>CM067846.1:54483302-59483302 GCA_034509565.1 Triticum monococcum | reverse complement strand
TGTTAATCGGTCGTATTTTGATGACGCTATGAAAACGGCCCAACGTATTAACGGGCCACAAACGGGCCGACTGTAACCATGGGCTGACTTTGGCCCACAAGCAAAAAATGACAGTAACGGGCTGTAAGTAAACGAATGTGGAAATGAGCCCAAGAATAAATGGGCCCCGAGAAGGCCGAAAGATAACATGGGCTGGAAACGGCCCAACGGAATAATGGGCCGTTAATGGGCATAAAGTGATACACTGTTCATTACGGGCCAGTTTCACCATGTGCCGTTAATGGGTATAAAGTGGTACACTATTCATTACGGGCCAGTTTTACCACGGGCCGTTAATGGGCCGAGAGTAATAAGGGCCTCATATGGGCCGAAAGACGTCATGGGCATACATGGGCCGGAAGTTAAAATGGGCTGGAATTATATTGGACGGCCCAGATGACGCTACTAGGCCTAATTCGGATAGGCCATAAACGGGCCATGGGTTAGCGGGCTATAAATGGGCTATATGCGAACAGGCCATTAACAGGCTTGTCATGGGCCGGCTCGCCACCTTTTGACCAAGTCAAACGGGCCGGCCTTTTCATAGGAATGGGCCTCTGTTGGGCTGTGCCACATGTCGACGTATCATAGGCGCTTTGGGTCCAATGAGTGGATGACATCTGTCCCAACGGTGAGCCGACACGTGTTTCCTCCAAGCAATGAGGATTTTACACATGGAAAATCCCCATTGGTCGGGGCTGTTAACGGGTTATCGGATCCAAAACCGGATCCGATAGCGTAACGGCGTTCCGTTACGGTGGATGCCATGTGTTGGTCACCCTTGACGAAAGCACTTCTGTGACGCGCGATTAATCGTCATGGAAGTGGACACTTCCGTGATGATAATTTTGGTAATGTCATGGAACACTTCAACGACAGCACAGGTATGACTATCTTGATTCTATCATAAATTTCTCATGGATGTACATGCATGACATAAAACGTGACCTACTGTGACAAACACGTATCATCACAGAAGTGTATTTTTTTGTAGTGTGGGTATAGCTTCGGTTGGCCACAGCCGGATTGTTAAATCCTTCATGGCCAGTTGGGCCACCCTGTGCAGCTCGACCATCTATTTTAGCTGATCGCTGAAGGGCACCGGATGTTCCGGCGCAAGATATTGCGACCAGAACAGCTTCTCCGTGGAGCCCCCTTCTTCGGCTCGGAAGAACTCCGCGGCGACGGTCACACTGTGTGGCTGATAC
Organism: Triticum monococcum; assembly: GCA_034509565.1. NCBI lineage: Eukaryota > Viridiplantae > Streptophyta > Magnoliopsida > Poales > Poaceae > Triticum > Triticum monococcum. The sequence continues at coordinate 59,482,055 of CM067846.1, read as the reverse complement.
GTCTCCAATGTATCTATAATTTTTGATTGCTCCATGCTATATTATCTACTATTTGGACATTATTGGGCTTTATTATCCACTTTTATATTATTTTTGGGACTAACCTATTAACCGGAGGCCCAGCCCAGAATTGCTGTTTTTGCCTGTTTTAGGGTTTCGAAGAAAAGGAATATCAAACGGAGTCCAAACGGAATGAAACCTTCAGGAACGTGATTTTCTCAACAGATAAGACCCGGGAGACTTGGACCCTACGTCAAGGCACGTAACAGGAGGCCATGAGGTAGGGGGCGCGCCCTACCCTACCAGGCATGCCCCCACCCTCGTGGGGCCCCTGTTGCTCCACCGACGTACTCCTTCCTCCTATATATATCCACATACCCCCAAATGATCAGAACAGGAGCCAAAACCCTAATTCCACCGTCGTAACTTTCTGTATCCACGAGATCCCATCTTGGGGCCTGTTCCGGAGCTCTACTAGAGGGGGCATCGATCACGGAGGGCTACTACATGAACACCATAGACCCTCCGGTGAAGTGTGAGTAGTTCACCTCAGACCTATGGGTCCATAGGTAGTAGCTAGATGACTTCTTCTCTCTTTTTGGATTTCAATACAATGTTCTCCCCCTCTCTTGTGGAGATCTATTCGATGTAATCTTCTTTTTGCGGTGTGTTTGTTGAGACCGATGAATTGTGGGTTTATGATCAAGTCTATCTATGAATAATATTTGAATCTTCTCTGAATTCTTTTATGTATGATTGGTTATCTTTGCAAGTCTCTTTGAATTATTAGTTTTGTTTGGCCTACTAGATTGATCTTTCTTGCAATGGGAGAAGTGCTTAGCTTTGGGTTCAATCTTGCGGTGTCCTTTCTCGGTGACAGTAAGGGCAGCAAGGTACGTATTGTATTGTTGCCATCGAGGATAACAAGATGGGGTTTTCTTCATATTGCATGAGTCTATCCCTCTACATCATGTCATCTTGCTTAAGGCGTTACTCTGTTTTTAACTTAATACTCTAGAAGCATGCTGGATAGCGGTCGATGAGTGGAGTAATAGTAGTAGATGCAGGAAGGAGTCGGTCTACTTGTCTCAGACGTGATGCCTATATACATTATCATACCTAGATATTCTCATAACTATGCTCAATTCTGTCAATTGCTCAACATTAATTTGTTCACCCACCGTAGAATACTTATGCTCTCGAGAGAAGCCACTAGTGAAACCTATGGCCCCCGGGTCTATCTTTATCATATTGATCTCCTACTACTTAGTTATTTCCTTTGGTATTTACTTTGCCTTTATTTTACTTTGCATCTTTATCATAAAAATACCAAAAATATTATCTTATCATATCTATCAGATCTCACTCTCATAAGTGGCCCTATAGGGATTGACAACCCCTATTTGTGTTGGTTGCAAGGATTTATTTGTTTTGTGTAGGTGTGAGGGACTCACGCGTAGCCTCCTACTGGATTGATACCTTGGTTCTCAAAAACTGAGGGAAATACTTACGCTACTTTGCTGCATCATCCCTTCCTCTTCGGGGAAAACCAACGCAGTGCTCAAGAGGTAGCAAGAAGGATTTCTGGCGCCGTTGCCGGGGAGGTCATGCAAAAGTCAACATACCAAGTACCCATCACATACCCTTATCTCCCGCATTACATTATTTGCCATTTGCCTCTCGTTTTCCTCTCCCCCACTTCACCCTTGCCATTTTATTTGCCCTCTCTCTCTATCCCCCTCTCCATTTGCCTCTTTTGCCCGCTTGCTTTTTGTTTGCTTGTGTGTTAGTTTGCTTGTTTGTCACGATGGCTCAAGATAATACTAAATTGTGTGACTTCACCAATACCAACAACAATGATTTTATTAGCACTCCGATTGCTCCTCTTACCGATGCTGAATCTTGTGAAATTAATACTACTTTGCTGAATCTTGTCATGAAAGATCCGTTTTCCGGCCTTCCTAGTGAAGATGCTGCTACCCATCTTAATAGCTTTGTTGATTTGTGTGACATACAAAAGAAGAAAGATGTGGATAATGATATTGTTAAATTTAAGCAATTTCCTTTTTCTCTTAGAGATCGTGCTAGAGCTTGGTTTTCGTCTTTGCCTAAAAATAGTATTGATTCATGGAATAAGTGCAAAGATGCTTTTATCTCTAAGTATTTTCCTCCCGCTAAGATCATCTCTCTTAGAAACAATATTATGAATTTTATGCAACTTGATCACGAACATGTTGCACAAGCTTGGGAGAGAATGAAATTAATGATACGTAATTGCCCTACTCATGGTTTAAATTTGTGGATGATTATACAAAAAATTTATGCCGGATTAAATTTTGCTTCTAGAAATCTTTTAGATTCGGCCGCAGGAGGCACTTTGATGGAAATCACTTTAGGAGAAGCTACTAAACTCCTAGATAATATTATGGTTAATTATTATCAATGGCACACTGAAAGATCTACTAATAAAAAGGTGCATGTGATAGAAGAAATTAATGTTTTGAGTGGAAAGATGGATGAACTTATGAAATTATTTGCTAATAAGAGTGTTTCTTATGATCCTAATGATATGCCCTTGTATACTTTGACTGAGAATAATAATGAATCTATGGATGTGAATTTTGTTGGTAGGAACAATTTTGGTAACAACGCGTATAGAGGAAATTTCAATCCTAGGCCTTATCCTAGTAATCCCTCTAATAATTATGGTAATTCCTACAACGATTCCTATGGAAATTATAATAAGATGCCCTCTGATTTTGATTCTAATATTAAAGAATTTATTACTTCGCAAAAGAATTTTAATGCTACGATTGAAGAAAAATTGCTTAAGATTGATGATTTGGCTAGGAACGTTGATAGAATTGCTCTTGATGTTGATTCTTTGAAACTTAGATCTATTCCACCTAAGCATGATATCAATGAGTATCTCAAAGCCATGAGAATTTCCATTGATGAGTGCAAAGAAAGAACCGCTAGGATGCGTGCTAAGAAAGATGCCTTTATAAGAGCATGTTCTTCTAGTTGCTATGAAAATAAAGATGAAGATCTAAAAGTTATTGATGTGTCCCCTATTAAATCTTTGTTTTGCAATATGAATCTTGATAATGATGGAACTGAATATGATCCACCTTTACCTAGAAGGCGTTCCAAGAATTCGGAATTTGTTGATCTTGATGCTAAATTTGATAAAAGTGGGATTGAAGAAATTAAAACCCTAGATGTTGCTAAACCCACTATTATGGATTTCAGGGAATTTAACTATGAAAATTGCTCTTTGATTGATTGTATTTCCTTGTTGCAATCCGTGCTAAATTCTCCTCATGCTTATAGTCAAAACAAAGCGTTTACTAAACATATCGTTGATGCCTTGATGCAATCTTATGAAGAAAAACTTGAATTGGAAGTTTCTATCCCTAGAAAACTTTATGATGAGTGGGAACCAACTATTAAAATTAAAATTAAAGATCATGAATGCTATGCTTTATGTGATTTGGGTGCTAGTGTTTCCACGATTCCAAAGACTTTGTGTGATTTTGTTAGGTTTCCGTGATTTTGATGATTGCTCTCTAAACTTGCACCTTGCGGATTCCACTATTAAGAAACCTATGGGAAGAATTAATGATGTTCTTATTGCTGCAAATAGGAATTGTGTGCCTGTAGATTTTATTGTTCTTGACATAGATTGCAGTCCTTCATGTTCTATTATTCTTGGTAGACCTTTCGTTAGAACGATTGGTGCAATTATTGATATGAAGGAAGGAAATACTAGATTCCAATTTCCATTAAGGAAAGGCATGGAACGCTTTCCTAGAAATAAGATTAAATTACCTTATGAATCTATTATGAGAGCCACTTATGGATTTCCTACCAAAGATGGCAATACCTAGATCTATTCTTGCTTGTTATGCCTAGCTAGGGGCGTTAAACGATAGCGCTTGTCGGGAGGCAACCCAATTTTATTTTTATTCCATCCTTTCTGCTCCTGTTTAGTAATAAATAATTTATATAGTCTGTGTTTTAGTTGTGTTTTTTGTGTTTAATTAGTGTTTGTGCCAAGTAGAACCGTTGGGAAGACTTGGGGAAAGTCTTGTTGAACTTGCTGTAAAAAACAGAAACTTTAGCGCTCACGAGAACTGCTGTAATTTTTATTTGGAGAGTTATATTTAGTTAATTCTTTTTTCAGATTATTAATATATAAATTCCTCACGTCCAGCAATTTATTTTAGAATTTTTGGGGTTCCAGATGTTGCGCTAGCTACAGATTACTACAGACTGTTCTATTTTTTACAGATTCTGTTTTTTCGTGTGTTGTTTGCTTATTTTGATGAATCTATGGCTAGTAAAATAGTTTATAAACCATAGATAAGTTGGAATAAAGTAGTTATAACACAAATATAAATAAAGAATGAGTTCATTACAGTACCTTTAAGTGATCTTTTATTTTCTTTCGCTAACGGAGCTCACGAGATTTTCTACTTTAAGTTTTGTGTTGTGAAGTTTTCAAGTTTTGGGTAAAAATTTGATGGATTATGGAACAAGGAGTGGCAAGAGTCTAAGCTTGGGGATGCCCATGGAACCCCAAGATAATCTAAGGACACCTAAAAGCCAAAGCTTGGGGATGCCCCGGAAGGCATCCCCTCTTTCGTCTACTTTTATCGGTAACTTTACTTGGAGCTATATTTTTATTCGCCACATGATATGTGTTTTGCTTGGATTGTCTTGTATTATTTGAGTCTTTGCTTTTTAGTCTACCACAATAATCCTTGCTGTACACACCTTTTGAGAGAGCCATACATGATCTGGAATTTGTGAGAATACTCTATGTGCTTCGCTTATATCTTTTGAGTTATATAATTTTGCTCTAGTACTTCACTTATATCTTTTAGAGCACGGTGGTGGATTTGTTTTATAAAAACTATTGATCTCTCATGCTTCACTTAGATTATTTTGAGAGTCTTAATAGCATGATAATTTTCTTAAAATCCTAATATGTTAGGTATTCAAGATTAGTAAAAGTTTCTTAAGAGTGTTTTGAATACTAAGAGAAGTTTGATGCTTGATGATTGTTTTGAGATATGGAGGTAATAATATCAAAGTCGTGCTAGCTGAGTAGTTGTGAAATTGATAAATGCTTGTGTTGAAGTTTGCAAGTCCCGTAGCATGCACGTATGGTAAATGTTATGCAACAAATTTGAAACATGAGGTGTTATTTGATTGTCTTCCTTATGAGTGGTGGTCGGGGACGAGCGATGGTCTTTGCCTACCAATCTATCCCCCTAGGAGCATGCGCGTAGTACCGAGGTTTTTGATGACTTGTAGATTTTTGAAATAAGTATGTGAGTTCTTTATGACTAATGTTGAGTCCATGGATTATACGCACTCTCACCCTTCCATCCTTGCTAGCCTCTTCGGTACCGTGCATTGCCCTTTCTCACATTGAGAGTTGGTGCAAACTTCGTCGGTGCATCCAAACCCCGTGATATGATACGCTCTTTCACACATAAACCTCCTTATATCTTCCTCAAAACAGCCACCATACCTACCTATTATGGCATTTCCATAGCCATTCCGAGATATATTGCCATGCAACTTTCCATCATTCCGTTCATCATGACACATTCATCATTGTCATATTGCTTAGCATGATCATGTAGTTGACATAGTATTTGTGGCAAAGCCGCCATTCATAATTCTTTCATACATGTCACTCTTGATCCATTGCATATCCCGGTACACCGTCGGAGGCATTCATATAGAGTCATACTTTGTTCTAGTATCGAGTTGTAATCATTGAGTTGTAAATAAATAGAAGTGCGATGATCATCATTTTCTAGAGCATTGTCCCAAGTGAGGAATATATATATATATATATATATATATATATATATAAGGAGAAATGCCATAAAAAGGAAAGGCCCAAAAAATGAGAGAAAAAGAGAGAAGGGACAAGGTTACTATCATTTGCCACACTTGTGCTTCAAAGTAGCACCATAATCTTCATGTTAGAGAGTCTCTTGTTTTTTCACTTTCATATACTAGTGGGAATTTTCATTATAGAACTTGGCTTGTATATTCCAACAATGGGCCTCCTCAAGTGCCCTAGGTCTTCGTGAGCAAGCAAGTTGGATGCACACCCACTAGTTTATTTTGTTGAGCTTTCATACATTTATAGCTCTAGTGCATCCGTTGCATGGCAATCCCTAATCCTTGCATTAACATCAATCAGTGGGCATCTCCATAGCCCATTGATTAGCCTCATTGATGTGAGACTTTCTCCTCTTTTGTATTCTCCACATAACCCCCCTCATTATATTCTATTCCACCTATAGTGCTATGTCCATGGCTCGCGCTCATATATTGTGTGAAAGTTTATAGGTTTGAGATTACTAAAGTATGAAACAATTGCTTGGCTTGTCATCGGGGTTGTGCATGATGAGAGCATTCTTGTGTGACGAAAATGAAACATGACTAAACCATATGATTTTGTAGGGTTGAACTTTCTTTGGCCATGTTATTTTGAGAAGACATAATTGCTTTGTTAGTATGCTTGAAGTATTATTATTTTTATGTCAATATGAACTTTTGTCTTGAATCTTTCGGATCTGAATATTCATACCACAATTAAGAAGAATTACATTAAAATTATGCCAAGTAGCACTCCGCATAAAAAATTATGTGTTTATCATTTACCTACTCGAGGACGAGCAGGAATTAAGCTTGGGGATGCTTGATACGTCTCCAACGTATCTATAATTTTTGATTGCTCCATGCTATATTATCTTCTGTTTTGGACATTATTGGGCTTTATTATCCACTTTTATATTATTTTTGGGACTAACCTATTAACCGGAGGCCCAGCCCAGAATTGATGTTTTTCCCTGTTTTAGGGTTTCGAAGAAAAGGAATATCAAACAGAGTCCAAATGAAATGAAACCTTCGGGAACGTGATTTTCTCAACAGATAAGACCCGGGAGACTTGGACCCTACGTCAAGGCACGTAACAGGAGGCCACGAGGTAGGGGGCGCGCCCTACCCTACCAGGCACGCCCCCACCCTCGTGGGCCCCCTGTTGCTCCACCGACGTACTCCTTCCTCCTATATATCCGCGTACCCCCAAACGATCAGAACAGGAGCCAAAACCCTAATTCCACCGCCGTAACTTTTCTGTATCCTCGAGATCCCATCTTGGGGCCTGTTCCGGAGCTCCGCCGGAGGGGGCATCGATCACGGAGGGCTTCTATATCAACACCATAGCCCCTCTGATGAAGTGTGAGTAGTTCACCTCAGACCTACGGGTCCATAGTTAGTAGCTAGATGGCTTCTTCTCTCTTTTTGGATCTCAATACAATGTTCTCCCCCTCTCTTGTGGAGATCTATCGATGTAATCTTCTTTTTGCGGCGTGTTTGTTGAGACCGATGAATTGTGGGTTTATGATCAAGTCTATCTACGAATAATATTTGAATGTTCTCTGAATTCTTTTATGTATGATTGGTTATCTTTGCAAGTCTCTTTGAATTATCAGTTTGGTTTGGCCTACTGGATTGATCTTTCTTGCAATGGGAGAAGTGCTTAGCTTTGGGTTCAATCTTGCAGTGTCCTTTCTCGGTGACAGTAAGGGCAGCAAGGCACGTATTGTATTGTTGCCATCGAGGATAACAAGATGGGGTTTTCGTCATATTGCATGAGTCTATCCCTCTACATCATGTCATCATGCTTAAGGGGTTACTCTATTTTTAACTTAATACTCTAGATGCATGCTGGATAGCGGTTGATGAGTGGAGTAATAGTAGTAGATGCAGGCAGGAGTCGGTCTCCTTGTCTCGAATGTGATGCTTATATACATGATCATACCTAGATATTCTCATAACTATGCTCAATTCTGTCAATTGCTCAACAGTAATTTGTTCACCCACCTTAGAATACTTATGCTCTCGAGAGAAGCCACTAGTGAAACCTATGGCCCCCGGGTCTATCTTTATCATATTGATCTCCTACTACTTAGTTATTTCCTTTGCTATTTACTTTGCCTTTATTTTACTTTGCATCTTTATCATAAAAATACCAAAAATATTATCTTATCATATCTATCAGATCTCACTCTCGTAAGTGGCCCTATAGGGATAGACAACCCCTATTTGCGTTGGTTGCGAGGATTTATTTGTTTTGTGCAGGTGCAAGGGACTCGCGCGTAGCCTCCTACTGGATTGATACCTTGGTTCTCAAAAACTGAGGGAAATACTTACGCTACTTTGCTGCATCATCCCTTCCTCTTCGGGGAAAACCAACGAAGTGCTCAAGAGGTAGCAGTGGCAGATCAACAAAAGCCCCTGGAGAACTCTGAATCTGGGTCAGTAAAAGATATTTCCTCTTCACATTCTTGCTTTGCATATTGAATTCCTTACCCGCCGCGATCTTCCTGGCCTCTTGGATTTCCTGGAGGGTGCCCTGGGCTTCACTCCGGGCCGTCTCCGCACTCTTACGAGCCTTGGCGAGTTTGGCCTCTAGAGCCGACACATTGTGCTCCAAGGTCTCGCACTTCCTTACCGCATCCTGGAGCTCATGTTGGACTTCGTTGACCCGGGCCTTGAGCCTCTTACGGGGGCCTGCTCCTTGATAGGCTTCCCCTCGGCTTCGACCAGGGCCTCTCTCAGGGCCTCGACCTTGGTTGTCGCTTCTGTACATATCATGGCACTTCGGTCAAATGCATGTCATTTTACTTTTTTCGAATACATAACGGGTTATCACATACCTTATTTTTCTTGGAACTGCCTCCTCACTTGGCCAAGCTCCTCCTCGGCCTGCTCCAGTCTCCGCTTCAGTTAGGAGACCTCGGCGGTATGTGAGGCTGCGACCAACAGCGACGCCTGCGTATTCATTTCAGACAATTTAGTTAGTTTCCTGCAATAAAGGATTGATCCTCTATCTGGCTTTTCTTTCCGAACACCGGACAGTGTCTCAGGGGCTACTGTATATATTGGGATTTTCTCTTCTTGCGCTGCTTACCTCAAAACCTGTCAGTAGGCTGCTGCGGGCTTCGGTTAGTCCGCTCTTGGCGGACTGAATCCTTTCAATTATCGTGCCCATAAGAACATGGTGCTTGTCCACAATGGAAGCGCCCCGTAGCGCTTCCAGCAGATTATCCGGTGCCCCTGGTTGGACAGGGGTCACTGACGGAATAGGCATACCCCCTTCTTTCGAAGGAGGTTGCATGCCGGATTCTGGAGCCGTACGGTCTTCGGAATGGAGTCCGACTGAGGGCCGAACCAAATACGACCCTCCTCACCACCAGTCTCCATGGGGATTTGCTCCCCCTGGTGTCGGGCGATGGAGGCATCGCCTTCTGGCGCCTCCTGAGCCTCTCCCCGGCCTGGGAAAGTCCTTCGGGATAGCACCTCTGCGTCGTCCTTGGCCTTGGGGGAGTGAGCGGCCGGTGGTGACTCGCTGGCCATCGCCTGTGAATCCAACGAACCTCCTGACGAGGATCGCTGGGGGCGGTCATGGGCCAGACTATAATAATGTAACCAATCATGTCAATATAGCGAGGAGAAGAGACTTGATTTATGGGCAGATATGAGTCTTAGCACTTACGTTGCAGCCCGAGGCTTAGTGCGGGGGCGTTGCTCTGGACTGCTTTCGATGTCCCATGCGGAGCTGCCCACGAGTGGGCCTTTCGCCTTCTTAGGCACCTCCACCTCCAGAATTGTGGAGGCCGCCCTCTTCTTCCTCCCCCCATCAGGGGGAGAATCGCTTTCCTTCTCCTCCTCATCGTCGTCGTCTTCGGCGGCGGAGGAGCGGGTCTTGTTTCTGGATGTCACGTCCGAAGTGCCCTTGCGGCAGGGGCCACTCCGGACCCCCTTGGCCTTCCCCTGGGCCTTCTTCTCCGGTGCCTTACAGGGTGCCGGTTCCAGCATCTTCGCTAAACGCGGGATGACTGGTTCTTCAGGCAGCGGAGCCGGACACCGGATCTGCTTCGCCCTCTTCATCTAGTTCTGAAGAAGCAATGATAATAATTCCTTAGATATCATCCTCGAAACAAGCAAGTAGGGGATGTTTTAAAGATAACATACCTTGTTGGGGAGGTGGTTAATGTCGTGCCCATGGTCCGAATCTGTGGCCGGCGGTATCTCGTTGCCCTTGAAGAGCAACTTCCAGGCATCTTTGTGAGTTGTTTCGAAGAGCCTCTCCAGGGTATGGTGCTTCTTCGGATTGAACTCCCATAGAGGGCGGCTTCGGCTCTGGCAGGGGAGGATCCGGCGCACCAGCACCACTTGGATTATATCGACGAGCTTGATGTCTTTGTCCACCATGCTTTGGATGTGCGTTTGCAGCACTATCAGCTCATCTGACGAACACCTGTTCGGGCTCTTCTCGACCCAGGAGGTGAGTCGCATGGGAGTGCCAGAGTTGAATTCGGCAGCCGCGGTCCAGGTGGCATCGCGGGGTTATGTGATGTAAACCATTGTTTCTACCATTCCTTGACGGTCTCCACAAAAGTGCCTTTTGGCCAGGAGACATTGGTCAGCTTGCTCAGCATGGCGCCTCCGCACTCCACGTGCTGGCCATCCACTACCTTCGGCTTCACATTGAAGATTTTGAGCCACAGCCTGAAGTGGGATTGGATGCGGAGGAAGGCCTCACACACGACGATGAACACCGAGATATTGAGGAAGGAGTTTGGGGATAGGTCATGGAAGTCTATCCCGTAGTAGAACATCAGCCCGCGGATGAAAGGGTGGAGTGGAAACCCTAGCCCACGGAGGAAATGGGGGATGAATACTACCCTCTCGCTAGGGTTCGGTGTGGGGACGATTTGTCCCTTGGCTGGAAGGCGGTGGACGATTTCCTTCGCCAGGTACCCGTCCGCCCGAAGCTCGACAATGTCCTTCTCCCCGACGGAGGAGGCCATCCACTTGCCTTGACCTTCGGATCCGGACATGGTTGAGTGCTTGCTCGAGTGGGAAAAATATGAGAACTTGGGCGCTGGAGCTCAAGAGTGGAAGGGCGGAGGAAGAGAGAAGGCGTGGGAGAAGAAAGGGGAATCTTATCTCCTTATAAGGGCAGTGAATATTGAACGCCTCGCCACTCGCCTTAAAGTTCGCCTACTCCCAAGGGCTGTGTAAACGTCATGGTTGGGTTACCCACGCCCGTATTGATGAGAATCCCGCGATAAGGGGACATGATCTCTGCTTCAACAAGACATGCCAAGGGCAACCGCGTCTCGAAATGTGGAGTGGCAGGCGAAGACCGGTTTGAAATTATGACCGGGCAGACATGATGTCATGTTGTAAAAAGTTGTCAGCGGATTGGACTCAAGGATTATTATATTCTCTCTGCGGTTGTGTGTGTTGTGTGTGTTACAGGTCCGGACACGATCAATACGTCCTAAGACTATCTTGGAGTTCGGAAGGAGGAACCCGCCTTGCAATGCCGAAGACAGATCTACACGCCGGATACCTTGTCATTGAAGCCAGGTTCAGGGGCTACTTAGGGAGTCCTGGACTAAGGGGTCCTCGGGCGTCCGGCCTATTAGCCATGGGCCGGACTGATGGGCTGTGAAGATACGAAGACCGAAGAGTGCACCCGTGTCCGAATGGGACTCTCCTTGGCGTGGAGGCCAAGCTTGGCGACCAAACATGTAGATACCTTTCTTTGTAACCGACCTTGTGTAACCCTAGATCCTTCCGGTGTCTATATAAACCGGAGGACTTAGTCCGGAGGGGAGATATTCATTACCATAGCCATACAAGCTAGACCTCTAGGGTTTAGCCATTACGATCTCGAGGTAGATCAACTCTTGTAATACTCGTATTCATCAATATCAATCAAGCAGGACATAGGGTATTACCTCCATAGAGAGGGCTGTTGGGGAACGTAGTAATTTCAAAAAATATTCCTACATACACGCAAGATCATGGTGATGCATAGCAATGAGAGGGGAGAGTGTTGTCCATGTACCCTCGTAGACCGAAAGCGGAAGCGTTAGCACAACGCGGTTGATGTAGTCGTACGTCTTCATGATCCGACCGATCAAGTATCGAACGCACGGCACCTCCGAGTTCAGCACACGTTCAGCCCGATGACGTCCCTCGAACTCCGATCCAGCCAAGTGTTGAGGGAGAGTTTCATCAGCACGACGGCGTGGTGACGATGATGATGTTCTACTGACGCAGGGCTTCGCCTAAGCACCGCTACAGTATTATCGAGGTGGACTATGGTGGAGGGGGCACCGCACACGGCTAAAAGATCAGCAGATCAATTGTTGTGTCTCTAGGGTGCCCCCTGCCCCCGTATATAAAGGAGCAGGGGGGAGGTGGGGCCTGCCTAGAGGGGGCGCACCAGGAGGAGTCATACTCCTACCGGGAGTAGGACTCCCTCCCTTTTCCTTGTTGGACTAGGAGTGGAGGGGGAAAGAGGAGGGAGAGAGGAAGGAAAGGGGGGGGCGCCGCCCCCTCTCCTTGTCCTATTTGGACTAGGGGGAGGGGCACGCGGCCCTGCCCTGGCCGCCTCTCCTCTTCTCCACAAGGCCCACTATGGCCCATTATGCTCCCGGCGAGTTCCGGTAACCTCCCGGTACTCCGGTAAAAATCCTGATTTCACCAGGAACACTTCCGATATCCAAACATAGGCTTCCAATATATCAATCTTCATGTCTCGACCATTTCGAGACTCCTCGTCATGTCCGTGATCACATCCGGGACTCCGAACAACCTTCAGTACATCAAAACATATAAACTCATAATATAACTGGCATCAAAACATTAAGCGTGCGGACCCTACGGGTTCGAGAACTATGTAGACATGACCGAGACACGTCTTCGATCAATACCAAATAGAAGAACCTGGATGCTCATATTGGCTCCCACATATTCTACGAAGATCTTTATCGGTCAGACCGCATAACAACATACGTTGTTCCCTTTGTCATCGGTATGTTACTTGCCCGAGATTTGATCGTCGGTATCTCAATACCTAGTTCAATCTCGTTACCGGCAAGTCTCTTTACTTGTTCCATAATACATCATCCCGCAACTAACTCATTAGTTGCAAGGCTTAAGTGACGTGCATTACCGAGAGGGCCCAAAGATACCTCTCCGACAATCGGAGTGACAAATCCTAATCTCGAAATATGCCAACCCAACAAGTACCTTCAGAGACACTTGTAGAGCACCTTTATAATCGCCCAGTTACGTTGTGACGTTTGGTAGCACACAAAGTGTTCCTTCGGTAAATGGGAGTTGCATAATCTCATAGTCATAGGAACATGTATAAGTCATGAAGAAAGTAATAGCAACATACTAAACGATCGAGTGCTAAGCTAACGGAATGGGTCAAGTCAATCACATCATTCTCCTAATGATGTGATCCCGTTAATCAAATGACAACTCTTAGTCTATGGCTAGGAAACATAACCATCTTTGATCAACGAGCTAGTCAAGTAGAGGCATACTAGTGACACTCTGTTTGTCTATGTATTCACACATGTATCATGTTTCCGGTTAATACAATTCTAGCATGAATAATAAACATTTATCATGATATAAGGAAATAAATAATAACTTTATTATTGCCTCTAGGGCATATTTCCTTCAGTCTCCCACTTGCACTAGAGTCAATAATCTAGTTCACATCTCCATGTGATTTAACACCAATAGTTCACATCACCATGTGATTAACACCCATAGTTCACATCGTCATGTGACCAACACCCAAAGGGTTTACTAGAGTCAACAATCTAGTTCACATCGCTATGTGATTAACACCCAAAGAGTACTAAGGTGTGATCATGTTTTGCTTGTGAGAGAAGTTTAGTCTACGGGTCTGCCACATTCAGATCCGTGTGTATTTTGCAAATTTCTATGTCAACAATGCTCTGCACGGAGCTACTCTAGCTAATTACTCCCACTTTCAAAATGTATCCAGATTGAGACTTAGAGTCATTTGGATCAGTGTTAAAATTTGCATCGACGTAACCCTTTACGACGAACCTTTTGTCACCTCCATAATCAAGAAATATATCCTTATTCCACTAAGGATAATTTTGACCGTTGTCCAGTGATCTACTCCTAGATCACTATTGTACTCCCTTGCCAAAAAACAGTGTAGGGTATACAGTAAATCTGGTACACAACATGGCATACTTTATAGAACCTATGGCTGAGGCATAGGGAATGACTTTCATTCTCTTTCTATCTTCTGCCGTGGTCGGGCTTTGAGTCTTACTCAATTTCACAACTTGCAACACAGGCAAGAACTCTTTCTTTGATTGTTCCATTTTGAACTACTAAAAAATCTTGTCAAGGTATGTACTCATTGAAAAAACTTATCAAGCGTCTTGATCTATCTCTATAGATCTTGATGCTCAATATGTAAGCAGCTTCACCGAGGTCTTTCTTTGAAAAACTCCTTTCAAACACTCCTTTATGATTTGCAGAATAATTCTACATTATTTCCGATCAACAATATGTCATTTACATATACTTATCAGAAATGTTGTAGTGCTCCCACTCACTTTCTTGTAAATACAGGCTTCACCGCAAGTCTGTATAAAACTATATGCTTTGATCAACTTACCAAAATGTATATTCCAACTCCAAGATGCTTGCAGCAGTCCATAGATGGATCGCTGGAGCTTGCATATTTTGTTAGCACCTTTAGGATTGACAAAACCTTCTGGTTGCATCATATACAACTCTGACTTTAATAAATCCTTTAAGGAATGCAGTTTTGTTTATCCATTTGCCAGATTTCATAAAATGCGGCAATTTGCTAACATGATTCGGACAGACTTAAGCATCGCTACGAGTGAGAAAATCTCATCATAGTCAACACCTTGAACTTTGTCAAAAACCTTTCTCGACAAGTCTACCTTTGTAGATAGTGACACTACTATCAGCGTTCGTCTTCCTCTTAAAGATCCATTTATTTTCTATGGCTTGCCAATCATCAGGCAAGTCAACCAAAGTCCACACTTTGTTCTCATACATGGATCCCATCTCAGATTTCATGGCCTCAAGCCATTTCGCGGAATATGGGCTCATCATCGCTTCCTCACAGTTTGTAGGTTTGTCATGGTCAATTAACATGACCTCCAGAACAGGATTACCGTGCCACTCTGGTGAGGATCTCACACTGGTTGACCTACGAGGTTTGGTAGTAACTTGATCAGAAGTTACATGATCATCATCATTAGCTTCCTCACTAATTGGTGTAGGAGTCACAGAAACAGATTTCTGTGATGAACTACTTTCCAATAAGGGAGCAGGTACAGTTACCTCATCAAGTTCTACTTTCCTCCCACTCACTTCTTTCGAGAGAAACTCCTTCTCTAGAAAGGATCCATTCTCAGCAACAAATATCTTGCCTTCGAATCTATGATATAAGGTGTACCCAACAGTTACATTTGGGTATCCTATGAAGATGCACTTCTCTGACTTGGTTTTGAGCTTATCAAGATGAAACTTTTTCACATAAGCATTGCAACCCCAAACTTTAAGAAACGACAGCTTAGGTTTCTTGCTAACCACAGTTCATACGGTGTCGTCTCAATGGATTTAGATGGTGCCCTTTTTAACGTGAATGCAGCTGTCTCTAATGCATAACCCCAAAACTATAGTGGTTAATCGGTAAGAAACATCATAGATTGCACTATATCCAATAATAGTACGGTTATGACGTTCGGACACACCATTATGCTGTGGTGTTCCAGGTGGCATGATTTTGTGAAACTATTCCACATTGTTTTAATTGAAGACCAAACTCGTAACTCAAATATTTGTCTCTACGATCAGATCGTAGAAACTTTATTTTCTTGTCACGATGATTTTCCACTTCACTCTGAAGTTCTTTGAACTTTTCAAATGTTTTAGACTTATGTTTCATCAAGTAGATATACTCATATCTGCTCAAATCATCTGTGAAGGTCAGAAAATAACGATACCTGCCACGAGCATCAACACTCATCGGACTGCATACATCAGTATGTATTATTTCCAATAAGTCAGTTGCTCGCTCCATTGTTTCGGAGAACGAAGTCTTAGTCATCTTGCCCATGAGGCATGGTTCGCAAGCATCAAAATGATTCATAATCAAGTGATTCCAAAGCCCATCAGCATGGAGTTTCTTCATGCTCTTTACACCAATATGACCTAAATGGCAGTGCCACAAATAAGTTGCACTATCATTATTAACTTTGCATCTTTTGGCTTCAATATTATGAATATGTGTATCACTACGATCGAGATCCAACAAACCAATTTCATTGGGTGTATAACCAAAGAAGGTTTTATTCATGTAAACAGAACAACAATTATTCTCTGATTTTAAATGAATAACCATATTGCAATAAACATGATCAAATCATATTCATGCTCAACGCAAACGCCAAATAATAGTTATTTAGGTTTAACACTAATCCCTAAAGTATAGGGAGTGTGCGATGATGATCATATCAATCTTGGAACCACTTCCAACACATATCGTCACTTCACCCTTAACTAGTCTCTGTTCATTCTGCAACTCCCGTTTCGAGTTACTACTCTTAGCAACTGAACCAGTATCAAATACCGAGGGGTTGCTATAAACACTAGTAAAGTACACATCAATAACATGTATATCAAATATAGCATTGTTCACTTTGCCATCCGTCTTATCCACCAAATACTTGGGGCAGTTCCTCTTCCAGTGACCAGTCTCTTTGCAGTAGAAGCACTTAGTCTCAGGCTTAGGTCCAGACTTGGGCTTCTTCACTTGATCAGCAACTTGCTTGCCGTTCTTCTTGAAGTTCCCTTTCTTTCCCTTTGCCCTTTTCTTGAAACTAGTGGTCTTGTTAATCATCAACACTTGATGCTCTTTCTTGATTTCTACCTTCATTGATTTCATCATCGTGAAAAGCTCGGGAATCGTTTTCATCATCCCTTGCATACTATAGTTCATCACGAAGTTCTACTAACTTGGTGATGGTGACTAGAGAATTCTGTCAATCACTATTTTATCTGGAAGATTAACTCCCACTTGATTCAAGTGATTGTAGTACCCAAACAATCTGAACACATGCTCACTGCTTGAGCTATTCTCCTCCATCTTTTAGCTATAGAACTTGTTGGAGACTTCATATCTCTCAACTCGGGTATTTGCTTGAAATATTAACTTAAACTCCGGGAACATCTCATATGATCCATGACATTCAAAATGTCTTTGAAGTCCCGATTCTAAGCTGTTAAGCATGGTGCACTAAACTATCAAGTAATCATCATATTGAGCTAGCCAAACGTTCATGACGTCTGCATCTGCTCCTGCAATAGGTCTGTCACCTAGTGGTGCATCAACGACATAATTCTTCTGTGCAGCAATGAGGATAATCCTCAGATCACGGACCCAGTCTGCATCATTGCTACTATCATCTTTCAACTTAGTTTTCTCTAGGAACACATATAAAACATAGGGAAGCAATAACGCGAGCTATTGATCTACAACATAGATATGCAAATTCTATCAGGACTAAGTTCATGATAAATTAAAGTTCAATTAATCATATTACTTAAGAACTCCCACTTGGATAGACACCCTCTAATCATCTCCATAACCAATCATCACGTGAAATGGAGTAGTTTTCAATGGTGAACATCATTATGTTGATCATATCTACTATATGATTCACGCTCGACCTTTCGGTCTTCAGTGTTCCGAGGCCATATCTACATATGCTAGGCTCGTCAAGTTTAACCCGAGTATTTCTCTGTGTGCAAAACTAGCTTGCACCCATTGTAGATGGACGTAGAGCTTAATTATCACACCCGATCATCACATGGTGTCTGGGCACGACGAACTTTGGCAACGGTGCATACTCAGGGAGAACACTTTTATCTTGAAATTTAGTGAGAGATCATCTTATAATGCTACCGTCATAACTAAGCAAAGTAAGATGTATAAAAGATAAAGATCACATGCAATCAAAATATGTGACATGATATGGCCATCATCATCTTGTGCCTTTGATCTCTATCTCCAAAGCATCGTCATGATCTCCATCGTCACCGGCATGACACCATGATCTCCATCATCTTGATCTATATTAATGTGTCGTCACATGGTTGTCTTGCCAACTATTGCTCTTGCAACTATTGCTATCACATAGTGATAAATTAAAGCATTATAGGGCGATTACATTGCATACAATAAAGCGACAACCATATGGCTCCTGCCAGTTGCCGATAACTCGGTTACAAAACATGATCATCTCATACAATAAAATTTAGCATCATGTCTTGACCATATCACATCACAACATGCCCTGCAAAAACAAGTTAGACGTCCTCTACTTTATTGTTGCAAGTTTTACGTGGTTGCTATGGGCTGAGCAAGAACCGTTCTTACCTACGCATCAAAACCACAACGATAGTTCGTCAAGTTAGTGCTGTTTTAACCTTCTCAAGGACCGGGCGTAGCCATACTCAGTTCCACTAAAGTTGGAGAAACTGACACCCGCCAGCCACCTGTGTGCAAAGCACGTCAGTAGAACCAATCTCGCGTAAGCGTACGCGTAATGTCGGTCCGGGCCGCTTCATCCAACAATACTGCCGAACCAAAGTATGACATGCTCGTAAGCAGTATGACTTGTATCCGCCACAACACACTTGTGATCTACTCATGCATATAACATCAACGCATAAAACCTGGCTCTGATGCCACTGTTGGGGAATGTAGTAATTTCAAAAAAAAAATCCTACGTACACGCAAGATCATGGTGATGCATAGCAATGAGAGGGGAGAGTGTTGTCCACGTACCCTCATAGACCGAAAGCGGAAGCGTTAGCACAATGTAGTTGATGTAGTAGTACGTCTTCACGATCCGACCGATCAAGTACCGAACGCACGACACCTCCGACTTCAGCACACGTTCAGCCTGATGACGTCCCTCGAACTCCGATCCAGTCGAGTGTTGAGGGAGAGTTTCGTCATCACGACGGCGTGGTGACGATAATGATGTTCTACCGATGCAGGGCTTCGCCTAAGCACCGCTATAGTATTATCGAGGTGGACTATGGTGGAGAGGGGCACCGCACACAGCTAAAAGATCAACAGATCAATTGTTGTGTCTCTAGGGTGCCTGTCGGTGTCAAAACCGGCGGATCTTGGGTAGGGGGTCCCGAACTATGCGTCTAGGCCGGATGGTAACAGGAGGCAAGGGACACGAAGTTTTACCCAGGTTCGGGCCCTCTTGATGGAGGTAAAACCCTACGTCCTGCTTGATTAATATTGATGATATGGGTAGTACAAGAGTAGATCTACCACGAGATCGGAGAGGCTAAACCCTAGAAGCTAGCCTATGGTATGATTGTTGTTCTGTATCTTGTCCTACGGACTAAAACCCTCCGGTTTATATAGACACCGGAGAGGGTTAGGGTTACACAAAGTCGGTTACAATGGTAGGAGCTCCACATATCCATATCGCCAAGCTTGCCTTCCACGCCAAGGAAAGTCCCTCTCGGACACGGGACGAATTCTTCAATCTTGTATCTTCATAGTCCAGGAGTCTGGTTGAAGGTATAGTCCGGCCATCCGGACACCCCCTAATCCAGGACTCCCTTAGTAGCCCCTGAACCAGGCTTCAATGACGACGAGTCCGGCGCGTAGATTGTCTTCGGCATTGCAAGGCGGGTTCCTCCTCCAAGTACTTCATAGAAGATTTTGAACAAAGATAGTGTCCGGCTCTGCAAAATAAGTTTCCACATATTGCCATAGAGAGAATAATATTTACACAAATCTAATCTGATGACGTATTCCGTAGCATGACAACACCATGGCCAAGCCTTTATTCGAATCGTTTTATTATCCCACCTCAGCGTGTCATGCGAGGCGGTTTCCTTGGCACGTCTTGTTAAAGCAGAGATCGTGTCCCCTTATTCCGGGATTCTCATCGATACGGGCGTGTGTAACCCAACCGCTTCTAGGACTCCTAGACTATAGGCAAGTCCAAACGGCCACGGAGAGGACGCTTGATATTCACCCTCTTTATAAAGGGACAAGGCTTTTATTTTTTCCCTCCCGTGCTCAATCGAATCCTTCCCCCACCTCAAGCTCAAACACCCAAGGTTCAGGTCAGGTGCTCCGAACCTTCGATTATGTTCGGATCTAGCCTTCAAGGCCGATGGATGCCTTCCTCCATCACGGAAGAAGGCATCAAAAAGTTGAGGGAGGTCAGATATCTGACCGCCAAGGTTTCGCATCGGCTGCTTGCCCGAGGGCAGGCCGTCCCCTCCCCCGAACCCAACGAGAACGTCGTGTTCGTCTCCCACTTCCTCTGAGGTCTAGGCCTTGCTCTGGATCCTTTCGTCAGGGGTTTGATGTTTTACTATGGGCTAGATTTCCATGATCTAGCTCCGGACTCCTTTCTTCATATCACGACATTTATTATCGTGTGTGAGGCCTTCCTCCGGGTTACCCCTCACTTTGGCCTGTGGCTCAAGACCTTTGAAGTAAAGCCGAAGATGATCGAGGGGCAACATGCAGCATGCGGAGGTGCCTCAATATGCAAGATGACGGGAGCTCCATGGCCCAAAGGTTCCATTCCAGAGGTGTCTGAATTGTGGCAACAGGAGTGGTTCTACATCACGGCTCCTAGAAGTGCCAAGTGGGCGGCCGCCCCTGTTTTCCGCTCGGGCCCTCCACCACAACTGATGTCATGGATCAGCAGGGGTCTGAGCTGGGGTCCAGCCAAGGACGTGCCTATACTGCAAAGCCGCATTCGAGATCTCTTCAATGGAGATTTTAGTTTGGTTGCGGTAATACAAGTTATGTTGGTTCGTCAAGTCCAGCCTTTCAAACACTGGCCCCTTCGCTTGTGGGAGTTCAATCCCGAGGGACCGCATGTCATTCAAAATTTCCTCGGCCTGATGCACGAGGAGATGTACAAGTCATTCTTCGAACCTCAGGTAGAGTGTCCGGAAATCACCGAGGACGTGGGCCTGAGCAGTAACCGCGCCGCCGAATAGGTAAGGAATCTTCCGGCCGAACATACTATCTCTCATTTGTTACGAAGTTATTTCTGAGAGTTCGCTTTTTGACCAGGACTGGCTAACAAAGGCGAAGTTGATTCGGTGTTCGGCCCCCCTTCCTGAGGGTTTGGACAATCCGGTATTGGAAAAGATGCTCCAGGTCGCACCTTGCCCGGAGCCCTTGAAGGAAGATACTAGGGAGGATAATACGGGCGGACGCGGGCCCCCAATGCTGCCCATTCTAACCGAGGGAGCGAGCGTCTCCATGAAGGAAGACGACCGGAGGAGGAAAAGGACTGCGCCCGGGGATTCGGAAGCCGAAGCTTCCAAACGGGAGAAGAAGTCTCCCACAGAGTGTCCTACCTTGGGGGTGCTTTTGCCGCACAAAGTCCACGGGGGGATCAATTCTCCAGCGAGTTGTAAGTGACCCGAAATACTTTAATAGTACAGGTATGCCATCTTTTTCTTCTGAGAAAATAACCACCACATATATCGTTGCAGTTCGGGCCTTAGCCCCTCTCAAATGAGCTCGTCTTCGGGGGATCTTCTTCTAGAGATGATGGAGAGCAAAACGCCTCCTCCGGACTCCTCCGCTTCGGAAGCGGGCGACCCCGAAGTGTCGTCGCGGAGGGCCTCTCCGAGTTCGGTGAGGCCAGAAGATAATCCCATTGACCCCCGAAGCTCCCAGTGTCCGGCTCCCTAAGAGAGCAGACAAAAGAGTCCGGCACCGTCTGGTGTGCGATCGGATGTTCTGAGGGAGTTGGTGGGGCGAGCGGCCAGCTCAGATGAGCACCATATGCTGATGAACACGGTGATGGAGAGAATCTCGTCCGCCGAAAGCGGATTGCATGAAGCTTTTATGAGTCTACAAACAGGCTTTGAGGTACATAAAATAATGTATGATAGTCCTGCACATGCTAGGTGTGCCCTGTGTAGATAGTAGCCCCTGAGACTCTGGTTGTCGTTGGAAACGATGACGAACAGAGGATCATATTCCCAGGTAATAACCATACTGCCTCTATGTGCAGGTGATGGAAGCTCCGGTGGCTAGCCCGACTAGCGAGTTTGCCCATTTAAAATGGCAGTTGGATGCGGTAGACGCCGACATCAAGCTTGTTAACAAAAGGCTTGACGAGGCACAGGGTAAGTGTCATTATCTGGTAAACGCCACATAGTAAGAGCAGCATGATGCCAGTATCTTTAATATGTTGTGACTGCAGATGGAGCTGCCACTGTTGAAGCCTTGCAGGCAGAACTTACCCGAGCCAAGGAACAAGCGAGGTTTGGTAATGCGGCTGCTTTGAAGGCGGCCGAAGAGTTGAGAGCCGAGAAGGCCGCGCATGGCGAGAGCCGAGATAAGATGGCCAATATGGCCATAGAATTAAAAGCCGCCGCCGACCATTGCCGGGTTCTTGAAAAGGAAAACCTAGCGAAGGCATCGGACCTTGAGAAGGCTGCTGCGACGAGAAAAGACATCCGCTCTGCTATGAGGGCGAAGAAGGAGGAGCTGCGGGAAGCCGGGGATATTGTAGCTGGGAAATCCTTTATGTTGCGGAGGAAGTTCGGAGATCCATGGTATGCCCCTCTGGATCGCCTGTGGAGTTCGGAGTATGTGTATATGGATTTGGCGGCGAGCGCTGCCAATGCGGCCAAGTACTTCCAGGGTCAAACGGACCGTGAAGTGGACCAGCTGTTTTGGACACAATTCCATTCTCCCGAGCGTCCGCTTTCATTGACTGACCAATTAGCCGAATGGGACGAACTGAATAGGTTGTCCGGACTCGCCATGAGGTCTGTTGTGGATCAGCTATGGCCGGAAAGGCTAAAACCGAACAACTATTTCAGCTTGGTGCAGCAGTTCCTTGACGTGGTGCCGCGCATTAATGCGATGAAGAGGTCGGCGTGCATAGAGGGATCACGGATGGCCTTTGCCCGTGTTAAAGCATACTGGGCGGAGATGGATGCTACCACTGTTGCAGCGCGGGATTCGGCCATAGGCCGAATGGCTGCTGAGCACTACTTTGAAGAAGTTCTTGAGGGTGCTCGTTTGATAGAGACTCAGTGCTCAAAAAATATTATGTTTGAGTGATATGTAATCTCATTGTAAGCGAAATGCTTTTATAAATTTTTATAAGGCTATTTTTATACTTTTGCCTGAAAGTAATATGATGCCTCTTGGGCGGCCGTTTATGTATACATGTGTATAACCTGAAAGATTGCAGTCGTCGGCTTCAACCCCCACGCATATAGTGCGGAGGTGCTCGCAAAAAACACGCGTTCACACTTAACCCAATGTCTTGGTCCTATTAAGGAGGTGATAGCGGAGCGAGTGAGGCAACCGGACTATAATGCTTTAGCACTTTCACCTAGCCATAGGAGTTTGACAGTGGGGCTACTAGATAGCCCCTGGTGGCTCCGCACTCTCCCGATCCCGGGGTGCGTACATGCCTGGCCGGGAAATGGCCCTTCGTTAAGGCGGAGGAATTCTAACATTCCAACAGGTCATCGAGTGGTTGACCAGTCTCACGCTATATCATGACAGTCAGTTTTCGGCTTTCTCTACTGAGGTGCTCGTCCGGATGAACCAGGGCACAATCGCAGTAGTTCTCCTGGTGCTACCTTCGCCGGTAAAGCGGAACGTAAGGCACCAAAACACAGGAGCCGGGCAAACCCAACATTTGACCAAAGACAATGATTCGAAGCTGATGCATATAGGGTCAAACTTGCGACGCCGAACACTCCCTAAGGTATTCGGTCTTTGTGGTATAAACTGGGCCTAAATAATGGCCTTTGTAAGGAGCCCCTTGTGTTCAGGTACGTGCATTGTTCTGGCATGGCCACATGCCAAGACGTCAGCATCCTTCTCAACGGTGGATATGTATCAACAAGAGACAGTAAAAAAGGTTTACGCAGGGTCTTAATCTAAAAAGAATCCTTGGAGCGAGTCCCTGCTGCACGTCTGCGCCCGTGTCTCCGGTGTGTCGTATCCTGGACGGGTGTAGCACGATGATCTTCTGTAAAAGAGAGGAATTTAGGTGAAAAAGTTGTCGTGCAAAAAGATAGTTTTTAAAGAAACCATGTATAATTCAAGATGAGAAAAAATTGCCACTTGTCTGCGCGCGTTGAGCCCCTTGTATTGACAAATAGGGGTGTGACCATTTATTCGGTATAAGTAGCGGCGCCGGGCTTGATTAGTTGTGTCTGAGGTCTTGACGACCTATTGGATGCTTTCGCTGGTCCGGGCGCCTTTAGTGTGCGGCTGCTCTTCGGCGCGCAGAGATCGCTTGATATTTCCGTTCACTGAAATGATGCCACGTGGACCGGGCATCTTGAGTGTGAAGGAGGCATAGTGTGGTATTGTGTTAAAGCGAGCGAAAGCTTCGCGTCCGAGCAGTGCTTGATAGCCACTTTGGAACGGAGCGATGTGGAAGGTTAAATGCTCGCAACGGAAGTTATCGGGGGAGCCGAATATAACTTGTAGTAGGAGGGAGCCCGTACAATGAGCCCCTGGGCCTGGCGTTACTCCTTTAAAGGTAGTATTGCTATGGCGAATTTTTGTTGGGTCTAACCCCATCCCGCGGATTGTATCCTGATATATTAGGTTTAGATTGCTGCCACCGTCCATCAAGACTCGTGTGAAGTGATATCCGACAATTACTGGGTCTAATACCAGGGCAGCCCATCCTGCGTGTCGGATACTTGCTGAGTAATCGCGATGGTCGAAAGTGATTGGTTGAGACGACCAATGGCAGGACTTCGCGGTGACAGGCACTTGGGTATATTTTCCTGGGAGTGCCGTGTTGTTTTTTCCCTTGATCACGTGTAACACGTTTACTGTTTTGACTTCTGGTGGAAATTTCTTTTGTTCCCCAGTGTCTTGCTTGGGAGGCTCGTCCTCGTCTTCACTTGGTGTATCCTCCCCCTTGTGTACGGCATTGAGCTTGCCAGACTGCTTGAAGACCCAACATTCTCTGTGGGTATGATTAGCAGGTTTACCAGGGGTACTATGGATCTGACATACTTGGTCTAGAATTTTGTTGAGGCTGGACAGTTCATCCCTGGTGCCTTTAGAGGGCGGCTTTTGCTGACCTGGCCGAGAGCTTTTGAATCTGGCGTTTACTGTCGTGCCCTTCGTGTTGTCTTCTTTATTCCGGCGTTTGTTATTGCTGTTGCACCGTGATTTCCCGTTTCCATCTCTAACTTCAGATGTACTGGGGTCGCTGGTGCTGCATCTGGCTAGCCAGCTGTCCTCACCCGCGCAAAAGCAGGTCATGAGGCTTGTTAATGCGGCCATCGTTCTCGGCTTATTTTGGCCGAGGTGTCTGGCGAGCCATTCGTCACGGCTTAAAGCTGCCAAGGCTTCGGCGTACGGACAGTCGACAATCTAGTTCTTTTTAGTAAGAAACATGTCCCAAAGCTTTTGGGCTGACTCTCCGGGCTGTTGAGTTATATGACTCAAATCGTCCGCATCTGGAGGTCGGACATAAGTCCCTTGAAAATTTGCCCGAAAGGCGTCTTCAAGCTCTTCCCAACTTCCAATGGAGCTTTCAGGGAGGCCTTTAAGCCAGTGACGAGCTGGCCCTTTGAGCTTGAGGGGTAAGTACTTGATGGCGTGGAGATCATCTCCTCGAGCCATATGGATATGAAGGATGTAGTCCTCAATCCAGACCCCAGGGTCTGTTGTTCCGTCATATGACTCTATGTTTACGGGTTTGAATCCCTCTGGAAATTCATGGTCCAGCACCTCATCGGTGAAACATAGGGGGTGTGCGGCACCCCTGTAGCTGGGTGTACCGCGTTGTTTGGATGTTTGATGTGTTGCATTGTATGCTGGGGCGCGCTTGCGTGGTCCATAGATGGATCTTGTTGCGCCGTCCTTTGGGTGCGAGCCCTCGCATGGGTCGTGTGTTGTATTGTGAGTGGCGTTGTATGCCGCTCTGTGTTGGTAGAGGGGTCGTCTATCCGGCCAGGTGGCTGCTTTGATATTTGGTTGTGGGGGGTCTGAGGCCTCCTCATCGAATTCAGGTAGCAGCTTCCGCTTTGGGTAGCTCTTGGAGGGGCGATTGTCACCGTACCTCGCTGTTGTGTTGAGTATTTTACTCCATCTGATTTAGAGTGTGTCTTACGCAGCCTTGAGCCTTTGCTTCTGCTTTTTAAGACTCCTCGCGGTGGCAACAAGCCTTTTACGGGCATTCTGCTGCTCCGGGTGCCTGTCCGGCGTTATGTCGTCCGGACTATTATCCTTGATAGAATTTGTTTGTTCGGTTTGATTATCCGGATTGTTGTTGTCCGGCAGCGGTTCGCCCTGCTCCAGCGCTGGGTCTGTGTGATCATTATTTCTGTCGAGGAGGGATTTGGGGCGGCGCTTGCATCGCCGCTTTGACTGCTTCTCGAGGGAGCAAGCCTTCGGTGCGTCCTTCCGCTCCTCGTCGTCATCTTTTGGTGCATCCACCATGTATACGTCATATGATGAGGTGGGCATCCAGCGCCCTGTGGGCGGTGGTTCTTCTTCGCCTCCCGCATCGTCGTCCATACCGTCGATGTTTTCAGAGTCGAAGTCGAGCATGTCGGTTAAATCGTCGACAGTGGCTACAAAGTGGGTGGTGGGTGGGCGTCGAATTTCTTCGTCTTCCGCATCCCAATCCTGCTGACCATGATCCGGGCAGGGCTCTCTTGACAAAGAGAGATACTTTAGTGATTTCATAATATCGCCGAAGGGCGAGTGCTGAAAGATGTCCGCGGCGGTAAACTCCATGATCGGCGCCCAATCGGATTCGATCGGTAGGGGCGCGGAAGGTTCGGAGTCCGGAGAGGAGTCCGGCTCCTTGGAGTCACGAGTCTCGCGGAGTGCGGGGCTGGTGTTTGGCTCGATCGCCGTTCGGATCGCAGCCCCCGAGGCGGCATCCAACCACCCATCCTCGATCGGCGCAGTTGGCTCCGAATTAAGGGTCGAAGCCGATGCAGGTGCGGCCTCCAGGGCACTGTTCGGCGGCGGAGCTAGATCATGCTCGTCGTGATAGTGCGGCGCGCTCGGCAGTGGCTCGAATCCGTCGAGGATCAAGTCCCCGCGGATGTCAGCCGTGTAGTTTAAACTTCCAAATCTGACCTGACGGCCAGGGGCATAGCTTTCGATCTGCTCCAGATGGCCAAGTGAATTGGCCCGTAGTGCGAAGCCGCCGAAGACGAAGATCTGTCCGGGGAGGAAGGTCTCACCCTGGACTGCATCGCTATTGATGATCATAGGAGCCATCAAGCCTAACGGCGACGACACAGAGGAACTCTCAATGAAAGCACCAATGTCGGTGTCAAAACCGGCGGATCTCGGGTAGGGGTCCCGAACTGTGCGTCTAGGCCGGATGGTAACAGGAGGCAAGGGACACGAAGTTTTACCCAGGTTCGGGCCCTCTTGATGGAGGTAAAACCCTACGTCCTGCTTGATTAATATTGATGATATGGGTAGTACAAGAGTAGATCTACCACGAGATCAGAGAGGCTAAACCCTAGAAGCTAGCCTATGGTATGATTGTTGTTCTGTATCTTGTCCTACGGACTAAAACCCTCCGGTTTATATAGACACCGGAGAGGGTTAGGGTTACACAAAGTCGGTTACAATAGTAGGAGATCCACATATCTGTATCGCCAAGCTTGCCTTCCACGCCAAGGAAAGTCCCTCCCGGACACGGGACAAAGTCTTCAATCTTGTATCTTCATAGTCCAGGAGGCCGGCTGAAGGTATAGTCCGGCCATCTGGACACCCCCTAATCCAGGACTCCCTCAGTGCCCCCTGCCCCCGTATATAAAGGAGCAAGGGGGAGGTGCGGTCGGCCTAGAGGGGGCGCGCCAGGAGGAGTCCTACTCCTACCGGGAGTAGGACTCCCTCCCTTTTCCTTGTTGGACTAGGAGTGGAGGGGGGAAGAGGAGGGAGAGAGGAAGGAAAGGGGGGGCGCCGCCCCCTCTCCTTGTCCTATTTGGACTAGGGGGGAGGGGCGCGCGGCCCTGCCCTGGCTGCCTCTCCTCTTCTCCACAAGGCCCACTATGGCCCATTATGCTCCCGGGGGGTTCCTGTAACCTCCCGGTACTCCGGTAAAATCCCGATTTCACTTGGAACACTTCCGATATCCAAACATAGGCTTCCAATATATCAATCTTCATGTCTCGACCATTTCGAGACTCCTCGTCATGTCCGTGATCACATCCGGGACTCCAAACAACCATCGGTACATCAAAACATATAAACTCAATATAACTGTCATCAAAACGTTAAGCATGCGGACCCTACGGGTTCGAGAACTATGTAGACATGACCGAGACACGTCTCCAGTCAATAACCAATAGCGGAACCTGGATTCTCATATTGGCTCCCACATATTATACGAAGATCTTTATCGGTCAGACCACATAACAACATACGTTGTTCCCTTTGTCATCGGTATGTGACTTGCCCGAGATTCGATCGTCAGCATCTCAATACCTAGTTCAATATCGTTACCAGCAAGTCTCTTTACTCGTTCCGTAATACATCATCCCGCAACTAACTCATTAGTTGCAATGCTTGCAAGGCTTAAGTGATGTGCATTACCGAGAGGGCCCAGAGATACCTCTCCGACAATCAGAGTGACAAATCCTAATCTCGAAATACGCCAACCCAACAAGTACCTTCAGAGACACCTGTAGAGCACCTTTATAATCACCCAATTACGTTGTGATGTTTGGTAGCACACAAAGTGTTCCTCCGGTAAACGGGAGTTGCATATTCTCATAGTCATAGGAACATGTGTAAGTCATGAAGAAAGCAATAGCAACATACTAAACAATCAAGTGATAAGCTAACGGAATGGGTCAAGACAATCACATCATTCTCCTAATGATGTGATCCCATTAATCAAATGACAACTCTTAGTCTATGGCTAGGAAACATAACCATCTTTGATCAACGAGCTAGTCAAGTAGAGGCATACTAGTGACACTCTGTTTGTCTATGTATTCACACATGTATCATGTTTCTGGTTAATACAATTCTAGCATGAATAATAAACATTTATCATGATATAAGGAAATAAATAATAACTTTATTATTGCCTCTAGAGAATATTTCCTTCAAGGGCCCAAACCTGGGTAAACATCGTGTCCCCTATCTCCTGTTACCATCTACCTTAGACGCACAGTTCGGGACCCCCTACCCGAGATCCGCCGGTTTTGACACCGACACTGGGAATCCCTAATACCTTTGCCTTACTCTCGTGCAATGACAAGTGAATAAACACTCATCGTGAGAATAACACATCTAGCATCGAAATATTAGCCACCCCTCACTGCTCCGCGAGCGAAACAAACACACAAAAGAGAAGTTTATTTTGAAAATTAGAGATGGCACATGCAAATTTGCTAGAATGGCAAAAGAATACCGCTTATAGGTAGATATAGTGGACTCATGTGGCAAAACTGGATTAAAGATTTTTTGATGCACAAGTAGTGATCATACTTAGTGCAAAATGAAGGCTAGCAAAAGATTGGGAAGTGAGCAAATAAGAAACGAATAATCTCATAAGCGAGCATTAAGCATAACTAACACCGAATAATGCATCACAAGTAGGATATAATTTCATTGCATAACTATTGACTTTCGTGCTTGCATAGGGAATCACAAACCTTAACACCAATATTCTTACTAAAGCATAATTACTCATCAAGATGACTCGCATATCACATCATCATATCTCAAAACTATTACTAAGAATCAAGTTTATTTTGTTCAGTGATCTTCATGAAAGTTTTATTATATCCTTCTTGGATATCTATCACTTTGGGACTAATTTTCATGTGTTGCTTTTGACAAGCTCAAAAAATATAAGTGAAGATCATGAGCATAATATTTCTTTCTCTCAAATTAATTTAAGTGAAGAAAAAGAGAATTTCTTGAAAATTTTACTAACTCTCAAACAAATCTAAGTGAAGCAAGAGAGCATTTCTTCAAAAATACTAAAGCACACCGTGCTAAAAAGATATAAGTGAAGCACTAGAGCAAGTCCATTGCTCATAAAAGATTTAAGTGAAGCATAGAGAGGAATTCTAACAAGTCATGACATAATTTTGGATCTCTCAAATAGGTGTGTCCAGCAAGGGATCAAGACTTAAAGCACAAAATAAAAGAAGCAAAGACTCATATCATACAAGACGCTCCAAGCAAAACACATAGTATGTGATGAATAAAAATATAGTTTCGAGTAAAATATCGATGGTCGTTGGAAGAAATAGGGGATGCCACTTGGGGGCATCCCCAAGCTTAGTTGGTTGCTCATTTTTGGATAATAGCTTGGGATGCCGGGGCATCCCCAAGCTTAGGCTCTTCTACTCCTTATTCCTTCATCCATCGTAAGATAACCCAAAACTTGAAAACTTCAATCACACAAAACTCAACAAAACCTTTGTGAGATCCGTTAGCATAAGAAAATAATAAATCACTACTATAAGTGTTGTATCAAACCAATTCATATTTTGTTCTTGTATTATATCTACTGTATTCCAACTTTTCTATGGCAAAAACTCATCAAAGAAAACCATAGAGCCATCAAAATAAGCACACAACACAAAGAAGACAGAATCTGTCAAAACAGAACAGTTTGTAGAAATCTGACTATTTCGAATACTTGTGTAACTCCAAAAATTCTTAAAAATTAGGACGGCCTGAGAAATTTCTATATGGATCTACTGCAAGTGGAATGGGTATTTTATCGCTCTCTGGTAAAAAATGAAAAGTATTTTTGTGAGCGTAAAAGTTTCTGTTTTTTCAGCAAAATCAAACATCTATCACCCAAGAAGATCCTAAAGGCTTTACTTGGAACAAACACTAATTGAAACATAAAAAACACAATCATAACAGTAGCATAATCGTGCTAACACTCAAGAACAGAAAGAAAAAATAAAAAATAAATTTTATTCATTGGTTGCCTCCCAACGAGCGCTATCGTTTTATGCCACTAGCTAGGCATAAGATTTCAAAGATGCTCACACGAAAGATAATAAATGAAACACAAAGAGAGCATCATGAAACATGTGACAAACACATTTAAGTCTAACATACTTTCTATGCATAGGAATTTTATAGGAAAACAAATTGTCAAGACAAGAAATATCTAGCATATGCAAAGGAGAGGAATAAAACATCGATAATCTCAACATAACGAGAGGAAATTTAATAACATGAAAATTTCTAAAACCATATTTTCCTCTCTCATAATAATTATATGTAGGATAATAATCAAATTCAATAATATAGCTATCATATAAAATTTTCTCTTCATGATCCACATGCATAAAAGTTTTATGATCTTCCAAGATAGTGGGATTAACATCAACTAAAGTCATGACCTCTCCAAACGCACTTTCATCAAAAATTTCATAAGATTGAACACTCTCCAAATATGTGGGATTACTTTTACCTAAAGTTGACACTCTTCCGAACCCACTTTCAATATTATTGCAAACACTATTATCAATAACATATTCATCATGAGGCTTAAATAAATTTTCAAGATCATAAGAATCATCACCCCAATCATGATCATTGCAACAGGTAGTGGACATAAAAAAATTAGCATCCCAAGCTTGGGGTTTTGCATATTATTGGCACAATTGACATTAATAGAATTTATAGTAAAAACATTGCAATCATATTTTTCATTCAAGGAGCTATCATGAATCACTTCATAAATTTCTTCATCACAATTTTCAGTTTCACGAATCTCAAGCAAAACTTCATAAAGATAATCTAGTGCACTCAACTCACTAGCAATTGGTTCAACATGATTGGATATTTTAAAAATATTAGCAAGTGGATGGGGATCCATATCAATAGATTTTTAGCAAGCGAAGATGCAAGCATATAGAAGGCACATGGCAACACAAGCAAACAAAAGATCTGACAAGAAAAAGGCGAACAAAAATAGGGCGAATAAAATGGCAAATTTTTGTGAAGTGGGGGAGAGGAAAACGAGAGGCAAATGGCAAATAATATAAACTGCGAGGAGATGAGATTTGTGATTAGGAACCTGGTATATGTTGAAGATCCTCCCCGGCAATGGCGCCAGAAATTCCTTTTGATGTCGCTTGAAGCTACGTCAGTATTTTCCCAAAGAGGAAGGGATGACCCAGCATAGCGGCGGTAGGTATTTCCCTCAGATATGAAACCAAGGTTATCGAACCAGTAGGAGAACCAAACAACACAACGTAAACAACACCTGCACACAGATAACAAATCCTCGCAACCCGACGTGTTAAAGGGGTTGTCAATCCCTTCCAGGGTACGGCGCCTTAAGATAGGCAAACGGACGTGAGGTAAATCTGTAGTAGATTGATAGATCGAGCGCCAAATAAATAAATAAGAATAACTAGCACATATGCACGTGCGTTGCAATGGGGGAGAAAATTGATGGAACGGTGCAGCGGGAGAGAAAATTCATGGAGCGGCTTATTGATTTTCCATACAACTTGCAGACGTATATAAACTGATGAACTTTAGTGTAAAAAATGAGAAGAGGTTATTTAATTTGATAACTAAATAAACCCACTGACATGAGGTTATGTGGTTGGTCCCACTCATGCACAACTTCTTGCTAACTACTGCCGTTCTTTTCTTTAACCAGCGCGCTGCAAATCTTGCATTAAAGTTATTGTCGTGTACTGGCTATGTACGTGGGTCTTGCAGCTGCAGGTCATGGGTTCGAGTCCCACCTTGGCACAATTTTTTTTATTTCATCGGACGAAAAGCAAACTCGCGTGAGAGGATTTGTGACGGACGAAAAATATTAATTGCACGACGGACGAAAAAACATCTAAGTCCCACCATGAACCAAAAAAAGTGGAGAAACAATCCTCCCTTTAATATTAGGTAAAGAATTGCAGAAAAGTATTTTGGGTTTTTTGGTTTAGTAGATCTGAAAATAAACGCAAAGGAAAATAGATCGCAAAGGCAAATATAAGAGAAAGAAGGCCGTAGGTTTCACTAGTAGCTTCTCTCGAGAAAAATAGCAAACGGTGGGTGAACAAATTACTGTTGGGAAATTGATAGAACTTCAAATACTCATGATAATATCCAGGCAATGATCATTATATAGGCATCACATCCAAGATTAGTAGACCGACTCCTGCCTGCATCTACTACTATTACTCCACACATCGACCGCCATCCAGCATGCATCTAGTGTATTAAGTTCATGGAGAAACGGAGTAATGCAATAAGAACGATGACATGATGTAGACAAGATCTATCTATGTAGAGATAGACCCCATCATTTTATCCTTAGTAGCAATGATACATACGTGTTGTTTCCCTTTCTGTCACTGGGATCAAGCATCATAAGATCGAACCCACTACAAAGCACCTCTTCCCATGGCAAGATAAATAGATCAAGTTTGCCAAACAAAACCCAAATATTAGAGAAGAAATACGAGGCTATAATAGATCATGCATAAAAGAGATCAAAGAAACTCAAACACTTTCATGTATATAAAAAGATAGATATGATCATAAACTCAAAGTTCATCGATCCCAACGAACACACCGCAAAAGAGTTACATCATATGGATCTCCAAGAGACCATTGTATTGAGAATCAAGAGAGAGAGAGAGAGATGAAGCCATCTAGCTAGTAACTACGGACCTGAAGGTCTACAAATAACTACTCACGCATCATCGGAGAGGCGCCAATGGAAGTGATGAACCCCATCCGAGATGGTGTCTAGATTGGATCTGGTGGTTCTGGACTCTGCGGCGGCTGGATGAATATTTCGTTGACTCCCCTAGGGTTGTGGGGTTTTTGGGGTATTTATAGAGCAAAGAGGCGGTGCGGGGGCACCCAAGGTGGGCACAACCCACCAGAGTGCGCTTGTGCCTCCTGGTGCACCCTGGTGGGTTGTGCCCCCTTGGGGCACCCCCTAGGCGCAGCTAGGGCCCGTTGTGTTCCTTCTGCCCCATAAAAATGCTCCATAAAGTTTCGTGGCATTTGGACTCCGTCTGATATTGATTTTCTGCAATGTAAAAAAACATGGAAAAAAACAGGAACTAGCACTTGGCATTATGTCAATAGGTTAGTACCAAAAAATGATATAAAATGATTATAAAACATCCAAGATTGATAATATAATAGCATGGAACAATCAAAAAATATAGATACATTGGAGACGTATCACAACCCGATGTATTAAAAGGGTTGTCAATCCCTTTCGGGTAACGGCGCTAGAAATTGGCAAGTAGACGGTATAAAAATTGTGATAGATTGGATAAATAGATCTCGCGAGAATGTGAGATAAAATAAATAAATAAATAAAAATTGCAGCAAGGTATTTTTGGGTTTTTAGATTAATAGATCTAAAAATAAAAGCAAATAAAAATAGATCGTAAAGGCAAATATGATAAAGAAGAGACCCGGGGGCCGTAGGTTTCACTCGTGGCTTCTCTCGAGAAAAATAACAAATGGTGGGTAAACAAATTACGGTTGAGCAATTAATAGAACTTCAAATAATCATGACGATATCCAGGCAATGATCATTATATAGGCATCACGTCCAAGATTAGTAGACCGACTCATTCCTACATCTACTACTATTAGTCCACACATCGACTGCTATCTAGCATGCATCTAGTGTATTAAGCTCATGAAGAAACGAAGTAATGCAATAAGAATGATGACATGATGTAGACAAGATCTATTTATGTAGAAATAGACCCCATCTTGCTATCCTTAATAGCAACGATACATACGTGTCGGTTCCCCTTCTGTCACTGGGATTAAGCATCATAAGATCAAACCCATCACAAAGCACATCTTCCCATTGCAAGATAAATAGATCAAGTTGGCCAAACAAAACCCAAATATTGGATAAAAAATACGAGGCTATAAGCAATCATGCATATAAGAGATCAAAAGACTCAAATAACTTTCATGGATAAAAACATAGATCTAATCATAAACTCAAAGTTCATTGGATCCCAACAAACACACCGCAAAAAGAATTACATAATATGGATCTCCAATAGACCATTGTATTGAGAATCAAATGAGAGAGAGGAAGACATCTAGCTACTAACTACGGACCCGAAAGTCTACAAAAGACTACTCACGCATCATCGGAGAGGCACCAATGGGGATGATGAACCCCTCCGTGATGGTGTCTAGATCGGATCTGGTGTTTCTGGAACTTGCGGTGGCTGGAATTGATTTTTGTCGACTCCCCTAGGTTTTTTGTAACATTGGGGTATTCATAGAGTAAAGAGGCGGTGCGGGAGGCCACCGAGGTGGGCACAACCCACCTGGGCGTGCCTGGGGGCCTAAGCGCGCCCTGGTGGGTTGTGCCCCCTCGGGACACCCCCCAGGTGCTTCTCCGACCCATTGGGTTTCTTCTGGTCCATAAAAATCCACAAAAAAATTCGATGCGTTTGGACTCCGTTTGGGTATTGATTTCCTGCGATGTAAAAAATAAGCAAACAACAACAACTGGCACTTGGCACTATGTCAATAGGTTAGTATCAAAAATGATATAAAACTATTATAAAACATCCAAGAATGACAATATAACAACATGGAACAATCAAAAATTATAGATACATTGGAGACGTATCAGCATCCCCAAGCTTAATTCCTGCTCATCCTCGTATGTTCGTCACATAATCTTTATTTTATAGCATGGACACTTGGACTTTACATGGTTCAAAGCAATAGTCTAATTTTGACATGAAGACTTTAATACTCAAGCATATCAACAAGCAACCATGCCTTTCAAAATATCGACGCTAAAGCAAGGTATCCCTAACCCATTATGCTCAATCATCGATCCATTCATGAAACACACACCCATATTAGCTACACCCAATGCTCGAGTACGATCATAGTGCCCCTTAGTTGGTGCTTTATAAGAGAAGATGGAGACTCAAATAAAAATAAAAATTTCATAAAGTAAATAGAAAGGCCCTTCGCAGAGAGAAGTAGGGATTTGTAGAGGTGCCAGAACTCAAAGTGAAAAAGCCAGAGATAAAACACTTTGGCTAGCATGCTTTTCCTGTCAACAAGAACGATCGAGTAGTTCCCAATACTTTTCATGCTAGATATATCATAGGCGGTTCCCAAACAACAAATAAAGTTTATTCCTTTTCCAACATACTTTCACTTTCCATGGCTAACCGTATCCACGGGTGCCTTCCATACCAACACTTTCCAAGGAATTTATTATTTGACAACATAAAGTAAATTCATTTTTCATTTCGGAACTAGGCATCCCTAATACCTTTGTCGTACTCTCGTGCAATGACAAGTGAATAAACACTCATCATGAGAATAACACATCTAGCATGGAAATATATCAGCCACCCCCTACCGTTTCATGAGCGGTACAAGCACACAAAAGAGAAGTTTATTTTGAAAATTAGAGATGGCACATACAAATTTTCTTAGGACGACAAAAGAATACCGCATATAGGTAGGTATAGTGGACTCATGTGGCAAAACTGGTTTAAAGGATTTTGGATCACAACTAGTGATCATACTTAGTGCAAAATGAAGGCTAGCAAAAGTTTGAGAAGCGACCAACCAAGAAACAAAAAATCTCATAAGCGAGCATTAAGCATAACTAACACTGAATAATGCACCACAAGTAGGATGTAATTTTATTGCATAACTATTGACTTTCGTGCTTGCATAGGGAATCACAAACCTTAACACCAATATTCTTACTAAAGCGTAATTACTCATCAACATGACTCACATATTATATCGACATATATCAAAACTATTACAAGGAATCAAGTTTATTTTGTCCAATGATCTTCATGAAAGTTTTTATTATATCCTCCTTGGATATCTATCACTTTGGGACTAGTTTCATATGTTGTTTTTGATAGCTCAAACAAATATAAGTGAAGAACATGAGCATAATTTTTTTCTTCTCTCAAATTAATATAAGTGAAGCAAGAGAGAATTTCTTAAAAAAATACTAACTCTCAAATAAATCTAAGTGAAGCATGAGAGCATTTCTTCAAAAATACTAAAGCACACCGTGCTCAAAAAGATATAAGTGAAGTACTAGAGCAATTCCATAGCTCATAAAGATTTAAGTGAAGCATAGAGAGAAATCCTAACAAGTCATGGCATAATTTTGGCTCTCTCAAAAAGGTGTGTCCAGCAAGGATTCATGACTAAGAACACAAAGCAAATCAAGCAAAGACTCATATCATACAAGATGCTCCAAGCAAAACTCATAATATGTGACGAATAAAAATGTTGTTTCAAGTAAAATACCGATGGTTGTTAGAAGAAAGAGGGGATGCCACTCAGGGGCATCCCCAAGCTTAGTTGCTTGATAATTCTTGAATGTTATATTGGGGTGCCATGGGCATCCCCAAGTTAGCCTTTTGCTAATCACTATTCCTTCATCCATCGTAAAGTCACCCAAAACTTGAAAACTTCAATCACACAAAACTTAACAAAACCTTCGTGAGATCCGTTAGTATAAGAAAGCAAATCACTACTATAAGTACTGTTGCAAACCCATTCATATTTTATTTTTGCATTATATCTATTGTATTCAAACTTTTATATGGCAAAAATTCTTCAAAGAAAAACATAGAATCATCAAAATAAGCACACAACGCAAAGAAAACAGAATCTGTCAAAAACAGGACAGTCTAGAGAAATCTGGAGATTTCGAATACTTATCTAATTCCAAAAATTCTTAAAAATTAGGAAAACGTGAGAAGTTTGTATATTAACCTTCTGCAAAAACAATAAGTATTTTATCACACTTTTGTTAAAAATGAAAATTATTTTTATGGGCGCAAAAGTTTATGTTTTTCAGCAAGATCAAATCAATTATCACCCAACATAATCCCAAAGGTTCTACTTGGCACAAACACTAATTAAAACACAAAAAACACAATCATAACAGTAGCATAATTGTGCAAACACTCAAGAATAGAAAGAAAAGGACAAAAATAAATTTTATTCATTGGGTTGCCTCCCAACAAGCGCTATTGTTTTTTGCCCCTAGCTAGGCATAATGCAAAGGATCAAGTATTGTCATCTTTGTTTCTAGATCCATAAGATGCCTGCGTGATTGATTCATATGGTGGATTAATTCTAGTTTATGGAAGTGTTCCATACTCTTCTTTTGTAGAAATTGAAATTTAATATTGCCTTCTTTCATATCAATCACAACACCAATAGTACGTAAAAATGGTCTACCAAGAATAATTGAACAAGATGGATTGCAATCACTATCAAGAACAATAAAATCTATGGGAACATAATTCCTATTTGCGAGAATAAGAATATCATTAATTCTTCCCAGAGGCTTTTTAATAGTGGAATCCTCCAAGTGCAAATTTAGAGAATTATCTTCAATATCGGTAAGACCAAGCACATCATAGAAAGATTTCGGAATTGTAGAAACACTAGCACCCAAGTCACATAAAGCAAAACACTCATAATTTTTAATCTTGACTCTTATAGTAGGTTCCCATTCATCATGCAATTTTCTAGGAATCAAAATCTCTGATTCCAACTTTTCTTCAAAATCTTTCATCGTAGCATCAACAATATGTTTAGTACAAGCTTTATTTTGTTCATAAGAATGGGGTGAATTTATCATGGATTGTAACAAAGAAATACAATCAATCAAAGAGCAACTATCATAATTAAATTCTTTGTAATCCAAAAGAGTGGGCACATCACTAGTTAAAGTTTTGACCTCTTCAAACCCACTTTTATCAATTTTCTTAACAAGATTTTCACCCTCCGAATTATCGAGACGCCTTCTAGCTAAAGTTGACACTTCTTCAGTCCCTTTATTATCAATCTTAATTTTACTAAACAAAGAATCAATAGAGGAAACACCAATCATTTTAAGATCTTCATCACTTTTATGAAAGCAACCACTAGAAAACGTGTTTTCTAAAAATTCTCTTCTAGCTCTAAGCATAGCGGTTCTTTTCTTACTTTCATCCATAGAAACATAAAGATCCTTAATTGATTCCTCGACCTTAGGCATAAAAAATTTCATCTTGATATTTTCTACATCACGAGAAATTCTATCAATACTTCTAGACATATCATCAATCTTATTCAACTTTTCTTCTATTGTAGCATTGAAATTTGTTTGAGTATTGAGAAATTATTTAATATTATTATCAAGATCAGAGGTGTTCTTATTATTATTATAAGAAGGATTATCATAGGAATTACCATAATTATTAGAGGAATTACTAGGAAAAGGCCTAGGATTAAAATTACCTCTATAAGCATTGTTATTGAAATTGTTTCGAGAGATAAAATTCACATCAATGGCATCACTATTTTTCTCAATCAAAGTAGACAAAGGCACATCATTAAAATCAATAGGAGCACTTTTCTTAGTAACAAATTTCATAAGAGCATCAACTTTTTCACTCAAAGAAGAAATTCTTCAACCGAATTAACTTTTTTACTAGTAGGAGCTCTTTCGGTATGCCATTGTGAATAATTTGCCATAATATTATCAAGCAATTTAGTGGCTTCACCCAAAGTAATTTCCATAAAAGTACCACCCGCGGCAGAATCCAAAAGATTACGAGAAACAAAATTCAACCCCGCATAAATTTTTTGTATGATCACCCAAAGATTTAACCCATGAGTTGGGCAATTCCTTAGCATATGTTTCATCCTTTCCCAAGATTGTGCAATATGCTCATGTTCAAGTTGCTCGAAATTCATGATTTGGGTTCTAAGGGAAATAATTTTCGTAGGCGGAAAATATTTAGTAATAAAAGCATCTTTGCACTTATCCCAAGAATCGATACTATTGCGAGGCAACGAGGAAAACCAAATTTTTGCACGATCTCGCAAAGAAAACGGGAATAATTTCAAATTCATAACATCATTGTCCACATCTTTTTTCTTTTGCATATCACATAATTCCACTAATGTGTTAAGATGGGACGCGGCATCCTCATTAGGAGTACCGGAAAGTTGATCTTTCGTAATAAGATTCAGCAAAGCGGTATTAATATCACAAGACTCTGCACTAGTGGTGGGAGGAGCAATCAGAGTGCTAATAAAATCATTGTTGTTGGTATTGGAGAAATCACACAACTTGGTGTTCTCTTGAGTCATTGTGACTACGCAACAAGATTGCACTCAAAAACAGATCTGATGAGAAAATGGCGAACGGAAAAGAGGGCGAATAAAACGGCAAATTTTTGTAAAGTGTGGGAGAGGAAAATGAGAGGCAAATGGAAAATAATGTAAATTGCAAGGAGATAAAAACTGTGATTAGGAACCTGGTAGATGTTGATGATGTCTCCCAGGCAACGCGCCAGAAATTCCTTTTGATAGCAGCTTGAACTACGTCGGTATTTCCCCAAAGAGAAGGGATGATGCAACATAGCTACGGTAGGTATTTCCCTCAATGATGAGAACAACGTTATTGAACCAGTAGGAGAACCGCGCAACACCACGTAAACAGCTCCTGCACACAAATAACAAATACTCGCAACCCGACGTATTAAAGGGGTTGTCAATCCCTTTCGTGTAATGGCGCCAGAAATTGGCAAGTAGACGGGAATAAAAATTGTGATAGATTGGATAAATAAATCTCATGGGAACGTGAGATAAATAAATAAATAAAAATTGCAGCAAGGTATTTTTTGGTTTTTGGATTAATAGATCTGAAAATAAAAGCAAATAAAAATATATCGTGAAGGCAAATATAATAAAGAAGAGACACGAGGGCCGTAGGTTTCACTAGTGGCTTCTCTCGAGAAAAATCGCAAATGATGGGTAAACAAATTACTATTGGGCAATTGATAGAACTTCAAATAATCATGACAAGATCCAGGCAATGATCATTATATAGGCATCACGTCCAAGATTAGTAGACCGACTCCTGTCTGCATCTACTACTATTACTCCACACATCGACCGCTATCCGGCATGCATCTATGTATTAAGTTCATGGAAAAACAAAGTAATGCAATAAGAACGATGACATGATGTAGACAAGATCTATTTATGTAGAAAAAGGCCCCATTTTGTTATTCTTAATGGCAACAATAGATACGTGTCGGTTCCCCTTCTGTCAATGGGATCAAGCACCGTAAGATCGAACCCATCACAAAGCACATCTTTCCATTACAAGATAAATAGATCAAGTTAGCCAAAAAAACCCAAATATCGGACAAGAAATACGAGGCTATAAGCAATCACGCATATAAGAGATCAAAAGACTCAAATAACTTTCATGGATAAAAACATAGATATGGTCCTAAACTCAAAGTTCATCGGATCCCAACAAACACACCATAAAATGTATTACATCATATGTATCTTCAAGAGACCATTGTATTGAGAATCAAGAGAGAGAGAGAGAGAGAGAGAGAGAGAGAGAGATGAAGCCATCTAGCTACTAACTACGGACCCAAAGATCTACAAAAGACTACTCACACATCATCGGAGAGGCACCAATGAGGATGATGAACCCCTTTGTGATGGTGTCTAGATTGGATTTGGTGTTTCTGAAACTTGCGGCAGCTGAAATTGATTTTTGTCGACTCCGCTAGGTTTTCTAGAATATTGGGGTATTTATAGAGGAAAGAGGCGGTACGGGAGGCCACCAAAAATTCGAAAAATAGTTTTTGGTTTAGTGAAATTTTCACAATTCAAAATAATGTCCGCGTATGAAAGATAAACATTTTTGAAAAAGTTATGAATTTACATGTTCCCATTTTAAAATTTGTTCGCAAATTCAAATAATGTTCATGTTTTAATATAAAAAGTTGGTATTTTTTAAAAAATCGAATTTTAAAAGATGTTCATGTTTTTTGAAAGTGTACATAATTTTTAAAACCCTATTCGGGGTCTAAAAAATGTTTCATATTTCCTACAATATTCAGAAACTTCATACCTTAAAATATCCTCGATTGAAAGGAAAAGTAGATTGAATAATTCATGGGCCTTCTCTGGCGTACGATGGCATAACAAAACTCT
This sequence comes from Triticum monococcum, assembly GCA_034509565.1. Taxonomy (NCBI): domain Eukaryota; kingdom Viridiplantae; phylum Streptophyta; class Magnoliopsida; order Poales; family Poaceae; genus Triticum; species Triticum monococcum. The sequence continues at coordinate 59,440,051 of CM067846.1, read as the reverse complement.
TAAATGTCCTCGATCAATGAATGAAAAAATAGCAGATTGATTACTTCACACCCGGCGAAACCGGAAAGCTAAATGTTCCTTTTTTACATGCACACAGGATTTTGCTTACACATATAATTCCTACTATCTTTAAATACATATTATTTTTTCTCCCGTTGCAACGCACGAGTATATGTGCTAGTGAAAGAAAAGACAGAAAATAAAACAGGAAAGGAAAAAGAAGAGAAAACCAAAACAGAAAAATGAGATGATATAAATCAGACTAATCGCTACTCAACGTGGGTGCAGCTTTTTTTTGAAGGTAACTAGGGATTTTATTCAAAGTTCAACACCTCCGGAATACAAGCAATATCAGGGAGGATCCCTAGCCACACGTGGCGGCCCACCGGCAGAGACGCAGCTCCTTTTGCAACCGAGTGAGCCTCGAAATTATGTACTCTACGTTCAAAACGAAACTTAACTGAATTGAAAAAGTTCCTAGTAACTTGAATCTCCTTCAGAACCGACGCGTACACTGGCATTGCATGTTGATCAATGTTGGAGATCACTTCTAGACAGTCTGATGCAATCAGCAGGTCCTGCGGGTTCAGATCATTAGCAAGGGCAAGGGCCTCGCTGCACGCATGTGCCTCCAAGCTCGTCGAGTCAGTTAATCCCGCGATAACTAAAGCTGAAGCGCCAAGAAACATGTCGTTTTTATCTCGACACACCACGGCCGCCGCTCCCTTGTCACCCATAGTTGAAATGGCGCCGTCACAATTTAGTTTTGCTACTTCTCCATCGGGTGGAAGCCATACCCGCGCTCTGGGAGCCACCGGTGCTGGTGTTGATCGCGGTTTCTGGGCTTCGGCTATATCCAGCTCCTCCAAAAATCGCCTTATAAAGCTCATAGTTGACAGTGGACTTTGAAACTCATTGTCGTGGATTGCCTTTCTGCGAGCCCACCAAATAGCCCACATTGTAACAAGAACTCTCGTTAAGTCCTGCTGGGAGGTCGATTCAAACAGCCAGAACAACCATAGCCTTGCATCGGCATTTTGGTTTGAGATTACATGCTCTAGTAACTCCTCGTCCCCCAATGCCCAAACGCATCTGGCCATGCGGCAACTCAGCAGTGAGTGTCGCCAGGTATCTTCCATGGCTCCATAGATTGAGCAAGCCGGTGTGTCCGCCATGTTTCTTTCGTGACGGACTTGCCCCGTAGGAATTAATGTGTGTGCTAGCCTCCAGACAAAAACCCTGATCTTGGAAGGAACCCGGACTTTCCAGAGCTGCGCCCACGAGCTTTTGTCTGTAGCAATGTTTGAGTGCCCCGGACGATGATCAAGCCAGTCCTCCCTCTGTGCTTTAACTGCTGAAATCATTCGATAAGCCGAACGCACCGAGAAAACTCCCCTCCGATCGTAATGCCATGCCCAAAAGTCTTCCTGAACCCGTGTACTCAGAGGTATGTTCAGAATAACTTCAGCATCAGGAGCAATAAAATGCTCCATTATCACTTACCTGTTCCATGATCTGGTAGTGGAATCAATTAGCTCAGAAACAAGTGTTGGTGGAGTGGCCGACCTGGCACAAATTGGTCGAAGCTTGTAGTCCCTCGGAAGCCAATTTTGTTGCCAAATATTGGTATGTGTTCCCGACCCAATACGCTTGATGAGGCCCTGCGATAGAACATCTCTCCCCTCCAGTATGGAGCGCCAGACCTGGGACGGACCTGCACCCAAATCAGCATCCAACAAAGTGCAATCTGGAAAGTACCTGGCTTTGAGGATGCGAGCACTTAGCGCCCCTGGATCCTGCAGAAGCCTCCAAGCTTGACGCGCAAGTAAAGCAAGATTAAACAGCTCCAAGTCCCTGAAACCCAGCCCTCCCATAAACTTCGGTTTGGACATAGTTTTCCATGACACCCACGCAGGTTTTCGTTGGCCATCCTTGCTACCCCACCAGAACTTCCTAATTATGCCGTTGATGTGCTCACACAAGCCCCTTGGAAGTTTGAAACATGACATAGAATAGGTCGGGATCGATTGGGCCACGGACTTAATCAGAACCTCCTTCCCACCCGAAGATAAACACTTCTCCATCCACCCTTGCACCATCTTCCAAATTCTGTCTTTTAAGTATTTAAACGAACCTTCCTTTGCTCTCCCAACATCCGAAGGCAAGCCAAGATATTTCTCCGTCAAAGATTCATTGTGAACAGCAAGTATGTTTTTGATAGAAGCTCGAGCATCGTTCGGAACCCCTTTACTAAAGAAAATGGATGACTTCTCCATATTTACTTTCTGACCCGATGCATTACAGTATGTCCGAAGTAACTCCTCAATCCGTGTTGCACTTGCTTCTGTTGCCTCAAAGAAAAGTATGCTATCATCCGCAAAAAGTAGATGATTAACCTCCGATGCATTTGGCGCTACCGTGATCCCCCGAACTCCCGCCTCGGATTTCAACAAACAGGACAGCCCCTCAGCTGCTAGCAGGAACAAATATGGCGAGCTTGGGTCACCCTGGCGCAGCCCTCAGGATGGCTTAAACCCATCCAAACTCCTACCATTGAAAAGCACCGAAAAGGAGACTGATGTCACACATCTCATTACCGTGTCAATAAAGCGAGGACTGAAACCCATCTTGACCATAACAGCTTGCAGATAAGGCCACTCCAGGCGATCATACGCTTTCATCATGTCTAATTTCAAAGCACAGTATCTATTTCCCTTCACTCTCTTGGTTTTCATGTAGTGCAAGCATTCATATGCTGTGATAAAATTATATGTGATGAGACGGCCAGGGATGAACGCCGACTGCTCTTCGGAAATGATCTCGGGGAGGATTACCTTCAGCCTATTGGCTAAGACCTTTGAAGCGATCTTGTAGACCACGTTGCAAAGACTTATCGGCCGAAACTGTCCTAAAACTTTTGGACTTGCTATCTTGGGAATTAAAACAATGAACGTATTATTTATCTCCTCCGGTGAGTCCACACCATCAAACACTCTGATGACCATCCTTGTTACCTCTTCACCACAAAGGTCCCAATGTTTCTGAAAGAAGTGTGCCGGAAACCCGTCCGGCCCAGGAGCTTTAGTTGGGAACATTTGAAACAAAGCGTCTTTAACCTCATCCTTTGTATACATTGCAGTAAGCCAGGCATTCATATTGCCATCCACCCTCACCGGTATATGTGATAAAACTTCTTCCATGCCTATGGTTCCTTCTGACGTGTATAAGTTGGAGTAAAAAGCTGTGGCCATGTCCGCAAGCTCGGCTGGGTCAGTGCACGTAGTACCGTCAATGCGGTCGAGCTGGGTTATATTGTTTTTGGCCCTCCTGGCAGAAGCCTTCCTCTGGAAGAACTTGGTGTTGCTGTCACCCTCGGATAGCCAAGTGATGCGTGACCGTTGCCTGGCCATGATCTCCTCTCTATATGCCAATTCAACCATGCGCTTTTTGATCCTTCGTTCCTCGTCGCTAGGACCCGTGCGCAGCGGAAGTGCACGCAGCATTGCAAGATCCCGGCGCAGCTGCCGTAGCTCCTGCCGGACCGAACCAAATGTCATCCGCCCCCAAGTAGATAGCGAGGTAGCCACAGCCTCTAGTTTGTGCGACAGATCGGCCATCGATGAAGCTAGGCCATTGCCGTTCCATGCAGTATGAATAATATCATTAAATGGCCATCTCTTTCCCAGGCACACTCATACCGAAACGGTTTCTTCACTGCAATGCGCTGGTTTCCAGCTTCCATCTCGTTCATGAGCAAAATTGGGCTGTGATCACTTTTGACTGCCGTGAAGTGTTCCACTCTCGCAAAAGGGAACTTGTTCGACCAGCTTGCCGAGGCTAAAGCCCGGTCTAAACGTACTCTACAGTAATCACCTCCCGAAACTCGTTTTTCAAAAGTCCAATCGAGCCCACTGTATCCCAGATCAGCCAGCTCACATACATCAACCGCTTCTCTAAAACCCTCCATTTGTGCACTGCCACGAGGGTTAGGGCCCATCTGTTCCTCCTGACGGAGTATCTCGTTGAAATCACCAATACAGAGCCAGGGTAGTGTGCTCTCTCCCCGCAGCCTTTTCATTGTGTCCCAAGTTTTATATCTCAAACTCCTATTAGCCTCACCATAGAAACATGTAAGGCGCCATTGCTCATGTCCAGGTTCAGAAACCCATGAGTCTATGTGATACTGCGAGAAATTTTTTATTGACAAGTTCACTTCTGACTTCCAAAAAATACTAAGGCCACCACTACGACCGTTGCTAGGAACTGCAAAACTATTTTTAAAACCCAAAGAAACCGCCAAACCCTCCACTCGATTCTTTGCCAATTGAGTCTCGACAATACAAAGAACCGACGGCGCACTAGCCCCCACGAGATCGCGGAGCTCATGCACTGTCGCAGGGTCGCCAATCCCACGACAGTTCCAGCATAAGGTCCTCATTGGACTCGACGGCTCTCCTCCAGGGAGGCCGCCTCCATTGCTTGACAATTGATCATCTCCTCATCATCCTGCTGCTTCCTCCTCTTGACCAGCGGGTCCTTTTCTGGTGTGGTTGCTGTGGCCTTGCTCGAACTAGATGTAGCTCCTTCAAGTAACTTGATTGTCCCCGCAACCTTGCCATCAAGATTTGTGCCTGGCAGCCCCCCACCCGTGATGGATCCATCCGCTCTCACCAGCCTCTTCCGAGCTCCCTTCTCCCCCTGTTCAGTGTTATCTTCCATAATCTCTACATCCATACTGTGTGTCGCTGATGGGTTAGTACCCGCCATATCTCCTCCTCCTCTTCCACCCATAGCTCTCCCCCCCTCCTCTCCCACCACGGTCCTCCCTACCTTCTCTGCCTGCATCCCTGCTCCTTCCCCTGGCTCCGCCATCTCCTCTTCCTCTGGCCCCGTAAGCCTGGGCCGGCTGTGTCTCTGGCTCCCACAGTAGCCACTCCCCCCATCCAAAAAATCTGGGGTCATGCACCCCATCCCCACACTCATCATCAAGATGCCCCATAAGGCCACAAGCAAAACAAAAATCGGGTAGCTTTTCATATAGGACGTTGTATTTCTTTCTTTCCTTCAATGTTATGTGGACAAAACGCACTAGTGGCGTATTAACGTGGGTGCAGCTTGGGATGCGAGACTCGCCCGAGGGAGCGCCATACTAGGCCAGGCCAGCTCGCCGGAGGTTACAGACTCGTTTTTTTCCTGTTTTGTTTTCACATTTTTGCTCTCTTTTTTATTTTTGTTTATACTTCCAAAATATTATATATATATATATATATATATAGGACGCCAGTTTGGGACACCTAGGTGCCTGGGCACCTTGCCTCTTCATCGTTGGATCGTGTTCAGCGATTGATTTGGAAACCAATAAAAATGCATCAATTGCTAGTTAATTTGGTAGGCTTTAATTCATGGACCGTCCCATGCATGCATGTCGTGTGATAAAAAGGCAGGGTATTAATATGTAAGTCGACATTTATTAATTTCTTATATAGCATGTATTCTGTCCTTGTATAACAGATCAAATTAGGAATGGGTACGTATGACACAAGATTTCATTGGATATATACGCATCCTGAGAATGCACATAATTTTGGTAGTAGGTATTGCATACCCGTATTAGATAGTTAGAAAATAAAATAAAACATAAATAGTTTTAAAAATAAATTATTGGGTATATACGTACCTGCATATGTACGTAATTACATGAGTAGGTATTAGATACTCGTATTTGTACATAATATCGTTAGTAGGTATCAAATATCCATATATTTACATAAATTATTGGGTATATACGTATTTGATATGTACATAATTTCGTTAATAGGTATTAGATACTTATATTAGATAGTTAAAAAATACAACGTAATAGTTCAGAGAATAATTTACTGGGTATATATACACACGTATGCACATAATTTTGTTAGTAAGTATTAGATATCCGTATTAAATAGTTAGGAAATAAAAATACGCGTATTAGATACCCACACTAGTTTAGAAGAAAATAAAATATGATTACGATTTATTGTATGGCAAGTCTTGCATGCCTAATAGTTAAAAACGAAAATAAAATGTAAACATGGAAAGTCTTGCGTGAAGAATAATTAGGAACAAATGAAACATTCATTGTGCGGCTGTACATACCTAAAACAATCAAGGTGCCCGGGCACCTAGGTGTCCCAGTTAATTTACCTATATACCTATATATATATATATATATATATATATATATATATATATATATATATATATATATATATATATATATATATATATATATATATATATATAGTGTTACTATTCATCACCCAGGGTGCAGAATAAGTTATTCTTCACCCAAGGTAATATTACGATCATTTCATAATTAAATTACGTTTGGAATTCAAATAGTTACATTCCTATCGATTCACGATGTAAAATTTGACATAAGAAAATAAAAATATAGGTCATAAGACAAGGAAAATTACAGTTTATGTGTATTTTACATTATGTTTTCACATTTGTAATTTTACATAACATAAAATATTTTTTTCGACAATTATATATTTTCTTACGGTCTCTTTTTATTTCAAAAATAAAGCAAAATTTACAGAACGTAAAATTACGGTCCATTGATGGTAAAATAGAGGGGGTGAAGAATAACTATTCCTCACCCAGGGTGACGAATAGTCAATCCCTATATATATATATATTAAATAAACTTCAATTAAAATTTTAAAATTTAATCTAGCTTTTGAAAAATGTTAAATGTGTATATAAAAAATATGCAACATGTATGAAAAAATTGATCGAGTATGTATAAAAATTTTAATCAAGAAATTTTACTCATACATTTCACAACTCTTAAAAATATTTAAAAAATATTCCTAATATATACCAAAAATATACGAGTGTATGAAAAAAGTAGCCACTAATTATTTAAAAAATGTTAATCATCTATTTAGAAAATGTTAAATGTCTACCATGAAAGGTTCTTGATGTATACAAAAAAATATAGAATGTATAAAAAGTTTAACATAAAAACATTAAATTTTCAAAAAATGTTGATTGTGTCTAAGAAAAATGTTAATCACATATTTGAAAAATGTCAAACATGTATTAAGAAATGGTCTTCATATATACCGGAAATGTACAATGTGTGAGAAAACGGTAGCCATTGAATAATTTTTTAATCATTGTATTTCAGAAAATGTTAAACAAGTATAAAAGATGGTTCTTGATGCATACGTAAAATATAGAAGTTGTATTAAAAAATTGAACATAATTTTTGTCAAAAATGTTGATCTTGTATAAAAAGTTGTAATTATCTATTTAAAAAATGTTAAACATGTATTGGAAAATGTGCCTGGTATATGCTTAAAATGTAAAATATGTATGAGAAAAATTATTCGTCAAAAATACTTTTTTTAATTATTAATTAAGTACTGAAAAATGTTAAATATGTATAAGAAAATGTTTCCGATGTACATAGAAAAATGTATACATATGTATGAAAAATGTAGACCTGTGTTGAAGATAAAAAGGCAAAAACAATAAAATTATAAAACCGAAGAAACAAAAAAAGCGAGAAAATAGATGAAACCAAGAGAGAAACAGGAATACAAAGAAAAACAATGAAAGAAAGAAAACAAAAAAGTAGTGAAAACGAAAAAATGAAAAAAAAATGAGAAAGAAAAAAACATGAAGGAAACAAAGAAAATGCAGAAAACAGAAGAAAACTGGTGAAGAAACTATGAAAACCGAAAGAAAGAAATAGAATACAACTAAGAAGAAGAAACACGTGAAAACCACACAATACCAAACTAAAACAGTACAGTGATAGATCGATTACTAGCATCCCAGCTAATGAAAAAAAACTGACAAATGGGCTAGCCTAGCAGCTACGCGAGGGAAGAAAACCTTCAGGCGAGACGATAGGTATACTAGCTATAAGCAAGATGAGAGCTCCTATTGGACATTCTGCGTCAAACAACTGTACGACGCACACACTGAAATCCCGACTGGGCCGGCCCAATAGTGGGCGCGTTTTGCTTGTACAGTAGCGCTGCGATGATAATGATAAAAAAAAGTAAACGACCTTTTGCCAGGATTGGACCTCTGAACCTCCAAGTTGCGTTCCAGAGGAGCAAACCAATAGACCTATCACGTGCTGGTTGTTAATTAACGAAGCGTGCTAATATAAGAACTAATACCAATGAAGAATCTGGACAGTTTTTTCAATTTTTTCAAACTTTCCTTCGAAATTGTGATTTTTTAACAAACGAGCAATGTTTCAAAATACGATAACTTTTTTAACAACTCGGACATATTTTCAAATTTCAAAAAATAAAAACAAAAGGTGTGAACATTTTTCGACAGATTTGTTTAAAAAATTCCTGAACATTTTCCGAAAACCTGAACATTTATAGAATCTTGAGAACAAAAATTTGACAATGGGAACAGTTTTTCAAAAGCACAAACTTTTTTGAACGTACGATTACGCAAACAAATTTTTGAACCGGAATTAGTTACTGTAGTGAACAAATCTTTGAACGTACAATTACACAAAAAAAATTTCTGAAAACGAACAAAATTTGAGTTTCCCAAAAAAATTGGAATTTGTGACATTTCTTTAAACCACAAACATGTTTTTACTCTGGAGAACAAATTTTGAAACGGAGAACAAATTTGGAAGCGTGAACAATTTTTTAAAGCACAAACTTTTTTGAATCTTGAGAACAAATTTGAAAAATCGTGAACAAATTTGGAAGCGTGAACAATTTTTTAAAGCACGAACATTTTTTCAATCTTGAGAACAAATTTTGAAAAACCCTGAACAAATTTGGAAGCGCGAATATTTTCTGAAAACATGAACATCTTATGAAAACTGGTACATTTTCTGCATTTCGAAAGTTTTGAACTTTTTTGTGTAACGAGAACAATTTTTGAATTTTGAGAAAAAAATTCGAAAACTGAATTTTTTTAAAAAAAATACGAAGAAAATTTGAATATATTTGAGTTTCTTTTGAAGAAAGAGAAAAAAAAGGAAAAGAAATAGAAAGAAAACAAAAAAAATCAGGAGCAGTTTTCAAAATTGTGAACAAAAATTTGAAAATGTGAACACTATTTAAGGAATATGAACAAATTTTGACAAAAAGAACATTTTTAAAAATTCTAAACCATATTCGAAGTTTTTGAAAACCATATTAAAAAAGAAAAAACAAAGAAAACGGGAAAAAAGAAATAACAGAATAAGACTGTGAAGAAAACCAGAAAGAACCAGTAGAAGGTTTTAAGTTTTGTCATCGCTTTTACTTTCTTTAAGTTTAGCTTTGTTATTCTTTCATATCCATGAGTCAGTCGCGATGGCTACCGCCGCTTGTACGCCTACAGGAGGTCGTTAGTTCGATCCTTGTCAGTAGCATTTTTTGTTGCAGTTTTTTAATCTCTAATCTCGCGAAGCGAAACCAGTTAAATGGGCCGGCCCAGGGTGAGCTATGCCCTGTGCGAAGCGGCGACTACTTGCCGCAGTAAGCGGCGAATAGGAAATTCCAAGCAAGATATAGCTCTCGCAATTCTACGTGGAAGCGACAATGCTTCTAGCGATCTGATAGGCGACCTTTGAGCGACAATGTAGTTGGTCGGCCCATTAGTTTTTATGAACGTTAGTTCAACACACGTTAAAAAGATGTTCTCTTCTAAAAAAAAGTTAAAAAGATGTTCATGCAATGTAGTATTAATTGATTCATCGCACATTCCCGGAATAACTTTTTGCAGGCGAGGCTATAGTGTGTCTTGCAGGAAGCGAGATATATCACTGGTGATTCGACGCATTATGCGTGGAACAAGATCCACCATCAGCGCTTATTGTCGTAGATAGTGGAGGGAAAGTGTACAAGCTCTCGCCCGACCCATTAACCATTTTGCACTTTTTATTTATATTTTGGAAAGATCCTAAAAAATTATTTTGGAAAAAATATTATTGGATATTTGTTAAAAAATATTAAAATAAGGAAACACTTAAATTATGGGAAACTGTTCATGTATAATAAAAAAAATTCTTATTTCTAAAATAAAATGGTCATCATGTATTTAAAAAAAATATACATAAATATATTCATATATTTTAAAAATATATATTTAGTAAAGCATGATTTTTAAAAATTAATTTATAAGAAATAAATTTGTCATTGCATATTTGACAAATGTTCACTATGTCTTCTATCAAATGCTCACCGCGTCTTTGTTAAAAAGTCATCGCGTATTGTCAAATGTCCATCGTGTATTTAAAATATATTCACGTGTAAGAAAATACATTTATATTTTTTGAAAAGTAAGTATTTGTAGAAAACTTCATCTTTTGTAGTTTTCTAATAATATTGGAAATCTATGTGCAAGTTTTGAAGAGAAGTAACATGCCGGCTCAGTCTCTCGAAGGTGCTCATAGAGGTAGGGCGTGCGTGTGTGCGTTCATAGGGGTGAGCGTATGTGTGTATGTATGAGCACTTGCGTCTGTACTGTGTTCAAAAATAATAATATGATTCTATATGATCTTAAAAATTGTTTTTATATGCTACGTACTCCCCCCATTTGTTTTACTCCACATATTAGGTTTTGTCCTAAGTCAAATTTTGTAAACTTTAACCGACATTATATTATATTAAAAATATTAACATATACAAAATCAGTTAAATACAATATGAAAATATATTCCATGATGTATCTAATGATATTGATTTTGTATTGTGGATGCTAGTACTTTATTATGTAATTTTGGTGAAACTTCAAAAGATTTGCCTTATGATAAACCTAATATACAGAGTATAAAGAACAAAAAAAATACTTGTGTAATATAAGTGGTTCTTTTAGTAAACTTATTAAATTATTTTTAGACTTTTCAAAGCTTCCTTGTTCTCTCTCTGATTCATTTCTTTCGACGCCCTTTTAAAACCCAGCCACACATCTTCTTGAAAAAGAGAAACGGAGTCACCCGCAAAAAAATAAAATAAAAAGAGAAACAGAGAAAGAGAAAAAGATACATTTTCTGGTAAAGTTTCACATTGATTCTTTTTCTTTTTAACCCACACCTCATATATTAATTAACCAAAAGAGATGTTACAATCACTCATTACAGAATTCACCACCCAGGCGATACATCATTAACAATAATCCCATCCGCCCTATTACCAAAGCTAAATTTTGCTAATAAATGGCCCACCACATTGGCCGGCCGCCTAACATTGGTTCATTTCTTTGATGGCCCCTTCCGTAGGCTGCATGCCTTGCAAATATATGGTCTGGCCTAACGAACTTCACGTAACGATGATGTAACATGTACGGCGAGGATGGCGATTTGGCAACGTCTTGACAGAAGGCATGTTATTGGAACTGGAACAGGTCCGCCAACAGACGATACATACCTTTTTATGTGTTGACCTGTGAACACAACTGCCTCTTATCCGCCATCTTTGATTCGTACTTGGTGGCTAGCCGGCCGGCCTGTTTGATCTGAGCCTCTTCTCCAAGAAACCGCCCCCAGACCCCATCCTCCTTCCCTCTTGCCGCCGTCGCCGGGCAAAGCCTGCGTGGTGCTGGCGGCGGTGGGATCTTCCCTCGCCTCCCTGGTGCAAGGCCGCTGGGGGCTCTTCTTCAGTCAACGACAGGCCTTGGTGGCCGGTGCGTCAGGCGGGGCGCGCTGGCAAGCGGCGGTGAGTGGCGGCGCTGCTGCTGGCCGGTGCAGGCGTGTCGCGATGGAGCGCGCGTGCTGGTGGCAGCACGGCGTTCGCTTCGTGACAGGGTTCGGCCCGGTCAGATCTGCGCTAGCCGGAGATGGGGGTGGCGGTCGGAGCTCAGCAGGAGGCATGGCAGTGTGGCAGCCCTGGTAGGAGCCGGCAGCGAGGCGAGGGTGCGGCTGGCCGGTTGCGGCACCATTCGGTGGCAGAAGCGCGAGTCCACGACCAGTTTGCAGTCGGCGCTGTGAGGCTCGGTCAAGATGGAGTCTTGGCAAGCAGCGAGCAGCCGGCCACTTCTGTTCGGCGTGATGAGCAGGGATGCTCTTCCGATGGGGTAGCCTGGCTTCGTCGAGATGCGGGTCCAGTCATTGCAAGGCTGTCCCTTGGAATGGGCGATGGTTGTTGCGGGCGGCCTGGACTTGCCGGAGATGCGGAGAAGCTGCGGTTCCTGTCCAGGCGGGGTCGTTGATGGTGTGACTGGTGTTCTCCTTGCTGTGCGTCCGGTCGATGGCCCTCGGCTTGGCAGCTACATCGGCGAAGTGCTGCGGTGGCGGCGGTGTTGCCCAATTCTAGATGGTGTGGTAAGGTGCGACGCACGGATGAAAGTCTTGCACGGCTTTCGTCGGGCCGCCGGCGATGGCACCCGCGGATGCCATTCCCCTCCTTGGAGGCATTGTTGTGGTGTGCTCGTCACCTCTCTCACTCGTCTGCGGTTGTGGTTGTCTCCGGGCGAAAGCCTCGATTCGGTTGGACCGACACAATGGCGGCGTTTTCGACGTCGTTCCTCTGCTGGGAGCATTGTGTTTGGAGACATGGTCGGCTCCTCGTCGCTCTCCTCCGGTGTTCGCCACTGTCGTCCTTGATCCTTTGCGGCACTATCTACGCCCGTCGCCGGTGTGTCCAAGAGGGCGTGTTTCTCGGGCCGGATCGAGTCCTACCAACCACTTGCCACTTCCTCTTAGGCGATAAGAGTGGATGGTGCGTCGACAAGTGAAGCTCTACGGGAGTTGGTGTCCTTCGGAGATGTCCGGTGTCGGTCGAGAAGCGGTGTTGAGTTTCGATTAGGATAGGCCCTTTGTGTTGTAGCTTGCTTTGCGGTGTTGTGCTCGGCTGTGATGTTGTGCTATGCTCGTTGTTTGCAGCGAGTGCAGTTTTTAATAACAATTTGTCTAATTCACATCTGATGTTTTTTAAGAATGTCACATCTAAGCTCTCATAAATAAGGCAGCAACAAAGACAAAAAAAACTGAGATAAAAAATAAACCACAAATATAGTGAACATTAGATTAGAAGATGTGTCCTAACTCAAATTCTACCTTTTATAAAAGTATGATACGCTAAGGCGTATTCTCGAAAAAAGTATAAAAAGTTTGGTGGACGGCCCAACTGCAAAGGAGAGCGAAACCATGCACCAATTCCATCTGCATCCGTGGTTTTCCGGCTCCGGTTAACCCAAGATCAAGCCTTTCCTGTCGGTCCAGCTGGCAAACGTACTAACGCAGTACTAACAACGAATCCAAAGATGTCAGTGGGAGATATATAATGATCTTTCTTCTTCTTAAAAGTAAACTACGTGCTCTACGCAGAAGTAGTATAAAAATCGTCATACGAAGTCTTTTGTTCTGATGACTTCACAAATGGCTGACGGTTATCTGAATTCAGATGTGCGTCTTCTCCAATATCTGAATTCAGATGTGCATCTTCTCCAAGAAAAGGTGCGACCTACAGTATTATATTTTTCTCTCCAAGAGAAACAAAGCGGTAACCGGCAAACGGTATGCGTAGCAAGAGTCGCATTGCCAACGTGATACCCTTAGAGCATGTCTAGGCGCGCCCTTAACATGCCTCTAGTTATTTTTTCGGTGATAACGTCAAAAAAATGTCTCAGTCGTGCTCCGAGGATGTCAAAAAGCGTCGGTTCGGTTCGTTTTTGGGTCCGGCGGTCGCAGGCCGAACCCGGCGCACTGGGGGGCGATCGGGGGCTCCGGCACAAGGGAAAAGCACGGCTGGCCCACACCGTCAGGTGAAAAGTCAAGTTTTTCTTCCCCGACTCGCCTCCCACCCCCCGCGCCCTCGGCCGTCACTAGCTGTATCCCGGCGCCGCCTGCCGCCCTTCCTCGCTAGATAGCCAATCCCCGCCGGAAAATAGCAGAGGTTCGCCAAGGCAGCCCCTCCACCAGCAGCTGGGCATTTCCGGCCGCGGAGGGGCGGTTTAGCGGCGGGTACACGCCTGCCAGACACAAGGTGTTCGGCGATGGACTCGGATGACGAGGAAGCGCTCGCCGCGTTGCTGGAGGAGGAAGCCGAGGCCGACGTCCAGGAAGAAGAGCACCTCATGGTGCTCGCCGCCCTCGCCCAGCTGCTGGCGAGCAATGAAAAGCCGCGGCGAGGTGGCTCGGCATCGGGGCGGGTGAAAGCAAAGAACCGGCATCGTCTCGAAGGCTACTGCATGTTCTACTCCGACTACTTCGCCGACGCTTCACTGCACGGCGACAAAACATTTCGACGCCGTTATCGGATGAGCCGAAAGCTTTTTCTCAAGATTGTGAATTCCATCTGAGAGTTCGACAGCTACTTCAAGTGCAAGAAGGATTGCACCGGCAAACTTGGATTCACCTCAATCCAGAAGTGCACGACAACGATGAGGATGCTTGCATACGGAGCTCCCGGTGATTCGCTCGACGACTATGGGCGCATGGCCGAGTCCACCACCATTGAGTGTTTCTACAAGTTCTGTCGGGCAGTCGTGGCAGTGTTTGGACCGTAATACTTGCGAACACCCAATGCGGAAGACACTTCTCGGATCCTATCACAAAATGCAGCAAGAGAATTTCCTGGGATGCTTGGAAGCATCGACTGCATGCATTAAAAATGGAAGAACTACCCATTTTCTTGGCAGGAGATGTACAAAGGCGTCAAAGGCGATTGGAGTGTGGTACTTGAGGCGGTGGCCACACATGACCTATAGATTTGGCACTCCTTCTTTGGTATGCCAGGAACTCACAATGATATCAACATGCTGCAGTGCTTCCCTGTCTTTGCCAAGCTTGTTGAAGGTCATTCTCCTCCGGTGAACTTCGAGGTCAATGGATGGCACTACAACAAGGGGTACTACCTAGCTGATGGCATCTATCCGAGATGGTCTACATTTGTGAAGACTATCTCAAACGTTGTGCCAGGAGGCAAGAAGTCCCACTTTGCCAAGGTGCAGGAGGCTTGCAGGAAGGATGTCGAACGGGCTTTTGGTGTGCTCCAATCTTGATTTGCTATTGTCCGCTACCCTGCTCAAACCTGATCAAAAGATCAAATATGGGAGATCATGACTTGCTGTGTCATCTTGCACAACGTGATCATCGAGAGAGAGCAGTAAGAGCCAGTGTTTGACACCGGACCATACTACAGGCAGGGTCCTCTAGCCGAAGTTGATCATCAGCTACCGGTAAACTGGACTGCCTACCTCAGTATGCGTCAGGAGATCCGAGACCCACAAGTGCATCATCAACTGCAGCAGGATCTAGTGGAGCACCTATGGAGGCTCAAGGGCGACGTCGGGCTCGACGTGTGATGAAATATGAGTTTTTATTTGTTGAACTATATAATTTGTATTGAACTATTTGTTGTTGCACTATTTTGTTGAACTAACTATGTGATAAAAAATATTTATGTTCATAATTGAACGCGGAGCCACGACGAACCATACCGAATATGGGCCGATTCTCGCCCATATGGGGCCTTTATTCGCCGAGAGTGGGCCGAAAACTAGGCCAATCTCAGCGTCTGAAGACGACGACTGAACGCTCAACCGCCCCCGGGGGGGGGGGGGGGGGCAACGGCGGGAGATGCTCTTACCTTCTCACTATTTTTTTTAATCAATTTTGGGTTTCATGTTGCGGTGTCCCCTAGTGCCCGACGACCTCCATGTGCGAATATGATAAGAGCATCTCTAGTAGACCTGTATAATGCCTCAAACCACAAAATAACTGCTAAAATACGGGTCCGCATAAAAAATGTTGCCCGATCAGATACTGTAAACACGTCAGACCCGTAAAAAAATTTAAAAGGCACATAAAAAAACTCCTCCTAATATGTAAAAATACAATTTTCACGTCCGCTTCTACGGTGCCTCATATCTATACTACTTATAAAAGAGCAAACATTATCTTTTCTAAGTGCACCTCACAAAACGTACACGGATATATTACCACCGCATGATTAGCCCCAGTGAACTCAATCTAACGGCTAGCCTTAACCGAATTTGTTCTCTGTGTGCACTTAGCAATTTACATTGACTGATCGTACTCCACCGCGGAGGAAAATATGAAAGTCCATGCCTGATCAATTAGGAAACTATAATCACAGACATATCCTATTAAGAAACTAATCACGGGCACATCTAATTATTAGGAAACTAATCACAAACCCATCCTATTATTAGGAAGAAAAAATCACGCGTGCATCCTATTATTAAGAAAATAATTACGAGCCATCTTATTAGGAAATTAATCACGGACGCATCTAATTATTGGGAAACTAATCATGGTTGCATCCTATTAGATAACTAATCACGAACGCATCTAATTATTAGGAAACTAATCGCGAGCGCATCCTATCGTCTCCTATCAGGGAATCGTGATCGCGAGTCGTCAGCCGTCACTAGCCCACCACCCACGCGAGCCACAATGGGAGACACGCGAGGAGGAGCTGCGGCTTCCTCCGAACACACTTCTACTGACTGCAACGACTTCGTCCACATCCTGGGCATGCTCTCCGGGAACCACCGGCATCCGCGTCGACTTCGGCTCCATCCACAACACCCACGCTGACAACCACCCACCGCCGAGGTCCTTTAAGTGGGGGCAACGCTGAGTATCTTGGACCAGTATAAGCGGGCCAAAAAAATCTGCCCCCACAACCATGCATGTAGATTCGCCTGGTCGCCAACCATCATTGTCCCCAGGGCGGTGCAGGTCTCGGCCACTGTGCAGCAGGTGAAGCTAATCACGGCCCCATCTCACTCGCCCGAAGCCACCGCCGACTCCCTCAGCTCTGACGCGTGCTGCTCCGTTGGACACGCTTGTCCGGTACTCGCGCGTGGACGACGTCGTCCAAAGCTAATCCTGGTGCGTGGAGGCCGCCGCCTCAAAGTTGGACGACTGACTCACCTGCGTCGACAATGCCGCCCAGCTGGTGAGTGGACACAGTCGCCGCGGCCGCTCGCAGGCCTGAACGACGGAGACGCTCGCCTTCACGCGAACGCACCACACACACGCATTAATCAAGTAAGTATCGAGTGTTGTTTTTTTACTGTCATCGCTACCTCACCGGTGGTGACACATCTAGAAGTACAGGAACTAGAGATGAGGCAATGAGAAACAGAGGAGCGTTGGAGCACACACAAAGACGTTCGCCTTCTTTTTTTTTCACTGATTTTCGCGTACTTGCAACAGACATCCCTATTTTTTTAATTACTGACTACCGGTTATTACATGGCCAACTCACGACTACATAGTGAACTCACAGACAAATTCGCTGAACCAAGACCTTACTTGCAGTCATTAAATTACGTTTCACTGAAAAAACCCAGAAGTTTGCATAAGTTTTAATGAAAAAAAACTAAAGTTCGCATAAGTTTTACTAAAAAACCTGAAGTTTGCATAAGTGTATTTGTTTGTCCAGCAGATACATGGCAATTGTAATTTTACATGAGCATTTTCATACCATCCTTATCTACAGTTGAGTTAACATGTTTTCCTAATAGAAAACTTGGACTACATATAAGAGAAGCAAAAACTGCATGTTGATTATGATGATGATGAATGTAGGATATTTTGTGGTCATGGTAAATTTCATATTATTTAGTACATAAACAATATTCACAATTTTATTTTATTACCATCAATTGTGTTGAGTTTCTTTCATGTATTGACCCTCTTCTTTAAATCAGATGTGACAGATGCGGAATGAACTCATACCACATGATCGCATACGAGCAATTCAAGAGGAATTGGCGGGATTCTTTCTTGACCATGTCATACATAAAGACGAAGAATGCCATGTGGAAGTTGAAATCGATTTTAGATGTTATATTGTATATATGTAGTAGTGTCGGATAGATATGTACAAAAACTTGTTGTTCGATCAATCTCGGAGAAAGAAAGGTCACTTCTCTCTGTATATGTTCATGACGATCTTGTGTAATTCTTGACTAGAATTTGTTGGCACTGAAACAGTTCCTTAGCTTGTCTTAAGTGACATTTTCATGTGTGACTATACTTACATAAATGTATGCATATGAAGAATCATGATGAATCTTTTAAATAATTTTGAATTTTATATATTGAGAAAAGCGGATGGTCTTTTAATACAGGAGACATGTTGATTAAGAAGAAACGATATTTCAAATTATTTATACGAGTTGGAAATAAAAGATCGTGTACTTTATAGAAAAATTTCAAATTTATGAATAAATTACTTTGTATTAAGTTTAGTATAATATGTTAATCCAAATAGATACGTATTGCGTGTGCACACTTATTAGTTTAAATAGACACTTACTAGTCGAGAGAAAGCAGTTGACGCCAACTGCCATGGAAACATCCGCGTTCGCCGTCCACCGTTCGCGCAGCCCTCAGAGGCCGCCCCGCCCGTCCTGGCCGCCGGCCGCCCGTCCCGCCCCCCGACAGCCGGCCGCCGGCCACCCGTCCCAGCCCTCCGACCGCCGGCCGGCCATGCGCCCGCCCGGGGCCGTTGCGCCACCCATCCCCGTACTAACTCGAATCGGTTGAGCTAGTTCTAGCTAGCTAGGTCCGTCCGTTCAGAATCCATTGAGCTAGCTAAGCTAGCTAGCATCCGCTCAAAATCGATTGAGCTAGCTACGGCGACGGCGGCTTCGTATTTGCCTGTTTGGTTTGATCTACATCGACGGTGAACGGAGGAGTCCGCACTGCCCTGGTCACCCTGGCCTCCGCCCCGCATCTTCCTCGGCCTCCTGTCCGCCGGTGGCCGCCCTGGCTTACGGTTGATTTCAATTTGGTGTGAGGAAGAAGGCGGCCAAGAAAAAAACTAGGCTTGAGGTGGGCCTGTTTGGTATATTCAAAGAATATTCCTTTTTATAGGTTGATTATACGGGTTTTATTCGGTCGCAGTTAAAATCGACCCGTAAAACTGTTTTTCCGTGAACTGCAAACGTGTTTTGTATGTCGGCGGGATGCAGGGTCTGCTAGACATGCTCTAAGGCATCTCAAAGACGGACCCTTAAACCTTCAGTATCCGTCCAGACTGTGCTGTTCAGACCGCGAAAGCCATCCAACACGGGTCTGTATCAGTTCGCCAAACGGTCCGGATGTACTTTTTTGGTAAATCCAAGAAAAACATGGGAAAGCTTTATAGGAGTCTAAACATCCACATAACGAACCAAAATATAAGTTTGAAGCTTTTTTTTATATCCTAGAATTTCTTGGCAGCGACTTCGTTCCATGCCTCATTTCATAGTGCATCGCAAAGTGACTCTTTTTCATTCTATTTCAGTTCCTAGCACTTAATATTCACCCCATTGGTCTTATTGACATAAGTGATGTAATTATAGTATATACCTCTTCTTATGTATGGAAAGTCTGTACTTCATTTGGAAATATCAAAATTGAATTGGATGAATTATCGAAAGAGGACCATTTTACATGTAGCAAAAGCAAGAAAGAAAAAGGATCGTTTCTTAGAGCAACTCCAATGAGGCGACCTATTTCATCTGTCCATGTCCATTTGGGTTTGTGCGGACAAAAACGACTGCCCAACGCAAAGACCCATTTCCATTTTGCGTCCGCTTTGTGTCCGCGCAAACCCATTTCCGTCTCAAATTTGGGACACATTTGTGTCGGCGGCGGACACAAAGCGAACGTTTTCTTAGCTCTCCTCGTCCGCTTCTGCGGTTCTGCCCACTACATGTGTTGCATGACCCACATGTCATCCAACCACCCACCCCATCTCTCTCCTCCTTTCCTCTCTCTTCTCCCACCCACCCACCCTGCTCCAGACCATCAACCACGCCGCGGGCAATGCCGGAGCCGGGGCAGCGCCCGAGAAGGGCTCGTGCTGCTGGGAGGCGCAGCCGGGTCGTAGCAGGCGGCGCGCGAAGCAGCCTTGGCGGGGCGAGGAGGAGTGACTCAGGCACGGGAGCAGTGACGGATGACCGGCGCGCGCGTGAAGCCGGCCGCGGAGCGAAGCCGGAGCCGGCGGGCGAAGGGCGAGGGGCGGAGCTGGCGGGATGTGGCCGCGGGCGTGGAGACTGTCGGCGGCAGAGGGACCACGAGCCGGTCGCTGGGGGCCGCGGAGGGCAGACGGGCGCGGACTCACAGCCGGCTGGTGCGGGCAGATGGGCGCGGACTCGCAGCCGGCTGGTGCGGGCCGCGGGTCGAGGCGGAGCCGGCCCGGTGCAGGACGGGCAAGGCTGCAGCCGGCACGGGTCGAGTGCTCGCTCGCGTGGGTGTCGGAGATCCGGGCATCGGGGCAGAAGACGCGGATATGGCTCGGCTCCCACTCCACCGCCGAGGCCACCGCGCGCGCCTACGACGCCACGCTGCTCTGTCTGAAGGGCGCATCTGCCGCTGCCGACCTCAACTTCCCCGTGCGCTTCCCCTTCGACCTCCCGGCCGCCGCCATGTCGCCCAAGTCCATCCAGCGCGTCGGCGCAGCCGCTGCCGCCGCCGGGGCCAGCGCTTATGTGTTCGACCTCGCCGGTGCCGACGACAGTGCTAGCGCTAATGCCGTCGACTTCGCCGGTGCCGACTATAGCGCCAGCGCCGTCACCCCAGAGTACTACAGCTCCTCCGGCGATGCCTCGTCGGTGAGCTCCCCGGAGACGGCTAGCAGTGGCGCCGCCGACCTCGACGGCGTAGACCTCCTATGTCGCTGTAGCCATCGGCCGTCTAGCCACTGCCAACCCTGCTGCCTGCTACATGTTCGACGAAATGCCAGGGCGAACATGGCAAAGTGCGTCAAGCCACCCGCTGGGTGCACATGCAGACCCAAATCAAAAAGTGGACGCCGCTGTCCGTTTCGTCGACCCAAATGGACAAAAAGCGGACGAAATGCATGTCTGTTTGGGTCGATCCGTTGGAGTTGCTCTTATCACATCTCTCTCTTCACGTATTTTCTATACACATAATAAATATTGAGAGCATTCCGAGAGAAAGAAAACATCATAGAGACGGAGGTGACGGCGGTTGTGAACCTGGCCGGAGCTAGCGACGAGCCGACGACACAGAGTAGCTGCACCAGCGAAGGCACACGCCCGAGGAGGAGATTTAGAGAAACTACAACAAGTAGGAAAGCATGTCCCCTAAACGCATGCGGACGCGTTCGTGTACATTTGCAGACAATGACTGAACATCACATAAATTTTATTCTTCATAATCAGATATATCAAACTGAATCCTCAAATTCATGTTGTTCGCATGCAACATACATATGTAGCTGAACACATGTCATCAAACTACCAAAAGTTGACATGCTCTACTAATTACCAACAAGCGACAATGAAAGAAGTTCATCCATGTGCGCTTTTGCCCTTTCCATCATCCGTGTGGCAGTAGCGGTCAAATACGTGAAATGGATTCGGGCTGATCTGCTCACTGCTGGAGTTGTCCGATGCATCTTTGTTCTCGGCCTTCTCCTTGGAGGGCAGTCCATCCATAGCACAGACCGCCCGACATTGCTCTTTTGTCATCTCCTTCATCGCCCTCCTTTGCCGCCTCTGGGCTATACGGGCATAGAGGGCTTCCTCCGCTGCTGTCAAAGCCGCCTCCGCCATGCGGGCTGCTAAAGACGCCTCCGCAGCCTCGCGCGGCGGGCTTTCCGCCCCTCCATTTTGGATTGGGCAACTCATGGAGGCGCATATGGCCTCCGTTTCGACGCCCGACGTCGTGGGGACGAGGTGCCACCTAGATGGTTCTCACGACAAATCGGGGTTGTGCCATTCGGTGGTGACCACTTTTGGTGAGGCGTCTATCATGCGCCGAAATCCACTGGCTCCGGATCCGAACGATCGGGGGAGGGCGAACTCCTCCTGGGAGCGTCGAAGAGCAGGGCAGGCGACCATCTGCTCCTTGGAGCTACACGGGATGAAATCCCAGTCCTCGGATGATGATATCTCGGAGTCGGATCCAATGGCCGACATAGCGGAGAACGCCAAAGAGAAGCTTCATACCATAGTAGGGGGCTGGAATGTAGCTAGGGTTTCGTCCGAAGTGTGGATAACGTTCAATTTATGTGGGGTCGGATGGGCCAGAGTGGGTCGGATTTGATGTTGCAGGCGTGTTCGGGCGTCTGCAACGTCAAATTGATGGAGGCGTCGTCCGACGTCAACCGTTTTAGCCATAAACGATTTAAATTAATTTGTAAATTGATGATCTACTCTATATATTTATAGTAATTACATACAAACAAATTGATGGTGAATTAAAATTAATTAAAATTATTTATATCTATAGTAAATACCAACCATAAACAATCTGCTAACTACCTGCTAACAGTCCCTAACCTAGCACTGTAGCACCATGACTTTCTTTTTCTATGTTAGAGGAACCGGTTCCGGAGAAGAATGTCAGGACCCCGATTCTAAGTCACACTGATCTAGTCTGTAACACCTCATATCACTTTGTGGCCTCACGCAAGGTATTTCCATGGGTGTCGCCTTACCATGGCCCGGGACCGTTTGCGTCTTTTGGCTCACGTATATGATAGTGTCGCTAGCATCCATATGACAGAGAATCAGGGCCGACATGACTAGTCGTGAACCCAAAGTGGCACTAACTTATGGGAACAGGGATACATGAATCAACCTCGAGCATGTCAGGCAACAGCGTATGAATCCAGACTGTAGCAACTGGGCTAACAGGACTCCGGGAACCCAGGCTGTAGCAGACTAACAGGACTCCGGATGTCTCCGCGTGACATTTCCCCGAAGGGACAGACACAAGAACGAAGTGAATCACATGCCGGCCAGTCTAAGTGTTCTGGAGCAGTAGTGCTGGGCTAGCAGGACTGCGGTGAACCGGGTTGTAGCGGACTACTATGGCTCATGGAAGCACAAGACTACATTTCCCCATAAGAGAGGCTACCAAGGATAAACGACTAGGTTGTCGGATCCCACACATACCAAGCATTTCAAACATACACACAATATGCTCGATATGTGTAAATACAACATGGCATCACAACAAAACTCTACAACTCAAAGTACTTTATTTAGAAGGCCCCAGAGAGCCTTACATCATATGTTCATACAGGTAGGGGTCACACGACCCGACACTCAAGTCATACAAACATACAAGCACATGCGGAAGCAAACTTGTCTGAGTATAGACAATTAGAAAGCAAGAAGGCTTGACGAAGCCTGTCTATCTACAAGGCCCTTCACGGCTCAGGATCACCATCTGGGTGGCAAGTCACTCATCAACGTCGAGATCTACATAGAACCCATTGGAGGGGGCGGTGTTCTCTTCTGCAACAGTAATTAAGCAAACATGAATACAAAGGTACTCGGCAAGTCTTACAACAGATCCTACTATACATGCAACATTCTCAAGAAGGGTAGTGGGGTTATTGCAGCAAGCTAGCTTTTACTCTTGGCTAAGTTATCCTACAAGATAGCAACTTGTAAATGTTTTGCGCACACGAGTCCACTACTCACCACAACAATACACTACCGAGGATCCTCCCCCGTCATCCTACGGAAGGGCCATCCATAGCACTCACACTTGTCTTGAGGCTTTTAGGAGTATCCATTTACTTGTCTATGAACTGTATAGGCAACCAAGTAGTCCTTTACCGCGGACGCGACTATTTGAATAGATGATGTTAACCCTGCAGGGGTGTACTTCTTCATACACGCTCTCACCACTTATCGTCGTTTACACGACATGTACTCGGCAACCTTCAAGCGGAAGCCCAAAGAGGGTGTTGGCCCCGGCCTACCTAAACACTCAAGTCTCTAGTCCAGGTTTACCGCCTATCCAGGTTCCATCCACAGGG
This sequence comes from Triticum monococcum, assembly GCA_034509565.1. Lineage (NCBI taxonomy): Eukaryota > Viridiplantae > Streptophyta > Magnoliopsida > Poales > Poaceae > Triticum > Triticum monococcum. Next base: position 59,416,322 of record CM067846.1, on the reverse strand, counting down.
AGTCCAGCCAAGGTTTCCACATACGACCCCGAACGATGTGTACAGGGTTCCCGAGACACCAAACGGGCGACTCGGTACACCGTGCCATGGTGTATCTACCACATCATAGCCCACCCCTAGGGTCAACGCTACGCACGACCGCCAACACATATCCTACAAACACCAGAAACTAGTTGCAACTCCTGGACAAAGGACTAGGGTGGTTAAGAAGCCGAGAGGGTCAATTAAGGATCCCAATGCATGGTAGTAATTGGTTCTTAAATCACACATACTGATCTCAGTGCTTAAGGACGGTTCCAATGAAACAACCCACCATGTACTCCTACATGGCCTCTCATCGATACCTTTACCAAATCGTGTTCAACACATCACTCACATTACCGACATATTCATTTCACTCTAGCCCATCACCCAGATGAACCAGACCTGACACAACTCTAAGCATAGCAGGCATAACAAGGTAGGAAACGTAGACATGGCTCAATCAACTCCTACACATGCTAGTGGGTTTCATCTAGATACAGTGGCAATGACAGGTCATGCAGAGGAAAGGGGTCAACTACCGCAGCACACAATAGTTTGAAACGTTGTTGTCTTAATGCAGTAAATGAGAGCAGGAGCGAGAACATGGGATTTTATCGATATGATCAATGGGGTTGCTTGCCTGATGGAGTGGTAGTAGGGTACTTCCCTTCAGTCGGATATTCGTAGGTATCCTCGGAGGCATAACCTACCACGAAAGACACAACGGAACACAATCATCACATGGCAATATGCAACAATATGATGCATGCTATGACATGGCAATATGGTTGTGTTTTTTGGCTAATGCATTCTAAAAGAGGTTGGTTCGAGTCCATTTGAATCAAAGATTCAAATAAAAGCTCATGATATGAAGTCATATTAGTGCATTAGCTTGTTTCACTTAAACAGCAAGGTTAAAGTGTTCTGATGTAGGATCGAAAGTATGTCTAGAGGGGGGGGGGGTGATTAGACTACTTGACCAAATAAAAATCTAGCCTTTTCCCAATTTTAGTTCTTGACAGATTTTAGCTATCTTAGCACAAGTCAAGCAATCTCCACACAATTCAAGCAAGCATGCAAAAGAGTATATAAGCAGCGGAAAGTAAAGCATGCAACTTGCAAGAATGTAAAGGGAAGGGTTTGGAGGATTCAAACGCAATTGGAGACACGGATGTTTTTGTCGTGGTTCCGATAGGTGGTGCTATCGTACATCCACGTTGATGGAGACTTCAACCCACGGAGGTTAACGGTTGCGCGAGTCCACGGAGGGCTCCACCCACGAAGGGTCCACGAAGAAGCAACCTTGTCTATTCCATCACGGCCGTCGCCCACGAAGGACTTGCCTCACTAGCGGTAGATCTTCACGAAGTAGGCGATATCCTTGCCCTTACAAACTCCTTGGTTCAACTCCACAATCTTGTCGGAGGCTCCCAAGTGACACCTAGCCAATCTAGGAGACACCACTCTCCAAGAAGTAACAAATGGTGTCTTGATGATGAACTCCTTGCTCTTGTGCTTCAAATGATAGTCTCCCCAACACTCAACTATCTCTCACATGATTTGGATTTGGTGGAAAGAAGATTTGAGTGGAAAGCAACTTGGGGAAGGCTAGAGATCAAGATTCATATGGTTGGAATGGAATATCTTGACCTCAACACAAGTGTAGGTGGTTCTCTCTCAGAAAATGTGTATTGGAAGTGTAGGTATGTTCTGATGGCTCTCTCCATGAATGAAGAGTGGGTGGAGGGGTATCTATAGCCTCCACACAAAATCTAACCGTTACACACAATTTGCCAAACTCGGTGGGACCGATTCAGCAAACCTAGTGACCGTTAGGATTTTCGGTGGGACTGGGATGCAACTCGTTAGGACCGATATGGTTAGGGTTAGGGCATAACGTAATCTCGGTGTGACCGATTACACAAACTCGGTGGGACCGATTTTGGTAATAAGCTAACCAAAGAGTTGGTCAGGTAAACTCGGTGGGACCGATTCGCTCATCTCGGTGAGACCGAAGTGTTACAAAAGGGAAACAGAGAGTTTACATTGCAATCTCGGTGGGACTGATCGCTCATCTCGGTAAGACCGAAACGTTATGAAGGGAAACAGAGAGATTACAATCCCATCTCGGTGAGACCGAGATCCCTATCGGTGAGACCGATTTGCCTAGGGTTTGTGGCAGTGGCTATGACATTTGAAACTTGGTGGCGCCGGATAGAAAGAATCGGTGGGGCCGAGTTTGACTTTTGGTTTAGGTCATATGTGGATGTGGGAAGGTAGTTGAGGATTTTGGAGCATATCACTAAGCATTTTGAGCAAGCAAGCCATTAAGCAACACCTCATCCCTCCTTGATAGTATTGGCTTTTCCTATAGACTCAATGTGATCTTGGATCACTAAAATATAAAATGTAGAGTCTTGAGCTTCAAGCTTGAGCCAAAGTTTTTGTCCTTAGAATTTTGATGGATCCACTTTCCTCATCCATGCCATGCCATTCATTGAGCTTTTCCTGAAATATTAATCTTGGAATAATGTTAGCTCAATGAGCTATATGTTGTTAGGAATTACCAAAACCACCCAGGGATAGTTGCACTTTCAATCTCCCCCTTTTTGGTAATTGATGACAACATATAGATCAAAGCTTCGACAAATGATAATAAGAGTGAAAGATATTGTCGCTTTGAGAAGTATGTGAAAAGCAAGAGCTCCCCCTAAATTTGTGCATATCTTAAGATTTGCTTTGGACTGCAAATGCACAATGAGTAAGGATCATGGGTTACTCTTCCATGTCACATACATCTTGGTGGAGCGCTCAAAATAATAAAGATTGAATACATGCACTCATCACCAAGCAAAGTAAATGATCATATAAGGATAAGTAAGATAATATCATCTAACAAGCATAAGTGTAGCTTATGATCAACCACATGATCATCAATGTCTCACAGATAATAGCATAGTATCTCAAGCAATCAAAAGACAAAACAAAGTTCAACCATCAAAGCAAGAGAGAATAAAAAGCAATGCTCTCTCTCAAAGCCTATGATCTATACATGTTTCTCCCCCTTTGGCAACAAGTTACCAAAAAGTTCATAGAAAATGCATAGCACTAAAACATCTCTCAAGCTTGGTCTTTAGGTGGTGGCGTAGAGATGGCTCCTTGGACGAAGACTTCAGTTGATGTGGATGGAGCTGAAGGAGTTGGTGCTGGAGCTGGTTGCGCTGAAGCTAGAGGGACCAGTGCCCTCACTCAGGTGAACCTGCTCCTCTGACCTGTTCTGGCTGTCACTCTGATCAGTTATATTGCAAACACTGACAGCAGACCCTATGAATAGATATAGATGAGATAGAGTGGATGAGCATCACAAAATGCAGAGGTTTTTGCAAAAGAATGAGTCAAGAACTTAGTTTTAGTTTTCCACAGAAAGCATTTCGGATCAACTGATTTGTAAACTCGGTGATACCGAAGCAGCTATTGGAACCTAAACTAGTGAACTCGGTCAGACCGAGTCACAGTTCGGTGGCATCGAGACTGCTAGGGTTTCACAAAGTCCTGAACTCGGTCACACCGATTTGCAATTCTCGGTCAGACCGAAAATTACATGTGCAATGGCCTGAGCCGAACCGGTGGTACCGAGTTCCACAACTCGGTGGGTCCGAGATGGTTTCGGCGGAAACCTAACCCTAAATTTTCAATTCACGACTAAACTACGGAGTGTTTTGACTGGATAAGAATGATCTCAATAGTGGCAAGATGCATGGTGAACACAATGTGCTAGGAATCAGATAGGGATAGCATAGTGATCGAGTTCATACCCTAGTTCGGCGATGAACTCGCTATGGCGGCAACAACATGGATGATTCCCGTTGACGGCGGTGGAGACCAGCGGCAGGAGGCAACTGGCGACAAGGAGGACGATCCGGAGACCCTGGAGGCAGAGCGGGCTAAGCGTGGGTCGAGGAGGTTCGGAAAGTTTTCCAAAATTTGACCCGTGGGTATATATAGCCCGACCCTGTCGGTGTGACCGAGTGGAACAACTCGGTCGCACCGAGATTCATAACTGCAATCAGTTACTGAAACTCGGCGTGACCGAAAGGTTCAAATCGGTTGCACCGAGATTGAAAACCTAGATCGACTTAGTGATCTCGGTATGACCGAAATGGATGAATCGGTCAGACTGAAACACACAAAGAAGTTTTGGAAGTTTAAGTCTATGACGAATCGGGGACTCCGAGTGCTCCTCACATAGAGGGGTTCGAATCTGACTTGATCAAATTTTGTGATGTAGCATGAATAGAGTTTGAGATGAGAAAAGCATAGATAGCTAGAGAGGGTTCTTAGGCATGCTTGTCCATCCACTTGGCAAAAGAAAAGAAAACCAATCAATCAAAACAACAAGTGGATGTCCTCGAATGAGTAAAATATGCAATCAACATGCTCACACAATAAAATGGCAGTTGAAATATGTGGCAAAGCATGCACAACCAATTCTAGCATCTATCAAACAATTTGCGATGACTAGGTCATCTATATATGAGTATATTGACTTAGGAGTCAAATGAGAACATTTGATCATAGGTCATACTCATCGTTTAAGCACAAGTGGGGTTACCACTTTTACATAAAGCATTGTTGTGTTCACACCATTAGAGTTGCTTTAGCTCAATTCTTAGAGTAAAGCTCCCCCTAGATGTGAGATCCCCCTTAAGAGGGATGAACTAACCTTGGGTTTTGTCGATGATGACTTCATGTAGATGTTGAAGATGTGGATGCTCAATGTTGATGTAGATCATTTGAAGCTATCCATTGGAGTGAGTTGCACTTTCAATAACTACACGGGTTAGTCCCACAAGGAACAAACAGGATATCCATAGACATAAAGTGATGCACACACAAGATGATGTCTATGAAAGCTTTTAGGTTACCTTGTCCCTTGTCTTACCAACAAGAGGGTTTGTGACTCCTTGAACTAGTGCAAGATGTGGAAGTTGATTGCACTTGTTATTGCCAAGATGATAAGAGTGAAGTATGTTGGCGGAGTCACCCTCAAGAACTCTCTAGTTCTTCTTCTTCGGGATCCACACCATCTTGATGGGAATGCTCGGTGTTGTAGTTGTACTTGATGAAGTGGAACTTGAAGTAGTCTTTGGAACCCACTTGACCAAGGCCTTAGGAGCTTCTTCAAATGCATCAATTTCCTCTTGAAGCTTGTCCTTGCCTTTTTGCTTGTGGTCTTGTGGTGGAAGATCATCTTGAGCTTGTGTCCCTTTGAAAGAAGTAGGATCATACTTCTATTGTTGAGGAACAAACTTCATCTTGGGGTATTGATCTTCTTCCCACTCAACTCCATTGGCATTGAACTTTCGTTCAAAACCAACACCTTGATTCTTCCGGTGCCTTCCTTGCTTGCGTACAATTTCCTCGAATTGCTTACTTCCGGCAAGGCTCTTGTAAACACCTTTCTCTATAATTCCCTTCAATAAGCTATTTTCTTGCTCAAGTGTAACTTGGCTAAGAGAATCATTAGTGGAATCAAGAGAACTACTAGAAGCAACAATATTGGATTTAGCATGATTATTGTTACTACTAGAGGAAGAATCTTTCTTGTTCTTGTTACTAGACTTGACTTGAGGCATGTAAGTGGATAAGAGTAAACGCTTGGCAATGTAAGAAGAACTTCTCTTACGAAGATCATCATTGATTACTTTTAAGAACTCATGCTCTTGCTCAAGGTTGAGCTTTTCAAAGCGTAATTTCTCATGAGTCCTTAAAAGTTCTCGATGATCTCCTAAGATAGTTTCATGAGCTAACTTAAGAGTGTTTAGTTCTTTAGTTAGAGACTCAATCTTCTCCTTATCATTGTCATTCGTTTTATCTTGATTAGCATGATTAATAGACGTTTCATCACAGTATTCATCACTAGAGTTGTCAACAAGTAAATCATCATCACCTAACAAGTCATCTTCATCACTATTGAAATCAACATACTCGGGGTGTGATACCTTTGGGCCTTTAGCCATGAAGCATGTTCCAACTCCTTCATTTGGTGAGTCAAATATGTCGTAGGAGTTGGTTGTTACAAGTGCTAGACCGACAACACCTTCATCTTGAGTATATTCGGAGTCGGAGTGATAGCTTCTCTCGGAGTGGTTGTCGGAGTCAGAGCCGGATACCCATTCACCAACATGAGCTTGATGTCTTCGTTTTGTGTAGCTCCTTGATGACTTGTCCTTTCTTTCCGAATCCTTGCTTCTCCGTGAGGGTCTTCGTTCATAACGATCATCTCTACTCCTTCTTTCTCTAGATGGTGATTCTTCTCTTCTACTTCTTCTCTTGGGAGAATCTTCTATTCTCTTGTAGGGGGCCATACACTCATTGGAATAGTGTCCGGGCCTTCCACAATTGTAGCAGTTTCGCTCTTGACTAGAAGATCTTTTGTCATTGTAGGACCTTGACTTGGAGCTTCTCTCTTTGCTTCTACTCTTGTAGAACTTGTTGAAGTTCTTCACCATTAAGTTCAATTCTTCAGTGAAGGTTTGTTTCTCACTCGATGATGTGGGGGCTTCACATGAGGCTTTGTAAGCACCACTTGATTTGTTGTGAAGTTCCTCTTTATCCTTGAGTGACATCTCATGAGCAACAATTCTTCCGATGACTTCCGTTGGCTTGAGATCTTTGTAATTTGGCATCATTTGGATCAATGTGCACACGGTATCATATTTTCCATCCAAGGCTCTTAGGATCTTCTTGATGATGAATCTATCTGTCATCTCTTCACTCCCTAAGCCGACAATCTCATTTGTGATAAGAGCAAGCCTAGAGTACATTTCAGCAACACCTTCACCATCCTTCATTTTGAACTTGTCAAGTTGACTTTGAAGCACATCCAATTTGGATTCCTTGACGGAGTCGGTACCTTCATGCATATCAATCAAAGTATCCCAAATTTCCTTTGCATTCTCAAGACGGCTGATTTTGTTGAATTCTTCGGGGCACAATCCGTTGAAGAGGATATCACAAGCTTGAGCGTTGTATTGCAGCATTTTCAACTCTTCCGCGGTGGCTTCACGGTTCGGTTCTTTCCCGTCAAAGAATTCACCTTGCAAGCCAATACACACAATAGCCCAAACGGCGGGGTTATGTCCAAGAATATGCATTTTCATCTTATGCTTCCAACTAGCAAAATTAGTGCCATCAAAGTAAGGACCTCTACGGTGATAATTTCCCTCGCTAGACGCCATACTCTCCTAGGTTGTGAAACCAAGGCTATGACCGCCAAAAGCTATGGAAATCAAAGCAAATGGAGACCAAAGCTCTGATACCACTTGTAGGATCGAAAGTATGTCTAGAGGGGGGTGATTAGACTACTTGACCAAATAAAAATCTAGCCTTTTCCCAATTTTAGTTATTGGCAGATTTTAGCACAAGTCAAGCAATCTCCACACAATTCAAGCAAGCATGCAAAAGAGTATATAAGCAGCGGAAAGTAAAGCATGCAACTTGCAAGAATGTAAAGGGAAGGGTTTGGAGGATTCAAACGCAATTGGAGACACGGATGTTTTTGTCGTGGTTTCGATAGGTGGTGCTATCGTACATCCACGTTGATGGAGACTTCAACCCATGGAGGGTAACGGTTGCGCGAGTCCACGGGGGGCTCCACCCATGAAGGGTCCACGAAGAAGCAACCTTGTCTATTCCATCACGGCTGTCGCCCACGAAGGACTTGCCTCACTAGCGGTAGATCTTCACGAAGTAGGCGATCTCCTTACCCTTACAAACTCCTTGGTTCAACTCCACAATCTTGTCGGAGGCTCCCAAGTGACACCTAGCCAATCTAGGAGACACCACTCTCCAAGAAGTAACAAATGGTGTGTTGATGATGAACTCCTTGCTCTTGTGCTTCAAATGATAGTCTCCCCAACACTCAACTCTCTCTCACAGGATTTGGATTTGGTGGAAAGAAGATTTGAGTGGAAAGCAACTTGGGGAAGGCTAGAGATCAAGATTCATATGGTTGGAATGGAATATCTTGACCTCAACACAAGTGTAGGTGGTTATCTCTCAGAAAATGTGTATTGGAAGTGTAGGTATGTTCTGATGGCTCTCACCATGAATGAAGAGTGGGTGGAGGGGTATATATAGCCTCCACACAAAATCTAACCATTACACACAATTTGCCAAACTCGGTGGGACCGAATGGTTAAACTCGGTCGGACCGATTCAGCAAACCTAGTGACCGTTAGGATTTTCGGTGGGACTGAGATAGAACTCGGTAGGACCGATATGGTTAGGGTTAGGGCATAACGTAATCTCGGTGTGACCGATTACACAAACTCGGTGGGACCGATTTTGGTAATAAGCTAACCAGAGAGTTGGTCAGGTAAACTTGGTGGGACCGATTCGCTCATCTCGGTGAGGCCAAAGTGTTACAAAAGGGAAACAGAGAGTTTACATTGCAATCTCGGTGGGACCGATCGCTCATCTCGGTAAGACCGAAACGTTACGAAGGGAAATAGAGAGATTACAATCCCATCTCGGTGAGACCGAGATCCCTATCGGTGAGACCGATTTGCCTAGGGTTTGTGGCAGTGGCTATGACATTTGAAACTCGGTGGCGCCGGATAGAAAGAATCGGTGGGGCCGAGTTTGACTTTTGGTTTAGGTCATATGTGGATGTGGGAAGGTAGTTGAGGATTTTGGAGCATATCACTAAGCATTTTGAGCAAGCAAGCCATTAAGCAACACCTCATCCCTCCTTGATAGTATTGGCTTTTCCTATAGACTCAATGTGATCTTGGATCACTAAAATATAAAATGTAGAGTCTTGAGCTTCAAGCTTGAGCCAAACTTTTTGTCCTTAGAATTTTGAGGGATCCACTTTCCTCATCCATGCCATGCCATTCATTGAGCTTTTCTTGGAATATTAATCTTGGAATAATGCTAGCTCAATGAGCTATATGTTGTTAGGAATTACCAAAACCACCCGGGGATAGTTGCACTTTCATGTGACATGCATGAAAATATTACAGATGGAAAGATTGGATTTTTCTGATCATTTTTCATATATAAATCTTTGCATTTGGAGTTACAGATTAATTTCTATGAATTTTTGAAGTTTAGAACATTTTATGGAATTTCCTATATAATAATAAATCCAGTAAATGATTACTACGTCAGCATTGCGTTAGGGTGACGTCGGCAGTCAATGGGGACGGTCCAGGTCAAACTTGACCAGTGGGTCCCGTGTGTCAGTGTCATTAGTTTAACTAATTTTTAGTTAGTCCTAATCCTAACTTAATTAGCAGGCGGGTCCCACTTGTCATAGACCCAAGGGGTCAAACGAGGCCCACCCGGAGTCAAACATGGTTAGCGGGGTCAAACTCGCCGGCGTTTAGCTGCCGGCGAGGCCAAACGCGGTGGGGCAGTGCGGGATTTGTGCTCCGGCGACCAAAACGACGGCGGAGCACATCTACGTGAAGCGGGGAGTGAGCCGCGTCGAGTGGTGGTAGTGGGTGGAGCTGGGGTGGCCGGAAACGTCGCCGGCGTCGAGTGGTGGCAGTGGGTGGAGCTGGGGTGGCCGGAAACGTCGCCGGCAACGAGTGTGGCGGCGGTCGGAGCTCGGGCGAGCTCGAACTCTTCGCTAGGAGGCACGGCGAGGTGCGTGGATTGGTGATAACCCACAAGTATAGGGGATCGCAACAGTTTTCGAGGGTAGAGTATTCAACCCAAATTTATTGATTCGACATAAGGGGAGCCAAAGAATATTCTCAAGTATTAGCAGCTGAGTTGTCAATTCAACCACACCTGGAAACTTAATATCAGCAGGAAAGTGTTTAGTAGCAAAGTAATATGATAATAGTGATAACGGTAGCAAAAGGTAACGGTAGTAAAAGCAATGTTTTTGGTATTTTGTAGTGATGATAGCAATAGCAACGGGAAAGTAAATAAGCGAAGAACAATATATGGAAAGCTCGTAGGCAATGGATCGGTGATGGAGAATTATGCCAGATGCAGTTCATCATGTAACAGTCATAACCTAGGGTGACACAGAACTAGCTCCGGTTCATTGATATAATGTAGGCATGTATTCCGAATATAGTCATACCGTACGTGCTTATGGAAAAGAACTTGCATGACATCTTTTGTCCTACCCTCCCATGGTAGCGGGGTCCTTATGGAAACTAAGGGATATTAAGGTCTCCTTTTAATAAAGAACCGGAACAAAGCATTAACACATAGTGAATACATGAACTCCTCAAACTACGGTCATCACCGGTAAGTATCCCGATTATTGTCACTTCGGGGTTAACGGATCATAACACATAATAGGTGACTATAGACTTGCAAGATAGGATCAAGAATACTCATATATTGATGAAAACATAATAGGTTCAGATCTGAAATCATGGCACTCGGGCCCTAGTGACAAGCATTAAGCATAGCAAAGTCATAGCAACATCAATCTCAAAACATAGTGGACACTAGGGATCAAACCCTAACAAAACTAACTCGATTACATGATAGGTCCCATCCAACCCATCACCGTCCAGCAAGCCTACGATGGAATTACTCACGCACGGCGGTGAGCATCATGAAATTGGTGATGGAGGATGGTTGATGATGACGATGGCGACGGATTCCCCTCTCCGGAGCCCCGAACGGACTCCGGATCAGCCCTCCCGAGAGGTTTTAGGGCTTGACAGCGGCTTCGCATCGTAAAATGCGATGATTTCTTCTCCCTGGTTTTTTCTCCCCGAAACTCAATATATGGAGTTGGAGTCGGAGAGGCAACATGGGGCCCACGAGGTAGGGGGACGCGCCCCCCACCCTCGTAGGCAGGTGGTGGGCCCCCTGGCCTTCATCTTTTGCAGGTTCTTATTTTCTGAAAAGTGGCTCCGTGAAGTTTCAGGTCATTCCGAGAACGTTTGCTCCTGCACATAAATAACACCATGGTAATTCTGCTGAAAACAGCGTCAGTCCGGGTTAGTTCCATTCAAATCATGCAAGTTAGAGTCCAAAACAAGGGCAAAAGTGTTTGGAAAAGTAGATATGTTGGAGACGTATCAACTCCCCCAAGCTTAAACCTTTGCTTGTCCTCAAGCAATTCAGTTGACAAACTAAAAGTGAAAAAGAAAAACTTTTACAAACTCTGTTTGCTCTTGTTGTTGTAAATATGTAAAGCCAGCATTGAAGTTTTCAGCAAAGATTATAACTAACCGCATTCACAATAACGCATAGGTCTCAAGTTTACTCATATCAATAGCATAATCAACTAGCGAGCCATAATAATAAATCTCGGATGACAACACTTTGTCAAAACAATCATAATATGATATAACAAGGTGGAGGGGTATATAAATGTAGAGCACCTTTAAAGACCAAGGACTGACTAGACATTGTAATTCATGGTAAAGGAGATCCAGTCAAGTCATACTCAATGTAAATTAACACTAATGAATGCAAATGACAGCGGTGCTCTCCAACTGGTGCTTTTTAATAAGAGGATGATGACTCAGCATAAAAGTAAATAGATAAGCCCTTCACAGAGGGAAGCAGGGATTTGTAGAGGTGCCAGAGCTCGGTTTTGAAACATAGGTGAATAATATTTTGAGCGGTATACTTTCATTGTCAACATAACAACCAAGAGATGGCGATATCTTCCATGCTACACACATTATAGGCGGTTCCCAAACAGAATGGTAAAGTTTATACTCCCCCTTCCACCAATAAGCATCAATCCATGGCTTTCTCGAAACAACGAGTGCCTCCAACTAACAAGAGTCTCAGGGGGAGTTTTGTTTGCAATTATTTTGATTTAGTTTGCATAAACCATGTGACTGGGCATCCCGGTGACCAGCCATTTATCTCGTGAGTGAGGAGCGGAGTCCACTCCTCTTGAGAATAACCCACCTAACATGGAAGATACGGACAACCCTAGTTATACATGAGCTATTCGAGCATACAAAACATGATATTTATTTGAAGGTTCAGAGTTTGGCACATACAAATTTACTTGGAACGGCAGGTAGATACCGTATATAGGTAGGTATAGTGGACTCATGTGGAATAACTTTGGGGTTTAAGGGATTGGATGCACAAGCAGTATTCCCGCTTAGTACAGGTGAAGGCTAGCAAAAGACTGGGAAGCGACCAGCTAGAGAGCGACAACAGTCATGAACATGCATTAAAATTAATCAACACCGAATGCAAGCATGAGTAGGATATAATCCACCATGAACATAAATATCGTGAAGGCTATGTTGATTTTTTTTCAACTACATGCGTGAACATGTGCCAAGTCAAGTCACTTAAATCATTCAGAGGAGGATACCACCCTATCATACCACATCATAACTATCTCAATAGCATGTTGGCACGCAAGGTAAACCATTATAACTCATAGCTAATCAAGCATGGCACAAGAAACTATGATCTCTAGTTGTCATTGCAAACATGTTTATTCATAATAGGCTGAATCAGGAACAATGAACTAATCATATTTACAAAAACAAAAGAGGTCGAGTTCATATCAGCTTTTCTCATCTCAGCCAGTCCATCATATATTATCATAATTGCCTTTCACTTGCACGACCGAACGATGTGAATAATAATAATAGTGCACGTGCATTGGACTAAGCTGGAATCTGCAGGCATTCAATAAACAGGAGAAGACAAGGCAATATGGGCTCTTTTGTCAGATAAACAATAATGCATATAAGTGTTGGAAATATGCCCTAGAGGCAATAATAAAAGCATTATTATTATATTTCCTTGTTCATGATAATTGTCTTTATTCATGCTATAATTGTGTTATCCGGAAATCGTAATACATGTGTGAATAATAGACACCAACATGTCCCTAGTAAGCCTCTAGTTGACTAGCTCGTTGATCAACAGATAGTCATGGTTTCCTGACTATGGACATTGGATGTCATTGATAACGAGATCACATCATTAGGAGAATGACGTGATGGACAAGACCCAATCCTAAACATAGCATAAGATCGTATAGTTCGTTTGCTAGAGTTTTTCCAATGTCAAGTATCCTTTCCTTAGACCATGAGATCGTGTAACTCCCGGATACCGTAGGAGTACTTTGGGTGTACCAAACGTCACAACGTAACTGGGTGACTATAAAGGTATACTACGGGTATCTCCGAAAGTGTCTGTTGGGTTGACACGGATCAAGACTGGGATATGTCACTCCGTATGACGGAGAGGTATCACTGGGCCCACTCGGTAATGCATCATCATTATGAGCTCAAAGTGACCAAGTGTCTGGTCATGGGATCATGCATTACGGTATGAGTAAAGTGACTTGCCGGTAACGAGATTGAACAAGGTATTGGGATACCGACGATCGAATCTCGGGCAAGTAGCATACCGATTGACAAAGGGAATTGTATACGGGGTTGCTTGAATCCTCGACACCGTGGTTCATCCGATGAGATCATTGAGGATCATGTGGGAGCCAACATGGGTATCCAGATCTCGCTGTTGGTTATTGACCGGAGAGCAATCTCGGTCATGTCTACATGTCTCCCGAACCCGTAGGGTCTACACACTTAAGGTTCGGTGACGCTAGGGTTGTAGGGATATGTATATGCAGTAACCCGAATGTTGTTCGGAGCCCCGGATGAGATCCCGAACGTCACGAGGAGTTCCGGAATGGTCCGGAGGTAAAGAATTATATATAGGAAGTGCTATTTCGGCCATTGGGACAAGTTTCGGGGTCACCGGTATTGTACCGGGACCACCGGAAGGGTCCCGGGGGTCCACCGGGTGGGGCCACCTATCCCGGAGGGCCCCATGGGCTGAAGCAGGAAGGGATCCAACCCAAAGTGGGCTGGGGCGCCACTTCCCCTAGGGCCCATGCGCCTAGGGTGGGGGAAACCCTAAAGGGGGGCGCCCCCTTGCTTGGGGGGCAAGCCCCCCACCCCTTGGCCGCCGCCCCCCTAGGAGATTGCATCTCCTAGGGCCGGCGCCCCCCCTAGGCCCCCCTATATATAGTGGGGGGATGGAGGACCTCTTACCTTTGCTTTTGGTGCCTCCCTCTCCCTCTCCAACACCTCCTCCTCCTCCATAGAGCTTGGCGAAGCCCTGCTGGAGTACTGCAGCTCCATCACCACCACGCCGTCGTGCTGCTGCTGGAGCCATCTTCCTCAACCTCTCCTCCCCCCTTGCTGGATCAAGAAGAAGGAGACGTCACGCTGACCATACGTGTGTTGAACGCGAAGGTGCCGTCCGTTCGGCGCTAGGATCTCCGGTGATTTGGATCACGTCGAGTACGACTCCCTCATCCCCGTTCTTTAAACGCTTCCGCTCGCGATCTACAAAGGTATGTAGATGCATCCGATCACTCGTTGCTAGATGAACTCATAGATGGATCTTGGTGAAGCGTAGGAAAATTTTGTTTTCTGCAACGTTTCCCAACAATGGCATCATGAGCCAGGTTTATGCGTAGTTCTCTTTGCATGAGTAGATCACAATTTGTTGTGGGCGTAGATGTTGTCAACTTTCTTGCCGCTACTAGTCTTATCTTGCTTCAGCGGTATTGTGGGATGAAGCGGCCCGGACCAACCTTACACGTACGCTTACGTGAGACCGGTTCCACCGACTAACATGCACTAGTTGCATAAGGTGGCTGGCGGGTGTCTGTCTCTCCCACTTTAGTTGGAGCGGATTCGATGAAAAGGGTCCTTATGAAGGGTAAATAGGAGTTGACAAATCACGTTGTGGCTTTCACGTAGGTAAGAAAATGTTCTTGCTAGAACCCTATTGCAGCCACGTAAAACTTGCAACAACAATTAGAGGACGTCTAACTTGTTTTTGCAGCAAGTGTTCTGTGATGTGATATGGCCAAAGTTGTGATGAATGATGAATGATATATATGTGATATATGAGATCATGTTCTTGTAATAGGAATCACGACTTGCATGTCGATGAGTATGACAACCGGCAGGAGCCATAGGAGTTGTCTTTATTTTTTGTATGACCTGCGTGTCATTCAGAAACGCCATGTAAATTACTTTACTTTATTGCTAAACGTGTTAGCCATAGTAGTAGAAGTAATAGTTGGCGAGCAACTTCATGGAGACACAATGATGGAGATCATGGTGTCATGCCGGTGACAAGATGATCATGGAGCCCCAAGATGGAGATCAAAGGAGCTATGTGATATTGGCCATATCATGTCACTATTATTATTTGATTGCATGTGATGTTTATCATGTTTTGTACATCTTGTTTACTTAGAACGACGGTAGTAAATAAGATGATCCCTCATAATAATTTCAAGAAAGTGTTCCCCTAACTGTGCACCGTTGCGACAGTTCATTGTTTCGAAGCACCATGTGATGATCGGGTGTGATAGATTCCAACGTTCACATACAACGGGTGTAAGACAGATTTACACATGCAAACACTTAGGTTGACTTGACGAGCCTAGCATGTACAGACATGGCCTCGGAACACAGAAGACCGAAAGGTCGAGCATGAGTCGTATAGAAGATACGATCAACATGAAGATGTTCACCGACGTTGACTAGTTCGTCTCACGTGATGATCGGACACGGCCTAGTTAACTCGGATCATGTTATACTTAGATGACTGGAGGGATGTCTATCTTAGTGGGAGTTCATTGAATAATTTGATTAGATGAACTTAATTATCATGAACTTAGTCTAAAATCTTTACAATATGTCTTGTAGATCAAATGGCCAACGTTGTCCTCAACTTCAACGCGTTTCTGGAGAAAACCAAGCTGAAAGACGATGGCAGAAACTATACGGACTGAGTCCGGAACCTGAGGATCATCCTCATAGCTGCCAAGAAAGATTATGTCCTACAAGCACCGCTAGGTGACGCACCCGTCCCACAGAACCAAGACGTTATGAACGCTTGGCAGACACGTGCTGATGATTACTCCCTCATTCAGTGCGGCATGCTTTACAACTTAGAACCGGGGCTCCAAAAGCATTTTGAGCGATACGGAGCATATGAGATGTTTGAAGAGCTGAAAATGGTTTTCCAAGCTCATGCCCGAGTCGAGAGATATGAAGTCTCCGACAAGTTTTTCAGCTGTAAGATGGAGGAAAATAGTTCTGTCAGTGAGCACATACTCACAATGTCTGGGTTACATAACCGCTTGACTCAGCTGGGAGTTAATCTCCCGGATGACGCAGTCATTGACAGAATCCTTCAGTCGCTTCCACCAAGCTACAAGAGCTTTGTGATGAACTTCAATATGCATTGGATGGAAAAGACCATTCCTGAATTATTTGCAATGCTGAAATCAGCAGAGGTAGAAGTCAAAATGGAACATCAAGTGTTGATGGTGAATAAAACCACTAAGTTCAAGAAAGGCACGGGTAAGAAGAACTTCAAGAAGGACGGCAAGGGAGTTGCCGCGCCCGGTAAGCAAGCTACCGGGAAGAAGCCAAAGAATGGACCCAAGCCCGAGACTGGGTGTTTTTATTGCAAGGGAAGTGGTCACTGGAAGCGGAACTGCCCCAAATACTTAGCGGACAAGAAGGCCGGCATCACGAAAGGTATATGTGATATACATGTAATTGATGTGTACCTTACCAGTACTCGTAGTAGCTCCTGGGTATTTGATACCGGTGAGGTTGCTCACATTTGTAACTCAAAGCAGGAGCTGCGGAATAAGCGGAGACTGGCGAAGGACGAGGTGACGATGCGCGTCGGGAATGGTTCCAGGGTCGATGTGATCGCCGTCGGCACGCTACCTCTGCATTTACCTACGGGGTTAGTTTTAAACCTCAATAATTGTTATTTAGTGCCAGCTTTGAGCATGAACATTGTATCGGGATCTTGTTTAATTCGAGATGGCTACTCATTTAAATCCAAGAATAATGGTTGTTCTATTTATATGAGAGATATGTTTTATGGTCATGCTCCGATGGTGAATGGTTTATTCTTAATGAATCTCGAGCGTAATGCTACACATGTTCATAGTGTGAATACCAAAAGATGTAAGGTTGATAATGATAGTCCCACATACTTGTGGCACTGCCGCCTTGGTCACATAGGTGTCAAATGCATGAAGAAGCTCCATGTAGATGGACTTTTAGAGTCTCTTGATTATGAATCATTTGACACGTGCGAACCATGCCTCATGGGTAAAATGACCAAGACTCTGTTCTCAGGAACAATGGAGCGAGCAACCAACTTATTGGAAATCATACATACTGATGTGTGCGGTCCAATGAGCCTTGAGGCTCGCGGTGGCTATCGTTATGTTCTCACCCTCACTGATGACTTGAGTAGATATGGGTATGTCTACTTAATGAAACACAAGTCTGAAACCTTTGAAAAGTTAAAGGAATTTCAGAGTGAGATTGAGAATCAACGTGACAGAAAAATCAAGTTTTTGCGATCAGATCGTGGAGGAGAATACTTGAGTCACGAATTTGGCACACACTTAAGAAAATGTGGAATAGTTTCACAACTCACGCCGCCTGGAACACCTCAGCGTTATGGTGTGTCCGAACATCGTAATCGCACTCTATTAGATATGGTGCGATCTATGATGTCTCTTACCGATTTACCGCTATCTTTTTGGGGCTATGCTTTAGAGACTGCCGCATTCACTTTAAATAGGGCTCCGTCGAAATCCGTTGAGACGACACCGTATGAATTATGGTTTGGGAACAAACCTAAGCTGTCGTTTCTAAAAGTTTGGGGATGCGATGCTTATGTCAAGAAACTTCAACCTGAAAAGCTCGAACCCAAGTCGGAAAAATGCATCTTCATAGGATACCCTAAAGAAACTATTGGGTATACCTTCTACCTCAGATCCGAAGGCAAGATCTTTGTTGCCAAGAATGGATCCTTTCTAGAGAAAGAGTTTATCTCGAAAGAAGTAAGTGGGAGGAAAGTAGAACTTGATGAAGTATTACCTCTTGAACCGGAAAATGGCGCAACTCAAGAAAATGTTCCTGAGGTGACTGCACCGACTAGAGAGGAAGTTAATGATGATGATCATGAAACTTCAAATCAAGTTGCTACTGAACTTCGTAGGTCCACAAGGACACGTTTCGCACCAGAGTGGTATGGCAACCCTGTCTTGGAAATCATGTTGTTAGACAACGGTGAACCTTCGAACTATGAAGAAGTGATGGCAGGCCCGGATTCTAACAAATGGCTAGAAGCCATGAAATCCGAGATAGGATCCATGTATGAAAATGAAGTATGGACTTTGACTGACTTGCCTGTTGAGCGGTGAGCCATAGAAAATAAATGGATCTTTAAGAAGAAGACAGACGCGGATGGTAATGTGACCATCTATAAAGCTCGGCTTGTCGCTAAGGGTTATCGACAAGTTCAAGGGGTTGACTACGATGAGACTTTCTCACCGGTAGCGAAGCTAAAGTCCGTCCGAATCATGTTAGCAATTTCCGCATTCTATGATTATGAGATATGGCAAATGGACGTCAAAACGGCATTCCTTAATGGTTTCCTTAAGGAAGAATTGTATATGATGCAGCCGGAAGGTTTTGTCGATCCTAAGAATGCTGACAAGGTGTGCAAGCTCCAACGCTCGATTTATGGGCTGGTGCAAGCATCTCGGAGTTGGAACATTCGCTTTGATGAGATGATCAAAGCGCTTGGGTTTACGCAGACTTATGGAGAAGCCTGTGTTTACAACAAAGTGAGTGGGAGCTCTGTAGCATTTCTCATATTATATGTAGATGACATACTTTTGATGGGAAATGATATAGAACTCTTGGACATCATTAAGGCCTACTTGAATAAGAGTTTTTCAATGAAGGACCTTGGAGAAGCTGCATATATATTAGGCATCAAGATCTATAGAGATAGATCAAGACGCCTCATAGGTCTTTCACAAAGCACATACCTTGATAAGATATTGAAGAAATTCAATATGGATCAGTCTAAGAAGGGGTTCTTGCCTGTGTTACAAGGTGTGAAATTGAGCTCAGCTCAATGTCCGACCACGCAGAAGATATAGAAGAGATGAGTGTCATCCCCTATGCCTCAGCCATAGGTTCTATTATGTATGCCATGCTGTGTACCAGACCTGATGTAAACCTTGCCGTAAGTTTGGTAGGAAGGTACCAAAGTAATCCCGGCAAGGAACACTGGACAACGGTCAAGAATATCCTGAAGTACCTGAAAAGGACTAAGGAAATGTTTCTCGTTTATGGAGGTGACGAAGAGCTCGTCGTAAAAGGTTACGTCGACGCTAGCTTCGACACAGATCTGGATGACTCCAAGTCACAAACCGGATACGTGTATATTTTGAATGGTGGGGCAGTAAGCTGGTGTAGTTGCAAGCAGAGCGTTGTGGCGGGATCTACATGTGAAGCGGAGTACATGGCAGCCTCGGAGGCAGCGCATGAAGCAATTTGGGTGAAGGAGTTCATCACCGACCTAGGAGTCATACCCAATGCTTCGGGGCCAATCAAACTCTTCTGTGACAACACTGGAGCTATTGCACTTGCCAAGGAGCCCAGGTTTCACAAGAAGACCAGGCACATCAAGCGTCGCTTCAACTCCATTCGTGAAAATGTTCAAGATGGAGACATAGATATTTGTAAAGTACATACGGACCTGAATGTAGCAGATCCGTTGACTAAACCTCTCCCTAGAGCAAAACATGATCAACACCAGAATTCCATGGGTGTTCGATTCATCACAATGTAACTAGATTATTGACTCTAGTGCAAGTGGGAGACTGTTGGAAATATGCCCTAGAGGCAATAATAAAAGCATTATTATTATATTTCCTTGTTCATGATAATTGTCTTTATTCATGCTATAATTGTGTTATCCGGAAATCGTAATACATGTGTGAATAATAGACACCAACATGTCCCTAGTAAGCCTCTAGTTGACTAGCTCGTTGATCAACAGATAGTCATGGTTTCCTGGCTATGGACATTGGATGTCATTGATAACGAGATCACATCATTAGGAGAATGATGTGATGGACAAGACCCAATCCTAAACATAGCATAAGATCGTATAGTTCGTTTGCTAGAGTTTTTCCAATGTCAAGTATCCTTTCCTTAGACCATGAGATCGTGTAACTCCCGGATACCGTAGGAGTACTTTGGGTGTACCAAACGTCACAACGTAACTGGGTGACTATAAAGGTATACTACGGGTATCTCCAAAAGTGTCTGTTGGGTTGACACGGATCAAGACTGGGATTTGTCACTCCGTATGACGGAGAGGTATCACTGGGCCCACTTGGTAATGCATCATCATTATGAGCTCAAAGTGACCAAGTGTCTGGTCACGGGATCATGCATTACGGTACGAGTAAAGTGACTTGCCGGTAACGAGATTGAACAAGGTATTGGGATACCGACAATCGAATCTCGGGCAAGTAGCATACCGATTGACAAAGGGAATTGTATACGGGGTTGCTTGAATCCTCGACACCGTGGTTCATCCGATGAGATCACCGAGGAGCATGTGGGAGCCAACATGGGTATCCATATCCCGCTGTTGGTTATTGACCGGAGAGCAATCTCGGTCATGTCTACATGTCTCCCGAACCCGTAGGGTCTACACACTTAAGGTTCGGTGACGCTAGGGTTGTAGGGATATGTATATGCAGTAACCCGAATGTTATTCGGAGTCCCGGATGAGATCTCGGATGTCATAAGGAGTTCCGGAATGGTCCGGAGGTAAAGAATTATATATAGGAAGTGCTATTTCGGCCATCGGGACAAGTTTCAGGGTCACTGATATTGTACCGGGACCACCGGAAGGGTCCCGGGGGTCCACCGGGTGGGGCCACCTATCCCGGAGGGCCCCATGGGCTGAAGTGGGAAGGGATCCGGCCCAAAGTGGGCTGGGGCGCCACTTCCCCTAGGGCCCATGCGCCTAGGGTGGGGGAAACCCTAAAGGGGGGGCGCCCCCTTGCTTGGGGGGCAAGCCCCCCACCCCTTGGCCGCCGCCCCCCTAGGAGATTGCATCTCCTAGGGCCGCCGCCCCCCTAGGCCCCCCTATATATAGTGGGGGGGATGGAGGACCTCTTACCTTTGCTTTTGGTGCCTCCCTCTCCCTCTCCAACACCTCCTCCTCCTCCATAGAGCTTGGCGAAGCCCTGCCGGAGTACTGCAGCTCCATCACCACCACGCCGTCGTGCTGCTGCTGGAGCCATCTTCCTCAACCTCTCCTTCCCCCTTGCTGGATCAAGAAGAAGGAGACGTCACGCTGACCGTACGTGTGTTGAATGCGGAGGTGCCATCCGTTAGGCACTAGGATCTCCGGTGATTTGGATCACGTCGAGTACGACTCCCTCATCCCCGTTCTTTGAACGCTTCCGCTCGCGATCTACAAAGGTATGTAGATGCATCCGATCACTCGTTGCTAGAAGAACTCATAGATGGATCTTGGTGAAACCATAGGAAAATTTTGTTTTCTGCAACGTTTCCCAACAATAAGAGCCACTTCAACAATTTAATTATGGTCTTCTCCTATCGACCCCCAAAGAAAAGAAAAGAAATAAAACTATTTACACGGGAAAGCTCCCAACAAGCAAAAGAAGAACATGAAATCTTTTTGGGTTTTCTTTTTAATTACTACTACAAGCATGGAAATTAAACTGATTAAAAGCTACACCTAATTTTTTTGGTTTTTCTTAAGGTTTATTAAACACACAAGAAGAAAGCATAAAAAGGGAAATAAACTAACATGGATGATACAATGAAAAAGTATGAACACCGACATCTAGCAATGAGTGTGTGAACATAAATGTAATGTCGGTGGGAAATACGTACTCCCCCAAGCTTAGGCTTTTGGCCTAAGTTGGTCTATGGCCACAGGTGGCCTGGCGGATAGCCATAATAGTAGACGGGGTCGTACTGCGATGCGGTGGCTATCGCCTGCTGAGCTGCAGTGTGGCGACGAGCGGCCTCCTCTCATACTCATCTGCCTCCTTTCTGGTAATAGTATATCTTCCTCTTGCCTGATAATCAAAGAAGGCAGGAGCAGCGAGAGTAATACGGACAGCACGACGTCTGTCAAAGATTAGTTGGTACTGGAGAGGTGATTCGTTCCTCTCGACAAACTGGTGGTGAACCATAGCATTAAAATCTAGATAAGCAGGAGGTAATTCAATATCATCTTCGCGTATGGCTATACCAAGAAAATTAGCTATGTGGGTTGCATAAATTCCACCAAAGAAATCTCCATTAAGTCTATTAAGATGCAACCTACGTGCAACAATGGCTCCCAAATTATATGAATTGTCTCCTAACACAGCACTCCTAAGAATACTAAGGTCAGGGACACACATGTGACATGCTTCATCTTTACCATTTATGCATCTACCTATGAAGAGAGCAAAATAATGTATAGCAGGAAAGTGAATGCTCCCTATGGTAGCTTGTGTAATATCTCTAGATTCTCCCACAGTTATGCTAGCAAGAAAATCTCTAAATTCAGATTTGCGGGGATCCCTTATACTACCCCATTGTGGAAGTTTGCATGCAGTGGTAAAATCCTCTAAGTCCATAGTGTAAGATTTATCATAAAGATCAAACAGGACAGTTGGAGAATTACGTGAAGTTGAAAATTCAAACCTCCTCACAAAGGTACTTGTGAGGTTGTGGTACTGGCTGCACTTCTCTTCTTCGAAGCTCACGAGATCAGCGTTATGCAAATATGCGTTGAATTCTTCCTTAATTCCTGCTTGATCCATAAAGTTTTGAGAAGGCCATTCACAACGACACACTGGAGCATCTCTTGGTGGCTCGTCATCAGCATCACGCATTGCAAGCCTAGGTCCTTGCTTCCTTGAAGAACCACCTTGGAACATTTTCCTAAGCATATTTCTTCTTCTGAAAAATTCTGAATTTTTTTAGTAACTTCAAAATAAAAGTAAACCAAACTCAATAATATTGATAACAACTACTCCTACAAGTGCCTAGGGCCTATATCATGCATCAAAACTACTTTTGATCATATAAATTTGACATGCAAGCTCAAGAATAGGGTCACCTAAGCAGCAAAAATTTGCAATGAATAAAGCACTAGAACAAAAACTAATTGGACCAATGGAGGAGTCACATACCAAGGAACAATCTCCCCAAGCAGTTTTGTGAGAGGTGCTTTGAGCAAGGAGATCGAAAATGGCAGCAAAACGGGCTTGGACTCAGGTTTGAGCTGGTTATTCGTGTTTGTGGGAGGAAGAAGAAGTGTATGGGTGAAAGGATAAGTGGAGGAGGGCCACCATGGGCCCACGAGACAGGGGGGTGCACCCAGGGGGGTAGGGCGCGCCCTCCACCCTCGTGGGTAGGTGGTTGGCCCCCCTGCTGTGTTCTTTGTGCCAAATATTCTCAAATATTCTGGAAAAAATCATATTTAAATTTCAGGGCATTTGGAGAACTTTTATTTTCGAGGTATTTTTATATTGCACGGATAATCAGATAACAGACAGAAAACTATTTATTTTTATTTTATTTAATATAAATAACAGGAAGTAAAAGTGGGGTACAGAAGGTTGTGCCATCTAGTTTCATCCATCTCATGATCATCAAAAGGAATCCATTAACAAGGTTGATCAAGTCTTGTTAACGAACTCATTCCGAATAACATGGAACCGGAGAAATTTCGAATAACACTATGTTACCTCAACGGGGATATGCCCATCCTCAATAATAAGAATATCATATTTCTTCTTGGCAGTAGGAAGAGAAATTCAAAACCTCCAAATATAATCGATGGAATTTTTCCAATAGAGTTGATACTATGAACTTGAGGTTGTTTCCTCGGAAAGTGTACCGTATGCTCATTACCATTAACATGAAAAGTGACATTGCCTTTAGTGCAATTAATAACAGCCCCTGCAGTATTCAAAAAGGGTCTTCCAAGAATAATAGACATGCCATCGTCCTGGGGAATATCAAGAATAACAAAGTCCGTTAAGATAGTAACATTTGCAACTACAACAGGCACATCCTCACAAATACCGACATGTATAGCAGTTGATTTATCAGCCATTTGCAAAGATATTTCAGTAGGTGTCAACTTATTCAAATCAAGTCTACGATATAAAGAGAGAGGCATAACACTAACACCGGCTCCAAGATCGCATAAAGCAGTTTTAACATAATTTCTTTTAATAGAGCATGGTATAGTGGGTACTCCTGGATCTCCAAGTTTCTTTGGTATTCCACCCTTAAGAGTATAATTAGCAAGCATGGTTGAAATTTCAGCTTCCGGTATCTTTCTTTTATTTGTAATAATATCTTTCATATACTTAGCATAAGGATTGGTTTTGAGCATATCAGTTAATCGCATACGCAAAAAGATAGGTCTAATCATTTCAGCAAAGCGCTCAAAATCCTCAGCATCCTTTTTCTTGGATGGTTTGGGAGGAAAAGGCATGGTTTTCTGAGCCCATGGTTCTCTTTCTTTACCATGTTTCCTAGCAACAAAATCTTTCTTATCATAACGTTGATTCTTTGATTGTGGGTTATCAAGATCAACAACAGGTTCAATTTCTATGTCATTATCATTACTAGGTTGAGCATCATTATGAACATTATCATTAACATTATCATTAGTTTCAGTTTCATTACCAAGTTGTGTTTCAGCATCAGAAATAGAAATAACATTTGGATTCTCAGGTGTTTCAACAATAGGATCACTAGAAGTATGCAAAGTCTTGTCATTTTTCTTTTTCTTCTTTTTAGAAGAACTAGGTGTATCTAAATTATTTCTCTGAGAATCTTGCTCAATTCTCTTAGGGTGGCCTTTAGGATACAAAGGTTCCTGAGTCATTCTACCAGTTCTAGTAGCCACTCTAATAGCATAATCATTATCTTTACTATTCAATTCATTGAGCAAATCATTTTGAGCTTTAAGTACTTGTTCTACTTGAGTGGTAACCATAGAAGCATGTTTACTAATAAGTTTAAGTTCACCTTTGACATTAGCCATATAATCACCCAAGTGTCCAAGCATATTTGAATTATATTTCAGTTGTCTACCAAAATAAGCATTAAAATCTTCTTGCTTAGCCATAAATTTATCAAACTCATCTAAGCATGGGCTAGCAATTTTAGTAAATGGGATTACAGCTTTATCATATCTATAGAGAGAATTTACCTTTACTACCTGTGTCGGGTTATCAAGACCATGAGTTTCTTCAATAGGTAAAGGATTTGGATTATATGTTTCTTCAACAGACGGTAAATTAAGACCATGTATTTCTTCAATAGGAGGTAAATTCTTAACATCTTCAGCTTTAATACCTTTTTCTTTCATAGATTTCTTTGCCTCTTGCATATCTTCAGAACTGAGAAATAGAATACCCCTCTTCTTCAGAGTTGGTTTAGGAATAGGCTCAGGAATTGGCTCCGGAGGTGTCCAATTAGTTTCATTTGTCAACATATTATTCAATAGAATTTCAGCTTCATCCGATGTTCTTTCCCTGAAAACAGAACCAGCACAACTATCGAGGTAATCTCTAGAGGCATTGGTTAATCCATTATAAAAGATATCAAGTATTTCATTTTTCTTAAGAGGATGATCAGGCAAAGCATTAAGTAATTGGAGAAGCCTCCCAAAATCTTGTGGGAGACTCTCATCTTCAATTTGCACAAAATTATATATATCCCTTAAAGCAACTTGTTTCTTATGAGCAGGGAAATATTTAGCAGAGAAGTAATAAATCATATCCTAGGGACTACGCACACAACCAGGATCAAGAGAATTAAACCATATCTTAGCATCACCCTTTAATGAGAACGGAAATATTTTAAGGATGTAAAAGTAGCGAGTTCTCTCTTCTTTAGTAAACAGGGTAGCTATATCATTCAGTTTAGTAAGATGTGCCACAAGAGTTTCAGATTCATAACCATGAAAAGGATCAGATTCAACCAAAGTAATTATATCAGGATCAACAGAGAATTCATAATCCTTATCAGTAACAAAGATAGGTGAAGTAGCAAAAGCAGGGTCAGGTTTCATTCTAGCATTTAGAGATTGCTTACTCCATTTAGCTAATAATTTTTTAAGTTCAGTTCTATTTCTGTAAGCTAAAATAGCTAAAGAAGCATCTTGATAAAAAACATAACCCTTAGGAATGGCAAGTGGATCTTCATCATCACTTTCATCAGTATCATCGGATTCAATATTTTCAATTTCTCTAACCCTAGCAAGTTGTTCATCAAGAAAATCACTAAGTGGCATAGTAGTATCAGGCATAGAGGTAGTTTTATCATAAGTATCATGCATAGCAGAAGTGGCATCATCAATAACATGCGACATATCAGAACGAATAGCAGAAGCAGTTGTAGGTGTCGCAAACTTACTCATAACAGAAGGTGAATCAAGTGCAGAGCTAGATGGCAGTTTCTTACCTCCCATCTTAGTTGAGGGATAGATCTTGGTTTTTGGATCTCTCAAGTTCTTCATAATGATAAGCAGATATATATATCCCAAGTGACTCAAAGAATAGAGCTATGCTCCCAGGCAACGGCGCCAGAAAATAGTCTTGATAACCCACAAGTATAGGGGATCGCAACAGTTTTCGAGGGTAGAGTATTCAACCCAAATTTATTGATTCGACACAAGGGGAGCCAAAGAATATTCTCAAGTATTAGCAGCTGAGTTGTCAATTCAACCACACCTGGAAACTTAATATCTGCAGCAAAGTGTTTAGTAGCAAAGTAATATGATAGTAGTGATAACGGTAGCAAAAGGTAACGGTAGTAAAAGCAATGTTTTTGGTATTTTGTAGTGATGACAGCAATAGCAACTGGAAAGTAAATAAGCGAAGAACAATATATGGAAAGCTCGTAGGCAATGGATCGGTGATGGAGAATTATGCCGGATGCAGTTCATCATGTAACAGTCATAACCTAGGGTGACACAGAACTAGCTCCAGTTCATTGATATAATGTAGGCATGTATTCCGAATATAGTCATACGTGCTTATGGAAAAGAACTTGCATTACATCTTTTGTCCTACCCTCCCGTGGGAGCGGGGTCCTTACGGAAACTAAGGGATATTAAGGTCTCCTTTTAATAGAGAACAGGAACAAAGCATTAACACATAGTGAATACATGAACTCCTCGAACTACGGTCATCACCGGTAAGTATCCCGATTATTGTCACTTCGGGGTTAACGGATCATAACACATAATAGGTGACTATAGACTTGCAAGATAGGATCAAGAACACTCATATATTGATGAAAACATAATAGGTTCAGATCTGAAATCATGGCACTCGGGCCCTAGTGACAAGCATTAAGCATAGCAAAGTCATAGCAACATCAATCTCAGAACATAGTGAACACTAGGGATCAAACCCTAACAAAACTAACTTGATTACATCATAGATCCCATCCAACCCATCACCGTCTAGCAAGCCTACGATGGAATTACTCACGCACGGCGGTGAGCATCTTGAAATTGGTGACGGAGGATGGTTGATGATGACGATGGTGACGGATTCCCCTCTTAGGAGCCCCAAACAGACTCCGGATCAGCCCTCCCGAGAGGTTTTAGGGCTTGGCGGCGGCTCCGTATCATAAAATGCGATGATTTCTTCTCCCTGATTTTTTTCTCCCCGAAACTCAATATATGGAGTTGGAGTTGGAGTTGGAGTTGGAGTCGGGGAGGCAACAGGGGGGCCATGAGGTAGGGGGCGCGCCCTAGGAGGAGGCGCGCCCCCACCCTCGTGGGCAGGTGGTGGGCCCCCCGGCCTTCATCTTTTGCGGGTATTTTTCTTATTTTCTGAAAAGTGGCTCCGTGAAGTTTCGGGTCATTCCGAGAACGCTTGCTCCTGCACATAAATAACACCATGGTAATTCTGCTGAAAACAGCGTCAATCCGGGTTAGTTCCATTCAAATCATGCAAGTTAGAGTCCAAAACAAGGGCAAAAGTGTTTGGAAAAGTAGATACGTTGGAGACGTATCAAGTGGTGCTACGGGCTCCTACGAGTGCGGTGAAGACGATGGCGTGCTCGGTTTCAAGCCAACGTGGCTGTGGCCATGACGGCGACGTGCGGTGGCGGCGGCGGGTGTGGTCGAGCTTGGTGCGGTCGCTGCGGTGCTCGAGAAGGAAAATGGAGATGAGGAGGTAGCTGGGCTTATGGCAGTCACAACGAGGCAGATGGCGATGTCGGGGACGAATTGGTGCGGCGGTGACGGCGAAGGGGATCTCCGGCGGCGTTCGGTGAAGACGAGGTCGAAGAAGACGGAGTGGAGCGTGTGAGCGCTCGGGGCTTGGCTAGCTCGACGAAGCAGACGACGGCGGAGCTCGTGGACACGGCAGCGCGTTGCGGGGACGACGGTGGACGCGGGTTTCACGATGGCGCGGGCGCGACAGCGTCGGCCATGGCGAGGAGAGGGTGAGAGAGAGGAGCAGGGGGAGAGTGAGGTGTCTAGGCGGTCAAGCGGGCGACGTGGAGGCCGTCCAACACGATAAGGGGCAAGCGGCAAGCAGTTGGCGCCGTGGCGAGCTCGGCGGCGTCGCGGTGTCCCTCCTACCTGCCTGGCGAAGAAGTAGCTGGCTGGCATGGCCCAGCATAGTGCTGGGCCGCCAGGTGGGCCGGGAGGTGGGCTGCGGCCAGGTAAGTTCTCTCTCTTCTAT
This sequence comes from Triticum monococcum, assembly GCA_034509565.1. Lineage (NCBI taxonomy): Eukaryota > Viridiplantae > Streptophyta > Magnoliopsida > Poales > Poaceae > Triticum > Triticum monococcum. Next base: position 59,387,689 of record CM067846.1, on the reverse strand, counting down.
TTAATTCTGTTTTGTTTTATTTCTGCAAGTTTGTGGCATTTCTAAAAATAGCTAGGTACGTCCAAAAACCACCAAACTTCTCATGGCCCCTGTTTGGAATAAATCCAACATGGAACATTTTAGTTTAGGATTATTTGAGCATTCAAAGTATTTACTAGCATTTAAATGCCCAAATTCAAATAACTAAAGATTTAATCCAGTGACCTTAGGATGACCTAGAAAATTGTGCACCATTTTTGTCAGAGGTTTAGGACCAAGGCAAAGATGATGAACGTTTTAGAAGGGCATTTCAGGTTCATTGAAAATATTTTTAGTAAACCCTAGTTGGTTTCAGGGGGGTGCTGGGGGTTCTGTCATCCCCATTTCCAAGTTTCTGATAATTTAAACATGATGCAAGCACTCTAATGCATGAGCTAGCTAGGGTGTGACAACTCACCCCCACTCAAAAGAATCTCGTCCCGAGATTTAGGGTCCATCGAGAAGAAGGTGGGGTACTCAAGTCGAAGACGATCCTCCCTTTCCCAAGTGGCTTCTTTCTCGGAATGGTGTGACCATTGAACCTTGAGAAACTTGATGTTGTGGCGTTGAGTGGTACGCTCGGTTTGATCAAGGATAGTAATGGGATATTCCCGATATGTGAGATTATCTCAGAGATCAAGCGTTTCGTGGTCCACTCCACGGATAGGATCCGAGAAGCAACGCCTTAGTTGAGAGACGTGGAAGACATCATGAACTCTGGAAAGGTGCGGAGGTAGTTCCAATTGGTAGGCAACTTCTCCTCGTTTGGCAAGAATGTGAATGGGACCAATGTAACGAGGAGCCAATTTGCCTTTGATACCGAATTGATGGGTTCCCTTCAGAGGAGTAACCCGAAGGTAAGCCTTCTCGTCGACTTCAAAAGTCATGGCCTTATGTTTACGATCATATTGGCTCTTTTGATGGGATTGGGCTGTTTTCAACTTTTCACGAACAATGCGAACTTGCTCTTCTGCTTCCTGGATCATATCCAGGCCAAAGAATTTTCTTTCCCCAGTTTCTGACCAGTTCACAGGCGTTCGACACCTTCGTCCATAGAGAACTTCAAAAGGAGCTTTGCCCTAGCTAGATTGATAGCTATTGTTGTAAGCAAATTTAGCAAATGGAAGGCATTTCTCCCAATCCATTCCGGATGAGATAACAGAAGCTCGGAGCATATCTTCCAGAATTTGATTGACGCGCTCTACTTGATCACTTGATTGAGGGTGGAAAGCGGTGCTAAAGGAGAGACGAGTCCCCATAGCATTTTGGAAACTTTCCCAAAATCGAGAGGTGAAGAGACTTCCACGGTCCTAGTTAATCTCCAATGGAACACCATGAAGAGACACTATTCGAGAGATATACAGGTCTGCTAGCTAGATAGCGGTTATACTCTCCCGAATAGGTAGGAAAGTGGGCTACTTTGGAAAGACGGTCGATGACAACGAAAATAGCATTATTCCCTTTCTTGGTCCTGGGAAACCCGGTGATGAAGTCCATACCGATTTTATCCCATTTCCATTCAGGAATAGCTAAAGGTTGAAGGGTGCTAGCAGGCCGTTGATGCTCTGCTTTAACACGATGACAGACATTGCAATTTGCAATATATTGAGCGATTTTTCTCTTCATCCTAGTCCACCAAAACCTCTGGCGTAGGTCTTGATACATCTTAGTACTACCAGGATGAATGGTGAGAGGAGAATCATGAGCTTCCTTAAGGATCAGTTGCCGTAGTTGCTGTTTCTTGGGCACCACTAGGCGGTTCTCAAAGAAGACAACACCTTGATCGTTCATTGAGAAACATTTAGCATCTCCGCTAGCAATGTTCTCCTTGATCTGAGATATCCCCTTGTCATACCGCTGGGCAGTTATGATCTGATCCATAAGGGTCGGTTTCGCCACCAAGGTAGATAGGAATCCTTGAGGAACAATGTGAAGATTAAGCTTCCGAAATTCCTCATGGAGAAGTGGCTGACCTTGTTGTAACCTCAGGTTGTTACAATAGGATTTACGACTTAGTGCATCAGCCATAACATTGGCTTTTCCCGGGGTGTAAGTTATCCCTAAGTCGTAATCCGAGATCAACTCGACCCAACGTCTTTGCCTGAGATTCAAATCCGGTTGGGTGAAAATATATTTTAGACTTTGGTGATCGGTGAAGATCTCGCAACGATTACCGAGAAGGTAATGTCACCAGGTTTTAAGTGCATGGACTACAGCTGCAAGCTCTAGATCATGTGTGGGATAGTTTTCCTCATGTGGGTGTAACTGCCATGAAGCATAGGCAATTACATGACGATCTTGCATGAGTATGCAACCTAGTCCTTGTCGCAAGGCGTCGCAATAGATAATAAAGTCCTTGGAGAAATCTAGTGGTACCAGTACGGGAGCAGATGTTAGGCGTCTTTTCAGTTCCTGAAAGCTAAAATCGCACTGTGGGGTCCACTCAAACTTTTTATCTTTCTTGAGGAGTTCAGTTAGAGGTTTAGCAACAATGGATAAATTCTTGATGAAACGACGACAGTAGCTCGCTAAGCCGAGGAAACTCCAAACTTGCTTGACCGTTTCAGGTGGAGTCCAATCAAGGACAGCTTGAACTCGCTCGGGATTGACAACAGTACCCTTACCAGAGATTACATGGCCTAGGTAGGTCACTTCTGGTAACCAAAATTCACATTTGGAGAATTTGGCATAAAGGCGATGCTCTCAAAGTTTCGTCAATAGTAGCCTTAGATGCTCGGCATGTTCTTCCTCATTCTTGGAGTAGATGAGTATATCATCGAGGTATACCACGACGAATTTATCCAAATACTCCACGAAGATTGAGTTCATTAACCGAGAGAAGCTGGCTGGGGCATTGGTTAAACCGAAGGACATGACGGTGTACTCGTATTGGCCATAACGAGTAACAAAGGCCGTTTTGGGAATGTCCCCATTTTTTATTTTGATTTGATGGTAGCCCAACCTCAAATGCATTTTGGAGAAGACTAAGGATCCAGCGAGCTGATCATATAGATCGTTGATCCTGGGGAGTGGATACTTGTTCTTTATGGTAACCAAGTTGGCGGGTCGATAGTCTACAACCATCCGATCCGTACCATCCTTCTTCTTGACGAAGAGGACGGGGCAAGCCCATGGAGAAGAACTAGGATGGATGAAACCCTTTTTCAAGGACTCATCAAGTTGTTTCTTAATTTCAGCTAGTTCTAGGGGTGCCATCTTATAGGGTCTTCTAGAGATTGGAACGATTCATGGTACAAGGTCTATCACGAACTCGACATCCCTGTCAGGTGGAACACCTGGCAATTCTTCTGGAAAGACATCTGGGAAGTCACAGACTACCGGAATATCTTCAAGGTTTGGAAGAGGGTTGGCATTTAGGGAGTAGAGCTGACGCTTGGCCACTCGGGTTAAGACATTGACTGTCTTGCCCGATGGGTGAGTAAGTTAAACAGTTCTAGTGGCACAATCAATCTTAGCATAATGGGCTGACATCCAGTCCATGTCTAAGATGATATTTATGTCCGAGGACTTGAGAGCTATTAAGGATGCAAGGAAGACAAGCCTATCGACAAGAATTTCATTCCCATGGCTTACTCTAGAAGTTTGCCATTTGGAACCCGGAGTTTGAATTGCCATGGAAGTGGGCATGCCACAAAATGTGGTGTTATGCAACCGAGCATAGCTCTCAGATATGAATGAATGAGATGCTCCAGTATCGAAAAGAACATATGCCGGGTGGCAGTTAACAAGAAGCGTACCAAGAACAACGTTAGGATCGTCATGAGCCTCCTCTACTAAGACATAGTTAACATGGCCACATGCACTGGTGACTGGCTTGGCATAATACACCTTTCCCGCTGGCTTACCACGGCTAACAAACTTTCCAGACTGGTTGGGGTTGTTGTTCTGGGGACACTCTCGACTGTAGTGACCCGGCTCTCCGCACTTGAAGCATGTCACCATGTTGGTGCGTGGAGCAGCATTGGCGGCCGGTCCACTATAAGCCTTAGGCGGTGTATACTGCTGGGTTGGGCGAGGCGCCTCATAGGATGGCCTCGGAGTGAACCTGGGTGGTAGAGCTGTGTTTGGAATCCACACCCGGCGCTTCTGAGAACCAGAGCCGGATGAAGAACCAAAATCACGGGAATGCTTACGTGTAGCTTCAAAGTCAGTCTGACCGGTCTCAACACTGATGGCTTTGTTCACAAGCTTCTGGAAGGAGGTGCACTCGTGCAAACGGAGATCACGACGAAGCTCGGGGCTAAGTCCCTTTCGGAACCTCGCCTGCTTCTTGGCATCAGTGGACACTTCCTCAGGTGCATAACGTGCCAAGTTTCCAAACTCACGGCTATAGGCATCCACGGTCAGTCTGCCTTGGGTGAAGTTGCAGAATTCCTCTCTCTTGCGATCCATAAGACCCTCCGGAATGTGGTGTTCACGGAAAGCCGCGCTGAATTCTTCCCAAGTGGTAACCTGGCCGGCTGGGCGCATAGCCTCATAGTTTTCCCACCAAAAGCTAGCAGGGCCCTCAAGGCGATAAACAGCGTAAGTGACTTTGTTAGCCTCGGCTACGCGTGCAGAACGTAGCTTATGGGTAATGTTGTGAAGCCAATCATCCGCATTGAGAGGCTCGACAGAATGATGGAAAGTTGGTGGGGTCAGCTTGATGAAATCATTGAGAGACACCAAGTCGTTCCTCTGGGAACGTGCAGTATTCTGCTCGATGCATTCTAACAATCGGTTCGTCTCGCGTTTATTCCTTTCTGCCTCCAACATGACTTCAGCCAAGGAAGGTGGATGGGGCAGATTTCCATCCCTAGCTCCACTGGCTTCACCCTGCTCCTGAACAGCAGGGGGGCTTCGGGTGTTCACCATCCTAGGAAAACAAAACAACGATTTAGACAAGGATGGCAAAACCGTGGCATAAGAATGCATAATGTAATGGATGATACAGAATGCAGAGATGTTCATCTGTACGACATGGTAATACAGAAACTGCCATATATATACCATCGGTCATACACACCATACATAGTTTAGTACAAGCCCAGGCTGAAGTACAACTACGGTGAAGAACATTACAACTCATCAGAGGCATCCCAAGTTCCTATACATTATTTTTCTACGCCTCTGGAATTCAGTACACACTAAGTCATATTCCACCAGACGCGCAGGACTGTGGAAATACAACTGTTACAATACTAGTGAAGCTACTACCAACTCAGATGTCTCCGTAGTAATCTTCATAGAGATTACCACCATATCATGGGAGCTAAACATGATCATCTAGAAACAGTCAGTTCTGTGGAGCTTGTGGTCCATAAGGACTCGGATGTGGCCTCGGTCCAACAAACGGTGGCAGACGGGGTCCACGAGGAGGGGTGATGCCTCCTACATCACGCCAATCCATACGATCCTGCAGACCAGACCGCACGGGGTACAAATCCCTCATGTCCATATACCCATCCTACACGGCAAGTGCAAACTGTGTCAGAGTGGCCCAGTGATCAGATTGACTGTTGAAAAGCTCCATTCGCAAAGCACGATTCTCGCGGTCCTTATCCTCAAGCAACTCTGTGGTGGTGCGGAGTAGCGAATCCTCATGGGAGGAGTCAGCGTAGAGAGCCTGGTAGTAACCTTCTACACCAGGAAGTGATGCTGGCATATAGCGGAACTCAGTGTTCTGAAGCAAAGGAAGTCTAGCTCGCATGATGGTCATCATCGAGTAAGTTGCATCCTGTACGGACATCTCGATGGTAATCCCAAGTCCATATGAGCAATGGAGGGATCCAGTAGCTCCAGGATAGGAAGGGTATATCCTGACTGTGCAAATGTATTGGCTCTGGTTGAAATCTCGATATTGCTCCTCAACGGTATATTTAGGATACCATCGATAGCCTGCCTCGGTCATCACACGGACCATCATGGTCATGTGACCAGGTACATCGAGGCATCGAGTCAAACGAACCACTTGATTCTGGGTGCGGGTGGCCATCTGAAAGCACGAAATAATGCAAAGGCATTAGAATTTTCTAGGAGAATTCGAACAGCATAACGGTTGTAAATGCTCAGAAAAATATTTGAGCCATTCACAACAGTTGGCAAAACCACTCAACAACATCATATCAAGGTTCTGGTTCAACTGACAACATACTAAAAGTAGTAGAAACTGAACTAAGGCTTGGAACCAGCAATCCTAAGATTCTATGGATTAGTAACACGTGAACCTGATAGAAGATGAGATCCTAGTCCTTAACCCACGTAGAAAGGGAAGAGGATGACTCAGATCAGAGGGCATAAGATAAAGGAGTAAAAAGAGCCTTACACTCCCTCCCACAATCAATTCCCCTACATATAACTAAAGCATTTCTAGACTCGACATCGACTAGTTTGGCTTAACGAACCTACAGGCAGTCCGGCTCTGATGCCAACACTGTCAGGACCCCGATTCTAAGTAACACTAATCTAACCTGTAACACCTCATATCACTTTGCGGCCTCACGCACGGTATTCCCATGGGTGTCGCCTTACCATGGACCGGTACCGTTTGCGCCTTTTAGCTCACGTATATGATAGTGTCGCTAGCATCCATATGACAGAGAGCCCGGGCCGACATGACTAGTCGTGAACCCAAAGTGGCACTAACTTACAGGGACAGGCATACACGCATCAACCTCGAGCATGTCGGTCAACAGTGTATGAATCCGGGTGCTACCTCTTTTAGCACTGCGTTGGTTTTCCCCGAAGAGGAAGGGATGATGCAGCAAAGTAGCGTAAGTATTTCCCTCAGTTTTTTAGAACCAAGGTATCAATCCAGTAGGAGGCTACACGCAAGTCCCTCGTACCTGCACAAAACAAATAAATCCTCGCAACCAATGCAAATAGGGGTTGTCAATCCCTATAGGGCCACTTACGAGAGTGAGATCTGATAGATATGATAAAGATAATATTTTTGGTATTTTTATGATAAAGATGCAAAGTAAAATAAAGGCAAAGTAAATAACTAAGTAGTAGGAGATTGATATGATAAAGATAGACCCGGGGGCCATAGGTTTCACTAGTGGCTTCTCTCGAGAGCATAAGTATTCTACGGTGGGTGAACAAATTACTGTTGAGCAATTGACAGAATTAAGCATAGTTATGAGAATATCTAGGTATGATCATGTATATAGGCATAACGTCCGAGACAAGTAGACCGACTCCTGCCTGCATCTACTACTATTACTCCACTCATCGACCGCTATCCAGCATGCATCTAGAGTATTAAGTTAAAAACAGAGTAACGCCTTAAGCAAGATGACATGATGTAGAGGGATAGACTCATGCAATATGAAGAAAACCCCATCCTGTTATCCTCGATGGCAACAATACAATGCGTGCCTTGCTGCCCTTACTGTCACCGGGAAAGTACACCGCAAGATTGAACCCAAAGCTAAGCACTTCTCCCATTCCAAGAAAGATCAATCTAGTAGGACAAACCAAACTGATAATTCGAAGAGACTTGCAAAGATAACCAATCATACATAAAAGAATTCAGAGAAGATTCAAATATTATTCATAGATAGACTTGATCATAAACCCACAATTCATTGGTCTCAACAAACACACCGCAAAAAGACGATTACATCGAATAGTTCTCCACAAGAGAGGGGGAGAACATTGTATTGAGATCCAAAAAGAGAGAATAAGCCATCTAGCTACTAACTATGGACCCGTAGGTCTGAAGTAAACTACTCACACTTCATCGAAGAGGCTATGGTGTTGATGTAGAAGCCCTCCGTGATCGATGCCCCCTCCGGCGGAGCTCCGGAACAGGCCCCAAGATGGGATCTCGTGGATACAGAAAGTTACGACGGTGGAATTAGGGTTTTGGCTCCGTATCTGATTGTTTGGGGGTACGTGGGTATATATAGGAGGAAGAAGTACATCGGTGGAGCAACAGGGGGCCCACGAGGGTGGAGGGCGCGCCTGGGGGGGGGGGGCAGGCGCGCCCCCCTACCTCGTGGCCTCCTGTTGATTGGCTTGACGTAGGGTCCAAGTCTCCTGAGTTGTATTCGGCAAGAAAATCACGTTCCCGGAGGTTTCATTCCGTTTGGACTCCGTTTGATATTCCTTTTCTTCAAAACCCTAAAACAGGCAAAAAACAACAATTCTGGTCTGGGCCTCCGGTTAATAGGTTAGTCCCAAAAATAATATAATAGTGGATAATAAAGCCCAATAATGTCCAAAACAGTAGATAATATAACATGGAGCAATCAAAAATTATAGATACGTTGGAGACGTATCAAGCATCCCCAAGCTTAATTCTTGCTCGTCCTCGAGTAGGTAAATGATAAAAACAGAATTTTTGATGCGGAGTGCTACTTGGCATAATTTTAATGTAATTCTTCTTAATTGTGGTATGAATATTCAGATCCGAAAGATTCAAGACAAAAGTTCATATTGACATAGAAAATAATAATACTTCAAGCATACTAACAAAGCAATTATGTCTTCTCAAAATAACATGGCTAAAGAAAGTTATCCCTACAAAATCATATAGTCTGGCTATGCTCTATCTTCACCACACAAAATATTTAAATCATGCACAACCCCGATGACAAGCAAAGCAATTGTTTCATACTTTTGACATTCTCAAAACTTTTTCAATCTTCACGCAATACATGAGCGTGAGCCATGGATATAGCACTATGGGTGGAATAGAGTGGTGGTTGTGGAGAAGACAAAAAGGGGAAGATAGTCTCACATCAACTAGGCGTATCAACAGGCTATGGAGATGCCCATAAATAGATATTAATGTGAGTGAGTAGGGGTTGCCATGCAACGGATGCACTAGAGCTATAAGTATATGAAAGCTCAAAAAGAAACTAAGTGGGTGTGCATCCAACTTGCTTGCTCATGAAGACCTAGGGCAATTTGAGGAAGCCCATCATTGGAATATACAAGTCAAGTTCTATAATGAAAAATTCCCACTAGTATATGAAAGTGATAACATGAGAGACTCTCTACTATGAAGATCATGGTGCTACTTTGAAGCACAAGTGTGGTAAAAGGATAGTAATATTGTCCCTTCTCTCTTTTTCTCTCATATTTTTTCCTTTCCTTTTCTTTTTATTTGGGCCTTTTCTCTTGTTTTATGGCCTCTTTTCTTTTTTTCGTCCGGAGTCTCATCCCGACTTGTGGGGGAATCATAGTCTCCATCATCCTTTCCTCACTGGGACAATGCTCTAATAATGATGATCATCACACTCTTATTTTTCTTACAACTCAAGAATTACAACTCAATACTTAGAACAAGATATGACTCTATATGAATGCCTCCGGCGGTGTACCGGGATATGCAATGATGCATGAGTGACATGTATGAAAGAATTATGAACGGTGGCTTTGCCACGAATACTATGTCAACTACATGATCATGCTAAGCAATATGACAATGATGGAGTGTGTCATAAACGGAACGGTGGAAAGTTGCATGGCAATATATCTCGGAATGGCTATGGAAATGCCATAATAGGTAGGTATGGTGGCTGTTTTGAGGAAGGTATATGGTAGGTGTATGATACCGGCGAAAGGTGTGCGGTATTAGAGAGGCTAGCAAAGGTGGAAGGGTGAGAGTGCATATAATCCATGGACTCAACATTAGTCATAAAGAACTCATATACTTATTGCAAAAATCTACAAGTTATCAAAGCAAAGTATTACGCGCATGCTCCTAGGGGGATAGATTGGTAGGAAAAAACCATCGCTCGTCCCCGACCGCCACTCATAAGGAAGACAATCAATAAATAAATCACGCTCCGACTTCATCACATAACGGTTCACCATACGTGCATGCTACGGGATTCACAAGCTTCAACACAAGTATTTCTCAAATTCACAACTACTCAACTAGCATGACTTTAATATCACCATCTCCATGTCTCAAAACAATTATCAAGTATCAAACTTATCATAGTATTCAACACACTCATAAGAGAATTTTTATTATTAATCTTGCATACCAAGCATATTAGGATTTTAAGCAAATTACCATGCTATTTAAGACTCTCAAAATAATCTAAGTGAAGCATGAGAGATCAATAGTTTCTATAAAACAAATCCACCACCGTGCTCTAAAAGATATAAGTAAAGCACTAGAGTAAAATTATATAACTCAAAGGATATAAGCGAAGCACATAGAGTATTCTAACAAATTCCAAATCATATATGGCTCTCTCAAAATGTGTGTACAGCAAGGATGATTGTGGTAAACTAATAATAAAAGACTCAAATCATACAATACGCTCCAAGCAAAACACATATCATGTGGTAAATAAAAATATAGCTCCAAGTAAAGTTACCGATAGAAGTAGACGAAAGAGGGGATGCCTTCCGGGGCATCCCCAAGCTTTGGCTTTTAGGTGTCCTTAGATTATCTTGGGGGTGCCATGGGCATCCCCAAGCTTAGGCTCTTTCTACTCCTTGTTCCATAATCCATCAAATCTTTACCCAAAACTTGAAAACTTCACAACACAAAACTTAAAGTAGAAAATCTCGTGAGCTCCGTTAGCGAAAGAAAACAAAAGACCACTTCAAGGTACTGTAATGAACTCATTCTTTATTTATATGGGTGTTATACCTACTGTATTCCAACTTCTCTATGGTTTATAAACTAATTTACTAGCCATAGATTCATCAAAATAAGCAAACAACACATGAAAAACAGAATCTGTCAAAAACAGAACAGTCTGTAGTAATCTGTATCTAGAGCAAGATCTGGAACCCCAAAAATTCTGAAATAAATTTCTGGACGTGAGGAATTTATCTATTAATCATCTTAAAAAATAATTAACTAAATAGCACTTTCCAAATAAAAATGACAGCAGTTTTCGTGAGCGCTAAAGTTTCTGTTTTTTACAGCAAGTTCAACAAGACTTTCCCCAAGTCTTCCCAACGGTTCTACTTGGCACAAACACTAATTAAACACAACCAAAACAGAAGCTAAATAATTTATTTATTACTAAGCAGTAGCAAAAAACAAGGAATAAAAATAAAATTGGGTTGCCTCCCAACAAGCGCTATCGTTTAACGCCCCTAGCTAGGCATGACAAGCAAGAATAGATCTAGGTATTGCCATCTTTGGTAGGCAATCCATAAGTGGCTCTCATAATAGATTCATAAGGTAATTTAATTTTCTTTCTAGGAAAGTGTTCCATGCCTTTCCTTAATGGAAATTGGAATCTAATATTTCCTTCCTTCATATCAATAATTGCACCAATCGTTCTAAGGAAAGGTCTACCAAGAATAATAGGACATGAAGGATTGCAATCTATGTCAAGAACAATAAAATCTACGGGCACATAATTCCTATTGCAACAATAAGAACATCATTAATTCTTCCCAAAGGTTTCTTAATAGTGGAATCCGCAAGGTGCAAGTTTAGAGAGCAATCATCAAAATCACGGAAACCTAACAAATCACACAAAGTCTTTGGAATCATGGAAACACTAGCACCCAAATCACATAAAGCATAGCATTCATGATCTTTAATTTTAATTTTAATAGTTGGTTCCCACTCATCATAAAGTTTTCTAAGGATAGAAACTTCCAATTCAAGTTTTTCTTCATAAGATTGCATCAAGGCATCAACGATATGTTTAGTAAACGCTTTATTTTGACTATAAGCACAAGGAGAATTTAGCACGGATTGCAACAAGGAAATACAATCAATCAAAGAGCAATTTTCATAGTTAAATTCCTTGAAATCCATAATGGTGGGTTTGCAACATCTAGGGTTTTAATTTCTTCAATCCCACTTTTATCGAATTTAGCATCAAGATCAAAAGATTCAAAATTCTTGGAACGCCTTCTAGGTAAAGGTGGATCATATTCAGTCCCATCATTATCAAGATTCATATGCAAAACAAAGATTTAATAGGGGACACATCAATAACTTTTAGATCTTCATCATTATTTTCATAGGAACTAGAAGAACACGCTTTTATAAAGGCATCTTTCTTAGCACGCATCCTAGCGGTTTTTCTTTGCACTCGTCAATGGAAATTCTCATGGCTTTGAGAGACTCGTTGATATCATGCTTAGGTGGAATAGATCTAAGTTTCAAAGAATCAACATCAAGAGCAATTCTATCAACGTTCCTAGCCAAATCATCAATCTTAAGCAATTTTTCTTCAATCGTAGCATTAAAATTCTTTTGCGAAGTAATAAATTCTTTAATATTAGAATCAAAATCAGAGGGCATCTTATTATAATTTCCATAGGAATTGTTGTAGGAATTACCATAATTATTAGAGGGATTACTAGGATAAGGCCTAGGATTGAAATTTCCTCTATACGCGTTGTCACCAAAATTGTTCCTACCAACAAAATTCACATCCATAGATTCATTATTATTCTCAATCAAAGTATACAAGGGCATATCATTAGGATCATAAAAAACACTCTTATTAGCAAATAATTTCATAAGTTCATCCATCTTTCCACTCAAAACATTAATTTCTTCTATCACATGCACCTTTTTATTAGTAGATCTTTCAGTGTGCCATTGATAATAATTAACCATAATATTATCTAGGAGTTTAGTAGCTTCTCCTAAAGTGATTTCCATAAAAGTGCCTCCCGCGGCTGAATCCAAAAGATTTCTAGAAGCAAAATTCAATCTGGCATAGAAATTTTGTATAATCATCCACAAATTTAAACCATGAGTAGGGAAATTACGTATCATTAATTTCATTCTCTCCCAAGCTTGTGCAACATGTTCATGATCAAGTTGCTTAAAGTTCATAATATCGTTTCTAAGAGAGATGATTTTAGCGGGAGGAAAATACTTAGAGATAAAAGCATCTTTGCACTTGTTCCATGAATCAATACTATTTTTAGGCAAAGACGAAAACCAAGCTTTAGCACGATCTCTAAGCAAAAAAGGAAATAGCTTCAATTTAACAATATCATTATCCACATCTTTCTTCTTTTGCATGTCACACAAATCAACGAAGCTATTTAGATGGGTAGCGGCATCTTCGCTAGGAAGGCCGGAGAACGGATCTTTCATGACAAGATTCAGCAAAGCAGTATTAATTTCACAAGATTCGGCATCGGTAAGAGGAGCAATCAGAGTGCTAATAAAATCATTGTTGTTGGTATTGGTGAAGTCACACAATTTAGTATTATCTTGAGCCATCGCGACAAACAAGCAAACTAACACACAAGCAAACAAAAAGCAAGCGGACAAAAAGGGCAAATAAAGAAGGAGGATAGAGAGAGAGGGCGAATAAAATGGCAAGGGTGAATTGGGGGGAGAGGAAAACAAGAGGCAAATGGCAAATAATGTAATGCGGGAGATAAGGGTATGTGATGGGTACTTGGTATGTTGACTTTTGCGTAGACCTCCCCGGCAGCGGCGCCAGAAATCCTTCTTGCTACCTCTTTTAGCACTGCGTTGGTTTTCCTCGAAGAGGAAGGGATGATGCAGCAAAGTAGCGTAAGTATTTCCCTCAGTTTTTGAGAACCAAGGTATCAATCCAGTAGGAGGCTACACGCAAGTCCCTCATACCTGTTGAGCAATTGACAGAATTAAGCATAATTATGAGAATATCTAGGTATGATCATGTATATAGGCATAACGTCCGAGACAAGTAGACCGACTCCTGCCTGCATCTACTACTATTACTCCACTCATCGACCGCTATCCAGCATGCATCTAGAGTATTAAGTTAAAAACAGAGTAACGCCTTAAGCAAGATGACATGATGTAGAGGGATAGACTCATGCAATATGAAGAAAACCCCATCTTGTTATCCTCGATGGCAACAATACAATATGTGCCTTGCTGCCCTTACTGTCACCAGGAAAGGACACCGCAAGATTGAACCCAAAGCTGAGCACTTCTCCCATTGCAAGAAAGATCAATCTAGTAGGCCAAACCAAACTGATAATTCGAAGAGACTTGCAAAGATAACCAATCATACATAAAAGAATTCAGAGAAGATTCAAATATTATTCATAGATAGACTTGATCATAAACCCACAATTCATCGGTCTCAACAAACACACCGCAAAAAGAAGATTACATCGAATAGTTCTCCACAAGAGAGGGGGAGAACATTGTATTGAGATCCAAAAAGAGAGAAGAAGCCATCTAGCTACTAACTATGGACCCGTAGGTCTGAAGTAAACTACTCACACTTCATCGAAGAGGCTATGGTGTTGATGTAGAAGCCCTCCGTGATCGATGCCCCCTCCGGCGGAGCTCCGGAACAGGCCCCAAGATGGGATCTCGTGGATACAGAAAGTTACGGCGGTGGAATTAGGGTTTTGGCTCCGTAACTGATCGTTTTGGGGTACGTGGGTATATATAGGAGGAAGAAGTATGTCGGTGGAGCAACATGGGGCCCACGAGGGTGGAGGGCGCGCCCCCCTACCTCGTGGCCTCCTGTTGATTGGCTTGACGTAGTGTCCAAGTCTCCTGAGTTGTATTCGATGAGAAAATCACGTTCCCGAAGGTTTCATTCCGTTTGGACTCCGTTTGATATTCCTTTTCTTCGAAACCCTAAAACAGGCAATAAACATCAATTCTGGGTTGGGTCTCCAGTTAATAGGATAGTCCCAAAAATAATATAATAGTGGATAATAACGCCCAATAATGTCCAAAACAGTAGATAATATAGCATGGAGCAATCAAAAATTATAGATATGTTGGAGACGTATCACCGGGCTGTAGCAACTGGGGTAACAGGACTCCGGGAACCCGGGCTGTAGCAGGCTAACAGGACTCCGGATGTCTCCGCGTGACATTTCCCCGAAGGGACAGACACATGAACGAAGTGAATCACATGCCGGCCAGTCTAAGTGTTCCGGAGCAGTAGTGCTGGGCTAGCAGGACTCCGGTGAACCGGGCTGTAGCAGACTACTATGGCTCATGGAAGCACAAGACTACATTTCCCCATAAGAGAGGCTACCAAGGATAAACGACTAGGTTGTCGGATCCCACACATACCAAGCATTTCAAACATACACACAATATGCTCGATATGTGTAAATACAACATGGCATCACAACAAAACTCTACAACTCAAAGTACTTTATTTAGAAGGCTCCAGAGAGCCTGACATCATATGTTCATACAGGTAGGGGTCACACGACCCGACACTCAAGTCATACAAACATACAAGCACATGCGGAAGCAAACTTGTCTGAGTACAGACAACTAGAAAGCAAGAAGGCTTGACGAAGCCTGTCTATCTACAAGGCCCTTCACGGCTCAGGATCACCACCTGGGTGGCAAGTCACTCGTCAACATCGAGATCTACATAGAACCCATCGGAGGGGGCGGTGTTCTCTTCTGCAACAGTAATTAAGCAAACATGAATACAAAGGTACTCAGCAAGTCTTACAACAGATCCTACTATACATGCAACATTCTCAAGAAGGGTAGTGGGGTTATTGCAGCAAGCTAGCTTTGACTTTTGGCTAAGTTATCCTATGAGATAGCAACTTGTAAATGTTTTGCGCACACGAGTCCACTACTCACCACAACAAATACACTACCGAGGATCCTCCTCCGTCATCCTACGGAAGGGCCATCCACGGCACTCACACTTGTCTTGAGGCTTTTAGGAGTATCCATTTACTTGTCTATGAACTGTATAGGCAACCAAGTAGTCCTTTACCGCGGACGCGGCTATTCGAATAGATGATGTTAACCCTGCAGGGGTGTACTTCTTCATACACGCTCTCACCAGTTATCGTCATTTACACGACATGTACTCGGCAACCTTCAAGCGGAAGCCCAACGAGGGTGTCGGCCACGGCCTACCTAAACACTCAAGTCTCTAGTCCAGGTTTACCGCCTATCCAGGTTCCATCCGCAGGGAGTCCGGCCGAGGTTTCCACATACGGCCCCGAATGATGTGTACAGGGTTCCCGAGACACCAAACGGGCGACTCGGTACACCTGCCACGGTGTATCTACCGCATCATAGCCCACCCCTAGGGTCAGCGCTACGCACGACTGCCAACACATATCCTACAAACACCATAAACTAGTTGCAACTCCTGGACAGAGGACTAGGGTGGTTAAGAAGCCGAGAGGGCCAATTAAGGATCCCAATGCATGGTAGTAACTGGTTCTCAAATCACACATACAGATCTCGGTGCTTAAGGACGGTTCCAATGAAACAACCCACCATGTACTCCTACATGGCCTCTCATCGATGCCTTAACCAAATCGTGTTCAACACATCACTCACATTACCGACATATTCATTTCACTCTAGCCCATCACCCAGATCAACCAGACCTAACACAACTCTAAGCATAGCAGGCATAGCAAGGTAGGAAACATAGACATGGCTCAATCAACTCCTACACATGCTAGTGGGTTTCATCTAGTTACTGTGGCAATGAAAGGTCATGCAGAGGAAAGGGTTCAACTACCGCAGCACACAACAGTTTGAAACGTTGTTGTCTTAATGCAGTAAATGAGAGCAGGAGCGAGAACATGGGATTGTATCGATATGATCAATGGGGCTGCTTGCCTGATGGAGTGGTAGTAGGGTACTGCCCTTCAGTCGGATATTCGTAGGTATCCTCGGAGGCAGAACCTACCACGAAAGACACAACGGAACACAATCATCACATGGCAATATGCAACAATATGATGCATGCTATGACATGGCAATATGGTTGTGTTTTTTGGCTAATTCATTCTAAAACAGGTTGGTTTGAGTCCATTTGAATGAAAGATTCAAATAAAAGCTCATGATATGAAGTCATATTAGTGCATTAGCTTGTTTCACTTAAACAGCAAGGTTAAAGTGTTCTGACATGCATGAAAACATTACAGATGGAAAGATTGGATTTTTCTGATCACTTTTCATATATAAATCTTTGCATTTGGAGTTACAGATTAATTTCTATGAATTTTTGAAGTTTAGAACATTTTCTGGAATTTCCTGTATAAGAATAAATCTAGTAAATGATTACTACGTCAGCATTGCGTCAGGGTGACATCAGCAGTCAACGAGGACGGCCCAGGTTAAACCTGACTAGTGGATCCCGCGTGTCAGTGTCATTAGTTTAACTAATTTTTAGTTAGTCCTAATCCTAACTTAATTAGCAGGTGGGTCCCACTTGTTATAGACCCAGGGGGTCAAACTGGGCCCACCCGGAATCAAACGCGGTCAGCGGGGTCAAACTCGCCGGCGTTTAGCCGCCGGCGAGGCCAAACGCGGCGGGGCAATGCGGGATTTGTGCTCCGGCGACCAAAATGATGGCGGAGCACATCTACGTGATGCGGGGAGTGAGCTGCGTCGAGTGGTGGCAGTGGGTGGAGCTGGGGTGGCCGGAAACGTCGCCGACGACGAGTGTGGCGGCCGCCGGAGCTCGGGCGAGCTCGAACTCGTCGCTAGGAGGCACGGTGAGGCGCGTGGAGTGGTGCTACGGGCTCCTGCGAGTGCGGTGAAGACGATGGCGTACTCGGTTTCGAGCCAACGTGGCTGTGGCCACGACGGCGACGTGTGGTGGCAGCGACGGGTGCGGTCGAGCTTGGTGCAGTCGCTGTGGTGCTCGAGAAGGCAAACAAAGAGGAGGAGGAGGTAGCTGGGCTTACGGCGGTCACAACGAGGCAGACAGCGAGGTCGGGGACGAACTGGTGCGACGGTGACGGCGAAGGGGATCTCCGACGGCGTTCGGTGAAGACGAGGTCGAAGAAGACGGAGTGGAGCGTGCGAGCGCTCGGGGCTCGGCTAGCTCGACAAAGCAGACGACGGCGGAGCTCGTGGACACGGCAGCGCGGCGCAGGGACGACGGCGGAGCTCGTGGACACTGCAGCGCGGCGCAGGGACGACGGTGGATGCGGGTTTCACGGTGGCGCGGGCGCAACAGCGTCGGCCATGGCGAGGAGAGGGCGAGAGAGAGGAGCAGGGGGAGAGTGAGGTGTCCAGGCGGTCGAGCGGGCGACGTGGAGGACGTCCAGCGCGATCAGGGGCAAGCGGCAAGCAGCCGGCGCCGTGGCGAGCTCGACGGCGTCGTGGTGTCCCTCCTGCCTGCCTGGCGAAGAAGAAGCAGCTGGCTGGCATGGGCCAGCACAATGTTGGGCCGCCAGGTGGGTTGCGGCCAGGTAAGTTTTTTCTTTTTTATTTAATTCTGTTTTGTTTTATTTCTGCAAGTTGGTTACATTTCTAAAAATAGCTAGGTACTTCCAAAAATCACCAAACTTCTCATGGCCCCTGTTTGGAATAAATCCAACATGAAACATTTTAGTTTAGGGTTATCTGAGCATTCAAAATATTTACTAGTATTTAAATGCCCAAATTCAAATAACTAAAGATTTAATCCAGTGACCTTAGGATGACCTATAAAATTGTACACCATTTTTGTCAGAGGTTTAGGACCGAGGCAAAGATGATGAACATTTTAAAAAGACATTTCAGGTTTATTGAAAATATTTTTAATAAACCCTAGTTGGTTTCAGAGGGGGTGCTGGGGTTCTGTCATCCCCATTTCCAAGTTTTTGATGATTTAAACATGATGCAAGCACTTTAAATGCATGAACTAGCTAGGGTGTGACAAAGAACCGGCTTTTCCTGGGCTTAGGGTATGTACAATGATGGCATATGAATACAGATGTCTCATGCCAAAAAGTAATTTGAAGCATCTATGTTGATTGGTTCTCTCCCATGCAAGCTATTATTAGTGTGCCTCATCAAAAAATAAAAAGTGACTTTCATTACACATGCATCCATATTTTTTGCTTTAACTTTTTCAACTTTATACATCAAACCACACTTTTTTTTTTCAAGCCCTCGTTTTCTAAAAAGGATTCTGCTTCCTCATTCAAATCTACTTTTTCATGATATATAAAACATCATTCTCAGGTTATGCATTGGCCCTCCCCGGGCTTAGAGGAACGGCCGGGGCCACGTCACGAAGGAGACGGGTAACGTGGGCTTGAGGTGGCGACTCGCGAGGCGGTACGTGGACGCGGAAGTCGGCCGGTAGGCATTGTCCAGCACAACTGCCCGAGTAAAATAATCCCGGTTTGGAGTACTTTTCTTCCTGTCCTTGATAAAGTGAAGTCCCAAACCACGAGTAGTCAAAACCGGTAACCAATAAGCGGTTTCACTTTCCCAGGATTCGCTTATAAACTCATTGGCCATTCCCATTCCATTCCCCACCAAGAACAAGTTCAAGTTCATCGTCCGATCCCAATCCCGGCCCCGCATTTGTTCTTCCCACCAGCATCCCATCCCATCCCCTCCCCACTCCGTCCAGGATGCACAAGGCGTCGTCGCTGTCGGAGCTGGGCTTCGACTCCGGCGGCGCGTCGTCGGGCTTCTTCCGGCCCGTGGCCGACGGCTGCCCGGTCACCCCGACCTCCTCCGCCGTCCCGCACCGCCGCCTCACCAAGGTCTCCGTCATCGGCGCCGGCAACGTGGGCATGGCCATCGCGCAGACCATCCTCACCCAGAACCTGGCCGACGAGATCGCGCTCGTCGACGCGCTCCCCGACAAGCTCCGCGGCGAGGCGCTCGACCTGCAGCACGCCGCCGCCTTCCTCCCGCGCGTCCGCATCGTCTCCGGCACCGACGCCGCCGTCACCAAGAACTCCGACCTCGTCATCGTCACGGCGGGCGCCAGGCAGATCCCCGGCGAGACCAGGCTCAACCTGCTGCAGCGGAACGTCGCCCTCTACCGCAAGATCGTGCCGCCCGTCGCCGAGCACTCCCCCGAGGCGCTGCTGCTCGTCGTCTCCAACCCCGTCGACGTGCTCACCTACGTCGCATGGAGGCTCTCCGGCTTCCCCGCCAGCCGCGTCATCGGCTCCGGCACCAACCTCGACTCCTCCCGATTCAGGTTCCTCATCGCCGAGCACCTCGACGTCAACGCCCAGGATGTGCAGGTAGTAAATACTAGTAACTCACTCACTCCTGAATCCACCCATCCATGAATACATGATTGATTCATTAGCTCCATCGAGCTAGCTCGTCGCCGGATTGGACAGTGGAGTCAGTACTCACTAATCAGTCAGTAGGGTGATGCCACGCGGCGGTGGCGCCGTGCGAGCATGTGCCTGTCCTTGACTGGTCTCCCCATTCGTCAGTGTCCATTAGTAGTAGCTCAGTGTCGACATTCAGTACTGTAGTATACAACTGAATGTTTTTTGGATCATGTGTTTGGTGGATGATTGATACCTACTCCACCAAGCATGGCTGGGTAAGTGCGGTATATATGAATATATTTCATGACATTTGAAACTACAGTAGATAGCAAATTTAAGGATTTGGGTTCAGTTTAGTATCGGTTGATGTTCGATTTACCGAATTTACTAAACATGCAATCTTTAGTGTTGTTCCCAAAAAATGCAGACTTTTTTTGGTTGGTGGACAATTACTCCTAGATCATATGTTTGTGGTCGATGCATGCTCTGTTCATATGAGATGCAATGCCATTTGGAAATAGATAACCAATTTACTTAAAAGAACTTCTGTTCAGCATTGGGTGTACCTCCAAAAGTAAACAAAAGGAACGTATGGCAACATAGCATCAGCTTACTTGACATAGTATCAAAGATGATTCTCAAAAAAAACAATGTATCAAAGATGACCTACAGATGAAATCTACTTAAGAACACATGATTTTTCTTTTAGAAATTGTCCGTAAGTGAAAAAATGTTGGCACTAGAAAGCATTGTTCGTCTTCTAATTCCTAATGTTATATGATAAACCGCTATAATTTTTTTGTTTTGGATGACGAACCAAATACCATGTACTCCCTCCATCCCAAAATAAGTGACGTGGTTTTAGTGGGACGGAGGAACCGAGGAAGTAGTATATTTGTATTCTGTAAGTTCAGTCTTGTTTGAACACAACTGGCTAGCGTTTACTGCTTCCTGAATTTGATCACGGAAAAGCTGATGAGATGTCAAATTGAGATCGTTTTATAACGCATCAGTATCACATAGATGTTTTACGTATCGGTGTCAAGCTACAAATTATCTATTTATACAAACAATTAGAGATCTTTTGTATGGTACTCAATTCCCTAGTAATGTGATGGACTAGCAGTTTAATCTGAGAATTCTGAACATAACCACTGTGTGTGCTACGATCATGCCGAGCTGATTAACTAGTGATAAACCCAAGGTTTCTACAACCCTCCAAGAACATTAATCAACATTGGATTGAATAGGTTGTAGAAAGACTGGGTTTATCACTAGTTACATAATGGAGATGCCTGCATTGATAATAGACTACTGGAAATGATCCCTAACTAGCCAAGCAGATATAACGGGTCCCTGTGCAGGCATACATGGTGGGTGAGCACGGCGACAGCTCGGTGGCGATCTGGTCGAGCATCAGCGTGGGCGGGATGCCCGCGTTCAAGTCGCTGCGCGACAGCCACCGGAACTTCGACGAGGCGGCGCTGGAGGGGATCCGGCGCGCCGTGGTGGGCGGCGCCTATGAGGTGATTGGCCTCAAGGGGTACACCTCTTGGGCCATTGGCTACTCTGTCGCCAGCCTCGCTGCTTCCCTCCTCCGCGACCAGCGACGCGTGCACCCTGTCTCTGTCCTTGCCTCGGGCTTCCATGGCATCTCCGACGGCCACGAGGTGTTCCTCAGCCTGCCTGCCCGCCTCGGCCGTGGCGGCATCCTCGGCGTCGCCGAGATGGACCTCACCGAGGCCGAGGCCGCGCAGCTCCGCCGCTCCGCCAAGACGCTCTGGGAGAACTGCCAGCTCCTCGACCTCTGACGGAGGAACGCCAGTTGATCTACTTGCTGTAAAACCCTGAAGCATCTGCAAGAACTCTACCGCTATCTGTTGCTCTGTTGCTGCTGCGGCCACATGAATGCTTGTGTAACTTTGGAGTGTTTTCTTAGGGATGATGTAGTAATGTAACGCCTCTTAATTTCATGAAATAAAATGCGATTTGTGCCAGCATTGCTAGATGATGAATCTTGGATGGTGTAGAGCATCAAGGCTTCTACAGAAGCCAATAAACCATCTATTGGGGTCATTGTAGTTTAGGCAGCAAGGTATGAAGATGCTCTTAGATTATTGGCCCCAATAGATACTCCGGGAGGTACTAGTATAGGATCTCACATTAGATGGGACCAACCCAGATATGCATCTCCAAATAGAGCAACATGAAGCATGAAAGAATTGATACTAATTTTGCACCCAATCTGCAAGTTGAGCCATCACTAAATCAAAAATACACAACTATTTTTTTTTTCAAGAACACACAAGCTGTGTCTTTTGTATTGAGAGGCCAAAGCCAAGAGGGAATAACAGAGTTTTTACAGAGATTAACAAGGATAGTTGAAGGCTCACTCTGGCAGCCCTCCACAGCTCGAATTCATCCTTAATGCGCTTGGTGACTAGTGATGGCATAACCGCATCCTTAATACTCTGGGACGACACATGCTTTGGAGACGCTGCCTAGTTCAAGTCGCTCTCAGTGGAGGAGTCATGGAATGTTACCATCATCCTTTTGAGAACTGTTGCCCGGCTGAATAACTGTTTCAAAAGAGCGACTTCATGCTCAGTTCCTGCAAAAGCGCAAGATCCGTACTTCTTCGAGGCAGCTCAGCCAGAGTTCTTCGGTTTTCCAGTTTGGTGGCCGATCACATATACAACCGGAGGATCAGATCAGATCCTCCAACATTTGAAGCTGAAAACATCTAACCTGAAGGTAAAGCTCTGCTCCAATTTTGCTAGGCTAGATTTCTGGTGGGAATATCCAAGTTCCATTGCAGAAGCAAGTTGTATTTCCTGTAAAGAATAACATAATCAAATAGTGGTCACAGAACATGATGGCTTCTACTTGCATAAAGAAGGCAACCAAAAGAGAAGCGCCTCCAGGCCTCTCATATGTCAACAGCAAAACCAGAGTCAGTAGGAAACATCACAAGATAGTTTGAGAGGCAACAGTTCGAATACTCTCGGACAACGCATGCTTTCGAGACGGTGCATAGTTCATTACAAAAAATACTACTCCCTCTGTTCGGAATTACTTGTCGCAGAAATTGATGTATCTAGACGTATTTTAGTTCTAGATACATCCATTTCCGAGACAAGTAATTCCGAACGGAGGGAGTATATATCACCGACATCTGTATGTATAATACATCAAACTGGTCTTGACGTTCATCTGGATCAATGTAAAAGTAGCAACTAATATAAGTTACGGGCATACTGAAGTGGACGGTTTTGAAGTTTGGGGGTTTGGATATTAGACTTTGGTGGTAGTTCAGAGTTATAATATCGACTTCTCTCTAGCGGATGTGATTATAACAATTGAACATTCCCCTGTAGACTGTAGCCTTCGGAACATCAGGAGTCCCAAAGACGTTCCAGAACCGCAGTTCCTCATCTGAGTACAGCCATTGAGTTCAGCCATCTTAACCATCAACGGGTACTTCCATAGGGTGAGCTGATTCTGCATGAAACCATGCGAGCTCAACAGCTCTGTCATTCTTGTTCCAGAGCAGTGCACACACTTGTGACCCAGTGTCGACAGAGTTAAGGCATGCGCCAGTGTGTGTGTTCCAAAACTTGATGCATCGGTCACCTACGCCAGCGCCGGATGCCAGCAGGTTGCTCTGGAATGGGCACCATGCAAACGCCTTCACGGCAGCCAAGTGGTCGTCAAGCCTGTGTAACCATTGGGTGCGGCCTGTAGAGTGTGCAGACGAGGCCATAGACGCATCCCATATGTGGAGGAGGTTGTCGTTCCCACCACTGGCGAGCTTCTTGCCTGACCCTGACCACTTAAGTCCACACACCTCCTGCTGGTGCCCATAGTATGTCTGCACGGCATGGTTCCTAATCCTCATATCATTGTTCACAATCTTGCCGTCCATATCACCAGCGGTCAGGATGTTGTTGTTCCATGCCAGTGAACCAACTCTCGACTCATGCACACCTTGCAGTGTTCTCCGCTGCAGAATGAAAATAATTATCAGCAACTAAACATAAAAATTATGCTGCTAATAAAATAAAGCATCAACAGGAGAGGCCAAAAAGGACCTACCAGTCGGTTAGAGGTGGAATCCCAGAGCTGGACAGCTGAGGAGTTGAGGCCAATAGCAATGTGTTGGCCATCAGGAGCCCAGCTAACACTAGTGACAGGGCCATCGTCCTCATCAACGGTAACTGAGCTCAGACGTCGAGCCACTTGAGGCGTCCCAAAGGTATACCGTGTTGCCCAGTGCAATTGGCAGCACATTGGCGCTCCCCCAGTCCAGCAGGTTAAGGCAGTAATCATCAACGAGGCCTGGCGCATCCAGCATCCTCTCTGGGGACTGCATCATCAGGTTTACATTGTACATAGATAGAGTCAGTAATCATGACCAATCACCACTAAAACTGGAACACCAATGAGCACCACCACAGCAAAGAGTGCCGTACCTGAGGGATGTATGATGTATCAACGCTGCCTCGCCGGTTTGTCCTGGATGGAAGCCGCATCGGCACGCAGCTCTGCGAGGAAGTTGTTGGCAGGCTCAGGCAGCCTGTTCTGGAAAGCGAGAATCCTGGTGTGGTTGTTAAGCAGCTTCTCAGGTAGCAGCCTCCGGTACGCCTCCTTGGCCGGCGACTGAGTCGCCGCATTCTCCTTGTCCTTCCTCGGCTCCGTCAGAAGGTAGTGCGCCATGTCCATGTCCATTGCTGACCTGTTGGGGATGAACCTGTTACCTGTCGCCCTGGAAAGCAAGAAGGTTTAGCACCCGTTCAGTCAGGCATTTCGTCGAACGGCCTCCACGCACAGGGCGTGGGCAAAGGGGGGGACGCGATCGAGAGAGAACTCACGTAGCGCTTGACGGCAGGGCTGCCGGACGGCGAGCAGAGCGACGGCATGTAGGGGCTGGAGCCGGCCTCCTGGAGCGGCGGCCACGGTGACGCACATCCCCCGCTGCTCCTCTCTGGTGATGACATGTCGGTCAGCATCATCAAGAACGGCAAGAAACAGCAATCGTATTGATAAAAACAGGATTAGGGCAAACAGAGTGATTCATTTCGACCCGGAAATCGGCAAGAAACCGTAAGCCAAATCGATTCAAGAAACGAGATCCTGGAGACTAGCAGGCGCGCGGACGAGATTCAGGAAACGAGACAGGGGACCAGCAACCAAACGGGCGTTGGGCGCCAGGCGGATCCCGGAGAGCTTCGTGCGCGATCCTGGAGACGGCGTTCCCGCGGGCGCTGGATCCGTTGGCTCGCGAGACCGGGGGCAGAAGAGTAAATTCTGGTACGGGAGGAGGAGGGAGGCGAAGAAGAAGAAAGGGCGCGAGAAATAGCCGTTGGGTACCCCGTTCCCGCGTTTTCTCTGGCTAGCATCCGCACCGCGTAACGCGCACGCGAATCGATTTTTTTTTAGGGGATCGTGTCGGGTTTCCTATTCACAGAGCGCTCTGGACCAATGGCAGAAATTTTTTCCTTGTCTGTTTTTCTTTTCCTTTTTAAGAAATTCAGAAATTTAAAATATTGTTTTAAAATTCCAAAATATTCATACTTTGGAATCTTGTTCACAAATTGAAAAAACGTTAGTGTTTTTTTAAAGAGTTCGGTAATTTTGAAACAGTTTGCATTTTCCAAAAGATTATCAGAATTTCAAAAAGTTCGTGTTTTCAAAAAATGATCAAATTTTCAAAAAAAGGAATGTAAAAACGTTCCCGTTTCAAAAATTGTTCACATATTCAAAAAATGTTTGTGGATTTCAAAAAAATGTTCCTGTTTTCAAACTTTGTTCCCAAATTTTAAAAAAGGTCCGCTTTTTTGAAAAATATACGGGAATCATCAAGAACAGCAATCGTATTGAATCAAACAAGGTTAGGGCAAACAGAGCGATTCAATTCGACCCGGAAGTCAACAAGAAACCGCAAGTCGAGTAACACAGGCAGAGAACTAGTAAATCAAACCAGCTCGGTAAAATGATCGCCGGCAACACGCACTGACCCTAAATGCCAAGAAGATTCTACCAAAAAAAGATGGCAAGATTGACAGCACGGACAAGCCAAATACTTATTCTATGAAGTTCACTCGTGCCCCAAATGTGCATCCGGCATGGAAACAAGTTACTCCCTCTGATCCATATTAATCGACACAAATACAGTTCAGTGTCACAAATACTGGAACACAAGCAAGTAGAGATAAATAAGTTAAGAGTTCAGTCTAACCAATACTGGAACAAGCTACTCCAGTTAAACAAGCTAAACGAGTCCGCTCTCGCAAAAGTAAAGTTGCTCCACTTGATAACTAGTGCAAGCGAACAGGGTTGGTGTAGAACATAACAGTATGAAACCTTGTTCAAGATGGAGCACTACATGGTAATATGCATATACATATTTCTGGTCTGGAGAAGCTTAGTAACAGCTGCTGTAGCTCTCTTCCCTTGCTCTCAGTGATGGAGTCGTGGAATGTTACCATCATCCTTTTCAGCAATGTTGCCCAGCTGAATAGCCGTTTCAGAAAAGCGACTTCATGTTCAGTTCCTGCAAAGCTCAAGATCTGTACTTCTTCGAGCCAGATCAGCCCGAGTTCTTCGGTTTTCCAGTTTGGTGGCTGGTCGCATATGCAACCTGAAGAGCAACCGGTTTGTGCCTGAAAGAAGGGAGGTGTCAGCTTAGGAAAGACCAAATGATAAAGTTTGTAGCTTGGTCGCCTGTAACTTGCTTCTAATTTGGTTGCTATCACGGTATCATCTTGGTGACATTTTACAGTTCAGCCGTCAAATCTTTTCTTCTGATACAAACATTATGCAATGTTGCTTGTCCTTGAAAAGTAAAACAACGGAGATGAAACTAAAAATGATGAAATGCGTGAAATACTTCGAAACCAAGATAATGCAGAAAATGTGATTATAGCAAATAGAAAGTCGTAGAAGAGGAGCAGTATCGAATAAAGGAAGGTCTTGAATTTGCTGAAGAAGAGGAGCAGTATCGAATAAAACCGGCAATCATTTGAGGTGAAACCTATTACGAAGTTGCCGACCAAAGAAGTATTGCACATTTCTGAACCAAAGTAGTACTGCCAAATTCTGAAAAACACGAAAAGTGAATGGTTG
The DNA here is from genome assembly GCA_034509565.1 of Triticum monococcum. Classification (NCBI taxonomy): domain Eukaryota; kingdom Viridiplantae; phylum Streptophyta; class Magnoliopsida; order Poales; family Poaceae; genus Triticum; species Triticum monococcum. Next base: position 59,360,605 of record CM067846.1, on the reverse strand, counting down.
TCACTAGGAGATGCACAAGGCATATAGTTACCACAGATAAACTTTATACCATATTATCAGTGTCGAACCAAAATGAAGAGCAGTGAAACTAGCAGCTCAAGGCTAATTGGTGCTTAATTAGAAAAACAAATATGTATTGACATATTGCTTTATGCGACTTTCTGGTAACTGAAGTATCATCAGATAAAAAAAAATTAGGAGTGGATACCGGCAGTTGGCAAGAAAATCTGATCTTGAGTATTGTCAAACAAGAGCACATCCTGAGAAGATGGAATGAGCTGGGTCCAAAGGAATGTCCACATGAAAATATATCTAGGGTCAAGTAGTCAACGTCGGGGAGCCTTGTCATGTCTTCCATCAAGTATTTGTGGTTACCTATGACCTGCAAGTTCAAAGGGAGTCACAAAAGGGCTTGTAAATAATAGTTTGATCAGGACACAAACAAACGTCGCTTCTTCTATAGTGTGCTTTTTTCTTTTCTTTTGCAGACAGATATTCAAAATGACACATTCCCCAGGTTGAAGTAAGTATGAATGCTTCCCTCGTTAGCTATCGACAATGATGTAAAAAACACAAATAAGAGCGAACTCACTCACTCACCGGCGGACAGGCAAGGCAGAGGCGGAGAGCAGCGAGACGCTCAAAGCGCTGCAGAATGCCGATGCAACAACGGTTGTGTGGAGCAATGCAATCTGGTCCATATACCATGATGATTCCAGCGACAAGGCGTCAGAGATGTGGTGGCATGTCACCAAGCTGGACAGAGCTAGGAACGAAATCACACATCCATTCGAGCTTCTCCAGGCGAGGGGCTGAGATCCTGGCTACTGGTTGACTTGGATTCAGTGCATATGCTACATTGGTAAAGCACCATCTCACTCTCAAGAACTGGAGCAACGGCGCGACGACGGTGAGCTGCTGCATGTCGCGCAGATCCGACAGCTGCAGCTGCAGGAGGGACCTGGAGTGGACCCTGAAGCTGCCCAGACCGCGGGCGCTCTGGACGAAGAGAACCTTCAAGCATGGGCAGCGCGGGGAGGAGACGGCGTCGCCGAGGCTGCACTGCCCGTACACGAGGATGCCGACCAGCATGAGGATTTGGAGCCGGGCGAACACCCCGGAAGGCGGCAGGACGAGGCGGAGGAAGGAGAACTCGAGTACCACGGAGGTGGCTCGCCGGAAGCAAGGGAGCAGAATGGCCCCTCTCTGTTCGGGCTCCAGCGCCGCCCGGACCTCGGCCTCGCCCTCGTGCCACACCACCCGGAGGTGCATGGAGCCGGAGAGGCGGCGCGCGGCGATGGGGAGCCAGACCACCAGGTACTCGACGGATGCCTCTCGGGTGGCAACCTGGATGTCGCGGAGGTCCAGCGCTTCGTGGGCGGCGAGGGCGGGGACTATGCGGTGGTGCTCGATGCCGTCGGCGAAGGCGAGCTCCGGGAGGAGGGGCCAGAGGCAGCGCCACCGGCGGGCGAGGACGCTGGTCCGGGCGGCGGCCGCGGCGTCGCGGAGCTTGACGAGGATGCTGACGAGCACGTCGTCTGGAAGCGCGCTGAGGCGGTCCTCGCCGCCTGCTCCGGCGTCGGCGTCGGCGTCGGCTTCGGAATCCCGACGCCCGACGCTGTGACCCGCCCCCATGGAATTGCAGGTGGCGGGGGAATGGGGAATGGACCGGAGACGCCGGATGCCGGCGGAGGAATCCCTACTCGCAACTGCTGCGAGCTCGAATTGGGGGCTAGGGTATTTGGATGCTACCTTTTTTTCTTTTTTCTTTTTTGAGAATTTGGGTATTTTCTGTTAATCTATACTTCAAATAGACGAGTTGGTGAATCATCTCCGCGTTTTATTTTCGCTGGTTTTTTTTCCGTCTCTCCTCCCACCACCCCCCTCCCACCCTGGTCCGCGGTTTATTTTTGCTGATTTTTTTCTCGTCTCTCGTCCCACCACCCCCTCCCACCCTGGTTCATTCGTTTATTTTTCTCTCCACTCTTTATTACAACCAGAACTTTTTTAACGTATAACAAATCACGGATCTAACTTCCTTAAATTATGCAAATCAATCAATTCCTTTTATTGGTTCAATTTGTCTTAGGAAACAAATAACAGATTTTCAGAAAACAAACAATACATTTTAATCTAACTTCATTAAATTATGCAAATCAATCGATTCCTTTTATTGGTTCAATTTGTCTTAGGAAACAAATAACAGATTTTCAGAAAACAAATAATACATTTTAATCTAACTTCATTAAATTATGCAAATCAATCAATTCCTTTTATTGGTTCAATTTGTCTTAGGAAACAAATAACAGATTTTCAGAAAATAAATAATACATTTTAATCTAACTTTCCTAACTTATCTAAATCAATCGATTTCTCTTATTAATGAAATTTGTTTTAGGAAACAAATAACAGACATGTCACAACTTTCCTTTCAATAAATAGTTTCTTAACATTTTGCAAATTTTCATAATTAGACACGTCACAAACGGGCAGTTACTGATATCACGTTACCAAACAATAAAACCCAATTTGCATAGAAATCAGTTCAAAAATCCTAACTTTCCTAAATTTTTACCTTTCCTTGATAACAACCAATATTTTCTTGATAACAATCCCTCCGCCACATTTGTCCACGGCGGTGTTGAGGGCATGGCGCAGCAGCGTGCCAGCGGTAGAGCAGCGCATAGTAGCAGGAAGCAACATGCAGCAGGCGAGGCGAGCGGCCGACGGTGGAGGGCAGAGATGCGGCCGGCGGGCTGAGGGGGCGGTCGACAGAAGATGGCCACGACTAGAGGCGGCGCGAGGCAGGGACGCGACAGCGGGGCGAGCGAAGGGATAGGCGGCAGCAGACGGGGCGAGCGCAGCCAGCGAGAGTGTGGCGCGCGGCCAGGGTGTGTGTCGCACGGGGCACAATGGTGTGGTGGCTGCGGCGAGCGGACGACAGCGGCGAGCGCGACCTACGCGGTGTAGCACGGGCGTGGGCATGGAGAGGGAGTGGCCCCGCGAGCGCAGAAGAAGAGCGGCAGGCTCGGGCATGGGTGTGCATAGGAGCGGGCATATACCACGGGGTCAATCCGAGGAGCTCGGTGGTGTAAGGGCTTATTTATCCCTACAGTGTTTTGGTGATTGATGACAATGCATTTTGCGGACTAATCATGTGCTTTGAGTGCTTTCAGATATTCATCCTTCGGCACGGAATGATTACTTCCCTTTGGCGCTCTACTCAAGACGGTGTAGTCTATTCCGTGACCTTGGTGGTGGACTAGGTTTCGTAGTAGTCACCGTACTATCAAGAGGGGGTCCGTTTCGGTATGGCTTGGGTGGAATCAACACGTACACGTTCTCTTCTCACCCTCCGTTCTTTTCCGCACCTATGGGGCCTTTCTTTCCCTCCTGTTTGTCCTGGACCCAGCGGTAGTACCGTGGTCCACAGCGGTAGTGCGGCTGAGACTTCCTAAGCGGTAGTACCGCTCTAGGAGCGGTAGTACCGCTCCCCGAGCGGTAGTACCGCTGGGTGGCCTCAGCGGCAGCACCTCTGCGGTTCCGTGCTACTGCCGCCCTGCCACTGCGTCAGCAGCGGTAGTACCGCTCCTCGGAGCGGTAGTACCGCTTGCTGGGGCTCAGCCGCAGTACCGTGGTGGCACAGTGCTCCTTCCGCTTTGATTCTTGCGCGCTTTTTCTCGTGTCGGGTTTTGCGGTACTAGGCGCGGCAGTAGTGGCGGTAGTACTGCTTGAGAGCGGTAGTACCGCTCTACCTCCGCGGTAGTACCGCTGAGGGGGAGCGGTAGTACCGCTTGAGGGGGGCAGTACCGCCCTGGGCCCCTGCCCTAGGCCTTCTCTTCTGGCGCGGTAGTACCGCTGAGGGGGAGCGGTAGTACCGCTTGAGGGCGGCAGTACCGCTATGCCTCAGCGGCAGTACCGCCCACTGCGGGGCTGAGTGGGGGGTAACGGTTGACTTGTTTCCCCCACTATATAAAGGCTCCTTCTCCTCCCTCTTTGCCTTACCTCTTCCACCAACCCTCATTATTGCCCAAGCACCATTTATTGCTCAAGCTCCATTGCATACCCCAAGCTTCCTCTTGCCCGATCTATCTACCTAGCCAATCAAACTCGTTGATTTGCTCGGGAGTGGTTGAGAAGGCTCCGATCTACACTTCCACCAAGGGATTTTTGATTCCCCCATTCATCCTTAGCGGATCTTGTTACTCTTGGGTGTTTGAGCACCCTAGACGGTTGAGGTCACCTCGAAGCCATATTCCATTGTGGTGAAGCTTCGTGGTCTTGTTGGGAGCCTCCGATTAAGTTGTGGAGTTTGCCCCAACCTTGTTTGTAAAGGTTCGGTCGCCGCCTTCAAGGGCACCAATAGTGGAATCACGGCATCTCGCATCGTGTGAGGGCGTGAGGAGAATACGGTGGCCCTAGTGGCTTCTTGGGGAGCATCGTGCCTCCACACCGCTCCAACGGAGACGTACTTCCCCTCAAAAGGAAGGAACTTCGGTAACACATCCTCGTCTTCAACGGATCCACTCTTGGTTATCTCTTACCTTTACTTGTGCAAGCTCTTTAGTGTTTATTCCCTTGCTTGCTTGTGTGCTTGTTGTTGTTGCATCATATAGGTTGCTCACCTAGTTGCACATCTAGACAACCTACTTTGATGCAAAGATTAATTTGGTAAAGAAAAGCTAAAAATTGGTAGTTGCCTATTCACCCCCCCCCCCTCTAGTCAACCATATCGATCCTTTTAATTGGTATCAGAGCCTCGTCTCTTTATTAAGGACTTTACCGTCCAAAAAGTATGGTTGATACCGTAGACGGTGCGGAGGAACACTCCGGTGTGAATCCTATCTCGTCTACGGGCGATGGGGGAACTTCGGTCTCTCGTGAGGAGTTCAATGTAGCCTTGGAGACATTGAAAATCTCCATGACGACCGAAGTTGAAAACATGTTTACTAAATTCCTTGAGGGGCTTAAACTATCCACCGCACCGTTGAAAGTGGGGGATCCCGCCAACAAGGTGTCGGATGCTACCCCCAACAAGGGGGAAGCTAGTAGTGAAAAGGCTCCTTCTTTGAGTGGCAAGAATGGCACCGGCATTTTTGCCCACGTGGAACCACCACTTGTTTACGGTGGACCGGTTCCTTCTACTCATTTGAATCATGCCGGTCCTCCTCCTAAGATTGTGAAAAATGAGGATTTTGATTCTTGGGTTTACCGCTTTAAACGTCATTTAAATCATGTGAACACTAACCTTTGGAGAATCATTGAAGAAGGTTTTTACCCACATGATCCAAGCAACCTCACTCCTCGAGAAGCCACGGACAATCAATTCAATGAGAATGCTCTCTTCATCATTCAAGATGCAATTCCACCCGAAGACCTACCTCATCTTCGCCCTTACTCCTTGGCCAAAGATGCATGGCATTGTGTCGTGTCTCTCTACCGGGGAAGCGCAAGCATTCAACGCTCCAACTATGAAGTGGTACAAGATGAGGCCGATGAGTTTGCAATGAAGGAAGATGAAGAGCCTCGTGAGCTTTTTCGGAGAGTCACCAAACTCGCGGTCTCACTACGAGATCACGGGAGCAAGGACACGGATGATAATTGGATAAAGCGCAAATTCCTCAAGGCAATGATGCCCTACCACAAGGCCATGTCCTCCATCATCCGCCAAAGACCGGACTTCCACACTTTGACCTCAAGCGAGGTGTTGGATGAGTTTGTGGCCATGAACATCTTGGACAAGACCGCCGATAATGCGGTGCTCCGGTCTCAACGGGCAAAGAAGCCCAACCTTGCTTTGAAGGCCAAGCTCACGAAGACACCATCTCGAAGATGGAAGGACATAGTCGTGACTATGCCGATGAGATTTCGGATCTTTCTAATGCTCTTGAGGAAGATCGTGGTCTTCGTTTGGCTCTTGAGGAGTCACACAACGTTGATCATGCTAAGTTAGAGAAAGATTATGATCATGTCCTAGTTGTGTCTCGTGTACTAAACTCCGAGAAGGCCAAACTCGGGGTTGATCTTGTTAGACTCAAAAAGGAGTTTGATATACTCGACAAGGCCCACAAGGCCTTGAAGGGTATTCACGCGAGTCTCAGGGAGTCTCATGATCAACTCCAAGTGAAGCTAACTAAGGAGAAAGCAACGTTTCCTCATATGGTTTTACTTGATAACGCAAATGCTACTAACCCGTGTTGTGAGCATATGCATCTTGTTGAGGAAAATGCATCGTTGAAGGCGCAACTTGAGAGAGGCCTTGTGACGTGCATACAAGGCAAGAAGAACCTCAATGATCTCTTGATCAACCAAAAGGGAGGTGTGGCGAAGGAAGGGGTTGGGTACGTCCCCAACTCCAAGAACAAGAAGAAGGATGACAAGACCAAACGACCTCCTCCCCTCATGCAAACTTTTGTGAGGGCGGGAGAGAGTGTTCCCGTGGAGAAGAAGAAGAACAAAGTCAAGAAGGGCAATGTCACCTCACCCAACAAGGCCGGCGATTTTAATCCTTCTTATGTGTTGTGCCGTGCTAGTGATGGGCATGTTTATGCCAAATTTGTTGGCTCTCTTCATGAGTACATTGAATGGTCTATTTGGGTTCCTAAGACCCTTGTTACTAACATCAAAGGACCCATTACAAAATGGGTACCTAAAACCAGGCATTGATCTCTTGTAGGTGTTTGCTTCCGGTGGTGGATCATGGTTGCTCGACAGCGGAGCTACAAATCATATGACCGGAAGCAAGGACTTGGTGGTGGACGTGCGCACGGCTCCGTCTATGCCCACCAATGTCGAATGGGGTGACGCCTCATCTTCTAAGGTATTGGGACTTGGCAAGGTGGTCGTCTCTCATGATCTCATGATCGAGAAGGTCATGCTTGTTGAGTCCCTTGCATACAATTTACTTTCCGTTCGTCAACTTGCAATCATGGGCTTTGCCACTTTCTTTGATATCGATACCGTGGCCCTCTTGTGGAGCAAGACTCTTAAAGTAGCCTTTGTTGGGCATGTCGAGAACGGTCTATATGTGATTAACTTTTCGGAGCGACCCACTAAGACCGCGACATGCCTAATGGCTAAAGTTGATGTGGGATGGCTTTGGCATCGCCGTTTAGCCCATGTCAATATGAGATCTTTGCAAAGTCTCCTAAAGGGGGACCATGTCCGTGGACTAACGAATGTTAGTTTTGCTAAAGATCGTGCTTGCAGTGCCTGTATCGAAGGAAAGCTACATGAGAAGGCTCACCCTCCCACGACTATCATTTATTCAAAAAGGCCTTTGGAGCTCCTTCACATGGATCTCTTTGGGCCTCCATCCTTCGATAGTCTTGGAGGAAGAAAGTATTGCTTGGTGATTGTGGATGACTACTTAAGGTACACGTGGGTGTATTTCTTCAAGAGGAAGAGTGAGACCCAACAAACCGTCATTGACTTTGCAAATGAAGCACAACGTCAACACAATGCAAAGATTTTGACGATAAGAAGTGACAACGGCACCGAGTTCAAGAACTACACCTTGGATGAATTTCTTAGTGATGAGGGAATCAAGCATCAATATTCTGCACCGTACACCCCTCAACAAAACGGTGTTGCGGAGAGGAAGAACCGGACGTTGATGGATGCGGCAAGGACCATGATGGCGGAGTTCAAGTCTCCATACAACTTTTGGGCCGAAGCCATCAACACTGCGTGTCATGCATCAAATCGGCTCTACCTCCGCAAGGGCTTGAACAAGACTCCTTATGAGATACTCACCGGTAACAAGCCCAACCTCAAGTACTTCCGGGTGTTCGGGTGTAAGTGCTTCATTCTCAAAAAGGGTGTTCGTTTGTCTAAATTTGAGGCTAGAGCTTATGAGGGCATATTTGTTGGTTATGCTACAAACTCTCAGGCTTACCGTGTCCTCAATAAATCCACGGGACTTATTGAGGAGACGTGTAACGTGGAGTTTGATGAAAATAACGGCTCCCAAGTGGAGCAAAGTGGCACTTGTGATGTAGGTGATGAAATTCCTCCTCAAGCCATAAGAAGAATGGGTGTTGGTTTCATCCTACCCATTGAGGAACCCCTTGTGGCCGAAGGAGAAGGACAATGCTCCACTCAAGTGGAGCCATCACCAACCCAAGGCCCACACGCTTCCGAAGAACAAAGTGAAGGCCCTCAACCTCATGAACAAGACCAAGGGCAACATCATGCTCTAGACGGTGTTGACACACCAAGTGATGCCCAAGGTCAAGTACTCTCCCTCGAGCAAGTTCAAGACCAAGAACAAGCTCATGACGACACTCAAGATAATCAAGTAACCGCTCCTCAACTCACTGCCGAGGAGGAATTAGAGCGTCGGGCCGCCAAGGTTGCCTCCAAGCTCTCCACCAAAGACCATCTCATGACGAATGTGCTTGGAAGCTTAAGAAAGGGGGTAAGCACTCGTAGACAATTAGCAAATTATTGTGAGCATCATGCGTTTGTCTCTTGTGTGGAACCCCACAAGGTTTATGAGGCGCTAGAAGATCCGGATTGGCTTAATGCCATGCATGAAGAACTCAACAACTTCGAGCGCAACAAAGTGTGGAGATTGGTGCCAAGGCCAACGGGGACCCACAATGTCATTGGAACCAAGTGGATATTCAAGAACAAGCAAGATGCCCATGGGATTATCGTTCGCAACAAGGCTCGTTTGGTAGCACAAGGCTACTCCCAAGTCGAGGGTATCGACTACGGTGAAACCTTTGCTCCCGTTGCTCGTCTTGAATCCATTCGCATGTTGATTGCATATGCTTCTCATCATAACTTTAAGTTACATCAAATGGATGTGAAGAGTGCTTTTCTTAATGGTCCCATTAATGAATTGGTGTACGTCAAGCAACCCCCTGGGTTCGAGGATCCCTACTTTCCCGATCATGTGTATCAACTCGATAAGGCACTCTATGGCCTTAAACAAGCCCCACGTGCGTGGTATGATCACCTTACCGAGTTGTTACAAGACCGTGGGTTTGAAGTTGGGGTAATCGACCCCACTCTTTTTACTAAGAAGGTCAAAGGGGAGTTGTTTGTGTGCCAACTATATGTTGATGATATTATCTTTGGTTCTCCTAACAAAGCCTTCAATGAGGAATTTGCCGCTCTCATGACCTCAAAGTTCGAGATGTCCTCCATGGGGGAGTTGAAGTTCTTTCTAGGGTTCGAAGTGAAGCAAAGAAGAGAAGGAACCTTCATCAATCAATCCAAATACACTCAAGACATGCTCAAGAGATTCAAGCTAAGTGACGTCAAGCCGGCTTCCACCCCAATGCCCACCAAGTGCCAACTCGACCTTGATCCAAATGGTAAAGTGGTGGATCAAAAGGTATATCGTTCCATGATTGGTTCCTTGCTTTACCTTTGTGCATCTAGACCGGACATCATGTTGAGTGTGGGAATTTGTGCACGGTTTCAAGCCGCACCTAAGGAAAGTCACTATGTGGCGGTCAAACGAATCTTTCGATATTTGGCTCATACCCCAAACTTTGGCCTATGGTACCCAAGAGGATCAAACTTCAAGCTTGTAGGGTTCTCGGATTCCGATTGGGCGGGAGACAAAGTGGATAGGAAGTCCACTTCCGGAGGATGCCAATTCCTTGGTTGCTCTTTGGTAAGTTGGTCTTCCAAAAAGCAAAGTTATGTGTCTCTCTCGTCCACCGAAGCGGAGTATGTTGCGGCCGGTAGTTGTTGTGCACAACTCTTGTGGATGAGGCAAACTTTGAAGGATTACGGTGTCACTTGTGACAAAGTGCCTCTTTGGTGTGACAACGAAAGTGCCATCAAGATTTCTCTCAACCCGGTGCAACACTTCAAGACGAAGCATATTGAGATTCGGTATCACTTCATCCGAGATCACATCAGGCGCGGAGAGATCGAGCTCAACTATGTCAACACTCATGACAACCTTGCAGATATTTTCACGAAGCCCTTGGATGAAGCACGATTTCGCGAGTTAAGGCATGAGCTAAATATCATTGATTCGAGCAATGTTGCTTGAACCCGTGCACACCCTACCTCACTCGATTTGTTGTCTAGTTTAGGTGTAGGCATGGACATAGGGGGAGTGTTGTTCTCTCAATGAACTCTCCCTCCCCCCATTATGCATACATTGATTAAGTCTTTCACTTTTTGCCATTGTTGATGGCGCATGTGCTTAAAAGACGAGTTTTGGTCATGGGCCCAAGGTTAAAATCTTCGTGGCGCCATACCTCTTGACTCAAACATAGGTGGCTTCGGCCACCGCCCTCTCTTGGCCTCTTGCTGGGGTGCCTCTTTCTTTTTCTTCTTCGTTGCGGTGTCTTTTTTGAGCAAGGCCTTGTGATCTAGTTGTCGCCGTGTGCTGGGGCGGTACTGCCGCTGCTGGTGAGCGGTACTATCGCTGGAAGCGGTACTACCGCTCCCAGCGCGGTACTACCGCGGTGGGGCGGGGGCTAGGGGTATTTATAGGGGCAGGGGAGGTTTCTTCCTCCCCATACCCATTACCCCCTCGTGCCTCTCTCTCTCTCTCCAGCACCGTTCCGGCGCGGAAGGGCTCCGGTGGATCTCCTCCTCCGGGGCATCCCTGTCCATTTCCTTTGGTGGAGTCGATCCCCACCTCGTCCTCTTGCCATGGATGCCGGTATTGCCCCCGTTCCTTCTCTCTTTTGGTCTTGTGTTTAGATCTTGTGCTTTACGGGCAATGTTGGTTGCATCTCTAGATTTTTGGCTAAATCTAGGCTTGAGTTAGTTGGAGTAGGCAACTAGATCATCGAGATTGATGTTTGGTAGGATTATGTTTGAATTTGGTAGGCCGGTAGTGCCGGATCTGTCCACGGTAGTAGAAGGCCACTGTTTCACCGCCCCAAGCTTTGAAACTGCTGTGCATCCGCCTCAAGCGGTACTACCGCTCCCCCTGGAGCGGTACTACCGCTTGACCTCGTGCGGTACTACCGCTCCCTCTGGGGCGGTACTACCGCTCGGGGCGGTACTACCGCGGGTAGGGCACGGTACTACCGCTGCGTGCCCACTTCCATCATTCTCCTACATTGCTTTTGAGTTGTTTGTTGGCTTATGCTCGTCTCTTCTGTTTGTTTTGCGTCTTTTGTGTGTTTGGATCCAAGTGATGACACTTCTGAGCAGCATGGTCGCCGTATCAACCCTGGACGTGCCACCTCCAAGCGTTACCGGACCTCAGAGCCTGCCGGTGTTTCTTCCAGCACTCAGCCGCCTCTAGCGCATGCTTCAGCAAGTGTTCCTCCTCCTCCTCAGCACCAGAAGTGAGCCGCCAACAAGCCAAAAGGGAAGACTGTGACTGAGATGACCAACAAGGAGTTCTGGGAGAAGCGTCGTCGCAACCCCTATACGGTGGACCAAGAACCCACTTTGGTCAACCGCCCGTTCTGGAACCGTTTTCAGTTTGCCATCTTTTTTGATGTGATCAAGGCCAAGAAGAATCTGTTTGTTGATGTTCGCTCTATTGACGTTGATGCCATGGAGAAGGATCCAGAGTACTTTGGGGAAGCCCTTCAGATGTGCACCCAGCTGAACATTCTCAAGATCATGCAGTTCAACAAGGATTTCGATGCGGATCTGTTGGCTCAGTTCTTTGCCACCGTTCACCTTGGAACAGATGGTGACCGGACCCTGACCTGGATGACCAATGGCAAGCTGCTTTCTGTCAAGTGGCGGGCGTTCATGGAGTTGCTTGATGTGGTGGATGACGGGCTTGAGACTCCAGTCGGTTTCCGTCCTCACCGCCATGATACCTCCACCCATAAGCAAGCCCTTTGGCCCTACTGCACTGTCAAGATCCACCCTGTCACTGAGAAGAAGACCTACGAGCTGTCTCCATATCTGGACATTCTTCATCGTATCTTCCGTGAGACTCTCTTCCCTCGCATTGGGAATCTGGATATGGTCCACTCTTATCTCGTGGACATGCTTCTTTTCTGTCAGCATGAGAAGGAAGCCAACACTGGAGAGAGCCTGGATATCTCTCATGTCATGTGGTCTGAACTTGTCTCCGCCGTGTCTGAGCGCAAGTGTCCTATCTATGGCCCATTCATCATGAGGATCATTGAGCGGGCCTGGGCACAGACCTACCCCAGAGTGTTGCTTGAGACTGGAGATTTAGTTTCCCATGAGGTCAAGCGTCTGAGGAAGAAGGACAACTGGTCTGCACCTCACACATGGGGTCCTTCTACTACTGCCACCGGGGGCCCGTCTGCCGCTGCAACTGCCATGGACACTGAGGGTGGGGATGCTCCTCCTGGCCATGATGAGGACCTTGGCCACTCCAGTACCGAACCATCATGGGCCCAGAAACTCAAGCGCAAGATGAAGAAGCTCTTCTGTCTGGAGTCCCATGGTCAGTATATGACTCATGTGGCGGAGAAGAATGCCAGGTCGCGCCACAAGGAGCTCATGCGCCAGCTGGGCGCCACAGTTGTCAGTGGATCCGAGGGACAGATCACTGAAGAGGAAGACTGGATACATCAGAACTGCCACTGGACCGACTCCGATGCCGAGCAGTTCTCTCCCCACGGCGCAGATGCAGAGATGTGATGATCACCTGGAGTCGTAGTGTCTCTCTCGACCTTTTTGGTGTCTCGCTGCCAAAGGGGGAGAGAGTGTAGGGATTTGATTTGCTCGCTTTCGCTTCTTGTGTCGTGCTTTGCTTTTAGTCTTGTGCGTTTCCCTTGGTTTGGTTTGTTGTGAGACTTAAGTTCCCGTCATATGGTGTAAGACATATGCTACCTTAGCTATCTTATCTATGTTCATGCACCTCGGTATCTTATAGCTTGCTTATCCTATCATATATGTTGTTTGCATGTATCTTACTTAGGTTATTTGGTCTCTAAAATATAGCGGGAGCTGTGATCCTAGTGTGTGTGCCTTTCAGTCCCTAGTACTCATCTAGTTTGCACACATCCAGGGGGAGCCTATCTATATTTTAGAGGCGTGAGCACTCTTGCATTCTTTGTCATTACTCTTTTTGTGCAAATCCCGTATTGTCATCAATCCACCAAAAAGGGGGAGATTGTAAGGGCTTATTTATCCCTACGGTGTTTTGGTGATTGATGACAATGCATTTTGCGGACTAATCATGTGCTTTGAGTGCTTTCAGATATTCATCCTTCGGCACGGAATGATTACTTCCCTTTGGCGCTCTACTCAAGACGGTGTAGTCTATTCCGTGACCTTGGTGGTGGACTAGGTTTCGTAGTAGTCACCGTACTATCAAGAGGGGGTCCGTTTCGGTATGGCTTGGGTGGAATCAACACGTACACGTTCTCTTCTCACCCTCCGTTCTTTTCCGCACCTATGGGGCCTTTCTTTCCCTCCTGTTTGTCCTGGACCCAGCGGTAGTACCGCGGTCCACAGCGGTAGTGCGGCTGAGACTTCCTAAGCGGTAGTACCGCTCTAGGAGCGGTAGTACCGCTCCCCGAGCGGTAGTACCGCTGGGTGGCCTCAGCGGCAGCACCTCTGCGGTTCCGTGCTACTGCCGCCCTGCCACTGCGTCAGCAGCGGTAGTACCGCTCCTCGGAGCGGTAGTACCGCTTGCTGGGGCTCAACCGCAGTACCGTGGTGGCATAGTGCTCCTTCCGCTTTGATTCTTGCGCGCTTTTTCTCGTGTCGGGTTTTGCGGTACTAGGCGCGGCAGTAGTGGCGGTAGTACTTCTTGAGAGCGGTAGTACCGCTCTACCTCCGCGGTAGTACCGCTGAGGGGGAGCGGTAGTACCGCTTGAGGGGGGCAGTACCTCCCTGGGCCCCTGCCCTAGGCCTTCTCTTCTGGCGCGGTAGTACCGCTGAGGGGGAGCGGTAGTACCGCTTGAGGGCGGCAGTACTGCTCCGCCTCAGCGGCAATACCGCCCACTGCGGGGCTGAGTGGGGGGTAACGGTTGACTTGTTTCCCCCACTATATAAAGGCTCCTTCTCCTCCCTCTTTGCCTTACCTCTTCCACCAACCCTCATTATTGCCCAAGCACCATTTATTGCTCAAGCTCCATTGCATACCCCAAGCTTCCTCTTGCCCGATCTATCTACCTAGCCAATCAAACTCGTTGATTTGCTCGGGAGTGGTTGAGAAGGCTCCGATCTACACTTCCACCAAGGGATTTTTGATTCCCCCATTCATCCTTAGCGGATCTTGTTACTCTTGGGTGTTTGAGCACCCTAGACGGTTGAGGTCACCTCGAAGCCATATTCCATTGTGGTGAAGCTTCGTGGTCTTGTTGGGAGCCTCCGATTAAGTTGTGGAGTTTGCCCCAACCTTGTTTGTAAAGGTTCGGTCGCCGCCTTCAAGGGCACCAATAGTGGAATCACGGCATCTCGCATCGTGTGAGGGCGTGAGGAGAATACGGTGGCCCTAGTGGCTTCTTGGGGAGCATCGTGCCTCCACACCGCTCCAACGGAGACGTACTTCCCCTCAAAAGGAAGGAACTTCGGTAACACATCCTCGTCTTCACCGGATCCACTCTTGGTTATCTCTTACCTTTACTTGTGCAAGCTCTTTAGTGTTTATTCCCTTGCTTGCTTGTGTGCTTGTTGTTGTTGCATCATATAGGTTGCTCACCTAGTTGCACATCTAGACAACCTACTTTGATGCAAAGATTAATTTGGTAAAGAAAAGCTAAAAATTGGTAGTTGCCTATTCACCCCCCCCCTCTAGTCAACCATATCGATCCTTTCAGGTGGCTACCCCTGCAATGGCCATGGCAGACGGTGATGGGGACTCGACTAGATGGCGAGTCGTCGACGGCCCGATCTTTCACGGTACTAGCAGCAGGAACAAGAAATTCCGGTCGCGCAAAGATGCAAGACCGTAAGATCAGAAACTTGTGTCGAGTAGATTGGATCGACTCCACACGCAGCAGCAACAAAATCCCTTCGGATCAGCAACAAAGATATTTGGTGTCCCCCGACATGGGACTTTTTCTGTAGTTTTATTGAACTCACGACTAATACAAAAATCTGACCTTTACATCGGCCGTAGCCAACCTTTTATATAGGCATCACACACCCGATCAAACCGGCGCCCGAGCAAAGCAAAACTGGTACGGACTCTCTCTCCTAACAATAAACCGAACAGGACTCCTAGTACTACTACGACTCCTTTAAATCTCACGTCTAAGGAAAAGTTCCTTTACCTAACAATCAAAAATTTACTAATTAACTATCCGGCCACGCTGATCACTAGGAACCAAAATATACCTTAACCGTACTATAGCAACTTGGATTTAGAACGCTTCTGCACGTAAACTTCATGTGACCTGGACCGAAATAGCACCGACAATTATCCAGCTTGGCGTACGAAAATTAGATTTGACTTCTTCAGGCTCTGGTTCTGGTGATGGTATTTTAAGTGCCATTGTACCCATCATCAAAATATTAGAATTTGTAATATGATCAGTTTTTGCTATGGCACTGATGGGCACATCATCCCCTCCTCCTTGAATCAAAACCGTCCTCGGTTTTGCAACAATTTTACTGACCTTCTTCTTCTTCAAGGAAATATTTGTATTCACCTTGATTTCTTCCGCAAACATAGACTGGAGCACACAATGTCTTCCGGCATCCAAAAATGAGTAAGTGTTGGACCGACCCTCGTGTGTGGCACGACGGTCATACTGCCATGGTCTTCCCAATAACAAGTGACATACATCCATTGGCAAGACATCATAAATTATTGTATCTTTATAGTCATCTATTGAAAAATTCACACGCACCTTGTGAGTAACTTTCAGTTTACCAGACTGGTATAACCACTCAATGCAGTGTGGTTGTGGGTGCTTCCATGTAGGTAACCCCAAAGCTTTCACCAATCCCTTGCTGACCGCATTGGTGTAGCTTCCTCCATCTATAATCAACTTACAATTGGTGTTATTGACTTTGCACCGAGTCTGAAAAATATTCCAACGCTGTCCCTTATTCTCAATGCGATCCTCTTGCACTCGTTGCACCATTAGTGAAGGATATGACTCAGCAGCTTCAAAACTCGCAACCATATTTTCAGCATCTTTAGATTTTTCACTAGAAGTGTCAGAAACTGCCTCTTCATCACTAGCGGATGCATAGCCATCTCTCGTGAGCAACACTCTTTTCTCATTAGGACATTCACGCTTCATATGTCCCCTTCCTCCACACTTGAAACACTCTATGTCACTAGTGCGTCCGGTCGACTGTGCACTAGAATCAACCATCGACAGTCCTGATTTTGAAGCATCCTTTTCCACGGAACCATGAGAGCGATTTGATGATGTCGCCCTGGAGCTAGGACCCACATCCTCACTCTTATACTGCGAGCGTCGCCATGTGTTCAAAGTGGTACTGGGAACTATGTTGACTTGGCGCCGCTTAATCTGTTGTTCCGCACGCACAGCTTGGTGCAGAAGATCTTGTATGTTGTAGTAGACCACCATCTCAACACGATCCTGCACCTCGATATTTAGCCTGTTAAAGAAACGTGCCATGGTCGCCTCCGGATCCTCCGTTGTCCCTGTACGTATCATAAGCAATTCCATCTCCTTGTAATATTCATCAACACTCATATTACCTTGAGAGAGCCGCTGCAATTTGTTGTACATATCTCTTTTATAGTGCTCAGGAACAAAACGCCGCCTCATGAATTCTTTCATCCCTCGCCAAGTCGTCGGGCGATGTCTTGAACGACAAATTTGATTCCACCATATTAGCGCGTAACCGGTGAACTCAATTCCAGCAAGTTGAACTTTCTTCTCCTCGCTATAATGATGGGCATCAAAAATTTGATCAACACGCATCTCCCACTCCAAATAGCCTTCTGATTCGCACTTGCCGGAGAACGAAGGGATTGAAATTTTTATGCGCCCAATTCCATCATCCACAGGCACACGCACAGCTTGACCAACTCGGTCATGCACTCCGCCACGAACGGAAGCTTCAGGACGAGGCTCATAGTGTCGTGGTCGTGGCGCGTACCCCACCTGGTCAATGCCGTCATCGAGACTATCATCTCCAGCATGAGGTTGTGCCGCCAAACGGCGATCATGCACGCCGGCATGTCTGTCGCGAGCAGGTGGTGCGTAATGCAGTGGAGCCGCCGGAGCAGTCTGTGGTGGCGCAAAATTTGTCGCCGGCATATTGATGATGTCTGCCAAACCATCAAACCAAGTGATCAGGACATCTATCCTTTTGCCGAGCGCATCATGACATTGCTTGATGTAGTTGCATGTGTGGTCAAAACTATCCCGAATATTTTGTGGAATATCATCGGCAATACATTGGACGTACTATTTCCTCAGAATCAGCAGCAACCTCATCACCCTTGTTGACCGAGGTTGACATCTCGATCAACACAGTACCGTGAACAACCTTAGCTCTGAATACCACTTGATGGAGACTCGACTAGATGGCGAGTCGTCGACGGCCCGATCTTTCACTGTACTAGCAGCAGGAACAAGAAATTCCGGTCGCGCAAAGATGCAAGACCGTAAGATCAGAAACTTGTGTCGAGTAGATTGGATCGACTCCACACGCAGCAGCAACAAAATCCATTCGGATCAGCAACAAAGATATTTGGTGTCCCCCGACATGGGACTTTTTCTGTAGTTTTATTGAACTCACGACTAATACAAAAATCTGACCTTTACATCGGTCGTAGCCAGCCTTTTATATAGGCATCACATACCCGATCAAACCGGCGCCCGAGCAAAGCAAAACTGGTACGGACTCTCTCTCCTAACCATAAACCGAACAGGACTCCTAGTACTACTACGACTCCTTTAAATCTCACGTCTAAGGAAAAGTTCCTTTACCTAACAATCAAAAATTTACTAATTAACTATCCGGCCACGCTGATCACTAGGAACCAAAATATACCTTAACCATACTATAGCTACTTGGATCTAGAACGCTTCTGCACGTAAACTTCATGTGACCTGGACCGAAATAGCACCGACAATTATCCAGCTTGGCGTACGAAAATTAGGTTTGACTTCTTCAGGCTCTGGTTCTGGTGATGGTATTTTAAGTGCCATTGTACCCATCATCAAAATATTAGAATTTGTAATATGATCAGTTTTTGCTATGGCACTGATGGGCACATCAGACGGCGGTTCTCGGCCACGGCGAAATGCCTAACGAGAACAAATGAGAGGGGAACAGGGGAAAGGCAAGAGGAGATCATGGCGGTGTCAATGGCGCCCTAGGGGAAGACATGGGAGCTCGGGGCGGTGCGGATCGAACGGCAATGTTGCGGTGGCCCAAGGTTGAGGAAGACGGCAGCGACGTCGATGCGAAGGTGCTGGACTTGATCTCGTTGGCGTAGACAAAGTAGCGAAGGCGTTCGGAGCTCCTCGACAAGCTCCTAGCCCGCAGGGAGGGCAGTGGCCATGTGGACGGGGTCGGTCATGGTGGCCGTGACGTCTGACTTTGTCCAGATCGATAGGATCGAGCGAGCGAGGAGGAGAAGTGGATTTGGGAGGGGGCGTCGAGGAGGAGTGAGGCCATGGAGACAGGGAAGGAAGGGCGTCACCCTTATCCATTCCCCTTCGATGCCAGCGAGGTGGTCGGGCGGGAGCCACGCTCTGTAGCAACGCGGCTCGGAGAACAGGAGAAGACGACCGCGCGGGGACTGGACGGCTGAGCCGGTTCGGTGGCAAGGCCCGGGGGCAGGGCGAATCCCCTTTTACATCGTCCTTTTGGTTTTTCAATGTATTCTAATATGTTTCTCCTTTTTAACACTGTTTTTTATTTATTCTTATCGACTAAATGATCTCTACTCCTAATGTTTCAGTTGGTAGTCTCCGTTCCGGGTTTATTTTCGTCCCACCTCCCGAGTGAGGAAAATAGGGAGAGAGAGTGAGGAAGAGGGAGGGAGAGGGTGTGTGTGTGTGTGAGAATTTGATGGTAAAAAAAGGTCGTCAATGTCACTTAATATGTATGAGAATATTATATGTACTATTAACATAATTGATATTGAATTTTTAAAGTTAATGTGGCCCCGTTGCAATGCATGGGCGTTCTTCTAGTAAATGAAAGACTTGGAGAATGGCGTTTTGGCTCTCGGACTCTATGGAGGCCATTTTTTCTTTTTGAAAAAATCAAAAATCAAAATTTTTGATTTCAAAGAAATCTGAAAAAATTGTACCAGTAAACAAGGATGTGAGGTGTATTTGTGTAAAATTTCAGGATAAAATACATTAAAATGCGACCTGTACAAAATAAATAAATTCTTGGTACGTGAGGATGATAGTATCATGGGTTAAAAAGCTTCAGATTTGTTTTTTTACACAGCCCTCATTTCAACGTATTTCGTCATCAAAATTTACACACTTGTGCACTATATCTTTATCTATCTTTATATATTTTTTCAGGATTTTTTAAATGTAAAAGTATGAATTTTCACGAATTTTGAATTTCCATTTGGAGGCCTCCATGGAGCTAGGCCTCCAAAAGTAATTTCTGAAACTTTCATGAGAAATGAATTAAGGTCATCAAACCGGTCATAACCTATTGACCAGGCACTCGTAGACGACATATCACATGTCATATCGAAGAAAACTTGATCATCACTTCGTCCTTACTTCTCGTCGAGCAGAAAACTTCGACCTCACGATCGCCCACACCGACAAAGCCCACACAACAATGGTCCTGAAAATGCCACATAAAAATACATGTCAAACATCGGCCACACTCAAAAAACAGAGCGACTCTAGATCTGAGAATAAACCACGACAAAGAAGTATGCAAGGTTGTCGGCACGAATGATCACTGAGATGGGCCACCGCAGCTTTTCATTCTTGTTGCATCGCCCTCACCGTTGCGTGGTTCTGACTTTATCGGGGCAAACACGCCCACGACAAACAAGTGAACACGTTGAAGAGTCGACTACCACAACATTGCCATGACCAAGCCACAACACATCCACACAATCATTGCTACACAAGCCTCCATTGGCCACCACCACCAACCACTGGTCCCTCTAGGTGCATCCAACTCCAAAACGATGCCCCCAAGACAGAAACACAACACTAGTGTCGTTACCGCTCGGAGATTCCCGGACCAATGATTTACCCCGAAGCAACAACGCGGGAGAGCAAGAACCGCATCGATGACACCTTCAACAATGTGACGATGCCCGAAGATGTGCTATCATTGATCCAACCCGCTTCCCTAGTGATGGCATGGAGGCCTGCAAGAGGAAAACATAGTTTCTGCTCTGTTGATATAAGAGCCCGATCTATAACACTTTGAAGCAGGATTGCATGCCGGTTATTTCAAGTGAACCAAGGCCCATTATGCTCGAGCTCTCTAAGGTCGAGGTTTGTGATGCAGTTGCTAAAGAGATGCATAAGTGGGAAGTTGACACAAACATTTCTCTCGTCGACTAGGGAGTGCATAAGGTTGAAGTCACCGCCTACCACCACCAGTAGTTGCACATGTTCGACCTTAGTGGAGAGTTTGACCACCTTAGTGGAGAGTTTGACCAAGAATCCCCCATTTATGATCAGCCGGAGCATAAACAATGATGATCTCACATTTGTAATTAATGTTCCTCTGAAGCAGTTTCATACTAACGAAGAACTAAGTTGTTACTGAATATGAAAGAGAACATACGGTCGGGGGTGAGGCAAAATGATCATCCTATCAAGAACTTATAAAAGACAAATAAAGTTATTATACCAACTACACCAAAACAAAATTATCATCCTCTCAGTACCTTTAAGAATGTAGAAATCTTGAAAGAGTTATGTTAAGCCTCTGACAATGGGTAGTATCATAGTGCATGATGCCACTTTAGTTGTTGATAACACACAAGTGTATAGGATCTATATCTTTTCGATAAGTAGAGTGTCAAATCCAACAAGGAGTGTAAGAAATTGGTTGATGGAAAATAGCAAGCTGACAGTGTAAAACCTACAAACACAGTTTATACTTTATATGTCTATTTGATCACATGGATAATTGCACGAACCGAAATTGCAATAAAAAGTGCAACTGGCCCAATCCGGTAAGGACAAGCCGGCGATTTTACTTATATGGATCAAGCCGTTCTTGAGGACGGCGAAAATTTCACCTAGGTACATTGACATCAACTTTCGTTGTTTTGACGGCGGGAATTTCACCTAGTCGACGATTAAAAAAGATAATCATGTATCTAAAAAATGTTAATCATGTATAAAAATGTTAGAAATATGCCCTAGAGGCAATAATAAATATGTTATTACCATATTTCCTTGTTCATGATCAGGGTTATTCTCCATGCTATAATGTATTAACCGGAAACTAAAATACATGTGTGAACACATAAACAAACACCGTGTCCCTAGTGAGTCTCTACCAGACTAGCTCGTTGATTAAAGATGGTTAAGATTTCCTAACCATACACATGAGTTCTTATTTAATAACGAGATCACATCATTAGGAGAATGATGTGACGGACAGGCCCAATCATAAGCTTAGCATCTGATCGTATTACTTAGTTTAATTGGTACAACTTTCATAATGTCAAGTGTCAAGTATTTGCTCCTTAGACCATGAGATCATGCCACTCCCTAATACTGGAAGAATACTTTGTGGGTATCAAACGTCAATTCATAACTGGGTGATCATAAAGGTGTTCTTCAGGTATCTCGAAAAGTATTTGTTGGGTTGCATGGATCAAGACTGGGATTTGTCGCTCCATTTGACGGAGAGATATCTCCACGCCCTCTCGGTAATACCACATCCTAAGTAGCTTGCAAGCATCTGACTAATGTGTTTAGTCACGGGGATATTGTATTATGGAACGACTAAAGAGACTCGCCGGTAATGAGTTTAACTAGGTATGGCAATATCGACGATCGAATCTCGGTCAAATAAAATATCGCGAGACAAAGTGAATTTTATATGTGATTATATGAATCCTTAACATCGTGGTTCAAACCGATAAAGATCTTCAGTGAATATGTGGGAGCCGTTATGGGCATCCAGGTCCTGCTATTGATTATTGATCGGAGAGGTGTCCTGGTCATGTCTACGTGTTCTCGAACCCGTAGGGTCACAAACTTAATGTTCAATAATGTTAGGGTAGTATTGGGATATTCATAATGGTGAGACCAAAGGTTGTTTGGAGTCTCGAATGGGATCCACGACATCACGAGGAGCTTTGGAATAGTCCGGAGGTAAAGTTTCATATATAGAAAGTGGTTTTCAGGGTTCCATAAAATATTCAGGATTTTTCGATATTATATTGGGAAGGTTCTGGAGTGGGGCCCACCTACGTTGAGGGACCCACATGGATGTGGGTAGTAGGATCATATCCCCAAGGGATAATATCAAGATCCCTAAAAAAGGGGATCGCGATCGGTGGGGCAAGAAAGGAGGGACCCCCCCCCCCCCCGCCCGCCTTGGCCAAACGGCCCTAAAGGCTTGGGGAGCAAGCCTCCCAGCCACTACTAGGAAAAACCTTATACACAGAAAATTACCAGCAGCGCTCTTCAAAATACGATGCTACTGCTATTTAGCAGCAGCGCGTTCCGTGAAAACACGCAGCTGAATAGAAAATAGCAGTAGCGCGTCATCTCTAAACCGCGCTCCTGCTCCCATTGCCATGACCTCGCCGTCCAGCTAGTTATAGCAGTAGCGCCTTATGCCTTACCCTGCTACTGCTATTCTCCTTAGCTGTAGCGCTTTCTCATGCCCGCGCTACTACTAACCCTACCTTATCCCCACACGTACGGCCGACCCTGTCTCTCTCACTCACTCTCCCTCTCTCAGTCACTCCCGCCCGCGCCGATAACCGTTGTCGTTCGTCGCCGCCGCCGCCGTCGTCCGTCCGCCACCGAGGTACTCCCTCCTTCCGTCCCTCCTCCTCCCACCGTGCCCTCCTCCCTCCTCCTCCCTCCGTCTACGGCCGCCCCCTCCTCCCTCCTCCGCCGGCAGCCCTCCTCCCACCGCCCCTCCCTCCTCCTCCTCCAACCGCCCCTCCCTCCTCCTCCTCCGGCCGGCCCCTCCTCCTCCTCCGGCCGCCCCCTCCCCCTCCTCTCTCCTCCCTCCCTCCCTCCCTCCCTCCCTTGTCTCTGTTTTTGCAAATCATAGGTAACTAGTTTATTTAGTAAGTGATTATTATAACTAGTTTATTTATATTAAGTGCTTAATAGAACTAGTTTATTTAGTAAGTGTTTAATAGAACTAGTTTATTTAGTAAGTAGTTAATAAAACTATTTATTTAGTAAGTAGTTAATAAAACTAGTTTATTTACTGTTAGGATTATATATAAGATATTTTCAAATGTTTTTTTTTCATATTTTGAACCATTGAAATGCAATGACCATCGATAAGTGGCCTATGTTTTGCCGGAGTGTTGATTAATTTCCGTTCCGGCAAATTTCAGGCGCTCGATATGTCCTTTTTTAGCAAAGGTCATGCCGGATTTTTGGGGTTTTGCCGTCGAGTTATAATCTTTGAATTTTGAACACAGGAGATGTCTGATGACGATGGGATCCCGGAGTGTGTGTACTGCTACGATGACCGAGGTGTGTGCGATAGGTTTCCTCACCTGCAAAATGATAGGTTTTTCACCGTGAAGTTGGAAGAGACCTTCGATGTTTGTACGGTACGCAACGACAAGCATTTCATCGTATTTAATATCATCACTTATGCTTCTTTTGTTCAACGTGTAATTTATGGATTTTTTTCAATTCGATTAGTACATCCCGTGCCATGCTAGACCATATATATTGGAGAAGCTTGGTTTTGGTTTAGATGACTTTGAGAATGTGGAGATGAGGAGGGCTCACTTAAGAACTAAACATGGTTATGAGTTTCTGGTTAAGTTCTACAATGCGGTCGATCGCTCCCATTTTGGTTGCTCTAATTGAGAAGCTCTCTGCAAGTCATATGGATTTGAGGAGGGAATGCGAATAAGATTTGATATTCGTCCCGAAGATTATGATGATGATGATAATATCGACATCTGGGTGGATGTGGATATGCCTCCAGTTTTGCCTAGATGTGAGTTTGCCAAACTAATTTGTTAAGTTCAGTAATTTATGTTGTTAATTTAAAACTATTTGGTGTTCGTCCGTACTAAACTTATTTATTTATAATTTTCAGCTTATTTCTTATCTTCAAGAAATACTCAGAAGGTAGTAGACAACACATACTACAGCTATGACTCCAAGCTTAATTGTGAGGAGAAAGGTTATCTTGTCTCATTCATGGAAGATGTTGAGTCCTTAAAAAACAGTCACTCTATCAGCCCAAATTATACTAGATACGTGCCACTAGTCCATACATCGCTTGATGATAACTTCATTGCCAAAAACTTGGTAAGATTTTGTTAATGATGGTAACTTCATTGCATACATTATTCTTAAGTAAACCATTGCTAACTATATATGTTACTATTCCATTTTTGAACAGAGGCTCCCGAAGCAGGTTGTGCCTGATATGCTATTTACCGAATGTGATATGCATATGGTTAGCTTACGACCAACTCCTTCGGAGGCTTACCATACTGCATACTCGATTTCTTCAAATGATGGAAGGCTCAAAATCAAAGAATGGAGCAAAGTGATGAATGCGCACACACAAATAATTGGAGACAAAATGAATGTGCGCAAGCCACAACTTGGAGATAGGTTTATGTCCATTCTCCATTATGGTGAAGGACCGGTTTATCTGTTTTATGGTATTTTAGCTAGGAGAGAGGAGTAGGTCCTAAGTATTAAGAACAATTAGTTAGTGTTGATTATATATGACTACAATGTCTTAGACTTGATGGTGATGCTGAGTAGGAGTAGTGATTATGATTACTATGATGATGATGAGGAGGAGTTGTTATTATAACTAGTGACGAAGTTGTTATATGACATTGGACGAAAATGATGATTATGAGGACTTATGTGACAATGATGTATTATTATGATAAGTTGTTAATAATATTATGATGATGATGATAAGTTATTATGTCATTGGTGAAAGAACCGCCGATTAGTTTCAAATGGATGGATCCAAAGTGACCATTGGTTACTTTGGATCCATGCACTTGAAACTAATCCAAGGTTCTTTCACCTAGTGATTTAATAACTCATTATGATGTAAAAACAATCTCTAAATTGCTACTGTATGAAAAATTGTATACAAGTATATGAATACGACCTAAAATTCAAGAGAAATGGAATAGGGAATAATAGTAGTAGCGATTGTTTTCGGAAGTGCTACTAGTAATTAGCAGTAGCGCTTGACTAGGCAAGCGCTGCTACTAAGTAGATATAGCAGTAGCGAGTGCCTGTAGGCGCTACTGCTAAGCAGTAGCTATAGCGCCTTATCAGTAACGCGCCTACCCGCGCTACTGATAGGCTAAAAACCGGTGCTACTGCTAGGCTTTTTCCTAGTAATGAGCCCCCATGCCAATATAAAGGGGGGAAGGCGCAGGGGCAGCAGCCCATCCATCCCTAGTCGTCTCTCCCTCCCGCTACTCCTCCCTCGGCTCTGTTTGTGCTTGGCGAAGCCATGTTGGAGTTCCATCATAACCACCACCACCACACCGTCGTGTTGGCTTAGATCCCATCTACCCCCCCCCCCCCCTCGTTTGTTGGATAAGAAGGAGGAGACTTCACCAACTCGTACGGTGCATAACTCGAAGGTGCCATTCGTGCGGCGCTCGATCAGATTGAATTGTGAAGAGTACGACTACATCAACCATGTTCTTTGAATGTTTCCGCTTTCGGTCTACAAGGGTATGTAGATGCTCCCCCTCTCGTTGCTATCATCTTCTAGATTGATTTTGAGTGAGTCCATAGGAAAAATAATTGTTTTTCATGTGACGACTCTCAACAAAAAAATGTTCATGGTATATACAGAAAAATTAGAATGCGGATGGAAAAAGTAGACATAAAAAATACATGTCTTAGAAAAATGCTAATCATGTATTAGAAAAATGTTAAATGTATATATAAAAAATGTTAACTGTGTATATAGAAAATGTTCTTCATGTATACCAAAAATATAGGATGTGTATGAGAAAAGTAGACATAAAAATATATTTGAATTTTTAATCATGTATTAGAAAAATATGAAATGTGTATATGAAAAAGTTAAACGTGTATATAGAAAATGTTCCTGACGTGTACAAAAATATAGGATGTGTATGAGAAAAGTAGACATCAATTTTTAAAAAATATATGCTAATCATGTACTAGAATATGAAATATGTGAAAGGCATATAGAAAACATATCCCTGATGTATACAAAAAATATACAATGCATATGGAAAACTGCAGACATGCAAACGTATGTATTTCAAAAAATAAATTGATATATATGAAAAAGTTGATGTTCTATACGAAAAAGGAAAAGGAAAAAACGATGAAAACCGACAAAGAAAAAAAATGAAGAAAAACAATAAAAAACATAAAAGAAACCGATTAACAAGAAACAATCAAAAAAGTTTCTAAAAACCAACAAGAACCATAAAAAGGCACAAACGGAATACAAAAGGAAAAAAACCAAAGAAATTGGGATAATAATGGTGAAAAAAAGAGAAACAAAGAAAACCAATGAAAACCAAAGAGGAAAAGAAAAAGAAAGAAAAGCTAGTAAAAACCAAGGTAAAACAAAAAAAACAGTGAAAAACAAAAGTAAACAGAAGTTATAATGAAGGAAAAAAATAAAAAACCAAGAAAATAGTTGAAAAAAATAAAAAGAACTGAAAGAAGCGAAAGAAAGAAAAAAAAACTGAGAAAACCAGACCTAAAGTGAACCTACAGTCAGCGACTACAGCGAACAAGAAAACTGCACTAAAAGGACCGGCCCGCTCACGATCGCCGAGAAATAGTTCTCCCAAGGTTTTATTTGGCGCCCTCTCTGCCATTTATAGGCGTTTGCAAAGACCGGCGCATAAATTTAAGGGTAAAACAGCCGAGTGGGACACAACTAGGGGGCATAAATATAATTATCCCTTTTCAAATTTATGATCCTTTTTGAAATTGGTGAACTTTTTCCAAATTCGTTAATTCAAGGTCCTTTTTCAAATGCCCGTTTTTGTTTCTTTGCCAACATTTCAAATATGCATGCCTTTGTTTTCAAAAAAATGTGTAAAGTTTTTTCCATCTCCCAAACATTTGTCAAATTAATGAACCATTTCCAATCCGTGAACGTTTTTTGAATTGTATGTACTTTTTTCAAATTCACAAATTTTTAAATTTAATGATTTTCCCCAAATTCATGATGTTTCCAAAGTTGACGATGTTTTTTCAAATTTGTGAACTTTTTCTAAATTGACGAGTTCTTGAACTTTTTCAAGATGTGCGATTTTTTTTGAAATTCATGAACATTTTCCAAACTCGCGAACTTTTTCCAACACGCGAACTTTTTCAAATCTATGGAGATTTGCCAAAGTTGTGACCCTTCTTCAAATTTGTGAGCTTTTTCCAAACTTGTGAATTTGTGAACTTTTTTCAAATGCGCAATTTTTTCTTAATTTTTCATATTGAAGGAAATTTTTGAAAGTCTCAAACTATTTCAAGTTAACAAAAATAAAGCTTTTTTTAATGAGGTTAAGGCACTGTGAGTCCACAAACTTGTAAACGCTCACTCCACCACCCACGAACTTGTACTAGCAGAAAAAACCAGCGCAAAAAATAGCATGCAAACAAGCAGGAGGTAGGCGAACGAGAGCTCATGCGGCACTACCCAGTGCGCTACAGCAATACATCGGCGCACAAGGCGCTGACGAGAGGCCTAGATGCAGCCTTCTGTCTCGCTATAAGTGAGAGTCGCTACATTTTTTTGAGGGGTAAGGCCAATTCTTTATTGATTGAAGTCCATAGAGTGTAGGGTAATGTTTACGTCATGTGGTTGGCCAAAACCACACATAACGCCCAGAGACTAAATTAAGAATATATCTAGCTAAACTATGAGTTTCGACATTACTATCTCAACCTTTGAAAATAAAACTCCAAGATAATACGTAGAACGAGCTTTGATCTTGCTGATACTCTCGCTACAAGTGAGACATTGGTGCGCCCAATATATACCCTGGCGTACAGACGGGGAACTCCTATTTGCCGCTCTCTGCGGCAAGTTGTCGCCCACATGCACAGGGGAGTCTACCACTGGCCGGCCCATGAAGGTAACGACACGCTGTGACCGAGTACTGTAGTGATGCGATCGAGTGCACGCTGCAGTCGAGTATTGTAGCTCTGCGATCTGTTAAGCTGTGATTTGGTGGAAACTGGCTCAACGCATCTGGTGCGTGGCCTATCACTTTATATAGGGTATCAAGAGGTACAATACAGGTACAAATACAGTTGTGGTACAATATACAGTCTAACACCCTCCCTCAATCTTAACTGTGGCCTGAGATAGTCAGTAAGTTAAGATTGCGTCTACAGCCTATGAACAAAGGAAGTGACAACGGTTTGGTGAAGATATGAGCAAGTTGATCCTTGGAGGAGATGAACTTGATCTGCAGGAACTTCTGTGTAACACGTTCTCTCACAAAATGATAATCAACTCCGATGTGTTTCGTTCGGGCATGAAATACCGGATTCAATGAGAGGTATGTGGCACCGATGTTGTCACACCAAAGGACAGGAGGCTGACTGTGAGAGATCTTCAATTCTCGAAGAGGGACTGGACCCAAATGAGCTCAGCACTGGCATCAGCAACCGCCTTGTACTCAGCTTCAGTGCTACTCCGAGAAACTGTAGCCTGTTTCCGAGCACTCTAGGCGATCAGGTTAGGACCAAAGAATACTGCATATCCCCCCGTGGATCGCCTGTCATCTGGGTTACCATCCCAGTCCGCATCACTGAAGGCCGAGAGCACACTAGAAGGCGCCGGCCAAAGATGAAGTCCATAAGAGGCAGTGGAGCGAACGTAACGCGGAACACGTTTGACGTCAGTCAAGTGAGGCTCTCGAGGAGCATGAAGATACTGGCAGACACGGTTAACTGCATATGAAATATCAGGCCGTGTGATGGTGAGGTACTGAAGAGCCCCAACAAGGCTTCGGTACTCGGTAGCATCATCAGCAGAGAGGAGATTCCCATCAGTAGCAGAAATAGTCACAGTGGAGGACATTGGAGTAGTAGCAGCTTTGCACTCCAACATGCCAGCACGCCGCAAGAGATCCTGAGAGTACTTCTGCTGAGAAAGAGCAAGACCATCATGTGGATATGTGACCTCCAGACCAAGAAAGTAATGAAGTTTTCCCAGATCCTTGACAGCAAAATCAGAACTGAGAGCCAGAACCAAACGATCAGTCGCCGCAACAGAGGAGCTGACAAGGATGATATCATCAACATAGACCAGAATGTACATGGTGACTTCCGGTCGTTGAAGAATAAACTGTGAAGTATCAGCAGTGGAGGGCACAAACCCATGAGCACGAAGCACAGAACCTAGCCGAGCATGCCAAGCGCGAGGAGCCTGTTTGAGACCATAGAGCGCTTTCACCAAACGATAGAGATGCTGAGGACGATCAGGGTCAACATACCAAGGGGGCTGACGCATGTAGACCTCCTCCTGAAGAACACCATGAAGAAACGCATTCTGAACATCCAATTGACGAAGAGACCAACCTCATGTGACAGTGAGTGACAGGAGCAGTCGAATAGTGGTTGGCTTAACAACAGGACTAAAGGTATCCTCATAGTCAAGACCATACCATTGCTTGAAGCCCTTAGCAACCAGCCGAGCCTTGTACCACTCAATAGAACCATCTGCGTGTCGTTTGACCTTGAAGACCCATTTGGAATCAATGACGTTGATACCTGGACGAGGAGAGACCAGCTGCCAGGTGCCATTCTGACAAAGAGCCTGAATCTCGAGGTCCATAGCAGCACGCTAGTGAGGAATACTCATCGCTGCTTGATAGTGTCGAGGTTCCGCAGTAGGATCTGACTGCGCTTGAGCCAAGCAGGCAGCAATCCATGCAACAGTGCCATCAGTGTATTTCTTAGGCCGGTGAATACCGCTCCGGCTACATGTATGCGGCCGAAGAACCACATGAGCTGGCCGAAGAACCACAGGAGCTGGAGGCGGGTCATCCTCTACCTCGTCAGGAGAGGCAGGCGACGGTGAAGGAGACGGGCTCCCGAGCGGCGAGGCCACATGCGAGGCAGGTACGGGCGAGTCCGGCCCAGGCGACGAAGCTGACGCGGGCGAGGCGGGCTCAGGCGAGCCTGGCCCAGGTGAGGCAGGCGGGGGCGACGCAGGTGGTGAAGACCGCTCAAGCGAGGCAGGAAGCGGAGGAGGCCCACTACCAGCCGACCACGCGGGCGACGGAGCGGCTGGGCTAGGCGGAGCCCAGGAGGCGGCCTCGGGGCGCTCGCTCGCTGCATGTCCCATGCAGCGATCGATGGCGCTGTCATCAAAAGTAGGTGCGGGCGACTCCGGTTCGTCAAGGAGCTCGAGGCGAGCGCCACGTACGGTACCTGCACCGTGGTTAGGCAATAACACAGGCGAATATGCAACATCCTCAATTTGACCAGGAAAAATAAAGGAGCTATGAGTGGATGATGACAACGATGGGGAAGATGGCAGATTCGAAAAAGGAAACAGATTTTTGTCAAACACGACATCACGAGAAATATAGACTCTATTTGTGGGAATATGGAGACATTTGTAGCCTTTGTGAAGAGCACTATACCCAAGGAAGAGGCACTTTTTGGAGCAAAACTCAAGCTTGCGACTGTTATAGGGCCGAAGGTGCGGCCAACAAGCACAACCAAAAACCTTGAGGAAAGTATAGTCAGGGAGTTCATTAAACAGCAGTTCAAGCGGTGTCTTCATTTTTAATACTCGAGTAGGAGTTCGATTGATTAAGAAACAAACAGTCGTGAAAGCATCACTCCAAAACCGAAAGGGTACGGAGGCATGATCAAGAAGTGTAAGACCAACTTCAACTATGTGGCGGTGCTTGCGCTCAACTGCACCGTTCTGTTGATGTGTGTGTGGGCATGAAACACGATGAGATATCCCAAGCTTATTAAAGAAAGAATTGAGGTTGCGGTATTCGCAACCCCCCCCCCCCCCAATCTGACTGAACATGAATGATCTTATGCTTGAGGAGTCTCTCAACATGCAATTGAAATTGTAAAAACACATGAAACACATCAGCTTTGCTTTTTAGGAGACAAAGCCACGTAAAGCGACTGTAGGCATCAATGAAGCTGACATAATATTTATGACCACTGACAGAGGTTTGGGCAGGGCCCCATACATCCGAAAACATAAGCTCTAATGGAGTAGTAACAACTCGAGATGAAGACACAAACGGTAACTGATGACTCTTTCCCTGTTGACCAGCATCACAAACTGCTAAAGCTTTATTACTAGATGACGTAGGGAGCTCATGTCGATGCAAGACACGGCTAACTATGGGAGACGCAGGATGCCCAAGCCGGGCATGCCAATGGGACACCGACATGCGAACATCGCTGAAGACCTCCGGAAGGGATGGCGCCTCCAACGCATACAGGCCCTGATGGATGCAACCTCTAAGCAGAACCTCCCGTGTGGCTCGATCCTTAACCAAGAGATGAAACGGGTGAAATTCACAAAACACATCATTATCATAAGTAAACTTACGAACAGATAGTAATGGACGAGTGACAAGTGGGACGCGAAGGACATTACGAAGGCGAAGGCGACGAGAGGAACTAGACAGAAGGGAGGCCTGACCAACATGAGTAATGGGCATACCTGAACCATCAGCGGTGCGGACCTTGTCACGGCCGTGGTAGGGCTCCAGCGCCTGGAGTCGAGCAGCCTCATTGGTCATGTGCTCCGTGCCACCCGTGTCGAGGTACCAGGCGGGATCGATCGGATACGACGGCGTGTACCCGCCTGCGCCGGGGTAGGTACCGCCAGGATGGCCGGCGGAACTCTGTTCGGCGATGGCAGCTTGCTTCTCGTTCCCGCGCCCGTCGTTGCCGATGCCAAGGAAATTCCTCTTGAAGCGACGGTGGTAGCGAGAGGCATAGTGCCCGTGGATGCCACACAGCTGGCAGTCGATGTTGGGGCGGCCGCGGCGATTGGTGGTCACTGGAGGGCCACGGGACGGCGGTGATGGAGGGGGCTGGCGGCCACCACCTCCCATGGGCGGGCCAGTTGTAGGACGAGGTGGACGATGGCCACCAGCACCACGGTAGGATGCATGCGCCTGAGGGTCATTCAGCTGCATCTCAGCATGGCGGGCGTCAACGCGTTGCTCGGTGGAGAGGAGGCGCACATACAAGTCCCGGGAGGACAGGGGCATCTCACGACCCCGCACCGCCTCAACTAGGTTGTCGTAGTCCTGATCGAGGCCTCGAAGAACGAAGTCAGTGAACTCCGTATCACGAAGCGGCTCCCCAATAGCGGACAGGGTGTCGGCGATCGTCTTGATCTTGTTGAAGTAGACGTGCGTGGAGGAGTCGAGCTTCTTGCACTCGAGGAGTTGTTGACGAAGAGCCGATGCGCGAGCCGAGGAGTGGGCCGAGAAGCTGTCCGCCATCGTCGCCCAGACGTCAAGGGACGTGGCGGCGAACACCACCAGCACAGCAACTCCTTCCGTCAGGGAGGACTTGAGTGCGGACAGGATAGCCTGGTCCTGTGCGACCCAGGCGCAGTACGCCGGGTTTTCAGCCGAGACCCGGGCGCCAGTGGCCGTGACCGCAGGGACGAGGCGGGGCGGGCACGGGTGGCTCCCGTCGACGTAGCCTTCGAGATGACGGCTGCGAAGGAGCGGTAGGATCTGCGCCCGCCAATACAGGTAATTATCCTGCGTGAGGCGCACCGTGATGAGGTGCGTGAGCTGATAGGGACCATTGCCCGGGCCGTCGGCGACCGGGGATCCAGCAGGGGCAACGACATCAGCCGCAGTGGAGATGATGGGTTGCGTCATGGCCTCGGGCACGACTGAGTAGGGGCCGAGGGACGGCGAGGCCGGGGGCGCTGATGGGGCCGGGGGCGGCACCGCACTGAACGGCACCAGCGGCGCCGACGCGTAGGACGGCAGCGGAGGGAAGAACCCTGGAGCGAACTGCGACGAGCCGAGGTACAGAGGGCGCGAGGTGGTGGACGTGGCCATCTGACTCGTGGTGCTGGCGGCGAGGATCGCCGTGAGCTGGGGCGGGATGAAGGGCGCCACCGCGGGTGATGATGCGGAGGCGGGCAGGGCGGCGGAAGAGGCCGAGGGAGCGCCAGAGGAACTCATGGCGATGACGATCTTGGCGGCGGTGCAGCAACCGAGGAGGCGGCGGCGGCCAAGGACAGGGGCGGCGGCTAGGGTTTTGGAAACCTAGTCTGATACCATGTTAAGCTGTGATTTGGTGGAAACTGGCTCAACGCATCTGGTGCGTGGCCTATCACTTTATATAGGGTACCAAGAGGTACAATACAGGTACAAATACAGCCGTGGTACAATATATAGTCTAACACAATCGAGTAAGGATAGCAATGGGTAGGATATGAGATGGCTAGACCAATACCATACTCATACCCGTGTAGTCAATGGGTACAAAATTCTATCCATACCCGTACCCATGGGTATGAAACTTTACCCGTACCTATACTCACTGGTTACTCATACTCATAGGGTACCCAAGGGGTAGATCAAACAATACACAAGTTATTCGCAATTTAACATTCATCATAGCACATTTGACAAAATATAACATTGATCTCAACTCAATGAGAGATAGATGAGTACATGACAATTATCTCAATTCAAAGTTGACAATTGGTGACAACTTTAATATAGGTTCCCAAGCTCACATCACAACTTTAACATAGATACACTTGTGAATCTCAGGTAAGGTTCACATGTCAGTATAAACGGGGTAGGGTATGGTTATATCCATGGGTAAAAGGTTATACCCGTGCCTCACCCATGACTTAAGGGGTAAGGTATGGGTACTACCCGTGGGTATCGAATTGTGCTCATATCCTATCCATGCGGGTACGGTATCCACGGGTACCCATACCCATGGGTAAAATTTGAAAGCATGGGCAATTTTTAGATTTGTGAACAATTTTTAAGCGGGAGCATTTTTTGAACCTCCTAAAAATGGAAACATGAACAATTTTAAAATTTGAGAACTATTTTTAAAATGGGAACATTTTTTTGAAGTTTCAAATACTTTTTCGAAAACCTTTCGAACAAATTTTGAAAAATGCAAAGAATTTTTTTGAAAAACATGAACAAATTTTAAACGCGATACAATTTTTGAAACTCCTGAAAAATAAAACATGAACTTTTTTAGAATTTGTGAACAATTTTTGAAATATGGGAACATTTTTTGAAATTCCAATTTTTTTTTTGAAAAGGCTGTGAACATATTTTAGAAAACATTCCAAAAAAATTACGAAAAAAGAATAATATTTGAAAGCATAAACATTTTTTGAGATTTGTGATCAATTTTTGAAACAAGGAAATTTTTGAACTCCTGAAAATTATGAACATTTGAGAACAAAATTTGAAACATGAACCCTTTTTCAATTTTATCAACAATTTTTGACAATCGAAACATTTTTGAAATTCTGATTTGTTTCTGAAAAGGTGTAAATTTTTTGAAGCAAAACATTCCGAATAATTTATGAACATTTTTTGAAAAAAAGGAAAATAAAATTGAAAATGAAAAATGAAAGGAATGAAAAGGAAAAACAAAGTAAAAAACAAAAAATAAACAGAAAAGGGAAAAAGGAGAGAAAAGAAAAAAAGAGGAAAAAGGAAAACGAAAAAAATAGAACAAGAAAAAAAACCTGGTTCAGGAACCTTCTAGAAGGTTCCCGAAACTGAAAAAAATAGCTGAAACTTCGAAAACATTCCCTCCTCCTCCTCCAAGAAAGAAAGTTAGGATTCGTGCCTCTCACCTATGCCAGCGCAGGTCCGCCGCTTCTCCGGTGGCCCTACGACCATGGAGGTGCGGTGGAAGCTAGCAAGGGCCGGTGGAAGGGCTCCGTTTTTAGTCGTTTTATTCAATTTTGTTAGGGTTTGTGTCCTGCTCAGGAAGGCGAGACGGCGGCGGCTCCGTGAAGATGGAATAAAGGTCTCCCCCTAGCCCCGTTCGGACGATGCGTCTAGCATCGTTGTGGGCGTGTGGAGGTGTGTCTCCGGCAGATCTATCTTTGGTGGATTTGCTCGTATCTCGTCGTTGTTCGTCTACGTTCGTGTGTCTTCGGTTTGGATCCTGTCCATCTACGTTATTCTTCATCGGCGGAGGTTGCTGTTCTAGGGTGTTGGTCCTATGGGGCCTTAGCACGACGACTTTCCGACTGTCTACTACAACAAGTTGTGCCTGACTCCGGCGATAAATGGGCGATGACGGCGGCGTGCCTTCGTCTCGCTTCAGTGCTTGTAGTTGTCGCTATGTGGTCTACGAATCTGAAGGTAATTTCTATTTCTGGTGTTCGTTGTATTGCCATAATTAAAGATGAATAAATTGAAAGTTTTTCCAAAAAAACCCCGGATTCCTCGCTTCTAAATGGGCCGGCCCACTCACTCGCTCGCTGGCACCTCCTATGCGAAGCGTTGACAGTTGGATGCAGTATGCGTTGAATAGGATTTTCCGTACAAACGGGCTGGGGTATCTCGATATTTTTTATTGGGAAATTATCCTGGCCCATTATTGTTTGGGCCCTGCCTTTTCCTCTTGTGGGCTTGCAAAAAGACTTTGCGCGTCAATATTTTGTGGCCCTGAAAAAGGAAAACGATTTGTTAAAGAAAAAGGAGAGGAAAAGCTTGACGAATTTGCCCTTTTTTAGGGAGCATGAAGAATTTGCCTTTATTCCCAGAAGAAGCAAAACTGACAGAAAAGAAAGCACTCATCGACCATCTTTATTATGGCGAATGCGCTCCAAATGAAAAAGTACTACTCTACTTGGTTTAGAAAAACAAGGAAAGTTGATGGCATGTCTGGAGCAATGGCTCTTTCTATTTAGTCCAAAACCGTATTATGATCTCACCGTGACATAAAAAACACACGCAAAAGGCATTTTTTGTTGTTGTTGCAAAAAGAGTTGTTTCTCTTGATTTTCTTGTGATACATATGCCCAATCCCCAAACCATTATCTTTCTTTAGTCCAAAATAGTATTTTTTTGGCATAATTAGGTTTTGTTACACTACGAGTCATCATGACATAAACACACACAAGCAAAAAAAGCATCTTTTTATTTGTTGCAAATAGAATTGCTTTTCTTGTGCTGCATGTGTCCAATCTCCAAACCATTTTGATCTTTCTTCAGTCCAAAATCGTATTTTGGCACCAATTGTTTCTGTTACAGTACGAGCCATCGTGACATATAAGCACACGCAAAAAGCATCTTTTTGTTGCAAAAAAGGAGCTGCTTCTCTTGATTTTTCTGGTGCTGCATGTGTCCAAGCTCCAAACCAATTCAGTTTGATTGATTATTAAAGCTTTCCTTTTCACCATCCATGTGAGCGGCAGATGAGTCCACGGATGGCAGAAAGCGAGCAGGTGTAAGCATCACGCGCCCATCTTTTATTCTTGGCCCAGTCTGAATGCGATCGCCCATGTGAACAAGATTCTCCCAAAATATTTTCTCTCCACACAAGTTTTGTTCTCTGCATCTAGGTTACTGTTCCACGTTGGACCATTCGTTTCCTCTTACTTGTTTGGACGAACCTTTTTCTCTTATTTTGCCAGCAATACTTTAAGAAAGAATTCAGTAGAAAATGCGCTAAATGATTTATGCATAATGATGTTATAAGGCATTGTACAATGCATGTTGCTTAGAGGTGGTGCTTATAAAAATAAAAGTGATTTTTTTCTTCTGAAATACTGATGCTTATTTGTAAAAGATAGACACTTAATTATGCATCCCTCCTATAGAGATAAGCACTGTCGCTTGAAAGAAGCACAGTTTATTTTACTAAGCACTTCCTTAAAGTACCTTACATTAAATAAGGCCTAAGTGTAGACTGGGAGAAGATTCTTGAAGTCTGCTCTCAATTTTGGTGACTTCAACAAAGTCACTTAGGGCACATACAACACAGGCGCTAAGCTAGGGGCGCTAGGAATTAAATCCTAATTTTTGTGGCAGTTTCCAAGTTATTCCCGGCGCTATTTCTGACATCGATGCCCAAGTAGGAGTCCAGCGCTTAGAAATTACGTACAAAAGTCACATCCTAGCGCTTGCTACTAGCGCCCAGGCGCTTGTACAAAAAAAATAAATCAGATCCTAAGCGCCTATATAAGCATCGCTGCATTGAACATGCCCTAACTTCAAAAGTTGGACATACATGTTTTAATTTTGGTTAGAACAACATATTTTAGTTTATTTGATTGCATCACAGAAAAATAAAGGATTCATTCCAACATATTTTAAATGGATACTAAAATTCTTGTGAAATATACTATAAAGGAATCCTTAGGGAAAATTCCTATAGGATTCCGTCCTAATAGAATGATGGCGAGTGGATTGGGGTGCTAACACAAGGTGATAGTGATATGTAGAGTGAAACAAATAGGGTGCACAATATTGGTTGAGCCTATGAGAGCATCTACAACCGGATCGGTCAAATCCGGGCCTATATACGTCTGTGACAGTGACCAATCACCGCTCAAAAGCCGGCGTCCACAACCGTGTCCCTCAAAGCAAAAAAATCCTCAAATCCATACTAATGACAAACATTCGTGTCCCTCGAAGGAAATCGTCAAATCCATACTAATGACATACATCGTTAACTCACACATGTATTTGAACACACACATAACATAGGAAGTTCATGCATGTCACTGGACCACCAAAAAACTAACAAGTTCTATTAGCTACGAATGATATGACAATGGAGGAAGTTCACCCAAGATCGCCCTTGTCCTTGTTGTCTTCGTTGTGGAAGTAGCGGCGGATGTTGGGGATCGTAGCAATAATTCAAAAAAAAATTCCTACGTGTCATCAAGATCAATTTAGGAGATACTAGCAACGAGAGAGAGGGAGTGCATCTTCATACCCTTGAAGATCGCTAAGTGGAAGCGTTGCAAGAATGCGGTTGGTGGAGTCGTACACGCAGCGATTCAGATCACGGTCGATTCCAATCTAAGCACCGAACAACGGCGCCTCCGCGTTCAACACACGTTCAGCCCGGGGACGTCTCCTCCTTCTTGATGGAGAGGAGAAGTTGAGGAAGAACTCCGACAGCACGACGGCGTGGTGGTGGTGGAGCCCGTGGTTCTTCGGCGGAGTTTCGCTAAGCGCTGCGGAGGAGGAGGAGGTGTTGGAGGAGGGAGGGGCTGCGCCAGGGGAAGGGGTGTGGCTGCCCCCTCTCTCCCTCACTATATATAGGGGGTGGAGGAGGCGCCCTAGGGTTCCCTAGGGGAGGGGCGGCTGCCACAGGGGAAACCCTAGATGGGTTTGGGCGCCTCCACCCTTAGGAAACTTGCCCCCAAGCCGGGAGGGGCGGCTGCCCTAGGGGAGGTGCCCCCACCTCTCCAGGTTATGTGAGAGGGGTTGGGAGGAGCGCACAAGCCTTTAGTGGGCTGGTGTGCCCCCTCCCCTTGGCCCATAAGGCGCCCAACGCTTGCTGGGGCCTCCGAAACACCTTTCAGTCACGCTGGTCATCACCCGGTACTCCCAGAACAATTCCGGACTCCAATAACCTTCGTCCAATATATCGATCTTCACCTCCGGACCATTCCGAAGTTCCTCGTCATGTCCGGGATCTCATATGGGACTCCGAACAACCTTCGTTAGCCACATACTATTTCCCATAACAACTCTAGTGTCACCGAACCTTAAGTGTGTAGACCCTACGGGTTCGGGAACCATGCAGACATGACCGAGACATCTCTCCGGCCAATAACCAATGGCGGGATCTAGATACCCATATTGGCTCCCACATGTTCCATGATGATCTCATCCAATAAACCACGATGTCGGGGATTCAATCAATCCCGTATACAATTCCCTTTGTCCATCGGTATGTTACTTGCCCGAGATTCGATCATCGGTATCCCCATACCTCGTTCAATCTCGTTAACGGCAAGTCTCTTTACTCGTTCCGTAACGCATGATCCCGTGTCTAACTTCTTAGTCACATTGAGCTCATTATGATGATGCATTACCGAGTGGGCCCAAAGATACCTCTCCGTCATACGGAGTGACAAATCCCAGTCTCAATTCATGCCAACCCAACAGACACTTTCGGAGATACCTGTAGTGCACCTTTAGAGCCACCCAGTTACGTTGTGACGTTTGATACACCCAAAGCACTCCTACGGTATCCAGGAGTTGCACAATCTCATGGTCTAAGGAAATGATACTTGACATTAGAAAAGCTCTAGCAAACGAACTACACGATCTTGTGCTATGCTTAGGATTGGGTCTTGTCCATCACATCATTCTCCTAATGATGTGATCCCGTTATCAATGACATCCAATGTCCATGGTTAGGAAACCATAACCATCTATTGATCAACGAGCTAGTCAACTAGAGGCTTACTAGGGACATGTCGTGGTCTATGTATTCACACATGCATTACGGTTTCCGGTTAATGCAATTATAGCATGAACAATAGTCAATTATCATAAACAAGGAAATATAATAATAACCATTTTATTATTGCCTCTAGGGAATATTTCCAACAGTCTCCCACTTGCACTAGAGTCAATAATCTAGTTCACATCGCCATGTGATTAACACTCATAGTTCACATCTCCATGTGACTGATACCCAAAGAGTTTACTAGAGTCAATAATCTAGTTCACATCGCCATGTGATTAACACCCAAGAGTTTACTAGAGTCAATAATCTAGTTCATATCACCATGTGATTAACACTCAATGAGTTCTAGGGTTTGATCATGTTATGCTTACGAGAGAGGTTTTAGTCAACAGGCCTGCAACATTCAGATCTGTGTGTTCTTCGCAAATCTCTATTCCGTATTGTAGATGTTGCTACTATGATCCACTTGGAGCTATTACAAATGGTTGCTCCACTATACGTATCTGGTTTGCTACTCAGATTCATCCGGATAGGTGTTAAAGCTTGCATCGACGTAACCCTTTACGCCGAACTCTTCATCACCTCCATAATCGAGAAACATTTCCTTATTCCTAAGGACAATTTTGACCGCTATCCAATGATCCACTCCTGGATCATTCTTATACCCCCATGCCAGACATGTGGCAAGGCACATCACGGTACACAACATGGCATATTGTATAGAGCCTATGGCTAAGGCATAGGGGATGACTTTCATCCTTTCTCTTTCTTCTGCCATGGTCGAGCTTCAAGTCTTAACTTCACACTTTACAAATCAGGCAAGAACTCCTTCTTTGACTGATCCATCTTGAACTCCTTCAAGATCATGTCAAGGTATGTGCTCTGTGAAAGTCTTATCAGGCATCTTGATCTATCCCTATAGATCTTGATACCCAACATGTAAGCAGTTTTACACATGTCTTTCTTTGAAAAACTCCATTCAAACAACCCTTTATGCTTTCCACAAATTCTACATCATTTCCGATCAACAATATGTCATCCACATATACCTATCAGAAATGTTGTAGTGCTCCCACTCACTTTCTTGTAAATACAAGTTTCTTGCAAACTTTGTATAAACCCAGAAAGCTTGGATCACCTCATCAAAGCGTATGATCCAACTCCGAGATGCTTGCTCCAGTCCATAGAAGGACCGCTGGAGTTTGCATACCTTTTAACATCCTTAGGATTGACAAAAACCTTTTGGTTGTATCACATACAGCCTTTCCTCACGGAAACCGTCAAGGAAACTTTGTTTTGACATCCATCTGCCTGATTTCGTAAATGAAAATGCAGCAACTGCTAACATAGTTCTAACAAACTTTAGCATCGCTATGATTGAGAGAGTCTCATCATAGTCAACTCCTTGAACTTGTCGGAAACTTCTTTGATACAAGTTGAGCTTCACAAATGGTGACATTACCATCATCGTATGTCTTCTTATTAAAGATCCATTTATTCTCAATGGCTTGCCGTTCATCGCGCAAGTCCACCAAAGTCCATATTTTGTTCTCATACATGGATCCTATCTCGGATTTCATGGATTCCATCCATTTGTTGGAATCTGGGCCCACCATCGCTTCTTCATAGCTCATAGGTTCATCGTTGTCCAACAACATGACCATTAAGACAGGGTTACCACTGAGAAATTGTACACACCCTTGTCGACCTACGAGGTTCGATAGTAATTTGATCCAAAGCTTCATGATCATCATCATTAGCTTTCTCTTCAACTGATGTAGTTGCCACAGAAACATCTTTATGTGTTGCGCTACTCTCTGGTTGAAGTGAAGCTTCAGCAACCTCATCAAGTTATATCTTCCTCCCACTCAATCCTTTCGAGAGAAACTCTTTCTCGAGAAAGGACTTGTTCCTAGCGACAAACACTTTGCCCTCGGATCTGAGATAGAAGGTATACCCAATCGTCTTGTTTGGGTATTCTATGAAGACACAATTTTCCGCTTTGGGTTCGAGCTTTTCTGGCCGAAGCCTATCGACATAAGCATCGTAGCCCCAAATCTTAAGAAATAACAACTTAGGTTTCTTGCCAAACCATAGTTCATACGGTGTCGTCTCCACAGACTTAGATGGTGTCCTATTTAAAGTGAATGTAATTGTCTCTAATGCATAAACCCCAAAATGATAGCGGTAGATTGGTAAGAGACATCATAGATCGCACCA
This sequence comes from Triticum monococcum, assembly GCA_034509565.1. Lineage (NCBI taxonomy): Eukaryota > Viridiplantae > Streptophyta > Magnoliopsida > Poales > Poaceae > Triticum > Triticum monococcum. The sequence continues at coordinate 59,318,963 of CM067846.1, read as the reverse complement.
TATCCAATAGGGTGAGATTACGATGTTCAGACACACCATTACGCTATGGTGTTCCAGGTGGCGTCAACTATGAAACGATTCCACCTTCTCTTTAGTGATTGCCAAACTCATAACTCAGATACTCTCCCCTTGATCAGATCGTAGGAACTTGATCTTCTTGTTATGATGATTCTCAACTTCACTCCGAAATTGCTTGAACTTTTCAAACGTTTCAGACTCATGCTTCATTAAGTAAATATACCCATATCTACTCAATTCATCGGTGAAGGTGAGAAAATAACGATATCCACTGCGCGCGTCAACACTCATCGGACCGCACACATCAGCATGTATGATTTCCAACAAGTCACTTGCCCGTTCCATTGTTACAAACAAAATGGGGTTTTAGTCATCTTGCCAATGAGGCATGGTTCGCATGTGTCAAGTGATTCAAAATCAAGAGACTTCAAAAGTCCATCGGCATGGAGGTTCTTCATGCGCTTTACACCAATATGACCTAAGCGGTAGTGCCACAAGAAAGTGGTACTATCATTATCAACTCTACATCTTTTCGCATCAATGTTATGAACATGTGTATCACTACGACCGAGATTCAATAAACCATTCACATTGGGTGCATGACCATAGAAGGTATTATTCATGTAAACAAAATAACCATTATTCTCTGACTTAAATGAATAAGCGTATTGCAATAAACATGATCTAATCATGTTCATTCTCAACACAGACACCAATGCAAACAACATTTATCTGGGTTCAACACTAATCCCGAAGGTAGAGGGAGCGTGCGATGGTGATCATATCATCCTTGGAAACATTTCCAACACACATCGTCACCTCGCCCTTAGCTACTCTCCGTTTATTCTGTAGCTTTTGTTTCAAGTTACCAATATTAGCAACTGAACCGGTATCTAATACCCATGTGCTACTTGGAGTACTAGTAAGGTACACATCAATAACACATATATCAAATATACTTTTGTTGAAGTTGCCAGCCTTCTTATCTACCAAGTATTTGAGGCAGTTCCGCTACCAGTGACCGTTCCCCTAATAGAAGCACTTCGTCTCGGGTTTGGGTTCTTGGGTTTCTTCACTGGAGCGGCAACTGGCTTGCCATTCATGAAGTTTCCCTTCTTGCCCTTGCCCTTCTTTGAAACCATTGGTCTTGTTAACCATCAACTCTTTGGCGCTCCTTCTTGATTTCTACCTTTATGGCCTTAAGCATGATGAACAACTCCTGGATCATCTTCCCTTGCATGTTATAGTTCATCACGAAACTCTAGTAGCTTGGTGATAGTGACTGGAGAACTTGTCAATCACTCTCTTATCGATTAACTCCCACTTGATTCAAGCGATTTAAGTACCCAGACATTCTAAGCACATGCTCACTGGCTGAGCTATTCTCCCCATCTTGTAGGCAAAGATCTTGTTAGAGGTCTCAAACCTCTCAACACGGGCATGAGCCTGAAATACCAATTTCAGCTCTTGGAACATCTCATATGTTCCATGGCGTTCAAAATGCTTTTGGAGCCCTGACTCTAAGCCGTAAAGCATGGCGCACTAAACTATCTAGTAGTCATTAGAACGTGCCCGCCCGATGCTCACAACATCCATAGACGACGCCAGAGGGGTTGGCACACCGAGCGGTGCATCAAGGACAGAAGCCTTCTGTGTAGCAGTGAGGACAATCCTCAGACTACGGCCCTAGTCCGCACAGTTGCTTACAATATCTTTCAACTTAGTCTTTCTCTAGGAACACATTAAAACAAGGAGCTAAACCACGACCTATTAATCCACAACATAATTTGCAAAGACAATTTAGAATATGTTCATGATAATGAGTTCAATTACTCAAATTATTTAATGAACTCCCACTCAGATAGACATCCCTCTAGTCATCTAAGTGATACATGATCCGAATCGACTAGGCCGTGTCCGATCCTCACGTGAGACGGACCAGTCATCAACGGTGAACATCTCCATGTTGATCGCATCTACTATACGACTCATGTTCGACCTTTCGGTCTCTCGTGTTCCGAGGCCATGTCTGTACATGCTAGGCTCGTCAAGTCAACCTAAGTGTTTTGCATGTGTAAATCTGTCTTACACCTGTTGTATGCGAACATTAGAATCTATCACACCTGATCATCACGTGGTGCTTCGAAACAATGAACCTTCACAACGGTGCATAGTTAGGGAGAACACATTTCTTGAAATTTTAGTGAGGGATCATCTTATTTATGCTACCATCATTCTAAGCAAATAAGATGTAAACATGACAAACATCACATGCAAATCATAAAGTGACATGATATGGCCAATATCATCTTGCGCCTTTGATCTCTATATTCGAGTCGCGGCATGATCACCTTCGTCACCGGCATGACACCATGATCTCCATCATCGTGTCTTGCCAACTATTACTTCTACTACTATGGCTAACGCTTAGCAACAAAGTAAAGTAATTACATGGTGTTTTCATTGACACGCATGTCATAAATAAATTAAGACAACTCCTATGGCTCCTACCGGTTGTCATGCTCATCGACATGCAAGTCGTGATTCCTATTATGAGAACATGATCAATCTCATACATCACATATATCATTCATCACATCCTTTTGGCCATATCACATCATATAGCATACCCTGCAAAAACAAGTTAGACGTCCTCTAATTGTTATTGCATGTTTTATGTGGCTGCTATGAGTTTCTAGCAAAAACGTTTCTTACCTACGCAAAACCATAATGGTGATATGCCAATTGCTATTTACCCTTCATAAGGACCATTTTCATCGAATCCGATCCAACTAAAGTGGGAGAGACAGACACCCGCCAGCCACCATATGCATCAAGTGCATGTTAGTCCGTGGAACCAGTCTCACGTAAGCGTATGTGTAAGGTCGGTCCGGGCCGCTTCATCCCACAATGCTTCCAAATCAATGTAAGACTAGTAACGGTAAGCAAATTGAACAAATCATCGCCCACAACTTCTTTGTGTTCTACTCATGCATAGAATCTACACATAGACCTAGCTCACGATGCCACTGTTGGGGATCGTAGCAATAATTCAAAAAAATTCCTACGTGTCACCAAGATCAATCTAGGAGATGCTAGCAACGAGAGAGAGGGAGTGCATCTTCATACCCTTGAAGATCGCTAAGCGGAAGTGTTGCAAGTACGCGGTTGGTGGAGTCGTACACGCAATGATTCAGATCGCGGTCGATTCCGATCTAAGCACCGAACAACGGCGCCTCCGTGTTCAACACACGTACAGCCCGAGGACGTCTCCTCTTTCTTGATCCAGCAAGGGGAGAGGAGAAGTTGAGGGAGAACTCCGACAACACGACAACGTGGTGGTGGTGGAGCTCGTGCTGCTCCGGCAGAGCTTTGCTAAGCGCTACGGAGGAGGAGGAGGTGTTGGAGGAGGGAGGGGCTACACCAGGGGAAGGGGTGCGGCTGCCCTCTCTCTCCCTCACTATATATAGGGGGAAAAGGGTGGAGGAGGCGCCCTAGGGTTCCCTAGGGGAGGGGCGGCGGCCACAGGGGAAACCCTAGATGGGTTTGGGCGCCCCCACCCCTAGGAAACTTGCCCCCAAGCCGGGAGGGGCGGCTGCCCTAGGGGAGGCACCCCACCTCTCCAGGTTACGTGAGAGGGGTTGGGAGGGGTGCACAGCCCCTTAGTAGGCTGGTGTGGCCCTCCCCTTGGCCCATAAGGCCCCCCAACGCTTGCCGGGGCCTTCGAAACACCTTTCGGTCACACTGGTCGTCACCCGGTACTCCCAGAACAATTCCGGACTCCAATCCTTCGTCCAATATATCGATCTTCACCTCCGGACCATTCCGGAGTTCCTCGTCACGTCCGGGATCTCATCTGGGACTTCGAACAACCTTCGGTAACCACATACTATTTCCCATAACAACTCTAGCATCACCGAACCTTAAGTGTGTAGACCCTATGGGTTCCGGAACCATGCAGACATGACTGAGACATCTCTCCGGCCAATAACCAATAGCGGGATCTGGATACCCATATTGGCTCCCACATGTTCCACGATGATCTCATCGGATGAACCACGATGTCAGGGATTCAATCAATCCCGTATACAATTCCCTTTGTCCACCGGTATGTTACTTGCCCGAGATTCGATCATTGGTATCCCCATACCTCGTCCAATCTCGTTTCCGGCAAGTCTCTTTACTTGTTCCGTAACGCATGATCCCGTGGCTAACTTCTTAGTCACATTGAGCTAATTATGATGATGCATTACCGAGTGGGCCTAGAGATACCTCTCCGTCATACGGAGTGACAAAATCCCAGTCTCGATTCGTGCCAACCCAACAGACACTTTCGGAGATACCTGTAGTGCACCTTTATAGCCACCCAGTTACGTTGTGATGTTTGATACACCCAAATCACTCCTGCTGTATCCGGGAGTTGCACAATCTCATGGTCTAAGGAAATGATACTTGACATTAGAAAAGCTCTAGCAAATGAACTACATGATCTTGTGATATGCTTAGGATTGGGTCTTGTCCATCACATCATTCTCCTAATGATGTGATCCCATTATCAACGATATCCAATGTCCATGGTTAGGAAACCATAACCATCTATTGATCAATGAGCTAGTCAACTAGAGGATTACTAGGGACATGTTGTGGTCTATGTATTCACACATGTATTACAGTTTCCGGTTAATACAATTATAGCATGAACAATAGACAATTATCATGAACAAGGAAATATAATAATAACCATTTTATTATTGCCTCTAGGGCATATTTCCAACAGCGGGGTCATGTGGGTCAGCGTGGGTCGAATCCAACATGGTGGATGCATCCGAACGTCCCCATATCCGCCCCATATATGGGCTGGGTATGGGGGTGCCGATCAGGTCAGACGCTTGGGCTGAGTTTGCCAGGTCCAGTTGGGTGGCAATTTGTTGTCCGAAAAGTGACAATCAGGCCGCCCAGACGTCTGGTAAGGATATGGGGGGTCCGATTGTAGATGCTCTGACAAAGCCAAAAGACAAATTCAGAAGATAGAGCTCATTGTATGTTATCGGTGGCGAAGTGTAAGTGTATCTAGGACCTCATAGTAGGTTTGATTCATGACAACAAGATTAAATATAGTAACATTATATCCAAGTGTTGATCATCTTTAGTCCCAAAAGATGTTATGTTACAAGATGGTTTATGACCTCATAAAATCTAAGGAGAAAACATCAACAAGATTAAGGAATGTTTATAGCTTTTAGGCCGAAGTTCATTTTTAGCCACTCGTATGTTAATGCTATCAAAGGGGATTTTGAACCTTGTGGGGAGAGGTCTATCTCGTTAAATAATCAACATATAAAGTCCCAACCATCTCAAATTCCCCATGCTTCAGAGCCTCACTTCTTTTTTTCCTTTAGTTGTTTGGACCTTTCCAAAAAAATCCATTGTAGCGCGTTCAATCCGACCCTCAGAGTGAGTGGGTTTATCCAGATCAGTGTTAGAGCTAGCAAATTGCCAGATCCTGGGCATGCCGTGAGCTAAAATTTACTTTGGTCTATCAAACACCACAATTATCATATATTTGGACAAATGTCATGTGCAATATATGCACTAGCGTTTTCATAGCTTATAGAAGTAAATAAAAACATTGGATCCAATACCAAATAACTCGCCAAATACTAGCCACACAACCAAACCTTTCGACGCCTCGACGACAAAATTCCAATCTTGATGTTCATCTTTGTGCACACATATGAATCTAGAAGATACGACACATTAACAAATTATATAATTTTCATTCAAATTAAACACATCAAAGAGAGTGAATCGTACCAATAATGTGTTAATTAGACCAAGATAAATGCCCTTTCTGAAACTTCATGACTTGAAACCGTTTAATAATAGCATACCATCAAGTGCTTTAAAAATCTCTTGCTCGGTGTAGCAAACCATCAAGTCATTAAACCATGTCTTGTTCATCTTGATGCACAATTTAGACTTGATAATCTTCACTGCCGAGAAAGCTCTTTCAATCGATGTCGTTGGGATCAACAATAACAAGCCAACTCCATGAGTTTGTACATAAATGTAAAAACTACATGTTTCTTTGCTTGAACCATTTTGCAGCCAGACTTCCAAGATCTTTATAACAAGACAACGTGGCATGCCTTCCTACATGACAAATGTAAGGTTGAAGTTGATCTCTTATGATTGCATGATCAACACTAAGAAATCTTCATGATAAACTTCAGTTAAGCAAGCAAGCTTGTCAACATCAAACTTGGAGAAGGAATTCCTTGGATGAAGACGTGAGAAGGCCACTATTATATTTGAAGATGCCTCATTAAAGTGATGATTCATCTTGGTGCATATCTTTTCAATGGCAACATAGAAGATCTCAACTCGATATAAATGAAGATTAGTGTAAGTCACACCATCAAGCCTTGAATGACCCCAAAACTGTATTATTTCATTCATATCGGGCACCGGCATACCTTTGGGGATACAAAAGTGTTGGACTTTATTGAACAAGCTCTCCCAATCACTTTCTCTCATAAAGGCGCGCCCTGGTGGGTAGTGGGGCCCACGGGAGGCTTCTCCACTGACTATTAGCTCTATGAATACTCTAAAATCCCCCAAACCCTAGGGGAGTCGACGAAACACAATTCCAGTCGCCGCACGTTCCAGAACTATGAGATCCAATCTAGAGGCCTTTTCCGACACTCTGTCGGAGGGGTCAACGATCACGGAGGGGTTGTTCATCATCACCTTTGCCCCTTCGATGACGCGTGAGTAGTCCACCACAGACCAACGAGTCTGTAGGCAGTAGCTAGATGGCTTCTTCTCTCTTTTTGATCTTCAATGCAATGTTCTCCTCGATGTTCTTGGAGATTTATTTGATGTAATGATTTTTGCGGTGTATTTGTTGGGATCCGATGAATTGTGAGTTTATTATCAATTCTATCCATGAATATTATTTGAGTCTTCGTTGAACTCTCTTATGCATGATTGTTATAGCCTCATATTTCTTATCCGAAACTTTGGTTTGGTTTGGCCAACTAGATTGATTTTTCTTGCCATGGGAAGAGGTGCTTTGTGATGGGTTTGATCTTGCGCTGCTCAATCTCAGTGACAGAAGGAGACATGACACGCATGTATCGTTGCCATTAAGGATAAAAAGCTGGGGTCTATTCCTACATGAATAGATCTTGTCTACATCAGGTCATCGTTCTTATTGCATTACTCCGCTTTTCCATGAACTTAATACACTAGATGCATGTGAAGGAAATATGCCCTAGAGGCAATAATAAAGTTTTTATTTTATATTTCCTTATTCATGATAAAGGTTTATTATTCATGCTAGAATAGTATTAATCAAAAACCTTGATACATGCGTGAATACATAAACAAACACCGTGTCCCTAGTGAGCATCTACTAGACTAGGTCGTTGATCAAAGATGGTTAAGGTTTCCTTACCATGGACATGATTTGTCATTTGATAACGAGATCACGTCATTAGGAGAATAATGTGATGGGCAAGACCCATCCGTTAGCTTAGCATAATGATCGTTCATTTTATTGCTATTGCTTTCTTCATATCAAATACTTATTCCTTCGACTATGAGATTATGCAACTCCTGGATACCGTAGGAATACCTTGTGTGCTATCAAACATCATGACGTAATTGGGCGATCATAAAGATGCTCTACAGGTATCTCTGAAGGTGTTTGTTGAGTTGGCATAGATCGAGATTAGGATTTGTCACTCCGAGTATCGAAGAGTTATCTCTGTGAAGGAAATATGCCCTAGAGGCAATAATAAAGTTGTTATTTATATTTCCTTATATCATAGTAAATGTTTATTATTCATGCTAGAATTGTATTAACCGGAAACTTAATACATGTGTGGATACATAGACAAAACAAAGTGTCCCTAGTATGCCTCTACTTGACTAGCTCGTTAATCAAAGATGGTTAAGTTTCCTGACCATAGACATGTGTTGTCATTTGATGAACGGGATCACATCATTAGGAAAATGATGTGATGGACAAGACCCATCCTTTAGCTTAGCATAATGATCGTTAAGTTTTATTGCTATTGCTTTCTTCATGACTTATACATATTCCTTTGACTATGAGATTATGCAACTCCTGAATACCGGAGGAACACCTTGTGTGCTATCAAACGTCACAACGTAACTGGATGATTATAAAGATGCTCTACAGGTGTCTCCGAAGGTGTTTGTTGGGTTGGCATAGATCGAGATTAGGATTTGTCACTCCGAGTATCGGAGAGGTATCTCTGGGCCCTCTCGGTAATGCACATCACGATAGCCTTGCAAGCAATGTGACTAATGAGTTAGTTGCGGGATGATGCATTGAGGAATGAGTAAAGAGACCTGCCGGTAACGAGATTGAACTAGGTATGAAGATACCGACGATCGAATCTCTGGCAAGCAACATACCGATGACAAAGGGAATGACGTATGTTGTCATTCGGTTTGACCATAAAGATCTTCATAGGATATGTAGGAACCAATATGAGCATCGGGGTTCTGCTATTGGTTATTGATCGGAGATGTGTCTCGGTCATGTCTACATAGTTCTCGAACCCGTAGGGTCCGCACGCGTAACATTCGATGACGATTTGTATTACGAGTTATGTGTTTTGGTGACAGAAGATTGTTCGGAGTCCTGAATGACATCATGGACATGACGAGGAGTCTCAAAATGGTCGAGGCATAAAGATTGATATATTGGATGATACTATTCGGACACCGGAAGGTTTCTGAGGGGTACCGGGTACATATCGAAGTTCCGGGGGGTTACCGGGACCCCCGGGGGAAAGTTATGGGCCCTATGGGCCATAAGAGGGAGGCACACCAGCCCACATAGGGGTGGCGCGCCCCCATGGAAGGAGGCCGAATTGGAGTAGGGGAGGGGGCGGCACCCCCTTTCCTTCTCCTCCTCCTACTCCTTCCTCCTTCCCCCCTCCATGAGAAGGAATAGAGGGGGGGGGGGGAATCCTACTAGGACTAGGAGTCCTAGTAGGACTCCCCTCTCCTTGGTGCGCCCCTAGGGATGCCTCCCTCCCTCTCCCTCCTTTATATACATGGGGAGGGCACCCCTAGAACACACATCAATTGTTCTTAGCCGTGTGCGGTGCCCCCCTCCACAGTTTACTCCTCCGATCATAGCGTCATAGTGCTCAGGCGAAGCCCTGCGCAGATCACATCACCATCACCGTCACCACGCCATAGTGTTGACGAAACTGTCCCTCGACACTTTGCTGGATCAAGAGTTCGAGGGACATCATCGAGCTGAACGTGTGCTGAATTCGGAGGTGCCATACGTTCGGTACTTGATCGGTTGGATCGCCAAGACGTTCGACTACATCAGGTTCGTGGACACACTCTCCCCTCTCGTTGCTATGCATCTCCTAGATAGATCTTGAGTGATCATAGGAAATGTTTTGAAATAGCATGCTACGTTCCTCAACAGTGGCATCCGAGCCAAGTCTATGCGTAGATGATATGCACGAGTAGAACACAAAGAGTTGTGGGCGATCATAGTCATACTGCTTACCACCAACGTCTTATTTTGATTCGACAGTATTGTTGGATGAAGCGGCCCGGACCAACCTTACATGACCACGTTCATGAGACCGGTTCCACCGACAGACATGCACCTTGTTTTGCATAAAGGTGGCTGGCAGGTGTCTGTTTCTCCAACTTTAGTTGAATAGAATTTGACTACAACCGGTCCTTGTTGAAGGTTAAAACAGCACACTTGACGAAAAATCGTTGTGGTTTTGATGCGTAGGTAAGAACGGTTCTTACTAGAATCCCGTAGCAGCCACGTAAAACTTGCAGCAACAAAGTAGAGGACGTCTAACTTGTTTTTGCAGAGCATGTTGTGATGTGATATGGTCAAGACGTGATGAGATATAAGTTGTTGTATAAGATGATCATGTTTTGTAAAAGTTATCGGCAACCGACAAAAGCCTTATGGTTTTCGCTTTATTATATGAAATGCAAACGCCATGCAATTGCTTTACTTTATCACTATGCGTTAGCGATAGTAGTAGAAGCAATAGTTGGCGAGACAACAACGACGCTACGATGGAGATCAAGGTGTCAAGCTAGTGATGATGGAGATCATGACGGTGCTTTGGAGATGGAGATCAAAGGCATAAGATGATCCCTCACTAAATTTCAAGGTATAACTGGGTGATCATAAAGATGCTCTACGGTTATCTCCGAAGGTGTTTGTTGAGTTGGCATAGATCGAGATTAGGATTTGTCACTTCATGTATCGGAGCGGTATCTTTGTGAAGGAAATGAAGGAAATATGCCCTAGAGGCAATAATAAAGTTATTATTTATTTCCTTATATCATGATAAATGTTTATTATTCATGCTAGAATTGTATTAAACCAGAAACATAATACATGTGTGAATACATAGACAAACTTAGTGTCACTAGTATGCCTCTACTTGACTAGCTCATTAATCAAAGATGGTTATGTTTCCTAACCATGAACAATGTGTTGTTATTTGATTAACGAGGTCACATCATTAGTTGAATGATCTGATTGACATGACCCATTTCATTAGCTTAGCACCCGATCGTTTAGTATGTTGCTATTGCTTTCTTCATGACTTATACATGTTCCTATGACTATGAGATTATGCAACTCCCGTTTACCGGAGGAACACTTTGGGTGCTACCAAACGTCACAACGTAACTGGGTGATTATAAAGGAGTACTACAGGTGTCTCCAAAGGTAGATGTTGGGTTGGCGTATTTCGAGATTAGGATTTGTCACTCCGATTGTCGGAGAGGTATCTCTGGGCCCTCTCGGTAATGCACATCACATAAGCCTTGCAAGCACTGCAACTAATATGTTAGTTGTGAGATGATGTATTACGGAACGAGTAAAGAGACTTGCCGGTAACGAGATTGAACTAGGTATTGGATACCGACGATCGAATCTCGGGCAAGTAACATACCGATGACAAAGGGAACAACGTATGTTGTTATGCGGTCTGACCGATAAAGATCTTCGTAGAATATGTAGGAGCCAATATGGGCATCCAGGTCCCGCTATTGGTTATTGACCGGAGATGTGTCTCAGTCATGTCTACATTGTTCTCGAACCGTAGGGTCCGCACGTGTAACGCCCCAGATATTACTTTCCCAATTTGTACTCCAACTCTTGCCGTTTCCGGCATTAAGTTATATTTATTCCTCGGGTTCGGGTCTTTGTCTCCGTGTGTTGTTTTTGTTTTCGTGCATCTCATACCATGTCATCACGTGCATTGCATTTGCATACATGTTCATCTCATGCATTCGAGCATTTTTCCCGTTGTCCGTTTTGCATTCCGGCGCTTCGTTCTCCTCCGGTGGCCATTTCTAGCTTTCTTTCGTGTGTGGGGATTAAACATTTCCGGATTGGACCGAGACTTGTCATGCGGCCTTGGTTTACTACCGGTAGACCGCCTATCAAGTTTCGGGTCATTTGGACTTCGTTTGATACTCCAACGGTTAACCGAGGGACCGAAAAGGCCTCGTGTGTGTTGCAGCCCAACACCCCTCCAATTTGGCCCAAACCCCACCAAACTATGCTCCATCATCTCGGTCGTTCGATCACGATCGCGTGGGCGAAAACCGCACCTTATTTGGACTCTCCTAGCTCCACTTATGCCTATAAATACCCCCCCATTCGGATCTCTTCTTCCCCCGTCCAAAACCCTAAAAAAAAGTTCCAGATCCGCCGCCGACGGACGTGTCTGGGGCGGACCGGACAGCGTCCGCCGCCGCCCCGCGCCCAACCGGATCGCGCCATGTGGCGCCGCCTGCCTACCACCGCCGCCGGGCCCGAGGCCCAGGTCCGGCCCCCGCCGCCGTCTACCCGGGCCGCGCCCCGCGTCTCCTTCCGCCGCCACCTCGCCCAACTCTGGCGCCTGGCGCCGCCCTTCACCGCCATCGCCGCCCAGCCGCCACCGAGACGCCGCCGCCGTGCTCGATCGCCACCGCCCGCGGCCGCCCTCGCCGCCACCGGTCGCCGCCGTCCCCGGGTGGCCGGAGCAACCGCGGCCACCGCCGTCCTCGCTGGATCCGGCCGGCCCCGCCGTCCTCCTCCCCACTTCCGGCTCCTTCCTCTCCGGCGACAACTCCGGCGAGCTTCTCTGGCCGACCCCGAACCGCGTGCAAATCTGGATCTAGATCCAAAATCATCACGGTTGACTTTTTCTTCCCGTAACCCTAATTTTTTTGCTAACTTTGACCTGCCATATCTCCGCATCCGTAGCTCCGTTTTGGACATATAATATATCAAAATCTTCGCCTCGACGAGTACATCATTTCATTCCATTGCATCATTTTCATTTGAGTTCATCTTGTTGCCCAAAATGCTGTTAGAAGGAGGCATCGTGAGTTAAATTGCAGATCCATTGGCTCATCATTGACTTTTGTCATTTTTGCCATGATTATTGTGTGCATGATATGCCTGTGACCCTTTGGGATGAATTGTTAAGCTTTTTGTCTTCTTTCCAGAGGTGTCACCCATGCATTTTTAGGATGTGTGTGGTGTCTTGTGCAAGCTTGCAAAGAGGGGTACCTGAGATTGCTGATTTCAGGGACTTAGTGATTTTCACTAAGTCTGGGATGTTTTAGTTCATGATGCCATATGTCTAGCTTGTTTCCTAGTGATCCGTGCCTCTTTTGAGGATGATCAGTAAGGGAGTTTTGATATTTATGTTGTGCTCTATCCATCCATGTCTTTACTTGTTATGTTGGAGCACCCTAGATTGAGTCAATCGAGCTCAACTTTTGCATCATTGTTAATTTGGGCAGATCGTGAACTCTTTTGCGATTTTGCCGGTGCTATTGCTAGTGATCCATGCATGCTATGCCATTGTTCTTGCCATGCCTAGTTAGCATTTTGTGCCTTCTTTATGGATATATGCTTTCCTTTCCATGACTTGCACCGTAGTGAGTGCATCGAGCTCGTTTACATGCCTCCGTGAGTTATAATTTCAGCATGTCTCAGTTTTCACCAAGTCTGAAAACTGATTGTGTTTCATCTATGTTCGTGTGCTCGCTAGAGTATTTTGTGAACACTTTTGGCCCCAGGTCACTTTGGGTGTTTTGTTAAGCTTGTTGAGTAGCTCCATGCCATGCTCTTGGTTGTCATGTTCAGGTTATGTTTCATGTGGTTTTGCTGCTCCGAAGAGAGCATCGTGGTCTGAAATTTCAGACTAGTGTTAATTTCACTAAGTCTGAAATCTGTTTTGCTTATTCAGTTTTGCCATGCTTGTTTGAACCCCTTAATGGATGAATTTGCCTATGGCTCAGTCCTAGTGTTTTGTTAAGAATCTTGTGTACATCCCTGCCATGTATTTGGTTTTCATGTTTGGTGGCTGTAGCATGTTCATTTCATTGCATTTAGGAGCCTACTTGCTGTAAATCGCAGATCGGTTCGTTTCGTAAAACGCTTGCCATTTCCAAACCGTGGCTCCGATTCCAATGATCTTTATATCGTTTTCAAGGGATTTCTTCCCCTCTATCCATAGGAACACTTGATTATCCAAGTTGAGGCTAGGTTCATGCATTTCCTGTCACGTCTTGCATTTTGCATCCCACATCGCATCCCGCATAGCATACCATCTTTGCATATTATTGGTTGCCCTTGCACGTGGTTGATTGTATCCTTGTTGCTTTTTTGTGTTGTTGGGTAGAGCCAGGAGACGAGTTCGCTAACGAGGAGCCCGTTGAGTTTGCTTTTGAGGATCAAGTCAACTCTGACAACTGTCAGGCAAGATGATCATACCCTCGAAATCACTACTATCTTTGCTATGCTAGTTTGCTCGCTCTTTTTCTTTGCCAATGCTACGATCCCTACCACTTGCTTGTCAGCCTCCCAATTGCCATGATTGAGCCTCTAACCCATCTTTGTCCTAGCAAACCATTGATTGGCTATGTTACCGCTTTGCTCAGCCCCTTCTTATAGCGTTGCTAGTTGCAGGTGAAGATTGGAGCCGTTCCTTGTTGGAACATTTATTTACTTGTTGGGATATCATTATATTGCTATGTTATCTTAATGCATCTGTATACTTGGTAAAGGGTGGAAGGCTCGGCCTCTCGCCTAGTGTTTTGTTCCACTCTTGCCGCCCTAGTTTCCGTCATATCGGTGTTATGTTCCCGGATTGTTGCGTCCCTTACGCGGTTGGGCTATAATGGGAACCCCTTGATAGTTCGCCTTGATTAAAGCTTTTCCAGCAATGCCCAACATTATTTTTACCATTTGCCACCTAGCCTCTTTTTCCCTTGGGTTTCCGGAGCCCGAGGGTCATCTTATTTTAACCCCCCCGGGGCAGTGCTCCTCTGAGTGTTGGTCCAACTGTCAGCTACCGGTGGCCACCAGGGGAAACTCTGGGCTGGCCTACCCGTACCTAAGACAATCTGAGTGTGCCCTGAGAAAGAGATATGTGCAGCTCCTATCGGGATTTGTCGGCACATTCGGGCGGTGTTGCTGGACTTGTTTTAACTTGTCGAATCATCTTGTTGTACCGAGATACCGAGTCTGATCGGTGTGTCTTGGGTGCAGGTCTATTCCTTCGTTGACCGTGAGAGCTTGTTATGGGCTAAGTTGGGACCCCCCTGCAGGGATTGATCTTTCGAAAGCCGTGCCCGCGGTTATGGGTAGATGGGAATTTGTTAATGTCCGGTTGTAGATAACTTGAACCCTAATTAATTAAAATGAATCAACCGAGTGTGTTGCCGTGATGGCCTCTTCTCGGCGGAGTGCGGGAAGCGGACACGGTGTTGGAGTTATGTTTGCGCAGGTTGCTCTCTAGTTTCTCGCTCGTGCTTTGCCTCCTCTTCTCGCTCTCTTTTGCGAATAAGTTAGCCACCATATATGCTAGTCGCTTGCTGCAGCTCCACTTACATTACCCCTTTCCTACCTATTAAGCTTAAATAGTCTTGATCGCGAGGGTGCGAGATTGCTGAGTCCCTGTGGCTCACAGATTACTATTACACCAGATGCAGGGACAGATGTTACAACTCCAGATGGCGCGCTCGAGCTCAAGTGGGAGTACGACGAGGACTCTCAGTGTTACTATGTGTCTTTTCCTGATGATCAGTAGTGGTGCCCAATCGGGGTTAGATTCAGGGCCTTGTCGCATGTTGGGGGTCTTTTCTATTTTGGCGCCGTAGTCGGGCCTTGAGTGATTTATATGATGGATGTTATTTATGTACTTTGATGTGACGTGGCGAGTGTAAGCCAACTATGTTATTCCCCTTTATATTATTTATGTACATGGGATGTGTGATGATTTCCCGACTTGCGACACTGCTTTCCGTGCGGCTATGCCTCTAAGTCGTGCCTCGACACGTGGGAGATATAGCCGCATCGAGGGCGTTACAACACGCTTAACGTTACGATGACAGTTATTATGAGTTTATGAATTTTGATGTACCGAAGTTAGTTCGGAGTCCCGGATGTGATAACGGACATGACGAGGAGTCTCGAAATGGTCGAGACATAAAGATTGATATATTGGATGACTATATTCGGACACCGGAAGTGTTCCGGATGATTTCGGAGAAAACCGGAGAGCCGGAGGGGTTACCAGGAACCCCCCGGGGAAGTAATGGGCCTTATTGGGCCTGAGGGGAGAGAGAGGGCAGCAGCCCAAGAGGTGGCGCCCCCCCCTCAAGGGAGTCCGAATTGGACTAGGAGGGGAGGGCGCGGCCCCCCCTTTCCCTCTCCCTCTCCCTCTCTTTCCTTCCCCCAAGTCTCCTAGTTGGACTAGGAAAGGGGAGTCCTACTCCCACTAGGAGGAGGACTCCCCCTCCCTTGGCGCGCCCCATAGGCCGGCCGGCCTCCCCCTTGCTCCTTTATATACGGGGGCAGGGGGGCACCTCTAGACACACAAGTTGATCGTTCCTTAGCCGTGTGCGGTGCCCCCTGCCACCATATTCCACCTCGATCATATCGTTGTAGTGCTTAGGCGAAGCCCTGCGTCGGTAGAACATCAAGATCATCATCACGCCCTCGTGCTGACGGAACTCCTCCCCGAAGCTTTGCTGGATCGGAGCCCGGGGATCGTCATCGAGCTGTACGTGTGCTAAGAACTCGGAGGTGCCGGAGTAACGGTGCTTGGATCGGTCGGATCGGGAAGAAGACGTACGACTACTTCCTCTACGTTGTGTCAACGCTTCCGTTGCGATCTACAAGGGTACGTAGATCATACTCTCCTCTCGTTGCTGTGCATCACCATGATCTTGCGTGTGCGTAGGAATTTTTTTGAAATTACTACGTTCCCCAACAATGGCATCCGAGCCTAGGTTTTATGGTTTGATGTTATTTGCACGAGTAGAACACAAGTGAGTTATGGGCGATACAAGTCATACTGCCTACCAGCATGTCATACTTTGGTTCAGCGGTATTGTTGGACGAGACGACCCGGACCAACATTACGCGTTCGCTTACGCGAGACCGGTTCCCTCGACGTGCTTTGCACATAGATGGCTTGCGGGCGACTGTCTCTCCAACTTTAGTTGAACCGAGTGTGGCTACGCCCGGTCCTTGAGAAGGTTAAAACGGAGTCTATTTGACAAACTATCGTTGTGGTTTTGATGCGTAGGTGAGATTGGTTCTTGCTTAAAGCCCGTAGCAGCCACGTAAAACTTGCAACAACAAAGTAGAGGACGTCTAACTTGTTTTTGCAGGGCATGTTGTGATGTGATATGGTCAAGGCATGATGCTAAATTTTATTGTATGAGATGATCATGTTTTGTAACCGAGTTATCGGCAACTGGCAGGAGCCATATGGTTGTCGCTTTATTGTATGCAATGCAATCGCGATGTAATGCTTTACTTTATTACTAAGCGGTAGTGATAGTCGTGGAAGCATAAGATTAGCGAGACGACAACGATGCTACGATGGAGATCAAGGTGTCGCGCCGGTGACGGTGGTGATCATGACGGTGCTTCGGAGATGGAGATCACAAGCACAAGATGATGATGGCCATATCATATCACTTATATTGATTGCATGTGATGTTTATCTTTTTATGCATCTTATCTTGCTTTGATTGATGGTAGCATTATAAGATGATCTCTCACTAAATTATCAAGAAGTGTTCTCCCTGAGTATGCACCGTTGCGAAAGTTCTTCATGCTGAGACACCACGTGATGATCGGGTGTGATAGGCTCTACGTTCAAATACAACGGGTGCAAAACAGTTGCACACGCGGAATACTCAGGTTATACTTGACGAGCCAAGCATATACAGATATGGCCTTGGAACACGGAGACCGAAAGGTCGAGCATGAATCATATAGTTGTTGGGGAACACAGTAATTTCAAAAAATTTCCTACGCACACGCAAGATCATGGTGATGCACAACAACGAGAGGGGAGAGTGTTGTCTACGTAACAACGCAGACCGACTGCGGAAGCGATCTCACAACATAGAGGAAGTAGTCGTACGTCTTCTTCCCGATCCGACCGATCCAAGCACCGTTACTCCGGCACCTCCGAGTTCTTAGCACACGTTCAGCTCGATGACGTTCCTCGGGCTCCGATCCAGCAAAGCGTCGAGGAAGAGTTCCATCAGCACGACGGCGTGATGATGATCTTGATGTACTACCGACGCAGGGCTTCGCCTAAGCACTACAACGGTACGATCGAGGTGGAATTTGGTGGCAGGGGGCACCGCACACGGCTAAGGAACGATCTCAAGGATCAAGTTGTGTGTCTATGGGGTGCCCCCTGCCCCCGTATATAAAGGCCAGGGGCAAGGGGGTCGGCCGGCTAGGAGGGAGGCGCAGGGAGGAGTCCCACTCCTACCGGGAGTAGGACTCCTTCCCCCAAATCCTATTCCTAGTAGGACTCTTCGGGAGAAAGAGAAGAGAGGGGGGCCGGCCCCTTCTCCTAGTCCTAATAGGACTAGGGAAGGGGGGTTCGGCCGGCTAGCCTGTGGGCTGCCCCTTCTCTCTTTTCCACTAAGGCCCAATAGGCCCATTTGCCTCCCGGGGGGTTCCGGCAACCCTCCCGGTAATCCGGTAAAATCCCGATTTCACCCGGAACACTTCCGGTGCCCAAACATAGGCTTCCAATATATCAATCTTTACGTCTCGACCATTTCGAGACTCCTCGTCATGTCCGTGATCTCATCCGGGACACTGAACAACCTTCGGTACATCAAAATGCATAAACTCATAATAACTGTCATCGTAACGTTAAGCGTGCGGACCCTACGGTTCGAGAACAATGTAGACATGACCGAGACATGTCTCCGGTCAATAACCAATAGCGGGACCTGGATGCCCATATTGTCTCCTACCTATTCTACGAAGATCTTTATCGGTCAGACCGCATAACAACATACGTTGTTCCCTTTGTCATCGGTATGTTACTTGCCCGAGATTCGATCGTCGGTATCCAATACCTAGTTCAATCTCGTTACCGGCAAGTCTCTTTACTCGTTCCGTAATACATCATCTCACAACTAACTTATTAGTTGCAGTGCTTGCAAGGCTTATGTGATGTGCATTACCGAGAGGGCCCAGAGATACCTCTCCGACAATCGGAGTGACAAACCCTAATCTCGAAATACGCCAACCCAACATCTACCATTGGAGACACCTGTAGTACTCCTTTACAATCACCCAGTTACGTTGTGACGTTTGGTAGTACCCAAAGTGTTCCTCCGGTAAACGGGAGTTGCATAATCTCATAGTTATAGGAACATGTATAAGTCATGAAGAAAGCAATAGCAACATACTAAATGATCGGGTGCTAAGCTAATGGAATGGGTCATGTCAATCAGATCATTCTACTAATGATGTGACCTCGTTAATCAAATAACAACTCCTTGTTCATGGTTAGGAAACATAACCATCTTTGATTAACGAGCTAGTCAAGTAGAGGCATACTAGTGACACTCTGTTGGTCTATGTATTCACACATGTATTATGTTTCCGTTTAATACAATTCTAGCATGAATAATAAACATTTATCATGATGTAAGGAAATAAATAATAACTTTATTATTGCCTCTAGGGCATATTTCCTTCAGTCTCCCACTTGCACTAGAGTCAATAATCTAGATTACACTGTAATGATTCTAACACCCATGGAGCCTTGGTGCTGATCATGTTTTGCTCGTGGAAGAGGCTTAGTCAACGGGTCTGCAACATTCAGATCCGTATGTATCTTGCAAATCTCTATGTCTCCCACCTGGACTAAATCCCGGATGGAGTTGAAGCGTCTCTTGATGTGTTTGGTTCTTTTGTGAAATCTGGATTCCTTTGCCAAGGCAATTGCACCAGTATTGTCACAGAAGATTTTCATTGGACCCGATGCACTAGGTATGACACCTAGATCGGATATGAACTCCTTCATCCAGACTCCTTCGTTTGCTGCTTCCGAAGCAGCTATGTACTCCGCTTCACATGTAGATCCCGCTACGACGCTTTGTTTAGAACTGCACCAACTGACAGCTCCACCGTTTAAAGTAAACACGTATCCGGTTTGCGATTTAGAATCGTCCGGATCAGTGTCAAAGCTTGCATCAACGTAACCTCTTACGGTGAGCTCTTTGTCACCTCCATATACGAGAAACATATCCTTAGTCCTTTTCAGGTATTTCAGGATGTTCTTGACCGCTGTCCAGTGATCCATTCCAGGATTACTTTGGTACCTCCCTGCTAAACTTATAGCAAGGCACACATCAGGTCTGGTACACAGCATTGCATACATGATAGAGCCTATGGCTGAAGCATAGGGAACATCTTTCATTTTCTCTCTATCTTCTGCAGTGGTCGGGCATTGAGTCTTACTCAACTTCACACCTTGTAGCACAGGCAAGAACCCTTTCTTTGCTTGATCCATCTTGAACTTCTTCAAAATTTTGTCAAGGTATGTGCATTGTGAAAGTCCAATTAAGCGTTTTGATCTATCTCTATAGATCTTTATGCCTAATATGTATGCAGCTTCCCCGAGGTCTTTCATCGAAAAACTTTTATTCAAGTATCCCTTTATGCTATCCAGAAATTCTATATCATTTCCAATTAGCAATATGTCATCCACATATAATATCAGAAATGCTACAGAGCTCCCACTCACTTTCTTGTAAATACAGGCTTCTCCAAAAGTCTGTATAAAGCCAAATGCTTTGATCACACTATCAAAGCGTTTATTCCAACTCCGAGATGCTTGCACCAATCCATAAATGGATCGTTGGAGTTTGCATACTTTGTTAGCTCCTTTTGGATCGACAAAACCTTCTGGTTGTACCATATACAACTCTTCTTCCAGAAATCCATTCAGGAATGCAGTTTTGACATCCATCTGCCATATTTCATAATCATAAAATGCGGCAATTGCTAACATAATTCTGACGGACTTAAGCATCGCTACGGGTGAGAAAGTCTCATCGTAGTCAACCCCTTGAACTTGTCGAAAACCTTTTGCGACAAGTCGAGCTTTATAGACAGTAACATTACCGTCAGCGTCAGTCTTTTTCTTGAAGATCCATTTATTCTCAATTGCTTGCCGATCATCGGGCAAGTCAACCAAAGTCCATACTTTGTTCTCATACATGGATCCCATCTCAGATTTCATGGCCTCAAGCCACTTTGCGGAATCTGGGCTCACCATCGCTTCTTCATAGTTCATAGGTTCATCATGATCTAGCATCATGACTTCCAGAACTGGATTACCGTACCACTCTGGTGCGGATCTCACTCTGGTTGATCTACGTGGTTCAGTAGTATCTTGTTCTGAAGCTTCATGATCATCATCATTAGCTTCCTCACTGATTGGTATAGGTGTCGCAGAAACAGTTTTCTGTGATGTACTACTTTCCAATAAGGGAGCAGGTACAGTTACCTCGTCAAGTTCCACTTTCCTCCCACTCACTTCTTTCGAGAGAAACTCCTTCTCTAGAAATGATCCATTCTTAGCAACGAATGTCTTGCCTTCGGATCTGTGATAGAAGGTATACCCAACAGTTTCCTTTGGGTATCCTATGAAGACACATTTCTCCGCTTTGGGTTCGAGCTTATCAGGTTGAAGCTTTTTCACATAAGCATCGCAGCCCCAAACTTTAAGAAACGACAACTTCGGTTTCTTGCCAAACCATAGTTCATAAGGCGTCGTCTCAACGGATTTTGATGGTGCCCTATTTAACGTGAATGCGGCCGTCTCTAAAGCATAACCCCAAAATGATAGCGGTAAATCAGTAAGAGACATCATAGATCGTACCATATCTAGTAAAGTACGACTACGACGTTCGGACACACCATTACGCTGTGGTGTTCCAGGTGGCGTGAGTTGCGAAACTATTCCACAATTTTTCAAATGTACACCAAACTCGTAACTCAAATATTCTCCTCCACGATCAGATCGTAGAAATTTTATTTTCTTGTTACGATGATTTTCAACTTCACTCTGAAATTCCTTGAACTTTTCAAATGTTTCAGACTTATGTTTCATTAAGTAGATATACCCATATCTGCTTAAATCATCTCTGAAGGTGAGAAAATAACGATATCCGCCGCGAGCCTCAATATTCATCGGACCACATACATCGGTATGTATGATTTCCAACAAATCTGTTGCTCTCTCCATAGTACCGGAGAACGGTGTTTTAGTCATCTTGCCTATGAGGCACGGTTCGCAAGTACCAAGTGATTCATAATCAAGTGATTCTAAAAGCCCATCAGTATGGAGTTTCTTCATGCGCTTTACACCGATATGACCTAAACGGCAGTGCCACAAATAAGTTGCACTATCATTATTAACTTTGCATCTTTTGGCTTCTACATTATGAATATGTGTGTTACTATCTTCGAGATTCAACAAGAATAGACCACTCTTCAAAGGTGCATGACCATAAAAGATATTATTCATATAAATAGAACAACCATTATTCTCTGATTTAAATGAATAACCGTCTCGCATTAAACAAGATCCAGATATAATGTTCATGCTTAACGCTGGCACCAAATAACAATTATTTAGGTCTAATATTAATCCCGAAGGTAGATGTAGAGGTAGCGTGCCGACCGCGATCACATCGACTTTGGAACCGTTTCCCACGCGCATCGTCACCTCGTCCTTTGCTAGTGTCCGCTTATTCCGTAGTCCCTGTTTCGAGTTGCAAATATTAGCAACAGAACCAGTATCAAATACCCAGGTGCTACTGCGAGCTCTAGTAAGGTACACATCAATAACATGTATATCACATATACCTTTGCTCACTTTGCCATCCTTCTTATCCGCCAAATACTTGGGGCAGTTCCGCTTCCAGTGACCAGTCTGCTTGCAGTAGAAGCACTCAGTTTCAGGCTTAGGTCCAGACTTGGGTTTCTTCTCTTGAGCAGCAACTTGCTTACTGTTCTTCTTGAAGTTTCCCTTCTTCTTCCCTTTGCCCTTTTTCTTGAAACTAGTGGTTTTGTTAACCATCAACACTTGATGCTCCTTCTTGATTTCTACCTCCGCAGCTTTTAGCATTGCGAAGAGCTCGGGAATAGTCTTGTTCATCCCTTGCATATTATAGTTCATCACGAAGCTCTTGTAGCTTGGTGGCAGTGATTGGAGAATTCTGTCAATGACGCAGTCATCTGGAAGATTAACTCCCATCTGAATCAAGTGATTATTATACCCAGACATCTTGAGTATATGCTCACTGACAGAACTGTTCTCCTCCATCTTACAGCTATAGAACTTATTGGAGACTTCATATCTCTCAATTCGGGCATTTGCTTGAAATATTAACTTCAACTCCTGGAACATCTCATATGCTCCATGACGTTCAAAACGTCGTTGAAGTCCCGATTCTAAGCCGTAAAGCATGGCACACTGAACTATCGAGTAGTCATCAGCTTTGCTCTGCCAGACGTTCATAACATCTGGCGTTGCTCCAGCAGCAGGCCTGTCACCCAGCGGTGCTTCCAGGACGTAATTCTTCTGTGCAGCAATGAGGATAATCCTCAGGTTACGGACCCAGTCCGTGTAATTGCTACCATCATCTTTCAACTTTGCTTTCTCAAGGAACGCATTAAAATTCAACAGAACAATAGCACGAGCCATCTATCTACAAGCAACATAAACAAGCAAGATACTATCAGGTACTAAGTTCATGATAAGTTTAAGTTCAGTTAATCAAATTACTTAGGAACTCCCACTTAGATAGACATCCCTCTAATCCTCTAAGTGATCACGTGATCCAAATCAACTAAACCATAACCGATCATCACGTGAGATGGAGTAGTTTTCAATGGTGAACATCGTCATGTTGATCATATCTACTATATGATTCACGCTCGACCTTTCGGTCTCTGTGTTCCGAGGCCATATCTGCATATGCTAGGCTCGTCAAGTTTAACCTGAGTATTCTGCGTGTGCAAAACTGGCTTGCACCCGTTGTAGATGGACGTAGAGCTTATCACACCCGATCATCACGTGGTGTCTGGGCACGACGAACTTTGGCAATGGTGCATACTCAGGGAGAACACTTCTTGATAATTTAGTGAGAGATCATCTTATAATGCTACCGTCAATCAAAGCAAGATAAGATGCATAAAAGGATAAACATCACATGCAATCAATATAAGTGATATGATATGGCCATCATCATCTTGTGCTTGTGATCTCCATCTCCGAAGCACCGTCATGATCACCATCGTCACCGGCACGACACCTTGATCTCCATCGTAGCATCGTTGTCGTCTCGCCAATCTTATGCTTCCACGACTATTACTACCGCTTAGTAATCTAGTAAAGCATTACATCGCGATTGCATTGCATACAATAAAGCGACAACCATATGGCTCCTGCCAATTGCCGATAACTTAGTTACAAAACATGATCATCTCATACAATAAAATCAGCATCATGCCTTGACCATATCACATCACAACATACCCTGCAAAAACAAGTTAGACGTCCTCTACTTTGTTTGTTGCAAGTTTTACGTGGCTGCTACGGGCTTAAGTAAGAACTCATCTCACCTACGCATCAAAACCACAACGATAGTTCGTCAAATAGACTCCGTTTTAACCTTCTCAAGGACCGGGCGTAGTCACACTTGGTTCAACTAAAGTTGGAGAGACAGTCTTCCGCAAGCCATCTATGTGCAAAGCACGTCGAGGGAACCGGTCTCGCGTAAGAGTACGCGTAAGGTTGGTCTGGATCGTCTCAACCAACAATACCGCCGAACCAAAGTATGACATGCTGGTAGGCAGTATGACTTGTATCGCCCACAACTCACTTGTGTTCTACTCGTGCATATAACATCAAACCATAAAACCTAGGCTCGGATGCCACTGTTGGGGAACGCAGTAATTTCAAAAAATTTCCTACGCACACGCAAGATCATGGTGATGCACAGCAACGAGAGGGGAGAGTGTTGTCTACGTACCAACGCAGACCGACTGCGGAAGCGATCTCACAACATAGAGGAAGTAGTCGTACGTCTTCTTCCCGATCCGACCGATCCAAGCACCGTTACTCCGGCACCTCCGAGTTCTTAGCACACGTTCAGCTCGATGACGTTCCTCGGGCTCCGATCCAGCAAAGCGTCGAGGAAGAGTTCCGTCAGCACCACGGCATGATGACGATCTTGATGTACTACCGACGCAGGGCTTCGCCTAAGCACTACAACGGTACGATCGAGGTGGAATTTGGTGGCAGGGGGCACCGCACACGGCTAAGGAACGATCTCAAGGATCAAGTTGTGTGTCTATGGGGTGCCCCCTGCCCCCGTATATAAAGGCCAGGGGCAAGGGGGTCGGCCGGCTAGGAGGGAGGCGCAGGGAGGAGTCCCACTCCTACCGGGAGTAGGACTCCTTCCCCCAAATCCTATTCCTAGTAGGACTCTTCGGGAGAAAGAGAAGAGAGGGGGGCCGGCCCCTTCTCCTAGTCCTAATAGGACTAGGGAAGGGGGGTTCGGCCGGCTAGCCTGTGGGCTGCCCCTTCTCTCTTTTCCACTAAGGCCCAATAGGCCCATTTGCCTCCCGGGGGGTTCCGGTAACCCTCCCGGTAATCCGGTAAAATCCCGATTTCACCCGGAACACTTCCGGTGCCCAAACATAGGCTTCCAATATATCAATCTTTATGCCTCGACCATTTCGAGACTCCTCGTCATGTCCGTGATCTCATCCGGGACTCTGAACAACCTTCGGTACATCAAAATGCATAAACTCATAATAACTGTCATCGTAACGTTAAGCGTGCGGACCCTACGGTTCGAGAACAATGTAGACATGACCGAGACATGTCTCCGGTCAATAACCAATAGCGGGACCTGGATGCCCATATTGGCTCCTACATATTCTACAAAGATCTTTATCGGTCAGACCGCATAACAACATACGTTGTTCCCTTTGTCATCGGTATGTTACTTGCCCGAGATTCGATCGTCGGTATCCAATACCTAGTTCAATCTCGTTACCGGCAAGTCTCTTTACTCGTTCCGTAATACATCATCTCACAACTAACTTATTAGTTGCAGTGCTTGCAAGGCTTATGTGATGTGCATTACCGAGAGGGCCCAGAGATACCTCTCCGACAATCGGAGTGACAAACCCTAATCTCGAAATACGCCAACCCAACATCTACCATTGGAGACACCTGTAGTACTCCTTTATAATCACCCAGTTACGTTGTGACGTTTGGTAGTACCCAAAGTGTTCCTCCGGTAAACGGGAGTTGCATAATCTCATAGTTATAGGAACATGTATAAGTCATGAAGAAAGCAATAGCAACATACTAAATGATCGGGTGCTAAGCTAATGGAATGGGTCATGTCAATCAGATCATTCTACTAATGATGTGACCTCGTTAATCAAATAACAACTCCTTGTTCATGGTTAGGAAACATAACCATCTTTGATTAACGAGCTAGTCAAGTAGAGGCATACTAGTGACACTCTGTTGGTCTATGTATTCACACATGTATTATGTTTCCGTTTAATACAATTCTAGCATGAATAATAAACATTTATCATGATGTAAGGAAATAAATAATAACTTTATTATTGCCTCTAGGGCATATTTCCTTCAATAGTAGATATGATCAACATAATGATGTTCACCGATGAAAGTACTCCATCTCACATGATGATCGGACATGGTTTAGTTGATTTGGATCACGTGATCACTTAGAAGATTAGAGGGATGTCTATCTAAGTGGGAGTTCTTAAGTAATATGATTAATTGAACTTAAATTTATCATGAACTTAGTACCTGATAGTATCTTGCTTGTTTATGTTGATTGTAGATAGATGGCTCGTGCTGTTGTTCCGTTGAATTTTAATGCGTTCCTTGAGAAAGCAAAGTTGAAAGATGATGGTAGCAATTACACGGACTGGGTCCGTAACTTGAGGATTATCCTCATTGCTGCACAGAAGAATTACGTCCTGGAAGCACCGCTAGGTGCCAGGCCTGCTGCTGGAGCAACACCAGATGTTATGAACGTCTGGCAGAGCAAAGCTGATGACTACTCGATAGTTCAGTGTGCCATGCTTTACAGCTTAGAATCGGGACTTCAACGACGTTTTGAACTTCATGGAGCATATGAGATGTTTCAGGAGTTGAAGTTAATATTTCAAGCAAATGCCCGGATTGAGAGATATGAAGTCTCCAATAAGTTCTATAGCTGCAAGATGGAAGAGAACAGTTCTGTCAGTGAGCATATACTCAAAATGTCTGGGTATAATAATCACTTGATTCAATTGGGAGTTAATCTTCCAGGTGATTGCGTCATTGACAGAATTCTCCAATCACTGCCACCAAGCTACAAGAGCTTCGTGATGAACTATAATATGCAAGGGATGAACAAGACTATTGCTGAGCTCTTCGCAATGCTGAAAGCTGCGGAGGTAGAAATCAAAAAGGAGCATCAAGTGTTGATGGTTAACAAAACCACTAGTTTCAAGAAAAAGGGCAAAGGGAAGAAGAAGGGGAACTTCAAAAAGAACGACAAGCAAGTTGCTGCTCAAGAGAAGAAACCCAAGTCTGGACCTAAGCCTGAAACTGAGTGCTTCTACTGCAAGCAGACTGGTCACTGGAAGCGGAACTGCCCAAAGTATTTGGCGGATAAGAAGGATGGCAAGGTGAACAAAGGTATATGTGATATACATGTTATTGATGTGTACCTTACTAATGCTCGCAGTAGCACCTGGGTATTTGATACTGGTTCTGTTGCTAATATTTTCAACTCGAAACAGGGACTACGGATTAAGCGAAGATTGGCTAAGGACGAGGTGACGATGCGCGTGGGAAATGGTTCCAAAGTCGATGTGATCGCGGTCGGCACGCTACCTCTACATCTAGCTTCGGGATTAATATTAGAGCTAAATAATTGTTATTTGGTGCCAGCGTTGAGCATGAACATTATATCTGGATCTTGTTTAATGCGAGACGGTTATTCATTTAAATCAGAGAATAATGGTTGTTCTATTTATATGAGTAATATCTTTTATGGTCATGCACCCTTGAAGAGTTGGTCTATTCTTGTTGAATCTCGATAGTAGTGATACACATATTCATAATGTAGAAGCCAAAAGATGCAGAGTTGATAATGATAGTGTTACTTATTTGTGGCACTGCCGTTTAGGTCATATCGGTGTAAAGCGCATGAAGAAACTCCATAGTGATGGACTTTTGGAACCACTTGATTATGAATCACTTGGTACTTGCGAACCGTGCCTCATGGGCAAGATGACTAAAACACCGTCCTCTGGTACTACGGAGAGAGCAACAGATTTGTTGGAAATCATACATACAGATGTATGTGGTCCAATGAATATTGAGGCTCGTGGCAGATATCGTTATTTTCTCACCTTCACAGATGATTTAAGCAGATATGGGTATATCTACTTAATGAAACACAAGTCTGAAACATTTGAAAAGTTTAAAGAATTTCAGAGTGAAGTGGAAAATCATCGTAACAAGAAAATAAAGTTTCTACGATCTGATCGTGGAGGAGAATATTTGAGTTACGAGTTTGGTGTACATTTGAAAAATTGTGGAATAGTTTCGCAACTCACGCCACTCGGAACACCACAGCGTAATGGTGTGTCCGAACGTCGTAATCGTACTTTACTAGATTTGGTGCGATCTATGATGTCTCTTACTGATTTACCGCTATCATTTTGGGGATACGCTCTAGAGACGGCCGCATTCACGTTAAATAGGGCACCATCAAAATCAATTGAGACGACGCCTTATGAACTATGGTTTGGCAAGAAACCAAAGTTGTCGTTTCTAAAAGTTTGGGGCTGCGATGCTTATGTGAAAAAGCATCAACCTGATAAGCTCGAACCCAAATCAGAGAAATGTGTCTTCATAGGATATCCAAAGGAAACTATTGGATAAACCTTCTATCACAGATCCGAAGGCAAGAATTTTGTTGCTAAATTTAGAAACTTTCTTGAGAAGGAGTTTCTCTCGAAAGAAGTGAGTGGGAGGAAAGTAGAACTTGACGAGGTAACTGTACCTGCACCCTTGTTGGAAAGTAGTACATCACAGAAAACGGTTTCTGCGACACCTACACCAATAAGTGAGGAAGTTAATGATAATGATCATGAAACTTCAGAACAAGATACTACTGAACCTCGTAGATCAACCAGAGTAAGATCCGCGCCAGAGTGGTACGGTAATCCAGTTCTGGAAGTCATGCTACTAGATCATGATGTACCTACGAACTATGAAGAAGCGATGGTGAGCCCAGATTCTGCAAAGTGGCTTGAAGCCATGAAATCTGAGATGGGATCCATGTATGAGAACAAAGTATGGATTTTGGTTGACTTGCCCGATGATCGGCAAGCAATTGAGAATAAATGGATCTTCAAGAAAAAGACTGACACTGACGGTAATGTTACTGTCTATAAAGCTCGACTTGTCGCAAAAGGTTTTCGACAAGTTCAAGGGGTTGACTACGATGAGACCTTCTCACCTGTAGCGATGCTTAAGTCTGTTCGAATCATGTTAGCAATTGCCGCGTTTTATAATTATGAGATTTGGCAGATGGATGTCAAAACTGCATTCCTGAATGGATTTCTGGAAGAAGAGTTGTATATGATGCAACCGGAAGGTTCTGTTGATCCAAAGGGAGCTAACAAAGTGTGCAAGCTCCAGCGATCCATTTATGGACTGGTGCAAGCCTCTCGGAGTTGGAATAAACGTTTTGATAGTGTGATCAAAGCATTTGGTTTTATACAGACTTTTGGAGAAGCCTGTATTTACAAGAAAGTGAGTGGGAGCTCTGTAGCATTTCTGATATTATATGTGGATGACATATTGCTGATTGGAAATGATATAGAATTTCTGGATAGCATAAAGGGATACTTGAATAAGAGTTTTTCAATGAAAGACCTCGGTGAAGCTGCTTACATATTAGGCATAAAGATCTATAGAGATAGATCAAGACGCTTAATTGGACTTTCACAAAGCACATACCTTGACAAAATTTTGAAGAAGTTCAAAATGGATCAAGCAAAGAAAGGGTTCTTGCCTGTGTTACAAGGTGTGAAGTTGAGTCAGACTCAATGCCCGACCACTGCAGAAGATAGAGAGAAAATGAAAGATGTTCCCTATGCTTCAGCCATAGGCTCTATCATGTATGCAATGCTGTGTACCAGACCTGATGTTTTCCTTGCAATAAGTTTAGCAGGGAGGTACCAAAGTAATCCAGGAGTGGATCACTGGACAGCGGTCAAGAACATCCTGAAATACCTGAAAAGGACTAAGGATATGTTTCTTGTATATGGAGGTGACAAAGAGCTCACCGTAAAAGGTTACGTTGATGCAAGCTTTGACACTGATCCGGACGATTCTAAATCGCAAACCGGATACGTGTTTACATTAAACGGTGGAGCTGTCAGTTGGTGCAGTTCTAAACAAAGCGTCGTAGCGGGATCTACATGTGAAGCGGAGTACATAGCTGCTTCAGAAGCAGCAAACAAAGGAGTCTGGATGAAGGAGTTCATATCCGATCTAGGTGTCATACCTAGTGCATCGGGTCCAATGAAAATCTTTTGTGACAATACTGGTGCAATTGCCTTGGCAAAGGAATCCAGATTTCACAAGAGGACCAAACACATCAAGAGACGCTTCAATTCCATCCGGGATCTAGTCCAGGTGGGAGACATAGAGATTTGCAAGATACATACGGATCTGAATGTTGCAGACCGGTTGATTAAGCCTCTTCCACGAGCAAAACATGATCAGCACCAAGGTTCCATGGGTGTTAGAATCATTACTGTGTAATCTAGATTATTGACTCTACTGCAAGTGGGAGACTGAAGGAAATATGCCCTAGAGGCAATAATAAAGTTATTATTTATTTCCTTATATCATGATAAATGTTTATTATTCATGCTAGAATTGTATTAAACCAGAAACATAATACATGTGTGAATACATAGACAAACTTAGTGTCACTAGTATGCCTCTACTTGACTAGCTCATTAATCAAAGATGGTTATGTTTCCTAACCATGAACAATGTGTTGTTATTTGATTAACGAGGTCACACCATTAGTTGAATGATCTGATTGACATGACCCATTTCATTAGCTTAGCAGCCGATCGTTTAGTATGTTGCTATTGCTTTCTTCATGACTTATACATGTTCCTATGACTATGAGATTATGCAAATCCCGTTTACCGGAGGAACACTTTGGGTGCTACCAAACGTCACAACATAACTGGGTGATTATAAAGGAGTACTACAGGTGTCTCCAAAGGTAGATGTTGGGTTGGCGTATTTCGAGATTAGGATTTGTCACTCCGATTGTCGGAGAGGTATCTCTTTGCCCTCTCGGTAATGCACATCACATAAGCCTTGCAAGCACTGCAACTAATATGTTAGTTGTGAGATGATGTATTACGGAACGAGTAAAGAGACTTGCCGGTAACGAGATTGAACTAGGTATTGGATACCGATGATCGAATCTTGGGCAAGTAACATACCGATGACAAAGGGAACAACGTATGTTGTTATGCGGTCTGACCGATAAAGATCTTCGTAGAATATGTAGGAGCCAATATGGGCATCCAGGTCCTGCTATTGGTTATTGACCGGAGATGTGTCTCAGTCATGTCTACATTGTTCTCGAACCGTAGGGTCCGCACGCTTAACGTTACGATGACAGTTATTATGAGTTTATGCATTTTGATGTACCGAAGTTAGTTCGGAGTCCCGGATGTGATCACGGACATGACGAGGAGTCTCGAAATGGTCGAGACATAAAGATTGATATATTGGATGACTATATTCGGACACCGGAAGTGTTCCGGATGATTTCGGAGAAAACCGGAGAGCCGGAGGGGTTACCAGGAACCCCCCGGGGAAGTAATGGGTCTTATTGGGCCTGAGGGGAGAGAGAGGGCAGCAGCCCAAGAGGTGCCCCCCCCTCAAGGGAGTCCGAATTGGACTAGGAGGGGAGGGCGTGGCCCCCCCTTTCCCTCTCCCTCTCCCTCTCTTTCCTTCCCCCCAAGTCTCCTAGTTGGACTAGGAAAGGGGAGTCCTACTCCCACTAGGAGGGGGACTCCCCCTCCCTTGGCGCGCCCCATAGGCCGGCCGGCCTCCCCCTTGCTCCTTTATATACGGGGGCAGGGGGGCACCTCTAGACACACAAGTTGATCGTTCCTTAGCCGTGTGCGGTGCCCCCTGCCACCATATTCCACCTTGATCATATCGTTGTAGTGCTTAGGCGAAGCCCTGCGTCGGTAGAACATCAAGATCGTCATCACGCCGTCGTGCTGATGGAACTCCTCCCCGAAGCTTTGCTGGATCGGAGCCCGGGGATCGTCATCGAGCTGTACGTGTGCTAAGAACTCGGAGGTGCCGGAGTAACGGTGCTTGGATCGGTTGGTTCGGGAAGAAGATGTACGACTACTTCCTCTACGTTGTGTCAATGCTTCCGTTGCGATCTACAAGGGTACGTAGATCATACTCTCCTCTCGTTGCTGTGCATCACCATGATCTTGCGTGTGCGTAGGAATTTTTTTGAAATTACTACGTCCCCCAACAGGAAATGTGCCCTAGAGGCAATAATATTTATATTTCCTTATATCATGATAAATGTTTATTATTCATGCTAGAATTGTATTAACCGGAAACTTGATACATGTGTGGATACATAGACAAAACAAAGTGTCCCTAGTATGCCTCTACTAGACTAGCTCATTAATCAAAGATGGTTAAGTTTCCTGACCATAGACATGTGTTGTCATTTGATGAACGGGATCACATCATTAGGAGAATGATGTGATGGACAAGACCCATCCATTAGCTTAATGATAGTTAAGTTTTATTACTATTGATTTCTTCATGAGTTATACATATTCCTTTGACTATGAGATTATGCAACTCCCGAATACCGGAGGAACACCTTGTGTGCAATCAAACATCACAATCTAACTGGGTGATTATAAAGATGCTCTACATGTGTCTCCGAAGGTGTTTGTTGGGTTGGCATAGATCAAGATTAGGATTTTTCACTCCGAGTATCGGAGAGGTATCTCTGGGCCCTCTCGGTAATGCACATCATGATAAGCCTTGCAAGCAATGTCACGAATGAGTTAGTTACGGGATGATGCATTACGGAACGAGTAAAGAGACTTGCCGGTAACTAGATTGAACTAGGTATGATGATACCGATGATCAAATCTCAGGCAAGTAACATGCCGATGACAAAGGGAATAATGTATGTTATTATTGCGGTTTGACCGATAAAGATCTTCATAGAATATGTAGGAACCAATATGAGCATCCAGGTTTCGCTATTGGTTATTGACCGTAGATGTGTCTTGGTCATGTCTACATAGTTCTCGAACTCATAGGGTCCGCATGCTTAACATTCAATGACGATTTGTATTATGAGTTATGTGTTTTGGTGACCGAAGTTTCTTCGGAGTCCCGAATGAGATCACTGATGTCTACTACACAACCTTCTTCTTGTAGGCGTTGTTGGGCCTCCAAGTGCAGAGGTTTGTAGGACATCAGCAAA
Source organism: Triticum monococcum (assembly GCA_034509565.1). NCBI lineage: Eukaryota > Viridiplantae > Streptophyta > Magnoliopsida > Poales > Poaceae > Triticum > Triticum monococcum. The sequence goes on along the minus strand of CM067846.1, from coordinate 59,285,921 downwards.
TTTCCCTCAAGTGGATGACCTAAGGTTTATCAATCTGTGGGAGGCGTAGGATGAAGATGGTCTCTCTCAAGCAACCCTGCAACCAAATAACAAAGAGTCTCTTGTGTCCCCAACACACCCAATACAATGGTAAATTGTATAGATGCACTAGTTCGGAGAAGAGATGGTGATACAAGTGCAATATGGATGGTAGATATAGGTTTTTGTAATCTGAAAATATAAAAACAGCAAGGTAACTAATGGTAAAAGTGAGCGTAAATGGTATTGCAATGTGTTGAAACAAGGCCTAGGGTTCATACTTTCACTAGTGCAAGTTCTCTCAACAATAATAACATAATTGGATCATATAACTATCCCTCAACATGCAACAAAGAGTCACTCCAAAGTCACTAATAGCAGAGAACAACCGAAGAGATTATGGTAGGGTATGAAACCACATCAAAGTTATCCTTTCTGATCGATCTATTCAAGAGTCCGTAGTAAAATAACACGAAGCTATTCTTTCCGTTCAATCTATCATAGAGTTCGTACTAGAATAACACCTTAAGACACAAATCAACCAAAACCCTAATGTCACCTAGATACTCCAATGTCACCTCAAGTATCCGTGGGTATGCTTATACAATATGCATCACACAATCTCAGATTCATCTATTCAACCAACACAAAGAACTTCAAAGAGTGCCCCAAAGTTTCTACCAGAGAGTCAAGACAAAAATGTGTGCCAACCCCTATGCATAAGTTCACGAGGTCACGGAACTCGCAAGTTGATCACCAAAACATGCATCAAGTGGATCACATGGTATCCCATTGTCACCACTGATAAGCACGTGCAAGACATACATCAAGTGGATCACATGGTATCCCATTGTCACCATAGATAAGCACGTGCAAGACATACATCAAGTGTTCTCAAATCCTTAAAGACTCAATCCGATAAGATAACTTCAAAGGGAAAACTCAATTCATCACAAGAGAGTAGAGGGGGAAAACATCATAAGATCCAACTATAATAGCAAAGCTCGTGATACATCAAGATCGTACTGACTCAAGAACATGAGAGAGAGAGAGAGAGATCAAACACATAGCTACTGGTACATACCCTCAGCCCCGAGGGTGGACTACTCCCCCTCATCATGGAGAGCACCGGGATGATGAAGATGGCCTCTGGAGAGGGATTCCCCCCTCCGGCAGGGTGCCGGAACGGGTCTAGATTGGTTTTCGGTGGCTACGGAGGCTTCTGGCGGCGGAACTCCCGATCTATTCTGTTCCTCCAAGTTTTTAGGGTATATGGTTATATATAGGCGAAAGAAGTCGATCAGGGGAGCAACGAGGGGCCCCCGAGGGTGGGGGCATGCCCAGGGGGGCAGGCGCGCCTCCCTGCCTTGTGGCCTCCTCAAAGCTTCCTTGACTTCAACTCCAAGTCTCCTGGATCATGTTCGTTCCAAAAATCACGCTCCCGAAGGTTTCATTCTGTTTGGATTCCGTTTGATATTTCTTTTCTGTGAAACACTGAAACAAGGGAAAAACAGAAACTAGCACTGGGCTCTGGGTTAATAGGTTAGTCTCAAAAATAATATAGAAGTGCATAATAAAGCCCATAAACATCCAAAACAGATAATATAATAGCATGGAACAATCAAAAATTACAGATACGTTGGAGATGTATCAGCATCCCCAAGCTTAATTCCTGCTCATCCTCGAGTAGGTAAATGATAAAAATAGAATTTTTGATGTGGAATGCTTCCTAACATATTTCTCAATGTAATTTTCTTTATTGTGGCATGAATGTTCAGATCCGAAAGATTCAAGATAAAAGTTTAATATTGACATAATAATAATAATACTTCGAGCATACTAACTAAGCAATCATGTCTTCTCAAAATAACATGGCAAAAGAAAGTTCATCCCTACAAAATCATATAGTTTGGTCATGCCCCATTTTCGTCACACAAGAATGCTCTCATCATGCACAACCCCGATGACAAGCCAAGCAATTGTTTCATACTTTAGTAATCTCAAACTTTTTTCAACTTTCACGCAATACATGAGCGTGAGCCATGGATATAGCACTATGGGTGAAATAGAATATAATGAAGGGGGTTATGAGGAGGAGACAAAAAAGGAGAAAGTCTCACATCGACGCGGCTAATCAATGGGCTAGGGAGATGCCCATCAATTGATGTCAATGCAAGGAGTAGGGATTGCCATGCAACGGATGCACTAGAGCTATAAATGTATGAAAGCTCAGCAAAAGAAACTAAGTGGGTGTGCATCCAACTTTCTTGCTCACGAAGACCTTGGGCACTTGAGGATGCCCATTGTTGGAATATACAAGCCAAGTTCTATAATGAAAAATTCCCACTAGTATATGAAAGTGACAAAACAAGAGACTCTCTGTCATAAAGATCATGGTGCTACTTTGAAGCACAAGTGTGGAAAAAGGATAGTAGCATTGCCCCTTTTTATTTTATTTTTTGGTCCTTCCCTTTTTTGGCCATTCTCTTTTTTTGGGATAATGCTCTATTAATGATGATCATCACACTTCTATTTATTTACAACTCAATGATTATAACTCGATACTAGAACAAGATATGACTCTATATGAATGCCTCCGGCGGTGTACAGGGATGGACAATGAATCAAGAGTGACATGTATGATAAATTATGCATGGTGGATTTTCCACAAATACGATGTCAACTACATGATCATGCAAGGCAATATGACAATGATGATGTGTGTCATGATGAACGGAATGGTGGTAAGTTGCATGGCGATATATATCGGAATGGCTATGGAAATGCCATAATAGGTAGGTATGGTGGCTGTTTTGAGGAAGATATAAGGAGGTTTATGTGTGATAGAGCGTATCATATCACGGGATTTGGATGCACCGGCGAAGTTTGCACCAACTCTCAAGGTGAGAAAGGGCAATGCACGGTACCGAAGAAGCTGGCAATGATGGAAGGGTGAGAGTGCGTATAATCCGTGGACTCAACATTAGTCAAAAAGAACTCACATACTTATTGCAAAAATCTACAATTCATCAAAAACCAAGTATTACGCGCATGCTCCCAGGGGGATAGATTGGTAGGAAAATACCATTGCTCGTCCCCGACCGCCACTCATAAGGAAGACAATCAAATAACACCTCATGTTTCAAATTTGTTACACAATGTTTACCATACGTGCATGCTACGGGACTTGCAAACTTCAACACAAGTATTTCTCAAATTCACAACTACTCAACTAGCACAACTTTAATATCACCATCCCCATATCTCAAAACAATCATCAAGTATCAAACTTCTCTTAGTATTCAATGCACTTATATGAAAGTTTTTATTATGCCTAAAAGAAAATTGCCATGTTGTTCTAAAGGACTCTCAAAATAATATAATTGACGAATTAGATATCAATTATTTCTATAAAATAAAACCACCACTGTGCTCTAAAAGATATAAGTGAAGCACTAGAGCAAATGACAAACTACTCCAAAAGATATAAGTGAAGATCAATGAGTAGTTGAATAATTATGAAACTATTGTGAAGAATGTCCCATTTAATAATTTCAGATCTTGTTATATTATTCAAACAACAAGAAAATGACGCTCCAAGCAAAACACATATCATGTGGTGAATAAAAATATAGCTCCAAGTAAAGTTACCGATGAATGAAGACGAAAGAGGGGATTCCTTCCGGGGCATCCCCAAGCTTAGCCTTTTTGGTGTCCTTGGATTTTACCTTGGGGTGCCTTGGGAATCCCCAAGCTTAGGCTCTTGCCACTCCTTATTCCTTAGTCCATCGAATCTTCACCCAAAACTTGAAAACTTCACAACACAAAACTTAACAGAAATCTCGTAAGCTCCGTTAGTATAAGAAAATAAATCACCACTTAAGTATTGTTGTGAACTCATTCTAAATTCATATTTGTGTAATATCTACTGTATTCCAACTTATCTATGGTTCATACCCTCCGATACTACTCATAGATTCATCAAAATAAGCAAACAACACATAGAGAACAAAATCTGTCAAAAACAGAACAGTCTGTAGTAATCTATAGGTTTTGAATACTTATGTAACTCCAAAAATCCTGAGAATTTAGGAAGTCCTAGGCAAATTGTTTATTAATCTACCTCAAGTGGAATTGGTATTTTATCGCTCTCTAGTAAAAAATGAAAATTATTCTCGTGAGTGCATACTTTCTGTTTTTTACAGCAAGATCAAATAACAATCACCCAAGAAGATCCTAAAGGATTTACTTGGCACAAACACTAATTAAAACATAAAAAAACAATCATAACAGAGGATAGATGATTTTTTATTACTAAACATTAACAAAAAGCAAGGAACAAAAATAAATTTGGGTTGCCTCCCAACAAGCGCTATCGTTTAACTCCCCTAGCTAGGCATGATGATTTCAATGATGCTCATATAAAAGATAAGAATTGAAACATAAAGAGAGCATCATGAAGAATATGACTAGCACATTTAAGCCTAACCCACTTCCTATGCATATGGATTTTGTGATCAAACAACTTGTGGGAACAAGAATCAACTTGCATAGGAAGGTAAAACAAGCATATCTTCAAGATTTTCAACACATAGAGAGGAAACTTGATATTATTGCAATTCCTACAACATATATTCCTCCCTCATAATAATTTTTAGTAGCATCATGTATGAATTCAACAATATAACCATCACATAAAGTATTATTTTCATGATCTACAAGCATGCAAAGTTGACACTCTTCCAAAATAGTGGGATTAACATTAACTAAAGTCATGACCTCTCCAAACCCACTTTCATCAATATAATCATCATAAATAGGAGGCATGGTATCATCAAAATAAATTTGCTCAACAAAACTTGGGGGACAAAAAATATCATCTTCATCAAACATAGCATCCCCAAGCTTGTGGCTTTGCACATCATTAGCATCATAGATATTCAAGGAATTCATACTAACAACATTGCAATCATGCTCATCATACAAAGATTTAGTGCCAAACATTCTAATGCATTCTTCTTCTAACAATTTGGCACAATTATCGGAATCCTTATTTTCATGAAAGATATTAAAAATATGAAGCAAATGATGTCTACTACACAACCTTATTCTTGTAGACGTTGTTGGGCCTCCAAGTGCAGAGGTTTGTAGAACAACAGCAAATTTCCCTCAAGTGGATGACCTAAGGTTTATCAATCCATGGGAGGCGTAGGATGAAAATGATCTCTCTCAAGCAACCCTGCAACCAAATAACAAAGAGTCTCTTGTGTCCCCAACACACCCAATACAATGGTAAATTGTATAGGTGCACTAGTTCGGCGAAGAGATGGCGATACAAGTGCAATATGGATGGTAGATATAGGTTTTTTTAATCTGAAAATATAAAAACAGCAAGGTAACTAATGGTAAAAGTGAGCGTAAACGGTATTGCAATGTGTTGAAACAAGGCCTAGGGTTCATACTTTCACTAGTGCAAGTTCTCTCAACAATAATAACATAATTGGATCATATAACTATCCCTCAACATGCAACAAAGAGTCACTCCAAAGTCACTAATAGCGGAGAACAAACGAAGAGATTATGGTAGGGTACGAAACCACCTCAAAGTTATCCTTTCTGATCGATCTATTCAAGAGTCCGTAATAAAATAACACGAAGCTATTCTTTCTGTTCATTCTATCATAGAGTTCGTACTAGAATAACACCTTAGGACAAAAATCAACCAAAACCCCAATGTCACCTAGATACTCCATTGTCACCTCAAGTATCCATGGGTATGATTATACGATATGCATCACACAATCTCAGATTCATCTATTCAACCAACACAAAGAACTTCAAAGAGTGCCCCAAAGTTTCTACCGGAGAGTCAAGACGAAAACGTGTGCCAACCCCTATGCATAAGTTCAGGAGGTCACAGAACTCGCAAGTTGATCACCAAAACATACATCAAGTGGATCACATGATATCTCATTGTCACCACAGATAAGCACGTGCAAGACATACATCAAGTGTTCTCGAATCCTTAAAGACTTAATACGATAAGATAACTTCAAAGGGAAAACTCAATTCATCAGAAGAGAGTAGAGGGGGAGAAACATCATAAGATCCAACTATAATAGCAAAGCTCGCGATACATCAAGATCGCGCCGACTCAAGAACACGAGAGAGAGAGAGAGAGATCAAAAACATACTACTGGTACATACCCTCAGCCCCGAGGGTGGACTACTCCCTCCTTGTCATGGAGAGCGCAGGGATGATGAAGATGGCCACCGGAGAGGGATTCCCCCTCCGGTAGGGTGCCGGAACGGGACTAGATTGGTTTTCGGTGGCTACTGAGGCTTCTGGCGGCGGAACTCCCGATCTATTATGTTCCTCCATGTTTTTAGGGTATATGGATATATATTGGCGAAACAAGTCGGTCAAGGGAGCCACGAGGGGCCCACGAGGGTGGGGGCGCGCCCAGGGGGGCAGGCACGCATCCCTGCCTCCTGGCCTCCTCGAAGTATCCTTGACTTCAACTCCAAGTCTCCTGGATCACATTCGTTCCAAAAATCACGCTCCCGAAGGTTTCATCCCGTTTGGACTCTGTTTGATATTCCTTTTCTGTGAAACACTAAAACAAGGGAAAAAACAGAAACTGGCACTGGGCTCTGGGTTAATAGGTTAGTCCCAAAAATAATATAAAAGTGCATAATAAAGCCCACAAACATCCAAAACAGATAATATAATAGCATGGAACAATAATAAATTATAGATACATTGGAGACATATCAATCACAGACATGACGAGGAGTCTCGAAATGGTCGAGAGGTAAAGATTCATATATTGGAAGGTAGTATCCGGACATCAGAATTGTTTCGAGTGGTTCGAGTATTGTACCGGAGTACCGAGGGGTTATCGGAACCCCCGAGGGAATTAATGGGCCTACATGGGCCTTAGTGGAGAGAGAGGAGGGCCGCAAGGGGTGGCCCCACGCACCCCCCATGGCAGTCCGAATTGAACTAGGGGAGGAGGCGCCTCCCCCCTTTCCCTCTCCCTCTCCCTCTCCTTCCTTTTCCCCTCTGGTAAGAAAGGAAGGGGGGGGGGCGAATCCTACTAGGAGTGGAGTCCTAGTAGGACTCCCCCCCATGGCGCGCCCCTCCTAGCCGGCCGCCTCCTCCTCCCTCCTTTATATACGGGGGCAAGGGTGAAGACCCACAAGTATAGGGGATCAATTGTAGCTCTTTTCGATAAGTAAGAGTGTCAAGTAGCAGGGTAGTTTGATAGCAAGATAATTTGTAACGAGAAAGTAACGATAGTAGTAACAGAAGTGCACCAAGGTAGCACAATACTTTTGAGGCAAAGGACAGGCCAAAACAGTCTCTTATAATAAGCAAAGCGTTCTTGAGGTTACACGGGAATTTCATCTAGTCACTTTCATCATGTTGGTTCGATTCATGTTCGCTACTTTGATAATTTGATATGTGGGTAGACCGGTGCTTAGGTGCTGTTCTTACTTGAACAAACCTCCTACTTATGATTAACCTTCCCGCAAGCATCCACAACTACGAGAAAAGTATTAAGAATAAATTCTAACCATAGCATTAAACTTTTGGATCCAATCGGTCCCTTACGGAATAGCGCATAAACTGGGGGTTAAGTTTCTGTCACTCTCGCAACCCACCATCTAGTTGCTACTCCACAATGCATTCCCTTAGGCCCAAAATATGGTGAAGTGTCATGTAGTCGACGTTCACATGACAGTACTAAGGGAATCACAACATTCATACTATCAAAATATCGAACACATATCAAATTCACATGATTACTTGCAACATGATTTCTCCCGTGACCTCAAGAACAAAGGTAACTACTCACTAATAATAATCATGCTCAAGATCATAGGGGTATTAAATAGTATATTGGATATGAACATATAATCTTCCACCAAATAAACCATATAGTAATCAACTACAAGATGTAATCAACACTACTAGTCACCCACAAGTACCAATCTATAGTTCCGGCAACAAGATTGGACACGAGAGATGAACTAGGGTTTGAGAGGAGATGGTGCTGTTGAAGATGTTGATGGAGATTTCCCTCCCCAAGATGGGAGAGTTGTTGGTGATGATGATGACGATGATTTCCCCCTCCGGGAGGGAAATTCCCTCGGCGGAATCGCTCCACCAGAGGGCAAAAGTGCTCCTGCCCAAGTTCCGCCTCAAGGCGGCGGTGCTTCGTCCCGAAAGTCCTCCCCTTATTTTTTCCAGGTCAAAATGATTTATATACCAAAAGATGGGCACCGGAGGTGGGCCGAGGAGGCCACAACCCCCTAGGGCGTGCCAGGGGCCCTGGCGCGCCCAGGTGGGTTGTGCCCACCTGGTGGCCCCCCTCTGGTAGTTATGTTCTCCAATAATTCTTATATATTTCATAAAAAATTCACCGTGAAGTTTCAGCTTGTTTGGAGTTTGCAGAATAGGTAGCTTGACGTAGCTTTTTAAGGTCCAGATTTCCAATTGCCGGAATTCTCCCTCTTGGCGTGTACCTTGCAAATTATGAGAGAAGAGGCATTAGAATTACTCCAAAAAGCATTATTATGGATAAAAACATTATAAATAACAGTAAGAAAACATGATGCAAAATGGACGTATCAACTCCCCCAAGCTTAGACTCGCTTGTCCTCAAGCAAAAACCGAAATCGAAAAACATGTCCACATGATTTGAGAGAGAGGTGTCGATAAAAACAAAATGCGGAAATATAAGCATCATGTTGATTATTATAACAGCAATAAAATTAAACATAGGACTTTTATTATAGAACTTTCATCATATACTTCTCATGAATAAGTAATAATTCATCACACAATCGAAGTATAAAGCAAAAACTCTAGTAGAAACCAACAAACTATGTTCTCAGTCAACTTTGCAACTACAATTCATCATCTTTTCAGGAAGGGTCACGTGTCTGAGCCTTTAGGCAAGTCCACATACTCAACCATCATATAGTCTTCTATGATTGCTAACACTCACATCGTACCCATGAGCAAAACGTTTCAACCGGACACATAGAAAGATAGGGGCTTATGGTTCCGCCTCCCAACATACTCACCTCAAGGGTGATGTCAACAATAATAACTCATGCCACCCATATTCAAATGGACATTTGTGCCTAGATCTTTTCTCACCACATGATTCTTGCCAAAAGAGAATGATAAAAGGAATAGAGAGAAAAACTTTTGACTCTTTGCATAAAAGTAAAAGATAGGCCTTTCGCAGAGGGAAGCAGAGGTTTCCATGCACTTATTTGTTTGTATGCTCAATCCCTTAGTGCAAAAGAACATCACGTTACATTGCCCCTTGTGATAGCGACCTTTATTATGCAGTCTGTTGCTTTTATTCTTCACCACCACAAGTTCGTGCAATGCTCAATTTTCTCTTACACTAAATGATCTCACACTTTTAGAAGCAATTTTTATTGCCCTTTTGCACCAATGACAACTTACTTGAGGGATCTTGCTCAATCCATAGGTAGGTATGGTGGACACTTGAAAAATAAGATTTGGGTTTAAGGGTTTTTGGATGCACAAGTAGTATCTCTACTTAGTGCAGAATTTTTGGCTAGCAAAGATAGGGGCAAGCACCACATGTTAAAGGATCTATGACAATATGACTTCTATGTGAATATGAACAAACATAAATCATTAGGTTTTCCTCGTTGTCCAACGTCAACAATTTTGGCATATAATATTTTGATGAGGGCTCACAATCACAAAAGATTTCTAGGATAGTATATTTATATGTGAATCTTCTCTTCCCTTATTAATTATTTCATGAGTTGCATCATTGACTAATGCTATGTTTGTCAATCTCTAATAAAATTTTCTACTTATACTTTTCCTTATGTGGTGCCATCACCTACCATAGGATTAGTATATAATATTTTATTTATTTATTTCCTTTCTTTTATTTGTTTCCTTTCATATTTCTTTTCTTTAATTGCAACATGAAAGTAAAGAAAGCAAAGCTCATACTAAACTTTATTATATAACTTGCACACGATTACAAGGATAGATCACTAAGCAAACTCTCAAAGAAGAAAGGATCGAACTAAACTTTTATTTATCTAAAGCAAAAGGATCGTACTAAAATAAGTAAAAGCAAAACGATAGTGGGGTGATACGATACCGGGGCACCTCCCCCAAGCTTGGCGGAAGCCAAGGGGAGTGCCCATATCCGATACTCAGTTCTCCTTTGGTGGTGAAGAAGATGATGGTGGTGGTGAAGTAGTATTCTCCAATATAATCCTGAGTAAATCCTTCACACCTTGAATCTCCCAAAGGGCTTGATGAATTAATTCATTGTTTTCCTTCACCTCAGGCATTATGTGTTTATTCTCACGGCCCCACGGTTTAGTTCCTACACTACTTTCTCTTGGCCGGGATATGTCCCAGTTGGATGGTATGTGCCTACGAGGAGTGTTCTCGAACCCATAATTGTGAATCAGATTATGAAAATTGTTACGATGTAACTTGTGTAAGGGCCTCCTCAGTGGGAGCTCTTCTTGCACTTCCAGGCTCTCTTGATTGTCCGATGATCCCATGGCTTCCCCTTCTTCTTCTTCCATAGCAACCTCTTCAGCTTCATCCCTCCTTAGATCTTCCTGAACCGACCTTATGCCTCCTTCTCCATTGTTGAAGGGTGAGGAGGACATGACATTGGTCTAGTTGAACCTGTCAGAAATCAGAAAGAAAAGAGAACAGAGGATTTCTCCATGATACGGTGATCAATAGGTTCAGGGAGTATATATAGATTTTTTTTATCTTAGAGGACAAGCATATGGTAGAAAAATGGAGTACAGAAGGTGTCCCAAGTGGGCACAACCCACCTGGGTGCGCTAGGCAAGCCTGGCGCGCCCTGGTGTCTTGTGCCCACCAGGGGACGCTTCCTGGAAGTTTCTATATTTCCAAAATTCTAAAATATTCCAATACTGATAAAATTTTTTTTGCAGATTCTTCAGAGTCCGTTTACTTATTGTATCATGTACGTCCTTATTTTCACGATTCCGGAGTGTTCCAAAAGGACTCTTTTATGTGTTCTTCCAGTGTCATGGTTTGGATAATATTACTTTCAATATTAATAGGCGTACCTGAGATATAATGCTTTATTCGTTGCCCATTGACAACCTTCAGGTTAGTAGATTAGGAATTATTTATTTTGATGGCTCCAGACCGGTAAACCTGCTCGATGACGTATGGGCCTTCCCATTTTGAGAGGAGTTTTCCTGCAAAGAATCTAAAATGAGAGTTGTACAAAAGAACATATTCTCCGACTTTAAACTCATGCTTTTGAATTCTTTTGTCATGCCATCTTTTTACTTTTTCTTTAAATAATTTTGCATTTTCATAAGCTTGGGTTTTCCATTCATCTAATGAGCTAATATCAAATAACCTCTTTTCACCAGCAAGTTTGAAATCATAATTGAGTTCTTTGATTGCCCAATATGCTTTATGTTCTAACTCAAGAGGCAAATGACATGTTGATACGTCTCCAACGTATCTATAATTTTTGATTCTTCCATGATGTTATATTATCAATCTTGGATGTTTTATAATCATTTTATATCATTTTTGGTACTAACCTATTGACATAGTGCCAAGTGCCAGTCCCTGTTTTTCCGTGTTTTTTACATCATAGAAAATCAATATCAGTTGGCGTCCAAATTCCACGAAACTTTAAGAAGAATTTTTATGGGCCAAAAGGAACACAACGTGCCCTGGCTGCACCTGGGTGGTGCCTCGAGGGGGGCACAACCCACCAGGGTGTGCTAGGAGGCCCAGGCGCGCCCTGGTGGGTTGTGCCCACCTCGGGTGCCTCCCGGACCGCCTCTTTTCTCTATAAATACCCCCAAAAATCCCAGAACCCTAGGGGAGTCGATGAAATATTCACCCAGCTGCCGTAGAGTCCAGAACCACCAGATCCAATCTAGACACCATCTCGGATGGGGTTCACCACCTCCATTGGTGCCTCTTTGATGATGGGTGAGTAGTTCTTTGTAGACCTTCGGGTCCGTAGTTAGTAGCTAGATGGCTTCATCTCTCTCTCTCTTGATTCTTAATACAATGGTCTCTTAGAGATCCATATGATGTAACTCTTTTGCGGAGTGTATGTTGGGATCGATGAACTTTGAGTTTATGATCAGTTGTATCTTTTTATATCCATGAAAGTATTTGAGTTTATTTGATCTCTTTTATGCATGATTGCTTATAGCCTCGTATTTTTTCTCCGATATTTGGGTTTTGTTTGGCCAACTTGATCTATTTATCTTGCAATGGGAAGAGGTGCTTTGTAGTGGGTTCGATCTTACGATGCTTGATACCAGTGACAGAAAGGGAAAAGACACGTATGTATCATTGCTACTAAGGATAAAACGATGGGGTCTATCTCTACATAGATAGATCTTGCCTACATCATGTCATCGTTCTTATTGCATTACTCCGTTTTTCCATGAACTTAATACACTAGATGCATGCTGGATAACTGTCATTGTGTGGAGTAATAGTAGTAGATGCATGCAGGAGTCGATCTACTAATCTTGGACGTGATGCCTATATAATGATCATTGCCTGGATATCGTGATGATTATTTGAAGTTCTATCAATTTCCCAATAGTAATTTGTTTACCCACCATTTGCTATTTTTCTCGAGAGAAGCCAGTAGTGAAACCTACGGCCCCGGGTCTTCTTTCTCATATATTTTCCTTTGCGATATGTTTTTATTTGCTTTTATTTTCAGATCTATTAATCCAAAATCCCAAAAATACTTTGATGCACTTTATTTTATTTGCGATCTATTTATCCAATCAATTACAACCTTTTTACTGTCACACACCAATTCCTGGCACCGTTACCTAAAAGGGATTGACAACCCCTTTAATACGTCGGGTCACGAGGATTTGTTATCTGTGTGCAGGGGCTGTTTACGTTGTGTTGCTTGGTTCTCCTACTGATTCGATAACCTTGGTTTCATATCTAAGGGAAATACCTACCGCCCCTGTGCTGCATCATCCCTTCCTCTTTGGGGAAACACCGATGTAGCTTCAAGCGACATCACATGCTTTTCCATAAACCATTTTATAAGGAGACATACCCATAGGATTTTTATAAGCTGTTCCATAAGCCCAAAGTGCATCACCTAATTTCTTAGAACAATTCTTCCTGGACCTATTGACAGTCTTTTGCAAAATTAATTTTATTTCTCTATTGCTAAGTTCAACTTGACCACCAGACTGAGGATGATAGGGTGATGCAATTATATGGTTAACATCATACTAAGAAAGCATTTTACAGAAAGCACCATGAATAAAGTGTGAACCACCTGATGAAGCTATTTACCTAGGGTAGGGTCATGGATCTGTCCAACATACCCTCCCCAAGGACATCTCTACAAAGAATCAGAAGCAGTCGAAGAGAAACCATCATCCACTCGACCATGAAGATGTGCTCACTCGACCACCTTGAAGACGCTCGACCACCAGAAGATGAGAAGCCCTCCACTCTGCAACAGTCAGGACTTAAACCGTAGCTTTATGGGCATTTACACCACTTTACTGCAGACGTTACCAGTAACGCCCCTCCTTTATGAGCATTGAACCTTGTGTAACGGAGGGGAGCTGGGGTCCTGGCGTACTCTATATAAGCCACCCCCTCCTCTGGGACAGGGGTTCACACTTTATGTAATTCACACATATATTCAGTCGACCGCCTCTGGGCTCCGAGATGTAGGGTTGTTACTTCCTCCGAGAAGGGCCTGAACTCGTAAACTCATGTGTACAACTTCTCCATAGCTAGGATCTTGCCTCTACATTCCTACCCCCTACTCTACTGTCAATCTTAGAACCACGACAGTTGGCGCCCACCTTGGGGCAGGTGTCTTAGCGACTTGTTGGAGAAGTTGCAATTTTTCCGATCCCCTTCATCATGGTTCCGGGCGGAGGTTTGGCTGAGGGCCGCGAGATCCCTCTCGGCGCGCTCGTGTTTATCGCCGACGACTCCGCTTGGCTTCAGGAGGCACCACTCGACGCCGACGCGCTCCCTGCCCGTGGGGCGACGCACTTTCGCGCTTGCGTCCGCGGCGTCCTCCTGCGGCAACCATCGACCCAGTACCAGTCGACTACAGTAGCTTCCCCCTCCCTACGACCCACCGGAGCAAGTGCATCGGTCGGTGGAGGCTTCAGCTGTGGGTGAAGCATGCGGTGGCCCGCCAGTCGGCCACCCCTCAAGTCGCGGCAATCGAGCCCGGCGAAACTCTCTACGGCATGTTCGATCTGTCGACTGGCTCCGTAGAGATCGCATCCGAGTGCGACAGCAGCGACCCGGCGGCGGAAGTTTTGATGGTCAACGGACCACGCAGCCCTCCTGGCTTCAACCGCGAAGACGGAGGCGACGGGAACGGCGATCCGTCGCACGTTCATGAGGAGTACCACCCCGAACCCCTATCCTCGCAGCAGAGGGAGGAACTTCGCCGCTGGAACATGGATGCATTGCATACTCCTATAGTTGGAGAAACCCCTGAGGCCCAGGCCTTGGAGCAGGCGCGTTTGGCCAACCTGGCTGAGCGCACTCGACTGGAGAACCTCCAGCGCGCACTCGACGATCGTGCTCGACAGCGTGCTCCTGAGACCAGTCGACGCCATCTTTTTCCACCTCCGACTTAGGTATACCGAACACCGATCCAGAATCTAGCAGCTTCTGCCCAGATAGCAGACTCGATCCAACCTTCCCAATCAGAAGCTGGCCGAGGTCTGGTGCAGATCAGAGCCCTGCTCCGGACAGCGGGAGAGCATAATACGGCCGTGTCTCAGTCGTGGAATAGGATACATAGCAGATCTATGGTCGCAGACACAGTTCAGTCGGCCCATAGCCCGAGATCGCCCCCGAGGCGTGAGGGACGTGGAGATCGGCGTGATCAGTACAGAAACCGAGAGCAGTATGATCGCCCTGCCGATCGCGATGATCGCCGTCGAGTGCCCACGCCTCCTCCAAGGAGTGGGTCATACGTGCCTCGGCCACATGAAGACAGACGCCCTCACAGTGTCGAAAGAGGCATTCCAGTCGACCCTAGGGAACCAGGCTTTGATGCGAGATCTATTCTCGTGTAGGGCTTGGTCGACAGAAATAGAGCTCACCAAGAGGGCCATGACAGAGATCCGCAAACCAGCAACAGGGTGCATGTCTCTGGTCCAGAATGCTTCAGCAGAGCTATCAGAGCTGCGGTGATTCCCCCCAACTTCAGGTTGGCGTCTGGAGTTAGTAAGTTCACCTGAGAGTCCAAGCCCGACACTTGGCTTGAAGACTACTGAGTGGCTGTCCAGATTGGTGGCGGCAATGATGAAGTGGCCATGAAACACCTTCCTCTGATGTTGGAGGGCTCGGCTAGAGCATGGCTGAATCAGTTGGCGCCTGGCAGCATCTATACATGGGAAGATCTCGCCCGAGTGTTTGTCAGAACATTCGAGGGCACCTGCAAACGGCCGGCAGGTTTGACAGAATTACAGTGTTGTGTCCAGAAACCGAATGAGACTCTGAGGGATTATATCCAGAGATGGATCAGCCTACACCACACGGTAGAAGATTCGTCGGATCATCAGGCAATTTGTGCCTTTAAGGAAGGTGTCAGGTATCGGGAGTTGAATAAATTCGGCCAGACTGGAAATATGACTCTCGCTCGGATGATGGAAATTGCCACCAAGTATGCCAATGGTGAGGAAGAAGAGCGACTCTGGAGTGGCAAGCACAAAGCAGTTGCCCACGAAGCGGGAGGAGGAAACTCCGGTCAGAAACAGAAGCGCAAGGCCGAGCCAGCTGCTCCGGGTGAAGCCTTGGATGTGGTTCAAGGAAAGTTCAAGGGGAAGCCCAAAGGGCCGTGGAACCCCAAGAAAGTAAAAGATCAAGATGGGAATGACATGTTGGATCTGTCGTGCCATATCCACACCAAAAAAGATGAAGAAGGTAATTTCATTTACCCAAAGCACACCACTCGGCAGTGTCGGCTCCTAATCCAGCAGTTCCGAGAGAAACAACCCAAGGAAAAGGAGAAAGAAGCAGACAAGGCTGAGGATGAGGAAGAGGATGATGATGGTTATCCCCACGTGAATTCCACTCTGATGATTTTTGCTGACGTTGAGAGCAAAAGTCGATTGAAAGTCATCAACATGGAAGTGAACATGGTCGCTCCGGTGACACCTAGTTACTTGAAGTGGTCGCAGACTGCCATTACACTCGACCAGTCTGATCATCCAGCGCACATCGCCACCCCTGGGAGGGAAGCACTGGTGGTTGACCTGGTGGTCGAAGGCACTCGAGTGACAAAGGTCCTGATGGACGGTGGCAGTGGCCTGAACATACTGTATGCAGAAACATTGAAAGGAATGGGCATTCCGATGTCCAGACCCAACGAAAGCCATATGAGTTTCCATGGGGTCATTCCAGGAAAGAAGGTTGCATCCCTCGGTCAGATTGCACTCGACGTGGTTTTCGGTGATTCCAAAAATTACCATAAAGAAAAGTTGACGTTTGAAGTTGTGGATTTCCAGAGTGCTTATCATGCAATTCTAGGCAGGCTAGCTTATGCACGATTTATGGCTCGACCATGTTACATGTACCTCGAACTGAAGATGCCTGGTCCCAGAGGAG
The DNA here is from genome assembly GCA_034509565.1 of Triticum monococcum. NCBI lineage: Eukaryota > Viridiplantae > Streptophyta > Magnoliopsida > Poales > Poaceae > Triticum > Triticum monococcum. Next base: position 59,269,225 of record CM067846.1, on the reverse strand, counting down.
TGATCACTATCTCTGGTAACCGGAAGAAGGTAGAATAATGCTTCCAGAAGGGCTCAAAGATCGCCGATGCCCAGATGGCCGTGGTAGAATTGCAAGAATACCAGAAAAATGCAGATCCGAGTGACTTGCTGCGAGCTAAGAAGCCAACCAAAGATTCAGCATTCCAGTCGTCTGGTGAAACGAAGTCGATTCACATCCACCCGACAGGTCCCAATGCAGCTCCGACTCACATTTCAACCACACTCGACTCCAAATAGGAAGAAGCGCTCATCCAGTTCCTCCATGAGAACTGGGACATCTTTGCATGGAAGCCTTCTGACATGCCAGGTGTTCCCAGGGGACTGGCTGAGCATCGTTTGCGAGTCAACCCGAAGGTGAAACCAGTCAAAGAGCATCTTCGACGGTCCGCCATCCAGAAAAGAAAGGCAATCGGTGAAGAAGTGGCTCGGCTTTTGGCGGCTGAGTTTATCCGAGAGATTTATCACTCCGAGTGGTTAGCCAATGTTGTCATGGTCCCAAAGAAAGACGACTCACTTTGCATGTGTATTGATTTCAAGCATATCAATCGGGCCTGCCCAAAAGACCACTTCCCTCTCCCTCGCATCGATCAGATAGTCGACTCGACTGCAGGGTGCGAGCGTTTGTCCTTTTTGGACGCCTACTCCGGGTACCACCAGATCCGTATGTACGGACCCGACAAAATAAAGACAACTTTTATCACCCCGTTTTGGGTGCTTTTGTTATGTCACAATGCCATTCGGTTTGAAGAAAGCCGGAGCCACATTCATGTGGATGATTCAGAAGTGCCTGCTCACTCAGATCAGTCGAAATGTGGAAGCATACATGGATGACATTGTGGTCAAGTCACGTAAAGGTTCCGACCTACTGACTAACCTTGCTGAAACCTTTGCCAACCTCAGAAGGTATGGTATCAAGCTTAATCCATCAAAGTGCATGTTTGGAGTTCCAGGTGGAAAGTTACTAGGTTTTCTTGTTTCCGAACGAGGAATCGATGCTAATCCAGAGAAAGTAGGCGCTATACTCCGAATGAAATGCCCTGTCCGTGTGCATGATGTCCAAAAGCTTACTGGTTGCTTGGCCGCCCTATGTCGATTCATTTCTCGCCTCGGTGAAAAGGCGCTGCCTCTTTACCGACTGATGAAGAAATCAGACAAGTTCGAGTGGACCCCAGAAGCTGATGCAGCGTTTGTAGAGCTAAAAGCCCTGCTTTCCACCCAGCGGGTGCTTGCTGCTCCAGTCAGCAAAGAGCCTCTACTGCTTTATATAGCAGCCACTGGACAAGTCGTCAGTACAGTACTTACGGTCGAGCGGGAAGAAGAAGGAAAAGCCTATAAGGTTCAACGCCCAGTTTATTATATTTCTGAAGTCTTGACCCCGTCAAAGCAGAGATATCCTCATTATCAGAAGCTTGTCTATGGCATTTACATGACCACGAAGAAGGCTGCACACTATTTCTTGGATCACTCTGTTACAGTCGTCAGTGACGCTTCATTGTCAGAGTTTCTGCACGACAGAGATGCAACTGGTCAAGTGGCAAAATGGGCGATTGAACTCCTTCCCTTGGATATCAAGTTTGAGGCAAAGAAAGCTATCAAGTCCCAAGCAATAGCAGATTTCCTCGCCGAGTGGGTCGAACAGCAACTGCCGACTCAAGTTCACTCTGAGCACTGGACCATGTTCTTTGACGGATCCAAGATGCTGAACGGTTCTGGTGCTGGAGTAGTTCTGGTATCCCCCCGAGGAGACCGGCTCAGATATGTACTCCAGAATCATTTTGATTCCTCCAACAATGAAGCAAAATATGAAGCACTCCTGTATGGGTTGCGCATGGCCATCTCACTCGGCGTCTGTCGCCTCATGGTCTATGGCGACTCAGATTTGGTAGTTAATCAAGTGATGAAGGAGTGGGACGTCAGAAGCCCAGCCATGACTGGTTACTGCAACGTGGTGAGAAAGCTTGAGAAGAAGTTTGAGGGGTTAGAACTCCACCACATACCCCGACTGAAAATTCAAGCAGCCGACGATTTGGCAAAGATAGGTTCCAAGAGAGAAGCCATTCCCAGCAATGTATTTTTGGAGCATATTCACCCGCCGACAGTTTAGGAAGATCCTTTTACTGAAGAGCCCCCGCAACCTAAGAGCACCACAGATCCGACTGAAGTCGAGGTCCCAGCCGTGGTCGACCTGATCATGGAGGTTCTGGCCATTACTCCCGACTGGACGGTGCCCTACATTGCGTACATCCTCAGGAAAGAACTCCCAGAGGATGAAGAAGAGGCTCGACAGATCGTCCGTCAATCCAAGGCCTTTACTGTGATAAGAGGGCAGCTGTTCAGGGAAAGCGTGACTGGAGTCGGTCAGAAATGCATAACACCAGAAGAAGGTCGAATGATCCTCAATGACATCCACTCGGGGACCTGTGGTCATCATGCATCCTCTCGGGCCATCGTGGCTAAAGCATACCGAGCTGGATTCTATTGGCCACGAGCAGATAAAATAGCGAAAGATATAGTCGACAGATGTGAAGGCTACCAGTTTTACTCCGACATGTCCCACAAGCCAGCGTCAGCCCTGAAGACCACCCCCCTCATCTGGCCCTTTGCTGTTTGGGGACTGGATATGGTTGGACCACTGAGAACTGGCAGGAGCGGCTTCACTCATGTGCTCATTGCAGTCGACAAGTTTACCAAATGGATCGAAGCTAAACCTATCAAGAACCTTGATGCTAGCACCGCTGTCAGTTTTATCAGAGAATTGACATTCAGATATGGAGTCCCACACAGCATCATCACGGACAATGGATCGAACTTTGATTCCGATGAGTTCAGAGCTTTCTGCGCCTCTCAGGGCGCTCAAGTCGATTATGCTTCTGTCGCTCACCCGCAGTCGAACGGACAAGCAGAAAGAGCCAATGGCCTAATTCTCAAAGGACTGAAACCCCGACTGATGCGTGATCTCAAACACACAGTAGGCGCTTGGGTTGATGAACTTCCGTCAGTTCTGTGGGGATTAAGGACAACTCCTAATCGGTCGACCGGACGAACTCCTTTCTTCTTAGTCTATGGAGCCGAAGCTGTCCTGCCAAGTGACCTGCTCCATGATGTATGCTACCCAACCTTCTTCTTGTAGACGTTGTTGGGCCTCCAAGTGCAGAGGTTTGTAGGACAGTAGCAAATTTCCCTCAAGTGGATGACCTAAGGTTTATCTATCCGTAGGAGGCGTAGGATGAAGATGGTCTCTCTCAAGCAACCCTGCAACCAAATAACGAAGAGTCTCTTGTGTCCCCAACACACCCAACACAATGGTAAATTGTATAGGTGCACTAGTTCGGTGAAGAGATGGTGATACAAGTGGTATATGGATAGTAGATAAAGGTTTTTGTAATCTGAAATAATAAAAACAGCAAGGTAGCAAGTGATAAAAGTGAGCCTAAACGGTATTGCAATGATGGTAAACAAGGCCTAGGGTTCATACTTTCACTAGTGTAAGTCCTCTCAACAATACTAACATAATTGGATCATAAAACTATCCCTCAACATGCAACAAAGAGTCACTCCAAAGTCACTAATAGCGGAGAACGAACGAAGAGATTATGGTAGGGTACGAAACCACCTCAAAGTTATTCTTTCCAATCAATCCGTTGGGCTATTCCTATAGATGTCACAAACAACCCTAGAGTTCGTACTAGAATAACACCTTAAGACACAAATCAACCAAAACCCTAATGTCACCTAGATACTCCAATGTCACCTCAAGTATCCGTGGGTATGATTATACGATATGAGTCACACAATCTCAGATTCATCTATTCAACCAACACAAAGGACCTCAAAGAGTGCCCCAAAGTTCTACCGGAGAATCACGATGAAAACGTGTGCCAACCCCTATGCATAGGTTCCCGATGTCACGAAACCCGCAAGTTGGTCACCAAAACATACATCAAGTGGCACGTGGTATCCCATTGTCACCACAGATATCCACGGCAAGACATACATCAAGTGTTCTCAAATCTTTAAAGACTCAATCCGATAAGATAACTTCAAAGGGGAAACTCAATTCATTACAAGAGAGTAGAGGGGGGAAGAAACATCATAGGATCCAAATATAATAGCAAGGCTCGCAATACATCAAGATCGTATCATCTCAAGAACACGAGAGATAGAGAGAGAGAGATCAAACACATAGCTACTGGTACATACCCTCAGCCCCGAGGGAGAACTACTCCCTCCTCGTCATGGAGAGCACCGGGATGATGAAGATGGCCACCGGAGAGGGATTGCCCCCTCTGACAGGGTGCCGGAACGGGTCTAGATTGGTTTTCGGTGAATACAGAGGCTTCTGGCGGCGGAAATCCCGATCTATTGTTCCTCCTGGAAGTTTTACGATACGTAGGTATATATGGGTGAAAGGAGTACGTCGGTGGACCGAAGGGGGGGGGCACGAGGCAGGGGGCGCCCTCTAGGGGGGTGGGCGCACCCCCTACCCTTGTGAGCACCTCCTTCATCTTTTGACGTAGGGTCCAAGTCTATCCGGTAGGTTTCCTTCCAAAAATAACTTCTCCGGTTGATTTCGTTCCGTTTCAACTCCGTTTGATATTCCTTTTCTTCGAAACACTGAAATAGGCATAAAACAACAAATCTGGGCTGGGCCTCCGGTTAATAGGTTAGTCCCAAAAATAATATAAAAGTGGATAATAAAGCCCAATATTGCCCAAAATAGTAGATAATATAGCATGGAGCAATCCAAAATTATAGATACGTTGGAGACGTATCACTCCACAATGCACCCCGAGTTGAGCTCTTCTCCGAAGAGGAAGCAGAGCAGGCCCGACAAGATTCAGTCGATCTCTTAGAGGAGGAAAGAGAGATGGCCTTGATCCGCTCGACCATTTATCAGCAAGACTTGCGTCGATTCCACGCCAGAAATGTGAGGGGTCGAGCCTTTCAAGAAGGAGACCTGGTTCTTCGAGTGGATCAACAGAAACCACACAAGCTTGCCCCGACTTGGGAGGGCCCCTTCATCATCACCAAAGTTCTCCACAACGGAGCATACCATCTTTACAGTATTGAGCATCGGAAAGACGAGCCACGGGCTTGGAATGCGGAGCTGCTCTGCCCCTTTTATACTTAAGCACTCGTTCGAATAAAATCTAATAAGAAACACCTTTGAAATTTGTTTATCAAAGACAAGAGCTTATGGTCCTATCATTCGATTCTTGTGTTCTTATTTACTTCTGAAATCCCCGAGTGGGTGGGCTTAGTTGCGAATCCGTTTCACCTAAGTTCGAAAGAAAATCCTACCGAGTGGAGAGCAACCCTCCCACTCGGGGGCTTAGCTGCAGTCCAGGACTCGCCTAAGTTCTCTCACTAGGAGACTTAGCCGCAGTCCAGTACTCGCCTAAGTTTGAAAAAATCGTACCGAGTGGAGAGCAATCGTCCCACTCGGGGGCTTAGCTGCAGTCCAGGACTCGCCTAAGTTCTCTCACTAGGAGACTTAGCTGCAGTCCAGTACTCGCCTAAGTTTGGAAAAATCCTATCGAGTGGAGAGCAACCCTCCCACACGGGGCTTAGCTGCGGTCCGGCACTCGCCTAAGTTCTCTCACTAGGAGACTTAGCTGCAGTCCAGTACTCGCCTAAGTTTGAAAAAATCCTACCGAGTGGAGAGCAACCCTCCCACTCGGGGGCTTAGCTGCAGTCCAGGACTCGCCTAAGTTCTCTCACTAGGAGACTTAGCTGCAGTCCAGTACTCGTCTATGTTTGAAAAAAGTCCTACCGAGTGGAGAGCAACCCTTCCACTCGCGGCTTAGCTGCGGTCCAGCACTCACCTAAGTTCTCTCACTAGGAGACTTAGCTGCAGTCCAGTACTCGCCTAAGTTTGAAAAAATCCTACCGAGTGGAGAGCAACCCTCCCACTCGGGGGCTTAGCTGTGGTCCGGCACTCGCCTAAGTTCTCTCACTCGGAGACTTAGCTGCAGTCCAGTACTCGCCTAAGTTTGAAAAAAATCCTATCGAGTGGAGAGCAACCCTCCCACTCGGGGGCTTAGCTATAGTCCAGCACTCGCCTAAGTTTTCTCACTAGGAGACTTAGCTGCAGTCCAGTACTCGCCTAAGTTTGAAAAAAATCCTACCGAGTGGAGAGCAACCCTCCCACTCGGGGCCTTAGCTGCAGTCCAGCACTCACCTAAATTCTCTCACTAGGAGACTTAGCTGCAGTCCAGTACTCGCCTAAGTTTGGAAAAATCCTACCGAGTGGAGAGCAACCCTCCCACTCTGGGGCTTAGCTGTGGTCCGGCACTCGCCTATGTTCTCTCACTAGGAGACTTAGCTGCAGTCCAGTACTCGCCTAAGTTTGAAAAAATCCTACCGAGTGGAGAGCAACCCTCCCACTCGGGGGCTTAGCTGCAGTCCAGGACTCGCCTAAGTTCTCTCACTAGGAGACTTAGCTGTAGTCCAGTACTCGTCTAAGTTCGAAAAAAATCCTACCGAGTGGAGAGCAACCCTTCCACTCGGGGCTTAGCTGCGGTCCAGCACTCGCCTAAGTTCTCTCACTAGGAGACTTAGCTGCAGTCCAGTACTCGCCTAAGTTTGAAAAAATCCTACCGAGTGGAGAGCAACCCTCCCACTCGGGGGCTTAGCTGCGGTCCGGCACTCGCCTAAGTTCTCTCACTAGGAGACTTAGCTGTAGTCCAGTACTCGCCTAAGTTTGAAAAAATTCCTACCGAGTGGAGAGCAACCCTCCCACTCGGGGGCTTAGCTACAGTCCAGCACTCCCCTAAGTTTTCTCACTAGGAGACTTAGCTGCAGTCCAGTACTCTCCTAAGTTTGAAAAAATCCTACCGAGTGGAGAGCAACCCTCCCACTCGGGGCCTTAGCTGCAGTCCAGCACTCGCCTAAGTTCTCTCACAAGGAGACTTAGCTGCGGTCCAGTACTCGCCTAAGTTTGAATAAATCCTTCCGAGTGGAGAGCAACCCTCCCACTCGAGGGCTTAGCTGCAGTCCAGCACTCGCCTAAGTTCTCTCACTAGGAGACTTAGCTGCAGTCCAGTACTCGCCTAAGTTTGAAAAAATCCTATCGAGTGGAGAGCAACCCTCCCACTTGGGGGCTTAGCTGTAGTCCAGTACTCGCCTAAAGTTCTCTCACTAGAAGACTTAGCTGCAGTCCAGTGCTCGCCTAAGTTTGAAAAAAATCCTATCGAGTGGAGAGCAGCCCTCCCACTCAGGGGTCTTAGCTGCAGTCCAGTACTCGCCTAAGTCCGAAACATATCCCTATCCGCGAGGACGACGAAGTGCAGGTCGACTGCAACCTTCTGCTTTGGAGCTATGGCACAAGTACAACGTCCGCTCCATCCCTACCCGTAAGGACGACGAGGTGCAGGTCGACTGCAACCTTCTCCTTCGGAGCTACGGCACAAGTACAACGTCCGCTCCCTCCCTATCCGCAAGGACGACGAGGTGCAGGTCGACTGCAACCTTCTCCTTCGGAGCTACAACACAAGTACAACGTCCGCTCCATCCCTATCCGCGAGGACGACGAGGTGCAGGTCGAGTGGAACCTTCTCCTTCGGAGCTACGGCACAAGTACAATGTCCGCTCCATCCCTATCCGCAAGGACGACGAGATGCAGGTCGACTGCAACCTTCTCCTTCGGAGCTACGACACAAGTACAACGTCCGCTCCATCCCTATCCGCGAGGACGACGAAGCGCGGGTCGACTGGAGCTACCCCCTCAGAGCTGCGTCTCCAGCACAAAAACTATTCCAAGCAATGAGAAAAGTCCATTCGAAGGAAAACACAAGCACATTCGGAGATAAACCAAATTCAGATAAATCCTAAAAGTTCCAAGCAGCAAATCAAAAGTGCTCCGGCATCAAGCCCGAAGGAGTTCAACGGTTACAGCAATCACTCGGCATTCTGAGGCAAATTTAAAGCAGATTCAAGTTTCATAAGTTTGTTCACTCGGCCGGAGGAGGGCTGGCAGGCTCCACAAATGAGTCCAGGTCGATCCCATCAGCGATCCGAGCGGCGGCAGCAATGAAAGTCTCCATGAAGGACTGGAAGTCATGCTTTTTGGTGTTAGCGACTTTGACCGCAGCCAGCTTGTCTTCACGAGCTCCCTTGCAATGGACTCGCACCAAGGACAGCGTCACATCAGCACCACACCGGGTGGAGGATTTCTTCCATTCTTGCACTCGGTCAGGGATCTCATTCAGTCGAGTCATCAGGGATTCCAGGTCATTCTGAAGCGTCTCCCTAGCCAAAGCGATGAGTCAATTCGGGAGACTACCTCCTTCAGCCGCGCGAGGTAGCTTGTGGCGCTGGCGATACGAGACTCCAGTCGGAGCATGTTCATTGCAGTTTCGCCGCAGACTGGAGAAGCGATAGGGTCCAGACCCGTCTAGACCCTTCGAGTTTCCTCGTCGAAGTCTTGATAGAATTCTGCAGCCAAAAATTAGTCAATCAACCGAGCAAGATCCGATCGCAAGCATCAGCACAGTCGAATTAAAAGAAATACCTTCCAGCGTGAGATAAAGCTTCTTGGCAAGAGTCCTCAAATAAGCTTCTGTGTCATTCCTCTTGCGGATCGCAGACTCCAACTTTTCATTTAGGACGACCTTGTCCTTCTTCAGAATGGTCACTTCGCGGATAGCTTCATTAAGACAAGATTTCAGTTTGTTCACCTCTCCTTCCAGTGTTCCGATTGAAGCAAGCTTCTGGTTTGCGAGAGCAGTGTTATCTTGGGCTGCTTTTGCGTGGCGGCGAGGTCCGAGTCCTTCTTCTCCAGAGCCAACTTCATTTTCTCTGCAAAAGAAACAATCGAATCAAAGAAGAGATCAAAGAAATGTATTGAAAGTCAGTCGACAATCAGTTACCTTCCATACCAGCGGCTTCGTCTTGAGCTTTCTTCAGATTTTGCTGGGCTAATTCCAAGTCGAGGTTGAGTTGCCTCTGCTTCTCCTCAAGTTCAGCAAACTTAGAAATAAGAGTGCAAGACTTCTGCAGAAGGCAAAAGATGGATCAGTCGATAAGATCAAAGGTTATTCACTTCCGAGTGAATAAAACCTAAACAAGTTCGCTTAGACCCCAGCCGACTGCACACAGTCGACTGCGGTCTCAGGGGGCTACACCCAACGGGTGCACTTGGCGTGCCCCCGCTAACTAAGACTCAACTCGACCGGTCTGCCCGGACCAAAAAAAACTGCTCAGACCCCAGCCGACTGCCAGCAGTCGACTGCGGTCTCGGGGACTACACCCAGTGGGTGCACTTAGCGTGCCCCCACCGGTTTAGATCCCACTCGCCCAGACCGAGTGGAAGAAGGAAACTACTTGAACGGTCCACCTGAGTCGAGTGTAAGGAGTAAAAAAGAAAGGAAAGAAGAACTCAGACCCCAGTCGACTGCCAGTAGTCAACCGCGGTCTCGGGGACTACACCCAGTGGGTGCACTTTGCGTGCCCCCACCAGTCCAGATCCCACTCGCCCGGATCGAGTGGAAGAACAAAACTACCAAAAACAACAAAACACCCAGTGGGTGCCCTAATTCGACGCAAACAACAGCAGACAGTGTAGAAGAAGATTTTTTCGAGTAACATTTCCTCACAGAGCAAAAACAGTCGGAAAGTCTACTCACCTAGACATTGGCCCGAAGGGCAGCACTGGCGTCGTAGGCAGCCTGGCTGTTCTCATGCACCGTCTTCACCCGCTCCATCATCATGTCAGCTTGTCGGATGGCTTCCCCAGCCGCTTCCGACTGGTTGTCCGGGACGGGATAGCTGGTGAAAAAGTGAGCAAACGACCCAGGTGCGGTGGCTTGGAGCTCCGTGGTGTGGAGTTGGACGACCGGAGGAATCACGGGCGCAGTCAGCAGTGTGGGGTGCTCACTTGACAAGGGCGCAGCAAAGGTCACAGAGGCCCTGCCCACGTCTTCAGATTGACGGACGGGAGGTGTCGTAGTGGGTCCTTGCCGAGACATCCTACCAGCTGCTACCTTCTTGCTCTTCCTGGGCTTAAGAGCCACATCTTCATCGTCATCTAGAAGATCGATGACGTTGGGTGGAGCTGCAAGGTAGATCATTCGACCCCAAGTGAACCACTCGAACACAATCGACCAAAGAATCAAGAACAAGATCGCAAGAGTTTATACTTGGGTTGGAGGTTACCGCATCTTCCATTTCCTCGTCCCGGTACTGGAAAGAAGAGGTTCCTGACGTAGCAGCACTGCAAAGACCCGCATTCAATCGATTACGTCCGGTTAATTGAGTCGACGAAAAAGACAAGTCAGATGGTTACCCGGAGATAGTAGGAACGGTCACTTTGATCCTAGGCAAAGCTTTTGGCAGTTTGGAGGAGGTGGCTTTCGGTGCTTTCGGCGCTGGAGGCGGCGCAACTTTGGACTGCTCTGGAGCCTTCTCAGTCGGCGTTGGGGAAGACGTCCTGGGATGCTTCAAAGACTGTCTAGTCGGCGCAGCCACCAAGTCCGGAGCGCTCGCCAGGTCGTGAGCATGTTTGGATCTCCTCTCCCTGCGAGGAGGCGAGTCGACTTCTTCGTCATCATTCGATTTTTCGCTCTCCTCGTCCTCCTCGGCATCCGAGTGCTCCTCGCCGCTCTCGCCCCCGCTTGCTTCTTCCTCGGCGTCTTGATCCTACACTCCGTTGGGCATTGAGTACATGTTGATGAGGGCCTGAAAAGACAATGATCAAAGGAAATTCAGTCGACCATAAACAAGATATCACACGGTGAATCGGAAAGATACTTGATAAAACAGAATTATACCCTCAAACCCTGATCCGTTCGGGGGCTAATGATGAAGCTATGTACCTAGGGTAGGGTCATGGATCTGTCCAACATACCCTCCCCAAGGACATCTCTACAAAGAATCCGAAGAAGTCGAAGAGAAACCATCATCCACTCGACCATGCAGATGTGCTCACTCGACCACCTTGAAGACACTCGACCACCAGAAGATCAGAAGCCCTCCACTCTGCAACGATCAGGACTTAAGCCGTAGCTTTGTGGGCATTTACACCACTTTACTGCAGACGTTACCAGTAACGCCCCTCCTTTATGAGCATTGAACCTTGTGTAACGGAGGGGAGTTGGGGTCCTGGCGTACTCTATATAAGCCACCCCCTCCTCTAGGACAGAGGTTCGCATTTTCTGTAATTCACACACATATATTCAGTCGACCGCCTCTGGGCTCCGAGACGTAGGGCTGTTACTTCCTCCGAGAAGGGCCTTAACTCGTAAACTTGTGTGTACAACTTCTCCATAGCTAGGATCTTGCCTCTACATTCCTGCCCCCTACTCTACTGTCAGTCTTAGAACCACAACACCACCATCAGTCATTAAATATCTAGGGACTCCAAACCTTCGGAAAACAACTTCCTTAAGCATTTTAATAGAGGTGTTGTGATCAGCACTAGTAGTTGGAATAGCTTCTACCCATTTAGTAACATCATCAACAACAACCAAAATATGTGTATATCTGATACGTCTCCAACATATCTATAATTTTTGATTGTTCCATGCTGTTATATTATCAATCTTGGATGTATTATAATAATTTTATAGTCATTTTATATCATTTTTTGGTACTAACCTATTGACATAGTGGCAAGTGCCAGTTCTTGTTTTTCCGTGTTTTTTACATCGCAGAAAATCAATATCAAACGGAGTACAAATGCCATGAAACTTTACGGAGATTTTTTTGGACCAGAAGGAACATGTTGGGCCCTGGTTGCACCTGGGGGAGTCCCGAGGAGGGGACAACCCACCAGGTCGCGCCTGGAGGCGCGCCCTGGTGGGTTGTGCCCACCTTGGGTGCCCCCCGGACCACCTATTTGCTCTATAAATACCCAAATATTCCCAAAACCCTAGGAGAGATGACAAAATATTCATCCAACCGCCACAGAGTCCAGAACCACCAAATCCAATCTAGACACCATCTCGGATGGGGTTCACCACCTCCATTGGTGCCTCTCCCATGATGCGTGAGTAGTTATTTATAGACCTTCGGGTCTGTATTTAGTAGCTAGATGGCTTCATCTCTCTCTCTTGATACTCAATACAATGGTCTCTTGGAGATCCATATGATGTAACTCATTTTGCGGTGTGTTTGTTGGGATATGATGAACTTTGAGTTTATGAGCAGTCATATCTTTTTATATCCATGAAAGTTATTTGAGTTTCTTTGATCTCTTATATGCATGATCTCTTATAGCCCTGTATTTATTCTCCGATATTTTGGTTTTGTTTGGCCAACTTGATCTATTTATCTTGCAATGGGAAGAGGTGCCCGGTAGTGGGTTCGATCTTATGGTGCTTGATCCCAGTGACAGAAAAGGGAACCGACACACATGTATCGTTGCTACTAAGGATAAAAAGATGGGATCTATATCTACGCAATAGATAAACGGATCTTGTCTACATCATGTCATCGTTCTTATTGCATTACTCTGTTTTTCCATGAACTTAATACACTAGATGCATGCTGGATAGCGGTCGATGTGTGGAGTAATAGTAGTAGATGCAGGCAGGAGTCGGTCTACTAATCTTGGACATGATGCCTATGCAACGATCATTGCCTTGATATCGTAATAATTATTTGAGGTTCTATCAATTGCCCAACAGTAATTTGTTTACCCACGGTTTGCTATTTTTCTCAAGAGAAGCCACTAGTGAAACCTACGGCCCCCCGGTCTTCTTCCTCATATATTTGCTTGCGATCTACTTTTCTTCTGCATTTTTATTCAGATCCATTAAACCAAAAACACAAAAGTACTTTGCTGCACTTTATTTTATTTCTGATATATTATTTATCTACTACAATTTTCTGGCATCGTTACCCGAAAGGGATTGACGCCCCCTTTAACACGTCGGGTTGCGAGGTGTTGTTATTTGTGTGCAGCTGCTGTTTACGTTGTGTTGCTTGGTTCCCCTACTGGTTCGATAACCTTGGTTTCTTCACTGAGGGAAATACCTACTATCACTGTGCTGCATCATCCCTTCCTCTTTGGGGAAATACCGACGTAGTCCTAGCAGACAGGAGCTTTTCCGGTGCTGTAGTCAGAGAGCGATCAAAAGGAATTTCTGGCGCCGTTGCCGGGGAGGATCTTCTACATAACCAGGTTCCTAATCACGAATCTCATCTCCTCGCAATTTACATTATTTGACATTTGCCTCTCGTTTTCCTCTCCCCCACTTCACAAAAATTTGTCGTTTTGTTCGCCTCTCTTTTTTCATTCATCATTTTCTTGCCGGATCTATTTTTGCGTGGATCAGTGTTTGCCGTTATGGATAGTTCTCCTTCTATTGCTTGTACTCCCGAGGATGAAGTCCTCAATTTTAAACAAAGGGGAGGAGAAAAATTAAAAGATGCTTGGTACAGAATTTGCAATGCTCATAATAGATCTATCCATAAGCAATCTACCATTGTGCTTCTGCGTTGTTTTTATGTTGGCATCACCACTTGGTATAGGTTCGTCCTTGATACGATTACTGGTGGAAATTTCTTAATGAGTCCTTTTGATGCCCTTAATGCTATGGGAAATTTAGTGGGTTCACCACCTCTTCTGGTTAATGAAACAATTTTGACTCTTGAGCACGTTATGGAAAGATCAGATGCTTTTGAAAAGAAAATGCTCACCAAAGATCATATGGAAATAATATATTAAAAGATGCATAATTTTGCTACTCATCTTGGGTCAAAAGTGGGAGATATTTTTAAGTTGTTAAAAGAGAGGGGTACCTTAATCCATGAAAGAATATAAGAAAGTCTGTCTCGGATCGATAAATTGGAAGAAATCTTTAGTAATCTAAGCACGGCTTTTACTACCACTAAAATTACTGAGGAAACTCCCGTAAAGAGTAGGAGATCCAGGAACAAGGGTGAAACTTCTAGTAATAGTACTCCCTCTGTCTGGGTTTATTGGGCCTCTGAGCCAAAGCAGCGAAACCAAGAGACATTTGATTAATTTCGGAGTAACTGCACGCTCTTCCTCGAAACTCGACGAGCAGCTGCACTTCTCACGCTGCTCTGTTTCCCATGCCAGCATGCACCAAGCGCTGCCCAATCCCAGCCCATGCACGCATGCATGCATGCCTAGGGAAATTAGTGTGGCATTAAAGCTCCTGCTTTTTAGATGTTCCAGAGCTGTTTTCTAGATGAGGGGCCTTATAAATCCGGACCATACTCAGTGGCTTAGGGGCCCAATAAACCCGGACGGAGGGAGTAATAATGGAGATCTTAAGATGATTAGTGTTCACCCGGATTTTGTTGAAATGATAAGAGATGCTTTTTGCAAGAATGAAATCTTTGAATTTATTCCTAGGAGTATTGTTACTGAAAATCTTTATGCTAAATCCTTGAAGGATGCTAAGTGTTTGATTGAAGAGTTGGACAAAGATGACAAAACTTAGATCCTTGCTTTATGCCTAGCTAAGGGCATAAAACTATAGTGCTTGTTGGGAGGCAACCCAATGAATAAAATTTATTTTTTGCTTTTTTGCTTCCTGTTCTTGTGTGTTAGCACAATTATGCTAATTTTATGGTTGTGTATTTTATGTTTTAATTAGTGTTTGTGCCAAGTAAAGCCTTTACGATCTTCTTGGGTGATAGTTGTTTGATCTTGCTGAAAAATAGAAACTTTTACGCTCACGAAATAAATATTAATTTTTTACCAGAGAGCGATAAAATACCCATTCCACTTGAAGTAGATTAATATACAATTTTTTGGAGTTACAGAAGTATTCGAAATAGTCAGATTGCTACAGACTGTTCTGTTTTGACATATTCTGTTTTCTTTGTGTTGTGTGCTTATTTTGATGGCTCTATGGTTTTCTTTGATGAGTTTTTTCCATAGAAAAGTTGGAATACAGTAGATATAATACAAAAACAAAATATGAATTGGTTTGATACAACACTTATAGTAGTGGTTTATTATTCTTAATACTATCGGATCTCACGAAGGTTTTGTTGAGTTTTGTGTGATTGAAGTTTTCAAGTTTTGGGTTATCTTGCAATGGATGAAGGAAGGATGGAAGAGCCTATACTTGGGAATGCCCCGGCATCCCAAGTTATTATCCAAGAATGAGCAACCAACTAATCTTGGGGATGCCCCGAGTGGCATCCCCGCTTTCTTCCAACAACTATCGGTATTTTACTCGAGACTATATTTTTATTCGTCACATGATATGTGTTTTGCTTGGAGCGTCTTGTATGATATGAGTCTTTGCTTTTTTTATTTTGTGTTTTAAGTCCTCAATCCTTGCTGGACACACCTATTTGAGAGAGCCAAAATTATGTCATGACTTGATAGAATTGCTCTCTATGCTTCATTTAAATCTTTTATGAGCTAGGACTTTCTCTAGTGTTTCACTTATATCTTTTTGAGCATGGTGTGCTTAGTATTTTTGAAGAAATGCTCTGTTGCTTCACTTAGATTTATTTGAGAGTTAGTAAAATTTTGAATAAAATCTCTCTTGCTTCACTTAAATTATTTTGAGAGAAAGAAATATTATGCTCATGATCTTCACTTATATTGTTTGAGCTTATGAAAGGCAACACATGAAAATTATTCCCAAAGTGATAGATATCCAAGAATGATAAAGAAAACAAAAATGTCATGAAGATCATTGGACAAAATAAACTTGATTCTTAGTATAGTTTTGAGATATGATGATGTGATATGTGAGTTATGTTGATGAGTAATTATGCTCTAGTAGGAATATTGGTGTTAAGGTTTCTGATTCCCGAAGCATGCACGCATAGTCCCTAGTTATGCTATAATGTTGGAGAATGATTTTTTTATTGTCTTCCTTATGAGTGGCGGTCGGGGACGAGCGATGGTCTTTTCCTACCAATCTATCCCCCTAGGGGCATGCGTAGTAGTACTTTGCTTCGAGGGCTAATAAACTTTTGTAATAAGTATATGAGTTCTTTATGACTAATGTGAGTCCATAGATTATACGCACTCTTACCTTTTCGCAATTTGCTAGCCTCTACGGTACCGTGCATGGCCCTTTCTCACATTGAGACGTGGTGCAAACTTCGCAGGTGCATCCAAACCCCGTCATATGATACCCTCTATCACACATAAGCCTCATTATATCTTCCTCAAAACAGCCACCATACCTACCTATTATGGCTTTTACATGGCCATTCCGAAATATATTGCCATGCAACTTCCACCGCTTCCATTTGATGACTTGAGCATTCATTGTCATATTGCTTTGCATGATCATATAGCTGACATAGTCCGTTCATCATTTTTCATACATGTTACACTAGATCATTGCACATCCTGGTACATGCCAGAAGCATTTCTATAGAGTCATATTTTGTCGTAGGTATCGAGTTGTAATTTTTATTTCTTTTGAGTTATAAGTAAATAGAAGTGCCATGATCATCATTATTCGTTTTTAGAGCAGTGCCCCAGTGAGGAAAGGATTATGGATACTATGATTCCCCCACAAGTCGGGATGAGACTTCGGACAATGAGAGAGAGAAAACAAAAAAAGAAAAGAAAAAGGGAAGAAAGAAAAAGAAAAAAGAAAAAAACTAAACAAAGTGAGAAGGGGCATTGCTAGTATCCTTTACCACACTTGTGCTTCAAAGTAGCACCATGTTTTTCATATGGAGAGTCTCCCATGTTGTCACTTTCATATACTAGTGGGAATTTTTCATTATAGGATTAGATGCACACCCACTTAGTTTTCATATTGAGCTTTCATACACTTATAGCACTTAGTGCATTCGTTGCATGGCAAACCCTACTCCTCATGTTGATATCGATTGATGGGCATCTCCATTGCCCGTTGGTTAGCCGCATCGATGTGAGACTTTCTTTCCTTTTTCTCTTCTCTATATTTACCCCTATCATCATACTCTATTCCACCCGTAGTGCTATATCCATGGCTTTGTGCTCATGTATTGCGTAAGAGTTGAAAAAGTTGAAGCGCGCTAAAATGTATGAACCAATTGCTCGCTTGTTATCGGGGTTGTGCATGATAAATACTTTGTGTTAAGAAGACAGAGCATGACAAGACTATATGATTTTGTAGGGATAACTTATTTTAGCATTGATATTTTGAAAGGCATGGTTGCTTGTTGATATGCTTGAGTATCTAAATTATTATGTCAACACTAGACTATTGCTTTGAATCACATGAAAAGTCCAATTGTCGATGCTATAAAGAAAAGAATATGATATGACATGTTAAACAGCACTCCACATCAAAAATTCTGTTTTTATCACTTACCTACTCGAGGACGAGTAGGAGTTAAGCTTGGGGATGCTGATACGTCTCCAACATATATATAATTTTTGATTGTTCCATGCGGTTATATTATCAATATTGGATGTTTTATAATCATTTTATATCATTTTTTGGTACTAACCTATTGACATGGTGCCAAGTGCCAGTTCCTATTTCTTCCGTGTTTTTTACATCGCAAAAAATCAATATCAGACGGAGTCCAAATGCCACGAAACTTTACGGAGATGTTTTGGGACCAGAAGGAACATGTTGGGCCTGGTTTCACTTGGGGGGAGTCCCGATGAGGGGACAACCCACCAGGGGACGCCAGGAGGCCCAGGCACGCCCTGGTGGGCTGTGCCCAGCTTGGGTGCCCCCCGGACCGCCTCTTTTCTCTATAAATACCCAAATATTCCCAAAATCCTAGGGGAGTCGACGAAATATTTATCCAGCCGACGCAGAGTCTAGAACCACCAGATCCAATCTAGACACCATCTCAGATGGGGTTCACCACCTCCATTGGTGCCTCTCGGATGATGCGTGAGTAGTTCTTTGTAGACCTTCCGGTCCATAGTTAGTAGCTAGATGGCTTCATCTCTCTCTCTTTCTAGATTCTCAATACAATGGTATCTTGGAGATCCATATGATGTAACTCATTTTGCGGTGTGTTTGTTGGGATCTCATGAACTTTGAGTTTATGATCAGTCATATATTTTTATATCCATGCAAGTTATTTGAGTTTCTTTGATCTCTATATGCATGATCTCTTATAGCCCCGTATTTCTTCTTTGATATTTGGGTTTTGTTTGGCCAACTTGATCTATTTATCTTGCAATGGCAAGAGGTGCCCGGTAGTGGGTTTGATCCTACGGTTATTGATCCCAGTGACAGAAAAGGGGACCGATATATATGTATCATTGCTACTAAGGATAAAAAGATGGGATATACATCTACACAATAGATAAACGGCTCTTGTCTACATCATGCCATCGTTCTTATTGCATTACTCCGTTTTCCATGAACTTAATACACTAGATGCATGTTGGATAGCGGTCGATGTGTGGAGTAATAGTAGTAGATGCAGGCAGGAGTCGGTCTACTAATCTTGGACGTGATGCCTATGTAATGATCATTGCCTGTATATCGTCATAATTATTTGAGGTTCTATCAATTGCCAAACAGTAATTTGTATACCCACTGTTTGCTATTTTTCTCGAGAGAAGCCACTACTGAAATCTACGGCCCCCGGGTCTTCTTCTTCATATATTTGCTTGTGATCTACTTTTTCCTTTGCATTTTTATTCAGATCTATTAAACCAAAAATACAAAAATACTTTGCTGCACTTTATTTTATTTGTGATCTATTATTTCAATCTACTACAATTTTCTAGCATCGTTACCCGAAAGGGATTGACACGCCCTTTAACACGTCGGGTTGCGAGGTGTTGTTATTTGTGTCCAGGTGTTGTTTACGTTGTGTTGCTTGGTTCTCCTACTGGTTCTATAACCTTGGTTTCTTCACTGAGGGAAATACCTACCGTCGATGTGCTGCATCATCCCTTCCTCTTTGGGGAAATACCGTGGTAGTCCTAGCAGACAGGAGCTTTTCTGGCGCTATAGTCAGAGAGCAATCAATAACCATTAGAGGAAGGAAAAGGTCCCATGTAATCAAATACCCAAACATCAGATGGTTCAACATCAAGAGAATAATTTATAGGCATTTCTTGACGCTTACTGATATTACATATTCTTTGACATTCATCACAAGAAAAGGTTACTTTGGAATCAACAATATAAGGTATAAATTTATCACAAGCAAACATTACTACTAGGAATTCTTTTTCTGTAGTAGCATAGTTTCTTTGAGCACTGTCTAGAGTTTTACTAGAATAATGAATAACATGTAGTTTCTTATCAACTCTTTGTCCTAGAACAGCACCAACAACATAATCACTAGTATCACACATAATTTCAAAAGGCAAGTTCCAATCAGGTGGTTGAACAATAGGTGCAGATATTAAAGCTTTCTTGAGTGTTTCAAAGGCTTCAAGACAATCATCATCAAAAACAAAAGGGATATCCTTTTGCAAAAGATTAGTAAGAGGCCTAGAAATTTTAGAAAAGTCTTTGATAAATCTCCTATAGAAACCAACATGACCAAGGAAACTACGAATACCTTTGATTTCCTTAGGACATGGCATTTTCTCAATTGCATCAACCTTAGCTTGGTCCACTACAATACCTCTTTCAGAAATTTTATGACCCAAGACAATACCTGCATAAACCATAAAGTGGCACTTCTCCCTAATCAAGACAATACCTTCAATTACCATTCTATAGCCTGTAACAATTCTTTGTGGAATGAGTTCATTCTTATCATTAGGAACAATAGTAATACCTCCTTTCTTAGGAACACAATGAACAGGACTTACCCATCTACTATCAGCTATGGGATAAATTATACATGCTTCTAGAAGTGTTAATATTTCCGTCCTTAGCACCTCTTTCATCTTCAGATTCAACCGACGTTGGTGATCAACAACTAGTTTAGCATCAGGTTCCATATTAATTTTGTGCTGACATAGAGTGGGACTAATGCCCTTTCAATCATCAAGAGTATATCCAATAGCAGCCCGGTGCTTCCTTAGAACTTTCAATAATATTTCTTCTTCATGTTTTGAAAGGTTAGCACTAATATAACAAGATATATCTTCTTTTCATCAAGATAAGCATATTTCAAAGTGCCTAGCAATTGTTTTAGTTCAAACACATGATCACCTTTAGGTGGAGGAGTACCTCCCAGAGTTTCAATAGGCAAATTGTGTTTAAGCAGAGGACGTTGTTCAAAGAAAATCTTATCTATTTCATTTCTTTCATGCATATGTAAATCATTCTCATGGTCTAGCAAGTATTGTTCTAAAGGATCAGTAGGTGGCACAACAATAGAAGCAAGACCAATTAATCCATCCTTACTAGGCAATTCCTTTTCATGATGATTCCTACAAAACTTGGAAAAATTAAACTCATGAGACTCATCACCAAAGCTAACACCCACAGTTTGTTTCTTGCAATCTATCTTAGCATTAACTGTGTTCAAGAAAGGTCTACCAAAGATAATGGGACAGAAGTCATCTTGTGGGGTACCAAGAACAAGAAAATTAGTAGGATATTTTATTTTCCCACACAAGGCTTCAACATCTCTAATAATCCCACAAGGTGATATGGTGTCTCTATTAGAAAGTTTAATAGTAACATCTATTTCTTCTAACTCAGCAGGTGCTATGTCCTTTATAATCTCTTGATATAGGGTGTAAGGAATATCACTCACACTAGCACCCATATCACACAAACTATGATAATAGTGATCTCCTATTTTAACTGAAATAACAGGCATGCCAAACACGGGTCTATGTTTATCTTTCCCATCAGGTTTAGCAATTCTAGCAGCTTCTTCATAGAAGTAAATAACATGCCCATCCTTATCTTCTTCCAAGAGATCTTTAACCATAGCAATGCTAGCTTCTACTTTAATTTGTTCATCAGGTTTAGGTGTTCTAACATAGCTTTTGTTAACCACAGTTGACACTTTAGCATGCTCCTTTATCCTAACAGGAAAAGGGGGTTTCTCAATATAAGCAGAAGGAACAACTGGATCAACATGATAAAGTACAGTTTCTTCTTTAACTGGTACTGGTTCTTTAATTTCTTCTTTAATAGGTGGGTGATATCTAAACCACTTCTCTTTAGGGAGCTCAACATCAGTAGCAAATTATTCACAAAAGGAGGCTACTATCTCAAAGTCAAGTCCATATTTCATGCTAAACTTGTGAAAAGCATCGGTATCCATAAAAGATTTGATACAATCATACTTAAGCTTAATACCTGACTCTTTACCTTCGTCGAGGTCCCAATCTTCAGAGTTGCGTTTATAAAGATGTGAGTCATCCCAAAAGTAATGTCTTAAATCATAGAAGAATTTTTTTCTTTTGCTGGTATGTAAAGCTAGGTGGTAAATATTTAGCAACAATGTAATTAGCATAGTCAGCATATCAAGGAGTACTATTAGCAACATTTATTGCAGCTAACTGCTCATCAGGAAAACTATCATCAATAGGAAGTGGGTCATCGAGCACATTTTCAAGCCTAGACAAATTATCAGCTACGGGGTTCTCAGCTCCTTTTGTATCAATGATATGTAAATCAAATTCTTGTAACAAGCGAACCCATCGAATAAGTCTAGGTTTAGCATCTTTCTTTTCCATAAGATATTTAATAGCAGCATGGTGTATGTGAACAGTTACTTTGGAATCAACAATATAAGGTCTAAATTTATCACAAGCAAACACAACTGCTAAGAATTCCTTTTCGGTAGTAGCATAATTTCTTTGAGCATTGTCTAGAGTTTTACTGGCATAATGAATAACATTGAGTTTCTTATCAACTCTTTGTCCTAGAACAACACCAACAACATAATCACTAGCATCACACATAATTTCAAAAGGCAAGTTCCAATCAAGTGGTTGAACAATAGGTGCAGAAATTAAGGCTTTCTTAAGTGTTTCAAAGGCTTCCAGAAGCTTTAATATTTCAGTTCTTACTACTTCTTTCATCTTCGGATTTAACCGACATTGGTGATCAACAACAGGTTTAGCATCAGGTTCCATATTAATTTTGTGCTGACATAGAGTGGGACTAATGCCCTTTAAATTATCAAGAGTATATCCAATAGCAGCTCGGTGCTTCCTTAGAACTTCCAATTATCTTTCTTCTTCATGTTCTGAAAGGTTAGCACTAATAATAACAGGATATATCTTCTTTTCATCAAGATAATCATATTTTCAAAGTGTCTGGCAATTGTTTTAACTCAAACACAGGATCACCTTTAGGTGGGGGAGTACCTCCCAGAGTTTCAATAGGCAAATTGTGTTTAAGCAGATGACGTTGTTCAAAGAAAATTTTATCTATTTCATTTCTTCCATGCGTATGCAAATCATTCTAATGGTCTAGCAAATATTGTTCTAAAGGATCAGTAGGTGGTACAGCAATAGAAGCAAGACCAATTAATTCATCCTTACTAGGCAATTCTTTTTCATGAAGATTTCTACTAAACTTGGAAAAATTAAACTCATGAGACTCATAACCAAAGCTAACACCAACAATTTGTTTCTTATAGTCTATCTTAGCATTAACTGTATTCAGGAAAGGTCTACCAAATATAATGGGACAAAAGTCATCTTGTGGGGAACCAAGAATAAGAAAATCAGTAGGGTATTTTATTTTCCCACACAAGACTTCAACATCTCTAACAATCCCAAATGGTGATATGGTGTCTCTGTTAGCTAGTTCAATAGTAATATCTATGTCTTCTAACTCTGCAGGTGCTATGTCTTTCATAATTTCTTGATATAAAGTGTAAGGAATAGCACTCACGCTAGCACCCATGTCACATAAACCATGATAACAGTGATCCCCTATTTTAACTGAGATGACAGGCATGCCAACAACGAGTCTTTGTTTATCTTTCTTATCAGGTTTGGCAATTCTAGCAGCTTCTTCATAGAAGTAAAGAACATGCCCATCCATATCTTCTTCCAAGAGATCTTTAACCATAGCAATACTAGGTTCAACTTTAATTTTTTCATCAGGTTTAGGTGTTCTAATGTTGCTTTTGTTAACCATAGTTGAAACTTTAGCATGTCCCTTTATCCTAATAGGGAAAGGTGGTTTCTCAATATAAGCAGAAGGAACAACTGGATCAACATTATAAAGTATAGTTTCTTCTTTAATTGGTACCAATTCTTTAATTTCTTATTTAATAGGTGGGTGATATTTAAACCACTTCTCCTTAGGGAGTTCAACATGAGTAGCAAAAGATTCACAAAAGGAGGCTACTATCTCAGAGTCAAGTCCATATTTAGTGCTAAACTTTTGAAAAAACATCGATATCCATAAAAGATTTAACACAATCATACTCAGGTTTAATACCTGACTCTTTACCTTTGTCGAGTTCCCAATCTTCGGAGTTGCATTTAATTCTTTCCAAAAGATCCCACCGGAATTCAAATGAACCAGCACAAGAAGTATCAAGCATGGTTTGATCATTACGAGAAAGTCGAGCATTAAAATTCTGGATAATAATTTCCCTTGAGAGCTCATGATTGGGGCATGAATATAAAATTGACTTAAGCCTCCCTCAAGCTAGAGCAATACTTTCTCCTTCACAAGACCAAAAATTATATATATAATTCCGATCACGATGAACTAGATGCATAGGATAAATTTTTTGGTGGAACTCCAATTTCAACCGATTCCAATTCAATGATCCAATATCATCGCATAGCCTATACCATGCCAATGATTTTCCCTTCGAAGATAAAGGGAAAACCATCTTCATAACTTTATCTCTGGGTAAACCTGCAAGCTTAAAGAATCCACAAATTTGTTCTACATATATCAAGTGCATATCAGGATGTTCGGTTTCATCTCCTGCATAAGGATTAGCTAGTGATACGTCTCCAACGTATCTATAATTTTTTAACGTTCCATGCTATTATATTATCCATCTTAGATGTGTTATATGCATTTATATGCTATTCTATATGATTTTTGGGACTAACCTATTAACCTAGAGCTCAATGCCAGTTTCTGTTTTCTCCTTGTTTTTGAGTTTTACAGAAAAGGAATACCAAACAGAGTCCAATTAACGTGCCAATTTTTGATGATTTTTTATGGACAAAAAGAAGCCCCCGGAGTAAAATAGTTGGTCTAGAAGAGTTCCGAGCCGTCCACGAGATAGGAGGGCGAGCCCAGGGGGTAGGGCACGCCCTCCACCCTCGTGGACGACTCGGGGACCCCCCTGACATGAGACCTACGCCAAAAATTCCTATGAATACAGAAACCCGTCCCCCAGAAAGTCTGATGACAAAGGGAACAACGTATGTTGTTATGCGGTTTGACCGATAAAGATCTTCGTAGAATATGTAGGAACCAATATGAGCATCCAGGTTCCGCTATTGGTTATTGACCAGAGATGAGTCTCGGTCATGTCTACATAGTTCTCAAACCCGTAGGGTCCGCACGCTTAACGTTCGGTGATGATCGGTATTATAAGTTTATGTGTTTTGATGTACCAAAGGTAGTTCGGAGTCTCGGATGTGATCACGGACATGAAGAGGAGTCTCGAAATGGCCGATACATAAAGATTGATATATTGGATGGCTATATTCGAACACCGAAAGGGTTTCCGGTGATCACGGAGAAAACCGGAGTTCCAGAGGGGTTACCGGAACCCCCCGGGGGCTAATGGGCCTTGATGGGCCCAAGTGGAGAGAGAAAGGGGCTGGCCAGGGCAGGCCGCGCGCCCCCTCCCCTTGAGTCTGAATAGGACAAGGATCACATCATTAGCCATACACATGAGTTGCCATTTGATTAACAAGATCACATCATTAGGAGAATGATGTGATTGACTTGACCCATTCCGTTAGCTTAGCATTTGATCGTTTAGTATATTGCTATTGCTTTCTTCATGACTTAGACATGTTCCTATGACTATGAGATTATGCAACTCCCGAATACCGGAGGAACACTTTGTGTGCTACCAAACGTCACAACGTAACTGGGTGATTATAAAGGTGCTCTACAGGTGTCTCCAATGGTACTTGTTGAGTTGGCATAGATCAAGATTAGGATTTGTCACTCCGATTGTCGGAGAGGTATCTCTGGGCCCTCTCGGTAATGCACATCACTATAAGCCTTGCAAGCAATGCAACTAATGAGTTAGTTGTGGGATGATGTATTACGGACCGAGTAAAGAGACTTGCCGGTAACGAGACTGAACTAGGTATTGAGATACCGGCGACCGAATCTCGAGCAAGTAACATACCGATGACAAAAAGAACAATGTATGTTGTTATGCGGTTTGACCGATCTTCGTAGAATATGTAGGAACCAATATGAGCATCCAGGTTCCGCTATTGGTTATTGAACAGAGATGACTCTCGGTCATGTCAACATAGTTCTCGAACCCGTAGGGTCCGCACGCTTAACGTTCGGTGACGATTGGTATTATGAATTTATGTGTTTTGATGTACCTAAGGTAGTTCGGAGTCCCGGATGTGATCACGGACATGACGAGGAGTCTCAAAATGGTTGAGACATAAAGATTGATATATTGGACGGCTATATTCGGACACCGGAAGGGTTTCGGGTGATCTCGGAGAAAACCAGAGTGCCGAAGGGGTTACTGGAACCCCTCGGGGGCTAATGGGCCTTGATGGGCCCTAGTGGAGAGAGAGAGGGGCCGGCCAGGGCAGGCTGCACGCCCCCTCCCCTTGAGTCCGAATAGGACAAGGAAGATGGGGCGGCGCCCCCTTGCCTTTCCCCTATCCCACTCCTTCCCCCCCTCCTAGTGGGACTAGGAAAGGGGAGTCCTACTCCCACTAGGAGGAGAACTCCTCTTGACGCGCCCTCCTAGGGCCGGCCAGCCTCCCCCTTTCTCCTTTATATACGGGGGCAGGGGGCACCCCATGGACAGACAAGTTTATCATTGATCTTTTAGCCGTGTGCGGTGCCCCCTGCCCCATAATCCACCTCGGTCATACCGTAGCGGTGCTTAGGCGAAGCCCTACGTCGGTTGCTTCATCAACATCGTCATCATGCCGTCATGCTGACATAACTCTCCCATGAAGCTCACTGGATCGTGAGTTCGTGGGACGTCTCCGAGCTGAACGTGTGCAGATCGCGGAGGTGACGTACGTTCGGTACTATGATCGGTCGATCGTGAAGACGTACGATTACATCAACCGCGTTGTCATAATGCTTCCGCTTATGGTCTACGAGGGTACGTGGATGACACTCTTCCCTCTTGTTGCTATGCATCACCATGATCTTGCGTATGCGTAGGAAATTTTTTGAAATTACCACGTTCCCCAACAGTGGCATCCGAGCCAGGTTTATGCGTAGATGTTATATGCACGAGTAGAACACAAAGGAGTTGTGGGCGTGGGTATATACATATTTTTTGCCGTCACTGCTTGGTTCTTGATTTAGCGGCATTGTTGGATGAACCGGCCCAGACCGACATTACGCGTACGCTTATGCGAGACTGGTTCTACCGACGTGCTTCACACACATGTGGCTGGTGCGTGTCTGTTTCTCCGGCTTTAGTTGAATCAGATTCAATGAATAGGGTTCTTTCTAAGTATCAAAAAGCAATCACTATACCGCATTGTGGTTTTTGATGCGTAGGTAAGGACGGTTCTTGCTCAGCCCGTAGCAGCCACGCAAAACTTGCAACAACAAAGTAGAGGACGTCTAACTTGTTTTTGTAGGGCATGTTGTGATGTGATATGGTCAAGACATGATGCTAAATTTTATTGTATGAGATGATCATGTTTTGTAACACAGTTATCGGCAACTGGCAGGAGCCATATGGTTGTCGCTTTATTGTATGAAATGCAATCGCCATGTAATATCTTTACTTTATCACTAAGCGGTAGCGATAGTCGTAGAAGCAATAGTTGGCGATACGACAATGATACTTTGATGGACATCAAGGTGTCAAGCCGGTGACGATGGTGATCATGACGGTGCTTTGAATATGGAGATCAAAGGCACAAGATGATGATGGCCATATCATATCACTTATATTGATTGCATGCGATGTTTATCTTTTATGCATCTTATTTTGCTTAGATCGACGGTAGCATTATAAGATGATCTCTCACTAAATTTCAAGGTATAAGTGTTCTCCCTGAGTATGCACCATTGCGAAAGTTCGTCATGCCGAGACACCATGTGATGATCGGGTGTGATAAGCTCTACGTTCACATACAACGGGTGCAAGCCAGTTTTGCACACGCAGAATACTCGGGTTAAACTTGATGAGCCTAGCATATGCAGATACGGCCTCAGAACACTGAGACCGAAAGGTCGAGCATGAATCATATAGTAGATATGATCAACATAGTGATGTTCACCATCGAAAACTACTCCATCTCACGTGATGATCGGACATGGTTTAGTGGATATGGATCACGTGATCACTTAGATGATTAGAGGGATGTCTGTCTAAGTGGGAGTTCTTAAGTAATTTGATTAATTGAACTTTAATTTATCATGAACTTAGTACCTGATAGTATTTTGCATGTCTATGTTTGTTGTAGATAGATGGACAGTGATGTTGGTCCGTTGAATTTTAATGCGTTCCTTGAGAAAGCAAAGTTGAAAGATGATGGTAGCAATTACACGGACTGGGTCCGTAACTTGAGGATTATCCTCATTGCTGCACAGAATAATTACATCCTGGAAGCACCGCTGGGTGCCAAACCCGCAGCAGGAGCAACGCCAGATGTTATGAACGTCTGGTAGAGCAAAACTGATGACCACTCGATAGTTTAGTGTGCCATGCTTTATGGCTTAGAACCGGGACTTCAACGATGTTTTGAACGTCATGGAGCATATGAGATGTTCCAGGAGTTGAAGTTAACATTTCAAGAAAATGCCTGGATTGAGAGATATGAAGTCTCCAATAAGTTCTACAAGTTCTACAGCATAAGATGGAGGAGAATAGTTGTCAGTGAACATATACTCAAATTGTCTGGGTATAATAATCACTTGATTCAACTAGGAGTTAATCTTCCAGTTGATATTGTCATTGACAGAATTCTTCAATCACTGCCACCAAGCTACAAGAGCTTCGTGATGAACTATAATATGCAAGGGATGGATAAGACTATTCCCGAGCTCTTCACGATGCTAAAGGTTGCGGATGTAGAAATCAAGAAGGAGCATCAAGTGTTGATGGTCAACAAGACCACCAGTTTCAAGAAAAAGGGTAAAGGGAAGAAGGGGAACTTCAAGAAGAACGGCAAGCAAGTTGCTGCTCAAGTGAAGAAGCCCAAGTCTGGACCTAAGCCTGAGACTAAGTGCTTCTACTACAATGGAACTGGTCACTAGAAGCGGAGCTGCCCTGAGTATTTGGCGGATAAGAAGGATGGCAAGGTGAACAAAGGTATATGTGATATACATGTTATTGATGTGTACCTTACTAATGCTCGCACTAGTACTTGTGTATTTGATACTGGTTTCATTGCTAATATTTCCAACTCGAAACAAGGACTACGAATTAAGCGAAGATCGGCTAAGGACGAGGTGACGATGCGCGTGGGAAATGGTTCCAAAGTCGATGTGATCGCGGTCGGCACGCTACCTCTATATCTTCCTTCGGGATTAGTTTTAGACCTAAATAATTGTTATTTGGTGCCAGCGTTGAGCATGAACATTATATCTGGATCTTGTTTGATGTGAGACGGTTTTTCATTTAAATCTAAGAATAATGGTTGTTCTATTTATAAGAGTAATATCTTTTATGGTCATGCACACTTGAAGAGTGGTCTATTTTTGATGAATCTCGATAGTAGTGATACACATATTCGTAATATTGAAGACAAAAGATGTAGAGCTAACAATGATAGTGCAACTTATTTGTGGCACTGCCGTTTAGGTCATATTGGTGTAAAGCGCATGAAGAAACTCCATTCTGATGGACTTTTGGAATCACTTGATTATGAATCACTTGGTACTTGTGAACCATGCCTCATGGGCAAGATGACTAAAACGCCGTTCTCCGAAACAATGGAGCATGCAACAGATTTGTTGGAAATCATACATAATGATGTATGTGGTCCGATGAATATAGAGACTCACGGCGGGTATCGTTATCTTCTCACCTTCACAAATGATTTAAGCAAATATGGGTATATCTACTTGATGAAACACAAGTCTGAAACTTTTGAAAAGTTTAAAGAATTTCAGAGTGAAGTGGAAAATCATCGTAACAAGATAATAAAGTTTCTACGATCTGATCGTGGAGGAGAATATTTGAGTTACGAGTTTGGTCTTCATTTGAAACAATGCGGAATAGTTTCGCAACTCATGCCACCCGGAACACCACAGCGTAATGGTGTGTCCGAACGTCGTAATCGTACTTTACTAGATATGGTGGGATCTATGATCTCTCTTACTGATTTACCGCTATCATTTTTGGGGTTATGCTGTAGAGATGGCTGCATTCACGTTAAATAGGGCACCACCTAAATCCGTTGAGACGACGCCTTATGAACTATGGTTTGGCAAGAAACCAAAGTTGTCATTTCTTAAAGTTTGGGGCTGCGATGCTTATGTGAAAAAGCTTCAACCTGATAAGCTCAAACCCAAATCGGAGAAATGTGTCTTCATAGGATACCCAAAGGAGACTGTTGGGTACACCTTCTATCACAGATCCGAAGGCAAGACATTCGTTGCTAAGAATGGATCCTTTCTAGAGAAGGAGTTTCTCTCGAAAGAACTGAGTGGGAGGAAAGTAGAACTTGATGAGGTAACTGTACCTGCTCCCTTATTAGAAAGTAGTTCATCACAGAAATATGTTCCTGTGACTTCTACACCAATTAGTGAGGAAGCTAATGATGATGATCATGTAACTTCAGATCAAGTTACTACCGAACCTCGTAGGTCAACCAGAGTAAGATCCGCACCAAAGTGGTACGGTAATCCTGTTCTGGAGGTCATGTTACTTGACCATGACGAACCTACGAATTATGAGGAAGCGATCATGAGCCCAGATTCTGCAAAATGGCTTGAGGCCATGAAATCTAAGATGGGATCCATGTATGAGAACAAAGTGTGGACTTTGGTTGACTTGCCCGATGATCGGCAAGCCATCGAGAATAAATGGATCTTCAAGAAGAAGACTAACGCCGACGGTAATGTTACTGTCTACAAATCTCGACTTGTTGTGAAAGGTTTTGACAAGTTCAAGGAGTTGACTACGATAAGACTTTCTCACCTGTAGCAATGCTTAAGTCCTTCTGAATCATGTTAGAAATTGCCGCATTTTATGATTATGAAATTTGGCAAATGGATGTAAGACTGCATTCCTGAATGGATTTTTGGAAGAGGAATTGTATATGATGCAACCTGAAGCTTTTATCGATCCAAAGGATGCTAACAAAGTATGTAAGCTCCAACGATCCATCTATGGACTGGTGCAACCATCTCGGAGTTGGAATAAACATTTTGATAGTGTGATCAAAGCACATGGTTTTATACAGACTTTTGGAGAAGCCTGTATTTACAAGAAAGTGAGTGGGAGCTCTGTAGCATTTCTAATATTATATGTGGATGACATATTGTTGATTGGAAATGATATAGAATTTCTGGATAGCATAAAAGGATATTTGAATAAGAGTTTTTCGATTGAAGACCTCGGTGAAGCTGCTTATATATTGGGCATGAAGATCTATAGAGATAGATCTAGACGCTTAATTGGACTTTCACAAAGCACATACCTTGATAAAGTTTTGAAGAAATTCAAAATGGATCAAGCAAAGAAAGGGTTCTTTCTTGTGTTACAAGGTATGAAGTTGAGTCAGACTCAATGCCCGGCCACTACAGAAGATAGAGAGAAAATGAAAGGTGTTCTCTATGCTTCAGCCATAGGCTCTATCATGTATGCAATGTTGTGTACCAGACCTGATGTGTGCCTTGCTATTAGTTTAGCTGGGAGGTACCAAAGTAATCCAGGAGTGGATCACTGGACAGTGGTCAAGAACATCCTAAAATACCTGAAAAGGACTAAGGATATGTTTCTCATTTATGGAGGTGACAAAGAGCTCGTCGTAAACGGTTACGTCGATGCAAGCTTTCACACTGATCCGGATGAGTCTAAGTCACAAACCGGATGCGTGTTTATATTGAACGGTGGAGCTGTCAGTTGGTGCAGTTCTAAGCAAAGCGTCGTGGCAGGATCTACATGCGAAGCGGAGTACATAGCTGCTTCAGAAGCAGCAAATGAGGGAGTCTGGATGAAGGAGTTCATATCTGATCTAGGTGTCATACCTAGTGCATCGGGTCCAATGAAAGTCTTTTGTGACAATACAGGTGCAATTGCCTTGGCAAAGGAATCCATATTTCATAAGAGAACCAAGCACATCAAGAGACGCTTCAATTCCATCCGCGGTCAAGTCAAGGAGGGAGACATAGAGATTTGCAAGATACATACGGATCTGAATGTTGCAGACCCATTGACTAAGCCTCTCTCACGAGCAAAACATGATCAACACCAAGAATCCAGTTTAGTTTGCTAACCATAGACATGAGTTGTCATTTGATTAACGGGATCACATCATTAGAGAATGATGTGATTGACTTGACCCATTCCGTTAGCTTAGCATTTGATCGTTTAGTATATTGCTATTGCTTTCTTCATGACTTAGACATGTTCCTATGACTATGAGATTATGCAACTCCCGAATACCGGAGGAACACTTTGTGTGCTACCAAATGTCACAACGTAACTGGTTGATTATAAAGGTGCTCTACAGGTGTCTCCAATGGTACTTGTTGAGTTGGCATAGATCAAGATTAGGATTTGTCACTCCGATTGTCGGAGAGGTATCTCTGGGCCCTCTCGGTAATGCACATCACTATAAGCCTTGCAAGCAATGCAACTAATGAGTTAGTTGTGGGATGATGTATTACGGAGCGAGTAAAGAGACTTGCCGGTAATGAGATTGAACTAGGTATTGAGATACCGACGATCGAATCTCGAGCAAGTAACATACCGATGACAAAAAGAACAACGTATGTTGTTATGCGGTTTGACCGATAAAGATCTTCGTAGAATATGTAGGAACCAATATGAGCATCCAGGTTCTGCTATTGGTTATTGAACAGAGATGACTCTCGGTCATGTCAACATAGTTCTCGAACCCGTAGGGTCCGCACGCTTAACGTTCGATGACTATTGGTATTATGAGTTTATGTGTTTTGATGTACCGAAGGTAGTTCAGAGTCCCGGATGTGATCACGGACATGACGAGGAGTCTCAAAATGGTTGAGACATAAAGATTGATATATTGGACGCCTATATTCGGACACTGGAAGGGTTTTGGGTGATCTCGGAGAAAACCGGAGTGCCGATGGGGTTACCGGAACCCCTCGGGGGCTAATGGGCCTTGCTGGGCCCTAGTGGAGAGAGAGGGGCCGACCAGGGCAGGCCGCACGCCCCCTCCCCTTGAGTCCGAATAGGACAAGGAAGAGGGGGCGGCGCCCCCTTGCCTTTCCCCTATCCCACTCCTTTCTTCCCCCTCCTAGTGGGACTAGGAAAGGGGAGTCCTACTCCCTCTAGGAGGAGGACTCCTCCTCTTGGCGCACCCTCCTAGGGCCGGTCGGCCTCCCCCTTGCTCCTTTATATACGGGGGAAGGGGCACCCCATGGGCAGACAAGTTGATCATTGATCTTTTAGCCATGTGCGGTGCCCCCTCCACCATAATCCACCTCGGTCATATCGTAGCGGTGCTTAGGTCAAGCCCTGCGTCGGTAGCTTCATCAACACCATCATCACGCCATCGTGCTGACAGAACTCTCCCACGAAGCTCTACTGTATCGTGAGTTCGTGGGACGTCACCGAGCTTAACATGTGCAGATCGCGGAGGCGTTGTACGTTCGGTACTAGGATCGGTCGATCGTGAAGACGTACGACTACATCAACCGCGTTGTCATAACGCTTTCGCTTATGGTCTACGAGGGTACGTGGACGACACTCTTCCCTCTCGTTGCTATGCATCACCATGATCTTGCGTGTGCATAGGAATTTCTTTGAAATTACTACGTTCCCCAACACATCTTCATCATCCCAGCGGCCACCGAATAGGAGGGAGTAGTCCACCCTCGGGGCTGAGGGTTTGTACCAGTAGCTATGTGATTAATCTCTCTCTCTCTCTCGTGATCTATATCACGGGCTTTGTTAATATAGATGGATCATATGATGTTTCTCCCCTCTATACTCTTGTTGTGATGAATTGAATCTTTACCCTTTGAAGTTTTGTCATGTCAGATTGTATGTTCAGATTTGAGAACACATGATGTATGTCTTGCGGTATGAATACTTGAGGTGACAATGGGGGATCATATTGATTCACTTGATATACGTTATGGCACTCAACTTGTGGATTCCCGCGGTGATATTGGGGTAATCTATGCACAGGGGTTGATGCACGTCTTTATTATCTTTTCTCTGATAGAAACTTTGGGGTCTCTTTGTAGTTCTTTGCATGGATTGAGTATTATGAATATGAATATACTTTGGTATTATTCTAGTACGAACTCTAGGATAGATCAAACGAAAAAATAGCTTTGCGTTATTTTAGTACGAACTCTTGAATAGATCGAGCGGAAAGGATAGCTTTGAGGTGGTCTCGTACCCTACAAACAATTTCTATATTTTGTTCTCCGCTAATAGGAACTCGGGAGTGATTCTTTGTTGCACTTTGAGGGATAATTATATGATCCAACTATGTTAGCACTATTGAGAGATTGCACTAGCGAAAGTACGAACCCTAGGCCTTATTTTTAAGCATTGCAATACCATTTTTGTGCCCGTTTACTATTTGCTACCTTGCTGTTTTTATTTATTTAGATTATAAAAATGTATTTCTACCATCCATATTACACTTTTATCACCATCTCTTCGCCGAACTAGTGCACCTATACAATTTGCCACTGTATTGGGTGTGTTGGGGACACAAGAGATTTCTTGTATTTGGTTGCAGGGTCGTTTGAGAGAGACCATCTTCATCCTACACCTCTCACGGATTGATAAACCTTAGGTCATCCACTCGAGGGAAAATTGCTATTGTCCTACTAAACCCTGCGCTTGGAGCCCAACACGTGTCCACAAGAATAAAGTTGCGTAGTAGACATCAAGCTCTTTTCTGGCGCCGTTGCCGGGGAGGTGAGTGCTTGAAGGTATATCTTTAGATCTTGTAATTGAATCTTTTAGTTTCTTGTTTTATCACTAGTTTGGTTTATAAAAGAAAACTACATAAAAATGGAATTTAGGTTGCATCATATTATTGATCATCTTTATAATGTCTTCCTTGAAAATGATGGTTCGGAAAATTGTGCTCAATTGTTAGAATAAGAAGTCAATAAAATGCTTGGAACAAAATATTTTAATGATGAGCATGATTGCAATGTTGTTAGTATGAATTCTTTGAATATCCAAAATGCTAATGATGATTGCACAAGTCATGACAAAAATGTTTTTTATAAGCATGTCACTTTTTGCGGAGTGAATTGGGAGTGCAATTGCACACCAAAAATGGAATATAGATTTTGTAAGAAGCATAAATATTTAGAAACGAAAAGGTTGCAAGAGAGGCTAGATGATTGTGCTGAAAGATTTAATTTTTTGCCATCCTTGTGAACTTTGCAATGAACATGGTCATTTAAATCTCTAATGCAAATTTTTCATGATCAAATCGTGTCCCAAAATTCTGATAACTTAATAACCCTTGAGCATCATAAAGAGCTTAGTCTTGTTTTGGGGTATGAAGAAGTGAAACGTATAACTAAGGGTATTCCAAAATTTAATCTCGGGAGATTTCTTGATTTTGATCTAGAGGAAATTTATGTGTCTTGTGCGGTAAATTGCATTGAGAATCCTTATATTGCCAACTATTTAAAGTCAAGGAAACAAATAGAATATGAAGAGAGTACTAATGAAAGGGAAAATATTTCCCAAAACCCTCCTAGTGTTTATTATGATGAATTAGGTAACGAGGAGGAGCTTCCTATCCAACCAATCTCATCAATAAGAAGCTTGAAAAGATTAATTAAACCCACACATGATGTGGTGAAGTAGAAGAAAAGAAGAAATAATAGAGGTAAAAAGGTATCTCTCCCAAATAATGTTGCTCCTATCGCCATTGTGCCTCATGAAAGTGAATCAAATATTTCGATGGAGGATGATGGTATTGAGCATGATTTTGTGATACCTACTACTTTATGTAATGATTATGACCGGGAAGACAACAATATCAATTATGATCTTGAAAATCTTTTTAGCACTTGCTTGGAAGAATATGGTAATAATGTTTGCTATACTATTGGTGCCATTTGTGCTATTGATAAGAATGGCTGTGATGATATGCAAAATCGCAAGCTTGGGGATGCTATGTTTGATGAGTATGATATGTTGAAGATTTATTTTCTGGGAATAATGCTTGTCCTAAGCTTGGGGGTGCTTTTATTAATGAATATGATCCTTTGATTCATTCTACTTTCGATAAGAAAATTTATTATGATGATAGCATGCCTCCTATTTATGATGATTACATCGATGAAAGTGGGTTTGGAAGAGTGTCAACTCTAGGTAGTAGTGACCCACTATTTTGGAGGGTGTTGAATCTTATTAAAATATTGATGAAAGTGGATTTGGAGAGGTCGTGACTTTATTTAGTGATAAATCCACTATTTTAGAAGAGGTTTCAATTGACTATGACAATAAGGTTGCTATCTATGATGATTATTATGATGACATGTATGCCATAAAGAGTGATAAATCTTCTATGATTGTGCATCATGAAAAGAGTGCTGTATGTGAAAATTATATTGTTGAATCCATTCATGATGTTTCTGAAAATTATTATGAGGAAGGAACTTATGCTCTTACATATCTCAATAATATCAAGTTTCTTCTCTATGTGCTGATTGCTTTGAAGTTGCACTTGTTTTGCCTTCCTATGCTAGTTGATTCTTGTTCCCTTAAGTTGTTTGCTCACAAAATCCCTATGCATAGGAATTGGTTTACACCTAAATGTTCTCGTCATATGCTTCATGATGCTCTCTTCATGTTTCAATTCTTTACTTTTATGCAAGCATCACTGAAATCATCATGCCTAGCTAAAAAGGCATAAAAGAAAAGCACTTGTTGGGAGACAACCCAAAACTTTTACCAACTGTTTTTGTGTGTTCACATGTTTAGGATACTGTAGTAATCATGTTTTATTGCTTTTGTTTCAATAAAGTGCCAAGTAAAGCCTTTAGGATCTTGTTAGGTGATAGTTACTTTAATCTTGCTGAAAAACAGAAACTTTTGCGCTCAGGAAAATAATTCTAGTTTTTAAAAAGAAGAGTGAATTTGAGTTGATTGTTTTTTAAGAAGATTAATATACAAATTTCTCAGGTTTTTCCTAATTTTTTAGAATTTTTGGAGTAGCAGAAGTATGGTGGAGTACAGATTACTACAGACTGTTCTGTTTTTGACAGATTCTGTTTTCAATGCATAGTTTGCTTGTTTTCTAGTTTCTATGGCTTATATTGCTCAATATAAATTGTGGAAATGATATGTTACAGTAGGCATTATGTGAGAACAATTATTAATCTTGTCTTTGACATTACCAAACGTGAAGTGGTTTGCTCTTTATCATACTAACCTATCTCACAAAGTTCCGTTAGGTTTTGTGTAATTGAAGTTTTCAAGTTTTGGGTGAGATATCGATATGAGGAGAATAAGGAGTGACAAGACCCTAAGCTTGGGGATGCCCAAGGCACCCCAAGGTAATATTCAATGAATATCCAAGCAACTAAGCTTGGGGATGCCCTAGAAGGCATCCCCTCTTTCGTCTCCAACATTATCGGTAACCTCACTTGGAGCTAGGTTTTCATTCGTCACGTGATATGTGTTTTGTTTGAAGTGTCAATTTATTTTGTTAGGATTTGCTTGCTTCTATTTATAATAATGGTTTGCTTCTTTTATTTCAATAAAAGTGGCAATGATAGCCTTTTCCATGCTTATTTTGCAAGTCTACATGTTGCTGTTTGAAAACAGAAAGTTTACCGCTGTTGCAAAAATTCCCTAGAAAAGTCAGAATGTGAGAAAATGTGGAAACTTTTTGAAAAATGAGATCTGATAAATTTTCTGCAGTGCGGTAAATTTTCATAACCTTTGGAGTTAGGGAAGTATTGATACTCTTGCATTCTTTACAGACTGTACTATTTTGGCAGATTGCTGTTATGTTTGCATCGTTTGCATATGTTTGCTTGTTTAATGATTCTATTTGAGGATAGGAGTATTAAATATGTAGAGACATTTAGTGTGCAATGTTGAATAATAATTTTAGTGATTTTCTACAGTAGATAATGATAAGGTTTTTGCATTGGTTTATACTAACTTATCTCACGAGTTCTTGTTGAGTTTTGTGTGGATGAAGCTTTTGGGATTTAGGAAAACCGTGATATGAGAGGAATTAAGGAGACACAAAAGCTCAATCTTGTGGATTCCGAAGGCATCCCTAGATAATATTCAAGAAGTCTCAAGCATCTAAGCTTGGGGATGCGCCGGTAGGCATCCCACCTTTCTTCTTCAACAATTATTGGTTAGTATCGGTTGAGCCTAAGTTTTTGCTTCTTCACATGATGCGTGTTATCCTTGGATTGTCATTTTATTTTGTTTTGCTTGTTGTTTTAATAAAGTACTTAGATCTGAAAGTATTTAAATAAAATAGAGTCCTCAAATAGTTGCCAGGGAGGCTAAGTAAGCGGCATTCACATCCAGTCAATGAAGCTCTTTTCTATGGAATTGCTCTAGTGCTTCACTTATATCTTTTTGAGCACGGTGTGCTTTAGTATTTTTGAAGAAATTCTCTCTTGCTTCACTTAAATTAATTTGAGAGAAAGAAATATTATGCTCATGATCTTCATTTATATCTTTTTGGAGTAGCTTGCCATTTACTCTTGTGCTTCACTTATATCCTATGAGTAAATTGTTGAATAAATTGATTGTCATGAAGTTGAAATCATATCATGCCTAGTGGTAGGTTCACATTGGGTTTATAAAGTGAAATCTTTTAAGGCTTGACAATCACCATATTGGCCATACAAGCAATTCACGAATAATTAGTATAAGAAAGAGAACTTTCACATATAAATACACTATCATGGAAATCATTTGTGATTGTGAGCCCCAATCAAAATATTATATGCCAAAATTGTGGACGTTGGACAAGGAAGACAACGTAATGGTTTATGTTTGTTCATATTCACATAGAAGTTATATTGTCATAGATCCTTCAACATATGGTGCTTGCCCCCCATCTTTGCTAGCCAAAAATTC
This sequence comes from Triticum monococcum, assembly GCA_034509565.1. Taxonomy (NCBI): domain Eukaryota; kingdom Viridiplantae; phylum Streptophyta; class Magnoliopsida; order Poales; family Poaceae; genus Triticum; species Triticum monococcum. Next base: position 59,230,997 of record CM067846.1, on the reverse strand, counting down.
CGCACCAAGTAGAGATACTACTTGTGCATCCAAAAACCCTTAAACCTAAATCTTATTTTCAAGAGTCCACCATACCTACCTAAGGATTGAGCAAGATCCTTCAAGTAAGTTGTCATCGGTGCAATAAGGCAATAAAAATTGCTTCTAAAAGTGTGAGATCATTTAGTGTAAGAGTTTTTCGATGGAAGACCTCGGTGAAGCTGCTTATATATTGGGCATGAAGATCTATAGAGATAGATCTAGACGCTTAATTGGACTTTCACAAAGCACATACCTTGATAAAGTTTTGAAGAAATTCAAAATGGAACAAGCAAAGAAAGGGTTCTTTCTTGTGTTACAAGGTGTGAAGTTGAGTCAGACTCAATGCCCGACCACTACAGAAGATAGAGAGAAAAATGAAAGGTGTTCTCTATGCTTCAGCCATAGGCTCTATCATGTATGCAATGTTGTGTACCAGACCTGATGTGTGCCTTGCTATTAGTTTAGCTGGGAGGTACCAAAGTAATCCAGGAGTGGATCACTGGACAGTGGTCAAGAACATCCTAAAATACCTGAAAAGGACTAAGGATATGTTTCTCATTTATGGAGGTGACAAAGAGCTCGTCGTAAACGGTTACGTCGATGCAAGCTTTCACACTGATCCGGATGAGTCTAAGTCACAAACCGGATGCGTGTTTATATTGAACGGTGGAGCTGTCAGTTGGTGCAGTTCTAAGCAAAGCGTCGTGGCAGGATCTACATGCGAAGCGGAGTACATAGCTGCTTCAGAAGCAGCAAATGAGGGAGTCTGGATGAAGGAGTTCATATCTGATCTAGGTGTCATACCTAGTGCATCGGGTCCAATGAAAGTCTTTTGTGACAATACAGGTGCAATTGCCTTGGCAAAGGAATCCATATTTCATAAGAGAACCAAGCACATCAAGAGACGCTTCAATTCCATCCGCGGTCAAGTCAAGGAGGGAGACATAGAGATTTGCAAGATACATACGGATCTGAATGTTGCAGACCCATTGACTAAGCCTCTCTCACGAGCAAAACATGATCAACACCAAGAATCCAGTTTAGTTTGCTAACCATAGACATGAGTTGTCATTTGATTAACGGGATCACATCATTAGAGAATGATGTGATTGACTTGACCCATTCCGTTAGCTTAGCATTTGATCGTTTAGTATATTGCTATTGCTTTCTTCATGACTTAGACATGTTCCTATGACTATGAGATTATGCAACTCCCGAATACCGGAGGAACACTTTGTGTGCTACCAAATGTCACAACGTAACTGGTTGATTATAAAGGTGCTCTACAGGTGTCTCCAATGGTACTTGTTGAGTTGGCATAGATCAAGATTAGGATTTGTCACTCCGATTGTCGGAGAGGTATCTCTGGGCCCTCTCGGTAATGCACATCACTATAAGCCTTGCAAGCAATGCAACTAATGAGTTAGTTGTGGGATGATGTATTACGGAGCGAGTAAAGAGACTTGCCGGTAATGAGATTGAACTAGGTATTGAGATACCGACGATCGAATCTCGAGCAAGTAACATACCGATGACAAAAAGAACAACGTATGTTGTTATGCGGTTTGACCGATAAAGATCTTCGTAGAATATGTAGGAACCAATATGAGCATCCAGGTTCTGCTATTGGTTATTGAACAGAGATGACTCTCGGTCATGTCAACATAGTTCTCGAACCCGTAGGGTCCGCACGCTTAACGTTCGATGACTATTGGTATTATGAGTTTATGTGTTTTGATGTACCGAAGGTAGTTCAGAGTCCCGGATGTGATCACGGACATGACGAGGAGTCTCAAAATGGTTGAGACATAAAGATTGATATATTGGACGCCTATATTCGGACACTGGAAGGGTTTCGGGTGATCTCGGAGAAAACCGGAGTGCCGATGGGGTTGCCGGAACCCCTCGGGGGCTAATGGGCCTTGCTGGGCCCTAGTGGAGAGAGAGGGGCCGACCAGGGCAGGCCGCACGCCCCCTCCCCTTGAGTCCGAATAGGACAAGGAAGAGGGGGCGGCGCCCCCTTGCCTTTCCCCTATCCCACTCCTTCCTTCCCCCTCCTAGTGGGACTAGGAAAGGGGAGTCCTACTCCCTCTAGGAGGAGGACTCCTCCTCTTGGCGCACCCTCCTAGGGCCGGTCGGCCTCCCCCTTGCTCCTTTATATACGGGGGAAGGGGCACCCCATGGGCAGACAAGTTGATCATTGATCTTTTAGCCATGTGCGGTGCCCCCTCCACCATAATCCACCTCGGTCATATCGTAGCGGTGCTTAGGTCAAGCCCTGCGTCGGTAGCTTCATCAACACCATCATCACGCCATCGTGCTGACAGAACTCTCCCACGAAGCTCTACTGTATCGTGAGTTCGTGGGACGTCACCGAGCTTAACATGTGCAGATCGCGGAGGCGTTGTACGTTCGGTACTAGGATCGGTCGATCGTGAAGACGTACGACTACATCAACCGCGTTGTCATAACGCTTTCGCTTATGGTCTACGAGGGTACGTGGACGACACTCTTCCCTCTCGTTGCTATGCATCACCATGATCTTGCGTGTGCATAGGAATTTCTTTGAAATTACTACGTTCCCCAACACATCTTCATCATCCCAGCGGCCACCGAATAGGAGGGAGTAGTCCACCCTCGGGGCTGAGGGTTTGTACCAGTAGCTATGTGATTAATCTCTCTCTCTCTCGTGATCTATATCACGGGCTTTGTTAATATAGATGGATCATATGATGTTTCTCCCCTCTATACTCTTGTTGTGATGAATTGAATCTTTACCCTTTGAAGTTTTGTCATGTCAAATTGTATGTTCAGATTTGAGAACACATGATGTATGTCTTGCGGTATGAATACTTGAGGTGACAATGGGGGATCATATTGATTCACTTGATATACGTTATGGCACTCAACTTGTGGATTCCCGCGGTGATATTGGGGTAATCTATGCACAGGGGTTGATGCACGTCTTTATTATCTTTTCTCTGATAGAAACTTTGGGGTCTCTTTGTAGTTCTTTGCATGGATTGAGTATTATGAATATGAATATACTTTGGTATTATTCTAGTACGAACTCTAGGATAGATCAAACGAAAAAATAGCTTTGCGTTATTTTAGTACGAACTCTTGAATAGATCGAGCGGAAAGGATAGCTTTGAGGTGGTCTCGTACCCTACAAACAATTTCTATATTTTGTTCTCCGCTAATAGGAACTCGGGAGTGATTCTTTGTTGCACTTTGAGGGATAATTATATGATCCAACTATGTTAGCACTATTGAGAGATTGCACTAGCGAAAGTACGAACCCTAGGCCTTATTTTTAAGCATTGCAATACCATTTTTGTGCCCGTTTACTATTTGCTACCTTGCTGTTTTTATTTATTTAGATTATAAAAATGTATTTCTACCATCCATATTACACTTTTATCACCATCTCTTCGCCGAACTAGTGCACCTATACAATTTGCCACTGTATTGGGTGTGTTGGGGACACAAGAGATTTCTTGTATTTGGTTGCAGGGTCGTTTGAGAGAGACCATCTTCATCCTACACCTCTCACGGATTGATAAACCTTAGGTCATCCACTTGAGGGAAAATTGCTATTGTCCTACTAAACCCTGCGCTTGGAGGCCCAACACGTGTCCACAAGAATAAAGTTGCGTAGTAGACATCAAGCTCTTTTCTGGCGCCGTTGCCCGGGAGGTGAGTGCTTGAAGGTATATCTTTAGATCTTGTAATTGAATCTTTTAGTTTCTTGTTTTATCACTAGTTTGGTTTATAAAAGAAAACTACATAAAAATGGAATTTAGGTTGCATCATATTATTGATCATCTTTATAATGTCTTCCTTGAAAATGATGGTTCGGAAAATTGTGCTCAATTGTTAGAATAAGAAGTCAATAAAATGCTTGGCACAAAATATTTTAATGATGAGCATGATTGCAATGTTGTTAGTATGAATTCTTTGAATATCCAAAATGCTAATGATGATTGCACAAGTCATGACAAAAATGTTTTTTATAAGCATGTCACTTTTTGCGGAGTGAATTGGGAGTGCAATTGCACACCAAAAATGGAATATAGATTTTGTAAGAAGCATAAATATTTAGAAACGAAAAGGTTGCAAGAGAGGCTAGATGATTGTGCTGAAAGATTTAATTTTTTGCCATCCTTGTGAACTTTGCAATGAACATGGTCATTTAAATCTCTAATGCAAATTTTTCATGATCAAATCGTGTCCCAAAATTCTGATAACTTAATAACCCTTGAGCATCATAAAGAGCTTAGTCTTGTTTTGGGGTATGAAGAAGTGAAACGTATAACTAAGGGTATTCCAAAATTTAATCTCGGGAGATTTCTTGATTTTGATCTAGAGGAAATTTATGTGTCTTGTGCGGTAAATTGCATTGAGAATCCTTATATTGCCAACTATTTAAAGTCAAGGAAACAAATAGAATATGAAGAGAGTACTAATGAAAGGGAAAATATTTCCCAAAACCCTCCTAGTGTTTATTATGATGAATTAGGTAACGAGGAGGAGCTTCCTATCCAACCAATCTCATCAATAAGAAGCTTGAAAAGATTAATTAAACCCACACATGATGTGGTGAAGTAGAAGAAAAGAAGAAATAATAGAGGTAAAAAGGTATCTCTCCCAAATAATGTTGCTCCTATCGCCATTGTGCCTCATGAAAGTGAATCAAATATTTCGATGGAGGATGATGGTATTGAGCATGATTTTGTGATACCGACTACTTTATGTAATGATTATGACCGGGAAGACAACAATATCAATTATGATCTTGAAAATCTTTTTAGCACTTGCTTGGAAGAATATGGTAATAATGTTTGCTATACTATTGGTGCCATTTGTGCTATTGATAAGAATGGCTGTGATGATATGCAAAATCGCAAGCTTGGGGATGCTATGTTTGATGAGTATGATATGTTGAAGATTTATTTTCTGGGAATAATGCTTGTCCTAAGCTTGGGGGTGCTTTTATTAATGAATATGATCCTTTGATTCATTCTACTTTCGATAAGAAAATTTATTATGATGATAGCATGCCTCCTATTTATGATGATTACATCGATGAAAGTGGGTTTGGAAGAGTGTCAACTCTAGGTAGTAGTGACCCACTATTTTGGAGGGTGTTGAATCTTATTAAAATATTGATGAAAGTGGATTTGGAGAGGTCGTGACTTTATTTAGTGATAAATCCACTATTTTAGAAGAGGTTTCAATTGACTATGACAATAAGGTTGCTATCTATGATGATTATTATGATGACATGTATGCCATAAAGAGTGATAAATCTTCTATGATTGTGCATCATGAAAAGAGTGCTGTATGTGAAAATTATATTGTTGAATCCATTCATGATGTTTCTGAAAATTATTATGAGGAAGGAACTTATGCTCTTACATATCTCAATAATATCAAGTTTCTTCTCTATGTGCTGATTGCTTTGAAGTTGCACTTGTTTTGCCTTCCTATGCTAGTTGATTCTTGTTCCCTTAAGTTATTTGCTCACAAAATCCCTATGCATAGGAATTGGTTTACACCTAAATGTTCTCGTCATATGCTTCATGATGCTCTCTTCATGTTTCAATTCTTTACTTTTATGCAAGCATCACTGAAATCATCATGCCTAGCTAAAAAGGCATAAAAGAAAAGCACTTGTTGGGAGACAACCCAAAACTTTTACCAACTGTTTTTGTGTGTTCACATGTTTAGGATACTGTAGTAATCATGTTTTATTGCTTTTGTTTCAATAAAGTGCCAAGTAAAGCCTTTAGGATCTTGTTAGGTGATAGTTACTTTAATCTTGCTGAAAAACAGAAACTTTTGCGCTCAGGAAAATAATTCTAGTTTTTAAAAAGAAGAGTGAATTTGAGTTGATTGTTTTTTAAGAAGATTAATATACAAATTTCTCAGGTTTTTCCTAATTTTTGAGAATTTTTGGAGTAGCAGAAGTATGGTGGAGTACAGATTACTACAGACTGTTCTGTTTTTGACAGATTTTGTTTTCAATGCATAGTTTGCTTGTTTTCTAGTTTCTATGGCTTATATTGCTCAATATAAATTGTGGAAATGATATGTTACGGTAGGCATTATGTGAGAACAATTATTAATCTTGTCTTTGACATTACCAAACGTGAAGTGGTTTGCTCTTTATCATACTAACCTATCTCACAAAGTTCCGTTAGGTTTTGTGTAATTGAAGTTTTCAAGTTTTGGGTGAGATATCGATATGAGGAGAATAAGGAGTGACAAGACCCTAAGCTTGGGGATGCCCAAGGCACCCCAAGGTAATATTCAATGAATATCCAAGCAACTAAGCTTGGGGATGCCCTAGAAGGCATCCCCTCTTTCGTCTCCAACATTATCGGTAACCTCACTTGGAGCTAGGTTTTCATTCGTCACGTGATATGTGTTTTGTTTGAAGTGTCAATTTATTTTGTTAGGATTTGCTTACTGCTATTTATAATAATGGTTTGCATCTTTTATTTCAATAAAAGTGGCAATGATAGCCTTTTCCATGCTTATTTTGCAAGTCTACATGTTGCTGTTTGAAAACAGAAAGTTTACCGCTGTTGCAAAAATTCCCTAGAAAAGTCAGAATGTGAGAAAATGTGGAAACTTTTTGAAAAATGAGATCTGATAAATTTTCTGCAGTGCGGTAAATTTTCATAACCTTTGGAGTTAGGGAAGTATTGATACTCTTGCATTCTTTACAGACTGTACTATTTTGGCAGATTGCTGTTATGTTTGCATCGTTTGCATATGTTTGCTTGTTTAATGATTCTATTTGAGGATAGGAGTATTAAATATGTAGAGACATTTAGTGTGCAATGTTGAATAATAATTTTAGTGATTTTCTACAGTAGATAATGATAAGGTTTTTGCATTGGTTTATACTAACTTATCTCACGAGTTCTTGTTGAGTTTTGTGTGGATGAAGCTTTTGGGATTTAGGAAAACCGTGATATGAGAGGAATTAAGGAGACACAAAAGCTCAATCTTGTGGATTCCGAAGGCATCCCTAGATAATATTCAAGAAGTCTCAAGCATCTAAGCTTGGGGATGCGCCGGTAGGCATCCCACCTTTCTTCTTCAACAATTATTGGTTAGTATCGGTTGAGCCTAAGTTTTTGCTTCTTCACATGATGCGTGTTATCCTTGGATTGTCATTTTATTTTGTTTTGCTTGTTGTTTTAATAAAGTACTTAGATCTGAAAGTATTTAAATAAAATAGAGTCCTCAAATAGTTGCCAGGGAGGCTAAGTAAGCGGCATTCACATCCAGTCAATGAAGCTCTTTTCTATGGAATTGCTCTAGTGCTTCACTTATATCTTTTTGAGCACGGTGTGCTTTAGTATTTTTGAAGAAATTCTCTCTTGCTTCACTTAAATTAATTTGAGAGAAAGAAATATTATGCTCATGATCTTCATTTATATCTTTTTGGAGTAGCTTGCCATTTACTCTTGTGCTTCACTTATATCCTATGAGTAAATTGTTGAATAAATTGATTGTCATGAAGTTGAAATCATATCATGCCTAGTGGTAGGTTCACATTGGGTTTATAAAGTGAAATCTTTTAAGGCTTGACAATCACCATATTGGCCATACAAGCAATTCACGAATAATTAGTATAAGAAAGAGAACTTTCACATATAAATACACTATCATGGAAATCATTTGTGATTGTGAGCCCCAATCAAAATATTATATGCCAAAATTGTGGACGTTGGACAAGGAAGACAACGTAATGGTTTATGTTTGTTCATATTCACATAGAAGTTATATTGTCATAGATCCTTCAACATATGGTGCTTGCCCCCCATCTTTGCTAGCCAAAAATTCCGCACCAAGTAGAGATACTACTTGTGCATCCAAAAACCCTTAAACCTAAATCTTATTTTCAAGAGTCCACCATACCTACCTAAGGATTGAGCAAGATCCTTCAAGTAAGTTGTCATTGGTGCAATAAGGCAATAAAAATTGCTTCTAAAAGTGTGAGATCATTTAGTGTAAGAGAAAATTGAGTGTTGTACGAACTTGTGATGGCAAAGTAATAAAAGTGAGGGACTGCATAATAAAGGTTGCTATCATAAGGGGCAATACAACATGACATTCTTTTGCACTAAGGGGTTGAGCATACAAACAAATAAGCGCATGGCAACCTTTGCTCCCCTCTGCGAAGGGCCTATCTTTTAATTTTCAGTATTTACTTTTATGCAAAGAGTCAAAGTATTCCTCTCTATTCCTTTTTATTTTTTCTTTTGGTAAGCATCATGTGGTGAGGAAAGATCTAGGCACATATGTCCAGATGAATATGGGTAGCATGAGTTATTATTGTTGACATCACCCTTGAGGTGAATACGTTGGGAGGAAAAACAATAAGCCCCTATCTTTCTGTGTGTCCGGTCGAAATGTTTTGCTCATGTGTATGCAGTGAGTGTTAGCAATCATAGAAGACTATATGATGGTTGAGTATGTGGAGCTCTTACTTAAACTCTGTTGAATAAGTTGAATTTCAATTGCTTGGTGACTGAGAACATAGGTTGTTGGGTTTCAAGAGAATTCATTGTTTGAACCTTAACATGTGAATTGGTTGCTACTATAACATGAGAAGTTTTATAAGAAATAATTGTTGTTATGATGCTAGGAAAAGTGATTGAAATTATCATTGATCAAACTTATGCACTTTCCTAGCATTCACACTTCATAAATTGTTCCTTTTATCATTTACATACTCGAGGACAAGTAGGAATTAATCTTGGGGATGCTGATACGTCTCCAATGTATCTATAATTTATGAAGTATTCATGTTGTTATATTATCATTATTGGATGTTTTACAATCATTTTATAGCAAATTTATATTATTTTTGGGGACTAACCTATTGACCCAGTGCCCAATGCCAATTGCTGTTTTTTGCTTGTTTTTACATTGCAGAAAATCAATATTAAACGGAGTCCAAACACCGTGAAACTTTTTGTGGATTTTTTATGGACCAGAAGACTCCCGATGGGCCAGAGCAGCACCTGGGGGTGCCCCGAGGAGGGCACAACCCACCAGGGCGCGCCAGGGCTCCCTGGCGCGCCTAGGTGGGTTATGCCCACCCCGGTGGCCTCCCGTACCCCTTCTTTGCATTATAAATTCCCAAGTATTCCGAAACCCCTTGGGGTTAACCTAGATCAGAAGTTCCGCCGCCACAGGGCTCCGTAGCCACCAAAAACCAATCTAGACCCATTCCGGCACCCTGCCGGAGGGGGGAATCATCTCCTGTGGCCATCTTCATCATCCCGGCGGCCACCACGATGAGGAGGGATTAGTCCACCCTTGGGGCTGAGGGTTTGTACCAGTAGTTATGTGATTAATCTCTCTCTCTCTCTCGTGATCTATATCACGGGCTTTGTTAATATAGATGGATCATATGATGTTTCTCCCCTCTATACTCTTATTGTGATGAATTGAATCTTTACCCTTTGAAGTTTTGTTTTGTCTTGCGGTATGAATACTTGAGGTGACAATTAGGTATCATATTGATTCACTTGATATACGTTATGGCACTCAACTTGCAGATTCCCGCGGTGATATTGGGGTAATCTATGCATAGGGGTTGATGCATGTTTTTATTATCTTTTCTTCGATAGAAACTTTGGGGTCTCTTTGTAGTTCTCTGTGTGGATTGAGTATTATGAATATGAATATGCTTTGGTGTTATTCTAGTACCAACTCTAGGATAGATCGAACAGAAAAAAATAGCTTTGCGTTATTTTAGTACGAACTCTTGAATACACTACAAAAAAAGACACATCCGTGACATATTGGGCCGAACGAAAAAAATTATGTCATACTTATGACACTTCTATGACGATAATTGTGACAAAACCCGGTATCATCATAGATGTGGTGGGGTCCTACTTCTATGACAAAAAATCCTGACAGAAAATGGGCTTTTCGTCCTGGGCGGGCCGGAGACGCAGCTGCATGACATTCTTTGGGCCGTCCATGACGGAAAAAAACCATGATAGAAGCGAGGGCGAGGAAAATATTGGGGTGTTTCCGGTTACGGTGGGTGGTCGAGGCCGAGCGATACACATTTCTCTCGTACACGCACGGGCGTGGGTGCGAGGCGTTGGGCTCTAACTAAACCCGAGCAAGGCGTTTGGCTCTAACTGAACCCGAGCGACTGCACTGCAGGCTACGCGTTACCGAACCCGAGCGATCTATCGATGGCTATTAACTGAAGCCGATCAAGCGATTCCTTCGCTACTGCTACTAACTGAAGCCGATCGATGCTGCCTCTGGATGAACAGTGACCGTTGCTGGGGGTTTGGATGAACAGTTCCCGGTGGGGGTGGATGAACAGGACCCTGTGGTGTTGCCTCTGGATGAACAGGACCCCGATCGATCAAGCCGGTTGGGGCTGGATGAATAGGACCCCGTGGAGGGCGGGATGAACAGGACCACCCCGTGGAGGGCTGGATGAACAGTAGACGGTGGAGGGCTGGATGAACAGTAGCCCGTGGAGGGGTGGTCGTACAGGAGCCCGTGGAGAGGGCTGGTTGAACAGTAGCCGGTGGAGTAGCGCACGGTGGGGGCTGAATGAACAGGAGCCCGTGGATGAACAGTCGCAGGTGGAGGCTGGAGGAGGTCGACGGTGGATGAAAAGTAGACCGTGGAGGCTGGAGGGTGTCGATGGTGGAGATGAACAGTATCCCGTGGAGTCCCGTTTTGCGGTACGCCACACCCCTCCCGATGAACAGGACCCCGTTTCGACCGTAGCGCTCCAACACAAGTCTGTTTCCTCCGTTTTGCGGTACGCCACACCCCTCCCGATCAACAGGGCCCCCGTTTCGACCGTAGGAGGTCCGTTTCCTCTATTTTGCGGTACGCCAGACCCGTCCCGATGAACAGGATCCCGTTTCGAACATGGTCGGTCGAACACAAGGCCATTTCCTCCGTTCTGCGGTACGCCAATCCTCATTTTCATCGGCGTTCCGTCCAAGCCCTCACGATGAACACGATGACGCATTCCGTTCCGACCCAGCTGGTTGGCTCCCCACGAACACGACGACGACGCTGTTTCTCCGTTCCGAGCCAGCCATGTACACGAGCCCTAGCCGTACATATACGTGAGTAGGCATTCGAGACCCTGCCCGTATGTACATATGTGGCCATATTTTCTTTCTTACACACTGGCCGTTGTACGTACGTGTACATGCTATGTGCGCACCTCTACTATGACACGTGCGTGCCTCTACATCGACCAGTATGTACGTACACGTTCACGACCAGAATGACAACGCTACGTACGCTTCGACCAGGTGGGTCCCGACTGTCAGGCACTTCCTTGCGTGCGAAGATGTAGCTGGTGGGTCCTGTTGGGGATATGAGTACTGGGGATAAACCGGCTCTGAGTGGTCGGGTTAGCTTCATGAAGATAGAAGCCCATGAAGACATGAAGATGGTGCCGCTTTACGAAGGCCCAAGGCCCAAAGGCGGATTAAAGCCTATAGATATAAACCGACTCTGTCATGTAACTTGTATTGTAAGTTAGAGGAATAGAGACCGAGCCGGACACATCTATGATCCGGCCTCGGGACTCTGTAAACCAGCGGGAGTCAACCTATGTATATAAAGGGATGACCCGGCCGCGGTTTGAGGACAACATACAACAACTTGAGAGCCATGCAAAGCGGATTCGCTCCCTGGTCATCGAAACCCCAGCAATACCAATCACAACTAGACGTAGGCTTTTACCTTCATCGAAGGGGCCGAACTAGTATAAAATCCCTCGTGTCCCTTGTTCGGTTTAACCCCTTTTAATATAACCCGTTGCGATGGCTCCACGACTAAGTCCTTTCACGAGGACATCTGCTGTGACAACCCCACCGTGGGGCTATCGCACAATGCTTTCGAGTTCTTGAAGGGCAGCTTTGATGGACTCAAGGGATACGCCGTGGGCCGGATGACGAAGAGTCGTCGCGGCAAGCTCTACACCGATGACATAGGATGGGGTTCCGAGGCCGGTTCAATCGAATACGAGTACCGGGTCCCCTTTGGTGGGATCCACGTCTTCATTGGCAAAATCGGTGAACCGGGTCCTGAGCCGGACACCTGCACCGACATCATCGAGACGGCTCAGTGTGCAAGCCCTTCTCCGGTTCAGCCCGCAGCAAGGCATGTCTTCTTAGGTGTCATCCATGGGGCGGAATATGAGGACGGACCGGCGTTTGATGGAGAAACCGTTGTCTGTTCTGATGACGAGTCTTCAACCGGAGAGACTGAGTCGTTGTATCAGTTGCAGGACGGCCGGATTAGCGGAGGTTCCGATGGCAACAGTATTTCGGACCCCCTCGATCTGCCAAACCGGGTCGCTATCTTCATGGCCAGTACGCAACCAGGACATCAATCATCTACCACCGCGGCGATGCTCTCCGGTTCAGCAACAGCAACGCCAGCGGGAGCAGGGGGCTCAACACCGCCTCCCGCTCAAGTTTTGTCAGATTTGTTCGACACTCTGGCAACATTGATGGCCGCAAAGGTGGACGTAGCAGCCAGAGATCAGCACAATGCGGAGATTGCAAAGGTGAAGGATCAGATAACTCAGGCTAAAGCGGACCTAGCAGCAGAGAACGCCAGGATGGCTACAGAACGGGCCGAATTGGAAGCTCAGGCCTACCGGCTCAGGATGGATCAAAATGCTTCAGATTAGGTCATGAGAAGAAGGTACCGTCGCACCTCCCGCCGGGTTATGAGCCGAGAAATCTCTTCAACACGCCAGGGGCTGGAACCAGTAACCAGCCAGTGGTAAACCAGACGGAGGCACCGGGGACAGGAGCGCCGGTTCAGCCACGAACAATGGACCCGCCTCGTCAGAACAACGTTGTGCCGCAATATGTTCCGACACCCCCGGGGCACTACTCCAACCCGTTGGATAACATTGTGGCAGCCGCTTCACGGTTGGCAGCCCTCCCGGCTAACAATGAGTCACCTGTGGCGATTGAGACACGACGGGCCAGAGAGCTCCTTCAGTCAGCTTTAAACCAACAGCAAGCTTATTCGCATAGTCGAGAGAGGATTTATTCCACCCCCCGTCCAAGTCAAAGCTATAGTAGGCACGTGGATGATGAACCGACCGTGTCAAGCAGTGCACGTCATCGTAACTCGCCACGAAGACACAACCCAGCCGGTGGTGGTGCTAATGCGCACGATGTGGTGGATCACAGTTGTGCACGTCGGGAAGCCGAGTTAGCAGCTCTGTATGCTGCTCTTCAGCATACTCCGATTCGCCCTACCACTTCGGCGGAGCCCGACGTGGTCTTCAGCTCTTTAGGGGTACCGTGTCTTACTCCCGCGTTACGTAATGTATGACTGCCCAAGGATTTCAAGGGACCTCGTAAAGTTCCCAATTACACCGCCGATTTGCAACCAAAGGCATGGGTTGAAAGTTATGAGATGGCAATGGAGATGTTAGATGTGGACGAAGCGGTGTGTGCTAAATACTTCACCATGATGTTGGAGGGGACAGCTCGTACTTGGTTAAAGAGTTTGCCGGCTAACTCTGTCGGATCATGGACCAAATTAAAGCACCGGTTTATCCCGAATTTCAAGGATACTTGTAAGCAGCCTATGTCAATTGTGGACCTGTCCGCTTGTGTTCAAGAGGATGGGGAGTCTACAACCCATTGGGTGAAGCGGGTCTCAGCTATTCTGCACTCGTCGGATCGCATCAATGCAGATACTGCAGTGTTAACGTTGGAAGGCAATTGCCGGTTTCTGCCACTTAAACAGAAGTTAGGAAGGCTCAAACGTCACTGCAATGATATGTCAACGCATATGGCCGCTTTGGTTAAATATGCCAATTCAAATAATACCAAAGACCCTGACTCGGAGGAGGACAAACCGGGGAAAGGAAAGAAGAACGGCAACACCAAGGGAAAGCAGCATAACCCGGCAGGTCATGGGAATAATGGTAAGCGCAAGGCCGACAATAGTTTGGACTTTGTGGCTAACACCAATGCTCAGAATAACGGTCAGCATCGTAAGGGCAAACATCCCCAGAGGGGCGGAGGATCAGGCCCCAATCTGGAGCGCCTGTTAAATGAACCTTGTCCAAAGCATGGATCAAAGGAGAAACCAGCGTCACACCTTTGGAAGGATTGTTATATCATGCGAGATTTCAAGAACTCCAATATGTTCCAATACGACAATGGCCCGCCCGGCGGTTCAGGAGGTGGTTTTCATGGGCCGGGTTACGGAGGTTGTAGCTCTGGTTCAGGATTTCAAGGCAACCAAACCGTCCATAACAATCAAGGAACCATGGCAACCAGGGAGGTTATCACAATCAGGGGAATCAGCAGCAGCAATAGTCGGGTTATCAGAGCAATCCGAAGCAGTTGAATAGTGGGCAGTATCATGTCTTCACCACTAGCTTGTGCAAGCATGATCAAAATCTTCACAGGAGGGTCATGAACTCTGTTGAACCGACAGTACCTCAGTATCTACGCTGGTCTGAGCAACCCATTTTATGGAGTAGAGAGGATCACCCACCCCGGGTTGATAATCCAGGTCATCTGGCCTTAGTGACGGCACCCCAGGTTGGGGGGTATAAGTTCACCAAGGTGCTTATGGATGGGGGAAGAAGTATCAATATTCTCTACTATGATACCTTCCGTCGTATGGGGTTGACTGATAAGAATCTTAAACCGTCAAACACTATTTTTCATGGTGTGGTGCCCGGTAAGTCTTCATATCCCATGGGCAAGATAGCTCTAGAAGTGGCCTTTGGAGATGATCATGATTCAAGGTCAAAACATTGACTTTTGAGGTGGTGAAAATCAAGAGTCCATATCACGCCCTATTTGGGCGACCGGCTTATGCCAAGTTCATGGCACGACCATGTTATCTTTACATGCAGCTTAAGATGCCAGGTCATAAGGGGACAATCACAGTACATGGGAGCAGGAAGATTGCTCTGGAATGCGAGGAAGGTGATGCGGCTTACGCCGAATCGGTTTGTGCCACGAAAGAGTTGAAGTTTTATAAGGACAAGGTTGATCCGGCAGACATGACTTCCTTGAAAAAGCCAACTACGGAGCATGACCCGGCGTTGAAGTTTAAATCGGCCACAGATACTAAGATGGTTGATTTTTTTCCTGGCGATTCATCCAAGCAGTTCAGCATCAGCGCTAACTTGGATCCCAAATAGGAAAGCGCGCTCATCGAGTTCATCCGTGAGAACCGGGACATTTTTGCATGGAAGCCTTCTGACATGCCAGGTGTCCCGAGGGAACTCACTGAGCACACACTTAATATAGATCCTAAGTTTAAACCGGCCAGACAGTTTCTCTGCCGCTTCAATGAAGAAAGGCGCAAGGCTATCGGTGAGGAGGTAGCTCGGCTGTTGGCCGCAGGATTTATCGTGGAGGTTTTTCACCCTGAGTGGTTGGCTAATCCGGTGCTGGTTCTTAAGAAAAATGGCACTTGGCGCATGTGTGTGGACTACGCAGATTTGAACAAAGCTTGCCGAGCAGATCCCTTTGCCCTCCCTCGTATTGATCAGATTATTGATGCTACGACGGGTTGCGACTGTTTGTGTTTTCTGGATGCTTATTCCGGTTATCATCAGATCAAAATGGCAGTTAAGGACCAGGAGAAAACAATTTTTATAACTCCCTTTGGAGCCTTCTTCTATGTCTCCATGCCCTTTGGGCTCAAGAGTGCCGAGGTGACTTATCAACATTGTGTTCAGAATTGTCTTCATAAGCAGATTGGGTGCAATATTCACGCATATGTGGATGATATTGTGGTAAAGTCCAGGAAGGAGGAAACATTGATAGCTGACTTATGAGAAACCTTTGATAATCTCCGGGTTTATAAGATGACGCTTAATCCGGACAAATGTGTCTTTGGTGTTCCGGCAGGCAAACTCTTGGGTTTTCTGGTGTCTAACAGGGGCATTGGGGCTAATCCGGAAAAGATCATAGCTATCACCTCTCTGACTAAACCGACATGTATCCATGATGTTCAACGTTTGGCAGGTCGGATTGCGGCCTTGACTCGGTTTATCAATCGTCTTGGGGAGAAGGCTATCCCTTTATATCAGATGTTAAAAAAGACAGATGATTTTGTCTAGAGTGATGCGACTGATAAAGCGTTTGAGGATTTGAAGAGGCAGCTAGCTGAACCACCTGTCCTTGCGGCTCCAATCGATAAAGAGCCTTTACTGCTATATGTGGCTGCTAATGCCCGGGCTATTAGTGTGGCTATTGTGGTGGAGTGCAAGGAGGCTGGAAAGGAGTATCCGGTGCACCGGCTGGTTTATTATATCAGTGAGGTGTTTATCGAATCAAAGCAGAGATATCCTCATTGGCAGAAGCTAGTGTATGGGGTGTTTATGGCAAGCCGGAAGCTCAAACATTATTTTCAGGGTCATCCTATCATAATGGTCAGTTCAGCCCCTCTGGGAGATATCATTCAAAACAGAGAAGCAACTGGCCGGGTTGCCAAGTGGGCTATTGAGCTTGGACCTCACGGGCTCAAATATACACCTCGCACAGCAATCAAATCCCAAGCACTCGTGGACTTCATCAATGATTGGACAGAGTTGCAGGCACCAGAGGAAAAGCCAGATAACACATATTTGGCTATTCACTTTGATGGATCCAGGCAGTTGGAGGGCTCGGGGCTGGAGTCATCTTAACTTCCCCACGGGGTGACAAGTTTTGTTATGTCCTCCGCTTAATGTTCCCTTGTACTAACAATGCAGCTGAGTATGAGGCCTTACTCCACGGTCTTCGGATGGCTAAGGAGATGAACTTAAGCCGGGTTAAGTGCTTCGGTGACTC
Organism: Triticum monococcum; assembly: GCA_034509565.1. Taxonomy (NCBI): domain Eukaryota; kingdom Viridiplantae; phylum Streptophyta; class Magnoliopsida; order Poales; family Poaceae; genus Triticum; species Triticum monococcum. The sequence goes on along the minus strand of CM067846.1, from coordinate 59,214,114 downwards.
GGATCTGGTGGCTCGACAGGTATCTGGCACTTGGGATTCTAAAGACCCACTCATGGTTGCATATCGACGAGAGGTGGACATAGTGGCTGGTCATTTCAAGGGTTATCAAGTTGACCATATAGACCGCCGAAAGAATGAAGCAGCGGACGCTTTAAGCCACCTTGGCTCTCAACGTAAACCGGTCCCACCAAATGCCTTCCTCGACGTACTGCACAATCCATCGGTCAAGATACCAATAGAGGAGGAGTTGGCTATTCCTGATCCAGAGGCCCAATTGGTGGCAGCTTTGCATGTTATACTGGATTGAACAATCCCGTACCTGGCTTACATGAACCGGGGCGAGCTACCGGAGGATGAAACCTCGGCCCAGCAGATAATCCGGCGTTCCAAGTCAACGACCATAATCAATGGGGAGTTACATCGTTACAACGTCACAGGGGCAATTTAGGGTTGTGTCTCGCCTCAAGAGGGTTGTGAGATTTTGCTAGAAATCCATGAAGGGGACTGTGGTCACCACACCGGTTCAAAATCTTTGGTGGCTAAAGCTTTCCGTCATAGTTTCTATTGGTTAACAGCTCATGCTGATGCTGAGGATTTAGTCAAGAGGTGCGATGGTTGTCAAAAATTTGCACGTCGCACTCATGTTCCGGCTCAGGAGTTGAGGATGATTCCAATAACTTGGCCGTTTGCGACTTGGGGGCTCGATATGGTTGGACCCTTTAAGAGATCCAAGGACAAAAAGACCCACCTGTTAGTGGCAGTTGACAAGTTCACCAAGTGGGTGGAAGCAGAGCCAGTCAGTAACTGTGAAGCAGCCACGACAGTTCAATTCATCAAAAAGGTGATATTCTGGTTTGGTTTCCCACATAGTATTATCAGTGACAATGGTACTAATCTGTCAAAGGGTGAGATGGAGGAATTTTGCCAACGTGAGCACATCCGGCTAGATGTAGCATCAGTGGCTCACCCCCAGTCTAATGGTCAAGCTGGGAGGGCAAATCAGGAAATTTTGAGAGGTATTAAACCCTGGCTTATTGATACATCTCCAACTATCTATTTTTCCAAACACTTTTGCCCTTGTTTTGGACTCTAACTTGCATGATTTGAATAGAACTAACCCGGACTGAAGCTGTTTTCAGCAGAATTACCATGGTGTTATTTATGTGCAGGAGCAAACGTTCTCCGAATGACCTGAAACTACACGGAGACACTTTTCAGAAAATAAGAAAAATACCTGCCAAAGATGAAGGCCAGGGGCCCACCGTCTCTCCATCAGGGTGGGGGGCGCACCTGCCCCCCTAGGGTGCGCCCCCCTACCTCATGGGCCCATGTTGCATCTCCGACTCCAACTCCACCTACATATATTGAGATTCGATGAGAAAAATATCAGAGAGAAGAAATCATCACGTTTTACGATACGGAGCTGCCGCCAAGCCCTAAAACCTCTCGGGAGGGCTGATCTGGAGTCCGTTCGGGGCTCTGGAGAGGGGAATCCGTCGCCATCATCATGATCAACCATCCTCCATCACCAATTTCATGATGCTCACCGCCGTGCGTGAGTAATTCCATCGTAGGCTTGCTGGACGATGATGGGTTGGATGGGATCTATCATGTAATCGAGTTAGTTCTGTTAGGGTTTGATCCCTAGTGTCCACTATGTTTTGAGATTGATGTTGCTATGACTTTGCTATGCTTAATGCTTGTCACTAGGGCCCGAGTGCCATGATTTCAGATCTGAACCTATTATGTTTTCATCAATATATGAGTATTCTTGATCCTATCTTGCAAGTCTATAGTCACCTATTATGTGTTATGATCCGTTAACCCCGAAGTGACAATAATCGGGATACTTACCGGTGATGACCGTAGTTTGAGGAGTTCATGTATTCACTATGTGTTAATGCTTTGTTCCGGTTCTTTATTAAAAGGAGACCTTAATATCCCTTAGTTTCCATAAGGACCCCGCTGCCATGGGAGGGTAGGACAAAAGATGTCATGCAAGTTCTTTTCCATAAGCACGTACGGTATGACTATATTCGGAATACATGCCTACATTATATCAATGAACCGGAGCTAGTTCTGTGTCACCCTAGGTTATGACTGTTACATGATGAACTGCATCTGGCATAATTCTCCATCACCGATCCATTGCCTACGAGCTTTCCATATATTGTTCTTCGCTTATTTACTTTCCCGTTGCTATTGCTATCATCACTACAAAATACCAAAAACATTGCTTTTACTAGCGTTACCTTTTGCTACCGTTATCACTATTATCATATTACTTTGCTACTAAACACTTTCCTGCTGATATTAAGTTTCCAGGTGTGGTTGAATTGACAACTCAGCTGCTAATACTTGAGAATATTCTTTGGCTCCCCTTATGTCGAATCAATAAATTTGGGTTGAATACTCTACCCTCGAAAACTGTTGCGATCCCCTATACTTGTGGGTTATCACCAATCCACGCACCTCGCCGTGCCTCCTAGCGAAGAGTTCGAGCTCGCCCGAGCTCCGACCGCCGCCACACTCGTTGCCGGCGACGTTTCCGGCCACCCCAGCTCCACCCACTGCCACCACTCGACGCCGGCGACGTTTCCGGCCACCCCAGCTCCACCCACTACCACCACTCGACGCGGCTCACTCCCCGCTTCACGTAGATGTGCTCCGCCGTCGTTTTGGTCGCCGGAGCACAAATCCCGCACTGCCCCACCGCGTTTGGCCTCGCCGGCGGCTAAACGCCGGCGAGTTTGACCCCGCTAACCATGTTTGACTCCGGGTGGGCCTCGTTTGACCCCTTGGGTCTATGACAAGTGGGACCCGCCTGCTAATTAAGTTAGGATTAGGACTAACTAAAAATTAGTTAAACTAATGACACTGACACACGGGACCCACTGGTCAAGTTTGACCTGGACCGTCCCCATTGACTGCCGACGTCACCCTAACGCAATGCTGACGTAGTAATCATTTACTGGATTTATTATTATATAGGAAATTCCATAAAATGTTCTAAACTTCAAAAATTCATAGAAATTAATCTGTAACTCCAAATGCAAAGATTTATATATGAAAAATGATCAGAAAAATCCAATCTTTCCATCTGTAATATTTTCATGCATGTCACATGAAAGTGCAACTATCCCCGGGTGGTTTTGGTAATTCCTAACAACATATAGCTCATTGAGCTAGCATTATTCCAAGATTAATATTCCAAGAAAAGCTCAATGAATGGCATGGCATGGATGAGGAAAGTGGATCCCTCAAAATTCTAAGGACAAAAAGTTTGGCTCAAGCTTGAAGCTCAAGACTCTACATTTTATATTTTAGTGATCCAAGATCACATTGAGTCTATAGGAAAAGCCAATACTATCAAGGAGGGATGAGGTGTTGCTTAATGGCTTGCTTGCTCAAAATGCTTAGTGATATGCTCCAAAATCCTCAACTACCTTCCCACATCCACATATGACCTAAACCAAAAGTCAAACTCGGCCCCACCGATTCTTTCTATCCGGCGCCACCGAGTTTCAAATGTCATAGCCACTGCCACAAACCCTAGGCAAATCGGTCTCACCGATAGGGATCTCGGTCTCACCGAGATGGGATTGTAATCTCTCTATTTCCCTTCGTAACGTTTCGGTCTTACCGAGATGAGCGATCGGTCCCACCGAGATTGCAATGTAAACTCTCTGTTTCCCTTTTGTAACACTTTGGCCTCACCGAGATGAGCGAATCGGTCCCACCAAGTTTACCTGACCAACTCTCTGGTTAGCTTATTACCAAAATCGGTCCCACCGAGTTTGTGTAATCGGTCACACCGAGATTACGTTATGCCCTAACCCTAACCATATCGGTCCTACCGAGTTCTATCTCAGTCCCACCGAAAATCCTAACGGTCACTAGGTTTGCTGAATCGGTCCGACCGAGTTTAACCATTCGGTCCCACCGAGTTTGGCAAATTGTGTGTAATGGTTAGATTTTGTGTGGAGGCTATATATACCCCTCCACCCACTCTTCATTCATGGTGAGAGCCATCAGAACATACCTACACTTCCAATACACATTTTCTGAGAGATAACCACCTACACTTGTGTTGAGGTCAAGATATTCCATTCCAACCATATGAATCTTGATCTCTAGCCTTCCCCAAGTTGCTTTCCACTCAAATCTTCTTTCCACCAAATCCAAATCCTGTGAGAGAGAGTTGAGTGTTGGGGAGACTATCATTTGAAGCACAAGAGCAAGGAGTTCATCATCAACACACCATTTGTTACTTCTTGGAGAGTGGTGTCTCCTAGATTGGCTAGGTGTTACTTGGGAGCCTCCGACAAGATTGTGGAGTTGAACCAAGGAGTTTGTAAGGGTAAGGAGATCGCCTACTTCGTGAAGATCTACCGCTAGTGAGGCAAGTCCTTCGTGGGCGACAGCCGTGATGGAATAGACAAGGTTGCTTCTTCGTGGACCCTTCATGGGTGGAGCCCCCCGTGGACTCGCGCAACCGTTACCCTCCATGGGTTGAAGTCTCCATCAACGTGGATGTACGATAGCACCACCTATCGAAACCACGACAAAAACATCCGTGTCTCCAATTGCGTTTGAATCCTCCAAACCCTTCCCTTTACATTCTTGCAAGTTGCATGCTTTACTTTCCGCTGCTTATATACTCTTTTGCATGCTTGCTTGAATTGTGTGGAGATTGCTTGACTTGTGCTAAAATCTGCCAATAACTAAAATTGGGAAAAGGCTAGATTTTTATTTGGTCAAGTAGTCTAATCACCCCCCTCTAGACATACTTTCGATCCTACAAGTGGTATCAGAGCTTTGGTCTCCATTTGCTTTGATTTCCATAGCTTTTGGCGGTCATAGCCTTGGTTTCACAACCTAGGAGAGTATGGCGTCTAGCGAGGGAAATTATCACCGTAGAGGTCCTTACTTTGATGGCACTAATTTTGCTAGTTGGAAGCATAAGATGAAAATGCATATTCTTGGACATAACCCCGCCGTTTGGGCTATTGTGTGTATTGGCTTGCAAGGTGAATTCTTTGACGGGAAAGAACCGAACCGTGAAGCCACCGCGGAAGAGTTGAAAATGCTGCAATACAACGCTCAAGCTTGTGATATCCTCTTCAACGGATTGTGCCCCGAAGAATTCAACAAAATCAGCCGTCTTGAGAATGCAAAGGAAATTTGGGATACTTTGATTGATATGCATGAAGGTACCGACTCCGTCAAGGAATCCAAATTGGATGTGCTTCAAAGTCAACTTGACAAGTTCAAAATGATATTGATCACGAGACTTCGGATCAAGTCACTCCCAAACCTCGTAGGATGACAAGGATACGTAATCCTGTCTTGGAAGTCATGTTGCGAGACAACAATGAACCTACGAGCTATGAAGAAGCGATGGTGGGCCCGGATTCCGATAAATGGCTCGAGGCCATAAAATCCGAGAGAGAATCCATGTATGAAAACAAAGTGTAGACTTTGGCAGAATGGCTCGATGGTCGTAAAGCTGTTGAGTATAGATGGATTTTAAAAGGAAGACGGACAATGATGGTAAGTGTCACCATTAAGAAAGCTCGACTTGTCGTTAAGATGTTTTCCGACAAGTTCAAGGAGTTGACTACGGTGAGACTTTCTCACTCGTAGCGATGCTAAGAGTCTGTTGGAATTATATTAGCAATTACTGCATCATTTATGAAATCTTGCAGATAGGATGTCAAAACATTGTTTCCTCGACGATTTTTTGAGGAAAGGTTGTATGTGATACAACCGGAAAGTTTTTTGTCTATCCTGAAATATGCTAATAAGTATGCAAAGCTCCAGCAATCCTTCTAAGGACTGGAGTAAGCATCTCGGAGTTGGAATGTATGCTTTGATGAGATGATCAAAGATTTTGGTGTATACAAAGTTTATGAGAAACTTGTATTTCCAAAGAAGTGAGTGGGAGCACTATAGAATTTCTGATGAGTATATGTTGTTGACATATTGTTGATCAGAAGTGACATAGAATTTCTGGAAAGCATATAGGGTTATTTGAAAAGTGTTTTTCAATGAAAGCCTGGATTAAGCTACTTGAACATTGAGCATCAAGATCTATAAGGATAGATCAAAACGCTTAATGGTACTTTCAAATGAGCACATACCTTGACATGATCTTGAAGGTGTTCAAGATGGATCAGTCAAAGAAGAAGTTCTTGCCTGAGTTATAAGGTATGAAGTTAAGACTTAAAGCTCGACCACGGCAGAATAGAGAGAAAGGACGAAGGTCGTCCCCTATGCTTAAAACGTAGGCTCTACAGTATGCTATGCTGTGTACCGCACCTGAAGTGTGCCTTGCCATGAGTCAGTCAAGGGGTACAAGAGTGATCCAAGAATGGATCACAGGACAGCGGTCAAAGTTATCCTTAGTAACTAGTGGACTAAGGAATTTTTCTCGATTATGGAGGTGGTAAAGAGTTCGTCGTAAAGGGTTATGTCGATGCAAGCTTTAACACCTATCCGGATAGCTCTGAGTAGAGATACCGGATACGTATAATGGAGCAACAAAGTAGAATAGTTATTTGGAATAGCTCCAAATAGAACGTGGTAGCTACATCTAGGAGATGACATAGAGATTTGTAAAGCACACACGGATCTGAAAGGTTCAGACCCGTTGACTAAAACCTCTCTCACAAGCAACATGATCAAACCTAGAACTCATTGAGTGTTAATCACATAGTGATGTGAACTAGACTACTGACTCTAGTAAACTCTTGGGTGTTAGTCACATGGCGATGTGACATGTGAGTGTTAATCACATGGCGATGTGAACTAGATTATTGACTCTAGTGCAAGTGGGAGACTGTTGGAAATATGCCCTAGAGGCAATAATAAATTAGTTATTATTATATTTCCTTGTTCATGATAATCGTTTATTATCCATGCTAGAATTGTATTGATAGGAAACTCAGATGCATGTGTGGATACATAGACAACACCATGTCCCTAGTAAGCCTCTAGTTGACTAGCTCGTTGATCAATAGATGGTTACGGTTTCCTGACCATGGACATTGGATGTCATTGATAACGGGATCACATCATTAGGAGAATGATGTGATGGACAAGACCCAATCCTAAGCATAGCACTAGATCGTGTAGTTCGTATGCTAAAGCTTTGCTGATGTCAAGTATCATTTCCTTAGACCATGAGATTGTGCAACTCCCGGATACCGTAGGAGTGCTTTGGGTGTGCCAAACGTCACAACGTAACTGGGTGACTATAAAGGTACACTACGGGTATCTCTGAAAGTGTCTGTTGGGTTGGCACGAATCGAGACTGGGATTTGTCACTCCGTGTAAGCGGAGAGGTATCTCTGGGCCCACTCGGTAGGACATCATCATAATGTGCACAATGTGATCAAGGAGTTGATCACGGGATGATGTGTTACGGAACGAGTAAAGAGACTTGCCGGTAACGAGATTGAACAAGGTATCGGGATACCGACGATCGAATCTCGGGCTAGTGTCGTACCGATAGACAAAGGGAATTGTATACGGGATTGATTAAGTCCTTGACATCGTGGTTCATCCGATGAGATCATCGTGGAACATGTGGGAGCCAACATGGGTATCCAGATCCCGCTGTTGGTTATTGACCGGAGAACGTCTCGGTCATGTCTGCATGTCTCCCGAACCCGTAGGGTCTACACACTTAAGGTTCGATGACGCTAGGGTTATAAAGGAAGTTAGTATGTGGTTACCGAATGTTGTTCGGAGTCCCGGATGAGATCCCGGACGTCACGAGGAGTTCCGGAATGGTCCGGAGGTAAAGATTTATATATGGGAAGTCCTGTTTTGGACACCGGAAGAGTTTCGGGGTTTATCGGTAACGTACCGGGACCACCGGGAGGGTCCCGGGGGTCCACCAAGTGGGGCCACCAACCCCAGAAGGCTGCGTGGGCCAAGTGTGGGAGGGGACCAGCCCCTAGGAGGGCTGGTGCGCCCCCCACAAGGGGCCCAAGGCGCAAGGATAAGTGGGAGGGGGCAAACCCTAGTCCAGTTGGGCCTTAAGGCCCACCTAGTGGGTTCCTTCCCCTCTTTCCCCTCTTGGCCGCCCCTTTGGATCCCATCTAGGGCTGCCGCCCCCCCTAGGGGTGGGAAACCCTAGAGGGGGCGCAGCCCTCCCCTTCCCCTATATATATGAGGCCTAGGGGCTGCCCACAACACGCGATTCAATCTCTTGGTGCAGCCCTGCGTCTCTCTCTCTCCCTCCTCTTCTGTGGTGCTTGGCGAAGCCCTGCAGGATAGCCACGCTCCTCCACCACCACCACGCCGTTGTGCTGCTGTTGGATGAAGTCTTCCTCAACCTCTCCCTCTCTCCTTGCTGGATCAAGGCGTGGGAGACGTCACCGGGCTGTACGTGTGTTGAACGCGGAGGTGCCGTGCGTTCGGCACTTGGTCATCGGTGATTTGAATCACGACAAGTACGACTCCATCAACCCCGTTCCCTTGAACGCTTCCGCTTAGCGATCTACAAGGGTATGTAGATGCAACTCTTCTTTCTACTCGTTGCTAGTCTCTCCATAGATAGATCTTGGTGATACGTAGGAAAATTTTGAATTTCTGCTACGTTCCCCAACAGTGGCATCATGAGCTAGGTCTATTGCGTAGATTCTATGCACGAGTAGAACACAAAGTAGTTGTGGGCGTTGATTTTGTTCAATATGCTTGCCGTTACTAGTCTTATCTTGATTCGGTGGCATCGTGGGATGAAGCGGCCCGGACCGACCTTACACGCACTCTTACGTGAGACTGGTTCCACCGACTGACATGCACTAGTTGCATAAGGTGGCTAGCGGGTGTCTGTCTCTCCCACTTTAGTCGGATCGGATTCGATGAAAAGGGTCCTTATGAAGGGTAAATAGCAATTGGCATATCACGTTGTGGTCTTTGCGTAGGTAAGAACCGTTCTTGCTAGAAACCCATAGCAGCCACGTAAAACATGCAAACAACAATTAGAGGACGTCTAACTTGTTTTTGCAGGGTATGCCATGTGATGTGATATGGCCTAAGGATGTGATGAATGATATATGTGATGTATGAGATTGATCATGTTCTTGTAATAGGAATCACGACTTGCATGTCGATGAGTATGACAACCGGCAGGAGCCATAGGAGTTGTCTTTATTTATTTATGACCTGCGTGTCAACTTAAACGTCATGTAATTACTTTACTTTATTGCTAACCGTTAGCTGTAGTAGTAGAAGTAATAGATGACGTGACAACTTCAAGAAGACACGATGATGGAGATCATGATGATGGAGATCATGGTGTCATGCCGGTGACGATGATGATCATGGAGCCCCGAAGATGGAGATCAAAAGGAGCAAAGTGATATTGGCCATATCATGTCACTATTTGATTGCATGTGATGTTTATCATGTTTATACATCTTATTTGCTTAGAACGACGGTAGTAAATAAGATGATCCCTCATAAAAAATTTCAAGAAGTGTTCTCCCCTAACTGTGCACCGTTGCTAAAGTTCGTCGTTTCGAAGCACCACGTGATGATCGGGTGTGATAGATTCTTACGTTCACATACAACGGGTGTAAGACAGTTTTACACATGCAAAACACTTAGGGTTAACTTGACGAGCCTAGCATGTACAGACATGGCCTCGGAACACAGAAGACCGAAAGGTCGAGCATGAGTCGTATAGAAGATACGATCAACATGAAGATGTTCACCGACGTTGACTAGTCCGTCTCACGTGATGATCGGACACGGCCTAGTTGACTCGGATCATGTAATCACTTAGATGACTAGAGGGATGTCTATCTGAGTGGGAGTTCATAAGATGAACATAATTATCCTGAACATAGTCAAAAGGATTTTGCAAATTATGTCGTAGCTCACGCTATAGTTCTACTGTTTAGATATGTTCCTAGAGAAAAATTAGTTGAAAGTTGATAGTAGCAATTATGCGGACTAGGTCCATAAACTGAGGATTGTCCTCGTTGCTTCATAGAAGGCTTATGTCCTTAATGCACCGCTCAGTGTGCTGAACCTCGAACGTTGTCTTGGATGTTGCGAACATCTGACATGCACATTTTGATAACTACGTGATAGTTCAGTTAAACGGTTTAGAGTTGAGGCACCAAAGACGTTTTTGAAACGTCACAAAACATATGAGATGTTTTGAGGGCTGAAATTGGGATTTCAGGCTCGTGCCCACGTCAAGAGGTATAAGACCTCCGACGATTTTCTTAGCCTACAAACTAAGGGAGAAAAGCTCAATTGTTGAGCTTGTGCTCAGATTGTCTGAGTACAACAATCATTTGAATCAAGTGGGAGTTGATCTTCCAGATGAGATAGTGATGTTTCTCGGAAGTCATTACCACCAAGCTGCTAGAGCTTCGTGATGAACTATGATATATCAGGGACATATATGATGATCCTTGAGATATTCGCGATGTTTGACACCGCAAAAGTAGATATCAAGAAGGAGCATCAATTGTTGATGGTTAGTGAAACCACTAGTTTCAAGAAGGGCAAGGGCAAGAAGGGATGCTTCATGAAACGGCAAATCAGCTGCTGCTCTGGTGAAGAAACCCAAGGTTGAACCCAAACCCGAGACTAAGTGCTTCTGTAATAAGAGGAACAGCCACTGGAGCAGAATTACCCTAGATACTTGGTAGATAAGAAGGCTGGCAAGGTCGATAGAAGTATATTGGATATACATTATGTTAATGTGTACTTTACTAATACTCCTAGTAGCACCAGGGTATTAGATACCGGTTCGGTTGCTAAGTGTTGGTAACTCGAAATAAAAGCTGCGGAATAAACGGAGACTAGCTAAAGGTGAGATAACGATATGTGTTGGAAGTATTTCCAAGGTTGATCAAATATCGTACGCTCCCTCTACCATCGAGATTGGTGTTTGCGTTGAGCATAGACATGATTGGATTATGTCTATCGCAATACGGTTATTCATTTAAGGAGAATAATGGTTACTCTGTTTATTTGAATAATACCTTCAATGGTCTTACACCTAAAATGAATGGTTTATTGAATCTCGATCGTAGTGATACACATGTTCATGCCAAAAGATAGTAATGATAGTACCACCTACTTTTGGCACTGCCACGTAAGTCATATCGGTATAAAACGCATGAGGAAGCTCCATGTTGATGGATCTTTGGGCTCACTCATTTTTGAAAAGTTTGAGACATGCGAACCATGTCTATTGGTGTATATGCATGAATAAACTCCATGCAAATGGACCGTTTGGACTCACTTGATTTTGAATCACTTGAGACATGTAAATCATACCACATGGGCAAGATGACTGAAAGCCTCGGTTTCAGTAAAATGGAACTAGAAAGCAACTTGTTGGAAGTAATGCATTTTGATGTGTGCAGTCCAATGAGTGTTGAGGCATGTAGTGGATATCATTATGTTCTTACTTCACAGATGATTTTGTTGAGTATATTTACTTGATGAATCACGAGTCTGAATTATTGAAAGGTTCAAGTAATTTCAGGGTGAAGTTTAAAGATCGTCGTGACGAGAGGATAAAGTATCTATGATATGATCATAGAGATGAATATCTGAATTACGAGTTTGGCACAGAATTAAGACATTGTGGAAATTGTTTCACAACCAATACAGCCTGGAACACCATAGTGTGATGGTGTGTCCGAACATCATAACTGCACCCTATTGGATATGATGCATACCATGATGTCTCTTATCGAATTACCACGATAGTTTATGGGTTAGGCATTAGAGACAACCACATTCACTTTAAATAGGGCACCACGTAATTCCGATAAGATGGCATCGTATGAACTATGGTTTAGAGAAACCTAAGCTGTCATTTCTTAAAAGGTTTGGGGCTACGACGCTTATGTGAAAAAGTTTCAGGCTGATAAGCTCGAACCCAAAGCGGATAAATGCATCTTCATAGGACACCCAAAACAGTTGGGTATACCTCCTGTCTCAGATCCAAAAGCAATAAGGGATTGCTTCTAGAATCAGGTCCTTTCTCGAGGAAAAGTTTCTCTCGAAAGAATTGAGTGGGAGGATGGTGGAAACTTGATGAGGTTATTGAACCGTCTCTTCAACTAGTGTGTGGCAGGGCACAGGAAATTGTTCCTGTGGCACCTACACCAATTGAAGTGGAAGCTTATGATATTGATCACGAGACTTCGGATCAAGTCACTCCCAAACCTCGTAGGATGACAAGGATACGTAATCCTGTCTTGGAAGTCATGTTGCGAGACAACAATGAACCTACGAGCTATGAAGAAGCGATGGTGGGCCCGGATTCCGATAAATGGCTCGAGGCCATAAAATCCGAGAGAGAATCCATGTATGAAAACAAAGTGTAGACTTTGGCAGAATGGCTCGATGGTCGTAAAGCTGTTGAGTATAGATGGATTTTAAAAGGAAGACGGACAATGATGGTAAGTGTCACCATTAAGAAAGCTCGACTTGTCGTTAAGATGTTTTCCGACAAGTTCAAGGAGTTGACTACGGTGAGACTTTCTCACTCGTAGCGATGCTAAGAGTCTGTTGGAATTATATTAGCAATTACTGCATCATTTATGAAATCTTGCAGATAGGATGTCAAAACATTGTTTCCTCGACGATTTTTTGAGGAAAGGTTGTATGTGATACAACCGGAAAGTTTTTTGTCTATCCTGAAATATGCTAATAAGTATGCAAAGCTCCAGCAATCCTTCTAAGGACTGGAGTAAGCATCTCGGAGTTGGAATGTATGCTTTGATGAGATGATCAAAGATTTTGGTGTATACAAAGTTTATGAGAAACTTGTATTTCCAAAGAAGTGAGTGGGAGCACTATAGAATTTCTGATGAGTATATGTTGTTGACATATTGTTGATCAGAAGTGACATAGAATTTCTGGAAAGCATATAGGGTTATTTGAAAAGTGTTTTTCAATGAAAGCCTGGATTAAGCTACTTGAACATTGAGCATCAAGATCTATAAGGATAGATCAAAACGCTTAATGGTACTTTCAAATGAGCACATACCTTGACATGATCTTGAAGGTGTTCAAGATGGATCAGTCAAAGAAGAAGTTCTTGCCTGAGTTATAAGGTATGAAGTTAAGACTTAAAGCTCGACCACGGCAGAATAGAGAGAAAGGACGAAGGTCGTCCCCTATGCTTAAAACGTAGGCTCTACAGTATGCTATGCTGTGTACCGCACCTGAAGTGTGCCTTGCCATGAGTCAGTCAAGGGGTACAAGAGTGATCCAAGAATGGATCACAGGACAGCGGTCAAAGTTATCCTTAGTAACTAGTGGACTAAGGAATTTTTCTCGATTATGGAGGTGGTAAAGAGTTCGTCGTAAAGGGTTATGTCGATGCAAGCTTTAACACCTATCCGGATAGCTCTGAGTAGAGATACCGGATACGTATAATGGAGCAACAAAGTAGAATAGTTATTTGGAATAGCTCCAAATAGAACGTGGTAGCTACATCTAGGAGATGACATAGAGATTTGTAAAGCACACACGGATCTGAAAGGTTCAGACCCGTTGACTAAAACCTCTCTCACAAGCAACATGATCAAACCTAGAACTCATTGAGTGTTAATCACATAGTGATGTGAACTAGACTACTGACTCTAGTAAACTCTTGGGTGTTAGTCACATGGCGATGTGACATGTGAGTGTTAATCACATGGCGATGTGAACTAGATTATTGACTCTAGTGCAAGTGGGAGACTGTTGGAAATATGCCCTAGAGGCAATAATAAATTAGTTATTATTATATTTCCTTGTTCATGATAATCGTTTATTATCCATGCTAGAATTGTATTGATAGGAAACTCAGATGCATGTGTGGATACATAGACAACACCATGTCCCTAGTAAGCCTCTAGTTGACTAGCTCGTTGATCAATAGATGGTTACGGTTTCCTGACCATGGACATTGGATGTCATTGATAACGGGATCACATCATTAGGAGAATGATGTGATGGACAAGACCCAATCCTAAGCATAGCACTAGATCGTGTAGTTCGTATGCTAAAGCTTTGCTGATGTCAAGTATCATTTCCTTAGACCATGAGATTGTGCAACTCCCGGATACCGTAGGAGTGCTTTGGGTGTGCCAAACGTCACAACGTAACTGGGTGACTATAAAGGTACACTACGGGTATCTCTGAAAGTGTCTGTTGGGTTGGCACGAATCGAGACTGGGATTTGTCACTCCGTGTAAGCGGAGAGGTATCTCTGGGCCCACTCGGTAGGACATCATCATAATGTGCACAATGTGATCAAGGAGTTGATCACGGGATGATGTGTTACGGAACGAGTAAAGAGACTTGCCGGTAACGAGATTGAACAAGGTATCGGGATACCGACGATCGAATCTCGGGCTAGTGTCGTACCGATAGACAAAGGGAATTGTATACGGGATTGATTAAGTCCTTGACATCGTGGTTCATCCGATGAGATCATCGTGGAACATGTGGGAGCCAACATGGGTATCCAGATCCCGCTGTTGGTTATTGACCGGAGAACGTCTCGGTCATGTCTGCATGTCTCCCGAACCCGTAGGGTCTACACACTTAAGGTTCGATGACGCTAGGGTTATAAAGGAAGTTAGTATGTGGTTACCGAATGTTGTTCGGAGTCCCGGATGAGATCCCGGACGTCACGAGGAGTTCCGGAATGGTCCGGAGGTAAAGATTTATATATGGGAAGTCCTGTTTTGGACACCGGAAGAGTTTCGGGGTTTATCGGTAACGTACCGGGACCACCGGGAGGGTCCCGGGGGTCCACCAAGTGGGGCCACCAACCCCAGAAGGCTGCGTGGGCCAAGTGTGGGAGGGGACCAGCCCCTAGGAGGGCTGGTGCGCCCCCCACAAGGGGCCCAAGGCGCAAGGATAAGTGGGAGGGGGCAAACCCTAGTCCAGTTGGGCCTTAAGGCCCACCTAGTGGGTTCCTTCCCCTCTTTCCCCTCTTGGCCGCCCCTTTGGATCCCATCTAGGGCTGCCGCCCCCCCTAGGGGTGGGAAACCCTAGAGGGGGCGCAGCCCTCCCCTTCCCCTATATATATGAGGCCTAGGGGCTGCCCACAACACGCGATTCAATCTCTTGGTGCAGCCCTGCGTCTCTCTCTCTCCCTCCTCTTCTGTGGTGCTTGGCGAAGCCCTGCAGGATAGCCACGCTCCTCCACCACCACCACGCCGTTGTGCTGCTGTTGGATGAAGTCTTCCTCAACCTCTCCCTCTCTCCTTGCTGGATCAAGGCGTGGGAGACGTCACCGGGCTGTACGTGTGTTGAACGCGGAGGTGCCGTGCGTTCGGCACTTGGTCATCGGTGATTTGAATCACGACAAGTACGACTCCATCAACCCCGTTCCCTTGAACGCTTCCGCTTAGCGATCTACAAGGGTATGTAGATGCAACTCTTCTTTCTACTCGTTGCTAGTCTCTCCATAGATAGATCTTGGTGATACGTAGGAAAATTTTGAATTTCTGCTACGTTCCCCAACAGTGGCATCATGAGCTAGGTCTATTGCGTAGATTCTATGCACGAGTAGAACACAAAGTAGTTGTGGGCGTTGATTTTGTTCAATATGCTTGCCGTTACTAGTCTTATCTTGATTCGGTGGCATCGTGGGATGAAGCGGCCCGGACCGACCTTACACGCACTCTTACGTGAGACTGGTTCCACCGACTGACATGCACTAGTTGCATAAGGTGGCTAGCGGGTGTCTGTCTCTCCCACTTTAGTCGGATCGGATTCGATGAAAAGGGTCCTTATGAAGGGTAAATAGCAATTGGCATATCACGTTGTGGTCTTTGCGTAGGTAAGAACCGTTCTTGCTAGAAACCCATAGCAGCCACGTAAAACATGCAAACAACAATTAGAGGACGTCTAACTTGTTTTTGCAGGGTATGCCATGTGATGTGATATGGCCTAAGGATGTGATGAATGATATATGTGATGTATGAGATTGATCATGTTCTTGTAATAGGAATCACGACTTGCATGTCGATGAGTATGACAACCGGCAGGAGCCATAGGAGTTGTCTTTATTTATTTATGACCTGCGTGTCAACTTAAACGTCATGTAATTACTTTACTTTATTGCTAACCGTTAGCTGTAGTAGTAGAAGTAATAGATGACGTGACAACTTCAAGAAGACACGATGATGGAGATCATGGTGTCATGCCGGTGACGATGATGATCATGGAGCCCCGAAGATGGAGATCAAAAGGAGCAAAGTGATATTGGCCATATCATGTCACTATTTGATTGCATGTGATGTTTATCATGTTTATACATCTTATTTGCTTAGAACGACGGTAGTAAATAAGATGATCCCTCATAAAAAATTTCAAGAAGTGTTCTCCCCTAACTGTGCACCGTTGCTAAAGTTCGTCGTTTCGAAGCACCACGTGATGATCGGGTGTGATAGATTCTTACGTTCACATACAACGGGTGTAAGACAGTTTTACACATGCAAAACACTTAGGGTTAACTTGACGAGCCTAGCATGTACAGACATGGCCTCGGAACACAGAAGACCGAAAGGTCGAGCATGAGTCGTATAGAAGATACGATCAACATGAAGATGTTCACCGACGTTGACTAGTCCGTCTCACGTGATGATCGGACACGGCCTAGTTGACTCGGACCATGTAATCACTTAGATGACTAGAGGGATGTCTATCTGAGTGGGAGTTCATAAGATGAACATAATTATCCTGAACATAGTCAAAAGGATTTTGCAAATTATGTCGTAGCTCACGCTATAGTTCTACTGTTTAGATATGTTCCTAGAGAAAAATTAGTTGAAAGTTGATAGTAGCAATTATGCGGACTAGGTCCATAAACTGAGGATTGTCCTCGTTGCTTCATAGAAGGCTTATGTCCTTAATGCACCGCTCAGTGTGCTGAACCTCGAACGTTGTCTTGGATGTTGCGAACATCTGACATGCACATTTTGATAACTACGTGATAGTTCAGTTAAACGGTTTAGAGTTGAGGCACCAAAGACGTTTTTGAAACGTCACAAAACATATGAGATGTTTTGAGGGCTGAAATTGGGATTTCAGGCTCGTGCCCACGTCAAGAGGTATAAGACCTCCGACGATTTTCTTAGCCTACAAACTAAGGGAGAAAAGCTCAATTGTTGAGCTTGTGCTCAGATTGTCTGAGTACAACAATCATTTGAATCAAGTGGGAGTTGATCTTCCAGATGAGATAGTGATGTTTCTCGGAAGTCATTACCACCAAGCTGCTAGAGCTTCGTGATGAACTATGATATATCAGGGACATATATGATGATCCTTGAGATATTCGCGATGTTTGACACCGCAAAAGTAGATATCAAGAAGGAGCATCAATTGTTGATGGTTAGTGAAACCACTAGTTTCAAGAAGGGCAAGGGCAAGAAGGGATGCTTCATGAAACGGCAAATCAGCTGCTGCTCTGGTGAAGAAACCCAAGGTTGAACCCAAACCCGAGACTAAGTGCTTCTGTAATAAGAGGAACAGCCACTGGAGCAGAATTACCCTAGATACTTGGTAGATAAGAAGGCTGGCAAGGTCGATAGAAGTATATTGGATATACATTATGTTAATGTGTACTTTACTAATACTCCTAGTAGCACCAGGGTATTAGATACCGGTTCGGTTGCTAAGTGTTGGTAACTCGAAATAAAAGCTGCGGAATAAACGGAGACTAGCTAAAGGTGAGATAACGATATGTGTTGGAAGTATTTCCAAGGTTGATCAAATATCGTACGCTCCCTCTACCATCGAGATTGGTGTTTGCGTTGAGCATAGACATGATTGGATTATGTCTATCGCAATACGGTTATTCATTTAAGGAGAATAATGGTTACTCTGTTTATTTGAATAATACCTTCAATGGTCTTACACCTAAAATGAATGGTTTATTGAATCTCGATCGTAGTGATACACATGTTCATGCCAAAAGATAGTAATGATAGTACCACCTACTTTTGGCACTGCCACGTAAGTCATATCGGTATAAAACGCATGAGGAAGCTCCATGTTGATGGATCTTTGGGCTCACTCATTTTTGAAAAGTTTGAGACATGCGAACCATGTCTATTGGTGTATATGCATGAATAAACTCCATGCAAATGGACCGTTTGGACTCACTTGATTTTGAATCACTTGAGACATGTAAATCATACCACATGGGCAAGATGACTGAAAGCCTCGGTTTCAGTAAAATGGAACTAGAAAGCAACTTGTTGGAAGTAATGCATTTTGATGTGTGCAGTCCAATGAGTGTTGAGGCATGTAGTGGATATCATTATGTTCTTACTTCACAGATGATTTTGTTGAGTATATTTACTTGATGAATCACGAGTCTGAATTATTGAAAGGTTCAAGTAATTTCAGGGTGAAGTTTAAAGATCGTCGTGACGAGAGGATAAAGTATCTATGATATGATCATAGAGATGAATATCTGAATTACGAGTTTGGCACAGAATTAAGACATTGTGGAAATTGTTTCACAACCAATACAGCCTGGAACACCATAGTGTGATGGTGTGTCCGAACATCATAACTGCACCCTATTGGATATGATGCATACCATGATGTCTCTTATCGAATTACCACGATAGTTTATGGGTTCGGCATTAGAGACAACCACATTCACTTTAAATAGGGCACCACGTAATTCCGATAAGATGGCATCGTATGAACTATGGTTTAGAGAAACCTAAGCTGTCATTTCTTAAAAGGTTTGGGGCTACGACGCTTATGTGAAAAAGTTTCAGGCTGATAAGCTCGAACCCAAAGCGGATAAATGCATCTTCATAGGACACCCAAAACAGTTGGGTATACCTCCTGTCTCAGATCCAAAAGCAATAAGGGATTGCTTCTAGAATCAGGTCCTTTCTCGAGGAAAAGTTTCTCTCGAAAGAATTGAGTGGGAGGATGGTGGAAACTTGATGAGGTTATTGAACCGTCTCTTCAACTAGTGTGTGGCAGGGCACAGGAAATTGTTCCTGTGGCACCTACACCAATTGAAGTGGAAGCTTATGATATTGATCACGAGACTTCGGATCAAGTCACTCCCAAACCTCGTAGGATGACAAGGATACGTAATCCTGTCTTGGAAGTCATGTTGCGAGACAACAATGAACCTACGAGCTATGAAGAAGCGATGGTGGGCCCGGATTCCGATAAATGGCTCGAGGCCATAAAATCCGAGAGAGAATCCATGTATGAAAACAAAGTGTAGACTTTGGCAGAATGGCTCGATGGTCGTAAAGCTGTTGAGTATAGATGGATTTTAAAAGGAAGACGGACAATGATGGTAAGTGTCACCATTAAGAAAGCTCGACTTGTCGTTAAGATGTTTTCCGACAAGTTCAAGGAGTTGACTACGGTGAGACTTTCTCACTCGTAGCGATGCTAAGAGTCTGTTGGAATTATATTAGCAATTACTGCATCATTTATGAAATCTTGCAGATAGGATGTCAAAACATTGTTTCCTCGACGATTTTTTGAGGAAAGGTTGTATGTGATACAACCGGAAAGTTTTTTGTCTATCCTGAAATATGCTAATAAGTATGCAAAGCTCCAGCAATCCTTCTAAGGACTGGAGTAAGCATCTCGGAGTTGGAATGTATGCTTTGATGAGATGATCAAAGATTTTGGTGTATACAAAGTTTATGAGAAACTTGTATTTCCAAAGAAGTGAGTGGGAGCACTATAGAATTTCTGATGAGTATATGTTGTTGACATATTGTTGATCAGAAGTGACATAGAATTTCTGGAAAGCATATAGGGTTATTTGAAAAGTGTTTTTCAATGAAAGCCTGGATTAAGCTACTTGAACATTGAGCATCAAGATCTATAAGGATAGATCAAAACGCTTAATGGTACTTTCAAATGAGCACATACCTTGACATGATCTTGAAGGTGTTCAAGATGGATCAGTCAAAGAAGAAGTTCTTGCCTGAGTTATAAGGTATGAAGTTAAGACTTAAAGCTCGACCACGGCAGAATAGAGAGAAAGGACGAAGGTCGTCCCCTATGCTTAAAACGTAGGCTCTACAGTATGCTATGCTGTGTACCGCACCTGAAGTGTGCCTTGCCATGAGTCAGTCAAGGGGTACAAGAGTGATCCAAGAATGGATCACAGGACAGCGGTCAAAGTTATCCTTAGTAACTAGTGGACTAAGGAATTTTTCTCGATTATGGAGGTGGTAAAGAGTTCGTCGTAAAGGGTTATGTCGATGCAAGCTTTAACACCTATCCGGATAGCTCTGAGTAGAGATACCGGATACGTATAATGGAGCAACAAAGTAGAATAGTTATTTGGAATAGCTCCAAATAGAACGTGGTAGCTACATCTAGGAGATGACATAGAGATTTGTAAAGCACACACGGATCTGAAAGGTTCAGACCCGTTGACTAAAACCTCTCTCACAAGCAACATGATCAAACCTAGAACTCATTGAGTGTTAATCACATAGTGATGTGAACTAGACTACTGACTCTAGTAAACTCTTGGGTGTTAGTCACATGGCGATGTGACATGTGAGTGTTAATCACATGGCGATGTGAACTAGATTATTGACTCTAGTGCAAGTGGGAGACTGTTGGAAATATGCCCTAGAGGCAATAATAAATTAGTTATTATTATATTTCCTTGTTCATGATAATCGTTTATTATCCATGCTAGAATTGTATTGATAGGAAACTCAGATGCATGTGTGGATACATAGACAACACCATGTCCCTAGTAAGCCTCTAGTTGACTAGCTCGTTGATCAATAGATGGTTACGGTTTCCTGACCATGGACATTGGATGTCATTGATAACGGGATCACATCATTAGGAGAATGATGTGATGGACAAGACCCAATCCTAAGCATAGCACTAGATCGTGTAGTTCGTATGCTAAAGCTTTGCTGATGTCAAGTATCATTTCCTTAGACCATGAGATTGTGCAACTCCCGGATACCGTAGGAGTGCTTTGGGTGTGCCAAACGTCACAACGTAACTGGGTGACTATAAAGGTACACTACGGGTATCTCTGAAAGTGTCTGTTGGGTTGGCACGAATCGAGACTGGGATTTGTCACTCCGTGTAAGCGGAGAGGTATCTCTGGGCCCACTCGGTAGGACATCATCATAATGTGCACAATGTGATCAAGGAGTTGATCACGGGATGATGTGTTACGGAACGAGTAAAGAGACTTGCCGGTAACGAGATTGAACAAGGTATCGGGATACCGACGATCGAATCTCGGGCTAGTGTCGTACCGATAGACAAAGGGAATTGTATACGGGATTGATTAAGTCCTTGACATCGTGGTTCATCCGATGAGATCATCGTGGAACATGTGGGAGCCAACATGGGTATCCAGATCCCGCTGTTGGTTATTGACCGGAGAACGTCTCGGTCATGTCTGCATGTCTCCCGAACCCGTAGGGTCTACACACTTAAGGTTCGATGACGCTAGGGTTATAAAGGAAGTTAGTATGTGGTTACCGAATGTTGTTCGGAGTCCCGGATGAGATCCCGGACGTCACGAGGAGTTCCGGAATGGTCCGGAGGTAAAGATTTATATATGGGAAGTCCTGTTTTGGACACCGGAAGAGTTTCGGGGTTTATCGGTAACGTACCGGGACCACCGGGAGGGTCCCGGGGGTCCACCAAGTGGGGCCACCAACCCCAGAAGGCTGCGTGGGCCAAGTGTGGGAGGGGACCAGCCCCTAGGAGGGCTGGTGCGCCCCCCACAAGGGGCCCAAGGCGCAAGGATAAGTGGGAGGGGGCAAACCCTAGTCCAGTTGGGCCTTAAGGCCCACCTAGTGGGTTCCTTCCCCTCTTTCCCCTCTTGGCCGCCCCTTTGGATCCCATCTAGGGCTGCCGCCCCCCCTAGGGGTGGGAAACCCTAGAGGGGGTGCAGCCCTCCCCTTCCCCTATATATATGAGGCCTAGGGGCTGCCCACAACACGCGATTCAATCTCTTGGTGCAGCCCTGCGTCTCTCTCTCTCCCTCCTCTTCTGTGGTGCTTGGCGAAGCCCTGCAGGATAGCCACGCTCCTCCACCACCACCACGCCGTTGTGCTGCTGTTGGATGAAGTCTTCCTCAACCTCTCCCTCTCTCCTTGCTGGATCAAGGCGTGGGAGACGTCACCGGGCTGTACGTGTGTTGAACGCGGAGGTGCCGTGCGTTCGGCACTTGGTCATCGGTGATTTGAATCACGACAAGTACGACTCCATCAACCCCGTTCCCTTGAATGCTTCCGCTTAGCGATCTACAAGGGTATGTAGATGCAACTCTTCTTTCTACTCGTTGCTAGTCTCTCCATAGATAGATCTTGGTGATACGTAGGAAAATTTTGAATTTCTGCTACGTTCCCCAACAGTGGTATCAGAGCTAGGTCTATTGCGTAGATTCTATGCACGAGTAGAACACAAAGTAGTTGTGGGCGTTGATTTTGTTCAATATGCTTGCCGTTACTAGTCTTATCTTGATTCGGCGGCATCGTGGGATGAAGCGGCCCGGACCGACCTTACACGTACTCTTACGTGAGACTGGTTCCACCGACTGACATGCACTAGTTGCATAAGGTGGCTAGCGGGTGTCTGTCTCTCCCACTTTAGTCGGATCGGATTCGATGAAAAGGGTCCTTATGAAGGGTAAATAGCAATTGGCATATCACGTTGTGGTCTTTGCGTAGGTAAGAACCGTTCTTGCTAGAAACCCATAGCAGCCACGTAAAACATGCAAACAACAATTAGAGGACGTCTAACTTGTTTTTGCAGGGTATGCCATGTGATGTGATATGGCCTAAGGATGTGATGAATGATATATGTGATGTATGAGATTGATCATGTTCTTGTAATAGGAATCACGACTTGCATGTCGATGAGTATGACAACCGGCAGGAGCCATAGGAGTTGTCTTTATTTATTTATGACCTGCGTGTCAACTTAAACGTCATGTAATTACTTTACTTTATTGCTAACCGTTAGCTGTAGTAGTAGAAGTAATAGATGACGTGACAACTTCAAGAAGACACGATGATGGAGATCATGATGATGGAGATCATGGTGTCATGCCGGTGACGATGATGATCATGGAGCCCCGAAGATGGAGATCAAAAGGAGCAAAGTGATATTGGCCATATCATGTCACTATTTGATTGCATGTGATGTTTATCATGTTTATACATCTTATTTGCTTAGAACGACGGTAGTAAATAAGATGATCCCTCATAAAAATTTCAAGAAGTGTTCTCCCCTAACTGTGCACCGTTGCTAAAGTTCGTCGTTTCGAAGCACCACGTGATGATCGGGTGTGATAGATTCTTACGTTCACATACAACGGGTGTAAGACAGTTTTACACATGCAAAACACTTAGGGTTAACTTGACGAGCCTAGCATGTACAGACATGGCCTCGGAACACAGAAGACCGAAAGGTCGAGCATGAGTCGTATAGAAGATACGATCAACATGAAGATGTTCACCGACGTTGACTAGTCCGTCTCACGTGATGATCGGACACGGCCTAGTTGACTCGGATCATGTAATCACTTAGATGACTAGAGGGATGTCTATCTGAGTGGGAGTTCATAAGATGAACATAATTATCCTGAACATAGTCAAAAGGATTTTGCAAATTATGTCGTAGCTCACGCTATAGTTCTACTGTTTAGATATGTTCCTAGAGAAAAATTAGTTGAAAGTTGATAGTAGCAATTATGCGGACTAGGTCCGTAAACTGAGGATTGTCCTCGTTGCTTCATAGAAGGCTTATGTCCTTAATGCACCGCTCAGTGTGCTGAACCTCGAACGTTGTCTTGGATGTTGCGAACATCTGACATGCACATTTTGATAACTACGTGATAGTTCAGTTAAACGGTTTAGAGTTGAGGCACCAAAGACGTTTTTGAAACGTCACAAAACATATGAGATGTTTTGAGGGCTGAAATTGGGATTTCAGGCTCGTGCCCACGTCAAGAGGTATAAGACCTCCGACGATTTTCTTAGCCTACAAACTAAGGGAGAAAAGCTCAATTGTTGAGCTTGTGCTCAGATTGTCTGAGTACAACAATCATTTGAATCAAGTGGGAGTTGATCTTCCAGATGAGATAGTGATGTTTCTCGGAAGTCATTACCACCAAGCTGCTAGAGCTTCGTGATGAACTATGATATATCAGGGACATATATGATGATCCTTGAGATATTCGCGATGTTTGACACCGCAAAAGTAGATATCAAGAAGGAGCATCAATTGTTGATGGTTAGTGAAACCACTAGTTTCAAGAAGGGCAAGGGCAAGAAGGGATGCTTCATGAAACGGCAAATCAGCTGCTGCTCTGGTGAAGAAACCCAAGGTTGAACCCAAACCCGAGACTAAGTGCTTCTGTAATAAGAGGAACAGCCACTGGAGCAGAATTACCCTAGATACTTGGTAGATAAGAAGGCTGGCAAGGTCGATAGAAGTATATTGGATATACATTATGTTAATGTGTACTTTACTAATACTCCTAGTAGCACCAGGGTATTAGATACCGGTTCGGTTGCTAAGTGTTGGTAACTCGAAATAAAAGCTGCGGAATAAACGGAGACTAGCTAAAGGTGAGATAACGATATGTGTTGGAAGTATTTCCAAGGTTGATCAAATATCGTACGCTCCCTCTACCATCGAGATTGGTGTTTGCGTTGAGCATAGACATGATTGGATTATGTCTATCGCAATACGGTTATTCATTTAAGGAGAATAATGGTTACTCTGTTTATTTGAATAATACCTTCAATGGTCTTACACCTAAAATGAATGGTTTATTGAATCTCGATCGTAGTGATACACATGTTCATGCCAAAAGATAGTAATGATAGTACCACCTACTTTTGGCACTGCCACGTAAGTCATATCGGTATAAAACGCATGAGGAAGCTCCATGTTGATGGATCTTTGGGCTCACTCATTTTTGAAAAGTTTGAGACATGCGAACCATGTCTATTGGTGTATATGCATGAATAAACTCCATGCAAATGGACCGTTTGGACTCACTTGATTTTGAATCACTTGAGACATGTAAATCATACCACATGGGCAAGATGACTGAAAGCCTCGGTTTCAGTAAAATGGAACTAGAAAGCAACTTGTTGGAAGTAATGCATTTTGATGTGTGCAGTCCAATGAGTGTTGAGGCATGTAGTGGATATCATTATGTTCTTACTTCACAGATGATTTTGTTGAGTATATTTACTTGATGAATCACGAGTCTGAATTATTGAAAGGTTCAAGTAATTTCAGGGTGAAGTTTAAAGATCGTCGTGACGAGAGGATAAAGTATCTATGATATGATCATAGAGATGAATATCTGAATTACGAGTTTGGCACAGAATTAAGACATTGTGGAAATTGTTTCACAACCAATACAGCCTGGAACACCATAGTGTGATGGTGTGTCCGAACATCATAACTGCACCCTATTGGATATGATGCATACCATGATGTCTCTTATCGAATTACCACGATAGTTTATGGGTTAGGCATTAGAGACAACCACATTCACTTTAAATAGGGCACCACGTAATTCCGATAAGATGGCATCGTATGAACTATGGTTTAGAGAAACCTAAGCTGTCATTTCTTAAAAGGTTTGGGGCTACGACGCTTATGTGAAAAAGTTTCAGGCTGATAAGCTCGAACCCAAAGCGGATAAATGCATCTTCATAGGACACCCAAAACAGTTGGGTATACCTCCTGTCTCAGATCCAAAAGCAATAAGGGATTGCTTCTAGAATCAGGTCCTTTCTCGAGGAAAAGTTTCTCTCGAAAGAATTGAGTGGGAGGATGGTGGAAACTTGATGAGGTTATTGAACCGTCTCTTCAACTAGTGTGTGGCAGGGCACAGGAAATTGTTCCTGTGGCACCTACACCAATTGAAGTGGAAGCTTATGATATTGATCACGAGACTTCGGATCAAGTCACTCCCAAACCTCGTAGGATGACAAGGATACGTAATCCTGTCTTGGAAGTCATGTTGCGAGACAACAATGAACCTACGAGCTATGAAGAAGCGATGGTGGGCCCGGATTCCGATAAATGGCTCGAGGCCATAAAATCCGAGAGAGAATCCATGTATGAAAACAAAGTGTAGACTTTGGCAGAATGGCTCGATGGTCGTAAAGCTGTTGAGTATAGATGGATTTTAAAAGGAAGACGGACAATGATGGTAAGTGTCACCATTAAGAAAGCTCGACTTGTCGTTAAGATGTTTTCCGACAAGTTCAAGGAGTTGACTACGGTGAGACTTTCTCACTCGTAGCGATGCTAAGAGTCTGTTGGAATTATATTAGCAATTACTGCATCATTTATGAAATCTTGCAGATAGGATGTCAAAACATTGTTTCCTCGACGATTTTTTGAGGAAAGGTTGTATGTGATACAACCGGAAAGTTTTTTGTCTATCCTGAAATATGCTAATAAGTATGCAAAGCTCCAGCAATCCTTCTAAGGACTGGAGTAAGCATCTCGGAGTTGGAATGTATGCTTTGATGAGATGATCAAAGATTTTGGTGTATACAAAGTTTATGAGAAACTTGTATTTCCAAAGAAGTGAGTGGGAGCACTATAGAATTTCTGATGAGTATATGTTGTTGACATATTGTTGATCAGAAGTGACATAGAATTTCTGGAAAGCATATAGGGTTATTTGAAAAGTGTTTTTCAATGAAAGCCTGGATTAAGCTACTTGAACATTGAGCATCAAGATCTATAAGGATAGATCAAAACGCTTAATGGTACTTTCAAATGAGCACATACCTTGACATGATCTTGAAGGTGTTCAAGATGGATCAGTCAAAGAAGAAGTTCTTGCCTGAGTTATAAGGTATGAAGTTAAGACTTAAAGCTCGACCACGGCAGAATAGAGAGAAAGGACGAAGGTCGTCCCCTATGCTTAAAACGTAGGCTCTACAGTATGCTATGCTGTGTACCGCACCTGAAGTGTGCCTTGCCATGAGTCAGTCAAGGGGTACAAGAGTGATCCAAGAATGGATCACAGGACAGCGGTCAAAGTTATCCTTAGTAACTAGTGGACTAAGGAATTTTTCTCGATTATGGAGGTGGTAAAGAGTTCGTCGTAAAGGGTTATGTCGATGCAAGCTTTAACACCTATCCGGATAGCTCTGAGTAGAGATACCGGATACGTATAATGGAGCAACAAAGTAGAATAGTTATTTGGAATAGCTCCAAATAGAACGTGGTAGCTACATCTAGGAGATGACATAGAGATTTGTAAAGCACACACGGATCTGAAAGGTTCAGACCCGTTGACTAAAACCTCTCTCACAAGCAACATGATCAAACCTAGAACTCATTGAGTGTTAATCACATAGTGATGTGAACTAGACTACTGACTCTAGTAAACTCTTGGGTGTTAGTCACATGGCGATGTGACATGTGAGTGTTAATCACATGGCGATGTGAACTAGATTATTGACTCTAGTGCAAGTGGGAGACTGTTGGAAATATGCCCTAGAGGCAATAATAAATTAGTTATTATTATATTTCCTTGTTCATGATAATCGTTTATTATCCATGCTAGAATTGTATTGATAGGAAACTCAGATGCATGTGTGGATACATAGACAACACCATGTCCCTAGTAAGCCTCTAGTTGACTAGCTCGTTGATCAATAGATGGTTACGGTTTCCTGACCATGGACATTGGATGTCATTGATAACGGGATCACATCATTAGGAGAATGATGTGATGGACAAGACCCAATCCTAAGCATAGCACTAGATCGTGTAGTTCGTATGCTAAAGCTTTGCTGATGTCAAGTATCATTTCCTTAGACCATGAGATTGTGCAACTCCCGGATACCGTAGGAGTGCTTTGGGTGTGCCAAACGTCACAACGTAACTGGGTGACTATAAAGGTACACTACGGGTATCTCTGAAAGTGTCTGTTGGGTTGGCACGAATCGAGACTGGGATTTGTCACTCCGTGTAAGCGGAGAGGTATCTCTGGGCCCACTCGGTAGGACATCATCATAATGTGCACAATGTGATCAAGGAGTTGATCACGGGATGATGTGTTACGGAACGAGTAAAGAGACTTGCCGGTAACGAGATTGAACAAGGTATCGGGATACCGACGATCGAATCTCGGGCTAGTGTCGTACCGATAGACAAAGGGAATTGTATACGGGATTGATTAAGTCCTTGACATCGTGGTTCATCCGATGAGATCATCGTGGAACATGTGGGAGCCAACATGGGTATCCAGATCCCGCTGTTGGTTATTGACCGGAGAACGTCTCGGTCATGTCTGCATGTCTCCCGAACCCGTAGGGTCTACACACTTAAGGTTCGATGACGCTAGGGTTATAAAGGAAGTTAGTATGTGGTTACCGAATGTTGTTCGGAGTCCCGGATGAGATCCCGGACGTCACGAGGAGTTCCGGAATGGTCCGGAGGTAAAGATTTATATATGGGAAGTCCTGTTTTGGACACCGGAAGAGTTTCGGGGTTTATCGGTAACGTACCGGGACCACCGGGAGGGTCCCGGGGGTCCACCAAGTGGGGCCACCAACCCCAGAAGGCTGCGTGGGCCAAGTGTGGGAGGGGACCAGCCCCTAGGAGGGCTGGTGCGCCCCCCACAAGGGGCCCAAGGCGCAAGGATAAGTGGGAGGGGGCAAACCCTAGTCCAGTTGGGCCTTAAGGCCCACCTAGTGGGTTCCTTCCCCTCTTTCCCCTCTTGGCCGCCCCTTTGGATCCCATCTAGGGCTGCCGCCCCCCCTAGGGGTGGGAAACCCTAGAGGGGGCGCAGCCCTCCCCTTCCCCTATATATATGAGGCCTAGGGGCTGCCCACAACACGCGATTCAATCTCTTGGTGCAGCCCTGCGTCTCTCTCTCTCCCTCCTCTTCTGTGGTGCTTGGCGAAGCCCTGCAGGATAGCCACGCTCCTCCACCACCACCACGCCGTTGTGCTGCTGTTGGATGAAGTCTTCCTCAACCTCTCCCTCTCTCCTTGCTGGATCAAGGCGTGGGAGACGTCACCGGGCTGTACGTGTGTTGAACGCGGAGGTGCCGTGCGTTCGGCACTTGGTCATCGGTGATTTGAATCACGACAAGTACGACTCCATCAACCCCGTTCCCTTGAACGCTTCCGCTTAGCGATCTACAAGGGTATGTAGATGCAACTCTTCTTTCTACTCGTTGCTAGTCTCTCCATAGATAGATCTTGGTGATACGTAGGAAAATTTTGAATTTCTGCTACGTTCCCCAAAAATATTTGACTCACCAAATGAAGGAGTTGGAACATGCTTCATGGCTAAAGGCCCAAAGGTATCACACCCCGAGTATGTTGATTTCAATAGTGATGAAGATGACTTGTTAGGTGATGATGATTTACTTGTTGACAACTCTAGTGATGAATACTGTGATGAAACGTCTATTAATCATGCTAATCAAGATAAAACGAATGACAATGATAAGGAGAAGATTGAGTCTCTAACTAAAGAACTAAACACTCTTTAAGTTAGCTCATGAAACTATCTTAGGAGATCATCGAGAACTTTTAAGGACTCATGAGAAATTACGCTTTGAAAAGCTCAACCTTGAGCAAGAGCATGAGTTCTTAAAAGTAATCAATGATGATCTTCGTAAGAGAAGTTCTTCTTACATTGCCAAGCGTTTACTCTTATCCACTTACATGCCTCAAGTCAAGTCTAGTAACAAGAACAAGAAAGATTCTTCCTCTAGTAGTAACAATAATCATGCTAAATCCAATATTGTTGCTTCTAGTAGTTCTCTTGATTCCACTAATGATTCTCTTAGCCAAGTTACACTTGAGCAAGAAAATAGCTTATTGAAGGGAATTATAGAGAAAGGTGTTTACAAGAGCCTTGCCGGAAGTAAGCAATTCGAGGAAATTGTACGCAAGCAAGGAAGGCACCGGAAGAATCAAGGTGTTGGTTTTGAACGAAAGTTCAATGCCAATGGAGTTGAGTGGGAAGAAGATCAATACCCCAAGATGAAGTTTGTTCCTCAACAATAGAAGTATGATCCTACTTCTTTCAAAGGGACACAAGCTCAAGATGATCTTCCACCACAAGACCACAAGCAAAAAGGCAAGGACAAGCTTCAAGAGGAAATTGATGCATTTGAAGAAGCTCCTAAGGCCTTGGTCAAGTGGGTTCCAAAGACTACTTCAAGTTCCACTTCATCAAGTACAACTACAACACCGAGCATTCCCATCAAGATGGTGTGGATCCCGAAGAAGAAGAACTAGAGAGTTCTTGAGGGTGACTCCGCCAACATACTTCACTCTTATCATCTTGGCAATAACAAGTGCAATCAACTTCCACATCTTGCACTAGTTCAAGGAGTCACAAACCCTCTTGTTGGTAAGACAAGGGACAAGGTAACCTAAAAGCTTTCATAGACATCATCTTGTGTGTGCATCACTTTATGTCTATGGATATCCTGTTTGTTCCTTGTGGGACTAACCCGTGTAGTTATTGAAAGTGCAACTCACTCCAATGGATAGCTTCAAATGATCTACATCAACATTGAGCATCCACATCTTCAACATCTACATGAAGTCATCATCGACAAAACCCAAGGTTAGTTCATCCCTCTTAGGGGGGATCTCACATCTAGGGGGAGCTTTACTCTAAGAATTGAGCTAAAGCAACTCTAATGGTGTGAACACAACAATGCTTTATGTAAAAGTGGTAACCCCACTTGTGCTTAAACGATGAGTATGACCTATGATCAAATGTTCTCATTTGACTCCTAAGTCAATATACTCATATATAGATGACCTAGTCATCGCAAATTGTTTGATAGATGCTAGAATTGGTTGTGCATGCTTTGCCACATATTTCAACTGCCATTTTATTGTGTGAGCATGTTGATTGCATATTTTACTCATTCGAGGACATCCACTTGTTGTTTTGATTGATTGGTTTTCTTTTCTTTTGCCAAGTGGATGGACAAGCATGCCTAAGAACCCTCTCTAGCTATCTATGCTTTTCTCGTCTCAAACTCTATTCATGCTACATCACAAAATTTGATCAAGTCAGATTCGAACCCCTCTATGTGAGGAGCACTCGGAGTCCCCAATTCGTCATAGACTTAAACTTCCAAAACTTCTTTGTGTGTTTCAGTCTGACCGATTCATCCATTTCGGTCATACCGAGATCACTAAGTCGATCTAGGTTTTCAATCTCGGTGCAACCGATTTGAACCTTTCGGTCACGCCGAGTTTCAGTAACTAATTGCAGTTATGAATCTCGGTGCGACCGAGTTGTTCCACTCGGTCACACCGACAGGGTCGGGCTATATATACCCACGGGTCAAATTTTGGAAAACTTTCCGAACCTCCTCGACCCACGCTTAGCCCGCTCTGCCTCCAGGGTCTCCGGATCGTCCTCCTTGTCGCCAGTTGCCTCCTGCCGCTGGTCTCCACCGCCGTCAACGGGAATCATCCATGTTGTTGCCGCCATAGCGAGTTCATCGCCGAACTAGGGTATGAACTCGATCACTATGCTATCCCTATCTGATTCCTAGCACATTGTGTTCACCATGCATCTTGCCACTACTGAGATCATTCTAATCCAGTCAAAACACTCCGTAGTTTAGTCGTGAATTGAAAATTTAGGGTTAGGTTTCCGCCAAAACCATCTCGGACCCACCGAGTTGTGGAACTCGGTACCACCGGTTCGGCTCAGGCCATTGCACATGTAATTTTCGGTCTGACCGAGAATTGCAAATCGGTGTGACCGAGTTCAGGACTTTGTGAAACCCTAGCAGTCTCGATGCCACCGAACTGTGACTCGGTCTGACCGAGTTCACTAGTTTAGGTTCCAATAGCTGCTTCGGTATCACCGAGTTTACAAATCAGTTGATCCGAAATGCTTTCTGTGGAAAACTAAAACTAAGTTCTTGACTCATTCTTTTGCAAAAACCTCTGCATTTTGTGATGCTCATCCACTCTATCTCATCTATATCTATTCATAGGGTCTGCTGTCAGTGTTTGCAATATAACTGATCAGAGTGACAGCCAGAACAGGTCAGAGGAGCAGGTTCACCTGAGTGAGGGCACTGGTCCCTCTAGCTTCAGCGCAACCAGCTCCAGCACCAACTCCTTCAGCTCCATCCACATCAACTGAAGTCTTCATCCAAGGAGCCATCTCTACGCCACCACCTAAAGACCAAGCTTGAGAGATGTTTTAGTGCTATGCATTTTCTATGAACTTTTTGGTAACTTGTTGCCAAAGGGGGAGAAACATGTATAGATCATAGGCTTTGAGAGAGAGCATTGCTTTTTATTCTCTCTTGCTTTGATGGTTGAACTTTGTTTTGTCTTTTGATTGCTTGAGATACTATGCTATTATCTGTGAGACATTGATGATCATGTGGTTGATCATAAGCTACACTTATGCTTGTTAGATGATATTATCTTACTTATCCTTATATGATCATTTACTTTGCTTGGTGATGAGTGCATGTATTCAATCTTTATTATTTTGAGCGCTCCACCAAGATGTATGTGACATGGAAGAGTAACCCATGATCCTTACTCATTGTGCATTTGCAGTCCAAAGCAAATCTTAAGATATGCACAAATTTAGGGGGAGCTCTTGCTTTTCACATACTTCTCAAAGCGACAATATCTTTCACTCTTATTATCATTTGTCGAAGCTTTGATCTATATGTTGTCATCAATTACCAAAAAGGGGGAGATTGAAAGTGCAACTATCCCTGGGTGGTTTTGGTAATTCCTAACAACATATAGCTCATTGAGCTAACATTATTCCAAGATTAATATTTCAGGAAAAGCTCAATGAATGGCATGGCATGGATGAGGAAAGTGGATCCATCAAAATTCTAAGGACAAAAACTTTGGCTCAAGCTTGAAGCTCAAGACTCTACATTTTATATTTTAGTGATCCAAGATCACATTGAGTCTATAGGAAAAGCCAATACTATCAAGGAGGGATGAGGTGTTGCTTAATGGCTTGCTTGCTCAAAATGCTTAGTGATATGCTCCAAAATCCTCAACTACCTTCCCACATCCACATATGACCTAAACCAAAAGTCAAACTCGGCCCCACCGATTCTTTCTATCCGGCGCCACCAAGTTTCAAATGTCATAGCCACTGCCACAAACCCTAGGCAAATCGGTCTCACCGATAGGGATCTCGGTCTCACCGAGATGGGATTGTAATCTCTCTGTTTCCCTTCATAACGTTTCGGTCTTACCGAGATGAGCGATCAGTCCCACCGAGATTGCAATGTAAACTCTCTGTTTCCCTTTTGTAACACTTCGGTCTCACCGAGATGAGCGAATCGGTCCCACCGAGTTTACCTGACCAACTCTTTGGTTAGCTTATTACCAAAATCGGTCCCACCGAGTTTGTGTAATCGGTCACACCGAGATTACGTTATGCCCTAACCCTAACCATATCGGTCCTAACGAGTTGCATCCCAGTCCCACCGAAAATCCTAACGGTCACTAGGTTTGCTGAATCGGTCCCACCGAGTTTGGCAAATTGTGTGTAACGGTTAGATTTTGTGTGGAGGCTATAGATACCCCTCCACCCACTCTTCATTCATGGAGAGAGCCATCAGAACATACCTACACTTCCAATACACATTTTCTGAGAGAGAACCACCTACACTTGTGTTGAGGTCAAGATATTCCATTCCAACCATATGAATCTTGATCTCTAGCCTTCCCCAAGTTGCTTTCCACTCAAATCTTCTTTCCACCAAATCCAAATCCTGTGAGAGATAGTTGAGTGTTGGGGAGACTATCATTTGAAGCACAAGAGCAAGGAGTTCATCATCAAGACACCATTTGTTACTTCTTGGAGAGTGGTGTCTCCTAGATTGGCTAGGTGTCACTTGGGAGCCTCCGACAAGATTGTGGAGTTGAACCAAGGAGTTTGTAAGGGCAAGGAGATCGCCTACTTCGTGAAGATCTACCGCTAGTGAGGCAAGTCCTTCGTGGGCGACGGCCGTGATGGAATAGACAAGGTTGCTTCTTCGTGGACCCTTCGTGGGTGGAGCCCTCCGTGGACTCGCGCAACCGTTAACCTCCGTGGGTTGAAGTCTCCATCAACGTGGATGTACGATAGCACCACCTATCGGAACCACGACAAAAACATCCGTGTCTCCAATTGCGTTTGAATCCTCCAAACCCTTCCCTTTACATTCTTGCAAGTTGCATGCTTTACTTTCCGCTGCTTATATACTCTTTTGCATGCTTGCTTGAATTGTGTGGAGATTGCTTGACTTGTGCTAAGATAGCTAAAATCTGTCAAGAACTAAAATTGGGAAAAGGCTAGATTTTTATTTGGTCAAGTAGTCTAATCACCCCCCCCCCTCTAGACATACTTTCGATCCTACATCAGAACACTTTAACCTTGCTGTTTAAGTGAAACAAGCTAATGCACTAATATGACTTCATATCATGAGCTTTTATTTGAATCTTTGATTCAAATGGACTTGAACCAACCTCTTTTAGAATGCATTAGCCAAAAAACACAACCATATTGCCATGTCATAGCATGCATCATATTGTTGCATATTGCCATGTGATGATTGTGTTCCGTTGTGTCTTTCGTGGTAGGTTATGCCTCCGAGGATACCTACGAATATCCGACTGAAGGGCAGTACCCTACTACCACTCCATCAGGCAAGCAACCCCATTGATCATATCGATAAAATCCCATGTTCTCGCTCCTGCTCTCATTTACTGCATTAAGACAACAACGTTTCAAACTATTGTGTGCTGCGGTAGTTGACCCCTTTCCTCTGCATGACATGTCATTGCCACTGTATCTAGATGAAACCCACTAGCATGTGTAGGAGTTGATTGAGCCATGTCTACGTTTCCTACCTTGTTATGCCTGCTATGCTTAGAGTTGTGTCAGGTCTGGTTCATCTGGGTGATGGGCTAGAGTGAAATGAATATGTCGGTAATGTGAGTGATGTGTTGAACACGATTTGGTAAAGGTATCGATGAGAGGCCATGTAGGAGTACATGGTGGGTTGTTTCATTGGAACCGTCCTTAAGCACTGAGATCAGTATGTGTGATTTAAGAACCAATTACTACCATGCATTGGGATCCTTAATTGACCCTCTCGGCTTCTTAACCACCCTAGTCCTTTGTCCAGGAGTTGCAACTAGTTTCTGGTGTTTGTAGGATATGTGTTGGCGGCCGTGCGTAGCGTTGACCCTAGGGGTGGGCTATGATGTGGTAGATACACCATGGCACGGTGTACCGAGTCGCCCGTTTGGTGTCTCGGGAACCCTGTACACATCGTTCGGGGTCGTATGTGGAAACCTTGGCCGGACTCCCTGTGGATGGAACCTGGATAGGCGGTAAACCTGGACTAGAGACTTGAGTGTTTAGGTAGGCCGGGGCCAACACCCTCTTTGGGCTTCCGCTTGAAGGTTGCCGAGTACATGTCGTGTAAACGACGATAAGTGGTGAGAGCGTGTATGAAGAAGTACACCCCTGCAGGGTTAACATCATCTATTCAAATAGTCGCGTCCGCGGTAAAGGACTACTTGGTTGCCTATACAGTTCATAGACAAGTAAATGGATACTCCTAAAAGCCTCAAGACAAGTGTGAGTGCTATGGATGGCCCTTCCGTAGGATGACGGGGGAGGATCCTCGGTAGTGTATTGTTGTGGTGAGTAGTGGACTCGTGTGCGCAAAACATTTACAAGTTGCTATCTTGTAGGATAACTTAGCCAAGAGTAAAAGCTAGCTTGCTGCAATAACCCCACTACCCTTCTTGAGAATGTTGCATGTATAGTAGGATCTGTTGTAAGACTTGTCGAGTACCTTTGTATTCATGTTTGCTTAATTACTGTTGCAGAAGAGAACACCGCCCCCTCCAATGGGTTCTATGTAGATCTCGACGTTGATGAGTGACTTGCCACCCAGATGGTGATCCTGAGCCGTGAAGGGCCTTGTAGATAGACAGGCTTCGTCAAGCCTTCTTGCTTTCTAATTGTCTATACTCAGACAAGTTTGCTTCCGCATGTGCTTGTATGTTTGTATGACTTGAGTGTCGGGTCGTGTGACCCCTACCTGTATGAACATATGATGTAAGGCTCTCTGGGGCCTTCTAAATAAAGTACTTTGAGTTGTAGAGTTTTGTTGTGATGCCATGTTGTATTTACACATATCGAGCATATTGTGTGTATGTTTGAAATGCTTGGTATGTGTGGGATCCGACAACCTAGTCGTTTATCCTTGGTAGCCTCTCTTATGGGGAAATGTAGTCTTGTGCTTCCATGAGCCATAGTAGTCCGCCACAACCCGGTTCACCGCAGTCCTGCTAGCCCAGCACTACTGCTCCAGAACACTTAGACTGGCCGGCATGTGATTCACTTCGTTCTTGTGTCTGTCCCTTCGGGGAAATGTCACGCGGAGACATCCGGAGTCCTGTTAGTCTGCTACAGCCTGGGTTCCCGGAGTCCTGTTAGCCCAGTTGCTACAGTCTGGATTCATACGCTGTTGCCTGACATGCTCGAGGTTGATTCATGTATCCCTGTTCCCATAAGTTAGTGCCACTTTGGGTTCACGACTAGTCATGTCGGCCCTGATTCTCTGTCATATGGATGCTAGCGACACTATCATATACATGAGCCAAAAGACGCAAACGGTCCCGGGCCATGGTAAGGCGACACCCATGGAAATACCTTGCGTGAGGCCGCAAAGTGATATGAGGTGTTACAGACTAGATCAGTGTGACTTAGAATCGGGGTCCTGACATTCTTCTCCGGAACCGGTTCCTCTAACATAGAAAAAGAAAGTCATGGTGCTACAGTGCTAGGTTAGGGACTGTTAGCAGGTAGTTAGCAGATTGTTTATGGTTGGTATTTACTATAGATATAAATAATTTTAATTAATTTTAATTCACCATCAATTTGTTTGTATGTAATTACTATAAATATATAGAGTAGATCATCAATTTACAAATTAATTTAAATCGTTTATGGCTAAAACGGTTGACGTCGGACGACGCCTCCATCAATTTGACGTTGCAGACGCCCGAACACGCCTGCAACATCAAATCCGACCCACTCTGGCCCATCCGACCCCACATAAATTGAACGTTATCCACACTTCGGACGAAACCCTAGCTACATTCCACCCCCCTACTATGGTATGAAGCTTCTCTTTGGCGTTCTCCGCTATGTCGGCCATTGGATCCGACTCCGAGATATCATCATCCGAGGACTGGGATTTCATCCCGTGTAGCTCCAAGGAGCAGATGGTCGCCTGCCCTGCTCTTCGACGCTCCCAGGAGGAGTTCGCCCTCCCCCGATCGTTCGGATCCGGAGCCAGTGGATTTCGGCGCATGATAGACGCCTCACCAAAAGTGGTCACCACCGAATGGCACAACCCCGATTTGTCGTGAGAACCATCTAGGTGGCACCTCGTCCCCACGACGTCGGGCGTCGAAACGGAGGCCATATGCGCCTCCATGAGTTGCCCAATCCAAAATGGAGGGGCGGAAAGCCCGCCGCGCGAGGCTGCGGAGGCGTCTTTAGCAGCCCGCATGGCGGAGGCGGCTTTGACAGCAGCGGAGGAAGCCCTCTATGCCCGTATAGCCCAGAGGCGGCAAAGGAGGGCGATGAAGGAGATGACAAAAGAGCAATGTCGGGCGGTCTGTGCTATGGATGGACTGCCCTCCAAGGAGAAGGCCGAGAACAAAGATGCATCGGACAACTCCAGCAGTGAGCAGATCAGCCCGAATCCATTTCACGTATTTGACCGCTACTGCCACACGGATGATGGAAAGGGCAAAAGCGCACATGGATGAACTTCTTTCATTGTCGCTTGTTGGTAATTAGTAGAGCATGTCAACTTTTGGTAGTTTGATGACATGTGTTCAGCTACATATGTATGTTGCATGCGAACAACATGAATTTGAGGATTCAGTTTGATATATCTGATTATGAAGAATAAAATTTATGTGATGTTCAGTCATTGTCTGCAAATGTACACGAACGCGTCCGCATGCGTTTAGGGGACATGCTTTCCTACTTGTTGTAGTTTCTCTAAATCTCCTCCTCGGACGTGTGCCTTCGCTGGTGCAGCTACTCTGTGTCGTCGGCTCGTCGCTAGCTCCGGCCAGGTTCACAACCGCCGTCACCTCCGTCTCTATGATGTTTTCTTTCTCTCGGAATGCTCTCAATATTTATTATGTGTATAGAAAATACGTGAAGAGAGAGATGTGATAAGAGCAACTCCAACGGATCGACCCAAACAGACATGCATTTCGTCCGCTTTTTGTCCATTTGGGTCGACGAAACGGACAGCGGCGTCCACTTTTTGATTTGGGTCTGCATGTGCACCCAGCGGGTGGCTTGACGCACTTTGCCATGTTCGCCCTGGCATTTCGTCGAACATGTAGCAGGCAGCAGGGTTGGCAGCGGCTAGACGGCCGATGGCTACAGCGACATAGGAGGTCTACGCCGTCGAGGTCGGCGGCGCCACTGCTAGCCGTCTCCGGGGAGCTCACCGACGAGGCATCGCCGGAGGAGCTGTAGTACTCTGGGGTGACGGCGCTGGCGCTATAGTCGGCACCGGCGAAGTCGACGGCATTAGCGCTAGCACTGTCGTCGGCACCGGCGAGGTCGAACACATAAGCGCTGGCCCCGGCGGCGGCAGCGGCTGCGCCGACGCGCTGGATGGACTTGGGCGACATGGCGGCGGCCGGGAGGTCGAAGGGGAAGCGCACGGGGAAGTTGAGGTCGGCAGCGGCAGATGCGCCCTTCAGACAGAGCAGCGTGGCGTCGTAGGCGCGCGCGGTGGCCTCGGCGGTGGAGTGGGAGCCGAGCCATATCCGCGTCTTCTGCCCCGATGCCCGGATCTCCGACACCCACGCGAGCGAGCACTCGACCCGTGCCGGCTGCAGCCTTGCCCGTCCTGCACCGGGCCGGCTCCGCCTCGACCCGCGGCCCGCACCAGCCGGCTGCGAGTCCGCGCCCATCTGCCCGCACCAGCCGGCTGTGAGTCCGCGCCCGTCTGCCCTCCGCGGCCCCCAGCGACCGGCTCGTGGTCCCTCTGCCGCCGACAGTCTCCACGCCCGCGGCCACATCCCGCCAGCTCCGCCCCTCGCCCTTCGCCCGCCGGCTCCGGCTTCGCTCCGCGGCCGGCTTCGCGCGCGCGCCGGTCATCCGTCACTGCTCCCGTGCCCGAGTCACTCCTCCTCGCCCCGCCAAGGCTGCTTCGCGCGCCGCCTGCTACGACCCGGCTGCGCCTCCCAGCAGCACGAGCCCTTCTCGGGCGCTGCCCCGGCTCCGGCATTGCCCGCGGCGTGGTTGATGGTCTGGAGCAGGGTGGGTGGGTGGGAGAAGAGAGAGGAAAGGAGGAGAGAGATGGGGTGGGTGGTTGGATGACATGTGGGTCATGCAACACATGTAGTGGGCAGAACCGCAGAAGCGGACGAGGAGAGCTAAGAAAACGTTCGCTTTGTGTCCGCCGCCGACACAAATGTGTCCCAAATTTGAGACGGAAATGGGTTTGCGCGGACACAAAGCGGACGCAAAATGGAAATGGGTCTTTGCGTTGGGCAGTCGTTTTTGTCCGCACAAACCCAAATGGACATGGACAGATGAAATAGGTCGCCTCATTGGAGTTGCTCTAAGAAACGATCCTTTTTCTTTCTTGCTTTTGCTACATGTAAAATGGTCCTCTTTCGATAATTCATCCAATTCAATTTTGATATTTCCAAATGAAGAACAGACTTTCCATACATAAGAAGAGGTATATACTATAATTACATCACTTATGTCAATAAGACCAATGGGGTGAATATTAAGTGCTAGGAACTGAAATAGAATGAAAAAGAGTCACTTTGCGATGCACTATGAAATGAGGCATGGAACGAAGTCGCTGCCAAGAAATTCTAGGATATAAAAAAAAGCTTCAAACTTATATTTTGGTTCGTTATGTGGATGTTTAGACTCCTATAAAGCTTTCCCATGTTTTTCTTGGATTTACCAAAAAAGTACATCCGGACCGTTTGGCGAACTGATACAGACCCGTGTTGGATGGCTTTCGCGGTCTGAACAGCACAGTCTGGACGGATACTGAAGGTTTAAGGGTCCGTCTTTGAGATGCCTTAGAGCATGTCTAGCAGACCCTGCATCCCGCCGACATACAAAACACGTTTGCAGTTCACGGAAAAACAGTTTTACGGGTCGATTTTAACTGCGACCGAATAAAACCCGTATAATCAACCTATAAAAAGGAATATTCTTTGAATATACCAAACAGGCCCACCTCAAGCCTAGTTTTTTTCTTGGCCGCCTTCTTCCTCACACCAAATTGAAATCAACCGTAAGCCAGGGCGGCCACCGGCGGACAGGAGGCCGAGGAAGATGCGGGGCGGAGGCCAGGGTGACCAGGGCAGTGCGGACTCCTCCGTTCACCGTCGATGTAGATCAAACCAAACAGGCAAATACGAAGCCGCCGTCGCCGTAGCTAGCTCAATCGATTTTGAGCGGATGCTAGCTAGCTTAGCTAGCTCAATGGATTCTGAACGGACGGACCTAGCTAGCTAGAACTAGCTCAACCGATTCGAGTTAGTACGGGGATGGGTGGCGCAACGGCCCCGGGCGGGCGCATGGCCGGCCGGCGGTCGGAGGGCTGGGACCGGTGGCCGGCGGCCGGCTGTCGGGGGGCGGGACGGGCGGCCGGCGGCCAGGACGGGCGGGGCGGCCTCTGAGGGCTGCGCGAACGGTGGACGGCGAACGCGGATGTTTCCATGGCAGTTGGCGTCAACTGCTTTCTCTCGACTAGTAAGTGTTTATTTAAACTAATAAGTGTGCACACGCAATACGTATCTATTTAGATTAACATATTATACTAAACTTAATACAAAGTAATTTATTCATAAATTTGAAATTTTTCTATAAAGTACACGATCTTTTATTTCCAACTCGTACAAATAATTTGAAATATCGTTTCTTCTTAATCAACATGTCTCCTGTATTAAAAGACCATCCGCTTTTCTCAATATATAAAATTCAAAATTATTTAAAAGATTCATCATGATTCTTCATATGCATATATTTATGTAAGTATAGTCACACATGAAAATGTCACTTAAGACAAGCTAAGGAACTGTTTCAGTGCCAACAAATTCTAGTCAAGAATTACACAAGATCGTCATGAACATATACAGAGAGAAGTGACCTTTCTTTCTCGAGATTGATCGAACAACAAGTTTTTGTACATATCTATCCGACACTACTACATATATACAATATAACATCTAAAATCGATTTCAACTTCCACATGGCATTCTTCGTCTTTATGTATGACATGGTCAAGAAAGAATCCCGCCAATTCCTCTTGAATTGCTCGTATGCGATCATGTGGTATGAGTTCATTCCGCATCTGTCACATCTGATTTAAAGAAGAGGGTCAATACATGAAAAAAACTCAACACAATTGATGGTAATAAAATAAAATTGTGAATATTGTTTATGTACTAAATAATATGAAATTTACCATGACCACAAAATATCCTACATTCATCATCATCATAATCAACATGCAGTTTTTGCTTCTCTTATATGTAGTCCAAGTTTTCTATTAGGAAAACATGTTAACTCAACTGTAGATAAGGATGGTATGAAAATGCTCATGTAAAATTACAATTGCCATGTATCTGCTGGACAAACAAATACACTTATGCAAACTTCAGGTTTTTTAGTAAAACTTATGCGAACTTTAGTTTTTTTCATTAAAACTTATGCAAACTTCTGGGTTTTTTCAGTGAAACGTAATTTAGTGACTGCAAGTAAGGTCTTGGTTCAGCGAATTTGTCTGTGAGTTCACTATGTAGTCGTGAGTTGGCCATGTAATAACCGGTAGTCAGTAATTAAAAAAATAGGGATGTCTGTTGCAAGTACGCGAAAATCAGTGAAAAAAAAAGAAGGCGAACGTCTTTGTGTGTGCTCCAACGCTCCTCTGTTTCTCATTGTCTCATCTCTAGTTCCTGTACTTCTAGATGTGTCATATTTTTTGGACATTTCTAATAATAGCAAGCCTTATTCCTATTTTGGCATTTTCGATTTCAGGACTTTTAGCCCCGGTTAGTGAAGGACCAGAGAAGCTTTCTAGTTATGAATCGGGTATAGAACCCATGGGAGGGGCTTGGGTACAATTCCGAATACGCTATTATATGTTTGCGCTCGTTTTTGTTGTTTTTGATGTGGAAACCGTCTTTCTATACCCTTGGGCAATGAGTTTCGACGTATTGGGTGTATCGGTGAGGTAGCGATGACAGTAAAAAAACAACACTCGATACTTACTTGATTAATGCGTGTGTGTGGTGCGTTCGCGTGAAGGCGAGCGTCTCCGTCGTTCAGGCCTGTGAGCGGCCGCGGCGACTGTGTCCACTCACCAGCTGGGCGGCATTGTCGACGCAGGTGAGTCAGTCGTCCAACTTTGAGGCGGCGGCCTCCACGCACCAGGATTAGCTTTGGACGACGTCGTCCACGCGCGAGTACCGGACAAGCGTGTCCAACGGAGCAGCACGCGTCAGAGCTGAGGGAGTCGGCGGTGGCTTCGGGCGAGTGAGATGGGGCCGTGATTAGCTTCACCTGCTGCACAGTGGCCGAGACCTGCACCGCCCTGGGGACAATGATGGTTGGCGACCAGGCGAATCTACATGCATGGTTGTGGGGGCAGATTTTTTTGGCCCGCTTATACTGGTCCAAGATACTCAGCGTTGCCCCCACTTAAAGGACCTCGGCGGTGGGTGGTTGTCAGCGTGGGTGTTGTGGATGGAGCCGAAGTCGACGCGGATGCCGGTGGTTCCCGGAGAGCATGCCCAGGATGTGGACGAAGTCGTTGCAGTCAGTAGAAGTGTGTTCGGAGGAAGCCGCAGCTCCTCCTCGCGTGTCTCCCATTGTGGCTCGCGTGGGTGGTGGGCTAGTGACGGCTGACGACTCGCGATCACGATTCCCTGATAGGAGACGATAGGATGCGCTCGTGATTAGTTTCCTAATAATTAGATGCGTTCGTGATTAGTTATCTAATAGGATGCAACCATGATTAGTTTCCCAATAATTAGATGCGTCCGTGATTAATTTCCTAATAAGATGGCTCGTAATTATTTTCTTAATAATAGGATGCACGCGTGATTTTTTCTTCCTAATAATAGGATGGGTTTGTGATTAGTTTCCTAATAATTAGATGTGCCCGTGATTAGTTTCTTAATAGGATGTGTCTGTGATTATAGTTTCCTAATTGATCAGGCATGGACTTTCATATTTTCCTCCGCGGTGGAGTACGATCAGTCAATGTAAATTGCTAAGTGCACACAGAGAACAAATTCGGTTAAGGCTAGCCGTTAGATTGAGTTCACTGGGGCTAATCATGCGGTGGTAATATATCCGTGTACGTTTTGTGAGGTGCACTTAGAGAAGATAATGTTTGCTCTTTTATAAGTAGTATAGATATGAGGCACCGTAGAAGCGGACGTGAAAATTGTATTTTTACATA
Organism: Triticum monococcum; assembly: GCA_034509565.1. Classification (NCBI taxonomy): domain Eukaryota; kingdom Viridiplantae; phylum Streptophyta; class Magnoliopsida; order Poales; family Poaceae; genus Triticum; species Triticum monococcum. The sequence continues at coordinate 59,170,553 of CM067846.1, read as the reverse complement.
TTAGGAGGAGTTTTTTTATGTGCCTTTTAAATTTTTTTACGGGTCTGACGTGTTTACAGTATCTGATCGGGCAACATTTTTTATGCGGACCCGTATTTTAGCAGTTATTTTGTGGTTTGAGGCATTATACAGGTCTACTAGAGATGCTCTTATCATATTCGCACATGGAGGTCGTCGGGCACTAGGGGACACCGCAACATGAAACCCAAAATTGATTAAAAAAAATAGTGAGAAGGTAAGAGCATCTCCCGCCGTTGCCCCCCCCCCCCCCGGGGGCGGTTGAGCGTTCAGTCGTCGTCTTCAGACGCTGAGATTGGCCTAGTTTTCGGCCCACTCTCGGCGAATAAAGGCCCCATATGGGCGAGAATCGGCCCATATTCGGTATGGTTCGTCGTGGCTCCGCGTTCAATTATGAACATAAATATTTTTTATCACATAGTTAGTTCAACAAAATAGTGCAACAACAAATAGTTCAATACAAATTATATAGTTCAACAAATAAAAACTCATATTTCATCACACGTCGAGCCCGATGTCGCCCTTGAGCCTCCATAGGTGCTCCACTAGATCCTGCTGCAGTTGATGATGCACTTGTGGGTCTCGGATCTCCTGACGCATACTGAGGTAGGCAGTCCAGTTTACCGGTAGCTGATGATCAACTTCGGCTAGAGGACCCTGCCTGTAGTATGGTCCGGTGTCAAACACTGGCTCTTACTGCTCTCTCTCGATGATCACGTTGTGCAAGATGACACAGCAAGTCATGATCTCCCATATTTGATCTTTTGATCAGGTTTGAGCAGGGTAGCGGACAATAGCAAATCAAGATTGGAGCACACCAAAAGCCCGTTCGACATCCTTCCTGCAAGCCTCCTGCACCTTGGCAAAGTGGGACTTCTTGCCTCCTGGCACAACGTTTGAGATAGTCTTCACAAATGTAGACCATCTCGGATAGATGCCATCAGCTAGGTAGTACCCCTTGTTGTAGTGCCATCCATTGACCTCGAAGTTCACCGGAGGAGAATGACCTTCAACAAGCTTGGCAAAGACAGGGAAGCACTGCAGCATGTTGATATCATTGTGAGTTCCTGGCATACCAAAGAAGGAGTGCCAAATCTATAGGTCATGTGTGGCCACCGCCTCAAGTACCACACTCCAATCGCCTTTGACGCCTTTGTACATCTCCTGCCAAGAAAATGGGTAGTTCTTCCATTTTTAATGCATGCAGTCGATGCTTCCAAGCATCCCAGGAAATTCTCTTGCTGCATTTTGTGATAGGATCCGAGAAGTGTCTTCCGCATTGGGTGTTCGCAAGTATTGCGGTCCAAACACTGCCACGACTGCCCGACAGAACTTGTAGAAACACTCAATGGTGGTGGACTCGGCCATGCGCCCATAGTCGTCGAGCGAATCACCGGGAGCTCCGTATGCAAGCATCCTCATCGCTGTCGTGCACTTCTGGATTGAGGTGAATCCAAGTTTGCCGGTGCAATCCTTCTTGCACTTGAAGTAGCTGTCGAACTCTCAGATGGAATTCACAATCTTGAGAAAAAGCTTTCGGCTCATCCGATAACGGCGTCGAAATGTTTTGTCGCCGTGCAGTGAAGCGTCGGCGAAGTAGTCGGAGTAGAACATGCAGTAGCCTTCGAGACGATGCCGGTTCTTTGCTTTCACCCGCCCCGATGCCGAGCCACCTCGCCGCGGCTTTTCATTGCTCGCCAGCAGCTGGGCGAGGGCGGCGAGCACCATGAGGTGCTCTTCTTCCTGGACGTCGGCCTCGGCTTCCTCCTCCAGCAACGCGGCGAGCGCTTCCTCGTCATCCGAGTCCATCGCCGAACACCTTGTGTCTGGCAGGCGTGTACCCGCCGCTAAACCGCCCCTCCGCGGCCGGAAATGCCCAGCTGCTGGTGGAGGGGCTGCCTTGGCGAACCTCTGCTATTTTCCGGCGGGGATTGGCTATCTAGCGAGGAAGGGCGGCAGGCGGCGCCGGGATACAGCTAGTGACGGCCGAGGGCGCGGGGGGTGGGAGGCGAGTCGGGGAAGAAAAACTTGACTTTTCACTTGACGGTGTGGGCCAGCCGTGCTTTTCCCTTGTGCCGGAGCCCCCGATCGCCCCCCAGTGCGCCGGGTTCGGCCTGCGACCGCCGGACCCAAAAACGAACCGAACCGACGCTTTTTGACATCCTCGGAGCACGACTGAGACATTTTTTTGACGTTATCACCGAAAAAATAACTAGAGGCATGTTAAGGGCGCGCCTAGACATGCTCTAAGGGTATCACGTTGGCAATGCGACTCTTGCTACGCATACCGTTTGCCGGTTACCGCTTTGTTTCTCTTGGAGAGAAAAATATAATACTGTAGGTCGCACCTTTTCTTGGAGAAGATGCACATCTGAATTCAGATATTGGAGAAGACGCACATCTGAATTCAGATAACCGTCAGCCATTTGTGAAGTCATCAGAACAAAAGACTTCGTATGACGATTTTTATACTACTTCTGCGTAGAGCACGTAGTTTACTTTTAAGAAGAAGAAAGATCATTATATATCTCCCACTGACATCTTTGGATTCGTTGTTAGTACTGCGTTAGTACGTTTGCCAGCTGGACCGACAGGAAAGGCTTGATCTTGGGTTAACCGGAGCCGGAAAACCACGGATGCAGATGGAATTGGTGCATGGTTTCGCTCTCCTTTGCAGTTGGGCCGTCCACCAAACTTTTTATACTTTTTTCGAGAATACGCCTTAGCGTATCATACTTTTATAAAAGGTAGAATTTGAGTTAGGACACATCTTCTAATCTAATGTTCACTATATTTGTGGTTTATTTTTTATCTCAGTTTTTTTTGTCTTTGTTGCTGCCTTATTTATGAGAGCTTAGATGTGACATTCTTAAAAAACATCAGATGTGAATTAGACAAATTGTTATTAAAAACTGCACTCGCTGCAAACAACGAGCATAGCACAACATCACAGCCGAGCACAACACCGCAAAGCAAGCTACAACACAAAGGGCCTATCCTAATCGAAACTCAACACCGCTTCTCGACCGACACCGGACATCTCCGAAGGACACCAACTCCCGTAGAGCTTCACTTGTCGACGCACCATCCACTCTTATCGCCTAAGAGGAAGTGGCAAGTGGTTGGTAGGACTCGATCCGGCCCGAGAAACACGCCCTCTTGGACACACCGGCGACGGGCGTAGATAGTGCCGCAAAGGATCAAGGACGACAGTGGCGAACACCGGAGGAGAGCGACGAGGAGCCGACCATGTCTCCAAACACAATGCTCCCAGCAGAGGAACGACGTCGAAAACGCCGCCATTGTGTCGGTCCAACCGAATCGAGGCTTTCGCCCGGAGACAACCACAACCGCAGACGAGTGAGAGAGGTGACGAGCACACCACAACAACGCCTCCAAGGAGGGGAATGGCATCCGCGGGTGCCATCGCCGGCGGCCCGACGAAAGCCGTGCAAGACTTTCATCCGTGCGTCGCACCTTACCACACCATCTAGAATTGGGCAACACCGCCGCCACCGCAGCACTTCGCCGATGTAGCTGCCAAGCCGAGGGCCATCGACCGGACGCACAGCAAGGAGAACACCAGTCACACCATCAACGACCCCGCCTGGACAGGAACCGCAGCTTCTCCGCATCTCCGGCAAGTCCAGGCCGCCCGCAACAACCATCGCCCATTCCAAGGGACAGCCTTGCAATGACTGGACCCGCATCTCGACGAAGCCAGGCTACCCCATCGGAAGAGCATCCCTGCTCATCACGCCGAACAGAAGTGGCCGGCTGCTCGCTGCTTGCCAAGACTCCATCTTGACCGAGCCTCACAGCGCCGACTGCAAACTGGTCGTGGACTCGCGCTTCTGCCACCGAATGGTGCCGCAACCGGCCAGCCGCACCCTCGCCTCGCTGCCGGCTCCTACCAGGGTTGCCACACTGCCATGCCTCCTGCTGAGCTCCGACCGCCACCCCCATCTCCGGCTAGCGCAGATCTGACCGGGCCGAACCCTGTCACGAAGCGAACGCCGTGCTGCCACCAGCACGCGCGCTCCATCGCGACACGCCTGCACCGGCCAGCAGCAGCGCCGCCACTCACCGCCGCTTGCCAGCGCGCCCCGCCTGACGCACCGGCCACCAAGGCCTGTCGTTGACTGAAGAAGAGCCCCCCGCGGCCTTGCACCAGGGAGGCGAGGGAAGATCCCACCGCCGCCAGCACCACGCAGGCTTTGCCCGGCGACGGCGGCAAGAGGGAAGGAGGATGGGGTCTGGGGGCGGTTTCTTGGAGAAGAGGCTCAGATCAAACAGGCCGGCCGGCTAGCCACCAAGTACGAATCAAAGATGGCGGATAAGAGGCAGTTGTGTTCACAGGTCAACACATAAAAAGGTATGTATCGTCTGTTTATTACTTCTCTGCTAAATATTTCCCTGCTCATAAGAAACAAGCGGCTTTAAGGGATATATATAATTTTGTGCAAATTGAAGAAGAGAGTCTCCCACAAGCTTGGGGGAGGCTTCTCCAATTACTTAATGCTTTGCCTGATCATCCTCTTAAGAAAAATGAAATACTTGATATCTTTTATAATGGACTAACTGATGCCTCCAGATATTACCTTGATAGTTGTGCTGGTTCTGTTTTCAGGGAAAGAACATCGGATGAAGCTGAAATTCTATTGAACAATATGTTGACAAATGGAAATAATTGGACACCTCCGGAGCCAATTCCCGAGCCTATTCCTGAACCAACTCCGAAGAAGAGGGGTATTCTATTTCTCAGTCCTGAAGATATGCAAGAGGCAAAGAAATCTATGAAAGAAAAAGGTATTAAATCTGAAGATGTTAAGAATTTACCTCCTATTGAAGAAATACATGGTCTTAATTTACCGCCTGTTGAAGAAACATATAATCTAAATCCTTTACCTATTGAAGAAACTCATGGTCTTGATAACCCGACACAGGTAGTAAAGGTAAATTCTCTCTATAGATATGATAAAGCTGTAATCCCATTTACTAAGTTTGCTAGCCCATGCTTAGATGAGTTTGATAAATTTATGGCTAAGCAAGGAGACTTTAATTCTTATTTTGGTAGACAATTGAAATACAATTCAAATATGCTTGGATACTTGGGTGATTATATGGCTAATGTCAAAAGTGAACTTAAACTTATTAGTAAACATGCTTCTATGGTTACCACTCAAGTAGAACAAGTACTTAAAGCTCAAAATGATTTGCTCAATGAATTGAATAATAAAGATAATGACTATGTTGTTAGAGTGGCTACTAGAACTGGCAAAATGACTCGGGAACCTTTGTATCCTGAAGGCCACCCTAAGAGAATTGAGCAAGATTCTCAGAGGAATAATTTAGATCCACCTAGTTCTTCTAAAAAGAAGAAAAAGAAAAATGATAGGACTTTGCATGCTCCTAGTGATCCTATTGTTGAAACACCTGAGAATCCAAATGATATTTCTATTTCTGATGCTGAAACACAATTTGGTAATGAACCAGAAACTAGTGATAATGCTAATAATAATGTTCATAATGATGCTCAACCTAGTAATGATAATGATATAGAAATTGAACCTGCTGTTGATCGTGATAACCCACAATCAAAGAATCAACGTTATGATAAGAAAGACTTTGTTGCTAGGAAACATGGTAAAGAAAGAGAACCATGGGTTCAGAAACCCATGCCTTTTCCTCCCAAACCATCCAAGAAAAAGGATGATGAGGATTTTGAGCGCTTTGCTGAAATGATTAGACCTATCTTTTTTTGTACATAAAAGATATTATTACAAATAAAAGAAAGATATCGGAAGCTGAAATTTCCACCATGCTTGCTAATTATACTTTTAAGGGTGGAATACCAAAGAAACTTGGAGATCCAAGTACCCACTATACCTTGCTCCATTAAAAGAAATTATGTTAAAACTGCTTTATGTGATCTTGGAGCCGGTGTTAGTGTTATGCCTCTCTCTTTATATCGTAGACTTGATTTGAATAAGTTGACACCTACTAAAATATCTTTGCAAATGGTTGATAAATTAACTGCTATACCTGTCGGTATTTGTGAGGATGTGCCTGTTGTAGTTGCAAATGTTACTATTTTAATAGACTTTGTTATTCTTGATATTCCCGAGGGCGATAGTATGTCTATTATTCTTGGAAGACCCTTTTTGAATACTGCAGGGGCTATTATTGATTGCACTAAAGGCAATGTCACTTTTCATGTTAATGGTAATGAGCATACGGTACACTTTCCGAGGAAACAACCTCAAGTTCATAGTATCAACTCTATTGGAAAAATTCCATCGATTATATTTGGAGGTTTTGAATTTCCTCTTCCTACTGTCAAGAAGAAATATGATATTCTTATTACTGGGGATGTGCATATCCCCGTTGAGGTAACATAGTGTCATTCGAAATTTCTTCGGTTCCATGTTATTCGGAATGAGTTCGTTAACAAGACTTGATCAACCTTGTTAGTGGATTCCTTTTGATGATCATGAGATGGATGAAAATAGAAGGCACAACTTTCTGTATCCCACTTTTACTTTCTGTTATTTATATTAAATAAAATAAAATAAATATTTGTCTGTCTATTATCTGATTATCCGTGCAATATAAAAATACCTCGAAAATAAAAGTTCTCCAAATAACCTGAAAATTAAATATGATTTTTCTAGAATATTTGAGGATTTATGGAACAAGGAACACACCAGGGGGGCAACCACCTTGCCACGAGGGTGGAGGGCGCGCCCACCCCTCTAGGGAGCGCCCCATGCCTCGTGGGCCCACGGTGGCCCTCCTCCACTTATCCTTTCACCCATACACTTCATCTTCCTCCCCCAAACACGAATAACCAGCTCAAACCCAAGTCCAAGCTTGTTTTGCTGCCATTTTCGATCTCCTTGCTCAAAGCACCTCTCACAAAACTGCTTGGGGAGATTGTTCCTTGGTAGGTGACTCCTCCATTGGTCCAATTAGTTTTTGTTCTAGTGGTTTATTCATTGCAAACTTTTGCTGCTTAGGTGACCCTGTTCTTGAGCTTGCATGTCAAATTTATATGGTCAAAAGTAGTTTTGATGCATGATATAGGCCCTAGGCACTTGTAGGAGTAGTTGCTATTAATATTATTGAGTTTGGTTTACTTTTATTTTGAAGTTACTGAAAATTTTCAGAATTTTTCAGAGGAAGAAAAATGCTTAGGAAAATGTTCCAAGGTGGTTCTTCAAGGAAGCAAGGACCCAGGCTTGCAATGCGTGATGCTGACGAAGAGCCACCAAGAGACGCTCCGGTGCGTCCTTGTGAGTGGCCTTCTGAAAATTTTATGGATCAAGCGGGAATAAAAGAAGAATTCAATGCATATTTGCATAACGCTGATCTCGTGAGCTTCGAGGAAGAGAAGTGCAGTCAGTACCATAATCTCACTAGTTCCTTTGTGAGGAGGTTTGAATTTTCAACTTCACGTAATTCTCCAACTGTCCTGTTTGATCTTTATGATAAATCTTATACCATGGACTTAGAGGATTTTACCACTGCATGCAAACTTCCACAATGGGGTAGTATAAGGGATCCTCGCAAATCTGAATTTAGAGATTTTCTTACTAATATAACTGTAGGGGAATCTAGAGATATTACACAAGCTACCATAGAGAGCATTCACTTTCCTGCTATACATTATTTTGCTCTCTTCATAGGTAGATGCATAAATGGTAAAGATGAGGCATGTCACGTGTGTGTCCCTGACCTCAGTATTATTAGGAGTGTTGTGATAGGAGACAAATCTTATAATTTAGGGGCCATTGTTGCACGTAGGTTGCATCTTAATAGACGTAATGGAGATTTCTTTGGTGGAATTTATGCAACCCGCATAGCTAATTTTCTTGGTATAGATGTACGAGAAGATGATATTGAATTACCACATGCTTACCTAGACTTCAATGCTATGGTTCATCACCAGTTTGTTGAGAGGAATGAATCACCTCTCCAGTACCGACTAATCTTTGACAGACGCCATGATGTCCGTATTACTCTCCCTGCCCCTGCCTTCTATGATTATCAGGCAAGAGGAGGACATACTATTACCAGAGAGGAGGCAGATGAGTACGAGAGGAGAGAGGAGGCCGCTCGTCGCCATGCTGCAGCTCAGCAGGCGATAGCTGCTGCATCACATTACGACCCCAGCTACTATTATGGATATCCGCCAGGCCAGCCGTGGCCATAGACCAACTTAGGCCAAAAGCCTAAGCTTGGGGGAGTACGTATTTCCCACCGACATTACATTTATGCTCACACACTCATTGCTAGATGTCGGTGCTCATACTATTTCATTGTATCATCCATGCTAGTTTATTTTCCTTTTTTATGCTTTCTTCTTGTGTGTTTAATAAACCTTAAGAGAAAACCAAAAAAATAGTTGTAGCTTTTAATCAGTTTACTTTCCATGCTTGTAGTAGTAATTAAAAAGAAAACCCAAAAATATTTCCTATTCTTCTTTTGCTTGTTGGGAGCTTTCCTGTGTAAATAGTTTTATTTCTTTTCTTTTCTTTGGGGTCGATAGGAGAAGACCATGATTAAATTGTTGAAGTGGCTCTTATATGCATTATTATTGACCTAACAAAAGAGCTCATATTGCCTTGTCTTCTCCTGTTTATTGAATGCATGCAGATTCCAGCTTAGTCCAATGCACGTGCACTATTATTATTATTCACACTATTCGGTCGTGCAAGTGAAAGGCAATTATGATGATATATGATGGACGGACTGAGATGGGAAAATCTGGTATGAACTTGACCTCTTTTGTTTTTGTAAATATGATTAGTTCATCGTTCCTGATTCAGCCTATTATGAATAAACATGTTTGCAATGACAACTAGAGATCGCAGTTTCTTGTGCCATGCTTGATTAGCTATGAGTTATAATGGTTTACCTTGCGTGCCAACATGCTATTAAAATGGTTATGATGTGGTATGATAGGGTGGTATCCTCCTCTGAATGATTTAAGTGACTTGACTTGGCACATGTTCATGCATGTAATTGAAACAAAATCAACATAGCCATCACGATATTTATGTTCATGGTGGATTATATCCTACTCATGCTTGCATTTGGTGTTCATTAATTTTAATCCATGTTCATGACTGTTGTCGCTTGATATCTACAACACAACCTTCTTCTTGTAGACGTTGTTGGGCCTCCAAGTGCAGATGTTTGTAGGACAGTAGCAAATTTCCCTCAAGTGGATGACCTGAGGTTTATCAATCCGTAGGAGGCGTAGGATGAAGATGGTCTCTCTCAAGAAACCCTGCAACCAAATAACAAAGATTCTCTTGTGTCCCCAACACACCCAATACAATGGTAAATTGTATAGGTGCACTAGTTCGTTGAAGAGATGGTGATACAAGTGCAATATGGATAGTAGATAATAGTTTTTGTAATCTGAAATAATAAAAACAGCAAGGTAGCAAGTGATAAATGTGAGCGTAAACGGTGTTGCAATGATGGTAAACAAGGCCTAGGGTTCATACTTTCGCTAGTGTAAGTTCCCTCAACAATACTAACATAATTGGATCATAAAACTATCCCTCAACATGCAACGAAGAGTCACTCCAAAGTCACTAATAGCAGAGAACGAACGAAGAGATTATGGTAGGGTATGAAACCACCTCAAAGTTATTCTTTCCAATCAATCCGTTGGGCTATTCCTATAAGTGTCACAAACAGCCCTAGAGTTCGTACTAGAATAACACCTTAAGACACAAATCAACCAAAACCCTAATGTCACCTAGATACTCCAATGTCACCTCAAGTATCCGTGGGTATGATTATACGATATGCATCACACAATCTCAGATTCATCTATTCAACCAACACAAAGGACCTCAAAGAGTGCCCCAAAGTTCTACGGGAGAATCACGACGAAAACGTGTGCCAACCCCTATGCATAGGTTCCCTAATGTCACGAAACCAGCAAGTTGATCACCTCAACATACATCAAGTGGCACGTGGTATCCCATTGTCACCACAGATATCCACGGCAAGACATACATCAAGTGTTCTCAAATCTTTAAAGACTCAATCTGATAAGATTACTTCAAAGGGGAAACTCAATTCATTACACGAGAGAAGAGGGGGAGGAGAAACATAAGATCCAACTATAATAGCAAAGCTCGCGATACATCAAGATCGTATCATCTCAAGAACACGAGAGAGAGAGAGAGAGAGAGATCAAACACATAGCTATTGGTACATACCCTCAGCCCCGAGGGAGAACTACTCCCTCCTCGTCATGGAGAGCACCGGGATGATGAAGATGGCCACCGGAGAAGGATTGCCCCCTCCGGTAGGGCACCGGAACGGGTCTAGATTGGTTTTCGATGGCTACGGAGGCTTCTAGCGGCGGAACTCCCGATCTATTGTGTGTTCTGGAAGTTTTAGGTCACGTAGGTATATATGGGTGCAGGAGGTACGTCAGGGGAGCCATGAGGGCCCCACGAGATAGGGGGCGCGCCCTAGGGGGGGCGCCCCCCACCCTCGTGAGCACCTCATTTCTTCCTTGACATGGGGTCCAAGTCCATCAGGTGTGTTTCCTTCCAAAAATAACTTCTCGAGTTGATTTCGTTCTGTTTCGACTCCGTCTGATATTCCTTTTCTTCAAAACACTGAAATAGGCATAAAACAGCAAATCTGGGCTGGGCCTCCGGTTAATAGGTTAGTCCCAAAAATAATATAAAAGTGGATAATAAAGCCCAATATTGCCCAAAACAGTAGATAATATAGCATGGAGCAATGAAAAATTATAGATACGTTGGAGACGTATCAAGCATCCCCAAGCTTAATTCCTGCTCGTCCTCGAGTAGGTACATGATAAAAAGATAATTTTTGATGTGGAATGCTAGTTGGCATAATTTCAATGTAATTCTTCTTAATTGCGGCATGAATATTCAGATCCATAAGATTCAAGACAAAAGTTCATATTGACATAAAAATAATAATACTTCAAGCATACTAACAAAGCAATCATGTCTTCTCAAAATAACATGGCCAAAGAAAGCTATCCCTACAAAATCATATAGTTTGGCTATGCTCCATCTTCACCACACAACATATTTAAATCATGCACAACCCCGATGACAAGCCAAGCAATTGTTTCATACTTTTGATGTTCTCAAACTTTTTCAACCTTCACGCAATACATGAGCGTGAGTCATGGATATAGCACTATAGGTGGAATAGAGTGGTGGTTGTGGACAAGACAAAAAGGGAGAAGATAGTCTCACATCAACTAGGCATATCAACGGGCTATGGAGATGCCCATCAATAGATATCAATGTGAGTGAGTAGGGATTGCCATGCAACGGATGCACTAGAGCTATAAATGTATGAAAGCTCAACAAAAGAAACTAGGTGGGTGTGCATCCAACTTGCTTGCTCCCGAAGACCTAGGGCACTTGAGGAGGCCCATTATTGGAATATACAAGCCAAGTTCTATAATGAAAGATTCCCACTAGTATAAGAAAATGACAAAACAAGAGACTCTCTATATGAAGAACATGGTGCTACTTTGAAGCACAATATGTGAGACTCGCTATATGAAGAACATAGTGCTACTTTGAAGCACAAGTGTGGAAAAAGGATAGTAGCATTGCCTCTTTTTATTTTTATTTTTATTTGGCCTTCCTTCTTTTTTTATGGCCTTTCTCTTTTTTTTATTTGGGACAATGCTCTATTAATGATGATCATCACCCTTCTATTTATTTACAACTCAAGAATTACAACTCGATACTTAGAACAAGATATGACTCTATATGAATGCCTCCGGCGGTGTACCGGGATATGCGATGAATCAAGAGTGACATGTATGAAAGAATTATGAACGGTGGATTTGCCACAAATACAATGTCAACTACATGATCATGCAAAGCAATATGACAATGGTGAAGCGTGTCATAATAACGGAATGGTGGAAAGTTGCATGGCAATATATCTCGGAATGGCTATGGAAATGCCATAATAGGTAGGTATGGTGGCTATTTTGAGGAAGGATATGGTTGGTGTATGATACCGGCGAAAGGTGCGCGGTACTAGAGGGGCTAGCAAAGGTGGAAGGGTGAGAGTGCATATAATCCATGGACTCAACATTAGTCATAAAGAACTCACATACTTATTGCAAAAATCTATTAGTCATCGAAACAAAGTACTACGCGCATACTCCTAGGGGGATAGATTGGTAGGAAAAGACCATCGCTCGTCCCCGACCGCCACTCATAAGGAAGGCAATCAATAAATAAATCATGCTCCGACTTCGTCACATAACGGTTCACCATACGTGCGTGCTACGGGAATCACAAACTTCAACACAAGTATTCCTCAAATTCATAACCACTCAACTAGTATGACTCTAATATCACCATCTCCATATCTCAAAACAATTATCAAGTATCAAACTTCTCATAGTATTCAACACACTCATAAGATAATTTTATTATTCTTGAATACCTAGCATATTAGGATTTTTAAGCACATTACCATGCTATTTAAGATTCTCAAAATAATCTAAGTGAAGCATGAGAGTTCATCTATTTCTTCAAAGTAAAACTACCACCATGCTCTAAAGGATATAAGTGAAGCACTAGAGCAAATGACAAACTACTCCGAAGGATATAAGTGAAGATCAATGAGTAGTTGAGTAATTATGCAACTATGTGAAGACTCTCTAATATCTAATAATTTCAGATCTTGGTATTTTATTCAAACAGCAAGCAAAGCAAAATAAAATGACATCTAAGAATAGCAAACATCATGTGAAGAAGTGAAAACTTAGGATCAACCGAAACTAACCGATGGTTGTTGAAGAAGAAAGGTGGGATGCCAACCAGGGCATCCCCAAGCTTGGATGCTTGATACTTCTTGAAATATTATCCTGGGGTGCCTTGGGCATCCCCAAGCTTGAGCTTTTGTGTCTCCTTAATTCCTCTCATATCACGGTCTCCCTAAATCTCAAAAGCTTCATCCACACAAAACTCAACAAGGACTCGTGAGATAAGTAAGTATAAACCATTGCCAAAACCTTATCATACTCTACTGTAGAAAATCACTAAAATTATTATTCAACATTGCATACTAAATTCCTCTGCATATTTAATAGTCCTATCCTCAAATAGAATCATTAAAGAAGCAAACATATGCAAACAATGCAAACATAACAGCAATCTTCCTAAACAGGATAGTCTGTAAAGAATGCTGCAACATCCATACTTCCCTAGCTCCAAAAATTATTAAAGAAAATTCCCACTGTAGTAAATTTATCAGAGCTTAATATGCAAAAGGTTTCAACATTTTATCACATTCTGAATTTTCTAGGGAATTATTGCAACAGCGGTAAACTTTCTGTTTTCAAACAGCAACATGTATACTTGTAACATAGGCATAGTAAAGGCTATAAATGCCACTTTTATTGAAATAAAAGATGCAAAACATTGTTCTAAATAAAAGCAAGCAAATCCTAACAAAATAAATTGACGCTCCAAGCAAAACACATATCATGTGGTGAATAAAAATATAGCTCCAAGTAAAGTTACCGATGAACGAAGACGAAAGAGGGGATGCCTTCCGGGGCATCCCCAAGCTTAGGCTCTTGGATATCCTTGAATATTACCTTGGGGTGACATGGGCATCCCCAAGCTTAGGCTCTTGCCACTCCTTATTCCATAGTCCATCGAATCCTTACCCAAAACTTGAAAACTCCACAACACAAAACTTAACAGAAAACTCGTAAGCTCCGTTAGTATAAGAAAGTAAATCACCACTTCAAGGTACTGTAATGAACTCATTCTTTATTTATATTGGTGTTAAACCTACTGTATTCCAACTTCTCTATGGTTTATAAACTATTTTACTAACCATAGATTCATCAAAATAAGTAAACAACACATGAAAAACAGAATCTGTCAAAAACAGAACAGTCTGTAGTAATTTGGATCAAACGTATACTTATGGAGCTCATAAAATTCTGAAATAAATGGATGGACCTGAGGAATTTATCTATTAATAATATTCAAAAAGAATTAACTAAATAGCACTCTCCAATAAAAAATGGCAGCAATTCTCGTGAGCGCTAAAGTTTCTGTTTTTTACAGCATGATTAACAAGACTCTCCCCAAGTCTTCCCAAAGGTTCTACTTGGCACAAACACTAATTAAAAGCATAAAACAACATATAAACAGAGTCTAGATGAATTATTTATTACTAAACAGGAACAAAAAGCAAGGAACTAAAATAAAATTGGGTTGCCTCCCAACAAGCGCTATCGTTTAACGCCCCTAGCTAGGCATGATGATTTCAACGATGCTCACATAAAAGATAAGTATTGAAACATAAAGAGAGCATCATGAAGCATATGGCAAGCACATTTAATTCTAACCCTCTTCCTATGCATAGGGATTTTGTGAGCAAACAACTTGCGGGAACAAGAATCAACTTGCATAGGAAGGTAAAACAAGCATAGTTTCAAAATTTTAAGCACATAGAGAGGAAACTTGATATTATTGTAATTCCTACAAGCATATATTCCCCCCTCATAATAATTTTCAGTAGAATCATGAATGAATTCAATAATATAACCAGCACCTAAAGCATTCTTTTCATGATCTACAAGCATAGAGAATTTATTACTCTCCGCATAAGCAAATTTCTTCTCATGAATAATAGTGGGAGCAAACTCAACAAAATAACTATCATGTGATTGAAAATTAAGATCAAGATGACAAGTTTCATGGTTATCATTATTCTTTAAAGCATATGTGTCATCACAATAATCATCATAGATAGGAGGCATGCTTTCATCATAGTAAATTTGCTCATCAAAGCTTGGGGGACAAAAAATATCATCTTCATCAAACATAGCTTCCCCAAGCTTGTGGCTTTACATATCATTAGCATCATGGATATTCAAGGAATTCATACTAACAACATTGCAATCATGCTCATCATTCAAATATTTAGTGCCAAACATTTTATAGATTTCTTCTTCTAGCACTTGAGCACAATTATCCTTTCCATCATACTCACGAAAGATATTAAAAAGGTGAAGCGTATGAGACAAACTCAATTCCATTTTTTATAGTTTTCTTTTATAAACTAAACAGTGATAAAACAAGAAACTAAAAGACTCGATAGCAATATCTAAAGATATACCTTCAAGCGCTAACCTCCCCGGCAACGGCGCCAGAAAAGAGCTTGATGTCTACTACATAACCTTCTTCTTGTAGACGTTGTTGGGCCTCCAAGTGCAGAGGTTTGTAGGACAGTACCAAATTTCCCTCAAGTGGATGACCTAAGGTTTATCAATCCGTAGGAGGCGTAGGATGAAGATGGTCTCTCTCAAGCAACCCTGCAACCAAATAACAAAGAGTCTCTTGTGTCCCCAACACACCCAATACAATGGTAAATTGTATAGGTGCACTAGTTCGGCGAAGAGATGGTGATACAAGTGCAATATGGATAGTAGATAATAGTTTTTGTAATCTGAAATAATAAAAACAGCAAGGTAGCAAGTGATAAAAGTGAGCGTAAACGGTATTGCAATGATGGTAAACAAGGCCTAGGGTTCATACTTTCGCTAGTGTAAGTTCCCTCAACAATACTAACATAATTGGATCATAAAACTATCCCTCAACATGCAATGAAGAGTCACTCCAAAGTCACTAATAGCGGAGAACGAACAAAGAGATTATGGTAGGGTATGAAACCACCTCAAAGTTATTCTTTCCAATCAATCCGTTGGGCTATTCCTATAAGTGTCACAAACAGCCCTAGAGTTCGTACTAGAATAACACCTTAAGACACAAATCAACCAAAACCCTAATGTCACCTAGATACTCCAATGTCACCTTAAGTATCCGTGGGTATGATTATACGATATGCATCACACAATCTCAGATTCATCTATTCAACTAACACAAAGGACCTCAAAGAGTGCCCCAAAGTTCTACGGGAGAATCATGACGAAAACGTGTGCCAACCCCTATGCATAGGTTCCCTAATGTCACGAAACCCGCAAGTTGATCACCTCAACATACATCAAGTGGCACGTGGTATCCCATTGTCACCACAGATATCCACGGCAAGACATACATCAAGTGTTCTCAAATCTTTAAAGACTCAATCCGATAAGATTACTTCAAATGGGAAACTCAATTCATTACACGAGAGAAGAGGGGGAGGAGAAACATAAGATCCAACTATAATAGCAAAGCTCGCGATACATCAAGATCGTATCATCTCAAGAACACGAGAGAGAGAGAGAGAGAGAGAGAGAGAGAGATCAAACACATAGCTACGGGTACATACCCTCAGCCCCGAGGGAGAACTACTCCCTCCTCGTCATGGAGAGCACCGGGATGATGAAGATGGCCACCGGAGAAGGATTGCCCCCTCCGGCAGGGCGCCGAAACGGGTCTAGATTGGTTTTCGGTGGCTACGAAGGCTTCTGGCGGCGGAACTCCCGATCTATTGTGTGTTATGGAAGTTTTAGGTCACGTAGGTATATATGGGTGCAGGAGGTACGTCAGGGGAGCCACGAGGGCCCCATGAGTCAGGGGGGGCGCGCCCTAGGGGGGGCGCCTCCCACCCTCATGAGCACCTCGTTTCTTCCTTGACATGGGGTCCAAGTCCATCAGGTGTGTTTCCTTCCAAAAATAACTTCTCCAGTTGATTTCGCTCCGTTTCGACTCCGTCTGATATTCCTTTTCTTCAAAACACTGAAATAGGCATAAAACAGCAAATCTGGGTTGGGCCTCCGGTTAATAGGTTAGTCCCAAAAATAATATAAAAGTGGATAATAAAGCCCAATATTGCCCAAAACAGTAGATAATATAGCATGGAGCAATCAAAAATTATAGATACGTTGGAGACGTATCATCGCTCTCTAGCTGGTCGCTTCCCAGTCTTTTGCTAGCCTTCACCTGTACTAAGCGGGAATACTGCTTGTGCATCCAATCCCTTAAACCCTAAAGTTATTCCACATGAGTCCACTATACCTACCTATATACGGTATCTACCTGCCGTTCCAAGTAAATTTGTATGTGTCAAACTCTAAACCTTCAAATAAATATCTTGTTTTGTATGCTCGAATAGCTCATGTATCAACTAGGTCTGTCCGTATCTTCCATGTTAGGCGGGTTATTCTCAAGAGGAGTGGACTCCGTTCCTCACTCACGAGATAAATGGCTGGTCACCGGGATGCCCAGTCCCATGCTTTATGCAAACTAAATGCAAACAAAACTCCCCCTGGGACTCTTGTTAGTTGGAGGCACTCGTTGTTTCGATCAAGCCATGGATTGATGCTTGTTGGTGGAAGGTGCAGTATAAACTTTACCATTCTGTTTGGGAACCGCCTATAATGTGTGTAGCATGGAAGATATAGCCATCTCTTGGTTGTTATGTTGACAATGAAAGTATATCGCTCAAAATATTATTCACCTCTATTTCAAAACCGAGCTCTGGCACCTCTACAAATCCCTGCTTCCCTCTGCAAAGGGCCTATCTATTTACTTTTATGCTGAGTCATCATCCTCTTATTAAAAAGCACCAGTTGGAGAGCACCGCTGTCATTTGCATTCATTACTGTTAGTTTACATTGAGTATGACTTGACTAGATCTATTTTACCATGAATTACAATGTCTAGTCAGTCCTTGGTCTTTAAAGGTGCTCTGCATTTATGTTTTGTGGTCTCAGAAAGGGCTAGCGAGATACCATCGTGTTATATCATATTATGATTGTTTTGAGGAAGTGTTGTCATCCGAGTTTTATTATTATGGCTCGCTAGTTGATTATGCTATTGATATGAGTAAACTTGAGACCTTTGCGTTATTGTGAATGTGGTTAGTTATAATCCTTGCTGAAAACTTGAATGTTGGCTTTACATATTTACAACAACAAGAGCAAACAGAGTTTGTAAAAGTTTTTCTTTATCACTTTCAGTTTGTCAACTCAATTGCTTGAGGACAAGCAAAGGTTTAAGCTTGGGGGAGTTGATACGTCTCCAACGTATCTACTTTTCCAAACACTTTTGCCCTTGTTTTGGACTCTAACTTGCATGATTTGAATGGAACTAACCCGGACTGACAATGTTTTCAGCAGAATTACCATGGTGTTATTTATGTGCAGGAGCAAATGTTCTCGGAATGACCTGAAACTTCACGGAGACACTTTTCAGAAAATAAGAAAAATACCTGCCAAAGATGAAGGCCAGGGGGCCCACTGTCTCTCCACAAGGGTGGGGGCGTGCCCCCCTACCTCGTGGGCCCCCTGTTGCGTCTCGGACTCCAACTCCACCTCCATATATTGAGTTTTGATGAGAAAAAAATCAGAGAGAAGAAATCATCGCGTTTTACGATACGGAGCCGCCGCCAAGCCCTAAAACCTCTCGGGAGGGCTGATCTAGAGTCCGTTCGGGGCTCCGAAGAGGGGAATCTGTCGCCATTGTCATCATTAACCATCCTCCATCACCAATTTCATGATGCTCACCGCCGTGCGTGAGTAATTCCATCGTAGGCTTGCTGGACGGTGATGGGTTGGATGGGATCTATTATGTAATCGAGTTAGTTTTGTTAGGGTTTGATCCCTAGTGTCCACTATGTTCTAAGATTGATGTTGCTATGACTTTGCTATGCTTAATGCTTGTCACTAGGGCCTGAGTGCCATGATTTCAGATCTGAACCTATTATGTTTTCATCAATATATGAGTGTTCTTGATCCTATCTTGCAAGTCTATAGTCACCTATTATGTGTTATGATCCATTAACCCCGAAGTGACAATAATCGGGATACTTACCGGTGATGACCGTAGTTTGAGGAGTTCATGTATTAACTATGTGTTAATGCTATGTTCCGGTTCTCTATTAAAAGGATACCTTAATATCCCTTAGTTTCCGTATGGACCCCGCTGCCACAGGAGGGTAGGACAAAAGATGTCATGCAAGTTCTTTTCCATAAGCATGTATGACTATGTTCGGAAGACATGCCTACATTATATCAATGAACTGGAGCTAGTTCTGTGTCACCCTAGGTTATGACTGTTACATGATGAACCGCATGCGACATAATTCTCCATCACCGATCCATTGCCTATGAGCTTTCCATATATTGTTCTTCACTTATTTATTTTTCCGTTGCTATTGCTATCATCACTACAAAATACCAAAAATATTACATTTACTACTGTTACCTTTTGCTACCGTTATCACCACTATCATATTACTTTGCTACTAAACACTTTGCTGCAGATATTAAGTTTCCAGGCATGGTTGAATTGACAACTCAGCTGCTAATACTTGAGAATATTCTTTGGCTCCCCTTGTGTCGAATCAATAAACTTGGGTTGAATACTCTACCCTCGAAAACTGTTGTGATCCCCTATACTTGTGGGTTATCAGGGGCGAATCGTTATTTTTTGCCCGGACACACTTCCTTGTGTGTGAAGATGTAGCTGGTAGGTCCCAGTAGTCAGCGGGAAACGTTTTTTTTCTTCACGAAATACAGTTGCCTGTCCAGGGGGTCCCTGCTATCAGGTGGAGGAATAATTATTTTGTGCGTAATAAGGAAGCACTTCCTTACGGCTGTCATGGACCCAGTTGTTAGCCTCTCCACGTACAGTACTCTTTTGATGGAAGTCATTCCTTGACCACGTTGACCACGCCATGTCGAGAGCAACAGGGCGGTGGACGACGGCGAGGCCTAGGAAGGGGACGACGCGGAGCCGGGGAAGACGCGGCAGTGGAAGCCTATGCGGAGAGGAGTACGAGGGTTCACTGGTTCGGCTGTGGTGTGAGGTTGACGTCGCCGCAGGGCCTGGCCAGCGATGGGAATAGTAGGGGGCGGTGAGCCCTCTGCGGTAGCACAGCCGGCCACAGGAGGAAGGAGCATGCGACAAGACCGGCGCTGCTTTGGGTGGCTGGAGCAAGAAGACCAGAGGTTGAAGAAGCACTACGGCCGTTGGATGGACATCGTACGGTCACTGGAGGTAGAATCGTTCATATTGACTAAGTTGACAAAGCACTCCATCCCCGTCAACTTAGTAGGCCCACAAGTCAGCCTCCCACTAAGGTGGGTCCAACCTAGCAGGGGGAGTATTCATTTTTTTGTGCGTAATAAGGAGGCACCTCCGGTGGGTCCGAGCTGACAGCGGGGGAACGTTTTTTTTGCAAAATACGTTGGCCCGTCCGGTGGGTCCCAGCAGTCAGGGGGGAAATGTTTTTTCGCCAAATACGGTGGCACGTCCGGTGGGTCCCTGCTGTCAGGTGGAGGAATAATTATTTTCCGCATAATAAGGAGGCACTTCCTTGCGGCTGTCGTGGACCCAACTATCAGCCTCTCCACGTACAGTACTCTTCCGATGGAAGTCGTTCCTTGACCACGTTGACCACGCCGCGCCGAGAGCACCAGGGCGGTGGACGACGGCGAGTCCTAGGAAGGGGACGACACGGAGCCGGGGAAGATGCGGCAGTGGATGCCCATGCGGAGAGGAGTACGATGGTTCACTGGTTCGACTGCGGTGTGAGGCTGCCGTCGCCGCAGAATAATAGGGGGTGTGGGTGAGTGGAGGGATGCCCTGGCCAGCGGTGGAAGTAGTAGGGGCGGTGAGGCCTGCGCGGCAGCACAGCCGGCCACGGGAGGCAGGAGCAGGCGGCACGACCGGCGCTGCTTTGGGCGGCTGGTGCAAGAAGACCAGAGGTTGAAGAAGCACGACGGCCGTTGGATGGACATCGTACAGTCACTGCAGCTAGAATCATTTATATTGACTAAGTTGACAAAGCCCTTGGTACGCGTCAACTTAGTAGGCCCACAGGTCAGCTTCTGAAATGGTGCGCCCCAGATGTCAGGGGGAGGAATCATTTTTTGGACGGGTGAAGCTAAAATATCCGAGATTGAAGAAGAAGCACAGCATCCGTTGGATGGACATTCAACGGCCACTGCTGCTAGAACTGTGTGTTGACTATAAGTTCACAAAGCCTTGCATACGAGTCAACTCTTTTTTTTTGAGGGGACGCGTCAACTTAGTAAGGTCACAAGTGTGTGGCAGAGAACTTATAGCCCATTTGAGATTTGTAAGAATATGCAGCCAATTTCTGAATTCTAATGGAATTTACTACAACCCATTTACAGTTTGTTAAAAGTACAACCCATTTCAACCAACCGTTCAAAACAGAATTCAATAACATTTCCCACATTTTGATGGGATCCGAAATATTTTTATCTCGAAATTTCTAATCAGATTAAATAGAATTTCAATATAAATTTATATTTCGTAAAAATCCAACGAAACATTGCGCTCGCAACAATTAATGAAATTAAAATTTTCAATATCCAAAAATAATATTTTATAAAGTAATTACGTGTTTGGTGCATATTTTATAGTTACTGTCCAGTTTTTAGAATTACATCTCATTTATTATTTCTTAAAGCCCATTTTCTTGTTAAGCCTAATGCATCCCTCCTAGGAAAGATTTGCAGCCCAGCGGGGCGGAGAATAACAACTTGACCTTGCCTGGGTATTCTTAAAAAAAAGTATAGCTGGGCTAACCATTTTCAACTTGAAAAAAATTAAGATCTGGGCTGGATATCTGGCCTGGGCTAGACGGGCCACAACCCGCCCAATTAATAGCTGCAGCGATGTTTTCGTTGTTGTTCAGAGGAGAAAAATTAATATCTGGGCTAAAAATCGCTCAAGAAAAACTCTGCAGTGCTCACACCTCAAAAACACAAATACTGCTTGAGCTGCTTGTCCTCAACTGTCGGTCGCTTCTTGTGCAATTCTTGAAGGAAATATGCCCTAGAGGCAATAATAAAGTTATTATTTATTTCCTTATATCATGATAAATGTTTATTATTCATGCTAGAATGGTATTAACCGGAAACATAATACATGTGTGAATACATAGACAAACTTAGTGTCACTAGTATGCCTCTATTGGACTAGCTCGTTAATCAAAGATGGTTATGTTTCCTAACCATGAACAAGGTGTTGTTATTTGATTAACGAGGTCACATCATTGGTTGAATGATCTGATTGACATGACCCATTCCATTAGCTTAGCACCCGATCGTTTAGTATGTTGCTATTGCTTTCTTCATGACTTATACATGTTCCTATGACTATGAGATTATGCAACTCCCGTTTGCCGGAGGAACACTTTGGGTGCTACCAAACACCAGAACGTAACTGGGTGATTATAAAGGAGCATTATAGGTGTCTCCAAAGATAGATGTTGGGTTGGCGTATTTCGAGATTAGGATTTGTCACTCCGATTGTCGGAGAGGTATCTCTGGGCCCTCTCGGTAATGCACATCACATAAGCCTTGCAAGCATTACAACTAATGAGTTAGTTGCGAGATGATGTATTACGGAACGAGTAAAGAGACTTGCCGGTAACGAGATTGAACAAGGTATTGGATACCGACGATCGAATCTCGGGCAAGTAACATACCGATGACAAAGGGAACAACGTATGTTGTTATGCGGTCTGACCGATAAAGATCTTCGTAGAAAATGTAGGAGCCAATATGGGCATCCAGGTCCCGCTATTGGTTATTGACCAGAGAGGTGTATCGGTCATGTCTACATAGTTCTCGAACCCGTAGGGTCCGCACGCTTAACGTTCGTTGACGATATAGTACTATGTGAGTTATGAATGTTGGTGACCGAATGTTGTTTGG
This sequence comes from Triticum monococcum, assembly GCA_034509565.1. Lineage (NCBI taxonomy): Eukaryota > Viridiplantae > Streptophyta > Magnoliopsida > Poales > Poaceae > Triticum > Triticum monococcum. The sequence continues at coordinate 59,147,827 of CM067846.1, read as the reverse complement.
AGTCCGGGATGAGATCACGGATATGACGAGGAACTCCGGAATGGTCCGGAGACAAAGTTTGATATATGGGATAATAGTGTTTGGTCACCGGAAGGGTTCCGGAAATCACCGGAAGGGGTTCCGGATGTTTCCCGGAATGTTTGGGTACGAGAACACTTTATTTGGGCCAAAGGGGAAAGCCCACAAGGTTTTTGGAAAGCGCAAAAGGAAGTTTTGCGGAGTCCAGGGGCCAGACGCCAGGGTCCCTGGCGTCTGGCCCTGGAGTCCGAGAAGGACTCTTGCCTTTCGGGTGAAACCGACTTTGTGGAGGCTTTTACTCCAAGTTTCGACCCCAGGGCTCAACATATAAATAGAGGGGCAGGGCTAGCACCAAAGACAGATCAAAGAAACACCAAGCCGTGTGCCGGCAACCCCGTTCCCTCTAGTTTATCCTCCGTCATAGTTTTTCATAGTGCTTAGGCAAAGCCCTGCGGAGATTGTTCTTCACCAACACCGTCACCACGCCGTCGTGCTGCCGGAACTCATCTACTACTTCGGACCTCTTGCTGGATCGAGAAGGCGAGGACATCACCGAGCCGTACGTGTGCAGAACTCGGAGGTGCCGTGCTTTCGGTACTTGGATCGGTCGAATCGTGAAGACGTTCGACTACATCAACCGCGCTGATATAACACTTCCGCTTGCGATCTACAAGGGTACGTAGATCAGACACTCCCGTTCGTTGCTATGCATCACCATGATCTTGCGTGTGCGTAGGAAATTTTTTGAAATTACTACGTTCCCCAACAGTGGCATCCGAGCCTGGGTTTTATGGTTTGATGTTATATGCACGAGTAGAACACAAGTGAGTTGCCGGCGATACAAGTCATACTGCCTACCAGCATGTCATACTTTGGTTCGGCGGTATTGTTGGACGAGACGACCCGGACCAACCTTATGCGTACGCTTACGCGAGACCGGTTCCCCCGACGTGCTTTGCACATAGGTGGCTTGCGGGCGACTGTCTCTCCAACTTTAGTTGAACCGAGTGTGGCTACGCCCGGTCCTTGCGAAGGTTAAAACGGAGTCTATTTGACAAACTATCATTGTGGTTTTGATGCGTAGGTGAGATTGGTTCTTGCTTAAGCCCGTAGCAGCCACGTAAAACTTGCAACAACAAAGTAGAGGACGTCTAACTTGCTTTTGCAGGGCATGTTGTGATGTGATATGGTCAAGACATGATGCTAAATTTTATTGTATGAGATGATCATGTTTTGTAACCGAGTTATCGGCAACTGGCAGGAGCCATATGGTTGTCGCTTTATTGTATGCAATGCAATCGCGATGTAATGCTTTACTTTATCACTAAGCGGTAGCGATAGTCGTGGAAGCATAAGATTGGCGAGACGACAACGATGCTACGATGGAGATCAAGGTGTTGCGCCGGTGACGATGGTGATCATGACGGTGCTTCGGAGATGGAGATCACAAGCACAAGATGATGATGGCCATATCATATCACTTATATTGATTGCATGTGATGTTTATCTTTTTATGCATCTTATTTTGCTTTGATTGACGGTAGCATTATAAGATGATCTCTCACTAAATTATCAAGAAGTGTTCTCCCTGAGTATGCACCGTTGCCAAAGTTCGTCGTGCCCAGACACCACGTGATGATCAGGTGTGATAAGCTCTACGTCCATCTACAACGGGTGCAAGCCAGTTTTTGCACACGCAGAATACTCAGGTTAAACTTGACGAGCCTAGCATATGCAGATATGGCCTCGGAACACGGAGACCGAAAGGTCGAGCGTGAATCATATAGTAGATATGATCAACATAATGATGTTCACCATTGAAAACTACTCCATCTCACGTGATGATCGGTTATGGTTTAGTTGATTTGGATCACGTGATCACTTAGAGGATTAGAGGGATGTGTATCTAAGTGGGAGTTCTTAAGTAATATGATTAATTGAACTTAAACTTATCATGAACTTAGTACCTGATAGTATCTTGCTTGTTTATGTTGATTGTAGATAGATGGCTTGTGCTGTTGTTCCGTTGAATTATAATGCGTTCCTTGAGAAAGCAAAGTTGAAAGATGATGGTAGCAATTACACGGACTGGGTCCGTAACTTGAGGATTATCCTCATTGCTGCTCAGAAGAATTACGTCCTGGAAGCACCGCTGGGTGCCACGCCTGCTGCTGGAGCAACGCCAGATGTTATGAAAGTCTGGCAGAGCAAAGCTGATGACTACTCGATAGTTCAGTGTGCCATGCTTTACGGCTTAGTATCGGGACTTCAACGATGTTTTGAAAGTCATGGAGCATATGAGATGTTCTAGGAGTTGAAGTTAATATTTCAAGCAAATGCCCGAGTTGAGAGATATGAAGTCTCCAATAAGTTCTATAGCTGCAAGATGGAGGAGAACAGTTCTGTCAGTGAGCATATACTCAAAATGTCTGGGTATAATAATCACTTGATTCAGATGGGAGTCAATCTTCCAGATGATTGCATCATTGACAGAATTCTCCAATCACTGTCACCAAGCTACAAGAGCTTCGTGATGAACTATAATATGCAAGGGATGAACAAAACTATTCCCGAGCTCTTCGCAATGCTGAAAGCTGCGGAGGTAGAAATCAAGAAGGAGCATCAAGTGTTGATGGTTAACAAGACCACTAGTTTCAAGAAAAAGGGCAAAGGGAAGAAGAAGGGTAACTTCAAGAAGAACGGCAAGCAAGTTGCTGCTCAGGAGAAGAAACCCAAGTCTAGACCGAAGCCTGAAACTGAGTGCTTCTACTGCAAGCAGACTGGTCACTGGAAGCGGAACTGCCCCAAGTATTTGGCGGATAAGAAGGATGGCAAGGTGAACTAAGGTATATGTGATATACATGTTATTGATGTGTACCTTACTAGAGCTCGCAGTAGCACCTGGGTATTTGATATTGGTTCTGTCGCTAATATTTGCAACTCGAAACATGGACTACGGATTAAGCGAACACTGGCAAAGGACGAAGTGACGATGCGCGTGGGAAACGGTTCCAAAGTCGATGTGATCGCGGTCGGCACGCTACCTCTACATCTACCTTCGGGATTAATATTAGACCTAAATAATTGTTATTTGGTGCCAGCGTTAAGCATGAACATTATATCTGGATCTTGTTTGATGCGAGGTTTGATGCGAGACGGTTATTCATTTAAATCAGAGAATAATGGTTGTTCTATTTATATGAGTAATATCTTTTATGGTCATGCACCTTTGAAGAGTGGTCTATTTTTGATGAATCTCGATAGTAGTAACACACATATTCATAATGTTGAAGCCAAAAGATGCAGAGTTGATAATGATAGTGCAACTTATTTGTGGCACTGCCGTTTAGGTCATATCGGTGTAAAGCGCATGAAGAAACTCCATACTGATGGACTTTTGGAACCACTTGATTATGAATCACTTGGTACTTGCGAACCGTGCCTCATGGGCAAGATGACTAAAACACCGTTCTCCAGTACTATGGAGAGAGCAACAGATTTGTTGGAAATCATACATACCAATGTATGTGGTCCGATGAATATTGAGGCTCGTGGCGGATATCGTTATTTTCTCACTTTCACAGATGATTTAAGTAGATATGGGTATATCTACTTAATGAAACATAAGTCTGAAACATTTGAAAAGTTCAAAGAATTTCAGAGTGAAGTTGAAAATCATCGTAACAAGAAAATAAAGTTTCTACGATCTGATCGTGGAGGAGAATATTTGAGTTACGAGTTTGGTGTACATTTAAAAAATTGTGGAATAGTTTCGCAACTCACGCCACCCGGAACACCACAGCGTAATGGCGTGTCCGAACATCGTAATCATACTTTACTGGATATGGTGCAATCTATGATGTCTCTTACTGATTTACCGCTATCGTTTTTGGGGTTATGCTTTAGAGACGGCCGCATTCACGTTAAATAGGGCACCATCAAAATCCGTTGAGATGACGCCTTATGAACTATGGTTTGGCAAGAAACCAAAGTTGTCGTTTCTTAAAGTTTGGGGCTGCGATGCTTATGTGAAAAAGCTTCAACCTGATAAGCTCGAACCCAAATCAGAGAAATGTGTCTTCATAGGATACCCAAAGGAGACTGTTGGGTACACCTTCTATCACAGATCCAAAGGCAAGACATTCGTTGCTAAGAATGGATCATTTCTAGAGAAGGAGTTTCTCTCGAAATAAGTGAGTGGGAGGAAAGTAGAACTTGACTAGGTAACTGTATCTGCTCCCTTATTGGAAAGTAGTACATCACAGAAAACTGTTTCTGCGACACCTATACCAATTAGTAACGAAGCTAATGATGATGATCATGAAACTTCAAGACAAGATACTACTGAACCTCATAGATCAACCAGAGTGAGATCCGCGCCAGAGTGGTACGGTAATCCAGTTCTGGAAGTCATCCTACTAGATCATGATGAACCTACGAACTATGAAGAAGCGATGGTGAGCCGAGATTCCGCAAAGTGGCTTGAAGCCATGAAATCTGAGATGGGATCCATGTATGAGAACAAAGTATGGACTTTGGTTGACTTGCCCGATGATCGGCAAGCAATTGAGAATAAATGGATCTTCAAGAAAAAGACTGACGCTGACGGTAATGTTACTGTCTATAAAGCTCGACTTGTCGCAAAAGGTTTTCGACAAGTTCAAGGGGTTGACTACGATGAGACCTTCTCACCCGTAGCGATGCTTAAGTCTGTCAGAATCATGTTAGCAATTGCTGCATTTTATGATTATGAAATTTGGCAGATGAACGTCAAAACTGCATTCCTGAATGGATTTCTGGAAGAAGAGTTGTATATGATGCAATCAGAAGGTTTTGTCGATCCAAAGGGAGCTAACAAAGTGTGCAAGCTCCAGCGATCCATTTATGGACTGGTGCAATCCTCTCGGAGTTGGAATAAACGCTTTGATAGTGTGATCAAAGCATTTGGTTTTATACAGACTTTCGGTGAAGCCTGTATTTACAAGAAAGTGAGTGGGAGCTCTGTAGCACTTCTGATATTATATGTGGATGACATATTGCTGATTGGAAATGATATAGAATTTCTGGATAGCATAAAGGGATATTTGAATAAGAGTTTTTCAATGAAAGACCTCGGTGAAGCTGCTTACATATTAGGCATAAAGATCTATAGAGATAGATCAAGACGCTTAATTGGACTTTCACAAAGCACATACCTTGACAAGATTTTGAAGAATTTCAAAATGGATCAAGCAAAGAAAGGGTTCTTGCCTGTGTTACAAGGTGTGAAGTTGAGTCAGACTCAATGCCCGACCACTGCAGAAGATAGAGAGAAAATGAAAGATGTTCCCTATGCTTCAGCCATAGGCTCTATCATGTATGCAATGCTGTGTACCAGACCTGATGTGTGCCTTGCAATAAGTTTAGCAGGGAGGTACCAAAGTAATCTAGGAGTGGATCACTGGACAGCGGTCAAGAACATCCTGAAATACCTGAAAAGGACTAAGGATATGTTTCTCGTATATGGAGGTGACAAAGAGCTCACCGTAAAAGGTTACGTTGATGCAAGCTTTGACACTGATCCGGACGATTCTAAATCGCAAACCGGATACGTGTTTACATTAAACGGTGGAGCTGTCAGTTGGTGCAGTTCCAAACAAAGCGTCGTAGCGGGATCTACATGTGAGGCTGGCACGAAGGCCGTGCGATCCGTCGAGTTATCATGAATCATCGGATTAGCGAGCAGAGCCTGCCGTCGCCGCAGGGCCTGGCCAGCGGTGGGAATAGTAGGGGCGGCGAGGCCTCTGCGGCAGCATAGCCGGCCACGGGAGGCAGGAGCATGCGGCACGATCGGCGCTCCTTTGGGCGGCTGGAGCAAGAAGACCAGAGGTTGAAGAAGCACTACGGCCGTTGGATGGACATCGTACGGTCACTGGAGGTAGAATAGTTCATATTGACTAAGTTGACAAAGCACTCTGTCCCTGTCAAATTAGTAGGCCCACAAGTTCGCCTCCCACCAAGGTGGGTCCCAACTAGCAGGGGGAGTATTCATTTTTTTTGTACGTAATAAGGAGGCACCTCCAGTGGGTCCGAGCTGACAGCGAGGGGGGACGTTTTTTCGTGAAATACGTTGGCCCGTCTAGTGGGTCCCAGTAGTCAAGGGGGGGAACATTTTTTCGCCAAATACGGTGGCCCGTCCGGTGGGTCCCTGCTGTCAGGTGGAGGAATAATTATTTTCCGCATAATAAGGAGGCACTTCCTTGCGGCTATCGTGGACCCAACTATCAGCCTCTCCACGTACAGTACTCTTCCGATGGAAGTCGTTCCTTGACCACGTTGACCATGCCGCGCCGAGAGCACCAGGGCGGTGGACGACGGCGAGTCCTAGAAAGGGGACGACACGGAGCCGGGGAATGCGGCAGTGGATGCCCATGCGAAGAGGAGTACGAGGGTTCACTGGTTCGACCGCGGTGTGAGGCTGCCGTCGCCGTAGAATAATAGGGGGTGTGGGTGAGTGGAGGGATGCCTGGCCAGCGGTGGAAGTAGTAGGGGCGGTGAGGCCTGCGCGGCAGCACAGCCGGCGACGAGAGGCAGGAGCAGGCGGCACGACCGGCGCTGCTTTGGGCGGCTGGCGCAAGAAGACCAGAGGTTGAAGAAGCACGACGGCCGTTGGATGGACATCGTACGGTCACTGCAGCTAGAATCATTTATATTGACTAAGTTGACAAAGCCCTTGGTATGCGTCAACTTAGTAGGCCCACAGGTCAGCTTCTGAAATGGTGCGCCCCAGATGTCAGGGGGAGGAATCATTTTTTGGACGGGTGAAGCTAAAATATCCGAGATTGAAGAAGAAGCACAGCATCCGTTGGATGGACATTCAACGGCCACTGCTGCTAGAACCGTGTGTTGACTATAAGTTCACAAAGCCTTGCATACGAGTCAACTCTTTTTTTTGAGGGACGCATCAACTTAGTAAGGTCACAAGTGTGTGGCAGAGAACTTATAGCCCATTTGAGATTTGTAAGAATATGCAGCCAATTTCTGAATTCTAAGGGAATTTACTACAACCCATTTACAGTTTGTTAAAAGTACAACCCATTTCAACCAACCGTTCAAAACAGAATTCAATAAAATTTCCCACATTTTGATGGGATCCAAAATATTTTTATCTCGAAATTTCTAATCAGATTAAATAGAATTTCAATATAAATTTATATTACGTAAAAATCCAACGAAACATTGCGCTCGCAACAATTAATGAAATTAAAATTTTCAATATCCAAAAATAATATTTTATAAAGTAATTACGTGTTTGGTGCATATTTTATAGTTACTGTCCAGTTTTTAGAATTACATCTCATTTATTATTTCTTAAAGACCATTTTCTTGTTAAGCCTAATGCATCCCTCCTAGGAAAGATTTGCAGCCCAGCGGGGCGGAGAATAACAACTTGACCTTGCCTGGGTATTCTTAAAAAAAAGTATAGCTGGGCTAACCATTTTCAACTTGAAAAAAATTAAGATCTGGGCTGGATATCTGGCCTGGGCTAGACGGGCCACAGCCCGCCCAATTAATAGCTGCAGTGATGTTTTCGTTGTTGTTCAGAGGAGAAAAATTAATATCTGGGCTAAAAATCGCTCAAGAAAAACTCTGCAGTGCTCACACCTCAAAAACACAAATACTGCTTGAGCTGCTTGTCCTCAACTATCGGTCGCTTCTTGTGCAATTCTTGAAGGAAATATGCCCTAGAGGCAATAATAAAGTTATTATTTATTTCCTTATATCATGATAAATGTTTATTATTCATGCTAGAATTGTATTAACCGGAAACATAATACATGTGTGAATACATAGACAAACTTAGTGTCACTAGTATGCCTCTACTGGACTAGCTCGTTAATCAAAGATGGTTATGTTTCCTAACCATGAACAAGGTGTTGTTATTTGATTAACGAGGTCACATCATTGCTTGAATGATCTGATTGACATGACCCATTCCATTAGCTTAGCACCCGATCGTTTAGTATGTTGCTATTGCTTTCTTCATGACTTATACATGTTCCTATGACTATGAGATTATGCAACTCCCGTTTGCCGGAGGAACACTTTGGGTGCTACCAAACGTCACAACGTAACTGGGTGATTATAAAGGAGCATTACAGGTGTCTCCAAAGGTAGATGTTGGGTTGGCGTATTTCGAGATTAGGATTTGTCACTCCGATTGTCGGAGAGGTATCTCTGGGCCCTCTCGGTAATGCACATCACATAAGCCTTGCAAGCATTACAACTAATGAGTTAGTTGCGAGATGATGTATTATGGAACAAGTAAATAGACTTGCCGGTAACGAGATTGAACTAGGTATTGGATACCGACGATCGAATCTCGGGCAAGTAACATACCGATGACAAAGGGAACAACGTATGTTGTTATGCGGTCTGACCGATAAAGATCTTCGTAGAATATGTAGGAGCCAATATGGGCATCCAGGTCCCGCTATTGGTTATTGACCAGAGAGGTGTCTCGGTCATGTCTACATAGTTCTCGAACCCGTAGGGTCCGTACGCTTAACGTTCGTTGACGATATAGTACTATGTGAGTTATGAATGTTGGTGACCGAATGTTGTTCGGAGTCCGGGATGAGATCACGGATATGACGAGGAACTCCAGAATGGTCCGGAGACAAAGTTTGATATATGGGATAATATTGTTTGGTCACCGGAAGGGTTCCGGAAATCACCGGAAGGGGTTCCGGATGTTTCCCGAAATGTTTGGGTACAAGAACACTTTATTTGGGCCAAAGGAGAAAGCCCACAAGGTTTTTGGAAAGCGCAAGAGGAAGTTTTGCGGAGTCCAGGGGCCAGACGCCAGGGTCCCTGGCGTCTGGGTCCAGACGCCGGGAACCCTGGCGTCTGGCCCTGGAGTCCGAGAAGGACTCTTGCCTTTCGTGTGAAACCGACTTTGTGGAGGCTTTTACTCCAAGTTTCGACCCCAGGGCTCAACATATAAATAGAGGGGCAGGGCTAGCACCAAAGACAGATCAAAGAAACACCAAGCCGTGTGCCGGCAACCCCGTTCCCTCTAGTTTATCCTCCGTCATAGTTTTTCGTAGTGCTTAGGCGAAGCCCTGCGGAGATTGTTCTTCACCAACACCGTCACCACGCCGTCGTGCTGCTGGAACTCATCTACTACTTCGCCCCTCTTGCTGGATCGAGAAGGCGAGGACGTCACCGAGCCGTACGTGTGCAGAACTCGGAGGTGCCGTGCTTTCGGTACTTGGATCGGTCGGATCGTTAAGACGTTCGACTACATCAACCGCGTTAATATAACGCTTCCGCTTGCGATCTACAAGGGTACGTAGATCAGACTCTCCCCTTCGTTGCTATGCATCACCATGATCTTGCGTGTGCGTAGGAAATTTTTTGAAATTACTACGTTCCCCAACAATTCTCTCGTTTATTGACTACATAGGTTGACAATGGTGTGGGACCATGATGTCAGGAAACCAGGAGGAAGCAAAAAAATTATAGTTTTATATACTAATAAGGAGGCACTTGCGTACGTGCGGCTATGGCCCTGGTGGGTCCCCACTGTCATCCTCTCCAAGTAAAGTCATCTCCTCATCCTCATGTCCGTTGACCATGTTGACAATGTGAGACGGCGGCGCCATAGCGAGTGCAACAACTCGAAGGACGATGGAGAGGGCCTCACGGGCCCTACAGATGGTCTGATACAGCGCCTGCTGCTCATTCGGGAAGCCAGGATCATAGGGCCATGTGTCAGCGACGGCATTGTCGTTCGCTTGTTCACCGGTGCTCATTGAGGAGACGGAGGTTGCAACACAGGTCATCCTGCGCTGGTAGCTCTTCCACCATTAGGGCATCGAAGTGCGGCCGCACCTGCTCTATGGTGAACACGGCATGAACCGGCTTGGATAGTGGCGCCGGCTCCTGGTCGGAAGCTACGTCCATCATCTGATTATCGTCGCTCAGCTCGGCGAGGTAGCTGGCGAGCCAGCATGTTCGGCTGCTGGACCGACTCGCTGCCAAGCACGAGTCTGACTGCCCTGGCCCACCTAGACCGCCTCCCTCGCCCGCGCGCGCTTTCCGCCCGAAACGGTCCGCGCCGCCCGCCCCGCTTCCCGGTGCATGCGATTGCTCTACCTTCAAACGACACAAGTGACGTCCGTCCGTCCTTCTGCTGCCCACATTAATAATACCCAGTTGCCGAGGCAGCTACTCCGGTGCCACACGTCCGTCCCTCCGCCGCCCACCATTGCTATATAAACTGTTGTGCCAGCCATAGCCGCAGTCATCCGCATCTGTTCCTATTCTCCTGTCCACACCACTACTGCCCACCATGGCTTCCTCGCGCTCCAGCGCTCTTCGGGACGGGCGGGCGACGGACCACAAGGAGATGGCAGCCATTGTTGCCGACTGGCTGGCCGGCAGGCAGCTGGAGGACGACGACGTCCCAATGGAAAACATGGTAGTCGATGATCCGGCGCCAACCCCCTCCTTCGCGCCATCCTCGTTGGTGCATTGCACCATGACCATCGGTGAGGCCTGTGCCCAATATATAGACACGGTGAGGCAGAAGCATGAGGAGCAGTTCCAGGAGGCGCAGGCCGACGCCTCCTACAACAACCATCTCCTCTAGGAGCACCTGCAGGTGGAGGAGCAGATTGTCGCGGAGCAGGCGGAGCAGGAGGCGCTGCTCGACTCGTACCGCTCCTCCTGCAAGGGCCGCCTCGAGCGCTGGCGGTACCGCATGCGGGTGGTGGAGGCTACGGCCGCCTGCAAAGAGGGCGATGAAGCGGGCGAGGCGCTGTTTGGCGAGACCAAGGACGAGGCAGAGGACAATGCCGGCGTCGGCGAGGCCCTGCTCCATCGAGGCCCCGCGGCGCCAACAACGAGGCAGAGGACATCGCCGGCTCCACCGAGGCCCCACCCTGTCGGCAACAAGGGGGAGGATTTCCCGTGCTCCGCCGAGGCACCGCCCACTGGCAACAAGACAGAGGACATCGCTGGCTCCGCCGAGGCCCCGCCCCCTGCCAACGAGGCCGTGCCACACAGAAAACGAGGAAGAGTAGAACATGGTAGGTCGCCGCCGCTCGGGTCCAAGTAAGGCCACCACTGCTACCCTCCGGTTGCTGGAACTGAGCTGTACCTCATGGAGCAACTCTATGATTACAGGATGATTGAAGAGCGCTCCGTTGTTGAGCAAGCTCATGAAATACAGTCATTTGCTAAAGAACTTGAGCACTTCAGTTGTATGCTACCGAACAAGTTTGTTGCCGGAGGTATCATCACTAAGCTTCCTCCTTCGTGGATCTCATTGGCACTCTTGATGTGGAGGAAAAGGCGAGAGCAAAGGACACACATGCTCGAGGAATTGAGGGAGGATCTAGTGTCAATCTGGTATAGAAGAAGAACTTCCAGCCCCACAAGTTCAAGAACAAGGGAAAGTTTGATGGTAAAGCAAAGTTTGATGGGAAGAACAGGGTTGTGCAACACACGAACTTCAAGAAGAAGAATGACAAGAAGAAAGGTGTTTGTCATGTGGGGATCCTGATCATTGGGCTCCTAGTTGCCCTAATCGCTATGACAAGCTAGGCGGGTTGACCACTGACGGCCGGTTAGCTTCTTGGCGGCAACGTGGAGTCAGAGAGCTATGTTGGAGAAGGACGCTGCTTCTACTTAACTGCTGGTGCAGTTGGCTGACTGACACGTGGGCCCAACAGGCATCTGGGCCACATGTCAGTTATGCAACTGCACCAGCAGTTAATTCACTGAAGCTTCTATTCGGCTCAGCCGGACATAGGTGGGTAGCTTCGGTTAATTAATTATACCTCCAGCGCACCCCTTTTTAGTTGAAGAATATATGAAATGTAACGAAATCCGGCATGTTTATATGAAATCCGACCGTGTATGAATGAATTTATTTCGATTAGTTCGAATTCTTGTATCACTGGCATTGGATGAACATGCAAAACAATACATACTAGCATTATTCCCAGGGTGATCACCTCGTTTGCAGCAGTTTCACATGTACTCCCTCCGGTCCTTTCTAGTCTGCATACAAGTTTTGTCTACAGTCAAAGTATCTCTACTTTGACCAATCTTATAGAAAAAAGTATGCACTTTCACAATGTGCGAAGTAAAAAGGAATAGAAGGAGTACAAAGAGTTTGAGCAGCTTTTTAGCATTCCTGTACATTGCAATCAAACACACAGGCCTGGCATTTCATAGAGAACATTCAAAACAACCGATGATTATGGATCTCAGCGATTCACATGTCAGAGCCAATATTTACTTCACAACTAAAGAATAAAGAAAAAATGGATCGACGTTGTTGACAGCAAAGGGCGCCCCATTCGAATATATCAAACGCATGTCTTCTTGCTAAAATCAATGAGCAAAATTTGACAAGGTTTTGCCATTCCAAAATATCAAATGCCTACGATTATGGAGTGGGAAGGGTTTGCCATCAGTTCAGACATTGACATGGCACCTCGTGCTAAATAAACGAGCAGTTCTTTTTGTGCAGTTCCACCAAAATCAACCAAATTCGCGTGTAGCTTGTATGATTTCGCCCTTATATGTTGCAACGCCTTGAACTTATCGGCACCTCCTTTCTTGTGGTGGAAATGAATGATTCGATGTATTCATGAACATTTTGTGCAGTTCCTATTGGAATCAAGCTGAGCACCCCTGTTTGCAGAAATACAAAAAAGTGATTAGTATAAAGCAAACTGTACTATGAATTGACAGTTTAAACAGGCACCTACATGGTCGATGTAGAGCACACTTTTAGAAAAATGGAACTCACCGGAAAGAATGCTATAACAACATTGTACTCGCGCATCACAGCAAGAAAATGGCGATTTGTCAGTCCTTCTGAGCTGAAGTTGGTTTGGTCTTGTGGGGGGTAATGTAACCATCCTTCAACTGCTCCTTCTGATGAGAACATAGACAGGGCTTCTTCATCCTGGCATAATCGGAATAGTCACTTCACGTACTCCGTATTCTTCTTCAAAGGAGGATGATCCTGTTGTGCAAAGATAAGAGGATAACTAAATGTTAGCATCCCTGTTTGCTCGAAAAAAAAGGAAAGGAAATATTTAAAACAACACAGATGAAGCACTTCTCAAGGACAATACCACTTTTTGATGACATTATCTAAACAGTAGCACACCACCAATAGAGATGACAAAGCTTAATCATATGGATGAAATCAGTAGATGAAGCACTTCTCCAGAACCATCTGTTGCTATCTACTGTGGTGGCCATGCTTACTATATACTCCTCGATTAGATTAATGTTTCCAACATCTTCTTGTGTAGTTCCACTAAAATATATGGTATCTTCAAAGAAGATCCTTGTTTTCACAAGTAGAGATAATTACGTATTACATTAAGAGTGGCATCAAATCAGTGGCAAAACAATTGCTCGTTCCAGCCATAGCAATAAATTAAGATGCAAAACTATATCATTACTTGTGTCATCACAGTTCCAGTGCTTCATTACAGCACCAGGAGTTGATTTTTATTTTTCTTCCGCTTGTTCTTCCACTTCATCACTTGGTTCAATAACAGACAAGCTTTGCTTTCAATGTAAGATTTGGCATGTCAATTAGGTTGCACAAGTATAGCACTAAACAATGACATTAATTTTCTGATGAAAGTGGCAAAATACAGGCCAACAGTTGTGAAATATCCTTATCTTACCTCAATGGGATATTGCGGTGCACATACAGATTGGAAGTCTTGTCTCCATTTGTGCAGTTCACTAAAATCAAGCAACATTACCATACAAGTAGCACAACATATGAAAGCACACTACAGAATCATGTGAAAGAAGACTAGCACTGACCTCTCATGACGCGGAATTCAAAAACTCACAAGAAGATCTGAACCAAATTTGCCAACACGGATAGGAAGTAAGATCTCCTTTTGTGCAGTTCCACTAAGATCAAGCAATCAAGCAACATTGTCGGTGTGACACTTTGGTTGAACTGCACAAAACGCTCTTAAAACAAAAAGTGTTTTGTGCAGTGCAACAAAAGGTCACAAATGGCAACGAGGTGAAGTAGATAACCCTGTTTACATAGAGGTGCAAAGGAAACAACTAGTGGTCAATAACTGTGGATGACACAGAAGCCAACAAAAAGAAGCATCTACCTTATCTAAATGGGAAAGAAAGCAAGACAGTAGCATTTCTCAAATAGTGGCATTGATTAATATTAACAGAGAGATTATATTAACAATAAAATTCATTAAACATGTAATTTGCTTTTCACTATGGTTCATACTACTTTGCTCTTGCATGACTGTATTTACTCATACCAACTAATTTCAAATTTGAAGGATGCAATTGAAACTCCAATGGCGCAACAGGTATGTTTTAAACCTGTTTCTTTAACGTGTTTGCGATTGTAACTTGCTCTATGTTGATTTCAATTTCAATTGAATAAACAGTTGTGTTCTCATGCCATGCACATTACAAGTGTTGTTATTGCTGTATAGTTTCCCACACTTATATTCTGTCCATGCTACTTTGCCTTAAATAGATATGATTCGAACTGTATCTATCTTGATTTGGAAGCATAAACTAGAATGATATAGACCATACAGTGACCATACTACATAGATATATGTTTGTTTCATGATGTTATCATGTCCACCTTACTACTGAATTGGTTTACCAAAATGAGTTTCATATACTACACTGTAAACCTGTGATGTGTTTGTTTGTTTCTCCTTTAGAATGCGGATAAAATATTGGAGAAGAGTACCCGTTATGCAACGGTAAAGGAAGTAATGCAGATCAGGTTCAAGATAGTGAGACATCCCTGTTGTTCTCCAAGAAAGCTGATAAAAACTATATTGAAGTCACTGAGACAACCCCATAGTCCTGTCTTGATGTAGTGTTCGAGTTACTGGCTACTACTGCTGGCACCAGCTCTTCAAACTCGCTGCCTGAATCAGTTCAGCTTCTTGAGTCTCAACTTCAAGTTGAAAGACATTGATCAGATGTTATGCGACAGGAAGCCGAAGGACTGAGGAAGTCCCTGCAGAATTCAGATGCATACTTTCTGGTGCAACAGCAAGTGCTGGAGGATTTAAGCGCCAAACAAGAGAAAGTTAATAAGCTTGCTAAGCATCTTGCCAACATTATGGGTACCCAGGATATTGTTTCTTGAGCTCTTCTGAAGTGGTTTCAGTTCTGGACTTGTTTTGCTGCGGCGTTTATATGCTGCTTTGTTCCCTATATTTGCACTTGTGGCGAACTTTGATGCCCAGTGGATGTAATATGTGTAATAGCCATGATAGCCTAGCGTAAGTTGCTTGCTTATTTATTTCCGTTGTCTTGTTTATTTGTTTTCTTGTAGTCAGTGCAGTTCTTTTTCCGCGGTTTGCTAGTGGCCGCAATAACCTATTTTTTAAAACTAGGCCGCATTAACAATGGTCTAGATATTTACTTTAGTTAACATGGGCCTCCTACGGGCCGTAGAAACAATGGGCCTTCTAAGGGCCGTAGAAACAATGGGCCTTCTACGGGGCGTAGACACAATGGGCCTTCTACGGGTTGTACCATCAATGGGCCTTCTACGGGGCATAGACACAATGGGCCTTCTACGGGTTGTATCATCAATGGGCCTTCTACGGACCGTATGATCGGTTGGCCAAACATGGGCCAATAACAGACCACATTATGGTCGTAAATGGGCTAGAGTTGAAATCGTCCATTCATGGGCCGACCATAACGGGCCGTCGTTAATAGGTCATATTTTATGATGCTATGAAAATGGCCCAACGTATTAACGGGCCACAAACGGGCCGACTGTAACCACGGGTTGTATTTGGCCCACAAGCAGAAGATGACAGTAACGGGCCGAAAGTAAACGAATGCTGGAAATGAGCCCAAGAATAAATGGGCCCTGAGAAGGCCGAAAGATAACATGGGCTGGAAATGGCCCAACAGAATAATGGGCCGTTAATGGGTATAAAGTGATACACTGTTCATTACGGGCCAGTTTTACCATGGGCCGTTAATGGGCCGAGCGTTACTAAGGGCCTCATATGGGCCAAAAGACGTCATGGGCCATACATGGGCCGGATGTTAAAACGGGCTAGAATTATATTAGACGGCCCAGATGACGCTAGTGGGCCTAATTTGGATAGGCCGTAAACGGGCCCTGGGTTAGCGGGCTGTAAATGAGCTATATGTGAACAGGCCGTTAACAGGCTTGCCATGGGCCGGCTTGCCACCTTTTGACCAAGTCAAATGGGCCGGCCTTTTCACAGGAATGGGCCCCTGTTGGGCCGTGCCACGTGTCGACGTATCATAGGCGCTTTGGGTCCAATGAGTGGATGACATCTGTCCCAACAGTGAGCCGGCATGTGTTTCCTCCATCCAATGATGATTTTACACGTGGAAAATCCCCATTGGTCGGGGCTGTTAACGGGTTATCAGATCCAAAACCGGACCCGATAGCTTAACGGTGTACCGTTACGGTGGATACCACGTGTCGGTCACCCTTGACGAAAGCACTTCTGTGATGCGCGATTTATCGTCATGGAAGTGGACACTTCCGTGATGATAATTTTGGCAATGTCATGGAACATTTCTACGACAGCACGGGTTGACTATCTTGATTCTGTCATAAATTTGTCATGGATGTACATGCATGACAGAAAATGTGACCTACTGTGACAAACACGTGTCATCACGGAAGTGTAGTTTTTTGTAGTGATAGATCGAGCGAAAAGAATAGCTTTGAGGTGGTCTCGTACCCTACAAACAATTTATATCTTTTGTTCTCCGCTAATAGGAACTCGAGAGTGATTCTTTGTTGCACTTTGAGGGATAATTATATGATCCAACTATGTTAGCACTATTGAGAGATTGCACTAGCGAAAGTACGGACCCTAGGCCAGCATTGCAATACCATTTTTGTGCCCGTTTACTATTTGCTACCTTGTTATTTTTATTTATTTAGATTACAAAAATATATTTCTACCATCCATATTACACTTTTATAACCATCTCTTCGCCGAACTAGTGCACTTTTACAATTTGCCATTGTATTGGGTGTGTTGGGGACACAAGAGATTTCTCGTATTTGGTTGCAGGGTCGTTTGAGAGAGACCATCTTCATCCTACACCTCTCACTAATTGATAAACCTTAGGTCATCCACTTGAGGGAAAATTGCTACTGCCCTACAGAACTTTGTGCTTGGAGGCCCAACACGTGTCTACAAGAATAAAGTTGCGTAGTAGACATCATGCCCCCTCCACTGTTTACTCCTCCGGTCATAGCATCGTAGTGCTTAGACGAAGCCCTGCGTGAATCACATCACCGTCACCACGCCATCGTGCTGATGGAACTCTCCCTCGACCCTCTACTGGATCAAGAGTTTGAGGGACGTCATCGAGCTGAACATGTGCTGAACACGGAGATGTTGTATGTTCGGTACTAAGATCGGTTGGATCGTGAAGACGTTCGACTACATCAACCGCGTTAACCTAACGCTTCCGCTTTCGGTCTACGAGGGTACATGGACACACTCTCCCCCTCTCGTTTCTATGCATCTCCTAGATAGATCTTGCGTGATAGTAGGATTTTTTTTTGAAATTGCATGCTACATTCCCCAATAGAAGCGGCCCGAACCAACCTTACATGTCCACGTACATGAGACTGGTTCCATAGACAAACATGCAACTAGTTTTGCATAAAGGTGGCTGGCGGGTGTCTGTTTCTCCTACTTTAGTTGAATCGAATTTGACTGCGGCCGGTCCTTGAAGAAGGTTAAAACAACAAACTTGACGAAGCACCGTTGTGGTTTTGTGCGTAGGTAAGAACGGTTCTTGCTAGAAGCCCGTAGTAGCCACGTAAAACTTGCAACAACAAAGTAGAGGACGTCTAACTTGTTTTTGCAGGGCATGTTGTGATGTGATATGGCCAAGACATTATGTGATATACGTTATTATATGAGATGATCATGTTTTGTAGAAGTTATCGACAACTGGCAGGAGCCTTATGGTTGTCTCTTTATTGTATGAAATGCAAATGCCATGTAATTGCTTTACTTTATCACTATGCGTTAGCGATGGTTGTAGAAGCAATAGTTGGCGAGACGACCACGACGCAACGATGGAGATCAAGGTGTCGAGCCGATGACGATGGATATCATGACGATGCTTTGGAGATGGAGATCAAAAGCACAAGATGGTGATGGCCATATCATGTCACATATTTTGATTGCATGTGATGTTTATCTTTTATGCATCTTATTTTGCTTGGTACGACGGTAGCATTATAAGTTAATCCCTTCACTAAATTTCAAGGTAAAAGTGTTCTCCCTGAGTATGCACCGTTGCTACATACAGTTCATCGTGTTGAGACACCACGTGATGATCGGGTGTGATAGAATCTACGTTCACATACAATGGGTGCAAGACAGTTTTGCACATGTGGAATACTTAGGTTAAACTTGACGAGCCTAGCATGTACAGGCATGGCCTCGGAACACTGGAGACCAAAAGGTCAAATATGAATCATATAGTAGATATGATCAACATAGAGATGTTCATCATTGATGACTACCTCATCTCACGTGATGATCGGATACGGGTTAGTTGATTTGGATCACGTATCACTTAGATGACTTGAGGGATGTCTATTTAAGTGGGACTTCATTAGTAATTTGATTAATTGAACTTTAATTTATCATGAACTTAGTCTTGATAGTATTTGCAAATTATGTTGTAGATCAATAGCTCGCCTTGTAGCTCCCCTATGTTTTTGATATGTTCCTAGAGAAAAATAAGTTGAAATATGACAGTAGCAATGATGCGGACTGGGTCCGTGATCTGAGGATTATCCTCATTGTTGCACAGAATAATTATGTCCTTGATGCACCGCTAGGTGACAGACCTATTGCAGGAGCAGATACAGATGTTATGAACATTCGGCAAGCTCGATATTATGATGACTACTTGATAGTTTAGTGCGCCATGCTTTACGGCTTAGAACCGGGACTTCAAAAACATTTTGAACGCCACGGAGCATATGAGATGTTCCAAGAGCTGAAAATTGGTATTCAGATTCATGCCTGCGTCGAGAGGTATGAGACCTCTGACAAGTACTTTGCCTACAAAATTGAGAAATAGTACCTAGGAGCCTCCACTGCGATTTGACACTCTTGCATTGTCCGATTAGTTCACTCAACGATCTGGATCCTCCAGTCGTCCCGCCGTGTCCCCACGGTCTTTCCTACCGCTCTCACCCCGAGCGTCCCCGCCGGCCCAAGCGCGTTACTGGGCTGCTGCTCCGAGGATCGATCTGGGAGCCCTCTCATTTACTGATGCAGCCTAATGTTATGATCCGCATGGTAGGGAAGCGAAAGAGGCGAGCCTGCGTCTCATCGTTGATCGGATCACCTCCTCCTACAGGCACAACGGCGGCCTCCCTAAGCCCTAGAGGCTAGAACCGACCACCGTCTCCTGTCATCCTCCGCCCTCGTCCACACAACGGCGACACTCCTAGCGGCTCGCAACAGAGGGCTCATGTTTTGGCACGGGCGCTTTAGGGCACTTGCTACTGGGGAAGAAAGGGGCGATGAAGGAAATAGGAGTGCTTGCCTTGGTGCCCAAACAGTCCCTGGTTGACCATATCTTCATCAATCCCCTATTAAACTAAAAAGGGGGGTTTTCTTCTCTGAAGTGTGCTTCTTGTTATGTACATCAGCAAAGCTGAGAGCCGAGGTGCCTCTCACTGGTAATGATGATTCAGGTATGAACAATACATGTCAAGTTGGATTCCAGGTCACACATGGCTTACCTTTTTCGTCAGTTGCCAGTATCACCATGTCAGGTAAATAACTACAGATGTTGTAGCTGATGCATCTTGATATCGGAAACTTCTCCTGCCTCTACAGCAGTGATTGATTGTTCAGAGTGTTTGTTTGTCCAAAAATTGTTCAGAGTGAGGCTCTAGCATGCTGCACACGGTGTAGACAAAGGTATGGCAACTTCAATTTGTTTTTGTTTTTTGAAGTTAGCAGGCTGCACACGTACATGTCCATGTGTAATTTTGAGCCCTTTTTAGCTTGTTGATGTGACAACGGCTGAGGAAGTGACATGTGTGTTTACCTCATGTTTTTTTAAAGGGAAACCTTCCATGAAACAACTTCTTTTAGTATGTTTTTATCTTCTCCTATGATTTATATTTAGTCAAGTTTAGCCTCTGCGATGAAACTGTATATATTATTAGCCTATAAAAACATAAATTGTTCTGTTCACTTTCATCAATGAACCACAGAGATTTTCCAGCAAAAAAACATATGAATCAGTATCCCTTGGGCAAATAAGAAAATGCAATCATTTCAAGGCTTTCAGTCATCCTTCCGGATTTAGGAACTATAACCACAACTTTCGTATGTACTTCCATACTGTATTTTCTGTACTTGAGATTTTTTGTGCAAGGCATCCAATATCCATGTATATCTTTTTGGATGTGCTTATGCTCTTGAATAATAGAGCCATCTTCCTGGAAATCCTCTCTTGATTTAACTCTATTCTTTTCTGAATCAATTTAACGGTGTTGGTCTTACAATTCCCTCGGAGCAAGAACAAATTGAACAAGGCAATACAACAAAACGTGGAGCAGCTAATGGACATCCAATCAGCTCTCACGGCATTTCGAGGAGGTACTTCTCTTTGAGTGAACAACATGTTCATGTTTTTTCCATTGAGGGAAGCATGCTCACATGGAGGCGACTATATTTTCTCAAGTATTTGCAATGGCCAGATCCTCTTAAATATATTTTATTAAGATGTACGGGCGCGGCAACGCGCGCTTTTATGATCTAGTGGAGGAGAATGGCTCAGCCAGTGAGCATGTACTTAGAATGTCTGGGTACTACAATCGCTTGAATCAAGTGGGAGTTAATCTTCCAGATAAGATAGTGATTGACAGAGTTCTGTAGTCACTATAACCAAGCTACTAGAACTTCGTGATGAACTATAATATGCAAGGGATGATGAAAACGATTCCCGGGCTCTTCGCGATGCTGAAATCGGTGAAGGTAGAAATCAAGAAAGAGCATCAAGTGTTGATGGTTAACAAGACCACTAGTTTAAAGAAAAAGGGCAAGGGAAAGAAAGGGAACTTCAATAAGAATGGCAAGCAAGTTGCCACTCCTGGGAAGAAGCCCAAGACTGGACCCAAGCCTGGAACTGAGTGATTCTACTGCAAAGGGAATGGTCACTAGAAGCAGAACTCCCCCAGATACTTGGCGGATAAGAAGAATGGCAAAGTGAACAAAGGTATATTTGATATACATGTTATTGATGTGTATTTTAGTAGTGTTCGTAGTAACCCCTAGGTATTTGATACCGGTTCAATTGCTAAGATTAGTAACTCGAAACATGAGTTGCAGAATAAATAGAGACTAGTTAAGGGCGAGGTGACGATGTGTGTTGGAAGCGATTTCAAGGTTGATACGATCACCATCACACACTCCCTCTACCTTCAGGATTAGTGTTGAACCTAAATAAATGTTATTTTGTGTTTGCGTTGAGCATGAATATTATTAGATCATGTTTATTGAAACATGCTTATTCATTTAAGTATAGAATAATTGTTGTTCTGTTTAAATGAATAAAACCTTCTATGGTCATACACCCAATGTGAACGGTTTATTGAATCTCGATCGTAGTAATACACATATTCATAATATTGATGCCAAAAGATGCAAAGTTGATAATGATAGTGCAACATACTTGTGGCATTGCCATTTAGGTCATATTGGTGTAAAGCGCATGAAGAAACACAATGCGGATGGACTTTTGGAGTCACTTGATTATGAATCATTTGATACTTGCGAACCATGCCTCATGGGCAAGATGACTAAAACTCCGTTCTTCGGAACAATGGATCGAGCCAATGACTTATTGGAAATAATACATACGATGAAAACGGAGCGGAAACGGACGGAACTGAGTGCTATCATATTTGTTTTCATATTTTTTTGCAGAAGCGGAAATGAATACAGAAACCCCGGAAATGAATACGGAAACAGATACTATCGAAAATAGACATGGAGCGAATACAAAGCGGATACGGAAACAGAAATAGACATTGATCGGAACTTAAAAACCCCTTGAATCATAGAGAAATACACACAAAAATAAACAAATTTAATGAGTTGCTAACATGGCTACAAAATAGTATCATTATGTTAGCAACTTAGTGTAGTATTGTAGTAGTACCGGACAATTGCGTATAGGGTCAAGCTGAGTACATGTGTGGTAGTAGAAGTTGGGCCTTAGATCCATTCTACTAATTGTGCCATTGTGTTCTCTTTGGTGGTTGGGCTACAAAGCAGCTATAGGTCTATAGTAAAAACAAAAATTCCATATTCACGGAAACGGAAAGTTCCATTTCCATGCATGTTCCACCAGAAAACACCGTTCCGTTTTTGTTTCCGTTTCCGCATAAAAAATTCCATTTCCGCTTCCGTTTTGCAAATTTCCGTTTCCGTTTTCATATTTCCTCTCCGTTTCCATTTTTCCTCCGGAAAAACAGAAAGTTTCCGCTCCATTTTCATCCCTACCTATGTATGCGGTCCGATGAGTGTTGAGGCACGCGGCGGCTATCGTTATTTTCTGACCTTCAAAGAATTTTAGAGTGAACTGGAGAATCATCGTAATAAGAAAATAAAGTTTCTATGATCTGATCGTGGAGGCGAATATTTGAGTTACGAGTTTGGCCTTCATTTAAAACAATGTGGAATAGTTTCACAACTCACGCCACCTAGAACACCACAGCATAATGGTGTGTCCGAACGTCGTAACCATACTTTATTAGATATGGCGATCTATGATGTCTCTTACCGATTTACCACTATCGTTTTGGGGTTATGCATTAGAGACAACTGGATTCACGTTAAATAGGGCACCGTCCAAATCCGTTGAGACGACACCGTATTGAAGGAAATATGCCCTAGAGGCAATAATAAAGTTATTATTTATTTCCTTATATCATGATAAATGTTTATTATTCATGCTAGAATTGTATTAACCGGAAACATAATACATGTGTGAATACATAGACAAACAGAGTGTCACTAGTATGCCTCTACTAGACTAGCTCGTTAATCAAAGATGGTTAAGTTTCCTAACCATGAACAAAGAGTTGTTATTCGATTAACGAGGTCACATCATTAGTTGAATGATCTGATTGACATGACCCATTCCATTAGCTTAGCACCCGATCGTTTAGTATGTTGATATTGCTTTCTTCATGACTTATACATGTTCCTATGACTATGAGATTATGCAACTCCCGTTTGCCGGAGGAACACTTTGTGTGCTACCAAACGTCACAACGTAACTGGGTGATTATAAAGGAGCTCTACAGGTGTCTCCAATGGTAGATGTTGGGTTGGCGTATTTCGAGAATAGGATTTGTCACTTCGATTGTCGGAGAGGTATCTCTGGGCCCTCTCGGTAATACACATCACTTAAGCCTTGCAAGCAATGCAACCAATGAGTTAGTTGCGGGATGATGTATTACGGAACGAGTAAAGAGACTTGCCAGTAACGAGATTGAACTAGGTATTGGATACCGACGATAAAATCTCGGGCAAGTAACATACCGATGATAAAGGGAACAACGTATGTTGTTATGCGGTCTGACCGATAAAGATCTTCGTAGAATATGTAGGAGCCAATATGGGCATCCAGGTCCCGCTATTGTTTATTGACCGGAGACGTGTCTCGGTCATGTCTACATTGTTCTCGAACCGTAGGGTCCGCATGCTTAACGTTACGATGACAGTTATTATGAGTTTATGCATTTTGATGTACCTAAGGTAGTTCGGAGTCCCGGATGTGATCACGGACATGACGAGGAGTCTCAAAATGGTCGAGACATAAAGATTGATATATTGTAAGCCTATATTTGGATATCGGAAGTGTTCCGGGTAAAATCGGGATTTTACCGGATTACCGGGAGGTTACCGGAACCCCCCGGGAGCCATATGGGCCTTATTGGGCTGTAGTGGAAAGGTGAAAGGGGCTGCCATGATGGGCTGCGCGCCTCCCCCCTCCCCTAGTCCTATTAGGACTAGGAGAGGTGGCCGGCCACCTCTCTCTCTCTCTCTTTCCCCCTTGGGAATCCTACTTGGAATAGGATTGGGGGGGAGTCCTACTCCCGGTAGGAGTAGGACTCCTCCTGCGCCCTCCTCTTTGCCGGCCAGTCCCTCCCCCTTGGATCCTTTATATACGGGGGCAGGGGGCACCTCTAGACACACAAGTTGATCATTGAGATCGTTCCTTAGCCGTGTGCGGTGCCCCCTGCCACCATATTCCACCTCGATAATACCGTTGTAGTGCTTAGGCGAAGCCCTGCGTCGGTAGTACATCAAGATCGTCACCACGCCGTCGTGCTGACGGAACTCCTCCCCGAAGCTTTGCTAGACCGGAGCCCGGGGATCGTCATCGAGCTGTACGTGTGCTAAGAACTCGGAGGTGCCGGAGTAACAGTGCTTGGATCGGTCGGATCGGGAAGAAGACGTACGACTACTTCCTCTATGTTGTGTCAATGCTTCCGTTGCGATCTACAAGGGTACGTAGATCAGACTCTCCCCCTCGTTGCTATGCATCACCATGATCTTGCGTGTGCGTAGGAATTTTTTTGAAATTACTACGTTCCCCAACAGTGGCATCCGAGCCTAGGTTTTATGGTTTGATGTTATTTGCACGAGTAGAACACAAGTGAGTTGTGGGCGATACAAGTCATACTGCCTACCAGCATGTCATACTTTGGTTCGGCGGTATTGTTGGACGAGACGACCCGGACCAACCTTACGCGTACGCTTACGCGAGACCGGTTCCCCCGATGTGCTTTGCACACAGGTGGCTTGCGGGCGATTGTCTCTCCAACTTTAGTTGAACCGAGTGTGGCTACGCCCAGTCCTTGCGAAGGTTAAAACGGAGTCTATTTGACAAACTATCGTTGTGGTTTTGATGCGTAGGTGAGATTGGTTCTTGATTAAGCCCGTAGCAGCCACGTAAAACATGCAACAACAAAGTAGAGGATGTCTAACTTGTTTTTGCAGGGCATGTTGTGATGTGATATGGTCAAGACATGATTTTATTGTATGAGATGATCATGTTTTGTAACCGAGTTATCGGCAACTGGCAGGAGCCATATGGTTGTCGCTTTATTGTATGCAATGCAATCGCGATGTAATGCTTTACTTTATCACTAAGCGGTAGCGATAGTCGTGGAAGCATAAGATTGGCGAGACGACAACGATGCTACGATGGAGATCAAGGTGTCGCGCCAGTGACGATGGTGATCATGACGGTGCTTCGGAGATGGAGATCAGAAGCACAAGATGATGATGGCCATATCATATCACTTATATTGATTGCATGTGATGTTTATCCTTTTATGCATCTTATCTTGCTTTGATTGACGGTAGCATTATAAGATGATCTCTCACTAAATTATCAAGAAGTGTTCTCCCTGAGTATGCACCGTTGCCAAAGTTCGTCGTGCCCAGACACCACGTGATGATCGGGTGTGATAAGCTCTACGTCCATCTACAACGGGTGCAAGCCAGTTTTGCACACGCGGAATACTCAGGTTAAAACTTGACGAGCCTAGCATATGCAGATATGGCCTCGGAACACGGAGACCGAAAGGTCGAGCATGAATCATATAGTAGATATGATCAACATAACGATGTTCACCATTGAAAACTACTCCATCTCACGTGATGATCGGTTATGGTTTAGTTGATTTGGATCACGTGATCACTTAGAGGATTAGAGGGATGTCTATCTAAGTGGGAGTTCTTAAGAAATATGATTAATTGAACTTAAACTTCTCATGAACTTAGTACCTGATAGTATCTTGCTTGTTTATGTTGATTGTAGATAGATGGCTCGTGTTGTTGTTCCGTTGAATTTTAATGCGTTCCTTGAGAAAGCAAAGTTGAAAGATGATGGTAGCAATTACACGGACTGGGTCCGTAACTTGAGGATTATCCTCATTGCTGCTCAGAAGAATTACGTCCTAGAAGCACCGCTGGGTGCCAGGCCTGCTGCTGGAGCAACACCAGATGTTATGAACGTCTGGCAGAGCAAAGCTGATGACTACTCGATAGTTCAGTGTGCCATGCTTTACGGCTTAGAATCGGGACTTCAACGACGTTTTCAACGTCATGGAGCATATGAGATGTTCCAGGAGTTGAAGTTAATATTTCAAGCAAATGCCCGAATTGAGAGATATGAAGTCTCCAATAAGTTCTATAGCTGCAAGATGGAGGAGAACAGTTCTATTAGTGAGCATATACTCAAAATGTCTGGGTATAATAATCACTTGATTCAGATGGGAGTTAATCTTCCAGATGATTGCGTCATTGACAGAATTCTCCAATCACTGCCACCAAGCTACAAGAGCTTCGTGATGAACTATAATATGCAAGGGATGAACAAGACTATTCCTAAGCTCTTCGCAATGCTGAAAACTGCGGAGGTAGAAATCAAGAAGGAGCATCAAGTGTTGATGGTCAACAAGACCACTAGTTTCAAGAAAAAGGGCAATGGGAAGAAGAAGGGGAACTTCAAGAAGAACGACAAGCAAGTTGCTGCTCAGGAAAAGAAACCCAAGTCTGGACCTAAGCCTGAAACTGAGTGCTTCTACTGCAAGCAGACTGGTCACTGGAAGCGGAACTGCCCCAAGTATTTGGCGGATAAGAAGGATGGCAAGGTGAACAAAGGTATATGTGATATACATGTTATTGATGTGTACCTTACTAGAGCTTGCAGTAGCACCTGGGTATTTGATACTGGTTCTGTTGCTAATATTTGCAACTCGAAACAGGGACTACGGATTAAGCGAACACTGGCAAAGGACGAGGTGACGATGCGTGTGGGAAACGGTTCCAAAGTCGATGTGATCGCGGTCGGCACGCTACCTCTACATCTACCTTCGGGATTAATATTAGACCTAAATAATTGTTATTTGGTGCCAGCGTTAAGCATGAACATTATATCTGGATCTTGTTTGATGCGATACGGTTATTCATTTAAATCAGAGAATAATGGTTGTTCTATTTATATGAGTAATATCTTTTATGGTCATGCACCTTTGAAGAGTGGTCTATTTTTGATGAATCTCGATAGTAGTAATACACATATTCATAATGTTGAAGCCAAAAGATGCAGAGTTGATAATGATAGTGCAACTTATTTGTGGCACTGCCGTTTAGGTCATATCGGTGTAAAGCGCATGAAGAAACTCCATACTGATGGGCTTTTGGAACCACTTGATTATGAATCACTTGGTACTTGCGAACCGTGCCTCATGGGCAAGATGACTAAAACACCGTTCTCCGGTACTATGGAGAGAGCAACAGATTTGTTGGAAATCATACATACCGATGTATGTGGTCCGATGAATATTGAGGCTCGTGGCGGATATCGTTATTTTCTCACTTTCACAGATGATTTAAGCAGATATGGGTATATCTACTTAATGAAACATAAGTCTGAAACATTTGAAAAGTTCAAAGAATTTCAGAGTAAAGTTGAAAATCATTGTAAAAAGAAAATAAAGTTTCTACGATCTGATCATGGAGGAGAATATTTGAGTTACAAGTTTGGTGTACATTTGAAAAATTGTGGAATAGTTTCGCAACTCACGCCACCCGGAACACCACAGCGTAATGGTGTGTCCGAACGTCGTAATCGTACTTTACTAGATATGGTGCGATCTATGATGTCTCTTACTGATTTACCGCTATCGTTTTGGGGTTATGCTTTAGAGACGGCCGCATTCACGTTAAATAGGGCACCATCAAAATCCGTTGAGACGACGCCTTATGAACTATGGTTTGGCAAGAAACCAAAGTTGTCATTTCTTAAAGTTTGGGGCTGCGATGCTTATGTGAAAAAGCATCAACCTGATAAGCTCGAACCCAAATCGGAAAAATGTGTCTTCATAGGATACCCAAAGGAGACTGTTGGGTACACCTTCTATCACAGATCCGAAGGCAAGACATTCGTTGCTAAGAATGGATCATTTCTAGAGAAGGAGTTTCTCTTGAAAGAAGTGAGTGGGAGGAAAGTAGAACTTGATGAGGTAACTGTACCTGCTCCCTTATTGGAAAGTAGTACATCACAGAAAACTGTTTCTGCGACACCTATACCAATTAGTGAGGAAGCTCATGATGATGATCATGAAACTTCAGGACAAGATACTACTGAACCTCGTAGATCCACCAGAGTGAGATCCGCACCAGAGTGGTACGATAATCCAGTTCTGGAAGTCATGCTACTAGATCATGATGAACCTACGAACTATGAAGAAGCGATGGTGAGCCCAGATTCCGCAAAGTGGCTTGAAGCCATGAAATCTGAGATGGGATCCATATATGAGAACAAAGTATGGACTTTGGTTGACTTGCCCGATGATCGGCAAGCAATTGAGAATAAATGGATCTTCAAGAAAAAGACTGACGCTGACGGTAATATTACTGTAAAGCTCGACTTGTCGCAAAAGGTTTTCGACAAGTTCAAGGGGTTGACTACGTTGAGACCTTCTCACCCGTAGCGATGCTTAAGTCTGTCAGAATCATGTTAGCAATTGCCGCATTTTATGATTATGAAATTTGGCAGATGGATGTCAAAACTGCATTCCTGAATGGATTTCTAGAAGAAGAGTTGTATATGATGCAACCGGAAGGTTTTGTCGATCCAAAGGGAGCTAACAAAGTGTGCAAGCTCCAGCGGTCCATTTATGGACTGGTGCAAGCCTCTCGGAGTTGGAATAAACGCTTTGATAGTGTGATCAAAGCATTTGGTTTTATACAGACTTTTGGAGAAGCCTGTATTTACAAGAAAGTGAGTGGGAGCTCTGTAGCATTTCTGATATTATATGTGGATGACATATTGCTGATTGGAAATGATATAGAATTTCTGGATAGCATAAAGGGATACTTGAATAAAAGTTTTTCGATGAAAGACCTCGGGGAAGCTGCTTACATATTAGGCATAAAGATCTATAGAGATAGATCAAGACGCTTAATTGGACTTTCACAAAGCACATACCTTGACAAGATTTTGAAGAAGTTCAAAACGGATCAAGCAAAGAAAGGGTTCTTGCCTGTGTTACAAGGTGTGAAGTTGAGTCAGACTCAATGCCCGACCACTGCAGAAGATAGAGAGAAAATGAAAGATGTTCCCTATGCTTCAGCCATAGGCTCTATCATGTATGCAATGCTGTGTACCAGACCTGATGTGTGCCTTGCTATAAGTTTAGCAGGGAGGTACCAAAGTAATCCAGGAGTGGATCACTGGACAGCGGTCAAGAACATCCTGAAATACCTGAAAAGGACTAAGGATATGTTTCTCGTGTATGGAGGTGACAAAGAGCTCACCGTAAGAGGTTACGTTGATGCAAGCTTTGACACTGATCCGGACGATTCTAAATCGCAAACCGGATACGTGTTTACTTTAAACGGTGGAGCTGTCAGTTGGTGCAGTTCTAAATAAAGCGTCGTAGCGGGATCTACATGTGAAGCGGAGTACATAGCTGCTTCGGAAGCAGCGAACGAAGGAGTCTGGATGAAGGAGTTCATATCCGATCTAGGTGTCATACCTAGTGCATCGGGTCCAATGAAAATCTTTTGTGACAATACTGGTGCAATTGCTTTGGCAAAGGAATCCAGATTTCACAAGAGGACCAAACACATCAAGAGACGCTTCAATTCCATCCGGGATCTAGTCCAGGTGGGAGACATAGAGATTTGCAAGATACATACGGATCTGAATGTTGCAGACCCGTTGACTAAGCCTCTTCCACGAGCAAAACATGATCAGCACCAAGGCTCCATGGGTGTTAGAATCATTACTGTGTAATCTAGATTATTGACTCTAGTGCAAGTGGGA
The DNA here is from genome assembly GCA_034509565.1 of Triticum monococcum. Lineage (NCBI taxonomy): Eukaryota > Viridiplantae > Streptophyta > Magnoliopsida > Poales > Poaceae > Triticum > Triticum monococcum. The sequence goes on along the minus strand of CM067846.1, from coordinate 59,117,857 downwards.
GACTGAAGGAAATATGCCCTAGAGGCAATAATAAAGTTATTATTTATTTCCTTATATCATGATAAATGTTTATTATTCATGCTAGAATTGTATTAACCGGAAACATAATACATGTGTGAATACATATACAAACAGAGTGTCACTAGTATGCCTCTACTAGACTAGCTCGTTAATCAAAGATGGTTAAGTTTCCTAACCATGAACAAAGAGTTGTTATTTGATTAACGAGGTCACATCATTAGTTGAATGATCTGATTGACATGACCCATTCCATTAGCTTAGCACCCGATCGTTTAGTATGTTGCTATTGCTTTCTTCATGACTTATACATGTTCCTATGACTCTGAGATTATGCAACTCCCGTTTGCCGGAGGAACACTTTGTGTGCTACCAAACGTCACAACGTAACTGGGTGATTATAAAGGAGCTCTACAGGTGTCTCCAATGGTAGATGTTGGGTTGGCGTATTTCGAGAATAGGATTTGTCACTCCGATTGTCGGAGAGGTATCTCTGGGCCCTCTCGGTAATACACATCACTTAAGCCTTGCAAGCAATGCAACCAATGAGTTAGTTGCGGTATGATGTATTACGGAACGAGTAAAGAGACTTGCCAGTAACGAGATTGAACTAGGTATTGGATACTGACGATCAAATCTCGGGCAAGTAACATACCGATGACAAAGGGAACAATGTATGTTGTTATGCGGTCTGACCGATAAAGATCTTCGTAGAATATGTAGGAGCCAATATGGGCATCTAGGTCCCGCTATTGGTTATTTACCGGAGACGTGTCTCGGTCATGTCTACATTGTTCTCGAACCGTAGGGTCCGCACGCTTAACGTTACGATGACAGTTATTATGAGTTTATGCATTTTGATGTACCGAAGGTAGTTCGGAGTCCCGGATGTGATCACGGACATGACGAGGAGTCTCGAAATGGTCGAGACATAAAGATTGATATATTGGAAGCCTATATTTGGATATCGGAAGTGTTCCGGGTAAAATCGGGATTTTACCGGATTACCGGGAGGTTACCGGAACCCCCCGGGAGCCATATGGGCCTTATTGGGCTTTAGTGGAAAGGTGAAAGGGGCTGCCATGATGGGATGCGCGCCTCCCCCCTCCCCTAGTCCTATTAGGACTAGGAGAGGTGGCCGGCCACCTCTCTCTCTCTCTTTCCCACTTGGGAATCCTACTTGGAATAGGATTGGGGGGGAGTCCTACTCCCGGTAGGAGTAGGACTCCTCCTGCGCCCTCCTCTTGGCCGGCCAGTCCCTCCCCCTTGGATCCTTTATATACGGGGGCAGGGGGCACCTCTAGACACACAAGTTGATCATTTAGATCGTTCCTTAGCCGTGTGCGGTGCCCCCTGCCACCATATTCCACCTCGATAATACCGTTGTAGTGCTTAGGCGAAGCCCTGCGTCGGTAGTACATCAAGATCGTCACCATGCCATCGTGCTGACGGAACTCCTCCCCGAAGCTTTGCTGGATCGGAGCCCGGGGATCGTCATCGAGCTGTACGTGTGCTAAGAACTCGGAGGTGCCGGAGTAACGGTGCTTGGATCGGTCGGATCGGGAAGAAGACGTACGACTACTTCCTCTACGTTGTGTCAACGCTTCCGTTGCGATCTACAAGGGTACGTAGATCAGACTCTCCCCCTCGTTGCTATGCATCACCATGATCTTGCGTGTGTGTAGGAAATTTTTTGAAATTACTACGTTCCCCAACACGTATGAACTGTGGTTTGGCAAGAAACCTAAGCTATCGTTTCTTAAAATTTGGGGTTGCGACACTTATGTCAAAAGGCTTTAGCCTGATAAGCTCGAACCCAAATCGGAGAAGTGCGTCTTCATAGGATAACCTAAGGAAACAATTGGGTACACCTTCTACCATATATCCGAAGGCAAGATCTTTGTTGCCAAGAATGTAACATTTCTAGAGAAGGAGTTTCTCTCGAAAGAAATGAGTGGGAGGAAAGTAGAACTTGATGAGGTAGTTGTACCTTCTCTCGAATTGGAAAGTAGCACACCAGAGAAATTCGTTCCCGTGATGCCTACACCAACTAGAGAGGAAGCTAATGATGATGATCATGAAACTTCAGATCAAGTTACTACTGGACCTCGTAGGTCGAACAGAGCATGTTTCGCACCAGAGTAGTTCGGTAATCCTGTTCAGGAAGTCATGTTACTATACCATGGCGAACCTACGAACTACGAAGAAGCTATGATGAGCCCAGATTCTGACAGATGGCTTGAGGCCATGAAATCTGAGACAGGATCCATGTATAAGAACAAAGTATGGACTTTGGTGGACTTTCCCGATGATTGGCAAGCCATTGAAAATAAACGGATCTTCAAGAAGAAGACGGACGCTGATGGTAATGTCACCATCTACAAAGCTCGACTTGTCGCAAAAGGTTTTCAACAAATTCAAGGGGTTGACTATGATGAGACCTTCTCACCCGTAGCGGTGCTTAAGTTAGTCCGAATCATGTTAGCAATTGCCGCATTTTATGATTATGAAATCTGGCAAATGTATGTCAAAAACTGCATTCCTTAACGGATATTAAAGAAGAGTTGTATATGATGCAACCAGAAGTTTTTGTCGATCCTAAAGGTGCTAACAAAGTGTGCAAGATCCAGTGATCCATCTATGGACTAGTGCAAGCATATCAGAGTTGGAATATATGCCTTGATAAGGTGATCAAAGCATATGGTTTTATACAGACTTATGGTGAAGCCTGTATTTACAAGAAAGTGAGTGGGAGCTCTGTAGCATTTTTTATATTATATGTGGGTGACATATTATTGATCGGAAATGATATAGATTTTCTGGATAGCATAAAAGGATACTTGAATAAGAATTTTTCAATGAAAGACCTCAGTGAAGCTACTTATATATTGGGCATTAAGATCTATAGGGATAGATCGAGACGCTTAATAGGACTTTCACAAAGCACATACCATGACAAAGTTTTGAAGAAGTTCAAAATGGATCAGTCAAAGAAAGGGTTCTTGCCTGTGTTGCAACATATGATGTTGAGTAAGTCTCAAAACCCGACCACGGGAGAAGATAAAGAGAGAATGAAAGTCATTCCCTATGCCTCAACCATAGGTTCTATAAAGTATGCCATGTTGTGTACCAGACCTATTGTGTACCTTGCCATGAGATTGGCAAGGGGATACAATAGTGATCCAGGTGTAGATCACTGGACATCGGTCAAAATTATCCTTAGGAACCTAAGAGGACTAAGGAAATATTTCCCGGTTATGGAGGTGATAAAGAGTTCATCGTAAAGGGTTATGTCGATGCAAGCTTTGACACCGATTTGGATGACTCTGAGTGTCAATCTGGATACGCATTGAAAGTGGGAGCAATCTGCTAGAATAGCTCCATGCAGAGCATTGTAGACATAGAAAATTGTGAATTACATGCGAATTTGAATGTGGTAGACCATTGACTAAACCTCTCTCACAAGCAAAACATGATCACACCTTAGTACTCTTTGGGTGTTAATCACATAGCGATGTGAACTAGACTATTGAATCTAGTAAACTCTTTGGGTATTGGTCACATGGCGATGTGAACTATGGGTGTTAATCACATGATGATGTGAACTAGATTATTGACTCTAGTGCAAGTGGGAGACTTAAGGAAATATGCCCTATAGGCAATAATAAAGTTGTTATTTTATATTTCCTTATTCATGATAAAGGTTTATTATACATGCTAGAATTGTATTGATCGGAAACCTTGATACATGTGTGAATACATAAACAAACATCGTGTCCCTAGTGAGCCTCTACTAGACTAGCTCGTTGATCAAAGATGGTTAAGGTTTCCTAACCATGGATGCGAGTTGTCATTTGATAACAGGATCACATCACTAGGAGAATGATGTGATGGGCAAGACCCATCCATTAGCTTAGCATAATGATCATTCAATTTATTACTATTGCTTTCTTCATATCAAATACTTATTCCTTCGACTATGAGATTATGCAACTCCCGGATACCGGAGGAATACCTTGTGTGCTATCAAACGTCACGACGTAACTGGGTGATCATAAAGATGCTCTACAAGTATTTCCGAAGGTGTTTGTTAAGTTGGCATAGATCGAGATTAGGATTTGTCACTCCGAGGGACGTCATTGAGCTGAACGTGTGCAGAACTCGGAGGTGCCGTACATTCGGTACTTGATCGGTCGGAGCTAGAAGAAGTTCGACTACATCAACTGCGTTGTCAAACGCTTCCGCTTACGGTCTACAAGGGTACGTGGACACACTCTCCACCTCGTTGCTATGCATCTCCATGGATAGATCATTATGTGTGCGTAGAAATTTTTTGTTTTCCATGCAACGTTTCCCAATAGCATGCTGGATAGCGGTCGATGTGTGGAGTAATAGTAGTAGATGCAAGCAGGAGTCAATCTACTAATCTTGGACATGATTCCTATATACATGATCAGCCTTGGATATCGTCATAATTATTTGCTCTTCTATCAATTGCCCAACTGTAATTTGTTTACCCACCATATGCTATTTTCTCGAGAGAAGCCTCTAGTGAAATCTACAGCCCTGGGGTCTATTTCCTATCATATTATTTTTAGATCTATTAATCCAAAAATCCAAAAATACTTTGCTGCACTTTTTCTTTCTTTATTTATTTTTGTGTTTTTGCTAGATATATTTATTCAATCTCATACAATTTAATCTATCTCAATACCGAGGAGGGATTGACAACCCCTCTTACGCGTTGGGTTGCAAGTTTTGTGGTTTGTGTGCAGGTGCTGTTTTACTAGTGTTGCTTGGTTCTTCTACTAGACTGATGACCTTTGTTTCATAACTATGGGAGATACTTACCGTTGGTGTGTTGTATCATCCTCTCCTCTTCGCGGAATTACCAATGCAGATACAAGCAATCAATGCTCGAGCCAAACGAAAGAAGAACGCAGACACAACAGTTTACCCGGGTTTGGGCCACCTTGCGGTGTAAGACCCTACTCCTGCTTTGTGTGGATTGCCTCGCGAGGGAGGTTGAGTATGTGTGTACAAGGAAGACAAACTACCTCGGCAGGCTCGGATCACTCGAGGGATCTCCCGGGTCTCCACCCCTTTCTACGGTGGAGTCTAGCCTATACTTATACTTGCCCTGGTCCTCTTCCGCCGAAAACTCTAGGCGGGATGGGTTGCCACAATGGCCAATTTCGAAGGGGAACAAGAGTACAATTTATCCTGACTAAAGGTGGTCTTCGCCTGCTAAAGCTCCCTGCCATGACGCACCGGTGGGCTCGGTGATGACCTCCATCCTGGCAAGCCCGCTGTCCTGGTCTTCTTGCACCAAAGTGGCAACCTTTGGGGCTTGCTTTGGGAACCGACACACTGTCCTTGCTCCCTTAGCACGAAAGAGGAAAACCTCCCTATCTGCGCCTGTTGGTGCCCTTCTGGCTCCGCTCGTCGCCACGCGCATCACCCACGTGAAGCAGCAGGGCCGCGTGACTGTTCTGCCTGATCATTGATCTACACGCCTCCGCGAGAGGCCTCGGGAGGCAGCCTCGAGAAGCCGCCGATGGAGCTTGACGGTGCGCGCCTCGCGAGGAGGGGGTCCTTGCGAGGGCCTTTCTCACGAAGCCTTGACGTTGGGCCAGCTTGGGCCCTGCGCTGGGGCGCATGCAGACGGCCTTGCCCAGTCTCATGGGCCCGACAGTTAACAAATAAAAGACTAAGATGTTGATGCCTGCCATGAGGTTATATACATTTTATCATGACACTCATGCTTTGATGCTCACAACATAAGTACCTCCACTTGATGTCTCATTTCCATATCAATGGGTATTTTGCTACTAGTTGGAAGGTTACGTGAAATAATTGGACGATTTTTTATCATGAGAAATGTCTCAATGCCTTAGAAATTGAAAGGACTATGGATTTTTAACTCCAAAATTTGGTTATAGCAAGAAAATAAGCTAAGTCACACGTTTGGGCAAATCTTTGTATCATTTGACAAAAATATAGAATTCCTTTCAAGGCGATGACCGCTAGTTTCCATTTTAAGCGCGACAAGCATCATTGTTTCCTAATATGGTAGACTTGATGGGATCCAATCCATTTGTTTTATACTTGCTTTCTAGCCCAAGATATATTGTGCACTGTCATATTTATGTAAAAACAAGAATTATCAATATTAGTTCTTTTGAGGCACCCACTTCCGATTATTTGACTAGAGGTTTGTTTTCCCGATAAATTGGCAACAATGTCCTAACTTACAAAACAATAATCTTAAGAATAAAAGATGGGTCCCTCGCAAAAAGGAATAAAAGATGGGTATCCACTAAATAAGACCCAATATGATTTTTGGCCAAATCTCCACCTAGCAACAATAGAAATTAGTCTGCCGCCGCCGGCCCTTCCCTTGCTTGCAAACCCTATCCCTACAAGAGAACATATGCTAACCCTTGGATCCAATCCAACGAGTCTCATCATTTACACCGTTCTATACATACCCTCTCTATCCCTAACCCCACACCCCCAACCGAGGCCCGCCGCAGCCGGCCCTTCCCTCACTTACAAACCCTAACCCTACAAGAGAACATATACTAACCCTTGGATCCAATCCAACGATTCTCATCATCTACGCCATCCTATATATTCCCTCCCTACCCCTAACCCCACACTCCCAACCAAGGTCCGCCGACACCCACCTCTTCTTCTAGCTGGAAACCTAGCCCACAATTCACTCTCCGTGCTAACCTTGATGCTACCAACCAGACCACTCAAGTTAGCCTCCTCTCCAGTATTGCCGCCGCGTCTTCTTCCACAACTCATCATTTTCCCTCCTAATGGTCGAATCTAGTGTCAAACTCTTTGGAGAAGTCGGCAAACCCCTTATGGACACATCTCCCCCTAAAATTGCGACATGTTGGGCTAGAGAGGTCGCCGATCAACAAACCCTAAAGATCGGCCGGATGGGTTGCCACAATGGCCAATTTCGAAGGGGAACAAGAGTACAATTTATCCTGACTAAAGGTGGTCTTCGCCTGCTAAAGCTCCCTGCCATGACGCACCGGTGGGCTCGGTGATGACCTCCATCCTGGCAAGCCCGCTGTCCTGGTCTTCTTGCACCAAAGTGGCAACCTTTGGGGCTTGCTTTGGGAACCGACACACTGTCCTTGCTCCCTTAGCACGAAAGAGGAAAACCTCCCTATCTGCGCCTGTTGGTGCCCTTCTGGCTCCGCTCGTCGCCACGCGCATCACCCACGTGAAGCAGCAGGGCCGCGTGACTGTTCTGCCTGATCATTGATCTACACGCCTCCGCGAGAGGCCTCGGGAGGCAGCCTCGAGAAGCCGTCGATGGAGCTTGACGGTGCGCGCCTCGCGAGGAGGGGGTCCTTGCGAGGGCCTTTCTCACGAAGCCTTGACGTTGGGCCAGCTTGGGCCCTGCGCTGGTGCTGCGCCCTAGGCCGCAGGCAGACGGCCTTGCCCAGTCTCATGGGCCCGACAGTTAACAAATAAAAGACTAAGATGTTGATGCCTGCCATGAGGTTATATACATTTTAGCATGACACTCATGCTTTGATGCTCACAACATAAGTACCTCCACTTGATGTCTCATTTCCATATCAATGGGTATTTTGCTACTAGTTGGAAGGTTACGTGAAATAATTGGACGATTTTTTATTCTTGACAGAGGTATGCGCGAAATTCCCTTTCTATTCTTGACAATAGACAACCGATTTTATGTTATTTTATTTGCTAATTTTGACATAGGTGGTGATCCAATATTCAACGAATTTCGGGAACTAGTATTTCCAGACAGAAAATAAATCCTTGATATTGAAAGAATCAATCAATTTCTTTTCTTTTTAGCTGATGAGAATCAATCCATATCTCCACCATGGTAAAGAAGGAATCACAAAAGACAAGGAGGAAAGCAAATACACACACACACTAGTAGCATCAAATCCTTGGTAGTAGAAAAGGAAAAATCCCCTTTCTCCTAGAGCCGCATGCGCGCGCAGGAGGCCTGACCTGATCGGAGCGGAGAGGAGAGCCAGCCGCACATGCCCGTGCTGCGGGCGCGGCCCCACCTACCCCGCCCTAATATGCTCTCTCCCGAATCCCCACCTCCCCAGTCCCCATCTATAAAAGCCGCGCCCCTCCTCCTCTTCCCTTCCACGCAGCGACCAGTCGCCGTAGGTAGCACGCTCCCCCTCTTCCTCCTCTCCAAAGTCCACCGCCCTCCGTGCCGAGCAACCGAATCGGGATCGATCGTCTCCTCCCCTCCCCGTCGCCGCCGCCTCGGGCTCGCTTGGTGCAGATCGGGACCCTCCGCCCGCCCCGACGGGCCGGATCCCGCCTTGCACCAAGTGAATCGGAGCCGGCGCAGCGACCTCGCCCCCGCCGCCAGAATTGGTCGATACTCCGGTGACGTTGATTTCGGTTGCCTTCTTCCCTGGTTCGATCGGTCCGACGCTGGTGATTGATTACTAACTACTCGCTGCCGGTCTTATGTTCGATTCCGTAGGTTCGCTCGTGCCTGTTGCGCGTTCGGATGTTTGCCTGGATTACGAAATTCGCTAGATCTAGATCTGGCGCCTGGATTTAATTGTTGCCTGTTTGATCTGACTGATTTTTTGTTGCCAAGCAAGATCTAATCCTTCTTTTTTGCCAGGATTCGTGCCACGCTATGGTGCAAATTGAGCCCCCAAATTGTGTTGCAGGGGAGGCCGTGGGACGCTATGAGACGGTTCGAATTAGTTGGTCATGACGCGAATTTCGATTTGGATCATTGGGCGGGTCTTGTGTATGGTACTGGTAGATTCAGTAGTATTTGGCGTGATTGAACTGTGGAGAACATTTATTGATGTAGATGGATGCTGGTATCGTTTTACTACTTGTAGCAGGGGCGTATCTCTGGCTAGCAGCTCTGTACTCTGCAGGTGACTGGTAATTGCTGTGGACTTGTTTTGGGAGGAGACATGCTCAGATGAGTTGCATGTGTATCCTTCCACATGCTTTATTTAGCACATTTGCTGTAGCCTGATGTGAATTGTCTTCAAGACAGATGCTAATTCCAGAGATTTGATATGAAACCTGTAAGGTCTACAGTAGACTTGTTCTGTTCATCTGGGGAATTTCAGCCTTTTGATTCAAGACCTATCGGTATGGTTTGAGCTTTGATTTGTCAAAAGCTTACTAAACCTTATTCAGCAGTGATCAAAGTGGATAGGCACAAGTATCAAAGTTTGCATAGGGATAGGTGTGTAGTTGCTATTTTTTGTATAGTTTTAACTACACTACATAGGGGTGTAGCGAGCTAATCTCGATCCCATCTGTGAATCTTGATAGGAGCAACATGTACGGTTTCCAATTTTGAAAGTGTGCCAAGTTTGTTGCTTCCTGGATGTTTCACTAGTTATATGCTGTACCACGTGGTCATTGTTTGTATCAGAATGGAGCAAAAGAGAAAAGTGAGTTTCTAACAGTAAATTGGTCGAATCCAAAGCGACTCTTCCGGTGTATGCAAGTTGAGATTAGATGTTTAATCATTTCCTGGCTTGTCAACAGTTTTCCCTCTGGGATGAATTGACAGTGTACGTTTGATTGTTGGGACGTGAGTTTTCCTGAATGACTGTCATATTCTCTGAATACCGATGATTACGACCTGCGCTGTTGGTATGAATAGTGCTTCTATGGTACGAAGCATAGTTGATCATATAATTACCTATTTTAGTTGGAATCTTTGACCATTCAATGACAACTAGTACTAGGACTCGTTTGATCTAACAACTTTTGCCCATAAACCACGGTGGATTTTACAACTTCTGCTATCCGGAATCATTCTGAATGAAACCTGAAGACCATGTTTTTGTTTGGCAACTCTGGCACTCGTTTTCATCACTAATAAAGGTCGGTCGTTTTCACTGTAGTACAAAGTTTCGGGACATGGCTTTCGCCGTTGCCGCGATCTGACCGCAACCTAAATTGGCCGAGTCGACACTCACATACTGTAGGAGCTAAAGCGGGCCGGCATTAGGTTCCTCCTTTTGTTGGTCTTTTGCATGCCAAAAGACTCGGTCAGAATATATGCTCCTGGATCGAGATTCTTTGCTGGATCGGCAAGCGAGGAGAAGAGGCAAGTAGCCGATTGGCACTAGCAGCAGCTGGTCGACCTTGTGAAAGTGGATTCCCTCTCCCTCTCGTCTCGAGCTGGCGCTCATCTTTGCACCGTGTACTTCCTCCAGTTCGCATATAAGATTTGACTGAAGTTAAGCCTCGTAAAATTTAACCAACTTTATAGAGAAAAATACCAACATTCATAATTTGAAATCAATATCAATAGATGTGTCATGATTTAAAGTTTCATATTGTATAACTTTAACATGGCAGATGTTGATATCTTTTCATATAAATACGGTCAAACTTTGTAAAGTTTGACTTCAGAGAATTCTAATATGCAGAGTAAAAAGGATCAGAGGGAGTATGTATGTATGTGATGCGAGGTGTGATCTTTTTTGCGGTTAGAATATCGTGGCAGCCTTGGTGAGAACGTGTCCTGCAAAGCAAAGCTGTCACGGAATATAAATTTGCCTGACGTCCTCGAGTTGAATGGATGAGGCAGGGCAGTCAGGCAGGCAGGCAGAGACTGGTGGAATTCCAGCTCTGGGCGGGCGGGCGGGTGATGTATCGTCCGCTGGTGGCGCTGGCGGTGGTAAAAGATTTCTGGTTCATCTTTGTGGCAAAGGCATACGTCACCGGGAATCAGAGACCGCGGCGGAGGGCGGGCTGGGCCGGGCCGGGCCGGGCTGCTGACCGATGTACCTGCTTCATTCAAAAGAGTTGAAAGCCTGGCACATCTTTGGTGAAACTTCAGAGTCTCGCGGGCAGTTGGTCCGGCGGAATTCAACCGTGAGCAGTAGCACAGTACAGCGGCGGAAATGAAGCCGCGGATCCGTATGGGGCCAGAAACACCAGACGGTACTGGAATGAACTTGAGTGATCTGTCGGGGCGGAACACATGGTGGGCGTCCGCTTGCGCTGTTCCGGGCGGTCGAGTCCAGGCCCCTGCCCGTCCGGCTCCAGCTCCAGGCGCTCTCCGCAGACCGGCCACAGAGGGAGCACGTGAGAAAAGGCATGAGATGCTCGTCCAGGGCCATGGTCCCCTCCCCTCCGACGCTGGCTGTAAATTCTCTGCCGATTTGGGGATCCCCTGCGGGATGTTTTGCTGGTGGATTTATTATTTTCTCGGGGGATTCAATGTGCTGCGCTGCTCGGCTGCACTGGCCACAGCCCAGAGCTTGGACAATTAATCTGGTCAAATCTGACCATTTAAACTGGTACCTTTTGATTTCATTTAACACAGTACAAATACAGATGTTCACATACGAACACCTATGTTTGATACACACGTACACCATACTTCTATAAGCATCTTCGAAAGACTGAGCCGGCGTAACATTTTCGTAGTCTATGAAAACGGTTTCTCTCACCGAACGTACATCGTCAAAAAACTTCTAAATAAATTCAGAAAAATTGCGACCACCAGTATAATTCTAGGACTTGAACCCTGTGTTGGTTTCATCACAAGGAATCTAACCATTTGAGCTATGCTCAGTTTCGTAATTATTTTTTGTTTGAAAACCAAATGAACATGGCTATGTATCTTTGTAGAACAAGTATTCCAAGCAATGCCATTTATTATTCTTTTGAGGGTCCGCGGGTAATTTAAAAATCACTTTGAAGTGCAATCAAGCCTTCCGCACTTGGACCCTCAAGCACTGACCCTCAAACCGGCCACATCTTTTCGGACCGCGTTGTTTGAGCGTGTTGCTTCATTCAACGCGGGCTTGTATCGGTCTGTCGGGCGGTTTAGATGTATTTTCTCCCGCAAACTGGAAACAAATATGGCCATATGGATGGGCCTTGTCGGCCGGGCCGCTCCCAAGATCGCGTCTGACCACACTGGTCCACCAAAAATCCTCACTCGCCTCTCCTGCATTGATTTCCATCGAGCGCCCGCGCCGCTTCCTGCGTCGCATTCATGTCAGCGCAGAGCATGCGGCGATCGGCATTGATGTTGCGATTTGACCAGATGGGAGGGCGGCGCCGACGGACGTGACTTCTCGGGCGTCGTCGATTCAATGGTGACGACGCGTCCCGAGGAACCAACTCCGGCCGCTGCACCGCATTGAAGCGGGTTGGCCGCCCCTTCGCCTGGCCTGGGCGCGGCTATTTAAGACGGGCGGCAGCGACACACAGAGCCGCACTCCCCCTCCCCGACCACTGCCTCCCGCCCCTTCTCCTCTATATTTCCAAGCCCCTCGTCCTCTCCGAGCCCAGCGACGGCGACGTCGAAGTCATGGTGCTCCGCACCGGCATGCGAAGTAGGCGAAACTCCTCCTTCGACGGTTCTTGGCGCCATCACCCACACTCTCCGGGCCTATCGGCGTCCACGACAGCCAACTCCTCCGCTGAGGAGATCGTCATCTCGTCCGCTGACGAGGAGGACCAGGCCCCGCAGCAGCCGCCCGACTCCTTAAGGAGGCTTCTCTGAACGGAAGAAGATTCCGTCCATCACATCGAGAGAATGATGGAGCGGTCACTCCATTACATCGGCTGACGCCACCATCGCCGGCGCACGCCAAGGAGGAGCCGCCGTCCCCGCTGCGCCACCGCATGAAGTGGGAGCTGGCGTCCCTGCTCCGGCCTACGAAGAACGAGCCGGCCTCACCACAATACAACCACGGTGTCTTGATCGGACGCCGCGTGAAGGATGAGCCATCGTCGCCCCCGCACCACCGTGGCGTCTAGATTAGATGCTCACTCGGCCGACCATCATAGCCGTCGCGCCGTCACTACCTCGCCGTCAAGGAAGAACTTACGCCCGTGATCAAGAAGGCACGGGACCGCCTCCTTCACTACCTCGGAGGAGGCGGTTACGGTGGTGCCTCAGGCTCGAGGACTGTCGTATCCGAGGCAGAGCGCGCGGCAAGGCAGCAGACGATGTATGACCGGCGCAATGCTTGTCGTCGCTCCGCGTTCACCAAGAGCGACGTGGCGCTGGACTGAGTCTGCAATGACCCTGGCCTCACCGCCGTGTGGGCACTCGACCACTCCCTGACCACTGCGGAGACTGCTGCCAGGACCTGCCGCCGCCGCCTTGACGGCGAGCTCGCCAAGATCGGCGAGGAGTGGTCGCCGGTCGCGGGAAGGCTGCTACCAGAGCTCCAAAGGCCACGTCGACAGTAGCCATGACAGTATTCTGCACAACGCAACAGGAGGCAGAGTAGCAGGCAACCGCTGAACAAGGCTGCCGCGACCATCCGGCGGCGTTCCGCCGTTGGAGGGACGACGATGACGGTACCGACGGCGATGGCGGTGCGGCAGGGCAGGGTGGCCACGCGTACGAGGTGGTGGTACGGTATATGGTTTATGTTTTTGCTAAACGGTCAAAATATCAATCTTTTATGTAAATTAGATCCGAACTTTAATGAAATCCATCTAGTTTGAACGAATTCCGTCTGGTTTGTTTTATTGTTGCCCAAATGTATGCGAGCACGCACCTGGAAGGAACATCAAGAGGAGACGTGCACAACAAATCATATATGACGCATGCCTTGTTAAGTTTTTTTAGGCAATCTCACAAAGCTTTTATTCAAGTCGTCACAATGTTTACAGGGAGAAAGAAATTCCTCCGGGATGACCTAACCAAACATGGCGGCCGGGTCCCAAGGACAAAGCATGCTTCGCAAGATTGTGAGCATCAATGTTTGAGCTCCTAAACTCATGGACTATAATTACAAGAAGTAAAAGAAACTAAATGAAGTTTTATTTCCTGAATAATTGCGTCGTAGATGGTCGCACTTCCCTTCTGGATCTCCTCGACGACCCCCTTGCAGTCGGAGGCCACATGAATGCCGCGTTAAGTGGGCACCACTATTTCTCTATTTCTAGCGAGACTGAAGGAAGCTCCGCCTAATCTAGAATTTGTAAAATGTTAAATTTGTATATATACAAAATATTTCTCACATATAGGAAAAATTTACGGAAAAATACAATGTGTAAGATTTTTTTGAAAATGTATTAAAAAATTTAATCAAGCATTTATCAAAAACATTATTAGTCTATTTAGAAAATGTTAAATAGGTATACAAAATATTCCTGATATATTTCAAAAATGTAGGACGAGTATTTTAAAAAATTGAACATAAAAACTCAGAATTAAAAATGGAGATCTTGTAGCAATAACTTGTTAATCATATTTTTAGAAAATTTATAAATGTATAAAAAATGTTCCTGATATATACCGAAAATGCAAATGTGTATGAAAAAGAGTCACCGAACACAAAAATGTCAAAAAGGTTAATTATCTATTTAAAAATGTAAAATGTGTACAAGACATTGTTCTTCATGCAAACAAAAATTGTACAACATGTATTAAATAAATATGAACATAAAACTATAATTTTTTTAAAAAATTGATCACGCATAAAAATGTAATATATTTCCAGAATTTAAACATGTATTAAAAATTAATTCCTGATTATACCAAAAATGTACAATGTGTATGAAAAGAGCAGTCATCCAATATAACTTTTTTAAATGGTAAAAAATATATAAAAAATATTCCTAACATATATGTAGAGTGTAAAAATATGCATGACAAAGTAGGCACGTTTTGAAGAAAAAAAATTTAAAGAAAAGTGGTGAAAACCAAAGAAATGAAAGACAGAAATAAAAAACACCTCAAAAACGAAAACCCCCTATGAATACGATGAAACCACATGAGGAAACAAGGAAAGCCAACAAAAATCAAACAAAACCAAAAAAACTGATGTAAACTAAGAAAGAAATGAAAAAAATGAAGAAATAGAAAAGAAAAACCAATAAAAGCGGAGAAAGGAACGAGAGAAAAACAGAACGAAAAAATAAAGAAATGAAAACACCGATGAAAATTGGAATAATATAAGTGATGAAAAAGGCAACAAACAAAAAAACATGAAACAAAAACCCAGAAGAAAAAGAAACAAAAACACGGACAAAATGCAGCGATCGAGTAAGTGTGTCCAGAGCGAGCGAGCCATTGAGCACGCAGAAACAGGCCAGCCCATTAATGTTGAGAGCACGAGAAACCTTCGACGAGACACAAGCTATGAATTTATGTCATTATTCACCATTCACGTGATCTATAAAGAGTGAGGGTTTTCTAATCAGAAGATGAATAGCATATTTCAATACTTTCACTTCCATGTCTTGGAATGATCCAATCTCATCCACTGTATTATTTGCTGCATCTTTGCATAATAGATATTTTTGATAGGAATAGGCATTGGAGGCATTGGGAACTACCGATGGAGATACGGTATTATAGCACGCACCTCTGTTTTTCTCCATTCTACCGAATCGTTTCAGGGTTGTACCATCGATGTCCCACTCACTCCCACTAATCCTATACGCTATGCTCTCACATCACTCAAGGGAACCAACAATTAGATTTTGTGTGGCTTTGCGGGGATGGAATAGCGGTTGGATAAGCTTGCTTAACATTAGCAAAAATCATGAAAATGAGGATAAAAAGGTGGTATCCTCATTTATGGGTTCAAGAGCGGCAACACTGGTGGCTTTGAGAGTCACACAAAAAGGGTGATTTGGCAATGCATTTGGTAAGCCCGAATTGCATGTCAGGTAGTGATTGGCAAATTGATGGGCGAAGAAAGAGATAGCATACGAAAGTCGTCTCAAAAAAGTAGAATTAAAATTTAACTAGACAACCATGGACCACAAACACTACAAATTACTTTTGTGGAATGGTACAATAGTCATCGGAATGTTAATCGCTCTCACGTGCAATCAAGCAAAGTGCTGCTACATACACGAAACCCTATTTGCCGCTCGTTGAAGGAAGTTGTCAGGGAGACCGCCGACCGTTCCCCCGGGGGGGGGGGGGGGGGGCATCAAATGTTTCAACGATCCCGGTTTTGGAAACATTCATTGAGGTCCCCAACCGATTTTTTCTGGATTTGGGAACATTCTAGGAGGATCCAGAAAGTTTTTTATTCTGTTTTGTTTTTGTTTTTCCTCCATTTTTCCTATTTCTTTTTTTCTTCAGTCTCCTTTTCTTTTTTTCTTTTTCTCTTTTTTCTAGTTTCTTTTAATATTTTTTTGTCATTTCTGTTTCTTTTCATTTTTCCTTTTTTGTATTTTTCATTTCAGAATTTTACAAATGTTTAAATACTATTCACGTTTTTGAAAAAATGTTCAAAGTTTCAAGAAATGTTACGGTATTAAAACAAATCGTGCATGTATTAATAAAATATTCACTTTTCCAAAGTTGTTCGAGATTTTCGAAACTGTTCTCTGTTTCAAAATTTGTTCTTAAATTTAGAAATATTCATGCTTCAAAGATCTTTATTTCAAAATTTGTTCTAGTTTTCAAATATTTTTCAGAAATTCCGAAAAAATTCATAAATTATTTGTGTTTCCAAAAATGTTCGGATTTCTTGAATTCTTTGAAGTTTAATACAATGTTCACATTTTTTTTAAAATGTTCACAGTTTTCAAAAAAATGTCGTCTTTTCAAACGTTTGTTCACGTATTCGAAAAATGCTAGTAATTCTGAATTTTATCGGGAATTTATTTTTTTCTCCATTTCAAAATTTGTTCGTAAATTTTTGAAAGTGTTCGTGCTTTCAAAAATTGTCCCATTTTCGGATTTTGTTCAAAAATTAAAAAATGTTCACGTTTCTGGAAAAAGTGCAGGAACTTCAATATGAGTTCACGGTTTCAGAAAATTTTAAAAAATTTCGTTATTTTTTCAGGGAGATTCAAGTTTTATACTTTGATAGTTCTTTTAGTTTCGAGATGCATAGCTGCCACAAGAGCACTTCGGTCGTATTTGCTTTCCACGAGTGAACATCAGCGTATTGTCGCAGATTAGAATCCCAGGTATCGCGAACAATTTTTTTGCTATTTTTTACCTCACTCCGCTCCGCACCGCAAATGGGACGGCCGAAGATGACTGCCCCTATGGGATTGACCCTGGGAGGTCCCATTATGTACCACATGCGAGCATTAGTGCATGGTCGCCCACGTAACCTTCAGCCTTCAGGGGAGCCAGCCCAACTTTTTTTTTCCAAACTGATTTCTATCGCCAGCCACGGAAACAATAAATCAATCACTACGTGCGGGCCTCCCTTTAGCTCAAAAAGAAAACAAATACGTGTGCCTCCAAGCGAGCGAGTGCATTTGTTTTGTAAAATTAATTATTTTTTTCAGAAGGTTTTATTTTCAATTAAAATGAATTTGGAAAACAAATTTACAAATTTGAAGAATATTCAGGAATTCAAAAAATATTCGTGAACATGGAAAAAATGTTTGTCAATTCAAACATGTTCACAAATTTGTAGAAGTGTTCGAGAATTTTGGAAAACTTCACGAATTCAAAAAATGTTCAGGAATTTGAGAAATGTTCTGAGTTTAAAAAATATTCATAATTTTCTAAAAGTTTAAAATTGAAAAATCTTGGTGAATTTAAAAATATATTCATTAACTTAAAAAGTCGATATAATTCAACAAAAATATATATACATTTGAAAATGTTTGTGAATTTGAAAAAGGTCCTCATATTTATAAAAAATCATGAATACAAAAAATGTTCATGAATTAGAAAAATGAGCACAAATTTTGAAAAGTTTCATGGATTGGAAAATGTTTACGATTTAGAAGATGCTAATGAATTTGAAAAAACTTCTTGGCAACTATGATTTTTCCATGGGTTTCCAAAAAATGTTCACAAATATTTAAATGTTTGTGAATTAAAAAAATCAATATTTAAAAAATGTTTGTGCAATTTGTAAATATACGTGCACGTAAAAATGTTCTCTATTAAAAAACATGAATTCAAAAAAGTATTCATTAATTTTAAAATTTGTTTATGAATTAAGTAAAGAAATAATAACCGTGAGAAAAAACAAGAAGGAAAAACCTTTGGGAACCTTCCCAAAACCGACGAAGGTTCTAGAAGTTTCCCCAAACTATGGTGAGATCACATAAACAGAAAAAACAACTGCGAGTCTCTAGCGGCCAACTGGGAAGCCCGTTCGCTGCAGATAGAGGAAGGCCTGCCGGCGAGCTTGCTAGAGGTCTTCGATGACGACCTGACAATGCTTGCAGCCTCTGGTACCTTTGCTCATGCCATTTCATGCCGACTTGACCATGAAGCAGGTGCACACGCACTTCGACACCGTCATGGCAAAAAGGATCAACTGGAGCCGCTAGCGACGCTACAGCCGGTGTCGGCATTTCAATAGACGCAGGAGGAGCAACACTACAACCTTGGCCTCCTGGCAGATCTATGATGAGTTCGTGGCCGAAGTGGCCGTGGACGCGAATGCTGCTGGCTTCACGTCCTTTTCACCGAAGCTACATGCTATTGGCGCCGCTACGACAACAAGACCGGTCCGTCCACGTCCATCGTCGACCTCACCTCCATCGATGGCAGCCAGGGAGCAGACTCCGACGAGGAAGAGTAGCGCATTGGAGACAGCAGCGCCTCGTGTTCCATGTCCCACTCTTCCTCACCGGCGACCACACCTTCACTTCCTAAGGCCAGGGCTCACGGCTGCCAGACATCGACACGTAGGGGAACAACAAGGACGTGGAGGCCGGACACTTTCTGGGGCCCATGGCTGCCGACGAAGATTTAGACTAGGTTAACTTCCAAACGCTTTTGTTTAGTTGAAATATATCGAAAAATAATGAGTTTGGTCCCGTTTAAATAAAAATCATCCGGTTTACATGAAAATCATCCGGTTTATTAAAATCTGATTTGAAATGTATGCAAGTATGATTGGATGGCCGGCTTCGGTATCACTGTCTGCGTCCGTGGACAAATACATTATCCATTTTAAGGGTACGCATTGGAGATACCCTTAGTATGGGAGAGGATGTACATGCTGTTATGCTCGACATTGTTTGATCATGTGTCTTGTGAATAAATCTTTCATTGGAGATAGGTGCTTCACCCATGTTGAATTGCTCACGCTTAACTACAAAAAATATTTTAAAAAAATGCACGAACGCTACCTAAATGCAAATCTAAACCTTCAGATGATACCAAAAATTACGTTTTTCTTTCATGAACTTTGTTAGCAGAACTTTTGTATTGCCCAGAGCATCATTTGGGTGCAAAGGATGGATAAAGTTGGCATAGTTGACGACCTACCATAGGACTAAGATCACAACTAAGAGATTCTCAGAAATTGAATAAACAGAGTACAAACGAATTCATATCGGCTCCTACGGCCCGAGCCCTTTATAAGGAGCACCAGAGTAAAAGATAAATACCACTGCGATTTTAATTCTCTATTTTGGAATATCACATGCCATTTGGTGCATTATGTGCTGTGTCTCTATATAATAATTGTTTGGATCTAATAGGCTTAGAAGGCATAGGGAATTTTCCATGGATGACCAGGTATTACGCTGCGTCGTCGAAATTCCTACCGCCTTGCGAGGCATGTCCGGAGTTCGAGCCAGAGGAGCAGGAAGGGCCCAAGAGCCGGAGCTTTTCGCCTGACATGTTCTGTCGAACGTGACGACGGCGGTCGATGAGCCGCTTCAATCTCCGCCTACCCGCTAGAATGCCACACAGTGCGGGAACCAGCGGGAGGCATGGCCGCCCCACGGTGAATTCCATTTGCATGTATCCACCTCAAAGTTGAAAACAAACAAGCGAACAACCACATGAAGAAAGAGGTCGAGAGAGCAAGGCTACAGGCATGCATCCTTCATCCCCCGGTGTCGCTTGCTCGCTTGTTCTATGCAGAGTCTGGAATGATAGTGGTAGGTAATGCAGTATTGTACCACGGGCCGTGCCATCGATTCTGATTCATACGAGGCTCATTACCATTTCGATGATCGGGGCCTTTTATTATAGCTGATTTAGAAAGGAAAAAACTGATTTGTTCTTTAGTCTACCACATACTGGCCTATCTACATGTCCATGGCGCCTGCGACCAATACAATTCGTGCAACACATGCAAAATTAGTTGTCTGTCAATCGGCACGAATTGGTTAGTCTTCTAATTAGCAGGTATAAAGTGAAAATTCATAGCATCCTCCATCCCAGCGCACTCTGTCCTAGGTTCCTAGTCCCAGTTTGGACAAATAGAAAGAATGTATTCCGCAAATAAAAAGAGGACAAAATGTGCATTCCAACGAAGAGAAAGTTTAGGGCTAATCAAAGTATACTTCTGTTTTGTTACAACCTCTCTAAACACATCAATGAAGTAGATTTCTTCATATCTTTCATAATAAAAGGTAGGATGATTTTTCTTAAAAAAATATGTTGCCCGCGCCTAGTGTGTCAATACACGTCCTGTGTATGTACCGCCCATACACGGCGTATGTGGCATACCTAAACCCTATTTGACGCCATCAACTTTTTTTGTCTTTCTTTTTAATCTTCAAAAAGTTTGAGCTGCAGGAGATTCAAAATCCAACCCTCAAAGTTTACTCAAGTTCTAGTAATGAATCGGGACAGGTTACTTGTTGTGCCCACTTGCTTTCTTTTTCGCTTCTTTCATGGCAAACATAACTTTGTGAACTTTCAGGCCAGTTTTTTTCGTGCTTTTTTAAGCCGGGATTTGTTCTGTTTTATTATGTGTTTTTTTTCCTTTTTCCTTTTTAATATTTTTCTTCTTCTGTTTTCAATCAAATTTGTGAACTTTTTCTTAAATTTGTGAATCTTTTCAATTTCTTGAACTCCTTTTGCAACTTTTTAGAGATCTTTTTTTGAAATATTCTGAAATTTTCATATCTGTGAACGTCTTTTTCAAAATCGATGAACTTTTTTCAAATCCGCGAGCGCTTGGGCCAGCCCAACAGGCGCCCGATGGGAGCAACACAGTCGCCTAGTTGGGCCAAGCCCTAAGCGTTTTGTTTCTTCACCTTTTTTGTTAATTCATATTTCTCCTTTTTTGTCTATATTATTCATTTTGAAATATGTTTGAAAATGCGAGAATTTTTTTTGGAATATCAGAAAATGTTCTCGTTATCAAATATTCTCTACAATTTTAAAAATGTTATGGAATTTCAAAAAATGACCCTGTTTTCTAATTTTTTGCTCACAAAGTTAAGAAATGTTTGCGTTCAAAAAGTTGATATTTAAAAAAACATATGTGCTTGGAAATTTGTGTTCAAAATTTTAATCAATTGTTGAGTATTTGGTTGAGTTTTTCTTAATAATTTTAGAATTAGTGTTCATGTTTGTAAAATTTCATAGAAAATTTGAATTTTAGAAATTGTTGACAAATTTCAAGAAATGGTTAAGACTTAAGAAAATGTTCATGTTGAATGATAATGATGAAATTCGCTAATAACAGAAGCATTCAAATTAGAAAAACCTACATGCTCATGGATGCACCCGTGTGGCATGGCATAGACATATGAGGCATCAATGCCTGGTTTGAGTGACTTCCGATACCGTTTGCACGCTGTGATACCTTCGGCCATTTATCGACCCTTTTCATCGAGAAAACTCCAGAAAAATACAAAACTTTTAAAAATTTGAACTACTTGCATTAATGCCTTTATATGGTCATAGAAGCTGGTGGAAAACTTTGGGCGATTTGATAGATGTCAAACAACAACGTGTGCTTTCGAATGGATCCCTCTCGCCTATCCAAACACTCTTCATTGAACATGGTCTATTTTCGGACATCCTTGAAATGACTCCAACTTTTGCAAGCAGATAGGCATATGCCCATGATAGGCATCTATACCTAGTTTGAATGACTTTCAACACTATATGCAAGATCGACCTTTTTTCACATTATATTACAAAACTACACAAAAAAATGTGGAAAAGAAACTAAAAAAACTCAAAATCTGAAAATAGAAGAAGAAAAAGAAACGATAAAAAACCCAAAATAGCAACAACCTTATCACTCACCTTGCTCCGCGATGGCCAAGGCCTAAGCATGGTGACATAACCCTCTCTTGGCCTGAGAAATTGGCTGACAGTAAACTGTCTGCGGGATATATAACAAATGCATTATTTTTCGTAAAACAAAAGATCCTTTTGCTACTGACCCACCCAAGTACAAATGAATTTATGTCACTATCTACCATTCATGCGATCTATAAAGGGTGAGGGTTTTCTAATCAGAAGATGAATAGTTATTTCATTATTTTCACTTCCATGCCTTGGAATTACCAAATCTCATTCCGTGTATTATTTGGTGCATCTTTGCACAGTAGAGATTTTTGATAGGCATAGCCGCATAGGTATTGGAGGCACCGGAAACTACCGATGGATAGTTAAAATTATAGCATGCACTGCAATAGTTCCTTATTCTACTTGGCCACTTCAAGGCTCTACTATCCCTGTCTTTTTTTTGCGGTTACTATCCCTCGTCCACTCATGCCCAGTCATCCTATACGCCATACTCTCACATCACTCAAGGGAACCAACAATCAGATGTTATGTGGCTTTACTGGGATGGAATAGCGGTTGGCTAAGTTTGCTCAACATTAGCAACAATGATGAAAAGAAGGATAAGAAAAAATGTGGCATCCTCGGTTATCGGTTCAGGAACGGCAACACTGGCAGCTTTTAGAGTCATGCGAAGATGTTGATTTGGCAAGGCCTTTGGTAAACCCGAATCACATGTTAGATAGTGATTGGCAGATTAGTATGGACAAGACAGAGAGAGCGTACATAATCGTCTCACAAAAGTCAAACTAAAATTTAATTAGACAACAACGTGACCACAAACACAACATATTAATTTTGTGAAATGGTACAACATGAGCTTTGCTACACGTACATGATGTTACATAGATGAGGGGTTTACATGGTGTTGTGGCGGTTTTTAATTGATTATTAGTAGAGGCACGGGTCCACTCCTGTGGAAATCAGGGTGTGTGTTTAGAAAGTTTGGAAGAAGCCTGTAGAAATCTGTAAAAACCTGTACCTCCAGCATTTTTGGCACAGAGCTTTGCTTCACGTGCAATCAAGCCAAGCGCTACTAAGTACCGCGAGCGAGCATTGGCGCATGGTCACCCACGTGAACCTAAGGCGGGCCAGCCCAACTGATTCCAGTCGCCAGCCACTTACAAAAATAAACCTATGGTTATGTGCGAGCCTCCCTTTCGCTCAAAAAGAAAACAAATGTGTGTGTGCCTCCAAGCGAGTGAGCTCATTTTTTCCAAAAATAATTAAACCTTTCGGACGGTTTTATTTTTATAAAAAAACTGAATTCGATTTTTACTTAAATTTTGAAGAATATTTCTCAACTCAAAACACTGTTCACAAATTTGAAAAGATGTTCACGAATTTTAAAAAACTCCACAAATTCAAAAAATGTTCACAAATTTGAGAAATGTTCTGAGGTTCAAAAGTATCCATGATTTTGTAAAAAGTTCACCAATTTGAAAAATCTTTGTGAATTTTAAAAATATTAACAAAATTTCAATAGAATTTTAACAAAGAAGTCATAAATTTTGAAATACTCATGAATTTGTAAAAGGTTCACATATTTTAAAAATATCCATGAATACAAAAAATGTTTGTGAATTTGGAAAGCGACCAAAATTTTGAAAAATTTTCACAAGAAATTGCTGATGAATTTGAATTTCTTTTTGCAACTATGAATTTTTATTTTTCGAAAAATGTTCACGAAATTTTTAAAATTTCTACGAATTCAAAATATTCAAGATTTCAAAAAATGCCCGTGCACTTAAAAAAGTTATCTACTGAAATATCACGAATTCAAAAAGTGTTCATAAATTTGAAAGTTTGTTCATGAATTAAGAAAGAGAAAAGAAAACAGAAAACCATGAGAAAAAAAGGAAAACCTTTGGGAGCCTTCCCAAAACTGATGGAAGCTTCTAGAGGTTTCCCAAAACCATGGTGAACCAGTTGCAGATTACATAAACTGAAAAAAGAGCAACCAGTCTCTGGCGGCCAACTGGCCCGCCCGCCATGCACAACAGATAGAGGAAGACCTGCCTGCGAGCTCGCCGGAAGTCGCTGATAACGACCTAATGATGGTTGTGGCCTGTGACGATGAGCTAGCGCCCCTGAACGTGCCATTCCATGCTGACTTGACGATGGAACAAGCGCATGCGCACTTCAACGATGTCATGCCGATGTGTTGGCGTACCGGTAGGTGAAGGAGGATCAACGCTAGAACCTCGACCTCCTCACGCATCACCGGCAAGCGGATGGATAGACCTACGGCGAGTTCGTAGCATAGTTTAAATGACCTAATCGGACCGGCGGTCAGACCAAAAAATACCGGAACCAGCGATCCCAATGGTTTTTTGAGCGTAGCGGACCATCCCGCAATGGCGCAATCAAACTGAAAAAAACTGGTCAAACCGACCGTTTTTTAGAAAACCGATAAGTCGGCGGTTCACAGAAAACTGGTGGTTCGATGTTGATTCCAGAAAAGACCCTCGATCGAGTTGTTTTTGTGCGTACGAGCTGAGGGTTGAATCGGTAAAGAAAAAAAAATATTTTGGTAGGGTTTCGGTCGATTTGGAGCTTTCTCTCTCTCGATATATTGTTGGTTGGTGTATTTATTAATAATATATATTATTTTATCTACTAATTGGTGTATTTATTGATAAAAAATAAATTATTTTATTCTTAAAAACCGACAACCGAATCGGCGGTTCGACAGGTAAAAACCTGAACCGACGTGTTGCCACTTCAATTACCGGTCCAGTTTTTCAAACTATGGTTTGCGGGTGAGGAGGCCACCTTATTTCTCATTTTACTTCTTTATTTTGGAAATGACATTGGATGCAATATGTGTTGTTTCTTTGTGCAATAGCGACTCAAAATATAATCGGCATAGACGTCATTAGAAATTGTCCATGGATATCATGTACTACGCTACCTTGTGGAAATTCCTACTGCCTTGCAAGGCACGTCCGGAGTTCAAGCCAGAGGAGCCGGAAGGGCCCAGGAGCAGTGGCGGAGCTTAGTGCATGGCTGGGGGGCTGTGCCCCCCCCCCCCCAAGATTAGCACATGTAGGCATAAAAATATTAGGGAAATAATTTAGATTGTTAAATTTTGCATGTTTGACCCTCTCACTAGCCTATATATTTCATTTGCCCCCCCCCCCCGCCCCCCCCCCCCAAAGATCTTGCTCAGGCTCCGCCACTGCCCAGGAGCCATAGAATTTGTCGGACGTGATGACGGCGGTCGATCAGCTGCTTCAATCTCCGCCTACCCGCGGGAATGCCACACAATACGGGAACCCACCCCATGCTGGATTCCGTTTGCATGTACCTGCCTCGCAGTTGAAAACAAACAAGCGAACAACGGCATCAAGAAAGAAGTGGAGAGAGCAAGACGCATGCATCCTTCGTCTCTCTTCGCCGATTTGTCGGTGCGGCTTCCTTACGGCTTTTGCTATGGCGAGGAGGGGACGATTGATATTGTACCTGTGGTCGTGCCATTGATTCGATTAAGACCAGACTCATTAGCACCCTAAATTTCAAATGATTTGGTACTTTTACAGTTTTACTATAGCTGGTTTACAAAGGAAATAAAACAATTTGTTATTTAGTCTAACGCAAACTAGCCAATATCACCATGTATATTGTCCATGGCGACCACACAATGCCGTGCAACACATGCAGCTAGTTGGTTGCCAATCGGCTCGCCCTGGTTAGTGTGCTAATTAGCACTTATGAAGTCTTGCATACCACTTCTTCTAGGTCGGGCGTGCAGCCGTCACTGATTCCAGTTGGGCCAACGTCTTTTTGGATGGGTGCCTAGCATAAGCAGTGCTATACACACGACACGAGCGAGACGATTCATGCATGATGAAACATCCTCAATGCGGCTATATCTTTCACGTGTCGAGGCACGACTTAGAGACATAATCGCATTGAAGGTATATGTCGCAAGTGAGGTAATCTTCACACAACCCATATAATACATAAGGAAAGAGATACATAGTTGGCTTACAATCGCCACTTCACACAATTACATAAATAAAGCATTACATCAATCAAATACACTCATGGTCCGACCACGAAACCAAAATAAAAGAAGAACCCCAAATGCGACAAAGGTCCCCGATCGATCCCAACTGGGCTCCACTACTGATCAACTAGAACGGAATAACACAAAGGACAAGATCTTCAACGAGCTCCTCCTGAGCTTGGTTGCGTCATCTGCAAGGTATCATCGGCACCTGCAAGCTAGTTTTGGAAGTATATGTGAGCCACGGGGACTCAGCAATCTCGCACCCTCGCGATCAAGACTATTTAAGCTTATGGGTAAGGTAAAGGTATGAGGTGGAGCTGCAGCAAGCGACTAGCATATATGATGGCTAACATACACAAATGAGAGCGAGAAGAGAAGGCAAAGCATGGTCGATAAAAGTATGATCAAGAAGTGATCCTGGACTACCTACGTCAAGCATAACTCCAACAACCGTGTTCACTTCTCGGACTCCGCTGGAAAGAGACCATCACGGTTACACACGCAGTTGATTCATTTTAATTAAGGTCAACTTCAGGTTTTCTACAACCGGACGTTAACAAATTCCCATCTGCCCATAACCGCGGGCACGGCTTTCGAAAGTTCAAATCCCTGCAGGGTGTCCCAACTTAGCCCATGACAAGCTCTCACGGTCAACGAAGGAATAGACCTCCACCCGAGACGTTCCGATCAGACTCGGTATCCCGGTACAACAAGACATTTCGACAGGGTAAAACTAAACCAGCAACACCGCCCGATGCGCCGACATCCTGATGGGAGCTGCACATATCTCGTTCTCAGGGCAACACCGGATGAGACATCCTACGAGTAAAACCAGCCCTCAAGTTTCCCCGAGGTGGCCCCGCAGTCTACTTAGTTCGGACCAACACTTAGACAAGCACTGGCCCGGGGGGGGAGGGGGGGTTAAAACAAGATGACCCTCGGGATGCGCGACTCCCAAGGGAAAAAGGCTAGGTGGCAAATGGTAAAACCAACGTTGGGCATTGCTGGAAAAGCTTTACTTAAGGCGAACTGTCAAGGGGTTCCCATTATAGCCCAACCGCATAAGGGACGCAAAATCCGGGAACATAACACCGATATGACGAAAACTAGGGCGGCAAGAGTGGAACAAAACACCAGGCATAAGGCCGAGCCTTCCACCCTTTACCAAGTATATAGATGCATTAATTAAAATAAGATATATAGTGATATCCCAACAAGTAAACAAATGTTCCAACAAGGAACGGCCTCCAATCTTCACCTGCAACTAGCAACGCTATAAGAGGGGCTGAGCAAAGCGGTAACATAGCCAATCAACGGTTTGCTAGGACATGGTGGGTTAGAGGCTGAACATGGCAATTTGGGAGGCTGACAAGCAAGTGGTAGGCATCGTAGCAATGGCATAGCAAAAGAGCGAGCAAACTAGCATAGCAAAGGTAGTAGTGATTTCGAGGGTATGATCATCTTGCCTGAAATCCCGCAAGGAAGAAGAACGAGTCCATGAAGAAGACAAACGAACATAGACGAACGGGTCCTCACAAACGCGACGTTATCGGAAGCAACCCGAAGAAGCAACACCGGAAAAGAAGCACACAACATAGTCAACAACCAACACATCAACATGGCATGATGCACATTCAAATATGATGCATGTCCGGTTTAAAGAGGCATGGCATGGCAAAATGCACAAGCAATCCTACAAATTAAGTGGCGCTCAATATGCAACGGTGCATATTGACGAAACACCACGACAAGTTATTTAGTTTGATCCCGTTTATGTACCCAACAATATTAAATGTTTTTAGCATGGCAAGAGGTGAAGCACAACAAAACTACCTATCTAGGCAAGTTTAAATGAGGCCGGAAGCAACGAACAACAAGTCCGGAAAATCCTCATGTGCATAATTTAAGGTTTGGTACTGTTCTGCCCTAAACATTATTTTAGAGTTGTTAAACATGCAAGATGAGGGCACCATGATAAAGTAGGCATTTTTCTACCCCAATTACATATAAAGTTTATTAAATTCGGAGCTACGGTTAAATAGTTATGAATTAAACCGTTTTAGCATGGCATAGGGGCAAATAATGCAAACATCATTTTAAACATTTTAAACATAGATGAAAGTTGGATATTATTAAACTACACAAAATTCTGAGCAAGTTTCATATATAATTCATTTTAATCCGATGCACGGTTGTGAAGTTATTATATGCATGAAGAACAGGGACTAAATTGCAAAACTGCTGACTCCTGGATAATTTGACAAATCGCAGATCTGAAAAAAATGGCTATGGGCCGAAACTGCACATGGATCCATAGGGCAAAAGGAGAAGGGGGGCGGCTCACCCATGGGCTTCGGCCCAGGCGGTGGGAAGGAAGCATGCCAAGGCGGGGCGGCGCGAACTGGGCCTGGGAGGCCAAGGCCCACGCGGGGAGGAGCCAGGCAGGCCGACAGGCGCGGCCTGGCCCAGCGCGGGTAAGGTCAACGCCTCGAACGGAGACCAGCTGGATCGGGCTCCTCCCGATCCATGGCGGCGGCGGCGCTGGGGAACTCCGGCGAGGGCACAGCGAGGACGGAGGAGGCCATGGGGTTGGTGGAAATGAGCAGTTCCGGGCGGATCCGACCCCGGGGAGCCCATTCCCGGCTGCTGCGAGGACCACCGGCGACGATGGCGACATGGATCGGAGGTTCGGCGGACTCCGGTGGCACGGGGTTCGTCTCCGGCGAGGTGGCGTGCGGCGGCGCGGTGGAGGAGGCTCGGTCTGGGCGGCGTGCAGTTGCCGGCGAAGGAGGAGAAGCTCGGGCGGGGGCGACGCGGATCTGGCCCGGGGCGGCTCGGGCGGGCCGGCCACGGGCTCCGCGGGCCACGCGGTGGAGACGGCGGCGGCGCTGACATGGCGGGCGCGGAATGGCTGCGGCGGGCGGCGCGATTTGTCCGGCTTGGGCGGACATTGTCCGGCGGGCGAGAGGGGGAGAGGATTAGGGTTTCATCCGCGAATTGATTCGAAATTTCGGAGAGGGGTGCTCTTTTATAGGTAGAGGGAGGTAGGAAGCTCCAAATGAGGTGCGGTTTTCGGCCACATGATCGTGATCAAACGACCGAGACAATGGAGCAGAGTTAGGTGGGTTTTGGGCCAAAATGGAAGGGTGTTGGGCTGCAACACACACGAGGCCATCTCGGTCCCTCGGTTAACCGTTGGAGTATCAAACGAAGTCCAAATGGTACGAAACTTGACAGGCGGTCTACCGATAGTAAACCAAGGCCGCTTGGAAAGTCTCGGTCCAATCCGGAAATGTTTAACCCCCACACAAGAAAGAAAGGTAGAAATGACCACCGGAGGAGAACGGAACGCCGGAATGCAAAACGGACAACGGGGAAAATGCTCAAATGCATGAGACGAACACGTATGCAAATGAAATGCACATGATGACATGATATGCAATGCATGACACGCAAGCAATGACAACGCAACAACAGCGAATAACAGAATGACACCTGGCACATCAGTCTCGGGGCGTTACAACACTCCACCACTACGAGAGGATCTCGTCCCGGGATCTAGAATGGCACCGGAGGGACAACAGAAGAGATAAGAGAAGAGGTAAACTAAGTTGCTTCTTTGACAAACGAGTGAAACCACAACCTTGAGAGGTTGAATACATTCGAGACAGAATTCAACGAAGGTGAACAAGGTCGAAAACAAGCATTTAGAAAAGAGGAAGAAAGAACATTGCGAAAAACCTTGAGGTTGAAGGGAAGATATATATTGAAAACACTCCGGTTAAGGAAGGGGATCAAGGAAGACCAAATTCGGGCAGCACTCCGGTTGGAAAGAAAAAGAATTGAATAAGGTCTTGATAAGATGAGAAGATACTTGATGAAATCACAACACACTGCCACCGGAACTATTGAATGAATGGAACAAGGGGTAAGAAAGATCTCAGACCGCACTCCGGTTGAGAAGGGAGTCAAAATTTGATAAGATGAGAGAGCTCAAATGAAAACACGACACTCCGGTTGAGAAAGGGATGCAAGACTTGATAAGGCGAAAAGAACTTGAACAAAGGGGCACAATACTCCGGTTAAGCAAGATAGGGAAGGAATAAGAGTGATATAATTTGGACAGCACTCCGTCTGTAAATGGAAGGAATTGAACTTGACAAGATGAGAGGATACTTGTAAAGAGGACACAACACTCAGATAAAAGTATAGGCATGGAAAGATCATGATCTTTGACAAAACGAGATGATGGGTTAAAAAGATGAACATCACAATGCCTCCGGAACAAAAGTAAGAATGGAATGGAGTGAACGAAGGAAAACAATATCTTGAGAGAGCACGGTTACAACAGAAGCTAGAACGGAGTTGTTGGAAAACCCACAACAAAAAGAATAAACTTGATATGGTCTTATGGAAAACATCTCAAATTATGAGGTAACAGCCTGCCACTCACGGGAAGAAGAATTGGATTGATAAGAACAAAGAGACGAGAAACTTATTTCACCGGGAGGATAAATGAAAACTTGGATCATATATTATCAGCATTAATAGCATTACTCCTTAGGGGAAAGCTTTAGGTGAAATATAACCCAAGATAATTCCAACGAAGAGATTGATGGATTTGAAATATCTCATTCATGACAACATGTGAAACATGAACTCAAATTATCAAGAATGACATAATACCACCTCCAATGATACGGAAGAAAAAAAATGCACTCCGGATTACAATATGAAGAAAGCTTGAGCTCCTTAGAAAAGAATGTTGATGAACGCTTCGTGAAGGAATTAAATCCTTTATGAACCATCATGTAGAACCTTCAAGAGAACTCTGGTAAACAAAAGATAACAAAAAGAAAGAGAAGTTGAAAACACAAAGTGAAACCTTGCAATGATTTTGTTGGATCTCGCGATGAAATAGTTGAAAAAGATTGGAACTCCGGGAAAAAGAGAAGATGAACAATTGGAACCAAGAATTTTGATGAACCTCCGGAATAAGGAATTAATCACTTGGATGAAACACGAATAAGAATTACATTATGCTCGTCCTTCATCAATTAGATTGATGACAAACCATGGATTTGGCACACTACTTATTCTCGTAGAAAGGATTAAGAGAGATATAGCGCAAACTTGAGAAGGTCTTCAACAAACCACCGGAAGGATTGAAAACAACAAATAATTGATATGAAAACGAATGACTAGAGCTCTTGAACGAACCACCGTAAGAATTAAAAATGAACGAAGAGAAGATAAAGAAACACCGGGAAAAATTAGCAAATGAATGAAGATGCTTGAGAGAAATTATATATGAGAGAAAGAAGAGATCATGCACTGATTAGAGGATATTTGATCGATGCACCGGTAAAATTAGGAGAACGAGAGCTGAAATCTAGAGTTAATAAATCTTAGATGATTGGCTCCGGATAAACAAACTGAGAATACTCTCGAATTGCTCTGGAAGGGTAAAAAGAATTCTCACAATCAAACAATTATGAGAGGATGGCAACAAACTGGAATCACAAATGTTTGAGAGAACGAATAAGATTGAGGAAAATCTTCTTCGATCTTCAAATGATGAGAATGACGACGAGAAACATCACCATGAATTATTTAGACACTCCGGAAGAACCAAAACGAAGAGGTTGAGCCAACGATGAAAAGAATTCGACAGATCTTGGAGAAAAAACATAAGACTGATGATAATTCATTCTTACGTCAAACTTTAGAAAAGAATTTGAGAAGCTCCGGAAAAATAAGAAGAGTCAGGTAAGATCCTGTGAAAAGACCTGTGGGTTAGGGCCCACTCAAAAGAACACCGTTGAAATGATTTACTTGAAAAGAGGTATTGCACCGGTAGAATTAAAAGGCTTTAATGAGATAAACATCCTCAAAATAGGATTAACGGGTCTTGAATGACAAGACGATCCTTCTGAGATATCTTCAGCACTCCGGAACAATTGAATATCGAGAGGTGAATGATTATGAGGTGCACCGGCATGAGAAGGCATTGAAATGAGGAAAATGCTATGATCAACAAAGCTTGACTTGGATCCACCGGAGAAGAAAAGAACGAAAGATGATGAACTTGAAGCTCCGTTAGAATATACATGAGAATCACCGGATAAGAATATTGATAGAAAAAAAATGAAGAGACTTCACAAGAATAAAAGGATACTTTATTAAAACATCTGAGACCTCGAAGAAACAAGGGTGGGTGGGTGGGAAAACACTGTTGAGAAGAACTGATAATTGATCTTGCAGAAGTTGAAATGGTCGAATCCACTAGAAGAGAAACACGCCGGTTTAAAAGAAATTGGCATGACAATCTCGATTATCCAGAAGGATTAGTATTCACATCGGAGTATGAGAACACCATTTATGAAAGGTATGGGATCAACATTTGACTTCGAAGCAACTCGAATACCACAACTCAAAACAAAAACAAAGGATTGGCTTGCAGAATAAGCCAGAACAAACATATGATAGAGATTTCGTCCGAAGTTTTCGTGGTGGGGCCTACACGGGCTCGATCGTACAACACCATCATGTACAGGGCAGTGCACATGACATACGAAGCGTCCCCGAGTCAGCATAGCCAAGGACTCTTTAAGACACAACGAGACCACTGTAAAACCGACCGTGAATAGGCGGACCACTAGACGTCGAACCCCAATGTCATATCATACATCTGTTGGAAAGATATCCTAAAAGCTACTAGAATTCCCACCTATGAAACTCCCGAAATTTTCCGGTTATGCAATCAGGTGTTGGGGATACAGGGGAAGCATAATATCTCACCCAAACTAGCAATACCTACATCCAGCTGTATCCATCCTTCAACACATAACCAAGAAACCTTCGGAAACCATCTACCTCAACCTTCGAAAAGCATCCGTTATACAAGTTATGGCGATACTCCCGAACTCCCGCCCCAGTACTGGGTGGCGTCGAGGTTATCTCACCAATGAACTGCATAAAAGAGATTTTCGATGTCGGCGTACTAAACTCAGGTATTCCAGAACTGCAACGATAAAATTATGATGACAACACCTCAGAGCTCAACTCCCCGGGACACCTCCACAAAACCCCTGACAGGAGGCACCAAGACAATGTTCTCATCATAAAACCATCGGAACGATTCCAAGATACCCACGTGATCCTAATTTTTTTTAGTGTAATTTGAGAAGAGAAGAGTCAAAACTCTACGTCAGGATGCCTTACCAGAGCGATGAAGGGACTGGGAAGTAAAAAGAATTCCTAAACTCTCCGATATATAATTCCTAAATGACTCAAAACATTTTTCTAGACACAACTCGGCCGCTAATAACGATCAAGCAATGGGGCTCCTAAGGGCGGGGAAGGCTCTGATACCAACTTGTAACACCCTCGATGCGACTATATCTCCCACGTGTCGAGGCATGACTTAGAGGCATAATCGCATTGAAGGCATATGTCACAAGTGAGGTAATCTTCACACAACCCATGTAATACATAAGGGAAAGAGATACATAGTTGGCTTACAATTGCCACTTCACACAATTACATAAATAAAGCATTACATCAATCAAATACACTCATGGTCCGACTACGGAACCAAAATAAAAGAAGAACCCCAAATGCGACAAAGGTCCCCGATCGACCCCAACTGGGCTCCACTACTGATCAACTAGAACGGAATAACACAAAGGACAAGATCTTCAACGAGCTCCTCCTGAGCTTGGTTGCGTCATCTGCAAGGTATCATCGGCACCTGCAAGCTGGTTTTGGAAGTATATGTGAGCCACGGGGACTCAGCAATCTCGCACCCTC
Source organism: Triticum monococcum (assembly GCA_034509565.1). Taxonomy (NCBI): domain Eukaryota; kingdom Viridiplantae; phylum Streptophyta; class Magnoliopsida; order Poales; family Poaceae; genus Triticum; species Triticum monococcum. Next base: position 59,084,030 of record CM067846.1, on the reverse strand, counting down.
GCGATCAAGACTATTTAAGCTTATGGGTAAGGTAAAGGTATGAGGTGGAGCTGCAGCAAGCAACTAGCATATATGGTGGCTAACATACACAAATGAGAGCGAGAAGAGAAGGCAAAGCACGGTCGATAAAAGTATGATCAAGAAGTGATCTTGGACTACCTATGTCAAGCATAACTCCAACAACCGTGTTCACTTCCCGGACTCCGCCGGAAAGAGACCATCACGGTTACACACGCGGTTGATTCATTTTAATTAAGGTCGACTTCAGGTTTTCTACAACCGGACGTTAACAAATTCCCATCTGCCCATAACCGCGGGCACGGCTTTCGAAAGTTCAAATCCCTGCAGGGTGTCCCAACTTAGCCCATGACAAGCTATCACGGTCAACGAAGGAATAGACCTCCACCCGAGACGTTCCGATCAGACTCGGTATCCCGGTACAACAAGACATTTCGACAGGGTAAAACTAAACCAGCAACACCGCCCGATGCGCCGACATCCTGATGGGAGCTGCACATATCTTGTTCTCAGGGCAACACCGGATGAGACATCCTACGAGTAAAACCAGCCCTCAAGTTTCCCCAAGGTGGCCCCGCAGTCTACTCAGTTCGGACCAACACTTAGACAAGCACTGGCCCCGGGGGGGGGGGGGGGGGGGTTAAAACAAGATGACCTCAGGATGCGCGACTCCCAAGGGAAAAAGGCTAGGTGGCAAATGGTAAAACCAACGTTGGGCATTGCTGGAAAAGCTTTACTTAAGGCGAACTGTCAAGGGGTTCCCATTATAGCCCAACCGCGTAAGGGACGCAAAATCCGGGAACATAACATCGATATGACGGAAACTAGGGCGGCAAGAGTGGAACAAAACACCAGGCATAAGGCCGAGCCTTCCACCCTTTACCAAGTATATAGATGCATTAATTAAAATAAGATATATAGTGATATCCCAACAAGTAAACAAATGTTCCAACAAGGAACGGCCTCCAATCTTCACCTGCAACTAGCAACGCTATAAGAGGGGCTGAGCAAAGCGGTAACATAGCCAATCAACGGTTTGCTAGGACATGGTGGGTTAGAGGCTGAACATGGCAATTTGGGAGGCTGACAAGCAAGTGGTAGGCATCGTAGCAATGGCATAGCAAAAGAGCGAGCAAACTAGCATAGCAAAGATAGTAGTGATTTCGAGGGTATGATCATCTTGCCTGAAATCCCGCAAGGAAGAAGAACGAGCCCATGAAGAAGACAAACGAACGTAGACGAACGGGTCCTCACAAACGCGACGTTATCGGAACCAACCCGAAGAAGCAACACCGGAAAATAAGCACACAACATAGTCAACAACCAACACATCAACATGGCATGATGCACATTTAAGTATGATGCATGTCCGGTTTAAAGAGGCATGGCATGGCAAAATGCACAAGCAATCCTACAAATTAAGTGGCGCTCAATATGCAACGGTGCATATTGACGAAACACCACGACAAGTTATTTAGTTTGATCCCGTTTACGTACCCAACAATATTAAATGTTGTTAGCATGGCAAGAGGTGAAGCACAACAAAACTACCTATCTAGGCAAGTTTAAATGAGGCCGGAAGCAACGAACAACAAGTCCGGAAAATCCTCATGTGCATAATTTAAGGTTTGGTACTGTTCTGCCCTAAACATTATTTTAGAGTTGTTAAACATGCAAGATGAGGGCACCATGATAAACTAGGCATTTTTCTACCCCAATTACATATAAAGTTTATTAAATTCGGAGCTACGGTTAAATAGTTATGAATTAAACCGTTTTAGCATGGCATAGGGGAAAATAATGCAAACATCATTTTAAACATTTTAAACATAGATGAAAGTTGGATATTATTAAACTACACAAAATTCTGAGCAAGTTTCATATATAATTCATTTTAATCCGATGCACGGTTGTGAAGTTATTATATGCATGAAGAACATGGACTAAACTGCAAAACTGCTGACTCCTGGAAAATTGGACAAATCGCAGATCTGAAAAAAATGGCTATGGGCCGAAACTGCACATGGATCCATAGGGCAAAAGGAAAAGGGGGGAGGCTCACCCATGGGCTTCGGCCCAGGCGGTGGGGAGGAAGCAGGCCAAGGCGGGGCGGCGCGAACTGGGCCTGGGAGGCCAAGGCCCACGCGGGGAGGAGGCAGGCAGGCCGACAGGCGCGGCCTGACCCAGCGCGAGTGAGGTCAATGCCTCGAACAGAGACCGGCTGGATCGGGCTCCTCCCGATCCATGGCGGCGGCGGCGCTGGGGAACTCCGGCGAGGGCGCAGCGAGGACGGAGGAGGCCATGGGGTTGGTGGAAATGAGCAGATCCGGGCGGATCCGACCCCGGGGAGCCCATTCTCGGCGGCTGTGAGGACCACCGGCGACGATGGCGACATGGATCGGAGGTTCGGCGGACTCCGGTGGCACGGGGTTCGTCTCTGGCGAGGTGGCGTGCGGCGGCGCGACGGAGGAGGCTCGGTCCGGGCGGCGTGCAGTTGCTGGCGAAGGAGGAGAAGCTTGGGCGGCGGCGACGCGGATCTAGCCCGGGGCGGCTCGGGCGGGCCAGCCACGGGCTTCGCGGGCCACACGGTGGAGACGGCGGCGGCGCTGACGTAGCGGGCGCGGAATGGCTGCGGCGGGCTGAAAGGTCGTGGATGTCGCCTAGAGGGGGGGGGGGGGTGAATAGGCGTTTTAAAATAATTACGGTTTAGGCTTGAACAAATGCGGAATAAACCTAGCGGTTAATTTGTCAAGCACAAAACCTACAACAACTAGGCTCACCTATGTGCACCAACAACTTATGCTAAGCAAGATAGACTACTAGGTGATAGCAAGATATATGATAAGAAACAATATGGCTATCACAAAGTAAAGTGCATAAGTAAAGAGCTCGGGTAAGAGATAACCGAGGCACGCGGAGACGACGATGTATCCCGAAGTTCACACCCTTGTGGATGCTAATCTCCGTTTGGAGCGGTGTGGAGGCAAAATGCTCCCCAAGAAGCCACTAGGGCCACCGTAATCTCCTCACGCCCTCGCACAATGCAAGGTGCCGTGATTCCATTAAGGGACCCTTGAGGGCGGTCACCGAACCCGTACAAATGGCAACCCTTGGGGGCGGTCACCGAACCCGTACACTTTGGCAACCGTTGGGGGCGGTCACCGGTACCCGTCAAATTGCTCGGGGCGATCTCCACAACCTAATTGGAGACCCCGACGCTTGCCCGGAGCTTTACACCACAATGAATGAGCTCCGAACACCACCAACCGTCTAGGGCGCCAAGGCACCCAAGAGGAACAAGCTCTAGGGTGCCCAAACACCCAAGAGTAATAAGCTTCTCAAACTTCACTTCCACGTATCACCGTGGAGAACTCAAACCGATGCACCAAATGCAATGGCAAGGGCACACGGAGTGCCCAAGTCCTTCTCTCTCAAATCCCACCGAAGCAACTAATGCTAGGGAGGAAAATGAGAGGAAGAACAAGAAGGAGAACACCAAGAACTCCAAGATCTAGATCCAAGGGGTTCCCCTCACAAAGAGGAGAAAGTGATTGGTGGAAACGTGGATCTAGATCTCCTCTCTCTTTTCCCTCAAGAACTAGCAAGAATCATTGGAGGGATTGAGAGTTAGCAAGCTCGAAGAAGGTCAACAATGGGGGAAGAACACGAGCTAAAAGGATTAGGTTCATTGGGGAAGAAGACCCCCTTTTATAGGTGGGGAAAAAATCCAACCGTTATGATCACAGCCCGCACAGAGCGGTACTACCGCTCCAAGGAGCGGTACTACCGCTAGGGCGGAAGTACCCCTTTGAAAAACAACAGCGAGGAGGCAAAAGGCCAGAAGAACCGCCGGAGCGGTACTACCGCTCGTCCTTGCGGTACTACTGCTCGACCTCACGGTACTACCGCAAATGATAGCGGTACTACTGCTTGCGAGCGGTACTAAAAAATACATCCGGGCCTACCACCGCAAGACTTGGGACGAGTTTTTGGTCCGGAGCGGTACTACCGCTGTAGGAGCCGCGGTAGTACTGCTCTGGAGCGGTAGTAAAAAATTACATCCGCTCCAATTCGCGGTAGTACCGCTGCAGCCTTTTCAGAACACCAAAAGTGCCACAACTTTTGCAAACGGACTCCGAATTCGATGAAACCAAGTTTGTTGGAAAGCTAGCGACAAGGGCTAACACAATCTTGAAAGAAATAACAATAAGAAGCAAATTAAAAAAGGCCCATAAGAAAATGGTGAGGATCCTTCCTCGGATAAGACCGGTAAAACCTACAACACCGAAAACATCATAGAAGACGCATGCGAACTCCGTTTTCGATGAACTCAAGCTTGTCATCAAGATGACCATAAGCTCTAAGACTCACAAAGAGAACCAAACAAGTACCAAGAAACATGATGCAAGGATGCAATGGTTTGAGCTCTCGATGAACGATATGATCAAGCTACTCACTTGAGAGCCCCCCTTGATAGTACGGCTATCGATCCTATAACCCGGTGTCCCAACTACCACCATGAGACCGGTAAAATAGAGAACCTATCAAGGGCAAACCTTTGCCTTGCACATGATCCACTTGAGTTAGATGATGACGATCTTGTCCTCCTCAAGATGGACCACCTTTCTTGATTGCGTTGGGTCGATGAAGACTAGATGATTGCTCCCCCATACTACACTATGGGTGAGCCACTCTTCGGCACATCTTCACAAGTCCATTGACACCACAATGGATGGCAAGCTTCAAGCACTTGATCTCTTCATGATTCTCCACTTGAAATTGCACACGACAATCTTGATGACGATCACCGCTTGATGTCATCCTTCCCATGGGTTGTATGATATCATCCTCTTGACGCAAGCCCATGGACACGTACCTAACCCCACATAGACTCCCACATAGACCATGGGTTAGTACACAAAGTGCAATGGACAACGCTTACCATACCATGGGATCACTTGATCCCTCTCGGTACATCTTCTACTCTTTGTGAGTTGATCAACTTGATTCACTCTTGACTTAGTCTTGATCAACCTTGAATCTTTCCAACTCTCTTTGTTTGGATGATGTCTTGAAGGTAAACATGAATGATCACACAATCTTCTTTTTCAAGACATGCTTGCAATAAGCCCAACTCTCACATGACCAAGCTTTGGATAATTCCTTAATAGCACCTTGGTCAACACAAACTCTCCTTGAAACCAACACATGTACTCCAAGAAAAGCCTATGGACAAAACCTTCAAATATAACTCAAGACAACCATTAGTCCATAGAGATTGTCATCAATTACCAAAACCAAACATGGGGGCACCGCATATTCTTTCAATCTCCCCCATTTTGGTAATTGATGACAATCACTTTCAAGAGAGTTTATACAAGGAATTATGCATCACCATGCACTGCAACAACCAATAATGCATGCGAATGAGATGCAAAAGCTAAGGAAACAAAACCAAAGCAAGGAGAAAACTCTAAAGACTTCTCCACAAAACTCTCTGAAACTTCTCCCCCATTGGCATCGATTGCCAAAATGGGCGAAAAGCTTAGAAGGCCAATATAGATTGAGTTCCTCCATAAGTTGTGTATTTCTCAACAAGAGAGGAGAATGCAATACACATATCCAATGGTAAATACTTGGAGGAAGACAAACTATATTGAGGCCCAAAGATTGCTAAAGGAATGATATGCCACAAGGACATAACAAAGAGAGACACAAGCAATCAAGCAATCAAAAGATACCGATTGAAGCAAGCAATCAACGGATATCAATTGAACCAACTAGACTATATATCCTAAGAGTCACAAGAATAAAAGATATTATGATATGAGCATAGGAGTGATCTTCTAGAGAAATTAGAGAAGCTCCCCATGATTTGTGCACACATAAGAATGTTTGTATTTGGATACAAAGTGCACAAAATAGGATCATAGCTCCCCCAAAATCAACAGAAACTAACAACAAGTGCAAGAGAGCAAAAGGAAACTAAGCCTAGCACTTGCAACAAACACATGGTTGAGCAACAAGTAAAAGAGGCAACTTAAGAATGGGCTCAACCAAAAAGATGTGTGTGAGTCAAGGCAATGCACTTGAGAAGACTAATGTATGGATGCGCATTAAACATCAATAAAGTCTTGAAAGAATGAGGCAAGACGGTGCAAGGCCTATCATTCCCACACACAACAAGCAAATGGGTTCACAAGCTTACTAATAAGCAAAAAAGAACCTATGCTTGTGACAACCCGTGGTGAAGATAGAAGATGAAAGCCTCATCAAGACGAGGGATACCAATAAGATGGCAAAAGCCTCGTAAAGATAAGCATGAGGAAAGTAATCTTCACCACACAAGAGTGCATCAAGATGCAACGAGATAAGACACGCACTCAAGTCAAAAGCTTTCACGGAGCCACCAAAGAAATAACATAAGAAAGACAAGGTGGACGTGAAAGAAAGGATATCAACTAGATATGCAAATTTTCTCAAGTGTATAAGATTCTAGGTAGACGAAATCATGAAGATATATATCTACAAAGAAGGATGTACACCCGAAATAGTTGCAACACGAGGAACAAGATATCCACAAGGAAATCATAAATATACCAATAAGATATTTGCTTGAAAGCATAGCACATGGCTAGATACAGTCTTATTGTATACAAATGAATTCCTACTACACAACTATCAAAGACATCACAACTAGCAACATGAGATCATCGTTGAGATGCTTTGAGAAAGGAAACAAGTATCACAAGAAAGAATGGATAACATGCCATGAAACAACCTACACAAGGTTGATGCAAGAAATGTGTGCATGAAGTATATGAAGATACTTGTTACCGAGATAACATTGGAAGGATGTAGTAGATACCAATTGAAGATACAAAGCAGTTCATTGATCATCCTAGCTTGACTCCAATAAGCACATGGTGACAACACCTTCCTTGTGAGTGAGCCGAGCATCCAATGCATCTCCACTTGTTCCTAGAAGAACAACACTAACAAAATGGTACCCAAACTCATTGGGACCAAAGAGTTAGAGAACCAACAACACATAGGACAAACTCCACATAAATATGTGCATATAGATATTAAAATGAATTTCATGCACATCTCATCCAATTTGAGACTTGGAGGAGTTCCCCCTATATATTGAGTCAAGGAAAGAAAACATGCCAAAGAAACTACAAGAAGTAAATATGCATGCTCAAGACTTTCAAGAACGAGACCAAAAGACAAAGAAATACCAAGCGAAGAAAAGATACCGAATGAATAAATCATTACTTGGAGGATATCCATAAAAGATACATCAAGGAATGAGATATCCATTGATACACTCAAAAAGAAATATGTCAAACTCCCAAAAGAGAGAATGGTTCCAAACAAACCAAGCCCTCTACAAAGTTTCATGATGGCACAAAGCACCAAAAAGAAACGGCTTGCCTTCCACAAACACACACTCGATAAGGATCACAAGATGAGTGTTTTATAGAGAATAGAATAGCTCCCCTAAGACTAGTGCATTATAGAGAATTTGCATTTGAATACAAAATGCATGAGATGGGATCACCACTTTCACTATATCTAGAAAATACTAGACAAGGTCAAGAAATTAACAAGATCCACAAGTGGTATGGAATACAATGGGAGTTGACACAATCCTAGGCAAGAGAAAAGGCAAATAAAAAGCAAAAGCCAATGTAAATATGATCAATAAATCCTACCACAAAAGTGAGTACCAATTGTCAAAAGACAAGAAGTAAATGGAAATAATTCCCGGTGGTAGATAGCAAGGATATCCGACATCATCTTCACACCAAAAAGCAAATTGCAACTTGTAGAGCTAACATGCCACCTAGGAACAAGATAATTTACAATATCAATTCTAGGTGACAATATCTCAAATGTACACATTTTCTAGGCTAGTAATATACACATAGCATATTACTCCCCCATAATGTGATACCAATTAAGGATAGACAAGAGGCAATTAAAGGATCCAACAAGAGATAATTAATGGACTATTTAGAATTTGAATTTCTCATGAGAAGACATACCACATAGCAACTAGATAATCTTGTAATATCAATACTAAATGGTATTCCTCATGTACACACATTTATAGGATTGTGGGGTGAACAAAGCACATCACTCCCCCATAATGGGATATTCCATTAATCTCTCACAAGAGCCAACTAAGATACAAGAAGAAGCATAAAGGCTCTACGCATGACACACACATACATGATGTGCAAACCAACACACAAGTTGGAAGCACAACATATACAAACACATGCAAGGAACAAAGCCAAACATGCAAAGGGGCAAGTAACTTTCAATGTAAACAATTTAAGCACGAGTTACCACAAGGAGGAACATTGGATATAAGATAGAAACTTGATAATCCAAATGACTTGGCTTGAGACAATAAGTATGATGAAGTCCCCTTAATTCTTCATGATATAGCCAAGTCTCCAATGACCTCCAACATCACCTATTGATCAAGTTTGAGCTTGTTGGTCCCCAACCAAGTTGGGTCCTAAGAGGTTAGTCACAATAGGATTGGCTACCCAAATGGTTCTTTGCTTCAAACCACTTTGAGTACCAACAAACTTGGCAACCACACTGCCAACCTTATCCTTCCCAAGAGAATAGACATCATCAATAATAATTGGGTTGGATAAGTTACCACTAGTGCATGAAGAAGTGAGGTGACCTTTCTCACGACATAGGTAGCAACGTCTACTCTTCACTTTCTTCTCACTTGATTTCTCAACTTGAGAAGCATTAGCTTGAGTCTTCTTGGGAAGAGGCCTTTCTTCAACTTGAGGTTGAGAATGAGAGTGAACTTGTGGCCGCTTCCCTTGTTGCTTGTCACTAATGGGCTTCTTCTTCAATGGGCAAGATCTAACATGATGCCCTTCTACTTTGCACTTGAAGCAAATAATCTTGGCCGAGTTCTTGACTTGTACTTGGCCCTTCTTCTTGATCATCTTGGACTTCTCCTTCTTATTGGAGTTGAATCCAAGTCCACCTTTGTCATTGGGGGATTTTTGCACACTCAAGATATTGTTGAGTGTGGATTTCCCTTCATGACTCTTTTCCAAGTCTTTCTTCAAAGAAGTGACTTGGGCCTTGAGCTCTTTGATTTCCTCTACATGGTTAGTCTCAACACAAGTACTAGAGGAAGTATAAGCTTCATTGTTAGAGCAACAAGGCAAGAAAAGCAATTCATCACAAGATGTACCAACATTGTGAGTAGATGAATTACAAGGACTAGCATATGGCAATATAGCATTTTGACTAGAAGTAGTGCTAGTATCCACATGAGGCTCACTAGATGTTACCTTAGCAAGCATGGCCTCATGAGCTAATTTTAGCACATTATGGGATACTAGAAGATCATCATGAGAGCTTGTGAGCTTTACATGATTTTCTTCCAACATTCCATAATTGCTAGATAGCAACTCAAGTTGAGCCCTTAGCTCAACATTCTCCTTCAATATGGATGCTTCACAAGAGATAGAGTTAGTAGCACAAGCATCATCATTAGCAACAAGAGGAGAAGACAACTTGGCAAGCTCTTTAGAATATGAAGCTTTAAGTTGAGCATGAGACTCGGTGAGTTTGATGAGCTCACTCTTAATGACCCTTGAGCCATTTTTGAGGTGCTAAAAGTCCTCAAGGAGTTTAGCATGCGCAACTTCAAGCTCCTCATTTTTAGTTTCAAAATCATTGGCCACCTCAAGAGCTCTATCACGAGATTCCCTCACTCTAGATAACTCTAGAGCAAAAGTCTCCTCAAGAGATTCTTTGGTGGTTTGTTCAAGTTCAAGAGCTTGAGAGAGGTCCGCAATCTCATTAGCGTAATCACGCTCACGACCTTCCATTTTATCAATGGTGACCTCATGCTTCTCAAGACGAGATTCCAACTCATCAATATATTTCTTGCCCTCAATAGCAATAGACATGATTTCCATGAAGTTGGAACGAGCAATTTTATTCTTAAGAAGAGCTTTAAAAATCATTTCCCCATTAATTTTTAAGGAGGCAACATTATCATTCTCTTCATCATTATCCTCATCATCATTAGCATCAACATCATCATCAAGAGACATATTGGGTTTCAAAGTAGGAGATACCTTTGAAGCCTTAGCCATAAGGCAAAAAGCAATAGATGATGATGTAGGATCCCTTGAAGCACCATTTAAGACCACATCTTGTTCCATGGGGTGTTGGGTTTCCTCTACATTGTTAGCACAACAATTCGAGGACATATATGCATTTTTATCATGGCAACAAGACATAGTAAGCATATCATCATGAGATTTAGTCAATAAATTTCTACATTATCTGCAAGGACTATCAACACAAGCATGTGAAACATTTGGTGTGCTCGAAGTGTTAAAGCCCAAAGAAGGAGCATTGCAATAAGATAGTGATGAAGGATCATCCACAATAAACATACTATCATCATTGCAATGACCAACACTACTCACCATATCATTACCATGTGGCAAACCACATGTAGGTGAAGTAGAAGAAGTTGAGAAGACTATACGACCGGAGGTGGAGGGAGAACAATCATCCCCACAAATCTTGGACACTCCATATTTATCTTGAAGCTTCGTCCACAACTCATGAGCATCCCGGAACGGCATGAGTTGAAATATAACTACATTGCTCAAAGCATCGAGAAGCACATTAGAAGCTTGAGCATTGAGATAAGAGTTTTTCTCATCCTCTAAAGATAATATTTGGGGATCCTTTGGAGGAGAAAAACCCATATCTACAATTCGCTCTAAATTTGGGTCCATGACCCTAAAGAGATTAAGCATGCGAATTACCAAAACATCAAAATTTGAGCCATCGAAACTAAGAGTGTCAGAGAATCCTAAACCCCTAGTCAACATCCTTACTCTCTAGGCGGTTAAGCCCTATAAAGAGAGACGAGGCTCTGATACCAATTGAAAGATCGTGGATGTCGCCTAGAGGGGGGGGGGGTGAATAGGCGTTTTAAAATAATTACGGTTTAGGCTTGAACAAATGCGGAATAAACCTAACGGTTAATTTGTCAAGCACAAAACCTACAACAACTAGGCTCACCTATGTGCACCAACAACTTATGCTAAGAAAGATAGACTACTAGGTGATAGCAAGATATATGATAAGAAACAATATGGCTATCACAAAGTAAAGTGCATAAGTAAAGAGCTCGGGTAAGAGATAACCGAGGCACGCGGAGACGACGATGTATCCCGAAGTTCACACCCTTGCGGATGCTAATCTCCGTTTGGAGCGGTGTGGAGGCACAATGCTCCCCAAGAAGCCACTAGGGCCACCGTAATCTCCTCACGCCCTCGCACAATGCAAGGTGCCGTGATTCCACTAAGGGACCCTTGAGGGCGGTCACCGAACCCGTACAAATGGCAACCCTTGGGGGCGGTCACCGAACCCGTACACTTTGGCAACCGTTGGGGGCGGTCACCGGTACCCGTCAAATTGCTCGGGGCGATCTCCACAACCTAATTGGAGACCCCGACGCTTGCCCGGAGCTTTACACCACAATGAATGAGCTCCGAACACCACCAACCGTCTAGGGCGCCAAGGCACCCAAGAGGAACAAGCTCTAGGGTGCCCAAACACCCAAGAGTAATAAGCTTCTCAAACTTCACTTCCACGTATCACCGTGGAGAACTCAAACCGATGCACCAAATGCAATGGCAAGGGCACACGGAGTGCCCAAGTCCTTCTCTCTCAAATCCCACCGAAGCAACTAATGCTAGGGAGGAAAATGAGAGGAAGAACAAGAAGGAGAACACCAAGAACTCCAAGATCTAGATCCAAGGGGTTCCCCTCACAAAGAGGAGAAAGTGATTGGTGGAAACGTGGATCTAGATCTCCTCTCTCTTTTCCCTCAAGAACTAGCAAGAATCATTGGAGGGATTGAGAGTTAGCAAGCTCGAAGAAGGTCAACAATGGGGGAAGAACACGAGCTAAAAGGATTAGGTTCATTGGGGAAGAAGATCCCCTTTTATAGGTGGGGAAAAAATCCAACCGTTATGCTCACAGCCCGCACAGAGCGGTACTACCGCTCCAAGGAGCGGTACTACCGCTAGGGCGGAAGTACCCCTTTGAAAAACAACAGCGAGGAGGCAAAAGGCCAGAAGAACCACCGGAGCGGTACTACCGCTCGTCCTCGCGGTACTACTGCTCGACCTCACGGTACTACTGCTTGCGAGCGGTACTAAAAAATACATCCGGGCCTACCACCGCAAGACTTGGGACGAGTTTTTGGTCCGGAGCGGTACTACCGCTGTAGGAGCCGCGGTAGTACTGCTCTGGAGCGGTAGTAAAAAATTACATCCGCTCCAATTCGCGGTAGTACCGCTGCAGCCTTTTCAGAACACCAAAACTGCCACAACTTTTGCAAACGGACTCCGAATTCGATGAAACCAAGTTTGTTGGAAAGCTAGAGACAAGGGCTAACACAATCTTGAAAGAAATAACAATAAGAAGCAAATTAAAAAAGGCCCATAAGAAAATGGTGAGGATCCTTCCTCGGATAAGACCGGTAAAACCTACAACACCGAAAACATCATAGAAGACGCATGCGAACTCCGTTTTCGATGAACTCAAGCTTGTCATCAAGATGACCATAAGTTCTAAGACTCACAAAGAGAACCAAACAAGTACCAAGAAACATGATGCAAGGATGCAATGGTTTGAGCTCTCGACGAACGATATGATCAAGCTACTCACTTGAGAGCCCCCCTTGATAGTACGGCTATCGATCCTATAACCCGGTCTCCCAACTACCACCATGAGACCGGTAAAATAGAGAACCTATCAAGGGAAAACCTTTGCCTTGCACATGATCCACTTGAGTTAGATGATGACGATCTTGTCCTCCTCAAGATGGACCACCTTTCTTGATTGCGTTGGGTCGATGAAGACTAGATGATTGCTCCCCCATACTACACTATGGGTGAGCCACTCTTCGGCACATCTTCACAAGTCCATTGACACCACAATGGATGGCAAGCTTCAAGCACTTGATCTCTTCGTGATTCTCCACCTGAAATTGCACACGACAATCTTGATGACGATCACCACTTGATGTCATCCTTCCCATGGGTTGTATGATATCATCCTCTTGACGCAAGCCCATGGACACGTACCTAACCCCACATAGACTCCCACATAGACCATGGGTTAGTACACAAAGTGCAATGGACAACGCTTACCATACCATGGGATCACTTGATCCCTCTCGGTACATCTTCTACTCTTTGTGAGTTGATCAACTTGATTCACTCTTGACTTAGTCTTGATCAACCTTGAATCTTTCCAACTCTCTTTGTTTGGATGATGTCTTGAAGGTAAACATGAATGATCACACAATCTTCTTTTTCAAGACATGCTTGCAATAAGCTCAACTCTCACATGACCAAGCTTTGGATAATTCCTTAATAGCACCTTGGTCAACACAAACTCTCCTTGAAACCAACACATGTACTCCAAGAAAAGCCTATGGACAAAACCTTCAAATATAACTCAAGACAACCATTAGTCCATAGAGATTGTCATCAATTACCAAAACCAAACATGGGGGCACCGCATGTTCTTTCACGGGCGGCGCGATTTGTCCGGCTTGGGCGGACATTGTCCGGCGGGCGAGAGGGGGAGAGGATTAGGGTTTCATCCGCGAATTGATCCGAAATTTCGGGGAGGGGTGCTCTTTTATAGGTAGAGGGAGTTTGGAAGCTCCAAATGAGGTGCGGTTTTCGGCCACACGATCGTGATCAAATGATCGAGACAATGGAGCAGAGTTAGGTGGGTTTTGGGCCAAAATGGAAGGGTGTTGGGATGCAACACACACGAGGCCATCTCGGTCCCTCGGTTAACCGTTGGAGTATCAAACGAAGTCCAAATGGTACGAAACTTGACAGGTGGTCTATCGGTAGTAAACCACGGCCGCTTGGCAAGTCTCGGTCCAATCCGAAAATGTTTAACCCCCACACAAGAAAGAAAGGTAGAAATGACCACCGGAGGAGAACGGAACGCCGGAATGCAAAACGGACAACGGGGAAAATGCTCGAATGCATGAGACGAACACGTATGCAAATGAAATGCACATGATGACATGATATGCAATGCATGACACGCAAGCAATGACAACGCAACAACAGCGAATAACAGAATGACACTTGGCACATTGGTCTCGGGGCGTTACACACGATACTCAAATCCAGCCGGACATGCACAAGATTCAGAAAGGCACTGGCCGCTGGATTAGCACGTCGTGCAAAGATCATGCAGCAGTATCGTGTGGGTAGTAGTTTCGTATGCTAGGTCTAGAACTTGATCAGACTTGCCCACGGACTACGTGTCGCCACTACCTTTTCTAGGTTGTGGCATGCATGTGGGAGCAAGATCTATCGCCACCACACGCCCACTAGCCACTTACCGCGAGTGAATGTGGCAAAAATATTTGAAAGCTTGCTTGGATTAGCGGGTTCTAACCTGTCTATGCCACCAGTGAAAGTCGGTGCCATGTTGAACCCGTCCCAACAAGTTCCATCATCTTTGGATCCAGTAGAAAGGCCAAGGAGTCCGATCAGTTAGTAGTAGTGATTATGCTTGATGGTATTCCGGACCAAGCCTCCTATGTGGTGCGCCACTAGAGAAGAGTACACAACAACTGGATGCAGATAATAATTCGGCGACATGTGCTTACCATCATGCCACGATGAACAGTATTGATACTTCGCATGTTATCTTCAAGGCTGTCACTTGGACCATAAGGATGAGTGGGCATCCAGAGTCTTTGGGTTCAACCAATGGGAGATTTGGGTGGCAACCCAACAGTAGGATTTTTTTTGACACTAAACCCAACAATAGGATATGTTATACATGAGGGTTCATTTATTTCCTACACGTATTTAGTCCTTGCCTTATAGGCTGCCATGTGTGCCTTTTGTTTTCATTACACTTGTATCAGATCTTATAAACATTGCAATAATTAATGGATGGTTGTGTGCATCAGTCGATGTAGAGCGCGAGTGTTTTCCTCTTTCTAAAAATGTGTTATTGCAAATAGGCAATCCAAACAGAATTAAGCACCAAAACAGGTCAAATCCCACCAAATGAAGACGTCAAAACAGACACCCCCCACGGCAAGGGAAAAACAGAATCAAATTGGCGTGATTTTCATTAAATTTTATGGCTTGTCTTGCTTAATATTGTTATATAAATCTATAATCCTGATGTTACTTGTACATATATGGGTCGGACATACCTCAACAGTAAATGATTGAAACACCCACTGGGAGCCACGAGACTCTGTGAATCTGACTTCTATTATTCTATATGACTTTTGCTTTCTCTGGAATACATTTTCAAGCACCGTATGCTTGATTTGTCCCCAATTTGTTCAGTTGTGATTCATGTAAAAGAATCTACTAACATGGAGAATGTTCATCTAGTGGTGCCTACATGTCTAAAGGTAGCTTAAGTAAAGCAACTACTATTTCCCTGATTTATGATACCATCTTCAATTCTTATAGATAAGGTGGATCGTCATGTGCAATATGTTTGCTGCTTCTACCAACTGCACCATATCCCTTTGCGCCGAAACATGACACTACTACAACGGGGATCCTCACAAAATCTGCAAAGTTACCACAAAAAGAAATCTCTGATCATTCCCCAAGCATATCAATTGGTTATCTAACCAATAACACTTTTTAGGTATCTGAGTTGTACGATAACTGACAAATCAAGATTATAGCCCATTGGTCTCGATTTACATGAAGCGGAGAGACTGCAGTACATGATCCATCTGAACATGTGATTTGGGGCCTTCCTGGCCCACAACATAGAGTTCTTTGTTAAAGACAACATTGTTTTTGTAAAGACTCGAGAAGGCACCTTGACAAGCAAAATTCTTTCATCGGAGTGACCTGCGTTCTGGCATTTCATGTCGAGGATAATGAATTGCCCTCACGTGACATCATGAAAACTTTGGCTTCTAAGGCGTGGGGCTTCATCATTCACACACGGCCGACCTCTTCCAGCAGGAATGGGAGTGTCAACTCCCCATTCTCAAAGTCAGAGACCCTGGCCTCAACTGGCCAGAAGTCAGTTGCCAAAGAACCCCCCCTCCCCCCCACGAGGTTCTACCATGAAAAGCTCATTTTAAAGCAATAGATGTGGGAACTAATCTCATTCGGGTGCTCGAGGAGTAACTCTCCATCCTATAAACAAGGGATGGAGCACTTTCGCAGTCGTCCATTAGTGATGGCTTGGAAGTAGGCAGTATTAGCGTCCCCTTTTAGGAGCAATTCTAACCCCCTCTACATTGCTAGAAGAGCTCCTCACCCTTGAAGATCCATAAGGAAGGCTTCCAGGTTATAGGGCAACATCTAATCGTTAGCAGAGAGACCAGAACTATTGGCAATCACAAACAGAGACTTAATCTGGTCCATTAGCCCCCCCTTACGGGCCGAGAGCTCGGCACCCGGGTTGGCCCTCCATCCTCGCATGAATTACCAAACCGATTTTGCACAATGGTGCCAAATATCAACTGCACAAAACGTCCGCGGTGGGGATGCCTCAGCCACGACCCACCTAAGATGTGCATCGTCTATAAAACCCAGCTGAAGTAGCCATGAGGGTTCTAAGTGAAGTTGTGGCGTCCTAAGAAGGGAGCCCTTCCCCGAAGTGAAAAGTAGGGGAGAGTGGTATGTGCCAATCCGAGTGACCGCCTTGAGCGAACACAATGGGAACATGACCTCCCACTGGACGGACACGACGACCCGATCCTAGTGGGAGGTCATGTTCATCGTATACACCAAAAAGTTTAGTGTGTATTTAAAAAATGTTCACCATATATTGGGAAAAAGTTCATCGTATGTTACATAAACTACACAAAAAAGTGGAAAGAGAAACTGAGAAAATCCAAAATCTGAAAAGAGAAAGAAAACAAAAAAACATGAAATAGCAACGACCCCTATCACTCACCTTTCTCCGTGATGGCCAAGGCCTAAGCACGGCGACACAACCCTGTCTTAGCCACAGTGAACTGTGTGCGGGATACATAACAAATGTATTATTTTTCCTAAAACAAATGATCCTTTGCTACTGACCCACCCTAGCACAAATGAATTTATGTCGCTATCTACCATTCACGTGATCTATAAAGAGAGAGGGTTTTCTAATCAGAAGATGAATATCTGATTTCATTATTTTCACTTTCATGTCTTGGAGTTATCCAATCTCATCCAGTGTATTATTTGTTGCATCTTTGCACGGTACATATTTTAGATAGGCATAGGCATTGGAGGCATTGGGAACTACTGACTGATATCCGGTATTACAGCACACACGTTTGTTCTTCTCCATTCTACTCGATTACTTCAAGGAGGTACTATCCCTCGCCGCCTCACGCCCAGTCATCCTATACGCTATCCTCTCACATCACTCAAGGAACCAGCAATCACATTTTGGGTGTCTTCCCTTAGTAAGCCTGAATCGCTTGTGAGATAGTGATTGACAAATTGGTAAGGACAAACAGAGAGAGCGTACAGAGTCGTCTCACAAAAGTAAAACTAAAATTTAGTTGGACAACCCCATGACCACAAACACTGCAAATTGTACTTTTGTAAAATGGTACAACAGTCATCAGTAATTTTAATCACTCTCATGTGCAATCAAGCCAACCGTTGCTATGTACCGCGCACGAGTATTAGCACATGGCCGCCCACGTGAGATTCAGGTGGGCTAGCCCAACTGCTTCCGATATTTTTTTCTAAAATTTCTGCGAATTTAAAAAATATTCAAGATTTCAGAAAATGTTCATGCACTTATAATTGTTCTCTATTAAAAATATCAAGAAGTCAAAAAGTTTTCATAAATTTGAAAAATTGTTCATGAATTTAGAAAAGAGAAAAGAAAACAGAAAACAGTGAGAAAAAAGAAGAAGAAAAACCTCGTGGAACCTTTCCAAAGCCGACAGAAGGTTCTAGAGGTTTCCCAAACAACTTGACCATGGAACTGGCGCAAGCGTACTTCGACAATGTCATGGCGGAGGAGTAGCCGGCGCCGCAGTCGGTGTGGGCATTCCGGTTGGTGAAGGAGGAGCAACGCTACAACCTCGACCTCCTCACGCATCACCGGCAGGCAGATGGCTAGCTCTACGGCGAGTTCGCGGGTGAGGTGGCCGTGGAGAACTCCAATTTCGTCGTGGAGCAGCAGGCGCTCTACAAGACTTGTGCGACGCTCGCGCGCCTCGGATGCCCAGGCGGCCGCTGACGCGAAAGCCACCAGCTCCACGTCCTTTTCGTCAGAGATGCGCGCCATTGGCACCGTTACGACGATGAGGTTGGCCATCCACGTCCATCGTCGACCTCACCTCCACCGATGACAACCAGGGAGTGGACTCCGACGAGAAGGGTAGGGCATCAGCCACGGCGATGCCTTGTGTCTCATGTCGACTAGTCCATGTCGCATGTCCCACTCTTCGTCACCGGTGACCACACCTTCACTTCCTGTGGCTCACGGCCGCCGGACATCGACACCGAGGGAAACAACAAGGACGTGGGGGCCGAATGTTTTTTGGAGCCCGCGGCCACCGACAAGGATTTTAACTAGGTTAACTTCCGGATGCTTTTGTTCAGTTGAAATGTATTGAAATGTAGTGAGTTTGGTCTGGTTTACATGAAAATCATCTGGTTTGTTAAAATCCGGTTTAAAATATATACAAGCATGGTTGGATGGCCAGCTCCGATATCATTGACCATGGATGCGCCCATGGAAAAATATAGTGTCCATTTTAGCGGTCCGCGTTGGAGATGCTCTTAATACGGGAGATGATATCCATGTCGTTATGGTCGGCATTGTTTGATCATGTGTCTTGTGAATAAAAATTTCATTGGAGATAGGTGCTTCAACCATGTTCAATTGCCCACGCTTAACTTAAAAAAAGCACGAACAACCTAAATGCAAATCGAAACCTTCACATGATACCAAAACGGTTTTCTTTCGTAAACTTTGTTACAAGGACTATTGTACCGGCCCAGAGCATCATTTTGGTGCAAATGATAGATAAAGTTGTCACAGTTGCCAACCTACCAGAGGACTAAGATCACAGCTAAGAGATTCTCAGAAATTGAATAAACAGAGTACAAACGAATTCATATCGGCTCCTACGGCCCGAGCCCTTTATAAGGAGCACCCGAGTACAAGATAAACACCACCTTACTTGTCATTTGAATTCTCTGTTTTGGAATATCACATACAATAGTTGTTTGGATCTAATAGGCTTAGAAGGCATAGGGAATTGTCCATGGACAATCAGGTACTACGTTGTGTCGTCGAAATTCCTACTATCTTGCAAGGCACGTCCGGGGTTCGAGCCAGAGGAGCAGGAAGGGCCCAGGAGCCGGGGCTTTTTGCCTGGCATGATTCGCCGAACGTGACGACGGTGATCGATCAGCTGCTTCGATCGCCACCGGCAGGCTAGAATTGCAAGTCGTGCGAGAAACAACACGAGTCATCGCCGCCCCATGCTGGATTCCGTATGCACGAGCCAGCGTCACCGTCGAAAACAAACAGGCGAACAACGGCATCAAGCAAGCAGTCGAGAGAGCACGGCTGCATGTGCGCATCCTTCGTCCCCCGGTGTGGCTTCTTGCCCGCTTGTGCTATGCGGGGTCTGGAATGACAGTGGTAGGTAATTCAATATTGTACCTGAGGCCGTGCCATCGATTCGATTCGATTCATACGAGGCTCGTTACCATTCTGATGATTGGGGCTTTTTACTATAGCTGATTTAGAAAGGGAAAAAAGCCAATTTGTTCTTTTTTAGTCTAACGCGAATTGGTCTATCTCCGTGCATTGTCCATGGCTCTCATGACCAATACAATGTCGTGCAACACATGCAGAACTACTTGTCTGTCAATCGGCACGAATCGGTTAGTCTTCTAATTTACAGTTATAAAGTGAAAATTCATAGCATCCTCCATCCCAACACACTCTGTCCTAGATTCCCAGTCCCAGTTTGGACAAATAGAGAGAATGTTTTCCGCCAAAAAAAAGGACAGAATGTCCCAGTTTGGACAATTTGTGAAATTTTTCTTAAATTTGTGAATATTTTTCGATTTCTTGAACTCCTTTTGCAACTTTTTAGAGTACTTTTTTTGAAAATTTGTGAAATTTTCAAATCTGTGAACAATTTTTTTAAAATCGATGAACTTTTTTCAAATCCGCAAACGCTTGGGCCAGCCCAACAGGCGCCCGACCGGAGCAACCCTGCTGCCTAGTTGGTCCAAGGCCTAAACCTTTTTTTCTCCACTTTTTTCATTAATTCATATTTCTCCTTTTTTATCTGTATTATTCATTTTGAAACCAGTTCAAAAATATGAAATTTTGTTTGGAATACCAGAAAATGTTCTTGTTTTCAAATATTCTCTACAATTTTAAAAAATGTTATGGAATTTCAAAAAATGACCCTTTTTTGAATTTTTTGTTCACAAAATTAAGAAACGTTTTCCCTTCAAAAAAAGTTGATATTTTTAAAAAATATACGTGCTTTCAAATTTGTGTTCAAAATTTTCATCAATTGTTGAGTATTTGTTAACAACTTTAGAAAAAGTGTTCAAGTTTGTAAAATTTCATACACAATTTGAATTTCGTAAATTGTTGACAAATTTCATGAAATGATTAGGAAATAAGAAAATGTGAGTGTTGATTGATGACAAAAATCACAAATAACAGAAGCATTCAAATTAGGAAAAACTACATGCTCACAAATGCATTCGTGTGGCCTAGTCACGCACACTCCTCTCAACTAGTGTTTGTTGGACTATCGATAAATAACCCTAAGCGTGTTTGGTTCGGGGGAATTAGAGATGGGGAATGGGAGTTGAGGGGTAAGAAGATTAAAAGTCCACTGTTTGATTAGAGGGAATGGGAGTTTAAGTGGGAAGGGGACTAGGAGTTGAGGAAGTCAATTCCCACCGATTCCTTCCCAGGGGGTACCCTGTTAATTCGTGAGCAGAATTCTATCCCACGCTAATTTCCAACATATGCCAAACAAGGGATTGGGAGTAAAAATCTACTTCCCCTGCCTAATCCCTTCATAACACCCTTGTGCAAACTTCCATTCCCCTGTCCGAGTGTTTACCAAACAGGTTGTAACTTCTTGCAGTGGCCTGCCACGAACATATGAGGCATCAATGCCTGGTTTGAATGAAAAAGAAAATTGTCTGGTTTGAGCGACTTCCGATACCATTTGCGCGCTGCGATACCTCTGGCCATTTATCAACCCTTTTCATTGAGAAAACTTCAGAAAAATGCAAAACTTGTTAAAAATCCGAACTACTTGCATTAATGCCTTTAAATGGTGAAAAACTTCCAAACCGGATTCCGAAGCGAGTCCCCTCCCCTCCCGCGTCGCTCCCGCGAGCGACCGGGAGGGCCAACCCTAGCGCCGCTGGGCTCGGCTCCCTCCTCCGCTCGCCGCCGCCGGGGCGCGCCACCGAGCAAAGCCCGCTCGGCGTCGGCGTCGGCGGCGGCGGGGTCTCGTCTCCCCTCGGGCGGTGGTGGTTGGCGCGGGCCGGCTGCCTCGTGCGGTGGCGGCACGCTGGCGGCGGGGCGTGGCGTGCTCCGGCGACGAGGCTGCGTGCGCGCAGGGTGCTCGTGCTGGCTACTGCCCCGACATGGTGGGCTGCTCGCGTGGTATGCCTCTGGTCGCGGTGGCCCGACCTAGTTTGACCAGATCTGACCCCGCGTGCTACGGGTTGCGCGGGGGCTTCCGCCGTTGGCATCCTGGGGTGCTCGTCCATGGCGGATGCTCTGCTGCGGCTCTGCCCTGTTCTGGTCCTCATGGCGCCGTCCTGGGAGCTCCCTATGGTTGGTGGTTGCACAGGTTGCCGGACCGGTCGTGGCGGCTCTGTTGGCGGCGGTTGGCGTTCGGCGGCGGGGTGCGGGTGGTGGTGTAGCAGCGTGGTGGTGGCCCTTGTAGCGGCATGGGGGCTATAGATTGGTGGTGCGGAGCGGGTTGGCGGCGACGTCGGCTGGTTGCGTCCAAGCGTCTGCACGTCCGCCGACAGCTCGTGGTGGTGCTCTGGATGGCCCCCATTTGCAGGTGGCTGAGGTCAGCTGGCGCTCAGCGTCGTTGGACGGGCGGCTGGGTGTAGACGTGTGCGGATCTGGCCGGAGGGCCGTGGCAGGGCGGCACAAGGGTATGCACGTGGGGAGTCTGGCAGGACTGATGGGTAGCGCTGACTCAGTTGGGCTACCCGTCGCTGGCGCGGGGGTGTGTCGGCCGTTGACGTAGGGCTAGTTTGGTTGGAGTCCACACAAAAAATTGCCTGGCCTGAAGCCTGCCTGAGAGTAGCCTCGAAGATGTTTGGTTCGTGTCCTGCCCCATCAAATAGTAGCCTGGCCTGGGTCTCCTGACATGCTCATTAGCCTGGCTGCAACCCCAGGCATGGTCATTAGCCTGAACCAGGCGTGAAGAATGGGACTCCTGGTGCTAGCCTGGGCAATAAACAATAGTTTTCTTGGTGGGCCAACATTAATTTATGAAGTTGAAGCAGAATGATTGGTACGCCAGGCTGAGGACGTAAAGCAAACACATCACTCCCAGGCTGGCCTGGTCAGGCAACTTTTCTTGACTCTTTCACGTCCAGGCCAGGCTTCTATTTTAGCCAGGCACAGACCCCAGGACACAAACCAAACTAGCCCGTAGTCTGCTCCTGGTGCCTGGTTCTCTAGGTGCTAGTTTGGCCTCGGTCCAGGCAGGCGTTTTCGGCCTCATTGGCGGTTGGGGTTTGCCGGACGACGCAAAGCTGACATTTTTAGCGGTGATCTGGAGCACCCGGTGGTCGGGCGGCGGCCCGGGTGGTGGGAGCCGTGGACTCGTGGGCGGAGCTCATGACTCAGGTGTTGGTTGGTGGCCATCGTCGTGTGGGCGGCATGGTCCCTGGTGGTTGGCGTGCTATACCCTTGGTGCGGCAGATGTTGTTGGCCGCACCCAAGTCAGGGGAGGAGCATGTGTGCCGGGGTGAAAACCTCGTCTTTCTCTGGCCAGACCGACTATGGCGGCGTCCGTGGGTGTCGTCTCCTTTTTTGAAGGCTTCTTCGCGGTTGCTCCTTTTCTTCCTTGTTATTCTTGGTGAAAACCTTGATCCTTTGGGTTGGGCGGTGGTGGCGCTCTGACGTCGTGCCCTTTTTGAAGGCACCGTTGTAGAGCTCATGGTACGTCGGCGCTAAGACTCGTCTCTTCGTGGTGCGTCCACGATTGAGAGCTTCATCGTCTCCATAGTCATGCCTATTGTCCTTTTTTTTACTAGGAGTGGTATGGAGTGGTGTGTCTGAACCAAAACACCTTTGTATCTTATCTCGGGTGTGTGTGGCGTCGTGTTGTATGGCTTGTTTGTACGATGGTCATTGCTTTATATATAAAGCGGGACGAAAGCCTTTTTCGGTAATGCCTTTAAATGGTCATAGAAGCTGGTGGAAAACTTTGGACCATTTGATAGGTGTCAAACAACAATGTGTGCTTTCAAACGGACCCTTCTCGCCTACCCAAACACTCTTCGTTGAACATACTCTCTTTTTGGACATCCTTAAAATGGCTCCAACTTTTACAAGCAGATGGATATATGCCATTGATAGACATTTATACTTGGTTTGAATGACTTTCGATACTATATGCAAGATGAGCCTTTTTTAAGGGAGTTGATGGCAACAATATGGGATGTTCCATCATGGCAGAACCAGATCGGACCACTGCCTTTGTTTCCTCAACAAGATCCAGAATACCCAGCCAGCTCCATAGCTTTCTTGTATGCACGCAATCAAAGAGGAGATGTCGAACATCATCAGCAGCTTGATGACATATAGGGCATGCTCCTTATGACCGTATGTGTCTCTTAGTGAGTATAACTTTAAGAGAGATAATTCCATGTAAGATGCGCCAACAAAAGATATGAACTTTACGTGGAATTCGGAGCTTCCACATAGTACTTCACACAACCAGAGAACATTTACATGGAATTTCATGGATAATTTAAATCACTCTCACGTGCAATCAAGCCAAGAGCTCCTATATACCGCACGCAAGCATTAGCGCATGGTTGCCCACATGAGCTTCAGGTGGGCAGCCCGGCTGCTTCCGATCGACAACCACGGAAAAAAATAATCAATCGCTATGTGTGAGCCTCCCTTCCGCTCCAAAAAACAATGTGTGTGCCTCCAAGCGAAAGAGCGCATTTTTTTTAAAAAACAATTCAATTTTTCAGACGGTTTTATTTTCATAAAAGAATGAATTTGGGACAAAAAATTGTAAATTTTAAAGAATATCCGCGAATTCAAAAATTACTCACGATCATGAAAAAAATGTATGTCATTCCAAAATATGTTCACAAATTTTTGAAAGTGCTCGGGAAGTTTTTAAAAAGTCATGAATTACAAAAATGTTTAGGAATTTGAGAAATTTCCCGAGTTTTAAAAATATTAATGATTTTTTAAAAAGTTCACAAATTTGAAAAATATATATGAATTACAAAATATTAACGAAATTTTAAAATAAATGTAATTAATAAAAAACATAAATTTGAAAATGGTTGTGAACTTGAAAAAGGTTCAAATATTTTAAGTGTATTAATGAATACAAAAAATGATCACAAATTTTTAAAAATATGATGGGTTTGAAAAATGTTCACGAATCAGAAAATGATGATGATTTATTTTTTTAAAATTGGCCGCCATAAATTTTCAATGTTTTTTCAAAAAATGTTCGTGATTTTATTCTAAATGTTCAAGATTTCAAGAATGTTCGTGAAATTTGGAAAAGTTCGCGCACTTAAAAAGGTTCTCTATTAAAGAAAATAATGAATTTTAAAAAGTGTTCATAAATTTGAAGAATTGTTCATGAATTAAGAAAAGAAAAAAGAAATCAAAAAGCGTGAGAAAAAAAGAAGAAAAGACCATTTGGAACCTTTCTAAAACCGATGGAAAGCTCTAGAAGTGACCAGTGTTTGCATTCCGGCAGGCACATGAGGAGTAGCACTACAACCTCGACCTCCTCGCGCATCACCGGCAGTCGGATGGTTAGATCAACGGTGAGTTCGTGGGCGAGGAGGTCCGTAGCGGTATGGCTGCGGAGAACCTGAACTTCGCCGAAGAGCAGCAGGCGCTCTATGAGATCGTGCGCAATGCTTGCACGGCGGCCTCGGATGCCCAGGCGACTGCGGACGGGAATGTCGCCAACTCGACGTCCCTTTTGCCGGAGCTGCGCGTCATTAGCGCTGCTACGATGACCAGGCCGCCCCGTGCACGTCCATTGTCGACCTCACCTCCACCGATGACAACCAGGGAGCGGACTCTGAAAAGGAAGATTAGGGCATCGGAGATGGCTGTGCCTCGTGTCCCATGTGGGCCAGTCCGTGTCCCTTGTCCCACTCTTCCTCATCAACAACCACACCTTCACTTCCTGGGGCTCACATCCGCCGGACACCAAAGGGAACAACAAGGACGTGCAGTCCAGGCGCTTTCTGGGGCTCATGGCTGTCTGAGATCAACACGGAGGGGAACAACAAGGATGTGGAGGTCGGACGCTTTCTGGGGCTCATGGCCGTCGGGGAAGATTTAGACTAGGTTAACTTTTGGACACTTTTGTTTAGTTGAGATATACCGAAATGTAATGAGTTTGGTCTGTTTTAATGAAAATCATTCTGTTCACATGAAAATCACCTGGTTTGTTAATATTCGGTTTGAAATGTATGCAATCATGGTTGGATGGACGGCTCTGTATCATTGTCCGCCGACAAATATAGTGTTTGTTTTAGAGGTCCGCATTGGAGATACCCTTAGTATGGGAGATGATGTCCATGTTGTTATGCTTGACATTGTTTGATCATGTGTCTTTTGAATAAATCTTTCGTTGGAGACAAGTGCTTCAATCATGTTCCATTGCTCACGTTTAACTACAAAAAATATGCGCGAACGACCTAAATGCAAATCTAACCTTCACATGCTACCAACAATACGTTTTCCTTCCATGAACTTTGTTACAAGAACTTCTGTATCGGCCTATAGCATGATTTTGGTGCAAAGGATGGATAAAGTTTTCACAGTTGCCGACCTACCAGAGGACTAAGACCACAACCAGTAAGAGATTCTCAGAAATTGACAAGACAGAGGACGAACAAATCCATATCGGCTCCTACCACCCGACGAAGGTATTCATATTGGCTCCTACCACCCCAGCCCTTTATAAGGAGCACCCGAGTAAAAGGTGAATACCACCTTATTTCTCATTTTACTTTTCTACTGTGGAATATCCAATGACATTGGATGCGTTATGTGTTGTTTCTCTGTGCAATAATGATTCATGATATAATAGGCATAGAAGTCATCAGGAATTGTCCATGGATAATCCAGGTACTAGTTACAACGCTACCTTGTAGAAATTCCTATTGCCTCAAGGCATGTCTGGAGTTCAAGCAAGAGGAGCTGGAAAGGCCCAGGAGTCAGAGATTTTCGTCCGACATGTGTTGTCAAACGTGACGGCTGCAGTCGATCAGCTGCTTCGATCTCTGCCTACTCGCTGGAATGCCACACAATACGGGAACCCGCGGGAGGCATCGCCGCCCCATGCTGGATTCTGTTTGCATGTAACCACCTCGCAGTTGAAAACAAACAAGCGAACAACGGCATCAAGAAAGAAGTCAAGAGAGCAAGGCTAGACGCGGAGGGGAACTTTTGGTTTATGGAGACATATGTACCCTATATGGGAATTTTTTTAGTAATTCAACAAAAAGTCGAAAATTCCTGAAAATATTTTTGAAATAAACTTGACCTTCTATTGTATTCGTGAGGAAAAAAATCCAAGCAAAAAAATATCCCTTTGACTTCTTTTCAAAAAAGACAAATTTTTGGCTAAAATAGTGTGAATAGTGACCTATAATAGCAAATAAATTTTGTCTTTTTTGCTGTGAGGTCAACTTTTGTTTTTTTCGTCGAGATTTATATACCAGTGCAAAAGTAAGTCAAGTATTTTGTCAAAATAGTTCTTACCTATTTTGACTTTTTATTAAAATATTAAAAATAAATCCCCATATACGGTGCATATACAACCAGGAACACAAGTGTATTTCCCGGTATGCAAGACTTTATAAGTGCTAATTAGCACACTAACCAAGGCGAGCCGATTGGCAACCAACTAGCTGCATGTGTTGCACGGCATTGTGTGGTCGCCATGGACAATATACATGGTGATATTGGCTAGTTTGCGTTAGACTAAATAAGAATTGTTTTATTTCCTTTGTAAACCAGCTATAGTAAAACTGTAAAAGTACCAAATCATTTGAAATTTGGAGTGCTAATGAGTCTGATCTTAATGAATCAATGGCATGGCTCCAGGTACAGTATCGATCGTCCCCTACTCTCCATAGCAAAAGCCAGCAAGGAAGCCGCATCGACAAATCAAATCGGCTAAGAGAGACGAAGGATGCACGCGTCTAACCGGGAAATACACTTATGTTTCTGGTTGTATATGCACCGTATATAGGGATTTATTTTTAATATTTCCTTGCATACCACTTTTTCTAGGTCGGGCATGTGGCCGTCACTGATTCCAGTTGGGCCAACGTCTTTGCAGATGGGTGCCCAGCTTACGCTGGGTCTAGAACTTGATCAGACTTGCCCACGAGAGTACGTGTCCCCGCTATCTTTTCTAGGTTGTGGCATGCATGTAGCAGCAAGATCTATCGCCACCATGCGTCCACTAGCCACTTACCGCGAGAGAATGTGGCAAAATATTTGAAAGCTCGCTTGGATTAGCGGGTTCTACCCTGTCCGTGCCACCAGTGAAAGTCGGTGCCATGTTGAACCTATCCCAACAAGTTTCATCATCTTTGAATCCTATCAGCTAGCAGTAGTGATTACACTCGGTGGTATTCCGGACCAGACTTCCGATGTGGTGCGTGACTAGAGAAGAGTGCACAACAACTGGATGCGGACAATAATACGGCAACCCATGCTTGCCATCACGCCACGATGCGCAACATTGATACTTTCACATGTTATTCTCAAGGCTGTCACTTGGACCCATAAGGCCAACTTCAACGCACGACCCAATTCGGTTCGGATGTATCTATTTTAGTCCAAACGGACAGACGGTTCAAGGCGCCACGACCTTATCTTTATTTTTTATTCGCTTGGCATCCGGCCTGCCCCATTTCCGACACAAAATTGCATATGGTT
The DNA here is from genome assembly GCA_034509565.1 of Triticum monococcum. Taxonomy (NCBI): domain Eukaryota; kingdom Viridiplantae; phylum Streptophyta; class Magnoliopsida; order Poales; family Poaceae; genus Triticum; species Triticum monococcum. Next base: position 59,055,737 of record CM067846.1, on the reverse strand, counting down.
TGCGTCCAAACGGACGGCGAACGTACGCTCACACGCCCGCTCCGCGTCCGCCTCATACTCGCATGGCAGTTGTCCACCTACCTCCCACCACTTGCATTTACGACGCACATGCGGACGGCTCCGCCTGTCAGCCTCCTAGCCATGGGGCCGACGTCCTTTTTATTGTGGAAGCCGTGGACCGGTCAGTCCATACATCCACTCCCGGCGACGCGAGCCTCCTCGAAGCCCGACACGCCCAAACCCCACCTCCGGTCGCCACTTCTCCTCCATCTCGCCACAGGCGGAATGAGCTGGAAATGGATCCCCGGTCGTAAGGGGAAGCACGACACGAGGCTAGGTCGTCCTCCGGCCGCCGCATCCGCTCTTCCTCCACCCCACCTCCAACGTCCCACATCTCTCCGCTGGCGGCCGCTCCTCCCATGCGGACGTACGTCAAGGCGGGGATAAGCAAGCGTTATTGGGAGATAGGCAAGCCGTTGCCGTGGAGCGACGGTGCACCTCCCAAATAACTAGCATCTTTCCACGATCGGGTGCCCATTCCACCGATCCCGGTGAGCGGCAGCGCCTGCCGCGAGGAGATCTACCGTCGCCGCGCCTGCCTGCCGCCAAACCTCTTCCATGACGCAAGGTACATCGTGGACTCCCCGCTGTGGGATACATGGTCCCGCGACGAGCATGATCTGTGGCGGCAATCCTTCTTTGTCGGCCATGCTCCCAGCCCGCCGCGGTGGCGCTCCCAGCCCGCCCTAGCCACACGGGCGTAGGATGGTCCACGGCCTCACGCCCACTCCTTCGCCGTCGCTGTCCCCACCACCACATGCTCTGATGACCGCCAAGGAGGAGGAAAAGCTCATGAAGCTGGTGATGAAGGACTCCGCCTGCACCCGTGACGAGCGCCATTGGCAAGGCCTTGAGGAGATGATGGCCCTCTCCACGGCCGGCGATGTCTCCATCCCAGAGCTCGATGCCATCGTCAAGGAGGAGGCCATGGAGGACGTGCACGAGGAGAAGCCGGTGGCATGGAACCCGACCTTGGTTGGCCAGTCCTGGTCATGGACGGATATGGTACCATGCACGCCGGAGCCTGGGTGGGTGGACGCCGACCCGTGGTCCGTCATCGCCATGGCCAGGGGTTGTGCAGGCGCCGCCGCAGGCGCCTCCGGCCTGGCAGGCGCTGCCAGCCCACCTCTGGCAGCCATCGCCGTACGTCGACCTCATCGGGGATGACGAGGAGGAGGACGTCGGCAACTGAAGACGACGGCGGCCACGGTGGCGACAAGCTTATCTAGTTTTTTATGTCCTTTAATTTTAAGTTTAGTTAAGAAATGTGTTGGACTGGACTTTTATGGACGTTAATGTTTATATTATTTCTTTTAAAATTATTTGCAATGTCTATTTGGGTTTGTTTTGGGGTCAAATTTCTAAGTCCAAAAAGCGGACAGTTTGGGATGCGGCGTGCCGGTTGGACGCACCGATGGCCACATAACCACGAGCGGACGCGCGTGTCCGTTTTACCGACCCAAACAGACAAAATGGATATCCGTTTGGGGTTAATGGTTGGAGTTGGCCTAAGGATGATGAGTGGGCATCCACAGTCTTTGGGCTCAACAAAAGGGAGATTTGGATGGCAACCCAACAGTAGGATTTTTTGGACAGTAAACCCAACAATAGGATATGTTATACATGAGGGTTCGTTTATTTCCTACACCTTTAGTTCTTGCCTTATGGGCTGCCATGAGTGTCTTTTGTTTTCATTACACTTGTATTAGATCTTATAAACATTGCAATTAACGAATGGTTGTGTGCATCAGTCGATGTAGAAGCCGAGTGTTTTCCTCTCTTCTAAAAACATGTTCTTGCAAATAGGCAATCCAAACAAAATTAAGCATGAAAATAGGTAAAATCACCAAATCAAGACGTCAAAACAGACCCCCCCCCCCCCGCCGAAAGAAAAAATAGAATTAAATTGGCGTGATTTTCATTACATTTTATGGCTTGTCTTGCCCAATATTGTGATATAAATTTATAATCCTGATGTAACTTGTACATATATGGCCGGACATACGTCCGTAGTAAATGATTGAAACACCCCCTGGGAGCCACGCGACTCTGTGAATCTGGCTTCTATTATTCTATATGACTTTTGCTTGCTCAAGAATACATTTTCAAGCACGGTATGCTTGATTTGTCCCCACTATGTCCATTTGTGATAATTGTAAATGTCACAGCCTTAGAATTGTTTGCAATAGTTGCATAAGAGAGCATCCATGCATCATGTCTAAATTCTGAAAGTTGAATTGAGGTTAGTTGAAACCCTCAGAAATCACTTCAGAAATAATCAACATTAAAAATCTTTTCATATGAGTCCAAGGAAATGTTCCTGTTATTCTATAAAAATATTGGCAAGAGGTAAAATTCAAACCAATATTTTTGGAGTCTCAGAAATATTTATTTTGGGCATTTAAAATTAATTCAATAACTATTTGAATTGGATATATATTTATTATATAAGAAATATATGTTCAATAATTCAAAAATTGTTGTGTGGCTTTGGATAAGACCACTTAGCTCATACAATTATTTTCATGAAGTTTCAAATTGATTTGGTATTTAGATCAAATCAAAACAAACAGCAGAAAATAGAAAACAGAAATAAAAGGAAAGAGAGAGGTTACCTGTGCAACTTACCTGGCAGCCCAGCCGGCCCAACTCTTGTGCTGGCCCATCCCACCAGGCTGTTGGGGAATGTAGTAATTTCGAAAATTTTCCTACGCACACGCAAGATCATGGGGATGCATAGCAACGAGGGGGAGAGTATTGTCTACGTACCAACGCAGACCGACTGCGGAAGCGATCTCACAACGTAGAGGAAGTAGTCGTACGTCTTCTTCCCGATCCTACCGATCCAAGCACCGTTACTCCGGCACCTCCGAGTTCTTAGCACACGTTCAGCTCGATGACGATCCTCGGGCTCCGATCCAGCAAAGCGTCGAGGAAGAGTTCCGTCAGCACAACGGCGTGGTGACGATCTTGATGTACTACCGACGCAGGGCTTCGCCTAAGCTCTACAACGATATGACCGAGGTGGAATTTGGTGGCAGGGGGCACCGCACACGGCTAAGGAACGATCAACAATGATCAACTTGTCTGTCTATGGGGTGCCCCCTGCCCCCGTATATAAAGGAGCAGGGGGAGGGGTTCGGCCGGCTTGGGAGAGAGGCGCAAGGGGAGTCCCACTCCTACCGGGAGTAGGACTCCCCCCCAATCCTATTCCTAATAGGACTCTTCAAAGAGAAGAGAGAAGAGAGAGGGGCCGGCCCCTTCTCCTAGTCCTAATAGGACTAGGGAAGGGGGGGGAGGCGCGCAACCCTTGTGGGCAGCCCCTTTTCACTTTTCCACTAAGGCCCAATAGGCCCATTTGCCTCCCGGGGGGTTCCGGTAACCCTCCCGGTATTCCGGTAAAATCCCGATTTCACCCGGAACACTTCCGGTGTCCAAACATAGGCTTCCAATATATCAATCTTTACGTCTCGACCATTTCGAGACTCCTCGTCATGTCCGTGATCACATCCGTGACTCCGAACAACCTTCGGTACATCAAAATGCATAAACTCATAATAACTGTCATCGTAACGTTAAGCGTGCGGACCCTACGGTTCGAGAACAATGTAGACATGACCGAGACACGTCTCCGGTCAATAACCAATAGCGGGACCTGGATGCCCATATTGGCTCCTACATATTCTATGAAGATCTTTATCGGTCAGACCGCATAACAACATACGTTGTTCCCTTTGTCATCGGTATGTTACTTGCCCGAGATTCGATCGTCGGTATCCAATACCTAGTTCAATCTCGTTACCGGCAAGTCTCTTTACTCGTTCCGTAATACATCATCTCACAACTAACATATTAGTTGCAGTGCTTGCAAGGCTTATGTGATGTGCATTACCGAGAGGGCCCAGAGATACCTCTCCGACACTCGGAGTGACAAACCCTAATCTCGAAATACGCCAACCCAACATCTACCATTGGAGACACCTGTAGTACTCCTTTATAATCACCCAGTTACGTTGTGACGTTTGGTAGTACCCAAAGTATTCCTCCGGTAAACGGGAGTTGCATAATCTCATAGTTATAGGAACATGTATAAGTCATGAAGAAAGCAATAGCAACATACTAAACGATCGGGTGCTAAGCTAATGGAATGGGTCATGTCAATCAGATCATTCAACTAATGATGTGACCTCGTTAATCAAATAACAACTCTTTGTTCATGGTTAGGAAACATAACCATCTTTGATTAACGAGCTAGTCAAGTAGAGGCATACTAGTGACACTCTGTTGGTCTATGTATTCACACATGTATTATGTTTCCGGTTAATACAATTCTAGCATGAATAATAAACATTTATCATGATATAAGGAAATAAATAATAACTTTATTATTGCCTCTAGGGCATATTTCCTTCAGTCTCCCACTTGCACTAGAGTCAATAATCTAGATTACACAGTAATGATTCTAACACCCATGGAGCCTTGGTGCTGATCATGTTTTGCTCGTGGAAGAGGCTTAGTCAACGGGTCTGCAACATTCAGATCCGTATGTATCTTGCAAATCTCTATGTCTCCCACCTGGACTAAATCCCGGATGGAGTTGAAGCGTCTCTTGATGTGTTTGGTTCTTTTGTGAAATCTGGATTCCTTTGCCAAGGCAATTGCACCAGTATTGTCACAGAAGATTTTCATTGGACCCGATGCACTAGGTATGACACCTAGCTCGGATATGAACTCCTTCATCCAGACTCCTTCGTTCGCTGCTTCCGAAGCAGCTATGTACTCCGCTTCACATGTAGATCCCGCTACGACGCTTTGTTTAGAATTGCACCAACTGACAGCTCCACCGTTTAAAGTAAACACGTATCCGGTTTGCGATTTAGAATCGTCCGGATCAGTGTCAAAGCTTGCATCAACGTAACCTCTTACGGTGAGCTCTTTGTCACCTCCATATACGAGAAACATATCCCTAGTCCTTTTCAGGTATTTCAGGATGTTCTTGACCGCTGTCCAGTGATCCACTCCTAGATTACTTTGGTACCTCCCTGCTAAACTTATAGCAAGGCACACATCAGGTCTGGTACACAGCATTGCATACATGATAGAGCCTATGGCTGAAGCATAGGGAACATCTTTCATTTTCTCTCTATCTTCTGAAGTGGTCGGGCATTGAGTCTGACTCAACCTCACACCTTGTAACACAGGCAAGAACCCTTTCTTTGCTTGATCCGTTTTGAATTTCTTCAAAATCTTGTCAAGGTATGTGCTTTGTGAAAGTCCAATTAAGCGTCTTGATCTATCTCTATAGATCTTTATGCCTAATATGCAAGCAGCTTCCCCGAGGTCTTTCATCGAAAAACTTTTATTCAAGTATCCCTTTATGCTATCCAGAAATTCTATATCATTTCCAATCAGCAATATGTCATCCACATATAATATCAGAAATGCTACAGAGCTCCCACTCACTTTTTTGTAAATACAGGCTTCTCCAAAAGTCTGTATAAAGCCAAATGCTTTGATCACACTATCAAAGCGTTTATTCCAACTCCGAGATGCTTGCACCAGTCCATAAATGGATCGCTGGAGTTTGCACACTTTGTTAGCTCCCTTTGGATCGACAAAACCTTCTGGTTGCATCATATACAACTCTTCTTCCAGAAATCCATTCAGGAATGCAGTTTTGACATCCATTTGCCATATTTCATAATCATAAAATGCGGCAATTGCTAACATGATTCTGACGGATTTAAGCATCGCTACGGGTGAGAAGGTCTCATCGTAGTCAACCCCTTGAACTTGTCGAAAACCTTTTGCGACAAGTCAAGCTTTATAGACAGTAATATTACCGTCAGCGTCAGTCTTTTTCTTGAAGATCCATTTATTCTCAATTGCTTGCCGATCATCAGGCAAGTCAACCAAAGTCCATACTTTGTTCTCATACATGGATCCCATCTCAGATTTCATGGCCTCAAGCCACTTTGCGGAATCTGGGCTCACCATCGCTTCTTCATAGTTCGTAGGTTCATCATGATCTAGTAGCATGACTTCCAGAACTGGATTACCGTACCACTCTGGTGCGGATCTCACTCTGGTTGATCTACGTGGTTCAGTAGTATCTTGCCCTGAAGTTTCATGATCATCATCATTAGCTTCCTCACTAATTGGTATAGGTGTCGCAGAAACAGTTTTCTGTGATGTACTATTTTCCAATAAGGGAGCAGGCACAGTTACCTCGTCAAGTTCTACTTTCCTCCCACTCACTTCTTTCGAGAGAAACTCCTTCTCTAGAAAGTTTCCGAATTTAGCAACAAAAGTCTTGCCTTCGGATCTGTGATAGAAGGTGTATCCAATAGTTTCCTTTGGATATCCTATGAAGACACATTTCTCCGATTTGGGTTCGAGCTTATCAGGTTGAAGCTTTTTCACATAAGCATCGCAGCCCCAAACTTTAAGAAACGACAACTTTTTCACATTAGCTTACCAAAGTTGTCGTTTCTTAAAGTTTGGGGCTGCGATGCTTATGTGAAAAAGCTTCAACCTGATAAGCTCGAACCCAAATCGGAGAAATGTGTCTTCATAGGATATCCAAAGGAAACTATTGGATACACCTTCTATCACAGATCCGAAGGCAAGACTTTTGTTGCTAAATTCGGAAACTTTCTAGAGAAGGAGTTTCTCTCGAAAGAAGTGAGTGAGAGGAAAGTAGAACTTGACGAGGTAACTGTGCCTGCTCCCTTATTGGAAAATAGTACATCGCGGAAAACTGTTTCTGCGACACCTATACCAATCAGTGAGGAAGCTAATGATGATGATCATGAATCTTCAGAACAAGATACTGCTGAACCACGTAGATCAACCAGAGTGAGATCCGCACCAGAGTGGTACGGTAATCCAGTTCTGGAAGTCATGATGCTAGATCATGATGAACCTACGAACTATGAAGAAGCGATGGTGAGCCCAGATTCCGCAAAGTGGCTTGAGGCCATGAAATCTGAGATGGGATCCATGTATGAAAACAGAGTATGGACTTTGGTTGACTTGCCCGATGATCGGCAAGCAATTGAGAATAAATGGATCTTCAAGAAAAAGACTGACGCTGACGGTAATATTACTGTCTATAAAGCTCGACTTGTTGCGAAAGGTTTTCGACAAGTTCAAGGGGTTGACTACGATGAGACCTTCTCACCCGTAGCGATGCTTAAGTCCGTCAGAATTATGTTAGCAATTACCGCATTTTATGATTATGAAATATGGCAGATGGATGTCAAAACTGCATTCCTGAATGGATTTCTGGAAGAAGAGTTGTATATGATACAACCAGAAGGTTTTGTCGATCCAAAGGGAGCTAACAAAGTATGCAAACTCCAGCGATCCATTTATGGACTGGTGCAAGCATCTCGGAGTTGGAATAAACGCTTTGATAGTGTGATCAAAGCATTTGGCTTTATACAGACTTTTGGAGAAGCTGTATTTACAAGAAAGTGAGTGGGAGCTCTGTAGCATTTCTAATATTATATGTGGATGACATATTGCTGATTGGAAATGATATAGAATTTCTGGATAGCATAAAGGGATACTTGAATAAAAGTTTTTCGATGAAAGACCTCGGGGAAGCTGCTTACATATTAGGCATAAAGATCTATAGAGATAGATCAAAACGCTTAATTGGACTTTCACAGAGTACATTCCTTGACAAGATTTTGAAGAAGTTCAAAATGGATCAAGCAAAGAAAGGGTTCTTGCCTGTGTTACAAGGTATGAAGTTGAGTAAGACTCAATGCCCGACCACTTCAGAAGATAGAGAGAAAATGAAAGATGTTCCCTATGCTTCAGCCATAGGCTCTATCATGTATGCAATGCTGTGTACCAGACCTGATGTGTGCCTTGCTATAAGTTTAGCAGGGAGGTACCAAAGTAATCCAGGAATGGATCACTGGGCAGCGGTCAAGAACATCCTGAAATACCTGAAAAGGACTAAGGATATGTTTCTCGTATATGGAGGTGACAAAGAGCTCACCGTAAGAGGTTACGTTGATGCAAGCTTTGACACTGATCCGGACGATTCTAAATCGCAAACCGGATACGTGTTTACTTTAAACGGTGGAGCTGTCAGTTGGTGCAGTTCTAAACAAAGCGTTGTAGCGGGATCTACATGTGAAGCGGAGTACATAGCTGCTTCGGAAGCAGCAAACGAAGGAGTCTGGATGAAGGAGTTCATATCCGATCTAGGTGTCATACCTAGTGCATCGGGTCCAATGAAAATCTTCTGTGACAATACTGGTGCAATTGCCTTGGCAAAGGAATCCAGATTTCACAAGAGGACCAAACACATCAAGAGACGCTTCAACTCCATCCGGGATTTAGTCCAGGTGGGAGACATAGAGATTTGCAAGATACATACGGATCTGAACGTTGCAGACCCGTTGACTAAGCCTCTTCCACGAGCAAAACATGATCAGCACCAAGGCTCCATGGGTGTTAGAATCATTACAGTGTAATCTAGATTATTGACTCTAGTGCAAGTGGGAGACTGAAGGAAATATGCCCTCGAGGCAATAATAAAGTTATTATTTATTTCCTTACATCATGATAAATGTTTATTATTCATGCTAGAATTGTATTAACCGGAAACATAATACATGTGTGAATACATAGACCAACAGAGTGTCACTAGTATGCCTCTACTTGACTAGCTCGTTAATCAAAGATGGTTATGTTTCCTAACCATAAACAAAGAGTTGTTATTTGATTAACGAGGTCACATCATTAGTTGAATGATCTGATTGACATGACCCATTCCATTAGCTTAGCACCCGATCGTTTAGTATGTTGCTATTGCTTTCTTCATGACTTATACATGTTCCTATAACTATGAGATTATGCAACTCCCGTTTACCGGAGGAACACTTTGGGTACTACCAAACGTCACAACGTAACTGGGTGATTATAAAGGAGTACTACAGGTGTCTCCAATGGTATATGTTGGGTTGGCGTATTTCGAGATTAGGGTTTGTCACTCCGATTGTCGGAGAGGTATCTCTGGGCCCTCTCGGTAATGCACATCACATAAGCCTTGCAAGCACTGCAACTAATATGTTAGTTGTGAGATGATGTATTACGGAACGAGTAAAGAGACTTGCCGGTAACGAGATTGAACTAGGTATTGGATACCGACGATCGAATCTCGGGCAAGTAACATACCGATGACAAAGGGAACAACGTATGTTGTTATGCGGTCTGACCGATAAAGATCTTCGTAGAATATGTAGGAGCCAATATGGGCATCCAGGTCCCGCTATTGGTTATTGACCGGAGACGTGTCTCGGTCATGTCTACATTGTTCTCGAACCGTAGGGTCCGCACGCTTAACGTTACGATGACAGTTATTATGAGTTTATGCATTTTGATGTACCGAAGGTTGTTCGGAGTCCCGGATGAGATCACGGACATGACGAGGAGTCTCGGAATGGTCGAGACGTAAAGATTGATATATTGGAAGCCTATGTTTGGACATAGGAAGTGTTCCGGGTGAAATCGGGATTTTACCGGAATACCGGGAGGGTTACCGGAACCCCCCGGGAGACTAATGGGCCTATTGGGCCTTAGTGGAAAAAGAGAAAAGGGACAAGCCCAAGCTGGCCGGCGCCCCCCCTTCCCCAAGTCCTAGTAGGACTAGGAGAAGGGGCCGGCCCCCCCTCTTTCTCCTTTCCCCCCGAGAGTCCTAATTGGATTAGGATTGGAGGGAGGAGTCCTACTCCCGGTGGGAGTAGGACTCCCCTGCGCCTCCCTCTCCCTGGCCGGCCGGCCCCCTCTCCTCCAACCTTTATGTACGGGGGCAGGGGACACCCCATGACACACAAGTTGATCCTTGAGATCGTTCCTTAGCCGTGTGCGGTGCCCCCTGCCACCAAATTCCACCTCGATCGTACCGTTACAGTGCTTAGGCGAAGCCCTGCGTCGGTTGTACATCAAGATCGTCATCACGCCGTCGTGCTGACGGAACTCTTCCTCGATGCTTTGCTGGATCGGAGCCTGAGGAACGTCATTGAGCTAAATGTGTGCTAAGAACTCGGAGGTGCCGGAGTAACGGTGCTTGGATCGGTCGGATCGGGAAGAAGACGTACGACTACTTCCTCTATGTTGTGTGATCGCTTCCGCAGTCGGTCTGCATTGGTACGTAGACAACACTCTCCCCTCTCGTTGCTGTGCATCACCATGATCTTGCGTGTGCATAGGAAAATTTTCGAAATTACTGCGTTCCCCAACACTACTTTCCTCCCACTCACTTGTTTCGAGAGAAACTCCTTCTCTAGAAATGATCCATTCTTAGCAACGAATGTCTTGCCTTCGGATCTGTGATAGAAGGTATACCCAACAGTTTCCTTTGGGTATCCTATGAAGACACATTTCTCCGCTTTGGGTTCGAGCTTATCAGGTTGAAGCTTTTTCACATAAGCATCGCAGCCCCAAACTTTAAGAAACGACAACTTTGGTTTCTTGCCAAACCATAGTTCATAAGGCGTCGTCTCAACGGATTTTGATGGTGCCCTATTTAACGTGAATGCGGCCGTCTCTAAAGCATAACCCCAAAACGACAGCGGTAAATCAGTAAGAGACATCATAGATCGCACCATATCTAGTAAAGTACGATTACGACGTTCGGACACACCATTACGCTGTGGTGTTCCGGGTGGCGTGAGTTGCGAAACTATTCCACAAATTTTCAAATGTATACCAAACTCGTAACTCAAATATTCTCGTCCACGATCAGATCGTAGAAACTTTATTTTCTTGTTACGATGATTTTCAACTTCACTCTGAAATTCCTTGAACTTTTCAAATGTTTCAGACTTATGTTTCATTAAGTAGACATACCCATATCTGCTTAAATCATCTGTGAAGGTGAGAAAATAACGATATCCGCCACGAGCCTCAATATTCATCGGACCACATACATCGGTATGTATGATTTCCAATAAATCTGTTGCTCTCTCCATAGTACCGGAGAACGGTGTTTTAGTCATCTTGCCTATGAGGCACGGTTCGCAAGTACCAAGTGATTCATAATCAAGTGGTTCCAAAAGCCCATCAGTATGGAGTTTCTTCATGCGCTTTACACCGATATGACCTAAACGGCAGTGCCACAAATAAGTTGCACTATCATTATCAACTCTGCATCTTTTGGCTTCTACATTATGAATATGTGTGTAACTACTATCGAGATTCAATAAGAATAGACCACTCTTCAAGGGTGCATGACCATAAAAGATATTACTCATATAAATAGAACAACCATTATTCTCTGATTTAAATGAATAACCGTCTCGCATCAAACAAGATCCAGATATAATGTTCATGCTCAACGCTGGCACCAAATAACAATTATTTAGGTCTAATATTAATCCCGAAGGTAGATGTAGAGGTAGCGTGCCGACCGCGATCACATCGACTTTGGAACCGTTTCACACGCGCATCGTCACCTCGTCCTTTGCTAGCGTCCGCTTATTCCGTAGTCCCTGTTTCGAGTTGCAAATATTAGCAACAGAACCAGTATCAAATACCCAGGTGCTACTGCGAGCTCTAGTAAGGTACACATCAATAACATGTATATCACATATACCTTTGTTCACCTTTCCATCCTTCTTATCCGCCAAATACTTGGGGCAGTTCCGCTTCCAGTGACTAGTCTGCTTGCAGTAGAAGCACTCAGTTTCAGGCTTAGGTCCAGACTTGGGTTTCTTCTCCTGAGCAGCAACTTGCTTGCTGTTCTTCTTGAAGTTCCCCTTCTTCTTCCCTTTGCCCTTTTTCTTGAAACCAGTGGTTTTGTTAACCATCAACACTTGATGCTCCTTCTTGATTTCTACCTCCGCAGCTTTCAGCATTGCGAAGAGCTCGGGAATAGTCTTGTTCATCCCTTGCATATTATAGTTCATCACGAAGCTCTTGTAGCTTGGTGGCAGTGATTGGAGAATTCTGTCAATGACGCAATCATCTGGAAGATTAACTCCCATCTGAATCAAGTGATTATTATACCCAGACATTTTGAGTATATGCTCACTGACAGAACTGTTCTCCTCCATCTTGCAGCTATAGAACTTATTGGAGACTTCATATCTCTCAATTCGGGCATTTGCTTGAAATATTAACTTCAACTCCTGGAACATCTCATATGCTCCATGACGTTCAAAACGTCGTTGAAGTCCCGATTCTAAGCCGTAAAGCATGGCACACTGAACTATCGAGTAGTCATCAGCTTTGCTCTGCCAGACGTTCATAACATCTGGCGTTGCTCCAGCAGCAGGCCTGGCACCCAGCGGTGCTTCCAGGACGTAATTCTTCTATGCAGCAATGAGGATAATCCTCAGGTTACGGACCCAGTCCGTGTAATTGCTACCATCATCTTTCAACTTTGCTTTCTCAAGGAACGCATTAAAATTCAACGGAACAACAGCACGAGCCATCTATCTACAATCAACATAAACAAGCAAGATACTATCAGGTACTAAGTTCATGATAAGTTTAAGTTCAGTTAATCAAATTACTTAGGAACTCCCACTTAGATAGACATCCCTCTAATCCTCTAAGTGATCACGTGATCCAAATCAACTAAACCATAACCGATCATCACGTGAGATGGAGTAGTTTTCAATGGTGAACATCGTCATGTTGATCATATCTACTATATGATTCACGCTCGACCTTTCGGTCTCTGTGTTCCGAGGCCATATCTGCATATGCTAGGCTCGTCAAGTTTAACCTGAGTATTCTGCGTGTGCAAAACTGGCTTGCACCCGTTGTAGATGGACATAGAGCTTATCACACCCGATCATCACGTGGTGTCTGGGCACGACGAACTTTGGCAACGGTGCATACTCAGGGAGAACACTTCTTGATAATTTAGTGAGAGATCATCTTATAATGCTACCGTCAATCAAAGCAAGATAAGATGCATAAAAGGATAAACATCACATGCAATCAATATAAGTGATATGATATGGCCATCATCATCTTGTGCTTGTGATCTCCATCTCCGAAGCACCGTCATGATCACCATCGTCACCGGCGCGACACCTTGATCTCCATCGTAGCATCGTTGTCGTCTCGCCAATCTTATGCTTCCACGACTATCACTACCGCTTAGTAATAAAGTAAAGCATTACATCGCGATTGCATTGCATACAATAAAGCGACAACCATATGGCTCCTGCCAGTTGCCGATAACTCGGTTACAAAACATGATCATCTCATACAATAAAATCAGCATCATGCCTTGACCATATCACATCACAACATGCCCTGCAAAAACAAGTTAGACGTCCTCTACTTTGTTGTTGCAAGTTTTACGTGGCTGCTACGGGCTTAAGTAAGAACTCATCTCACCTACGCATCAAAACCACAACGATAGTTCGTCAAATAGACTCCGTTTTAACCTTCTCAAGGACCGGGCGTAGTCACACTTGGTTCAACTAAAGTTAGAGAGACAGTCTTCCGCAAGCCATCTATGTGCAAAGCACGTCGAGGGAACCGGTCTCGCGTAAGAGTACGCGTAAGGTTGGTCCGGATCGTCTCGTCCAACAATACCGCCGAACCAAAGTATGACATGCTGGTAGGCAGTATGACTTGTATCGCCCACAACTCACTTGTGTTCTACTCGTGCAAATAACATCAAACCATAAAACCTAGGCTCGGATGCCACTGTTGGGGAACGTAGTAATTTCGAAATTTTTCCTACGCACACGCAAGATCATGGGGATGCATAGCAACGAGGGGGAGAGTATTGTCTACGTACCAACGCAGACCGACTGCGGAAGCGATCTCACAACGTAGAGGAAGTAGTCGTACGTCTTCTTCCCGATCCGACCGATCCAAGCACCGTTACTCCGGCACCTCTGAGTTCTTAGCACACGTTCAGCTCGATGACGATCCTCGGGCTCCGATCCAGCAAAGCGTCGAGGAAGAGTTCCGTCAGCACAACGGCGTGGTGACGATCTTGATGTACTACCGACGCAGGGCTTCGCCTAAGCTCTACAACGATATGACCGAGGTGGAATTTGGTGGCAGGGGGCACCGCACACGGCTAAGGAACGATCAACAATGATCAACTTGTCTGTCTATGGGGTGCCCCCTGCCCCCGTATATAAAGGAGCAGGGGGAGGGGTTCGGCCGGCTTGGGAGAGAGGCGCAGGGGGAGTCCCACTCCTACCGGGAGTAGGACTCCCCCCAATCCTATTCCTAATAGGACTCTTCAAAGAGAAGAGAGAAGAGAGAGGGGCCGGCCCCTTCTCCTAGTCCTAATAGGACTAGGGAAGGGGGGAGGCCCGCAGCCCTTGTGGGCAGCCCCTTTTCACTTTTCCACTAAGGCCCAATAGGCCCATTTGCCTCCCGGGGGGTTCCGGTAATCCTCCCGGTATTCCGGTAAAATCCCGATTTCACCCGGAACACTTCCGGTGTCCAAACATAGGCTTCCAATATATCAATCTTTACATCTCGACCATTTCGAGACTCCTCGTCATGTCCGTGATCACATCCGGGACTCCGAACAACCTTCGGTACATCAAAATGCATAAACTCATAATAACTGTCATCGTAACGTTAAGCGTGCGGACCCTACGGTTCGAGAACAATGTAGACATGACCGAGACACGTCTCCGGTCAATAACCAATAGCGGGACCTGGATGCCCATATTGGCTCCTACATATTCTACGAAGATCTTTATCGGTCAGACCGCATAACAACATACGTTGTTCCCTTTGTCATCGGTATGTTACTTGCCCGAGATTCGATCGTCGGTATCCAATACCTAGTTCAATCTCGTTACCGGCAAGTCTCTTTACTCGTTCCGTAATACATCATCTCACAACTAACATATTAGTTGCAGTGCTTGCAAGGCTTATGTGATGTGCATTACCGAGAGGGCCCAGAGATACCTCTCCGACACTCGGAGTGACAAACCCTAATCTCGAAATACGCCAACCCAACATCTACCATTGGAGACACCTGTAGTACTCCTTTATAATCACCTAGTTACGTTGTGACGTTTGGTAGTACCCAAAGTATTCCTCCGGTAAACGGGAGTTGCATAATCTCATAGTTATAGGAACATGTATAAGTCATGAAGAAAGCAATAGCAACATACTAAACGATCGGGTGCTAAGCTAATGGAATGGGTCATGTCAATCAGATCATTCAACTAATGATGTGACCTCGTTAATCAAATAACAACTCTTTGTTCATGGTTAGGAAACATAACCATCTTTGATTAACGAGCTAGTCAAGTAGAGGCATACTAGTGACACTCTGTTGGTCTATGTATTCACACATGTATTATGTTTCCGGTTAATACAATTCTAGCATGAATAATAAACATTTATCATGATATAAGGAAATAAATAATAACTTTATTATTGCCTCTAGGGCATATTTCCTTCACAGGCGCTCTCCTGTCGCCTTCCTCCTCGCGCCAGTAGGCAAGGGCGCGTGCCCAGTGCGCGCAGCCACACGCCGCGGCCACCTCCTCCCTCCCTGCCTGCCTGGCTCCTCCTCGATGCGTCTGGACGATGCCACGCGACCCCCAGAGCCGTCCGGCTCTCCCTCTCTCCCCCGAACGCCCTCCCCCTCCTCTATTCTCCTCACTGAATGCGCCCGCCACCGTCGATGAGCATCACCGCGGCCATCGCCTCTCCCTCGTTCCCTCGAGCAGCCCGGAAGAACCGCCGCATCTTCCTCGTCCTCTCCACCGAGCTACATGATGTCGGAGGCCCTGCTTCATCGCCACCATCGTCGTCTTCGGCCTCGGTCGCCGTGGATCGCCGCTGTCGAATTCGCGGCAACCAAAGCTTCCCCGAGCCCATTGAGCTGCTCTGCGAGATCGCCGTGAGCTCCTCCTTCTTTCCTCCTGTCCCCTCACTTTCGCGCGTGCTCTAGCCCCGATCCCCAACCGTGACCGAAGCTCTTCGCCGCCGGTCATGAGGCCGCCATAGACAGAGCTAGCAAAGCTCGCGTCCGAGCTTGTCTTCGTGATCAGCACGCTCCCAGGAGCCGAACGCACACACTCGCTCGCCCTGAGGTGCGCCGTAGCGCCTAACCCGCTAACGCCGAACGCCGGCCACCGCCACGAGCTCAACTCCGGCGAGCTCACTCCACCCCAGCTCCTCCCACATGCCCTACCAGATGCGCGCGAGCCCCAGCTACGCGTAGGACCAAACCGCGGCCGATTTGGTCGAACGTGGGCAAATCCCGAGCCCCTCCGCCGTCTCGGGCTTCGCCGGCGACGAGCCGCGGGTCAACTCCGACCAGTTGACCCGGGGGTTTGACCCCGTTTGACAAGGGTTTTACCACCCTGGGTCACTGACGCATGGGGCCAGCCCTGCTAATTAACCTAGGTTAGAGTTAATTTATTTAGTTAGTTTAATTAACCACTGACATGTGGGTCCCACAGGTCAGGTTTGACCTGGACCGGGCCTGTTGACCTGCTGAGGTCAGCGTGTCCTAGTGCTGACGCAGTAAAACCTTTTCTGTAATTCAAATAAATCTAAATGGTTTATTTATTTCAAAAAATGTTCAAAACTTCTAAAAATCATAGAAAATCAACCATAACTCCAAATGAAATAATTTATATATGAAAAATGATCAAAAAAATCCAATCTATCCATCCGTGGCATTTTCATGCATGTTAGAACAACTTATAGTTGCTGAATATGGAAAATCATATGTCTGGCATTTGAATATCCACATATGGAGTTTGAATTTGAATCTTGAGTTCAAACCAACTTCATTTAACCCGTTGCTAGTTGCATTAGCTCAATCAACAGCATATTTCCATGTCATGATCATGCATCATATTGTGCATTGCACTGATTGTGTTTCCTCTCTCTTGCCGGTATTTGTCCCCCCTCAGTAGACGTTGATCCAGCGATGTGATTGATGACACCGATGAAGAACTATACTATCTTTAGAAGCGCCAGGAAAGCAAAACCCCCTTGTTCATTCCGATATAATCCCACTCTCTCGCTCTTGCTCTATTTTACTTCATTAGGACAACAACGGTTCAACTGTTACATGCTGCGGTAGTTGAACCCCTTTCCTCTGCATGACGTGTCATTGCCACAGTAAATAGATGAAACCCACTAGCATGAGTAGGAGTTGTTTGAGCCCTGATGTGCCTACTCATTCATGCTTGTTTGTCATGCCTGCTACTGCTTAGAGTTGAGTCAGGTCCGATTCATCGGGGATGAATTGGAATGTGGTGAACATGTCCTACCGTAGAGAGCTAAGTGTGTGAACACGATTTGGTAAAGGTAGCGGTGAGAGGCCATGTAGGAGTACATGGTGGGTTGTCTCATTGCAGCCGTCCTCAGGAACTGAGTTCTGTGTTTGTGATACATGAACAGTTACTACCACACATTGGGCTCCGGGCGCTCCAAGCTCTCTCGACTTATTAATCAACTCGATCTCTGTCCAGGAGTTGCAACTAGTTTCTGGTGTTTGTAGGTAGTGTTAGTAGTCTACCAAGTGGCACCCGGTACAGGTGGGCTTGGGACAGACTAGGCACAGTGGCCCGGTGTACCAAGTGGCACCCGGATGGTGGGCTTGGGAACCCTGTACACATCGTTTGGGGCCGTGAGCGACACCCCGGTCGGATCTCCTTGTGGATGGATCCCGAATAGGCGATAAACCTGGACGAGAGACTTGTGTGGTTAGTCAGGTCGTGGCCGACTCCCTCACCAGGCTTCCGCTTGAAGGTTGTCGAGATACACGACATGTACATGGTGGTAAGTGGCGAGAGCGTGTGTGAAGAAGTACACCCCTGCAGGGTTATCATTATCTATTCGAATAGCCGGATTCCTCGGATATGGAAACTTGGACCCCTTGCATAGTTCATAGACAAGTGAAAGTGGATACTCTAAAATGTGCAAGATAAGCGTGAGTGCTATGGATGGCGTCCTCGTAGGGAGATGGGAGCGGATCCATAGTGGTGTATTGGTATGGTGAATTTGTGGACTCGTGTGCGCCACCTCAAAAGAGTTACTTGCAGTCGTAGTTCATGATAGCTACTGAGTCAAAGCTGGCTTGCTGCAGTTAAACTCCACCACCCCTTTCTTGATACTGATGCATATGTAGCTAGTTCTGATGTAAGTCTTGTTGGGTACATTTGTACTCACGTTTGCTTAATTTATGTTTTTGCAGAGAGACTTCAGTCTCACTAGTAGTTCTGCATGGACTTCGACGTTTAGCTCGTTACCTCAGCTACGATCTGGTACCCTTGGGAGGGCCTTGTAGATAGTCAGGCTTCCCAGCCTTTTCCATTTGTAGATGTATGTACTGAGACATGTTAAGCTTCCGCGTGTGCTTTGACTTGTATGCTCTGAATGTTGGGTCATGAGACCAATGTTTGTAATATCTCGCTCCTCGGAGCCTAATGAATAAATACTTTGAGTCGTAGAGTTTTGTTGTCATGGCATGTTGTATTTACACATATCGAGCATATTGTGTGTATGATTGGAATGCTTGGTATGTGTGGGATCCGACAACCTAGTCGTTTATTCTTGGTAGCCTCTCTTATGGGGAAATGTAGTCTTGTGTTTCCATGAACCATAGTAGTCCGCTACAGCCCGGTTCACCAGAGTCCTGCTAGCCCCGCACTACTGCTCCGGAACACTTGACTGGCCGGCATGTGTTTTACTTCGTTCCTGTGTCTGTCCCTTCGGGGAAATGTCACGCGGTGACATCCGGAGTCCTGCCTAGCCTGCTACAGCCTGGGTTCCCGGAGTCCTGTTAGCCCAGTGCTACAGCCCGGATTCGCACGCTGCTGACCGACATGCTCGATGTTGATTCATGTATGCCTGTCCCCGTAAGTTAGTGCCACTTTGGGTTCACGACTAGTCATGTCGGCCCGGTTTCTCTGTCATATGGATGCTAGCGACACTATCATATACGTGAGCCAAAAGGCGCAAATGGTCCCGGGCCATGGTAAGGCGACACCCGTGGGGATACCGCGCGTGAGGCCGCAAAGTGATATGAGGTGTTACAGGCTAGATCGGTGTGACTTAGAATCGGGGTCCTGACAGCTTTGGTATCAGAGCCTGACTGCCTGTAGGATTACCAAGCCAAGCTGGTCGAAGTCGTGTCTAGAAATGCTTTAGTTATATAAGGGAATTGATTGTGGATGGGAACGTAAGGCTCTTTTCACTCCTTATCCTCATGACCTTTTGATTTGAGTCATCTTATCTTTTCTACGGGGTTAAGAACTAGGCTTCTCTTCTATCTCTCAGGATGACGTGTTACTAAACCGTAGTTGCCTAGGATTGTTGAGTTCAAGCCTCTGTTCAGTTCCTACTACTTCCATATGTTCATAGCTAGCCTCAGAACCTTGATATTGTGATGTTGAGTGGTTATGCCACCATTTTGCAGGATGTCTCAAATCATTTTGAGCATTTATAGCCGTTATGCTGTCCGAGTCATCCCAGGTTTCTAAAAAGTCTGATGCATCTGCAAATCCCGTCCTCCCATTCCCGATGTCCTTTTGGGCCAGATTAAGCACACTAATCAGTGAGTTGAGGTACTCTATTGCCTTGACATATATGTTGGAGTTGTTATTATGACACTAGGGTATCTTACAGTTAGTAATCTAGCCATGTTTGGTGTTCCCAGTGTGATGATTCTGGCCACCATTCTCGAAAGCATCTCGTGATGTTATTTAGTTAGTAGGTATTCTACTCCTGGGTTTTGGACCCGAGATTCACCCTACTTCATGTTGTTAGTATTTGCTAGTTCCCTTAAGATATTAGTAACCTTGTGATAGTCCTCGAGGTCTGTGGTATATCGTTCTTCCAATGCCATGAGCCAATGTGGCAGAAGTTATTTGAACCAAAAGATCACAATCAGAGTACTCTTGAGGAGTTCTCCATTCATAATTGTGACTCTGCAAGTCCCACCTCTCTGCCTGGGTTATCCGGAAGAAACATGTTGAACTTGGTTCGACATACTAATCTATGCATCCACAACTCAGAAAGTTATATGTTCCTTGAGTTGACCCTCCTCAGCTGTATTCTGACCCTAGTCTATCAATTGATAGTCAGGAATAGTTGTGTGTTCATCAGCGCCTATTATTCTTGTGGTCCGTCAAGCCATTCTATTCCGGAATGACTAGGAGAAACAAACTCCCGTACCTCGTCCACTTCTAGGATTGGGTCAAAGTAGTTGTATTTCACAGATCAAAATGCCAATCTAGCTTTTGCTCTATTCTACCTTGGAGTGTTACCATCTTTACGTTAGGAATGTCATGAGAATTGCACCACCTCTTATGAATTCTTGATGGAGTGATACTTCTCACCATCATCATTCATTCCTTGGTCCTCGTGTTGTTGTAACCGGAATGCCGACAAGTGAATTGTGATGTGTGAAATCAATACTCCGAGCAACTCGTTGCTTGGTAGTAAATGGACAATATTCTCATTCTTAGCGTGTTGGTTATTAAACTACCATTCTAAGATTGATCTTGCTACCTAGTCCATATTTCCTGGTGCACTCTTCGATCAATGAGTCAGGATTGTGTCAATCCCTCGCTCCCTTGACCATATCGTCTTGCCCTGAAAAGCAAGATTGATCTTGAGCTTAGTAACATATCAGTGGTTCGTGATTTTCCGAATATCTTCTCAGAAGTATCACCAGGTTGTCCCCTGACTGTTATGTTGAGTTCGCGATCAAGTTGGTTTTCCATTAAACCACCCTTTCTCCAAGGATCTGTGTTGGTTACCTCTGAACTAGTTGGATAAGCTAAACAATAACTTGGAGAGTTGGGAGATAAAAGCTTGTCCGACTTAGTTCATTTTTAGGGGATATCTTGTATATGTGTTGAAGAAATATGATATCTTCATCGATTGGTCCTCGTGATTAGTTGTTGGACCTATTGTCGTATCAAAACTTTGATTTGAGTATGGGCTATCATCCAATCAAATCAGAACCAATGATGTTCATAATGTTGTCTTACTCGTGGTTGATCCCTCGAGCATACACCATTATATCTTTTGGGTCTGACCAATGCTATCACTTGTTCACATAATTATGGAATTCCATCTCCATGGAAACCTGGACGAATTGTTGTTGAGCCCATCAGCAACACTGCTACCTTCTCCATGATTCATGTTGAACATCCAGCTAGTATTGGAAACTTTATAAGCATTATCTTCGTGTTCCGTTTATGAAGCATATGTTGGATGAAAGAAGTGACTTCCTCTAATTCATGTGCATTATATGCAAGTTGCCGCCGTGAATTCGAGAAAGTTTGTTTTGCTTCCTATGGAATCATCCCAAGTCAGTCATGCATATGTGCGAAGTATACCGTGGTTTGGATACTTGCAACCTTCATTCTATATGTATCCCTAGCACACCAAGCCACTAACTGATTGTTCAAGGATAAGAAGTTCCTTCATAAGAGCTAATCATATGACTTATGCAAGGACTTCGTTATCCGCGGTGATGGTTCCCAACTAGAACTCGGTAGTGTTGTATTATAAGACTTCCTTGTGGTCATGCTTGTCCGGGACAGTGTGTTCACATGTATGTAGCAGAACCATCTCATGTTTTGGAGCTTGCTATCATAGTTCATTTCCCGAGAATCTCGCAACGTTATCTCATCGATTTGTGTTGCAACTTTTCTTTTCAGACATATTGAGTCTGAAGTATCTGTTACCAACCAGATCTGAATCTCAGGCAGATATGATGGTTGGAACATTCCCAACATTTGCATTTTGTCCCCAGCTTGCACCCGCCATTGTGCCATTTTACTATGATCCGCCTTCTCAGTAATTGATGTTCAGGATCATCTTCAAAAGTGGTCCTACCGTGGATCCCATCCATTTCCGGTGATAAGCAAAAATCACTCATTGTGTTGTCTACAACAAGGTAGTCCACATCATCCGTTCTAGTGTGAGTATGCCATCCTTTTCCGACTCCTTCAAATGATCGATTGTGATTGCCTTAGGCTGGTATAAAGAGTTTCAATGATCTTTGTATCAAAAGTAACTCTTTTTGCCACTTAAGGGGATAATTCTACGAGTCACCTTCCTTAAGGTATCACGTTACGAAATCATGGCAATTATCTCCTTGCTACTTTGAAATTCATGCTTCATCTTAGTCAATTGTGGAATTGTAGCCTGCCAAATTGAAACCTCGTCATTTGTTTCTTTCCTCCCCTCTCGATATGTGTTTTGTGTCTCAGCTCGACAGATGTTCCTACATCTCACCCCATAAGTTGATCGTGAGTTGTTCGATCTTCGAGAAGATCGATTTCGGTAGAGTCTCTTTCCGTCATCATCATGTGGGATGAAGATCTCGAAAGCAAAGACGTCAAGATCAATTGGAGCAATGAATCAACATCTCCGAGAAGGGCAATTGGATCATGAAGATCATGTCGGCTTTGTGTCCCCTCTGTCTTCTTACCTCACGTCTTGAATCTTGGGACGAGATTCTTGTTTAGTGGGGGTGAGTTGTCACAGCCCTAGAATTGTTTGCAATAGTTGCATAAGAGAGCATCCATGCATCATGTCTAAATTCTGAAAGTTGAATTGAGGTTAGTTGAAACCCTCAGAAATCACTTCAGAAATAATCAACATTAAAAATCTTTTCAAACGAGTCCAAGGAAATGTTCCTGTTATTCTGTAAAAATATTGGCAAGAGGTAAAATTCAAACCAATATTTTTGGAGTCTCAGAAATATTTATTTTGGGCATTTGAAATTAATTCAATAACTATTTGAATTGGATATATATTTATTATATAAGAAATATATGTTCAATAATTCTGAAAATTGTTGTGTGGCTTTGGATAAGACCACTTAGCTCAGACAATTATTTTCATGAAGTTTCAAATTGATTTGGTATTTAGATCAAATCAAAACAAACAGCAGAAAATAGAAAACAGAAATAAAAGGAGAGAGAAAGGTTACCTGTGCAACTTACCTGGCAGCCCAGCCGGCCCAACTCCTGTGCTGGCCCAGCCCACTAGGCGCTCCCCTGTTGCCTTCCTCCTCGCACCAATAGGCAAGGGCGCGTGCCCGACGCGCGTAGCCACACGCCGCGGCCACCTCCTCCCTCCCTGCCTGGCTCCTCCTCGATGCGTCTGGAAGATGCCACACGACCCCCAGAGCCGTCCGGCTCTCCCTCTCTCCCCCGAACGTCCTCCCCCTCCTCTGTTCTCCTCACCGAACGCGCCCGCCGCCGCCAATGAGCATCACCGCGGCCATCGCCTCTCCCTCGTCCCCTCGAGCAGCCCAGAAGTACCGCCGCGTCTTCCTCGTCCTCTCCACCGAGCTACATGATGCCGGAGGCCCTGCTTCATCGCCACCATCGTCGTCTTCGGCCTCGGCCGCCGTGGATCACCGACGTCGAATTCACGGCAACCAAAGCCTCCCCGAGCCCATTGAGCTGCTCTGCGAGATCGCCGTGAGCTCGTCCTTCTTCCCCCCTGTCCCCTCACTTTCGCGCGTGCTCTAGCCCCGATCCCCAACCGTGACCGAAGCTCTTCGCCGCCGGTCATGAGGCCGCGGTAGACAGAGCTAGCAAAGCTCGCGTCTGAGCTTGTCTTCGTGATCAGCACGCTCCTAGGAGCCGAACGCACACACTCGCTCGTCCTGAGGTGCGCCATAGCGCCTAACTCGGTAACGCCAAACGCCAAACGCCAAACGCCGACCGCTGCCACGAGCCCAACTCCGGCGAGCTCACTCCACCCCAGCTCCTCCCGCATGCCCTACCAGATGCGCGCGAGCCCCAGCTACGCGTAGGACCAAACCACGGCCGATTTGGTCGACCGTGGGCAAATCCCGAGCCCCTCCGCCGTCTCAGGCTTCGCCGGCGACGAGCCGCGGGTCAACTCCGGCGAGTTGACCCAGGGGTTTGACCCCGTCTGACCAGGGTTTGACCACCCTGGGTCACTAACGCATGGGGCCAGCCCTGTTAATTAACCTAGGTTAGAGTTAATTTATTTAGTTAGTTTAATTAACCACTGACATGCGGGTCCCACAGGTCAGGTTTGACCTGGACCGGCCCTGTTGACCTGCTGAGGTCAGCGTGTCCTAGTGCTGATGCAGTAAAACCTTTTTTGTAATTCAAATAAATCTAAATGGTTTATTTATTTTAGAAAATGTTCAAAAATTCTAAAAATCATAGAAAATCAACCATAACTCCAAATGAAATAATTTATATATGAAAAATGATCAGAAAAATCCAATCTATCCATTAGTCGCATTTTCATGCATGTTAGAACAACTTATATTTGCTGAATAGGGCAAATCATATGTCTGGCATTTGAATATCCACCTATGGAGTTTGAATTTGAATCTTGGGTTCAAACCAACTTCATTTAACCTGTTGCTAGTTGCATTAGCTCAATCAACAGCATATTGCCATGTCATGATCATGCATCATATTGTACATTGCATTGATTGTGTTTCCTCTCTGTTGCCGGTATTTGTTCCCCCTCAGTAGACGTTGATCCGGCGATGTGATTGATGACACCGATGAAGAACTATACTATCTTCAGAAGAGCCTGGCAAGCAAAACCCCCTTATTCATTCCGATACAATCCCACGCTCTCGCTCTTGCTCTCTTTTATTGCATTAGGACAACAACGGCTCAACTGTTACATGCTGCGGTAGTTGAACCCCTTTCCTCTGCATGACCTGTCATTGCCACAGTAAATAGATGAAACCCACTAGCATGAGTAGGAGTTGTTTGAGCCCCGATGTGCCTACTCATTCATGCTTGTTTGTCATGCCTGCTACTGCTTAGAGTTGAGTCAGGTCCGATTCATCGGGGATGAATTGGAATGTGGTGAACATGTCCTACCGTTGAGAGCTAAGTGTGTCAACATGATTTGGTAAAGGTATCGGTGAGAAGCCATGTAGGAGTACATGGTGGGTTGTCTCATTGCAGCCGTCCTTAGGAACTGAGTTCTGTGTTTGTGATCCATGAACAGTTACTACCACACATTGGGCTCCGGGCGCTCCAAGCTCTCTCGACTTATTAATCAACTCGATCTCTGTACAGGAGTTGCAACTAGTTTGTGGTGTTTGTAGGTAGTGTTAGTAGTCTACCAAGTGGCACCCGGTACAGGTGGGCTTGGGACAGACTAGGCATAGTGGCCCGGTGTACCAAGTGGCACCCGGATGGTGGGCTTGGGAACCCTGTACACATCGTTTGGGGCCGTGAGCGACACCCCGGCTGGATCTCCTTACGGATGGAACTCGAATAGGCGATAAACCTGGATGAGAGACTTGTGTGGTTAGTCAGGTCGTGGCCGACTCTCTCACCAGGCTTCCGCTTGAAGGTTGCCGAGATACACGATATGTACATGGTGGTAAGTGGCGAGAGCGTGCGTGAAGAAGTACACCACTGCAGGGTTATCATTATCTATTCGAAATACCGGATTCCTCAGATATGGAAACTTGGACCCCTTGCATAGTTCATAGACAAATGAAAGTGGATACTCTAAAATGCGCAAGATAAGTGTGAGTGCTATGGATGGCGTCCTCGTAGGGAGACGGGAGCAGATCCATAGTGGTGTATTGGTATGGTGAATTTGTGGACTCGTGTGCGCCACCTCAAAAGAGTTACTTGCAGTCGTAGTTCAGGATAGTCACCGAGTCAAAGCTGGCTTGCTGCAGTTAAACTCCACCACCCCTTTCTTGATACTGATGCATATGTAGCTAGTTCTGATGTATGTCTTGCTGGTACATTTGTACTCACGTTTGCTTAATTTATGTTTTTGCAGAGAGACTTCAGTCTCACTAGTAGTTCCGCATGGACTTCGATGTTTAGCTCGTTACCTCAGCTACGATCTTGTATCCTTGGGAGGGTCTTGTAGATAGTTAGGCTTCCCAGCCTTTTCCATTTGTAGATATCTGTACTCAGACATGTTAAGCTTCCGCGTGTGCTTTGACTTGTATGCTCTGAATGTTGGGTCATGAGACCAATGTTTGTAATATCTCGCTCCTCGAAGCCTAATGAATAAATACTTTGAGTC
This sequence comes from Triticum monococcum, assembly GCA_034509565.1. Classification (NCBI taxonomy): domain Eukaryota; kingdom Viridiplantae; phylum Streptophyta; class Magnoliopsida; order Poales; family Poaceae; genus Triticum; species Triticum monococcum. Next base: position 59,029,661 of record CM067846.1, on the reverse strand, counting down.
GTAGAGTTTTGTTGTGATGCCATGTTGTATTTACACATATCGAGCATATTGCGTGTATGATTGAAATGCTTGGTATGTGTGGGATCCGACAACCTAGTTGTTTATCCTTGGTAGCCTCTCTTATGGGGAAATGTAGTCTTGTGCTTCCATGAGCCATAGTAGTCCGCTACAGCCCGGTTCACCGGAGTCCTGCTAGCCCCGCACTACTGCTCCGGAACACTTGACTGGCCGGCATGTGTTTCACTTCGTTAATGTGTCTGTGCCTTCGGGGAAATGTCACGCGGTGACATCCGGAGTCCTTCCTAGCCTGCTACAGCCCGGGTTCCCGGAGTCCTGTTAGCCCAGTGCTACAGCCCAGATTCGCACGCTGCTGACCGACATGCTCGATGTTGATTCATGTATGCATGTCCCCATAAGTTAGTGCCACTTTGGGTTCACGACTAGTCATGTCGGCCCGGGTTCTCTGTCATATGGATGCTAGTGACACTATCATATACGTGAGCCAAAAGGCGCAAACGGTCCCGGGTCATGGTAAGGCGACACCCGTGGGGATACCGTGCGTGAGGCCGCAAAATGATATGAGGTGTTACAGGCTAGATCGGTGTGACATAGAATCGGGGTCCTGACAATAAAAGAGTCTACTAACATGGAGAATGTTCATCTAGTGGTGCCTACATTTCTAAAGGTAGCTTAAGTTAAGCAACTACTCTTTCCCTGATTTATGACACCATCTTCGATTCTTATAGATAAGGTGGATCGTCATGTGCAATATGTTTCCTATTTCTGCCAACTGCACCACATCCCTTGCACTGAAACATCACACTACTACAACAGGGATCCTCACACAATCTGCAAAGTTACCACAAATTTTTTTGACCATTCCCCAAGCATATTATATGGTCATTTAACCAATAATACTTTTCAGGTATTTGAGGTGTACGATAATTGATGAATCAAGATGATAGCCCATTGGTCTCGATTTACATGAAGGGGAGATACTTGAATACATGATCCCTTTGAACATGTGATTTGGGGCCTTCCTGACCCACAACATAGAGTTCTTTGTTAAAGACAACATTGTTTTTGTCAAGACAACAAAAGGCACCCTGACAAGAAAAATCCTTTCATTGGATTGACTTGCATTCTGGCATTTCATGTCGAGGATAATGAATTTCCCACACGTGACATCGTGAAAACTTTGGCTTCTAAGGCATGAGCCTTCATCCTTTACACGCCGCCGATCTCCTCCAGCGGGAATGGGACTGTCAGCTCCCCATTCTCAAAGTCAGAGACCCTGGCCTTAGCTGGCGAGATGTCAGCCGCCAGAGACCCCCCAACGAGGTTCTTTCATTAAAAGATCCTTTTAAAGCAATAGATGTGGGAACTAATCTCATTCATGTGCTCGAGGAGTACCTCTCCATCCTGTAAACAAGGGATGGAGCACTTCCGCCACCATCCATTAGCAATGGCTTGGAAGTAGGCAGTATTAGCGTCCCCTTTTAGGAGCAATTCTGACCCCCGCTACGTTGCTAGAAGAGCTCCTCACCCTTGAAGATATCCATAAGGGAGGCTTTCCAGGTTATAGCGCAACATCTAATCGTCAACAGAGAGACCAGAACTACCGTCAATCACATCCAGAGACTTAATCTAATCCATCAGGGCCCCCTTATGGGCCTGCAGCTCGGCACCCAGGTTGGCCCTCCATCCTTGCATGAATTGCCGAACTGATTTTGCACAATGGTGCCAAATATCAACCGCACAAAACGTCCGCGGTGGGGATGCCTCAGCCTCGACCCACCTAATATGTACATCGTCCATAAAACCCAGCTGAAGTAGCCATGAGGTTTGAAGTGAAACCGTGACATCCTAGGAAGGGGGCCCTCCCCCGAAGTGAAAAGCAGGGGAGAGTGGTATGAGCCAATCCAAGTGACCCCCTTGAGTAAACACAATGGGAACATGACCTCCCACTGGACGGACACAAAGACCCGGTCTAGTGGGAGGCCATGTTCGTAATGTACAACAAAAAGTCCAGTGTGTATTTAAAAAAATGTTCACCGTATATCAGAAAAAAGTTCATCTTATGTAACATAAACTACAAAAAATATGTTGAAAGAAAAACTAAGAAAAACCAAAATCTGAAAAGAGGAAAAAAAGAACATGAAATAGCAACGACCCCTATCACTCATCTTTCTCCGTAATGGCCAAGGTCTAAGCATGGACATAACCCTATCGTAGCCTGAGAAATTCACCGGCAGTGAACTGTGTGCGGGATACATAACAAATGGATTATTTTTCCTAAAACAAAAGATCCTTTGCTACTGACCCACCCTAGTACAAATGAATTTATGTCACTATCTACTATTCACGGGATCTATAAAGAGTGAGGGATTTCTAATCAGAATATGAATAGCTTATTTCGTTATTTTCACTTCCATGTCTTGGAGTTATCCAATATCCGGTGTATTATTTGCTGCATCTTTGCATAATAGATATTGTCGATAGGCATAGGCATTTGAGGCATTGGGAACCACGGACGGATATCCGGTATTACAACATGCACCACTGTTCTTATCCATTGTACTCGGGCACTTCAAGGCACTACTATCCCTCGTCCACTCATGCCCAGTCATCCTATGCGCCATGCTCTTACGTTACTCAAGGGAACCAGCAGTCACATTTTCGGTGGCTTCCGTCGGATGGAATAGCGGTTGGATAAGCTTGTTCAACATTAGCAACAATCATAAAAAAGGAGGATCTGGAAAAATGTGGCATTCTCGGTTATCGATTCCAGAGCGGCAACATTGGCGGCTTTAAGAGTCACGCAAAGATGGTGATTTGTAATACATTTAGTAAGCCCTAATCACATGTCAGATAGTGATTAAAAGATTGGTAAGGATAAACAGAGAGAGCGTACGGAATTATCTCACAAAAGTAAAACTAAAATTTAATTAGACAACCCCATGACCACAAACAGTGCAAGCTATACTTTTGTAAAACGGTACAACAGTCATCAGTAATTTTAATCGCTCTCACGTGTAATCAAGCCAAGCGCTGCTATGTACCGCGCAAGAGTATTAGCACATGGTCGCCCACGTGAGTCTCAGGTGGGCCAGCCCAACTACTTCCGATAGTTTTTTAGAATTTCTGCAAATTAAAAAAATTCAAGATTTCAAAAAATGTTCGTGCACTTAAAAATGTTCTCTATTAATAATATCACGAGTTCAAAAAAGTGTTCATAAATTTGAAAACTTGGTCATGAAATAAGAAAACAGAAAACCGTGAGAAAAAGAAGGAGAAAGACATTTTGGTACCTTTCCAAAACTGACGGAAGGTTCTAGAGGTTTCCCAAAACCATGGTGAACCAGTTGCAGATTACATAAACAGAAAAAAGAACAACCAGTCTCTGGTGGCCAGCAGGAAGGCCTATCGACGAGCTCGCCGGAGGTCTCTGATAATGACCCGACGATGGTTCTGGCATGTGACGACGAGTTGGCGCCGCTGCCCGTGCCATTCCATGCCGACTTGACCATGGAACAGGCGCAGGCGTACTTCAACGATGTCATGGCGGAGGAGCAGTCAGCGCTGTAGCCGGTGTCGGCATTCCGGTAGGCGAAGGAGGAGCAACAGTACAACCTCCACCTCTTCACGCTTCGTCGGCAACTGGATGGCTAGATCTATGGCAAGTTCGCGGGTGAGGAGGCTATGGCGGCCATGGCCGTGGAGAACTCGAACTTCATTGTGGAGCTGCACGCTCTACAAGGCCTGTGCAATGTTCGTGCGCCTCGGATGCTCAGGCGGCCGCAGACGTGAAATTCGCCAGCTCCACGTCCTTTTCGTCGCAGGTGCGTGCCATTGGCACCGCTATGACGATGAGGCCGACCCATCCATGTCCATCGTCGACCTCACCTCCACCGATGACAGCTAGGGAGCAGACTCCGACAGGAAGAGTAGGGCATCAAAGATGGCGGCGCCTCGTGTCTCATGTCGGCTAGTCCATGTTCCACTCTTCCTCGCCGATGACCACACCTTCACTTCCTGGGGCTCACGGCCGCAAGACATCGACACGGAGGAGAACAACAAGGACGTGGAGGCTGGACATTTTCTGGGGCGAAATATAACGAGATGTAATGAGTTTGGTCCGGTTTACATGAAAATCATCCAGTTTTTTAAAATCCGATTTGAAATGTATACAAGCATTGTTGGATGACCAATTCCCGTATCATTGTCCACGGATGCGCCCACGGACAAATACAGTGTCTGTTTTAGGTGTCTGAGTTGCACATGCCCTTAGTATGGGAGATGATGTCCATGTTGTTCTCATGCTCGGCATTGTTTGATCATGTGTCTTGTGAATAAATCTTTCATTGGAGATAGGTGCTTCAACCATGTTCACTTGCTCCTGCTTAACTTCAATAAAAAATAATGCAGGAACGACCTAAATGCAAATCTAAACCTTCACATGCTACCAAAAATACGTTTTTATGTCATGAACTTTGTTACAAAAACTTTTATCAGGCTAGAGCATCATTTTGATGCAAAGGTTGGATAAAGTTGTCACAGTTACCGACCTACCAGAGGACTAAGATCACACCTAAGAGATTCTCACAAATTGACCAAACAGAGGACAAACGAATTCATATCGGCTCCTACCACCCGAGCCCTTTATAAAGAGCACCCGAGTAAATGACAAATACCACCTTACTCCTATTTGTCATTTTAATTCTCTGTTTTGGAATACCCAATGCCATTTGGTGCATTTTATTTGCCGTGTCTATGTACAATAATGATTTAAATTTAATAGGCTTAGAAGGCATAGGGAATTGTCCATGGATAATCAGGTTCTATGCTGCCTCGTCTAAGCTCCCACTGTCTTGCAAGGCACGTCCGGAGTTCGAGCCAGGGGAGCAGGAAGGGCCCAGGAGCCGTAGCTTTTCACTCGACATGTGTTGTCGAACGTGACGACGGCGGTTGATGAGCCGCTTCGATCTCCGCCTACCCGCTAGAATACCACACAGTGAGGGAACCTACGGGAGGCATCGCTGCCTCACACTGGATTCCGTTTGCATGATTCCTGTTAGAATAAAACGACACACCGAGACACGATATTTGTTAACGAGGTTCACCGATATGGCTACATCCCCGGGGCATGACTACGGGCGCTCCTTCCCAAGATACCGCAACACCGGCCGCCCGGGCGTCGACACAAGCCGTCGGCTCCCCCGCGTACCTGTTGCTATCAAGTCGTCATGATGGGTTACAACGTGTGGTGCCCCTCCGTATATAAGAGGCCTAGGATACAAGTGTCCGACTCCTACACAACTCGTACCTAACCACACCAATTACAACTCCAAGTCCACGTAACCCCTTGCGTACATAATATTCGACACAAATATAACAAACTCCACCTTGGCGAATATTCTCCACCACTTAGAAGTCGTCCATACTCGAACCTTCATGTACTCCGGACTTGGGTTGTCTCCTTTGTAGCTTACTGAGAGCTACCCGACGGGCCAGACCCGCCGCCACCGTGAGACTCCACTGCTACTCTTGCAGCTCCACTCCCCATGGCTCCACCTGCAATAGTGCTCCCTTGCAACTTGTAAAGATGCGAAGCCGTCCTCTCTCCTATTATCACAGTCACCCCATCTTCCATGATTTCCATGGTCTTCGTATCCCGATCACAACGGAATTCCATACCACCATCATGAAGAACACCAAGCGAAATTAGATTCCTCCTTAGCCCTGGCACATGCCTGACTCCCCGAAGCATCCGCTCAACTCCGTCAAACATCTTGATTTTGATGTCACCTACTCCAGCAACACGATAATCTGTGTCATCGCCCACATAGGCTAAACCAAACTCACCAGACTTGTACGAAGAGAACCACTTCCTATTGGGCGTCGCATGAAAAGAGCAAGCTGAATCCAACATCCACGCTTCAGTTTTTGTTGACCGCCTGTTTGATATAGCGAGAACATCACTACTGCTGTCTAAGTCATCACCACGAGTAGCCGCATTAGCACTTGCCCCACCCTTCAGTTCTGGGCATTCCCTCTTTATATGTCCCCAGTCCTTGCACCTGTAGCACTGCACCTTTTTCTTCTTTTTCTTCTCCGCCTCTTGTCCCTTCCTGAGCTGATAACCTTTAACTGCCAACCCCAAACCTTGAGTACTCTCCTCTGTAGCATTCTTTTGCTTCCTTAACTCATGCCCAAGCAACGCTGCAGTGACTTCCTCATTATTGACGGTTGTCTTTCCATGTGTCAATGTAATGACCAAATGCTCATAGGACGGTGGCAACGAAACAAGAAGAAGTAGTGCCTTATCCTCGTCCTCAATCTTCACATCCAAACGCGCTAGATCCGTGACCAACTGATTAAAGGCATTCACATGCTCCACAAGATCCGATCCCTCCTGCATCTTCAGCCCATAGAACTTTTGCTTCAAATACAGTTTATTGGTCGCTGACTTGGACATATAACGATTTGCCAACTTGTCCCAAATTCCCTTAGGAGTATCTTCGTCCATGACATGATACATGACCTGATCCGCAAGACAAAGCCGTATGGTAGCGGCCGCCTGCACTTGCATATCCTCCCACGCATCGTTGTCAACCTTGGCCGGCTTCGTCTCCTGCAAACCCTTCAAGATTCCCTGCTGCGCCAGAATATCCTTGACTCTTGTCTGCCATAGACCGAAGTTACCCGTGCCATCGAATTTCTCCAAATCAAACCTGGTGAATCCCGGCGCCATGCCGAGCCGCGATCTAACCGACCTGTTGCCGCCGGTCTGACCGCCCTTGTTTTCTTCTGCGACTTCCTCACGAAAAAGATCACTGATCCCGTATTCCTCGTCTGAAGCCACGCCGCAGTCCGCAATCTACCAAGAAATATGACCAGCACAACGTCCCTGTCCGCCCTTCAGAAAATCAGCGTGAAGTCTTGCCGACGCGCAGATGAACTTGCTCTCCGCCAAAACCAACTGCTCCACCTATTCCCGAAACTGCAGACTGTTTTCTGTGCGTCCGCTGCCTCATCGTTCCCAGCCCTTTATTACCTGCTGGTACACCCGGCCTTGCTTTTCCTTTTCTCACACGAAAAACCGAGTCCAAGTATTCCACGGCCTGCATCGAGTCCCTGATCCCAGTCCAAAACCACCGTTATGGACCCAATATGCACACACAAAGGATTTCCAGAACCGTACATGCACCCAACAGTGCGCCTTCCATGCCTAGGCCAGGCACTAGTCCTGCCATCACGGTTCAGCACCGCTCCACGTACACGTACACCTTCGTTCAAATCCAAACCGACATGCATGCTTGCTAATCTGGACTCTTTCCTTGCGCGTTGCACGCCGCGTGGAGTCCTGCTGATGCACGTGCCCAGCGCGGCTGTCTCGCGTAGCCTGCCGCACGCGGTGACCAACTGCCGTACGCCAAGCAGCCGTCCCGCGTACCTTGCCGTGGCTTTCCTTCCCTCGATCTGATCACCTCGGAAAAACTCGCCGCTAATCTCGACGATAGCTTCTATCTTTGATCTTGGTTCTTCGCCAGCAAACTGAACAGCCCTGTCACACGTACTTTGCCGCACGTCAACCCTGCCGTAACAGTCGCTACCTCGCGCATCGTCCGTGCACGAGCCGTGCCGTACCCTGGCCATCCACGTCGCCAACACAATCCGTCCGCAGTGCCGCGCCGCCGCTCTTGTACAACACCGAGCGCATCGTCTCGATGCTCTCACACTCCGATCTATCCGGCCGTCCCCCACGTCTGGTCGCCGGTCTGATCGCGAGCCGAATCCGTCGCCTCCGCAACGTCTTCAACAGCCACTACGCCGGTCCGATCGCCACGTCTAGCCGATCCTTACCGACCGCAGCCCATCGAACGGTTCAGGCCTCCTGCCCGAAGTGTCCGACTCCACCGACCGCATCCGCGATCGCCGCCATGCTCCACCTTGCGCCAATCGGACGTTCCATGGCACCCGTCGAGCATGATCCTCGTACCTCCGGATGATCTTCCGCATAGCCTTCTCGCAACCTTGCTCATGATACCACTTGTTAGAATAAAACGACACACCGAGGCACGATATTTGTTAACGAGGTTCACCGATATGGCTACATCTCCGGGGCATGACTACGGGCGCTCCTCCCCAAAATACCGCAACACCGGCCGCCCGGGCGCCGACACAAGCCGTCGGCTCCCCCGCGTACCTGTTGCTATCAAGTCGTCATGATGGGTTACAACGTGTGGTGCCCCTCCGTATATAAGAGGCCTAGGATACAAGTGTCCGACTCCTACACAACTCGTACCTAACCACACCAATTACAACTCCAAGTCCACGTAACCCCTTGCGTACATAATATTCGACACAAATATAACAATTCCATCTCACGGTTGAAAATAAATAAGTGAACAACGGCATGAAGAAAGAGGTGGAGAGAGCAAAGGCTACAGGCGTGCACCCTTCGTCCCCTGGTGCTCGCTTGTGCTATGCGGAGTATGGAATGATAGTGGTAGGTAATTCAGGATTGTACCTGGGGCCGTGCCATCGATTCGATTCATACGAGGCTCATTAGTATTCTGATTATTTGGTACTTGCACCATAGCTAATTTAGAAAGGAAAACATCGATTTGTTTTTTAGTCTAACGCGAACTGGCCTATCACCAAGCATTGCCCATGGCCCCCACGACCAAATACAATGTCGTGCAACACATGCAGAACTAGCTGTCTGTCAATCGGCACACCCCTCGTTATAAAGTGAACATTCATAGCATCCTCCATCCCAGCACACTCTGTCCTAGGTTCCTAGTCCCAGTTTGGACAAATAGACAGAATGCGCATTCCAACAAAGAGAAAGTTTAGGACTAATCAAAGTGCACTTCTGCTCTGGTACAACCCACCAGTGCCAAGCGAACAGAAACATGACATGACATGTGCACCTACATGCGTACGCGGCATATGTATCCAAACCCTATTTGGCGCCCTCAACTTTTTTCTCTTTCTATTTAATCTTCAAAAAGTGTGATCGCGGGATTTTTGAATTCCAACCCTCAGGGTTTACTTCAAGTTCTAGTAACCAACCAAGACATGTTACTTGTTGTGCACACTTGCTTTCTTTTACACTTCTTTTGTGGCAAATATAACTTGGTGAACTTTCAGGCCAATTTTTTTTCCAATTTTTAAACCGGATTTTGTTCTGTTCTATTGTGGGGTTTTTATTTCCTTTTTCCCTCCTTCTCTTTTTCATTTTTTTCTTTTTCCCTATTTTTTTTCAAAGAATGAACTTTTAAAAATAAAAATAAATTCACGAATGAACTTTTTCTCAAAATTTTTGAATCTTTTTCAGTTGCTAGATTTTTTTGCAGTTTTTAGTGATTTTGTTCGGAAATCTAGGAAAAAATTCGAATCTATTCACATTTTGTTCAGGATCGATAATCTTTTTTCAAATTCGCAAATGTTTGGGCCATTACGACATAAGTAAATGTTCATGTTGATTGATAATAACAGAAATTGCATTAAGAAACACTACATGCGTACAGATGCATCCGTCTGGCCTAGTCTCGCACACTCTTCTTAACTAGTGGTTTTTTCTAGACTATGGATAAATGAACCCAACTTCTTGGAACATCCTGACACAGACATATGAGGCATTCATGCTAGTTTTGAATGACTTCTGACATAGTTTATGTGTTGCAACACGTCCGACCATTTATCAACCCTTTTCACCAAGAAAACTCCAGGAAAATGCAAAACTTATCAAAAAATATAAATAGCTTGCATTGATGCCTTGAATTGGTCCCTGGTGGAAAAAAATGGGGCCATTTGACGGATGTCGAAAAACAATGTGCTTTCAAACAGATCCTCTTCGCCTACTCGAACACCGTCTGTTGAACATAGTCTATCTTTGGACTTCCTTAAAATAACCCCAACTTTTGCAAGCAGGTGGCCAGGCCCATGGTAGGCATTCATGCCTGGTTTGAACGACTTTCGACACTGTATGCAAGATCGGCCTTTTTTAAGCATGAAAACTCAAGAAAATGCAAACCTTGTCGAAAACCCAAATAACTTAGCATGATGCCTTGAATTGGCCATAGTACGTCATGAAAAAAATTTGAAGCCATTTAGTGGATTCAAGAAACAAGGTGCTCCCAAACGAATCTTTCTGGCCTACCCGAACGCTCTCTGTTGACATGATATTCTTTTGGAAATCTCAGGACTGGCCCCAACTTTGCAAGTAGGTGCGCATGCCATATTAGGCATCTATGCCCGATTTAAAGACTTTCTAACACGTATGCATGTTGCGATGCGTCTATCCATTTATCATCCTTTTTTCACGGGGAAAACTCCAGAAAATGCAAAACTTTTAAAAAACCAAACAACTTAGCACGGTGTCTGGAATTGGTCATACAAGGCGATGAAAAACATTGGGGCCATTTCAACGATGTCGAGAGACAACGTGCTCTTAGATGAAGCCTTTTGGCCTACCCGAACACCCTTCGTTCAACATGGTCAATTTTTGGACATCCTTGAAATGGCAGCAAGTTTTGCAAGCAGGTGGACATGCCCATAATATGCATCCATGTCAGATTTGTACGATTTTCGACATTGTATACAAGTTGCAACACGTCCGACTATTATCACCCTTTTTAGGAGAAAACTTTAGAAAATGAAATTGTAGAAAACAAAAAACAACTTGCCACGGTGCCTTGAATTGGTCATACAAAACAATGAAAAAAAATTGGGGTTATTTGACGGATGTCGAGAAACAACGTGCTCTCAAGTGGAAAAAATCACGGATTTTCAAAAAATGTTTAGTAAAAAAAGTTGCAAAGAAATTGTTCCCGGTTTTGTGAACCTTAGCTTCCCAGCCATTTTTTCAATTTTGGGAACCCTCTAGGAGGTTCCTGAACGACATTTTTTCTTTTTGTTGTTGTTGTTATTATTATCATCATCATCATCATCATCATCATCATCATCTCCTGTATTTTCTTTTTTCTATTTCCTTTTTTGTTTTCTTTGACCGTTTACTTTTATTTTTATTGTTTCTATTTTTATTAAGTTATTTTTTTATCAAAATTTCGAAATTTTGTTGAGAATTTCAAAATAATTCATGTTTTTCAAATTCTGTTCATATTTTCAAAAACAAAGTTTGGAATTTCAAAATTTTCATATTTATCAGCCAGTGTTAAAATAAATCAGAAAATGTTTAGAACTCCCAAATTTTGTTCATATTGATTAATCAATGTTCAAAAATTAAAGAAAGGTTCAAAATTTAATAAAATGTTCCTTAATTTGAAACAATGTTCTTGTTATTAAATTTTGTTCAGAATTTCCAAAATTATTCCCGTATTCATAAATCCTTCACAGATCTATTATTTTCCTTTTTCCATAAAAAATTAGCATTTAAAAACATATTCATGTTTTCAAAATATGTTCACAAATACAAAAAATGTGCCTTTTTCAAAATTTGTTCGAAAACTGAAAATATGTTTGGGGAGTTTCAAATAATGTTCATGCTTTTAATTTGTTCGAAAACTGAAAATATGTTTGGGTTGTACGGAAGCGGGGATCATCAAAGTATAAGCTTGATATTAGGTACATGATGACCGATATTTTTGTGCTTTTTTCATCATTGTTTAACCCGATAATTAGCACTTAACCAGTAAAAGTTCATGGATGGTTACTTCACTCCTACTCTGATAATAAACTCCATTGTTCAACTCCGTTACAACAAACTGTGCACTGGTTTGACACATCATTTTGATAGAGAGATCAGAATTTGCTGTTTATACAGAGGATCAATAAAGCTCTCACAATTGTAGGCCTACCAATGGACTGAATAAGCTCATAACTAAGAGATTCTTAGCAATTGAACTAACGGAGGACAAACCAATTCAAGTCGACGCCTACCACCCAAGCCTATTATAAAAAACAAGACTTCACTGAGTCAAAGATAAATAGCACCTTATTTCTCATTTTACTTCACTGTTTTGGAATTATCCAATGCCATTTGGTGCATGATGTGTTGTGTCTCTCCGAACAAGAATTTTAATTTGATATAGGCATAGAAGGCACCAGGATAACCAGTTACTCCGCTGCCTCAATGATTTTCTCCCTGACTTGCAAGGCACGGCTGAAGTTCAGGTTAGAGGAGCAGGAAGGGTCCAAGAGCTGGACATGTTCCTTGGTGGCTCATTCTCGAAAGTGTTGGCGATGGTCGATCCGGTGCTTCGTCACCGCGTGCCCACAGGAGTGGAACAAACTGCGGGAGCTTACGCGAGCAGTGGCGGAGCCAGGGGGCGAGTAGGAGCCTGACCCCCCTAACGACTGAGCGAGCACCGTAGGCAGCTATCATTAGCGATATGATTTGCAACATACAACGTACTTGCCCCCCCCCCCCCCCCCCCGACGAGACTTGCCTACTCCTCGCGCGTGCGCCCATCCGTGCTCCCACGTACGTGACTTGATTTGATTGAAACAGAATAAGGCCTGGCCCCACCCCATTAAAATCAGGGGGATGATTAGATTAGGAAGGAAAAAGGAAAAAGACAGCCGTAGGATGAAGTGGCAGCACAGACGGGAGCATGGGAGGGAGCAGGCAAGCCGGATCCGCCCCCCCCATTAGCGGCAGAACAGCCTTTGCCGCATACTTGCCTCGTGTCTTCCTTCTTAAGATCTACTCCCTTTGAACTAAAACCACGATGAGTAATTTGGAACGGAGGGAGTACTTCATACGGCGACGTAGGCTACTTCACTCACCAATTCTTCAGGCTACAACCATCAAACTAGCCAAGGTTATCACTTCACATCATCTACTAATCTCTCTCAATTCTCATCTTGTATCATGTTGAATTTCTACATCAGATTTTAGTTATTTTATGCTGTGTGATTTGTGATGGGTTGCTGCGCTAGGGTATATGGCAACGTTGATCATTTTTTGCTAATCAAACAATAAATTTTCCTCATCTATATATGATTGTGTGCATTCATTGTCACCGAGAATTGCCATGAGATCCCGTGGAGGGGATAGGAGGGGTGACAGACACCATGGAGAGGAGGGGACAAGACGGTTAGAGCAAGGTACAGGCTAAATGACATGTCGTGGGCAGAGCAGGGGGTAAGATGTGAGTGTGAGGATATGTCGTGTGATGAGAGAATGAGAGGGTGAATTAATTTTTCAAAGATAATAATAAAAGGGGTGGTTGTTTGCTTCTTTAGCGAAAAGTGTTTGTTTGCTCACATATTTTTTATATAGTGAAAAATATCACAAACCCTAACAAGTCATTTTTAGAGAATAATTACCAAAAATGATTTATAGGTGAGCGTGCATGTTACTAAAATTGAGATGTGACTCACTACTAAAAAGCATGATGCCACTGACTCTGACTAAAAACGGTCACTTGCTTGCATATAGCAGCTGGCCAATTAATATATATCGCATACGACCTTGTTTATTTTTTCTTATTCTAATATATGTTTATATGTTCACCTTTTTATATTAGATAAAAACCGATAACTTCGGATGATGCTTTGAAAAGGTTGATTGACAAAGTCATTGACGTAAGTATGATAGTCCGGACTGAAAAGTTGATTTTACAGAATTAGAAGAGATGCATACAAATAATTCTTCTTTGTAAAGATGTTGCACATGATAATACAAAAGGTGTATTTCTATATATGTTTATTTTTGCATATTATGAGAGATGCACTATAGGAATCAGGCAGTTTGTCGTGTGGCAAGTACAGATGGCAAAGGCAGTTACACAGACGGCAGGGTTTGCCGGCAAAGCCAATGTCTGCCCTGAGGAAATGTTGACGGCAAAGAGCAGTACTGACGACAGATCTCCAGTTTCCTATAGTGATGGAGATGGACTATGTCGACGTCCAAAATCCATCGACAAAGGTCCCAAGACAATGTCGTCAGGAGAGGACAAAAATTCACCAAGTTTTAAAGTATAGATATGCAACCAGACAAAAAAACACTAAAAAGCCCGTAGCAACGCACGGACATTCTACTAGTACAACAAGTAATGATTTGCCATTCAAACCTATATAAATGCAAACTAAAAGCCAACCATTTGATAATAAATAATTATTTTTGTTCATTATATCTTAAATTTTCATATGAAAATGCTTTGTAGCATGGCATTTCATGTCATATTTCGGAGTATCAAACTTCATCTTCATGGCGCGTATTTGGAATTAATGACCAATATTACCTATACCTGCACACAGTCCAGCTGCAAACAAAAATTGTGTGCCTAGCCAAAGTTAAATGTATATCATACTTAAATAAAATTATTGGATAGTATGTGACGCACAAAATATTTTTTGGCTTCATCGCTGTTTGGCCCTCTCTGCTTAAATCCTGGCTCCGCCCGTGCACACGAGACAACAACACCCAAAGCAGGATTGCTTTTGCAAGTACTCCCCTCAGAGTAAAAGAAAAACACGAAGACTGGTGTGAAGCAACAAGTCAAACAAGCAAGTCAACGGGATTAGGCAATGATCTCCGGATTTTACCTGGCTGGTACAACTTCCACTCTGGCTGGTGCTATGGGGATTACGAAATGATCGGTCCGGCACCTGGGGCCGCGTTATCAATTCCATTCAACCCGATGATTAGTTTGTTAAAACTACACATTTTTTATCTAGTCTAACGCTAACTAACATATCATGTATGCAGCCAGCTGGCCAGTGTGTTAATTAGCTAGCTGGCTAGCCATGCTTGCAGTACACCCCTTTTTGGGGGAGAATATCTGGTACTCCCATCTCTAGGGTGCTCTCGGTGCTTCAAACTCGGTAGCACATTTTTAAATGTTTCAAAATTCTGAAAAAAAATCCTGCACATAGACAGAACATCAATGCATGTTGTCGAAAAAATTCAAATCAAAATTCAAAATATTGCTTGAGATACAAAAATGACAAAATCGACAGCAATGTGATAATGAGCCAAATCTGAAGCCCAACTTATGTTGTGTACTATTTACTGTCGAATTTGTCATTTATGTTTCTCAAGCTATGTTTCGAATTTTGTTTTCAAATTTTGTGACAACATACATTGATGTTGTGTTTATGTGATGGATTTTTTTAGAATTTTTTAACATTTAAATATGTGCTACCGAGTTTGGAGCACCCGAAGCACCCTAGAGGTGGGAGTACTAGATATTCTCCCCCCTTTTTCGTACCACGAGACACTGTGAATTAGACTTTGCAATTGGCATAACTTGTGCATGTTCGTCAATACATATTCAAGCACCATGCAAGCCCTTAATCAGTTCATTGTGATTTCTGTAACTTTTTTTTTCTGTTAACAAGGAAATGATCATCTATAATTGTTATAAAGTTTCTGAAGATACCTCCAGTTAAGCAACACTTCTTCCACTAATAACTCTTCCCCTAATATGTTATGTCATGTTTATTGTTGCAGATAAGGTGAGCCATGCTGTGTGTGAGTAGTGCAATATATTTCCTGCTGCCTACAAGGGAGATCGCTCGGCTGCACCGCGTCCCTTGCACCAAGACATGGTACTACTACATGGGAGATCCTTCCAAGGTCTGCAAACTTACTATGGAACAAAGTTTCTCGGTGTGGTGCAAAATACCACGAAACGTAAAGTGGTGGTTTTTCGCTAATCGTGACACGAATGTGGTGATTCTATGCGTTTAACTCCGATGAACACCATTGACCATATACCAGCTAGTTACTAAAATTAATGTTTATGATATAATGCCCAATTATTTAACTTGATATAGTAAAAGAAAAACTAGACCAGCAGGGGAGGAGCCGTGTGAATATTTATTAATTAAAGAATTAAGGTATAATGTGTGAGAACTCAGGTTCAAACCCAGGCCGCCGGTTAGGAGGCTCCACTGCGACCTAACCACTGGGCTAAGCGCCCATCAGCAGAGATGTGAAAGTTGATGTTCATTTTGTTATTTTGCTTCTTGTTTAGTATGGAACTTCAATATTGTGTGCTCTCGTTCTCTATGAACAAAATCTTCAATTGGAGATATGTGATTTAGTTCATGTCCAGTGGGGGGCGTTTTAACTATAATAACTATAAATCAAAGGATGTGAATCATCTAAATGTGAATGAAATCCAGTACTGACATAAAAAAATACATTTTCTTTCATTCTTCGTGATCTTTGTAACAATAAACTTTGTGTTGGATCAGTGCATCACATCGGTGTAGATGTTAAAATCCATCATTTGTTAAAGGATCCGTAAAAGTTATCACAGCCGCTAACATATGAGTGGAAAAGCTTTTGCAAGCACCAGGGCCGTATCTGAGAAAATGGAGGCCCGATGCGAAATCAAATTATGGGCCCTTTGCATTTTTCATATTTTCTTACGTTCTTCATGTCATGACTCATACTTCCTCATCTGAATCGCCCCAAAAAAAAAGCTTCCTAAAACTGAAGGCACTGCAGAAACTAAAACTAAGAGACATACATCAACACTTAAGAACTGAGCATAGAGATAAAAAGGAAATGAAAAAACCTTAGCTTTCAATCGTAGGCTACAGTTGATGCTGATCCACACAAGTTGTAGGCTGGCAACAAACAGCTAAGCTGTCGAGAGAAACACTGATATGCAGCCCTACCAATTTGAGATTTGAGAAGAACATAACACCAAATAAATAAAGGAGGACCGAGAGTGGAACAGTACCTATTCGTTGTTCACTGCAATGGGTTATTTGGGTAAATTGCACATAACTAGTAGAAGGGATTGGGAGTGGAACTTTACCTATTGGATGCTCATTGCAATGGATTATCTTGGGGAAATCGCAAAGAATTAACAGATGAGGGATTGGATGGAACCTTAACAAGGAGTGAAGGTTGATGAGGATTATGGACTAAAATCCGGATCAAGGAGTGAAGATTGATGAGGATTATGGACTAAAATCTGGATCAAGAAGTGAAGATTGATGAGGAGTAGAAGGGGCCATTGTCCCTAACTCCAAAGAAGCCGAAGATGAAGAGATAGAGAGCCATGCGTGAGAATCTCATAAAAGGAGAGAAAAAGGATCCATGCATGGGGAGAGGCTAGAAAATTAATTCGTTCAAGTTCCCATGTAGTATTAGTTGGCTGAGTTAATTCACTGCCTTGAGATTAGAAACTGTCGATGCTTATACCTAACCTAATACTACCTGCAAATTAGTCCACTACTTCACTAATAATCTCACTGATTTGGGGGCCCCACTGATTTGGGGGCCCTGTACAGGCGCACACCCTGCACAGGTGCCTGGTACGGGCCTGGCAAGCACCGACCTACGAGAGGACCAAGGTCATAACTAAGGGATTATTGGTTGTTGGCCTACCAACGAACAAAAAGAATTCAAGTCGCTGGTAACGACACAAGCCTTTTATAGAGGCTTCCCTAAGCCAAACAGGAATAGCTTATTCCTTGTTTCTACGTCTCTGTCTTGTTATTATCCAGTCCCATTTCATGCATTATATGTTGTGTTTCTGCACAATAAGAATTTGATTTCAATAGGCATAGGGATGGAAGGCACCAGGAATTATCAATGGAAAACAAGAGTGATAACATGCGCGAGCTTGTTCAAACAGCCACCGTGCCTCTCCGGCCTATTTAGTTGTTTCAATTGTTTTCCCTCCATTGTCCTCGGTGCTTCACTGCTTCGGCCATCCTGCATGCCACGCTTTCATTTATCTTGAGGTACTAGGGCAACGATAATTTCTATGTTGTATGTGATATCTCGGACAATGTTCAAGAGGAGTACCAGAGACATTTCTAAAATGCACATCATGGAGACAATACGGTAAATCTAGTAGGCTTGAATCACTCATCATCTTGAGAGCGCCTCTGGTTTGATTGCTTTTAGCCAAATCTGAGTGGAGTCCTGATCAATTTAAGTTTTAAATATATGCAAGAATTGACCTGATCAATTTTTTGCCCCACTCAAGAAGACTCTGTTCACCCCGTAGGAACATTGATCGAAGGTAGCCGATTGTACACAAAACGAGTGTAACTATATGGATAGCTCACTTAAGTGGTCGTCCGATTATTTGCAAGAAAAAGTGATTGCCCGATTGTATGTCACAAATATGTTGACAATTTTGCATAAGAAATAAAGTGCAAAACCAAATGTTACGAGGGATATGACCGACCTACAAAATTAAACAGCTCACTCAGAGACAATCTCTATTATTAAAAGGGAGTTGGTGCTTATATACATCATCAATTTTGTTTTCGCTCCCTCCCCTCTTGACCCCTCTTCTTGGTTTGGAATGATCTAAAACAAGTTACTTTCCTTGGAAACCATGCTCTGCATTAATTCAATCAAATTAAATAAAATATTAGCAAAACCTCAATTAAATCAAGCTTTCCTTGCCTTCCTCTATTCATTCCCGAATCAAATCAAATCTTATTGAAACATTCTAAAACACTGGTTTACTGTGTTTTGACTACACATAATTTCACAGCATTTTATCTCTCTGCAGAGTTCATGATAACATGCTTGGCGGCATATCAACATGACTTGTGATATCCGAGACATTTTTACTTGTCTGTGCCTTCGTGCGGCTTGTCGCATTTTCTTTTCCCGCTTGGTGATTAGCTCTAGTTCATGACAAATTATTTTGCCATGTGCATCGCATAAGGAAGAGCTCTTGTATGACCTGATTGCTGATGGTGATATGTTTGTCATCCATCATTCCCGATGAGAATAAAATCAGAGCTCGTTCATCGGTCAGAGAGACCAGTCCCACAGCAATCGACGACGGCGACGCTCCGTGACTGCGGCCGATGTCCGAATAGGAGGAGTGAGAGCCTCGGAGTGCGGTGGAGCCGCCGCATGTCCGCCGTCCGAACGCGATGGCTGATCCGGCGGTTCGGTCGCCGGGCTGCCCGCCAGCCGTTCGACGAAATGCCGGAGCCTTGCACGCCTGGGCCACGGCAGCACCGCCACGCGGGAACAAGCAAACAACGGCGCCGAGCGAGACGTTGAGCGAGCGAGGAGGAGCGACTCCAGGGTGCCTAGCCGGTGCAGGGGCGCAAGCACGCGGCAGGCGGCTCACCGGTGAGCATTAGCATCCACATAAGCTATTCTTCTACTAGTTCGTTCAAAAGAACAATTTGTTATTTTGTTCTAACACTTATTGTCCTTCATCACCATGTTCAACTGTTAGCTTCAACGATCACATGACGCCGTTCCATCTCCGCCTAATAGACGCACACGCACATCTACTCTTAGGCTGGTTGTAACGGGGAGTATTATATAGTAATATCATGCATATGATACTATTTCCCTAATACTCCCTCCGGTCCTTTTTACTCTACATATTAGGTTTGTCCGAAGTCGATCTCATTCAACTTTGACCAAGTTTATATAAAAAATTATAAACATTCACATAACAACACCAATATCTTTAGATTCATCTTAGAATATATTTTCATATTATATTTATTAGATATTATAGATGTTAATAATTTTCAATATAAATTTGGTCAAACTTAGCAAAGTTTGACTTTCGGCAAAACCAATGTGCAGAGTAAAAAGGACCGGAGAGAGTACATAGTATTATATATTAGTATCATGTAGTACTCTATTTATTGCCATGCATGACACAAAGTAGCATATCATTTATTATGATACATTATCATGATATGATACTTCACCATCTCTTTCTTCATTTAATACTATGACACCTCATCAAAATTGCCTAGTTGGCATGCATGATACTAGCTATGATACTATCATTACGACTAGCCTTAGCAAGCTAGCCATTTGGCACGCCTCGATTAGTCTGTTAATTATGACATACCAGTAGAAAATCATGGATGGTTACTTGACTCCTACTCTGAGGCTGGTCATAGTGGGGAGTAACTTAGACTAGTGTCATGCATATGACACTAGTCTAAGATACTATCTTCATAATGCAAAGTAACATAATAGTAGTATCATAGATGGCTTTATTTATTAGCTCGTAGGCTCATCTTGTCTTGGAAAACATTATGTTTCAGTAACATATTATGTTACCACCTCTCATTAATTACTTGCTACATAAGCAGAATTTTTTCGAAGTACGCTATGTTACTAGCTAAGTTACTCCCACTATGACTAGCCTGATAATACTCACTCCGTGAAGTGGTTATTCACACTACACTCTGTCCTAGGTTTCCATTTACAATTTGGACGGATAATCAGAGTGTGCACTCCAACAAAGATAGAGTTTAAGGCTTTTTAAAGCGGAAAAGCAACTTGGCTCCCGGGTCCAGATGCTCTCGGAATCTGGACCACCCGCTGAACTCGAGATTCGCGCCTGCACATGTATTCTGCGCTGTATACTGCGGGCGAAATTCTGGACAGCGGCCCCACACAACAGTACAATCCGAGACGGCGTTTGCTCATGTATGGATGGAACAGACAGCGGGTGGTCCGGCACAGACGGACCGTCAGCTCTGTACCACCTGGCCCAGCTAACGGATGTTTTCTACAGCCCCACCCACCGGCCAGACACATTTCCACCAGATCCGCACCACGCATCTTCCTCCACGCTACTCCAGAAATATCTTGGACTGTTCCGAGCTCCAGATCCATCGGCGCCATGGCTTCTTCGTCGTCTTCCAGCCAGCGCCCCGCCTGACAGGAGGTGCTGCCTCTAATCCCTTGCCCGTACTGCGGCGACAAGATCCTCACCTACGTCTGCGGAGCCAGTTCATCGAAGCCCGGACAGCAATTCTACAAATGCATACAGAAAGATGTAAGTGCCTCTGATATCTATGCATCAGATCGAGATTTTATCTCATATGTACGCATCAGATCGAAACCCCGATTTGTTTTCCGCGGCGCCGTTGCTAATACTCGCTGTACTTTGTTTTCTGAAATCAGGCCGGGAGATGCAAGTTCTACGAGTGGCAGGAGGGATACGCTAGATTTATCCCGCCTCATCTTGGTGCCAACTTGGTCCAGAACCAGATCCAGGAGGGGGCGCCCCAAAATGCATCGCAGGCGCTGGACCAGCATATTGGAGCGATTCTAGCAATGGTCAGAGATCTGTTGAAGCTCAATCTTGTGGTCGCGGGAACGAACCTGACTGCCACGGCCTTGCTCCTCGCACTTTTCATCGCCATATGCGCCATGGTGATTATATCTCGCTCCACCAGCGCTTAATGTAATAGGCAGTAGCAACTACCTTTATCTGTTATTTAGCGTGTGTCGCTAGCATTGGGTCTGTCCTTTGCTAGACCCCGTAGCCGTCTTCCTTTATCTGTTCTAAGTAACTCTTCTATGCAATAGCCGTCTGGGCGTCTCGTGTAATGTAACGAAATGATGCTTAATTAAGTACTTTCTAGCATTATGTGGACAAGTCGCATGTGGCCACTAATTAAATTAATTATAGCCCACTGGACACGTTCGTTGCACTGGACCATTTTGGATTCCGTTCCACCCACACATCTAGCTGGCTCTGGCCTTTCACCACAGCCTGAACCACCCGGGCCGTGGCCGACCACACGACGAGATCTACAACCAACGCAGCGGCGACTTCGCCGCCCCCCCCCCCCCCCCCTCACGACGGCCGCCGCGACTGTCTTCGCCGAAGCTCCTCTGCCAAAGGTACCCCTCTCGCAAAGCCCCCATGGATCGATCTTTAGTCAGCCGTGGATCACGCGGATCTCACTCTTTGAATTTATAGCTTCGTCCCCGGGATCCCCTTTCGACCTTACTCCGATGCCAACACCCAGTCACCACAACTTTTCTATTCTTCTGCAGTAGGTTCGAAATGGCTGGGTCGGGTAGCTCCGACGACTTCTGCGCCCCCGGCGGCCGCCGATCTGAACCAACCCCGGTGAAATCAGCAAACAGCAGGCGCACTAGTGCGTCAGGCAGCCGATCTGATGCAATTCCACCTAATTTCA
The DNA here is from genome assembly GCA_034509565.1 of Triticum monococcum. Lineage (NCBI taxonomy): Eukaryota > Viridiplantae > Streptophyta > Magnoliopsida > Poales > Poaceae > Triticum > Triticum monococcum. Next base: position 59,007,773 of record CM067846.1, on the reverse strand, counting down.
CTTCTAGGAGCTCTGTCAGGCACGTTGTCACTATTATCGATGGTTTCAGTGAATACAAGCGGTGGCTAGTAAAAGAGATAGGATTTGGGGGGGATGCTAGAGCTGCCAATGATCCAGAAGTTAAAACTCAAGCTTAGTGCTTGGACAATGAGCAAAGTCGATGTCACCCAACGTGCAATTGTTATTAACCCAAAGAAAATTATCCCGTTCAAGCCAGCGGATGTGGCCAAGGTCTTCGGGATCCCATGCGGCAACAGGGATCTGTGTGGACCGGATGGCAACATCAACGAAGAGTCCGTTTCATTCATAAAAAAGACCCTAGGCATGGACCAGTCCGCAGCACACAGCCTGCGTGGCGCGGAGGAGTTCTTGATGCGGAACATAACTGAAGAATCAAGCAAGTTGGAGAAGGACTGTTTTCAAATAGCGTTTGTGATCTTCGTAATGGGTCATCTCCTAGCTCCTTCGTCGAAACATGATTACAAGAGCATCGATTTCTGGGGCGCCATTGCTAATACTGAAGAGATAGCCCAGTTCAATTGGTGCGAGTATGTGTTGCATGCCTTGCTTGACGCGGTCACAAAACTGAAGGTTGATATGGATAATGGCGTCACGACAGCAAACCTTACTGGCTGCCATCTTTTTCTTCAGGTAATGACATTCATTTTCAACCCTTTTGTCCACCATCCATCTCATGGCGCTATAAGCAAAACCTTTCGTCTCAATACTCACCATGACTTTGTTACCAACCTTTTCATTATGTGGCGCGGGTGTTCCTTCTTGATAACCTGGACTTGGGGATATTCAACCTCAAACATGATGTTTTCCCTCGGGTCAAAAAGTTCGACCAGGATACCTTGCGGCGCATGACTACAATGGCGTCCGACGTTGGAGTACCTGAGCCGTCGTTCGCGTCATCAATGGTAATACATCACTGAATAAACCACTATCGTTAGCCATTGATGAGCCCCCACCGCAGAGCCAACTGAACAACAATTTATTTTTCCTTTGTCTCATGTTTTAACATTTTTGCAGTTGAGAGATGCAGTGACCGTATGCTACTCCCGGAGCGTCCAGACTGACAAGCCCCGCACCGACAACCCGCCATTGTCTCGAACATTTTCCCCTCTCCCACCGCGCGCCAGCACCTCCCTTACTGTACCAAAGGACAGTGTAGTTAATCTCCCATGTCCAGTGGCCGCAGTTGCCAAGAAGACCACGCCCCCAAGTCAAATGACCGCTGTTGACTACTCAAACTATATCACAAATCGATACCCAGCTGTGGTATTGAGCTCGCACTCTGTTTTTTCTTACATCACTTACCTGTCATTCTGGTTTTCGTAACTGAACCTAAATCTCATCTCCTGTTGCAGTCATCCCAACCGATAGCGGTTCTTCTCCGTGAACATAATGCACGGGCGGTCCGCCATCTGACCACGGCTCGACAAAATATCCAAAATGACATGGTCAACTTCATAGACAAGCTAATGTCAGCCCTTGCTTCTCGATGCACATGCTGCACTGCTAGGGGATTTCCCGATTGCCCTCTTAGACAACAGACACCTAAGCTGGACGAAGCAAGCGCACCATGCCGTGAAAAACGCAAGTTTGCTCTCCCTGCAGCCACGCACAGTGCACAAGCGTCATACCACACTCCAAAGTCTCGCAAACTTAGCGGTCTCAAGTTGGACCTCTCCGACTGCGAAGGTTTTTTTAATCCTGTGATGATTATTCATGCCACATTTTTTTCTGTTATATCTGTTGCTAAAGCAATTTCCTTTGTTTTTTACCCTGTCCTCCCTTACAGTTGAAAGCCCACCACAGAGAAGCGGCGTGCGAAAAGGCAGCATGCAAACCGAGCCAACACGCAAACCCGGCCATCATGCGTCCACATCAAGCCACAACAAGGACAAACAACATGGAAGGAGCGATGCCATATGCAACGCCATACAACAGTATGCCATATGCATAGCTAAAGCAGTTAAGGACATATACATCGATAGTATTCAGGATAACCAGACAGGCGTTTTCTTTTCCATCTCCACCGCTGAGCTACCCACACGGAAATACGTATCTTCAAGGAGCTACGCAGGGAATCCATGGTTTAAGGGTCGCCCAGTCGTGCCACCTAAAACTGATATAGCCGACTTGCTGGAAGCCTATCTGACATCGCTGCCCGCCAATCAGCTGGCACGGTCAGTTTTTTCTTCTCAACAGATGTTCTAATGCCCATATATCACACGCCTCCGTCCAAACGACGGAGTTCTAACTTTCTCTTATGCCACTACTTCATCACCATCTCTTTTTTTTGACCGAATTGTAGGCCGGAACCAACGATTACCCAAACTACCAACCACGCTGCCACATTTTAGCGTGCTACATGCAGACTAAATGCATAGCCTTATGCAGAAACTCAATTTAACTTGTGTGCGTCCTCTTCAGGTTGATATTTATCTTCCTGTCGACTACTTGCACATGGGGAGACACATCTATTCACCCGCCACATCTTTTTTCTTTGTCATTGGTGACACAACTTACCAAACGACACCTCCTGTCCAGCGGCAACACAACTCGCCATATACGTGCAATTCATCTTCACCGTATATAAACTCACCGGAACTCCACGACCACGAACGGAAACGCAAGGCATGAATTCCTTTTTCTGCCCGCTCTCGCTCGCAATTCTCCTCCGCCAGTGACGAATCTCAACTGCAGCAGAAGATCCACACACCTGAGCTCTTGGACACACCTTACAAGAACTCACGTGCACACCTTGATGACGGCTCGCAACTTCGCCATCTCTACCTTGCACCCTCCAATGATGATTTTGATGATTTCCTCTGTGTCGCAACTTCGGCACCTCCATAACCATCAACGATCACTAACGCTGAAAGGACATGCGGTGCCCCCATGTGTGGTTTTGGTAATTGATGACATTCTCCATGGACTAATGGTTGCATGAAGTTATATTTGAAGGATTTGTTCGTAGGCACTTCTTGAAGTCCATGTGTTGGTTTCAAGGAGTTTATGTGTTGATCGAGGTGTTATTAAGGAATTATTCAAAGATTGGTCATGTGAGAGTTGAGCTTATTGCAAGCATGTCTTGAAGAAGAAGATTGTGTGATCATTCATGCTTACCTTCAAGGCATCATCCAAATGAAGAGAGTTGGAAAGGTTCAAGGTTGATCAAGACTAAGTCAAAAGTGAATCAAGTTGATCAAATCACAAAGCGTAGAAGATGTACCGAGAGGGATCAAGTGATCCCATGGTATGGTAAGCATTGACCATTACGCTTTATGTACTAACCCATAGTCTTTGTGGGAGTTATTTCTGGGGTTAAGTTGCGGTGTGCACGTTCAAATGATGCATCACGAAGAGATCAAGTACTTGAAGATTGCCGTCCATTGTGGTGACAATGGACTTGTGAAGATGTGCCGAAAATTGGCTCACCCATAATGGAGTATGGGGGAGCAATCTACTAGTCTTCACCGAGCTAACGCAATTAAGAAAGGTGGTCCTACTTGAGGAAGTCAAGATCGTCTACATCTAGGTCAAGTGGACTTTGTGCAAGGCAAAGGTTTGGCCTCGATAAGTTCTCTATTTTTTCGGTCTCATGGTGGTAGTTTGGACACCGGGTTATAGGATCGTTTGTCGTACTATCAAGGGGGGGCTCTCAAGTGAGTAGCTTGATCGTATCGTTCGTAGAGAGCTTAAACCATTGCATGCTTGCATTATCTTTCTTGGTTCTTGTTTGGTTTTATCCTTGTGAGATTTGGAGCCTATGGTCATCTTCTTGACAAGCTTGAGTTCATCGAAAATGGAGTTCACATGCTTTTTCTATTGCGTTTTCGGTGTTGGAGATTTTACCAGTCTTATTCGAGGAAGGGTTCTCACCATTTTCTTATGGGCCTTTTCTAATTTGCTTCTTATTGTTTTTCTATCAAGATTGTGTTATCCCTTGTCGCTGGCTTTTCAACAAACTTGATTTTGTTGAATTCAGAGTCCGTTTGCAGAAGTTGTGTCAGTTTTGGTGTCCTTATAAAAACTGCAGCGGTACTACCGCTTGGAGGGGACGCAATTTTTTACTATCGCTCTTGGGAGCGGTACTACTGCGGCTACTTCCGTGGCTACTTACGCTCCGGACCAAAAACTCGTCACAAGTCCAGTGGTGGTACACATGGATGTATTTTTTAGTACCGTTCGCAAGCAGTAGTACCGCTACCCTTTGAGGTAGTACCGCTACCCCTAGCGGTAGTATCGTGAGGACGAGCGGTAGTACCGCTCTGTGCGGGCTGTGAGCATAACAGTTGGTTTTTCCTCACCTATAAAAGGGGGTCTTCTTCCCTAATGAACCTTATCCTTTTGAGCTCATGTTCTTTCCCCATTGTCGACTTTCTTTGAGCTTGCTATCTCTCAATCCCTTCATGCATTCTTGCTAGTTTTGGGGAAAAAGAGAGAGAAGATCTAGATCCACATTTCCACCAATCACTTTCTCCTCTATGTGAGGGGAACCCCTTGGATCTAGATCTTGTAGTTCTTGGTATTCTCCTTCTTGTTCTTCCTCTAATTTCCCTTCCTAGCATTAGTTGTTTTTGAAGGACATATGCCCTAGAGGCAATAATAAAGTTATTATTTACTTCCTTACATCATGATAAATGTTTATTATTCATGCTAGAATTGTATTAACCGGAAACATAATACATGTGTGAATACATAGACCAACAGAGTGTCACTAGTATGCCTCTACTTGACTAGCTCGTTAATCAAAGATGGTTATGTTTCCTAACCATGAACAAAGAGTTGTTATTTGATTAACGAGGTCACATCATTAGTTGAATGATCTGATTGACATGACCCATTCCATTAGCTTAGCACCCGATCGTTTAGTATGTTGCTATTGCTTTCTTCATGACTTATACATGTTCCTATAACTATGAGATTATGCAACTCCCGTTTATCGGAGGAACACTTTGGGTACTACCAAACGTCACAACGTAACTGGGTGATTATAAAGGAGTACTACAGGTGTCTCCAATGGTATATGTTGGGTTGGCGTATTTCGAGATTAGGGTTTGTCACTCCGATTGTCGGAGAGGTATCTCTGGGCCCTCTCGGTAATGCACATCACATAAGCCTTGCAAGCACTGCAACTAATATGTTAGTTGTGAGATGATGTATTACGGAACGAGTAAAGAGACTTGCCGGTAACGAGATTGAACTAGGTATTGGATACCGACGATCGAATCTCGGGCAAGTAACATGCCGATGACAAAGGGAACAACGTATGTTGTTATGCGGTCTGACCGATAAAGATCTTCGTAGAATATGTAGGAGCCAATATGGGCATCCAGGTCCCGCTATTGGTTATTGACCGGAGACGTGTCTCAGTCATGTCTACATTGTTCTCGAACCGTAGGGTCCGCACGCTTAATGTTACGATGATAGTTATTATGAGTTTATGCATTTTGATGTACCGAAGGTTGTTCGGAGTCCCGGATGAGATCACGGACATGACGAGGAGTCTTGGAATGGTCGAGACGTAAAGATTGATATATTGGAAGCCTATGTTTGGACATAGGAAGTGTTCCGGGTGAAATCGGGATTTTACCGGAATACCGGGAGGGTTACCGGAACCCCCCGGGAGACTAATGGGCCTATTGGGCCTTAGTGGAAAAAGAGAAAAGGGACAAGCCCAAGCTGGCCGGCGCCCCCCCTTCCCCAAGTCCTAGTAGGACTAGGAGAAGGGGCCGGCCCCCCCTGTTTCTCCTTTCCCCCCGAGAGTCCTAATTGGATTAGGATTGGAGGGAGGAGTCCTACTCCCGGTGGGAGTAGGACTCCCCTGCGCCTCCCTCTCCCCGGCCGGCCGGCCCCCTCTCCTCCAACCTTTATATACGGGGGCAGGGGACACCCCATGACACACAAGTTGATCCTTGAGATCGTTCCTTAGCCGTGTGCGGTGTCCCCTGCCACCAAATTCCACCTCGATCGTACCGTTACAGTGCTTAGGCGAAGCCCTGCGTCGGTAGTACATCAAGATCGTCATCACGCCGTCGTGCTGACGGAACTCTTCCTCGACGCTTTGCTGGATCGGAGCCCGAGGAACGTCATCGAGCTGAACGTGTGCTAAGAACTCGGAGGTGCCGGAGTAACGGTGCTTGGATCGGTCGGATCGGGAAGAAGACGTACGACTACTTCCTCTATGTTGTGTGATCGCTTCCGCAGTCGGTCTGCGTTGGTACGTAGACAACACTCTCCCCTCTCGTTGCTGTGCATCACCATGATCTTGCGTGTGCGTAGGAAAATTTTCGAAATTACTGCGTTCCCCAACAGTGGCATCCGAGCCTGGTTTTATGGTTTGATGTTATTTGCACGAGTAGAACACAAGTGAATTGTGGGCGATACAAGTCATACTGCCTACCAGCATGTCATACTTTGGTTCGGCGGTATTGTTGGGTGAGAAGATCCGGACCAACCTTACGCGTACTCTTACGCGAGACCGGTTCCCTCGACGTGCTTTGCACACAGATGGCTTGCGGAAGACTGTCTCTCCAACTTTAGTTGAACCAAGTGTGACTACGCCCGGTCCTTGAGAAGGTTAAAACGGAGTCTATTTGACGAACTATCGTTGTGGTTTTGATGCGTAGGTGAGATGAGTTCTTATTTAAAGCCCGTAGCAGCCACGTAAAACTTGCAACAACAAAGTAGAGGACGTCTAACTTGTTTTTGCAGGGTATGTTGTGATGTGATATGGTCAAGGCATGATGCTGATTTTATTGTATGAGATGATCATGTTTTGTAACCGAGTTATCGGCAACTGGCAGGAGCCATATGGTTGTCGCTTTATTGTATGCAATGCAATCGCGATGTAATGCTTTACTTTATTACTAAACGGTAGTGATAGTCGTGGAAGCATAAGATTGGCGAGACGACAACGATGCTACGATGGAGATCAAGGTGTCGCGCCGGTGACGATGGTGATCATGACGGTGCTTCGGAGATGGAGATCACAAGCACAAGATGATGATGGCCATATCATATCACTTATATTGATTGCATGTGATGTTTATCCCTTTTTATGCATCTTATCTTGCTTTGATTGACGGTAGCATTATAAGATGATCTCTCACTAAAATTATCAAGAAGTGTTCTCCCTGAGTATGCACCGTTGCCAAAGTTCGTCGTGCCCAGACACCACGTGATGATCGGGTGTGATAAGCTCTACGTCCAAATACAACGGGTGCAAAACAGTTGCACACGCAGAATACTCAGGTTATACTTGACGAGCCAAGCATATACAGATATGGCCTCGGAACACGGAGACCGAAAGGTCGAGCGTGAATCATATAGTAGATATGATCAACATAAACGATGTTCACCATTGAAAACTACTCCATCTCACGTGATGATCGGTTATGGTTTAGTTGATTTGGATCACGTGATCACTTAGAAGATTAGAGGGATGTCTATCTAAGTGGGAGTTCCTAAGTAATTTGATTAACTGAACTTAAAATTATCATGAACTTAGTACCTGATAGTATCTTGCTTGTTTATGTTGATTGTAGATAGATGGCTCGTGCTATTGTTCCGTTGAATTTTAATGCGTTCCTTGAGAAAGCAAAGTTGAAAGATGATGGTAGCAATTACACGGACTAGGTCCGTAACCTGAGGATCATCCTCATTGCTGCACAGAAGAATTACGTCCTGGAAGCACCGCTAGGTGACAGGCCTGCTGCTGGAGCAACGCCAGATGTTATGAATGTCTGGCAGAGCAAAGCTGATGACTACTCTATAGTTCAGTGTGCCATGCTTTACGGCTTAGAATCGGGACTTCAATGACGTTTTGAACGTCATGGAGCATATGAGATGTTCCAGGAGTTGAAGTTAATATTTCAAGCAAATGCCCGAATTGAGAGATATGAAGTCTCCAATAAGTTCTATAGCTGCAAGATGGAGGAGAACAGTTCTGTCAGTGAGCATATACTCAAAATGTCTGGGTATAATAATCACTTGATTCAGATGGGAGTTAATCTTCCAGATGACTGCGTCATTGACAGAATTCTCCAATCACTGCCACCAAGCTACAAGAGCTTCGTGATGAACTATAATATGCAAGGGGTGAACAAGACTATTCCCGAGCTCTTCGCAATGCTGAAAGCTGCGGAGGTAGAAATCAAGAAGGAGCATCAAGTGTTGATGGTTAGCAAAACCACTAGTTTCAAGAAAAAGGGCAAAGGGAAGAAGAAGGGAACCTTCAAGAAGAACAGCAAGCAAGTTGCTGCTCTGGAGAAGAAACCCAAGTCTGGACCTAAGCCTGAAACTGAGTGCTTCTACTGCAAGCAGACTGGTCACTGGAAGCGGAACTGCCCCAAGTATTTGGCGGATAAGAAGGATGGCAAAGTGAGCAAAGGTATATGTGATATACATGTTATTGATGTGTACCTTACTAGAGCTCGCAGTAGCACCTGGGTATTTGATACTGGTTCTGTTGCTAATATTTGCAACTCGAAACAGGGACTACGGAATAAGCGGACACTAGCAAAGGACGAGGTGACGATGCGCGTGGGAAACGGTTCCAAAGTCGATGTGATCGCGGTCGGCACGCTACCTCTACATCTACCTTCGGGATTAATATTAGACCTAAATAATTGTTATTTGGTGCCAGCGTTGAGCATGAACATTATATCTGGATCTTGTTTAATGCGAGACGGTTATTCATTTAAATCAGAGAATAATGGTTGTTCTATTTATATGAATAATATCTTTTATGGTCATGCACCTTTGAAGAGTGGTCTATTCTTGTTGAATCTCGAAGATAGTGATACACATATTCATAATGTAGAAGCCAAAAGATGCAAAGTTAATAATGATAGTGCAACTTATTTGTGGCACTGCCGTTTAGGTCGTATCGGTGTAAAGCGCATGAAGAAACTCCATACTGATGGGCTTTTGAAACCACTTGATTATGAATCACTTGGTACTTGCGAACCGTGCCTCATAGGCAAGATGACTAAAACACCGTTCTCCGGTACTATGGAGAGAGCAACAGATTTATTGGAAATCATACATACCGATGTATGTGGTCCGATGAATATTGAGGCTCATGGCGGATATCTTTATTTTCTCACCTTCACAGATGATTTAAGCAGATATGGGTATATCTACTTAATGAAACATAAGTCTGAAACATTTGAAAAGTTCAAAGAATTTCAGAGTGAAGTTGAAAATCATCGTAACAAGAAAATAAAGTTTCTACGATCTGATCGTGGAGGAGAATATTTGAGTTACGAGTTTGGTGTACATTTGAAAAATTGTGGAATAGTTTCGCAACTCACGCCACCCGGAACACCACAGCGTAATGGTGTGTCCGAACGCCGTAATCGTACTTTACTAGATATGGTGCGATCTATGATTTCTCTTACTGATTTACCGCTATCGTTTTGGGGATATGCTTTAGAGACGGCCGCATTCACGTTAAACAGGGCACCATCAAAATCCATTGAGACGACACCTTATGAACTATGGTTTGGCAAGAAACCAAAGTTGTCGTTTCTTAAAGTTTGGGGCTGCGATGCTTATGTGAAAAAGCTTCAACCTGATAAGCTCGAACCCAAATCGGAGAAATGTGTCTTCATAGGATATCGAAAGGAAACTATTGGATACACCTTCTATCACAGATCCAAAGGCAAGACTTTTGTTGCTAAATTCGGAAACTTTCTAGAGAAGGAGTTTCTCTCGAAAGAAGTGAGTGGGAGGAAAGTAGAACTTGACGAGGTAACTGTACCTGCTCCCTTATTGGAAAATAGTACATCGCAGAAAACTGTTTCTGCGACACCTATACCAATCAGTGAGGAAGCTAATGATGATGATCATAAAGCTTCAGAACAAGATACTACTGAACCACGTAGATCAACCAGAGTGAGATCCGCACCAGAGTGGTACGGTAATCCAGTTCTGGAAGTCATGATGCTAGATCATGATGAACCTACGAACTATGAAGAAGCGATGGTGAGCCCAGATTCCGCAAAGTGGCTTGAGGCCATGAAATCTGAGATGGGATCCATGTATGAAAACAAAGTATGGACTTTGGTTGACTTGCCCGATGATCGGCGAGCAATTGAGAATAGATGGATCTTTAAGAAAAAGACTGACGCTGACGGTAATATTACTGTCTATAAAGCTCGACTTGTTGCGAAAGGTTTTCGGCAAGTTCAAGGAGTTGACTACGATGAGACCTTCTCACCCGTAGCGATGCTTAAGTCCGTCAGAATTATGTTAGCAATTGCCGCATTTTATGATTATGAAATATGGCAGATGGATGTCAAAACTGCATTCCTGAATGGATTTCTGGAAGAAGAGTTGTATATGATACAACCAGAAGGTTTTGTCGATCCAAAGGGAGCTAACAAAGTATGCAAACTCCAGCGATCCATTTATGGACTGGTGCAAGCATCTCGGAGTTGGAATAAACACTTTGATAGTGTGATCAAAGCATTTGGCTTTATACAGACTTTTGGAGAAGCCTGTATTTACAAGAAAGTGAGTGGGAGCTCTGTAGCATTTCTAATATTATATGTGGATGACATATTGCTGATTGGAAATGATATAGAATTTCTGGATAGCATAAAGGGATACTTGAATAAAAGTTTTTCGATGAAAGACCTCGGGGAAGCTGCTTACATATTAGGCATAAAGATCTATAGAGATAGATCAAAACGCTTAATTGGACTTTCAAAGAGCACATACCTTGACAAGATTTTGAAGAAGTTCAAAATGGATCAAGCAAAGAAAGGGTTCTTGCCTGTGTTACAAGGTATGAAGTTGAGTAAGACTCAATGCCCGACCACTGCAGAAGATAGAGAGAAAATGAAAGATGTTCCCTATGCTTCAGCCATAGGCTCTATCATGTATGCAATGCTGTGTACCAGACCTGATGTGTGCCTTGCTATAAGTTTAGCAGGGAGGTACCAAAGTAATCCAGGAATGGATCACTGGACAGCGGTCAAGAACATCCTGAAATACCTGAAAAGGACTAAGGATATGTTTCTCGTATATGGAGGTGACAAAGAGCTCACCGTAAGAGGTTACGTTGATGCAAGCTTTGACACTGATCCGGACGATTCTAAATCGCAAACCGGATACGTGTTTACTTTAAACGGTGGAGCTGTCAGTTGGTGCAGTTCTAAACAAAGCGTCGTAGCGGGATCTACATGTGAAGCGGAGTACATAGCTGCTTCGGAAGCAGCAAACGAAGGAGTCTGGATGAAGGAGTTCATATCCGATCTAGGTGTCATACCTAGTGCATCGGGTCCAATGAAAATCTTCTGTGACAATACTGGTGCAATTGCCTTGGCAAAGGAATCCAGATTTCACAAGAGGACCAAACACATCAAGAGACGCTTCAACTCCATCCGGGATTTAGTCCAGGTGGGAGACATAGAGATTTGCAAGATACATACGGATCTGAACGTTGCAGACCCGTTGACTAAGCCTCTTCCACGAGCAAAACATGATCAGCACCAAGGCTCCATGGGTGTTAGAATCATTACAGTGTAATCTAGATTATTGACTCTAGTGCAAGTGGGAGACTGAAGGAAATATGCCCTAGAGGCAATAATAAAGTTATTATTTATTTCCTTACATCATGATAAATGTTTATTATTCATGCTAGAATTGTATTAACCGGAAACATAATACATGTGTGAATACATAGACCAACAGAGTGTCACTAGTATGCCTCTACTTGACTAGCTCGTTAATCAAAGATGGTTATGTTTCCTAACCATGAACAAAGAGTTGTTATTTGATTAACGAGGTCACATCATTAGTTGAATGATCTGATTGACATGACCCATTCCATTAGCTTAGCACCCGATCGTTTAGTATGTTGCTATTGCTTTCTTCATGACTTATACATGTTCCTATAACTATGAGATTATGCAACCCCCGTTTACCGGAGGAACACTTTGGGTACTACCAAACGTCACAACGTAACTGGGTGATTATAAAGGAGTACTACAGGTGTTTCCAATGGTATATGTTGGGTTGGCGTATTTCGAGATTAGGGTTTGTCACTCCGATTGTCGGCGAGGTATCTCTGGGCCCTCTCGGTAATGCACATCACATAAGCCTTGCAAGCACTGCAACTAATATGTTAGTTGTGAGATGATGTATTACGGAACGAGTAAAGAGACTTGCCGGTAACGAGATTGAACTAGGTATTGGATACCGACAATCGAATCTCGGGCAAGTAACATACCGATGACAAAGGGAACAACGTATGTTGTTATGCGGTCTGACCGATAAAGATCTTCGTAGAATATGTAGGAGCCAATATGGGCATCCAGGTCCCGCTATTGGTTATTGACCGGAGACGTGTCTCGGTCATGTCTACATTGTTCTCAAACCGTAGGGTCCGCACGCTTAACGTTACGATGACAGTTATTATGAGTTTATGCATTTTGATGTACCGAAGGTTGTTCGGAGTCCCGGATGAGATCACGGACATGACGAGGAGTCTCGGAATGGTCGAGACGTAAAGATTGATATATTGGAAGCCTATGTTTGGACATAGGAAGTGTTCCGGGTGAAATCGGGATTTTACCGGAATACCGGGAGGGTTACCGGAACCCCCCGGGAGACTAATGGGCCTATTGGGCCTTAGTGGAAAAAGAGAAAAGGGACAAGCCCAAGATGGCCGGCGCCCCCCCTTCCCCAAGTCCTAGTAGGACTAGGAGAAGGGGCCGGCCCCCCCTCTTTCTCCTTTCCCCCCTAGAGTCCTAATTGGATTAGGATTGGAGGGAGGAGTCCTACTCCCGGTGGGAGTAGGACTCCCCTGTGCCTCCCTCTCCCTGGCCGGCCGGCCCCCTCTCCTCCAACCTTTATATATGGGGGCAGGGGACACCCCATGACACACAAGTTGATCCTTGAGATCGTTCCTTAGCCGTGTGCGGTGCCCCCTGCCACCAAATTCCACCTCGATCGTACCGTTACAGTGCTTAGGCGAAGCCCTGCGTCAGTAGTACATCAAGATCGTCATCACGCCATCGTGCTGACGGAACTCTTCCTCGACGCTTTGCTGGATCGGAGCCCGAGGAACGTCATCGAGCTGAACGTGTGCTAAGAACTCGGAGGTGCCGGAGTAACGGTGCTTGGATCGGTCGGATCAGGAAGAAGACGTACGACTACTTCCTCTATGTTGTGTGATCGCTTCCGCAGTCGGTCTGCGTTGGTACGTAGACAACACTCTCCCCTCTCGTTGCTGTGCATCACCATGATCTTGCGTGTGCGTAGGAAATTTTTTGAAATTACTGCGTTCCCCAACAGTTTTGATGGGATTTGGAGAGAAGGACTTGGGCACTCCATGTGCCCTTGCCATTGTATTTGGTGCATAGGTTTGAGTTCTTCATGGTGATACGTGGAAGTTACAAATTGAGAAGCTTATTACTCTTGGGTGCTTGGTACCCTTGAGCTTGTTCCTCTTGGGTGCTTGGGCGTCCTAGACGGTTGGTGGTGTTCGTAGCTCAATCATTATGGTGTAAACCTCCGGGCAAGCGTCAGGGTCTCCAATTAGGTTGTGGAGATCGCCCCGAGCAATTTGACGGGTTCCGGTGACCGCTCCCAAAGTCCTAAGGGTTACCAAAGTGTACGGGTTCGGTGACAGCGCCCAAGGATTGTTCTTTGTACGGGTTCGGTGACAACGCCCAAGGATTGTTCTTTGTACAGGTTCGGTGGCCGCCTTCAAGGGCCCCTTAGTGGAATCACGACATCTTGCATTGTGCGAGGGCGTGCGTAGATTACGGTGGCCCTAGTGGCTTCTTGGGGAGCATTATGCCTCCACACCGCTTCAAACGGAGACTAGCATCCGCAAGAGTGTCAATTTCGAGATACATCGTCATCTTCGTGTCCCTCGGTTATCTCTTACCCGAGTCCTTTACTTATGCACTTTACATTGTAATAGCCATATTGTTTCTTGTCATATATCTTTCTATCACTTTGTTGTTTATCTTGCTTAGCATAAGTTGTTGATGTACATATGTGAGCCTAGTCATTGTAGGTTTTGTGCTTGACAAATTAACCAATAAGTTTATTCCGCATTTGTTCAATCCTGAACTATAATTATTTAAAGCCCCTATTCACCATCCCCTCTAGGCAATTTCCTCGATCTTTCAAATGCCTTGATGACGGCAACCCTGTCGCTCTTCCCTAGATCCAAAAATCTGATTGTTTATGGGACGAGATACGCAGACAACCACATGTCCATTTTCTCATGCCGGTTGCCTCCGGTGACATGACTAAGCGGACATCAACTTCTCTCTTCTTGAAACATGTCCATTTTCTCACGCCGGTTGCCTCCGGTGACCTGCCTATCTATATATATATGCACGACCTGACTCCACGCCACCGACATGAACTCAAAATTCCTAATCTACACGGACACATACTAGCAAAGCTAACCAGACTCAAATTGCTACCTACACGTACACAATGGCTAGACTCCTAATCGTATTAGACTACAACTAGTACACTAATCACCGGCAAGCCTGATTGCAACGGTACTAGTTTTACTAACACAACGTATGTTTGGATTACTCCAATATTCACCCCCTAATCCTGTTGGAGAACGTAGTAATTTCAATTAAAAAAAATCTTACGGACACGTAAGATCATGGTGATGCATAGCAACGAGAGGGGAGAGTGTTGTCTATGTACCCTCGTAGACCCGGAAGCGGAAGCGTTAGCACAACGCGGTTGATGTAGTCGTACGTCTTCACGGCCCGACCGATCAAGCACCGAAACTACGGCACCTCCGAGGTCTAGCACACGTTCAGCTCGATGACGATCTCCGGACTCTGATCCAGCAGAATGTCGGGAAAGAGTTCCGTCAGCACGACGGCGTGGTGACGATCTTGATGTTCTACCGTCGCAAGGCTTCGCCTAAGCACCGCTATAATATTATCGAGGATTATGGTGGAAGGGGGCACCGCACATGGCTAAGAGATCAATGATCAATTGTTGTATCTTTCGGGTGCCCCCTGCACCCGTATATAGAGGAGCAAGGGAGGAGGAGGCCGGCCCTAGGAGGGGGCGCGCCAAGTGTGGAGTCCTACTAGGACTCCCTAGTCCTAGTAGGATTCCACCTCCCATATGGAATAAGAAAAGAGGAAGGGAAAAGGAGAAGGAAGGAAGGGGGCGCCCCCCTTCCCTAGTCCAATTCGGACCAGACCAAGGGGAGGGGTGCGGCCACCCTTGAGGCCCTTTTCCTTCTTTCCCGTATGGCCCAATAAGGCCCAATACGTATTCCCGTAACTCTCCGGACTCCGAAAAATACCCGAATCACTCGGAGCCTTTCCGATGTCCGAATATAGTCGTCCAATATATCGATCTTTATATCTCGACCATTTTGAGACTCCTCGTCATGTCCCCGATCTCATCCCGAACGCTGAACTCCTTCGGTACATCAAAACTCATAAACTCATAATATAACTGTCATTGAAACCTTAAGCGTGCGGACCCTACAGGTTCGAGAACAATGTAGACATGACCGAGACACGTCTTCGGTCAATAACCAATAGCGGAACCTGGATGCTCATATTAGCTCCCACATATTCTACGAAGATCTTTATCGGTCAGACCGCATAACAACATATGTTGTTCCCTTTGTCATCGGTATGTTACTTGCCCCAGATTCGATCGTCGGTATCTCAATACCTAGTTCAATCTCGTTACCGGCAAGTCTCGTTACTCGTTCCGTAACACATCATCCCGCAACTAACTCATTAGTTGCAATGCTTGCAAGGCTTTAAGTGATGTGCATTACCGAGAGGGCCCAGAGATACCTCTCCGACAATCGGAGTGACAAATCCTAATCTCGGAATACGTCAACCCAACAAGTACCTTCGGAGACACCTGTAGAGCACCTTTATAATCACCCAGTTACGTTGTGACGTTTGGTAGCACACAAAGTGTTCCTCCGATAAACGGGAGTTGCATAATCTCATAGTCATAGGAACATGTATAAGTCATGAAGAAAGCAATAGCAACAAACTAAACGGTCAAGTGCTAAGCTAACGGAATGGGTCAAGTCAATCACATCATTCTCCTAATGATGTGATCTCGTTAATCAAATGACAACTCATGTCTATGGTTAGGAAACATAACCATCTTTGATCAACGAGCTAGTCAAGTAGAGGCATACTAGTGACACTCGGTTTGTCTATGTATTCACACATGTATTATGTTTCCGGCTAATACAATTCTAGCATGAATAATAAACATTTATCATGATATGAGGAAATAAATAATAACTTTATTATTGCCTCTAGGGCATATTTCCTTCAGTCTCCCACTTGCACTAGAGTCAATAATCTAGTTCACATCGCCATGTGATTTAACATCAATAGTTTACATCACCATGTGATTAACATCCATAGTTCACATCGACATGTGATCAACATCCAAAGGGTTTACTAGAGTCAATAATCTAGTTCACATCGCTATGTGATTAACACCCAAAGAATACTGAGGTGTGATCATGTTTTGCTTGTGAGAGATGTTTAGTCAACGGGTCTGCCACATTCAGATCCGTAAGTATTTTGCAAATTTCTATGTCAACAATGCTCCGCATAGAGCTACTCTAGCTAATTGCTCCCACTTTCAATATGTATCCAGATTGAGACTTAGAGTCATCTGGATCAGTGTCAAAACTTGCATCGACACAACCCTTTACGACGAACCTTTTGTCACCTCCATAATCGAGAAACATATCCTTATTCCACTAAGGATAATTTTGACCAATGTCCAGTGATCTACTCCTAGATCACTATTTGTTGGGGAACGTAGTCAAAATTTTCCTATGCACACGCAAGATCATGGTGATGCATAGCAACGAGAGGGGAGAGTGTGATCTACGTACCCTTGTAGATCGACAACAGAAAAGTTTGGTTGATGTAGTTGTACGTCTCCACGGCCCGACCGATCAAGCACCGAAACTACAGCACCTCCGAGTTCTAGCACACGTTCAGCTCGATGACGATCCCCGGACTCCGATCCAGCAAAGTGTCGGGGAAGAGTTCTGTCAGCACGACGGCGTGGTGACGATCTTGATGTACTACCGTCGCAAGGCTTCGCCTAAGCACCGCTACAATATTATCGAGGATTATGGTGGAAGGGGGCACCGCACACGGTTAAGAATATGATCACGTGGATCAACTTGTGTCTCTAGGGGGTGCCCCTGCCTCCGTATATAAAGGCT
The DNA here is from genome assembly GCA_034509565.1 of Triticum monococcum. Taxonomy (NCBI): domain Eukaryota; kingdom Viridiplantae; phylum Streptophyta; class Magnoliopsida; order Poales; family Poaceae; genus Triticum; species Triticum monococcum. Next base: position 58,990,522 of record CM067846.1, on the reverse strand, counting down.
CAAAAGGGGGGGGGGGGTGCGGCCGGCTAGGTGAGGCGCGCCAGGAGGAGTCCTACTCCCTCTGGGAGTAGGACTCCCCCCCTTTCCTAGTTGGAATAGGATTCGCGGAGGGGGGAGAGAGAGGAGGAAAGGGGGCCGTCCCCCTCTCCTTGTCCTATTCGGACCAAGGGGGGGAGGGGCGCGCGGCCCACTTCTGGCTACCTCTTCTCTCTTCCACTAAGGCCCACTAAGGCCCATATACCTCCCCGGGGGTTCCGGTAACCTCCCGGTACTCCGGTAAAATCCTGATTTCACCTGGAACACTTCCGATATCCAAACATAGGCTTCCAATATATCAATCTTTATGTCTCGACCATTTCGAGACTCCTCGTCATGTCCGTGATCACATCCGGAACTCCTAACAACCTTCGGTACATCAAAAACGCATAAACTCATAATATAACTGTCATTGAAACCTTAAGTGTGCGGACCCTACGGGTTCGAGAACAATGTAGACATGACCGAGACACGTCTCCGGTCAATAACCAATAGCGGAACCTGGATGCTCATATTGGTTCCTACATATTCTACGAAGATCTTTTATCGGTCAGACAGCATAACAACATACGTTGTTCCCTTTGTCATCGGTATGTTACTTGCCCGAGATTTGATCGTTGGTATCCAATACCTAGTTCAATCTCGTTACCGGCAAGTCTCTTTACTCATTGCGTAATACATCATCCCACAACTAACTCATTAGTTGCAATGCTTGCAAGGCTTAAGTGATGTGCATTACCGAGAGGGCCCAGATATACCTCTCCGACGATCGGAGTGACAAATCCCAATCTCGAAATACGCCAACCCAACATGTACCTTTGGAGACACCTGTAGAGCACCTTTATAATCACCCAGTTACGTTGTGACATTTGGTAGCACACAAAGTGTTCCTCCGGCACACGGGAGTTGCATAATCTCATAGTCATAGGAACATGTATAAGTCATGAAGAAAGCAATAGCAACATACTAAACGATCGGGTGCTAAGCTAATGGAATGGGTCATGTCAATCAGATCATTCATCTAATGATGTGATCCCGTTAATCAAATAACAACTCTTTGTCCATGGTTAGGAAACATAACCATCTTTGATTAACGAGCTAGTCAAGTAGAGGCATACTAGTGACACTCTGTTTGTCTATGTATTCACACATGTATTATGTTTCCGGTTAATACAATTCTAGCATGAATAATAAACATTTATCATGAAATAAGGAAATAAATAATAACTTTATTATTGCCTCTAGGGAATATTTCCTTCAGTCTCCCACTTGCACTAGAGTCAATAATCTAGTTCACATCGTCATGTGATTTAACAGCAATAGTTCACATCACCATGTGATTAACACCCATAGTTCACATCGCCATGTGACCAACACCCAAAGGGTTTACTGGATTCAGTAATCTAGTTCACATCGCTATGTGATTAACACCCAAAGAGTACTAAGGTGTGATCATGTTTTGCTTGTGAGAGAATCTTAGTCAACGGGTCTTTCACATTCAGATCCATTATGTATTTTGCAATTTTCTATGTCTACAATGCTCTGCACGGAGCTACTCTAGCTAATTGCTCCCACTTTCAATATGTATCTACATCGAGACTTAGAGTCATCCAGATCAGTGTCAAAACTTGCATCGGCGTAACCCTTTACGGCGAACCTTTTTGTCACCTCCATAATCGAGAAACATATTCTTATTCCACTAAGGATAATTTTGACCGCTGTCCAGTGATCTACTCCTAGATCATTATTGTACTCCCTTGCCAAAATCAGTGTAGGGTATACAATAGATCTGGTACATAGCATGGCATACTTTATAGAACCTATGGCTGAGGCATAGGGAATGACTTTCATTCTCTTTCTATCTTCTGCTGTGGTCGGGCTTTGAGTCTTACTCAATTTCACACCTTGTTACATAGGCAAGAACTCTTTCTTTGACTGTTCCATTTTGAACTACTTCAAAATCTTGTCAAGGTATGTACTCATTGAAAAAAACTTATCAAGCGTTTTGATCTATCTCTATAGATCTTGATGCTCAATATGTAAGCAGCTTCACCGAGGTCCTTCTTCGAAAAACTCCTTTCAAATACTCCTTTATGCTTTGCAGAATAATTCTACATTATTTCTGATCAACAATATGTCATTTACATATACATATCAGAAATGTTGTAGTGCTCCCACTCACTTTCTTGTAAATACAGGCTTCATCGCAAGTCTGTATAAAACTATATGCTTTGATCAACTTATCAAAGCGTATATTCCAACTCCGAGATGCTTGCACCAGTCCATAGATGGATCGCTGGAGCTTGCATACTTTGTTAACACCTTTAGGATCGACAAAACCTTCTAGTCGCATCATATACAACTCTTCTTTAATAAATCCATTAAGGAATGCGGTTTTGTTTATCCATTTGTCGGATTTCATAAAATGCGGCAATTGCTAACATGATTCGGACAGACTTAAGCATAGATACGAGTGAGAAACTCTCATCGTAGTCAACACCTTGAACTTGTCGAAAACCTTTTGCGACAATTCTAGCTTTGTAGATAGTAACACTACTATCAGCGTTTGTCTTCCTCTTGAAGATCCATTTATTTTCTATGGCTTGCCGATCATCGGGCAAATCCATCAAAGTCCATACTTTGTTCTCATACATGGATCATATCTCAGATTTCATGGCCTCAAACCATTTCGCGGAATCTGGGCTCATCATCACTTCCTCATAGTTCGTAGGTTCGTCATGGTCAAGTAACATGACCTCCAGAACAGGATTACCGTACCACTCTGGTGCGGATCTCACTCTGGTTTACCTACGAGATTCGGTAGTAACTTGATCTGAAGTTACATGATCATCATCATTAGCTTCCTCACTAATTGGTGTAGGTGTCATAGAAACTGGGTTCTGTGATGTACTACTTTCCAACAAGGGAGCAGGTACAGTTACCTCATCAAGTTCTACTTTCCTCCCACTCACTTCTTTCGAGAGAAACTCCTTCTCTGGAAAGGATCCATTTTTAGCAACGAATATCTTGCCTTCGGATCTGTGATAGAAGGTATACCCAACTGTCTCCTTTGGGTATCCTTTGAAGACACATTTCTCCGATTTGGGTTTGAGCTTATCAGGATGAAACTTTTTCATATAAGCATCACAACCCCAAATTTTAAGAAACGACAACTTTCGTTTCTTGCCAAACCATAGTTCAGATTGTGTCATCTCAACGGACTTAGATGGTGCCCTTTTTAACGTGAATGCAGCTGTCTTTAATGCATAACCCCAAAAACGATAGTGGTAGATCGGTAAGAGACATCACAGAATGTACTATATCCAATAAAGTACGGTTATGACGTACGGACGCACCATTATGCTGTGGTGTTTCCAGGTGGCATGAGTTTGTGAAACTATTCCACATTGTTTTAATTGAAGACCAAACTCGTAACTCAAATATTTTTCTCCACGATCAGATTGTAGAAACTTTATTTTCTTGTTACGATGATTTTCCACTTCACTCTGAAATTATATGAACTTTTCAAATGTTTCATACTTCTATTTCATTAAGTAGACATACCCATATCTGCTCAAATCATCTGTGAAGTTCAGAAAATAACGATACTTGCCATGAGCCTTAACACTCATCGGACCGCATACATCAGTATGTATTATTTCCAATAAGTGAGTTGCTTGCTCCGGAGAACGGAGTCTTAGTCATCTTGCCCATGAGGCATGGTTCATAAGCATCAAGTGATTCATAATCAAGTGATTCCAAAATCCCATCAGCATGGAGTTTCTTCATGCGCTTTACACCAATATGACCTAAACGGCAGTGCTACAAATAAGTTGCACTATCATTATTAACTTTGCATCTTTTGGATTCAATATTATGAATATGTGTATCACTACAATCGAGATCCAACAAACCATTTTCGTTGGTGCGTATGACCATGGAAGGTTTTATTCATGTAAACAGAACAACAATTTATTCTCTTACTTAAATGAATAACCGTATTGCAATAAATATGATCAAATCATATTCATGCTCAACACCAAATAACACTTATTTAGGTTCCACACTAATCCTGAAAGTATAGGGAGTGTGCGATGATGATCATATCAATCTTGGAACCACTTCCAACTCTCATCGTCACTTCACCCTTAACTAGTCTCTGTTCATTCTGCAACTCCCGTTTCGAGTTACAAATCTTAGCAACTGAACTAGTACCAAATACTGAGGGGTTACTAATCTTGGAACCTTTGTTTACTTTGCCATCCTTTCTTATCCACCAAATACTTGGGGTAGTTCCGCTTCCAGTGACTAATCCCTTTGCAGTAGAAGCACTTAGTCTCAGGCTTAGGACTAGATTTGGGTTTCTTCACTTGAGCAGCAACTTGCTTGCCATTCTTCTTGAAGTTCCCCTTCTTCCTTTTGCCCTTTTCTTGAAACTAGTGTTCTTGTCTACCATCAACACTTGATGTTTTTCTTGATTTCTACCTTCGTTGATTTTAGCATCACGAAGAGCTTGGGAATCGTTTCCGTTATCCCTTGCATATTATAGTTCATCACGAAGTTCTACTAACTTGGTGATGGTGACTAGAGAATTCTGTCAATCACTATTTTATCTGGAAGATTAACGCCCACTTGATTCAAGCGATTGTAGTACCCAGACAATCTGAGCACATGCTCACTAGTTGAGCGATTCTCCTCCATCTTTTCGCTATGGAACTTGTTGGAGACTTCATATCTCTCAACTCGGGTATTTGCTTGAAATATTAACTTCAACTCCTGGAACATCTCATATGGTCCATGACGTTCAAAACGTCTTTGAAATCCTGATTCTAAGCCGTTAAGCCTGGTGCACTAAACTATCAAGTAGTCATCATATTGAGCTAGCCAAACGTTCATAACGTCTGCATCTGCTCCTGCAATAGGTCTGTCACCTAGCGGTGCATCAATGACATAATTCTTCTGTGCAGCAATGAGGATAAACCACAGATCACGGATCCAATCCGCATCATTGCTACTAACATCTTTCAACACAATTTTCTCTAGGAACATATCAAAATAAACATATGAAAGCAACAACACGAGCTATTGATCTACAACATAGATATGCTAATACTACCAGGACTAAGTTCATGATAAATTAAAGTTCAATTAATCATATTACTTAAGAACTCCCACTTACATACATATCCCTCTAATCCTCTAAGTGATTACGTGATCCAATTTAACTAAACCATGTCCGATCATCACGTGAGATGGAGTAGTTTCATTGGTGAACATCACTATGTTGATCATATCTACTATATGATTCACGCTCGACCTTTCGGTCTCCGAGTTCCGAGGCCATATCTGCCTATGCTAGGCTCGTCAAGTTTAACCTGAGTATTCTGCGTGTGCAAAACTGGCTTGCATCCATTGTAGATGGACGTAGAGCTTATCACACCCGATCATCACGTGGTGTCTGGGCACGACGAACTTTGGCAACGGTGCATACTCAGGGAGAACACTTTTATCTTGATAATTTAGTGAGAGATCATCTTATAATGCTACCGTCAATCAAAGCAAGATAAGATGCATAAAAGATAAACATCACATGCAATCAATATAAGTGATATGATATGGCCATCATCATCTTGTGCATGTGATCTCCATCTCCGAAGCACCGTCATGATCACCATCGTCACCGACGCGACACCTTGATCTCCATCGTAGCATCGTTGTCGTCTCGCCAATCTTATGCTTCCACGACTATCGCTACCGTTTAGTGATAAAGTAGAGCATTACAGCGCGATTGCATTGCATACAATAAAGCGACAACCATATGGCTCCTGCCAGTTGCCGATAACTCGGTTACAAAACATGATCATCTCATACAATAAAATTTAGCATCATGTCTTGACCATATCACGTCACAACAGGCCCTGCAAAAACAAGTTAGACATCCTCTACTTTATTGTTGCAAGTTTTACGTGGCTGCTATGGGCTTAAGCAAGAACCAAACTTACCTACGCATCAAAACCACAACGATAGTTTGTCAAGTTGGTGCTGTTTTAACCTTCGCAAGGACCGGGCGTAGCCACACTCGGTTCAACTAAAGTTGGAGAAACTGTCACCCGCAAGCCACCTATGTGCAAAGCACGTCGGGAGAACCGGTCTCGCGTAAGCGTACGCGTAATGTCGGCCCGGGCCGCTTCGTCCAACAATACTGCCAAACCAAAGTATGATATGCTGGTAAGCAGTATGACTTATATCGCCCACAACTCACTTGTGTTCTACTCGTGCATATAACATCAACACATAAAACCTAGGCTCGGATGCCACTGTTGGGGAACGTAGTAATTTCAAAATTTTCCTATGCACACGCAAGATCATGGTGATGCATAGAAACAAGAGGGGAGAGTGTGATCTACGTACCCTTGTAGATCGACAACGGAAAAGTTTGGTTGATGTAGTCGTACGTCTCCACGGCCCGACCGATCAAGCACCGAAACTACGGCACCTCCGAGTTCTAGCACACGTTCAGCTCGATGACGATCCCCGGACTCCGATCCAGGAAAGTGTCGGGGAAGAGTTCTGTCAGCACGACGGCGTGGTGACGATCTTGATGTACTACCGTCGCAAGGCTTCGCCTAAGCACCGCTACAATATTATCGAGGATTATGGTGGAAGGGGGCACCGCACACGGTTAAGAATATGATCACGTGGATCAACTTATGTCTCTAGGGGGTGCCCGTGCCTCCGTTTATAAAGGCTCAAAAGGGGGGGTGCGGCCGGCTAGGTGAGGCGCGCCAGGAGGAGTCCTACTCCCTCTGGGAGTAGGACTCCCCCTTTCCTAGTTGGAATAGGATTCGTGGAGGGGGGAGAGAGAGGAGGAAAGGGGGCCGACACCCTCTCCTTGTCCTATTCGGACCAAGGGGGAGGGGCGCGCGTCCCACTTATGGCTACCTCTTCTCTCTTCTACTAAGGCCCACTAAGGCCCATATACCTCCCGGGGGGTTCCGATAACCTCCCGGTACTCCGGTAAAATCCTGATTTCACCCGGAACACTTCCGATATCCAAACATAGGCTTCCAATATATCAATCTTTATGTCTCGACCATTTCGAGACTCCTCGTCATGTCCGTGATCACATCCGGGACTCCGAACAACCTTCGGTACATCAAAAACGCATAAACTCATAATATAACTGTCATCGAAACCTTAAGCGTGCGGACCCTACGGGTTCGAGAACAATGTAGACATGACCGAGACACGTCTCCGGTCAATAACCAATAGCGGAACCTGGATGCTCATATTGGTTCCTACTGAAGGAAATATGCCCTAGAGGCAATAATAAAGATATTATTTATTTCCTTATATCATGGTAAATGTTTATTATTCATGCTAGAATTGTATTAACCGGAAACATAATACATGTGTGAATATATAGACAAACAGAGTGTCACTTGTATGCCTCTACTTGACTAGCTCGTTAATCAAAGATGGTTATGTTTCCTAACCATAGACAAAGATTTGTCATTTGATTAACGGGATCACATCATTAGTTGAATGATCTGATTGACATGACCCATTCCATTAGCTTACCACCCGATCGTTTAGTATGTTGCTATTGCTTTCTTCATGACTTATACATGTTCCTATGACTATGAGATTATGTAACTCCCGTGTGCCGGAGGAACACTTTGTGTGCTACCAAACGTCACAACGTAACTGGGTGATTATAAAGGTGCTCTACAGGTGTCTCCAAAGGTACATGTTGGGTTGACGTATTTCGAGATTAGGATTTGTCACTCCGATCGTCGGAGAGGTATCTCTGGGCCCTCTCGGTAATGCACATCACATAAGCCTTGCAAGCATTACAACTAATGTGTTAGTTGTGAGATGATGTATTACGGAACGAGTAAAGAGACTTGCCGATAACGAGATTGAACTAGGTATTGGATACCGACGATCGAATCTCGGGCAAGTAACATACCGATGACAAAGGGAACAAAGTATGTTGTTATGCGGTCTGACCGATAAAGATCTTCGTAGAATATGTAGGAGCCAATATGGGCATCCAGGTCCCGCTATTGGTTATTGACCAGAGACGTATCTCGGTCATGTCTACATTGTTCTCGAACCGTAGGGTCCGCACGCTTAACGTTACGATGACAGTTATTATGAGTTTATGTATTTTGATGTACCGAAGGTTGTTCGGAGTCCCGGATATGATCATGGACATGACGAGGAGTCTCGAAATGGTCGAGACATCAAGATCGATATATTGGACGACTATATTCGGACACCGGAATTGTTCCGGGTGATTTCGGATAAAACTGGAGTGCCGGAGGGGTTACCGGAACCCCCCGGGGAAGTAATGAGCCTTATTGGGCCTAAGGGGAGAGAGAGGGCAGCAGCCCAGGAGGTGGCACGCCCCCCTCATGGGGAGTCCGAACAGGACTAGGAGGGGGTGCGCGGCCCCCCTTTCCCTCACCCTCTCCCTCTCTTCCCTTCCCCCTCTCTATTCCTAGTTGGACTAGGAAAGGGGAGTCCTACTCCCACTAGGAGGAGGACTCCCCCCTCTACTTGGCGCGCCCCAAGGGCCGGCCGGCCTCCCCCTTGCTCCTTTATATACGGGGGCACGGGGGCACCCTAGAACACACAAGTTGATCTTCGTCATCGTTCCTTAGCCGTGTGCGGTGCCCCCCTCCACGATATTGCACCTCGATCATATTGTAGCGGTGCTTAGGTGAAGCCCTGCGACGGTTAAACATCAAGATCATCACCACGCCGTCGTGCTGACAAAACTCCTCCCCGAAGCTTTGCTGGATCGGAGCCCGGGGTGCGTCATCGAGCTGTACGTGTGTCAAGAACTCGGAGGTGCTAGAGTAACGGTGCTTGGATCGGTTGGACCGGGAAGACGTACGACTACTTCCTCTACGTTACGTCAACGCTTCCGCTTCGGTCTACGAGGGTACGTAGACAACACTCTCCCCTCTCGTTGCTATGCATCACCATGATCTTGCGTGTGCGTAGGAATTTTTTTGAAATTACTACGTTCCCCAACACCTACATATTCTACGAAGATCTTTTATCGGTCAGACCGCATAACAAGAAACGTTGTTCCCTTTGTCATCGGTATGTTACTTGCCCGAGATTCAATCGTCGATATCCAATACCTAGTTCAATCTCGTTACCGGCAAGTCTCTTTACTCGTTCCGTAATACATCATCCCACAACTAACTCATTAGTTGCAATGCTTGCAAGGCTTAAGTGATGTGCATTACCGAGAGGGCCCAGAGATACCTCTCCGACGATTGGAGTTACAAATCTCAATCTCAAAATACGCCAACCCAACATGTACCTTCGGAGACACCTGTAGAGCACCTTTATAATCACCCTGTGACGTTTGGTAGCACACAAAGTGTTCCTCCGGCACACGGGAGTTGCATAATCTCATAGTCATAGGAACATGTATAAGTCATGAAGAAAGCAATAGCAACATACTAAACGATCGGGTGCTAAGCTAATGGAATGGGTCATGTCAATCAGATCATTCATCTAATGATGTGATCCCGTTAATCAAATAACAACTCATGTCTATGGTTAGGAAACATAACCATCTTTGATCAACGAGCTAGTCAAGTAGAGGCATACTAGTGACACTCTGTTTGTCTATGTATTCACACATGTATTATGTTTCCGGTTAATACAATTCTAGCATGAATAATAAACATTTATCATGATATAAGGAAATAAATAATAACTTTATTATTATCTTTAGGGCATATTTCCTTCAAATCCAAACATCTGATTCTTTACTGGATGAGATACACAGACAACCACATGTCCATCTTCTCACGTCGGTTGCCTCCGGTGACGCGACTAACCGGACAACAACTTATCTCTTCTTTAAACAATAGCCACTACTTTATCACGATCACTTTTTTTGACCGAGTTGTAGACCGGAACCAATGATTGCCCAAACTACCAACCACGCTGCCACATCTTAGCATGCCACGTCTTCTATATTTAAATAGCTAGCCCTCATTAATATATTTTTCTCAACATGCAAGTATGTCATGTCATCAAGCAACATGCATGGCAAAAGGCCCATCAAAACATGCATTCATGCACTGGAAATTGTCCACCTCGACATGCAAACATAAATGAGATATTTAATAAATATTTTACAATACATTAATCAAACACAATAAAGTATATGGATTTGCAATTTAGTTTTCATATTATTACTATTCACGTCCAATACAAATCAAATATCATCAAAATATATTGCAAATATTCCAGTAACAACATGCGGGGTATCATCTATTGTAGGCTAAACGCATAGCCTTATGTAGAAACTCAATTTAACTTGTGTGCATCCTCTTCACGTTGATCTTCATCTTCTCGTTGACTACTTGCACATGGGAACACACATCTATTCACCCGCCACTTCTTTTTTTCTTTGACATTGGCAATTTACCAAACGACACCTCATGTCCAGTGGCAACACAACTCGTCATATACGTGCAATTCATCTCCATCGTATATGAACTCGCCGGAACTCCGCGACCACAAACAGAAACGCAAGGCATGAATTCCTTTTTCCGCCCGATCTCACTAGCAATTCTCCTCTGGCAGTGACGAATCTCAACTGCAGCAGAAGATCCACACACCTGAGCTCTTGGACACACCTTACAAAAACTCACGTGCACACCTTGATGACGGCTCGCAACTTCGCCATCTCTACCTAGCACCCTCCAACGTTGATTTTGATGATTTCCTCTGTGTCGCAACTTCGGCACCTCCATAACCATCAACGATCACCAACGCCTTGCCGATGACAGCCCTGTCTCCCTCCCCCAGATCATTCAGCTGAACAACAATCACCCGTTGCCTCGCTTACGATGGTGTCCTCGCCGCCTTCTCGTCGTCGCTCCGTCGAACGACAACCGCCTGACCCTCCACGTCGTTGCACCACCCAGCGACTAGATTGCCTGCTCCTCCTTGTCGCTACACCAACGACTGTATTGCCCGCTCCTCCTTGTCGCTACACCAGCGTCTGTATCGCCCGTCCCGAGGCGCTAGTCGAGTCACCACCTCGGGGCAAGCGCAGGTTTAAATCGACCTTACTCTAATACCAATTGTTGGAATTCTGCCGTCATAATCGATCACATCAAACTGCACGAACGCACGCGCACAAAAAGCTGATAGCCATAGGACCCTTGTCGTGCCCTCTTTTCTTCCTTCTATTTCTTTTTCCCTTTTTCTCGGTACAAAACTCACGCACCTGCCCATCTATATATAGATGCACGACCTAACTTCACACCACCAACCTGAACTAAAAATTGCTAATCTACACGGACACATACTAGCAAAGCTAATCGGACTCAAACTGCTACCTACACGTACACAATGGCTAGACTCCTAATCGTATTAGACTACAACTAGTACACTAATCATCGGCAAGCCTGATTGCAACAGTACTAGTTTTACTAACACAACATATGTTTGGATTACTCCAACAATCGTTTCTTCGCACCTCTTTATTTTCTAGGTGAAGTAAGGTTAATTGGCCTTGGCGTACATGGATTTTCTTTTCTGTCATTCTACTGAAGAGTAGGGCGCATTTTCTCTTTTGGGCATTCTACTGAAGGGTAGGGCACATTTTCACTCAAAACTACAAAAGGAGATGGTAACATTGAATTCATCCCCTTTGGCCAACCGCGGTTTCGTTGTTTCTATTGCATAGAATAAAATGGCCTAAAATGCAGAAAACTTGGGGGGAAGATAATAAAAGTGAGATCCTCATGCATGTAGATTCACTAGGTGGCAAGAGGCGCTCGTACGAGGGTGATCTTGTAGGCACGAATGCCGTGGCAAGCTCACGTTGGTGGCATTGTGCATTGAAGGGAGATTATGTGGAGGAGCTTGTGCGAGGGTGCGCTTGTAGGCACCAATCATGTGGCGAGCGGCGAGTTCATCTCAATGGCTACGCACAACTTCAATTCCCATTGTCTTCCATTCCCGGAACCACGGAGAAGCATGGAGATATGCACCAAAATATGCCAGGCAGAGATCCTTCCATGTGTAGTTGTGAACACGTGCCAGTGCGGTCCAATCTATGGTACATAGACCTTTGAATCAAGTCGATTCATGGATATAACTAGTGTAGAGATATTCAATATGTATGCCGTTTTTTATTCTAGCTGGTTGATGAACTATCAGCAGATTGGCCTCGACATTTGCTATGTTTGTGTTGGGTATGTGACTGAAAGTTGTGGATCTTTATATTACCATCCCGCGGTCTATCCTTCCTATCAGTACGGCGCCAAATGTGGGTCCTTGAGAGATCAAAACTAATGTACATACGATCTTTCTTATAGGATCCTTCTATTATGCACCTACCACCACACGGCCGTTTAAGATTTTATTACTTGCTGGTGGGCTATATATATACCCCGCCTCTTAGGGCATCTTCAGCCGTTCGGCCCCCCAGGACGCCTAAATAGAGCGGTCTGGAGGCGTGCCAGCGCTAGTTCGGCCCCTGGTGCGACCTAGCGCCCAGTCACGCCCCCACGCGCCGGCCCCAGGATGCAGGAAATTTAAACTTGGTCGTTCCCGCTCACAAAAGACGCCGCAAATCCGGCGATCGGACGTAGTCTGCGTTACAAAAAACAGGGTTCACGTGCGCAATGATTCACTCGGCGGGGTCGGCTCCAGGCGTTGGCGGAGTCGGCGTGCGCAGGCTCGGCGGGGTCGGCTCCAGGCGTTGGGAGAGTCGGCGTGCGCGGGCTCGGCGGTGTCGGAGCTGCTTCGGTGCTAGGCTGTGTCGGCGCGGCTTCGGCACTGCTGGGCGGCGACGTAGAGGCGTCGTTTGGGATTGGCGTCCGGGTGGTCGTGGGCGTCGTGGGCGTCGTGGGCGTCGTCGGCGTTGCCGTCGGCAGCTCGTTCAGCCCGTGTCGTCGGCGTCGCCGAGGTGTGAGAAGGGCAGAGGTCCACGGTAGAGATGGGGCGTCGGCGTGGACGCGTAGGAGGCGGGCGGCGAGTAGTTGTATGGAGGGTACTGCGCGCCGACGAAGGCGGGCGAGGGTGTGCGTGTAGCGGGGTGACCATGAGGGAAGGTCACGTTCGGGTTGAACCCATCGTGCGCGTCACCGTCGGCGTAGCCGGGCGACGATGAACCCCATGGAGATTCGGCGCCTTGCTGTCCCCAGGGCGCGTACTGGGCGTGGCTGACGACGGGTGGATTCATCCCCGCCCGGTCGACCGATGAGGAAGACGCCGCCAAGCGCGCCGCGTTGTCGCGGGCCTTCTTGGCGATGGCTCTGTTCCGCCTGTCGGCGGTGACTGCTTCGCGCCGCTGGACTTCCACCCTCCACTCGGCGTTCGACATGCCCGGCGGCTTCGATGGCGGCGCCCTCGGCTTCCTCTGCTTCGGCTGGACCACGGCGCCAGTCGCGTTTGCCGCCGCGCCCGGCATGGTGTACTTCTTCGGCGGCATGGCGGCGACTGGAAGGCGAGTGGGAGGGGGTTTGGCGGGAGGAAGGGGGAGAATGGCGGGAGGAAGGCGAGCGAGCGGGAGAGATGCGAGGGAAAAGTGTCAACAAACGGCGGGAAAATGCCCTCGGGTCGCTTCCAGGGCGGGCCCACGCGCCTTTTTCGCTTGCGCCGGATCCCCAAGCACCCCCCAGGGCGCCGGGTTCGGTCTGGGTCCGCCGGCATCAGTTTTGGCCCGAGCCGGCGAAAAACGGCCTTCTGGGGACGCAACTGGGGCCTTTTTTTGACGCCGGCGCGGCAAAATCGCCTGGAGAAGCCCTGTTTGGGGCGCGGCTGGAGATGCCCTTATACCTCTTCTACAATGTACAATGGACTGTCCTTTCAGATTCACATATTTTATGTCTTTACACTATACATGATTTTACTCTCTATCATTGAAACACATTTTCCACGTTCAAACTAACTCATGTTGGCTCGGACAAATCTAATTGCATGTTAGGCATCTAAAATGAATGACTGATTAACAGATGGCCCTGTCTAAATATGTACCGAGATTTTTTATTTTTGTTACATTTTAGAGTTGATTTCTTTTAGAAGAACACTACAAACATAGACGCTTACAACACATACGCGCACTCATGATCTATGAACGCACACACTTGTATCCTACACTTATGAACACCTTTAAGAGACTGAGTGGGTAGATCTTGATATTAACAAAGTAACCACTGCGTCTAGCATTGTTAGTGGGCGTGTGGAGATGTTTGTCTGATGGATTAGTCTTCGGTGGATCTGCTTTGATCTGGTCATTGTGCATCTATGTTCATGTGTGTTTAGGTTGAAACCCTTCAATCTACGCTACTCTTCATTGGCCGCTGGTTCTACAGGGTCTTAGCACGTCAACTTCCCGATTGTCTACTACAACAAGTTTTGTCTGGATCCGGCAAGGGAGGGGCGATGACGGCAACGCGCATTCGGTTCGCTTTAGTGCTTCTACTCATCGCTCGGTGCTCTACAGATCTATTTGTAGTTTTTATTATTTCTGATGTTCGTTGTATTACCATGATCGAAGATGAGTAGATTAAAAGTTTTTTGCAAAAACAAAAACAAAGTAACCACTTGCACCTCGTAGTCGATGTTGGACTTGAGTACAATGTAATTGATCTTGCTCTAAAAAAGTCAGTATATGAACATGTATTAACTAAATTTATACTATTTTAACATTTTAAAAATAAATACCCGATAAACCGACGATACATGTTCATATACTGATCCCCATTTCAGGTCCTTCTGGTTCAACAGACCCAAACTCAGCCTGGACCGCTCAAAGTTCAGTCGCAGTCCAGAAACTAATTTTGGCTACATAACTCTAAGCTTCTTCGACAATTCAGAGGCAAAATGATTTACCATCTAGTCAGAACACATGGTTGTTTTGCATCTTATAGCGTGATATATGCCACGCCGTTCTTTCAGTTTTTCTAGTCCAAGCCAGGTCATGCCGTGGTAAAAACTTGCTGAACCATCAGCCATGTATCACAGCTAATGGACATTAATCCTTGCCTACCACGGGAACAACAGTTTCAGTGCCATCTGGTGACCCGTAGCAAAAGGCGGGGATGACCGAAACACAGCAATCGGCAATATGAATTCAATCTTGCGATAACAACTTAGTGAATTCGGAAATCCACACAACGCGACACTAGTCGCAGCGTAACATGGAACGCGTCTCCAAAGCGAGCTTAATCTATAAAGTTCTGGGTTGCCTTCCATGCAGATAAAACCATCCCATGATTCAGATTAACAGTTTGCAGCATGCCCTACATTGTTATGCACCCTAAAAGGCAGACAGTGGCATACTGATAAGGATCAAGAAGATATATTGAACTAATGGTATTGTGGGTGTTAAAAGGTGACAAAACTGCTTGACTGTGCATACACTTTACAAAGGTATCAAGCTCTGAGAAGCACACATCTCTCTGCAAAAGGAACGGAGTTCGCTGACGGTATGCAAAGAATGAGAGATGATGATGGTCAGGATCATTCCTCAGCTTCGCGGTGTCAATTGGCTCGGGGCATCATTTTGGGCAGATGTCAGAATCCGTTGTTTATACATAGGATTGATGAAGCTCTTAGGAGTTAATTGCAAGAAACCACTATATTTGGGGCTTCATTTGCGAAAAACTACCTAGTCCCTAATTATTTTTAAAAGTCACCGCGCATTCAGTAATTCTTTTGTAAAAAGCACTGATCAGGATATTTGTCCCGATTAATCACATTCTTACAAATGGGGCCGGGTTGTAAGGAGTTGGCTTAGCAAAAAATTTACACACACGTCATGCATCTAAAAGCAGAAAAGCAATCCAGTCCTTGTTTGGTTTATCTCGGTTGTCGTCAGATGGCACACGGACGAGCACATGAGGACGGCTGTTGCATGCTGAGTGTGCGGCTGCCCGCGGTTGGTGCTGCTCGCTGCCGCAGCTACTGCTGCTGCTCACCACCGCTCCCTGCCGTCGCGGCTGCAACCGGCTGTTGTTGCTTGCCTCCACAGCTCCCCACCGCTGCTGCTGCTCGCTAGGGACGAGCCAGGTGTGCGGTCAACTGCTGCCATGGCCAAGGATGAGGAGAGCAGGCCGCAGTGGGCAGCGAGGGGGACCGCTCGCCGGTCGGCGGAGCTCCGGCAGTACAGCGGCAGGGCCGGGTGGAGCTTCCGACGGGAGCCAGTGGGGGTGACGGGAGCCGCGGGGGAGGGGGCGGAGCTCCGGTAGCACAGCGGCAGGGCCGGGTGGTCTTTCGACGATGGGAGCCGGTGGGGTTGACGGAGCCGCGGGGGCGATTGGCTCCTCCGATTGGAACGGCCGTTCGGGAATAGGGATGGGCTGGATTGCTTTCCTGTTTTAGTTTTAGGGGCATCTATGTAAATGTTTTTTCTTAGTTAACTCCTTACAGTCCGGGCCCACTTGTCAGAAAGTGATCAAATGAGCCAAATCCTCTAATCAGTGCTTTTTGCAAAAAGTTTATCAAATGCGTGATGACTTTTGCAAATAATTAGAGACCAGATAGTTTTCCGCAAATGAAGTCCCAAATGTGATGGTTTTTTACTTTTAACTCAAGCTCTCAGAGTTGTCAACCCACTGGAGGAGTAAGCTCTTAACTTAGAGATTCGTAGCAACTGACCTAACAGGGGACAAACAAATTCATGTTGCCACCTGCCACCCAAGCCTTTTATAAGGCACGAGACTTCCCTGAGCCATACGTCAAACATGAATACCAAGTACCTTATTTCTGATTTTAGATATGAGTATTTGTTTTACAAGTATCCAATCCCATTTCGTGCATTACGTGTTGTGTCTGTCTCTGAAGAATAAGGATCTGAATTTGATAGGCATAGAAGGCATCAGGAATCTTTCAGGATAGTCGGTTACTCTGCTACCCCAATTGCTGCACAAATGTCTTGGATGACATCATGAGAGTGTGTGAATTAGAGAAGCACGAGAGGCAGGGGAGCCGAAGCTGATTTTCGGGAGTCGGTAGTGGAACGTATCGGCAACAGTCGATTCCGTGCCTTGATCTACGTTTGTCCGCAGTCCAAGGACGACAAGCGGGAGGCCACGCGAGGCAGTGCCATCCCGGCACCCCTCGCAGGATTCCGTTTGCGCTCACTCGCCTCGTAGCAATGAAAGAAGGCTTCGAAGGAACACGTCGCATGAGCAAGGCTGTGCGAGCATCCTCCGTCTCCCTTCGTGGACTTGCTAGTGTCGCTTCCACTCTGGTCCATGCTACATGCCTACAGCCAGGACAAAACGATCGGGGTCGCATCGATTCGATTCGATTCATCTCAATAATAATTTTTTTTGAAACAGAGGCAAAAATTTTGCCTCATCGATTAATTAAGGAGAAGAGAATTGCCCAGTTAATTAACGGAAAACCGGGCGAAAACCGATACAGACCAACCACACGTGGACTACTCACACAACATGCAACCCATAAGCACATGATTGCCTGACAACCATACCCAACACCCAATGTCCACCAGCCCCCACACTGCTCGGCCGAAGACCACATGCACCACCAAATCCACGAAGACAAGCTAGACCATAAGGACAACCCAAGAAGCTGATAACCATCCTTCAAGCAGCTGCGGACGCCTTTCCTGTGGCATCACTTTTCTTTTCTTTGCTCCTGAGAGCCTCCTCCACTGTCGCCATGCCAGATCCAGGGCTCACCCTCTCCAAACGTTTGAGCAAGCTGTGAAGCTCTATCTCGAATAGAATCTCATTGACCTTGTCACGCACAGAAACCTGCCCAACGGTCACCTGCGGGTGGGTGACTGCAACATCGGATCCTCCACGCTCCACAGAGGCGAGCGGCTGGTTGGGCTCCGAAGGGTCAGGCGCCAACATACCAACCACCTCAACATCATCAGTCATAGGTACCACTGACATGATGGACTCAGATGTCTCTAGTTGCTCACATGATATAGCCTCAGAGTTAGGTCCCAACACACCTATCGCATCAACCTCGCCACTCAAAGACACCACATGCCCAATGGTCATAGATGAGGCAGTGATAGAACCAACCAAGTCTCCACTATCTACAAGGGCGGGCGGCTGACGGGACTCTGGCGGTGGAAGTGAGGGTGTCATGGCCACCACTAAGGACTCCAAAGTGCTCAGCTCCATCGGTAACTGAAAGCACAAGTGCTCTCCAGGTGGTTTTGGTAATTAATGTCAACATATCTCTTGTTGGACTAACATTTTTATCTAGTATGTTTCAGATAAGTTCAACAATGGAGTGGCATGGACTAAAGGTTGTGGGAACTCCTTCAAGATGCTAAGGACAAAGGATTGGCTAAAGCTTCAAGCTCAGGACTCTTAATTTTACACTTTTAGTGATCCAAGATCACATTGAGTCCATAGGAAAGGCCAATACTATCAAGGAGGGATGAGATGTTAATAATGAGCCTCTTGCTCAAAGTGCTTAGTGATATGCTCCAAAATCCTCAGCTACTTTCCCATATTCTCAAATGACCTAAACCCCAAGCCAAAATCGGTCATACCGATTCTTTCAACCCGGCGCCACCGAGTTTCACTTGTCATTTGCCACTGCCAAACCCTAGCAATTCGGTCTCACCGATGGGATCTCGGTCTCACCGAGATGGGCTTGCAAACTCTCTGTTACCTGTTTTTTTTACCATGAAGACTGCAGGGCTTGCACCCCACAACATTTTATTAATAAAGCCAAAATAAATACAAGGTATCCTCAAGGTGAGGATGAAGAGGGAAAAGAAAGAGAAAATCCCTAAGAAAAGCTATACAGGGAAAGGGAAAACTATACCTAATAATTACAGAGGAAAAGAAAGCAACTCTCCTCAAGGAGGAAGAAAGTCAATCCACTTAAGAAGGGCTTCTCTATATTTCCGTTTGATCCGATGAGAGAGCAGAGTAAGATCGTGAATGAAACCATTCCTCCATGCCCTGAAAGTAGGTTGGATGTTCCGGAAAGCTCTATCATTCCTGACCTTCCAAATATTCCACCATGCCGTAAATACGACCTCCCCAAAGAAAGGCTTGTTGAAATCCTTCCTAGCTTGACGAGCAATACCCACCATATCATTACCACCTGTCCATTCAATTTGTAGATAGTTCCACACACGAGCGCTATAATTGCACTGGAAGAAAAGATGATTTCTGTCTTCCAGAATTCCAGTGGGACAAAGAACACATTCTGGTCCTTCATTAATCTTCCAATGCCTCCTCTGAATCATGTCTTTAGTGTTAACCCTGTCCATAATTACAAGCCAAGCAAACATCTTGATCGACATTGTGCAGCAACTTTTCCATATCCACCCCAGAATGGGGTTTGATACCATTGGCTGATAGACAAAATCATAAAACCTCTTTGCAGTAAAATCTTCTTTCTTGCCATCTCTCCAGCTCCAGCTGTCCTTGGAGGTATTATCCAAGTGGAAAGACCTCATTAGGGAAGAAAGTTGCTGTAATTCCTGAAAGGCTTGTGCAGTGAGAGGTAAGTAGAGAAGGTCCCGGAAACTACTAGCTGCAAAGACTTCCTTGACTGAGAGATTTTTGTCAAGACAAAAGGAGTAGAGCCTAGGAAATCGATCTTGCAGTGGGACTGAACTGCCGCCAATTTGCTAATAGTCAGACCAGAACAAAACCGTATCGCTAGTAGAAACCTCAACCGAAGTAACTGACCGAAAATTATCCATCAACTTACATACATCTCTCCACCAAAAGGAGCCACAAAGAATAGTGTCATGTGGAATCCTCTGAAAATAGTAAGAATCCCAAACTAACTGCACCCAGGGCACATCCATCTTGTTGTAAAATTTATTGAGATGTTTCAGCAGAAGAGCATCGTTCTGTAAACCTAGGTTCAGTATTCCAAGCCCTCCCTTGGACTTAGGCCTACAGACAAGCGGCCAAGCCGCCAGTGAGTGCCCCCTTTCCTGACCATACTTCCTCCATAAACACTGCCTCTGAATTCTTTCCAGTTGTTTCAAAATACCCTGAGGAATTGACAAACTGCAAAGGAAGAAGATATGCAATGAAGAGATGACAGAATTAACTAATTGCAATCTGCTCCCTTGAGGTAAAAACCAAGAGCTTGCCGTCAATCTTCTCTCCATACAATCCAAAAGGGGAAGAAGATCCACAATTTTTGGCCTGGTGGTCCCCACTGGCAGACCCAGATAAGTAAAAGGCATCTTGCCTAAATTACAACCAAAATAGGCAGCCAGATCTGAAGCATCTTGGTTAGTCACATTGATGGGATACATGGAGGATTTGTGGAAATTAATTTGAAGTCCAGTTGCCTGAGAAAAGGAGTGTAAAACTCGTTTCAAAGCCCCCAATTGATCTTTATCAGCATTGAAGAAAAGCAGTGTATCATCAGCATATTGGACAACAGGGAAATCAGGGTCATGTGTAGGCAGAGGCCTACTAATAAGACCTTGCTGAAGAAGATCATTTATCAATGTTTGCAAGAGATCCATCGTAATAACAAAGAGCAAGGGAGAAATGGGATCCCCCTGCTTCACTCCACATTTGCACTTGAAGTGATTCCCAGGAACTCCATTCAAAAGAACAAAAGAAGTGCGAGAGGACAACAACTGTTTAATCCAAATGATCCATCTATCATCAAAACCTTTTGCAATTAAAATCTTTATGATAGCCTCATGCTGGATAGAATCAAAAGCCTTTTTGAAATCCAGTTTAAGCAAAATGATGGGCCTCTTAGACTGATTACATTGGTGAATGTACTCAAAAGTCCAAGCAAGACAATCCTGGATTGTTCTTGATTTTATGAAACCATATTGATTTTTATGCACACATTTGGTGATCTCCTGTTGGAATCTGTTAGCAGCCAGTTTTGTAAGAAACTTCAAACCCACAGAGGTAAGAGAAATTGGCCTAAAGTCCCCTACACACTCAGGTGACTGCTTCTTAGGAATCAGGGTAATGTATGCGTCATTCAAGTTCTCTAACTGAACTGCTCCAGCATGAAACTCCTTAACCAACTGGATGAAATCAGCAGAAATTATGTGCCAACACTTTTTCAAAAAAAGCCCATTAAAGCCATCAGGCCCAGGGGCCTTGTCAATGGGCATTTCCTTGATAACCTCCTCAATTTCTTTTAGATCAAATGGTTTTGTGAGCACCGCCAAACCCTGGACCCTAGGAATAAGGGACAAGATGTTTTCATCCAAACAAATTGATCTCACTGTCCCCATTCTGCTTTTGAAGGCTGACAAGAATGCCTTGGCCATTTCGTCATGGTTTGACGTTGTCGATCCATCAGACAGCAAAAGACTAGCAATAGAGTTTTTTCTGTATCTCTCAGTTGCCATAGCCTGAAAGAATTTTGAGCTTTCCTCTCCCACTTTGATATACCTGATTGTACATCTCTTCCTCCAGTACAGATATTGCATGTGCAACAGGCGCTCATGATGTAATTTTGTGATTTTTCTGAAATTAAACTCAGGCCTGGACAGAGATCTTCTGTCCTCAAGATTGTCCAACCAAAGAATTACCCAGTTACACTTCTCAAGCAACCTTTTGATATGTGATAACCCTTTCTGCCACTTTTTCAGTGCAAACCTCAACGCCTTTAGTTTGTCCACAATTATTGCTGAGATGTGAGTCTTACGAGAGGGTCGATTCCAGACCTCCTGAACACACTCCATAAAACCAGCCTGATGGATCCAAAAGTTTTCAAACCTAAAGATATGTGCTTTTGGAATTGCTGTACTAATGGTCACCAGACAAGGCACATGATCAGACGCAGTTTTGGCCAAGGGGGTCAGTTGTGTCATGGGGTAAGTGTGTATCCAACTCGGCGATGTGAAAACCCAATCCAACTGCTCCAAAAGAGGTCTGTCCTGCATATTAGACCAACTAAATTTTCGTCCTTTCAAGGGAAGTTCCAGTAGTCCCAAATGGCCAATTATCTCATTGAAAATAAACATGTCGTTTATATCACCCCCGGGTAAGTTCCTATTATCAATGGAACGGATGAAGTTGAAGTCTCCCATCAACATCCACAACTGATCCGGATCAATATCTAAGTTGTAAATCCAAGAAACAAACTCATCACGTAACTCACCCTGACAAGGGCCATACACATTCACCAGGAACCATTTTTCATTATTGTGAACCGAGGTAAACTGCATAACTATAGCGTAAGGTTTAACTTCAAGCAAGGTGCCAGGGAACACATCTGAACGCCACACTGTTAATAGACCCCCAGACGCTCCACTAGAAGGACACTCCACAAATTGATCAAAGCCATGGGGTCAAATGCTTTTAATGATTGAACGCGAGCAAGTGGAAAGCTTAGTTTCCTGCAAACAAAGCACTGAACACTGACTCTCTATCACTTTTTCCCTGACAGAACGCTGTCTAGCGTCCGAATTTAGACCACGAACATTCCAACATAACACTTTCCAGCTACGCGTTGTAACACGATTCATAAAAAACCATAGCGTCTAGTAGCAAAAGAAATATGGCACTTAATGTCATACCATCCATAATAAAAGAAAGTTCAGAACCCCAAAGTGTCTCGTCGCAGACCGAACTCAGTTCAACAGAAAAGAAAACAGCCATAACAGGCACCTTCGACATAGAAGATAACATAAGAAACTACGCTGTGGATGCAGACGAGTCCTCCTGTGGATTAGCCATAAGCTTGTCCACCGATATAAGCGCAGGGTCAATCTCTAATTCCTCGCCCACAGCTTGCAGAACCTGAATCAGGGTGTGAGGTGGTGCGGCAGGTAGAGCATCTTCAGAATCATCCACTGAAGTGGGCTGGGCCTTGTCCTCCATGGGCTTTGCACGGGGACGCTTCTTAGATGGCTGCAGTGACAGCTTCTCGAAAACCACGTTCTTGTAGCCATCCAACTTTGCCGCGCTCCTTGTGCAACGCCTTAGAGATGTATCAACCACCGGAGCCTTCTTCTTCTCTCGCCGTTTACGCGCAGTTGACTGCTCAACAGAAAAGACCAAACTAGATTGAACTGAGACAGGAACAACAGAACTATCTGACACCACTTCTTCAGAAACTGAGGCTTGGGCATTGGCAACAGGCAGCTCCTCAAATAAAGCTCTGGCCACCGGGCGCTTCACCATGATAGACTGTCTGGTCGCAGGTACCACAGGCAGAGAGGCAGCTAAGCAGGAAATCATCCTTGATTCATCAAAGGCAATGGACCAAGACCTCTTCGAGTAAATGACTGTGCCCAGCGGCTTGAAGAAAATGGACCTGGGCACTTCCTTAACCGAGAAATCGACCATAAGATTCTCAAAAGATCTTTTCCAAACCATCTCCGGAGGAAGGGGAGGACCAGCCACAATGCGTGCCATGCCAATAAAAACTTCATGATGCTGAATCACCGAAGGCTGGTAGGGCACAATGGCAAGCTGATTTTCTTCAAAAACTGGATACTGAGCTTCGGGGAGTGGTAAATCATGCTGCTGTTGGATATCGTCCTCTTGTCGAAGCTGCTCGACAGAGGCAGACCCTTCCGGCTGATCAATGACTATTGAAACTTGATCCTGTTCGGGAGCAGCAGGGTGTGGGGCCTGCTCGATCCCTACATCATCTCCCCACATGGAATTTCCCCAACCAGGAGCGTTGTTGTTGATAGGTGGAGGGGGTGGAGCGAGGGGAGCATCATTCCAACCCAGCATTGGGTAGGGAGGCAAAGCAAACATCAAGTTATCCTGTACCAGATTACCAGGTAAAGGATGAGGATTTCCATCCAAGGGCATGGGGTCTTCGTCATGTGGCATCATCTGATCTGCAAAGTCTGCACCTAGAACATAGCAAGCAGCAGTCCAAGATACTTGGGTATCTCCATACTCCGCATAATCACGAAAGACAACGTCTCTTGGAACCAACGGCGTATCCGGAAAATAAGCTTCCACTAGGGTCCGAACCAGATAAGGATCCTCACTATCCCAAGAGATAAATTTTCCAAAAGTGCCTACCGCCTGCGAGATATATTCAGTGGTGCGGTAATCCAGAGGAATCCCAATGAACATTAACCAGCCCTTGCGAAAACCCTGTGTCCCTTTGAAATTTTCTCCATCATCATGCTTCATAAATCTGATAGAGCGATCATTACCCAAAGGAAATGGTGCATGCTGAATCAAGGTGTATCTCACTGACGGATCCCTGACTTGAAACAGCCCAACCCCATGAAACCATGGCTGCGCAGATCGAACAAAAATACCTCTGTTTTGCAGAAACTGGACCACTTCTTCCCGCACTGGGCCGAACGGCGCCTCCGGCTCCGGCATCACCTTTGCAACCATAAAGTCCTCATGCCGACGAGCCGGACGTGCAGCGGGCGTGAAGAAGGTGCGAGGTAGCCGATGATCGCCCCCATTAATGATGTGATGACCCGGGGGCGCAAAGCGCTGAGGATCGAGCTCATAGTTCGCCATGGAATCGCCAGAAGCAGGTCGGGGGTTTTCTTTGGCTTGAGGAGAGGGAAGATGTAATGTGGGCGGCGGCGATGGGACTGGACAGTCTATCCCAATAACTCCGGCTCTGTTCCCATGAGAAGCAGCAGATTCCGATAAACTCGTTTTTTGTTGCACCAAAATTGGCCTCCAAACCAGACCATTGGAGCGCGCGAAATCATTACAGTCCCGGATAGAATGACCAGGACGAGAGCAACCCGTGCAGACCGCTCGTATTCCACAAGTCGCTGACAAGTGGCCCCTTTGAGAGCAAATTGTGCAGGTAATCACACGGTCCCTGTTGCAATATCTTCGGTCCAACCGAGATATGCAATCGGTCCCACCGAGTTTGCTTGGCCAACTCTGTGTTTCGCTTATTACCCAAATCGGTCCCACCGTGTTTGAGTAATCGGTCAAACCGAGTTTAGGATTTTCCCTAACCTTAGCACATCGGTCCCACCGAGTTGTTCCAATCGGTCCCACCGAAATTCCTAACGGTCACTAGGTTTACTATTTCGGTCCGACCGAGTTTTCTGATTCGGTCCCACCGAGATTGGTAAATTGTGTGTAACGGTTGGATTTTGTGTGGAGGCTATAAATACCCCTCCACCTCCTCTTCACTCGTGGAGAGAGCCATCAGAACACATACACCATTCCAACTCATATGTTCTGAGAGAGAACCACCTACTCATGTGTTGAGACCAAGATATTCCATTCCAACCATATGAATCTTGATCTCTAGCCTTCCCCAAGTCGCTTTCCACTCAAATCTTCTTTCCACCAGATCCAAATCCTATGAGAGAGAGTTGAGTGTTGGGGAGACTATCATTTGAAGCACAAGAGCAAGGAGTTCATCATCAACACACCATTTGTTACTTCTTGGAGAGTGGTGTCTCCTAGATTGGCTAGGTGTCACTTGGGAGCCTCCGACAAGATTGTGGAGTTGAACCAAGGAGTTTGTAAGGGCAAGGAGATCGGCTACTTCATGAAGATCTACCGCTAGTGAGGCAAGTCCTTCATGGGCGATGGCCATGGTGGGATAGACAAGGTTGCTTCTTCCTGGACCCTTCGTGGGTGGAGCCCTCCGTGGACTCGCGCAACTGTTACCCTTCATGGGTTGAAGTCTCCATCAATGTGGATGTAGGATAGCACCACCTATCCGAACCACGGGAAAAACATCCGTGTCTCCGATTGCGTTTGAATTCTCGAAACCCTTCCCTTTACATTCTTGCAAGTCGCATGCTTTACTTTCCGCTGCCTATATACACTTTGCATACTTGCTTGATATGTATTGTGATTGTTGAAATTATGGTTAAACTCCACTCAAACCGAAAAAGCTTAAAAAATTGCAACTTTGGCATAAAGTGTCTAATCACCCCCCTCTAGACACACCTACTTCTAGATCCTACAATTGGTATCAGAGCTTTGGTCTCCATTTCCTTGGTTTAATCACCATTGGAGGAAGATTGTTGTGTCTACTTTAGGGAGTCTTAGACATAGAGTGCCTATTCTTGATGGAGAGTATTTTCATGAATGGAAAATTGAGATGCTTGTAATTCTCAATCAATATCATTTAAACAAGTATATTGCTAGCCCTTGTGCACCTCACATTGATCCTTTGCATCCTACCCTAGATGAAGATATTGACATGATTCGCAATCTTAGAACTATTAAGCTCATCATTAGAGGATTGCCCAAAAACTTGATTGCTAGTTTGCCTACTCTTAATTGTGCCTATACTATATGGAAATTTATTAAGGAACGATTTCCCGACCATTCCTTGAAAAATTTGGATAAAATTCTCCATAAATCTATTGCCTTGAGTAAGATGAACTCTAGTGATCCTAGCTTTGGTGATTGTCTACTTGAGCTTGCCAATCTCAAGCGAGCTAAAGGAGATGTTGGAATCATTAGTGATATTATATTCGAAGCTATAAGAATTCATAAAAGCGACCATTTTGATGATGATTTATCTAATGAATTACCCTCTCTAGGAAATGATGAGTCACACGATCATGGTGGACATGGATACTATGATGATGATGATGATGATAGTGACTTCAATCTTGATGATGCAATAAGACACTTTGGTCTTACGGCAAATCTTCGGGGATATGAATCAAGAGGAAAGGAATGGGTTCTTGATAGTGGATGTACTGATCATATGACCGGAGATGAAGGGATGTTCCGTGAGCTTGCTGAAAATGACGGCCCTCGAAAATATGTCACCTTTGGTGATAACTCAAAGGGTAAAGTGGTTGGCCTTGGTAAGGTGGCCATCTCACATGATAGTTCCATTCAAAATGTCATGCTCGTTGAATCACTCGGCTACAACTTACTTTCAGTATCTAGACTTGCTGATTTTGGTTTGAATGTCCTATTTACTGAGGTAGATTGCCAAGTATTTCGTCAAGATAATCATAAAATGGTCTTTACCGGTATGCGTAGAGGTGATCTGTACATTGTCGATTTCTCTAAAAAGGCACAACCTAAAACTTTCTTTGTTGCTAAATCATCAAAAGGTTGGTTGTGGCATAGACGACTAGGTCACGTTGGCATGAGAAACCTTGACAAGCTTATTAAAGGAAATCATATCCTTGGAGTTAACGATGTCATATTTGATAAAGATAGACTTTGCAGTGCTTGTCAAGCAGGTAAACAGGTCAGAGGAAGGCATCCCGTGAAGAACATCATGACTACAAGGAGGCCACTCGAGCTACTTCATATGGATCTTTTTGGTCCCAACGCCTACAAGAGTCTCGGTGGAAATTCTTTTGGTCTAGTTATAGTTGATGATTTTTCAAGATTTACGTGGGTGTTCTTTCTTAATGACAAGTCGCAGGTTCAGAAGATCTTCAAAAACTTCGCTAGGAAGGCCCAAAATCAGTTTGACGTGAAGATCAAGAAGGTTCGGAGTGACAACGGAACGGAGTTCAAGAACACAAATGTGGACACCTTTCTTGACGAAGAAGGGATTTCACACGAGTTCTCGGCTACGTACACACCTCAACAAAATGGAGTTGTTGAGAGGAAGAACCGGACGCTCATCGAAATGGCAAGAACAATGCTTGATGAATACAAGACACCGAAGCACTTTTGGGCAGAAGCGGTTGAGACAGCTTGTCACGCAACAAATCGCTTGTATCTTCACAAGCTACTCGGCAAGACGGCATACGAGCTCCTCACCGGTAACAAACCCCAAGTTGGATACTTTCGAATATTCGGCTCAAAGTGCTACATTCTTGATAAGCATCGTCGTTCAAAGTTTGCTCCTAAATCTCATGAAGGTTTCCTACTTGGTTATGGCTCAAACTCTCACACTTACCGTGTCTACAACAATTTCTCCCTAAAGGTTGAAGAGACGGTAGATGTGAAGTTTGATGAATCTAATGGCTCGCAAGTGGAGCAATTGCCAATTGATGTAGGAGACAAAGACCCTTCAGAAGCAATCCAAGACTTGTCCATAGGCAAAGTTCATCCAACGGAGGTGAAGGAGAGTACTTCATCCGTCCAAGTGGAGGCTTCTACCTCACAACAAGGTGAACCAAGAATTGATATGGAAGCATCCACAAGCGGGACACACCAAGATGAAGAAGACAAGGAAATGCATCAAGACGAACATCAACAACCTCCTTCACCACCACGACAAGACAATGACAACGTCAACAATGAAGAAGGCCAAGAAGAAGAACAAGATGAAGAAAATGTTCAACGAAGACCCAAGCAAAAGCTCTCACGAGTTCGAGCAAGAATCGCCAAAGATCATCCCGTCGAGCAAATCTTCAATGATATGCAAACCGGGAGAATCACTCGCTCAAAAACTCATTTAGCTAACTTTTGTGAAAACTATTCATTCATCTCTAGCATTGAACCTATGAAGGTTGAAGAAGCATTGGAAGATCCGGATTGGATAAACGCCATGCATGAAGAGCTACACAACTTTGAGAGAAACCAAGTTTGGACATTGGTTGAGAAGCCCGACGACAACCACAACATCATTGGTACCAAATGGGTGTTTCGCAACAAGCAAGATGAAGATGGACAAGTGGTTCGCAACAAAGCATGTCTCGTCGCCCAAGGATACACACAAGTCGAAGGTATGGACTATGGTGAGACATATGCTCCTGTTGCTAGACTTGAGTCCATCCGCATCTTACTTGCCTATGCTAATCACCATAACATCACCTTGTACCAAATGGACATTAAAAGTGCTTTTCTAAATGGTGAAATAGAGGAGGAAGTTTATGTCAAACAACCTCCCGGCTTTGTCAATCCTAAAAAACCTAATCATGTTTACAAACTTCACAAAGCTCTTTATGGTCTTAAACAAGCTCCTATAGCATGGTATAAATGCTTGACCAAGTTCCTTATTTCAAGCGGTTTTGAAATTGGTAAAATTGATTCTACTCTTTTTACTAAAAGGGTTAATGGAGAACTATTTGTATGCCAAATTTACGTTGATGACATAATATTTGGTTCAACTAACCCTCTCTTTAGTGAAAAGTTTGGAAACCTAATGTCAGAGAAGTTTGAGATGTCTATGATGAGTGAACTCAAATTCTTTCTCGGTTTGCAAATCAAGCAAACTAAGGAAGGTACATTTGTCTCTCAAACGAAGTACACCAAGGACTTATTCAAGAAGTTCAATATGCAAGAATGCAAAGGTATGTCTACACCCATGCCTACTAGTGGACATAATGATTTGAGCAAAGATGGTGAACCGGTTGATCAAAAGGTTTATCGCTCTATGATTGGTTCATTGTTATACCTATGTGCTTCACGTCCCGATATTATGCTAAGTGTGTGCATGTGTGCAAGATAGCAAGCTGCCCCTAAAGAATGTCATCTTAAGGCCGTGAAAAGGATAGTTAGATACTTAGTTCATACACCAAATTTTGGCATTTGGTATCCTAAGAGGCCTTCTTTTGATCTTGTTGGATATTCCGACTCGGATTATGCCGGAGACAAGGTTGATAGAAAGTCAACTTCGGGTACTTGTCAATTTCTTGGTAGATCTCTTGTGTCTTGGTCTTCCAAGAAACAAAACTCCGTATCCTTATCCACCGCCGAAGCGGAATACATTGCCGCTGGTTCGTGTTGTGCTCAATTACTTTGGATGACCCAAACTCTTAAAGATTATGGGATCTATGTGAAACATGTTCCATTGCTTTGCGACAATGAAAGTGCTATTAAAATTGGTCATAATCCCGTAGAACATTCTCGAACTAAGCACATTGAAGTTCGTCATCATTTCATTCGAGATCATGTTGCTAAGGGTGACATTGATCTTAAGCATGTTCGCACTGATAAGCAATTAGCGGATATATTCACTAAACCACTTGATGAGAAAGTGTTTTGCAGGTTGAGAGGAGAATTGAACATCATTGATGCTTCAAACGTGGAGTAGGAACTCCATTGGATACATGCAAGACATGAGCTTATGACTAATCCATGATATATCTATTATGATGACTATCTTATGTCTTGGATACATTTGTACCTTGCATGTTGTCTAACCCATGTAGGTGCTTGGTTGAAACTAATTCCATGAGATTGCGACTCACTCACATCTTGAGAAATCTCTACATCACCAAGTCTCTACACAATGGTGGTTGAAGACAAGGAAGCACAAAACCATTCAAACATATCCTTTGACAAATTCTTTGTTGAGCCTCATGATTGTCACTTTTGGATACACAAGTGCTCTTCCTTGCAAGAACTAACCCATGTAGGTAGATGAACTCAAACTCCAAGTGGTGCTCCAAACTCATGATGGGCTACATCAACCATGAGCACCCACACAAGTTCAACTACATGAGCAAGAACCACACCACCACCCAAGGTATGTTATTCCATCTTAGAGAAGCTTTACTCCAAGACATGAGTCAAAGCAACTCAACCAGATGTGAATACATCAAGATGCTTAAACAAAAAATGGTAACCCCATTTTGAGCTTAAACAATGAGTATGACCTACGATCAAGTGTTCTCACTCGACTCCTAAGTCAATATACTCTAACATAGGTGACTATGTCACCGCCCAACTCTAGATGAAGTTCTCTTGTGTTCTTTCTTTGTGTTATTGCATTTGTCTCATGCTTGTTCATTTGTTCCCTTCTCGTTTTAAAAAAAAACTTCATCTAGATCTTTCAGTCTCTTCTCTTTTCCTTTTGTTTTTGTTCTGCATTTAATTCATTGCAAATCTTTGTGAGATCTTATTTGACTAGTGAGCTGAGCTGACAAGTGTTCTCTCTGTCATGAACTCGGTTTCACCGATTTGTAATTTTCGGTCCAACCGAATCCCTTCGGTACCACCGAAACATACCACTCGGTGCCACCGATTTCGCAACAGGAAAAACAGTTTGTCACATAATCTATATTTTTTCTGATCCAGCTTCACTCAATGAATCTTGTCTCAATTTTATTCTTTGCTTTATGCTGAGTCTCAAGGACCAACCCTATTCGACGGATTCCAGAAAAACCTTCTTGGAAATTGATGTCAAAGGGGGAGAGAGAGATCACATCCAAGCCTATCTTCGGGGGAGAGAGAGATCACATCAAAGCACTAAAGGGGGAGACAAAGTCTCAAGGATCCCAGATGTCCCAGATAATGTATTAAGGGGGAGAAAGAGATCTCTAGGGGGAGAGACAATACTCAAGGATCCCAGATGCTTGATGTTCAAGAGGAGAGATGTCACATGTCTTTTTAGGGAGAAAGACATATTCATTTGTATCTTTCAGCTCTGATTTTCTGTTCCCTATCTTCTCCCAATATCCCATGAAAGATTCAGGGGGAGCAAGACACCCATGGGAAAGAAATCAGTCAAATTCATTGCATATCTTTACTCTTGGGGACATGTTGAATTCAATGTAATACCTAGTACTCACTCTCTACATGTCATCACAATCTTGGTATTCTTGTGGTTTCTTTTGTTTGCTCTGGTTAGTGGGTGTACCTGTGTTATCTAACCTTGTTTGTGCAGGTTCATTCCATCCTAAGCCAACCAAAGACTACAAGGTAAGTATATGCATCAAAATCATGAGTATGAGGAATTCTTGCTTATGTACATACTGTTTGCATGAAGGACTCATGAGCATGAAGGTATTTTCCTTAACAAATCTTTTGCTCTGATGCATATGACCAAGATACATGTAACACATTGCCCACTCCGTCATGGTTATGCTCTCACATGTCTCTATATTTCATATTCACATGAGTGGATACATGTAGGGGGAGCCTATGCTTGTTACATGTCCTTCCAAAGCTTTACTTGCTGTTCTTTATATCTTTATCTAAAGCTTTGATGTACGTTGCCATCAATTATCAAAAAGGGGGAGATTGAAAGCACAAGTGCTCTCCAGGTGGTTTTGGTAATTAATGTCAACATATCTCTTGTTGGACTAATGTTTTTATCTAGTATGTTTCAGATAAGTTCAACAATGGAGTGGCATGGACTAAAGGTTGTGGGAACTCCTTCAAGATGCTAAGGACAAAGGATTGGCTAAAGCTTCAAGCTCAGGACTCTTCATTTTACACTTTTAGTGATCCAAGATCACATTGAGTCCATAGGAAAGGCCAATACTATCAAGGAGGGATGAGATGTTGATAATGAGCCTCTTGCTCAAAGTGCTTAGTGATATGCTCCAAAATCCTCAGCTACTTTCCCATATCCTCAAATGACCTAAACCCCAAGCCAAACTCGGTCATACCGATTCTTTCAACCCGGCGCTACCGACTTTCACTTGTCATTTGCCACTGCCAAACCCTAGCAATTCGGTCTCACCGATGGGATCTCGGTCTCACCGAGATGGGCTTGCAAACTCTCTGTTACCTGTTTTTTACCATGAAGACTGCAGGGCTTGCACCCCACAACATTTTATTAATACAGCCAAAATAAATACAAGGTATCCTCAAGGTGAGGATGAAGAGGGAAAAGAAAGAGAAAATCTCTAAGAAAAGCTATACAGGGAAAGGGAAAACTATACCTAATAATTACAGAGGAAAAGAAAGCAACTCACCTCAAGGAGGAAGAAAGTCAATCCACTTAAGAAGGGCTTCTCTACATTTCCGTTTGATCCAATGAGAGAGCAGAGTAAGATCATGAATGAAACCATTCCTCCATGCCCTGAAAGTAGGTTGGACGTTCCGGAAAGCTCTATCATTCCTGACCTTCCAAATATTCCACCATGCCGTAAACACGACCTCCCCAAAGAAAGGCTTGTTGAAATCCTTCCTAGCTTGACGAGCAATATCCACCATATCATTACCACCTGTCCATTCAATTTGTAGATAGTTCCACACATGAGCGCTATAATTGCACTGGAAGAAAAGATGATTTCTGTCTTCCAGAATTCCAGTGGGACAAAGAACACATTCTGGTCCTTCATTAATCTTCCAATGCCTCCTCTAAATCATGTCTTTAGTGTTAACCCTGTCCATAATTACAAGCCAAGCAAACATCTTGATCAACATTATGCAGCAACTTTTCCATATCCACCCCAGAATGGGGTTTGATACCCTTGGCTGATAGACAAAATCATAAAACCTCTTTGCAGTAAAATCTGCTTTCTTGCCATCTCTCCAGCTCCAGCTGTCTTTGGAGGTATTATCCAAGTGGAAAGACCTCATTAGGGAAGAAAGTTGCTGTAATTCCTGAAAGGCTTGTGCAGTGAGAGGTAAGTAGAGAAGGTCCCGGAAACTACTAGCCGCAAAGACTTCCTTGACTGAGAGATTTTTGTCAAGACAAAAGGAGTAGAGCCTAGGAAATCGATCTTGCAGTGGGACTGAACTGCCGCCAATTTGCTAATAGTCAGACCAGAACAAAACCGTATCGCCAGTAGAAACCTCAACCGAAGTAACTGACCGAAAATTATCCATCAACTTACATACATCTCTCCACCAAAAGGAGCCACAAAGAATAGTGTCATGTGGAATCCTCTGAAAATAGTAAGAATCCCAAACTAACTGCACCCAGGGCACATCCATCTTGTTGTAAAATTTATTGAGATGTTTCAGCAGAAGAGCATCGTTCTGTAAACCTAGGTTCAGTATTCCAAGCCCTCCCTTGGACTTAGGCCTACAGACAAGCGGCCAAGCCGCCAGTGAGTGCCCCCTTTCCTGACCATACTTCCTCCATAAACACTGCCTCTGAATTCTTTCCAGTTGTTTCAAAATACCCTGAGGAATTGATAAACTGCAAAGGAAGAAGATAGGCAATGAAGAGATGATAGAATTAACTAATTGCAATCTGCTCCCTTGAGGTAAAAACCAAGAGCTTGCCGTCAATCTTCTCTCCATACAGTCCACAATGGGAAGAAGATCCACAATTTTTGGCCTGGTGGTCCCCACTGGCAGACCCAGATAAGTAAAAGGCATCTTGCCTAAATTACAACCAAAATAGGCAGCCAGATCTGAAGCATCTTGGTCAGTCACATTGATGGGATACATGGAGGATTTGTGGAAATTAATTTGAAGTCCAGTTGCCTGAGAAAAGGAGTGTAAAACTTGTTTCAAAGCCCCCAATTGATCTTTATCAGCATTGAAGAAAAGCAGTGTATCATCAGCATATTGGACAACAGGGAAATCAGGGTCATGTGTAGGCAGAGGCCTACTAATAAGACCTTGCTGAAGAAGATCATTTATCAATGTTTGCAAGAGATCCGTCGTAATAACAAAGAGCAAGGGAGAAATGGGATCCCCCTGCTTCACTCCACATTTGCACTTGAAGTGATTCCCAGGAACTCCATTCAAAAGAACAGAAGAAGTGCGAGAGGACAGCAACTGTTTAATCCAAATGATCCATCTATCATCAAAACCTTTTGCAATTAAAATCTTTATGATAGCCTCATGCTGGATAGAATCAAAAGCCTTTTCGAAATCCAGTTTAAGCAAAATGATGGGCCTCTTAGACTGATTACACTGGTGAATGTACTCAAAAGTCCAAGCAAGACAATCCTGGATTGTTCTTGATTTTATGAAACCATATTGATTTTTATGCACACATTTGGTGATCTCCTGTTGGAATCTGTTAGCAGCCAGTTTTGTAAGAAACTTCAAACCCACAGAGGTAAGAGAAATTGGCCTAAAGTCCCCTACACACTCAGGTGACTGCTTCTTAGGAATCAGGGTAATGTATGCGTCATTCAAGTTCTCTAACTGAACTGCTCCAGCATGAAACTCCTTAACCAACTGGATGAAATCAGCAGAAATTATGTGCCAACACTTTTTCAAAAAAAGCCCATTAAAGCCATCAGGCCCAGGGGCCTTGTCAATGGGCATTTCCTTGATAACCTGCTCAATTTCTTTTAGATCAAATGGTTTTGTGAGCACCGCCAAACCCTGGACCCTAGGAATAAGGGACAAGATGTTTTCATCCAAACAAATTGATCTCACTGTCCCCATTCTGCTTCTGAAGGCTGACAAGAATGCCTTGGCCATTTCGTCATGGTTTGACGTTGTTGATCCATCAGACAGCAAAAGACTAGCAATAGAGTTTTTTCTGTATCTCTTAGTTGCCATAGCCTGAAAGAATTTTGAGTTTTCCTCTCCCACTTTGATATACCTGATTGTACATCTCTTCCTCCAGTACAGATATTGCATGTGCAACAGGCGCTCATGATGTAATTTTGTGATTTTTCTGAAATTAAACTCAGGCCTGGACAGAGATCT
This sequence comes from Triticum monococcum, assembly GCA_034509565.1. Taxonomy (NCBI): domain Eukaryota; kingdom Viridiplantae; phylum Streptophyta; class Magnoliopsida; order Poales; family Poaceae; genus Triticum; species Triticum monococcum. The sequence continues at coordinate 58,955,351 of CM067846.1, read as the reverse complement.
TCTGTCCTCAAGATTGTCCAACCAAAGAATTACCCAGTTACACTTCTCAAGCAACCTTTTGATATGTGATAACCCTTTCTGCCACTTTTTCAGTGCAAACCTCAACGCCTTTAGTTTGTCCCCAATTATTGCTGACCATGGACATTGGATGTCGTTGATAACGGGATCACATCATTAGGAGAATGATGTGATGGACAAGACCCAATCCTAAGCATAGCACAAGATCGTGTAGTTCGTATGCTAAAGCTTTTCTAATGTCAAGTATCATTTCCTTAGACCATGAGATTGTGCAACTCCCGGATACCGTAGGAATAATTTGGGTGTGCCAAACATCACAACGTAACTGGGTGGCTATAAAGGTACACTACGGGTATCTCCGAAAGTGTCTGTTGGGTTGGCACGAATCGAGACTGGGATTTGTCACTCCGTGTGATGGAGAGGTATCTCTGGGCCCACTCGGTAGGACATCATCATAATGTGCACAATGTGATCAAGGAGTTGACCACGGGATGATGTGTTATGGAACGAGTAAAGAGACTTGCCGGTAACGATATTGAACAAGGTATCGGGATACCGACGATCGAATCTCGGGCAAGTATCGTACCGATAGACAAAGGGAATTGTATATGGGATTGATTAAGTCCTTGACATCGTGGTTCATCCGATGAGATCATCGTGGAACATGTGGGAGCCAACATGGGTATCCAGATCCCGCTGTTGGTTATTGACCGGAGAATGTCTCGGTCATGTCTGCATGTCTCCCGAACCCGTAGGGTCTACACACTTAAGGTTCGATGACGCTAGGGTTATAAAGGAAGTTTGTATGTGGTTAGCGAATGTTGTTCGGAGTCCCGGATGAGATCCCAGACGTCACGAGGAGTTCCGGAATGGTCCGGAGGTAAAGATTTCTATATAGGAAGTCCTATTTCGGCCATCGGGACAAGTTTCGGGGTCATCGGTATTGTACCGGGACCACCGGAAGGGTCCCGGGGGCCCACCGGGTGGGGCCACGTGCCCCGGGGGCCACATGGGCTGTAGGGGGTGTGCCTTGGCCTATATGGGCCAAGGGCACCAGCCCCAAGAGGCCCATGCGCCAAGATATGAGGGATAGGAAGAGTCCTAAGGGGGGAAGGCACCTCCGAGGTGCCTTGGGGAGGAGGGACTCCTCCTAGCCGCACCCTTCCTTGGAGGAAGGGCCAAGGCTGCGCCTCCCCCCCTCTCCCTTGCCCCTATATATATGTGGGGGGTGGGAGGGCAGCCATACCAATGTTCTGGTGCAGCCCTCCCCTTCTCCCTAGTACTTCTCCTCTCCCATGGTGCTTGGTGAAGCTCTGCAGGATTGCCACGCTCCTCCACCACCACCACGCCATTGTGCTACTGCTGGATGGAGTCTTCCTCAACCTCTGCCTCTCTCCTTGCTGGATCAAGGCGTGGGAGACATCATCGGGCTGTACGTGTGTTGAACGCGGAGGTGCCGTCCGTTCGACACTAGGATCATCGGTGATTTGGATCACGACGAGTACGACTCCATCAACCCCGTTCACTTGAACGCTTCCGCTTAGCGATCTACAAGGGTATGTAGATGCACTCTCCTTCCCCTCATTGCTAGTCTCTCCATAGATAGATCTTGGTGACACGTAGGAAAATTTTGAATTTCTGCTACGTTCCCCAACAGTGGCATCATGAGCTAGGTCTATTGCGTAGATTCTATGCACGAGTAGAACACAAAGTAGTTGTGGGTGTTGATTTTGTTCAATATGCTTACCGTTACTAGTCCAATCTTGATTCGGTGGCATTGTGGGATGAAGCGGCCCGGACCAACCTTACACGTACGCTTACGTGAGACCGGTTCCACCGACAAACATGCACTAGTTGCATAAGGTGGCTGGCGGGTGTCTGTCTCTCCCACTTTAGTCGGATCGGATTCGATGAAAAGGGTCCTTATGAAGGGTAAATAGCAATTGGCATATCACGTTGTGGTCTTTGTGTAGGTAAGAAACGTTCTTGCTAGAAACCCATAGCAGCCACGTAAACATGCAAACAACAATTAGAGGACGTCTAACTTGTTTTTGCAGGGTATGCTATGTGATGTGATATGGCCAAAAGGATGTGATGAATGATATATGTGATGTATGAGATTGATCATGTTCTTATAATAGGAATCACGACTTGCATGTCGATGAGTATGACAACCGGCAGGAGCCATAGGAGTTGTCTTAATTTATTTATGACCTGCGTGTCAACATAAACGTCATGTAATTACTTTACTTTATTGCTAACCGTTAGCTGTAGTAGTAGAAGTAAAATTTGACAAGACAACTTCAAGAAGACACGATGATGGAGATCATGATGATGGAGATCATGGTGTCATGCTGGTGACAAGATGATCATGGAGCCCCAAGATGGAGATCAAAGGAGCTATATGATATTGGCCATATCATGTCACTACTATTTGATTGCATGTGATGTTTATCATGTTTATACATCTTATTTTCTTAGAACGACGGTAGTAAATAAGATGATCCCTCATTAAAATTTCAAGAAAGTGTTCCCCCTAACTGTGCACCGTTGCGACAGTTTGTTGTTTCGAAGCACCACGTGATGATCGGGTGTTAGATCCTAACGTTCACATACAACGGGTGTAAGACAGATTTACACACGCGAAACACTTAGGTTGACTTGACGAGCCTAGCATGTGTACAGACATGTCCTCGGAACACAGAAGACCGAAAGGTCGAGCATGAGTCGTATAGAAGATACGATCAACATGAAGATGTTCACCGACGTTGACTAGTCCGTCTCACGTGATGATCGGACACGGCCTAGTTGACTCGGATCATGTAATCACTTAGATGACTAGAGGGATGTCTATCTGAGTGGGAGTTCATAAGATGAACTTAATTATCCTGAACATAGTCAAAAGGTCTTCGCAAATTATGTCGTAGCTCGCGCTTTAGTTCTACTGTTTAGATATGTTCCTAGAGAAAAATTAGTTGAAAGTTGAGAGTAGCAATTATGCGGACGAGGTCCGTAAACTGAGGATAGTCCTCATTTGCTTCATAGAAGGCTTATGTCCTTAATGCACCGCTCAGTGTGCTGAACCTCGAACATCGTTTGTGGATGTTGCAAACATCTGACATACACGTTTTGATAACTACGTGATAGTTCAGTTAAATGGTTTAGAGTTGAGGCATCGAAGACGTTTTGAAACGTCGCGAAACATATGAGATGTTTCGAGGGCTGAAATTGGGATTTCAGGCTCGTGCCCACGTCAAGAGGTATAAGACCTCCGACGATTTTCTTAACCTACAAACTAAGGGAGAAAAGCTCAATTGTTGAGCTTGTGCTCAGATTGTCTGAGTACAACAATAATTTGAATCAAGTGGGAGTTGATCTTCCAGATGAGATAGTGATGTTTCTCCGAAGTCATTACCACCAAGCTGCTAGAGCTTCGTGATGAACTATGATATATCAGGGACATATATGATGATCCTTGAGATATTCGCGATGTTTGACACCACGAAAGTAGAAGTCAAGAAGGAGCATCAATTGTTGATGGTTAGTGAAACCACTAGTTTCAAGAAGGGAAAGGTCAAGAAGGGATACTTCATGAAACGGCAAATCAGCTGCTGCTTTAATGAAGAAACCCAAAGTTGAACCCCAACCCGAGACTAAGTGCTTCTGTAATAAGGGGAACAACCACTAGAGCAGAATTATCCTAGATACTTGGTAGATGAGAAGGCTGTCGATGGAAGTATATTGGATATACATTATGTTAATGTGTACTTTACTAGTACTCCTAGTAGCACCAGGGTATTAGATACCGGTTCGGTTGCTAAGTGTTAGTAACTCGAAATAAAAGCTACGGATTAAACGGAGACTAGCTAAAGGTGAGCTGACGATATGTGTTGGAAGTGTTTCCAATGTTGATATGATCAAGCATCGCATGCTCCCTCTACCATCAAGATTGGTGTTAAACCTAAATAATTGTTATTTGGTGTTTGCGTTGAGCATAGACATGATTGGATTATGTCTATCGCAATACAGTTATTCATTTAAAGAGAATAATAGTTACTCTGTTTATTTGAATAATACCTTCAATGGTCTTACGCCTAAAATGAATGGTTTATTGAATCTCGATCGTAGTGATACACATGTTCATGCCAAAAGATATAGGATAGTAATGATAGTACCACCTACTTGTGGCACTGCCATTTAAGTCATATCGGTATAAAACGCATGAAGAAGCTCCATGTTGATGGATCTTTGGACTCACTCATTTTTGAAAGGATTGAGACATGCGAACCATGTTTGTTGGTAGATATGCATGAAGAAACTCTATACAGATGGATCGTTTGGACTCACTTGATTTTGAATCACTTGAGACATGCAAATCATACCACATGGGCAAGATGACTGAAAGCCTCGTTTTCAGTAAAATGGAAATAGAAAGCAACTTGTTGGAAGTAATACATTTTGATGTGTGCAGTCCAATGAGTGCTGAGGCGTGTAGTGGATATCGTTATGTTCTTACTTCACAGATGATTTGAGTAGATGTTGAGTATATTTACTTGATGAATCACGAGTCTGAATTATTGAAAGGTTCAAGTAATTTCAGGGTGAAGTTGAAAGATCGTCGTGACAAGAGGATAAAATATCTATGATATGATCATAGAGATGAATATCTGAATTACGAGTTTGGCACAGAATTAAGACATTGTGGGAATTGTTTCACAACTAATACAGCCTAGAACACCATAGTGTGATGGTGTGTCCGCACATCATAACTGCACCCTATTAGATATGATGTATACCATGATGTCTCTTATCGAATTACCATGATAGTTTATGGGTTAGGCATTAGAGACAACCACATTCACTTTAAATAGGGCACCACGTAATTCCGATGAGATGACACCGAATGAACTATGGTTTAGAGAAACCTAAGCTGTCATTTCTTAAAAGTTTGAGGCTGCGACGCTTATGTGAAAAGTTTTAGGCTGATAAGCTCGAACCCAAAGCGGATAAATGCATCTTCATAGGACACCCAAAATAGTTGGGTATACCTCCTGTATCAGATCCGAAAGCAATAAGGGATTGTTTCTAGAATCAGGTCCTTTCTCGAGGAAAAGTTTCTCTCGAAGGAATTGAGTGGGAGGATGGTGGAGACTTGATGAGGTTATTAAACCGTCTCTTCAACTAGTGTGTGGCAGGGCACAGGAAGTTGTTCCTGTGGCACCTACACCAATTGAAGTGGAAGCTTATGATAGTGATCATGAAATTTCAGATCAAGTCACTGTCAAACCTCGTAGGATGACAAGGATACGTACTACTTCAGAGTGGTACGTAATCCTGTCTTGGAAGTCATGTTACTAGACAACAATGAACCTACGAGCTATGGAGAAGCGATGGTGGGCCTAGATTCCAAAATGGCTCAAGGCCATATAATCCGAGAAAGGATCCATATATGAAAACAAAGTGTAGACTTTGGAAGAACTACTTGATGGTCGTAAGGCTGTTAGGTACATGTGGATTTTAAAAGGAAGATGGACAATGATGGTAAGTATCACCATTAAGAAAGCTCGACTAGTCGTTAAGATGTTTCCCAACAAGTTCAAGGAGTTGACTACGATGAGACTTTCTCACTCGTAGCGATGCTAAGAGTCTATTGGAATTATATTAGCAGTCAGTGCATTATTTGTGAAATCTTGCAGATAGGATGTCAAAACATTGTTTCCTCACGATTTTCTTGAGGAAAGGTTGTATGTGATACAACCAGAAGGTTTTAACAATCCTGAAAGATGCTAATAAGTATGCAAAGCTCCAGCAATCCTTCTAAGGACTGGAGTAAGCATCTCGGAGTTGGAATGTATGCTTTGATGAGATGATCAAAGATTTTGGTGTATACAAAGTTTATGAGAAACTTGTATTTCCAAAGAAGTGAGTGGGAGCACTATAGAATTTCTGATGAATATATGTTGTCGACATATCATAGATCAGAAATGATGTAGAATTTCTGGAAAGCATATAGGGTTATTTGAAAAGTGTTTTTCAATGGAAAGCCTGGATTAAGCCACTTGAACATTGAGCATCAAGATCTATAAGGATAGATCAAAACGCTTAATGGCATTTTTCAAATGAGCACATACCTTGACATGATCTTGAAGGTGTTCAAGATGGATCAGTCAAAGAAGGAGTTCTTGCCTGAGTTGTAAGGTATGAAGTTAAGACTTAAAGCTCGACCACGGCAGAATAGAGAGAAAGGACGAAGCTCGTCCCCTATGCTTAAGACGTAGGCTCTACAGTATGCTATGCTGTGTACCGCACCTGAAGTGTGCCTTGCCATGAGTCAGTCAAGGGGTACATGAGTGATCCTAGAATGGATCACAGGACAGCGGTCAAAGTTATCCTTAGTAACTAGTGGACTAAGGAATTTTCTCGATTATGGAGGTGGTAAAAGAGTTCGTCGTAAAGAGTTACGTCGATGCAAGCTTAACACCTATCCGGATAGCTCTGAGTAGAGATACTGGATACGTATAATGGAGCAACAATTTGGAATAGCTCCAAGTAGAACAGTTATTTGAAATGGCTCCAAATGTAGCGTAGTAGTTGCATCTACAAGATGACATAGAAATTTGCGAAGTACATACGGATCTGAATGTTGCAGACCCGTTGACTAAAACCTCTCTCACAAGCAACATGATCAAACCTAGAACTCATTGAGTGTTAATCACATAGTGATGTGAACTAGACTACTGACTCTAGTAAACTCTTGGGTGTTAGTCACATGGCGATGTGACCTGTGAGTGTTAATCACATGGCGATGTGAACTAGATTATTGACTCTAGTGCAAGTGGGGGACTATTGGAAATATGCCCTAGAGGCAATAATAAATTGGTTATTATTATATTTCCTTGTTCATGATAATCGTTTATTATCCATGCTAGAATTGTATTGATAGGAAACTCAGATACATGTGTGGATACATAGACAACACCATGTCCCTAGTAAGCCTCTAGTTGACTAGCGCGTTGATCAATAGATGGTTACGGTTTCCTGACCATGGAAATTGGATGTCGTTGATAACGGGATCACATCATTAGGAGAATGATGTGATGGACAAGACCCAATCCTAAGCATAGCACAAGATCGTGTAGTTCGTATGCTAAAGCTTTTCTAATGTCAAGTATCATTTCCTTAGACCATGAGATTGTGCAACTCCCGGATACCGTAGGAATAATTTGGGTGTGCCAAACGTCACAACATAACTGGGTGGCTATAAAGGTACACTACGGGTATCTCCGAAAGTGTCTGTTGGGTTGGCACGAATCGAGACTGGGATTTGTCACTCCGTGTGATGGAGAGGTATCTCTGGGCCCACTCGGTAGGACATCATCATAATTTGCACAATGTGATCAAGGAGTTGACCACGGGATGATGTGTTACGAAACGAGTAAAGAGACTTGCCGGTAACGAGATTGAACAAGGTATCGGGATACCGACGATCGAATCTCGGGCAAGTATCGTATCGATAGACAAAGGGAATTTTATACGGGATTGATTAAGTCCTTGACATCGTGGTTCATCCGATGAGATCATCGTGGAACATGTGGGAGCCAACATGGGTATCCAGATCCCGCTGTTGGTTATTGACCGGAGAATGTCCCGGTCATGTCTGCATGTCTCCCGAACCCGTAGGGTCTACACACTTAAGGTTCGATGACGCTAGGGTTATAAAGGAAGTTTGTATATGGTTACCGAATGTTGTTCGGAGTCCCGTATGAGATCCCGGACGTCACGAGGAGTTCCGGAATGGTCCGGAGGTAAAGATTTATATATAGGAAGTCCTATTTCGGCCATCGGGACAAGTTTCGGGGTCATCGGTATTGTACCGGGAACACCGGAAGGGTCCCAGGGGCCCACCGGGTGGGGCCACCTGCCCCGGGGGTCACATGGGCTGTAGGGGGTGCGCCTTGGCCTATATGGGCCAAGTGCACCAGCCCCAAGAGGCCCATGCGCCAATATATGAGGGATAGGAAGAGTCCTAAGGGGGGGAAGGCACCTCCGAGGTGCCTTGGGGAGGAGGGACTCCTCCTAGCCGCACCCTTCCTTGAAGGAAGGGCCAAGGCTGCGCCTCCCCCCCTCTCCATTGCCCCTATATATATGTGGGGGGTGGGAGGGCAGCCATACCAATGTTCTGGTGCAGCCCTCCCCTTCTGTTGGGGAACGTAGTAATTTCGAAAATTTTCCTACGCACATGCAAGATCATGGTGATGCATAGCAACGAGAGGGGAGAGTGTTGTCTACATACCAACGCAGACTGACTGCGGAAGCGATCACACAACGTAGAGGAAGTAGTCGTACGTCTTGTTCCCGATCCGACCGATCCAAGCACCGTTACTCCGGCACCTCCGAGTTCTTAGCACACGTTCAGCTCGATGACGATCCTCGGGCTCCGATCCAGCAAAGCGTCGAGGAAGAGTTCCGTCAGGACAACATTCAGATCCGTATGTATCTTGCAAATCTCTATGTCTCCCACCTGGACTAAATCCCGGATGGAGTTGAAGCGTCTTTTGATGTGTTTGGTTCTTTTGTGAAATCTGGATTCCTTTGCCAAGGCAATTGCACCAGTATTGTCACAGAAGATTTTCATTGGACCCGATGCACTAGGTATGACACCTAGATCGGATATGAACTCCTTCATCCAGACTCCTTCGTTCGCTGCTTCCGAAGCAGCTATGTACTCCGCTTCACATGTAGATACCGCTACGACGCTTTGTTTAGAAATGCACCAACTGACAGCTCCACCGTTTAAAGTAAACACGTATCCGGTTTGCGATTTAGAATCGTCCGGATCAGTGTCAAAGCTTGCATCAACGTAACCTCTTACGGTGAGCTCTTTGTCACCTCCATATACGAGAAACATATCCTTAGTCCTTTTCAGGTATTTCAGGATGTTCTTGACCGCTGTCCAGTGATCCACTCCTGGATTACTTTGGTACCTCCCTGCTAAACTTATAGCAAGGCACACATCAGGTCTGGTACACAGCATTGCATACATGATAGAGCCTATGGCTGAAGCATAGGGAACATCTTTCATTTTCTCTCTATCTTCTGCAGTGGTCGGGCATTGAGTCTGACTCAACTTCACACCTTGTAACACAGGCAAGAAACCTTTCTTTGCTTGATCCATTTTGAACTTCTTCAAAATCTTGTCAAGGTATGTGCTTTGTGAAAGTCCAATTAAGCGTTTTGATCTATCTCTATAGATTTTTATGCCTAATATGTAAGCAGCTTCCCCGAGGTCTTTCATCGAAAAACTTTTATTCAAGTATCCCTTTATGCTATCCAGAAATTCTATATCATTTCCAATCAGCAATATGTCATCCACATATATTATCAGAAATGCTACAGAGCTCCCACTCACTTTCTTGTAAATACAGGCTTCTCCAAAAGTCTGTATAAAGCCAAATGCTTTGATCACACTATCAAAGCGTTTATTCCAACTCCGAGATGCTTGCACCAGTCCATAAATGGATCGCTGGAGTTTTCACACTTTGTTAGCTCCCTTCGGATCGACAAAACCTTCTGGTTGCATCATATACAACTCTTCTTCCAGAAATCCATTCAGGAATGCAGTTTTGACATCCATTTGCCATATTTCATAATCATAAAACGCAGCAATTGCTAACATAATTCTGACGGACTTAAGCATCGCTACGGGTGAGAAGGTCTCATCGTAGTCAACCCCTTGAACTTGTCGAAAACCTTTTGCGACAAGTCGAGCTTTATAGACAGTAACATTACCGTCAGCGTCAGTCTTTTTCTTGAAGATCCATTTATTCTCAATTGCTTGCCGAACGGGCAAGTCAACCAAAGTCCATACTTTGTTCTCATACATGGATCCCATCTCAGATTTCATGGCCTCAAGCCACTTTGCGGAATCTGGGCTCACCATCGCTTCTTCATAGTTCGTAGGTTCATCATGATCTAGTACCATGACTTCCAGAACTGGATTACCGTACCACTCTGGTGCGGATCTCACTCTGGTTGATCTATGTGGTTCAGTAGCATCTTGCCCTGAAGTTTCATGATCATCATCATTAGCTTCCTCACTGATATGTATAGGCGTCGCAGAAACAGTTTTCTGTGATGTACTATTTTCCAATAAGGGAGCAGGTACAGTTACCTCGTCAAGTTCTACTTTCCTCCCACTCACTTCTTTCGAGAGAAACTCCTTCTCTAGAAATGATCCATTCTTAGCAATGAATGTCTTGCCTTCGGATCTGTGATAGAAGGTATACCCAACAGTTTCCTTTAGGTATCCTATGAAGACACATTTCTCCGCTTTGGGTTCGAGCTTATCAGGTTGAAGCTTTTTCACATAAGCATCGCAGCCCCAAACTTTAAGAAACGACAACTTTGGTTTCTTGCCAAACCATAGTTCATAAGGCGTCGTCTCAACGGATTTTGATGGTGCCCTATTTAACGTGAATGCAGCCGTCTCTAAAGCATAACCCCAAAACGATAGCGGTAAATCAGTAAGAGACATCATAGATCGCACCATATCTAGTAAAGTACGATTACGACGTTCGGACACACCATTACGCTGTGGTGTTCCGGGTGGCGTGAGTTGTGAAACTATTCCACAATTTTTCAAATGTATACCAAACTCGTAACTCAAATATTCTCCTCCACGATCAGATCGTAGAAACTTTATTTTCTTGTTACGATGATTTTCAACTTCACTCTGAAATTCCTTGAACTTTTCAAATGTTTCAGACTTATGTTTCATTAAGTAGATATACCCATATCTGCTTAAATCATCTGTGAAGGTGAGAAAATAACGATATCCGCCACGAGCCTCAATATTCATCGGACCACATACATCGGTATGTATGATTTCCAATAAATCTGTTGCTCTCTCCATAGTACCGGAGAACGGTGTTTTAGTCATCTTGCCTATGAGGCACGGTTCGCAAGTACCAAGTGATTCATAATCAAGTGGTTCCAAAAGCCCATCAGTATGGAGTTTCTTCATGCGCTTTACACCGATATGACCTAAACGGCAGTGCCACAAATAAGTTGCACCATCATTATCAACTCTGCATCTTTTGGTTTCTACATTATGAATATGTGTATCACTACTATCGAGATTCAATAAGAATAGACCACTTTTCAAGGGTGCATGACCATAAAAGATATTACTCATATAAATAGAACAACCATTATTCTCTGATTTAAATGAATAACCGTCTCGCATCAAACAAGATCCAGATATAATGTTCATGCTCAACGCTGGCACCAAATAACAATTATTTAGGTCTAATATTAATCCCGAAGGTAGATGTAGAGGTAGCGTGCCGACCGCGATCACATCGACTTTGGAACCGTTTCCCACGCGCATCGTCACCTCATCCTTTGCTAGCGTCCGCTTATTCCGTAGTCCCTGTTTCGAGTTGCAAATATTAGCAACAGAACCAGTATCAAATACCCAGGTGCTACTGCGAGCTCTAGTAAGGTACACATCAATAACATGTATATCACATATACCTTTGTTCACCTTGCCATCCTTCTTATCCGCCAAATACTTGGGGCAGTTCCGCTTCCAGTGACCAGTCTGCTTGCAGTAGAAGCACTCAGTTTCAGGCTTAGGTCCAGACTTGGGTTTCTTCTCCTGAGCAGCAACTTGCTTGCTGTTCTTCTTGAAGTTCCCCTTCTTCTTTCCTTTGCCCTTTTTCTTGAAACCAGTGGTTTTGTTAACCATCAACACTTGATGCTCCTTCTTGATTTCTACCTCCGCAGCTTTCAGCATTGCGAAGAGCTCGGGAATAGTCTTGTTCATCCCTTGCATAGTATAGTTCATCACGAAGCTCTTGTAGCTTGGTGGCAGTGATTGGAGAATTCTGTCAATGACGCAATCATCTGGAAGATTAACTCCCATCTGAATCAAGTGATTATTATACCCAGACATTTTGAGTATATGCTCACTGACAGAACTGTTCTCCTCCATCTTGCAGCTATAGAACTTATTGGAGACTTCATATCTCTCAATTCGGGCATTTGCTTGAAATATTAACTTCAACTCCTACAACATCTCATATGCTCCATGACGTTCAAAACGTCGTTGAAGTCCCGATTCTAAGCCGTAAAGCATGGCACACTGAACTATCGAGTAGTCATCAGCTTTGCTCTGCCAGACGTTCATAACATCTGGCGTTGCTCCAGCAGCAGGCCTGGCACCCAGCGGTGCTTCCAGGATGTAATTCTTCTGTGCAGCAATGAGGATAATCCTCAGGTTACGGACCCAGTCCGTGTAATTGCTACCATCATCTTTCAACTTTGCTTTCTCAAGGAACGCATTAAAATTCAACGGAACAACAGCACGAGCCATCTATCTACAATCAACATAAACAAGCAAGATACTATCAGGTACTAAGTTCATGATAAGTTTAAGTTCAGTTAATCAAATTACTTAGAAACTCCCACTTAGATAGACATCCCTCTAATCCTCTAAGTGATCACGTGATCCAAATCAACTAAACCATAACCGATCATCACGTGAGATGGAGTAGTTTTCAATGGTGAACATCGTCATGTTGATCATATCTACTATATGATTCACGCTCGACCTTTCGGTCTCTGTGTTCCGAGGCCATATCTGCATATGCTAGGCTCGTCAAGTTTAACCTGAGTATTCTGCGTGTGCAAAACTGGCTTGCACCCGTTGTAGATGGACGTAGAGCTTATCACACCCGATCATCACGTGGTGTCTGGGCACGACGAACTTTGGCAACGGTGCATACTCAGGGAGAACACTTCTTGATAATTTAGTGAGAGATCATCTTATAATGCTACCGTCAATCAAAGCAAGATAAGATGCATAAAAGGATAAACATCACATGCAATCAATATAAGTGATATGATATGGCCATCATCATCTTGTGCTTGTGATCTCCATCTCCGAAGCACCGTCATGATCACCATCGTCACCGGCGCGCCACCTTGATCTCCATCGTAGCATCGTTGTCGTCTCGCCAATCTTATGCTTCCACGACTATCACTACCGCTTAGTAATAAAGTAAAGCATTACATCGCGATTGCATTGCATACAATAAAGCGACAACCATATGGCTCCTGCCAGTTGCCGATAACTCGGTTACAAAACATGATCATCTCATACAATAAAATCAGCATCATGCCTTGACCATATCACATCACAACATGCCCTGCAAAAACAAGTTAGACGTCCTCTACTTTGTTGTTGCAAGTTTTACGTGGCTGCTACGGGCTTAAGTAAGAACTCATCTCACCTACGCATCAAAACCACAACGATAGTTCGTCAAATAGACTCTGTTTTAACCTTCTCAAGGACCGGGCGTAGTCACACTTTGTTCAACTAAAGTTGGAGAGACAGTCTTCCGCAAGCCATCTATGTGCAAAGCACGTCGAGGGAACCGGTCTCGCGTAAGAGTACGCGTAAGGTTAGTCCGGATCGTCTCACCCAACAATACCGCCGAACCAAAGTATGACATGCAGGTAGGCAGTATGACTTGTATCGCCCACAACTCACTTGTGTTCTACTCGTGCAAATAACATCAAACCATAAAACCTAGGCTCGGATGCCACTGTTGGGGAACGTAGTAATTTCCAAAATTTTCCTACGCACATGCAAGATCATGGTGATGCATAGCAACGAGAGGGGAGAGTGTTGTCTACGTACCAACGCAGACTGACTGCGGAAGCGATCACACAACGTAGAGGAAGTAGTCGTACGTCTTCTTCCCGATCCGACCGATCCAAGCACCGTTACTCCGGCACCTCCGAGTTCTTAGCACACGTTCAGCTCGATGACGATCCTCGGGCTCTGATCCAGCAAAGCGTCGAGGAAGAGTTCCGTCAGCACAACGGCGTGGTGACGATCTTGATGTACTACCGGCGCAGGGCTTCGCCTAAGCACTACAACGGTATGATCGAGGTGGAATTTGGTGGCAGGGGGCACCGCACACGGCTAAGGAACGATCTCAAGGATCAACTTGTGTGTCTTGGGGTGTCCCCTGCCCCCATATATAAAGGTTGGAGGGAGGGGGGCTGGCCGGCCAAAGAGAGGGAGGCGCAGGAGGAGTCCTACTCCTACCGGGAGTAGGACTCCCCCCTCCAATCCTAGTCCAACTAGGAATCCTTTAAAGGAGAGAGAGAGAGGTGGCCGGCCCCTCTCCTAGTCCTAATAGGACTAGGGAGAGGGGGAGGCGCAGCCCTATGTGGGCTGCCCTCTCACCTTTTCACTAAGGCCCATGTTGGCCCATTTGGCTCCCGGGGGGTTCCGGTAACCCTCCCGGTAATCCGGTAAAATCCCGATTTCACCCGGAACACTTCCGATGTCCAAACATAGGCTTCCAATATATCAATCTTTACGTCTCGGCCATCTCGAGACACCTCGTCATGTCTGTGATCTCATCCGGGACTCCGAACAACCTTCGGTACATCAAAATGCATAAACTCATAATAACTGTCATCGTAACATTAAGCGTGCGGACCCTACGGTTCGAGAACAATGTAGACATGACCGAGACACGTCTCTGGTCAATAACCAATAGCGGGACCTGGATGCCCATATTGGCTCCTACATATTCTACGAAGATCTTTATCGGTCAGACCGCATAACAACATACGTTGTTCCCTTTGTCATCGGTATGTTACTTGCCCGAGATTCGATTGTCGGTATCCAATACCTAGTTCAATCTCGTTACCGGCAAGTCTCTTTACTCGTTCCGTAATACATCATCTCACAACTAACATATTAGTTACAGTGCTTGCAAGGCTTATGTGATGTGCATTACCGAGAGGGCCCAGAGATACCTCTCCGACAATCGGAGTGACAAACCCTAATCTCGAAATACGCCAACCCAACATCTACCATTGGAGACACCTGTAGTACTCCTTTATAATCACCCAGTTACGTTGTGACGTTTGGTAGTACCCAAAGTGTTCCTCCGGTAAACGGGAGTTGCATAATCTCATAGTTATAGGAACATGTATAAGTCATGAAGAAAGCAATAGCAACATACTAAAGGATCGAGTGCTAAGCTAATGGAATGGGTCATGTCAATCAGATCATTCAACTAATGATGTGACCTCGTTAATCAAATAACAACTCTTTGTTCATGGTTAGGAAACATAACCATCTTTGATTAACGAGCTAGTCAAGTAGAGGCATACTAGTGACACTCTGTTGGTCTATGTATTCACACATGTATTATGTTTCCGGTTAATACAATTCTAGCATGAATAATAAACATTTATCATGATATAAGGAAATAAATAATAACTTTATTATTGCCTCAAGGGCATATTTCCTTCACCTTCTCCCTAGTCCTTCTCCTCTCCCGTGGTGCTTGGCGAAGCTCTGCAGGATTGCCACGCTCCTCCACCACCACCACGCCGTTGTGCTACTGCTGGATGGAGTCTTCCTCAACCTCTCCCTCTCTCCTTGCTGAATCAAGGCGTGGGAGACATCATCGGGATGTACGTGTGTTGAACGCGGAGGTGCCGTCCGTTCGGCACTAGGATCATCGGTGATTTGGATCACGACGAGTACGACTCCATCAACCCCGTTCACTTGAACGCTTCCGCTTAGCGATCTACAAGGGTATGTAGATGCACTCTCCTTCCCCTTGTTGCTAGTCTCTCCATAGATAGATCTTGGTGACACGTAGGAAAATTTTGAATTTCTGCTACGTTCCCCAACATGCTCATGTGTTGAGACCAAGATATTCCATTCCAACCATATGAATCTTGATCTCTAGCCTTCCCCAAGTCGCTTTCCACTCAAATCTTCTTTCCACCAGATCCAAATCCTATGAGAGAGAGTTGAGTGTTGGGGAGACTATCATTTGAAGCACAAGAGCAAGGAGTTCATCATCAACACACCATTTGTTACTTCTTGGAGAGTGGTGTCTCCTAGATTGGCTAGGTGTCACTTGGGATCCTCCGACAAGATTGTGGAGTTGAACCAAGGAGTTTGTAAGGGCAAGGAGATCGCCTACTTCGTGAAGATCTACCGCTAGTGAGGCAAGTCCTTCGTGGGCGATGGCCATGGTGGGATAGACAAGGTTGCTTCTTCGTGGACCCTTCATGGGTGGAGCCCTCCGTGGACTCGCGCAACCGTTACCCTTCGTGGGTTGAAGTCTCCATCAACGTGGATGTAGGATAGCACAACCTATCCGAACCACGAGAAAAACATCCGTGTCTCCGATTGCGTTTGAATTCTCGAAACCCTTCCCTTTACATTCTTGCAAGTTGCATGCTTTACTTTCCGCTGCCTATATACACTTTGCATACTTGCTTGATATGTATTGTGATTGTTGAAATTATGGTTAAACTCCACTCAAACCGAAAAAGCTTAAAAAATTGCAACTTTGGCATAAAGTGTCTAATCACCCCCCTCTAGACACATCTACTTCTAGATCCTACAGTAACACAGTAGATGATTCCCCACAAAGCTCATGTAACTCAGGCATAATCTGCAGAATTGGAGCTACGACCTCGCTGATAACCGCACTCCCATGAACAATCGGTGTCACATCCAAAGCACGAGGAGAAAAGTCTCCAAAGAAACATTCAGCATCCTCATCAACGGAAACGACCTAGAGCTCAGGCAGCGAAGGCACAACCTGTAAGTGCATCTAGTGCCACCCCTAGTTGGTTTTGGAGTATTGACGACAAACCTAGTTGAGGGACTAATATGTTTGTGAGAATTGCAGGATAACATAGGTAGAAGTCCCTCATTGATTCGGTTTTCCTACCAGAGATGACCCCTAAAAATGTATGAAGACATTGATGTCAAAGGTGGTAAATGAAGATATTCACATTGAAGACTATGACAAGAGAAGACACCGCATGAAGCCTATAGAGCTCGAAGACTTAGATCTTTCGTAGTTCTTTTTCTTCTGTGTTGAGTCATAGGAACCACCGTACTGTTAAGTGGGGTCCAAGAGAACCAATCAGAATGACTGAAATGATGCTTAAACAAAAACTATGTCTTCAAGTGAAAACTATGAGAGCGAATCTTGTCCAGAGTCGGACAAGTCAGCTTTGCTTGTAGCCCAAGTAAAGTTGCCGTGTGAGTTTGAAATCTGACCGTTGGAACACGTGTCAATTCCTTAGTGACCCAGGGTCATTTCGGACAAATCAGGTCGGGTTGCCTAGTGGCTATAAATAGCCCACCCCCTACAACCATAAACGGTTGGCTGCTCAGATTCAGAGTACGGCTTTTGTCGTTTGAGAGCAACCCACCTCGAAGCCTTTGAGAGAGAATTCCTTGCGAGGATAAAGCCCTAACCACCCAGTGCCAAAGAGAATTAGGCATCACTTAAGTCTTCTTGTCTGTGTGATCTGAAGACTTATTACACTTGAGGACTGTGCATCCTCCAGCCGGTTAGGCGTCGCGTTCTGAGCATCCAAGAGACATTGTGGATTGCCGGTGAACGAAGTCTGTGAAGGTTTGGGAGTCTACCTTGAAGACTTACCAGAGTGATTGGGCGAGGTCTGTGTGACCTTAGCTCAAGGGGAATATGGTGAGGACTGGGTGTCCTGAGCTGCGTGTTCAGGACTGGGTGTCCGGGACTGTGTGTCCTAAGGTTTAAATACCTAGCCTCCCTAACTAGACGTACAGTTGTCACAGCAACTGGAACTGGTCCAACAAATCATTGTCTTCAACGAGTCACTGGTTTCATCCTTCCCTTCCCTTTACTTACTGTTACTCCTTGTGAAGTCATTGTATGTTTGCACTATCTTTTGTCTTCACTGAGTGACTGCGTGTTCTGTGTGGCTTCACAATATCTTCCTACCTGATCCCTACTACATTGCTTCCATTAGTCATTGTGCTCTCACTTCATTGAATACTTGACTATGGTTTGCCTAGTGTAGTCTACCTTCCGCTGCATGGTAATAGGTTTATTTCTATCGTTTGTCTTCGAAACCTTCATGTTTTGAAGACTTTCATAAAAATCGCCTATTCACCCCCCTCTAGTCGATATAACACACTTTTACAACCGATGCAACCTCAAGCTTGGCAAGAGCGTCGCGAAGCTCAGTGCGGAGTAGCTCAACCTTCTGAAGGAGCTCTGTGTGCAGCAGGGCAAGCTATGACTCCAAAGCAGAGACCAAAGATGGGTTGACACTAGAATCCTTGCAACACCCATATTGGGACCTTGGCGGCACCGACCCACACAACGACGAGTGACCTACAACCTCAGCCCAATTCCTAGTCAACGGAGGACAAGGCTGGACGGGCAGGGAGCGGCTCTGCTGGCGAGGAGCGCAAGCGACCGGAGAGCCACCACAAGTGACTGGAGAGCGAGCACGACAAAACCTTTCCTGATGACCAGCGCAACGACAACGAATGCATCTGAATGGCTCACGGCATGCACTAACTTGGTGGCCACGCTCGAGGCAACGAAAGCACCTTCCTCGAGCCCAACGCTTGAAGGCGAGGCTACGCTCGAGACCTTCCCTCGACGGCTCAGGGTGAGCGTGCCGGTCGGAACGGCGCCCCCGACCCACATGCTCCCAGTCCGCCCCGCCTACAAAAACGGCGGCAGCAGCAGAGAGGTCGTTGCATGCCAACGCTGAAGACGGACCAAGTAGAGGAGAGCCCAACTTCTCTGGTGTCTTCTCGTCGTTGCACCCATCGTCGGTTCTTCGAGCATCACCGGAATTAGCCCCTACGGGGGCGGTCAATGCTGCCGCACGGGAGGCCGGCATGGTCGTCTTCACCCCAACGCATGCGTCATGGAGGGTACTGGTAGCATCAAGCAGCAGGTTCGACCGGGCCGACGCGGCGGCACAAACTATCTTCTCCCGATCTGGAACAGGCGCCGGGTGTAGAGGAAGACTGCTAGCTGCTGGAGGGACGACGGGCAGCGGCTCCGTAGCGGCCGTCGTCACGGAACTTGGCAGGTGGCGAGCGCGACCTCCAATGGCCGGGTCGGCCCTATGGGAGGCCAAGGCAGCCGAGGCCAGCACAGCGGTGGCGGAAGCCGGGGAGGTGGACTGCAGAGTCGAAGCAGCCGCGGGGAGCGACGCAAAAGTGGGCGCAGCTGGCTCGCTTGGAGGCATCGCCGGACCAGCCTTGAGCACGCTACATCCCTTGGCAGAGCAGGCCAGCTTCATCGGCGGCGGCGACGGATCCCGATCTAGATCAAAACGAGGAGAGGACGGGGCGGCAACGGGAGGATGCACGACACGAGGCCCGCGGGCAGCTCGGCAGGAGGAGGCGGCAGCATGCTGGCCGGGACACAACACAGTGGTGGGGTGGCCGACGGGGCCGGAGTGGCCGCCGCCGTTGCGTGATGGTGGTCAACGGCGCGCGCTTGGTGCCTGTCTGCCTGTGCTTACGTTGTTTCCCAATAATAATTTGTTATTCCTACTTTCTTAGTTAGAAAATAAAAGAACATTTTTTAGTCTAACGGCAACTGGCCTGGCACCATGCATTATCCATGTCTTCCGCGACCACAGGTGCAGTTAGCTGGCTAGTCATTCGGCATGACGCGTTTGGTTGGTGATTTTTTTCCCGTCTTCTGATTACACCGTCTGCTGATTATGTTACCTGCGTTTGTTTGAGTTGGGCCGGTTTCAGATCCCGTGTAATCGGAAACGGCTCTTTGCAGAATCGAAAACAGCCCATACGCACTGTTATCGAAAACACCTCTCGCCAGGTATCGATCCCCCCTCTCTATTCTCCACTCGCCAGATACTTTCTTCACCACGAGCAGCATTCAGCAGCGCCGGAGATATTCCTTCGCCTCCGTTGGCAAGAACGCCGGCGACCGGCCCCCTCTCTTCTCCGCCATGGGCGACGACGCTGGCAATCTCCCTTGACAGCGAGCAGCGGCGTGGGGATCTCCGTCCGCCGTGACCAGCAGCGCCGTCGATCTCCCGCTGCTACCGTCACGCAGCTGCGCCACCGATTTCCCTTCGCCACTATTAGCAGCAGCGCCGCCATGAGAAACTCGTGCTCCATTTTCTGGTTGCAAGCCATCGCCGGCAGCCACAAGTCACCTGTCATCCAGCGTCTTCTACAAGGCTGGCCGCTGGCGGCAGTAGCACTAGTGCAGAACCGGGCAATAGCACCGGTTCGTAAGGCCCTTTAGTGCCGGTTAGGTAACCGGCACTAAAATTTCGGCACTAAAGCCCCCCCCCCCCTTTAGTACCGGTTCAGCACGAACCGGTACTAAAATGTTTGGGGGGTTTTGGTTTTATGATTTCTTTTTCATTTAATTTTGTGTTTTCCATTTTAATTCTTTTTCGTTTGCTGGTATTTTACGGTACTACACATTGTACACATTATGCATATATATATATATATATATATATAGAATTTCTAGTAGAACCAATCGTATATATATCATCAATCATGTCTCACAAACTACCATATTAATTCACACATACACACATGTATAGCTATGTACAATTTCTCCTACATATGCATGTTGCCTTCGGAGCCAGTGGCATTAGCCTGATTGGTGCCTTCGGAGCACGATGACAATTGGAAGTGGTTCATGTCTTGGTCGATGGGGGCGGTAGCGGGTAATAGTATTCTCCCTTCGGATTTATGACCTGGTCGAGCAAAAATCCCGCTATTTCCTCTTGAAGTGCTTCTACGCGCTCCGTTTCTAGGAGCTTGTCCCGCACCTCTTTGAACTGTTGAGAAGGAGATCAATATGCATGTGTATTAGTTGTGTGACTAGATATCGATAATGGTGTAAAAATTGTGAATAGTGTTCTGACAAGCGTACCCATTTCTGTCTTTGAGATCTGCTCCTTTCGGACGCCATCATGCGAATGTTCTCGCAAACGCAGAATGCACACAGATCAGTTCCCTGCGCCTGCTTCAGGGCCTTTATTACGAGAATGGAATTTAATTTGATCAGATAATAATTAATCAAGCATGATAATTAAAGAGATGGCAGCTAGCTAGCTAGTTAGTACTACTTAATTACTTACCTTGGCTCGAAACCATTTCAGATGTGGTTTCCATTTGCCTGGAGTGACGCTGATGAACCTTGCCCAAGCCCTGCCCGCCGACAAAGAAAATGAATAAAGGGGTTATTAAATAGTTCATATCATGAAATGATGAACTAAATAGGCCGAGATATATAGTTAATAATGATTGAAATTACCTGTTGACTATCCCAAACAAGATGTTATAGTCACTATTTGCTTTGAGTAGCGAGTCCAGTATTTCAACTGTTCCGGCGTCAACTTTAATGATACACAAGATCCAGTGATATTTGCATGCACACACGTTTGCATGTCTTAATTAAGCGGGCATATGTAAGCAAAAACATGTAGCTAGCTAGTAGGCAAAAACAGAGAATTTGTAGTACAAGAAAGTGTGACTCACTGGAAGTTGTAAGGAAGTAGTATATCTTCATTGTATTTGAGGCGCTTCAAGAACTCTAGCATGCTGTCCTCTACCTCTTTTTCATGATGCTTGTTTATTTTCCATGTGTATTCATTAACGGTGTTTGGGTCAATGAACCCAATGCCATAGCGTCCACCTTTTCTCATTTCATACATCTTCATCCTGCATAATACCATAGAAAAGAATATAGTGAGGATAATTACACGTAATGATTGATCAAAAGGATCACTACATCTAGCTTAAGACTTAAATTACAGAAAGAAATCACTTACAGACAATAGCAACTGACGATAGATTTGTCGAGTGCGACTTGATTGTATAACTGAAACAGTTCAGAATACTCAACGACCACAGCTTTCCCATGGTAGTAATCATCCTTCTTGACATACACCATGAGGGACTCTCGATCGGATCTCTTGATAATGTCCATGTACCATTGATGCAATTCATACATTCTCATTGGGAGCTTGTTGACATCTTCTGGCTTGACCAAAGGTTGGCCCCGGACAAATTTCCGTTTTATTTCCTCCTCTGTAATCAGAGGCATGTCCTCGATCTCGAGGAGTTGTCCAACAGTGATCTTGAGTTCTTCAGCCTGCATTATATGCTCCTGGGTTATTACCACATCACCCACCTCGGGAACGTAAACTGTTTGGCCACAATAATATTGGGCGTGCGTACTGTCACGTGTTGTTAGCGGCACAACAAGCGGGGGGGGGGGGGGGGGTCGATTGCGCCGCCTGTTTTCCCAGCTGGGCAACGGTTTTCCCGCATTTTTTGACAGCTGCTTGTTGTTTGCTCGAGCTCGAGCTTGCCTCCTTCTGTAGACGTTGTCGATGTAACTTCCTGATGTGGCGCTCATAGTCTGTGTCAACAGGCTTAGGAGCTGGTGGTTGAGCCATACGAATGAAGTGGTCAACTACTTCCACATGCACTTTCTCCCTTGGCGGCGGTGGCGGTTTCGGTCCAAAATGGGCGTCGACTTCTGCCCGCACTATGGCATTGGTTTGCTCCTTGGTCCTGTCATAAGCCCTCACAGGAAGAGGAGTACTGAGGTTTGGACCATATTTATATCGCTTGCCTCCACCTGTACTTCCTGTACTATCACCTCGACTCGTACCGCTACGCACCATAGCTGCGGGGTGTCTCTTCTGCGATTGCTGAGGCGGCGGAGAAGGCTGACGGGGCTGAGTTGGACGAGGAGGAGTGGCCTGAAGCTGTGCCAGACTTGGAGGAGGAGTGGCCTGAGGTTGTGCCGGACTTGGAGGAGGCGTGGACGTCTGACGCTGTGTTAGACTTGGAGGAGGAGTGGCCTGACACTTTGCCGGACTTGGAGGAGGAGGAATGGCCTCACGCGTTGGTGGACTTGGAGCGGGAGTCTGCTGACTCGGTGGCGGACTTCGACGAGGAGTCGGGTGACGCGGTGTCGGTGGCCTTCGAAAGATGATGCAATCCTTTCTCCATAGGATGACACGATGTATGGCCTCTCCCAATGTGTGCTCGTCGTCACCTCCAGGAATGTCAAGTTGTAGCTCCGAATATGGGTCCACGACCTCATCAACCAAGACACGAGCATAGCCCGCTGGAATCGGGTTGCAATGGAAGGTTGCCTCGGGGGAATTTGAAAAAGCAACGGCGTCCGCCACCTTCATGGATATGTTCTTCATTTTGAAGTGTAGCTCGCAGTTAGTGTTCTCCGTGATGTCATCCACGGGGTATCTATCCAGCACTGCGTCGCCCGGGGCGGAACCCACGCTGCTTCTCGGCATGGATGGGCCAGTGGTATCCAATGTTGGATCATCCGCTAGCTGCCGCAGCTGCTGAGACCCCCTTTGCTGGCTAAGTGAGTCGATCTGCTCCTGCTGCCGCTGGAATTTAGCTGCCAATTCCGCTTGACTTGCTTCTAGGCCTTGAAGGCGTTCATAGTCCCGCTTCCTCTGCTCCTCCTCCATCTTCCTCTTCTTCTCCTCCGTAATCTTCTTTCTCGCACGGGTTCTGTAGTCGGCGTTCCAGTCCGAAAACCCCTCATACCACGGAATAGCGCCCTTGCCTCGTGTTCTTCCCGGGTGTTCAGGATTTCCCAGGGCACGTGTAAGCTCGTCGTTCTCTCTGTTGGGCTGGAACACCCCCGATCGAGCCTCTTCTATTGCAACAAGTAGCGCATCGTCGGCTTCGTTCAAACATGCCTTCGTCGAAACATTGCATGTCTTCGGGTCGAACTCCCCCCATGCGCATAGAACCAAGTCAT
Organism: Triticum monococcum; assembly: GCA_034509565.1. Lineage (NCBI taxonomy): Eukaryota > Viridiplantae > Streptophyta > Magnoliopsida > Poales > Poaceae > Triticum > Triticum monococcum. Next base: position 58,931,676 of record CM067846.1, on the reverse strand, counting down.
GCACCTGGGGGCCAGCTCTTAGTAACCGGAGTGACACTTGCATCCTCCATCTCTTTCTCAGACTTATCCCACTTAGGCATTGCCACCGCGTAGCCACCTGGCCCCAGCTTATGGAACTTATCCTTTTTTCGGCATTATTCTTGTTTATTCTCGACCGTTCCTTAGCTAATTCTGAATCCTTGAATTTCACGAAATTGTCCCAATGAGCACTTTGATTCTCTAGTATCCCCTCGAATACTGGAGTCTTCCTTCCTCCCTTGACGTACTTCTCCCACATCGTTCTCTTGTGGTTCTTGAATGCAACCGCCATCTTCCTAAAAGCAGCGTCCTTGACTTTCCACACATCTGCTTCTGTGAAATGATCTGGTAGGGTGAAATGTTCCATGAGAGTATCCCAAAGCAGTTTTTTTTTATTCTCTTCGACAAAAGTAACATTTGGACGTGGCTTTGCTGGCTTTCTCCATTCTTGAAGGGAGATCGAGAGTTGGTCCTTCACAAGAACTCCGCACTGACGAACGAACTTGTCCGCAATCTTCTTAGGCGCTAATGGTTCGCCATTAGGTTTGAATGCCTCGATATTGTACTTTACGCCCTCCTTCAACTTTTTGTTCGGGCCTCGTTTCGTCCTTTTTCCTGAAGATTTGCTCGATCCGGATGGCTGAAAGAAGAAAGATCGATTCATTAATATATCTTCAACTCATTTAAAACATGCGATGATCACCAGATTCCTGCTTATATAAATATATATACCTCGCCGGTGTTTGTTGTTTCAGGATCAACATGTTCTTCGTCGTAGTTCATGACTTCATCTTCTCGGTCGTCGCGATCGAATATCATATCACCCTCTCCGGTGTTGTTTAGAAATTCGGAGCCGTCAAAATCTTCTTTATTCTGATCATCATCTGGCCCGCGTATGATATCGAACATGGTCTGTTCTCTCTCTCTGTCGGTATTGTCCGCCATAGCTTTTATTTAACTATGCCAAAAGAAATATAAAACAATTTAGTATAATCTCGAATAATAGATATAATCTCGAATACATCGTCTCGAATAATAGATATAATCTTGAATACATCGTCTCGAATAATAGATTTAATCTCGAATACGTCGTCTCGAATAATAGATATAATCTCGAATACATCGTCTCAAATAATATATATAATCTCGAATAAATCATCTCGAATATTATATATCGAATACATCACTAGCTAGCTAGCTAGCTAATAAAGATCGAATACTAGAGAGTAATCTAGGCGGTGGACAACCAAAGTGAAGGAACCATCACTGGATCATAGCTCGGGTGATCTCCCCAAAGAACCTGCCAGGTATTGGAGAACCTGACGTCCATAGCAGCCATGTAGCGATGGACGTGCTCGTCCTCCTCCCTGACACGGCGACGTACCACCTCCGGCGGGGCCGGCTCCCTCCGCACCGAAAGTGGCCCACGTGAATGCCACCAAAGGAGATGAGGGTCGACGACGGGACCCGGGGTCGGGTTCCTCACCAAGCGTCGCGCCCCTGAAGGTAGCACCTCCCAGTGCCAGCCCGGTGGAGCCCAGTCCCGGACATGGGTCCTCTAAAGCAGGACGTCGTCGCGAACGGGTCGACGGCGAGGATGCGGGCCGGGCATCGTCGACAACAAATACTATATGCCGCAAAAGTAAAGTAACATTTTTTAAATGATGGATTGTGATTTCATATATGCAAATTCTAAATTTTATAACTAAAAATATAAGAAACTAAAGAAACATCAATCATCGTCTAACAATTTGAAATTCATCTAATTCATCTAGCTAGCTAAAACTAACATTTCCAAAATTTCTAACATTTCTATATAACTAACATTTCTACAACATTTGACATTATATATATTATAACTAACATTTCTATATACTATTTGACATTAATCTAATCTAATTAATTAATTCATCTAAAACTTTGTATGAAAAATAGAAAAACATAAAAAACTAAAAGCTAAAAACAGAAAAATTGTGTGTGTGTGTGTGCGCGTGTAGTGTGTGTGTAGTGTGTGTGTGCGCGCGCGCGTGGGTGTGCGCTACGGTCGTCGGTGGCGCGCGGTGTGGCTTTGATCGATTGGAGGGAGGAGAGGGGTCAGGGGAGGGGCTCACAGCGCGCGCGGGCAAGGTCGAGGCGACGACGACGGCGAGGCGAGGTCGATCCAAAGGCGACGGCGACGGCGAAGCGAGGGGACGGCGACGGGCCGGTGCGGCGACCGGGACAGGCCGGCCACGGGGGCGCCGCGGAGTCGACGGGGATGACGTGACGAGGATGGGGGCGTCGCGGAGTCGACGGGGACGGCGTGACAGGGGCGGCGATGGCACGGGACGGGGCGGCGGCTGAGAGAAGTGGGAGATGAGAAACTGAAATTTTTCGAAGTGTTTCTTATATAGGGGACACCTTTAGTACCGGTTGGAGCCACCAACCGGTACTAAAGGCCTGTTTTGGCCAAGCCAGGCGGCGGGAAGCGACCCGCTTTAGTACCGGGTGGTGGCTCCAACCGGTACTAAAGGCCCCCCCCTTTAGTACCGGTTGGTGCCACGAACCGGTACTAAAGGGGGGTGCGCTGCCAGGCGAGGGGCGCAAAGTTTAGTCCCACCTCGCCTAGCGAAGGGCAGCCGCACTGGTTTATAAACCCAGCCGCGGCTGCTCCTTTGAGCTCCTCTGAAATGCAGGCCTTCTGGGCCTATCTGTGCTGTGCTGCCCTGTGCGCCTACTGGGCCTTTGCGCGCCTGCATCCTGGCCCAACAACAGGTTGGGTTTCTAGTCGTATGCAGGCCGCTCTGGCCTAGTAGGCGGGCTTTTTTTTATTTTTTTTGCTTTATTTATTTTTGAGTTGTTTTTTTTGTGTATTTAGAGTTTCTTTTTGAATATTTTTGCTTTAGGTACAAAAAATTACAAACTTTCTGTTAGTGCCCGTAGTTTTCAAATTTGAATAGTTTAAAATTTGAATTATTTGAAATTAGTGTGAATCACTAGTTTGTGAATAACTTAACTTTAAAAATCAGTAAATGCATTAATGAATTTGCTTGCACATAAAATTTCTTCGCGTTTCAAATGCCAAAACACATAACTAGCTACCCTAACTATTACAGAGATTCCCTCCTGGGTGTGAAACACAGAAGAAAGTGATGATAGTTAAGCCGATCACATCCCAGATCTTTGGGTGTGAAACTTTTTCTTCGCGTGTGTCCCTTTGCGTCGTAGCCATGGAAAATCTTCATCATTTAACGGGATGCTCGGGTCAATATTCACTGTGAATGGAGCAATTTCATCAAACTTTTCATAATCTTCTAACTTGTCTGTCTTGTCATCCACTCCCATGATGTTTCTCTTCCCAGAAAGAACTATGTGCCGCTTTGGCTCATCATACGATGCATTCGCTTCCTTATCTTTTCTTTTTCTTGGCTTGGTAGACATGTCCTTCACATAGAAAACTTGTGCCACATCATTGGCTAGGACGAATGGTTCGTCTGCATACGCAAGATTGTTGAGATCCATGAAGGAAATATGCCCTAGAGGCAATAATAAAGTTATTATTTATTTCCTTATATCATGATAAATGTTTATTATTCATGCTAGAATTGTATTAACCGGAAACATAATACATGTGTGAATACATAGACAAACAGAGTGTCACTAGTATGCCTCTACTTGACTAGCTCGTTAATCAAAGATGGTTATGTTTCCTAACCATGGACAAAAGGGTTGTTATTTGATTAACGAGGTCACATCATTAGTTGAATGATCTGATTGACATGACCCATTCCATTAGCTTAGCACACGATCGTTTAGTATGTTGCTATTGCTTGTCTTCATGACTTATACATGTTCCTATGACTATGAGATTATGCAACTCCCGTTTGCCGGAGGAACACTTTGGGTACTACCAAACGTCACAATGTAACTGGGTGATTATAAAGGAGTACTACAGGTGGCTCCAAAGGTAGATGTTGGGTTGGCGTATTTCGAGATTAGGATTTGTCACTCCGATTGTCGGAGAGGTATCTCTGGGCCCTCTCGGTAATGCACATCACTTAAGCCTTGCAAGACGTGCAACTAATAAGTTAGTTGTGGGATGATGTATTACGGAACGAGTAAAGAGACTTGCCGGTAACGAGATTGAACTAGGTATCGGATACCGACGATCGAATCTCGGGCAAGTAACATACCGATGACAAAGGGAACAACGTATGTTGTTATGCGGTCTGACCGATAAAGATCTTCGTAGAATATGTAGGAGCCAATATGGGCATCCAGGTCCCGCTATTGGTTATTGACTGGAGACGTGTCTCGGTCATGTCTACAATGTTCTCGAACCGTAGGGTCCGCACGCTTAACGTTACGATGACAGTTATTATGAATTTATGCATTTTGATGTACCGAAGGTTGTTCGGAGTCCCGGATGAGATCACGGACATGACGAGGAGTCTCTAAATGGTCGAGACGTAAAGATTGATATATTGGAAGCCTATGTTTGGACATCGGAAGTGTTCCGGGTGAAATCGGGATTTTACCGAATTACCGGGAGGGTTACCGGAACCCCCGGGAGCCAAATGGGCCTACATGGGCCATTGTGGAAAGGTGAAAGGGGCTGCCAAGGAGGGCTGCGCGCCTCCCCCCCCCTCCCCTGGTCCTATTAGGACTAGGAGAGGTGGTCGGCCACCTCTCTCTCTTTCCCTCTCCCTTTTTCCCAAGGAGTCCTAGTTGGAATAGGATTGGGGGGGGAGTCCTACTCCCGGTAGGAGTAGGACTCCTCCTGCGCCTCCCTCCTTTGGCCGGCCAGCCTCCCCCCTTTCATCCTTTATATATGGGGGCAGAGGACACCCCAATACACACAAGTTGATCCTTGAGATCGTTCCTTAGCCGTGTGCGGTGCCCCCTGCCACCAAATTCCACCTCGATCATACCGTTGCAGTGCTTAGGCGAAGCCCTGCGTCGGTAGTACATCAAGATCGTCACCACGCCGTCATGCTGACGGAACTCTTCCTCGATGCTTTGCTGGATCGGAGCCCGAGGAACGTCATCGAGCTGAACGTGTGCTAAGAACTCGGAGGTGCCGGAGTAACGGTGCTTGGATCGGTCGGATCGGGAAGAAGACGTACGACTACTTCCTCTACGTTGTGTCAACGCTTCCGTTGTGATCTACAAGGGTACATAGATCAGACTCTCCCCCTCGTTGCTATGCATCACCATGATCTTGCGTGTGCGTAGGAAATTTTTTGAAATGACTGCGTTATCCAACAGTGGCATCAGAGCCTAGGTTTTATGGTTTGATGTTATTTGCACGAGTAGAACACAAGTGAGTTGTGGGCGATACAAGTGATACTGCCTACCAGCATGTCATACTGCCTACTATCGTTGTGGTTTTGATGCGTAGGTGAGATGAGTTCTTACTTAAGCCCGTAGCAGCCACGTAAAAACTTGCAACAACAAAGTAGAGGACGTCTAACTTGTTTTTGCAGGGCATGTTGTGAGGTGATATGGTCAAGGCATGATGCTGATTTTATTGTATGAGATGATCATGTTTTGTAACCAAGTTATCGGCAACTGAAGGGAGCCACATGGTTGTCGCTTTATTGTATGCAATGCAATCGCGATGTAATGCTTTACTTTATTACTAAGCGGTAGTGATAGTCGTGGAAGCATAAGATTGGCAAGACGAAAACGATGCTACGATGGAGATCAAGGTGTCGCGCCGGTGACGATGGTGATCATGACGGTGCTCCAGAGATGGAGATCACAAAGCACAAGATGATGATGGCCATATCATATCACTTATATTGATTGCATGTGATGTTTATCCTTTTATGCATCTTATCTTGCTTTGATTGACGGTAGCATTATAAGATGATCTCTCACTAAATTATCAAGAAGTGTTCTCCCTGCGTATGCACCGTTGCAAAAGTTCTTCGTGCTGAGACACCACGTGATGATCGGGTGTGATAGGCTCTACGTTCAAATACAATGGGTGCAAAACAGTTGCACACGCGGAATACTCAGGTTATACTTGACGAGCCAAGCATATACAGATATGGCCTCGGAACACGGAGACCGAAAGGTCGAGCGTGAATCATATAGTAGATATGATCAACATAACGATGTTCACCATTGAAAACTACTCCATCTCACGTGATGATCGGTTATGGTTTAGTTGATTTGGATCACGTGATCACTTAGAGGATTAGAGGGATATCTATCTAAGTGGGAGTTCTTAAGTAATATGATTAATTGAACTTAAATTTATCATGAACTTAGTCCTGGTAGTATTTTGCAAATTATGTTGTAGATCAATAGCTCGCGTTGTTGCTTCCCTGTGTTTATTTTGATATGTTCCTAGAGAAAATTGTATTGAAAGATGTTAGTAGCAATGATGCGGATTGGATCCGTGATCTGAGGATTATCCTCATTGCTGCACAGAAGAATTATGTCCTTGATGCACCGCTAGGTGACAGACCTATTGCAGGAGCAGATGCAGACGTTATGAACGTTTGGCTAGCTCAATATGATGACTACTTGACAGTTTAGTGCACCATACTTAACAGCTTAGAATCGGGACTTCAAAGACGTTTTGAACGTCATGGACCATATGAGATGTTCCAGGAGTTGAAGTTAATATTTCAAGCAAATACCCGAGTTGAGAGATATGAAGTCTCCAACAAGTTCTATAGCTAAAAGATGGAGGAGAATCGCTCAACTAGTGAGCATGTGCTCAGATTGTCTGGGTACTACAATCGCTTGATTCAATTGGGAGTTACACTTCCGGATGATTGCGTCATTGACAGAATTCTCCAATCACTGCCACCAAGCTACAAGAGCTTTGTGATGAACTATAATATGCAAGGGATGAACAAGACTATTCCCGAGCTCTTCGCAATGCTCAAAGCTGCGGAGGTAGAAATCAAGAAGGAGCATCAAGAGTTGATGGTTAACAAAACCACTAGTTTCAAGAAAAAGGGCAAAGGAAAGAAGGGGAACTTCAAGAAGAACGGCAAGCAAGTTGCTGCTCAAGTGAAGAAGCCCAAGTCTGATCCTAAGCCTGAGACTAAGTGCTTCTACTGCAAAGGGACTGGTCATTGGAAGCGGAACTACCCCAAGTGATTGGCGGATAAGAAGGATGGCAAAGTGAACATAAGTATATTTGATATACATGTTATTGATATGTACTTTACTAGTGTTTATAGCAAACCCTCAGTATTTGATACTAGTTCAGTTGCTAAGATTAGTAACTCGAAACGGGAGTTGCAGAATAAACAGAGACTAGTTAAGGGTGAAGTGACGATGTGTGTTGGAAGTAGTTCCAAGATTGATATGATCATCATCGCACACTCCCCTATACTTTCGGGATTAGTGTTGAAACTAAATAAGTGTTATTTGGTGTTTGCGTTGAGCATGAATATGATTTGATCATGTTTATTGTAATACGGTTATTCATTTAAGTAAAAGAATAAATTGTTGTTCTGTTTACATGAATAAAACCTTATATGGTTACACACCCAATGAAAATAGTTCATTGGATCTCAATCTTAGTGATACACATATTCATAATATTGAAACCAAAAGATGCGAAGTTAATAATGATAGTGCAACTTATTTGTGGCACTGCCGTTTAGGTCATATTGGTGTAAAGCGCATGAAGAAACTCCATGCTGATGGGATTTTGGAATCACTTGATTATGAATCAGTTGATGCTTGCGAACCATGCCTCATGGGCAAGATGACTAAGACTCTGTTCTTCGAAACAATGGAGCGAGCAAAAGATTTGTTGGAAATCATACATACTGATGTATGTTGTCCGATGAATATTGAGGCTCACGACAGGTATCATTATTTTATGATCTTCATAGATGATTTGAGCAGATATGAGTATATCTACTTAATGAAACATAAGTCTGAAACATTTGAGAAGTTCAAAGAATTTCAGAGTGAAGTGAAAAATCATCGTGACAAGAAAATAAAGTTTCTACGATCTGATCGCGGAGACAAATATTTGAGTTACGAGTTTGGTCTTCAATTAAAACAATGTGGAATAGTTTCACAAACTCATGCCACATGGAACACCACAGCATAATGGTGTGTCCGAACGTCATAACTGTACTTTATTGGATATAGTGCAATCTATGATGTATCTTACCGATCTACCACTATCGTTTTGGGGTTATGCATTAGAGACAGCTGCATTCACGTTAAATAGGGCACCATCTAAATCCGTTGAGACGACACCGTGTGAACTATGTGTTGGGGAACGTAGTAATTTCGAAAATTTTCCTACGCACATGCAAGATCATGGTGATGCATAGCAACGAGAGGGGAGAGTGTTGTCTACCTACCAACGCAGACCGACTGCGGAAGCGATCACACAACATAGAGGAAGTAGTCGTACGTCTTCTTCCCGATCCGACCGATCCAAGCACCGTTACTCCGGCACCTCCGAGTTCTTAGCACACGTTCAGCTCGATGACGATCCTCGGGCTCCGATCCAGCAAAGCATCGAGGAAGAGTTCCGTTAGCACAACGGCGTGGTGACGATCTTGATGTACTACCGACGCAGGGCTTCGCCTAAGCACTTCAACGGTATGATCGAGGTGGAATTTGGTGGCAGGGGGCACCGCACACGGCTAAGGAACGATCTCAAGGATCAACTTGTGTGTCTTGGGGTGTCCCCTGCCCCCGTATATAAAGGTTGGAGGGAGGGGGGCTGGCCGGCCAAAGAGAGGGAGGCGCAAGAGGAGTCCTACTCCTACCGGGAGTAGGACTTCCCCCTCCAATCCTAGTCCAACTAGGAATCCTTTAAAGGAGAGAGAGAGAGAGAGAGAGAGAGAGAGAGAGGTGGCCGGCCCCTCTCCTAGTCCTAATAGGACTAGGGAGAGGGGGGAGGCGCAGCCCTATGTGGGCTGCCCTCTCACCTTTCCACTAAGGCCCATGTTGGCCCATTTGGCTCCCGGGGGGTTCCGGTAACCCTCCCGGTAATCCGGTAAAATCCCGATTTCACCCGGAACACTTCCGATGTCCAAACATAGGCTTCCAATATATCAATCTTTACGTCTCGACCATTTCGAGACTCCTCGTCATGTCCGTGATCTCATCCGGGACTCCGAACATCCTTCGGTACATCAAAATGCATAAACTCATAATAACTGTCATCGTAACGTTAAGCGTGCGGACCCTACGGTTCGAGAACAATGTAGACATGACCGAGACACGTCTCCGGTCAATAACCAATAGCGGGACCTGGATGCCCATATTGGCTCCTACATATTCTACGAAGATCTTTATCGGTCAGACCGCATAACAACATACGTTGTTCCCTTTGTCATCGGTATGTTACTTGCCCGAGATTCGATCGTCGGTATCCAATACCTAGTTCAATCTCGTTACTGGCAAGTCTCTTTACTCGTTCCGTAATACATCATCTCACAACTAACATCTTAGTTATAATGCTTGCAAGGCTTATGTGATGTGTATTACCGAGAGGGCCCAGAGATACCTCTCCGACACTCGGAGTGACAAACCCTAATCTCGAAATACGCCAACCCAACATCTACCATTGGAGACACCTGTAGTACTCCTTTATAATCACCTAGTTACGTTGTGACGTTTGGTAGTACCCAAAGTGTTCCTCCGGTAAACGGGAGTTGCATAATCTCATAGTTATAGGAACATGTATAAGTCATGAAGACAGCAATAGCAACATACTAAACGATCGGGTGCTAAGCTAATGGAATGGGTCATGTCAATCAGATCATTCAACTAATGATGTGACCTCATTAATCAAATAACAACTCTTTGTTCATGGTTAGGAAACATAACCATCTTTGATTAACGAGCTAGTCTAGTAGAGGCATACTAGTGACACTCTGTTTGTCTATGTATTCACACATGTATTATGTTTCCGGTTAATACAATTCTAGCATGAATAATAAACATTTATCATGATATAAGGAAATAAATAATAACTTTATTATTGCCTCTAGGGCATATTTCCTTCAGTCTCCCACTTGCACTAGAGTCAATAATCTAGTTTACATCGTCATGTGATTTAACAGCAATAGTTCACATCACCATGTGATTAACACCCATAGTTCACATCGCCATGTGACCAACACCCAAAGGGTTTACTGGATTTAGTAATCTAGTTCACATCGCTATGTGATTAACCCCAAAGAGTACTAAGGTGTGATCATGTTTTGCTTGTGAGAGAATCTTAGTCAACGGGTCTGCCACATTCAGATCCTCATGTATTTTGCAAATTTTTATGTCAACAATGCTCTGCATGGAGCTACTCTAGCTAATTTCTCCCACTTTCAATATGTATCTAGACCGAGACTTAGAGTCATCTAGATTAGTGTCAAAACTTGCATCGGCGTAACCCTTTATGACGAACCTTTTGTCAAGTCCATAATCGAGAAACATATCCTTATTTCACTAAGGATAATTCTGACCGCTGTCCAGTGATCTACTCCTAGATCACTATTGTACTCCCTTGCCAAATCAGTGCATGGTATACAATAGATCTGGCATACAGCATGACATACTTTATAGAACCTATGGCCAAGGCATAGGGAATGACTTTCATTCTCTTTCTATCTTCTGTCGTGGTCGGGCTTTGAGTCTTACTCAACTTCACACCTTGTAATACAGGCAAGAACTCTTTCTTTGACTGTTCCATTTTGAACTACTTCAAAATCTTGTCAAGGTATGTACTCATTGAAAAAACTTATCAAGCGTCTTGATCTATCTCTATGGATCTTGAAGCTCAATATGTAATCAGCTTCACCGAAGTCTTTCTTTAAAAAACTCCTTTCAAACACTCCTTTATGCTTTACAGAATAATTCTACATTATTTCCGATCAACAATATGTCATTCACATATACTTATCAGAAATGTTGTAGTGCTCCCACTCACTTTCTTGTAAATACAGGCTTCACCGCAAGTCTGTATAAAACTATATGCTTTGATCAACTCATCAAAGCGTATATTCCAACTCCGAGATGCTTGCACCAGTCCACAGATGGATCGCTGGAGCTTGCACATTTTGTTAGCACCTTTCGGATTGACAAAACCTTCTGTTGCATCATATACAACTCTTCTTTGATAAATCCATTAAGGAATGCAGTTTTGTTTATCCATTTGCCAGATTTCATAAAATGCGGCAATTACTAACATGATTCGGATAGACTCAAGCATAGATACGAGTGAGAAGCTCTCATCGTAGTCAACACCTTAAACTTGTCGAAAACCTTTTGCGACAATTCTAGCTTTGTAGATAGTAACACTACTATCAGCGTCCGTCTTCCTCTTGAAGATCCATTTATTCTCAATTGCTTGCCGATCATCGGGCAAGTCAACCAAAGTCCAAACTTTGTTCTCATACATGGATCATATCTCAGATTTCATGGTCTCAAACCATTTCGCGGAATCTGAGCTCATCATCGCTTCCTCATAGTTCGTAAGTTCGTCATGGTCTAGTAACATAACTTCCAGAACAGGATTACCGTACCACTCTGGTGCGGATCTCACTCTGGTTTACCTACGAGATTTGGTAGTAACTTGATCTGAAGTTACATGATCATCATCATTAGCTTCCTCACTAATTGGTGTAGTAGTCACAGGAACAGATTTCTGTGATGAACTACTTTCCAATAAGGGAGCAGGTGCAGTTACCTCATCAAGTTCTACTTTCCTCCCACTCACTTCTTTCGAGAGAAACTCCTTCTCTAGAAAGTTTCCGAATTTAGTAACAAAAGTCTTGCCTTCGGATCTGTGATAGAAGGTGTACCCAACTGTCTCCTTTGGGTATCCTATGAAGACATATTTCTCCGATTTGAGTTTGAGCTTATCGAGATGAAACTTTTTCACATAAGCATCGCAACTCCAAACTTTAAGAAACGACAGCTTAGGTTTCTTGCCAAACCATAGTTCATACGGTGTCGTCTCAACGGATTTAGATGGTGCCCTATTTAATGTGAATGCAGCTGTCTCTAATGCATGACCCCAAAAACGATAGTGGTAAATCGGTAAGAAACATCATAGATTGCACTATATCCAATAAAGTACGGTTATGACGTTCGGACACACCATTATGCTGTGGTGTTCCAGGTGGCGTGAGTAGTGAAACTATTTCACATTGGTTTAACTGAAGACCAAACTCGTAACTCAAATACTCTTTTCCACGATCAGATCGTAGAAACTTTATTTTTCTTGTTACGATGATTTTCCACTTCACTCTGAAATTCTTTGAACTGTTCAAATGTTTCAGACTTATGTTTCATCAAGTATATATCCCCATATCTGCTCAAATCATCTGTGAAGGTCAGAAAATAATGATACCTGCTGCAAGCCTTAATATTCATCGGACCACATACATCAGTATGTATGATTTTCAACAAATCTGTTGCTTGCTTCATTGTTCCGGAGAACGGCGTTTTAGTCATCTTGCCCATAAGGCATGGTTTGCAAGCATCAAGTGATTCATAATCAAGTGATTCCAAAATCCCATCAGCATGGAGTTTCTTCATACGCTTTACACCAATATGACCTAAACGGCAGTGGCACAAATAAGTTGCACTATCATTATTAACTTCGCATCTTTTGGTTTCAATATTATGAATATGTGTATTACTAAGATCGAGATCCAATGAACTATTTTCATTGGGTGTGTAACCATATAAGGTTTTATTCATGTAAACAGAACAACAATTTATTCTTTTACTTAAATGAATAACTGTATTACAATAAACATGATCAAATCATATTCATGCTCAACGCAAACACCAAATAACACTTATTTAGGTTCAACACTAATCCCGAAAGTATAAGGAGTGTGCGATGATGATCATATCAATCTTGGAACCACTTCCAACACACATCGTCACTTCACCCTTAACTAGTCTCTGTTTATTCTGCAACTCCCATTTCGAGTTACTAATCTTAGCAACTGAACTAGTATCAAATACTGAGGGTTTGCTATAAACACTAGTAAAGTACACATCAATAACATGTATATCAAATATACTTATGTTCACTTTGCCATCCTTCTTATCCGCCAATCACTTGGGGTAGTTCCGCTTCCAGTGACTAGTCCCTTTGCAGTAGAAGCACTTAGTCTCAGGCTTAGGATCAGACTTGGGCTTCTTCACTTGAGCAGCAACTTGCTTGCCGTTCTTCTTGAAGTTCCCCTTCTTCCCTTTGCCTTTTTCTTGAAACTAGTGGTCTTGTCAACCATCAACACTTGATGTTTTTCTTGATTTCTACCTTCGTTGATTTCAGCATCACGAAGAGCTTGGGAGTTGTTTCCGTTATCCCTTGCATATTATAGTTCATCACGAAGTTCTACTAACTTAGTGATGATGACTAGAGAATTCTGTCAATCACTATCTTATCTGGAAGATTAACTCCCACTTGATTCAAGCGATTGTAGTACCCAGACAATCTGAGCACATGCTCACTAGTTGAGCGATTCTCCTCCATCTTTTAGCTATAGAACTTGTTGGAGATTTCATATCTCTCAACTCGGGTATTTGCTTGAAATATTAACTTCAACTCCTGGAACATCTCATATGGTCCATGACGTTCAAAACGTCTTTGAAGTCCCAATTCTAAGCCATTAAGCATGGTGCACTAAACTATCAAGTAGTCATCATATTGAGCTAGCCAAACGTTCATAACGTCTGCATCTGCTCCTGCAATAGGTTTGTCACTCAGCGGTGCATCAAGGACATAATTTTTCTGTGCAGCAATGAGGATAAACCTCAGATCACGGATCCAATCCGCATCATTGCTACTAACATTTTTCAACACAATTTTCTCGAGGAACATATCAAAATAAACACAGGGAAGCAACAACGCGAGCTATTGATCTACAACATAATTTGCAAAATACTACCAGGACTAAGTTCATGATAAGTTTAAGTTCAGTTAATCAAATTACTTAGGAACTCCCACTTAGATAGACATCCCTCTAATCCTCTAAGTGATCACGTGATCCAAATCAACTAAACCATAACCGATCATCACGTGAGATGGAGTAGTTTTCAATGGTGAACATCGTCATGTTGATCATATCTACTATATGATTCACGCTCGACCTTTCGGTCTCTGTGTTCCGAGGCCATATCTGCATATGCTAGGCTCGTCAAGTATAACCTGAGTATTCTGCGTGTGCAAAACTAGCTTGCACCCGTTGTAGATGGACGTAGAGCTTATCACACCCGATCATCACGTGGTGTCTGGGCACGACGAACTTTGGCAACGATGCATAGTCAGGGAGAACACTTCTTGATAATTTAGTGAGAGATCATCTTATAATGCTACCGTCAATCAAAGCAAGATAAGATGCATAATAGGATAAACATCACATGCAATCAATATAAGTGATATGATATGGCCATCATCATCTTGTGCTTGTGATCTCCATCTCCGAAGCACCGTCATGATCACCATCGTCACCGGCGCGACACCTTGATCTCCATCGTAGCATCGTTGTCATCTCGCCAATATTATGCTTCCACGACTATCACTACCGCTTAGTAATAAAGTAAAGCATTACATCGCGATTGCATTGCATACAATAAAGCGACAACCATATGGCTCCTGCCAGTTGCCGATAACTCGGTTACAAAACATGATCATCTCATACAATAAAATCAGCATCATGCCTTGACCATATCACATCACAACATGCCCTGCAAAAACAAGTTAGACGTCCTCTACTTTGTTGTTGCAAGTTTTACGTGGCTGCTACGGGCTTTAAGTAAGAACTCATCTCACCTACGCATCAAAACCACAACGATAGTTCGTCAAATAGACTCCGTTTTAACCTTCTCAAGGACCGGGCGTAGTCACACTTGGTTCAACTAAAGTTGGAGAGACAGTCTTCCGCAAGCCATCTATGTGCAAAGCACGTCGAGGGAACCGGTCTCGCGTAAGAGTACGCGTAAGGTTGGTCCGGATCGTCTCACCCAACAATACCGCCGAACCAAAGTATGACATGCTGGTAGGCAGTATGACTTGTATCGCCCACAACTCACTTGTGTTCTACTCGTGCAAATAACATCAAACCATAAAACCTAGGCTCGGATGCCACTGTTGGGGAACGTAGTAATTTCGAAAATTTTCCTACGCACATGCAAGATCATGGTGATGCATAGCAACGAGAGGGGAGAGTGTTGTCTACGTACCAACGCAGACCGACTGCGGAAGCGATCACACAACATAGAGGAAGTAGTCGTACGTCTTGTTCCCGATCCGACCGATCCAAGCACCGTTACTCCGGCACCTCCGAGTTCTTAGCACACGTTCAGCTCGATGACGATCCTCGGGCTCCGATCCAGCAAAGCGTCGAGGAAGAGTTCCGTCAGGACAACGGCGTGGTGACGATCTTGATGTACTACCGACGCAGGGCTTCGCCTAAGCACTTCAACGATATGATCGAGGTGGAATTTGGTGGCAGGGGGCACCGCACACGGCTAAGGAACGATCTCAAGGATCAACTTGTGTGTCTTGGGGTGTCCCCTGCCCCCGTATATAAAGGTTGGAGGGAGGGGGGCTGGCCGGCCAAAGAGAGGGAGGCGCAGGAGGAGTCCTACTCCTACCGGGAGTAGGACTCCCCCCTCCAATCCTAGTCCAACTAGGAATCCTTTAAAGGAGAGAGAGAGAGAGAGAGAGAGAGAGAGAGAGGTGGCCGGCCCCTCTCCTAGTCCTAATAGGACTAGGGAGAGGGGGGAGGCGCAGCCCTATGTGGGCTGCCCTCTCACCTTTCCACTAAGGCCCATGTTGGCCCATTTGGCTCCCGGGGGGTTCCGGTAACCCTCCCGGTAATCCGGTAAAATCCCGATTTCACCCGGAACACTTCCGATGTCCAAACATAGGCTTCCAATATATCAATCTTTACGTCTCGACCATTTCGAGACTCCTCGTCATGTCCGTGATCTCATCCGGGACTCCGAACAACCTTCGGTACATCAAAATGCATAAACTCATAATAACTGTCATCGTAACGTTAAGCGTGCGGACCCTACGGTTCGAGAACAATGTAGACATGACCGAGACACGTTTCCGGTCAATAACCAATAGCGGGACCTGGATGCCCATATTGGCTCCTACATATTCTACGAAGATCTTTATCGGTCAGACCGCATAACAACATACGTTGTTCCCTTTGTCATCGGTATGTTACTTGCCCGAGATTCGATCGTCGGTATCCAATACCTAGTTCAATCTCGTTACTGGCAAGTCTCTTTACTCGTTCCGTAATACATCATCTCACAACTAACATCTTAGTTATAATGCTTGCAAGGCTTATGTGATGTGTATTACCGAGAGGGCCCAGAGATACCTCTCCAACACTCGGAGTGACAAACCCTAATCTCGAAATACGCCAACCCAACATCTACCATTGGAGACACCTGTAGTACTCCTTTATAATCACCCAGTTACGTTGTGACGTTTGGTAGTACCCAAAGTGTTCCTCCGGTAAACGGGAGTTGCATAATCTCATAGTTATAGGAACATGTATAAGTCATGAAGAAAGCAATAGCAACATACTAAACGATCGGGTGCTAAGCTAATGGAATGGGTCATGTCAATCAGATCATTCAACTAATGATGTGACCTCGTTAATCAAATAACAACTCTTTGTTCATGGTTAGGAAACATAACCATCTTTGATTAACGAGCTAGTCTAGTAGAGGCATACTAGTGACACTCTGTTTGTCTATGTATTCACACATGTATTATGTTTCCGGTTAATACAATTCTAGCATGAATAATAAACATTTATCATGATATAAGGAAATAAATAATAACTTTATTATTGCCTCTAGGGCATATTTCCTTCAGTCTCCCACTTGCACTAGAGTCAATAATCTAGTTTACATCGTCATGTGATTTAACAGCAATAGTTCACATCACCATGTGATTAACACCCATAGTTCACATTGCCATGTGACCAACACCCAAAGGGTTTACTGGATTTAGTAATCTAGTTCACATCGCTATGTGATTAACCCCAAAGAGTACTAAGGTGTGATCATGTTTTGCTTGTGAGAGAATCTTAGTCAACGGGTCTGCCACATTCAGATCCACATGTATTTTGCAAATTTTTATGTCAACAATGCTCTGCATGGAGCTACTCTAGCTAATTGCTCCCACTTTCAATATGTATCTAGACCGAGACTTAGAGTCATCTAGATTAGTGTCAAAACTTGCATCGGCGTAACCCTTTACGACGAACCTTTTGTCAAGTCCATAATCGAGAAACATATCCTTATTTCACTAAGGATAATTCTGACTGCTGTCCAGTGATCTACTCCTAGATCACTATTGTACTCCCTTGCCAAATCAGTGCAGGGTATACAATAGATCTGGCATACAGCATGACATACTTTATAGAACCTATGGCCAAGGCATAGGGAATGACTTTCATTCTCTTTCTATCTTCTGTCGTGGTCGGGCTTTGAGTCTTACTCAACTTCACACCTTGTAATACAGGCAAGAACTCTTTCTTTGACTGTTCCATTTTGAACTACTTCAAAATCTTGTCAAGGTATGTACCCAACATCTACCTTTGGAGACACCTGTAATGCTCCTTTATAATCACCCATTTACGTTGTGACGTTTGGTAGCACCCAAAGTGTTCCTCTGGCAAACGGGAGTTGCATAATCTCATAGTCATAGGAACATGTATAAGTCATGAAGAAAGCAATAGCAACATACTAAACGATCGGGTGCTAAGCTAATGGAATGGGTCATGTCAATCAGATCATTCAACTAATGATGTGACCTCGTTAATCAAATAACAACTCTTTTGTCCATGGTTAGGAAACATAACCATCTTTGATTAACGAGCTAGTCAAGTAGAGGCATACTAGTGACACTCTGTTTGTCTATGTATTCACACATGTATTATGTTTCCGGTTAATACAATTCTAGCATGAATAATAAACATTTATCATGATATAAGGAAATAAATAATAACTTTATTATTGCCTCTAGGGCATATTTCCTTCACTATGGTTTGGCAAGAAACCAAAGTTGTCGTTTCTTAAAGTTTGGGGTTGCGATGCTTATATGAAAAAGTTTCATCCTGATAAGCTCAAAACTCAAATCGGAGAAGTGCATCTTCATAAGATATCCAAAGGAAACTATTGGATACACCTTCTATCACAGATCCGAAGGCAAGACTTTTGTTGCTAAATTCGGAAACTTTCTGGAGAAGGAGTTTCTCTTGAAAGAAGTGAGTGGGAGGAAAGTAGAACTTGACGAGGTAGCTGTACCTGCTCCCTTATTGGAAAGTAATACATCACAGAAAAATGTTTCTGTGACACCAACACCAGTTAGTGAGGAAGCTAATGATGATGATCATGAAACTTCAGAACAAGACACTACTGAACCTCGTAGATCAACCAGAGCAAGATCCGCGCCAGAGTGGTACGGTAATCCAGTTCTGGAAATCATGCTACTAGATCATGATGAACCTACGAACTATGAAGAAGCGATGGTGAGCCCAGATTCCGCAAAGTGGCTTGAAGCCATGAAATCTGAGATATGATCCATGTATGAGATCAAAGTATGGACTTTGGTTGATGTAGCGCCCCAAGACCGATGTGCCAGGTGTCGTGCAGTTATTCGATGTTGTTGCGTTGTCATGTGCTTGGGTGTTGCATCATGTCACGTCATCATGTGCATTGCATCATGTCATCATGCCATCATATCATTATTTGTTGCAACTCAACTAAATAATTCGTATGGGTCTTCGATCCATTTAAATCGAGGGAAGGATGACTTCTCTTTATAACATATCCTCCCGATATTAGTGGAGCTATAATAAATATTCCGTTCTTTCGGAGTTAACCAAAACACACTTGCAAAAATCCCCACTCCCTTTCTACTTCAAGTTTGGTCCCCAAACTTGGCCAACATTTCTTTTCCCATTTATCGAGGCTCCTCCTAAATTCTCAACATTTTGGACTCTTCTAAATCCTAGTCCTTGTGCAAAGCTTTTTAATTAAATTCAAATGACTTTGAATTTAATTCTTGCAATCTTGCCCACTTCATTTTTTCTCGGAACAAGTGCAATTTTGCGAGTCCGGGAAAATTATTCGCGTGCCCACCTTCTTCCCCTAACCCCCTCTTTCTTTTCTTTCTCTTTAATCGTTTTCTGAAAAATAAGAGAAATAAGAGAAGAGGGAAGGAGAGAGCAGCCCAGCAGGCCTCTGGCCTCTTCTCCCCACGCTGGGCCGGCCTCCCAAGGCCCACTCCTCCAAACCCTAAGGCGCACCCCTGGCCCGATCCCCTCCTCCCTCGCTCTTTCCCTCGCGCCGCCAGGGGTCGATCCCATCTCTCCCCGATCCCATCTCCCTCGCTCCTCTCGTCCTCTCGCTGCCCGATCCCCATCCCCCTCCTAGCGCTGCCGCCTCTCTCCCTTTTCCTCCTGGCGTCGCTGCGCAGAGAAGGGACCGCCACCGCGACCCTGTCGAACGCCGGATCCCGAGCGCCGCGCCCTCAAGGGCCCCGCCTTCGCGTCCCCGACCTCCTCCATGGCCCTCCTCCTCCGGCCTCCTCGTCGTCCTGCCATGGACGATGAGCTCGAAGCTCCGCCCGACCCTACCGTCGCCCCTCTTCGCGTCGCCCGGGCGCCTGAGGAGAGGAGCGCCCGCGCCTCTGCCATGGCCTCCCTTCGCCAGCGCTGCGCCTCCGTCGCCCGGCGAGCTCCGCCACCAGCCGGTCCCTCCATCGCGCCTCCCTACTTCGTCCGACCGCCGTGTCACCATGCTCCAGCGCTGCTTCGAGCTCGTCATCCCCGACCTCCTCCATTCAGGATATCGTAGTTCCTCATCGTCCCGTTGCTTTCCTGTACTGCTGTCGCTGGACTCCAAGACCACCGCAACACCTGAACATCGTCTCGTTGTTTGCTGCCCGCCTCCCGTCGTTTTCGCAAAGTACCACAAGTTCCTGATGGTTGCGCCAAGTCCCCAGCGAGACCCGTTTTCGCCAAGTTCGTCTACACGAGAACGTCAAGTACCACTACGGGACGAAGAACGCCAAGTACCTCTCCGAAAACGAACATGTACCACTACGTCCGGAGGCATCGGATCCGTCAAGTCCGAAGACCCAAGTACCACGACCAAGCACCACGACGACCCTCGAGACCGACAAGTTATTCTACCGATGAACGCGTTGGACGTCAAGTACCCCTTCGAGATGACGAGATCGTCAAGTCCGGAGAACGCCAAGTACCCCTTCATGTCAGCAAGATCCGCAAATCGGACCCCGAACGATCGACGTCTTGTGGACCATGTACGACAACCGTCGCCGAAGACCCGTGAAACGTGAACGTGAACGACTACCGTCGCGAATACCTCTACGTCGTCATGTACCCCCACTTCCACTACCATCGCGAGAACGACTACTTCCCCTACTTCCCACGACGACCCCGTGTACAACTACTTCCTCGTCGACACGTGTACCCCTACCGCCGAACTCGATCCGTTTCGATGATGCTCGCTTCAAAGGTATAACCGCCGGAACGATGCCCGTGAACGAATGCATGTGTGATGTATGAAATGCTCGTGTTTGCTCCGTGTCGGAGTTGTTCGGTGCACGTTGCCCCTCTTTTGCCTTGCCACCATCTTGTGGGAACCCGGTATCCGGGATCACCCCACCTTCTATCGCATGACACGCTCCCGCCACTTTTCCTTTTGCACCGGGATCTCAATCGAGTTACCGGAACCGATATGTTGCCGTGGCATCACTTTCGGATTCGTTGCCGTGGCACCCTTTTCTTCCACCACGGTGACAATGCTTCATAATGCTCTTATCAACATTTTTGCATAAATATTGCATAACTTGTTCATGTCATCCGCATCATGATAACAACAATTAAAATTGATTAAATTGATGTTTGGTTTAATTTGCTCCCATGCCATGCTAAAATGATTTAATTCATATCTAAATAACTGTAACTTCGTTTTTAATAAACTTTATATGTAAATGGGGTAGAATTTTGCCTAGTTTATCATGGTGGCATCACTTTGCATGCTAAACAACTCTAAAATTGTGTTTAGGACAGATCAGGACCAAACCTAATATTTGCACATGAGGATTTTCCGGAATTGTTGTTCGTTGCTTCCGGCCTCATTTAAACTTGCCTAGATTAGATAGTTTCATCATGTTTCCCCACTTGCCATGTTTAACAACATTTGATATTGTTGGGTACATAAACGAGATCGAACTAAATAATTGACGTGGTGTTTCATCAATATGCAACTTCGTTGCATATTGAGCTCCACTTAATTTGTAGGATTGTTTGTGCACTTTGCCATGCCATGCTTCATTAAACCGGACATGCATCATACTCGATTGTGCATCATGCCATGTTGATGTGTTGGTTGTTTACTATGCTGTTTGCTCTTTTCTGGTGTTTGCTTCTTCGGGTTGGTTCCGTTAACGTCGAGTTTGTGAGGATCCGTTCGTCTTCGTCCGTTTGTCTTCTTCATGGACTTGTTCTTCTTCCTTGCGGGATTTCAGGCAAGATGATCATACCCTCGAAATCACTACTATCTTTGCTATGCTAGTTTGCTCGCTCTTTTGCTATGCCATTGCTACGATGCCTACCACTTGCTTGTCAGCCTCCCAAATTGCCATGTTCAGCCCCTAACCCACCATTGTCCTAGCAAACCGTTGATTGGCTATGTTACCGCTTTGCTCAGCCCCTCTTATAGCGTTGTTAGTTGCAGGTGAAGATTGAAGTTTGTTCCATGATTGGAACATGGAGATGCCATTCCTTGTTGGAACATTTATTTACTTGTTGGGATATCACAATATATCTTATTTAATTAATGCATCTATATACTTGGTAAAGGGTGGAAGGCTCGGCCTTATGCCTGGTGTTTTGTTCCACTCTTGCCGCCCTAGTTTCTGTCATATCGGTGTTATGTTCTTGGATTTTGCGTCCCTTACGCGGTTGGGCTATAATGGGAACCCCTTGACAGTTCGCCTTAAGTAAAGCTTCTCCAGCAATGCCCAACATTGGTTTTACCATTTGCCACCTAGCCTTTTCCTTCCCTTGAGTCGGCCGGCTCAAGGGTCATCATTATTTTAGCCCCCCCCCCCCCGGGCCAGTGCTCCTCTGAGTGTTGGTCCACCTGTCAGCTGCCGGTGGCCACCAGGGGCAACTCTGGGCTGGCTTACCCGTACCTAAGACAATCTGAGTGTGCCCTGAGAAAGAGATATGTGCAGCTCCTATCGGGATTTGTCGGCACATTCGGGCGGTGTTGCTGGTTTAGTTTTACCCTGTCGAAATGTCTTGTTGTACTGGGATACCGAGTCTGATCGGAATGTCTCGGGTGGAGGTCTATTCCTTCGTTGACCGTGAGAGCTTGTGATGGGCTAAGTTGGGACACCCCTGCAGGGATTTGATCTTTCGAAAGCCGTGCCCGCGGTTATGGGCAGATGGGAATTTGTTAACGTCCGGTTGTAGAAAACCTAAAGTTGACCTTAATTAAAATGTATCAACTGCATGTGTAACCGTGATGGTCCCTTTCCGGCGGAGTCCGGGAAGTGAACACGGTTGTTGGAGTTATGCTTGACGTAGGTAGTCCAGGATCACTTCTTGATCATACTTTTATCGACCGTGCTTTGCCTTCTCTTCTCGCTCTCTTTTGCGAATAGGTTAGCCACCATATATGCTAGTCGCTTGCTGCAGCTCCACCTCATACCTTTACCTTACCCATCAGCTTAAATAGTCTTGATCGCGAGGGTGCGAGATTGCTGAGTCCCCGTGGCTCACAGATACTTCCAAACCAGCTTGCAGGTGCCGATGAGTCCGAGCAGATGGCGCAACCCAGCTCAGGAGGAGCTCGTTGAAGACCTTGTTCATTAGTGTTGTTTCGTTCTAGTTGATCAGTAGTGGAGCCCGATTGGGGTCGATCGGGGACCTTTGTCGCATTTGGGGTTCTTCTTTTATTTTGGTTCCGTAGTCGAACGATGAGTGCATTTGGTTGATGTAATGTTTTATTCATGTAATTGTGTGAAGTGGCGAGTGTAAGCCAACTATGTATCTCTTTCCCTTATGTATTACATGGGTTGTGTAAAGATTACCTCACTTGCGACATATGCCTTCAATGCGATTATGCCTCTAAGTCGTGCCTCGACACGTGGGAGATATAGTCGCATCGAGGGTGTTACAAGTTGGTATCAGAGCCTTCCCCGACCTTAGGAGCCCCCATTGCTTGATCGTTTTTAGCAGCCGATTTGTGTCTAGAAAAATGTTTTGAGTCCTTTAGGAATTATATATCGGAGAGTTTAGGAATTCTTTTTACTTCCCAGTCTCCTCATCGCTCTGGTAAGGCATCCTGACGTAGAGTTTTGACTCTTCTCTTCTCAAATTTAGGATCACGCGAGTATCTTGGATTTGTTCCGATGGCTTATGATGAGAATACTGTCTTGGTGCCTCCTGTCAGGGGTTTAGTGGAAGTGTCCCGGGGAGTTGAGCTCTGAGGTGTTGTCATCATAATTTTATCGTTGCAATTCTGGTATACTTGAGATATGTGCGCGACATCGAAAATCTCCTTTATGCAGTTCGTTGGTGAGATAACCTCGACGCCACCCAGTACTGGGGCGGGAGTTCGGGAGTATCGCCATAACTTGTATAACGAATGCTTTTCGAAGGTTGAGATAGATGGTTTCCGAAGGTTTCTTGGTTATGTGTTGAAGGATGGATGCAGCTGGATGTAGGATTTGCTAGCTTGGGTGAGATATTATGCTTCCCCTGTATCCTCAACACCTGATTGCATAACCGGAAAGTTTCGGGAGTTTCATAGGTGGGAATTCAAGTAGCTCTTAGGATATCTTTTGCGACAGATGTATGATATGAAATTGGGGTTCGACGTCTAGTGGTCCACCTATTCACGGTCGATTTTACAGTGGCCTCGTTGTGTCTTAAAGAGTCCTTGGCTATGCTGACTAGGGGACGCTTCGTATGTCATGTGCACTGCCTTGTACATGATGGTGTTGTACGATCGAGCCCGTGTAGGTCCCACCACGAAAACTTCGGACGAAATCTCTATCATATGTTTGTTCCGGCTTATTTTGCAAGCCAATCCTTTTGTTTTGTTTTGAGTTGTGGTATTCGAGTTGCTTCAAAGTCAAATGTTGATTCCATACCTTTTTCCTAAATGGTGTTCTCATACTCCGATGTGAATACCAATCCTTCTTGATCATCAAGATTGTTTTTGTTAATTCGTTTCATCCGGTGTGTCTCTCCTCAAGTGGATCTGTTCTTTTCAACATCCGCAAGATTCAATCTCAGTTTTCTCAACGGTGTTTGCTTCATCCGTCTCCAAGTTGTCTTTGTTTTTTCCCACCCTCCCTCCCTTTGTTTTTCTTCAAGGAATCCGATGTCTTATTCAAGTATCCATTGTATTGATGGAAGTCTCTTCATTCTTTTTCCTTCATGTTTTACCCGGTGTTTCTCATGAAGATGCTCTACTCGTTCTTCTTTATCCATTCTTTTCTTCTCCGGTGGATTCAAATCAAGCTTGCGGTGTTGATCTCATATCCCTTTTTCCTCGTTTCAATACATTCTCATACCGGTGCACCTCATAATAATTAACTTCTCGCTATTCTATTACTCCAAAGTGCTCAAGATATCTCGAAGATTCGTGTATCCACTCTTCTTTAATTCAAGCTATTTCGAGGTCCTATCTTATTCATGCCTTTTAATTAAACCGGTGCATTCTCCTTTTCAAGTAATCATTTCAACGGTGTTTCTTTGAAGTGGGCCCTAACCCACAGGTCTTTTTCCAGGGTCTTACCTGACTCTTCTTATTTCCCGGAGGTATTCTCAAATTCTTTTCGAAGTTTGACGTAAGTATGAGTTATCATCAGTCATATGTATTTTCTCCAAGATCTGTCAAATTCTTTTCATCGTTGGATCAACCTCTTCGTTTTGATTCTTCCGGAGTGTCTAAATAATTCATGGTGGTGTTTCTCATCGTAATTCTCAGATTTTGGAGACCGAAGAAGATTTTTTCTCTCAATCTTGCTCCATTCTCTTCAAGTTTTCGCGATTCTGTCTTGTTGCCATCCTCTCATAATTATTTGCGATCGTGAGATATTCTTTTCAACCATCCGGAGTAATTCAGGAGCCTTTTTAGTTTGTTCATCCGGAGTCCAACATCTAAGATTTATTAATTCTTAGCTTTCAGCTATAATTCTCCAATCTTACCGGTGTATCGTTAAAGTGATCTCTAATCGGTCCATGATCTATTCGTTTCACTTGCATCTAAATTTTCTCAAGCATCTTCGTTCATTTTATAATTCTTCCGGTGTTTCTTTATTTTTCCTTCGGTCATTTTAATTCTCACGGTGGTTCGTTCAAGAGTTCTCGTCATTCGTTGTCATATTAATTCATTTGTTGTTCCAATCCTACCGGTGTTTTCGTTGAAGACGTTCTCAAGTTTATGTATATCTCTTTTAATCCTTGATACGAGGATAAGTAATATGCCAAATCCGTTGGTTGTCATCAATTTAAATTGGTGAAGGATAAGCATAATGTAATTCTTACTCTTGTTCCATCCAGGTGATTAATTTCCTTATTCCGGAGGCTCATCAAATTCTTGATTTTCTTTTGTTCATCTTTTCTTTCCCGGAGTTCCAAGTTCTCTCAATTATTTCATCGCGAAGCTCCTTCTAAATCATTACAAGGTCTCACCTTGTGTTTTCAACTTCTTTTCCTTTTATCATCCTTTCGTTATCGGAGTTCTTAATGGAGGTTC
Organism: Triticum monococcum; assembly: GCA_034509565.1. NCBI lineage: Eukaryota > Viridiplantae > Streptophyta > Magnoliopsida > Poales > Poaceae > Triticum > Triticum monococcum. The sequence continues at coordinate 58,905,879 of CM067846.1, read as the reverse complement.
TACATAATGGTCCATCAAGGATTTAATTCCTTCTCAAAGTGTTCATTGAGAATTTTGTCAAAGGAGCTCAAGCTTTCTTCATCTTGCTATCCGGAGTGCAATTCTTTCTTCCATGTTATTGGTGGTGGTATTATATCATTCTTGATAATTTGAGTTCATGTTTTCATGATTCATATGCTGTCAAGATTGGGATATTTTAAATCCATCAACCTATTCGTTGGTATTGTCTTGGGTTATATTTCACCTAAAGCCTTCCCTAAGGATGGTTGTTATTATGGTGCTTATATATGACCAAGTTCTTCATTTATCCTTCCGGTGAAATAATTTCTCGTCTCCTTGTTCATATAAATCCAATCAATTCTTCTTCCCGTGAGTGGCAGGCTGTCACCTCATAATTGGAGATGTACTCCACAAGACCATATCAAGCTTATTCTTTTCGTTGTTGTTTTCCAACAACTCCGTGCGAACCTTCTCTTTAAGATGCTTTTCAAATTCTTTTGTGGTAGAAGATGTCTTTTCCTCTCAATTCTTTCCTTTTCCAAGATCCAACTTCTATTCTTTCTCCCAGAGGTCTTGTGATGTTGCTCTCTTCAACCCATCTTCTTGGTTTGTCATGATAGTGTTCTTTTCTTTGCTTATCCATTCAACCGGAGTGTCGTGTTTTCTTTCGAGCTTTCTCATCTTATCAATTTTTGCATCCCTTCTCAACCGGAGTGCTGTCCAAATTATATAAGCCTTATTCCTTCTCTATCTTGTCTTAACCGGAGTGGTTTCATTATATATTTTCCTTTAACCTCAAGGGTTTCGCAATGCTCGTTGTCCCTCTTTTCTAACGGAGTGTTTTCGACTTTGTTCACCTTCGTTGTATTCTTTTCTCGATTAGTTCAACCTTTTCAAGGTTCTTTGGTTTCACTCGTTTGTCAAAGGAGCAACTTAGCTTACCTCTTCTCTTTCTCTTCCGTTGTTCCCCCGGTGCCATTCCAGATCTCGGGACGAGATCCTCTCGTAGTGGTGGAGTGTTGTAACGCCCCGAGACCGATGTGCCAGGTGTCGTGCAGTTATTCGATGTTGTTGCGTTGTCATGTGCTTGCGTGTTGCATCATGTCACGTCATCATGTGCATTGCATCATGTCATCATGCCATCATATCATTATTTGTTGCAACTCAACTAAATAATTCGTATGGGTCTTCGATCCATTTAAATCGAGGGAAGGATGACTTCTCTTTATAACATATCCTCCCGATATTAGTGGAGCTATAATAAATATTCCGTTCTTTCGGAGTTAACCAAAACACACTTGCAAAAATCCCCACTCCCTTTCTACTTCAAGTTTGGTCCCCCAACTTGGCCAACATTTCTTTTCCCATTTATCGAGGCTCCTCCTAAATTCTCAACATTTTTGGACTCTTCTAAATCCTAGTCCTTGTGCAAAGCTTTTTAATTAAATTCAAATGACTTTGAATTTAATTCTTGCAATCTTGCCCACTTCATTTTTTCTCGGAACAAGTGCAATTTTGCGAGTCCGGGAAAATTATTCGCGTGCCCACCTTCTTCCCCTAACCCCCTCTTTCTTTTCTTTCTCTTTAATCGTTTTCTAAAAAATAAGAGAAATAAGAGAAGAGGGAAGGAGAGAGCAGCCCAGCAGGCCTCTGGCCTCTTCTCCCCACGCTGGGCCGGCCTCCCAAGGCCCACTCCTCCAAACCCTAAGGCGCACCCCTGGCCCGATCCCCTCCTCCCTTGCTCTTTCCCTCGCGCCGCCAGGGGTCGATCCCATCTCTCCTCGATCCCATCTCCCTCGCTCCTCTCGTCCTCTCGCTGCCCGATCCCCATCCCCCTCCTAGCGCTGCCGCCTCTCTCCCTTTTCCTCCTGGCGTCGCTGCGCAGAGAAGGGACCGCCACCGCGACCCTGTCGAACGCCGGATCCCGAGCGCTGCGCCCTCAAGGGCCCCGCCTTCGCGTCACCGACCTCCTCCATGGCCCTCCTCCTCCGGCCTCCTCGTCGTCCTGCCATGGACGACGAGCTCGAAGCTCTGCCCGACCCTACCGTCGCCCCTCTTCGCGTCGCCCGGGCGCCTGAGGAGAGGAGCGCCCGCGCCTCTGCCATGGCCTCCCTTCGCCAGCGCTGCGCCTCCGTCGCCCGGTGAGCTCCGCCACCAGCCGGTCCCTCCATCGCGCCTCCCTGCTTCGTCCGACCGCCGTGTCACCATGCTCCAGCGCTGCTTCGAGCTCGTCATCCCCGACCTCCTCCGTTCAGGATATCGTAGTTCCTCATCGTCCCGTTGCCGGAGTTCACGCCCAAGGTCTACTGCAACCTCACCTTGGGCCATGCTGTTGCCTTCCTGTACTGCTGTCGCTGGACTCCAAGACCACCGCAACACCTGAACATCGTCTCGTTGTTCGCTGCCCGCCTCCCGTCGTTTTTGCAAAGTACCACAAGTTCCTGATGGTTGCGCCAAGTCCCCAGCGAGACCCGTTTTCGCCAAGTTCGTCTACACGAAAACGTCAAGTACCACTACAGGACGAAGAACGCCAAGTACCTCTCCGAAAACGAAAGTGTACCACTACGTCCGGAGGCATCGGATCCGTCAAGTCCGAAGACCCAAGTACCACGACCAAGCACCACGACGACCCTCGAGACCGCCAAGTTATTCTACCGATGAACGCGTTGGACGTCAAGTACCCCTTCGAGATGACAAGATCGGCAAGTCCAGAGAACGCCAAGTACCCCTTCATGTCGGCAAGATCCGCAAATCGGACCCCGAACGATCGACGTCTTGTGGACCATGTACGACAACCGTCGCCGAAGACCCGTGAAACGTGAACGTGAACGACTACCGTCGCGAGTACCTCTACGTCGTCATGTACCCCCACTTCCACTACCATCGCGAGAACGACTACTTCCCCTACTTCCCATGACGACCCCGTGTACAACTACTTCCTCGTCGACACGTGTACCCCTACCGCCGAACTCGATCCGTTTCGATGATGCTCGCTTCAAAGGTATAACCGCCGGAACGATGCCCGTGAACGAATGCATGTGTGATGTATGAAATGCTCGTGTTTGCTCCGTGTCGGAGTTGTTCGGTGCACGTTGCCCCTCTTTTGCCTTGCCACCATCTTGTGGGAACCCGGTATCCAGGATCACCCCACCTTCTATCGCATGACACGCTCCCGCCACTTTTCCTTTTGCACCGGGATCTCAATCGAGTTACCGGAACCGATATGTTGCCGTGGCATCACTTTCGGATTCGTTGCCGTGGCACCCTTTTCTTCCACCACGGTGACAATGCTTCATAATGCTCTTATCAACATTTTTGCATAAATATTGCATAACTTGTTCATGTCATCCGCATCATGATAACAACAATTAAAATTGATTAAATTGATGTTTGGTTAAATTTGCTCCCATGCCATGCTAAAATGATTTAATTCATATCTAAATAACCGTAACTCCGTTTTTAATAAACTTTATATGTAAATGGGGTAGAATTTTGCCTAGTTTATCATGGTGGCATCACTTTGCATGTTAAACAACTCTAAAATTGTGTTTAGGACAGATCAGGACCAAACCTAATATTTGCACATGAGGATTTTCCGGAATTGTTGTTCGTTGCTTCTGGCCTCATTTAAACTTGCCTAGATTAGATAGTTTCATCATGTTTCCCCACTTGCCATGTTTAACAACATTTGATATTGTTGGGTACATAAACGAGATCGAACTAAATAATTGACGTGGTGTTTCGTCAATATGCAACTCCGTTGCATATTGAGCTCCACTTAATTTGTAGGATTGTTTGTGCACTTTGCCATGCCAGGCTTCATTAAACCGGACATGCATCATACTCGATTGTGCATCATGCCATGTTGATGTGTTGGTTGTTTACTATGCTGTTTGCTCTTTTCCGGTGTTTGCTTCTTCGGGTTGGTTCCGTTAACGTCGAGTTTGTGAGGATCCGTTCGTCTTCGTCCGTTTGTCTTCTTCATGGACTTGTTCTTCTTCCTTGCGGGATTTCAGGCAAGATGATCATACCCTCGAAATCACTACTATCTTTGCTATGCTAGTTTGCTCGCTCTTTTGCTATGCCATTGCTACGATGCCTACCACTTGCTTGTCAGCCTCCCAAATTGCCATGTTCAGCCCCTAACCCACCATTGTCCTAGCAAACCGTTGATTGGCTATGTTACCGCTTTGCTCAGCCCCTCTTATAGCGTTGTTAGTTGCAGGTGAAGATTGAAGTTTGTTCCATGATTGGAACATGGAGATGCCGTTCCTTGTTGGAACATTTATTTACTTGTTGGGATATCACAATATATCTTATTTAATTAATGCATCTATATACTTGGTAAAGGGTGGAAGGCTCGGCCTTATGCCTGGTGTTTTGTTCCACTCTTGCCGCCCTAGTTTCCGTCATATCGGTGTTATGTTCTCGGATTTTGCATCCCTTACGCGGTTGGGCTATAATGGGAACCCCTTGACAGTTCGCCTTAAGTAAAGCTTCTCCAGCAATGCCCAACATTGGTTTTACCATTTGCCACCTAGCCTTTTCCTTCCCTTGAGTCGGCCGGCTCAAGGGTCATCATTATTTTAGCCCCCCCCCCCCCCCGGGCCAGTGCTCCTCTGAGTGTTGGTCCACCTGTCAGCTGCCGGTGGCCACCAGGGGCAACTCTGGGCTGGCTTACCCGTACCTAAGACAATCTGAGTGTGCCCTGAGAAAGAGATATGTGCAGCTCCTATCGGGATTTGTCGGCACATTCGGGCGGTGTTGCTGGTTTAGTTTTACCCTGTCGAAATGTCTTGTTGTACTGGGATACCGAGTCTGATCGGAATGTCTCGGGTGGAGGTCTATTCCTTCGTTGACCGTGAGAGCTTGTGATGGGCTAAGTTGGGACACCCCTGCAGGGATTTGATCTTTCGAAAGCCGTGCCCGCGGTTATGGGCAGATGGGAATTTGTTAACGTCCGGTTGTAGAAAACCTAAAGTTGAGCTTAATTAAAATGTATCAACTGCGTGTGTAACCGTGATGGTCCCTTTCCGGCGGAGTCCGGGAAGTGAACACGGTTGTTGGAGTTATGCTTGACGTAGGTAGTCCAGGATCACTTCTTGATCATACTTTTATCGACCGTGCTTTGCCTTCTCTTCTCGCTCTCTTTTGCGAATAGGTTAGCCACCATATATGCTAGTCGCTTGCTGCAGCTCCACCTCATACCTTTACCTTACCCATCAGCTTAAATAGTCTTGATCGCGAGGGTGCGAGATTGCTGAGTCCCCGTGGCTCACAGATACTTCCAAACCAGCTTGCAGGTGCCGATGAGTCCGAGCAGATGGCGCAACCCAGCTCAGGAGGAGCTCGTTGAAGACCTTGTTCATTAGTGTTGTTTCATTCTAGTTGATCAGTAGTGGAGCCCGGTTGGGGTCGATCGGGGACCTTTGTCGCATTTGGGGTTCTTCTTTTATTTTGGTTCCGTAGTCGGACCATGAGTGCATTTGGTTGATGTAATGTTTTATTCATGTAATTGTGTGAAGTGGCGAGTGTAAGCCAACTATGTATCTCTTTCCCTTATGTATTACATGGGTTGTGTAAAGATTACCTCACTTGCGACATATGCCTTCAATGCGATTATGCCTCTAAGTCGTGCCTCAACACGTGGGAGATATAGTCGCATCGAGGGTGTTACAGTTTACTTGCCCGATGATCGGCAAGCCATAGAAAATAAATGGATCTTCAAGAGGAAGACGGACGCTGATAGTAGTGTTACTATCTACAAAGCTAGAATTGTCGCAAAAAGTTTTTCGACAAATTCAAAGTGTTGACTACAATGAGAGTTTCTCACTCGTATCTATGCTTAAGTCTGTCCGAATCATGTTAGCAATTGCCGCATTTTATGAAATCTGGCAAATGGATAAACAAAACTGCATTCCTTAATGGATTTGCTAAAGAAGAGTTGTATACGATGCAACTAGAAGGTTTTGTCGATCCTAAAGGTGTTAACTAAATATGCAAGCTCCAGCGATCTATCTGTGGACTGGTGCAAACATCTCGGAGTTGGAATATACGCTTTGATGAGTTGATCAAAGCATATAGTTTTATACAGACTTGCGGTGAAGCCTGTATTTACGAGAAAGTGAGTGGGAGCAATACAGCATTTCTGATAAGTATATGTGAATGACATATTGTTGATCGGAAATAATGTAGAATTATTCTGTAAAGCATAAAAGGAGTGTTTGAAAGGAGTTTTTTCAAAGAAAGACTTCGGTAAAGCTGCTTACATATTGAGCTTCAAGATCTATAGAGATAGATCAAGACGCTTGATAAGTTTTTCAATAAGTACATACCTTGACAAGATTTTGAAGTAGTTCAAAATGGAACAGTCAAAGAAAAAGTTTCTTGCCTGTGTTACAAGGTGTGAAGTTGAGTAAAGACTCAAAGCCCGACCACGGCAGAAGATAGAAAGAAAATGAAAGTCATTCCCTATGCCTCATTCATAGGTTCTATAAAGTATGCCATGCTGTGTACCAGATGTATTGTATACCCTGCACTGATTTGGCAAGGGAGTACAATAGTGATCTAGGAGTAGATCACTGGACAGCGGTCAGAATTATCCTTAGTGAAATAAGGATATGTTTCTCGATTATGGACGTGACAAAAAGGTTCGTCGTAAAGGGTTACGTCGATGCAAGTTTTTGACACTGATCCAGATGAATCTAAAGTCTCAATCTGGATACATATTGAAAGTGGGAGCAATTAGCTAGAGTAGCTCCATGCAGAGCATTATAGACATAGAATTTTGCAAAATACTTACGGATCTGAATGTGACAGACCCGTTGACTAAAATTATCTCACAAGCAAAACATGATCACACCTCAGTACTCTTTGGGTGTTAATCACATAGAGATGTGAACTAGATTACTGACTCTAGTAAACCCTTTGAGTGTTGGTCACATGACAATGTGAACTATGGGTGTTAATCACATGGTGATGTGAACTATTGCTGCTAAATCACATGGCAATGTGAACTAGATTATTGACTCTAGTGCAAGTGGGAGACTGAAGGAAATATGCCCTAGAGGCAATAATAAAGTTATTATTTATTTCCTTATATCATGATAAATGTTTATTATTCATGCTAGAATTGTATTAACCGGAAACATAATACATGTGTGAATACATAGACAAACAGAGTGTCACTAGTATGCCTCTACTTGACTAGCTCGTTAATCAAAGATGGTTATGTTTCCTAACCATGGACAAAAGAGTTGTTATTTGATTAACGAGGTCACATCATTAGTTGAATGATCTGATTGACATGACCCATTCCATTAGCTTAGCACACGATCGTTTAGTATGTTGCTATTGCTTGTCTTCATGACTTATACATGTTCCTATGACTATGAGATTATGCAACTACCGTTTGCCGGAGGAACACTTTGGGTACTACCAAACGTCACAACGTAACTGGGTGATTATAAAGGAGTACTACAGGTGGCTCCAAAGGTAGATGTTGGGTTGGCGTATTTCGAGATTAGGATTTGTCACTCCGATTGTCGGAGAGGTATCTCTGGGCCCTCTCGGTAATGCACATCACTTAAGCCTTGCAAGCAGTGCAACTAATAAGTTAGTTGTGGGATGATGTATTACGGAACGAGTAAAGAGACTTGCCGGTAACGAGATTGAACTAGGTATCGGATACCGACGATCGAATCTCGGGCAAGTAACATACCGATGACAAAGGGAACAACGTATGTTGTTATGCGGTCTGACCGATAAAGATCTTCGTAGAATATGTAGGAGCCAATATGGGCATCCAGGTCCCGCTATTGGTTATTGACAGGAGACGTGTCTCGGTCATGTCTACAATGTTCTCGAACCGTAGGGTCCGCACGCTTAACGTTACGATGACAGTTATTATGAGTTTATGCATTTTGATGTACCGAAGGTTGTTCGGAGTCCCGGATGAGATCACGGACATGACGAGGAGTCTCTAAATGGTCGAGACGTAAAGATTGATATATTGGAAGCCTATGTTTGGACATCGGAAGTGTTCCGGGTGAAATCGGGATTTTACCGGATTACCGGGAGGGTTACCGGAACCCCCCGGGAGCCAAATGGGCCTACATGGGCCATTGTGGAAAGGTGAAAGGGGCTGCCAAGGAGGGCTGCGCGCCTCCCCCCCCTCCCCTAGTCCTATTAGGACTAGGAGAGGTGGCCGGCCACCTCTCTCTCTTTCCCTCTCCCTTTTTCCCAAGGAGTCCTAGTTGGAATAGGATTGGGGGGGGAGTCCTACTCCCCGTAGGAGTAGGACTCCTCCTGCGCCTCCCTCCTTTGGCCGGCCAGCCTCCCCCCTTTCATCCTTTATATACGGGGGCAGAGGACACCCCAATACACACAAGTTGATCCTTGAGATCGTTCCTTAGCCGTGTGCGGTGCCCCCTGCCACCAAATTCCACCTCGATCATACCGTTGCAGTGCTTAGGCGAAGCCGTGCGTCGGTAGTGCATCAAGATCGTCACCACGCCGTCGTGCTGACGGAACTCTTCCTCGACGCTTTGCTGGATCGGAGCCCGAGGAACGTCATCGAGCTGAACGTGTGCTAAGAACTCGGAGGTGCCGGAGTAACGGTGCTTGGATCGGTCGGATCGGGAAGAAGACGTACGACTACTTCCTCTATGTTGTGTCGACGCTTCCGTTGTGATCTACAAGGGTACATAGATCAGACTCTCCCCCTCGTTGCTATGCATCACCATGATCTTGCGTGTGCGTAGGAAAATTTTTGAAATTACTGCGTTATCCAACAATCCACTGTTGTCATTTTGTACTGCGGGTCTTCCGTTACCCCGCCTCGTGTCATATTGACCCATTTGCACCGAAACAAAGGGACCTTCAAACCCCGTCGATAGTCAAGTTCCCATATGTCCTGTATATAACCATAATATGTTTCCTTTCCCGTCTTGGCTTCTGCATCAAAGCGGACACCACTGTTTTGGTTGGTGCTCTTCTTATCTTGGGCGATCGTGTAAAATGTATTACCATTTATCTCGTACCCTTTGAAAGTCATTATATTCGAAGATGGTAACTGGGAGACCAAGTACATGTCATCTTCAATAGAGGTGTCATGCATGGTACGTGTCTGCAACCAGCTGGCGAAACTCTTGGTTTGTTCATGTGTAATCCAGTCATCAGACCGCTCCGGATGTTTGGAGCGTAGCAAATTCTTGTGTTCATCCATATACGGAGCCACCAAGGCGGAATTCTGTAGAACTGTGTAGTGTGCTTCAGTAAGAGAATGTCCATCCATACATATTATTTGTTCCCCTCCTAGCGTGCCTTTTCCATCCAGTCTGCCCTTATGCCGCGATTCAGGAACACCAATTGGCTTATGGTCAGGAATAAAGTCAATACAAAACTCAATGACCTCCTCATTTTCATGGCCCTTGGAGATGCTTCCTTCTGGCCTAGCACGATTATGAACATATTTCTTTAAGACTCCCATGAACCTCTCAAAGGGGAACATATTGTGTAGAAATACAGGACCCAAAACGTTAATCTCTTCGCATAGGTGAACTAGGACGTGCGTCATGATGTTGAAGAAGGATGGTGGGAACACCAACTCGAAACTGACAAGACATTGCACCAAATCATTCTGTAACCTTGGTATGATTTCTGGATCGATTACCTTCTGAGAGATTGCATTGAGAAATGCACATAGCTTCACAATGGCTAATCGAACGTTTTCCGGTAGAAGCCCCCTCAATGCAACCGGAAGCAGTTGCGTCATAATCACGTGGCAGTCATGAGACTTTAGGTTCTGGAACTTTTTCTCTGCCATGTTTATTATTCCCTTTATATTCGACGAGAAGCCAGACGGTACCTTAATACTGAGCAGGCATTCAAAGAAGATTTTCTTCTCTTCTTTGGTAAGAGCGTAGCTTGCATGACCCTGATGTATGCCGTCTTTTCCGTGCATACGTTGCTGGTCCTCCCGTGCCTCAGGTGTATCTTTTGTCTTCCCATACACGCCCAAGAAGCCAAGCAGGGTCACACAAAGATTCTTCGTCACGTGCATCACGTCAATTGCGGAGCGGACCTCGAGGTCTTTCCAATAGGGCAGGTCCCAAAATATAGATTTCTTCTTCCACATGGGTGCGCGTCCGTCAGCGTCATTCAGAACAGGTTGTCCACCAGGACCCTTTCCAAAGACCACCTTCAAATCCTTGACCATATCATGTACATCAGCACCAGTACGGTGGCGAGGCTTCGTCCGGTGATCCGCCTCACCTTTGAAATGCTTGCCTTTCTTTCTTACGAGATGCCTGCTCGGAAGAAATCGACGATGTCCCAGGTACACATTCTTATTAGCCAAATATATACTGTCGGTATTGTCCAAACAGTGCGTGCATGCGCGGTATCCCTTGTTTGTCTGTCCTGAAAGGTTACTGAGAGCAGGCCAATCATTGATGGTCACGAACAGCAATGCCTTTAGGTCAAATTCTTCCCCCATGTGCTCATCCCACGCACGTACACCTGTTCCATTCCACAGTTGTAAGAGTTCTTCAAGTAATGGCCTTAGGTACACATCTATGTCGTTGTCGGGTTGCTTAGGGCCTTGGATGAGCACTGGCATCATAATGAACTTCTGCTTCATGCACAACCAAGGAGGAAGGTTATACAAACATAGAGTCACAGGCCAGGTGCTATGGTTGCTGCTCTGCTCCCCAAAAGGATTAATGCCATCTGCGCTTAGACCAAACCATACGCTCCTTGCGTCATCTGCAAACTCCTTCCCGTACTTTCTTTCGATTTTTCTCCACTGCGACCCGTCAGCGGGTACTCTCAACTTTCCGTCTTTCTTATGGTCTTCTCTGTGCCATCGCATCGCCTTGGCATGCTCTTTGTTTTGGAACAAATGTTTCAACCGTGGTATTATAGGAGCATACCACATCACCTTGGCAGGAATCTTCTTCCTGGGGCGCCGGCCCTCGACATCACCAGGGTCATCGCGGCTGATCTTATAGCGCAATGCACCACATACCGGGCAAGCGTTCAAATCCTCGTACTCACCGCGGTAGAGGATGCAATCATTAGGGCATGCATGTATCTTCTGCACCTCTAACCCTAGAGGGCAGACAGCCTTCTTTGCTTCGTACGTACTCTCGGGCAATTCGTTGCCCTTTGGCGGAAGCATATCCTTTATCATTACCAGCAACTTTCCAAATCCCTTGTCAGATACACCATTCTCTGCCTTCCATTGCAGCAATTCCAGTGTGGTGCCCAGCTTTTTCTTCTCACCTACGCAATTCGGGTACAACAATTTTTTGTGATCCTCTAACATGCGCTGCAACTTCTTCTTCTCCAAATCACTTGCGCAGTTTCTCTTTGCATCGGCAATGGCCCAACCTAGATCATCAACGGGCTCATCTGATGCCTCTTCTTCAGCTTCTTCCCGCATTGCCGGCTCAGCTTCTTCCCGCATTACCGGCTCAGCTTCTTCCCCCATTGTTGTATCATCGTATTCAGGGAACCCATGGCCAGGATAGCTGTGGTCGTCCTCTTCTTCTTCATTGTCTTCCATCATAACCCCTCTTTCTCCGTGCTTGGTCCAAACATTATAATGGGGCATGAAACCGGACTTAAACAGGTGGACGTGAATGGTTCTTGATGTAGAGTAATTGTGACCATTCTTACAGCGAGCACATGGACAAGGCATAAAACCATCCGCCCGCTTGTTTGCCTCAGCCGCAAGCAGAAAAGTATGCACGCCCTCAACGAACTGGGGAGAGCATCGGTCATCGTACATCCATTGCCGGCTCATCTTCATTACACAACACCGAATAGACCAAATTAATACAAGTTCATACCTAAAGTTCATACAACACTTAAATGCAATAAACAAATAACTCTCTAGCTAAAGCATTTAAATGCAACAACAAAAACGATCAAGATCGCAACTAAGGTAACAATGGATCCAACAGCATAATGATACCAAGCCTCACTATCGATGGCATATTTTCTAATCTTTCTAATCTTCAAGCGCATTTTCTCCATCTTGATCTTGTGATCATCGACGACATCGGCAACATGCAACTCCAATTCCATCTTCTCCCCCTCAATTCTTTTCAACTTTTCTTTCAAGTACTCGTTTTCTCTTTCAACTAAATTTAACCTCTCGGCAATAGGGTCGGTTGGAATTTCCGGTTCACATACCTCCTAGAAAAAATTTCTATATCAACTTGATGGGCATAATTTGTCATAAACACGAAATGCAACTAGTTTTAAAAGAGAATATATATACCACATCCGAATCATAACAAGGACTAGGGCCGACGGGGACGGATATCAAAACCATGGCACTATATGTATAACAAACAACGTACGGGTAAGATAATTATACGAGTAACTATATATCCAAATCACACAAACAGCAATTTTTATATAAAATTTCATGAACAAGAGGCTCACCACAAGGTGATGCCGGCGACAGGACGGTGCGGGCGATCGACGGTGGCTACGATGGAGATTTAGAAGGCACTAAGTAAACCACACCTACATATGCAAACTAAGTGTTATTTTTGACCTCAAATTGCATATAAATCAAATAATAGCACATATATATATCCTCCCAAATTACTAAACTCACAAATTAATCACTATATAAAGCATTGCAAGAGCTAATCTAGCAATGAGAGATGAAAGGACAAAGTTGCTAACCTTTGTGATCATTTGAATGGATGGGGGCCTTTAAATCTTGACAAATTTTGGGCAAAATGTGTGATGAGCTCGAGAGGAAGAGGGGAAGAATAGAGAGGAGAGGGGAAAGGGGAAGAACAGAGCGAGCTCGGGTGGACGAAGGGTTTATGTAGGACGACCTTTAGTACCGGATGGTTCCAAGAACCGGTACTAAAGGGGCTGGAGGGGCCCCATTCTGTCAACATCCTGCCACCACTCTCATTAGTACCGGTTCGTGGCACGAACCAGTGCTAAAGGTTCGCCACGAACCGATACTAATGAAAGCGGCCCGGCTAGCCGTTGGAACCAGCACTAATGTATACATTAGTGCCGGCTCAAATACAAACCGGCACTAATGTGCTTCACGTTTGACCCTTTTTCTACTAGTGTAGGTTACGGTTTCCTCTTCATTTGCTTCAACCAAACACATCGTGTGATCGCTCAAACTCCGATCTTGTTAGAAATTTAGGGTTATGGTCTACCCCCTATTCCTCTGCGCTTATCCGTGGTGCCGCTCACAAATCGCATATCTGAGGCTAGGGGGTAGGGACATTCTTATACTGTCTTTCAAAAGAGTCCACCTCTTATACAGATATAAGATTCCTAATATTTTCCACTAGTTTCCGGGATAGAGTCCAGATCAAATTACCAACCATGATTATATTTGTCTGTTTAACGGATTCTACCTGTTTTGTCCCCGAAGCACGCGCTTGTGAGCAACACACCATAATAGAGTGTAATTTCCTATAATTATGTAGATCAACATTAGGGCTGTAATCTAACTATACGATTTAGCTCCTTCCAATCATCAGTGTACCCGAGTAGTCTTTCCAATACAAAAAGTATATTGTATTACACTGATAATCGACCAGCTTCCTTCAACATATATTACTTAAGTACATTACAACAAGTGATAATTTTCCATGCTAAACATGCAAAACAATTACATGTAGAAATACATGTATAATTCCACAATGAGGTATTCTGGATATTTAACAATTCCAAATAATTTGAATATAGTTGCAGGACACATAATTCCAACATCTCCCACTTGACCAAAACGATCATTCAAATATTCGTAAACCCATAGCCTTAAAATGCTTGTCAAATACCTCCTGACTAAGAGGCTTAGTTAAGGGATCAACAATCATATTAACACTACGTTGAAAACCCACAAATATATATACGGTGATACTTCCCTTGAATATGTTTCCTTGCTGTGACACTTAAGATCACTAGAGACCTTTAGTTTCCGCCTAATTATTCCAGCATCACTAGTGCAGAACCGGGCAATAGCATCGGTTCGTAAGGCCCTTTAGTGCCGGTTCGGTAACCGGCACTAAAGTGTGGGCACTAAAGCCCCCCTCCCCCTTTAGTACTAGTTCAGCACGAACCGGTGCTAAAGGGCAACCACGTGGCACGAGCCAGCTTCGGAGGCAGAGAGCCCTTTAGTACCGGTTGATGATACCAACCGGTATTAAAAGGTTGGGGGGTTTGGGTTTATGATTTCTTTTTGATTTAATTTTGTGTTTTCCATTTAATTCTTTTTTGTTTGCTGGTATTTTACGATACTACATATTATACACGTTATGCATATATATAAATAGAATTTCTAGTAGAACCGATCATAATATATATATATGTGTGTATATATATATATACATACAATTAGCTAGCTATCTACATTTTTTCCTAATTGGTGCCTTCGGAGCCAGTGGCATTAGCCTAATTGGTGCCTTCGGAGCACGATAACAATTGGAAGTGGTTCATGAGGGCGGTAGTGGGTAATAGTATTCTTCTTTGGGATATATGACCTGGTCGAGCAAAAATCCCGCTATTTCCTCTTGAATTGCTTCTATGCGGTTCTCTGGCAGGAGCTTCTCCCGCACATCTTTGAACTGTTAAAAAGGAGATCAATATGCATGTATATTAGTTGTTTGACTAGATATCGATAATGGTGTAAAAATTGTGAATAGTATTCTGAAAAACGTACCCACTCCTGTCTTTGAAATCTGCTCCATTCGAACGCCATCATGCGAATGTTCTCGCAAATATAGTATGCACACAGATTATTCCCCAGCGCCTGCTTCAGGGCCTTTACGAGAATGAAATTTGATTAGATAATAATTAATCAAGCATGATAATTAAAAAGATGGCAGCTAGCTAGTCTCTACTCCTAATGTCTCAGTTGGTAGGTTGCGTTCCGGGTTTTATTTTCGTCCCACCTCACCCGGTCTTTTTTGGTACTTCCTCCCACCATCCCCTCAGCCGCGAAAAAATAAGGAAACCCCCGCGATCGAGTCCCGCACACGCCCCTCCGACCACCTCCCACGTCCCAGCGCTTCCCCCCTGCTCCACGATTTTTTTTTCGTCGGTTTTTTTCGTCTCTGCTGCCCCCGCCCACTCATGCAGCCAAAAAAACCACCCCACGCACGAACCACTCCCCTCCCTCTCCTCGCGCAAGCATCCTCTCCTCCAGTGGCGGAGCCAGAAATTAAGTAAACCCCGGCCCCAATTTTTTTGTCGATACATAGAAAACTTTGACACTTAGAACTACCTCATGGCATTTCTAAAAAAATACCTGATGCGAAAGCATACAAAATAAAGTGCAATTTCTTGATGAATCTACAATTTGAACTTGGTGCTCAATGTTCCAAGAAAATAGATAAAACATGACAAAAATACAAATAGTAATATGGGAATACAAAAAATACCAAATCAGTTGATTACTTCATTGGTGTCTCCCATAACTTGATCAACGGTAAAAGAGCCAACACCTTCAAGGTATTAAAAAAATATAATTTCATAAAAAAACATAAACATCAAGTGAAAAAATTATTATTGATTCAAATCAGAAGACTTACCACTTCGATGAGGTAAAAGCCCTTTGCGAGACCTATATGTGTGTATATCTGAAATGCTAGGTGCAGAGACCCCCGTTGCGGACACTGGTGAAAATAATCTCTTCATCTTTCGTTTCTATAATATGAAATGAAATTGGCAATTACATCAATTTAAGTTCAACAATATCCTAAATTTTTGACTGGATACGCACACACATACGCACACATTATTTCAATTAATTTTTTATTCAGAGCAGTTTATATACACTAATACACAGAGGAAACAACCATAGAGCTCGTCAGGGAAAACCGGAAAAGCATCAAAGAAAATTACGAAGGTGCAGCAGTCAAGTAGGAGCGACCAGGAGGAACAGGGAATGGCGCATCGCGCGGGTGAACGTCGCATAGGACAAGAGGGCGATGGCCGGGAGCAGGGGAGAAGTGGGGGGCGATCGACCGGCGGTGGACGGCGGCAAGTAGAGGCGGCGCGAGCACTGGAACCTGGAGATTGATTTTACATGCGGCGGCACGGCGTTTAAGATCAGTGCGTGCGTGCGTTTCAGTTTTTTTTTTTAGTTGATACGTGCGTTTCAGTTAAATCGTGGGGGAGGTCTTTCCCTCGTGTGTCCATGCGCTTCAGGAGAACCTGCCCATCAGACTTTGGGCCTCCTTCTTTTGACTAGGCTGCACCCTGGGCCTAGACAAAATCCTGTATATATAATAGCCTCTTGAATTTTCCACGCCCCGGGCCTGGACCCTGGGTGCCAGGGGCCCAGCTCCGCCCCTGCTCTCCTCGGTACCCTCGCACGCGCTAGGGTTCCTGCGCCGCCGCCACACGGGAGCTTGTCGACCAGCCCAGCGTCCTCCGGATCGCCGCCTTCACCGCCCCGGATCACTGCCTTCACCGTCATTCGGATCGCCGCCGTCGCCGTTGGAATCGCCGCCAACGTCTTGTCGCCTCAGATCGCCGCCGTCGGGATGGCTGCAGCCGTCTCTCCAGATCGCATGGGCGTTCATCGTCTCCGGCCTCGCCGTTGTCGTTCCCGTATCTGCCCTCACCAAAACCTAATGCGCACGCAATCTTCGTGTCGCTTCTTCCTTGTGTGTTCCATGTCGGCGGCTAGGCCCTCTGGTCCGGCCGTCCCTGGTTTTCTCTACCGCCGACGCCTCAATTCTGCTCCTCCCCCACACATCCCTCCCTCTCACGACCGTCACAGCCATCATCGCGGTGTCAGTCAACTCCTGCCCCGACCTCCATCGTGTATTTGTAGAAGATGGTGACGCGTGATGAGTGGCTCAAGGTCCGCAAGGAGGGGATGAAATTCCTCGTCACGTTGGACTTCATCGACGCCGCGGATAGGGTCTCCGTCCGGTACCCAACGTGAAGTATGCCCATGCCTACACGCTTGACATATATCCCCTCTCACTCCTGCGTTTCTCCTAGAGTAGTACTGCTGCGGACATTTGGCTCTAACTGAAGTGTGATTTATGTGGTTTTGTTTGCAGCGGACATTGGGTTCAGATTTCAGACGGAGAACTTTAGGAGACTATCGACAGGACCAACGATCTTAACCCCATTGTTCGGTTCTGGTTCTGTTTCTCCTAATTTTGGTTTGTATTTTGGTGTTTTGTTATAGAAAAAGTCGATGGAGGAGGAGCGATATCTTACAATTTTGGCTAACTTTGTTGTACGGCAACATAATTATTCTTTGTATCTGAAAATTTCAGGGAGAACGCAGAAGCATTCGTGCCTCATGATTTCGGCATCATACTTAACGAACTTCAAATTACTGACCTTTGTTATCAATCTTTTGTTTATAATTCTGCATAGGAGGCATTGAGCATGTGTGTGTGTGTGTCATGCTTGGTCATATTGATTTTCTTGAAAAAAGTTGGCAGGTTCCAGTTACTGATTTTCGCATGAGTTGTGTTTTTATTGGATAAAATGTCACAAGCAAGCCGAGTCCACAGGTGAATTTCTTCAGGCACATCAGTGCAAAATAATAATATGACAATTGATAGTCTCTCCACTGTTTTCCACACAAGTTGGAAGAGAAAATAATGGCATGTAACTAAACACATTTACTTTTTGCTGTTTGTAGGGCACCGTGATACATGTCCCTGTCAGGTCGTTTGTTTGTTTCGTTAGTCCTCCCATGTCATCCTCTTTTGTCAGGTCGTATAGATTCAACAACTTGAGGCTCGCCCATGGTCGATTGGACCGGAAGAGTTGGTTTCCTTATTCTCTTCTATTTGTGTTTGCCTCCAAGTTCTAATTTTTGTGAGTTTTCAGATCCATTTGTTGTATGGTCATTGATGTCGATTTCTTGTGTTGCAGGGGCTGGTCCATGAAACATCAGTGCCCTTTGGTTCTTCCTTCCACTACGGATGGTTGTGAATCAGCAGAAATTCCACACACTCATGGTCAATTGATATATATGAAGCATGGGTCTTAATATTTTAATCAACTCGGCACCTGAAGCTATTCCCTTTATTTCGGCGTCTATCTTGAGCTCATTTGGATATGGTACGTTGTTTTCTTGCTATCTGAACCTCACAACGGAACATTATCTCACTCTTATGATGAATGTCATATTTGTCACATTAACCTATGAGAAGTTCAGAATGTGCCTGCATATTGGGGTGGGGGAGAGATATACATATTGTGTCCGCATATGGTATGTTGTTTTCTTGTAGAATTAACATATGTTTTGAATTGTTATTCACATAAATTCATAACTATGGTCTACATCCCTCCAATTATATATGCATGAAAGTTCTTGTATATATATGCCAGTTGTAAAGTAAATACTGCTTTTGTTATCTGATATGTAGTTGCAGCATAATATAGCCTTCATATTGTTCCCCTTGGGTGTCTTGACGAGGGCAACCAATTAAGAAAAACCTACGGTCTGTTACAGACGCTGGTTCGCCATATTTCACAAAACCAAAACATAATTTCATTGTTGCCTATTACGTCGTGAACTTCTGTTCATGCGTATGAGTATAGGCTATGACTAGCTGGTGTGCACACTTTATTCCGTCCTTTCCCACCAACCAAGTTTCCAATAAAAATATGAAAACCTTATTATAACTAACAATACAATGTTGCTGCTCAATTATTTTTTGATATTTTTACATAATCATGGCTTGCTAAGGATAAAATAGTTATGCTGAACCATTGTGTCATCATACGGATAGTGTAGATTTAAGAGCTAGGTAATGTATACTTCCTAGATGTTGCTTACTTGTTTGTAACTTGCTTACAGACTTCAGTAGTTTAGTTGTTTGTAACTTTGCCACGGCGTCGGTGTCGACCAGCATGTACGTGCGTGTCTAGGTTGTACGTAGCCATGGCGGGTGCGCCCTGTGCGTGTGTTCTGGTTCGGTCGGACGCTGGTATGTGGCTGCATCCGAGTCGTCGAGAATTACAGGGTAGCCGTTGTCGATCTGTTGGAGCTGACCGTGTCATGCGCGTAGTGGCGCGCCGGGCGCGCGGCCGGGCGAGCGGATCGTGGGCGTGTGGACAGGAGTGGAGCGCGGTGTTCGTGCGTGCGTACTCCCTGTATAAATACCCCCGTGTACTGCTTGGTTTGAGCTGGCTAAAAAGAGAAAAGATTAGGGTGTTGGTGCGTCCGTGGCGGCGTTCGTCGCTGGCAAAATTCTGTGATGTCTCCTCCGGTTCTTCTTCTACCTCCGTTCGTGAGAGAGCGAGAGGGAGCTGGGCACCGGCACAATGAACAAGCTAGGGCTCGGCGCCAACACAAACTATCTATTGTTTGAAATATAAATTTTAAATCAATAAGAAATTAAATATTCATATTCATATAATTAGTTAGTCTACGTATCAATTAACTAATGAGCTACCAAAAGGAAGAGGGAGGGTGGGTGTAAAAGGGATCCGAAGCATTTCGTTGTGTCAACAGGCATGAGAGCTTGATCCTTCTATGAACCCCACCCAAAGTGGATGTACAGCGACACATATTCGCCTATACACTCTCCTCTAGGTTGCCCCAACCATATCCTGACGCACTAGCGCCGTGGGCGGCCAGACCTCAGCACGAGCTTTTCTGTCCCCTCTCGGCTTGATCATCGACCATGAGGCCAAATCGATGCGGCACGAGAGAGGTATCATGGGTGAAAAAGGGGAGTATGCGGTTGTGATGGAGGGGGCCATCAAGGTGCATCTGAAGGGAAAGGAGCAGCGGGAGCCCCATAGGGAGGCGGATCAGCGTCTTGTGGTGTGGAGGTTGCAGAGCTCGGTGACTACGACATGGCGCGAGGTTGTGGGGTGGTTATCGTGTGACATGGAGTTTGGGGAGATGAGAGTTGGAGAGGCAACGACTAACTGTTAATCCTGCCATTGAAGATCTGAGTTAATTTTGCCTCTCCTATCAACATTATTTTGCCTCTCAGTCTCTCAGCTCCATTGTCTTCATAATAAAGATAAGGGTTTTTATCAGTTATGCCACCGGTTGTGTCCCACTACTCAGTTTTGCCACTAGAAATTTCAACTGCTCAAAAATGCCATCACTTCATTAGACACATGCTCAAAAATGCCACTAAACATCATTATTGTGATCTCAAATCTCTTTTGCCATGTTATAATGACATAAATACCTATGAACCAACATGTCAGCTCTCCCTCTATCTCACTACAATAAAGTATGGGGCCCACTTGATCCCAACATCGTTCTTATTTTCCTGTAAAATTATTTGCTTGGTTACTCCTGACAAGTGGGGCCACACATATCATTGTGAGATAAGAGAGAACTGACATGTGGGTCTAGGCTTATTTTTGCCATAGAACATGGTCAACGGGTTTGACGTAAAAATAACAATGTCTAATGGCATTTTTGAGCAAACATCTAACAAAACGATGGCATTTTTGAGATATCTAATGGCATTTTTGAGCAAGCATCTCATAGATTGATGGCATTTTTGAGCAGTTGTAATTTCTAATGGCAAAACCGAGTAGTGGGACACAACTAGTGGCATAAATGATAAAAACCCTAAAGATAAATGAAGTTGGTGTTGTTTTGTATAAACATTATCTGCTAAGACAATTTTGTTAGTTTGTGCATTATTTTCAGTTTTCTTTTTATTCTATGGTTGGTGCGAACATATATGAAGATAACACAAACTTACTTGTTGTCTGGGAGCATGATGCTATGTTGTGGTTTTTTGGTTTGCATTTGAACAGTGACATGTATTCATGTTAGGCATTTGCGTAGGTATTGCGTACAGTTGTAACATCAAATCATGTCGATTGAATGTACTTTTCTTAATTTTCAAATATGGGATAAAATCAATGTGTATGTTTTTATGTCCAATCCACCAGATTTGTCCACCAATCAAGTTCCAGACAGGTTGGGGAACTAACTGCGGCAGCGGAGCTGCAGGAGTGGTGCACATGCGAGAAGGGAAGGAGAAAGAAGGAATGAGGGACAGAGGTGTCGGAGCTGAGAGATAGGAGGGAAATACCAAGGGAGCTGGCATGGAAAGAAAGCTTAGTTGGGTCCCAAGGCTAGAGTGGATCGTGTTGTATTTGTTCCCTGTTATCAAGGCTCACGTTCATTATCATTTTTAAAGTGCATGCTTCGGAAGCTCGTTGTCAAGGAAAATGGCAAACTCATTGAGGATGATCATTGGGGTCATTGTTAAGCTCGATTTCTGGTGGAGTAGTCTCGCCACAAATTAAGAGGGCAAGCCATGAGTAATTGATAAGTTTGTAAAATCACCTTCTTTTTCATGCATATCCATGTTACATATGAACATTGGATGTGACTGATTACAATGGAGAAGATGATGGTGTTGTGATGTGAAGTATAAGTCCGAATCAAGTATTGTTGCTTAATCACTTGCTTGATTTTTTTGAAATAATTTATTGTTTGATTTATTTACAAGCATTCGCCCGTAGCAAGGCACGGGCATTTATATCTCCGTTTTCTTCTACTGTAATGTCGCCAGTAACTGTTTGCTCTATTTCTTTCCTATCTGCAGCGCGCTTCTCTTTGGATTTCATGCTTCAATCAAATCAAATCGACGGCATTAGGGGATTGCATGCTGATTTTTTGTTTTTCTTTCATGGCAGTAATTAGGGGATTGTGATACAGTCTTGCCCAGTCTCACAACTTAGACTCCCACACGATGCTATATCGGTGTCGTGGTGGCTGTGCGGTGGAGGCGGGGCTTCGTCCTTCGGGCAAATCGTGCAACATGGATCTGGTCTGATCCAGCCAGATCTGGCACTGGCAGCCCGTCCGGCGGCGAGGGCTGAGGCCAACAGGGGTCATGGACGTCGGGCAGTGTTGGTGGCGTGGCTGAGGTGGTGGAGGTGCGTGCGCGTCCTGGAGTCCGGTCGGGCCTTCCTCCCCGGCTTCTGGACGACAGCGTGCGGCGCGGCGGGCTTCTCTTGTGCCCATCTTTGGTGGTGGTGGTGGTGGCGGTGGATCTATCCCCCTCTTCGGCGGAGATGCGGCTGCTGGTGGCCTCTTGCCAGTCCGCGCTAGTAGCTGTGGTGGGGCGAAGAAGGGGTGCTTTGAGGGGAGGGGGAAGTCGGTAGGAGGGATCGGGGCTCTGCTGTTGTTGAGTCGCCTGTCGCTGGCGTAGGGGGTGTCGGTCGTGGTCGTGTGCCGGTCCTTCCCCTTCCCCTTTTCCCCAGCCTGGTTCTTTCTGGCGATGCTTGAGGTTGGGCGGTCATTGTCGGTTCCGGCGGTGGTTGGATTTGGAGGAGCTATTGAAAGCCACCCCCTTTGATGTTCTCAGGGTGGTCTGGGTACAAGGTGGCGGCCCTGGCAGTGGGAGGCGCGTTGATCTTGGGCGGATTTGCGCGGCTCAGGAGCGGGAGAGCAGACAAGGCCACTCGGGCGGCATGGATGCGGGTGGTTGGCGGAGCAGGGGTGCGACGGAGGGGGTCGGAGCACCGGGGTATATCACTTGCCCAATCTTTGTACTAGCCGTCGGCGATGGCGTCCGCAGACGTTGTTTCCCCCTTGCAGCGTCCGTCGTGGTGCTCTCACTCCCTTTGTGTTGCTCCGAGTGAAAACTTGATCCACGGGATGAGATGATGGCGGCTATCAGTGGTCCTGCCTTCTTGGAGGCACCGTTTTGGAGTCCCCGCTACGGCGTTGGCCGTCTCACCTCTCTTTGGTGGATCACTCATGCGGTGGTCCGTCGGCTAGAAGCGGTTCTTTTTTGCTCATTCGTAGTATGCTTGGTAGTCGTTGGGGTGGTTTGTCGGCACCTTTGTATCTTGCTTTGGGTGTGTGTTGAGTGCGGTGGTGGTGTGTGTTTGTATCGGTCTTATCGGATGTATGAAGTGATTGTTGCTTTATAATATAAAGCAGGGGGCTTTTCGTCATTAGGGAATTGTGTCATGGAGACATAGAGGGGTCTAGAAAGAAAGAGGTAGCGAGGGTGGGAAATAGAAGGTAGGGATAGAGATGGAGGGTGGTAGACAGAGTGGGGAACGAGATAAGATATGCATTATATTTATAGGTGCAATCGGATTAAAACAAATTAAAAGGCCCGTGGCAACGCACGGGCATTTTGCTAGTACTACTTAATTACTTACCTGGGGTCGATACCATTTCAGATTTTGTTTCCATGGGCCTGGAGTGGCCCTGATGAACTTTGCCCAAGCCCTGCCCGCCGACAAAGAAAATGAATAAATGGGTTATTAAATAGTTGTTATCAGGAAATGACGAATTAATTAAATAGGCCGAGATATAGTTAATAATGATTGAAATTACCTGTTGACTATCCCCTTCATGATGGTGTAGTCGCTTGCTTTCTTAAGTAGTGAGTCTAGTACTTCAAGTGTTCCTTCATCAACTTTAATGATTAACAAGATCCAGTGAAATCTGCATGCACACGCGTTTGCATGTCTTAATTAAGCGGGCATATGTAAGCAAACACATGTAGCTAGCTAGTAGGCAAAAACAGAATTTGTAGTACAAGACAGTGTGACTCACTCGAAGTTGTAAGGAAGTAGTATATCTTCATTGTATTTGAGGCGCTTGAAGAACTCTAGCATGCTTTCCTCTACACTTTTTTCGTAATATGGATCTAATTTCCATGTGTATTCATTAATGGTATTTGGGTCAACGAACCCAATGCCATAGCGTCCACCTTTTTTCATTTCATAAATCTTCATCCTGCATAATACCATAGCAAAGAATATAGTGAGGATAATTACAGGTAATGATTGATCAAAATGATCACTACACCTAGCTTGAGACTTAAATTATAGAAAGAAATCACTTATAGACAATAGCAATTGACGATAGATTTGTCGAGTGCGTCTTGATTGTATAGCTAAAATAGTTCTGAATACTCAACGGACACAGTTGTCTCATGGTAGTAATGATCCTTCTTGACATTCACCATGAGGGACTCTCGATTGGAAATCTTGGTAATGTCCATGTACCATTGATGCAATTCATACATTCTCGTTGGGAGCTTCTTGACCTCGTCTGGCTCGACCAAAGGTTGGCCCCGGACATATTTCCGTTTTATTTCCTCCTCTCTAGTCGGAGACATGGACTCGATATCGAGGAGTTTTCCAACAGTGATCATGAGCGTTTCAGCCTGCTCAATATGCTCCTCGGTTATTACCACATCGCCAGCCCGGAAACGTTAACGGTTTGCCCACAATAATATTGGGCATGCCTACTCTCATGTGTTGTTGGCACAACAAGCGGGGGGATTGATTGCGCCGCCTGTTCGCCCAGCTCGGGAACGGTTTTACCGCTCCTTTTGCCAGCTGATTTGCTCGAGCTCGAGCTCGCCTCTTTCTGTAGATGTGCTCGATTTAACTTCTTGATGTGGCGCTCATAGTCTGTGTCAACAGGCTTGGGAGCTGGTGCTCTAGCCATACGAATGAAGTGGTCAATCTTTTTCTCAGGCACTTTCTTCCTTGCCGGCAGTGGCGGTTTCGGTGCAAAATGGGCTTCCACCTCGGCCTTCGATATGGCTACGTTTTCCTCCTCGGACTTGTCATAAGGCCTCTGCGTAAGAGGCGCGAGGCTTGGACCATATTGAAATCACGTGCCTCCGCCTATACCTCCAGTACTACCTCGACTTGTACCGCTGTGCACCATAGCTGAGGCGACTCTCTTCCGTGATTGCTGAGGCGGCGAAGATGGCTGACGTGGCTGAATTGGAGGAGGAGGAGTGGCCTGAAGCTATACCGGACTTGGAGGAGGAGTGGTCTGAAGCTGTGCCGGACTTGGAGGAGGAGTGGCCTGACGCTTTGGTGGACTTGGAGGAGCGGGAGTCTGCTGACTTGGTGGCGGACTTCGACGAGGAGTCGGATGACGCAGTGTCGGTGGCCTTCGAAAGATGATGCAATCCTTTCTCCATAGGATGATACGATGGTTGGCCTCTCCCAGTGTGTGCTCATCGTCACCTCCAGGAATGTCAAGCTCTAGCCCCGAATATTGGTCCATCACCTCATCAACCAAGACATGAGCATAGCCCGCTGGAATCGGGTTGCAATGGAAGGTTGCCTCGGGGGGATTTGTAAAAGCAAGGGCGTCCGCCACCTTCATGGATATGTTCTTCATTTTGAAGTGTAGCTCGCAGTTAGTGTTCTCCATGATGTCATCCACTGGGTAGCTATCCAGCAATGCGTCGCCCGGGGCGGAACCCACGCTGCTTCTCGGCATGGATGGGACGGTGCTATCCAATGATGGATCATCCGCTAGCTGCTGCAGCTGCTGAGACCCCCTTTGCTGGCTAAGTGAGTCGATCTACTCCTACTGCCACTGGAATTTGACTGCCAAGTCCACGTGCGCTGATTCTAGGCCTTGAAGGCGTTCATAGTCTAGCTTCCTCTGCTCCTCCTCCATCTTCCTCTTCTTCTCCTTCGCAATCTTCTTTCTCGCACGGGTTCTGTAGTCGGCGTTCTAGTCCGAAAACCCCTCATACCACGGAATAGCGCCCATGCCTCATGTTCTTCCCGGGTGTTCAGGATTTCCCAGGGCATGCATAAGCTCGTCGTTCTCTCTGTTGGGCTGGAACACCCCCGATCGAGCCTCTTCTATTGCAACAAGTAGCTTATCTTTGGCTCCGTCCAGACATGCCTTCTTCGAAACTTTGGCTGTCTTCGGGTCCAACTCCCCTCATGCGCATAGAACCAAGTCCTGCACCTGGGGGGCCAGCTCAATGTTTCTGGAGTGACACCTGCATCCTCCATCTCTTTCTCAAACTTATCCCACTTAGGCATTCCCACAGCATAGCCACCTGGCCCCAGCTTATGGAACTTATCCTTTTTTGCGGCATTGGCCTTGTTTATTCTCGACCGTTCCTTAGATAATTCCGAATCCTTGAATTTCACGCCAATGAGCACTTTGCTTCTCTAGTGTTTCCTCGAATACTGGAGTCTTCCTTCCTCCCTTGACGTACTTGGCCCATTCATGATTCTTGTGGTTTTTGAATGCAACCGCCATCTTTCTAAGAGCAGCGTCCTTGACTTTCTCCACATCTGCATCTGTGAAATGATCTGATAGGGTGAAATGTTCCATGAGTGTTTCCCAAAGCAGAAGTTTTTGTCTGTCGTCGACAAAAGTAACTCCTAGACGTGGCTTTGCTGGCTCTCTCCATTCTTGAAGGGAGATCGGGAGTTGGTCCTTCACAAGAACTCCGCACTGACGAATGAACTTGTCCGCAATCTTCTTAGGCGCTAATGGTTCGCCATTAGGTTTGATGGCCTCGATATTATACTTTATGACCTTCTTCAACTTTTTGTTCAGGCCTCGTTTCCTGTTGCCTGAAGATTTGCTCGATCCAGATGGTTGAAAGAAGAAAGATTGATTCGTTAATATATCTTCAAGTCATTTAAAACATGTGATGATCACCAGATGCCTGCTTATATAAATATATATACCTCGCCAGTATTTGTTGTTTCAAGATCAACATTTTCTTCGTCATGTTCATAGTTCATGACTTCATCAATTCGGTCGACGCGATCGAATATCATATCACCCTCCCCGGTGTTGTTTAGATATCCGGAGCTTTCATAATCTTCTACATTCTGATCATCATCTGGCCCGCGAGGATTGCGTATGATATTTAACAGGGCCTCTTCTCCCTCTCTGCCGGTATTGTCCGCCATAGGTTTTATTTAACTAATCCAAAAGAAATATATTCAAATTACAATGCATGGATGCAATCAATTAATAAGGAAAAACTGAATCAATCATAGTACATAATAAGCATCATCGAATATAATCTCGAATACGTCGTCTCGAATAATAGATATAATCTTGAATACATCGTCTCGAATAACAGATATAATCTCGAATACATCGTCTCGAATAATAGATATAATATCGAATACATCACTCGCTAGCATTCGAATAAAAAACTAGCATTTCTATATAACTAACATTTCTATAACATTAATACAGAAAAAAAACTAACATTTCTATATAACTAACATTTCTAACACATTTCTATATATAACTAACATTTCTATAACATTAATATAGAAAAAACAGAAAAAACTAAAAACAGAAAAACTAAAAACAAAAAACATTGTGTGTGTGTGTGTTTGGGTGTATGTGCGTGTTTGTGTATGCATGTGTGTGCAGAGGCGACGGCGAGCCAAGGCGACGGCGTCGGCGGCTTCAATTGGAGGGAGGAGAGGGGGGACAAGGGCTCACAGCGCGGGCGAGAGGTCGAGGCGACGGCGACGGCGACGGCGACGCGGACAGGTGCGGGGATGTGGACGCGGGCCGGTGCGGGGACGGGGACGGGGACGGGCCAGCGACGCGGACGGCGTGACGAGGGCGGCGCGACGAGGACATGGGCGGCACGGAGTTGACGGGGACGGCGCGACGGGGGTGGCGACGGCGCGGGACTGGGCGCGGCGATGAAGCAGAGGGAAGTGGAGAAGGAAACTGACGAAATTTCTCGAAGTGTTTTCTTATATAGAAAACACCTTTAGTACCGGTTGGAGCCACCAACCGGTACTAAAGGTCTCTTTTGGCCAAGCGAAACCGGTACTAAAGGTCTCTTTTGGCCAAGCGAAGCGGCGGGAAGCGCACCCCTTTAGTACCGGGTGGTGGCACCAACCGGTACTAAAGACCCCCCCCCCCTTTAGTACCGGTTGGAGCCACGACCTGGTACTAAAGGGAGTGTGCTGGCGCAGGTGCGGTGTGGCAAGTTTAGTCCCACCTCGCTAGCCGAGGGGCGTCCGCACTGGTTTATAAGCCCAGTGCGGTAGCTCTCTCGAGCTCCTCTCCAAAGCAGGCCTACTGGGCCTACCTGTTCTGTGCTGCCCTGTGGGTCTACAGGGCATTTGCGGGCCTGCATCCTGGCCCAACAACACGTTGGGTTTCTAGTCGTATGCAGGCCGCTTTGGCCCAGTAGGCGGGCTTTTTATTTTCTTGTTTTTTGCTTTATTTATTTTTGTTTTATTTATTTTTGAGTTGTTTTTGCTGTATTTAGAGTTTCTTTGTGAATATTTTTGCTTTAGGTACAAAAAATTACAAACTTTCTGTTAGTGCCCGTAGTTTTCAAATTTGAATAGTTTAAATTTTGAATTATTTGAAATTTCTGTGAATCACTAGTTTGTGAGTAACTTAACTTTGAAAATAGATTTTTTAGTGATTCTTTTTTTATGTTTAATATTAGTGTGTTTTATCATTATATTCAATTTGGTAATGCTTAGGTTATTTAAAAAATGAAATGCCTTTGTAACAGATGAGTTTTCGTCCGAAACCCTGATACTTCGAAAGAGATTGTCCATTTTGTACACGAAGTGCATCCAGTTTGTTTGCACATAAAATTTCTTCGCGTTTCAAATGCCAAAACACATAACTTGCTACCCTAACTATTACAGAGATTCCCTCCTGGGTGTGAAACACAGAAGAAAGTGATGATAGTGAAGCCGATCACATCCCAGATCTTTGGGTGTGAAACTTTTTCTTCACGTGTGTCCCTATGCGTCGTTGCCATGGAAAATCTTCATCATTTAACTGAATGCTCAGGTCAATATTCACTGTGAATGGAGCAATTTCATCAAACTTTTTATAATCTCCTAATATGTCTGTCTTGTCATCCACTCCCACGATGTTTCTCTTTTCAGAAAGAACTATGTGCCGCTTTGGCTCATCGTACGATGCATTCGCTTCCTTATCTTTTCTTTTTCTCGGCTTGGTAGACATGTCCTTCACATAGAAAACTTGTGCCACATCATTGGCTAGGACGAATGGTTCGTCTGCATACGCAATATTGTTGAGATCCACTGTTGTCATTCCGTACTGCGGGTCTTCCGTTACCCCGTCTCGTGTCATATTGACCCATTTGCACCGAAACAAAGGGACCTTCAAACCACGTCGATATTCAAGTTCCCATATGTCCTGTATATAACCATAATATGTTTCCTTTCCCGTCTTGGTTTCTGCATCAAAGCGGACACCACTGTTTTGGTTGGTGCTCTTCTTATCTTGGGCGATTGTGTAAAATGTATTACCATTTATCTCGTACCCTTTAAAAGTCATTATATTCGAAGATGGTAACTGGGACAGCAAGTACAGGTCATCTTCAATAGAGGCGTCATGCATGGTACGTGTCTGCAACCAGCTGGCGAAACTCCTGGTTTGTTCACGTGTAATCCAGTGATCAGACCGCTTCGGGTGTTTGGAGCGTAGCAAATTCTTGTGTTCATCCATATACGGAGCATATATTGAGAAATGCACATAGCTTCACAATGGCTAATCGAACATTTTCCGGCAGTTGCGTCATAATCACGTGGCAGTCATGAGACTTTAGGTTCTGGAACTTTTTCTCTGCCATGTTTATTATTTCCTTTATATTCGACGAGAAGCCATATGGTACCTTAATACTGAGCAGGCATTCAAAGAAGATTACCATCTCTTCTTTGGTAAGAGCATAGCTTGCATGACCCTGGTGTATGCCGTCTTTTCCATGCATACGTTGCTGGTCCTCCCGTGCCTCAGGTGTATCTTTTGTCTTTCCATACACGCCCAAGAAGCCAAGCAGGGTCACACAAAGATTCTTCATCACGTGCATCACGTCGATTGCGGAGCGGACCTCTAGGTCTTTCCAATAGGGCAGGTCCCAAAATATAGATTTCTTCTTCCACATGGGTGCGCGTCCGTCAGCGTCATTCGGAACAGGTTGTCCACCAGGACCCTTTCCAAAGACCACCTTCAAATCCTTGACCATATCATGTACATCAGCACCAGTACGGTGGCGAGGCTTCGTCCGGTGATCCGTCTCACGTTTGAAATACTTGCCTTTCTTTCTTACGGGATGCCTGCTCGGAAGAAATCAACAATGTCCCAGGTACACATTCTTCTTACAATTAGCCAAATATATACTGTCGGTATCATCCAAACAGTGCATGCATGCGCGGTATCCCTTGTTTGTCTGTCCTGAAAGGTTACTGAGAGCAGGCCAATCATTGATGGTCACGAACAGCAACGCCTTTAGGTCAAATTCTTCCCCCATGTGCTCATCCCACGCACGTACGCCTGTTTCATTCCACAGTTGTAAGAGTTCTTCAACTAATGGCCTTAGGTACACATCAATGTTGTTGCCGGGTTTCTTAGGGCCTTGGATGAGCACCGGCATCATAATGAACTTCCGCTTCATGCACAACCAAGGAGGAAGGTTATACAAACATAGAGTCATAGGCCAGGTGCTATGGTTGCTGCTCTGCTCCCCAAAAGGATTAATGCCATCTGCGCTTAGACCAAACCATACGTTCCTTGTGTCATATGCAAACTCCTTCCCGTACTTTCTTTCGATTTTTCTTCACTGCGACCCGTCAGCGGGTACTCTCAACTTTCCGTCTTTCTTACGGTCTTCTCTGTGCCATGGCATCGCCTTGGCATGCTCTTTGTTTTGGAACAAACGTTTCAACCGTGGTATTATAGGAGCATACCACATCACCTTGGCAGAAATCTTCTTCCTGGGGCGCTCGCTCTCGACATCACCAGGGTCATCGTGGCTGATCTTATAGCGCAATGCACCGCATACTATGCAAGCGTTCAAATCCTCATACTCACCTCAGTAGAGGATGCAATCATTAGGGCATGCATGTATCTTCTGCACCTCTAACCCTAGAGGGCAGACAGCCTTCTTTGCTTCGTACGTACTCTCGGGCAATTCGTTGTCCTTTGGAAGTATATTCTTTATCATTACCAGCAACTTTCCAAATCCCTTGTCAGATACACCATTCTCTGCCTTCCCTTGTAGCAATTCCAGTGTGGTGCCCATCTTTTTCTTGTCACCTACGCAATTCGGGTACAACAATTTTTTGTGATCCTCTAACATGCGCTGCAACTTCTTCTTCTCCAAATCACTTGCGCAGTTTCTCTTTGCATCGGCAATGGCCCGACCTAGATCATCAATGGGCTCATCCGATGCCTCTTCTTCAGCTTCTTCCCGCATTGCCGGCTCAGCTTCTTCCCGCATTACCGGCTCAGCTTCTTCCCTCATTGTTGTATCATCGTATTCAGGGAACCCATGGCCAGGATAGCTGTCGTCGTCCTCTTCTTCTTCATTGTCTTCCATCATAACCCCTCTTTCTCCATGCTTGGCCCAAACATTATAGTGGGGCATGAAACCGGACTCAAACAGATGGACGTGAATGGTTCTTGACGTAGAGTAATTGTGACCATTCTTACAGCCAGCACATGGACAAGGCATAAAACCATCCGCCCGCTTGTTTGCCTCATCCGCAAGCAGAAAAGTACGCATGACATTAATGAACTCGGGAGAGCATCGGTCATCGTACATCCATTGCCGGCTCATCTTCAATACACAGCACCGAAAACACCAAATTAATACAATACATAAAGTTCATACATAAAGATCATACAACACTTAAATACAACAAACAAATAACTCTCTAGCCAAAGAATTAAAATGCAACAACAAATGCGATCAAGATCGCAACTAAGGTAACAATTGATCCAACAGCATAATGATACCAAGCCTCACTATGAATGGCCTATTTTCTAATCTTTCTAATCTTCAAGCGCATTTTCTCCATCTTAATCTTGTGATCATCGATGACATTGGCAACATGCAACTCCAATTCCATCTTCTCCCCCTCAATTCTTTTCAATTTTTCCTTCAAATCCTCGTTTTCTCTTTCAACTAAATTTAACCTCTCGACAATAGGGTCGGTTGGAATTTCCGGTTCAACTACCTCCTACATACAAATATCTATGTCAACTTGATGGGCATAATTTGTCATAAACACGAAATGCAATGAATAGTTTTAAAAGAGAATATACCACATCCGAATCATAACCCGGACGAGGGCCGACGGGGACGGATATCAAAACCATGGCACTATGTATAACAAACAATGTATGGGTAAGATAATTATACGAGTAACTATATATCCAAATCACACAAACATCAATTTTTTATATAAAACTTCATGAACAAGAGGCTCACCACAAGGTGGTGCCGGCGACGGGACGTTGCGGGTGATCGACGGTGGTTACGACGGAGATTTAGAAGGTACTAAGTAAACCACACCTACATATGCAAACTAAGTGTTATTTTTGACCTCAAATTGCATATAACTCAAATACTAGCACATATATATAATTCCTCCCAAATTACTAAACTCAAAAATCAATCATTATATAAAGCATTACACGAGCTAATCTAGCAATGAGAGATGAAAGGACAAAGTTGCTAACCTTTGTGATCATTTGAATGGATGGGGGCCTTCAAATCTTGACAAATTTTGGGCAAAATGTGTGATGAGCTTGAGAGGAAGAGGGAAAAGAACAGAGAGGAGAGGGGAAAGGGGAAGAACAGAGCGAGCTCGGGTGGACGAAGGGTCTATTGTAACGCCCTCGATGCGGCTATATCTCCCACGTGTCGAAGCACGACTTAGAGGCATAACCACATTGAAAGCAATGTCGCAAGTGAGGTAATCTTTACACAACCCATGTAATTCATAAGGGAAAGAGATACATAGTTGGCTTACAATCGCCACTTCACACAATTACATGAATAAAACATTACATCATCCAAATACACTCATGGTCCGACTACGGAACCAAAATAAAAGAAGAACCCCAAATGCGACAAGGTCCCCGATCGACCCCAACTGGGCTCCACTACTGATCAACTAGAACGAAACAACATAAAGAACACGATCTTCATCGAGCTCCTCCTGAGCTTGGTAGCGTCATCTGCACGGACTCATCGGCACCTGCAAGCTGGTTTTGGAAGTATCTGTGAGCCACGGGGACTCAGCAATCTCGCACCCACACGATCAAGACTATTTAAGCTTATGGGTAAGGTAAAGGTATGAGGTGGAGCTGCAGCAAGCGACTAGCATATATGGTGGCTAACATACGCAAAAGAGAGCGAGAAGAGAAGGCAAAAGCACGGTCGAACAACTATGATCAAGAAGTGATCCTAGAACAACCTACGTCAAGCATAACTCCAACACCGTGTTTCTTCACGTGCCCCTTCGCCCACCAATGCTGGAGTAAAGTTGGGTTGTCCTAGCCAGGAGGAACCAATAGGTTAGCCATCTTGCATGGGGGAAAAGATAGCTGGCGTCGACCCCTATTCATGGATGTGTTTCTGCTTGCTGCTTGGAGCTTATGGATAGAGAGAAACAACCAACATTTCAGGGGGATTCCACACTCCTTCGTGGCATGGCTCGCTAGATTCAAAAATCTACTGGCCCTAGTAGTCCACAATTGTCCAGAGAAATTCCATCCTTTTCTCTCTGATTACATCGTAAGTTTGGGCCACTAGCCTTTGATTGTGCAACCAGTGCGGCCGGGGGGCCTAAAACCCATTGTAACACCCATGTAATTGTTCTGTTGTGAGTAATACAAAAGTCAGTGGGAGCCTCTCCCACTGTCATTAACCTCAAAAAAAACTCCAACACCGTGTTCACTTTCCGGACTCCGCCGGAAAGACACCATCACGGTTACACACGCGGTTGATGCATTTTAATTAAGGTCAACTTCAGGTTTTCTACAACCGGACATTAACAAATTCCCATTTGCCCATAACCGCGGGCACGGCTTTCGAAAGTTCAAATCCCTGCAGGGGTGTCCCAACTTAGCCCATCACAAGCTCTCACGGTTAACGAAGAAATAGACCTCCTCCCGAGACGTTTCGATTAGACTCGGTATCCCGGTAGAACAAGACATTTCGACAAGGTAAAACTAAACCAGCAACACCGCCCGAATGTGCCGACAAATCCCGATAGGAGCTGCACATATCTCTTTCTCAGGGCACACTCAGATGAGCCAAACATCGGGTAGGCCAGCCCAGAGTTGCCCCTGGTAGCCCCAGACATCGCTCAGTTGGACCAACACTCAGAGGAGCACTGGCCGGGGGGGGGGTAAAATAAAGATGACCCTTGAGCCGACCGACTCAAGGGAAAGAAAAAGGCTAGGTGGCGAATGGTAAAACCAATGTTGGGCATTGCTGGAAGAGCTTTACTTAAGGCGAACTGTCAAGGGGTTCCCATAATAGCCCAACCGTGTAAGGAATGCAAAATCCGGGAACATAACACCGATATGACGGAAACTAGGGCGGCAAGAGTGGAACAAAACACCAGGCATAAGGCCGAGCCTTCCACCCTTTACCCAGTACATAGATGCATTAATTAAATAAGATATAATGTGATATCCCAACAAGTAAACATGTTCCAACAAGGAACAACATCTCCATGTTCCAACAAGGAACAACCTTCAATCTTCACCTGCAACTAACAAAGCTATAAGAGGGGCTGAGCAAAGCGGTAACATAGCCAAACAACGGTTTGCTAGGACAAGGTGGGTTAGAGGCTTGGTTCAACAATATGGGAGGCATGATAAGCAAGTGGTAGGTATCGCAGCATAGGCATAGCAAAAGAGCGGGTAACTAAGCAAAGCAAAGATAGTAGTGATTTCGAGGGTATGATCATCTTGCCTGAAATCCCGCAAGGAAGAAGAACGAGTCCATGAAGAAGACAAACGGACGAAGTCGAACGGATCCTCACAAACGCGACATTAACGGAACCAACCCGAAGAAGCAACACCGGAAAGAAGCAAACAATCATGGTAAACAACCATCACATAATCATGGCATGATGCACAATCAAGTATGATGCATGTCCGGTTTAAGTATGCATGGCATGGCAAAGTGCACAAACAATACTACAAATTAAGTGGAGCTCAATATGCAACGAGTTGCATATTGACGAAACACAACGTCGATTATTTAGTTCTCTCCCATTTAGGTACTCAACAATATTAAATGTTGGTTAACATGGCAAGAGGTGAAGCATAAAGAAACTATCTATCTAGGCAATTTTAAATGACGCCGGAACAACAAAACGACAAGTCCGGAAAATCCCCATATGCATTTAGCAATTTAATGCAAACAACAATTTTAAACATTTTTAGTTGTTGTTATCATGATGCGGGTGACATGAGCAAGTTTTATGCAAATTTAAGAAAAGTTGACAAGGGCATATTAAGAAGCATTTGTCAATGTGGCGGAAATGAAAAGGGGAGCCACGGCAACGATAATGAAACGGTGCCACGGCAACATTCCGGTTCCGGTAACTCGAGGGAGATCCCGGTGCAAAGAAAGTGTGACGGGAGCGTGACATGCGATAGAAGGTGGGGTGCTCCCGGTTACCGGGTTCCCACATGACGGTGACAAGGTAAAAGAGGGCAACGTGCACCGACAAATCAAGCACGCTGCAAGCACGAGCATCTCATACGTCACACATTCACGGCGGTCGTCTCGGGGTTATACCTTCGGAGCGTGCAAAGGGGACGGTTCTCGTTCGTAGAGGGAAGTAGGCGTTCTCGCGACGGCGGTAGTGGAAGTAGTCGATCTCGCATGCTCTAGGGTCGACGGTAGAGGTTCTCGCGATCTCGACGACGGTAGTGGTACATGTTTATTGAAGCACGAGTTTCCGTAGATGTTCATGTCATCGGTGTCGTGGTACTTGGGGTCTTCGGACTTTCCGGTCCCGTTCTTGCGACGGTAGTCGTTCACGTTCGTTCGGAGAGGTACTTGATGACTCCAACGTCTTCGGGGCAACGATAGTTGTACACGGTCCACGAGACATCGATCGTTCGGGGTCCGACTTGCGGGTCTTGCCGACATGAGGTGTTTTTGAGTAGACGAACTTGGCGCATCCGAAGGGTCACACTTGTCGTCGTGGGAACTTGGTGAATCCGAGGTCTTCGAGGTCGAAGGTAGTTGTACATCTCATAGTGGAACTTGACGGGACCGAGGACTCCGGGGTCGTGGTACTTGGCAACAACCGGGGCGGTCTTCCGGTCAACGTGAACAGGAGGCCTAGGCAGGGCATGTCGGATGCAAGAGGAGCCAGGGTTCCTGCCTGCCATGATGGCTTGCGAGATGATGAACGAAGCAGCGGTCCAACGGCACCGGGAATGGGCGCGGGAGGTGCGGAACCGGAGCCGGAAGGCGAGCCCTGGCCGGATCCAGGGCGAGAATGGTGGAGATGGCCGGCGGGGCAGGAGGCGCGAGCACGGGGACTTGGCGCGGCGGGGCTCCTCAACGCAGGAAGCAGGGGCGATGACGCTGGTCGTCGACGATGAAGGGGCATCGGGACCTGGACGGCTTGCCGACGAGGAGGCGCCATGGCGACCAGGTTCACTGGCAGCAACCTCGCGATCAGAGGAGACTGGCAAGACGCAGTGCTCGGAGGAGGCACGCAGGAAAATGCCTCAGGCGCTCGGGGTCGAGCAGAGGCGACGGGAGGAGGGAGCGGGGCTTCTCCCTGGTGCGTTGTGAGGAGAGTGAGAGGAGGAAGAGATGGGGATCGGGCGAGGCGAGGTCGAGGGAGCTTCTGGCGACGCAAGGGAAAACGAACGAAGGAGGAGGAGGGGGTTCGAGGGAGATGGGGTGCGCGAGGGGATCGAGCGGGGCTCGCTGTTGTCATGGGAGGTGGCGGCGCACTGGAGGGAAACGAGGGAGATGTTGTCGGGCTAGGGTTAGCAGGTGGACCTTGGGCCACTTTGATGGTGGGCTGGCTGATGGGCTGCGAGAGGCCTTGCTGCGCTGCTGACCCTGGCTGGGCCTGGTGCGGGGAGGTAGGAGGCCCAAGTTGGCGGCAGGCTCTCCTCTGCCTCAAACTCTCTCTCTTTAACGATTTCAAAGAAAACCCAAACTTGGAAGAAATGCCGAGAGGGATAACAGTGGAGTTTGGACAGGAAGTAAATTTTCTCAGACTCGCAGAAATGAGCCTGATCCAAGAAAAATGGAAATGAACATGTGGGTGAAGTTTGAATCAAACTCATTTGAATTTAATTCAAATGGTTTTGCATATGAAGTAGGTGATAGGGGGTCCAAAAATGTTGAGGTTTTTGGTGGAACTCCGGAAAGTGAAGAAAGAATATATGGCAAGGTTGGAGACCAAGAATTAAGATAGGAAAGGTATTGGGACATTTGCAAGTGTGTTTGCGGTAAATCCAAACGAATGGAATATTTAATATAGCTCCCTAAAATATTTGGAGGATATGTTATATAGAGAAATCACCACGTGAATTCCCTCGGTTTAAATGGATCAAAGATCCATGCCATTTATTTAGTTGAGTTAAAAAAAGAAATGACATGATGGCATGATGACATCATGCAATGCACATGACACGCAAGCAATGACAACACAACAACAGCGAATAACTGGACGACACCTGGCACATCGGTCTCGGGGCGTTACATCTATGTAGGACGACCTTTAGTACGGGTTCGTGATACGACCCGGTACTAAAGGTGTTGGAGGGGCCCCGGACTGACAACATCCTGCCACCACTCACTTTAGTACCGGTTCGTGGCACGAACCGGTGCTAAAGGTTCACCATGAACCGGTACTAATGAGAGCGGCCGGCTAGCCGTTGGAACCGGCACTAAGGCACACATTAGTGCCGGCTCAAATTCAAACCGGCACTAATGTGCTTCATATTTGACCCTTTTTCTACTAGTGCATAGCTGTCCTCGGCGCCTCGAGTATTATTTCCTCGAGTGTAATTCCAACTTTGTAGGCACCTTGAGTATTTTGTTTCCTCACGTGAAATTCTGCATCAATTATTTTCCATCATATATATAATAATATGATTAATTCCACATCGAGTCAAGTATAAGATAACCACGTTGAATAAATTATCAAAACCACATAAATATCAAATCCAATCAGTAATTGAAGTTCCATAACCATGTTTTGAAAGAAATTCTTGACTTCGGCCAGTGAACCTGCACCATATTAGTACTACAAAAAAAATGAATATGCTTACCTGGACTTAATTCTCATCTTGTAGATAGAGTAATAGCTTCCTCAATGTGTTTACCTTTAATATAAATTTTAGAATAAGTGACAGGTTGTGATGCACTTTCCATAATCTTATATGATGTGTGAGATTCCCCTAGCTGCTCGTCTTTCATTCCACTGCTTGAATGCAGCATAAATTCCGGTAGCTAAGGTATGATAATATAATGAAGATACATATGAATTTCAGTATCATTTATTATTCTATTTTCCTCAGGAGTTCAAGTATAATTCCTCACTGAGTATGATTCCCTTTATCAAAGGTATTTTAACAGATTTGCAGTTTTCCATAGAGAAACACTTCAAAATATTTTCTATGTATTTCCACTCGTAAAACATAGGATGTTTCAAATGTTCCTTTCATATGAAAGTTAAAAGATGACTCGCTAGCACAATCACTTGACTGGAAGGAAATCTTCTATTTTGGCATGAAATTCTCAGTTATTACAAAGCGCACATCAGGAATTTTTCATGGTTATTCTAGTGGATCAAAGGGTGTTTCCTTAGTTATCTGGAAAAGGAATACTGGTGGAAAGTAGGAACACAATAATTATTATCATCAAGGTTGGAATTATTGACAATCATACTTCAATATAATCTTGACCCCAAAGGAAACTACATGTGGAGCTCCCGACACTAACATGCTTAGGATAAGTGGGAGGAATTAACTTGGAATGTCATCTCTTGACAATTGTTATGTGATTTTAGGGGAAGTCACTCTAAATTTTAGAGGAATCACTAAATTCTATTAGGTTTGTTCATCAATGTCAACTATGGGTGGAAGAATTGCGGGAAGGAATAAACTCAAATGAGGAAGAGCATAGTATGGGAACTTAATATCATACCAAATAACCGCAAGCCTATTGTCTGGAAGTGATTTCTTTTGTAAGGATATTTGGCTCACTGGAATATTATGATGTCACTCTTGTTATTTAATATTCACATAGAGGGAAATATACTTTGTGGAAACTCTCTCTACTGGAATTTTGGGAAAGAGGAACTAAAGACATGGTTTACTAATTGAGTATATTAATGTATGGTCTTATAACAAGCTTCACATCAATGGAATAGTAGGTCATATGGTTTTCTAAATGAAGCAAGGCGGTCATCTACAAACGTAAGTGCAAAGTATTTTGCATTATTATTGTATATATAAATATTGTTTTGTTGTTTGCAATGATAAAGTCACATTGATGGAAGTGAAAGCTTGGTCATCTTTTAACTTTCATATGAAAGGAACATTTGAAACATCTGTGCTAGATGGATAATGATATCAACAAATGACAGTATGCACTGCTTCCTCCCAGAGAAACAAGGGAGTATAAAAGACATTAAATTCCTCCATTCAATTGTGGACTATGTGGTATATTACAA
Source organism: Triticum monococcum (assembly GCA_034509565.1). NCBI lineage: Eukaryota > Viridiplantae > Streptophyta > Magnoliopsida > Poales > Poaceae > Triticum > Triticum monococcum. The sequence goes on along the minus strand of CM067846.1, from coordinate 58,866,618 downwards.
TGGTAAATAGTTCCATGTTGTTTACCTACAAACGATATATTCCTGAAGTGTACTTCCCCCCACCAATCAGTTGTTAAAACTATGATATTATTTAATCAACTGATTTTCCACTTCAGTATAACATGTGACTAGCACAATAAAACATTTCGACTTGTATTTTGAAATAGTATAAACGTAACATATCAAGTGCAATCATCAATGCTGAGTGGGAGTGCAAAGAAAATACCATAAGTATATCAGAGAAAAAAATGATGTGACACTTTTTATCTCCTTCCACCTTAAGAGAAGGCGTGTAAACCAGAAATAACCATTATATATGCTTCATCAGTACAATAGTCCTCCCAATAAAAATTTAGAATTCCAGAATTAATGAACCACTTAATCATATTCCAAGATATGTGTCCAAGTCGTACATGGCATAAATATTGAGATTCCAAGCATGTATTCCATTGTAGGTATTCCTCCATGTGGAGTTATCTTCCCCAAATAAACAGTTTGGGTTGCCAACATTCATTGGATCATCAACAAATAAGCGTACAAAATTCCATAATGCACTAATTTTACCATTGGTAATATTTTCACTCTTCCTTTTTCAAATAGTATGACATAGTCAATAGATTCCAAGATAGAACAATAAATCAAATACCTTCCCACTGAAGTTGCACAAAGTGTTCTATAACAATAATAGTTTTCCTCTACAAGGGAGCTTGATGAATTAATTTCCAATCCAAAGTACATCAATTTTCCTTTGAAATTGTTGCATGCCAATAAAGTTGCTATAGTATTCCAACAATGAATGATGTATATAAACTAACACCATAATCCAACTATTTGAAAAATAGTACCCACAAATAAATCTATAGTGCAAATATTATCATTAGACATACCGGCAAATGAAGAGCAAATTTTCTTGTCCTTAGAGTAACTGCTCTTCCTCCATGTACAAGTGATGCTCAATAATAACAACTGCATGAAATCCCTTTCCAAATTGTGCATGATTTTCAATATTTTATCATGGCAATTTTCAATATGCAATCATTTGCTCCGTGCAGTCCATCCACAGATTTAATCCAGAGTTTCTACTAAATTTCTTCCAAGGGGTAGATGTATTTTCCTTGTTGTGACTTGCATGTAGTAGATGAGCAATCAAACAAGTCAGACAATTAATCAATAATCTAACAAAACACACCAATTAATAGGGTACTAGATAGGGGGGGAAATATTAGCTCCCCTTCCCTCATACTGTTGCATGTATGGCACAGATGCATGTGGTTCTTCCGGCCGGTTGGCCGTGCAGTTGAATAGACGGTAGGCATATAATAAACAACAATAGAAATTCCTTGTCTTTCCTTTCAACTAATGCCACTAAATTCCAGTAATTTTCAGAGAAAAATACTGTTACTGACGATGTAAGTAGCAGCGGTAGCAGGCGTCAGCATGGCAAATCGTTGAGTGAAAATTTAGGAGCAGTGGCAACTTCATCACGGCGAGTACACAGACCAACGGGCGCATGTAGAGTTTTCATCGTGGACTGGATTTACAAGGCAATGCACCACGGCAGCGATATCCACGTACAAGCTAGCCTCATTGATTCTTGATGTAGAATAACTCGTACAGTGTTGTACTTACTAACAACGCTAGGCTTGATTTTCTGTCGTTGATACACGCGAAGAATCTGACCATGTAGTAATAAAGATCCCATGTTCGACATGCTTCCTCGAGCCGTGCGCAGAGGAAATAAGAATCTGCACAACCGGATAGAGTTCGATCTGTATTGACTTCCTTGCTTTCCTTGATCCACGTGACCAAAAAATTGCATGTGCATATCTTTCCAATCTTCTAGATCTTCCACGTCACGTGGCTTGCTCTTGGATGGATATGACGCAGCTGCTTCCTGCGTAGCTTCCCTAGTCGAATCTGCAGCGGAATTTTTTCGCTCTGGACGAGTCCACCCACGAACCGGCCGGGCAAGAGGCGAGGCAAGCAGCAGGATGCGGAAGCTTGGATCCAGTCGGCGAGCGATGGCAGAGTTTGCAATACGAGCGACCTGGGCGATAGGACTAGTGCTCACGCTAGTTCGCAGTGGGATTCAGAGGCTATCCGGCGGCAGAGTTTGGTGCTCCGGATCGGGTACGCAGCGGATTAGGCTGATCGGGACGGAACCTTGCTCGTGATGTCAATGTTAGAAATTTAGGGTTGTGGTCTACTCTTTATTTCTCTGCGCTTATCCGTGATGCTGCTTACAAATTGCATATCTGAGGATAGATGGTAGGGACCTTCTTATACTGTCTTTCTAAAAGAGTTCATCTCTTATACAGATATAAGATTCCTAGTATTTTTCATTAGTTTCCGGGATAGAGTCCAGATCAAATTACCAACCATGATCATATTTGTCTGTTTAACAGATTCTACCCGTTTTGTCCCCGAAGTACGCGTTTGTGAGCAACGTGCCATAATAGAGTGTAATTTCCTTTAATTATGTAGATCAACATTAGGGCTGTAATCTAACTATACGATCTAACTCCTTCCAATCATCAGTGCACCCGGGTAGTCTTTCCAATATAAATAGTATATTGTATTCCACTGATAATCGACCAGCTTCCTTCAGCATATATTACTTAAGTACATTTCAATAAGTGATAATTTTCCATGCTAAACATGCAAAACAATTCCATGTAGAAATACATGTATAATTCCACAATGAGGTATTCAGGATATTTAACAATTCCAAGTAATTTGAATATAGTTGTAGGACACATAATTCCAACAGATCTAATACATCGTATTCTCATTACAACACCGAATACGTTACCAGTGTCCCAACCAAACGGATCGTAAGCTTCTTCAACAATTCAGAGGCAAATGATTTACCATCCAGTCAGAAGACATGGTTGTTTTGCATCTTATTACAGCATGATATATGCCACGCCGTTCTTTCAGTTTTTCCAATCCGAGCCAAGTCATTCCATGGTAAAAACTTGCTGAACCATCAGCCATGTATCATAGCTAATGGACACTAATCCTTGCCTACCACAGGGACAACAGTTCCAGTGCCATCTGGCGGGCTGACCTAACAGAGGACAAACGAATTCATGTTGCCACCTGTCACCCAAGCCTTTTATAAGGAACCAGACTTCCCTGAGCCATGGGTTAAAGATGAATACCGAGTACCTTATTTCTCATTTTACATATTTGCTTCATAAGTATCCGATGCCATTTCATGTATTATGGGTTGTGTCTCTACGAAATAAGGATCTGAATTTGACAGGCATAAGCATATGCGGTAGGCATAGGAGGCACCAGAAATCTTCCAAGGATAGCCGGTTACTCTCCTGCCTCTATTGCTGCACAAATATCTTGGATGGCATGCCCGGGGTTCAAATTAGAGAAGCACGAGAGGCAGGGAAACCAGTAGCGGAACGTATCGGCAACGGTCGATTCGGTGCATCGATCTCCGTCTGCCCGCAGGCCGAGGACGATAAGCGGGAGGCCACGCGAGGCAGCGCCATCCCGCGCAGGATTCCGTTTGCGCTCACTCTCCTCCTAGGAGTGGAACATAACTTGGGAGCAGCACGTCAAGTGAGCAAGGCTATGCGCGTGTATCCCCAGTCTCCCTTAGTCGACTAGCTAGTGTCGCTTCCACTCTGGAGAACGAACAATATTGTACTCCCTCCACCTGGGTGTATAAATCGTTTTACGAAAATCAAATAATCCCAAAACACTTAGACACGGTACATTAACTTTCATCTCGTTTTTTGTTTTTTAACATAAATAAAGGAATCAACCAATAAGAAAATGTGGGCCGTGTATACTTTCAACGACTTGAGATTATTAAACACGACATGCAGTGGTCAGTTTATTGCATGCAATGCTAGTAATTCGTAAATAAACATTAAGTTCTCTCATTTTTCCCTTTGCCTTGATCGCGATGCACAACCTAAAATGACTTACACACCTAGATGAAGGGAGTACTCCCTCCGTCCAGGTGCATAGGGCGCCTAAGAAAAAGCTCTGCGATTTAGGTGGGTTGAGATTGGACGAGAGCGCGCGCAGGTTTCTCACAAAATCGAAACTGAATTTGGAAATTAATCCTGTCATTAGTGTTGGGAAGGAGCGCCATGGGAACATGCAGCATGCATGATTGCTTTCACACAGGAAAAGAGGCGGTACGGAGGAGAGAGAAGAAGCAACATGCATGCTGTTTGCTTTCACACAGGAGATTACTAGGGAGGGAGGAGGTGTACTGGTGGGAGATTAGGAGAAGGAGCGCGTCCTGGTGGAGCGAACAGAAAAAAACGAGATGGTTTAGATAAACGAGGAGCATTTAATTGAATTACGTCTAACACTTTTGAAATTTTAGGATTCTCTTAGGTGCCTTATGCACCTGGACGGAGGGAGTACATGGGATCGCATCGATTCGATTCATCCCAATAATAATGTAGTAATGTTATGAAGGTAATTCCTTGCCATGAACACCTTCTATAAGCTAGTTACTAAAAATTATTTAGTGTTTTCCTCGAAGAGACAACAATTGTACTCCAATGCATTTCATATGAGGCAAAAATAGTGTTTATAATATGGCATCCGGTTATTTGACTTCGGAGAGTAGTTAAGTATGGAAGTTAGTTTTCATATAGTTGTTATACTTTTTATATTTTAGTATCTATATAAAGTATGGCTTGCTCTTGTGTCTTCTCATTAGAAACTTTCATTGGATATATGGGCCGTTCATGTTGAACACATGTTGTGCTTTATCGATATACAAGAGCATGTGAACCACCTAAATGCAAAACCAAATCAGACACATAAAAACGATTTTCATTTTTCATGAACTTTGTATTGATGAACTATGTCGGCCCAGTGCACCATTTTTGTATGGAGTTACAATTCATGGTTTGTTTAACTATCGATATAGAGTACAATTGTGGGAGATTAGGAGAAGGAGCGCGTCCTGGTGGAGCGAACAGAAAAAACGAGATGGTTTAGATAAACGAGGAGCATTTAATTGAATTACGTCTAACACTTTTGGAATTTTAGGATTCTCTTAGGTGCCTTATGCACCTGGACGGAGGGAGTACATGGGATCGCATCGATTCGATTCATCCCAATAATAATGTAGTAATGTTATGAAGGTAATTCCTTGCCATGAACACCTTCTATAAGCTAGTTACGAAAAATTATTTAGTGTTTTCCTCGAAGAGACAACAATTGTACTCCAATGCATTTCATATGAGGCAAAAATAGTGTTTATAATATGGCATCCGGTTATTTGACTTCAGAGAGTAGTTAAGTATGGAAGTTAGTTTTCATATAGTTGTTATACTTTTTATATTTTAGTATCTATATAAAGTATGGCTTGCTCTTGTGTCTTCTCATTAGAAACTTTCATTGGATATATGGGCCGTTCATGTTGAACACATGTTGTGCTTTATCGATATACAAGAGCATGTGAACCACCTAAATGCAAAACCAAATCAGACGCATAAAAACGATTTTCATTTTTCATGAACTTTGTATTGATGAACTATGTCGGCCCAGTGCACCATTTTTGTATGGAGTTACAATTCATGGTTTGTTTAACTATCGATATAGATCTCAAAGTTGTTGACCTACCAGAGGACCAACTTCATAAATAAGGGATTGTTAGGTCACCTATGAGAGGAGAAACAAACCCAAGTGGTTTCATACCACCCAAGCCAGATTGCCCTAAGCCACAGATTGAATAGGTTATTCATCGCTTTACTTCTCTGTCTTGGAATTGTTTGATGTCATTTTTACACATTTTATGTTGGTTCTTTGCATAGTATGGATTTGAAGGCACAAGGAATTATCGATGGATAATCAGAGTTACAACATGCACCACATGGTTCACATAGCCACCATACTTCTCCCTCCTATTGGACTGCCTCAACTATTTTCCCTCTATCTCGCCCCTCCACTAAAAGTCTTATCTTATTACTCTGGTCGTCCTGCAAATCACGATCTCAAATCATCTCGAGGGGCTAGGGTCATGATTATTTCTATTTTATTTTGCTTGGTCAAGAAAGACTGATGATCAATGAAGATTGATCCATGTGATATGAGGGTCGAGAGAAATAAGCTCCCTCACTGTGATTTGGGTACAGTAAGGGGGTGGGGGGGCTACAGAAAACTTCAAGACGCACATCAAGGAGATGAAGGCGATTGATTTGGTAGGCTTGAATGATCAGAGAGTTCCCAACTTTGCTAGATTTTATTTAGCTTAGCTTAAAGGATAGAAAACCCACTCAAACTCCAATAGATATTTATATATGTTTATAAATATGGAACTTATAAATAGATGCAAGAATTGACATAGTAACTTTTCCAACCTTTGAAAAAAAATCTTTTAACCCCCCACCCCAAAGCAATGGTCAACAATAGTGCCATACGAAAATGAGCATCCTCATATGAATTGCTTGTATAAATGTCCGTTCATCGTATGTCGTACGCTTTCTTTCCACAACTGAGACAGTGGCAATTTTGCACATGGAACAACACCCTACAAGATAGGGCCGGCCCATAAACTAAAACTCGCCTATATATAATTGGTTAAGATCAAAAGAGAGTAAACCAATTTGGGTGTGTATCATCTTCAAAGTTGTGTCATTTTCTTTCTTTATTACGGCAATAAAAGGGAGAGTGGATTTCTAACCTGCATGCTATATACCGCGCATCGATGCACTGTTGAATGTGCTTGAGATTCATGCGCTCAGATGTTGTTGATATATTATGAAAACTTAAAATGTGATATACTATGAAACAAGATAAACCCAATGAAATTTAATAAAAGCCAACATTCCAGTGAAAACATGTACCTTTCACTGAACGATCTTAGTTTTCCGCATCAAATTCGCACCTATCACTCAATCATGTATAGGGAGGCACTTTGATGAACTCTAGAGAGAAGAGTACCCTCCTTTCATCAGTATGTACTTATGCATCATTATAAAGCTTGCATTTATTTCTACTAATATCCTTGAGGGTTGATTAGTACACCTTATTTGTCACTTTCATTTTATCCTTGTTTTCTTTGCTGGGTTTTGCATTTGAGTAAAAAAAAACTGTGTGCAGTGTTGGGTACTGCCTTTGCATTCAACATATTGTTTAAAAATCCTATGTGTGTTGGAGTTATCCTCACGGTGCTCAGCACCCTTTTGCTTCTTGGTGTCCGAAGATTTGGGATACACAAACACAAACCCCTATGAATTTCTCACTTGTCCATGCAATTACCTGATTGTTTAGGCAGATATAGGTTATGGATAGTTAACCTTACCATGTATCATCATGTGTATCACCAGCCCCAGAAACTGGAGCTCATCATAGCACCATTCATGTCCAGCATGGCAGGCTACTACAGATAACTGAGCTACCTGAGGTCATCCGCTAGAGAGGTAACCAAGGGCATGGTTTTCCTTTGTCTGCGAGGGAAAGGCACTGCCGACAATGCAATTGCGCTCTTTGGCTCTGTCATTACGCGATAAGGAACTTATTTAATCATCAAGGGTTTAGTCACCATAGTTATTTTGCATCGATCGATGGATGCAAAGTTCATGATGAGCCTACCTACAAGCATGTAGGCCCAACTTGTTCTTGCGCTCTACCCTAGTCCTCTCAAGGAAGACCCCATGGTCAGACAAAAGCATCAGAGTAGGTTGCAACTTGCACTGATATGATAGGAAAGAGTGATACAATTTGTTGCTAAGTGGCTAAGTGAGTTATCAAAAAAAATTGGCAGGCAACTGTTGATACTCTTCCTCATAGATTGCAGCCTCGTTTTCATTGTGTTGTTCCTCATCGACCTCGCAGTGGTTATCGTTATTGGATCCATTTGCAGCTCCAATTGTGTCTCTAGATAGGGCGTGAAGCGATCTTACCCTTCAATCTGCACCTCTACTGCTCAGAGTATGCCGTGTTTGTTATGTTGAAACTTGAAAGGGTCATTCCACCTTCAAAAGCATCTTGTAGTACACTATGTTGTGTAATAGAAAAGGAGTTGAATTGACACATTCTTTAGTTATTGTTGTGTTTTCCGTTTAGAATGTTCTTGGGAGATCAAGTTATGTTGTATATGCAGTTGCACTGCTAGCTTCTAGGAAAAGCACCACAATTAGTTGCACATTCGCCAGGCAGGTCATCCAGTTTATTTATGTCGAATAACTGAGCAATGTACCCTTTTCCCCATCTTAAAACTGGGTTCTAATAATATGCTTTTTAAAAACAGTTATAAGCTAAATACTTTTTTCTAAAATGAAAAATAATCCAGGTTTGTGACCCATGCCATGGCTAGCCCATATAGCATTAAATAGAACGACTCCCTGAAGTGGGTGCTTATCAGCTTCGTTAGTCCAGAAAGTTAGGCTCCGCAAACTATATAAATAACAAAATTAACGACCATTTCAGACCTAACCTCAGCTCCAACAGTTCAAATTTCAGTCACAATCTAGAAAGATGTTTCGGTTAAACAAAGTCTAAGCATCATCGAGAATTCAGAGACAGATGGTTTACCACCCATTCAGGAGAGGATTTCTTTGCATATTAGAGCATGATAATGTAGTACTATTAGATATATGCCTCGCCATTCTTTCCATCTTTCCAGCCCAGGCTAGGTGACGCCGCGGTAAAAACTTGCTGAACTACCAGCCCTGTACCACAGATAAGGGATACTAATCCCTGCCCACCACCTGCACATCAGTTTCAGTGCCATCTGATCGGCCGACCCGTAGCATAAGGCGGAGATGGGCGGAACGCGGCAATCAGCAATATGAGTTCAATCTTGCGATAGCCACGAAGGGAATGCGGAAATTTGCAGAACGCAAGCTGCAATATGTCAATCTACAAAGTTCTGGGTAGCCTCTCCTGCAGACAAAATCATCAACTCAGTTATCAGATCATAATCCTCCCATCAAGAATGCAGAGGTAGCTTTTGAAGAGTAACAGCACAGATGATACAAGGCAGTGATGCTTAATGATGATATGTTTGATTTATGTCCTTTTATCGGTCCCATCCACATACTGAATGTAACAGCAGAGCAGATCATATGATTCAAACTAATAGTTTGCACCATGACAGCATTGTTATGCACATCATTCTATTAACCCCAAAAGGCAAATAATGATTTTACTGATAAGAATTAAGAAGATACCATGAAATAATGGTGCTATGAAGAAGTTAGAAAGTGAAAAAACTGTTACTAACCGTGCATACACTTTACAAAGGTCTCAAGCTCTGAGAAGCACACATCTCTCTGCAAAAGGAATGGAGTTCGCTGACGGTATGCGAAGAATGAGAGATGGTGACGGTCAGGATCATTCCTTGGCTTCGCTGTGTCAAGGATCCGAGAGTACATGTCCACGTCAAGACATGGAAGAGCACTCTCTACACTTACAGATAGACCATGATCCCATGCTGCGTTCATAACCTGCAAAATTTCAAGTGTATCAAAACTATCCACGGAAGAAAGAAAATACGCAATCGTAGCTTCAGAGACTTCTTACAACATCTCTCACCTGCCAGGTTAAACCTTCTGGGTCAGCAAATGCTTCATCATTCTCCTGAACTGTAAATTCTGGGCCATAACAAACCACTTTAAGAATTATGGAATGCTTCTTGAGCATTCTGAAAACTGGAGAGTATCCATCTCGATTTGTAGGGTTGTAGAATCCTGCAGTAAGCTCTGCAGCATGGCTTGCAGTTCTGTACCACCAATAGATGGAGGGGATCTGAGGAAAGATAATTGTCTTGTCATGAAACAGCCGAATTGGCAAGAGAAATGAGGGGCAAGTTCCATGAACTTATCAGGGCAATATATGCTACATAGAAAGGCTGTACTATGAGACCAGGCAAGTGATCCGCTTAATACATGTATATTCTATTATGACTACAGTACTTCACAAGTTCGATGAGTAAAAAAATCAGCCTCTTTTTTGTCCGAAATTTTTAAATAGTCGACCTAATAATTAGCATTTTGAGTAGCTTATGTACCGTGTCTCGTCTAAATTTGAGGGATGCTTCATGATTATGCATTCAACTCCCCGTAACTTGTCAAATCTATATTACTAGTTTTTGAGCAATCATTGGTTGCTTTGAACAGAAGTGCAACCCAGAATATAAAATAAAGAAAAAAGAGCTTAACGGATACCCATTACGTCCAAAGTTTGATGTGATATACACGGGAAACTAGAGAGGCAGAGAACAACAACAAAGGAATATATGTAAAGCTTCTTTAAAAATTAGAGAGAATATGGTGCTTCAAGGCCCAACCAACAAATGTACCAAGATATAGCATACCTTCACCACAATTGCTGCTCCATCAAATGCAAGAGTAGCAAGTGAGAGCACCTGATCTACATGATCTATGAGGATTCCAGAATACCAATTAAGGAAGAAACGCCCATAGTAGCTGTCATAATCACCTCCGTCACAAAAAAAGCCAGTCTCATGTGACCTTGAATTATAGTAGCCAGCATTATCAGGCCCACAGGCCCAAAACAAATGCCCCCGTGTCAAGGCTGATTGCCGTAGGTTCTTTTGCATATACCTGTCATAACACTGTCGAAGAAGCAATCAACAAAAGAATACATATGTATGCATTTACAACTTATGCATGCTACCATCCATAACAGAAATGTAGCACGACATTTTTGTATGTGTGCAATCCAGAAGATAAGTTCAAGTCATGGCCCACATACCAACAAAACAGCATTATATGGTTCTCGAAAGGTGCCTGCTGTGCATTTTGGTTTCCTCTACCGCAGCTTAATAACAACATAACAAGGTCGTAATATTTTACACTCCTTCAGGACCAATGAATAAAATGAGAAGGGTTCAGAATCAGGAAACAAGGTAACTGGAGTAAGTGTCCCTATCCTTGATGGTTCGAACTTGGAAATTGGAATTCGAGTAAATACGTCTTTTTCTTTGAATAAGTGCAACAGGTTTGGAGTTTTAAGTAAGTACCTGAAACTCGCCAATACCAGGATATCTCCAGCCCATTTTTTCTGGACACGAAGGGTATCTTAGCTCTCCAGAAGCACCCAATCCAACCTCAATAGCAGAAATAAGACCCTCTTCAGATAAGCTTCTGAATTCCATATGAAAGCTCCTCATGAAATCAAAATAAACCTGCATATAATCTCATCGAGTATCAATAATTCAGTGTACATGTCTCTCCTTCTATTAGAGAATTGATATGAAAAAGATTAATGGCGATACAATGCAAGTTCAATGTATCGAATGACAGGACAGCTCTTGGCTATCACAACAAGAAATACTGTAATTACAACTGTGTAGAAAGGACTACCATTTTAAATGAATTAAAAATGTCACTAGGAAAAGACCGAAGTAATGCTCGTCTAAGGAGAATGACAGCTTTTAAAAAAAAAACAGAGATGTTAAAGGAGGGTTCATAGAGGAGAGAAGAAAAATTACCAAGGATGACCCAATACCTCAATGCCAGTTCTCCCTCGAAGGACTCGCTCTTTGTCAATTCCCCAGGAAAGGCATTCTGTATTCCTCCTACCTTCTCGATCAGTGAAAAATACATCTTGGTTCTCTTGTGCAATTTCCATTACCCACCTAGGGAGAGCAATTAACACACCACCAGATCCACACTCCCCAGACCCATGAAATGACAATACAACCTTAAATTTGTTGAAGAACACTTGTTAGCCAATGTAAGTCTGAGTTCAATATAACAAGGGAGATAAGAGAAGCATATCCAGTTTAAGGATTTTAAATATCGTGCAATGCTACATCATGCTCATAATTGAAAATTTATCATATAAGCTCAAAAGGTTTAGTCATGTTATTTCCTCGCTTTGGAAGGTCAGATTTCTGGTTATTTCAAGAATCAAGAAAGTCGAGTCCCTTTGGATTCAATGAATGGATGACTTCTAAGTCTATGCTTTAGTATGAGAGATCCAGGTATACTCTAGTAACTTGCTATAATTCAACCACCAATAGTACATGTATATAAAGTTACAAAAAAGTACGAAAATGTCAGATGTGTGAGTAATAGCATCCTAGAAAATGCCATAAGTCATGGTAGTATTCTAACCTGAACTTTTAGCTTGAACTCTTTAATAATACCAAAAAGGTCCCTGTAGCCAGACCATTCATACTTTTGAGGAGTCCAGGCTTCCACAATCCCCCACCAGCAGTCTACAACAACTCCATCAACATTCAAAGACTTCAGATGCCTTAGTTCAGCGCGTACAGCCTCAGGATCAACCAATTGACAATAACAATTGATAATGCCCATCTACAGCAACAGCAACAATGCTAAAGCATGGTGTGATAGATAGATTATAGATGTGGAAATTTCGGGAATATATGGTTGGAAGATAAAGAAAACATAGAGTTCTCAACTTACAATTTATTTTAAATGCATAATCTTAAAAAGAACAAACTGCATAGGGTATGATTCTCTAGTTCTAAGTCAGATTCAGAGAAGCCGTGTGTACTTTGGTGCTATGTTAAGTATTCAAGTTACACTTACACATGCACCTGGCCATAAGAGGACTCACAACTAAGGGCAAACCCGGTAAAAACATACAACCAGATTTGCAAAGTACTATATCAACCCCCCTTAAACATTTCTCTTGAACCTTTTTGTCCATCTATTACATGAAATCCAATTAGCAAGAGAGAGATGGCCTGGCATCACATCAGATGGAAACGACAAAGCCACCTCATCTACTCACCCAGTCCACCTCAAACGACATGCCACAACATCGGATTTGTTCAGAAAAAAGAACGTAAATGACCAAACAGATGAAAATAAGCAAGTTAGGGCGGCTGTAATCTAATCTCAAGTTCCAACGGCAAGTGATACAAGCTTGCAGGTTTAGGGTGCAAATGTGCAAGTTTGCAAGCATAAAGTTCAGAACTTTAATCGAAGCATGAAAAATCAGTTCCAACCATGTGTATATTGAAAATGGTGTCAGACAAAGGAAGAGAGAAAACGAGATTAACATAGAAGATATGGGATCAAGAGGTTCACCAGGAACTTACAGACAAAGAGGCATACACTGGTATATATGGAGTTTTCGTGTAATCACCCGCCCATACTGCTGATGCTCTCAATAGCTGCTCCAATTGAACAATAAAAGAAAAACATGAGGTTGTCGCCCAATTTGATTTGCTAAATCAGAAAGCCCAAATTGGGCTGCAAAATGAAGAATAAGTGAACTCGACAATGCAATTGCATGATAGATTACTGGTCCGTACAAATAATGCTATATGGTGCAATTAGAATACAACTGCAAGCTGGAGCTACAACATTCTAGGCCCTATCGACGGGCAACTAACTTCCATGGGTTATAGGCTATAAGAGCTGATAAAGACCAAGTTATTATGGCAAATATGCAATGCTACATCCCAAGGTTATCTGGTTTATATACACCGGCATACCACAGGCATCCATTAAGCGAATCAAATTGCAAACTTTGCTCACCTGATCACTTCCCATGCAATTCAAAGAATTGGCTGAACTTGAATTCCCATAGCTCTCATTCTTTATGCTTTGCTCTGCCACCACCACTGAATCCAATGACGACGGTGACAGGCTATCATCTGTTTGTAGGGCTGAAGCCTGGGAATCTATTGGCGTCCCAATGGCGTAGCTGTTCAGAGAGTTGGTAAAAACTGGGGTTTCCAGAGAAGTAGCCTGGAAAGCACCCTGCTGCAAATACGAATCATTTCTTGCAAAATCAATACATTTTTCATTCACAACGTTTTCAATTGAGCAAGGGATAACATTATCATACGAAAAGTGGAGAGCTCCAGCAAGCAAAATCCGAACATCTATCTAGTCTAGGTAAGTAAGGGCAATAAGACACTGGAGAGGGCGCACGTACGAATTGGGCGGGGGGAGGGAGAGAGGGCTGGGGAGAGGAGAGGAAGGTGGTGCCGTCGGGGTGGACGGTCCACCCGGCGGCGCGGGCGAGCGCGGCGAGAACGTCGTTCATGTCGGCGCGGGCGGGGAGGGGGAAGTTGCCGTGCTGCCGCAGCCCGGCCAGCATGCGGCTGGTGATGGCGCGCCGTTGCCGCTCCCGCAGCTTCGTCCGCTCCTTCTCCCGCTCCCTCTCCCGCTCGCCGCGCCGCCGCCCCGGGGGAGGAGGCGCCGCGGGGGTGGAGGCGGAGGCGAAGCCGCGCGGGCGGCGGCTCGGCGGCGGGGGAGGCGAAGTGGACGGATCAGCGTCCCCGTGGGGGTGCTTCGTGGCCATGGCGCTCCGCCCGGCGGCCGCGGCGTCGGCGCCGATCTGCGAGCGCTGGGTAGGAGGGAGGGGGCACCGCGAGCTGCTGCCGGCGCGGCCGCTGGTCGAGGAAGTGGAGACTCTGGAGTGTAGGCCAGAGGAAGGAATGCTGACGAGGCACCGCTGACCAAGCATTAAATTTAGAAGGTTGTAAATCCATGCGAGATTATTTTTACATCAGTACAGACACAGGCGCTCATATACACGCGCATACACTATCCCTATGAACGTACACACGCACACCCTATTCCTATGAGCACCTCCGAGAGACTGAGCCGGCATATCATCTTGAGATTTACGAAGTCACCGTAGGCGCCTCGTCGTCGACGGGAACGTCTCCTCCCACTGAAAGCGCATCGCCGAAAATCCTGAAATAAATCCAGGAATAATGCGAGCACCAGAATTTGAACTCTGGTGGTTAGAGATACCACTGTCCGCCTAACCAACTCAACCACAAGTTGATTCGCAAATCCATGCGAGATTTGAAAATGAAAATTTAGAAAATTTTGCTAGGCAAAAGTAAAAAAGAAAAACGTTATCGCTCAACCGGCGGATGTTTGTGCGCGCGCCGACCTCCTCTGTAGCCGTCGGATTTGATTTGAATCGAGCGACTCAGAAGCAATCTATATCCTAGTACAGTTCTTGCAACACACCCCTTGTGTTCAGTTGGCTTGACCGAAACAAATGGTCCGTTGCGGACCGAGCACTTGCAACCAGCAGTCAAGCCAAGCGCCCCTGTCTGTAGGTGGTCTTTGCCGAGCGCCGCCGCCTGTAGGCCGTCGTCGCCGAGCGCATTCATGTCGGATCTCCGACGCCAAACACCACCCGGCAACCGGATCCGGCGAGATCCGCCATGCAAGCGTGAAGCACCATCTACCTCTGCCGTCGTCATGCCATCACTAGCACTAGCAACAGCCACATCATCACGCCGTACGGGTCCATGTCCATACCCACTTTCTGCAACAACAACAACGTTGTTGCGGACAGCGGGAACGAAAGACGTATGTGTTAGGGCGTGATGTGACCGGAGATATTGTTGCAATTTTTGCAACAAGGGTCTTGTTACAGAAAATTAGGCACAACGGGAGATGTGTTTGCATTTTTTGCAACAAGGGTATTGTTGCATGAAATTAGAGAAAAAAAGATTTTGCAACAAGAACTTGTTGCAGAAAATTAGAGAAAAGGAAGTTTCGTAATAAAGGTCTTGTTGCAGGAAAGTAGAGAAAAGAAGATTTCGCAACAAGAGTATTATTACAGGAAATTAGAGAAGAGAAACTAAAGGCTCGCGTGATAGAAACGGACGGCTCGCAAGGAGGCGGATCTTTTTAAAAGATTCGTCGACCGATGCGTAGCACCCTCGAGTTGTGTAACATGGTAGGTGTTTATGATCGGTTTGGGTCCCCACTCTAAATTGGTGACCAAGTTTTTTACCCGAGCGGAGGTTAATATGTTTTCCATTTTTTGATTAAAACACCACCACGAGGGGGAGGGAGTTTCCCCCTTGAATTTTCATTTTGATCAAAGGGTTTTTTACAAAGCTAGTGTTTATCGTGAGCAGAGAAAGTCACACCACAAACCAACATCATTTCTCTGCCATTTATTTTTAGTCTATGTGTGTACTTCGCTTCTGGTGAGCCATCACTCCTCTCTTAGAGGCGTCATCGCCATCCCTACACTCTGCGTGCGGCCTCACCTAGGCCCTCTTTGGAGCAGTGTGCGTGGGGTTTTTTATGTGTGCCGCTCAGTGGTTGTGATGGATTTTGCCCGGTTCTCCATAATTAACCGGGCAATCTGGTTTTCGCTCGGTTTTCTCTAATTAACTGAGCAACTTTTTTCTTCTTAATGAATGCAGGATAACTGCCATTTCAAAAAAAAACTTCTGGTAAGCCACCTTAGAGATTCACAAAGTTGCATATCAGCGATGGAGTCGCGTCGAGCTTCGATGAGGAGGTTTGGATCCATCAATCTTTTCTTCGGTGGCTGATGTGGTGGTGTCGAAGGCAGATGACGGACGTTGGTATCAAGCTCGGAGATGTTCTGCTATCTTTTCAGTTTGGTCATGTCGATCCTTACGTGACTTGTACTTTGATCTTTATGATATAAATGAGACATGTATTATCATGCAAAGAAAAAGTACATCAGCCAGTGATGAGTGTCATTGCCTGAAAACCAAAGCATTCCTGACATCCCAAATTTGTTAGAGGATCAGCAGTGTCATGAAAGGTTATGGTGAGATAGGAAGACGTGGTGGGACATTGATCTTCCATATGAGCTTAATGTCGGTGCAGTTTGGCCTGATGCCAAGGCATGCCATATAGCTATTGCTTTAGAGCATAGGAGGAACAAGTGTGTGCATGTTTCGATATCCTATAGACACATGTGGCAATTCTCTGATGGGAGGATCGTTTTCGTATGAAGATTTCTACATGTGTCTAGCATGTCATTGTGCAACAGCCATCCAAATACCTTGGGGATAGTTCTTTTGCTGATAAGCCCAACCGAATTTTTTTTAGAAATCCACTAATTAAAACTTGATTAGTAGGCTTCTAAAAAATATTTTTGATTGAGTTTCTAGAATAAATTAAATAGGGGGCAGCTTATTCTATAAATCCAAAAAAGCCACCAAAAGAACTAACCCTTGGCCTTGGTCTTGTTAGGAATTTTTGAGAACCAAACCATGAAGAGGGCAGGGTCGTCAACGACTCTTTACATGGTGTAGTAAGCAACTTTTGTTGAGAAGGTCCGGCCACCAAGCATTGATCATTGATCAAGCCGTCCAATGAGTAACACACCTGCAGTAGACCACAAATGGAGACCAGTTCTTGGATTGCACGGGTAGAGGTCAATAACCTAGTCGTGATAATGACATTCTTATTGTCACATACTCCTATTTATCATGTTGCACAGCTTATTCTTTTTTATGCAATTTATAGGAACTCAACAGCCTTAACAAAAAGAAAAGAAAAGAAAATTGCCTTATTCAGGTGTCACATTATAAACTAGTTTGATTTGCCACCATGATAAAAGTTGATTATAAGTACATGAAAAGATTTATGTCAATGGCATGACAAGATAGCTTCAGTAGTCCTAGAGCTCACTTGGGCTTGTCCAAGAACAAAGGCAATGAAACGGTGATAAAACCATCTATCAAGATGAACCGTCACCTAGTTCATCTTCCGGTTTCTAACTTTCTAGGAAAATGAGAATCCATTGGTTAGTTTTTGAGTTTTAAAAGAATATTTCATTTGATTGAGTAAAAAATAGCTCGAGGCTACCCCTTGCACCCATATATTTCCATCTACTAGCAAGTGGCAGTCGTTGGCCAACAGTTGTCGTTTAGATGAGTCATGCATCAATTTATTAAGTTTACTTCATAATTGCCAAACAAGGGCATTTTTTGCCGATAAAGAACATTTCATTCAATTGATGTATCAAGGTGATACAATCGCATTGAAAAAATGTTTGGCCTCTACATAGCATGATGCAAATAGCCAACAAGTCCAACAAACCTAAAAATAAATATTATTTTACAACAGAAATAAATCAATCCAGCCTAGGGTGGGGGCAAATCCTATTTGGAGATTGCACCGTCATCCATGTTGGGAGAAAACCCTCCCTGATAGTACGCTCCAATCGTGTAGACGCCATTATAAAAATGGACCTCTGCAGTATAGACCAAAACTTGTTTGATCGTGATGAACTTATGTCTGAGAATACTATACAAGCTAGGGTATTGCACCATAAGTGGAGTGCCCCCCCCCCCCATGTGTCTTCCCGGAATCAAGCCTGAGAACCATCCCTAACTGAGAAAGTGCCAAATTGAAAAAATAATTCTTTGGCCTTCATCATGCCACTCCAAAAATGTGAATCACGGGGGTTTCCAAAAGAACCTGAGAAATGGCTTTGGACCCCACGTACTTGTTACAAATGATTTCCTGCCACATTCCATTCTCAGTGAGTAGTTTGTATACCCATTTACTTAGAAGAGCGATGTTTTTAATCTTAAGATCCTGAATTATGAGGCTCCCTTGACTTTTAGGTCAACATAATACACTCCACCTAGTTAGCCAATATTTTTTGGACTAATTATCACACTGCCAAATAAGTCTGGATCTAAAATAATCGAGACGCTGAAGAACCCCTTTTCGGGAAGTGAAAGAATGACAATATGTATAGAACCATGATGTTGAGGATGGAATTGATCAGAATCAACAGTCCCCCATACGACAAGATTTTGGCCTTCCAACTGGCTAGACGTTTCTCAAGTATTTCTTCCACCTGCTTCCACTCAGCGATAGTTAAACACCGATAGTGAATGGATTACCTAGATACCAAATCGAGAACTGCTCGAGCAGGTAGCTAAAAATCTCAACATACTCTAATGCAGACTCTAAGGCATCGCCGAAGCAAAAAAGCTCACTCTTATGGAAATTAATTTTAAGATCAGAGAGCTCCTAGAATTTACATAAAAGCGACTTGAGGTTTATTGCTTTATCTAGGTCATGATCCATAAAAAGTATAGTGGCATCCACATATTGTAGAATAGACATACCTTATTCTACCAAATGAGGGATCACACCACTACTCTGACCGACCACATTAGCCCGCTCAACAAGGGTAGTTAACATATCGACCATAATGTTAAACAAAATAGGGGATAGGGGGTCTCCTCGGCGAAGCCCCTTCCTAGTCTGAAAGTAGTTGCCAACACTGCCATTGACTTTGATAGCCACGGCACCTTAAGAAACAAAACTCTCTACCTATAGACACCATTTTGGTGAAAAGCCCTTCATGCGCAAAAATTGCAAAAGAAAGGGCCATTTTACTTTGTCATATGCTCCTTCGAAGTCTATTTTGAAGATGACTCCATTCAACTCTTTCCGTGAAACTTATGTACAATTTCATACAGCACAACAACTCCATTTAATATGTTGCGTCCTAGCATAAACGTTGTTTGAGTGGGTTTCACGTTCAACCCATTAATTCCCATCTTTGTGAATATTTAAAAGCTGGTCTGTATTGTTCAATCGACTAGCCTCCTTAGTCTTGGGAAGAAGAACAATTTCCCCAAGGTTTAAATGGGCAATATCAAGGTTTTTGACATGAAGTTGGTTAAACAACTAAACTAAGTTTGCCTTAATCATATCCCAAAGACATTGATAAAACTCCGCCGAGAAAACATCTGGTCTCGGAGCTTTGTTGTGTTCCATTTGAAGCATCGCGGTCCGAATTTTCTCTTCAGATAACGAAGAGGTTAAAAACTCATTTTTGGCCTCCAAAATTTGAGGTATGTCATGAGTAATAGACTTGTCCAGCGCAAAAGGCCTTTCAGCTGAAGTTCCAAAAAGCTCTTTGTAATACTTAGTAATGAAAATTCTAAGCGGTGCATCCCTCTTTATACGTCCTTCGTCCTGGTCAAAAGCGAAGATACCTTTCTTTCTATGTCTGACATTACCCAACATTTGAAAGTACTTCATATTATCATCACCTTGAACAAGCAAGTCGGCATTGCAACATAGGTTCCATTTAATCTCTTCCTCGCGTAAAATACAAGCGATCTGCTCATTTAGATGTCTTTTTTGCTCAATCTCAATAGCAAAAAAGAAGCCTCAACTTTGCAATTTTATCAAGGGTGTCGATTAAGGTAGATAGTCACTACTTTTCTATTTTGTATATGCTGGCGGTGTGTTTAGCCCATCCACGAAGGAAATTAATGGACCTGGCTGGATTACCCCCTTTAAAATGGAGCAATTTGTTTCTCCCCCGAAACCTCACCCTAATATTATTGACGAACTGTTGCAAACATACATTTTTATGTACTTTCTAAAATATTCTTTACCTTGTAACCTTATAATATTATCATGATATTATTGATCTCAAACATTATTTTGTTAAATCCATTTAGATCCACACATTAGCTGGAAAAAGGAGCAAGAAGGCTGTTTTATAACATCTAACTTTGTTGGCTTCCCCAAACACGATGGCAAATTATACGTATGCCAACGTTATTTGACATCGTATATTTCTCGTAAAAGGGTAATTATCATTACCAAACATCATGGATCATTGGTATGAGTGAATCGCAAAAATTCACCACATTCTAAATTTAATTCTAGGTTTGCTATCACAATTCTTGGGCGCTGCAATTTATCGGTTTTCATACTCATTTTCTCAATAGACACCGATAACTGATTAAAGCCATTTAAATCGAATCCTGACATGTCGAGCACGCTCAACATGTCCACGTAGCACCATATATTAACACTATTTGTGTCGATCGTGAACAGAAGATGTCGGACACACATCCACCCCGCCCCTACCGGCGCCGCCTAGACACCTTTCTTTCGCGGCGCCACCCGCCTCCTTTAGTTCCTACCGTGCTGTGACCCGTCCACCTTCCCCACCTCTTCTCCTTCCAAGTGATGACCCACAAGTATAGGAGATCTATCGTGGTTCTTTCGATAAGTAAGAGTGTCGAACCCAACGAGGAGTAGAAGGAAATGATAAGTGGTTTTCAGCAAGGTATTCTCTGCAAGCACTGAAATTATCGGTAACAGATAGTTTTGTGATAAGGTAATTGGTAACGAGTACCAAGTAATAAAAGTAAATAAAGTGCAGCAAGATGGCCCAATCCTTTTTGTAGCAAAGGACAAGTCTGGACAAACTCTTATATGAAGGAAAGCGCTCCCGAGGACACATGAGAATTATCGTCAAGCTAGTTTTCAGCACGACCATATGATTCGCGTTCAGTATTTTGATAATCTGATATGTGGATGGACCGGTGCTTGGGTATTGTCCTTACTTGGACAAGTATCCCACTTACGATTAACCCCTATTGCAAGCATCCGCAACTACAATAAAAGTATTAAGGTAAACCTAACCATAACATGAAACATATGGATCCAAATCAGCCCCTTACGAAGCAAACCATAAACTAGGGTTTAAGCTTCTGTCACTCTAGCAACCCATCATCTACTTGTTGCTTCCCAATTGTTGGAGAACGTTGCAGAAAACAAAAAATTTCCTACGGTTTCACCAAGATCCATCTATGAGTTCATCTAGCAACGAGTGATCGGATGCATCTACATACCTTTGTAGATCGCGAGCGGAAGCGTTCACTAGAACGTGGATGATGGAGTCGTACTCGCCGTGATCCAAATCACCGATGACCAAGCGCCGAACGGACGGCACCTCCGCATTCAACACACGTACGGAGCGGATGACGTCTCCTCCTTCTTGATCCAGCAAGGGGGAGGGAGAGGTTGATGAAGATCCAGCAGCACGACGGCGTGGTGGTGGATGCAGTTGTCACGTGCAGCAGGGCTTCGCCGAGCGTCTGCGTGAGAGGGAGAGGTGTAGCAGGGGAGAGGGGGCGCCAAGATGCAAAAGTACGGCTGCCCCCTCCCTCCCCCCTTTTATATAGGCCCCTGGGGGGGCGCCGGCCCTTGGGAGATCCAATCTCCAAGGGGGGCGGCAGCCAAGGGGGGTGGAGTGCCCCCCAAGGCAAGTGGGGCGCCCCCCCCCACCCTAGGGTTCCAAC
This sequence comes from Triticum monococcum, assembly GCA_034509565.1. Lineage (NCBI taxonomy): Eukaryota > Viridiplantae > Streptophyta > Magnoliopsida > Poales > Poaceae > Triticum > Triticum monococcum. The sequence goes on along the minus strand of CM067846.1, from coordinate 58,844,801 downwards.
CCTAGGCGCAGGGGGTGGGCCTAGGGGGGCGCACCAGCCCACTAAGGGCTAGTTCCCCCTCCCACTTCAGCCCATGGGGCCCTCCGGGATGGGTGGCCCCACCCGGTGGACCCCCGGGACCCATCCGGTGGTCCCGGTACAATACCGGTGACCCCCGAAACTTTCCCGATGGCCGAAACTGCACTTCTTATATATAATTCTTTACCTCCGGACCATTCCGGAACTCCTCGTGATGTCCGGGATCTCATTCGGGACTCCGAACAACTTTCGGATTACTGCATATACATATCTTTATAACCCTAGCGTCACCGAACCTTAAGTGTGTAGACCCTATGGGTTCGGGAGACATGTAGACATGACCGAGATTGCTCTCCGGTCAATAACCAACAGCGGGATCTGGATACCCATGGTTGGCTCCCACATGCTCCTCGCTGATCTCATCGGATGAACCACGATGTCGAGGATTCAAGCAACCCCGTATACAATTCCCTTTGTCAATCGGTATGTTACTTGCCCGAGATTTGATCGTCGGTATCCCAATACCTTGTTCAATCTCGTTACCGGCAAGTCACTTTACTCGTACCATAATGCATGATCCCGTGACCAGACACTTGGTCACTTTGAGCTCATAATGATGATGCATTACCGAGTGGGCCCAGTGATACCTCTCCATCATACGGAGTGAAAAATCCCAGTCTTGATCCGTGTCAACCCAACAGACACTTTCGGAGATACCCGTAGTATACCTTTATAGTCACCCAGTTACGTTGTGACGTTTGGTACACCCAAAGCACTCCTACGGTATCCGGGAGTTACACGATCTCATGGTCTAAGGAAAGGATACTTGACATTGGAAAAACTCTAGCAAACGAACTATACGATCTTATGCTATGTTTAGGATTGGGTCTTGTCCATCACATCATTCTCCTAATGATGTGATCTCGTTATCAATGATATCCAATGTCCATAGTCAGGAAACCATGACTATCTGTTGATCAACGAGCTAGTCAACTAGAGGCTTACTAGGGACATGTTGGTGTCTATTATTCACACATGTATTACGATTTCCGGATAACACAATTATAGCATGAACAAAGACAATTATCATGAACAAGGAAATATAATAATAATGCTTTTATTATTGCCTCTAGGGCATATTTCCAACAGTCTCCCACTTGCACTAGAGTCAATAATCTAGTTACATTGTGATGAATCGAACACCCATGGAATTCTGGTGTTGATCATGTTTTGCTCTAGGGAGAGGTTTAGTCAACGGATTTGCTACATTCAGGTCCGTATGTACTTTACAAATATCTATGTCTCCATCTTGAACATTTTCACGAATGGAGTTGAAGCGACGCTTGATGTGCCTGGTCTTCTTGTGAAACCTGGGCTCCTTGGCAAGTGCAATAGCTCCAGTGTTGTCACAGAAGAGTTTGATTGGCCCCGACGCATTGGGTATGACTCCTAGGTCGGTGATGAACTCCTTCACCCAAATTGCTTCATGCGCTGCCTCCGAGGCTGCCATGTACTCCGCTTCACATGTAGATCCCGCCACGATGCTCTGCTTGCAACTGCACTAGCTTACTGCCCCACCATTCAAAATATACACGTATCCGGTTTGTGACTTGGAGTCATCCAGATCTGTGTCGAAGCTAGCGTCGACGTAACCCTTTACGACGAGCTCTTCGTCACCTCCATAAACGAGAAACATTTCCTTAGTCCTTTTTCAGGTACTTCAGGATATTCTTGACCGCTGTCCAGTGTTCCTTGCCGGGATTACTTTGGTACCTACCTACCAAACTTACGGTAAGGTTTACATCAGGTCTGGTACACAGCATGGCATACATAATAGAACCTATGGCTGAGGCATAGGGGATGACACTCATCTCTTCTATATCTTCTGCCGTGGTCGGACATTGAGCTGAGCTCAATTTCACACCTTGTAACACAGGCAAGAACCCCTTCTTAGACTGATCCATATTGAATTTCTTCAATATCTTATCAAGGTATGTGCTTTGTGAAAGACCTATGAGGCGTATTGATCTATCTGTATAGATCTTGATGCCTAATATATATGCAGCTTCTCCAAGGTCCTTCATTGAAAAACTCTTATTCAAGTAGGCCTTAATGCTGTCCAAGAGTTCTATATCATTTCCCATCAAAAGTATGTCATCTACATATAATATGAGAAATGCTACAGAGCTCCCACTCACTTTCTTGTAAACGCAGGCTTCTCCATAAGTCTGCGTAAACCCAAACACTTTGATCATCTCATCAAAGCGAATGTTCCAACTCCAAGATGCTTGCACCAGCCCATAAATCGAGCGTTGGAGCTTGCACACCTTGTCAGCATTCTTAGGATCGACAAAACCTTCCGGCTGCATCATATACAATTCTTCCTTAAGGAAACCATTAAGGAATGTCGTTTTGACGTCCATTTGCCATATCTCATAATCATAGTATGCGGCAATTGCTAACATAATTCGGACGGACTTCAGCTTCGCTACCGGTGAGAAAGTCTTATCGTAGTCAACCCCTTGAACTTGTCGATAACCCTTAGCAACAAGCCGAGCTTTATGGATGGTCACATTACCATCCGCGTCTGTCTTGTTCTTAAAGATCCATTTATTTTCTATGGCTCGCCGATCATCGGGCAAGTCAGTCAAAGTCCATACTTCGTTTTCATACATGGATCCTATCTCGGATTTCATGGCTTCCAGCCATTTGTCAGAATCCGGGCCCGCCATCGCTTCTTCATAGTTCAAAGGTTCACCGTTGTCTAACAACATGATTTCCAAGATAGGGTTGCCGTACCAATCTGGTGCGGAACGTGTCCTTGTGGACCTTCGAATTTCAGTAGGAGCTTGATCAGAAGTATCTTGATCATCATCATTAACTTCCTCTCTAGTCGGTGCAGGCACCTCAGGAACATTTTCTTGAGTTGCGCCATTTTCCGGTTCAAGAGGTATTATTTCATCAAGTTCTACTTTCCTCCCACTTACTTCTTTCGAGAGAAACTCTTTCTCTAGAAAGGATCCATTCTTGGCAACAAAGATCTTGCCTTCGGATCTGAGGTAGAAGGTATACCCAATAGTTTCTTTAGGGTATCCTATGAAGACGCATTTTTCCGACTTGGGTTCGAGCTTTTCAGGTTGAAGTTTCTTGACATAAGCATCGCATCCCCAAACTTTTAGAAACGACAGCTTAGGTTTCTTCCCAAACCATAATTCATACGGTGTCGTCTCAACGGATTTCGATGGAGCCCTATTTAAAGTGAATGCGGCAGTCTCTAAAGCATAGCCCCAAAAAGATAGCGGTAAATCGGTAAGAGACATCATAGATCGCACCATATCTAATAGAGTGCGATTACGACGTTCGGACACACCATTACGCTGAGGTGTTCCAGGCGGCGTGAGTTGTGAAACTATTCCACATTTTCTTAAGTGTGTGCCAAATTCGTGACTCAAGTATTCTCCTCCACGATCTGATCGCAAAAAACTTGATTTTTCTGTCACGTTGATTCTCAACCTCACTCTGAAATTCCTTGAACTTTTGAAAGGTTTCAGACTTGTGTTTCATTAAGTAGACATACCCATATCTACTCAAGTCATCAGTGAGGGTGAGAACATAACGATAGCCACCGCGAGCCTCAACGCTCATTGGACCGCACACATCAGTATGTATGATTTCCAATAAGTTGGTCGCTCGCTCCATTGTTCCTGAGAACGGAGTCTTGGTCATTTTACCCATGAGGCATGGTTCGCACGTGTCAAATGATTCATAATCAAGAGACTCTAAAAGTCCATCTGCATGGAGCTTCTTCATGCGTTTGACACCTATGTGACCAAGGCGGCAGTGCCACAAGTATGTGGGACTATCATTATCAACCTTACATCTTTTGGTATTCACACTATGAACATGTGTAGCATTACGCTCGAGATTCATTAAGAATAAACCATTCACCATCGGAGCATGACCATAAAACATATCTCTCATATAAATAGAACAACCATTATTCTCGGATTTAAATGAGTAGCCATCTCGAATTAAACGAGATCCCGATACATTGTTCATGCTCAAAGCTGGCACTAAATAACAATTATTAAGGTTTAAAACTAATCCCGAAGGTAAATGTAGAGGTAGCGTGCCGACGGCGATCACATTGACCTTGGAACCATTCCCGACGCGCATCGTCACCTCGTCCTTTGCCAGTCTCTACTTATTCCGCAGCTCCTGCTTTGAGTTACAAATGTGAGCAACTGCACCGGTATCAAATACCCAGGAGCTACTACGAGTACTGGTAAGGTACACATCAATTACATGTATATCACATATACCTTTTGTTTTGCCGGCCTTCTTGCCCGCTAAGTATTTGGGGCAGTTCCGCTTCCAGTGACCACTTCCCTTGCAATAAAAGCACTCAGTCTCGGGCTTGGGTCCATTCTTTGGCTTCTTCCCGGTAGCTTGCTTGCCGGGCGTGGCAACTTCCTTGCCGTCCTTCTTGAAGTTCTTTCTTGACTTCTACCTCTGCTGATTTCAGCATTGAAAATAACTCAGGAATGGTCTTTTCCATCCCCTGCATATTGAAGTTCATCACAAAGCTCTTGTAGCTTGGTGGAAGCGACTGGAGGATTCTGTCAATGACCGCATCATCCGGGAGATTAACTCCCAGCTGAGTCAAGCGGTTATGTAACCCAGACATAGTGAGTATGTGCTCACTGACAGAACTATTTTCCTCCATCTTACAGCTGAAGAATTTGTCGGAGACTTCATATCTCTCGACCGGGGCATGAGCTTGAAAAACCATTTTCAGCTCTTCGAACATCTCATATGCTCCATGTCTCTCAAAACGCTTTTGGAGCCCCGGCTCTAAGCTGTAAAGCATGCCGCACTGAACGAGGGAGTAATCATCAGCGCGTGCCTGCCAAGCGTTCATAACGTCTTGGTTCTGTGGGACGGGTGCGTCACCTAGCGGTGCTTGTAGGACATATTCTTTCTTGGCAGCTATGAGGATGATCCTCAGGTTCCGGACCCAGTCCGTATAGTTGTTGCCATCGTCTTTCAGCTTGGTTTTCTCTAGGAACGCGTTGAAGTTGAGGACTACGTTGGCCATTTGATCTACAAGACATATTGTAAACACTTTAGACTAAGTTCATGATAATTAAGTTCATCTAATCAAATTATTCAATGAACTCCCACTTAGATAGACATCCCTCCAGTTATCTAAGTATAACATGATCCGAGTTAACTAGGCCGTGTCCGATCATCACGTGAGACGGACTAGTCAACATCGGTGAACATCTTCATGTTGATCGTATCTTCTATACGACTCATGCTTGACCTTTCGGTCTTCTGTGTTTCGAGGCCATGTCTGTACATGCTAGGCTCGTCAAGTCAACCTAAGTGTTTGCATGTGTAAATCTGTCTTACACCCATTGTATGTGAAAGTTGGAATCTAACACCCGATCATCACATGGTGCTTCGAAACAACGAACTGTCGCAACGGTGCACAGTTAGGGGGAACACTTTCTTGAAATTATTATGAGGGATCATCTTATTTACTACCGTCGTTCTAAGTAAACAAGATGTACAAAACATGATAAACATCACATGCAATCAAATAATAATAGTGACATGATATGGCCAATATCATATAGCTCCTTTGATCTCCATCTTGGGGCTCCATGATCATCTTGTCACCGGCATGACACCATGATCTCCATCATCATGATCTCCATCATCGTGTCTCCATGAAGTTGCTCGCCAACTATTACTTCTACTACTATGGCTAACACACTTAGCAATAAAGTAAAGTAATTTACATGACGTTTCTCAATGACACGCAGGTCATACAAAAAATAAAGACAACTCCTATGGCTCCTGTCGGTTGTCATACTCATCGACATGCAAGTCGTGATTCCTATTACAAGAACATGATCTCATACATCACATATATATTATTCATCATTCATCACAACTTTGGCCATATCATATCACAGAACACTTGCTGCAAAAACAAGTTAGACGTCCTCTAATTGTTGTTGCAAGTTTTACGTGGCTGCAATAGGATTCTAGCAAGAACGTTTTCTTACCTACGTGAAAGCCACAACGTGATTTGTCAACTTCTATTTACCCTTCATAAGGACCCTTTTCATCGAATCCGCTCCAACTAAAGTGGGAGAGACAGACACCTGCCAGCCACCTTATGCAACTAGTGCATGTTAGTCGGTGGAACCGGTCTCATGTAAGCGTACGTGTAAGGTTGGTCCGGGCCGCTTCATCCCACATTACCGCTGAAGCAAAATAAGACTAGTAGCGGCAAGAAAGTTGACAACATCTACGCCCACAAAAAATTGTGTTCTACTCATGCAAAGAAAACTACGCATAGACCTAGCTCTGATACCACTGTTGGAGAACGTTGCAGAAAACAAAAATTTTCCTACGGTTTCACCAAGATCCATCTATGAGTTCATCTAGCAACGAGTGATCGGATGCATCTACATACCTTTGTAGATCGCGAGCGGAAGCGTTCACTAGAACATGGATGATGGAGTCGTACTCGCCGTGATCCAAATCTCATCCGGGACTCCGAACAACTTTCGGATTACTGCATATACATATCTTTACAACCCTAGCGTCACCGAACCTTAAGTGTGTAGACCCTACGGGTTCGGGAGACATGTAGACATGACCGAGATTGCTCTCCGGTCAATAACCAACAGCGGGATCTGGATACCCATGTTGGCTCCCACATGCTCCTCGATGATCTCATCGGATGAACCATGATGTCGAGGATTCAAGCAACCCCGTATACAATTCCCTTTGTCAATCGGTATGTTACTTGCCCGAGATTCGATCGTCGGTATCCCAATACCTTGTTCAATCTCGTTACCGGCAAGTCACTTTACTCGTACCATAATGCATGATCCCGTGACCAGACACTTGGTCACTTTGAGCTCATAATGATGATGCATTACCGAGTGGGCCCAGTGATACCTCTCCGTCATACGGAGTGACAAATCCCAGTCTTGATCCGTGTCAACCCAACAGACACTTTCGGAGATACCCGTAGTATACCTTTATAGTCACCCAGTTACGTTGTGACGTTTGGTACACCCAAAGAACTCCTACGGTATCCGGGAGTTACACGATCTCATGGTCTAAGGAAAGGATACTTGACATTGGAAAAACTCTAGCAAACGAACTATACGATCTTATGCTATGTTTAGGATTGGGTCTTGTCCATCACATCATTCTCCTAATGATGTGATCTCGTTATCAATGACATCCAATGTCCATAGTCAGGAAACCATGACTATCTGTTGATCAATGAGCTAGTCAACTAGAGGCTTACTAGGGACATGTTGGTGTCTATTATTCACACATGTATTACGATTTCCGGATAACACAATTATAGCATGAACACAGACAATTATCATGAACAAGGAAATATAATAATAATGCTTTTATTATTGCCTCTAGGGCATATTTCCAATACCAATGCCTCCCTCTAGGCCCAAACAATGGCGAAGTGTCATGTAGTCGACGTTCACATGACACCACTAGAGGGATGACAACATACATCTCATCAAAATATCGAACGAATACCAAATTCACATGACTACTAATAGCAAGACTTCTCCCATGTCCTCAGGAACAAACATAACTACTCACAAAGCATATTCATGTTCATAATCAGAGGGGTATTAATATGCATAATGGATCTGAACATATGATCTTCCACCAAGTAAACCAACTAGCATCAACTACAAGGAGTAATCAACACTATTAGCAACCCACAGGTACCAATCTGGGGTTTGGATACAAATATTGGATACAAGAGATGAACTAGGGTTTGAGATGAGATGGTGCTGGTGAAGATGTTGATGGAGATTGACCCTCTCCCGTTGAGAGGATCGTTGGTGATGACGATGGTGAGGATTTCCCCCTCCTGGAGGGAAGTTTCCCCGATAGAACAGCTCCGCCAGAGCCCTAAATTGGTTCCGCCAAGGTTCCGCCTCGTGGCGGCGGAGTCTCGTCCCGAAAGCTTGCTTATGATTTTTTCCTCAACGAAAGACTCCATATAGCAAAAGATGGGCATCGGATGGCCACCAGGGGGCCCACGAGGCAGGGGGGTGCGTCCAGGGAGTTGGGCACCCCCACCCTCATGGCCTGGGTGTGGCCCCCCTCTGAAACTTCTTGCGCTCAGTTTTTTTTATATATTTTGGAAATAGCTTCCGTGAAGTTTCAGGACTTTTGGAGCTGTGCAGAATAGGTCTCTAATATTTGCTCCTTTTCCAGCCCAGAATCCCAGCTGCCGGCATTCTCCCTCTTCACGTAAACCTTGTAAAATAAGAGAGAATAGGCATAAGTATTGTGACATAATGTGTAATAACAACCCATAATGCAATAAATATCGATATAAAAGCATGATGAAAAATGGACGTATCAACTCCCCCAAGCTTAGACCTCGCTTGTCCTCAAGCGAAAGCGAAATCAAAAAATATGTCCACATGTTTAGAGATAGAGGTGTGGATAAAAATAAAATACGGACATGAGGGCATCATGATCATTCTTAGAACAGCAACCTATATATTGTCATATGATCTCTTATGATAAAGTAACAATTCAATCACAATTTCAAATATGAATCATAAACTTCATTGAGAACCAACAAACTCTAATCTCAGTCATTGAGGCAATTGCAATTTATCATAACGTAGGAAAGAGTCAATATAAGAGCTTTTCAGCAAGTCCACATACTCAACCATCTTTTAGTCTTTCACAATTGCTAACACTCACGCAATATTTATGGGTATGAAGTTTTAATCGGACACGGAGAAATATAGGGGCTTATAGTTTTGCCTCCCAACATTTTACCTCAAGGGCAATGTCAACAATAATAGTTCATGAAGACTCATATCTAATTAGCTATATATATCAGGATCTTTCCAACATATTGTGCTTGCCAAAGGATAAAACGTAAAAAGGAAAGGTGAAGATCACCATGACTCTTTTGTAAGGTAGATGATAAAAGTAAAAGATAGGCCCTTCGCAGAGGGAAGCGGAGGTTGTCATGCGCTTTTATGGTTGGATGCACAAAATCTTAATGCGAAAGAACGTCACTTTATATTGCCACTTGTCATATGGACCTTTATTATGCAGTCCGTCGCTTTTTATTTCTTCTACATCACAAGATCGTATAAAGCTTATTTTCTGCCACACTAATAAGTCATACATATTTAGGGAGCAATTTTTATTGCTTGCACCGATGACAACTTACTTGAAGGATCTTACTCGATCCATAGTGGACTCTCATGGCAAAACTGGGTTTAGGGATATTTGGAAGCACAAGTAGTATCTCTACTTGGTGCGAAGAAATTGGCTAGCATGAGAGGGAAAGGCAAGCTCAACATGTTGGATGATCCATGACAATATAATTCATCTCAAATGAGAGAAAACATAACCCATTATGTTGTCTTCCTTGTCCAACGTCAACTCTTAGCATGTCATACTTTAATGAGTGCTCACAATCATAAAAGATGTCCAAGATAGTATATTTATACGTGAACCTCTCTTTCTTTATTACTTCCTATTCATTGCAACGATGACCAAAACTATGTTTGTCAACTCTCAACAACTTTTATTCATCATACTCATTATATGTGAAGTCATTACTCTCCATAAGATCCATATGATCTCTTTATTTCTTTTTATTCTTTCTCTTTTATTCCCTCAAGATCATAGCAAAATAATCAAGCCCTTGACTCAACACTAATCTTTATTATATATAGCTCACGGACTCGATTACATTGAAGGATCATAAAGCAAAAATCACAACTAAATCATACTAAAACTTTATTCTACTAGATCAAGATATTATCAAAAGGATCGAACTAAGAAAAATGGTAAGGATAAAAATGATGGTGATATGATACCCGGGCACTCCCCCAAGCTTGGCAGTTGTCAGGGGGAGTGCTCATACCCGTGTGATTATGTCTCCTTCTTCGGGGGTGGTGATGTGATATTCTTGGCGATGATGCCCCTCAGGATACGATTCTATTGCTTGAGCTTATTGACTTGCTGCTTGAGGTTCATTATTTCCTTATAGAGCTTGCCAGTAACGGCTAAAGCTCCTTTCACCCAAGGATGTTGCATAGCTGCGGGAGAACAAGTAACAATCTTTTTCATTTTTTCATAAGAAAGAAATCTAACATTGGAAGGGATAACCGAGTTTGGAATAGCTGAGCTCTGTGGTTCCCCCATCGTGAATCCTGCTTGGAAACGAAAAGTAACTTCTTGGTCCTCCTCCATGGCATCTATCATTTTCAAGTCAGCTTCCATCTCTTCCTCTGTTGAGGGCCCAAAGTGATAGGCATCGTTGTTTGCCCCTGGACCTGGTGTCGGATGAGACACCGGACTCTCCCCGACTGACTCTTGAGAGGACATCTTGCTCTAATCTGCGGCAGAAATAACTCGAAACAAAGACAAGAGATATTTACGTGATACGGTGGTCAAAACCTTCGGGAGATTATATAATGATTTTTTATCGACCAAAAGAAGTATTGTGTAAGAAAACGGAGTCCGGAGAGCGCACGAGGTGCCCACGAGGCAGGGGGCGTGCCCAGGGGAGTAGGGCGCGCCTCCCACCCTCGTGGGAGCCTCGTGTCCTTTCCGGTCTGTTTCTTATTTTCCTATTTTTCTAAATATTCCAAAATGAAGAAATATTGCCATTAGAACTATTTTGGAGTCAGTTTACTTACCGTATGATAACCCACAAGTATAGGGGATCGCAACAGTTTTCGAGGGTAGAGTATTCAACCCAAATTTATTGATTCGACACAAGGGGAGCCAAAGAATATTCTCAAGTATTAGCAACTGAGTTGTCAATTCAACCACACCTGAAAACTTAATATCTGCAGCAAAGTGTTTAGTAGCAAAGTAATATTATAGTAGTGGTAACGGTAGCAAAAAGGTAATGATAGCAAAAGTAATGTTTTTGGTATTTTGTAGTGATGATAGCAATAGCAACGGAAAAGTAAATAAGTGAAGAACAATATATGGAAAGCTCGTAGCCAATGGATCGGTGATAGAGAATTATGCCGGATGCGGTTCATCATGTAACAGTCATAACCTAGGGTGACACAGAACTAGCTCCAATTCATCAATGTAATGTAGGCATGTATTCCGAATATAGTCATACGTGCTTATGGAAAAGAACTTGCATGACATCTTTTGTCCTACCCTCCCATGGCAGCGGGGTCCTAATGGAAACTAAGGGATATTAAGGCCTCCTTTTAATAGAGTACCGGACCAAAACATTAACACATAGTGAATGCATGAACTCCTCAAACTACGATCATCACCGGGAGTGGTCCCGATTATTGTCACTTCGGGGTTGCCGGATCATAACACATAGTAGGTGACTATAGACTTGCAAGATAGGATCACAAACTCTCATTGATGAAAACATAATAGGTTCAGATCTGAAATCATGGCACTCGGGCCCTAGTGACAAGCATTAAGCATAGCAAAGTCATAGCAACATCAATCTCAGAACATAGTGGATACTAGGGATCAAACCCTAACAAAACTAACTTGATTACATGATAAATCTCATCCAACCCATCACCGTCCAGCAAGCCTACGATGGAATTACTCACGCACGGCGATGAGCATCATGAAATTGGTGATGGAGGATGGTTGATGATGACGATGGCGACGGATTCCCCTCTCCGGAGCCCCGAACGGACTCCAGATCAGCCCTCCCGAGAGGTTTTAGGGCTTGGCGGCGGCTCCGTATCGTAAAACGTGATGAATCCTTCTCTCTGGTTTTTTTCTCCCCGAAAGCAATTATATAGAGTTGGAGTTGAGGCCGGAGGAGCTCCAGGGGGCCCACGAGGTAGGGGCGCGCCCCCAGGGGGGCAGGCGCGCCCCCACCCTCGTGGCTAGGGTGTGGGCCCCCTGTCTTCATCTTTTGCAATGATTTTTTTATTATTTCCAAATAGACGTTCTGTGAAGTTTCAGGTCATTCCGAGAACTTTTGTTTCTGCACATAAATAACAACATGGCAATTCTGCTGAAAATAGCATCAGTCCGGGTTAGTTCCATTCAAATCATGCAAGTTAGAGTCCAAAACAAGGGCAGACGTGTTTGGAAAAGTAGATACAACAGAGACGTATCACCGTACCACGTACCTATTCCTTTTCGGAGTCTGAAACGTTCTGGAAAGTGTCCCTTATGTATTCCTCCGGGGTTATGGTTTCAATAATATTAGTTTCAACATTTATAGGATTACCTGAGATATAATGTTTGATTCTTTGACCGTTCACCACCCTCGGATTTGTGCCTTCGAAGTTGTTGATTTTTATGGCACCAGAACGATAGACTTCCTCGATAACGTAAGGACCTTCCCATTTAGAGAGGAGTTTGCCTGCAAAAAATCTTAAACAAGAGTTGTATAGTAATACATAATCACCTACACTAAACTCATGCTTTTGTATCCTTTTGCCATGCCATCTTTTAACTTTTTATTTAAACAGCTTGGCATTTTCATAAGCCTGGGTTCTCCATTCATCAAGTGAGCTATTATCAAATAACCTCTTCTCACCGGCAAGTTTGAAGTCATAGTTGAGCTCTTTAATAGCCCAATATGCCTTATGTTCTAATTCAAGAGGTAAGTGACATGATTTACCATAATCCATTTTATACGGGGACATACCCATAGGATTTATATATGCAGTTCTATAGGCCCATAATGCATCATCAGGTTTCTTGGACCAATTCTTTCTAGATCTATTAATAGTCTTTTGCAAAATTAATTTGAGCTCTCTGTTACTCAATTCTACTTGACCACTAGACTGTGGGTGATAAGGAGATGCAATTCTATGATTAACGTCATACTTAACAAGCATTTTACGAAAGGCACCATGAATAAAATGTGAACCACCATCAGTCATTAAATATATAGAGGGACTCCAAACCTCGGGAAAATAACTTCTTTAAGCATCTTAATAGAGGTGTTATGATCAGCACTACTAGTTGGAATAGCCTCTACCCACTTAGTAACATAATCAAGAGCAACTAAAATATGTGTATATCCATTAGAGGAAGGAAAAGGTCTCATATAATCAAAGCCCCAAACATCAAATGGTTCAATAACAAGTTAATAATTCATAGGCATTTCTTGACGTCTACTAATATTACCAATTCTTTGACATTCATCACAAGATAAGACAAACTTACAGGCATCCTTGAAGAGAGTAGGCCAATAAAAACCGGATTGTAATACCTTGTGTGCAGTTCTATCTCCAGCATGGTGTCCTCCATAAGCCACGGAGTGACACTTGCGTAGGATCTGTTCCTGTTCATGCTCAGGTACACAACGTCTAATAATACCATCTACTCCTTTATAAAGATGTGGGTCATCCCAAAAGTAATGTCTCAAATCATAGAAGAACTTTTTCTTTTGCTGGTATGTGAAACTAGGTGGTATAAATTTAGCAACAATATAATTAGCATAATCAGCATACCATGGAGCAGTTCGAGAAGCATTTTATGACATTTAATTGTTCATCAGGAAAGCTATCATCAATAGGTAGTGAGTCATCAAGAACATTCTCTAACCTAGACAAGTTGTCTGCAACGGGGTTCTCAGCTCCCTTTCTATCAATAATATGCAAATCAAATTTTTGTAGCAAGAGAACCCATCTAATAAGTCTAGGTTTAGCATCTTTCTTTTCCATAAGGTATTTAATAGCAGCATGATCAGTATGAATAGTTAGTTTAGAATCAAGGATATAAGGTCTGAACTTATCACAAGCAAATACAACTGCCAAGAATTCCTTTTCAGTAGTAGCATAATTTCTCTGGGCATTGTCTAGAGTTTTACTAGCATATTGAATAACATTTAATTTCTTATCAACTCATTGCCCTAAAACAACACCTACAACATAATCACTAGCATCGCACATAATTTCAAAGGGTAAATTCCAATCAGGTGGCTGAACAATAGGTGCATAAATCAATGCTTTCTTAAGTATTTCAAATGCTTCTACACAATCATCATCAAAGACAAAATGAATATCTTTTTGTAATAGATTAGTCAGAGGCCGAGAAATTTTTGAGAAGTCCTTAGCGAACCTCCTATAAAAACTGGCATGACCAAGGAAACTTCTTATACCTTTGATGTCCTTGGGACATGGCATCTTTTCAATAGCATCAACTTTAGCTTTGTCAACTTCAATGCCTCTTTCAGAAATTTTATGCCCCAAGACAATACCTTCATTAACCATAAAGTGGCATTTCTCCCAATTCAGAACAAGATTAGTTTCTTCACATCTCTGCAAAACTCGATCAAGGTTGCTCAAGCAATCATCAAAAGAGGATCCATAAACGGAGAAATCGTCCATGAATACCTCACATATCTTTTCACAAAAGTCAGAAAATATAGCCATCATGCATCTTTGAAAGGTAGCAGGTGCATTACATAAACCAAAAGACATGCGTCTATAAGCGAAAGTACCAAAAGGGTAAGTAAAAGTGGTCTTTGATTGGTCATCAGCTGACACGGGTATTTGAGAGAAGCCAGAGTAACCATCTAGAAAGCAAAAATGTGTATGTTTGGATAATCTTTCTAGCATTTGATCAATAAAAGGTAAGGGGTAATGATCTTTTTTAGTGGCCTTATTTAATTTGCGGAAATCAATTACCATCCTATAACCTATAATAATTCTTTGCAGAATCAATTCATCTTTATCATTAGGAACAACAATAATACCTCCCTTCTTAGGGACACAATGAACATGACTTACCCACTGACTATCAGCAACGGGATAAATTATACCTGCCTCAAGGAGCTTTAATATTTCCTTTCTTACCACTTCTTTCATCTTAGGATTCAGCCGTCATTGATGATCAACAATTGGTTTGGCGTCTTCCTCCAAATTTATTTTGTGTTGGCATCGAGTGGGACTAATGCCCTTAAGATCATCAAGAGTATATCCAATAGCAGCATGGTGCTTCTTCAGAGTTTTCAATAATCTCTCTTCCTCCTTCTCTGAAAGGTTAGCACTAATAATAACAGGATATATTTTCTTTTCATCAAGATAAGCATATTTAAGAGTATCACGTAATGGTTTAAGCTCAAACACGGGATCACCCTTGGGTGGAGGAGTGTTGGGTAACATAGTAATTTCAAAATTTTCCTACGCACACGCAAGATCATGGTGATGCATAGCAACGAGAGGGGAGAGTGTTGTCTACGTACCCTCGTAGACCGGCAACGGAAGTGTTGACACAACGTGGAGGAAGTAGTCGTACGTCTTCCCGATCCGACCGATCCAAGTACTAAACGTACGACACCTCCGAGTTCTAGCACACGTTCAGCTTGATGACGATCCCCGGACTCCGATCCAGCAAAGTGTCGGGGAAGAGTTCCATCAGCACGACGGTGTGGTGACGATCTTGATGTTCTACCGTCCCAGGGCTTCGCCTAAGCACCGCTACAATATTATCGAGGATTATGGTGGAGGGGGGCACCGCACACGGCTAAGAGAACGATCACGAAGATCAACTTGTGTGTCTAGAGGTGCCCCCTGCCCCCGTATATAAAGGAGCAAGGGGGAGGAGGTCGACCCTAGGAGGGGCGCGCCAGGGAGTAGGATTACTACTCCTAGTTGGAGTAGCTTTCCTCCTTTCCTAGTCCAACTAGGAGAAGGGGGGAAAGGGGGGAAGAGGGGAAGGAAGGGAGAGAGGGGCCGCGCCCCAAACCCCTTGTCCAATTCGGACTGGGCTTGGGAGGGGCGTGCGCCACCTCCTAGTCCTTCCCACTAAGGCCCATTAAGGCCCATTGCTTCTTCCTCGTATTCCCGTAACTCTCTGGTACCTCCGAAAATACCCGAATCACTCGGAACCTTTCCGATGTCCGAATATAGTCGTCCAATATATTGATCTTTACGTCTCGACTATTTCGAGACTCCTCGTCATGTCCCCGACCTCATCCGGGACTCTGAACTCCTTCGGTACATCAAAATTCATAAACTCATAATATAATTGTCATCGAAACCTTAAGCGTGCGGACCCTACGGGTTCGAGAACAATGTAGACATGACCGAGACACGTCTCCGGTCAATAACCAATAGCGGAACCTGGATGCTCATATTGGCTCCCACATATTCTACGAAGATCTTTATCGGTCAGACCGCATAACAACATACGTTGTTCCCTTTGTCATCGGTATGTTACTTGCCCGAGATTCGATCGTCGGTATCTCAATACCTAGTTCAATCTCGTTACCAGCAAGTCTCTTTACTCGTTTCGTAATACATTATCTCGCAACTAACTCATTAGTTGCAATTCTTGCAAGGCTTATGCGATGTGCATTACCGAGAGGGCCCAGAGATACCTCTCCGACAATCGGAGTGACAAATCCTAATCTCGAAATATGCCAACCCAACATGTACCTTTGGAGACACCTATAGAGCTCCTTTATAATCACCCAGTTACGTTGTGACGTTTGGTAGCACACAAAGTGTTCCTCCGGCAAACGGGAGTTGCATAATCTCATAGTCATAGGAACATGTATAAGTCATGAAGAAAGCAATAGCAACATACTAAACGATCGGGTGCTAAGCTAATGGAATGGGTCATGTCAATCACATCATTCTCCTAATGATGTGGTCTCGTTAATGAAATGACAACACATGTCTATGGTCAGGAAACATAACCATCTTCGATCAACGAGCTAGTCAAGTAGAGGCATACTAGTGACGTTTAGTTTGTCTATGTATTCACACAAGTATTATGTTTCCGGTTAATACAATTCTAGCATGAATAATAAACATTTATCATGAAATAAGGAAATAAATAATAACTTTATTATTGCCTCTAGGGCATATTTCCTTCAGTCTCCCACTTGCACTAGAGTCAATAATCTAGTTCACATCGCCATGTGATCTAACATCAATAGTTCACATCTTTATGTGGTTAACACCCATATTTCACATCGATATGTGACCAACACCCAAAGGGTTTACTAGAGTCAGTAATCTAGTTCACATCGCTATGTGATTAACACCCAAAGAGTACTAAGGTGTGATCATGTTTTGCTTGTGAGATAATTTTAGTCAACGAGTCTGTTATATTCAGATCCGTAAGTATTTTGCAAATTTCTATGTCAACAATGCTCTGCATAGAGCTACTCTAGCTAATTGCTCCCACTTTCAATATGTATCCAGATTGAAACTTAGAGTCATCTGGATCAGTGTCAAAACTTGCATCGATGTAACCCTTTACGACGAACCTTTTGTCACCTCCATAATCGAGAAACATATCCTTATTCCACTAAGGATAATTTTGATCAATGTCCAGTGATCTACTCCTAGCCAAACTCAGGGCAGGGTATACAATAGGTCTGGTACACAGCATGGCATACTTTATAGAACCTATGGCTAAGACATAGGGAATAACTTTCATTCTCTCTCTATCTTCTGCCGTGGTCGGGTTTTGAGTCTTACTCAATTTTACACCTTGTAACACAGGCAAGAATTATTTCTTTGACTGTTCCATTTTGAACTAATTCAAAATCTTTTCAAGGTATGTACTCATTGAAAAACTTATCAAGCGTCTTGATCTATCTCTATAGATCTTGATGCTCAATATGTAAGCAGCTTCACTGAGGTCTTTCTTTGAAAAAACTCCTTTCAAACACTCCTTTATGCTTTGCAGAATAATTCTACATTATTTCCGATCAACAATATGTCATTCACATATACTTATCAGAAATGTTGTAGTGCTCCCACTCACTTTCTTGTAAATACAGGCTTCACCGCAAGTCTGTATAAAACTATATGCTTTGATCAACTCATCAAAGCGTATATTCCAACTCCGAGATGCTTGCACCAGTCCATAGATGGATCGCTGGAGCTTGCATATTTTGTTAGTACCTTTAGGATTGACAAAAACTTCTGGTTGCATCATATACAACTCTTCTTTAATAAATCCATTAAGGAATGCAGTTTTGTTTATCCATTTGCCAGATTTCATAAAATGCGGCAATTGCTAACATGATTCGGACAGACTTAAGCATAGATATGAGTGAGAAACTCTCATCGTAGTCAACACCTTGAACTTGTCGAAAACCTTTTTGCGACAATTCTAGCTTTGTAGATAGTAACACTACTATCAACGTCCGTCTTCCTCTTGAAGATCCATTTAATCTCAATGGCTCGCCTATCATTGGGCAAGTCAATCAAAGTCCATACTTTGTTCTCATACATGGATCCCATCTCTGATTTCATGGCCTCAAGCCATTTTGCGGAATCTGGGCTCACCATCGCTTCTCCATAGTTCGTAGGTTCATCATGATCTAGTAGCATGACTTCCAGAATAGGATTACCGTACCACTCTGGTGCGGATCTTACTCTGGTTGATCTACGAGGTTCAGTAGTATCTTGTTCTGAAGTTTCATGATCATCATCATTAGCTTCCCCACTAATTGGTGTAGGTGTCACAAAAACCGGTTTCTGTGATGTACTACTTTCCAATAAGGTAGCAGGTACAGTTACCTCATCAAGTTCTACTTTCCTCCCACTCACTTCTTTCGAGAGAAACTCCTTCTCTAGAAAGGATCCATTCAAAGCAACGAATATCTTGCCTTCGGATCTGTGATAGAAGGTGTACCCAACATTTTCTTTTTTTGGGTATCCTATGAAGATGCACTTCTCCGATTTGGGTTTGAGCTTATAGGTTGAAACTTTTTCACATAAGCATTGCAACTCAAACTTTAAGAAACGACAGCTTAGGTTTCTTACCAAACCATAGTTCATACGGTGTCGTCTCAACGGATTTAGATGGTGCCCTATTTAACGTGAATGTAGCTGTCTCTAATGCATAACCCCAAAACGATAGTGGTAGATCGGTAAGAGACGTCATAGATCGCACCATATCTAATAAAGTACGGTTATGACGTTCGGACACACCATTACACCGTGGTGTTCCAGGTGGCGTGATTAGTGAAACTATTTCACATTGTTTTTAACTGAAGGCCAAACTCGTAACTCAAATATTTTACTTCTGCGATCATATCGTAGAAACTTTTATTTTTGTTACGATGATTCTCCACTTCACTCTGAAATTCTTTGAACTTTTCAAATGTTTCAGACTTGTGTTTCATCAAGTAGATATACTCATATCTGCTCAAATCATCTGTGAAGATCAGAAAATAATGATACCTGCCACGAGCCTCAATATTCATCGGACCACATACATCAGTATGTATGATTTCCAACAAATCTGTTGCTCGCTCCATTGTTCTGGAGAACAGAGTCTTAGTCATCTTGCCCATGAGGCATGGTTCGCAAGCATCAACTGATTCATAATCAAGTGATTCCAAAAGCCCATCAGCATGGATTTTTCTTCATGCGCTTTACACCAATATGATCTAAACGGCAGTGCCACAAATAAGTTGCACTATCATTATTAACTTTGCATCTTTTGGTTTCAATGAATATGTGTATCACTACGATCGAGATCCAACGAACCATTTTCATTGGGTGTGTAACCATATATGTAAATAGAACAACAATTTATTCTCTTACTTAAATGAATAACCATATTGCAATAAACATGATCAAATCATATTCATGCTCAACGCAAACACCAAATAACACTTATTTAGGTTCAACACTAATCCCGAAAGTATAGGGAGTGTGCAATGATGATCATATCAATCTTGGAACCACTTTCAACACACATCGTCACTTCACCCTTAACTAGTCTCTGTTCATTCTGCAACTCCCTTTCGAGTTACTACTCTTAGCAACTGAACTAGTATCAAATACTGAGGGGTTGCTATAAACACTAGTAAAGTACACATCAATAACATGTATATCAAATATACCTATGTTTACTTTGCCAACCTTCTTATCCGCCAATTACTTGGGGTAGTTCCGCTTTCAGTGACCAATCCCTTTGCAGTAGAAGCACTCAGTTTCAGGCTTAGGTCCAGATTTGGGTTTTTCACTTGAGCAGCAACTTGCTTGCCGTTCTTCTTGAAGTTCCCCTTTCTGCCCTTTGTCCCTTTACTTGAAACTAGTGGTTTTGTTTACCATCAACACTTGATGCTTTTCTTGATTTCTACCTTCGTCGATTTCAGCATCACGAAGAGCTTGGGAATCGTTTCCGTTATCCCTTGCATATCATAGTTTGTCAAGTTGGTGATGTTTTAACCTTCGCAAGGACCGGGCGTAGTCACACTCGGTTCAACTAAAGTTGGAGAAGCTGACACCCGCCAGCCACCTGTGTGCAAAGCACGTCGGTAGAACCAGTCTCGCGTAAGCGTACGCGTAATGTCGGTCCGGGCCGCTTCATCCAACAATACCGCCGAACCAAAGTATGACATGCTGGTAAGCAGTATGACTTATATCGCCCACAACTCACTTGTGTTCTATTCGTGCATATAACATCAACACATAAAACCTAGGCTCGGATGCACTGTTGGGTAACGTAGTAATTTCAAAATTTTCCTATGCACACGCAAGATCATGGTGATGCATAGCAACGAGAGGGGAGACTGTTGTCTACGTACCCTCGTAGACCGGCAACGGAAGTGTTGACACAACATAGAGGAAGTAGTCGTACGTCCTCCCGATCCAACCGATCCAAGTACTAAACGTACGGCACCTCCGAGTTTTAGCACATGTTCAGCTCGATGACGATCCCCGGACTCCGATCCAGCAAAGTGTCAGGGAAGAGTTCCATCAGCACGACGGCGTGGTGACGATCTTGATGTTCTACCGTCGCAGGGCTTCGCCTAAGCACCGCTACAATATTATCGAGGATTATGGTGGAGGGGGGCACCGCACACGGCTAAGAGAACGATCACGAAGATCAACTTGTGTGTCTAGAGGTGCCCCCTGCCCCCGTATATAAAGGAGCAAGGGGGAGGAGGTCGGCCCTAGGAGGGGCGCGCCAGGGAGTAGGATTCCTACTCCTAGTTGGAGTAGGTTTCCTCCTTTCCTAGTCCAACTAGGAGAAGGGGGGAAAGGGGGGAAGAGGGGAAGGAAGGGAGAGAGGGGCCGCGCCCCAAACCCCTTGTCCAATTCGGACTGGGCTTGGGAGGGGCGTGCGCCACCTCTGGTCCTTCCCACTAAGGCCCATTAAGGCCCATTGCTTCTTCCTCGTATTCCTGTAACTCCCCGGTACCTCCTAAAATACCCGAATCACTCGGAACCTTTCCGATGTCCGAATATAGTCGTCCAATATATCGATCTTTACGTCTCGACTATTTCGAGACTCCTCGTCATGTCCCCGATCTTATCCGGGACTCCGAACTCCTTCGGTACATCAAAATTCATAAACTCGTAATATAACTGTCATCGAAACCTTAAGCGTGAGGACCCTACGGGTTCGAGAACAATGTAGACATGACCGAGACACGTCGCCGGTCAATAACCAATAGCGGAACCTCGATGCTCATATTGGCTCCCACATATTCTACGAAGATCTTTATCGGTCAGACCACATAACAATATACGTTTTTCCCTTTGTCATCGGTATGTTACTTGCCCGAGATTCGATCGTCGGTATCTCAATACCTAGTTCAATCTCGTTACCGGCAAGTCTCTTTACTCGTTTCGTAATACATTATCTCGCAACTAACTCATTAGTTGCAATGCTTGCAAGGCTTATGTGATGTGCATTACCGAGAGGGCCCAGAGATACCTCTTCGACAATCGGAGTGACAAATCCTAATCTCGAAATACGCCAACCCAACATGTACCTTTGGAGACACTTGTAGAGCTCCTTTATAATCACCCAGTTAGGTTGTGACGTTTGGTAGCACACAAAGTGTTCCTCCGGCAAACGGGAGTTGCATAATCTCATAGTCATAGGAACATGTATAAGTCATGAAGAAAGCAATAGCAACATACTAAACGATCGGGTGCTAAGCTAATGGAATGGGTCATGTCAATCACATCATTCTCCTAACTATGGTCATGAAACATAACCATCTTCGATCAACGAGCTAGTCAAGTAGAGGCATACTAGTGACGTTTAGTTTGTCTATGTATTCACACAAGTATTATGTTTCCGGTTAATACAATTCTAGCATGAATAATAAACATTTATCATGAAATAAGGAAATAAATAATAACTTTATTATTGCCTCTAGGGCATATTTCCTTCAAGGAGGATCCCCTAGGATTTCAACAGGCAAATTGTGTTTCAGAATAGGTGCCTGTTTAAAGAATACTTCATCTACTTCCCTTCTTTCATTCATAAACATATAATTTTCATGGTCTAGCAAAATTGTTCTAATGGATCAGTAGGAGGCACGGCAATAGAAGCAAGACCAATAATTTCATATTTACTAGGCAATTCTTTATCATGGGGTTGTTTACGAAATTTAGCAAAATGAAACTCATGAGACATATCCCCTAAACCAACAGAAACAATATCCTTATTACAGTCTATCTTAGCATTGACAATATTTAAGAAGGGTCTACCAAATATAATGGGACAAAAGCAATCTTGTGGGGAATCAAGAACAAGAAAATCAGTAGGGTATTTAACCTTCCCACACAAGACTTCAATGTCCCTAACAATCCTAATTGGTGAAATAGTATCTCTATTAGCAAGCTTAATGGTAACATCAATACCTTCTATCTCAGCTGATGTAATATCATGCATAATTTCTTTGTATAAGGAAATAGGTATTGCACTAGCACTAGCACCCATATCACATAAGCCATGATAACAACGATCTCCTATTTTAACAGAAATAACAGGCATGCCTACAACAGGTCTATATTTATTTTTAGTATCAGGCCTAGCAATTCTAGCAGCTTCATCACAGAAGTAAATAACATGCCCATCAATATTATCGGCCAAGAGATCTTTAACCATAGCAATTTTAGGTTCAACTTTAATTTGCTCAGGGGGTTTAGGTGTCTTAATATTACTTTTGTTGACCACAGTTGAAGCTTTAGCATGATTCTTTATTCTAACGGGGAAAGGTGGTTTCTCAACATAAGCAGTAGGGACAACATGATCATTATAAGGGATAGTCTTTTCTTCAACTTTAATAGGTGCAACTACTTTTACTTCAATGGGAAGATTATATTTAAACCACTTCTCCTTAAGGAGATCAACATGAGTAGCAAAGGATTCACAGAAAGAAGCTACTATCTCAGAGTCAAGTCCATATTTAGTGCTAAATTTACGGAAAACATCAGTATCCATAAAAGATTTAACACAATCAAACTTAGGTGTTATACCTGACTCTTTACCTTTGTCGAGATCCCAATCTTCAGAGTTGCGTTTAATTCTCTCCAAGAAATTCCATTTGTATTCAATAGTCTTCATCATAAAGGAACCAGTACAAGAAGTATCGAGCATGGAGCGATTGTTGTCAGTAAGCCGAGCAAATTTTTTTGAATAATCATTTCTCTTAAGAGCTCATGATTGGGGCATGAATATAACATTGACTTAAGCCTCCCCAAGCTTGAGCGATGCTTTCTCCTTCGCGAGGCCAAAAATTCTATATATAATTACGATCACGATGAACAAGATGCATAGGATAAAACTTCTGATGGAATTCCAATTTGAACCATCTGTAGTCCCATGATCACATATCATCACATAGCATATACCATGTCAATGCATCTCCCTTCAAAGATAAAGGGAAGACCTTCTTCTTGATAACATCATTGGGCATACCTGCAAGCTTAAATAATCCACAAACTTCATCCCCATAGATTAAGTGTAAGTCGGGATGCAATCTTCCATCTCCTGCAAAAGGATTAGCTAGCAATTTCTCTATCATAACCGAAGGAATTTCAAAGCAAACATTTTCATTTTCAGTAGGTCTAGTAGGTTGAGGGGTAACTAATTGTGGTTCCGGACGAGGTGAAGATACCCCGAACAAACCCCTCAAAGGATTACTTTCCATAGTAACAAGTGACAGTAAATTTTAGCACACTATATGAATTTTTCCTTACCAAATTCCACCTACCAAAGGCGCTTCACTCCCCGGCAACGGCGCCAAAAAAGAGTCTTGATGATCCACAAGTATAGGGGATCTATCATAGTCCTTTCGATAAGTAAGAGTGTCAAACCCAACGAGGAGCAGAAGCAAATGTTAAACGGTTTTCAGCAAGGTATTCTCTGCAAGAACTGAAATTATCGGTAACAAATAGTTTTGTGATAAGGTAATTGGTAACGAGTAGCAAGTAATAAAATTAAATAAAGTGCAGCAAGATGGCCCAATCCTTTTTGTAGCAAAGGACAAGTCTGGACAAACTCTTATATGAAGGAAAGCGCTCCTAAGGACACATGGAAATTATCGTCAAGCTAGTTTTCATCACGATCATATGATTCATGTTCGGTACTTTGATAATCTGATATGTGGGTGGACCGGTGCTTGGGTACTGTCCTTACTTGGACAAGTATCCCACTTATGATTAACCCCTATTGCAAGCATCCGCACCTACAACAGAAGTATTAAGGTAAATCTAACCATAGCATGAAACATATGGATCCAAATCAGCCCCTTACGAAGCAACACATAAACTAAGGTTTAAGATTCTGTCACTCTAGCAACCCATCATCTACTTATTACTTCCCAATGCCTCCCTCTATGCCAAACAATGGTGAAGTGTTATGTAGTCGATGTTCACATGACACCACTAGAGAGATGACAACATACATCTCATCAAAATATCGAACGAATACCAAATTGGCAAATTCACATGACTACTAATAGCAAGACTTCTCCCATGTCCTCAGGAACAAACGTAACTACTCACAAAGCATATTCATGTTCATAATCGGAGGGGTATTAATACGCATAATGGATCTAAACATATGATCTTCCACCAATTAAACCAACTAGCATCAACTATAAGGAGTAATCAACACTACTAGCAACCCAGAGGTACCAATCTGGGGTTTGGATACAAGAGATGAACTAGGGTTTGAGATGAGATGGTGCTGGTGAAGATGTTGATGGAGATTGACTCTCTCCCGATGAGAGGATCGTTGGTGATGACGATGGTGATGATTTCCCCCTCCCGGAGGAAAGTTTCCCCGGCAGAACGGCTCCGCCAGAGCCCTAGATTGGTTCCGCCAAGGTTCCGTCTCGTGGCGGCGGAGTCTCGTCCCGAAAGCTTGCTTATGATTTTTTCCTCAACGAAAGACTCCATATAGCAGAAGATGGGCATCGGAGGGCCACCAGGGTGAAGGAAATATGCCCTAGAGGCAATAATAAAGTTATTATTTATTTCCTTATATCATGATAAATGTTTATTATTCATGCTAGAATTGTATTAACCGGAAACATAATACATGTGTGAATACATAGACCAACAGAGTGTCATTAGTATGCCTCTACTTGACTAGCTCGTTAATCAAAGATGGTTATGTTTCCTAACCATGAACAAAGAGTTGTTATTTGATTAACGAGGTCACATCATTAGTTGAATGATCTGATTGACATGACCCATTCCATTAGCTTAGCACCCGATCGTTTAGTATGTTGCTATTGCTTTCTTCATGACTTATACATGTTCCTATAACTATGAGATTATGCAACTCCCGTTTACCGGAGGAACACTTTGGGTACTACCAAACGTCACAACGTAACTGGGTGATTATAAAGGAGTACTACAGGTGTCTCCAATGGTAGATGTTGGGTTGGCGTATTTCGAGATTAGGGTTTGTCACTCTGATTGTCGGAGAGGTATCTCTGGGCCCTCTCGGTAATACACATCACATAAGCCTTGCAAGCATAATAACTAAGATGTTAGTTATGAGATGATGTATTACGGAACGAGTAAAGAGACTTGCCAGTAACGAGATTGAACTAGGTATTGGATACCGACGATCGAATCTCGGGCAAGTAACATACCGATGACAAAGGGAACAACGTATGTTGTTATGCGGTCTGACCGATAAAGATCTTCGTAGAATATGTAGGAGCCAATATGGGCATCCAGGTCCCGCTATTGGTTATTGACCGGAGACGTGTCTCGGTCATGTCTACATTGTTCTCGAACCGTAGGGTCCGCACGCTTAACGTTACGATGACAGTTATTATGAGTTTATGCATTTTGATGTACCGAAGGTTGTTCGGAGTCCCGGATGTGATCACGGACATGACAAGGAGTCTCGAAATGGTCGAGACGTAAAGATTGATATATTGGAAGCCTATGTTTGGACACCGGAAGTGTTCCGGGTGAAATCGGGATTTTACCGGAATAGCGGGAGGGTTACCGGAACCCCCCGGGAGGCAAATGGGCCTATTGGGCCTTAGTGGAAAAGTGAAAAGGGGCTGCCCACAAGGGTGTTGGGAAACGTAGTAATTTCGAAAATTTTCCTACGCACACGCAAGATCATGGTGATGCATAGCAACGAGGGGGAGAGTGTTGTCTACGTACCAACGCAGACCGACTGCGGAAGCGATCACACAACGTAGAGGAAGTAGTCGTACGTCTTCTTCCCGATCCGACCGATCCAAGCACCGTTACTCCGGCACCTCCGAGTTCTTAGCACACGTTCAGCTCGATGACGATCCTTGGGCTCCGATCCAGCAAAGCATCAAGGAAGAGTTCCGTCAGCATGACGGCGTGGTGACGATCTTGATGTACTACCGACGCAGGGCTTCGCCTAAGCACTACAACGGTATGATCGAGGTGGAATTTGGTGGCAGGGGGCACCGCACACGGCTAAGGAACGATCTCAAGGATCAACTTGTGTGTCTTGGGGTGTCCCCTGCCCCCGTATATAAAGGTTGGAGGGAGGGGGGGCTGGCCGGCCAAAGAGAGGGAGGCGTAGGAGGAGTCCTACTCCTACCGGGAGTAGGACTCCCCCCTCCTATCCTAGTCCAACTAGGAATCCTTTAAAGGGGGGGGGAGAGAGAGAGGTGGCCGGCCCCTCTCCTAGTCCTAATAGGACTAGGTAGAGGGGGGAGGCGCAGCCCTATGTGGGCTGCCCTCTCACCTTTCCACTAAGGCCCATGTTGGCCCATTTGGCTCCCGGGGGGGTTCCGGTAACCCTCCCGGTAATCCGGTAAAATCCCGATTTCACCCGGAACACTTCCGATGTCCAAACATAGGCTTCCAATATATCAATCTTTACGTCTCGACCATTTTGAGACTCCTCGTCGTGTCCGTGATCACATCCGGGACTCCGAACAACCTTCGGTACATCAAAATGCATAAACTCATAATAACTGTCATCGTAACGTTAAGCGTGCGGACCCTACGGTTCGAGAACAATGTAGACATGACCAAGACACGTCTCCGGTCAATAACCAATAGCGGGACCTGGATGCCCATATTGGCTCCTACATATTCTACGAAGATCTTTATCGGTCAGACCGCATAACAACATACGGTGTTCCCTTTGTCATCGGTATGTTACTTGCCCGAGATTCGATCGTCGGTATCCAATACCTAGTTCAATCTCGTTACTGGAAAGTCTCTTTACTCGTTCCGTAATACATCATCTTATAACTAACATCTTAGTTATTGTGCTTGCAAGGCTTATGTGATGTGTATTACCGAGAGGGCCTAGAGATACCTCTCCGACAATCGGAGTGACAAACCCTAATCTCGAAATACGCCAACCCAACATTTACCATTGGAGACACCTGTAGTACTCCTTTATAATCACCCAGTTACGTTGTGACGTTTGGTAGTACCCAAAGTGTTCCTCCGGTAAACGGGAGTTGCATAATCTCATAGTTATAGGAACATGTATAAGTCATGAAGAAAGCAATAGCAACATACTAAACGATCGGGTGCTAAGCTAATGGAATGGGTCATGTCAATCAGATCATTCAACTAATGATGTGACCACGTTAATCAAATAACAACTCTTTGTTCATGGTTAGGAAACATAACCATCTTTGATTAACGAGCTAGTCAAGTAGAGGCATACTAGTGACACTCTGTTGGTCTATGTATTCACACATGTATTGTGTTTCCGGTTAATACAATTCTAGCATGAATAATAAACTTTTATCATGATATAAGGAAATAAATAATAACTTTATTATTGCCTCTAGGGCATATTTCCTTCAGTCTCCCACTTGCACTAGAGTCAATAATCTAGATTACACAGTAATGATTCTAACACCCATGGAGCCTTGGTGCTGATCATGTTTTGCTCGTGGAAGAGGCTTAGTCAACGGGTCTGCAACATTCAGATCCGTATGTATCTTGCAAATCTCTATGTCTCCCACCTGGACTAAATCCCGGATGGAGTTGAAGCGTCTCTTGATGTGTTTGTTTCTTTTGTGAAATCTGGATTCCTTTGCCAAGGCAATTGCACCAGTATTGTCACAGAAGATTTTCATTGGACCCGATGCACTAGGTATGACACCTAGATCGGATATGAACTCCTTCATCCAGACTCCTTCGTTTGCTGCTTCCGAAGCAGCTATGTACTCCGCTTCACATGTAGATCCCGCTACGACGCTTTGTTTAGAACTGCACCAACTGACAGCTCCACCGTTTAAAGTAAACACGTATCCGGTTTGCGATTTAGAATCGTCCGGATCAGTGTCAAAGCTTGCATCAACGTAACCTCTTACGGTGAGCTCTTTGTCACCTCCATATACGAGAAACACTGGTAGAAAACGAGGCTTCCATACGCCCCCATTAGTCCCCAAAACAATCGAACCGCGACCAAAGGGGTCTTTAGTCACGGTTCGGGAGAAGACCCGCGACCAACTACCTGGGCCCAGCGCGCTCGGTCGACAGCTGGCGGACGGGAGGGGCTTTAGTCCCGGTTGGCGTGGCCAACCGGGACTAAAGGTCCCAGAAGGCCTTTAGTCGCGGTTGGCCAGGCCAACCGGGACTAAAGCCCATCCAGCTGGCGGATGGGAGGGGCTTTAGTCCCGGTTGGCCTGGCCAACCGCGACTAAAGGCCCATCCCTATATATACTCAGCTCACTTCACTTCACTCGGCTCACTTCACAATTTTCAGAAGGTGGTGGTGGGGTGGTGGTGGGTTTGCTTTTGGTTTCTCCTATGCACACAAGGTGTTTGATGAAATGCCCGAGAGCCTGAAACAAGCCACACTTGAGCTTTTTCATTTATTTTT
This sequence comes from Triticum monococcum, assembly GCA_034509565.1. Classification (NCBI taxonomy): domain Eukaryota; kingdom Viridiplantae; phylum Streptophyta; class Magnoliopsida; order Poales; family Poaceae; genus Triticum; species Triticum monococcum. Next base: position 58,815,689 of record CM067846.1, on the reverse strand, counting down.
CCTCCGCGATCGCGGTTAGCAACTCGAACCTTTCATGTGTCATTGATAAAATACGCATGTGTGTAGTTCATTGTTTAATTTGTATTATTTCTAGCTAGTTAGTTTAACAAATGCATGATGGTTAATTATATACTTTATATAATAATAATGCAGATGAATCGGCAATGGATGTACGGTTCCCGACTCTCCGGCGAGTTCACTACGGGTTTGAAAGATTTCCTCGTAGTGGCAAATGCGAACAAGCAGTAAGGTTTTATTATCTGTCCATGTGCTGTCTGTAAGAATGAGAAGGGTTACTCCTCCTCAAGAAGAGTTCACATGGACCTGCTTAAGCATGGTTTCATGCCAAGCTATTATTGTTGGACCAAGCATGGAGAAAGAGGGGTTAGAATGGAAGAAGATGAAGAAGGGGATGATATCGATGACAACTATCATGATCTTTTCGGTGATACTTTCATGGAGGATGATGCTGAAGGTGTGGAAGGGTTAGGTGAAGGTGAAGAAGAGGCACATGATGAGCCCGCTGATGATCTTGGTCGGACCATTGCTGATGCACGGAGACGCTGCGAAACTGACAAGGAGAGGGAGAATTTGGATCGCATGTTAGAGGATCACAAAAAGTCGTTGTATCCAGGATGCAATAATAGTCTGAAAAAGCTGGGCTGCACACTGGATTTGCTAAAATGGAAGGCACAGGAAGGTGTAGGTGACTCATCATTTGAAAATTTGCTGAAAATATTGAAGAATATGTTGCCGAAGAATAATGAGTTGCCCGCCAGTACGTACGAAGCAAAGAAGGTTGTCTGCCCTCTAGGTTTAGAGGTTCAGAAGATACATGCATGCATTAATGACTGCATCCTCTACCGCGGTGAATACGAGAATTTGAATGAATGCCCTGTATGCCCTGCATTGCGTTATAAGATCAGAGGCGATGACCCTGGTGACGATGTTGAGGGCGAGAAACCCAGGAAGAGGGTTCCCGCCAAGGTGATGTGGTATGCTCCTATAATACCACGGGTGAAACGTCTGTTCATGAACGAAAAGCATGCCAAGTTGTTGCGATGGCACAAAGAGGACCGTTTGTCCGACGGGCAGTCGAGACACACCGCTGATGGAACGCAATGGAGAAAGATCGACAGAGTTTTCAAAGATTTTGCAGCTGACGCAAGGAACTTAAGATTTGGTCTAAATACTGATGGCATTAATCCTTTTGGCGAGCAGAGCTCCAACCATAGCACCTGGCCCGTGACTCTATGCATCTACAACCTTCCTCCTTGGTTGTGCATGAAGCGGAAGTTCATTATGATGCCAATTCTCATCCAAGGCCCTAAGCAACCCGGTAACAACATCGATGTGTACCTAAGGCCATTAGTTGAAGAACTTTTACAGTTGTGGGCGAAACCTGGTGTACGTGTCTGGGATGAGCACAAAGGAGAGGAATTTGACCTACGAGCGTTGCTTTTTGTAACCATCAACGATTGGCCTGCTCTCAGTAACCTTTCGGGACAGAAAAATAAGGGATACAATGCATGCACGCACTGCTTACATGAGACTGAAAGTGTACGTTTGGTTAATTGTAAGAAGAACGTGTACCTGGGTCATCGTCGATTTCTTCCCCGAAATCATAACGTAAGAAAGAAAGGCAAGCATTTCAACGGGAAGGCAGATCACCGGCCGAAGCCTGCGGAACGTACTGGTGCTGAGATATTTGATATGGTCAAGGATTTGAAAGTCATCTTTGGAAAGGGTCCTGGCGGACAATCAGTTCCGCGGGGAGTTGACGGGCACGCACCCATGTGGAAGAAGAAATCTATATTTTGGGAGCTAGAATATTGGAAAGTCCTAGATGTCCGCTCTGCAATCGACGTGATGCATGTTACGAAGAATATTTGCGTGAACCTGCTAAGCTTCTTGGGCGTGTATGGGAAGACAAATGATACAAAGGAAGCACGGCAGGACCAGCAACTTTTGAAAGACCCAGATGACCGGCATCCGGAATGGTTTCAAGGTCGTGCCAGCTACGCTCTTACCAAAGAAGAGAAGGTCATTTTTTTTGAATGCCTGAGCAGTATGAAGGTCCCGTCTGGCTTCTCGTCGAATATAAAGGGAATAATAAACATGCCGGAGAAAAAGTTCCAAAACCTGAAGTCTCACGACTGCCACGTGATTATGACGCAATTGCTTCCGATTGCTTTGGGGGGGCTCCTACCGGAAAATGTTCGAGTAGCCATTGTGAAGCTATGTGCATTCCTTAATGCAATCTCTCAGAAGGTAATCAATCCAGAAGATCTACCATGGTTACAGAACGATGTGGTCCAATGCCTTGTCAGTTTCGAGTTGGTGTTCCCACCATCCTTCTTCAATATTATGACGCACCTCCTGGTCCACCTAGTCGAAGAGATTTCCATTCTCGGTCCTGTATTTCTACACAATATGTTCCCCTTTGAGAGGTTCATGGGAGTATTAAAGAAATATGTTCGTAACCGTGCTAGGCCAGAAGGAAGCATCTCCAAGGGCCATCAAAATGAGGAGGTAATTGAGTTCTGTATTGACTATGTTCCTGACCTTAAGCCGATTGGTATTCCTCAATCGCGGCACGAGGGGAGACTAAGTGGAAAAGGCAAGATCGGAAGGGATACCACGATATGTATGGACGGTCATTCTATGACTGAAGCACACCACACAGTTCTGCAAAATTCCAGCTTGGTGGCTCCGTACTTCGAGCAATACAAGAATATTTTACGCTCGGACAACCCGGGGAAGCCTGAATCCTGGATTAGAAAGGCCCACATGGAGACTTTCGGCAGTTGGTTGCGAAAACATTTAATGAACGACAATGATGTTGGAGATCAGCTGTACATGTTGGCCAAGAAACCATCTTCGACTATAACGACTTTCCAAGGGTACGAGATAAATGGGAATACATTTTACACCATCGCCCAAGATAAAAAGAGCACCAACCAAAACAGTGGTGTCCGCTTTGATGCAGCAACCGAGAATGGGCAAAAGGTCACATATTATGGTTACATAGAGGAGATATGGGAACTTGACTATGGACCCTCCTTTAAGGTCCCTTTGTTCCGGTGCAAATGGTTCAAGCTAACAGGAGGTGGGGTAAAGGTGGACGAGCAATACGAAATGACAATGGTGGATTTCAACAATCTTGGTTACCTTGACGAACCATTCGTCCTTGCCAAGGATGTCGCTCAGGTTTTTTATTTGAAGGACATGAGTAGCAAACCGAGGAAACGGAAAGATAAGAAAACGATCAGTACATCATGCGATGATCCAAAGCGCCAAATTGTTCTTTCAGGGAAAAGAAACATCGTGGGAGTGGAGGACAAGACAGACATGTCAGAAGATTATAATATGTTTGGTGAAATTCCGCCCTTCAAAGTGAACACTGACCCAAGCATTAAGTTAAATGATGAGGATGCTCCATGGATACGGCACAATTGTAAGCAAGCAGGGACGTACAAGGGAAGAATTGATGTGTAATAATTTATTGTACCAAACTTTGTATTTGGTCGATGAACTGAATGCTGTATCAAACCTTTTGTCAAACCTTCAAGGGATTTTAAAATGAATTAGTTTTATTTTTCTGATTTTTTTGATATATAATTGTATTTTTAAGATTTTAAAATGTCAGAAGATTTTTAAAAAGGAAAAAGGAAGAAAGGAAGAAAAAAAGAAGAAAAACAAGAAAAAGGAAGAAACAAACAGAAGAAAAAAACAGAAGAAAAAAGGAAGAAAAAAACAGAAGAAAAACAAGAATTTAAAATGAATTAGTTTTATTTTCTGATTTTTTTGATATATAATTGTATTTTTAAGATTTTAAAATGAATTAGAAACAAAATAATATAAACTTTAATAAAATAAAATAATTATCATAAAGTAAAATAAATAAGTAATTATCATAAAGTAAAAATAAATAAGTAATTAGAAACAAAATAAAATAAAATAAATAAGTTTTTTGTTGTAAGTAGAAACAAAACAAAATAAATAAAGCAAAAATGAAAACAAAAAACAGGCAAAAAAATAAAGAATATGCCACCTACTGGGCCACCACGGCCTGAATACGACTAGAAACCCATTAATGGGCCAGGATTCAGGCCCGCAGAAGGCCCAGTAGGCCCACAGGCTCATAGTAACAGAATAGGCCCGTAAGCCTGCATTCGAGAGGAGCTCGAAGTGGTGAGCGCAGCCGCGCTTATAAACCACTGTCGAAGCCTCTCGGCTAGCGAGGTGGGACTAAACATCCCACCGCACCGCGCCAGTTCAGCACAGACCCTTTAGTCCCAGCTGGGGAGGCGGACCGCGACTAAAGGGTACCCTTTAGTCGCGGTTGTTGTCCCCAACCGCGACTAAAGGGTCTTTCTGCGCGGGAAAGGAAGCGGCGCCAAAACCCTTTAGTCCCGGTTGGGGAGAGGGACCGCGACTAAAGGGTACCCTTTAGTCGCGGTTGTTGTCCCCAACCGCGACTAAAGGGTCTTTCTGCGCGGGAAAGGAAGCGGCGCCAAAACCCTTTAGTCACGGTTGGGGAGGGGGACCGCGACTAAAGGTACCCCTTTAGTCGCGGTCCTCCTCCCCAACCGCGACTAAAGGTGCGTCTATATATACTGCACTTAGCAGTTTTGCCGCGGCATTCTCCTCTGTCTCCCCAACGCCGATCGACGCCGACGCCGACGCCGAAGCCCTGCCCCGACGCCGACGCCGAAGCCCTGCGCGCCGCCGCCCCCGTCCCCAGTGAGCGCCGCCTCCGCCCGTGCCTGCCCTTGCTCGCCGCCCGTGCCCTGCGCGCGCCCTTGCCCGCCGCCCTGCCGCCCGCCGCCCGACGCCCTGCCGCCCGACGCCCTCCGCCCGCCGCCCGACGCCCTGCCGCCCTCCGCCCGCCGCCCTGCCTGCCGTCCTCCGCCTCCCCAGAAGAAAAAACAAAAAAAAGAAGGAAGAAGAAACGAAAGAAGAAAAAAAGGAAGAAGAAAAAACAAGAAAGAAAAAGGAAGAAGAAAAAAAAAATGAAAACCAAATAAAAACCAAATGAAAACCAAAAGAAAGAAGAAAGAAAAAGGAAGAAGAAAAAAAGAAGAAGAAAGGAAGAAGAAAGGAAGAAGAAGAAAGAAAGTAAAAAGAAAAAGGAAAGAAGAAGAAAGAAAGAATAGAAAGGAAGAAGAAGAAAGGAAGAAGAAGAAAGAAAGAAGAAGAAAGAAAGAAGAAGAAAGAAAGAAAAAAGAAAAAGGAAGAAGAAGAAAGAAAGAAGAAAGGAAGAAGAAGAAAGGAAGAAGAAGAAAGAAAGAAGAAGAAAGGAAGAAGAAGAAAGAAAGAAGAAGAAAGGAAAAAGGAAGAAGAAAAAACTCAAGAAAAACAAAAGAAAACAAAAAAACAGAAGAAAAACAAAGGAAGAAGAAAAAAACAAAAGAAAACAAAAAAACAAACAGAAGAAAAAAACAAAAAAAAAGGAGGAAGAAGAAAAGAAAGAAGAAAAAAAGGAAGAAGAAAAAACAAGAAAGAAAAAGGAAGAAGAAAAAAATGAAAACCAAATAAAAACCAAATGAAAACCAAAAGAAAGAAGAAAGAAAAAGGAAGAAGAAAAAAAGAAGAAGAAAGGAAGAAGAAGAAAGAAAGTAAAAAAGAAAAAGGAAAGAAGAAGAAAGAAAGAATAGAAAGGAAGAAGAAGAAAGGAAGAAGAAGAAAGAAAGAAGAAGAAAGAAAGAAGAAGAAAGAAAGAAAAAAGAAAAAGGAAGAAGAAGAAAGAAAGAAGAAAGGAAGAAGAAGAAAGGAAGAAGAAGAAAGAAAGAAGAAGAAAGGAAAAAGGAAGAAGAAGAAAGGAAGAAGAAGAAAGAGGAAGAAGAAAGGAAGAAGAAGAAAAAAAGAATTTTTACTTAAAGAATCTTATTTTTTAATTCCTCCTCCTCTATGTCCCCTTAATCTTATTTTTTAATTCCTTTATACTTAAAGAATTTTTACTACATGAAGGAGTGACATATGGCAGACGACAGAACCGAGCCGCTTAGGGATCCGGAGGCTGAACGTTATTTAATGGACATCATCAACAACGAAATTCCTTATGTGCCGGGCTCAGAATATGAGCAACAAGAGGATGTAGTCTCTTCTTATATGAACCTTGACGGTGACGATGATCGAGAAGGTGAAGGAACGGACATTGTCGACGGAGGTCAACCGTCAACAACCGACGATCTCCAATTGCAAGTAGCAACCACCTCCGGCGAGGTATATATATACATTGAGAGCCTCTCGTGATACAAACTTACTGAAATGTGAATACATATGTATTAACGCGCGCGACTCTCTTTCTTTTTTTAGCCCTCCGGATCGAGTACGACAAAGCAGCGTGGCAAATCCAAGGCGATGAAAACAGGAGAAACATATGCCATTGAGTCTGTCAGTGAAACCGGCAAGCCCCTACAGCACACCTCAAAGTTTGTCAACCAATGCGGAGTCGTTGTTAGAGACAACGTCCCGATCACCGTCCAGGAATGGAAAGAGCCAAAGAAGGCACGTCTTGGTTTCAGTTTTGTCGACAAGAGAACGAAAAACGATTGCTGGAGAAAGCTTATGGAACATTTCATTCTACCTCCGGAATACAACAAAGTCGATGAATTCGGTAACGAGGTTCCGGGTGGACGTCAGAGGAGGAGGCTAGTTAAAGAGTTCGCTCTTTAGAAGATGGCCGATGCATTCCGGAACTTCAAGAAAAATTTAACCCGTGACTATGTCAACAAGGGCAAGACTCCGGATTTCAATGGACAATATGAGAAACTGAAAGATGATTGGCCAGAATTTGTGAGGCAAAAGCAATCGGACCATTTCAAGGAAATATCGAAAAAAATAAGGATAATGCGGCTAAGAAAAAGTACCATCATATTATGGGGCCAGGAGGATACCGCCTTGCGGACCCTAGGTGGCAGAAGATGGAGGAGGACCTGAGGGTGCGAGGAATCCCTCTAGGTACAGAGGGATGGGACCCAAGGGCCAAAAGCTGGTGGTACGGGCATGGGGGATCGCTAGACCCGGAGACAGGGGTGTGTGTTCACCGGCATCGACACTTTGCTCCGACCCAAGCCCTTATTGACGCAATGACCCAAGCTCAAGCGGGCTTGATCAAGTTCAACAGAGAGAAAGACGCACTGACTTTAGCCCTCGGGAATGATGAACACGGAGGACGTGTACGAGGCAAAGGCAAAGTTTCGTGGAAAGTAGGGTTTTCCCAGGACAATGACCCGTACGGTTACAGAAGCCGTAAGAGAAAGACGGACCGGGATGCAGATCTTATGACGAAGTTTGCATCGGAACTCCATGAGTTGAAGCAGACCGTGCATGAACTATTGAAAGAAAAATCGGCTGCAGGGCCGCATGAAGATCATGAAGCGGATTGCGGAAGCCAGCAGCGGAGAAGCAGCGTGGCTTCCACGGATGCCCCGCCTGGTGCTAGTGCACCGATGATCGAGATTCGTGCACCAGAGCCTCACTACCCCGTGGATGATGTAAAGAAGATGAAAGACTGTGATCTGCATTATCCCGTGGGGAACGTTTCCACGAAGGTAGCTAGCGGCAGTGCTTTACCCTGTAAACCTGGAGCACTCCACCACAACAACCCCATTCCATATGGCTATGCTTGTGTCACAGTGGAAGACATAGTCCAAGGGTTTGAGGACCTGGAGATTGACAAACCTACACCCGAAGGGGATAGCAGACTTGGAGATGTCAAGCGCCAGTACATTCTATGGAAAAAGAAGTACATAGTGTTTCCAGACGAGGCGCCAAGGCTAGCAAGTCCACCCCCCTCCGATGGTGGTGGTGGTGGTGGCGGTGGTGGCGGTGGTGGTGGTCGTGGTGGTTCACCTACACCTCCTTCACGCCATTCGACGCCGTCCCCCGATCCACAACCTCCGGCGGGTACGACGCCCCCCAATCCTCCTTCGGCGGGTACGACGCCCCCCAATCCACCTCCGGCGGGTACGACGCCCCCCAATCCTCCTCCGGCGGGTACGACGCCCCCCAATCCACCTCCGGCGAAGAAGCAGAAGCAGGCGGACAGCAAGGAAACCTGCTCCTGGACTATTAACCCGAACCCTTATGTACCTAAGACCACAAGGGTACCGGAGCCATCGCTGAAGCCTCTCCTCCCAAGGCCTGGGGAACTTAGTGAAGCTGACCTCACATTGGCCGCGTCTACTGATTATGAGAAATGGAAGGCGGATATGAAGGCGAAAAAAGTGCCTGAGCCCAAGCAAGTATTCACTGAGAAGCAAAAGAAGTGGGCTAAGGATTTTTTGACGACACCGTCCCAAGCCGAGCTGAATATGCCTGACGACTATGGACATGAACTTCGTAGGCAAGCAAAAATATTGAGGGAGGAAGAAAGTAAAAAAAGCGGGAAACAAGTTGACCAGCTCGGGATGCAGAAGAAACAATCGATCCCCCCGCTCATAGTGAAAGCCGGTCCGGAAGAGGACCCCGAGATCATAGCAGCTGCGGCAGCACTTGGATTGACTGTAGCGGCTGCCATGAAACAAGCGTCCGAGATGGGTTTGACTGTTCGTGCCTTCTTAGACCTTGAGGATGCGCCTGTAGGTGAGATAACATTACAATATGTGCGGAAGGGGCCTCTCGTCGAGCCTGAGAAGGAAAATAGTCTACCAACACAAATGCGAAATCTGCTACGTTGGTACAAGCAATTCATAACATGGGCCGACAAAGAATATGTTTATGCGGATGTTACACATGAGCATCACATCAAACGGTACTCTGTAGAAGTTCATATGAGTGAATTATTCCAGCTGTTCAATCTGCGCGCCCTCGACAAATCTATGCTGAGTTGCTACGTTCTGTAAGTGATTTATTTCTACCTCATCTCGTTCTTCATTGCCTGCACTATATATATATTGTCCTAACTATATTGTTGCGTACGCTATTATGCAGATTGAAGATTTGGGAATGCAAAATAAGAAACATCCATGATGTTGGGTTCATTGACCCACATATCGTTAATGGACATGTGTTAGAACATCACCACAAAGACATGGAGAAAGACCTGTACAAGTTTCTTAGAAAGCATCAACTCAAAAGTCATATTCTATTTCCTTACCATTTTGGGTGAGTGTTTCTCTCTTGTGCCCATTCTATTTTGTTTACTCCATGCATGGTATGTCTAATCGATGAGTTATGCATGACTGTGCATGTAACGTGTCCGCAGGTTCCACTGGATTCTGCTAAATATTGAACTTCACACCTCCACAGTTCTAATCATGGACTCTAAGGATTCGGATCCAAAGCGTTGGGCCGACATGAGAAAAATGCTGCAAAAGTAATTATTTTCAATCATTTGAGCTCTATATCGATCGGTCTCTTCATTTCCTAATATCAACTAACTAATAAATCCCTTATTCATTTAATTTTCTTTGCCCTGTAGGGTTTGGAGACGGTTCTCAGAAGATATTGTCGGTGAATTCAAACATGAGCTAGATTTCAGAAAGTTAGTTAATGTGGATAAGCAGCCATCAGGGACCGATCTATGTGGATACTATGTCTGTGAGAACATCCGGAGACAAACCACTGAGAGGAAGGCATCAGCTAGCGTGCGGAACGCGACGGATAACTTGCGGAGGAGGCTTAGTCCAGAAGCTCGCTTCCGACCAATTCAAGAAGAATTAGCAGGATTTTTCATGAGGGAAGTCATCAATCCTAAAGGACAACACTATACCGAGGACGAAGAAATTTATATGCATACCCGAGATTGAAACTTGTTCGAAGTTGTATATGGTCATCCATCCTAATTGTGTATGGAAACTTGTTCGAAGTTGTATATGGTCACCCGAGATTGAATATATATTATATATTCCTCTTGAATTCTTCTTGTTTGAAATTTCATATGCATCTATATAGAAGCGTAGAATATGTGTACTGAAACTTCATCAAAAATAAAATAAAACACAAAATAAAATATAAAACAAATAAAACACTACAAATTAAAAAGAAACCAGGTTTAGGGGGGCTAAAACCCTAAACCTGCGGAGGAGGCCTTTAGTCCCGGTTGGCCACGAGAGCCGGGACTAAAGGTCCTCGGCCCCGACGGACCACGGGCGCCCACGTGGCGGGCCTTTGGTCCCGGTCAGCCACAAGAACCGGGACTAAAGACTTTTGTCGCGGTCCGTAAGAGCCGCGGCTAAAGGGGGGGGGGGTCTTTAGTCGCGCTTATTTAGTCCCGGTTGCACAGCCGGGACTAAAGGCTGTTGCGAACCGGGACTAAAGGGCTTTTTTCTACAAGTGAAACATATCCCTAGTCCTTTTCAGGTATTTCAGGATGTTCTTGACCGCTGTCCAGTGATCCACTCCTGGATTACTTTGGTACCTCCCTGCTAAACTTATAGCAAGGCACACATCAGGTCTGGTACACAGCATTGCATACATGATAGAGCCTATGGCTGAAGCATAGGGAACATCTTTCATTTTCTCTCTATCTTCTGCATTGGTCGGGCATTGAGTCTGACTCAACTTCACACCTTGTAACACAGGCAAGAACCCTTTCTTTGCTTGATCCATTTTGAACTTCTTCAAAATCTTGTCAAGGTATGTGCTTTGTGAAAGTCCAATTAAGCGTTTTGATCTATCTCTATAGATCTTTATGCCTAATATGTAAGCAGCTTCCCCGAGGTCTTTCATCGAAAAACTTTTATTCAAGTATCCCTTTATGCTATCCAGAAATTCTATATCATTTCCAATCAGCAATATGTCATCCACATATAATATCAGAAATGCTACAGAGCTCCCACTCACTTTCTTGTAAATACAGGCTTCTCCAAAAGTCTGTATAAAGCCAAATGCTTTGATCACACTATCAAAGCGTTTATTCCAACTCCGAGATGCTTGCACCAGTCCATAAATGGATATACCCATATCTGCTTAAATCATCTGTGAAGGTGAGAAAATAACGATATCTGCCACGAGCCTCAATATTCATCGGACCACATACATCGGTATGTATGATTTCCAATAAATCTGTTGCTCTCTCCATGGTACCGGAGAATGGTGTTTTAGTCATCTTGCCTATGAGGCACGGTTCGCAAGTACCAAGTGATTCATAATCAAGTGGTTCCAAAAGCCCATCAGTATGGAGTTTCTTCATGTGCTTTACACCGATATGACCTAAACGGCAGTGCCACAAATAAGTTGCACTATCATTATCAACTCTGTATCTTTTGGCTTCTACATTATGAATATGTGTATCACTACTATCGAGATTCAATAAGAATAGACCACTCTTCAAGGGTGCATGACCATAAAAGATATTACTCATATAAATAGAACAACCATTATTCTCTGATTTAAATGAATAACCGTCTCGCATCAAACAAGATCCAGATATAATGTTCAGGCTCAACGCTGGCACCAAATAACAATTATTTAGGTCTAATATTAATCCCGAAGGTAGATGTAGAGGTAGCGTGCCGACCGCGATCACATCGACTTTGGAACCGTTTCCCACGCGCATCGTCACCTCGTCCTTTGCTAGCGTCCGCTTATTCCGTAGTCCCTGTTTCGAGTTGCAAATATTAGCAACAGAACCAGTATCAAATACCCAGGTGCTACTGCGAGCTATAGTAAGGTACACATCAATAACATGTATATCACATATACCTTTGTTCACCTTACCATCCTTCTTATCCGCCAAATACTTGGGGCAGTTCCGCTTCCAGTGACCAGTCTGCTTGCAGTAGAAGCACTCAGTTTCAGGCTTAGGTCCAGACTTGGGTTTCTTCTCCTGAGCAGCAACTTGCTTGCTGTTCTTCTTGAAGTTTCCCTTCTTCTTCCCTTTGCCCTTTTTCTTGAAACTAGTGGTTTTGCTAACCATCAACACTTGATGCTCCTTCTTGATTTCTACCTCCGCAGCTTTCAGCATTGTGAAGAGCTCGGGAATAGTCTTGTTCATCCCTTGCATATTATAGTTCATCACGAAGCTCTTGTAGCTTGGTGGCAGTGATTGGAGAATTCTGTCAATGATGCAATCATCTGGAAGATTAACTCCATCTGAATCAAGTGATTATTATACCCAGACATTTTGAGTATATGCTCACTGACAGAACTGTTCTCCTCCATCTTGCAGCTATAGAACTTATTGGAGACTTCATATCTCTCAATTCGGGCATTTGCTTGAAATATTAACTTCAACTCCTGGAACATCTCATATGCTCCATGACGTTCAAAACGTCGTTGAAGTCCCGATTCTAAGCCGTAAAGCATGGCACACTGAACTATCGAGTAGTCATCAGCTTTGCTCTGCCAGACGTTCATAACATCTGGCGTTGCTCCAGCAGCAGGCCTGGCACCCAGCGGTGCTTCCAGGACGTAATTCTTCTGTGCAGCAATGAGGATAATCCTCAGGTTATGGACCCAGTCCGTGTAATTGCTACCATCATCTTTCAACTTTGCTTTCTCAAGGAACGCATTAAAATTCAACGGAACAACAGCACGAGCCATCTATCTACAATCAACATAAACAAGCAAGATACTATCAGGTACTAAGTTCATGATAAGTTTAAGTTCAGTTAATCAAATTACTTAGGAACTCCCACTTAGATAGACATCCCTCTAATCCTCTAAGTGATCACGTGATCCAAATCAACTAAACCATAACCGATCATCACGTGAGATGGAGTAGTTTTCAATGGTGAACATCGTCATGTTGATCATATCTACTATATGATTCACGCTCGACCTTTCGGTCTCTGTGTTCCGAGGCCATATCTGCATATGCTAGGCTCGTCAAGTTTAACCTGAGTATTCTGCGTGTGCAAAACTGGCTTGCACCCGTTGTAGATGGACGTAGAGCTTATCACACCCGATCATCACGTGGTGTCTGGGCACGACGAACTTTGGCAACGGTACATACTCAGGGAGAACACTTCTTGATAATTTAGTGAGAGATCATCTTATAATGCTACCGTCAATCAAAGCAAGATAAGATGCATAAAAGGATAAACATCACATGCAATCAATATAAGTGATATGATATGGCCATCATCATCTTGTGCTTGTGATCTCCATCTCCGAAGCACCGTCATGATCACCATCGTCACCGGCGCGACACCTTGATCTCCATCGTAGCATCGTTGTCGTCTCGCCAATCTTATGCTTCCACGACTATCACTACCGCTTAGTAATAAAGTAAAGCATTACATCGCGATTTCATTGCATACAATAAAGCGACAACCATATGGCTCCTGCCAGTTGCCGATAACTCGGTTACAAAACATGATCATCTCATACAATAAAATCAGCATCATGCCTTGACCATATCACATCACAACATGCCCTGCAAAAACAAGTTAGACGTCCTCTACTTTGTTGTTGCAAGTTTTACGTGGCTGCTACGGGCTTAAGTAAGAACTCATCTCACCTACGCATCAAAACCACAACGATAGTTCGTCAAATAGACTCCGTTTTAACCTTCTCAAGGACCGGGCGTAGTCACACTCGGTTCAACTAAAGTTGGAGAGACAGTCTTCCGCAAGCCATCTATGTGCAAAGCACGTCGAGGGAACCGGTCTCGCGTAAGAGTACGCGTAAGGTTGGTCCGGATCGTCTCGTCCAACAATACCGCCGAACCAAAGTATGACATGCTGGTAGGCAGTATGACTTGTATCGCCCACAACTCACTTGTGTTCTACTCGTGCAAATAACATCAAACCATAAAACCTAGGCTCGGATACCACTGTTGGGAAACGTAGTAATTTCGAAAATTTTCCTACGCACACGCAAGATCATGGTGATGCATAGCAACGAGGGGGAGAGTGTTGTCTACGTACCAATGCAGACCGACTGCGGAAGTGATCACACAACATAGAGGAAGTAGTCGTACGTCTTCTTCCTGATCCGACCGATCCAAGCACCGTTACTCCGGCACCTCCGAGTTCTTAGCACACGTTCAGCTCGATGACGATCCTCGGGCTCCGATCCAGCAAAGCGTCGAGGAAGAGTTCCGTCAGCACGACGGCGTGGTGACGATCTTGATGTACTACTGACACAGGGCTTCGCCTAAGCACTACAACGGTATGATCGAGGTGGAATTTGGTGGCAGGGGGCACCGCACACGGCTAAGGAACGATCTCAAGGATCAACTTGTGTGTCTTGGGGTGTCCCCTGCCCCCGTATATAAAGGTTGGAGGGAGGGGGGCTGGCCGGCCAAAGAGAGGGAGGCGCAGGAGGAGTCCTACTCCTACCGGGAGTAGGACTCCCCCCTCCAATCCTAGTCCAACTAGGAATCCTTTAAAGGGGAGAGAGAGAGAGAGGTGGCCGGCCCCTCTCCTAGTCCTAATAGGACTAGGGAGAGGGGGGAGGCGCAGCCCTATGTGGGCTGCCCTCTCACCTTTCCACTAAGGCCCATGTTGGCCCATTTGGCTCCCGGGGGGGGGGGGGGGGTTCCGGTAACCCTCCCGGTAATCCGGTAAAATCCCGATTTCACCCGGAACACTTCCGATGTCCAAACATAGGCTTCCAATATATCAATCTTTATGTCTCGACCATTTCGAGACTCCTTGTCATGTCTGTGATCACATCCGGGACTCCGAACAACCTTCGGTACATCAAAATGCATAAACTCATAATAACTGTCATCGTAACGTTAAGTGTGCGGACCCTACGGTTCGAGAACAATGTAGACATGACCGAGACACGTCTCCGGTCAATAACCAATAGCGGGACCTGGATGCCCATATTGGCTCCTACATATTCTACGAAGATCTTTATCGGTCAGACCGCATAACAACATACGTTGTTCCCTTTGTCATCGATATGTTACTTGCCCGAGATTCGATCGTCGGTATCCAATACCTAGTTCAATCTCGTTACTGGCAAGTCTCTTTACTCGTTCCGTAATACATCATCTTATAACTAACATCTTAGTTATTGTGCTTGCAAGGCTTATGTGATGTGTATTACCGAGAGGGCCCAGAGATACCTCTCCGACAATCGGAGTGACAAACCCTAATCTCGAAATACGCCAACCCAACATTTACCATTGGAGACACCTGTAGTACTCCTTTATAATCACCCAGTTACGTTGTGACGTTTGGTAGTACCCAAAGTGTTCCTCCGATAAACGGGAGTTGCATAATCTCATAGTTATAGGAACATGTATAAGTCATGAAGAAAGCAATAGCAACATACGAAACGATCGGGTGCTAAGCTAATGGAATGGGTCATGTCAATCAGATCATTCAACTAATGATGTGACCTCGTTAATCAAATAACAACTCTTTGTTCATGGTTAGGAAACATAACCATCTTTGATTAACGAGCTAGTCAAGTAGAGGCATACTAGTGACACTTTGTTGGTCTATGTATTCACACATGTATTATGTTTCCGGTTAATACAATTCTAGCATGAATAATAAACTTTTATCATGATATAAGGAAATAAATAATAACTTTATTATTGCCTCTAGGGCATATTTCCTTCAAAGGGCTGCGCGCCTCCCCCCTTCCCTAGTCCTATTAGGACTAGGAGAAGGGGCCGGCCCCCCTCTCTTCTCTCTTCTCTTTGAAGAGTCCTATTAGGAATAGGATTGGGGGGAGTCCTACTCCCGGTAGGAGTGGGACTCCCCCTGCGCCTCTCTCCCTAGCCGGCCGAACCCCTCCCCCTGCTCCTTTATATACGGGGGCAGGGGGCACCCCATAGACACACAAGTTGATCATTGTTGATCGTTCCTTAGCCGTGTGCGGTGCCCCCTGCCACCAAATTCCACCTCGGTCATATCGTTGTAGAGCTTAGGCGAAGCCCTGCGTCGGTAGTACATCAAGATCGTCACCACGCCGTTGTGCTGACGGAACTCTTCCTCGACGCTTTGCTGGATCGGAGCCCGAGGATCGTCATCGAGCTGAACGTGTGCTAAGAACTCGGAGGTGCCGGAGTACGGTGCTTGGATCGGTCGGATCGGGAAGAAGACGTACGACTACTTCCTCTACGTTGTGAGATCGCTTCCGCAGTCGGTCTGCGTTGGTACGTAGACAATACTCTCTCCCTTGTTGCTATGCATCACCATGATCTTGCGTGTGCGTAGGAAAATTTTCAAAATTACTACGTTCCCCAACAGTGGCATCCGAGCCTAGGTTTTATGGTTTGATGTTATTTGCACGAGTAGAACACAAGTGAGTTGTGGGCGATACAAGTCATACTGCCTACCAGCATGTCATACTTTGGTTCGGCGGTATTGTTGGACGAGATGATCCGGACCAACCTTACGCGTACTCTTACGCGAGACCGGTTCCCTCGACGTGCTTTGCACATAGATGGCTTGCGGAAGACTGTCTCTCCAACGTTAGTTGAACCAAGTGTGACTATGCCCGGTCCTTGAGAAGGTTAAAACGGAGTCTATTTGACGAACTATCGTTGTGGTTTTGATGCGTAGGTGAGATGAGTTCTTACTTAAGCCCGTAGCAGCCACGTAAAACTTGCAACAACAAAGTAGAGGACGTCTAACTTGTTTTTGCAGGGCATGTTGTGATGTGATATGGTCAAGGCATGATACTGATTTTATTGTATGAGATGATCATGTTTTGTAACCGAGTTATCGGCAACTGGCAGGAGCCATATGGTTGTCGCTTTATTGTATGCAATGAAATCGCGATGTAATGCTTTACTTTATTACTAAGCGGTAGTGATAGTCGTGGAAGCATAAGATTGGCGAGACGACAACGATGCTACAATGGAGATCAAGGTGTCGCGCCGGTGACGATGGTGATCATGACGGTGCTTCGGAGATGGAGATCACAAGCACAAGATGATGATGGCCATATCATATCACTTTATTGATTGCATGTGATGTTTATCCTTTTATGCATCTTATCTTGCTTTGATTGACGGTAGCATTATAAGATGATCTCTCACTAAATTATCAAGAAGTGTTCTCCCTGAGTATGCACCGTTGCCAAAGTTCGTCGTGCCCAGACACCACGTGATGATCGGGTGTGATAAGCTCTACGTCCATCTACAACGGGTGCAAGCAAGTTTTGCACACGCAGAATACTCAGGTTAAACTTGACGAGCCTAGCATATGCAGATATGGCCTCGGAACACAGAGACCGAAAGGTCGAGCGTGAATCATATAGTAGATATGATCAACATGACGATGTTCACCATTGAAAACTACTCCATCTCACGTGATGATCGGTTATGGTTTAGTTGATTTGGATCACGTGATCACTTAGAGGATTAGAGGGATGTCTATCTAAGTGGGAGTTCCTAAGTAATTTGATTAACTGAACTTAAACTTATCATGAACTTAGTACCTGATAGTATCTTGCTTATTTATGTTGATTGTAGATAGATGGCTCGTGCTGTTGTTCCGTTGAATTTTAATGCGTTCCTTGAGAAAGCAAAGTTGAAAGATGATGGTAGCAATTACACGGACTGGGTCCGTAACCTGAGGATTATCCTCATTGCTGCACAGAAGAATTACGTCCTGGAAGCACCGCTGGGTGCCAGGCCTGCTGCTGGAGCAACGCCAGATGTTATGAACGTCTGGCAGAGCAAAGCTGATGACTACTCGATAGTTCAGTGTGCCATGCTTTACGGCTTAGAATCGGGACTTCAACGACGTTTTGAACGTCATGGATCATATGAGATGTTCCAGGAGTTGAAGTTAATATTTCAAGCAAATGCCCGAATTGAGAGATATGAAGTCTCCAATAAGTTCTGTAGCTGCAAGATGGAGGAGAACAGTTCTGTCAGTGAGCATATACTCAAAATGTCTGGGTATAATAATCACTTGATTCCGATGGGAGTTAATCTTCCAGATGATTGCGTCATTGACAGAATTCTCCAATCACTGCCACCAAGCTACAAGAGCTTCGTGATGAACTATAATATGCAAGGGATGAACAAGACTATTCCCGAGCTCTTCGCAATGCTGAAAGCTGCGGAGGTAGAAATCAAGAAGGAGCATCAAGTGTTGATGGTTAACAAAACCACTGGTTTCAAGAAAAAGGGCAAAGGGAAGAAGAAGGGGAACTTCAAGAAGAACAGCAAGCAAGTTGCTGCTCAGGAGAAGAAACCCAAGTCTGGACCTAAGCCTGAAACTGAGTGCTTCTACTGCAAGCAGACTGGTCACTGGAAGCGGAACTGCCCCAAGTATTTGGCGGATAAGAAGGATGGCAAGGTGAACAAAGGTATATGTGATATACATGTTATTGATGTGTACCTTACTAGAGCTCGCAGTGGCACCTGGGTATTTGATACTGGTTCTGTTGCTAATATTTGCAACTCGAAACAGGGACTACGGAATAAGCGGACGCTAGCAAAGGACGAGGTGACGATGCGCGTGGGAAACGATTCCAAAGTCGATGTGATCGCGGTCGGCACGCTACCTCTACATCTACCTTCGGGATTAGTATTAGACCTAAATAATTGTTATTTGGTGCCAGCGTTGAGCATGAACATTATATCTGGATCTTGTTTGATGCGAGACGGTTATTCATTTAAATCAGAGAATAATGGTTGTTCTATTTATATGAGTAATATCTTTTATGGTCATGCACCCTTGAAGAGTGGTCTATTCTTATTGAATCACGATAGTAGTGATACACATATTTATAATGTAGAAGCCAAAAGATGCAGAGTTGATAATGATAGTGCAACTTATTTGTGGCACTGCCGTTTAGGTCATATCGGTGTAAAGCGCATGAAGAAACTCCATACTGATGGGCTTTTGGAATCACTTGATTATGAATCACTTGGTACTTGCGAACCGTGCCTCATAGGCAAGATGACTAAAACACCGTTCTCTGGTACCATGGAGAGAGCAACAGATTTATTGGAAATCATACATACCGATGTATGTGGTCCGATGAATATTGAGGCTCGTGGCGGATATCGTTATTTTCTCACCTTCACAGATGATTTAAGCAGATATGGGTATATCTACTTAATGAAACATAAGTCTGAAACATTTGAAAAGTTCAAGGAATTTCAGAGTGAAGTTGAAAATCATCGTAACAAGAAAATAAAGTTTCTACGATCTGATCGTGGAGGAGAATATTTGAGTTACGAGTTTGGTATACATTTGAAAAATTGTGGAATAGTTTCGCAACTCACGCCACCCGGAACACCACAGCGTAATGGTGTGTCCGAACGTCGTAATCGTACTTTACTAGATATGGTGCGATCTATGATGTCTCTTGCTGATTTACCGCTATCGTTTTGGGGTTATGCTTTAGAGACGACCGCATTCACGTTAAATAGGACACCATCAAAATCCGTTGAGACGACGCCTTATGAACTATGGTTTGGCAAGAAACCAAAGTTGTCGTTTCTTAAAGTTTGGGGCTGCGATGCTTATGTGAAAAACCTTCAACCTGATAAGCTCGAACCCAAAGCGGAGAAATGTGTCTTCATAGGATACCCAAAGGAAACTGTTGGGTATACCTTCTATCACAGATCCGAAGGCAAGACATTCGTTGCTAAGAATGGATCATTTCTAGAGAAGGAGTTTCTCTCGAAAGAAGTGAGTGGGAGGAAAGTAGAACTTGACGAGGTAACTGTACCTGCTCCCTTATTGGAAAATAGTACATCACAGAAAACTGTTTCTGCGACACCTATACCAATTAGTGAGGAAGCTAATGATGATGATCATGAAACTTCAGGGCAAGATACTACTGAACCACATAGATCAACCAGAGTGAGATCCGCACCAGAGTGGTACGGTAATCCAGTTCTGGAAGTCATGCTACTAGATCATGATGAACCTACGAACTATAAAGAAGCGATGGTGAGCCCAGATTCCGCAAAGTGGCTTGAGGCCATGAAATCTGAGATGGGATCCATGTATGAGAACAAAGTATGGACTTTGGTTGACTTGCCCGATGATCGGCAAGCAATTGAGAATAAATGGATCTTCAAGAAAAAGACTGACGCTGACGGTAATATTACTGTCTATAAAGCTCGACTTGTCGCAAAAGGTTTTCGACAAGTTCAAGGGGTTGACTACAATGAGACCTTCTCACCCGTAGCGATGCTTAAATCCATGAGAATCATGTTAGCAATTGCCGCATTTTATGATTATGAAATATGGCAAATGGATGTCAAAACTGCATTCCTGAATGGATTTCTGGAAGAAGAGTTGTATATGATGCAACCAGAAGGTTTTGTCGATCCAAAGGGAGCTAACAAAGTGTGCAAACTCCAGCGATCCATTTATGGACTGGTGCAAGCATCTCGGAGTTGGAATAAACGCTTTGATAGTGTGATCAAAGCATTTGGCTTTATACAGACTTTCGAAGAAGCCTGTATTTACAAGAAAGTGAGTGGGAGCTCTGTAGCATTTCTGATATTATATGTGGATGACATATTGCTGATTGGAAATGATATAGAATTTCTGGATAGCATAAAGGGATACTTGAATAAAAGTTTTTCGATGAAAGACCTCGGGGAAGCTGCTTACATATTAGGCATAAAGATCTATAGAGATAGATCAAAACGCTTAATTGGACTTTCACAAAGCACATACCTTGACAAGATTTTGAAGAAGTTCAAAATGGATCAAGCAAAGAAAGGGTTCTTGCCTGTGTTACAAGGTGTGAAGTTGAGTCAGACTCAATGCCCGACCACTGCAGAAGATAGAGAGAAAATGAAAGATGTTCCCTATACTTCAGCCATAGGCTCTATCATGTATGCAATGCTGTGTACCAGACCTGATGTGTGCCTTGCTATAAGTTTAGCAGGGAGGTACCAAAGTAATCCAGGAGTGGATCACTGGACAGCGGTCAAGAACATCCTGAAATACCTGAAAAGGACTAAGAATATGTTTCTCGTATATGGAGGTGACAAAGAGCTCACCGTAAGAGGTTACGTTGATGCAAGCTTTGACACTGATCCGGACGATTCTAAATCGCAAACCGGATACGTGTTTACTTTAAACGGTGGAGTTGTCAGTTGGTGCAGTTCTAAACAAAGCGTCGTAGCGGGATCTACATGTGAAGCGGAGTACATAGCTGCTTCGGAAGCAGCGAACGAAGGAGTCTGGATGAAGGAGTTCATATCCGATCTAGGTGTCATACCTAGTGCATCGGGTCCAATGAAAATCTTCTGTGACAATACTGGTGCAATTGCCTTGGCAAAGGAATCCAGATTTCACAAAAGGACCAAACACATCAAGAGACGCTTCAACTCCATCCGGGATTTAGTCCAGGTGGGAGACATAGAGATTTGCAAGATACATACGGATCTGAATGTTGCAGACCCGTTGACTAAGCCTCTTCCACGAGCAAAACATGATCAGCACCAAGGCTCCATGGGTGTTAGAATCATTACTGTGTAATCTAGATTATTGACTCTAGTGCAAATGGGAGACTGAAGGAAATATGCCCTAGAGGCAATAATAAAGTTATTATTTATTTCCTTATATCATGATAAATGTTTATTATTCATGCTAGAATTGTATTAACCGGAAACATAATACATGTGTGAATACATAGACCAACAGAGTGTCATTAGTATGCCTCTACTTGACTAGCTCGTTAATCAAAGATGGTTATGTTTCCTAACCATGAACAAAGAGTTGTTATTTGATTAATGAGGTCACATCATTAGTTGAATGATCTGATTGACATGACCCATTCCATTAGCTTAGCACCCGATCGTTTAGTATGTTGCTATTGCTTTCTTCATGACTTATACATGTTCCTATAACTATGAGATTATGCAACTCCCGTTTACCGGAGGAACACTTTGGGTACTACCAAACGTCACAATGTAACTGGGTGATTATAAAGGAGTACTACAGGTGTCTCCAATGGTAGATGTTGGGTTGGCGTATTTCGAGATTAGGGTTTGTCACTCCGATTGTCGGAGAGGTATCTCTGGGCCCTCTCGGTAATACACATCACATAAGCCTTGCAAGCATAATAACTAAGATGTTAGTTATGAGATGATGTATTACGGAACGAGTAAAGAGACTTGCCAGTAACGAGATTGAACTAGGTATTGGATACCGACGATCGAATCTCGGGCAAGTAACATACCGATGACAAAGGGAACAACGTATGTTGTTATGCGGTCTGACCGATAAAGATCTTCGTAGAATATGTAGGAGCCAATATGGGCATCCAGGTCCCGCTATTGGTTATTGACCGGAGACGTGTCTCGGTCATGTCTACATTGTTCTCGAACCGTAGGGTCCGCACGCTTAACGTTACGATGACAATTATTATGAGTTTATGCATTTTGATGTACCGAAGGTTGTTCGGAGTCCCGGATGTGATCACGGACATGACAAGGAGTCTCGAAATGGTCGAGACGTAAAGATTGATATATTGGAAGCCTATGTTTGGACACCGGAAGTGTTCCGGGTGAAATCGGGATTTTACCGGAATAGCGGGAGGGTTACCGGAACCCCCCGGGAGGCAAATGGGCCTATTGGGCCTTAGTGGAAAAGTGAAAAGGGGCTGCCCACAAGGGCTGCGCGCCTCCCCCCTTCCCTAGTCCTATTAGGACTAGGAGAAGGGGCCGGCCCCCCTCTCTTCTCTCTTCTCTTTGAAGAGTCCTATTAGGAATAGGATTGGGGGGGAGTCCTACTCCCGGTAGGAGTGGGACTCCCCCTGCGCCTCTCTCCCTAGCCGGCCGAACCCCTCCCCCTGCTCCTTTATATACGGGGGCAGGGGGCACCCCATAGACACACAAGTTGATCATTATTGATCGTTCCTTAGCCGTGTGCGGTGCCCTCTGCCACCAAATTCCACCTCGGTCATATCGTTGTAGAGCTTAGGCGAAGCCCTGCGTCGGTAGTACATCAAGATCGTCACCACGCCATTGTGCTAACGGAACTCTTCCTCGACGCTTTGCTGGATCGGAGCCCGAGGATCGTCATCGAGCTGAACGTGTGCTAAGAACTCGGAGGTGCCGGAGTAACGGTGCTTGGATCGGTCGGATCGGGAAGAAGACGTACGACTACTTCCTCTACGTTGTGAGATCGCTTCCGCAGTCGGTCTGCGTTGGTACGTAGACAATACTCTCTCCCTCGTTGCTATGCATCACCATGATCTTGCGTGTGCGTAGGAAATTTTTCGAAATTACTACGTTCCCCAACACAGGGGGCCCACGAGGCAGGGGGCGCGCCTAGGGGGTAGGGCGCGCCCCCACCCTCGTGGCCAGGGTGTGGCCCCCCTCTGAAACTTCTTGCGCTCAGTATTTTTTTATATATTCTGGAAATAGCTTCTGTGAAGTTTCAGGACTTTTGGAGCTGTGCAGAATGGCTCTCTAATATTTGCTCATTTTCCAGCCCAGAATCCCAGCTGTCGGCATTCTCCCTCTTCATGTAAACCTTGTAAAATAAGAGAGAATATGCATAAGTATTGTGACATAATGTTAATAACAACCCATAATGCAATAAATATCGATATAAAAGCATGATGCAAAATGGACGTATCACCAAGCACCGACAAGATCTGGAGGCTCTCGTCACACGGCCTCTCCACCCGCCCCCAACGAACTCCAGCTTGCAATGCTACCTGCAACCATGTCTGGAGACGTCGCAGGCTCTCACCCACGCAGGGCCACCATGGACGTGTCGACCACGCTGTAGCATGAAGTTGTGCGGAGAATGCGAGACTTCCACAGGGCCACCAGGGACGTTCTTGGCCTTGACGCGCGCCACCGTGGAATTCCACATACAATGCATTTCTCTCCATTCCATCTTGTCTCCTGCGGCAGTGGACAAAGCTAGATGGTCCACGTGTGGAACGCTCCCCACGAGCGGACTAGGAGTGGAGGTGGTGAACTAGGCGATCGAGGAGGAGGTGTGGCAGGCGCTGCCGATGATTACCATCAGGGTACTGCTCGATAAGGGCGATGACTCCACGCGCCATGCCATCTCTATGCTGCTCGCAAGTGAGGCTACCATGATGAGTAGCCGGCACGACTGGATTTATGACGAGGCGTGACCTGCTTTGGGGCTGTCGTGACCTGGTGCACCGCTTGCAGAGCAAAATGTCTTGCCACCGCCCTCCTCACCTGAGGCCACATCGCGGGTGACGTGTTCACGGGCACAATAACCTCCCTGCTAGGGGCGCAATTCATCTATTTTTTAATTAGGATGCATTGTGTAATTTCAGGGACCCTTTTGTAAATTTCATTGTTAGCTGGTGTGCCTCAAGGTGGGTTCAATCAATCAGAAACTTCATTAAAATGGACTAAATAATCTGTTTTTTTATAGGATGACACTTGCCATCTTAAAAAATTGACTCACCTCGTTAATAGACGTAAAATGAGCTTTGAATCGATGTGTAGTTTTTTTAAAAAACACCGAAAATGAATAATATTTCTAAGAAATTTCTGTACGCATTTCCTACAAACCGAATGTATCTACAAGAAAATCTTCTTCAGAATCCTTGTTCCTATGTTTTTTTTGTAAAAATCTTTCAAACCGACTAATGCCTAAGAATGTGGTAGTTTTACAATTCATTCCACTCGTATTCGTCAAGCTCCACGTGTCGTGTGTGTAGTGGTTAGAGTTATGTGGGGGTAGTATAGTTGCGTATGTCAGGCATCTACCTTGTAGTTGGTTTCTAATTATTTTTTTTCAAGAATTTCAGTAGGTACTGTATTTAATTCTGGTTTTCTTCGAAAGTGCTTGATTTCATTTGCGACATCTTCAAAACTTAGCAAAGCCCACCCGTCGTTGCAGCCACGCACCTCTTCTCCCCTCCAATCGCCTGTGAGCATGATAAGAACCTTCCAGAAACTTCTGCAACCAACCCGCGGACCTCACTGGGCTTCTACTCCCCTCCGCCGCTTCTGCGGCCGCGCCCCGGCCCCGGTTGCGCCCGCCGGCGGCGACATCTTCCAATGGAACTCCGCCATCACCTCCCACCTCCGCGCCGGCAGGGTGGCCACCGCGCGCCGACTGTTCGACGAAATGCCTGAGCGGAACGTGTTCACGTGGAACTGCATGATCTCGGGCTTCGTCCAGAACCGGATGCTCGCGGACGCCCGCAGGGCGTTCGACGCGATGCCCGCGAGGAACTCCGTCTCATGGGCGGCGCTCCTGACCGGCTACGCGTGGAGCGGGAGGGTCGTCGAGGCCAGGGAGCTCTTCGACCGGATGCCGGACCGGAACGTGGTCTCCTGGAACGCGATGATGTCGGGCTACATGCGCAACGGGATGGTCGAGCAGGCGCGCGAGCTGTTTGACGCGATGCCGTCGAGGAACGACGTCTCGTGGCTGACCATGATCTCCGGTTACATCAGGAGGCGGCGTGTCCGTGAGGCGAGGGAGCTCTTTGACCGCGCGCCTTCCCCGTCGACGTCTGTCTGCAACGCGTTGCTGTCGGGTTACGTCGCGCTTGGTTGCTTGAAGGACGCCGAGGAGCTGTTTGGCCGGATGCAGAGACGGAACCCTGTCTCGTGGAATGTTATGATCACAGGCTACGCGCGGGCTGGGAGGATGCAGGTTGCGCAGAGCATGTTTGATGAGATGCCCCAGAAGGACACGATATCTCGGACAGCCATTATGCGTGGGTACTTGCAGAATGGAGACGTTGATGCTTCGTGGAAGGTGTTCGAGGAAATGCCTGATCGGGATGCTGTTGCTTGGAACACAATGATCGGTGGTTTCGTGCAGAGCGAGAGGGTGGATGATGCGTTGAGATTGTTTGCTGAGATGCCAAATAGGGATCTCGTATCTTGGAACACGATCTTGCAAGGCTATGTTCAACAAGGGGACATGGCTAGTGCAAATACCTGGTTTAGAAGAATGCCAGAGAAAGATGAGACCTCGTGGAACACATTGATCTCTGGGTACAAAGATGAAGGAGCACTAGCTTTGCTGTCAGAAATGACCAGAGGAGGACTCAGGCCAAACCAAGCCACTTTGAGCGTTGTTATTTCTATCTGCGCCTCTCTTGTTGCGCTCGGATGTGGAAAAATGGTGCATCTCTGTGCAGTCAAAACTGGCTTTGAGCGCGACGCTTTGGTAATGAGCTCATTGATATCTATGTACTCAAAGTGTGGGCTAATCGCTGAAGCCTCACAAGTTTTCGAATTGATGTTGCAGCGAGATACAGTGACATGGAATGCCATGATTGCGACATATGCTTATCATGGTATGGCTGCTGAAGCTCTGAAACTCTTTGACAAGATGACTGAAGATGGGTTTCGTCCAGACCATGCAACCTTTCTTAGTGTATTGTCTTCTTGTGCACACAAAGGCTATTTATATGAAGGTTGTCGTTATTTTAGAAGCATGCAAGAAGATTGGAACTTGATTCCTAGGTCTGATCACTATTCCTGTATGGTTGATCTCCTAGGAAGATCTGGTTTTGTACACCAAGCTTATGCATTCACAAGAAAAATCCCGTCTGACCTTCAAGTAAATGCATGGGAGACACTGTTTAGCGCATGTAATGCTCACGGAGATGTTCAGCTTGGAGAAGTCATTGCAAAGAATGTCCTTCAGGCGCAACCTTCTGATGGAGGAATGTATACACTCTTGGCAAACTTATATGCTGCCAAAGAGATGTGGAGCAGTGCTGCCAATGTTAGAGGATTCATGAAAGAGCAGGGCTTAAAGAAGGAGACAGGGTGTAGTTGGGTTGAGCTGAAGGGGGAGGTTGTTTCCTTCTCATCAAATGACAATACACATCCCCTAATTGATCAGATATGCCAGGAGGTTGATAACCTTTCTGTCATGATAGAAGGGGCGATGTGATAAGGTTATGAAAAATGGAACTCTGGCAGTCTGTGAGATCAGTTGACGGCACTGTTGGCTCCAGAGTCCAAAATTTGGGAAAACACTGTCTTTTTTTGTCAGGGGCCGGGGGTACGCCCAAATGAGTTCTTGAAAGGATAGGATAGTGATGTGTTGGAGCCTGTTCAATTCTTTAGCGATGACCCCTTCCAAGATCGTAATCAAGAAGTTAAAAACAAGACAGTGAGGTACTGGAGCCATCAACTCTGCATTAGTGGTATTCCTTTAAATTTCATTCAGACATTCATTTCTCAGCAAAGAGTCAGAGTTTCTCAGCAAGACTACATTGGCCCACTATATCAATATTTTAGGATAAACCAGATAAGAAAAGTCTGCATTGTCTTATCAGCCAATAGCAGCATATGCATACAACTAGATGTCGCTGTCATGACAGGCAAGATATTTTTCCCATCACAGCAATTGGAGACCACACAGTAATGCCTTGCCAAACAGACTGGTACTTCGATAGCAATTTCCCTCCACTACCACACACTGGTACTCTCTCCCTCTCCCCCTACCCCTCTCGCCCTCCGTCTGAACCACCCACCCCCAGGCTTCAATGGCCATGGCAACCAATTATTCAATCTCCAACGCACCATTTACCTTTAAACCATCTGCCCCGCATAAACAAGTACACCATCCCAAACAAGCTATATATTTCATCCCTTTCTTTCCCTTTAAATTTGAGCTTTCTATTCATGCATTTTGTTTATTTTGTGAAGGTTCCAAATTGGAGATTTCCTACAATTAGCAGTGGTGATGGTGGTGGGAGCATTTTCACTATATCAAGGAGCAATTTAAGAACTTGGTTCCATGTCTGCGCTGTCACTGGGGACCAGAGCACCCGCGACGTTTTCAGTGCAAATTTCCCAAGCGATTACACAGAACTCATAGTGCAGGTAATTCCGGTGAAAACTTGTTTATTGACAACTGCTAGTTCCTACAATGTTCTGGGGCCTTTGGTGTGGTGCCAGTTTTACATGCCCATATTAGTCGCTTTGCTTATATGGGCCCTGCATCTCATTGTGTGCAGCTGTACCCAGATGAACTCACACCTCAAATGACCAAATGTCAAATCCTTTGTCTTTCAGGCAGTTGTGAAATATCTGTATACTAGGCTACTAGCTACGCCATTTGTGACATATTATTGAAAAATATTTCGGTGGCCTACTTTGCTTATTGAACTTACCTAGATAAGCAGTAGAGTGGTTTATGCATTGTCAGTTTGTTACGCATGTTACATATTCAATTGGGCTACCTTCGCAATTAGGTGGGAAAACCAACATTCCACATTTAGGCGCAGCATTTTTTAGATCTATCTCTTCATGCTGCAAAGTTATTGTTGCGGACAGTTGTCAGGCAGATTGTTACTCGACGCAATCCTAATCCCTCTGGTGCTGATATTTGGAGTTTCAGCTGGGAACCTCTTCCTGGGCAACCAAGATCTACAACCTTTCCTTCAGCTCCATCCAAGACCTTATGTACTCCAACTGGATATGGAATTCCAAATCCCCTCTAAAGTCATGGATTTCTTCTGGCTTCTTCTCAATGATCGCCTCAACACCAGGACATGCTGAGGAAGGAATTTACACTTAGATGATGGTGTCAACTGCATTCTTCGCAATGAAGGGCTCCTTGAGAACAAGGATCATCTGTTCTGGACCTGCAGCATCAGCAAGGATAGTTGGGAAACTCTTAACCTCTTCCCTTGTTGTGATGTGATGGGATGGAAAACCTGTTATCCTCTGCCAAAGCCTCTTTAAACCTTTCTTGATGGAGGTCATATTGCTGCCTGGAACATTTGGAAACAGAGAAATTTCCAAGATTTTTGAAAATGCCAATCCTAGCCTAACTCCCTAGTCCTTCGTTTTTAAGAACCTCTTCCTTCTTACAGAATGAAGGAGATTAATGATTAATCGACCATATCTTACCACTTGGCTGGATAGCCAGGGCTGAGCTTCTTTGTTCTTCTCTTTGTACTTTCACCTCACCCCCTTCTTTGTAAATGTCGTCTTTTCATACATTTTACTGTCGGGGCCTGCTCAATAGTTTCAGTTAAAAAAGCGAGTAACAGATATGAATGGTTGTGTGAAGTTTTGTGCCCAGCAACTCGACACTATACTGTATCTGGATACTGTAGACTGGATAGAATCCGTGAACATCCTAAATTGGTGGTACAGTTTGAGCTAACCTTGTTGGTACCATCTTCTCTCACATGCTTATGCGGCACAGAGGGCGATCATATTAAGTTCTTACTTTGATGACGAACAATGCAATTAGTGCATTCACTGTAGCTTGGATAACAGTGTTTCTTCTGAAAGAAGATGCATGAATGATGTTAGGACTAATGGGCTATACCTGTAGTGATTTCAGGCTAAAGAAGCTACAGAATCAGCTTTTAAGGATGGAAAACAGCTATTGGTGAGTGACTGGACCGTCATTCTTATCACATACTTGGCTTTACTTTTTTCTTTTCTCTTCTTTTTTGCCAGTGATTTTGTATATATCATATAATACAGGAAATAGAGTTTCCTACAGCAGGACTACAATCTGTACCAGGTTCCACATAGATGAGCTTTCTGTATACTTAACTTACTATAAGTTATTTGTAACGTGAAAAAGCTCCAATTTGTTTCTGTTCAGGTGATGGCGAAGGTGGAATCGAGATGACAGGAAGCATGCTTCTCATTAGAGAATTTTGCGATCGCTTCGTACCTGCAGAGAAAGTTACCAGGACCAGAATTGTATGTCTTTCTTTGCATTCTTCTATTCATTAGTATCTATATATGCCTACAATTTAGTTTTGTGAATGGATTTGGACCTCTATTATAGCAAGCAAGCTTATGCTTTACAGTAAAAAAAAAGCAAGCTTATGCAATGGGTACGCTTTGGCCGATACCATGTGATTAAAGTATTTTATTTTGGATAGTAACGAACTTTAAATAGGTATACTTGTATTGTGCTCAAGTTTCTATTCCTTTGAATCTTTTTCCGAATTTTACTGTTCCATCTCAACATGTTTCAGTTCTTCCCTGAGGCAAAAGAGGTTACTTTTGCGAGACAGTCAGCTTTTGAAGGGTGTTCATTGAAATTGGATTACCTAACAAAACCATCCTTATTCGAAGATTTTGGTTTTACAACGAAGGTCAAAATGGCAGACCGTGTGCGGCCTGAAGACGAGATATTCCTTGTGGCTTATCCCTATTTCAATGTCAATGGTGACCTCTCCTGATTTTTGAAATTTGAGCTATCCCTCCTTACTGTACTGTTCAGTCAAAGTTGAGGTTTGCTGCTATAATAAGATGTCAATGGTGTTTTGTAGAAATGCTTGTAGTGGAAGAGCTTTACAAGGAAGCAGTTCTTAATACAGAACGGAAAATGATTATCTTCAA
Source organism: Triticum monococcum (assembly GCA_034509565.1). Lineage (NCBI taxonomy): Eukaryota > Viridiplantae > Streptophyta > Magnoliopsida > Poales > Poaceae > Triticum > Triticum monococcum. The sequence continues at coordinate 58,785,544 of CM067846.1, read as the reverse complement.
TGGAGAACTAGATCGGATAAGAAGTGGATGTATCCTTCAGTATAGAACTTCATGTTTAATTGATTATCTTGAACGTAGTAGAAAGTTAGAAACAATTATTCTGTGATTCTGGTTTTATAAATTTGACTTCCTTCATAAGCGAAGATTACCCGCCCTTTTTCTATCCAAAGCTGGGTGAACTTTCCAAGACCTTTCTTCCGAAACTGGAGACCGTATACTATATTCACAATTTTAAAGGATCCAAAGGGGGAGTGCTTTTCAGGTTTGCATTCTTTTCCTGAACATGTTGCTCCCTCCAATCCATATTGATTGTCGCTGCTTTAATACAATTTTAGTATAAAGTTGTACTAAAACAGCGACAATTAATATGGATTGGAGGGAGTATTAACGTTTGGTTTCTCGCCAAATCTACCTTGAATAATGTATAGGTCCATATGTTTGCATGAATAATTTTTAACATAGTCGTATTACAATATATCTTGTGCTTCTGGACATAAATTTGTTAACATCCTTGTTGCGTTGAAATATCAATTCTTGTAGCACTAAAACTCTTATTATTAGCTGCATGACCTTCTACGCATATATAGTTTTTAGGCATTCCTACTTAACGTGTATTATAAGACAGATTTTTTTATTCAGCCATCTCGTCCGTACTGTATGCATGTAATAACTCTGTAATGCTGTCTTATTGATGATTTGATATGGTAGTCCGATCAACACAATGCTCTATTCAGTAATCAGCAGGAACCTCACATTGAATAACGTAGCGAAAATATTCTTGTCTGTTCGGCAGGTGTTACCCTGGCCCTTGGAAGGTGCTGAGAAAAGTAGGTGGCAGCTTTGTCTGTTTGCATGAACAAGAGGAGATGCCGTCACTGAAAGAAGTGGCCCTCGACATACTTCCTTCTGCCTAGAAAGTTCCTAGAGTTACCTCAGAGAAAAGGGAAAATAGATATCCTAAAGAAAATGGGGGGAAATGAAGCTTTCAGTAGTCATCCGAGGGAAGCAAAAGTCTGCAAGAGTTCTTTCCCAAATGTATATGCTCTAGAGATTCATCATGGTCTTGTTGTGGAGGACATAAAATTTAGGTAGATAGGGAATAGTGGATTGGGGAATGCATGTATCTCCAGTAGGCGCAACACTCATGCCAGGTCAGCTTGTCCTATCTTGGAATACTACGATGGACCAGATGAATGGCCTGACGCACCTGTGGGGAATTGGAAAAAAAGAACTCATCAATTATAGATTTTTTTTCCTGGGGCTTAAACTTGGTACCTTATGGTGGTTATGATATCATGGAATTAATAAGAAATCTTAAATGCCATCCTTGTGTATATCTATGTGGAAAAAGATCCTGATATTGGGGGTGAGGTAAGTTGCCTGATGCCTGTGATGGCAGAATTAATGGGGTCATTGAAAGTTCTTCCCCTTTGAGCTCGCCACGGAAGTGTAACATCCGGCATACTTGATGTCTGTTACAACCGGTCTTGCAAATTCCTGTTGGCTCCCAAGCCTAAGCTAAAAGGTGAGGAGACCGGGGCACAAGCCAAGTATAAATTGTGAATGTGGCAGAGGCACGTTTGGTGCAAAGAAATGTTTCTACCATGCATTTCAGGGTGGCGCAACTTGTGAAACATCTAGCGTGTGTCTCCAATTTATAGCGAGACCTGGCTCTGAGTAGTTGTAGTTGAAATCTTCATGCTACCATATTTTTACTGCTTTCTACATTCTTTTATCCACAGCAGCATATGCATATCTGGATGAAATGCAGAAGTGTGAGGTAGTAGTATTAAATCTTTCTTAAAGCCAGAGGCTCCAGGCGGGTGACTACGTACAGCCATGTCCAATGTGGGGCGCTTGGGCAGGCGCCACTGATTGATTGGCAGTTAGAGCCATCAAATCTTGGCATCGGAGGTTGCGGGGTGCAAAGAGATGCGTTGGGCGCTTCCTTATTTTCTTCCCCACATTGGTGCATAGACAATTTAATTGGCGTATGATTAGCTCCCATGGTCAAGTAGGGCTCTTAGATATTTTCTAATTTAACAATATTATTTTTTCCTCCATAAGCGCCTGGTCAGGCGGCCGGCCTTGTAGATGGCCTAAATCCTAGCATAAACCTTAGCCGCCACTCCATCTCTGCACCCTGGCGGCGGCAGGGAGACTAATGATTGTTGTGGGCCGGCAACGGGGATGCTCCACGCGGTGTTAGTGTTGCAGCGCAACGATCCTCAACGAAGACCTGGCCTGGCTAGGTCATTGGAGAAGAGGGCGTCGGTGCATGGTTCTGAAGGGTCACGAGCTCGACATTAATGTCGACCTGGCATGCAGTAGCGTGGGTGATTTTTTCTATTGTTCTTTAGGTATTTGTCGTTTGATTTGAGGTATCAAGGCGAAAATGTTGCCCTAGTGTAGGAATAACGTTATCCCCGCCCTTTCCCTATCCTGTTTGTGTGCTTATCACCGGTGAAGGTGTGTGGAGCATATGCATATAAATATGGATGCCGCTAAGTACCGAACGTTTGTGATTTTCCCATGGCAAATCAAAAGCTTTTTTTTTTTACAATTTATATACACGAGAGATGACAAGTTTAGTTGCCAAGCATGGCAATTCCGTCTTCAGTTTGTTGTTTGCCAGAAAATTACCATACTTATCATCTAAACTTGTCATCCTTACGTTAACTAAGTTGCCATAAAAAGACGTTTGATTTGCCACGGGAAAATCCCGAACGTCCAGGATTTATCATTTTCGTACAAATAATATATGAAAGAAATAAAAACAAAAAAGAGAGTAGAAAACGAAAAAAAAGAAGGGTTTGCCGAGTGTCACATGGCAGAAACTCGGCAAAACATATGTTTGTCGAGTGCCATGTGGCAGGAATTTGGCAAAGCATGTGTTTGCCCATTGCCACATGACAGGAACTCAGTAAACGTGCGATCTACCAAGTGGCGTCCTTTTGCTTAGGAACTCGATAAGGATCGTACTTGTCTAGTAAGTACCCAATGAATTGCAGTCGACAAACAACCAGGCAGAAATCGGAGACTTCAGTAGCGAGTCTACTATAAAATGCAGAAAAATATAACATGTGACCCTAATAGACAACCCACAACTTATTGATCTGCTTGCTGCTTTGGTCTTTCCTGTACGCGGCGGTACTGTCACATCTCTTCAGTGCATCGATCCTCGATTCCAGAGTGGGAAAAACCCTAACAACCGCAATCTCTCTCTCTCGCCTCTCGGTGGAGGTACACAGGCGCGAACCAGCGGGAATTTTGTTTAGACGCTGGACGACCACTCCGGCAGCGACCCAATATACAATCTAACAGTCCGCTGATGCCACATGATCAAGTCCAAGGTCTCCTTGCTAGGTGCATCGTCTCCATACGCACATGTGTGATGACATTTGTGTGTGCTAACCCCCAGGAGTCGTGCGGCATCGCGGGAGGCAAGCTTCGACTGGAAGCATGATGGCAAGTTCTTTCCCTTTGAGTTCCCCGTGAAAACGCAATATTTTTAGTTCTCGTCGGCTTTCAGCAACGGTCTTGAAAATTCCTGATGGCTCTCAAGCCTAAGCTGAAAGATGAGAAGACCGTTTCAAAAAAGAAAAGACGAGGACACTGAAACATGAATCGAATGTATATTGTCAATGTGACAGAGGTAAGGTAGGTGCAAAGAAATGTTTCTACCATGCATTTCGAGGTTTTGTAATAGTGAAGCGTCTAGTATATGTCTCCCATTTATAGCCTAGCCGGACCTGGCTCTGAGTTGTAGTCGAAATCTTAACGCTGTCATACTATTACTGTTTTGTATATTCTTTTGTCCATAAAAATGTGGGGCTTGTACTTTATCTAGCACATTCAAGTCGAGTGAGGACATCCTGAACCCGGGCACGTATGAACTCGTTTAAAAGAATGCATTTTAAAATGTCAAAAAATCCGAAACAAAATTACACGCATACATCTTCGCAAAATGCGTGCGCAGCACAAAGTTTTGCAAAAAAAAACCTCTTTTTAGTTTGCCTTTACAAAAAAGACAAATTTCAGTGCTTCTTAGTAGTGTTCCTCGATATTTTTTTAATCTTTTTTGCACATGCCAAAGAAAGGGTTGTTTTTCCATGAAACCTTGTGCGCGCACATAGAAGATGAAGATGTGCATGTGCAACTTTTTTTCAGAATTTTTTCACATTTAAAAATGTCTTTCCCGAAGTGGGTTCATGTGTATCCAGGTTAGTCTATGTATTCTTCAATCCAGGTCTTGTTATTTTCTAGGATCAAACAGTTTAGCTTTGAGAAGGATTTAATACCCCCACACTTCCGCAAAACTGAGCCTAAAGCGAGGCCTCTCAGCGTTTTGCATTTTCGGCCATCCCTTTTGATGATTTGGACGTTTTTGACCATCGACTCTACTGTCCTAAAGGGCTGCTACCCCGGAAGAAAAAACCAAGCATTCTCATAAACCGGGCCAGACAGCACATTTACATGACCAAGCGCTCCGGAGAGGAACAGATCAGGGCCGTGGGCGAGCCGTCTTCCCGTCTTCCACGAGGGGATCCAGCACGAGGAGTCCAGCGGACGCGCGGGATGCGGGTGCCCGATGCTTGCGCGTGATGCTGCGTGGAGTCTCTCTCAACGTCATGCCGACGCCATATGAGTCGCGGAATGTCCTCCCGGTGGACGCAAGGGCTTTTCCTTCGGCGGGCATGGATGTGCCTTGCTGCTAGGATGCAGAGCCAGGTTTACATGAGGTGAATGCTAGCTCTTCACCTTCCTTTATCTCTGGTCCCCAACACCCTTTGTAATTTGCCTTTTTCCCGTTCATCACGTCCTGCCTCATGCTTTGTTGGCACAGGCCCGACCTCGACGACGCTGTTGTCGAGTACTTTCCGACAATACGCAGCGATGTACAAGCTACAGCCGATTGCTTCCGGCTGCTTTGACAGAGACCCGCACGTACAATAGTAAACAAGCAGGCAAGCAGCCTGGTGGATGTATTCTTGTGTCTAGCTAACTAGCGTAGACCAAGTCGACGGAACACAATACGCGGAGTCGCCGAGTTATAGTAACAGGCTCGTGTCGAGCCTTTGTACTTTTATTGATTTGATCTGGCCTTGGTAGTGCTGATTACAACGGGGTACATGAGTATTTATATTAGCTAGCTAACCTACCAACTAATACAAGGCCTACTCGCGAAGCAATCTGTGATTGAGTTGGTTAGGTGGACAGTGGTATCCCCAACCCATCAGGGTTCAAATCCTGGTGCTCGCATTATTCTTGGATTTATTTCAAGATTTCCGGCGATGCGCTTTTAGTGGGAGGAGACGTTCCCATCGACGACGAGGCGCCTACGGTGACTTCGTAAATCTCAAAATGATATGCCGGCTCAGTCTCGGGAGGAGACGTTCCCGTCGACGACGAGGCACCTACGGTGACTTCATAAATCTCAAAATGATATGCCGGCTCAGTCTTTCGAAGGTGCTCATAAAGGTAAGGTGTGCGTGTGTGCGTTCATAGGGGTGAGTGTATGCGCGTGTATATGAGCGCTTGTGTCTGTACTAATACTTAAAAAAAATGCAAGTCCTACTCAGTGAAGGTCACGTAATCCTAGCCGGACACATACGTACACAAGTACGGGAGAAACCAAAGTCGGGTTTAACTCCAACATGCTTGACAGGTATTCTTTTTTGCATCCACTAGGGCGTCTACATCCAAGAGCGTCTCACATGGAATTACGAAACCTTAAGAATTAAATCGAGCAAAATTAAACAAAACAAGAGTTCAACCCAAGCACATGAAACTACATATGATGATGAAAACAAACACATCATGGCAAAAATATATAATTAAACTTCATGAACCTGAAGAGTGAAGAACTCCGAATAAACACAACAACTAAAAATAATTCCTCTTTATTTATGTAAATAAATGAGCGAGCCAACGTAACAGCCAACCAATTAGCCAAAATCAACACAAGGCCCTTTTTATTGCTGCATACAAAACTTCTATATAGTGTCTAAATAACATGTGCTTTTCATGAAAGATTTCAACATCTGTACCAATATAATGTTTGTACATACACAACTGTTGAGTATATTGTGTACGTGTATATTTGCGTGTAGGGCCCACCTCCTGTTTCCTTTGTATAGTTGAGGTTGTGGCCCACCTCTGTACTTATATATACGTGCCTGGTGCACCGATCAATACATCGAGATTGCACAGCCCATAATTTGTCCCTCTACTGGTATCAGCCTTTTCGGTCTAACCCTAGGGTAGCCGCCGCCGCCGCGCCTCCACGCGTCGCCGCTGCCGCAATCCACCACCGCACCTGCCGCCGCTGCGCCCTCTCCCTACCACCCCGCGCTGCCGCCGCCCATGCTAGCTTCCGCCCCACAGCAACTTGACTCATCCATCGATGATTTTTGCATGCGCCTCAAGAAGCTCGCCGATGAGCTCCGTGATCTCGGGGAAAAGATCGGCGACGAGCTCCTCATCAGCACCCTCTCCGGCGGCCTCAACGAGGATTTCGGGAACGCCGCCTCCAACCTCACCCTCATCCCGGAGCCTATCTTCGCTAAGGTGGTCGCGTACCTCAAGTTGGAGGAGCGCCGGATGCGGGTGGCGCGGACTCGCGCGACCCACACCGCCCTCGTCACTGGCACCCGCGGGGTCCAGCCCCGCCACCGCCACGCCTGACGCCGCCACAGCCGGCGGCGCCCGCCTTCCCGCCAGGCTTCTCGCCTACCCCGGCCCCCCCCTTCCCGCCGCCCCAGCCGGCGGCCAACCGGGGGGGGGGGGTCACGGTGGCCGTCGTGGTGGCTGCAAGCAGGGGGGCGCCGGCGCTCAGGGAGGAGCACCCCGCCCACCGCAGCAGGCTTATCAGCCGGCCCCGTGGTACGCCGGCCAGAACCCATGGACCGGCGTTGTGCACGCCTACTCCATGCCAGTTCCTCGGGCCCCTGCCCCGGGACTTCTCGGCGCCCGACCACAGCCACACCAGGCGTTCTACGCCGCGTCGCAGCCCTACGCGGCGCCCTACGGCCAGCAGCCGCAGCCAGGTGGGCCACAACCTCACCACTTCCGCCACCTCCACCACTTTCGCCGCCCCTATCGCTCTCGCCACCGGAGTGGATATTTGGCATGCTCGCTTGGGTCATCCTAATTCTGCCACCCTTCGCCACATACTTCGGAGTTTTTCTTTCACGTGTAATAAGAACGAGGATCACTCGTGTCATGCATGTCGCCTCGACAAACATGCTCGTCTTCCGTCTAGGGCTTCTTCTTTTGTTGCATCGTACTCGTTTGAGTTAATTCATAGTGATGTTTGGACCTCTCCTGTTGCCAGTAATACGGGCTTTCTTTATTACCTTGTCATACTTGATGATTTTACGCATTATGTGTGGACCTTCTCATTGCGCCGCAAGTCGGATGTTATATCCACACTCGCCGCCTTCTACTCCTATGTTCTCACGCAGTTTGGTCATCCCATTCTCGCGTTGCAGACAGACAACGGGAAGGAGTTTGACAACCTCGCTGTTCGTAATCTTCTCACCACACATGGCATGATTTTTCGTCTCACTTGCTCGTACACCTCGCAGCAGAACGGTCACGCTGAGCGCATCCTTCGCACTCTCAATGACTGCATTAGGACTCTTCTCTTTCATGCCAACGTGCCTCCGCGCTTTTGGCCTGACGCTCTCGCCACCGCTTCTCTCCTCATCAACATCCGCCCATGTCGTACTCGCGGGAACTTTACAACTCATCATCTTCTCTTCGGTGCACCCCCTCTTATGATGGGCTTCGCATCTTCGGTTGCCTTTGCTATCCTAGCGTCGCCGCTACTGCGCCTCATAAGCTTGCACCCCGCTCCGTGGCCTGCATCTTTCTCGGCTACCCACCTAACACTAAGGGCTACCGCTGCTATGATCCCGTCTCCCATCGTGTCTTCACCTCCCGACACGTTTACTTTGATGAGATGATGTTTCCGTTTCAGCAGCAGGTACCTCTTGTCGCCTCGTCACCGCCGGCCACCGGCGGCTTTTCGTCGACTTCGTCAGGTGGACGGTCTCGTTCGGCCCGTGGACCGCCTCCGGGCTTTGGCGGTCCTCGCGCCCTCACGCCGGCGCCCGCCCCCTCGGCCTCCTCGGCCGACCCTGCTGGCGCGGCTGGCGCCCCTCCTTCACCCGCCGCCCCTGACTCGGGCGCCGCAGGGTCGGGTGCTGCTGGCTCGGCCGCCTCTTCAGCCGCCTTGACGCCGGCCTCCTCGTCGGCTCCGACGCCGGCCAGCTCGCCGGTCCTGACACCGGCCTCCTCGCCGGCTCCGACGTCGGCCGCCTCGCCGGCCGCCTCGCTGGTTGCCTCGCCGGTGGCTCCGACGGCGCCGCCTGGCCCAGTTACACGGGCTCGTACCGGCATTCATCGTCCGAGCCTCCGGTACTCGAGCGACGAGTATGTCCTCGCAACCTCCACCGCGGATCCGTCGCCTCTTCCCGCGTCCGCTCGCGCCGCCCTCCGTGATCTTCACTGGCTTGCGGCGATGCAGGAGGAGTTCGACGCTCTTCAACGGAACCGCACCTGGACACTGGTTCCCCGGCCTCCTCGCGCCAACGTCATCACCGGCAAGTGGGTCTTTCGCCATAAGACCCGCTTGGATGGTACTCTCAAGTGCTACAAGGCTCGCTGGGTGGTCCATGGTTTCCGCCAGCGCGCTGGAGTGGACTTCACTGAGACGTTTGCCCCGGTTGTAAAATCGGGCACGATCCGCACCGTCCTCCAGCTCGCCGTCTCCCGCGGCTGGCCCGTTCACCAGATGGATGTCTCCAACGCTTTTCTCCACTACCATCTTGAGGAGCAGGTGTATTGTGAGCAACCCACTGGTTTCGTCGATGCCTTACTTCCTGGCCATGTGTGTCTGCTGTCCCGCTCTCTTTACGGGCTCAAGCAAGCACCCCGCGCCTGGTACCAGCGGATCGCCGGGTTTCTTTAGACACTGGGCTTCAGCGTTACTCGCTCGGACGCCTCACTGTTTGTCTATCACCACGGTGACACGACTGCATACTTGCTTCTTTACGTCGATGACATCATCCCGACGGCCTCCTCCGCAGCTCTTCTTCAGCAGATTACTCTCCGGCTGCGTGACGAGTTTGCCATTAAGGACTTGGGTGCTCTACATTATTTCCTTGGCATTGAGGTTGTTCGGCACCCGGATGGTTTCTTTCTTCATCAGCAGAAGTATGCACATGAGCTTCTTGAGCGTGCTGGCATGCTCAACTGTCACCCTGTTGCTACTCCTATTGACACGAAGGCCAAGGTCTCTACTCTTGAGGGCTCGCCTGTGTCAGATGCTCCTTTCTACCGGTCTATCGTTGGTGCTCTTCAATAATTGACTCTCACCAGACCGGATCTTCAGTATGCTGTTCAGCAGGTGTGTCTCCACATGCACGCCCCTCGTGACTCCCATTGGACTCTGTGAAGCGGATCCTTCGTTACATCCGCGGCACGATGACCCTCGGATTGACACTCACGGCGTCTACTTCTCCGGAGATGGTGGCCTACTCCGATGCAGACTGGGCTGGCTGCCCCGATACTCGTCGGTCCACCTCTAGCTATTGCGTCTACCTCGGTCCTTCACTCGTCTCGTGGTCGTCCAAGCGACAACCCACGGTTTTGCGCTCCAGCGCGGAGGCTGAGTACCGAGCTGTGGCCAATGCTGTTGCCGAGTGCACCTGGCTACGACAGTTACTTCAGGAGCTGCATCACGACGTCTCCCAGGCTACGGTTGTCTACTGCGACAACGTTTCTGTGGTGTACCTCTCCGCCAACCCCGTTCATCATCGCCGGACTAAACACATTGAGCTGAACATTCACTTTGTGCGCGAGCAGGTGGCTCTTGGACGCATTCGGGTTCTCCATGTGCCGACTGCACAACAGTTCGGCGATGTGATGACGAAGGGACTGCCGACTTCTACCTTCGAGGAGTTCCGTTCCAGTCTTCGCGTCACTGGCGCCGCTTCGACTGCCGGGGGGGGGGGGGGGTTGAGTATATTGTGTACGTGTATATTTGTGTGTAGGGCCCACCTCCTGTTTCCTTTGTATAGTTGAGGTTGTGGCCCACCTCTGTACTTATATATACGTGCCTGGTGCACCGATCAATACATCGAGATTGCACAGCCCATAACTTGTCCCTCTACAACAACAACATAAAACATGACAATTTTGCTAAGTCTCAGTCGACCGAGACTTGATTATGTCTCAGTCGATACTATATTCATTTGATCTTGCATGGAGATTTGTGCAATTTTTCTCTTTTTATTTTTTCCATTTTTTTGTATACTATATCACTTGAGTGAGACTTGGCTAAGTCCCAGTCGACTGAGACCTAGCCAAACCGAAAACATAAAGCGAACAAGCAACAACTGAATAATTAGTCAGATAGTTATGAGATAACGTTAATATCATTGTTTAAAAATATCTCACATAAAGTATCAACAGGCGCGGCGTGGACACAGAGCGCTGCAGGTTCTTTTACAAGTTTTTGAAAAGTAGCCTGGATCATAAAAGAAATCGGGTGCATTGTCAGAGCAATGAGCCAGCTAGACCAGTATTTTTCTTTTATTGAGAGTCGCTCGAATAGAACTCAAGAATGTACGAATTGTGTGGTGCTGCTGCGCGTGAGAACAATTCGTACGTGAGATCAAGATGACATGAGTTTGTAGCACATGGACATGAGTTAGATATTTGTGTATAAAGAGCAATGTTCTCCTTGAAATTTAATTTCTGCCAAAAAAATAAGGAATATCTTGCAGAGCCACATTTTTTCAATTGCTCATGTCCAGTATTTTTAAAATCAATTCTTATTACTTTTTGCATCACACATCATGCGGTAGTATCAACATGTTTTTATTCAGCAAAACATGGATCATCATGCGGTAGTTTCAACATAAGTTGCAGAAACATATGAGAAAAACGGGTTTTGCCCAGACCATCTCACACGTCCCATCAATAAACCCCTCCAGCTGTCAGGCCTTAACACATGCATCATCACGGCACTTTATAGTGGTATAGCTCTCGCTGGCCTCCTTGCAAGTCTCGGCATCAGAGGCTACAGAACAGAGAACACAATATGCATGGCGTATGAAAAAAAAACATATCCTATAGTGTTCTACAAAGATAAAAGATAATATAAGAGGCATCGAGTATGAATTTCACATATGACTAGCAAATGTATAGATGATGCATTGAGGAAGTTCCTTGTTCTTTAAATGATATTTTGATACAAAACATACCAGGAGCCAAGAGGAGTAGCATGAGAAATAGCAGGCTTGGAACCTTGAGGACTCCCATGCATGTCTCAACGGTTATGAAGACACGAAGAAATGTAAGTGACCACAAAACTGATGCACATCCAAATAGTCTATGCCATCTCTTTATAGCAATGGATGTGTGGCCTAATGACAAATTAATAAAATATTAGTGGAGAATTAATGGCATCCTATATACTCACTCCGTCTAGATTCATAAGGCACAATTATCATTAATTACAGTTTCATTTTCCTTCCTATTCTCACCGGTGTGAAACGGTTTCCTTTTCTGAGCCAATGCACGCAGAGAAAAAAGGGGCTATTTTCTGAAGAAAATTAATCCCGTAATTGACGCAGCCAGTTATTAATCACATAATTAGGCGCAAGAGGCCGGGGTGGCAGGGGCGCCTCGAGGAGGGAGGCATGGGTCCTCACAGGCATTTACCGATATACCGGGAGGTTACCGACCCCCCGGAAGGTATATGGGCTTTATTGGGCCATAGTGGGAGAGAGGATAAGGGAGCAAAGGAGCCCCCCCCCCCCAAGCCCAATCCAAATTGGGAGGGGGGCCGGCCCCCTTTCCTTCCTCCTTCCTTCCCCTTCATCTTCTCCTAATCCAACTGGGGAAGGGGGGGGGGGGATCCTACTCCTGGTGGGAGTAGGACTCCCCTTGGGGTGCACCTAGGAGGCCGGCCTCCTCCCCCTCCTCCACTCCTTTATATACGGGGGAGGAGGGTACCCCATAGACACACAAGTTGATCATTGATCTCTTAGCCGTGTGCGGTGCCTCCCTCCACCATAATCCACCTCGGTCATATCGTAGCGGTGCTTAGGCGAAGCCCTGTTCCGGTAGTATCATCATCACCGTCATCACGCCGTCATGCTGACGAAGCTCTCCCTCGATACTCTACTGGATTGTGAGTTCGTGGGATGTCACCGAGCCGAACGTGTGCAGATCGCGGAGATGCCGTACCTTCGGTGCTAGGATCGGTCGACCGTGAAGACGTATGACTACATCAACCGCGTTGTCATAACGCTTCCGCTTACGGTCTACGAGGGTACGTGGACAACACTCTTCCCTCTCGTTGCTATGCATCACTATGATCTTGTGTGTGCGTAGGATTTTTTTTGAAATTACCGCGTTCGCTTACAGTTTTAGCATCACCCTTTAAAGAGAACAGAAACAACTTAAGGATAAAGTAATAGCTAGTTTTCTCATCATTAGTGAACAGAGTCAGATTCATAGCCATAAAAGGATCAGACTCAACAAAAGTAGTTAAGTCAGGACCGACAGAGAAATCATAATCCTTATCAGAAATACAGATAGGTGAAGTAGCAAAAGCAGGGTCATAATTCATTCTAGCATTCAAAGAGTTTTCTTTCAGCTTAGCTAATAGTTTCTTAAGATCACATCTATCATTGCAAGCTAAAAATTCTCTAGCAGTTTCTTCGTCCATAACATAACCCTCAGGCATAACAAGCAATTCATATCTAGGGGAAGAATCTTCATCATCACTTTCATCACTATTATTAGTTTCAATAATTTCATTCTCTCTAACCCTAGCAAGTTGTTCATCAAGAAATTCACCTAGTGGCACAATATTATCAAGCATAGAAGTAGTTCACTAGTAGAAAACGGAGCTTTAAAACCGGTTTGTAAGGGCCTTTAGTGCCGGTTATGGAACCGGCACTAAAGTCCCCCCCCCCTTTAGTACCGGTTTGGCACCAACCGGCGCTAAAGTGCCACCACGTGGCGTGAGCTCACGCCCTGGTATGGGGGACCTTTAGTACCGGTTGGTGTTACCAACGGGTACTATAGGTTTTTTTTTGAAAATTTTGGATTTTTTTGATTTTTGATTTTTCTGAATTATTTGATGATTTAGTCTCTAATCACCTCTCTTAACTTCTCAAGTATGGATCACTCATTCCAAATCATCTAACTTCCCGACCGGTCACCCATCCCTCTCACTACTCCAGCCCGAGCACGCTTAACTTTCAGGTTCTATTCTCCTTCGTTTCCAAGTCCGCACTTGTTGTTTTCCTAACAATAGTAAGATGTTAATTCTATTAACCCTCAGGAGTTTAGCTTGAGCATGAAGTCACACATTTCATCGTTTGAGTTTGAAACTATTATTCTAAAAAATAGTAATTATTTAGTAACGCTAATATTTCTTGAATAAGTTTGACCATAGTTTGACCACAGTTTGACCATAGTTTGACCAGATTTGACCAAAATTCAAAAAATTGAAATAATTATTTAGTAACACTAATATTCTTGAATAATTATGTAGTAACATTAATACTTCTTGAATAAGTAGTTTGACCAGATTTAACCAATTTTTTTTAAAACTGAAATTTGACCATATCTTTTTTTCCTTTTGGAAGTTCAGGATTCTAAAAAATTCCAAACAGGCCGTAGGCAGTCTCCATCGGATGCGGATTTTCGTGCTGAATTTTTTGATATATTATACGTTTTTTTCCGACATCGTATGCAAAAGTTATAGCCGTTTTACATTTTCCCTACACTTTTTGCAAAACATGTCCAAATTGTAGTTTTCAAATTTTCCTAACTAGTAGATGTAGTAATATAACTACCTCTCGAAGGATTTTATTTTTTGAAGTTTTTATCATTTTCTTTTTTTTTCAGAACTGAAATGGCGACACACGGGGGGGGGGGGGGGGGTAGAGTTTGAAAATTGCCCTATAGTGCCGGTTTGTATCACAAACCGGTACTATAGGTCAGACCCCTTTAGTACCGATTCGTGCCACGAACCGGTACTAAAGGTGATCGTGGGGCCCCGACCTGACGCCAGCCTGCCACCACCCCTTTAGTACCGGTTCGTGCCACGAACCGGTACTAAAGGTTCAACACGAACCGGCATTAATGCAAATCCGTTCGAACCGGCACTAATGGTACCATTAGTACCGGGCCTAAATCAAACCGGCACTAATGTGCTTCACGTTTGACCCTTTTCTACTAGTGGTTTCATCACAAGTATCATGCAAAGCAGAAGTGGTATCATCAATAACATGCGACATATCAGAATAAATAGCAGGTGTAGCTGTCGCAAGTTTACTCAAAACAGAAGGTGAATCAAGTGCAGGGCTAGATGGCAGTTCCTTACCTCCCCTCGTAGTTGAGGGAAAAATCTTGGTTCTTTCATCTTTCAAGTTCCTCATAGTGATCAATAGATATAAATCCCAAGTGACTAAAAGAATAGAGCTATGCTCCCCGACAACGGTGCCAGAAAATATTCTTGATAACCCACAAGTATAGGGGATCGCAACAGTTTTCAAGGGTAGAGTATTCAACCCAAATTTATTGATTCGACACAAGGGGAGCCAAAGAATATTATCAAGTATTAACAGTTGAGTTGTCGATTTAACCGCACCTGAAAGACTTAATATCTGCAGCAAAGTATTTAGTAGCAAAGTGATATGATAGTAGTGGTAACGGTAGCAAAAGTAACAGTAGCAGTTTTGTAGTAATTGTAACAGTGGCAACGGAAAAGTAACTAAGCAAAGATCAATATGTGAAAAGCTCGTAGGCAATGGATTAGTGATGGATAATTATGTTAGATGTGATTCCTCATGTAACAGTTATAACATATGGTGACACAGAACTAGCTCCAGTTCATCAATATAAGGTAGGCATGTATTCCGAATATAGTCATACATGCTTATGGAAAAGAACTTGCATGACATCTTTTGTCCTACCCTCCCGTGGCAGCGGGGTCCTATTGGAAACTAAGGGATATTAAGGCCTCCTTTTAAAAGAGTACCAGACGAAAGCATTAACACTTAGTGAATACATGAACTCCTCAAACTACGGCCATCATCGGTAAGTATCCCGATTATTGTCACTTCGGGGTTAACAAATCATAACACATAATAGGTGACTATAGACTTGCAAGATAGGATCAAGAACTCACATATATTCATGAAAACATAATAGGTTCAGATCTGAAATCATGGCACTCAGGCCCTAGTGACAAGCATTAAGCATAGCAACATCAATCTCAGAACATAGTGGATACTAGGGATCAAACCCTAACAAAACTAACATGATTACATGATAAATCTTATCCAACCCATCACCGTCCAGCAAGCCTACGATAGAATTACTCACGCACAGCGGTGAGTATCATGAAATTGGTGATGGAGGAAGGTTGATGATGACGATGGCGACGGATTCCCCTCTCCGGAGCCCCGAACGGACTCCAGATCAGTCCTCCCGAGAGAGATTAGGGCTTGGCGGCGGCTCCGTATCGTAAACGCGATGAATCCTTCTCTCTTTTTTTTCTCACCGAACATGAATATATAGAGTTGGAGTTGAGGTCGGTGGAGCATCAGAGGGCCCACGAGGCAGGGGGCGCGCCCCCACCCTCGTGGACATGGTGTGGGCCCCCTAACGTTGATTCTTTCGCCAGTATTTTTTATATATTCCAAAAATATTCTCCGTGAAGTTTCAGGTCATTCCGAGAACTTTTGTTTCTGCACAAAAATAACAGCATGGCAATTCTGCTGAAAACAGCGTTAGTCCGGGTTAGTTCCATTCAAATCATGCAAGTTAGAGTCTAAAACATGGTCAAAACTGTTTGGAAAAGTAGATACGATGGAGACATATCAACTCCCCCAAGCTTAAACCTTTGCTTGTCCTCAAGCAATTCAGTTAACAAACTGAAAGTGATAAAGAAAAACTTTTACAAACTCTGTTTGATCTTGTTGTTGTAAATATGTAAAGCCAGCATTCAAGTTTTCAGCAAATATTATGAACTAATCATATTCACAATAACATTTAGGTCTCATGTTTACTCATATCAATGGGATAATCAACTAGCGAGCAATAATAATAAATCTCGGATGACAACACTTTCTCAAAACAATCATAATATGATATAACAAGATGGTATCTCGCTAGCCCTTTCTGAGACTGCAAAACATAAATGCAGAGCACCTCTGAAGATCAAGGATTGACTAAACATTGTAATTCATGGTAAAAGAGATTCAGTCACAGTCATACTTAATGTAAACTAATAGTAATGCATGTAAATGACAGCGGTGCTCTCCAACTGGTGCTCTTTAATAAAAGGATGGTGACTCAACATAAAAGTAAATAGATAGACCCTTCATAGAGGGAAGCAGGGATTTGTAGAGGTGCCAGAGCTCGATTTTTGAAAAAGAGATAAATAATATTTTGAGTGGTATACTTTCATTGTCAGCATAACAACCGAGAGATCTCGATATCTTCCATGCTACACACATTATATGCGGTTCCCAAACAGAATGGTAAAGTTTATACTCCCCCTACCACCAACAAACATCAATTCATGGCTTGTCCGAAACAAGGGTGCCTCCAACTAACAACAATTCTGGGGGAGTTTTGTTTGCAATTATTATAATTGAAGCATGGGACTGGGCATCCCGGTTACCAGCCATTTTCTTGTGAGTGAGGAGCGGAGTCCACTCCTCTTGAGAATAACCCGCCTAGCATGGAAGATATAGACATCCCTAGTTGATACATGAGCTATTCGAGCATACAAAACAGAATTTCATTTGAAGGTTTAGAGTTTGGCACATACAAATTTACTTGGAACGGCAGGTAGATACCGCATATAGGAAGGTATGGTGGACTCATACGGAATAACTTTTGGGGTTTATGGGAGTGGATGCACAAGCAGTATTCCTGCTTAGTACAAGTGAAGGCTAGAAAAAGACTGGGAAGCGACCAGCTAGAGAGCGACAACAGTCATGAACATGCATTAAAATTAATCAACACTGAATGCAAGCATGAGTAGGATATAATTCACCATGAACATAAATATCGTGGAGGCTATATTGATTTTGTTTCAACTACATGCGTGAACATGTGCCAAGTCAAGCCACTCGAATCGTTCAAAGGAGGATACCACCCTATCATACCATATCACAACCATTTTAATAGCATGTTGGCACACAAGGTAAACCATTATAAACTCCTAGCTAATTAAGCATGTCATGAGTAACTATAATTTCTGATTGTCATTGCAAACATGTTTCATTCATAATAGGCTGAATCAGGAACGATGAACTAATCATATTTACAAAAACAAGATAGGTCGAGTTCATACAAACTTTTCTCATCTCAATCAGTTCATCATATATCGTCATTATTGCCTTTCACTTGCATGACCGAACTGTGTGAATAATAATAATAGTGCACGTGCATTGGACTAAGCTGGAACCTGCAAGCATTTAATACACAGGAGAAGACAAGGTAATACGGGCTCTTTGTTAGATCAACAATAATGCATATGAGAGCCACTCAACATTTTCATCATGGTCTTCTCCTCTCGACCCCCAAAGAAAAGAAAAGAAACAAAACTATTTACACGGGACAACTCCAACAAGCAAAAGAAGAACGGGAAATATTTTTGGGTTTTCTTTTTAATTACTACTACTACAAGAATAGAAAGTAAACTAGCTAAAAATTATAACTATTTTTTTGTTTTTCTTAAGGTTTTTCCAACACACAAGAAGAATGGCGAAAAATAAAATAAACTAGCAGGGATGGTACAATGACAAAGTATGAGCACCGACAATTGGCATGAGTGTGTGAACATGAATGTAATGTCGGTGAGGAATACGTACTCCCCCAAGCTTAGGATTTTGGCCTAAGTTGGTCTATGGCCACGGCTGAAAGCCGCCCTCTCAAGTGTACGGAGGAGTGTCCTCCGGGTGCCACTGGTTGGCGATCTCCTCCGTATCCCACTGATAAACAAACTGACTGTGAGGATCAAGTGGTGGCTCCGGCTCAGGCTCTGGAGCTGATGTCAGGCTCTAGTATGCATGAACGGCCTCCGGCAAAACAATGTACGTGCCTGAAAATATGTTGAACAAAGAGGGAGCAGACAAGGTAATAGTCTCAAAGTAATTTTTATCAAATATCAGTCTATATTTAAGCATCTTCTTCTTATCCTTAACAAAAAAATCATGTGCTACTATACTCTTATAATCTAGAAAAAATAGGAGGCATCAACTTTTCCTCTTTCTCATAATGCCTAATAGGTATGTTAAAGTGTGCAGCAAGGCGCGAGGCAAAGATACCTCCAAAGATGGGACCCTTTGTACGGTTCAGATTTAACCGTTTAGCAACAATAGCGCCTAAACTAAAAGTGGTATCTCGAAACAAAGCATGGCGCAAAATAACAATATCAGGGGCACTAAGATTTCCACTATTCCCGCGAGCAATTAAGCATCTACTAGCAAATATTGCAAAGTAATGTAGAACAGGAAAATGTATGCTAGTAATTCTTGCATCGGAAACTTTCCTCGTTTTCCCCTACAGCAATCATATCAATAAATCCCTCCACATAATTACGATGTGGTTCCTCTATGCTGCCCTCAAAGGGTATCTTACAGACTCGGCAAAAATCATACAATGACATTTGCTACCTTTCGAGCACTACGTTGGTTTTCCCTTGAAGAGGAAAGGGTGACGTGGCAAAGTAGCGTAAGTATTTCCCTCAGTTTTTGAGAACCAAGGTATCAATCCAGTAGGAGGCCACGCACGAGTCCCTCACACCTACACAAACAAAGAAAATCCTCGCAACCAACGCAATAAAGGGGTTGTTAATCCCTTCATGGTCACTTCCGAAAGTGGATCTGATAGATATGATAAGATAATATTTTTGGTATTTTTATGATAAATATGCAAAGTAAATAAAGCGAAATAAAACGGCACCAGAAATAGCTTGTTGACTGGAGATTAATATGATGGAAAATAGACCCGGGGCCATAGGTTTCACTAGTGGCTTCTCTCGAGAGCATAAGTATTACGGTGGGTAAACAAATTACCGTTGATCAATTGTCAGAATTGAGCATAGTTATGAGAATATCTAGGTATGATCATGTATATAGGCATCACGTCCGAGACAAGTAGACCGACTCCTGCTTGCATCTACTACTATTACTCCACACATAGACCGCTATCCAGCATGCATCTAGAGTATTAAGTTCAAAAGAACAGAGTAATGCTTTAAGTAAGATGACATGATGTAGAGGGATAAACTCATGCAATATGATATAAACCCCATCTTGTTATCCTCGATGGCAACAATACAATACGTGCCTTGCTTCCCCTACTGTCACTGGGAAAGGACACCGCAAGATTGAACCCAAAGCTAAGCACTTCTCCCATTGCAAGAAAGATCAATCTAGTAGGCCAAACCAAACTGATAATTCGAAGAGACTTGCAAAGATAACCAATCATACATAAAAGAATTCAGAGAAGATTAAAATATTGTTCATAGATAAACTTGATCATAAACCCACAATTCATCGGTCTCAACAAACACACCGCAAAAGAAGATTACATCGAATAGATCTCCACGAGAATCGTGGAGAACTTTGTATCCAAAATGAGAGAAGAAGCCATCTAGCTAATAACTATGGACCCGAAGGTCTGAGGTAAACTACTCACACATCATCGGAGAGGCTATGGTGTTGATGTATAAGCCCTCCGTGATCGATGCCCCCTCCGACGGAGCTCCGGAAAAGGCCCCAAGATGGGATCTCTGTTGGGGAACGTAGTAATTTCAAAAACTTTCCTATGCACACACAAGATCATGGTGATGCATAGCAACGAGAGGGAAGAGTATTGTCCACGTACCCTCGTAGACCGAAAGAGGAAGCGTTAGCACAACACGGTTGATGTAGTCGTACGTCTTCACGGTCCGACCGATCAAGTACCAAACGCGCGACACCTCTGAGTTCAGCACACGTTCAGCCCGATGACGTCCCTCAAACTCCAATCCAGCCGAGTGTTGAGGGAGATTTTTGTCAGCACGACGGCGTGGTGACGATGATGATGTTCTACCGATGCAGGGCTTCGCCTAAGCACCGCTACAGTATTATCGAGGTGGACTATGGCGGAGGGGGGCACCGCACACGGCTAAAAGATCAAACAATCAATTGTTGTGTCTCTAGGGTGCCTCCTGCCCCCGTATATAAAGGATCAAGGGGGGAGGTGCGGCCAGCCAGGAGGGGCGCGCTAGGAGGAGTCCTACTCCCATCGGGAGTAGGACTCCCTTCCTTTTCCTTGTTGGATTAGGAGAAGAGGGGAAAGAGGTGGAGGTGAAGAAGGAAAGGGGGGGCGCCGCCCCTCTCCATGTCCTATTCGGACTAGGGGGAGGGGCACACGGCCCTTGCCTTGGCCACCTCTACTCTTCTCCACTAAGGCCCACTATGGCCCATTAACCCCCGGGGGGTTCCGGTAACCCCTCCGGTACTCCGGTAAAATCCCGATTTCACCCGGAACACTTCCGATATCCAAATATAGGCTTCCAATATATCAATCTTCATGTCTAGACCATTTCGAGACTCCTCGTCATGTCCGTGATCATATCCGGGACTCCGAACAACCTTCGGTACATCAACACATATAAACTCATAATATAACTGTCATCGAAACGTTAAGCGTGCGGACCCTACGGGTTCGAGAACTATGTAGACATGATCGAGACACGTCTCCGGTCAATAACCAATAGCGGAACCTGGATGCTCATATTGGCTCCCACATATTCTACGAAGATCTTTATCGGTCAAACCGCATAACAACATACGTTGTTCCCTTTGTCATCGGTATGTTACTTGCCCGAGATTCGATCGTTGGTATCTCAATACCTAGTTCAATCTCGTTACCGGCAAGTCTCTTTACTTGTTCCATAATACATCATCCCGCAACTAACTCATTAGTTGCAATGCTTGCAAGGCTTAAGTGATGTGCATTACCGAGTGGGCAGAGAGATACCTCTCCGACAATCGGAGTGACAAAGCCTAATATCGAAATACGCCAACCCAACAAGTACCTTCGGAGACACCTGCAGAGCACCTTTATCATCACCCAGTTACGTTGTGACGTTTGGTAGCACACAAAGTGTTTCTCCGGTAAACGGGAGTTGCATAATCTCATAGTCATAGGAACATGTATAAGTCATGAAGAAAGCAATAGCAATATACTAAACGATCGAGTGCTAAGCTAACGGAATGGGTCAAGTCAATCACATCATTCTCCTAATGATGTGATCCCATTAATCAAATGACAACTCATGTTAATGGATAGGAAACATAACCATCTTTGATCAATGAGCTAGTCAAGTAGAGGCATACTAGTCACACTCTGTTTGTCTATGTATTCACACAAGTATTATGTTTCCGGTTAATACAATTCTAGCATGAATAATAAACATTTATCATGATATAAGGAAATAAATAATAACTTTATTATTGCCTCTGGGGCATATTTCCTTCAGTCTCCCACTTGCACTAGAGTCAATAATCTAGATTACACAGTAATGATTCTAACACCCATGGAGCCTTGGTGCTGATCATGTTTTGCTCGTGGAAGAGGCTTAGTCAACGGGTCTACAACATTCAGATCCAGATGTATCTTGAAAATTTCTATGTCTCCCACCTAGACTAGATCCCGGATGGAATTGAAGCGTCTCTTGATGTGCTTGGTTCTCTTGTGAAATCTGGATTCCTTCGCCAAGGCAATTGCACCAGTATTGTCACAAAATATTTTCATTGGTCCCGATGCACTAGGTATGACACCTAGATCGGATATGAACTCCTTCATCCAGACTCCTTCATTTGCTGCTTCCGAAGCAGCTATGTATTCCGCTTTACATGTAGATCCCGCCACGACGCTTTGTTTAGAACTGCACCAACTGACAGCTCCACCGTTCGATGTAAACACGTATCCGATTTTTGATTTAGAATCGTCTAGATCAGTGTCAAAGCTTGCATCGACGTAACCATTTACGACTAGCTCTTTGTCAACTCCATAAATGAGAAACATATCCTTAGTCCTTTTCAGGTATTTTAGGATGTTCTTGACCGCTGTCCAGTGATCCACTCCTGGATTACTTTGGTACCTCCCTGCTAAACTTATAGCAAGGCACACATCAGGTCTGGTACACAGCAAGGCATACATGATAGAGCCTATGGCTGAACCATAGGGAACATCTTTCATCTTCTCTCTATCTTCTGAAGTGGTCGGGCATTGAGTCTTAGTCAACTTCACACCTTGTAACACAGGCAAGAACCCTTTCTTTGCTTGATCCATTTTGAACTTCTTCAAAACTTTGTTAAGGTATGTGCTTTGTGAAAGTCCAATTAAGCGTCTTGATCTATCTCTATAGATCTTGATGCCCAATATATAAGCAGGTTCACCGAGGTCTTTCATTGAAAAACTCTTATTCAAGTATCCCTTTATGCTATCCAGAAATTCTATATCATTTCCAATCAACAATATGTCATCGACATATAATATCAGAAATACTACAGAGCTCCCACTCACTTTCTTGTAAATACAGGCTTCCCCAAAAGTCTGTACAAAACCAAATGCTTTGATCACACTATCAAAGCGTTTATTCCAACTCCGAGAGGCTTGCACCAGTCCATAAATGGATCGTTGGAGCTTGCACACTTTGTTAGCTCCCTTTGGATCGACAAAACCTTCCGGTTGTATCATATATAACTCTTCTTCTAGAAATCCATTCAGGAATGCAGTTTTGACATCCATTTGCCAAATTTCATAATCATAAAATGCGGAAATTGCTAACATGATTCGGACAGACTTAAGCATCGCTACAGGTGAGAAAGTCTCATCGTAGTCAATCCCTTGAACTTGTCGAAAACCTTTTGCAACAAGTCGAGCTTTATAGATAGTAATATTACCGTCAACGTCAGTCTTCTTCTTGAAGATCCATTTGTTCTCAATGGCTTGCTGTCGGTGTCAAAACCGGCGGATCTCGGGTAGGGGGTCCCGAACTGTGCGTCTAAGGTGGATGGTAACAGGAGGCGGGGGACACGATGTTTACCCAGGTCCGAGCCCTCTTGATGGAGGTAATACCCTACGTCCTGCTTGATTGATCTTGATGATATGAGTATTACAAGAGTTGATCTACCACGAGATCGTAGAGGCTAAACCCTAGAAGCTAGCCTATGGTATGATTGTTGTTGTCCTACGGACTAAACCCTCCGGTTTATATAGACACCAGAGGGGGCTAGGGTTACACAGAGTCGGTTACAAGGGAGGAGATCTACATATCTGTATTGCCAAGCTTGCCTTCTACGCCAAGGAGAGTCCTATCTGGACACAGGATGAAGTCTTCAATCTTGTATCTTCATAGTCCAACTGTCCAACCAAAGGATATAGTCCGGCTGTTTGGAGACCCCCTAATCCAGGACTCCCTCAGTAGCCCCCGAACCGGGCTTCAATTGCGATGAGTCCGGCGCGCAGATTTGTCTTCGGCATTGCAAGGCGGGTTCTTCTCCAAATTCTGAATATCTGCTGAGTAGCGTCCGGCTCCCCATAAATGTTGCACTTCTTGGCTTCCGCGCCCAATAAGGGCTATCTTCCACGTGTCGAGCGAATGCAAGGAGCTAGGGCATTTTTACATTCGCCACCCTAGGCATGTAAGTAAACTGTCTATTAAAGAGACGGGGATTCTTAGATCCATACCACACCATCCTCCCATGGCGAGTATCCATCAGAGCACGCTCGGAAAAATCCATTCCAACATGGCCGGCAATCGCAGCTCCTCTTCCCGCTCCCGTAGCCCTAAGCCCGGTGACTGGGAGAAGTGTTCTGTCCCGCACAGCCAATTAGTTGTCACACCCTACATTTTGTAACTCTTCTTTTGCTCTAATAAAGCATGAAAATTTGGACCAACAAAAACTTTTGCATTATTTGGCTTTTATTTGGAGTTGGTTTTCTCTTTGTGCTTTTCAAGTGCTCTTTAAAGTCAACACAACTCCACCCCCTATACTTCATCTCCTTGCCCCAAACTTCTGCCCAATGATCATGCCATGTGTATAGGGCAATATAGTATTTTCTTACAAAAATAATTTGGCCAAATAGTATTTTCAAAAATTAGTTTTCCAAAACCCCCTGGATTGAGGTTTGCACTGCAAATACCTGATTTGGGGTGTGAAAAATATTTCAAAAAGTATATTTGAAACCTATTAGATAAAGGATTCCCATAAACCCCAAAAATATAATTTTAAAATTTATTTTACTATTTTATATAAAGGCTTTTTCTTAAGGCGAGAAATGGTCTTTAATAGGTTAAAATTATTTTAATATTTTAAAAATATTTGAGAAAAATTAGGGAAACTCAGTGGACATATATTTCCCATGTATAAGAGTTTCAGCACATGGTCATGTTCAAAATATTGGACAAAACCTCCCAAAACCACTTCTGCTCATTTCAAGGATTTGAAATATTTCTACAGGAAATATTTCCATAAAAATCCAAGAAAAATCCAACAAGTCACAAATGCATATTGTGATGATCTTGCAAAGCCTCACTTCAATCAAGGTCATTTTGGTCCACCAAAATGCTCCAAACCCCTCTCTGACCAGAATCAAATTGAGCAAGTTTGTACTACCAACTTTATCTTCTTGACCTCAACTTTTGTGAGCATGTTCATATGGCCAAATGATGACACTACACCAAGTGGTGCATCAAGGAGAATGGTTTTGCATGACTAGATCTTGGAAAACCCATTTCTGTTGATTTCTAGGGTTTACCAAAGTTACATTGGCCACTTTGCCCAAATGAGTTCAAATTTGGTGGAACACCCTAATTATATGTGTCATTTCACCCTATAGAGCCTCATGGCAATTGGAAATCATTTGCTTGCCCAAACCATTATCAAACACCTTCTGACATTTTGCAAAAGCCACTGTTTTGACCCCTTCCACTATTCTTGGTAAGCTCAACTTTTTAGCAGAGCTTAATCTAGTCACCTTATACCTCCAGTAGCAATGGCAAGACCTCAGATCAATTATTTGGGGGTGAAACCCTCACTTTCTCTCTCTGGACAACCCCATTTCCACTCTTCTTCTTCTTCTTCTCTCCTCACTCCAATGGCCATCCATGGCATCCTATGCTCTTTCCCCTTTCTTTACACCTCCCTAGAGCTACCAGACATGCTTGGCCGTGCCCACCTTGCCAAAAAAGTGGCATGCCGGCCATTTGCACGCTCTAGAGCGCGCTACAGTGCGCTCCCGCACTGTAGCCGCCCCCTGCCAAGCACACCCGGCCACCTCGGGCCTCCCCAGCACGCCCGACGAGACGCCTCGGCGTCCGGGACACGGCAGCTGGTCGGCCCCCTCCTCCTTCCCTCTCTCCTGCCCCTGCTCGCACGCGCGCCATGGCCGCCTGAGAGCTCCAATGAGCACGCTCACACGCGCGCTGCCCTGACGCTTCCCCGCTCCTTCTCTCCCTCCCTCTGGGCGTAGACCACCCCTACAAACACCCCGGACACGCCCACGTGAGCCCCCATGGCTTGCAGCGACGGCAAGAGCCTCGCCGGCGCACGGGTCTATGGTGAGCCGTGGCTCGCCTACTTAAAGGCCTCCCCGAGCCTCCCAATCACCACCAATCGCCCCCACCTACTCCAAAAAGGCCCCCTGTGCCCTCCACTCTCCTCCAGGAGCACCTGAGCTCGAGATCGAGCTCGAGCTCCGCCGCCTCGGGTCGACGTTGATCTCGGGGTACGGGATCCCTCCACCCCTCCTCTCTCTCGATCTGGACCCTCCGCACCTCCTTGATCATTTCCCCTCTGTTTCCCCTCTCTCTTGCAGTCGGAAACGGCCGGAGCCATCAACGCCCGACGCTCCTCCGCCGTGAACCTCATCGCCGGCAAACCCCTGCACTCCGGCGACCGCCTCCACCTCCATCTGAACGGCGGATTCCCCCTGAGCACAACGGTACCACCCACGCACCCTCCCATGCCCTGTATCGCTGCCGGCGAGCTCGCCGTCGCCCCTGTACAGAGGTAGACGACGACGGCCGTGGGGCCCGTCAGTCAGCCTCACATACTGACGGGTGGGCCCCACCCGTCAGGTTTAAACATGCACGCACGCGCACCGGTTCGCTGCGTCGGCTGGAGGCGTATTTTCCAAATACGCCTTCGACGTGGCCGCCTTGCGCGGGCTGAATCCCCTCTGGGCCTGCTACACTGTGGCCCTTCTGGCCCAGTTGCACAGTGCTGTATCCCCTCTTTCTTTTTCTGAAAACTTGCAAAAATTCCACAGGATTAAATAATAATCCAAATGCAATAATTCCAACTCCCATATTTTTCTAAAAATCCTACCTATTTAATGGTGCAACTTCCATTCAAATCCAACCAACTTTTATGTACTATTCAAATTTAAATTCAAATTTGAGGAGTTTAATCTCTGTTTGGAAATCCATATCCCCTCTTATATAACTCCAAATCCAAAACTAGGAATTTCCCCTTCTTAGATTTCCACCTAGTATTTTATAAAAATAAGTTGACATTTTTCTGAGCACTTTGGTTTTTTTGTTTTATTATTGCCTTATTTTTCTCGTTTTTATTTTGCGACGATAGATTGCGTTGCTGACGAAGGAGTTGGACCAAAAGACTTTGAAGACCCAGAAGACCTTGTTGAGCCAGGCAAGCAGCCCTTTGACCATGACTATGAAACCCTTTTTATGCATTTCATATAGCACTTTATTATTGTTGCATCGGAATCATGATGAGAGGTAGCCCCTCTGGTGGGTTGCCTTCATCTCCTCCTTGTTGATACTTGCATTGCGTATGATCCTACCTCCTTATGAGGGTTATGCCGATGCAAATAGTTAGGATGCTAGGTAGTGCTTCGAAATAGGGATGGGAATATGCATGGTGATGGAGACAAAGCATTTTGAAAGGACTTTTCGAAAACCCCGTCGGGTGCCACTTATGCCCGAGGGAGAGGATGAGTTGGGTAGCCACTTGATGACGAAGTGGAGTACCGAGGCAAGTGTGTGTGTTGTTTTAAAAAATGGATTGGTTTAAGTTGCGACCGTTATTCCAACTTTGCATGCGCAACCACTCTACCCTTGTATGGGAAAGGGCATTATTGATTACCTAGGCCGATACTAGCTTGGAGCCCGCATTACTAGTGACGGGAGAGTTGTTGGTGCGCTCTCTCGGGACGGGGTCGTGCCAGGTAGGGCGGCCATGACTGTTTTCACAGGGCACCGGATACACCGTTGTGTCCCCTCTCGGATGTTACGATCTCGAGTGAGTCTCGTATGATGTGCATCGTGAGGATACGGAATAACGAGTGGACTCCTTGTTAGTGTCGTCTAGGGAAAGATAGTGATCGGGTGCTTACCCCAGGTACTTGAGGTACCGCGGGTTGTGGATGACACGGAAGTTCCCCGGATCTTGTGGGTAAAGTGTGCAACCTCTGCAGAGTGTAAAACTATTCAAATAGCCGTGTCCACGGTCAAGGACAGTTGGGTAACCGCTCTTGGGCTACGTCCACTTGTTTACAAACCAGTGTGTGTGGAAGAACTACTTGGGTCAAGTCAAAGGACTTGACAAGATCGAGTTGGGTTGGTGCCCACTCTATTTATGTTGATACCACTACTTGGGTCAAGTCAAAGGACTTGACATGAGTGAGGTGGGTTGGTGCCCACTCTATTTATGTTGATATCTGTAACCTGTCCTTATGGTTAATTCTCCTGATGCATGTATTACAAGTTGTTGAACACGTCATTGCACTCGAAAAACTAGCTTTCCGCAAAAATTTACCTATATCATGCATTGTTGTACCTTGAACCAAAACATGGGTTGCTTGCGAGTACATTCAAAGTACTCATTGGCTTGCCACTGGTTATTTAATTGGCCAGGCATGGAAGAACAGGAGTTCGAAGAAGAGTTCTTTGAAGACGAACATGCGAACTAGGACGTTTCCCAGTCAGATTGCCTGTAGGGTTAAGGCAGATGGCATGGGTTCTACTTATCGACGAAGATTTCCGCTGCTTATGTTTCATTTGATGTTCAGCCCTTAAGGCTTTATCTATGTAAGACTTGACCATAATGGTCATAATTTGTGTAAGACGGTATGTATGGATGTAAGACTCTTGTTATTCAGCTTCTGTGTGTTCAGTGAGCATTGATCTCTGGGATCACTGTACACGTGCATTCGGTGATCACGACTTGTGAGTCGGGGTCCCCACAGAGCTGGTATCAGAGCCATCCTGACTGTAGGAAGCCTTAGTAGCATGGGCGTTAGTTAGCTTGAGACCATCTAAACTTCTCTTCTTTTCTAAAGCTTACCCAACCCAAGATATGTTTCCCTTATTGACCTCTCCCATTCAACCTTTGTAGATGGCTGCCGTACCTGAAGACTTCCTGACCACAGGATTTCCCGTGCTTCTCAAGGATAGCCTCAAGAAGTGCCAGTACCACCGAGCCCCCATTTTCACCTACCATGAGCATTGGATCAATGACACCGAGACGGAGTATCATGTGGAAGTGATCGTGAAGGCCAATGACTCCCCAACAAGCTGGTTCTTTGAGGGACCCCAGATGGCAACACTAGTCCTTGCCGTCGAGACAGCAACCCTCAAGGCACTCACCCGCCTCCGAGACCTTCTTCCAGAGATGGCAGACGAGTTGGCAACCCGTTTCTTGCCTTATCGGAAGGAAGGTGAGGATGAGAGCAGTGCACCAGCTCCACCATTAGAAGAAGGACTTCCACTCCGATTCCAGACCTACTTCTGCCTTTGTGCTGATAGTTTGGCACAACGCTTGGCCTCTGAATCAATGGAACTCCGAAAGGAACTTCATGAGACCAAGGCACTTCTTCTTCAAGCACAAGGGAAGACGGATAGAATCAAGAAGGAAGGTGCTCCCCCTGGACAACCCGCAATCGCATACAGAGGCGGAAGACCCCCAAAGGATGGAGAACCACCACAGCAACACCGCATGAGCGCCAAGGAATGCCGCAAGCTCTTCGCACCACCGGCAAAGCAACGCCGTGTTGAGCTCCTCCACTCCCCCACCCCTTCAAGTGAAGAGGAAAGTTAGGCCGCCGATGACGAGGAGGAAGACCCAGAAGAGCCAGACTACGCGACCGAGCATTCCACCACTTAGGCACCATTCGCAACCCGGATATGCCCGTTAGTAACCCCTACGGTAGGATAGGTCGTGTACCCCTATGCGAAGTCGAGTCCTTGTAATGGTTCATACGAAGCCATGTAGTATTGTGTTTGCTTTTGATGTGTTTGATGGACGTCGTACTTCCTTCAAGAACTTGTAAGCGACTACATCACCCATTTGGATTTTAATGAATGTGTTTGGCCTTATGGCCCTTGCATGAAAACAATTAGAGTCATACCAACCCCCTTGCTAGGCATCCCATTTATATTGCTTTCCCCATCTTTCCCAATCATGAGACCTTGGCCGCTCCAACAGGATGCCTGTTGTAACTCGTATCGGTACCTCTACCCAGCAGCCGGAAGCTGGAGAAGGAGCCAGCCAAGACCAAACCCAAGGACAAGCTCCACCACCACCACCACCTCCAAGCATGGACATGGCTCAGCTTCTCCAAGCCTTCCGAGAGGAACGCCAAGCCAACACCGCAGCCCTCCAGATGATCGCTCAAGCCGTCAACCGCCAGTCGGCAGGAAACGGCAATGCACATTCCACGTTGGTGGAGTTCAAGAAGCATGCACCACCCACCTTCATCGAGACTGCTGAACCCCTGGATGCAGACGACTGGGTCCGCACCATTGAGGATCTGCTGGAACTAGTCGGATGCACTGAGGACCGTGAGAGGTGGCATATGCTGCTCACTGTCTCGGGGGTTGGTGGGATGGATTCAAGGCCATGCATGCTGAGCAAAACATCACTTGGAATAACTTCAAGGCGGAATTCCGCAAGGCCCACATTCCTTCTGGAATCATGGCCATCAAGAAGCGTGAGTTCCGAGCCCTGAAGCAAGGTAGTAGCACTGTCAAGGAGTACTTGCATAAGTTCAGTGTTCTCTCAAGGTACGCCCCTGAAGATGTCAGCACTGATGCTGCCAAAAGGGAGCGCTTCATGGAAGGCCTTAACCAGACTCTGCAGTACTCGCTTGTTGTGTGTGACTGCCTAACCTTTCCTGATCTGGTGAACAAGGCACTCATGCTGGAAGACAAGCGACGTGCTTTGGATGACACCCGTAAGTGCAAGATGATCAGCAAGGGTAGCTCCAGCAACCAGAAGCCTCGCCCGTGGCAGCCAGCCCCGGTCAAGCCAACCTATCAGCAGCCAAGAGCTCCTGCACCCCGCACCAACTATCCACCTCAGCAGTATGCCAAACCCAGGCCAGCTTACAACAACCCCAATAACAATGCCGGCAAGAGGAGCAACCCCAATCAAGTCACTTGCTTCGGATGTGGTCAGGCAGGACACTACTCCAAGTATTGCCCCAACAAGAAGCCCGACGCCCCGCGCCCCAATGTGCAGAACCCAGGACAAGGTCGTGGAATGCCATCAAGGAACCAAGCTCCCCGCAACCTACCCAACAACGGCAGGGGTTGTGTGAATCATGTCACTGCAGAAGAACCCCAGGAAGACCCGGACGTCGTGCTGGGTACGTTCCTTGTCAACTCAGCACCTGCAACTGTCTTGTTTGATTCTGGAGCCACGCATTCATTTGTCACCCAAAAGTTTGCATGAAAAAGTGGCATGACCCCTACACCCCTGAATAACCCTATGGTGGTACAAACCCCCGGAGCAGAGATGAGAGCCAAGATAGGATGTAAAGGAGTCGGGATTGTCATTAATGGGGTAGACTTCCTAGCAGACCTTATCATCTTAAGATCGCAAGGCTTGGATGTGATCTTAGGAATGGATTGGCTCATCAAGCACCAAGGCTAGTTAGATTGTGCCAACCGGACTGTCACTGTGACCAATAACCAAGGAGTCAAAG
Source organism: Triticum monococcum (assembly GCA_034509565.1). Taxonomy (NCBI): domain Eukaryota; kingdom Viridiplantae; phylum Streptophyta; class Magnoliopsida; order Poales; family Poaceae; genus Triticum; species Triticum monococcum. The sequence continues at coordinate 58,754,482 of CM067846.1, read as the reverse complement.
TTAAATTTGCCTCCAACCCCTCCTCTGCTCAAGCCAACCAAGTCAACTCTCTGTCAGAAGTTGGATTGGAGCAAGTGCCGGTAGTATGCAAGTACTCCGATATCTTTCCTGATGAGCTACCAGGAATGCCTCCTGACCGAGACATTGAGTTCATCATTTAGCTCATACCCGGAGCAGGACCCATCTATAAGAAGCCTTATAGAATGGGATCGGTAGAGTTAGCAGAATTGAAGAAGCAACTGGAAGAGCAGTTGAGGAATGGATTTATCCGCCCTAGTGCCTCCCCTTGGGGATCACCTGTTCTATTTGTGGCAAAGAAGGACGGTACCATCCGCTTATGCATTGACTACCGCTCCCTCAATGAAGTTACAATCAAGAACAAGTATCCACTTCCCAAGATTGAAGATCTGTTTGATCAACTCAATGGGGCCAAGGTGTTCTCCAAGATTGATCTCAGATCTGGGTACTACTAGCTGAAAATCAGACCCCAAGATATTCCGAAGACGGCATTTGTAACCAGATATGGCATGTATGAGTGCACGGTCATGTCCTTTGGATTGACCAATGCCCCAGCTTACTTTATGTATCTCATGAATAAGGTCTTCATGGAATATTTGGACAAGTTTGTCGTTGTCTTCATTGATGACATTCTTGTCCTCTCGAAGACGGAAGAAGAGCACGAGCAACACTTGAGGATGGTCCTAGACAAGCTTCGAGAGCACCAACTGTATGCCAAGTTCAGCAAGTGTGAATTTTTGCTGCGCGAAGTTTGATTCTTGGGTCATGTTTTGACTGAAGAAGGATTGTCGGTTGATCCCACTAAGATTGAAGCCGTGACTGAGTGGCAATCCCCAAGCAATGTGAAAGAAGTCAGAAGCTTCCTCGGACTCGCGGGATATTACCGCAAGTTCGTTGAAGGATTCTCAAGCATTGCACGACCCATGACTCAGCTGACAAGAAGTTTGAATGGACGCGAAAGTGTGAAGAAAGCTTCCAGGAGCTGAAGAAGAGATTGACCACCGCCCCAGTTCTGACCACACCAGATATACACAAAGAGTTTGTGATATATTGTGATGCGTCAAGAACCGGACTGGGAGGTGTTCTGATGCAAGAAGGCAGAGTCGTAGCTTACCTTTCAAGGCAACTACGGCCTCATGAAGAGAACTATGCTACTCATGACCTTGAGTTGGCAGCTGTAGTTCATGCCCTGAAAACATGGCGACATTACCTCCTAGGGAAGCGGTGTGAGATATACACAGATCACAAAAGTCTGAAGTATATTTTCACACAGAAGGAATTGAACATGAGGCAGAGAAGGTGGCTAGAGTTGATTAAGGATTATGACCTCAGTGTTCAATACCACCCTGGAAAGGCTAATGTGGTAGCAGATGCATTAAGCAGGAAGGCTTGCTCTTTGCATGCTATGCTTAAGGAAAGGCTACCCGCCTTGTATGAAGAACTTGAAAGCTTCGAGTTGGAACTGGTTGCACCAGGATTCTTAGCCAACCTTGAAGTCAAGCCTACCCTGATGGATGATATTAAGGAAGCTCAGAAGGGACACGAAAGTATTGAAGGCATCAAGAGGAAGATCAAGGCAGGCAAGGCCCCAGGATTCTCGGAGGATGAGCAAGGAATTGTGTGGTTTGGGAATCGCATTTGCGTACCCAACAAGATTGAGCTCAAGAATTTGATCTTGCAAGAAGCTCATGACACCCCGTATTCCATTCACCCCGGAGGAACCAAGATGTACCAAGACCTGAAGGAAAGATTCTGGTGGCATGGCATGAAGAGAGAGATAGCCACTTTCGTCGCTAAGTGTGACATATGCCAAAGGGTCAAAGCTGAACATCAACGGCCCGCTGGATTGTTACAGCCTCTCAAGGTGCCTGAATGGAAATGGGATAAGATCGGAATGGACTTCATCACTGGATTACCCAGGTCAAATAAGGGACATGACTCCATCTGGGTCATAGTCGACCATTTGATCAAAGTAGCCCATTTCATTCCTGTCAAAACGATTTACAAGGGAAATCAGCTAGCCAGCCTCTACATCAACAACATCGTAAGCCTTCATGGTGTCCCCAAGGAGATTGTGTTAGACCGAGGAACCCAGTTTACCTCAAGGTTCTGGAAGAAGTTCCAGGAGGCCATGGGGACCAAGTTGTCCTTCAGCACTGCTTTCCACCCACAGACTGGAGGTCAGACAGAACGAGTAAATCAGATACTCGAAGACATGCTCCGAGCCTGTGTCTTAGCATATGGAGCTAGGTGGGAAGATTGCCTCCCTTTCGCCGAGTTCTCCTACAACAAAAGTTATCAGTCAAGCCTCCAGATGGCACCATTTGAGGTGTTGTATGGGCGCAAGTGCCGCACACCCCTCAATTGGTCAGAAACCGGAGAAGGACTAGTCTTTGGGCTCGATATCCTCCGTGAAGCAGAAGAGCAAGTCCAGCTTGTCAGAGAGCATTTGAAGACTGCCAAGTCAAGGCAGAAGAGCTACGCTGACTCTCGTCGGAGAGACATGACCTTCCGAGTTGGAGACCATGTCTATCTCCGGGTCACACCTCTCAAGGGAACCCAGCGCTTCCATGTCAAAGGAAAACTCGCACCAAGATACATCGGCCCCTTAAAGATCACTGACCGACGAGGGGAAGTGGCTTACCAGTTGAAACTGCCACCTGAACTATCTGATGTGCACAACGTATTCCACGTGTCACAACTTCGGAAGTGTCTCCAGGTCCCAGGTAAGCCTAATCTTTACAAGGACGTCGATCACCAAGCCATTGACCTTCAGCCTGATTTGACTTACCGCGAGAGGCCCATCTGCATTTTGGATGAGGCTGAGCAACACACTCGAAGCTGCGCGATCAAGTACTTCAAGGTCCAGTGGAGCAACCACACTGAAGCAGAAGCAACCTGGGAACGGGAAGACTACCTTAGATCCGAGTTTCCGTATCTCTTTAAAGCCTAGTTTAGGAATCTCGGGGACGAGATTCTTGTAAGGGGGGTAGGTCTGTCACACCCTGCATTTTGTAACTCTTCTTTTGCTCTAATAAAGCATGAAAATTTGGACCAACAAAAACTTTTGCATTATTTGGCTTTTATTTGGAGTTGGTTTTCTCTCTGTGCTTTTCAAGTGCTCTTTAAAGTCAACACAACTCCACCCCCTATACTTCATCTCCTTGCCCCAAACTTCTGCCCAATGACCAGGCCATGTGTATAGGGCAATATAGTATTTTCTTACAAAAATAATTTGGCCAAATAGTATTTTCAAAAATTAGTTTTCCAAAAACCCCTGGATTGAGGTTTGCACTGCAAATACCTGATTTGGGGTGTGAAAAATATTTCAAAAAGTATATTTGAAACCTATTAGATAAAGGATTCCCATAAACCCCAAAAATATAATTTTAAAAGTTATTTTCCTATTTTATATAAAGGCTTTTTCTTAAGGCCAGAAATGGTCTTTAATAGGTTAAAATTATTTTAATATTTTAAAAATATTTGAGAAAAATTAGGGAAACTCAGTGGACATATATTTCCCATGTATAAGAGTTTCAACACATGGTCATGTTCAAAATATTGGACAAAACCTCCCAAAACCACTTCTGCTCATTTCAAAGTTACATTGGCCACTTTGCCCAAATGAGCTCAAATTTGGTGGAACACCCTAATTATATGTGTCATTTCACCTTGTAGAGCCTCATGGCAATTGGAAATCATTTGCTTGCCCAAACCATTGTCAAACACCTTCTGACATTTTGCAAAAGCCACTGTTTTGACCCCTTCCACTATTCTTAGTAAGCTCAACTTTTTACCAGAGCTTAATCTAGTCACCTTATACCTCCAGTAGCAATGGCAAGACCTCAGATCAAGTATTTGGGGGTGAAACCCTCATTTTCTCTCTCTGGACAACCCCATTTCCACTCTTCTTCTTCTTCTCTCCTCACTCCAATGGCCATCCATGGCATCCTATGCTCTTTCCCCTTTCTTTACACCTCCCTAGAGCTACCAGACATGCTTGGCCGTGCCCACCTTGCCAAAAAAGTGGCATGCCGGCCATTTGCACGCTCTGGAGCGCGCTACAGTGCGCTCCCGCACTGTAGCCGCCCCCTGCCAAGCATACCCGGCCACCTCGGGCCTCCCCAGCACGCCCGACGAGACGCCTCGGCGTCCGGGACATGGCAGCTGGTCGGCCCCCTCCTCCTCCCCTCTCTCCTGCCCCTGCTCCCACGAGCGCCATGGCCGCCTGAGAGCTCCAATGAGCACGCTCACACGCGCGCTGCCCTGACGCTTCCCCGCTCCTTCTCTCCCTACCTCTGGGCGTAGACCACCCCTACAAACACCCCGGACACGCCCACGTGAGCCCCCGTGGCTTGCAGCGATGGCAACAGCCTCACCGACGCACGGGTCTATGGTGAGCCGTGGCTCGCCTACTTAAAGGCCTCCCCAAGCCTCCCAATCACCACCACTCGCCCCCACCTACTCCAAAAAGGCCCCCTGTGCCCTCCACTCTCCTCCAGGAGCACCCGAGCTCGAGATCGAGCTCGAGCTCCGCCGCCTCGGGTCGACGTCGATCTCGGGGTACGGGCTCCCTCCGCCCCTCCTCTCTCTCAATCTGGTCCCTCCGCACCTCCCTGATCATTTCCCATATGTTTCCCCTCTCTCTTGCAGTCGGAAACGGCCGGAGCCATCAACGCCCGACGCTCCTCCGCCACGAACCTCGTCGCCGGCGAACCCCTGCACTCCGGCGACCACCTCCACCTCCATCCGAACGGCGGATTCCCCCTGAGCACAACGGTACCACCCACGCACCCTCCCGTGCCCTGTATCGCCGCCGGCGAGCTCGCCGTCGCCCCTGTACAGAGGTAGACGACGACGGCCGTGGGACCTGTCAGTCAGCCTCACATACTGACGGGTGGGCCCTACCCGTCAGGTTTAAACACGCGCGCGCGCGCACTGGTTCGCTGCGTCGGCTGGAGGCGTATTTTCCAAATACGCCTTCGACGTGGCCGCCCTGCACAGGCTGAATCCCCTCTGGGCCTGCTGCACTGTGGCCCTTCTGGCCCAGTTGCACAGTGCTGTATCCCCTTTTTCTTTTTCTGAAAACTTGCAAAAATTCCACAGGATTAAATAATAATCCAAATGCAATAATTCCAACTCCCATATTTTTCTAAAAATCCTACCTATTTAATGGTGCAACTTCCATTCAAATCCAACCAACTTTTATGTACTGTTCAAATTTAAATTCAAATTTGAGCAGTTTAATATCTGTTTGGAAATCCATATCCGCTCTTATATAACTCCAAATCCAAAACTAGGAATTTTCCCCTTCTTAGATTTCCACCTAGTATTTTATAAAAATAAGTTCACATTTTTCTGAGCACTTTGGTTTTTCTGTTTTATTATTGCCTTATTTTTTCGTTTTTATTTTGCGACGATAGATTGTGTTGCTGACGAAGGAGTTGGACCAGAAGACTTTGAAGACCCAGAAGACCTTGTTGAGCCAGGCAAGCAGCCCTTTGACCATGACTATGAAACCCTTTTTATGCATTTCATATAGCACTTTATTGTTGTTGCATCGGAATCATGATGAGAGGTAGCCCCTCTGGTGGGTTGCCTTCATCTCCTCCTTGTTGATACTTGCATTGCGTATGACCCTACCTCCTTATGAGGGTTATGCCGATGGAAATAGTTAGGATGCTAGGTAGTGCTTCGAAATAGGGATGGGAATATGCATGGTGATGGAGACAAAGCATTTTGAAAGGACTTTTCGAAAACCCCGTCGGGTGCTTACCCCGGGTACTTGAGGTACCGCGGGTCGTGGATGACATGGAAGTTCCCCGGATCTTGTGGGTAAAGTGTGCAACCTCTGCAGAGTGTAAAACTATTCGAATAGCCGTGTCCATGGTCAAGGACAGTTGGGTAACCGCTCTTGGGTTACGTCCACTTGTTTACAAACTAGTGTGTGTGGAAGAACTACTTGGGTCAAGTCAAAGGACTTGACAAGATCGAGTTGGGTTGGTGCCCACTCTATTTATGTTGATACCACTACTTGGTTCAAGTCAAAGGACTTGACATGAGTGAGTTGGGTTGGTGCCCACTCTATTTATGTTGATATCTGTATCCTGTCCTTATGGTTAATTCTCCTGATGCATGTCTTACAAGTTGTTGAACACGTCATTGCACTCGAAAAACTAGCTTTCCGCAAAAAATTACCTGTATCATGCATTGTTGTACCTTGAACCAAAACATGGGTTTCTTGCGAGTACATTCAAAGTACTCATTGGCTTGCCACTGGTTATTTAATTGGCCAGGCATGGAAGAACAGGAGTTCGAAGAAGAGTTCTTTGAAGACGAACATGCGAACTAGGACGTTTCCCAGTCAGATTGCCTGTAGGGTTAAGGCAGATGGCATGGGTTCTACTTATCGACGAAGATTTCTGCTGCTTATGTTTCATTTGATGTTCAGCCCTTAAGGCTTTATCTATGTAAGACTTGACCATAATGGTCATAATTTGTGTAAGACGGTATGTATGGATGTAAGACTCTTGTTATTCAGCTTCTGTGTGTTCAGTGAGCATTGATCTCTGGGATCACTGTACACGAGCATTGGGTGATCACGACTTGTGAGTTGGGGTCCCCACATTAGTAGAGTTACAAACCCAGGGATTTCTCCCTCCAAGGTATACGGTCCCCGTTCGAGCCAGGCTCGCCACCTATAATGGCGGGGAGCAAGCAGAGAGCTCCCCCAATCCCTCCAAGGGGGAGCGGGTATGCCTTGTCCCTTATTTACTAAGGGGACTTGGATTTCCGATCCATCCTTTCCTCCGCGGGCTCTTGGAGTTTTATGGCTCCAGTTGCATAATTTCACCCCTGCTTCCATATTACACATCGCTGGTTATGTTGCTCTTTCTGAGCTGTTTCTGGGCTGCAAAGCTCATTTCGAGCTGTGGAAGAGGCTATTCTGCCTTGTGCCCCGCACACAGGAGGGTTCAATATATCAAGTGGGCGGAGCCGAAATATGGCGCATCGCCAGGACCGAATACATGTCCGGTACCCTGAAGAAGACGTCCAAAGACTGGCCTTCGGAGTGGTTTTACATGGAGGACATCCCCCTTCCAGATCCTATTCGGATGGGTCTTCCCGAGTTCGACAATGCCCCTTTGAAGAAATGCCAAAGCTGGCGCCCACGGAGCCCTCAGGAGGAAGATAACAGAGAAGTCCTTTACCTGATGGGCCGGATAAAAGTGCTGGCTCAATCAGGACTGACAATAATCAAGGTTATGTCAATATGTATAATGCAGGGGGTGCAGCCACTTCAATATCAAGGGCACCCCATGTGGCGCTTTAACGGGGAAGATGATGCCACCCGCTGCGGGCGTAAGGGACCGGACTCAGTTGCTGCTCTAGCAAAAATTCTGTCCGATTTGTTCAAGGGAGAGGAAGAGGAGTTCATCCGTATTAAGCCACATGATGGATTCTCCATGTACAACCCCCCAAGCTGGGTGAGCTGTCACTTTTTACTCCCAACCTCCCCGCATTCTTTGTCATAAATACTCACCTTGCCGTTTCATGACAGGAACTGTGAAAAACCGTAAGGGAGGTCAACAACCCACCTCCACAACCGGAGGACCCTGACCGGGCCCTCGATCCCGGACTCGAAGCGGATCTGAACATATTTGTGGAGCTGATTGACAGGACATTCTATCAATTGAGCTGCGATGATGCCATGGTGGCCATCATAGCCGACTATCCTGGGCTACTCCCTGCATCGCATGTAAGAAAAACCGGAGTCCCAACTTCCGAGAAGGATCCCCTTTTATGCACTTCACCTACCGTACACATATGGTGTTTACAGGGAAGGCCCTCGGGACGCCATGCCGAACCCGCAGTGACTCGCCAACAAGGGACACCGAAGCCGGGTAGGCTAAAAAGGAAGGCGGTCAAGACTAAGACGCCGGCGCAGAGGTATGATACAGAACCTCGCCCCGTGGTTGTCTACTTTCTTAAAATATAATGACATCCATGTTTCCTAGTAGGAAAAGCGCTCGCCGGACTATATCCGGAGAGGTTGTCGATCACGCCTCCACCAGTTGGGCTCCAGGGCCGAACATAGAGGCGGAAGCTAACACGGGGCGAACGCCGGATGCTCCTCCTACAGAGGATGCGGATATACTATCCGCTAAAAATTCCAAAGTGGAGAGCGCCATGAATCACAGGCATCGGCGGGCCGTACTTCGTGACGCTTGTTTCTCCCAAGAGGCATTCGATGCCTTCAACTCCGGAGACGCGTACATCTGTGCTGCTCAAAACGGTCTTGCCAGAGCCACGGACCAGTATGTAAAGGATATACGGGTAACAAAATCTGACAATTACATATATCAGTAGCCCTTGAGACTTGAAACAGTTGACACAACTGATTTAAGGATCATTATATGTGCAGGTTCTTACAGAGAAGAATACCCAATTGTCTCAAGAGCTGGAGGACTGCAAAGCCCAGCTACGGGCCACAGTTGCCACGTTGAAGGAGTCCGAGAAGGCCCCCTCTAGTAACACTTGTTTCCATTGCAAAGAATGACAGGTACCAGATAGTATGCGGCATGCATGCAAATCTAACAATAGATGTTGCAGATGACTCTGGAGTGAATCCGGAGGCCATGCCGGAGAATGCGCAACATGCTAATCGACAGCTAAATGCTGGCGAGCGCGTGCTTACGCGGGTCAGGCAGGAGAAAAATAATCTCCAGGACGCCAATATCTAGCTGGGCGTGGACTCCGTGGAGGATAATAAGCGGCTTCGACGCGGCATTTTTAGTAAGTGCTTGAATGAACTTTTGAAAGAGTTCGGCGAAGAAGCCGGCTAACAGAGTTATGTCTACAGGTATGGTGACGGGTCGTCCCACAGAGGAGATGCCCGGGTCTGCGGGTGATCTTCTACCTGAGCTCTCACAACTGCACGAACAAGTTCGGCAGGTGATGTAGGGTATTGGCCAAGCCTTGTGGCCATCCGCCTCCCCGCCAGGAGGCATGGGGGAGCTTATAGAGAAGCTCAAGAGAGCGCGGCGGCGCTTCTGATTATGGAAGATATTAGCCTGCCGACAAGGTGCAAGGGAAGACTGGGCCATGGTGAAGACGCGATATACCAAAGATGACCCAAACCACATGGCCGAGGTCGGACCCGTGGGGCCCGATGGGAAAGAGATCCCCGTCAGTTTGGTGTATGACCAAGTAGAATTAGCCGCAAAGTATTCCCAACAGGATTGTAGGCTAGACAGCCTATTGGATGGTATAGAAGAAGAATTTAGTCAGTCTTAGTGACTGTGTACTTTAAGTGACATATATAATGTCCCTAGCCGGATTGTAAATCATTTGTCATGGCGGACCTTTTCGCTTCGACCTCTGGACCCGATAGTCCGGAGTGTATCTGAATACCCGCTTGGTTATGTAAAAACCGGGGTATGCGTGGAAACCAGGTGTAGGGGTCATAAATGCTTGAACAGACAAGTACCTAACTAGCTATGCTATATTACATGGATAGTAAGAAACATCTTCCAGGGAAAATAGTTCCATTAAGGGTTCCTTTCCCTGGGTACGCATGCCCTAATGTGCATGTTCGAACTGCGAAAATAGACGCAGGCTATAAACATCTGGGGGCATGTATCAAAATAAATAAAAGTCATCTTTTGTTAACCGACCGAATATTCCCTTAAGAATGCTAGCTTTCGGCTTCACCTAGCCTGAGGTACACATCCGGCTGACCCGGCAGTAACAATCGCAGAGGTGCTCCCCTTATGCCCTAGCCGAATTAACGGGAACGTAGGGCATAAATACAAGAGCCAGGCAACCCAGCTTGGCCAAAACTTAAGTCATATTGATGCATATAATGGCGAAAAAGGTACATGTGGAAGAATGACACATGTGTGGGGCATAAGGCCCAGAAAATAATTATATTAAGCTTCTATATAAGAAGCCCCCCAGGTATAATGAGCGCGGTTAGCGCGTCAAGATTGTGTAGTCAAGACACAAGTTAGTCTTTTAAGGCCTTGAGGAGAAGAAAAGAAGAAGAGAGAAAGAGAGAAAAGACAGATAACGGATATGCAAAAAAATTGAAGGGGGTAAGGAGACGAACATAGAGTCCGGCACTAGGCGTAGAATCTTCGGAGTTTGGCTGCGTTCCATGGGTTTGGCTCGAGTCGATTGTCCGATGCATCCCGCAGACGGTGTCGTGGTTCTAAGTCTGACAGTAGAATGGGGGGTAGGTATGTAGAGGCAAGATCCTAGCTATGGAGGAATTGTACACGCGAGTTTTACGAGTTCAGGCCCTTCTCGGAGGAAGTAACAGCCCTATGTCTCGGAGCCTGGAGGCGGTCGATTGGATATATGCGTGTGAGTTACAGGGGGTGCGAACCCTTGTCCCGGAGGAGGGGGGTGGCTTATATAGAGTGCGCCAGGACCCCAGCCAACCCATGTTACAAAGGGTTCAATGTACATTAAGGCAGGGCGTTACTGGTAACGCTAGTAATAAAGAGATATAAATGATCTTTAAGGTTACAGAGTGAATGACCGACCATTGTCATCCTGAGTGACGTTAGCCCTTCTACACTCCGAGTGGTTTCTTGTATCGTTGAGTGTCTTCAAGACTGTCGAGTGGAACATAGCTTTATGGTCAAGTGGATGATGATTTTTCTTCGACTGCTTCTGGTCCTTTTAGAGGTTACCTTGGGGAGGGTATCTTAGACAGATCCATGACCCTACCCTAGGTACATAGCTTCGTCATTAGCCCCAGAATGGATCAGGGTTTGAGTGAGGAAGGAGTTGAGAACACTTCCGACTCGTTCTTTGTGCTATGAGTATATCTTGCTCTGGATCAATGAACTGAGGAGATAACATCAACTTCTTTTTCAGTCGCCTTGGTCCATTCTTAGTTTTTGTCGAGTGAACTTTCACGGTAGAGTTCCGAATGATAATGTGGAGGATGTTTTCAGTCTGACAAGTTGCTCTGCTCTGTGCGGATTTCGCGGGATTCGAATTTTGGGAAGCGCGCCAGACTGGCGGGGCCGTGGTAATCGGGCCGGATTAGGCAGGTCGCCTCGATCCCCGCACCCCTTTTTCGCCACGTATTGCACGCACGACTGTTGCGGGATTTGTTTAGATTGTTTGGGCCTACCAGTCAGTCACTCGGGGAATGACCTTATAAAAGGCACTGGACCAGGTCTTTGCACAGCGCACTCCCTTTTCTTCCTTCTTCCTCAGACTTCTCCGCCGCGCTCGCTTCCGCTCTCGGCGTCGCAACCTCGCTCGGACTCGATCCGCCACCATGGGGAAAGAGAAGACGGTGGCGTTGGAGCACGCGAAGAAGGCGGCCACGAAGGCGAAGGGCAAGAGGACCAGCCGGGGCGGATCGTCGTCAAGATCCGGCCTGCCGCCGGGTTGGATCCAGGGCGACTGGATCCGCTCGACGATCAGCCAGGACGACCTCGACAATCTGGTGGAGGGGGGACTGATCCCCCACAAATCAGCACGGCTCTCGGGCAACGAGACCGAGCCACAGCCGCGGGAGGGTGAGTGCGTTCTCCTCGCCACCCACGTCGACCGCGGGTTTTCTTTGCCTCCCCATCCTTTATTTCGTGGCTTTCTGAACTTCTTTGGGGCTCAACTCCACCACTTCACTCCAAACACCATAGTCTATCTGGCTACTTTTGTGTCGATGTGTGAAAATTTCTTGGGTTGTCGACCGCACTGGGGTCTCTTCAAAAACATCGTCACCTGTTGCTCCCAGACGGTCAAGAAGGCCAACCCGAGTGACGAGAGGACGCACATGATCCAGATGTGCGGGGGCCTTGGTATCCAGATGAGGAACAAGAGTACCTTCCAAGCGATGATCCTTCCCGACTCGGTCCGGGGCTGGCAGTCTACTTGGTTTTACTGTAAGGACCAGCCGACCTCGGGCCAGTCGACTGGACTTCCTCCCTTTTCCCTAGCTTGAGTGGAGAAGCCCTCCTCCTTGAGGGTGGTCCCAGAAGAGAAGGCACATGTCAAGGTGTTGGTCGAGCGGGTCGTCCAACTTGTCCGCGACGGGGTGACTGGGATGGACCTGCTGGAGGTTTTTCTTAGTCGACGCATCCAACCGCTTCAGGCCCGTGACCATCCGATGTGGATGTACTCGGGACTCGAGGACTCCACTCGGATCCACCCGGAGGACGTCAGTGAAGACACCTTGGAGAAGTGAATGAGGGGAATCACTAGCAACAAAGACAATCCACGGGGGTCTAGGAGGGTTATTCCATTCGACCACTCGCGCTAGCCGGAACAGGTATGATTCTGCTTTGCCAAGTACCTTACTGATTCACTGTGTGACACTTTGTTGATGGACGACTGTATTTATTTTGCTCGTTGTCTTTTCAGGCTCTCATTGACATGTACTTGATGCCCAATGGAGTGCAGGGGCAAGACGTCGAGGAAGGAGCGAGCGGGGGCGGGAGTGGCGAGTGGCACTCGGATGGAGAGGAGGACGAGGAGAGCGACGACTCGACTGATGAGGAAGAGGTCGATTTGCCTCCCCGTAGAGAGAGGAGTTCCAAGCACGCTCACGACCCGGAGAGCACCCCGGACCTGGCGACCACGCCGACTGGGCAATCTTTGAAGCGCCCCCGGATGTCTTCCCTAGTGCCGATTGAGAAGGCCCCGAAGCAGCTCAAGGTCGTGCCGCCTCCAGCGCCAAAAGCACCGAAGGCCACCTCCTCCAAACCGCCAAAGGCTTTACCCCGGATCAAAGTGGTCGTACCCACCCTCTCCGGGTAATCATCTGACCTGTTCTTTTTGTCGACTCGAGCAACCGAACCTGACCGACTGAGTGCGGACGTTTGCAGTGCCGCTACATCAGGAACCTCTTCCTACCAGTACCGAGACGAGGAGATGGAAGACGCGGTTACCTCCAACCCAGGTAAAAACTCTTATGATCTTGTTCTTGATTACTTGGTCGATTGAATTCGAGTGGTTTCTTTGGGGTCGACTGATCTTCCCTGCAGCTCCACCCAACGTCATCGATCTCCCAGATGACGATGAAGATGTGGCTCCTAAGCCCAGAAAGAGCAAAAAGGTAGCAGTTGGCAAGGCGTCTCAGCAAGGACCAATGACAACACCAACCGTCCATCAATCTGAAGACGCAGGCGGGGCCTCTGTAACTTTCGCTGTACCCTTGTCGAGTGAGCGCCCCGCACTGTCAACTGTACCAGTGACTCCTTCCGTCGTCCCATCTCACGCCCCGGAGGTCCAAGCTGCTGCACCTGTGTAACACCCCAAGACCGATGTGCCAGGTGTCTTCCAGTTATTCGCTGTTGTTGCCTTGTCATTGCTTGCGTGTCATGCATTGCATATCATGTCATCATGTGCATTTCATTTGCATACATGTTCATCTCATGCATCCGAGCATTTTCCCCGTTGTCCGTTTTGCGATCCGGCGCTCCTATGTCATCCGACGTCTCCTTTTACCTCTTTTCGTGTGCGGGTGTTAAACATTTCCAGATTGGACCGAGACTTGTCATACGGCCTTGGTTTACTACCGGTAGACCGCCTGTCAAGTTTCGTGCCATTTGGACTTCGTTTGATACTCCAACGGTTAACCAAGGGACCGAAAAGGCCTCGTGTGTGTTGCAGCCCAACACCCTTCTAAAGTGGCCCAAAACCCACCAAACCCCCCTCCATCATCTCGGTCGTTCGATCACGATCGCGTGGCCGAAAACCGCACCTCATTTGGACTCTCCTAGCTCCCTCTACCTATAAATATGTGCCTCCCTCCGAAATTTCCGCGCAGATCAAACCCTAGCCCCGCTCCTCGCGCCGCTGGACAAAACTCCCCACCGCCGGCCGGACATGTCCACCCCAGTCAGCCACCTCAGTCCGGCAAATCAGACGTCGCCATGTCGCCCCTCCTCCAACCACAGCTTGCCGCCTGTCCCTGCCGTGACCACATCGCCGCGCGGGCCCGCCAGGCCCATCTCCGGCCCGCCCGAGCCACGTCGGGCCCGTTCGTCGCCGCCCGCTCCGCCCGGGTGCCCAAGCCGCTGCGCCACCCGTCAGCTGGCTCCGCCCGCGCCGGAGCATCGCTGGACGTTGCCGGCTCGACCCTGCCGCCCTTCGCGCGACACGCCGGAGCGCTCCACCTCGCCGGCCTCTGCCTCCTCGCGCCTTCGCGTCTCGAGCGCCTCCGCACGCCGCCTCCACCGGACTGCGCCTCTCCGGCGACCGAAAGCCGGCTGCCTCGCCGGACCTCGCCGCCCCACCATGGCCTCGAGCTCACCAGAGTTCCGCCATCGTCGAAGCTCCTCCGCCCGAGCCGAATCCAGATCCGGGGTCCCCACACCCGGATCCGTCCGTTTCCGGTGCCTCCCCGTGACCCCGACCCTCACTTGCCCTCGCCGGAGACCCAACGCGCCGTCGCCGCCCCTGCCATCATCGTCTCCCTCCTGCTCGAGTGGGAGGAGGAGGACGAGCGCCTCCTCGGGCCTCGGCAGTTCGCCCCTGGGCCACGCCTGTGCAAGGCCCAGCCAGCCTTTCTACTCCCTGGGCCGAAGCCCACAAGGTGAAGCCCAGTCCCGTTTTCCCTTGCATTTTTTCACCAAGTCTTTTCTTTCTGCAGTATTTCAAGCCACTGTTCATGGCATCATAACTCTGTCATCGTAGCTCCGATTCGTGCGTATAGCATATCAAAATGTTCGTCTCGACGAGTACATCATTTCATCTCATTGCATCATTTTTATTTGTGCTCATCTTGATGCCCGAAATGCTGTTGGAAGAGGGCTATGTGAGTATTTTGTCAGATCTGTTTTAGAAAATGGCATTTTGTCATTTTTGCCATGATTAATGTGTGCATGCTATGATCCTGAGCTCTACATGTGTTTTTTAATATGCCATGCCATCTTTACAGAGGTGCTTGCCATGTATTTTTGTGATATTTGTGGTGACTAGCACAAGCTTGCAAAGTAGCGTAATTGGTAATGCTGATTTCAGGGACTTAGAATTTCTCTAAGTCCTTGTCCTGATTTTGTCGGTATGCCATATGTTCATGTTGTTTCCTAGTGATCCGTGCCTCTTTTGAGGATGATCAGTAAGGATCATTTGTTAACATTGTGGTGCCCTATCCATCCATGTCTTTGTTTGCATTTATGGAGCAACCTAGCTTGAGTCAATCGAGCTCTACTTGTGCTATAAATGATCCTGGCAGATTGTTGACATGTTTAGCGATTTTGCCGTGGATGTTGCTATTGATCCGTGCATGCTATGTTGTTGTTCTTGCCATGTCTAGCTTCTATGCCATGTCTTATTGATGGGTGTATGCTTAGTTTGTCATGCCATGTTTTGTAGTGAGTGCATCGAGCTCGTAAACATGCCTACTTGTTAATCTGTTTTGCATGCTCCAGTTTTTCACTAAGTCTGAATCTGTTTATATTTTTGCCATGTTCACATGCTTGCAATTGTATTTTCTGATCCCTTTTGGCTCAAGGTCACTAAGGACTTTTGTTAAGTGCTTCGATTAGCTTCATGCCATGCCTTGCTTTGCCATGATATGTTCCTGTAGCATGTAGTTTTCATGCTCTAAAGTGTGCTTCCCGATGATAAATTCCAGACTTGTGTTAATTTCACTAAGTCGGAAACCTGTTATCATTTGCACTTTTTCCATGTTGTTTGAACCTGTTATTGAGTGAATTAGCCATAGCTCACTGTTCATATTCCGTCAAGCATCATGAGTGGATCCCTGCCAGGTATTTTGTTGTCATGTTTGAGTGCAGTAGCATATTTACCTTGATGCATTTAGATGGCTACTTGCTGTTAATCCCAGACCGGTGCCATATTTGTTTTGCTTGCCATTTCCAAACCGTGCATCGGATTCCGATGATCTTTATACCGATTTCAACCGAAATAACCTCACCTTTCTAGTGGCACTCTTGGATTTACAAGTTGAGGCCAGGTTCAATCATTCCTTTGCAAGTCATGCATATGCATCACATACCGCATCCCGCATATCATACCATGTTCATGTGTTGGTTGTTTACTATCTTGTATGCTTGTTTCTGGTGTTGCTTCTTCGGGTTGGTTCCGTTAACGTCGCGTTTGTGAGGACCCGTTCAACTACGTCCGTTTGTCTTCTTCATGGACTCGTTCTTCTTCCTTGCGGGATTTCAGGCAAGATGACCATACCCTCGAAATCACTTCTATCTTTGCTTGCTAGATGCTTGCTCTTTTGCTATGCCTATGCTGCAATACCTACCACTTGCTTATCATGCCTCTAACCCACCTTGTCCTAGCAAACCGTTGTTTGGCCATGTTACCGCTTTGCTCAGCCCCTCTCATAGCGTTGTGAGTTGCAGGTGAATATTGGAGCTTGTTCCATGTTTGGAACATGGATATTTTGTTGGGATATCACAATATATCTTATTTAATTAATGCATCTATATACTTGGTAAAGGGTGGAAGGCTCGGCCTTATGCCTGCTATTTTGTTCCACTCTTGCCGCCCTAGTTTCCGTCATATCGGTGTTATGTTCCCAGATTTTGCGTTCCTTACGCGGTTGGGTTATTATGGGAACCCCTTGACAGTTCGCCTTGAATAAAACTCCTCCAGCAATGCCCAACATTGGTTTTACCATTCGCCACCTAGCCTTTTCTTTTCCCTTGGGAGTCGCGCTCCTGAGGGTCACCATTATTTTACGCCCCCGAGCCAGTGCTCCTCTGAGTGTTGGTCCAAACTAGAGCCCTGTGCAGCGCCTCCTCGGGGAAACTCGAGGTTTGGTTTTAGTTGTATGGAGAGCTCATCCGAGTGTGCTCTAAGAACGAGATATGTGCAGCTCCTATCGGGATTTGTCGGCACATTCGGGCGGTGTTGCTGGACTTGTTTTACCATTGTCGAGATGTCTTGTAACCGGGATTCCGAGTCTGATCGGGTCTTCCCGCTAGAAGGAATATCCTTCGTTGACCGTGAGAGCTTGTGATGGGATAAGTTGGGACACCCCTGTAGGGATTTGAACTTTCGAAAGCCGTGCCCGCGGTTATGGGCAGATGGGAATTTGTTAATGTCTGGTTGTAGAAAACCTGAAGTTGATCTTAATTAAAATACATCAACCGCATGTGTAACCGTGATGGTCTCTTTCCGGCAGAGTCCGGGAAGTGAACACGGTGTTGGAGTTATGTTTGACGTAGGTTGTTCTAGGATCACTTCTTGATCATAGTTGTTCGACCGTGCTTTTGCCTTCTCTTCTCGCTCTCATTTGCGTATGTTAGCCACCAAATATGCTAGTCTCCTGCTGCAGCTCCACCTCATACCTTTTACCATTCCTATAAGCTTAAATAGTCTCGATCACGAGGGTGTGAGATTGCTAAGTCCCCGTGACTCACAGATACTTCCAAAACCAGTTTGCAGGTGCCGTTGAACTGTGCAGATGACACAACCAAGCTCAAGGTGGAGCTCAATGAAGATCTTGTCCGTTGTGTTGTTTCGTTCTAGTTGATCAGTAGTGGTGCCCAGTTGGGACGATCGGGGATCTGTGTAGCTTTTGGGGTAGTCTTCTTTTATTTTGGTTCCGTAGTCGGACCTTGATTGTATCTGGTTGATGTAATGCTTTATTCATGTAATTGTGTGAAGTGGAGATTGTGAGCCAACTATGTATCTTTTCCCTTATATTATTACATGGGTTGTTGTGAAAATTACCTTACTTGCGACATTGCTTTCAATGCGGTTATGCCTCTAAGTCGTGCTTTGACACGTAGGAGATATAGCCGCATCGAGGGCGTTACAAGTTGGTAATCAGAGCCTTCCCCAACCTTAGGAGCCCCCTGCTTGATCGAATTGTTGGCGTTGTTGAGTCTAGAAAAAAAATGTTTTGAGCCATTTAGGATTATATATATCGGAGAGTTTAGGAATTCTTTTTACTCCTCAGTCCCTTCATCGCTCTGGTGAGGCATCCTCACATAGAGTTTTGACTCTTCTCTTCTCAAATTTTCACTATTTTTTTTAGGATCACGCAGGTATCTTGGAATCGTTCCGATGGTTTTGTGACGAGAACACTGTTCTTGGTGCCTCCTGACATTTAGGAGTTGTGGCAGTGTCCCGGGGAGTTGAGCTCCGATGTGTTGTCATCACAATTTTATCGTTGCAGTTCTGGAATACCCAAGTTTAGTTTCGCCGACATCGAAAATCTCTTTTATGCAGTTGTTGGTGAGATAACCTCAACGCCACCCAGTACTGGGGCGGGAGTTCGAGAGTATTTCCATAACTCGTATAACGGATGCTTTTTTGAAGGTTGAGGTAGACGATTTTCGAAGGTTTCTTGGTTATGTGTTGAAGGATGGATACAGCTGGATGTAGGATTTGCTAGTTTTGGGGGAGATATTATGCTTCCCCTGTATCCCCAACACCTGATTGCATAACCGGAAAGTTTCGGGAGTTTATAAGTGGGAATTCAAGTAGCTCTTAGGATATTTTTCCGTCAGATGTATGATATGAAATTGGGGTTCGACGTCTAGTGGTCCGCCTATCCACGGTTGGTTTTATAGTGGTCTCGTTGTGTCTTAAAGAGTCCTTGGCTATGCCGACTCGGGGATGCTTCGTATGTCATGTGCACTGCCTTGTACATGATGGTGCTATACGATCGAGCCCGTGTAGGCCCCACCACAAAAACTTCAGACGAAATCTCTATCATATGTTTGTTCCGGCTTATTTTGCAAGCCAATCCTTTGTTTGTCTTTTGAGTTGTGGTATTCGAGTTGCTTAGAAGTCAAATGTTGATTCCATACCTTTTCCTAAGCGGTGTTCTCACATTTCTATGTGAATACTAATCCTTCTCGATCATCGAGTTTGTCATTTCAATTTCTTCTCAACCGGTGAGCTTCCCTTCAAGTGGATCCAATCACTTCAACATTTGCAAGATCAATTATCATTTCTTCTCAACGGTGTTTGTTTCATCCATCCCAAGTTGCCTTTGTTTTCCCACCCTCCCACCCTTTTTCTTCAACGACTCAGATTTCTCAATCAAGTATCATCTTATTGATGAGAAGTCTCTCCATTCTTTTCCTTCATGTTCTTACCCGGTGATTCCCATGAATATTCTGACGGAGCTTCAAGTTATCATTATTCGTTCTTTTTCTTCTCCGGTGGATCCAATTCAAGCTTTGTTGATCATATCCTTTCCTCATTTCTATGCTTTCTCTTGCTGGTGCACCTCATAATCATTCACTTCTCGCTACTCATTTGTTTCGGAGTGCTCTAGATATCTCGAAGAATCATGTTTCCACTCTGCATTCGTTCAAGATCTTTCAAGGATGTTATCTCATTCAAGTCATTTAATTCAACCAGTGCATTCTCTCTTTTAAATCATTCAATGGTGTTTCTTTTCTGTGGGCCCTAACCCACAGGTTTTTTTCCTAGGATCTTACCTGACTCTTCTTATTTTTCCGGAGTTATCCTCAAATTCTTTTTGAAGTTTGACGTAAGAATGAGTTATCATCAGTCAAATGCCTTTCTCCAAGATCGGTTAAATTCTTTTCATCGTTGGCTAAACCTTTCCATTATTCATTCCGGAGTGCCTCAACAATTCATGATGGTGTTTCTCATCATCATTCTATGCATTTGAAGACCGAAGAAGAGTTTTACATCCATATCTTATTCGTTCTCTCAGAGATTCGTGGCTCTAGTTCGATACCATCCTCTCATAATCGTTTTTGATTGTCAGAATTCTTTTCACCCACCCGGAGCATTTCATGAGTTGTTTTCCATTTATTTCCTCCGAAGGCCACCATCTCAGATTTATTCATTCTCAGCTTCCAGTCATCATTCTTCAATCTTACCGGTGCATCTTTCAGGTTTTCTCTTATCAGCTCGTGATCTCTTCGTTCTCATGTATATAAATTCTCTCAAGCATCTTCATTCATTTGCTAATTCTTCCCGGTGTTTCTTTATCTTCTCTTTGTTCATTTTTAATTCTTACCGGTGGTTCATTCAAGATTTCTCTTCCTTTATTGTTGTATCAATTCATTCATTGTTTCAATCCTACCAGTGGTCCATTAAGTTTATGTTATATATCTCTTAATCTTTTCTACGAGAATAAGTAATATGTCAAATCCGTTGATTATCATCAATTTAAATTGGTGAAGGATAAGCATAATGTAATTCTTATTCTTGTTTCATCCAAGCGTATAATTCTTTATTCCGCAGGCACATCAAATTCCAGATTTCAATTGTTCATCTTCTCTTCTTCCCGGAGTTCCAACCTTTTTCAATTATTTCACCACGAAGATCCATCTAAATCATTACAAGGCTTCAACTTGTGTTTTCAACTTCTTTTTCCTTCCGTTTGATCATCTTTTGTTACCTGAGTTCTTCATGGAGGTTCTACATGATGGTTCATCAAGGATTTAATTTCCTTCTCACAGTGTTCTTTAAGATTCTTTTCAGAGGAGCTCAACCATTCTTCATCTTGCAATCCAGAGTGCAATTCGTTCTACCGTATTATTGGAGGTGGTATTATGTCATTCTTGATAATTTGAGGTCATGTTTCATGATTCACATGTGGTCTAGAATGGGATATTAAAATCCATCAATCTCTTCCTTGGAGTTATCTTGGGTTATATTTCACCTTAAGCCTTCCCTAAGGATGGTTTCTATTATGGTGTTCATAAAGGACCCAAGTTCTTCTTTTATCCTCCCGGTGAAATAGTTTCTCGTCTCCTTGGTGACATCAATCCAATCTACTATTTTCGTCAGTGGCAGAATTTCACCTCTTGATTTGGGGATGCTTTCCATAAGCCCACTTAAAGCTTATCTTTTCGTTGTTGGGTTTCCAACAACTCCGTTCGACCCTTCTCCTAAAGATGCCTTTTCAAGCTCTTTTGTGGCACAAGTTGGCATTTTCTTCTCAATTCTCCTATTTCAATTATCTATCTTCTATTCTTCCATTCTGGAGGCATTGTGATGTTGCTCTCCTCAACCCATATTCTCGGATTGTCAGGACCATGTTCTGTTCGTGCTTATCCTTTTAACCGGAGTGTTGTGTCCCTTTGCTCAAGCTCTTTCATTTTATCAGGTCTTTCATATCTTATCAACCGAAGTGCTACCCGAATCGGTTCTTTCTTTTCCCCTTTTCGTAATGGAGTGCTTTTAACTTTATTCTTCTCCATTTCTTTCTTTCTTCCAATTTGTTCAACCTCTCAAGGATCGTGGTTTCTCTCGTTTGTCAAAGAAGCAACTTAGTTTTACCTCTTCTATTTCTCTTCCGTTGTCCCTCCGGTGCCATTCTAGATCCCGGGACGAGATCCTCTCGTAGTGGTGGAGTGTTGTAACGCCCTGAGACTGATGTGCTAGGTGTCTTCCAGCTATTCGCTGTTGTTGCCTTGTCATTGCTTGCGTGTCATGCATTGCATATCATGTCATCATGTGCATTTCATTTGCATACATGTTCGTCTCATGCATCCGAGCATTTTCCTCGTTGTCCGTTTTGCAATCCGACGCTCCTATGTCATCCGGCGTCTCCTTTTACCTCTTTTTGTGTGCGGGTGTTAAACATTTCTGGATTAGACCGAGACTTGTCATGCGGCCTTGGTTTACTACTGGTAGACCGCCTGTCAAGTTTCGTGCCATTTCGACTTGGTTTGATACTCCAACAGTTAACCGAGGGACCGAAAAGGCCTCGTGTGTGTTGCAGCCCAACACCCTTCCAAAGTGGCCCAAAACACACCAAAACCCCTCCATCATCTCGGTCGTTCGATCACGATCGCATGGCCGAAAACCGCACCTCATTTGGACTCTCTTAGCTCCCTCTACCTATAAATATGTGTCTCCCTACGAAATTTCCGCGCAGATCAAACCCTAGCCCCGCTCCTCGCGCCGCCGGACAAAACTCCCCACCACCGGCCGGACATGTCCACCCCAGTCAGCCACCTCACTCCGGCGAATCAGATGTCGCCACGTCGCCCCTCCTCCAACCACAGCTTGCTGCCTGTCCCCGCCGTGACCACATCGCCGCGCGGGCCCGCCAGGCCCATCTCCGGCCCACCCGAGCCACGTCGGGCCCGTTCGTCGCCGCCCGCTCTGCCCGGGTGCCCAAGCTGCCGCGCCGCCCGTCAGCTGGCTCCGCCCGCGCCGGAGCATCGCTGGACGTCGCCGGCTCGACCCTGCCGCCCTTCGCGCGACACGCCGGAGCGCTCCACCTCGCCGGCCTCTGCCTCCTCGCGCCTTCGCGTTTCGAGCGCCTCCGCGCGCTGCCTCCACCGGACTGCGCCTCTTCGGCGACCGGAAGCCGGCCGCCTCGCTGGACCTCGCCGCCCCACCATGGCCTCAAGCTCACTGGAGTTCTGCCGTCATCGAAGCTCCTCCGCCCGAGCGGAGTCCAGATCCGGGGTCCCCACACCCAGATCCGTCCGTTTCCGGTGCCTCCCCGCGACCCCGACCCTCACTTGCCCTCGCCGGAGACCCAACGCGCCGCCGCCACCCCTGCCATCATCGTATCCCTCCCGCTCGAGCGGGAGGAGGAGGACGAGCGCCTCGTCGGGCCTCGGCAGTTCGCCCCTGGGCCACGCCTGTGCAAGGCCCAGCTAGCCTCTCGACTCCCTGGGCCGAAGCCCGCGAGGTGAAGCCTAGTCCCGTTTTCCCTTGTATTTTTTTCACTAAGTCTTCTCTTTCTGCAGTATTTCGAGCCACTGTTCATGGCATCGTAACTCTGTCATCGTAGCTCCGATTCGTGCGTGTAGCATATCAAAATGTTCATCTCGACAAGTACATCATTTCATCTCATTGCATCATTTTCATTTGAGCTTATCTTGATGCCCGAAATGCTGTTGGAAGAGGGCTATGTGAGTATTTTGTCAGATCTGTTTCAGCAAATGGCATTTTGTCATTTTTGCCATGATTAATGTGTGCATGCTATGACCCTGAGCTCTACATGTGTTTTGTTATATGCCATGCCATCTTTACAGAGGTGCTTTCCATGTATTTTTGTGATATTTTTGGTGACTAGCACAAGTTTGCAAAGTAGCGTAATCGGTAATGCTGATTTCAGGGACTTAGAATTTCTCTAAATCCTTGTCCTAATTATGTCGGTATGCCATATGTTCATGTTGTTTCCTAGTGATCCGTGCCTCTTTTGAGGATGATTAGTAAGGATGATTTGTTAAAATTGTGGTGCTCTATCCATCCATGTCTTTGTTTGCATTTACAGAACAACCTAGCTTGAGTCAATCGAGCTCTACTTTTGCAATAAAATGATCCTAGCAGATTGTTGACATGTTTACGATTTTGCCGTGGATGTTGCTATTGATCCATGCATGCTATGTTGTTGTTCTTGCCATGTCTAGCTTCTATGCCATGTATTATTGATGGGTGTATGCTTAGTTTGTCATGCCATGCTTTGTAGTGAGTGCATCGAGCTCGTAAACATGCCTACTTGTTAATCTGTTTTGCATGCTCCAGTTTTTCACTAAGTCTGTATCTCTTTATGTTTTTGCCATGTTCACATGCTTGCAATTGTATTTTCTGATCCCTTTTGGCTCAAGGTCACTAAGGGACTTTTGTTAAGTGCTTTGAGTAGCTTCATACCATGCCTTGCTTTGCCATGATATATTCCTGTAGCATGTAGTTTTCATGCTCTAAAGTGTGCTTCCTGATGATAAATTCCAGACTTGTGTTAATTTCACTAAGTCGGAAACCTGTTATCATTTGCACTTCTTCCATGCTTGTTTGAACCTGTTATTGAGTGAATTAGCCGTAGCTCAGTGTTCATATCTTGTCAAGCATCATGAGTGGATCCCTGCCAGGTATTTTGTTGTCATGTTTGAGTGCTGTAGCATATTTATCTTGATGCATTTAGATGGCTACTTGCTGTTAATCGCAGACCGGTGCCATATTTGTTTTGCTTGCCATTTCCAAACCGTGCATCCGATTCTGGTGATCTTTATATCGCTTTCAACCGAAATCACCTCACCTTTCTAGTGGCACTCTTGGATTTACAAGTTGAGGCCAGGTTCAATCATTCCTTTGCAAGTCATGCATATGCATCGCATACCGCATCCCGCATATCATACCATGTTCATGTGTTGATTGTTTACTATGTTGTATGCTTGTTTCTGGTGTTGCTTCTTCGGGTTGGTTCCATTAACATCGCGTTTGTGAGGACCCATTCGACTACGTCCGTTTGTCTTCTTCATGGACTCGTTCTTCTTCCTTGCGGGATTTCAGGCAAGATGACCGTACCCTCGAAATCACTTCTATCTTTGCTTGCTAGATGCTCGCTCTTTTGCTATGCCTATACTGCGATACCTACCACTTGCTTAGTATGCCTCCCATATTGTTAAACCAAGCCTCTAACCCACCTTGTCCTAGCAAACCGTTGTTTGGCTATGTTACCGCTTTGCTCAGCCCCTCTCATTGCGTTGTTAGTTGCAGGTGAAGATTGGAGCTTGTTCCATGTTTGGAACATGGATATTTTGTTGGGACATCACAATATCTCTTATTTAATTAATGCATCTATATACTTGGTAAAGGGTGGAAGGCTCGGCCTTATGCCTGGGGTTTTGTTCCACTCTTGCCGCCCTAGTTTCTGTCATATCGGTGTTATGTTCCCGGATTTTGCATTCCTTACGCGGTTGGGTTATAATGGGAACCCCTTGATAGTTCGCCTTGAATAAAACTCCTCCAGCAATGCCCAACATTGGTTTTACCATTCGCCACCTAGCCTTTTCTTTTCCCTTGGGAGTCGCGCTCCTAAGGGTCATCATTATTTTACCCCCCGGGCCGGTGCTCCTTTGAGTGTCGGTCCAAACTAGAGCCCTGTGCAGCGCCCCCTCGGGGAAACTCGAGGTTTGGTTTTAGTTGTATGGAGAGCTCATCTGTGTGTGCCCTGAGAACGAGATATGTGCAGCTCCTATCGGGATTTGTCGGCACATTCGGGCGATGTTGCTGGACTTGTTTTACCATTGTCGAGATGTCTTGTAACCGGGATGCCGAGTCTAATCGGGTCTTCCCGCTAGAAGGAATATCCTTCGTTGACCGTGAGAGCTTGTGATGGGCTAAGTTGGGACACCCCTGCAGGGATTTGAACTTTCGAAAGCCTTGCCCGCGGTTATGGGCAGATGAGAATTTGTTAATGTCCGGTTGTAGAAAACCTGAAGTTGATCTTAATTAAAATACATCAACCGCGTGTGTAACCGTGATGGTCTCTATCCGGCGGAGTCCGGGAAGTGAACACGGTGCTGGAGTTATGTTTGACGTAGGTTGTTCTAGGATCACTTCTTGATCATAGTTGTTCGACCGTGCTTTTGCCTTCTCTTCTCGTTCTCATTTGCGTATGTCAGCCACCAAATATGCTAGTCGCTTGCTGCAGCTCCACCTCATACCTTTTACCCTTCCTATAAGCTTAAATAGTCTTGATCGCGAGGGTGTGAGATTGCTGAGTCCCCGTGACTCACAGATACTTCCAAAACCAGTTTGTAGGTGCCGTTGAACCGTGCAGATGACACAACCAAGCTCAAGGAGGAGCTCGATGAAGATCTTGTCCTTTGTGTTGTTTCATTCTAGTTGATCAGTAGTGGCGCCCAGTCGGGACGATCGGGGATCTGTGTAGCTTTTGGGGTAGTCTTCTTTTATTTTGGTTCCGTAGTCGGACCTTGATTGTATCTGGTTGATGTAATGCTTTATTCATGTAATTGTGTGAAGTGGCGATTGTGAGCCAACTATGTATCTTTTCCCTTATATTATTACATCGGTTGTTGAAGGAAATATGCCCTAGAGGCAATAATAAAGTTATTATTTATTTCCTTATATCATGATAAATGTTTATTATTCATGCTAAAATTGTATTAACCGGAAACATAATACATGTGTGAATACATAGACAAACAGAGTGTCACTAGTATGCCTCTACTTGACTAGCTCGTTAATCAAAGATGGTTAAGTTTCCTAACCATGAACAAAGAGTTGTTATTTGATTAACGAGGTCACATCATTAGTTGTATGATCTGATTGACATGACCCATTCCATTAGCTTAGCACCCGATCGTTTAGTATGTTGCTATTGCTTTCTTCATGACTTATACATGTTCCTATGACTATGAGATTATGCAACTCCCGTTTGCCGGAGGAACACTTTGTGTGCTACCAAACGTCACAACGTAACTGGGTGATTATAAAGGAGCTCTACAGGTGTCTCCAATGGTAGATGTTGGGTTGGCGTATTTCGAGAATAGGATTTGTCACTCCGATTGTCGGAGAGGTATCTCTGGGCCCTCTCGGTAATACACATCACTTAAACCTTGCAAGCATTGCAACCAATGAGTTAGTTGCGGGATGACGTATTACGGAACGAGTAAAGAGACTTGCCAGTAACGAGATTGAACTAGGTATTGGATACCGACGATCGAATCTCGGGCAAGTAACATACCTGACAAAGGGAACAACGTATGTTGTTATGCGGTCTGACCAATAAAGATATTCGTAGAATATGTAGGAGCCAATATGGGAATCCAGGTCCCGCTATTGGTTATTGACCGGACATGTGTCTCAGTCATGTCTACATTGTTCTCGAACCGTAGGGTCCGCACACTTAACGTTACGATGACAGTTATTATGAGTTTATGCATTTTGATGTACCGAAGGTTGTTCGGAGTCCCGGATGTGATCACGGAAATGACGAGGAGTCTCGAAATGGTCGAGACATAAAGATTGATATATTGGAAGCCTATGTTTGGACATCGGAAGTGTTCCGGGTGAAATCGGGATTTTACCGGAGAACCGCGAGGTTACCGGAACCCCCCGGGAGTCATATGGGCCATAGTGGGCCTTGGTGGAAATGAGAAAGGGGCAGCCCAAGGTGGCCGCGCGCCTCCCCCCTCCCCTAGTCCTATTAGGACTAGGAGAGGTGGCCGGCCCCCCTCTCTCTCTTCCCCCCCCTTGATGAATCCTATTCCAACTAGGAGTGGAGGGGGGGGGGGGAATCCTACTCCCAGAGGGAGTAGGACTCTCCTGGCGCGCCTCCCTTGGCCGGCCAGCCCCTCCCCCTTGGATCCTTTATATACGGGGGCAGAGGGCACCTCTAGACACACAAGTTGATCATTGAGATCGTTCCTTAGCCGTGTGCGGTGCCCCCTGCCACCATATTCCACCTCGATAATACCGTTGTAGTGCTTAGGCAAAGCCCTGCGTCGGAAGTACATCAAGATCATCACCACGCCATCGTGATGACGGAACTCCTCCCCGAAGCTTTGCTGGATCGGAGCCCGGGGATCGTCATCGAGTTGTACATGTGCTAAGAACTCGAAGGTGCCGGAGTAACGGTGCTTGGATCGGTCGGATCGGGAAGAAGACGTACGACTACTTCCTCTACGTTGTGTCAACGCTTCCATTGCGATCTACAAGGGTACGTAGATCAGACTCTCCTCCTCGTTGCTATGCATCATCATGATCTTGCGTGTGCGTAGGATTTTTTTTGAAATTACTACGTTCCCCAACAGTGGTATCGGAGCCAGGTTTTATGGTTTGATGTTATTTGCACGAGTAGAACACAAGTGAGTTGTGGGCGATACAAGTCATACTGCCTACCAGCATGTCATACTTTGGTTCGGCGGTATTGTTGGACGAGATGACCCGGACCAACCTTACGCATACGCTTACGCGAGACCGGTTCCCCCGACGTGCTTTGCACACAGGTGGCTTGCGCGCGACTGTCTCTCCAACTTTAGTTGAACCGAGTGTGGCTATGCCCGGTCCTTGCGAAGGTTAAAACGGAGTCTATTTGACAAACTATCGTTGTGGTTTTGATGCGTAGGTGAGATTGGTTCTTGCTTAAGCCCGTAGCAGCCACGTAAAACATGCAACAACAAAGTAGAGGACGTCTAACTTGTTTTTGCAGGGCATGTTGTGATGTGATATGGGCAAGACATGATGCTAAAGTTTATTGTATGAGATGATCATGTTTTGTAACCAAGTTATCGGCAACTGGCAGGAGCCATATGGTTGTCGCTTTATTGTATGCAATGCAGTCGCGATGTAATGCTTTACTTTATCACTAAGCGGTAGCGATAGTTGTGGAAGCATAAGATTCGCGAGACGACAACGATGCTACGATGGAGATCAAGGTGTCGCGCCGGTGAAGATGGTGATCATGACGGTGCTTCGGAGATGCAGAGCACAAGCACAAGATGATGATGGCCATATCATATCACTTATATTGATTGCATGTGATGTTTATCCTTTTATGCATCTTATCTTGCTTTGATTAACGGTAGCATTATAAGATGATCTCTCACTAAATTATCAAGAAGTGTTCTCCCCGAGTATGCACCGTTGCCAAAGTTCGTCGTGCCCAGACACCACGTGATGATAGGGTGTGATAAGCTCTACGTCCATCTACAACGGGTGCAAGCCAGTTTTGCACACGCAGAATACTCAGGTTAAACTTGACGAGCCTAGCATATGCAGATATGGCCTCGGAACACGGAGACCGAAAGGTCGAGCGTGAATCATATAGTAGATATGATCAACATAACGATGTTCACCATTGAAAACTACTCCATCTCACGTGATGATCGGTTATGGTTTAGTTGATTTGGATCACGTGATCACTTAGAGGATTAGAGGGATGTCTATCTAAGTGGGAGTTCTTAAGTAATTTGATTAATTGAACTTAAACTTATCATGAACTTAGTACCTGATAGTATCTTGCTGGTTTATGTTGATTGTAGATAGATGGCTCGTGCTGTTGTTCCGTTGAATTTTAATGTGTTCCTTGAGAAAGCAAAGTTGAAAGATGATGGTAGCAATTACACGGACTGGGTCTGTAACTTGAGGATTATCCTCATTGCTGCTCAGAAGAATTACGTCCTGGAAGCACCGCTGGGTGCCAGGCCTGCTGCTGGAGCAACACGAGATGTTATGAACGTCTGGCAGAGCAAAGCTAATGACTACTCAATAGTTCAGTGTGCCATGCTTTACGGCTTAGAATCGGGACTTCAACGACGTTTTGAACGTCATGGAGCATATGAGATGTTCCAGGAGTTGAAGTTAATATTTCAAGCAAATGCCTGGATTGAGAGATATGAAGTCTCCAATAAGTTCTATAGCTGCAAGATGGAGGAGAATAGTTCTGTCAGTGAGCATATACTCAAAATGTCTGGGTATAACAATCACTTGATTCAGATGGGAGTTAATCTTCCATATGATTGCGTCATTGACAGAATTCTCCAATCACTTCCACCAAGCTACAAGAGCTTCGTGATGAACTATAATATGCAAGGATGAACAAGACTATTCCCGAGCTCTTCGCAATGCTGAAAGCTGCGGAGGTAGAAATCAAGAAGGAGTATCAAGTGTTGATGGTTAACAAGACCACTAGTTTCAAGAAAAAGGGCAAAGGGAAGAAGAAGGGGAACTTCAAGAAGAACGGCAAGCAAGTTGCTGCTCAGGAAAAGAAGCCCAAGTCTAGACCTAAGCCTGAAACTGAGTGCTTCTACTGCAAGCAGACTGGTCACTGGAAGCGGAACTGCCCCAAGTATTTGGCGGATAAGAAGGATGGCAAAGTGAACAAAGGTATATGTGATATACATGTTATTGATGTGTACCTTACTAGAGCTCGCAGTAGCACCTGGGTATTTGATACTGGTTCTGTTGCTAATATTTGCAACTCGAAACAGGGACTACGGATTAAGTGAACACTGGAGGAGGACGAGGCGACGATGCGCGTGGGAAACGGTTCCAAAGTCGATGTGATCGCGGTCGGCACGCTACCTCTACATCTACCTTCGGGATTAATATTAGACCTAAATAATTTCTATTTGGTGCCAGCGTTAAGCATGAACATTATATCTGGATCTTGTTTGATGCGAGATGGTTATTCATTTAAATCAGAGAATAATGGTTGTTCTATTTATATGAGTAATATCTTTTATGGTCATGCACCTTTGAAGAGTGGTCTATTTTTGATGAATCTCGATAGTAGTAATACACATATTCATAATGTAGAAGCCAAAAGATGCAGAGTTGATAATAATAGTGCAACTTATTTGTGGCACTGCCGTTTAGGTCATATCGGTGTAAAGCGCATGAAGAAACTCCATACTGATGGGCTTTTGGAACCACTTGATTATGAATCACTTGGTACTTGCGAACCGTGCCTCATGGGCAAGATGACTAAAACACCGTTCTCCGGTACTATGGAGAGAGCAACAGATTTGTTGGAAATCATACATACCGATGTATGTGGTCCGATGAATATTAAGGCTCGTGGAGGATATCGTTATTTTCTCACTTTCACAGATGATTTAAGCAGATATGGGTATATCTACTTAATGAAACGTAAGTCTGAAACATTTGAAAAGTTCAAAGAATTTCAGAGTGAAGTTGAAAATCATCGTAACAAGAAAATAAAGTTTCTACGATCTGATCATGGAGGAGAATATTTGAGTTACGAGTTTGGTGTACATTTGAAAAATTGTGGAATAGTTTCGCAACTCACGCCACTCGGAACACCACAGCATAATGGTGTGTCCGAACGTCGTAATCGTACTTTACTAGATATGGTGCGATCTATGATGTCTCTTACTAATTTACCGCTATCGTTTTGGGGTTATGCTTTAGAGACGGCCGCATTCACATTAAATAGGGCACAATCAAAATCCGTTGAGACGACGCCTTATGAACTATGGTTTGGCAAGAAACCAAAGTTGTCGTTTCTTAAAGTTTGGGGCTGCGATGCTTATGTGAAAAAACTTCAACCTGATAAGCTCGAACCCAAATCGTAAAAATGTGTCTTCATAGGATACCCAAAGGTGACTGTTGGGTACACCTTCTATCACAGATTCGAAGGCAAGACATTCGTTGCTATAAATGGATCATTTCTAGAGAAGGAGTTTCTCTCGAAAGAAGTGAGTGGGAGGAAAGTAGAACTTGACGAGGTAACTGTACCTGCTCCCTTATTGGAAATTAGTACATCACAGAAAACTGTTTCTGCGACACCTATACCAATTAGTGAGGAAGCTAATGATGATGATCATGAAACTTCAGGACAAGATACTACTGAACCTCGTAGATCAACCAGAGTGAGATCCGCACCAGAGTGGTACGGTAATCCAGTTCTGGAAGTCATGCTACTAGATCATGATGAACCTACGAACTATGAAGAAGCGATGGTGAGCCTAGATTCCGCAAAGTGGCTTGAAGCCATGAAATCTGAGATGGGATCCATGTATGAGAACAAAGTATGGACTTTGGTTTACTTGCCCGATGATCGGCAAGCAATTGAGAATAAATGGATCTTCAAGAAAAAGACTGACGCTGACGATAATATTACTGTCTATAAAGCTCGACTTGTCGCAAAAGGTTTTCGACAAGTTCAAGGGGTTGACTACGATGAGACCTTCTCACCCGTAGCGATGCTTAAGTCTGTCAGAATCATGTTAGCAATTGCCGCATTTTATGATTATGAAATTTGGCAGATGGATGTCAAAACTGCATTCCTGAATGGATTTCTGGAAGAAGAGTTGTATATGATGAAACTGGAAGGTTTTGTCGATCCAAAGGGAGCTAACAAAGTGTGCAAGCTCTAGCGATCCATTTATGGACTGGTGCAAGCCTCTCGGAGTTGGAATAAACGCTTTGATAGTGTGATCAAAGCATTTGGTTTTATACAGACTTTTGGAGAAGCCTGCATTTACAAGAAAGTGAGTGGGAGCTCTGTAGTATTTCTGATATTATATGTGGATGACATATTGCTGATTGGAAATGATATAGAATTTCAGGATAGCATAAAGGGATACTTGAATAAAAGTTTTTCGATGAAAGACCTCGGGGAAGCTGCTTACATATTAGGCATAAAAATATATTGAGATAGATCAAGACGCTTAGACTTTCACAAAGCACATACCTTGACAAGATTTTGAAGAAGTTCAAAATGGATAAAGCAAAGAAAGGGTTCTTGCCTGTGTTACAAGGTGTGAAGTTGAGTCAGACTCAATGCCCGACACCTGCAGAAGATAGAGAGAAAATGAAAGATGTTCCCTATGCTTCAGCCATAGGCTCTATCATCTATGCAATGCTGTGTACCAGACCTGATGTGTGCCTTGCTATAAGTTTAGCAGGGAGGTACCAAAGTAATCCAGGAGTGGATCACTGGACAGCGGTCAAGAACATCCTGAAATACCTGAAAAGGACTAAGGATATGTTTCTCGTATATGGAGGTGACAAAGAGCTCACCGTAAGAGGTTACGTTGATGCAAGCTTTGACACTGATCCGGACGATTCTAAATCACAAACCGGATATGTGTTTACTTTAAACGGTGGAGCTGTCAGTTGGTGCAGTTCTAAACAAAGCGTCGTAGCGGGATCTACATGTGAAGCAGAGTACATAGCTGCTTTGGAAGCAGCGAACGAAGGAGTCTGGATGAAGGAGTTCATATCCGATCTAGGTGTCATACCTAGTGCATCGGGTCCAATGAAAATCTTTTGTGACAATACTGGTGCAATTGCTTTGGCAAAGGAATCCAGATTTCACAAGAGGACCAAACACATCAAGAGACGCTTCAATTCCATCCGGGATCTAGTCCAGGTGGGAGACATAGAGATTTGCAAGATATATACAGATGTGAATGTTGCAGACCCGTTGACTAAGCCTCTTCCACAAGCAAAACATGATCAGCACCAAGGCTCCATGGGTGTTAGAATCATTACTGTGTAATCTAGATTACTGACTCTAGTGCAAGTGGGAGACTGAAGGAAATATGCCCTAGAGGCAATAATAAAGTTATTATTTATTTCCTTATATCATGATAAATGTTTATTATTCATGCTAAAATTGTATTAACTGGAAACATAATACATGTGTGAATACATAGACAAACAGAGTGTCACTAGTATGCCTCTACTTGACTAGCTCATTAATCAAAGATGGTTAACTTTCCTAACCATGAACAAAGAGTTGTTATTTGATTAACAAGGTCACATCATAAGTTGTATGATCTGATTGACATGACCCATTCCATTAGCTTAGCACCCGATCGTTTAGTATGTTGCTATTGCTTTCTTCATTACTTATACATGTTCCTATGACTATGAGATTATGCAACTCCCGTTTGCCGGAGGAACACTTTGTGTGCTACCAAACGTCACAACGTAACTGGGTGATTATAAAGGAGCTCTACAGGTGTCTCCAATGGTAGATGTTGGGTTGGTGTATTTCGAGAATAGGATTTGTCACTCCGATTGTCGGAGAGGTATCTCTGGGCCCTCTCGGTAATACACATCACTTAAGCCTTGCAAGCATTGCAACCAATGAGTTAGTTGCGGGATGACGTATTACGGAACGAGTAAAGAGACTTGCCAGTAACGAGATTGAACTAGGTATTGGATACCGACGATCGAATCTCGGGCAAGTAACATACCGATGACAAAGGGAACAACGTATGTTGTTATGCGGTCCGACCGATAAAGATCTTCGTAGAATATGTAGGAGCCAATATGGGCATCCAGGTCCCGCTATTGGTTATTGACCGGAGATGTGTCTCAGTCATGTCTACATTGTTCTCGAACCGTAGGGTCCGCACGCTTAACGTTACGATGACAGTTATTATGAGTTTATGCATTTTGATGTACCGAAGGTTGTTCGGAGTCCCGGATGTGATCACGGACATGACGAGGAGTCTCGAAATGGTTGAGACATAAAGATTGATATATTGGAAGCCTATGTTTGGACATCGGAACTGTTCCGGGTGAAATTGGGATTTTACCAGAGAACCGGGAGGTTACCGGAACCCCCCGGGAGTCATATGGGCCATAGTGGGCCTTGGTGGAAAGGAGAAAGGGGCAGCCCAAGGTGGCCGCGCGCCTCCCCCCTCCCCTAGTCCTATTAGGACTAGGAGAGGTGGCCGGCCCCCCTCTCTCTCTTTCCCCCCTTGATGAATCCTATTCCAACTAGGAGTGGGGGGGGGGGGGGGAATCCTACTCCCAGAGGGAGTAGGACTCTCCTGGCGCGCCTCCCTTGGCCGGCCAGTCCCTCCCCCTTGGATCCTTTATATACGGGGGCAGAGGGCACCTCTAGACACACAAGTTGATCATTGAGATCATTCCTTAGCCGTGTGCGGTGCCCCCTGCCACCATATTCCACCTCGATAATA
Organism: Triticum monococcum; assembly: GCA_034509565.1. Classification (NCBI taxonomy): domain Eukaryota; kingdom Viridiplantae; phylum Streptophyta; class Magnoliopsida; order Poales; family Poaceae; genus Triticum; species Triticum monococcum. The sequence goes on along the minus strand of CM067846.1, from coordinate 58,720,343 downwards.
CCGTTGTAGTGCTTAGGCGAAGCCCTGCGTCGGAAGTACATCAAGATCATCACCACGCCGTCGTGCTGACGGAACTCCTCCCCAAAGCTTTGCTGGATCGGAGCCCGGGGATCGTCATCGAGCTGTACGTGTGCTAAGAACTCGGAGGTGCCGGAGTAATGGTGCTTGGATCGGTCGGATCGGGAAGAAGACGTACGACTACTTCCTCTACGTTGTGTCAACGCTTTCGTTGCGATCTACAAGGGTACGTAGATCAGACTCTCCTCCTCGTTGCTATGCATCATCATGATCTTGCATGTGCGTAGGAATTTTTTTGAAATTACTACGTTCCCCAACAGTTGTTGTGAAGATTACCTTACTTGCGACATTGCTTTCAATGCGGTTATGGCTCTAAGTCATGTTTCGACGCGTAGGAGATATAGCCGCATCGAGTGCGTTACAACCTAGGTCACCCGCCCTCTTCTTCACCAGCTACCCTGTCCTAGAAAACCAGTCGGATGCGGCTGCGGAAGCCATCCGTCAGGCTAACGTGATGATGGAGCGGTAGAAGACGGTGCACGAGAATAGCCAGGCTGCTTACGACGCCAACACTGCTCTCCGGGCCAATGTCCAGGTACGTAAACTTTCGATTGACCTTGTTCTGTCAGGATATGCTATCTGAAATATTTTCTTCCATACAATCTCCTGTTGTTTGCGTCGAATCTGTACACCCACTGGGTGTTTTGTTGTCTTTGGTATTTACGCTCTTCCACTCGGTCTGGGCGAGTAGGATCTAAACCGGTGGGGGCACGCTAAGTGCACACACTGGGTGTAGTCCCCGAGACCGCAGTCGACTTCTGACAGTCGACTGGGGTCTGAGTTCTTTTTTCCCTTCTTTTCATCCACTCGACCTGGGCGGACCGGTCGAATGGGATCTGAACCTGTGGGGGCACGTCAAGTGCACCCACTGGGTGTAGTCCCCGAGACCGCGGTCGACTGCTGGCAGTCCGCCGGGGTCTGAATAGTTTTTTATATACTCGACCCGGACGGACTGGTTGAGTGGGGTCTTGATCAGCGGGGGCACGCCAAGTGCACCCGCTGGGTGTAGTCCCCGAGACCGCAGTCGACTGCGTGCAGTCGGCTGGGGTCTAAGTGAACTCTTTAGGTTTTATTCACTCGGAAGTAAATAATTTTCGATCTTGTCGATTGACACGTCTTTTGCCTCCTGCAGAAATCTTATATTCTCATTTCCAAGTTTGCTGAACTTGAAGAGAAGCAGAGGCAACTCAACCTCGACTTGGAGCTGGCCCAACAAAATCTGAAGAAAGCTCAAGATGAAGCTGCTGGTATGGAAGGTAATTGCCTGTCGACTATCTTTTTAAAACATTTCTTCGAACTCTTGTCTGATCCGATTGCTTCTTTTGCAGAGAAAATGAAGTTGGCTCTGGAGAAGAAGGACTCGGACCTCGCCGCTGCGCAGATGGAAGCCCAAGATAAAACTGCCCTTGCAGACCAGAAGCTGGCTTCAGTCGGAGCGTTGGAAGGGGAGGTGAACAAACTGAAGTCCTGCCTCAATGAGTCCAACCGAGAAGTGAGTCATCTGAAGAAGGATAAAATTGTCCTAAATGATAAGCTGGAGTCTGCGGTCCACAAGAGGAATGACACGGAAGCTTATCTGAGAACTCTTGCCAAGAAGCTCTATCTGATGCTGGAAGGTACTCCTTTCAAACCGACTGTGTTGGTGCTTGCAAATGAATCCTGTCCAGTCGACTCACTAATTTTTTTGACTGTAGAATTCTGCCAAGACTTTGACGAGGAAACTGGAAAGGTCGAGATGGGTCTGGACCCTCTCGCTTCTCCAGTTTGCGACAAAACTGCAATGAACGTGCTCCGACTGGAGTCCCGTGTCGCCAGCGTCACAAGCTACCTCGCGCGTCTGAAGCAGGCAGTCTCACGAGTCGACTCATTGCCCTGGCCAAGGGCGACGCTTCAAAATGACCTGGAATCCCTGATGGCTCGACTCAACGAGATTCCTGACCGAGTGCAAAAATGGAAGAAGTCCTCCGCCCGGTGTGGTGCTGACGTGGCGCTGTCCTTGGTGCAAGTCCACTGCAAGGAAGTTCGTGAAGACAAGCTGGCAGCGATCAAGGCCGCTAACACCAAAAGGCATGACTTCCAGTCCTTCATGGAGACTTTCATCGCTGCTGCCACTCGGATCGCGGATGGGATCAACTTGGACGAATTCGTTGAGCCTGCCAGCCCTCCTCTTGCCGAGTGAACAAACTTATGAGACTTGAATCTGCCATAAATTTGCCTCGGAATGCCGAGTGATTGCTGTAACCGTTAAACTCCTTCGGGCTTGATGCTCGAATACTTTGATTTGCTGCTTGGAACTTTAGGATTTATCCGAATTTGGTTTATTTCCAAATATGCTTGCTGTCGGTGTCAAAACCGGCGGATCTCGGGTAGGGGGTCCCAAACTATGCGTCTAGGCCGGATGGTAACATGAGGCAGGGGACACAATGTTTTTACCCAGGTTCGGGCCCTCTTGATGGAGGTAAAACCCTACGTCCTGCTTGATTAATATTGATGATATGGGTAGTACAAGAGTAGATCTACCACAAGATCAGAGAGGCTAAACCCTAGAAGCTAGCCTATGGTATGATTGTATGTTGTAGTTGTTGTGTCCTACGGACTAAAACTCTCCGGTTTATATAGACACTGGAGAGGGTTAGGGTTACACAAGGTCGGTTACAAAGGAGGAGATATCCATATCCGTATTGCCTAGCTTGCCTTCCACGCCAAGTAGAGTCCCATCCGGACATGAGACGAAGTCTTCAATCTTGTATCTTCATAGTCTAACAGTCCGGCCAAAGGATATAGTCCGGCTGTCCGGAGACCCCCTAATCCAGGACTCCCTCAGTAGCCCCCGAACCAGGCTTCAATGACGATGAGTCTAGTATGTAGTATTGTCTTCGGCATTGCAAGGCGGGTTCCTCCTCCGAATACACCACGGAAGGATTTGAATACAAGGATAGTGTCCGACCCTGCAAAATAAGTTCCACATACCACCGTAGAGAGAATAATATTTTCGCAAATCTAATTTGCTGACTTGTTTTGGCAGCATGACGTTATGTCATGGCCCGGTGATTATTCGAACCGTTTCCTTTAACTAGCCCCGCACATAACGCGAGGCAGTTTTTTGACTCATCTTGTCAAAGCAGAGATCGTGTCCCCTTATTACGGGATTCTCATCAATATGGGCATGGGTAACCCAACCGCACCATCGATTACGGCGCTTGGGGGATAAGCGAGTTTTACCAGGCTAGTGGGGGGCACATAGTTTCGTCTGCCCATATAAAGGGATAAGGATTCACCTTTTCATCCACGCCTTCTTCCTCCTTTGCTCATCCATTTTCGCATACTCGAGCTCTAGTGCCCAAGTCCGCACTTCCCACCTCAACCTTCCCCCATCATGTCCGGAGCGGGAGGTAGGTGGATGGTCTCCTCCGTCACGGAGGGAGATATCAAGAAGCTGAGGAGAGCCGGATACCTGCCCGACGACATCGCGCACCGGCTCCCAGATGAGGGGCAACTCATCCCCACCCCCGGGCCCCATGAGAGGGTAGTGTTCCTTACCCATTTCCTCCGCGGACTGGGATTCCCTCTCCACCCATTCGTCCGAGGGCTCATGTTCTACTACGACCTGGATTTCCACGATCTGGCCCCGAATTTCATCCTCAATATCTCGGCGTTTATCGTCGTGTGCGAGGCCTTCCTCCGCATCAAGCCCCACTTCGGCTTATGGTTGAAGACCTTCAATGTCAAGTCGAAGGTTGTGGGCGGCCGCCAGGCGGAGTGCGGAGGCGCCATAGTGGGCAAGATGCCCAACGTTACATGGCTCGAGGGCTCCTTTGTGGAAACCATAAAGGGGTGGCAATCGGGGTGGTTCTACATCACCGAGCCGCGCGACTCCGCATGGGTAGCGGCCCCCGAGTTCCGATCTGGCATCCCCATGCGGCTCACCTCCTGGAAAGAGAAGGGCCTATCCTGGGGTAGTTCGGGAGAGCTGACCGGACTCCAAACATGTATTCAAAACTTGGTGAACAAGAAGGTCAAACTTGTCAACGTAGTCCAGGTCATGCTCCACCGCCGGATCCTCCCATGCCAACAACGAGACTTCAACTTGTGGGAGTTCGACCCGGCGCAGCACCGAACTCTGAACAGGCTCTTAGACACAACTCATGAAGATGCCTGGAGGGTGCTGTTCAAAAGCGCCAAGGTCCCTCCTCCCATTAGTGAGGATCGCAGATTCAGCGCGAAGCGCCAAGCCAGTGCGGTAAGCTGCTTTACCTTTCACAGGATACTTATCTTTTATAGATTGACTCCATGCGGGGTCTAAACTGCTGTACCTTTGACAGGACTGGCAGGAGACGGCCGGACAGATCGACTGTCCGGCTCCTTTGCCCGAAGGCCCAGCGGACGCTCTTCTGGCGAAGATGCTGACTTCGGCTCCTTATACGGTGCCGGAGAAGACCAAGAAGGCCAAGGGAACCCGAAAGAGTTCCCGACGCCAGGCGTCGTCGGACTCACCATCCAATGACTCTGCGGCGCACTCCTCCCCCGAAGACGAGGAAGAAGAAGAAGAAGATGCTCCCCCTCCAGCTGGGGGAGATAAGAAAAGGAAGGCCGCTCCAACTGGGGGGCGGGGGGGGGGGGGGGGGGGCGAAGGGTCCAAGAAGGGAAGGACTCTCCTTCCGGACAGTTCCACTGCTGCCGTCGAAGGCGAAGACGAGTGGTTGCCCAGGGTCAAGCCCCTGGGGAGATCGTAAGTATTCGGATACCAGAGTAACTCATAGCATTCGTTTGTCGCACTGCTTTCCCTAACGCCGAACATAATTATGCAGGCCGCAACGAGCCAGTATTGATGTATCATCAGACAGCTCCCTGGGCTCGTCGGACATGGATAGCGATCCAGTCCCGACCGCCACCTCCCCTCATCCTGCTGACGACGCCGAGGTGCTGTCTCAAGAGGCACCGGGTCGAGGAGAGACAGTCCCGGAGGCGCCTCAAGGCAACTTTCCGGACTCCGGGAGCCGAGGGGACGGGGCCCCTGAGAGCTCCGAGTTCGGCTCTTAGCCGAACACCGCGCCGGAACCTCCAGTGGTTTCGAGCTCGGCCAGGCGGCCTCCTTCTAAGAGAGGCAAGACGCCTGTGCTGGTGACCTCTGTCTATCCAGAGGCGCCGGACAATCTGCTGGAAGCGCTTCACAGCGCTTCCATCGACGAGGAGCACCGTACTATTATGAGTGCGGTGGTCCAGAAGGTTCAGTCCGCCAAGAGCGGATTGACTGAAGCCTGTGCCAGCCTTCTAACAGGCTTTGAGGTAAGTGTTTTAAAATGCAGTAAAATTTTTATGGCATAGATAGTAGCCCCTGATGCTCTGTTTGGTGTTCACAAAGAAAAGCCGAACAGAGGATCAAATAATATCGCAGGAGTCTAATATAAGTATGTCAATATGCGTATGCAGGCCTCGCTGCTGGCGTCCGCCGCACTAACTGCGGAGGTCGCCGTACTGAAGCAGGACCTCGAGGGGTCCAAGAAAGAGCTCGGCCTTGCCAAGAGGTAGCTCGAGGAGAACAAGGGTAAGTAATACCCTGTCTACATATATATATATATATATATATATATATATATATATATATATATATATATATAGAGGATGGATTTGCTATCCACACTAGCTCAGATGTCTGTTATCAGAACCCTTCGTTTGTGTTGAGATTCGAACCGTTGGGTGGATAAGGTTCTGCTTTAATCATTTATTGAATTTCGCCACGGTTTGGGAGGAAAGTTGAGCCGAACTTTTTTGGTGTCAGTTGCCGGAATAGGAAACCTACTGTCTGGAGATTACAGGTGTGCTCGGGGCAAAGTGACGACGTCACTTTTCGAAGCAGCAGTGTGAGCCAGTGGCTGTTTTGGGCGAGCTGATCAATCACCTATTTCTGGCTAATAATGAAAAGTTCTACGAGGCGTTGGACTTGTCGTCTTGGGTTAAAACCACCATTTTGGTCTAGTAAGCTGTGGACCGTTGGGCACTGGTTTAGAGCAGCAAAAAATGGTCAGCGACGTTGGAGCGGGTGTGTACAGCTTGCCGTATTTAGTCTAGGTGTTTTAGATACGGTTCTCCACCGTCCTGTAATGATGACCTGCCGGATGATTAAATGCAATTTTCAGAGGAAAGGTCCCTTAGTAATGACCTGCGCCGACCTGTAGTACTCTAAAAAATGACCTGCAATATTTAGTCCAGGCGCACAACTACGGTATGGGCTTTTAATTACTGAAGCCACCGTCCAGCTGTTTGTTTTGCATATCTAGCATCTTGCTCGTGTTTGCTCTAAACCCTTTGTACGAGTGCTATCTAGCGATCGGACAGATGGAAGGATTGGGAGATGGGCAACGGAACAACGAAGAAGACGCGTTTGCAGGCACTGCCGTCGATGATGCCCATGCCGACAGTGTTGCACCGGTCCACTACGGCGGTCAGCAGGTTAGTGGATGTGTTCTGAGTACGAGTGGATGTTTTCTGTTGCTGAGAAAAATCGATGATTATTTTCCTGAACCTTGATCCGCCCAAACAACTTAGTCCCCCTGACTGAAGCAGGGGGGCACTATCAATACATGGAATGCCTGTCACAATGGTAGGGCAGTGGACGGGGGCATGGAATGCCAGCCAGGCACGGCCTGTGGTGTTTTCACGGTACAATTTGACAAAAAATGCCTTCACTCATTTTTGTCTGTAGGCACGACTGCTGGGTAGGATGTGGAACCATACGGACTCGGACGAAGAGATGAACTATCATTCTTGGCGGTGCAACTAGGGCTATCGAGGCCAAGATATGGTATTTTTCACGCCTCACGAACGGTTAACTCGTGCAACTTCTCACCTCGAGCCTATCAAGGGCACCTTCCCATTGACCTGGATCTGTTCTTCCTCGTCTGACTCAGACTCCGCAACGCCGCCTCCTGCAGGGTAAGTGTGTAACCAATGCCCTCTTCTTCTTCTGATTCAGATGAAACATCTTCAACCCATCGGCGCAGGCTCGGGCCCAAGGACAGGACGTCATACCCATCCATCCCGCGACAAAAATATTGGCGATTGAAACTCTCAAAAGAAATTGGCGATAGAAGTAAATTGTCAGATATTCCCGACGGCTCACATTCACCGTTGCAGAATCATGATGCGTAAACATAAGAAAAGGCCACTGCTAGCTGTAAACCGGTTGATGGTAGGGCTTTTTAAACCGCCTGCCAGCCATTAATTTGCGTTGATTTGGGCTGCTTGATCTGCGACAGCCCTATCACCGATCATCTCACAAGAAAAAACTTTTTCAAAATCTCACAAGAAAAAGCGCCGACAAACTTGCCTAGCACGGCCACGGCTGCACAGGAAAAACGCTGACAAGCTTGCCATGCACGGCCACGGCTGCAATGCTGGGTTGCAACAATGACACTACTCGCGACCATCCTTGAAGGCATTAACGAACAATACGAAAACGCAGGGAAAACCAATGTTAAGCAAGAGAAACGGATTCAGGACTAGACATGAAAAGCACATATGTGGGGATGCATAGGGAATGAAGACACTACTCGAACGCCACCAAAATTCAGTCTGTACAACGTAAGCTTGATGTACAAAATGTATATCATTTGGATGGATGTACGTTAGATCTTGGCTGTGCAACGCCCTGTTAACAAACGTAGTTCGTCAATCTCCCGTTGCGCTTCAGCCTCTTGGTTCTTGGTATCAGACAGCAAAAGGCCTGCTGTGCTTGCTGTGTTTTTGCCGGCCCCGTAGCCCGAGTGCGATCACGGGGCGCGCTTCCTTTCTGCGGGATAGCATCCAATGTAGACGACCGAGGAAATGTCAGGACATCTCGGATTTTGTGAGGCCAACACTAATGCACAACCCCCAAATGAACATCCATTTCGTATGGATTTCGTCCGTTTGGGATAGGAAAACAGACATGACTGTCCGCTTGCAGTCGTGCGACCGTTGGTGCACCTAACTAACACGCTCCATACTATCCCGTCCGTGTTTTTGGACTTCGATTTTGGCCCCAAAAATCTCAAATAAACGTTGCAAATAATATAAAATCATAAATATAAACATTAAGAGCAACTCCAACACGGCGACCCAAATGGACGGTGATTTTGTCCATTTGAGTCGGCCCGGCGGACAACCACGTCCGCTTTCGCATTTGAGTCGGCGCTTGCGCCCAACACTGACCCGACCCATTTTTGAGGTGATGCAAAAAAATTTTAGACCACAAATATTTTGAAAATAGAAAACATTAATGCCGGCCACAAAAGGCCTGTGAGAGTCCACGGGTCCACCTTACATTAAGTAAAAACATTTAAGAAAACTAAAAACTAGAAGGCGCGATGCCTTAGGCGTCCTCGTCGTCACCGTCGGAGCCGGTGAGGTCGACGAGCGTCTGCACCGGGCCAGCCCAGGGGAACACCGTCTCCTAGGCTGCGGCGACGTCGTCCGCAGGTGGCTGTACCGCAGGTGGCTGTACCGCCGCTGGCTGGGATGCGCGACCGCGGGCACGACGCTCCTCCTCCTTCGCCTCGGCGTCATGCTCCAACTGATAGAGCCGCTTGCCCTCGCGATGCTCCTCCGTGAGCCTGCGTTGCCGCTGTTACTCCAGGTACATCTGCTCCTGGGTCGGCGTCGCCCCAAACCAGATCGGCGGCACGCTGACCCACTCGCACATGTACTTGTCCCATGTGTAACGCTCGGGCTTAACGAGGGTCGGTGCCGGCTCAAGGGACGGCGGGGCCAACGGCGGCACAACGTAGTCGCCGGCAGCGCAGAGAGCCGTGGCCTTCGCTAGCCATGCCTGGTTCGCCGCCTCCCCCTTCTCCTCCTTGCGCCGCTCCTCATCTTAGTTTTCACGGAGAACAGCCACCAGTGCCGCCTGGTAGGCGGCCTCCAGCTCTAGGTCCTCGTCACGCATCACGAGGGGCGGCGGGGTGCCAACCTCCACGTCGTGGACGCCCACCGACGCTGATCCTCGTGCTCCAACGCGAACCAGACCTCCCAATTAGGAGAGTCTAATGGGTAGGAGGGGTTGAGGCGCTGCTCCGGCGTCAGCTACTGCCGGCGGCGCCGCACCTCCTCCGTGTGCGCCCATGCCGACCGCGGCACCGCTGACACCGAAATCCTCTCCTAATCCAAGTGACAGACGTGGTAGGGGAGGGGGACGCGATGGTCCCAATGCTACTTCGCCTGGTACACTGGGACGCTAATGTGCTGCCATTGCCGGTGGAAAGACGCTGGCGGAGGCGAGGGGAGCGCGCACGAAGAGCCGACGGGGGCCTTGCCCTCGTTATTGCCGGAGAATAACCCCGTGGTGGTTAGGGTTGTCGCCGACGGGGGAGCAAAGGGTAGCGAGATGGGGACGGGCATTTGGAAGAGGATGAGGATGCCCCCCCCCCCCCCCGCACGCCGACGCTGCTCCTGATCCTGCTCTGGTGACCGCAGCGGCGTGGCTGACCATGGGTCAACACCCACCGAGTCGGCCATCTCCGGCGTCGTGCACGACCAGCTCCACCACTGGCCCACTAGACGCGGGTTCCACGCGATAATGGGTAGCTCCTCCTCCACCTCCTCCTTGACCATGTCGGCCATATCCAGCTCCGGGATGACCACGTCGCTGGCTGCAGAGAGGGCCAACTAGGTCTCCAGGTCCTCCCGTTGGTGCTCGTCGCGGGTGTTTATGGAGTACTACATAACACGCCTCATGAGCTCGGCCTCCTCCTCCTCCTCGATCATGGGAGGTGGCGGTGGCGGGGACGGGGATGGATATGGCGTCGGCGTGATGCCGCACAGACACTTGCGGCCACGCGTTTGGGGCGGGTTGTCGGCACGAGCAGGACGTGGGCAGCGTGAGCTCGGAGGACGATCGACAAAAAATGATTGTCGTCGCAGGTCGTGCTTGTCTAAGGTAAAATGAAGAAGGAAAGTTAGAGACTGTTAACACCTGAGGCCATTTCTCCGTCATATCCGGCGAAATTTCCTTCTTCGTACCAGGTCCTACGGATAATGCTAGGTTCGAGTTCGGCGGGATACGTATCCAGACGAACGAACCACTACACTACCACATAAGAAACTCGTTTTCTAAATTTAAAGGCTTAATCCGTTTGTGCTTTATGACAGTATATAATTATTCATTTAGCATGTTAAAAAACTACTCGTGCTTTACTCAGGTAAATGTCTTCAAAGATGGAGCATGGCATTTAAAAGTCTCGGATGCCATGGACAGTCTGATACAGCGGGCAACCTTCATGAGCTACCCATATATGAGGTGGGTAAAATCATGGCGTACGACCTTCTCGAGGGATCATTCTCGCGAGTCGATCTCCCTGAGGAGTTCATTTATGGTAGCTTGCATGGTCGTGCGGACTACAGGTTGACCAGATCGAGCATGGGCAAGCTAAACCATGGTGCAGGTCCAAGGTAGGCTACTCCGTGTCTAGGACCGAGAGCTATCTACAAAAATGAATTTCATGGTCGAGCCCGCCATTCCAAATGATGTTTGGCGTTTCCGAAGAATCAACATGGTGGGGGGACTGTGTCCTATTCTGTGAGGATACTGGCCGCCGACGAGGCAGCACGCCAGGTAGTCTCCAGGATTGGATACACAGGTCGTCTGTGCTCCATCGACACGGAGGCGAAAGAAGCAACTGAGCTACTACCGCGCACCAACACTCCTAGTGTGCAAGGTTGTGCCCATCAGTCTGACTTGGCCGGCTAAATTCCCTGGACACATTGTTCAGTAGTAAGATATTATTAAGAAGTGTGGTCATTTTACTATGGCCCTGAAAAGTTATTGTCGTATTTTTGGATCTGTAATATTATCATTTACTTTAGAAAACGCAACTCATTGATCCTCTTAGTCTGTTTCATTTCATTTCAGTCCTGTTAGTCAAATTCTCAAGCCAAGGTTTGTGTATTTGTGTGGTGCGAGCTATTGTTTTTAGCTGGCATATTACGATTTGAAAAAAGAGGCATTAGTGGTGACTCATGCGCAAGTTTATTTTTGTGAACCTTGTTTATTTTGCTTAATGCATAGCTCTTTTTTGGTGACGGTTCTCCAAATTCTTCCCAAGGGGTTATTTTTAAGATGTGCTTCTAACGACCAAGTCAGGCTATATTGTTTTTCCAAAGCATGGTGAATCTTTATAGGGTTTATGTCTATACATCAAAATGCTCAATTTCATATTTGATAGGGTTGCTCTTGTTGCGGGTATGCACTGTTCCGGCAATGCAATCTGGGGTTCCCATAATGTAAATATACGTGATGCGGTGATCAACTAGATCAATGCCGTCTATATATCAAAAGGCTCACGTTCATAGTTGATAGGGTGACTCTTGTTGCTGGTGTGCACGGTTCCGACAATGTAATTTGTAGGTTCCCAATGTGTAATCTAGTTTATGCGTGATCAACTTGATCAATGTCGTTTATATATCAAAAGTCTCATGTTCAAATTTTATAGGGTGACTCTTGTTGCGGGTATGCACGGTTCCCAACAATGTAAACTGGAGGTTCCACTTGGTAATCCAGTTGATTCCTATTGTTGCAGTTACGCACGGTTTAGACAATGCAATCTGGAGGTTCTCCTTACGTGATGTAGTCGATGTGGTCATCAATGTGCTCATTGTCATCTATACATCAAAATTGTCACGTTCATATTTGATAGGGTTGCTCTTGTTGCAGGTATGGACGGTTCCGACAATGCAATCTGAAGGTTCCCATAGCGTAAAAATATTTGATGTGGTGATCAACTTAATCAATGTCGTCTATATATCAAAAGGGTCACGTTCATATTTGATAGGGTGACTCTTGTTGTGGGTGTGCACGGTTCTAACAATGCAATTTGAAGGTTCCCAAAGCATAAATATACCTGATGCGGTGATAGACTTGACGAATGTCATCTATATATCAAAAGGCTCGCGTTCATATTTGATACGGTGACTCTTGTTGCGGGTACGCATGGTCCCGACAATGCAATCTATAGGTTCCCTACTGCATAATCTGGTTGATGTGCGATCGACTTGATCAATGTTGTCTATATATCAAAAGGCTTGCATTCATATTTGATAGGGTGACTCTTGTTGCGGGTACGAACGGTTCCGACCATGCAATCTTGAGGTTCCTCCTTTACATAATCTGGTTGATGCACGACCAAATTGATCAATGTCGTCTATCTATCAAAAGGCTCACGTTCATGTTTGGTAGGGTCACTCTTGTTGCTGGTATGCACGGTTCCGACAATGCAATCTGGAGGTTCCCCTTGGATAATATGGTTGATGCATGATCAACTTGATCAATGTTTCTCTATATATGTCAAAAGGCGCACGTTCATATTTGATACGGTAACTCTTGTTGCGGGTATGCACAGTTCTAGCAATGTAAACTGAAGGTTTCCCTTGCGTAATCTAGTTAATGCCTCTTGTTGCAGGTATGCACGGTTCAGACAATTCAATCTGGAGGTTCTCCTTGCATGATCTAATTGATGTGGTCGTCGATGTGCTCATTTTCATCTATACATCAAAATGCTCACATTCATATTTTATAGGATTGCTCTTGTTGCGGGTATGCACGGTTCGAACAATGCAATCTGGATGTTCTCCTTGTGTCATCTAGTTGATGTGGTCATCGACGTGCTCATTGTCATCTATACATCATGTTTAGATTTGATAGGGTTGCTCTTGCTACGGGTATGCACGGTTCCGACAATGCAATTTGGAGGTTCGCATAGCGTAAATATACCTGATGCGGCAATCAACTTGATCAATGTCGTCTATATATCAAAAGGCTCACGTTCATATTTGATAGGGTGATTCTTGTTGCGGGTTTGCACGGTTCCGACAATGCAATTTGGAGGTTCCCATAGCATAAATATACCTGATGCGGTGATCAACTTGATGAATGTCGTCTATATATATCAAAAGGCTCAAGTTCATATTCAATAGGGTGACTCTTGTTGCGGGTATGTGGAGGGTCTTGGCCGTCGGAGGAGGAGCATATGTCACCGCTGTCGTCGTCCTTGGAGTCCGAGAGGACGATGAGCCCCTTCATCCAACATAGCGCCCTATCCTGCTGCTGCTTCAACTAGGCCACCCGAGCCTTCTCCACCGCTGCCTCTTTCGCCTCGTGCTCCGACTATGGAATAGCAAGCCGGAGTGCCATGACGTTCTTCCATCGGAGGCGGTGAGCGTCCGTCTCCGCTGTCGTGAGGGACCAGTGGTAGACCCATGCGAGGAGCCGCTCGTCCTTCTCGGGCTCTGCCTGCATCCCGCGTCGACACACGCGGACTGCTCCACTATGTCCCTCTCCCGTGCCCACTGCCTTCGATTGAGGAGTGCGCGTGCGGGCCGGCGTCATGGGCACTAGCACCCGCCGCCTCTCGCGGCATGCGGGACACGCCTGCGATTGCGGAGTGCGTGTGCGGGCCGGCATCGCGGGCACTATCACCCACCCCTGCACGCGTGGAGGAGCGGCTAGCGGGGGAAGGGGACGGTGCGGGCTGCACTGTCTTGTCATCACTGCGCGCGGGCTGGGAGGGTCGAGCTCCGGTGTCCGAGCTGCGCCTGTGCAGGAGCTGCGTCGATGCTCTAGATTCGGAGCTACCGCCAGTGTCCACCTTGGAGCGCTCCAATGCAATGTAGAGGGCCATCTCTTTCTCATAGTCGAGGTCGGAGCCGGAGTCGCTGTCGGAGCTGGACATCAGAGTGGATGGGATCTGAATTGGAGAGGGAGGGGAGAGGACGGAGTGAGAGAGTGTGAGCTACGATTCGGAGTGAAGTGCCTGGATTGGGGTTTTTGTGGGACAACCGTGGGAGCGGTGGTGGGTCGGGCCTGTCAGGCAAATGTGCCTAGGCGTGCCCGGGCCACCCCATATCCGCCATAGATTTGGGCTAGATATCAGAGGTGTCGGTCAGCCCAGTCGTTTGAGGGCGGTTTGAGATGTCCAGTTGGTTTTTTTATCTGTCAGTGACCAGACTGCCAACCCGGGCATTTTAAACAGGTAGATGTCCGGCTGTAGATGCTCTAAGAGCATCTCTAGAAAACCCCTTAAAAGTGGTCAAACCCTTATAATTTTTGAGCTTTAAGGTTTTGGTCGAAAAAAGTGTCCAGAACAAAAACTATAAAAAGTGGTCCAACCCGTAATTTTTTTAAAGGGCTCCGAAAATCCACACCCGAGACCCTTATGTTTGAACGTTGGAAGGCCAAACCGAGGGTGCCTCGTATGCCGGTCAAACCTCGTCGGAGCAAACACGCCTCCGGAAATTTGCCGGAATCCGCCCGAAACTCGCTAGAATTCGTCACAGCACACCTGGAAAGGTCGCTGGATGCCGGAATCGATCATCGCCGGTTCGAATTCGACGAGCTCGACCTTGTTGTAGCCTCCCGTGACCTCAGCCTTATAGCTGGAATCCTTTTGGATCGTCCAGCAAAGGGGCACGGCTCGGCCGGCGGGGCTGGGCAAGGCCGACGGGGACGAGGCGCGGCCGGCTGCCGACGGTCGACGGGGCGTGGCCGGTTAGGGGAAGGGACGGCGCCGGCTGGGATGGAGTAAGGACCTCTTATCCCAGATTTATAATTTGTTTTTACAATATATGTTCGGCTGTAACAAAAATGGATCCTTAAAATGTCTTTCTTTCAACCCTTATCCTATTTGTACAGTTTGTAATTTTAAGGGGTATGCTAGAGATGGTCTAAAACCACTATTTTGCATTTATCCTTGGCAGGTGTGTTAATAAACAAATGCTTATATAGATTCTGTGATAGCGCCAAACCGTTATGTGTGCGAGGACTAGCATGTCGGGTGGAATCTGTTATGACCGGCGTCACTTATAACCGGAGGAGTCCCAATGGGCGCATTTAGTCAGGGGCTTAGCCCAAATTATCTTATTTTTATTAGCATCGAGATTATATAAACCGTTGTAAGACATCCTTTTGAAATGACGCAATAAGACATATTTTATTGCCCGGCTCATCGAGGAGTCGAAACCCTAATCCTAACCAAAAATCTTTGTGGCTACATTGCCTTTGCTCCTCCAAACTCGTCCCCTTTACCTTCATATATAATGATTTACATTCCGCTGCTATACTCTTAGAATTACATGTGTAGATTGATTGCTTGACTTGTGTTAATTTACTAAAATCTGCCAAGACTTAAAATTGGGAAAGGCTAGATTTTTTATTTGGTCTAGTAGTGTAATCACCCCCCTCAAGACATAATTTCGATCCTACACCGGTAGGACCCTACCTCCTACCAATTTGGTACCAGGTAGCTTCGGTTCGGTCATGTCTTCTCGCCGCCCACCCCAACCCTCCTGCTGCCGACCACTACCACCTCCCCGATGGCCACCACGGCCGGTGCCCCGCCTTTCCCGGTGCCGGTCACCTCTGCTGCGCCAGTTCCCGCCGTCCTCACCCCGAAGGAAGTCACCGGGGCGCTCCGCGACATCGCCACCACGGTCCAAGGGATCCGCCTCTCCCTGGCCGGCCCCTATGGGGCGCCGCCGGTCGGGCCACTAGCCGCCACCACCGGGTCGATGCTGCTACCGTGGCAGCCGTCGCACCAGCGGCCTCCGCCGTGCTCGCCCGGCCGCTGCAGTCGACGTTGCAGCTGCCGTCGCCACCGCCCACCACTTCTGGGTTGGGCCCTACCTCGGCGACGGGGGGCCCTATCTGCCAGGTCCGGTTCCCCCCTCGCCGTCGCCACTACCGACCTGGGTGACCGGGACTTCGCAGCCGGTATATACGACAACCGCGCCGCCGCCGCACGTCCAATCGCCACCGGCGCCACCCCCGCAGTATGAGGAGCCCTCCAGCTTCGCCGGTCCCTATGCCGGTCCCAACTGTGCTCCTTTCCATGAGGGGGCCTCCATGGTCACCGACCCGGCGCTGACCCCTTCACTGCTCCGTGCCGACAAGCCGTACCACCACGGCGGCAATACCCACCCGCCGCCGCGCTTCGCCACCTACGACGGCAGCGAGGACCCCCTGAACTGGCTCAATCAATGTGGCCAGTTTTTCCGAGGGCAACGGACGCTCGCGTCAGACCGCACCTAGCTCGCTTCGTATCACCTCCAAGGCGCCTACCTCCTACCAGAATCAAACGTGTATGCAGAGTCTCGTGCCTGTCGGGGAGTGTTGTCTTCAATGTGTGAGCACGTGCCTCATCAAATGCCACGGGGGTTGAGACTAACAGGGATGGGCAGCTGTCTCTTACTGGTAGAGGCTGCCTGAAACTGCCGCGTATTGGAAAGTTTAGACAGGGGCGATCGCTGCAGCGGGCTGTCACGGATGTTAAGACTCCGGGTAGGGTCGTCTGACTATTACCGGGCAGAGGCTGCCTGAAAACTTCTGCCAAGTAGAAAGTTGTAGCAACACTCGTCGCTGCTTGTTGTAGCCACTGGTGCGTCATGACTTTGACCCCGTCGTAGATACTCCAAAAATGGGGTCCTCGATCAAAATGATCTGGTGTCTATGGCCATGCCTGAGGTTGGAAGCTTTTTAAATGGTGAAAACTAGTACGTGGTAAAAATGAATCAATGGGGCGTCGACCTTCATCTACCACCGGTCTACTATTGACTGGCACGTCAGCAGAGGACGGTCGGCGCAAGTTGATGTCGGCAGGGCTGCAAGTTAATGCATGTCGCTGGTTACGTCCGTGGGCGATAAAATGTTGATGATCGCCAAAAAATGAGGAGATGGGAAGCACGATTGGTGTCACTGGGGATAGGTGGCGAGGCAATGGAAAACGACCTCCGCGGATGACGGCACGGGTAACGCAATGTTTAAGACTAGCCACAATGGGTAGTAACATGGACTAGTAACATGCTCATGTTGTTACTCTATGTTACTACCTTTATATTAGGGAGTAACATATATGTGGTAATATGGAGCCCTTTATTTATTAGGCTATAGACACATTTTGCCTTAATATGTGTGATGTTACTCATACTAGTAGTAACTAGCTATGTTATTACTTTCATCTCTTTCTTCATTTATTGCATGCCACATCACCTATTTAACCTAGATATGTGTGATGTTACTACCCATGTTACTTTCATTGTGGGTAGTCTAATGCATTTTTGTCTCTGCAAAGGCTTATGCTCGGATGATACTACCTCCGTCCTGTGTTATTGGTCCCTTTTGTAATTTGTGTCAAATTTTGACTAAAAATTAAACTAATAAAATTTTAATGCATGTCAACAAAAAATATATCGTTGGATTCATATTTAAACATATTTTTCAATGATATAAATTTTATTGACATGTATGAATATTTTGTGAGTTAAATTTATGGTCAAAATTTAGCACAAAATACAACGAGGATCAATAAACCAGGACGGAGGTAGTAGATGGGATATGTTTCTACACTATGTGGATTATAAGGTCAATCACCGCAGGGCAAAAGTTGATACGTAAAAACCTGACAAACACACATCTTGATTAAAAAGATGTGTGTGTCTAGGTCTCAGTCGAACGCGATTTAACAAAGTTGCAGTCAAGTGACAGGACAACAAAGAGAGAAAAGGAAAACTAAAAGGAAGGTTTTAAACGGGTCTCGATGTAAGATCGCACGGATATAGCTTTGACTAAGACTTAATGAAGTCTCAGTCGACTGAGACTTAGCAAAGCCGTTAAGAAAACGGTTTTGCTGAGTCTCAATTTTGCATGGAGGGGGTTTATGGTCCTGTCAAGGCGGTAAAGAGGGTGCAGATCACCGCCGATGCGGAGGACGACGAGATGTTGACATTGAATGTAAATTGTTTAGATGTCGCCGCAAAAATGGTCATGCAATCCGTTCGGTTCCAGAGGTTGCAGTGACATAAAGATGAGTTGACGGCGGCGGACTATGAGGATGCGGACGCGGATGCTGCCTACGCGGCGGTGACGGCACCACCTTGTTCGAGGAGCAGAATGCCGTTCCAGCAGGGATGAAATGTACGGACTGCCGTGTTAATGTTCTTTCGGATTCGGGCATGTAAACAAAACTAATCATAGTTGTCTCTTTTTTGGTTGTGATTGGGCATGCGATCTGGCGCTATTGTTATCTGGCGTGCCTTGTGGATCAGAGCACATTTGAGTTTGAAATTACTGGCGGGCATATACATGATAGCGTTGGATGGCGGCCTCCCGCATGCGTGTCCGTGGACTGGCCCTCCCTGTCCGGGAACGGGTCTGGGAGGAAATTTGATGGTCGCTGTTGCAAATGCCCTAAGATCTTGCTGAAAAGATGATAAAATGGCCAGACCTGATGCAGAGGCATGGCTCGTCATCGGAAGCCTTACCAAAAGACTCTTCCTTCCCAAGGGGTGTCCTTAAAGATGAACATTGATGCCGGATCACCGTCTGCTCTGAATCCGAACAATTGGACTTGCGCCACCAGACTGAGTAAGGCGGGGGGAGATGGCGGGAGTAAGCTAACGATGTTGCGTTCAAAGATGGATAACGACACCGACGTGCCGCCGACGTCATGAGCACATCAGCTAACCATAACGAAAAAGCTTCCACAAGTCCAAAACCGAGCACACCCCATCCCATCGACTCAATGTGCCCCTCTCCAACACAAGACGCATCACAGGGCACTTCCCAGTGTTCCCATACGCCAGCCCCCCACTAACACAGAACATAAATGCAGAAATGTTTGTTTCATGGTGTCACGTTATCCCCCTGCCTTTTGGTTGGCAAAATCAAACTGCAACGCGCGAGTCAGGCGTCGCGACAAAACTGCCTAACAATCAAAATGAGGGTCAAAAGGGGGGGGGGGGGGGGGTGGAACGGTGCTTTGCCTAGCCATCACACCACGCCGGGTTGATCATTCCATATTCGAGGGGGGCTTAGCAAAAACGGAGAAATCTCCACATATTTGCATTAATGATTCCCTTACTAAAAAATATTTTTGGAGAAGAAGCTTTTGATGCTTTGGTTCAGGCCATTTGTGACATAACATGTTCATGATATAAAAGAGAAATGCAGGGTAGAGAGTCGGTAACAACAAATACACAAAAATGTCAACATGTGCGATCAACTTCGGCAGTGCTAGATAGAGTGCAGGTTAACAATCAAGAGCGGCGTACAAGGACAACATCTTTCTGCTGTGAAGAATGAAAATTATGCACTCCCCTTCTCCATGTGATGGTTGCGCGTTGAAAATGTGCAGCAGAACTCAGCCTCCTATCTCATGTCCCGCTAACGAACAAAACAAAGTAATGTTAGAAACATGTGAAGAAGGCCAACAAATTGTCTGGAACTAAATGATCAAAAAAATGTTGTTGTCTTGTGGTTACCTGCGATGAAATAGCTAGTGCATGGGATCATAGTCATTTTCAAATGATGGCCAACACGCCGTCTACCACTATGGCGCATGGGTCATCGTTCGGAATGCATGGTTTTTTTGGGAAGTTAGGCTTAGATACCTCGACGACCCACCGGTCACCGCGCTCTATAGTGACGCGAAGACGGAACACGCCGAGCTCATTGCCTGGCTCAGCATGCGCATGAGGATATCCGTCGAAGAAGGCCTTGTCGCTATTGATGATGCGAAGCAGACGCAGACGGCGAAAGGGATGTGCTGGATGATGTCATCGCGAGGGAGCTAGTGATGACTTGTAAAGATGGCCCCCAAGATTGTACGCTTAGTGTATCCCCTTGGGCAGCCCCTTTCTCTCATGACGACTTCGCCGCCGTCGCATGCGAGGACGGTCTCGAAACCAACCTGCCAGGCGAGCGCCGGTGCGCCCTCCGAAGCCTTTGGAGCTAACGCATGGTCCAGGAGCTCCATAGAGGCGAACTCGAGGTGTCTCTAGTTGCTCGCAGGCAAAGCCAACTGCACGATGACCCCAAGCATAGGGGGGCTGCGGTTTGCGATGAACTCCACCTGGAACTTCTTTCTTGACGCCAGATAAAGCCACTCCCTCGACACCACGCTGGAATGTAGAAGGCTCTTCAAGCCATCTACGCGGCGGAGAACTTCCTCTACGAGGCAAAGAACCTTGTGCGTGGATGCCTCGCCGTCGCTTGTGGTGTGTGGTACGATGGCGGGCCATGGGTGCTGCGAATGGAGGAATGGTTGTGTGGGGGCGAAAGTGATGATACTGGTGGTTCTGGCATGGTGGTGTATGTCCCTGCCGGTGCATGGCGAAAACGAGCATGTGGGGCCGCCCGAAAATCGGTTGTTGCTCGCCAGCATGCACCTACGGCGTGATAACCAACACAGTGTCACGGACGGATACTGGCAGCGGTACAGGCGGGTCCAGAGTGTTTGACTAGTACCCAATCGCTGGTCATGCCATGGTCAAACAGCCATGCGCGCGCGGGGTTTGAGGTGATGCCCGTTATAATTCTGCATGCACTACAGGGAGTACAGTTAGCATGCATGTGTGCACCTCCTGTAGTGCCCATGTATTCCTGTGAAAACCGAAAAAAATGTTGTAGCCCGCTGAGAACAGCATCTAGTTGCACGCCACGAGGAGAACTGCCTCCAGTTGTATTCAGATTACACGGGAAGAACTGCCTCTAATTGCACGCCATGGGGAGCTTTAGTAGTTCGGAGCTGCTAAGTGCTAACACCTGAGCTTACTAATATTGCAACACACACACATAGAAAAAAGTGGCATGAAGATGGGGATCTTTTATATGCTAAACACACTAGCCTGTGCGTAGCTCGGTGTACAGAGAACGGTGGCATGGTGGAGGAGCTAGTGTGCACAATTTTTTTGGGGGTATTTCTTTCCATTCTTCTTCACATCTTCTGTTGTGATGATTCGGCCCGGACATCGGCGCACATAGAAAAACCCAGGCGTGCAATGACCAGGGTTCACAAGCTAGCACAACACGCAACAGTGCGCCCATAAGAATTAAAAGGGATGCAGCCCACAGCAAAAAATAATCACAGGGACAAGGAACGGGAAGGTTCAAACCTTTGGTGAACAGTTCAACAAAAAACATCCTGGAACCTTTCGGATTGCTACTCCTGGTCCTCTGTCTGTCGACCTGGCGTCCAGCCAGCTAGTGCTGCGCGCAACAGTGCTGCTCCAGCTACCGTGGTCCACGTTAGTCTAAAAGAAGAAATAAGCAACAATCTCCCTATAAAACGAAAATACAAATAAGGTAAGAGGATGGGGCAGATCCCAAAGCTAGTGTGCGTTCATAGAGTTTCAATCGCCAATATTTTTGTCGCGGGATGGATGGGTATGACGTCCTGTCCTTGGGCCCGAGCCTGCGCCGATGGGTTGAAGATGTTTCATCTGAATCAGAAGAAGAAGAGGGCATTGGTTACACACTTACCCTGCAGGAGGCGGCGTTGCGGAGTCTGAGTCAGACGAGGAAGAACAGATCCAGGTCAATGGGAAGGTGCCCTCGATAGGCTCGAGGTGAGAAGTTGCACGAGTTAACCGTTCGTGAGGCGTGAAAAATACCATATCCTGGCCTCGATAGCCCTAGTTGCACCGCCAAGAATGATAGTTCATCTCTTCGTCCGAGTCCGTATGGTTCCACATCCTACCCAGCAGTCGTGCCTACAGACAAAAATGAGTGAAGGCATTTTCTGTCAAATTGTACCGTGAAAACACCACAGACCGTGCCTGGCTGGCATTCCATGCCCCCGTCCACTGCCCTACCATTGTGACAGGCATTCCATGTATTGATAGTGCCCCCCCTGCTTCAGTCAGGGGGACTAAGTTGTTTGGGCGGATCAAGGTTCAGGAAAATAATCATCGATTTTTCTCAGCAATAGAAAACATCCACTCGTACTCAGAACACATCCACTAACCTGCTGACCGCCGTAGTGGACCGGTGCAACACTGTCGGCATGGGCATCATCGACGGTAGTGCTTGCAAACGCGTCTTCTTCGTTGTTCCGTTGCCCATCTCCCAATCCTTCCATCTGTCCGATCGCTAGATAGCACTCGTACAAAGGGTTTAGAGCAAACACGAGCAAGATGCTAGATATGCAAAACAAACAGCTGGACGGTGGCTTCAGTAATTAAAAGCCCATACCGTAGTTGTGCGCCTGGACTAAATATTGCAGGTCATTTTTTAGAGTACTACAGGTCGGCGCAGGTCATTACTAAGGGACCTTTCCTCTGAAAATTGCATTTAATCATCCGGCAGGTCATCATTACAGGACGGTGGAGAACCGTATTTAAAACACCTAGACTAAATACGACAAGCTGTACACACCCGCTCCAACGTCGCTGACCATTTTTTGCTGCTCTAAACCGGTGCCCAACGGTCCACAGCTTACTAGACCAAAATGGTGGTTTTAACCCAAGACGACAAGTCCAACGCCCCGTAGAACTTTTCATTATTAGCCAGAAATAGGTGATTGATCAGCTCGCCCAAAACAGCCACTGGCTCACACTGCTGCTTCGAAAAGTGACGTCGTCACTTTGCCCCGAGCACACCTGTAATCTCCAGACAGTAGGTTTCCTATTCCGGCAACTGACACCAAAAAAGTTCGGCTCAACTTTCCTCCCAAACCGTGGCGAAATTCAATAAATGATTAAAGCAGAACCTTATCCACCCAACGGTTCGAATCTCAACACAAACGAAGGGTTCTGATAACAGACATCTGAGCTAGTGTGGATAGCAAATCCATCCTCTCTCTCTCTCTCTCTCTCTCTCTATATATATATATATATATATATATATATATATATATATATATATATATATATATATATATATATATAAACGCGATTGCAAAATGACAGGATCATCGTATATCTGCCAGGGGCCACGACCGAGGTGGCGACCCAGAAGCAAGCGCTAACCAAGGCCGAAGATAAAGCGGCCAAGGAGCGCACTGAGCGAGAAAAGCAAGAGGCTCGGGTGGGCGAGGTGCAGCAAGAGCTCCAGGCTCTCGTGACGAAGCACGAGGCGTTCGAGCTTGTCTCGAAGACGCGAGAGTCTGAGCTTGCCAAGGCCCTCGAGAGCGCGAAAAGTACCAAGGCCGAAGCCCAAAAGGCCCTCCAGGAGATCGACGCAATGAAGAAGATAGCAGCGGGTAAGGCATTCTATATGCAGAGCAAGCATGTAAAAGTAAATTACGGATTACTTACCCGAATTCGGAGCTCTCTAGGAGCATTCGTAGATTTGCCCCGCAGCGTGTCGGATGCCGCACAGTTTTACCAGGCCGAGGAGGGAAGCTCAATGGAGAAGCTGTTCTGGTCTTAGTATACTGGGACCGAACACCCAATGCCTCTGAGCGACCAGCTAAAGCAGCTGGTCGAGCTGCACAAGGTGGCCGAACAGGCCATGAAGGGCCTTATGGTCTGGATGTGGTCGTCAAGCGGTCCGTCTGCATCGAAGGTGCACGCCGGGCTTTCGCCCATGTGAAGGTGCAGTGGGCCAAGCTAGACGCCATGAAGCTGATCAAGGAAGGGCCGCCGCAGGGCAAAGAGCATTTCACCCCCGAAATTTATTATGAGGGTGTCCTGAAGGGTGCCCGTCTTGTAGCGGACGAATGTTCCAAGGATGTAATATTTGAGTAAACTTGCTCATGTCATCCTGTATGATGAAAACTTGTTTCATAGCGCTATGCAACGCTTGTGTGAATTTAAAATATTACCTTCTGTTTGTCGTTTATCCAATCTGAGAGATGGCTAGTCCTCAGCTTCTGCCCCCATGCCACGAGTGCTGGGGTGTTCGGGATAAACCTGAGCACTCCTGTTCCCGTATTTGGGTCCTTCGAGGGAGGTGCTCAGCACAAGGAATAAGGCAACCGGACTAATAATGCTTTATCACTCTCACTTAGCCATAGAATTCTATAATTTTAAATTTCGGCAAAGCCCCTGGTATTCGGAAGGCCGAATTCGGGGCGCGATACACGCCTGTAAGCCGGACAGGGCCGACCCCTCGCCCTAAGCGGCATAAGTCTTTAGGGACTCGAAAACCTCGCCGAACAGCGACCAGTCTCTCGCCTTATCATGACAGTCAGTTTTAGCTTTCTCTACTGAGGTGCTCAGCCCGGCAGAACCGGGGCACAATCGCAGTAGTTCTCCTAGTGCTACCTTAGCCGATAGAGCGGAATGTAAGGTACCAAAACATAGGAGCCAGGCAAACCCAACATTTGACCAAAGACATGATTCGGAGCTGATGCATATAATGCTATAAGTTCGGGGTGCCGCACTTGTGAAGTGTTCGGACTTTTCACACCATCTTGTGGGGTACGTAAGTCCCTAGTGTATTGGCCGTACGAAAGTGTACGGTTGCAAGGCGTCGTTAATGAACGCACACATATATATATATATAATGCAATAATAGTTGTGATTTTATGCATTGTTTATTCAAAAAGGTGCGTTAAAGCAGAATGATACAGATAGTGCGATAAGCAAAGAGTGGGACTATGTCCCTTCCAAGGGCAAGCTGAGGAATAGTATTAAATCAAATATTTCGCTCGTTATTGTAATCCACCTGGGAATTCTGTGGTGTGACGTAGCTTTCTGCCTCCTTGGTTGCTGCATCATGTGTTCGGCAATAGTGCTGCCGGACAGGGTTTCCAGAGATTAAGGTCCTGAAAAAAGAGAAAAATAACCAAACGGGAAGCCCCTAGTGTGGTTTAAGCCGCGTCTTGGGGCGTGCCGCAGTGTGCCCCCTCCCCACCTGTGCCCATGGTATTTTTAATGCGTAATTATGTACGCGTGGCACGAGCTTCGCCGTTTGGCTAGGACTGGGGTGGGGGCCGCATTGCTACGCGAGCTCAGATCGCGCTAGGCAGTCTATTTGCCGATTGCTCCAAGCGCGCTTGAAGGTGACCGGGTTTTGAAACGCCGACCTGGTGGATTGCCTTGAGAGACTGATTTGCGCTTCTGCTGCGAGGGCCGCAGTGTGCTCCTCTGTTCGGAAAGAGCGCTTTGTGTTTCCATTGACTGTAATAACCCCGCGAGGTCCTGGCATCTTGAGCTTGAGGTATGCATAATGCGGTACCGCATTGAATCTCGCAAATGCGGTTCGCCCGAGCAGTGCATGATAACCACTGCGGAACAGGACTGTATCGAAGATTAACTCTTCGCTTCAGAAGTTATCCGGGGATCCGAAGACCACTTCCAGTGTAATTGAGCCTGTACAATGGGCCTCTACGCCTGGAATGACGCCCTTAAAGGTCATTTTTGTGGGTTTGATCCTTGAGGGGTCTATACCCATTTTGCGCACCGTGTCCTGATAAAGCAGGTTTAGGCTGCTGCCGCCATCCATAAGGACTCGAGTGAGGTGAAATCCGTCAATGATTGGGTCCAGAACCAGTGCGGCGAATCCGCCATGACGGATACTAGTGGGATGGTCCCTGCGATCGAAAGTGATCGGATAGGAGGACCACGGGTTGAATTTTGGGGCGACTGGCTCCAACGCATATAAGTCCTCGAGCGCGCGCTTCCGCTCCGTCTTGGGGATGTGGGTTGCGTATATCATGTTCACCGTCCGCACTTGTGGGGGAGACCTCTTCTGTCCTCCGGTGTGTGGCTACAGGGGCTCCTCCTCGTCATCGCTATGTGGCCCCTTGTCCTTGTTTTCGGCAATTAACTTGCCGTTGAACACCCAACAATCCCTGTTGGTGTGATTGGCTGGCTTTTCTGGGGTGCCGTGTATTTGACACGAGCAATTGAGTATAAGGTCCAAGGTGGACGGTCCTGGCATACTTTGTTTGAATGGCTTTTTCCGCTGACCGGGTTTAGAGCATTTGAATCCAGCATTGACTGCCGTATCCTCGTTCACTACAACATGAACCCCCCCTATAGCAATGAATTTTTCCGTATCTAGAAGTCCATATATCCGTTGTTAGTGTGTTTACCAACGGTCTAGGATGCGTTTCCTTATCCGGTGTTGCTAGCGCATAATGCAACGCTTATATTATCGTTGGTAAAAAGGGACCGTTGCAAAAATACAACACATAAAACAGACTCGTGCAACACTTCTATGCGTTGGTGATTATTGTATAGGGAACAAAATACCAGGGCTTGGCAACGGAGGATTTGCAATGCTTCAAGTGTTGGTTCATTTATAATATCAATATTATTATTTTTTATACATATTGCCAGGAATTAAATTAGTGCTTCACATAATGGTGATAACTATGAATGTCTAGTAAAGAAAAACAAGAGAATTACTTGCGGGAGGAAGAATCATATATTAGATAAAATTGTTGGATTATAATAGGGGATATTACACAAGGAAAATCATCCAAA
The DNA here is from genome assembly GCA_034509565.1 of Triticum monococcum. Classification (NCBI taxonomy): domain Eukaryota; kingdom Viridiplantae; phylum Streptophyta; class Magnoliopsida; order Poales; family Poaceae; genus Triticum; species Triticum monococcum. Next base: position 58,694,090 of record CM067846.1, on the reverse strand, counting down.
TGGATATACAATCTAAATGTTTTCTTGACTTCAATTAAAAGAATCCATCAACATCCATAGAACTTAACTAAAACACAATCAATGAACATCATCCAACAGGAACTTGATCCCTACAACTTAACTAAAACTGAAACCATCCGTCTTCATCATCATGAACAGGAACATCATCATCACTGTAGTATACTTGCCACACACACCCATAGAATCGTCCATTTATCTTTTGAATCTACAAAAAATGAACTGTTAACACAGAATGCATTGACATGATGCAAGTACTGATATATGCAGGATATTAGTCACTTACAAAGGTTGACATGCACAACCAAATCTGCATTACCAAGAGTTGCAGTTTTTGCGACTCTGTACCTAATCTTCAGTTTTCACAAGTGCCATCTCGACATGCACTACCTAGAATTCATTAGTAATTTTAGCACCGTCAAGTTCAAATTTAGGATCACAACTTACAACGGTAGCAAGAGCTACATTTCTGTTATGATTTTTTAGGCTCGTTAAAAATACTTTGTTTTCCTGCCTGTTAGAGAAAATAAAAGTTACCATGGGCAGAATCATGTCAAGCAAAATAATTAATAGAAACATGACATATAACACAAAATGTTGAGAGGCCAAGACATGTCGTTTTTGCATCTTTTCCTCTACTTTATGGTTATGAATACATTCTTCTACATGTTAATCTCATGATGTGCAACATCTATGAAATTCTATGAAGCCTTTCACTACAAACAAAGTAGTTTTGGTGATGAACGCGTAAAATAATTAAACTTCATATGATATCTTTAATGTAGAACACAAAGATAGACATTTTTATTCGAGTAGCAGTATGGTATGATAAACTGCATAATTCGGAGGCACCTACTGGAAGATATAGAAGCAGTGTGTTTGACCATTAATCAAGTAACAAAATATTACTATATCAATACCTGGGACATATTAAGCCAAAAGATAAATTAAATTTACCAAATTAGTACAAATAAAACATATTAGACAATAAAAAGAAGCTTTGAAGCATAACATCCATCATAAATGAGGTACTCCCAGTACCGACCCAATGATTTTGCATGCACTGCAGCGAGGACAACAGGGCGGATCAAGCATTAGTTCATATTTACCACCAACTCCTAATAAAATAGCTAGTATATATCTAGATCAAACTCTAACTAGCACATCTAAGCAGATAAATCAAAGGCAGTGACACTATTAAGAAAAGGAGAAGACACAGCAGAGAAAACAAGACTGTAGTATGTTCGAACAAATAATTAGGATGTCTTGTTTGTAGACTTCAAATACAAATCAGATAGAGATATGGTGATATATTTAATTGGAAGTTGCAGGCATCCAAAAATAATATTGAATATGGTCTAATAATTGAAGGACACTACAGATGAACGATGCTTATCAAAGTGATATTGAAACAATTGACATTATTTTTCTTTTTCTTTTTGCAATCCATCAGTACATGACCTCATGATGAATCAGAAACATGTTAGTATTTATAAAGTGGCCATAGGCTACAAATTTGCTTCTCTTTTCCCCATGGCGTGTATTCTTCGTTGTAAATAAAAAACACATCAAGAGAATAAAGGAGTGACACTATGGATGTAGGCAAGCATAGTATAAAGAGGAAGCACGAACCACAAAAGAAGTGTCTAGAATTTGGTAAACTAGCAGACAAAACCGTGTAGGTATATGTTGTTAATAATAGAAGAAGGGGACATCAATCAAATTCCAAAAGCCAGGTGAATAAATGGAAAACACCTATGGTTTTGTACTCCTGGAACACAATCTAGTTCAGTTATCTTTAAAAAATACAGAAGTCAGATAGGTTGTAATAGGTGTGGAATTTTATCTAACATGTCACTTGAGTAAATAAGTACTAATTGTCTCAGCATAGTTTTATAAGATTTGTTTCCCTTCTACTGTATTTAGGGGTTACGTAGTAGACAAATTTCTGTTCATAAATCATAAGTAAATCGCAAGATCTGTTTGCATAAAAAAATTGATATGACATTCAGCTCACATAAACATCTTTTTAAATGGCAAGCACAGCTCATGGTAGATGTACTCAATAATATTTTTCAGAGTTTTGTGACAAGCAACAGTGATTGATCACCAGATTACCTTCCTTTCGATCTTGAACTCTAACTGTAGTGGGGAGAAAGCCTTATGCAGCTGAGTGCTAATTTCACCAGATGTTGATGGATGATAATGCGGAGAACTGCGGATCAGAAGCCCTCAGATCCAACAAGTACTCAGCTTTGCCATGCTCTACACCGATATCCTTCTCCCACAGCGTCGCGACAGCCTAGTCGACCAAGCTGCGTAAAGCTGTCAACCTGCTCCTCAGTTTGTAGTAGCAGAGAGCATAGAGATCTGAATGGTCTTTTAAGCGAATGAAATATATAAAAAAGTTACTGAACTGTGCCTCAAATAAAAGAGGGGGTAAGTTTTGGGGTCATGTCCATTGCAACATATTCGGTGCTTGAGCGCGATCGCATTTCTCTGCACCGAGTGGAGGTAATTATTACTTAGTAGAGAAATTTGATTTGTAACTTGATCTGAAGTCTCGAAAAGAAATATGAACATATGACGGAGTGACTGATCAGGCCTACAACATAAGCAAGTGGCACCATAAGCAAAAAGTGGAACTTTGAATTGTCATCATCAACCACGGGACTAACAGAAGCAGCCTTATTATACAATCACTCAACCACATAATCAAGCAACCAACGATTGCACAATCAAATTTTACTTCCATGGGCTCGTGACAGGGTCCTATAAGCCATAACTGAAATCAATTGAATCACAACAAGAGGCTCTAGCTAGAAGCTCTCCTTTGCACAAACCATCTATAATTCAACTTGTCCGTCATTATCAGGGACTGGCAAGTCGTAACCAGCAATCCCCAACAATACTGAAGTCAAATAGAGCAAGATGGGGAGAATAAAATTGGGAGAAGAGAAGCGGTCCGGCTCACCATGGCAGCGCGATTGCGAGGGTGGTTGCAGCAGTAACTCCGCCCCTAGCTACAGGCCCGCGTGCGAAGGTAGTAGACGTAGTTGGTCGTAGGGAAGCGGTGACGAGGGGCGGCGCGTCGGGAAGCAGGGTCGCAGGGGAGCGTTGACTAGGGGTGGCGCACCCGGATGGAGTATCGCAGGAGGAGTGGTGAGGGGCGTCCTTCCTCAGCGGAGGATCACAGGGGAGTGGTGAGGAGCGGCGCTCCGGGATGGAGGTAGGTCGAGGGCCGGCGGCCGGCGTGGGAGCCTATAGGATCGAGAGGAGGAATAGGGAGGCAGGGAAAGGTAATGACCTAGATTAATCGGGAAAACCAACTTGGGCCGGGCTAGGCAAGAAGCTGGGTTAGTACGTTGGGCTCTTTACTTGGAGTTGTGGAGCACACATCTATTATGCGTATCTATTATGAATTTGCAACATACAGTCAAAACGTTGTAGAATATGTGTTGCTTTATAGGGGGTTTCCTTGTAGTGGTTATTATCGCTGTTAATGCGGCGCTTATGTTTGTTGCGACGTGACCTGTTATTGCCTTCCTTGGTATCCGAAGTACCATGGTTCTTTGATATGTTATTACTACGAGCCAGCCAACTGTCTTCTCCCACACAAAAGCGGGTCATGAGTGTCGTGAGGGCTGCCATAGATTTCGGCTTTTCCTGACCAAGGTGCTGGGCTAGCCATTCGTCGCGGATTTTGTGTTTGAAAGCCGCTAGGGCCTCTTCATCCGGACAGTCGACAATTTGATTTTTCTTTGTTAGGAACCGAGTCGAGAATTGCCTGGCCGATTCTTCTGACTGCTGAATTATGTGGCTCAAGTAATCGGAATCGGGTGGCCGCACATAAGTGCCCTGAAAGTTGTCGAGGAATACGGCTTCTAGATCTTCCCAACAACTAATGGACTCGGTTGGCAAGCTGTTAAGCCAATGCTGAAGGAAATATGCCCTAGAGGCAATAATAAAGTTATTATTTATTTCCTTATATCATGATAAATGTTTATTATTCATGCTAGAATTGTATTAACCGAAAACATAATACATGTGTGAATACATAGACCAACAGAGTGTCACTAGTATGCCTCTACTTGACTAGCTCGTTAATCAAAGATGGTTATGTTTCCTAACCATGAACAAAGAGTTGTTATTTGATTAACGAGGTCACATCATTAGTAGAATGATCTGATTGACATGACCCATTCCATTAGCTTAGCATCCGATCGTTTAGTATGTTGCTATTGCTTTCTTCATGACTTATACATGTTCCTATAACTATGAGATTATGCAACTCCCGTTTACCGGAGGAACACTTTGGGTACTACCAAACGTCACAACGTAACTGGGTGATTATAAAGGAGTACTATAGGTGTCTCCAATGGTAGATGTTGGGTTGGCGTATTTCAAGATTAGGGTTTGTCACTCCGATTGTCGGAGAGGTATCTCTGGGCCCTCTCGGTAATGCACATCACATAAGCCTTGCAAGCACTGCAACTAATATGTTAGTTGTGAGATGATGTATTACGGAACAAGTAAAGAGACTTGCCAGTAACGAGATTGAACTAGGTATTGGATACCGACGATCGAATCTCGGGCAAGTAACATACCGATGACAAAGGGAACAACGTATGTTGTTATGCGGTCTGACCGATAAAGATCTTCGTAGAATATGTAGGAGCCAATATGGGCATCCAGGTCCCGCTATTGGTTATTGACCGGAGACGTGTCTCGGTCATGTCTACATTGTTCTCGAACCGTAGGGTCCGCACGCTTAACGCTACGATGACAGTTATTATGAGTTTATGCATTTTGATGTACCGAAGATTGTTCGGAGTCCCGGATGAGATCACGGACATGACGAGGAGTCTCGAAATGGTCGAGACGTAAAGATTGATATATTGGAAGCCTATGTTTGGACATAGGAAGTGTTCCGGGTGAAATCGGGATTTTACCGGAATACCGGGAGGGTTACCGGAACCCCCCGGGAGACTAATGGGCCTATTGGGCCTTAGTGGAAAAGAGAGAAGGGGCAGCCCACAGCCTAGCCGCGCGCCCCCCCCTTCCCCAAGTCCTAGTAGAACTAGGAGAAGGGGCCGGCCCCCCTCTCTCTCCTTTCCCCCCGGGAGTCCTAATAGATTTAGGATTGGAGGGGGGAGTCCTACTCCCGGTGGGAGTAGGACTCCCTCTGCGCCTCCCTCTCCCTGGCCGGCCGGCTCCCCCTCCTCCAACCTTTATATACGGGGGCAGGGGGCACCCCAAGGCACACAAGTTGATCCTTGAGATCGTTCCTTAGCCGTGTGCGGTGCCCCCCTGCCACCAAATTCCACCTCGATCGTACCGTTACAGTGCTTAGGCGAAGCCCTGCGTCGGTAGTACATCAAGATCGTCACCACGCCGTCGTGCTGACGGAACTCTTCCTCGACGCTTTGCTGGATCGGAGCCCGAGGAACGTCATCGAGCTGAACGTGTGCTAAGAACTCGGAGGTGCCGGAGTAACGGTGCTTGGATCGGTCGGATCGGGAAGAAGACGTACGACTACTTCCTCTATGTTGTGTGATCGCTTCCGCAGTCGGTCTGCGTTGGTACGTAGACAACACTCTCCCCTCTCGTTGCTGTGCATCACCATGATCTTGCGTGTGCGTAGGAAAATTTTCGAAATTACTGCGTTCCCCAACAGTGGCATCCGAGCCTAGGTTTGATGGTTTGATGTTATTTGCATGAGTAGAACACAAGCGAGTTGTGGGCGATACAAGTCATACTGCCTACCAGCATGTCATACTTTGGTTCGGCGGTATTGTTGGGTGATACGATCCGGACCAACCTTACGCGTACTCTTACGCGAGACCGGTTCCCTCGACGTGCTTTGCACACAGATGGCTTGCGGAAGACTGTCTCTCCAACTTTAGTTGAACCAAGTGTGACTACGCCCGGTCCTTGAGAAGGTTAAAACGGAGTCTATTTGACAAACTATCGTTGTGGTTTTGATGCGTAGGTGAGATGAGTTCTTACTTAAGCCCGTAGTAGCCACCTAAAACTTGCAACAACAAAGTAGAGGACGTCTAACTTGTTTTTGCAGGGTATGTTGTGATGTGATATGGTCAAGGCATGATGCTGATTTTATTGTATGAGATGATCATGTTTTGTAACCGAGTTATCGGCAACTGGCAGGAGCCATATGGTTGTCGCTTTATTGTATGCAATGCAATCGCGATGTAATGCTTTACTTTATTACTAAACGGTAGTGATAGTCGTGGAAGCATAATATTGGCGAGACGACAACGATGCTACGATGGAGATCAAGGTGTCGCGCCGGTGACGATGGTGATCATGACGGTGCTTCGGAGATGGAGATCACAAGCACAAGATGATGATGGCCATATCATATCACTTATATTGATTGCATGTGATGTTTATCCTTTTATGCATCTTATCTTGCTTTGATTGACGGTAGCATTATAAGATGATCTCTCACTAAATTATCAAGAAGTGTTCTCCCTGAGTATGCACCGTTGCCAAAGTTCGTCGTGCCCAGACACCACGTGATGATCGGGTGTGATAAGCTCTACGTCCAAATACAACGGGTGCAAAACAGTTGCACACGCAGAATACTCAGGTTATACTTGACGAGCCAAGCATATACAGATATGGCCTCGGAACACAGAGACCAAAAGGTCGAGCGTGAATCATATAGTAGATATGATCAACATAACGATGTTCACCATTGAAAACTACTCCATCTCACGTGATGATCGGTTATGGTTTAGTTGATTTGGATCACGTGATCACTTAGAAGATTAGAGGGATGTCTGTCTAAGTGGGAGTTCCTAAGTAATTTGATTAACTGAACTTAAACTTATCATGAACTTAGTACCTGATAGTATCTTGCTTGTTTATGTTGATTGTAGATAGATGGCTCGTGCTATTGTTCCGTTGAATTTTAATGCGTTCCTTGAGAAAGCAAAGTTGAAAGATGATGGTAGCAATTACACGGACTGGGTCCGTAACCTGAGGATTATCCTCATTGCTGCACAGAAGAATTACGTCCTGGAAGCACCGCTGGGTGACAGGCCTGCTGCTGGAGCAACGCCAGATGTTGTGAACGTCTGGCAGAGCAAAGCTGATGACTACTCGATAGTTCAGTGTGCCATGCTTTACGGCTTAGAATCGGGACTTCAACAACATTTTGAACGTCATGGAGCATATGAGATGTTCCAGGAGTTGAAGTTAATATTTCATGCAAATGCCCGAATTGAGAGATATGAAGTCTCCAATAAGTTCTATAGCTGCAAGATGGAGGAGAACAGTTCTGTCAGTGAGCATATACTCAAAATGTCTGGGTATAATAATCACTTGATTCAGATGGGAGTTAATCTTCCAGATGATTGCGTCATTGACAGAATTCTCCAATCACTGCCACCAAGCTACAAGAGCTTCGTGATGAACTATAATATGCAAGGGATGAACAAGACTATTCCCGAGCTCTTCGCAATGCTGAAAGCTGCGGAGGTAGAAATCAAGAAGGAGCATCAAGTGTTGATGGTTAGCAAAACCACTAGTTTCAAGAAAAAGGGCAAAGGAAAGAAGAAGGGAAACTTCAAGAAGAACAGCAAGCAAGTTGCTGCTCAGGAGAAGAAACCCAAGTCTGGACCTAAGCCTGAAACTGAGTGCTTCTACTACAAGCAGACTGGTCACTGGAAGCGGAACTGCCCCAAGTATTTGGCGGATAAGAAGGATGGCAAAGTGAGCAAAGGTATATGTGATATACATGTTATTGATGTGTACCTTACTAGAGCTCGCAGTAGCACCTGGGTATTTGATACTGGTTCTGTTGCTAATATTTGCAACTCGAAACAGGGACTACAGAATAAGCGGACGCTAGCAAAGGACGAGGTGACGATGCGCGTGGGAAACGGTTCCAAAGTCGATGTGATCGCGGTCGGCACGCTACCTCTACATCTACCTTCGGGATTAATATTAGACCTAAATAATTGTTATTTGGTGCCAGCGTTGAGCATGAACATTATATCTGGATCTTGTTTAATGCGAGACGGTTATTCATTTAAATCAGAGAATAATGGTTGTTCTATTTATATGAATAATATCTTTTATGGTCATGCACCTTTGAAGAGTGGTCTATTCTTGTTGAATCTCGAAGATAGTGATACACATATTCATAATGTAGAAGCCAAAAGATGCAAAGTTAATAATGATAGTGCAACTTATTTGTGGCACTGCCGTTTTGGTCATATCGGTGTAAAGCGCATGAAGAAACTCCATACTGATGGGCTTTTGGAACCACTTGATTATGAATCACTTGGTACTTGCGAACCGTGCCTCATAGGCAAGATGACTAAAACACCGTTCTCCGATACTATGGAGAGAGCAACAAATTTATTGGAAATCATACATACCGATGTATGTGGTCCGATGAATATTGAGGCTCGTGGCGGATATCGTTATTTTCTCACCTTCACAGATGATTTAAGCAGATATGGGTATATCTACTTAATGAAACATAAGTCTGAAACATTTGAAAAGTTCAAAGAATTTCAGAGTGAGGTTGAAAATCATCGTAACAAGAAAATAAAGTTTCTACGATCTGATCGTGGAGGAGAATATTTGAGTTACGAGTTTGGTGTACATTTGAAAAATTGTGGAATAGTTTCGCAACTCACGCCACCCGGAACACCACAACGTAATGGTGTGTCCGAACGTCGTAATCGTACTTTACTAGATATGGTGCGATCTATGATGTCTCTTACTGATTTACCGCTATCGTTTTGGGGTTATGCTTTAGAGACGGCCGCATTCACGTTAAACAGGGCACCATCAAAATCCGTTGAGACGACACCTTATGAACTATGGTTTGGCAAGAAACCAAAGTTGTCGTTTCTTAAAGTTTGGGGCTGCGATGCTTATGTGAAAAAGCTTCAACCTGATAAGCTCGAACCCAAATCGGAGAAATGTGTCTTCATAGGATATCCAAAGGAAACTATTGGATACACCTTCTATCACAGATCCGAAGGCAAGATTTTTTTTGCTAAATTCGGAAACTTTCTAGAGAAGGAGTTTCTCTCGAAAGAAGTGAGTGGGAGGAAAGTAGAACTTGACGAGGTAACTGTACCTGCTCCCTTATTGGAAAATAGTACATCACAGAAAACTGTTTCTGCGACACCTATACCAATCAGTGAGGAAGCTAATGATGATGATCATGAAGCTTCAGAACAAGATACTACTGAACCACGTAGATCAACCAGAGTGAGATCCGCACCAGAGTGGTACGGTAATCCAGTTCTGGAAGTCATGATGCTAGATCATGATGAACCTACGAACTATGAAGAAGCGATGGTGAGCCCAGATTCCGCAAAGTGGCTTGAGGCCATGAAATCTGAGATGGGATCCATGTATGAAAACAAAGTATGGACTTTGGTTGACTTGCCCGATGATCGGCAAGCAATTGAGAATAAATGGATCTTCAAGAAAAAGACTGACGCTGACGGTAATATTACTGTCTATAAAGCTCGACTTGTCGCGAAAGGTTTTCGACAAGTTCAAGGAGTTGACTACGATGAGACCTTCTCACCCGTAGCGATGCTTAAGTCCGTCAGAATTATGTTAGCAATTGCCGCATTTTATGATTATGAAATATGGCAGATGGATGTCAAAACTGCATTCCTGAATGGATTTCTGGAAGAAGAGTTGTATATGATACAACCAGAAGGTTTTGTCGATCCAAAGGGAGCTAACAAAGTATGCAAACTCCAGCGATCCATTTATGGACTGGTGCAAGCATCTCGGAGTTGGAATAAACGCTTTGATAGTGTGATCAAAGCATTTGGCTTTATACAGACTTTTGGAGAAGCCTGTATTTACAAGAAAGTGAGTGGGAGCTCTGTAGCATTTCTAATATTATATGTGGATGACATATTGCTGATTGGAAATGATATAGAATTTCTGGATAGCATAAAGGGATACTTGAATAAAAGTTTTTCGATGAAAGACCTCGGGGAAGCTGCTTACATATTAGGCATAAAGATCTATAGAGATAGATCAAAACGCTTAATTGGACTTTCACAAAGCACATACCTTGACAAGATTTTGAAGAAGTTCAAAATGGATCAAGCAAAGAAAGGGTTCTTGCCTGTGTTACAAGGTATGAAGTTGAGTAAGACTCAATGCCCGACCACTGCAGAAGATAGAGAGAAAATGAAAGATGTTCCCTATGCTTCAGCCATAGGCTCTATCATGTATGCAATGCTGTGTACCAGACCTGATGTGTGCCTTGCTATAAGTTTAGCAGGGAGGTACCAAAGTAATCCAGGAATGGATCACTGGACAGCGGTCAAGAACATCCTGAAATACCTGAAAAGGACTAAGGATATGTTTCTCGTATATGGAGGTGACAAAGAGCTCACCGTAAGAGGTTACGTTGATGCAAGCTTTGACACTGATCCGGACGATTCTAAATCGCAAACCGGATACGTGTTTACTTTAAACGGTGGAGCTGTCAGTTGATGCAGTTCTAAACAAAGCGTCGTAGCGGGATCTACATGTGAAGCGGAGTACATAGCTGCTTCGGAAGTAGCGAACGAAGGAGTCTGGATGAAGGAGTTCATATCCGATCTAGGTGTCATACCTAGTGCATCGGGTCCAATGAAAATCTTCTGTGACAATACTGGTGCAATTGCCTTAGCAAAGGAATCCAGATTTCACAAAAGAACCAAACACATGAAGAGACGCTTCAACTCCATCCGGGATTTAGTCCAAGTGGGAGACATAGAGATTTGCAAGATACATACGGATCTGAATGTTGCAGACCCGTTGACTAAGCCTCTTCCACGAGCAAAACATGATCAGCACCAAGGCTCCATGGGTGTTAGAATCATTACTGTGTAACCTAGATTATTGACTCTAGTGCAAGTGGGAGACTGAAGGAAATATGCCCTAGAGGCAATAATAAAGTTATTATTTATTTCCTTATATCATGATAAATGTTTATTATTCATGCTAGAATTGTATTAACCGGAAACATAATACATGTGTGAATACATTGACCAACAGAGTGTCACTAGTATGCCTCTACTTGACTAGCTCGTTAATCAAAGATGGTTATGTTTCCTAACCATGAACAAAGAGTTGTTATTTGATTAACGAGGTCACATCATTAGTAGAATGATCTGATTGACATGACCCATTCCATTAGCTTAGCATCCGATTGTTTAGTATGTTGCTATTGCTTTCTTCATGACTTATACATGTTCCTATAACTATGAGATTATGCAACTCCCGTTTACCGGAGGAACACTTTGGGTACTACCAAACGTCACAACGTAACTGGGTGATTATAAAGGAGTACTACAGGTGTCTCCAATGGTAGATGTTGGGTTGGCGTATTTCGAGATTAGGGTTTGTCACTCCGATTGTCGGAGAGGTATCTCCGGGCCCTCTCGGTAATACACATCACATAAGCCTTGCAAGCACTGCAACTAATATGTTAGTTGTGAGATGATGTATTACGGAATGAGTAAAGAGACTTGCCAGTAACGAGATTGAACTAGGTATTGGATACCGACGATCGAATCTCGGGCAAGTAACATACCGATGACAAAGGGAACAACGTATGTTGTTATGCGGTCTGACCGATAAAGATCTTCGTAGATTATGTAGGAGCCAATATGGGCATCCAGGTCCCGCTATTGGTTATTGACCGGAGACGTGTCTCGGTCATGTCTACATTGTTCTCGAACCGTAGGGTCCGCACGCTTAACGTTACGATGACAGTTATTATGAGTTTATGCATTTTGATGTACCGAAGATTGTTCGGAGTCCCGGATGAGATCACGGACATGACGAGGAGTCTCAAAATGGTCGAGACGTAAAGATTGATATATTGGAAGCCTATGTTTGGACATAGGAAGTGTTCCGGGTGAAATCGGGATTTTACCGGAATACCGGGAGGGTTACCGGAACCCCCCGGGAGACTAATGGGCCTATTGGGCCTTAGTGGAAAAGAGAGAAGGGGCAGCCCACAGCCTAGCCGCGCCCCCCCCTTCCCCAAGTCCTAGTAGGACTAGGAGAAGGGGCCGGCCCCCTCTCTCTCCTTTCCCCCCGGGAGTCCTAATAGGATTAGGATTGGAGGGGGGAGTCCTACTCCCGGTGGGAGTAGGACTCCCTCTGCGCCTCCCTCTCCCTGGCCGACCGGCTCCCCCTCCTCCAACCTTTATATACGGGGGCAGGGGGCACCCCAAGGCACACAAGTTGATCCTTGAGATCGTTCCTTAGCCGTGTGCGGTGCCCCCTGCCACCAAATTCCACCTCGATCGTACCGTTACAGTGCTTAGGCGAAGCCCTGCGTCGGTAGTACATCAAGATCGTCACCACGCCGTCGTGCTGACGGAACTCTTCCTCGACGCTTTGCTGGATCGGAGCCCGAGGAACGTCATTGAGCTGAACGTGTGCTAAGAACTCGGAGGTGCCGGAGTAACGGTGCTTGGATCGGTCGGATCGGGAAGAAGACGTACGACTACTTCCTCTATGTTGTGTGATCGCTTCCGCAGTCGGTCTGCGTTGGTACGTAGACAACACTCTCCCCTCTCGTTGCTGTGCATCACCATGATCTTGCGTGTGCGTAGGAAAATTTTCGAAATTACTGCGTTCCCCAACAAATGCCGCGCTAGTCCCTTGAGCTTTAGTGGGAGGTATTTGATGGCATGTAAGTCGTCACCGCGGGCCATGTGGATGTGGAGGAGGAAATCCTCGATCCATACTATGGGATCTGTTGTGCTGTCGTATGATTCAATATTTACAGGTTTGAAACCTTGTGGGATTTGATGATCCATTACTTCGTCTGTGAAGCATAAGGGGTGTGCGGCGCCTCTGTATTGGGCTATATCGCGACGCAGCTCGAATGGGTCTTGCCCGCTGTGTTCGGCCCGGCCGGATTTGCTTTTGCTGTATCCGGCGTGATGTTTATCGTCTCGCAGAGTGGCGTGTCCTCGTGATCCGTAGATCGATCTTGCATGCTTTGGTTTGTCCTCCAATATGTCTCACAGTTCTAGCGTATCTCCCCATGCCTTTTTATTTGAATGGCGTCGGGGTGGAGGCTGAGTTTTTGGCTGGAATGCCTCTCTATCGCGGCCACGAGGTGGGCGATCAGCCATATCATACGATTCTTCCTCCAGTCGAGGTAGCAACCTGCACTTCTGGTAACTCTTGGAGGGGTGCTCGAGTTTATATTCCTCGGCCGCGAGGACTTCAGTCCATCTGTCAGCTAGCAGATCCTGATTAGCTTGAAGCTGCTGATTTTTCTTAAGGCTATTTGCCGTGGCTATAAGCCGACGTTTGAAGCGCTCTTGTTCGACGGGATCCTCTGGCGCAACGAATTCATCATCACAGAGGCTTGCCTCGTCTTCGGAGGGGAATGTAATTATCATCCTCCTCTTCTCCATCCGCCGCTCTCTCAGGAGGGCTGGCTCCTCCATTCTCCTGTTCTAAATCTTGCTGGAGGGGATTGTTGTTGTCTTCGGCACTATCCGGAGTATTATTATCTCCTGTGCCGGTATCACCACTTTTGCTTTGGCGGGACTTTGAGCGGCGCCGCTGACGTCGGCGCTTGGGTTGCTTCTTGGAGGGGTCATCCTCCGCTATCTCATCGTCATTGCCTTCTTTGGGTGTATCCACCATGTATATATCGTATGATGAGGTGGTTGTCCAGTGCCCTGTGGGCGGTGGTTCCTCTTCGCCTCCCGTATCGTCGTCCATACCGTCGATATATTCGGAGTCGAAGTCGAGCATGTCGGTTAAGTCATCGATAGTGGCTACTAAGTGGGTGGTGGGTGGGCCTCGAATTTCTTCATCGTCCGCATCCCAGTCTTGCCGGACATAGTTCGGCCAGGATCCTCCTGACAAGGAGAGAGACCTTAATGAGTTCAGTATGTCGCCAAAGGGCGGGTGCTGAAAAATATCCGCGGAGGTAAACTCCATGATCGGCGCCCAATCGGATTCGATAGGAACGGGCGCAGGCGGTTCGGAGTCCGTGGCCGGAGAAGGATCCGGAAGTTTAACAACACGGCTCTCGTGCAAGGTAAGGTCGATGTTTGGCTCAATCGCCGCTGAGGGTAAGGCCTCCGTAGCGGGGACCATCCACCCATCCGCGGAAGGCGCACCTAGCTCCGAATTGAGGGTCGGAGGGGCTGCCTGTGCGATCTCTTGAACACTATCCGATGGTAGCGCTAGACCGCACTCATCGTGACCGCGTGACGCACAAGGCAGAGGCTCAAATCCGTCAAAGATCAAGTCTCCGCGGATATCGGCAGTGTAGTTTAAGCTTCCAAACCTAACCTGGTGGCCAGGGGCGTAACTTTCAATCTGCTCCAGATGGCCAAGCGAATTGGCCCACAGTGCAAAGCCGCCGAATACGAAGATCTGTCCGGGGAGAAAAGTCTCACCCTGGATTGCATCGCCATCGATGATAGTAGGTGCCATCAAGCCTAACGGCGACGACACAGAGGAACTCTCAATGAAAGAACCAATGTCGGTGTCAAAACCGGCGGAGCTTGGGTAGGGGTTCCCGAACTGTGTGTCTAGGCCGGATGGTAACAGGAGGCAGGGGACACAATGTTTTACCCAGGTTCGGGCCCTCTTGACGGAGGTAAAACCCTACGTCCTGCTTGATTAATATTGATGATATGGGTAGTACAAGAGTAGATCTACCACGAAATCAGAGAGGCTAAACCCTAGAAGCTAGCCTATGGTATGATTGTATGTTGTAGTTGTTGTGTCCTACGGACTAAAACTCTCCGGTTTATATAGACACCGGAGAGGGTTAGGATTACACAAGGTCAGTTACAAAGGAGGAGATATCCATATCCGTATTGCCTAGCTTGCCTTCCATGCCAAGTAGAGTCCCATCCGGACATGAGACGAAGTCTTCAATCTTGTATATTCAAAGTCTAACAGTACGGCCAAAGGATATAGTCTGGCTGTCCGGAGACCCCCTAATCCAGGACTCCCTCACCTGCGTTTTGCCTTCAAGTGGACTTTGTTCTTTACTCAGAATAATCTTTGTGCTTGAGACGTAGCTCTGAGGTGGTGACTCCAGTCGACCTGCACTTCGTCGTCCTTGCGGGTTGGGACGGAGCACGCATTGCCGTCGACCTGCACCTCGTCGTCCTTGCGGATAGGGATGGAGTGCATATTGTACTTGTGGCGTAGCTCTGAAGGAGAGGGTTGCAGTCGACCTGCACCTTGGTGTCCTTGCGGATAGGGATGGAGCACACATTATACTTGTGGCGTAGCTCCGAAGGAGAAGGTTGCAGTCGACCTGCACCTCGTCGTCCTTGCGGATAGGGATGGAGCGCACATTGTACTTGTGGCGTAGCTCTGAAGGAGAGGGTTGCAGTCGACCTGTACCTCGTCGTCCTTGCGGATAGGGATGGAGCACACATTGTACTTGTGGCATGATACGTCTCCGTCGTATCTACTTTTCCAAACACTTTTGCCCTTATTTTGGACTCTATCTTGTATGATTTGAATGGAACTAACCCGGACTGACGCTGTTTTTAGCAGAATTACCATGGTGTTGTTTTATGTGCAGAAAACAAATATTCTCGGAATGACCTGAAACTCCATGGGAGGTCTTAGAAAAAACAATAAAAAATCCTCGCCAAATATGAAGACCAGGGGGCCCACACCCTTTCCACGAGGGTGGGGGGTGCCCCCCTAGGGCGCCCCCCTAGGGCGCACCCCCCTACCTCATGGGCCCCCTGTTGACCCTCCGACGCCAACTCCAACTCTATATATTTGCTTTCGGAGAGAAAAAAACCAGAGAGAAGAAATCATCACGTTTTATGATACGGAGCCGCCGCCAAGCCCTAAAACCTCTTGGGAGGGCTGATCTGGAGTCCGTTCGGGGCTCCGGAGAGGGGTAATCGTCGTCATCGTCAGCATCAACCATCATCCATCACCAATTTCATGATGCTCACCGCCGTGCGTGAGTAATTCCATCGTAGGCTTGCTGGACGGTGATGGGTTGGATGAGATTTATCATGTAATCGAGTTAGTTTTGTTAGGGTTTGATCCCTAGTATCCACTTTGTTCTGAGATTGATGTTGCTATGACTTTGCTATGTTTAATGCTTGTCACTAGGGCCCGAGTGCCATGATTTCAGATCTGAACCTATTATGTTTAAATGAATATATGTGAGTTCTTGATCCTATCTTGCAAGTCTATAGTCACCTACTATGTGTTATGATCCGGCAACCCCGAAGTGACAATAATCGGGACCACTCCCGGTGATGACCGTAGTTTGAGGAGTTCATGTATTCACTATGTGCTAATGGTTTGTTCCGGGTCTCTATTAAAAGGAGGCCTTAATATCCCTAAGTTTCCAATAGGACCCCGCTGCCACGGGAGGGTAGGACAAAAGATGTCATGCAAGTTCTTTTCCATAAGCACGTATGACTATATACGTAATACATGCCTACATTACATTGATGAATTGGAGCTAGTTCTGTGTCACCCTATGTTATGACTGTTACATGATGAACCGCATCCAGCATAATTATCCATCACTAATCCGGTGCCTAAGAGTTTTCCATGTACTGGTTTACGCTTATTTACTTTCCCGCTGCTACTGTTACAATCACTACAAAATACCAAAAACATTACTTTTGCTGTCTTTACTTTTGTTGCCGTTACCACCACTATCATATTACTATGCTACTAAACACTTTGCTGCAGATACTAAGTTTCCAGGTGTGGTTGAATTGACAACTCAGCTGCTAATACTTGAGAATATTCTTTGGCTCCCCTTGTGTCGAATCAATAAATTTCGATTAAATACTCTACCCTCGAAAACTGTTGCGATCCCCTTTACTTGTGGGTGATCAAGACCTTTTTCTGGCGCCGTTGCCGGGGAGCATAGCTCTATTCTTTGAGTCACTTGGGATTTATATCTGTTGTACACTATGAAGAACTTGAGAGATCAAAAAACCAAGATCTATCCCTCAACTACGAGGGGAGGTAAGGAACTGCCATCTAGCTCTGCACTTGATTCACCTTCTGTTATGAGTAAGTTAGCGACACCTACACCTGCTTCTGCTATTCGTTCTGATATGTCACATGTTATTGATGATGCCACTTCTACTATGCATGATACTTATGATGAAACTACTTCTATGCCTAATACTACTTTGCCCCTTAGTGAATTTCTTGAAGAACAAATTGCTAGGGCTAGAGAAAGAGAAATTGATGAAACTGAATACGATGATGATAGTGATGATGAAAATATGCCTGTTATTCCTGAAGGTTATCTTTTTGATAAATATTCTTCTTTAGCTATTTTAGCCTGCAGAGATAGATACGAGCTTAAGAGGTTGCTGATTAAATGGAACAAAGAATCACTTAGAGATAAAATGAAACCTGATCCTGCTTTTGCAACTTCAGCTATCTGTGTTCCTGATAAGGATTATGAATTCTCTATTGATCCAGATATAATTACTTTGGTTGAATCTGATCCTTTCTATGGCTATGAATCTGAAACTGTTGTGGCACATCTTACTAAGTTAAATGACATAGCTGCCCTGTTCACTAATAATGAGATATCACGTTACCTCTATTTACTCAAAATATTTCTGTTCTCATTAAAGGGTGATGCTAAGATATGGTTTAATTCTCTTGATCCTGGTTGTATGCGTAGTCCCCGGGATATGATTTATTACTTCTCTGCTAAATATTTCCCTGCTCATAAGAAACAAGCTGCTTTGAGGGAAATATACAATTTCATGCAAATTATAGAAGAGAGTCTCCCACAAGCTTGGGGGAGGCTTCTCAAGTTACTTAATGCTTTGCCTAATCATCCTCTTAAGAAACCTGAAATACTTGATATCTTCTATAATGGATTAACCGATGCTTCCAGAGATTACCTGGATAGTTGTGCTGGTTCTCTTTTCAGGGAAAGAACACCTCCTGAATAATATGTTGACAAATGAAAATAATTGGGCACCTCCTGAGCCAGCTCCCGCTCCAATTACTGAGCTTATTCCTAAACCAACTCCAAAGAAGAGAGGTGTTCTATTTCTCAGTCCCGAAGATATGCAAGAGGCAAAGAAATCTATGAAAGAGAAAGGTATTAAAGCTGAACACGTTAAGAATTTACCTCCTATTGAAGAAATACATGGTCTTAATATACCGCCTGTTGACGAAGTATATGATCTTAATCCTTTATTCACTGAAGAACCTCCCGATATCCCGACACACGTAGTAAAGGTAAATTCTCTCTATAGATATGATAAAGCTAAAGTCCCTCCTACTAAAATTGCTAGTCCGTGCTTGGATGAGTTTGATGACTTTTATGTTTAAGCAACACGACTTCAATGCTTATTTTGGTAGACAATTAAAAGAGAATGCTTATAAGATTAGATGCTTGGGTGATTATATGGCTAATATTAAAGTTGAACTTAAACTTGTTAGCAAACATGCTTCTATGGTTACCACTCAAGTAGAACAAGTACGTAAAGCTCAAAAAGAAGTGCTTGATGAAATGAATAGTAAGAAAAATGATAATGCTGTTAGAGTGGCTACTAGAACTGGTAGAATGACTCATGAACCTTTGTATCCTGAAGGCCACCCTAAGAGAATCGAGCAAGATTCTAAAAGAAATAATATTGATGTTCCTAGTTCTTGTAAAAAGAAGAAGAAGAAAAATGGTAGAACTGTGCAAACTTCTAGTGAACCTATTGCTGAACCACCTGATAATCCAAATGATATTTCTATGTCTGATGCTAAAACACAATCTGGTAATGAACATGAACCTAGTAAAAATATTAATGATGATGTTCATGATGATGCTCAACCTAGTAATGATAATGATGTATAAGTTGAACCTGCTGTTGATCTTGATAACCCACAATCAAAGAATCAACGTTATGATAAACACTACAAGAAATATGTCAACTTGTGACCTTCTATTAGTGACCCTGGAAGAATTGGTCATAGATCTATGACCATTTCATACCAATTGGTCAAAAGTTGTTCGGGGGCTCCAAAACCTAAACTATAACGACCATTTTGGTCAGAAAGGTCGTAATTTCCTTACACGAAATGGTCATAAAGTAGATAGCACTGGTCTGCTGCCTTATTTCTAGCTAATCATGACCAATATAGATGGTCATAACCTTGTAAATTGTGGTGGGTTGCTATGACTAGGCGCCACCTCATCAGTTTTGCCTATCTGTCATGTCCATGTTGCAGTTTTTGCCCTAGGTTGTGAAGCAACCTATATTTCTGTCATTCCCAAAATTCCCAAAAAAATCTCATAAATTCTTTGGGTCATATCTTCATCAAATATGTAAAAATCCTTCCTTGCCTAGTTCAAAACTAATTCAACAATATTCATTTTCCTATTTTGTTCACGACAACACTTTATGAAGGAAGTGCTATTTATATATTCTTGACTGCCCTCGGAATTTTTGGGCACTCTTTCCTATCCAAATCATTACCGCATGACAAAATTCAGCTCCACTTGCCTAGCAAATCTTCCTCGGCAAATTTCCAAAGTTTTTGTCCACCTAGAAGCATTGTGAAGGAAGTACCCTTTTTATATATCGAAATGACATGAAATTTATACAGTTCCTTCATATGCCCAAATTATCACCCTCCTCCAAATTGCAGCTCAGTCAAATCATCTATGTGAACCCAGGTTCAATTTATATTTTATGGCCAAATTGGCACGTTGCAAAGCAAGTGTTATCTAGACCCCTCCTATTACCCTCAAACTTTTCGGGCACTCTTCCATACCCAAATCATTGCCACATGATAATATTCAGCTCAATTTTCCTAGTAAATCTTTCTCAGGAAATTTTCAAAGTTTCTACCTCGAGAGAAGCTTTGTGAAGTAAGTACTAGCTAGGCTTACCCAAATGATCTGAAAATTTACTAGCGCATGACCATACCTATGTAACTTACCTACACCAATTTTTAGATCATTTCATTCATCCAATCTCTCTCACTAGTTTTCCCAAGTTTCTGTCCATAGAAGAGAATTGTGAAGGAAGTACCACTTTGGCATTTCCAAATAGTATCCATTTTCTACAGTGGTTTCCTATGCCCAAATAACCATCCTCCACCTAATGCCAGCTCAATCCGTTCATTAGTTTGAGCCGAGCTTCAACATTCGTAGTTATGTCCAGTGTGGTAGTTCACAAAGCAAGTACCACCTAGGTTCCTCCTTTTGAGCTGAAAATTTGTGAAGACGGTCTTCTTAGTAACTGATCATCCTCAGCCAAAACTCACGCCCATTAGCCATGTATATTTTCCGTATCGCTAATCAAACATTTGGCTGTTAATTCATGTTTGAGCATCGATCGGTCTCCTCGTGAGAATCTTATGTTGTAATTTTCTTCCTAGCACCAACATGGGGAGTGCCCAACCCACTAGACATGCCTAGGCCGCCCAGAACGCATGGCAACGCCACGGTCACGCGGTGACCATGCGGCGGGCATGCGAGTTTACGCGCTCTAGAGTTGGGGCCCTCGGCCACTGCCCAAACCTCTATGTATCGCCACCAAACCATGTATTTATGATTAAATAGGTCCTTATGTAACTAGAAATGATTTTTGGAAAAAATAAATAGCAAACTATGAGGCAGCTGCAGTTCAAATTTGACCCGCTTCCTACTGAATCGGTGGAAATTTGTATTTTTCACGAGAGGTGGATCAAAAAAATTTACACCCAACCATTTTGTCAATTGTGCATTAAATATGGCCTAGTATTTTATAAAAATGATTTGGTCCAATTTTGCAACAATTATTTGGTAGTTCCTTCACAAAAAAACCTCCTTTTGGGCACTCAAAAAATGGAAAATGGTTTTTTCGTCCAACGAAAATGAAAACTTCCTTAGGCAACATTGTTTGCCATTCCAATATGCACCCTTGTGCACAATATGAGATCATTTGAACAAACTATGCCATGAATGTGGCCATAAGATTGATCATTTGGCTTGAAAGCCATTGACCTTCACACATGATAGCTCATTTCTGAGAACACTTTTTTAAAATAATTATTGTATTACAAGTTTACTATTTTTCCCGGAAACTTAATCACATATAATGAGACAACGCGAAGGTTTTCCAATTTTTTGATTTTTTTGAATTTTTTATGCCCATTTCAAAATGTGGTCAAAACGGCGGGCTTGACCGTTCCTAGGTACTTATGTACCTATAAATGATTTTTGGAAAAAATAAAGAGCAAACTACGAGGTAGCTACAGTTCAAATTTGACCCGCTTCCAGCTGAATCAGCGGGAATTTGTCTTTTTCACCAGAGGTGGGTAAAAACTTTTTACAACCAACCATTTTGTTAATTGTGCATTAAATATGGCCTAGTATTTTAGAAAAATGATTTGGTCTAATTTTGCAACAAATATTTGGGAGGTCCTTCACAAAAAAACTCATTTCGGGCACTCGGAAAATGGAAAATGAATTTTCCATGCAAAGAAAATGAAAACTCCCTTAGGCAACATTGTTTGGAATTCCAAGATGCACCCTTGTGCACAATATGAGATCATTTGAACAAACTATGCCATGAATGTGGCCATAAGATTGATCATCTGGCTTGAAAGCCATTCATCTCCACACATGATAGCTCGTTTCTGAGAACACTTTTTTAAAAGAATTGCCGTATTACAAGTTTATTATTTTTCCTGGTAACTTGGTCACATATAATGACACAATGCGAAGGTTTTCCAATTTTCTGATTTTTTTTGAATTTTTTATGCCCGTTTCAAAATGCGGTCAAAACGGCGGGAATGACCGTTCCTAGCTAGTTGTTCAATCTTGAAATTTTTTTGGTGTTTCTGTAATTAAATAGATACTTTTGTACCTAGAAATGATTTTTGGAAAAAATAAATAACAAACAATGAGGACGCTGCAGTTCAAATTTGACCCGTTTCCTACTGAATGAGCGGAAATTTGTCTTTTTCATGAGAGGTGAATCAAAATTTTTGACACCCAATCATTTGGTCAATTGTGCATTAAATATGTCCTAGTATTTTAGAAAATTGATTTGGTACAATTTTGCAACAAATATATGGTAGGTCCTTCACAAAAAAAGTCATTTTGGGCACTCGGAAAATGATTAAAAATAGCTAGAAAGATCAGAAATGCATAGAAATTGTCCTTATCCATAAAATGTGGTCTAACTCTAGTGAAAATTTGTGTGGTGCCATTTTGCAAAATAGTTTTTATAGCTACTTCTCAAAATCCCTCTATTTTTAGTACTTAGACACTTTTTTTAAATCACTGGTTTTTCAAACCAATCAGGACTCTTCCCACGGATCGATGACATGGCGCCCATCCATCCATCCATCCATCCATTTCTCCATCCCACATCCATCCATCCACCTATCTATAGAAAAAGTAAAAAAAAATGACAAAGAGATACCCCCACCCGCAGCCGAAACCCTAGGTCAGATCCCATCCATTCCCCCCCCCATCGCACCCCTCCTCCTATCACAGCCGCCGCCACCTCCTCCCTCGATCCACTCCTCTCCCCGGCCTCCTTTCCCCGATCTGTAGATGTATGTCCCCGTGCCGCCGCCCCCACCTTCTCCTTCCTCTCCCCGATCGGTTGAGCACCGCCGTGTGATTTCCCCGGCTCCCGTGCCGCCGCGCGACCTCGCCGGAACCCCGCCAGCACAGCGGCCACCACCGCCCCTCTTCCCACGCAGGGAGATTGGGGAGATTGCCGTCTCCCATAGCCATGGCGTGCTCCTCTGCTGACGAGGCCGCTGTCTCTCTTCCTTGCTCGAGGCTGCCGTCGACCATGGCCATGCTCGAGGTCTACTGCTCCCTTCCCTGTCCTCCGCGCCACCGTGATCTACTGCACCGCTGCGCTCCCCGACGTGCCCGTGGCCGTGGTCCCCCAGCCGCCGCCGTCCGCGGGCCTCCGGGCGAGGTCCATGGCCACCTTCACCCGCACGTGAGCGCCCCCTTCCCTACCCTTTCTTCCCAGATCCGCTACCCCTGAATTTGAGTGGTCTCTCGGTTGAATCTGTGTCGCAGGATCCCCACGTCAAGAAGGACCAGGAGGGCATCGACGTCTTCGACAGCATCTGGAAGAAGGTGACCCCTCTGCATTTTCTGTAGCTTGCATGTTTGTTCCATTAGAACATAGAAAAAATGTAAGTGCTATGTATGTAGGTATCGTAGTTACCATTCCTGGAACCAAGCTCCAGCTAATCCTTCTACTCTTAATTGATACTGGCAAGTTTGTTCCTCATCATGTGGAAATTCTAGGTGGTGTAATGTGCACAACCAGCCACTCGTAAATCAGTTGGCCTTCTGACCATTGTGTTAAAATCAGATAAGAGAACATGCAAGTGGTTTAGAACTTTAGATGACCGATATATCATAAATCAGCTGGCCTCTGAAATTTAGTTTCATTAGGTATATCATGCATTAAGCTTCAGGGGATAGGTTAAATAAAAATCTCTTATATGTGTGGCTTCCTTTTTCTTTCTCTAATGATTACAACTTATTAGATTATTTTGTCAAAATCAGACAGGAACATCATCAGAATACGCAAGACCAAGTACTGCTGATAAGGCTATTCAATGAAAACGAAGAAGCGTAAAACCAAGAAGCTCAAGGTCAAGGGCCTCGATTTGGGCTGATTTACTGATTTGGTTTCCTCTGCTGGTGATGCTTGTTCCTGAAGGCGCTGGCCAAGGAGCTGGTGCAGTCCAGGAAGGTGGTCAACCACCTCTACGAGAACAAGGCCCAGCTCAACTCCATCTCCATGCACCTCGGCAAGATCGTCGGTAATGGACTCCACCTGCATCGTATCTATCTTTCTAGATAGCATTTAGTATGGTAACATTTAGTAATTTACAACTGCTGTTCATGATGCTATTACAAACTCTGAAATCTGGTACTTTAGTCAAATGTGCTTCCTTTCTGAACAACTGTGCACCTTGGCGAGCTCGTCGGTAGCAAACAGTTTCTACTGGCCTTGTATCATTCTATACTAGTATGGATAGATAGCATCCAAGTTTGTTGTCTACCGACCTCTGCTAGTGTCTTGAAATGCTTGGGAATGCCCTGTCCGTCTGGACATGAAGTTAGTCTGAATCTGTTTTGGCAGCTAACATGCTTCGTCATTCTGACTACCTGCTTTCTCACTTCATGGCACTTGAGAACATTCATGTTCTGTTTTATTCATTCTCAGATTCTGGCATCTATTACTACAACGATCTCACAATGGCGGTTTAGGACATGCTTATCCTTGCAAAAAAATTGAGCTCAGGCAATACTAATGTTTATATCTATCATTTAGTACTACTGTTTATATCTAATCAAGATCTTATGATTTACACAGGTCGGGTTGTCGCAGGTTCCATGGAGCCCTCCTCCCCTCGTCAAGCTCGATGCCAAGAGCGAGGAGCTGCTCTTCGCCTCACCTCGCCTCACAAAAGCAACGTTGTATTCGTGTCTGCTCTTTCACTAGTGTCGACGCTTGCTTTCGTTGTTAATAATACACGCATGCTCCACAACTAATACAGAAGATGCATTTCCATTCCATCTAGTAGGTGCTGACTCGATGCAAACAAATAAAATAAAATTAGTAGGTGTTGACTGCTCACACCCCATATATGTTGAACGATGCTAGCTGCTGTACCAATGTGATGTTGCTTGCTTGATTGATGACTTGTTGTTATTAACTAGAAAAAATAAGAAGAAAACCTTGTCAATTTATTTGAGGAGAATCTTGTATCCCATTCATTAGACAACCAGTACTACTTGTATTTGCATGTTTGCTTGCTTGCTTGCTTGTAGCACTATCAAGTGTGAGGAAATCCAGTACTAGGATGTGTGGAGCTGGGACGCTGTTGGATCATTAGCACTTGTAGCACTATCAAGTTTGTACTGATTGCAGATAGAAAACCTTGTAATTTTGTTTCCGTAAGCTAAACTTTGTGATTTAATTTCTGGAAGCTAAACATTGTAAGTCTATTAAGAAACTTGAGCAAAATCAGCCCACAAGTTAGTTGAAGTCACAAGTGCCTTTTATTGACAGAGTCTTTTGGCAGGGCGAATGTTATATTCAAAACCACTTCTGATCACTTTGTGTTTTCTTTTTTAATATTTTGTTGTGTCTTGCTTGGTGGGAATTGATCCAGTTAAGTGGCTGCCTGGGAATATTATGCTGTCAAGTTCGTGTCTTAGTGCGTCTGAGAATGTTGTTTCTTTCTTTCTTCCTTTTGTTGCAAACCTGAAAAGAAAATGCAATGTGAACCTGGAAGGTGCATGTATTGCTGCTACTTTCGTGTGCCAACTACTATACTAGTTGGTTTGTGATGATCCAAACAAGTCGACAGCAGTAGTACTGTTGGCAGTTGGTGTTTAATTTCATTGCTGTTAGGGTATTTATTCTTTCGGCATGTCATGTATATGCTGGTGTTTAATTTTGTGATGTTAGTATGCTTGTGCTGACTAGTTTTGTTAGATCTTGCCAGTTGAATGGATGGTCGTGTTAGTAGAATGGTATTTTGTTTTAGGCGCAATGTGTTGCAGTGAAGTTTTTTGCACGACTTGCACTTGAGCCATGCATATTCATATCATGTATCTGTTTTCTTGTATGAATGGGTATCTCATTTTAACTAGTTGGAGGACAAAAAGCATGGCACTAACTCAATTTGTGTTATCATTTTAAATAAATGTCATTTTCTTGAATGGTTTGTTCATAATATATTTGCCCCAATGTTTTGATTCTTCTCCCATTCATGTAACAGGGTGACGGAGGAAGCCATGTTGCAGTTTTGTTTGTTCCCAACCCTGACTACGGTCGTCTAGCGAGTTTGGCACGTTGTTCATCTGACTACGGTCGTCGAGCGAGTCTGTCATGTTGTTCATCTGACTACGGTCGTCCAGCGAGTCTGGCATGTTGTCATTTTCTTGTAAAGCAGTACTGTATTACACTTGTAGAGCTCGTGACACTTGTAGAGCTTGAAAGTACTGTATTACACATGGTCATGTACTGGCACATATAGAGATTGTTATTGTGATTGCCATTGTATCAGATTGTTATTGTGATTGCTATTGTATTAGATGATCTGGTTGCTCTTATTTGAAACATCATGTGTGTTTTTGTCTGGCAATTTAAATACTGGTTCAAATATGAAGAATATGAGCCTGATAGATGGGACCCACTTATCTGACTAGTGGACCCTTCTTTTGGGAAAAAAAGAAAAGCTAAATTCGTTTAGACAAAAAGGCCACAACCCAACAATAAAACATGCTGCAATGTTGGGCTTGGCCCATGAAGCTGATCAAAAATTGATAGAAAAAATACATTAAAAAGGCCGAATTGTTGCACTAGGCCCATGTAGAAAATCGAATTGGACCGGGCTGAATCTTGTGCCACATTAGATTGCCATGCTAGATGCCTACGTGGCCTGGGGAGGTTGCTAGTGACCAAAACGCCACAGTAGACGTATTTTGGTCATAAACGTCTTCGACCATTCCAGAAGAAAGGTCGCTATAGTCAGTTTATGACGGCTAGCTTTTGACCTTATGTTTTTGGTCACAAAAAGGTCACAAATGGAAATTTGTGACCATTCAGTGACCAATAGTGGTGGTCACAAGTTGACATATTTCTTGTAGTGAAAAGAGACTTTGTTGCTAGGAAACATGGGAAAGAAAGAGAACCTTGGGTTCAGAAACCCATGCTTTTTCCTCCGAAACCATCCAAGAAGAAGGATGATGAGAATTTTGAGCGCTTTGCTGAAATGATTAGACCTATTTTTTTACGTATGCGATTAACTGATGTGCTCAAAACAAATCCTTATGCTAAATATATGAAGGATATCATTACTAATAAAAGAAAGATACCGGAAGCTGAAATTTCCACCATGCTTGCTAATTATACTTTTAAGGGTGGAATACCAAAGAAACTTGGAGATCCCGGTGTACCTACTATACCTTGCTCCATTAAAAGAAATTATATTAAAACTGCTTTATGTGATCTTGGAGCCAGTGTTAGTGTTATGCCTCTCTCTTTATATCATAGACTTGACTTGAATAAGTTGACACTTACTAAAATATCTTTGCAAATGGCTGATAAATCAACTGCTATACCTGTCGGTATTTGTGAGGACGTGCCCGTTGTGGTTGCAAACGTTACTATTTTAACGGACTTTGTTATTCTTGATATTCCCAAGGATGATAGTATGTCTATTATTCTTGGAAGACCTTTTCTTAATACTGCAGGGGCTGTTATTGATTGCAACAAAGGCAATGTCACTTTTCATGTTAATGGTAATGAGCATACGGTACACTTTCCGAGGAAACAACCTCAAGTTCATAGTATCAACTCCATTGGAAAAATTCCATCGATTATAATTGGAGGTTTTGAATTTCCTCTTCCTACGGTCAAAAAGAAATATGATATACTTATTATAGGGGATGTGCATATCCCCGTTGAGGTAACTTAGTGTTATTCGAAATTTCTCCGGTTTCATGATTATCGGAATGAGTTTGTTAACAAGACCTGATCAACCTTGTTAGTGGATTCTTTTTGATGAGCATGAGATGTATGAAACTAGAAGCACAACCTTCTGTACCCTCTTTATATTTTCTGTTAATTAGTAGAAATAAAGTAAAAATAGTATTTTCTGCCTGTTTCCTGGCTTATCCGTGTAATATAAAAATATCCCGAAAATAAAAGTCCTTGGAATGCCATGCCAATTTAATATGATTTTTTCGGGAATATTTGAGGATTTACTGTGCAAAAATTACCACGGGAGGAGCTGCCACCTGGCCACGAGGGTGGTGGGCACGCCCCCTATAGGGCGCGCCCTGCCTCGTGGGCCCACGGTGGCCCTCCTCCACTTATCCCAGCACCGATCTTCTTCCTCTGCCTCACACAAGCCCGAAAAACCAACTCAAGCGCGAGTTCCAGCCACTTTTGCTGTGATTTTCGATCTCCTTGCTCAAAGCACCTCTCGCAAAACTGCTTCGGGACATTGTTCCTTGGTATGTGACTCCTCCATTGGTCCAATTAGTTTTATTTCTAGTGCTCTATTCTTTGCAAATTTGTGCTGCATAGGTGACCATGTTCTTGAGATTGCATGTCAAATTTATATGGTTCCAAGTAGTTCTAATGCTTGATATAGGCTCTAGGCACTTGTGGGAGTAGTTGCTATCAGTTTTATTGAAGTTGGTTCACTTTTGTATGAAGTTACTAAAAATTTCAGAATTTTTCAGAAAATGATGAGGATATTATTGAGGGGCTCATCGAGCCAAAGCTCGAAGGAAAAGGCACCGAAGCCTAAGTATAATTTGCCGCGCACCACGGAGATTCGGGCGTGTGAATGGCCTTCTGATGATTTCTTGAGAGCAGCCGGTATCTATGAAGATTTTCATGAATTGGCTCACAATGCAGGCCTCACCGCTTTCCTCCACGACCAATGCAATCAGTATCTCTTACTCACAAATACCTTTGTGCAAATTTTTTATTTTCATCCTAGGAACTCACCACCTACGGTGGAATTTCATTTATATGATGAACATAAGGAGATGTCACTTTTTGATTTCTGTCGTATTTGTTTAGTCCCGTTTGAGGGCAAGACAGAAGAACCACATCATGATGATGTGGATGGATTTATTAATAATATCACTGTAGGAGAAACCAGGAAGGTTTCCGATGCACGAATCACTAGCATACATTTTCCTGTTTTACGTTACTTTGCATTATTTGCTAGTCGTTGTTTAATTGGACGCGGAAACTGTGGAAACCTAAGTATCCCTGATATAATTATTCTACTCCAAAGGTTTATACAGTGATAACACTTTTAGTATGGGCGGTATTATTGCCAGACGGTTAAATATGAACCGTACTAAGGGCCCCATCTTTGGAGGCATTTATGCTACACGCCTAGCCGCACATTTTAACATACCTATTAGGCAAGCTGATGTGGTTCGGCGGGGGGGGGGGGGGGGGGGAGATCGTACGAAGAGCAGATCGAGGCGAAACACACGAGCAGTTTACCCAGGTTCAGGCCGCACGGATGCGTAAAACCCTACTCCTGCTTTGTGGTTTGTATTGAGTTCTTGCTCGGGAGCGCTGAGTGCTACAGTACACACCAGCAGCTAACGAGACCGAGCGTGAGTGTTCTCTCCTTCCAACCCCCCCCCCCCCCCCCCTCTACGTTGCACATGGGCCTCCTTTTATATGCTCAAGGGGTCACCGACAGGTGGCAACGTAGACAAGGGTAAAAATGGAAAGGTCTTACGGTTGGTACAACTACCTGCTACAGTGTATCATACCTAACCCTGACGGCAGGGGACAAGGGCATTAAATGCCCGTCTGCGTCGCCCAAATAGTACAAAAGGGACTGTCAGGGACGCCACCGCTCGCCATGATGGCAATCTTGTCAGCGCCGCTTGCCACCGCGCACCGCTGGCTGCACAGCCTCCCGCCACGTACGCCTGGAAGGGTCCCAGAGCGACACGTTGGTGGATGGGCTAGAGCGCGGGTACAGAGTGGTGGCTTGCCGCGGCAAGCGCCTTGCCGCGGTCGTTGTCTTGTCGCGTCCGGGAGCTTGTCGCTCACCGGGCCTTGCCGAGACGCGTGGCGCTTCGCGGCAAGTTCCTTGAGATGCCCTGGTTGGCCTTCCCGACAAGCTCCTCTTGCCGGGGTCTTGTCTCCTTGGCTTGGATACTTTGTCCTTGAATGGCTCCAAAGGAACCACGGAGTACCTTGGCGGTCACCCGGCAAGCCTTGCCGCGGGATGCTGCGACTGCCCGTGCACAAGTTCGGGATACTAGGGTACCCCTACTCTAGTACACCGACAGGAGCCCCCGGGCCTGGGCCATACACGGTGCCGAGCGCTGTTGGGCCAGGCCCAAAACAGGGCACGGGCATGCGCGGCCTGGGTTATGCCGTATCTCTCCCCGAATCCACCGCGCCCTCCCCGAACGGCACGTGTTGAATGTGGCATCGTGGGAGAGATCGTGGGTGGTTTCTTTATTCGGAAAGGCGGAATGCCCGCCCCTCCCTCTTTATAAGCAGGGGAAACAGGGGTAGTTCGCCCATTCGTCGGTTGCTACTCCAATCTCGGAAACTTCCGCCGCTCCCCCGTCTTCCCAAAGATGAAAGAGAGCGGCGCCCTGCCCCCCATCGCCACCAGCACCACCAACGCCGTCGACCACCTCCACCACTTCTGCCATGGCTCCAAAAGCCGACAAGGGGAAGGTTGTGAAGTCGACCGAGGCGCAGCGGCTTGCGGCGCTGTGAAAGGAGCCGGCAATCTTCCCCCCCAAGCTCGCCGCGAGGGAGCTGAGGGAGTATTACTACCTCTTCTGGTCGACGGAGACGCGAGCGCATCCGCGCATGAAGGTACTTCCAGCCGTCGCTTGGAAAATGGCTCCAAATGGATATCCTTTCTTCGCCTTGTTCTTCTACTGCGGGCTCTGCCCGCCTTTCTCTGACTTTTTCTGCGATATTATGAACACCTACGGGTTCCGCCTCCTTGAGTTCACCCCCAATGCTGTTCTGACCATGGCAGTTTTTGCACATCTCTGCGAAAACTTTCTCGGAGTCTATCCAAATGTATCCCTTTTTCGCCACTTTTTTATGCCCCGAGTAGAGAAAGGAGAGCCTTTATCTGGCGGAATCGCCTGGATCTCGAGGGCCGGCAAGAAGGACGCTTATCTGGAGGGAGAGTTCCGCGACAAGTGGGAGGAATGGAGAGCAGACTGGTGCTGGATTGTCGAGGAGAACCCGCAGCCGTTTACCACCCGGGGCCAAGCCCCAGTAGCACGCGGCAGCGATTGGAGCAACGTGGCCCCGGAAGACGATAGACTGAAGATTGCCGTCACCCGGATCCAACGCCTCAGGCTTGCCGGGCTCACTATAGGTGCTGTTGGCGCAGATTTTCTTCGCCGCCGCATCGCCCCCCTGCAGGAACGGAGGAGACCCGCCTAGGAATTCAAGAATGCGGCAGATATCATGAGGCTGCGTCCGGGCCTAAACTTCAAATTCACTGTACTGGAGCTTAACGCGATGCTCCAGGAGCTATTCAAGTACGACCCTGAACATCCCGAAGTGTTCAGGTTGCCGAAGGGTGTCGTTCCGCTGTGCAACAACTCCGCGCTCGACCGCATCCGTGCAATGATGCCGCTGTGCGATTCGCATGGAATTGTCCCAACTTGGCAAGAGCCTGCAGACGACGTCGTGCAGGAGTTCTTTCACGGCTTGGTAGAAGTGCCGATCCGCTTCGACGATAAGAAAGGCCTCACTCGCGACACCACCGATGTGGAGATGAAACGCATCGCCACCAGGCTGGAAGAGGCGGCGGCAGCCGCAGCCGCGGGCGAGTTTGGATTCACCGTGGAGGAGGCAGAGGTAGCAGAGGCGGCAAGCCGTACCGAGCGAGAGGAGCTTACCGGCGAGGAAGGGCTTGCCGGGCATGCCCGCCGAGGATACGAGCGGCTCGTTGGAGATCAACTCCTCTTCCTCCTCATCCTCAGACAGCTCGCCGCAAGCAGAGCCCCCAGCTCCACCAAGAAGGCGTCTCCGTAAGGCCGGGGTCATAGCGGGGCGGCGGGCGAGTCGACAGTCGCCGCGCCGCGTGACACGCTCCACCGCGGCAAGCACCCTTGCCACGGGAGCGCCTCACGCTGCTGCGGCAACTGGAGCGGGGTCCACCCGGACCACCGCTTCTGCTCCTGCCACTTCTCACGCTGCGGCGGCAGCCGGAGCGGGGTCGTCTCAGACCACCGCCACTGTTCCCACCAAGCGGCCAAGGGAACCTACTCCTCCGCCTCCTCGCGCCGGACGTGAGCCGGACTTCGACTTCTCCGCGTTCAGCTCCGACGAGGAAGAAGAGGAGTAAGATTCTCTTGTTGTACTTGTAGTTCTTCAATTCTTGCTGTTTTGTCCTGTATCTCATTTGCTTTACTCTGGACTTATTCCTTTTTAGGACTCTGGCCCAGAGAGCAGCAAAGAGAGCCAAGGTGCCGGTGATTATCATCGAGGACGAACCCACCGTGACAGCAGGGGGTGCGTCCGAGACAACCTTGCCGGACCCGGCAACTGTTCTCCAGAGCAGCCCCCAGCATAAGTATATGGTTCGCTTTCCGCTGTTGGGCGCGCATGGATACTCTTTCTTTGCTGACATCTGACTGTTGCTTTGTGTAGGAGCAGAGCAGCCCCACCAGGAGCGCCCAGAGGCCGCCCCCGAAATGCCAAGGGAGAGTCCTCCGGCAAGGGAGAGGTCTCCGGCAAGGGAGAGTTCTCCGACAAGGGAGAAGTCTCCGGCAAGGGAGAGTTCTCCGGCAAGGGACAACACCAGCGGCCCCCCGGCGGCGGAGACCACGACTGCAGAACCCGGTACAGGTAATCCTCTCGCTTCAAAACTTCCCTTGGGTTCTTCTTCTTTTGATCTTCTTTTTTGGATATTTGCTTGACTCTTCTCCCTTTTCCGGCCGTCAGACCCATCTGCTGCGGAGCTGATGGAGACCGAGGTTGCCGCCAACGACGCCGCTGCCACCGAAGAAGCAGCCGGCGCTGACGATCCCGCCGGCACAGAGGCCGCCAAAGCTGCCGCCGCAGAAGCAGGCGGGGGGTCTGGCGATTGCACTGACGGCCCTGAGGCCGCAGGAGCGCCAGGCGCTACGCCGACCGCCGATCCCTCCGCCGTTGCCGCAGCATCAGGCTCCGAAGAGCCCCAGCCAGGCATCTACTTGAAGGCCGGCGATGGCGTCTTCATCAACCTTCCCTGGGCGTCAAGCTCCAGGGCGCCGGTCGAAGGAGAGATCTTCGACGGAGAGGTGCTCGCCTCCGCTGGGCTGGCGCTGGTTGACGCGCCGAGCAGCAGCAGCAGCGAGCCTGAGGAGGAGCGGCTGCTGCGGAAGCTGGTGTCGCTCTACCGTGCTCGGCAAGCCAAGCTGGAATCCCGCGAGGCGCTTGTTGCGAAGGCGGGAGTGGACATCGAAAAGCGCGCGGAGGAGCTCCGGGGTCTCAACCAGGAAGCTCTCCGGCCCCTGGCAGAGGAGCGGGCGCAACTTGCCGAGGAGCAGAAGGCCTTCCTCCTCGAGAGGGCTGAAGTCAAAGAGCAATAGCGGCTTGCCGCTGAAAAGCTGTCTGCGCAGGAGGGCGAGCTGGTGCAGCGGAACGTCAACCTTGACAGCCACGAGGAGGAGCTTTCCGCGCGCGAGCGAATATTCGGCAGAGCCCTCAAGCAAGCAGAGGATGCCGCCACAGCTGCCGAGGCCGCCAAGAAGGAGCTGGAGACGAAGGTGGCGCAGCTGGAGGCCGATCTCAAGGCGAGCGGTGAAGGGCTTGCCGTGCTCAAGCGTGAGCGGGAGAAGGACACCAACAGCCACTCAGAGCTGCAGGCTCGTCTCGCCGAGAAGGGCAAGGAGGTTAGCACCGCCAAGGACTCCAACGCAGATCTTGAGTTGAAGCTGACTACTTTGACCAAGACGCTCGATGGCACCAGGGAGTAGGAGGCGGCCTTGAAGGAGGAGATCAAGGCCGACAAGGCGCTGCTGGCGAGTGCTGCTGCCGCCCAGAACACTTTTAGGGAGAATGTGGAGCACTGGACGGAGGGTCTCGTGAATGTTGCCGCAGACATTGACAGGGAGCTGGCGCAGCTGGGGATGGAGGATCACAGGTATCCCTCCGACAAGAACCTCCAACCCAGCGCCAAGCTCACCTCGTTCTTCAAAGGCGTGGCGACGGCCCTCCAGCGACTCCAGGAGAGGATCCCAAAGCAGCTGGCCGACGAGTCACGCAAGATCTGCGCGGGAGCTCTTCAAAAGGTGTTGGTGAAGGTGGCCTTCCGCAACCCGGGCCTCAACCTCACCAACGTCCTCAAGACCCTGCCACCGGATGCTGATCTGGAGGCGCTCAAGACCCTTGTCGCACCCATTGTGGACAAGGTGAGCGGGATCAAGAGGGTTGAGGGCGATCGCGTAGACTAGGCCGCCCGTTTTCTTCTTTTCTTGTCGCTGCTGGTCATGTTATGAGAACAATCTGTTAGAGCCGCGACAAGCTACCTTGTAATATAACTCTATTCCGGGTAATGATTGCAATGTTATTTCCTTACTTGATTCCTTCCTTTGTATGTTTTGCCCTACGCTTTTAGGGAACTTGCCGGCGCAGGCACCTTAGCCACGAGCACTGAGTGGGGGACGTCAGCAG
Source organism: Triticum monococcum (assembly GCA_034509565.1). Lineage (NCBI taxonomy): Eukaryota > Viridiplantae > Streptophyta > Magnoliopsida > Poales > Poaceae > Triticum > Triticum monococcum. The sequence goes on along the minus strand of CM067846.1, from coordinate 58,659,867 downwards.
CCTGCTAGCGGTGCCGCTACCGACAAGAAACCTTGTCGCAACTAGTCGCAGCACACTTAAGTTGTTGAGCGGACTCGAAACAAAGTAAGGGCGCAACTAGCTACGAGTTGGTTCCTCCGCGCACAGGTTTTCCATACAAAGCACGGTCGTTCAAGGAAGATAACTTAAAAATTTTAAAAATCTGATTGCTCAAACTTTGGCAACTTAGCTTTTCTGTTGCTTGCTTCCCGGTAAGGCGAAACTTTCTTGAACGACGCCTGGTCCATACCACTATCTTCTCCTTTCCCCCCGGCAAACTTGTGGGCGAGGGAACCTTCCTTTCCTTGAGAAAAAAGAAAGAGGAGGAAATAAAGATATGGAGCCTTATGGCTCGTTGTTGCTTACCGGGGGTAGGTGCCACACAAAGTGTCAGATAACACATGCAAAAAATAGAAAGCCTGAAATTGCCAAGATGTGCGGAGCACATGAGCTTTATGCACGGGGTCTGCGCCCGGCTTTGTACAAAGGATTACATCAACAGCAGCAAGATTTGTACAAAAGGTGGTTGCCGGAACGGGTTCCGGCAACCGCGCCTTACGGGTAAAACTTACGAAGATGCTCAATGTTCCAGGAGTTGCTCACCGGAATGCCATCTTCGGTCTCAAGGCGGACAACGCCAAGCCTAGTGACTCATTTCACCCGGTAAGGGCCTTCCCACTTCGGCGTCAACTTGTTGGAATTCTTGGCGGACTGAACACGCCGAAGAACAAGGTCGCCTTCCTCGAGACTTCTGGCGTTAACTTTGCGGCTATGGTAGCGGCGCAAAGCTTTCTGGTAGCGAGCAGCTCGTACAGCAGCCTGAAGACGATCTTCCTCAAGGAGCAGCGCGTCATCTTGTCGCAGCTGGTCTTGCTCAAGCTCATCATAAGCGAGCACTCGAGGTGACCCGTATACGAGTTCCGTGGGGAGAACTGCCTCTGCTCCATAGACTAGAGCGAAAGGTGTCTGGCCAGTGGCTCGATTTGGCGTCGTCCTGATCGACCAAAGAACCACCGGCAGCTCCTCAATCCAGTTTCTTCCGCACTTGTGCAGCCTGTCGAAAGTCCTGGTCTTGAGCCCACGCAGCACTTTAGCATTTGCCCTCTCCGCTTGACCGTTGCTTCTCGGGTGAGCAACAGAAGCGAAGCAGACCTTGGCGACAAGATCTTAGACGTACTGCATGAAGGTGCGGCTCGTGAATTGCGTACCGTTGTCGGTGATTATCCTGTTAGGGATCCCGAAGCGGCAAACAATCGACTTGAAGAACTTGACTGCTGACTGTGCTCTCACCTTCCTCACTGCTTCCACTTCCGGCCACTTTGTGAACTTGTCGATTGCAACGTACAAGTACTCAAAGCCCCCGACTGCTCGGGGAAAGGGGCCGAGGATGTCGAGCCCCCAGACCGAAAATGGCCAGGATAAAGGGACCGTCTGGAGAGCTTGAGCTGGCCGGTGTATCTGCTTGGAATGGAACTGGCACGCTTCACACTTGGTTACTTGTGCAGTTGCATCCTGGAGGGCTATCGGCCAAAAGAAACCTTGCCTGAATGCTTTGCCGGCAAGTGCTCTTGAGCCAATATGGTGACCACATATGCCTCCATGTATCTCTGCCAACAGCTTTTGTCCATCTTCCCGGTGAATACACTTCAATTTCACACCGTTGAGTCTTCTTCTGTACAGTGTGTTGTCGACAAACTGGTACATACTTGACTGCCGGGCTACTCTTTCCGCTTCTTCTTGCTCTTCGGGAAGTTCTCCTGTCTAAAGGAAACGGACAATCTGCTGTGCCCATGCTGGAGCTTGTGGCTCAACAACAAGGACTAAAGGCACATCTGCTGCTGCGGGAACATCCGCTTCTATGGCGAGAAACTGCGGCTCAGCCGGAGCTTGACGTTCCCCGGCAAGCTTGCCGGAGCAAAACTTGTCGCGAGCCTTTGCTTCAACGGAACAAACCCTAGGGCTTGCCGGAGCAGACTGCTCCTCAGCACTCTTGGTGTTGATCTTGGGGACCTTCTTGGCGGCGGCTTCGGGAAGCTCTGCCGGAAAATAGTCACCAAAAATCAACTTCCTCTTCTTGCTCTGTCCAGTTGATGGCGTTACGGACGGTCGAGTCAGCTTGGGCACAAAGATCCCTGGTTCCACAGGTAACTTAAGTGCAGCGCACTTTGATAGGCCATCGGCAATGTCGTTCTGAGCTCTTGGAACATGCTCCATCTGTAGGCCGTCAAAGTGCTCTTCTAGCTTTCTCACATCGTCAACGTAGGCTTCCATCAACGGACTCTGATATCTCTTGTTCACTTGGCGGATGACAAGCTGCGAGTCACCCCTGACAATGAGCTTCTTGATCCCAAGGTCTACCGCGATCCTGAGACCGGCAAGCAAGCCTTCATACTCTGCAGTATTGTTTGTTGCTTCCTCCTTGGGAAAGTGCATCTGGACTACGTACTTGAGGTGCTCTCCGGTGGGTGCGACAAGCAGCACGCCAGCGCCGGCGCCTTGCAATGAGAAGGCACCATCAAAGTACATCAGCCACTCTTTGCTTGCTTCCTCGACGGGGATGCTTGTTTCTGGAATTTCTTCATCTGGTGTTGGCGTCCACTCTGCTATGAATTGTGCCAATGCTCTGCTTTGGATAGTTGACGGACTCTCAAACTTGAGGCCAAAGCTTGATAGTTCCAGTGCCCACTCAACAATCCTGCCTGTTGCTTCTGGATTCTGTAGTATCCTCTTCAGCGGAAAACGAGGGACAACTGTGATCTCATGTGCTTGGAAGTAATGGCGCAGCTTTCTCGAGGCCATGAGAAGGCCAAAAAGCAATTTCTGCACACCAGAGTAGCTTGACCTAGCCCCCTGCAGAAGGGAACTGACAAAGTAAACTGGGCGCTGTACCATTCTCTTCTGTATCTCCTCGCGCACCTGCGCAGATCCATCTTTGTCGGGACCAGCGCTTGTCAGGGAAGCCCCCTGCTTGTCGCTGGATGCGCCTGCCGTGGTTGTTGGCTCGTCATCTGCCTCCCTCTCTGCTACTAACGCAGCACTAACCACTTGATTGGTTGCCACTATATACAGCAGCAACTTCTCTTGTGGCTTAAGTGCGACAAGTGTTGGAGTGGAGGACAGGTATCTCTTCAAGTCTTGCAGCGTAGCCTCCGCTTCCGGAGTCCATTTCATTGGACCTGCCTTTTTCAATATTTTGAAAAATGGCAGGGCACGCTCAGCAGACCTAGAGATAAACCTGCTAAGAGCAGCCACGCAACCAGCAAGTCTTCGTACATCCTTGACGCGCTTTGGTGCTTCAATCTGCTCAATGGCCTTGATCTTGTCGAGATTGGCTTCAATTCCCCGCTGAGACACGAAGAACCCGAGAAGCTTGCCGGAGGGGACTCCAAACACACACTTCTCGGGGTTCAGCTTGAGGCTGATCTTGCGCATATTTGCAAAGGTCTCGTCTAAATCTTGAATCAGAGTTGCCTTGTCCTTGCTCTTGACCACTATGTCATCCATGTAGGCTTCCACATTTCTGTGTATTTGTGGCTCAAGAGCGACATGGACTACCCTTGCAAATATTGAACCAGCATTTTTTAAACCGAAAGGCATCCGTATGAAACAGTACGTGCCACATGGAGTGATGAATGTGCTCTTCTCCTCATCCTCTTCTGCCATGAAGATTTGATGGTATCCTGAGTATGCGTCAAGAAGTGAAAGCAAGTCACATCCGGCCGTGGAGTCAACAATCTGGTCAATGCGTGGCAAGGGAAATGGGTCTTTGGGACAAGCTTTATTAACATCGGTAAAGTCGATGCAAAGCCTCCATTTCCCGTTTGCCTTGCGCACGACTACAGGATTGGCCAACCATGTAGGATGGAGCACTCGTCTGACAAGTCCTACTGCTTCCAATTTCTTGATCTCTTCTGCGATGAATTCTTGGCGCTCCACTGCTTGCTTCCTGACCTTTTGCTTGACGGGCCGCGCATGAGGACAAACAGCAAGATGGTGCTCAATTACTTTCCTGGGAACACCGGGGATGTCAGACGGTTGCCATGCAAACACGTCGACGTTCGCCCGCAGGAAAGCAATGAGCGCGCTTTCCTATTTAGGGGCAAGAGTGGCACTGATGGTGAAGGTACCACCAGTGCCGTCCTCCTTGGCGGACACCTTCTTGGTCTCTGGCGGAGCCACCATTGTCTTCTTACACTTGCCGGTGGAGCTCGATGGTGCGTCCTCGACGGTAGCACAGCACTCCGAAGAGGTTCGCTTGCCGGAGTGGGCATCAGAACTCTTGCCGGACTTGGTCTTCTTCTTCCCCCCGGGAGCTTCAACGGCAGGTGACTTGCGATCTGTTGCGGCTGCCGCTTCCCGGTAGATCTTGTCGGTGCAGATAAGAGCATCCTTCTTGTCGCCAGGGATAGAGATGACGCTTGTCGGGCCTGGCATCTTCAGCATGTTGTATGCGTAGTGAGAGGCTGCCATGAACTTGGCGAGTGCTAGACGGCCGAGTATCCCATTGTAAGGCAATGGAAAATCGGCAACCTCAAAAGTGACCCTCTCAGTCCTGAAGTTCAACTCACTGCCAAATGTTACTGGCAACGTGACCTTCCCCTTCGGCTTGCTCCTTCCCGGGTTGATTCCTTGGATTGTGCCGGTCTCTTCAAGCTCGCTGTCAGGGATCTAGAGTTTCTGGAGTACAGCGGAGGAGATCAGGTTCAAGCCGGCCACGCCGTCAACTAGCATCTTAGTGACCTTGAGGTTGCGGATACTTGGTGAAACCAACATCGGCAAGCACCCGACCGCAGTTGTGCGATCAGGGTGGTCCTCAATATCAAAGATGATAGGCATGCTGGACCATTTCAGAAGCTTGCGTGACTCGACAGGTGGTTCCGCCGCATTGACTTCCCGCACCCACTGCTTGAGTTGGCGGTGCGAAGTATGCAGAGAAGCACCGCCGTCAATGCACAAGACCTCCGTGGCTTTCTGGAACTCCTGCTCACTGGTCTCGACATCATCCATGTCTTCATCGTCGTCATCAACTTCATCCTTGTCGCGGCCGCGGGGAGGTCTGTCTCCTTGCCGCTGCTTGGCCTTGCCGCGGCGTCCTCCCCGGCTGGCGCGCTTCTTGCCGGATTCTCCAGCGCCTCCTTGGGCCCTCTCCTTGTCGCGTCACTCGTATTCAGCCTTCTGCTGCTGGACAAGCTGCTCGACCTTCTTGCAGGTCTGGAGGTCATAGCCCTTGGTGCGGTGGATCTTGCAATACTGCTTGTCAATGCCGTCCTGCTTGTCGGCGACCGCCACAGCCTGGCAGTTGGTGCATGCGGCAATCTCCTTGCCGGAGCTACTAGCTTTGGCTTTCTTGGCGCCACCTTCATTGCCGGACTGCTCAATGACTAGCACATCTTTGCCTTTCTTGTTCCTGTCGTTCCGCCGCTGGTTTTTCTTTGCCGGGGCAGCATCCTTGCTGTTAGATCCTCCTGCTCCTGTATTCTCTCCGGGGAGTTTCCTCCCTTCCTCAGCACGTGCACACTTGTTGGCCAGGGCATACAGCTCACTGACGTCTCTGATCTTGCACATCGCCATCTCCTCCCGCATCCTGCGGTTACGCACGTTTTGATGGAACGCGCTGATGACCCCGGCAGGGTGGACATCCGGGATGTTGTGCTGTACACGGCTGAATCTCTGAATGTACTTGCGCAGGGGCTCTCCTTCCTTCTGGGCGAGCAGGTGAAGGTCACTCTCTTGGCCATGAGGTTTGTGGCCGCCTGTAAAGGCGCTGACAAACTGATGGCATAGGTCTGCCCAGGAGGATATGGAGTTGTCCGGCAAATGCATGAGCCAGGACCTGACGTTGGGCTTGAGCACCAGCGGGAAGTAGTTGGCAAGGATCTTGTCGTCCCGCCCCCCGGCAGCTTGCACCGCGATGGTGTAGATGCTGAGGAACTCCGATGGATGCGACTTGCCGTCGTACTTCTCTGGTACGTCTGGCTTGAAATTATTCTTGCCGGGCCATTGGACTTGCCGCAGCTCATGAGTAAACGCAGGGCAACCTATCGCGTACGGCAAGTCGCCTGGTTCCCCCGGCGAATGCATGTCGACAGAGGGCCCAGCGCGCTGGTCTGATTGACGCCGCGCTTCTCTTCGGCGCTCGATGCGAGTACGAGCGTCTTCTTGCTGTCGTTCGTGAAGAACTTGGCGCTGATCGCGACGAGCTCGTGGATCTGATGACGCGGTGGAGTCGCTGTCGAGGTGGATCCAGCGAGTCGGCGATCTTGGCCTTCGGGGCGGAGAGTGCACGGTGGTTGCACCCCCACCGGTCTTGTCGCCACCGGCTCGTGCCTGGCTGACTTGCCGCGGCTGCGATGTACTCGGCTGCCGTGGAGTGTCGCCGTTGGCGAAGCCGATGAGACTCTGAATTGTGGCCCTCCAGTCGTCGATCTTCACTGCCGCTGGAGGGTAGTCTAGGAGCAGTTGAGCTCGCGCCAAAGCTTCTGCTGAAGTGGCGGGTGGCGGCGGCGAACGATGTGAGGAGCGGGATATGCTCGGACTTCTAACTATGTTAGAAGGAGCAGTATCTCGTCCAGGCGACCGTGCCTCGCTCGTGCTAGCATGTTGGCGTGCATGCTGGTCTTGAGCACTCCGAGATCCACCAGCTCGATCTTGGTCCAGCAAACATATGGTACCGTGAGTACCATCACGCTGCCGGTCCCGCGCCTCCTGGGATGGGTGCGGTGCATGTACAGACGCCGAGGTCTTGGAGTGCGCCCGGTCGTTGTGGGAGCCGACTGTGCCGCCGATGGGCAGCGCCGCCTTGTCCTTGGACCTGGCAGGACCGTGAGCTCCCTCGTCGACGCCCATTCTTCCGCCGGCGTCTACCCCACCAGCCGTTTGCTCCGGCGGTGGTGGGTTCGGCGTGGACGGAGCAGCCGCCTCCGAAGCCTTCTTCTTCGGCGTTATGTCGATGAAGACGATGAAGATTTAGCTCGTGTGAACGCCGGATCAGGTTCACACAACCTCGACGCACCCCCTACCTGGCGCGCCAAATATGTCGGGGAACTAATCCACGAGCACCTATGGGACCGGCGGACCGAGCCCCTTTCGGTTCGGCGGGGGGGGGGGGGGGGGGGGGAGGAGATCGTACGAAGAGCAGATCGAGGCGAAACACACGAGCAGTTTACCCAGGTTCGGGCCGCACGGATGCGTAAAACCCTACTCCTACTTTGTGGTTTGTATTGAGTTCTTGCTCGGGAGCGCTGAGTGCTACAGTACACACCAACAGCTAACGAGACCGAGCGTGAGTGTTCTCTCCTTCCAACCCCCCCCCCCCCCTCTACGTTGCACATGGGCCTCCTTTTATATGCTCAAGGGGTCACCGACAGGTGGCAACGTAGACGAGGGTAAAAATGGAAAGGTGTTGCGGTTGGTACAGCTACCTGCTATAGTGTATCATACCTAACCCTGACTGCAGGGACAAGGGCATTAAATGCCCGTCTGCGTCGCCCAAATAGTACAAAAGGGACCGTCAGGGACGCCACCACTCGCCACGATGGCAATCTTGTCAGCGCCGCTTGCCACCGCGCTGGCTGCACAGCCTCCCGCCACGTACGCCTGGAAGGGTCCCAGAGCGACACGTTGGTGGATGTGCTGGAGCGTGGGTACAGAGTGGTGGCTTGCCACGGCAAGCGCCTTGCCGCGGTCGTTGTCTTGCCGCGTCCGGGAGCTTGGCGCTCACCGGGCCTTGCCGGGACGCGTGGCACGTTGCGGCAAGTTCCTTGAGATGCCCTGGTTGGCCTTCCCGGTAAGCTCCTCTTGCCGGGGTCTTGTCTCCTTGGCTTGGATACTTTGTCCTTGAATGGCTCCAAAGGAACCACGGAGGACCTTGGCGGTCACCCGGCAAGCCTTGCCGCGGGATGCTGCGACTGCCCATGCACAAGTTCGGGATACTAGGGTACCCCTACTCTAGTACACCGACAGCTGAAAAGGAAGAAAAGGTGCTGCCCCGTGTTTATCTAGATCATAAAAGTATGGTAGCACATGATTTTATTGTTAAGAATATGGCAGGGGAGCTTAGATATCAATTGTTCTTTAATAAACATCATCCTGAGACTATCACCCTGCCTGCTCCTTCTTTGTTTGATTTGACTGCAGGCACGTACCTTGTTCCATTGACGGCTATTCATGCCTACTGGAACCCTGCACCTACCGAGGAGCCAGAACAGGAACCACACGATGAGCCTCCATGACAATCTGTTTATTCTTCGGATCCAGAGATGACTGTCAGCCAGTGGCAGTTAGAGTCTTCATCTTCAACACAGTATGATCCCAACTATTCCTCCTCATCACAGTACGACCCCAACAACTATTATTATGGATATCCGCCAGGCCAGCCGTGGCCATAGACCAACTTAGTCCAAAAGCCTAAGCTTGGGGGAGTATGTATTTCTCACCGACATTACATTTATGTTCACACACACTCATTGCTAGATGTCGGTGCTCATACTTTTTCACTGTAATATCCATGCTAGTTTATTTTCCTTTTCCTGCTTTCTTCTTGTGTGTTTGTTAAACCTTAAGAAAAACAAAAAAAATTAGTAGTAGTTTATTTTTCTGCTGTAGTAGTAATAATAAAAAAGAAAACCCAAAAATATTCCCCGTTCTTCTTTTGCTTGTTGGGAGCTTTCCCGTGTAAATAGTTTTATTTCTTTTCTTTTCTTTGGGGGTCAGTAGGAGAAGACCATAATTAAATTGTTAAAGTGGCTCTTATATGCATTATTGTTGAATTAACCAAAGAGCCCGTATTGCCTTGTCTTCTCCTATTTATTGAATGCCTGCAGATTCCAGCTTAGTCCAATGCACGTGCACTCTTATTATTTTTCACACCGTTCGGTCATGCAAGTGAAAGGCAATTATGATGATATATGATGAACTAACTGAGATGAGAAAAGCTGGTATGAACTCGACCTCTTTTGTTTTTGTAAATATGATGAGTCCAGCATTCTTGATTCGGCTTATTATGAATAAACATGTTTGCAATGACAATTAGAGATCAGAGTTGCTTGTGCCATGCTTGATTAGCTATGAGTTATAATAATTTACCTTGTGTGCCAACATGCTATTAAGATGGTTATGATGTGGTATGATGGGGTGGTATCCTCCTTTGAATGATATAAGTGACTTGACTTGGCACATGTTCACGCATGTAGTTGAAACAAATCAACATAGCCTTCACGATATTTATGTTCATGGTGGATTATATCCTACTCATGCTTGCATCCACTGTTTATTAATTTTAATGCATGTACATGGCTGTTGTCGCTCTCTAGTTGGTCGCTTCCTAGTCTTTTGCTAGCCTTCACCTGTACTAAGCGGGAATACTGCTTGTGCATCCAATCCCTTAAAACCCAAAGTTATTCCAGATGAGTCCACTATACCTTCCTATATGCGGTATCTACCTGCCGTTCCAAGTAAATTTGTATGTGCCAAACTCCAAACCTTCAATTAAACATTCTGTTTTGTATGCTCGAATAGCTCATGTATCAACAAAGGATGTCCTTATCTTCCGTGTTAGGCGGGTTATTCTCAAGAGGAGTGGACTCCGCTCCTCACTCACGAGAAAATGGCTGGTCACCGGGATACCCAGTCCCATGCTTTATGCAAACTAAATCAAAATAACTGCAAACAAAACTCCCCCTAGGACCTGATGTATGTTGGAGGCACTCGTTGTTTTGAGCAAGCCATGGATTGATGCTTGTTGGTGGAGGGGGAGTATAAACTTTACCATTCTGTTTGGGAACCGCCTATAATTTGTTTAGCATGGAAGATATTGCCATCTCTTAGTTGTTACATTGACAATGAAAGTATACCGCTCAAAATACAATTTATCTCTATTTCAAAACTAAGCTCTGGCACCTCTACAAATCCCTGCTTCCCTCTGTGAAGGGCCTATCCATTTACTTTTATGTTGAGTCATCGCCCTCTTATTAAAGAGCACTAGCTGGAGATCACAACTCTCATTTGCATTCATCACTATTAATCTATGTTGGGTATGACTATGATTGGATCTCTTTTACCATGAATTACAATGTCTAGTCAGTCCTCGATCTTTAAAGGTGCTCTGCATTTATGTTTTGCGGTCTCCGAAAGGGCTAGCAAGATACCATCTTGTTATAGCATATTATGATTGTTTTGAGACAGTGTTGTCATCCGAGATTTATTATTATGACTTGCTAGTTGATTATGCTATTGATACGAGTAATTGTGAGACCTGAGGATTATTGCAAATGTGGTTAGTTATGATCTATGCTGAAAACTTGAATGTTGGCTTGACATAGTTACAACAACAAGAGCAAACAGAGTTTGTAAAAGTTTTTCTTTCTTTCAGTTTGTCAACTGAATTGCTTGAGGACAAGCAAGGGTTTAAGCTTGGGGGAGTTGATACGTCTCTGTCGTGTCTACTTTTCCAAACACTTTGGCCCTTGTTTTGGACTCTATCTTGTATGATTTGAATGGAACTAACCCGGACTGACGCCAAATATGAAGACTAGGGGGCCCACACTCTTTCCACGAGGGTGGGGGGTGCCCCCCTAGGGCGCGCCCCCTACCTTGTGGGCCCCCTGTTGACCATCCGACGCCAACTCCAACTCTATATATTTGCTTTCGGAGAGAAAAAAACCAGAGAGAAGAAATCATCGCGTTTTACGATACGGAGCCGCCGCCAAGGCCTAAAACCTCTCGGGAGGGCTGATCTGGAGTCCATTCGGGGCTCCGGAGAGGGGGATTCGTCACCGTCATCATCATCAACCATCCTCCATCACCAATTTCATGATGCTCACCGCCGTGTGTGAGTAATTCCATCGTAGGCTTGCTGGACGGTGATGGCTTGGATGAGATTTATCATGTAATCGAGTTAGTTTTGTTAGGGTTTGATCCCTAGTATCCACTATGTTCTGAGATTGATGTTGCTATGACTTTGCTATGCTTAATGCTTGTCACTAGGGCCCGAGTGCCATGATTTCAGATCCGAACCTATTATGTTTTCATGAATATATGTGATTTCTTGATCCTATCTTGAAGTCTATAGTCACCTACTATGTGTTATGATCTAGCAACCCCGAAGTGACAATAATCGGGACCACTCCCGGTGATGACCGTAGTTTGAGGAGTTCATGTATTCGCTATGTGCTAATGCTTTGTTCCGGTTCTTTATTAAAAGGAGGCCTTAATATCCCCAAGTTTCCAATAGGACCCCGCTACCACGGGAGGGTAGGACAAAAGATGTCATGCAAGTTCTTTTCCATAACCACGTTTGACTATATACGGAATACATGCCTACATTACATTGATGAATTGGAGCTAGTTCTGTGTCACCCTATTTTATGACTGCTACATGATGAACCGCATCCGGCATAATTATCCATCACTAATCTGGTGCCTACGAGTTTTCCATATACTGGTTTACGCTTATTTACTTTCCCGCTGCTACTGTTACAATCACTACAAAATACCAAAAACATTACTTTTGTTGTCTTTACTTTTGTTGCCGTTACCACCACTATCATATTACTGTGCTACTAAACACTTTGCTGCAGATACTAAGTTTCCAGATGTGGTTGAATTGACAACTCAGCTACTAATACTTGAGAATATTCTTTGGCTCCCCTTGTGTCGAATCAATAAATTTGGGTTAAATACTCTACCCTCGAAAACTGTTGCGATCCCCTATACTTGTGGGTTATCATGGCGTAGCTTCGAAGGAGAAGGTTGCAGTCGACCTGCACCTCGTCGTCCTTGTAGATAGGGACGTGTTTCAAACTTAGGTGTCGGAGTAATGGGACACGGATACCCCGAAGACGGCAAGATGATATTTCATGACATCGGGGCTAGCAAAGCCCCTTAGTCCGACTACCCGGCCGCTCCTGCCGGCTCCCCGTCCGACTGCACTACCCGGCCGGCTACCGACTGCCGGCTGCCGACTACGCCAACCAGCCGGCTGCCGACTACGCCAACCAGTCGGCTGCCGACTGCAGCCCGACCCGACATCGACGAAACAACCGTACCGCGATGTTGTCATCTACAGTGTACCGTGCCCCTGGGTACTGATTTATAAAGTATCCCAGGGGACAAGCATGACATGAACCATGCCTCTAGCCATGCTTACATGGCTTGGCATGTAAGCTACCCAAGGTAGCTTACATCCAACGCCACCACCAAGCTTACATGCTAAGCTACCTCACACTATATATATACTATCCATCCATCCATCCAGGGGGATGGACACTCACGCACACACACAAGCACTAGCTAGCAAGCTAGCTAGCTATCCATCCATCCATCCACATGAGCACACACACTCACGGCCATGAGCATGGCCGGCCACTAGCAAGCCTCGTATAGGCATTTACCAGATCAGATGCGCTTGGCACTGATCCCAGATACAGCTCCAGGAGCACTTTGTACTGCCCGAGGTACACCTCAAATATATACTCAGACATGCAGGAGTAGGGGTATTATCTCTCCGGAGAGCCCCGAACCTGGGTAAACCACCGCGTGCTACTCGCATACCCGCTCGCAGTCCTATCAGCAGCAGTCCTACCCACACACTAAGCCCTTGTGGCATCTGTCGACTCGCAAGCCCCTCGTGAGAAATACCACGACATTAGGCGAGTAATAGACTGCAACTAAGCCCCCGAGTGGGAGGGTTGCTCTCCACTCGGCAGGATTTTTTTAAACTTAGGCGAGCACTGGACTGCAGCTAAGCCCCCGAGTGTGAGGGTTGCTCTCCACTCGGTAGGATTTTATAAACTTAGGCGAGTACTGGACGGCAGCTAAGCCTCTGAGTGGGAGAACTTAGGCGAGTACTGGACCGCAGCTAAGCCCCCGAGTGGGAGGGTTGCTCTCCACTCGGTAGGATTTTACAAACTTAGGCGAGTACTGGACCACAACTAAGCCTTCGGGTGGGAGAACTTAGGCGAGTACTGGACTGCAGCTAAGCCCCCTAGTGGGAGGATTGCTCTCCACTCGGTAGGATTTTACAAACTTAGGCGAGTACTGGACTGTAGCTAACTCCCCGAGTGGGACAACTTAGGCGAGTACTAGACTGCAACTAAGCCCCCAAGTGGGAGGATTGCTCTTCACTCTGTAGGATTTTACAAACTTAGGCGAGTACTGGACTGCAGCCAAGTCCCCGAGTGGGAGAACTTAGGCGAGTACTAGACCGCAGCTAAGCCCCCGAGTGGGAGGATTGCTCTCCACTCGGTAGGATTTTACAAACTTAGGCGAGTACTGGACTGCAGCTATGTCCCCGAGTGGGAGAACTTAGGTGAGTACTGGACTGCAGCTAAGCCCCCGAGTGGGAGGGTTGCTCTCCACTCCGTAGGATTTTTTCAAACTTAGGCGAAACGGATTCGCGACTAAGCCTCCCGAGTGAGAGGCTTGCCCGTCACTCGGTGGGATTTTCTTTTGAACTTAGGCGAAACGGATTCGCGGCTAAGCCCATCCACTGGGAGATTTCAGAGGTAAATAAAAGCAACAACAATCGTGTGAGAAGACTGAAAAGCTCTTGTCTTTGACGAACAAATTACAAAGGTACTTCTTATTACATTTTATTTGAATGAGTGCTTAAGTATAAAAGGGGCGGAGCAGCTCCGCGTTCCAAGCCCGTGCCTCGTCTTTATGATGCTCAACGCTGTAAAGATGGTATGCTCCATTGTGGAGAACTTTGGTGATGATGAAGGGGCCTTCCCAAGCCGAGGCGAGCTTGTGTGGTTTGTGTTGATCCACTCGAAGAACCAAGTCTCCCTCTTGAAAGGTTCGGCTCCTCACGTTCCTGGCGTGGAATCGACACAAGTCTTGCTGATAAATGGTCGACCGGATCAAGGCCATCTCTCTTTCCTCCTCTAAGAGATTGACTGAATCCCGCCAGGCCTGCTCTGCTTCTTCTTCGGAGAAGAGCTCGACTCGGGATGCATTGTGGAGCAGGTCACTTGGCAGAACAGCTTCGGCTCCATAGACCAAGAAGAAAGGAGTTTGTCCAGTCGACCGATTGGAGTTGTCCTCAAACCCCACAGAACTGATGGAAGTTCATCGACCCAAGCGCCTGCTGCGTGTTTGCGATCACGCATCAGTAGGGGTTTCAATCCTTTGAGAATTAGGCCATTGGCTCTTTCTGCTTGTCCGTTCGACTGCGGGTGAGCGACAGAAGCATAGTCGACTCGTGTGCCTTGAGAAGCGCAGAAAGCTCGAAACTCATCAGAATCGAAGTTCGACCCGTTGTCCGTGATGATGCTGTGTGGAACTCCATATCTGATTGTCAATTCTCTGATAAAACTGACAGTAGTGCCGGCTTCAAGGTTCTTGATAGGTTTAGCTTCGATCCATTTGGTAAACTTGTCAACTGCTACGAGCACATGAGTGAATCCGCTCCTACCAGTTCTCAGTTGTCCAACCATATCCAATCCCCAAACAGCAAAGGGCCAGACGAGGGGAATGGTCTTCAGGGCTGACGCTGGCTTGTGAGACATGTCAGAGTAAAACTGGCAGCCTTCACATCTGTCGACTATATCTTTCGCCATTTCATTTGCTCGTTGCCAATAGAATCCGGCTCGGTATGCTTTAGCCATAATGGCCCGAGAGGATGCATGGTGACCACAAGTCCCCGAGTGGATGTCGTTGAGGATCATTCGACCTTCTTCTAGCGTTATGCATTTCTGACCGACTCCAGTCACGCTTTCCCTGAACAGTTGTCCTCTTATCACAGTAAAGGCCTTGGATCGATGGTCGATCTGTCGAGCCTCTTCCTCGTCCTCTGGGAGTTCTTTCCTAAGGATGTACACAATGTATGGTACTGTCCAGTCGGGAGTAATGGCCAGAACCTCCATGATCAGGTCGACCATGCCTGGGACCTCGACTTCAGTCGGATCTGTGGCGCTCCTAGGCTGCGGGGGCTCTTCAGTAAAAGGATCTTCCTGAACTGTCGGTGTGTGAATATGCTCCAAAAACACATTGCTGGGAATGGCTTCTCTCTTGGAACCTATCTTTGCCAAGTCATTGGCTGCTTGATTTTTCAGTCGGGGTATGTGATGGAGCTCTAACCCCTCAAACTTCTTTTCCAACTTCCTCACCGCGTTGCAGTAACCAGTCATGGTTGGGCTTCCGACGTCCCACTCCTTCATCACTTGATTGACTACCAAATCTGAGTCACCATAGACAATGAGGCGATGGATGCCGAGTGAGATGGCCATACGCAACCCATATAGGAGTGCTTCGTATTCAGCTTCATTATTGGAGGAATCAAAGTGAATCTGGATGACATATCTGAGCTTGTCTCCTCGGGGGGATACCAGAACCACCCCAGCACCGGAACCATTCAGCATTTTAGATCCATCAAAGAACATGGTCCAGTGCTCCGAGTGAACTTGAGTCGGCAATTGTTGTTCAATCCACTCGGCGAGGAAATCTGCTATTGCTTGGGACTTAATAGCTTTCTTTGCCTCAAACTTGATATCTAAGGGAAGGAGTTCAATCGCCCATTTTGCCACTCGACCAGTTGCATCTCTGTTGTGTAGAATCTCTGACAATGGAGCGTCGCTGACGACTGTAACAGAGTGATCAGAGAAATAGTGTGCAACCTTCTTCGTGGTCATGTAAATCCCATAAACGAGCTTCTGATAGTGCGGATATCTCTGCTTTGACGGAGTCAGAACTTTAGAAATATAATAAACTGGGCGCTGAACTTTATAGGCTTTTCCCTCTTCTTCCCGCTCGACCGTAAGTACTGTACTAACGACTTGTCCAGTGGCTGCTATATAAAGCAGTAAAGGCTCTCTGTTGATTGGGGCAGCAAGCACCGGCTGGGTGGAAAGCAGAGCTTTTAGCTCTGCAAATGCTGCATCAGCTTCAGGAGTCCACTCGAACTTATCTGATTTCTTCATCAGTCGGTAAAGAGGCAATGCCTTTTCACCAAGGCGAAAAATGAATCGACTTGGGGCGGCCAAACAACCAGTAAGCTTCTGGACATCGTGCACATGCACAGGGCGTTTCATCCGGAGTATGGCACCCACTTTCTCTGGGTTAGCATCGATCCCTCGTTCGGAATTGAGAAAACCGAGTAATTTTCCGCCTGGAACTCCAAACGTGCACTTTGATGGATTAAGCTTGATATCATACCTTCTGAGGTTGGCAAAGGTTTTAGCAAGGTCAACCAGTAGGTCAGAATCTTTACGTGATTTGACCACAATGTCATCCATGTATGCTTCCACATTCCGACTGATCTGAGTGAGAAAGCACTTCTGAATCATCCGCATGAATGTGGCTCCAGCGTTCTTCAAGCCGAACGGCATAGTGACATAACAGAAGCATCCAAATGGGGTGATGAAAGCTGTTTTTATCTCGTCGGGTCCGTACAGACGGATCTGGTGGTACCCGGAGTAGGCGTCCAAAAAGGACAAACGCTCGCACCCTGCAGTCGAGTCGACTATTTGGTCGATGCGGGGGAGAGGAAAGTGGTCCTTCGGGCAGGCCCGATTAATATGCTTGAAGTCAATGCACATGCGAAGTGAGTCGTCCTTCTTTGGGACCATGACAACATTAGCTAACCATTCGGAGTGGTAAATCTCACGGATAAACTCAGCTGCCAAAAGCCGAGCCACCTCTTCACCGATTGCCTTCCTCTTCCGTACAGCGGACCATTGAAGATGTTCTTTGACTGGTTTCACTTTTGGGTCGACTCGCAAATGAAGCTCAATTCCCCTAGGAACACCTGGCCTGTCTGAAGGTTTCCATGCAAAGATGTCCCAATTCTCACTGAGGAACTGGATGAGCGCTTCTTCCTATTTGGAGTCGAGTGTGGTTGAAATGTGAGTCGGAGCAGCATTGGGGTCTGTCGGGTGAATGTGAATCGACTTTGTTTCGCCAAACGACTGGAATGCTGAATCTGTGGCGGGCTTCTTGGCTCGCAACAAATCACTCAGATCTGCATTTTTCTGATATTCTTGCAATTCTACTAGGACCATCTGTGCATCGGCGATCTTTGAACCCTTCTGGAAGCACTCTTCCGCCTTCTTCCGATTACCAGTGATAGTGATCACCCCTTTGGGACCAGGCATCTTCAATTTGAGGTACACGTAACATGGCCGAGCCATAAAACATGCATAAGCTGGCCTGCCCAGAATAGCATGATAGGCACTCTGAAAATCCACAACTTTAAATGTCAACTTTTCTTTGCGGTAATTCTTGGAATCACCGAAAACCACGTCGAGAGCAATCTGGCCGAGTGATGCAGCCTTCTTGCCTGGAATGACCCCATGGAAACTCATATTACACTCACTGAGTCTGGACATCGGAATGCCCATTCCTTTCAACGTCTCTGCATACAGTATACTCAGGCCACTGCCACCATCCATCAGAACCTTTGTCAGTCAGGTGCCTTCGACTACTGGGTCGACCACCAACGCTTGCCTCCCAGGGGTGGCTATGTGCACTGGGTGATCGGACTGGTCGAATGTAATGGCAGTCTGGGTGTCACCGGAGCGACCATGTTCACTTCTCTGTTGATGACTTTCAATCGACTTTTACTCTCAACGTCAGCAAAAATCATCAAGGTGGAATTCACGTGGGGATAACCATCATCATCCTCTTCCTCATCCTCAACCTTGCCTGCTTCCTTCTGCTTTTCCTTGGGCTGTTTCTCTCGGAACTGTTGGATTAGGAGTCGACACTGTCGAGTGGTATGCTTCGGGTAAATGAAATTACCCTGTTCATATTTTTTGGTGTGGATGTGGCATGGCAAATCTAGCACATCACTTCCATCTTGATCTTTTACTTTCTTGGGGTTCCACGGCCCCTTGGGCTTCCCCTTGAACTTTCCTCGAGTCACACCTAAGGCTTCACCAGGAGCGGCTGGCTCGGCCTTGCGCTTCTATTTCCGACTGGAGTTTCCTCCTCCGGTTTCACGGGCGACTGTTTTGTGCTTGCCACTCCGGAGTCGGTCTTCTACTTCACTGTTGGCATACTTGGTGGCAATTTCCATCATCCGAGTCAGAGTCATATCTCCTGTCCGACCAAATTTCATATTCAACTCCCGATACTTGACGCCTTCTTTAAAGGCACAAATTGCCAGATGATCAGACACATTCTCCATCGTGTGATGCAATGTGATCCATCTCTGGATATAATCCCTCAAAGTCTCATTCGGTTTCTGCACGCAACATTGTAATTCGGTCAGCCCTGCCGGCCATTTGCAAGTACATTCGAATGTTCTGAAAAATACACGTGCAAGATCTTCCCAAGTATAAATACTGCTTGGTGCTGACTGATTCAGCCATGCTCTAGCCGAGCCCTCCAGCATCAGAGGAAGGTACTTCATGGCCACTTCATCATTGTCGCCACCAATCTGGACAGCCACTCGGTAGTATTCAAGCCAAGTATCAGGCTTGGACTCACCAGTGAACTTACTGACTCTAGTCGCCAACCTGAAGTTGTGGGGAATCACTGCAGCTCTGATGGCTCTGCTGAAGCACTCTGGACCTGAGACATGCATCCTGCTGGTGGTTGGTATATCTCTGTCATGACCCTCTCAGTGAGCTCTATTTCTGTTAGCCAAGCCCTGAATGAGAATAGATCTCGCATCAAAGCCCGGCTCTCTGGGGTCCACTGGAATTCCCCGCCCCATACTGTGAGGGCATCTGTCATCATGTTGCCGAGGCACGTACGACCCACTCCTTGGGGGAGGTGTGGGCACTCGACAATGATCATCGCGATCGACTCGGTGATCATACTGCTCACGGTTTCTATACTGATCTCGTCGGTCTCCACGTCCCTCATGCCTCGGGGGCGATCTTGGGCTGTGAGCCGACTGAACTGTATCTGCAACCATAGACCTGCTATGGATCCTATTCCGCGACTGAGATACTGTTGTATTCTGCTCTCCTGCCGCATGGAGCAAAGCTCGGATCTGCACCAGACCTCGACCAACTTCTGACTGGGAAGGTTGGATCGACTCCGCTATCCGGGCTGTAGCTGCGAGATTCTGGATCGGAGTTCGGTATACCTGAGTTGGAGGCGGAAAGAGTTCACGTCTACTGGATTCAGGAGCACGCTCGTCAAGTGCGCGCTGGAGATTCTCCAATCGAGTGCGCTTAGCCAAGTTGGCCAGGTACGCCGCCTCCAAGGCCTGGGCCTCAGGGGTTTCTCCTACGACAGGAGTGTGCAGTGCATCCATGTTCCGGCGGCGAAGCTCTTCTCTCCGCTGTGAAGATAGGGGTTCGGGGCGGTACTCTTCATGAACACGTGATGGATCGCCGTCCCCATCGCCTCCGTCTTCACGGGTGAAGCCAGGAGGACTGCGTGGCCCATTGACCATCAAAACTTCCGCCACTGGGTCGCTGCTATCGCACTCGGATGCAGTCTCTACGGAGCTAGTCAACAGATCGAACAAGCCGTAGAGAGTTTTGTCGGGCTCTATTGCCGTGACTTGAGGGGTGGCCGACTGGCGAGCCACCGCACGCTTCACCCACCGTTGAAGCCTCGATCGGCCAGAACGCTTGCTCTGGCGGGCCGCAGGGAGGGGAGAAACTGCAGGAGCCGACTGATACTGGGTCGACGGCTGCCGCAGGAGGACGCCGTGGACGCACGCGCGAAAGTGCATTGCTCCACATGCGGGGAGCGCGTCGACGTCGAGTGGAGCCTCCTGTAGCCAAGCAGAGTCGTCGGCGACAAACACGAGTGCGCCGAGACGGATCTCGTGGCCCTCAGCCAAACCTCCGGCTGAAACCATGATGAAGGGGATCGGAAAAATTGCAACTTCTCCAAAAAGTCGCTAAGACACCTGCCCCGCGGTGGGAGCCAACTGTCGTGGTTCTAAGTCTGACAATAGAATGGGGGTAGGTATGTAGAGGCAAGATCCTAGCTATGGAGGAGTTGTACACGCGAGTTTTACGAGTTCAGGCCCTTCTTAGAGGAAGTAACAGCCCTACATCTCGGAGCTCGGAGGCGGTCGACTGGATATATGCGTGTGAGTTACAGGGGGTGCGAACCCTTGTCCCGGAGGAGGGGGGTGGCTTATATAGAGTGCGCCAGGACCCCAGCCAGCCCACGTTACAAAGGGTTCAATGTACATTAAGGCAGGGCGTTACTGGTAACGCTAGTAATAAAGAGATATAAATGATCTTTAAGGTTATAGAGTGAATGACCGACCGTTGTCATCCTGAGTGACGTTAGGCCTTCTACACTCCGAGTGGTTTCTTGTATCGTCGAGTGTCTTCAAGACTGTCGAGTGGAACATAGCTTTATGGTCGAGTGGATGATGATTTTTCTTCGACTGCTTCTGGTCCTTTTAGATGTTACCTTGGGGAGGGTATCTTGGACAGATCCATGACCATACCCTAGGTACATAGCTTCGTCAGACGGTACGCTCCACCGGTCAGAACCTAGTCAATAATGAAGGGACCTTCCCATTTGGGCTTGAGCTTGTTCTTTTTCTTCTCCGGCAGGCGTAGAACTAGTTCGCCAACGTTATAGGTTTTGGCCCGTACTTCTCTGCTTTGATACATTCGAGCCTGTTGCTGATAGAATGCGGTACGGGCTTTTGCCACGTCGTGCTCCTCCTCCAGGGCGTCCAAACTGTCCTGCCGATTGAGCTCGACCTCTTTTTCTTCATACATGCGCACTCGAGGTGAGTCATGAATTATGTCGCAAGGTAGAACCGCCTCTGCGCCGTACACCATAAAAAAATGGTGTGTATCCGGTAGTGCGATTCGGCATGGTCCGCAGCCCCCATAGTACGGAGTCGAGCTCCTCTACCCAGTGCGTGTTTGATTCCTTTAAGGACCGCACTAATCTGGGTTTTATGCCGCTCATGATAAGACCATTTGCTCGCTTGACTTGACCGTTAGTTTGCGGGTGATAGACAGAAACATAATCGAGCTTGATGCCCATGTTGCTGCACCAAAGTTTTACCTCATCGGCCGTAAAGTCCGTGCCGTTGTCAGTGATGATGTTGTGGGGGATGCCATAACAGTGTACAACCCCAGATATGAAGTCTATCACCGGTCCGGATTCAGCCATTTTAACGGGTTTGGCTTCTATCCATTTGGTGAATTTATCCACCATGACCAGTAAGTATTTTTTCTTATGGGTTCCCCCTTTAAGGGGTCCGACCATATCAAGCCCCAGACCACAAAGGGCCAAGTAATGGGGAT
The DNA here is from genome assembly GCA_034509565.1 of Triticum monococcum. Classification (NCBI taxonomy): domain Eukaryota; kingdom Viridiplantae; phylum Streptophyta; class Magnoliopsida; order Poales; family Poaceae; genus Triticum; species Triticum monococcum. The sequence goes on along the minus strand of CM067846.1, from coordinate 58,638,667 downwards.
TGTTTGGAGAGCGGTAGGCGGCATATGGCTTTGGTTTGCAAAAAGCTGGCAACCAACGCAACATTGAACCAGATACTATGCATCTGCTCAGGCCGTCGGCCAAAAGAAACCTGTACGGAAGGCCTTGTTTACAAGGGCCCGGGCTGCCGCGTGGTGGCCTCCGAGTCCAGCATGGATTTCTGCGAAAAGCTTTCGCCCTTCCTCTTCGGAGATGCACCTTTGAAGGACCCAGGTAGTGCTTTTCTTATAAAGCTCTCCCTCGTGGACCTTGTAGGCTTTAGATCACCGCACTATGCAGCGTGCCTCATTTTGGTCCTCGGGTAGTTCCTTCCTGGTTAGGTAGGCCAGGAATGGTTCTGTCCATGGGGCGATGACGGCCATTATCACGTGGGCTGAAGGTGTTATTTCGATGGCAGAGCCTCCGATTGTGTCAGAGTGTTCGGTATCTGGTGTTGTGGCCGGTGATGTCTACTACACAACCTTCTTCTTGTAGACGTTGTTGGGCCTCCAAGTGCAGAGGTTTGTAGGACAGTAGCAAATTTCCCTCAAGTGGATGACCTAAGGTTTATCAATCCGTAGGAGGCGTGGGATGAAGATGGTCTCTCTCAAGCAACCCTGCAACCAAATAACAAAGAGTCTCTTGTGTCCCCAACACACCCAATACAATGGTAAATTGTCTAGGTGCACTAGTTCGGCGAAGAGATGGTGCTACAAGTGGTATATGGATAGTAGATAAAGGTATATGTAATCTGAAATTATAAAAACAGCAAGGTAACTAATGATAAAAGTGAGCGTAAACGGTATTGCAATGCCTTGAAACAAGGCCCAGGGTTCATACTTTCACTAGTGCAAGTCCTCTCAACAATACTAACATAATTGGATCACATAACTATCCCTCAACATGCAACAAAGAGTCACTCCAAAGTCACTAATAGCGGAGAACGAACGAAGAGATTATGGTAGGGTACGAAACCACCTCAAAGATTCTTTCCAATCAATCTGTTGGGCTATTCCTATAAGTGTCACAAATAGCCCTAGAGTTTGTACTAGAATAACACCTTAAGACACAATCAACCAAAACCCTAATGTCACCTAGATACTCCAATGTCACCTCAAGTATCTGTGGGTATGATTATACGATATGCGTCACACAATCTCAGATTCATCTATTCAACCAACACAAAGGACCTCAAAGAGTGCCCCAAAGTTCCTACCGGAGAATCACGACGAAAACGTGTGCCAACCCCTATGCATAGGTTCATGGGCGGAACCCACAAGTTCATCACCAAAACATACATCAAGTGAATCACGTGATATCCCATTGTCAACACAGATATCCACGGCAAGACATACATCAAGTGTTTCCAAATCTTTAAAGACTCAATCCGATAAGATTACTTCAAAGTGGAAACTCAATTCATTACAAGAGAGAAGAGGGGGAGGAGAAACATAAGATCCAACTATATTAGCAAAGCTCGCGATACATCAAGATCGTGCCAAATCAAGAACACGAGAGAGAGAGAGAGACCAAACACATAGCTACTAGTACATACCCTCAGCCCCGAGGGAGAACTACTCCCTCCTCGTCATGGAGAGCACCGGGATGATGAAGATGGCCACCGGAGAGGGATTTCCCCCTTCGGTAGGGTGCTGGAACGGGGCTAGATTGGCTTTTGGTGGCTACGCAGGCTTCTGGCGGTGGAACTCCCGATCTATTGTGTCGGTGCACAAAAAGAGGGGTACACTTTTTGTACCCCTATAACTGTGCACGGGCAGTCTGAGCCACGGGCACCACCACACTGAGCAAGGCAAGGGAGGTGAGCCAAGGTAAGGCCAAAGCTCAGGAGAAGCAGAACGACGCCAAGACCAAGACCACAAAGAGCAAAGGGGACGAAGCGGACCCCCCAGCAAGATCCTTGCCGGGAGGCGGTTTTAGCAAACCCGGCAAGACCCTTGCCGTGGCAGCTTGCCCCGCACCTACGGAGTAAGTCACCCTTGAGTCCATTGCCCCCATGGGGCAAGGATTCGGGAGACATCCCCGTGGTGGCATGCGGATCTTTCTGAAGACATTCAAGATCAGATACACCCTTTAGAAGATGATGATCCTTGGCGGGATCCCAGCCAAGGAGGACCACAAGGCCGCTGGCAAGAGCCTTGCCGGGGATGACAGGAGGCGCCACGGCAAGACCCTTGCCGGGGCCCCGGCAAGGCCCTTGCCAAGAACACCCTTAGGGCCACCATCAGGCCCACGCCAGTCAAACCTCCAGCGCCATTCGCATGCAGCTGCCGACCCAACCAGCTGGGCAGGCACCTGCGTGGCGGCATGCGGATCTTCATGGAACCCACCACTATGCCACCTCAGCTGCCTGCCTGCCTAGATGGCACCGCAGGCGCCGCTGGCCAGGGCGCGTGTCGCCACGAGAGGGAGCAGCGATGGACGAGACAGGTCTCTCCCCCGTCCCCGATAAAGAAAGGACACCTAAGTAGGACGCATTAAATGCGCCTTGTCATGTAATGCGAGGGATAACCTCGCATCACTGTACCCTTTCCACCTCCTGTGTGCCACTGTGGCAACCCCGTTCCTATAAAAGGAGGCCCGAGGCGACCAGGAGGAGGATTCGGCCTTTTGGAGCTCCTCACGCCCCATAGCTAGCTCAAGAACGCAGATATACAATCCACCAAAGCAGGAGTTGGGTTTTACGCATCCTTGCGGCCCGAACCTGGATAAACGAACCGTGTGCTATCTATTTGATCCGCTCTTCTCACGACCCCGCACCCCACAACCGTAGTAGGGATTATTGTGATCCCATAGGTGTCGTTCCCATCGACATCTTTGGTGCGCCAAGTAGGGGGGCGCAGTTGTGAGAATCGGCTTTAGCAGTTAGTTCGACGCTTCTTCATCGTCATGGCGCCCAAGAAGAAGACGACGGTGGCGGTTGGCCCGTCGGAAGCCGGACATCCCGTCCCGACGCGGGCGAGCAGCGGACCGGTCGCAGAAAGGACCCGGGGCGCCGTTCACGAACACCAACACCATCCTAGCAGCCGGAGTTTGGGATGCGGCGATGTTCGTGCGCCTGGTAACGGGCCGCACGCCGCCAAATCCAAAGACGGGGCCAGGCCCTCCACGGGTGGCGCGGGGCCTTCCAAGATCGTTGCCACCCCGCTCGAAGGCGATGCGAGGGCCTCCAAGACTCCCACGCCGGCGCCGATGGCGCGCTCCTCTCAAGCGGCACGCGACGAACGATGTAATCACGCTGGAGACCTCGGGCGTCGCCGCGGGAAGAGCCTCGAGCGCCACTCCCGGGTGGTAGAAGACCTGCCCGCTCGCCGAGGCGCTGGTGATGATGGCATGTGACCGCGGGGTTGTGATAGAGCTCCTTCTTGGATAGTCAGAAGTCGAAGCGCGTCGCGATCCGTGTAGGTTTCGCTGCCACCAATGCCAGCAGAAGCCCTGGCGCGCGCGCAGTTGCTCCTTAATTTCCCTCCCACTACAGGGAAACTCGACGAATGGAGAGCCACTATCCGAAGCCTTGTTGTGGTGGCCAACAAAGACGAACCGAGTCCGGTGGAGCCCCTGGGTCGACGCTCCGATGGAGTCCCACGCACCAGTGGCAGGAAAGCCGGCGGCGCCGCTGAAAGCACAAGTGCTCCCTAGGTGGTTTTGGTAATTAATGACAACATATCTCTTGTTGGACTAACGTTTCTATCTAGTATGTTTCAGATAAGTTCAACAATGGAGTGGCATGGACTAAAGGTTGTGGGAAATTCTCCAAGATGCTAAGGACAAAGGATTGGCTAAAGCTTAAAGCTCAAGACTCTTCATTTTACATTTTAGTGATCCAAGATCACATTGAGTCCATAGGAAAATCCAATACTATCAAGGAGGGATGAGGTGTTGCTTAATGAGCCTCTTGCTTCAAGTGCTTAATGATATGCTCCAAAATCCTCGGCTACTTTCCGACTTCCACATATGACCTAAACCTAAGCCAAACTCGGACCTACAGATTCTTTCAACCCGGCGCCACCGAGTTTCACTTGTCATAGCCATTGCCAAACCCTAGCAAATCGGTTCTGCCGATAGGGATCTCGGTCTCACCAAGATGGGATTGTAATCTCACTGTGTATGTCCATTGCCAAAATCAGTCTCACCGATCTTGTGCAATCGGTACTACCGAGGTTACAATGCAAACTCACTGTGTATGCTCATTACAAAAATCGGTCTCACCGAGTTTGTGTAATCGGTCCCACCGAGTTTGCCTGACCAACCCTTTGGTTAGCTTATTACCAAATCGGTCTAACCGAGTTTGTGTAATCGGTCTCACCGAGATTATGTTATGCCCTAACCCTAACCATATCGGTCCTACCGGGTTGCATGTCAGTCCCACCGAAAATCTCTAACGGTCACTAGGTTTACTATTTCGGTCCGACCGAGTTTGTTGATTCGGTCCCACTGAGATTGGTAAATTGTGTGTAACGGTTGGATTTTGTGTGGAGGCTATATATACCCCTCCACCTCCTCTTCACTCGTGGAGAGAGCCATTAGAACACATCTACACTTCCAACTCATATGTTCTGAGAGAGAACCACCTACTCATGTGTTGAGGCCAAGATATTCCATTCCTACCCCATGAATCTTGATCTCTAGCCTTCCCCAAGTTGCTTTCCACTCAAATCTTCTTTCCACCAAATCCAAATCCTGTGAGAGAGAATTGAGTGTTGGGGAGACTATCATTTGAAGCACAAGAGCAAGGAGTTCATCATCAACACACCATTTGTTACTTCTTGGAGAGTGGTGTCTCCTAGATTGGCTAGGTGTCACTTGGGAGCCTCCGACAAGATTGTGGAGTTGAACCAAGGAGTTTGTAAGGGCAAGGAGATCACCTACTTCGTGAAGATCTACCGCTAGCAAGGCAAGTCCTTCGTGGGCGATGGCCATGGTGGGATAGACAAGGTTGCTTCTTCGTGGACCCTTCGTGGGTGGAGCCCTCCGTGGACTCGCACAACCGTTACCCTTCGTGGGTTTAAGTCTCCATCAACGTGGATGTAGGATAGCACCACCTATCCGAACCATGGGAAAAACATCCGTGTCTCCAATTGCGTTTGAATTCTCCAAACCCTTCCCTTTACATTCTTGCAAGTTGCATGCTTTACTTTCCGCTGCCTATATACTCTTTGCATGCTTGCTTGATATGTATTGTGAATGTTGAAATTGTGCCTAAACTCCACTTAAACCGAAAAAGCTTAAAAACTGCAACTTTAGCATTAAGTGTCTAATCACCCCCTCTAGACACATCTACTTCAAGGTCCTACAAGTGGTATCAGAGCTTTGGTCTCCATTGCCTTGGTTTAATCACCATTGGAGGAAGATGGATGTGTCTACTTTAGGGAGTCTTAGACATAGAGTGCCTATTCTTGATGGAGAGTATTTTCATGAGTGGAAAAATGAGATGCTTGTAATTTTCAATCAATATCATTTTAACAAATATATTGCTAGCCCTTGTGCACCTCATATTGATCCTTTGCATCCTACCCTAGATGAAGATATCGACATAATTCGCAATCTTAGAACTATTGAGCTCATCATTAGAGGATTGCCCAAAAATTTGATTGCTAGTTTGCCTACTCTTAATTGTGCCTATACTATATGGAAATTTCTTCAGGAATGATTTCCCGATCATTCCTTGAAAAATTTGGATGAAATTCTCCATAAATCTATTGCCTTGAGTAAGATGAACTCTAGTGATCCTAGTTTTGGTGATTGTCTATTTGAGCTTACCAATCTCAAGCGTGCTAAAGGAGATGTTGGAATCATTATATCCGAAGCTATAAGAATTCATAAAGGTGACCACTTTGATGATCATTTATCTAATGAATTACCCTCTCTAGGAAATGATGAGTCACAAGATCATGGTGAACATGGATACTATGATGATGATGATGATGATGATGATAGTGACTTCGATCTTGATGATGCAATGAGACATTTTGCTCTTATGGAAAATCTTCGGGGATATGTGTCAGGAGGAAAGGAATGGGTTCTTGATAGTGGATGTACTAATCATATGACTGGAGATGAAGAGATGTTCCGTGAGCTTGCTGAAAATGATGGCCCTCGAAAATATGTCACCTTTGGTGATAATTCAAAGGGTAAAGTGGTTGGCCTTGGTAAGGTGGCCATCTCACATGATAGTTCCATTCAAAATGTCATGCTCGTTGAATCTCTCGGCTACAACTTACTTTCAGTATCTAGACTTGCTGATTTCGGTTTGAATGTCCTATTTACTGAGGTAGATTGCCAAGTGTTTCATCGAGACAATCATAAAATGGTCTTTACCGGTATACGTAGAGGTGATCTTTACATTGTCGATTTCTCTAAAAAGGCACAACCTAAAACTTGCTTTATTGCTAAATCCTCAATAGGTTGGTTCTGGCATAGATGACTAGGTCACGTTGGCATGAGAAACCTTGACAAGATTATTAGAGGAAATCATATCCTTGGAGTTAACGATGTCATATTTGATAAGGATAGACTTTGCAGTGCTTGTCAAGTAGGTAAACAGGTTGGAGGAAGGCATCCCGTGAAGAACATCATGACCACAAGGAGGCCACTCGAGCTACTTCATATGGATCTTTTTGGTCCCAACGCCTACAAGAGTCTCGGTGGAAATTCTTTTGGTCTATTTATAGTTGATGATTTTTCAAGATTTACGTGGGTGTTCTTTCTTGATGACAAGTCGTAGGTCCAGAAGATCTTCAAAAACTTCGCTAGGAAGGCCCAAAATCAGTTTGACGTGAAGATCAAGAAGGTTCGGAGTGACAACAGAACGGAGTTCAAGAACGCAAATGTGGACACCTTTCTTGATGAAGAAGGGATTTCACACGAGTTCTCGGCTATGTACACACCTCAACAAAATGGAGTTGTTGAGAGGAAGAACCGGACGCTCATCGAAATGGCGAGAACGATGCTTGATGAGTACAAGACGCCGAAGCACTTTTGGGCAGAAGCGGTTGAGACAGCTTGTCATGTAACACATCGCTTGTATCTTCACAAGCTACTCGGCAAGACGACATACGAGCTCCTCACCGGTAACAAACCCCAAGTTGGATACTTTCGAGTATTCGGCTCAAAGTGCTACATTCTTGACAAGCATCATCGTTCAAAGTTTGCTCCTAAATCTCATGAAGGTTTTCTACTTGGTTATGGCTCAAACTCTCACACTTACCGTGTCTACAACAATTTCACCCGAAAGGTTGAAGAGACGGTAGATGTGAAGTTTGATGAATCTAATGGCTCGCAAGTAGAGAAATTGCCAATCGATGTAGGAGACAAAGACCCTTCAGAAGCAATACAAGACTTGTCTATTGGCAAAATTCGTCCAACGGAGGTGAAGGAGAGTACCTCGTCCGTCCAAGTGGAAGCTTCTACTTCACGACAAGGTGAACCAAGAATTGATACGGAAGCATCCACAAGTGGGACACACCAACATGAAGAAGACGAGGAAATGCATCAAGACGAACATCAACAACCTCCTTCTCCACCACGACAAGAGAACGACAACGTCAACAATGAAGAAGGCCAAGAAGAAGAACAAGATGAAGAAGATGTTCAACGAAGAGCCAAGCAAAAGCTCTCACGAGTTCGAGCAAGAATTGCCAAAGATCATCCCGTCGAGCAAATCTATAATGATATTCAAACCGGGAGAATCACTCGCTCAAAAACTCGTTTAGCTAACTTTTGTGAAAACTATTCATTCATCTCTAGCATTGAACCTATGAAGGTTGAAGAAGCATTGGAAGATCCGGATTGGATAAATGCTATGCATGAAGAGCTACACAAATTTGAGAGAAACAAAGTTTGGACATTGGTTGAGAAGCCCGACGACAACCACAACATCATTGGTATCAAATGGGTGTTTTGCAACAAGCAAGATGAAGATGGACAAGTGGTTCACAACAAAGCACGTCTCGTCGCCCAAGGGTACACACAAGTCGAAGATATGGACTATGGTGAGACATATGCTCCCGTTGCTAGACTTGAGTCCATTCTCATCTTACTTGCCTATGCTAATCTCCATAATATCACCTTGTACCAAATGGACATTAAAAGTGCTTTTCTAAATGGTGAAATGGAGGAGGAAGTTTATGTCAAACAACCTCCCGGCTTTATCAATCCGAAGAAACCAAATCATGTTTACAAACTTCACAAAGCTCTTTATGGTCTTAAACAAGCTCCTAGAGCATGGTATAAATGCTTGACCAAGTTCCTTATTGCAAGTGGTTTTGAAATTGGTAAAATTGATTCTACTCTTTTTACTAAAAGGGTTAATGGAGAACTATTTGTATGCCAAATTTATGTTGATGATATCATATTTGGTTCAACTAACCCTCTCTTTAGTGAAAAGTTTGGAAAGCTAATGTCAGAGAAGTTTGAGATGTCTATGATGAGTGAACTCAAATTCTTTCTCGGTTTGCAAATCAAGCAAACTAAGGAAGGTACATTTGTCTCTCAAACGAAGTACACCAAGGACTTATTCAAGAAGTTCAATATGCAAGAATGCAAAGGTATGCCTACACCCATGCCTACTAGTGGACATCTTGATTTGACCAAAGATGGTGAACCGGTTGATCAAAAGGTTTATCGCTCTATGATTGGTTCTTTGTTATACCTATGTGCTTCACATCCCGACATTATGCTAAGTGTGTGCATGTGTGCACGTTATCAAGCTGCTCCTAAAGAATGTCATCTTAAGGCCGTGAAAAGGATAGTGAGATACTTAATTCATACACCAAACTTTGGCATTTGGTATCCCAAGAGGTCTTCTTTTGATCTTGTTGGCTATTCCGACTCGGATTATGCCGGAGACAAGGTTGATAGAAAGTCCACTTTGGGTACTTGTCAATTTCTTGGTAGATCTCTTGTGTCTTGGTCTTCCAAGAAACAAAACTCAGTATCCTTATCCACCGCCGAAGCGAAATACATTGCCGCTGGTTCATGTTGTGCTCAATTACTTTGGATGACCCAAACTCTTAAAGATTATGGGATCTATGTGAAACATGTTCCACTGCTTTGTGACAATGAAAGTGCTATCAAAATTGGTCATAATCCTGTACAACAGTCTCGAACTAAGCATATTGAAGTTTGTCATCATTTCATTCAAGACCATGTTGCTAAGGGTGACATTGATCTTAAGCATGTTCGCACCGATAAGCAATTAGCGGATATATTTACTAAACCTCTTGATGAGAAAGTATTTTGCAGGTTGAGAGGTGAATTGAACATTATTGATGCTTCGAACTTGGAGTAGGAACACTGGTAGAAAAAAGGCCTACAGTCCCGGTTCGTAAGGGCCTTTAGTCCCGGTTCCTGAACTGGGACTAAAGTGTCGGTACTAATACCTCCCCCCTTTAGTCCCGGTTCAATCCAGAACCGGGACTAAAGGGCGCGACCACGTGGAGCTCCACCTTTAGTCCCGGTTGGTAACACCAACCGGGACTAAAGAAAATTTTATGATTTTTTTTTGAAATTTTTTTTGGATTTTTTTATTTTCAAATTTCTGAATTATTTTAACCTCTAGTCTGTAATCACCACCCCTCATCACTTCTCAATTTATCCTTTAATCACCCCTCATCATTCCAAATCATCTAACTTCCCGACCGGTCACCCATCCCTCTCACTACTCCAGCCCAAGCACGCTTAACTTCCGGGTTCTATTCTCCCTCGCTCCAAGTCTGCACTTGTTGTTTTCCTGACAATAGTAAGATGTCAATCCTATTAACCTTCAGGAATTTTGCTTGAGCATGAAGTGACACATTTCACTGTTTGAGTTTGAAACTATTGTTTTAAAAAACAATAATTATTTAGTAACACTAATATTTCTTGAATAATTAGTTTGACCACAGTTTGACCAGATTTGACCAAAATTGAAATAACTAAAATAATTATTTAGTAACACTAATATTCTAGAATAATTAGTTTGACCATTGTTTGACCACACTTTGCCCACTGTTTAAATATTTTTCAATTTTTTCCACTCTAGATCTTAAAAGCCCCGTAACTTTTTTCTATTAGGTTTTTGAGGATTTTGAAAATGTTTAACAGCGTTCCCCGGTTAAATTTGGATGTAACTTTTCGAGTAGATGATTTTTCATATAAAAAACTTTTTCATCCGAGTTAGTATGCAAAAGTTATGCCCATTTTTACAAATTTCAGAGAGATTTTGCAAATAAAGTCAAAATTCACATTTGCAAATTTTCCCAACAACTAGACCACATATCACATGAGAAACTTATTTTCTTTTATTTTTTTGACATTTCCATTATTTTCTTTTATTTTTTTTTAAAACTGAAAAGGGGATCCACAGGGGGGGGGGTAGAGTTTGAAGATGGGACCTTTAGTACCGGTTCGTGACACGAACCGGGACTAAAGGTCTCATCCCCATTAGTCCCGATTCGTGCCTCAAACCGGGACTAAAGGTCTAATCTTTAGTCCCGGTTTGAGGCACGAACCGGGACTAAAGGTCATCGCACCCTTTAGTCCCGGTTCGTGGCTTAAACCGGGACTAAAGGGCCCGAGTGAACTGGGACTAATGCCTTAGCCGCACGAACCGGGACCAATGCGCACATTAGTCCCGGTTCTAGACTGAACCGGGACTAATGGGCTGAGCCGGCCTGGACCATAGCCCTGTTTTCTACTAGTGGAACTCCATTGGATACATGCAAAACATGAGCTTATGACTAATCCATGATATATCTCTTATGATGACTATCTTATGTCTTGGATATATTTGTACCTTGCATGTTGTCTAACCCATGTAGGTGCTTGGTTGAATCTAATTCCATGAGATTGCGACTCACTCACATCTTGAGCAATCTCTACATCACCAAGTCTGTACACCATGGTGGTTGAAGACAAGGAAGCACAAAACCATTCAAACATATCCTTTGACAACTTCTATGTTGAGCTTCATGATTGTCATTTTTGGATACACAAGTGCTCTTCCTTGCAAGAACTAACCCATGTAGGTAGATGAACTCAAACTCCAAGTGGTGCTCCCAACTCTTGATGAGCTACATCAACCTTGAGCACCCACACAAGTTCAACTACATGAGCAAGAACTGCACCACCATCCAAGGTATGTTATTCCATCTTAGAGAAGCTTTACTCCAAGACATGAGTCAAAGCAACTCAACAAGATGTGAATACATCAAGATGCTTAAACGAAAAATGGTAACCCCATTTTGAGCTTAAACGATGAGTATGACCTATGATCAAGTGTTCTCACTTGACTCCTAAGTCAATATACTCTAACATAGGTGACTATGTCACCGCCCAACTCTAGATGAAGTTCTCTTTTCTTTTTGTTTTTGTTCTGCATTTTCTGCATTCAATTCCTTGCAAATCCTTCAGATAATTCATTGCAAATCTTTGTGAGATCCTACATGTTTAGTGAGCTGAGGTGACAAGTGTTTTTCTCTGTGTTGAACTCGGATTCACCGACTTGTAGTTTTCGGTCCAACCGAATCTTTTCGGCCCCACCGAAACATGCCACTCGGTGCCACCGACTTCACAATAGGAAAAACAGTTTGCCACTTGTTCTCTATTTCTTCTGATCCAGCTCTACTCAATGAATCTTGTCCTCTACAAGCATCATAGTTTTATCCATTGCTTTGTGCTGAGTCTCAAGGACCAAACCTATACGACGGATTCCAGAAAGCCCTTCTTGGAAATTGATGTCAAAGGGGGAGAGAGAGATCACATCAAAGCTTATCACCTACTAGGGAGAAAGTATTAAGGGGGAGAAAGAGATTTCCAGGGGGAGAGAATACTCAAGGATCCCAGATGCTTGATGTTCAAGAGGAGAGATGTCACATGTATTTTTGGGGGAAAGACATGTTCATATGTGCTTATTTGCATTAAGTTCTATCCATTTGTATCTTTCAGCTCTGATTTTCTGTTCCCTATCTTCTCCCAATATCCCACGTAAGATTTAGGGGGAGCAAGACACCTAAGGGAAAGAAATCAGTCAAATTCATTGCATATCTTTTCTCTTGGGGACATGTTGAATCCATTGTGGTACCTTGTACTCACTCTCTACATGTCATCCCAGTCTTGGTACTCTTGTGGCTTCTTTGGTTTGCTCTGGCTAGTGGAGGTACCTGTGTTATCTAACCTTGTTTGTGCAGGTTCATTCCATCCTAAGCCAGCTAAAGACTACAAGGTAAGTGTATGCATCAAAATCATGAGTATGAGGAATTCTTGCTTATGTACATATTGTTTGCAAGAAGGACTCATGAGCATGAAGGTATTTTCCTTGATAATCTTTTGCTTTGATGCATATGGCCAAGATACATGTAACACATTGCCTACTCTGTCATGCTTATGCTCTCACATGCCTCTATATTTCACATTTACATGAGTGCATACATGTAGGGGGAGCCTATGCTTGTTACATGTCCTTCCAAAGCTTTACTTGTTGTTCTTTATATCTTTATATAAAGCTTTGATGTATGTTGCCATCAATTACCAAAAAGGGGGAGATTGAAAGCACAAGTGCTCCCTAGGTGGTTTTGGTAATTAATGACAACATATCTCTTGTTGGACTAACGTTTCTATCTAGTATGTTTCAGATAAGTTCAATGCATGGACTAAAGGTTGTGGGAAATTCTCCAAGATGCTAAGGACAAAAGATTGGCTAAAGCTTAAAGCTCAAGACTCTTCATTTTACATTTTAGTGATCCAAGATCACATTGAGTCCATAGGAAAAGCCAATACTATTGAGGAGGGATGAGGTGTTGCTTAATGAGCCTCTTGCTTCAAGTGCTTAATGATATGCTCCAAAATCCTCAGCTACTTTCCCACTTCCACATATGACCTAAACCTAAGCCAAACTCGGACCTACCGATTCTTTCAACCTGGCGCCACCGAGTTTCACTTGTCATAGCCATTGCCAAACCGTCACAAATCGGTTCTACCGATATGGATCTCGGTCTCACCGAGATGGGATTGTAATCTCACTGTGTATGTCCATTGCCAAAATCGGTCTCACCGATCTTGTGCAATCGGTACTACCGAGGTTACAATGCAAACTCACTGTGTATGCTCATTACCAAAACCGGTCTCACCGAGTTTGTGAAATCGGTCCCACCGAGTTTGCCTGACCAACCCTCTGGTAAGCTTATTACCAAATCGGTCTCACCGAGTTTGTGTAATCGGTCTCACCGAGATTACGTTATGCCCTAACCCTAACCATATCGGTCCTACCGGGTTGCATGTCAGTCCCACCGAAAATCTCTAACGGTCACTAGGTTTACTATTTCGGTCCGACCGAGTTTGTTGATTCGGTCCCACCGAGATTGGTAAATTGTGTGTAACGGTTGGATTTTGTGTGGAGGCTATATATACCCCTCCACGTCCTCTTCACTCGTGGAGAGAGCCATCAGAACACATCTACACTTCCAACTCATATGTTCTGAGAGAGAACCATCTACTCATGTGTTGAGGCCAAGATATTCCATTCCTACCACATGAATCTTGATCTTCAGCCTTCCCCAAGTTGCTTTCCACTCAAATCTTCTTTCCACTAAATCCAAATCCTATGAGAGAGAATTGAGTGTTGGGGAGACTATCATTTGAAGCACAAGAGCAAGGAGTTCATCATCAACACACCATTTGTTACTTCTTGGAGAGTGGTGTCTCCTAGATTGGCTTGGTTTCACTTGGGAGCCTCCGACAAGATTGTGGAGTTGAACCAAGGAGTTTGTAAGGGCAAGGAGATCGCCTACTTCGTGAAGATCTACCGCTAGTGAGGCAAGTCCTTCGTGGGCGATGGCCATGGTGGGATAGACAAGGTTGCTTCTTCATGGACCCTTCATGGGTGGAGCCCTCCGTGGACTCGCGCAACCGTTACCTTTTGTGGGTTGAAGTCTCCATCAACGTGGATGTAGGATAGCACCACCTATCCGAACCACGGGAAAAACATCCGTGTCTCCAATTGGGTTTGAATTCTCCAAACCCTTCCCTTTACATTCTTGCAAGTTGCATGCTTTACTTTCCGCTGCCTATATACTCTTTGCATGCTTGCTTGATATGTATTGTGAATGTTGAAATCGTGCCTAAACTCCACTTAAACCGAAAAAGCTTAAAAACTTCAACTTTAGCATTAAGTGTCTAATCACCCCCCCCCTCTAGACACATCTACTTCAAGGTCCTACAGCCGCGACCATGGTGCACTCGCCTCCTCCTCGCCCGGTACCGCGGACACTAGCCCGTTGCGACGTTACGGGCGACGAAATCTCCATAGTGGCAGCTGACCCGCGGACCCACTATGATCGGCGCCAAGTCCTTCGGGAACGAGAACATGAAGACGCTCGAACCACTATCGAGCGCCGGCGCAGAGCGCGCCACTAGTCAGACAGGCGAGCAGGGCCTGCTGTGAACCACCCAGCACCGGAGAGCCCTGGAGGCCTACCTTACGAGGTAGGCTGTTCGGCTTTTACCCGTGAGCTGCAGCAGTTCCAGTGGCCCACTCACCGCACCTTCAAACCTGATGTGGGCGAAAAGTACAGCGGCAAGACCCACCCGTCCGAGTTCCTCAGCATCTACACCATTGTGATGCAAGCTGCCGGAGCCCGCGACGATAACGTGCTTGCGAATTACTTTCCATTGGCTCTTAAACCCAACGCCATGTCATGGTTGATGCACTTGCCGGTAGACTCTATTTCCTCCTGGTCGGATTTGTGCCATGAGTTTGTGGGCGCCTTACTGGAGGCCACCAAGCCCATGGCCAAGTGAGCGACCTGCACGTCATTCCCCAGAAGGGAGGCGAGAGTCTCCGCAAGTATATATAGAGGTTTAGATGGATACAATATAATATCCCTGATGTTCACCCTGCCACCATCATCAGCGCGTTCCATCAGAACGTGCGTAACCGCAAGATGCGCGAAGAGCTGGCAATGAACAAGGTGAAAGATTTAGCAGAACTCTATGTTCTTGCTGACAGATGTGCCTGGGCTAAAGAGGGAAGGAAGTACCCCGGCGAATACGCCAGCGTGGAAACCGACTCCTCAGATGAAGATACTGCCGCCCTGGAGAAGAAGGGCCGGCGCCGCAATAGGAAGCGCAAAGGTAAAGCCATGATTGCCGTCGAGGGATATGATGACACCGGCTCCACCAAGAAAACCAAGGCAGATGACCCTGACAAGGAAATTGCCGGATGTGTCGCCTGCCGGGCCTTGGCGGTTGCCGAGAAGCCAGGACACTCCGACAAGCGATACTGCAAGATCCATCGCACCAAAGGCCATGCTCTCCAAGACTGCCGACAGGTTGAGCTCCTCACTGAGAAGCAGAGGGCCGAATATGAGAGGCGGGACAAGGAGAAGGGCCAAGACGGTGCTAAGGGGTCCGTCAAGATGCGTGACAGCCAGGCGGGCCGTCGTGGCAAGGATAAACAACAGGAGAGGCCTGCCCGGGGCCGTGACAAAAAGCCAGAAGACGACGATCACGAAGAGGACGACGAATCTGATGACCAAGTGTTTCAGAAAGCTACAGAGGCCATGTGCGTCGACAGCGGCGCCTCGCTACATACTTCTCACCGCCAGCTTAAACAGTGGGCGTGAGAGATTACAGCGGCAGAGCCGTCGTTTGATGCCCAAAGGCCGCTGAAGTGGTCCAGCACACCTATCATTTTTGACACTGAGGATCACCCTGATCGCACTACTGC
The DNA here is from genome assembly GCA_034509565.1 of Triticum monococcum. Taxonomy (NCBI): domain Eukaryota; kingdom Viridiplantae; phylum Streptophyta; class Magnoliopsida; order Poales; family Poaceae; genus Triticum; species Triticum monococcum. Next base: position 58,622,948 of record CM067846.1, on the reverse strand, counting down.
GGTCGGGTGCTTGCCATTGTTGGTTTCACCAACAATACGCAACCTCAAGGTGACAAAGATGCTAGTCGATGGCGGGGCCAGTCTGAACTTAATCTCGCATGCCGTGATCGAGAAACTGCAGATTCCTGATGGAGTCCTCGAAGAGACGGGCACGTTTCAGGGGGTCAACCCGGGAAGAAGCCAACCTAAGGGAAAGGTCACGCTGCCCGTGACTTTTGGAAGCAATCTGAACTACAGAACGGAGAGGATCGTGTTTGATGTTGCCAAGATCCCCTTGCCTTACAACGGGATCCTTGGCCGCCCAGCGCTGGCCAAGTTCATGGCGGCGTCACACTACGCCTACAACACCCTGAAGATGCCAGGACCAGTGACGATCATCACCATCCCCTCCGATAAGAAAGATGCACTGATTTTGCGCTGACCAACTATACCAGCAAGCAGTTGCAGCAGCTGCCGCCACTAGGGCACTTGCTCCTGCCGCTGGGACCCCGGGAGGGAAGAAGAAGAAGAAGACCGGTGAGACCTCGGACACCCACTCCGGCAAGCGCACCTCTTCGGAGTCTAGTGCTCCCGTCGAGGACGTGCCAGAGAGCTCCATCGGCGGAAACAAGAAGCCCAGGGCTACCGCCGGGAACCAAGAAGGTTTCTGTCAATGAGGACGGCACGGGAGGGGCTTTCACCATAAGCTCCACCCTTGACGACAAATAGGAAGACGCGCTCGTCACCTTCCTACGGGCGAATGTCGATGTGTTTGCATGGCAAGACTCCGACATCCCCGGTGTTTCGAGGGAGGTGATTGAGCACCACCTTGCTGTCTATCCTCATGCGCGGCCCGTCAAGCAGAAGGTCAGAAAGCAAGCTTTGGAACGACAAGAGTTCATCACAGAGGAGATCCGGAAACTGGAAGCAGCGGGTTTGGTAAGAGGAGTGCTCCATCCAACGTGGTTGGCCAATCCGGTTGTAGTGCGCAAGACTAATGGGAAGTGGAGGCTGTGTATTGATTACACAGATATCAATAAGGCTTGTCCTAAGGACCCCTTCCCGTTGCCGCGCATCGACCAGATTGTTGACTCCACAGCTGGGTGTGATCTGTTGTCATTCCTCGATGCCTACTCCGGCTACCACCAGATCTTCATGACAAGAGAAGACGAAGAGAAAACAACATTCATCACCCCATGTGGTACGTATTGTTTCATGCGGGTGCCTTTCGGGCTGAAGAGTGCTGGTTCGATGTTTGCAAGGGCGGTCCAGATTGGTTTTGAACCCCAGCTCCACAGAAATATGGAAGCCCATATGGATGACATAGTGGTCAAAACCAAGGAGAGGGCAACCCTCATACCGTATTTTGCAAGAAACATTTGCAAACCTGCGCAAGATCAATCTCAAGCTGAACCCTGAGAAGTGCGTCTTTGGCGTCCCGTCCGGCAAGCTTCTCGGGTTCTTTGTATCACAATGTGGGATAGAGGCCAATCTGGACAAGATCAAAGCTATAGAGCAGATTGAAGCACCCAAGCGAATCAAGGATGTGCGTCGGCTTGCTGGTTGCATCGCCGCCATGGGCAGGTTCATTTCCATGTCTGCCGAGTGCGCCCTTCCCTTTTTCAAGATCCTGAAAAAGGCGGGCCCGATGGAGTGGACGCCAGAAGCCGAAGCAACATTGCAAGATTTGAAGAAGTACCTCTCCTCCGCGCCAATACTAGTTGCGCCTAGGCCACAGGAGCCGTTGCTGCTATACTTGGCGGCAACGAACCAGGTGGTCAGCGCCGCACTAGTGGCGCAGAGAGAGGTTGACGACGAGGTAATGGCAGCGACAGAGCCCGACACCACCAATGCAGAGACGACACAGCCAGTTGAAGTGCCGCCGAAGAAGAAAATGATGCAGCACCCGGTCTACTTTGTTAGTTCCCTCCTGCAGGGAGCTAGATCAAGGTACTCTGGCGTGCAGAAACTGCTCTTCGACCTTCTTATGGCATCAAGGAAGCTGCGTCACTACTTCCAGGCACATGAGATCACTGTCGTCACTCGCCTCCCTCTGCAACGGATATTGCACAATCCAGATGCAACGGGAAGAATTGTGGAATGGGCACTGGAGCTGTCCAGCTTTGGCCTCAAGTTTGATAGTACTTCAAAGATTCAGAGCCGAATCCTGGCGGAGTTCATTGCAGAGTGGACCGCAACGCCTGACGAAGAAGCCCAAGAGACTGCTCTCCCCGGCAAGGAGGCAAGTTGCGGTTGGATCATGTACTTCGATGGAACTTTCTCCTTACACGGCGCCGGGGCTGGCGTACTGCTTGTCGCGCCCACCGGAGAGCACCTCAAGTACGTGATCCAGATGCACTTCCCCAGGGAGGTGTCAACAAACAATACGGTAGAGAATGAAGGGCTGCTTACCGATCTTAGGATCGCGGCGGACCTCGGAATCAAGAAGCTCATCGTCAGGGGCGACTCGCAGCTCCGCGTCAAGCAAGTCAACAAGGACTACCAGAGCCCGTTGATGAAGGCCTACGTCGATGAAGTGAGAAAGCTAGAAGACCGTTTCGATGGTATACAGGATGAATACATTCCCCGAGCGGAGAACGATATCGCTGATTACCTGTCAAAAACCGCTGCCCTCAAGCTACCTGTGGAACCAGGTACCTTTGTGCTCCAGCTAACTCAACCATCCGTTGATCCATCAACAGAGCAGAACAAGAGGAGGAAATCAGGACCCGGAAAGTACTTCCCCGCCGGGCTCCCCGGAGCCGCCGACAAGGATGTTGCCGAGGACACTGAATCCGCCACGGGACGGCTAGCTCCGGCCGAGTGTCAAGCTCTTGCCGTCGAGACAGGCGCTCCCATAGTGGAGGAAATGCCTTTAGTCCTCGCCGTCGAGCCCCAGGCTCCAGCGTGGGCACAGCATACCGCCCGATTCCTCCAAACAGGGGAACTTCCTGAAGAGCAGGAAGAAGCGGAAACAGTAGCCCGTCGCTCTACCATGTACCAGTTCGTCGATGGCGTCCAGTACAGAAAGAGGCCGAACGGTGTGAAATTTAAGTGTATCCCTCGGGAGGAAGGACTGGAGCTGTTGGCGGAGATACACGGAGGCATATGTGGATCCCACATCGGGTCAAGGGCCCTTGCCAGCAAGGCATTTCGATAAGGCTTCTTCTGGCCCACCACCCTCCAGGATGCGACGACACTAGTCACCAGGTGTGAAGCATGTCAGTTCCATTCAAAGAAGCTTCATCAGCCAGCTCAAGCCCTTCAAACCATTCCTCTCTCCTGGCCTTTCTCGGTCTGGGGGCTCGACATACTGGGCCCTTTCCCCCGCGCTGTCGGGGGCTTTGAGTACACAAAGTGGCCGGAGGTGGAGGCAGTGAGGAAGGTCACAACTCAGTCAGCCGTCAAGTTCTTCAAGGGACTAGTGTGCCGTTTTGGTGTACCCAATAGGGTCATCACCAACAATGGCACACGGTTCACAAGCCGCACCTTCATGCAATATATCCAAGACCTCGGCAGCAAAGTCTATTTCACTTCCGTTGCTCACCCACGAAGCAATGGTCAAGCTGAGAGGGCAAACACTGAAGTACTGCGAGGCTTAAGGACCAAGACCTTTGACAGGCTGCACAAGAGTGGAAGGCGCTGGATTGATGAGGTGCCGACGGTTCTTTGGTCGATCAGGACGACGCCAAATCAAGCCACCGGCCAGACACCCTTTGCCCTAGTATACGGGGCAGAAGTAGTTCTCCCCACTGAACTCATATACGGGTCACCTCGAGTGCTCTCTTATGATGAGCTTGAGCAAGAGCAACTACAGCAAGATGACACAATGCTCCTTGAGGAAGATCGTCTTCAGGCGGCTGTGAGAGCAACATGCTACCAGCAAGCCTTGCGCTGCTACCATAGCCGCAAGGTTCATGCCCGAAGCCTTGAGGAAGGCGACCTTGTCCTTCGGCGTGTTCAATCGGCCAAGAATTCCAACAAGTTGATGCCAAAGTGGGAAGGCCCTTATCGGGTAATACGAGTCACCAGGCCTGACGCAGTCCGCCTGGAGACCGAAGATGCCGTTCCGGTGAGTAACTCCTGGAACATTGAGCATCTTTGCAAGTTTTACCCGTGAGGCGCGGCTTGTCGGTCCCCCCGGCAAGCCACCTTTTGTACAAGCATTGTCGATGATGCATGTGACCCTGAGCATAAATAAATGAAGCGTTGGCACCCTAAGTTATAGCATGCATGCTAGGTCGAGTCTCGTCCTTGGTTAGGGTTGATAGTGCTTAGCGGCGACTAACCCCTAGCTTAGAAGTCGAGTGTGCGTCTCTTTGTCTTTCTTTTGTCTTATTTGGTTCACAGGACACACGGATATCCATGCCGAACCACTTGGGGAGGAAAAGAAGATGAACAGACCAGCATCTAGCCCCCGGCAAGCCAGCATTGCCGAGGGCAGCAAGAGCAAAGATTCACCCACGGCGAACCAGGGTTGCCGGGGGCTGCATTTTCAGATAAGTTCTTCATCCCTTACCATGTATTCCATTATGGACTGAGGTATGTGAAACCTCGTTTTCCCCTAAGCTACCGTGCTCCCATAACTCTAGGCTCTAGGGCTCGTTCGTGGGGCCATGTTTGGTCGTAGTCGCAGCAGCGAAAGGATGAAACAAGGAGCCAGAACCCGCCTCGTCCCTGCCTCCGCCAAAGGCGTGAGGAAGGTCGAGCGAAGTGGGGAGACGGCAAGGCCTGTTGCCGGGCAAGGAAATGTTTATCTTGAAGATATCAAGGATTTACTCCTTGTCGTGGGTTCCACCCGCAAACAAATGACCCGGCAAGCATGCCTTTTTCATTAAAAACATTCCACTCAGGTACAGTCCATAGGGAATGAAAAACATGAATGATGGGATTACAAGTTTTAAATTCAACAAAGGCCCGAAGGCTTACAAACTAAAAAGAGATAAGGTGCATGTAATCCCTTTCTTGTCCCTCTCCTCAGGAGGCAGGTCAAGGAGGCGAAAGAGACAAAAGGAGCACCTAGGCGAGCTACGGGTGGCAGAAGACACCAAGAGAACATCTTGGTGGCCGTCCAAAGGCTGGATGGTGATGGCGGCGCCGGAAGCAGAGCTCGAAGAAGAGGCGGCAGGACGTCAGCACGCGTCGAAGGCGTCGGTGCTCACGTACTCCGACTTGACGGCCTTGCCGCCCGCCCTCTTCCTCTTACGGAGCCTCCCAACGCCAGCCGCCCAAGGAGACGACCCCGAGAAGTTCAGGGAGCCGGCGACGCGGATGATGGGGTCGCCGGTGCCGCACGGAGCGGCACCCAACACCTAATCGGACCCGTCATCTTGCCGCCTACTACCCTCGTCGTCGCTGCCGCTGTCCTCCTCGTCACTCCCGCCCGAGGAGGAGTCTTCACTATCAGAAGAGCTCTCCACGCAGCACCTTGCACGGGTCCCAAAGCACCCGAAGACCTTGACGGAGAGAAGGCCACCCTCCATCAGCTTAAAAAGGAGAGTGAGCCCCTCTATCAAGCGGTGGATATGGGCAAACGTCTTCCATCCCCAACGGAGATACATCATGTGAGGGGCGGGGAAGTCGACGCGGGCCCGCGTGCCACTAATCCCGCAGCCCCTCATGTGCAGCCACAACGACTCCGGCGGATCCAGCTCCATCTCCCGCGTGAATGGAGTCAGGAGACGAAGGCGATGGCGAGGCGGCCGGCGTAGCCTGACGAAGAACTCGCAAGGGTCATCCCCAACGTGGCCCTCCATGGGGGGAGGAACTGCTGGCGGAGGCGAGGCCGGCACACCACCCTGTCCTCCTCTTCCCCGAGCGCCTCGGCCTCGCCCACGGCCTCGCCCCCACCCCCTTCCCCTCGCGGCTGGCTCTGCCACCGCGGGTGCAGGAGAAGGAGGGACGCGTTGTCGAGCGGCGACCCTCGCCACCACTGTTGAAGGACCAGGATTCCCTCCGTCCATGGCGGATGGAAGAGGGGAGCAGAAGCTGAAGGAAGGAGGAGATAAAGGAACGGGGTGGGGGCTCAGCCGCCCCGCTCAGCCAATCAAGATGCGGAAGGCGCAGGGAACTAGGACCGACCCGCCGCCCCAGCCCGCGGTGGCCCGGTTTCCTGCCACCACCGTTTGCCACCCCAAGCGCATGAGAGCCACGTGGCAGGCGTGCAGGACTGAGGCGACGGGTGAGGCGACCTCTCCCCACCCCATGATCGTAGGGAGTGGACACCTTGAAGACCATGCCTCGGCCCCGTTCAGGAAATGGGCCGCGCCTCCACGCCTCCCTCCGTTTATGGGGAGGGCGCGAACCGCCCCCTTTACTACGACGTGACACATGCATGCAGAGCTCAGCCCCACGCATGCCGCCCACGTCACACACGCCTCCCCACGCCGCGCCACGCGCGGGAAGCTTGGGAAGCACAGCATGCGAAGAAACTTACCGTGGTAAAAACTGCCCCGCCTTCCCGCGCACCGTTTTTGGGCCTAGCCCAACGACGCGATTGTGCTTACGTGTGGCCCAGGCCCGGGGGCTCCTATCGGTGTACAAAAAGAGGGGTAGACTTTTTGTACCCCTATAACTATGCACGGGCAGTCTGAGCCACGGGCACCACCACACTGAGCAAGGTAAGGCCGAAGCTCATGAGAAGCAGAACGACGCCAAGACCAAGACCACAGAGAGCAAAGGGGACGAAGCGGACCCCCCGGCAAGATCCTTGCCGGGAGGAGGTTTTAGCAAACCCGGCAAGACCCTTGCCGTGGCAGCTCGCCCCGCACCTACGGAGTAAGTCACCCTTGAGTCCACTGCCCCCATGGGGCAAGGATTCGGGAGACATCCCCGTGGTGGTATGTCGATCTTTGTGAAGACATTCAAGATCAGATACACCCTTTAGAAGATGATGATCCTTGGCAGGATCCCAGCCAAGTAGGACCACAAGGCCCCCGGCAAGAGCCCTGCCGGGGATGACAGCAGGCGCCACGGCAAGACCCTTGCCGGGGCCCCGGCAAGGCCCTTGCCAAGAACACCCGTAGGGCCACCATCAGGCCCACGCCAGTCAAACCTCCACCGCCGTTCGCATGCAGCTGCCGACCCAACCAGCTGAGCAGGCACCTGCGTGGCGGCATGCGGATCTTCGTGGAGACCCACCATTGTGCCACCTCAGCTGCCTGCCTGCCTACATGGCACCGCGGGTGCCGCTGGCCAGGGCGCGTGTCGACACGAGAGGGAGCGGCGACGGACGAGACAGGTCTCTCCCCCGTCCCCGATAAAGCAAGGACACCTAAGCAGGACGCATTAAATGCACCTTATCATGTAATGCGAGGGATAACCTCTCATCACTGTACCCTTTCCACCTCCTGTGTGCCACTGTGGCAACCCCTTTCCTATAAAAGGAGGCCCGAGGCGACCAGGAGGAGGATTCGGCTTTTTGGAGCTCCTCACGCCCCATAGCTAGCTCAAGAACGCAGATATACAATCCACCAAAGCAGGAGTAGGGTTTTACGCATCCTCGCGGCCCGAACCTGGATAAATGAACTGTGTGCTATCTGGTTGATCCTCTCTTCTCACGACCCCGCGCCCCGCAACCATAGTAGGGATTCTTGTGATCCCATAGGTGTCGTTCCCACCGACATATTGTGCTCTCGGATGTTTATAGGGTACATGGAGATATATAGGCGGAAGAAGTACGTCAGGGGGGCCACGAGTGGACCACGAGGGTGGAGGGCGCGCCCAGGGGGGTGGGTGCGCCCCCCTGGCTCGTGGCCTCCTCGCAGATCCCCCAACATGCACTCAAAGTCTTCTGGGCTTCTTTCCTTCCAAAAATTAGTTCCGTGAAGTTTCAGGTCAATTGGACTCCATTTGATTTTCCTTTTCTTTGAAACCCTAAAACACGGTAAAAACAGAAACTGGCACTGGGCTCTGGGTTAATAGGCTAGTCCCAAAAAATGATATAAAATGTATAATAAAGCCCATAAACATTCAAAACAGTAGATAATATAGCATGGAGCAATCAAAAATTATAGATACGTTGGAGACGTATCAGCATCCCCAAGCTTAATTCCTGCTCGTCCTCGAGTAGGTAAAAGATAAAAACATAATTTTTGATGCGGAGTGCTACTTGGTATAATTTCAATGTGATTCTTCATAATTGTGGTATGAATATTCAGATCCATAAGATTCAGTACAAAAGTTTAATATTGACATACAAATAATAATACTTCAAGCATACTAACTAAGCAATCATGTCTTCTCAAAATAACAAGGCCAAAGAAAGTTATCCCTACAAAATCATATAGTCTGGCTATGCTCTATCTTCACCACACAAAATATTTAAATCATGCACAACCCCGATGACAAGCCAAGAAATTGTTTCATACTTTTGATGTTCTCAAACTTTTTCAATCTTCACGCAATACATGAGCGTGAGCCATGGACATAGCACTATAGGTGGAATAGAATGGTGGTTCTGGAGAAGACAAACAGGGAGAAGATAGTCTCACATCAACTAGGCGTATCAACGGGCTATGGAGATGCCCATCAATAGATATCAATGTGAGTGAGTAGGGATTGCCATGATAGGTAGGTATGGTAGCTGTTTTGAGGAAGGTGTATGGTGGGTTTATGGTACCGGTGAAAGTTGCATGGTACTAGAGAGGCTAGCAATGGTGGAAGGGTGAGAGTGCGTATAATCCATGGACTCAATATTAGTCATAAAGAACTCACATACTTATTGCAAAAATCTATTAGTTATCAAAACAAAGTACTACGCGCATGCTCCTAGGGGGATAGATTGGTAGGAAAAGAACATCGCTCGTCCCCGACCGCCACTCATAAGGAAGGCAATCAATAAATAAATGATGCTCCGACCTCATAACCTAACGGTTCACCATACGTGCATGCTACGGGAATCACAAACTTCAACACAAGTATTTCTCAACTTCACAACTACGCAATTAGCATGACTCTAATATTACCATCCTCATATCTCAAAACAATCATCAAGTATCAAACTTCTCTTAGTATTCAACACACTCATAAGAGAATTTTATTATTCTTGAATACCTAGCATATTAGGATTTTAAGAAAATTACGATGCTATTAAGACTCTCAAAATAATCTAAATGAAGCATGAGAGTTCATTTATTTATTCAAAATAAAACTACCACCATGATCTAAAAGATAGAAGTGAAGCACTAGAGCAAATGACAAACTACTCCGAAGGATATAAGTGAAGATCAATGAGTAGTTGAATAGTTATGCAACTATGTGAAGACTCTCTAACATTTAATAATTTCAGATCTTGGTATTTTATCCAAACAGCAAGCAAAGCAAAATAAAATGACATTATAAGAATAGCAAACATCATGTGAAGAAGCAAAAACTTAGGATCAACCGATACTAACCGATAGTTGTTGAAGAAGAAAGGTGGGATGCCAACCGGGGCATCCCCAAGCTTAGACGCTTGAGACTTCTTGAAATATTATCTTTGGGTGCCTTGGGCATCCCCAAGCTTGAGCTTTTGTGTTTCCTTAATTCCTCTCATATCACGGTCTCCCTAAATCTCAAAAGCTTCAACCACACAAAACTCAACAAGGACTCGTGAGATAAGTTAGTATAAACCATTGCCAAAACCTTATCATTCTCTACTGTAGAAAATCACTAAAATTATTTTTCTAAATTGCTTACTAAATTTCTCTGCATATTTAATAGTCCTATCCTCAAATAGAATCATTAAAGAAGCAAACATATGCAAACAATGCAAACATAACAGCAATCTGCCTAAACAGGATAGTCTGTAAAGAATGCAGCAACATCCATACTTCCCTAGCTCCAAAAATTATGAAAGAAAATTCCCACATTAGTAAATTTATCAGAGCTTAATATGCAAAAGGTTTTGACATTTTATCACATTCTGAATTTTCTAGGGAATTATTGCAACAGCGGTAAACTTTCTGTTTTCAAACAGCAACATGTATACTTGTAACATAGGCATCGTAAAGGCTATCAATGCCACTTTTATTGAAATGAAAGATACAAAACATTGTTCTAAATAACAGCAAGCAAATCCTAACAAAATAAATTGATGCTCCAAGCAAAACACATATCATGTGGTAAATGAATATATGGCTCCAAGTAAAGTTACCGATGAACGAAGATGAAAGAGGGGATGCCTTCCGGGGCATCCCCAAGCTTAGGCTCTTGGCTATACTTGAATATTACCTTGGCATGACATGGGAATCCCCAAGATTAGGCCCTTGCCACTCCTTATTCCATAGTCCATCGAATCTTTACCCAAAACTTGAAAACTTCACAACACAAAACTTAACAGAAAACTCATAAGCTCCGTTAGTATAAGAAAATAAATCACCACTTCAAAGTACTGTAATGAACTCATTATTTATTTATATTGGTGTTAAACCTACTGTATTCTAACTTCTTTATGGTTTATAAACTATTTTACTAGTCATAGATTCATCAAAATAAGTAAACAACACAAGAAAAACAGAATCTATCAAAAACAGAACAGTCTGTAGTAATCTGGATCAAATGTATACTTCTGGAACTCATAAAATTCTCAAATAAATTTATGGACCTGAGGAATTTATCTATTAATCATCTTCAAAAATAATTAACTAAATATCACTCTCCAAATAAAAATTGCAGAAATTCTCGTGAGCGCTAAAGTTTCTGTTTTTTACAGCATGATCGCAAAGACTTTCCCCAAGTCTTCCCAACGGTTCTACTTGGCACAAACACTAATCAAACACATAAAACCACATATAAACAGAGGCTAGATGAATTATTTATCACTAAGCAGGAACAAAAAGCAAGTAGCTAAAATAAAATTGGGTTTCCTTCCAACAAGCGCTATCGTTTAACGCCCCTAGCTAGGCATGATGATTTCAATGAAGCTCACATAAAAGATAAGAATTGAAACATAAAGAGAGCATCATGAAGAATATGACTAGCACATTTAAGTATAACATGCTTCCTATGCATAGGGATTTTGTGAGCAAACAACTTGTGGGAACAATAATGAACTAGCATAGGAGGGTAAAACAAGCATAACTTCAAAACTTTAAGCACATAGGGAGGAAACTTGATATTATTGCAATTCCTACAAGCATATATTCCTCCCTCATAATAATTTTCAGTAGCATAATGAATGAACTCAACAATATAACCAGCACCTAAAGCATTCTTTTCACGATCTACAAGCATAGAAAATTGACTACTCTCCACATAAGCAAAATTCTTCTCATGAATAATAGTGGGAGGAAACTCAACAAAGTAACTATCATGTGATTGAAAATTAAGATCAAGATGACAAGGTTCATTGTTATTATTATTCTTTAAATCATATGTGTCATCACAATAATCATCATAGATAGGAGGCATGCTTTCATCATAATAAATTTGCTCATCAAAACTTGGGGGAGAAAAAATATCATCTTCATCAAACATAGCTTCCCCAAGCTTGTGGCTTTGCATATCATTGGAATCATGGATATTCAAGGAATTCATACTAACAACATTGCAATCATGCTCATCATTCAAATATTTAGTGCCAAACATTTTATAAATTTCTTCTTCTAGCACTTGAGCACAATTATCCTTTCCATCATACTCACGAAAGATATTAAAAAGGTGAAGCGTATGAGACAAACTTAATTCCATTTTTTGTAATTTTCTTTTATAAACTAAACTAGTGATAAAACAAGAAACTAAAAGACTCGATTGCAAGATCTAAAGATATACCTTCAAGCACTCACCTCCCCGGCAACGGCGCCAGAAAAGAGCTTGATGTCTACTACACAACCTTCTTCTTGTAGACATTGTTGGGCCTCCAAGTGCAGAGGTTTGTAGGGCAGTAGCAAATTTCCCTCAAGTGGATGACCTAAGGTTTATCAATCCGTAGGAGGCGTAGGATGAAGATGGTCTCTCTCAAGCAACCCTGCAACCAAATAACAAAGAGTCTCTTGTGTCCCCAACACACCCAATACAATGGTAAATTGTATAGGTGCACTAGTTTGGCGAAGAGATGGTGATACAAGTGGTATATGGATAGTAGATAAAGGTATTTGTAATCTGAAATTATAAAAACAGCAAGGTAACTAATGATAAAAGTGAGCGTAAATGGTATTGCAATGCGTTGAAAAAAGGCCTAGGGTTCATACTTTCACTAGTGCAAGTCCTCTCAACAATACTAACATAATTGGATCACATAACTATCCCTCAACATGCAACAAAGAGTCACTCCAAAGTCACTAATAGCGGAGAACGAACGAAGAGATTATGGTAGGGTACGAAACCACCTCAAAGTTATTCTTTCCAATCAATCTGTTAGGCTATTCCTATAAGTGTCACAAACAGCCCTAGAGTTCGTACTAGAATAACACCTTAAGACACAAATTAACCAAAACCCTAATGTCACCTAGATACTCCAATGCCACCTCAAGTATCCGTGGGTATGATTATACGATATGCGTCACACAATCTCAGATTCATCTATTCAACCAACACAAAGGACCTCAAAGAGTGCCCCAAAGTTACTACCGGAGAATCACGACGTAAACGTGTGCCAACCCCTATGCATAGGTTCACGGGCGGAACCCGCAAGTTGATCGCGAAAACATACATCAAGTGAATCACGTGATATCCCATTGTCACCACAGATATCCACGGCAAGACATACATCAAGTGTTCTCAAATCTTTAAAACTCAATCCGATAAGATTACTTCAAAGGGGAAACTCAATTCATTACAAGAGAGAAGAGGGGGAGGAGAAACATAAGATCCAACTATAATAGCAAAGCTCGCGATACATCAAGATCATGCCAAATCAAGAACACGAGAGAGAGAGAGATCAAACACATAGCTACTGGTACATACCCTCAACACCGAGGGAGAACTACTCCCTCCTCGTCATGGAGAGCACTGGGATGATGAAGATGGCCACCAGAGAGGGATTTCCCCCTCCGACAGGGTGCCAGAACGGGTCTAGATTGGCTTTCGGTGGCTACGGAGGCTTCTGGCGGCGGAACTCCCGATCTATTGTGCTCTCGGATGTTTTTAGGGTATATGGAGATATATAGGCGGAAGAAGAACGTCAGGGGGGCCACGAGGGGCCCATGAGGGTGGAGGGCGCGCCCAGGGGGTGGGCGCGCCCCCTGCCTCGTGGCCTCCTCGCAGATCCCCTGACATGCACTCCAAGTCTTCTGGGCTTCTTTCTTTCCAAAAATGAGTTCCGTGAAGTTTCAGGTCAATTGGACTCCGTTTGATTTTCCTTTTCTTCGAAAACCTAAAAGAGGGTAAAAACAGAAACTGGCACTGGGCTCTGGGTTAATAGGTTAGTCCCAAAAAATGATATAAAATGTATAATAAAGCCCATAAACATTGAAAACAGTAGATAATATAGCATGGAGCAATCAAAACTTATAGATACGTTGGATACGTATCAGCCGGGTACGGAATATTGTTACCGGTGTCCCCTTCCCATACCACGGATGGCTTAAAAAGCCTTTCCAAGAAGATGTTAGGTGGGAGCGAGGATATCCGCCGCCTGATTGTTTTCCCGAGCCACATGGTGGAATTCAAGCCCCTCGAACCGAGCTGACATTTTGAGTACGGCTTTGCGATATGCCGCCATTTTCGGATCCTTGGCATTGAAGTCTCCATTTATTTGAGATATTGCGAGGTTCGAGTCCCCACGCACCCCTAGGCATTGAATGCCCATGGAAACTGCCATCCGGAGACCATGTAATAGGGCATCGTATTCGGCTGCGTTGTTGGAGTCTGTGTATAGTATTTGGAGTACGTATTGGATTGTATCTCCAGTGGGGGACGTCAGGACGACGCCAACCCCCAGACTAGCCAGCATTTTGGAGTCGTCAAAGTGCATGATCCAATTGGAGTACGTGACATACTCTTTAGGGAGTTCAGCTTCTGTCCACTCGGCGACAAAATCGGCCAGTACTTGTGACTGAATGGCTCGCCGTGGTCTATATGTTATGTCGAATGGGAGGAGCTCGATCGCCCATTTGGCAATCCGGCCCGTGGCATCGCGGTTGTTTATTACGTCGTTGAGTGGTACTTCTAAGGCCACCGTAATTGAACACTCTTGAAAGTAGTGTTGTAATTTCTGGGATGCCATGAATACCGCGTATGCTATCTTTTGATAATGTGGGTACTATGATTTGCATGGAGTGAGGACAGTGGATACATAATATACCGACTTTTGAAGTGGGAATTTATGTCCGTCTGTCTCTCGTTCGACGACGAGCACTACGCTTACAACTTGGTGAGTTGACGCTATATATAATAGCATTGGTTCGCCGGCATTTGGCGCGGCCAAGATTGGGTTGGTGGCCAGGATGGCTTTTATTTCTTCCAATCCGGCCGTGGCTGTGTCCGTCCACTCGAAGTGTTCGGTGTGCCGAAGAAGGCGATAAAGGGGGAGTGCCTTTTCTCCTAATTGGGAGATAAAGCGGCTTAAGGCCGCCACACATCCAGTTAACTACTGGATTTGCTTGAGGTCAGTTGGGATAGCCAACTACGACAAGGCTTGGATTTTAGCCAGATTTGCTTCAATTCCTCTACCATAGACGATGAAGCCCAGGAGCTTTCCGACGGGTACGCCGAAAACGCATTTTCCCGGATTGAGCTTAATGTTGTATGTTCGGAGATTGTCGAACGTGAGACTCAAGTCGTCTATTAAGGAGTCGACATGTCTGGTTTTAAGGACCACATCGTCTACGTATGCCTCCACTGTTTTGCCGATCTGCTTTTCCAGACATGTCTGAATCATGCGCTGATATGTTGCGCCGGCGTTTTTGAGCCCGAAGGGCATTGTGTTAAAACAGAAGGGGCCATATGGAGTGATAAATGCCGTTGCGGCTTGATCGGACTCCGCCATCTTAATTTGGTGGTAATCGGAGTATGCGTCGAGGAAGCACAATGAGTCGTGTCCTGAGGTAGCGTCGATAATTTGATCGGTGCGAGGGAGGGGGAAGGGATCGTTTAGGCAAGCCTTATTAAGGTCCTTGAAGTCGACGCATAGGCGCCAGGATTTGTCCTTCTTTGGTACCATCACCAGGTTTGCTAGCCAGTCTGGATGTTTTATTTCTCTAATGAATCCGGCCTCCAGTAACTTGGCTAGCTCCTCTCCCATGGCTTGTCGCTTAGGTTCAGAGAAACGCCGAAGAGTCTGCTTGACCGACTTGAATCCTTTTAGAATGTTAAGGCTATGCTCGGCCAACCAGCATGGGATTCCTGGCATGTCTGAAGGATGCCAGGTAAATATGTCCCAATTCTCACGCAGGAACTCCCGTAGTGCGGCGTCTACAGAGGGGTTTAACTGTGCCCCGATGGATGCTGTTTTTGTGGGGTCCGTTGGATGGACTTGGAATTTGACTATTTCATCCGCTGGTTTAAAATAGGTGGACTTAGATCTTTTGTCGAGTATCACATCGTCCCTGTCCACTATGGAGCGCAACGCAGTTAATTCCTCTGCCGCAAGGGCTTTGGATAATGCCTCAAGGGCCAGTGCGACTGTCTTGTTTTCGGCGCAGAGTGCTATGTCCAGATCACTAGCTAGAGTGATGATTCCATTGGGCCCGGGAATTTTGAGCTTCATGTACCCGTAATGGGGTATGGCTTGGAAGATCGTGAATGCCTCACGCCCTAGAAGGGCGTGGTATCCACTGCTGAACGGGGCCACTAGGAATGTAATTTCTTCAGACCTGTAATTCTCCGGAGTGCCGAATACCACATCTAGTGTGATTTTCCCAGCGCAGCGTGCCTCCCGACTGGGGATAATTCCTCGGAAGGTCGTGCTGCTTTGATCGATATGGCTTCTGTCTATTTCCATTTTTTGAAGAGTCTCCTCATAAACGAGGTTTAGTTCGCTGCCGCCGTCCATGAGCACTTTGGTAAGCCGAAAGCCGTCCACAATTGGACTGAGGATCAAGGTGGCTGGTGCTCGGGCTGTTCAGAATTTAGGTTCGTTACTGGCATTGAAGGTGATAGACGTCTCGCTCCATGGATTTATTGCTGCCACGTGGCAGACTTCGGCAAGGCTACAGAGTGCTCGCTTACGCTAATTATTTGAGGCGAAGGTCACAAAGACCGTCAATACTGTATTGTTATCCATGGGATGGTCCTCTGTGGTGTTTTGAATGAGGAGATCCTCACCGCTCTTGGCCACCTGCCGGAGTACCCAACATGCTCTAAGGCTGTGTGTTGGTATGGTATCCGCTGTACTATGAATTTTGCAGGGCCCGATAAGCCATCCCTCCAATACGGTTCCACGCCCTGTAGTGGGCTTTTGCTTCTTCGTAATTGAGTCGGGCAATTTATGAGAGTGCACCCTTTTAGTTTGGACTTGGGGTTTTGTCAGAGCCGGAATTATCCCAAAATTTTGTTTGGGTTTTCCAGGCGCTTTCCATCGCACAATACTTCCATACTATGGCCGCCAAGTCAGCGAAGTGTTCTATGTCACGGCGACTTATGGCGTTGAGGATTCCCTTGTCCGTGCAATTGTTGCAAAAGAATGAAATTGCGTCTTCCTCGCGATAGTCCTTGACCTTGTTCATTACAAGGAGGAATCTGGCCCAATAGTGATGTACTGTCTCTTGGGGCTCTTGCCTATTGTGGGAAAGATCATTTATATCTAGGTGGGTGGGAGGATTTAAGTCCAGACCTTGACCCAATCTGGGACCCAGGGGCGGGGGAGTTTCCGATCTAGGAAGTTCGGGCTCCGAGATGTTGCCCTGCATGTTTCGCATACTGTCCTCCCGTGGACGGGTATCCGGCTCGGAGAGCTCGGGAATCCGGACATAGTTTGTCCGCAGGATAGAGGAATATTCTCCGCATTTCTCCTCCACCACCGCTATCTGATGGGTGACCGTCGGAGAGTTAATCTCCCTTTGGTCGGGTTTAAGCCCAATCCGATCATAGTTCATAGCGACTCCCAGAGCGCTGATGCGATCCAAGAGCTCGTTCAAAGAAGAGAGCTCCATTGGATCCATATGCTCGGGCAATTTCGAGCCGATGTGGAGGCTATTTTCGATGACCTGAGAAGTCATCGTCGGCGCAGCGGCCGAGCGGGCGGTCATGACGAAGCTACCTAGTCGGAGAGTTTGGCCTACCACCAGGGCTCCCCCAGAGGTGATGTTGTTCTTGACAACGAGACGAGCCATCCCTCCTTATGATGACGACACAGTGGAACTCTCAATGAAAGCACCAATGTCGGGGTCAAAACCGGCGGATCTCGGGTAGGGGGTCCCGAACTGTGCGTCTAAGGCGGATGGTAACAGGAGGCGGGGGACACGATGTTTACCCAGGTTCGGGCCGTCTTGATGGAGGTAATACCCTATGTCCTGCTTGATTGATCTTGATGATATGAGTATTACAAGAGTTGATCTACCACGAGATCGTAGAGGCTAAACCCTAGAAGCTAGCCTATGGTATGATTGTTGTTGTCCTATGGGCTAAACCCTCCGGTTTATATAGACACCAGAGGGGGCTAGGGTTACATAGAGTCAGTTACAAGGGAGGAGATCTACATATCCGTATTGCCAAGGTTGACTTCCACGCCAAGGAGAGTCCTATCCGGACACGGGACGAAGTCTTCAATCTTGTATCTTCATAGTCCAACAGTCCGGCTGTCCGGAGACCCCCTAATCCAGGACTCCCTCACTTGCCGATCATCGGGCAAGTCAACCAAAGTCCACACTTTGTTCTCATACATGGATCCCATCTCAGATTTCATGGCCTCAAGCCATTTTGCGAAATCTGGGCTCACCATCACTTCTTCATAGTTTGTAGGTTCGTCATGGTCTAGTAACATAACATCCAGAACAGGTTTACCGTACCACTCGGGTGTGGATCTTACTCTGGTTGACCTATGAGTTTCAGTAACAACTTGATCTGAAGTTCCATGATCATCATCATTAACTTC
This sequence comes from Triticum monococcum, assembly GCA_034509565.1. Taxonomy (NCBI): domain Eukaryota; kingdom Viridiplantae; phylum Streptophyta; class Magnoliopsida; order Poales; family Poaceae; genus Triticum; species Triticum monococcum. The sequence continues at coordinate 58,605,016 of CM067846.1, read as the reverse complement.
CTCACTAATTGGTGTACGTGTCACAGGAACCGGTTTCTGTGATGAACTACTTTCCAATAAGGGAGCAGGTACAGTGACCTCATCAAGTTCTACTTTCCTCCCACTCACTTCTTTCGAGAGAAACTCCTTCTCTAGAAAGGATCCATCCTTAGCAACGAATGTCTTGCCTTCGGATCTGTGATAGAAGGTGTACCCAACAGTCTCCTTTGGGTATCCTATGAAGACACATTTCTCCGATTTGGGTTCGAGCTTATCAAGTTGAGGCTTTTTCACATAAGCATGGCATCCCCAAATTTTAAGAAACGACAACTTTGGTTTCTTGCCAAACCACAGTTCATAAGGTGTCGTCTCAACGGATTTCGATGGTGCCCTATTTAACGTGAATGCAGCCGTCTCTAAAGCATAACCCCAAAACGATAGCGGTAAATCAGTAAGAGACATCATAGATCACACCATATCTAGTAAAGTACGATTACGACGTTCGGACACACCATTACGCTGTGGTGTTCCGGGTGGCGTGAGTTGCGAAACTATTCCGCATTGTTTCAAATGTAGACAAAACTCGTAAGTCAAATATTCTCCTCCGTGATCAGATCGTAGAAACTTTATTTCCTTGTTACGATGATTTTCAACTTCACTCTGAAATTCTTTGAACTTTTCAAATGTTTCAGACTTATGTTTCATTAAGTAGATATATCCATATCTGCTTAAATCATCTGTGAAGGTGAGAAAATAACGATATCCACCGCGAGCCTCAACATTCATCGGACCACATACATCTGTATGTATGATTTCTAACAAATCTGCTGCTCTCTCCATAGTACCAGAGAACGGCGTCTTAGTCATCTTTCCCATGAGGTGTTCGCAAGTACCAAGTGATTCATAATCAAGTGGTTCCAAAAGTCCATCAGTATGGAGTTTCTTCATGCGCTTTACACCGATGTGACCTAAATGGCAGTGCCACAAATAAGTTGCACTATCATTTTCAACTCTGCATCTTTTGGCTTCAACATTATGAATATGTGTATCACTACTATCGAGATTCATCAAAAATAGACCACTCTTCAAGGGTGCATGACCATAAAAGATATTACTCATATAAATAGAACAACCATTATTCTCTGATTTAAATGAATAACCGTCTCGCATGAAACAAGATCCAGATATAATGTTCATGCTTAATGCTGGCACCAAATAACAATTATTTAGGTCTAATACTAATCCTGAAGGTAGATGTAGAGGTAGCGTGCCGACGTCGATCACATCGACTTTGGAACCGTTTCCCACGCGCATCGTCACCTCATCCTTGGCCAGTGTTCGCTTAATCCGTAGTCCCTATTTCGAGTTGCAAATATTAGCAACAGAACCAGTATCTAATACGCAGGTGCTATTACGAGCTCTGGTAAGGTACACATCAATAACATGTATATCACATATACCTTTGTTCACCTGCCATCCTTCTTATCTGCCAAATACTTGGGGCAGTTCCGCTTCCAATGACCCATCTGCTTGCAGTAGAAGCACTCAGTTTCAGGCTTAGGTCCAGACTTGCGGTTCTTCTCTTGAGCAGCAACTTGCTTGTTGTTCTTCTTGAAGTTCCCTTTCTTCTTCCCTTTGCCCTTTTTCTTGAAATTGGTGGTCTTATTGACCATCAACACTTGATGCTCCTTCTTGATTTCTACCTCCGCAGCCTTTAGCATTGCGAAGAGCTCGGGAATCGTCTTATCCATTCCTTGCATGTCATAGTTCATCACGAAGCTCTTGTAGCTTGGTGGCAATGATTGAAGAATTCTGTCAATGATGCTATCATTCGGAATATTAACTCCCAGTTCAATCAAGTGATTGTTATACCCAGACATTCTGAGTATATGCTCACTGACAGAACTATTCTCCTCCATCTTGCAGCTGTCGAACTTATTGGAGACTTTATATCTCTCAATCCGGGCATTTGCTTGAAATATTAACTTCAACTCTTGGAACATCTCATATGCTCCATGACGTTCAAAACGTCGTTGAAGTCCCGGTCCTAAGCCGTAAAGCATGGCACACTGAACTATCGAGTAGTCATCAGCTTTGCTTTACCAAACGTTCTTAACATCGTCAGTTGCATCTGCAGCAGGCTTGGCACCCAGCGGTGCTTCTAGGACGTAATTCTTCTGTGCAGCAATACGGATAATCCTCAAGTTACGGACCCAATCTGTGTAATTGCTACCATCATCTTTCAACTTTGCTTTCTCAAGGAACACATTAAAATTCAACGGATCAACAGCACGGGCCATCTATCTACAATTAACATAGACAAGCAAGATACTATCAGGTACTAAGTCTATGATAAATTTAAGTTCAATTAATCATATTACTTAAGAACTCCCACTTAGATAGACATCCCTCTAATCCTCTAAGTGATCACGTGATCCAAATCAACTAAACCATAACCGATCATCATGTGAAATGAAGTAGTTTTCAATGGTGAACATCACTATGTTGATCATATCTACTATATGATTCACGCTCGACCTTTCGGTCTCAGTGTTCTGAGGCCATATCTACATATGCTAGGCTCGTCAAGTTTCACCTGAGTATTCTACGTGTGCAAAACTGGCTTGCACTCGTTGTAGATGGATCTAGAGCTTATCACACCCGATCATCACGTGGTGTCTGGGCACAACGAACTTTGGCAACGGTGCATACTCAGGGAGAACACTTTTATCTTGAAATTTAGTGAGAGATCATCTTATAATGCTACCGTCAATCAAAGCAAGATAAGATGCACAAAAGATAAACATCACATGCAATCAATATAGGTGATATGATATGGCCATCATCATCTTGTGCTTGTGATCTCCATCTCCAAAGCACCGTCATGATCACCATCGTCACCGGCGCGACACCTTGATATCCATCATAGCATCGTTGTCGTCTCGCCAATCTTATGCTTCTACGACTATCGCTACTGCTTAGGGATAAAGTAAAACATTACAGGGTGATTGCATTGCATACAATAAAGCAACAACCATATGGCTCCTACCAGTTGCCGATAACTCGGTTACAAAACATGATCATCTCATACAATAAATTTTAGCATCATGTCTTGACCATATCACAGCACAACATGCCCTGCGAAAACAAGTTAGACATCCTCTACTTTGTTGTTGCAAGTTTTACGTGGCTGCTACAGGCTTAGCCAGAACCGTTCTTACCTGCGCATCAAAAACCACAACGATAGTTTGTCAAGTTGATGCTGTTTTAACCTTCGCAAGGACCGGGCGTAGCCACACTCGGTTCAACTAAAGTTGGAGAAACTGACACCCGCCAGCCACCTGTGTGCAAAGCACGTCGGTAGAACCAGTCTCGCGTAAGTGTACGCATAATGTTGGTCCGGGCCTCTTCATCCAACAATACCGCCAAACGAAAGTATGACATGCTAGTAAGCAGTATGACTGATATCGCCCACAACTCACTTTTGTTCCACTCGTGCATATAACATCAACGCATAAAACCTGGCTCTGATACCACTGTTGGGGAACGTAGTAATTTCAAAAAATTCCTACGCACACGCAAGATCATGGTGATGCATAGCAACAAGAGAGAAGAGTATCGTCCACGTACCCTCATAGACCAAAAGCGGAAGTGTTAGCACAACGCGGTTGATGTAGTCGTACGTCTTCAGGGTCCGACCGATCAAGTACCGAACGCACGGCACCTCCGAGTTCAGCACACGTTCAGCCCGATGACGTCCCTCGAACTCCGATCCAGCCGAGTGTGGAGGGAGAGTTTCATCATTATGACGGCGTGGTGACGATGATGATGTTCTACCGCCGCAGGGCTTCGCCTATGAACCGCTACAGTATTATCGAGGTGGACTATGGTGGAGGGGGGCACCGCACACGGCTAAAAGATCAAACAATCAATTGTTGTGTCTCTAGGGTGCCCCCTGCCCCCGTATATAAAGGAGCAAGGGGGAGGTACGGCCGGCCAGGAGGGGCGAGCTGGGAGGAGAACTACTCCCAACGGGAGTAGGACTCCCTCCCTTTTCCTTGTTGGATTAGGAGAAGAGGGGAAAGAGGTGGAGGAGAAGAAGGAAAGGGGGGGGGGCGCCGCCCCCCTCTCCTTGTCCTATTCGGACTAGGGGGGAGGGGCGCGCGACCCTTGCCATGGCCGCCTCTCCCCTTCTCCACTAAGGCCCACTATGGCCCATTAACCCCCGGGGGCTTCTGGTAACCCCTTCGGTAAATTCCCGATTTCACCCGGAACACTTCCGATATCCAAATATAGGCTTCCAATATATCAATCTTCATGTCTCAACCATTTCGAGACTCCTCGTCATGTCCGTGATCATATCCGGGACTCCGAACAACCTTCAGTACATCAAAACATATAAACTCATAATATAACTGTCATCGAAACATTAAGCGTGCGGACACTACGGGTTCGAGAACTATGTAGACATGACTGAGACACGTCTCTGGTCAATAACCAATAGCGGAACCTGGATGTTCATATTGGCTCCCACATATTCTACGAAGATCTTTATCGGTCAAACCGCATAACAACATACGTTGTTCCCTTTGTCATCGGTATGTTACTTGCCCGAGATTCGGTCGTCGGTATCTCAATACCTAGTTCAATCTCGTTACTGGCAAGTCTCTTTACTCGTTCCGTAATACATCATCCCGCAACTAACTCATTAGTTGCAATGCTTGCAAGGCTTAAGTGATGTGCATTACCGAGTGGGCCTAGAGATACCTCTCCGACAATCGGAGTGACAAATCCTAATCACGAAGTACGCCAACCCAAGAAGTACCTTCGGAGACACCTGTAGAGCACCTTTATAATCACCCAGTTACGTTGTGACTTTTGGTAGCACACAAAGTGTTCCTCCGGTAAACGGGAGTTGCATAATCTCATATTCATAGGAACATGTATAAGTCATGAAGAAAGCAATAGCAATATACTAAACAATCGAGTGCTAAGCTAACCGAATGGGTCAAGTTAATCACATCATTCTCCCAATGATGTGATCCCGTTAATCAAATGACAACTCATGTCAATGGCTAGGAAACATAACCATCTTTGATCAACGAGCTAGTCAAGTAGAGGCATACTAGTGACACTCTGTTTGTCTATGTATTCACACAAGTATTATGTTTCCGGTTAATATAATTCTAGCATTAATAATAAACATTTATCATGATATAAGGAAATAAATAATAACTTTATTATTGCCTCTAGGGCATATTTCCTTTAATCTCACGAGTACAGAAGGTTGCGGCGGTGGAATTAGTTTTTTGGCTCCGTATCTGGTAGTTTTGGGGGTACATAGGTATATATAGGAGGAAGAAGTACGTCAGTGGAGCAACATGGGCCCCACGACGGTGGAGGGCGCGCTTGGGGGGGGGGGGGGTAGGCACGCCCCCTACCTCGTGCCTTCCTGGTTGATGTCTTGACATTGGGTCCAAGTCCTCTGGATCATGTTCGTTCTGAAAATCACGTTCCCGAAGGTTTCATTCCGTTTGGACTCCGTTTGATATTCTTTTTCTGTGAAACTCTGAAATAGGAAAAAAACAACAATTCTGGGCTGGGCCTTTGGTTAATAGGTTAGTCCCAAAATTAATATATTTTTTAACAAAGCCCATTAATCATCCAAAACATAATATAATATAGCATGAAGCAATAAAAAATTATACATACGTTGGAGACGTATCAAGCATCCCCAAGCTTAATTCCTGCTCGTCCTCGAGTAGGTAAATGATAAAAACAGAATTTTTGATGCGGAATGCTACTTGGTATAAATGTTTTTAATGTAACCCTCTTAATTGTGGTATGAATATTCAGATCCGAAAGATTCAAGATAAAAGTTAAATATTGACATAAAAGCAATAATACTTCAAGCATACTAACTAAGCAATTATGTCTTCTCAAAATAACATGGCCAAAGAAAGTTCATCCCTACAAAATCATATAGTTTAGTCATGCTCCATTTTCGTCACACAAGAATGCTCTCATCATGCACAACCCCGCTGGCAAGCCAAGCAATTTTTTCATACTTTAGTAATCTCAAAAAATTTCAACCTTCACGCAATACATGAGCGCGAGCCATGGATATAGCACTATGGGTGGAATAGAATATAATGATGGGGGTTATGTGGAGAAGACAAAAAAGGAGAAAGTCTCACATCAACGTGGCTAATCAACGGGCTATGGAGATGCCCATCGATTGATGTTAATGTAAGGAGTAGGGATTGCCATGCAATGAATGCACTAGAGCTATAAATGCATGAAAGCTCAACAAAAGAAACTAAGTGGGCACTACTAGAAAAAGGGCTATAGATGGGATTGACAGTAATGGCGCACCTGACAAGGGGTGCGCCATTAGTATATACTAGTGGCGCACCACCATCTGGTACGCCATTAGAGTTGAAACTACTAATGGCGCACCTGGCACAGGGTGCGCCATTAGTATCAATTTTTTTTGGAACTAGTGCGCCTGTCCAAACATACTAATGGCGCATCCAGACAAAGTGCGCCATTAGTAGTTGTAACTAGTAATGGCGCACCTGTCGGAAAGTGCGCCACTAATGTTGTATTTTTTATTATATTTTTTCCCTTTTTTGCAAAACTACTAATGGCGCACTGTCGCACGGTGCGCCATTACTAGTTCAAACTAGTAATGGCGCACTGGGGGATAGTGCGCCATTAGTAATTTTTTTTTGCAAAAGTACTAATGGCGCACCACCAGAAGGTGCGCCATTAGTAACCTAAATTACTAATGGCGCATTTTGAGTTCGTGCGCCATTAGTAAGTGGGCAGCAACAAGATATTTTGGGGAGCCTCTCCTACCCACACTCACTTTCTCCCACTTCATTCTCTCCACCTCCTCCTTGTCTCGGGTGCCTCCTCTTTTTCACCTCATTTCCACCATAGATTCATTCAATTTAAGAGGTTAAATTACCTTGTTTTGATAGGTAAGTAATGGGGGAAGCTATATTTATGTATTTCTCCCTACAACAATGTGCACATGCACTTTTAATGGCCTAGCTAGATCTATGTATGTTCGTGGTGTTGCATATGTTTGTGGTGTTGCATATGTGTTTGTGTTTGGAGGTGTACCGGTATTTGAAAAGCGATAGTTGCCAATATTTTGCCGGAATGTTGATTCATTTCCGTTTCGGCGAGAATTTTGGCATTAAGCATTCTTTTTGGTCCTATTTTTAGGGGAAGTCATGCCAAATGTTTTCTTGGTTCTAAAATATCGTTTTGCTCTACCCCGCAGGCGACCATGGTCCGCATGATGACCGAAGGCATCGTGAATAGGTTTTTGAGGTCCGCGAAGGCCGAGATGCTTCAAAAGAACGAGACGGAGATAAGATGTCCGTGTCGAAGATGCAAGCTGAAGAGCCTTATTGCGGACCCGGAATCCGGGCAGGTGCGGGACCACCTGCTCTTGCGTGGTTTCATGGATGGCTATCGGTGGCAAGGTGATGAAGATGACTACGAAGTCGTTCATGGGGGCCGGGCAAGAAATGAGGAAGGGCAGCAAGACAACCACCGCGGCTCGGGCGGGCGAGAAGACGAAGAATCCCCAGGAGATGATCACGACGGTGATGCTGTACACAGTCATCATGTAGAAGATGCAGGACATGATGATGAGGAAGATGCCGGAGCAGACGACGCTGGACCATCGATGGGCTGGGTGCAGGACCCTCATATTCAAGAGCTGCTTCTCAAGCAGACGGATAACGCAAGAGCTGCCGCCCGAGAGAAAGCCAAGATGGATCAACTTGAGTTAGACGCGGTCACTCCATTTTATCAAGGATGCAGGCCCGAGGACACCCGCCTGAAAGTAACGCTCATGGCTCTGGAGATGAAGGTAAAACACAAAATGACCGACGCATGCTTCGACGAGAACATGTCATTCTGGCACGAACGTCTTCCCAAGGGGAACAAGTGCCCGACCAGTTTGGAGGAGGCGAAGAAAATCGTGTGTCCTCTGGATTTACCGCACGTGAAATACCATGTGTGCATGAACAATTGCATCATTTATCGGGACGAGCACGCGGAGTCTACCATATGTCCGGTGTGCGGCGTCACTCGATACAAGAAGAGGAAGAAAGCTCCTCGAAAAGTGGTGTGGTACTTTCCGATCACTCCTCGTCTGCAGCGGTATTTTGCGGACCCTAAGGTAGCAAATCTCCTGCGTTGGCACGCGGATAGGGAGGAGAAGAAGCGAGAAGATGACGCAAATGATCCGGAGATAGATAAAAAAGACAAGATGCTGAGTCACCCTAAGGATGCGAGCCAGTGGCAAGCGTTGAACTTCGAAGACCGAGAATTTGGGAACGATCCAAGGAACATCGTGCTGGGCGCGAGCACCGATGGAGTCAATCCGTTTGGCAGCCAGAGAAGCACACATAGCACCTGGCCTGTGTTTGTGTGGATGTACAACCTTCCCCCTGGTTGTGCATGAAGAGGAAGTACATTCACATGAGTATGCTAATTGAAGGACCGAAACAACCAGGGAACGACATCAATCTGTATCTGGGGCTGCTAAAAGAGGAGCTTGACACGCTGTGGAAAACTCCATCCAATACGTGGGACGCCGCAGAGAAAGAATATTTCCCTATGAGAGCCGTGCTGCTCACGACGGTGCACGACTATCTCGGTTACGGATATGTCGCGGGGCAGGTGGTCCACGGATTTTCTGGATGCGCCAGGTGCATGGATGACACAACGTATCGCCAGCTAGATAGAGATCCCGGGTCTTTGAAAACCGTGTTCATGGGACATCGAAGGTGGCTTCGCGACGATGACCCGTGGAGAAAACGCAAGGATCTGTTCGATGGTGAAACCGAACCCCGAGGACGCCCGCGTACGAGGAGCGGCGAGGAAATAGATGAGCTGTTGAAAAATTGGAAAGACTGCCCACTACCGGGAAAGAAGCAAAAGGTGTCAGAGCCGGGAAAAAGCGAAAGGCGCCAGAGCCGCTGCTGAAGGTATGGAAAACGAGGTCTGTTTTCTGGGAGTTGCCGTACTGGAAGATCCACCGTGTGCCTCACAGCCTTGATGTCATGCATATCACGAAGAACGTGTGCGAGAGTCTGCTTGGTACCCTGCTCAACATGCCAGAGAGGACCAAAGATGGGCCGAAAGCAAGGGCAGACTTGAAATCAATGGGCATCAGGCAGGAGGTTCACACTATATATGATGATCATGATGATGATGATGATGAGGCGAAGCAGGACACGGAAAGTCGTCGCAAAGGCAAGAAGGCCAAGAAGACCGGAAATGACTACCCTCCTGCGTGCTTCACTCTAAGTCAGGAGGAGATCGAGCAGTTTTTCACCTGCCTCGTAGGAGTAAAACTTCCTTATGGTTACGTGGGGAAGATAAGAAGATACCTAGACCCAGCGAAGCAGAAGTTTAGCGGGATGAAGTCTCACGACCGCACGTGCTGATGACGCAGATACTTCCAGTTGCAATCCGTGGGATCATGGACACGCACGTCCGTGAAACCCTATTTGGCCTATGCAATTTTTTCGACGTCATCTCTCGGAAGTATGTTGGCGTGAGGCAACTCAGAAGGCTACAGGAAAAGATCGTGGTGATACTATGCGAGCTTGAGATGTACTTCCCGCCCGCATACTTCGACGTTATGGTGCATCTGCTGGTCCATATCGTGGACGATATCATCCAACTCGGGCCGACGTTCCTGCACAGCATGATGCCGTTCGAAAGGATGAATGGTGTCATCAAAGGATACGTTCGCAACATGTCACGTCCAGAGGGAAGCATAGCCAGGGGCTTTCTGACCGAAGAGTGCATCTCCTACTGCACGAATTATCTAGGCATTGAGAACCCCGTTGGTCTGCCCGTCAACAGGCACCTCGGCAGGCTCGCTGGATGGGGTCACCGTGAGGGTCATCGCGAAATGCATGTCGACTTCGAGGGTTGACTCGCCGACTTTGAAAGAGCAAACCTAGTCGCGCTACAACACATAGACGTGGTCGATCCTTGGGTGGTACAGCACAAAACCTTTATTAAGAAGACGTACAATGACCGAGGCCAACAGAGGACGGACGGAGATATACTGAAAGAGCACAACTCATGTTTCACGCGTTGGTTCAAGCAGAAGCTTCTGTCGTACCCTTTACATGAGGATTCTTCTGCGGAAGAACAACTCATATACGCCTTGTCACAGGGCGCCGAGCACAACCTGATGACCTATGAGGCGTACGATATCAACGGCTACACATTCTACACCGAGGCCAAGGACATGAAGAGCGATGGTTATCAGAACTCCGGGGTAACAATGGAATCCTACACCGGTAACGACAAGGACAGATACTACGGAAGGATCGAGGAGATCTGGGAGCTGAGCTACGCTGGAGAGAAGGTCCCGATGTTCCGTGTCAGATGGGCCAAGAGCGTCCTAAAAGAAGACCGGTATTTCACCACCATGGTTATACCCGAAGCCAAATCCAAGACCGCGGGCGCAAACGTCACCGCGAAAAATGAGCCAAGGGTACTGGCTTCCCAAGTGGACCAATGCTTCTTCATTACCGACCCGTCAAAGCCCAGTCGTGTTGTCGTGAGGAGAGGCAAAAGGAAGATCATCGGAATGGATGGAGTAGCCAATGAGCAAGACTTCGACAAGTACGGCGACCCGAGGATCGACCATGACGACGATGATGAAGTAGCAGCATACACCACAAGAAGAAGCAGGACCACCCTACCTAAAGGACGTCCGTTCCACAGAAGAACTCCATTTGCGAAAAAGAAGGGCAAGAAGATTGTGAACAGATAGCTAGCTAAGATCGATTGTATTTAAATCGGAGCCTTCATTTCTCGATTGTATTTCATGGGCACTTTTTGAACTATCATGAATATTTTTAAATCTCATGGACACTCGATCTCGATCCCCCTCCATCACGATCGCTATCCCACCTCGCCAGATCCGGTCCTCCTTGCTGCTGAGCACCCCCCGGTCCACCGGCCGCCGCCGCCGACCCCCCGCACCGCTCCCCTACTCAACCGCCGCCGCCGACCCCCCGCACCCCGCGCACCCTCCCCCGCTCCACCGGCATTACTGCTTGATGATATTATTTAAAAAATTATTACCGTATTATAAAAAAATATTGCTGTTATGATTTAAACAAGTTTGAACATATTTAAACACAAACAAGTATCAAACAGCATTTTAATGCATAAAAAAATTGTGGAGCCTGGGAATCGAACCCAGGACCTCCTGGTGTGAGAACTGGCTGCTGACCAGTCGAGCTAGTAGAGGCAACTTGGTGTCTATCAGGTCAGGTGGAAGATAACCTGTTGGCTCGGGCAGAAATAAAAAAAATACTAATGGCGCACCACGGTGAGGTGCGCCATTAGTATGGATGTACTTATGGCGCACCGAGGGGTGGTGCGCCATTAGTATTGTGCCCGGCCCCATCCATATTCCCTCCCCGGCCGGCCCCTCCCTATCCCCTCTCTCTCCCTCGCCCTCGCCCTCGATCCCCTTCCCCTCTCCTCTCCCGACGCCGCCCTGATCTCCTCTCCCGATGCCGCCCTGATCTCCTCTCCCCGGCCGGCCCCTCCCTATCCCCTAGCCCTCTCCTCTCCCGACGCCCCGACGCCGCTGCCCCGACGCCGCCTCCCTCCTCCGCTCCTTCTTCTCCCAGGTAACCCCCGCTTCCCCGCCCCTCTCTCACGCGCCGTTCCTCTGCCTCGCCGCGCCGTTTCTCTGATCGGTACTGTTGGGTGTAATGAGCAGGGGAGGCCCTGACACCCTCGCCGCCCCTGACCCCCTGCCGCCCCGCCGCGCCGGTCCACCACCCCCCACCCTGCCCGAGCCGCCGCCATCCCGACGCCCTAGCCGCCCCGACACCCCGCCGCCCCGGTGCCCCGGTGAGCTTCCCCTTGTTTTTTCTTTTAGTTTTTGATTGGGCTGCCTAGAATGTTTAGGATGTTAGTTTACTCGTAGATTTTGTCTCTGTGGTAATCTGTCAAGTCAATTAAGCCCAATGCTGATGAGTTTCTGATTTAGTTTGTTTGGCATCTTCATGCTGCAATTTTGCTTCTTTAGTTGTTCTCATCAATTTGCACAAGTTTGGCGTGAGTTTTCTAGCATCTTAGTAAAACTGCTTGTAGTGTTAAGATTTATTGGGGGCAGCTTTCAGCCGGACTTGCAAAGACTTCTTAGCACCCCCTTCGATGACGGGTGAGATGGCAGCACCCATGGAGTTCATTTGGTTCAGTTTCTATAGTGCAGTTAAGAGTATTAGTGCTTACCGTTATTGAGTAAAAAAAGGAAAAGACAAGCAATGTGAAAGAATCAGATTACGTGTGGTAGAGAGAAGTTCCTTCATTTTTTTCTAAGTGCACTGCAGTAATTTGGAGCAGTTGTTCTATGGCTTTTTTAGCACAATAAGTCTGATTATATAAGCAAAAACAATTGTTAGCTTTTAGATGTTGTGGTGGTTCACTTGGGGGTATGTGTAGCAGTTAGCAAAAACAGAGGACTAAAGTGCTCTGTTTTGGCAAACCAGTGCATGCATGCCTTTTTTCTTCTTCATTTTTAGTAAAGTGCACTGTTCTGGGTCATGCACTTTGTGCCATGGCCACATTGGTTTTCTGTTTGGCCTCAATTTGCCCCGATGCCATGGCCACATTGGTTTTCTGTTTGGCCTCAATTTGCCCCGACAAATGATGGTCTACTAGCTGGTCTACTAGCTGGCAAGATGCTTGGTATATATATGTTGTGTTCAGTTTTGGCAGGAGTTTAGAACAACCTATGAAGCTGTATTTCTAAAATGTGGTGATGATCTTATCTGCAAGAATGAAAATGATGAGCTATGTTTCTAAAATGTGGTGATGATCTTATCTTAGCTGTATTTCTGAACTGGTAGCTAAGTCTATTACTTGTGATGATGCTGCTGCTACTACTGTACTACTTGTCAAGTGATGCTGCTGCTGCTTTCTGCGAGTTGCTGCTGCTAGTTGTGATTTTGTCAAGTGATGCTGCTGCTACTTGTGATCTTCTAAAATGACCCCTTTCTCCTGAAACGTTGATTAATTTCCGTTTCGGTTGAGAAATGGGGCACTCCAAGGTCAAGAAAATTAGCAAAGGTCATGCCCAATTTTCTTGACCTAGAAGGTGCCCGATTCTCAACCGAAATAAAAATTAATTTGCTTTAGTGGTTGGATTAGTTTAGTATTTTTTCACACACTCAGACACCCTTGCTTGCCATGTGTGTGAGAGAGATAGTGAGAGGAGACAAGAAGAAGGGGGTTAGGAAGATGTTGCCTGCTCATCAAAGCTAACCATCTCCCCCTTTTCACCCCTTTTCCTTTGTCTTTTGTGGGTTGCAAGGAAGCTACTGTCTTAGCTAGCTTAGCTTGTGCACAAATCCCAGTGTTACAATCTAGAAAATTAGCCTACAAAGATGAGGTCCCATGCTGGCTGTACCACTTCATCATGCAAAAGTGCCTTCAAGATCCAAGGCAATATCACAAACATCATAGGCAATTTGACCAAACTCACAACCTTGTATCTTTGCAGCAACCAACTTTCTAGACACACCCCTCAAGAACTAGGTTACCCTGAGAACGTGGACTTGGACCTTAGCAACAAAACACTAACAGGTTCTATCCCAAAACACCTAGGCAATATCACAAACATCTCTCAATTGTTCCTTGATAATAACCAACTTTTTGGCGACATTCCTCGAGAATTAGGTTATTTGGTCAACTTAGAGATCTTGTTCCTTGCAATAACCAACTTTTTGACCAAACTTTGTTCCTATTTAGAGAGAAACATGGCCAACAACGATGAGGCCGGGGGTTCGGGCGTCAAGGCATTCTGGGAGCTGTCCCAGGAGATGGAGGAACAACCTCACTTGTATGAGGCCGCCGCCTTCCCCACCGATCCTGAGACCACTGATGGTACCGCCGAGGATGACCCCACTGACGCCACCACTGATGGTGCCGCCGAGGATGCCACCACTGATGATGGCGGCGCACGCACAGATGGCAGCCAACCGAAGAGGCAACGGAAGGACCGGCGCCCGACCGTGCTCCGCACCCTCAAGGAAGAAGTTACTAAAGTGGACTCCGACGGGAACCCAACGGCACCCGAACGAATAGTCAAGGGGTACTCGCTTCAGCTCGGGTGCATTCTCCGGAGCACCATCTCGATCAACACCGAGAACCTCAGGCATCCTGACCGAGGGAATTTGCGCAACCTCCTCTTCACGAAGCTGCACGAACGATACAAGTTCCCCGCTGAATTTGAAAACACAAGCCTCAAAGGGAATAAAGTGAACAATGCTGCCCTCACGAAGATGAGCACGGCCCTGTCTACTTGGAAAAGCAATGTGAAGAGAATGATCCAGAAAGGTGAGAGTTATGAGAAGATCAAGGAGAAAAATCCTTCGATCACCGAAGATGACTACAACGACTTCAAGATCAATTGCTCGAGCACCGCAAGCTCCGATTCAAGTAAGTGGGGGAAAGAAATGCGGGAGCTGAACTTAGGGGAACACACACTCGGTCCCGGCGGTTACAGAGTGGCGGAGCCTATATGGGACAAGGAGGATGCGGACCGTGCCGAGCAAGGCCTACCGCCCCTCTTCGATAAATACGGTGACAAGCAGACAAGGAACTTTGTCAGGGCCCGGTACAAGAAGGACGCGAAAACAAAGGAGCTTACCACGGATCCGAAGACCAGGGAGCTTGAGCTTGTTCTGGTAAGGAATACACCCCCGCGTAATTAGCTTCATATGGTTGCATTCTAATTAATGAAGCCAAATTTCTAAATGGTTCACATTCCTTCCGCAGGCGACTGAAAGCAGTAGCGCGGGGTCGACTAAGAGCAACCCTTGCGACACCACTCTAAATAGGGCGTTGAATGTAATGAAGAACAAGGATAAGCTCAGTAAGCCGACGTCAGCTGGCCGTGTGGCCGGCAAAGGCTTGTCGACAAAATGGTCGTCATACTATAACACTGGTGGGCGAAAGGAGAAAAAGACCAGCTCAGAAAGCCAGGCGCGCGAGGTTCAAGAACTCAGGGCACAGGTGGCGGGGATTCCGGAGATGGTCCAAGAGCAAGTGGAACAACAACTCGGAAGGACGATGACCGCCATTGTGCCTACCTTGATCCAGTGGATTAGTGCGTGGATTGCGGGCCGCCAACAGGGGCCGCCCCCGATTCCTAGCTTCACGTCCAGCAACTCGCAGAACGCGATGGCGGGGCCATTGGTGTCTCCGACGGAGGCGGCATTGGTGTCTCTGACGCCGGCATGGGAGCTTAATGCACCCGGGTGTACGTCCGCCGGCACCTCTGCAGCAAGCGGCCCCTCCGTCAACTGCACGCCCGCCGTTGGCGGTGCCTCGACATTAGCCGAGCTCGACGCCATCATCACGGTAACTAATTAAGCCTCTCTCGGCCGAGGACTTCATCTCCTTGCCTTTGACTGGGCATCCCTGACGCCCTACATGTTTTCGCAGGGCGCCGCCGACGTTTCGTGCACTCTCCTACACTTCGTGAACAACGAGTTGGTCGATGTCGCCAAGGGCAAAATCGTTCAACCGGGCAACCCCTTGTTCCACGGTACCCAGATGCCACCCAACTTGTTTAGGGTTCAACTAGTTCGGGTGCTGCCAGGCTACGACGAGTTGTTACCTCCGATTCGACCCGTCGGGGCCGACGATGATGACGTGATGACCCTCAGCGCCTGCCTGAGCTGGCCCCTGCTTTGACCGAAGAGCCAGATTCGTTATGTTGAACCTTCATCTGCTGAACTACACCTTCATTCGGCTATTTTCGCTGAGTATGGAGATGCGGATCATTCGCGACAAGACCCCGGACATTGTGATAGTCGACCCCTTCTACATGCGTGCCAAGATCTTGGGCAGCTCTGGGGACCGGCAAGTCGCGAGTTCTTACCTCGAAGGCGTCATTCTGGCAAACCAAGATAAGGATAACTTCCTCGTGCCTTACTTTCCCGAGTAAGTCCTCCCCTCAACCGCCCCGTAACATATGAATTCTTAGATTTCGATCGTTTTTCTTTTAACATTCTGTGTTTTCTGCAGTGACACACGTTGCACGCTCATCCTCCTAAGCCCCAAATATTCCATGGCCACATATTTCGACCCGGACCGTCAGTCGAACGTAGACTACACAAATGTCAAGAAGGTTCTTGATGATGTTCTCCCCGGCTACGTCAAATCTGGAGGCACCTTCACCAGGCCTATTCGTAAGTACGGCAAGCACGTGTTCTCCCACAATACGATGTTCTGCTGCGTCAAGCAGCCAACTGGCGGTCAGAAGGGTGCCTACTACGCCATCCATCACATGCGGGCGATCGTACGGGACCATCATCAACTTCTGCTACCGAGTAGACTCAAAGATTGGGCCGCGAGCGTGTCGGCAATCCCAGACGCGGACATCAGACAAGAATTCTTTCGCATCCAGTCGGAGTTTGCGGAAATCATCCATCAAGATGTCCTTCGTACCTCGGGGCAGTTCTACCTCAGAAATCAACCGTCCAACAGTGACATCGACACAATCCTACAAATGCAGGCTGACAACGCCCGTTGTTTCATGACTCCCACGATAGACGGCGGCTTCATCCACGCTCCGGTCCCTTGAGTCGAGTCGAAAACAGTGATGCTGTGTCTAGTTCTGAAACATCGATTGGCTCATATGTTGTAATTAAACTTTAATGAAATTGTAGTATGTCTCTTTGGTTTCGAGAGTCATTCAACTTAGATGTAATCGATGCTATTAATGTTTTCCTTTTCTCTTCCGATCGTTCTGTTGCATACTTATATGTTGCTTATGTATTGTCTGTGAATTGGTACTAACGTTTCGTTTGGCTACTGCAAAGCGATGACGTGGTATGTCGTGCTTATGTATTGTCTGTGAATTGGTACCAACGCGATTAGGGGTTGTCAATCCCTTCACGGTCACTTACGAGAGTGAGATCTGATAGAGATAATATTTTTGGTATTTTTGGTATAAAGATGCGAAGTAAAAAGTAAAAGCAAAGTAAAAAGCAAAGCAAGATTAAAGTGATGGAGATTGATATGATGAGAATAGACCCGGGGCCATATGTTTCACTACTGGCTTCTCTCAAGAGCATAAGTATTCTACGGTGGGTGAACAAATTACTGTTGAGCAATTGACATAATTGAGCATAGTTATGAGAATATCTAGGCATGATCATGTATATAGACATCACGTCCGTGACAAGTAGATCGAAACGATTCTGCATCTACTACTATTACTCCACTCATCGACCGCTATCCAGCATGCATCAAGAGTATTAAGTTAAAAATAGAGTAACGCCTTAAGCAAGATGACATGATGTAGAGAGATAAATTCATGCAATATGAAATAAACCCCATCTTGTTATCCTCGATGGCAACGATACAATACGTGCCTTGCTGCCCCTTCTGTCACTGGGTAAGGACACCGCAAGATCGAACCCAAAGCTAAGCACTTCTCCCATGGCAAGAACCACCAATCTAGTTGGACAAACCAAACGTATAATTCGAAGAGACTTGCAAAGATAACCAATCATACAGAAAAGGATTCAGAGAAGATTCAAATATTATTCATAGATAGACTTGATCATAAACCGACAATTCATCGGTCTCAACAAGAACACCGCAAAAAGAGGATTACATCGAATAGATCTCCACAAGAGAGGGGGAGAACTTTGTATTGAGATTAAAAGAGAGAGAAGAAGCCATCTAGCTACTAACTATGGACCAGAAGGTCTGAGGTAAACTACTCACACTTCATCGGAGGGGCTAGGATGATGTAGAAGCCCTCCGTGATGACGTCCCTCTTCCGGCGGAGCTCCGGAACAAGCCCCAAGATGGGATCTCGTGGATATAGAAAGTTGCGGCGGTGGAATTAGGTTTTTTGGCTCCTCTTCTGATCGTTTGGGGGTACGTGTGTATATATAGGAGGAAGAAGTACGCCGAAGGAGCAACGAGGGGCCCACGAGGCAGGGGGCGCGCCCTAGGGGCGCCCCCACCCTCGTGACCGCCTCTTTTGTTCGTTGGAGCAGGGTCCAAGTCTCCTGGATCACGTTCGGTGAGAAAATCACGTTCCCGAAGATTTTATTCCGTTTGGACTCCGTTTGATATTCCGTTTATCTGAAACACTGAAATAGGCAAAAAACAACAATTCTGGGTTGGGCCTCTGGTTAATAGGTTATTCCCAAAAATAATATAAAAGTGGAAAACAAAGCCCAATATAGTCCAAAACAGTAGATAATGTAACATGGAGCAATCAAAAATTATAGATACGTTGGAGACGTATCAGGCATCCCCAAGCTTAATTCCTGCTCGTCCTCGAGTAGGTAAATGATAAAAAGAGAATTTTGATGCGGAGTGCTACTTGGCATAATTTCAATGCAAATCTTCTTAATTGTGGTATGCATATTCATACTAGAAAGACTCAAGACAAAAGGATATATTGACATAAAAATAATAATACTTCAAGCATACTAATAAAGCAATTATGTCTTCTCAAAATAACATGGCCAAAGAAAGTTATCCCGACAAAATCATATAGTCTGGCTTTGCTCCATCTTCACCACACAAAGTATTCAAGTCATGCACAACCCCGATGACAAGCCAAGCAATTGTTTCATACTCTAACTTTTTCAAAACTTTTTCAATCTTCATGCAATACATGAGCGTGAGCCATGGATATAGCACTATAGGTGGAATAGAATGGTTTGTGACTCCCCCGATTCAATCGTACACTAATCATACACGCAAACGTGTACGATCAAGATCAGGGACTCATGGGAAGATATCACAACACAACTCTACAAATAAAATAAGTCATACAAGCATCATATTACAAGCCAGGGGCCTCGAAGGCTCGAATACAAGAGCTCGATCATAGACGAGTCAGCGGAAGCAACAGTATCTAAGTACAGACATAAGTTAAACAAGTTTGCCTTAAGAGGGCTAGCACAAACTGGGATACAGATTGAAAGAGGCGCAGGCCTCCTGCCTGGGATCCTCCTAAACTACTCCTGGTCATCGTCAGCGGGCAGCACGTAGTAGTAGGCACCTCCGATGTAGTAGGAGTCGTCGTCGAAGGTGGCGTCTGGATCCTGGGCTCCAACATCTAGTTGCGACAACCAGGTAGAAGGGATAGAGGGAAAAGAAGGAGAAAGCAACCGTGAGTACTCATCCAAAGTACTCGCAAGCAAGGAGCTACACTACATATGCATGGGTATATGTGTAAAGGGCCATATCAGTGGACTGAACTGCAGAATGCCAGAATAAGGGGGGATAACTAATCCTGTCGAAGACTACGCTTCTGGCCGCCTCCGTCTTGCAACATGTAGAAGAGAGTAGACTGAAGTCCTCCAAGCAGCATCGTATAGCATAATCCTAACCGATGATCCTCCCCTCGTCGCCCTATGAGAGAGCGATCACCGGTTGTATCTGGCACTTGGAAGGGTGTGTTTTATTAAGTATCCGGTTCTAGTTGTCATAAGGTCAAGGTACAACTCCGGGTCGTCCTTTTACCGAGGGACACGGCTATTCGAATAGATAAACTTCCCTGCAGGGGTGCACCACATACCCCAACACGCTCGATCCCATTTGGCCGGACACACTTTTCTGGGTCATGCCCGGCCTCGGAAGATCAACACGTCGCAGCCCTACCTAGGCACAACAGAGAGGTCAGCACGCCGGTCTAAACCCTATGGCGCATGGGTCTGGGCCCATCGCCCTTTGCACACCTGCACGTTGCGAACGCGGCCGGAAGCAGAACTAGCCCCCTTAATACAAGAGCAGGCTTACGGTCCAATCCGGCGCGCGCCACTCAGTCGCTGACGTCACGAAGGCTTCGGCTGATACCACGACGTCAGGATACCCATAACTACTCCCACGTAGATGGTTAGTGCGTATAGACCAAATGGCTAGACTCAGATCAAATACCTAGATCTTGTTAAGCGTGTTAAGTATCCGCGAACACCGAACAGGGCCAGGCCCACCTCTCTCCTAGGTGGTCGGAACCTGCCCTGTCGCTCCGCCACAAAGTAACAGTCGGGGGCCGTCGGGAACCCAGGCCCACATCTACCGGGATGGAGCCACCTGCCCCTTCAGCCCCCATCTCCAAACAGTATCACAGGTAATGTAACAGTGTATAGTATAAAGTATATGCCCGTGATCACCTCCCGAAGTGATCATGGCCCAGTAGTATAGCATGGCAGACGGACAAGAGTGTAGGGCCACTGATGGAACACTAGCATCCTATACTAAGCAGTAGGATAGCAGGTAATGGTAACAACAGTAGTAGCAAGGACAGGCTATGCATCAGGATAGGAATAACGGAAAGCAGTAACATGCTACACTACTCTAATGCAAGCAGTATAGAGAAGAGTAGGCGATATCTGGTGATCAAAGGGGGGGGCTTGCCTGGTTGCTCTGGCAAGAGAGAGGGGTCGTCAACACCGTAGTCGTACTGGGTAGCAGCGGCGTCGGTCTCGGTGTCTAGCGAGAGAAGAGGGGGAAGAAACAATAAATATAATGCAAGCATATGCATAGCGATGCATGACATGACAAGTAACGGCGTCAGAGGTGCCCTAACGCGGTATTAGGTGATACCGGTGAAGGGGGATAACATCCAGGAAAGTATCCCCGGTGTTTCGCGTTTTCGGACAGATGTACCGGAAGTGAAATGTTGTAGGTTCACTATGCTAGGGACGCGTGGCGGATAAACGGGCTGCGTATTCAAATTCGTCTCGACATTCTGAGCAACTTTCATGTTGAAAACATTTTAATCCGAGTTACGGATTAAAAGATATGATTTTCTAAAGATTTTATTAATTTCTGGAATTTAATTAATTATTTAAATTAATTCGAAAAACAGATTAATGACATCAGCATGATGTCATGCTGACATCAGTAGTCAACAGAGTTGACTTGGTCAACCTGACCAGTGGGTCCAGTGGGACCCACCTGTCATACTCTGTTTATGTTAATTAGGGTTTAATTAACCTAACTAATTGATCAGATTAATTAACGGGATTAATTAACTTAATTAATTAATTAAATAATTAATTATTTTAATTATTTTTATTTTTATTCATCATCATTTTTTTTGTGTTCTGGGGCGGGGCCCGTTGTCATAGGCCCAGGGGGGTTTGCGAGCGCTGGGCGAAAAAGGCAGCGGGCTACTAGGCGTGGCCGAACCCGACAGAGCGCTGCGGGGCGCCGGGGGCCACGACGCTGTCCAGGCGGCCACCGCAGCGAGAGGCGGCGTAGGAACGCGGGGCGGCGGTGGTCGGCGGGCAGCTGCATCGGGGTGAAGCGGCAGGGTGGAGCCGACGGTGAGAGGGGGCCAGCAGCGGGCGCGTCCGAACGAGGTGGGGCGCGGGCACGGGCGTAGGCAAGGGGCACGGGCGTGGCCAAGGCGGCCGACGCGCGTGCGGGCGTCGGTGAGCGAGGCCATGGCCGAAGTGGCCGGAGCAGGAGAGAAGGAGATGCCGGGACCTCACCACGGGGCCGTGGGGTCTAGGCAGCGGGTGGTGGGGCGGTTGACGGGGACGGTGGCGTCGAGGAGGTAGTCCAGTGGGGGAGGGCGAAGCAGGCCGGCGATGGAGCGCTCCGGGACGTCGGCGTCGGGAGTGGTGGGCCGATGGCGCGTGATGGGTCGGGGCGTCGGTTACCCCGATCCAGATCCACTCGGGGCGGGGCCGGTCCCCGAAGGACGGAGGGAGGAGTCGCTGGGCGGAGGCGATGGCTCCACGGCTCGCCGAAGCGAGGGGAGACGGAGAGGAGATAAGGACGAGCGACGATGGTGTAGGCAAGTGGCTTGAGAAGGAGAGGAGGAGGCCTCGGTGAGGTCTTCGGGCGGCGATGGTGCGACGCACGGCGACGAGGCGATGGGGACGGCGTCGAGGGGGTTTCGTCCCTGATCCAGATTTGGACCGGGAGAGGGGAAAACGTGGGAGCGAGTGGGAGGGAGTGGTGCATTGGGGGGTTAGGGTTTGGTCGCCCAGGGGGTTATGGGGGAGTGGGGGGGGGGCGGTCTGGGCCGGCCAGGCTAGCAACTGGCCGACTGGCCCAGTGGGGGGGGGTTCTCTTTCTCTTTTTTTTTGCTAGTTTTGTCTTTCTGTTTTGTATTTTCTTTTCCTTTTGTTTATTTTATTTCCTTTCTGTTTTAGCTTAGTTTCCTTTTATTTTTGATTTAGCAAAATACCAAAATGGCACCTAATTTGATGTTACCAAATATGCCACTACCACATTAACTAGCTACCTAATCTAAAATAGTTGTGTAATTATTTATTATTTAAAAGTATCTAATTAATAGTTTTTGCTACTATTTTAGTTATCTTATAGCATTTAAACGTTGTATAAAAGTATGGTGCTTCACCATAATCACCTATGCATTATCTGGCATAACTCGAACAATTTGGTTTCAATATTTGAAAACTTTTATTATTTGCCTTTAATTGAATTTGAATTTGAATCGATCTCGAACTAACACGAGATTAGCGATAGTAATCGAAGTGACGTGGCATCATTAGTTGAGAATTACTGTAGCTTAATTATCCGGGCGTCACAATTCTCCCCCACTACAAGAAATCTCGTCCCGAGATTTAAGAGGGAAGTAAAGGGGGAAGGTTCGGGTTACGAAATTCTAGGGAGTGTTCTTGGTCTTGGTTGTTCTTCTCGAAGAGGTTGGTCCATTACATTGATGCTTCATTTCTCTGCTTCGGGTAATCATGATGAAATCGGCATCCTTTCTTTGGGAACTCCATCGTACTTATGAATAGGTAACGGGAAGGTTGATAACAATAGGATGCTATAAGGGGTAATCATCTAGGGTTATCCCATGAATGATCACATGTCTATCTCTCGAGTTGAACAAATGAAACACATCGAGAGCAAAGTAAGAAGGTACCATGAGAAGTTTCAAACGGATAGGCAATCGTTCGATGCCTAATCAGAAGGTGAAAGGGTTCCAGGGCAACGAGAATAGGTATTGCGCCACATACCAGAATAGATCACTAGATAGGTGGTCCGTGAATTACATACGAAGCCAAGTGCGAGGAACAACCTTGGGAACAGGTGGTGTACAGGAGTGTCAGGTTTCGATCCTGTGAAACTGTGGGTTATGGGCCAACCGTGTGGTTCTTTTTTTTAATAGGAGCAGTGACATCTTGCACGGTCATGATAGCAAGGCATGTCAGGGAGTACCATGTCAGCTATGTCGGCAACAATGTTGGTACCAAGGGAGAGGGACGAAGAGAACCATTTTCCTGCTCGTTGAACGAGGCAGGCCAATAGGCAAGGTTCTCGTCCATTGGTGGCTACCGAAATGTCATCAACAACAGTAACAGGGTCTTGCTGACAAAATTGTACACCGAGGTATATACATAAGCAGGACAATATTACTGCTTAGATCATATAGATCACAAGAAAGGTTAAACCAAATAATGGAAAGGAAAATGTGTTTAAACACATATATCAGGGGTATATCCTCCCCAAGGACAAGCAGAGCATGATATCCTTGGCAGGATATAATAAAAACTCTTTAGGAAAGGGGAAAGAAATTTCATGACATTACCCATGCAACGGTGTTTGGATAATTGAGCAGGTAACATTTAGCATTATGCTTCAAATGTTTTTATTGAAAATCAAAGTACCACAGACATGCTTCGAGATAGCATCGACATGGTCTTCCAGCAAAGATCGGACTTTGGATATGCAAAGGATCCATCAGGAACAACTTATAGAATAAGTCTTACAATTTCCTCGTGGAAGAATGGCTAACCTTGCTGAAAAGGAATCTATAACAATAGGACCTCCGGCCAGGTGGGCTAGGTATGACACCACCTTATCGGGTCATACAAAGACCAACGTTATAACTCTTGGAAATATGTTCCAACCATCATATCTGACCGAGATTCAGATTTGATTGGTGTCAGGATACCTCAGACTCAGGATGCCGGAGAAGAAAAGGTGCAATACAATTTGACGAGATGACATTGTGAGATTCTCAGAAATGATCTATGGAAGTGAGCTCTGAAACAAGAGTTCATCAGTAAACAAAGGAGAGGATGAGGAGGTGGCTGATAGGCTCAGCAACAAATCATCGAGATTTCCAAAGGATGGATTTCCATAATTAGGTGAACAAGGAAATATCATTTGTCGGATCAAATGATATGATGATGTATGCTCGAGGGAAACATACACAACTGAACAATGATAGAAGGGTGCACCCAGGAATCTGGACTAGGTAGCACGATCAACGTTTGAATGATGATTCAATAATCAGTAGACTTAGAATGAAACTGTAGACCAATAACTTCAAAGCAATAGGGTTGCTAGAAGTTTAGAATTTACACATCACAGACCATTTGTCGTTATTCCGGTTAGAAACAACACGGAGACCAAGAAATGATCGCAAAAGGCGAGAGATATTACTATATCAAGAATTCTCAAGAGGTGGTAAAATTACCACGAATTTCTTGACATAAAAGGTGGTAACATTCCAAGGTAAAGAAGAACAAATGCTGGATAGCAAGGATCTCAAGGTATAACACAAAACACGAACAAGTTTGTGTTGAATGGAAGGCAATAAAGTGGTCGATGGTAACACAAATCATCGAGGGTAAGGATGGTATTACTTCATCATGAACTCAATTGATATCTTGGAAGAGCTCGGAATGCTGATGATGATCATGACAATTTCTGTCGAGAGGTTTCATGGAGATGTAATCGGTCGGCGATGACATCAAGTCAAACGAATGAGGAAGCGAAAGGTCATTGGAACCATGGGTACAACACAAACTTGAAATCAAGTTTGTTGTTTGAGGTGAAACAATAAGACCAGGAAGATCGACGTAAGCTTAGCCCATCGTCGAAATTGTGCTCCGGAAAAAAGGACCAGGTAGCACAGCTAAAATTTGGCACGATAATGATATAGCCGAGTAGGCTCGGAATGACGAGATCGAGTTCAGACTCGTAAGTAATGAGGGTTACCAAGAGTTGTTGAATCGTAGTGCGGACTCAATTCAGTTGTCGGTGTCCTTAAGGGGTTCTAACAACTGAGAACCCGTTGGAAAAATGGAATCGGCAAGAATATTAGTTGATGAAGAACTCATAAGAAGTTATGTATCCCATGGTACCCTCGAGATACCAGGGGGTAATACTCGACAGCAGATCAAAGTAGAGGTTGGACCGGGGTATTGCTCTTCAGAAGACAAGTGCTTAAACTTGCACGAGAAATGTTACCTAAAAGAGAACATGGTCGAAACCAAGATTGTAAAAGGCCAGATCCCAGATATAATATGAACTTATACCAAGGGAGTAATTTAATTTAAGAGAAGCTTTAATGATAAGATCTACATCGTGTCCATGGGCATGAACACAAAGTTCAAGGTCGACTCCCACTTCTCCAATGCATAACCTTTCATTCACTTCCCGCGTTCGATGAAGTTGCAGTGTTGAAATTTTATCTGGCGAAGCACCAGAAGAGTATGACTCATGAAAAATTTCGAGTTCACATAGTTTAGAGAAGGCATATGTTCAACCCATAGGGGCTTCTTAGAAACATATACCACAAGTTTCAAGGGTAAATACCACAAGCTCGAAAGTAGAGCAAGGTTGAGAAAGTACATGATACAATTTACCAAAGGCATTATGTATCCGAGGGAAGGCTCACAAGGTTATTGAATATGAAGGACGATGGCAGATAAAATCCAAAAAGTATCTGACGGTCCATAACAGGGCTGATATGAGTATCGGTTCTCAATCAGAGGAAGAAGGAATGCAAAGGCATCAGATTATAGGAACAACTGACTAATTCAAAGCTCAATGCAAGGAAATTTATGATCCTCAATCAAGGGATGAGAAGCAAACACTCAGATTAAGGATGGATAAGTTGCGTAGACTTAGGGGTACAATCGATGGTAATCCGACTGGTCGGGAACCAACTCATGTTTAAAGGGATGTCTGAGCCGGAAAGATAAATTAGAAGAGTTGATAGATGATTTTGTGCATTCGCGCACATGTTGAATCAATAGGATCAAAATGACGGTGTCAAAAGATACTAGTGAATATTGCTAGTGATATGGGAGCATCCATAATGTAAGCATACAAGTATTTGCAGAGCATTAGTTGCTAAGGATTTTCGGAGGATTGAATAGTATTTCAAAGACTTTTGTGAAACACCTGAACAACTGGGGATGAGCGGATACTCGGAAAGGGCGAGAAATTATTCTTAGGGGTATTCAGGTGGCAAAGAACTGCAAGGCAGTAGGCACAAAATATTATCGGGGTATCTTGTAATAACAAGATTGACTGGGAATAAAAGTAAGCACGACAGGTGTAAGTATTTATCCATACGGATATTTCGGTGGAAGGGAATTTGCAAAAGCAACGGGCACAAGGTCTCGAGAGAATATCGGAGAGTATCTCTGAAATCTTCTGGTGCAGCCGGCGATCATCTGGACTGAAGGGGCTCTCCGGGAGAAAGCTTTTTCGAGAACCTAAAGTTAGATTTTAGTAAAAATCGTTTAACCCGAATAGAAGAGAGTTCAGAATCCCGGAGTAAAGATCGAGGAGTAAAAGATCCTAATACCACCTAATGGCGACGTGGGCCCATAAGGCACACAACCAAGTTAGTAAAAGTTTTTTCAATGTCTAGACTCGACTTCGACCAAGGAGTGTGGAAGGGGGGTTCCTACAGGCAGTCGGCTCTGATACCAACTTGTGACTCCCCCGATTCAATCGTACACTAATCATACACGCAAACGTGTACGATCAAGATCAGGGACTCACGGGAAGATATCACAACACAACTCTACAAATAAAATAAGTCATACAAGCATCATATTACAAGCCAGGGGCCTCGAAGGCTCGAATACAAGAGCTCGATCATAGACGAGTCAGCGGAAGCAACAGTATCTGAGTACATACATAAGTTAAACAAGTTTGCCTTAAGAAGGCTAGCACAAACTGGGATATAGATCGAAAGAGGCACAGGCCTCCTGCCTGGGATCCTCCTAAACTACTCCTGGTCATCGTCAGCGGGCAGCACGTAGTAGTAGGCACCTCCGATGTAGTAGGAGTCGTCGTCGAAGGTGGCGTCTGGATCCTGGGCTCCAACATCTGGTTGCGACAACCAGGTAGAAGGGATAGAGGAAAAAGAAGGAGAAAGCAACCGTGAGTACTCATCCAAAGTACTCGCAAGCAAGGAGCTACACTACATATGCATGGGTATATGTGTAAAGGGCCATATCAGTGGACTGAACTGCAGAATGCCAGAATAAGGGGGGGATAACTAATCCTGTCGAAGACTACGCTTCTGGCAGCCTCCGTCTTGCAACATGTAGAAGAGAGTAGACTGAAGTCCTCCAAGCAGCATCGTATAGCATAATCCTAACCGATGATCCTCCCCTCGTCGCCCTGTGAGAGAGCGATCACCGGTTGTATCTGGCACTTGGAAGGGTGTGTTTTATTAAGTATCCGGTTCTAGTTGTCATAAGGTCAAGGTACAACTCCGGGTCGTCCTTTTACCGAGGGACACGGCTATTCGAATAGATAAACTTCCCTGCAGGGGTGCACCACATACCCCAACATGCTCGATCCCATTTGGCCGGACACACTTTTCTGGGTCATGCCCGGCCTCGGAACATCAACACGTCGCAGCCCTATGTAGGCACAACAGAGAGGTCAGCACGCCGGTCTAAACCCTATGGCGCAGGGGTCTGGGCCCATCGCCCTTTGCACACCTGCATGTTGCGAACGCGGCCGGAAGCAGAACTAGCCCCCTTAATACAAGAGCAGGCTTACGGTCCAATCCGGCGCGCGCCACTCAGTCGCTGACGTCACGAAGGCTTCGGCTGATACCACGACGTCGGGATACCCATAACTACTCCCGCGTAGATGGTTAGTGCGTATAGACCAAATGGCCAGACTCAGATCAAATACCCAGATCTCGTTAAGCGTGTTAAGTATCGGCGAACGCCGAACAGGGCCAGGCCCACCTCTCTCCTAGGTGGTCGGAACCTGCCCTGTCGCTCCGCCACAAAGTAACAGTCGGGGGCCGTCGGGAACCCAGGCCCACCTCTACCGGGATGGAGCCACCTGCCCCTTCAGCCCCCATCTCCAAACAGTATCACAGGTAATGTAACAGTGTATAGTATAAAGTATATGCCCGTGATCACCTCCCGAAGTGATCATGGCCCAGTAGTATAGCATGGCAGATGGACAAGAGTGTAGGGCCACTGATGGAACACTAGCATCCTATACTAAGCAGTAGGATAGCAGGTAATGGTAACAACAGTAGTAGCAAGGACAGGCTATGCATCAGGATAGGAATAACGAAAAGCAGTAACATGCTACACTACTCTAATGCAAGCAGTATAGAGAAGAGTAGGCGATATCTGGTGATCAAAGGGGGGGGGCTTGCCTGGTTGCTCTGGCAAGAGAGAGGGGTCGTCAACACCGTAGTCGTACTGGGTAGCAACGGCGTCGGTCTCGGTGTCTAGCGAGAGAAGAGGGGGAAGAAACAATAAATATAACGCAAGCATATGCATAGCGATGCATGACATGACAAGTAACGGCGTCAGAGGTGCCCTAACGCGGTATTAGGTGATACCGGTGAAGGGGGATAACATCCAGGAAAGTATACCCGGTGTTTCGCGTTTTCGGACAGATGAACCGGAAGTGAAATGTTGCATGTTCACTATGCTAGGGACGCGTGGCGGATAAACGGGCTGCGTATTCAAATTCGCCTTGACATTCTGAGCAACTTTCATGTTGAAAACATTTTAATCCGAGTTACGGATTAAAAGATATGATTTTCTAAAGATTTTATTAATTTCTGGAATTTAATTAATTATTTAAATTAATTCAAAAAACAGATTAATGACATCAGCATGATGTCATGCTGACATCAGTAGTCAACAGAGTTGACTTGGTCAACCTGACCAGTGGGTCCAGTGGGACCCACCTGTCATACTCTGTTTATGTTAATTAGGGTTTAATTAACCTAACTAATTGATCAGATTAATTAACGGGATTAATTAACTTAATTAATTAATTAAATAATTAATTATTTTAATTATTTTTATTTTTATTCATCATCATTTTTTTTGTGTTCTGGGGCGGGGCCCGTTGTCATAGGCCCAGGGGGGTTTGCGAGCGCTGGGCAAAAAAGGCAGCTGACGACTAGGCGTGGCCGAACCCGACAGAGCGCTGCGGGGCGCCGGGGGCCACGGCGCTGTCCAGGCGGCCACCGCAGCGAGAGGCGGCGTAGGGACGCGGGGTGGCGGTGGTCGGCGGGCAGCTGCATCGGGGTGAAGCGGCAGGGTGGAGCCGACGGTGAGAGGGGGCCAGCAGCGGGCGCGTCCGAACGAGGTGGGGCGCGGGCGCGGGCGCAGGCAAGGGGCACGGGCGCGGCCAAGGCGGCCGACGCGCGTGCGGGCGTCGGTGAGCGAGGCCATGGCCGAAGTGGCCGGAGTAGGAGAGAAGGAGGAGATGCCGGGGCCTCACCACGGGGCCATGGGGTCTAGGCAGCGGGTGGTGGGGCGGTTGACGGGGACGGTGGCGTCGAGGAGGCAGTCCGGTGGGGGAGGGCGAAGCAGGACGGCGATGGAGCGCTCCGGGACGTCGGCGTCGGGAGTGGTGGGGCGGTGGCGCGCGATGGGTCGGGGCGTCGGTTACCCCGATCCAGATCCACTCGGGGCGGGGCCGGTCGCCAAAGGACAGAGGGAGGAGTCGCTGGGCGGAGGCGATGGCTCCACGGCTCGCCGGAGCGAGGGGAGACAGAGAGGAGATGAGGACGAGCGACAATGGTGTAGGCAAGTGGCTTGAGAAGGAGAGGAGGAGGCCTCGGTGAGGTCTTCGGGCGGCGGTGGTGCGACGCACGGCGACGAGGCGATGGGGACGGCGTCGAGGGGGTTTCGTCCCTGATCCAGATTTGGATCGGGAGAGGGGAAAACGTGGGAGCGAGTGGGAGGGAGTGGTGCGTTGGGGGGTTAGGGTTTGGTCGCCCAGGGGGTTATGGGGGAGTGGGGGGGCGGTCTGGGCCGGCCAGGCTAATAACTGGCCGACTGGCCCAGTGGGGGGGGGGGGGGGTTCTCTTTCTCTTTTTTTGCTAGTTTTGTCTTTCTGTTTTGTATTTTCTTTTCCTTTTGTTTATTTTATTTCCTTTCTGTTTTAGCTTAGTTTCCTTTTTTTTTGATTTAGCAAAATACCAAAATGGCACCTAATTTGATGTTACCAAATATGCCACTACCACATTAACTTGCTACCTAATCTAAAATAGTTGTGTAATTATTTATTATTTAAAAGTATCTAATTAATAGTTTTTGCTACTATTTTAGTTATCTTATAGCATTTAAACGTTGTATAAAAGTATGGTGCTTCACCATAATCACCTATGCATTATTTGGCATAACTCGAACAATTTGGTTTTAATATTTGAAAACTTTTATTATTTGCCTTTAATTGAATTTGAATTTGAATCGATCTCGAACTAACACGAGATTAGCAATAGTAATCGAAGTGACGTGGCATCATTAGCAGAGAATTACTGTAGCTTAATTATCCGGGCGTCACAGTTGTGGAGAAGACAAAAAGGAGGGGAAGATGGTCTCACATCAACTAGGCGTATCAACGGGCTATGGAGATGCCCATCAATAGATATCAATGTGAGTGAGTAGGGATTGCCATGCAACAGATGCACTAGAGCTATAAGTATATGAAAGCTCAAAAAGAAACTAAGTGGGTGTGCATCCAACTTGCTTGCTCATGAAGACCTAGGGAAATTTGAGGAAGCCCATCATTGGAATATACAAGCCAAGTTCTATAATGAAAAATTCCCACTAGTATATGAAAGTGATAACATGAGAGACTCTCTACTATGAAGATCATGGTGCTACTTTGAAGCACAAGTGTGGTAAAAGGATAGTAACATTGTCCCTTCTCTCTTTTTTGCTCATATTTTTTTATTTGGTCCTTTTCTATTTTTTTTAATTTATTTTATGGCCTCTTTTTATTTGGTCTTCTTTGGCCTCTTTTATTTATTTTTCGTCCAGAGTCTCATCCCGACTTATGGGGGAATCATAGTCTCCATCATCCTTTCCTCACTTGGGACAATGCTCTAATAATGATGATCATCGCACTTTTATTTTTCTTATAACTCAACAATTACAACTCGATACTTAGAATAAAATATGACTCTATATGAATGCATCCGGTGGTGTACCAGGATATGCAATATGACAATGGTGGAGTGTGTCATGATGAACTAGATGGTGGAAAGTTGCATGGCAATATATCTCGGAATGGCTATGGAAATGCCATAATAGGTAGGTATGGTGGCTGTTTTGAGGAAGGTATATGGTAGGTGTATGATACCGGCGAAAGGTGCGCGGTATTAGAGAGGCTAGCAAAGGTGGAAGTGTGAGAGTGCGTATAATCCATGGACTCAAGATTAGTCATAAGGAACTCATATACTTATTGCAAAAATCTAGTAGTTATCAAAGCAAAGTATTACGCGCATGCTCCTAGGGGGATAGATTGGTAGGAAAAGACCATTGCTCGTCCCCGACCGCCACTCATAAGGAAGACAATCAATAAATAAATCATGCTCCGACTTCTTTACATAACGGTTCACCATACGTGCATGCTACGGGAATCACAAACCTTAACACAAGTATTCTTTAAATTCACAACTACTCAACTAGCATGACTTTAATATTATAACCTCCATATCTCAAAAAAATTATCATGCTTCAATCTTTTCTTAGTATTCAGCACACTCAAAAGAAAGTTTCACAAATCTTGAATACCAAGCATATTATTATTAAGCAAATTACTATGCTATTAAGAGACTCTCAAAATAATTTAAGTGAAGCATGAGAGATCAATAGTTTCTTTAAAAGAAATCCACCACCATGGTCTAAAAGATCTAAGTGAAGCACATAGAGAAAAACTAATTAGCTCAAAAGATATAAGTGAAGCACATAGAGCAAAACTACTTAGCTCAAAAGATATAAGTGAAGCACATAGAGCAAAATTATCTAGCTCAAAAGATATAAGTGAAGCACATAGAGTATTCTTTCAAATTTTAATTAATATATGGCTCTCTCAAAAGGTGTGTACAGCAGGGATGATGGTGGCATACTAAGACACAAAGACACAAATAATACAAGACACTCCAAGCAAAACACATATCATGTTGGTGAATAAAAATATAGCTCCAAGTAAATTACCGATGGAAGTGGACAAAAGAGGGGATGCCTTTCGGGGCATCCCCAAGCTTTGACTTTTTGGTGTCCTTGGATTATCTTGGGGGTGCCATGGGAATCCCCAAGCTTAGGCTCTTGCCACTCCTTGTTCCATGATCCATCAAAAGAATTTACCCAAAACTTGAAAACTTCACAACACAAAACTCAAAATAGAAAACTCGTGAGCTCTGTTAGCGAAAGAAAACAAAAGACCACTTCAAGGTACTGTAATGAACTCATTCTTTATTTATATTGGTGTTAAACCTACTGTATTCCAACTTCTCTATGGACTATAAACTATTTTACTAGCCATAGATTCATCAAAATAAGCAAACAACACACGAAAAATAGAATCTGTCAAAAACAGAACAGTCTGTAGTAATCTGTAGCTAGCGCAAGATCTGGAACCCCAAAAATTCTAAAATAAATTTCTGGACGTTAGGCATTTGTCTATTAATCATCTTAAAAAATAATTAACTAAATATCACTCTTAAAATAAAAATGACAGCAGTTCTCGTGAGCGCTAAAGTTTTTGTTTTTTTACAGCAAGTTCAACAAGACTTTCCCCAAGTCTTCCCAACGGTTCTACTTGGCACAAACAGTAATTAAACACAAAAAACACAACCAAAACAGAGGCTAAATAATTTATTTATTACTAAGCAGGAGCAAAAAGCAAGGAATAAAAAAAATTGGGTTGCCTCCCAACAAGCGCTATCGTTTAACGCCCCTAGCTAGGCATAAAAGCGAGGATAGATCTAGGTATTGCCATCTTTGGTAGGCAATCCATAAGTGGCTCTCATGATAGTTTCATATGTTAATTTTATTTTCTTTCTAGGATAGTGTTCCATGCCCTTTTTTAATGGAAATTTAAATCTAATATTCCCTTCCTTCATATCAATAATAGCACCAACCGTTCTAAGGAAAGGTCTACCAAGAATAATAGGGCAAGAAGGATTGCAATCTATATCAAGAACAGTGAAATATACAGGCACATAATTCCTATTTGCAACAATAAGAACATCATTAATCCTTCCCATAGGTTTATTAATAGTGGAATCCGCAAGATGCAAGTTTAGAGAGCAATCATCAAAATTACGGAAATCTAGTAAATCACACAAAGTCTTGGGAATAGTAGAGACACTAGCACCAAAATCACACAAAGCATAAAACTCATGATCTTTAATTTTAATTTTAATAGTTGGTTCCCACTCATCATAGAGTTTTCTAGGGATAGAAACTTTCAACTCAAGTTTTTCTTCATAAGATTGCATCAAGGCATCAACAATATGTTCGGTGAAGGCTTTATTTTGATTATAAGCATGTGGAGAATTTAGCACGGATTGCGACAAGGAAGTACAATCAATTAAAGAGCAACTTTCATAATTAAATTCCTTGAAATCCAATATAGTGGGTTTAGCAACATCTAGATTTTTATTCCTTTCAATCCAAATTTCATCAATTTCATCATTAAGATCTAAATACTCCGAATTTTTAGAACGCCTTCTAGGTAAAGGAAGATCATATTCAGTTTCATCAAGTTTCATATTGAAAAATAAAGATTTAATAGGGGACACATCAATAACTTTTAGATCTTCATCTTGAGTTTCATACGTATTGGAAGAACATGCTTTAATAAAGGCATCTTTGGAAGCACGCATCCTAGCGGTTCTTTCCTTGCACTCATCAATGGAAATTATCATGGCTTTGAGAGACTCATTGATACCATGCTTAGGAGGAATAGATCTAAGCTTTAAAGAATCAATCTTAAGAGAAATTTCTATCAACATTTCTAGCCAAATCATCAACTTTAAGCAATTTCTCATCAAGCAAAGCATTAAAATTCTTTTGTGAATTCATAAACTCTTTAACACTAGTCTCAAATTCAGAGGGCATCTTATTATAATTTCCATAAGATTTCTTGTAGGAATTACCATAACTATTAGAAGGATTACTAGGATATGGCCTAGGATTAAAATTCCCTCTATAAGCGTTGTTACCAAAATTATTCCCACCAACAAAATTCACATCCATAGATTCATTGTTATTCTCAATGAAAGTAGACAAAGGCATATCATTAGGATCAGAAGAAACACTCTTAGTAGCAAATAATTTCATAAGTTCGTCCATCTTTCCACTCAGCACATTAATTTCTTCTACCACATGCACTTTTTTATTAGAAGATCTTTCAGTATGCCATTGAGAATAATTAACCATAATATTATCTAGGAGTTTAGTAGCATCTCCTAAAGTGATTTCCATAAAAGTGCCTCCCGCGGCCGAATCTAAAAGAATTCTAGAAGAAAAATTCAATCCGGCATAAAAATTTTGTATGATCATCCACAAGTTCAAACCATGAGTACGACAATTACCTATCATTAATTTCATTCTCTCCGAAGCTTGTGCAACATGTTCATGATCAAGTTGTTTAAAATTCATAATATCGTTTATAAGAGAGATGATCTTAGCGGGAGGAATATACTTAGAGATAAAAGCATCTTTGCACTTGTTCCATGAATCAATACTATTCTTAGGCAAAGACGAAAACCAAGCTTTAGCACAATCTCTAAGCGAAAAAGGAAATAGCTTCAATTTAATGACATCATTATTGACATCTTTTTTCTTTTGCATATCACATAAATCAACGAAGATACTCAGATGAGTAGCGGCATCTTCACTAGGAAGGCCGGCGAATTGATCTTTCATAACAAGATTCAACATAGCAGTATTAATTTCACAAGATTCAGCATCGGTAAGAGGAGAAATCGGAGTGCTAAGGAAATCATTATTATTGGTATTGGTGAAGTCACACAATTTGGTAGTATCTTGAGCCATCGCGATAAACAAGCAATCTAACACACGGGCAAACAAAAAGCAAACGGGCAAAAAGAGGCAAATAGAGAGGGAGGATAGAGAGAGAGGGCGAATAAAACAGCAAGGGTGAATTGGGGGGAGGAAAACGAGAGGCAAATGGCAAATAATGTAATGCGAGAGATAGGGATTGTGATGGGTACTTGGTATGTTGACTTTTTGCATAGACTCCCTGGCAACAGCGCCAGAAATCCTTCTTGCTACATCTTGAGCTTGTGTTGGTTTTCCCCGAAGAGGAAGGGATGATGCAGCAGAGTAGCGTAAGTATTTCCCTCAGTTTTTGTGAACCAAGGTATCAATCCAATAGGAGCCCATGCTTAAGTCCCTCGTAACTGCACAAAGCGATAGCTACTCGCAACCAATGCGATTAGGGGTTGTCAATCCCGTCACGGTCACTTACGAGAGTGAGATCTGATAGATATAATATTTTTGGTATTTTTGGTATAAAGATGCGAAGTAAAAAGTAAAAGCAAAGTAAAAAAGCAAAGCAAGATTAAAGTGATGGAGATTGATATGATGAGAATAGACCCGGGGGCCATAGGTTTCACTAGTGGCTTCTCTCAAGAGCATAAGTATTCTACGGTGGGTGAACAAATTACTGTTGAGCAATTGACATAATTGAGCATAGTTATGAGAATATCTAGGCATGATCATGTATATAGGCATCACGTCCGTGACAAGTAGATCGAAACGATTCTGCATCTACTACTATTACTCCACTCATCGACCGCTATCCAGCATGCATCTAGAGTATTAAGTTCAAAACAGAGTAACGCCTTAAGCAAGATGACATGATGTAGAGAGATAAATTCATGCAATATGAAATAAACCCCATCTTGTTATCCTCGATGGCAACGATACAATACGTGCCTTGCTGCCCCTTCTGTCACTGGGTAAGGACACCGCAAGATCGAACCCAAAGCTAAGCACTTCTCCCATGGCAAGAACCACCAATCTAGTTGGATAAACCAAACGGATAATTCGAAGAGACTTGCAAAGATAACCAATCATACAGAAAAGAATTCAGAGAAGATTCAAATATTATTCATAGATAGACTTGATCATAAACCCACAATTCATCGGTCTCAACAAACACACCGCAAAAAGAGGATTACATCAAATAGATCTCCACAAGAGAGGGGGAGAACTTTGTATTGAGATTCAAAGAGAGAGAAGAAGCCATCTAGCTACTAAGTATGGACCGGAAGGTCTGAGGTAAACTACTCACACTTCATCGGAGGGGCTAGGATGATGTAGAAGCCCTCCGTGATGACGACCCTCTTCTAGCGGAGCTCCGGAACAGGCCCCAAGATGGGATCTCGTGGATACAGAAAGTTGCGGCGGTGGAATTTGGTTTTTTGGCTCCTCTTCTGAATGTTTGGGGGTACGTGTGTATATATAGGAGGAAGAAGTACGCCGGAGGAGCAACAAGGGGCCCACGAGGCAGGGGGCGCGCCCTAGGGGGGCCCCCCCCCCCTTGTGACCGCCTCTTTTGTTCCTTGGAGCAGGGTCCAAGTCTCCTGGATCACGTTTGGTGAGAAGATCCATGTTCCCGAAGATTTTATTCTGTTTGGACTCCGTTTGATATTCCGTTTATCTGAAACACTGAAATAGGCAAAAAATAGCAATTCTGGGCTGGGCCTCCGATTAATAGGTTAGTCCCAAAAATAATATAAAAGTGGAAAATAAAGCCCAATATAGTCCAAAACAGTAGATAATATAGCATGGAGCAATCAAAAATTATAGATACGTTGGAGACGTATTAGAGCTCAAGAAACAATATCCTGGGTACCCATAATGCTGGCAAGATGCTTAGCAAGCTTATTAAGTTTCTCTCGTTTGTCGCTTAAGTCCTCCAGCGCTTGCTGTTGCACCAGAAAGTATGGATCTAAATTCTGCAGGGACTTCCTCAGTACTTCGGCTTCCTGTCGCATAACATCTAATCGATGTCTTTCAACTTGAAGTTGAGACACAAGAAGCCAAACTGATTCAGGCAATGAGTTCGAAGAGCTGGTGCCAGCAGTGGTAGCCAGTAACTCGAACACTACATCAAGATAGGACTTTGGGGTTGTCTCAGTGTCTTCAATATAGTTTTTATCAGCTTTCTTGGAGACCAACAGGGATGTCTCACTATCTTGAACCTTATCTGCATTACTTCCTTTACCATTGCATAACAGGGTACTCTTCTCCAATATTTTATCTGCGTTCTAAAAGAGAAACAAACAAACACATCTGAGGTTTACAATGTAGTATATGAAACTCATTTTGGTAAACCAGTTCAGTAGTAAGGTGGACAGGATAACAACATGAAACAAACATATATCTATGTAGTATGGTCACTGTATGGTCTATATCATTCTAGTTTATGTTGCCAAATCAAGATAGATACACTTCGAATCATATCTATTTAAGACAAAGCAGCATAGACAAAATATAAGTGTGGGAAACTACACAGCAATAACAACACTTGTAATGTGCATGGCATGAGAACATAACTGTTTATTCTATTGAAACTGAAATCAACATAGAGCAAGTTACAACAGCAAACAGCCAAACACGTTGAAGAAACAGGTTTAGAACATACCTGTTGCGCCATTGGAGTTTGAATTGCATCCTTCAAATTTGAAATTAGATGGTATCAGTAAATATAGTGATGCAAGAGCAAAGTAGTATGAACCATAGCTACGGAACCTGACCTGAGAACAATTCTTCTTCTGCTTTAAGCGTTGACTTCGGGTTCGGGGTGGTGGTCCTCATGATTTGGGCACTGCAGTTGCCTTACTAACTGCTCGTGTTTGGGTGCTCTGTGGTAGAGACGGTGTTGTGTCAATGGGAACTGGGTATCTATCTGCTGAGGTTGGGGTTAGAAGGGGTGTAGCTGGTTCTCTGTCCAACTGGGTAGGGGTACAATCTGCATGAGTGTGGGTTATGTGTGGTGGGGCTGGTTCTTGGGCTAGTACAACCGTGGTTCTATCTGCATCAACAGGTAGCACGATCTTTTCTGAAGACTGTGTTTTTACTCCCACAGATACTGCCATCACTCCCTCCAATTGAAATGGCTGATAAACAAGAAAAGTAATTGAATGTACATACATTGTAAGATAGACAGGTGCAATGGATAGTAGGGAAGAAAATAGGGCATGAAATAATTCACATTTATGTTGTCTAAGCAAACAGAATAGCAGGACATAATTTCACATATATGATGGCTCATTAAATAGGATAGCATGACACAATTTCACATGTATGATGGCTAACTAAACAGGATAGAATGACATACTTCAAAATATGATGACTATGTAAATAGGATGACATGATATAACTATACGATGTGTCTATTAAAGTGGTTGGCATGCCGTAAATCACAAAAATGCCGTCGATGGTAACATGATGGCATGATATAATTCACATATAGAATGACATAATTTAAATATGATGACTATGTAAACAGGATGAGATGATATAACTATATTATGTCTTTAGAAAATGGGTTGGCATGCCATAATTCAGATACATGCTGTCTATGTAAACATCATGGCATGACATAATTCAAATATATGATTTATATACTAAGGAAGTGAGCAGAGGGCAATCGCATATATGATGTGTCAACTAAGGAGATGGCATTCAATATTGTGTATATGATGTAAAAACTAAGCATTGCAATACAACATATGCATTATATGAGTAATATAACCCTACCAAGTATGAGCATATACCTCAGGGGGATAATTGGACTGGTCATCTGCCTCTAAATCCTCCTCTGAAGAGCTATCTATAACTAGCAAGATATCTGCTTTAGCAGGTAGCATTGTCTGCTCTGAAGACCTTGTTTTCACTCCAGATTTCG
This sequence comes from Triticum monococcum, assembly GCA_034509565.1. NCBI lineage: Eukaryota > Viridiplantae > Streptophyta > Magnoliopsida > Poales > Poaceae > Triticum > Triticum monococcum. The sequence goes on along the minus strand of CM067846.1, from coordinate 58,566,013 downwards.
CCATCACCAATTCAAATGGCTGATGCACAGGAAGAGAAGTTGAATATACAAACATTGTCGACAAAAGCAATGAGAAATACAAAAAAAGGACGGCATGATATAATTCACATATATGACGCTTGCCTAAACAACATGGCATTGCATAATTCACATACATAATGCCTTGCAACAAGATAACATTGCATAATTCACATATATAATGTCTTGCAACAAGATGGCATTGCATAATTCACATATATGGTAATTAGACACTAAACAGGTGGCATTCACACAAAGCATGTCTAAACTAAGCCAATGACATACCAATGCAAGATACCATTGGCACGATATGAGCAACATAACCCTACCAAGTTAGGGCATGCACCTCGGGGGCGGGGGGGGGGGGGGAATATGACTGGTCATCTGTCTCTGAATCCTCCTCTGAGGAGCTATCGGTAACCAGCAAGACATGCGCTTCGTCAGATAGCATTGTCTGCTCTGAAGACCTTGTTTCCAATCCAGATTTTTCCATGACCATGCCAAATGGCTGATGCACAGGAAGAGTAATTGAATGTACTAAAATTGTTGCCAAATTTAACACATAATAAAAAATGATGGCATGATATAATTCACATTTAAGATGACTGGCTAACCAGGGTGGCATTGCAAAATTCACATATATGATGCCTGGCTAGACAAGATGGCATTGCATGATTCACATATACGATAAAGAAACTAAACAGATGGCATTGACACAAAGCATGCCTAAACTAAGCAGATGACATCTTTAATGTATACAGTAAGCAATGCAAGGCACCATATGCATGATATTACCAACATCAGCATGCCAAGTTAGAGCGAAGACCTCATGGGGTAAATAGGAGTGGTCTTCTCCTTCTGAATCCCCCTCATAACAGTTATCTTCCTCTTGATTACGATCCGAAATGGCTGGAGGGGGGATGCCTTTGCGCCCACCATGGAACGACGCCTGCATGAAATTTTATTGCCACGCAAGGCTCGTCTCTTTTTCTCTACATGATCAGTTCCATTGTGTACAATAACTGGCATGCATAGGAATAAAACATAGTGAGATTATGTAAGGAGTGCATGCGCAAATCCAGAGTGATGGTAGCAAACTATGGATAGACCCAAAACCAATGATAGCAGGCAGATAATAGCTTTAGTTAAAAAATACAGATAATGGCTCCTTTAATGTTTGTTTGCACCCAACATGAAACTCATAGTAGACACCGGAGATTAACCAGATAGTAGATAGATAGTACTGATTGCTGCCCCAATATGTACCCCACAACCATTTAAAAACTCAAGTTTCAGCATTAGTTTGGACCTGACTCGGAGTCTAATAGGTGAACATGACGATAATGTAGCATGTCATCATAGTAAGCGACGCATAACGTAAGTAGACACGGAAGAGTGCGACCTCTCTTGCGGACCCATGTAGTCCTCAAGGTCATCTGATCAGTTGATGATGGTAATGCAGTTGCCGTGGCTGCCGGCGGCGGGGAAGAAGATCTGAGTTGGCGAAAGATAGTCTGGAGAGCGGATCCCTGCTATGGTGAACCCTTTCATCGTTGGAGCAGCTGAGCTGGGGTGGAACACAGCGCCGCAGGAGCAGGACAAACCACACAAGGATTTCTTTGACACATATCTGTAGCAGAAGTAATTGAGTAAGGGCTTGTTTGAATTTGAGGATTCTAACAATGCAGGGATAAGAAATAGACAGGAATAGGATAGGAATGCACGTGCAGAACAAAGAATTTAAAAACACAGGATTTCTGCCAATCTGGGTGTTTGATTCACAACAATTGGAAGATCACAGGATGCAAAAAAGCATGGTGAGATTAAGTCAAACCACAAGAAAATGTACGGTTATAATGCTATTATGCTACTATCTCTTAGTCTTGTGCTTGATGAATAGGAATATGAAAAGGAGGAGAAGTGGAAATTAGAATTCCTACGGTTTTTCTTTCAAGGAGACACTAAAGGAACAAATCCTACAGTTTTCCTTTGCTCCATTCCTTTGCACCAAATTCATGAAAAGTAGTACCATAGGAAACTTTCCAATTCCGATGTTTTTCATTCACTTTTCCTTTCAAGCATTGGCGATTCTAGTAGGCAGGCTTGAGCAAGGAAAATCCTACACTAAAAAAATGTTTTTGTGCCACTTCTATTACTTTGGACCCAGGCCACTGCCATACTAGCTGAACCCCCAGGCCCATCGACAAATGCACAACTCAAACGCGCAGAGATAAATAATGATGGCGTTCAAGAGAGTCCATCACGGATAGCTAAGTTGCCTGGTACCTCACTACTTGTCATATAGTAGTATAAAATAATTGTATTTCCCATTACTACGAGTGCTCAGTGGACAATATATATAACATGTAGAGTAAAAAAGAGATGCAACAAGTGTGGAACCTCTTTGGTGAAGCCATGTCGATCTCAGCGTGATTGGGTTGGCCGGTGAGGATGCTCCGGCTGACTTGGCTATCGGGGGAGGGGAAGAAGATCTTAGGCGTCTGGAGATGGAGCCCGAGGTACTGGTCCACTGTGATGGAGGGTTTCGTCGTTGGAGCAGCTCTGGTGAGTTGTACGACGCCGAGGCTGAAGCAGGACAAGAGAGACAACGAACAATGTTAACCTGAGTGGAATTCTAATAGCATCTCCAATACATGACGTAAAATATATAAACACAAAGTGCTAGATGTAAAATACATCAGCCGATCATCTCTGAACTTAACTATTGAAACTGAATTTAACTGTCGAAACTGAACTTAACTGTCGAAAGTGAACTTAACTGTCGAAACTGAATATTTCTGTCGAAACTGAATTTTGCTGTCGAAACTGGATGCACTAGCAAGGTGAGGCTACACGTCGGTTGACTTGCTTTTTCATCTCTGGTCAGTTGATTTTGCAGTCGTTGGATACGAAATCAAGGGCCTGTGGTTCATCTTCAACCTCCACCCCCTTGAGCCGGCCAAACAGCACCCCCCCGCCACCCGCAGCCGGCGGTGCGCCACCCCGCCTGCCCCGAAAACACTCCCCATCGCCGGTCCTCCGCCGCCACGGCCATCCCTCTAGGCCCCCCCCATGCCAAGCTTTTTCTCTGGCGATCCCCACGCCACCGCCGGCGACCACCGCCCCCATCCTGAACCCTAAGATAGATAGTGGGGTACCTCTCCGGCGAGCCCCCCTCCCTGCTGCGGCTGGTTCTTCCTTCACCCCGGCGGCATCGGAGTGAAGTGTAGCTAAATCGGAGCAGCATCGCAAGCAAGAGCAAGAGTGAGAGCAGTAGCGCGAGCAAGAGCAATAGCAAGAGCAGACCAGGCAGGGGACCGAGAGCAAGATGAGAGCAGCAGCGCGAGCGAGAGCTAAAGCAGCAGTAGTCCTACTGATGTGGACATCACCACCGAGGGAGCGATGCCGTGGAGGAAGTAGCCGGCGACGCCGTCGTGGATGGAGCCGCACCGTGTCGGCTCGAGACCGAGCGCCGGCAGCACCATGAGATCGAATCAAGAAGGAAATGTGGCGATTAGTGTACGACCTCTTTGGTGGCGCCGATTAGGCTGCAGTTTCATCCGAGGAAACGGTGATGATGATGCTCTTCCGATGGTGCAGGTGAAGACGGCGGTGTGGGAATGGAGGTGGCGCGAAAGACGATGGAACGTTGGGGTAGCTCCTTGGAAGTGGAGGACGGTGTGGCTGAACTGGTGGGACAATGAGATCGATGACGGATCCTCATCCGGTACGGTGAATGAGGGACGTCGAGGTGTTGCTGTGGACGACATCATCGGGGAAGAGGCTCCGGCTGGGTGGCGGACGGAGCAGGGTGTGGGGTTTCATCACGGGTTTTTGCGACCTCGGTGTACGAATGGGTGGGCGGATGGGATGGCAGTGGGGAACCATGGCTTAGAGACGCGCTTGTCCGAAATGTGGGGTAAGTTACGAAAGTACCCCCACCAATTTGAGGAGGTTCTTTCGGTTCAGGGGTACCACGGGCATTTCGCGTGTCGGGATTTCACAGGAGGTGGGAGTTTTCGCGTGCATTGTAATTTCGGAATAGCAAGGCGCGGGTTGAGATGGAGGGAGTTGTCGGAGCACAACGAGACAAAGATATATGTTAAATATTTTGGGCTAACAAGGCGCGGGTTGAAGAGGCGGGAGTTTCCCAGCACGATAGACAGAGACGCTAGCTTGAATTTTCGGCATAACAAGGCGTGGCTTGAAATTTTGGAAGAACAAGCTTAACGTGTACCCAAAAAAAGATAATTTGCACCTCAACACGCACAACACACACACACACACACACACACACAAACCATTTAGACTAGAGTAAGGTACACGTGCATTGCACGCATGAGATTTGGCAACCAAATTATGAATAAATACCACATTATAGCATGCAAGATTTGAGTCATATATGCATGATGTAGATGTTCGTTTAATTCTTATAGTTCATTTCATTCAAAATCATCTAGTCTTTATAAGAAAGCTAATCTATTTTAAGATTCATGGAATTGTGCATCGTAAGACATAAAGTAAAAACAAATAATGGCAAATCATGTAGAAAAACATTTGGGCAATTCTGATATGGAAGATTCTAGAACAAATAAGAAGTGCTTGTGTTTTGATGTTTGTGCACTATGGTTAAGTTCAACCATGGAGTCTTCTAGATTATACATGTGGCGAAATCTGGTGGAATCTAGATGATATCCAACGGCCAGTAGTGCTCAAATTTGCCATCTTTGGACCATCGGATTCGTCTCATCCAACGACCATCTTTCAAAGTTAAAGTTACCCGCACACAATATAAAAAATATAATATATATATATATATGGGTATAGATATAGATATGTGATGCAAAAGCCGCCCATCATCTCCCTCCAATTAGAATAGTGTGTCCATGCACGGATGCGACGTGGCCAAATGATGCCTGCTATTGGTATCTCAAATTCAAACCAGTCTGACCTTGTTCAATGTGTATACATTACAACATGCTCGTTTCCAAACCACACCGCGCAGATCTCCGTTATATTCATGCATGCATGGGTTTCAAACATCAGGATCTGTTATTCAAATATTTGAATTCAACTTTACATTGATTGTGACCTCACCTATTCAGCTATTCTTTTACACCCACACAGTAGTCTTCTCTTTATAATTGTACCACTAACCTTCTCTCGTGCATGCATGCACACACACTACCAGTCGGCATTATCCATCGCACACATGCAATCTTTTTCTTCAGGTCGGTCTCCCGTGAAGGCACACACCAACACACATCCCCCTCTCCATCATATCGGGCATTCTTTATCTCTCACGCGTGCATGGGCAACGATCGATGTTCCTCTATGTATGTGTGTATATAGCTGGGTCTTTCATAGTTTTCCACACAAACCGATCAATTAATATATCCAGTGAGGTCTCACCCTCTTTCCCACGTCCACATTGATCAATCTATACCTCTCTATATAGGATTAACATATATAGCTAATACACCAAGATTAATTATGTATCCAACGTCCCCCTCTCATCATCCATGCCTTCCGCTTCATCTCTCAGACGCGTGCACAATGGCGAAGATAGGGGGCAGTAAGGGCCCTGCCCCTCCCCCCTAACATCACTATATATCAAGGCTAACATGAATGTGATCATTAGACAATTGCTGCTAAAAATGGTTTAAGTTCATGAATTGACCCTCTGCGTAAAGGATTAGAAATGCTTGGCACCCTATCTCATTTATTTTTCATGGCTCCGCCACTACGCGCATCAGCGCACGTGTTCGCCCTCTTTCTCTAAATATTGATCTCGCACTTGTGCATTCCTTCATAGTGTCCCTCCACTCGGCCCCTCGCACCATCTTCTAGCCCCCCACCAGATTTTGCCACATGTACAATCTAGCATACTCCATGGTTGAACTTAAGCATAATGCACAAACCTCAAAACAACAGTGGTTCTCTTTTGTTCTAGAATCTTCCGTATCATAACTACCCAAACTTTTTTCTAGTTGAATTGCCATTATTTGTTTTTACTTTATGCTTTACAACGCACAATTCCATGAATCATAAAATAGATTAAGGGCTTCTTTGATTCAAATGATTCTCAAAGGAATTTTGGAGAATTCTAATCATTAGGAATTTTTCCTATCTTGGTTGTTTGATTCGTAGGATTGTAAACCATAGGAATTTTTCCATATGATTCATCTGCACTAGATTTCATAGGAAACATCCCATCCACTCAAACCTCTTTGAAAGAATTCTGCGTTTTTTCTATGCACAATCAAACACTCGTACAATCATGTAGGATTCAAGACGACATTCCACTATAATCCCATGTTTTTCCTATTCGCGCGTTCTTAGCTTTTTTTATAAAAACTAATTGATTTTGAATGAGATGAACTATTAGAATTAAACGAAGGGCTACATCAGGCATATATGACTCAGAGCTTACATGCTATAGTGTGGTATTTATTCATAATTTGGTTGCCAAATCTGATGCGTGCAATGCAGATGTACCTTACTAGTACTTCGAGTATGTGCAAAACACGTAAATTAGAATACCAAAGGCACGCTACACAGCGTCTCTCTTACAGTTCATGAAGCCACGTGGCACATGTGTAGGCGTTCTCGCGACCTCATTGCGTGGATTGATCACAGTGACGTGCTACTGGTTCCAGAAGAATGTACTCGTCCTCCCTGAGCCATACTGGTGATACATGCACGAAGCAAAGATGTGCACGCACGCCATGCACGCACTCATTCCTCGCACGCCCACGCGGGTACACGGGCGGACGCAATTTTGTACCAAGATCCACCCCATGTGATAATTTGACGCGTGTAAAGTCGTTCACTTCATTGATGGTCAATTAATACAGCGCATGCAAATTGAGTGGACGTGAGGGCGGAAGAAAGACATTATTACTCCACTGCGCGCATGTGAGTAGTTAAATCGTGGGTTGCTAGTAGTACTTCCATTGGTCTCCTTCGTATTTTGTGCCAATTTTTGACAGTAACATAATATTTTACGCATTTGAGCAGTGTAGTAGTACTTGAAATTTATGTTCCGCTAAACTCATCGGGAGCCGTTTCCGGCCTCGAAACCAGAGCCATCAATTAATCTTTACCTTGTTCCCATTACATTTGAAAGCCTGCTCACACCTACTAGTAGTACGTACCAAACCTGAACGTGTTCCCACTATGCAGGTATTAGTACTAGTGCTAGTACTTAGGTTATAAAAAGGGGAACTACCTAACTGAAAATCACTCTACCTTTCCTCCTCATAAGTGCTTCTTCTTCGTCCATCGTTGCCATGGCCAGTGAGCAGAGCTCTAGGTCGAGAACTACTCGTAACAAGGGAGCGGCAACCAAGGCTGCGGAAAAAAAGAGAGGGCTCGCCGCCACGCAGAGACCTCGAAAGATCTCTCACGGGCAGGCGATGGCTCCCAGGAGCGCCCTAGCCATGGAGGCGAACATGCCGAGCCGGCGGAGCTGGAGTCATTATCCCTCGACGGCATGCCCGATCAGCTCAATAAGCAGAAGGAGTTCATCCAAGGCTTGATGGAGTTGCCGAACGAGATCCTCGACGACATGCCCGCTGAGCTCAATCAGCAGGGGGAGTTGACCGCCGGCTTGGTGATGCTGCTGAAGAAGAGCATTGCCTTGGAGAAGAAGGCGACTGGCAAAATCCTGCGACTTCGGGAGGACAATGCGAAGCTCTGCCACGAGATCGACCTGTTGAAGGAGAAGAACGCCAGCTGGAAGAAGCTGCATGAGAATACTAGTTCCTCGATGAAGATGCTGCAGGCCATCGCCATGGAACAGAAGGAAGAGTTGGCGAAGCTCCGCATCGAGCACCCGGCTATTGTCATGGTACATAATATGGCCGTGGAACAGATGATGAAGGCTCGCGTCGAGAAATGTCGCGTCATGGACACAATGATGAAGATGGCGGAGGAGACACGCAAGGAGATGGAGGTCGTGGAGGCGATGAAGAAGCAGTTATGACTCCGCGACGAATTAGATCATTTGGGGTGATAATCTTCCTTCTTATTTTGATCTTGTGTTTCATCTTTTGCTTCGGGTGTTTCGCCGCACGTGTCATGTTCTCTGTGAGGCATGAATAGAACAATGTTTTTTTTGAGGGAATGAATAGAACAATGCTAACAATGAGATGACTAGCAAATTAGATCATTTTTATCGCCATATGGCACTGGGCTGCCGTGTTTCGTGCTCCTCCGTTGTAGTACTACTCCAGTGGAAAACTTGAGTATACCGCACGGTTATTTCCTCCTCCTCGATCAAGTCGTCCGCGCCTTTATACGAGCAGTCAAATCACAAGGCCCTACCTTCTAGCAGTAATGAGCCGTCAAATCACAAAGGCCCTCGCCTCTCGTGAAACCGACCAAGCTAGACTGCCCCGCTGAGGGAGTCCTGGATTAGGGGGTGTTCGCGTAGCCGGACTATACCTTCAGCCGGACTCCAGGACTATGAAGATACAAGATTGAAGACTTCGTCCCGTGTCCGGATGGGACTTTCCTTGGTGTGGAAGGCAAGCTTGGCGATGTGGATATTCAAGATCTCCTTCCATTGTAACCGACTTTGTGTAACCCTAACCCTCTCCGGTGTCTATATAAACCGGAGGGTTTTAGTCCGTAGGACAACTTCATCATACAACAATCATACCATAGGCTAGCTTCTAGGGTTTAGCCTCCTTGATCTCGTGGTAGATCTACTCTTGTACTATCCATATCATCAATATTAATCAAGATGCCAGGCCCTAGAGGAGTAATCATGGTCAATGGGAGCACTGAACGCTCCCTCCGAACGGAGGAGCACACGGCAGCGCTCGCAGCAGAAGTACAAAGCAGCCTCTCTAGGCAGTTCTCCAGTTCGGCCTTCAATAAGCCAGACACTGTCAAGCGCGCCCGGAGTACCCTACCACAAGACCGCCCAGCACATTCTGAGCTAGCGTAGCAATGCGGCCCCAACCCTAGCCCTCGCGATATAGCGAAACCAGTGCTTCGCGTACATAACTATGCTCTTGAAATACCATGGGCACAGGGGAAGGGGCACTATCACGGCACGCCTGAAATACAGCTTAAACCGCACCAAGGGCTGCCGGATTTCTTTTTTCTCTCTTACTCTCAGGACTCCATACTTCGGATGACCCGTTCGGCAATTCAACTGCCGCACAAATGATGCAAGATCCAGGAAAGCAGACAAGCCACGCCACATTATGGAACTCCCAGGTGGTCTCTATTGCGAGCAATATACCTGTTTTTTAATACAATTCCGCGGCCTGCCCCTGGCCAGGACATGTTAAATAGTCCAATTTCTTTTTCTTATCGCACTATTTGTATTGTTCCGCTTTCAAAGCAGCCTTTCTATCAACAATGCATAGCTTTTTGTCTATTTTTTGCATTATCCTGTTTTTATATATATATGTTTATTAATAACATGTTGCATCCCTACACTGTGGTACGGCAAAAATACGCCAGGGGCTTTAGTACCCATCAATATGGCGTGAGAAGTCCGTACACTTTCACAAGTGCAGCACCCCGAACTTATAGCACTATATGCATCGGCTCCGAATCATGATTTGGGTCAATAGTTAGGTTTGCCCGGCTCCTATGTTTTGGTGCCTTACGATCCGCTATATCGGCTAAGGTAGCACTAGGAGAACTACTGCGATTGTGCCCCAGTTAAGCTGGGCTGAGCACCTCAGTAGAGAAAGCTAAAACTGACTGTCATGATGAGGCGAGAGACCGGTCGCTGTTCGAGAGGTTTTTCGAGTCCTTAAAGACTTATGCCACTTCGAGCGAGGAACCGGCTTTGTCCGGCCAAGGCGTGGATAGTGCCCCGAACTCAGTCTTCCGAATACTAGGGGCTTTGCCGAAATTTAAAATTATAGAGTTCTGTGGCTAAGTGAGAGTGTTCAAGCATTATAGTCCGATTGCCTTGTTCGTTGTGCTGAGCGCCTCCCTCGATGGACCCAATCATGGGAAAAAGAGCGCTCAGGTTTATCCCGAACACCCTAGCACTAGTGGCATGGCGGCAGAAGCCGACGACTGGCCATCTCTCAATTTTTTGATAAACGGCCGCACAGAAAGTAATATTTTAAATTCAACAAGCATTGCTTAGCGCATATGAACAAGTTCTCAGTGCACAGGATAACACGAGCGAGTTCATTCAAAAATTACATCCTTGGTACATTCATCCGCCGTAAGGTGGGCACCAGCCAGAACATCCTTGTAATAGTTCTCAGGCTTGCGATGCTCCTTCCCCGGCGGCGGCCCGTCCCTCACAAGCTTCTCACCGTCTAGCTTACCCCAGTGCACCTTTGCACGGGCAAGGGCCCTACGGGCACCTTCGATGCATACGGAGCGCTTGATGACCTCGAGCCTTGGACAAGCCTCCACTAGCCGCCGCACCAGTCCGAAGTAGCTCCCAGGCAGGGCCTCTCCAGGCCATAGCCAAACTATGAAGCCCTTCAGGGCTTGTTCGGACGCCTTGTGGAGCTCGACCAGCTGCTTCAGCTGGTCGCTCAAGGGCACAGGGTGTCCGGCCTCAGGGTACTAAGACCAGAACACCTTCTCCGTGGAGCTGCCTTCCTCGACTCAGTAGAATGCGGCGGCATCGGATACGCTGCGGGGAAGATCTGCGAATGCCCCTGGAGAGCTCCGGATTTGGGTAAGTAACAAGTAGTTTAGTTTTATATGTATGCTTTGCATAGAGAATGCCTTACCTGCCGCTATCTTTTAAACCGCATCAAATTCCTGGAGGGCCTTCTGGGCTTCGACCTTGGTAGATTTGACAGTTTTAAGGGCTGCAGCAAGCTCGGACGCTCGCGTCTTTGAGTCGAGCTCCAAACTCTCATGTTTTTTCATGAGAACGTGAAGCTCTTGCTGCACCTCGCCGACCTGCGCCTCAAATTTCTCCCGCTCGGTGCGCTCCGTGGCCGCTTTCTTCTCGGCCTCAGACAGCGCCTGCTTGAGGGTCGCCACCTCAGTTGTGGCCCCTACAATAAGCAGTGTACTCCTGTCATTTTTTGCAATTGCGTCTTCTTATAGGCATTTTTTCTATAAGGTATCTCTTACCTTGTTTCTCCTCGAGCTGCCGTTTGGCAAGGCCGAGCTCTTGCTCGGTCCGCTCGAGGCCCTGCTTCAGGGCACCCACATCCGCAGTCAGTGCGGCGGTGGCTAGCGGCGAAGCCTGCATACGTATATTGACTCCTTTTTAGTTAGACTCCTATGATATTTAATAGATCCTCTATTCGGCTTTTCTTTCCGAACGCCAAACACAACATCAGGGGCTACTGTCTATGCGGTAATATTTTTACATATTTTTTATTTACCTCGAAGCCTGTTAGAAGGCTAGCACAAGCTTCAGTCAGTCCGCTTTTGGCGGACCGAACCTTCTGGACCACCGTACTCATGATGGTACGGTGCTCCTTGTCGATGGAGGCGCCCTTAAGCACCTCCACCAGATTGTCCGGCGCCTCCAGTTGGACGGAGGACGCCGGCTCAATAGGCTTGCTCCTCTTGGTAGGAGTTCGCCTTCCCCGGTCCGGAACCGTTGATGATTCCGGCGCGGTGTCCGGCTTAAAGCCGGACTTGGAGCCCTGGGGGTCTGGTCCCCTTTACTCCTGGAGTCCGGGAGGTCGCCTCGCAGTTCCTCCTGGACCACCTCCTCTTGCCCCAGAGATTGTCGCGACGCCACTTCGGCGTCATCCGCAGGACAGGGGGAAGCAGCGGGCGGAACTGAATTCACGTCCGATGAATCCAGGGAGCCGCTCGACGACTCATCGAGCCCGTCTTTGGGCGGGCTGCATGATTATATTCGACATTAGGGAAAGCTGCGCAACAAAAGGAGTATCATGAGTTACTCTGGTATCCGAACACTTACGATTTCGCCAGACGCTTGGCCCTGTCCGGTCACTCCTCTTCGTCCTCGTCGGCATCGGGGGAGTAGTCCGGCGGAGGGGTTTTCCTCTTCTTGGACCCTTCGGCCTCCCCTACTGGGGCGGCCTTCCTTTTCTTTCCACCACCCGTTGGAGGGGGAGAGGTCTCTTCTTCCTCCTCCTCGTCTTCACGGGAGGAGTGCGTCTCGGATTCGTCGGACGACGAGTCCGACACCACCATATGCCGGGAACTCTTTCGAGTCCCCGTGGCCTTCTTCTTCTTGGCCTTCTTCTCTGGCTCCACATAAGGTGTCGGAACCAGCAGCTTCACTAGAAGAGCAGGGGCTGGGTCTTCGGGCAAGGGATCCGGACAGTTTATCAGTCCGGACTTCGCCTGCCAATCCTGTCAAAGGTGAGGGAGTTTAGATCCCGCATAGAGTCAAGCTATGAAGAAAACTTAACATCCTGTAAAAGATGAAAATATTTTACCTCGCCAGTAGGACGCTGCAAGCTGAATCCGCGGTCTTCGGAGGCGGATGTGGGAGCCTCGGCGCCTTTGGTTAGCCCTTCCAGACATCTTCGTATATCGTGTCGAAGAGCCTGCTCAGAGATCGGTGCTGCGCTAGGTTGAACTCCCACAGATTGAAGTCCCGTTCTTGACACAGAAGGATCCGGCGGATGAGCATGACCTGGACTACATTGACAAGCTTGAGCTGCTTGTTCACCAGGGACTGGATGCATTTTTGCAGTCCAGTCACCTCTTCTTCGTCGCCCCACGACAAGCCCGTGTCCTTCCAGGACGTGAGCCGCATAGCGGGTCCGGATCGGAATTCAGGGGTTGCGATCCGCTTCGGATCGCGTGGCTTGGTGATGTAAAATCACCCTGACTGCCACCCCTTCAAGGTCTCCACAAAGGAGCCCTCGAGCCATAGGACATTGGCTATTTTGCCCACCATGGCACCTCCGCACTCCGCCTGGTTGCCGTGCACCACCTTTGGCTTGACGTTGAAGGTCTTGAGCCAGAGGCCGAAATGGGGGCGGATGCAGAGGAAAGCCTCGCACATGACGATAAACGCCAAGATATTGAGGATGAAGTTCGGGGCCAGATCGTAGAAATCTAGGCCATAGTAGAAGATGAGCCCGCGGACAAATGGGTGGAGAGGAAAACCCAGTCCGCGGAGGAAGTGGGGAAGAAATACTACCCTCTCATGGGGCCTTGGGTGGGGAGAAGCTGCCCCTCCTCAGGAAGCCGGTGCGCGATGTCTTTGGACAGGTATCCGGCCTTCCTTAGCTTTTTGACATGGCCCTCCGTGACGGAGGAGACCATCCACTTGCCTCCAGCTCCGGACATTGTTGGAGAAGGTTGAGGTAGGGAGTGCGGGCTTGGGCGCTGGAGCTCGGGTGCGCAGAAGATGGATAGGCAAAGGAGGAAGAAAGCGTAGGTAAAAAGGTGGATCCTTATCCCCTTATATGGGCGGATGCGACTGTGCGTCCCCACCAGCCTAGTAAAACTCGCTTGCCTCCCAAGCACCATGATAAATGGCGCGGTTGGGTTACCCACGTCCGTATTGATGAGAATCCCGTAAATGGGGGACACGATCTCTGCTTTAACAAGACGTGCCAAGGAAACCGCCTCGCAAAACACGCTGAGGTGGAAGAGTGAAAACGATTCGAATAAAGGCTTGGCCGTAGTGTGATGTCACGCTGCGGAATACGTTAGCAGATTAGATTTGTGTTAATATTATTCTCTCTGTGGCAATACGTGGAAACTTATTTTGCAGAGCCGGACACTACTCTTGGTGTTTACAAACTTTTATGAAGAATTTGGAGGAGGAACCCGCCTTGTAATGCCGAAGACAATCTACGCGCCGGACTTGTCGTCATTGAAGCCTGGTTCAGGGGCTACTGAGGGAGTCCTGGATTTGGGGGTGTTCGGGTAGCCGGACTATACCTTCAGCCAGACTCCGGGACTATGAAGATACAAGATTGAAGACTTTGTCCCGTGTCCGGATGGGACTTTCCTTGGCATGGAAGGCAAGCTTGGCGATGTGGATATTCAAGATCTCCTACCATTGTAACCGACTTTGTGTAACCCTAACCCTCTCCGGTGTCTATATAAACCGGAGGGTTTTAGTCCGTAGGACAACTTCATCATACAACAATCATACCATAGGCTAGCTTCTAGGGTTTAGCCTCCTTGATCTCGTGGTAGATCTACTCTTGTACTATCCATATCATCAATATTAATCAAGCAGGACGTAGGGTTTTACCTCCATCAAGAGGGCCCGAACCTGGGTAAAACATCGTGTTCCTTGCTTCCTGTTACCATCCGGCCTAGACGCACAGTAAGGGACCCCCTACCCGAGATCCGCCGGTTTTGACACCGACACCCGCCCTCTAGCCTTTTAAAAAATGTATACTTTTGTATAGCCGTAGTATCGATGGATTGCGCCATGGAGCAAAACTTGAAATTAAAAAAAGTGGTACATATAGAGAGCGCTCGTCACCAAATTATGCATATAGTACTATTAAAAAAGGCTAGTCACAATAATGGTGTCCAGCACAACCCACCCCTCAAATAAAACTAAGAGGGTGCTTGGACACGTTTTAGTCCCATGACTAAAAGTAGTGGGACTAAAACATGCTAGCCTCACCCATGCTTGGATCCAAATACTAAAAAGGCTAAAATCAAGTTAATGAGCATTTATTATCCTCCAAACCCTCCAATCCAGAACTCGCCTATGTTAAAGGAGAGGAGTTAAATGAGTAGAGAGAGGACTAATCCACATTTTAGTAGGGGTACCCTGACTAAAAAAAATTAGTCTCAAGACTACTTTTAGCCCCTCTTCAGTCAGGGGTGCTTGGAACTTTAGCCTCTTAAAGAGACTATTTTTAGTCAGACTAAAATAAGTCCCTTGGATCCAAGCACCCTCTAAGCATCCTGGAATTGTTTGACAAAACTAAGCACCCTGAAATTCTTTGACAACTAAACTGATGGCTATATGATGTTGGCCATATATATTGTACGTATATAATGTGAAGAAACGAGTGGTAGTACTATACCAACTAAAAGATGAAATGTAAGAAATACTAGTATGTACGTACTAAAGAAGTACTATACCAAGTAACAAGATGAAACATAACATAGTTCTGCTGAGGGCTGAGCACAACACACCCCTCAAATTAAATTAAGCACACCTGAAATTAAACTTTGCAGCTATTCCGGTAGACACTGCATTAGAACCACCATGAGCAACGACACTGCCACCTTACTCGGAGTCCTCGTCCACGTCCTCGACTTCGTCCTTGTCCCTCTTCCTCCTGGCCGATACTTCTTTGCTTGAACCGCACACTTGGCTGTTGCACTTCATCCAACCCTTGTAGATATTGAAGCAAAGGTAGCCATCCATTGCAGCTTAGTGGATGTGATCTATATCTAGTACATTCCGCTGCCATGCATGACGATGAAACGTGTATGGAGGTTTCTTCAGTTTACCGTACGAAGGATGAACCATGGCTCCTGCCAGGGTCAACATTGAAGGCTGACGAGCGGATACCAGCTGATTCTTCTGGAGGTCCAAGGTGTTGCCTACAATGAGGCCTATCCGATGCAGGACGTCTTTGTCATTACCAAAGTCTACAGTAACGAATTTGACTGGGTTGCTCTCGAGGATGTCCTTAAAATCCTGGCACTCAACGTCGGCATGGCATATGTGGTAGACCAAGCATAAGTCATGCACGCAAACCTGGATTACGGCATGCTTCTTCCTCTCTTCGTCCTTTAGATCCTTCTCTCGTCCCAGGACTGTGGTGTTCTCAACATCTAGCCTAGCAACCCACTCATCATCTGAGTCTTCGAACATGCGTCTGAAGCAAGAAAGGCATCCTTTCACCGTCGCGGAAGAACGGTTGTAGATGACGTCGAACTCATCGCCGGTGATGGTTCTAACCTTGTAGTCACCGCCGATCGTGGAGATTTGGGACGCCATGGATTTGGGAGGAGGGTTAGGATTAGTGGAACTGCCGTAATGTGAATGGACGGGACGACTAGGAGCGAACCGCCGTAGTATTGAAGGACGTGCGGGGACGAGTACGAGTGGACTGCCAGTGTGCGAACGACAGGGTAGTGGCTTTCCATTCTCCCATGATACGGGCTTCCGAGAGCCCTTGGATCTGAGATCGAACGGTTGCATGGCGTGATTCTAGACCTATGGGTGAATATCCTATCCTGGAGGGTTATTCTGCAAATTTTTAGCATATTAGCATGCGACCGTTTGATCTCAGATCCAAGGGCTGCTAGCAGCCCGTATCATGGTCGCGCCTACCACGACCGTCGCATCGCTCGCGCGGTCGCGCCCTTGGAGATTTAACACGGTGCGTTAGGCTATCTGATGTTGGCATGTCATACATAGTCATCACTTAGTCACTCATACTACAACAAGGTTGGCTATAAGTGTATATTTTTACTCCTCTCTATCTCTTTCTTCGTACTCAAGGAAGAAACGGTGCTAAGCGCGTGTATTTATTGCATTTGCCAAGGAGTGACCTCTTCCAATGAAATGGTGTTGCTAAGTTTGCTTCATTTAATTAGCTATAGACTCAAAATTGTCTTTTCACCTAGGTACATGCGCTTAGCACCATTTCTTCCTTGGATCACCAAACTAGTCTCTCTCTTCTTGATTAACTTGCCACATCAGACTTTATGCTTATGTGGCAAGCTTAAGCACTTGTAGGAGCAAGTAAAAGTAAGTACAATAGTGCGCTTTACATGGCATTTTTGCATATGTGGAGGAAAGAGAGGCAAGGAAAAAGTGGAGAAGTGGGCTCTCATGCAAGAGCCAGCCTCTACTACATGGTGGAGCATTGGGAGAGGCACCTGTATGGAGGTGGTCAAGAATCTGGGAGACTCACGCCGGTCGTAGCACCATAGTTAAAATGATAATGGCAAGTCAAATCATGGGGCCCCACCTGTCCAGTAGTAACTCGATGTCAAATCACACAGCCCTACGTTTGCAGCAGCCTACTCCCTTGTCTTCTCGCGTCTCTATCGAACCGACTAGGCGGAACTGCCCCGCCGCCTACCGCGCAGGAAAAGCCCCGCCCTCGACTTTTAAATAGTATACAATATACTAATTTTGTATCCATGGATTGCGCCCGCGCCATGGAGCAAAGCGTCTAGAAAACAGAGGAGAGATGGTGGTCTTGCAATAGAGAAGAGGGAGAGGCGAGATGATGGTTTTGGAATGGAGATGATGGAGAGGAGAGGAGGTGGTTTTGCAATGGAGAAGAGGGAGAGGAGGGTGCGGCAGTGATTTAGGATTGGACAAGAGAGCCGGCGCGCTCTGACTGGATCAAAATCAAAATCAATTTGGTGACATGAATTCACATTTTGCTTGTCAAATACAGTACGTGGTCAAACTTTGACCCAAAATACGCGAAACAACAAAAAAATACTTCCAAGACCAGCGCCGCTCTTCCGCTCTTCTCCTCTTAAACCACTGCCGCTCCTCCTGTTCCAATCTGAATGCAGCGCCACTCCTCTCCTCTTCCATTTCAAAACCACCGCCCCTCCTCTCCTGTTCCAGTCCAATACCAGCGTCACTCCTCTCTAGTTCTAATCCAACCACCGCCGGCGAGTGAAGGTGCTGTGGAGAAGTAGATCGATGGAGGAGTACAACCGATACGTGAGGATCGCAGACGGCGACCCTGTGAAGCTAGCTAGGATGTTGGAGATATAGTCTTGGTTTGACAACAAGGACCAACTAGCAGCGACGGCGACATCCATGGCCAAATATCTGCAACAGAGCGAAAAGGCGGCGATACTCCCGGAGGGAGTCGCGCCGGAGTACATAGAGCTGCTCCTCTAGGCCATGGAGCAAACAGATTCATCGAATCCGATCGTGAGGGAGCGGTGGTGGGCGTATTGATACCAGATGGAGCATCCACCAGAGATTGAAGGATCGAGCATCTACAGGGTGCCGTTTGTGAGGGTGTCCTGCCAGAGCGAGCCGGTGGAGTCTTCGTCGACCGAACCCTACTGCAAAAGGAGAAAAGCAGTTGGCCCGATGACGCTTTCCCGCCATCGTCTCCCTTGCTGTTCACATCGTCTCACGGGGCGGCTGTCTGCCTCCGAGGAATAGGAGGGGGCTGCCCCCCCAGCCCAGTAGTCGGGCAGGTTGTGAATTGTTAGGAGGAGCTTAGGGTTGTCAATATTTGCAGGTTGTGAATTGTGTTTTGTGTTGTGTATTTTGAGAGTACTTTCAGATATGAATGTCTTTTGAATTTCAGATTTGCAGTATTGAGCATATGAAGTATTTTATGAATTCCAGATATCTATTTTTAGCACTTAAAAAATGTAGTTTCATAGGAGTATAAAAGTGCAGACAATGTGATTCTCAGATAAGAAACTGCAACTTTCAGAGGCAGAGCATTTATATTAACATGATCTTTTCAAACAGGGTTAACATCATGTTGGAAGTTTTATTCATGGTCGAAAATGGAACTAGCAGCCAGTTAACATCATGCTGATCAACATTCATGCATAGCATATCTTCAAATGATGCACAGTCAAAATGCCCACACAATGTTGAGTGTGCGAAACACATAGAAAACGAGGGATGAAGTTTTGGCACGTGTTGGATGTGGTTTTGGGCTGCCCCGTCTAGGCTTTCATTTTTAACATGCGCAGCCCACGTCCTCGGATGGGAGGTCCATAGGCCTGTTTGTATTTTCCTAGGGCCGTCATGTATCGACCGGCCTATGGACCTCCCATCCGAGGTTTTATTTTTGGCAGCCCAATTTATGTATTTTTTTGAAGAAAATGCAGAGGTCTGTTCTATTTTTATATAAGAATAGGAACGCCAGGTCCAACTTATGTTTCCCTTCTAACTATATTGTATATATTTAAATTATTTTATATGTTGACTGTTTAGTTCACATGATTGGCAAATAGATGACCGCTCTCGCGATCCCCTTCACCCCCGCCACCGCCTCCACCCTCGCCGCCGCCCCCGCCACTACCTCCACCCTCGCCGCCGCCATAGATCTCGCCGCCACCCCCCGCCTCCTGACTCCAGGCGCGCCTGCACCCCTCAGCAAGTCCGCTCGCGCGCCCCATGGAGTCGTCGGCCATATCCACGGGGGAATGGCTGGAAGACAGGCAGATGTACAAGATGCATCTGCCACATGTCTACAAAAGCCTTCCCGCGGATACTCCAGCCGCTCGACTCCGTCACGCGGCAGTGCTGCGGGAGACTCGAGGGAGGAGATGTAGGGAACGGGCGATGCAGATCCGCGACGACGCTCTCTCCTGGACCCAGTGCACATGTGAATGGAGGGAAGCAGAGGAGGAAGCTACGAGGGAGGAAGCCAAGGAGGGACCGAATCCATTCTCTCACTCGTGCAGGTATGCTCAGATGTGCAAGGATCATGTGGATTGGGAGCTGCTGAATCTAGCCCTACGGATCTACGTCAAAGGAGATTTCTCGGAGAAGCACAGGATGCCCCACCCCAGTGAGCCGCCGATTGTGTTCATTCGATGGGCGAAAGGAGAAGTGAATTCAGGAGATCCACGCCATGCTGCGAGATGGGAATGCTTGACTGGACTCGTGCCCACCAGCACGCCACCGGAGCCGGAGCAGGTGGATCCCCTACCTTACCTCTCCCCCAAACCTGCAGAAGATTGAAATTAGGCTTGCAATCTACTTCAATTGAGCTGTCTGGTGGTTATTTCTGCTTCCTGAGAGACAACATCTGGCTGGAGGATGAGAAGGAACCAGGAACTCCGATGAATTTCCCCTATCACAATGGGGGGGAGCACCGGTTGGGCAGTGGTATTGCCCACCTCCGCCCCAAATGGGGGCACAATCTGGGCAGGCTCCTGTAATTTCCCAAGATCAATCTGCTGGTGGTTCTGACTCTCAGATCAGTGGGAAATCTCAAGGCAAGAATCAGCAAAAGAAGAGACGGGACATCCAGAAAACTGCTCATGCCCCTGCTTCAGGACTTATGGCATACTCTGAGGTGATCTGCTACAACTATGGGGAACCAGGGCATCATTTGGATAAATGTGTCAAGCCCAAGAGTTGTTTTATCTGCAAAATGGTTACCCGTAAAGTTGAGAATTGCCCTGTCAGAAGGAAAACCCACAGTTCTGCTAGATATGTTGGAAGTGCTGCTCCAGGATTATGTCCACCATTGACAGAATTTTCTGTGACACAGAATTAGATAGTTTTTTCCCCTTTCTAGTTGTAGAGCTCTGCCCAGATGTGGTAGTGACCACACTCCTTTGCTCTGGGACTCTGGTCTTAACCAAACTCCAAAGAGCAATAGTTTTAAATTTGAAAAGTGATGGTTGCTTAGAGAAGATTTTACTGAGCTAGTCAGGAAAATCTGGAATGAGCCTACTGGGAGCAGCTGCCCCCTAGAAAATTGGCAGATCAAAATTAGGACATTTAGAAGAACTACTAAAGGGTGGAACTCCAATGAGGAAGCTAATCTTAGAAGATACAAAAGGATTCTCCTCCTTGAGTTTGATTCTCTGGATATTAAGGGAGAAACCACTGACCTCTCTGAGGCTGAGACTAATAGATTAAACTTTTCCATGGAGAGCTCAATAAGATTTGGGTTCAAGAAGAAATCAAAGACAAACAAAGGTCTAGAGATAGGAACATTAAGGAGGGTGATAGAAATACTGCTTACTTCCATGCAGTAGCTAACCAGAGGAGGAGGAAAACCCTCATTCACTCCCTTGATGGCCCTAATGGCCCTATTACTAAGGTAGATGAGATGCTGAAAGTGGCTAGTGACTTCTACAAAGACCTGTTTAAGAAAGAAAACCTTTCTGGGTTCTCTCTACAAAACAATTTTTTCTCTGCTTCTGAGAAAGTTTCTCCTGCTGAAAATGAGCTGCTAGAAGCCCCTTTTTCAGAGATAGAGGTGAAGGAAGCCATTTTTAGCTCTTATCCTGATGGGGCTCCTGGTCCTGATGGGATTCCCTTCTTATTTTACCAGCATTCTTGGGACTTGCTGAAAAATGATCTCTTAGATCTTTTCCAAGCCTTTCATAGAGGAGAGTTGGATCCAGCAACTTACTCATGGGGGGTCTGTTGGGGTCAAGTTAAATAACTGTGAAAGTGATTTTTTCCTTGCTGGTAAAGGCCTTAGGCAAGGTGACCCCATCTCCCCGCTGTTGTTTAATTTAGTAGTGGATGTTCTTACTAAAATGTTGAGCAAAGCTACTGATCATAGTCTGATTGTAGGGCTCTGTCCTAAGGTCTGCCCTGGTGGCATCATCTACCTTCAATATGCAGATGATACCATCCTTTTCTTAGACAATGACTCCACACATGCTAGCAATCAGAAAACTGTTATAACCTGGTTTGAACAAGTCTCAGGCATGAGAATCAACTACTCTAAAAGTGAACTCATCCCTGTCAACATGGATGATTAGGAGTTAGCTGACTTCCTCTCTATTCTAGTCTGTAATAAAGATAACTTCCCCATTAAGTACCTAGGTGTCCCTCTCCACTATGATAAACTGAGGAGAGAGGATATCCAACCCCTTCTGGATAAAATCATTAAAAGGATTGCTGGGTGGAGGGGCAAACTTCTCTCTTACAGAGGTAGATTGATCCTCATACAAGCTTGTTTGGCTAGCATTCCAGTGTATCTCCTCTCCTTCTTCAAGTTCCCTAAATGGGCAGTGAACCTCATCAATTCTCAGATGTCTCATTACTTGTGGAATGATTTTGAGCGAAATAGGAAGCTACAACTTGCTAATTGGGCCCTAGTCTCTATGAAAAAAGATTTTGGAGGCCTGGGCATACCTAACCTCCAAGAAATTAACATCTGTCTTCTAGGGTCTTGGATTAAAAGATTTTATGAGGAAGACCTGAAACCCTGTAAGATTCTTATTGCCCATAAATACCTAGGAAATAAACCCAATATTTTTGTCCCTTCCTCCAACCCTAAGACCTCCAGATTCTGTAAAGGATTAAATTCTATTATGCATGCTGTGAATTTGGCTACAGATGGAACATAGGGGCTGGGAGCAGAACCAGGTTCTGGGAAGATACTTGGTTTGGCACATCCGCCCTAGCAGTCCAATTTTGGCCTATTTACTCTGTCCGCAATGAGCTTAACAAAAGTGTCAATGAAGTTTGGGACGGTCAATGCCTAAAACTCTCTTTTAGAAGGAACTTTAGTGATCGTCTCATGGAACAATGGTTCCAGTTGGAGGAAATTGCCAAAAGCATTACCTTTACTGCCGAGCCGAATACCCTGATTTGGCAGCTGGACAATAAGGGGAAGTATTCCTCCAGCTCCCTCTATCAAGTTATCAACTTTAGAGGGGTTCAACCCGTGTTTATCCCTACTGTCTGGAAATTGAGAGTCCCCCCTAAAATTCATGTATTTCTCTGGCTTCTTTCCAAAAACAAATTGATTACTAGGGATAGCCTTAGGAAGAGACACATCATCAAACCCCTTGATTGTGTTTACTGGTTGGAACAAGAGTCTTGTTCTCACCTATTTTTTGAATGTATAGTTGCTAAACATCTCTGGCCCACATTGAGGAATATTCCTCTAGTCAGATTGGCTCATCCTTCAAATCTGCCGCCAGATTCTGGATTGCTACCAAAAAGTGCTCAGTTTTAAACACTGTTAGCTCAGCTGTCCTTTGGTGCCTCTGGAAATATTGAAATGCTATGATTTTTAGTAACACCTCCTGGATTTCCATTCCGCAGGTCTTGAGGTTGATCAGGAACATGGTGAGGAACTGGGCGATTCTCTCCTCCGGATCGGACAAGGACAAGTTGATGAGCTTCGTGGAAACCCTAACACGATCCCTCTAGAAACCGTTGGCGATCACCTGTGGCTAAACAAGGCTCGACCTGCTCTGGGGCTGGACCCGTGGGCTCGTCTCAAGATCTTTGATGAAGATGATGGGCACCTGGCGCCGAAAAAGAGGGACATCCACCATGCTACGCCTTCCAGCCCGGTGTCTCCGCTTGCTTACTGGTCGCCGCAGGTTGACATGGCCCCTCGGCTGAAGACCATGAAGGCTTCGTTGGACCCTTGTTGTATCATTTGAGTGCTCTATCCGCTCTGCCTTTGGCACCGCTCGGGTGATTTGTGTTATTCAGAGAACTTGTTCATCCACCCCCTAGTTTGTCGCTTTTCTACCTTTGCTTTCGAACTGCTCTTTGAGATGCTGTATCAGAATATGTTGTGGTTTCATTCTCAACAATGGAACCGGGAAGATGCTCCCTGTTTTTCGAAAAAAAAATATTTTATATGTTATTATATAAAGCTTGGTAAGACTGTAAATTTAAGGACGAATGTAATAATATCACTTATTATTTAAATATATTTATAAAAAATTGCTCAGCCCCTTTTTATTTTTTGATAACATTGCTGGCCCATCCCAACATTATAATTAGAATCAACCCAGCAAAATCATGTATTTCGAGAAAGTGCAAATGGGCTGTAATTTTTTAGGAAATAAAATAAGCGGGCCGCATGGACGCTACATTATTTGTTCACCCAGCCCAGCTAATGGCTGTAGTTCAAAAAAAAGATCAAATTGATTGTAAATTCTACCGCGCAAAAAAAAGACTGTAAAATTCTGAAAAAATGGGTTGAATACATGCCACATTTTTGGAGGCTGAAATGTGGGCCAATAGGTCGAAGACAATGCAGGTCGTTGTCAATTTAGTCAACAAATGATTCTGACATGTTAGCTGTTGGATTGACATCCAACGACTGGCATCCATCTTCAATCTGTCGTCTTCTTCCTCCAGCGCTGCCGGGACCATCTCCCGCCTCCTGCTGCTAGCAGCTCTGCTTAGCACGCTTCGCTATGAAGCGCTACTCCACTGTTGGCCAGGCCATCCCTCCACCCCTCCACACCTCCTGTTCTTCTCCCCCGACTGCTGAACCACATTGCACTAGAACTAGTTAACCCTCGTACACCTCTCTGTCTGTGACTCTACTCTCGCGTCTTCCCATCTCCGGCTCGTTGCTGTCCAGGGCCTCGCTGTCGTCTACCACCTTGGATGCGCTCGGCGCGGTGTGGTCAACGAACGAAACCATCGGAAGTAGACTATGCGTGGAGAGGTTGACAGCTGGGTCCACGGCCGCACACAAGGAATGCCTCCTTATTACACGCAAAATAATGATTCCTCCACCTGACATCTGGGACCCACCGGAAGGGCCTCTATATTTCATGAAATAAAATGCCCCCGCTGACATGTCGGCCCCACCAGCTATCTTTGCATGCAAGGAAGTGCCTCCTTATTACGCATAAAAAAAGAATATTCCCCCTGCCAGCTGGAACCCAGCATAGTGGGAGGCTGACTTGTGGGCCTACCAAGTTGACGGGGACGGAGGGCTTTGTCAACTTAGTCAATATGAATGATTCTAGGTCTTGTTACCGTACGATATTCATCCAACGGCCGTAGTGCTTCTTCAACCTCTTGTCTTCTTGCTCCAGCCGCCCAAACCAGCGTCGGTCGTGCCGCGTGCTCCTGCCTCCCGTGGCCGGCTGTGATGCCACGGAGGCCTCACCGCCCCCTACTACTCCCAGCGCTGGCCAGGCCATCCCTCTACTCACCCACACCCCCTGTTATTCTGCGACGACAGCAGCCTCACACCGCAGCCGAACCAGTGAACCCTCGTACTCCTCTTCGCGTGGGCATCCACTGTTGCGCCTTCCCGGCTCCGAGTCGTCCCCTTCCTAGTCCTCGCCGTCGTCCACCACCCTGGTGCTCTCGGTGCGGCGTGGTCAACGTGGTCAACGACCGACTTCCATCGGAAGAGTACTGTACATGGAGAGGCTGACAGCTGGGTCCACGGCAGCCGCAAGGAAGTGCCTCCTTATTACGCGGAAAATAATTATTCCTCCACCTGACAGCGGGGACCCACCGGACGGGCCACTAGTATTTTGCGAAAAAAATTGTTTCCCCCTAACTCCTGGGACCCATCGGACGGGCCACCGTATTTCACGAAAAAAACGTTCCCCCCGCTGTCAGCTCGGACCCACCGGAAGTGGCTCCTTATTACGCACAAAAAATGAATACTCCCCCGGCTAGCTGGGACCCACCTTGCTGGGAGACTGACTTGTGGGCCTACTAAGTTAACGGGGACGAAGGGCTTTGTCAACTAAGTTAATATGAACGATTCTAGCTCCAGTGACCGTACGATGTCCATCCAATGGCCGTAGTGCTTCTTCAACCTCTGGTCTTCTTGCTCTAGCCACCCAAAGCAGCGCCGGTCGTTCCGCATGGTCCTGCCTCCCGTGGCCGGCTATGCTGTCGCAGAGGCCTCACCGCCCCTACTATTCCCACCGCTGGCCAGGCCCTACGGCGACGACAGCCTCACGCCGCAGCCGAACCAGTGAACCCTCGTAGTCCTCTCCGCGCGGGCTTCTACTGCCACGTCGTCCCCTTCCTAGGCCTTGCTGTCGCCCACCGCCGTGGTGCTCTCCGCGCGGCATGGTCAACGTGGTCAAGGAACGACTTCCATCGGAAGAGTACTGTACGTGGAGAGGCTGACAGCTGGGTCCACGGCCATAACCCAGTTTTTTTGTGATTTGCCAAGTAAGTCGCTTTGTCAGGCCTCTTGGGCTGCAAATCTTTCAAGCCGAGAAGAGCTTTCATTCGGCTGGCCGAGAAAATGGCCCATCAGTAATGAGCAATGGGTTGTACATTTTTAAAACACATCAAACCGGCAATTAGTTTCAAATATCTTTTTTTTCATTTCAAGATTTTAAATTACATTAATTTTTATTCATGGAGAATTTGTTGGATTTTATATTGATATACATTTATTTTTAAAATCAGTTTGAATGTGAGTCGAAATTTCGGGATTAAAAACAGCTCGGACCGTACCGAAATATGCAAAATTTCGTATAATTTTTTAACCGTTGCCACAATATGGGATGTAATGCTAACAAAAAGAATATGGGCTCCAAAAAAACCTTAAGAATTAGCAAATGGGATGTTTGCTGTTTTCCACAGATTTGAGGCTTTCCTAAAAAAAGGTTGACGCACAAGCAGTGACTATTGGATGGCCATCCAACAGCCGTCGTGCTTCTTCAATCTCTGCTCTTCCTGCTCCAGCCGCTCAAACAGGCGCCGGCGGCACTGCCTGTGCCCTCCTCCCTGCGGCCGGCTCTGCTACCGCGCAGGCCTCGTCGCCCCACCGTACTCCCATCGCTGGCCTAGCCATCCCTCTACTCACCCACACCCCCTGTTATTCTGCGGCGACGGCAGCCTCACACCGCAGCGAACCAGTGAACCCTCGTACTCCTCTACGCGTGGGCATCCACTGCCGCGTCTTCCCCGGCTCCGCGTCGTCCCCTTCCTAGGCCTCGCCGTCGTCCACCACCCTGGTGCTCTCGGCGTGGCGTGGTCAACGTGGTCAAGGAACGGATTCCATTGGACGTGGACTGTACGTGGAGAGGCTGACAGCTGGGTTCACGGCCGCAGCAAGGAAGTGCCTCCTTATTACGTGCAAAATAATTATTCCTACACCTGAAAGCGGGACCCACCGGACGGGCCACCGTATTTTGTGAAAAAAAACGATTCCCCCTGACTGCTGGGACCCACCATCTACATCTTCGCACGCAAGGAAGTGCGTCCGGGCAAAAAAACAATTCGCCCCCTGACTGCTGGGACCGACCAGCTACATCTTCGCAGGCAAGGAAGTGCCTGACAGTCGGGACCAACCTGGTCGAAGCATACGTAATGTTGTCATTCTGGTCACGAACGTGTATGTACATACTGGTCGATCTAGAGGCGCGCATGTGTTGTAGTAGAGGCGCGCACGTGTCGTAGTAGAGGTGCGCACATAGCATTTACATGTACGTACAGCGGCCAGGGTGCATGAAAAAAAATACGGCCACGTATGTGTACATACGGGCGGGGTCTCGAACGCCTACTCGCGCATACGTACGGCGACGGCTCGTGTACATGGCTGGTTCGGAATGGAGAAACATCGTCATCGTCGTGTTCATGGGGAGGCAACGGAATGCGTCGTGTTCATGGGGAGGCAACAAAATGCGTCGTGTTCATCGGGAGGGCTTGGACGGAACAGGCGATGGAAACGAGGCCTGGCGTAACGCAGAACGAAGGAAACGGCCTTGTGTTCGACCGGCCACGTTTGAAACGGGATCCTGTTCATCGGGAGGGGTCTGGCGTACCGCAAAACGGAGGAAACGGACCTCCTACGGTCGAAACGGGGGTCCTGTTGATCGGGAGGGGTGTGGCGTACCGCAAAATGGCGGAAACGGACTTGTGTTGGAGTGCTACGGTCGAAACGGGGGTCCTGTTCATCGGGAGGGGTGTGGCGTACCACAAAATGGGACTCCACGGGATACTGTTCATCTCCCCCGTCGACCTCCTCCAGCCTCCATGGGCTCCTGTTCATCCAGCCTCCACGGGCTCCTGTTCATCCAGCCTCCACCGCGTGCTACTCCACCGGCTACTATTCAACCACCCATCCACCGTCTACTGTTCATCCAGCCCTCCACACCACGGGGTCCTGTTCAACCACCCCTCCACCGTCTACTGTTCATCCAGCCCTCCACACCACGAGGTCCTGTTCATCCACCCCTCCACGGGCACCCCTCCACCATCTACTATTCATCCAGCCCTCCACCACACCACAGGGTCCTGTTCATCCAGAGGCAACGCCACCGCTCACTGTTCATCGAAACCCCCCCGCAACACTCACTGTTCATCCCATCGATCGGCTTCAGTTAGCAGCAGTAGCGAAGGAATCGCTCGATCGAGTTCAGTTAACAGCCATCGATCGATCGCTCAGGTTCAGTAATGCGGAGCCTGCAGTGCAATCGCTCGGGTTCAGTTAGAGCCCAACGCCTCGCTCAGGTTCAGTTAGAGCCAACGCCTCGCAAACACGCGTGTACGTGTACGAGAGAAACGCGCATCGCTCGGCCCCCGACCTCCCATCGTAACCGGGAACTCCCCGAAATTTTCCTCCCCCTTGCTTCTACCACGGTTTTTTCCGTCATGGACGGCCCAAAGAATGTCATGCAGCTGCGTCTCTGGCCCGCCCAGGACGAAAAGCCCATTTTCTCTCGAGAAAATTCCCTATTTGACACTATCTTAAAATCTGCTTCCTTATTTGACACTGGAAAAGTTTTTCTTCCCTATTTGACACAAGTTTTAAATTTTATTCCCTATATGACATTTTCGTCCATTTTGAGCCTAAATGACACCTAAAAAGACTCTTTTGCCCCTCATGTGGTATGTGTGTGGGTGGCAATAGCGCACACACGTAGGATCAGTGCGAGGGCAGGAGCACACACGCAGCAACACATACATATGCACCAACACACACGCATGCGCACACACATGCAACAACACGCACGCGCTCGTGCACACACACACACACGCAGCAACACACATGCACACGCAGCAACACACACGCAGGCAACACACACACATACACACACGCAGCAGCAGCACACACACAGGCAGCACATAGGCACGCAATAGCAGACACACGCGTGCGCGCGTACACACGCAGTAGCAAAGACACACGTAGCAGCACACATGCACACACACATGCAGCAGCAGCACACATGTGCGCGTGCACCCACACACGCAACAGCACACGCACGCGCGCGCACATACCACATGAGGGGCAAAATCGTCTTTTCGGGTATCATTTAGGCTCAAAATGGATGGAAGTGTCATATAGGGAATAAAATTTAGGACTAGTGTCAAATAGGGAAGAAAAAATTTCCAGTGTCAAATAAGGAACCAGATTTTAAGACAGTGTCAAATAAGGAATTTTCTCTTTTCTGTCATGATTTTTTATCATAGAAGTAGGAGCCCACCACATCTATGATGATACCGGGTTTTTTCACAATTATCGTCATAGAAGTGTCATATGTATGACAGGAAAAAAATTCGTTCGGCACAAAATGTCACAGATATGTCTTTTTTTTGTACTGAAAGTTACCGATGGAAGTAGACGAAAGAGAGGATGCCTTCCGAGGCATCCCCAAGCTTTGGCTTTTAGGTGTCCTTAGATTATCTTGGGGTGCCATGGGCATCCCCAAGCTTAGTCTCTTGCCACTCCTTCTTCGATAATCCATCAAATCTTTTACCCAAAACATGAAAACTTCACAACACAAAACTTAACAAAAAATCTCGTGAGCTCCGTTAGTGAAAGAAAACAAAACACCACTTCACAGTACTCTAATAAACTCATTATTTATTTATATTGGTGTTAAACCTACTGTATTCCAACTTCTTTATGGTTTATAAACTCTTTTACTAGCCATAGATTCATCAAAATAAGCAAGCAACACAGGCTTCTGGAACCCCAAAAATTCTAAAATAAATTTACGGACATGAGGAATTTATCTATTAATCATCTTCAAAAAGAATTAACTAAATAGAACTATCCAAATAAAAATGGCAGCAATTCTCGTGAGCGCTAAAGTTTCTGTTTTTTATAGCAAGATCAAAAAGACTTTCCCCAAGTCTTCCCAACGGTTCGACTTGGCACAAACACTAATTAAACACAAAAAATAGAACCAAAACAGAGGCTAAATAATTATTTATTACTAAACAGGAGCAAAAAGCAAGAAATAAAAATAAAATTGGGTTGCCTCCCAACAAACGCTATCGTTTAACGCCCCAAGCTAGGCATAAAAGCGAAGATAGATCTAGGTATTGCCATCTTTGGTAGGCAATCCATAAGTGGCTCCCATAATAGATTCATACCGTAATTTAATTTTCTTTCAGGGAAGTGTTCCATGCCTTTCCTAAATGGAAATTGGAATCTAATATTCACTTCCTTGATATCAATAATTGCACCAATTGTTCTAAGGAAAGGTCTACCAAGAATAATAGGACATGAAGGATTGCAATATATATCAAGAACAATAAAATCTACGGGCACATAATTCCTATTTGCAACAATAAGAACATCATTAATTCTTCCCATATGTTTCTTCATGGTGGAATCCGCAAGGTGCAAGTTTAAAGAGCAATCATCAAAATCCCGGAAACCTAGCAAATCACACAAAGTCTTTGGAATCGTGGAAACACTAGCACCCAAATCACACAAAGCATAGCATTCATGATCTTTAATTTTAATTTTAATCGTATGTTCCCACTCATCATAAAGTTTTCTAGGGATAGAAACTTCCAACTCAAGTTTTTCTTCATAAGAATGCATCAAAGCATCAACGATATGTTAGGTAAAGGCTTTATTTTGAATATAAGCATGTGGAGAATTTAGCACGGATTGCAACAAGGAAATACAATCTATCAAAGAGCAATTATCATAATTAAATTCCTTGAAATCCAAAATAGTGCGTTCATTGATATTTAAAGTTTTGATCTCTTCAATCCCACTTTTACCAATTTTTCCATCAAGATTTAAAAACTCTGAATTTTTGGAACGCCTTCTAGGTAAAGGTGGATCATGATAACCCACAAGTATAGGGGATCAATTGTAGCCTCTTTCAATAAGTAAGAGTGTCGAACCCAACGAGGAGCTAAAGGTAGAACAAATATTCCTTCAAGTTCTATCGACCACCGATACAACTCTACGCATGCTTGGCGTTCGCTTTACCTAGAATAAGTATGAAACTAGAAGTACTTTGTAGGTGTTTTTGGATAGATTTGCAAGATAATAAAGATTACGTAAATAAAAAGTAGGGGCTGTTTAGATAAAGATACAACTAAATTATTTTTAGTATAGAGCTTTTTGTTATGAGAAAGTTATTTGTCCCTAGGCAATCGATACCTAGACCGGTAATCATTATTGTAATTTTATACGAGGGAGAGGCATAAGCTAACATACTTTCTCTACTTGGATCATATGCACTTATGATTGGAACTCTAGCAAGCATCCGCAACTACTAAAGATCATTAAGGTAAAACCCAACTATAGCATTAAAGCATCAAGTCCTCTTTATCCCATACGCAACAACCCCCTTACTCGGGTTTGTGTTTCAGTCACTCACGACACCCACTATAAGCAAATCATGAACGTATTGCAACACCCTACATCGGGGATCCCTCATGCTTGTGTGACACGGAGAGCACCATAGGACAACACCAATAATAAAACATGCAACTCAAACCAATCTTGATCATCAAATAGCCCATAGGACAAAACGGATCTACTCAAACATCATAGGATAGCCATACATCATTGGGAAATAATATATAGCGTTGAGCACCATGTTAAAGTAGAGATTACATCGGGTAAGAGAGTGGTTCCACCGCTGCATAGAGGGGGGAAGAGTTGATGATGATGGTGGTGAAGTTGTTGGTAAAGATTGCGGTGATGATGATGGCCACGGTAGCGTTCCGGCACCACCAGAAGAGAAGGGGAGAGGGGGGCCCTTCTTCTTCTTCTTCCTTGACCTCCTCCCTAGATGGGAGAAGGGTTTCCCCTTTGGTCCTCGGCATCCATGGCATGGGAGGGGCGAGAGCCCCTCTGAGATTGGATCTGTCTCTTTGTCTCTCTCTGTTTCCGCGTTCCCAGATTCTACCCTTTCACCGTTTCTTATATTCCGGAGATCCGTAACTCCGATTGGGCTGAAATTTTAACACGATCTCTATGCGGATATTAGCTTTCTTGCGGCGAAAGAAGGGCATCAACCGCCTTACGGGGTGGCCACGAGGGTCAGGGGCGCGCCCAAGGGGGTGGGGCGCGCCCCCCTGCCTCGTGCCTCCCTCGGGCACCGTCTCGCATGGATTTTTCTTCCCAAAAATGATATATATTCCAAAAATGATCTCCGTCCGTTTTTATCCTGTTTGGACTCTGTTTGATATGGATTTTCTACGAAACAAAAAACATGCAACAAACAGGAACTCGCACCGGGCACTGGATCAATATGTTAGTCCCAAAAATAGTATAAAAAGTTGCCAAAAGTATATGAAAGTTGTAGAATATTGGCATGGAACAATAAAAAATTATAGATACAACGGACACGTATCAGCATCCCCAAGCTTAAATCATGCTCGTCCTCGAGTAGGTAGATGATAAAAAAAATTGATGTCGAATGCTACCTAGCATAATCTTGATCATGTAATCTAATCATGGCATGAATATTAAGACACGAGTGATTCAAATCAATAGCCTGTCATTTGACATAAAAACAATAATACTTCAAGCCTACTAATAAAGTAATCATGTCTTTTCAAAATAACATGGCCAAAGAAAGTTATCCCTACAAAATCATATAGTCTGGCTATGCTCCATCTTCACCACACAAAATATTCACATCATGCACAACCCCGATGACAAGCCAAGTAAGTGTTTCATACTTTTGATGTTCTCAAACCTTGTCAACTTTCACACAATACATGAGCGTGAGCCATGGACATAGCACTATAGGTGGAATAGAATGGTGGTTGGGGAGAAGACAAAAAGGAGTGAGTAGGGATTGCCATGCAACGGATGCACTAAGAGCTATAAGTGTATGAAAGCTCAGACTGAAAACTAAGTGGGTGTGCATCCAACATGCTTGCTCATGAAGACCTCGGGAATTTGAGGAAGCCCATCATCGGAATATACAAGCCAAGTTCTATAATGAGAATTCCCACTAGTATATAAAAGTGATAACTCAAGAGACTCTCTATATGAAGAACATGGTGCTACTTTGAAGCACAAGTGTGGTAAAAGGATAGTAACATTTCCCCTTCTCTCTTTTTCTCTCATTTTTTTGTTTTGTTTTGTTTTTTTTTGGTGGGCTTATTTGGAATTTTTTTTAATTTGGGCTTAGTTGGCCTCTTTTATTTTTTTGCAAAGTTCGGAGACTCATCCCAACTTGTGAGGGAATCATAGCTTCCATCATCCTTTCCTCACTGGGGCAATGCTCTAATAATGATGATCATCACACTTTTATTTACTTACAACTCAATATTACAACTCGACACTAGATCAAAGATATGACTCTATATGAATGCCTCCGGCGGTGTACCCGGATGTGCAATGATCTAGCGTAACAATGACATAAAAACGGACAAGCCATGAAAATATCATGCTAGCTATCTTACGATCATGCAAAGCAATATGACAATGAATGCTCAAGTCATGTATATGATGATGATGGAAGTTGCATGGCAATATATCTCGGAATGGCTATGGAGATGCCATAATAGGTAGGTATGGTGGCTGTTTTGAGGAAGGTATATGGTGGGTTTAAGGTACCGGCGAAAGTTGCGCAATACTAGAGAGGCTAGCAATGGTGGAAGGGTGAGAGTGCGTATAATCCATGGACTCAACATTAGTCATAAAGAACTCACATACTTATTGCAAAAATCTATTAGTCATCGAAACAAAGTATTAAGCGCATGCTCCTAGGGGGATAGATTGGTAGGAAAAGACCATCGCTCGTCCCCGACCGCCACTCATAAGGAAGACAATCAATAAATAAATCAGGCTCTGACTTCATCACATAACGGTTCACCATACATGCATGCTACAGGAATCACAAACTTCAACGCAAGTATTTCTATAATCCACAACTACCCACTTTCATGACTCTAATAGCACCATCTTTATATCGCAAAACTATTGCAAGGAATCAAACATATCATATTCAGTGATCTACAAGTTTTATGTAGGATTTTATGACTAACCATGTGAATGACCAATTCCTGTCATCTCTCTAAATAGATACAAGTGAAGCAAGAGAGTTTAATTCTTTCTACAAAAGATATGCCCGTGCTCTAACAAATATAAGTGAAGCAAAAGAGCATTCTACAAATGGCGGTTTTCTATGTAAAGAGAAACAGGCAATCCAAACTTCAAATGATATAAGTGAAGCACATGAAGCATTCTATAAAGCCATATTCAAAAGATATAAGTGAAGTGCATAGAGCATTCTACAAATCAACCAAGGACTATCTCATACCAGCATGGTGCATAAAAGGAGAATTAAAACTAAAGCAAAAGACGCTCCAAGATTTGCACATATCGCATGAACGAAACGAATCCGAAAACATACCGATACTTGTTGAAGAAAGAGGGGATGCCTTCCGGGGCATCCCCAAGCTTAGATGGTCTCCTTGATTTTTTACTTGGGGTGCCTTGGGCATCCCCAAGCTTAGATGGTCTCCTTGATTTTTTACTTGGGGTGCCTTGGGCATCCCCAAGGTTGAGCTCTTGCCTTTCTCCCTTCTTCTCACATTGAGACTTCCTCGATCATCGAACACTTCATCCACACATAACTTCAACAGAAAACTCGGTAAGATCCGTTAGTATAATAAAGCAAATCACTACTCTAGGTACTGTTGCAAACCAATTCATATTTTGTTTTTGCATTGTGTCTACTGTAGTATAACTTTTTCATGGCTTAATCCACTGATAAAAATTGATAGTTTCATCAAAACATGCAAACTATGCATCAAAAACAGAATCTGTCTAAAACTGAACAGTATGTAATAATCTGAAAATTCACCATACTTATGATACTTGAAAAATTCTGTAAAAATTAGGAAAAATAAAAAATTTGTATAGAAATACAATGATAAAAAAATCAGAACCATTTGACATTCCAGTACAAAATGTAAAATCGCGCACTACAGCCAAAGTTTCTGTCCTGCACCATACAAACCAACAAGCATTGTAAACATCCTAAAGGAAAACCTTGGCACATTATTTTTATAATACAATGGAATTGTAGAAGGGGATAATTATTTTTGTTGAAAAGTTTCTGTAATCAAGATTCATAAAGTTTTCATGAGCATGAACAAAGTTCAAAGAGCTCTCCCACTTCAACAATGCTTGTCTCTCTCACTTTCACTTTCCTTTTTGAAAAAGTTTTAGGTTCCCCTCTTTATTTTTTTGTTTTTAAACTATATAAAAGCACTCAACAGAAATAAATGACTAACTGAAACTTCCGGGTTGTCTCCCTGGCATCGCTTTCTTTAAAGCTATTAAGCTAGGCATATAGTGCTCAAGTAGTGAATCCACCCGGATCCCAAGGTATATCAAAGCCAATTTTAATTAGCAATTATTTGGCATTTAGTAGTGAGCACAAGGCAACATATATCATGCAACAACGAAGTTTAAGTCTCTTCCTATGCATCGACATGTCATAAAAGAACAATTCATGCACACAAAGTAAAGGCCAATGCATAGTATAAACAGTTTCTTGCAATTTTATCGTGTGGGAAACATAGAGAGGTGGAGATATGGTTCCTCTCTCATAATAGTTGCAAGTAGGAGCAGCAAGCACATGCATATTATATCTATCAAAATCATCATGTGCAGCGGTATAAGGCAATCCATCAATATAATCCTTAATAAGGGCAAACTTCTCCGATATAGTGTAGTCAGGAGAATTGAAAAAGATAGCAGGACTATCATGCGTAGGTGCAATAGCAACAATTTCATGTTTAACATAAGGAACTATAGCAAGTTCATCTCCATAAGCATAATTCATATTGGCATCTTGGCCACAAGCATAGCAAGCATCATCAAAAAGGGATATTTCAAGAGAATCCATGGGATCATAACAATCATCATAGCAATCATCCTTTGGTAAGCACGAAGGGAAATTAAACAATGTATGAGTTGAAAACTTACTCTCATTAGAAGGTGGGCACGGGTGATCAATCCGCTCTTCCTCCTTTTGTTCTTCTCTCTCCTCCTCATCTTTTTCATCCAATGAGCTCACAGTTTCATCAACTTCTTCTTCCATAGATTCCTGCAAAATATTAATCTCTTCTTGGAAAGCGGAGACTTTCTCAATAAGTGCATTAATATCGGAATTGTATTCATAATTCTCATAGCAATATTTGAGGATAGCTAAATTTTCAGGTCTATAAACAACATCATCAAAATCGTCAAACTCTTTAAACATAGATTCAATTTCATAAGCACCCATAAAAGCAACAAATTCTTCTATTTGTTCCACATCATAGTAATCATATCTACTATTAGCATAAGAAGCTAAGGTTTTATTATCATTAAATTTGCATGAAAAGGGAAGGTGTGGAGCCTTCATCCTAGAGCAACAAGTATAATCATAACTCAAGCATACTTGCCGAGCATACCACTTCAATATATAAATTTGATCCCATAATAGTTTCCATTTTTGTGTCAAGCAATAATCCCTAAGGTATTCACGTTGATCCAACGTTACTCCCATTACCAAATTGAATGGGGTTTTCTCTGGATTATCAAAGTAGTACATAATATCTGTCACATAACGAGCATCGAGGGTTTTAGGAGGTTCCTCATCTCCATGTGTAGCAAGTACACCTAATTTTTTTTGGTATTTCGTGTTCCGTATCCAT
This sequence comes from Triticum monococcum, assembly GCA_034509565.1. Classification (NCBI taxonomy): domain Eukaryota; kingdom Viridiplantae; phylum Streptophyta; class Magnoliopsida; order Poales; family Poaceae; genus Triticum; species Triticum monococcum. Next base: position 58,529,811 of record CM067846.1, on the reverse strand, counting down.
AACTAAAGATATAGAACAACTAAGAACAGAAAATAAAAATTACTTAGTGATAAAGCAAACTAGCACACACGAGAATATTCACCCCACACTATTGCTCCTTGGCAACGGCGCCAGAAAAAGGTCTTGATAACCCACAAGTATAGGGGATCAATGGTAGCCTCTTTCGATAAGTAAGAGTGTCGAACCCAACAAGGAGCTAAAGGTAGAACAAATATTCCCTCAAGTTCTATCAACCACCGATACAACTCTACGCACGCTTGACGTTCGCTTTACCTAGAACAAGTATGAAACTAGAAGTACTTTGTAGGTGTTTTTGGATAGGTTTCCAAGATAATAAAGATTATGTAAATAAAAATTAGGGGTTGTTTAGATAAAGACACAACTAAATTTGTTTTAGTAGAGAGATTTTTGTTACGAGAAAGTTATTTGTCAATAGGCAATCGATAACTAGACCGGTAATCATTATTGCAATTCTATATGAGGGAGAGGCATAAGCTAACATACTTTCTCTACTTGGATGATATGCACTTATGATTGGAACTCTAGCAATTATACGCAACTACTAAAGATCATTAAGGCAAAACCCAACCATAGCATTAAAGCATCAAGTCCTCTTTATCCCATATGCAACAACCCCTTACTCGGGTTTGTGTTTCAGTCACTCACGCAACCCACTATAAGTGAATCATGAACGTATTGCAACACCCTACAGCGGGGATCCCTCACGCTTGCGTGACACGGAGAGCACCATAGGACAGCACCAATAATAAAACATGCAACTCAAACCAATCTTGATCATCAAATAGCCCACAGGACAAAACAGATCTACTCAAACATCATAGGATAGCCATACATCATTGGGAAATAATATATATCCTTCAGAACCATGTTTAAGTAGAGAATACAACGGGTAAGAGAGAGGTTACACCGCTGCATAGAGGGGGTGAGGGAGTCTTGGATTAGGGGTCTCCGGACAGCCGGACTATATCCTTTTGCCGGACTGTTGGATCATGAAGATACATGATTGAAGACTTCATCTCGTTTCCTGATGGGACTTTACTTGGCGTGGAAGGCAAGCTAGGAAATACGGATATGTATATCTCCTCCTTTGTAACCGACATTGTGTAACCCTAGCGCTCTCCGGTGTCTATAAAAACCGGAGGGTTTTAGTCCGTAGGACAACAGACAATCATACCATAGGCGAGCTTCTAGGGTTTAGCCTCTCTGATCTCGTGGTAGATCTACTCTTGTAATACTCATATCATCAAGAACAATCAAGCAGGACGTAGGGTTTTACCTCTATCAAGAGGGCCTAAACCTGGGTAAAACATCGTGTCCCCTGCCTCCTGTTACCATCCGCCTTAGATGCACAGTTCGGGACCCCCTACCCGAGATCCGCCGGTTTTGACACCGACATTGGTGCTTTCATCGAGAGTTCCACTGTGTCATCATCATAAGGAAGATGGCTCGCCTCATTGTCAAGGACAACATCGCCTCTGGGGGAGCCCTGGCTGTAGGCTAAACTCTCTGACTAGGAAGCTTCGTCATGACCGCCTGCTCGGCCGCTGCGCCGACGATGACCTCTCGGGTCATCGAAAATAGCCTCCACATCGGCTCAAAATTTGCTGAGCAAATGGATCCAATGGAGCTCTCCTCTTTGAGCGAGCTCTTGGACCGCATTGCCGCTTTGGGAGTCACTACAGACTATGATAGGATCGAGCTTAAACCCGACAAAAGGGAGATTAACTCTTCACCGGTCACCCATCAAATAGCAGTAGTGGAGGAGCAATGCGGCGATTCTCCCTCTATCCAGAGGACGAACTATGTCCGGATTCCCGAGCTCTCCGAACAGGATACGCGCTCACGGGAGGACGCCGCCCTAACCCTGAATCCAGAATCAGGCCGCATACCGAACCCGCAGGGCAATATCCCGGAGCCTGAACTTCCAAGATCGGAAACTCCCCTACCCCGGGATCACAGATTGGGTCTGGACTTAAATCCACCCACCCACCCAGATACAAACTATCTTTCCCACGCCCCAAGAGACAGTACATCACTATTGGGCCAGATTCCTCCTTGTAATGAACAAGGTCAAGGACTGTCGCGAGGAAGATGCAATTTCGTTCTTTTGCAACAATTGCACTGGAGAGCTCCATTGGATCCATCAAAGGTGCATGAGGGAGAGCTCTATAAGAAAAGCACAACCGGAGTCCTTCAAAGGTGCATCTCTGAAGAGAAAGGGCGGAAGTTGTTGGCAGAAATCCATGCCGGACTCGGCGGCCACCACGCAGCAGCCCGGGCCCTTATAAGTAAGGCCTTCCATATAGGTTTTTATTGGCCGACGGCCCGGGCAGATGCACAGCATCTTGTTCAACATTGCGTTGGTTGCCAGCGTTTTGCAAACCAAAGCCACATGCCACCTACCACACTCCAAACCATCCCCATTACTTGGCCCTTTGCGGTCTAGGGCTCGATATGGTCGGACCCCTCAAGGGGGGAACCCATAAGAGAAAATACTTACTGGTCATGGTGGATAAACTCACCAAATGGATAGAAGCCAAACCTGTCAAAACTGCTGATTCCGGACCAGTGATAGACTTCGTATCCGGGGTTGTACACCGTTATGGCGTTCCCCACAGCATCATCACTAACAACGGCATGAACTTTACAGCCGACAAGGTGAAACTTTGGTGCAGCAACATGGGCATCAAGCTCGATTATGCTTCTGTCTATCATCCGCAAACTAACGGTCAAGTCAAACGAGCTAATGGTCTTATCATGAGTGGTATTAAACCCAGATTAGTCTGGTCCTTAAAGAAATCGGACACCCATCGGGTAGAGGAGCTCGACTCCGTACTATGGGGGCTGCTGACCATGCCGAATCATACTACTGGATACACACCGTTTTTTATGGTGTACGACGTTGAGGCGGTGCTACCTTGCATTCATGAATCACCTCGAGTGCGCATCTACGAAGAAAGAGAGGCCGAGCTCGATCGGCGGGACAGTTTGTATTGCCTGGAGGAGGAGCGCGACATGGCAAAAGCTCGTTCTGCATTCTATCAACAACAGGCTCGAAGGTATCAAAGCAAAGAAGTGCGCGCCAAAACCTATAACGTTGGTGAAGTAGTTCTGCGCCTGCCGGAGAAGAAAAAGAACAAGCTTAAGCCCAAATGGGAAGGTCCCTTCATTATCGACCAGGTTCTGACTGGTGGAGCATACCATCTGCAGGATGCATCAAATAATCGACTCGAGCCAAACCCATGGAACGCAGCCAGACTCCGAAGATTCTACACCTAGCGTCGGACTCTATGTTCGTCTCCTTACCTCCATGAATTTTCTGCACGTCTGTTTTTTCCTCTTTCTTTCTTTCTTTTCTCTTCAAATCCCTAAAGGGCTAAACCTGTGTCTTGGTTACACAATCTCGATGCGCTAACCGCGCTCAATATACCTGGCGGCTTCCTATACATAAGCTTAATCTAATTATTTTTCCGGGCTTCATGCCCCGCACATGTGTTATTCTTTCGCATGTACCCTTTTTTCGCCATCATATGCATCGATATGACTTAAGTTTTGGCCAAGCTGGGTTTCCTGGCTCTTGTGTTTGTGCCCTACATTCCCGTTAATTCGGCTAGGGCATAAGGGGAGCACCTCTGCGATTGTTACTGCCGGGTCAGCCGGATGTGTACCTCAGACTGGGTGAAGCCGAAAGCTAGCGTTCATAAGGGAATATTCGGTCGGTGAATAAAAGATGACTTTCACTTAAATTACTACATGCCCCAGATGTTTTTAACCCGCATCTCGCAGTTCGGACATGCACATTAGGGCATGCGTACCTAGGGAAAGGAACCCTTAACAGAACTATTCTCCCTGGAAGATGTTTCTTACTACCCATGTAATATAACATAGCTAGTTGGGTACTTGTCTGTTCAAGCACTTATGACCCCTACGCCTGGTTTCCACGCATACCCCAGTTTTTATATAACCGAGTGGGTATTCGGATACACTCCGGACTATCGGGTCCAGAGGTCGAAGCGAAAAGGTCCGCCATGACAAATGATTTACAATCCGGATAGGGACATTACATATGTCACTTGAAGTACACAGTCACTAAGACTGATTAAATTCTTCTTCTATGCCATCCAATAGGCTATCTAGCCTACAATCCAGTTGGGAATACTTGGCGGCTAACTCTACTTGATGATACACTAAACTAACAGGGATCTCTTTCCCATCAGGCCCCACAGGTCCGACCTCGGCCATGTGGTTTGGGTCAGCCTTGGTGTATCGTGTCTTCATCATAGCCTAGGCTTCCCATGCACCTTTTTGGCAGGCTGATATCTTCCATAACCGGAAGCGCCGTCGTACTCCCTTCAGCTTCTCTATAAGCTCCCCCATGCCTCCTGGCAAGGACGCGGATGGCCACAAGGCTTCGGCAATACTCTGCATCACCTGCCCAACTTGTTCGTGCAGTTTTGAGAGCTCTGACAGAAGATCACCCGATGACCCGGGCATCTCCTTCGCGGGACGACCCATCAGCATACCTGCAGATATAACGCTGTTAGCAGGCTTCTTCGCCGAACTCCTTTAAAAAGTTCGTTCAAGCACTTACTAAAAATGCCGCGCTGAAGCCGTTTATTCTCCTTCACGGAGTCCGCAAGCTGGGCTCGGACGTCCTTCAGTTCCACGCCCAGCCGGATATTTGCATCTTGGAGATCATTTTTCTCCTTCCTGACTCACGTCAGCACACGCTCGCCAGCGTTTTGCTGTCGATCATCACGTGTCGTATCCACCTCCACGGCCTCCGGATTCACTCCAGGGCCACCTGCAACATCTATTGTTAGGTGTGCATATACGCCGCATACTACATGGTACTGATATTGTTTGCAATAAACAAAGGAGTTACCAGGGGGACCATTCTTGGATTCCTTCAATGCGGCAACAACGACTTCCAGCTGGGCCTTGCACTCATCCAGCTCTTGAGATAGTTGGGAATTCTTCTTCGTAAGAACCTGCATAAATATTGATCCTTAAATCAGTTGCGTCAACTGTTTCAAGTCTCAGGGGCTATTGATACATATAATCGTCAGATTTACTTACCCGTACATCCCTTACATACTGGTTCATGGCTCTGGCTAGACCATTTTGAGCAGCACGGAGGTACGCATCTCCAGAATTGAAGGCATCAAATGCCTCTGGTGAGAAGCATGCATCACGGAGTACGGCCTGGCGACGCCTATGATTCATGGCGCTCTCCACTTCTGAATTTGTAGCAGACAGTCTATCCGCATCCTCTGTAGGAGGAGTATCCGACGTCCGCCCCATGTTGGCTTCCACCTCTATGTCCGGCCCTGGAGCCCGACTGGTGGAAGCGTGATCGGTAGCCTCTCCGCACATATTCCGGCGAGCGTTTTTTCTATTAAAGAAACATGGACGTCATTGCATTTTGAGAAATACAACAACCACGGAGCGGGCTTTTTTCGTTTCACACCTCTGCGCTAGCGTCTCCGTCCTGACCGCCTTCCTTTTTGGCCTACCCGACCTCGGTGCCTCTTGTTGGCGAGTTGCTGCGGGTTCGGCATGGCGTCCCGAATGCCTTCCCTGTAAAACACCATATGTTTATGGTAGGTGAAGTGTCTAAAAGGGGATCCTAGTTTTCGGAGTGGGAATTTTGGTTTTTCTTACGTGCGACGTAGGGAGCAGTTCGGGATAGTCGGCCGTAATGGCCACCATGGCGTCATCACAGCTCAGTTGATAGAACTGCCTGTCTATCAGCTCCACGAATATGTCCGGATCTTCTTCGAGTCCGGGACCGAGGGACCGGTCAGGGTCCTCTGGTTGCGAAGATGGGCTGTTGACCTCCCTTACAGCTTTTCGCAGTTCCTGCCGTAAAATGGCAAGGTAAGTATCTACGATAAAAAATGCGGGAAGAATGAGAGTAAGGAGATATGACTCACCCAGCTTGGTGGGTTGTACATGGAGAATACATCCCGTGGATTGATGTGGATGAACTCCTCTTCCTCCACCTTGAACAACTCAAACAGAATTTTTGCTAAAGCAGCAGCGGTGTCCGGTCCCTTACGCCCACAATGGGTGGCATCATCTTCCCCATTGAAACACCACAGGGGGTGCCCTCGATATTGAAGTGGCTGCATTCCCCACATTATGCATATTAACATAACCTCGATTACTGCCAATCCTGATTGAGCCAACGCTTTAATCCGGTTCATCAGGTAAAGGACTTCTCCGTTGTCTTCCTCCTGGGGGCTCCGTGGGCGCCAGCTATGTCGTTTCTTCATAGGAGCATTGTTGAACTCGGGAAGACCCCGCCGAACAGGGTCCGGAAGGGGAACGTCCTCCATATAAAACCATTTCGAAGGCCAGTCTTCGGACGTCTTCTTCGGAGTACCGGACAGGTATCCGGTTTCGGTGATGCGCCATATTTCGGCTCCACCCACTTGATAAAGTAACCCCTTCTGTGTGCGAGGGACGAGGCAAAATAACCTCTTCCACAGATCGAAATGAGCCTCGCAGCCCAGGAATAACTCGCAAAGGGCGACGTAGCCGGCGATGTGTCGTATGGAAGCAGGGGTTAAATTGTGCAGTTGGAGGTCGTAAAACTCCAGGAGCCCGCAGAGGAACGGATGAATTGGAAATCTGAGTCCCCTCAATAAGTAAGGAACAAGGCACACCCGCTCCCCCATAGAGGGGCTGGGGAAGCTCTCCGCTTGCTCCCCGCCATTATAGGTGGCGAGCCCGGCTCGGACGGGAACCATATACGCTGGAGGGAGAAATCCCTGGGTCTGTAGTTCAACTAATCGATTGTGTGGGACGGAGCATCTCTCCCAATCACTGCGCTTAGGGCTACGGGGGCAAGAGGAGGAGCTGCGGTGGTCGGCCATGTTGGAATGGATTTTTCCGAAGCACGCTTCGATGGATTCTCACTGTGGGAGGATGGTATGGATTGGATCTAGGAATCCCCATCCCTTTAATAGACAATTTATTTATCTGGCTAGGGGGTGAATGTAAAAACGCCCTGGCTCCTCGTATTCATTCGACGCGTGGAAGATAGCCCTTATGGGGCGTAGAAGCCAAGAAGTCCAACATTTATGGGTCCGGACACTACTTAGTCAACATTCAAGATTTGAGAAGAACCCGCCTTGCAATGCCGAAGACAATACTGCATGCCAGACTTGACGTCATTGAAGCCTGGTTCGAGGGCTACTGAGGGAGTCCTGGATTAGGGGGTCTCTGGATAACCGGACTATATCCTTTTGCCGGACTGTTGGATCATGAAGATACAAGATTGAAGACTTCATCTTGTGTCTGGATGGGACTTTACTTGGCATCGAAGGCAAGCTAGGCAATACGGATATGTATTTCTCCTCCTTTGTAACCGACATTGTGTAACCCTAGCTCCCTCCGATGTCTATATAAACTGGAGGGTTTTAGTCCGTAGGACAACAGACAATCATACCATAGGCTAGCTTCTAGGGTTTAGCCTCTCTGATCTCATGGTATATCTACTCTTGTAATACTCATATCATCAAGAACAATCAAGCAGGACGTAGGGTTTTGCCTCTATCAAGAGGGCCCAAACCTGGTTAAAACATCATGTCCCCTGCATCCTGTTACCATCCGCCTTAGACGCACAGTTCGGGACCCCCAACCCGAGATCAGCCGGTTTTGACACCGGCGGGGGGAAGAGTTGGTGATGATGGCGGTGAAGTTGTTGGTGAAGATTGCGGTGATGATGATGGCCACAGCAGCGTTCCAGCGCCACCGGAAGAGAAGGGGAGAGGGGCCCCTTCCTCTATTTCTCCCTTGACCTCCTCCCTAGCTGGGAGAAGGGCTTCCCATCTGTTCCTTAGCCTCCATGGGGTGGGGGGGGGGGCGAGAGCCCCTCCGAGATTGGATCTGTCTCTTTCTCTCTCTCTGTTTCTGCGTTCCCAGATTCTACCCTTTCACCGTTTCTTATATTCCCAGAGACCTGTAACTCCGATTGGGCTGAAATTTTAACACGATCTCTAAGCAGATATTAGCTATCTTACGGCGGAAGAAGGGCATCAACCGCCTTACAGGGTGGCCATGAGGGTCAGGGGCGCGCCTAGGGGGGTGGGGTGTGCCCCCCTGCCTCGTGCCTCCCTCGGGCACCGTCTCGCGTGGATTTTTCTTCCCGGAAATCATATGTATTCCAAAAATGATCTCCGTCCATTTTTATCCCGTTTGGACTCCGTTTGATATGGATTTTCTGCGAAACAAAAAACATCTAACAAACAGGAACTGGCACTGGGCACTGGATCAATATGTTAGTCCCAAAAAATAGTATAAAAAGTTGCCAAAAGTATATGAAACTTGTAGAATATTGGCATGGAACAATCAAAAATTATAGATACAACGAAGACGTATCAGATCATATTCAGCCCCATCATTATCAAGATTCATATTGCGAAACAAAGATTTAATAGGAGACACATCAATAACTTTTAGATCTTCATCTTTATTTTCATAGAAACTAGAAGAACACGCTTTCACAAAACAATCTTTCTTAGCACGCATCCTAGCGGTTTGTGATGGGTACTTGGTATGTTGACTTTTGCGTAGACTCCCCGGCAACGGCGCCAGAAATCCTTCTTGCTACCTCTCGAGCATTGCGTTGGTTTTCCCTTGAAGAGGAAATGGTGATGCAGCAAAGTAGCGTAAGTATTTCCCTCAGTTTTCGAGAACCAAGGTATCAATCCAGTAGGAGGCCACGCACGAGTCCCTTGCACCTACACAAACAAATAAAATCCTCGCAACCAACGCAATAAAGGGATTGTCAATCCCTTCACGGTCACTTACGAAAGTGGGATCTGATAGGTACGATAAGATAATATTTTAGGTATTTTTATGATAAAGATGCAAACTAAATAAAGCGAAATAAAAACGGCACCAGAAATAGCTTGTTGACTGGAGATTAATATGATGGAAAATAGACCTGGGGGCCATAGATTTCACCAGTGGCTCCTGTCGAGAGCATAAGTATTACGGCGGGTAAACAAATTACTGTTGAGCAATTGACAGAATTGAGCATCGTTATGAGAATATCTAGGTATGATCATGTATATAGGCATCACGTCCGAGACAAGTAGACCAACTCCTGCTTGCATCTACTACTATTACTCCACACATCGACCGCTATCCAGCATGCATCTAGAGTATTAAGTTCAAAAGAACAGAGTAATGCTTTAAGTAAGATTACATGATGTAGAGGGATAAACTCATGCAATATGACATAAACACCATCTTGTTATCCCCGATGGCAACAATACAATACGTGCCTTGTTGCCCCTACTGTCACTGGGAAAGGGCACCGCAAGATTGAACCCAAAGCTAAGCACTTCTCCAATTGCAAGAAAGATCAATCTAGTAGGCCAAACCAAACTGATAATTCGAAGAGACTTGCAAAGATAACCAATCATACATAAAATAATTCAGAGAAGATTCAAATATTGTTCATAGATAAACTTGATCATAAACCCACAGTTCATCGGTCTCAACAAACACACCGCAAAAGAAGATTACATCGAATAGATCTCCACGAGAATCGTGGAGAACTTTGTATTGAGATCCAAAAAGAGAGAAGAAGCCATCTAGCTAATAACTATGGACCCAAAGGTCTGAGGTAAACTACTCACACATCATCGGAGAGGCTATGGTGTTGATGTACAAGCCCTCCGTGATCGATGCCCCCTCCGGCGGAGCTCCAGAAAAGGCCCCAAGATGGGATCTCACGGGTACAGAAGGTTGCGGTGGTGGAATTGGGTTTTTGGCTCCGTATCTGGTAGTTTGGGGGTACGTAGGTATATATAGGAGGAAGGAGTACGTCAGTGGAGCAACATGGGCCCCACGAGGGTGGAGGGTGCGCCTGGGGGGGTAGGTGCGCCCCCTACCTCGTGCCTTCCTGGTTGATGTCTTTACGTGGGGTCCAAGTCCTCTGGATCACGTTCGTTCCGAAAATCACGTACCCGAAGGTTTCATTTCGTTTGGACTCCGATTGATATTCTTTTTCTATGAAACTCTGCAATAGGCAAAAAAACAGCAATCCTGGGCTGGGCCTCCGGTTAATAGGTTAGTCCCAAAAATAATATAAAAGTGTATAACAAAGCCCATTAATCATCCAAAACAGAATATTATATAGCATGAAGCAATCAAAAATTATAGATACGTTGGAGACGTATGAACATGTCCTTAACCTCATCATATAAATGAAATTCCACTGAAGGTGGTGATTTCTTAGCATGAAAGTAATTTTTTTGCATGAAAATATTAGTGAGGAGGAGATATTGTTCGTGCTGGTCACGGAGGAAGTCGACGAGGCCGGCATTCTCCGCCAAATAATAAAAGTCCTCATAAATCCTGGCTGCTCTCAAGAACTCATCACAAGGCCATTCACACGGCCGAACCTCCGCAGTGCAAGGGAGATTATATTTGGGCTTCTTATTCTCTTCACTTTGCTTATCCTTTCAACTTTGGTTCGAAGAGCCCCTCAACAATATTTTCATCATTTTATTTCTCCGAAAAATTTCTGAAATTTTTAGTGACTCAAAATGAAAGTGAACCAAACTCAACAAGATTGATAGCAACTACTCCTACAAGTTCCTAGAGGCCATATCATGCATTAAAACTACTTTTGACCACATAAATTTGACATGCAAGCTCAAGAACAGGGTCACCTAAGCAGCAAAAATTTGCAATAAATAAAACACTAGAACAAAAACTAATTGGACCATTGGAGGAGTCACATACCGAAGAACAATCCCCCAAAGCAGTTTTGCGAATGGAGCTTTGAGCAAGGAGATCGAAAATGGAAGCAAGATGAGCTAGAACTCAGGTTTGAGCTGGTGGAGGATTTTTTTTCTGGAGGAAGAAGAAGTGTGTGGGTGCAAGAATAAGTGGAGGGGGCCCACGTGGGGTCCATGAGGCAGGGGGCGCGCCCCAGGGGGGTGGGCGCGCCCTCCACCCTCATGGGCACATGGTGAGGCCCCCTGGTATGTTCTTAGTGCCAATAATTCTTAAATATTGTAGAAAAAATCATATTAAATTTTCAGGACATTTGGAGAACTTTTATTTTCGGGGTATTTTTTCATTACAAGGATAGTTCAGAAAATAGACAGAAAATACTATTTTTACTTTTTTAATCTAAATAACAGAAAGTAAAAGGAGGGTATAGAGAGTTGTGCTTTCTAACTTCATCCATCTCATGCTCATCAAAAGGAATCCATTAACAAGGTTGATCAAGTCTTGTTGACAAACTCTTTCCGAATAACATGAAACAGGAGAATTTTCGAATAACACTATGTTACCTCAACGGGGATATGCATGTCACCGACAATAAGAATATCATATTTCTTCTTGGTAGTAGGAAGAGGAAATTCAAAACCTGCAATGGTAATTATTGAAGTTTTTCCAATAGAATTAATATTGTGGACTTGAGGTTGTTTCCTCGGAAAGTGTACCATATGCTCATTACCATTAACATGAAAAGTGACATTGCCTTTGTTGCAATCAATAACAGCCCCTATAGTATGCAAAAAGGGTCTACCAAGAATAATAGACATACTATCGTCCTCAGGAATATCAAGAATAAGAAAGTCCGTTAAAATAGTAACATTTGCAACCACAACAGACACATCCTCACAAATACTGACAGGTATAGCAGTTGATTTATCAGCCATTTGCAAAGATATTCAGTAGGTGTCAACTTATTCAAATCAAGTCTACGATACAAAGAGAGAGGCATAACACTAACACCGGCTCCAAGATCACATAAAGCAGTTTTAACATAGTTTCTTTTAATGGAGCATGGTATAGTTGGTACTCCTGGATCTCCAAGTTTCTTTGGTATTCCACCCTTAAAAGTATAATTAGCAAGCATGGTGGAAATTTCAGCTTCCGGTATCTTTCTTTTATTTGTAACAATATCTTTCATGTACTTAGCATAAGGATTCATTTTAAGCATATCTTTCAAACACATACGCAAAAAGATAGGTCTAATCATTTCGGAAAGCGCTCAAAATCCTCATCATCCTTTTTCTTGGATGGTTTAGGAGGAAAAGGCATGGGTTTCTGAACCCATGGTTCTCTTTCTTTACCGTGCTTCCTAGCTACAAAGTCTCTCTTATCATATCGTTGATTCTTTGATTGTGGGTTATCAAGATCAACAACAGGTTCAATCTCTACATCATTGTTATTGCTAGGTTGGGCATCAACATGAAAATCATCATTAACATTATCACTAGGTTCATGTTCATTACCAGATCTTGTTTCAGCATCAGAAATAGAAATATCATTGGGATTCTCAGGTGTGTCAACAACAGGTTCACTAGAATCATGCAAAGTCCTATCATTTTCCTTTTTCTTCCTTTTAGAAGGACTAGGTGCATCAACATTAGTTCTCTGAGAATCTTACTCAATTCTCTTAAGGTCGCCCTTAGGATACAAAGGTTGTTGAGTCATTTTACCCCCTCTAGTCACAACTCTAACAACATTATCATTTTTCTTATTATTTAATTCATTGAGCAGATCATTCTGAGATTTAAGTACTTGTTCTACTTGAGTGGTAACCATAAAAGCATGTTTACTAATAAGCTTAAGTTCACCTTTAACTCTAGACATATAATCACTCAAGTGTCCAATCATATAAGCATTAAGTTTCAATTGTCTACCAACATAAGCATTGAAGTCTTCTTGTTTTACCATAAAATTATCAAACTCATCCAAGCATTGGCTAGCAAATTTAGTAGATGAGATTTTACCCTTATCAAATCTATAGAGAGAATTTACCTTTACTACCTATGTCAGGTTATCAAGACCATGTATTTCTTCATTAGGTGGTAAATTCTTAACATCTTCAGCTTTAATACCTTTTTCTTTCATAGATTTGTTTGCCTCTTGCATATCTTCAGGACTGAGAAATAGAATACCCCTTTTCTTCGGAGTTGGCTTAGGAGTTGGTTCAGGAAGTGTACAATCATTTTCCTTACTCAACATATTATTCAATAGCAATTCAGCTTGATCAACCGTTTTTTCCCTGAAAACACAGCCAGCACAACTATCCAGGTGGTCTCTGGAAGCCTCGGTTAGTCCATTATAAAAGATATCAAGTATTTCATTTAGGCAATGCATTAAGTAATCAGAGAAGCCTCCCCCAAGATGGTGGGAGACTCTCTTCTTCAATTTGCACAAAATTATATATTCCCTTAAGGCTGCTTGTTTCTTATGAGTGGGGAAATATTTAGCAGAGAAGTAATAAATCATATCCTGGGAACTACGCACACAGCCAGGATCAAGAGAATTAAACCATGTTTTTGAAGGAAATATGCCCTATAGGCAATAATACAGTTGTTATTTACATTTCCTTATATCATGATAAATGTTTATTATTCATGCTAGAATTGTATTAACCGGAAACTTACTACATGTGTGAATACATAGACAAACAGAGTGTCACTAGTTTGCCTCTACTTGACTAGCTCGTTGAATCAATGATGGTTATGTTTCCTAACCATAGACATGAGTTGTCATTTGATTAACAGGATCACATCATTATAGAATGATGTGATTGACTTGACCCATCCGTTAGCTTAGCACGATGATCGTTTAGTTTGTTGCTATTGCTTTCTCCATAACTTTTGCATGTTCCTATGACCATGAGATCATGCAACTCTCGAATACCGGAGGAACACTTTGTGTGCTACCAAACATCACAACGTAACTGGGTGATTATAATGGTGCTCTACAGGTGTCTTCGATGGTGTTTGTTGAGTTGGCATAGATCGAGTTTAGGATTTGTCACTCCGATTGTCGGAGAGGTATCTCTGGGCCCTCTCGGTAATGTACATCACTATAAGCCTTGCAAGCAATGTAGCTAATGAGTTAGTTACGGGATGTAGCATTACAGAACGAGTAAAGAGACTTGCCGGTAACGAGATTGAACTAGGTATTGAGATACCGACGATGAAATCTTAGGCAAGTAACATACCAATGACAAAGGGAACAACGTATATCGTTATGCGGTTTGACCGATAAAGATCTTCGTAGAATATGTAGGAACCAATATGAGCATCCAGGTTCCGCTATTGGTTATTGACTGGAGACGTGTCTCGGTCATGTCTACATAGTTCTCGAACCCGTAGGGTCCGCACGCTTAATGTTCGGTGACGATCGTATTATGAATTTATGTGTTTTGATGAACCTAAGGTAGTTCAGAGTCCCGGATATGATCATGGACATAACAAGGAGTCTCAAAATGGTCGAGACATAAAGATTGATATATTGGATGACTATATTTGGACATCGGAATGGTTTCGGGTGAGTTCGGGCATTTACCGGAACCCCGCGGGAGGTATATGGGCCTTATTGGGCCATAGTGCGAGAGAGGAGAAGGGAGCTGCTACCTCTTGAGCATGCGTTGGTTTTCCCATGAAGATAAAAGGGTGACGCAGCAAAGTAGCGTAAGTATTTCCCTCAGTTTTGAGAACCAAGGTATCAATCCAGTAGGAGGTAGCACGATAGTCGCCTAGTACCTGCACAACAAACAAAAACCTCGCAACCAACACGATAAAGGGGTTGTCAATCCCGTCACGGTCACTTACGAAAGTGAGATCTGATAGAGATAATAAGATAAATATTTTTGGTATTTTTGTGGTATAGATTGGAAAATAAAGATTGCAAAATAAACAACGATAAAAATAGCAAGTAGATATGAAAATAATATGATGGAAGATAGACCCGGGGTCCATAGTTTTCACTAGTGGCTTCTCTCAAGATAGCAAACTCTACGGTGGGTGAACAAATTACTATCGAGCAATTGATAGAAAAGCGCATAGTTATGAGAATATTTAGGCATGAGCATGTATATAGGCATCACGTCCGCGACAAGTAGATCGAAATGATTCTGCATCTACTACTATTACTCCACACATCTGCTACGTCTTGAGCTTGCGTTGGTTATCTCCGAAGAGGAAGGGATGATGCAGCAGAGTAGCATAAGTATTTCCCTCAGTTTTTGACAACCAACGTATCAATCCAGTAGGAGCCCATGCTCAAGTCCCTCGTACCTGCACAAAGCGATAGCTACTCGCAACCAACGCGATTAGGGGTTGTCAAGCCCTTCACAGTCACTTACGAGAGTGAGATCTGATAGATATAATATTTTTGGTATAAAGATGCAAAGTAAAAAGTAAAAGCAAAGTAAAAAAGCAAAACAAGATTAAAGTGATGGAGATTGATATGATGAGAATAGACCCGGGGGCCATAGGTTTCACTAGTGGCTTCTCTCAAGAGCATAAGTATTCTATAGTGGGTGAACAAATTACTGTTGAGCAATTGACAGAATTGAGCATAGTTATGAGAATATCTAGGCATGATCATGTATATAGGCATCACGTCCATGACAAGTAGATCGAAATGATTCTGCATCTACTACTATTACTCCACTCATCGACCGCTATCCAGCATGCATCTAGAGTATTAAGTTAAAAACAGAGTAACGCCTTAAGCAACATGACATGATGTAGAGAGATAAATTCATGCAATATGAAATAAACCCCATCTTGTTATCCTCGATGGCAACGATACAATACGTGCCTTGCTGCCCCTTCTGTCACTGGGTAAGGACACCGCAAGATCGAACCCAAAACTAAGCACTTCTCCCATGGCAAGAACTACCAATCTAGTTGGCCAAACCAAATGGATAATTCAAAGAGACTTGCAAAGATAACCAATCATACATAAAAGAATTCAGAGAAGATTCAAATATTATTCATAGATAGACTTGATCATAAACCCACAATTTACCGGTCTCAACAAACACACCGCAAAAAGAAGATTAAATCGAATAGATCTCCACAAGAGAGGGGGAGAACTTTGTATTGAGATTCAAAGAGAGAGAAGAAGCCATCTAGCTACTAACTATGGACCCGAAGGTCTGAGGTAAACTACTCACACTTCATCGGAGGGGCTAGGATGATGTAGAAGCCCTTCGTGATGAAGGCCCTCTTCCGGCGGAGCTCCGGAACAGGCCCCAAGATGGGATCTCGTGGATATGGAAAGTTGCGGCGGTGGAATTAGGTTTTTGGCTCATGTTCTGATCATTTGGGGGTACGTGTGTATATATAGGAGGAAGAAGTACGCCAGAGGAGCAACGAGGGGCCCACGAGGCAGGGGGGCGCACCCTAGGGGGGGCGCCCCCCACCCTCGTGACCGCCTATTTTGTTCCTTGGAGCAGGGTCCATGTCTCCTGGATCACGTTCGGTGAGAAAATCACGTTCCCGAAGATTTTATTCCGTTTGGACTCCGTTTGATATTCCGTTACTTCGAAACACTGAAATAGGCAAAAAAACAGCAATTCTGGGCTGGGCCTCCGGTCAATAGGTTAGTCCCAAAAATAATATAAAAGTGGAAAATAAAGCCCAATATAGTCCAAAACAGTAGATAATATAGCATGGATCAATCAAAAATTATAAATCCGTTGGAGACGTATCAGGCATCCCCAAGCTTAATTCCTACTCGTCCTCGAGTAGGTAAATGATAAAAAGAGAATTTTTGATGCGGAGTGCTACTTGGCATAATTTCAATGCAAATCTTCTTAATTTTGGTATAAATATTCAGATTAGAAAGATTCAAGACAAAAGTTTATATTGACATAAAAAATAATAATACTTCAAGCATACTAACAAAGTAATTATGTCTTCTCAAAATAATATGGCCAAAGAAAGTTATCTCTACAAAATCATATAGTCTGGCTATGTTCCATGTTCACCACACAAAGTATTTAAATCATGCACAACCCCGATGACAAGCCAAGCAATTGTTTCATACTCTAACTTTTTCAAAACTTTTTCAATATTCACGCAATACAAGAGCGTGAGCCATGGATATAGCACTATAGGTGGAATAGAATGGTGGTTGTGGAGAAGACAAAAAGGAGGGGAAGATAGTCTCACATCAACTAGGCGTATCAACGGGCTATGGAGATGCCCATCAATTGATATAAATGTGAGTGAGTAGGGATTGCCATGCAACGGATGAACTATAGCTATAAATGTACGAAAGCTCAACAAAAGAAACTAGTGGGTGTGCATCCAACTTGCTTGCTCACGAAGACCTAGGGCAATTTGAGGAAGCCCATTATTTGAATATACAAGCCAAGTTCTATAATGTAAAATTCCCACTAGTATATGAAAGTGACAACATATGAGACTCTCTATATAAAGAACATGGTGCTACTTTGAAGCACAATATATGAGACTCGCTATATCATGACTTTGAAGCACAAGTGTGGAAAAAGGATAGTAGCATTGCCCATTTTTATTTTTTTTATTTTTTTTGGGCTTTATTTTTCTTTGGCCTTTCTCTTTTTTTCATTGGGACAATGCTCTATTGAATGATAATCATCACACTTTTATTTATTTACAGCTCAATGATTACAACTCGATTCTAAAACAAAGTATGACTCTATATGGATGCCTCCGGCGGTGTACCGGGATATGCAATGAATCAAGAGTGACAAGTATGAAGAAATTATGAACGGTGGCTTTGCCACAAATACTATGTCAACTACATGATCATGCTAAGCAATATGACAATCATGAATGTGTCATGATGAACTAGATGGTGGAAAGTTGCATAGCAATATATCTCGGAACGGCTATGGAAATGCCATAATAGGTAGGTATGGTGGCTGTTTTGAGGAAGGTATATGGTAGGTGTATGATACCGGCAAAAGGTGTGTGGTATTAGAGAGGCTAGCAAAGGTGGAAGGGTGAGAGTGCGTATAATCCATCGACTCAACATTAGTCATAAAGAACTCATATACTTATTGCAAAAATCTAGAAGTTATTAAAGCAAAGTATTACGCGCATGCTCCTAGGGGGATAGATTGGTAGGAAAAGACCATCGCTCATCCCCGACCGCCACTCATAAGGAAGACAATCAATAAACAAATCATGCTCCGACTTTGTTACATAACGGTTCACCATACGTGCATGCTACGGGAATCACAAACTCTAACACAAGTATTATTTAAATTCACAAATACTCAACTAGCATGACTTTAATATTATCACCTCCATATCTCAAAACAATTATCATGCTTCAATCTTTTCTTAGCAATCAACACACTCAAAAGAAAGTTTCACAAATCTTGAATACCAAGCATATTATTATCAAGCAAATTACCATGCTATTAAGAGACTCTCAAAATAATTTAAGTGAAGCATGAGAGATCAATGGTTTCTTTAAAACAAATCCACCACCATGCTCTAAAAGATCTAAGTGAAGCACATAGAACAAAATCATAACGCTCAAAAGATATAAGTGAAGCACATAGAGCAAATTTATCTAGCTCAAAAGATATAAGTGAAGCACATAGAGCAAAACTACTACACTCAAAAGATATAAGTGAAGCACATAGAGTATTCTATCAAATTTTAATTCATGTATGGCTCTCTCAAAAGGTGTGTACAACAAGGATGATTGTGGCATACTAAGACACAAAGATACAAATAATACAAGACACTCCAAGCAAAACACATATCATGTTGGTGAATAAAGATATAGCTCCAAGTAAATTACTGATGGAAGTGGACGAAAGAGGGGATGCCTTCCGGGGCATCCCCAAGCTTTGACTTTTTGGTGTCCTTGGATTATCTTGGGGGTTCCATGGGCATCCCCAAGCTTAGGCTCTTGCCACTCCTTGTTCCATGATCCATCAAAAGAATTCACCCAAAACTTGAAAACTTCACAACACAAAACTCAAAATAGAAAACTCGTGAGCTCCGTTAGCGAAAGGAAACAAAAGACCACTTCAAGGTACTGTAATGAACTCATTATTTATTTATATTGGTGTTAAACCTACTGTATTCCAACTTCTCTATGGATTATAAACTATTTTACTAGCCATAGATTCATCAAAATAAGCAAACAACACACGAAAAACAGAATCTGTCAAAAACAGAACAGTCTGCAGTAATCTGTAGCTAGCGCAAGATCTGAAACCCCAAAAATTCTAAAATAAATTGCTGGACGTTAGGAATTTATCTATTAATCATATTCAAAAAGAATTAACTAAATATCACTCTTAAAATAAAAATGAAAGCAGTTCTCGTGAGCGCTAAAGTTTCTGTTTTTTTACAGCAAGTTCAACAAGACTTTCCCCAAGTCTTCCCAACGGTTCTACTTGGCACAAACACTAATTAAACACAAAAACCACAACCAAAACATAGTCTAAATAATTTATTTATTACTAATAAGTAGAACAGAGCAAGGAATAAAAATAAAATTGGGTTGCCTCCCAACAAGCGCTATCGTTTAACGCCCCTAGCTAGGCATAAAAGCGAGGATAGATCTAGGTATTGCCATCTTTGGTAGGCAATCCATAAGTGGCTCTCATGATAGTTCCATATGTTAATTTTATTTTCTTTCTAGGAAAGTGTTCCATGCCCTTTTTTAATGGAAATTGAAATCTAATATTCCCTTCCTTCATATCAATAATAGCACCAACCGTTTTAAGGAAAGGTCTACCAAGAATAATAGGGCAAGAAGGATTGCAATCTATATCAAGAACAGTGAAATATACGGGCACATAATTCCTATTTGCAACAATAAGAATATAATTAATCCTTCCCATAGGTTTCTTAATAGTGGAATCCGCAAGATGCAAGTTTAGAGAGCAATCATCAAAATTACGGAAATCTAGTAAAACACACAAAGTCTTGGGAATAGTAGAGACACTAGCACCCAAATCACACAAAGCATAAAACTCATGATCTTTAATTTTAATTTTAATAGTTGGTTCCCACTCATCATACAGTTTTCTAGGGATAGAAACTTTCAACTCAAGTTTTTCTTCATAAGATTGCATCAAGGCGTCAACAATATGTTTGGTGAAGGCTTTATTTTGACTATAAGCATGTGGAGAATTTAGCACCGATTGCAACAAGCAAATATATACAATCAATTAAAGAGCAACTTTCATAATTAAATTCCTTGAAATCCAATATAGTGGTTTTAGCAACATCTAGATTTTTATTTCTTTCAACCCCACTTTCATCAATTTCATCATTAAGATCTAAACACTCCGAATTTTTAGAACGCCTTCTAGGTAAAGGAAGATCATATTCAGTTTCATCAAGATTAATATTGCAAAATAAATATGTAATAGGGGACACATCTATAACTTTTAGATCTTCATCTTGATTTTCATAGGAATTGGAGGAACACGCTTTAATAAAGGCATCTTTGGAGGCACGCATCCTAGCGGTTCTTTCCTTGCACTCATCAATGGAAATTCTCATGGCTTTGAGAGACTCATTGATATCATGCTTAGGAGGAATAGATCTAAGCTTCAAAGAATCAATCTCAAGAGAAATTCTATCAACGTTTCTAGCCAAATCATCAACTTTAAGCAATTTCTCCTCAAGCAAAGCATTAAAATTCTTTTGTGAATTCATAAACTCCTTAACACTATTCTCAAATTCAGAGGGCATCTTATTATAATTTCCATAAGAGTTGTTGTAGGAATTACCATAATTATTAGAAGGATTACTAGGATATGGCCTAGGATTAAAATTCCCTCTATAAGCTTTGTTACCAAAATTATTCCTACCAACAAAATTCACATCCATAGATTCATTGTTATTCTCAATAAAAGTAGACAAAGGCATATCATTAGGATCAGAAGAAACACTCTTAGTAGAAAATAATTCCATAAGTTCATCCATCTTTCCACTCAACACATTGATTTCTTCTATCGCATGCACTTTTTTATTAGAAGATCTTTCAGTCTACCATTGAGAATAATTAACCATAATATTATCTAGGAGTTCAGTAGCATCTCCTAAAGTGATTTCCATAAAAGTGCCTCCCGCGGCCGAATCTATAAGATTTCTAGAAGCAAAATTCAATCCGGCATCAAAATTTTGTATAATCATCCACAAATTCAAACCATGAGTAGAGCAATTACGTATCGTTAACTTCATTCTCTCCCAAGCTTGTGCAACATGTTCATGATCAAGTTGTTTAAAGTTCATAATATTGTTTGTAAGAGAGATGATCTTAGCGGGAGGAAAATACTTAGAGATAAAAGCATCTTTGCACTTGTTCCATGAATCAATACTATACTTAGGCAAAGACGAAAACCAAGCTTTAGCACGATCTCTAAGCGAAAAAAGAAATAGCTTCAATTTAACGACATCATTATTGACATCTTTTTTCTTTTGCATATCACATAAATCAACGAAGCTATTCAGATGAGTAGCGGCATCTTCACTAGGAAGGCGGCGAATTGATCTTTCATAATAAGATTCAACAAAGCAGTATTAATTTCACAAGATTCAGCATCGGTAAGAGGAGAACTCGGAGTGCTAAGGAAATCATTATTATTGGTATTGGTGAAGTCACACAATTTGGTAGTATCTTGAGCCATCGCGACAAACAAGCAATCTAACAAACGAGCAAACAAAAAGCAAGCGGGCAAAAAGAGGCAAAAAGAGAGGGAGGATAGAGAGAGAGAGGGCTAATAAAACGACAAGGGTGAATTGGGGGAAGAGGAAAACGAGAGGCAAATGGAAAATAATGTAATGTGAGAGATAGGGATTGTGATGGGTACTTGGTATGTTGACTTTTTTGCGTAGACTCCCCTGCAACGGCACCAGAAATCCTTCTTGCTACGTCTTGAGCTTGCGTTGGTTTTCCCCGAAGAGGAAGGGATGATGCAGCAGAGTAGCGTAAGTATTTCCCTCAGTTTTTGAGAACCAAGGTATCAATCCAGTAGGAGCCCATGCTCAAGTCCCTCGTACCTGCACAAAGCGATAGCTACTCGCAACCAACGCGATTAGGGGTTGTCAAGCCCTTCACGGTCACTTACGAGAGTGAGATCTGATAGATATAATATTTTTGGTATTTTTGGTATAAATATGCAAAGTAAAAAGTAAAAGCAAAGTAAAAAAGCAAAACAAGATTAAAGTGATGGATATTGATATGATGAGAATAGACCCGGGGGCCATAGGTTTCACTAGTGGCTACTCTCAAGAGCATAAGTATTCTACGGTGGGTGAACAAATTACTTTTGAGCAATTGAAAGAATTGAGCATAGTTATGAGAATATCTAGGCAAGACCATGTATATAGGCATCACGTCCGTGACAAGTTGATCGAAACGATTCTGCATCTACTACTATTACTCCACTCATCGACCGCTATCCAGCATGCATCTAGAGTATTAAGTTCAAAACAGAGTAACGCCTTAAGCAAGATGACATGATGTAGAGAGATAAATTCATGCAATATGAAATAGACCCCATCTTGTTATCCTCGATGGAAACGATACAATACGTGCCTTGCTGCCCCTTCTGTCACTGGGTAAGGACACCGCAAGATCGAACCCAAAGCTAAGCACTTCTCCCATGGCAAGAACTACCAATCTAGTTGGCCAAACCAAACGGATAATTCGAAGAGACTTGCAAAGATAAGCAATCATACATAAAAGAATTTAGAGAAGATTCAAATATTATTCATAGATAGACTTGATCATAAACCCACAATTCATCGGTCTCAACAAACACACCGCAAAAAGAAGATTACATCGAATAGATCTCCTCAAGAGAGGGGGAGAACTTTGTATTGAGATTCAAAGAGAGAGAAGAAGCCATCTAGCTACTAACTATGGACCCGAAGGTCTGAGATAAACTACTCACACTTCATCGAAGGGGCTAGGATGATGTAGAAGCCCTCCATGATGACGGCCCTCTTCCGGCGGAGCTCCGAAACAGGCCCCAAGATGGGATCTCGTGGATACAGAAAGTTGCGGCGGTGGAATTAGGTTTTTGGCTCCTGTGCTGATCGTTTGGGGGTACGTGTGTATATATGGGAGGAAGAAGTACGCCGGAGGAGCAACGAGGGGCCCACGACCCCCACCCTCATGACTGCCTCTTTTGTTCCTTGGAGCAGGGTCCAAGTCTCCTGGATCACGTTCAGTGAGAAAATCACGTTCCCGAAGATTTTATTCCGTTTGGATTCCGTTTGATATTCCGTTTCTTCTAAACACTGAAATAGGCAAAAAACAACAATTCTGGGCTGGGCCTCCGGTTAATAGGTTAGTCCCAAAAATAATATAAAAGTGAAAAATAAAGCCCAATATAGTCCAAAACAGTAGATAATATAGCATGGAGCAATCAAAAATTATACATACGTTGGAGACGTATCAACTCGCACTCTGGCCATGCCAACCCAGGCTTATGCCCTAACATACAGTTCATGTGTTACTTTGTTGCATCTTGTCGATCTAATGTTCTTGTCCCACCAAAGATCTAATGTTTTCATAATTTCATTTGCTATATTTTCCCATAAGATCAAAAATATTTTCTTAGTCCAATATAATGAACACGGTACATTTTTAGTTTGACCCCAAGCCTGCCATACCAAAGATTTTGCTATTCAGGGTGCATTAGTTTTATAGGATTCTCAAATAATAGGAATATTAAAAATAGAGGATTAGGATGTAATGTCCACTCCAATTCTCATGAATTTTTCATGGGGTCTCAGCCAATACTCAAAATCTGTATGAATCAGACCAATACGTACACAATCCTTAGGAATTTAGCATACTTATGCTTATGAAACAAATGCTCAACATTGGGGGGGGATATCCTACAGGAATCCTTCAAAATTCGTGCAGACCAAATAAGCCATCAAAATTCATTTGGAGAAACCATTTAAAACAACTGACTGATTTTCTCCCTTTCCTAAACTGCCACCTCCGCACGCCACGTGCCCCATGGGTCCACCCATCGCTGGTTCTCCTCCCACCTTATCTCTTCCCCTCCACTCGTTTCTCCCTTTCCCTTTTCATTTCTCTTGTTCGTGAGATGTTAGATGAGAGGATCCAAGAGGGAATCAGGAGGACTGCCATCGGAGTTGAGTAATTGAGTGGAGGACCGCCACGCGGCCACTGCCCTGATGTCCTGCGCGTGTTGCAGCCCTCACAATTGAAACCCATGGGGAACCTTTGTCATTGCTGCAGCAGATCCCGCACAATGCCGACCACCCCGCTATCGCGAGCTACAGGGCTACTGCCGCTGCTGATAGGGGCTCGCCGTACCGCCGCTCGAGGATGTGGCGCTGCTGCCAAAGTAGAGGTCGCAGCACTCGTGAAGTTGCAAAGCAGCAGCGGTCCGATGATTCCGGGGGCTCTGTTGCAGCTCTCGCCGTGCTGTAATAGAGTGCTCGCTGGCGGCACGCAATGCTGGTCGGCGTCGCCGGAGCTGCAATGCAACGATGACAACACTACAATGGAGCGCTTGCCGGCAATCATTGGTTCTGCAACCAAGGTAGTCAGAGTCGGGATTCGGAGTCGGATCAATTTTCCTAAGATAGAATCGAGTTGTAAGATCGAGTCGTGGAATCGAGGATTCCACTAGATTTACTCAGATAAGACATTATGTATGCACACAAGAAATTTATATGGATTCTATAAAGTTTTGACAATTAATATGGAGCAAAGAACATACACATCAATGCTAGTTGTATTCCAATTCTTTTTACGGCTAACCTACCGTCTAGCTCGCATGTATGGAACATATATGAGGGGGAAATATATAGAACATTTAAACCTTCAATGCACGAAATTTACTTAGGTTCTTTTTGGAGTGCGTGAATAGTCGATCACTTGTCTATCTGACCTGCAGTGCTAAACCATGAAGGGTCTTGCTCTCCTTCTCCGATCAAGCTTGAAGCATCCTCCTTTTCATGCCAACTCCATATGTTGACAAGCTTGATCCTCAGTTTTGATCTAGGGTTTCCGAGAGCTAGATCAAAGGTGTCGGCGGCTGGGCGTTTGGGCTTGGGAGGGGAATAAAGGTCCATGAGGTATATGAAAAGGGGCTTGGATGATGGCATACTATTCTGCTACAACTAAATAAACGGCTTAGATAAATTAGTAGAATCATACATAATCCATAGCATAGTCAGGATTGTACAGTTTTGTACAAGATTCTATGATTTGGATTGCAACTCAACATGGATTCTACATGATCTGGATTCGTGCAGACCAAATAAGCCATCAAAATTCATTTGGAGAAACCATTTAAAACAACTGACTGATTTTCTCCCTTTCCTAAACTGCCACCTCCGCACGCCACGTGCCCCATGGGTCCACCCATCGCTGGTTCTCCTCCCACCTTATCTCTTCCCCTCCACTCGTTTCTCCCTTTCCCTTTTCATTTCTCTTGTTCGTGAGATGTTAGATGAGAGGATCCAAGAGGGAATCAGGAGGACTGCCATCGGAGTTGAGTAATTGAGTGGAGGACCGCCACGCGGCCACTGCCCTGATGTCCTGCGCGTGTTGCAGCCCTCACAATTGAAACCCATGGGGAACCTTTGTCATTGCTGCAGCAGATCCCGCACAATGCCGACCACCCCGCTATCGCGAGCTACAGGGCTACTGCCGCTGCTGATAGGGGCTCGCCGTACCGCCGCTCGAGGATGTGGCGCTGCTGCCAAAGCAGAGGTCGCAGCACTCGTGAAGTTGCAAAGCAGCAGCGGTCCGATGATTCCGGGGGCTCTGTTGCAGCTCTTGCCGTGCTGTAATAGAGTGCTCGCTGGCGGCACGCAATGCTGGTCGGCGTCGCCGGAGCTGCAATGCAACGGTGACAACACTACAATGGAGCGCTTGCCGGCAATCATTGGTTCTGCAACCAAGGTAGTCAGAGTCGGGATTCGGAGTCGGATCAATTTTCCTAAGATAGAATCGAGTTGTAAGATCGAGTCGTGGAATCGAGGATTCCACTAGATTTACTCAGATAAGACATTATGTATGCACACAAGAAATTTATATGGATTCTATAAAGTTTTGACAATTAATATGGAGCAAAGAACATACACATCAATGCTAGTTGTATTCCAATTCTTTTTACGGCTAACCTACCGTCTAGCTCGCATGTATGGAACATATATGAGGGGGAAATATATAGAACATTTAAACCTTCAATGCACGAAATTTACTTAGGTTCTTTTTGGAGTGCGTGAATAGTCGATCACTTGTCTATCTGGCCTGCAGTGCTAAACCATGAAGGGTCTTGCTCTCCTTCTCCGATCAAGCTTGAAGCATCCTCCTTTTCATGCCAACTCCATATGTTGACAAGCTTGATCCTCAGTTTTGATCTAGGGTTTCCGAGAGCTAGATCAAAGGTGTCGGCGGCTGGGCGTTTGGGCTTGGGAGGGGAATAAAGGTCCATGAGGTATATGAAAAGGGGCTTGGATGATGGCATACTATTCTGCTACAACTAAATAAACGGCTTAGATAAATTAGTAGAATCATACATAATCCATAGCATAGTCAGGATTGTACAGTTTTGTACAAGATTCTATGATTTGGATTGCAACTCAACATGGATTCTACATGATCTAGATTCATAGTGGGATTTGGATCGACATGCTTCCGTAGGGTCGTGAAGTCGTAGGATTCTAGCAGTCGAGTCGGGATTCTGACTACCTTGGCTGCAACACAGCGGTTGTCGACACCGGCAGAGCTGTGATGCAGCGGTTGCAACGCTACAGGGAGGAACTAGTGCTTCGATGCAGCTATGAGGTGGCTGTTGGTGCTGCGACGCAACACTGCCAGAGCTACGATGGAGCGCACACGATGGCGCATGGATGCTGCTGGCGCTTCGATGCAGCGCGCGTCAGCGGTTGTCGTGCTCCCCGACGGCTACTGCAGGGGAAGCCAAGGGGTGTGGCAAGTGAAGCTAGCGACAAGCATCCGTGACGGGTACGACCCCTACCATAGAGCAAAGGCTGCGAGGTAGGCAACGACCCAAAGGAGAAAGAAGTAGGGCATGGGGACGCGATAGGAGACACTTGAAGCAGCTTTGCGTTGACCAATCTAGCGGCTACGCGGGACTGATCCAATGGCTCCCGACCCGACTGATATCCTCTAGAAATCAATCGGATGACGCCTAGCAGTGGCGAAAACGATTTAAAATAACCGACTGATTTTCTCTCTCTCTTAAACTGCCGCCTCTGCATGGCACGTGCCCCGTGGGTCCACCTATCGCTGGCTCTCCTCCCACCTTATATCTCCCCTCCACTCGTTTCTCCATTTCCCTTTTCATTTCTCTTGTTCGTATAGTTGGATCCTATGATGTTTCTCCCCCTCTACTCTCTTGTAATGGATTGAGTTTCCCCTTTGAAGTTATCTTATCGGATTGAGTCTTTAAATATTTGAGAACACTTGATGTATGTCTTGCAGTGTGTATCTGTGGTGACAATGGGATATCACGTGATTCACTTGATGTATGTTTTGGTGATCAACTTGCGGGTTCCGCCCATGAACCTATGCATAGGGGTTGGCACATGTTTTCATCGTGATTCTCCGGTAGAAACTTTGGGGCACTCTTTGAGGTCCTTTGTGTTGGTTGAATAGATGAATCTGAGATTGTGTGATGCATATCGTATAATCATACCCATGGATACTTGAGGTGACATTGGAGTATCTAGGTGACATTACGGTTTTGGTTGATTTGTGTCTTAAGGTGTTATTCTAGTATGAACTCTAGGGTTGTTTGTGACACTTATAGGAATAGCCCAACGGATTGATTGGAAAGAATAACTTTGAGGTGGTTTCGTACCCTACCATAATCTCTTCGTTTGTTCTCCACTATTAGTGACTTTGGAGTGACTCTTTGTTGCATGTTGAGGGATAGTTATATGATCCAATTATGTTATTATTGTTGAGGGAACTTGCACTAGCGAAAGTATGAACCCTAGGCCTTGCTTCAACGCATTGCAATACCGTTAACGCTCACTTCTATCATTAGTTACTTGCTGTTTTTATATTTTCAGATTACAAAAACCTTTATCTACCATCCATATACCACTTGTATCACCATCTCTTCGCCGAACTAGCGCACCTATACAATTTACCATTGTATTGGGTGTGTTGGGGACACAAGAGACTCTTTGTTATTTGGTTGCAGGGTTGCTTGAGAGAGACCATCTTCATCCTACGCCTCCTACGGATTGATAAACCTTAGGCCATCCACTTGAGGGGAATTTGCTACTGTCCTACAAACCTCTGTACTTGGAGGCCCAACAACGTCTACAAGAAGGAGGTTGTGTAGTAGACATCGGGATGCTATTGGCGCTCCGATGCAGCGCGCGTCAGCACTTGTCGTGCTCGTCGACGGCTGCTGCAGGGGACAAGGGGTGTGGCAGGTGAAGCTAGCGATGAGCATCGGTGACGGGTACGACCCCTACCATAGAGCAAAGGCTGCGAGGTAGGCAACGACCCAGAGGAGAAAGAAGCAGGCATGGGGACGCAATAGGAGACACATGACGCGGCTTTGTATTGACCGATCTAGCGGCTATGCGGGACAGATCCAACGGCTCCTGACCCGACTGATTTCCTCTAGAAATCAGTCGGATGATGCCTAGCAGTGGAGGGAAACCATTTAAAAGAACCGACTGATTTTCTTTATCTCTTAAACTGCCGCCTCCGCACGCCATGTGCCCCATGGGTCCACTCACCGTTGGTTGTCCTCCCACCTTATATCTCCCCCTCCACTCGTTTCTCCCTTTCCCTTTTCATTTCTGTTGTTCATGGGATGCTAGATGAGATGATCCAGGAGGGAATTAGGAGGACTGCTGTCAGAGTTGAGTAATTGAGTGGAGGACTGCCGCGTGGCCGTTGCCCCGATGTCCTGCGCGTGTTGCTGCCCTCACAATTGAAACCCATGGGGAACCTCCTGAAGGAAATATGCCCTAGAGGCAATAATAAAGTTATTATTTATTTCCTTATTTCATGATAAATGTTTATTATTCATGCTATAATTGTATTAACCGGAAACATAATACATGTGTGAATACATAGACAAACAGAGTGTCACTAGTATGCCTCTACTTGACTAGCTCGTTGATCAAAGATGGTTAAGTTTCCTAACAATATACATGAGTTGTCATTTGATTAACGGGATCACATCATTAGGAGAATGATGTGATTGACTTGACCCATTCTGTTAGCTTAGCACTTGATTGTTTAGTTTGTTGCTATTGCTTTCTTCATGACTTAAACATGTTCCTATGGCTATGATATTATGCAACTCCCATTTACCGGAGGAACACTTTGTGTGCCACCAAACATCACAACGTAACTGGGTGATTATAAAGGTTCTCTACAGGTGTCTCCGAAGGTACTTGTTGGGTTGGCGTATTTCGAGATTAGGATTTGTCACTCCGACTGGCGGGAGGTATCTCTGGGCCCACTCGGTAATGCACATCACTATAAGCCTTGCAGGCATTGCAACTAATGAGTTAGTTGCGGGATGATGTATTATGAAACGAGTAAAGAAACTTGCCGGTAACGAGATTGAACTAGGTATTGAGATACCGATGATCGAATCTCGGGCAAGTAACATACCGATGACAAAGGGAAGAACGTATGTTGTTATGCAGTCTGACCGATAAAGATCTTCGTAGAATATGTAGGAGCCAATATGGGCATCCAGGTCCCGCTATTGGTTATTGACCAGAGAGGTGTCTCGGTCATGTCTACATAGTTCTCGAACCTATAGGGTCCGCACGCTTAACGTTCGTTGATGATATAGTACTATGAGTTATGTATGTTGGTGACCGAATGTTGTTCGGAGTCCGGGATGAGATCACGGACATGACGAGGAACTCCGGAATGGTCCGGCGATAAAGTTTGATATATGGGATAATAGTGTTTGGTCACCGGTAGGGTTCCAGAATTCACCGGAAGGGGTTCCGGATGTTTCCCAAAATGTTTGGGTACGATAACACTTTATTTGGGCCAAAGGGGAAAGCCCACAAGGTTTTTGGAAAGCGCAAAAGGAAATTTTGCGGAGTCCAGGGGCCAGACGCCAGGGTCCCTGGCGTCTGGGTCCAGACGCCGGGAACCCTGGCGTCTGGCCCTAGAGTCCGAGAAGGACTCTTGCCTTTCGGGTGAAACCGACTTTGTGGAGGTTTTTACTCCAAGTTTCGACCCCAAGGCTCAACATATAAATAGAGGGGTAGGGCTAGCACCCAAGACACATCAAGAAACACCAAGCCGCGTGTCGGCTACCCCGTCCCCTCTAGTTTATCCTCCGTCATAGTTTTCGTAGTGCTTAGGAGAAACCCTACGGAGATTGTTCTTCACCAACACCGTCACCATGCCGTCATGCTACCGGAAGTCATCTACTACTTCGCCCCTCTTGCTGGATCGAGAAGGCGAGGATGTCACCGAGCCGAACGTGTGCAGAACTCGGAGGTGCCGTGCTTTCGGATCGTGAAGACGTACAACTACATCAACTGCGTTGAAATAACGCTTCCGCGAACGGTCTACGAGGGTACGTAGACAACACTCTCCCCTCTCCTTGCTATGCATCACCATGATCCTGCGTGTGCGTAGGAATTTTTTTGAAAATACTATGTTCCCCAACAGTGGCATCCGAGCCTGGTTTTATGCGTAGATGTTATATGCACGAGTAGAACACAAGTGAGTTGTGGGCGATACAAGTCATACTGCTTACCAGCATGTCATACTTCGGTTCGGCGGTATTGTTGGATGAAGCAGCCCAGACCGACATTACGTGTATGCTTACGCGAGACTGGTTCTACCGACGTGCTTTGCACATAGGTGGCTGGTGGGTGTCAGTTTCTCCAACTTTAGTTGAACCGAGTGTGGCTACGCCCGGTCCTTGAGAAGGTTAAAACAGCACTGACTTGATGAACTATCGTTGTGGTTTTGATGCATAGGTAAGAACGGTTCTTGCTCAGCCCGTAGCAGCCACATAAAACTTGCAACAACAAAGTAGAGGACGTCTAACTTGTTTTCGCAGGGCATGTTGTGATGTGATATGGTCAAGGCATGATGCTATATTTTATTGTATGAGATGATCATATTTTGTAATCGAGTTATCGTCAATTGGCAGGAGCCATATGGTTGTCGCTTTATTGTATGCAATGCAAACGTCCTGTAATGCTTTACTTTATTACTAAGCGGTAGCGATAGTCGTAGAAGCATAAGTTGGCGAGACGACAACGATGCTATGATGGAGATCAAGGTGTCGCGCCGGTGAAGATGGTGATCATGACGGTGCTTCGGAGATGGAGATCACAAGCACAAGAAGATGATGGCCATATCATATCACTTATATTGATTGCATGTGATGTTTATCTTTTATGCATCTTATCTTGCTTTGATTGACGATAGCATTATAAGATGATCTCTCACTAAATTATCAAGGTATAAGTGTTCTCCCTGAGTATGCACCGTTGCGAAAGTTCTTCATGCTGAGGCACCACGTGATGACCGGGTGTGATGGGCTCTACGTTCAAATACAACGAGTGCAAAACAGTTGCACACGCGGAATACTCAGGTTAAACTTGATGAGCCTAGCATATAACAGATATGGCCTCGGAACACGGAGACCGAAAGGTCGAGCGTGAATCATATAGTAGATATGATCAACATAGTGATGTTCACCATTGAAACTACTCCATCTCACGTGATGATCGGACATGGTTTAGTTGATATGGATCACGTGATCACTTAGAGTATTAGAGGGATGTCTATCTAAGTGGGAGTTCTTTAATAATTTGATTAATTGAACTTTAAGTTATCATGAAGTTAGTCCTGGTAGTATTATAGCATATCTATGTTGTAGATCAATAGCTCGCGTTTAGCTCCCCTGTTTTATTTTTGATATGTTCCTAGAGAAAACTAAGTTGAAAGATGTTAGTAGCAATGATGCGGATTGGATCCGTGATCTGAGGATTATCCTCATTGCTGCACAGAAGAATTATGTCCTTGATGCACTGCTAGGTGACAGACCTATTGCAGGAGTAGATGCAGACGTTATGAACGTTTGGCTAGCTCAATATGAGGACTACTTGATAGTTTAGTGCACCATGCTTAAACGGCTAAGAATCGGGACTTCAAAGACATTTTGAACGTCATGGACCATATGAGATGTTCCAGGAGTTGAATTTAATATTTCAAGCAAATACCCGAGTTGAGAGATATGAAGTCTCCAACAAGTTCTATAGCTAAAAGATGGAGGAGAATAGCTCAAGCAGTGAGCATGTGCTCAGATTGTCTGGGTACTACAATCGCTTGAATCAAGTGGGAGTTAATCTTCCAGATAAAATAGTGATTGACAGAATTCTCTAGTCACCATCACCAAGTTAGTAGAACTTCGTGATGAACTATAATATGCAAGGGATAACGGAAACGATTCCCAAGCATCAAGTGTTGATGGTAAACAAAACCACTAGTTTCAAGTAAAGGGACAAAGGGAACAAAGGGGAACTTCAAGAAGAACGGCAAGCAAGTTGCTGCTTAAGTGAAAAAACCCAAGTCTGGACCTAAGCCTGAAATTGAGTGATTCTACTGCAAAGGGACTGGTCACTTGAAGTGGAACTACCCCAAGTAATTGGCGGATAAGAAGGATGGCAAAGTGAACATAGGTATATTTGATATACATGTTATTGATGTGTACTTTACTAGTGTTTATAGCAACCCCTCAGTATTTGATACTAGTTCAGTTGCTAAGAATAGTAACTCGAAACGGGAGTTGCAGAATGAACAAGAGACTGGTTAAGGGTGAAGTGACGATGTGTATTGGAAATGGTTCCAAGATTGATATGATCATCATCGCACACTCCCTATACTTTCGGGATTAGTGTTAAACCTAAAATAAATGTTATTTAGTGTTTGCATTGAGCATGAATATGATTGGATCATGTTTATTGCAATATGGTTATTCATGTAAGTTAGAGAATAATTGTTGTTCTGTTTACATGA
Organism: Triticum monococcum; assembly: GCA_034509565.1. Taxonomy (NCBI): domain Eukaryota; kingdom Viridiplantae; phylum Streptophyta; class Magnoliopsida; order Poales; family Poaceae; genus Triticum; species Triticum monococcum. Next base: position 58,496,967 of record CM067846.1, on the reverse strand, counting down.
ATAAAACCTTCTATGGTCATACACCCAATGAAAATGATTTTTTGGATCTCGATTGTGGTGATACACATTTTCATAATATTGAAGCCAAAATATGCAAAGTTAATAATGATAGTGCAAATTATTTGTGGCACTGCCGTTTAGGTCATATTGGTGTAAATCGCATGAAGAAAATCCATGTTTATGGGCTTTTGAATCACTTGATTATAAATCAGTTGATGCTTGCGAACCATGCCTCATGGGTAAGATGACTAAGACTCCGTTCTCCGGAACAATGGAGCGAGCAACAGATTTGTTGCAAATCATACATACTGATGTATGTGGTCTGATGAATATTGAGGCTCATGGCAAGTATCATTATTTTCTGATCTTCACAGATGATTTGAGCATATATGAGTATATCTACTTGATGAAACACAAGTCTGGAACATTTGAAAAGTTCAAAGAATTTCAGAGTAAAGTGGAGAATCATCGTAACAAAAATAAAAGTTTCTATGATATGATCACAGAAGTAAAATATTTGAGTTACGAGTTTGGCCTTCAGTTAAAACAATGTGAAATAGTTTCACTACTCACACCACCTGGAACACCACAGTGTAATGGTGTGTCCGAATGTCATAACTATACTTTTTTATATATGGTGCGATCTATGATGTCTCTTACCGATTTACCACTATTGTTTTGGGGTTATGCATTAGAGACAACTGCATTCACGTTAAATAGGGCACCATCTAAATGCGTTGAGACGACACCGTATGAACTATGGTTTGGCAAGAAACCTAAGCTGTCATTTCTTACAGTTTGAGGTTGCAATGCTTATGTGAAAAAGTTTCAACCTGATAAGCTCAGACCCAAATCGATGAAATGTGTCTTCATAGGATACCCAAAAGAAAAAGTTGGGTACACCTTCTATCACAGGTCCGAAGGCAAGATATTCATTGCTGAGAATGGATCCTTTCTAGAGAAGGAGTTTCTCGGAAGCTAATGATGATGATTATGTAACTTTAGATCAAGTTACTACCGAACCTCGTAGGTAAACCAGAGTGAGATCCGCACCAGAGTGGTACGATAATCCTGTTCTGGAGGTCATGTTACTTGACCATGACGAACCTACGAACTATGAGGAAGCGATGATGAGCCCAGATTCCACGAAATGGCTGGAGGCCATGAAATCTGAGATGAGATCCATGTATGAGAACAAAGTATGGACTTTGATTGACTTGCCCAATGATCGACGAGCCATTGAGATTAAATGGATCTTCAATAGGAAGACGGACGCTGATAGTAGTGTTACTATCTACAAAGCTAGAATTATCACAAAAAGGTTTTTGAAAAGTTCAAGGTGTTGACTACGATGAGAGTTTCTCACTCGTATCTATGCTTAAGTCTGTCCGAATCATGTTAGCAATTGCTGCATTTTACGAAATCTGGCAAATGGATAAACAAAACTGCATTCCTTAGTGGATTTATTTAAGAAGAGTTGTATATGATGCAACCAGAAGGTTTTGTCAATCCTAAAGGAGCTAAGAAAATATGCAAGCTCCAGCGAGCCATCTATGGACTGGTGCAAGCATCTCGGAGTTGGAATATACGCTTTGATAAGTTGATCAAAGAATATAGTTTTATACAGACTTGCGGTGAAGCCTGTATTTACAAGAAAGTGAGTGGGAGCACTACAACATTTCTGATAAGTATATGTGAATGACATATTATTGATTGGAGATAATGTAGAATTATTCTGCAAAGCATAAAGGAATGTTTGAAAGGAGTTTTTCAAAGAAAGACCTCGGTGAAACTGCTTACATATTGAGCATCAAGATCTATAGAGATAGATCAAGACGCTTGAAAAGTTTTTCAATGAGTACATACCTTGACAAGATTTTGAAGTAGTTCAAAATGGAACGGTCAAAGAAAGAGTTATTGCATGTGTTACAAGGTGTGAAACTGAGTAAGACTCAAAGCCTGACCACGGCAGAAGATACAAAGAGAACGAAAGTCATTCCCTATGCCTTGGCCATAGGTTCTATAAAATATGCCATGCTATGTACCAGATCTATTGTATACCCTACACTGATTTTGGCAAGGGAGTACAATAGTGATCTAGGAGTAGATCACTGGACAGTGGTCAAAATTATCCTTAGTGAAATAAGGATATGTTTCTCGATTATGGAAGTGACAAAAAGGTTACGTTAACGCGAATTTTGACACTGATCCAGATGACTCTAAGTCTCAATCTGGATACATATTGAAAGTGGGAGCAATTAGCTAGAGTAGCTCCGTGCAGAGCATTGTTGACATAGAAATTTGCAAAATACATACGAATCTGAATGTTACAGACCCGTTGACTAAACTTCTTTCACAAGCAAAACATGATCACACCTTAGTACTCTTTGGGTGTTAATCACATGGCGATTTGAACTAGATTATTGACTCTAGTAAACCCTTTGGGTGTTGGTCACATGACGATGTGAACTATGGGTGTTAAGCACATGGTGATGTGAACTATTGATGTTAAATCACATGGCGATGTGATCTTGATTATTGACTCTAGTGCAAGTGGGAGACTGAAGGAAATATGCCCTAGAGGCAATAATAAAGTTATTATTTATTTTCTTATTTCATGATAAATGTTTATAATTCATGCTAGAATTGTATTAACCGGAAACATAATACATGTGTGAATACATAGACAAACAGAGTGTCACTAGTATGCCTCTACTTGACTAGCTCGTTGATCAAAGATGGTTATGTTTCCTAAACATAGACATGAGTTGTCATTTGATTAACGGGATCACATCATTAGGAGAATGATGTGATTGACTTGACCCATTCTGTTAGCTTAGCACTTGATCGTTTAGTTTGTTGCTATTGCTTTCTTCATGACTTATACATGTTCCTATGACTATGAGATTATGCAACTCCCGTTTACCGGAGGAACACTTTGTGTGCCACCAAACGTCACAACGTAACTGGGTGATTATAAAGGTGCTCTACACGTGTCTCCGAAGGTACTTGTTGGGTTGGCGTATTTCGAGATTAGGATTTGTCACTCCGATTGTCGGAGATGTATCTCTGGGCCCACTCGGCAATGCACATCACTATAAGCCTTGCAAGCATTGCAACTAATGAGTTAGTTGCGGGATGATGTATTACGGAACGAGTAAAGAGACTTGCCGGTAATGAGATTAAACTAGGTATTGAGATACCGACGATCGAATCTCGGGCAAGTAACATACCGATGACAACGGGAACAACGTATGTTGTTATGCGGTCTGACCAATAAATATCTTTGTAGAATATGTAGGAGCCAATATGGGCATCCAGGTCCCGCTATTGGTTCTTGACCAGAGAGGTGTCTCGGTCATGTCTGCATAGTTCACGAACCCGTAGAGTCCGCACGCTTAACGTTCATTGATGATATAGTACTATGAGTTTTGTATGTTGGTGACCGAATGTTGTTCGGAGTCCGGGATGAGATCACGGACATGACGAGGAACTCCCGAATGGTCCGGAGATAAAGTTTGATATATGGGATAATAGTGTTTGGTCACCGGAAGGGTTTCGGAATTCACCGGAAGGGGTTCCGGATGTTTCCCGAAATGTTTGGGTACGAGAACACTTTATTTGGGCCAAAGGGGAAAGCCCACAAGGTTTTTGGAAAGCGCAAAAGGAAGTTTTGCAGAGTCCAGGGTCCAGACGCCAGGGTCCCTGGCGTCTGGGTCCAGACGCCGGGAACCCTGACGTCTGGCCCTGGTGTTCGAGAAGGACTCTTGCCTTTCGGGTGAAACCGACTTTGTGCATGCTTTTACTCCATGTTTCGACCCCAAGGCTCAACATATAAATAGAGGGGTAGGGCTAGCACCCAAGGCACATCAAGAAACACCAAGCCGTGTGCCGACTACCCCATCCCCTCTAGTTTATCCTCTGTCATAGTCTTCGTAGTGCTTAGGCGAAGCCCTACGGAGATTGTTCTTCACCAACACCGTCACCACGCCGTCGTGCTTCCGGAACTCATCTACTACTTCGCCCCTATTGCTGCATCTGGAAGGCGAGGACGTCACCGAGCCGAACGTGTGCAGAACTCGTAGGTGTCGTGCTTTCGGTACTTGGATCAGTCGGATCGTGAAGACGTACGACTACATCAGCCGCGTTGAAATAACACTTCCACGAACGGTCTACGAGGGTACGTAGACACCACTCTCCCTTCTCGTTGCTATGCATCACCATGAATCCTGCGTGTGCGTAGGAATTATTTTTGAAATTACTACGTTCCCCAACACCTCCACCATTGCTGCAGCAGAGAGCCGCACAACACCGACCACCCCGCTGTCGCGAGCTGCAGGGCTGCTGCCGCTGCTAATAGGGGCTCGCCGTACCGCCGCTTGAGGATGTGGCACTGGTGCCAAAGGAGAGGTCGCAGGACTCGTGAAGTTGCAAAGCGGCAGCGGTCAGACGGTTCCCGGAGCTCCGTTGCAGCTCTTGCCGTGCTGTAATAGAGTGCTCACCGGCGGCACGCAATGCTGGTCAGCGTCGCCGGAGCTGCAATGCAATGGTGACAACACTGCTATGGAGCACTCGCCGGCAGTCGTCGGTGCTGCAACGCAGCGGTCGTCGACGCCGGCAGAGCTGTGATGCAGCGGTTGCGACGCTACAGGGAGGAACCGGTGCTTCGATGCAGTTTTGCCGGTGGCTGCTGCTGCTGCGACACAACGCTGTCGGAGTTGCGATGGAGCACTCACGATGGTGCATGGATGCTGCTGGTGCTTCGATGCAGCGCTCGTCGGCGGCTACCGTGCTCGTCGATGGCTGCTGCAGGGGAAGACGGGGGCACAGCAGGTGAAGCTAGTGACAGGTACGACCCCTACCACGGAGCAGAGGCTGCGAGGTAGGCGATGACCCAGAGGAGAAAGAAGCAGGGCATGGGGACGCGATAGGAGAAGCATGACGCGGCTTTGCGTTGACCGATCCAGCGGCTACGCGGGACAGATCCAATGGCTCCTGACCCGACTGATTTCCTGTGGAAATCAGTCGGATGACGCCTAGCACTAGCCGTTGGTTTGTTACGGTTACCCATGCCTGACGATGCCAATGTTGCTGAGAAAATAAGTCAAGAGTTGTAAAAAAAAGGCATGATCATATCTTAAATTTGGTAACAAATAAGGCAAGCAGTGTCGTGCCCTTTCTGAAGGTGCCGTCTCGGAGTACCTAGTTCATCATGCACGGCTTCGTCTCTTCCCGGTTGAGGGCTCCGGAGACTTCAAGTGATGCCCTTTGTGCCTTTGTAGTTTGCTTGGAGTTGTAAGGGGTGATACCATCCTTGTATCTTGTCTTGAGTGTGTGTGTTGTAGTGTCGTGTTGTATATGCATTGTATGATGGTCATTGCTTTATATATAAAGATGGGCAATAGCCTTTTCAGTACATGTTAGTACTGTTAGAAATAAATGGGTTAGGCCCATAACAGTTTCTGAAATTTTAAATAGTGGCACATGAATAAAATAGCAAGTGGTGGCTCTAAGTTTAGTCTCAACTCGGAAGTTGTGGAAGGAGTTGGAGCTATGTATATAATGGGTTCTCTCCACCACTCTAAGTGGCGTGTTGAAAAGAGAAAGAGGAGACCACACATGCTCGCTCGCTCGCCTCGCCTAGCCTGGCCCGGGCCGGGGCGGTGCTTACGTGCGACATGCACGTGAATAGACCAGTGAAATCCAGTCCCTTGCCTTGCAGAGGCACGTCTTTCTTTTGCCATTTTATTTTTTGGTATCTCGGGAGACAAGTTGATTTGTGTCCTTGTCCGGTCAGTTTGACATGGAAATCAAGTCGGTTTGAGATCATGATCACAACACGGTGCCGCCTCTGGTCCTTCTATATATACTGTGTACCGACCTCGTCCAAAGACACACCAAAAACACCTAAGGTTTTGCCATATCTCGCAACATGCGCCGCCACCGTAGTTTACCCTATCCCGAACATCGGCATGCGGGAGAGCGGGTCTCCAGAATTGTTTGTCCTTGCGATCCTGCATCGGGAGAGGACGAATTAGGTGTTTGCGAAGCGCTTTGCGCGACTGCGCAAGTTCATCATCACGGGTCGTCTACCGTCCAAGTCATGCGGTGCTACTCATCATCGTCTCCATCGCTATCAACAATAGATCGTCGCCGACATCATCATCAATAACGTCGCTCCTCCAGCAGCTAACGAACAGTACGTCCATCGTGATATGCTCATGTCTCTCTCTATACTTGCCGATTCATGTGTGATGCTGCTGTGCATGCTTTTCTGTTCATCCAGTTTGCTAGATTGTTGCATGCTATTTTCTGTTATAGTCATGGATTATATACTGAAATTAATCATCAACTCGCCTAATATTCCAACAATCCAAAAACCTGATTGTAGGCAATTTTCTGAATTAACTATGGTTGGATTCGCTGATGCACTGATGCCGGATAAGTTTACCGGTGTGCACTTTAAGAGGTGGTAGGTGACGTCCACACTCTGGCTTATTGCTCTGAAAGTTTTTCACGTTAGTGTTGGTGCTCCAGAGGGAATTCCTGAGGAAGATCAGAGAAAGTTTCAGGAAGCTGATACCATATTTGTGGGATGCATTCTGAGTGTTCTTGCTGACCATCTATGTGATGTGTACATGCACATACAAGACGAAAAGGCACTGTTGGATGCACTGAATGCTAAATTCGGTGCAACAGATGTAGACAGTGAACTGTACATCATGGATAGTTTTATGAACTACAAGATGTTAGCATTCGGTGCAACAGATGCATGCAGTGAATAGTATATCATGGACAGTTTTATGAACTACAAGATGGTGAATAACCATTCTGTGATTGAACAAGCTTAATTCCTGGTTGCTTCCCAAACCTAAGTTAGAACATGGAGAGAACAAAGAGTGAGCTCGACATGGGGGAGGCTTGGATGAGCTATCTAGGGACATATCATTCGAACTAAACGGGTTCTATGTACTTCTTTATAGCTTCTCGTTGGTAATCTATTTATCAGTCTAGCTAGCAGCATACCTTAGTACGTGAATTACTGCTCACCCATTTAACATGCCAGGAAATATTTATACTTGCATACGCACCTTGCTCGAGCCAGTCTATTGATGGATATCGTTTCTCTCTGAGAAGTTATGGAGATTTGGTACTTGAAGGTAATGCACGCAGACCAATTTCAGGGTAGCTAGGACGGTGGGTACAGTTCATTTTTTCCTTTGCTTACATCATGTCCCACCAAAGATCTAATGTTTCATGATTGCATTTGCTATATTTTCCCATATAAGATCCAAACTATTTTGTTAGTCCAATATAATTAATGAACCCAATACATTTTTAGTTTGAGCCCAAGCCTACCCTACCAAAGATTTTGTTATTCAGGGTGCATTCGTTTTACGGGATTCTCAAATAATAGGAATAGGGAAAATAAAGGATTAGGATGTAATGTCCACTCCAATCCTTAAGAATTTTTCATGGGGTCTTACCTAATACTAAAAGTCCATACGAACCAGACCAATATGTACACAATCCTTAGGAATCTAGCACGCTTATTCTTATGAAACAAAATGTTCGACATAGGAAAATGAATCCCATGAGAAAAGAACCTACAAGAATCCTCCAAAATTCATGAAGACCGAATAAGCCTGCAGAATTGGTTTGTTCGGTTACCCATGCATAACGATGCCAATGTTGCCGAGAAAATAAGTCAAGAGTTGGCAAAGAAGGCATGTTCATATCTTAAATTCGGTAACAAATAAGGCAAGCAGTGTCGTGCCCTTCCTGAAGTTGCTGCCTTGCGTTCGTCATGCACGGCTTCATCTCTTCACGGCTGAGGGCTCCGGAGACTTCAAGTGGTGCTCTTTGTCCCTTTCTCTAGTTTGCTTGGAGTTGTAAGGGATCATATCATTCTTGTATCTTGTCTTGAGTTCATGTGTTGTGGTGTCGTGTTGTATCTGTGTTGTATGATGGTCATTGCTTTTATATGAATGACAACTTAGGGTAACCGAACGGTACGTAATGGCATGAACCTGCGGCTGGGATTAATGGGGATTGGATAAGGAAGTGGGGATCACCCAATCCTCTAGTGGATTTGAACCTCTCGGAGTTTTGCTCGCAAACAACCGAGCAATGGCTAACAGATGGAACCCAACTAGCCGAGTGATTCAACGCTGCTACAACTTCCATATTCCAAGTGAAGATAAATTCCAGCAATTCATAATTTATTCGATCGACCTCATTGGGTCGTGGAGCAAGGAAAGACCTAAACAAGTTGTGACGGCGTGCGGACGCGGATCTTTACCCATGTCCGACCCATCTCTGCTGCCTACTGAAAGGTACGAGAGCCCTCTGCTGCTGAGGATACACACGCATGCCACCTGAAGCTAGAGGAGAAAACCAGATGCTAGACTGGGTGTGAAGAGCAGGCCGCAACTTGCAGATGAGATTGAGTGACGATCCATCTGCACCAGATCATGAGTCACGCCATGGTGTCTGAGTGTGGAGTGATGTTGGGACTTTCAAGCGGGTGCCACGGTTTTCGAATGAGAAACTTGCACGGCACTCATTTTTCGCTCAACTTAATTCCAGGTTGCTTCCCAAGCCTAAGTTCGAATATGGAGAGAACAAAGAGTGAGGTTAACATGAGGGAGGCTTGGATGAGCTAAGGAGATATCAGTCGAAAATCGAAATAAGCCGGTTGTCTGTAGTTGCTTCTTTGTAGCTTCTCTCTTTGATAATCTATTTATCCAGCTAGCTAGCAGCATATCTTAGTAGGAGTACGTGAACTACTGCCCTCCCATTTAACATGTCCCTGAAATATTTATACTTGCATATGCACCTTGCTCAAGCCATAAATGAGTCTATTGGTACGTATCGTTTTTCTGAGAAGTTATGGAGATTTTGTTTGTACTTGTAGGCAATGTTGATGATGCCGCTTATCATTAGCGTCTTGGTCGGCTGGGGATTATAGATTAATCACAAATTGGCGCGTCCCGCGCGATCGGCCTCTTCCTGTGCTGGATGTGGTACAATACTAACTCTTTACATTTGGTTCTATGAAGCATGAACCTGATATGTCATTTTATCTGTAAAATTAGTACCTACTTACATTTTTTGATTTGAATTATGGGTTTATCTTGGATGGGAAAGACCCATAGTTATATACTAGCTTGAAATTCAGAAGAGACCGGGAGAATGTTGGTTGCACCATCGTCGAAGTTTTTTTTTGAGCTGTGCAATCTCTCATACCTACGAGAAAAGGGTTTATATATTTACTACTTTTTATTGATCAATGGTCCACCGGTCCCATCCAATGAGTGGTATCTGAGTATCATAGTGTCATAAGAAAGTTCATTTGTACACCCGCTTATCTTTCTATAGAAACTTACGTCTAAATGATTTTTAGATAGGATGTTTCTGGAATTACCCCTGCTATGTCGAATGAGATAGTGTCAACGTCCTTTATTATAGTACCGAAGATGCTCGTAGGCTGGTCGATGGAAAGGATGGCTTTTATTCAAAGAGATGGAGATCCTGGTTTAGTAGCGGTTGCCCGTCCTTGGGTTTATGTCAAGCTTTTCGTATTAAGCAATGGGAGCAGAGAAATCCTAGGGTTGCTTTGTCTTAACGTATTGTATTCTTCCTTTAGCTTCTCTGTTCATTAATTATACTTTGTGATGGTGCCATAGAGGTCGAGCCTGTCAAATGTGTGCATCGTTGATCAGGTAGGAATGATTAATAGTATTTACACTAACTGATGCTTTTATTTACAATTAGTGGATTTTGTTGTTAAGCATGTGAACTACGGCCATGCCCCTGTTTTGTTGTGGTGCAGACGCTTGGCGCAAAGGCAATGGCGCGCTGGCCCGACGGTGTGACAGGTGGCGCGCTGGCTGTGTGCCCCCGTGGGGCGGCGGCGGCAGGCCGTTTAGTTCCTTCGGGCGGCCCTCTCTGCCGTGGCGCTGGCTGGCAGAGGTGGTGGCTGGACCCTCCCTCCTCTGCTCAGGTACACGCATGGATCTCAGGCCGGTGGCGGACCACTTTTGGCCGTTGCTGCTGGTTCAACGCGGGGCGTCAGTGGCAGGCCGGGGTGGCAGAGGCGCCTCGAGGAGGGAGGCAGGGGTCCTCGTCGACTTGACGTTGCCGCGATCTGGATGTGCCCGCGCGTCTTTACCCACGTCCGATTTCCCTGTGCTACATGCTGAGACTTTCAGTCGGATGAAAGGTACGAGAGCCCTCTGCTCTAGAGGATATACACGCATGGCGCCTGAAGCAGGAGGAGAAAACCGGATGCTGGACTGGGCGTGAAGAGCAGGCCGCAGCTAGAAGGTGAGTTGCGAACTGACGATCCATCTGCACCAGCATCACGAGTGACGCCACGGTGTCCGAATGTGGAGTGATGTTGGGAAATTCAAGCTCGTGCCACGGTATTGAGAAAAGGATCTTGCACGCCACTCATTTTGCACTCACCTTAATTCATGGTTGCTTCCCAAGCCTAAGTTCGAACATGGAGAGAACAGAGTGAGCTCAACATGGGGGAGGCTTGGATGAGCTAGCTTCGACATATTATTCGTAGTAACCCGGTTGTATGTAGTCGCTTCTTTGTAGCTTCTCGTTGGTAGTCTATTTATCCGGCTAGCTAGCAGCATATCTTAGCACGTGACATACTGCCATCCCATTTAACATGTCACTGAAATATTTATACTTGCATATGCACCTCGCTCGAGCCATGAATGAGCATTGGTGCTTATCGTTTTTATGAGAAGTTATGGGGATTTAGTACTTGTAGGTAATGCACGCTGACCAATTTGCAGGTAGCTACACTTTCATATGTGTTACGTTGCTTGCATCTTGTCCCACCGGAAATCTAATGTTTTCATGATTTCATCCGCTATATTTCATGAAATATACTAGTCCATATAATTAATGAACCCAACGCCTTTTTAGTTTGAGCCCAAGCCTATCGTAGCAAAAATTTCGCTATTCATTGCTCATTCATTTTTCAGGATTCTCGAATAATAGGAATGGGAAAATTAGAGGATTAGGATGTCATGTCCACTCCAAATCTTTTATGCGCAAACAAGTCCACTGCAATTCTTAGGAATTTTTTATGGGGTCTCAGCTCATGCTAAAATTTTGTAGGAATAAGACAATATGTACATAGTCCTTAGGAATCTGGCACCTCTATTCCTATGAAACAAATTTTCAACATACAAAAAAAAGGAATCCGGCACCTCTATTCCTATGAAACAAATTTTCAACATACCAGAAAAACCCATGGGAAAAGATCCTATAGGAATCGAGTAAATAGCATAAAACTATCACGTTGGAGTTAGTGTTCCAAAAAACTATCAAAAAATCGTTTGTCGCCGATAACTACCAAAACAGTGGTCGGATGCTTCCAAAAACACAAATTGTTGTTGCTTAGATTTTAAACCATTTTCAGACGTCCTTGACCCCTCGGTCAGGCCACGTGCACAGGGGCGGAGATGGCGCGGCCGTTAGCGGCCGTTGACCGGTGCAGTTTGAACCAAAGCGCTCAATCGTTCCCCTTTATCTCTCTGTCGGTCATTCTCTTCTCTCCTCACCCTGCACAGTCTCTGAACAAGGGCCGACGATGGCGGTGGCAAAGCCCATCCATGGTGGAGAGCCAGTGGTTGAACGCACCACTAACAGCGAGGGCGGCGGTGGGCACTCTGAGGTTGACAGCTCCAGTTTCTCGATGCAGCGGTTGGTGCGGCAAACACGTCAAGAGGTCCAAATCTTGCAGGCGTTCCGCGCGGCAAGAGTAGTGGGGAGGTGCATTCTTGTGGATCCAGACGGCAGCCACAACTGGGCATCCTCATTAGGTGGTCTAGAGTAAGTTTTTTGCAATCCCTCCTAGTTCGTTGGTTAATTTAGATTTGATAGGGATATTTGAGCGGTGTGATTTTGGCATTAGTATTGGTTAATTTAGTATTGTAAATGGGCAGTATAAGTAGTGCCATTGGTTAGGCCATGCAATTATGGATATGGTTAGTGTAATTAGTCTGATTCTGAATATGTTCGGTGGACTTTGTTAAGGTTTTAGCAGTGTAATTTAACAAATTCCGTCGGGCTAAGTTAGAGCAGTGTAATTTAGTATATTTAATTAGTAGCGCTGATGGTTGAGCAGTGTATGTTGTTTAAATATTCAATGTTCTGACATGTCGTAACAGTAATTCAATGGGCTAAAGTAAGTTATTGCATTAGTTATAATTTACTAGAAGAACGCCCGTGCGTTGCAACGGGGCCACATTAACTTAAAAAGTTCAATATTACAACATTGGCGACCTTTTTTACCATCAAATTCTCACACACACACACTCTCCCTCCCTCTCGCTCCCTCTCTCTCCCCCTCTCCCGCTTCTCCTAGCCGCCTCAACATCACGTCATTACCAAACATGTAGTGGATGCCTAGTGGGACAAGGGTTAAGAAATAACATGAGGTGAAAAATACGATGGCTGTCAATTCCATAAGACGATCCAAGTAATTTGACAAAACAGATCGGGAGCATCTTGTATAATCTTAAAAAAGCAACTAAAAATATGAGAAATGAAGTGATGAAAATCAGCCCCTACTCTCATTTATGCTCGTTTTTGTAATGGGAGGCAAGGAATGGGGATACCGGGAGAAGAAAGGATCACATGGACGGCAAGCCTCCACCACCGGCAAGTAGGGTTGCTTCACATCCAATCTCCACGGCCGCCGCCTCCATGGGGACGAACTCCCATGTTCACAACCGGGCTCCCAATCGGCCGCTGCCTCGCTGACCTTGACGACGAAGTAGTCCCTCCCTTCGATCCCATTCGCAACGGAGGCAACACCCATCCCAGCGGACGGGTCCGCGTTGCGATCCCTACTGGATTGTGGTCGCGCCTCCCCAAACCTCACCGCGGGACACATGAGAGGGCGCCGTTGCCATGGTCGGGCTTGGATGGGGAAAGGAGGCGACATAGCAGCAACGGCGCCTTCGCCGGGATTGGTGACGACGGCGGCGGCGAGCGAGCGGGAGGACGGCGGCGGTGAGAGAGTAGGAGGGTGGTGGCGGCAGTCCATCGGCCGCCATGACGTGAGAGGAGGATGGGGATGGGGCTGCGATCTGGACGTATGAAGCGGTCGAGAGGAGGGGAAGCAGGTGGCTTGGTTTTTCCATCGTGCGGGGTTTGGGGGAGGTCAAACGAGAGGGCTTTTTCGTGCGGGAGGCAGAGCAACGAGGGCAGATGTAGGGAGACGGGACGCGGTCGGTTGGCAGGAAAAGGAAAGCTACGCATTTTTTAGGCAGTAGAGATGGTTGATGATAAGAAAGGGAAAATCACATCAATATAAGAAAATATCCCATCAATATTTGATTGATTGCGATTTATTTTTTATATGGTAACTAATCTGATCATCAATACTTGATTGATTGCGATTTATTTTTTATATCGTAACTAATCTGATGGGTTGGCAGGAAAAGAAAAGCTACGCATTTTTTTAGGCAGTAGAGATGATTGATGATAAGAAAGGGAAAATCACATCAATATAAGAAAATATCCCATCAATATTTGATTGATTGTGATTTATTTTTTATATGGTAACTAATCTGATCATCAATACTTGATTGATTGCGATTTATTTTTTATATAGTAACTAATCTGATGGGTTGGCAGGAAAAGGAAAGCTACACATTTTTTAGGCAATAGAGATGATTGATGATAAGAAAGGGAAAATCACATCAATATAAGGAAATATCCCATCAATATAAATAAATATCCCATCAATATTTGATTGATTGTGATTTATTTTTTATATGGTAACTAATCTGATCATCAATACTTGATTGATTGCGATTTATTTTTTATATGGTCGATGAAGTTTTTTTTGTTGGGTGCGGGTTTTTTGGATGGCTGCGTGGGATGGGGTGGGGTGGGAGGATGACGAAAAAAAACCGGAGATGGAAGGATGACGAAAATAAACCAGCGAAAATAAACCGCGCAGACTATTCACCAACTGCTCCATTAGGAGTAAAGATCTGAATCTTTCTCAATTGCCCCCCCCCCCCCACCCCAGCTTGGATGATGAGATTTGGCAAGTTAGGCTGCATTTTTAGAGAAAAAATAATATGGAAAGAAAGTTTTCATTATCAGATATTAATGATCTCACTTTATTAGCACTAATAGATCTGAAGGGTATGGGTGAATGCTTATTTGAATTATGTTAGAGCAACTCCACGCAGCAAACCATTTGGTCTGCTCGCGTCCGTCTGTATCAATGGAGGCAAAAAGTGGTGCCCAATGCAGAGACTCATTTCCATTTATCGGTGTCTGCTTAGTTCCATTTCAATCCCAAATTTAGGTCAGATTTGTGTTGAAAACGAACACAAACCGGACGTTCTCTGCGCCACCTCTTCCGTTTATGTCCAGACTGGCCCATCTGTCATCCACCTTCCCATACCACCTCCCTCCACCTTTTCTCTCCCCACCTTGGCCCACCACGGTCACCACACCACCCACCCACCACGAGCCAGCCAAGGAAGAGCTGTAGCGGCGTTTCCTCCGGCGCCCTCTAGCGGCACGACGGTCACCACAGCACCCACCCACCACGGCCCGTTGTCCGTTTTGCTGACACAAACGGAGAAAACGCAGGAAATATAGACACGAGTCGGGTCGCTGTATTGGAGTTGCGCTTAATGATAAAGGAAAGGTGTTGAAGGCAGTGTTGATTGTAGATGGTCAGAAGAAAGTAGAGGACATTCTAGAGAAGTCTAAACCCGTGGCGCTTGGAGCCTGATTTCATTTTGAGGTCCATCTAAAGATTTTTTTTTCCAGCGATCTCAACCACAGTCCATGTAAATCACCATGAGCCACGTAGTTATACCCAAGGCACTTCCAAAGACCAGTCACGTAATTTCCTACATGACAGTAAAAAGAGTTAAAAAATTAAAAGCCAAAGACTTTCCCTCTTTTTTTTCAATCCCTCTTAATATTATTACTTATGTTGCATATTTTTTTTAAAAGGAGGAAGACCCTCGGCCTCTGCATCTGAACAATACATGCAGTCATTTTATTAACTAGATGATGCCCCGCACGTTGTTGCGGGAATGTTTGCAATATTTCAATGAGATTTTGATTATATAGAACATGAATTATTGAAAGAATAGTTTTTGAAAGTATATAAGAATTAAATGTAAATAGCATAATAAAATGAAATTTTACATGCATGCATGTTGTAGTGGATTTTTAATATGAATAGTTGCATGTTGAGGTGGGCCTTTCCTTATGCATGTTCAATGATGAGGTGGCATGCTTGCATGTTGAGAGAAATATGTTAGTGGGGGCTAGCTATTTAGATATAGAAGATTGTTCACACAACACCTTACAAAGCAATACAACAATAAGACTAAAACCACCATCTAGACAACATGTGTCGCTACTCCTATCCAATTGATGAAGGGATGCCGATAGTCTGGGCCTAATACCAAACAGACCTTGCAGCCAAACCTAACATCTAAGACCGGAGGTCCCATCCAGGACGCCTGTCGGGTATGGGTCACTCACCAGTCCGGCGCACTCCTCAACCAGGACGCATGCCGGGTATGATGCCGCCGCAACCACCTGCCACCAATCCATCTTCAGAGCTGTATTGTTGCATCTACCTTGCCCAGTCTAGCTGCCGTCGACGCCACCACGACTCCAGACCGCGTCACCCTCCTGCGCGAGTTCATCTCCGCGCATCGGATGCCGAGTCACCACAGCGCCATGCCGCCGAGACCCGCCGCCATCAATGAGTGAGATGACGCACCGCTTCACCAAAGAATCTGTCCTCTGGTCCTACATCCAGCCGTTGCTCAAAAACGATGCCCCATGAGGGAAAATGACGCCAAAAGCGCACCGCCATCGTCCGATCCGGAAACTCCGGGTCTAGGCTTTCACCGAGAGCTGCGCAAGCAAGTCGACAGAAATTGCAGTGGCGATGTCTTCAACAAGATAACGACGCGAAAATGCCGCCATCGCCTGCCATGACCCGAGTCATAGCACAGTTTTCACCGGCAGCCTCGTCTCCTCACTCGACGCCGGGACTGGATGCGAGAATTCACAACCATCTAGCCGACCACCTTCGGCGAAGAAGATGATCACCATCTCCATGCCCGGGGCCGGAGCCCCCGACGTCCTCGTGTCACGGGCCTAGTCCAGAGGCCGCTTGCTGCGCCGAAACAAAGGATGCGCTAGACGGCTCGAGGAACCACCACCCAGATCCGAATGGGATCCAGATCAGGCACCCTAGCCGCCGACGTGATCTCTTCGTCGCCGCCGCCAGCACGACAACCCTGGTTGCCGCCGGCCTACGCCGCCGCCCTTGAATCGGCCGGAGTGGGTCGCCGCCATCCAGATCCGATCGTCGGCCGAGGAAGGTTGCCGCCGCCACCGCTGCGGCCCGCAGGCTTAGCCTGCAATGCCCTCGGCGGCGACGGCGGGAGGGTCGTTCGCTGGGGAGGAGGAGAAGGAGGCCCGGCGGGTTGGCCCCGGTGCGGCGCGGCGCCACCGCACGGGGGAGGAGGTCACGGGAGTACAACGGATGCGCTGTGTCTACCGGTAAAAGCGAGTACCACTATGATTGGCACAGCGAGTAGCACTACGATGCGCTGTATATGTTGCATATACAGTGTGTCATTTATCACCATGAGAGAAAAATGAGAGTTACATTAATATTTACAAGAGGTACTCTTTAACTAATGATTCCGGACTACTAAGGCAGGTGTCGGAGATCCTATACAAGGCATCCGATTATCGACCTCCATGACAGAGGAGCGCCCAACTTGACTGGCCCACTGGCGCACAGTAGCAACTAGGGATCGGGCACCTGTATAGTAAACCTATAGACAAACACTGTAGCAACTCAATTGCTAGAGCAATTTTTGTTAAAGCGTGAACTTTTCTGAAATTGTGGTTTTATTATAACATGAATAATTTTCAAATTTTGATTCGTTGAAAGCACAATAATTTTTGTAAACATGAACTTTTTCAAAATTTTAAATTTTTTGAAAATGCAAAAAGATTCAAAGTTATGAACACATTGAAAATACAAACTTCTTTTTACAAATTTTGAAGGTTTTCTAAAACATGAATGTTTTATAACTTACATTTGTGAACATGTTTTAGATATTTGTTATTTTTTAAAAGAAAGGAGAGGAAAAAAACAATGCGAAAAATAGACGATAAAAAAATAAAAACCAAAAAGAAATAGTAAAATGGGCTATCCCACTTGATCAGTGGTGCGCTATTCCATGTGTGTTTTGGAGACATTTTGTCGTAACGAGCGTCATATAGGGACTGCGGGCGCCAAACGGACGATTCCTGCTGATTCAATTGTTTCATTATAAACCGATGTACCATCGTCCGTCACGGATCGCCACCGATTGATCGCCTCCCCACGTCCTCCGCAGTGAAGCTGTGTGCAGATCGCAACGACACAGCGCGCGTAGGGCGCAGTGGCGTAGCTAGGGGGTGGCCAGGGTGGTCCATGGACCACCCTGGAATTCCCCCATAGCTTATGTATAGTGTAGTAAAAACATTTCGTTTAAAATAAAATAAAACTTGTGTAAATATTTCTATTACCGGACCACCCTGACAAATCGGGCTGGCTACGCCACTGGTAGGGCGCATCCGCAATCCTGCTGACAAGTCATCAATAGTGGCGTGTGCAATTACATCCATCGTGTGAACCTGTTTTGCAACTGTTTTATTTATGTTATTAATATTGGTTTCTTCAAATTGTTAATCGTGGACAGAGGATTATCTTTATTCCTTGTTTTGACTAATCTGTACATCATAGCATTTTGTCAAATTTGAGCACAGTTTGTATTGGTTCGGTGTGAAACTTGTGAAGAACTTAATTTTGTTTTGTTTTTTTTTTGAACTTTTCATGTGTTACTTCATTGTGGTGCAATTTTTTTGGCTCCACATACCCATGTCGAAAATTCTGGCTGCCACTGTTACCCATAGATGTATATCAAACCACATCACCTATCTACTACTCTGGTTTATTTTCTAGTATGTAGCAAGAACACATCTGACTTGCTACAAAAGTTCCAGGTTATAGAGAAGGCTGGATATTTAACCAGAAGTGTGGATATCTTGCCATCTGCACCTCAGAAACTTAATGTGCGTAATGGTATCTTTGGGAACCAAATTGGCTATCACAAACGGTATCCTATGCTTTGTTGTTTGCAGAACTTGTGTCATTTTCACGTCTGTGGCCCCATTGGAGGACACTGATGCATGTATTAAATAAATATTTAAAGCTACGTAGCTACCTCTATAAATAAACTGAAACAAGAAGTTATAGAGAAGCAACCACGTATGACCCGAGTTTCTTCAAGTGATTCTCCATAGCTCATCACACTGGTAGAAAAAGGGCCTGTAGTCCCGGTTCATAAGGACCTTTTCTCCCGGTTCTGGAACCGGGACTAAAGGGTCAGTACTAATGCCCTGTCCCTTTAGTCCCGGTTCAATCCAGAACCGGGACAGATGAGCCTCCACATGGGCAGTGCGCGGAGCCCAGACAGGAGACCCTTTGGTCCCGGTTGGTGACACCAACCGGGACCAATAGGCATCAGTATCTCTGTGCCTGGGGTTTTTGTTTTTTTTGAAGGGGGGGAGGGGGGTTGGGGGTTTTGGGGGTTAATTTAGGTGTTTCATATATTGTGTTAGCTAGCTATAATTAATAAAGAGAAGTGTCCTCTCTTATGTCCGTGCTTGGTCGACGCTACGTACTATACATACGTATAGAAAGGACTAGACACGCTAGCTAGCTAGTAAGCAAACAAAGGAAACACAAGATCGTCATGAACATATATGCATACAGAGAGAAGTGATATCGACCACCTCTCCTTCTCCGAGAGATTGGTCGAACAACAAGTTTTCGTATATCTATCTGACACTACCGGCTACATATATACAATAATTATCTCTTACAAATATAATCATACGGACTCAGGGTCCACATAGAATTCTCCGTCTTCAGGGATCACGTGGTCAAGAAAGAATGCCGCCAATTCCTCTTGAATTGCTCGCATGCGAGCTGGTGCTAGGAGTTCATCCCGCTTCCGAAACATCTAATTTAAAGAAGGGGGTCAATACATATATATATGAATGAATGAAACTGAACACAAATGATGGTAATAAAATAAAATTATGAATGTTGTTATTTACGTACTTCATATTGTTCTTCAGTGTAGCCCCGCTCACAGGTCGTATGGCGGATGGACTCGCAAACGTAGTATCCACAGAAATCATTCTCTTGTTCGTGCCACAACCACTTTACAAGAAATAGAGGTTAATCAAACTGATAAGCAAGAATGCCAAATGGTATTGATGAAACTAGCGCTTGAATGACTAGTAGATGCGCGGAACATGCTACTATAGTACTTACTTTCGGGTGTCAAAATTGCAGCTACTTCGGCAGTCCCGGAGCTTTTCTGGTGAATTTTCTCCAAACCCTGCTGGACAAAGAAAACAATTACTTGATATATCAGGAAATGAACAAAGTTGCTGATATGGTAGATAATGATCGATTTAACTTACTTCTCGAGTATTTGAGTCATGTCTACATAGTCCTGGGGATCTTTTCATCTTGAGTCTAAGACGGTTACTAGTCCCTGCTCAAGCTTAATCTCTAGGAGAATATAGTGGAAACTGCACACGCATGCATAACTCATCAATTACATTACTATAACCTTGACTAATATATAGGGGAAACCGAATACGCACAAGACAGTAACACTCACTTGAAGTTGTAAGGAAAGAGTATTATATCTTTGTTTACATTTATTATGAACGATCGTACCAAGTTGGCCTCGGTAGCTGCGGCATGAAATTTAACCTGAGTTGCATCTATGAGATATGTGTTAATGAACCCAATATCACCGACTTGTCTTTTCTTCAATTCGGCGATCTTCAATCTGCATAATATAGTGAGGATGATTATAAATACATGCAATGAAACAGCTGAGCTATATAGAGAAACTTAATGACAGAAGTAGTACTACTTACAGACAGTAGCAGGCGACCGTTGTTTTATCGAGGGCCAATTGATTGAAAAACTGATAGAACTCCTCAAATGGAATAGGCAATAGTTCAATTCCAACGAGGTCATGCTCCTTTTTAACTTTCACATACAAAGTACTCCTCCCCCCAGAGTCTCTGCAGATTTTCAAGTACCAATCATGCAATCTTCGCATCATCGTTGATAGAGATCTTTCATCTTTGACGAGAGGCTTCCCGTACTCGTATCTTTGTATCTGCACGTCCATGGGTTCATAATGTACATCGTCGGGCAGGTAATCTGCAAGATTGCTATAACCAGGCACCATCCTCGGATCATTAGCGACGTTGTGGCTAGGCACCTTGAGTGGGGGCACGATTGCTTCGCTTGTTCGCTGAGCTGGGCAATTTGTTTCCCAGCTTGTCGTTCTTTCAGCCTTTGATCACTGACAGTACTTCCTGATCGCTCCGCTTCGGCAAATTCCTTTCCAATAATGCGCTCATAGTTTCCTTTTGGCTGAGACTTCGGTGGTTTTGTCAGGGCAGCCAGAGTGCGCTTCGCTTTCACCGGATCTACCTTCTCCTCCGGAAGTGGATGTCTCTTTGCTTTCAACCCTTGGAACCAGTCATCCACTTCGGTTCGTGCGATCTCGGCATTCTCCTCCGGGGTCCTCTCGTATGGTAACTTATCTGGAGTATTCAGAGAAGGACCGAATATGTATGTCCTCCCACCTCTGGTTGTACTGCTAGACGCCGACCGAGCAGACGGAGCAGTTGTATTCTTTACTTGCTTATGAGGCGGAGGAGAAGGACTATGATGCGCCGGAGCAGCTGGAGCGGCGGCAGGTCTCTTCCGCCCTTGCTGACGAGGCGGAGAAGGAGGTGGTTGGCTGCTCGGGCGCGTCGGCGCAGGCGGAGAAGGAGGCGGAGTGCTGCCACGCGCTGGAGAAGGAGCTGGTCGAGTGCCCTGATCGTCACTCGCCGGAGGAGGAGGCGGTGGAGGAGGCGGAGTGCCCTGACTCGCCGGAGGAGGAGGCGGTGGAGGAGGCGGAGTGCCCTGACTTGCCGGAGGAGGAGGAGGAGGAGGCGGAGGCGTCCAGTTCGGAAGGTTGATGAGCTCCTTCCACCATAGGCATGGAGTCTTCAGAGCAGACCCCAGCCGAGTCTCCCCTTCACCGGTAGGGTGGTCAAGCTGGAGGTCCTCAAATCCCTCCGTTATTTCATCCACCATCACCCTAGCATATCCTTCTGGAATCTGTCACAACCCTAGAATTTGATTGCAATTAGTATCATAATCATCCATGCATCATGTCTATATTTGTTTGAAAGTTGAAATGGGGATGGCAGAAACCCCCAGCACCACTTAATCCAACTAGGGTTACTAAAATATTTTTCAATGATCCTGAAATGCCCTTCAAAAATGTTCATCATCTTTGTCTTGGTCTAAAACCTCTGACAAAAATGGTGCAATAATTTCTAGGTCATCCAAAGGTCACTGGATTAAATCATATGTTATTTGAATTTGGGCATTTAAATGCTAGTAAATATTTTAAATGCCCAAGTAATCCTAAACTGAAATGTTCCATGTTGGATATATTCTAAACAGTGGGCATGTTCAGTTTGGTGATTTTTGAAAGGGTCTAAGTATTTTTAATAAAGCCCTAAAGACTACAGAAAAATAGAAAACAAGTTAAAAGAGAAAGAGGGAGAACCTACCTGGTGGGCCAACCGGCCCACCACTGTAGCAGCCCAGCCCACCTCCACTTCCCTGTCGTCTTCCACCTCCTGCCAGTGGGCAGGAGGGCGTGTGCCCGCGGCACGCACGCGCGCCCCCGGCCACCTCCTGCTTCCCGGGGCGCCCTGAGCCTTCCGTCGCGCCACGCCGCCCCCCAAGACCCGTGTGGATCGATCTCTCCTTCCCTCGCTCTCCCCCTCGCTCGTTCCCCGCCATGGCCGAAGCCTCCATGGACGCACCGCCGCCGTTTGCCGCTGCCATCGACCTCCCCACGCCCATCCAGCTATGCCACGGGTTCGGCCTCGACCCCGCGCCCTCTGCACCAATCCAGGCGCCGCCAGGAGCTCCATGACGACGACCCCGAGCTCTTCTTCCTCCTCGGACCGGTGGATCACCGCCGGTCGATTCGCGCCATCGAGGACGTCCCCAAGCCCACTGAGCTGCGCTTCGACCTCCAAGTGAGCTCCTCCGTCGTTTCCCCCTAACCCCGCGGCCTAGCGCTCGCTGTAGCACTGCTTTCCATGACGCCCGAAGCACGCCGCCACACGAACTCGTCGCCGACGAGGCTCCGGTGGCCAATCGGCCCCGTTCATATGCCCGTTGGCTTTGTGAGAGCCTGCAGAACGCATAGGTGCTACCCGTTGATCCTCCCGTGCACGGTGTCGTCGTTTTCATCGGCGCCCGAACTCCGGCGGCCGCAACCGAGCTCGCCGCCATCGACTCCGGCCACCCCAGGCCAGGCTACTGCCACCAGGCGATGCACTGCAACGCCAGCTACCCGTAGAGCCCAACCGCGGCTCAAACCGCGGCCTGTACACGAAACCCGAGCAACTCCAGCGAGTTGCCGCCACGGATTTGGTCGCCGGCGACTTAACTCCGGCCGTGCCGACGTGGCACCATCATTAGTGGCTAATGACGCCACTAAACTAACCCCTAGCTCACTGATGGATGGACCCCACACCTAATTAACCCCGGGTTTAGTTTCCTGTTTAGATTAGTGCTAACCCTATGGACCCCACGGGTCAGTTTGACCTGGCCACGTCACCGTTGACCTGGTCCCACACGTCAGCCACAAAAACCAGCCCTGGGTCACTGACTAGTGGGCCCCACTGGTCAAGTTTGACCCGGACCAGCCCTATTGACTTGCTTACGTCACCCTGATGTCATGCTGATGCAGTAATTAATTTCTGTTTTAAAATAAATCAGGAAATTCCAGAAAATGCCCAAAACTTCTAAAAATCATAGAAAATTAACCGTAACTCCAAATGAAATAAATTATATATGAAAAATTATCAGAAAAATTCAAGGAATCCATCTGTACCATTTTCATGCATGTTGGAACAACTTAACCTCACTGTTTAGACCAAAACATGATAATGCACTATTTGAATTCATAGTTTGAATTTGAATTTGAACCTAGTGTTCAAACCAACTCCATTTAACTTGTTGTTAGTTGCATTAGCTCAATCAACAGCATATTGCCATGTCATGATCATCCATCATATTGTTGCATCGCATTGATTGTGTCCTTCCCTGTTTGCCGGTAACCGTCCCCTCTCAGACGACGTGATCGTTGACACCGATGAAGAACTATATTGTCTTCAGAAGTGCCAGGCAAGCAAAACCCCCTTGTTCATTTCGATACAATCCCACCCTCTCGCTCCTGCTCTCTTTTATTGCATTAGGACAACACGTTTCCTCTATTACTTGCCGCGCTAGTTGGACCCCTTATCCTCTGCATGACCTGTCATTGCCACAGTAAATAGATGAAACCCACTAGCATGAGTAGGAGTTGTTTGAGCCCTGATGCGCCTACTCATTCATGCTTGTTTGTCATGCCTGCTACTGCTTAGAGTTGAGTCAGTTCCGATTCATCGGGGATGAATCGGAGATGTGTGAACATGTCCTACTGTGTGTGAGCTAAGTGTGTGAACACGATTTGGTAAAGGTAGCGGTGAGAGGCCATGTAGGAGTACATGGTGGGTTGTCTCATTGAAACCGTTCTTAGGAACTGAGTTATGTGTTTGTGATCCATGAAACAGTTACTACCACGCATTGGGCCCGAAACCAATGGACCCTCTCGGCTTCTTGATCACCCTTGTCCTCTGTCCAGGAGTTGCAACTAGTTTCTGGTGTTTATAGGATATGTGTTGGCGGCCGTGCGTAGCGCTGACCCTAGGGGTGGGCTATGTTGCGGTAGATACACCGTGGCCGGGTGTACCGAGTCACCCGTTTGGTGTCTCGGGAACCCTGTTCACATCGTTTGGGGCCGTATGTGGAAACCTCGGCCGGACTCCCTGCGGATGGAACCTGGATAGGCGATAAACCTGGACTAGGGACTTAGGTGTTTAGGTAGGCCGTGGCCGACATCCTCGCTGGGCTTCCGCTTGAAGGTTGCCGAGTACATGTCGTGTAGACGGCGGTAAGTGGTGAGAGCGTGTGTGAAGAAGTACACCCCTGCAGGGTTAACATCATCTATTCGAATAGCCGTGTCCGCGGTAATGGACTTCTAGGTTACCTATAACAGTTCATAGACAAGTGAAAGTGGATACTCTAAAACTCGCAAGATAAGTGTGAGTGCTATGGATGGCCCTCTCGTAGGGAGACGAGAGCGGATCCATAGTGGTGTATTGAATGGTGAATATGTGGACTCGTGTGCGCCACCTCAAAAGAGTTGCTTGCAGTCGTAGTTCAGAGAGCCACTGAGTCAAAGCTGGCTTGCTGCAGTTAAACTCCACCACCCCTTGATGATACCGATGCATATGTAGTTTAGATCTGATGTAAGTCTTGCTGAGTACCTTTGTACTCACGTTTGCTTCATTTATGTTTTGCAGAGAGATTTCAGTCTCGCTAGTAGTTCCGCGTGGACTTTGACGTTTAGCTTGATACCTCAGCTACGATCTTGTGCCCTCGACAGGATCTGGTAGAAAGTCAGGCTTCTTAGCCTTTTCCATTTATAGATGTCTGTACTCAGACATGTCAAGCTTCCGCATGTGCTTTGCATTGTATGCTATGATTGTTGGGTCATGAGACCCATGTTTGTAATATCTGGCTCTTCGGCGCCTAATGAATTAATACTTGAGTCGTAGAGTCTTGTTGTGATGCCATGTTGTATTTACACATATCGAGCATATTGTGTGTATGATTGAAATGCTTGGTATGTGTGGGATCCGACAATCTAGTTGTTTATCCTTGGCAGCCTCTCTTATGGGGAAATGTGGTCTAGTGCTTCCATGAGCCATAGTAGTCCGCTACAGCCTGGTTCACCGGAGTCCTGCTAGCCCAGCACTACTGCTCAGGACACTTGACTGGCCGGCATGTGTTTCACTTCGTTCCTGTGTCTATCCCTTCGGGGAAATGTCACGCGGTGACATCCGGAGTCCTGTTAGCCCAGTGCTATAGCCCGGATTCACACGTTGTTGACCGACATGCTCGAGGTTGATTCATGTATGCCTGTTCCCATGGGTTAGTGCCGCATTGGTTTCACGACTAGCCATGTCGGCCCGGGTTCTTTGTCATATGGATGCTAGCGACACTATCATATACGTGAGCCAAAAGGCGCAAACGGTCCCGGGCCAGGTAAGGTGGCACCCATGGGAATACCGTGCGTGAGGCCGCAAAGTGATATGATGTGTTACATGCTAGATCAGTGTGACTTAGGATCGGGGTCCTGACAGCTTTGGTATCAGAGCCCGACTGTCTGTAGGTTTACCAAGCCAAACTGGTCGAAGTTGAGTCTAGAAATGCTTTAGTTATATAAGGGAATTGATTGTGGAAGAGAACGTAAGGCTCTTTTTACTCCTTATCCTCATGACCTCCTGATCTGAGTCATCTTATCCTTCCTACGGGGTTAAGAACTAGGTTTCTCTTCTATCTCTCAGGATGACGTGTTACTAATCCATAGACTCATAGGAATGATGGATTCAAGCCCCAGTTCAGTTTCTACTACTTCCGTGTGTTCATAGCTGGTCTCGGAACCTTGATATTGTGATGTTGAGTGGTTAAGCCACCATTTTGCAGGATGTCTCAAATCATTTTGAGCATTTACAGCCGTTATGCTGTCCGAGTCATCCCAAGTTTCTAAATAGTCTGATGCATTTGCAAATTCCTTCTTTCCATTCTCGATGTTTCTTTGGGCCAGATTAACCACACTAATCGTCAAGTTGAGGTACTCCGTTGCCTCGGCATATATGTTGGAGCTATTATTATGACCCTAGGTGTCTTAGAGGATCACCTAGTAATCTAGCCATGTTTTGTGTTCCCAGTGTGATGATTCTGGCCATCATTCTCGAAAGCATCCCGTGATGCTATTAGTTAGTAGGCATTCTATTCCTGGGTTTTTGAACCCGAGATTCACCCTACTTACTTCATGTTGATAGTGTTTGCTCGTTCCTTTAGGTTATTAGTAACCTTTGCATCAGTCCTCGAGGTCCGTGGTATTTCCTTCTTCCAAATACTATGAACCACTTATGGCAGAAGTTCTTGAACCAAAGGATCACCACCAAAGTGCTCTTGATGAGTTCTCCGTTCTATATTGTGGCTCTGCCAGTTCTACCTTTCTACATGGGTTATCCGGAAGAAATATGTTGAACTCGTTCGACATACTAATCTATGCATCCACAACTCAGAAAGTTATATGTTCCTTTGAGTTGTCCCCCTTCCGATATATTCCGATCTTCGTCTATCAATTGATAGTGAGGAGTATGTATGCATTCGTGTTCATCGATGCCTAGTATTCTTGTGGTTCGTCAAGCCGTTGTATTCCAGAATGACTAGGAGAAACAAACTCCAGTACCTCATCCATTTCTGGGATCGAATCAAAGTGGTTGTATTCCGCAGATCAAAATGCATCCCAGCTTTTGGTTTTGTTCTACCCTGAAGTATTACCCACTTTATGTCAAGAGCGTCGTGAGAATTGCACCTTCTCCTATGAATTCTTGACGCAGTGATACTTCTTGCCATCATTGTTCATTCCTCGGTTCCCGTGTTATTGTAACCGGAATGCCGGCAAGTGAGTCGTGATGTGTGAAATCAATACCCCTAGCAACTCCGTTGCTTGGTAGTTAATGGACTATATTCTCTTTCTTAGCGTGTTTGTTATTGAATCATCATTCTAAGATAGATTGTGCTACCTAGTCCTTATTTCCTGGTGCACTCTTCCATCAACGGGTTAGGATTTTGCTAAACCCTTGCTCTTTTGATCATATCGTCTTGCCCTGAAAAGCAAGATTGTTCTCGAGCTTAGTAACATATCGGTGGTTCGTGATGTTCCGATTATCTTCTCGGAAGTATTACCTGGTTGTCACCTGACCGCTATGTTGAGTTCGTGATCATGTTGGTTTTCCTCCAACCACCCATTCTCCAAGAATCTGTGTTGGATACCCCTGAGCTAGTTGGTTAAGCTTAACAACAACTTGGAGAGTTGGAAGATAAAAGCTTGTCTGACTTAGTTCATGTTAAGGGATATCTTTGTGTTTGTGTGTGTTGAAGAAAGATGATATCTTCATCGATTGATCTCCGTGACCAATTGGTGGAGCTATTGTTTTGTCCAAACCTTGATTTGAGTGTGGGCTATCGTCAAATCAAATCAGACCCAACGATGTTCGTAATGTTTTCTTACTTGCGATTGTCCCTCGAGCATACACCATTATATCTTTGGTCTGACCAATACTACCACATTGTTCACATAGTGGTGGAAGTCCAGTGATATGGAAATTCCGATGAGTTGCTGTTGAGCCCATCAGCGGCATTTTGTCTCCCACATGATTCATGTTGAACATTACACTAGTATTGGAAACTTTGTAAGCATTGCCTTCATATTCCGCCCATGAGGTATATGTTTGGATGAAAGGAGTGACTTCCTCTAGTTCACGTGCATTTGATGTAAGTTGCCGCCGTGAATTCGAGAAAGCTTGTTTTTGCTTCCTTCGGAACCATCCCAAGTCAGTCATGCATATGTGTGAAGTATTCTATGGTTTGAAGACTTGCAACCTTTAGTCCATATGTATTCCCTAGCACCTAAGCCACTGATTGATTTGTTCACGGAAAAGGAGTTGTTGTGCGAATACTAGTTCATGCACAAGACTTCGATATCCTCGATGATGGTTCCCCATCTAGACTCGGTAGTCTTTTATTATAAGACTACTATGTGGTCATGCTTGTCTGGGACAGCGTGTTCACAGGTTTGTAGCAAAACCAGCTCATGTTTTGGAGCTTATTATCGTAGTTCATTTTCTGAGAATCTCGCAACGTCATCTCGTCAGTTTGTGTTGCAAACTTTCTTTTCCAGACATGCTGTCTGAAATATCCTATTACCAACCAGATCTGAATCTCAGGCAAATATGATGGTTGGAACTCTTCCAGGATCTATGATGTAGGTCCCGACAGGGTTGATGTTCTGGCCGACACACCTAGCCGGAAGATCTGTCATTGTAGTATCTTGATTGAGCTATTTGACAATCTTCTCCATGAGGATTTAGTGCAACTTATTCTAGAAGTTGTTCCTCAGGGGTCGTTGTGCTCTCGGTTTCCTTGATTATGCCATAACCTTTCAAACAGTGGAATCTCTCTCTACTGTTGGGTTTCTCCCCAGTTACTAGAATCATTCCTAGCATTTGCATTTTGTTCCTAGCTTGCACCGCCATTGTGCCAATCCCCCATGGGTTGCCCTTCTCGGTAGTTGCTTTCCAATATCATCTTCAAAAGTGGACTTGTCATGGGTCCCATCCATTTCCGGTGATAAGCAAAAATCATCCATTGCTTTGTCTTCAACAAGGTAGTCCACATCATCCATTCTGGTGTGAGTATGCCATTCTTTTGATTTTCTTCAAACGATCGTTTGTGATTGCCTTAGGATGGTATAGAGAGTTGCAATGATCATTGAATCAAAAGTAATTCTTTTTGCCACTTAAGGGAATAGTTCTATGAGTCACCTTCCCAGAGGTGTCCCGTAATGGGATCATGGCAGTTTCTCCTCGCTACTGTGAAACCCTCGTCAATTGTTTCTTCCATCCTTTTAAAGGTGTGTTTCATGTCTCAGCTCGAGAGAGGTTACTATGTCTCATTCCAGGAGTTGATCTTGTGATCATTAAGATGATCCTAAGTTGCTCGAACCCCAGGGAGATCGATTCTTCTTAAATTCTTCCTTTCTACTCGTTGTCATGTTGGATGTAGTTCCCAAAGCAAGACGTCGAGATCAAGGTGATGCAATGAATCAACATCCTTGAGAAGGACATCTGGATCGTGAAGGTCGTGTTAGCTTTGTATCCCCTCTGTCTTCTTACTTCGCGTCTTGAATCTCGGGATGAGATTCTTGTTTAGTGGGGGCGAGTTGTCACAGCCCTAGAATTTGATTGCAATTAGTATCATAAGCATCCATGCATCATGTCTATATTTGTTTGAAAGTTGAAATGGGGATGGCAGAAACCCCCAGCACCACTTAATCCAACTAGGGTTACTAAAATATTTTTCAATGATCCTGAAATGCCCTTCAAAAATGTTCATCATCTTTGCCTTGGTCTAAAACCTC
This sequence comes from Triticum monococcum, assembly GCA_034509565.1. Lineage (NCBI taxonomy): Eukaryota > Viridiplantae > Streptophyta > Magnoliopsida > Poales > Poaceae > Triticum > Triticum monococcum. The sequence goes on along the minus strand of CM067846.1, from coordinate 58,467,661 downwards.
TGACAAAAATGGTGCAATAATTTCTAGGTCATCCAAAGGTCACTGGATTAAATCATATGCTATTTGAATTTGGGCATTTAAATGCTAGTAAATATTTTAAATGCCCAAGTAATCCTAAACTGAAATGTTCCATGTTGGATATATTCTAAACAGTGGGCATGTTCAGTTTGGTGATTTTTGAAAGGGTCTAAGTATTTTTAATAAAGCCCTAAAGACTACAGAAAAATAGAAAACAAGTTAAAAGAGAAAGAGGGAGAACCTACCTGGTGGGCCAACCGGCCCACCACTGTAGCAGCCTAGCCGGGCAAAGCCAGCCCAGCCCACCTCCACTTCCCTGTCGTCTTCCACCTCCTGCCAGTGGGATGGAGGGCGTGTGCCCGCGGCACGCACGCGCGCGCCCGGCCACCTCCTGCTTCCCGAGGCGCCCTGAGCCTTCTGTCGCGCCACGCCGCCCCCCCCCCAAGACCCGTGTGGATCGATCTCTCCTTCCCTCGCTCTCATCCTCGCCCATTCCCCGCCATGGCCGATGCCTCCATGGACGCACCGCCGCCGTTTGCTGCTGCCATCGACCTCCCCACGCCCATCCAGCTATGCCACGGGTTCCGCCTTGTCCCCGTGCCCTCTGCACCAATCCAGGCGCCGCCAGGAGCTCCGTGACGACCACCCCGAGCTCTTCTTCCTCCTCGGACCGGTGGATCACCGCCGGTCGATTCGCGCCATCGACGACGTCCCCAAGCCCACTAAGCTGCGCTTCGACCTCCCAGTGAGCTCCTCCGTCGTTTCCCCCTAACCCCGCGGCCTAGCGTTCGCTGTAGCACTGCTTTCCATGACGCCCGAAGCACGCTGCCGCATGAACTCGTCGCCGACGAGGCTCCGGTGGCCAATCGGCCCCGTTCATATGCCCATTGGCTTTGTGAGAGCCTGCAAAACGCGTAGGTGCTACCCGTTGATCCTCCCGTGCATGGTGTCGTCGTTTTCATCGGCGCCCGAACTCCGGCGGCCGCAACCTAGCTCGCCGCCGTCGACTCCGGCCACCCCAGGCCAGGCTACTTCCACCAGGCGATGCGCTGCAACGCCAGCTACCCGTAGAGCCCAACCGTGGCTCAAACTGTGGCCTGTACACGAAACCCGAGCAACTCCGGCGAGTTGCCGCCATGGATTTGGTCGCCGGCGACTTAACTCCGGCCGTGCCGACGTGGCACCATCATTAGTGGCTAATGATGCCACTAAACTAACCCCTAGCTCACTGACGGATGGACCCCACATCTAATTAACCCCGGGTTTAGTTTCCTGTTTAGATTAGTGCTAACCCTATGGACCCCACGGGTCAGTTTGACCTGGCCACGTCACCGTTGACCTGGTCCCACACGTCAGCCATAGAAACCAGCCCTAGGTCACTGACCAGTGGGCCCCACTAGTCAGGTTTGACCCGGACCAGCCCTGTTGACTTGCTTACGTCACCCTGATGTCATGCTGTTGCAGTAATTAATTTCTGTTTTAAAATAAATCAGGAAATTCCAGAAAATGCCCAAAACTTCTAAAAATCATAGAAAATTAACCGTAACTCCAAATGAAATAAATTATATATGAAAAATTATCAGAAAAATTCAAGGAATCCATCTGTACCATTTTAATGCATGTTTGAACAACTTAACCTCACTGTTTAGACAAAAACATGATAATGCACTATTTGAATTCATAGTTTGAATTTGAATTTGAACCTAGTGTTCAAACCAACTCCATTTAACTTTTTCAGCAGCCGAAAGGGTGGGAAGCAGAGGCCTATGGTCCCCGTTGGTGGCACCAACCAGGACTAAAGGGTGGCATTGGTCACGGTTGGTGACACGAACCGTGACTAATGCCCCCTTTAGTCCCGGTTGGTGCCTCCAACCGGGACCAATGGCCTTGTGCTGCCCCGCGCCCAAAAGTTTAGTCCCACCTCGGTAGTTGAGAGGGCTCTGGAGTGGTTTATAAGCGCTGCCGCGCCCACCCTCCCGAGCACCTCTCAACTGCAGGCTTTCGGGCCTAATCTGTCACTGCAATGCCTGTGGGCCTACTGGGCCTGCTGCGGGCCTGAATCCTGGCCCATCGTAGGGTTTCTAGTTGTATTCAGGCCGTGGTGGCCCAGTAGGTGGCATTTTTTTGTTTTTTTGTTGCTTTATTTATTTTATTTTGTTTTTTGCTTTATTTTTTAATTCTTTATGCTTTTAGTTTTAGAAAAATTATAAACTTTTTGTTAATGCCATTAGTTTTCAAATTTGAAAATACTTTTTTAGTTTTTTTGTTTTCTTTGTTGCTTTATTTATTTTATTTTGTGATTAACTTTACTATAAAAATACTTTTTCCTGTTTTTTGATTTGTTTTTTGCATTATTTATTTTCTTTTGTTTTTTGCTTTAATTTTTAATTCTATTTGCTTTTAGGTTAGCAAAATTATAAACTTTCTATTAGTGCCATTAGTTTTAGAAAAATTATAAACTTTCTGTTAGTGCCATTAGTTTTCAAATTTGAAAACACTTTTTTAGTTTTTTTTGTTTTCTTTGTTGCTTTATTTATTTTATTTTGTGATTAACTTTACTATAAAAATAGTTTTTTCCTGTTTTTTGATTTGTTTTTTGCATTATTTATTTTCTTTTGTTTTTTGCTTTAATTTTTAATTCTGTTTGCTTTTAGGTTAGCAAAATTATAAACTTTCTGTTAGTGCCATTAGTTTTAGAAAAATTATAAACTTTCTGTTAGTGCCATTAGTTTTTAAATTTGAAAACATTTTTTCAGATTTTAGTTTTCTTTGTTGCTTTATTTATTTTATTTTGTGATTAACTTTACTATAAAAATAGTTTTCCCTATTTTTTTATTTGTTTTTTGTATTATTTATTTTCTTTTTTTTTGCTTTAATTTTTAATTCTGTTTGCTTTTAGGTTAGCAAAATTATAAACTTTCTGTTAGTGCCATTAGTTTTAGAAAAAATATAAACTTTTTGTTAGTGCCATTAGTTTTCAAATTTGAATAGTTAAAATTTGAATTCTTTGAAAATTGTTTGAATCACAAGTTTGTGATTAACTTACTAAAAATGAGAATAGATGCACTTATAGAGAAAATTCAACCTAAATTCCTAGTAAATTTCTATGAATTTTAGAGAAATTCACTATGAATTTAGGTTAAACTTTTCTCTATTAGGGCATCTATTTTCACTTTGAGAGGAGCTCAACAAGGCAGAGAGGGAAGGGCTTATAAACCGGTGTGAGCCCCCTTCGGTTGGCGAGGTGGGACTAAACTCTACCCGCAACGAGGACCAACCCTTTAGTCCCAGTTTGTGGCACAAACCGGGACTAATGGTCATGGGCCAGGGGCGAGGCGCAAAATTATAAACTTTCTGTTAGTGCCATTAGTTTTAGAAAGTTGAAAGTTGGCATGGGCCTGGGACTAATGGTCATGGTATTACGAGGGCCGAACCATAAGACATGAGAGCATTTCAAATGAACTCTGAAAAAGTTGAAAGTTGGGATGGTATCATAATTTCACCCACATAGCATGTGCATGTACAAAACGGACAATGGTAGCATGTTCGTGTGTTACAAAGTTGCGGGAGAAAGTCTTCACTTTTTCTTCGCTTGTGTCATTTGCTCATTGCGCCGTAACCATGGATAATCTTCATTGTTTATCAGGATGCTTGGGTCAGCCTTGACATTGAAGGGAGGAATTTCATGAAACTTTTCATAATCTTCAGACATGTCTGTCTTGCCGTCCACTTCCAGGATGTCCCTTTTTCCTGAAAAAACTATGTGGCGCTTTGGCTCATCGTATGATGTATTCGCTTCCTTATCTTTTCTTTTTCTCGGTTTGGTAGACATGTCCTTCACATAGATAACCTGTGCCACATCATTGGCTAGGACGAACGGTTCATCAGTGTACCCAAGATTTTTCAGATCCACTGTTGTCATTCCATACTGTGGGTCTACCTGTACCCCGCTGCCTAACAGATTGACCCATTTGCACTTAAACAAAGGGACTTTAAATCAGGTCCCTAGTCAAGTTCCCATATGTCCATTATGTAACCATAATATGTGTCCTTTCCGCTCTCGGTTGCTGCATCAAAGCGGACACCGCTGTTTTGGTTGGTGCTCTTTTGATCTTGGGCGATCATGTAAAATGTATTCCCATTTATCTCGTATCCTTTGTAAGTCAATACAGTCAAAGATGGTCCCCTGGACAACAAGTACAACTCATCACAAACAGTGTTGTCACCTCTGAGACATGTTTCCAACCAACTGCTGAAAGTCCTGATGTGTTCACATGTAATCCAGTCGTCGCACTGCTCCGGGTGTTTGGAGCGCAGACTGTTCTTGTGTTCATCGACATACGGGGTCACCAAGGTAGAGTTCTGTAGAACTGTGTAGTGTGCTTGAGACCAAGAATATCCTTCCCTGCATATTATTGAGTCTCTTCCAAGAGCGCCTTTTCCAGTCAGTCTCCCATCATACCGCGATTGAGGGAGACCTATCTTCTTAAGGCCAGGAATGAAGTCAACACAAAACCCGATAACATCCTCTGTTTGATGGCCCATGGAGATGCTTCCTTTTGGCCTAGCGCGGTTACGGACATATTTCTTTAGGACTCCCATGAACCTCTCAAAGGGGAACATATTGTGTAGAAATATGGGCCCCAACATGACAATCTCATCGACTAGATGAACTAGGACGTGCGTCATGATATTGAAGAAGGATGGTGGGAACACCAGCTCGAAACTGACAAGACATTGCGCCACATCACTCCTTAGCCTTGGTACGATTTCTGGATTGATCACCTTCTGAGAGATTGCATTGAGGAATGCACATAGCTTCACAATGGCTAATCGGACGTTTTCCGGTAGAAGCCCCCTCAATGCAACCGAAAGCAGTTGCGTCATAATCACGTGGCAGTCATGAGACTTTAGGTTCTGAAACTTTTTCTCTGGCATATTTATTATTCCCTTTATATTCGACGAGAAGCCAGTCGTGACCTTCATACTGAGCAGGCATTCAAAGAAGATTTCTTTCTCTTCTTTCGTAAGAGCGTAGCTGGCAGGACCTTTATACTGCTTCGGAGGCAGGCCGTCTTTTTCGTGCAAACGTTGCAGGTCCTCCCATGCCTCAGGTCTATCTTTTGTCTTCCCATACACGCCCAAGAAGCCTAGCAGGTTCATGCAAAGGTTCTTCGTCACATGCATCACGTTGATTGAGGAGCGGACCTCTAGGTCTTTCCAGTAGGGTAGGTCCCAAAATATAGATTTCTTCTTCCACATGGGTGCGTGTCCCTCAGCGTCATTCGGAACAGCTAGTCCATCGGGACCCTTTCCAAAGGTTACGTAGTGTAAATCATTCACCATAGCAAGCACGTGATCACCGGTGCGCATGGCGGGCTTCTTCCGGTGATCTGCCTCGCCTTTGAAATGCTTGCCTTTCTTTCGACATTGATGGTTGGTCGAAAGAAATCGACGATGGCCTAGGTAGACATTCTTCCTGCATTTGTCCAGGTATATACTTTCAGTGTCATCTAAACAGTGCGTGCATGCTTGGTATCCTTTGTTTGTCTGTCCTGAAAGGTTACTGAGAGCGGGCCAATCGTTGATGGTCACAAACAGCAACGCCTTAAGGTTAAATTCCTCCTGTCTGTGCTCATCCCACGTACATACACCGTTTCCATTCCATAGCTGTAAAAGTTCTTCAACTAATGGCCTTAGGTACACATCAATTTCGTTGCCGGGTTGCTTAGGGCCTTGGATGAGAACTGGCATCATAATGAACTTCCGCTTCATGCACATCCAAGGAGGAAGGTTATACATACATAGAGTCACGGGCCAGGTGCTGTGATTGCTGCTCTTCTCCCCGAACGGATTAATGCCATCCACACTTAAAGCAAACCATACATTCCTTGGGTCCTTTGCAAACTCATCCCAGTACTTTCTCTCGATTTTTCTCCACTGCGACCCGTCAGCGGGTGCTCTCAACATCCCATCTTTCTTTCGGTTCTCACTGTGCCATCGCATCAACTTGGCATGCTCTTCGTTTCTGAACAGACGTTTCAACCGTGGTATTATAGGAGCATACCACATCACCTTCGCAGGAACCCTCTTCCTGGGGGGCTCACCGTCAACATCACGAGGGTCATCTCGTCTGATCTTATACCGCAATGCACCGCATACCAGGCATGCATTCAGATCCTTGTATGCACCACGGTAGAGGATGCAGTCATTAGGGCATGCATGTATCTTCTCCACCTCCTATCCTAGAGGGCATACGACCTTCTTTGCTGCATATGTACTGTCGGGCAATTCGTTATCTTTTGGAAGCTTCTTCTTCAATATTTTCAGTAGCTTCTCAAATCCTTTGTCAGCCACAGCATTCTCTGCCTTCCACTGTAGCAATTCCAGTACGGTACCGAGCTTTGTGTTGCCATCTTCGCAATTGGGGTGCAACCCTTTTTTGTGATCCTCTAACATGCGATCAAACTTCAGCTTCTCCTCTTCACTTTCGCAATTCGTCCTTGCATCGACAATGACCCGGCGGAGATCACAATCATCGGTCACATCGTCTGGTTCCTCTTGATCTTCAGCAGCTTCACCCGTTGCAGCATTATTGGGCACATTGTCTGGTTCCTCTTGATCTTCACCAGCTCTCCCCATTGCAGCATCACCGTATTCAGGGGGCACATAGTTGTCATCGTACTCTTCTTCTTCGCCGTCTTCCATCATAACCCCTATTTCTTCATGCCTCGTCCAAACATTATAGGGTGGCATGAAACCCTTGTAAAGCAGGTGGGAGTGAAGGATTTTCCGGTTAGAGTAAGACCTCGTATTCCCACATTCAGTGCTTGGACAACACATAAAACCATTCTGCTTGTTTGCCTCATCCGCTTCGATAAACTCATGCACGCCCTTAATGTACTCGCGGGTGTGTCTGTCACCGTACATCCATTGCCGGTTCATCTCCGTGCATTATATATAATTAAGTGTCCAAATTAATAGAAGTTCATCATCATATTAAAACCAAAGTGCATACATAGTTCTCATCTAACAACATATAGCTCTCCAGAGAATCTAATTAATTAAACCATACATTGAAACTATGTAAAACATTTCAATGCGAAAACAAATGCGATCATAATCGCAACCAAGGTAACAATTGATCCAACGGCATAATGATACCAAGCCTCGGTATGAATGGCATATTTTCTAATCTTTCTAATCTTCAAGCGCATTGCATCCATCTTGATCTTGTGATCATCGACGACATCCGCAACATGCAACTCCGATATCATCTTCTCTTCAATTTTTTTATTTTTTCCTTCAACAAATTATTTTCTTCTTCAACTAAATTTAACCTCTCGACAATAGGGTCGGTTGGCATTTCCGATTCACATACATCCTACATAAATAAAATCTATGTCACGTTGGTCGGCATAATTTTCATAAACAATAAATGAACCAATAGTTATAAAGATAATATATATACCACATCCGAATCATAGACAGGACGAGGGCCGACGGAGGCGGATACCAAAACCATCGCACTATATAGGATGCAATAATAAAAGTAAGAAAATAATACAAGTATCTATGTAAACATGCAAGTAAGAATATTTTTCCTTTCAGAAAGAAGATAAAACAAGAGGCTCACCACGGTGGTGCCGGCGATGAGCTCGGCGCGGGTGATCGACGGCGGTGAAGACGGGGACGGGGCGTGACGGACCGCTAAACCTAGACAAATATTATGGAAAATGGAGCTTGGAGGTCGAGCTTGGAGAGGAGAAAGCTTAAGTAGTGTGGCTCGGGCATTCCATCGAACACCTTGTGTGCATAGGAGGTGAGCTAGAGCACCACCAAGCCTTCTCCCCCTCGGCCAAAGAAAAACAGAGCACTGGGGTGCTCTGCTCGCGAGCGAGGGGTATATATAGGAACCTCATTGGTCCCGGTTGGTGGCATGAGCCGGGACTAAAGGGGAGCCTTTGGTCCCGGTTCAAGCCACCAACCGGGACCAATGGTGGTGGGCCAGGAGCGAGGCCCATTGGTCCTGGTTCATCCCACCAACCGAGATCAAAAGGTCCAGATGAACTGGGACCAATGGCCCACGTGGCCCGGCCGGCCCCCTGGGCTCACGAACCGGGACCAATGCCCACATTGGTCCCGGTTCTGGACTGAACCGGGACTAATGGGCTAACCCGGCCTGGACCAAAGCCCTGTTTTCTACTAGTGTCACATTGTTGCCGACACCTTGGCACCTCATTCTTTGATCTTCTCAAGTTCAAGCTTGGGCTTGGGAGCCTGCCATGCATGTTGGCTGCCATATTTTTGCTTTTGCACACTGATGCTATTCATTCTACTTAAAAAATTGAGCATGGGAAGTGTTGGGAAGATTGAAGCGCAGGTGTGCAGTATTTGACTTACCATGCGATAGCAACATAGCAGTTGGATATGTTAATTTTGTTAGCATAAACATGGGCTGATGGATCATAGGCAAACGATGGGATCACCATTCTAAGGTTTTGTTTATCCACAACAGAAGTTGTTCTTGTGCACTGGCCTTTCGGGCCCTTAGGATATGCAAATGTCAACTATAAGGGCATCTCCAACTTCGACACTTCAACCTTCTCCAACCGTATGGACCATGTTTTTCGGACCGAGAAAGCAATTCTGTGCGGTCCTGTATCGGTCCGCGGAACGGTCCGGACGCGGTCTCTCCCGCAAACCGGAGATAAAAATGAAAGAGGTTTGTGGGAGTCCGAATCGATTCCAAACCCGCTTTTGAATGACCTGGCCCACCAAAAAACATCCACCCATCCCACACTTCCCATCCCACACCCCGCGCCGCATTCTTGCCGTCCCAAAGCACGCAGCGGCCGGTATTGATGCCGTGATTTGACCGGATGGGAAGGTGGCACAAACGGAAGCGACCTCTCGGGCGCAGCCGCCGCTTCAATGCAGACCCCGCGTCCCGAGAAACCAACTCCGGCCGCTGCGCTGCATTGAAGCGGACTGATCGCCCCTCCGCCTGCCCTAGCCGTGGTTATTTAAGCCACACTCCGACGTCGTCCAGATCTGCACCCTCCCAGGCACCACACCATCCTCCTACCCCTCTCCGAGCCCTTCATCCTGTCTGAGCCCAGGGGCGATGTCGAAGTCCTGGTTCTCCGCGTTGGCAGGCGGATCTTGGCGTCGCCACCCTCGCTCACCTGGACCATCCAGATCCATGGTGATGGACTCCTCCAGCAAGGAAGAGATAGTCCTCTCCTACGGAAACAACGGCTAGGGCAGGCGGAGGGGCGGTCAGTCTACTCTCGGAGGCGGCTCCGACGAACGAAGAATTCACCAGTCAGATGGAGATCATGACGGAGCGCTCACTCCGTCAGCTGGGTCCGGCGCCAACGTCACTTGTGCGCATGAAGGAGACACTCTTCTCGCCGTGGGTCCGTGCTAAGCGGGAGTCGGCATCCCCACGTCAGCAGGTGAAGGACAAGCCGGCGTCCCTGACACGCAATGGCGGCCTCCATGTCGGCGGCCGCATGAAGTAATAGTCGGCGTCCCCCCAGCACCTCCGCCGCGTGAAGGAGGAGCCGCACATCCGCTACACGTGGATCGACAGGCCCTCTTCACCACCACGGCGCCAACACTGCCCGATGAAGGAGGAGCTGCCGCCCATGATCGCCAAGGCACGTGGCCGCATACTCCACTATCTCGGAGACAGCAGTTACGGTGGTGCCTACGGCTCTCGGGTTGTGGTACCTGAGGTCTAGCGTGCGGCGCGACAGCAGGCGAGGTGCGACCAGCGCAATGCCGGTCGCCGCTCAAAGATCGTCAAGACGGACCTGGTGCTGGAGTGGATCCACAACGACCCCAACCTCGCCGCCGTGTTGGTGCTCGACCGCTCTGTCATCACTGATGAAGCTATGTACCTAGGGTAGGGGCACGGATGAAGGATGATAGTGACGATGGATACCCCCAGGTCAATTCCACACTGATGATTTTTGCCGATGTCGAAAGCAAAAGTCGACTGAAAGTCATTAACCGTGAGGTGAACATGGTTGCTCCGGTAACACCCAGTTACCTGAAGTGGTCTCAGACTGCCATCACATTCGACTAGTCTGATCACCCGACGCACATTGCCACCCCTGGGAGGCAAGCTTTGGTGGTCGACCCAGTTGTTGAAGGCACTCGACTGACCAAAGTCCTGATGGATGGCGGCAGTGGCCTGAACATACTGTACGCTGAAACTTTGAAAGGAATGGGCATTCCGATGTCCAGACTCAGTACCAGTAACATGAGCTTCCACGGAGTCATTCCTGGGAAGAGAGCCGAGTCACTCGGCCAGATTGCTCTTGATGTGGTTTTTGGTGATTCAAAGAATTACCGCAAGGAAAAGTTGACATTCGAGGTTGTGGACTTCCGGAGTGCTTATCATGCCATTTTTGGCAGGCCAGCTTACGCACACTTCATGGCTCGACCATGTTACGTGTATCTCAAACTGAAGATGCCTGGCCCCAAAGGTGTGATCACTGTTACGGGCAACCGAAAGAAAGCAGAAGAGTGCTTTCAGAAGGGTTCAAAGATCGCTGATGCTTAGATGGCAGTGGTCGAGCTGAAAGAGTACCAAAAGACTGCCGATCCGAGTGAAGTGTTGCGAGCTAAGAAGCCTGCTTCAGAATTAGCTTTTCAGTCGTCTGGTGAAACAAAGACAGTCCACATTCCCCCGACCGACCCCGACGCTGCTCCGACTCACATCTCGACGACGCTCGACTCCAAATAGGAAGAAGCGCTCATCCAGCTCCTCCGTGAGAACTGGGACATCTTCGCATGGAAACCCTATGACATGCCTGGAGTTCCCAGAGGGCTGGCTGAGCACCGTCTACGAGTCGACCCAAAATTCAAGCCTGTGAAGGAACATCTTCGACGGTCTGCCGTCCAGAAGAAGCAAGCCGTTGGCGAGGAGGTGGCTCGGATCTTAGCAGCAGAGTTCATCCGAGAGATTTACCACTCCGAGTGGCTCGCCAATGTCGTCATGGTCCCCAAGAAGGACAAGTCACTTCGCATGTGCATTGATTTCAAACATATCAATCGGGCCTGCCCGGAAGATCATTTTCCTCTCCCTCGCATCGACCAAACAGTCGACTCGACTGCGGGGTGCGAGAGATTGTCTTTTCTAGATGCCTATTCCGGGTACCATCAGATCCGTCTATATGGGCCCGATGAGATCAAAACAGCTTTCATCACTCCATTCGGATGCTTCTGTTACGTCACCATGCCGTTCGGCCTCAAGAACGCCGGAGCCACATTCATGAGAATGATTCAGAAGTGTTTACTCACTCAAATCAGTCGGAATGTGGAAGCATACATGGATGATATTGTGGTCAAGTCCCGGAAAGGTTCCGACCTACGAGCTGACCTTGCTGAAACCTTTGCCAACCTCAGGAGGTATAATATCAAGCTCAATCCATCAAAGTGCACTTTCGGAGTTCCAGGTGGAAAGTTACTCGGTTTTCTCGTTTCCGAACGGGGGATCGACGCCAATCCTGAAAAAATTGGCACCATACTCCGGATGAAGCGTCCTGTACGCGTGCACGATGTCCAAAAGCTTACATGCTGCTTGGCTGCTTTAAGTCGATTCATTTCTTGTCTCGGTGAAAAGGCGTTGCCTCTTTACCGACTGATGAAGAAGTCTGACAAGTTCGAGTGGACTCCGGAAGCTGATGCAGCGTTTGCAGAGCTCAAAGCTCTGCTCTCCACCCAGCCGGTGCTTGCTGCCCCAATCAGCAAAGAGCCTCTGCTGCTTTACATTGCAGCCACAGGACAAGTTGTCAGTACAGTGCTTACGGTCGAGCAGGAAGAGGAAGGAAAGGCCTTCAAAGTTCAACGCCCAGTATATTATGTGTCTGAAGTTTTGACCCCTTCAAAACAAAGATACCCTCACTACCATAAGCTTGTATATGGGATTTATATGACCACAAAGAAAGTTGCACATTACTTCTCTGACCACTCCATTACAGTCGTCAGCGACGCCCCACTATCAGAGATTCTGCATAACAGAGACGCAGCTGGTCGTGTGGCCAAGTGGGCGATTGAACTCCTTCCCTTAGATATCAAGTTTGAAGCAAAGAAGGCTATCAAGTCCCAAGCAATCGCAGATTTCATCGCCGAGTGGATTGAACAGCAACTTCCGACTCAAGTTCACTCGGAGCACTGGACGATGTTCTTCGATGGATCTAAGATGCTGAATGGTTCCGGTGTGGGGGTAGTCCTAGTCTCCCCCCGAGGAGATAAGCTCAGATATGTTCTCTAGATTCACTTCGATTCCTCCAATAATGAAGCACAGTATGAAGCACTTTTGTATGGGTTGCGCATGGCCATTTCACTCGGCGTCCATCGCCTCATGGTCTATGGCGACTCAGATTTGGTGGTTAATCAAGTGATGAAGGAATGGGACGTCAGGAGCCAGCAATGACTGGTTATTGCAATGCAGTGCGAAAGCTAGAAAAGAAATTCGAGGGGTTAGAGCTTCATCACATCCCCCGACTGAAAAATCAGGCAGCTGACGATTTGGCAAAGATAGGCTCCAAGAGAGAAGCCATTCCCAGCAACGTGTTCCTGGAACACATTCACTCGCCGTCAGTCCAAGAGGATCCTTTCACAGAAGAAGCCCCGCAGCCGAAAAGTGCTACAGATCCGACTGAAGTTGAAGTACCTGCGGTGGTCGACCTAATCATGGAAGTCTTGGCAATCATCCCTAACTGGACAATACCATACATCACGTGTATCCTAAGGAAAGAACTCCCGGAAGACGAGGAAGAGGCTCGACAGATCGTCCGCCGATCCAAGGCCTTCACAGTCATAAAGGGACAGCTGTATAGAGAGAGCGCGACTAGAGTCGGTCAGAAATGCATAACACCAGAGGAGGGTCAGATAATCCTTAATGATATCCACTCGGGGACCTGTGGTCACCATGCGTCCTCTCGGACTATTGTGGCTAAAGCATACCGAGCGGGATTTTACTGGCCAAGAGCAAATGAGATGGCAAAAGAGATAGTCGACAAGTGTGGAGGGTGCCAGTTCTACTCCAACATGTCACACAAGCCTGCATCAGCCCTGAAGACCATTCCACTCGTCTGGCCCTTTGACGTCTGGGGACTGGACATGGTTGGTCCACTAAGAACGGGCAGGAGTGGATTCACTCATGTGCTTGTGGCAGTCGACAAATTTACCAAATGGATCGAAGCTAAGCCCATCAAGAATCTCGATGATTGCACTGCTATTAGTTTCGTCAGAGGGTTAACATTCAGATATGGAGTCCCGCATAGCATCATCACTGACAATGGGTCAAACTTTGATTCAGACAAGTTCAGAGCTTTTTGCGCCTCTCAAGGCACACGAGTCGACTACGCATCGGTCGCCCATCCCCAGTCGAATGGACAAGCTGAGAGAGCAAATGGTCTGATTCTCAAAGGACTAAAGCCTCGACTGATGCGTGATCTCAAGCACGCGGCAGGCGCTTGGGTCGACGAGCTTCCGTCAGTTCTGTGGGGATTAAGGACCACCCCTAACCGGTCGACTGGAAGAACTCCATTCTTTCTGGTTTATGGAGCCGAAGCAGTTCTGCCGAGTGACCTTCTTCATAATGCACCCCGAGTCGAACTTTACACCGAAGATGAAGCAGAACAGGCCCGGCAAGACGCAGTCGACCTCTTAGAGGAAGAGAGGGAGATGGCCATGATTAGATCGACCATTTATCAGCAAGACTTGCGCCGTTTTCACGCCCGGAATGTGAAGAGTCGAGCCTTCCAAGGAGATCTCGTCCTCCGAGTGGATCAACAGAAACCACACAAGCTTGCTCCTACTTGGGAAGGCCCCTTCATCGTCACCAGAGTCCTCCACAATGGAGCGTACCACCTCTACAATGTTGATCGCCAGATCGACGAGCCACGAGCTTGGAACGCGGAACTGCTCCGCCCCTTTTACACTTGAGTTCTCCCTTAGACGAGATGTAATAAGAAAAAAATTCTGCAGTACATTTTTATCAAAGACAAGAGTGTTCCAATAATTGCTGTCACTTTGTTTGTATACAAAATCCCCCAGTGGGTGACTTGGCTGCGAATCCTACCGAGTGGAGAGCAATCCTCCCACTCGGGGGCTTAGCTGCAGTCCAGTACTCGCCTAAGTTCTCCCACTCGGAGGCTTAGCTGCAGTCGAGCACTCGCCTAAGTTTGAAAAAATCCTACCGAGTGGAGAGCAATCCTCCCACTCGGGGGCTTAGCTGCAGTCCAGTACTCGCCTAAGTTCTCCCACTCGGAGGCTTAGCTGCAGTCGAGCACTCGCCTAAGTTTGAAAAATCCTACCGAGTGGAGAGCAATCCTCCCACTCGGGGGCTTAGCTGCAGTCCAGTACTCGCCTAAGTTCTCCCACTCAGAGGCTTAGCTGCAGTCGAGCACTCGCCTAAGTTTGAAAAAATCCTACCGAGTGAAGAGCAAACATCTCACTCAAAGGCTTAGCTGCAGTCCAGTACTCGCCTAAGTTCTCCCACTCGGAGGCTTAGCTGCAGTCGAGCACTCGCCTAAGTATGAAAAAACCCTACCGAGTGAAGAGCAAACCTCCCACTCGGGGGCTTAGCTACAGTCCAGTGCTCGCCTAAGTTCTCCCACTCGGAGGCTTAGCTGCAGTCGAGCACTCGGCTAAGTTTGAAAAATCCTACCGAGTGGAGAGCAATCCTCCCACTCGGGGGCTTAGCTATAGTACAATACTCGCTTAAGTTCTCCCACTCGGAGGCTTAGCTGCAGTCCAGCACTCGGCTAAGTTTGAAAAATCCTACCGAGTGGAGAGCAATCCTCCCACTCGGGGGCTTAGCTGCAGTCCAGTACTCGCCTAAGTTCTCCCACTCGAAGGCTTAGCTGCAGTCGAACACTCGCCTAAGTTTGAAAATATCCTACCAAGTGGAGAGCAATCCTACCACTCGGGGGCTTAGCTGCAGTCCCGTACTCGCCTAAGTTCTCCCACTCGGAGGCTTAGCTGCAGTCGAGCACTCGCCTAAGTTTGAAAAAATCCTACCGAGTGGAGAGCAATCTTCCCACTCGGGGGCTTAGCTACAGTACAGTACTCGCCTAAGTTCTCCCACTCGGAGGCTTAGCTGCAGTCCAGCACTCGGCTAAGTTTGAAAAATCCTACCGAGTGGAGAGCAATCCTCCCAATCGGGGGCTTAGCTGCAGTCCAGTACTCGCCTAAGTTCTCCCACTTGAAGGCTTAGCTGAAGTCGAACACTCGCCTAAGTTTGAAAAATCCTACCAAGTGGAGAGCAATCCTCCCACTCGGGGGCTTAGCTGCAGTCCCGTACTCGCCTAAGTTCTCCCACTCGGGGGCTTAGCTGCAGTCGAGCACTCGCCTAAGTTTGAAAAAATCCTACCGAGTGGAGAGCAATCCTCCCACTCGGGGGCTTAGCTGCAGTCCAGTACTCGCCTAAGTTCTCCCACTCGGAGGCTTAGCTGCATTCCAGCACTCGCCTAAGTTTGAAAAATCCTACCGAGTGGAGAGCAATCCTCCCACTTGGGGGCTTAGCTGCAGTCCAGTACTCGCCTAAGTTCTCCCACTCAGAGGCTTAGCTGCAGTCGAGCACTCGCCTAAGTTTGAAAAAAACCTACCGAGTGAAGAGCAAACATCTCACTCAAAGGCTTAGCTGCATTCCAGTACTCGCCTAAGTTCTCCCACTCGGAGGCTTAGCTGCAGTCGAGCACTCGCCTAAGTTTGAAAAAACCCTACCGAGTGAAGAGCAAACCTCTCACTCAAAGGCTTAGCAGCATCCCAGTGCTCGCCTAAGTACAGGACTCGACCCAATCCGCAAGAAGTTATGCCACAAATACAAAGGGTATTCCGGGTGAAGATCAAGTTCCACTCGACAGATCAAACCACGAAGATATTCAACAAGAAATCAAGTTCGGATAAAAGCCTAAAAGATCCCAGACCTCAGATCAAAGTATGCGAGCCCTCGGCTCGGCAGAGTTTAACGGTTACAAATCCACTCGGCATTCCGAGGCAAATTTAAGGAGAAGCATAAAAGTTTTTCATTCCTCAGGCGGAGGACTGGCAGGGGCGACGAACTCATCCAAGTCGATCCCGTCTGCAATACGGGTGGCAGCATCAATAAAGGTCTCCATGAAGTCTTGAAAGTTTTGCCTCTTGGTATTGGTGACTTGGATGGCGGCCAGCTTCTCTTCTCACGCCTCCTTGCAATGGACGCGGACTAGAGACAGAGCCACATCAGCGCCGCACCGAGCAGAAGACTTCTTCCACTCCTGCACTCGGTCAGGGATTCCGTTAAGTCGAGTCATCAGAGACTCGACATCGTTCTGGAGCGTAGACTCTGGCCAAAGTGTCGGGTCGATCCGCGACATGGCAACCTTCAGCCAAGCCAAGTAATCCACGACGTCGTCAATACGAGATTCCAGTCGGAGCAGATTCATGGCAGCTTCATCATTCACCGGAGAGTTGATTGGATCCAAACCCATTTCAATCCGCCCAGTCTCCTCCTCAAAGTTCTGGCAAAGCTCTGCTTAAACGATCCAAGGATAAGTCAATTTTCATAGACTGAGTCGACACAAAAAAAAACCAGTCGGGACTGAATGTGCACCTTCGAGCTTGATGTACAACTTCTTGGCGAGGCTCCTCAAGTAGCCTTCCAAGTCGTCCCTCCTACGAGCGATGCCTTCCATCTTCTCGTTCAGGGTGAGATTCTCCTTCTTCCAACGTGTGCACTCCCTGTTGGCTTCATCCAGAGCGGTCTTCAGCTTGGTATTCTCTTCTTCTAATTGGCCGACCGAAGCCAGCTTCTATTCGGCCAGAGCGGTCTTGTCCTCAGCCTCCTTATGGGCAGAAGCCAGGTACTGGTCCTTCTTCGCCAGAGCTTCACTCAGTTTTTCTGCAAAGAAATAATGGTTGATTCAGAAATAGCAAAAGGGTACTCAAGCCTAAAAACAAAACCAGTCGACAAAGTTGTCTTACCAGCGGCACCGTCTCTGACCTTCTGCAGCTCCGTTCTGGCCAGCTCCAGATCAAGGTTCAGTTGAATCTGCTGCTTCTCCAACTCAGTATAGCGAGATGCAAGTTCGCAGGATTTCTGTAAAAGGAAAAATCAGTCGACAGACGTCCAAGATAAGTTGCTTCGGAGTAACTAAGAGAAAAAGATGACGTTTCTAAGACCACAGCCGAATCAAAAACATTCGACAGTAGTCTCGGGGACTACACCCAGTGGGTGCACTCAGCGTGCCCCCACTGGTTCGACCAAAAAAAGAAATAAAAAAGAAAGTCGACTGCCCGCAGTCGACCGGATACAGTTCCATTAGACGTGGCCTGACCAGACCGAGTGAAGAAATACAAATGTAAAGACTACAGTCGACTGCCAGCAGTCCACCGTAGTCTCGGGGACTACACCCAGTGGGTGCACTCAGCGTGCCCCCACTCGTCCAAGAATTGGCAAACACACCCAGTGGGTGTACAGACACAGGTAAAGAAATCCACTCGACGAAAGGCATGGAATGGATCAAGGCGACTGAAAGAGGTTGATGACGTCATCCATGACGGTCGACCCAGAACGAGGCACTCATATAGTCCAAACAACCAGTCGGAAAGGTCATCAACCCTTTCTCACTCTAACCTCGATCCATTCGGGGGCTAATGATGAAGCTATGTACCTAGGGTAGGGGCACAGACCCGTCCTAAAGAGCCCTACCCGAGGACATCCCTAGAAGAAGTCACCTTTCAATCAACTTGAAGGTATCCCACTCGACGGGTTCAAGACACTCGACCAAGAAGCTATCACTCGACCATGAAGCCAACTACTCGACTGCCAGAAGACCTAAAGTCACTCCGCAGGCAAACGGTCGGCTATTAAGTAGTCTTTATGGTCATTATAGCACTTTCTTAGGGGCGTTACCAGTAACACCCAACCTTAGATGTACCTAAAACCCTACATTACTGAGGGAAGGAGGGGGCCGGCGAAGGATTCGCACCCCTCCTTAGTGTGAAGGGTTCGCACCCCTGTTATCTTCATACACATAATCCAATCGACCACCTCCGGGCACCGAGACGTAGGGCTGTTACTTCCTTCGAGAAGGGCCTGAACTCGTAAAACTTGCATGCTTACAACTTCCCAATAGCTAAGATCTAGCCTCTCCATACACATCCCCCTACTTTACTGTCAGACTTAGAACCACGACAACCACCGCGGAGACGGCCGCCAGGCGCCACCGCCACCTTGACATGAGCTCGCCAAGATCGCCGAGGAGTGTTCGCTTAGCGACCGCTCCATGAATGCCGGTCGCGGCAAGGGCGCCGCCAGGGCTCCACAGGCCATGTTGGCAGTGGCCGCGGTGGCCCTATGCACGGTGCAGCAGGAGGCGAAGCGACTCCTCCGCGAGCAGTAGGCAGCCGCAAGGCAAGGCTGCCACGGCCCTCCGGTGTTGTTCCGCCGCTGGAGGGAGCTCCACGACGACAACGACACCAATGGAAATGGCGGTGCGGCAGGGTAGGGTGGTCACGCATACGAGTGGTCGTCCGGTATAGGGTTTAGTTTTTTTGTCTTTTAGTTAAACGATCGAAAAATTGACCAGTTTTTGCAAATTATATCCGAACTTGAATAAAAACCATCCGGTTTAATCGAATTTTGTGAGGTTGGTTCGAATTGTTGGCCGGATGTATATGGCTAGCACTGGGTGACTGCCTCCCGCATCTGTGTCTACGGACTGGTCCCTGATAACCCACAAGTATAGGGGATCGCAACAGCTTTCGAGGGTAGAGTATTCAACCCAAATTTATTGATTCGACACAAGGGGAGCCAAAGAATATTCTCAAGTATTAGCAGCTGAGTTGTCAATTCAACCACACCTGGAAACTTAGTATCTGCAGCAAATTGTTTTGTAGCAAACTAATATGATAGTGATGGTAACGGTAACAAAAGAGTAATGAAAGCAAAGTAATGTTTTTGGTGTTTTGTAGTGATTGTAACAATAGCAACGGGAAAGTAAATAAGCGTAACCAGTATATGGAAAGCTCGTCGGATCAATGATGGATAATTACGCCGGATGCGGTTCATCATGTAACAGTCATAACATAGGGTGACACAGAACTAGCTCCAATTCGCCAATGTAATGTAGGCATGTATTCCGAATATAGTCATACGTGCTTATGGAAAAGAACTTGCATGACATCTTTTGCCTACCCTCCCGTGGCAGTGGGGTCCTAACGGAAACTAAGGGATATTAAGGCCTCCTTGTAATAGAGAACCGGAACAAAGCATTAGCACATAGTGAATACATGAACTCCTCAAACTACGGTCATCACCGGTAAGTATCCCGATTATTGTCACTTCAGGGTTAACGGGTCATAATGAAGGAAATATGCCCTAGAGGCAATAATAAAGTTATTATTTATTTCCTTATATCATGATAAATGTTTATTATTCATGCTAGAATTGTATTAACCGGAAACATAATACATGTGTGAATACATAGACAAACTTAGTGTCACTAGTATGCCTCTACTTGACTAGCTCGTTAATCAAAGATGGTTATGTTTCCTAACCATGAACAAGGTGTTGTTATTTGATTAACGAGGTCACATAATTAGTTGAATGATCTGATTGACATGACCCATTTCATTAGCTTAGCACCCGATCGTTTAGTATGTTGCTATTGCTTTCTTCATGACTTATACATGTTCCTACGACTATGAGATTATGCAACTCCCGTTTACTGGAGGAACACTTTGTGTGCTACCAAACGTCACAACGTAACTGGGTGATTATAAAGGAGCTCTACAGGTGTCTCCAAAGGTAGATGTTCGGTTGGCGTATTTCGAGATTAGGATTTGTCACTCCGATTGTCGGAGAGGTATCTCTGGGCCCTCTCGGTAATGCACATCACATAAGCCTTGCAAGCATTGCAACTAATGAGTTGGTTGCGAGATGATGTATTATGGAACGAGTAAAGAGACTTGCCGGTAACGAGATTGAACTAGGTATTGGATACCGACGATCGAATCTCGGGCAAGTAACATACCGATGACAAAGGGAACAACGTATGTTGTTATGCGGTCTGACCGATAAAGATCTTCATAGAATATGTAGGAGCCAATATGGGCATCCAGGTCCCGCTATTGGTTATTGACCAAAGATGTGTCTCAGTCATGTCTGCATTGTTCTCGAACCGTAGGGTCCGCACGCTTAACGTTACGATGACAGTTATTATGAGTTTATGCATTTTGATGTACCGAAGTTAGTTCGGAGTCCCGGATGTGAACACGGACATGACAAGGAGTCTCGAA
The DNA here is from genome assembly GCA_034509565.1 of Triticum monococcum. NCBI lineage: Eukaryota > Viridiplantae > Streptophyta > Magnoliopsida > Poales > Poaceae > Triticum > Triticum monococcum. Next base: position 58,447,336 of record CM067846.1, on the reverse strand, counting down.
ATGGTCGAGACATAAAGATTGATATATTGGACGGCTATATTCGGACACCGGAAGGGTTCCGGGTGATTTCGGAGAAAACCGGAGTGCGAGAGGGGTTACCGGAACCCCCCGGGGAAGTAATGGGCCTTATTGGGCCTTAGGGGAGAGAGAGGGCTGCGGCCTAGGAGGTGCCCCCCCCCCACATGGGGAGTCCGAATTGGACTAGGGAGGGGGGCGCGGCCCCTCTTTCCCTCTCCCTCTCCTTCTCTTTCCTTCCTCCTTAGGTTTCCTAATTGGATTAGGAAAGGGGAGTCCTACTCCCACTAGGAGGAGGACTCCCCCTCCCCTTGGCGCGCCCCATAGGGCCGGCCTCCCCCTTGCTCCTTTATATACGGGGGCAGGGGGGCACCCTAGGACACACAAGTTGATCTTTGAGATCGTTCCTTAGCCGTGTGCGGTTCCCCCTGCCACCATATTCCACCTCGATCATATCGTTGTAGTGCTTAGGCGAAGCCCAGCGTCAATAGAACATCAAGATCGTCACCACGCCGTTGTGCTGACGGAACTCCTCCCCGAAGCTTTGCTGGATCGGAGCCCGGGGATCGTCATCGAGTTGTACGTGTGCTAAGAACTCGAAGGTGCCGGAGTAACGGTGCTTGGATTGGTCGGGTCGGGAAGAAGACGTACGACTACTTCCTCTACATTGTGTCAACGCTTCCGTTGCGATCTACAAGGGTACGTAGATCATGCTCTCCCCTCGTTGCTATGCATCACCATGATCTTGCGTGTGCGTAGGAAATTTTTTGAAATTACTATGTTACCCAATAGTGGCATCCGAGCCTAGGTTTTATGGTTTGATGTTATTTGCACGAGTAGAACACAAGTGAGTTGTGGACGATATAAGTCATACTGCCTACCAGCATGTCATACTTTGGTTCGGCGGTATTGTTGGATGAAGCGGCCCGGACCGACATTGCACGTACGCTTACGCGAGACTGGTTCTACCGCCGTGCTTTGCACACAGGTGGCTGGCGGGTGTCAGTTTCTCCAACTTTAGTTGAACCGAGTGTGGCTATGCTCGGTCCTTGCGAAGGTTAAAACATAGTCTATTTGACAAACTATCGTTGTGGTTTTGATGCGCAGGTGAGATTGGTTCTTACTTAAGCCCGTAGCAGCCACGTAAAACTTGCAACAACAAAGTAGAGGACGTCTAACTTGTTTTTGCAGGGCATGTTGTGATGTGATATGGGCAAGACATGATGCTAAATTTTATTGTATGAGATGATCATGTTTTGTAACCAAGTTATCGGCAACTGGCAGGAGCCATATGGTTGTCGCTTTATTGTATGCAATGCAATCGCGATGTAATGCTTTACTTTATCACTAAGCGGTAGCGATAGTCGTGGAAGCATAAGATTGGCGAGACGACAACGATGCTACGATGGAGATCAAGGTGTCGCGCCGGTGACGATGGTGATCATGACGGTGCTTCGGAGATGGAGATCACAAGCACAAGATGATGATGGCCATATCATATCACTTATATTGATTGCATGTGATGTTTATCCTTTTATGCATCTTATCTTGCTTTGATTAACGGTAGCATTATAAGATGATCTCTCACTAAATTATCAAGAAGTGTTCTCCCCGAGTATGCACCGTTGCCAAAGTTCGTCGTGCCCAGACACCACGTGATGATAGGGTGTGATAAGCTCTACGTCCATCTACAACGGGTGCAAGCCAGTTTTGCACACGCGGAATACACAGGTTAAACTTGACGAGCCTAGCATATGCAGATATGGCCTCGGAACACGGAGACCGAAAGGTCGAGCGTGAATCATATAGTAGATATGATGAACATAGCGATGTTCACCATTGAAAAACTACTCCATCTCACGTGATGATCGGTTATGGTTTAGTTGATTTGGATCACGTGATCACTTAGAGGATTAGAGGGATGTCTATCTAAGTGGGAGTTCTTAAGTAATTTGATTAATTGAACTTAAACTTATCATGAACTTAGTACCTCATAGTATCTTGCTTGTTTTTGTTGATTGTAGATAGATGGCTCGTGCTGTTGTTCCGTTGAATTTTAATGCGTTCCTTGAGAAAGCAAAGTTGAAAGATGATGGTAGCAATTACACGGACTGGGTCCGTAACTTGAGGATTATCCTCATTGCTGCTCAGAAGAATTACGTCCTGGAAGCACCGCTGGGTGCCAGGCCTGCTGCTGGAGCAACACCAGATGTTATGAACGTCTGGCAGAGCAAAGCTGATGACTACTCGATAGTTCGGTGTGCCGTGCTTTACGGCTTAGAATCGGGACTTCAACGACGTTTTGAACGTCATGGGGCATATGAGATGTACCAGGAGTTGAAGTTAATATTTCAACCAAATGCCCGAATTGAGAGATATGAAGTCTCCAATAAGTTCTATAGCTGCAAGATGGAGGAGAACAGTTCTGTCAGTGAGCATATACTCAAAATGTCTGGGTATAATAATCACTTGATTCAGACGGGAGTTAATCTTCCAGATGATTGCGTCATTGACAGAATTCTCCAATCACTACCACCAAGCTACAAGAGCTTCGTGATGAACTATAATATGCAAGGGATGAACAAGACTATTCCCGAGCTCTTCGCAATGCTGAAAGCTGCGGAGGTAGAAATCAAAAAGGAGCATCAAGTGTTGATGGTCAGCAAGACCACTAGTTTCAAGAAAAAGGGCAAAGGGAAGAAGAAGGGGAACTTCAAGAAGAACAGCAAGCAAGTTGCTGCTCAAAAGAAGAAACCCAAGTCTGGACCTAAGCCTGAAACTGAGTGCTTCTACTGCAAGCAGACTGGTCACTGGAAGCAGAACTGCCCCAAGTATTTGGCGGATAAGAAGGATGGCAAGGTGAACAAAGGTATATGTGATATACATGTTATTGATGTGTACCTTACTAGAGCTCGCAGTAGCACCTGGGTATTTGATACTGGTTCTGTTGCTAATATTTGCAACTCGAAACAGGGACTACGTGAAGGAAATATGCCCTAGAGGCAATAATAAAGTTATTATTTATTTCCTTATATCATGATAAATGTTTATTATTCATGCTAGAATTGTATTAACCGGAAACATAATACATGTGTGAATACATAGACAAACAGAGTATCACTAGTATGCCTCTACTTGACTAGCTCGTTAATCAAAGATGGTTATGTTTCCTAACCATGGACAAAGAGTTGTTATTTGATTAACGGGATCACATCATTAGTTGAATGATCTGATTGACATGACTCATTCCATTAGCTTAGCACCCGATCGTTTAGTATGTTGCTATTGCTTTCTTCATGACTTATACATGTTCCTATGACTATGAGATTATGCAACTCCCGTTTACCGGAGGAACACTTTGGGTACTACCAAACGTCACAACGTAACTAGGTGATCATAAAGGAGTACTACAGGTGTCTCCAAAGGTAGATGTTGGGTTGGCATATTTCGAGATTAGGATTTGTCACTCCGATTGTCGGAGAGGTATCTCTGGGCCCTCTCGGTAATGCACATCACTTAAGCCTTGCAAGCATTGCAACTAATGAGTTAGTTGTGGGATGTTGTATTACGGAACGAGTAAAGAGACTTGCCGATAACGAGATTGAACTAGGTATTGGATACCGATGATCGAATCTCGGGCAAGTAACATACCGATGACAAAGGGAACAACGTATGTTGTTATGCGGTCTGACCGATAAAGATCTTCGTAGAATATGTAGGAGCCAATATGGGCATCCAGGTCCCGCTATTGGTTATTGACCGGAGACGTGTCTCGGTCATGTCTACATTGTTCTCGAACCGTAGGGTCCGCACGCTTAAGGTTTCGATGACAGTTATATTATGAGTTTATGAGTTTTGATGTACCAAAGGAGTTCAGAGTCCCGGATGAGATCAGGGACATGACGAGGAGTCTCGAAATGGTCGAGACGTAAAGATCGATATATTGGACGACTATATTTGGACTTCGGAAAGGTTCCGAGTGATTCGGGTATTTTTCGGAGTACCGGAGAGTTACGGGAATTCGCCGGGGAGTATATGGGCCTTGTTGGGCCATACGGGAATAGAGGAAAGAGTCCAAAAGGAAGGAGGCCTGCGCCCCCCCTCTGGTCCGAATTGGACAAGGGGCACAGCCCCCTTTTCCTTATTCCTCTCCCCCTCTTTCCCCCTTCTCCTACTCCAACAAGGAAGGAGGGAGTCCTACTCCCGGTGGGAGTAGGACTCCCCTTGGCGCGCCTCCTCCTAGGCCGGCCGCCCCCTCCCCCTTGCTCCTTTATATACGGAGGCAGGGAGACACCCCATGACACACAAGTTGATCCTTGGTGATCGTTCCTTAGCCGTGTGCGGTGCCCCCTTCCACCAAATTCCACCTCGGTCATATTGTTGCAGTGCTTAGGCAAAGCCCTGCGTCGGTAGTACATCAAGATCGTCATCACACCGTCGTGCTGGCGGAACTCTTCCTCGACGCTTTGCTGGATCGGAGCCCGAGGATCGTCATCGAGCTGAACGTGTGCTAAGAACTCGGAGGTGCCGGAGTAACGGTGCTTGGATCAGTCGGATCGGGAAGACGTACGACTACTTCCTCTACGTTGTGTGATCGCTTCCGCAGTCGGTCTGCGTTGGTATGTAGACAACACTCTCCCCTCTTGTTGCTATGCATCACCATGATCTTGCGTGTGCGTAGGAATTTTTTTGAAATTACTACGTTCCCCAACACTACGGATTAAGCGAACACTGGCAAAGGACGAGGTGACGATGCGCGTGGGAAACGGTTCCAAAGTCGATGTGATCGCAGTCGGCACGCTACCGCTACATCTACTTTCGGGATTAATATTAGACCTAAATAATTGTTATTTGGTGCCAGCGTTGAGCATGAACATTATATCTGGATCTTGTTTGATGCGAGACGGTTATTCATTTAAATCAGAGAATAATGGTTGTTCTATTTATATGAGTAATATCTTTTATGGTCATGCACCTTTGAGAAGTGGTCTATTTTTGATGAATCTCGATAGTAGTAACACACATATTCATAATGTTGAAACCAAAAGATGCAGAGTTGATAATGACAGTGCAACTTATTTGTGGCACTGCCGTTTAGGTCATATCGGTATAAAGCACATGAAGAAACTCCATACTAATGGACTTTTGGAACCACTTGATTATGAATCACTTGGTACTTGCGAACCGTGCCTCATGGGCAAGATGACTAAAACACCGTTCTCCGGTACTATGGAGAGAGCAACAGACTTATTGGAAATCATACATACCGATGTATGTGGTCCGATGAATATTGAGGCTCGTGGCGGATATCGTTATTTTCTCACCTTCACAGATGACTTAAGCAGATATGGGTATATCTACTTAATGAAACATAAGTCTGAAACATTTGAAAAGTTCAAAGAATTTCAGAGTGAAGTTGAAAATCATCGTAACAAGAAAATAAAGTTTCTACGATCTGATCGTGGAGGAGAATATTTGCGTTACGAGTTTGGTGTACATTTGAAAAATTGTGGAATAGTTTCGCAACTCACGCCACCCGGAACACCACAACGTAATGGTGTGTCCGAACGTCGTAATCGTACTTTACTAGATATAGTGCGATCTATGATGTCTCTTACTGATTTACCGCTATTGTTTTGGGGTTATGCTTTAGAGACGGCCGCATTCACGTTAAATAGGGCACCATCAAAATCCATTGAGACGACGCCTTATGAACTATGGTTTGGCAAGAAACAAAAGTTGTCGTTTCTTAAAGTTTGGGGCTGCGATGCTTATGTGAAAAAACTTCAACCTAATAAGCTCGAACCCAAATCGGAGAAATGTGTCTTCATAGGATACCCAAAGGAGACTGTTGGGTACACCTTCTATCACAGATCCGAAGGCAAGACATTCGTTGCTAAAAATGGATCCTTTCTAGAGAAGGAGTTTCTCTTGAAAGAAGTGAGTGGGAGGAAAGTAGAACTTGATGAGGTAACTGTACCTGCTCCCTTATTGAAAAGTAGTACATCACAGAAAATTGTTTTTGCAACACCTATACCAATTAGTGAGGAAGCTAATGATGATGATCATGAAACTTCAGGACAAGATACTACTGAACCTCGTAGATCAACCAGAGCGAGATCCGCACCAAAGTGGTACGGTAATCCTGTCCTGGAAATCATGCTGCTAGATCATGATGAACCTACGAACTATGAAGAAGCGATGGTGAGCCCAGATTCCGCAAAATGGCTTGAAGCCATGAAATCTGAGATGGGATCCATGTATGAGAACAAAGTATGGACTTTGGTTGACTTGCCCGATGATCGGCAAGCAATTGAGAATAAATGGATCTTCAAGAAGAAGACAGACGCTGATGGTAATGTTACTGTCTACAAAGCTCGACTTGTCGCAAAAGGTTTTCGACAAGTTCAAGGGGTTGACTACGATGAGACCTTCTCACCCGTAGCGATGCTTAAGTCTATCCGAATCATGTTAGCAATTGCCGCATTTTATGATTATGAAATTTGGCAGATGGATGTCAAAACTGCATTCCTGAATGGATTTCTGGAAGAAGAGTTGTATATGATGCAACCGGAAGGTTTTGTCGATCCAAAGGGAGCTAACAAAGTGTGCAAGCTCCAGCGATCCATTTATGGACTGGTGCAAGCCTCTCGGAGTTGGAATAAACGTTTTGATAGTGTGATCAAAGCATTTGGTTTTATACAGACTTTCGGAGAAGCCTCTATTTACAAGAAAGTGAGTGGGAGCTCTGTAGCATTTCTGATATTATATGTGGATGACATATTGCTGATTGGAAATGATATAGAATTTCTGGATAGCATAAAGGGATACTTGAATAAGAGTTTTTCAATGAAAGACCTCGGTGAAGCTGCTTACATATTAGGTATAAAGATCTATAGAGATATATCAAGACGCTTAATTGGACTTTCACAAAGCACATACCTTGACAAGATTTTGAAGAAGTTCAAAATGGATCAAGCAAAGAAAGGGTTCTTGCCTGTGTTACAAGGTGTGAAGTTGAGTCAGACTCAATGCCCGACCACTGCAGAAGATAGAGAGAAAATGAAAGATGTTCCCTATGCTTCAGCCATAGGCTCTATCATGTATGCAATGCTGTGTAGCAGACCTGATGTGTGCCTTGCTATAAGTTTAGTAGGGAGGTACCAAAGTAATCCAGGAGTGGATCACTGGACAGCGGTCAATAACATCCTGAAATACCTGAAAAGGACAAAGGATATGTTTCTCGTATATGGAGGTGACAAAGAGCTCACCGTAAGAGGTTACATTGATGCAAGCTTTGACATTGATCCGGACGATTCTAAATCGCAAACCGGATACGTGTTTATATTAAACGATGGAGCTGTCAGTTGGTGCAGTTCTAAACAAAGCGTCGTAGCGGGATCTACATGTGAAGCGGAGTACATAGCTGCTTTGGAAGCAGCGAACGAAGGAGTCTGGATGAAGGAGTTCATATCCGATCTAGGTGTTATACCTAATGCATCGGGTCCAATGAAAATCTTCTGTGACAATACTGGTGCAATTGCCTTGGCAAAGGAATCCAGATTTCACAAGAGGACCAAACACATCAAGAGACGCTTCAATTCCATCCGGGATCTAGTCCAGGTGGGAGACATAGAGATTTGCAAGATACATACGGATCAGAATGTTGCAGACCCGTTGACTAAGCCTCTTCCACGAGCAAAACATGATCAGCACCAAGGCTCCACGGGTGTTAGAATCATTACTATGTAATCTAGATTATTGACTCTAGTGCAAGTGGGAGACTGAAGGAAATATGCCCTAGAGGCAATAATAAAGTTATTATTTATTTCCTTATATCATGATAAATGTTTATTATTCATGCTAGAATTGTATTAACCGGAAACATAATAAATGTGTGAATACATAGACAAACTTAGTGTCACTAGTTTGCCTCTACTTGACTAGCTCGTTAATCAAAGATGGTTATGTTTCCTAACCATGAACAAGGTGTTGTTATTTGATTAACGAGGTCACATCATTACTTGAATGATCTGATTGACATGACCCATTTCATTAGCTTAGCACCCGATCGTTTAGTATGTTGTTATTGCTTTCTTCATGACTTATACATGTTCCTATGACTATGAGATTATGCAATTCCCGTTTACCGGAGGAACACTTTGTGTGCTACCAAACGTCACAACGTAACTGGGTGATTATAAAGGAGCTCTACAGGTGTCTCCAAAGGAGATGTTGGGTTGGCGTATTTCGAGATTAGGATTTGTCACTCCGATTGTCGGAGAGGTATCTCTGGGCCCTCTCGGTAATGCACATCACATAAGCCTTGCAAGCATTGCAACTAATGAGTTAGTTGTGAGAAGATGTATTACGAAACGAGTAAAGAGACTTGCCGGTAACGAGATTGAACTACGTATTGGATACCGACGATCGAATCTCGGGCAAGTAACATACCGATGACAAAGGGAACAATGTATGTTGTTATGCGGTCTGACCGATAAAGATCTTCGTAGACTATGTAGGAGCCAATATGGGCATCCAGGTCCCGCTATTGGTTATTGACCAGAGATGTGTCTCAGTCATGTCTGCATTGTTCTCGAACCGTAGGGTCCGCACGCTTAACGTTACGATGACAGTTATTATGAGTTTATGCATTTTGATGTACCGAAGTTAGTTCGGAGGCCCGGATGTGATCACGGACATGACGAGGAGTCTCGAAATGGTCGAGACATAAAGATTGATATATTGGACGGCTATATTCAGACACCGGAAGGGTTTCGGGTGATTTCGGAGAAAACCGGAGTGCCGGAGGGGTTACCGGAACCCCCCGGGGAAGTAATGGGCCTTATTGGGCCTTAGGGGAGAGAGAGGGCTGCGGCATAGGAGGTGGCACGCCCCCCCCCCCCCACATGGGGAGTCCGAATTGGACTAGGGAGGGGGCCGCGGCCCCTCTTTCCCTCTCCCTCTCCTTCTCTTTCCTTCCCCCTTAGGTTTCCTAATTGGATTAGGAAAGGGCAGTCCTACTCCCACTAGGAGGAGGACTCCCCCTCCCCTTGGCGCGCCCCATAGGGCCGGCCTCCCCCTTGCTCCTTTATATACGGGGGCAGGGGGCACCCTAGGACACACAAGTTGATCTTTGAGATCGTTCCTTAGCCATGTGCGGGTGCCCCCGCCACCATATTCCACCTCGATCATATCGTTGTAGTGCTTAGGCGAAGCCCTGCGTCGGTAGAACATCAAGATCGTCACCACCCCGTCGTGCTGACGGAACTCCTCCCCGAAGCTTTGCTGGATCGGAACCCGGGGATCGTCATCGAGCTGTACGTGTGCTAAGAAATCGGAGGTGCCAGAGTAACGGTGCTTGGATCGGTCGGATCGGGAAGAAGACGTACGACTACTTCCTCTACGTTGTGTCAACGCTTCCGTTGCGATCTACAAGGGTATGTAGATCATGCTCTCCCCTCATTGCTATGCATCACCATGATCTTGCGTGTGCGTAGGATTTTTTTTGAAATTACTACGTTACCCAACACATAACACATAATAGGTGACTATAGACTTGCAAGATAGGATCTAGAACTCTCATATGTTGATGAAAACAAAATAGGTTCAGATCTGAAATCATGGCACTCGGGCCCTAATGACAAGCATTAAGCATAGCAAAGTCATAGCAACATCAATCTCAGAACATAGTGGATACTAGGGATCAAACCCTAACAAAACTAACTCGATTACATGGTGAATCTCATCCAACCCATCACCGTCCAGCAAGCCTACGATGGAATTACTCATGCACGGTGGTGAGCATCATGAAATTGGTGATGGAGGATGGTTGATGATGACGACGGCGACGAATCCCCCTCTCCGGAGCCACGAACGGACTCCAGATCAGCCCTCCCGAGAGGTTTTAGGGCTTGGCGGCGGCTCCGTATCGTAAAACACGATGATTTCTTCTTCCTTATTTTTCTCTCCCCGAAAGCAGTTATATAGAGTTGGAGTTGGAGTCGGGGGGTCTTCAAGGGGCCCATGAGGTAGGGGGCGCGCCCTAGGGGGGGCGCCCCCCACCCTTGTGAGAAGGGTGTGGACCCCTTGGTCTTCATCTTTGGCAAGGATTTTTTTTATTATTTATTGTAAGATATTCCATGGAGTTTCAGGTCATTCCGAGAACTTTTGTTTTCTGCACATATAAAACAACATCATGGCAATTCTGCTGAAAACAGCGTCAGTCCGGGTTAGTTCCATTCAAATCATACAAGTTAGAGTCCAAAACAAGGGCAAAAGTGTTTGGAAAAGTAGATACAACGGAGACGTATCAACTCCCCTAAGCTTAAACTCTTGCTTGTCCTCAAGCAATTCACTTGACAAACTGAAAGAAATAAAGAAAAACGTTTACAAACTCTGTTTGCTCTTGTTGGTGTAAATATGTCAAGCTAGCATTCAAGTTTTCAGCAAAATTATAACTAACCACATTTGCAATAATTCTCAGGTCGCATGATTACTCATATCAATAAGGTAATCAACTAGCAAGCCATAATAGTAAATCTCAGATGACAACACTTTCTCAAAACAATCATAATATGATATAACAAGATGGTATCTCGCTAGCCCTTTATGAGACCGCAAAACATAAATATAGAGCATCTTTAAAGATCAAGGACTGATTAGACATTGTAATTCATGGTAAAAGAGATCCAATCATAGTCACACCCAATGTAAACTAACAGCAATGAATGCAAATGACAGATGCGCTCTTCAGCTAGTGCTTTTTTAATAAGAGGGTGATGACTCAACATAAAAGTAAATAGATAGGCCCTTCGCAGAGGGAAGCAGGGATTTGTAGAGGTGCCAGAGCTCGGTTTTAAAATAAAGGTGAATAACATTTTGAGCGGTATACTTTCATTGTCAACATAACAACCAAGAGATGGCGATATCTTCCATGCTACACACATTATAGGTGGTTCCCAAACAGAATGGTAAAGTTTATACTCCCCCTCCACCAACAAACATCAATCCATGGCTTGCTCGAAACAACGAGTACCTCCAACATACATCAGGTCCCAGGGGGAGTTTTGTTTGCAATTATTTTGATTTAGTTTGCATAAAGCATGGGACTGGGCATCCCGGTGACCAGCCCTTTATCTCGTGAGTGAGGAGCAGAGTCCACTCCTCTTGAGAATAACCCGCCTAACATGTAAGATACAGACAGCCCTAGTTGATACATGAGCTATTCGAGCATACAAAACAGGATGATTATTTGAAGGTTTAGAGTTTGGCACATACAAATTTACTTGGAACGGCAGGTAGATACCGCATATAGGAAGGTAAAGTGGACTCATGTGGAATAACTTTGGGGTTTAAGGAGTTTGGATGCACAAGCAGTATTCCCGCTTAGTACAGGTGAAGGCTAGCAAAAGACTGGAAAGCGACCAACTAGAGAGTGACAACAGCCATGTACATGCATTAAAATTAATGAACATTGGATGCAAGCATGAGTAGGATATAATCCACCATGAACATAAATATCATGAAGGCTATGTTGATTTGTTTCAACTACATGCATGAACATGTGCCAAGTCAAGTCACTTAAATCATTCAGAGGAGGATACCACCCTATCATACCACATCATAACCATTTTAATAGCATGTTGGCACGCAAGGTAAATCATTATAACTCATAGCTAATCAAGCATGGCACAAGAAACTATGATCTCTAATTTTCATTGCAAACATGTTTATTCATAACAAGCTGAATTAAGAACGACGAACTCATCATATTTACAAAAACAAAAGAGGTCGAGTTCATACCAGCTTTTCTCATCTCAGTCAGTCCATCATATATCATCATAATTGCCTTTCACTTGCATGACCGAACGATGTGAATAATAATAATAAGAGTGCATGTGCATTGGACTAAGCTGGAATCTGCGAGTATTCAATAAACAGGACAAGACAAGGTAATATGGGCTCATTTGTCAGATAAACAATAATGCATATAAGAGCCACTTCAACAATTTAATCATGGTCTTCTCCTACTGACCCCCAAAGAAAAGAAAATAAATAAAACAATTTACACGGGAAAGCTCCCAACAAGCAAAAGAAGAACGGGAAATATTTTTGGGTTTTCTTTTTAATTACTACTACAAGCATGGAAAGTAAATTAATTAAAAGCTACAACTATTTTTTTGGTTTTCTTAAGGTTTATTAAACACACAAGAAGAAAGCATAAAAGAAAATAAACTAGCATGGATGTTACAATGAAAAAGTATGAGCACCGACATCTGGCAATGAGTGTGTGTGAACATAAATGTAATGTTGGTAAGAAATACGTACTCCCCCAAGCTTAGGCTTTTGGCCTAAGTTGGTCTATGGCCACGGCTGGCCTGAATGATATCCATAATAATAGTTGCTGGGGTCGTACTGCGATGAGGAAGAAGAAGGCTTCGATTGCCACTGGCTGGCAATCATCTCCGGATCCCACTGATAGTTAGATTGTCGTGAAGGATCAAATTGTGGTTCCGTTTCTGGCTCCTCGGCTGGTGCAGGGTTCCGGTAGGCGTGGATAGCCGCCAACAGAACAAGGTACTTGCCTAGAGTCAAATCAAACAAAGCAGGAGCAGGCAAGGTAATGGTCCCAGGATGATGTTTATTAAAGAACAATTGATATTTAAGCTCTCCTGCCCTATTCTTAACAATAAAATCATGTGCCAACATACTTTTCTAATCTAAATAAACACGAGGCAACACTTTTTCTTCCTTCTCAGCATGCCTAATAGTAATGTTAAAATGTGCAGCTAGGCGTGTAGCATAGATGCCTCCAAAGATGGGACCCTTAGTATGGTTCATACTTAACCGTCTAGCAATAATGCCGCCCATACTAAAAGTGTTATCACTGTATAAACCTTGGAGCAAAATAATAATATCAGGGATACTAAGGTTTCCACAGTTTTCGTGACCAATTAAGCAACGACTAGTAAATAATGAAAGTAGCATAAGACAGGAAAATGTATACTAGTGATTCGTGCATAGGAAACCTTCCTAGTTTCCCCTACAGTGATAGTATTAATAAATCTCTCCACATCATCATGATGTGGTTCTTCTGTCTTGCCCCCAAAAGGGACTAAACAAATCCGACAGAAATCATAAAGTGACATCTCCTTATGCTCATCATATAAATGAAACTCCACCGTAGGTGGTGAGTTCCTAGAATGAAAATGAAAGTTTTGCACAAAGGTATTTGTGAGCAAGAGATACTGATCGCATTGGTCGTGGAGGAAAGCGGTGAGGCCTGCATTATGAGCCAACTCATGAAAATCTTCATAAATCCCGGCTGCTCTCAAGAAATCCTCAAAAGGCCATTCACACGCCCGAACCTCCGCGGTGCATGGCAAATTATACTTAGGCTTTGGTGCCTTTTCCTTCGAGCTTTGGCTTGATAAGCCCCTCAATAATCTCCTCATCATTTTCTGAAAAATTCTCAAATTTTTAGTAACTTCAAAATAAAAGTAAACCAAACTCAATAATATTGATAGCAACTACTCCTACAAGTGCCTAGGGCCTATAGCATGCAACAAAACTACTTTTGACCATATAAATTTGACATGCAAGCTCAAGAACAGGGTCACCTAAGTAGCAAAAATTTGCAATGAATAAAGCACTAGAACAATCTCCCCAAGCAGTTTTGTGAAAGGCGCTTTGAGCAAGGAGATCGAAAATGACAGCAAAACGAGCTTGGACTTGGGTTTGAGTTGGTTTTTCGTGTTTGGGGGAGGAAGATGAAGTGTGTGGCTGAAAGTATAAGTGGAGGAGGGCCACCATGGGCCCACGAGGCAGGGGGTGCGCCCTAGGGGGGTGGGCGCGCCCTCCACCCTCGTGGCAAGGTGGTTGGCCCCCCTGGTGTGTACTTTGTTCCATAAATCCTCAAATATTCTATAAAAAATCATATTTAATTTTCAGGGCATTTGGAGAACTTTTATTTTCGAGGTATTTTTATATTGCATGGATAATTAGATAACAGAAAGAGAATTATTTATTTTGTTTTATTTCAACTAAATAACAGAAAGTATAGAAAGGGTACACAGGGTTGTGCTTCTAGTTTCATCCATCTCATGCTCATCAAAAGGAATCCACTAACAAGGTTGATCAAGTCTTGTTAACAAACTCATTCCGATTAACATGAAACCGGAGAAATTTCGAATAACACTAGGTTACCTCAACGGGGATATGCACATCCCCAATAATAAGTATATCATATTTCTTCTTGACGGTAGGAAGAGGAAATTCAAAACCTCCAAATATAATCGATGGAATTTTTCCGATAGAATTGATACTATGAACTTGAGGTTGTTTCCTTGGAAAGTGTACCGTATGCTCATTACCATTAACATGAAAAGTGACATTGTCTTTGTTGCAATCAATAACAGCCCATGTAGTATTAAGAAAAGGTCTTGCAAGAATAATAGACATACTATCGTCCTCGGGAATATCAAGAATAACAAAGTCCATTAAAATAGTAACGTTTGCAACCACAACACGCACATTCTCACAAATACCGACAGGTATAGCAGTTGATTTATCAGCCATTTGCAAAGATATTTCAGTAGGTGTCAACTTATTCAAATCAAGTCTACGATATAAAGAGAGAGGCATAACACTAACACCGGCTCCAAGATCACATGAAGCAGTTTTAACATAGTTTCTTTTAATGGAGCATGGTATAGTAGATACTCCTGGATCTCCAAGTTTCTTTGGTATTCCACCCTTAAAAGTATAATTAGCAAGCATGGTGGAAATTACAGCTTCCGGTATCTTTCTTTTATTTGTAACAATATCTTTCATGTACTTAGCATAAGGATTCATTTTAAGCATATCGGTCAATCGCATACGCAAAAATATAGGTCTAATCATTTCAGCAAAGCGCTCAAAATCCTCATCATCCTTTTTCTTGGATGGTTTGGGAGGAAAAGGCATGGGTTTCTGAACCCAAGGTTCTCTTTCTTTACCATGTTTCCTAGCAACAAAGTCTTTCTTATCATAACATTGATTCTTTGATTGTGTGTTATCAAGATCAACAGCAGGTTCAATTTTTACATCATTATCATTACTAGGTTGAGCATTATTATGAACATCATCATTAACATTTTCATTAGGTTCGTGTTCATTACCAGATTGAGTTTCAGCATCAGAAATAAAAATATCATTTGGATTATCAGGTGGTTCAGCAATAGGTTCACTAGAAGTTTGCACAGTTCTATCATTTTTCTTTTTCTTCTTTTTTGAAGAACTAGGTGCATCAATTTTATTTCTCTGATAATCTTGCTCAATTCTCTTAGGGTGGCCTTCAGGATACAAAGGTTCCTGAGTCATTCTACCAGTTCTAGTAGCCACTTTAACATCATAATCATTTTTCTTACTATTCATCTCATTGAGTAATTCTTTTTGAGCTTTAAGTACTTGTTCTACTTGAGTGGTAACCATAGAAGCATGTTTGCTAACAAGTTTAAGTTCACCTCTAATATTAGCCATATAATCACCTAAGTATTTAATCATATCAGCATCTTGTTTTAATTGTCTACCAAAATAAGCATTGAAGTCTTCTTGCTTAAACATAAAATTATCAAACTCATCCAAGCATTGACTAGCAATTTTAGTAGGAGGGATTTTAGCTTTATCATACTATAGAGAGAATTTACCTTTACTACCTGTGTCGGGTTATCGAGGTCTGGAGGTTCTTCAATAAATAAAGGATTAAAATCATATATTTCTTCAACATGCGGTAAATTAAGACCATGTATTTCTTCAATAGGAGGTAAATTCTTAACATCTTCAGCTTTAATACCTTTTTCTTTCATAGATTTCTTTGCCTCTTGCATATCTTCGGGACTGAGAAATAGAATAGCTCTCTTCTTCGGAGTTGGTTTAGGAATAGGATCATTAATTGGAGCAGGAGCTGGCTCAGGAGGTGCCCAATTATTTTCATTTATCAACATATTATTCAATAAGATTTCAGCTTCATCCAGTGTTCTTTCCCTGAAAAGAGAACCAGCACAACTATCCAGGTAATCTTTGGAAGCATCGGTTAGTCCATTATAAAAGATATCAAGTATTTCATTTTTCTTAAGAGGATGATCAGGCAAAGTATTAAGTAACTTGAGAAGCCTCCCCCAAGCTTGTGGGAGACTCTCTTCTTTAATTTGCACAAAGTTGTATATTTCCTTTAAAGCAGCTTGTTTCTTATGAGCAGGGAAATATTTAGCACAGAAGTAATAAATCATATCCTGGGGACTACGCACACAACCAGGATTAAGAGAATTAAACCATATCTTAGCATCACCCTTTAATGAGAACGGAAATGTTTTAAGGATATAAAAGTAGCGAGATCTCTCATCATTAGTGACTAGGGTGGCTATATCATTTAATTTAGTAAGATGTGCTATAACAGTTTCATATTCGTAGCCATGAAAAGGATCAGATTCAACCAAAGTAATTATATCAGGATCAACAAAGAATTCATAATCCTTAACAGCAACACATATAGGTGAAGTAGAAAAAGCAGGGTCAGGTCTCATCCTAGCATTTGGAGATTGCTTATTCCATTTAGCTAATAACCTTTTGAGTTCATATCTATCTTTGCATGCTAAAATAGCTAAAGAAACATCTTGATCAAATAAATAACCCTCAGGAATAACAAGTGATTCTTCATCATCACTTTCATCTTCATAATCAGATTCAATATTTTCAATCCCTCTAGCCCTAGCAAGTTGTTCCTCTAGAAAATCACTAAGTGGCATAGTAGTATCATGCATAGAGGTAGTTTCATCATAAGTATCATGCATAGAAGAAGTAGCATCATCAATAACATGCGACATATCAAAACAAATAGCAAAAACAGGTGTAGGTGTCGCAAGCTTACTCATAATAGAAGGTGAATCAAGTGCAGAGCTAGATGGCAGTTCCTTACCTCCCCTCGTAGTTGAGGGATATATCTTGATTTTTGGATCTCTCAAGTTCTTCATAGTGTCCAGCAGATATAAATCCCAAGTGACTCAAAGAATAGAGCTATAATCCCCGACAACGGCGCCAGAAATTAGTCTTGATAACCCACAAGTATAGGGGATCGCAACAGCTTTCGAGAGTAGAGTATTCAACCCAAATTTATTGATTCGACACAAGGGGAGCCAAATAATATTCTCAAGTATTAGCAGCTGAGTTGTCAATTCAACCACACCTGGAAACTTAGTATCTGCAGCAAAGTGTTTATTAGCAAAGTAATATGATAGTGATGGTAACGGTAACAAAAGAGTAATGAAAGCAAAGTAAAGTTTTTTGGTGTTTTGTAGTGATTGTCACAATAGCAATGGGAAAATAAATAAGCATAAACCAGTATATGGAAAGCTCGTAGGCATCGGATCAATGATGGATAATTACGTCGGATGCGGTTCATCATGTAACAGTCATAACATAGGGTGACATAGAACTAGCTCCAATTCATCAATGTAATGTAGGCATGTATTCCGAATATAGTCATACCTGCTTATGGAAAAGAACTTGCATGACATCTTTTGTCCTACCCTCCCGTGGCAGTGGGGTCCTAATGGAAACTAAGGGATATTAAGGCCTCCTTTTAATAGAGAACCGGAACAAAGCATTAGCACATAGTGAATACATGAACTCCTCAAACTACGGTCATCACCGGTAAGTATCCCGATTATTGTCACTTCGGGGTTAACGGATCATAACACATAATAGGTGACTATAGACTTGCAAGATAGGATCTAGAACTCTCATATATTGATGAAAACATAATAGGTTCAGATCTGAAATCATGGCACTCGGGCCCTAGTGACAAGCATTAAGCATAGCAAAGTCATAGCTACAACAATCTCAGAACATAGTGGATACTAGGGATCAAACCCTAACAAAACTAACGCGATTACATGGTGAATCTCATCCAACCCATCACCGTCCAACAAGCCTACGATGGAATTACTCACGCACGGCGGTGAGCATCATGAAATTGGTGATGGAGGATGATTGATGATGACGACGGCGACGAATCCCTCTCTCCGGAGCCCCGAACGGACTCCAGATCAGCCCTCCTGAGAGGTTTTAGGGCTTGGCGGCGGCTCCGTATCGTAAAACGCGATGATTTCTTCTCCCTTATTTTTTTCTCCCCGAAAGCAGTTATATAGAGTTGGTGTTGGAGTCGGGGGGTCTCCGGGGGGGGGGGGGGGGGCATGAGGTAGGGGGCGCGCCCTAGGGGGGGCGCCCCACCCTCGTGAGAAGGGTGTGGGCCCCTTGGTCTTCATCTTTGGCGAGGATTTTTTTTTATTTATTGTAAGATATTCCGTGGAGTTTCAGGTCATTCCGAGAACTTTTGTTTTCTGCATATAAAACAACATCATGGCAATTCTGCTGAAAACAGCATCAGTCCGGATTAGTTCCATTCAAATCATACAAGTTATAGTCCAAAATAAAGGCAAAAGTGTTTGGAAAAGTAGATAGGACGGAGACGTATCAGTCCCCCCTGTCCGTGGACGGATGCAGGGGGATTTTTCGGGTTGCGGTTGGAGTTGCCCTAATAAGGCTTGGCTCCACTGAAGGAGAGGTGATGATGATGGCACACCTTTGACTCATGCCAATGCTTGTATTGCTAGGTGGTTCATAGACCTGGTCGTAATTTTTGTTACCTCTTGGATCCTTTATAATGTAATATATCGGAGGATAATTTCACAAATATATAAGAAAGCCCCCTTGAAGTCTCTCATGAGCCAATGGCTTCTACATGTTGTTCTTAGCTATATTAACTTATCTAGAAAAATATACTGATTTTTCATGTTTGGTTTCTGAATATATTAGCCTTTTATGGTGCTCTTAATTCAGTTTACTAAATTATTCCAAAAAAAATTATCTTAGATCCCAACTTCACATTTAACAAGTTTACACAACACTGTGTAAACTTAGATCATTATAAAGAATCCTTAATTAGCTGACAAACCAATTTTATGAACCTTAGCTGATGTTACATTCACATTTACTTCTATATATGAAGCATGAACCTGGTAGGAAACCAAATCAATTTTTTCTGTAAAATTAGTAGCATATTTCTATGTGAATAACTGCCTCTGTTGAAAATATAAGACTTAGGGCTAGTTTGGCAGCAAAGTTTTTTTTAAACTGTGGTAATTGAAAACCACAGTATTACTCTAGGTGGGCAAAGAATACTACAGTTTCCTAAAACCAATGTTCTCCTCAGTTTTATATGTGTTTGGTTGCTGCTGTTTAACCAAAGTTTTGACCAAGTATTTTAGCATGGATGACTGAGTAATTAGCGGCTGCTAACGGCGACCGGCTGCATGTAGCTGCCATGCACACGATCAGTCAACTAGATTGAAGAAATACCATCCTAGGAGTAGTCAACTAGTAGATTGAAGTAATACAATTCTAGGAGCGTGTTGCCATTATATATCTATATATGTGCATGTACTTTGAGCCGGTCCTAAATTCTTTGAGCATGTATATGCGCCATTTATACTGAATCGGCTAGTTAGCTAGCATATATAACCTGCTGATTATGAGTGTTCTCCAAAAGGATCAATCAATCTAATCCATGCACTACTCGTCGGAAATACATAGGCAACCACTCGAGAAATAGCTTGCTGCGGACGAGTGTCCTCCCTGGTGGTGAGCTTGATTCAGTCATGGCACTGCAGAGAGATAGAGAGACTCGCACGCGACGCCAGCTGGAAGGTAGACTAATCAAACTGAATCGGCTATAACCAGGAGATATAATATGATCGTTTACCATATAAGAGAAAGAGGAAAAATAGGATGGAATTGCTCTGAATATTTTTATCTCGATGTAGACGGCAACGTCAAGTGTGATCTCCTGGAAGATTTCTCTTTGTTCTGTTTAAGAAAAAAGAGGTCAGGACCTCTTTTCCGAATACTGCAAAAAAACCATGGTTTCTAGTATACCGTGGTTTACAAAATTTTGGTTTTTTCTGAAGCCAAACACATCAAAGTATTCAAAATCATGATATTTTTCACAAACCACGGTATTCTTAGAAAACTTTAAAAAAACTTTGCTGCCAAATGCAGCCTTAGATCATTACTAGTTATCTAAAAAGTCTTATATTTTTTTACAGAGGAAGTATATGTATATCTTGGATGGCAAAGAACCGGAGTTATACTCTAGCTAGAAATTCAGAAGACACAGGAAAAATGTTGGTTTCAGTGTGGCCGAAGTTTTATTTTGAGCAACATATTGTATTATCCTTTAGGTTCTCTGTTCATAATGCTTCGCGATGGTGTCATGGATGTTGAACTTGTTATCAACCTGTCAAGTGTTTGCAATGTTGACGTAGTAGGAATTATGAGTATTTACACTAATTGTTTTTTTCAGAATTAGTGATTTTTGTTTTGTTAAGCATGTCACGTGTTAGTACTACGGTGACACCCCCAGGCCAGGGAGTGGCGCGGACGCGGGGCGGCAGGACGATGGCGCGCAGGCTCGGCGGTGTGGGGTCGAAGATGTGACCGGCTGCGCAGGGGCAGTGTGCGAGATGGCGGCGCGGTGGTGGTGGCGGGATCCTCCCTCCTCTGCTGAACGAAATCACTGTTTTAACCTTTTAGGCAAAAATTAGCAGGATTTGACCCTGCTTCGCAAGTAGTTTCTCGGCTGACCTTTTACTGTCACGCCAACGTGCCTGGCGTTTCATTTGCACTGGAGACGCCACTGTCTCTGGCGTTTGGCCTCTGCGCCACATCCTTGTTGTCTGGCTGACGTGGCTCCGCCAAACGCCAAGGTGGCTGGCGTTTGCATGGCTAGACCAAACGCCATGATGTTTGGCGTTCACTAGTAGTCACGATCTCATGTTTCCTAAGCTTCGGTTTCTAATTAAACTGGAGCACCACTTCCTCCCTGCAGATAGAAAGCAAAATAGTGCTCGTACGATTCTCTTGTTGCACACTACTTTATTTGTGCGCTGAAGCTCCCGGCAAAAACTTTACTAGTTTCTTCAGATAAACAAGACACCAATTTAAGTTAAGTGGTTCATTTAGAGCATCTTCAAGACGGACCCTTAAACATCTCGCAACCGTCCGGATCACGCTGTTCAGATCGCAGAAGCCATCCAATGCGGTCCGCAGGGCGGTCCGGGCGCGATTTCTCCCGTAAACCAGAGACAAATGTATGAGATGTTTGTGGGAGTCCGGACCGATCCCACGCCCGCTTTTGACTGCCGTGGCCCACCAAAAACCCGTCACCCCGCCTCACCCGTGCTTTCCTTCTGATGCATGCGTCGCTTACCGCGCCGCATTCATGCCGGCCCAGAGCAGGCAAGGACCATCATCGATGCCGCAATGTGACCGGAGGGAGGGAGGGCGGCGCTGACCGACACGACCTCTCGGCAACTGCCGCTTCAATGCGGACGCTGGTTTCCGAGAAACCAACTCCGACAGCGCCATGACGACGTAGGAGTACGCCGAGCGGGAGCAGCGCCCTGGTCCAAGTACGCGGACTCAGACGTCCCACCGCCACACATCGTGGCGGACCCGGACCTGTATGCCTGGGTCCTGGACCGCTCCGTCATGCACTGGAGACAGCCAAGCACTATCTCCACCGCCTCAATGTTGAGATGCTCGGGTACGACGAGGAATGCTCCCTCGCCACATGGACGCCGCCTCATCTAACGGCCGCCGTCCTCTCCCCCAGCCCACGTCGTAGGTGGCCGCGGCCGCACTGCGCACGGCGCCGGAAGAAGCAGAGAGGATCATATGCGAGCGACAGGCGGCTGCCGGGAAGCCCTGTCGCTTAGCTGCCACCTTCTGCTGCCCGAAGCACAACGACGACTTTGACTCTAACGCCGGATCAGGCACCGATGACGCATCCTCCACTATTCTCGGTGGCTGTGGTGGTGGCGACGGCTCCTTGTGTCGCGGGCCATCGTATTGGCCGAGGACAGTGCAGTCGGGCCGGCGGCGCGGCACGAGCGGTGCAATGCGGCGTGCCGCTCCGTGTTCGCCAAGTTGGATGAGGTGCCGGCCTGAATCTACAATGACCCAGACCTGGCGGTGGCCTGGTCCCTCGGCCGTCCGTCACAACCGCAAAGACGGTCGCTCGTCGGAGCCGCTGTCTCAACGGGAAACTCGCCAATATCGGTGACGAATGGTCGCTAAACGACACCTTCACAATTGTCAGCACGGGCATAACTGCCGCTAGGCCATCGCGACTGGGGTCTGCATTGGCCATGGTGGTCCTTTGCACAGTGCAGGAGGAAGCGGAGTGGCTCCTTCGCGAGTGTCAGGCGGCGGCTGGTTAAGGCTGCCGTGGACCCGCGCCTTTCCGCTGCTGGAAGAACTACTTCAGATGACGACGATGATGGCATTGACGACGCCGACGGTGCGGCTTGGCAAGGTGGCCATGCGTATGAGGTCACCGTCTGCTATAAGTTAGCCTCCTAATTTTTAGAAGGTTTTAGTTACACGAACGAAATATCGTGTGTTTTATTTAAATTATGTCCAAACTTTGTTCCTTCTGTTTGATAAATTCGTGTGATTTTTATATTTAATTTTAAATGAATGCTGACATGGTTGGATAGCCGGCTCTCGCGTCACTGTCCGTAGACTGGTCTCCATCGGTCGATGCAGGATGTCCAATTTAAAAGCCAGCGTTTAGAGATGCACTTAAGCATGTACGAATGCAGCTTTGCAGGTTCCCGGCGCATAGACATATGCTCGAAATGAAGTGTTTTTTCTTTTTTTTTTGTGGCGCGTGACCTTGAGCTTTCGTAGGAGCCGATGCAGATACTGTCAGCTCGTATGGTTACTGCCGCGGATGCCCTTGTCTGCTCGTGGTCACCAAAGCTCCTGGTTAAATTTTAAAACGAAATTTATATTTGATTGCACCCGTCACCCATACTCGTCATATCTTGCTGCTCCTGAATGCAAATGCCAAAGTTATTGGCGTTTAGTTTAGCCATGCAAACGCCAGCCACCTTGGCGTTTGGCGGAGCCACGTCAGCCAGCCAACAAGAATGTGGCGGAGAGGCCAAACGTCAAAGACAGTGGCGTCTTGTGTGTAACCCAAACGCCAGGCATGTTGGCGTGATCAAAAAAGATCAAACTGTGAAATACTTAGGAAATAGGGTCAAATCGTGTTCATCTTTGCTTAAAAGGTTAAAACAGAAATTTTGTCCTCCTCTGCTCGGGTACACATGTGGATTGCAGGCTCGGTGGTGGTTGTTCAACGCGCGGCGTCAGTGGCAGGCCGGGGTGGCAGGGGTCCTACCGGACTTGACGTTTCAACGAACTGGAGGCGTGTGGCCGCGTGCCGTTACCCACGTCCGACCCCATTTCTGCTACCTGCTGAAATGTAGGAGAGCAATCTGCTTCGGAGGACACACAGCCATGGCGCCTGAAGCAAGAGGAGAAAACTGGATGCTGGACTGGGCGTAAAGGGCAGGCCGCAGCTAGCAGGTGAGTAACGATCCATCTGCACCCGCATCATGAGTGGTGCCACTATGTCCGGGTGTGGAGTGATGTTGGGAGATTCAAGCTGGTGTCACAGCATGGACAAATGGATATTGCACGCCACTCATTATGCACTCGCCTTAATTCCTGGTTGCTTCCCAAGCCTAAGTTCGAACATGGAGGAGAGAACAAAGTGTGAGCTCAACATGGGGAGTCTTGGATGAGCTGGCTAGGGACATATTTTCATTCGAAGTAACCTGGTTGTATGTAGTTGCTTCTTTGTAGCTTCTCTCCCTGGTAATCTATTTATCCAACTAGCTAGCAGCATATCTTAGTACGTGAATTACTGCCATCCCATTTAACATGTCACGAAATATATGTTTGCATATGCACCTTGCTTTGTCGAGTCATCAATGAGCCTATTGGTGCATATCGGTTTTCTTAGTGCTAGTCACATTTAAAACAATGTTATATGTAATGTAAAATATGTTCATGTAGGTAAAAAAAAGTTTATTCCATTAAAAAATGCACGTGACATTTTAAAGAAACATTCACGTGTTTCCAAAAAAAATCAATGGTATTTTCAAAAAACGTTTACTCAATGCAAAAATTGTTCAACGAGTATTTGGAAACTTTTACAATGTACTCAAAAACAGTTGAAAATATGTATTTCAGAAAAATATACATAGTGTATTTGAAAGATGTCCAATGTGTATCAGAAAAATGTTTCATGTGTGCTCTAAAAATGTACAACATGTATTTAAAAAATGTTACTGCGCATTCAAAAAGTGTTCAAACATGTATTTTAAAAAATATGTCAGGTATTTGGAAAATTTCCAACTTGTATCTGAAAAATGGTTCGCACGTTCTCTAAAAATGTACATTATGTATTGAGAAAAAGTAGACATGTGTACAAAAAAGAAAATCGGTACAAACCGACAAAGAAACAAAAAAGAAGAGGAAAGAAATCAGAAGAAAACCAAGAAAGACACAAAGAAAATGGAAGTACAATAAAAAAAGGAAAACAAAAAACCCAATGAGAAAATAAATAACATGAAAGTAAAATAAAGAGAGAAAAAATAAAAAATAAAGAAAACCAGTGACAAATAAAAAAACACGAACCTACAACATTTTTTGAGAAATCTCGCCATCTCTATTAACTCAAAACAATGTTCATAGGTACAGTAGTTGGATCATGGGATGACCCAACCAAATATGACGACCACTATGTAAAAAAATAGCATATTTGGTGAGATTGTGAGCTTCAAAATTAGAGCTCCTACGCTCAAAAGAGAAATTACAAGACTGAAATAAAGTCCTCGAACGTCCTATTTCCGTTATGATCGCTCCATGGGGGCTGCTCGAACCCTGCAGAATGTCTTGGAAAACACCTTGGCAATCTGATGCAACAGAAATGTTATGTAGTCCAAGGTCTTCGGCAAGTGACAGAGCTTCCCGACATACAAATGTTTCAAGTATAGCAGGATCAGTAATACCACCGAAAACTACAGCTGAAGATCCAAGGTAGGCTCCCGTGTGGTCTCTACAAATTACAGCCACTGCTCCTTTGTGGCCACTAAGCTCAATAGCTTCACCAACATTAATTTTCATCATGCCTGCAGGTGGCGGAATCCACTGTTCAGCAACAACTAGGCTTTGATTTCTAGTGCTAGGAGACTGTTTCGTCGGTTGAGCTGCTGCCGCAAGATCATGTAGGTACGAGTTGATAAAAGCACTGGTATGGTGAGGACTTTGAAATATTGATTCATGGATAGCCTTTCTCCTAGCATACCAGATCGACACCATAACGTCACCACCAACCTGGTGAAACTTTCATGGTTCAGTGCATCCATATCAAACAGCCAGTTCCTTGCATTGGGGTCGCTATTTTCAGTCATTTGATCCACTAGGTCATCATCTGATAATGCCCAAACACACCGGGCCATTGTGCAACTCATCAATGCATGCTTCCACGAGTCATCGGCTCCACATAGGGGACATGCACTCACGTATGACATATTTCGGTGATGCAACACATATGTAGTTGAAAGAGAATGTCTAGCCAATCTCCAAAGAAATACTTTAACCTTCGAAGGAATACCGATCTTCCAGAGTGAAAGTGCAACTATTCCTAGGTGGTTTTGGTAATTCATAACAACATATAGCTCATTGAGCTAATGCTATTCCAAGATGATTATTTCAGAAAAGCTCAATGATTGGCATGGCATGGATGTGAAAGTGAAACCCTCAAAATGCTAAGGACAAAGAATTGGCTCAAGCTCAAAAGTTCAAGACTCTTCATTTTATATTTTAGTGATCCAAGATCACATTGAGTCTTTAGGAAAAGCCAATACTATTAAGGAGGGATGAGGTGTTGCTTAATGAGCCTCTTGCTTTATGTGCTTAGTGATATGCTCCAAAATCCTCAACCACCTTTCCATATCCACAAATGACCTAAACCCTAAGCCAAACTCGGTCATACCGATTCTGTCAATCCGGCGCCACCG
The DNA here is from genome assembly GCA_034509565.1 of Triticum monococcum. Lineage (NCBI taxonomy): Eukaryota > Viridiplantae > Streptophyta > Magnoliopsida > Poales > Poaceae > Triticum > Triticum monococcum. Next base: position 58,421,345 of record CM067846.1, on the reverse strand, counting down.
AGTTTCACTTGTCATTTGCCACTGCCAAACCCTAGCAATTCGGTCCTACCGATAAGGATCTCGGTCTCACCGAGATGGGCATGCAAACTCTCTGTTTCCCTTTCGTAACTTTTCGGTCTCACCGAAAGAGCGAATCGGTCCCACCGAGAATGCAAGGTAAACTCTATGCTTCCTTCTTATAACTTTTCGGTCTCACCGAAAGAGCAAGTCGGTCCCACCGAGTTTGCCTGACCAACTCTCTGGTTAGCTAATTGCCGAACTCGGTCTCACCGAGTTTGTGCGATCGGTCTCACCGAGATTACGTTATGCCCAAACCCAAACCAAATCGGTCCTACCGAGTTGCATCTCAGTCCCACCGAAATTCCTAACGGTCACTAGGTTTACTATTTCGGTCAGACCGAGTTTTCTGATTCGGTCCCACCGAGATTGGTAGATTATGTGTAATGGTTGGATTTTGTGTGGAGGCTATAAATACCCCTCCACCTCCTCTTCATTCGATGAGAGAGCCATCAGAACACATACACCATTCCTACTCATATGTTCTGAGAAAAAACCACCTACTCATGTGTTGAGACCAAGATATTCTATTCCTACCATATGAATCTTAATCTCTAGCCTTTCCCAAGTTGCTCTCCACTCAAATCTTCTTTCCACCAGATCCAAATCCTATGAGAGAGAGTTGAGTGTTGGGGAGACTATCATTTGAAGCACAAGAGCAAGGAGTTTATCATCAACACACCATTTGTTACTTCTTGGAGAGTGGTGTCTCCTAGATTGGCTAGGTGTCACTTGGGAGCCTTCGACAAGATTGTGGAGTTGAACCAAGGAGTTTGTAAGGGCAAGGAGATCGCCTACTTCGTGAAGATCTACCGCTAGTGAGGCAAGTCCTTCGTGGGCGATGGCCATGGTGGAATAGACAAGGTTGCTTCTTCGTGGACCCTTCGTGGGTGGAGCCCTCCGTGGACTCGCGCAACCGTTACCCTCCGTGGGTTGAAGTCTCCATCAACGTGGATGTAGGATAGCACCACCTATCCGAACCACGGGAAAACATCCGTGTCTCCAATTGCGTTTGAATCCTCAAAACCCTTACCTTTACATTCTTGCAAGTTGCATGCTTTACTTTCCGCTGCCAATAAACTCTTTGCATGCTTGCTTGAATTATGTGATGATTGCTTGACTTGCTCTAAGATTGCTAAAATCTGCCAAGAACTAAAATTGGGAAAAGGCTAAGTTTTTAATTAGTCAAGTAGTCTAATCACCCCCCCTCTAGACATACTTTCGATCCTACAAGTGGTATCAGAGCTTTGGTCTCCATTTGCCTTGATCTCCATAGCTTTTGGTGGTCATAGCCTTGGTTTCACAACCTAGGAGAGTATGGCGTCTAGTGAGGGAAACTATCACCGTAGAGGTCCTTACTTTGATGGCACTAACTTTGCTAGTTGGAAGCATAAAATGAAAATGCATATTCTTGGACATAACCCCGCCGTATGGGCTATTGTTTGTGTTGGTTTGCAAGGTGAGTTCTTCGATGGGAGGGAACCAAACCATGAAGCTACCGCGGATGAGTTGAAGATGTTGCAATACAATGCTCAAGCTTGTGATATTCTCTTCAACAGATTGTCCCCCGAAGAATTCAACAAAATCAGCCGCCTTGAGAATGCAAAGGAAATTTGGGATACTTTGATTGATATGCACGAAGGTACCGACTCCGTCAAGGAATCCAAGTTGGATGTGCTCCAAAGTCAACTTGACAAGTTCAAGATGAAGGATGGTGAAGGTGTCACTGAAATGTACTCTACGCTTGCTCTCATCACAAATGAGATTGCCGGCTTAGGAAGTGAAGAGATGACCGATAGATTCATCATCAAGAAGATCCTAAGAGCCTTGGATGGGAAATATGATACCGTGTGCACATTAATCCAAATGATGCCCAACTACAAAGATCTCAAGCCAACGGAAGTAATTGGAAGGATTGTTGCTCATGAGATGTCACACAAGGATAAAGAGGAACTTCACAATAAATAAAGTGGTGCCTACAAAGCGACATGTGAAGCCCCCACATCATCAAGTGGGAAACAAAACTTCAATGAAGAATTGAGCTTAATGGTGAAGAATTTCAACAAGTTCTACAAGAGTAGAAACAAAGATAGAAGCTTCAAGTCAAGGTCCTACAATGACAAAAGATCTTCTAGTCGAGAGCAAAACTGCTATAATTGTGGAAGACCCGGACACTATTCCAGTGAGTGTACGGCTCCCTACAAGAGAAGAGAAGATTCTCCAAAGAGAAGAAGCAAAGAATCTCCACCAAGAGAGAGAAGGAGTAGAGATGATTGTTATGAACGAAGATACTCACGGAGAAGCAAGGATTCGGAAAGGAAGGAAAAATCATCAAGGAGCTATACAAAACGAAGACATCAAGCTCATGTTGGTGAATGGGTATCCGGCTCCGACTCCGACAGTCACTCCGAGAGAAGTTATCACTCCGACTCCGAAGATACTCAAGATGAGGGTGTTGCCGGTCTAGCACTTGTGTCAACCAACTCCTACGACATATTTGACTCACCAAATGAAGGAATTGGAAGATGCTTCATGGCCAAAGGTCCTAAGGTAACACACCCCGAGTATGTTGACTTTAATAGTGATGAAGATGACTTGTTAGGTGATGATGATTTGCTTGTTGACAACTCTAGTGAAGAATATTATGGTGAAATATCAATTAATCATGCTAAAATGAATGACAATGATAAGGAGAAGATTGAGGCTCTAACTAAAGAACTAAACACTCTTAAGTTAGCCCATGAAACTATCTTTGAAGATCATCGAGAACTTTTAAGAGCTCATGACAAACTACGCTTTGAAAAGCTCAATCTTGAGCAAGAACATGAGTTCTTAAAAGCAATCAATGATGATCTCCGCAAGAAAAGTTCTTCTCATATTGCCAAGCTTTTACTTTTATCCACCTACATGCCTCAAGTCAAGACTAGTAACAAGAATAAGAAAGATTCTTCCTCTAGTAGTAACAATGATCATGCTAAATCCAATATTGTTGCTTCTAGTAGTTCTCTTGATTCCACTAATGATTCTCTTAGCCAAGTTACACTTGAGCAAGAAAATAGCTTATTGAAGGGAATAATAGAGAAAGGTGTTTACAAGAGCCTTGCCGGAAGTAAGCAATTCGAGGAAATTGTGCGCAAGCAAGGAATGCACCGGAAGAATCAAGGTGTTGGTTTTGAACGAAAGTTCAATGCCAATGGAGTTGAATGGGAAGAAGATCAATACCCCAAGACAAAGTTTGTTCCTCAACAAGAGAAGTATGACACTTCTTTCAAGGGGACACAAGCTCAAGATGATCTTCCACCACAAGACTACAAGCAAAAAGGCAAGGACAAGCTTCAAGAGGAGATTGATGCATTTGAAGAAGCTCCTAAGACCTTAGTCAAGTGGATTCCCAAGACTACTTCAAGTTCCACTACATCAAGTATGACTACAACTCCAAGGATTCCCATCAAGATGGTGTGGATCCAAAAGAAGAAGAACTAGAGAGTTCTTGAGGGTGACTCCGCCAACATACTTCACTCTTATCATTTTGGCAAGAACAAGTGCAATCAACTTCCACATCTTGCACTAGTTCAAGGAGTCACAAACCCTCTTGTTGGTAAGACAAGGGACAAGGTAACCTAAAGTTTTCATGGACATCATCTTGTGTGTGCATCACTCTATGTCTATGGATATCATTGTTTGTTCCTTGTGGGACTAACCCATGTAGGTATTGAAAGTGCAATTCACTCAAATGGATAGCTCCAAGTGATCTACATCAACATTGAGCATCCACATCTTCAACATCTACATGAAGTCATCATCGACAAAACCCAAGGTTAGTCCATCCCTCTTAGGGGGGGATATCACATCTAGGGGGAGCTTTACTCTAAGACTTGAGCTAAAGCAACTCTAAAGATGTGAATACAACAATGCTTTATGTAAAAGTGGTAACCCCACTTGAGCTTAAACGATGAGTATGACCTACGATCAAGTGTTCTCACTTGACTCCTAAGTCAATATACTCATATATAGATGACCCAGTCATCGCAAATTGCTTGATAGATGCTAGAATTGGTTGTGCATGCTTTGCCACATATTTCATTTGCCATCTTATTGTGTGTTGGTTGCATATTTTACTCATTCGAGGACATCCACTTGTTGTTTTGATTGTTTGGCTTTCTTCTTTTGCCAAGTGGATGGACAAGAATGCCTAAGAACCTCCTCTAGCTATCTATGCTTTTCTCGTCTCAAACTCTATTCATGCTGCATCACAAAACTTGATCAAGTCAGATTCGAACCACTCTGTGTGAGGAGCGCTCGGAGTCCCCGATTCATCATAGACTTAAACCTCCAAAACCTCTTTATGAATCTCGGTCTGGCCGATACTCCATTTTCGGTCCTACCGAGTTCACTAAGTTGATCTAGGTTTTCGATCTCGGTGCAACCGATTTGAACTTTTCGGTCACACCGAGTTGCAATAACTGCACATAGTTTTGCATCTCGGTGCCACCGAGTTGTTCCACTCGGTCACACCGACAGGGTCGGGCTATATATAGTGACGGGCAAAATTTTGGAAATTTCTCCCAAACCTCTTCGCCCGCGCGATAGCCTACTCTGCCTTCGTGGTCTCCGGATCGTCCTCTCGCCGCCAGCAGCCTCCAGTCGCTGGTCTCCGCCACCGTCAACGGAATTCTGCCCCGCCGTTGCCGCCGTAGCGAGTCTCCGCCGAACTAGGGTATGGACTCGATCTTTGTACTATTCTCCACTCCGATTCCTAGCACATTGTGATCATTATGATTCTTGCCACAATTGAAACACTCATATCCAGTCAATGATCTCGTAGAATAGGTTTAATTCAAAAAATTTAGGGTTAGGTTTCCGCCGAAACCATCTCGGACCCACCGAGTTGAAAAACTCGGTCCCACCAATCTGGCTTTTGCCATTGCACAAGTGAAACTCGGTCTGACCGAGAATAACTTATCGGTTCGGCCGATTTTGGAATTCTGTGAAACCCTAGCAGTCTCGGTGCCACCGAACTGTGACTCGGTCTGACCGAGTTCACCAGTCCTGGTGCCAAAACTGCTTCGGTGTCACCGAGTTTGAAAATCGGTAGATCCGAGATGCTTTCTGTGGAAAACTAAAACTAAGTTTTTGAATTAATCTTTTGCAAAAATCTCTGCTTTTTGTGATGCTCATCCACTCTATCTTATCCATAATCTATTCACAGGGTCAGCAGTCAGTGTGCAACATGTCTGATCAAAGTGACAGCCAAAATGTGTCTGAGCAGCAAGTTGTGATGAGTGAGGGCACTAGCCCCTCAGGTTCTTCTGATGATGGCAGCAGGAGCACCCCCAGCAATCTGCCTAAGGCTGCCACACGTCAAAGGAAGAAGAGAACATCTGATTCTGAGGATGAAGACTATGTGGCAGAGGAAGAGGCCACATCAAAGAGAGCTGAGCCAGCAGCAGGCACAAAGCCAGGCCTGAAAATCAAAAGGCCAGCAGGCAGGCAGCCCATGTCAAAGGCTAGGGCTTCAACTGTGAAGCCTGCTCCCACTGAGCCCATTGATGCTGAGGGCAAAAAGAGGAAGGAAAGTGTCAAGAAGACTGTAGCAAGAGTGCTTGGGAAGGCCTCCATCATGGTAGATGAGGAGGAAGAAGAAGAAGAGGTTGCTGCACCAGCACCCAAGGCAGCCAAACTCATGGGAGATGCTATAAGGTCAGGAACAGCTGCATCCAAGCCCAAGGAAGCACCTAAGGCTGCATCTAAGCCTAAGAGTGCACCAAAGCGAAACACACGAAGCATCCCAGCTGCAGAAAAGAACAAGGCCCCAGTGCCTGAAGCTATCGAAGAAGAGGAAGAGAGTGTCCTTCGGAAGCTCAAGCCCAAGATCCCAGACCACAACGATGCTCATCCTGTGGCTGAGGATATGAAGCTCAGGAGAGATTCAGGGCTGAGGAAATGGAGAGAAGCAGATCCGTATGCTTCTAGGAGAAGGACTGCCGTGGATTACAGATTTCATACCAAGGAGCAGCAAGATTTCTATGAGACTGTTTTGCTTGACAAGAAGCCAATCGTTTGTGACATGAGATGGGTCGACTGGACCTACATCAAGGACAATGAAGAGTACTACCCCGGTGTATTTGATAGCTTTAGTGCTTGTGGAGTTGCAGACTTTGTTGGGCAGAAGCTCACAAAGTGGAACGAGGAGCTGATCATGCAATTCTACTCCACAGCACACTTTTATCCGGATGGCAGGATCACATGGATGTCAGAGGGTACAAGGTACCAATCCACTGTGGAAGAATGGGCGAAGTTGATCAACGCCCCAGAGGAGCAAGCTGATGACTTGGACATTTATGCCAAGAAAAAGATGGATCACAACTCCATGTCCAACATATACAAGGAGATCCCGAATGAAGCGCTTGACACGTTCAAGTTTGGCTCAGTGCACTATCTGCTCTCAGGATTGCCTACGATCAACTGGATCCTTAGGCACACCCTTCTGCCCAAATCTGGAGATCACAAGATGATCAGAGGTCATGCGATCAACTTGCTTCATGTCTTTGACGTGCCTCAGAAATTCAAGGTCATGAGTCTCATTGTGGAAACAATCAAGAGGACAGCTGCAGACCAGAAGAGGAGTTGTGGGTATTGAAGGAAATATGCCCTAGAGGCAATAATAAAGTTATTATTTATTTCCTTATATCATGATAAATGTTTATTATTCATGCTAGAATTGTATTAACCGGAAACATAATACATGTGTGAATACATAGACCAACAGAGTGTCACTAGTATGCCTCTACTTGACTAGCTCGTTAATCAAAGATGGTTATGTTTCCTAACCATGAACAAAGAGTTGTTATTTGATTAACGAGGTCACATCATTAGTAGAATGATCTGATTGACATGACCCATTCCATTAGCTTAGCACCCGATCGTTTAGTATGTTGCTATTGCTTTCTTCATGACTTATACATGTTCCTATAACTATGAGATTATGCAACTCCCGTTTACCGGAGGAACACTTTGGGTACTACCAAACGTCACAACGTAACTGGGTGATTATAAAGGAGTACTAAAGGTGTCTCCAATGATAAATGTTGGGTTGGCGTATTTCGAGATTAGGGTTTGTCACTCCGATTGTCGGAGAGGTATCTCTGGGCCCTCTCGGTAATGCACATCACATAAGCCTTGCAAGCACTGCAACTAATATGTTAGTTGTGAGATGATGTATTACGGAACGAGTAAAGAGACTTGCCGGTAACGAGATTGAACTAGGTATTGGATACCGACGATCGAATCTCGGGCAAGTAACATACCGATGGCAAAGGGAACAACGTATGTTGTTATGCGGTCTGACCGATAAAGATCTTCGTAGAATATGTAGGAGCCAATATGGGCATCCAGGTCCCGCTATTGGTTATTGACCGGAGACGTGTGTCGGTCATGTCTACATTGTTCTCGAACCGTAGGGTCCGCACGCTTAACGTTACGATGACAGTTATTATGAGTTTATACATTTTGATGTACCGAAGGTTGTTCGGAGTCCCGGATGAGATCACGGACATGACGAGGAGTCTCGAAATGGTCGAGACGTAAAGATTGATATATTGGAAGCCTATGTTTGGACATAGGAAGTGTTCCGGGTGAAATCGGGATTTTACCGGAATACCGGGAGGGTTACCGGAACCCCCCGGGAGACTAATGGGCCTATTGGGCCTTAGTGGAAAAGAGAAAAGGGGCAGCCCACAGCCTAGCCGCCCCCCCCCTTCCCCAAGTCCTAGTAGGACTAGGAGAAGGGGCCGGCCCCCCTCTCTCTCCTTTCCCCCTTGAGAGTCCTAGTTGGAATAGGATTGGAAGGGGGAGTCCTACTCCCGGTAGGAGTAGGACTCCCCCTGCGCCTCCCTCTCTCTGGCCGGCCGGCCCCCTCCCTCCAACCTTTATATACGGGGGCAGGGGACACCCCAAGACACACAAGTTGATCCTTGAGATCGTTCCTTAGCCGTGTGCGGTGCCCCCTGCCACCAAATTCCACCTCGATCATACCGTTGTAGTGCTTAGGCGAAGCCCTGCGTCGGTAGTACATCAAGATCGTCATCACGCCGTCGTGCTGACGGAACTCTTCCTCGACGCTTTGCTGGATCGGAGCCCGAGGATCGTCATCAAGCTGAACGTGTGCTAAGAACTCGGAGGTGCCGGAGTAACGGTGCTTGGATCGGTCGGATCGGGAAGAAGACGTACGACTACTTCCTCTACGTTGTGTGATCGCTTCCGCAGTCGGTCTGCGTTGGTACGTAGACAACACTCTCCCCCCTCGTTGCTATGCATCACCATGATCTTGCGTGTGCGTAGGAAATTTTTTGAAATTACTACGTTCCCCAACAGTGGCATCCGAGCCTAGGTTTTATGGTTTGATGTTATTTGCACGAGTAGAACACAAGTGAGTTGTGGGCGATACAAGTCATACTGCCTACCAGCATGTCATACTTTGGTTCGGCGGTATTGTTGGGTGAGACGATCCGGACCAACCTTACGCGTACTCTTACGCGAGACCAGTTCCCTCGACGTGCTTTGCACATAGATGGCTTGCGGAAGACTGTCTCTCCAACTTTAGTTGAACCAAGTGTGACTACGCCCGGTCCTTGAGAAGGTTAAAACGGAGTCTATTTGACAAACTATTGTTGTGGTTTTGATGCGTAGGTGAGATGAGTTCTTACTTAAGCCCGTAGCAGCCACGTAAAACTTGCAACAACAAAGTAGAGGACGTCTAACTTGTTTTTGCAGGGTATGTTGTGATGTGATATGGTCAAGGCATGATGCTGATTTTATTGTATGAGATGATCATGTTTTGTAACCGAGTTATCGGCAACTGGCAGGAGCCATATGGTTGTCGCTTTATTGTATGCAATGCAATCGCGATTTAATGCTTTACTTTATTACTAAACGGTAGTGATAGTCGTGGAAGCATAAGATTGGCGAGACGACAACGATGCTACGATGGAGATCAAGGTGTCGCGCCGGTGACGATGGTGATCATGACGGTGCTTCGGAGATGGAGATCACAAGCGCAAGATGATGATGGCCATATCATATCACTTATATTGATTGCATGTGATGTTTATCTTTTTATGCGTCTTATCTTGCTTTGATTGACGGTAGCATTATAAGATGATCTCTCACTAAATTATCAAGAAGTGTTCTCCCTGAGTATGCACCGTTGCCAAAGTTCGTCGTGCCCAGACACCACGTGATGATCGGGTGTGATAAGCTCTACGTCCAAATACAACGGGTGCAAAACAGTTGCACACGCAGAATACTCAGGTTATACTTGACGAGCCAAGCATATACAGATATGGCCTCGGAACACGGAGGCCGAAAGGTCGAGCGTGAATCATATAGTAGATATGATCAACATAACGATGTTCACCATTGAAAACTACTCCATCTCACGTGATGATCGGATATGGTTTAGTTGATTTGGATCACGTGATCACTTAGAGGATTAGAGGGATGTCTATCTAAGTGGGAGTTCTTAAGTAATTTGATTAAACTGAACTTAAACTTATCATGAACTTAGTACCTAATAGTATCTTGCTTGTTTATGTTGATTGTAGATAGATGGCTCGTGCTGTTGTTCCGTTGAATTTTAATGCGTTCCTTGAGAAAGCAAAGTTGAAAGATGATGGTAGCAATTACACGGACTGGGTCCATAACCTGAGGATTATCCTCATTGCTGCACAGAAGAATTACGTCCTGGAAGCACCGCTGGGTGACAGGCCTGCTGCTGGAGCAACGCCAGATGTTATGAACGTCTGGCAGAGCAAAGCTGATGACTACTCGATAGTTCAGTGTGCCATGCTTTACGGCTTAGAATCGGGACTTCAACGACGTTTTGAACGTCATGGTGCATATGAGATGTTCCAGGAGTTGAAGTTAATATTTCAAGCAAATGCCCGAATTGAGAGATATGAAGTCTCCAATAAGTTCTATAGCTGCAAGATGGAGGAGAACAGTTCTGTCAGTGAGCATATACTCAAAATGTCTGGGTATAATAATCACTTGATTCAGATGGGAGTTAATCTTCCAGATGACTGCGTCATTGACAGAATTCTCCAATCACTGCCACCAAGCTACAAGAGCTTCGTGATGAACTATAATATGCAAGGGATGAACAAGACTATTCCCGAGCTCTTCGCAATGCTGAAAGCTGCGGAGGTAGAAATCAAGAAGGAGCATCAAGTGTTGATGGTTAGCAAAACCACCAGTTTCAAGAAAAAGGGCAAAGGGAAGAAGAAGGGAAACTTCAAGAAGAACAGCAAGCAAGTTGCTGCTCAGGAGAAGAAACCCAAGTCTGGACCTAAGCCTGAAACTGAGTGCTTCTACTGCAAGCAGACTGGTCACTGGAAGCGGAACTGCCCCAAGTATTTGGCGGATAAGAAGGATGGCAAAGTGAACAAAGGTATATGTGATATACATGTTATTGATGTGTACCTTACTAGAGCTCGCAGTAGCACCTGGGTATTTGATACTGGTTCTGTTGCTAATATTTGCAACTCGAAACAAGGACTACGGAATAAGCGGACGCTAGCAAAGGACGAGGTGACGATGCGCGTGGGAAACGGTTCCAAAGTCGATGTGATCGCGGTCGGCACGCTACCTCTACATCTACCTTCGGGATTAATATTAGACCTAAATAATTGTTATTTGGTGCCAGCGTTGAGCATGAACATTATATCTGGATCTTGTTTAAAGCGAGACGGTTATTCATTTAAATCAGAGAATAATGGTTGTTCTATTTATATGAGTAATATCTTTTATGGTCACGCACCTTTGAAGAGTGGTCTATTCTTGTTGAATCTCGAAGATAGCGATACACATATTCATAATGTAGAAGCCAAAAGATGCAAAGTTAATAATGATAGTGCAACTTATTTGTGGCACTGCCGTTTAGGTCATATCGGTGTAAAGCGCATGAAGAAACTCCATACTGATGGGCTTTTGGAACCACTTGATTATGAATCACTTGGTACTTGCGAACCGTGCCTTATAGGCAAGATGACTAAAACACCGTTCTCCGGTACTATGGAGAGAGCAACAGATTTATTGGAAATCATACATACCAATGTATGTGGTCCGATGAATATTGAGGCTCGTGGCGGATATCGTTATTTTCTCACCTTCACAGATGATTTAAGCAGATATGGGTATATCTACTTAATGAAACATAAGTCTGAAACATTTGAAAAGTTCAAAGAATTTCAGAGTGAGGTTGAAAATCATCGTAACAAGAAAATAAAATTTCTATGATCTGATCGTGGAGGAGAATATTTGAGTTACGAGTTTGGTGTACATTTGAAAAATTGTGGAATAGTTTCGCAACTCACGCCTCCCGGAACACCACAGCGTAATTGTAACACCCCGGGTGTCATGCTGCAGTAAACTCCTATTAATGGTGCTACATCATCATAATTAAAAATTTGCTAATCATCACTTTGTCCCAAACCGACCTCAAATTCAAATTTAAAAGACAAGTCAAAATTATTTCTCCTCAAGCTATAAAACTAAAATGTGCGAATAGTTCTATACAATTTCCTTGATCAATGTCATGTTTAAACCAACTTGGTTTGACTCACAAATAAATTCCTAGGAAATTAATAAGTGGTACAAAAGCATTTAAATTGGCCTTTTCAAAATAAGCAAATATTTATAAATTTCCAAATGATGTGAAACATTGTGTGTGGTCTCAAAATATTGCCTACTAATTACGTGCCAAATTTCAAGTTGAACTAAATTTAATTACTTTGGCAATTAAGTAGAAAACAGTATAGAATTAATAAAGCAGAAAACTTGAAAAAAAAGAAAATGGGCCAAGTGCACACTGTGCACTAGAAGCCTAGCGCTACAGTAGCGTGGCCCAAGCCCACCAGGGCATTCTCCATCTTCCTCTGTACAGGAAGCAGAGACCTGTGCGTGGCACACATCCACGCCTCCATGGCCGCCGTGTCGACCATCCGGCGAGCCCCCGCGGTGTACAAGACCATCCCCAAGCCCTAGGACAAACCCTAGACGCCCAGTTCCCTCATTTCCCCCTCGCACTCGATCTGGAAGAGGAGCCGAAGCTTCCGGCGCCGCGCCATAGTCGTTATCATGGCCGCCGGCCTCCCCTTGCTGCACCAAGGTGTCCAGAAGCCTCCTCGTGGTCGTCTCCTTCGTCCCCACCAAAGAACCCGAGCCAGGCCGCACCGTACGCTCGGGATCGAGCCGGTTTCTCTGCCACGGCCGCGGCATCTCGCCGTCGATCTACACCACCGCGCCACCCCGGCCGTCACAAGCACGTCCCCGACCTCCCTCTCGGTGAGCTGCGCCGATTCCCCCCCGTTTTCCCCTTTGATCCATCGTCATAGGCCCTGTTTTCCATTGTGCCCGGAGCTCCGCGCGTCGCTGGTCTTGTTCGGCTGCTCCCTGGACACGCGCCCGCGTGTGAACCTCCACGGCTTGGCCGTGCCCAAGCGCGCACTCGACCGCCCCTGGCGGCGCCCTTGCCTAGCCACCCGTGCGCTGCGGCCGCTGCGCCCCGCGCCCATCCCAGGCGCCCACGCCCGTCTGCCTGCTGCTGTCTTCTGCTACTGCGGCGCAGCCGATGCCTTTGCTTACTGCTGGTGCCTGCTACTTTGCTGTTGCTCGTGCCACCGTTGTTGTTGCTCTATGCACCGGCTCATTGCTGCTGCTACTCCTAATCCCTGCCGCTACTGCTCTTTGCTACTGCGTGCTGCTGGCAATGCAGGCCATGGCCGCTATGCACTCCAGTGCATACGTGCATGTATCTTCTACTATCCAGCAAGGCCGCCCTATTAGATTAGTCTAGGAATAGATTAGGTTAGTTTATTTGTTTAGTTAGTGAGATGTGTAGATGACATGTGGCCCTTTCTAGATTAATTTAGTCTAGCTACTTTTATTAGCACATGTGACACTGACATGCGGGTCCCCTAGAGATTAAACAAAAATCAAATTACCTACTATCTATGACGATTGGGTCCCGTCTGCACTGTTGACTTTGACTAGTCAACTCTGACTGGGTTGTTGACTTTGACTCTAGCCCCACTTGGCAGTCAAACAGCCACACTGGTAGTGTACACACCCTGGGTACACCTAGCTTTTAGTCATTTATTTTCGAAATAAAAGTTTTCCATAAAATCTTTTAATCTTTGAACAATCATATTAAATAAACCGTAACTCGGATGGAAATAATTTATATATGAAAGTTGCTCAGAACGACGAGACGAATCCGGATACGCAGCCTGTTTGTCCGCCACGCATCCCTAGCATAGTGAACCTGCAACCTTCCCCCTCTGGTTCGTTTATCCGAATATGCCAAACACCGGGAATACTTTCCCGGATGTTTCCCTTTTCGCCTGTATCACCTATCCCTGCGTTAGGTCACCCCTAGCACAACGTATTGCCGCATCGTACTTTGTGTTACATTTGATTGCTCTATTATTTATTGTGTTCCCCCTCCATTACTTCTTTCCGATAGACTCCGAATCCGCTGCCGATGTTCGTGTGTTCGACTACATCGAAGACGACCCCTCCTACTTGCCAGAACAACCAGGCAAGCCCCCCCTTTGATCACCAGATACCGCCTACTCTTCTCTATACTGCTTGCATTAGAGTAGTGTAGCATGTTACTGTTTCCCGTTAATCCTATACTGGTGCATAGCCTGTCCTTGCTACTACTGTTGTTACCTTTACCTGCAAACCTAATGCTTAGTATAGGATGCTAGCTTATCATCAGTGGCCCTACATTCTTGTCCGTCTGCCATGCTATACTATCGGGCCGTGATCACTCGGGAGGTGATCACGGGTATATACTATATACTTTATACATGATACATGTGGTGACTAAAGACGGGTAGGCTCGTAGGAGCACCCGCGAGTGGATCTTTGAGGCGGAGCGACAGGGCAGGTTCCGACCACCTAGGAGAGAGGTGGGCCTGGCCCTGGTCGGTGTTCGCGGATACTCAACACGATTAACGAGATCTGGGTATTTGATCTGAGTCTGGCCATTTGGTCTATACGCACTAACCATCTACGTGGGAGCAGTTATGGGTATCCCGGCGTCGTGGTATCAGCCGAAGCCTTCGTGACGTCAGCGACTGAGTGGCGCGCGCCGGATTGGACTGGAAAGCCACTAGGCTAGGTCTGCTTCCGACCGCGTACGCAACGTGCAGGTGTGCAAAGGGCGATGGGCCCAGACCCCTGCGCCATAGGATTTAGACCGGCGTGCTGACCTCTCTGTTGTGCCTAGGTAGGGCTGCGACGTGCTGATCTTCCGAGGCCGGGCATGACCCAGAAAAGTGTGTCCGGCCAAATGGGATCGACCGTGTTGGGGTATGTGGTACACCCCTGCAGGGAAGTTTATCTATTCGAATAGCCGTGTCCCTCGGTAAAAGGACGACCCGGAGTTGTACTTTGACCTTATGACAACTAGAACCGGATACTTAATAAAACACACCCTTCCAAGTGCCAGATACAACCGGTGATCGCTCTCTCACAGGGCGACGAGGAGAGGATCGTCGGTTAGGATTATGCTATGCGATGCTACTTAGAGGACTTCCGTCTACTCTCTTCTACATGCTGCATGACGGAGGCTGCCAGAAGCGTAGTCTTCGACAGGATTAGTTATCCCCCTCTTATTCTGGCATTCTGCAGTTCAGTCCACATATGATACCCTTATTCCATTTGATACCCATGCATATGTAGTATAGCTCCTTGCTTGCGAGTACTTTGGATGAGTACTCACGGTTGCTTTTTCCCTCTTTTCCCTCCATCCCTTCTACCTGGTTGTCGCAACCAGATGTTGGAGCCCAGGAGCCAAACGCCACCGTTGACGACGACCCCTACTACACCGGAGGTGCCTACTACTACGTGCTGCCCGCTGACGACGACCAGGAGTAGCTTAGGAGGATCCCAGGCAGGAGGCCTGCGCCTCTTTCGATCTGTATCCCAGTTTGTGCTAGCCTTCTTAAGGCAGACTTGTTTAACTTATGTCTGTACTCAGATACTGTTGCTTCCGCTGACTCGTCTATGATCGAGCTCTTGTATTCGAGCCTTCGAGGCCCCTGGCTTGTAATATGATGCTTGTATGACTTATTTTATTTGTAGAGTTGTGTTGTGATATCTTCCCGTGAGTCCCTGATCTTGATCGTACACGTTTGCGTGTATGATTAGTGTACGATTAAATCGGGGGCGTCACAAGTTGGTATCAGAGCCGACTGCCTGTAGGAAACCCCCTTCCACACTCCTTGGCCGAAGTCGAGTCTAGACATTGCAAAAACTTTTTACTAACCTGGCTGTGTGCCTTACGGGCCCACGTCGCCATCGGGTGATACTAGGATCTTTTACTCCTCAATCTTTACTCTGGGACTCTAATCTCTCCCCTATTCGGGTTAAATGAATTTTGCTAAATCTAACATTAGGATCTCGTTATCACTTTCTCCCAGAGAGCCCTTCATTACAGATGATCGACTGCTTCAACAGAAGATTCTGATAATACTCTCTGATGTTCTCTTGAAACTTTGTGCCATTGCTTTTGCAATTCCCTACCACCGAAAAATCCCTATGGATAAATACTTACACCTGTCGTTCTTACTTTTATTCCTAGTTGGTCTTGTTATTACAAGACACCCCGAAATACTCGTCGTTGTTTCGATAATCCTTTGAGCTTACTGCCTTGCTGTCCTTTGTCACCTGAATACCCCTACGGATAATTCTCACACTTATCGAGTATCCGCTCATCCCCCAGTTGTTCATGTGTTTCACAATGGTCTTCGAAATACTATTCGATCCTCCAAAAATCCTTAGTAGCTTATTGCTCTGCAATACCTGCCTGCTTGCATTATGGATGCTTTCCATATGTCTGGCAATATTCGTTAGTATCCTTAGGCATCGTCTTTTTGATCCTATTGATTCAACATGAGTGCGAATGCACGCAATCATCAGTTGATCCTTTTAAATTATCTTTCCGGCTCAGACGTTATTTTAAAACATGAGTTGGATCTCGACCAATCAAATTGCTGCCGATTGTACCCGTAAGGCTATTCAACTTAGCCATCCCTGATCAGAGCATTGCTTCTGATCCCTTGTCTTGGAATTGATAATTCCTTTGCATTTGAGCCTTGAATTAGTCAGTTGTTTCTAAAGTCTGATCTCCTTGCATTGTTTCTCCCTCTGGTTGAGTACCGATGCTCACACCAGATCCCTTGAGGACCACCAGATCATTTGCGGGATTTTATCCGACAACGTCCTTCATATACAATAAGTCTGTGAGCCTTTCCCTCAGATACATAATGCCTTTGGTAATTGTATCATCTACTTTCTCAACCTTGCTCTACTTTCGAGCTTGTGATATTTACTCTTGAAACTTGTGGTATATGTTTCTAAGGAGCCCCTATGGGTTGAACATAAGCCTTCTCTAAATCGTGTGAACTCGAAAGTTTTCATGAGTCATACACTTTTGGTATTTTGCCAGATAAAATTTCAGCACTACAACTTCTTCGAAACTGAGAAGTGAATGAAAGGTTATGCATTGGAGAAGTGGGAGTCGACCTTGAACTTTGTGTTCATGCCCATGGACACGATGTAGATCTTATCATTAAAGCTTCTCTTAAATTAATTATTCCTTCGGTATAAGTTCATCTTATATCTGGGATTTGGCCTTTTGCAATCGTGGTTTCGACCATATGTTCTTCTTTGACCCCATTTCACAGGCAAGTTTAAGCACTTGTCTTCTGTGGATCAATACACCAGTCCAACCTTTACTTTGATCTTCCGTCGAGTATTACACCATGGTACCTTGATAATATCAAGTACTACATAACCTCTTATGAGTTCCTCGTCAAGTACTACATTCTCACTGATTACAAATTTTTCACGGGTACTAAAAAAAACCGATAACTGAACCGAGTCCGCACTACGGTTCAACAACTTTTGGTAATATTCTTTACTTACGAGTTTGTACCCGATTACATCCTTTCTACCCTATTTGGCTATAACATTACTGGGATGATTTTAACTGTGCTACCTGTTCCTTATTCCTGGAGCACAACTTTCGACGATGAGCTAAGCTTACGTCGATCTTCCTCATCATACTATTTTGCCTTAAACAACGAGCTTGGTTTCGAGTTTGTGTCATACCCTTGGGTTCAATAACCTTTCGCTTCATCATTCCTTTGGCTTGGTGTCATCGTCGATCAATTACATCCTCATGAAATCTCTCAACAATTGTGTCGTGATCATCATCGGCATTTCGAGCTCTTCCAGGATGTCGATTGAGTTCATTATGAGAAATACCATCCTTGCCCTCGATGATCTGTGTTATCATCGACCACCTTATTGACTTCCCTCCAACACAAACTTATTCGTGTTTTGTGTTATACCTTGAGATCCTTGCTATCCAGCAATTATTCTTCTTTACCTTGGAGTATTACTATCTTAAATGTCAAGGATGTCGTGGGAATTTCACCACCTCTTAAGAATTCTTGGTATGGTGATACTTCCCACCATCACCATTCTTTCTTGGGTCCTCGTGTTGATTCCAACCGGGGTACCAACAAGTGAGCGGTGTTGTTTGGATTCTGCCCTTCTAGCAACCCTCTTGCTTTGAAGTTAATGGTCATCCGTTCATTCTTAGACTATTGATTATTGAATCACCATTCCGACGTTGGTCGTGCAACCCAGCCCATATTCGGGTGCACCTTTCGACCAATGTTTAATTGTGTATGTTTTCCTCGAGCATACATCATTATACCATTTGATCTGACAAATGTTATTTCCTTGTTCACATAATTGTGGAAATCAATCCTTTGGAAATCTCGATGATTTGTTGCTGAGCCTATCAGCCACCTCCTCATCCTCTCCTTGGTTTACTGATGAACTCTTGTTTCGAAACTCGCTTCCATAGTTCTTTTCCCGAGAATCTTACAATGTCATCTCGTCAAATTGTGCCGCACCTTTTCTTCTCAGGCATCCTAAGTCTGAGGTATCGTGACACCAATCAGATCTGAATCTCGGTCAGATATGATGGTTGGAACTTATTTCCAAGAGTTATAATGTTGGTCTTTATATATGACCCGATAAGGTTATGTCATGCCTAGCACACCTGGCCGGAGGACCTATTGTTGTAGTATCCTTTTTAGCAAGTTTAGCCATTTTTCCGTGAGGAAATTGTAAGACTTATTTCACAAGTTATTCCTGATGGATCCTTTGTGTTTCCAAAGTCTGACCTTTGCTTGAATACTATGTCAATGCTTCTTGAAGCATGTTTGTGGTACTCTGATCATCGATAAGAACATTTGAAGCGCCATGCTAAATTTCCTTTATCAATTATTCAAACACCGTTGTTTGGGTAATGTCATGAACTTCCTCTTTCCTAACCTAAATGGTTTTCTACGTTATATCCTGTCGTGGATATCATGCTCTGCTTGCCCTTGGGAAAGATATACCCCTGAAATATGTGTTTAAACACATTTTCCTTTCCATTGTTCTGTTTAATATGGTAATCTTAGTTTCCTTTCCATTTGTTGGATTAACCTTTCTTGAGGTCTATATAATCTAAGCAGTATTATTCTCCTGCTTATGTAAACACCTCGGTGTACAACTCTGTCAGTAAGACCTTGTTTCTACTGTTGACGACATTTCGGTAGCCATCGATGGACGAGAATCTTGCCTATTGGTCCGCCTCGTTCAACGAGCAGGAAAATGGTTCTCTTCATCCCTCGCCCTTGGTACCACTATTGTTGCCGACATAACTGATAGGCTATCCTCTGACCTGCCTTGCTTACATGATCGTGCAAGATGTCAGCCCCCTTTCTACTTTGAACCACATGGTGGGCCCATAACCCACTGTTGTATAGGATCGAAACCTGACTCTCCTATACACCCTGTTGCCAAAGTTATTCCTAGAGCTTGACTTCGAATGTAATTTGCGAGCCACCTTCCTAGTGATCAATTCTGGTATCGGACACAATACTTATTCCCGTTGCTCTAAACCCCATTCACACTCTGTTTCAGGCAATGAACGATTGCCTATCCGCTTGAAACTTCTTATTGCACCGTCATACTTTGCTCTCGATGTGTTTCATTTGTTCAACTCGAGAGATACTCATATTTTCATACTTGGGAAACCCCTAGAAGATTTTCCCTTATAACATCCTATCGTTGAAGAGCTGCCCCTTACCTATTCGTAAGTACGATGGAGATCCCGAAGAAGAATGACAATTGATCATGGTGACTTGAAGCAGTGAAATGAAGACATCAACGAAAGGGATCAACCTCTTAGAAAGGGCAGCCAAGACCGAGAAGACTCGTTAGTTTTTTTTTTGCTACCAACACCGTCGCCCCTTACTCCACCGCTTAAATCTCGGGACGAGATTTCTTGTAGTGGAGGAGATTTGTAACACCCCGGGTGTCATGCTGCAGTAAACTCCTATTAATGGTGCTACATCATCATAATTAAAAATTTGCTAATCATCACTTTGTCCCAAACCGACCTCAAATTCAAATTTAAAAGACAAGTCAAAATTATTTCTCCTCAAGCTATAAAACTAAAATGTGCGAATAGTTCTATACAATTTCCTTGATCAATGTCATGTTTAAACCAACTTGGTTTGACTCACAAATAAATTCCTAGGAAATTAATAAGTGGTACAAAAGCATTTAAATTGGCCTTTTCAAAATAAGCAAATATTTATAAATTTCCAAATGATGTGAAACATTGTGTGTGGTCTCAAAATATTGCCTACTAATTACGTGCCAAATTTCAAGTTGAACTAAATTTAATTACTTTGGCAATTAAGTAGAAAACAGTATAGAATTAATAAAGCAGAAAACTTGAAAAAAAAAGAAAATGGGCCAAGTGCACACTGTGCACTAGAAGCCTAGCGCTACAGTAGCGTGGCCCAAGCCCACCAGGGCATTCTCCATCTTCCTCTGTACAGGAAGCAGAGACCTGTGCGTGGCACACATCCACGCCTCCATGGCCGCCGTGTCGACCATCCGGCGAGCCCCCGCGGTGTACAAGACCATCCCCAAGCCCTAGGACAAACCCTAGACGCCCAGTTCCCTCATTTCCCCCTCGCACTCGATCTGGAAGAGGAGCCGAAGCTTCCGGCACCGCGCCATAGTCGTTATCATGGCCGCCGGCCTCCCCTTGCTGCACCAAGGTGTCCAGAAGCCTCCTCGTGGTCGTCTCCTTCGTCCCCACCAAAGAACCCGAGCCAGGCCGCACCGTACGCTCGGGATCGAGCCGGTTTCTCTGCCACGGCCGCGGCATCTCGCCGTCGATCTACACCACCGCGCCACCCCGGCCGTCACAAGCACGTCCCCGACCTCCCTCTCGGTGAGCTGCGCCGATTCCCCCCCCCCCCCCCCCGTTTTCCCCTTTGATCCATCGTCATAGGCCCTGTTTTCCATTGTGCCCGGAGCTCCGCGCGTCGCTGGTCTTGTTCGGCTGCTCCCTGGACACGCGCCCGCGTGTGAACCTCCACGGCTTGGCCGTGCCCAAGCGCGCACTCGACCGCCCCTGGTGGCGCCCTTGCCTAGCCACCCGTGCGCTGCGGCCGCTGCGCCCCGCGCCCATCCCAGGCGCCCACGCCCGTCTGCCTGCTGCTGTCTTCTGCTACTGCGGCGCAGCCGATGCCTTTGCTTACTGCTGGTGCCTGCTACTTTGCTGTTGCTCGTGCCACCGTTGTTGTTGCTCTATGCACCGGCTCATTGCTGCTGCTACTCCTAATCCCTGCCGCTACTGCTCTTTGCTACTGCGTGCTGCTGGCAATGCAGGCCATGGCCGCTATGCACTCCAGTGCATACGTGCATGTATCTTCTACTACCCAGCAAGGCCGCCCTATTAGATTAGTCTAGGAATAGATTAGGTTAGTTTATTTGTTTAGTTAGTGAGATGTGTAGATGACATGTGGCCCTTTCTAGATTAATTTAGTCTAGCTACTTTTATTAGCACATGTGACACTGACATGCGGGTCCCCTAGAGATTAAACAAAAATCAAATTACCTACTATCTATGACGATTGGGTCCCGTCTGCACTGTTGACTTTGACTAGTCAACTCTGACTGGGTTGTTGACTTTGACTCTAGCCCCACTTGGCAGTCAAACAGCCACACTGGTAGTGTACACACCCTGGGTACACCTAGCTTTTAGTCATTTATTTTCGAAATAAAAGTTTTCCATAAAATCTTTTAATCTTTGAACAATCATATTAAATAAACCGTAACTCGGATGGAAATAATTTATATATGAAAGTTGCTCAGAACGACGAGACGAATCCGGATACGCAGCCTGTTTGTCCGCCACGCATCCCTAGCATAGTGAACCTGCAACCTTCCCCCTCCGGTTCGTTTATCCGAATATGCCAAACACCGGGAATACTTTCCCGGATGTTTCCCTTTTCGCCTGTATCACCTATCCCTGCGTTAGGTCACCCCTAGCACAACGTATTGCCGCATCGTACTTTGTGTTACATTTGATTGCTCTATTATTTATTGTGTTCCCCCTCCATTACTTCTTTCCGGTAGACTCCGAGTCCGCTGCCGATGTTCGTGTGTTCGACTACATCGAAGACGACCCCTCCTACTTGCCAGAACAACCAGGCAAGCCCCCCCTTTGATCACCAGATACCGCCTACTCTTCTCTATACTGCTTGCATTAGAGTAGTGTAGCATGTTACTGTTTCCCGTTAATCCTATACTGATGCATAGCCTGTCCTTGCTACTACTGTTGTTACCTTTACCTGCAAACCTAATGCTTAGTATAGGATGCTAGCTTATCATCAGTGGCCCTACATTCTTGTCCGTCTGCCATGCTATACTATCGGGCCGTGATCACTCGGGAGGTGATCACGGGTATATACTATATACTTTATACATGATACATGTGGTGACTAAAGACGGGTAGGCTCGTAGGAGCACCCGCGAGTGGATCTTTGAGGCGGAGCGACAGGGCAGGTTCCGACCACCTAGGAGAGAGGTGGGCCTGGCCCTGGTCGGTGTTCGCGGATACTTAACACGATTAACGAGATCTGGGTATTTGATCTGAGTCTGGCCATTTGGTCTATACGCACTAACCATCTACGTGGGAGCAGTTATGGGTATCCCGGCGTCGTGGTATCAGCCGAAGCCTTTGTGACGTCAGCGACTGAGTGGCGCGCGCCGGATTGGACTGGAAAGCCACTAGGCTAGGTCTGTTTCCGGCCGCGTACGCAACGTGCAGGTGTGCAAAGGGCGATGGGCCCAGACCCCTGCGCCATAGGATTTAGACCGGCGTGCTGACCTCTCTGTTGTGCCTAGGTAGGGCTGCGACGTGTTGATCTTCCGAGGCCGGGCATGACCCAGAAAAGTGTGTCCGGCCAAATGGGATCGAGCGTGTTGGGGTATGTGGTGCACCCCTGCAGGGAAGTTTATCTATTCGAATAGCCGTGTCCCTCGGTAAAAGGACGACCCGGAGTTGTACTTTGACCTTATGACAACTAGAACCGGATACTTAATAAAACACACCCTTCCAAGTGCCAGATACAACCGGTGATCGCTCTCTCACAGGGCGACGAGGAGAGGATCGTCGGTTAGGATTATGCTATGCGATGCTACTTAGAGGACTTTCGTCTACTCTCTTCTACATGCTGCATGACGGAGGCTGCCAGAAGCGTAGTCTTCGACAGGATTAGTTATCCCCCTCTTATTCTGGCATTCTGCAGTTCAGTCCACATATGATACCCTTATTCCATTTGATACCCATGCATATGTAGTATAGCTCCTTGCTTGCGAGTACTTTGGATGAGTACTCACGGTTGCTTTCTCCCTCTTTTCCCTCCATCCCTTCTACCTGGTTGTCGCAACCAGATGTTGGAGCCCAGGAGCCAAACGCCACCGTCGACGACGACCCCTACTACACCGGAGGTGCCTACTACTACGTGCTGCCCGCTGACGACGACCAGGAGTAGCTTAGGAGGATCCCAGGCAGGAGGCCTGCGCCTCTTTTGATCTGTATCCCAGTTTGTGCTAGCCTTCTTAAGGCAGACTTGTTTAACTTATGTCTGTACTCAGATACTGTTGCTTCCGCTGACTCATCTATGATCGAGCTCTTGTATTCGAGCCTTCGAGGCCCCTGGCTTGTAATATGATGCTTGTATGACTTATTTTATTTGTAGAGTTGTGTTGTGATATCTTCCCGTGAGTCCCTGATCTTGATCGTACACGTTTGCGTGTATGATTAGTGTACGATTAAATCGGGGGCGTCACAGTAATGGTGTGTCCGAACGTCGTAATCGTACTTTACTGGATATGGTGCGATCTATGATGTCTCTTACTGATTTACCGCTATCGTTTTGGGGTTATACTTTAGAGACGGCCGCATTCACGTTAAATAGGGCACCATCAAAATCCGTTGAGACGACACCTTATGAACTATGGTTTGGCAAGAAACCAAAGTTGTCGTTTCTTAAAGTTTGGGGCTGCGATGCTTATGTGAAAAAGCTTCAACCTGATAAGCTCGAACCCAAATCGGAGAAATGTGTCTTCATAGGATATCCAAAGAAAACTATTGGATACACCTTCTATCACAGATCCGAAGGCAAGACTTTTGTTGCTAAATTCGGAAACTTTCTAGAGAAGGAGTTTCTCTCGAAAGAAGTGAGTGGGAGGAAAGTAGAACTTGACGAGGTAACTGTACCTGCTCCCTTATTGGAAAATAGTACATCACAGAAAACTATTAATGATGATGATCATGAAGCTTCAGGACAAGATACTACTGAACCACGTAGATCAACCAGAGTGAGATCCGCACCAGAGTGGTACGGTAATCCAGTTCTGGAAGTCATGCTACTAGATCATGATGAACCTACGAACTATGAAGAAGCGATGGTGAGCCCAGATTCCGCAAAGTGGCTTGAGGCCATGAAATCTAAGATGGGATCCATGTATGAAAACAAAGTATGGACTTTGGTTGACTTGCCCGATGATCGGCAAGCAATTGAGAATAAATGGATCTTCAAGAAAAAGACTGACGCTGACGGTAATATTACTGTCTATAAAGCTCGACTTGTCGCGAAAGGTTTTCGACAAGTTCAAGGGGTTGACTACGATGAGACCTTCTCACCCGTAGCGATGCTTAAGTCCGTCAGAATTATGTTAGCAATTGCCGCATTTTATGATTATGAAATATGGCAGATGGATGTCAAAACTGCATTCCTGAATGGATTTCTGGAAGAAGAGTTGTATATGATACAACCAGAAGGTTTTGTTGATCCAAAGGGAGCTAACAAAGTATGCAAACTCCAGCGATCCATTTATGGACTGGTGCAAGCATCTCGGAGTTGGAATAAACGCTTTGATAGTGTGATCAAAGCATTTGGCTTTATACAGACTTTTGGAGAAGCCTGTATTTACAAGAAAGTGAGTGGGAGCTCTGTAGCATTTCTAATATTATATGTGGATGACATATTGCTGATTGGAAATGATATAGAATTTCTGGATAGCATAAAGGGATACTTGAATAAAAGTTTTTCGATGAAAGACCTCGGGGAAGCTGCTTACATATTAGGCATAAAGATCTATAGAGATAGATCAAAACGCTTAATTGGACTTTCACAGAGCACATACCTTGACAAAATTTTGAAGAAGTTCAAAATGGATCAAGCAAAGAAAGGGTTCTTGCCTGTGTTACAAGGTGTGAAGTTGAGTCAGACTCAATGCCCGACCACTGCAGAAGATAGAGAGAAAATGAAAGATGTTCCCTATGCTTCAGCCATAGGCTCTATCATGTATGCAATGCTGTGTACCAGACCTGATGTGTGCCTTGCTATAAGTTTAGCAGGGAGGTACCAAAGTAATCCAGGAATGGATCACTGGACAGCGGTCAAGAACATCCTGAAATACCTGAAAAGGACTAAGGATATGTTTCTCGTATATGGAGGTGACAAAGAGCTCACCGTAAGAGGTTACGTTGATGCAAGCTTTGACACTGATCCGGACGATTCTAAATCGCAAACCGGATACGTGTTTACTTTAAACGGTGGAGCTGTCAGTTGGTGCAGTTCTAAACAAAGCGTCGTAGCGGGATCTACATGTGAAGCGGAGTACATAGCTGCTTCGGAAGCAGCAAACGAAGGAGTCTGGATGAAGGAGTTCATATCCGATCTAGGTGTCATACCTAGTGCATCGGGTCCAATGAAAATCTTTTGTGACAACACTGGTGCAATTGCTTTGGCAAAGGAATCCAGATTTCACAAAAGGACCAAACACATCAAGAGACGCTTCAACTCCATCCGGGATTTAGTCCAGGTGGGAGACATAGAGATTTGCAAGATACATACGGATCTGAATGTTGCAGACCCGTTGACTAAGCCTCTTCCACGAGCAAAACATGATCAGCACCAAGGCTCCATGGGTGTTAGAATCATTACTGTGTAATCTAGATTATTGACTCTAGTGCAAGTGGGAGACTGAAGGAAATATGCCCTAGAGGCAATAATAAAGTTATTATTTATTTCCTTATATCATGATAAATGTTTATTATTCATGCTAGAATTGTATTAACCGGAAACATAATACATGTGTGAATACATAGACCAACAGAGTGTCACTAGTATGCCTCTACTTGACTAGCTCGTTAATCAAAGATGGTTATGTTTCCTAACCATGAACAAAGAGTTGTTATTTGATTAACGAGGTCACATCATTAGTAGAATGATCTGATTGACATGACCCATTCCATTAGCTTAGCACCCGATCGTTTAGTATGTTGCTATTGCTTTCTTCATGACTTATACATGTTCCTATAACTATGAGATTATGCAACTCCCGTTTACCAGAGGAACACTTTGGATACTACCAAATGTCACAACGTAACTGGGTGATTATAAAGGAGTACTACAGGTGTCTCCAATGATAAATGTTGGGTTGGCGTATTTCGAGATTAGGGTTTGTCACTCCGATTGTCGGAGAGGTATCTCTGGGCCCTCTCGGTAATGCACATCACATAAGCCTTGCAAGCACTGCAACTAATATGTTAGTTGTGAGATGATGTATTACGGAACGAGTAAAGAGACTTGCCGGTAACGAGATTGAACTAGGTATTGGATACCGACGATCGAATCTCGGGCAAGTAACATACCGATGGCAAAGGGAACAACGTATGTTGTTATGCGGTCTGACCGATAAAGATCTTCGTAGAATATGTAGGAGCCAATATGGGCATCCAGGTCCCGCTATTGGTTATTGACCGGAGACGTGTCTCGGTCATGTCTACATTGTTCTCGAACCGTAGGGTCCGCACGCTTAACGTTACGATGACAGTTATTATGAGTTTATACATTTTGATGTACCGAAGGTTGTTCGGAGTCCCGGATGAGATCACGGACATGACGAGGAGTCTCGAAATGGTCGAGACGTAAAGATTGATATATTGGAAGCCTATGTTTGGACATAGGAAGTGTTCCGGGTGAAATCGGGATTTTACCGGAATACTGGGAGGGTTACCGGAACCCCCCGGGAGACTAATGGGCCTATTGGGCCTTAGTGGAAAAGAGAAAAGGGGCAGCCCACAGCCTAGCCGCACGCCCCCCCTTCCCCAAGTCCTAGTAGGACTAGGAGAAGGGGCCGGCCCCCCTCTCTCTCCTTTCCCCCTTGAGAGTCCTAGTTGGAATAGGATTGGAAGGGGGAGTCCTACTCCCGGTAGGAGTAGGACTCCCCCTGCGCCTCCCTCTCTCTGGCCGGCCGGCCCCCTCCCTCCAACCTTTATATACGGGGGCAGGGGACACCCCAAGACACACAAGTTGATCCTTGAGATCGTTCCTTAGCCGTGTGCGGTGCCCCCTGCCACCAAATTCCACCTCGATCATACCGTTGTAGTGCTTAGGCGAAGCCCTGCGTCGGTAGTACATCAAGATCGTCATCACGCCGTTGTGCTGACGGAACTCTTCCTCGATGCTTTGCTGGATCGGAGCCCGAGGATCGTCATCAAGCTGAACATGTGCTAAGAACTCGGAGGTGCCGGAGTAACGGTGCTTGGATCGGTCGGATCGGGAAGAAGACGTACGACTACTTCCTCTACGTTGTGTGATCGCTTCCGCAGTCAGTCTGCGTTGGTACATAGACAACACTCTCCCCTCTCGTTGCTATGCATCACCATGATCTTGCGTGTGCGTAGGAAAATTTTTGAAATTACTACGTTCCCCAACAGGTATGCCCCACAGATTCAGGAGCTCATCAACTCCAAGATGGGCACGGGCGTGTATTTATTGGATAAGGAACACCTGCCCATCCGCCCAGATTTTGAGGATAACCAAGTGGTTATGACTGAGAATGAACCCTCTTCTGCCCATGCACAAGCTCAGAAGGAGAAGGCGAAGAAGGAGAAAGCTGCCAGGATGCCTACTCAAGCGGAGGCATCTGAATACTTCTTGAAGACCAAACAAGAGCAGCTCCGTTACCTGATAGCGTCCACCCTGCGTATTGAGCAAGGACTTGCCACCCTGACTCAGAACCAGGCAAGCCTAGAGAGGATCATGGAATAGAGGTTCTATGACATGGACATCAAGGTGACAGAGATACAGACCGCCGTGGAGCAGCTTCAGGAGGACATGAATGAGCGAAGAGGCAGAACCACGACTAATGCTTTTGCGAGGGTGCCATGAGGTCCGAGGTCGTCTGCACTACCAGTTGCTGACACCAGAGCCACAACGTCTGCACCAGCCACAGCCTCTGTTCCACCAGCTCCAGCATCCACTTCAGCCTCGACTCCGACCACTTCTACTGAAGGCTTCGTCCTTGGCGTGCTCCGGACTCCACCACCACCTGAAGATCAAGCCTGAGCGTCGACTTAGCACTATGCATTTTCTAGGAACTTTTTGGTAACTTGTTGCCAAAGGGGGAGAAGATGTATAGATCATAGGCTTTGAGAGAGAGTGTTGCTTTTATTCTCTCTTGTTTTATTTGGTGGTTTTTCGAACTTTGTTTGCTTGTGTGTGAGATACTACGTCCTTATGCTTGTGAGACATCGATGATCATGTGTTTGATCATAAGCTACACTTAATGGTTGCTTAATGCTTGCTTAAATATTATCATTCTATCTATTGTCTGTGATCATTCACTATTCTTGGTGATGAGTGCATGTATTTCAATCTTATCATTTTTTAGCGCTCCACCAAGATGTATGTGACATGGAAGAGTAACCCATGATTCTAACTCCTTGTGCATTTGCAGTCCAAAGCAAAATTTAAATATGCACAAATTTAGGGGGAGCTCTTACTTATCACATACTTCTCAAAGCGACGATCTATTTCATGATTATTATTATTTGTCGAAGCTTTGATCTATATGTTGTCATCAATTACCAAAAAGGGGGAGATTGAAAGTGCAACTATCCCTAGGTGGTTTTGGTAATTCATAACAACATATAGCTCATTGAGCTAATGCTATTCCAAGATGATTATTTCAGGAAAGCTCAATGATTGGCATGGCATGGATGTGAAAGTGGAACCCTCAAAATGCTAAGGACAAAGAATTGGCTCAAGCTCAAAAGTTCAAGACTCTTCATTTTATATTTTAGTGATCCAAGATCACATTGAGTCTTTAGGAAAAGCCAATACTATTAAGGAGGGATGAGGTGTTGCTTAATGAGCCTCTTGCTTTATGTGCTTAGTGATATGCTCCAAAATCCTCAACCACCTTTCCATATCCACAAATGACCTAAACCCTAAGCCAAACTCGGTCATACTGATTCTGTCAATCCGGCGCCACCGAGTTTCACTTGTCATTTGCCACTGCCAAACCCTAGCAATTCGGTCCTACCGATAAGGATCTCGATCTCACCGAGATGGGCTTGCAAACTCTCTGTTTCCCTTTCGTAACTTTTCGGTCTCACCGAAAGAGCGAATCGGTCCCACCGAGAATGCAAGGTAAACTATATGTTTCCTTCTTGTAACTTTTCGGTCTCACCGAAAGAGCAAGTCGGTCCCACCGAGTTTGCCTGACCAACTCTCTGGTTAGCTAATTGCCGAACTCGGTCTCACCGAGTTTGTGCGATCGGTCTCACCGAGATTACGTTATGCCCAAACCCTAACCGAATCGGTCCTACCGAGTTGCATCTCAGTCCCACCGAAATTCCTAACGGTCACTAGGTTTACCATTTCGGTCAGACCGAGTTTTCTGATTCGGTCCCACCGAGATTGGTAGATTGTGTGTAACGGTTGGATTTTGTGTGGAGGCTATAAATACCCCTCCACCTCCTCTTCATTCGATGAGAGAGCCATCAGAACACATACACCATTGCTACTCATATGTTCTGAGAAAGAACCACCTACTCATGTGTTGAGACCAAGATATTCCATTCCTACCATATGAATCTTGATCTCTAGCCTTCCCCAAGTTGCTTTCCACTCAAATCTTCTTTCCACCAGATCCAAATCCTATGAGAGAGAGTTGAGTGTTGGGGAGACTATCATTTGAAGCACAAGAGCAGGGAGTTCATCATCAACACACCATTTGTTACTTCTTGGAGAGTGGTGTCTCCTAGATTGGCTAGGTGTCACTTGGGAGCCTCCGACAAGATTGTGGAGTTGAACCAAGGAGTTTGTAAGGGCAAGGAGATCGCCTACTTCGTGAAGATCTACCGCTAGTGAGGCAAGTCCTTCGTGGGCGATGGCCATGGTGGAATAGACAAGGTTTCTTCTTCGTGGACCCTTCGTGGGTGGAGCCCTCCGTGGACTCGTGCAACCGTTACCCTCCGTGGGTTGAAGTCTCCATCAACGTGGATGTAGGATAGCACCACCTATCCGAACCACGGGAAAACATCCATGTCTCCAATTGCGTTTGAATCCTCAAAACCCTTACCTTTACATTCTTGCAAGTTGCATGCTTTACTTTCCGCTGCCAATAAACTCTTTGCATGCTTGCTTGAATTATGTGATGATTGCTTGACTTGCTCTAAGATAGCTAAAATCTGCCAAGAACTAAAATTGGGAAAAGGCTAAGTTTTTAATTGGTCAAGTAGTCTAATCACCCCCCCCCCCCTCTAGACATACTTTCGATCCTACACAGAGTGACGACCATGCCTTCTCTTGGCTGCTATTATCAGATGTAGCGCCACTGCCTTCAAGCATATTTTCTCCCAGCGTCTTTGCTTTGAGCATCATCTTGTATGCCAAACTAACCAAAAAATTACCCTTCCTGTCCGGCTGCCAGGCCCAAAAATCATCTATATTGCTTGTACATACCGGGATGCTGAGGATCGCTTCTGTGTCAAAAGGCAAGAATATGCTCCATATATAAGCTTCATTCCATGCCGTTGAAGCTGGCAACAACGGTTAGGTACAAGGGGCATTAGCGGCCTCATAGAAGATTCTCTCGGTATCCAGTTGTCCAACCATATGTTCGTTTCTTGACCATTGCCGATCCTACGAATTATTCCTTGCTTAAGGACATCTCTCCCCTCAAGAATTGCTCGCCATATTTGTGATGGCCGGGACCCTAGCTCAGCAGTAAGGATAGATCCCATGGGGAAATATACTGCCTTTAGAATTCTCGCACTGAGAGAGGACGGCTCCTGATTCCTGAAGAAGCCTCCAAGATTGTTGTGCTAAAAGTGCAAGATTAAACAACTCCAAGTCCGTGAAGCCAAGACCACCAAGGTACTTCAGCTTCGTCATTACCTCCCACGACACCCATGCCGGCTTCCTTTTCCCTTTTTTGCATCCCCACCAAAATTTATCGATAATGGAATTTATGTGCTCACACAGTCCACGGGGGAGCTTAAAACATGCCATCGAGAAAACTGGGATGGCTTGCGCCACTGATTTGATCAACACTTTCTTGCCCACCGAAGATAATAATTTTCCCATCCATCCTTTTACCTTGTCCCATATTGGGTCACTGAGATACTTGAAAGTACTTTTTTGGGTGCCCAACATTTGTTGGTAATCCCAAATATCTGTCACTTAATGATTCATTTGGAACCTGCATGTGGCCCTTCACTACATCATGGACAATCTGTGGACACCCCTTACTAAAAAAAGATTGAAGATTTGTCCTTGTTTATTCTCTATCCAGACGCCCTACAATAAACTTCCAGTAGGTTTGACACCTCTTCTGCTCCATTAACACTAGCCTTGGAAAACAGCAGAATGTCATCCGTGAATAGAAGGTGGTTTACCGGGGGAGCCGATGGAGCCACCTTAATTCCACTAAGTTGTGATGACTGCTTTGAGATTTTAAAAGGCACGAAAGGCCCTTCGCTGCTATCAAGAAAAGGTATGGAGATATGGGATCTCCCTGCCGAATACCACGTGTAGGTTTGAACTCCTCCAATCTGGTTCCATTAAAAAGCACTGAAAAGGAAACTGAGCTTACCATGTTCATAATGATTGAAATCCATGGTGTGGCAAAGCCTAGCTTTTCCATGATTGCCTTGAGATAGCTCCACTCCACTCTGTCATAAATCTTCATCATGTCTAGCCATGAGAGCATAATAATAATACTTATTCTTTGATCTACTTCTTTTCATGAAATGACTCATAGGCTGAAATAATATTGTCCGTTGTGAGCCTCCCGGGGACAAACGCTGACTGGTCCTCAGATATTATGTCAGGGAGGATGATTTTCAAATGATTTGCAAGTACCTTTGACGCAATTTTATAGAAAACATTGCAAAGATTAATAGGGTGAAACTGAGAAACAAGGGTGGGGTTGGAAACCTTGGGGATCAAACCAAAATTGTGCCGTTAATGCATGCTGGATTTTCCTCGCCCCTTACAATCCCAAGAATCGCCTTAGTAACGGAAGCTCCACAAATGTCCCAATGCCTCTAGAAAAAATGTGTCGGAAAACCGTCAGGCCCCGGGGCCTGATGTCTACTACACAACCTTCTTCTTGTAGTTGTTGTTGGGCCTCCAAGTGCAGAGATTTGTAGGACAGTAGCAAATTTCCCTCAAGTGGATACCCTAAGGTTTATTAATCCGTAGGAGGCGTAGGATGAAGATGGTCTCTCTCAAGCAACCCTGCAACCAAATAACAAAGATTCTCTTGTGTCCCCAACACACCCAATACAATGGTAAATTGTATAGGTGCACTAGTTCGGCGAAGAGATGGTGATACAAGTGCAATATGGATAGTAGATAAAGGTATTTGTAATCTGAAATTATAAAAACAGCAAGGTAACTAATGATAAAAGTGAGCGTAAATGGTATTGCAATGATAGGAAATAAGGCCTAGGGTTCATACTTTCGCTAGTGCAAGTTCCCTCAACAATACTAACATAATTGGATCACATCACCATCCCTCAACATGCAACAAAGAGTCACTCCAAAGTCACTAATAGCGGAGACGAACGAAGAGATTATGGTAGGGTACGAAACCACCTCAAAGTTATTCTTTCCAATCAATCCGTTGGGCTATTCCTATAAGTGTCACAAACAGCCCTAGAGTCCGTACTAGAATAACACCTTAAGACACAAATCAATCAAAACCCTAATGTCACCTAGATACTCCAATGTCACCTCAAGTATCTGTGGGTATGATTATACGATATGCATCACACAATCTCAGATTCATCTATTCAACCAACACAAAGGACCTCAAAGAGTGCCCCAAAGTTCTACCGGAGAATCACGACGAAAACGTGTGCCAACCCCTATGCATAGGTTCATGGGCAGAACCCGCAAGTTGATTACCAAAACATACATCAAGTGAATCACGTCGTATCCCATTGTCACCATAGATACGCACGGCAAGACATACATCAAGTGTTCCCAAATCTTTAAAGACTCAATCCGATAAGATTACTTCAAAGGGGAAAACTCAATTCATTACAAGAGAGTAGACGGGGGAAGAAACATCATAGGATCCAAATATAATAGCAAAGCTCGCGATACATCAAGATCGTGCCAAATCAAGAACACGAGAGAGAGAGAGATCAAATACATAGCTATTGGTACATACCCTCAGCCTCGAGGGAGAACTACTCCCTCCTCGTCATGGAGAGCACTGGGATGATGAAGATGGACACCGGAGAGGGATTGCCCCCTCCGGCAGGGTGCCGAAACGGGTCTAGATTGGCTTTCGGTGGCTACGGAGCCTTCTGGCGGCGGAACTCCCAATCTATTATGCTCCTCGGAAGTTTTAGGGTATATGGAGATATATAGGCGGAAGAAGTACGTCAGGGGGGCCACGAGGGGCTCATGAGGGTGGAGGGCACGCCCCCCTACCTCGTGACCTCCTCGCAGATCCCTGGACGTGCACTCCAAGTCTTCTGGGCTTCTTTCCTTCCAAAAATGAGTTCCGTGAAGATTCAGGTCAATTGGACTCCGTTTGATTTTCCTTTTCTTCGAAACCCTAAAATAGGGTAAAAAAACATAAACTGGCACTGGGCTCTGGGCTCTGGGTTAATAGTTAGTCCCAAAAATGATATAAAAGTGTATAATAAAGCCCATAAACATTCAAAACAGTAAATAATATAGCATGGAGCAATAAAAAATTATAGATACGTTGGAGACGTATCAGCATCCCCAAGCTTAATTCCTGCTCGTCCTCGAGTAGGTAAATGATAAAAAAACAGAATTTTTGATGCGGAGTGCTACTTGGAATATTTTAATGTAATTTTTCTTAATTGTGGTATGAATATTCAGATCATAAGATTCAAGACAAAAGTAAATATTGACATAAAAATGATAATACTTCAAGCATACTAACTAAGCAATTATGTCTTTTCAAAATAACATGGCCAAAGAAAGCTATCCCTACAAAATCATATAGTCTGGTTGTGCTCCATCTTCACCACACAAAATATTTAAATCATGCACAATCCCCGATGACAAGCCAAGCAATTGTTTCATACTTTTGATGTTCTCAAACTTTTTCAATCTTCACGCAATACATGAGCGTGAGCCATGGACATAGCACTATAGGTGGAATAGAATGGTGGTTGTGGAGAAGACAAAAAGGGAGAAGATAGTCTCACATCAACTAGGCATATCAACGGGCTATGGAGATGCCCATCAATAGATATCAATGTGAGTGAGTAGGGATTGCCATGCAACGGATGCACTGGAGCTATAAGTGTATGAAAGCTCAAAAAAAGGAACTAGTGGTGTGCATCCAACTAGCTTGCTCACGAAGACCTAGGGCATTTTGAGGAAGCTCATCATTGGAATATACAGGCCAAGTTCTATAATGAAAGATTCCCACTAGTATATGAAAGTGGCAACATAGGAGACTCTCTATCATGAAGATCATGGTGCTACTTTGAAGCACAAGTGTGATAAAAGGATAGTAGCATTGCCCCTTCTCTCTTTTTCTCTCATTTTTTTGGGCCTTATCTTTTTTTATGGCCTCTTTTCTTTCTCTTTTTTTATTTGGGCTTCTTTGGCCTCTTTTATGTATTTATTTTTGTCCGGAGTCTCATCCCGACTTGTGGGGGAATCATAGTCTCCATCATCCTTTCCTCACTGGGACAATGCTCTAATAATGATGATCATCACACTTTTATTTTTCTTACAACTCAAGAATTACAACTCGATACTTAGAACAAGATATGACTCTATATGAATGCCTCTGGTGGTGTACCGGGATGTGCAATGATGCATGAGTGACATGTATGAAATAATTATGAATGGTGGCTTTGCCACAAATACTATGTCAACTACATGATCATGCTAAGCAATATGACAATGATGGAGCATGTCATAATAAACGGAACAATGGAAAGTTGCATGGCAATATATCCCGGAATGGCTATGGAAATGCCATAATAGGTAGGTATGGTGGCTATTTTGAGGAAGGTATATGGTGGGTTTATGATACCGACGAAAGTTGCACGGTACTAGAGAGGCTAGCAATGATGGAAGGGTGAGAGTGCGTATAATCCATGGACTCAACATTAGTCATAAAGAACTCACATACTTATTGCAAAAATCTACAAGTTATCAAAGCAAAGTATTACGCGCATGCTCCTAGGGGATAGATTGGTAGGAAAAGATCATCGCTCGTCCCCGACCGCCACTCATAAGGAAGACAATCAATAAATAAATCATGCTCCGACTTCATCACATAACGGTTCACCATACGTGCATGCTACGGGAATCACAAACTTCAACACAAGTATTTCTCAAATTCATAACCACTCAACTAGCATGACTCTAATATCACCATCTCCATATCTCAAAACAATTATCAAGTATCAAACTTCTCGTAGTATTCAACACACTCATAAGAGAATTTTATTATTCTTGAATACCTAGCATATTAGGACTTTAAGAAAATTACCATGCTATTTAAGACTCTCAAAATAATCTAAGTGAAGCATGAGAGTTCATCTATTTCTATAAAATAAAACTACCACCATGCTCTAAAAGATATAAGTGAAGCACTAGAGCAAATGACACACTACTCCGAAAGATGTAAGTGAAGATCAATGAGTAGTCGAATAATTATGCAACTATGCGAAGACTCTCTAACATTTAATAATTTCAGATCTTGGTATTCTATTCAAACAGCAAGCAAAGAAAAATAAAATGACATCTAAGAATAGCAAACATCATGTGAAGAAGCAAAAACTTAGGATCAACCGATACTAACCGATAGTTGTTGAAGAAGAAAGGTGGGATGCCAACCGGGGCATCCCCAAGCTTAGATGCTTGAGACTTCTTGAAATATTATCTTG
Organism: Triticum monococcum; assembly: GCA_034509565.1. Taxonomy (NCBI): domain Eukaryota; kingdom Viridiplantae; phylum Streptophyta; class Magnoliopsida; order Poales; family Poaceae; genus Triticum; species Triticum monococcum. The sequence goes on along the minus strand of CM067846.1, from coordinate 58,385,584 downwards.
GGGGGCCTTGGGCATCCCCAAGCTTGAGATTTTGTATCTCCGTAATTCCTCTCATATCACGGTCTCCCTAAATCTCAAAAGCTTCATCCACACAAAACTCAACAAAGACTTGTGAGATAAGTTAGTATAAACCATTGCCAAAACCTTATCATACTCTACTATAGCAAATCACTAAAATTATTATTCAACATTGCATACTAAATTCCTCTGCATATTTAATAGTCCTATCCTCAAATAGAATCATTAAAGAAGCAAACATATGCAAAAAAAATGCAAACATAACAGCAATCTCCCTAAACAGGATAGTCTGTAAAGAATGTTGAAACATCCATACTTCCCTAACTCCAAAAATTATGAAAGAAAATTCTCACTGTAGTAATTTATCAGATCTTAATGTGCAAAAGGTTTCATCATTTTATCACATTCTTACTTTTCTAGGGAATTATTGCAACAGCGGTAAACTTTCTGTTTTCAAACAGCAACATGTATACTTGTAACATAGGCATAGTAAAGGCTATCAATGCCACTTTTATTGAAATAAAAGATGCAAAACATTGTTCTAAATAACAGCAGGAAAAGGCAAACAAAATAAATTGACGCTCCAAGCAAAACACATATCATGTGGTGAATAAAAATATAGCTCCAAGTAAAGTTACCGATGGAAGTGGACGAAAGAGGGGATGCCTTCCGGGGCATCCCCAAGCTTAGGCTATTGGATATCCTTGAATATTACCTTGGGGTGCCTTGGGCATCCCCAAGCATAGGCTCTTGCCACTCCTTATTCCATAGTCCATCGAATCCTTACCCAAAACTTGAAAACTTCACAACACAAAACTTAACAGAAAACTCGTAAGCTCCGTTAGCGAAAGAAAACAAAACACCACTTCAAGTTACTGTAATGAACTCATTCTTTATTTATATTGGTGTTAACCCTACTGTATTCCAACTTCCCTATGGTTTATAAACTATTTTACTAGCCATAGATTCATCAAAATAAGCAAACAACACACGAAAAACAGAATCTGTCAAAAACAGAACAGTCTGTAGTAATCTGGATCAAATGTATACTTCTCGAACTCATACAATTCTCAAATAAATTTCTGGACCTGAGGAATTTATATATTAGTTATCTGCAAAAATAATTAACTAAATAGGACTCTTCAAATAAAAATGGCAGCAGTTCTCGTGAGCGCTAAAGTTTCTGTTTTTTACAGCATGATCAACAAGACTTTCCCCAAGTCTTCCCAAAGGTTCTACTTGGCACAAAAACTAATTAAAAGCATAAAACCACATCTAAGCAGAGGATAGATGAATTATTTATTACTAAACAGGATCAAAAAGCAAGGGACAAAAATAAAATTGGGTTGCCTCCCAACAAGCGTTATCGTTTAATGCCCCTAGCTAGGCATGATGATTTCAATGATGCTCACATAAAGGATAAGAATTGAAACATAAAGAGAGCATCATGAAGAATATGACTATCACATTTAAGTCTAACATAATTCCTATGCGTTGGGGTTTTGTGAGCAAACAACTTATGGGAACAAGAATAAACTTGCATAGGAAGGTAAAATAAGCATAACTTCGAAACTTTAAGCACATAGAGAGGAAACTTGGTATTATTGCAATTCCTACGAGTATATGGTCCTCCCTCATAATAATTTTCAGTAGCATCATGAATGAATTCAACAATATAACCAGCATCTAAAGCATTCTTTTCATGATCTACAAGCATAGAAAATTTACTACTCTCCACATAAGCAAACTTCTTCTCATGAATAGTAGTGGGAGCAAACTCAACAAAATAACTATCATGGGATTGAAAATTGAAATCAAGACGACAAGTTTCATTGTTATAATTATTCTTTAAAGCATACGTGTCATCACAATAATCGTCATAGATAGGAGGCATGCTTTCATCATAATAAATTTGCTCATCAAAACTTGGGGGACAAAAAATATCATGTTCATCAAACATAGCTTCCCCAAGCTTGTGGCTTTGCATATCATTAGCATCATGGATATTCAAGGAATTCATACTAACAACATTGCAATCATGCTCATCATTCAAATATGTAGTGCCAAACATTTTATAGATTTCTTCATCTAGCACTTGAGCACAATTATCCTTTCCATCATACTTACGAAAGATATTAAAAAGGTGAAGCGTATGAGACAAACTTAATTCCATTTTTTTGTAATTTTCTTTTATAAACTAAACTAGTGATAAAACAAGAAAATAGAAGACTCGATAGCAAGATCTAAAGATATACCTTCAAGCACTCACCTCCCCGGCAATGGCGCCGGAAAAGAGCTTGATGTCTACTACACAACCTTCTTCTTGTAGACGTTGTTGGGCCTCCAAGTGCAGAGGTTTGTAGGACAGTAGCAAATTTCCCTCAAGTGGATGACCTAAGGTTTATCAATCCGTAGGAGGCGTAGGATTAAGATGGTCTCTCTCAAGCAACCCTGCAACCAAATAACAAAGAGTCTCTTGTGTCCCCAACACACCCAATACAATGGTAAATTGTATAGGTGCACTAGTTCGGCGAAGAGATGGTGATACAAGTGCAATATGGATAATAGATAAAGGTATTTGTAATCTGAAATTATAAAAACAGCAAGGTAACTAATGATAAAAGTGAGCGTAAACGGTATTGCAATGATAGGAAATAAGGCCTAGGGTTCATACTTTCGCTAGTGCAAGTTCCCTCAACAATACTAACATAATTGGATCACATAACCATCCCTCAACATGCAACAAAGAGTCACTCCAAAGTCACTAATAGCGGAGAACGAACGAAGAGATTATGGTAGGGTACGAAACCACCTCAAAGTTATTCTTTCCAATCAATCCGTTGGGTTATTCCTATAAGTGTCACAAACATCCCTAGAGTTCGTACTAGAATAACACCTTAAGACACAAATCAATCAAAACCCTAATGTCACCTAGATACTCCAATGTCACCTCAAGTATCCGTTGGTATGATTATACGATATGCATCACACAATCTCAGATTCATCTATTCAACCAACACAAAGGACCTCAAAGAGTGCCCCAAAGTTCTACCGGAGAATCACGACGAAAACGTGTGCCAACCCCTATGCATAGGTTCATGGGCGGAACCCGCAAGTTGATCACCAAAACATACATCGAGTGAATCACGTGGTATCCCATTGTCACCACAGATACGCACGGCAAGACATACATCAAGTGTTCTCAAATCTTTAAAGACTCAATCCGATAAGATTACTTCAAAGGGGAAAACTCAATTCATTACAAGAGAGTAGAGGGGGGAAGAAACATCATAGGATCCAAATAAAATAGCAAAGCTCGCGATACATCAAGATCATGTCAAATCAAGAACACGAGAGAGAGAGAGAGAGAGAGATCAAACACATAGCTACTGGTACATACCGTCAGCCCCGAGGGAGAACTACTCCCTCCTCGTCATGGAGAGCACTCGGATGATGAAGATGGACACCGGAGAGGGATTGCCCCCTCCGGCAGGGTGCCGGAACGGGTCTAGATTGGCTTTCGGTGGCTACAGAGGTTTCTGGTGACAGAACTCCCGATCTATTGCGCTCCTCAGAAGTTTTAGGGTATATGGAGATATATAGGCGGAAGAAGTACGTCAGGGAGGCCACGAGGGACTCACGAGGGTGGAGGGCGCGCCCAGGGGGTGGGCGCGCCCCCCTACCTCGTGACCTCCTCGCAGATCCCCTGACGTGCACTCCAAGTCTTCTGGGCTTCTTTCCTTCCAAAAATGAGTTCCGTGAAGTTTCAGGTCAATTGGACTCCATTTGACTTTCCTTTTCTTTGAAACCCTAAAATAGGGTAAAAAAACATAAACTGGCACTGGGCTCTGGGTTAATGGTTAGTCCCAAAAATGATATAAAAGTGTATAATAAAGCCCATAAACATTCAAAACAGTAAATAATATAGCATGGAGCAATCAAAAATTGTAGATACGTTGGAGACGTATCAGAGCCTTAGTTGGAATACAACATAGTACGACCGGCAGCGAGCAACCACGCTAATGGGTCGGCCCGCTAGTCGTTGCTCATAGACGATTCCAATAGGAATCGGTATGAGTGAGATATAACACTTGCAGATAAAGCTCCCGCCAAATGCTATTCGGCGCCTTCAGCGTTGTTTTCTTCAGTTCTCGCAAACGGGTGTGCACCCCCTGCTTTGGGATGGGCCGGCCCATTTCATTTTTCCTATTTCAGTGCCAACGCGATAACCACCTGGCCATCTCATCTAACGTGTTTACGTGCATGTTTTTCTTCTTTTGTTGTTCATTTTTCTTTCTTTTCTTTTCTCTTTTCTCTCTCTCTCTCTCTCTCTCTCTCTCTCTCTCTTTCAAATCCGTGATTTTCTTCCCTCAAAATAGATTAAAATTTTCCAAAATCCACGAATTGTTTTCAAATTTGTGAAATTTTTCAAAATCGATGATTTTATGTTCAAAATCATGAACTTTTTTCCAAATCAATGAACCTTTTCATGTTGGCAAATTTTTTCTCAAAATGGATGAATTTTTTCAAAAACATTGATATAACAATTCACATTAGTGAATTTTTTTTCAAATTCGATCATTTTTTTAAATAACAATGAACCTTTTTCAAATTTGTGAACTCCTCTTTTTCAAATTTGTGAATTCTAAATCCTCTTCGGCAATTATAGTTTTTCGAAATGCTTGATTAATATTTTTATATACAAGCTGAAATGTTATCATTATTTTTTAAAGCATAGTCAACATTTTTATATACACATTTAATATTTCCCAAATGCTTGATTAAAACTTTCCAATACTTGTTCAATATTTTATTTCAAAATGTTTGACTAATATTTTTATATACATGATAAAAAAATCATCAATTGTCGGCGATTCGCACAAACACAACGTTGGGAGTGATGAGAATTGGGTCACCTATTTCCATCGTTTACACAGTATGAGCCAACATGTTTTTTTATTTCCGTTCTTTTCTAAATTGTTTTGTTTTTAATAGTTATTTAATTTGTTTTTCTTTTTATTTTATCTCCTTCTGGTTTTATTTTCACTTTTCCATCTTCAAATTTCTAAATTTTGAAAACAATGTTCATGATTTCATAAACAAATGTTCAAAATTTTAGAAGTTTATAAATTCAAAAAGTTCAGATATTTAAAAATGTTCAGGGATTTCATAAAATGGTCCCATGTAAAATTTTGTTTGGAATTTAAAAAATGTGCTTGTTTACTAAAATTGTTCACATATTCAAAAACAAATTGAGTTTTCAAAAACAAATGGGGAACATAAAGATATCGCATTTTCCAAAAAAGGTTGAGGTTTTAAATTTGTTCAAAAATAAGAAAATTGTTTACGTTTCAAAAATATTCACACTTTTCAAAAATTATTTACGTTTTCATCAACTGCTACTGCAGTAATCGAGCTCTACACTCATGGGTCTTACGTAACCTATGGGCGACATATGTGCTCTAATGGGTCGGCGGCCCAGCCAGGCCGCAATGTGCGAGGTGCCACTATTGGATGCAATGCACAACACATAGGAGGTCCGGGTGGAGGGTGTTTAGGTTTTTTTTTTGAAAGTAACTAGGGACTTTATTCAAAGCTCAAAACATTCGGAATACAAGCAATGTCTGAAAGATTCCCTAGCCACACATGGCGACCCGCCGAAAGCGACGCAACTCCTTTTGCTACCGAGTGGGCCTCAAAATTATTTTCCCTACATTCAAAATGGAAAGAAACAGTAATAGAAATATTCCTACTAACCAAAATTTCCCTTAGGATAGGAGCATAGACTGGTGAGGCTTTGTTGTTGATGTTCGAGATCACCTCTAAGCAGTCCGAGGCTATCACTAGATTTTGAAGATTCAAATCCTGAGCAAGTGCAAGAGCTTCACTGCATGCATGCCCTCCAAGCTCGCTGGATCAATCAGGCCATCAAATACCACTGCCGACGCTCCTAAATATCTGCCTGTATTATCACGAAACACAGTAGCCGCTACTCCCCTCTCCCCCAGAGAGGAAACTCCCCCATCACAATTCAGCTTGGCCGCGTTTTCACCCAGTGGTAGCCACATCTTCACCTTAGGAACCACAAGCAGAGAGGGATTAACTTGCGAGGTTCGAACAACAGCTATATCCAGATCCTCTAGGGAACGCCTAGTGAAGCACATAGTGGACAGTGGGCCCTGATATTCATCGTCATGTATGGCCTTTCGCCGTGCCCATCAGATCGCTCACATGGTGACCAGCACTCGGGCAATATCCTGTTGACTTGTGGATTCAAATAACCAAAACAACCAGAGTCTTGCATCCTCGTTTCAGTTTGATATCACATGCTCCAGCAATTCGTCATCACCCAAAGCCCAGACACACCTGGCCATGCGGCAGCTAAGAAGGGAATGCCGCCAAGTATCTTCCTCTGCACCACATATTGAACAACCCAGAGAGTCCGCCATGTGTCTGTCATGTCGAACTTGGCCTGTCGGGATAGATGTATGTGCTAGCCTCCAAACAAACACCCGCACCATTGATGGCACTTTCACCTTCCAAAGTTGAGACCAAGAGCTTTTCTCTGCTACAATATCGGAGTGACCCGATCTATGTTCCGACCAATCCTCCTGTTGGAACTTGATTGCAGAAAGCATCCTGTAAGCCGAGCAGACTGAGAAAACTCCCCGTCTATCATAGTGCCAAGCCCAAAAATCGTCCTGAACCTGAGTACTGAGAGGTATGTTGAGGATCACCTCGACGTCAGGGGCAATGAAGTGCTCGGTGAGAACTGACTTATTCCATACCCGCGTGACAGGATGAATGAGTTCCAAGACAAGAGATGGAGGGTTTATCGATCGTGCGCAGAGCGGTCGCAGATTATAATCTCTCGGCAGACAATTCTCATTCCAGATATTAGTATCTTGTCCCGATCCAATCCTTTTGATTAGACCCAGCGCTAGAACATCTCTTCCCTCCATAAGAGAACGCCAAACCTGAGAGGGCGCTGGTCCTAAAGTTGCATCAAGCAGGTTACAGTCTGGGAAGTACCTCGCTTTGAGCACACATGCACTTAGCGAATCAGGATCATGTAATAACCTCCATACTTGTCGTGCTAGTAGGGCTAGGTTAAAAAGCTCCATATCTCTGAAACCCAAACCACCCTTGAATTTCGGTTTTTTCATCATTTTCCACGAGACCCATGTTGTTTTCCTCTGTCCGTACTTGCATCCCCACCAGAACTTGGAAATGATTTTATTGATATGATCACATAGCCCCCTCGGAAGCTTAAAGCAAGCCATTGAGTAAGTTGGAATTGATTGTGCCACGGACTTTATAAGTACTTCCTTCCCTCCTCCTGATAAACACTTCTCCATCCAACCCTGCACCTTCTTCCAAATACGGTCCTTCAAATATTTGAAAGATCCCTCCTTTGCCCTGCCTATGTCCGATGGCAAACCAAGATATTTTTCAGACAAAGATTCAGTATGAACATCAAGAGTATTTTTAATGGCCTCTCGAGTAGGAGCAGAAACACCCTTCACTAGTGCAGAACCGAGCTTTAGCACCGGTTCATAAGGGACTTTAGTGTCGGTTCTGTAACCGACACTAAAGGGTGGGGACTAAAGGTCCCCCCCCCCTTAGTACCAGTTCAGCACGAACCACCACTAAAGGGCACCACGTGGCAGGAGCCAAGGCCGGGGGCGCGGAGACCTTTAGTACTAGTTGGCAAAACCAACTGGTACTAATTAAAGGTTAGGGGGTTTTGGTTTTATTTTTTTATTTTCCCTTTAATTTTGTGTTTTCCATTTAATTTAGAGATTGTTTTTGCATTATAATGAGTTGTTAAATCACTAGGTGAAAGTACCGCGGATTAGTTTGAAGTGGATATGGATCGTCCTAAGTGATCAGTAATATATATGGATATGGCATATTACCTTGATCACTGATCACTTAGGACGATCCATATCTACTTCAAACTAATCCGCGGATTCTTTCATAAATGATATAATAAATCATCATCATCATTGATACGTCTCCAACGTATCTACTTTTCCAAACACTTTTGCCCTTGTTTTGGACTCTAACTTGCATGATTTGAATGGAACTAACCCGGACTGACGCTGTTTTCAGCAGAATTACCATGGTGTTATTTATGTGCAGGAGCAAACGTTCTCGGAATGACCTAAAACTTCACGGAGACACTTTTTAGAAAATAAGAAAAATACCTGCCAAAGATGAAGGCCAGGGGGTCCACCGTCTTGCCACAAGGGTGGGGGGCGCGCCTGCCCCCTAGGGCGTGCCCCCTACCTCGTGGGCCCCTGTTGCCTCTCCGACTCCAACTCCAACTCCATATATTGAGTTTTGATGAGAAAAAAATCAGAGAGAAGAAATCATTGCGTTTTATGATACGAAGCCGCCGCAAAGCCCTAAAACCTCTCGGGAGGGCTGATCTGGAGTCCGTTCGAGGCTCCGGAGAGGGGAATCTGTCGCCATCTTCATCACCAACCATCCTCCATCACCAATTTCATGATGCTCACCATCGTGCGTGAGTAATTCCATCGTAGGCTTTCTGGACGGTGATGGGTTGGATGGGATCTATCATGTAATCGAGTTAGTTTTGTTAGGGTTTGATCCCTAGTGTCCACTATATTCCGAGATTGGTGTTGCTATGACTTTGCTATGCTTAACGCTTGTCACTAGGGCCCGAGTGCCATATTTTCAGATCTGAACCTATTATGTTTTCATCAATATATGAGTGTTCTTGATCCTATCTTGCAAGTCTATAGTCACCTATTATGTGTTATGATCCGTTAACCCCGAAGTGACAATAATCGGGATATTTACCGGTGATGACCGTAGTTTGAGGAGTTCATGTATTCACTATGTGATAATGCTTTGTTCCGGTTCTCTATTAAAAGGAGACCTTAATATCCCTTAGTTTCCGTAAGGACCCCGCTACCACGGGAGGGTAGGACAAAAGATGGCATGCAAGTTCTTTTCCATAAGCACATATGACTATATTCGGAATACATGCCTACATTATATCAATGAACTGGAGCTAGTTCTGTGTCACTCTAGGATATGACTGTTACATGATGAACCGCATTCGACATAATTCTCCATCACCGATCCATTGCCTACGAGCTTTCCATATATTGTGCTTTGCTTATTTACTTTCCATTCCTATTGCTATCATCACTACAAAATACCAAAAACATTACTTTTACTACTGTTACCTTTTGCTACCGTTATCACTACTATCATATTACTTTGCTACTAAAACACTTTGTTGCAGATATTAAGTTTCTAGGTGTGGTTGAATTGACAACTCAGCTGCTAATACTTGAGAATATTCTTTGGCTCCCCTTGTGTCGAATCAATAAATTTGGGTTGAATACTCTACCCTCGAAAACTGTTGCGATCCCCTATACTTGTGGGTTATCAATCATCATATTAATATAAAAACTCTTGCATCATATCATCATCAACAACATTAGCTAGCTAATAATCATCATAGTGGTCATTACCACTATTTAATCATCATAGTCATTACCGCTATCTAATCACCACCAACACCAGCTTAGAGAAGAAACATTCACTTGTACGAAAAGCAAAGATATCATCGAGTTCAACATGGTCATGAGATTATAAGCATTCATATGACCGGCCACACAAAAGCAAATCACTTTGAGATTAAGTTCAGGACGAAGAACACGGTCATGAGAGGACAAGTATTAAGAGCACGAACTAGCTAATCACTCCTGATGCTCTCTCTTGGGCAAAATAGCATAGAACATGTGTAGAAATCTTGATTCATCATATTGGAGCATGCAGATAAACGTGTCTCCTAATCGTGGATTGCGCTTCATCTGATTCATGCTGCCCCCTAGTACTTCTCTATGATACTTCACAATTTTGCTCCAGTCTTTCACTATTAAGCATTTCTCGGTTTTAGAAATCCTGAATGCACTCATGTGTGCTATAGGATGTCTTGGCCGTAAGCTAACCACTGACATGTGACCTTTAGTCTTGGTCGACTGAGGCACAACTATCATCGGGAGTCCCTGTTGAAGAACATCGTATAGTAACATACTTAGCAATGAAGTTTAGCTTAAAAAATAATGTATGCAAAAGATGCACTGAGGACAAATAGTAAAAATCTCACCATCTTGCCTAAATAGATGTGACCGTAGTTCAATACGAACACTATTGGTCGCACGTTCTGAGTACTAAGATTTTCAAATTCGGGAAAATAATTTCTCTTGACAGCATCAAGATCCTCAAGCCATGAAACATGATGACCTGTCTACTCGCAGTTTAGTTCAGCCCCAGGACAGTAGACGGTCCTGTCTACCAAGCGTCGGACATGTTTGCTTGAATGGAAATAAGTTGTCAATAGAAATTAGTTGTCGACTATTTTTGAATAAACAATATCGAAGACATAGATATGGTTGAGAAACTCATATAATGGTAGAACTAGAGGCGTCTGCCCATCGACCCAAATGTCTCTATTACCTTCAATATCATCTTCCAGACGAATATCAAAGGTGATAACCATATCAGACTCAAATGCATAAGCCTTGCATAATGCTTGTCAAGTTTTGCATTCAAATGGGTGTAGGTGTCTGCATTGTATAATTTAACGTCGAATGTATAACCATGCTCGGCCTTCAAGTAAACTCTCTTTACCTCCATAGTTTTGTTAGGACTGAAACATATCTTATCCAAGATAAAAATCCTTGCATGGCAGGGGATACACTAATAAAATAGTGAAAAATTAATATTATACGTTGAAGCAAATAAAGCATAAGTCGTGCTTAATTACGAAAAAAGACTTGTCGTTGTGACTTACTGTATCCACTTCGAAGGTCTCATCCAGCTTGATGCTGAAGTGCCTATCATCAACTAGGAAATTTTTGTCGCACATGTCGCACTTGTCTTCGCAGTATTCACACATAACGAAATCGTTTTCGTTGTCAGACAACATTACCTATGTTCATAGTTGAAACATTAATTGATAAACACTTACTAGTTCTATTAATTCAACTAATTCAACTAGCTAGTTCTATTAATTCAACTCGTTCTATTAAAATTTGAATTAGATGATCAAATCTCATATACCTAAATTTAATATATCTAATTCATCTAACATTTGACATTAATATATCTAATTCATCTATAACTAAAAGTATAAAAAACTAACTCATCATCTAACATTAATATCTAGATATTTATATCTAATTCATCTAATATTTGACATTAATATCTAACATATATTTTTATCTAATTCATCTAATATTTGAAATTAATATCTAACAATTATATATATATATAATCATCTAACAATTGACATTAATCTAACATTTATATAAATTAAAAGTATAAAAAATTGTCTCTGTTTGTGTGTGTGTGTACTGTGCGTGTGAGAGAGAGAGGCCGCCGGTGCACGGCAGGGGGTTGGGCCGGTCGATCTTACAGCGGGGCGACGACCAGTGATGCGAGGCGACGGGAACGGGCAGGAGCGCGCGCGACGGATGCGGTGATACGTCCATTTGGCATCATGCTTTTATATCGATATTTATTGCATTATGGGCTGTTATTTCACATTATGTCACAATACTTATGGCTATTCTCTCTTATTTTACAAGGTTTACATAAGGAGGGAGAATGCCGGCAGCTGGAATTCAGGGTTGGAACAGGAGCAAATATTATAGACCTATTCTGCACAACTCCAAAAGTCCTGAAACTCCACGGAATACCTTATAATAAATAATGAAAAATCCTCGCCAGAGATGAAGACCAGGGGGCCCATACCCTGCTCACGAGGGTGGGGGGCGCCCCCCCCCCCATAGGGCGCGCCCCCTACCTCGTGGGCCCCCTGATGGCTCTCCGATTACCATCTTCTCCTATATGAAGTCTTTCGTTGAGAGAAAAATAGGAAGCAACCTTTCGGGACGAAACTCCGCCGCCATGAGGCGGAATCTTGGCGGATCCAATCTAGAGCTCCGGTAGAGCTGTTCTGTCGGGGAAACTTCCCTCCCGGAGGGGGAAATCACTGCCATCATCATCACCAACGCTCCTCTCATCGGGAGAGGGCAATCTCCATCAACATCTTCATCAGCACCATCTCATCTCAAAACCCTAGTTCATCTATTGTATCCAATTCTTGTCTCCAAGTCCGGGATTGGTGCTACTAGGTTGCTAGTAGTGTTAATTACTCCTTGTAGTTGATGCTAGTTGGTCTAATTGGTGGAAGATCATATGTTCAGATCCTTTATGCATATTATTACCCCTCGGATTAAGAACATGAATATGCTTGTGAGTAGTTACGTTTGTTCCTAAGGACAAGGGAGAAGTCTTGCTATTAGTAGTCATGTGAATTTGGTATTTGTTCGATATTTTGATGAGATGTATGTTGTCTAGCCTCTAGTGGTGTTATGTGAACGCCGACAACATAACACTTCACCATTATTTGGGCCTAGAGGAAGGCATTGGGAAGTAATAAGTAGATGATGGGTTGCTAGAGTGACAGAAGTTTAAACCCTAGTTTATGCGTTGCTTCGTAAGGGGTTGATTTGGATCCATATGTTTCATGCTATGGTTAGGTTTACCTTAATACTTTTGTTGTAGTTGTGGATGCTTGCAATAGAGGTTAATCATAAGTGGGATGCTAGTTCAAGTAAGAACAACACCCAAGCACCGGTCCACCCACATGTCAAATTATCAAAGTACCGAACGCGAATCATATGAACATGATGAAAACAAGCTTGACGATATTCCCATGTGTCCTCGGGAGCAATTTTCCTTATATAAGAGTTTGTCCAGGCTTGTCCTTTGCTACAAAAAGGATTGGGCCACCTTGCTGCACTTTATTTACTTTTGTTACTTGTTGCTCGTTACAAATTATCTCATCACAAAACTATCTGTTACCACTTATTTCAGTACTTGCAGAGAATACCTTGCTAAAAACCGTTTATCATTTCCTTCTGCTCCTCGTTGGGTTCGACACTCTTACTTATTGAAAGGACTACGATAGATCCCCTATACTTGTGGGTCATCAAGACTCTTTTCTGGCGCCATTGCCGAGGAGTGAAGCGCCTTTGGTAGGTGGAATTTGGTAAGAAAAAATTTATATAGTGTGCTGAAATTTACTGTCACTTGTTACTATGGAAAGTAATCCTCCGAGGGGCTTGTTCGGGGTATCTTCACCCCGACCAGTAGAGCAAAGAGTTGCTCCTCAACCTACTGAACCTATTGAAAATGAATATGAAAATGAAATTCCTTATGAGTATCCTTCGGGTATGATAGAAAAACTGATAGCTAATCCTTTTATAGGAGATGGAACAAAGCATCCTGATGAACACCTAATATATGTGGATGAAGTTTGTGGATTATTTAAGCTTGCAGGTATACCTGATGATGTTGCTAAGAAGAAGGTCTTCCCTTTATCTTTGAAGGGCGACTCATTGGTATGGTATAGGCTATGTGATGATACGAGATCATGGAACTATAGAAGATTGAAATTGGAATTTGATCAAAAGTATTACCCTATGCATCTTGTTCACCGTGAACGCAATTATATATATAATTTTTGGCCTCACGAAGGAGAAAGCATCGCTCAAGCTTGGGGGAGGCTTAAATCAATGTTATATTCATACCCCAATCATGAGCTCTCAAGAGAAATGATTATTCAAAAATTTTATGCTCGGCTTTCTGAAAATAATCGCACCATGCTTGATACTTCTTGTGTTGGCTCTTTTATGATGAAGACTACTGGATTTAGATGGGATTTGTTGGATAGAATTAAACGCAACTCTGAAGATTGGGATCTCAACAAGGGTAAGGAGTTAGGTATGACACCTAAGTTTGATTGTGTTAAATATTTTATGGATACCGATATTTTCCGTAAGTTTAGCACTAAATATGGACTTGATTCTGAGATAGTAGCTTCTTTCTGTGAATCTTTTGCTACTTATGTTGATCTCCCTAAGGAGAAGTGGTTTAAATATCATCCTCCCATAAAAGTAAAAGTAGCTGCACCTAGTAAAGTTGAAGAAAAGACTGTCACTTATAATGATCCTATTGTTCCTACTCCTTATGTTGAAAAACCACCTTTTCCTGTTAGGATAAAGGATCATGCTAAAGCTTCAATTGTGGTTCGTAAAAGCAATATTAAAACATATACACCTTCTAAACAAGTTAAAGTTGAACCTAATGTTGGTATTGTTAAAGATCTCTTGTCTGATAATATAGATGGGCATGTTATTTATTTCTGTGATGAAACTGCTAGAATTGCTAAACCCCGTGATACAGATAAACCTAGACCTGTGGTAGGTATGCCTGTTATTTCTATTAAAATAGGAGATCATTGTTATCATGGCTTATGTGATATGGGTGCTAGTGCTAGTGCAATACCTATTGACTTATACAACGAAATTATGCATGACATTGCACCTATTGAGTTAGAAGATATTGATGTCACAATTAAACTTGTTAATAGAGATACTATTTCACCAATGGGAATTGTGAGAGATGTTGAAGTCTTGTGTGGGAAAACTAAATATCCTGCTGATTTTCTTGTTCTTGGTTCCCCACAAGATAGCTTTTGTCCCATTATATTTGATAGACCATTCTTAAACACTGTTAATGCTAAGATAGACTGTGAAAATAATGTTGTTACTATTGGCTTGGATGATATGACTCATGAATTTAATTTCTCTAAATTTAGTAAACAACACCGTGAAGAAGAATTGCCTAGTAAGGATGAAATTATTGGTCTTGCTTCTATTGCCGTACCTCCTAACGATCCCTTAGAACAATATTTGCTAGACCATGAGAATGATATGTTTATGAATGAAAGAAGGGAAATAGATGAAGTATTCTTTAAACAGTAACCTATGCTGAAATACAATTTGCCTCTTGAAATCCTAGGGGATCCTCCTCCACCTAAGGGTGATCCCATGTTTGAGCTTAAACCGTTGCCTGGTAATCTTAAATATGCTTATCTTGATGAAAAGAAGATATGTCATGTTATTATTAGTGCTAACCTTTCAGAGCATGAAGAAGAAAGATTATTGAAAACTCTGAAGAAGCATCGTGCTGCTATTGGATATACTCTTGATGATCTTAAGGGCATTAGTCCCACTCTATGTCAACATAAAATAAATTTGGAAACAGGTGCCAAACCAGTTCATGATCCTCAACGACGTCTGAATCCTAAAATGAAAGAAGTGGTAAGAAAAGAAATACTAAAGCTTCTGGAGGCAGGTATAATTTATCCCGTTCCTGATAGTCAGTGGGTTAGTCATGTTCATTGTGTCCCTAAGAAGGGAGGTATTACTGTTGTTCCTAATGATAAAGATGAATTGATTCCACAAAGAATTATTACAAGTTATAGGATGGTAATTGATTTCTGCAAATTAAATAAGGCTACTAAGAAAGATCATTACCCCTTACCTTTTATCGATCAAATGCTAGAAAGATTATGCAAACATACACATTACTGCTTTCTAGATGGTTATTCTGGTTTCTCTCAAATACCTATGTCGGCTAAAGATCAATCAAAGACTACTTTTACATGCCCTTTTGGTACTTTTGCTTATAGACGTATGCCTTTTGGTTTATGTAATGCACCTGCTACCTTTCAAAGATGCATGATGGATATATTCTCTTACTTCTGTGAAAAGATTTGTGAGGTTTTTATGGACGACTTTTCCGTCTATCGATCTTCTTTTGATGATTTCTTGACCAATCTTGATCGAGTTTTGTAGAGATGTGAAGAAACTAATCTTGTCTTGAATTGAGAAAAGTGCCACTTTATGGTTAATGAAGGTATTATCTTGGGGCATAAAGTTTCTGAAAGAGGTATTGAAGTTGATAAAGCCAAGGTTGATGCTATTGAAAAGATGTCATGTCCCAAGGACATCAAAGGTATAAGAAGTTTCCTTGGTCACGCCGGATTTTATAGGAGGTTCATTAAGGACTTCTCAAAAATTTCTCGGCCTCTGACTAATTTATTACAAAAAGATATACCATTTGTCTTTGATGATGATTGTGTAGAAGCATTTGAAATACTTAAGAAAGCATTAGTCTCTGCACCTATTGTTCAGCCACCTGATTGGAATTTACCCTTTGAAATTATGTGTGATGCTAGCGATTATGCTGTAGGTGCTGTTCTAGGGCAAAGAGTTGATAAGAAATTAATGTTATCCATTATGCTAGTAAGACTCTAGACAATGCTCAAAGAAATTATGCTACTACTAAAAAAGAACTTTTAGCAGTTGTATTTGCTTGTGATAAATTCAGACCTTATATTGTTGATTCTAAAGTAACTATCCACACTGATCATGCTACTATTAAATATCTTATGGAGAAGAAAGATGCTAAACCTAGACTTATTAGATGGGTTCTCTTGCTACAAGAATTTGATTTGCATATTGTTGATAGAAAAGGAGCCGAGAACCCTGTAGCAGACAACTTATCTAGGTTAGAGAATGTTCTTGATGACCCACTACCTATTGATGATAGCTTTCTTGATGAACAATTAAATGTCATAAGTACTTCTCGTAGTACTCCTTGGTATGCTGATTATGCTAATTACATTGTTGCTAAATTCATACCATCTAGCTTCACATACAAAGAAAAGAAAAAGTTCTTCTATGATTTGAGACATTACTTTTGGGATGACCCACATCTTTATAAAGAAGGAGTAGATGGTGTTATTAGACGTTGTGTACCTGAGCATGAACAGGAACAGATCCTACGCAAGTGCCACTCCGAAACTTATGGAGGACACCATGCAGGAGATAGAACTGCACATAAGGTATTGCAATCTGGTTTTTATTGGCCTACTGTCTTCAAGGATGCCCGTAAGTTTGTCCTATCTTGTGATGAATGTCAAAGAATTGGTAATATCAGTAGACGTCAAGAAATGCCTATGAATTATTCACTTGTTATTGAACCGTTTGATGTTTGGGGCTTTGATTATATGGGACCTTTTCCTGCCTCTAATGGATATACACATATTTTAGTTGTTGTTGATTACGTTACTAAGTGGGTAGAAGCTATTCCAACTAGTAGTGATGATCATAACACTTATATTAAAATGCTTAAAGAAGTTGTTTTTCCGAGGTTTGGAGTCCCTAGATATTTAATGACTGATGGTGGTTCACATTTTATTCATGGTGCTTTCCGTAAAATGCTTGCTAAATATGACGTCAATCATAGAATTGCATCTCCGTATCACCCCCAATCTAGTGGTCAAGTAGAATTGAGTAATAGAGAACTCAAATTAATTTTGCAAAAGACTGTCAATACATCTAGAAAGAATTGGTCCAAGAAACTTGATGATGCATTATGGGCCTATAGAACTGCATATAAAAATCCTATGGGTATGTCTCCGTATAAAATGGTATATGGAAAAGCATGTCACTTACCTCTCGAACTAGAACATAAGGCATATTGGGCTATTAAAGAGCTCACTATGATTTTAAACTAGCCGGTGAAAAGAGGTTATTTGATATTAGCTCACTTGATGAATGGAGAACCCAAGCTTATGAAAATGCCAAGTTGTTTAAAGAAAAGGTTAAAAGATGGCATGACAAAAGGATACAAAAGCGTGAGTTTAATGTAGGTGATTATGTATTTCTATACAACTCTCGTTTAAGATTTTTTGCAGGGAAACTTCTCTCTAAATGGGAAGGCCCCTATGTTATCGAGGAGGTCTATTGTTTCGGTGCCATAAAAATCAACAACTTCGAGGGCACAAATCCGAAGGTGGTAAACGGTCAAAGAATTAAACATTATATCTCAGGTAATCCCATAAATATTGAAACCCATATTATTGAAACCGTAACCCCGCAGGAATACATAAGGGACACTTTCCAGAACGTTTCAGACTCCGAAAAGGAATAGGTATGTGGTACGGTAAGTAAACTGACTCCAAAATAATTTTTAAGGCAATATTTCTCCGTTTTGGAATATTTAGATAAATAAAAAATTAAGTAGCAGTCCGGGAAGGACACGAGGGCCCCACGAGGGTGGAGGGCACGCCCCCTACCTCGTGAGCACCTCGTGTGCCTTCCGGACTCCATTTTCTTGAACGATAGATATTTTGGTCGGTAAAAATTCATTATATAATCTCCCGGGGGTTTTGACTCCCGTATCACGCAAAAATCTCATGTTTTTGTTTCGAGCTGTTTTTCTGACAGATCTAGGTTATCATGACGTCCCCAAGTGCTTCCAAGGACAAGTTTTTCGAGAAGGTCATCAACCCTTACCCCGCGAAGATGCTATGACACCCTCAAACCATTGAGCTACGTGATGGGTCGCTGCACATCCGTGATGCTGAGGGACCAAAGGGAACCGGAAGCGTGGAGGCGAGGCTCGAAGCAATGGAGCAACAAGTTTTCAAGTGCCAGGGGATGGTGGAGTGTGGAATCAACGCTAGCCACACGATGCTCGCGGAGTTCACTAACAATTACAAGCCAGATGCCAAGAACACCGAGGAGGCCATCTTCAAGCTACATGAGAAGATCGAACACCTCCAAGCCCAAATCTATGACCTGCAAAACCAAAACTGTGAGTATGAATATAGATTCAAAAGAATGAGTTTGGCTGCAGATTCGAGGATTCCGAAGACTCGATCATCCTTCTATGATGGTGAACCTATGCCTTGGAAGATGGATGACGAGCCCGCATCATCAACAACACCTCCACCTTCTTCACCAACCAAGGAGATATAATCACATGGGTATGGGCAATCCCCTTGGCAACTGCCAAGCTTGGGGGAGGTGCCCCGGTATCGTATCATAATCACAACTTCTATCTTTACTGTTTTCCTTAGTTCGATCCTATTAGTAGTATTTTGATCTAGTAGAATAAAGTTTATGGCATGATCTAGTTTTAAGTTTTGCTTTATTATCTCTCTATATAATTGAGTCCGTGAGCTATATAATAAAGATTAGTGATTGAGTCAAGGGCTTGTTTATTTTTTCCATGATCCCAAATAAAAGAAAAGAAAAGAGAAAAAAGGGAACAAGAAGAAACAAAAGTTCATATTGATCTTATTGATAGTAATGACTCCACTTAGAAAGAGTGTGATGATTAAAAGTTGTTGGGAGTTGGCAGACATAGCTTTGGTTATTGTTGCAATTAATAGGAAGTAATAAGGAAAGAGAGGTTTCACATATAAATATACTATTATTGACATCTTTTATGATTGGGAGCACTCATCAAAATATGACATGCTAAAGAGTTGATGTTGGACAAGGAATACAACGTAATGGGTTATGTTTTCTTATATCTGAGATAAAGTATGTTATCATGGATCATCTAACATGTTGAGCTTGCCTTCCCCCCTCATGCTAGCCAAATTCTCAGCACCAAGTAGAGATACTACTTGTGCTTCCAAATACCCTTAAACCAGTTTTGCCATGAGAGTCCACCATATCTACCTATGGATTGAGTAAGATCCTTCAAGTAAGTTGTCATTGGTGCAAAGCAATAAAAATTGCTCTAAATATGTATGATTAGTGTGGGAGAAATAAGCTTTATACGATCTTGTGATGTGGAAGTAATAAAAGCGACGGACTGCATAATAAAGGTTCATATCACAAGGGGCAATATAAAGTGACGTTCTTTCGCATTAAGATTATGTGCATCCAACCATAAAAGTGCATGGCAACCTCTGCTTCCCTCTGCGAAGGGCCTATCTTTTATTATTATCTTCTACCTTATGCACTACTAGGAAAAGGCCTACTAATGGCGCACCTAATTTGGCCATTAATGGCGCATTAGTGGTGCGCCATTAGTAGCACGCCATTAGTATATTTTACTAATGGCGCACCACTGATGCGCCATTAGTATCTGGTATACTAATGGCGCATCTTGGATGCTCCATTAGTATATACAATAGTGCGCCATTAGTATGCCTCCCAGGGGCCATGTATACCCAGGTGCTTTGGCATACTAATGGCGCACAACAACAAGATGCGCCATTAGTAACTTCGGCATACTAATGGCGCACTGTGATGTGATGCGCCATTAGTATGAATATTAGGTTTTTTTATTTTTTTTATTTTCTGTTTTTTGCACAGGTTACAAAATGTATAATTGGACAAAATATAGACAGAACACATCAACAACAGATTCATCAAATACAATAGAAGATTAGTCTCTGAATACAATTCATCATATTAGTCTCCGAATACAATTCATCATATTAGTCTCCGAATTGAAAAGACCGAACAAAGATAAAACATTACAAGTCTCAAGACCGCGAGTATCGAGTTTGTCGAAAGTAATACTAATCCTAACAAGTCCTACTAATCATCATCATACAACTTCTACTCGTTATTCATAACAAGTCATACGATCATCATCTTGATAGTCTTCGAATCAACCCTACTTAATTATTCATCAGCACATGATCATCAGTATTAGGCAGGACCTAAATACCCTATTTAAGCTAAAATAGCATAAAACAATATAGACCCTGACTCTCCATTATGGAGAATGGAGAACATCCTATCTCCAATTCTTGCGCTTCGCTTCCTTTTGCTTCCAAGAAGCTCCTTACGACTGTCCATACATTTTTTCCATCCTTTGATTTTCATGTCTCCACTTCTTTTAGAAATCTGGTATGGACAGTTGAGATTCGTAGGATGACCTGGCTGTATGTTCAAAACATTAACACTACCTTTCAGATACATCATATGAGGCACACAATTCTCCGGGATTATCTGTTGAAAAACATAGTAATAACTTCATAGTTAGCAATGATGTACTAGTTTCAGAAGTATGCAAAAGATGCACGGATGTCGTAATAGTAAAAATCTTACCAGGGTATCTCCATGGTAGTTACCGTAGTTGAACACATGCACTAGTGGCACGTATTTACCATAATGTTGAGGAATTTGTTTGTGGATAATGTAATTTTCAATGTCAGTACAAAATCCGACCAGATGATTTTTCTCCTTGTAAGTTGTTAATTCGGAGCCATCGGTGTAGTGGGTTTTGTCTACCATCTCCCGCACATTCTTTGAACAATAAAAATAAGCTGTCAATGGAAATAAGCTGTCAACTATTTTGAAATAAACAATATAAATTAGCTAATAACTATGTTTGAGAAACTCACATAGCGGTAGAACTGGAGGTGTATCAACAAGGACCCAAATGTCCATATTGTCTTGGTTGATGTCAGGATTACCAAGATCCATGGTGATAAACATACCCTCATCAAAACCATACATCTTGCAAAATGCTTCCCAATTTTTGCAACCAAAATGGGTTACGCTCTCAGAATTATATAGATTTACTTCAAAGTCCACATCGTGATGAGTCCTTAGGTGAATTTTCTTTGTTTCAGAAATTTCATGGTCTTCAAAATCCATCCTCTCCAAGACATAGCGTCTTGCATGGCATGGGATAAGCTATACTCGAATTGTAAAAGATGAAAATTACACGTTGAAATAGTTGAAGTAATGCTTAATTATGAAAATAACACTTGTCGTCGTTGTGTACCGTTTCGACTTCGAAGGTCTCCTCGAGCTTAATGCTGAAGTGCCGATCATCGTCCAGGTGAGGCATGTCGCACAGACCTCGATTGTCGTGGCACCAGTCGCACTCCGCTGGGAGACTTTCGTCGTCTGATGATGATGACGACATATCCTGGGACAGCCTAAATAGGAAAAAAGTTTGGTCAAAAAGTTTGTTATTGTCAAGGAACAAGATCATGGTCTCATCATTTAGGGTTTGTCGACACCGAGGCACCCTAAAAGCCTAAGCTTCCATCATTTAGGGTTTGTCGACGCCGAGGCACCCTAAAAGCCTAAGCGTACATCATTTAGGTTCTCATCGACACCGAGGCATCCGGGGCAGCCAAGCTAAGTTTTCATAATTTAGGGTTTATCGATGCCGAGGCACCCTAGGTTGGGCCTAATCACTTGGCACTAATCACTTGGCTCTATTGCCACCTATGGTTTAATGCAGCAAGAATGGCAGGGCAGTTGATCCTACTTAACTAAGTACTAAGATACCCCGGCCCATGCATTAGTCGCAAGTACCCCATATGTCCTATTTTTAGCAAAGTCATGCTAAAATTCACGGAAAATTTCAGCATGACCTTTGCTGAAAATAGGACATATGGAGTACCCGAATTTGCCGGAACGGAAGTTAATCGACATTCCGGCAAACTCAAGGGCCTCTCGGGGTACCTGCAAAATCATTATCCCCGCGTAATGAAGTCCCCAATGGGTCGACATTTCAGAAGATCACAAGTAGCATCATCACAAGTAGCATGCACCTTGCTACCCACACCACCACAAAATAATACTGGAATAAAAACATTACTATGCCAAAGCAAGTGACTTCCACAGCCACACAAATTAATTACTACTAGATGGAGTACTCCTAACTAAGCTTGTACTACAAGTGACATGACAAGCATACCAAATAGGCAACTAAACTATTTTTTTACCGAATAGGCAAATAGTATATGCACAACATGCATAGAGGGACAAATCAGGAGTTCAGGACGTGGAGTCTATGCTCCCGAGCTCAAATACACCATCTTGATCAGTAAAATAAAAAAATAATAAATACATAAATTAAAAAGATTCTTAATTTGTTTGACAACAAACATTGCTTAATGTTCACCCTCAAACATACTGTAAATTTCCATTAAAAAAAGTACTGATGCTTATAAGAACAATGAACTTATAGAAACTCCTTAGTATGATTATTATACCGATGATAAAAGAAGTGAGACAAGAAGTGTCTGCAGCCTTGAGTAGATTCCCGGGACCTAAAGGTTGTTCACCCTGCTCATATCAAATATTATGTTGTATTAGCAGCAAGTAGACAAGCCTCCATACATCAAGCCCTAAATCATGAATGAACTGGCCAGAAAGAATCAACAGAAAATAGCAACATATATTTCTATCGATCTTAAGGCCACAGGTGACGAACACCTAGGTTTACTGATTAAAAAGAAACATCGTGATCATGTTATTCCATCTGATCCAAAGCAAAAGATGAAGCAGCTTGTGCTTCATAAGAGAAGTCCCAAACTTGTAGTTCGTTTCTTATTCAGCAACATTTAGTTTGACAGCAAAGCTCACAAGAGAGAGAAGTTCCAAACTTGTATATTTCTTATCCAGCAGCAACATTAAGATTATCAGAAGCATTCAAAGCAAAGCCTATCTACTTGAATGGAGCACTAATTATATCCAAAGAACAAGTTTTAGCACGTACTAATAAACTTCTGGTAATCCACGGGGGGAGAGGGGGAGAGGGGGAGGGGGAGCTCACGGGGGCGGTGGTGTGGACGGGGCGACGAGGTGGGGCGACGAGGTCTGGGTGGTGGTGGTGGTGCGACGAGGTCCGGGAGGCGACGAGGTCCGGGTGGTGGTGGTGCTCCGGCGACGGTGGTGTGGACGGGGCGGCGTCCGGGCCACCGGCGACGAGGGCGGCGGGGCGATGGCGTCCAATGAGGTGGGGCGACGGGGAGAGCGGCGCCGAGGAGACGAGGACGACGGGGCGGCGGGGAGACGAGGACGACGGGGCGGCGGGGCGGCGGCGTCGGGAGAGGAGAGGGCGGCGTCGGGAGAGGAGAGGGGAAGGGGATCGAGGGCGAGGGCGAGGGAGGGAGAGGGGATAGGGAGGGATTACTAATGGCGCACCAACCCTAAATGCGCCATTAGTAATCCAGGTTACTAATGGCGCACCATCTGGTGGTGCGCCATTAGTAGTTTTGCAAAAAAAAATACTAATGGCGCACTGCCCCACAGTGCGCCATTACTAGTTTAAACTAGTAATGGCGCACGGTGGAAGAGTGCGCCATTAGTAGTTTTGCAAAAAAAGGAACAAAAAATATAATAAAAAACAACATTAGTGGCGCACTCTTCGACAGGTGCGCCATTACTAGTTACAACTAGTAATGGCGCACTGTGTCTGGATGCGCCATTAGTATGTTTGGATAGGCGCACTAGTTCAGAGAAAAAAATGATACTAATGGCGCACCCTGGGCCAGATGCGCCATTAGTAGTTTCAACGCTAATGGCGTATCAGAAGGTGGTGCGCCATTAGTATATACTAATGGCGTACCACTGGTGCGCCATTAGTGTCAATCCCATCTATAGCCCTTTTTCTAGTAGTGATGCAAGTGTCATGGTGATCTTCACCTTTCCTTTTTACATTTTATCCTTTGGCAAGCACAGTGTGTTGGAAAGATCCTGCTAAATATATCTAATTGGATGTAGGGGGGCATGAGTTATTATTGTTGACATTACCCTTGAGGTAAAAGGTTGTGGGGTGAAACTATAAGCCCCTATCTTTCTCTGTGTCCGATTAAAACCCCGTAACCACATGTATTGCGCGAGTGTTAGCAATTATGAAGGACTAGATGATAGTTGAGTATGTGGACTTGCTTTTTAGCTCTGACATGGACTCTTTCTGATGTTATGATAAATTGCAATTGCTTCAATGACTGAGGTTATAGTTTGTTGGTTCTCGATAAGGTTTCTGATTCATACTTTTGCATTGTGAATAGATCATCACTTGAACATAAGTAAGCATATGACAATATCTATGTATGTTGCTGTTATGAGAATAATCATGATGCCCTCATGTTCGTATTTTATTTTTATGAATTCCTCTACCTCTAAACATGGGGACATATTTATTGTTATCGGCTTTCGCTTGAGGACAAGCGAGATCTAAGCTTGGGGGAGTTGATACGTCCATTTTGCATCATGCTTTTATATCGATATTTATTGCATTATGGGCTGTTCTTTCACATTATGTCACAATACTTATGGCTATTCTCTCTTATTTTACAAGGTTTACATAAGGAGGGAGAATGCCGGCAGCTGGAATTCTAGGCTGGAAAAGGAGCAAATATTAGAGACCTATTCTGCACAACTCCAAAAGTCCTGAAACTCCACAGAATACCTTATAATAAATAATGAAAATCCTTGCCAAAGATGAAGACCAGGGGGCCCACACCCTGCTCACGAGGGTGGGGGCGCCCCCCTAGGGCGCGCCCCCCTACCTCGTGGGCCCCCTGGTGGCTCTCCGATGACCATCTTCTCCTATATGAAGTCTTTCGTCGAGAAAGAAAATAGGAAGCAACCTTTCGGGATGAAACTCTACCGCCACGAGGCGGAACCTTGGTGGATCCAATCTAGAGCTCCGGCAGAGCTGTTCTGCCCGGGAAACTTCCCTCCCGGAGGGGGAAATCATCGCCATCGTCATCACCAACGCTCCTCTCATCGGGAGAGGGCAATCTCCATCAACATCTTCATCAGCACCATCTCATCTCAAACCCCTAGTTCATCTCTTGTATCCAATTCTTGTCTCCAAGTCCGGGATTGGTGCTAGTAGGTTGCTAGTAGTGTTAATTACTCCTTGTAGTTGATGCTAGTTGGTTTAATTGGTAGAAGATCATATGTTCAGATCCTTTATGCATATTATTACCCCTCTGATTATGAACATGAATATGCTTTGTGAGTAGTTACGTTTGTTCCTGAGGACAAAGGAGAAGTCTTGCTATTAGTAGTCATGTGAATTTGGTATTCGTTCGATATTTTGATGAGATGTATGTTGTCTAGCCTCTAGTGGTGTTATGTGAACGTCGACTACATAACACTTCACCATTATTTGGGCCTAGAGGAAGGCATTGGGAAGTAATAAGTAGATGATGGGTTGCTAGAGTGACAGAAGCTTAAACCCTAGTTTATGCGTTGCTTCGTAAGGGGCTGATTTGGATCCATATGTTTCATGCTATGGTTAGGTTTACCTTAATACTTTTGTTGTAGTTGTGGATGCTTGCAATAGAGGTTAATCATAAGTGGGATGCTTGTTCAAGTAAGACAACACCCAAGCACCGGTCCACCCACATGTCAAATTATCAAAGTACCGAACGCGAATCATATGAACGTGATGAAAACTAGCTTGACGATATTCCCATGTGTCCTCGGGAGCGCTTTTCCTTATATAAGAGTTTGTCCAGGCTTGTCCTTTGCTACAAAAAGGATTGAGCCACCTTGCTGCACTTTATTTACTTTTGTTACTTGTTGCTCGTTACAAATGATCTCATCACAAAACTATCTGTTACCACTTATTTCAGTACTTGCAGAGAATACCTTACTGAAAACCGTTTATCATTTCCTTCTTCTCCTCGTTGGGTTCGACACTCTTAGTTATCGAAAGGACTACGATAGATCCCCTATACTTGTGGGTCATCAGGCGGTGACGACGGGGCCAGACGGGTTGGGGAGGCGATGACGAGGTCGGCCGGGCTGGCGCGGCGATGACAGGGACGGGCTGGGGCGGCGACGACGGGGATGGGTGCGACGAAGCAGATGAACAGAAACTAACTGAAATTTTGTTAAGTGTTGTATATATAGGAGAGGCCTTTAGTACCGGTTGGAGCCAAGAACCGGTACTAAAGTTTAAATTTGGCCAGGCCAAGCGGCGGGAAGCGGCCCCCTTTAGTACCGGGTCGTGGCTGCAACCGGTACTACAGACCCACCTCTAGTACCGGTTGGAGCCACAAACCGGTGCTAAAGGGGGCACGCTCCCACCCGCGGTACGTGCACAAAGTTTAGTCCCACCTCGCCGGGCGATGGGCAGCCGCACTGATTTATAAACCCAGCCGCGGCTGCTCCTTCGAGCTCCTCTCTAAAGCATGCTTCTGGGCCTAACTTTGGTGTGCTGCCTATGAGTCTGCTGGGCCTTATGGGCTTGCATATCCACGCCCAAGGCCAAGCAGGCCCGCTGGGCACAACGCAAATATTGTTTTTATATATTTTTTTCTACTTTATTTATTTTCTTCTACCTATTTCTGAGTAGTTTTCTGCTGTATTTAGAGTTTCTTTGTGAATATTTTTGCTTTAGGTACAAAAAATTACAAACTTTCTGTTAGTGCCAGTAGTTTTCAAATTTGAATTATTTGAAATTTGTGTGAATCACTAGTTTGTGAATAACTTAACTTTAAAAATAGATTTTTTAGTGATTCTTTTTTCTCATGTTAAATTTCCGTAACCCACTCTACTTTTTTAACAGATGAGTTTAAAAAGTATGGAGTTGTAATAAGTTTAAAAAGATGAAGTGCCTTTCTAATAGATGAGTTTTCGTCCGAAATCCTGATACTTCGAAAGAGAGTGTCTAGTTTGTACATGAAGTGCACCCAGTTTTTGCCAAGTTTCAACCTTTTCAGAGTTCATTTGTAGTGCTTTTCAATTTCAGGGTCATTTAGCTCAAAACAAATCAGTAAATGCATGAAAAATAGCAAAGGAAGGCACAAAGGGTTGAAAATTGACGATGTGGCTTTGAATGGTGCATAATGAACGCATAAAAAGTCTGGAGTTGTAATAAGTTTTAAAAAATGAAGTGCCTTTATAACAGATGAGTTTTCGTCTGAAATCCTGATACTTCGAAAGAGAGTGTTCAGTTCGTACACGAAGTGCACCCAGTTTTTGTCGTAACCCTCTCTACATTTTTGCACATGCTATGTGGGTGAAATGATGATACTATGCCAAGTTTCAACCTTTTCAGAGTTCATTTATAGTGCTTTCCAATTTTAGGGTCATTTAGCTCAAAACAAATCAGTAAATGCATGAAAAATAGCAAATGAAGGCACAAAGAGTTGAAAGTTGACGACGTGGCTTTGAATGGTGCATAATGAAGACATAAAAAGTCTAGAGTTTTAATAAGTTTAAAAAAATGAAGTGTCTTTGTAAAAGATGAGTTTTTGTCTGAAACCCTGATACTTCAAAAGAGAGTGTCCAGTTTGTACACGAAGTGCACCCAGTTTTTGCCATAACCCTCTCTACTTTTTTGAACATGCTATGTGGGTGAAATGATGATACCAGGCCAAGTTTCAACCTTTTCAGAGTTCATGTGTAGTGCTTTTCAATTTCAGGGTCATTTAGCTCAAAACAAATCAGTAAATGCATGAAAAATGAAAAACGAAGGCAGGAAGGGTTGAAAGTTGATGACGTCGCTTTGAATGGTGCATACTGAACGCAAAGAAGTCTGGAGTTTTAAAAACATGTAAAAATATATAAAAAATACATTGATCATCAATGATCTTTTTGTGTAGAATCTAAATTGTCAATAGGAATCTTCGCCGGTTTATTGTGGCCACAGAACCTACATATAGAATCCAATGAAGACCAAGTGGTTCTGATAGTTTGAGCAGTAACATATTTAAGGTGGTAAAAACCCTCTTAGGGGAGCAAGGTGGGACTAAATAACCGCTGCATGGCGAAACTTTAGTACCGGTTTGTGGCATGAACCGGTACTAAAGGGGCTAGTTGGGCCACAGCCTGCCAACAACCTGCCACAGACTCTTTAGTACCAGTTCGTGGCACGAACTGGTACTAAAGGTTCTCCACCGGTACTAATGGGTGTCGCCCGCCTAGCCGTTTGAACCGGCACTAATCTACATGCGTCCCTTCCTCTACCCCTTCCACCTCCATCTCCTCTTCCTCGACCCCCCCTAATCCTTGTGCTGCTGGCATCTCTGGCTCCCACAACAGCCAATCGCCCCACTCAAAGGAGTTCAGATCGTGTATCCCATCACCACACTCATCTGCAACAAGGCCCATCTTTCCACAAGCAAAGCAAAAGTCCGGTAACTTCTCATAGTAGATAATGTATCTTTTATACTCCTTCAAGGTTATTGGTACAAACCGGACAAGCGGGATATTGACATCCACATAAACCCTCACAAAGAGGGTACTAGCTGGGTTGATTCTCCCCTCATTCATGATCACGGTAAAAGGTGGGTCTCCAACCTTAGCAGCAACCTTCTCCCACTGGTAGAAAAAAGCCCTTTAGTCCCGGTTCGCAACAGCCTTTAGTCCCGGCTGTGCAACCGGGTCTAAATAAGCGCGACTAAAGACCCCCCCCCCTTTAGCCGCGGCTCTTACGGACCGCGACTAAAGGGCTTTAGTCCCGGTTCTTGTGGCTGACCGGGACCAAAGGCCCGCCACGTGGGCGCCCGTGGTCCGTCGGGGCCGAGGACCTTTAGTCCCGGCTCTTGTGGCTAACCGCGACTAAAGGCCCGCCACAGTAATATTCAAACAGTAATTTTGAAAAAAAAATTGAAATTTTTTTATTTTCAAATTTCTGAATTATTTTAACCTCTAGTCTGTAATCACTTCTCAATTTATTCTTTTATCACCCCTCATCATTCCAAATCATCTAACTTCCCAACCGGTCACCCATCCCTCTCACTACTCCAGCCCAAGCATGCTTAACTTCCGGGTTCTATTCTCCCACGCTCCAAGTCTGCACTTGTTGTTTTCCTGACAATAATAAGATGTCAATCCTATTAACCTTCAGGAATTTTGCTTGAGCATGAAGTGACACATTTCACTGTTTGAGTTTGAAACTATTGTTTTAAAAAACAATAATTATTTAGTAACACTAATATTTCTTGAATAATTAGTTTGACCATTGTTTGACCACAGTTTGACCACAGTTGACCACAGTTTGACCAGATTTGACCAAAATTGAAATAATTAAAATAATTATTTAGTAACACTAATATTCTAGAATAATTAGTTTGACC
The DNA here is from genome assembly GCA_034509565.1 of Triticum monococcum. Lineage (NCBI taxonomy): Eukaryota > Viridiplantae > Streptophyta > Magnoliopsida > Poales > Poaceae > Triticum > Triticum monococcum. Next base: position 58,356,000 of record CM067846.1, on the reverse strand, counting down.
ATTGTTTGACCATAGTTTGCCCACTGTTTGAATATTTTTCAATTTTTTCCACTCTAGATCTTAAAAGCCCCGTAACTTTTTTTCTATTAGGTTTTTGAGGATTTTGAAAATGTTTAACGGGGTTCCCCCGGTTAAATTTGGATGTAACTTTTCGAGTAGATCATTTTTCATATAAAAAACTTTTTCATCCGAGTTAGTATGCAAAAGTTATGCCCATTTTTACAAATTTCAGAGAGATTTTGCAAATAAAGTCAAAATTCACATTTGCAAATTTTCCCAACAACTAGACCACATATCACATGAGAAACTTATTTTCTTTTATTTTTTTGACATTTCCATCATTTTCTTTTATTTTTTTAAGACTGAAAAGGCGATCCACCGGGGGGGTAGAGTTTGAAAATGGGACCTTTAGTACCGGTTCGTGGCACGAACCGGGACTAAAGGTCTCAACCCCATTAGTTCCGGTTCGTGCCACAAACCGGGACTAAAGGGGAGGAGCTTTAGTCGCGGTTGGCCTGGCCAACCGCGACTAAAGGCCTTTGGGCACCTTTAGTCGCGGTTGGCCTGGCCAACCGCGACTAAAGCCCGCGAGCGCCCTGGGCCCAGGCATTTGGTCGCGGTTCGTCTGCCGAACCGCGACTAAAGACTTCATTAGTCGCGGTTCCTACAGTTTCGCGACTAATGAGGCTGGACGGAAGCCTCTTTTTCTACCAGTGTCCGCTAGTTCTTTCCTCCTCGTGAGACCGTCCGACAAACCCTTCACCCTCGCCCAAACAGGAATTTTGTTGAGTCTATAGCCTTTGACGTCTGAAAACCCATCGTACTCCTGGATCAACACCGGTGCCCTCCTGAACAGCCATGGCCCTCCATCCACTATCCTTCTCCAATCACCTAAACAGTGGCACTGAACCAGAAACAGATTGGGCCCTTTGATGTTGAACCTAACCCCTTGTGCCACCGACCATGCATTACGCATCTGTGATAGGAGCGCAGCATGACTAAAGGGTTTTGTGGTATGGACTCGAAACAGTGAAGCATGGTTGAAGAATCAGTGAAGCTACACCACATGGGAACAATCACTTAGGGTGTGTTTGGTTGCCCGCATAGAGCCCAACCAGGCCCGCGCGGGAAGTAAGAGGCCTGTTTGGTTGCCTGATTTCACTATTGGGCCTGCATCGCACGCTTCTTAAAGCAGCCCAGAGTCTGGCTCGCTGGAAACACTAGAACCGACAGTTTCTTGCGAGCCAGGCCGAGCCGAGCGCGAGGGAGTGGACCCTTGCACGAGTGGAGATGGAAAGGGTGCGAGGTGATTACCTGAGGTCTTCTTCAACCTCCAGTAAGCTCCTATCTAATCTCCTCCCTTTGATCTACACAACAGTGCTTTCGAGTTAAGCTCTACACGAAAAATTTCACCTCGATGCTACGGTTCCATTCAGGCGATCGGTTCGTAGTTTCGTCAGCCGTAAGTTCTTAATCTTGTGTCCCCGTTTGGAGCTATTCTGGACGAATTTTGTTAGATTCGTCGCGCACGATCAATCATTTGAAATTTCTGTTGACCAGCAGCCTAATCTCGCAGTTCCTCACAACATTTGTGTTGTAAGTTTTTGGTTTCGACGATCGTAGCTTCATCTCTCTTTGAGCAGCAGTGTACTGCACTGACGCCGCCATGTTGAGCTCCTCTGTCCTCTGCTCAGAGCCCTCCTATTCGTCCCTCTCAAAGCCGAAGCCCTTCCCATTAATCTCCTTGCCCACGTCCTACTACACTAGAGTCGTTTTCGGCGTCGCTCATCTCGGCCTACTCTCTGTTGTTCTCCTATTACACTGACGCTGCAATGGCGCATGCACTGCTTTCTTGTGTCCTCTGCCTCCGTGCACACTGCAGTTCGCCGTGCCGCCGACGTGGTCGATCATCTTGGCCTCCTCCCTCTCGCCCTACTACACTGGAGTCATTTCCAGTGTCGATCATCTCGGCCTCCTCTCTCGTCCATTGCACTGACGATACCATGGCGCGGGCATTGCATTCTCCTCCTCTGTCGGCTGTCTTTGCGCAAGCACCGCAACTAGTTCACTGACGGTGTCGCTCGCCATGCCGCCGACGGGGTCGCTCGTCCACGACTCCATGATCGTCATGTCGGACACGTCGCCATGGCCACTATCCACCGCAGTCTCCATGGTTCGGCGCACACTGCATTTCTTCTCCCCCTTCCTCTGCTAGCTCTTAACCCTGTGTGCTAAGTGCAAATGCTATCTCTTAATCATACCCCATGCAGGCAACCAAACAGCATGTAGTTGTATGCGCCGAGACAATGCAGGCAACCAAACAAACATGCCAAAGTTGATCCCCTAATGCAGGCAGTCCATGTGTAGGCAACCAAACAACTTACAGATGTCGCATATGAGGCTATTTTTCGAGAGCCAGGCTGAATGGAGAAGGGTATGCAATGCAGGTACTATAGCCAAACATGCCAAAGTTGATCCCCTAATGCAGGCAGTCCATGTACTATAGCCGACGGCAACCAAACACGCCTTTAAGTAATCTCTGTGGCTTCACTGATTCAAAAAAAGTACATAAATTTGGAAACGGTTCATGTTTCTTAATATAAAATCAATAAAGATAAAAGGCTGAGAAAAGAAAAGGATAAACAAAAACAAACAAAATTGAATAAAACTAGTAGAAATGAGAAAAACTAGGTCGGAAGCTTCTCTAAGCTAGAAGAAGCTACCGAAAACTGAGATCGAACAGTAGGCTATATGGGTCGGCCTGTTGACATAGGAGTCGCTCCACGGGATTTTCGGCACGTATGAATTAAGCTCTATTTGGTTAATAGGGATTTGGTGATTTGGGGAGGTTCACACTGTCTTCTATGTCAACTCGGACACGCAGTCTTCACCCCAAACCTCACCGAATGCATCCCTGGCCATTTTCTTCTTAGGCTGGTCATAGTAGAGAGTAACATATACTAATATCATGAATATGAGAAGCGGCTTTGTAGCACCCGGGTGCTCCACACCTCAATACGAATATTAAATTCAAAAAATAACCGGGAAAATTGAAGAAAAAAAATCTCAGATGTTGGAATATGTAACCTGGGTTCTCGATCTACTCCCATGTGAAAATTCATTAAAAAAATACTAGCAAATGTATTGGTGGAAATAAAGACAAAATTTCCCTTTGTATAGAAAAAAGTGTTTGGATGGATTTTTGTTTGGACAGTATTTCCTTTGCCACAAATACATTTTCTGGTATTTTCTCACAAAATTTCACACAGGAGTTGATTGAGAACTCAGGTTTGATATCCCCAAATTTCAGTTTTTTCTTGATTTTTTGGTATTTTTTATGTTTAATATTAGCATAGGGGTGTGGAGCACCTAGGAGCTCCTATGTATTTTTCCATGCATATGACACTAGTTTAAGTTACTACCTTCATAGTGTAAAGTAATATAGTAATAATGTCATGGATGACTTCATTTATTATATTGTAAACCCGTCTTGTCAGGAAGTGCTATGTTATAGTAATATATTATGTGACTCCAAATACCTCCCTCCTCATTAATTAAATACATGACACATAATTAAATTGTCTTAGAATGCTCTACTCCCTCCTTCCATCTATATAGGGCCTAATGTGTTTTTCAAGACAGCCTTTGACTATTGACAAGATTAATATCACATGAGATGTATACTATGAAAATTATATTATTGGAAACTCATTTGACATACAAAATTGAAGGTATGCTTTGTGTGAGTTGCATGTCATATATTATTGCTCTAACGTTTGATCAAAGTTAGCCTCGAAAAACGCATTAGGACCTATATAGATGGAAGAAGGGAGTATGTTACTAGCTAAGTTACTCCCACTATGACCAGCCTTAACTCTTTGCCTCTTTTATCATGTTGTCCATGATCACAAAACATGTCATCATTTCCCACAAGGTCTCGGGATACCATTGTTAGCAGGTCCACAAACAACTGCAAAACGGGCCTAAAGCACTCCAACTACCCCTTCCGCATCCTGTGTAGTTCCTTCTTGTCTTTGTGCAAAGTGAGATCTTTCCTGACCAACTGGTTTAGAGTTGGTCTTGATGAAGGTAGCCCACGGAGGAGAGCTACCGTCAACCAGATGGTATCCCATGTTGTATTGATGCCAATTGACAGCATAGTTGTAAGGTGGAGCTTGCCCTCAGTCAACCTAGCAAACAACGGAGACCGCTGTGACACATTGATGTCATTGTGCGACCCACACATGCCAAAGAAAGCGTGCTAGATCTAGAGGTCATGTGATGCAAACGCTTCAAGAATGATGGTTGACTTCTTAACGTGGCCCTGAAATTCCCCTTGTAGATCTTTTGGGTAGTCCTTCCATCTCTAGTGCATGCGATCAAGAGATCTGAGTAAATCTAGCCACCCTCTCGCTTCGGACATTACCAAGAACCTCTTGGTGTCTGCGATGTTGGTTCTCTCAAGTACCAATGTCCAAACACCTCGACCATCGCACTAGCAAATCTAACCATGGCGCCTTCGCTTGTGCTCTCGGATATCAGGAGGTACTCGTCCCAAGAATCTGCAGCAGCACCATATGCAAGCATCCGCATGCAGCCGTGCAATTGTGGTAACCAGATAATTTAATTCTTTCTACACACCCTTCTTCAAGAAGTAGTCAACGCAACCAGACACTTTTGTAGAGGCGATTCAAGACATTTTTCGTATCCGAAAACGTCGGCGAAAATAGTCCATGAATAGGTTATCGGTGGCAAAGTAGTCTTCAAATGCCCTTGTTCACTGCTTTCATTCAGCTCTCGATGACCCTTGATCGATCCCTTGAAATCGAGAACATGCTCTTCCGCATGCTCTACATTAGCAAGGACCACTTGCATCATCACTGTTTCATCCGCATAATCCACCTCGTCGGATGATTCAACGTAGTGCTCGTATATATACTCCATGTTCGAATCCATTTCTTTAAAGGAGGGACAAAAATATTAGCACGGACATTACCAAGCATTTCTTGGCCGTGGTGATTCCCATAGGGGTGGCCGGTTCCTGCGCGGCGGATAGGCGAGACGTATAGACCGGCGGTGGAGGACAAGCAGCATGCTGATCGAGTGTAGCGAAGGGCTTGGCGGGCGGTCGGGGCGGTAGGACGGCAACGTCGGCCATGAAGGAAGCGGATGCAGAGAAAGAGAAAGAGAAAAGATGGAGAGGCGAGGTCGGTGTCAGGGTTCTACGTGCCGATGATCCGAACTCCCGCAAAGCCCCCCTCCTACTTTGCTTGCGCTTTGCGGGAAAACAAACAACGGACTGGTCCACAAACTCATGTGTGACGGTGTTGGATGACAAATTACGTCATAGCGGTTCGGACGGATGTGGGCGATTTGAGGATTCGCTTAGCTGATGCCCTAATGCAGCGCCTCAGCTGGCGTAGCTTTCAACATGACCATTTCCCGCCCCATTCTCTTTGTTAATAACCATTTAATGGGTCGGGGCAGTTGAGTGCATGTGCATTTTGTGGGCGCTTCAGCTAAGGTTGGTTGTAATGGGAAGTATCATATACTACTATCATACATATGATATTAGTCTATAATACTACATTCCTAATGCATAGTATCATATGTTGGTATTATAGAGGACTACATTTATTGCCATGCATGACATAAAGTAGCATATCATTTAATATGATACGGTATCATGATATGATACTCAAGCCTCTCTTTTTTCATTTAATTCTATGCCACTTTATCAAAATTGCTTAGTTGGCATGCATGATACTACCTATGATACTCTCATTACGGGCAGCCTAAGCGCCATTGTCTAATTTTCACACGAACGCATCCACGTCGTTGAACTGAACCGTACGTATACGTTGGAATCCTTCAAACTCTCGGAGTTCTTGCGAGTCGCAAGCGGCCGGAGATGGATCATTCCACGCGGACGGTACGTTTTGGTGGCTCGGACCCGTTCAGTGGCTAACTTGGGTCGCCCCCGAGCTTGCTCCGCGCGCGTCCACCACGCAGCCCCCATGAATAGAGCTCGTCAGCGGCATCCATGCAAAAGAAACACAGCTAGCGACCCATTAAAAGACGACCGAGAAATGGAAAGAAGAGAAGACACTTTTACACCGTTTGCACCGTTGCAAGGGCCAGACCGGTCACCGGAAGCTTGTGCTCGTTCCACCTTTGCCGCAGCTAATCGACAATGGCGTCGCCTTCACCTTCTTTCCTCCTCCAGCTGGTCCGGTATGTGTCGTCCCTCCCGAGCCAGTTCATGGGGGCGACGGCGAGGGCGCTCCCTGCAGCCTCGAGGGAAGGCGCCGGTGGGGCGATCCGTCCGTCATTCGCCGCCCCCGCGCCGCAGCGGCCTGGCGCGCCGGCTGAGGGCGCCGGCGGCCAGGGTGGGATCATCCATGAGGCTTCTCCCATCCAGCTAGAGCAGATGCATGTGGCGGCAAGGGCGGCGCCTCCGATGCAAGGCGCTGGCGGCAACAGGACCCATCCACCCATGGCCGGACTTATGGGGCCACAGCGGCCCGGGGAGCCAAAAGAAGGCGCCGGCGGTCGCGGCGGGATCATCCATGCGGCTTCCTCTTGATCAGCGCACCTCAGGTGCATGCATTTTCGGGATAACACGAAGGCTGAAGAAGAACAAGAAAATCGAGATTAGTTCAAAGTTTTTACAGGTTCATCGATTTACTGATTCGGGTACGCGCAATTCGAGATGTAACACATGTCCAGTGTGCGTACGCGCTTCAGGTTCAGATAAATTGCCTGAATTTCGCCGGGAGCCGTAGAATCTACAGGTCGGCGTCAAAACATCTCAGTATTATGCTCACTAGATGACCTGTTGCGTGACTTGCGTCAACTGACCCGTGAGACATAAGTGGCGTTAAAGTGTATGCCAAATAATGTGGTGTTACTCAGACTACCTTGGTTTTTATATCTAAGAGGCAAGAGTTGCTGCTTTATCTATTTCTGAACATGTTTCTATATGCTGTCATAGTTAGGCTGTTGTAATATGTAAAAGATGATGTTCCACAAAGATGAAAACAACACATAAAGCATAGGTCCAGATGCGATAAATATTTACATTCAATGATTAAAAAAAAATATTGCTACCAACCATATGAACTAAACCCAAGCTCGGTAGCCTTAACCCTAATGATAGGTATATTAAATATGTTTACTCTATGATGATGCTTAAGAGAGATGGCGCACATGGTGGGCTTCGTTCTTTTAAGAACTAGATTTTGGTTTAGTCTAAACCCAGAATGCCTGCATGGACAAATTAACAAACTTGATGCATTGGGAGACTGAGAGACTCGCAAAAGAAGTAAAAATAAAGTGCTCAGAAAACAATATAGCAATGCAAATGACATTTCAAACATTTCATGGGCAGTGCCCCATTACCTGGATGTTTTGCAGCTATTTTCCAAATGGAAACAGCGAATAAAACAAATAGGTTCAGATTAGAGTAGCAAAGACTTATTATTGCAATTAACAAGAGAAATAGGATCATAAGAAGTAATCTTGAATCAAACCCAACTCTTGTCTTTATTATAATAGCAAGAGGAACATCGTCATGCAGTTTAGGGTCCTAATATGCATATAGAAAGTTTTGTTCTTTACATTAGCAGAATACTGAAAGATTTCATAACAGTCAAGAAAAGACCCATGGAAGATTTCAATATAGTTGAAAGCTTAGCTACATAAGCATAATGGAACAAAATAACAGCACAAAGCACAATAGATGTTCCTCAAAACCTGTTAGAACTCTTTTACAGTTTAAGTACATACACAATAGTACATGTCCTATCAAGAGACCAACTAATTCTACATTGCCCAGCCAAAAAGTGTCATTCATGTATATGTCAGATTTTTTTTTTGATAACTTAGCACCTTACATTAAGATCAGCCAATTACGATGAACCTAAAGTCGCGGGGGGGTATTAATTAGTCCAACCAAAGTACGCGCTGAGCATGAATTCCCTATCTCTGGCAGCCTCCTGCTTCAGTCCATCTACTCTGTCATCATCCTTGTGCGGCTACCCATAGTCCTGTCGGTGAATGGTTGGCAGAAGTATAAGAACGAAAGACCTGATCATCTGCAAACCACGAAGGAACATAATCAAGAAACAGGGGGAAAAAATGGGGTAACGTTGTACTGATCAGCGCAACACTAAAAAAGGGTGTAGACGGTGGTGAAAGCTCCCACACAAAGTGTGTCTGGGAAAGGAAATTTCTAGACGGTCTTTCCATTGCATAGTAATTCTGGAAGGAGGCCGGTTCGAACCCAGGACCTCCCAGCCACAAGTGGAGATAATCTAGAAATATATCTGTGTGTGCAACTTAAATCAGCGCAACACTCACCTCTTCCCATTCGACGTTGAGCTTCTGGTCTCCCGTGGCATTTCTGCATAATAATATTATACAATAAATGAATACGAAAATCGATCTAAGTTGCACACAAAAAATATTTGGTACAAGAACTCTGCACGGTGACTATTGTTCCATCTAGTAAACAATTTCCTAAGAAAGAGCGACATCGTCTTTCTCCCAACAGAAATGAAAAGGTAAAAGAGAAGGTATTGTGCAGCAACATTAGCTTCAAGAATCTTATTAAAACACCAAAGTCTGGATTCTGGAACATAGATGTCTTGCAGACCTCGAGGTAAACTTTGTAGAAATTTTAAAAAGATGCCAACTATATTGGTAACTACCAATACATTATTCTACACACAAATCATTCAAGTGAATTATTTTGTTTCTATTACCATCAGTTTACAAATTTCTGAACAACTTTGGTGGCACAACAAACATACCATGAGATTGGTTACTCTGTTCACAAAACCAAAGATGGGCATACTATGAGATAAATTGATTGGTTCACTTCACAAGACATAGCTAATGCAACGGAGCACAGTTGAAGTGGGCAGAATATATAGCCTAAAGCGACCTCAATTGATATAGACAAAGAATCGAATTGACAGTCAAGGGCATGAACAATCATTAAGGGAGTTTCTCTATCCTCTTCAATTGGGAGAGAGAATGGCTTATAAAGAAATTCAAACTGAACCCAACTAGTAATTCTTTTCAACTCACCACGTATTGGTAAGAAGACCATGATATGAAACATAAATAAAAGAGAACGCACCTGGCCGGGAAGAAGAACCCACCAATCGAGTTACAGTGGCGTCTATCTACCCTTTCGCAAAGCGACTAAGGGAAAGCCTTCCTCCCCTTGATTTTTACCGGCAAGCCTGTGGATTCACCTCCCCTCTGCCAGCTGCTCTGGTGACCGATGGCGGGATGGTGGGAAGGGGAATCTTGCTGCCTCGGATCCGACTAGTAGATAGGTAGGGTTTTATTCCTTCCAGGGGCAGCTCGGACGGATGGCGGCGTTTCTTCATGTTCATTTTCTAGGCTATGATCTTCCTCAAGTTCGTCCATCGGAGCAGATTAGACGAAGCTCCGACATAGATTCCTGCCAGTTCCTCGGGGCGACGAGATTAGGGTTCTCGCCTTGCGTACACAACGTCGGGATTTGGTGTCAAGTTCTTCAGATCGATTCAAGAATTAAATGGCGACGACTTCGGCTCCGAGGCACTCGTCATTAGAGGCATGTGCACGAAGAGTTCTCAGCTATCATCAATAAGATCAGCCAGCCCCTTGTATGGGAGTGGCGACAGGGGCGTGTTGGCAGCTTGTTCCGGCAGCGACAATGTTTATTTGGTGGTCTATAGACCTCGTTCTAATTTTTATTATATTTGAGATGCTTTGTACTGTGATGAATCTTTATAATAGATCTGATCTTTTAAAATAAAGAAAAGTATATTTTTCGTCTCTCAATTTTTGGCGGAGTCTAGAATTGGTCCCTCAACTCCAAAACCGGACAACTTGCATCCTTAACTTCTCAAACCGGACAAGATTCATCCCTGGTCATGGTTTTGACCGGTTTTGGTGCTGTCCCACCCCGTTTTTGACCGTTCCGACTCAAATTTGCCTACCTTTTCCAAGTCCTCGTACTGTTTTCAAATTCGGTTACTTTTTTCAAATACGTGAACCTTTTTAAAATTTGTGTACTTTTTTTAAATCTGCATACTTTTTTCCAAGTTCATGTACTTTTTCAAATATGTGTATTTTTTAAGCTCATTTAGTTCTTTTAAGTTAATTTATTTTTTAAAATTGATGCATCTTTCATATTCAAGTACATTTTCCTGAAAGAGTTCATGAATTTGAAAATTTTATGCGAACTTGAAAAAAGTACGCGATATGGACTTCTTTTGCGCAAAAATATGTGGATTTCAAAAATTATTTCAACTTGAAACAAGTACGTGAATTTCATACAAAGTTCATGGATTATAAAAGGAACATGGATTTGAAAAAAAATGCGGACTTTGAAAAGTATGTGGATTTGAAATAAGTATGCGAATTTCAGAAACAGTTCATGGTTTTGAAAAATACTTGGATTTGATAAAATTACACAAACTAGGGGAAAATACGGGGATTTGGAAAAAGTACGTAAATGTTAAAAAATCACGGATTTGAAAAAAGTACGTGAATTTCAGAATAGTTCGCTGATTTAAAAAAAAGTATGTTTATTTTCAAAAAATATGCGACCTTGTAAAAACTACGCGGAGTTGAAAAGTGTATGTGAATTTTAAAAAGTTCACGGATATATATATATATATATATATATATATATATTTTACAGGAATATGAGTGAGCACCGGTCAAAACCGGGGTGAGTCAACACCAAAAACCGGTCAAAACTGAGTCCAGGGACGAACCTTGTCCGGTTTCGATAGTTGGGGGTGCAAGTTGTCCGGTTTTGAAGTTGAAGGACTAAATCTAGACTTCACCAAAAATTGAGGGACGAAAAATATACTTTTCTCTTTAAAATACCCACACACACGTATTCAGTTGATTCCACCGACTTCATCGGAAGAGGCACACACGGGACAAGCGAATAGGACGGTCATACCCTGGGACTATGCAAACGCACATGCACGAACTGAACCCACCAATCGGACCAGCCAATCATATGTCACCTTTCCAGACACTTCCCATTCTCAATTTTCAAAAGTAAAATAAAACCGAATCGGGTAATTGCACATAAAAACCCAACATGAGGTGGATTGTATGTAAGTGTCAATATGGCGGTATGTGTATGGGTTCTAATAACCGGAAGTACCTCATGGAGCTACAACTCTACCTATTTATTTGGATCACACCATACCAACCTACTTCTAAAGCAATTTAATTCTCATATATCTTTTCCTCACAAATGTTTCACGGAATTATTTGATTCACCAAAACATTGATTCGCACGGCATGGCAGAGTGTCCATTATTCCGTAGCTAGTGTCCTGCTCAGCGTCTTCACGGTCACCTCTCCCCAACTCAGCTTTCCACATCCTCCCTTTTGCTCATCTCATTCGCCCCCTCATGTTTGGCTCCGCCCCCCTCCCTGCTCCTCGGCGACCCCCTCCTGCACCACGCCGCTAGCCTCCTACCCCACTCCTTTAGGGCCCTCTTGTACACCACTCAGCCGATTGTAGACGGTTCTCCACCGTGTTCTGTCTCGTACTCATCTCCGCCTGCCCCTTTTGCATCTTCGCCGACCACCGCCACCCACTACCCATCTGCACCACCCCCTCCTGCCACGTCTTGATCTTGAGCGCCTCCCGCTGGCTCAGTGGTTGGGCATGCGGTTGTGCAGCCTAACGACCCGAGTTCAATTCCTAGAATTGACAGGTGATGCACATGGGTTTTCCCTCATTTATTGAGGATCAACTTTGGTGTGTGGTCGAACCACTCATCAAAAAATATCTTGATACTCATTTCACTAGTAGAAAACAGGGCTTTGGTCCAGGCCGGGTCAGCCCATTAGTCCCGGTTCAGTCTAGAACCGGGACCAATGTGGGCATTGGTCCCGGTTCGTGAGCCCAGTGGGCCGGCCGGGCCACGTGGGCCATTGGTCCCGGTTCGTCTGGACCTTTTGGTCCCGGTTGGTGGGACGAACCGGGACCAATGGGCCTCGCTCCTGGCCCATCACCATTGGTCCCGGTTGGTGGCTTGAACCGGGACCAAAGGCTCCCCTTTAGTCCCGACTCATGTCACCAACCGGGACCAATGAGGTGTCTATATATACCCCTCGCTCGCGAGCAGAGCACCCCAGTGCTCTATTTTTCTGGCCGATGGGGAGAGGGCTTTGTGGTGCTCTAGCTCACCTCCTATGCACATGAGGTGTTCGATGGAATGCCCGAGCCACACTACTTAAGCTTTCTCCTCTCGAAGCTCGACCTCCAAGCTCCATTTTCCTCGAGATTTGTCTAGATTTAGCGGTCCGTCACGCCCCGTCCCCGTCTTCACCGCCGTCGATCACCCGCGGCGATCTCATCACCGACACCACCGTGGTGAGCCTCTTGTTCTTATCTTCTTTCTGAAAGGAAAAATATTCTTACTTGTATGTTTAGATAGATACTTGTATCATTTTCTTACATTTATTATTGCATCTTATATAGTGCGATGGTTTTGGTATCCGCCCCCGTCGGCCCTCGTCCTGTCTATCATTCGGATGTGGTATGTATATTATCTTTATAACTATTGGTTCATTTATTGTTTATGAAAATTATGCCGACCAACGTGACATAGATTTTATTTATCTAGGATGTATGTGAATCGGAAATGCCAACCGACCCTATTGTCGAGAGGTTAAATTTAGTTGAAGAAGAAAACAATTTGTTGAAGGAAAAAATAAAAAAAAATTGAGGAGGAGAAGATGATATTGGAGTTGCATGTTGCGGATGTCGTCGATGATCACAAGATCAAGATGGATGCAATGCGCTTGAACATTAGAAAGATTAGAAAATATGCCATTCATACCGAGGCTTGGTATCATTATGCCGTTGAATCAATTGTTACCTTGGTTGCGATTATGATCGCATTTGTTTTCGCATTGAAATGTTTTACATAGTTTCAATGTATGGTTTAATTAATTAGATGCTCTGGAGAGCTATATGTTGTTAGATGAGAACTATGTATGCACTTTGGTTTTAATGTGATGATGAACTTCTATTAATTTGGACACTTAATTATATATAATGCACGCAGATGAACCGGTAATGGATGTACGGTGACAGACACACCCGCGAGTACATTAAGGGCGTGCATGAGTTTCTCGATGCGGCTGAGGCAAACAAGCAGAATGGTTTTATGTGTTGTCCATGCACTGAATGTGGGAATACGAGGTCTTACTCTAACCGGAAAATCCTTCACTCCCACCTGCTTTACAAGGGTTTCATGCCACACTATAATGTTTGGACGAGGCACAGAGAAATAGGGGTTATGATGGAAGACGGCGAAGAAGAAAAGTACGATGACAACTATGTGCCCCCTGAATTCGGTGATGCTGCAACGGGGGGAGCTGGTGAAGATCAAGAGGAACCAGACGATGTGCCCAATGATGCTGCCACGGGTGAAGCTGCTGAAGATCAAGAGGAACCAGACGATGTGCCCGATGATGATGATCTCCGCCGGGTCATTGTCGATGCAAGGACGCAATGCATTAGTCAAAAGGAGAAGCTGAAGTTCGATTGCATGTTAGAGGATCACAAAAAAGGGTTATACCCCAATCGCAAAGATGGCAACACAAAGCTCGGTATCGTACTGGAATTGCTGCAGTGGAAGGCAGAGAATGCTGTGGCTGACAAAGGATTTGAGAAGCTACTGAAAATATTGAAGAAGAAGCTTTCAAAGAATAATGAATTGCCCGACACTACATACGCAGCAAAGAAGGTCGTATGCCCTCTAGGATTGGAGGTGGAGAAGATACATGCATGCCCTAATGACTGCATCCTCTACCGCGGTGCATACAAGGATCTGAACGCATGCCCGATATGCGGTGCATTGCGGTATAAGATCAGACGAGATAACCCTGGTGATGTTGACGGCGAGCCCCTCAGGAAGAGGGTTCCTGCGAAGGTGATGTGGTATGCTCCTATAATACCACGGTTGAAACGTCTGTTCAGAAACAAAGGGCATGCCAAGTTGATGCGATGGCACAGTGAGAACTGAAAGAAAGATGGGAAGTTGAGAGCACCCGCTGACGGGTCGCAGTGGAGAAAAATCGAGAGAAAGTACTGGGATGAGTTTGCAAAGGACCCAAGGAATGTATGGTTTGCTTTAAGCGCGGATGGCATTAATCCTTTCGGGGAGCAGAGCAACAATCACAGCACCTGGCCCGTGACTCTATGTATGTATAACCTTCCTTCTTGGATGTGCATGAAGCGGAAGTTCATTATGATGCCAGTTCTCATCCAAGGCCCTAAGCAACCCGGCAACAAAATTGATGTGTACCTAAGGCCATTAGTTGAAGAACTTTTACAGCTGTGGAATGGAAACGGTGTACGTACGTGGGATGAGCACAGACAGGAGGAATTTAACCTTAAGGCGTTGCTGTTTGTGACCATCAACGATTGGCCCGCTCTCAGTAACCTTTCAGGATAGACAAACAAAGAATACCATGCATGCACGCACTGTTTAGATGACACTGAAAGTATATACCTGGACAAATGCAGGAAGAATGTGTACCTGGGCCATCGTCGATTTCTTCCGACCAACCATCAATGTCGAAAGAAAGGCAAGCATTTCAAAGGCGAGGCAGATCACCGGAAGAAGCCCGCCATGCGCACCGGTGATCACGTGCTTGCTATGGTCAATGATTTACACTACATAATCTTTGGAAAGGGTCCCGGTGGACTAGCTGTTCCGAATGACGCTGAGGGACACGCACCTATGTGGAAGAAGAAATCTATATTTTGGGACCTACCCTACTAGAAAGACCTAGAGGTCCGCTCCTCAATCAACGTGATGCACGTGACGAAGAACCTTTGCGTGAACCTGCTAGGCTTCTTGGGCGTGTATGGGAAGACAAAAGATACACCTGAGGCACGGGAGGACCTGCAACGTTTGCACGAAAAAGACGGCATGCCTCCGAAGCAGTATAAAGGTCCTGCCAGCTACGCTCTTACGAAAGAAGAGAAAGAAATCTTCTTTGAATGCCCGCTCAGTATGAAGGTCACGAGTGGCTTCTCGTCGAATATAAAGGGAATAATAAATATGCCAGAGAAAAGTTGCAGAACCTAAAGTCTCATGACTGCCACGTGATTATGACGCAACTGCCTCCGGTTGCATTGAGGGGGCTTCTACCGGAAAACGTCCGATTAGCCATTGTGAAGCTATGTGCATTCCTCAATGCAATCTCTCAGAAGGTGATCGATCCAGAAATCGTACCAAGGCTAAGGGGTGATGTGGCGCAATGTCTTGTCAGTTTCGAGCTGGTGTTCCCACCATCCTTCTTCAATATCATGACGCACGTCCTAGTTCATCTAGTCGACGAGATTGTCATCCTGGGGCCCGTATTTCTACACAATATGTTTTCCTTTGAGAGGTTCATGGGAGTCCTAAAGAAATATGTCCGTAACCGCGCTAGGCCAGAAAGAAGCATCTCCATGGGCCATCAAACAGAGGATGTTATTGGGTTTTCTGTTGACTTCATTCCTGGCCTTAACAAGATAGGTCTCCCTAAATCGCGGTATGAGGGGAGACTGACTGGAAAAGGCACTCTTGGAAGAGACTCAATAATATGCAGGGACGGATATTCTTGGTCTCAAGCACACTACACAGTTCTACAGAACTCTACCTTGGTGACCCCGTATGTCGATGAACACAAGAACGGTCTGCGCTCCAAACACCCGGAGCAGTGCGACGACTGGATTACATGTGAACACATCAGGACTTTCAGCAGTTGGTTGGAAACACGTCTCAGAGGTGACAACACTGTTTGTGATGAGTTGTACTTGTTGTCCAGGGGACCATCTTTGACTGTATTGACTTACAAAGGATACGAGATAAATGGGAATACATTTTACACTATCGCCCAAGATCAAAAGAGCACCAACCAAAACAGCGGTGTCCGCTTTGATGCAGCAACCGAGAGCGGAAAGGATACATATTATGGTTACATAGTGGACATATGGGAACTTGACTATGGACCTGATTTTAAGGTCCCTTTGTTTAAGTGCAAATGGGTCAATCTGTTAGGCGGCGGGGTACAGGTAGACCCACAGTACGGAATGACAATAGTGGATCTGAAAAATCTTGGGTACACTGACGAACCGTTCGTCCTAGCCAATAATGTGGCACAGGTTATCTATGTGAAGGACATGTCTACCAAACCGAGAAAAAGAAAAGATAAGGAAGCGAATACATCATACGATGAGCCAAAGCGCCACATAGTTCTTTCAGGAAAAAGGGACATCCTGAGAGTGGACGGCAAGACAGACATGTCTGAAGATTATGAAAAGTTTCATGAAATTCCTCCCTTCAATGTCAAGGCTGACCCAAGCATCCTGATAAACAATGAAGATTATCCATGGTTACGGCGCAATAAGCAAATGACACAAGCGAAGAAAAAGTGAAGACTTTCTCCCGCAACTTTGTAACACACGAACATGCTACCATTGTCCGTTTTGTACATGCACATGCTATGTGGGTGAAATTATGATACCATCCCAACTTTCAACTTTTTCAGAGTTCATTTGAAATGCTCTCATGTCTTATGGTTCGGCCCTCGTAATACCATGACCATTAGTCCCTGGCCATGCCAACTTTCAACTTTCAACTTTCTAAAACTAATGACACTGACAGAAAGTTTATAATTTTGCTCCTCGCCCCTGGCCCATGACCATTAGTCCTGGTTTGTGCCACAAACCGAGACTAAAGGGTTGGTCCTCATTGCGGGCAGAGTTTAGTCCCACCTCGCCAACCGAAGGGGGCTCACACCGGTTTATAAGCCCTTCCCTCTCTGCCTTGTTGAGCTCCTCTCAAAGTAAAAATAGATGCCCTAATAGAGAAAAGTTTAACCTAAATTTAAAAAAATTATGAGGATCATGTTTATCTTGGTACTCATACTAAAATGGTCGTATGCATTCCTAGTTGGTGCAGAGGCCGGGGAAGTGAAATCCTCCCCCAATTTTTAAGGGTGAACCTGCTCTCTCGCGTCGCTCCCCTCGCGAGCGACCGAGGGGGCAACCCTAGCCGTCGGCGCCTTAGTCCCCCCGCTCCTCTTCTCCCCTCGCCGGCGCCGGTCCGCGCTACCGGGCAAAGCCCGGTAGGTGCTGGCAGCGGTGGGGCCCCATCTCCTCCCCGCGTGAGGGCTCAGCGCGGGTGGGGTGGGGGTCCTCGGCTGGCGGCGGCACGTTCATCCGGGGCGCGGCGGTGCGCGGGCAGGTTTGGCGGCAGTGCTGCGGTGCCTCGTCCTACGCGTGGAGGGCCGGACACGGCGGGGGCTGCGGGATCACCCTGAGGCGACAGGGGCGACTCCGGTGTTGGATCCATGAGCGGCAGGTAGGGCGGCGTCCCTTGCCTATGCGGGGGCGGCCAGATCCATGGCCGGCATGGGTGCTCTTCCCCTTGGTGGAGTCTATGCCTGGAGATGGGCGACGGAAGCCGCGGATCTGGTGTACCGTCCAGATCCGCCCCGGCGTGGCAACCGGTGGCGCGTGGAGAGCTGGTGAGCGGCGGCTGGAGGCTCCCTGTCGGTGTGCCAACGGTGGTCTTCATGGCGAAGCTCCATTTGGTTTCAGTCAGCTGTAAGATGGGGGGCGTGATTTCCGGTGGAAATTGCGCCGACTACGGTCATGGCGGACGATGCCGGCGTCTATGACGCCGTTCCCTTCTTGAGGCATCGTTGTTGTAGGTCATGGTGCCCCACTCGTGATGCTCCGGGGGAAACCCTAGATCTGGGTTTATCGGATCGGACGATGATGGCACCTTCGATGCCATTGTCCCTCCTAGGGGCATCGTTTTGAAGCACGTGTTGGCTGGAGGGGACAAGAGGAGGAGCGGTGTTACATCTATCGCAAGGCCGACGGCGGATCCCGGCGGCATGGCGCCGTGGAGGTTCGGCGATGGGCGCGTATTGGAGATGGACTCGCGCAGGAGGAGGAAGCTGTCTAGCGTCATGGTGGCGATGATAGCAGAGAGGCCTGGCAAGGTCGGTGCATCAGTTCTGCTATGAGGATGGACCGAGGGAAGATGGAGGTGACGGCTCTTGCAACATGCGGTGCTCACTGGGAGTGCGCCAGACCGGTGTGGGACCCAATCTAGATAGTGACTTGGATGGGACACCCGGCTTTAGATGTTAGGCTTTGATGCGATGTCTGTTTGGTATTAGGCCCGGACATTCGGCACGCCTTCATCGAAGGGATAGGAGTAGCAACAGCGTTGCCAAGATAGTGGCTTCAGGCTTATTGATGTATCACCTTGTATGGTCTTTATGAATAATTAATAATATGGCTGCATGCATCGTCTAAATGCAGAGACCGGGGATACATTCTCCTTTTCTAGAAAAAACCTATCTTCGCCATCCCTCTGCAACTCCTTTCCTGCAATTGACCTCCAGCAACAACGGCTTTGCTTCCCTAATTAATCCATCTCCTTAATAGTACAACGATTCACTTTAATGCTCTGAAACTGCATTTTACGGAATCATCATTTTTCATGACCACATTTTATATCACTTCTGCCGGTTTGTTAGCTTTCTCATTGTTAAAAGATGACCCCTAGATTATACTAGTTTACAATAATCTGAGTGGTTTTGTGTTGAAAGATACCGTGTTTTTTCCTCGAGAATACAAAGACCGTGTTTTTAAGGGTTCATTTCTTTTTCCAAGATATATGTCGAGTGTTGGTTTGGAAGTTTATCAGTCTATATCTAGTTTAATAAATCTGAAATACTAGATGGCAAATGTTATGCTTGTTAGCACTAGGACATGCTCTCTCCCGGAGGCCTTGTTCAGTTAAGATTGAACAAGCTATTATGGAATGAAGTTCCATAGTAGTCCAAAGTAGTCGATGGATTTTCATGCTTGCATTTACAGTAAGTGAGATCCACATCCACCTATTTATTTTTATCACACAACTCTGAGCACTAAGCAGGAAAGGAGGCTTCAACTATCCTACTCCGCTTGAGACTTGAGTTTCTGGCATACTGAAAGCCAGCGACTGGATGTTCTTGGGTTTTTTTTTGCCAAAATTTTCTTCACCAAACAGCTGGAATAGGCGTTGTATTTACCCCCAAAGGTGTCAGGAAAGATTCCAACTAGGAGATTACAAATACGAAACACGGAAGCAACACACATTAGACCTTGGAGACGGGATTAGAAATAGATCATTAGAGTACAAATTTTGGCCAAACTGCTGATGGGTTCATTTTCGTGCCAAGTTAAACACTTGTTGTTGCACAACACATACTCTAAATACACCTTAATTCCCAGTTACCTTCCAACTCTTATCTCAACCATTTTTTTTTTTTAGAAAAGGAGGTTAAATCCCGGCCTTTGCATCAATCGATGCATGTGATCATTTTTATTAATTATTTCACAAAGGTCTAACGAGAACATACATCAATCCATCCGAAGCCAGCACTCACATTTACAAACTTTATAATATGGAGTACTCTCACTCGCCATCACTAAAATCGGTGTCATCGCCGATCCATCCAATAACATATCGGGACCAACAGCGGTGCAGCCTACCTAAAACGCACATCATATGCACATGTTTTAGAAGTCGTCATCATCATCGAACCACTGACCCATCTTCAGAAGAGATATCTGCATCATCCTTGCCAATTCGGACATCTGTCGACGTCACCACGGCGCCACCGTCCTACACTTGTTCGTCCAGACACGGAGACTTTGGAAGATCTGTCATGCGTAGCACCTACCAACCAAGCATGACTTAGCGTAGCACCTGTCGGTCAGGCATGACTTGATAGCTCCACCGAAGCTCCGTGCAAGACGAAGTCGCTCCATCTCTTGCCTCTGTCTTTCAGCGCTGCTCAACAAACGATGCTCCCAAAAGAGAAACGGCACCGTAGTACCGTCATCGTCCGGTTTGGAAGACCAGATCCTAGGGTTTCCTCTGAAGTAGCACGAGTGGGCCAACAACAGTTACACGACGATGCCTTCATCAAGGTAAAAGTGCAAAATGCCGCCATCTCCCGTCAACGGCTCGGTTTTCACTGGCAACTATGGCCCAGTTCTTTTAGCCGATTCTCCCAGAATCTTGAGAATCGACCCTCCACCCAGCTTCTCCTAGAATCTTGTATCCATATTTTTTTTACAATCCTAGTTGTTCACATCCTAACTAGTTAGGATTGTAAAAAAGTATGGGTTCAAGATTCTGGAAGAAGCTGGGTGGAGAGCCGATTCGCAAGATTATGGAAGAATCGGCCAAAAGAATTGGGCCTATGTCTTCCCGACTCGTAGCTGGGACTAGATGACGGATCTCGAGACCCGACTAGTCCGCTGCAAGCCGACCACCTCTGACGGGAGAGGTGACCACCACCGCCGGCTGCACCGGTCAGAACAGATCTGAGCGAAGGTGCCGCCGACGCGATCACCGGGCCCTCCATGCCGTTGCCGCCGATCCAAAGGCAGATGGCACGCCGTCGCCGCCGCCGATCCAAAGGCAGATGGCACGCAGTCGCGCCGCCGTGCCCGCAGCACGTGCCGCCTCCGACGCCGCCACGCCACAGCCATCGCCGTGCCGATCGGATCAGGCGCGCCTCCACATGATTCAGGGTCCCGCACGACCCCAGAGTCGCGGGAGAGAGGCGATGTCCTCCGCCACCGCCGTCAGCCCCCGGGCTTAGACCGGTGGCGTCCCCCGACGGCGGCGGAGGAAGGGGAGGAGGGAGTGTGCGCCCCCGGCAGCTGGGTTTAGGGCGCCACTCGAGTTGCCCTAGCGGGGACGACACGGGCCGCCCGACCTATGGTTTGCATCCATGCATATCCTTGCAATGTAATGCTCCTAGTTGCTTTGGTAAGGCTTCACGCTTGTGTAATTTATAAAGCAGGCAACACCCTACAGTTCTCCATGAAAAGGATTGCTCGTAGTTGCTTTGGTAATGACGTCAGGAAAGATTTCAACCAGGATATTACAAATACAGAATACCGAAGCTACAGACATTTTTTTTAAACGTAGACGCACGATGCGTCCGGCTTTAAATTAATAAAGCCATTAGGCAGCATCCAACCGAGTCAAACTCCACGATCACAAAACACTCTAGTTCAGCAGGCTCGCAGTCCCGGCAAAGTAAGATATTAAAGTTCAAGAGGACGCTAAAAGCACATAACCATAAGATAATAAACGCAAAAGCTCAGTCTGGTGGATCTTGAGGTCTTGCCCTTGCCGTGCATGCTTTGATCTGCTTCATGATCTCATTCATGCGCCCCTCGTCACGCTGCTTCCCCAGTGGCGCCCAAGCCTGTAGGAAAATATGGCATTTGAAAAGAAGGGTACCAGATCAAGGTGGAGTGTGAGGTTCTGCCCAAGTGTGGGGGAGAACGTGTGATGAATGGTTCTGAACCTCCCAACCCTCCGTCAAAAGACTGCGGGTCACGGTGAAGCTCGGCCATCGGGTAGCGCTCCGCCTAAAGAGGCCGCTCCTGGTAATGAACCTCAGGGAGAGGACCCGGCGCTCGCCAAGGCCCCTGGCGGCGACACCAAGATGCAGGATACGGGCGAAGAAGGGGATAACAACCAACAAAGAAATGCTCGTATGTAGTTACTTTGCTAAGGCTTCACAGTTGTAATTTATAAAGCAGGCAGCACCCTTTTGTTCTGCATGCCAGCAAATATTTACCTATGTTGTTTCTATAAACTTTAAATATAATATTAGTATTCATTGGTGCATATAATCTTCCCAAAAAGGTGTAACGTTTTGGTATGCGATAGTAATCAGTCCGGATAACTCGGAGAGTCAGAGAGTAGAGCCCACATGTACTTTTGTTACAGTGTTCAACCTGTTAGAAGTGAATAGAGATGATTGATGAAATAGTTAATTGTATTGCTTGAGCCTTGTGAGCATATATATAGGAGTACAATGATCCATTTGAAGTACAAGACAGGACCAAATCCTAATCTATCCTATACTTCCTAATAATCATATACTCAACAATGTGTTCATTATGTGATTGCATCTTGTCCTTTCATGAGATAAATATGTGTATGTGTATGAAGTTACACTACACACTTACAGTTTTTAGTTTGCATCTACTGATACTACACTGCAAGCAGTGTGTTTTGCAGGCACCGGTGGGTGACCACTAACGAGCCAAAGCAACGCTCGGACTGAACTCGTCTCAGCCCGCCGGTGTTTGGCTTGGCTCGGCTCGGACTCTCCAACGAGCCACATAACAAGGATCGGCTTGACTCGTGCATAACTCGGACCAGCTCGGGCCGGCTCACGAGCCTAGGGCGATATAGTCACCGCAATATGTCCCCTATAGTCAGGTTCCCATTGCGGTCGTCGGGGAAGACCGAGATGTGGCCGGATGCGTAGTGTGGTTGTGAACAACACCGTAGTGGAAGACTGCAGGGAGCCACTGCATGGTGTGGTGGCTTGCTGGCGTGTCGAGGAGACATATTGCGGTGTGGGTGAGAAGGCACTGCACTGCGCGGAGCACCACGCGTCCACGCGAGTGTGTCAGAGAAAGAACCACGTCATCCCGTTGGGCAGAGGAGGTTGCCGCTCTCCTGGGGAGCGGTTATGTGCCGCTTACTGCAAGCTCTCCTACAATGTTGTAATTCGCTTCCATGCAATCGCTCGTTTGTTTTGATTTTCTTTTCTTTTCATTTAAACTTTTGTTTACATATCAAAATATCCCAACATATAAATATGTGTATGTAAATTGTTTGTGCATTGTTTAAAAATGCTAATGCAGTATAAAAAAGCGTCCACACAAAATTTGAATGTCGATGCCATTAAAAAAATACATTAAAAGCATGTTCACACTTTTCAAAACAATGTTTGTGGCATTTTAGAAAAAAAAATTATACAACGTAAAATAATCTTTCCGTAATTAAAAAGGAAGTTTTGTACCTTTCACAAAATTGTATATGACATTTTATAAATTGTTCATGCATTGCAGAAAAAAATGTTTGTGACATTTTAAAAAACTCTTTATACAACGTAAAAAAATGTTCACATAGTTAAACAAATATTTATATAATGTTTGTAATTAGAGTGTGGCGTTTCTGCTCCTGAGCTCATCTGCGCCCGCCCGGACGAAAAAAAAAATCAAAACTAATACTAAAAAAATTCCATAAACATTTTGTGTGGTAGATAAGTTTATGCATGAGGTGCGCTCCAAGTTTCAACTCATTTGGACATAAGAAACTCTCAGTAAAAAGACAAATTCAGGGTCTGTAAAAAAGTTTACTGTTCACACACTGTTCTGACCCGATTTGTTTTTGTTTTTGTTTTGCTGTGAGCTGCTGAAATGTTCAAATAAGTTGAGACTTGAAGCGAACCTCACGCATAAAATTGTCTATCACACAAATTTTTTGGATTGTTTTGAATATTTTTAGTATTTATTTTGATATTTTGTCTGACCGGGTGCAGATGAACCTGGGCACCGAATTGGATTTCATTGTAAATTTTGTAAAATACTTAGATAATGTAGAAAATTATTTTGTGCAGTTTCAAATTTGTTAATTTTCATTAAAAATATATAACATGTGTTGGAAAAATGTTGCCGTGTATTCAAAGAAGTGTTCAAAAGATGTATTTTAGAAAAAATATACGTCACATACTTGGAAAATGGCCAAAGTGTATCAAAAAATGTATCAAACGTGCGCTAAAAATATACATTGTGTACTGACAAAAAGTAGACATGCGTTAAAAAACTAATAAAGGCCATGAAAGAAACAAAAAATAAAAGCAAAGAAACTTGAGAAAATGAAGAAAACTAAAAAGAGAAACATGGAAAACATAAGTATAGCGAAGAAAGAAGAAAAAGCAAGAAAACCAAATGAGAAAACAAGTAAAACCTAAGTATAAATTAAGAAAAAATCCGAAGCAACCAGTGAAAAACAAAAAGAGAGAGAGAAAGAATCAAAGAAAAGAAAACGGAAAACATAAAACAAAGAATACTGGAGCGAAAGAATCCTACAGTGATCACTATGAGCCGGAATGAAGGGAACATGCACGCAGCGAGTACCCGCGCTAAAATGGGTCAGCTCGCTAGTGTTACCCGTAGGCAATTCCTATTAGCAACCGGTATGGGGACATATAGCCCTGGCGGCTCTCCTGGGCTGGGCCTTATTCGGTGCACCGAGCTGGACCAGTGCAAAAGTGTCTCGGTTCAATTGCGGTTTGGGCTAACTTATCCAGCTCCGCCAGCACATTCGGGGAATCAGACTAGGAAAATGCCGACCCAACACACATCAACCACTCGTCTCCCAGTGATCCTCTATCCCCATCAACAAGTCACGACGACTATCCGACATGCGTCAGTCTATCAATTAAACCAATAGTAGGGCAAGACACGTCGACGTCCGCTCTTAACCACCCAAAAAACACGCACACCTAAGACTGCAGAAGATACCCAGACATCCGCGATTCATGCATCATGGACATCCGAAGCCGTGAGGCACGGGATAGTGCCATTGGGGGGGGGGGGGGGGGGGGGGGAATCAATGGATCGTACATCTTTTAAGGGTGTGGATCCTCTAGAAGACGGATATTCCAGCATCCTTTAAAGCAGTAATATGTTGCATACTTGTCCTATGGAGCAAATGGTTTGAAAAATCTAGGTTCCGCCAAAAGTTAGTTTTTCGCTTGGTTGGATTGCAAGACCTGATTTGGAGCAGCAATAGATTGGCCAAGCGTGGTGGCTGAATTGTGGCCTTTGCTCGCTTTGCAAGAGGGAACAAGAATCCGGGGCATACCTCTTCTTCAAGTGTCGTTTCATCATTAGGCTCTTTATCATTGAGAAATTAGGGCCCAATCACATGCACACCTATACTTGGCACTTGGAGAACTCTGTGAAGGATTGATGGGCTAAAAGAACCGGCTCAAATATCCTCAATCAATAAGCCATGGCTTCACTCATCATGCTTGTATCATGGACAATTTAAAATGAGAGAAACTCCCACCTCTTCCGTCACAAGAACGCACCGCTGACGATCTTGCTCAACATTTTCTTACAAAGCTAAACTTTGGAGCACCGTAGGGGCTAAGAAACTATCTATGTGGCAGGAGGGGGGCTATTGCAATCTACACTATTGTTCGGGACTAGAAATTTTCAATTTCAACACATAAATTTCATCACTCTTTCAGAGTTTTGGACCTGCAAGAGCAAGATACTCCCTCCGCTCGGAATTACTTGTCGCAGAAATGAATGTATCTAGACGTATTTTAGTTCTAGATACATCCATATCTGAGACAAGTAATTCCGAACGGAGGGAGTATTATTTTGGGTTGTGACTTGTTCGCCATGGCTAGCCCAGCAGTGTTTGATCTACCAAAGTCCACAATGACTATCACTATAGCTCAAGGAAGTATACACAGTGGCCTAGCAGTGTTTGATTTACCAAAGTCCATGGTGTTCCAATTACTTTGTCTCTCTGTCGTGCAGTACAAGTTCCCAAGGAAGTCACTGCAAAACAATGAAACAGGATGATGGAAAAAGTTGACATCCTTTACAACTCAAAGGTGGCGGAAGTAGGAAAGGCTACGGCTGACCTGCGGATCCTATTTGGCGCTTCAGGCGCCCGTTAGTTTGCATTTTGGAAACGGCGCCTGAAGTCCTCCAAGCTGGGACGCCCCGTTTAGCAATTATTTTTTTCTTTTTCTTTTTTTCTTTTACTTAAATTCCGTGAAGTTTTCCCAAAATTGGCTGAGTTTTGAAAAACGATGAACTTTTTTCAATTTTTGAACTTTTACCGAATTTGATGAACGTTTTTTAAAATCGATGTACTTTTAAAAATCGATAAATTTTACAGGAAGTTCTGCAAAAGTTGATGAATTATTTTTCAAATTTGATGATTTTTTTTTCAAATTCACTGATTTTTTTCAAAGTCGATGAACTTTTTGAAAAATATTGGTGAACTTGTTTTTCCTGATTAATGAACTTTTCTAAAGTTCTTGAACTTTTTTAATTCACGATTTTCCTCTTTTTGGCGATTTTCCCTATTCTTTTTCTTCTTTTCTTGAATGTGAGCGTGTACATTGGTGGCCCAGCAGCACCGGCGCGTGGGTGCCAGTGAGCTTCCCTGGCGCCTGAAGCGCCGAATTGGAGCTCCCTGGCTGACCACCCTTTGCACTATTAATCTGGAAGAGACAATGGATGCAGCACCATGGATCAGTAGCGCAATCGCTCCACGGGGTAAAAAGAAGTCGCCTCACGGCCAATAACATCACTGTTCATGAGAAGGCGCCAAAAACAAAACTTGTGGAGTGGCGGCCCAATTGACGTTGGTTCGGCTGGCTTGATGAGTGAATGAGGCCCAGGAACGGAACTACTCCACGCACGATACTACTGCACGACCTTTGCACGACGGGTGAATCAGTGGCCGATGCATTTTTCATTCATATGCATGTGCGGCTAGATTTCAGCATCGTGCATGGATTGTGCGATTTCTGTCGTGTGCATACCAGGACTCTGCCCAGGAAAGCTACAGGGCGATGTACTGATCTGATGCGTTCCTAAGCTGAATCAGACGGTTTAAGACCCCAAATCACGGTTAGAAGGCATAGTTAGCTCGGTTTTGCTGTTTCTTTCTGTGTTTTGTGTTCCAGTGATACGTATCCATCTGAAGGCAATTGTAATGATTGATTGTAAGCGCGCGCATCTGTTACATCTATTCTACAATGAAGAAATACAAAAGTGCCTATTATTGATCCTTGCGATCCTAGCTACTACGAAGGGAAGAAACGTGCTTCATGATTGTATGCGGTGGACGTGCATGTATAGAAGGATAGGCCTGGGTAGACCTAGCAACGAATGTGGTACCACATGGGTAGGTCATGGAACCAAGACCACCAGACTTAGTTGTGCACCTTAATTTCACGTTGCCTCCCATTCCTAATTAATCTCAAACATGTGGAAAGACCTCAAAGAGAGTGAGCTCAGCATGGAAGGCAAGAATGGGATCCGGGGAGATCAGTAATCAAAGAAAGCTTGTCCATAGTTGCATGCTCCTTTGAAACTTCTTTTTATAGAGATAGCTAGTTACATCATGTACTTGCACTACAAACAAACAACAACAAAGCCTTTAGTCTCAAACAAGTTGGGGTAAGCTAGAGGTGAAACCCATAAGATCTCGCAACCAACTCATAGCTCTGGCACATGGATAGCAAGCTTCCACGCACTCCTGTCCATAGCTAGCTCTTTGGTGATACTCCAATCCTTCAGGTCTCTCTTAACGGACTCCTCCCATGTCAAATTCGCTCTACCCCGCTCTCTCTTGACATTCTCCACACGCTTAGCCGTCCGCTATGCACTGGAGCTTCTGGAGGCCTATGCTGAATATGCCCAAACCATCTCAGACGATGTTGGACAAGATTCTCTTCAATTGGTGCTACCCCAACTCTATCTCGTATATCATCATTCCGGACTCGATCCTTCCTCGTGTGACCACACATCCATCTCAACATACGCATCTCCGCCACACCTAACTGTTGAACATGTCGCCTTTTAGTCGGCCAACACTTGCTTCTACTGCACATCATAGTTCTGAAAAGAACTAAAGATCTAGTACTTGGAAGTACAGTAATCAATTGCGAGGAATTGAAGAAAGGGATTGACCAGCTAGTTCTGAGTTAAGATGGCTCTAATGAAAGAATCCTAGAGCTAACCACTTCATTTATGGAAGACGAACCCATTGTAATATAGATGACCTCGTAGTACATTTGAGGACAGGCGTCTGGGTACTATTGCTGGGTTGCTGCAGTGTCTAACACATGTCCTATGTTTGCGGGTTCTACTAGAAAACACGATGCCATCTGTGCTTTTGCATTGTTTATACATGCACATTGGTGGACTGTGAGTATGTTTGCTTTGGTTCAAAGGAAACTCGACCTACCAAAATTTGGCATGGGGAAGATTTTGTTTGTTCATGATACACTACAACTGCAGTGTGTAACTTTAGTGTATGTTGGGTTAGAAGAGTTAGAAGACAAGCACAGAGTGAGATAAACTGAACTGGAAACATCGGGGTCACGGTGGTGACCATCAAGATAACTAAGCAACTATCCGTAATGTTGCCAGGATGCCAACTGCATGATCGTTAGATCTACATGAATAAGAAGATTTAACGACGTCACTCAAAGATATGACCCTTAACATAATTCCTCCTGCCTAGACGAGATCCAAAATTAACATTGATCTCACTACCTAATTGAGTGAAAACTTACCCTTCAAAGTAGTACAGTTCTTCTCCACTTTGTGTGTGCTTCGTTAAAGGATTAAGTTGCATATATAAATGTGGATCGGAAGAAACACAATGCTGGCACAGCTCTACTTAGCCTTGCATCAAGGCAGTACTGGCTTGTTGCTAATTTTTGTTTGCTGTAAAAAGTGATCACAAAATATAAACACGTGATTGTTCACTAAGAACTCAATCCTTATCCACTAAAAAGGGTTTGGAGCTGTATTGAGAATTTGAGACGGACATGGTGTTGGAATTAAACCCGACGTAGTCGCCATATGCGGATCGTATATGGAGCAATTACCTAGTGGACTTAGATTAAATATGTGTACGTGGACTAGGTTACTTGTACGTGTGTGTGTCCGAGTAGGACTAGTACTGGAGACCGACTAGATTTGCTTGATGCTAGGTAGCTCCTATATATATACGTACAAGCACCCTGTAAACAACAAGATTGTACTGTGAGATCAATAAAGCAAAGCAATGCTCGATATGAGCCTTTGGCAATAATCCAAATACTACGTGCATGTGTTTGTATTCCGGCGGCTCGCCGTTGTGTACGCGTGTGTGTTTTTGGTGTCGCTTGCCAAAAGATCAATAAGAAGCAGACTAGCTAGTACAAGCTAGCTTTGCACTGCGGTGCCTCTCGACGTAAAAGTATCTCGTCGGGTCGAGCCCACTTGGGGCAGGAACCAAGATTGCCAACGTTGCTCTGGTTCGTCGGTCGTTGCTCATCGTTGCTGATCATTACCGTCGCCGGAAAGTACTCGGCGTCGGGACTGGGCCAACAATTGGTATCAGAGTAAGGTTGATCTTCTAGTAACGGAGGATCATGTCGGACGACAAGAAGACCAAGCAGCTGGCGGAGTACTCCGGTGCGGCTAAAGTAATTGCTGCTCCGGCGAGTTCATCGTATCCATGGTTTGATCGCGAGAACTTCGGGGTCTGGAAGGCCCTCATGGAGTGTGGTCTCCGCGCCAACAGGCTATGGGACGCGGTGGATCCCGGAGGCGACGCGTTCAAGAAGGAGGGAGCCGAGCACCGGAAGGATCGGCAGGCGGCGTCAGCGATTTACTCGGTGATGCCGATGGATGTCCTCCAGCACCTGATCTCCAAAGAAACGGCGAAGGAGGTGTGGGATACGCTGAAACTCATGTTCGAGGGACACACCCGCGTCAAGCAAGCCAATCTCCAAACTCTCCTAAGGAACTACGAGACTTTGGTCATGGGCGACGATGAGTCTGTGGACGTGTTCGCTTCACGGGTAGTAACTCTCGTCAATCGGATTCGCGCGCTTGGAGAAAACCTCACGGAGACCTCGGTTGTCCGGCGGTTCTTGCGCGCAGCCCCTCCCCGATACCTGCAAATTGTCACGGCGATCGAGCAGTGCGTCGATCTCGAGACTCTCTCCATCGACGATCTTGTCGGACGGTACAAGGCTCACGATGAGCGGATGCGGTACAGTCTTGGGGACGGGAGGAACGACGAGCTTGTGATGCTCACGAAGGCGCAGTGGATCGCCCTAGAAAAGCAAGGCGGATCCAGGAGCAGCAGCAAGAAGAAGGGGAAGCAGCGTTCGGCGAGAAAGAACTTCGCCGACTCGGACGACGACTCAGACGATGAGGCTGCACCGCCACCGAGGAGAAAGTTTGACATCAGGAAAGTGAGATGTTATAACGGTGGCCTCCTCGGCCACTTTAAGACTGGCTGCGAGGAAGCACCGAAGCAGAAGGCGCTCATGGTTCAGCAAGGAGATGATGGTGACATGATGTTGATGAGTGAACTCGTGGACGAAGAGGATCCAGTTCTACGAGTGCGGGCTAAAGAAATTGTCACGCTCGTGGAAGAAAAAGTTCGCATTCATTTTCATGGTTCAGGAACTCGTGTCGATGCTACGGACGCGGGGGATGATTCCGAAACCTACATCGATGTTACGGACGTAAGTGCCAACTTTGCTGGAGCGGATGCGGCGATAGCTACGTGTGCGCGGCCATGGAGAAGCTGTCTTTGTGCGGCGCCTCCGAGAGAGGCCAGCTGTGGCCGAAAGAGCAGTTCAAAAGATTTCGAGACGAGGCGAGATGTGGGACGAATTACATTCGGACCAGGGAAGCGCAACAAGTGTGTGGCATCGGGCAACACGGCGAGGAGCGCGGAATCCATGCCAGGAAGTCGCAGGACAAGGCAGGGCGTGCCGTGCAGCAGTACGGCTGGCGCTGGCGCTGCAGTTGGCAGTCCCGCAAGAAGAGGCGAGCTGGACGTGCGAACTGCGTTGGGCGCACCAGGCGAGCGCACAACAGGCTCATCGCCTCGTTACTCAGACATCAGTGATGGATGTACCGGTCCTACTGATGGAACACATGTGGGATCCAAGCCAGAAACCAGAGAAGACCTGGCTGGAGGTCATCCAAGTGGGCAGCAGCAAGGACGCATCCCACTTGGGCAAGTTCCAAGAAAGAGCTGCAGCATCAAGGAAGGACAAAACTCACGTGGGGATGTGTCTGACGGTTCATACGTGGTTGCACCTGAAAGTTTTCCAAGAGAAGAAGATGCAGCAGTAGTATGGCTTGGTGGCCAACCAGCAAGTAAGTCTGATCCTCTACTTGTCAGCCCAGAAGCGAGCTTCAGAAGTGGTTCGCGGTTGCTAGCAGAGTTGTACATCCAAGAAGATGCCACTTCGGCACCTACGATGCCTCCGAAAGCACTGGAGGAAAAGACACCAACACCTACATCCGTACTGCTACAGCCAGCGTTACACCAACATCTGGAGAATACTCTTCGGACGACTGACCCGGTAATGGTGAATGGAAGTGGGCGGCAGTGTGTAGCAAATGCCGAGGAACCGGCGAAATTTGTGGACGCAAATACGAAGGAGTGTTGGCGTCATGCTATGAAAGAAGAGTTGGGGTCAATCCACGACAACAATGCATGGGAGCTTGTGGATCTTCCCAACAACCAAAAAGTCATGGATCTCAAGTGGGAATTTATGATCAAGAAAGATGCCGATGGGTCCGTGAAGCACAAAGCGAGGCTAGTAGCCAAAGAGTACGTGCAAGAGGAAGGTGTAGACTTCGAAGAAGTGTTTGTTCCCATTGCAAAGATGGAGTCGGTGAGATTACTCATCGCTCTCGCGGCTCAGGAATCATGGAAAGTACATCACATGGATGTAAAATCCGTGATTTTAAATGGCGAGATAGAAGGAGATGTGTATGTTAATCAACCATCGGGTTTCATCAAAGAGGGAGAGGAGCACAAGGTACTGAAGTTACACAAAATCTTGTATGGGCTATGGCAAGGACCTCGAGAGTGGAACGTCAAACTTGATCGGACATTGGTTTCTCTTGGATTTGAGAAAGCCCCACTAGAGCATGCAATGTACAAGCGAGGTGAAGGAAGGGATTGTCTACTAGTTGGCATCTACATCGACGACCTATTAATTACTGGAGCAGATGAAGACGTGATTGCAAAGTTCAAGCTACAGATGAAAGAGCTTTTCAAGATGGATGATCTAGGTCTTTTGAGCTACTACCCAGGGATAAAAGTACATCAAAAGACGGAGGGGATCACACTATGCCAGGAGGCATACAGAAGGAAGGTACTTGAAAGCCGTGGCATGAAAAATTGCAATTCAGTTGATGCTTCAATGAAACCTCGTCTTGAGCTGAGTAAGAAGAGCAAAGCACCCGCAGTTAATGTAATAGAGTATATTACTGGTACCGTTGTGGGGTGTCAAGGTGTGTGGCTAGGAAGGCTACATGGTGATCTCATGGATCGGGATCTGGAACAAGTGGTGCTCAATGTTGACAGTGAGTCTACAATTTTTCTACGCGAGAATCCAGTGCGGCACGATAGGAGCAAGCACATTGATACGATGTATCACTATATGAAGGGCGGCGTGGAAGAAGGAAAGGCGGAGGTCAACTACAATCGCACGGATGATCAGCTGGCGGACATCCTAACAAAGGCTTGGGTCGGCGTCGAGCTGTGACACGGCGATGTCGTGTTTAGGGGGGTGATTGTTGGAATTAAACCCGACGTAGTCGCAGTATGCGGATCGTATATGGAGCAATTACCTAGTGGACTTAGATTCCATAAGTGTACGTGGACTAGGTTACTTGTATGTGTGTGTGTCCGAGTAGGACTAGTACTGGAGACCGACTAGGTTTGCTTGATGCTAGGTAGCTCCTATATATATACGTACAAGCACCCTGTAAACAACAAGATTGTACCGTGAGATCAATAAAGCAAAGCAAGGCTCGATATGAGCCTTTGGCAATAATCCAAATACTACGTGCATGCGTTTGTATTCCGGCGGCTCGCCGTTGTGTACGCGTGTGTGTTTTTGGTGTCGCTTGCCAAAAGATCAATAAGAAGCAGACTAGCTAGTACAAGCTAGCTTTGCACTGCGGTGCCTCTCGACGTAAAAGTATCTCGTCGGGTCGAGCCCACTTGGGGCAGGAACCAAGATTGCCAACGTTGCTCTGGTTCGTCGGTCGTTGCTCATCGTTGCTGATCATTACCGTCGCCGGAAAGTACTCGGCGTTGGGACTGGGCCAACACATGGGTTAACGAGCTATAGGCAGTATGCTTCATTTTGTTGATCACACATATCTTTCTCAATGGAGACAGCAAGACTTTTTCGGTCTGACGATTTTATTTTTCCAATGTTTGTGATGCCTGCATTGCACACAGTTCGGTCCAACGGTGTGTGATAGATGTGTCTTTTTAGGAGGGTTCCGCACCAGTGAACTAAGATGCTGAACTATATGGAACTTGGCCATAACTTGCAGCTTTTGTGCGGATCATACACGCTCAAGTAGATTAGAGAAAGATGATCCAAAGTTTTCCAAATATACGGTTGTGTGCATAATTCGATGCAGAGATTGGGGGCTTTTACTCTTCTTTTCAACAAAATGTGAATTGAAGTTTTTTTTTCTAGTTCGTCCACACATTGATCTGATTGTTTGGTCATGTTATGTGTGGCAGTTCTTCAACTCTTTTTCCCTTCTGAAATTGCTCACTATGGGAGTTGAAGAACATGTTTTCTCTCACTCTCTCCCTCTCTCCCAAACGACTATCCAACCAGGAAACTAGTGCCTACTAAGTACCATGACATCATGATAGAAAATATACCATCATTTTGAACCTAAGTACAACGTTGTTGCTCATTTTATTGTCGAGGATATGCAAAACTAAGTTTTTGAACATCAAATGTGGAGAGAACTAAGTTCTTGAACTATGAAATTTGCTCTAAACTAAGCTATACAACTTGGAGAAAACTAAGATGTCGAACTATATGGAAATTGGCCATAAGTTGCAGCTTTCGTGCAGATCATACACTTTCAACTAGAATAGAGCAAGATGATCAGAAGTTTTTCAACTATATACATGGTTGTGTGCATCATTCAATGCAGAGATCAGGGACTTTTACCCTTATTTTTTATATGTGAATTGAAGTGGCTTCACTAGTGCGTCCACGCGTCGCTGTGATTGTTTGGTCATGTTGTTGTGTGGGTGTGTCACTTCTTCAAATCCTTTTCCGTTGCCAAAATTGCTCATCATGCTAGGATATTGAAGAACATGTTCTCACTTCTCAACAATATGTAGCAAGTAGATGTTTTCATTTGACATTTATATTGGGTCAAAAGCCAAACCGATCTGTAGAAAATAAAGACAATTTAAATATGAGCAAAACCTAGAAAGCTACAAGGGCGGAAGTAGAAACAGATTGTCTCCAGCAACTCTGCTTTTCTTACACATTTTCTTGTTTTGTATAGCACGGATACATGGTGTATCCAACCCAGGTACGTGACAAGACTCGGATATAAATATTTTGTTTAAACCTATTTTGTCCACATCATTGACGGTCTGATTAAATTCAACATGCATATTAATTAGAGCACCATATACTATTTTTATGAGAGCTAGTTTAAACTAGGTTGAACGCTAACTTACATTAGCTTATTCAAGATGCTATAACCACAATCGTAGCTAACAAAAGATCTCTATGTAGGTGCTACCTAAACCATATAACTACTCTATTTTCTTTTACAAACTACCTCTCGTGGCTCACCCGTGATACAAGTAACCTTTACCTCTTGTGGCTTGGCTGCACTAAGAAATATGTGCAAAGCCTGAGAAGAAAATTAACACAGACAAACCACTTTTTGCAATGATATGCCAACAATGGTAAGTTCGGCTCTTGCCAAGGTTGTTATGGTAGTTCAAATATTTGTGCACTCACATGTCACCTTTCCAGACACTTCCCATTCTCAATTACCAATAGTAAACTAAAATCGAATGAGTGTGGTTTTCTGTAGCTCAGGCTACACGGTACCCTTTATCTTTGCCATCCATTTATGCATTAAGATCCGTACAAACACATTTGACTTTTTTGTTTCTCTCAAATGACACAACATATGAACTTCAAATTTTGCAGAACAATAATACATTCTAACTTCAATCTAGGAAAAAACTTTCAGATTTTTCATGCATTTTAAATACTTGAAATAATATTTTTATTCAAAGAAAATCTCATTTTGTATATTTATATCAGACCAAAAAATCTGAAATTTTTTCACACATTGATGTTCTAATGTTTGTTCGATCTGCAAAGTTTGAAGTTCATATGTTGTTTCATTTTCGAGAAACAAAAAAGAGAAATCTTGTTGTTGTTAATTAATAGGAGAGTACGGATCTCAAAGCAAGGCTGGAGGATTGAGAATAAGAGGTTCTATATAGCCTGAGCTACAAATGAACTTTACCAAAATTGAATTGGGTAATTAAGCACATGAAAAATCAACATGTGGTGGATTGTACATAAGTGTCAATATGGTGGTATGTGAATGGGTTCTAATAACTGGAAGTACCTCATGGAACTACAACTCTACCTATTTATTTGGATCACACCATACCAACCTTTAAATGAACTTTTAAACCAATTCAATTCTCACATCTCTTTTCCATGCAAATGTTTCACAGAATTATTGATTCACCAAAAAATTGATTCACACAGCATGGCAGTGTGTTCATTATTCCAAAGTGTCCTCCTAGGCTCCTACGTAGCATCTCCACCATCGCCTCTCCCCCACTCAGCTTCCACATCTTCCCTTTTGCTCATCTCAGTCGCCCCCTCCCTGCTCCTCGGTGACCCCCTCCTGCACCACGCTGCTAGCCTCTTGCCCCACTCCTTCAGAGCCCTCTCGTAGATCACTCCACAAACTGCGAATGGTTCTCCGCCAGGTTCTTTCCCCTGCTCGGCTTCTCCTCCTCCTACCCCTTGTGCATCTCCGCTGACTGCGGACGATTATGCGCCGGGTTCTGTCCCCTGCTTGTCTCCGGCTGCTCCTCCGCCCCTACCCCTTTTGCATCTCCTCCAACCACCGCCGCCCACTACCCATCTGCGCCACCCCCTCCTACCACGTTTCAATCTTGAGCGCCGCTCACTACCGATCTTCGCCATCCCTCCTTAACTCCGTTCCTGCAATTGACCTCTAGAATCATCATTTTTCATGCTCTCAAACTGCATTTTACAGAATCATCATTTTTCATGACCAGCATTTTACGTCACTTCTGCCGGTTTGTTAGCTTTCTCATCGTTAAAAGATGACCCCTGGATTATACTACTCCCTCTGTTCCTAAATATTTGTCTTTCTAGACATTTCAAATGGACTATCACATACGGATGTATGTAGACATATTTTAGTGTAGATTCACTCATTTTGCTCCGTATGTAGTCACTTGTTGAAATCTCTAGAAACACAAATATTTAGGAACGGAGGGAGTAGTATACAATAGAGACCGTATATTTAAGGGTTCATTTTTTTACCAAGATATGTCTCGAGCATTGGTTTCAAAGTTTAGAGAGGGGAGGTTTAAAACCAGGGGTGGTTCCCGCCATGTGACTTGATTGTTCCCGCCATGCATTACCACACTCGTCATGCACAAATCCCCACAAAAGTTGCCCTGAGATGTGTGGCTCCGAGCGTAGGTTCGAGTGGACCATGGTTCCACACAATATTTTCAGGGAGAGGGGAGGTTTAGAACCATGGTTCAGCCGAACCTACAGTCAAAGCCGTCCGATCTAGCATGACTCACATGTGGATCCGCGTCCTGTCAAGATTCAAATGTCTCTTATCTCGTGCTATCATTCCTAATACGTCTCTGTTAGCGATGCCTAGGCTTGGGGTCTCTATATTTTTTGGGGGCATGATGAGCTGGCACACCTTCCCATGCTACTGTAGCACAGGAGCCAAGCACGAGAAATACAAAAATAATTCTATGCCAGGCTTGTCGGAACTTTTTTTTATGGAAGCAATGTTCAGTAAAAACTGTATGCCACATGTACATTGAGAGAAGTCTGAATATTGCTATTTGAATAACAAACTTTCCACTTATGACTACGAGTCTATTCTCAAGATATCCAAAAAAGCTAGAACTGGAAAAACATTTAGATGCCGCCATATTGACCATAAATTAGAACTCTAGCATGCAACAAAAATATTAGATAGTAATCCAGAAATATTCAATATTGCACAAATTTCAGATGCTCTCACTATGTTGCCAGTAGATTTATGATGTATATGTCAACATCTAAAATTTTGTATGCACTAAAACAGCCGTGAACAGTGCAAGTGCATGGGAGACAGCGCTAACTTCTTTCAAGAATGGCCCGTTATTTTATTCTCTATATTGTTATTATATTGTTAGCAATCAGTAGCATTAACGCGGGATGGTTCCCGCCATGTGACTTGATTGTTCCTGCCATGCATTACCACACTCGTCATGCACAGATCCCCACAAAAGCTGTCCTGAGATGTGTGGCTCCGAACGTAGGTTTGAGTGGACCATGGTTCCACACAATATTTTCGGAAAGTTTATCAGTATATATCTAGTTTAATAAATCTTAAAAAGATGGAAAATGTTATGCTTGCTAGCTTTCATGACCAGCAAGTGTTTAAGATTGAACAAACTACTATGGAATGAAGTTCCATAGTAATCCAAAGTAATCGGCAGATTTTCATGCTTGCATTTACAGTAAGTGAGATCCACCAATTTATTTGTATCACACCCTTTCCGAAAAATTTGTATCACACAGCTTTGAGCGTTAAGCAGGGAGGGAGGCTTCAATACTCCTCCGCTTGAGTTTCTGGCATACTGAAAGCTAGCGACTGGATGTTGTTGGGTTCTTTTGGCCAAATTTTTCTTCACCATACAGGTGGAACAGGCTATTTACTGCCAAAGGTGTCCGGAAAGATTCCAACCAGGAGATTACAAATACAAAACACGGAAGCAACACACATTAGACCATGGAGATAGGGCAACACACACATTAGACCATGGAGATAGGGATCAGATCATTTGAGTACAAATTTTGGACAAACTGCTGATGGGTTTAATTTTGTACCAAGTTAAGGTCAACTCTAACCGATCCCCTATCCGGTTATACGAAAGGATAAATTCGGTTTTCCTTCTCTATACCACACCTAGCCGATCCCCTAAACCGAATAGAGAAGGATAAACCCCTCCCACCCGCCTAAATATCCTCACCGGTTGCGCGATCGAGTAAAAGTGGCGCCTTCTCTCCCCCGCCCATGCGCCTCCTCCATTCCCACCGCAGCTGGTCCCATGCACCGCCGCCTCCACCAATGAACAACCCTCTTTCCAGAATGGATAGCCTGGACCCTTCCGCCACCCCACCGGCTTGTCGCCGCCGGAAACCACCACCAGCCGCCGCCCGCGGC
Organism: Triticum monococcum; assembly: GCA_034509565.1. Taxonomy (NCBI): domain Eukaryota; kingdom Viridiplantae; phylum Streptophyta; class Magnoliopsida; order Poales; family Poaceae; genus Triticum; species Triticum monococcum. The sequence goes on along the minus strand of CM067846.1, from coordinate 58,317,980 downwards.
GAAGGAAAGGTTGGGGATACAAAAATCTCAACCGGTCTCAAGCTCCGGCTCCAACCGCGGCAAAGGCCACGGGGGTGGCAACGGCCCACCGCCGCTCCTGCTGGAGCCAAGAGAGCTTGAAAACCGATGACGATGGCGGCCCTCGCCCAGGAGGCCGTGAATAAGAGGAAGAAGAGGACCACTCCGACGCCTTGTCCACGTCCGGCGGCTCGTGCAACATCTCCGATGACCTCAGCGGCGACTGCACCGACGCGGCCGGTGGCCGCAACTGGCAAGAAGGGTCGTGGCCGCCAATTGCTCGACAAAATGCCGACAAGGTAAAGCAAAACCACCTTTCACATTTTGGCCAACGAATTTTAGACGGTGATTGGAACTCCATCGATGGTGATGGAATTTGTTCGTTTTGTTATTGCAACAGCCATGACTTTCTCCACCTCTATCGGTTCCTTGGAAATCTTGATTTAGACATGTCCAATGACACCAATAAGAAAGCAAAACTTCATGCCGCACCCTCATAAGTCCATGCTGGCCGATAATATGATCGCGTGCGACCAGAAAATTTCCGACCTGGATATCCAGGGGAGACATGCGCCAATCTGTATAGATCTCTGACGGGGAAGACCGGAACTCGGCAGCGTCCAAATCGAAGAGGTCGACATGTGGCAGAAAGACGAATTGGCGGACAAAAAGCGTTAGGGACAAACTGGAATTTGAGATGGCCACGGGTCTCTGAGCTACACGCAGTACGCTTGATTAGTGATCAGGCATATATATCTTCTCAATGAAGACAAGTGAACTCGACATAAGACGCTGACTAGGTAAAGATGGAGGCAAATTTTAACATGGTCCCTCTTACCTTCTTTTTATATGTGAGATAAGAAGGTAAGAGTCAATCAAGCCATTCATTGATGAGATCAACGGCTAAGATCTATTTTATACTCTTACCTTTCATGTGAAAAGAGGGGGTAAAAGGGACCATGTTAAAACTGCTCAAAGATGGAACTGTTGTAAACTCGACATAGCTACCGTTGTGCTTGATACTAAAAGATCAATCAGCTACAGTTCTCCAAATAAATGTTCCACTTATTCCTGTCGTCGTGGAATCAAAGGAGGTATCTTTCTTATATACCAGCCTATAGCCTCTCGCAATGTTATAGATTCCTGGTGTCTGCCATTCCTTATGTCTGCCAAGCCTAATTAAGCTAGCACATGACCATCCTTGCCTAAGAGCTTGTTCGGTTGAGGTAGATTTGAAGGGGATCGAGGGGAATTAAATCCCCTAGGATCCAAAATCCCTCCAATCTCCCTCGGGTGCTGCATAAGCTGTATGCGGTGCATCCATAGATTTACTAGAAGGATAAGGCTAGGTACACCCACCAATGTATGTGGTGCGGTGCCACGTGGATAAGTAATGAAACCAACACCACTGAAGTACATCGTGCACCTTAATTTCCCATTGCCTCCCAGGCCTAATTAGTTCAAACATGTGGAAAGACCCCAAAGAGAGTGAGCTAAGCATGGAAGGCAAGAATGGGATCCAGGCATATCAGAAATCAAAGAAAGCTCGTCCATAGGTGCTTGCTCCTCTCAAACTTCTTTTTATAGAGCTAGATAGTAACATCAGGAACATGCACTGCACATTATATTAATTGATCTGCTGCTACAAACACTTTAATTTCATTGCTGCTACTGCATGTCATATTTCTGAAAAGAAGTAAAGATTTGATACTTGGAAGTACATAGTCAATTAGGATGAATTGAAGGAATTGAGCCAGCTAAAGGGCACTGAGTTAAGCTGACTCTAACGAAAGAGTCCCAGAGCTAACCATTTCATTTATGGAAGATGAACCCACTGTAACATAGATGACCTCGTAGTACATTTGTGGGCAGGCGTCCGGCTACCATTGCTGCAGTATTTAACATGTGCTATGTTTCCCGGTGCTCCCGGGAAACACGATGTCATCAGTGCTTTTGCATGGTTTATAGGTGCACATTGGTGTACTCGACCTACCTTGTTCCTGAATCCTGATACACTACAGCTGCAGTGTTTAACTTGAGTGCATGCTGAGTTAGAAGAGTTTGAAGACAAGCACAGAGTAGGATTAACTAAACTAGAAACATCACGGTCATGATGGTGACCATCGAGATAATTAAGCAACAATCGGTAACCTCGCCAGGATGCCAGCTGCTCGATCGTTAGATCTACATGAATAAGAAGATTTCACGACGTCACTCAAAGATATGACCCTCAACACAATCCATTCTGTCTAGATGATATCTAGAATTAACATTGATCTCACTACCTAATTGAGTGAAAACCTACCCTTCAAAGTAGTAGAGTTCTTCTCCATTTTGTGTTTGCGCTTCGTTAAAGGATTTAGTTGCACATATAAATGTGGATCGCAAGAAACAGAATGCTGGCACAGCTCCTAATTAATCTTGCATCAAGGCAGTACCGGCTTGTTGCTAATTTTTGTTTGCTGTAAAAAGTAATCACAAAATATGAACACATCAGAATGGATCGATCTTTCACTAAGAACTCAATTCTTATCCGCTAAAATGCGTCAGGAACTGTATTGAGAATTTAAGACGGCCACGGGTTCCTGAGCTATAGGCAGTATGCTTGATGTTGTTGATCAGGCACCTACCATCCGCCTCCTTCTACCTTCATCTCCTCCCCCACCGACCAGCCCTATCCCACACACGGTGGCGCTCCTTACCGTCTCGCCCTGGTGACTACTTCTTCGATCTAGAGCCTAGCCTGTCTTCCTCTGCGGCCAATGAGATCTTGCTGCTCATGCCATGCCCGGATTGTGGCAATTCAGCCAGTGGGGATTCTACTTAGCTTCCATCCCTGATGATGGTGTGGAAGTGGATGTAATTCCACCATGGATGTCAGGCTGTAATTGTAGACATGTGCCTGAGTGTTTGAAACCTATTCGATCTGTGTTTATGTAGTGCACTCCTTTTGCCTTAATCTTAAATCACCTTTTTTTATATAATTTCACAGGTGTTTTCTTTGCTCAGTGTGCTCTGTTCAGATCGGTTGCTTGGATGCCAGTTCAGTGCAACTTCCAGCAAAAGAACTGAACCCAAAGAGCAGATGGTTGCTGAAACCAAAGAGAGGGAAAGGCTTGCAGCTCTTCAAGAAGCCATGTTGCAATGTCAACCCATTACTGCTGGTGCAAAAAATGGTTTGTTGCCAGTGTGCTTGTTGAACGCAGATCTAGTGTATCAGTTCAAAGCACAACACCAACTGAAGCTCAACTGGTAGACGTGCCACAAAGTTATCTCTTTCGACAAGTGATCTAGCTAGTGTTACTCCTCCTACTGTGCAAGAAGATGTTCAGGCTGTACCCCCTACTGCTCCGCTAGTGAGCCAAGTGCTCATCTTGTTTATTCAGGCACTTGCTCTAGGACTCATACATGCCTTCTCTTTTGGCACCAGTGTTCCCATGGATGTCAAGCTGTGATCATAGACATGTGCCTGAGTGTTTAAAACTTATTCGATCTGTGTTTATCTAGTGCATTCCATTTGCCTTGATCTTAAATCGCCGTTTTGTAATGCAGATGCTCTGCAGCTTGGTCATAACAAATAGTGTTGTGCATTACTGAAACACAGGCTAGAGTTGGCCATAAAGACTGAAACACAAGCCCATTTTCCAGTATTTTTTGGAATAGATCATTCCTGGTTTCTAGTTTATACCTATGTAGGTGACATCTCCATTGAGGATGGTTCAAACTACATACTAATAAAACTTGACATAGGCTAGTTCAAACTACATACTAATAAAACTAGATCAAGTTGGTGACAGACATCAGATGCTTCTAAACAAGCAAGGGGCATCGCTTCCTACTCCTAGGGCACACGATTAATTGTCAGACGTGCACAACTGAGGTTCACACGGACACACCAAGCACCAACAAAGAACTAAAAACACAGAGCAAAACCTCCTCCATCACTTACCGGCAACGGCAAGAGCGTGCTTCCGGGAAAGGGCGGCCTGCAGGCCGGCCACCTGTGCCCGGAGCTCCTGCTCCTCCTTCATCTTCTTCTGCTTCGGACGCTTGAGCTTGTTGCGCAGCAAGAACACGCCGTACGACGCTGCGATCGGGGAAAGGGAAGTCACCAATGTTGGGAATAAGCCGTGGCAAGCCTGGGACACGGTGCGCGTGCGTGCGCGCGGTGAACGCGTCGGGCTCGGCCCGTGGCAGCCTGGGTTGTGTGCATACGTGACCAGGTGTGTGTGTGGCGTGCGTGTGCATGCAGGTGGAGCTGGGCACCGGTTCGTGGCCGTGCCGAGTCTGTAGGAGGGCGTGTGTGCGTGCGTTGGCGAAAGTGACGGGGTGAGCGTGGTGATCCGTTGGAGTGCAGCAGCGTGGGCGCGTTTGAACGCGTCCGGGGCGCAGTGCATGCGGATCGTGGCCAGGTTATTTGGAGTTGGGTGCGGGGTGTGTGTGCACCCTTATAAACTCCCCCTCCCCTTGTACTGCTTTGTGCCAGCTTGTTTATCAGAGAAATGAGAAGGCCGTACGTGCGGCTGGGCGTTCGAGCGCCTATAGAAATTTTTTGTTGTGTCTTGCTCCTTCTTGTACCTCCATCCATCCACGACAGAGAGAGCTAGCTAGGCTTCGGCAACAACAATTGATAGCTATAATCTTGACTTAGCGGTGCGTGAGTGGCGGACGAGCCGTTGCGCTGATGCATGCATGGTTGTTAGCTGCACAGCTGGATCTTGTTGATCGTGGAAATATTCCAGTGAGTAGTTAGTGCATGGGTTAGTGGCTTAATGTGGTGGCTGTTAGGCTAGTGCGTGCGTGACTTGCGGTATGAGCCGAGCCTAGAAGTCAGAGATGGGGTAGTCTCCGCCGGGACCGTGGTATGCGCATGGTCTGTTGTGAGAGAGGTCCTCTGGGTAGGCTGCGGTGTGTTGCCGCGCCCGGGTATGTGCCTAGTAAAGAGAAGCCGTTCGTACGGCCGAGGCACCGTTCGTGCGGCGGAGGCGTTTGTGCGCCGAAAAAATTATGTGCTCCATCTTCCACCTTCGTTTGTGCGATGAGAGAAAGAGAGCGGCACCAACATTTGATATCATGAGCTGGTTCATCTTGGACGGGGTTCGCCGTGCCGGAGGCGTGCCGGTGATGACGATATTCGCGGCGGCTGCGCGATGAAGCTCCGAGCCGTGTGTTGGCCTATGAAGGTGGGCGGCGCTGCGGCTATCATGGCGCGTGACGGAGACGGCGGGCGATGACGTCGTACGTGCGGCGACCGTGAAGGCCGCCGAGGCGCTACGTGGTGGCGCGGTGACGCGGCACAGCGTGGCGGCGTGAAAGCATGGAGGCCGCGGCGGCCGTGGCACGGTGGCCGGGAACATCGACAACAAGGGACGCACCGCGGTGGCCACGGTGCGGAGGTCGGGCGGCGTGGCTGACTTCTTCGCGTGCGATGGATGGCCGGCAACGAGTACAAGGCAATGGCTGATGGTGAGCTATATCAAGATTAGAAGGGGAATTGATAGCTATAATCTTGACTTAGCAGTGCGTGAGGGGCGGACGAGCCGTTGCGCTGATGCATGCATGGTTGTTAGCTGCACAGCTGGATCTTGTTGATCACGGAGATATTCCAATGAGTTGTTAGTGCATGGGTTAGTGGCCTAATGTGGTGGCTGTTAGGCTAGTGCGTGCATGACATGCAGTGTGGCCGAGTGCATGTAGCGGCAAGCCAAGTCAGTGCGTGCGTGCGTGGTAGCTAGCCTGGTTTGTGTGCACGGGTGATCGAAGAGTGATGGTATGAGTCGAGCCTAGGAGCCAGAGATGGAGTAGTCTTTGCCGGGACCGTGGTATGCGCCTGGTCGGTTGTGAGAAAGCTCCTTTGGGTAAGCTGCGGTGTGTTGCCGCGCCCGGGTATGTGCCTAGTAAAGAGAGGCTGTTCGTATGGCCGAGGCGCCGTTCGTGCGGCGGAGGCGTTTGTGCGCCGGAAAAATTACGTGCTCCATCTTTCACCTTCGTTTGTGCGATGAGAGAAAGAGAGCAGCAACAACAACAAACATGAACAGAGTGCGTCCAAGGACCGCCCAAAGTTCACCACCAGCGCCGGGATCTGCCATCTGCCTTCGAGAGAGAAAATGAAGGGGAGAGAGGATTAGAACTTTAGAGGAGGAAGAAGATGGGAGAGAAGGGGGGCGGAGGAGAAGAAACAGAGCTGATCCGTCGAAGAGCTGCGCCGGAAGGGGAGAAGTGCCGGCGAGACGAGGTGCGTCGGTCGCCGGGAGAGCTCTGGAGCTGAGAGAATCTCCAGCCGCGCCCCCAGCAAGGCCCCCAGACGATTTTTCGGCCGTTGGCATCGAAAAATCGACACAGTCGTGCCTCCAAGGGTTCATTTTTCGCCGGCTTGGATCGAAATTGGCACCGGCGGACCCAACTCGAACCCGGTGCGCTGGGGGGTGCTCGGGGGCCCCGGGCGAATCGTTTTTGGCACGAAACAGCCGCGGGCCCTCCTTGCCAGCGACTCGTCTCTTTTCTCGCCGCTTCGTCGTCTTCATCGCCTCGGTTCACACGGCGAGTCAATGCCAAAGCTGCCGCACGCTGTCGCGCCGGTCAGCCTCCTCCATTGATGCCTCACGGGCGGCGCAGTGACCGGGCGACGCGTGTCACCTCGCCCGCCATGCGTACGCGCGGGGTCTCCGCCTATATAAGCCGACCCCCAGAGCGCCGGTGACACGCACAGAGTCTCCACCGCCACAGCGCCATTTCTTCCCCTTTCCTCCCTCTCCTCTCGCCGTCTCCAGTTCAAAGCATGGCCGAGCGCTTCCCAGGCGATGGTGCGGTGACGAACGGCTTCGGCCGCCGCCACCTTCACGAGGACGAAGCTCGGCTCCTCTTCGAGGCCGAGTACCCGGTACCGCCAGACATGCGGGTGCCCGGGTCGTGGAGGATCAGCGCCGGCGGGGTCCCGGTGCCACCACGATCCACCGGGGCGGCGCGACGTGCGGAGATCGCACGTATCCGCGCCTCTCTGCCACGGGCGGCGAGGGAAGGTCTACGATACGTCCCCGACAGCCCGCTCTGGGAGCCCTACTTCCGCCGCTGCCACGCCGAGCAGCTCGAGGCCACCAACGGCGTCGTGCCCTCCAGAAGGCTCAACTCCGAAGGCCGACGCCGGTGGTGGCACGCCCGGCCGCACGCTGGAGGCCGTCCTCGAGTACATCAAGGGCGGCAACATGCCGAAGCTGGAGTACCCCGCTCCCCCGTTCATCTCTCGCCGGCGTGGGAGCTCGTGGACGCCGAGGCGCATGGACCGGGGGGGTCCTCCTCCTTGTTCGGCCGCTCGTCCGACTCTCCCTGCCTCCACCCCGTCAAGCCGGAGCCCCAGGACACGCTTGTCAGCGCGGGCACCCGCAGCTTTGGCATCCGCATTGACGACTCCGCCCCCGCCTCTGGCCGCCTCGTTCTTGTAAGGCCGAAGCCGGAGCCCGGCCTACCCGCGGAGTACGAGGGGATAGCCCGACGTGGCTTCTCCGACCAGGACGCCCTACGATGGGCGCGAGACGACTACCTCTGCGACGAGATGGTCCGGCAGCGCCGGTCCCTGGAGGAGATAGCTGTCCGCAAACGTGGGCGAGAGGATGAGCGCGGCGTCGTGATCCTCGACAGCGACGACGACGAGGACGTCCCCGGACGGTCCAACCCGCCGCGCCAACCGGTGGAGGGTTGCTGCAGGGACGGCGGCCGCGGAGGAGGCGGCGACGACGAAGATGACGACGACGGCGGCAGCGGCGACTACACGGGGTTCTGCCACCTCCTCGGCATGTAGAACTGCAAGGGCGACGGGCGGCGAGGAGCGGCGAGGAAGACGGCGGGGAGCAGCCTAGTAGCATTTTTTCTTTTTTGTAAAATATTTTAAATATGTACGAAGTCACCGAAGTTTGGTTGAATTTGCGATGTGTTTATGCCGGAATTAAAATTTTCAAAAAAACGTGGGCGCCGCGACTGGGGGGCATGCGACGGTGCGTCCCCAGGGGACGATTTTTACCGCCTCCTAGGGGGCCAACGGCTGAAGATGCTCTGATCTGGGAGAAGAGGGGAAAGTGGTCCAGGGCAAGGATGAAACCGCTAGAAGCTTCGTGAATCTGAGAGGGGTTCTCACGGTCATTCCAACGGTGGCCGTTCGATCAGGTGCTAGTTTCGGTCCAGTCCGTTCATTTGTTGGTCATTGTGTCCTGCTCACACCAGTGACACCGCCGTCACTCGCTGCTCCTCGCCTCTGTGTGTGGCCCTCCTCCTCTGCCTCTTTTATCGGCCCCATGTATCAGCTACACAGCCAGGTCGTCCTTCGGGTCTGGTTTGCAAAGGGAGGGAGGGGCTGCGGTGGTTCAGCGTGTGATTTGGGATGTTGGGTAGGGGCATTCTTGACCCACTTGTCAAATGCTTCGTCTCCTTCATGAAAAAACTAACGATATATCTACTAAATCTCTTTTGGATCAACCAAGTTTGATGTGTGGCTTTAAGCATAAACTTGATTTTTTAAGTTGAATTGGCTTCCTTCGATTACCAAATTCCTTTCGATGCCCTAAGAAATACTCCCTCCGTCCCATAATATAAGAGCAGTTTTAAGATAGGGACGGAGGGAGTAGATTATAATCGACGAACCGATAACACCTTCGGTTCAGATTCCTACTGGTCGGACCGCCAGTTCATCGGTTTGATTACTAGGGTTTTTACCATCAAATAATATAATTAGAGTCATAATATATGCTAATACAAAAATAAAATAGGATCAAATACAAGCGGTTTCCTCTATTAGACAACAAAGGAGAATAGTTGAGGTGCTTATCCCCATGACTTGGGATCGAATCCCATTACATGCACCAATATTTTTTCTCGGTTTCTCTCCACACTAGTTTGATGGCCCGGTTTATTAGCCGGTTCCATGAAAAGACCGCTCAGGCTGACAGGTTCTCACTGGTCTAGTTGTGGGTCGGTCTTTTGTGCTTAAAAACCGGCAGGGTAGCCGGTTCAGGTCTTTTCTGGTTCAAGCGTCAGTTTGGTCCCATTTTTCAAACTATGGTTGTAATTATATTAACCCCCTCATTTCTCATGTTGGTCCCATCGTTCTCCACACTAGTTCGACCGTCCGGTTTATTAGATGGTTCCATGAAAAAACCGCTCAGTCAGACAGGTTCTCATCGGTCTAGTTGCAGGTCGACCTTTTGTGCTTAAAAACCGGGAGGATAATCGTTCTGGTTTTTTATGGTTTGACCGTCAGTCTGGTCTGAATTTTTAAACTATGGTTGTAATTACATTAGCCCCCTCATTTCTCATGTTCGTCCCATCGTTGGCCCATCCTATGACAGCTCATTATGGTGGACTCCCCCCTCACGTGTTGGTCTCCAACCCTTTCCTTCAGGCTTCTCTGCCTGCTAGGGTCGCCACTCACCCCCAACCCCGCATGTGATGTGCTTGGACCTGGTTCACCATGAACGACATCGTCCAGTGTCATGGCTGCTTGTGTTTATCCGTTATTCTCTCTTGGACCATGGATCCGGTGTATATCATGTTGTTCATCTTTATCACTCGACAATGAGGACTCCGCTGCCACAGAAGCCCTGCCACCAACACCAACACCTTCCAATGGTCCCTCTTGCCAATGCCAAGCTCCAAAGACAAAGCCCACAAGAGGGAGTACGATGCCAAGGCGCCGTCATCATCCTACCACACAGGATCAAGGGTTTCCTCCGGAGCTACCACAGTGGCCCAATCGAAGGAGGGGTGAGGCAACAATTCAGCGATGCTCCAAGGTCAACGGCGCCTGCAAATGTCGCCATCACTAGTCATAGGCCCAAGGTCGTGACAGGGTTTTCATTCCAAGCTCCCAACACACCTCAACCGCACATCCAACTGCATCGGCGCCGCTAAGACCACCAACAATAGACAACACGTCGATGAAGAAGCACATGGAAACCACCACAGCCAGCGCACCTCGCGGAGACTACTGGTGGCCAAACACCAACACGAGCCACCAGGCCAGAACTGACGACAGCCGATCAGAATCCAGGCTATCGGACGCAGCACGAACCATCATGCCCTGCCGAGCACCATGCTAGCAAGGGGATGGAGGAGCGCTGCCCGAGGCCACAAACCACCACGGTTCCTATCCGTAACCCTAGGCCAGACGCACCGAAGACGCCAGATCCGCAGCATCTGCACCTCCTTGCTTCGAAGACGACAGCAATGGCACGATTGTGTGAGCAATGTCGGAGGCTCGTCAATGGTTGTGGTAGTCGGCTCTTCTTGGGCGTGTTCGTGGAGTACCTCGGCTTGTTTGTTGCTGTGAAGTCGGAGCTGTGATGTAACACCCCGGATGTAACTTGCCATATTTGTACTCCGACTCTTGCCATTTCGGCTTTAAGTTATGAGATTCCCTTCGTGGTTGGGTTTGTCTTCTTTTGCATTTTGTTCATGTCATGCATTTCATATCATGTCATCATGTGCATCGCATTTGCATACGTGTTCGTCTCATGCATCCGAGCATTTTCCCCGTTGTCCGTTTTGCAAGCTGACACTTATACGTGCACCGGCGTCCCCCTCTTGTCTCTTTTCATGAGCGGGTGTTAAACGTTCTCGGAATGGACCGAGATTTGCCAAGCGGCCTTGGTATACCACCGGTAGACCGCCTGTCAAATTTTGTGTCATTTGGAGTCCGTTTGATGCTCCAACGATTAACCGGGGAATCACAAAGGCCTCGTGTGTGTTGCAGCCGAACCCCCTCCAAAACGGCCCAATAACCCATCCAAACCTCTTCCATGTCCTCCACGGTCGGATCACGACCGCGTGGTCGAAAACTACACCCCATTTGGACACTCCTACGTCCTCCTAGGTATAAATATGCGATCCCCTCCACTTTCTCGCGCAGAAGAACCCTAATATTTTCCCACTCCGCCGTCGGACGAATTTCGCCGCCGCCCCGCTCCAGTGAGGGCGCGACACATGTCCACCGTGCCGTCCCCGCCGCTGCGGCCCATCGGACCTGATTCGGGCCCGCAGGGCCCGTCCGCCGCCCGCGCCTCCCAGCGCCTTCGCCACCGCCTGCTTCTGCTCGCGCCGCCGCCCTCCAACCGCGCCGCCACGTCGCCGGGCCCCGCGCTGCCGCCGCCTCGCCGGGCCCCGCGCCAGCGCCTCCGGCCGCTCTCCGCCCGCGGGCCTCCCCCGTCGCCTCTCCGGCTCGCCGCCGGCCGGATCCGGCGAGATCCGGCTCGGAGGAGCTCGCCGCCCTTCTTCCTCCCCCACGGCGACGAACTCCGGCCACCTCGACTTCCGTGCCCCGACGAACCCTAGATCTGGACCCGGAGGTTGACCCGATTTTTCGTCTAAGTCCTTTTTCTGCTAATTTTTCTGCCTCTGTTCTTTGCATCATAACTCCATGACCGTAGCTCCGTTTCATGCGCATGATATATCAAAATGATCATTGGGAGATGCTCTTGATTTAATTCTATTGTGGCATGCTTGTTTGAGTCCATCTTGATGTCCAAATGGCCGATGCAAGAGTGCTATAAAATGTTTGCTCCTGTTACTTATCAGAATATGAGAATTTGTCATTTTTGTCACTTCTGTTGTTTGCATCATATGGGCATGAGCTCTACATGTGTTTTGGTCTATGCCATGCCATCTTTACAGGGGTGCTTTCCATATATTTTTGTGATCAATGTGGTGACTAGCACAAGCATGCAAAGTAGCCTTCGTGATATTGCTGATTTCAGGGACTTAGGATTTTGCTAAGTCCTTGGTCTGCTGTTATTTTTATGCCATGTAAACTAGATGCTACAGTGAGATACATGCTTGTTTTGAGTTGCTTCAGTAGATGATTTGGACATATGGTTATGCTCTATCCATCCATGCCCCTGTTTGCAATTATGGAGTGCCCTAGCATGTCTTACTCTTACTCTACTTTTGCTATAAAATGTTCCTGGCAGATTGTTTATATGTTAATCGATTTTGCTATAAAATGTTCCTGGCAGATTGTTTACATGTTAATCAATTTTGCCTTCATAACTCTGTTTATGCCATGCTTAGTTTTTCTGCTAAGTCTGAATCTGTTTATAAAACTTGCTATGTTTACATGGGTGCCATCACATCTTCTGTGCCTTTTTGGCTCATGATCAGTAAGGGACTTTTGTTCTATGCTTTGAGTAGATTCATGCCATGCCTTTTTTTGCTATGATATGTTCCTATAGCATGTTGTTTGCTTGCTCTAAACATTGCTTCCTGATGTTATTCCTCACATGTTAGTATTTTCACAGTCTGTGAAGCTGATACCTTTTAAACTTTTGTCATGCTTGTTTGAACCTGTTCTAGTAGTTCTAGTGTGATTTAGCCGTAGGTCAATGTTCATGTTTTGTCAAGCATCTTGAGTAGACCACTGCCATGTGCTTTTTTGTTATGTTGGAGTGTAGTAGCTTAGTTTCTTGGTGCATTCTACATGGCATCGTGCTGTTAATCACAAAATTGTGCCATTCTTATTTTGCTTGCCATTTGCAAACCGTGCATCCGATTCCGGTGATCTTTATATCAATTTCGACCGAAATCATCTCGTCCTTCCAGCGGCACACTTGGTTTGCCAAGTTGATGGCTTGTTCATTCTTTCTCTTCCGAAGCACGCATATGCATTGCATATCACATCCCGCATGTCATGCCATGTTTTGCATCATGTTGCTTGCGCATTGCTCCGTGATTGATTGTTGGTCCTTTGCTTGTGTTCTTGCTTTGGGTAGAGCCAGGAGACGAGTACGTGATCGAGGAACCTGTTGAGTACGCTTACAAGGATCAAGCTTTCGTCTACTCTGAGAACTTTGCAGGCAAGTTGACCATACCCTCAAAATCACTTCTATCTTTGCTTGCTAGTTGTTCGCTCTATTGCTATGCCGCGATACCTACCACTTGCTATATCATGCCTCCCATATTGCCATGTCAAGCCTCTAACCCACCTTTTCTAGCAAACCATTGTTTGGCTATGTTACCGCTTTGCTCAGCCCCTCTAATAGCGTTGCTAGTTGCAGGTGAAGATGAAGTTTGTTCCATGTTGGAACATGGATGTTGTTGGGATATTATTATTATATCTTGTTACTTTAATGCATCTATATACTTGGTAAAGGTTGGAAGGCTCGGCCTTATGCCTGGTGTTTTGTTCCACTCATGCCGCCCTAGTTTCCGTCATACCGGTGTTATGTTCCTTGATTTTGCGTTCCTTACGCGGTTGGGTGTTATGGGAACCCCTTGAGAGTTCGCCTTGAATAAAACTCCTCCGGCAAGGCCCAACCTTGGTTTTACCATTTGCCTACCTACCACCATATACCTTTCCCTTGGGTTCTTCAGACTCAAGGGTCATCTTTATTTTAAACCCCCCCGGGCCAGTACTCCTCTGAGTGTTGGTCACAAAATTGTGCCATTCTTATTTTGCTTGCCATTTGCAAACCGTGCATCCGATTCCGGTGATCTTTATATCAATTTCGACCGAAATCATCTCGTCTTTCCAGCGGCACACTTGGTTTGCCAAGTTGATGCCTTGTTCATTCTTTCTCTTCCGAAGCACGCATATGCATTGCATATCACATCCCGCATGTCATGCCATGTTTTGCATCATGTTGCTTGCGCATTGCTCCGTGATTGATTGTTGGTCCTTTGCTTGTGTTCTTGCTTTGGGTAGAGCCAGGAGACAAGTACGTGATCGAGGAACCTGTTGAGTACGCTTACAAGGATCAAGCTTTCGTCTACTCTGAGAACTTTGCAGGCAAGTTGACCATACCCTCAAAATCACTGCTATCTTTGCTTGCTAGTTGTTCGCTCTATTGCTATGCCGCGATACCTACCACTTGCTATATCATGCCTCCCATATTGCCATGTCAAGCCTCTAACCCACCTTTCCTAGCAAACCGTTGTTTGGCTATGTTACCGCTTTGCTCAGCCCCTCTTATAGCGTTGCTAGTTGCAGGTGAAGATGAAGTTTGTTCCATGTTGGAACATGGATGTTGTTGGGATATCATTATTATATCTTATTTACTTTAATGCATCTATATACTTGGTAAAGGATGGAAGGCTCGGCCTTATGCCTGGTGTTTTGTTCCACTCTTGCCGCCCTAGTTTCCGTCATACCGGTGTTATGTTCCTTGATATTGCGTTCCTTACGCGGTTGGGTGTTATGGGAACCCCTTAACAGTTCGCCTTGAATAAAACTCCTCCAGCAAGGCCCAACCTTGGTTTTACCATTTGCCTACCTACCACCATATACCTTTCCCTTGGGTTCTGCAGACTCAAGGGTCATCTTTATTTTAAACCCCCCGGGCCAGTGCTCCTCTGAGTGTTGGTCCGAAACGGGCAACCTGCGGGGCCACCTCGGGGCAACTTGAGGGTTTGTTTTAGTCATAGCTTGACCTATCCGGTGTGCCCTGACAACGAGATATGTGCGACTCCTATCGGGGTTTGTCGGCACATCAGGCGGCTTTGCTGGTCTTGTTTTACCATTGTCAAAATGTCTTGTAACCGGGATTCCGTGACTGATCGGGTCTTCCCGCGAGAAGGAATATCCTTCGTTGACCGTGGGAGCTTGTGATGGGCTAAGTTGGGACACCCTTGCAGGGTTTTAAACTTTCGAAAGCCGTGCCCGCGGTTATGGGCAGATCGGAATTTGTTAATGTCCGGTTGTAGAGAACTTGAAACTTAACTTAATTAAAATGAATCAACCGCGTGTGTAGCCATGATGGTCTCTTTTCGGCGGAGTCCGGGAAGAGAACATGGTCTCGTGTTATGCATGAACATAAGTAGCTTCAGGATCACTTCTTGATCACTATTAGCTTCTCGACCGTGTTTTGCTTCTCTTCTCGCTCTCTTTTGCGTAAGTTAGCCACCATATATGCTAGTGCTTGCAGTAGCTCCACCTCACTACCCTTTCCTACCTTTAAGCTTAAATAGTCTTGATCGCGAGGGTGTGAGATTATTGAGTCCCCCTGACTCACAGATACTTCCAAACAAATGCAGGTGTCGATGATGCCAGTGCAGGGGACGCTACCAAACTCAAGTGGGAGTTCGACGAGGATTCGGGCCGTTACTATGTGTATTTTCCGGATGATCAGTAGAGGAGCCCAGTTGGGACGATCGGGGATCTAGCGTTTGTGGTTGTCTTTCTTTATTTTGGTTCTGTAGTCGGACCTTGATTGTATTCTGGATGATGTATGATATATTTATGTATTGTGTGAAGTGGCGATTGTAAGCCGACTCTTTATCCCTTTCTTATTCAGTACATGGGATGTGTAAAGATTACCCCTCTTGTGACATGCCCACCATGCGGTTATGCCTCTAAGTCATGCCCCGACACGTGGGAGATATAGCCGCATCCTGGGTGTTACAAGTTGGTAATCAGAGCCTTCCCCGACTTAGGAGCCCCCTGCTTGATCGAATCGCTAACGTTGTTGAGTCTAGAACAAAATGTTTTGAGTCTTAGGATTATATATATATCGGAGAGTAGGATTCTTTTTACTCCTCAGTCCCTTCGTCGCTCTGGTGAGGCCTCCTGACCTAGAGTTTTGACTCTTCTCTCCTCAAATTTCACAAAAAAAATTAGGATCACACGGGTATCTTGGAATCGTTCCGATGGTTTTGTGACGAGAACTTTGTTCTTGGTGCCTCCTGACATTTAGGGTGTAACGCCCTCGATGCGGCTATATCTCCCACATGTCGAAGCACGACTTAGAGGCATTACCGCATTGAAAGCAATGTCGCAAGTGAGGTAATCTTCACACAACCCAAGTAATACAATAGGGGAAAAAGATACATAGTTGGCTTACAATCGCCACTTCACACAATACATGAATAAAGCATTACATCATCCAAATACAATCAAGGTCCGACTACGGAACCAAAATAAAAGAAGAACCCCATATGCGACAAGGTCCCCAATCGACCCCAACTGGGCTCCACTACTGATCAACTAGAACGAAATGACACAAAGGGCAAGATCTTCATCGAGCTCCTCCTGAGCTTGGTTGCATCATCTGCACGGACTCATCAGCACCTGCAAGCTGGTTTTGGAAGTATCTGTGAGTCACGGGGACTCAGCAATCTCGCACCCTCGCGATCAAGACTATTTAAGCTTATGGGTAAGGTAAAGGTATGAGGTGGAGCTGCAGCAAGCGACTAGCATATATGGTGGCTAACATATGCAAATGAGAGCGAGAAGAGAAGGCAAAGCACGGTCGATAAAACTATGATCAAGAAGTGATCCTAGAACAACCTACGTCAAACATAACCCCAACACCGTGTTCACTTCCCGGACTCCGCCGGAAAGAGACCATCACGGTTACACACGCGGTTGATGCATTTTAATTAAGGTCAACTTCAGGTTTTCTACAACCGGACGTTAAAAAATTCCCATCTGCCCATAACCGCGGGCACGACTTTCGAAAGTTCAATCCCTGCAGGGGTGTCCCAACTTTGCCCATGACAAGCTCTCACGGTCAACGAAGGAATAGACCTTCTAGCGGGAAGACCCGATCAGACTCGGAATCCCGGTTACAAGACATTTCGACAACGTAAAACTAAACCAGCAACACTGCCCAAATGTGCCGACAAATCCCGATAGGAGCTGCACATATCTCTTTCTCAAGGCACACCGGATTGTCTAAACTTCCGGTAGGCTAGCCCAGAGTTGCCCTGGTGGCCACCGGCGACTGACAAGTTGGACCAACACTCAGAGGAGCACTGGCCCGGGGGTTTAAAATAATGATGACCCTTGGGCGCGCGACCCCCAAGGGAAAAGAAAAGGCTAGGTGGCGAATGGTAAACCCTATGTTGGGCATTGCTGGAAGAGTTTTATTCAGGGCGAACTGTCAAGGGGCTCCCATTATTACCCAACCGCGTAAGGAACGCAAAATCCGGGAACATAACACCGATATGACGGAAACTAGGGCGGCAAGAGTGGAACAAAACACCAGGCATAAGGCCGAGCCTTCCACCCTTTACCAAGTATATAGATGCATTAATTAAATAAGATATATTGTGATATCCCAACAAGTGAACATGTTCCAATGAGGAACAACATCTCCATGTTCCAACAAGGAACAAACTTCAATCTTCACCTGCAACTAACAACGCTATAAGAGGGGCTGAGCAAAGCGGTAACATAGCCAATCAATGGTTTGCTAGGACAAGGTGGGTTAGAGGCTTGGTTCAACAATATAGGAGGCATGATAAGCAATTGGTAGGTATCACAGCATAGGCATAGCAAAAGAGCGAGCAACTAGCAAGCAAAGATAGAAGTGACTTCGAGGGTATGGTCATCTTGCCTGAAATCCCGCAAGGAAGAAGAACGAGTCCATGAAGAAGACAAACGGACGTAGACGAACGGATCCTCACAAACGCGACATTACTGGAACCAACCCGAAGAAGCAAACACCGGAAAGAAGCACACAACATAGTAAACAACCAACACATGAACATGGTATGATATGCGGGATGCAGTATGCGATGCATATGCATGATTTGCAAAGGAATGAATGAACCTGGCCTCAACATGGAAATCCAAGTGTGCCACTAGAAATATGAGATGAAATCGCTTGAAAACGATATAAAGATCACCAGAATCGGAGTTACGGTTTGGAAATGGCAAGCAATTCAAATATGGCACCGGTCTGCGATTACAGCAAGTAGCCAACTAGATGCAACAAGATGAACATGCTACAACACTCAAACATGGCAACAAAATACATGGAAGGGATCCACTCGTGATGCTTAACAAAAGACTAGCACTGAGCTATGGCCAATTCATCCATTAAAAGGTTCAAACAAGCATGGCAAAAATGCATTTGACAAACAGATCTCAGACTTAGTGAAATTAACACTTGTCTGGAATTTCAGATCAGATAGCACTCTTTCGAACATGAAAACTATATGCTACAGGGCCTGAACATGGCAAAGTAAAGCATGGCATGGAGCTACTCAAAGATCTTAACAAAAGTCCCTTAGTGACCTTGAGCCAAAAGGGATCAAAAAATACAATTGCAAGCATGTGAACATGGGAAAAACATAATCAGATCACAGACTTAGTGAAAAACTGGAACATGCAAATCAGATATCAAGTAGGCATGTTTACGAGCTCGATGCACTCACTACAGAGCAAGGCATGACAATCTAAGCATACACCCATCAAGAATACACATTATACAAGCTAGACATGGCAAGAACAATGACATGGCATGCACGGAACAACTACAACATCCTCGGCAAAATCCCTAACAAGTAGACAATCTGCCCAGATTCACGAAATGGGAAAAGTAGAGCTCGATTGACTCAAGCTAGGGTGCTCCATAATTGCAAACAAAGACATGGATGGATAGAGCACTACAAGATTAACAAAACATCCTTACTGATCATCCTCAAAAGAGGCACGGATCACTAGGAAACAACATGAACATATGGCAATATGAGATAAACAGGTCAAGGACTTAGTGGAAATGCTAAGTCCCTGAAATCAGCATTAACGAATGCACCACTTTGCAAGCTTGTGCTAGTCACCATGCACATCACAAAAATACATGGGTTTCACCTCTGGATAGATGGCAAAACATATAACAAAACTCATGAAGAGCTTAGGGGCATATCATGCACACATTAATCATGGCGAAAATGACAAATATGTAATTGGAGCAGCAGATCTGACAATTATCTCAAATAGCATACTTCTAACAGCATTTCGGGCATCAAGATGAACTCAAATGAAAATGATGCAATGAGATGAAATGATGTGCTCTCTGAGACGAACATTTTGATATGCTACACGCTCAAAACGGAGCTATGGATGCGGAGATACAACATGATGAATAAGCGCATTTGAAACATGGAAATCTCAGGGACTTAGTGAAATTTATACCTCTCCAAAAACAGACCTAGGGTTTGGACCCGGGTGCACGCAGATCAAGGTGGAGCCGGATCTTCGCCGGAGTGGATGTACGCGGCGGCCGGACTTGGCGCCCTTGCCGGATCTGGCCGGGAGGAAGAGGCCGGAGAGGCCGGCGATGGCGGCGGTGAGCTCGCGCCCGGCGAGGTTGGTGTCGGCAGCGGCGGAGGCAGCAATCCGGCGAGCCGGCGCCGGCGCGGCGGGTGAAGCGTGGCGGCTCGCGCCTCGGGGCGGCGACCAGATGGGCCGGGCGGGCCGGCCTCGGGCCCGCAGGGCCGCGGCGTTGCGGGGAGAGAGAAGATGGTGAGGTGGCGGCGCGCGATAGGCTGGCGGCGGCGGCGAGGTGATGTGGCGAGCTCCGATTGGACGGAGCGAGGTGGCAGCGGGCGGCGGACATGTCCGGCTCGGCGCGGACGTGTCCGGCGGCGCGAGGATGAAGAAGACTAGGGTTTCGTCCGCGAATTTTTCGAAGGAGACCACATATTTATAGGTAGAGGGAGCTAGGAGAGTCCAAATGAGGTGCGGTTTTCGGCCACGCGATCGTGATCGAACGCTCTAGATGATGGAGGGGGTTTAGGTGGGTTTTCGGTCAAAATGGAGGGGTGTTGGGCTGCAACACACATGAGGCCTTTTCGGTCCCTTGGTTAACCGTTGGAGTATCAAACGAAGTCCAAATGGTACGAAACTTGACAGGCGGTCTACCGGTAGTAAACCAAGGCCGCTTGGCAAGTCTCGGTCCAGTACAGAAATGTTTAATCCCCACACACGAGAAGAAGGTAGAAATGACCACCGGAGGAGATAGGAGCGCCGGAATGCAAAATGGACAACGGGGAAAATGCTCGAATGCATGAGACGAACATGTATGCAAATGAAATGCACATGATGACATGATATGCAATGCATGACATGCAAGCAATGACAAGGCAACAACAGCGAATAACTGGAGGACACCCGGCACATCGGTCTCGGGGCGTTACATAGGGGTTGTGGCAGTGTCCCGGGGAGCTGAGCTCCGAGGTGTTGTTGTCACAATTTTATCGTTGCAGTTCTGGAATACCTGAGTTCGTCGACATCGAAAACTCTTTTATGCAGTTGTTGGTGAGATAACCTCGATGCCACCCAGTACTGGGGTGGGAGTTCGGAAGTATTGCCATAACTCGTATAACGAATGCTTTTCGAAGGTTGAGGTAAATGATTTTCGAAGGTTTCTTGGTTATGTGTTGAAGGATGGATACAGCTGGATGTAGGATTTGCTAGTTTTGGGTGAAATATTATGCTTCCCATGTATCCCCAACACCTGATTGCATAACCAGAAAGTTTCGGGAGTTTCATAGGTGGGAATTCAAGTAGCTCTAGTATTTCTTCCCGCAGATATTTGGTTTGTGATTGGGTAATCCTTACCAATTATTTGTTCATATCCATACCTTGTTGCTTTATTCATCTACCTTTATCTAAGTGGCTTCTCAACTTATGGACGTGTGATGATTTACTTTGGAATTAATTCATTCATTCTTGTTCGAATGTTAAGGCTTTATGTTGCAATTTCGATCCATTGATTCAGCTTGTATATATGTCTTTCAAGATGCTAACGGATGTCAACCTCTTCAGGATGGCTCCTCCAACGCGCCAGAATCCGAACCGCAATGATGGGGAACAGTCGAACCCTCCGCCACCACCTCCACCTCCGGAGGCATGGCCAGCTGTCATGGCCGCCACCAACGCCAACACTTAGATGCTTTTGCAACTCTTGCAAGAGCGCAACCAAGGGCAAGGCAACCAAGGAAATCAAGGCCAAGGCAACAATCAACCTCAGTTTGCTACCCTCAATCAGTTCTTGCAAACCAGCTGAAGTACTTCAGCAACTATGTCGAGGCCACAGACACTGACGACTGGCTCATGGATATCTGCAAACATTTTGATTGTAGCAATGTTAGGCCTGCGGACTTTGTCAAGTTTGCTTCGTTTTAACTCAAGGACCAAGCTGCTGAGTGGCATCAGCAGTACAGAGATTCTAGAGGAGGTTGTGTGATTACCTGGGATGATTTCCGCTGTGACTTCAAAGCTCACCACATTCAACAAAGTGTTGCTGAAAGCAAGCGTGAGGAGTTCCGCAATCTCAAGCAAGGCAACATGTCTATGTATCAATACAATATCATGTTTCAGAGGCTCACTCGCTTCACTAAACAAGACGTCCCTGATGAAAAGAGCAACCTTTATCAATTCAGAGGTGGCCTCAGAGAAGATCTGCAATTAGCTCTCATGCTTCTTGAGCCGACTAAGTATGATGAATCCTACAACATGGAACTAAAGCAAGAAGCCGCTTAGATCAAGTGTGATGCTTCTAAGAAGAGAGTCAGGGCTTCAACTCAAGTGGCAGCTAAGCAACAGAAGTTCTGGTTGCCTCCTCCTCCGTTTCGTCAGCCCTATCAGCAGAAGAGTAAAGGTGGCAATGGATCTGCCCACCCACCCAACCCAGGCTATCAGAACAAAGCTCAATCTCATACTCCAAGGTCAAGTGCTCCTTATCACTGTACGCTCTCAGAGGTTACTTGCAACAAGTGTCAGCAGAAAGGGCACTATGCAAACAAGTGCTTCAACCAAAGGCGCCTTCCGCCTCCTCCTCCTGTGATATCTGCCAGCAATGCAGTGGTTAAGCATAATCCCAAGCATGCTAAAGTCAACATGATGAAAGCAGCTCAGGCAGAGGATTCTTCAGCAGTGATCATGGGTAACCTTCTAGTTAACTCTATTCCTGCAAAAGTTCTTTTTGATACTGGTGCATCGCATTGTTTCATGTCAAGACCGTTTTTTGCCAAGCATGACTTCAACACTTCACTTTTGGTTAAACCCATGGCTGTCATTTCTTCGGGTAAACGTTTGAGCTCTAGCATGATAGCTCTTGATGTGTCAATCGAGATGGGCGACTATAGATTTCTGGCTTCTCCAATTGTTCTTGGTGACTCTGATATTGATCTAATTCTTGGCATGGACTGGCTTTCTAAGCACAAGGCTCAGCTTGATTGTGCGTCTATGCAGATTCAATTGACACACTCGTCTGAGGATGTGATCATCTATGCCGCTCGTGATGAAACCATTCGGCTGTTTTCTCTCAATGAGAAGGGCGAGTTGAATGCCATCTCTCAGATTCCAGTCATTTGTGAGTATCAAGACATCTTTCCAGAAGAGCTTCCAGGAATGCCTACTCACCGGCCAGTTGAATTCGTTATCGATCTTGATCCTGGCACGGAACCTGTTTGCAAACATCCTTACAAGCTTGGACCAGAAGAGTTGAAAGAGTTGAAGAAACAACTCGATGAACAAGAGCGTATGGGTCTAATCAGACCGAGTTCTTCTCCATGGGGTTGTGGTGTTCTTTTTGTCAAGAAGAAGAATGGAACGGAATGACTCTCCATCAACTACCGCCCATTGAACAAGAAGAGAATAAAGAACAAGTATCCACTTCCAACATCAATGAGCTTTTTGAGCAACTCAAAGGTGCCCAAGTATTCTCCAAGCTTGACCTCTGTATGGGTTATCATCAGATTCGCATTCGTGAACAAGATATCCCCAAGACATCATTCGGAACAAGCTATGGTTCTTATGAATATACTGTCATGTCTTTCGGCCTTGTCAATGCTCCTCCAACGTTCTCTCGCATGATGAACTTCATCTTCAACACTTACACAAATGATTTCGTCCTGGTGTATCTCGATGATATTTTTGTCTTTTCCAAGAATAAGGAGGATCATGCCAAGCATTTGAGATTGGTACTCGACAAACTCAGAGAACATCAATTCTATGTGAAGTTTTCAAAGTGTGAGTTTTGGCTTGATGAGGTTCTCTACCTTGGGCATATCATCTCCTCCAAAGGCATCACTGTTAATCCTGAGAAGGTGTCTGCAATTGTGAATTGGGAACCGCCTCAGAATGTCAAGTAGCTCCACAGTTGTCTTGGGCTTGCAAGCTATTGTCGAAGACTCATTGAGAATTTCTCTAAGATTGCAAAGCCTCTTTCCAACCTCCTCCAGAAGCATGTTAAGTATGCCTGGACGCCTGAATGTGACGTTGCTTTCAACACCCTGAAAGAGAAGTTAGTCACAGCTCCTGTTTTGACTCCTCCTGACGAATCCAAACCATTCGAAGTTTTCTGTGATGGTTCCCTGCAAGGTCTCGGTGCTGTGTTAATGCAAGAGAAGAAAGTTGTGGCCTATACCTCTCGCCAGTTGAAGCCCAACGAAAAGAACTACCCCACTCATGACCTTGAGTTGGCAGCAATTGTCCATGCATTACTAACGTGGAGACATCTCTTGTTGGGAAGGAAAGTGGACATCTTCACTGATCATAAGAGCCTCAAGTACATCTTCACTCAGCCCAACCTCAACCTCAGGCAGACTCATTGGGTCAAAATGATTCAAGAATACAATCCGAGTATTGAATATACTCCAGGCAAGGACAATGTCATTGCAGATGCTTTGAGCAGGAAGGCTTACTGCAACAGCTTAATTCTCAAGCCCTTCCAACCGGACCTTTGTGAAGCTTTCCGCAAACTGAATCTCCAAGTTGTTCCTCAAGGATTTCTTGACAACCTCATAGTCTCTCCTACTTTGGAAGATCAAATTCGTGAGGCACAACTTCTTGATGCCATGGTGAAGGAGGTGAAAAACGGGATAGCCAAGAGCCAACCCAAATACAAGTGCTATCGCCTTGATGAAAAAGATACTCTTTTCTTCGAGGATCGAATTGTGGTTCCTAAAGGCAATCTAAGGAAAGTCATTATGAATGAGGCTCACAATTCCCTTCTATCCATTCATCCTGGAAGTACAAAGATGTACCATGACCTCAAGCAGTCATATTAGTGGACTCGAATGAAGCGAGAAATTGCTCAGTTCGTGAATGAATGTGATGTCTGCAGAAGAGTGAAAGCAGAACACCAACGACCAGCTGGTCTCCTTCAACCTCTTGCCATTCCAGAATGGAAGTTTGACCATATTGAGATGGACTTCGTGACTGGATTTCCCAAGTCCAAGCGCAGAAATGATGCTATCTTTGTTGTCATCGACAAGCTTACAAAAGTGGCTCATTTTCTTCCCATCAAAGAATCTATCACAGCAGCTCAGCCGGCAGAGCTATACACCTCCAGGATTGTCTCTTTGCACGACATTCCACAGTTGATATCTTCAGATCGTTGAAGCATCTTTACCTCTAAGTTCTGGGACTCCTTTCAGAAGGCCATGGGCACCAACATTCGCTTCAGCACAGCCTTCCATCCTCAAACTATTGGACAAGTCGAGCGAGTCAATCAAATTCTTGAAGATATGCTCAGGGCTTGTGTCATTTCCTTCGGTATGAAGTGGGAAGATTGCCTTCCATATGCGGAGTTCTCCTACAACAACAACTTCCAAGCGAGTTCGGGCAAGGCCCCATTCGAGATTATCTATGGCAGAAAGTGTCGTACTCCTCTTAATTGGTCACAGACTGGTGAACGCCAACTTCTTGGCAATGACTTAATCACAAAAGCTGAAGAAATGTGCAAAGTCATACGTGAAAATCTCAAAGCCGCGCAATCGCGCCAGAAGAGTTACTATGATAGAAATCACCATGACTTGGCTTTCGAGATCAGAGACCATGTCTACCTCAGCGCCTCTCCAATGAAAGGTAGTCGTCGCTTCGGTATCAAAGGGAAGCTTGCCCCTAGATATGTGGGTCCTTTCAAGATCATTGGCAAAAGAGGCGATCTCTCTTATCAACTTGAGCTTCCATCCAACTTCGCAAATGTGCACGGCGTGTTTCACATGTCACAGCTTCACAACTGCTTCAAGACTCCTGAGCGCACCATCAACTTCGAAGAGATTGATCTCCAAGAAGACCTGTCGTATCATGAGCATCCTGTTGCTATTCTTGAAGAAACCGAGCGCAAGACTTGCAACAAGTCTATCAAATTCCTGAAAGTGAAGTGGTCACATCATTCTGACTGAGAAGCCACCTAGGAACACGAGGACCACCTTCGTTCCGAATATCCGGAGTTCTTTCAGTCCTAGATCTCGGGACGAGATCCTTTCATAGTGGTGGAGTGTTGTAACACCCCGGATGTAACTTGCCATATTTGTACTCCAACTCTTGCCATTTCGGCTTTAAGTTATGAGATTCCCTTCATGGTTGGGTTTGTCTTCATTTCGCATTTTGTTCATGTCATGCATTTCATATCATGTCAGCATGTGCATCGCATTTGCATACGTGTTCGTATCATGCATCCGAGCATTTTCCCCGTTGTCCGTTTTGCAATCCGACACTCCTACATGCACCGGTGTCCCCCTCTTGTCTCTTTTCGTGAGCGGGTGTTAAACGTTCTCAGAATGGACCGAGATTTGCCAAGCGGCCTTGGTATACCACCGGTATACCGCCTGTCAAAATTCGTGTCATTTGGAGTTCGTTTGATGCTCCAACGGTTAACCGGGGAACCGCAAAGGCCTCGTGTGTGTTGCAGCCCAACACCCCTCCAAAACGGCCCAATAACCCATCCAAACCTCTTCGATGTCCTCCGCCGTCGGATCACGATCGTGTGGTCAAAAAATACACTCCATTTGGAGACTCCTACCTCCTCCTAGGTCCACTTTCTCGCGCAGACGAACCCTAAAATTTTCCCACTTCGCCGCCGGACGATTTCACCGCCGCCCCGCTCGAGTGAGGGCGCGACACGTGTCCACTGCGCCGTCCCCGCCGCCGCGGCCCGCGGGGCCCGTTCGCCGCCCGGCTTTTCCTCGCGCCGCCGCCCTCCAACCACGCCACCGCGTCACCGGGCCCCGCGCCGCCGCCTCCGCCTCACCGGGCCCCGCGCCAGTGACTCCCGCCGCCGCCGTGCCGCCCTTCGCCCGCGGACCTTCCCCATCACCTCTCTGGCTCGCCGCTGGCCGGATCTGGCGAGATCCGGCCTGGAGGAGCTCGCCGCGTTTCTTCCTCCCCCGCGGCGACGAACTCCGGCCACCTCGACTTCCATGCCCCGACGAACCCTAGATCTAGACCTGGAGGTTCACCTGATTTTTCGTCTAAGTCCTTTTTCTGCTAATTTTTATGCCTCTGTTCTTTGCATCATAACTCCATGACTGTAGCTCCGTTTCATGCGCATGATATGTCGAAATGTTCATTGGGAGATGCTCTTCATTTCATTCCATTGTGGCATGCTTGTTTGGGTCCATCTTGATGCCCAAATCGCTGATGCAAGAGTATGAGGATTTGTCATTTTTGTCACTTTTGTTGTGTGCATCATATGGGCATGAGCTCTACATGTGTTTTTGTCTATGACATGCCATCTTTACAGGGATGATCGCCATGTATTTTTGTGATCAATGTGGTGACTAGCATAGGCATGCAAAGTAGCCTTCGTGATATTTGATTTCAGGGACTTAGGAATTTGCTAAGTCCTTGGTTTGCTGTTATTTTTATGCCATGTAAACTAGATGCTAAAATGAGATACATGCTTGTTTTGAGTTGCTTCAGTAAGGATGATTTGGACATATGGTTATGATCTATCCATCCATGCCCCTGTTTGAAATTATGGAGTGCGCTAGCATGTCTTAATCTTGCTCTACTTTTGCTATAAAATATTCCTGGCAGATTGTTTACATGTTAATCAATTTTGCCATGGGTGTTGTAGTTGATCCAAGCATTCTATGATTTTGATCTTGCCATGGTTAGCTTCATGAACATGTATTCTTTCTGATGCTATGCTTGTTTTGTTATGCAATGCCTTGTGGGGAGTGAATCGAGCTTGCAAAGATGCCTTCATAACTCTGTTTATGCCATGCTCAATTTTTCTGCTAAGTCTGAATCTGTTTATAAAACTTGCTACGTTTACATGGGTGCCATCACATCTTCTATGCCTTTTTGGTTCATGATCAGTAAGGGACTTTTGTTCTATGCTCTGAGTAGATTCATGCCATGCCTTTTTTTGCTATGATATGTTCCTGTAACATGTTGTTTGCTTGCTCTAAACATTGCTTCCTGATGTTATTCCTGACATGTTAGTATTTTCACAGTCTGTGAAGCTGATATCTTTTGAACTTTTGCCATGCTTGTTTGAACCTGTTCTAGTGTGATTTAGCCGTAGGTCAGTGTTCATGTTTTGTCAAGCATCTTGAGTAGACCACTGCCATGTGCTTTTTTCTTATGTTGGAGTGCAGTAGCTTAGTTTCTTGTTGCATTCTACATGGCATCGTGCTGTTAATCGCAGAATTGTGCCATTCTTGTTTTTCTTGCCATTTGCAAACCGTGCATCCGATTCCGGTGATCTTTATATCGATTTGGACCGAAATCATCTCATCTTTCCAGCGGCACACTTGGTTTGCCAAGTTGATGCCTTTTTCATTCTTTCTCTTCCGAAGCACGCATATGCATTGCATATCACATCCCGCATGTCATGCCATGTTTTGCATCATGTTGCTTGCGCATTGCTCCATGATTGATTGTTGGTCCTTTGCTTGTGTTCTTGCTTTGGGTAGAGCCGGGAGACGAGTACGTGATCGAGGAACCTGTTGAGTACGCTTACGAGGATCAAGCTTTCGTCTACTTTGAGAACTTTGTAGGCAAGATGACCATACCCTCGAAATCACTTCTATCTTTGCTTGCTAGTTGTTCGCTCTATTGATATGCCGTGATACCTACCACTTGCTATATCATGCCTCCCATATTGCCATGTTAAGCCTCTAACCCACCTTTCCTAGCAAACTATTGTTTGACTATGTTACCGCTTTGCTCAGCCCCTCTTATAGCGTTGCTAGTTGCAGGTGAAGATGAAGTTTGTACCATGTTGGAACATGGATGTTTTTGGGATATTATTATTATATCTTGTTACTTTAATGCATCTATATACTTGGTAAAGGTTGGAAGGCTCGGCCTTATGCCTGGTGTTTTGTTCCACTCATGCCGCCCTAGTTTCCATCATACCGGTGTTATGTTCCTTGATTTTGCGTTCCTTACGCGGTTGGGTGTTATGGGAACCCCTTGAGAGTTCGCCTTGAATAAAACTCCTTCGGCAAGGCCCAACCTTGGTTTTACCATTTGCCTACCTACCACCATATACCTTTCCCTTGGGTTCTTCAGACTCAAGGGTCATCTTTATTTTAAACCCCCCCGGGCCAGTACTCCTCTGAGTGTTTGTCCGAAATGAGCAACCTGTGGGGCCACTTCGAGGCAAATTGAGGGTTGGTTTTACTCGTATCTTGACCCATCTGGTGTGCCCTGAGAACGTGATATGTGCGACTCCTATCGGGATTTGTCGGCACATTGGGTGTCTTTGCTTGTCTTGTTTTACCATTATCGAAATGTCTTGTAACCGGGATTCTGAGACTGATCGGGTCTTCCCGTGAGAAGGAATATCCTTCGTTGACCGTGAGATCTTGTGATGGGCTATCCGGTTGTAGAGAACTTGAAACTTAACTTAATTAAAATGAATCAACCGCGTGTGTAGCCATGATGGTCTCTTTTCGGCGGAGTCCGGGAAGAGAACACGGTCTCGTGTTATGCTTGAATGTAAATAGCTTCAGGATCACTTCTTGATCACTATTAGCTTCTCGACCGTGCTTTACTTCTCATCTCGTTCTCTTTTGCATAAGTTAGCCACCATATATGCTAGTGCTTGCTGCAGCTCCACCTCACTACCCTTTCCTACCTTTATGCCTAAATAGTCTTTATCGTGAGGGTGTGAGATTGTTGAGTCCCCGTGACTCACAAATACTTCCAAACAGATGCAGGTGCCGATGATGCTAGTGCAGGGGACGCTACCGAACTCAAGTGGGAGTTTGACGAGGATTCGGGCCGTTACGATGTGTATTTTCCGGATGGTCAGTAGAGGAGCCCAGTTGGGACGATTGGGGATCTAGCATTTGGGGTTGTCTTTCTTTATTTTGGTTCCGTAGTCGGACCTTGATCGTATCCTGGATGATGTATGATATATTTATGTATTGTGTGAAGTCGACTCTTTATCCCTTTCTTATTCAGTACATGGGATGTGTAAAGATTACCCCTCTTGTGACATGCCTACCATGTGGTTATGCCTCTAAGTCGTGCCCCGACAAGTGGGAGATATAGCCGCATCATGGGTGTTACAAGTTGGTAATCAGAGCCTGCCCCGACTTAGGAGCCCCTTGCTTGATCGAATCTCTGACGTTGTTGAGTCTAGAACAAAATGTTTTGAGTCTTAGGATTATATATATTGGGGAGTATGATTCTTTTTACTCCTCAGTCCCTTCGTCGCTCTGGTGAGGCCTCCTGACGTAGAGTTTTGATTCTTCTCTCCTCAAATTTCACGAAAAAAAATTTAGGATCACGCGGGTATCTTGGAATCGTTCCGATGGTTTTGTGACGAGAACATTGTTCTTGGTGCCTCCTGACATTTAGGGGTTGTGGCAGTGTCCCGTGGAGTTGAGCTCCGAGGTGTTGTCGTCACAATTTTATCGTTGTAGTTCTGGAATACCTGAGTTCACTCACATCGAAAACTCTTTTATGCAGTTGTTGGTGAGATAACCTCGACGCCACCCAGTACTGGGGCGGGAGTTCGGGAGTATTGCCATAACTCGTATAACGGATGCTTTTCGAAGGTTGAGGTAAATGATTTCCGAAGGTTTCTTGGTTATGTGTTGAAGCATGGATACAGCTGGATGTAGTATTTTCTAGTTTTGGGTGAGATATTATGCTTCCCCTGTATCCCCAACACCTGATTGCATAACCAGAAAGTTTAGGGAGTTTCATAGGTGGGAATTCAAGTAGCTCTAGTATTTCTTCCCGCAGATATTTGATTTGTGATTGGGTAACCCTTACCAATTATTTGTTCATATCCGTACCTTGTTGCTTTATTCATCCACCTTTATCTGAGTGACTTCTCAACTTATGGACGTGTGATGATTTACTTTGGAATTCATTCGTTCATTCTTGTTTGAATGTTAAGGCTTTATATTGCAATTTCGATCCATTGATTCAACTTGTATGTATGTCTTTCAAGATGCTAATGGATGTCAACCTCTTCAGGATGGCTCCTCCAACGCGTCAGAATCCAAACCGCAATGATGGGGAATAGTCAAACCCTCCGCCACCACCTCCACCTCCGGAGGCATGGCAAGCTGTCATGGCCGCCACCAACACCAACACTCAGATGCTTTTGTAACTCTTGCAAGAGCACAACCAAGGGCAAGGCAACCAAGGAAATTAAAGCCAAGGCAACAATCAACCTTAGTTTGCTACACTCAATCAGTTCCTCGCAAACTAGCCGAAGTCCTTTAGCAACTGTGTCGAGGCCACAGATGCCGATGACTGGCTCGTGGATATCTGCAAACATTTTGAGTGTAGCAATGTCAGGCCTGAGGACTTTGTCAAGTTTGCTTCGGTTCAACTCAAGGACCAAGCTGCCGAGTGGTATCAACAGTACAGAGCTTCCAGAGGAGGTCATGTGATTACCTGGGATGATTTCCGCCGTGACGTCAAAGCTCACCACAATCCACAAAGTGTTGCTGAAAGAAAGCGTGAGGAGTTCCGCAATCTCAAGCAAGGCAGCATGTATGTGTATCAATATAATATCCTATTTCAGAGGCTCGCTCGCTTCGCTAAACAAGACATCCCTGATGAAAAGAGCATG
Source organism: Triticum monococcum (assembly GCA_034509565.1). Taxonomy (NCBI): domain Eukaryota; kingdom Viridiplantae; phylum Streptophyta; class Magnoliopsida; order Poales; family Poaceae; genus Triticum; species Triticum monococcum. Next base: position 58,287,417 of record CM067846.1, on the reverse strand, counting down.
ATTTATCAATTCAGAGTTGGCGTCAGAGAAGATCTGCAATTAGCTCTCGTGCTTCTTGAGCTGACTAAGTATGATGAATTCTACAACATGGCACTAAAGCAAGAAGCCGCTCAGATCAAGTGTGATGCTTCTAAGAAGAGAGTCAGGGATGCAACTCAATCTTCTTCTTCAACTCAAGTGGCAGCTGAGCAGCAGAAGTTCTGGTTGCCTCCTTGAGGGAGTCCTGGATTAGGGGGTGTTCGGATAGCCGGACTATACCTTCAGCCGGACTCCTGGACTATGAAGATACAAGATTGAAGACTTCGTCCCGTGTCCGGGAGGGACTTTCCTTGTCGTGGAAGGCAAGCTTGGCGATACGGATATGTAGATCTCCTACCATTGTAACCGACTCTATGTAACCCTAACCCTATCCGGTGTCTATATAAACTGGAGGGTTTTAGTCCGTAGGACAACATAGACAACAATAATCATACCATAGGCTAGCTTCTAGGGTTTAGCCTCTTCGATCTCGTGGTAGATCTACTCTTGTACTACCCATATCATCAATATTAATCAAGCAGGACATAGGGTTTTACCTCCATCGAGAGGGCCCGAACCTGGGTAAAACTTCGTGTCCCTCGCCTCCTGTTACCATCCGGCGTAGACGCACAGTTCGGGACCCCCTACCCGAGATCCGCCGGTTTTGACACCGACATTGGTGCTTTCATTGAGAGTTCCTCGGTGTCGTCGCCGTTAGGCTCGATGGCTCCTATGATCACCTTTAACGATGCAGTCCAGGGTGAGACCTTCCTCCCCGGACAGGTCTTCGTCTTCGGCGGCTTCGCACTGCGGGCCAATTCACTTGGCCATCTGGAGCAGATCAAAAGCTACGCCCCTGGCCGTCAGGTCAGATTTGGAAGTTTAAACTACACGGCTGACATCCGCGGGGACTTGATCTTCGACGGATTCGAGCCACTGCCGAGCGCGCCGCACTGTCCCGACGAGCATGATCTAGCTCTGCCGCCGAAAAGTGCCCTAGAGGCTGCACCCGCATCGGCTTCGACTCTTAATTCGGAGCCAACCGCGCCGATCAAGGATGGGTAGTTGGACGCCGCCTCGGGGGCTGCGATCCCAATAGCGATTGATCTGAACACTAGCCCCGCACTCCACGAGACTCGTGACTCCAAGGAGCCGGACTCCTCTCCGGACCCCGAACCCTTCGCGCCCCTGCCGATCGAATCCGATTGGGCGCCGATCATGGAGTTTACTGGCGCGAACATCTTCCAGCACTCGCCTTTCGGCGATATTCTGAAGACACTAAAGTCTCTCTCTTTGTCAGGAGAGCCCTGGCCGAACTACAGTCAGCAAGGTTGGGGTACGGACGATGATGAAATTCAAAGCCCACCCACCACCCACTTTGTAGCCACGGTCGATGATTTAACCGACATGCTCGACCTCGACTCTGAAGACATCGACGGTATGGACGCTGATGAAGGAGACTGTCGGTGTCAAAACCGGCGGATCTCGGGTAGGGGGTCCCGAACTGTGCGTCAAGGCCGGATGGTAACAGGAGACAAGGGACACGATGTTTTTACCCAGGTTCGGTCCCTCTCGATGGTGGTAATACCCTACTCCTGCTTGATTAATATTGATGATATGGGTAGTACAAGAGTAGATCTACCACGAGATCAAGGAGGCTAAACCCTAGAAGCTAGCCTATGGTATGATTGTTGTATATGGAGTTGATGTCCTACGGACTACAACCCTCCGGTTTATATAGACACCGGATAGGGTTAGGGTTACACAGAGTCGGTTACAATGGTAGGAGATCTTGAATATCCGCATCGCCAGGCTTGCCTTCCACGCCAAGGAAAGTCCCATCCGGACACGGGACAAAGTCTTCAATCTTGTATCTTCATAGTCCAGGAGTCCGGATGAAGGTATAGTCCGGCTACCCGAACACCCCCTAATCCAGGACTCCCTCAGTAGCCCCCGAACCAGGCTTCAATGACGACGAGTCTGGCGCGCAGATTGTTCGGCATTGCAAGGCGGGTTCTTCTCTAAATCCTGTGTACCTGTAGGAATAATCTCCGATTTTTGTAATGTAGTGCTCCTCGGCTTCCACGCCCAATAATGGCCGTCTTCCACGCGTCAAATGAAATGCGAAAAGCCAGGGCGTTTTTACATCCACACCCCTAGCCGTATAAACGAGCCACCTATTTAACGGGATGGGGATTTAGGTCCAAACCACATCTTCTCCTCTCCGCGAGTTATCATCAGAGCGCTTCCAGCAAAGGTCCACTCCGACATGACCAGCCGTCGCAGCTCCTCCCCTCGCCCCTCCGGTCCCAAACCAAAGGACTGGGAGAGTTGCACCATCCCGCATAGCGAGTTAGTGTTGATTCAGGCCAAGGGATTTCTCCCTCAGGCATACATGGTCCCGGTCCGAGCCGGTCTCGCCACCTACAATGGCGGAAAACAAGCGGAGAGCACCCCCAATCCTTCTAAAGGAGAGCAGGTGTGCCTCGTCCCCTATCTAATAAGGGGACTGGGATTTCCAATTCATCCTTTTCTCCGCGGGCTTCTGGAGTTCTACGGCCTCCAGCTGCACAATCTCACGCCCGCCTCCGTATTACATATTGCGGGTTTCGTCACCCTTTGCGAGCTATTTTTAGGCGTTGAGGCTCATTTCGCGATGTGGAAGAGGTTATTCTGCCTGGTGCCCCGTTATCAAGAGGGGTCTATATACCAAGTGGGCAGAGCCGAAGTATGGCGCATCGCCGGGACCGGATACCTATCCGGAACCCCAAAGAAGGCGTCCGAGGACTGGCCTTAGGAATGGTTTTACATAGATGACGTCCCGCTACCGGACCCTATCCGGGTTGGTCTCCCTGAGTTCAAAAGTGCTCCATTGAAGAAACGCTTGAGCTGGCGTCCGCGGAGTTGTCAGAGAGAAAGCGACAGAGACGTCCTTTACCTGATGGGCCGGATAAGACTATTGGCTCATTCCGGACTAACCATGATTGGAGTCATGGCCGCATGCATTATGCGAGGGGTGCAGCCGCTTCAATATAGAGGCCACCCCATGTGGGATTTCAACGGGGAGGATGACGCCACCCGTTACGGTCGTAAGGGGCCGGCCTCAGCCGCCGCCCTAGTAAAGATCTTATCCTCTTTGTACAAGGGAGAAAAGGAGGAATTCCTCCGCGTCAACCCACGGGCCGGATTTACTATGTACGATCCTCCAAGTTGGGTAAGTGAACAATTGCGCTTGCCCGTTTGTTTTATACTCCCACGGTTAGATATGTAGTCTAACGACTTCAATGCAGGAACTGCGACAGGAGGTAAAGGATATAAAAAGCCGCCCTCCACAGCCCGAGGACCCAGAACGGTCCCTTGATCCGGACTCCGAAGAGGATCCGGACATATCGGTGGAGCTTATGGGGTGTTCCATCAGCTAAGCAAGGACAATACCTTGGTAGCCATTACGGCTGATTACCCAGGGTTAATCCCGGCCTCCCAGGTGACAGAAACCGGAGTCTCATTCCCTTGAGAGAGATTCCATTCTCACGTATTCCGGTGTTTCTGACAACAACCGTGTTTTGCAGGGGAGATTTCCGAGGCGGGAGGCCGAACCTGCGGCGGCTAGCCAACGAGGGGCCGCAGGGCCCCATGGGGCAAAAAGGAATGTAGTCCGGACTGAGATGCCGACGCAAAGGTATAGCGCACCCTCTGTTTCCTTGGTGTTATTCTGTCAGGGCATATTAACGTTCGTTCTATCTTCAGAATGAAGAGACTTCGCCGGACTACATCCGGAGAGGTTGCCAATTGCGCCTCCACCAGCCAGGCTCCAACATCTGGCCAGGAAGCGGAGGCGAGCACAAGGCGCACACCGGACGCTCCTCCGACAGAGGATGCGGACAGGCTGTCTGCCACAAATTCTGAAGTGGAGAGTGCCATGAACCACAGGCGTCGCCGGACAGTTCTACGCGACACTTGTTTCTCCCAAGAGGCTTTAGATGCCTTTAATTCGAGAGATGTGTACCTCCGTGCCGCTTAAAATGGTTTAGCCAGAGCCATGGAGCAGTATGTAAAAGACATACAGGTAAGAAAATTTTGGTCAAATATATATATACCAGTAGCCCCCGAGACTTGAAACAGTTAGAGCAACTGATTTAAGGATCATTTAATATGCAGGTTCTTACAGAGAAGAATACCATATTGTCCCAGGAGCTGGAAAAGTGCAAGGCCCAACTAGAGGCCGCACTAGCCGCAGCAGGGGAGCCCAAAGAGACCCCCTCAGGTAAGATACACTTCGAAAGATTAGTATTGTGCGGTGTGGGTGCAAATCTGACAAATCATATTGCAGATGGCGCCGGACTCGATCCGGAAAAGCAACAACTCTTACGCCGGCTAAAGGCCGGTGAGAGTACGTTGACAAAGGTGAGGCGAGAGAAGAATGATCTTCAGGATGCCAACACCAAGCTGGACGTCGAACTTAAAGATGCTCGTGGCCAGCTGTCGGACTCCACGAAGGAGAATCAGGGGCTTCGACGCGGCATATCTAGTAAGTGCTTGAACGAACTTTGAAAAAAGCATTCGGTGAGGAAGTCGACTAACAGAGTAATGTCTGTAGGTATGCTTACAGGTCGTCCTGCAGAGGAGATGCCCAGTTCTACGGGTGACCTTCTTCCCGAACTCTTGCAACTGCACGAGCGAATTCGGCAGGCGATGCGAGGCATTGCCCAAGCCTTATGGCCTGCCCACTCCGTGCCCGAGGGCCTTGGAGAGCTTGCGGAGAAGCTGAAGGGAGCTCGGCGGGGCTTTCGGTTGTGGAAGATATCGGCCTGCCGACAAGGCGCTAGGGAGGCCTGGGCCATGGTGAAGACCCGTTTTACGAAGTCTGACCCAAACCACATGGCCGAGGTCGGACCAGTGGGGCCTGACGGGAAGGAGATCCCTGTAAGCTTAGTATACGGCCAAGTAGAGTTGGCCGCGAAGTATTCCCAGCAGGACTATAAATTAGACAGCCTGTTAGATGGTATAGAAGAGGAATACAATCAGTCAGAATGGCTATGTAATTTTGAATTGACATGTGTAATGCCTTCTAGCCGTATTGTAGATCGTTTGTCGTTGCCGACCTTTTCGCTTCAACCTCGGGACCTGACGGTCTGGAGTGTGTCCGAATACCATAGCGGTTATATAAGAACCGGGGTATGCATGGAGACCAGGCATAGGGGTCGTTAGTGCTTTATCAGACAAGTGCCCAACTAGTTATGTTATATTACATGGTTAGTAAGAAACATCTTCCAGAGAGAATAGTTTCGTTAGGGGTTCCTTTCGCTGGGAGGCATGCCCTAAAGTGCATGTCCGGACTGCGTGAAAAGACGCAGAAAAAAGCATCTGGGGCGCATAAAATGAGTAAAAAGATCATCTTTTATTTCACCGACCGAATATTCCCTTAAGAACGCTAGCTTTCAGCTTCACCCAGTCTGAGGTACACATCTGGCTGACCCGGCAGTAACAATCTCAGAGGTGCTCCCTTTACCGTCTAGCCGAACAATCGGGAACGTAGGGGTAAGCACAGGAGCCAGGCAACCCAGCTTGGCCAGAACTTAAGTCATATCGATGCATATAATGGTGAAGAAAAAGGTACATGTGGAAGTTTGACGCATGTGTTGGGCGTGAAGCCCGTATAAATAAGCTTCTGTTAAAGAAGCCCCCAAGTTTAATGAGCGCGAGTGGCGCGTCACTAGATGAGCCTTTAAGGGCTATAAAAGAAAAGAGGGGAAGGAGAGAAATGTAAGACAGAAAAATGCAAAAAATGGACAGAGGAAGGAGACGAACACAGAGTCCGGCTCTAGGCATAGAATCTTCGGAGACGGGTGGCGTTCCAAGGGTTCGGCTCGAGTCGGTTATCCGACGCATCTCACAGGCGGTAGGCCCCACCAGTCAGGACTTGGTCAATTATGAATGGACCTTCCCACTTGGGCTTGAGTTTGTCCTTTTTCTTATCCGGCAGGCGTAGAACTAGTTCGCCAACATTGTAATTTTTGGCCCGTACTTCTCTGCTTTGATATCTTCGGGCCTGCTGTTGGTAAAATGTGGAACGGGCTTTTGCCACGTCATGCTCCTCCTCCAAGGCGTCCAAGTTGTCCTACCGATCGAGCTCGGCTTCTCTTTCCTCGTACATGCGCACTGTAGGTGAGTCATGAATTATGTCGCAGGGAAGAACTGCCTCTGCGCCGTACACCATAAAAAATAGTGTGTATCCAGTGGTGCGATTTGGCGTGGTCCGCAGCCCCCATAGCACGGAGTCGAGCTCCTCTACCCAGTGCGTGTTAGATTCCTTGAGGGACCGCACCAGTCTGGGTTTAATGCCGCTCATTATAAGACCATTTGCACGTTCGACTTGGCCGTTGGTTTGTGGGTGATAGACGGAAGCATAATCGAGCTTGATGCCCATGTTTTTGCACCGGAGTTTTACCTCGTCGGCGGTAAAGTTTGTACCGTTATCGGTTATGATGCTGTGGGGGACGCCATAACGGTGTACAACCCCGGATATGAAGTCTATCACAGGTCCGGATTCGGCCGTTTTAACAGGCTTGGCTTCTATCCATTTGGTGAACTTATCCACCATGACCAGTAAGTATTTTTTCCTATGGGTCCCACCTTTAAGGGGTCCGACCATGTCAAGCCCCCAGACCACAAAAGGCTAGGTGATGGGTATAGTTTCGAGTGCGGTGGGTGGCATATGGCTTTGGTTGGCAAAAAGTTGGCAACCAACGCATCATTGGACTAGGTCCTGAGCGTCTGCCCGGGCCGTCGGCTAATAAAAGCCTGTACGGAAAGCCTTGCTAACAAGGGACCGAGCAGCGGTGTGGTGACCACCGAGTCCGGCATGAATTTCAGCCAGAAGGTTCCGCCCTTCCTCTTCAGAGATGCACCTTTGAAGGACTCCGGTTGTGCTTTTCTTATAAAGCTCTCCCTCATGGACTCTATAGGCTTTAGATCGCCGCACTATGCAGCGGGCCTCGTTTTGGTCCTCCGGGAGTTCCTGCCTAGTAAGGTAGGCTAGGAATGGTTCTGTCCACGGGGCGATAACCGCCATTATTACGTGGGTTGAAGGTGTAATTTCATTGGTAGAGCCTCCAATTATGTCAGATTGTTCGGCGTCGAGTGGTGCGGCTGGGTCCGGGCTGTTATTTGCGGGTTCCCCCTCCCATGCTACGGATGGCCTGAACAGTCTTTCCAAAAAGATGTTGGGGGGACGGCATCGCGTTTTGCTCCGATGCGTGCCAGGACGTCCGCTGCTTGATTGTTTTCTCGGGCTATATGCTGAAACTCCAGCCCTTCGAAACGAGCTGACATTTTTAGGACGACTTTGCGGTAAGCTGCCATTTTTGGGTCCTTGGCATCGAAGTCTCCATTTATTTGGGATATCGCGAGGTTTGAATCCCTGCGTACCTCTAGGCGCTGGATACCCATGGATACTGCTATCCGGAGACCATGTAGGAGGGCCTCATATTCGGCTGCATTGTTGGACTCCGTGTACATGATCTAGAGCACATATTGGATTGTGTCTCCTGTGGGGGACGTCAGGACGACGCCATCCCCCAGTCCGGCCAACATTTTGGAGCCGTCGAAATGCATAATCCAGTTTGAATATGTGCCGTACTCTTTAGGGAGCTCGGCCTCCGTCCATTCTGCGACGAAGTCGGCCAAAACTTGCGATTTAATAGCTCGCCGTGCCTTATAGGTTGTTGATAATATCGTTGAGTGGTACTTCCGAGGCTACTTATGGAACACTCTTGAAATGTGTCGTAGCTTCCGGGATGCCATGAATACCGCGTATGCAATCTTTTGATAATGCGGGTACCGTGATTTGCATGGAGTGAGGACAGTGGACATGTAGTAGACCGGCCTTTGAAGGGGGAATTTGTGTCCATCCGTTTCCCGCTCGACAACGAGCACTGCGCTGACAACTTGATGTGTTGCTGCAATGTACAATAACATTGGTTCGCCGGTGTTCGGCGCGGCCAGGACTGGGTTTGTTGCCAATATGGCTTTTATTTCATCAAGTTCGGCCGTGGCCGCATCCGTCCACTCGAAGTGTTCGGTGCGCCGAAGGAGGCGATAGAGGGGTAGTGCCTTTTCTCCCAAGCGGGAGATGAAGCGGCTTAAAGCCGCCACGCATCCGGTTAATTTTTGTATTTGTTTGAGGTCCTTTGGGATATCCAATTGTGAGAAAGCTCGAATCTTGGCTGGATTTGCTTCAATTCCTCTACCGGATACAATGAAGCCCAAGAGCTTTCCGGCTGGAACGCCGAAGACGCATTTTTCCGGGTTGAGCTTGATGGCATATTTTCGGAGGTTATTGAATGTAAGCCTCAGGTCGTCTACTAGAGATTCGACATGTCTTGATTTGACGACCACATCATCCACATACGCCTCCACTGTTTTGCCGATCTGGTTTGCCAGACATGTCTGGATCATGCGCTGATATGTTGCGCCGCCATTTTTCAGCCTGAAGGGCATTGTGTTGAAGCAGAATGGGCCGTACAGTGTGACGAATGCTGTTGCGGCTTGGTCTGATTCTTCCATCTTGATTTGATGGTAACCGGAGTATGCGTCGAGGAAACACAACGAATCGTGTCCTGCGGTGGCATCGATAATTTGATCGATATGGGGGAGGGGGAAGGGATCATTTGGGCAAGCCTTGTTAAGGTCTTTAAAATCGACACATAGGCGCCAGGATTTGTCCTTCTTTGGTACCATCACCAGGTTTGCTAGCCAGTCCGGATGTTTTATGTCTCTAATGAATCCGGCCTCCAATAGCTTGGCTAGCTCCTCTCCCATAGCCTGTCTCTTGGGTTCAGAAAAACGCCGAAGGGCTTGTTTGACAGGTTTGAATCCTTTTAGGATGTTTAAGCTGTGTTCGGCCAGCCTGCGTGGGATCCCTGGCATGTCTGAAGGGTGCTAGGCGAAAATGTCCCAGTTTCTCGTAGAAACTCTCGCAGTGCGGCGTCTACATCAGGGTTCAGTCGTGCCCCGATGGAAGCTGTTTTATTGGGGTCCGTTGGATGGACCTGGAATTTGACTATTTCATCAGCTGGCTTGAAGGATGTGGATTTGGATCTCTTGTCGAGTATCACATCATCCCTGTTAACCGTGGAGCACAGCACAATCAGTTCCTCGGCCGCTAAGGCTTCGGATAGTGCCTCAAGGGCTAATGCGGCCGTCTTGTTTTCGGCGCAGAGTGCTATGTCTGGATCACTGGCTAGAGTGATAATTCCATTCGGCCCGGGCATCTTAAGCTTCATGTACCCGTAATGGGGTATTTCTTGGAAGATTGTGAATGCTTCCCGCCCTAGTAAAGTGTGATATCCGCTTTTGAACGGGGCCACCTGAAACGTGACTTCTTCGGACCTGTAATTATCCGGCGTGCCGAACACCACATCTAGTGTGATTTTTCCTGTGCAGCGCGCTTCCCGACTGGGGATTATTCCTCTAATGGTTGTGCTGCTTCGCTTGATGCAGTTCCAGTCTATTTCCATTTTTTGAAGGGTTTTCTCATAAATGAGGTTCAGTCCGCTGCCTCCATCCATGAGCACCTTGGTGAGGCGAAAGCCGTCCACTATGGGACTGAGGACCAATGCGGCTGGTGCTCGGGCTGTTCGGAATCTAGGTTCATCACTTGTGTTGAAGGTAATAGCAGTGTCGCTCCATGGATTTATTGTTGCAACTTGATAGACTTCAGCGAGGATGCGGAGTGTTCTTTTTCGCATATTGTTTGATGCGAAAGTCTCAAAGACTATGAGAACGGTACTGGTGTCCTCGGGCTGGCTTTCTGCGGCCTCCGGAATTAAGAGGTCCTTGCCAATTTTGGCCACCTGCCGGAGTATCCAACATGCTCTAAGGCTGTGAGTTGGTGTGGCGTCCTCTGTCCTGTGAATTCTACAGGGTCCATCAAGCCACCTTTCCAGTACGGTTCCATGCCCTGTAGAGGATTTTGGCTTTTTGGTGTTTATCCCGGGTGTCCTATGATGATGCACCCTCTTAGTTCGGACGGGATTACTATTCAAGGCCGGATTATCCCAAAATTTTATTTCGGTTTTCCAGGCGATTTCCATCGCACAGTATTTTTGTACTATGGACGCCAAGTCGGCGAAGTGTGTAATATCACGACGACTTACGGCGTTAAGGATTCCCTCGTCCGTGCAATTACTGCAGAAAATTGAGATCGCGTCTCCCTTGCGGCAATCCTTTATCCTGTTCATAACCAGGAGGAATCTGGCCCAGTAATGATGTACTGTTTCCTCGGGCCTCTGCCTGATTTGGGAGAGATTGCTTATGTTTTGGTGGGAGGGTGTCGTTGAATCTGAAACCTCACCCAATCCAAGATTTGGAGGCCGAAGAGTTTCCAAACTCTGAAGTTCGGATTCTTGGATGTTGTCCAATGAATCTAGCCCGTTGCCTGTTCCTAAGCTCAGGTCTTGAGTTACATCCTCCCCTCCGCGGGTATCCGGCTTGGAGGGGTCGGGAATTCGGACGTAGCTAGTCCTTAAAATAGATGAAGGGTCGCCGCACTGCGCCTCTACCACGGCAACGTGGTGGGTGACTTGGGGAGAGTTAATTTCTCTTAGATCGGGTTTAAGCCCAACCTGGTCGTAATCCGTAGCGACCCCCAGGGCGGCGATGCGATCCAAGAGCTTGTTTACGGAAGAGAGCTCCATTGGATCTAGCTGCTCGACGAGCTCCGAGCTGACGTGTAGGTTGCTTTTGATGACCCGAGAGGTCACCGTCGGCGCAACAGCCGAACAGGCGGTCATGAGGAAACCACCTAGCCGGAGAGTTTGGCCGACAGCCAAGGCTCCCTTAGCAATGGCGCGGTCTTTAAAGATGGGAGGAGGCATCCTTCCTGATTGCGACGGCACAGAGGAACTCTCAATGAAAGCACCAATGTCGGTGTCAAAACCGGCGGATCTCGGGTAGGGGGTCCCGAATCGTGCGTCAAGGCCGGATGGTAACAGGAGACAAGGGACACGATGTTTTTACCCAGGTTCGGGCCCTCTCGATAGAGGTAATACCCTACTCCTGCTTGATTAATATTGATGATATGGGTAGTACAAGAGTAGATCTACCACGAGATCAAGGAGGCTAAACCCTAGAAGCTAGCCTATGGTATGATTGTTGTATATGGAGTTGATGTCCTACGGACTACAACCCTCCGGTTTATATAGACGCCGGATAGGGTTAGGGTTACACAGAGTCGGTTACAATGGTAGGAGATCTTGAATATCCGCATCGCCAGGCTTGCCTTCCACGCCAAGGAAAGTCCCGTCCGGACACGGGACGAAGTCTTCAATCTTGTATCTTCATAGTCCAGGAGTCCGGCTGAAGGTATAGTCCGGCTACCCGAACACCCCCTAATCTAAGACTCCCTCAGAGACGATGAAGAACCAGCGCCTATTGGGCCCTGGAACGCCACCTCGTCATATGACGTATACATGGTGGACGCACCAAAACATGACGACGAGGAGCGGAAGGACGCACCGAAGGCTTGTTCCTCGAAAAGCAGTCAAAGCGGCAATGCAAGCGCTGCCCCAAATCCCGCCTCGATAGAAATAGCGATCACACAGACCCAGCGCTGGAGCAGGGCGAGCCACTGCCGGACAGCGGCAATCCGGATAATCAAACCGAAGAAACAAATCCTATCAAGGATAATGATCCAGACGACATAACGCCGGACAGGTACTCGGAGCAGCAGACTACCCGTAAAAGTCTTGTTGCCACCACGACGATTCTGAAAAAAGAGAAGCAAAGGCTCAAGGCCGCACAAGACACACTCCAAATCAGATGGAGTAAAATACTCAACACAGCAGCAAGGTACGGCGACAATCGCCCCTACAAGAGCTACCCAAAGCGGAAGCTGCTACCCGAATTCGAGGAGGAGGCCTCAGACCCCCCACAACCAAATATCAAAGCAGCCACCTGGTCGGATAGACGACCCCTCTACCAACACAGAGTGGCATACAACGCCGCTCACCATACAACACGCAACCAATGCGAGGGCTCACACCCAAAGGACGGTGCGACAAGATCCATCTATGGACCACGCAAGCGCGCCCCAGCATACAATGCAACACAACAAACATCCGAACAACGCGGCACACCCAGCTAAAGGGGTGCCGCACACCCCCTATGTTTCATCGATGAGGTGCTGGACCACGAATTTCCAAAGGGATTCAAGCCCGTAAACATAGAGGCATACGACGGAACAACATACCCTGGGGTTTGGATTGAGGACTACATCCTTCATATCCATATGGCTCGAGGAGATGATCTCCACGCCATCAAGTACCTACCCCTCAAGCTCAAAGGGCCAGCTCGTCACTGGCTCAAAGGCCTCCCCGAAAGCTCCATTGGAAGTTGGGAAGAGCTCGAAGACGCTTTTCAGGCAAATTTTCAAGGGACATATGTCCGACCTCCGGATGCGGACGATTTGAGTCATATAACTCAACAACCCGGAGAGTCAGCCCGAAAGCTTTGGAACAGGTTTCTTACTAAAAAGAACTAGATTGTCGACTGTCCGGATGCCGAAGCCTTAGCAGCTTTCAAGCATAGCGTCCGTGACGAATGGCTCGCCAGACACCTTGGCCAAAATAAGCCGAGAACGATGGCCGCATTAACAAACCTCATGACCCGCTTTTGCGCGGGGGAGGATAGCTGGCTAGCCAGATGCAGCACCAGCGACCCCAGTACATCTGAAGTTAGAGATGGAAATGGGAAATCATGGCGCAACAGCAATAATAAATGCCGGAATAAAGAAGACAGCACAAAGGGCACGACAGTAAATGCCGTATTCAAAAGCTCTCGGCCAGGCCAAAAGCCGCCCCCCTAAAGGCACCGGGGACGAACTGTCCAGCCTCAATAAAATTCTGGACCAAGTATGTCAGATTCATAGTACCCCTGGTAAACCTGCTAATCATACCCACAGAGAATGTTGGGTCTTCAAGCAGTCCGGCAAGCTCAACGCCGTACACAAGGGGGAGGATACACCAAGTGAAGACGAGGACGAGCCCCCAAGCAAGACACGGGGGAACAAAAGCAATTTCCACCAGAAGTCAAAAAAGTAAATGTGTTACACGTAATCAAGGAAAAAAATGCGGCACTCCCAGGAAAGTATACCCAAGTGCCTATCACCACGAAGTCCTGCCACTGGTCATCTCAACCGGTCACTTTCGACCATCGTGATTACTTAGTAGGTATCCAACACGCAGGATGGGCTGCCCTGGTATTAGACCCAGTAATTGGCGGATATCACTTCACAAGGGTCTTGATGGACGGCGGCAGTAGCCTAAACCTAATATATCAAGATACAATCTGCGGGATGGGGCTAGACCCAACACAAATTCACCATAGCAATACTACCTTTAAAGGAGTAACGCCAGGCCCAGGGGCTCGTTGTACGGGCTCCCTCCTACTACAAGTTACATTCGGCTCCCCCGATAACTTCCGCCGCGAGCATTTAACTTTCCACATCGCTCCGTTTCAAAGTGGCTATCAAGCACTGCTCAGACGCGAAGCTTTCGCTCGCTTTAATGAAATACCACACTACGCCTCCCTCACACTCAAGATGCCCGGTCCACGTGGCATCACTACAGTGCACGGAAATATCAAGCGATCTCTGCGCGCCGAAGAGAGTGAGGCTGCCTTGGCCGCCGCACACTAAAGGCGCCCGGACAAATGAAAGCATCCAATAGGTCGTCAAGACCTCAGATACAACTAATCAAGTCCGGCACCGCTATTTATACGGAAATAAGTGGTCACACCCCTATTTGTCAATACAAGGGGCTCAACGCGCGCAGACAAGTGGCAATTTCTTATCATCTTGAATTATACATGGTTTCTTTAAAAACTATCCTTTTGCACAACAACTTTTTAACTTATCGTGCTACACCCGTCCAGGATACGGCACAACGGAGACACAGGCGCAGACGTGCAGCAGGGACCCGCTCCAAGGATTCTTTTTAGATTAAGACCCTGCGTAAACCTTTTTTACTCTCTCTTGTTGATACATATCCACCGTTGAGAAGGATGCTGACGTCTTGGCATGTGGCCACGCCAGAACAATGCACGTACCTGGACACACGGGGCTTCTTACAAAGGCCACTATTTAGGCTTGGTTTATACCACAAAGACCGAATACCTTAGGGAGTATTCGGCGTCGCGAGTTTGGCCCTATATGCATCAGCTCCGAATCATTGTCTTTGGTCAAATGTTGGGTTTGCCCGGCTCCTTTGTTTTGGTGCCTTACATTCCGCCTTGCCGGCTAAGGTAGCACCAGGAGAACTACTGCGATTGTGCCCTGGTTCATCCGGACAAGCACCTCAGTAGAGAAAGCCGAAAACCGACTGTCATGATATAGCGTGAGACTGGTCAACCACTCGATGACCTGTGGGAATGTTAGAATTCCTCCGCCTTAACGAAGGGCCGTTTCCCGGCAAGGCATGTACGCACCCCGATATCGGAGAGTGCAGAGCCACCAGTGGCTATCTAGTAGCCCCACTGTCAAACTCCTATGGCTAAGTGAAAGTGCTAAAGCATTATAGTCCGGTTGCCTCGCTCGCTCCGCTATCACCTCCTTAATAGTACCAAGACGTTGGGTTAAGTGTGAATGTGTGTTTTTGCGAGCACCTCCGCATTATATGCGTGAGGGTTGATGCCGACGGCTGCAATCTTTCAGGTTATACACATGTATACATAAACGGCCGCCTAGGAGGCATCATATTACTTTCAGGCAAAAGTATAAAAATAGCCTTATAAAAATATATAAAAGCATTTCGCTTACAATGAGATTACATATCACTCAAACATAATATTTTTTGAGCACTGGGTCTCTATCAAACGGGCACCCTCAAGAACTTCTTCAAAGTAGTGCTCGGCAGCCTTTCGACCTATAGGCGAATCCCGCGTTGCAACATTGGTAGCATCCATCTCCGCCCAATATGCCTTAACACGGGAAAAGGCCATCCGTGCGCCCTCTATGCACGCCGACCTCCTAATCGCATTAATGCGTGGCACCACATCAAGGACCTGCTGCACCAAGCTGAAATAGCTGTTCGGTTTTGACCTTCTCGGCCACAGCTGATCCACAATAGACCTCATAGAGAGTCCGAACAACCTGCTTAGTTCGGCCCATTCGGCTAATTGGTCAGTCAATGAAAGTGGACGCTCGGGAGAATGGAATTGTCTCCAAAACAGCTGGTCTACTCCATGGTCTGTCTGACCCTGGAAGTACTTGGCCGCATGGGCAGCACTCGCCGCCAAATCCATATACACATCCTCCGAACTCCACAGCCGATCCAGAGGGGCATACCGTGGATCTCCGAATTTCCTCCGCAACATAAAGGATTTCCCAGCTACAATATCCCCGGCTTCCCGCAGCTCCTCCTTCTTTGCCCTCATAGCAGAGCGGAGATCCTTTTTTGTCGTAGCAGCCTTTTCAAGGTCCGATGCCTTCGCTTGGTTTTCTTTTTCAAGAACCTGGCAACGGTCGGCGGCGGCTTTTAATTCTATAGCCATCTTGTCCATCTTGTCTCGGGTCTTGCCATGCGCGGCCTTCTCGGCTTGCAACTCTTCGGCCGCCTTCACAGCAGCCGCATTACCCTACCTCGCTGGTTCCTTGGCTCGGGCAAGTTCTGCCCGCAAGGCTTCAACAGTGGCAGCTCCATCTGCAGTCACAACATATTAAAGATACTGGCATCATGCTGCTCTTCCTATGTGGCATTTACCAGATATTTGCACTTACCCTGTGCCTCGTCAAGCCTTTTGTTAACAAGCTCGATGTCGGCGTCTGCCGCTCTAAATGGGCAAACTCGCTAGTCCGGCTAGCCACCGGAGCTTCCATCACCTGCACATAGAGGCAGTATGATTATTTCCTGGGAATATGATCCTCTGTTCGTTGTCTTTTCCGACGACAACTAGAGTCTCAGGGGCTACTATCTACACAGGGCACACCTAGCATGTGCAAGATTATCATACATTCTTTTACGTACCTCGAAGCCTGTCAGTAGACTCATAAAAGTTTCATGCAATCCGCTTTCGGCGGACGATATTCTCTCCATCACCGTATTCATTATCACACGGTGTTCATCTGAGATGGCCGCTCGCCCCACCAACTCCCTCAGAACATCCTATCGCACACTAGACGGTGTCGGACTCTTTTTTCTGCTCTCTTCAAGAGCCGGACACTGGGAGCTTCGGGGGTCAATGGGATTATCTTCTGGCCTCACCGGACTCGGAGAGGCCCTCCGCAACGACACATCAGGGTCGCACGCTTCTGGAGCGGATTTCCTCCGGAGGAGGCGTTTCGCTCTCCATCATCTCTGGAAGAAGATCCCCCAAGGATGAGCTCATTTGAGAGGGGCTAAGGCCCGAACTGCAAATTTATATGCGGTGGTTATTTCCTTAGAAGAAAAAGATGGCATATCTGTACTATTAAAAGTATTTCGGGTCACTTACAACTCGAGGGAGAATTAATCCCCACGCGGACTTTGTGCGGCAACAGCGCCCTCCAAGGTAGGACCCTCTGTGGGAGACTTCTTCTCCAATTTGGAAGCTTCGGCTTCCGAATCCTCGGGCGCAGTCCTTCTCCTCTTCTGGTCGCCTTCCCTCATGGAAACGCTCGCTCCCTCGGCTAGAATGGGCAGCATTGGGGGCCTGCGTCCGCCCGCATTATCCTCCGCAGTATCTTCCTTCAAGGGCTCCGGGCAAGGTGCGGTCTGGAGCATCTTTTCCAATACCTGATTTTCCAAACTCTCAGGGAGGGGGCCGAACACCGAATCAACTTCGCCTTTGTTAGCCAGTCCTGGTCAAAAAGCGAACTCTTAGAAATAACTTCGTAACGAAGTAGAGAGAGTATGTTCGGCTAGAAGATGCCTTACCTGTTCGGCGATGCGGTTACTACTCAGGCCCACGTCCTTGGTGATTTCCGGACACTCCACCTGAGGTCCGAAGAATGACTAGTACATCTCCTTGTGCGTCAGGCCGAGAAAATTTTGAACGGCACGCGGTCCCTCGGGATTGAACTCCCACAGGCGAAGAGGCCGGCGTTTGCAAGGCTGGACTTGACGAACCAGCATAACCTGTGTTACCGCAACCAAACTGAAATCTCCATTGAAGAGACCTCGAATGCGGCCTTGCAGTATTGGCACGTCCTTTACTGGACCCCAGCTCAGACCTCTGCTGATCCATGACATCAGTTGTGGTGGAGGGCCCGAGCGGAAAGCAGGGGGGGCACCCACTTGGCACTTCTAGGAGCCGTGATGTAGAACCACTTATGTTGGCACAATTCAGACACCTCTAGGATGGAACCTTTGGGCCACGGAGCTCTCGTCATCTTGCGTATTGAGGCACCTCCACACGCTGCATGTTGCCCCTCGACCATCTTCGGCTTCACTTCAAAGGTCTTATGCCATAGGCCAAAGTGAGGGGTAACCTGGAGGAAGGCCTCGCACACGACAATAAATGTCGTGATATGAATAAAGGAGTCTGGAGCTAGATCATGAAAATCTAGCCCGTAGTAAAACATCAAACCCCCGACGAAAGGATCCAGGGTAAGGCCTAGACCTCGGAGGAAGTGGGAAACGAACACGACGTTCTCGTTGGGTTCGGGGGTGGGCACGGCCTGCCCTCGGGGAGGCAGCCGATGCAAAATCTCGGCGGTCAGATATCTGGCCTCCCTCAACTTCTTGATGTCTTCTTCCATGACGGAGGAAGGCATCCATCTGCCTTGAAGGCTAGATCCGGACATGACTGGAGGTTTGGAGCACCTGACCTGAACTTCGGGCGTTTGAGCTTGAGGTGGGGGAAGGATTCGATTGAGCACGGGAGGGAAAAATAAAAGCCTTGTCCCCTTTATAAAGAGGGTGAATATCAAGCGTCCTCTCCGTGTCCGCTTGGACTTGGCTATAATCTAGGAGTCCTAGAAGCGGTTGGGTTACCCACGCCCGTATTAATGAGAATCTCGGGATAAGGGGACACGATCTCTGCTTTAACAAGACGGGCCAAGGAAACCCCCTCGCATAACACGCTGAGGTGGGATAATGAAACGACTTGGATAAAGGCTTGGCCGTGGTGTGTCATGCTACAGAATACGTCAGCGGATTACATTGGTGTAAATATTATTCTCTCTATGGAAATATGTGGAAACTTATTTTGTAGACCCGGACACTACCTTTGTGTTCAAAATCTTCTACGAAGTACTTGGAGGAGGAACCCGCCTTGCAATGCCGAAGACAATCTGCGCGCCGGACTCGTCGTCATTGAAGCCTGGTTCAGGGGCTACTGAGGGAGTCCTGGATTAGCGGGTGTTCGGATAGCCGGACTATACCTTCAGCCGGACTCCTCGACTATGAAGATACAAGATTGAAGACTTCGTCCCGTGTCCGGGAGGGACTTTCCTTGGCGTGGAAGGCAAGCTTGGCGATACGGATATGTAGATCTCCTACCATTGTAACCGACTCTATGTAGCCCTAACCCTATCCGGTGTCTATATAAACCGGAGGGTTTTAGTCCGTAGGACAACATAGACAACAATAATCATACCATAGGCTAGCTTCTAGGGTTTAGCCTCTTCGATCTCGTGGTAGATCTACTCTTGTACTACCCATATCATCAATATTAATCAAGCAGGACGTAGGGTTTTACCTCCATCGAGAGGGCCCGAACCTGGGTAAAACTTCGTGTCCCTCGCCTCCTGTTACCATCCGGCCTAGACGCACAGTTCGGTACCCCCTACCCGAGATCCGCCGGTTTTGACACCGACACTCCTCCTGCTCCGTTCCGTCAGCCCTATCAGCAGAAGAGTAAAGGTGGCAATGGATCTTCCCACCCACCCAAGCCAGGCTATCAGAACAAAGCTCAATCTCATACTCCAAGGTCAAGTGCTCCTTATCATCGTCCGCTCTTAGAGGTTACTTGCAACAAGTGTTAGCAGAAAGGGCACTATGCAAACAAGTGCTTCAACCAAAGGCGCCTTCCGCCTCCTCCTCCTATGACATCTGCCAGCAATGCAGTGGTCAAGCATAATCCCAAGCATTTGAAGGTCAACATGATTAACGCAGCTCAGGCAAAGGATTCTTCAGAAGTGATCATGGGTAATCTTCTAGTTAACTCTATTCCTGCAAAAGTTCTTTTTGATACTGGTGCATCGCATTGTTTCATGTCAAGACCGTTTTTTGCCAAGCATGACTTCTACACTTCACTTTTGGTTAAACCCATGGCTTTCATTTCTCCGGGTAAACGTTTGAGCTCTAGCATGATAGCTCCTGATGTGTCAATCGAGATGGGCAACTATAGATTTCTTCAGGCAGTGTGCTTGCTCTCATGCAAGTTGCAATTGTGCTAATAATCATCAGGCTACTCTGTGTTGTCTTAACTCTTTTTTCCTCGGGTTATGGATCTCCTTTTGCAAGAATTACAAGAATTCCTAATTGATAGGAAAAAGATTTTCGTCAGCCTGCCGATTTATAGTGCATTGTCCACCGCCTGAGATGTCTCATGTGAGGCCTTTTATCGCTCATTCTTTTTTTCCTTCTTATCTTAATCACTAACGACTGGAAGCAATTTGTTTATTTTTTCTTCATTCGTCTTATGTAACATGCTTTTTGTTGCAAAAACAGTCTATAATATGACCTTTGGTGCAAAAAAATCTATAGACGTTTCTGCAACATGATCTCTGTTACAATTTTTTTTTGTAATATGACCTTTGTGGCAAAAAAAACTCTACAGATGCTTTTGCAACACGATCTCTATTGCAGAAAATATTCCATGACATAAACTATGTTGCAAAACAATTCTACAGATGTTTCTGTAATATGATCTCAATTATAAGAAATTCTGCAACATAATCTATATTGCAAAAGTTAGGATGCCTGTCAGCCGTTTGACACCAGATCTGACGGCTAGCGCCCCGGCCGATCTTCTAAGAAGATCAACGGGTATGTTGATAAATCTTGTGGAAATTGTGCCCATCTAACCAATGCAAGTAGTTCATGTTTTATTTGGCTCGGTCGATTTATATATTTGTCCCCTCTTCCAAAAAATGAACAGGAGAGAGTTAGGAGTTCAATATAGATGCAACTATGTACACGCAGGTCCAGAACAAAAATCATGTATATATAGTTTTCTTTTGGATTTGATGTTCCCATTAGTAGTGTGTAACAATAACTGAATATGAAAACAGGGATTAACTATGGGCGTGTTTGGTTTCCTGCATGAGGCCCAACCAGGCCCGCGCGAAAAGGAAACGGGATGTTTGGTTGGCTGCATACACTATTGGGCCTGCATAGCATGGAAGTTAAAGCACCACTGGGCCTGACTAGATGGAAATGCTCAGATTGGCAGTTTCTTACGAGCCAGGCCGAGGCGAGCACACGAGAGTGGGCCCTTGCACGAATGGAGAAGGTGTAACACCCACAATGCGGCTATATCTCCCACGTGTCGAGGCACGACTTAGAGTTATAGCCGCATGGTAGGTTTGTCGCAAGAGGGGTAATCTTCACACAATCCCATGTACTGAATAAGAAAGGGATAAAGAGTTGGCTTACAAACGCCACTTCACACATATAACAAGTTAAACATACATCGTCCAGAATACAATCAAGGTCCGAGTACGAAACCAAAATAAAAGAAGACAGCCCCAAATGCTAGATCCCCGATCGTCCCAACTGGGCTCCACTACTGATCAACCGGAAAAGACACAAAAACAATGATCAAGATCTTCATCGAGCTCCCACTTGAGCTGGGTCGCGTCACCTGCACTCGTATCATCGGCACCTACAACTGTTTGGAAGTATCCGTGAGTCACGAGGACTCAGCAATCTCACACCCACGAGATCAAGACTATTTAAGCTTATGGGTAGGGTAAGGTAGTGAGGTGGAGCTGCAGCAAGCACTAAGAAAATATGGTGGCTAACATACGCAAATAAGAGCGAGAAGAGAAGCAACACAATGGTCGAGTAGCTAGAAGTGATCAAGTGATCCTAAAATTATTTACGCACAAGCATAACACAAAACCCTGTTCACTTCCCGGACTCCGCCGAAAAGAGACCATCAAAGCTACACACGCGGTTGATGCATTTTTAATTAAGTTAAGTGTCAAGTTCTCTACAATCGGATATTAACAAATTCCCATCTGCCACATAACCGTAGGCACGAATTTCAAAATTTCAAACCCTGCAGGGGTGTCCCAACTTAGCCCATCACAAGCTCTCACGGTCAACAAAGGATATTCCTTCTCCCGGGAAGACCCGACCAGTCTCGGAATCCCGGTTACAAGACATTTCGACAATGGTAAAACAAGACCAGCAAAGCCGCCCGATGTGCCGACAATCCCGATAGGATTCACACGTATCTCGTTCTCAGGGCAACACCGGATGAGACTAGCTACGAGTAAAACCAACCCTCAAGTTTCCCCGAGGTGGCCCCGCAGGCAACTCGGTTTGGACCAACACGTAGAGAAGCACTGGCTCGGGGGGGGGGGGGGGCTTAAAATAAAGATGACCCTCGGGAGCGCGACCCCCAAGGGAAAAGTATAGGTGGCGGTGAGGCAAATGGTAAAACCAAGGTTGGGCCTTGCTGGAGGAGTTTTATTCAACGTGAACTATCAAGGGTTCCCATAACACCCAACCGCGTATGGAACGCAAAATCAAGGAACATAACGCCGGTATGATGGAAACTAGGGTGGCAAGAGTGGAACAAAACACCAGACATAAGGCTGAGCCTTCCACCCTTTACCAAGTATATAGATGCATTAATTAAAATAAGAGATATTGTGATATCCCAACATATCCATACTCCAACATGGAACAAATCTTCAACTTCACCTGCAACTAGCAACGCTATAAGAGGGGCTGAGCGAAAGCGGTAACATAGCCAAACAACGGTTTGCTAGGAAGGTGGGTTAGAGGCTTGACATGGCAATATGGGAGGCATGATAAACAAGTGGTAGGTAGCGCGACATAGCGATAGAACAACCAACTAGCAAGCAAAGATAGAAGTTATTTCAAGGTATGATAATCTTGCCTGAGATCCCGCAAGGAAGAAGAACGAGTCCATGAAGAAGACAAACAGATGTAGTCGAACGGATCCTCACAACTCTGAAACCGAAGCTAACGAGAGAAGCAACCCGGAAAGAAGCAAGCAACATAGTAAACAACCGTCACATAAACATGGCATGATGCACAACCAAGTATGATGCATGTCCGGTTTAATGAGGCATGGCATGGCAATATGCACAAACAACACTACAAATTAAGTGGAGCTCGATATGCCACGAGTTGCATATTGACGAAACACCACATTCAAACATTTAGTTAACTCTCGTTTATGTACCCAACAATATTAAATGTTGTTAAACATGGCAATATGGTGAAGCATATGAACACTGCTTACCTAGGCAAGTTTAAATGAGGCCAGAAACAACAACAACAATTCCGGAAAATCCTCATATGCATATTTCAAATTAGCTACTGTTCTACGCTAAACATAATTTTAGAGTTGTTAAACATGCAAAGTACTGCCACCATGTTAAACTAGGCATTTTTCCACCCCATTTACATAAAGTTTATTTAAAATGGAGCTACAGTTATTTAGTTATGAAATAAATCATTTTAACATGGCATTTAGCAAAATAAACACAAACAACATATTAAACATTTTAAACATGGTTGAAAGTTGCAAATTATGAAACTAGACAAAATTCTAAGCATTTTTCATATTAAGTTTGTCGGGGGTTGCTGATCCCACGGACACCTATGGGACCGCGGCGGACCGGGGCCCCTTTCGGTTCGGCAGGGGGCGGGGGATGCACGAAGAGCAGATCGAGGCGGGCACACGAGCGACGCGATCGGTTTACCCAGGTTCGGGCCACACGGATGCGTAAAACCCTACTCCTCCTTTGATTTGTATTGTGTTCTTGCTCGGGAGCAATGGATGCTACAGTACCCTTGGGTGGCTAGCGAGACCGAGCGTGAGAATCGTCGTCCCTCCCCCTCCCTGTTGCGCATGGGCCTCCTTTTATATGTCAAAGGGGTCACCGACAGGTGGCAACAGAGGTGAGGGTAAAAAGGTAAAAGAGGTGGTAGTTGGCGCCACCGCTTGCTACAGTTGTATCATACCTAACCCTGACGGCAGGGGACAAAGGCATTAAATGCCTGTCTACGTCGCCTGGACGGTGCAGAAAGGGACCGTCAGGGGCGCCACCGTTTGCCACGATGGCTCCTTGTCAGCGCCTGCTTGCCACCACATGCCCCTGGCTACACAGCCTCCCGCCACGTATGCCAGGGACGGTCCCAGAGCGACGCGTTGGTGGGTGAGCTGGAGCGCGGGCTGCGGAGTAGTAGCTTGCCGCGGCAAGCGCCTTGCCACGGATGTTGTCTTGTCGCGTCCGGGAGCTTGTCGCTCACCGGGTCTCATTGGGACACGTGGCGTGCCGCGGCGAGTTCCTCGGGATGCGTTGGTTGGTCTTCCCGGCAAGCTCCTCTTGCCGGGGTCTTTGTGCTTCCTCCCGGCAAGCTCCTCTTGCCGGGGTCTTGGATACTTTGAGTGGCCTTCCCGGCAAGCTCCTCTTGCCGGGGTCTTGTGCCTTGGCTCGAATACGTTGTTCTTGAATGGCTCCAAAGGAACCAGGGAGGGTCTTGGCGGTCGCCCGGCAAGCCTTGCCGCGGGGTGCTGCGACTGCCCGTGCACAAGTTCGGGATACTAAGGTACCCCTACTTTAGTACACCGACAGGAGCCCCCGGGCCTGGGCCATACACGGTGCCGAGCGCTGTTGGGCCAAGCCCAAAACAGTGCACGGGCACACGCAGCCTAGGTTACGCCATAACTCACTCCGCATCCACCGCGCCCTCCCTGCACGGCACGCGTCGAACGCGGCATCGTGCGTGACGTGGGCTCCGTGCGCGGGGCTAAGACCCGTGTGCATGCGTCACATCGTGGGAGAGATCGTGGGTGGTTTTTTATTAGGAAAGGCGGAACGTCCGCCACCTTCCCCTTTATAAGCAAGGGGAAGTAGGGGTAGTGCGCCCACTCGCCCCCATTCTGCTCCAATCTTGAAAAACTCCGCCCCGCCTCCGTCTTCCCAAAGCACACAGAGCGCAGCGCCCTGCCCCCCCTCCCCACCGCATTGCCACCAGCACCACCACGCCATCGACCTCCTCCACTGCTTCCGCCATGGCTCCGAAGGGCGACAAGGGGAAGGCCGTGAAGTCGACCGAGGCGCAGCGGCTCGCGGCGATGCGAAAGGAGCGAGCCATCTTCCCCCCAAGCTCGACGCCAAGGAGCTACGGGAGTACTATTACCTCTTTTGGGCGACGGAGACGCGAGCTCACCCGCGGACCAGGGTCCTCCCGAGCACTCCTCACGCGACAGCTCCGGAAGGGTACCCTTTCTTTGCCGTCTTCTTCTACTGCGGGGTCTGCCCGCCTTTTTCCGAGTTTTTCTGCGATATCATGAACACATACAATCTCTATCTCCTTGACTTCACTCCCAACGCCGTCCTCACCCTGGCAGTTTTCGCACACCTTTGCGAGAACTTTGTCGGAGTCCACCCTAGCGTAGCCCTTTTTCGCCACTTTTTCATTCCCCGGGTAGAGAGAGGAGAAACCCTGTCCGGCGGAATTGCCTGGGTCTCTAGGGCCGGCATGAAGAAATCTTATCTAGAGGGGGAGTTCCGCGGCAAGTGGGAGGAGTGGCGAGCGAATTGGTGTTGGATCGTCGAGGAGAGCCCGCAGCCATTCACCGCCCGGCGTTAAGTAGCAGCAGTGCGCGGCCGTGATTGGAGCGATGTGGCCCCGGAGGATAGCAGGCTGAAGATTGCCGTCACCAGGATCCAGCGCCTCAGGCTTGCCGGGCTCACCGTAGGGGCCGTTGGCGCAGACTTTCTTCGTCGCCGCATCGCTCCCCTGCAGGAACGGGGGAGGCCTGCCTGGGAGTTCAAGAATGCGGCAGACGTCATGAGGCTGCGCCCAGGCCTCAACTACAATTTTACTGTCCTTGAACTCAACGGGGTACTGCAGGAGCTCTTCAAGTACGATTCAGATCACCCCGAGGTCTTCAGATTGCTGCAGGACGTCGTCCCTTTGTGCAACAATTCGGCGCTCGACCGCATCAGGGCGATGATGCCACTGTGCGATTCGCACGGAATCGTGCTAACTTGGCAAGAGCCAGAGGACGACGTTGTGCAGCAATTCTTCGATGACTTGGTGGAAGTGCCAATCCGCGCCGACGAGAAGGACGGCCTCACCCGCGACACCACCGAGGCGGAGCTGGCGTACATCGCCACCAGGTTGGAAGAGGCGGCAGCAGTTGCCGCGGCGGGCGAGTTCGGCTTCACCTTAGAGGAGGCTGTGGCGGCAGAGGCGGCTAACCGTGCCGAGCAGGAAGATCTTGCCGGCAAGAAGGATCTTGCCGGCAAGAAGGAGGTTGCCGGGCGCGATGCCGGGCTGAGCCAAGTTGCCGGGCATGACGCCGAACCGAGCGAGCCTGCCGATGATACGAGCGGCTCTTTGGAGATCGACTCCTCCTCCTCTTCGTCCTCCGACAGTACGCCGCCAGCAGCGTCCCCGTCTCCACCAAGAAGGCGTCTCCGCAAGGCCGGGGATGCGGCGAGGCGGCAGGCGGGCCGGCAGTCGCCGCGCCGCACGACGCGCTCCACCGCGGCAAGCACCGTTGCCACGGGAGCGCCCCATGCTGCCGCTTTGACTGGAGCGGGGTCTTCCCAGACAGCCGCTTCGGCTCCCGCCAAGCGGCCAAGGGAGCCTACCCCTCCACCTTCCCGCGCCAGCCACGGGCCGGATTTTGACTTCTCCGCGTTTAGCTCCGACGAGGAAGAAGAAGAGGAGTAAGTTCTTCTTATTGTACTCGCAATTCTTTGTTCTTTGCTGTTTTTTGTCTTGTTTCTCACTTGCCTTTCCCTGCATCTGTTCCTTTTTAGGACTCTGCCGCGGAGAGTGGCAAAGAGAGCCAAGGTGCCGGTTATCGTCATCGAGGACGAACCCACTGCATCAACAGGGGACGTGCCTGAGACGAACTTGCCAGACCCAGCGGCTGATCTCCAGAGCAACCCCCAGCATAAGTGTCTTATTTACTTTCCGCTGTTGGGCGCGCACGAAGATCCTTGCTGTGCTGATACTTGTTTGTTGACTCGTGCAGGAGCAGAGCAGCCTCACCAGGGGAGCCTGGAGACCGCTCCCGAAGCGCCAAGGGAGAGTCCTCCGGCGAGGGAGAGGTCTCCGGCAAGGGAGGTGACTCCGACAAGGGAGGAGCCCCCGGTAAGAGAGGAGACTCTGGCAGGGGAAGAGCCCCCGGCAAGGGAAGGATCTCCGGCAAGGGAGGAGACTCCGACAAGGGAGGAGCCCCCGACAAGAGAGGAGACTCTGGCAGGGGAAGAGCCCCCGGCAAGGGAAGGATCTCCGGCGAGGGAGGAGACTCCGACAAGGGAGGAGCGCCCGGCAAGGGAGACCACAGCTGCAGACCCTGGCACAGGTAACTCCCTCGCTTCTAGACTCCCCTTGGCTTCTTCGTCTCCTTGATCTCTTTCTCGGATTTTGTTCGAATTTTGCTTGAATTTTCTCCCCTCTTCTGGCCGTCAGGTCCATCTGCTACAGAACCGATGGAGACTGAAGCCGATGCCGAGGACGCAGCCGGCGTCGGCGAGGAGGCCGCCAGGGCTGCCGCCGCGGAGACGGGCGGGGAGTCTGGCGGTCGTACTGACGACCTGGAGGCAGCAGGAGCGCCAGGCGCTGCTCCGACCACTGACTCCTCTGCAGCAGCCACCGCGCAAAGCTCTGATGAGCCCCAGCCTAGCGTCTACCTGAAGGCCAACGAGAACATCTTCATCAACCTCCCCTGGGCGTCGGGCTCCAGGGCGCCGGTCGAGGGAGAAATGTTCGACGGAGAGGTGCTTGCCTCCGCCGGGCTGAAGCTGGTCGATGCGCCAAGCAGCAGTGGTGAACCTGAAGAGGAACGCCTGTTGCGGAAGCTAGTGGCGCTCTACCGCGCCCGGCAGGCCAAGCTGGAGTCCCACGAAGTGCTCGTTGCGAAGGCCAGCGCTGATATCGAGAAGCGCGTGGAGGAGCTCCGAGGCGCCAACCAGGAAGCTCTCCGCTCCCTGGCCAAGGAGCGGGAAGACCTTGCCGAGGCGCAGCAGGCCTTCCTCCTCGAGAAAGCCAACGCCGAAGAGCGCCAATGCCTTGCCGCAGAGAGGCTGTCTTCGCAGGAGGGTGACTTGACGCAGCGGAAGGTCCACCTCGACAGCCACAAGGAGGAACTCGCCGCGCGCGAGCGAGCAGTTGGCGGAGCCGTCAAGCAGGCCGAAGACGCCGCCGCAGTCGCCGAGGCCACCAAGGCTGAGCTGGCATTGAAGGTGGTGCAGCTGGAGGCGAGCCTGAAGGCGAGCGGCGACGAGCTTGCCGCACTCAAGCTCGAGCGTGAGAAGGATGCCAACAGCTACTCAGAGCTGCAGGCCCTTTTCACCGAGAAGGGCAAAGAACTGGACGCCGCCAAGAACTCCAACGCCGATCTCGAGGTGAAGTTGGCGGCTCTGACGCAATCTCTGGACGATGCCAAGGGGCAGGGGGCGGCCTTGAAGGAAGAAGTCAAGGCCGGCAAGGTGCTGCTGGCGAAGGCTGCTTCCGCCCGGAAGACTTTGTCGGAGAATGTGGAGCACTGGACGGAGGGTTTGGTGGACGTCGCCGTGGATGTCGACAAGGAGCTGGCCCAGTTGGGGATGGTGGATCTCGGGTACTCCTCCGACGAGAACCTCCAACCCAGCGCCAAGCTGACCCTGTTCTTCAAGGGCGTGGTGACGGCGCTCTAGCGACTCCGGGAGCAAATCCCAAAGCAACTTGCCGACGAGTCGTGCAAGATTTGCGCGGGAGCTCTCGAGAAGGTGCTGATGAAGGTGGCCTTCCGCAACCCAGGTCTCCGCCTCACCAACGTCCTTCGGAGCTTGCCGCCAGATGCTGATCTAGAGGAGCTCAAGGCCCTTGTCGCACCCATTGTGGACAGGGTGAGCGGAATCAGGAGGGTCGAAGGCGACCATGTAGACTAGGCCATCCATCTTTTTCTTTCCTTGTCGCTGTTGATCATGTTATGAAAAACAGTCTGTTAGAGCTGTGACAAGCTATTTGGTAATATACTCTATCTTTAGTAGTACTTGCTGTGTTATTTCCTTTACTTGACTCCGTCCCTTGTATGTTTTTACCCTACGCTTTTAGGGAACTTGTCGGCGCAGGCACCTTCGCTGCGAGCGCTGAGTGCAGAATGTCAGCAACCTGCTAGCGGTGCCGCAGCTGACAAGGAGCCTTGTCGCAGAGCTAGTCGCAGCGCACTTAAGTTGTTGAGCGGACTCGAAACAACAGTAAGGGCGCAACTAGCTGTGCCCGCGCCAGCAAGAAACCTTGTCGCAGAGCTAGTCGTAGCGCACTTAAGTTGTTGAGCGGACTCGAAACAACAGTAAGGGCGCAACTAGCTACGAGTTGGTTCCTCCGCGCACAGGTTTTTCATACAAGGGATGATCGTTCAAGGAAGATAACTCTATAAATTTAATTGCTGTGCCATTTCCTTTATTGACTTCTTCCTTTGTATGTTTTTACCCTACGCTTTTAGGGAACTTGCCGGCATGGGCACGCTTGCCGGGAGTGCTGAGTGCGGAACGTCAGCAACCTGCTCGCGGTGCCGCGGCCGACAAGAAGCTTGTCGCAGAGCTAGTTGCAGCTCACTTAAGTTGTTGAGCGGACTCGAAACAACAGTAAGGGCGCAACTAGCTACGAGTCGGTTCCTCCGCGCACAGGTTCTCCATACAAAGCACGGTCGTTCAAGGAAAATAACTTAAAAATTTAAAGGAAATTTGATTGCTCAGACTTTGGCAACTTATCTTTTCTGTTATCTGCTCCCGGCAAGGCAAAACCTTCTTGAACGATGCCTGATCCATACTGTATCTTCTCCCTTCCCCCCGGCAAACTTGTGCGCGAGGGAACCTTCTTTTCCTTGTGAAAAAGAAAGAGGGAGAAATAACAATATGGAGCTTTAAGGCTCGTTATTGCTTACCGGGGGTAAGTGCTGCACGAAATGTCAAATAATACATGCAGAATTTAAAAAGCATGAAATAGACAAGGTGTGCTGAGCACATAATCTTTATGCACGGGATCTGCGCCCGGCTTTGTACAAAGGATTACATGCAACAGCGGCAAGACTTTGTACAAAAAGTGGTTGCCGGAACGGGTCCGACAACCGCGCCTTACGGGTAAAACTTATGAAGATGGTCAATACTCCAGGAGTTGCTCACTGGTACGCCATCTTCGGTCTCCAGGCGGACAGCGCCAGGCCTGGTGACTTGTTTCACCTGGTAAGGGCCTTCCCACTTCGGCGTCAACTTGTTGGAATTCTTGGCGGACTGAACGCGCCGAAGAACAAGGTCGCCTTCCTCAAGACTTCTGGCGTTAACTTTGCGGCTATGATAGCGGCGCAAAGCTTGCTGGTAGCGAGCGGCTCGCACAGCAGCCTGAAGACGATCTTCCTCGAGGAGCAGCGCGTCATCTTGCCGTAGCTGCTCTTGCTCAAGCTCATCATAAGCGAGCACTCGAGGTGACCTGTATATGAGTTCCGTGGGGATAACTGCCTCCGCTCCATAGACTAGAGCGAAGGGTGTCCGGCCAGTGGCTCAATTTGGCATCTTCCTGATCGACCAAAGAACAACTGGCAGGGCAGCGGCGAACGGTGCGAGGAGCGAGATATGCTCGGACTTCTAACTGCGTTAGAAGGAGCAGTACCTCGTCCAGGCGACCGTGCCCTGCTCGTGCCAGCATGTTGGCGTGCATGCTGGTCTTGAGCGCCCCGGGATCCGCCAGCTTGATCTTGGCCCAGCAAGCGTATGGTACCGTGAGTACCATGACGCTGCTGGTCTCGCGCTTCCTGGGACGGGCGCGGAGCGTGTACGGACGCCGAGGTCTTGGAGTGCGCTTGGTCGTTGTGGGAGGCGACCGCGCAGCCGACGTGCGGCGCAGCCTTGTCCTTGGACCTGGCAGCACCATGAGCCTCTTCGTCGGCGCCCGTTCTTCCGCCGGCGCCTAATCCACCAGCCGTTCGCTCCGGCGATGGTGGACTCGGCACAGACGGAGCCGCTGCCTCCAAAATCTTCTTCTTCGGCGGCATGTTGATGAAGAGGATGAAGATTTGGCCCGTGCGAACGCCGGATCAGGTTCACACAGCCTGGACGTACCCCCTACCTGGCGCGCCAAAGATGTCGGGGGTTGCTCATCCCACAGACACCTATGGGACCGCGGCAGACCGGGGCCCCTTTCGGTTCGGCAGGGGGCGGGGGATGCACGAAGAGCAGATCGAGGCGGGCGCACGAGCGACGCGATCGGTTTACCCAGGTTCGGGCCGCACGGATCCGTAAAACCCTACTCCTGCTTTGATTTGTATTGTGTTCTTGCTCGGGAGCAATGGATGCTACAGTACCCTTGGGTGGCTAGCGAGACCGAGCGTGAGAATCGTCGTCCCTCCCCCTCCCTGTTGCGCATGGGCCTCCTTTTATATGTCAAAGGGGTCACCGACAGGTGGCAACAGAGGTGAGGGTAAAAAGGTAAAAGAGGTGGTAGTTGGCGCCACCGCTTGCTACAGTTGTATCATACCTAACCCTGACGGCAGGGGACAAAGGCATTAAATGCCTGTCTACGTCGCCTGGACGGTGCAGAAAGGGACTGTCAGGGGCGCCACCGTTTGCCATGATGGCTCCTTGTCAGCGCTTGCTTGCCACCACATGCCCCTGGCTACACAGCCTCCCGCCACGTATGCCAGGGACGGTCCCAGAGCGACGCGTTGGTGGGTGAGCTGGAGCGCGGGCTGCGGAGTAGTAGCTTGCCGCGGCAAGCGCCTTGCCGCGGATGTTGTCTTGTCGCGTCCGGGAGCTTGTCGCTCACCGGGTCTCGTCGGGACATGTGGCGTGCCGCGGCGAGTTCCTCGGGATGCCTTGGTTGGTCTTCCCGGCAAGCTCCTCTTGCCGGGGTCTTTGTGCTTCCTCCCGGCAAGCTCCTCTTGCCGGGGTCTAGGATACTTTGAGTGGCCTTCCCGGCAAGCTCCTCTTGCCGGGGTCTTGTGCCTTGGCTCGAATACGTTGTTCTTGAATGGCTCCAAAGGAACCAGGGAGGGTCTTGGCGGTCGCCCAGCAAGCCTTGCCGCGGGGTGCTACGACTGCCCGTGCACAAGTTCGGGATACTAAGGTACCCCTACTTTAGTACACCGACAAAGTTTGTTTAATTCCGATGCACGGTTAATTAGTTATTACTAGCAAAAGAGCCCGTGCGTTGCAACGGGAGAGAAAACATAACACACGCTCTTAACTCAACAACCATCACTCAAGACCACAATAGGTTCATCTCCTTTATTTTTGTGAGGCATCATATTTGTGTTCCGCTTATCCTCCTTCTCACCCTCGCCGGCGGTGGCCTCGGTGTTCACACAAAACAACAAAAAACATGTGTTGAATATCATTAATCCTAAGGGCCTGTTTGGTTCCAATAAGTCACCTGACTTATAAGTCAGGTGACTTAAAACTAGTGACTTATAAGTCACGCCTGTTTGGTTGTCATTTGACTGATAAGTCACCTGACCACACCTTCCCATATTATTTTTTTATGTAAAGGTAGTGGGACCCACGTAAAAGGGGGTGACTTATAAGTTTTAAGTTGGGGTGGAGCAACTTATGACTTATAAGTTGGGTCTGTTTGGCAAAATAAGTCACTTTTTTCGCTTTTCGACTTATAAGTTGGTGACTTATTTGGAACCAAACATGCCCTAAGGCGTCTCTCTCTCTCTCTCTCTCTCTCTCTCTCTCTCGCTCTCTCGCTCGCTTTCTCTCACTCTCCCGATGAGAAATCTGTTGTTTTCCCGTGCGACATTTTTCAGAGGTATGCATGTGTAGTTATCGATGTTTTCTTTTCCCTATATGGTTATAGTGGGGTGCTTATTTCCAATCTGGATCACCGCAGGTATGAAAAAAGTGGATGTTGCTCTATAAATTATAAGTTTGCTTCCATAACAATATTTTAAAATATTTAACAGGTAAAATTAACATCATATTTAGATTCCACACATTTTTCTAATAAAATTTCATACATAATAAAATCGAAGTTACGGTTTAAAAGATATAGATAATTTAGAAAATTATTTGGTTTGACTCAAATATAATCCAAAATAATATTTAAAAATACTTCACAGGTAAAAATAATCTCATATTCATATTCTACATATTTTTCTAATCAAATTTCATATATAACATGTTCAAATCGGAGTTACGGTTTAAAAGATATGGATGGTTTTAAAAAAGCATTTGTTTGACTTAAATATGATCCGCGGATGAATTGCCTAAAACATCAGGTTTTTCTGGAAAAATGTAAAATAACGGTTCGGGTGTGACTTAAATCCGGACGGCGGGTTGATTTCAAGAAAAGACAGGGACTTTTGTGTAAAATATGAAAATAACGATTCGTTGTGGGTTGAATTCTCTGAAATAGAGGGACTTTTCTGAAAAATGCCATGACGGACGAAAGAAACCCAATTTACTTTATTATTAGGTAAAGATATGCATGACAACTAGGGGTTTTTCTATAAAAAAACTGCACTCTCTGGAAATTAGCTAAATCGCCTAGAGAAAAAAACGTAACACGGGCCAAAACTGCTAGAACTGGGCCAGCTACTGCACGCGCTGCACACGGGTGGGCTTCGGTGGGCATCACACCTCGGGCCAGATCTGGCCTGCTGGTGGAGTCGGGGCGGCTGGGCCGGAGGTGCGCTGGGCCTTGGCAGGCTGAGCAGGCCCACCAGGGTGATGGGGCGGCATGGACATCGTCCTCGTCTCGCTCCCGCACGAGTAGAGGGGCCGGCGGCGTGGCTTGCGCGACGGATGACGGTAGGGAGGAGCGGAGGCGGCCTCGGAGGTGCGGATCCGGACGGGATCCGCCTGATCCGTCCGTCTCCGGCGACGGTGGTGGAGATCCAGCAACGGCGAGCTCGGACGCCATGGCGGATCCTGCAAGGTCGGAAGAGGGAGAGGCCATGAGAGAGAGCGAGACAAATAGGGAAAGAGAGGAGGGCGGTGATGTGGTCGGACCTGGAGGAACTCCGGTGAGGAAGGTCGCCGGCGGGTGGGCTGCTAGCGCAGGCAGAGGCAGGCAGCGGCGTAGCGGAGCCAAGGGTGCGGCGGCGCGAGGCGCTTGCAGGCAGGGACGCTTGGGAGGAGCTCGGGCCCAGATGGGCTCGGGCGGGACCCTTACGTGCTTGGCGGGCCTGCGGCAGTGGAGGCTGGTGGGGGAAGACGTGGCGGCGTCCGGTTGGCCGCGGGCGTCGGCTGCGGCGGCGCGGCCAATGGTGCGGCGGAGGGCTGGCCGGGCACGGATTCCGAGGAGGGGGCGCGGCGGCTGCAGGTAGGAGGTGGCTAGCGCGCGGAAATTGAGGAGGGGGTTGGTAGGAGACCAAAAATGGCAGGGGAGGCGTCTATATCTAGAAAGGGGGCTAGGGTTAGGGGTTTTTCTCCGTTTCGGAACCGTTCGATCGCCATCGGATGGTCCGGAGCGGAGGGTGGGTTAGGTTGGTCATAGTGGGCTGCAAGTAGGCTGTGCAGAGTGTGATGGGCTGAGAGCAGAGAAGAGAAGGCAGCCCGGAAACGGTTTCCGGAGACCGAAAACGTCCGAAGAAAAGACCGGCTACTATTGCTGCTATATTTATTCGTTGGGGCATCAAACGGGCTCCGAATGCGATGAAACTTGGCAGGCGGCCTACTAACAACAAAACAACATAGCACGCCAACTTTCATGCTAATCATAGAACATTTTCTGGCCACTTATAAAATAATATTTGGGAGGTGCCGTGGGCACGTGCAAGTGTGTGTGGGCTCGGAACGAACAACGGAAAGAACTGCGAGACCCGGACGGATGCATGTTTTGAAAACCTGATGATTGAATGCACATGATGACATGGCAAGATGCAACACGCAAGCGAAAGACATGGCAATGGCTGCGAATAACTGAAAGACACCTGGCACATCGGTCTCGGGGCGTTACAACACTCCGCCACTACAAGAGGATCTCGTCCCGAGATCTGAGGACAACGCTAGAGAGAAGCAGAAAAGGAAGAGGAGAGGTAAACTAAGTTGCTTCTTTGACAAATGAGTGAGACCAAATAACCTTGCGAGGTTGAACAAATTGAAAGAAGAATACAACGAAGATGAAAAAAGTTGAAAACACTCCGTTAGAAAAGAGGAACAAGGAACATTACTAGAACCTTGTAGGTTGAAAGACATAAGAAAAAGGGTGCAATGAATAAGAAGTACATGCAAGTACTCTGGTTGAAATGAGATGTACAAGGGACGATAAAGATCAATTACGACAACACTTCGGTTGGAAATGGAAGGCATAGAATATGAACTTGGCAAAAATGAAAGCACTTGGATGAGACTTCGGTTAGAAGAGGAATGATAGACACAACACTCCGGTTAAAACAAGATAGAGAAGGAATACAAATGATATAATTTGGACAGCACTCCGAGTATAAATGGAAGGAATTGAACATGATCTTGACAAACAAGATTATGGGTCGAAGAGAGCAACATCACAATGCCTCCGGAACAAATGTAAGAATGGAATCAAAAGAACGGTGGAGAAAACAACATCTTCTACCTCAAATGAGCTTGAAAAGCACCTTTAGGAGAAGGGTTGAACGGAGTTTTTGGAAAACCAACAACGAAAAGAGTAAGCTTGTTGTGGGATTATGGAAAACATCTCAAAATCTTGAGGTGAAATTCCGCCACTAACGAAAACAGTAGATTGGATTGATATGAACAAGGAGATGAGAAACTTATTTCACCAGGAGGATAAATGAAGAACTCGGGTCATTTATGAGCACCACAAATAGCAACAATCCCTAGGGAAAGCTTTAGATGAAATATAACCCAATCTAACTCCAATTAAGAGATTGATTGGTTGAAAAGATGTCTTGAGCAAAGAGAAAATGATTGATTTAGATATGTCACTCTTGAAAACTTGTGAATCATGAAGCACGAAGGGAAATTATCAACAATGACAGAACACCACCTCAAAGATGAGATATGAAAGAATTGCACTTTGGATGGCAAGATGAAGAATACTTGAACTCCTCAACACTAAACATGTGTTGAGCACCATGCTTATTTTGGAGTATAGCTTAGCGGATCATAACTTCGAGAGAAATCTTGAAAAACAAATGAAGAATGAAAGGAATCCTTGATGAACCACCATGTTGATCCTCCATGCAGAATTCCGGATAGGAAATGATAACATAAAAGAATTGAAGGTTTGAAGCGAACAAGATTGAAGACTTGCAATGATTAGATGGAGCTTTGCAACGAGATAAATTGGAAAAGTTGGAACTCCGGAAAGAATGATGATCAATTGAAACCAAGAATTTTGATGAACCTCCCTAATAAAGAATTGAATTTACTCAATGAAACAAGAATAAGAATTGCATTATGCTTATCCTTCACCAATTTAAATTGATGACAAGCAGCAGATTTGGCATACTACTTATTCTCGTAGAAAGGATTAAGAGAGATATAGCGCAAAGTTGAGAAGGAATTCAACGAACCACCGATAGGATTGGAAAGAACGAATGAATCTATATGATAACGAAGGAAGAAAACTCTTGAACGAACCACCATAATAATTGAAAATGAACGAAGAAAAGATAAAGAAACACCGGGAAGAATTATAAAATGAATGAAGATATTTGAGAGAATTTAGATACAGGTGAACGAAGAGATCCCGAGCTGATTAGATAATACTTGAACAATGCACCGGTATAATTTGGAGAACGATAGCTGAAAGCTGGAATGAATAATTCTGAGATGATGGGCTCCGGAGAATCAAACTAAGAAGACTCCTGAATTTCTCCGGATGGGTGAAAAGAATTCTCACAATCGAAAACAATTATGAGAGGATGCAGCAAGCTTGAACTACGCATCTCTGAGAGAACGGATAATATTTGGAGGAAAAACTCTTCTTCGGTCTTCAAATCGGAGAATGACGACGAGAAACACCATCAAGAATTGTTGAGGCACTCCAGAATGGAAATTAGAAAGGTTGAACCAATGATGAAAAGAATGTGAAAGATCTTGGAGAAGGAATTTGACTGATGATAAGTCATTCTTACGTCAAACTTGGAAAAGAATTTGAGAGTAACACCAGGAAAATAGAAGAGTCATGTAAGATCCTGGGAAAAACTTGTGGGTTAGGGCCCACTCAAAAGAAACACTGATGAAATGATTACTTTAAAAGGAGATTGCACCGATTAAATTAAATGGCTTGAATGAGATAACATCCTCAAAAGAACTTGCGCGAATTGAGAATGGAAACATGAATCTTCTGGGATATCTTGAGCACTCCAGAACAATTAAATAGCGAGAAGTGGATGATTAAGAGGTGCTCCGGCATGAGAAAGCATATGAACCGAGGAAAGGATATGGTCGAGAAAGCTTGAATTGAATCCACCGGAGAAGAAAAAGAATGAAGAATTACAAACTCGAAGCTCCGCTAGTATCTTCCTAAGAATCACCAGATAAGAACATTGAAAGAAAAGAATGAACTGACTTTACAAGCATAAGATGGATACTTGATTGAGAAATACGAGTCCTTGAAGAAAAAGGGTGGGAGGGCGGTAAAAACAAAGACAACTTGGGACGGATGAAACAAACGCCGTTGAGAAGAACTAATAATTGATCTAGCAAACATTGAAAGGATAGGTTTAACTTCGAGAGAAGACATCGATTGAAAAGGATTGGCATGACCATCTCGATGATCGAAAAAAAGATTAGCACTCCCATAGAAATATGAGAACACCATATAGGAAAAGGTATGGAATCAACACTTGACATTGAAGCAACTCGAATACCAAAACTCAAAACAAAACAAAGGACTGGCTTGCAGAATAATCCGGAAACAAACATATGATAGATCCCATATCGTATCATGTGTCTGTTAGAAAGATATTCTAGGAGCTACTTGAATTCCCACTTATAAACTCCCGAAACTTTCTGGTTATGCAATCAAGTGTTGGGGATACAGGGGAAGCATAATATCTCACCCAAACTAACAATTATTACATCCAGCTGTATCCATCCTTCAACACATAACCAAGAAACCTTTGGAAATAATGTACCTCAACCTTCGAAAAGGATCCGTTATACGAGTTATGGCAATACTCCCGAACTCCTGCCCCAGTACTGGGTGGCGTCGAGGTTATCTCACCAACAACTGCATAAAAGAGTTTCCAGAACTGCAACGATAAAATTGTGACGACAACACCTCGGAGCTCAACTCCCCGGGATACTGCCACAACCCCTAAATGTCAGGAGGCACCAAGAACAATGTTCTCGTCACAAAACCATCGGAACGATTCCAAGATACCCGCATGATCCTAAAAATAATTTCATGAAATTTGAGGAGAGAAGACTCAAAACTCTACGTCAGGAGGCCTCAC
Organism: Triticum monococcum; assembly: GCA_034509565.1. NCBI lineage: Eukaryota > Viridiplantae > Streptophyta > Magnoliopsida > Poales > Poaceae > Triticum > Triticum monococcum. The sequence goes on along the minus strand of CM067846.1, from coordinate 58,249,860 downwards.
CAGAGCGATGAAGGGACTGAGGAGTAAAAAGAATCCTACTCTCCGATATATATAATCCTAAGACTCAAATAATTTTGTTCTAGACTCAACAACATCAGCAATTCGATCAAGCAGGGGGCTCCTAAGTCGGGGATGGCTCTGATTACCAACTTGTAACACCCACAATGTGGCTATATCTCCCACGTGTCGGGGCATGACTTAGAGGCATAGCCGCATGGTAGGTTTGTCGCAAGAGGGGTAATCTTCACACAATCCCATGTACTGAATAAGAAAGGGATAAAGAGTTGGCTTACAAATGCCACTACACACATATAACAAGTTAAACATACATCATCCAGAATACAATCAAGGTCCGACTACGGAACCAAAATAAAAGAAGACAACCCCAAATGCTAGATCCCGATCGTCCCAACTGGGCTCCACTACCGATCAACCGAAAAAGACACAAAAACAACGATCAAGATCTTCATCGAGCTCCCACTTGAGCTGGGTTGCGTCACCTGCACTGCTATAATCGGCACCTGCAACTGTTTGGAAGTATCTGTGAGTCACGAGGACTCAGCAATGTCACACCCGCGAGATGAAGACTATTTAAGCTTATGGGTCGGGTAAGGTAGTGAGGTGGAGCTGCAGCAAGCACTAAGCAAGTATGGTGGCTAACATACGTAAATAAGAGCGAGAAGAGAAGCAATGCAATGGTCGAGAAGCTAGAAGTGATCAAGAAGTGATCTTGAAACTATTTACGCACAAGCATAACACAAAACCGTGTTCACTTCCCGGACTCCGCTGAAAAGAGACCATCACGGCTGCACACACGGTTGATGCATTTTCAACTAAGTTAAGTGTCAAGTTCTCTACAACTGGACATTAACAAATTCCCATCTGCCACATAACCGCGGGCATGCATTCGAAAGTTCAAACCCTGCAGGGGTGTCCCAACTTAGCCCATCATAAGCTCTCACGGTCAACGAAGGATATTCCTTCTCCCGGGAAGACCCAATCAGTCTTGGGATCCCGGTTACAAGACATTTCGACAATGGTAAAACAAGACCAGCAAAGCCGCCCGATGTGCCGACATCCCGATAGGAGTCGCACGTATCTCGTTCTCAGTGCAACACTGGATGAGACTAGCTACGAGTAAAACCAACCCTCAAGTTTCCCCGAGGTGGCCCTGCATGCAGCTCAGTTCGGACCAACACGTAGAGAAGCACTGGCCCGGGGGGGTTAAAATAAAGATGACCCTCGGGAGCGCGACTCCCAAGGGAAAAGTATAGGCGGTGGTGAGGCAAATGGTAAAACCAAGGTTGGGCCTTGCTGGAGGAGTTTTATTCAAAGAGAAATGTCAAGGGGTTCCCATAACACCCAACCGCGTAAGGAACGCAAAATCAAGGAACATAACACCGGTATGACGGAAACTAGGGCGGCATGAGTGGAACAAAACACCGGGCGTAATGCCGAGCCTTCCACCCTTTACCAAGTATATAGATGCATTAATTAAAATAAGAGATATTGTTATATCCCAACATATCCATACTCCAACATGGAACAAATCTTCAACTTCACCTGCAACTAGCAACGCTATAAGAGGGGCTGAGCGAAAGCGGTAGCCAAACAACGGTTTGCTAGGAAGGTGGGTTAGAGGCTTGACATGGCAATATGGGAGGCATGATAAACAAGTGGTAGGTAGCGCAACATAGCGATAGAACGAACAACTAGCAAGCAAAGATAGAAGTAATTTCGAGGGTATGATCATCTTGCCTAAGATCCCGCAAGGAAGAAGAATGAGTCCATGAAGAAGACAAACGGATGTAGTCGAATGGATCCTCACAACTCTGAAACCGAAGCTAACAAGAGAAGCAACCCGGAAAGAAGCAAGCAACATAGTAAACAACCATCACATAAACATGGCATGATGCACAACCAAGTATGATGCATGTCCGGTTTAATGAGGCATGGCATGGCAATATGCACAAACAATACTACAAATTAAGTGGAACTCGATATGCAACGAGTTGCATATTGACGAAACACCACATTCAAACATTTAGTTCACTCTCGTTTATGTACCCAACAATATTAAATGTTGTTAAACATGGCAATAGAGTGAAGCATAAGAACACTACCTATCTAGGAAAGTTTAAATGAGGGCAGAAACAACAACAACAATGCCGGAAAATCCTCATATGCATATTTCGAATTAGCTATTGTTCTACCCTAAACATAATTTTAGAGTTGTTAAACATGCAAAGTACTGCCACCATGTGAAACTAGGCATTTTTCTACCCCATTTACATATAAAGTTTATCTAAAATGTAGCTACGGTTATTTAGTTATGAAATAAATCATTTTAACATGGCATTTAGCAAAATAAAGAAAAACATAATTTTAAACATTGTAAACATGGTTGAAAGTTGCAAATTATGAAACTAGACAAAATTTTAAGCATTTTTCATATTAAGTTTGTTTAATTCCGATGCACGGTTAATTAGTTATTATATGCATGACAACTAGGGGTTTTCTGTAAAAAACTGCATTCTCTGGAAATTAGCTAAAACCGCCTAGAGAAAAAAACGTAACACGGGCCAAAACTGCTAGAACTGGGCTAGCTACTGCACGCACTGCACATGGGTGGGCTTCGGTGGGCGTCTCACCTCGGGCCAGATCTGGCCTTCTGGTGGGGAGGGGGCGGCTAGGCCGGAGGTGCGCTGGGCCTTGGCAGGCTAAGAGGGCCCACCAGGGCGATGGGGCGGCATGGACGTCATCCTCGTCTCGCTCCTGCACGAGCAGAGGGGCCGGAGGTGTGGCTTGCGCGGCGGACGACGGCAGGGAGGAGCGGAGGTGGCCCCGGAGGTGCGGATCCGGACGGGATCCGCCTGATCCGTCCGTCTCCGATGACGGTGGTGGAGATCCGGCGATGGCGAGCTCGGACGCCATGGCGGATCCTGTGAGGTCGGAAGAGGGAGAGGCCACGAGAGAGAGGGAGACTGATAGGGAAAGAGAGGAGGGCGGCGATGTGGTCGGACCTGGAGGAACTCCGGTGAGGAAGGTCGCCGGCTGGTGGGCTGCTGGCGCAGGCAGAGGCAGGCGGCAGCGCAGCGGAGGCAAGGGTGAGGCGGCGCGAGGCACTTGCAGGAAGGGGCGCTCAGGAGGAGCTCGGGCCTAGATGGGCTCGGGCGGGCCCCGCGCAGGCTTGGCGGGCCTGCGGCGGTGGAGGCTGGTGGGGAAAGACGTGGTGACGTCCGGTTGGCCGCGGGCATCGGCTATGGCGGCGCGGCTAGTGGTGTCGCGCCACTTGGCGGTGAAGGGCTGGCCGGGCATGGATTCCAAGGAGGGGGCGCGGCGGCTGCAGGTAGGAGTTGGCTGGCGCGCGGGAATTGAGGAGGGGGTAGGTAGGAGGCCAAAATTGGCAGGGGAGGCATCTATATATAGAAAGGGGGCTAGGGTTAGGGATTTTTCTCCGTTTCGGAACCGTTCAATCGCCATCGGACGGTCCGGAGTGGAGGGGGGTTAGGTTGGACCTAGTGGGCTGCAGGTGGGCTGTGCAGAGTGTGATGGGCTGAGAGGAGAGAACAAAAGGCAGCCCGGCAACGGTTTCCGGAGACCGAAAACATCCGACGAAAAGACCGGCTACTATTGCCGCTATATTTATTCGTTGAGGCATCAAACGGGCTCCGAATGCGATGAAACTTGGCAGGCGGCCTACTAACAACAAAACAACACCGCATGCCAACTTTCATCGCAATCTGACAACATTTTCTGGCCACTTATAAAATAATATTTCAAAGGTGCCACAGGCGCATGCAAGTGTGTCTGGGCTCGGGACGGACAACGGAAAGAACTGCGAGACCCAGACGGATGCAAGTTTCTTTGACCAGTAGCCTAATCTCGCAGTTCTGCCCCACATTTGTGTTGTAAGTTTTAGGTTTCGATGACCGTAGCTTCATCTCTCCTTGAACATCAGTCTAGTGCACTCACTGCCGATGTCCGTCCCCTTGATCTCCTTGCCCGCGTCCTACTACACTAGAGTCGTTTCCGGCGTCGCTCATCTCAGCCTACTCACTGTCGTCCTCCTACTGCATTGACGCTGCAATGGTGTGCACACTGCTTTCTTGTGTCCTCTGCCACCATGCACACAGAAGTTCACTGCGCCGCCAACGGGGTCGACGATCTTGGCCTCCTCTCGGCCTCTTCTCTCTCATCCCACTACACTTGAGCCGCCGATGGGGTCGATCATCTTGGCCTCCTCTCTCTCCTCTCTCTTAACCCTGTGTGCTAAGTGCAAGTGCTAGCTCTTAATCATACCCCATGCGGGCAACCAAACAGCGTGTAGTTGTATGTGCCGAGACAATGCAGGCAACCAAACAACGTGCCAAAGTTGTTCCCATAATGTAGGAAGTTCATATGCAGGCAACCAAACAACTTGCAGATGTCGCATATTGCTACCTCTTGCGCACTTTGTTGGTTTTCCCTTGAAGAGGAAAGGGTGATGCAGCAGAGCAGCGTAAGTATTTCCCTCAGTTTTTGAGAACCAAGGTATCAATCCAGTAGGAGTCCACGCACGAGTCCCTCGCACCTACACAAACAAATAAACTCCTCGCAACCAACGCGATAAAGGGGTTGTCAATCCCTTCACGGTCACCTACGAGAGTGAGATCTGATAGATATGATAACATAATTTTTTGGGTATTTTTATGATAAAGATGCAAGTAAAATGAATGGCAAAGGAAATAACTAAGTATTGGAAGATTAATATGATGGAAAATAGACCCGGGGGCCATAGGTTTCACTAGAGGCTTCTCTCTAGAGCATAAGTATTACAGTGGGTGAACAAATTACTGTTGAGCAATTGACAAAATTGAGCATAGTTATGAGAATATCTAGGTATGATCATGTATATAGGCATCATGTCCGAGACAAGTAGACCGACTCTTGCCTGCATCTACTACTATTACTCCACACATCGACCGCTATCCAGCATGCATATAGAGTATTAAGTTCATGAGAACAGAGTAACTCTTTAAGCAAGATGACATGATGTAGAGGGATAAACTCATGCAATATGATATAAACCCCATCTTGTTATCCTCGATGGCAACAATGCAATATGTGCCATGCTGCCCCTATTGTCACTGGGAAAGGACACCGCAAGATTGAACCCAAAGCTAAGCACTTCTCCCATTGCAAGAAAGATCAATCTAGTAGGCCAGACCAAACTGATAATTCAAAGAGACTTGCAAAGATAACCAATCATACATAAAAGAATTCAGAGAAGATTCAAATATTGTACATAGATAAACTTGATCATAAACCCACAATTCATCGGTCTCAACAAACACACCGCAGAAGAAGATTATATCGAATAGATGTCCACAAGAGAGGGGGAGAACTTTGTATTGAGATCCAAAAAGAGAGAGAAGAAGCCATCTAGCTAATAACTATGGACCCGTAGGTCTAAACTAAACTACTCACACTTCATCGGAGAGGCTATGGTGTTGATGTAGAAGCCCTCCATGATCGATACCCCCTCCAGGGGAGCTTCGGAAAAGGCCCCAAGATGGGATCTCATGGATACAGAAAGTTACGGCGGTGGAATTAGGGTTTTGGCTCCGTATCTGGTAGTTTGGGGGTACGTAGGTATATATAGGAGGAAGGAGTACGTCGGTGGAGCAACGTGGGCCCCACGAGGGTGGAGGGTGCGCCTGGGGGGGGGGGGTTGGCGCGCCCCCTACCTCGTGCCTTCCTGGTTGATTGCTTGACGTAGGGTCCAAGTCCTATGGATCATGTTCGTTCCTAAAATCATGTTCCCGAAGGTTTCATTCCGTTTGGACTCCGTTTGAAATTCTTTTTCTAGGAAACTCTGAAATAGGAAAAAAAACAATTCTGGGCTGGGCCTCCGGTTAATAGGCTAGTCCCAAAAATAATACAACAGTGTATAATAAAGCCCAATAATGTCCAAAACAGGATATAATATAGCATGGAACAATGAAAAATTATAGATACGTTGGAGACGTATCAAGCATCCCCAAGCTTAATTCATGCTCGTCCTTGAGTAGGTAAACGATAAAAACAGAATTTTTGATGTGGAATGCTACTTGGCATAATTTCAATGTAATTCTCTTAATTGTGGGATCAATATTCAGATCCGAAAGATTCAAGACAAAAGTTTAATATTTACATAGAAATAATAATACTTTGAGCATACTAACTAAGCAATTATGTTTCTTCAAAATAACATGGCCAAAGAAAGTTATCCCTATAAAATCATATTGTCTGGCTATGCTCCATCTTCACCACACAAAGTATTCAAATCATGCACAACCCCGATGACAAGCCAATCAATTGTTTCATACTTTTGGTGTTCTCAGACTTTTTCAATCTTCATGAAATACATGAGCATGAGCCATGGACATAGCACTATGTGGAATAGAATGGTGGTTGTGGAGAAGACAAAAAGGAAGAAGATAGTCTCACATCAACTAGGCGTATCAACGGGCTATGGAGATGCCCATTAATAGATATCAATGTGAGTGAGTAGGGATTGCCATGCAATGGATGCACTAGAGCTATAAGTATATGAAAGCTCAACAAAAAGAACTAAGTGGGTGTGCATCCAACTTGCATGCTCATGAAGACCTAGGGCATTTTGAGGAAGCCCATCGTTGGAATATACAAGCCAAGTTCTATAATGAAAAATTCCCACTAGTATATGAAAGTGATAACATAGGAGACTCTCTATCATGAAGATCATGGCGCTACTTTGAAGCACAAGTGTGGAAAAAAGAATAGTGGTATTGCCCCTTTTTATTTATTTATTCTTTTTTTGGGGCCTTCTTTTTTTGGCCTTTTTTATTGGGACAATACTCTATGAATGATGATCATCACACTTCTATATGTTTACAACTCAATGATTACAACTCGATACTAGAACAAAATATGACTCTATATGAATGCCTCCGGCGGTATACCGGGATAGCAATGTTGCATGAGTGACTTATATGAAAGAATTATGAACGGTGGCTTTGCCACAACTAAAATGTCAACTACATGATCATGTGAAGCAATATGACAATGATGGAGCATGTCATAGTAAATGGAACGGTGGAAAGTTGCATGGCAATATATCTCGGAATGGCTATGGAAATGCCATGATAGGTAGGTATGGTGGCTGTTTTGAGGAAGGTATATGGTGGGTGTATGATACCGGCGAAAGGTGCACGGTATTAGAGAGGCTAGCAATGGTGGAAGGGTGAGAGTGCATATAATCCATGGACTCAACATTAGTCATAAAGAACTGACATACTTATTGCACAAATCTATTAGTTATTGAGGCAAAGTACTACGCGCATGCTCCTAGGGGGATAGATTGGTAGGAAAAGACCATCGCTCGTCCCCGACCGCCACGCATAAGGAGGACAATCAATAAATACATCATGCTCCGACTTCTTAACATAACGGTCCACCATACGTGCATGCTACGGGAATCACAAACTTCAACACAAGAATTTCTCAAATTCACAACTAATCAACTAGCATGACTCTAATATCACCATCTCCATATCTCAAAACAATTATCATGTTTCAAACTTCTCATAGTATTCAACACACTCATAAGAAAATTTTATTATTAATCTTGAATGCCTAACATAACTAAAGCAAATTACCATGTTGTTTTGTAGGACTCTCAAATAATCTAAGTGAAGCATGAGAGAACAATGGTTTCTATAAAACAAATCTACCAACGTGCTCTAAAAGATATAAGTGAAGCACTAGAGCAAAAACTATATAACTCAAAAGATCGAAGTGAAGCACATAGAGTATTCTAACAATTTCCAAATCATGAGTGTCTCTCTCAAAAAGGTGTGTGAAGCAATGATGATTGTGGAAAACTAAAAAATAAAGACTCAAATAATACAAGACGCTCCAAGCAAAACACATATCATGTGGTAAATAAAAATATAGCTCCAAGTAAAGTTACCTATAGAAGTAGACGAAAGAGGGGATGCCTTCCGGGGCTTCCCCAAGCTTTGGCTTTTATGTGTCCTTAGATTATCTTGGGTGCCATGGGCATCCCCAATCTTAGGATCTTGCCACTCCTTGTTCCATAATCCATCAAATCTTTTACCCAAAACTTGAAAACGTCACAACACAAAACTTAAAGTAGAAAATCTCGTGAGTTCCGTTAGCGAAAGAAAACAAAACACCACTTCAAGGTACTATAATGAACTCATTCTTTATTTATATTGGTGTTAAACCTACTGTATTCCAATTCTCTATGGTTTATAAACTATTTTACTAGCCATAGATTCATTAAAATAAGCAAACAACACATGAAAAACAGAATCTGTCAAAAACATAACAGTCTGTAGTAATCTGTCGCTAACGCAAGATCTGGAACCCCAAAAATTCTAAAATAAATTTCTGGACATGAGGAAGTTATATATTAATAATCTTCAAAAATAATTAACTAAATAGCACTTTCCAAATAAAAATGGCAGCAGTTCACATGAGCGCTAAAGTTTGTGTTTTTTATAGCAAGATTAAAAAGACTTTCCCCAAGTCTTCCCAGCGGTTATACTTGGCAGAAACACTAATTAAACAAAAAAACACAACCAAAAAAGAGGCTAGATAAATTATTTATTACTAAACAGGAGCAAAAAGCAAGGAATAAAAGTAAAATTGGGTTGCCTCCCAACAAGCGCTATCGTTTAACGCCCCTAGCTAGGCATATAAGCGAAGATAGATCTAGGTATCTTTAGTTGGTAATTCTTTAATGAGACATCTATCACCTTTAGGAGTTTCCTTCCTTTTATCAGTAATAAAAATTCTAGGCACAAAATTGAAAAAATCATTAGTAGAAAATGGTTCCTTAATGATAGTAAAAAGATTAGGATGAATACTTATAGATTTGAGATCCGCAGTTTCTTTGCAAGAGGATTCACCCTTATTTTTAGGAACATACATAAGCTTGGCAATTTTAGTTGGAGGGCTTGGGGTATTCTTTACGGAAGAAAAATGGTTCCCAAGTTGGTAATGATACCCTCAAGTTTATCGATTCTAGTGGAATCATGATTTATTCTTTCATTAACTATGGGTTCCTTCTCCTTAATATTTTTCAAAGTGACTCCTACTTTATATCCATATTGAGTAATTTGGTTTTGAATCTTTTTATCGAAATTTTCAATTAACTCTACGGTAGCAACTTTATTTTCAATAATTTCAAGTTTTTGCATTACATGCTCTAAAGTTAACATAGTTCCATTAACCAAAAGAGGGGGTGAGCCAAACAAATCTATCATAGCATTATAGGAATCAAAAGTGTGGCTACCCAAGAAGTTCCCTCCGATAATGGTATCAAGGACATATCTATGCCAAGGAATAGCACCTACATAAAAATTGCGAAGAAGAATAGAAGTAGATTGCTTCCTGGTAGATCTATTTTGAGCATTGCAAATTCTATACTAAGCGTCTTTTAGGTTTTCTCCTTCCCTTTGCTTAAAATTAAGAACTTCATTTTCGGGAGACAATGGAGATGATAGGGGACTAGCCATAATGACAAGCAAGCAAACCAACAAAGCAAACAAGATATGATCAAAAATAGGCGAATAGAGAAAGAGAGGGAGGATGGACAGAGAGGGCAAATAAAACGGCAATGGTGAAGTGGGGGAGAAGAAAACGAGAGGAAAATGGAAAATAATGTAATGCGGGAGATAAGGGTTTGTGATGGGTACTTGGTATGTTGACTTTTGCGTAGACTCCCCGGCAACGGCGCCAGAAATCCTTCTTGCTACCTCTTGAGCACTGCGTTGGTTTTCCCTTGAAGAGGAAAGGGTGATGCAGCAGAGCAGCGTAAGTATTTCCCTCAGTTTTTGAGAACCAAGGTATCAATCCAGTAGGAGTCCACGCACAAGTCCCTCGCACCTACACAAAAAAATAAACTCTTCGCAACCAACACGATAAAGGGGTTGTCAATCCCTTCATGGTCAGCTACGAGAGTGAGATCTGATAAATATGATAAGATAATAGTTTTGGTATTTTTATGATAAAGATGCAAGTAAAATAAATGTAAGAGGAAATAACTAAGTATTGGAAGATTAATATGATGGAAAATAGACCCGGGGGCCATAGGTTTCACTAGAGGCTTCTCTCGAGAGCATAAGTATTACGGTGGGTGAACAAATTACTGTTGAGAAATTGACAGAATTGATCATAGTTATAAGAATATCTACTTATGATCATGTATATAGGCATCACGTCCAAGACAAGTAGACCGACTCCTGTCTGCATCTACTACTATTACTCCACACATCGACCTCTATCCAGCATGCATATAGAGTATTAAGTTCAAGAGAACAGAGTAACGCTTTAAGCAAGATGACATGATGTAGAGGGATAAACTCATGCAATATGATATAAACCCCATCTTTTATCCTCGATTGTAACAATACAATATGTGCCTTGTTGCCCCTACTGTCACTGGGAAAGGACACCGCAAGATTGAACCCAAAGCTAAGCACTTCTCCCATTGCAAGAAAGATCAATTTAGTAGGCCAAACCAAACTGATAATTCGAAGAGACTTGCAAGGATAACCAATCATACATAAAAGAATTCAGAGCAGATTCAAATATTGTTCATAGATAAACTTGATCATAAACCCACAATTCATCAGTCTCAACAAACACACCGCAAAACAAGATTACATCAAATAGATCTCCACAAGAGAGGGGGAGAACTTTATATTGACATCCAAAAAGAGAGAAGAAGCCATCTAGCTAATAACTATGGACCCATAGGTCTAAAGTAAACTACTCACACTTCATCGGAGAGGCTATGGTGTTGATGTACAAGCCCTCCGTGATCGATACCCCCTCCGGCGGAGCTCCGGAAAAGGCCCCGAGATGGGATCTCGTGGATACAGAAAGTTACGGCGGTGGAATTAGGGTTTGGCTCCGTATCTGGTAGTTTGGGGTACGTAGGTATATATAGGAGGAAGGAGTATGTCAGTGGAGCAACATGGGCCCCACGAGGGTGGAGGGCGTGCCTGGGGGATAGGCGCGCCCCCCTACCTCGTGCCTTCCTGGTTGTTTGCTTGACGTAGGGTCCAAGTCCTCTGGATCATGTTCGTTCCGAAAATCACGTTCCCGAAGGTTTCATTCCGTTTGGACTCCGTTTGATATTCTTTTTTTTGCAAAACTCTGAAATAGGCAAAAAACAGCAATTCTGGGTCGGGCCTCCGGTTAATAGGTTAGTCCCAAAAATAATATAAAAGTGTATAATAAAGCCCAATAATGTCCAAAATAGGATATGATATAGCATGGAACAATCAAAAATTATAGATACGTTGGAGACGTATCACATATGACGCTATTTTTTAGAGCCAGGCTGAGTGGAGAAGGGTATGCAACGCAGGTACTGTAGCCGACGGCAACCAAACATGCCATATGTCAGGTAGGGCGAAGTTATTTTCAAATAAGTTACATCAATTGCAGCACCATATGCTATGATGACATTATCTCTAGACTCTATACACTATGCTCCCTAGTTTTAAAGAGCTCACATTCAACTGAGGTCTTCAATTGGAATTGGATCATCGATTTTGACTGGGTCAACAATTTCTCAAAGCTTCCTCTTTCAACTCTTTTATACATACACTATATGCATCCTAATTTTTAAGGCGTCACAATTAATTGAGATCTTCAGTTTAGATTTAGGTCACTCGATTTTGATCGGATCAATAATTTCTCAAGGGCTCTTCCATTTAATTCTTTTAATTCTCTATGCTCCCTAGTTTTGAAGCTCTTTCATTCAACTGGGGTATTCAATTTTCAATTCGATTAACGATTTTGATCGGGTCAATGGTTTTTCAAATCAACCAGTAACAACTGGCCTATAAAAACATATCAATCATGTGCCCCTTCCACCACCTAAAAAAGAAATGCCACCATGTGATATTGTAACACCAATATAGTATATGCATCCACCGATGCTAAAATTTTCCCACATAAATATATGTTGATTAGTGGATAACACATAACCACACCACGAAAGGCCCATCAAATCACCACATTGTAAATAAAAATAAAACACACCTCATCATCTCCCCCACCCGCCAAACTAAATATTTCATCAGTTCCAAAATATAAGGGGTATTAGTTTTTCGGACATCCACAATATTAAGCGAAAAAGTATCAAAATTCATTTCATGATGAATCTGATCATACCAATTTGATATTATGGATTTTCATATATTTCTCTACAAATTTGAGCAAACTTAAAAAACTGAATTTTTGAAAAAGTAATACACCTTATATTGTGAAATAGAGTGAGTGGTTTTTTAAGAAACCCAACAACACCAACGGTGCTGCAAAGCGTGCCCAACCCTTTTAGTTTTATATTAAAGTATACATGAAAGAACCATGAAGTAAGCAATTGCATTTTCAAGACAACCCATTTGTATACGCATCAAAAAAACAAACAATCGTATACTCTAGAAACCTTTATCAATACATTTTTTGGGTACATTGCCATAGCTAATATCTAGTGGACTGGTCAACCATAATCTATTCAAATATTTAAGGATACCGACTTCGGTGTGCACATTTACAAATCCAGCAAAATACATCTAAAAATAATACACAAGGTTGTTCCAGCTAAATTTCGACAAATTCTCTTATATTTTCTTGGATCTAAAGCGATCGATCAATTGATCCAATGGTTTCCATAGGAGGAAATTTCTCAAACTAAAATTCAATAAACCCTTATAAGATTCATTGCAAAATTAAATCTTATGTTGTACACTCGTATATTTGCATGTCGGAGATGTGAAGAAAGGAAATGTGTCTTCTTATTTAGTAGGCCAATTTTGTGCTAATTATCCAAAATATAATATAAAATATATGATTTTGTGGAATATATTATGTTGATAAAAAGAGTTATACAAAAGTATAAAAACTTAATATAAATAAATAAGATGGCTATTACCAGAGTGGGACGTTTTGGAGGCCGAGCTCCCTGAAACCCTAAACCATGCTGTCGGTGTCAAAACCGGCGGATCTCGGGTAGGGGGGCCCGAACTGTGCGTCTAGGCCAGATGGTAACAGGAGGCAGGGGACACGATGTTTTACCTAGGTTCGGGCCCTCTTGATGGAGGTAAAACCCTATGTCCTTCTTGATTACTATTGATGATATGGGTAGTACAAGAGTAGATCTACCACGAGATCAGAGAGGCTAAACCTACAAGCTAGCCTATGGTATGATTGTACGTTATGGTTGTTGTCCTACGGACTAAAACCCTTCGATTTATATAGACACCGGAGAGGGTTAGGGTTACACAAGCTCGGTTACAAAGGAGGAGATATCCATATCCGTATTTCCTAGTTTGCCTTCCACGCCAAGTAGAGTCCCATCCGTACACGAGACGAAGTCTTCAATCTTGTATCTTCATAGTCTAACAGTCCGGCCAATGGAGATAGTCCGGCTATCCGAAGACCCCTAATCCAGGACTCCCTCAATAGCCCCTGAACCAGGCTTCAATGACAATGAGTCCGGCGCACAGTATTGTCTTTGGCATTGCAAGGCGGGTTCCTTCTCCGAATACATCACAGAAGAATTTGAATACGAGGATAGTGTCCGACCCTGCAAAATAAGTTCCACATTCCACCGTAGAGAGAATAATATTTTTGCAGATCTAATTTGCTGGCTTGTTTTGGCAGCATGAAGTTATGTCATGGCCCGGTGATTATTCGAACCATTTCATTTAACCAGCCCCGCACATAACGCGAGGCAGTTTTCCAACACGTCTTGTCAAAGCAGAGATCGTGTCCCCTTATTATGGGATTCTCATCAATAAGGGCGTGGGTAACCCAACCGCGCCATCAATTGCGGCGCTTGGGGGATAAGCGAGTTTTACCAGGCAAGTGGGGATGCTTAGTTTCGTCCGCCCATATAAAGGGATAAGGATTCACCTTTCTATACACACCTTCTTCCTCCTTTGCTCATCCGTTTCCGCACACTCGAGCTCTAGCGCCCAAATCCACACTTCCACCTCAACCTTCTCCAACCATGTCCGGAGAGGGAGACATCAAGAAACTGAGGAGAGCCGGATACCTGCTCGACGACATCGCGCACGGGTCCCAGATGAGGGGCAGCTCATCGCCACCCCCAGGCCCCATGAGAGGGTAGTATTCCTCACCCATTTCCTCCATGAACTGGGATTCCCTCTCCATCCATTCGTGCGGGGGCTCATGTTCTATTACGGCCTGGATTTCCATGATCTGGCCCCGAACTTCGTCCTCAACATCTCGGCGTTTATCGTCGTGTGGGAGGCCTTCCTCCGCATCAAGCCCCACTTCGGCTTATGGCTGAAGACCTTCAATGTCAAGCCGAAGGTGGTGGGCGGCCACCAGGCGGAGTGCGGAGGCGCCATGGTGGGCAACATGCCCAACATAACATGGCTCGAGGGCTCCTTTGTGGAAACCATAAAGGGGTGGCAATCGGGGTGGTTCTATATCACCGAGCCGCGTGACCCTGCATGGGCAGCGGCCCTCGAGTTCCGATCGGGCATCCCCACGCGGCTCACCTCCTGGAAAGAGAAGGGCCTATCCTGGGGTAGTTCGAAAGAGCTGACCAGACTTCAAACATGTATTCAAAACATGGTGGACAAGAAGCTCAAGCTTGTCAACATAGTCCAAGTCATGCTCATCCGCCGGATACTCCCGTGCCAACAACGGGAGTTCAACTTGTGGGAGTTCAATCCGGCGCAGCATTGAACTCTGAACAGGCTCTTCAACACGACTCATGAAGACGCCTGGAGGGTGCTGTTCAAAAGCGCTGAGGTCCCCCCCCCTATTACTGAGGATCGCGGATTCAGCGTGAAGCGCCAAGCCAGTGCGGTAAGCTGCTTTACCTTTCACAAGATACTTATTGTATATAGATTGACTCTGTGCGGGATTTAAACTCCCTTACCTTTGACAGGACTGGCAGAAGATGGCCAGACAGATCGACTGTCCGGCTCCTTTGCCTGAAGGCCCCGCAGACGCTCTTCTGGCGAAGATGCTGACTCCGGCCCCTTATAAGGTGCCGGAGAAGACCAAGAAGGCCAAGGGAACCCGAAAGAGTTCCCGACGCCAGGCGTCATCGGACTCACTGTCCGATGACTCTGCGGCTCACTCTTCCCATGAAGACGAGGAAGAAGAAGAAGAAGATGCTCCCCCACCGACTGGGGGAGAGAAGGAAAGGAAGGCCACCCCAACTGGGGAGGCCGGAGGGTCCAAGAAGGGAAGGACTCTCCTTCCCGACAGTTCCACCGCCGCCGACAAAGGCGAAGATGAGTGGTTGCCCAGGGTTAAGCCCCTGGGGAGATCGTAAGTATTTGGATACCAGAGTAACTCATAGGATTCCTTTGTCGCACTGCTTTCCCTAATCGCCAAACATAATTATGCAGGCCGCCCCGAGCCAATATCGAGGTATCATCGAATGGCTCCCTGGGCTTGTCGGACATGGATAGCGATCCAGTCCCGACCGCCACCTCCCCTCATCCTGTCGACGACGCCGAGGTGTTGTCTCAAGAGGCACTAGATCGAGGGGAGACAGTCCCAGAGGCGCCTCAAGGCGACCTTTCGGACTCCAGGAGCCGAGGGGACGGGGCCCCTCAGAGCTCCGAGTTCGGCCCTCACACGAACTCCGCGCCGGACCCTCCAGCGGTTCCGGGCTCGGGCAGGCAGCCTCCTTCTAAGAGGGGCAAGACGCCTGTGCCGGTGACCTCTGTCCATCCAGAGGCGCCGGACAATCTACTGGAAGCGCTTCGCAGCGCTTCCATCGATGAGGAGCACCGCACTATCATGAGTGTGGTGATCCAGAAGGTTCAGTCCGCCAAGAGCGGATTGACAGAAGCCAGTGCCAGCCTTCTAACAAGCTTCGAGGTGAGTGTTTTAAAATGTAGTAGAAATATTACCGCATAGATAGTAGCCCCTGATGCTTTGTTCGGTGTTCACAAAGAAAAGCCGAGCAAAGGATCAAATAATATCTCATGAGTCTTAATACAAGTATGTCAATATGCATATGCAGGCTTCACTGCTGGCGTCCGCCGCACTAACTACGGCGGTCGCTGTACTGAAGCAGGACCTCGAGGGGTCCAAGAAAGAGCTCGGCCTTGCCAAGAGGAAGCTCAAGGAGAACAAGGGTAAGTAATACCCCGTCTATAGATATGTATATATAAAAAAGGACACGATTGCAAAATGACAGGATCATCGTATGTTTGTCAGGGCCACGACCGAGGTGGCGACCCTGAAGCAAGCGCTAACCAAGGCCGAAGATACAGCGGCCAAGGAGCGCACCGAGTGAGAGAAGCACGAGGCTCGGGTGGGCGAGGTGCAGCAAGAGCTCCAGGCTCTCATGACAAAGCACGAGGCGTTGGATCTTGACTCGAAGACGTGAGAGTCTGATCTTGCCGCGGCCCTTGAGAGCGCAAAGAGTGCCAATGCCGAGGCCCAGAAGGCCCTCCAGGAGATCGACGCAATGAAGAAGATAGCAGCGGGTAAGGCTTTCTATATGCAAAGCAAGCATGTAAAAGTAAATTACTGATTACTTACCCGGATCCGGAGCTCTTCAGGAGCATTCGCAGATTTGCCGCGCAGTCTGTCTTATGCCGCACAATTTTACCAGGCCGAGGACAGAAGCTCGACAGAGAAGCTGTTCTGGTCTCAGTATGCTGAGGCCGAACATCCGGTGCTGATGAGCGACCAACTGAAGCAGCTGGTCGAGCTACATAAGGCGGCCGATCAGGCCATGAAGGGCTTTATAGTCCGGCTGTGGCCTGGCGACGCCCTTCCGAACAGCTTCTTTGGCCTGGTGAGGTGGCTTGTGGATGCCTGCCCATGACTGGAGGTCGTCAAGTGATCCGTCTGCATTGAAGGTGCACGCCGGGCTTTCGCCCGTGTGAAATTGCAGCGGGTCAAGCTAGACGCCGTGAAGCTGATCAAGGAGGGGCCGCCGGAGGGCAAGGAGCACCGCCACCCTGAGATGTACTACGAGGGTGTTCTGTCGGGTGCCCGTCTTATCGCGGATGAGTGTTCAAAAGATGTAATATTTGAGTAAACTCGCTCGTTTTATCCTGTGTTTATGAGAACATGTTTCATATGCGCTATGCAACGCTTGTTTGAATTTAAAATATTACCTTCTGTTTGGCTGTTTATCCAATCTGAGAGATGGCTAGTCCTTGGCTTCTGCCCCCATGCCACGAGTGATGGGGTGTTCGGGATAAACCTGAGCACTCTTGTTCCCATATTTGGGTCCTTCGAGGGAGGTGCTCAGCACAACGAACAAGGCAACCGGACTAATAATGCTTTATCACTCTCACTTAGCCATAGAATTCTATAGTTTTAAATTTCGGCGAAGCCCCTAGTATTCGGAAGGCCGAATTCGGGGCGCGATACACGCCTATAAGCCGGACAAGGCCGGCCCCTCGCCCTAAGCGGCATAAGTCTTTAGGGACTAGAAAAACCTCGCCGAACAGCGACTAGTCTCTCGCCTTATCATGACAGTCAGTTTTAGCTTTCTCTACCGAGGTGCTAAGCCCGGCAGAACCGGGGCACAATCGCAGTAGTTCTCCTAGCGCTACCTTAGCCGATAGAGCGGAACGTAAGGTACCAAAACATAGGAGCCAGGAAAACCCAACATTTGACCAAAGACATGATTCGGAGCTGATGCATATAATGCTATAAGTTCGGGGTGCCGCACTTGTGAAAGTGTTCGGACTTTTCACACCGCATTGTGGGGTACGTAAGCCCCTGGTGTATTGGCCGTACCAGAGTGTACGGTTGCAGGGCGTCATTAATGAACACATAGTCGTAATGTCATGCATTGTTTATTAAAAAATTGCGTTAAAGCAGAGTGATACAGATAGTGCGATAAGCAAAGAGTAGGACTAAGTCCCTTCCAAGGGCAAGCTGAGGAATGATATTAAATTGAATATTTCACTGGTTACTGTAATCAACCTGGGAATTCCGTGGTATGACGTAGCTGTCTGCCTCCTTGGTTGCTGCATCATGTGTTCGGCAATAGTGCTGCCGGACAGTGTTTCCAGAGATTAAGGTCCTGAAAGAAAAAAGAAAAATAACCGAACGGGAAGCCCCTAGTGCGGTTTAGGCCGCGTCTTGGGGCGTGCCGTAGTTGTGCCCCCCTCCCCACATGTGCCCATGGTATTTTTAATGTGTAATTATGTACGTGCGGCACGAGTTTCGCCGCTGGGCTGGGATTGGGGTGGCCGCCGTATTGCTACGCGAGCTTAGATCGCGCTAGGCGGTCTATTTGCCGATTGCCCCGAGCGCGCTTGAAGGTGTCCGGGCTGTGAAGCGCCGAACTAGTTGATTGCCTTGAGAGGCTGCTTTGCGCTTCTGCTGCGAGGGCCGCGGTGTGCTCCTCTGTTCGGAGAGAGCGCTCTATGTTTCCATTGACTGTAATAACTCCGCGAGGTCCTGGCATCTTGAGCTTGAGGTATGCATAATGCGGTACCGCATTGAATCTAGCAAATGCGGTTTGCCCGAGCAGCGCGTGATAACCACTGCGGAACGGGACTATATCGAAGATTAACTCTTCGCTTCGGAAGTTATCCGGGGATTCGAAGACCACTTCCAATATAATTGAGCCTGTGCAATGCGCCTCTACACCTGGAATGACGCCCTTAAAGGTCGTTTTGGTGTGTTTGATCCTTGAGGGGTCTATACCCATTTTGTGCACTGTGTCCTGATAAAGCAGGTTCAGGATGCTGCCGCTATCCATAAGGACTCGAGTGAGGTGAAATCAGTTGATGATTGGGTCTAGGACCAGTGCGGCGAATCCGCCATGACAGATACTAGTGGGGTGGTCCCTGAGATCGAAGGTGATCGGACAGGAGGACCAAGGGTTGAACTTTGGGGCGACTGGCTCCAACGCATATACGTCCCTGACCGCACGCTTCCGCTCCCTCTTGGGGATGTGGGTTGCGTATATCATGTTCACCGTCCGCACTTGCGGGCAAAACCTCTTATGTCCTCCAGTGTGCGGCTGCCGGGGCTCCTCCTCGTCATCGCTATGCGGCCCCTTGTCCTTGTTTTCGGCAGTTAACTTGCCGGCCTGCTTGAACACCCAACAATCCCTGTTGGTGTGATTGGCTGGCTTGACTGGGGTGCCATGTATTTGACAGGAGCGATCGAGTATATGGTCCAAGCTCGGCGGGCCCGGCGTACTTTGTTTGAATGGCTTTTTCCACTGACCGGGTTTAGAGCCTTTGAATCCGGCATTGACTGTCGTATCCTCAGTATTTTTGCTATTAATGCGGCGCTTATGCTTGTTGCGGCGTGACCTGCTATTGCCGTCCTTGGTGTCTGAGGTACCATGGTTCTTTGATATGTTATTACTGCGAGCCAACCAGCTGTCTTCTCCCGCACAAAAGCGGGTCATGAGCGTCGTGAGAGCTACCATAGATTTCGGCTTTTCCTGACCAAGGTGCCGGGCTAGCCACTCGTCTCGGATGTTGTGCTTGAAAGCCGCTAAGGCCTCCGCATCCAGACAGTCGACGATTTGATTTTTCTTTGTAAGGAACCGAGTCCAGAATTGTCTGGCCGACTCTTCTGGTTGCCGAATTATGTGGCTCAAGTCATCGGCGTCTGGTGGTCGCACATAAGTGCCCTGAAAGTTGTCGAGGAATGTGGCTTCCAGATCTACCCAACAGCTGATGGAGTCTGCTAGCAAGCTGGTAAGCCAATGCCGCGCTGGTCCTTTGAGCTTTAGTGGGAGGTATTTGATAGCGTGTAAGTCATCACCGCGGGCCATGTGGATGTGGAGGAGGAAGTCCTCAATCCATACTTCGGGATCTGTTGTGCCGTCGTATGATTCAATGTTTACAGGTTTGAAACCTTCTGGCAATTGATGTTCCATTACTTCATCTGTGAAGCATAAGGGGTGTGCGGCGCCTCTGTATTCAGCTATATCTCGACGCAGCTCGAACGACTCTTGCCCGCTGTGTTCGGCCCGGCCAGATTTGCTTTTACTGTATCCGGCGTGATGTTTGTTGTCTCGCAGAGTATTGCGCCCTCGTGATCCGTAGATCGATCTTCAATGCTTTGCCTTGTCCTCCAATATGTCTCGCAGGTCTGGCGTATCTCCCCATGCCTTTTTATTTGAATAGTGTTGGGGTTAAGGCTGAGATTTTGGCTGGAATGCCTCTCTATCGGGGCCACGAGGTGGCCGATCAGCCGTATCATATGCTTCTTCCTCCAATCGGGGTAGTAACCTGCGCCTTGGGTGACTCTTGGAGGGGCGCTCGAGTTTATATTCCTCGGCCGTGAGGACTTCAGTCCATTTGTCAGCTAGCAGATCTTGATCAGCTTGAAGCTGCTACTGCTTTTCTTCAGGCTATTTGCCATGGCCATAAGTCGGCGCTTCAAGCGCTCTTGTTCGACGGGATCCTCTGGGACGGCGAATTCATCGTCGCCGAGGCTTGCCTCGTCTTCGGAGGGGGATGTAATTGTCATCCTCCTCCTCTCCGTCTGCCGCTTTCTCAGGAGAGCTGGCTCCTTCATCCTCCTGCTCTAAATATTGCTGGAGGGGATTGTTGTTGTCTTCGACACTATCTGGAGTGTTATTATCTCCTATGCCGGTATCACCACTTTTGCTTTGGCGGGACTTAGAGCGGCGCCGCTGACGTCGGCGCTTGGATTACTTCTTGGAGTGGTCATCCTCCGCTATCTCGTCGTCGTTGCCTTCGTTGGGTGCGTCCACCATGTATATGCCATATGATGAGGTGGCTTTCCAGTGCCCTATAGGCGCTGGTTCATGTTCGTCTCCTACATCGTTGTCCATACCGTCGATGTCTTCGGAGTCGAAGTCGAGCATGTCGGTTAAATCATCGACAGTGGCTACAAAGTGGGTGGTGGGTGGGCATCGAATTTCTTTATCGTCCGCATCCCAATCCTGTTGGCCATAATCCGGTCAGGGCTCTCCTAACAAAGAGAGAGACTTTAGTGAATTCAGAATGTCGCCAAAGGGCGAGTGCTGAAAGATATCCGCGGCGGTGAATTCCATGATCGGCTCCCAATCGGATTCGATTGGCAGGGGCACGGGCGGTTCCGAGTCAGAAAAAGAGTCCGGCACCTTGGAGTCACGGGCTGCGCAGAGGGTTAGGCAGGTGTTCGGCTCAATCACCATTGAGATTGCAGCCCCTGAGGCGGTGTCTAACCACCCGTCCTCGACTGGCGCAGTTGGCTCCGAGCTAAGGGTCGGAGCTGATGCGGGCGCAGCCTATGGGGTACTGTTTGGCGGCAGAGCTAGGTCATACCCATCGCGACAGTGCGGCGCGTCCGGCTGTGGCTCAAATCCGTCGAAGATCAAGTCTCCGCGGATGTCGACCGTGTAGTTCAAACTTCCAAATCTAACCTGATGGCCAGGGGCGTAGCTTTCAATCTGCTCCAGATGGCCAAGCGAATTGGCCCGCAGTCCAAAGCCGCCGAATACGAAGATCTATCCGGGGAGAAAAGTCTCACCCTGGACCGCATCGCTATCGATGATAGTAGGAGCCATCAAGCCTAACGGCGACGACACAGAGGAACTCTCAATGAAAGCAACAATGTCGGTGTCAAAACTGGCGGATCTCGGGTAGGGGGTCCCGAACTGTACGTCTAGGCCGGATGGTAACTGGAGGCAGGGGACACGATGTTTTACCCAGGTTCGGGCCCTCTTGATGGAGGTAAAACCCTACTCCTGCTTGATTAATATTGATGATATGGGTAGTACAAGAGTAGATCTACCACGAGATCAGAGAGGCTAAACCTAGAAGCTAGCCTATGGTATGATTGTATGTTATGGTTGTTGTCCTACGGACTAAAACCCTTCGGTTTATATAGACACCATAGAAGGTTAGGGTTACACAAGGTCGGTTACAAAGGAGGAGATATCCATATCTGTATTGCCTAGCTTGCCTTCCACGCCAAGTAGAGTCCCATCCGGACACGAGACGAAGTCTTCAATCTTGTATCTTCATAGTCTAACAATCCGGCCAATGGAGATAGTCTGGCTATCCGGAGACCCCCTAATCCAGGACTCCCTCACATGCCATGACACGTATGTGATATGTGTGGGTCCTGTGTTTGCAGTCTTTATACCTGGATACTATCCAGAAATACATGGTTGACTTGGCTGATATGCTTGGTTTGTACATGGGCCTCCACTAGCGTAGAGTTTCCAGGAACATGGTGTGCCTCCTTGTAGTGGATGATTTGTGGTTGGGTATGTTACACCCTGTTGAAATGATTTGTGGTTAGTATGCTGCACTTGGTTGTAATTGTTGGGGAACGTAGTAATTTCGAAAATTTCCTACGCACACGCAAGATCATGGTAATGCATAGCAACGAGAGGGGAGAGTGTTGTCTACGTACCCTCATAGACTGTAAGTAGAAGCATTATGATAACACTGTTGATGTAGTCGTATGTCTTCACGATCGGCCGATCCTAGTACCGAAAGTACGGCACCTCCGCGATCTGCACACGTTCAGCTCCGTGACGTCCCACGAACTCACGATCTAGCAGAGTGTCAAGGGAGAGCTTTGTCAGCACGACCGCGTGATGACAGTGATGATGATGCTACCGGAACAAGGCTTCGCCTAAGCACTACTACGATATGACCGAGGTGGATTATGGTGGAGGGGGGCACCGCACACGGCTGGAAACAATCAACTTGTGTGTTCTATGGTGCCCCCTGCCCTTGTATATAAAGGAGCAAGGGGGAGGCCGGCTGGCCTAGGGGCGCGCCAAGGAGAGGGAGGAGTCCTCCTCCTAGTAGGAGTAGGACTCCCCCTTTCCTAGTCCAACTAGGAAGAAGGAGGGGAAAGGAAAGAGAGGGAGAGAGGAAGGGAAAGAGGGGGCGCCGCGCCGCCCATCCTTGTCCAATTTGGACTTCCAAGGGGGGCAGCCCTATGGCCCCTCTTCTCTCTCTCACAAGGCCCATGTTGGCCCATTAGTTCCCCCGGGGGTTCCGATAACCCCCCGGCACCCCGATAATTATCCGGTGACCCTCGGAACTCATTCGGTGTCCGAATATAGTCATCCAATATATCAATCTTTATGTCTCAACCATTTCATCACTCCTTGTCATGTCCGTGATCACATCCGGGACTCCAAACTACCGTCATCACATCAAAACTCATAAACTCATAATATTGATCATCACCGAATGTTAAGCGTGCGGACCCTACGGGTTCGAGAACTATGTAGACATGACTGAGAGACGTCTCCGGTCAATGACCAATAGCGGAAACTGGATGTTCATATTGGCTCCCACATATTCTATGAAAATATTCATCGGTCAAACCGCGTAACGATATACGTTGTTCCCTTTGTCATCGGTATATTACTTGCCCGAGATTCGATCGTTGGTATCTCAATACCTAGTTCAATCTCGTTACTGGCAAGTCTCTTTACTCGTTCCGTAATGCATCATCTCGTAACTAACTCATTAGTCACATTGCTTGCAAGACTTATATTGATGTGCATTACCGAGAGGGCCCAGAGATACCTCTCCGACAATCGAAGTGACAAATCCTAATCTCGATCTATGCCAACTCAAGAAACACCATCGGAGACACCTCTAGAGCACCTTTATAATCACCCAATTACGTTGTGACGTTTGGTAGCACACAAAGTGTTTCTCCGGTATTCGGGAGTTGCATGATCTCATAGTCATAGGAACATGTATAAGTTATGGAGAAAGCAATAGCAACAAACTAAACGATCATCGTGCTAAGCTAACGGACGGGTCAAGTCAATAACATCATTCTCTAATAATGTGATCCTGTTAATCAAATGACAACTCATGTCTATGGTCAGGAAACATAACCATCATTGATTCAACAAGCTAGTCAAGTAGAGGCATACTAGTGACACTCTGTTTGTCTATGTATTCACACATGTACTAAGTTTCCGGTTAATACAATTCTAGCATGAATAATAAACATTTATCATGATATAAGGAAATATAAATAACAACTTTATTTTCGCCTCTAGGGCATATTTTCGTCAGTCTCCCACTTGTACTAGAGTCAATAATCTAGATTACATTGTAATGATTCTAACACCCGTGGAGTCTTGGTGCTGATCATGTTTTGCTCATGAGAGAGGCTTAGTCAATGGGTCTGCAACATTCAGATTCATATGTATCTTGCAAATCTCTATGTCTCCCTCCTTGACTTGATCGCGGATGGAATTGAAGCGTCCCTTGATGTGCTTGGTTCTCTTGTGAAATTTGGATTCCTTTGCCAAAAGCAATTGCACCAGTATTGTCACAAAAGATTTTCATTGGACCCGATGCACTAGGTATTACACCTAGATCGGATATGAACTCCTTCATCCAGACTCCTTCATTTGCTGCTTCTGAAGCAGCTATGTATTCCGCTTCACACGTAGATCCTGCCACGACGCTCTGTTTGGAACTGCACCAACTGACAGCTCCACCATTTAATAAAAACATGTATCCAGTTTGTGACTTAGAGTCATCCAGGTCAGTGTCAAAGCTTGCATCGACATAACCATTTACGACAAGCTCTTTGTCACATCCATATACGAGAATAGTCCTTTTCAGGTATTTCAGGATGTTCTTGAGCGTTGTCCAGTGATCCACTCCTGGATTAATTTGGTACCTCTCCCTGCTAAACTGATAGCAAGACACACATCAGGTCTGGTACACAGCAATGCATACATGATAGAGCCTATGGATGAAGCATAGGGAACACCTTTCATTTTCTCTCTATCTTCTGCAGTGGTCGGGCATTGAGTCTAACTCAATTTCACACCTTGTAACACAGGCAAGAACCCTTTCTTTGCTTGATGCATTTTGAACTTCTTCAAAACTTTATCAAGGTATGTGCTTTGTGCAAGTCCAATTAAGCGTCTTGATCTATCTCTATAGATCTTGATGCCCAATATATAAGCAGCTTCACTGAGGTCTTTCATTGAAAAATTCTTATTCAAGTATCCTTTTATGCTATTCAAAAATTCAATATCATTTCCGATCAACAATATGTCATCTACATATAATATCATAAATGCTACAGAGCTCCCACTCACTTTCTTGTAAATACAGGCTTCTCCAAAAGTCTGTATAAAACCATATGCTTTGATCACACTATCAAGGCATATATTCCAACTCCGAGAGGCTTGCACCAGTCCATAAATGGATCGCTAGAGCTTGCACACCTTGTTAGCACCTTTTGGATCGACAAAACCTTCTGGTTACATCATATACAACTTTTCTTTATGATACCCATTAAGGAATGCAGTTTTCACATCCATTTGCCAAATTTCATAGTCATAAAATGCGGCAATTGCTAACATGATTCGGACGGACTTAAGCATCGCTATGGGTGAGAAGGTCTCATCGTAGTCAACTCCTTGAACTTGTCGAAAACCTTTTGCAACAAGTCGAGCTTTGTAGACAGTAATATTACCGTCAACGTCATTCTTCTTCTTGAAGATCCATTTATTCTCTATGGCCTGCCGATCATCGGGCAAGTCAACCAAAGTCCACACTTTGTTCTCATACATGGATCCCATAATAGATTTCATGGCCTCAACCCATTTTGCGGAATCTGGGCCCATCATCGCTTCCTCATAGTTCATAGGTTCATCATGGTCAAGCAACATGACTTCCAGAACATGATTGTTATACCATTCTGGTGTGGATCTTACTTTGGTTGACCTACGAGGTTGGTAGTAACTTGATCGGAAGTTTCATGATCATCATCATTAGCTTCCTCACTTACTGGTGTAGGAATCACTGGAACTGATTTCAGTGATGAACTACTTTCCAATAAGGGAGACAATACAATTACCTCGTCAAGTTCTACTTTCCTCCCACTCACTTCTTTTGAGAGAAACTCCTTCTCTAGAAAGGATCCTTTCTTAGCAACGAATATCTTGCCTTAGGATCTGTGACGGATGGTGTACCCAACAGTCTCTTTTGGGTATCCTATGAAGACACATTTCTCCGATTTGGGCTTGAGCTTATCAGGTTGAAGCTTCTTCACATAAGCATCGCAGCCCCAAACTTTAAGAAACGACAACTTGGGTTTCTTGCCAAACCACAGTTCATAAGGTGTCGTCTCAACGGATTTAGATGGTGCCCTATTTAACGTGAATGCAGCCATCTCTAAAGCATAACCCCAAAATGATAGC
This sequence comes from Triticum monococcum, assembly GCA_034509565.1. Lineage (NCBI taxonomy): Eukaryota > Viridiplantae > Streptophyta > Magnoliopsida > Poales > Poaceae > Triticum > Triticum monococcum. Next base: position 58,223,663 of record CM067846.1, on the reverse strand, counting down.
GGTAAATCAGTGAGAGACATCATAGATCGCACCATATCTAATAAAGTGCGGTTACGACGTTCGGACATGCCATTACATTGTGGTGTTCCAAGTGGTCTGAGTTGCGAAACAATTCCGTATTGTTTCAAATGAAATCCAAACTCATAACTCAAATATTCACCTCCATGATCAAATCGCAGAAACTTGATTTTCTTGTTACGATGATTTTCCACTTCACTCTGAAATTCATTGAACTTTTCAAATGTTTCAGACTTATGTTTTATTAAGTAGATATACCCATATCTTCTCAAATCATCTATAAAGGTGAGAAAATAACGATATCCACCGCGAGCTTCAATGTTCATTGGACCACATACATTTGTATGTATGATTTCCAATAACTCCGTTGCTCGCTCCATTGTTCCGGAGAGTGGAGTTTTAGTCATCTTGCCCATGAGGCATGGTTCGCAAGTACCAAGTGATTCATAATCAAGTGATTCCAAATGTCCATCAGAATGGAGTTTCTTCATGCGCTTTACACCAATATGACCTAAACGGCAGTGCCACAAATAAGTTGCACTATCATTATCAACTTTGCACCTTTTAGCTTCAATACTATGAACATGTGTGTCACTACTATCAAGATTTAGTAAAAATAGACCACTCATCAAGGGTGCATGACCATAAAAGATATTACTCATATAAATAGAACAACCATTATTCTCTGATTTAAATGAATAACCATCTCGCATCAAACAAGATCCATATATAATGTTCATGCTCAACGCTGGCACCAAATAACAATTATTTAGGTCTAAAACTAATCTTGAAGGTAGATGTAGAGGTAGCGTGCCGACGGCGAGCACATCGACTATAGAACCATTTCCCACAGGCATCGCCACCTCATCCTTAGCCAATCTTCGCTTAATCCATAGCCCATGTTTCGAGTTGCAAATGTTAGCAAGTGAACCGGTATCAAATACCCAGGCACTACTATGAGCATTAGTAAGGTACACATTAATAACATGTATATCAAATATACCTTTTGCTTTGCCATCCTTCTTCTCCACCAAATAGTTGGGGCAGTTCCGCTTCTAGTGACCAGTCCCTTTGCAGTAGAAGCACTCAGTCTCAGGCTTAGGTCCAGACTTGGGTTTCTTCACTTGAGCAGCAACTGGCTTGCTGTTCTTCTTGAAGTTCCCCTTCTTCCCTTTACCTTTTTCTTGAAACTGGTGGTCTTGTTGACGATCAACACTTGATTCTCCTTCTTGATTTCTACCTCTACAGCCTTTAGCATTGCGAAGAGCTCAGGAATCGTCTTATCTATCCCTTTCATATTATAGTTCATCATGAAGCTCTTTTAGCTTGGTGGCAGTGATTGAAGAACTCTGTCAATGACACTATCATCAGGGATATTAACTCCCTACTAAGTCAAGTGGTTGTGGTACCCAGACATTCTGAGTATATGTTACTGATAGAGCTATTCTCCTCCATTTTGTAGCTGTAGAACTTATTGGAGACTTCATATCTCTCAATTCGGGCATTTGCTTGAAATATTAACTTCAACTCCTGGAACATCTCATATGCTCCATGGCGTTCAAAATGTGGTTGAAGTCCCGGTTCTAAGTCGTAAAGCATGGCACACTGAACTATCGAGTAGTCATTAGCTTTGCTCTGCCAGGTGCTAATAACATCTATCGTTGCTCCTGTAGCGGGTTTGTCACCTAGCGGTGCTTCCAGGACGTAATTCTTCTGTGCAGCCATGAGGATAATACTCAAGTTATGGACCCAGTCCGTGTAGTTGCTACCATCATCTTTAAACTTAGCTTTATCTAGGAATGCATTAAAATTGAACAAAACAACAGCACGAGCAATCTATCTACAACAACACAGACATGCAAAATACTATCAGTACTAAGTTCATGATAAATTAAAGTTCAATTAATCAAATTACTTAAGAACTCCCACTTAGATAGATATCTCTCTAATCATCTAAGTGATCACGTGATCCATATTAACTAAACCATGTCCGATCATCACGTGAGATGGAGTATTTTTCAATGGTGAACAACACTATGTTGATCATATCTACTATACAATTCACGCTCGACCTTTCGGTCTCAGTGTTCCGAGGACATATCTGCATATGTTAGGCTCGTCAAGTTTAACCCAAGTATTATGCGTGTGCAAAACTGGCTTGCACCCGTTGTATGTGAATGTAGAGCTTATCACACCCGATCATCACGTGGTGTCTCGGCACGACGAACTGTAGCAATGGTGCATACTTAGGGAGAACATTTATACCTTCAAATTTAGTGACAGATCATCTTATAATGCTACTGTCGGTGTCAAAACCGGCGGATCTCGGGTAGGGGGTCCCGAACTGTGCGTCTAAGGCGGATGGTAACACGAGGTAGGGGACACGATGTTTACCTAGGTTCGGGCCCTCTTGATGGAGGTAATACCCTACGTCCTGCTTGATTGTTCTTGACGATATGAGTATTACAAGAGTTGATCTACCACGAGATCGTAGAGGCTAAACCCTAGAAGGTAGCCTATGGTATGATTGTGTGTTGTCCTACCCCTCCAGTTTATATAGACACCGGAGGGGGCTAGGGTTACACAGAGTCGGTTACAAGGGAGGAGATCTACATATCCGTATTGCCAACCTTGCCTTCTACGGCAAGGAAAGTCCCATCCGGACACGGGACAAAGTCTTCAATCTTGTATCTTCATAGTCCAACAGTCCGGCTATCCGGAGACCCCCTAATCCAGGACTCCCTCAGTAGCCCCTGAACCAGGCTTCAATGACGATGAGTCCGGCGCGCAGTAATGTCTTCGGCATTGTAAGGCGGATTCCTCCTCCGAATACTCCATAGAAGATTTTGAACACAAGGATAGTGTCTGACTCTGCAAAACAAGTTCCACATACCACCGTAGAGAGAATAACATTTCCACAAATCCAATCTACTGACACGTTTGACAGCATGATATCATGTCATGGCATGGTCATTATTCGAACCGTTTTTCTCAACCAGCACCGCATATATCGCGGAGCAGTTTTCTTGACACGTCTTGTCAAAGCAGAGATCGTGTCCCCCTTATTACGGGATTCTCATCAATACGGACGTGGGTAACCCAACCGCGCCATCAATTATGGCGCTTGGGAAATAATCAATTTTGCCAGGCAAGTGGGGAGGTGCATCGCCTCTTCCGCCCTTATAAAAGGACAAGGATTCACCCCTTTTACCCATGCCTTCTACCTCCTTGCTTATCCATTCTCACGCACTCGAGATCCGGCACCCAAGTTCGCGTTCTTCTTCTCAAACCACTCCAAGCATGTCCGGAGCAGGAGGCAAGTGGATGGTCTCCTCCATTACGGAGGAGCACATCGCAAAGTTATGGGTAGCCGGATATCTGGCCGTGGATATTGCGCCCCAGCTGCCAGATGCAGGGCAGATCATCCCTATGCCCGAACCCCATTAGAGGGTGGTTTTTCTTACCCATTTCGTCCGCGGACTGGGATTTCCCCTCCACCCGTTTGTCCGTGGGCTCATGTTTTACTATGGGCTGGATTTCATGATCTATCCCCCAATTTCATCCTCAACATCTCGGCGTTTATCGTCGTGTGCGAGGCCTTCCTCTGCATCAGGCCCCTCTTTGGCCTATGGCTGAAAACCTTCAATGTTAAACCAAAGGTGGTGGTCGGCCAGCAAGCAGAGTGCGGAGGCGGCATGGTGGGCAAAATGCTTAACATCACCTGGCTCGAGGGCACCTATGTGGATACCATAAAGGGGTGGAAATCAGGGTGGTTCTACATCACCGAGCCGCGCGACACCAACTAGGTGGCGGCCCCCAAATTTCGATCCGGAATCCCCATGCGGCTCACCTCCTAGAAAGAGAAGGGCATGTCCTGGGGTTCTTCGGTAGAGCTGACCGGACTCCAGACCTGCATCAGGAACATGATGAGCAAGAAAATCAAGCTCGTCAACATGGTCCAGGTCATGCTCTTCCGCCGGATCCTCTCGTGTCAACGACGGGCATTCAATTTGTGGGAGTTCGACCCGGCCAAGCACCAGATGCTGCGAGAGCTCTACGACATGATGCACGAGGGCGTCTGGAGGGTGCTGTTCACGGGCACCGAGGTACCTCCTTCCCTCACCGAGGACCGCGGACTCAGCGCAAAGCGCCGTGCCAATCCGGTAAGTTTTTATATCTCATAGGGTATTTATTTGGCCCAATTTAAATCATGTGCATGATCTAAGCTTCCATGTCATTAACAGGACTGGATAAAGACAGAGGAGAAGCTTGATTGCCCAGCCCCCCTGCCTGAAGATCCTGCATATGCTCTCCTGATGGAGATGCTGGCTCCGGCACCTTACGAGGTGCCGGTGAAGAAGACCAAGAAGAAGGCCACGGGGACCCGAAAGGGTCTCCGACGCAAGGTTGTATCGGACTCATCGTCTGATGACTCCGACGCACACTCCTCCCATGAAAACGAGGAGGAGGAGGAAGAGGAAAGCCCCCCCCCCCCCAGCCAGGGGAGACAAGAAAAGGAAGGCCGGCCCAACCGGGGAGGCCGAAGGGTCCAAGAAGGGAAGGACCCTCCATCCGGACTACTCCACGACGGCCGCCCACAGCGACGATGAGTGCTTCCCCAGGGACATGCCCCTGGCGAAGTCGTAAGTATCCGGATACCATAGTAATTTATGGTATGTTTTATTGACCTGCTTCTACTTACGACGAATATGATTATGCAGCCCGTCCTGAGCCCGTATCGACGTGTCTTCGTCGGACGGTTCTTTGGACTCGTCGGATATGAACAGCGATTCAATTCCGACTGCCTCCACCCCTTGCCCTACGAACAACATCGATATGTTGTCTCAAAAGGAACCGAGCCAAGGGGAGGTAGTCCTGGGGGCTCCTCGAGGCGACCTTCCGGACCCTGGGCGCAAAGGGAGCAAAATTCCCACGGGCTCCAAGTTCGGCCCCCAGCCGAACACTGCGCCGGAACCTTCAGTGGTTCCGAACTCCAGCAGGTGAGCCCCTGTTAAGAGGGGCAAGCCGACAGTGCCGGTGGCCTCTGTTCACCCAGAGGCACCGGACAACTTTTTGGAAGCGCTTCGTGGCGCTTCCATCGACGAAGAGCACCGCACTATCATGAGTGCGGTGATCGAGAAAGTTTAGTCTGCCAAAAACGAACTGACCGAAGCTTGTGCCAGCCTTCTAACAGGCTTTGAGGTAAGCAATGAAAATATAGGGGAAAATATTACCGCATAGACAGTAGCCCCTGATGCTCTGTTTGGCGTTCGCGAAGAAAGGCCGAATAGAGGATCAAATGATAACTCAGGAGTCTAATCAGAATATGTCTATGTGTATGTACAGGCTTCACTGCTGGCCACTGCCGCATGTACTGCGGAGGTCTCTGCACTGAAGCAGGACCTGGAGCGGTCCGAGGACGAGCTCGGCCTTACCAAGAGGCAGCTCGAGGAGAGCAAAGGTAAGCAATACCTTTGTCTATATATTTAAAAAGAAGTTCGGGTGTAAAGTAATAGGATCATCATGAATTTGCCAGGGGCCACGATCGAAGTGGCGACCCTGAAGAAGGCGCTGTCCGAGGCCGAAGACAAAGCGGCAAGGAGCGCATTGCGCGGGAAAAGCAAGAAGCCCGAGTAGGAGAGGTGCAGCAAGAGCTCAAGGCTCTCGCCAAAAAACATGAGTCCTTGGAGCTTGACTCTAAGACGCAAGAGTCCGAGCTTGCGAAGGCGCTTGAAAGCGCTCGGAGCGCCAAGGCTGAAGCCCACAAGGCCCTCCAGGAGATTGATGCGGTGAAGAAGATAGCAGTGGGTAAGGCATTCATTATGCAAAGCAAGCATGTGAAGGAAACTTTCCTTTTACTTACCCGAGTTCGGAGCTCTCAAGGAGCGTTCGTAGATCTTCCGCGCAGTGTACTGGATGCCGTGGAGTTTTACCGAGCTGAGGAGGGGAGCTCGACGGAAAAGTTGTCCTGGTCTCAGTATACTGGGACCGAACGCCCAATGCCCTTGAGCGACCAGCTGAAGCAATTGGTAGAGCTTCACAAGGCGGCCGAACAGGCCATGAAGGGCCTTATAGTCCGGATGTGGCCTGGCGAGCCCCTGCCCGGCAGCTACTTCGGTCTGGTGAGGCGGCTTGTGGATGTTTGCCCACGGCTGCAAGTCATAAAGCGGTCTGTCCGCATCGAGGGTGCGCGCAGGGCTTTTGCCCGGGCGAAGGTGCAATGTGCGAAGCTAGATGGTGTGAAGCTGGTGAAGCAGGGGCTGCCGGAGGGCAAGGATCATCACTGCCCCGAAATGTATTATGAGAGTGTCCTAAAGGGTTCCCGCCTTGTGGCGGATGAATGTGCCAGGGATGTAATTTTTGAATGAACATGCTCATGTGGTCCTGTAATGTGAAACGAGTTCATTTGCGCTATGCAATGCTTTTTTAATTTAAAATATTACCTTCTATGCGGCCGTTTATAAAATCTGAGAGTTGGCCAGTCGTCGGCTTCTGCCCCCATGTAACTAGTACTGGAGTGTTCGGGATAAACCTGAGCACTCTTTATCCCAATTTTGGGTCCTTCGAGGGAGGTGTTCAGCGCAACGAACCAGGCAATCGGACTATAAGGCTTTATCACTCTCACTTAGCCATAGAAGTCTACAATTTTAAATTTTGGCGAAGCCCCTAGTATTCGGAAGGCTGAATTTGGGGCGCTATACACGCCTAAGTCGGGCAAGGCCGACTCCTCACCCGAAGCAGAAAAAGTCTTTAAGGACTTGAGACCTCGTGAACAGCGACCAGCTCTCGCCTTATCATGACCGTCAGTTTTTGGATTTTTCTACTGAGGTGCTCATCCGGAAGAATCGGGACATAATCGCAGTAGTTCTCCCACCGCTACCTTAGTTGATATAGCGGAACGTAAGGTACCAAAGCATGGGAGACGGGCAAACCCAACTATTGACCCAAGACATGACTCAGAGCTGATGCATATAATGCTATAAGTTCGGGGTGCCGCACTGTCGAAAGTGTTCGGACTTCTCACGCCGTATTATGGGGTAAACAAAAGCCCCTGGCGTACTGACCGTACCCAAATGTATGGGTGAATATTGTCATAAATGAACATATAAGAAAAAGGGGATGAATAATGCAATAATAGACAATTGCTATGCATTGTTATTTAAATAATACGTCAAAGTGTACTGATACAAGTAGTGCAATAAGCAGAAAGTAGGAATATTTGACATGTCCTATCCAAGGGCAAGCTGTTCATGGAAAGAAGAAAGTGGGTATATCGATTATTATTAGAGACCACCTGAGGGTTCCTGTGTACATCTTAGCTTCTTACCTCCTTGGTTTTTCCTTCCCGTAATGTGTTCGGCAATCGTACTGCCGGAAAGTGCTTCCAGAGAGTTAGGTCCTGAAAGAGAAAAAATGATAAAGGTATACAGCCCCTAGGGATATTAAGCCGCATTGCGGGACGTGCCCTGATCGTGCCCCCGCCTATGTCCATGGTATTTTCAGTGCGTAATTATGTACGCATGGCATGGATTTCGTCGCTTGACTGAGACTGGGACGGGGGCTGAATTGCTAGGCGAGCTCTGAACGTGCCAGGAGATCCTGTTGCAGTTTACTCTGGACTCGCTTGAAGGTCTTCGGGGGCTGTATCGCCGAATTAGTGGTTTGCCTTAAAAGGCTGCTTTGTGCTTCTGCTGCGAGGGCCGCAGAGTGCTCCTCCATGCAGAGGGAGCGTTCTGTGTTTCCGTTCACTGTTATGACTCCCCTGGGTCCTGGCATCTTGAGCTTGAGGTATGCGTAATGCGGTACCGCATTGAATTTTACGAATGCAGTTCGCCCGAGCAGTGCGTGATAGCCACTGCGAAACGGGACGATATCGAAGATTAACTCCTCGCTTTGGAAGTTGTCCGGAGATCTGAAGACCACTTCCAGTGTGATTGAGCCCGTGCAATGGGACTCTACACCTAGGATTACGCCCTTAAAGGTGGTTTTGGTGGGTTTGATCCTTGAGGGATCTATACCCATTTTTCACACCGTACCTGATAGAGCAGGTTCAGGCTGTTGCCGCCGTCCATAAGGACTCGAGTGAGGTGAAATCCGTCGATGATGGGGTCTAGGACCAGTGCGGCGGATCCGCCATGACGGATACTAGTGGGGTGGTCCCTGCGATCAAAGGTGGTCGGACAAGCGGACCATGGGTTGAACTTTGGGGTGACGGGCTCTATCGCATATACGTCCCTTAGTGCATGCTTCCGCTCCCTCTTGGGAATGTGGGTTGCGTATATCATGTTCACCGTCTTCACTTGTGGGGGGAACCTCTTCTGTCCTCCCGTGTTCGGCGGCCTGGGCTCTTCCTCGTCATCACAATGCAGCCCCTTGTCCTTGTTTTCAGCATTTAACTTGCCGGCCTGCTTGAACACCCAGCATTCTCTGTTGGTGTGATTGGCTGGCTTGTCGGCGGTGCCATGGATTTGACACGAGCGATCCAGTATGCGATCCAAACTGGACGGAGCCGGAGTACTTCTTTTGAATGGCTTTTTCCGCTGACTGGTTCTAGAGCCTCTGAATCTGGCATTGACTACCGTATCATCGGTGTTATAACCGTTGTTGCGGCGCTTTGATCTGTTATGACGCGGTCTGCCATTGGCATCTTTGGTATCCGAAGTGCCTGGATTCCGTGATGTGTTGTTGCTACGAGCCAGCCACCTATCCTCGCCCGTGCAAAAGCGGGTCATGAGTGTCGTGAGGGCTGCCATAGACTTTGGCTTCTCCTGGCCGATGTGCCAAGCAAGCCACTCGTCACGGATGTTATGCTTGAATGCCGCTAAGGCCTCTGCATCTGAACAGTTGACAAGTTGGTTTTTCTTAGTTAGGAACCGTGTCCAGAATTGCCTGGCCGATTCCCCTGGTTGCTGAGTTATATGGCTCAAGTCAACAGCATTCGGTGGTCGCACATAAGTGGCCTGGAAGTTGTCAAGGAATGCGTCTTCCAAATCCTCCCAACTGCCGACGGAGTCTGCTGGCAAGCTATTCAGCCAATGCTGAGCGGGTCCTTTGAGTTTTAGTGGGAGGTACTTGATGGCATGTAGATCGTCACCGCGAGCCATGTGGATGTGAAGGAGGAAATCCTCAATCCATACAGCGGGATCCGTTGTACCATCATACGATTCGATATTTACGGGTTTAAAACCCTCCGGGAATTCGTGATCCATAACTTCATCAGTGAAGCATAGGGGGTGTGCGGCGCCTCTGTGCCGGGCTATATCACGACGCAGTTCATATGAGTCTTGTGTGCTGTATTCGGCCCGGCCGGATTTACCTTTAGTGTATCCGGCGCGACGGTCATCGTCCCGCGTTGGCGCGCACCCCCGTGACCCGTATATTGACCTTGCATGTTTTTCCCTGCTGTCCAATACGTCTCGCAGGTCCCGTGTGTTGCCCCGGGCCTTGGTATTTTTGATTGAGTGGCGGCGGGGTGCGGGTTAAACTTTGGGCTGAAACGCCTCTCTGGCTCGGCCACGCGGTGGCCGGTCAGCCGCATCGTACACTAGTGATGGAGGTTTCAATGATTCATCCTCGAGGTGAGGTAGCAACCTACGTTTTGGGTAAATCTTGGAGGGGCGCTCAAGTTCGAATTCCTCGGCCGCAAGGACTTTGGTCCATCTGTGTGCTAGCAAGTCTTGATCAGCTTGAAGCTGTTGTTGCTTTTTCTTCAGGCTATTTGTTGTGTCCATAAGCCGGCGCTTGAAGCGCTCCTGCTCGACGAGATCCTCAGGCACGATAAATTCTTCGTCGCTGAGGCTCGCCTCGTCTTCGGAGAGAGGCATGTAATTGTCCTCCTCCTGTTCTCCATCTGCTACCTGCTCTGGAGGGCTAGCTTGTTCATCCTCCGGCTCTACATCGTGCTGGAGGGGATTGTGGTTGTCTTCGGCACTATCCGGAGTGTTATTGTCTCTTGTGCCGGTATCACTACTTTTGCTGTGGCGGGACTTAGAGCGGCGCCGCTGACGTCGGCGCTTGGGTTGCTTCTTGGAGGGGTCATCCTCCGTTGTTTCGTCGCCATTGCCTTCTATGGGGGTATCCACCATGTATATATCATATGATGAGGTGGCGGTCCAGCGCCCTGTGGGCGGTGGTTCCAGTTCATTTACTGCATCATCGTCCATATCGTCGATGTCTTCGGAGTCGAAGTCGAGCATGTCGGTTAAATCGTCGACAGTGGCTACTAAATGGGTGGTGGGTGGGCAGCGAATTTCTTCGTCGTCCGCATCCCACCCTAGCCAGACATAGTTTGGCCAAGGTTCTCCTGACAAGGAGAGAGACTTTAATGAATTTAGCACATCGCCGAAAGGCGAGTGCTGAAAGGTATCCGCAGAGGTGAACTCCATGAACGGTGCCCAGTCAGATTCGATAGGCACGGATGCAGGCGGCTCGGAGTCCGTCACCGGGGACGAATCCAGTGGTCCGGCGGCACGGCTCTCGTATGGGGTGAAGTCAGTATCCGGCTCCATCGCCACTGAAAGTGCGGCCTCCATGGCGGGGTCTATCCCTCCGCTCTCGGATGACGCATTTTGCTCCGGATTGAAGGCCGGAGTAGTTGCAGATGCGATCTCCCAAAAAATGTCCGACGGCAGAGTTACATCATGCTCGTCATGACTGTGCGGCGCACCTGACATGGGCTCGAATCCGTCGAACATCAAGTCTCCACAGATGTCGGCAGTGTAGTTTAAGTTTCTGGACCTGACCTAATGGCCAGGGGCGTAGCTCTCGATCTGCTCCAGATGGCCAAGCGAATTGGCCCGCAGTGTGAAGCCGCCGAATACAAAGATCTGCCCGAGGAGGAAAACCTCACCCTAGACCGCATCGTTACCGACGATCGAAGGAGCCATCAAGCCTTATGGTGACGACATAGTGGAACTCTCAATGAAAGCACCAATGTCATTGTCAAAACCGGCGAATCTCGGGTAGGGGGTCCCGAACTGAGCGTCTAAGGCGGATGGTAACAGGAGGCAGGGGACACGATGTTTACCCAGGTTCGGGCCCTCTTGATGGAGGTAATACCCTATGTCCTGCTTGATTGTTCTTGATGATATGAGTATTACAAGAGTTGATCTACCACGAGATCGTAGAGGCTAAACCCTAGAAGCTAGCCTATGGTATGATTGTATGTTGTCCTACGGACTAAACCCTCCGGTTTATATAGACACTGGAGGGGGCTAGGGTTACATAGAGTTGGTTACAAGGGAGGAGATCTACATATCCGTATTTCCAAGCTTGCCTTCTACGCCAAAGGAAGTCCCATCCGGACACGAGACGAAGTCTTCAATCTTGTATCTTCATAGTCCAACAGTCCGGCTGTCCGGAGACCCCCTAATCCAGGACTCCCTCAGCTACCGTCAAACTTAGCAAAATAAGATGCATAAAGGATAAACAGCACATGCAATCTATATAAGTGATATGATATGACCATCATCATCTTGTGCCTTTGATCTCCATATCCAAAGCACCGTCATGATCACCATCGTCACAGATACGTCTCCAATGTATCTATAATTTTTGATTGCTCCATGCTATATTATCTACTGTTTTGGACATTATTGGGATTTATTATCCGATTTTATATTATTTTTGGGACTAACCTATTAACCGGAGGCCCAGCCCAGAATTGCTGTTTTTTGCCTGTTTTAGGGTTTCGAAGAAAAGGAATATCAAACGGAGTCCAAATGGAATGAAACCTTCGGGAACGTCATTTCCTCAACAAACAAGATCCGGGAGACTTGGACCCTACTTCAAGAAACAACAGAGGAGGCCACGAGGTAGGGGGCCGTGCCTACCCCCCCCCCCATAAGCGCCCTCCACCCTCGTGGGGCCCCTGTTGCTCCACCGACATACTCCTTCCTCCTATATATACCTACGTACCCCCAAACGATCAGATACGGAGCCAAAACCCTAATTCCACCGCCGCAACTTTATGTATCCACGAGATCCCATCTTAGGGCCTGTTCCGGAGCACCGCCGGAGGGGGCATCGATCACGGAGGGCTTCTACATCATCACCATAGCCCCTCCGATGAAGTGTGAGTAGTTTATTTCAGACCTACGGGTCCATAGTTATTAGCTAGATGGCCTCTTCTCTCTTTTTGGATCTCAATACAATGTTCTCCCCCTCCCTTGTGGAGATCTATTCGATGTAATCGTCTTTTTGCGGTGTGTTTGTTGAGACCGATGAATTGTGGATTTATGATCAAGTCTATCTATGAATAATATTTGAATCTTCTCTAAATTCTTTTATGTATGATTGCTTATCTTTGCAAGTCTCTTCGAATTGTCAGTTTGGTTTGGCCTACTAGATTGATCTTTCTTGCAATGGGAGAAGTGCTTAGCTTTGGGTTCAATCTTGCGGTGTCCTTTCCCAGTGACAGTAGGGGCAGCAAGGCACGTATTGTATTGTTGCCATCGAGTATAACAAGGTGGGGTTTTCATCATATTGCATGAGTTTATCCCTCTACATCATGTCATCTTGCTTAAGGCGTTAATCTGTTTTCATTAACTTAATACTCTAGATGCATGCTGGATAGCGGTCGATGAGTGGAGTAATAGTAGTAGATGCAGGCAGGAGTCGGTCTACTTGTCTCGGACGTGATGCCTATATACATGATCATACCTAGATATTCGCATAACTATGCTCAATTCTGTCAATTGCTCAATAGTAATTCAGTCACCCACCGTAGAATACTTATGCTCTTGAGAGAAGCCACTAGTGAAACCTATGGCCCCCGAGTCTATTTCATCATATTAATCTTCCAATACTTAGTATTTTCCTTTGCTTTCTACTTTGCTTTTATTTTACTTTGCATCTTTATCATAAAAATACCAAAAATATTATCTTATCATATCTATCAGATCTCACTCGTAAGTGGCCGTGTAGGGATTTACAACCCCTTATCGCATTGGTTGCGGGGATTTATTTGTTTTGTGCAGGTACGAGGGACTCGCGCGTAGTCTCCTACTGGATTGATACCTTGGTTCTCAAAAACTGATGGAAATACTTACGCTACTTTGCTGCATCATCCCTTTCTCTTCGGGGAAAACCAATGCAGTGCTCAAGAGGTAGCAAGAAGGATTTCTGGCGCCGTTGCCGGGGAGTCTACGCAAAAGTCAATATACCAAGTACCCATCACAATCCCTATCTCCCGTATTACATTATTTGCCATTTGCCTCTTGTTTTCATCTCCCCCACTTCACCCCTGCCGTTTTATTCGCCCTTCTTCTGTTCGTCTTTGCATTTGCTTTGATGTCTTACTTGGCTTGTTTGCTAGTTTGGTTGGAATAATTGTTTATTTATTACTAAACAGAGAACCTAAAGATCTATGGATCCTCATCCGCTTTCTAATCTATTTAAGAGATCCAATTATGATGAACCAAGTGCTAGTGAGTTTTGTGCACTAGATTATCTTGATGAAGTTTTGCTTGAAATTCATGAATCTTAAAATTGTGATGAAGTACTTTATGGAGTGATTCATGACGAATCTTTGAATGAAAAGCATGATTGCAATGATTTTATTATAAATTCTCTTAATGTTAATTGTGCTAATAATATGCAAAACCCTAAGCCTGGGGATGCTAGTTTTGCTATGTCCTCTACTTGTTGTAATGATCATGATTGGTGTGGTTCTTCTTTTGATCTTGAAAATTTATTGAAGCCCCATGATGAATATGAGATTGATAATAATGTTTGCAATATTGAAAGTGGGTTTTCAACTTTAGATCCCACATATTTGGATAATGCTCAATCTTATGAAGTTTTTGATAAAAGTGGGTTTGAAGAGGTCATGACTTTAGTTAATGTTAATCCCACTATTTTGGAAGAGTGTCAACTTTGCATGCATGTGGATCGTGTTGAAAATATTTTATGTGATAGATGTTTTGTTTAATTTTCTTATGATCCCACATGCAATTATTATGAGAGAGGAAAATATGGTGGTAGAAATTTTCATGTTACTAAATTACGTCTCGTTATGTTGAGATTGCTATTGTTTCTTTCCGCTTCCTTGCATATGCTAGTTTTTGCTTGCCTTGATAATTTGTTTGCCTATAAGATGCCTATGCATAGGAAGTATGTTAGACTTAGATGTGTTTGTCACATTTTTTATGATGCTCTCTTTGTGCTTCAATTCGTGTCTTTCATGTGAGCATCATTAAAATTATCAATGCCTAGCTATAAGGCTTTAAAGAAAAGTGCTTGTTGGGAGACAACCCAATATTTTTCCTTGCTGTTATTTAACAAATAATTTAGCTAGCCTCTGTTTAGGTTGTGTTTTTTGTGTTTAATTAGTGTTTGTTCCAAGTAGAACTGTTGGGAAGACTTGGGGAAAGTCTTGTTAATCTTGCTGTAAAAACAGAAACTTTAGCACTCATGAGAACTGCTGCCATTTTTATTTGGAAAGTGATATTTAGTTAATTATTTTTGAATATAATTAATAGATAAATTCCTCACGTCCATAAATTTATTTTAGAATTTTTGGGGTTCCAGATCTTGCGCTAGCTACAAATTACAACAGACTGTTCTGTTTTTGACCGATTCTGTTTTTCGTGTGATGTTTGCTTATTTTGATGAATCTATGGCTAGTAAAATAGTTTATAAACCATAGAGAAGTTGGAATATATTAGGTTTAACACCAATATAAATAAAGAATTAGTTCATTACAGTACCTTGAAGTGGTCTTTTGTTTTGTTTCGCTAACGGAGCTCACGAGGTTTTCTACTTTAAGTTTTGTGTTGTGAAGTTTTCAAGTTTTGGGTAAAGATTTGATGGATTACGGAACAAGGAGTGGCAAGAGCCTAAGATTGGGGATGCCCATGGCACCCCCAAGGTAATCTAAGGACACCTAAAACCAAAGCTTGGGGATGCCCCGGAAGGCATCCCCTCTTTTCGTCTACTTCTATCGGTAACTTTACATGGAGCTATATTTTTATTCATCACATCATATGTGTTTTGCTTGGAGCGTCTTGTATGATTTGAGTCTTTGCTTTTTAGTTTACCACAATCATCCTTGCTGTACACACCTTTTGAGAGATCCATACATGATTTGGAATTTGTTATAATACTCTATGTGCTTCACTTATATCATTTGAGTTATATAATTTTGCTCTAGTACTTCACTTATATCTTTTAGAGCACGGTGGTAGATTTATTTTATAGAAACTATTGATCTCTCATTAATCACTTAGATTACTTTGAGAGTCTTAAATAGCATGGTAATTTGCTTAAATAATCCTAATATGCTTGGAATTCAAGAATAATAAAAGAACTTTCTTATGAGTGTGTTGAATGCTATGAGAAGTTTGATGCTTGATAATTGTTTTGAGATATGAAGATGGTGATATTAAAGTTATGCTAGTTGGATAGTTGTGAATTTGAGAAATACTTGTGTTAAGGTTTGTGATTCCTGTAGCATGCACGTATGGTGAACCGTTATGTGATGAAGTCGGAGCATGATTTATTTTTTGATTGTCTTCCTTATGAGTGGCGGTTGGGGACGAGCGGTGGTATTTTCCTACCAATCCATCCCCCTAGGAGCATGCGCGTAATACTTTGCTTTGATAACTTGTAGATTTTTGCAATAAGTATATGAGTTCTTTATGACTAATGTTGAGTCCATGGATTATACGCACTTTTCTCACCCTTCCACCTTTACTAGCCTCTCTAATACCGCGCACCTTTCACCGGTATCATACACCCACCATATACCTTCCTCAAAACAGCCACCATACCTACCTATTATGGCATTTCCATAGCCATTCCGAGATATATTTCCATGAAACTTTCCACCGTTCTGTTTATTATGACACACTCCATCATTGTCATATTGCTTAGCATGATCATGTAGTTGACATCGTATTTGTGGCAAAGCCACCATTCATAATACTTTCATACGTGTCACTCTTGATTCATTGCATATCCCGGTACACCGCCGGAGGCATTCATATAGAATCATATTTTGTTCTAAGTATCGATTTGTAATTGTTGAGTTGTAAGAAAAATAAAAGTGTGATGATCATCATTATTAGAGCATTGTCCCAGTGAGGAAAGGATGATGGAGACTATGATTCCCCCACAAGTCGGGATGAGACTCCGGATGGCAAAAAGAGAGAGAAAAGAGGCCATAAAAAAGGAGAAAAGGCCCAAATAAAAAATGAGAGAAAAAGAGAGAAGGGACAATGTTACTATCCTTTTACCACACTTGTGCTTCAAAGTAGCACCATGATATTCATGATAGAGAGTCTCCTATGTTATGACTTTCATATACTAGTGGGAATTTTTCATTATAGAACTTGGCTTGTATATTCCAATGATGGGCTTCCTCAAAATGCCCTAGGTCTTCATGAGCAAGAAAGTTGGATGCACACCCACTTAGTTTCTTTTGTTGAGCTTTCATATACTTATAGCTCTAGTGCATCCGTTGCATGGCAATCCCTACTCACTCACATTGATATCTATTGATGGGCACCTCCATAGCCCGTTGATACGCCTAGTTGATGTGAGACTATCTTCTCCCTTTTTGTCTTCTCCACAACCACCATTCTATTGCACTTATAGTGCTATATACATGGCTCACACTCATGTATTGCGTGAAGATTGAAAAAGTTTGAGAACACCAAAAGTATGAAACAATTGCTTGGCTTTTCATCAGGATTGTGCATGATTTAAATATTTTGTGTGGTGAAGATAGAGCATAGCCAGACTATATGATTTTGTAGGGATAACTTTCTTTGGCCATGTTATTTTTGAGAAGACATGATTGCTTTGTTAGTATGCTTGAAGTATTATTATTTTTATGTCAATATGAACTTTTGTCTTGAATCTTTCGGATCTGAATATTCATACCACAATCAAGAAGAATTACATTAAAATTATGCCAAGTAGCACTCCGCATCAAAAATTCTGTTTTTATCATTTACCAACTCGAGGACGAGCAGGAATTAAGCTTGGGGATGCTTGATACGTCTCCAACATATCTATAATTTTTGATTGCTCCATGCTATATTATCTACTGTTTTGGACATTATTGGGCTTTATTATCCACTTTTATATTATTTTGGGACTAACCTATTAATCGGAGGCCCAGCCTAGAATTGTTGTTTTTTGCCTATTTTAGGGTTTCGAAGAAAAGGAATATCAAATGGAGTCCAAATGGAATGAAACCTGCGGGAGCGTGATTTCCTCAACGAACAAGACCCGGGAGACTTGGACCCTACATCAAGAAACAACAGACGAGGCCATGAGGTGGGGGCGCGCCTACCCTGCACCCCCCCACCCCCCCCCCCCCACCCCCCCCCCCCCCCCAGGCGCGCCCTCCACCCTCGTGGGCCCCCTGTTGCTCCACCGACGACTCCTTTCTCCTATATATACCTACGTACCCCCAAATGATCAGATACGGAGCCAAAACCTAATTCCGCCGCCGCATCATTCTATATCCATGAGATCCCATCTTGGGGCCTGTTCCGGAGCTCCGCCGGAGGGGGCATCGATCATGGAGGGCTTCTACATCATCACCATAGCCCCTCCGATGAAGTGTGAGTAGTTTACTTCAGACCTACAGGTCCATAGTTATTAGCTAGATGTCTTCTTCTCACTTTGTGCATCTCAATACAATGTTCTCCCCCTCTCTTGTGGAGATCTATTCGATGTAATCTTCTTTTTGTGGTGTGTTTGTTGGGACCGATGAATTGTGGGTTTATGATCAAGTCTATCTATGAATAATATTTGAATCTTCTCTGAATTCTTTTATGTATGAGTGGTTATCTTTGCAAGTCTCTTCGAATTATCAGTTTGGTTTGGCCTACTAGATTGATCTTTCATGCAATGGGAGAAGTGCTTAGCTTTGGGTTCAATCTTGCGGTGTCCTTTCCCAGTGACAGTAGGGGCAGCAAGGCACGTATTGTATTGTTGCCATTGAGGATAACAAGATGGGGTTTTCATCATATTGCATGATTTTATCCCTGTACATCATGTCATCTTGCTTAAGGCGTTACTCTGTTTTCATTAACTTAATACTCTAGATGCATGCTGGATAGCGGTCGATGAGTGGAGTAATAGTAGTAGATGCAGGCAGGAGTCGGTCTACTTGTCTCGGACATGATGCCTATATACATGATCATACCTAGATATTCTCATAACTATGCTCAATTCTGTCAATTGCTTAACAGTAATTCGTTCACCCACCGTAGAATACTTATGCTCTTGAGAGAAGCCACTAGTGAAACCTATGGCCCCCGGGTCTATCTTCATCATATTAATCTTCCAATACTTAGTAATTTCCTTTGCTTTCTACTTTGCTTTTATTTTACTTTGCATCTTTATCATAAAAATACCAAAAATATTATCTTATCATATCTATCAGATCTCGCTCTCGTAAGTGGTCGTGTAGGGATTGACAACCCCTTATCATGTTGGTTGCGAGGATTTATTTGTTTTGTGCAGGTACGAGGGACTTGCGCATAGCCTCCTACTGGATTGATACCTTGGTTCTCAAAAACTGAGGGAAATACTTATGCTACTTTGCTGCATCATCCCTTCCTCTTCGGGGAAAACCAACGCAGTGCTCAAGAGGTAGTAGTCACCAGCTTGACACCTTGATCTCCATCAAAGCATCATTGTCGTCTCGCCAGCTACTGCTTCTACGACCATCGCTACCGCTGAGTGATAAAGTAAAGCAATTACATGGCGATTGCATTTCATACAATAAAGCGACAACCATATGGCTCCTGCCAGTTGATGATAACTGTGTTACAAAACATGATCATCTCATACAATAAAATTTAGCACCATATCTTGACCATATCACATCACAACATGCCCTGCAAAAACAAGTTAGACGTCCTCTACTTTGTTGTTTCAATTTTTACGTGGCTGCTACGGGCTGAGCAAGACCCATTCTTACCTACGCATCAAAAACCACAACGCGCTATAAGGATTGCTTTTTGATCTTCAGAAAGAACCCTGTTCATTGAATCCGATTCAACTAAAGTTGGAGAAACTGACACCCACCAGCCACATGTGTGCGAAGCACGTCGATAGAACCAGTCTCGCATAAGTGTACGCGTAATGTCGGTCTGGGCCACTTCATCCAACAATACCGCCAAATCAAGAAACAACTACTCATGGCAAGAAATATGTATATACCCACGCCCACAACTCCTTTGTGTTCTACTCGTGCATATAACATCTACGCATAAACCTGGCTCGGATGCCACTGTTGGGGAACGTAGTAATTTTAAAAATTTCCTATGCATACGCAAGATCATGGTGATGCATAGCAACGAGAGAGGAGAGTGTTGTCTACGTACCCTTGTAGACCGTAAGCAAAAGCGTTATGAAAACATGGTTGATGTAGTCGTACGTCTTCATGGTCGACCAATCCTAGTACCAAAAGTACGGCACCTCCAAGATCTGCACACGTTCAGCTCGGTGACGTCCCATGAACTCATGATCCAGTAGAGTGTCGAGGGAGAGCTTCGTCAGCATGACGGCGTGATGACGGTCATGATGATGCTACCAGAACAGGGATTCGCCTTAGCACCGCTACGATATGCCCGAGGTGGATTATGGTGGAGGGGGGGCACCGCACACGGCTGGAAACAATCAACTTGTGTGTTCTAGGGTGCCCCCTACCCCCGTATATAAAGGAACAAGGGGGAGACCGGCCGGCCTAGGGGTGCACCAAGGAGAGGGAGGAGTCCTCCTCCTAGTAGGAGTAGGACTCCCCCTTTCCTAGTTCAACTGGGAAGAAGGAGGGGGAAGGAAAGAGAGGGAGAGAGGGAGGGAAAGAGGGGGCACCGCCCCCCCTCCTTGTCCAATTCGGACTCCCGAGGGGGGCAGCCCTATGGCCCCTCCTCTTTCTCTCACAAGGCCCATGTTGGCCCATTAGTTCCCCCGGGGGTTCCGATAACCCCCCGGCACTCTGATAATTATACGGTGACCCCCGGAACTCATCCGGTGTCAAATATAGTCATCCAATATATCAATATTTATGTCTCGACCATTTCGAGACTCCTCGTCATGTCCGTGATCACATCCGGGACTCCGAACTACCTTCAGCACATCAAAAGACATAAACTCATAATACTGATCATCACCGAACGTTAAGCGTGCGGACCCTGCGGGTTCGAGAACTATGTAGACATGACGGAGACACGTCTCTGGTCAATAACCAATAGCGGAACCTGGATGTTCATATTGGCTCCCACATATTCTAAGAAAATCTTCATCGATCAAACCGCATAACGATATACGTTGTTCCCTTTGTCATCGGTATGTTACTTGCCCGAGATTCGATCGTTGGTATCTCAATACCCAGTTCAATCTCGTTACCGGCAAGTCTCTTTACTCATTCCGTAATGCATCATCTCGTAACTAACTTATTAGTCACATTGCTTGCAAGGCTTATATTGATGTGTATTACCGAGAGGGCCCAGAGATACCTCTCCGACAATCGGAGTGACAAATCCTAATCTCGATCTATGCCAACTCAACAAAGACCATCGGAGACACCTGTAGAGCACCTTTATAATCACCCAGTTACGTTGTGACATTTGGTAGCACACAAAGTGTTCCTACGCTATTCGGGAGTTGCGTGATATCATAGTCATAGGAACATGTATAAGTTATGGAGAAAGCAATAGCAACAAACTAAACAATCATCGTGCTAAGCTAATGGATGGGTCAAGTCAATCACATCATTCTCTAATGATGTGATCCCGTTAATCAAATCACAACTCATGTCTCTGGTCAGGAAACATAACCATCATTGATTCAATGAGCTAGTCAAGTAGAGGCATAATAGTGACACTCTGTTTGTCTGTGTGTTTACACATGTACTAAGTTTCCGGTTAATTCAATTCTAGCATGAATAATAAACATTTATCATGATACAAGGAAATATAAATAACAACTTTATTATTGCCTCTAAGGCATATTTCCTTCAGTAATTTGCAGACTATTATGATCAATTGTAACTCATCTTATCAGTGCATTAGAGAGAGGGGGAGGGAGAGCAGGGGCGAAGCTACACTGGGGCTAAACTTGACCTTGGCCCAGCTAGCACAGCAGGAAATAAGGAAGGCCGATAGAGAAATAGGGCCAGGAAAACAAGTGATCTGTGTAATTTCTTATCCTGGCCCACCCAACATTCATGCTGAAACTCCGTGATAACCCACAAGTATAGGGGATCGCAACAGTTTTCGAGGGTAGAGTATTCAACCCAAATTTATTGATTTGACACAAGGGGAGCCAAAGAATATTCTCAAGTATTAACAGTTGAGTTGTCAATTCAACCGCACCTAAAAGACTTAATATCTATACCAAAGTATTTAGTAGCAAAGTAATATGGAAGTGGTAGTAACGGTGGCAAAAGTAAAAGTAGTAGTTTTTGTAGTGATTGTAATAGTGGCAACGGAAAAGTAACTAAGAAAAGATCAATATGTGAAAAGCTCATAGGCAATGGATCAGTGATGGATAATTATGTCGGATGTGATTCCTCATGCAATAGTTATAGCATAGAGTGACACAGAACTAGCTCCAGTTCATCAATGTAATGTAGGCATGTATTCCAAATATAGTCATACATGCTTATGGAAAAGAACTTGCATGACATCTTTTGTGCTACCCTCCCGTGGCGGCGGAGTCTTATTGGAAACTAAGGGATATTAAGGCCTCCTTTTAATAGAGTACCGGAACAAAGCATTAACACTTAGTGAATACATGAACTCCTGAAACCACGGTCATCACCGAGAGTGGTCCCGATTATTGTCACTTCGGGGTTTGCCGGATCATAACACATAGTAGGTGACTATTGACTTGCAAGATAGGATCAAGAACTCACATATATTGATGAAAACATAATAGGCTCAGTTCTGAAATCATGGCACTCGGGCCCTAGTTACAAGCATTAAGCATAGCAAAGTCATAGCAACATCAATCTTAGAATATAATGGATACTAGGGATCAAACCCTAACAAAACTAACTTGATTACATGGTAAATCTCATCCAACCCATCACCGTCCAGCAAGCCTATGATGGAATTACTCACGCACGGCGATGAGCATCATGAAATTGGTGATGGATGAAGGTTGATGATGATGATGGCGACGGATTCCCCTCTCCGGAGCCCCGAACGGACTCCAGATCAGCCCTCCCAAGAGAGATTAGGGCTTGGTGGCGGCTCCGTATCGTAAAACACGATGAATCCTTCTCTCTGGTTTTTTCTCCCCGGACGTGAATATATAGAGTTGGAGTTGACGTCGGTGGAGCCTCAGGGGGCCCACGAGGTAGGGGACGCCCTACACCCTCATGGACAGGGTGTGGGCCCCCTGGTGTTGATTCTTTCACCAGTATTTTTTATAAATTCCAAAATGTGTCTCCATAAATTTTCAGGTCACTCCAAGAACTTTTATTTCTGCACAAAAATAACACCATGGCAATTCTGCTGAAAACAACATCAGTCCAGGTTAGTTCCATTAAAATCATGCAAGTTAGAGTCCAAAACAAGATCAAAAGTGTTTGGAAAAGTATATACAATGGAGATGTATCAACTCCCCCAAGCTTAAACCTTTGCTTGTCCTCAAGTAATTCAGTTGACAAACTGAAAGTGATAAAGAAAAACTTTTACAAACTCTGTTTGATCTTGTTGTTGTAAATATGTAAAGCCAACATTCAAGTTTTCAACAAAGATTATGAACCAACCATATTCACAATAACATTTAGGTCTCATGTTTACTCATATCAATGGCATAATCAACTAGCGGGCAATAATAATAAATCTCAGATGACAACACTTTCTCAAAACAATCATAATATGATATAACAAGATGGTATCTCGCTAGCCCTTTTTGAGACCGTAAAACATAAATGCAGAGCACCCCTGAAGATCAAGGACTGACTGGAAATTGTAATTCATGGTAAAAGAGATCCAGTCATACTCAATGTAAATTAATAGTAATGCATGTGAATGACAGTTGTGCTCTCTAACTGGTGCTTTTTAAATAAGAGGATGATGAATCGACATAAAAGTAAATAGATAGACCCTTCGTAGATGGAAGCAGGGATTTGTAGAGGTGACAGAGCTTGAGTGTTGAAACAGACATAAATAATATTTTGAGTGGCATACTTTCATTGTCAACATAACAACCAAGAGATATCGATATCTTCTATGCTACACACATTATAGGCGGTTCCCAAACAGAATGGTAAAGTTTATACTCCCCCACCACCAACAAACATCAATCCATGGCTTGTCCGAAACAACGGGTGCCTCCAACCAGACAATGGAGATGGCTCTCTCCCACCCCACCTCTCCTCTCCTCTCCTCCCACCTGCACCCCACCAACAATGGTGATCTCTAGCCGTACCAACCATGGAAAGCTTGCTACATTGGGACTTTGGCCCGGGCTTGGCCTTGGCAGACCAGGTGAGGAGAAAATTTGGCTCTACGGTTCATTTCTCCCCTTCCCGAGACATCAAGGATTTCTTTTTGGTGGTCTCTTTCTCTTCGGCTTCGTTCTCTCTTTCGGTGGAATCTGTGGGTATTGCTTTACAGTGTTCCATTGGTGGGATTTCATCTGGTTTCAATGTGCATCCGATCACTCAACGTTCATTTCGTTTCTCGGTTGCCAATAACAAAGTGGGTCACTTCATATATGGGCTCAAAGATCGTATTTGGCCTGATTTTGTTTGTCACTTCCATCTGTTCAATGGTCGTTTTGCAAAAGCCCTTACAATTGACAATCGTTGGCACGCGGACCAAGAACTACTGGATGTTGCGGATAGACACGCTATTGCTGTCAAACCTTCCTTGCATTTGTTATCTTGCAAGGAGCATCTTGATCATTCCTCTGCTCAGGAGCTTAGTAAATTTGGTATTATTCCTTTGAGCAATTGGAATTTTTCAAACAAGAATGCACATGAAGCTTCTTCATCTGAGGGACCATCGGCGCATATTCAGATTCAAAATCATACTCCTTCAATTCCCCCTGGCGACATTTCGGGCATAACCTCTGTTCCGGCCCCTAATCATATTGCCTTAATGAATCATTACTTGTCCCACGCGCAGTCTGTGGAGAATCAAGACAGTAATTACCTTTTATTGGGAACATTTAAATGTCCTCTTACCGTGCCATATGCCCCGCTACCTCTCTGTTTTTAAACTCGGCCTTTAGGTACGCTCCTCCTCATGTGACTTGGCCTCCTTCGCTTAAAGCCCAAGATAAAGCGGATCTCGCCCAGGCCCAATACACATTGAAGGAAATAGAGGATTTGGCGGCGAACTGGGCTGCATTATGCTCTAAATGCCTACAATGGGGTCACAGCCGGATTAACTGCCAAGGTACGCTCCTTTGCATTAATTGCTCCGACCCGGATCATTATGCAATTGACTGCCCCAAGAGTAACACCGCATCGCAAAATACTGGGCAACTTCCTTTAATTTGTAGAACTACAACCAATTTGACCGGATCTTTGGGACAATCCCTTCCTGCAACGCGGCCAGTGCTCAGATCTAAACCGTTCATTCGTTGTGCTGCGTGCGGATACTATGGACACGTGGAGCAATCTTGTCATCGGCTAAAATTTCAGAACAAATGGAGGTGGGTTGTAAAAAACCAGCCGGCTCGCTCACCCCCTCACGCTCCGTCTTCCACCTCGAAAACGCAAAAGCCCCTGCTCTGCCCTGTCTCATCGCCCCTGCAATCACTCCCTCTCTCACGGCGCTTGACCATGGCCAACTACCCTCTGAACCCAGTCCCCTTCTTCCCGCCGGGATTTGCCGTCGAACCTGGCCCGGTGGACCGCCTGGTTCATAGTGGCATGGTGGTTGGTCCCATCGCGCCGCTCAGCCACGAGTTCCTGGCGATTGCAGAGATTAGCCACTACGTCCGTCTTCATCGCCGCTCTGCCATCCGCGGCCAGATCACTATGTTGCTGCATGAGTCCCAACTATTCACCACAGAGGTCAGTGATCACCCGTTTGGGATTGGGATCTTTGGGTTTACTGATTCTTTCATGAGGGATACGACAGTTAACACACCTATTGAGTTAGAGGAAGAGGATTTGCTGGTCACTTTCGTCCCACACAACGAAGCACTCAATAGGCGCACCACTTCATTTGGGCCAGAAGTTTGGTTGATGTTTTTTGGGTTTCCCTATGATTATCAAACTGATTATTACATCACTAAGGCTCTGGGAGGGTATGGCTCGCTAGTTTCCTGGTATAACCCGCGGCAGGACCGTCGTTTTGTTCTGCTCAAAGCTAGGGTGATCCGCATGAACTTAATCCCCAAAAGCTTTGTGGTTTGGCAACTTGGGGAGCACGTGATTGTTGGACCGTGCAGGTGACTATCTTGCGCAGCAATGACTTCAATGGTCTACTCCCAGAAGTGCTGCCACCTGGGGAAGAACAGCCGCCACCTGATGGCAATCCCCATCCTCTGTTTGGACCTGACATTACTGCAGAACAGTTGTACCAACAGCAGGTACACAATTGGCTGGTTCAGAACGGGGCACTAGCTGTGGCCAACAATGCTGGCCAAGGTGCAGGTCACGAGAATGTGCAAGCAGTCCACGATCAAGGTGGCGAGGGGGCATGGCCCCCTCCACAACCAGTTCAACTTCCTCCAATGCCTCCACATCTTGTCAACTACCAAGCCTGGCTTGCTGCTCAAGGTCTGACTGTCCAGCACGGCATTGTACCTGAAAATAACATCACTGACAATGCTTTCTAGGCCTGGAATGACTCCATTACTGTGTCTGACAATTCTGGCTCCTCCCAGGATGAGGATGTGACTTTGCCCGATCTGAATGTGGCTTTGGTGGCGCTGTCTAACCCAACTCTGAATGTGGTTCACATGGAGGCTCCTGCTAATTCCCTAACTATCACCGTGGATTTACATGCTCAGGGTATCCGCTTTGGTCTGTCTGCCCAAGGGGAAGAGCTGCTATCGGTCCTTATGAGTGAACCAATACCTCGACAGCGTCTCAACAGCTTCATTTTCCAGGCCCTACGACCAGCTATTACCTTTATTGGACCTTGGCAGCAGGGATATGGTATGAGGAATGCTTCTACTTCTATCTCTGTCAGAGTTTCAGTCGACTCTGAGGGCCTCCAATTCTCTCAGGTCCTGTCTACAACCCCAACACCTGCAGCTGTTTCGTCTATGACAATTGAGGAACTCCTGACTGACAGCGCGACTCTAAGCACTGCTACTCCAGATCGTCAGCTCCCGTCCTCTATTGTCTTGTTAGTTGTCATTGAAGAAATACATACTGACACTATGATGCCAGCTACGGATGAGATTCAGAATCCCTCTTCTGCTTTGCCTCCTGCACCACCTGTCCCTAACCCGAGGCCCAGGCGCTCCAGGGCAATGGCTCCGATCTCCACTACTGCAGTCAGGCGCAGTCAGCGTTCCAACAAATATGATGGTTTCAAATCTTAGGCTATTAAAGATGTACGCACCAGCACTTCAAAGGTACAACCTCGTTTTGTGCCCTCCATTGGCTCCTCTGCTTCTGCTGGTGACATCCCGCCTCCCACGCCTGCCGCCACTCTGTAAGCAATTGGCGTCAACCGCTGTGCGATCCCGGCGAGTGAGCTCTCCTCTGAAGCTCTTCTGGCTGCTCCTTTGGCTGCACCACTTCATGATGATATGCACGGGGAGTCGGCCCCTTCTACTCCTGAATAATCTGTTTGGTCCTTATGCCTCATCTGCGCTGTTGGAATGTGCTATCCTGGAATGTCAGAGGCTTAAACTCCGAGAAGAAATAGTTAGCTCTTACTAATGCGATTATCTCTAGCGGTTGTGCGGTCGTTTGCTTGCAAGAGACTAAAATTCCTGATGTCTCTTTTGCGTTTATTAAAACTTGCTTTCCTAAACAATTCGATCGTTATACTTTTGTTCCCTCGCGTGGTGCTTCAGGAGGCCTCCTTACTGTGTGGAAAAACGCTATATTCACAGGTAGCATCATATTTACTGATGTTTTTGCGCTTACTGTCAATTTTGTCAGCACACAATCGGCACAGTCGTGGTCTCTTGTCAATATCTATGGTCCTTGCACGGGGGAAGATCGTGCGGCGTTCACAGCTTGGTTATATGATGTCCACATCCCTAATGGACAAGATTGGCTTCTTCTTGGCGATTTCAACTATATGCGGGCTCCTGATAACCGTAACAAACCGGGTGGTAACTTAAATGATATGATTACATTCAACGATATCATCCGCAAGCAGCAACTAATTGAAATTTTGGTCCAGGGCAAAACGTACACATGGAGCAATTTGCAAGTTGACCCCCTGCTCGAACAAATTGATTGGTTTCTCACATCATTGCACTGGACCAACACTTATCCTAAAACCCTGGTAAAACCACTTGGTAAACCTGTGTCTGACCATATCCCTTGTGTGGTAACTGTTGAAACTAAAATCCCCCGCAGCAAGCTCTTTAGATTCGAATCCTACTGGATTTTGCACCTGGGGTTCATGGATGTCGTTCAAGAGGTTTGGAATAAACCTGTCTTTAACAAGAATGCTGCGGCCACACTAGCCCATAAGTTTAAGGCCCTCAGACACGCACTCAAAATTTGGAGTAAACACATATCGAAACTATCCATTGCGATCAGTAACTGTAATGAGGTCCTAGCTGACTTGGATGAGTTAGAAAACAAGAGAAGCCTCACAATACCTGAATCCAACTTTAAAACCATCCTCAAGGCTCATCTTCTCAAGCTGCTCAAATATCAGAAGTTATATTGGAAAAAACATTGCACCATCCGTTGGGTCAAATTTGGTGATGAGAATACCAAATTTTTTCAAGCCATTGCCACGGAAAGGTTTCGAAAGAATAACATTGCTTCCTTTTGAACTGAGGATGGTAGCTTAGTTGAAGATCACCCTGGCAAAGAGGCACTCCTTCACTCTACCTATCGGGCCAAGTTAGGAACTACAGCCTCATATGATATGAAATTTGATTTGCATGCAATCATTCCGCGTACCAACAATCTTGATCATCTTACTGATCCGTTCACCGAGGAAGAAATTGACAATATTGTAAAAGAAATGCCCTCTGACTGAGCCCCTAGCCCTGATGGATTTAGCGGAGCTTTTCTCAAAGCATGCTGGCCCATTATTAAACATGACTTCTATGCACTTTGCTCCCAATTTCATCAGGGCACTCTGGATATCACTAGCATCAACGACGGTCACATTACACTAATACCCAAGGTCAATTCACCCGAGTCAGTCAATCATTACAGGCCGATCACCCTTCTTAACTACTGCCTAAAGTTGATCACAAAATTTCTCGCTAACCGCCTCCAACGAGTTATCCTTCAACTGGTTCACCGTAATCAATACGGATTTCTTAAAGGTCGGACCATCCAAGACTGTCTGGCGTGGGCTTATCAATATATCTACCAATGCCACACTTCGGGCAAGGAGATCGTTCTGCTTAAGCTAGATTTTTCAAAAGCATTTGACACGATTGTCCATGAGCCCATGATCAACATAATGCGACATATGAGGTTTAACGATCGATGGATTGTTTGGATTAACTGCCTCTTTTCCTCTGGCCGATCTGCAGTTCTTCTAAATGGAGTACCAGGCCGTCAATTCCTCTGTAAGTGTGGGGTTCGACAAGGTGACCCACTGTCCCCACTCATCTTTGTCCTCGCAGCTGAGTTACTCCAGGCTGCAGTTAATGACATGTTCAGACAAGGCAGGCTCCATCTCCCTTTGCCGTGCAGAGGACAAACTGATTATCCTGTCCTTCAATATGCGGATGACACACTTATTATCCTGCCCGCATGCACTCAACAAGCCTCATTAATCAAGCAACTCCTCTCAGATTACGCCTCCTCTATTGGGCTTAAGATCAACTTCCATAAATCCACTCTAATACCAATCAACCTGGGATCGGCAGCTACAAACAATTTGGCAAGAATTTTTGGATGTGCAGTTGGCTCAATGCCATTCACCTACCTTGGCCTCCCTTTAGGCACGACAAAACCCTCCGTGCAAGAGCTCATGCCTCTGGTCTGTAGATTGGAAAGACAGCTCACATCCACAATTGCTCTAATGTCGTATGGAGGCAAGCTTGCTTGGCTAAATGCGTCGGTTACATTGCTCCTCGTGTTTGCCATGTGCACACTGAAGTTCCCCCCAAACTCATTGAAATCCTGGATAAAATCAGGCGGCGATGCCTTTGGACTAAGAAAACAGAAAAAGGGGACAAATGTAACTCGTTGGCTGCTTGGGATTTGGTCTGCAGACCCAAGAAAAAAGGAGGGCTCGGAGTGATCAACTTAAAGATACATAGTGATGCCCTGCTGTTAAAGTTCCTGCACAAATTCTTCAACAAACTGGACATTCCCTGGGTGACTCTCATTTGGGACAATCATTACATAGACAACGTACCCCATGCGGTGGACACTATTGGCTCGTTCTGGTGGAAAGACATCTTAAAACTACCCCCATTTTCTGAGGGATCACATGTGTTCTGGTGGTTGACGGTAGAACGACACTCTTTTGGAAAGATTTGTGGAAGGAGGAAATTCTACAAATATCTCACCCTCGTGCTTTTTCATTTGCCGTCCATGAAGATCTTTCTGTGGCTGAGGCAATGAATATTACGGATCTGCATGAACACTTTCACCTCCCTGTCTCGCCACAGGCACTTGAAGAAATACAAGATATACATTCCACTCCGCATTGGACTTCCCCCTCGACCTCACTGCATGATGTATGGCATTACTCGTGGGGGTGGCGTACTACCAGCCAAAAGACTACTATAACAACTACTTCAGGGACGGAGAGGTGCACCATGCTTTCCATCATCTGTGGAAATCGAGATGTACTATGAAAATCAAAGTGTTCGGCTGGCTGCTCTTCATTGATAGGCTCAACACACGCAATATGCTCAAAAGGAGGCATTACAACATCGGGAATAACTTTGACTGCATACTATGTGAACAACACATCGAAGAAACTGTCGACCATATGATCTTCACTTGCCCATTTAGCCAAACCTGCTGGGCGAAACTCCATATAGTCTGGCCCCCCTTTGACAGCCGCCTCGATCTCCTTCAAATAACAAAAGACACTTGGCCAAACCCTTTCTTCTTTGAAACATTCCTTACCTCGGCTTGGAGCATTTGGAAAGAGAGAAACAACAAATATTTTAGAGGAGTGGCACCGTCGGTGGGGGGCTGGTTTACACGATTCAAAGAGGATTTCCCGCTTCTTCAGCATAGAGTTAAAGCAGCCCATAGAGCTGCATTTATCACCTTTTGTAACTCTATTGTATAAGCAAAACCTCACTGTACTATTGCTCCCTAGGTGAACACTAGGTGGAAAGGTGCTCTTTGTAATATGGCTGATATGTCTATGTAAACACCCCATTTATATAGATATATGAATATACAGTAGGGGTTTCCCCCCTACTGTCAAAGTTTCAAAAAAATGGGTGCCTCCAAATAACAACAATCCTGGGGGAGTTTTGTTTGCAATTATTTTAATTTAAGCATGGGACTGGACATCCCGGTTACCAGCCATTTTCTCGTGAATGATGAGCGGAGTCCACTTATCTTGAGAATAACCCACCTAGCATGGAAGATATAGACATCCCTAGTTGATACATGAGCTATTCAAGCATACAAAACAGGATTTCATTTGAAGGTTTAGAGCTTGGCACATACAAATTTACTTGGAACGGCAGGTAGATACCGCATATAGGAAGGTATGGTGGAATCATATGGAATAACTTTGTGGTTTATGGAAGTGGATGCACAAGCAGTATTCCCACTTAGTACAAGTGAAGGCTAGAAAGAGACTGGGAAGCGACCAACTAGAGAGCGACAACAGTCATGAACATGCATTAAAATTAATCAACACTGAGTGCAAGCATGAGTAGGATATAATTCACCATGAACATAAATATCGTGGAGGCTATGTTGATTTTGTTTCAACTACATGCGTGAACATGTGCCAAGTCAAGCCACTGGAATCGATCAAAGGAGGATACCACCCTAACATACCACATCACAACCATTTTAATAGCATGTTGGCACGCAAGGTAAACCATTATAAACTCCTAGCTAATTAAGCTTGGCATGAGCAACTATAATCTCTACTTGTCATTGCAGACATTTTTCATTCATAATAGGTTGAATCAGGAACGATGAACTAATCATATTTACAAAAAACAAGATAGGTCGAGTTCATACCAGCTTCTCTCATCTCAATCAGTCCATCATATATCGTCATTATTGCCTTTCACTTGCACGACCGAACGGTGTGGATAATAATAATAGTGCACGTGCATTGGACTAAGCTGGAATCTGCAAGCATTTAATACAAGGGAGAAGACAAGGTAATATGGGCTCTTGGTTAAATCAACAATAATGCATATGAGAGCCACTTAACATTTCAATCATGGTCTTCTCCTCTCGACCCCCAAAGAAAAGAAATAAAACTATTTACACGAGAAAGCTCCTAACAAGCAAAAGAAGAATGAGAAATCTTTTTGGGTTTTATTTTAATTACTACTACAGGCATGGAAAGTAAACTAGCTAAAAGCTACAACTAATTTTTTTGGTTTTTATTAAGGTTTTTCAAACACTCAAGAAGAAGGCTTAGAAAAGAAAATAAACTAGCATGGATAGTACAATGAAAAAGTATGAGCACCGACAACTAGAATGAGTGTGTGAACATGAATGTAATGTCGGTGAGAAATACGTACTCCCCCAAGCTTAGGATTTTGGCCTAAGTTGGTCTACGGGCACTGCTAGCCTGGTGGATATCCAAAGTCGTAGCAGGGGTTGTACTGAGATGCAGCAGCTATTGCCTGAAGAGCTGCAGCTTGGAGGCGAGCTGCCTCCATCCTCCTCTCATATTCGTTCGCTTCCTCCCTAGTTATAACATATCTCCTTTTTCCTGAAATTCAAAGAAAGTAGAAGCAGGGAAGGCAACATGGACAGTGCGCCGTCTGTCAAAGATTAGTCGGTACTAGAGGAACTGTTCGTTCCTCTCAAGAAACTGATGGCGAACCATAGCATCATAATCCAGATAAGCAGGAGGCAACTCCATATCATTTCCATGTATGGGTATATTAAGATAATTAGCTACACGAGTTTCATAAATTCCACCAAACAAATCTCCACTTATACCGTTAAGATGCAACCTTTGTACGACAATGGCCCCCAAGTTATATTGTTTATCACCTAATACTGCACTTTTGAGGACACTTAGATCTGGAACGCACATGTGACAAGCCTCGTCTTTACCATTAATGCATCTACCAATGAAGAGAGCAAAATAATGTATGGAAGGGAAATGAATGCTCCCTACGGTAGCTTGTGTGATTTCCCTAGATTCCCCCATAGTCATACTAGCAAGAAAGTCTTTATATTCAGATTTGCGAGGTTCACTAACATTTCGCCAGTGCGGGAGTTTACAAGCAGTGTTGAAATCTTCTAGGTCCATGGTATATGATTTATCTTAAAGATAAAATAAAACAGTGTGGGAATTGCGCGAGGATGTAAATTTAAACCTTCTCACAAAAGGATCAGTTAAATAGTAGTATTGCCGGCACTTATCTGACACGAAGTCCTCAAGATCAGCATTACGCATATACGTGTCAAATGCATCCTTGATTCTTTCCTGGACCTTGAACTCCTCTGACGGCCATTCACAAGGCCGCACTTGAGCTTACCTTGGTGGTTCGTCGTCCTACTCACGTATCGCGAGCCTTGGTCCTTGCTTCCTTGAGGAACCACCTTGGTACATTTTCTTAAACATTTTCTTTATGTGAAAAAATTCTGAAATTTTTACTGACTCAAAATAAAAGTAAACCAAAGTCAATAAGATTGATAGCAACTACTCCTACAAGTGCCTAGAGGCCATATCATGCATTAATTTGACCACATAAATTTGACATGCAAGCTCAAGAATAGGGTCACCTTAGCAGCCAAAATTTGCAACAAATAACGCACTAGAACAAAAACTAATTGGACAGTTGGAGGAGTCGCATACCGAAGAACAATCCCCCAAAGCAGTTTTGTCAATGAAGCTTTGAGCAAGGAGATCGAAAATGGCAGCAAGATGAGCTAGAACTTGGGTTTGAGCTATCGGAGGATTTTTTCTGGAGGAAGATGAAGTGTGTGGGTGCTGGAATAAGTGGAGGGGGTCCACATGAGGTCCAAGAGGCAGGGGGCACGCCCCAGGGGGTGGGCTCGCCCTGAACCCTTGTGGCCAGGTGGTGTGGCCCCTTGGTGTGTTCTCAGTGCCAATAATTCTAAAATATTCTACAAAAAATTGTATATCATTTTCAGGACATTTGCAGAACTTTTATTTTTGGGGTATTTTTATTGCAAGGATAATTCAGAAAATACTATTGTTGCTTTATTTAATCTAAATAACAGAAAGTAAAAGAAGGGTACAGAGAGTTGTGCTTTCTAACTTCATCCATCTCATGCTCATCAAAAGGAATCCACTAACAAGGTTGATCAAGTCTTGTTAACAAACTCTTTCCGAATAATATGAAACCGGAGAATTTTCGAATAACACTAAGTTACCTCAACGGGGATACGCATGTCCCCAACAATAAGAATATCATATTTTTTTCTTGACAGTAGGAAGAGGGAATTCAAAACCTCCAATAGTTATCGTTGAAATTTTTCCAATAGAATTGATACTATTGAGTTGAGGTTGTTTCCTCGAAAAGTGTACCGTATGCTCATTATCATTAACATGAAAAGTGGCATTGCCTTTGTTGCAATCAATAATAGCCCCTGCAGTATTCAAAAAAGGTCTACCAAGGATAATCGACATACTATCGTCCTTGGGAATATCACGAATAACAAAGTCTGTTAAAATAGTAACGTTTGCAACCACAACAGGCACATCCTCACAAATACCGACAGGTATAGCAGTTGATTTATCAGCCATTTGCAAATATATTTCAGTACGTGTCAACTTATTCAAATCAAGTATACGATATAAAGAGAGAGGCATAACACTAACACCAGCTCCAAGATCACATAAAGCAGTTTTAACATAGTTTCTTTTAATGGAGCATGGTATAGTTGGTACTCCTGGATCTCCTAGTTTCTTTGGTATTCCACCTTTATAAGTATAATTGGCAAGCATGGTGGAAATTTCAGCTTCAAGTATATTTCTTTTATTTGTAACAATATCTTTCATATACTTAGCAATTAGCATAAGGATTCATTTTAAGCATATCAGTCAAATGCATACACAAAAAATAGGTCTAATCATTTCAGCAAAGCGCTCAAAATCCTCATCATCCTTTTTCTTGGATGGTTTAGGAGGAAAAGGCATGGGTTTCTGAACCCATGATTCTCTTTCTTTACTGTGCTTCCTAGCAACGAAGCCTCTCTTATCATAACATTGATTCTTTGATTGTGGGTTATCAAGATCAATAGCAGGTTCAATCTCTAATTGTTATTGCTAGGTTGAGCATCAACATGAACATCATCATTATCATTATCACTAGGTTCATGTTCATTACCAGATTGTGTTTCAGCATCAGAAATAGAAATATCATTGGGATTCTCAGGTGTGTCAACAACAAGTTCACTAGAAGCATGCAAAGTCCTATCATTTTTCTTTTTCTTCTTTTTAGAAGGACTAGGTGCATCAACATTACTTCTCTGAGAATCTTGCTCAACTCTCTTAGGGTGGCCCTCAGGATACAAAGGTTCTTGAGTCATTTTACCCCCTCTAGTCACAATTCTAATAGCATTATCATTTTTCTTATTGTTTAATTCATTGAGCAAATCATCTTGAGCTTTAAGCACTTGTTCTACTTGAGTGGTAACCATAGAAGCATGTTTACTAATAAGTTTAAGTTCACCTTTAAATCTAGACATATAATCACTCAGGTGTTCAATCATATAAGCATTACATTTCAATTGTCTACCAACATAAGCATTGAAGTTTTCTTGTTTAACAATAAAATTATCAAACTCATCCAAGCATCGGCTAGCAAACTTAGTAGATGGGATTTCACCCTTATCAAATATATAGAGAGAATTTACCTTTACTACCTGTGTAGGGTTATCAAGACCATGTATTTCTTCAATAGGTGGTAAATTCTTAACATCTTCAGCTTTAATACCCTTTTCTTTCATAGATTTCTTTGCCTATTTCATATCTTCAGGACTGAGAAATAGAATACCCCTTTTCTTCGGAGTTGTCTTAGGAGTTGGTTCGGGAAGTGTCCAATCGTTATCATTACTCAACATATTATTCAATAGCTATTCAGCTTGATCAACAGTTCTTTCCCTGAAAACACAACCAGCACAACTATCCAGGTGGTCTCTGGAAGCATCGGTTAGTCCATTATAAAAGATATCAAGTATTCCATTTTTCTTGAGAGGATGATCAGGCAAAGCATTAAGTAATCGGAGAAGCCTCCCCCAAGCTTGTGGGAGACTCTCTTCTTCAATTTGCACAAAATTATATATTTCCCTTAAGGCAGCTTGTTTCTTATGAGCGGGGAAATATTTAGCAGAGAAGTAATAAATCATATCTTGGGGACTACGCACACAACCAGGATCAAGAGAATTAAACCATATTTTAGCATCACCCTTTAATGAGAACGGAAATAACTTAAGGATATAGTAGTAACGAATTTTTTCCTCATGAGTGAATAGGGTAGCTATATCATTCAATTTAGTAAGATGTGCCGCAACAATTTCAGATTCATAGCCATAAAAAGGATCAGATTCAACCAGAGTAATTAACTCAATATCGGCAGAGAAATCATAATCCTTATCAGAAATACAGATAGGTGAAGTAGCAAAAGCAGGGTCATATTTCATTCTAGCATTCAAAGACTTTTCTTTCAGCTTAGCTAATAGTTTCTTAAGGTCATGTCTATCTTTGCAAGCTAAAAGATCTCTAGCAGTTTCTTCATCCATAACATAACCCTCAGGCACATCAGGCAATTCATGTCTAGGGGGAGAATCTTCATCATCACTTTCATCAATATTATTAGTTTCAATAATTTCATTCTCTCTAATCCTAGCAAGTTGTTCATCAAGAAATTCACCTAATGGCACAGTCTTATCAAGCATAGAAGTAGTTTCATCATAAGCATCATGCATAGCAGAAGTGGCATCATCAATAACATGCGACATATCAGAATCAATAGCAGGAGTAGGTGTCGCAAGTTTACTGAAAATGGAAGGAGAATGAAGTGCAGAGCTAGATGGCAGTTCCTTACCTCCCCTCGTAGTTGAGGGAAAAATCTTGGTTCTTTCATCTTTCAAGTTCCTCATAGTGATCAACAGATATAAATCCCAAGTGACTCAAAGAATAGAGCTATGCTCCCCGGCAACAGCGCCAGAAAATAGTCTAGATAACCCACAAGTATAGGGGATCGCAATAGTTTTCGAGTGTAGAGTATTCGACCCAAATTTATTGATTCGACACAAGGGGAGCCAAAGGATATTCTCAAGTATTAACAGTTGAGTTGTCAATTCAACCGCACCTGAAAGACTTAATATTTGCAGCTAAGTATTTAGTAGCAAAGTAATATGGAAGTGGCGGTAACGGTGGCAAAAGTAACAGTAGTAGTTTTTGTAGTGATTGTAACAGTGGCAACGGAAAAGTAACTAAGCAAAGATCAATATGTGTAAAGCTCGTAGGCAATGGATCAGTGATGGATAATTATGTCGGATGCGATTCCTCATGCAACGGTTATAACACAGGTTGACACAGAACTAGCTGCAGTTCATCAGTTTAATGTAGGCATGTATTCCAAATATAGTCATACGTGCTTATGGAAAAGAACTTGCATGACATCTTTTTTCCTACCCTCCCGTGGCAATGGGGTCCTATTGGAAACTAAGGGATATTAAGGCCTCCTTTTAATAGAGTACCGGACCAAAGTATTAACACTTAGCGAATACATGAACTCCTCAAATTACGGTCATCACCGGGAGTGATCCTGATTATTGTCACTTCAGGGTTGCCGGATCATAACACATAGTAGGTGACTATTGACTTGCAAGATAGGATCAAGAACTCACATATATTCAGGAAAACATAATAGGTTCAGATCTGAAATCATGGCACTCGGGCCCTAGTGACAAGCATTAAGCATAGCAAAGTCATAGCAACATCAATCTTAGAACCTAATGGATACTAGGGATCAAACCCTAACAAAACTAACTCGATTACATGGTAAATCTCATCCAACCCATCACCGTCCAACAAACCTATGTTGGAATTACTCATGCACGACGGTGAGCATCATGAAATTGGTGATGAAGGAAGGTTGATGATGATGATGGCGATGGACTCCCCTCTCCGGAGCCCCGAACGGACTCCAGATCAGCCCTCCCGAGAGAGATTAGGGCTTGGCGGCGGCTCTGTATCGTAAAACATGGTGAATCTTTCTCTTTGATTTTTTTCTCCCCGAACGTGAATATATCGAGTTGGAATTGACGTCGGTGGAGCCTTAGGGGGCCCACGAGGTAGGGGGTGCCCTGCACCCTCGTGGACAGGGTGTGGGCCCCTGGTGTTGATTCTTTCGCCAGTATTTTTTATAAATTCCAGAATGTGTCTCTGTAAATTTCTAGGTCATTCCGGGAACTTTTATTTCTGCACAAAAATAACACCATGGCAATTTTGCTGAAAACAGCGTCAGTCTGTGTTAGTTCCATTCAAATCATGCAAGTTAGAGTCCAAAACAAGGTCAAAAGTGTTTGGAAAAGTAGATACGATGAAGACGTATCACTCCGCCTCCGGGGGAGAGGGAGAGGAAGGAATAGTGCTTTCCACTTTGTCCCTTTATTTTCTTTGAATCTAATCTTAACCCCTAATAACATGAGTCTGAAATCTAATCTCTTTATTTTCTCCACCATCCCTTGTCTCCGACGATTCTCCACCGTCCCTCGGCATTCCACGGCTCCCATCGAGTCAAGTTGTTGTCGTCACCCACACCGGCATCACATTAGTCTTTCCATGGTGCCTCTTCACTGTCCTCACCTGAAGTTCATCATGTGGTCATTCCATATCTGAAATTTCATATATTACTATGCGCTTGCCTCCAGCTGTTCATTATAGGTAAACAATTATGTTTTCCCTTCTGCAATGGGACCCCATAGTAGCTGTGACCGGTAATTTCTTAGCAGTTATTTGCCACCCCTACTAATGTGGACCAGGGGTTGAATTGATGAATATTGCAAGTGCATTCGCTTGCTTGGATTGGAGTCTCGCTGGATGGTACAAATTCATTTGTGGTCCATCATGATCATGTTTTTTCATTGTCGCTCTTGGATAGCCAGTATGATGTTAATTTAGCTTTCAACTGCAGGTTTGTCATGCAAACTAAAAGCTTTGGAGGTTTGAATCATATCAGCAAGAACTTGGCGATGCTTCTTTTCTCCATGGGAATTTCAGAAATGAAACAAAACACGACAAAGTTTTGCTCTCAATGGTAATATATTCAAAGATATTTTATGCTTTCTTGGATTTTTTTTAGAAACCCCTCCCATATATCGGTTAATTAAAAACATTCATACAATCACCTGTTATAGCTTTAGCCACGCAGGGCGGAACATTATTTATCAAACCATCAGACCTATTATCCAAACTAAACTTTGCAATCTCGTGCGCCACCTTATTGGCCCTTCTGTTGATCTTAGATATCTTGAGATTAGTCATCATCTTGGAAATACTTAGCGCTTCCATCTTAAGATCAACGAGGGGAGACCTGTCCAAATAATCATTTCCAAGAAAAGATGCCACACAAGAGCAATCAGCTTCTAAAATGATGGGTTTATGAAGGGTAATACCGATATAAAGCCCCGCAAGTGTCGCTCTAAATTCCCTTCATCCACGCTACTGCAAACCCCAATATAGTCCCAAGAAGAAATAAAGGCTTCACCAATGGTTCCTGGCAACCACTCCCACACTGGCAGCACTAATGGCCTCTAGAAAATTTGTGTCAGCATTGAAATTAATGAAATCTGGATCGAGGTGCTGCCAGGGCACACATTTTCCATCCACATCATTGGTATAATTTACGCCATCTACCCTCTCCTTATCTTTGTTGTAATCTCCATCTTCATGTTGGTATGACAGGACAAGAAAGAGTCCCAATAGCTAATAAAACTCATAGAGGCAGAGATTGTTTCTTTACCTTTACCAAAGATCAACTCATTCCTAAGTGACATGCCCTCCAAAACATGAATATAATTTGCTCACGCACCAGCGACATTAATTGATCCAGTAAGATAAGTAACCAGTCCAGTCCAGAAAATTTGGAAACCTCCTTATTCAGTAGATTTCACACTTCCCTTAACGCCATATAGAGTGTAGGGGGCTTGGGACAGTTCACCAGGGCATGATAAACACATTAATCTTCAACGCCATAGATCGAGCACAACCCAATGGTTGTTTGGTGGTGTTTAACACTATTAACTTGAATGGCCAAACTATTTGAAGCAGCACGCCAATCAATTTTTTTGATTTTCTGAGGAACATGAGCCTTCCAAATAATATTTCATAGACTCTTTTCCCCATTGACAGCACCACTCGAACTCCCACCCTCACTCTGGGTGTCCTTTAGGTTGAGCGCCAGTCTATATGCACTTTTAACCGAGAATAACCCATTTTCTCATAGTGCCAAGCGATAAAATCTCCCTCACCCACAGTCTGAATACGCAGCTTTAAAATTTTCTCAGCATCATGGGGGTAAAATAGATGCGTAACTAGGTACTCATCCCATCATTGGTTAGGCATCTATTTTATCGCGGGGGACTTGGGTCCACAAATTCCTGTTCTTTTTGCAGAAATTTGTAGATCCGAGTCTCTTGGAAGCCAATTATCCCTTCAGATATTTATATCCGTGCCATCATGAAATCTTCAAATGACACTCTTTTTCAGCAGCTCAAGACCATGCATAATACCTTGCCATGTAGTCGACGTCACTTGAGGGAAAACTATCTCTAGAAGGTGTCCATGAGATAATACTTAGCTTTCATCACCTTTGCACATAAAGAGTCTGGGGAAACCAATAAATGCCAAGCATGTTTTGTCTGCTTGCTTGAAAATTGGAAAGGGACTTCTGCTTGCTAATACAGTCCCTCAATGGTTAATAAGTTACACACTGTCATTTCTCACGATTTGGTTTATATGTACTATGAACCGCAAATACCCTGGATCCTTGCAAAAAAAGTAGATTAAGTATCTTAATTAGGTAGTGACCTTTACACTTGTCATATACTCATGTACGCATGCCATTTTTACGGTTTGATGAATAATTATAAATTTGATTACTCGAGGAAGAGGATGCAATATTTATATTGAGCCATATGCAGATCCAAGTTGCAAGGATACAAAACCGCAACAAAAAGAAAATTAAGTTGCAAGGATACAGCATACAATTCCTGAATATGTATGGACATCAGAAGAAGTCTTCAAATTCTCTTAATTTCTTGGTTAATGCAGGTATATGGTTTAATCCCAAGTGGGGTACAACTTGCATGCTCATTTATATCTTTTTAGTGCTAAGAGCAAGTACAATAGTGGGCTATAAGCCTGCTTACATGACACTTTTTCCTGTGTGGAAGAGAGAGACAAGAAAAAAGTGATGTTGTGGGCTAACATGCAAGAGCGAGCCTCTACACGTGCTTCTAGGTAAAAGCATTTAATGAGAGGAAATAGATAGAGAGAAAGTTAAAAAAAAGTTCTAATCTTATAGCCAGCTCTATTTTATTGAGTAATTAACAATGCTAACTCTTGATGGCATGTCATGTTTATATAGCCAGCTGTTGGCAATATTATTAATATGCTCTAATTTTACTTCGTTGTTAACCTGCAGCAAGCAGTTCTATCTTTGTTTTCCATCTGACCGTTGGATTCCGTTCTCATTTTTCTCTTCACGTACTAGTACTGCCTCACGGCTAGGCCTACGGTGGCTTGGCAAAGGCGGGTGTCGTGTAGGCACTAGCTACAGTTGAGCTTGGGCAGCCGGCGATCAGATCTCGGGCGCGCGTGGGCGTGGTGCACATGCATGGTCCCGATTAGATCTACAACAACCTGAAGCGGCAACGGATGTCGGGGCGGTGATTCTGGTGGTGGTTTGCTCGTTGGCGCGATAAGAGGTCAAGCACGGCTGACCATGGGGCGACGCACAAGGGATTCCGGTTCTAGTGCCTAGATCTCAGAATCACGACGGAGGTTGTCGTTGTCTGGGGGACG
The DNA here is from genome assembly GCA_034509565.1 of Triticum monococcum. NCBI lineage: Eukaryota > Viridiplantae > Streptophyta > Magnoliopsida > Poales > Poaceae > Triticum > Triticum monococcum. The sequence goes on along the minus strand of CM067846.1, from coordinate 58,182,366 downwards.
ACAGTGGCTGGTGCGATGGTGGGTGCTCCTTGTTGCACCCAGAATCAGGGCAGCAGCCCCTCTTCTTCGAGGGTGGCGGACTCCATGGTCATGTGGGCGACTTGGAGTCTGGATCTCGAGGTGGTGATGCCCTTTCTGAGGCTAGTGGAGGTATGGGATGTCCCCTCCATCAACAAATTTGGTTCGATGCGGCTCGACAAGTGAAACATGCGTATGTTTTAGAGTCGTCGGGCAGTGTCTATCACCGGCAGGTGAAGCCTCCGGTGGATGCTACACATGACGTCTCATGCGGGCACATCAAGTCATGTCTACTATCGGCATATGTGAAAGTATCGAGAAGAGGTGTCTAGAGGGGGGTGAATAGACTCTTAACAAAGAAAAGTAGCAGTTTTTAATTTCTTCAAGTAAATGTGGAGTTTTAGCACAAGTTTAAACATTCAAAATACATTTCAAGCGAGCATGGCAAGAGTATATGAGCAGCGGAAAGTAAAGCATGCAAGTTGCAAGAATGTAAAGGGATGCGATTGGAGTATGCAAATGCAATTGGAGAGACGAATATTTTTGGTGTGGTTCTGATGGGTTGTGCTATCGTACATCCACGTTGATGGAGACTTCAACCCACGAAGGGTAATGGTTGCGTGAGTCCACGGAGGGCTCCACCCACGAAGGGTCCACGAAGAAGCACTCTTGTCTATCCCACCATGGCCATCGCCCACGAAGGACTTGCCTCACTAGGGTAGATCTTCACGAAGTAGGCGATCTCCTTGCCCGTACAAACTCCTTGGTTCAACTCCACAATCTTAACGAAGGCTCCCAAGTGACAGCTAACCGATCTAGGGGACACCACTCTCCAAAAGGTAATAGATGGTGTGTTGATGATGAACTCCTTGCTCTTGTGCTTCAAATGATAGTCTCCCCAAAACTCAACTCTCTCTCACATATTTGGATTTGGTGGAAAGATGATTTGAGTGGAAAGCAACTTGGGGAAGCCTAGAGATCAAGATTCTTGTGGTTGGACTAGAATATCTTGGTCTCAACACATGAGTAGGTGGTTCTCTCTCAGAAAATGTATGCTGGAATTGTAGGTGTCGGTGTCAAAACCGGCGGATCTCGGGTAGGGGGTCCCGAACTGTGCGTCTAAGGCGGATGGTAACAGGAGGCAGGGGACACGATGTTTACCCAGGTTTGGGCCCTCTTGATGGTGGTAATACCCTACGTCCTACTTGATTATTCTTGATAATATGAGTAGTACAAGAGTTGATCTATGGTATGATTGTATGTTGTCCTACGGACTAAAACCCTCCGATTTATATAGACACCGGAGGGGGCTAGGGTTACACAAGGTCAGTTACAAAGGAGGAGATATACATATCCGCATTGCCTAGCTTGCCTTCCACGCCAAGTAGAGTCCCATCCGAACACGGGAAGAAGTTTTCAATCTTGTATCTTCATAGTCCAACAGTCCGGCTGTCCGGAGACCCCCTAATCCAGGACTCCCTCAGTAGCCCCTGAACCAGGCTTCAATGATGATGAGTCCGGCGCGCGGTGTTGTGTTCGGCATTGCAAGATGGGTTCCTCCTCCGCATACATCATGGAAGAGTTTTGAATACAAGGATAGTGTCCGGCCATGCAAAATAAGTTCCACATACCACCGTAGAGAGAATAATATTTCCAAAAATCTAATCTGCTGACATGTTTCGACAGCACGACATTACGCCATGGCCCAGTTATTATTCGAACCACTTTTCTCAACCAGCTCCGCACATATCGCGAGGCGGTTTTCTTGACACGTCTTGTCAAAGCAGAGATCATGTTCCATTTATCACGGGATTCTCATCAATACAGACGTTGGTAACCCAACCACGCCACCAATTACAGTGCCTGGGGAATAAGCGGTTTTACCAGGCAAGTGGGGAGACACATCGCCTCTTCCGCCCTTATAAAGGGATAAGGATTTACTTTTTTCACCCACGCCTTCTTCTTCCTCGCTTACCCATTCCCGCACACTCGAGCTCTAGCACCCAAGCTCGCGTTCTTCTTCTCAAACCACTCCAAGCATGTCGGGAGCAGGAGGCAAGTAGATGGTCTCCTCCGCCACGGAGGAGAACGTCAAAAAATTACGGGAAGACGGATATCTGGCCGCCGATATCGCGCACCGGCTGCCCGATGCGGGGAAGATAGTCCCAACGCCCGAACCCCATGAGAGGGTAGTTTTTCTTAGCCATTTTGACCGCGGACTGGGATTTCCCCTCCACCCGTTTATCTGCGGGCTCATGTTCTATTATGGGCTGGATTTTCATCATCTGGCCCCCAACTTCATCCTCAACATCTGGGCGTTTGTCATCGTGTGCGAGGCCTTCCTCCGCATCAGGCCCCACTTCGGCCTATGGCTGAAAACCTTCAATGTCAAACCGAAGGTGGTGAGCGGCCAGCAAGCAGAGTGCGGAGGCGCCATGGTGGGCAACATGCCTAATGTCACCTGGCTTGAGGGCACCTATGTGGATACCATAAAGGGATGGCAATCGGGGTGGTTCTACATCACCGAGCCGCGCGCCTCCAACTAGGTGGCGGCCCCCAAATTTCGATCCGGAATCCCCATGTGGCTCACCTCCTGGAAAAAGAAGGGCCTGTCCTGGGGCTCTCTGGCAGAGTTGACCGGACTCCAGACCTACATCCAGAACATGATGAGCAAGAAAATCAAGCTCGTCAACGTGGTCCAGGTTATGCTCTTCCGCCGGATCCTTCCGTGTCAACAGCGGGCATTTTTTTGTGGGAGTTCGACTCGGCCAAGCACCAGACGCTGCGAGAGCTCTATGACACGATGCACGAGGACGTCTAGAGGGTGTTGTTCAAGAGCACCGAGATCCCTCCCCCCCCTCAACGAGGACGCGGACTCAGCACAAAGCGTCGCGCCAATCTGGTAAGCTTTTTATATTTCTCAGGGTATTTATTAGCCCTGGTTTAGTTGTGTGCACGATCTGAACCTCCATGTCATTAACAGGACTGGATAGAGACAGCGGAGCAGCTCGATAGCCCAGCCCCATTGCCCGAAGATCCTGCAGACGCTCTTCTGACGAAGATGCTGACTCCGGCACCCTACGAGGTGCCGGAAAAGACCAAGAAGAAGGCCGCGGGGACCCGAAAAGGTCTCCGGCGCAAGGTTGTATCGAAGTCATCGGATGATGACTCGGACGCGCACTCCTCCCACGGAAAGGAGGAGGAGGAGAAAAGTTCTCCCCCCCCCCAGCCGGGGGAGACAAGAAAAGGAAGGCTGACCCATCCGGGGAGGCCGAAGGGTCCAAGAAGGGAAGGACCCTCCTTCCGGACTGTGCCACGACGGCCGCCGACAGCGACGACGACTGGCTACCCAGGGACAAGCCCCTGGCGAAGTCGTAAGTGTCCGAACACCATAGTACTTCATGATATGTTTTATTGTACTGCCTTTCCTCATGCCGAACATGATTGTGCAGTCCGTCCCGAGCTCATCTCGACATACCCTCGTCGAGCGGATCTTTGGACTCATCGGATATGAATAGCGGTTCTCTTTGAACCGCCTCCACCCCTCGCCTTACGGACAACACCGAGGTGTTGTCTAAACAGGCACCGAGCCAAGGGGAGGTGGTCCTGGGGGCGCCTCGCCGCAACTTCCCAGACCCTGGGTACCAAGGGAGCGAGGCTCCTACGGGCTTCGAGTTTGGGCCCCAGCTGGACACTGCGCCGGAACCCTTGATGGTTCCGGACTCCAGCATGCGGTCCCCCGTCAAGGGGGGCCAACCATCCGTGCCGGTGTCCTCTGTCTAACCAGAGGCACCAGACAACCTGTTGGAAGCGCTTCGCAGCGCTTCCATCAAAGAAGAGCACTGCACTATCATGAGTGCGATGGTCGAGAAGGTTCAGTCCACCAAAAACGGACTGACCGAAGCCTGCGCCAGCCTTCTAACAGGCTTTGAGGTGAGCAATCAAAGTATAAGAAAATATACCGCATAGATAGTAGCCCCTGATGCTCTGTTCGGCGTTCACGGAGAAAAGCCGAATAGAGGATCAAATGATAACTCGGGAGTCTAATTAGAGTATGCCTATGTGTATGTGCAGGCTTCACTGCTGGCCGCTCCCGCACGTACTGAAGCGGTCTGAGGACGAGCTCGGCCTTACCAAGAGGCAGCTCGAAGAGAGCAAAGGTAAGAAATACCCCTGTCTACGTAGTTAAAAAGAAGTTTGGGTGTAAAGTAATAGAATCATCATGTATTTGTTAGGGGCCACGACCAAGGTGGCGACCCTGAGGAAGGAGTTGTCCAAGGCCAAAGACAAAGCGGCCAAAGAACACATTGAACGGGAGAAGCAAGAAGCCCGAGTAGGCGAGGTGCAGCAAGAGCTCGAGGCTCTTGCCAAAAAGCACGAGTCCTTGGAGCTGGACTCTAAGACGCGAGAGTCCGAGCTCGCACAGGCGCTTGAAAGCGTCCAGAGCGCCAAGGCTGAAGCCCATAAGGACCTCCAGGAGATTGACGCGGTGAAGAAGATAGCAGCAGGTAAGTCATTCATTATGCAAAGCAAGCACATGAAGGAGACTTTCCTTTTTCTTACCTGAGTTTAGAGCTCTCCAGGAGTGTTTGCAGATCTTCCTCGCGGTGTATTGGATGCCGCGGAGTTTTACCGGGCTGAGCAGGGGAGCTCAACGGAGAAGTTGTTCTGGTCTCAGTATACTAGGACCGAACACCCCGTGCCCTTGAGCAACCAGCTGAAGTAGTTGGTCGAGCTTCACAAGGCGGCCGAACTGGCCATGAGGGGCCTTATAGTCCGAATGTGGCCTGGCGAGCCCCTGTCCGGCAGCTACTTCGGCCTGGTAAGGCGGCTTGTGGAAGCCTGCCCGCGGCTTGAAGTCATCAAGCAGTCCGTCTGCATCGAGGGTGCACGCAGGGTGTTTGCCCGGGCGAAGGTGCACTGGGCGAAGCTGGACGCCGTGAAGCTAGTGAAGGAGGGGTCGTCGGAGGGCAAGGAGCATCGCCGCCCCGAGAATTATTACGAGGTTGTCCTGGAGGGTTCCCGCCTAGTGGCAAATGAGTGTGCCAAGGATGTAATTTTTGAATGAACATGCTCATGTGATCCTGTAATATGAAACGAGTTCATTTGCGCCATGCGACGCTTTCTTAATTTAAAATATTACCTTCTGTGCGGCCGTTTATAAAATATGAGAGTTGGCTAGTCGTCGGCTTCTGCCCCCATGTAACTAGTATCAGGGTGTTCGGGATAAACCTGAACACTCTTTACCCCAATGTTAGGTCCTCCAAGGGAGGTGTTCAGCGGAACAAATAGGCAATCGGACTATAATGCTTTATCACTCTCACTTAGCCATAGAAGTCTATGATTTTAAATTTTGGCGAAGCCCCTGGTATTCGGAGGGCCGAATTTGGGGTGCTATACACGCCTAAGCCGGACAAGGCCGACTCCTCGCCCAAAGCGGAAAAAGTCTTTAAGGACTTGAGACCTCTCGAACAGCGATCAGTCTCTCGCCTTATCATGACAATCAGTTTTTTGGCTTTCTCTTCTGAGGTGCTCGTCCGGAAGAACGGGGACACAATCGCAGTAGTTCTGCCACCGCTACCTTAGCCGATATAGCGGAACATAAGGTACCAAAGCGTGGGAGCTGGGCAACCCAACATTTGACCAAAGACATGATTCGGAGCTGATGCATATAATGTTATAAGTTCGGGGTGCCGCACTGTCAAAAGTGTTCGGACTTCTTGCGCCGTATTATGGGGTAAACGAGAACCCCTGGCGAACTGACCGTACCAGAACGCGAGGGTGCGGATTGTCGTAAGTGGACATATAAGAGAAAGAGAAAAACTTAAATAATACAATGAAAGATTAATGATATGCATTGTTATTTAGGTAATACGTCGAAGCGTACTGGTACAAGTAGTGCAATAAGCATAAAGTAGGAAAATTCGAAATGTCCTATCCCAGGGCAAGCTACGCATAAATAGTGAAAAGCGGGTATATCAATTATTACTAGAGAGCACCTAGCTATTACTAGAGAGCACCTAGCGGTTCCCATGTTCATCTTAGCTTCTTGCCGCCTTGGTTGTTGCTTCCGGAAAATATTCAGCAATCGTACTGCCGGAAAGGGTCTCCAGAGAGTTAGGCCCTGAAAGAGAGAAGGAATGACAAAGGTATACAACCCCTAGTGCGGTTAAGCCACAATGCGGGGCATGTCCTGATCGTGCCCCCGCCTATGTCCATGGTATTTTCAATGCGTAATTATGTACGTGCGGCACGGATTTCGTCGCTTCACTGGGACTGGGACGGGGGCCAAACTGCTAGGCGAGCTCTGATCGTGCCAGGCGATCCTGTTGCAGCTTGTTCCGGACTCGCTTGAAGGTTTCTGGGGGCTGTGACGCCAAAAGAGTGGTCTGCCTGAATAGGCTGCTTTGTACTTCTGCTGCAAGGGCCACGGTGTGCTCTTCCGTACGAAGCGAGCGTTCTGTGTTTCCGTTTACTGTTATGACACCGTGAGGTCTTGGCATCTGATACGTCTCCAACGTATCTATGATTTTTGATTGCTCCATGCTATATTATCTACTGTTTTGGACTATATTGGGCTTTATTTTCCACTTTTATATTATTTTTGCGACTAACCTATTAACCGGAGGCCCAGCCCAGAATTGCTATTTTTTTTGCCTATTTCAGTGTTTCGGATAAACAGAATATCAAACGGAGTCCAAACGGAATAAAATCTTCGGAAACGTGATTCTCTCACCGAACGCGATCCAGGAGACTTGGACCCTGCTGCAAGGGATCAAAGAGGTAGTCACGAGGGTGGGGGCGCCCCCCCTAGGGCGCGCCCCCTGCCTCGTGGGCCCCTCGGTGCTCCACCGACGTACTCCTTCCTCCTATATATACACACGTACCCCCAAACGATCAGAACAAGAGCCAAAACCCTAATTCCACCGCCGCAACTTTCTGTATCCACGAGATCCCATCTTGGGGCCTGTTCCGGAGCTCCGCCGGAAGAGGGCCGTCATCACGGAGGGCTTCTACATCATCCTAGCCCCTCCGATGAAGTGTGAGTAGTTTACCTCAGACCTTCGGGTCCATAGTTAGTAGCTAGATGGCTTCTTCTCTCTCTTTGAATCTCAATACAAAGTTCTCCCCCTCTCTTGTGGAGATCTATTCGATGTAATCTTCTTTTTGTGGTGTGTTTGTTGAGACCGATGAATTGTGGGTTTATGATCAAGTCTATCTATGAATAATATTTGAATCTTCTCTGAATTCTTTTATGCATGATTGGTTATCTTTGCAAGTCTCTTCGAATTATCCGTTTGGTTTGGCCAACTAGATTGGTAGTTCTTGCCATGGGAGAAGTGCTTAGCTTTGGGTTCGATCTTGCGGTGTCCTCACCCAGTGACAGAAGGGGCAGCAAGGCACGTATTGTATCATTGCCATCGAGGATAACAAGATGGGGTTTATTTCATACTGCACGAATTTATCTCTCTACATCATGTCATCTTGCTTAAGGCGTTACTCTGTTTTTAACTTAATACTCTAGATGCATGCTGGATAGCGGTCGATGAGTGGAGTAATAATAGTAGATGCAGAATCGTTTCGATCTACTTGTCACGGACATGATGCCTATATACATGATCATGCCTAGATATTCTCATAATTATGCTCAATTCTATCAATTGCTCAACAGTAATTTGTTCACCCACCGTAGAATACTTATGCTCTTGAGAGAAGCCACTAGTGAAACCTATGGCCCCCGGGTCTATTCTCATGATATCAATCTCCATCACTTTTATATTGTTTTGCTATTTACTTTGCTTTTACTTTTTACTTTGCATCCTTATATCAAAAATACCAAAAATATTCTATCTATCATATCTCACTCTTGTAAGTGACCGTGAAGGGCTTGACAACCCCTAATCGCGTTGGTTGCGAGTAGCTATCGCTTTGTGTAGGTACGAGGGACTTGAGCGTGGGCTCCTACTGGATTGATACCTTAGTTCTCGAAAACTGAGGGAAATACTTACGCTACTCTGCTGCATCATCCCTTCCTCTTCGGGGAAAACCAACGCAAGCTCAAGACGTAGCAAGAAGGATTTATGGCGCCGTTGCCGGGGAGTCTACGCAAAAAGTCAACATACCAAGTACCCATCACAATCCCTATCTCTCGCATTACATTATTTGCCATTTGCCTCTCGTTTTCCTCTCCCCCCAATGCACCCTTGCCATTTTATTCGCCCTTTCTCTCTCTATCCCCCCTCTCTATTTGCCTCTTTTGTCCGCTTGCTTTTTGTTTGCCCGTGTGTTAGATTGATTGTTTGTCGCGATGGCTCAACCAAGATTTGGTGATCTTCACCTTAAAAGGTTAGAGGAGATCGAAAACAACGTTAGGAAGTTTATGGTTTTGCAATTTGAGCATAATAATTTCTTTAGAAATGAGCTTAAAGAACAAAAAAGTTTTATGAGTTATATAAATAAAGAGCTTGATGATATGTCTAAAGAATTTGAGGGTATAAGATCCCAGATTGCTCGTCTAGAGAAGATGACTGCTGAAATTTCGGATATGCAAGCCACCTTAGTCAATAAGATGGCCGCTAAACCGAATACCTACGAAAATCAAGATGAAGATCTAAAAGTTATTGATGTGTATCCTATTAAATCGTTATTTTGCAATATGAATCTTGATGAAACTGAATATGATCTTCCTTTACCTAGAAGGCGTTCTAAAAATTCAGAGTGTTTAGATCTTAATGATGAAATTGATGAAAGTGGGATGGAAAGAAATAAAAATCTAGATGTTGCTAAACCCACTATATTGGATTTCAAGGAATTTAATTATGAAAATTGCTCTTTGATTGATTGTATTTCCTTGTTGCAATCCGTGCTAAATTCTCCGCATGCTTATAGTCATGATAAAGCCTTCACCGAACATATTGTTGATGCCTTGATGCAATCTTATGAAGAAAAACTTGAGTTGAAAGTTTCTATCCCTAGAAAAATCTATGATGAGTGGGAACCAACTATTAAAATTAAAATTAAAGATCATGAGTTTTATGATTTGTGTGATTTGGGTGCTAGTGTCTCTACTATTCCCAAGACTTTGTGTGATTTACCAGATTTCCGTAATTTTGATGATTGCTCTCTAAACTTGCATCTTGAGGATTCCACTATTAAGAAACCTATGGGAAGAATTAATGATGTTCTTATTGTTGCAAATAGGAATTATGTTCCCGTAGATTTCATTGTTCTTGATATATATTGCAATCCTTCTTGCCCTATTATTCTTGGTAGACCTTTCCTTAGAAAGGTTGGTGCGATTATTGATATGAAGGAAGTGAATATTAGATTTCAATTTCCATTAAAAAAAGGGCATGGAACACTTTCCAAGAAATAAAATAAAATTACCATATCAAACTATCATGAGAGCCACTTATGGATTACCTACCAAAAATGGCAATACCTAGATCTATTCTTGCTCGTTATGCCTAGCTAGGGGCCTTAAACGATAGCGCTTGTTGGGAGGCAACCCAATTTTATTTTTATTCCTTGCTATTTGCTCCTGTTTAGTAATAAATAAATTATTTAGCCTCTGTTTTGGTTGTGTTTTTTTGTGTTTAATTAGTGTTTGTGACAAGTAGAACCGTTGGGAAGACTTGGGGAAAGTCTTGTTGAACTTGCTGTAAAAAACAGAAACTTTAGCGCTCACGAGAACTGCTGTCATTTTTATTTGAAGAGTTATATTTAGTTAATTATTTTTGCATATTATTAATAGATAAATTCCTCACGCCCAGCAATTTATTTTAGAATTTTTTGGGTTCCAGATCTTGTGCTAGCTACAGATTAATACAGACTGTTCTGTTTTTGACAGATTCTGTTTTTCGTGTGTTGTTTGCTTATTTTGATGAATCTATGGCTAGTAAAATAGTTTATAATCCATAGAGAAGTTGGAATACAGTAGGTTTAACACCAATATAAATAAATAATGAGTTCATTACAGTAGCTTGAAGTGGTCTTTTGTTTTCTTTCGCTAACGGAGCTCACGAGTTTTCTATCTTGAGTTTTGTGTTGTGAAGTTTTCAAGTTTTGGGTGAATTCTTTTGATGGATCATGGAACAAGGAGTGTCAAGAGCCTAAGATTGGGGATGCCCATGGCACCCCCAAGATAATCCAAGGACACCAAAAAGTCTCCCATCTTTTCGTCCACTTCCATCGGTAATTTACTTGGAGCTATATTTTTATTCACCAACATGATATGTGTTTTGCTTGGAGCGTCTTGTATTATTTGTGCCTTTGTTTGTTAGTATGCCACAATCATCCTTGCTGTACACACCTTTTGAGAGAGCCATACATGAATTAAAATTCGATAGAATACTCTATGTGCTTCACTTATATCTTTTGAGCTAGATAATTTAGATCTATGTGCTTCACTTATATATTTTGAGCTAGATAATTTCGCTCTATGTGCTTCACTTATATCCTTTGAACAAGATAATTTTCCTATATGTGCTTCACTTATATCATTTTAGCATTATAATTTTGCTCTATGTGCTTCACTTAGATCTTTTAGAGCACGGTGGTGGATTCGTTTTAAAGAAACTATTGATCTCTCATGCTTCACTTAAATTAATTTGAGAGTCTCTTATTAGCATGGTAATTTGCCTAATAATAATATGCTTGGTATTCAAGATTTGTAAAAATTTCTTGTGAGTGTGTTGAATACTAAGAAAAGATTGAAGCATGATAATTGTTTTGAGATATGGAGGTGATAATATTAAAGTCATGCTAGTTGAGTAGTTGTGAATTTAAAGAATACTTGTGTTGAAGTTTGTGATTCCCGTAGCATGCACGTATGGTGAACCGTTATGTGATGAAGTCGGAGAATGATTTATTTATTGATTGTCATCCTTATGAGTGGCGGTCGGGGACGAGCGATGGTATTTTCCTACCAATCTATCCCCCTAGGAGCATGCGCGTAATACTTTGCTTTGATAACTTCTAAATTTTTGCAATAAGTATATGAGTTCTTTATGACTAATGTTGAGTCCATGGATTATACGCACTCTCACCCTTCCACCCTTGCTAGCCTCTCTAATACCGTGCACCTTTCGCCGGTATCATACACCTACCATATACCTTCCTCAAAACAGCCGCCATACCTACCTATTATGACATTTCCATAGCCATTCCGAGATATATTGCCATACAACTTTCCACCATCTAGTTCATCATGACACATCCATCATTGTCATATTGCTTAGCATGATCATGTAGTTGACATAGTATTTGTGGCAAAGCCACCGTTCATAATTCTTTCATACTTGTCACTCTTGATTCATTGCATATCCCGGTACACCGCCGGAGGCATTCATATAGGGTCATACTTTGTTTTAGTATCGAGTTGTAATCATTGAGTTGTAAATAAATAGAAGTGTGATGATCATCATTCAATAGAGCATTGTCCCAAAAAAATGCCAAAGAAAAAAAAGAAGGCCCAAAAAAATATAAATAAATAAATAAGGGGCAATGCTACTATCCTTTTTTCCACACTTGTGCTTCAAAGTAGCACCATGATATAGCAAGTCTCATATATTGTGCTTCAAAGTAGCACCATGTTCTTCATATAGAGAGTCTCATATGTTGTCACTTTCATATACTAGTGGGAATTTTACATTATAGAACTTGGCTTGTATATTCCAATGATGGGCTTCCTCAAATTGCCCTAGGTCTTCGTGAGCAAGCAAGTTGGATGCAAACCCACTAGTTTCTTTTGTTGAGCTTTCATACATTTATAGCTCTAGTGCATCCGTTGCATGGCAATCCCTACTCACTCACATTGATATCTATTGATGGGCATCTCCATAGCCCATTGATACGCCTAGTTGACGTGAGACTATCTTCTCCTTTTTGTCTTCTCCACAACCACCATTCTATTCCACCTATAGTGCTATATCCATGGCTCACGCTCATGTATTGCGTGAAGATTGAAAAAGTTAGAGTATGAAACAATTGCTTGGCTTGTCAATGGGGTTGTGCATGATTTAAATACTTTGTGTGGGGAAGATGGAGCATAGCCAGACTATATGATTTTGTAGGGATAACTTTCTTTGGCCATGTTATTTTGTGAAGACATAATTGCATTGTTAGTATGCTTGAAGTATTATTATTTTCTATGTCAATTTAAACTTTTGTCCTGAATCTTTCTAATCTGAATATTCATACCACAATTAAGAAGATTTGCATTGAAATTATGCCAAGTAGCACTCCGCATCAAAAATTCTCTTTTTATCATTTACCTACTCGAGGACGAGCAGGAATTAAGCTTGGGGATGCATGATACGTCTCCAACGTATCTATGATTTTTGATTGCTCCATGCTATATTATCTACTGTTTTGGACTATATTGGGCTTTATTTTCCACTTTTATATTATTTTTGCGACTAACCTATTAACCGGAGGCCCAGCCCAAAATTGCTGTTTTTTTGCCTATTTCAGTGTTTCGGATAAACAGAATATCAAATGGAGTCCAGACGGAATACAATCTTCGGAAATGTGATTTTCTCACCGAACGTGATCCAGGAGACTTGGACCCTACTGCAAGGGATCAAAGAGGTGGTCACGAGGGTGGGGGCGCCCCCCCCCCTAGGGCGTGCCCCCTGCCTCGTGGGCCTCTCGGTGCTCCACCGACGTACTCCTTCCTCCTATATATACACACGTACCCCCAAACGATCAGAACAGGAGCCAAAATCGTAATTCCACCACCGCAACTTTCTGTATCCACGAGATCCCATCTTGGGGCATGTTTCGAAGCTCTGCCGGAAGAGGGCCGTCATCACGGAGGGCTTCTACATCATCCTAGCCCCTCCGATGTAGTGTGAGTAGTTTACCTTAGACCTTCGGGTCCATAGTTAGTAGCTAGATGGCTTCTTCTCTCTCTTTGAATCTCAATACAAAGTTCTCCCCCTCTCTTGTGGAGATCTATTTGATGTAATCTTCTTTTTGTGGTGTGTTTGTTGAGACCGATGAATTGTGGGTTTATGATCAAGTATATCTATGAATAATATTTGAATCTTCTCTGAATTCTTTTATGCATGATTGGTTATCTTTGCAAGTCTCTTCGAATTTTTCGTTTGGTTTGGCCAACTAGATTGGTAGTTCTTGCCCTGGGAGAAGTGCTTAGCTTTGGGTTCGATCTTGCGGTGTCCTTACCCAGTGACAAAAGGGGCAGCAAGGCACGTATTGTATCGTTGCCATCGCGGATAACAAGATGGGTTTTATTTCATATTGCATGAATTTATCTCTCTACATCATGTCATCTTGCTTAAGGAATTACTCTATTTTTAACTTAATACTCTAGATGCATGCTGGATAGCGGTCGATGAGTGGAGTAATAGTAGTAGATGTAGAATCGTTTGGATCTACTTGTCACGGATGTGATGCCTATATACATGATCATGCCTAGATATTCTCATAATTATGCTCAATTCTATCAATTGCTCAACAGTAATTTGTTCACCCACCGTAGAATACTTATGCTCTTGAGAGAAGCCACTAGTGAAACCTATGGCCCCCAGGTCTAGTCTCATCATATCAATCTCCATCACTTTTATATTGTTTTGCTATTTACTTTGCTTTTACTTTTTACTTTGCATTCTTATATCAAAAATACCAAAAATATTCTATCTATCAGATCTCACTCTCGTAAGTGACCATGAAGGGCTTTACAACCCCTAATCGCGTTGGTTGCGAGTAGCTATCGCTTTGTGCAGGTACGAGGGACTTGAGCGTGGGCTCCTACTGGATTGATACCTTGGTTCTCAAAAACTGAGGGAAATACTTACGCTACTCTACTGCATCATCCCTTCCTCTTCGGGGAAAACCAACGCAAGCTCAAGATGTAGCAGCATCTTGAGCTTGAGGTATGCGTAATGCGGCACTGCATTGAATTTTGCAAATGTTGTTCGTCCGAGAAGTGCATGATAGCCACTGCGAAACGGGATGATGTCGAAGATTAACTCTTCGCTTCGGAAGTTGTCCGGTGATCCGAAGACCACTTCCAGTGTGATTGAGCCTGTGCAATGGGCCTCTACACCTGGGATTACGCCTTTGAAGGTGGTTTTGCTGGGTTTGATCCTTGAGGGATCTATACCCATTTTTCGCACTGTATCCTAATAAAGCAAGTTTAGGCTACTGCCACCGTCCATAAGGACTCAAGTGAGTTGAAATCCGTTAATGATGGGGTCTAGGACCAGTGCGGCGGATCTGCCATGACGAATGCTAGTGGGGTGGTCCCTGCGATCGAAGGTGATCGGGCAAGCAGACCACGGTTTGAACTTTGGGGCGACACGCTCCATCGCATAGACGTCCCTTAGTGCACGCTTCCGCTCCCTCTTGGGAATGTGGGTTGTGTATATCATGTTCACCGTCTTCACTTGTGGGGGAAATCCCTTCTGTCCTCCGGTGTTCGGCGGCCGAGGCTCCTCCTCGTCATCGCTATGCAGCCCCTTGACCTTGTTTTCGGCATTTAACTTGCCGGCCTGCTTGAACACCCATCATTCTCTATTGGTGTGATTGGCTGGCCTTTCGGGGGTGTCGTGGATTTGACATGAGCGATCCAGTATGCGATCCAGACTGGATGGAGCCGGAGTATTTCTTTTAAATGGCTTTTTCCGCTGACCGGATCTAGAGCCTCTGAATCCAGCATTGACTGTCGTATCTTCGGTGTTATCGCCGTTATTGCGACACTTTGGTCTATTACGACGCTGCCTACCATTAACATCTGTGGTATCCGAGGTATCCGGATTCCTTGATGTGTTGTTGCTGCGAGCCAGCCAGCTGTCCTCGCCCGCGCAAAAGCAGGTCATGAGTGTCGTGAGGGCTGCCATAGATTTCAGCTTCTCCTGGCCGGCAGGCGAGCCACTCGTCGCGGATGTTATGCTTGAATGCCGCTAGGGCCTCTGCATCCAGACAGTCTACAATTTGATTTTTCTTAGTCAAGAACCGTGTCCAGAATTGTCTGGCCGATCCCCCTGGCTGCTGGGCTATGTGCCTCAAGTCGTCAGCATCTGATGGCCGCACATAAGTGCCCTGGAAGTTGTCAAGAAATGCGTCTTCCAGATCCTCCTAACTGCCGACGGAATCTGCTGGCAAGCTATTCAGCCAATGCCGAGCTGGTCCTTTGAGTTTTAGTGGGAGGTACTTGATGGCATGTAGATTATCACCGCGAGCCATGTGGATGTGAAGGAGGAAATCCTCAATCCATATAGTGGGATCTGTTGTGCCATCGTATGATTCAATGTTTATGGGTTTGAAACCCTCTGGGAATTCATGATTCATAACTTCATCAGTGAAGCATATGGGGGGTGCGGCACCTCTGTGCCGGGCTATATCCCGATGCAGTTCGTATGAGTCTTGTGTGTTGTATTTGGCCCAGCCGGATTTACTCTTGGTGTCTCTGACACGACGATTATCGTCCCGTGTTGGCGCGCATGCCCGTGTCCCGTATATTGACCTTGCGATTTTTGGCTTACTGTCCAAGATGTCTCGCAGGTCCTCTGTGTTTCCCCGGGCCTTAGTATTTTTGACTGAGTGGCGACGGGGTGCGGTCTGAACTTTAGGTTGAAACGCCTCTCTGGCTCGGCCGCATAATGGCCGGTCAGCCGCATTGTACACTGGTGAATGAGGTTTCAATGCTTCCTCCTCGAGGTGAGGTAGCAACCTGCGTTTTGGGTAACTCTTGGACGGGCACTCGAGTTCATGCTCCTCGACCGCAAGGACTTCGGTCCACCTGTCTGCTAGCAAGTCTTGATCAGCTTGAAGCTGTTGCTGCTTTTTCTTCAGGATATTTGTCGTGGACATAAGCCTGCGCTTGAAGTGCTCTTGCTCGACGGGGTCCTCAGGCACGATAAACTCGTCGTTCCTGAGGCTCGCCTTGTCTTCGGAGAGAGGCATGTAATTGTCCCCCTCCGGTTCTCCATCTGCTGCCCGCTCTGGAGGGCTAGCTTGTTCGTCCTCCGGCTCTACATCGTGCTGGAGAGGATTGTTGTTGTCTTTGGCACTATCCGGAGTGTTATTATCTCCTGTGCCGGTATCACTGCTCTTGCTGTGGTGGGACTTAGAGCGGCGCCGCTGACGTCGGCACTTGGGTTGCTTCCTGGAGGGGTCATCCTCCGCTGTCTCGTCGCCATTGCCTTCTTTAGGGGTGTCCACCATGTATATATCATATGATGAAGTGGCGGTCCAGCGCCCTGAGGGCGGTAGTTCCTGTTCGTCTCCGGCTTCGTCGTCCATACCGTCGAAGTCTTCGGCGTCGAAGTCGAGCATGTCGGTTAAGTCGTCGACAGTGGCTACTAAGTGGGTGGTGGGTGGGCAGCGAATTTCTTCGTCGTCCGCATCCCATTCTAGCCGGACATAATTCGGCCAAGGTTCTCCTGACAGGGAGAGAGACCTTAATGAATTTAGCACATCTCCGAAAGGTGAGTGCTAAAAGATATCCGCGAAGGTGAACTCCATGATCGGCGCCCAGTCGGATTCGACGGGCATGGATGTGAGCGGCTCGGAGCCCGTGGCCGGAGATGAATCCAGTGGTTCGGCAACATGGCTCTCGTAAGGGGTGAACTCAGTATCCGACTCTATCGCCACTGAGAGTGCGGCCTCCATGGCGGGGTCCATCCCTCCGCACTCGGATGGCGCGACTTGATCCGGATTAAAGGCCGGAGTGGTTGCGGATGCGATCTCCCGAACATTGTCCCACGGCAAAGTTACGGCATGCTTGTCGCGATTGTGCGGTGCGTCCGACATGGGCTCGAATCCGTCGAAGATCAAGTCTCCGCGGATGTCGGTCGTGTAGTTCAAGTTTCCAAATCTGACCTGATGGCCAGGGGCATGGCTCTCGATCTGCTCCAGATGGCCAAGCGAATTGGCCCGCGGTGCGAAGCCGCTGAATATGAAGATCTGTCCGGGGAGGAAAACCTCACCCTGGACCGCATCGCTAGCGATGATCGAAGGAGCCATCAAGCCTTATGGTGACGACACAGTGGAACTCTCAATGAAAGCACCAATGTCGGTGTCAAAACTGGCAGATCTCGGGTATGGGGTCCCGAACTGTCCGTCTAAGGCGGATGGTAACAGGAGGCAGGGCACACGATGTTTACCTAGGTTCGGGCCCTCTTGATGGAGGTAATACCCTACGTCCTGCTTAATTGTTCTTGATAATATGAGTAGTACAAGAGTTGATCTACCACGAGATCAGAGAGGCTAAACCCTAGAAGCTAGCCTATGGTATGATTGTATGTTGTCCTACGGACTAAAACCCTTCGGTTTATATAGACATCGGAGGGGGCTAGGGTTACACAAGGTCGGTTACAAAGGAGGAGATATACATATCCGTATTGCCTAGCTTGCCTTCCACGCCAAGTAGAGTCCCATCCGGACATGGGATGAAGTCTTCAACCTTGTATCTTCATAGTCCAACAGTCCGGCCAAAGGATATAGTCCGACTTTCTGGAGACCCCTTAATCTAGTACTCCCTCAGTAGGCACGTTTAGATGGATCTCTGCATGAATGAAGAGTCGGTGGACGGGTCTATATAGCCTCCACAAAAATCTAATCGTTACACACAATTTACCAAACTTGGTGAGACCGAATCATGAAACTCAGTCAGACCGATTTAGTTCAAAATGTGAATGTTAGGCTTTTCGGTGGGACCGATATGATCAACTCGGTGGGACTGAAGTGCTAGGGTTTGGGTAAAACCTCAACTCGGTTTGACCGATTACACAAACTCGGTGGGACCGATTTTGGTAATAAGCTAAATAGAGAGTTGGTCGAGCAAACTTGGTGGGATCGATTGAATATCTCGGTGCGACCGAAATAATTGCAACAGGCAACAGAGAGTTTGCAAGCCCATCTCGGTGAGACCGAGATCCCATCGGTGAGACGGAACTCATTAGGGTTTCTGGCAGTGGCTATGTCAAATGAACTCAGTGGCGCCAGATAGATCAAATCGGTGGGGCCGAGTTTGACTTTTGGTTTGGGACATATGTGGATATGAGAAAGTGGTTGAGGGCTTTGGAGCATATCACTAAGCACTTTGAGCAAGCAAGCCATTAAGCAACACCTCATCCCCTTTTAATAGTATTGGCTTTCCTATGGACTCAATGTGATCTTGGATCACTAAACTGAAAATGTAGAGTCTTGAGCTTTTGAGCTTTTGCCAATCTTCTGTCCTTAGCATCTTGAAGGGGTTCCACATCCTCTTGTCCACGCCACTCCACTGTTGAACTCTTCTGAAATATACTAGATAAAAGTATTAGTCCAACAAGAGATATGTTGGCATGAATTACCAAAATCACCCAGGGAGCACTTGTGCTTTCAATCTCCCCTTTTTTGGTAATTGATGACGACATACATCAAAGCTTTAGATAAAGATGTAAAGAATAACAAGTAATGATTTGGGAGGACATGTAACATGCATAGGCTCCCCCTACATGTATGAAATCATGTAAATATGGAATATAAGAGCATGTGAATGCATAAGCATGATAGAGCAAGCAATGAGTTACATGTATCTTGGCTATATGCATCAGAGTAAATGACGTGAATATAGGAAGTGTACCTTCATGTTCATGAGTCCTTCTTGCAAACAATATGTACATCAGCAAGAGATCATCATGCACATGAGTGTGATGCATATACTTACCTTATGGTCTTGAGCTGGCTTTGGAAGAGATGAACCTGAGTAAACAAGGTTAGGTAACACAGATACATCTACTAAGCAGAGCAAACAATAAACCACAAGAGTACCAAGACTGGGATGACATGTGGAGAATGAGTACTAGGTACTCTATTGGATATAGACATGTCCCCAAAGGTAAAGATATGCAATGAATTCAAAGATTTCCTTCCCTTAGAAGTCTTTCTCCCCCTGAATCAGAGAAAATCAGAGCAAAACAAATCAGAGCAGAACAAATCAGAGCAAAACAAATCAGAGCACAATAATCATAACACAAACTAACATGTCTTTCCCCTCTTAAACACATGTGACTTCTCTCATCTTGAATACCAAGCATCTGGGGCTCTTGGGTGTGATTCGGCACTCTCCCCCTTTGATGTGATTAAGCTTTGATGTGATCTCTGATACGTCTCCAACGTATCTACAATTTTTGATTGCTCCATGCTATATTATCCACTATTTTGGACATTATTGGGCTTTATTATCCACTTTTATATTATTTTGGGACTAAACTATTAACCGGAGGCCCAGCCCAGAATTGCTATTTTTGCCTATTTTAGGGTTTCGAAGAAAAGGAATATCAAACGGAGTCCAAACGGAATGAAACCATTGGGAACATGATTTTCTCGCCGAACATGATCCAGGAGACTTGGACCCTACGTTAAGCAACCAACACGGAGGCCACGAGGCAGGGGGGCGCCTACCCCCCCCCCCCTAGGCGCGCCCTCCACCCTCGTGGGCCCCTGTTACTCCGCCGACGTACTTCTTCCTCCTATATATACCTACGTACCCCCAAACGATCAGATACGGAGCCAAAAACCTAATTCCACCGCCGCAACTTTCTGTATCCATGAGATCCCATCTTGGGGCCTGTTCCGGAGCTCCGCCGAAGGGGGATCCATCACAGAGGGCTTCTACATCAACACCATAGTCTCTCCAATGAAGTGTGAGTAGTTTACCTCAGACCTTCGGGTCCATAGTTATTAGCTAGATGGCTTATTCTCTCTTTTTGGATCTCAATAAAAAGTTCTCCCTCTCCCATTGATCTTTCTTGCAATGGGAGAAGTTCTTAGCTTTGGGTTCAATCTTGCGGTGTCCCTTCCCAGTAACAGTAGGGGCAGCAAGGCACGTATTGTATTGTTGTCACTGGGGATAACAAGATGGGGTTTTTATCATATTGCATGAATTTATCCCTCTACATCATGTCATCTTGCTTAAGGCGTTACTCTGTTTTCATGAACTTAATACTCTAGATGCATGCTGGATGGCGGTCGATGAGTGGAGTAATAGTAGTAGATGCAGGCAGGAGTCATTCTACTTGTCTCGGACGTGATGCCTATAAACATGATCATACCTAGATACAAGGTTGTCAGAATCGCGATTCTGTTATACGATTCTACGATTTTACGATCCAAACTAACCCCTCTGATTCTACGATTTTAGTTCATAGAATCTACGTTTTTACGATCCTGATAGTGAAGATTCTACGATTTGCGATCCTACCATCAGAGCTTCGATCCGATTCAAAATCACGATTCTGACAACCTTGCCTAGATATTCTCATAACTATGCTCAATTCTGTCAATTGCTCAACAGTAATTCGTTCACCCACCGTAAAATACTTATGCTCTTGAGAGAAGCCACTAGTGAAACCTATGGCCCCCGGGTCTATCTTCATCATATTAATCTTCTAATACTTAGTTATTTCCTTTGCTTTTTACTTTGCTTTTATTTTACTTTGCATCTTTATCACAAAAATACCAAAAATATTATCCTATCATATCTATCATATCTCACTCTCGTAAGTGAACATGAAGGGATTGACAACCCCTTATCGTGTTGGTTGCGATGAGTTATTTGTTTTGTGCAGGTACGAGGGACTCGCGTGTAGCCTCCTACTAGATTGATACCTTGGTGCTCAAAAACTGAGGGAAATACTTACGCTACTTTGCTGCATCATCCTTTCCTCTTCAAGGAAATCCAATGCAGTGCTCAAGAGGTAGCAAGAAGGATTTCTGGCGCCGTTGCCGGGGAGTATACGCAAAAGTCAAATATACCAAGTACCCATCACATACCCTTATCTACTACATTACATTATTTGCCATTTGCCTCTCGTTTTCCTCTCCCCCACTTCACCCTTGCCGTTTTATTCGCCCTCTCTCTCTCTCTATCCTCCCTCTCTTTCTCTATTTGCCTCTTTTTGCCCGTTTCTTGATTGCTTGTGTGTTGGATTGCTTGCTTGTCACGATGGCTCAAGATAACACTAAACTGTGTGACTTTACCAATACCAACAACAATGATTTTATTAGCACTCTGATTGCTCCTCTTACCGATGCTGAATCTTGTGAAATTAATGCCGCTTTGCTGAATCTTGTCATGAAAGATCTGTTTTCCGGCCTTCCTAGTGAAGATGTCGCTACCCATCTAAATAGCTTCGTTGATTTGTGTGATATGCAAAAGAAGAAAGATGTGGATAATGATATTGTTAAATTGAAGCTATTTCCTTTTTCGCTTAGAGATCGTGCTAAAGCTTGGTTTTCGTCTTTGCCCAAAAATAGTATTGATTCTTGGAACAAGTGCAAACATGCTTTTATCTGAAAGTATTTTCCTCCCGCTAAGATCAACTCCCTTAGAAACGATATTATGAATTTTAAGCAACTTGATTATGAACATGTTGCACAAGCTTGGGAGAGGATGAAATTAATGATACGTAATTTTCCTACTCGTGGTTTAAATATGTGGATGATTATACAATTTTTTTATGCCAGATTGAATTTTGCTTCTAGAAATCTTTTAGATTCGGCCGCGGGAGCACCTTTATGGAAATCACTTTAGGAGAAGCTACTAAACTCCTAGATAATATTATGGTTAATTATTCTCAATGGCATACTGAAAGATCTACTAATAAAAAGGTGCATGCGATAGAAGAAATTAATGTTTTGAGTGGAAAGATGGATGAACTTATGAAATTATTTGCTAGTAAGAGTGTTTCTTCATATCCTAATAATATGCCCTTGTCTACTTTGATTGAGAATAATAATGAATCTATGGATGTGAATTTTGTTGGTAGGAACAATTTTGGTAACAACGTATATAGAGGAAATTTTTATCCTAGGCCGTATCCTAGTAATCCCTCTAATAATTATGGTAATTCATACAACAATTCTTATGGAAATTACAATAAGATGCCCTCTGATTTTGAATCTAATATTAAAGAATTTATTACTTCGCAAGAGAGTTTCAATGCTTTAATTGAAGAAAAATTGCTTAAGATCGATGAGTTGGCTAGGAACGTTGATATAATTTCTCTTGATGTTGATTCTTTGAAACTTAGATCTATTCCTCCTAAGCATGATATCAATGAGTATCTCAAAGCCATGAGAATTTCCATTGATGAGTGCAAAGAAAGAACCGCTAGGATGCGTGCTAAGAAAGATGCCTTTATAAGAGTGTGTTCTTCTAGTTCCTCTGAAAATAAAGATGAAGATCTAAAAGTTATTGATGTGTCCCCCATTAAATCTTTGTTTTGCAATATGAATCTTGCTAATGATGGGACTGAATATGATCCACCTTTACCTAGAAAGCATTCCAAAAATTCGGAGGTTTTAGAACTTGATGCTAAATTTGATGAAAGTGGGATTGAAGAAATTAAAACCCTAGATGTTGCTAAACCCACTATTTTTGATTTCAAGGAATTTAATTATGAAAATTGCTCTTTGATTGATTGTATTTACTTGTTGGAATCCGTGCTAAATTCTCCTCATGCTTATAGTCAAAATAAAGCGTTTACTAAACATATCGTTGATGCCTTGATGCAATCTTATGAAGAAAAACTTGAGTTGGAAGTTTCTATCCCTAGAAAACTTTATGATGAGTGGGAACCAACTATTAAAATTAAGATTAAAGATCATGAATGCTATTCTTTGTGTGATTTGGGTGCTAGTGTTTCCACGATTCCAAAGACTTTGTGTGATTTGTTAGGTTTTCGTGATTTTGATGATTGCTCTCTAAACTTGCATCTTGCGGATTCCACTATTAAGAAACCTATGGGAAGAATTAATGATGTTCTTATTTTTGCAAATAGCAATTATGTGCCCGTAGATTTTATCGTTCTTGACATAGATTGCAATCTTTCAAGTCCTATTATTCTTGGTAGACCTTTCCTTAGAATGATTGGTGCAATTATTGATATGAAGGAAGGAAATATTAGATTCCAATTTCCGTTAAGGAAAGGCATGGAACACTTTCCAAGAAATAAAATTAAATTACCTTATGAATCTATTATGAGAGCCACTTATGTATTGCCTACAAAAGATGGCAATCCCTAGATCTATCCTTGCTTTTTATGGCTAGCTAGGGGCATTAAACGATAGCGCTTGTTGGGAGGCAACCCAATTTTATTTTTATTCCTTGCTTTTTGCTCCTGTTTAGTAACAAATAATTTACCTAACCTCTGTTTTGGTTGTGTTTTTTGTGTTTAATTAGTGTTTGTGCCAAGTAGAACCGTTGGGAAGACTTGGGGAAAGTCTTGTTAATCTTGCTGTAAAAAACAGAAACTTTAGCACTCACGAGAACTGCTGCCATTTTTATTTGGAAAGTGCTATTTAGTTAATTATTTTTGAAGATGATTAATATATAAATGGGACATTTACATCTATGCCCCTAATTAGCGCCCACTCTCAGATTTACCCCTAATTTCAAAGCCTGCTCAAATTTGCCCCTCCGCCGTTAGATGCACTTACAGAAATACCCTTCTATGTCGTTACCGTCCGGTCAAAGCAGGCCAAAGGGCTTTGACCATCCTGAAAAAAATAGCAAAAAAATTCTAAAAAATTTGAAAATTTGTGGGATGAAAGATACTCAGGTTCGCAAGGAGCATGCAAAGTTTCGTGTTGTTCGCACATTCCAAGAGCTCGTGTCAGAGGAAAAACAATAAATATGTAAGCCTGTGAACAGTAAATTCAAAAAAATAGTAAGAAAATTCAAAAAAATATGAAATTTTTTGGCATCAAAGAGGCTCGGGTCTGCAAGCTGTGTGCAAATTTTTGTTGTGTTTGGACATTGGAGGGGCTTGTGGAGAAAAAAACAAAATTTGGCTCGGGAAAAAACTTGGGAAAAATGACTATTTTGTTTTTCTTGCTAGAGCTCCTCGCATGTCATTTGATCACAAAAACTTGCAAGCACCTTGTGCACCCAAGCCCCCTTGATGCCAAAAAAATCATATTTTTGAAATTTTTTGCTATTTTATTTCAACTTTATTGTTCACAAGCGTGCACATTAACTGTTTTCCTCGCCACGAGCTCCTGGAATGTCCAAATAGCACGAAAATTTGCACACACCTTGGGCACATGAGTATCTTCGATCTCACTAAATTTTAGATTTTTTTTTGCTATTTTTTTCAGGACAGTCAAAGCTGTTTGACCGGACGGTAACAGCGCAAAAGGGCATTTCTATAAGGGCACCTAACGGCGGAGGGGCAAATTTGAGTAGGCTTTCGAATTAGGGGTATATCTGATTAGGTGGTTCGAGTTAGGGACAGAAATGCAAATGGCCCTATATAAATTCCTCATGTCCAGCAATTTATTTTAGAATTTTTGGGGTTCCAGATCTTGCGCTAGCTACAGATTACTATAGACTGTTCTGTTTTTGACAGATTCTGTTTTTCGTGTGTTGTTTGCTTATTTTGATGAATCTATGGCTAGTAAAATAGTTTATAAACCATAGATAAGTTTTAATACAGTAGGTTTAACACCAATATAAATAAAGGATGAGTTCATTACAGTACCTTGAAGTGGTCTTTTGTTTTCTTTCGCTAACGGAGCTCACGAGATTTTCTACTTTAAGTTTTGTGTTGTGAAGTTTTCAAGTTTTGGGTAAAGATTTGATGGATTATGGAACAAGGAGTGGCAAGAGCCTAAGCTTGGGGATGCCCATGGCACCCCCAAGATAATCTCAGGACACCTAAAAGCCAAAGCTTGGGGATGCCCCGGAAGGCATCCCCGCTTTCGTCTACTTCTATCAGTAACTTTACTTGGAGCTATATTTTTATTCACCACATGATATGTGTTTTGCTTGGAGCGTCTTGTATGATTTGAGTCTTTGCTTTTTAGTTTACCACAATTATCATTGCTGTACACACCTTTTGAGAGAGCCATACATGATTTGGAATTTGTTAGAATACTCTATGTGCTTCGCTTATATCATTTGAGTTATATAGTTTTGCTCTAGTACTTCATTTATATCTTTTAGAGCACGGTGGTGGATTTGTTTTATAGAAACTATTGATCTCTCATGCTTCACTTATATTATTTTGAGAGTCTCAAATAGCATGGTAATTTGTTTAAATAATCCTAATATGCTTGGTATTCAATAATAGTAAAAACTTTCTTATGAGTGTGTTGAATGCTATGAGAAGTTTGATGCTTGATAATTGTTTTGAGATATGAAGATGGTGATATTAAAGTTGTGCTAGTTGAGTAGTTGTGAATTTGAGAAATACTTGTGTTAAAGTTTGTGATTCCCGTAGCATGCACGTATGGTGAACCGTTATGTGATGAAGTCGGAGCATGATTTATTTTTTGATTGTCTTCCTTATGAGTGGCGGTCGGGGACGAGCGATGGTATTTTCCTACCAATCTATCCCCCTAGGAGAATGCGTGTAATACTTTGCTTTGATAACTTGTAGATTTATGCAATAAGTATATGAGTTCTCTATGACTAATGTGGAGTCCATGGATTATACGCACTTTTCATCCTCCCACCATTGCTAGCCTCTCTAATACCACGCACCTTTTGCCGGCATCATACACCCACCATATACCTTCCTCAAAACATCCACCATACCTACCTATTATGGCATTTCCATAGCCATTCCGAGATATATTGCCATGCAACTTTCCACCGTTCTGTTTATTATGACACACTCCATCATTGTCATATTGCTTAGCATGATCATGTAGTTGACATCGTATTTGTGGCAAATCCACCATTCATAATTCTTTCATACATGTCACTCTTGATTCATTGCATATCCTGGTACACCGCCGGAGGCATTCATATAGAGTCATATTTTGTTCTAAGTATCGAGTTGTAATTGTTGAGTTGTAAGAAAATAAAAGTGTGATGATCATTATTATTAGAGCATTGTCCCGGTGAGGGAAGGATGATGGAGACTATGATTCCCCCACAAGTCGGGATGAGACTCCGGGCGAAAAATAAAAAGAAAAGAAAAGAGGCCATAAAAAAGAGAAAAGGCCCAAATAAAAAATGAGAGAAAAAAAAGAGAGAAGGGACAATGTTACTATCCTTTACCACACTTGTGCTTCAAAGTAGCACCATGATATTCAAGATAGAGAGTCTCTCATTTCGTCACTTTCATATACTAGTGGGAATTTTTCATTATAGAACTTGGCTTGTATATTCCAATGATGGGCTGATACGTCCATTTTGCATCATGCTTTTATATCAATATTTATTACATTATGGGCTGTTATTACACATTATGTCACAATACTTATGCCTATTCTCTCTTATTTTACAAGGTTTACATAAAGAGGGAGAATGCCGGCAGCTGGGATTCTGGCTGGAAAAGGAGCAAATATTAGAGACCTATTCTGCACAGCTCCAAAAGTCCTGAAACTTCACGGATGATGTTTTCCAAATATATAAAAAACATTGAGCACAAGAACTTCACCAGGGGGCCCACACCCTGCCCACGAGGGTGGGGGCACGCCCTACCCCCTGGGCGCGCCCCCCTACCTCGTGGGCCCCCTGGTGGCCCTCCGGTGACCATCTTCTGCTATATGGACTCTTTCAATGGGAAAAAAATCATAAGCCATCTTCTCGGATGAAACTCCGCTGCCACGAGGTGGAACCAATGTAGGGTTCTGGCGGGGCTGTTCTGCCGGGGGAACTTCCCTCCCGGAGGGGGAAATCATCGCCATTGTCATCACCAATGCTCCTCTCATGGGGAGAGGGCAATCTCCATCAACATCTTCACCATCTCATCTCAAAACCCTAGTTCATCGCTTGTACCCAATTCTTGTTTCCAAGTCTGGGATTGGTGCTAGTAGGTTGCTAGTAGTGTTAATTACTCCTTGTAGTTGATGCTAGTTGGTTTAATTGGTGGAAGATCATATGTTCAGATCCTATATGCACATTAATACCCCTCTGATTATGAACATGTTTATGCTTTGTGAGTAGTTACTTTTGTTCCTAAGGACATGGGAGAAGTCTTGCTATTAGTAGTCATGTGAATTTGGTATTCGTTCGATATTTTGATGAGATGTATGTTGTCTCTCCTCTAGTGGTGTTATGTGAACGTCGACTACATGACACTTTACCATTGTTTGGGCCTAGAGGAAGGCATTGGGAAGTAATAAGTAGATGATGGGTTGCTAGAGTGACAGAAGCTTAAACCCTAGTTTATGCGTTGCTTCGTAAGGGACTGATTTGGATCCATATGTTTCATGCTATGTTTAGGTTTACCTTAATACTTTTGTTGTATTTGCGGATGCTTGCAATAGAGGTTAATCATAAGTGGGATGCTTGTCCAAGTAAGGGCAGCACCCAAGCACCGGTCCACCCACATACCAAATTATCAAAGTACCGAACGCGAATCATATGAGCGTGATGAAAACTAGCTTGACGATATTCCCATGTGTCCTCGGGAGCGCTTTAAATCATATAAGAGTTTGTCCAGGCTTGTCCTTTGCTACAAAAAGGATTGGGCCACCTTGCTGCACTTTATTTACTTTTGTTACTTGTTGCTCGTTACAAATTATCCTATCACAAAACTATCTGTTACCACTTATTTCAGTACTTGCAGAGAATACCTTGCTGGAAACCGCTTATCATTTCCTTCTGCTCCTCGTTGGGTTCGACACTCTTACTTATCGAAAGGACTACGATAGATCCCCTATACTTGTGTGTCATCAAGACTCTTTTCTGGCGCCGTTGCCAGGGAGCGAAGCGCCTTTGGTAGGTGGAATTTGGTAAGGAAAAATTTATATAGTGTGCTGAAATTTACTGTCACTTGTTACTATGGAAAGTAATCCTCTGAGGGGCTTGTTCGGGGTATCTTCACCCCGACCAGTAGAGCAAAGAGTTGCTCCTCAACCTACTGAACCTACTGAAAATGAAAATGCTTGCTTTGAAATTCCTTTGGGTATGGTAGAAAAACTGCTAGCTAATCCTTTTTTAGGAGATGGAACAAAACATCCTGATGAGCATCTAATATATGTGGATGAAGTTTGTGGATTATTTAAGCTTGCAGGTGTACCCAGAGATGTTGTTAAGAAGAAGGTCTTCCCTTTATCTTTGAGGGGAGATGCATCGACATGGTATAGGCTATGTGATGATACGGAGTCTTGGAACTACAAACAATTGAAATTGGAATTTCATCAAAAGTTTTATCCTATGCATCTTGTTCATCGTGATCGCAATTATATATATAATTTTTGGCCTCGTGAAGGAGAAAGCATCGCTCAAGCTTGGGGGAGCCTTATATCAATGTTATTTTCATGCCCCAATCATGAGCTCTCAAGAGAAATGATTATTCAAAAATTTTATGCTCGGCTTTCTGGTAACAATCGCACCATGCTTGATACTTCTTGTGTTGGCTCTTTTATGATGAAGACTATTGAATTCAAATGGAATTTATTGGAAAGAATTAAACGCAACTCCGAAGATTGGGACCTCGACAATGGTAAGGAGTCAGGTATGACACCTAGTCTTGATTGTGTTAAATCTTTTATGGATAGTGATATTTTTCGTAAATTTAGCACTAAATATGGACTTGACTATGAGATAGTAGCTTCTTTCTGTGAATCTTTAGCTGCTTATGTTGATCTCCCCAAGGAGAAGTGGTTTAAATATCATCCTCCCATAAAAGTAAAAGTAGTTGCACCTATTAAAGTTGAAGAAAAGGCTATTACTTATAATGATCCTATTGTTCCTACTTCTTATGTTGAGAAACCGCCTTTCCCTGTTAGGATAAAGGATCATGCTAAAGCTTCAACTGTGGTTCGTCAATATTAAAACATATACACCTCCTGAACAAGTTAAAGTTGAACCTAATATTGCTATTGTTAAAGATATCTTGTCTGATAATATAGATGGGCATGTTATTTATTTCTGTAATGAAACTGCTAGAATTGCTAAACCCCGTGATACAGATAAACCTAGACATGTGGTAGGCATGCCTGTTATTTCTGTTAAAATAGGAGATCATTGTTATCATGGCTTATGTGATATGGGTGCTAGTGCTAGTGCAATACCTATTGACATACAAAGAAATTATGCATGACATTGCACCCGCTGAGTTAGAAGATATTGATGTCACAATTAAACTTGCTAATAGAGATACTATTTCAACAATGGGAATTGTTAGAGATGTTGAAGTCTTGTGTGGGAAAACTAAATATCCTGCTGATTTTCTTGTTCTTGGTTCCACAAGATAGTTTTTGTCCCATTATATTTGGTAGACCCTTCTTAAATACTGTTAATGCTACCATAGATTGCAAAAGGGATGTTGTTACTGTCAGTTTAGATGATATGACTCATGAATTTAATTTTTCTAAATTTAGTAGACAACACCGTGAAGAAGAATTACCTAGTAAGGATGAAATTATTGGTCTTGCTTCTATTGCCGTACCTCCTAGTGATCCTTTAGAACAATATTTGATAGACCATGAAAATGACATGTTTATGAATGAAAGAAGGGCATTAGATGAAGTATTCTTTAAACAAGAACCTATTCTGAAAAACAATTTACCTATTGAAATCCTAGGGGATCCTCCTCCACCCAAGGGTGATCCCGTGTTTGAGCTTAAACCATTACCTGATACTCTTAAATATGTTTGTCTTGATGAGAAAAAGATATACCATGTTATTATTAGTGCTAACCTTTCAGAACATGAAGAAGAGAGATTATTAAAAACTCTGAAGAAGCACAGTGCTGCTATTGGGTACACTCTTGATGATCTTAAGGGCATTAGTCCCACTCTATGTCAACATAAAATTAATTTGGAAGAAGATGCTAAACCAGTTCGTGATTATCAACACCGACTGAATCCTAAAATGAAAGAGGTGGTAAGAAAGGAGATACTAAAGCTCCTTGAGGCAGGTATAATTTATCCCGTTGCTGATAGTAAGTGGGTAAGTCATGTCCATTGTGTCCCTAAGAAGGGAGGTATTACTATTGTTCCTAATGATAAAGATGAATTGATCCCTTAAAGAATTATTACTGGTTATAGGATGGTAATTAATTTCCGCAAGTTAAATAAGGCTACTAAAAAAGATCATTACCCCTTACCTTTTATCGACCAAATGCTAGAAAGATTGTCTAAACATACACATTTTTGCTTTCTAGATGGTTATTCTGGTTTCTCTCTGTCGGTGTACTAAAGTAGGGGTACCTTAGTATCCCGAACTTGTGCACGGGCAGTCGCAGCATCCCGCGGCAAGGCTTGCCGGGTGACCGCCAAGACCCTCCGTGGTTCCTTTGGAGCCATTCAAGAACAAAGTATCCAAGGCCCCGGCAAGAGGAGCTTGCCGGGAAGGAAGCAAGACCCCGGCAAGAGGAGCTTGCCGGGAAGACCAGCCAAGACATCTCGAGAAGCTTGCTGCGACGCGCTGCGCGTCCCAGCAAGACCCGGTGAGCGACAAGCTCCCGGACGCGACAAGATAACATCCGCGGCAAGGCTCTTGCCGCGGCAAGCTACTACTCCGCAGCCCGCGCTCCAGCTCACCCACCAATGTGTCGCTCTGGGACCGTCCCTGGCATACGTGGCGGGAGGCTGTGCAGCCCGGGGCATGCGGTGGCAAGCAGGCGCTGACAAGGAGCCATCGTGGCAAACGGTGGTGCCCCTGACGGTCCCTTTCCGCCCCGTCTAGGCAACACAGACAGGCATTTAATGCCTTTCTCCCCTGCCGTCAGGGTTAGGTATGATACAACTGTAGCAAGCGGTGGCGCCAACTACCACCTCTTTTACCCTTTTACCCTCATCTCTGTTGCCACCTGTCGGTGACCCCTTACACATATAAAAGGAGGCCCATGCGCAACAGGGGGGACGATCATTCTCACGCTCGGCCTCGCTAGCCATCCAAGGGTACTGTAGCATCCATTGCTCCCGAGCAAGAACACAATACAAATCAAAGTAGGAGTAGGGTTTTATGCATCTGTGCGGCCCGAACCTGGGTAAACTAATCGCGTTGCTCGTGCGCTCGCCTCAATCTGCTCTTTGTGCATCCCCCGCCCCCTGCCGAACCAAAAGGGGCCCCGGTCCGCCGCGGTCCCATAGGTGTCCGTGGGATCAGCACCACCGACATCTTTGGCGCGCCAGGTAGGGGGTGCGTCGAGGTTGTGCGAACCTGATCCGGCGGTCGCACGAGCCGAATCTTCATCATCTTCATCAACATGCTGCCGAAGAAGAAGATTTCGGAGGCAGCGGCTCCGTCTGCGCCGAGCCCACCATCGCCGGAGCGAACGGCTGGTGGAGTAGGCGCCGGCGGAAGAACGGGCGCCGACGAGGAGGCTCATGGTGCTGCCAGGTCCAAGGACAAGGCTGCGCCGCACGTCGGCGGCGCGGTCGCCTCCCACAACGACCGAGCGCACTCCAAGACCTCGGCGTCCGTACACGCACCGCGCCCGTCCCAGGAGGCGCGGGACCAGCAACGTCATGGTACTCATGGTACCATACGTTTGCTGGGCCAAGACCAAGCTGGCGGATCCCAGAGCGCCCAAGACCAGCATGCGCGCCGACATGCCGGCATGGGCAGGGCACGGTCGCCTGGACGAGGTACTGCTCCTTCTAACGCAGTTAGAAGTCCGAGCATATCTCGCTCCTCGCACCATTCGCCGCCATCCTGCCGGTGGCTCTTTGGTCGACAAGGACGACGCCAAATTGAGCCATTGGCCAAACACCCTTCGCTCTAGTCTATGGAGCGGAGGCAGTTATCCCCACGGAACTCGTATACGGGTCGCCTCGAGTGCTCGCTTATGATGAGCTCGAGCAAGAGCAGCTGCGGCAAGATGACGCGCTGCTCCTCGAGGAAGACCGTCTTCGGGCTGCTGTGCAAGCTGCTCGCTACCAGCAAGCTTTGCGCCGCTACCATAGCCGCAAAGTTAAAGCCAGAAGCTTCGAGGAAGGCGACCTTATTCTTCGGCGCGTTCAGTCCGCCAAGAATTCCAACAAGTTGACGCCGAAGTGGGAAGGCCCTTACCGGGTAAAACGAGTCACTAGGCCTGGCGCTGTCCGCCTTGAGACCGAAGATGGCATTCCGGTGAGCAACTCCTGGAATATTGGCCATCTTCGTGAGTTTTACCCGTAAGGCGCGGTTGTCGGACCCGTTCCGGCAACCACCTTTTGTACAAAGTCTTGCTGCTGTTGCACGTAATCCTTTGTACAAAGCCGGGCGCAGATCCCGTGCATAAAAATCATGTGCATAGCACACCCTGTCGATCTCATGCTTCTTAAATTTTGCATGTATTATCTGACATTTTGTGCAGCACTTACCCCCGGTAAGCAATAACGAGCCTTAAAGCTCCATATTGTTATTTCGCCCTCTTTCTTTTTCACAAGGAAAAGAAGGTTCCCTCACGCACAAGTTTGCCGGGGGGAAGGGAGAAGATACAGTATGGATCAGGCGTCGTCCAAGAAGTTTTCGCCTTGCCAGGAAGCAAGTAACAAAAAAGATAAGTTGCCAAAGTCTGAGCAATCAAATTTCCTTTAAATTTTTAAGTTATCTTCCTTGAACGACCGTCCCTTGTATGGAAAACCTGTGCGCGGAGGAACCGACTCGTAGCTAGTTGCGCCCTTATTGTTGTTTCGAGTCCGCTCAACAACTTAAGCGAGCTGCGACTAGCTCTGCGACAAGGTTTCTTGTCGGCTACGGCACCGCCGGCAGGGAACCAACTCGTAGCTAGTTGCGCCCTTACTGTTGTTTCGAGTCCGCTCAACAACTTAAGTGAGCTGCGACTAGCTCTGCGACAAGGTTCCCTGTCGGTTGCAGCACTGCCAGCAGGCTGCTGATGTTCCGCTGCTGATGTTCCGCACTCAGCGCTCGCGGCAAAGGTGCCCGCACCGGCAAGTTCCCTAAAAGCGT
Source organism: Triticum monococcum (assembly GCA_034509565.1). Lineage (NCBI taxonomy): Eukaryota > Viridiplantae > Streptophyta > Magnoliopsida > Poales > Poaceae > Triticum > Triticum monococcum. The sequence goes on along the minus strand of CM067846.1, from coordinate 58,149,530 downwards.
AGGGTAAAAACATACAAGGGAAAGAGTCAAGTAAAGGAAATAACATAGCAATTACTACTAAGGATAGAATATATTACAAAATAACTTGTTGCAGCTCTAACAGACTGTTTTTCATAACATGATTGACAGCGACAAGGAAAGAAAAAGATAAATGGCCTAGTCTACGCGGTCGCCTTCGACCCTCCTGATTCCGCTCACCCTGTCCACAATGGGTGCGACAAGGGCCTTGAGCTCCTCTAGATCAGCATCTGGCGGCAAGCTTCGGAGGACGTTGGTGAGGCGGAGACCCGGGTTGCGGAAGGCCACCTTCATCAGCACCTTCTCGAGAGCTCCCGCACAAATCTTGCACGACTCGTCGGCAAGCTGCTTTGGGATCTGCTCCCGGAGTCGCTGGAGCGTCGTCGCCACGCCCTTGAAGAACAGAGTAAGCTTGGCGCTGGGTTGGAGGTTCTCGTCGGAGGAGTACCCGAGATCCACCATCCCCAACTGCGCCAGCTCCTTGTCGACATCCGCGGCGACATCCACCAGACCCTCCGTCCAGTGCTCCACATTCTATGACAAAGTCATCCGGGCGGCAGCGGCCTTCGCCAGCAGCGCCTTGCCGGCCTTGATCTCCTCCTTCAGGGCCGTCTCCTGCTCCTTGGTGCCGTCCAGAGATTTTGTCAGGGCCGCTAGCTTCACTTCGAGATCGGCGTTGGAGTTCTTGGCGGCGTCCAGGTCCTTGCCCTTCTCGGCAAAAAGGGCCTGCAGCTCCGAATAGCTGTTGGCGTCCTTCTCACGCTCGAGCTTGAGCGCGGCAAGCTCGTCGCCGCTCGCCTTGAGGTCCGCCTCCAGCTGCATCACCTTCAGCTCCAGCTCAGCCTTGGCGGCCTCGGCAGCTGCGGCGGCGTCTTCGGCCTGCTTGACGGCTCCGCCAACTGCTCGCTCGCGTGCAGCAAGTTCCTCCTCGTGGCTGTCGAGGTGGACCTTCCGCTGCACCAAGTCACCCTCCTACGAAGACAGCTTCTCCGCGGCAAGCCTTTGGCGCTCTTCGACGTCGGCCTTCTCGAGGAGGAAGGCCTGCTGCGCCTCGGCAAGGTCTTCCCGCTCCTTTGCCAGGGAGCGGAGAGCTTCCTGGTTGGCGCCTCGGAGCTCTTCTGCGCACTTCTCGATATCAGCGCCAGCCTTCGCGATGAGTGCTTCGCGGGACTCCAACTTCGCCTGCCGGGCGCGGTAGAGCGCCACTAGCTTCCGCAGCAGGCGCTCCTCTTCAGGTTCACCGCTACTGCTGCTTGGCGCGTCGACCAGCTTCAGCCCAGCAGAGGCAAGCACCTCTCCGTCCAGCGTCTCCCCCTCGATCGGCGCCCTGGAGCTTGATGCCCAGGGGAGGTTGATGAAGATATCCTCGCCGGCCTTCAGGTAGATGCCAGGCTGGGGCTCTTCGGAGCCTGGCGCGGTGGCAACGGCGGAGGAGTCGGTGGTCGGAGCAGCGCCTGGCGCTCCTGCGGCCTCCGGGTCGTCAGTACGACCGCCAGACTCCCTGCCCGTCTCCGCGGCGGCAGCCCTGGCGGCCTCCTCGCCGGCGCCGGCTGCGTCCTCGGTGGCGACTTCAGTCTCCATCGGCTCTGCGGCAGATGGACCTGATGACCAGAAGAGAGGAGAAGATTCAAGCAAAATGCGAGCAAAACCCAATAGAAAGGTCAAGAAGACGAAGAAGCCAAGGGAAGTTTGGAAGCAAGGAAGTTACCTGTGCCACGGTCTGCAGCTGTGGTCTCCGTTGCCGGGGGCTCCTCCCTTGTCGGAGTCTCCTCCCTTGCCGGAGGTCCTTCCCCTGCCGGGGGCTCCTCCCTTGCCGGAGCCTCCTCCCTTGCCGAGGGCTCCTCCCTTGATGGAGTCTCCTCCCTCGCCGGAGAGCTCTCCCTTGCCGGAGACCCCTCCCTCGCCGGAGGACTCTCCCTTGGCGCTTCAGGAGCGGCCTCCAGGCTCTCCTAGTGTGGCTGCTCTGCTCCTGCACAAGTCGAACAAACAGGCATCAGCAAGAAAGAATCTTCATGCGCGCCCGACAGCAGAGCACGAGCAAAACACTTACGCTGGGGGCTGCTCTGAAGATCAGCCGCTGGGTCTGGCAAGTTCGTCTCAGTCACGTCCCCTATTGATGCAGTGGGTTCGTCCTCGATGACGATCACCGACACCTTGGCTCTCTTTGCCGCTCTCTGCGCCAGAGTCCTAAAAAGGAACAGATGCAGGGAAAGGCAAGTGAGAAACAAGACAAGACAAAAAAACAGCAAAGAACAAAGAATTGCGAGTATAATAAGAAGAACTTACTCCTCTTCTTCTTCCTCGTTGGAGCTAAACGCGGAGAAGTCAAAATCCGGCCCGCGTCTGGCGCGGGAAGGTGAAGGGGTAGGCTCCCTTGGCCGCTTGGCGGGAGCAGAAGCGGCAGTCTGGGAAGACCCCGCTCCAGTCGAAGCAGCAGCATGGGGCGCTCCCGCGGCAACGGTGCTTGCCACGCTGGAGCGCGTCATGCGGCGCGGCGACTGCCGGCCCGCCTGCCGCCTCGCCGCATCCCCGGCCTTGCGGAGACGCCTTCTTGGTGGAGACGGAGACGCTGTTGGCGGCGTACTGTCGGAGGACGAAGTGGAGGAGGAGTCGATCTCCAAAGAGCCGCTCGCATCATCGGCAGGCTCGCTCGGTTCGGCGTCATGCCCGGCAACTTGGCTTGGCCCGGCATCGCGCCCGGCAACCTCCTTCTTGCCGGCGAGATCCTTCTTGCCGGCAAGATCTTCCCGCTCGGCACGGTTTGCCGCCTCTGCCGCCGCAGCCTCCTCCAAGGTGAAGCCGAACTTGCCCGCCGCGGCAACTGCTGCCGCCTCTTCCAACCTGGTGGCGATGTATGCCAGCTCCGCCTCGGTGGTGTCGCGGGTGAGGTCGTCCTTCTCGTCGGCGCGGATTGGCACTTCCACCAAGTCGTCGAAGAATTGCTGCACAACCTCGTTCTCTGGCTCTTGCCAAGTTGGCATGATTCTGTGCGAATCGCATAGTGGCATCATCGCCCTGATGCGGTCGAGCGCCGAATTTTTGCACAAAGGGACGACGCCCTGCGGCAATCTGAAGACCTCGGGGTGATCTGAATCGTACTTGAAGAGCTCCTGTAGTACTCCGTTGAGTTCAAGGACAGTGAAATTGTAGTTGAGGCCTGGGCGCAGCCTCATGACGTCTGCCGCGTTCTTGAACTCCCAGGCAGGCCTCCCCCGTTCCTGCAGGGGAGCGATGCGGCGACGAAGGAAGTCTGCGCCGACGGCCCCTACAGTAAGCCCGGCAAGCCTGAGGCGCTGGATCCTGGTGACGGCAATCTTCAGCCTGCTGTCCTCCGGGGCCACGTCGCTCCAGTCGCTGCCGCGTACTGCTGCTACTTGACGCCGGGCGGTGAATGGCTGCGGGCTCTCCTCGACAATCCAGCACCAATCAGCCCTCCACTCCTCCCACTTGCCGTGGAATTCCCCCTCCAGATAAGATTCCTTCTTGCCGGGCCTTGAGATCCAGGCAATTCCGCCGGACAGGGGTTCTCCTCTCTCTACCCGGGGAATAAAAAAGTGGCGAAAAAGGGCTACGCTAGGGTGGACTCCGACAAAGTTCTCGCAAAGGCGTGCAGAACCGAGGCGACGGATGGGGCGACCTCTCCCCACCCCGTGATCGTGGGGAGTGGACGCCTCGAAAACCGTCCACGATCTCTCCTACGATGCCGCGTTCGACACGTGCCATGCAGGGAGGGCGCGGTGGATGCGGAGTGAGTTATGGCGTAACCCAGGACGCGCGTGCCCGTGCACTGTTTTGGGCCTGGCCCAACAGCGCTCGGCACCGTGTATGGCCCAGGCCTAGGGGCTCCTGTCGGTGTACTAAAGTAGGGGTACCTTAGTATCCCGAACTTGTGCACGGGCAGTCGCAGCATCCCGCGGCAAGGCTTGCCGGGCGACCGCCAAGACCCTCCGTGGTTCCTTTGGAGCCATTCAAGAACAAAGTATCCAAGGCCGCAGCAAGAGGAGCTTGCCGGGAAGGAAGCAAGACCCCGGCAAGAGAAGCTTGCCGGGAAGACCAACCAAGACATCTCGAGAAGCTTGCTGCGACGCGCTGCGCGTCCCGGCAAGACCCGGTGAGCGACAAGCTCGTGGACGCGACAAGATAACATCCGCGGCAAGGCGCTTGCCGCGGCAAGCTACTACTCCGCAGCCCGCACTCCAGCTCACCCACCAACGTGTCGCTCTGGGACCGTCCCTAGCATACGTGGCGGGAGGCTGTGCAGCCCAGGGCATGCGGTGGCAAGCAGGCGCTGACAAGGAGCCACCGTGGCAAACGGTGGCGCCCCTGACGGTCCCTTTCCGCCCCGTCTAGGCGACACAGACAGGCATTTAATGCCTTTGTCCCCTGCCGTCAGGGTTAGGTATGATACAACTGTAGCAAGCGATGGCGCCAACTACCACCTCTTTTACCCTTTTATCCTCATCTCTGTTGCCACCTGTCGGTGACCCCTTAGACATATAAAAGGAGGCCCATGCGCAACAGGGGGGGACGATCATTCTCACGCTCGGCCTCGCTAGCCATCCAAGGGTACTGTAGCATCCATTGCTCCCGAGCAAGGACACAATACAAATCAAAGCAGGAGTAGGGTTTTACGCATCCGTGCGGCCGAACCTGGGTAAACTGATCGCGTCGCTCGTGCGCTCGCCTTGATCTGCTCTTTGTGCATCCCCCGCCCCCTGCCGAACCGAAAGGGGCCCCGGTCCGCTGCGGTCCCATAGGTGTCTGTGGGATCAGCACCCCCGACACTCTCAATTACCTGTGTCAGCCAAAGATCAATCAAAGACTACTTTTACATGCCCTTTTGGTACTTTTGCTTATAGACGTATGCCTTTTGGTTTATGTAATGCACCTGCTACCTTTCAAAGATGCATGATGGCTATATTCTCTGACTTTTGTGAAAAGATTTGTGAGGTTTTCATGGACGACTTTTCCATCTATGGATCTTCTTTTGATGATTGCTTGAGCAACGTTGCTCGAGTTTTGCAGAGATTTGAAGAAACTAATCTTGTCTTGAATTGGGAAAAGTGCCACTTTATGATTAATGGAGGTATTGTCTTGGGGCATAAAGTTTCTGAAAGAGGTATTGAAGTTGATAAAGCCAAGGTTGATGCTATTGAAAATATGCCATGTCCCAAGGACATCAAAGGTATAAGAAGTTTCCTTGGTCATGCCGGTTTTTATAGGAGGTTCATTAAGGACTTCTCAAAAATCTCTCGGCCTCTGACTAATTTATTACAAAAAGATATACCATTTGTCTTTGATGATGATTGTGTAGAAGCATTTGAAATACTTAAGAAAGCATTGATCTCGGCACCCATTGTTCAGCCACCTGATTGGAATTTACCCTTTGAAATTATGTGTGATGCTAGTGATTATGGTGTAGGTGTTGTTCTAGGACGAAGAGTTGATAAGAAACTAAATGTTATTCAATATGCTAGTAAAACTCTAGACAATTCTCAAAGAAATTATGCTACTACTAAAAAAGAATTCTTAGCAGTTGTATTTGCTTGTGATAAGTTTAGACCTTATATTATTGATTCTAAAGTAACTATTCACACTAATCATGCTGCTATTAAATATCTTATGGAAAAGAAAGATGCTAAACCTAGACTTATTAGATGGGTTCTCTTGCTTCAAGAATTTGATTTACATATTGTTAATAGAAAAGGAGCTGAGAACCCCATTGCAGACAACTTGTCTAGGTTTGAAAATGTGCTTGATGACCCACTACCTATTGATGATAGCTTTCCTGATGAGCAATTAAATGTCATAAATACTTCTCATATTGCTCCATGGTATGCTGACTATGCTAATTATATTGTTGCTAAGTTTATACCACCTAGTTTCACATACCAGCAAAAGAAAAGGTTCTTCTATAATTTGAGGCATTACTTTTGGGATGACCCACATCTTTATAAAGAAGGAGTAGATGGTGTTATTAGACGTTGTCTACCTGAGCATGAACAGGAACAGATCCTACGCAAGTGTCACTCCGAAGCTTATGGAGGACACCATGCTGGAGATAGGACTGCACATAAGGTACTGCAATCTGGTTTTTATTGGCCTACTCTCTTCAAGGATGCCCGTAAGTTTGTCTTATCTTGTGATGAATGTCAAAGAATTGGTAATATTAGTAGACATCAAGAAATGCCTATGAATTGTTCACTTGTTATTGAACCATTTGATGTTTGGGGCTTTGACTATATGGGACCTTTTCCTTCCTCTAATGGTTATACACATATTTTAGTTGTTGTTGATTACGTTACTAAGTGGGTAGAAGCTATTCCAACTAGTAGTGTTGATGCTTAAAGAAGTTATTTTTCCAAGGTTTGGAGTCCCTAGATATTTAATGACTGATGGTGGCTCACATTTTATTCATGGTGCTTTCCGTAAAATGCTTGCTAAATATGATGTTAATCATAGAATTGCATCCCCTTATCACCCTCAGTCTAGTGGTCAAGTAGAATTGAGTAATAGAGAACTCAAATTAATTTTGCAAAAGACTGTCAATAGGTCTAGAAAGAATTGGTCCAAGAAACTAGATGATGCATTATGGGCCTATAGAACTGCATATAAAAATCCTATGGGTATGTCTCCGTATAAAATGGTCTATGGAAAAGCATGTCACTTACCTCTTGAACTAGAACACAAGGCTTATTGGGCTATTAAAGAACTTAATTATGATTTTAAACTTGCCGGTGAGAAGAGGTTATTTGATATTAGCTCACTTGATGAATGGAGAACCCAAGCCTACGAAAATGCCAAGTTGTTTAAAGAAAAAGTTAAAAGATGGCATGACAAAAGGATACAAAAGCGTGAGTTTAACGTAGGTGATTATGTATTGCTATACAACTCTCGTTTAAGATTTTTTGTAGGAAAACTTCTCTATAAATGGGAGGGTCCTTACGTTATCGAGGAGTTTTACCGTTCCAGTGCCATAAAATCAACAACTTCGAAGGCACAAATCCGAAGGTGTTGAACGGTCAAAGAATCAAACACTATATCTCAGGTAATCCCATAAATGTTGAAACTAATGTTATTGAAATCGTAACCCCGGAGGAATACATAAAGGACACTTTCCGGAATGTTTCAGACTCCGAAAAGGAATAGGTATGTGGTACGGTAAGTAAACCGACTCCAAAACAGTTTTTAAGGCAATATTTCTCCATTTTGGAATATTTAGAAAAATAGAAAAATAAGCAGCAGTCCGGGAAGGACACGAGGGCTCCATGAGGGTGGAGGGCGCGCCCTACCCCCTGGGTGCGCCCCCCTACCTCGTGGGAACCTCGTGTGCTCTTCGGACTCCGTTTTCTTACATGACACGTATTTTGGTCGGTAAAAAAATTCATTATATAACCTCCCGGGGGTTTTGACTCCCGTATCACACAAAAATCTCATGTCTTTGTTTCGAGCTGTTTTTCTGACAGATCTAGATTATCATGAAGTCTCCAAGTGCTCCCAAGGACAAGTTCTTCGAGAAGGTCATCAACCCTTACCTCGCGGAGGTGGAGCGACACCCTCAAACCATTGAGATGCGTGATGGGTTGCTGCACATCCGTGATGCTGAGGGACCGAAGGGGAACGGAAGCGTGGAGACGAGGCTCGAAGCAATGGAGCAACAAGTTTTCAAGTGTCAGGGGATGGTGGAGCATGGACTCAACTCCAACTACATGATGATCGTAGAGTTCACCAACAAACACAAGCTGGATGTCGACAACATCGGGGAGACCATCTTCAAGCTTCACGAGAAAATCGAGCACCTTCAAGCTCAGATCTATGACCTGCAAAACCAAAACTGTGAGTATGAATATAGATTCAAAAGGATGAGTTTGGCTGCAGATTTGAGAATCCCAGAGACTCGGTCATCCTTCTATGATGGTGAGCATATGCCTTAGAAGAAGGACGACAAGCCTAAGCCATCAACAAAATCACCACTGTCTCCTCCAACAAAGAAGAATTGAGTATCTGGTATGGGCGCTCCACTTGGCAACTGCCAAGCTTGGGGGAGTGCCCCAGTATCGTATCACCATCACTTTTATCTTTATCGTTTTTCTTAGTTCGATCCTTTTGGTAATATCTTGATCTAGTAGAATAAAAGTTCTTAGTATGATCTAGTTGTGAGTTTTGCTTTATTATCCTTCTATGTAATCGAGTCTATGAGCTATATAATAAAGATTAGTGTTGAGTCAAGGGCTTGATTGTTTTTGTCGTGATCCCAAGTGAATAAAAGAAAAGAGAAAGAAATAAAAAGAAACAAAGAGATCATGTGACTCTTATGGAGAGTAATGAGCTCACATAGAAAGAGTATGATGAATAAAAGTTATTGAGGATTGACAAACATAGTTTTGGTCATCGTTGCAATTAATAGGAAGTAATAAAGAAAGAGAGATCTTCACATATAAATATACTATCTTGGACATCTTTTATGATTGTGAGCACTCATTAAAATATGACATGCCAAAAGAGTTGACGTTGGACAACGTAATGGGTTATGTTTTCTTACATCTGAGATAAATTATATTGTCTTGGATCCTCCAACATGTTGAGCTTGCCTTTCCCCCTCATGCTAGCCAAATTCATTGCACCAAGTAGAGATACTACTTGTGCTTCCAAATACCCTTAAACCAGTTTTGCCATGAGAGTACACCATACCTACCTATGGATTGAGTAAGATCCGTCAAGTAAGTTGTCATCGGTGCAAGCAATAAAAATTGCTCTCTAAATATGTATGATTGATTGGTGTGGAAGGAATAAGCTGTATATGATCGTGTGATATGGAAGTAATAAAAGCGACAGACTGCATAATAAAGGTCCATATCACAAGTGGCTATATAAAGTGATGTTCTTTTGCATTAGGATTTTGTGCATCCAACCATAAAAGCGCATGACAACCTCTGCTTCCCTCTGCGAAGGGCCTATCTTTTACTTTTATCTCCTATACTGCAAAAGAGTCATGGTTATCTTCACCCTTCCTTTTTAGATTTTATCCTTTGGCAAGCACAATATGTTGGAAAGATCCTGGTATATATGGCTAATTGGATGTGGGTTTTCATGAACTATTACTGTTGACATTACCCTTGAGGTAAAACGTTGGGAGGCAAAAACTATAAGCCCCTATCTTTCTCTGTGTCCGATTTAAAACTACATACCCATAAGTATTATGTGAGTCTCAGCAATTGTGAAAGACTATATGATAGTAGAGTATGTGGACTTGCTGAAAAGCTCTTATACATTGACTCTTTCCTATGTTATGATAAATTGCAATTGCCTCAATGACTGAGATTAGTTTGTCAGTTTTCAATAAAGTTTATGATTCATACTTCATATTGTGATTGAATTATTACTCTAGCATAAGATATCATATGACAAGAATTATATAAGTTGCTGGTCTAAGAATGATCATGATACCCTCATGTCCGTATTTTATTTTTATCGACACCTTCATCTCTAAACATGTGGACATATTTTTCGATTTCGGCTTTTCACTTGAGGACAAGCGAGGTCTAGGCTTGGGGGAGTTGATATGTCCATTTTGCATCATGCTTTTATATCAATATTTATTGCATTATGGGCTGTTATTACACATTATGTCACAATACTTATGCCTATTCTCTCTTATTTTACAAGGTTTACATAAAGAGGGAGAATGCCGGCAGCTGGGGTTCTGGCTGGAAAAGGAGCAAATATTAGAGACCTATTCTGCACAGCTCCAAAAGTCCTGAAACTTCACGGATGATGTTTTCCAAATATATAAAAAACATTGAGCGCAAGAACTTCACCAGGGGGGCACACCCTGCCCACGAGGGTGGGGGCGCGCCCTACCCCCTGGGCGTGCCCCCCTACCTCGTGGGCCCCCTGGTGGCCCTCCGGTGACCATCTTATGCTATATGGACTCTTTCAATGGGAAAAAATCATAAGCCATCTTCTCGGACGAAACTCCGCCGCCACGAGGCGAAACCTTGGCGGAACCAATCTAGGGTTCTAGCGGGGCTGTTCTGCCGGGGGAACTTCCCTCTCGGAGGGGGAAATCATCGCCATCATCATCACCAACGCTCCTCTCATGGGGAGAGGGAAATCTCCATCAACATCTTCATCAGCACCATCTCATCTCAAAACCCTAGTTCATCTCTTGTACCCAATTTTTGTTTCCAAGTCCGGGATTGGTCCTAGTAGGTTGCTAGTAGTGTTAATTACTCCTTGTAGTTGATGCTAGTTGGTTTAATTGGTGGAAGATCATATGTTCAGATCCTATATGCACATTAATACCACTCTGATTATGAACATGTTTATGCTTTGTGAGTAGTTACTTTTGTTCCTGAGGACATGGGAGAAGTCTTGCTATTAGTAGTCATGTGAATTTGGTATTCATTCGATATTTTGATGAGATGTATGTTGTCTCTCCTCTAGTGGTGTTATGTGAACGTCGACTACATGACACTTCACCATTGTTTGGGCCTAGAGGAAGGCATTGGGAAGTAATAAGTAGATGATAGGTTGCTAGAGTGACAGAAGCTTAAACCCTAGTTTATGCGTTGCTTCGTAAGGGACTGATTTGGATCCATATGTTTCATGCTATGGTTAGGTTTACCTTAATACTTTTGTTGTATCTGTGGATGCTTGCAATAGAGGTTAATCAAAAGTGGGATGCTTGTCCAAGTAAGGGCAGCACCCAATCACCGGTCCACCCACATACCAAATTATCAAAGTACCGAACGTGAATCATATGAGCATGATGAAAACTAGCTTGATGATATTCCCATGTGTCCTCGGGAGCGCTTTACATCATATAAGAGTTTGTCCAGGCTTGTCCTTTGCTACAAAAAGGATTGGGCCACCTTGCTGCACTTTATTTACTTTTGTTACTTGTTGCGCGTTACAAATTATCCTATCACAAAACTATCTGTTACCACTTATTTCAGTACTTGCAGAGAATACCTTGCTGGAAACCGCTTATCATTTCCTTCTACTCCTCGTTGGGTTCGACACTCTTACTTATCGAAAGGACTACGATAGATCCCCTATACTTGTGGGTCATCATGGGCTTCCTCAAAATGCCCTTGGTCTTCATGAGCAAGCAAGTTGGATGCACACCCACTTAGTTTCTTTTGTTGAGCTTTCATATACTTATAACTCTAGTGCATCCGTTGCATGGCAATCCCTACTCACTCACATTAATATCTATTAATGGGCATCTCCATAGCCTGTTGATACGCCTAGTTGATGTGAGACTATCTTCTCCCTTTTTGTCTTCTCCACAACCACCATCCTATTCCACATATAGTGCTATATCCATGGCTCACGCTCATGTATTGCGTGAAGATTGAAAAAGTTTGAGAATGTCAAAAGTATGAAACAATTGCTTGGCTTGTCATCGGGGTTGTGCATGATTTAAATATTTTGTGTGGTGAAGATAGAGCATAGCCAGACTATATGATTTTGTAGGGATAACTTTCTTTGGACATGTTATTTTGAGAAGACATGATTGCTTTGTTAGTATGCTTGAAGTATTATTATTTTTATGTCAATATGAACGTTTATCTTGAATCTTTTGGATCTGAATATTCATACCACAATTAAGAAGAATTACACTAAAATTATGCCAAGTAGCACTCCACATCAAAAATTATCTTTTTTATCATTTACCTACTCGAGGACGAGCAGGAATTAAGCTTGGGGATTCTTGATACGTCTCCAACGTATCTATAATTTTTGATTGCTCCATGCTATATTATCTACTGTTTTGGACATTATTGGGCTTTATTATCCACTTTTATAATATTTTTGGGACTAACCTATTAACCGGAGGCCCAGCCCAGAATTGCTGTTTTTTTTTACCTATTTTAGGGTTTCGAAGAAAAGGAATATCAAACGGAGTCCAAACGGAATGAAACCTTTGGGAATGTGATTTTCTCGCCGAACATGATCCAGGAGACTTGGACCCTACGTCAAGCAACCAACAGGGAGGCCACGAGGTAGGGGGCGCACCTACCCCCCCCCCCCCAGGCGCACCCTCCACCCTCGTGGGGCCTCTGTTGCTCCACCGACGTACTTCTTCCTCCTATATATACCTACGTACCCCCAAAGGATCAGATACGGAGCCAAAGACCTAATTCCACCGCCGCAACTTTTTGTATCCACGAGATCCCATCTTGGGGCATGTTCCGGAGCTCCGCTGGAGGGGGCATCCATCATGGAGGGCTTCTACATCAACACCATAGCCTCTCAGATGAAGTGTGAGTAGTTTACCTCAGACCTTCGGGGCCATAGTTATTAGCTAGATGGCTTCTTCTCTCTTTTTGGATCTCAATACAAAGTTCTCCCCCTCTCTTGTGGAGATCTATTCGATGTAATCTTATTTTTGCGGTGTGTTTGTTGAGACTGATGAATTGTGGGTTTATGATCAAGATTATCTATGAACAATATTTGAATCTTCTCTGGATTCTTTTATGTATGATTGGTTATCTTTGCAAGTCTCTTCGAATTATCAGTTTGGTTTGGCCTACTAGATTGATCTTTCTTGCAATGGGAGAAGTGCTTAGCTTTGGGTTCAATCTTACAGTGTCCTTTCCCAGTGACAGTAGGGGCAGCAAGGCATGTATTGTATTGTTGCCATCGAGGATAACAAGATGGGGTTTTTATCATATTGCATGAATTTATCCTCTACATCATGTCATCTTGCTTAAGGCGTTACTCTGTTTTCATGAACTTAATACTCTAGATGCATGCTGGATAGCGGTCGATGAGTGGAGTAATAGTAGTAGATGCAGGCAGGAGTCGGTCTACTTGTCTTGGACGTGATGCCTATATACATGATCATACCTAGATATTCTCATAACTATGCTCAATTCTGTCAATTGCTCAATAGTAATTCGTTCACCCACCGTAAAATACTTATGCTCTTGAGAGAAGCCACTAGTGAAACCTATGGCCCCCGGGTCTATCTTCATCATATTAATCTTCCAATACTTAGTTATTTCCTTTGCTTTTTACTTTGCTTTTATTTTACTTTGCATCTTTATCACAAAAATACCAAAAATATTATCCTATCATATCTATCAGATCTCACTCTCATAAGTGACCGTGAAGGGATTGACAACCTCTTTTCACGTTGGTTGCGAGGAGTTATTTGTTTTTTGCAGGTACGAGGGACTCGCGCGTAGCCTCCTACTGGATTGATACCTTGGTTCTCAAAAACTGAGGGAAATACTTACGCTACTTTGCTGCATCATCCTTTCCTCTTCAAGGAAATCCAATGCAGTGCTCAAGAGGTAGCAATCTCTCTCTTCGCCTTTGACATCAAGAAGGGATCTTCTGGAGTGAGAGTCGAATAGGTTTGGTCCTTGAGTCACATAACAAAGGAGCATGTAGAATGTGATGCAGGTAGAGGACAAGAATCATTGAGTGGAGTTGGAACAGATATGCATGATGCAAATGGCAAATTGTCTTCTCAGCATTGAAATTAGTAACACCGAGTTGTTTTCTTCGGTGGCACCGAAATGGTTCGGTTTGACCGAAAGTGGCAAACTAGTGTGTCCAAGTTCAACAAAGAAAGAGAACAATTGTCATCTTTGCTCACTAGGCAAATAAGATATCACAAAGATTTGCAAGGAATTTACTGAAGGATTTGCAATGAATTAGATGCAAGGAGTTCAGAAACGAACAAAGAATAGAAATCTAGATGAAGTTTTTTTTTGAATAAAGAAGGGTAACAAATATGCAAGAGACAAATGCAAGAGCACAGAGAAACACTAGAGAACTTCATCTAGAATTGGTCGGCGACAAAGTCACCTATGTTAGAGTATATTGACTAAGGAGTCAAGTGAGAGCACTTGATCATAGGTCATACTCATCGTTTAAGCTCGAAATGGGGTTACCATTTTTCATTTAAGCATTTTGATGTATTCACATCTTGTTGAGCTGCTTTGACCCATGAATTGGGGTAAAGCTTCTCTAAGATGGAATAACATACCTTGGGTGGTGGTGTTGAATTTGATCATGTAGTTGAACTTGTGTAGGATGCTCAAGGTTGATATAGCTCATCAAGAGTTGGGAGCAACACTTGTAGTTTGAGTTCATATACCTACATGGGTTAGTGTTGCAAGGAAGAGCACTTGTGTATCCAAAATGATAATCATGAAATTTGATACCAAATGAAATTCAATATAGAGAAATTGTCAAAGGATATGTTGAAGGATTTCATGCTTCCTTGTCTTCAACTACCATATTATAGAGACTTGGTGATGTAGAGATTGCTCAAGATGTGAGTGATTTGAAATCTCATAGATTTTGATTCAACCAAGTACCTACAAGGGTTAGATAGTATGCAAGGGTGAAAATATATCCAAGACATACGATCATCATCATAAGAGAAATATCAAGGATTAGTCAAAGGCTCATGCCTTGCATGTATCCAAATGGAGTTTGTACTCCAAGTTTGAGGCATCAATGGTGTTCAATTCACCTCTCAAATGGCAAAATACTTTCTCATCAAGCGGTTTGGTGAATATATCCGCCAATTTCTTATCGGTACGAACATGCCTAAGATCAATGTCCCCTTTAGCAACATGATCTCGAATGAAATGATGACAAAATTCAATATGCTTAGTTCGAGAATGTTGCACAGGATTGTGAGCAATCTTAATAGCACTTTCATTGTCGCAAAGCAATGGAACATGTTTCACATATATGCCATAATCTTTAAGAGTTTGGTTCATCCAAAGTAATTGAGCACAACATGAACCGGCAGCAATGTATTCCGCTTCGGCGGTGGATAAGGATATCGAGTTTTGTTTCTTGGAGGACCAAGACACAAGAGTTCTACCAAGAAATTGACAAGTACCTGCTACCTCTTGAGCATTCATTGGTTTTCCCTTGAAGAGGAAAGGGTGATGCAGCAAAGTAGCATAAGTATTTCCCTTGGTTTTTGAGAACCAAGGTATCAATCTAGTAGGAGACTACACGCAAGTCACCTAGTACCTGCACAAACAAACATGAACCTTGCAACCAACGCGATAAAGAGGTTATAAATCCCTTCACGGTCACTTACGAAAGTGAGATCTAATAGAGATAATAAGATAAATATTTTGATATTTTTGTTGTATAGATTGAAAATAAAGATTGCAAAATAAATAGTAAACTCGAATTATAGATCAAAAACTTATATGATGTAAAGTAGACTCGGGGGCCATAGATTTCACTAGTGGCTTCTCTCAAGATAGCATATATTACGGTGGGTGAACAAATTACTGTCGAGCAATTGATAGAAAGCGCATAGTTATGATGATATCTAGGCATGATCATGAACATAGGCATCACGTCTGTGTCAAGTAGACCAAAACGATTCTGCATCTACTACTATTACTTCACACATCAACCTCTATCTAGCATGCATCTAAAGTATTAAGTTCAAAAGAACAGACTAATGCATTAGGCAAGATGACATGATGTAGAGGGATAAACTCAAGCAATATGATATAAACCCCATCTTTTTATCCTCGATGGCAACAATACAATACGTGCCTTGCTGCCCCTATTATCATTGGGAAAGGACACCGCAAGATTGAACCCAAAGCTAAGCACTTCTCCCATTGCAAGAAAGTTCAATTTAGTAGGCCAAACCAAACTGATAATTCGAAGAGACTTGCAAAGGTATCAAATCATGCATATAAGAATTCATAGAAGAATCAAATATTGCTCACAGATAATCTTAATCATAAACCCACAATTCATCGGATCTTGGCAAACACACCGCAAAAAGAATTACATCGAATAGATATCCAAGAACATCGAGGAGAACTTTGTATTGAGATCCAAAGAGAGAGAAGAAGCCATCTAGCTAATAACTATGGACCCGAAGGTTTGTGGTAAACTACTCACACATCATCGAAGAGGCTATGGTGTTGATGTAGAAGCCCTCCGTGATCGAATCCCCCTCTGGCAGATCACCAGAAAAGGTCCCTAGATGGGATCTCATGGGTACAAAAGGTTGCAGCGGTGGAAAAGTGGTTTCGTGGCTCCCTCGATGTTTTTAGGGTATAAGAGTATATATAGGCGAAAGAAGTAGGTCGGTGGAGCTGCAAGGAACCCACGAGGGTGGGGGGCGCGCCGCGCTACCTCGTGTCCACCTCGGTGCTTCCTTGACATCCACTCCAAGTCTCCTGGATTGCGTTTGTTCTAAAAAAAGATCCTCGTGAAGCTTTCATTCTGTTTGGATTCCGTTTGATATTCCTTTTCTGCGAAACACTGAAATAGGCAAAAAAACAGCAATTTGCACCAGGCCTTCGGTTAATAGGTTCGTCCCAAAAATAATATAAAAGTGCATAATAAAGCCCGTAAACATCCAAAATAGATAATATAATAGCAAGGAACAATAAAAAATTATAGATACGTTGGAGACATATCAAGCATCCCCAAGCTTAATTCCTGCTCGTCCTCGAGTAGGTAAATGATAAAAACAAAATTTTTGATGTGGAATGCTACCTAACATAATTTTCAATGTATTTTTCTTTATTGTGCATGAATGTTTAGATCCGAAAGATTCTAGAGAGAAGTTTAATATTGACATAAAAATAATAATACTTCAAGCAATGCTAACCAAGCAATCATGTCTTATCAAAATAACATAGCCAAAGAAAGCTTATCCCTACAAAACCATATAGTTTGGTCATGCTTCATTTTCGTCACACAAAATGCTCCCATCATGCACAACCCCGATGACAAGCCAAGCAATTGTTTCATACTTTAGTATTTTCAAACTCTTTCAACTTTCACGCAATATATGAGCGCGAGCCATGGATATATCACTATGGGTGGAATAGAATATGATGATGGAGGTTGTGTGAGAAGACAAAAAGGGAGAAAGTCTCACATTGATGCAGCTAATCAACGGGCTATGGAGATGCCCATCAATTGATGTCAATGCAAGGACTAGGGATTGCCATGCAACGGATGCACTAGAGCTATAAATATATGAAAGCTCAACAAAAGAAACTAAGTGGGTGTGCATCCAACTTGCTTACTCAAGAAGACCTAGGGCATTTTGAGGAAGCCAATTGTTGGAATATACAAGCCAAGTTCTATAATGAAAAATTCCCACTAGTATATGAAAGTGACAACATAAGAGACTCTCTATCATGAAGATCATGGTGCTACTTTGAATCACATGTGTGAAAAAAGGATAGTAACATTGCCCCTTCTCTCTTTTTCTCTCATTTTTTGGGCCTCTTTTTTTTATTATGGCCTTTCTCTTTTTTTGAAGAACTTTACTCACATGGGAAAATGCTCTAATAATGAAAATCATCACACTTTTATTTACTTTACAACTCAAGAATTACAACTCAATACTTCGAACAAAATATGACTCTATGTGAATGCCTCCGGTGGTGTACCGGGATATGCAATGGATCAAGAGTGACATGTATGAAAGAATTATGAAGGTGGCTTTGCCACAAATACGATGTAAACTACATGATCATGCAAGGCAATATGACAATGATGGAGCATGTCATAATAAACGGAACGGTGGAAGGTTGTATGGCAATATATCTCGGAATGGCTATGGAAATGCCATAATAGGTAGGCATTGTGGCTGTTCTGAGGAAGATATAAGGAGGCTTATGTGTGATAGAGCATATCATATCATGGGGTTTGGATGCACCGGCGAAGTTTGCACCACCTCTCGAGGTGAGAAAGGGCAATGCACGGTACCGAAGAGGCTAGCAATGATGGAAGGGTGAGAGTGCGTATAATCCATGGACTCAACATTAGTCATAAAGAACTCACATACTTATTGCAAAAATCTACAAGTAATCAAAACCAAGCACTACACGCATGCTCCTAGGGGGATAGATTGGTAGGAAAAGACCTGCGCTCGTCCCCGACCGCCACTCATAAGGAAAGCAATCAAAGAACACATCATGCTTCAAATTTGTCACACAACTTTTACCATACGTGCATGCTACGGGACTTGCCAACTTCAACACAAGTATTTCTCAATTCCATAATTACCCAACTAGCACAACTCTAATATTACCACCTTTATATCTCAAAACAACTATCAAGAATCCAACTTCTCATAACATCTAATGCACTCTATATGAAAGTTTTTATTATACCCATCCCGGATGTCTATCATATTAGGACTAATTTAATAACCAAAGCAAATTACCATGTTGTTCTAAAAGACTCTCAAAATAATATAAGTGAAGCATGAGAGATCAATAATTTCTATAAAATAAAACCACCACCGTGCTCTAAAAAGATATAAGTGAAGCACTAGAGCAAAATTATCTCGTTCAAAAGATATAAGTAAAGCACATAGAGTATTCTAATAAATTACGATTCATGTGTGTCTCTCCCAAAAGGTGTGTACAGAAAGGATGATTGTGGTAAATTGAAAAGCAAAGACTCCAATTATACAAGACGCTCCAAGCAAAACACATATCATGTGGTGAATAAAAATATAGCCTCAAGTAAAGTTACCGATAGATGAAGGCGAAAGAGGGGATGCCTTCCGGGGCATCCCTAAGCTTAGGCTTTTGGTTGTCCTTGAATTTTACCTTTGGGTGCCTTGGGCATCCCCAAGCTTAGGCTCTTGCCACTCCTTGTTCCGAAAACCATCAAATATTTACCCAAAAAACTTGAAAACTTCACAACACAAAACTCAACAGAAAATCTCATGAGCTCCGTTAGTATAGGAAAACAAACCACCACTCTAAGGTATTGTAATGAACTCATTATTTATTTATATTGGTGTTAAACATGTTGTATTCCAACTTCTCCATGGTTCATACCCCCCGATACTAGCCATAGATTCATCAAAATAAGCAAACAACACACGAAAAACAGAATCTGTCAAAAACAGAACAGTCTATAGTAATCTGTAGGTTTCGAATACTTCTGTAACTCCAACAATCCTGAGAAATTAGTACATACTAAATAATTTGTATATTGATCTACTGCAGTTATAATCAGTATTTTATCGCTCTCTGGTTGAAAACTAAAATTATTCTTGTGAGCGCATACTTTCTGTGTTTTTCAACAAGATCAAATAACAATCATCCAAGAAGATCCTAAAGGCTTTACTTGGCACAAACACTAATTGAAACATAAAAACACAATCATAGTAGAGGATAGATGATTTATTTATTACTAAACAGGAACAAAAATAAAATTGGGTTACCTCCCAACAAGCGCTATCGTTTAACGCCCCTAGCTAGGCATAAAAGCAAGAATAGATCTAGGTATTGTCCTCTTTGGTAGGTAATTCTTCAATTGAACACTTATAGCCCTTAGGAGGTTCTTTATTTTTGCAAATGATCAAACTCCTAGGTAGGAAATCAAGAAATTCACTTGTATCAAAAGGTTCCTTAATGATATCTAAAAAGTTGGGGTGAACACTTACTCATTTGAGATCTTCATTTTTCTTACTAGAAGATTCACCCTTATTCTTAGGAACATAGATAAATTTGGCAACTTTGGTAGGAAGAGGATTTGAGGTGTTTTTAACGGCAGAAAAAGCGGACCCCGAGTTGGTAATAATCTCTTTGAGTTTATCGATTCGAGTGGAATCTTGATCTATCTTTTCATTAACTATGGGTTCCTTTTCCTTAAGATTTTTCAGAGTAACTCCTACCTTAGATCCATATTGAGTAATTTGATTGTGGATTTTTTATCAAAATTTTCAATTAGCTCTACAGTGGCAATTTTATTTTCAATAATATCAAGCCTTTGCATCACATGTTCCAAAGTTAAAATAGTTCCATTGACCAAAAGAGGTGGTGGGACTAACAAATCTATCATAGCATTATAAGAATCAAAAGTATGGTTTCCAAAGAAATTTCCTCCGGTGATGGTGTCAAGAACATATCTATACCAAGGAGTGATGCCTACGTAAAAATTGTGAAGAAGAACGGAAGTAGATTGCTTTTTAATAGATCTATTTTGAGCATTGCAAATTCTATACCAAGCATCTTTTAAGTTTTCTCCCTCCCTTTGTTTAAAATTAAGAACTTCATTATTGGGAGTGTTAACAATGATAGGAGAACTAGCCATGAGGGCAAAACGATCTAACACACGGACACACAAGAGGCAAGCGAAAAGAGACAAACAGAAAAGGGGCAAACGGAAAAGAGGCAAATAAAACGGCAAGAGTGAAGTGGGGGAGAGGAAAACGAGAGCAAAATGGCAAATAATGTAATGCGAGGGATAAGAGTTTGCAATGGGTACTTGGTATGTCTTGACTTGGCGTAGATCTCCCCGGAAACGGCACCAGAAATCATTCTTGCTACCTCTTGAGCATGCGTTGGTTTTCCCTTGAAGAGGAAAGGGTGATGCAGCAAAGTAGCGTAAGTATTTTCCTCAATTTTTGAGAACCAAGGTATCAATCCAGTAGGAGACTACACGCAAGTCACCTAGTACCTACACAAACAAACATGAACCTCGCAACCAACGCGATAAAGGGGCTGTCAATCCCTTCATGGTCACTTACGAAAGTGAGATCTGATAGAGATAATAAGATAAATATTTTTGGTATTTTTGTTGTATAGATTTAAAAGTAAAGATTGCAAAATAAATAGTAAACTAGAATTGTAGATCGGAAACTTATATGATGTAAAGTAGACCCGGGGGCCATAGGTTTCACTAGTGGCTTCTCTCAAGATAGCATATATTACGGTGGGTGAACAAATGACTGTCGAGCAATTGATAGAAAAGCGCATAGTTATGATGATATCTAGGCATGATCATGAACATAGGCATCACGTCTGTGTCAAGTAGACCAAAACGATTCTGCATCTACTGCTATTACTCCACACATTGACCACTCACTACTGGAAATTGCTTATTTGCCGTCCGCCTTTTCTTTGTCGTCTGCTGGCTGACGGCAAAGAAGGTCTTTGCCGTCCGCTTACGCAAAACGAATGGCAAAGAATTGGCTGATGGCAAAGAAGGTCTTTGCCGTCAGCCACTTCTTTGTCGTCAGATGCCATATGGCAAAGAGAGAGGTGGGCCCCACTAACGAGTTGCATACAAAAAACCTAACGGCCCCCCTCTTTGCCGTCTGGACGGCAAAGGGTGGCGGATGGCAAAGAGTTGACCTAACTAATGGGCCGAGCCGCCCCACTCTCTCTCTCTCCCTCTCTCTGTGTGTGTGTGTGTGTTTCTCTCGTCCTCTCTCCCCGACGACCCACCGCTGCCCTCTTGCCCCCCCCCTCCACGCTGCCCCATCGCCCCGCACCCCTCCTCTGTGATGCCCCGACCTCCACCACGCCGCCACCGCCCCCTCGCCCAGCCGACCCGCCCCCTCCCCTGCGTCGCCCCCGCCCCGTCCCACCGCGGCTGTCCGGCCTCCCCCTCCAGCGGGCCGCCACCTCCTCCAGCGGCCGCCCTCCCATCCACTGGCCGCCCCGCGCCTCCTCCACCGGCGATCCCCTGCAGGTGAGTTCTTCCCCCCTTTTTTTAGTTTAGTTTTTTTAGTTTCTTTTAGTTTAGTTTCTGTTTTAGTTATAGTTATAGTTATAGTTTTATTTTTAGTTTAGTTTTAGTTTTAGTTTATTTTAGTTTAGTTTTATTTTAGATTAGTTTTAGTTTAGAAGAAGAAGAAGAAGAAGAGTAGAAGGAGGAGGAGGAGGAGGGAGGAAGAGGAGGAGGGAGAAGAAGAAGAAGAAGACGACGACGACGACGACGAAGAAGAAGAAGAAGAAGAAGAAGAAGAAGAAGAAGAAGAAGAAGAAGAAGAAGAAGAAGAAGAAGAAGAAGAAGAAGAAGAAGAAGAAGAAGAAGAAGAAGAAGAAGAAGAAGAAGAAGAAGAAGAAGAAGAAGAAGAAGAAGAAGAAGAAGAAGAAGAAGAAGAAGAAGAAGAAGAAGAAGAAGAAGAAGAGAAGAAGGAAAGGAAAACCTCCCCCCGCCACTGCAGACTCTGCTCTGCCACACTAATCTTAGATTGTCTATAGAAACCAAAGGAGTGGGATCAGATGTATTTGAGTAGAGAGCAGAAATTGCTTAGGTCACTAATATTAACCAGAAGCCTCAAAATTTCTTAGGTTACTAATATTAACCGGGCTCTTACAAATTGGAGGGTACTATGTGGGTTTCTAGCCTATATTGATGGTGACTGGTGTAGTATGGAAGAGTTGGGGCCTCTTTGACAACTCAATTGCCTTTCACTATGGAGCCTAGAAAATGTACTCACTGCCTTGTTAGCTGCAAAGGCGAGGGTAAATGCAAAGAAACAACTCACCTCTCTTACTTTAACATGTGGTGGTAGGGTGGGAGATGGGTTCGTCCAAGGAGCTAGTCTCTGAGTTCAAGGAGGAGGAGCAAAGAAGAGGGAAAGGGAAAGGAAGAAGAAGAAGAAGAAGAAGAAGAAGAAGAAGAAGAAGAAGAAGAAGAAGAAGAAGAAGAAGAAGAAGAAGAAGAAGAAGAAGAAGAAGAAGAAGAAGAAGAAGAAGAAGAAGAAGAAGAAGAAGAAGAAGAAGAAGAAGAAGAAGAAGAAGAAGAAGAAGAAGAAGAAGAAGAAGAAGAAGAAGAAGAAGAAGAAGAAGAAGAAGAAGAAGAAGAAGAAGAAGAAGAAGAAGAAGAAGAAGAAGAAGAAGAAGAAGAAGAAGAAGAAGAAGAAGAGGGGAAGAAGAAGAAAAAGACATGTTTTATACTTTCTTATTTAGGGTTCCGCTATGTTTTGCAGTTTCTTTCTTTTACTTTAGTTGAATGTTTTTATACTGCTAGCTAGTTGCCTAGTTTGCTGACCCAAAGAAGTTAAAATAGTTATTATATGAAATTCAACTAAAGTCAACATTTTTGATGACTAGTGCTACTAATAAATTCAACTAGAGCCATCATATGTCCACAAGTGCATTTTTTTGAATGAGAAATGATAACTTGGTGTAGTTGATTATCTTCTGCTCAAAATTTCTTATGTTATAATGTTGTATGATAATGTTGTAAGGGTACTAATTGGTCTCTTCTGCTGCTTATCAGAGATGGGGGGAAACCGCCACCGTAGACTCTGGTCTGCCACACCGGAGTACGAGTTGGATGCTTTCGAGTTCTTCAGTATCATACTTGGGACTTCAGTATCATCCACGAGGCAGGTATATAAAAGGAGAGATCTCACCTTCACCCATCTCATTATGATAACTCTGTTGTTTACTACATCACTCATTGTCCCAAACTGCAGAGGCTGCCTGACACTTTTATGAACATGCTGGGTGAAGATCTGCCAAATAATGTGAAGCTGCGATGGGCTGGCAGTGGGTTTCGCACGTTGTGGAACGTGGAGTTGGTGATCAAGGAGGGCCACATGTACCTGTGTCGTGGCTGGGAGAAGTTATACCGTGCATACGACCTGCGACAGGGGTACTTCCTTCTCTTTAGGTACGATGACGACGCCACCATGCTCATCGTGATGGTGTTCAACGCGACTATGTGTCGCATGCGGTACACTGAGGACGATGATGCCAGTACGTTCTGCCTCTTCTTATTCCTCTACATTTGGCTTTGTCTCGCATCGATTGTTAACGGTCATTGTTGCATTTGGACAGGCAATGGGAGCAGCAGCAGTGATAGTGGCTACAGCCAAAGTAGCAGCGATTCTGGCTGTAGCAAAAGGAACCGTGATTCTGGCTGTAGCAAAAGCAGTAGTGATTCGGGCTGCAGCAAAGACAGCAAGGAGGATGATTCGGACTGGAGTGGGGAAGAAGAGAAGCAGAGTGGGCATCAGGCTGAGGATAACCTAGCGATGGTGGTGGCTGACCAAGGGCAAGAGATGGTGGTGGCGCACCATGGGCAAGAGATGGTGATGGCTGAGGATGACCTAGCGATGGTCGTGCCTATCCTGCCTGAAGATGGCCTCGCGATGGTGGTGGTGCCTGACAATGACCTCGTGCCGGTGGTGGCGCCGGCGATCCCACAGTTGGGCGACATGACCACGCCAATTGTGGTAGAATACTACATCCCACTGCCTCCATCGCCTCACCGCTCTTGGCGCATCAGGCTGAGGAAGGAGAAGGAGAAGAACAATGAGAACTAAACTATGTCAGGTATGTTTGATCTCCAAAATGATCTATATATACTTAGCTTTGTTTCCTCCGATATGCTTAGTTACCTATGTTAGCTCTAATATGCTTAGTTGCCTATGTTAGCTCTAATATGCTAAGTTATCTCTACTATGCTTAGTTTCCTATAGGTTAGCTCCAAGATTACTTATGTTAGCGCAAAATGACCAAGTTTACATAATAAGCTTATAGTCTTCTTCTTCTTCTCCAAAATGACATAAGTTAGCTCTAATATGCTTACTTTCCTATAGGTTAGCTCCAAAACTACTTATGTTAGCATAAAATGACCAAGGTTACATAATAAGCTTATAGTCTTCTTCTTTATTATTCTTCTTCTACTTCTTCTTCTTCTCCAAAATGACATAAGTTAGCTCTAAGTTAGCTCTAATATGCTTAGTTCACTTAAAGATGGCATAATTAGCTAGGTTGGCTTCATTTTACCTAAGTTGGCTCTAATATGCTAAGTTATCTCCAATATGCTTAGTTTCCTATAGGTTAGCTCCAAAATTACTTATGTTAGCACAAAATGACCAAGTTTACATAATAAGCTTATAGTCTTCTTCTTCTTCTTCTTATTCTTCTTCTTCTTCTTCTTCTCCAAAATGACATAAGTTAGCTCTAAGTTAGCTCTAATATGCTTAGTTCACTCAAAGATGGCATAATTAGCTAGGTTGGCTCCATTTTACCTAAGTTGGCTCTAATATGCTAAGTTATCTATAATATGCTTAGTTTCCTATAGGTGAGCTCCAAAATTACTTATACTAGCACAAAATGACCAAGTTTACATAATAAGCTTATAGTCTTCTTCTTCTTATTCTTCTTCTTCTCCAAAATGACATAAGTTAGCTCTAAGTTAGCTCTAATATGCTTAGTTTCCTATAGGTTAACTCCAAAATTACTTATGTTAGCACAAAATGACCAAGTTTACATAATAAGTATGCTTACTTCTTATAGTCTTCTTCTTCTTCATTTTCTTTTTCTTCTTCTAACATCTTGTTTATCATTCTGTAGATTTGATTTAATTCACGGAAGCTTGCATGGATGGAGTGCTTCTTTTCCATTTGTGCTTTTATTTTGTATCAATGAACTTGCATGGTTGGAACTTGTTATATGGATGGATGGATAACGGTGTTCGATGAACAAATGTGAAACTTTTGTAATATCTAAGGATGGAACTATATATGTGTTGGTTATGTATGTATATATGATGAAACTAGTGTGTTGGATATGCTTGTTGTCTATATATGTATATCTGTTTATATCTGTGAATTGATGTCAAATTGAATGAATTAAATTAAAAACAGGGTTGTACAGGCTCTTTTCCGTCAGCTAGCTGACGGCAAATATGCCACATGGCAGCTACCTATGATTCCTGGGACTGGCATGTTTGAGCACTTTGCCGTCCGCCAGCGGACGGCAAAGACCTTAGCCTCTTTGCCGTCCGCTGGCTGACGACAAAGCACGCCGTTAACCCCTAACGGCTCTCACCCAACCTCACCGTCGTCCACAATCTTTGCCGTCTACTGGCCACCATCGGCGGACGGCACAATCCTTTGTCGTCCGTTTCTACGAAGCAGATGACAAAGAAGGCCTTTGCTGGCATGTGTTCATCCGGACATTTTGCCGTCTACTGGCGAATGGCAAAGAGGTTTGCCGTCCGTGAACCATGCCTTTGTCGTCCGCCATGGCGGACGGCAAAGAAGCTAATTCCAGTAGTGGCTATCCAACATGCATCTAGAGTATTAAGTTCAAAAGAACAGACTAACGCATTAGGCAAGATGACATGATGTAGAGGGATAAACTCAAGCAATATGATATAAACCCCATCTTTTTATCCTCGATGGCAACAATACAATACGCGTGAGGGAGTCCTGGATTAGGGGGTCTCCGGACAGCCGGACTATTGGACTATGAAGATACAAGATTGAAGACTTCGTCCCGTGTCCGGATGGGACTCTCCTTGGCGTGGAAGGCAAGCTAGGCAATATGGATATGTAGATCTCCTCCCTTGTAACCGACTCTGTGTAACCCTAGTCCCCTCGGTGTCTATATAAACGGAGGGTTTAGTCCGTAGGACAATATACAATCATACGATAGGCTAGCTTCTAGGGTTTAGCCTCTACGATCTCGTGGTAGATCAACTCTTGTAATACTCATATCATCAAGAACAATCAAGTAGGACGTAGGGTATTACCTCCATCAAGAGGGCCCGAACCTGGGTAAACATCTTGTCCCCTGCCTCCTGTTACCATCCGCCTTAGACGCACAGTTCGGGACCCCCTACCCGAGATCCGCCGGTTTTGACACCGACATTGGTGCTTTCATTGAGAGTTCCACTATGCCGTCATCATAAGGCTTGATGGCTCTTTCGATCATCGGTAGTGATGCGGTCCAGGGTGAGGTTTTCCTCCCCGGACAGATCTTTGTATTCGGCGGCTTCGCACTGCGGGCCAATTCGCTGGGCCATCTGGAGCAGATCGAGAGCTACGCCCCTGGCCATCAGGTCATATTCGGAAACTTAAACTACACTGCCGACATCCACGGAGACTTGATCTTCGACGGATTCGAGCCCGTGTCAGGTGCGCCGCACATTCACGACGAGCACGACGTAACTCTATCGTCGGACAGTGTTCGGGAGATCGCATCTGCAACTACTCCGGCCTTCAATCTAGAGCAAATATCGCCATCCAAGGACGGAGGGATAGACCCCGCCATGGAGGCCGCACTCTCAGTGGCGATGGAGCCGGATACTGACTTCACCCCTTACGAGAGCCGTGTTGCCAAACCACTGGATTCGTCTCCGGCCACGGACTCCGAGCCGCCTGCATCCGTGCATATCGAATCCGACTAGGCGCCGATCATGGAGTTCACCTCCGCGGATATCTTCCAGCACTCGCCTTTCGGCGATGTGCTAAATTCATTAAGGTATCTCTCCTTGTCAGGAGAACCTTGGTTGAACTATGTCCGGCTAGAATGGGATGCGGAAGACGAAGAAATTCGCTGCCCACCCACCACCCACTTAGTAGCCACTGTCGACGACTTAACCGACATGCTCAACTTTGACTCCGAAGTTATCGACGGTATGGACAAAGATGCAGGAGACGAACAGGAACCAGCGCCCATAGGGCGCCGGACAGCCACTTCATCACATGACATATACATGGTGGATACACCCAAAGAAGGCAATGGCGAAGAGACGGCGGAGGATGGCCCCTCCAAGAAGCAATCCAAGCACCGACGTCAGCGGCGCCGCTCTAAGTCCCACCATAGCAAAAATAGCGATAACAACGCAAGAGAAAATAACACTCCGGTCGACTCCAGAGGAAACGACGGCCACATTGCACCGGCGGCAGAGCACGATGAGGCTGCAAGTGGCGAACATAGTACGGATCCGACGTCTGAACACGGCGACGCCGAGGATAAACCTCATCAAACCCCCTCTAGGGAGGAAAACAGTCCGGACGAAGATGCACACATCATCCCGAAAAAGCACTTGGAGCAAGAGAACCTCCGCGGAAGGCTTATTGCCACAACGAGTAGTCTGAAGAAGCAGAAGCAAAGGCTTAAGGCCGCACAAAATACACTCAACAGCAGGTGGAACAAAGAGCTCGACAACGAAGCAAAGTATGGTGGAAGTTACCACACAAAGAGGTATCCAAAGCGCAAGCTATTACCTGAATTCGACGACGAGGCCTTAGAGCCCACATAGCCAAAAAATGAAACGGCCAACCGGTCGGATCAACCACCCTGTGACCGCGATAGAGCGGCTAACAAGGTTGCAGATAAGTCAACACACGATCTACGTGAGGACTTGCGCCAAAAATCCGGTATGACCAGATCCATCTATGGATCTAGGAAACGCGCTCCGGCACAAAATCAAAACCGAATACTGCAACCGTCTGAACGCCATGGCACATCCCAATACAGGGGTGCCGCACACCCCCTATGTTTCACCGATGAGGTGCTGGACCACGAATTCCCAGAAGGATTCAAACCAGTGAACATAGAGGCGTATGACGGGACCACAGACCCTGGGGTCTGGATTGAGGACTTTATCCTCCATATCCATATGGCTCGCGGAGACGATCTCCATGCCATTAAATACTTGCCCCTCAAGCTTAAAGGACCAGCTCGGCACTGGCTGAAAAGCCTCCCCGAAAACTCAATTGGAAGTTGGGGGAGCTCGAGGACGCTTTTCGGGCTAATTTTCAAGGGACCTATGTCCGATCTTCGGATGCAGACGATTTAAGTCATATAATTCAACAGTCTGGAGAGTCCACCCGAAAGCTTTGGAACAGATTTCTCACCAAGAAGAACCAAATCATCGACTGTTCGGACGCCGAAGCCTTAGCAGCTTTCAAACACAGTGTCCGAGACGAATGGCTCGCCAGACACCTCGGCCAAGAAAAACCGAGAACAATGGCAGCCATAACAAGCCTCATGACTCGCTTTTGCGCAGGTGAAGACAGCTGGTTAGCCCGCAGTAGCACCAGCGACCCAAGCACATCCGAAGTCAGGGATGGCAATGGAGAACCACGACGCAATAAAAGCAAGCATCAAAACAAAGAAGATAGCCCAGATAATATGACAGTAAACACCGAATTCAGGGGCTCTCGGCCAAGTCAGCGGAAAAAGCCTTTCAAAGGCAGCAGAGATGAACCGTCTGGCCTAAACAAGATTCTTGACAAACTATGTCAGATTCATGGCACCCCCGATAAACCTGCAAATCACACCCACAGAGAATGTTGGGTCTTCAAGCAGGCCGGTAAGCTAAACGCCAAACACAAGGGGGGGAGACACCAAGCGAAGACGAGGACGAGCCTCACCAGCAAAGCACTAGAGGACAGAAAAAATTCCCACCAGAGGTTAAAACAGTAAACATGATCCATGTGACGAAGAGGAGAAGCAAACATGCACTCCGAGACACACGCGCCATAGAACCCGTCACCCCAGGCTCAACCCCTGGTTGGCCTGCCCGATCACTTTTGATCGCGGGGATCACGCGACAAGCATCCGGCACGAAGGATTGGCTGCCTTGGTGTTAGACCCAATAATAAACGGATACCATCTCACACGAGTCCTCATGGATGGCGGCAATGGTCTAAATCTGATATATCAGGACACAGTCTGCAAAATGGGGATAGACCCGACAAAAATAAGCCACCATACTACTACCTTCAAGGGAGTAAGACCAGGCCTAGAGGCCCGCTGCACGGGCTCTCTATTACTAGAGGTTGTATTCGGTTCTTCCGACAACTTCCGAAGCCAAAGGTTAACTTTCTACATCGCTCCATTCCGAAGTGGCTATCAGGCACTACTCGGAAGAGCGGCCTTCACTCGTTTTAATGCAATATCGCATTACGCTTCCCTCAAGCTTAAGATGCCTGGTCCACGTGGCACCATCACAGTTAGCGAAAACACTGAGCATTCTCTACGCGCGGAAGAATGTGCGGCGGCTTTAGCCACCGAGCACTAGGCGGCCTCACCAACCAGAAAAAATGACAGGTCGTCAAGACCACGGACACGGTTAGACGAGTCCGGTGCACCACTACATATACATGAGATTGGTTTGATGATCAAACCCTCCTAGACAGTACCAAGGGCTTCCCGCGTGTAATCAGGGCTAGTCCGGCTCAACTTGACTTATCTTGAATTTTAATGGTTTATTGATAATAACCAATTTTCTGGCACGGCAACCTTCACCTAAGTTCTTCTCTTTTACAGATGACAATCATGCTACACCCGTCCAGGACATGGCACAACGGAGACACAGGCACAGACGTGCAGTAGGGACCCGCTCAAAGGTTTCTTTTCAGATTAAGACCCTGCGTAAACCTTTTTTTACTGTCTCTTGTTGTTCACATCCTCCGGATACTCAATACAACCGAGAAGGATGCTGACATTATTGGCATGTCGCCACGTCAGGATATTGCACATACCTGGACACCCGGGGTTTATTACTAAGGGCATTGTTCAGCCCGGCATATGTTATAAAGACCGAATACCTTAGGGAGTGTTCGGCGTCGCAAGTTTGTCCTTATATGCATCAGCTCCGAATCATGTCTTTGGTCAAATGTTGGGTTTGCCCGGCTCCCATGTTTTGGTACCTTACGTTCCGCAATATCGGCTAAGGTAGCACTGGGAGAACTACAGCGATTGTGCTCTGGTTCATCCGGATGAGCACCTCAGTAGAGAAAGATGAAAACTGACTGTCATGATATAGCGTGAGACTGGTCAACCACTCGATGACTCAGCGGAATCTTTGGGATTCCTCCGCATTAACAAAGGGTCGTTTCCCGGTCATGTACGTACGCGCCCCGTATTCGGACAAGCGCAGAAGTACCAGGGGCTCTATAGTAGCCCCACCATCAAACTCCTATGGCTAAGTGAAAGTGTTAAAGCAATATAGTCCGATTGCCTCGTTCCCTGCGCTACCACCTCCTTAATGGACCAAGACGTTGGATCAAGTGTGAATACGCGTTTTTTGCGAATACCCCTGCATTATATGCGTGGGGGCGGAAGTCGACGACTACAAACTTTCAGGTTATACACATATATACATAAACGGCCGCACAGGAGGCATCATAATACTTTCAGGCAAAAGTATAAACACAGCCTTGATAACTCAATAAAACATTGTTTTTACAATGGGAGTACATATCACTAGAACATAATATTCTTCAAGCACTGAGCCTCTATCGAACGAGCGCCTTCAAGAACTTCTTCAAAGTAGTGCTCGGCAGCCACTCGGCCCACAGTCGAACCCTGTGTTGCAACAGTGGTGGCCTCCATCTCTGCCTGGTATGTCTTGACACGGGCAAAGGCCATCCGCGCACCCTCTATGCATGCCGACCTCTTCATAGCATCGATGTGCGGCACAGCACCAAGGAATTGTTGCACTAAACTAAAGTAACTATTCGGCCTTGGCCCTCCCGGCCATAGATGATCCACAACGGACCTCATGGCAAGTTCGGACAATCTATGGAGCTCGGCCCACTCGGCCATTCGCTCATTCAACAGCAACGGACGCACTGGAGCATGGAACTATGACCAGAACAGCTTTTCCACTTCGCGATCTTTTTGATCCTTGAAGTACTCGGCCGCATCAGCAGCACTTGCTGTCAAATCCACGTAGGCGTCTGCAGAACTCCATAGTTGATCAAGAGAAGCATAATTCGGATCTCCGAACTTAGTCCGCAACAAGAAGGGCTTCCCAGCCACGATATCCACAGCTTGACGCAGCTCCTCCTTCGTCGCTCTGATTTTGGAGCGGGCTTCCTTGGCTGCTACCATGGCCTTCTCCAGGTCCGTCGCCCTCGCTCGGCTTTCTTTTTCAAGAAGCTGGTAACGGTCAGCGGCATCTTTCAACTCAATGGCCATCTTTGCTATCCTTTCCTTGCTCTGGCGATGCGCAGACTGTTCGGCCCTCAGCTCTTCGACTGCCTTTAGAGCGGCCGCATCGCTATTCCTTGCTTGTTCCTTGGCTCGGGCAAGCTCCGCCCGAAGGGTCTCCACAGTGGCAGCTCCATCTGTAGTCACAACATATTAAAGATACTGGCATCATGCTCCTCTTACTATGTGTTGATCACTGGAGAAATCACTTACCCTATGCCTCGTCAAGCCGCTTGTTGACAAGCACGATGTCGGCATCTGCCGCATCAAGTTGCCGCTTTAGCTCGACAAACCCATCAGTCCGGCTAGCCACCGGAGCTTCAGCCACCTGCACATAAAGGCGGTCTGGTTATTACCTGGGACTATGATCCTCTGTTTGCCGCCGTTTTTTACGGCAACTAGAGTCTCAGGGGCTACTATCTTCATAGGGCACACCTAATGTGTGCGGTACTGTCAAAAGCATACACTATTTCTCGTACCTCAAAGCCTTTTAGTAGACTCATAAAAGCTTCACGAAATCCGCTTTTAGGGGATGAAATCCTTTCAATTACCGTACCCATTAGCGTTCAATGTGCTTCTAAGATGGCCGCTTGCTCCAGAAGATCCTTCAGTGCGTCCGACCGCACACTGTACGGTTCCGGACTCTTCCTGTTGCTCTCTTTAGGAGTCGAATACTGAGGAATCCGGGTGGCCAAGGGATTACCCTCTGGCCTTGGCGGATCAGGAGAAACCCTCTGCGACGACACTTCAGGGTCGCCCGCCTCATGAGGCGGGGTGGCAGGGGGAGGTATTTCGCTCTCCATCATCTCTGGAAGAAGATCCCCCGAAGACAAACTCTGTCAAGAAGGGCTACGATCCGAACTACAAGATATAAGCTTTGGTTATTGTCTAAGTACTTTTCGATTACTTACAGCTCAGTAGAGGGCTGATTCCCTTGCGGACACTGTGCGGCAAGAGTAGCCTCGAGGCAGAACCCTCTGGTGAAGATTTCTTCCCCCGTTTGGAAACCTTTGTTTCCGGACCTTCAGAGGTGGTCCTCTTCCTTCCTCGGGGAGAGGGAATGTCAGATTCTTCTCCCTAGTTATCCTCCCTCGCGGAGGCGCTCATTCCCCCGGTCGGGATGAGTAGCGAGTGAGGCTCGCTTTCGGCCTCTTTATTCCCCCCTTTATCTTCCTTCGAGGGCACCTGATAAGGCGCCGGCTCGAGCATTCTGTCCAATACCAGATTGGCCAAGCCTTCAAGAAGGGGGCCGAACACCTGATCATCTTCGGCTTTGTTATCCAGTCCTGGTCAAAGAGCGACTTTTCAGAATGATGTCATGATAAATAAAAGGACAGCGTGTTCGGCCACGGGATTACTTACTTGGTTGTCAGGGCGGTTGCAGCTCAGACCCGCATCCTCGGTGGTGTCCGAACACTCTATTTGGGGTCCGAAGAACACTTTATACATCTCTTCGAGCGTCATGCCGAGGAAGTGTTGAATACTTTGCGGTCCTTCCGGGTTGAATTCCCACATACGGAGGGGTCGACATTTGCAAGGCTGGACTCAACGAACTAGCATAACTTGCATTACCATAACCAGGCTGAAATCTCTCTCAAAGAGATCTTGGATGCGGCTCTGCAATATCGCCACATCCTTTGCTGGACCCTAGCTTAGCCCCTGCTGATCCATGATGTCAGTTGTGGTGGGAGGCCCGGGTGAAAGGCAGGGGCGGCTACCCACTCGGCACTTCGGGGAGCTGTGATATAAAACCACTCCCGTTGCCACAAATTGGACACCTCTGGGAAGGAACCATCTGGCCATGGAGCATCAGTGCTTTTGCTTATTACGGCACCTCCGGACTCTATGTGCCGCCCCTCGATCATCTTCGGCTTCACATTGAAGGTCTTGAGCCACAGGCCGAAGTGAGGGGTAATGCGGAGGAAGGCCTTACATACGACGATGAACGACGAGATGTGAAGGAGGGAATCCGGGGCCAGATCGTGGAAATCCAGCCCATAATAGAACATGAGCCCCCAAACAAAGGGATCCAGAGCAAGGCCTAGTCCTCGGAGGAAGTGAGAGATGAACACAACACTCTCGTTGGGTTCGGGAGTAGGGATGACCTGCCCTCGGGCGGGCAGCCTGTGCGAAATTTCGGCGGTCAGATATCTGGCCTCTCTCAGCTTCTTGATGTCCTCCTCTGTGATAGAGGAAGGCATCCACCGACCTTGGAGGTTGGATCCGGACATGGTTGAAGGTCCGAAGCGCCTGACCTGAGCCTGGGGTGTTAGAACTCGAGGCAGGGGAAGGATTCGATTGAGCGCGAGAGGAAAAAAGGACAGGTCTTGGCCTCTTTATAAAGAGGGTGAATGTCAAGCGTCCTCCTCGCGGCCGTTTTGGACTCGCCTAAAATCGAGGAGTCATACCAACGGGCACGAGTGGGTTACCCACATCCGTATTGATGAGAATCCCGTAATAAGGGGGACACGATCTCTGCTTCGACAAGACGTGTCAAGAAAACTGCCTCGCAATATGTGCAGTGCTGGTTGGGGGAAAACGGTTCGGATGATGGCCGGACCATGACTTGACGTCGTGCTCTCAAAACACATTAGCAGATTAGATTTGTGGAAATATTATTCTCTCTACGGTGGTATGTGGAAATTGTTTTGCAGAGCCGGACACTATCCTTGTGTTCAAAATCTTCTATGGAGTATTCGGAGGAGGAACCCGCCTTGCAATGCCGAAGACAATACTGCGTGCCGGACTCATCGTCATTGAAGCCTGGTTCAGGGGCTACTAAGGGAGTCCTGGATTAGGGGGTCTACGGACAGCCGAACTATATCCTTTGGACGGACTGTTGGACTATGAAGATACAAGATTGAAGACTTCATCCCGTGTCCGGATGGGACTCTCCTTGGCGTGGAAGGCAAGCTAGGCAATACCGATATGTAGATCTTGTTGGGGAATGTAGTAATTTCAAAAAAAATTCCTACGCACACGCAAGATCATGGTGATGCACAGCAACGAGTGGGGAGAGTGTTGTCTACGTACCCACGCAGACCGACTGCGGAAGCATTGACACAACATAGAGGAAGTAGTCGTATGTCTTCCCGATCCGACCGATCCAAGCACCGTTACTCCGGCACCTCCGAGTTCTTAGCACACGTACAGCTCGATGACGATCCCCGGGCTCCGATCCAGCAAAGCATCGGGGAGGAGTTCCGTCAGCACGATGGCGTGGTGACGATCTTGATGTTCTACCGACGCAGGGCTTCGCCTAAGCACTACAACAATATGATCAAGGTGGAATATGGTGGCAGGGGGCACCGCACACGGCTAAGGAACAATCTCAATGATCAACTTGTGTGTCTAGAGGTGCCCCCTGCCTCCGTATATAAAGGAGCCAAGGGGGAGGGGGCCGCCGGCCAGGAGGAGGGCGCAGGAGGAGTCCTACTCCTACCGGGAGTAGGACTCCCCCCCCCCCCAATCCTAGTTGGACTAGGATTCCCCGAGGGGAAAAGAGAGAGAAGGGGGCCGGCCACCTCTCCTAGTCCTAATAGGACTAGGGGAGGGGGGAGGCGCGCGGCCACCTTGGGCTGCCCCTTTCTCCTTTCCACTAAAGCCCATTAAGGCCCATATGGCTCCCCGGGGGTTCCGGTAACCTCCCGGTACTCCGGTAAAATCCCGATTTCACCCGGAACACTTCCGATATCCAAATGTAGGCTTCCAATATATCAATCTTTATGTCTCGACCATTTCGAGACTCCTCGTCATGTCCGTGATCACATACGGGACTCCAAACTAACTTCGGTACATCAAAATGCATAAACTCATAATAACTGTCATCGTAACGTTAAGCGTGCGGACCCTATGGTTCGAGAACAATGTAGACATGACTGAGACACATCTCCGGTCAATAACCAATAGCGGGACCTGGATGCCCATATTGGCTCCTACATATTCTACGAAGATCTTTATCGGTCAGACCGCATAACAACATACGTTGTTCCCTTTGTCATCGGTATGTTACTTGCCCGAGATTCGATCGTCGGTATCCAATACCTAGTTCAATCTCGTTACCGGCAAGTCTCTTTACTCGTTCCGTAATACATCATCTCGCAACTAACTCATTAGTCGCAATGCTTGCAAGGCTTATGTGATGTGCATTACCGAGAGGGCCCAGAGATACCTCTCCGACAATCAGAGTGACAAATCCTAATCTCGAAATACGCCAACCCAATATCTACCCTTGGAGACACCTATAGAGCTCCTTTATAATCACCCAGTTACGTTGTGACGTTTGGTAGCACACAAAGTGTTCCTCTGGTAAACGGGAGTTGCATAATCTCATAGTCGTAGGAACATGTATAAGTCATGAAGAAAGCAATAGCAACATACTAAACGATCGGGTGCTAAGCTAATGAAATGGGTCATGTCAATCAGATCATTCAACTAATGATGTGACCTCGTTAATCAAATAACAACACCTTGTTCATGGTTAGGAAACATAACCATCATTGATTAACGAGCTAGTCAAGTAGAGGCATACTAGTGACACTAAGTTTGTCTATGTATTCACACATGTATTATGTTTCCGGTTAATACAATTCTAGCATGAATAATAAACATTTATCATGTTATAAGGAAATAAATAATAACTTTATTATTGCCTCTAGGGCATATTTCCTTCAGTCGCCCACTTGCACTAGAGTCAATAATCTAGATTACACAGTAATGATTCTAACACCCATGGAGCCTTGGTGCTGATCATGTTTTGCTCGTGGAAGAGGCTTAGTCAACGGGTCTGCCACATTCAGATCCGTATGTATCTTGCAAATCTCTATGTCTCCCACCTGGACCAGATCCCGGATGGAATTGAAGCGTCTCTTGAAGTGCTTGGTCCTCTTGTGAAATCTGGATTCCTTTGCCAAGGCAATTGCACCAGTATTGTCACAAAAGATTTTCATTGGACCCGGTGCACTAGGTATGACACCTAGATCGGATATGAACTCCTTCATCCAGGCTCCTTCGTTCGATGCTTCCGAAGCAGCTATGTACTCCGCTTCACATGTAGATCCCGCTACGACGCTTTGTTTAGAACTGCACCAACTGACAGCTCCACCGTTTAATGTAAACACGTATCCTGTTTGCGATTTGGAATCGTCCGGATCAGTGTCAAAGCTTGCATCAACGTAACCTTTTACGGTGAGCTCTTTGTCACCTCCATATACGAGAAACATATCCTTAGTCCTTTTCAGGTATTTCAGGATGTTCTTGACCGCCGTCCAGTGATCCACTCCTGGATTACTTTGGTACCTCCCTGCTAAACTTATAGCAAGGCACACATCAGGTCTGGTACACAGCATTGCATACATGATAGAGCCTATGGCTGAAGCATAGGGAACATCTTTCATTTTCTCTCTATCTTCTGCAGTGGTCGGGCATTGAGTCTGACTCAACTTCACACCTTGTAACGCAGGCAAGAACCCTTTCTTTGCTTGATCCATTTTGAACTTCTTCAAAATCTTGTCAAGGTATGTGCTTTGTGAAAGTCCAATTAAGCATCTTGATCTATCTCTATAGATCTTTATGCCTAATATGTAAGCAGCTTCACCGAGGTCTTTCATTGAAAAACTCTTATTCAAGTATCCCTTTATGCTATCCAGAAATTCTATATCATTTCCAATCAGCAATATGTCATCCACATATAATATCAGAAATGCTACAGAGCTCCCACTCACTTTCTTGTAAATAGAGGCTTCTCCGAAAGTCTGTAGAAAACCAAATGCTTTGATCAAACTATCAAAGTGTTTATTCCAACTCCAGGAGGCTTGCACCAGTCCATAAATGGATCGCTGGAGCTTGCACACTTTGTTAGCTCCCTTTGGATCGACAAAACTTTCCGGTTGCATCATATACAACTCTTCTTCCAGAAATCCATTCAGGAATGCAGTTTTGACATCCATCTGCCAAATTTCATAATCATAAAACGCGGCAATTGCTAACATGATTCGGACAGACTTAAGCATCGCTATGGGTGAGAAGGTCTCATCGTAGTCAACCCCTTGAACTTGTCGAAAACCTTTTTGCGACAAGTCAAGCTTTATAGACAGTAACATTACCGTCAGCGTCAGTATTTTTCTTGAAGATCCATTTATTCTCAATTGCTTGTCGATCATCGGGCAAGTCAACCAAAGTCCATACTTTGTTCTCATACATGGATCCCATCTCAGATTTCATGGCTTCAAGCCACTTTGCGGAATCTGGGCTCACCATCGCTTCTTCATAGTTCGTAGGTTCATCATGATCTAGTAGCATGACTTCCAGAACTAGATTACCGTACCACTCTGGCGCGGATCTTACTCTGGTTGATCTACGAGGTTCAGTAGTATCTTGTTCTGAAGTTTCATGATCATTATCATTAACTTCCTCACTTATTGGTGTAGGTGTCGCAGAAACAGTTTTCTGTGATGTACTACTTTCCAACAAGGGAGTAGGTACAGTTACCTCGTCAAGTTCTACTTTCCTCCCACTCACTTCTTTCGAGAGAAACTCATTCTCAAGAAAGTTTCCGAATTTAGCAACAAAAGTCTTGCCTTCGGATCTGTGATAGAAGGTGTATCCAATAGTTTCCTTTGGATATCCTATGAAGACACATTTCTCCGATTTGGGTTCGAGCTTATCAGGTTGAAGCTTTTTCACATAAGCATCGCAGCCCCAAACTTTCAGAAACGACAACTTTGGTTTCTTGCCAAACCATAGTTCATAAGGCGTCGTCTCAACGGAGTTTGATGGTGCCCTATTTAACGTGAATGCAGCCGTCTCTAGAGCGTATCCCCAAAACGATAGCGGTAAATCAGTAAGAGACATCATAGGTCGCACCATATCTAGTAAAGTACGATTACGATGTTCAGACACACCATTACGTTGTGGTGTTCCGGGTGGCGTGAGTTGCGAAACTATTCCACAATTTTTCAAATGTACACCAAACTCGTAACTCAAATATTCTCCTCCACGATCGGATCGTAGAAACTTTATTTTCTTGTTACGATGATTTTCAACTTCACTCTGAAATTCTTTGAACTTTTCAAACGTTTCAGACTTATGTTTCATTAAGTAGATATACCCATATCTGCTTAAGTCATCTGTGGAGGTGAGAAAATAACGATATCCGCCACGAGCCTCAACATTCATCGGACCACATACATCTGTATGTATGATTTCCAACAAATCTGTTGCTCTCTCCATAGTACCGGAGAACAGTATTTTAGTCATCTTGCCCATGAGGCACGGTTCGCAAGTACCAAGTGATTCATAATCAAGTGGTTCCAAAAGTCCATCAGTATGGAGTTTCTTCATGCGCTTTACACCGATATGACCTAAACGGCAGTGCCACAAATAAGTCGCACTATCATTATCAACTCTGCATCTTTTGGCTTCTACATTATGAATATGTGTATCACTACTATCGAGATTCAACAAGAATAGACCACTCTTCAAGGGTGCACGACCATAAAAGATATTACTCATATAAATAGAACAACCATTATTCTCTGATTTAAATGAATAACCGTCTCGCATTAAACAAGATCCAGATATAATGTTCATGCTCAACGCTGGCACCAAATAACAATTATTTAGGTCTAATACTAATCCCGAAGGTAGATGTAGAGGTAGCGTGCCGACTGCGATCACATCGACTTTGGAACCGTTTCCCACGCGCATCGTCACCTCGTCCTTAGCCAATCTTCGCTTAATCCGTAGTCCCTGTTTCGAGTTGCAAATATTAGCAACAGAACCAGTATCAAATACCCAGGTGCTACTGCGAGCATTAGTAAGGTACACATCAACAACATGTATATCACATATACCTTTGTTCACCTTGCCATCCTTCTTATCCGCCAAATACTTGGGGCAGTTCCGCTTCCAGTGACCAGTCTGCTTGCAGTAGAAGCACTCAGTTTCTGGCTTAGGTCCAGACTTGGGTTTCTTCTCCTGAGCAGCAACTTGCTTGCCGTTCTTCTTGAAGTTCCCCTTCTTCTTCCCTTTGCCCTTTTTCTTGAAACTAGTGGTTTTGTTAACCATCAACACTTGATGCTCCTTCTTGATTTCTACCTCCGCAGCTTTTAGCATTGCGAAGAGCTCGGGAATAGT
Source organism: Triticum monococcum (assembly GCA_034509565.1). Taxonomy (NCBI): domain Eukaryota; kingdom Viridiplantae; phylum Streptophyta; class Magnoliopsida; order Poales; family Poaceae; genus Triticum; species Triticum monococcum. Next base: position 58,109,895 of record CM067846.1, on the reverse strand, counting down.
CTTGTTCATCCCTTGCATATTATAGTTCATCACGAAGCTCTTATAGCTTGGTGGCAGTGATTGGAGAATTCTGTCAATGACGCAATCATCTGGAAGATTAACTCCCATCTGAATCAAGTGATTATTATACCCAGACATTTTGAGTATATGCTCACTGACAGAACTGTTCTCCTCCATCTTGCAGCTATAGAACTTATTGGAGACTTCATATCTCTCAATCCGGGCATTTGCTTGAAATATTAACTTCAACTCCTGAAACATCTCATATGCTCCATGACGTTCAAAACGTCGTTGAAGTCCCGATTCTAAGCCGTAAAGCATGGCACACTGAACTATCGAGTAGTCATCAGCTTTGCTCTGCCAGACGTTCATAACATCTGGTGTTGCTCCAGCAGCAGGCCTGGCACCTAGCGGTGCTTCCAGGACGTAATTCTTCTGAGCAGCAATGAGGATAATCCTCAAGTTACGGACCCAGTCCGTGTAATTGCTACCATCATCTTTCAACTTTGCTTTCTCAAGGAACGCATTAAAATTCAACGGAACAACAGCACGAGCCATCTATCTACAATCAAACTTAAACAAGCAAGATACTATCAGGTACTAAGTTCATGATAAGTTTAAGTTCAATTAATCAAATTACTTAAGAACTCCCACTTAGATAGACATCCCTCTAATCCTCTAAGTGATCACGTGATCCAAATCAACTAAACCATGTCCGATCATCATGTGAGATGGAGTAGTTTCATTGGTGAACATCACTATGTTGATCATATCTACTATATGATTCACGCTCGACCTTTCGGTCTCCGTGTTCCGAGGCCATATCTGTATATGCTTGGCTCGTCAAGTATAACCTGAGTATTCCGCGTGTGCAACTGTTTTGCACCCGTTGTATTTGAACGTAGAGCCTATCACACCCGATCGTCACGTGGTGTCTCAGCACGAAGAACTTTCGCAACGGTGCATACTCAGGGAGAACACTTCTTGATAATTTAGTGAGAGATCATCTTATAATGCTACCGTCAATCAAAGCAAGATAAGATGCATAAAAGATAAACATCACATGCAATCAATATAAGTGATATGATATGGCCATCATCATCTTGTGCCTGTGATCTCCATCTCCGAAGCACCGTCATGGTCACCATCATCACTAGCGCGACACCTTGATCTCCATCGTAGCATCGTTGTCGTCTCGCCAATCTTATGCTTCCACGACTATCGCTACCGCTTAGTGATAAAGTAAAGCATTACATCACGATTGCATTGCATACAATAAAGTGACAACCATATGGCTCCTGCCAGTTGCCGATAACTCGGTTACAAAACATGATCATCTCATACAATAAAATTTAGCATCATGTCTTGACCATATCACATCACAACATGCCCTGCAAAAACAAGTTAGACATCCTCTACTTTGTTGTTGCAAGTTTTACGTGGCTGCTACGGGCTTAAGCAAGAACCAATCTCACCTACGCATCAAAACCACAACGATAGTTTGTCAAATAGACTCCGTTTTAACCTTCACAAGGACCGGGCGTAGCCACACTCGGTTCAACTAAAGTTGGAGAGACAGTCGCCCGCAAGCCACCCGTGTGCAAAGCACGTCGGGGGAACCGGTCTCGCGTAAGCGTACGCGTAATGTTGGTCCGGGTCGTCTCGTCCAACAATACCGCCGAACCAAAGTATGACATGCTGGTAGGCAGTATGACTTATATCGCCCACAACTCACTTGTGTTCTACTCGTGCAAATAACATCAAACCATAAAACCTAGGCTCGGATGCCACTGTTGGGGAACGTAGTAATTTCAAAAAAATTCCTACACACACGCAAGATCATGGTGATGCACAGCAACGAGAGGGGAGAGTGTTGTCTATGTACCCACGCAGACTGACTGCGGAAGCGTTGACACAACATAGAGGAAGTAGTCGTACGTCTTCCCGATCCGACCGATCCAAGCACCGTTACTCCGGCACCTCCGAGTTCTTAGCACACGTACAGCTCGATGACGATCCCCGGGCTCCGATCCAGCAAAGCGTCGGGGAGGAGTTCCCTCAGCACGACGGCGTGGTGACGATCTTGATGTTCTACCGACGCAGGGCTTCGCCTAAGCACTACAACGATATGATCGCGGTGGAATATGGTGGCTGGGGGCACCGCACACGGCTAAGGAACGATCTCAATGATCAACTTGTGTGTCTAGAGGTGCCCCCTGCCTCTGTATATAAAGGAGCCAAGGGGGAGGGGGCCGCCGGCCAGGAGGAGGGCGCAGGAGGAGTCCTACTCCTACCGGGAGTAGGACTCCCCCCCCCCCCCAATCCTAGTTGGACTAGGATTCCCCGAGGGGAAAAGAGAGAGAAGGGGGCCGGCCACCTCTCCTAGTCCTAATAGGACTAGGGGAGGGGGAGGTGCGCGGCCACCTTGGGCTGCCCCTTTCTCCTTTCCACTAAAGCCCATTAAGGCCCATATGGCTCCCCGGGGGTTCCGGTAACCTCCCGGTACTCCGGTAAAATCCCGATTTCACCCGGAACACTTCCGATATCCAAATATAGGCTTCCAATATATCAATCTTTATGTCTCGACCATTTCGAGACTCCTCGTCATGTCCGTGATCACATACGGGACTCCGAACTAACTTCGGTACATCAAAATGCATAAACTCATAATAACTGTCATCGTAACGTTAAGCGTGCGGACCCTACGGTTCGAGAACAATGTAGACATGACTGAGACACATCTCCGGTCAATAACCAATAGCGGGACCTGGATGCCCATATTGGCTCCTACATATTCTACGAAGATCTTTATCATTCAGACCGCATAACAACATACGTTGTTCCCTTTGTCATCGGTATGTTACTTGCCCGAGATTCGATCGTCGGTATCCAATACCTAGTTCAATCTCGTTACCGGCAAGTCTCTTTACTCGTTCCGTAATACATCATCTTGCAACTAACTCATTAGTCGCAATGCTTGCAAGGCTTATGTGATGTGCATTACCGAGAGGGCCCAGAGATACCTCTCCGACAATCGGAGTGACAAATCCTAATCTCAAAATACGCCAACCCAACATCTACCCTTGGAGACACCTGTGGAGCTCCTTTATAATCACCCAGTTACGTTGTGACGTTTGGTAGCACACAAAGTGTTCCTCCGGTAAACGGGAGTTGCATAATCTCATAGTCGTAGGAACATGTATAAGTCATGAAGAAAGCAATAGCAACATACTAAATGATCGGGTGCTAAGCTAATGAAATGGGTCATGTCAATCAGATCATTCAACTAATGATGTGACCTCGTTAATCAAATAACAACACCTTGTTCATGGTTAGGAAACATAACCATCATTGATTAACGAGCTAGTCAAGTAGAGGCATACTAGTGACACTAAGTTTGTCTATGTATTCACACATGTATTATGTTTCCGGTTAATACAATTCTAGCATGAATAATAAACATTTATCATGTTATAAGGAAATAAATAATAACTTTATTATTGCCTCTAGGGCATATTTCCTTCAGATCTCCTCCCTTGTAACCGAATATGTGTAACCCTAGTCCCCTCCGGTGTCTATATAAACCGAAGGGTTTAGTCCGTAGGACAATATACCATCATACCATAGGCTAGCTTCTAGGGTTTAGCCTCTATGATCTCATGGTATATCAACTCTTGTAATACTCATATCATCAAGAACAATCAAGCAGGACGTAGGGTATTACCTCCATCAAGAGGGCCCGAACCTGGGTAAACATCGTGTCCCCTGCCTCCTGTTACCATCCGCCTTAGATGCACAGTTCGGGACTCCCTACCCGAGATCCGCCGGTTTTGACACCGACAACGCGCCTTGCTGCCCTACTGTCACTGGGAAAGGACACCGCAAGATTGAACCCAAAGCTAAGCACTTCTCCCATTGCAAGAAAGATCAATCTAGTAGGCTAAACCAAACTGATAATTCGAAGACTTGCAAAGATATCAAATCATGCATATAAGAATTCATAAAAGAATCAAATATTGCTCATAGATAATCTTAATCATAAACCCACAATTCATCGGATCTCGGCAAACACACCGCAAAAAGAATTACATCGAATTGATCTCCAAGAACATCGAGGAGAACTTTGTATTGAGATCCAAAGAGAGAGAAGAAACCATCTAGCTAATAACTATGGACCCGAAGGTCTGTGGTAAACAACTCAGACATCATCGGAGAGGCTATGGTGTTGATGTAGAAGCCCTCCATGATCGAATCCCCCTCCGGCAGATCGCCGGAAAAGGTCCCCAGATGGGATCTCATGGGTACAGAAGGTTGCGGCAGTGGAAAAGTGGTTTCGTGGCTCCCTCAATGTTTTCAGGGTATAAGAGTATATATAGGCGAAAGAAGTAGGTCGGTGGAGCTACGAGGGGCCCACGAGGGTGGGGGCGCGCCTCCCTATCTCGTGGCCGCCTCGCTGCTTCCTTCACGTCCACTCCAAGTCTCCTGGATTGTGTTTGTTCCAAAAAAGATCCTCGCAAAGGTTCATTCTGCTTGGATTCGTTTGATATTCCTTTTCTGTGAAACACTGAAATAGGCAAAAAAAGCAGCAATTTGCAGTGGGCCTTCGGTTAATAGGTTAGTCCCAAAAATAATATAAAAGTGCGTAATAAAGCCCATAAACATCCAAAACAGATAATATAATAGCATGGAACAATCCAAAATTATAGATATGTTGGAGACGTATTAGTACCCGAAGTGGACTTCCTATCAACCTTGTCTCCGGCATAGTCCGAGTCAGAATAGCCAACAAGATCAAAAGAAGACCTCTTAGGATACCAAATGCCAAAATTTGGTGTATGGATTAAGTGTCTCACTATCCTTTTCACAGCCTTAAGATGACATTCTTTGGGGGTCGCTTGATATCATGCACACATGCACACACTTAGCATAATATCGGGACGGGAGGCACATAGATATAACAATGAACCAATCATAGAGTGATAAACCTTTTGGTCAACCGGCTCGCCATCCTTGGTTAAGTCAAGATGTCCACTAGTAGGCATGGGTGTATTCATACCTTTGCATTCTTGCATGTTGAACTTCTTTAATAAGTCCTTGGTGTACTTTGTTTGGGAAACAAAGGTACCCTCCTTAGTTTGCTTGATTTGCAAACCAAGAAAGAACTTGAGTTCACTCATCATAGACATCTCAAACTTCTCCAACATTAGCTTCCCAAACTTTTCACTAAAATGGGGGTTAGTCGGACCAAATATGATATCACCAACATAAATTTGGCACACGAATAATTCACCATTAACCCTTTTAGTAAAAAGAGTAGAATCTATCTTTCCAATCTCAAAGCCTTTTTCAATAAGGAACTTGGTCAGGCATTTATACCACGCTCTAGGATCTTGTTTAAGACCATAAAGAGCTTTGTGAAGTTTGTAAACATGGTCAGGTTTCTTAGGATTAACGAAGCCGGGAGGTTGTTTAACATAAACTTCCTCCTCAATTTCACCATTTAGAAAAGCACTTTTAATGTCCATTTGGTACAAGGTGATATTATGGTGATTAGCATAGGCAAGTAATATGCTGATGGACTCAAGTCTAGCAACGGGGGCATATGTCTCACCATAGTCCATACCTTCGACTTGAGTGTAGCCTTGGGCGACGAGACGTGCTTTGTTGCGAACGACTTGTCCATCTTCCTCTTGCTTGTTGTGAAACACCCATTTGGTACCGATGATGTTGTGGCTGTTGTCGGGCTTCTCGACCAATGTCCACACTTGGTTTCTCTCAAAGTTGTGTAGCTCTTCATGCATGACATTTATCCAATCCGGATCTTCCAATGCTTCTTCAACCTTCATAGGTTCAATCTTAGAGATGAATGAATAATGTTCACAAAAATTAGCCAAACGAGTTTTAGAGCGAGTGATTCTCCCAGTTTGGATATCATTGAAGATTTGTTCGACGGGATGGTATCTTGAGACTCTTTCTCGAACTCGTGAGAGCTTTTGCTTGGGTCGGGGTGGAACATCTTCTTCATCATATTGTTCTTCTTCTTGGCCTTCTTCGTTGTTGACGTTGTCGTTCTCTTGTCGAGGTGGAGGATGAGATTGATGAGGTTCATCTTGGTGTACTTCCTCGTGTTCTTCATATTGATGTGTCCCACTTGTGGACACTTCCATGTCAACCCTTGGTTCACCTTGTTGTGAGGTAGAATCTTCCACTTGGACGGACGAGGTACTCTCCTTCACCTCCGTTGGACGAATCTTGCCAATAGACGAGTCTTGGATTGCTTCCGAAGGGTCTTTGTCTCCTACATCAATTGGCAATTGCTCTACTTGCGAGCCGTTAGATTCATCAAACTTCACATCTACCATCTCTTCAACCTTTTTGGTTGAAATTGTTGTAGACACGGTGAGTGTGAGAGTTTGAGCCATAACCAAGTAGGAAACCCTTATGAGATTTAGGAGCAAATTTAGAATGATGATGCTTATCAAGAATGCAGCACTTTGAGCTGAATACCCGAAAGTATCCAACTTCGGGTTTGTTACCGGTGAGAAGCTCGTATGCCGTCTTGCCGAGTAGCTTGTGAAGATACAAGAGATTTGTTGCATGACAAGCTGTCTCAACCGCTTCCGCCCAAAAGTGTTTTGGAGTCTTGTACTCATCAAGCATCGTTCTGGACATCTCAATAAGAGTTCGGTTCTTCCTCTCAACAACTCCATTTTGTTGAGGCATGTACGTAGCCGAGAACTCATGTGAAATTCCTTCTTCATCAAGAAAGGTATCCACATTTGCGTTCTTGAACTATGTTCTGTTGTCGCTGCGAACCTTCTTGATCTTCACTTCAAATTGATTTTGGGACTTCCTAGCGAAGTTCTTGAAGATCTTTTGGACCTACGATTTATCATCAAGAAAGAACACCCACGTAAATCTTGAAAAATCATCGACTATGACTACACCAAACGAGTTTCCACCGAGACTTTTGTATGCATTGGCACCAAAGAGATCCATATGAAGTAGCTCGAGTGGTCTTCTCATGGTCATGATGTTCTTCACGGGGTGGCTTCCACCAACTTGTTTTCCTGCTTGACAAGCACTGCACAATCTATCCTTGTCAAATATAACATCTTTCACTCCAAGGATATGATCACCTTTAATAAGCTTATCAAGATTTCGCATGCCCACATGACCTTACCTTCTATGCCACAACCAACCTTTAGAAGATTTAGCAATTAAGCAAGTTCTAGGTTGAGCCTTTTTAGTGAAATCAACAATGTAAAGATCACCTCTACGAATATCGGTAAAGACCATATTATGATTATCTCTATGAAACACTTGGCAATCTACTTTAGTAAATAGGACATTGAAGCCAAAGTCAGCAAGTCTAGATACGAAAAGTAAATTGTAGCCAAGAGATTCAACGAGCATAACATTTTGTATGGAGCTATCATGTGAGATGGCCACCTTACCAAGGCCAACCACCTTAACCTTTCAGTTATCACCAAAGGTGACATACTTTCGAGGGTCGTGTTTTCAGCAAGCTCACGAAACATATCCTTGTCACCGGTCATGTGATCGGTACATCCACTATCAAGGACCCATTCCTTTCCTCCAGCCATGTAGCCGTGAAGATTAGCTATAAGACCAAAGTGTCTCATAGACTCATCGAGATCAAAGTCACTACCATCGTCCTCATCATAGTATCCATGTTCAACATCGTCTTGTGATGGATCAATTCCTAGAGAGAGTGATTCATTAGATAAATGATCATCACAATATTCATCTTTATGAATTCTAATGGCTTAGATGATATTGCTAATGATTCCAACATCTCCTTTGGCACGCATGAGGTTAGTAAGCTCAAATAAACAATCACCCAACTTAGGATCATTGGAATTCATCTTACTCAAGGCAATAGACTTATGAAGACTTTCATCTAAGTTTTGCAAGGAATAGTTTGGAAATCGTTCCTCAAGAAATCTCCATATAGTGTAGGCACAATCAAGAGTGGGCAAGCAACCAATCAAGTTTCTAGGCAAACCTCTAGTGATAAGATTAACGGTTCTAAGGTTACGGATCATGTCAATAGACTCATCAAGGGTAGGATGCAAAGGATCAACATGAGGTGCACAAGGGCTAGTAATGTACTTGTTCAAATGATATTCATTGAAAATCTCAAGCATCTCATTTTTTCACTCATGAAAGAACTCTCCATCAAGTATAGGCACTCTATGTCTAAGACTCCCCAACGTAGACTCATCCATCTTCCTCCAATGGTGATTAAACCAAAGCAATGGAGACCAATGCTCCGATACCAATTGAAAGGATCGAGAAGAGGTGAATAGAGGGGGTGAATAGACTCTTAACAAAGAAAAGTAGCAGTTTTAAATTTCTTCAAGTTAAGGTGGAGTTTTAGCACAAGTTTAAACATTCACAATACATATCAAGCAAGCATGGAAAGAGTATATGAGCAGCGGAAAGTAAAGCATGCAAGTTGCAAGAATGTAAAGGGATGTGATTGGAGTATGCAAACGCAATTGGAGACACGAAGATTTTTGGCATGGTTCCGATAGGTGGTGCTATCGTACATCCAAATTGATGGAGACTTCAACCCATGAAGGGTAACGGTTGTGCGAGTCCACGGAGGACTCCACCCACGAAGGGTCCACGAAGAAGCAACCTTGTCTATCCCACCATGGCCATCACCCACGAAGGACTTGCCTCACTAGGGTAGATCTTCACGAAGTAGGCGATCTCCTTGCTCATACAAACTCCTTGGTTCAACTCCAGAATCTTGACGGAGGCTCCCAAGTGACATCTAACCAATCTAGGAGACACCACTCTCCAAAAGGTAATAGATGGTGTGTTGATGATGAACTCCTTGCTCTTGTGCTTAAAATGATGGTCTCCCCAACACTCAACTCTCTCACATAGATTTGGATTCGATGGAAAGATGATTTGAGTGGAAAGCAACTTGGGGAAGGCTAGAGATCAAGATTCTTATGGTTGGAATGGAATATCTTGGTCTCAACACATGAGTAGGTGGTTCTCTCTCAGAAAATGTATGCTGGAAGTGTAGGCACGTTCGGATGGCTCTCTCCATGAATGAAGAGTGGGTGGAGGGGTATATATAGCCTCCACATAAAATCTAACCGTTACACGCAATTTACCAAACTCGGTGAGACCGAATCATGAAACTTGGTCAGACCGATTTAGTTCAAAATGTGAACGTTTGGCCTCTTTGGTGGGACCGATACGATCAACTCGGTAGGACCGAAGTGCTAGGGTTAGGATAAAACCTCAACTCGGTTTGACCAATTCCACAAACTAGGTGGGACCGATTTTGGTAATAAGCTAAACAGAGAGTTGGTCGAGCAAACTCGGTGGTACCGATTGAATATCTCGGTGAGACCGAAATAATTGCAACAGGCAATAGAGAGTTTGCAAGCCCATCTCGGTGAGACCGAGATCCCATCGGTGAGACCGAACTGATTAGGGTTTCTGGCAGTGGCTATGTCAAATGAACTCGGTGGCGTCGGATATATCAAATCGGTGGAGCCGAGTTTTACTTTTGGGCTGGGACATATGTGGATATGAGAAAGTGGTTGAGGGCTTTGGAGCATCTATCTATCTATATCTATACCTATACTAATTCTTGACTTCCTAAAAATTCACATATAAATTAGATTTTACGAGTCGTTCATCTGGTGGGACCGAGTTATAACGGTTTAGATTAGCCAATAGAGAAATAAATTTTAACCATTAATTTAGCAGGACTGATTTATAATGGGCCAGATTAAATAAAGAGTCCATATCATGTACGCGGCTCATCCTTTACTTTTTTATCAATCTGCACGTACATTGGACCCAACCTCACGTACGTAGTTACCATCACCAGAAAATTTAAATGTAGCGATCTCCTGCCCTAGCTAATATAGCGATCAAAAAAACTGTCCTACCACATCAACTCTCTCTCTCCCTCTCCTTTTCTTTCCTTATAAACAAAACAGATCTGCGATCATCCGACCTGCTTCTGATTGATTTGTGTTATGCCGGCAAGGTGGAGATGCAAATCTCTTATCGTTGCTTATTCTCAAAAATCTGGTGCGGACTGAAGTCCTATCATCCAGCGTCCTCATCTTTCGGGCCTATAGAGGCAGCAGTATGGGTTCCAGGTGCCCAGCAGCATGGACACAAGCCCTGGATCATGCTGCTCACCCGGAGCAATCTCGCCATGTGAAGCGTGATGAGGAGATGCACGAGGCCGAGCATGGCTACCGGCGTGCTCTTCTCCTCCTAAAACCTCCTCTCTCTCCTTGGCGCTGGTGGGGACACAGGGAAGACAAGAGCCGTGGTGCCCTAGACAAGAGCCGCTGCGATATAGTCAATCGCCATCCCGGGCCAGCAGAAGGCGAATTGCATGGCACACAAGGCATGGAGCTAGCTAGCCTGCATGTGTAGAAGGCTTCTACAGGGCTTGAAAGATGCCTCCCGGTGTCATGCATTCTCTTTCCACTCCTGCAGGGCCTTCTCATTGTCTTCCTCCTCAAGTCTCCGATGATCTCTGTCAATCTACCTTGCGGCTGCATCGAGTTTTGACCTGGCAGGCTGCACCATGACACTTTCCGTCAATGATATAAGCTTGCGTGAGTACTTCAAAACATCATAGTAGTATTTCACGTTCCCAAGTACAATGGCATGTTTTAGTTTACGTGTACTGTTTTGATGATGGTGAATACAAGCAATTTGACCATGCGATCGGCTACCTGCTCGGTTATGATGGAAAAAACACAACGTAGGTGTCCACCCAAGTGAATAAAATATCAAAGGGAGAATTTTAGGAAAAGCAGCCGCGCTCCCCTTTTCAAAAAAAAACTCTTCTTTGCTCCCTCCCTCAAATTTATGTGGGCCATGGTGTGGTGAGTTTGTACAAGAACGACAATTTTGCAGTGATGCATGTCTCAATTAAATTAGCTATTTTTGTATTTAATTAACATTGTTTTAGATGACAATTCTCAACGCATGGATATCATATTTTGATTCACTACTAATGCTCTAAGTTTGCAGGATTTAATTTTATGAGTATTTGCTATGCCTTAACAAAGTTCAGTGATTAGCATCATCGATTATCACGGGACAATGGCGTGCCAATCAAGGTTTCTGACAGCAGGTACGCAACATCATCGTACCTTTTTTCCAAATGAAAACTATATTGCGTTATGCTACAGTCTGGAAATTTCGCCAAGTGCATGTTCTACTTGATTCAGTACGTCTCCATGCTGATAGGTTAGTCAAGGTTTTTAAAGTTTCTTCGGACTTCAATACATTTGTTTGTCCAAAAACAGCTTCAAAGGATATATAAGTGGCATTGCAACTTAGAATAAATAAAAACATTCTTTCAAATATAGTAAATCGCCCCTTTTCGGAAAAAATAGTATCCTTCTTCCGAAAATCGGAATTGCCATTAGGACTGGAAAAATTCTTGTGTAGATGATGCTAATTGCACCGTTGGACGAAATTCTGGCCTTTTGCTGTCCAATAATCGGCTCTCAGTTTTCCTGTCTATTTTGGACGAAACACACAGGACAACAAACATGTACTCTCACCAGTACGTGCATCATATTTCCTTTTTTTCTAAAATAGGACTGGATTCTGCAGACTGTAATATGTTCACTGATGTCGATTGTAGGTACGTGTGTCGTTGCCTCTTCTTTCCTGCAAATTATCCTCTGACACTAAACGGAAAGGTAAAATATGTTCTGCATATCTGAGTACTAAGATCCTCCTTTTTTCTATTCTCCCTACCATGTAGATATTTTTGAATAAACGGGATGTCAACTACCCATTTTTTCCTGACAAGAATCATCAACACCGCATTGTAGAACTTCAATATATAACACTAAGTTGGTAGAAGATATTGCTATGTGTTACTTCAGGAGTAGTTGCATGCTGGTACAACTTTTTATGTCTACTTTGGTTTATTATTTCTTTGAGTTACAAAGTAGGGTCACATATACATTTACTCCAAGGTTTTTGTTTCTCCTTCTAATAAAAAATGCCATGCATTTGGTTGTGAGTTGAATAAAAAAAGTTTCTATAATTAGGTTTAGGTTTACGGTTAAACTATAGATGTCATTTGAGAAAATATTCACATTAATCTTCGCCCACTCTGTTCATTTTCTTGCCACTATATGTTCCAGCTTTGGTCATAATTTATGAAGTGGAGTGCATCTTATGACACCCGCATCCACTGTGATGTTTCCCATCTGTATACCAATTTGAATATTTGGTGATAATTTCACCTGATCTCTGGGATAAGATAAGTAAGTGGCTGCTAGCGATGGATTCAGGGAATATATGCTACAAAAGTTTATTGTAAGTTTGTATTTTGTAGCAAAGGTTTTGAGAACTGTAGAAAATTGTACCAGTCTTCTGGACATCATTATTCTCGTAGTGATAACTGCCAGAGCCACACAACTTTTTTGGATGAAAAGCACATAGACTCATTGTTTTTGTGATGCACCGTGTACCGCCTTTCAGAGATTCCACTTGGATAATACATAATAAGTACTCGCAAAAAAAAAAACTAGGTGGTTATAATCATACGAAAATGCTAGAACTCATGGTCTCATGTTATTTACCTGTTTGGTAGAATGACATGATTAAATACATCATGTTGTAGTTTCTGCCTTCATTAATTATGAAGTAGTGTCCAGTTTTGTTTGTGGTTATTTGTAAACCTCTGAATGTTATATATGTTCCCATAACTGTATTTGGTATCAGAACAGTACTAACATTATTTTTTTTCCGCAGAACACAATTATGTATTTAATATATTTGGGAGTTAACGTTAACGACTGGAGAAACTTCCTCAAAAGTCAATTTATTGCCAGGTTAGAAGTTGCAGATCCCGAGAATGAAGATATAGAGAGCATGGTTGCTTTGGTGGAAATTATAAGATGGTGGCTGAGATTTCATATCGATTCTTGCATAAGAAGCCCATTGTGCTTCAGTGTATAGTGGGGTTACACTAAAAGTTGTACATTATAAAATGGCCATTTTCATGGTGAAGTTTTTCTTACTTCGGATAGAACATCCGACAAGGTAGAAGCAAAACACCCCATATACCCTTATTTCCTATTTTTATTATAGCGATACTGATAGACCAACTTGCCACAAGGTTAGCGCGAGGTATATATGTACAGATGGTTGTTTAATATTTTCCATATGGTTCTTAAATTTGTAGAGATATCATATGCGTTTTATGCTTGCTAGATTCAATTTAATATTTCTAAAATATCTTAATCATTTTTATGTACACAATATAAAAAAGATGCATGCTTATGAAAATTAGTTGCCTTCCCAGGTTCTATATTTAAATTTGTACTATTTGTAAATGAAACAATATATTCTTAAAATTCTGATGTGATGGTAACCAATGGTGGTGGTACTGATATATATATATATATATATATATATATATATATATATATATATATATATATTAAACATTAGTTGTATGTTAGTCCCCCGTGCCGCTCCCGCGAGCGGCCCGAGCGGAACCCTAGATCGCCGCCGCCGCTCTCTTCCTTCGCCTTCCTTCTCCCTCGCCGCCGCCAGGGGACGCCGCCGGGCAAAGCCCGCGCGTGCGTCGGCGGCGGCGGGGCTCCCTCCCTCCTCGCGAGGCTCCTGGGCGGCGCGGGACGGCCGGCCCTCGCGGCGGCGCTCGGCTCGGCGGTAGGTCGGGTCGCCGGCGGATCTGCGGGGCTCCCCTTTGGTGGCGCTGCGGTGATGGCGGCGGCGTGGTATGCGTGGGGCGGCGAGGCGCGGGCTCCTCCTTCTCCCGATCTGATGGCGCCGCGGTGGCGCCGACGCTCGGGCGTGCGGCGGGGTCCGCGAGGGTGGTCGGCGCGCGACGTCTCCCTCCCTGATCTGATGGCTCCACGGTGGCGCCAGTGTTCGGGCGGCGGTTGGCGTCGACAAGCGGTGGCGGGCGCTGGGATCTCGACGGCGCTCCGGCGTGTGCAGGCGGCGGCGGTCCCTGTGCGCGGTCGGCAGCTTCGTCTCTGACCCGGACGGCGCGGGGGATGGCGGCGGCCCGGCGTGGCCGGCGATCTGGATGCGGTGGTGCCGGTGGCTCGCTGATCTGCCGGTACTCCAGGGTCTGCCTGGTGGTGCTGGTGGTGACGACGGCCCGTGCACGAGAGTTGGATTCCTTCGAACTGATCTGGGTGAAAACTTGCCTTCGGCTTCTGCTAAGGCCGGCAGTGGCGGCGCTATCTGCGTCATTCCCTTCTTGAAGACATCGCCATGGAGAAGTTCAAGGCCACTCTCTGCTACCTCCGGGGGAAACCCTAGATCGGATGATCGGATGACGGCGGCGCTCTGGTGTCGTTCCTCCCTTGGGGTCGTCATTCTTGGAGGTACACACGTGATCGAGGGACCAGAGGACGGATTCTTTGGTGGAGCGGTGCTTCATCCTACACACTGATGGCGACGGATCTTGACGGCGTGGCGCAGTGCAGATTCGGAGTTCGCTGTGGGAGGATGGACTCGCGCAGGAGGATGGCGCTGTCGGGCGTCGTGGTGGCGTCGATGGCAGAGAGACCTGGCACGGTACATGCAACAGTACAGCTCTGAAGATGGATTTGTGGCAGGTGGCTGCGGCGGCCTCATACCCGGCAGGCATCCTGGTTGAGGAATGCGCCGGACTGGTAGGTGCCCCATACCCGGCAGGCGTCCTAGTTGGGACCTCAGGTCTTAGATGTTTAGGTTTGGCTGCGATGTCTGTTTGGTATTCGGCCCAAACTATCTGCGCCCCTTCATCAATTGGATAGGTGTAGCGACAGTTGTTGCTTAGACGGTGGCTTTAGTCTTGCTGTTATATGGCTTTGTAAGGTTTTGTGATAATAATTAATAAAATGGCCGTATGCATCGCCCAGATGCAGAGGCCGGGGGTCATCCTCCTTTTCTAAATAAAAAAAATCCAATGAAATTATATATTATTATCAAATTTGAAAATAAATGATATACTAAATATTTTTATAAATGGCCTGTGCGAATGCACGGGTTGACGACTAGTATCACTAAGCACTTTGAGCAAGCAAGCCATTAAGCAACACCTCATTCCATTTTAATAGTATTGGCTTTCCTATGGACTAAATGCGATCTTGGATCACTAAACTGAAAATGTAGAGTCTTGAGCTATTCAGCTTTTGCCAATCTTCCGTCCTTAGCATCTTGAAGGGGTTCCACATCCTTTTGTCCATGCCACTCCACTGTTGAACTCATCTGAAATATACTAGAAAAATGTATTAGTCCAACAAGTGATATATTGACATTAATTACCAAAATCACCCAGGGAACACTTGTGCTTTCAATATGCTACATGGTGGCTCTGGCGGAGGTCTCATGTCTAGCTTGTTGCTGCTGGATCGAAAGTGGTGCGATAGTGGTGGGATGTAAGCGATATAGGACGTCTGTCTTTTGGTGTCTTCTACAGAGGTATCCGGTTATCGAGACGACGATAGCCGGATAAGGGATGCTGGTACATACGACTTTAATGATGACTTTATGCACTCCGGTGGAAACACAAGATCTCTGATCAGGCTATGTCAACATGCATCTTTGCCGTGTACTTGCTGAAGATGGTGGATTGAAACTTGACTTTGGGGATGAGAATCCGAAGCTCAACCTTGTGTTGGACTCTCTATCACCCACGCACGAGCAGCTATTCCTTCTTGAAGGGTAGCCTAAAAGTTGTGTATTTTTTGTTTTGATGTTGTCTTGTAACATAGGGAGTAGCTATCTAGTGGAGTTATCGTCGTGAGGTATGCGACCTCGGCTTTTTTTCACTTTATTTTTGGATAGATGTTGTTTGCCTACTGAATTTTGCATTTTAATAACTAGAACAATGTTCGTGCTTTGCAATGAGATATAAATATTCTAATACGTTAGCTTGTGATTTACCTGTCAATAATAACGTGATTGTGTAAATAAATTTCATCAAATTTTGACAGTGAATTATCTTATATTTTGATTAGAAGTTTGGTAAGTAATTAAAGTGAAATTGGTTTAGAAGGTAAGTAAATTAAGATGATTGATTATCATATACATGGAAAGTTGGACGAAGAGGTGACCAAAAAAAAGGTGAAATGGAAACCTTATATTACTTTTAAGTAGTATAGAGATATATGGTTGCACTCATCATTCTGATGCTGCAGAGACTGGAGGTTATCCTTCTTTTAAAAAAAAAACTAGAACCGCCTCGCCGATTTCTCATCTCTAGCCACGACATGAACTTGAGAATTCCTGCCTGCTCAAGCAGCTCAGCACTTGGACATTCTCTCTTGATTCATCAACTCAGGAACACCTTAGGGCGAGCAATGTTGGTCAGCATGTGGTGCTTAGAAATCTTAGCGTCGAGTTTGGTTGGTGCTAATGATTGAAGAGGTTGGTGCTACAAGAAAAAGGCCAGGTATTGGTGCTGGTCAAGAAACTGATTTGAGTAGAGGGTTGACCCTCATGGACATGCATATACTATTCTAAGAGCAGCTCTAGCCGATCCCTAAAAGGCTATCAACGAGTAAAATTTCAGTTTTACTCCCTAACGGGAACCTAGCTGATCTCCTAAACCTTTTAAAGAAGTAAAAAAATTGCTCCTCCGCCTAACGGGCGCCTATTTTTACTCCATCGCTACTCGCCTGAGTGAAACTTTTCTTCGCGTGAAGGCCCTTTTGTTGGATAACGCGGTAATTTTAAATTTTTCCTACGCACACGCAAGATCATGGTGATGCATAGCAACAAGAGGGAAGAGTGTTGTCCACGTACCCTCGTAGACCATAAGCGGAAGCGCTATGACAACGTGGTTGATGTAGTCGTACGTCTTCACGATCGGCCGATCCTAGCACCGAAGGTACGACACCTCCACGATCTGCACACATTTGGCTCGGTGACGTCCCACGAACTCACAATTCAGTAGAGTGTCGAGGGAGAGATTCATCAGCACGACGGCGTGATGACGATGATGATGATGCTATCGGAACAGGGCTTCACCTAAGCACCGCTACGATAGGACCGAGGTGGATTATGATGGAGGGGGGCACCGCACTCGGCTGGAAACAATCAATTTGTGTGTTCTAGGGTGCCCCCCTGCCCCCGTATATAAAGGAGCAAGGGGGGAGGCCGGCCGGCCTTGGGGCACGCCAAGGAGAGGGGGGAGTCCTCCTCCTAGTGGGAGTAGGACTCCCCTTTCCTAGTTCGACTAGGAAGGAGGAAGGGGGGAGGAAGGAGAGGGAGAGAAGGAGGAAAGAGGGGGGCGCCGCCCCCCTTCCTTGTCCAATTCAGACTCCCAAGTGGGGGGCGTGGCCAGCCCTGTGCCCTCTCCTTTCTCTCCCACAAGGCCCATGTTGGCCCATTAATTACCCCAGGGGTTCCAATAACCCCCCCTGGCACTTCGATAAATATCCGGTGACCCCCGGAACTCATCCGATGTCCGAATATAGTCGTCTAATATATCAATCTCTATGTCCCGACCATTTCGAGACTCCTTGTCATGTCCGTGGTCACATACGGGACTCCGAACTATCTTAGGTACATCAAAATACATAAACTCATAATACCGATCGTCACCGAACGTTAAGCGTGTGGACCCTACAGGTTCGAGAACTAGGTAGACATGACCGAGACACGTCTCCGGTTTATAACCAATAGAGGAACCTGGATGCTCATATTGGCTCCTACATATTCTACGAAAATCTTTATCGGTCAAACCGCATAACAACATACGTTGTTCCCTTTGTCATCGATATGTTACTTGCCCGAGATTCGATCGTCGGTATCTTAATACCTAGTTCAATATCGTTACCGGCAAGTCTCTTTACTCATTCCGAATGCATCATCCCGCAACTAACTCATTAGTCACATTGCTTGCAAGGCTTATAGTGATGTGCATTACAGAGAAGGCCCAGAGATACCTCTCCGACAATCGGAGTGACAAATCCTAATCTCGATCTATGCCAACTCAACAAACACCATCGGAGACACCTGTAGAGCACCTTTATAATCACCCAGTTACGTTGTGACGTTTCCTAGTTGATACGTCTCCGTCATATCTACTTTTCCAAACACTTTTGCCCTTGTTTTAGACTCTAACTTGCATGATTTGGATGGAACTAACCCGGACTGATGCTATTTTCAGTAGAATTGCCATGGTGTTATTTTTGTGTAGAAATAAAAGTTCTCGAAATGACCTGAAAATCAATGAAGAATTATTTTGGAATATATAAAAAATACTGGAAGAAGAATCCACGTCAGGGGGCCCTCCACCTGTCCATGAGGGTGGGGGCGCGCCTGCCCCCCTAGGCGCGTCCCCCTGCCTCGTGGGCCCCCTGACACTCCACCGACCTCAACCTTGACTCCATATATTCACTTTCGGGGAGAGAAAAATCAGAGAGAAGGATTCATCACGTTTTATGATACGGAGCCGCCGCCAAGCCCTAAACTCTCCCGGGAGGGCTGATCTGGAGTCCGTTCGGGGCTCCGGAGAGGGGAATCTATCGCCATCGTCATCATAAACCTTCCTCCATCACCAATTTCATGATGCTCACCGCCGTGCTTGAGTAATTCCATTGTAGGCTTGCTGGACGGTGACGGGTTGGATGAGATTTATCATGTAATCGAGTTAGTTTTGTTAGGGTTTGATCCCTAGTATCCACTATGTTCTGAGATTGATGTTGCTATGACTTTGCTATGCTTAATGCTTGTCACTAGGGCCCGAGTGCCATGATTTCACATCTGAACCTATTATGTTTTCATCAATATATGAGAGTTCTTGATCCTATCTTGCAAGTCTATAGTCACCTACTATGTGTTATGATCCGGCAACCCCGAAGTGACAATAGTCGGGACCACTCTCGGTGATGACCATAGTTTGAGGAGTTCATGTATTCACTATGTGTTAATGCTTTGGTCTGGCACTCTATTAAAAGGAGGCCTTAATATCCCTTAGTTTCCAATAGGACCCGCTGCCACGGGAGGGTAGGACAAAAGATGGCATGCAAGTTGTTTTCCATAAGCACGTATGACTATATTCGAAATACATGCCTACAGCACATTGATGAACTGGAGCTAGTTCTGTGTCACCCTAGGTTATGACTGTTACATGATCGATCGCATCTGGCATAATTCTCCATCACCGATCCAATGCCTACAAGCTTTTCCTATATTGTTCTTCGCTTATTTACCTTTCCGTTGCTACTGTTACAATCACTACAAAACCCAAAAATATTACTTTTGCTACTGTTACCTTTTGCCACCGTTACCACTACTATCATATTACTTTGCTACTAAATACCTTGCTGCGGATATTAAGTTTCCAGGTGTGGTTGAATTGACAACTCAGTTGCTAATACTTGAGAATATTCTTTGGCTCCCCTTGTGTCGAATCAATAAATTTGGGTTGAATACTCTACCCTCGAAACTGTTGCGATCCCCTATACTTGTGGGTTATGAAGACTATTTTCTGGCGCCGTTGCCGGGGAGCATAGCTCTATTCTTTGAGTCACTTGGGATTTATATCTGCTTATCATTATTGTAATTGCATCTAGTGCCACCCCTAGTTGGTTTTGGAGTATTGACGACAAACCTAGTTGAGGGACTAATGTGTTTGTGAGAATTGCAAGATAACACAGGTAGAAGTCCCTCATTGATTCGGTTTTACTACCAGAGATGACCCCTAAAAATGTACGAAGACATTGAAGACAATGGTGGTATATGAAGATATTCACATTGAAGACTATGACAAGAGAAGACACTATGTGAAGCCTATGGAACTCGAAGACTTAGATCCTTCGTAGTTCTATTTCATTTGTGTTGAGTCATAGGAACCACCGTACTATTAAGTGGGGTCCAAGAGAACCAGTCAGAATGACTGAAGTGATGCCTAATTCAAAACCTATATCTTCGAGCGAAGACTATGAGAACAAATCTTGTCCAGAGTCGGACAAGTCAGCTTTACTTGTAGCCCAAGTAAAGTTCCCGTGTGAGTTTGAAATCTGACTGTTGGTACACGTGTCAGCTCCTTAGTGACCCGGGGTCATTTCGGACAAATCAGGTCGGGTTGCCCAGTAGCTATAAATAGTCCACCCCCTACAACCATAAACTGTTGGCTGCTCAGATTTCAGTGCACGGCTTTTGTCGTTTGAGAGCAACCCACCTCGAAGCCTTTGAGAGAAAATTCCTAGCGGGGAGAAAAGCCCTAACCACCCAGAGCCAGAGTAAATTGGGCATCACTTAAGTCTTCTTGTCTGAGTGATCTAAAGACTTATTACACTTGAGGACTGTGCATCCTCTAGCCGGTTAGGCGTTGCGTTCTGAGCATCCAAGAGAAATTGTGGATTGCCAGTGAACAAAGTCTGTGAAGGTTTGGGAGTCTACCTTGAAGACTTACCAGAGTGATTGGGCGAGGTCTGTGTGACCTTAGCTCAAGGAGAAAACGGTGAGGACTGGGTGTCCTGAGTTGCGTGTTTAGGACTGGGTGTCCGGGACTGTGTGTCCTTTGGTTTAAATACCTAGCCGCTCCAACCAGACGTACAGTTGTCACAGCAACTGGAACTGGTCCAACAAATCATTGTCTTCAGCGTGTCACTGGTTTCATCTTCACTTCCTTTTACTTACTGTTACACATAGTGAAGCCATTGCATGCTTGCTGTATCTTCTGTTTCCACATCATAACTGTATGATTTGTTTGGCTTCGTAACTTCTTCCTACCTGATCCTTATTACACTGCAGCTACTTGTCTTGTGCTTTCACTCTATTGAATACTTGACCATGGCTTGCCTTGTGTAATCTAACTTCCGCTGCTTAAGTGATAGGCATATCTGTACTGTTTGTCTTCATAACTTTCACGTTTTGAAGACTTTCATAAAAATCGTCTATTCACCCCCCCTCTAGTCGATATAACGCACTTTCAATTATTAAGAACTTGAAAGATCCAAGAACCAAGATTTATCCCTCAACTATAAGGGAAGGTAAGGAGCTGTCATCTAGCTCTGCACTTGATTCACCTTCTGTTTTGAGTAAGCTTGCGACACCTAAACCTGCTTCTGCTATTAATTCTGATATGTTGCATGTTATTGATGATGCCACTTCTGCTATGCATGATACTTATGATGAAACTACTTCTATGCTTGATACTAATGTGCCACTTGGTGAATTTCTTGATGAACAACTTGCTAGGGCTAGAGAGAATGAAATTATTGAAACTGATAATATTGATGAAAGTGATGATGAAGATTCTCCCCCTAGATATGAATTGCCTGTTATTCCTGAGGGCTATGTTATGGATGAAGAAACTGCTAGAGAGTTTCTTGCTTGCAATGATAGAAATGATCTTAAGAAATTATTAGTTAAGCTTAAAGAAAAGTCTTTGAAAGCTAGAATGAAATATGACCCTGCTTATGCTGCTTCACCTATCTTTGTTACTGATAAGGATTATGATTTCTCTGTTGATCCTGAGATAATTACTTTAGTTGAATCTGATCCTTTCTATGGCTATGAATCTGAAACTGTTGTGGCATATCTTACTAAATTAAATGATATAGCCACCCTGTTCACTAATGATGAGAAAAATCGCTATTATTATATCCTTAAATTATTTCCGTTCTCATTAAAGGGTGATGCTAAGATATGGTTTAATTATCTTGATCCTGGTTGTGTGCTTAGTCCCTAGGATATGATTTATTACTTCTCTACTAAATATTTCCCCGCTCATAAGAAACAAGTTGCTTTAAGGGAAATATATAATTTTGTGCAAATTGAAGAAAAGAGTCTCCCACAAGCTTGGGGGAGGCTTCTCCAATTACTTAATGCTTTGCATGATCGTCCTCTCAAGAAAAATGAGATACTTGATATCTTTTACAATGGACTAACCGATGCTTCTAGAGACCACCTGGATAGTTGTGCTGGTTGTGTTTTCAGGGAAAGAAATGTTGATGAAGCTGAAATTCTATTGAATAATATGTTGACTAAAAAATAATTGGACACTCCCTGATCCAATTCCTGAACCAACTCCTGAGCCAACTCCGAAGAAAAGGGGTATTCTATTTCTCAGTCCTGAAGATATGCAAGAGGCAAAGAAATCTATGAAAGAAAAAAGTATTAAAGCTTAAGATGTTAAGAATTTACCTCCTATTGAAGGAATACATGGTCTTAATTTACCGCCTGTTGAAGAAATACATGGTCTTGATAACCCGACACAGGTAGCCAAGGTAAATTCTCTCTATAGATATGATAAAGCTGAAATCCTTCCTACTAAGTTTGCTAGCCAATGCTTGGATGTGTTTGATAACTTTATGGTTAAGCAAGAAGATTTTAATGCTTATGTTGGTAGACAATTGGAACATAATGCTTATACGATTGAACACTTGAGTGATTATATGGCTAATGTTAAAGGTGAACTAAAACTTATTAGTAAACATGCTTCTATGGTTACCACTCAAGTAGAACAAGTACTTAAAGCTCAGAATGATTTGCTCAATGAATTAAATAGTAAGAAAAGTGATAATATTGTTAGAGTTATGACTAGAGGTGGTAAAATGACTCAAGAACCTTTGTATCCTGAGGGCTATCCTAAGAGAATTGAGCAAGATTCTCAGAGAAATAATATTGATGCACCTAGTCCTTCTAAGAGGAAGAAAAAGAAAAATGATAGGACTTTGCATGCTTCTAGTGAACCTGCTGATGACACACCTGAGAATCCCAATGATATTTCTATTTCTGATGCTGAAACACAATCTGGTAATGAGCATGAACCTAGCGATAATGTTAATAATGATGTTCATGTTGATGCTCAACCTAGTAATGACAATGAAGTAGAGATTGAACTTGTTGTTGATCTTGATAACCCACACGCAAAGAATCAATGTTATGATAAGAGAGACTTTGCTGCTAGCAAGCACGGCAAAAGAAAGAGAACCATGGGTTCAGAAACCCATGCCTTTTCCTCCTAAACTATCCAAGAAAAAGGATGATGAGGATTTTGAGCGCTTTGCTGAAATGATTAGACCTATCTTCTTGCGTATGCGTTTGACTGATATGCTTAAAATGAATCCTTATGCTAAGTACATGAAAGATATTGTTACTAATAAAAAAAAAGATACCGGAAGCTGAAATTTCCACCATGCTTGCTAATTATACTTTTAAGGATGGAATACCTAAGAAACTAGGAGATCCCAAAGTACCAACTATACCATGCTCCATTAAAAGAAACTATGTTAAAACTACTTTATGTGTTCTTGGAGCCGGTGTTAGTGTTATGCCCCTCTCTTTATATCGTGGACTTGATTTGAATAAGTTGACACCTACTGAAATATCTTTGCAAATGGCTGATAAATCAACTGTTATACCTGTCGGTATTTGTGAGGGCGTGCCTGTTGTGGTTGCAAACGTTACTATTTTAACGAACTTTGTTATTCTTGATATTCCCGAGGATGATAGTATGTCTATTATTCTTGGAAGATCCTTTTTTAATACTGTAGGGGCTGTTATTGATTGCACCAGAGGCAATGTCACTTTTCATGTTAATGGTAATGAGCATACGGTACACTTTCCGAGGAAACAACCTCAAGTTCACAGTATAAACTCGATTGGAAAATTTTCAACTATTACTATTGGAGGTTTTGAATTTCCTCTTCCTACTGTCAAGAAGAAATATGATATTCTTATTGTTGGGGGCATGCATATCCCCGTTGAGGTAACATAGTGTTATTCGAAAATTCTCTGGTTTCATGTTATTTGAAATGAGTTTGTTAACCAGACTTGATCAACCTTGTTAGTGGATTCCTTTTGATGAGCATGAGATGGATGAATTTAGAAACACAACTCTCTGTACACTCTTTTTACTTTCTGTTATTTATATTAAACAAAGCAAAAATAGTATTTTTCTGTCTGTTTTCTGAATTATCCATGCAATAAAAAATACCCCAAAAATAAAAGTTCTCCAAATGCACTGAAATTTAAATATGTTTTTTCTGGAATATCTGAGAATATCTGGCACTGAAAACACGGTAGGGGGAGCAAGCACCTGGCCACGAGGGTCCAGCCCCCCCCCCCCCCCCGGCACGCCCCCTGCCTCATGGGCCCACGGTGGCTCCCCTCCACTTATTCCAGCTATCACACACTCCTTCCTCCCAAAAACATCACTAGCCAGCTCAAACCCGAGTCCAAGCTCATCTTGCTGCCATTTTCGATCTCCTTGCTCGAAGCTCCATTCACAAAACTACTTTGGGGGATTGTTCTTTGGTATGAGACTCCTCCAATGGTCCAATTAGTTTTTGTTCTAGTGCTTTATTCATTTCATATTTTTGCTGCTTAGGTGACTCTGTTCTTGAGCTTGCATGTCAAATTTATGTGGTCAAAAGTAGTTTTGATGCATGATATTGTCTCTACGCACTTGTAGGAGTAGTTGCTATCAATTTTGTTGAGTTTGGTTCACTTTTATTTTGAAGTTATTAAAAATTTCAGAAATTTTCAGAAAAAGATGAAGAGATTTTTGAGGGGCTCATCGAGCCGAAGCTCGAAGGATAAACAGAGTGAAGATAATAAGAAGCCCAAGTATAATCTCCCTCGCACCGTGGAGGTTCGGCCGTGTGAATGGCCTTGTGATGATTTCTTGAGAGCAGCCGGGATTTATGATGATTTCTATGAATTGGCTGAGAATGCAGGCCTCACCGCCTTCCTCCACGACCAATGCGAACAATATCTCTTACTCACCAATATATTTGTGCAAAAATTTCATTTCCATGCTAGGAGCTCACCACCTACGATGGAATTTTATTTATATGATGAGCATAAGGAGATGTCACTTCATGATTTTTGTCGGGTTTGTTTGATCCCTTTTGAGGGCAGTGTAGAGGAACCGCATCGTGACGATGTGGAAGGGTTTATTGATACAATTGTTGTAGGGGAAACGTGGAAAGTTTCCGATGCAAGAATCACTAGCATACATTTTCCTGCTTTATGTTACTTTGCAATATTTGCTAGTAGATGCTTAATTGGTCGTGGAAACTGTGGCAACCTTAGTGCCCCTGATATTGTTATTTTGTGCCATGCCTTGTTCCATGATGACACATTTAGTATGGGCGCTATTGTTGCAAAGCGGTTAAATCTTAACTGTACTAAGGGCTCCGTCCTTGGAGGCATCTTTGCCTCGCGCCTCGCTGCACATTTTAGCATACCTATTAGGCATTATGAGAAAGAAGAAAAGTTGTTGCCTCCTGTTTTTCTAGACTATAAGAGTATGGTAGCACATGATTTTATCATTAAGAATAAGGAAAAGATGCTTAAGTACAAACTTATATTTGATAAAAATCACCCTAAGACTATTACTTTACCTGCTCCTTCCTTGTTTGACTTATCTGCAGGCAAGTACCTTCTTCTGTCGGAGGCCATTCACGCCTACCGAAACCCCACACCAGCTACAGAGCCAGAGCCGGAACCACAATTTGATCCTCACCGGCAGTCTGTTTATCAGTGGAATCCGGAAGAGATCGCCAACCACTGGCACCTAGGGGATTCTTCTCAGTACGACCTCAACTATAACTTTGGATATCCGCTAGGCCAGCCGTGGCCATAGACCAACTTAGGCTAAAAGCCTAAGCTTGGGGGAGTACGTATTTCTCACCGACATTACATTCATGTTCACACACTCATTGCTAGTTGTCGGTGCTCATACTTTTTCATTGTATTATCCATGCTAGTTTATTTTCCTTTTTATTGCTTTCTTCTTGTGTGTTTGATAAACCTTAAGAAAAATAAAAAAAATAGCTGTGGCTTTTTAGCTAGTTTACTTTCCATGCCTGTAGTAGTAGTAATTAAAAAGAAAACCCAAAAATATTTCTCGTTCTTCTTTTGTTTGTTAGGAGCTTTCCCGTGTAAATAGTTTTATTCCTTTTCTTTCCTTTGGCGGTCGAGAGGAGAAGACCATAATGAAAATGTTAAAGTGGCTCTTATATGCATTATTGTTGATCTGACAAAAGAGCTCATATTACCTTGTCTTCTCTCTTGAATTGAATGCCTGCAGATTCCGGCTTAGTCAAATGCACGTGCACTATTATTATTATTCACACTATTCGGTCGTGCAAATGAAAGGCAATAATGACGATATATGATGAACTTATTGAGATGAGAAAAGCTGGTATGAACTCGACCTCTCTTTTAAATATGATTAGTTCATCGTTCCTGATTCAGCCTATTATGAAAAAACATATTTGCAATGACAATTAGAGATTATAGTTGCTTATGCCATTCTTAATTAGCTAGGAGCTTATAATGGTTTACCTTGCGTGCCAACATGCTATTAAAATGGTTTGTGATGTGGTATGATAGGGTGGTATCCTCTTTTGAATGATTCGAGTGGCTTGACTTGGCACATATTCATGCATGTAGTTGAAACAAAATCAACATAGCCTCTACGATATTTATGTTCATGGTGAATTATATCCTACTCATGCTCGCATTCGGTATTGATTAATTTTAATGCATGTTCATGACTGTTGTCACTCTCTAGCTGGTCGCTTCCCAGTCTTTTTCTAGCCTTCACATGTACTAAGCGGGAATACTGCTTGTGCATCCAATTCCATAAACCCCAAAGTTGTTCCATATGAGTCCACCATACCTACCTATATAGGGTATCTACCTATCGTTCCAAGTAAATTTGTATGTGCCAAACTCTAAACCTTCAAATAAACATTCTGTTTTGTATGCTCGAATAGTTCATGTATCAACTAGGTCTGTCTGTATCTTCCATGCTAGGCGGGTTATTCTCAAGAGGAGTGGACTCCGCTTCTCACTCACGAGAAAATGGCTGGTCACCGGTATGCCCAGTCCCATGCTTTATGCAAATCAAATCAAAATAACTGCAAACAAAACTCCCCCGGGACTCTTGTTAGTTGGAGGCACTCGTTGTCTCGAGCAAGCCATGGATTGATGCTTGTTGGTGGAGGGGGAGTATAAACTTTACCATTCTATTTGGGAACCGCCTATAATGTGTGTAGCATGGAAGATATCGAGATCTCTCGGTTGTTATGTTGACAATGAAAGTATACCTCTCAAAATATTATTCATATCTATTTCAAAACCAAGCTCTAACACCTCTACAAATCCCTGCTTCCCTCTGCGAAGGGCCTATCTATTTACTTTTATATTGAGTCATCATCCTCTTATTATAAAGCACCAGTTGGAGAGCACCGCTATCATTTGCATCAATTACTGTTAGTTTACATTGAGTATGACTTGACTGGATCTCTTTTACCATGAATTACAATGTCTAGTCAGTCCTTGATCATTAAAGGTGCTCTGCATTTATGTTTTGCGGTCTCAGAAAGGGCTAGCGAGATACCATCTTGTCATATCATATCATGATTGCTTTGAGAAAGTGTTGTCATCCGAGATTTATTATTATTCCTCGCTAGTTGATTATGTCATTGTTATGAGTAAACAGGAGACCTAAATGTTATTGTGAATATGGTTAGTTCATAATCTTTGCTGAAAACTTGAATGCTGGCTTTACATATTTACAACAACAAGAGCAAACAGAGTTTGTAAAAGTTTTTCTTTATCACTTTCAGTTTATCAACTGAATTGCTTGAGGACAAGCAAAGGTTTAAGCTTGGGGGAGTTGATACGTCTCCGTCGTATCTACTTTTCCAAAACTTTTGCCCTTATTTTGAACTCTAACTTGCATGATTTGGATGGAACTAACTCGGACTGATGCTGTTTTCAGCAGAATTGCCATGATGTTATTTTTGTGCAAAAATAAAAATTCTCGGAATGACTTGAAAATCAACGGAGAATTATTTTGGAATATATAAAAAATACTGGAAGAAGAATCCACGTCAGGGGGGCCTCCACCTGTCCACGAGGGTGGGGGCGCGCCTGCCCCCTGGGCGCGTCCCCTTGCCTCGTGGGTCCCCTGACGCTCCACCGACCTCAAACTTAACTCCATATATTCACTTTCGTGAAGAAAAAAAAATCAGAGAGAAGGATTCATCACGTTTTACGATACGGAGCCGCCGCCAAGCACTAAACTCTCTCGGGAGGGCTAATCTGGAGTCCGTTCGGGGCTCCGGAGAAGGGAATCCGTCGCCATCGTCATCAACAACCTTTCTCCATCACCAATTTCATGATGCTCAGCGCCATGCGTGAGTAATTCCATCATAGGCTTGCTGGACGGTGATGGGTTGGATGAGATTTATCATGTAATCGAGTTAGTTTTGTTATGGTTTGATCCCTAGTATCCACTATGTTCTGAGATTGATGTTGCTATGACTTTGCTATGCTTAATGCTTGTCACTAGGGCCCGAGTGCCATGATTTCAGATCTGAACCTATTATGTTTTCATCAATATATGAGAGTTCTGGATCCTATCTTGCAAGTCTATAGTCACCTATTATGTGTTATGATCCGGCAACCCCGAAGTGACAGTAGTCGGGACCACTCCCGGTAATGACCGTAGTTTGAGGAGTTCATGTATTCACTATGTGTTAATGCTTTGGTCCGGCACTCTATTAAAAGGATGACTTAATATCCCTTAGTTTCCAATAGGACCCCGCTGCCACGGGAGGGTAGGACAAAAGATGGCATGCAAGTTGTTTTCCATAAGCACGTATGACTATATTCGGAATACATGCCTACAGTACAATGATGAACTGGAGCTAGTTCTGTGTCACCCTAGGTTATGACTGTTACATGATCGATCGCATCTGGCATAATTCTCCATCACCGATTCCAATGCCTACGAGCTTTTCCTATATTGTTCTTCGCTTATTTAATTTTCCGTTGCTACTGTTACAATCACTACAAAAAACCCAAAAATATTACTTTTCCTACTGTTACCTTTTGCCACCGTTACCACTACTATCATATTACTTTGCTACTAAATACCTTGCTGCGGATATTAAGTTTTCAGGTGTGGTTGAATTGACAACTCGGCTGCTAATATGTGAGAATATTCTTTGGCTCCCCTTGTGTCGAATCAATAAATTTGGGTTGAATACTCTACTCTCGAAAATTGTTGCAATCCCCTATACTTGTGGGTTATCAGTAGCACACAAAGTGTTCCTCCGGTATTCGGGAGTTGCATGATCTCATAGTCATAGGAACATGTATAAGTTATGGAGAAAGCAATAGCAACAAACTGAACGATCATCGTGCTAAGCTAATAGATGGGCCAAGTCAATCACATCATTCTCTAATGATGTGATCCCATTAATCAAATGACAACTCATGTCTATGGTTAGGAAACATAACCATCATTGATTCAACGAGCTAGTCAAGTAGAGGAAAACTAGTGACACTCTGTTTGTTTATGTATTCACACATGTACTAAGTTTTCAGTTAATATAATTCTAGCATGAATAATAAACATTTATCATGATATAAGGAAATATAAATAACAACGTTATTATTGTTTCTAGGGCATATTTTCTTCACCTTTGTGGACGGTCGACGACTCATGTGAAGCCCCCCCCCCCCCCCCCCCCCTGTCGACTACGATGACCTTAGGGCTCGTCGATGACATTGTCGACGACCTCGCCGTCTCCGGTGTGTAGCTGACAGAAGCTCAGATGAATCGTGCTGGGCTGCGACACGACAACGGTGGCCAGGGCATGACAGGGCGACCAACTGCATCGGCTATGCTGGTTGTTGTCGCTGGCGGCCTTGGAGGAGACGAGAAGGGCGACGACTAGTAGAAAACCCAAGCCGGTGCCCTCGTGCGGAGGTTGGGCGCAAGGAGGCCGACCGCGTGGATGCTCTTTCTGGGCAGCCACGCTGCGTGGATTTCGCGCAGTAGCCAGGTACGTGATGATGGACGCAGCGGCGGGGCGCGTGTTGTTCTAGTACCTCCATGAGGCCGTCGACATCAACGGCGACAAGCCCAAGCCCCTTCTCCTGTGGCTCAATGGAGGCCTTGGGTGCTCGTCGTTGGGGTATGGAGCCATGGAGGAGCTCAGCCCGTTCCGCATCATGAGCGGTGACAAGATGCTCTACCACCACGTCGCCGACTACTTCGCGCCTTAGCTCGCCTCTGCCATCCTCCGCCTTGTCCGTCATGCCACCGCCGGAGCGTGCATGTCAAGTGTTCGACGAAATGCATAAGTCAATTGTAAGTTTTACTCCACTAAATTTAGAAGATCGGTTAGAAACAACCAAAACTTAGTGGAGTAAAAATACCCCACTACGGTTTACTCGACCGTTTACTCCTCTATCTTTCAGGGGATCGGCTAGAGCAGCTCTAAAGTCTAGATGCGGTGGACGGCATGGCTAGCTCAGTGGGCGGCAAGACGATGGCAACGAGGACAACCATGAGTGGAGCAACAATGGTGGGAGGAGACGACTGATTCATCCGATGACTCATCTTTGTGGCCTCCCCAAGCTTGGTGGTTGCATGCCTCATCTCGGGCGTCCAAGAGGAGGTGGTCATCATCAGGGACGAGCATGTTGGCGGCATATCTCCTTCTCCCCGTCTGAAAGCCTCCCCAACTAGCATCAGAAAACCCCTCACCTCTCGTGTACGGCGGCCAACATCCTTGTTGCTTCCATGTGAGCCGGACAAGAGCCGCATGGCCTTCCCACCCGACGGCCGTGGACCTCGCCTCCATCTTCTCGGAAGCAACTCGCCTCATCGCCACCCCGACCAGTGGCCTCTCTTTCTCTCTCTCTCTCTCTCTCTCTCTCTCTCTCTCTCTCTCTCTCTCTCTCTCTCTCTCTCTCTCTCTCTCTCTCTCTCTCTCTCTCTCTCTCTCTCTCTCTCTCTCTCTCTCTCTCTCTCTCTCTACTTCCTGAGCCGACTAGTGTTGGGTCCGGTGGCCCACGAGCGTGACGATTAGGCAAAGGGAGGCTGCACACCGCAACCAGGTCGAGTGTTGGGAATGTGATGCATAGGGATTGTTACCTTGTTGAATCGAGACTGCCAGACTGGTGCTAAGAAATGTGTGCATTGCACAGGCGCTTCTAGTCACTATGTGCATTCGGTTTACATGGTTCGGTTTATACGTTTTTTCAGTTTGTACGGTATTAATACTTCGTTAAATATGGATTGAAATTAAAATATGGTTCGGTTTTCCTACACACCAAATTATTTCGGTATGGTTTTTGTATATACCATAATAATCAAAGTTGTCGCGAATTTAAGAATGACATAGTAATAATTTACAATTTTATAACTCAATACACGTACTATTTTACACAAATAGTATATAACTATATATGTAAGGATATATGCATGCATGAATTCATACCTTGGTGGTTATGGACGTGCTTAACATTTTTTTAGAAAAAAATGACTATGTTACACAAAAAATGTACGTGCTTATTAGGCAATCTGGCTGATGTACAAGAAAAACGACAACTCATATGGTTGTTCGCCTCAAGAAATATAAACATTTGTTTTACTTCGGTTTATTCTATGAACCGTTCAATTTTTTGGTATGTACCATAAACCCAAAGTTCAAAATGGTATGAAAAGTCCATACCATATCGAAACCAGAAAACCATAAAATTGGTTCGGTTTGGTTATTTTTCAGTATAGTTTTTCGTTTCGGTTTCAAATTGCAACAGCTTCTAGGACCTACGTACGTGACTACAACATCCCTCCCGAATTAGTGACGGAGTATTTTCTATCATTGCTCACGCTCACATCCCTTGCTCAAAGGGGGGTGTGCTACACGTCAATCGGCGGATGTTTTAAAAAGACCTGCTTCCTCGCGGGCCGTTCGATTATGTGATACGAGTCATTAGTATCTCTTCTTTAAATTCCTGCAACAATGCTCTTGTTGCAAAAACTTTCCTTGTCCATTTTTCTGCAACAAGACATTTGTTGCGAAACCTCTCCTTCACTAATTTTCTGCAGCAAGTCCCCTCTTGCAAAACCTCGTCTTCTTCAATTTTCCGCAACAAGATTTTTGTTGTAAAAAATGCAAACACATCTCCCGCCGCGTCTAATTTTCTGTAGCAAGACCCTTGTTGTGAAAATTGCAACAACATCTCCAGCCGCGTCGCGCACTAACACAATCGTCTTTTGTTGTTATTGTTGTTCCGCAACAACGTTGTTGTTGTAGAAACTCGGAGTGGATGGACGTAGTGCATGGTGATATGGCTGCTGGCCCGCTTGCTAGCGTTGGTGGTGCCAGGATGGCGTTGAGGTTGATGGCCCTCCATGTTGGCGTGGCGGATCTCGTCATATCCATCGATCCGGTCATCAGGAGGCATTTGTCAGAGGAAATCCGGCAGGGATGCACTCGGCGACGACGAACTACAGGCGACGGCGCCTACGGGGAGCAGAGCTTGACGACGAAGACCTACAAGCGGCGGTGCCTACGGGCAGCGGCGATGGACGACCTACAGGTAGGGGCGCTCAACTTGACTGTTGGTCACGAGTGCTCGGTCTGCAACAGACCATTTGTTTTGGTCAAGCCAATTGAAACAAGGGGCAAGTTGCTAAAACTGTACTAGGATAGAGTTTACGTGTGAGTCATTTGATCCAAATCAAATCCGACGGTCACGGAGGAGGTTGATGCGCGCACAAACATCCGCCAGCCGGATGCTAGCGTTTTCCTTGCTCAAAACAAAGTACTACTATCACTGGCAGCTGGGACCCGAGTGGGGTAACCTCCAAACTTTCGAAGTTCCCACCACAGAGAAGTCGGCTGGGTCTTCCTCCAACTGCTACAGGTACATTTTCGCCACGTCACCGATCCGCGTCAAAAGAGCATCCGGTCCGTCCATTCGAAAAAGCTGCGAACGGCTGATATGCCTTCACGTCACCGATCCGAGGCGACACCGCTCCACCAATCAGCGCCACTTCGTCGTCACTCCTATAAAGAGTCCGGCCAATCCCGCTTCCAATCCATCGCCCCTGTCTCTCTACTACTCCACCCCAGCCAAACTTCGAAGAAGCAGCAGCCGCAGCAGCATCCATGGCCCCCAAGGCTGCCGAGAAGAAGCCGGTGGAGAAGACCCCCGCGGGCAAGAAGCCCAAGGCGGAGAAGAAGGTGCCGGCGTCCAAGGAGGGTGGCGACAAGAAGGGGAAGAAGAAGGCCAAGAAGAGCGTGGAGACGTACAAGATCTACATCTTCAAGGTGCTCAAGCAGGTCCACCCCGACATCGGCATCTCCTCCAAGGCCATGTCCATCATGAACTCCTTCATCAACGACATCTTCGAGAAGCTTGCTGGCGAGTCCGCCAAGCTCGCGAGGTACA
Source organism: Triticum monococcum (assembly GCA_034509565.1). NCBI lineage: Eukaryota > Viridiplantae > Streptophyta > Magnoliopsida > Poales > Poaceae > Triticum > Triticum monococcum. The sequence continues at coordinate 58,076,649 of CM067846.1, read as the reverse complement.
ACAAGAAGCCCACCATCACTTCCCGCGAGATCCAGACCTCCGTCCGCCTCGTCCTCCCCGGCGAGCTCGCCAAGCACGCCGTCTCTGAGGGCACCAAGGCTGTCACCAAGTTCACCTCGTCCTAGGCTCCTCCTGCATTAGTTCTAGTGTTTATTTCCTCTCCCTCGTCTGATGAATTCTGTAGCTAGCTGTGTGTGTTCTGACAGCGTCATCCTGTAACAATGGTGCTGCCTGAATAAATAGTCATGTTGCTGCTTGAATGGACGACCGTCGCCTTGGATTCTTGTTTCCAACGTGTTTATTCAGTTTCATCTTGGGCTTAAAGCCAGGAAGATGGTTTCGCGTCTCTGAAAGTATTGCACAAATGCTTCTCTGAAACAAATAGTTTGATCCTTCTTGAGAATGGAGCTCCACTGTGTAGTAAAGAAAGTATGACCAGCCTTTTTCTGCGGTGAAACTAATTTCATGGGCGTGTAAACTGTGTTTGTGTGCGTGGCAAGCTTCATTAACCACGTTTTGCTACTTCAGGAAATTTAAAGCTTGCATTCGAAATTGATGCTGATAATTGACCACTTTCAAATCAAGTATATGAAATGGTTTGGATCTCCCGGCAATTTTTCTTTGAAATTTCACCGCGGGAGATTTTTTCCCACCTGAATTTTTTATCTTTAACAGGGACGAAAACCCAGATTAACAGGGGACCTAGCAAGAGGGCGGTAGGGGCAGGTAGGCAAGAACACAAGACTAGGCAGCCAACTTTTCAAATAATCAGGTAAGCGTGCAGTTTCCGAAAACAAAGAGTAACCAGATAACCCGTTTGTTTCAGATAATCAGATGTAAAGCTGCTGCAGCAGTGATTTGATTCGGAAGATATAAACAGATAATCCATTTGTTTGATACGCATGTACACCTACACATTTGATTTGATTGGGAAGATATAAAGTGTGCCTCACCATCAAATTAACCTACTTTTGAGACGATTTCCCTTTATAAAATATATAAGTTCAACACATTATATATAGTCTAGCGACCAAAAACTAAGCCTCGATCGTTGGGTGAGCTGTTGAATTTTTATCCCATGGTTGAACAACCACAAATCTGATCCTCATTGAAAGCGTGAGTGAAAACTCATGCATGTGCACCGTGGGATCTTTGTCTGACGAATTCTGCAGTTAGCTGTGTTCTGACAGTGTCATCTTGTAACAATGTTTCTGCTTGCGGGTTTGTGGCTGTTCTTCGGTCTGATTGAATAGTCGAGTTCACCTCATCCTAGTCTTCTCGGCCAAAGAGGTGAGCTGTAGTTAGATGTGTTCTGAAACTGTCATCTTGTAACTTTGGCCCTGTTTGGATACTCTAACACAGTTAGAGTTAGAGTTATTTTCTAACCCACTCTAACTCAAATAAGCACTTCTCCACCGGGATAGTTGGGTTAGATGGAACTAACCCACTCTAACCCTCCATGTTTGGATACTTTTGGGTTATTTGAGCCTCCAACTAACCCAAACTAGCTCTAACCCCATAATCCAAACAGGGCCAAAGGCCCTGTTTGGATACTCTAACACAGTTAGAGTTAGAGTTATTTTCTAACCCACTCTAACTCAAATAAGCACTTCTCCACCGGGATAGTTGGGTTAGATGGAACTAACCCACTCTAACCCTCCATGTTTGAATACTTTTGGGTTATTTGAGCCTCCAACTAACCCAAACTAGCTCTAACCCCATGATCCAAACAGGGCCTTTGAGCTGATAGTGGCTGTTATTCAGTCTGAATAAATAGTCATGTTGCTGCTTGAATGGACAAAGTCGTGTGCTTTACTGTCACCTTGGATTCTTGCTTCTGACATTCTCATTCAGTTTCTCCTGGTCTTGAAGCCAGGAAGATGTTTTTGCGCCTCTTGTATTTAGTCTGATTCTTGTGCAGATACAACCTCTTAAATTATACGTACTACAGAGGTTGCTCTGCTTCTTAACCTGGACTTAGTTTTTGAATTATTTACTTGTCCCTGTTAGAGACTGTACAAATCTCTAATGTTTTACAGGTAACCCATTTGTTTCACATCAAATGTAAAACCTTTGGAGCAGTAATTAGTAAGTTTGATGCGCAGATTGGGAAGATGTTAAGTATGGGCCTGATTACCAAATTCTCCTATTTTTTAGACGAATTTTCTGAGCCTATTTATAAACAAGTTCAACGCATACTTAAAAATAGGAAAAAAAATACAAGTTCACCGCATATAAAAAAATTTCATGGACATTGTTTCAATTCTCAAGTTTTTTAAAGTTCATGAACAATTTTTGAATATGCAAACATTGTTCAAACTCATGTACATTTTTTGAATATGCCAACATTTTTCTTAATACATGAACATTTTATGTTTTCTCAAACATTTTTTGAAAATCATGAACATTTTTTTCTGAATTCACAATCATTTTATGATTTCGGGGATTTTTTTTTCAAAATTCGCAATTATTTAGAATTTTTGAACTTTTTTGAAATCTTGAATTATTTTTAAAAAGCAAAAAAAGGAAAAGTAAACAAATAAAAAATAGGGGGTGTCTGGCCCCACCCATTGGCCGGTCGAACAGGGCTCGCGCGGGGGTGAGTGCATTTTTCCGCGACGTCCAACGCCCAGGTCGCCCAATAGGAGCTCCCATCGACCAATCTATCTTTCCTGAGATGAACTAACGAAAATGCGGCCTCTCGAACTAAATCACTATTTTATTTAGACTATTTTGTGCTATTGAATAATTATACTCCCTTCGATGCATATTACTTGTCGCTCAAAAAGATGTATCTAGATGTATTTTAGTACTAAATACATCTGTTTGAGTGACAAGTAATACATATCGGAGGTAGTATTATAGTGAGTATTGTGTGCATATGCATCAGTTCATCAATCAATTTTTTAGGGAAGGTATATAGTAGGCTAGTTAATCAAGTTGCCACTCACGAAGATTTCCAAGATAGTTGCTAGTTTAAAATTTAGGTTCAGTCTTTTTTATTTTGGTATTATCTTAACAAGCCTATAATTGATGCAGTCCTTGAATTTATTCAAATTACTTTTATTAAAAAAAATGCACCCTAGACATTTTAAGGCTCCAATTTGCATTTCGCATCGGGCCTCTAATTTCTGAAGACGACCCAGTAGCAGGAAGTCCCAACCGATGGGCAGACACATCACCAGCTTGTCACCCAACAGTCTGCACATCAGTACGTCACACACCCCTGGCTAGCTAGGGTTTCTTGCGTCACCGTCGCCACCGCCATCTCGGAAATTTTGGTCCCTTCGTCTCCAGCTGCCATCTTGGCACTGTGAGGTGGGGGGACCTCAGATCTTGAGGACCCTTCGTCAACACAGTGATCGTTATAGTTTTGCGAGGATAACTTCCTCTCGTTCTTTTGGCAGTGTCACGAGGTTAGAGAGTTTCTGTCCTCGCAGATTCGATTATTCGGATCTGGTGAATTTATGTCGTTGTGTCAACCTTTTTTTGTTGGTTTGATTTTTTGTGGAGGTGAAATCTTTCACCGATACCATGGTGAAGATTATACCTGGCTATGGGAAGCCCGACCCGACGCTGCTCCCGGGCCGGGCTCAGGCCTAGATTTTGAGCCCGATGGCCGGTCCCGTCGTTTTTGCACTTTTCTGAAGGTCGGGCCAGGCCGGGCTCGGGCTCAGAAAACAGGCCCGATGGCCGGGCCGGGCCAGACCCGGGCCGGACCAGACCCGGGCCTGGGTTTTTTGCGTCGGGCTTGGCTAGGCCCGGCCCGGCCCGAGGTATGGCCAGGTATAGTGAAGTTACAGTGATTCAGTGGCCTGCACTTCTAGGGGATCACCCCCTGCCCAAGTACGTTCATCGATCAAGGGTTCCCATCCTTTTAGATGGGTGACTCAAGGTGCTTTCAAAAATCATTATCGATAATGTTCGTGCGGATGAAAAAGTGACAATATCGTAGCTCCAATCTAATTGCAGCCTCTTTACCGAAGTCTGAAGTCATTGGAGTATTTCTTCGAGCAAAGATTAATACGGTGAAAAAGATGTTTACAAGAAAATTCATTGTAGTAATTCTTAATCATAGGAGTTACTTTGTATTTTCTTTGATCTTAGGTCCAAATCAGTGTTCTCAAAAAAAATAATAATCAGTACGTCACACACAACAGCAGCTAGCCCCTAGCCCCGCCCGCTATGCACTAACCTCAGCTTGGCGCCTAGCAGCCTGCAGGTCCTGTGCCTCAAGCTGCACCGAACGCACTTCCCGTGGCCTTCCCTGTCCCCAAGATACAATGTAGGATATTCGCAAACGAATAATATTCCCTTCATTTCTAAATATAAGCCTTTTTAAAGATTTCGATACGTAATACATACATACATATAGACATATTTTAGATCACTCATTTTGCTTTGTATATAGTTTGTATTAAAATCTTTAAAAAGGCTTTTATTTAGGAACGGATGGAGTATAAAGTAGAAGTGGCGAGGGCTATGCGCGTAGCAGACCAGGTGGCAACACCAATGGCATAGATCCATGAGCGGTCGCGCTGTAGCAAATACCGGGATTTCCCTGGTCACCGAATAAGCAGGCCGCCCCACAATGACTTGCTTCCTGGTCACACTGACCGGTGGCAACAAGCCCATCACGAATTTCTTGCCCCCTTCTCCCCATGGCGTTGCTTAGCTCGGGACGACTCAGGCGAGATGCAACCCCAGCTAGCGCCCCCCCCGCCTTCCTTGCGGTCTCCCCCCTCGTCACCACCAGAGAAGGCTCCGGGGAAGCACGTATGGCCGACTAGGATGGTGGTGGCGAGGATGTGCTGCTCCGCCCCGTTCGGAGAGCTTTGGAAGCCGAGGTGGAGGCCTTGGATGGCGTGGCGGCACTGGCCCTCCGGCGAGCTGTGGTCGCGGGTGCTGCTCCACCTCCTCGGCCGTGCGGGTGTTAAGGTGGTGGCGGTTGCCGACGACTGGTCTGTGCATTCCGTCTTCCTCCGGGGACGTTGCTAGATCTGCAGTCCCTTCTTCCCCCTTCCATGTGCCATCCACCCCGTCGGTGTCGGTCCATGGCAGCCTCTTGCCGTTGGATCTGGTGCATTTGGGGTGAGGGAGAGGCGGTAGTCCAGGAGAAATCCTTGGCCGGCGATGTCCGCCACGACGGTGGCTACATCTGTGGATTTCGTTCCTCTCGTTGGGGACTCCGTCGAGGTACTTTTCCCTCCCCCCTCTTACTCAGGGTGAAAACCTCATCCTTCCTGGATGGGGCGGCAACGACGCATCGTTCGTCGCCACCTTCTTGGAGGTGCCGCTCTGGTGGTTCGAGTGTCACGAGGGTGCGATGGTTTGGGTGTTGGTAGATCGGTGGTCCTGTGGTTTGATTCGTTACTCTGGTGTTGTTCCTCGACACGTGGTAAGCGTTTTCACAGCTCCTTTGGTCGTTCTCCGTCTGCGTCGTGCTGGTCTGCTTGCCTATGGGTCGGCGCCCTCATGTTAGGGCAGGGTGAGGATCATGTTCCCCTCCCTCATCATCAACAACACACAACGACGGGATGAATGATGTCCTTCGCGGCATTCCCATTTCTTCCATAGCTCTTGTTGCGTCTGCTCGTCGTTTCGTCACTTCCTTCCTCAGCCTCTTTGATCCTGGTGGCTTTGTTCTCTGGGTGTGGACCAGTGATCTTGGGCGAGGCTTTTCCCAAGGAGAGAGCTCGACTTTGGTGAGGCCATGAGGGTCGCACTGGGATTCTCACTTGGTGATTGGGCGTGGCTTCCATCCTGGCTCAAGGGCGAGCGTTTCTATCATCGATGGTGTGGTGTCCTTCGATCCAGGATGAAGGGTAGGATCCCCCTTGGTCACGATTAAGGTTTTTGCAGCTCACTTATCTTGGCGTAGTTGTCGGTGTGTCCCTTCCAATGTCGGAGTCTCAAATCCAGCGTGCTTCTGCCCTTGCACTGTTGCTCCATTCGTGGTAGACGACATCGACGACGTCAAGAGGATCTCTTCATTTCCATTTTGTTGTTGAGCTTGTGCTTGTAAGCTGCCTAGCAACACTTTATACCAGACGTTATGTCGTTTTTGTTGTTGTTTGATGTTGTTCGATGTAATCCTTGGCCGGTTGATGGCTTTGTTAATTCAAATCTGGGCTTTGTCTCGAGCTTTCTATCTAAAAAAACAAGCCCACTGCTAGCATGGGAAGACCCGCTACCGCCTCACTGGTAGACCAACGGAGATGGTAGCACACTCATAGGCACTTGTCGCCTGGACGATGACACGAGTCACTGCGGAGATGACCCAACAGCCAGGCGCCGCGGAGACGACCCAACAACCTGTTGGGGAACGCAGTAATTTCGAAAATTTTCCTACGCACACGCAAGATCATGGTGATGCACAGCAACGAGAGGGGAGAGTGTTGTCTACGTACCAATGCAGACCGACTGCAGAAGCGATCACACAACGTAGAGGAAGTAGTCGTACGTCTTCTTCTCGATCCGACCGATCCAAGCACCATTACTTCGGCACCTCCGAGTTCTTAGCACACGTTCAGCTCGATGACGTTCCTCGGGCTCCGATCCAATAAAGCGTCGAGGAAGAGTTCCGTCAGCACGACGGCGTGGTGACGATCTTGATGTACTACCGACGCAGGGCTTCGCCTAAGCACTGTAACAGTACGATCGAGGTGGAATTTGGTGGCAGGGGGCACCGCACACGGCTAAGGAACGATCTCAAGGATCAACTTGTGTGCCTTGGGGTGCCCCTGCCCCCGTATATAAAGGTTGGAGGAGGGGGAGCCGGCCGGCCAGGGAGAGGGAGGCGCAGAGGGAGTCCTACTCCCACCGGGAGTAGGACTCCCCCCTCCAATCCTAATCCTATTAGGACTCCCGGGGGGAAAGGAGAGAGAGGGGGCCGGCCCCTTCTCCTAGTCCTACTAGGACTTGGGGAAGGGGGGGGGGGGGGCGGCTAGGCTGTGGGCTGCCCCTTCTCTCTTTTCCACTAAGGCCCAATAGGCCCATTAGTCTCCCGGGGGGTTCCGGTAACCCTCCCGGTATTCCGGTAAAATCCTGATTTCACCCGGAACACTTTCTATGTCCAAACATAGGCTTCCAATATATCAATCTTTACGTCTCGACCATTTCGAGACTCCTCGTCATGTCCGTGATCTCATCCGGGACTCCGAACAATCTTCGGTACATCAAAATGCATAAACTCATAATAACTGTCATCGTAACGTTAAGCGTGCGGACCCTACGGTTCGAGAACAATGTAGACATGACCGAGACACGTGTCCGGTCAATAACCAATAGCGGGACCTGGATGCCCATATTGTTTCCTACATATTCTACGAAGATCTTTATCGGTCAGACCGCATAACAACATACGTTGTTCTCTTTGTCATCGGTATGTTACTTGCCCGAGATTTGATCGTCGGTATCCAATACCTAGTTCAATCTCGTTACTGGCAAGTCTCTTTACTCGTTCCGTAATACATCATCTCACAACTAACATATTAGTTGCAGTGCTTGCAAGGCTTATGTGATGTGCATTACCGAGAGGGCCCAGAGATACCTCTCCGACAATCGGAGTGACAAACCCTAATCTCGAAATACGCCAACCCAACATCTACCATTGGAGACACATGTAGTACTCCTTTATAATCACCTAGTTACGTTGTGACGTTTGGTAGTACCCAAAGTGTTCCTCCGGTAAACGGGAGTTGCATAATCTCATAGTTATAGGAACATGTATAAGTCATGAAGAAAGCAATAGCAACATACTAAACGATCGGATGCTAAGCTAATGGAATGGGTCATGTCAATCAGATCATTCTACTAATGATGTGACCTCGTTAATCAAATAACAACTCTTTGTTCATGGTTAGGAAACATAACCATCTTTGATTAACGAGCTAGTCAAGTAGAGGCATACTAGTGACACTCTGTTGGTCTATGTATTCACACATGTATTATGTTTCCGGTTAATACAATTCTAGCATGAATAATAAACATTTATCATGATATAAGGAAATAAATAATAACTTTATTATTGCCTCTAGGGCATATTTCCTTCAGTCTCCCACTTGCACTAGAGTCAATAATCTAGATTACACAGTAATGATTCTAACACCCATGGAGCCTTGGTGCTGATCATGTTTTGCTCGTGGAAGAGGCTTAGTCAGCGGGTCTGCAACATTCAGATCCGTATGTATCTTGCAAATCTCTATGTCTCCCACCTGGACTAAATCCCGGATGGAGTTGAAGCGTCTCTTGATGTGTTTGGTTCTTTTGTGAAATCTGGATTCCTTTGCTAAGGCAATTGCACCAGTATTGTCACAAAAGATTTTCATTGGACCCGATGCACTAGGTATGACACCTAGATCGGATATGAACTCCTTCATCCAGACTCCTTCGTTCGCTGCTTCCGAAGCAGCTATGTACTCCGCTTCACATGTAGATCCCGCTACGACGCTTTGTTTAGAACTGCACCAACTGACAGCTCCACCGTTTAAAGTAAACACGTATCCGGTTTGCGATTTAGAATCGTCCGGATCAGTGTCAAAGCTTGCATCAACGTAACCTCTTACGGTGAGCTCTTTGTCACCTCCATATACGAGAAACATATCCTTAGTCCTTTTCAGGTATTTCATGATGTTCTTGACCGCTGTCCAGTGATCCATTCCTGGATTACTTTGGTACCTCCCTGCTAAACTTATAGCAAGGCACACATCAGGTCTGGTACACAGCATTGCATACATGATAGAGCCTATGGCTGAAGCATAGGGAACATCTTTCATTTTCTCTCTATCTTCTGCAGTGGTCGGGCATTGAGTCTTACTCAACTTCATACCTTGTAACACAGGCAAGAACCCTTTCTTCGCTTGATCCATTTTGAACTTCTTCAAAATCTTGTCAAGGTATGTGCTTTGTGAAAGTCCAATTAAGCGTTTTGATCTATCTCTATAGATCTTTATGCCTAATATGTAAGCAGCTTCCCCGAGGTCTTTCATCGAAAAACTTTTATTCAAGTATCCCTTTATGCTATCCAGAAATTCTATATCATTTCCAATCAGCAATATGTCATCCACATATAATATTAGAAATGCTACAGAGCTCCCACTCACTTTCTTGTAAATACAGGCTTCTCCAAAAGTCTGTATAAAGCCAAATGCTTTGATCACACTATCAAAGCGTTTATTCCAACTCCGAGATGCTTGCACCAGTCCATAAATGGATCGCTGGAGTTTGCATACTTTGTTAGCTCCCTTTGGATCGACAAAACCTTCTGGTTGTATCATATACAACTCTTCTTCCAGAAATCCATCCAGGAATGCAGTTTTGACATCCATCTGCCATATTTCATAATCATAAAATGCGGCAATTGCTAACATAATTCTGACGGACTTAAGCATCGCTACGGGTGAGAAGGTCTCATCGTAGTCAACTCCTTGAACTTGTCGAAAACCTTTCGCGACAAGTCGAGCTTTATAGACAGTAATATTACCGTCAGCGTCAGTCTTTTTCTTGAAGATCCATTTATTCTCAATTGCTTGCCGATCATCGGGCAAGTCAACCAAAGTCCATACTTTGTTTTCATACATGGATCCCATCTCAGATTTCATGGCCTCAAGCCACTTTGCGGAATCTGGGCTCACCATCGCTTCTTCATAGTTCGTAGGTTCATCATGATCTAGCATCATGACTTCCAGAACTGGATTACCGTACCACTCTGGTGCGGATCTCACTCTGGTTGATCTACGTGGTTCAGTAGTATCTTGTTCTGAAGCTTCATGATCATCATCATTAGCTTCCTCACTGATTGGTATAGGTGTCGCAGAAACAGTTTTCTGTGATGTACTATTTTCCAATAAGGGAGAAGGTACAGTTACCTCGTCAAGTTCTACTTTCCTCCCACTCACTTCTTTCGAGAGAAACTCCTTCTCTAGAAAGTTTCCGAATTTAGCAACAAAAATCTTGCCTTCGGATCTGTGATAGAAGGTGTATCCAATAGTTTCCTTTGGATATCCTATGAAGACACATTTCTCCGATTTGGGTTCGAGCTTATCAGGTTGAAGCTTTTTCACATAAGCATCGCAGCCCCAAACTTTAAGAAACGACAACTTTGGTTTCTTGCCAAACCATAGTTCATAAGGTGTCGTCTCAACGAATTTTGATGGTGCCCTGTTTAACGTGAATGCGGCCGTCTCTAAAGCATAACCCCAAAACGATAGCGGTAAATCAGTAAGAGACATCATAGATCGCACCATATCTAGTAAAGTACGATTACGACGTTCGGACACACCATTACGTTGTGGTGTTCCGGGTGGCGTGAGTTGCGAAACTATTCCACAATTTTTCAAATGTACACCAAACTCGTAACTCAAATATTCTCCTCCACGATCAGATCGTAGAAACTTTATTTTCTTGTTACGATGATTTTCAACCTCACTCTGAAATTCTTTGAACTTTTCAAATGTTTCAGACTTATGTTTCATTAAGTAGATATACCCATATCTGCTTAAATCATCTGTGAAGGTGAGAAAATAACGATATCCGCCACGAGCCTCAATATTCATTGGACCACATACATCGGTATGTATGATTTCCAATAAATCTGTTGCTCTCTCCATAGTACCGGAGAACGGTGTTTTAGTCATCTTGCCTATGAGGCACGGTTCACAAGTACCAAGTGATTCATAATCAAGTGGTTCCAAAAGCCCATCAGTATGGAGTTTCTTCATGCGCTTTACACCGATATGACCTAAACGGCAGTGCCACAAATAAGTTGCACTATCATTATTAACTTTGCATCTTTTGGCTTCTACATTATGAATATGTGTATCACTATCTTCGAGATTCAACAAGAATAGACCACTCTTCAAAGGTGCATGACCATAAAAGATATTATTCATATAAATAGAACAACCATTATTCTCTGATTTAAATGAATAACCGTCTCGCATTAAACAAGATCCAGATATAATGTTCATGCTCAACGCTGGCACCAAATAACAATTATTTAGGTCTAATATTAATCCCGAAGGTAGATGTAGAGGTAGCGTGCCGACCGCGATCACATCGACTTTGGAACCGTTTCCCACGCGCATCGTCACCTCATCCTTTGCTAGCGTCCGCTTATTCTGTAGTCCCTGTTTCGAGTTGCAAATATTAGCAACAGAACTAGTATCAAATACCCAGGTGCTACTGCGAGCTCTAGTAAGGTACACATCAATAACATGTATATCACATATACCTTTGCTCACTTTGCCATCCTTCTTATCCGCCAAATACTTGGGGCAGTTCCGCTTCCAGTGACCAGTCTGCTTGCAGTAGAAGCACTCAGTTTCAGGCTTAGGTCCAGACTTGGGTTTCTTCTCCTGAGCAGCAACTTGCTTGCTGTTCTTCTTGAAGTTTCCCTTCTTCTTTCCTTTGCCCTTTTTCTCGAAACTAGTGGTTTTGCTAACCATCAACACTTGATGCTCCTTCTTGATTTCTACCTCCGCAGCTTTCAGCATTGCGAAGAGCTCGGGAATAGTCTTGTTCATCCCTTGCATATTATAGTTCATCACGAAGCTCTTGTAGCTTGGTGGCAGTGATTGGAGAATTCTGTCAATGATGCAATCATCTGGAAGATTAACTCCCATCTGAATCAAGTGATTATTATACCCAGACATTTTGAGTATATGCTCACTGACAGAACTGTTCTCCTCCATCTTGCAGCTATAGAACTTATTGGAGACTTCATATCTCTCAATTCGGGCATTTGCTTGAAATATTAACTTCAACTCCTGGAACATCTCATATGCTCCATGACGTTCAAAACGTCGTTGAAGTCCCGATTCTAAGCCGTAAAGCATGGCACACTGAACTATCGAGTAGTCATCAGCTTTGCTCTGCCAGACGTTCACAACATCTGGCGTTGCTCCAGCAGCAGGCCTGTCACCCAGCGGTGCTTCCAGGACGTAATTCTTCTGTGCAGCAATGAGGATAATACTCAGGTTACGGACCCAGTCCGTGTAATTGCTACCATCATCTTTCAACTTTGCTTTCTCAAGGAACGCATTAAAATTCAACGGAACAATAGCACGAGCCATCTATCTACAATCAACATAAACAAGCAAGATACTATCAGGTACTAAGTTCATGATAGGTTTAAGTTCAGTTAATCAAATTACTTAGGAACTCCCACTTATATAGACATCCCTCTAATCTTCTAAGTGATCACGTGATCCAAATCAACTAAACCATAACCGATCATCACGTGAGATGGAGTAGTTTTCAATGGTGAACATCGTTATGTTGATCATATCTACTATATGATTCACGCTCGACCTTTCGGTCTCCGTGTTCCGAGGCCATATCTGTATATGCTTGGCTCATCAAGTATAACCTGAGTATTCTGTGTGTGCAACTGTTTTGCACCCGTTGTATTTGGACGTAGAGCTTATCACACCCGATCATCACGTGGTGTCTGGCACGACGAACTTTGGCAACGGTGCATACTCAGGGAGAACACTTCTTGATAATTTAGTGAGAGATCATCTTATAATGCTACCGTCAATCAAAGCAAGATAAGATGCATAAAAGGGATAAACATCACATGCAATCAATATAAGTGATATGATATGGCCATCATCATCTTGTGCTTGTGATCTCCATCTCCGAAGCACCGTCATGATCACCATCGTCACCGGCGCGACACCTTGATCTCCATCGTAGCATCGTTGTCGTCTCGCCAATATTATGCTTCCACGACTATCACTACCGTTTAGTAATAAAGTAAAGCATTACATCGCGATTGCATTGCATACAATAAAGCGACAACCATATGGCTCCTGCTAGTTGCCGATAACTCGGTTACAAAACATGATCATCTCATACAATAAAATCAGCATCATGCCTTGACCATATCACATCACAACATACCCTGCAAAAACAAGTTAGACGTCCTCTACTTTGTTGTTGCAAGTTTTACGTGGCTGCTACGGGCTTAAGTAAGAACTCATCTCACCTACGCATCAAAACCACAACGATAGTTTGTCAAATAGACTCCGTTTTAACCTTCTCAAGGACCGGGCATAGTCACACTTGGTTCAACTAAAGTTGGAGAGACAGTCTTCCGCAAGCCATCTGTGTGCAAAGCACGTCGAGGGAACCGGTCTCGCGTAAGAGTACGCGTAAGGTTGGTCCGGATCGTCTCACCCAACAATACCGCCGAACCAAAGTATGACATGCTGGTAGGCAGTATGACTTGTATCGCCCACAACTCACTTGTGTTCTACTCGTGCAAATAACATCAAACCATAAAACCTAGGCTCGGATGCCACTGTTGGGGAAAGCAGTAATTTCGAAAATTTTCCTACGCACACGCAAGATCATGGTGATGCACAGCAACGAGAGGGGAGAGTGTTGTCTACGTACCAACGCAGACCGACTGCGGAAGCGATCACACAACGTAGAGGAAGTAGTCGTACGTCTTCTTCCCGATCCGACCGATCCAAGCACCGTTACTCCGGCACCTCCGAGTTCTTAGCACACGTTCAGCTCGATGACGTTCCTCGGGCTCCGATCCAGTAAAGCGTCGAGGAAGAGTTCCGTCAGCACGACGGCGTGGTGACGATCTTGATGTACTACCGACGCAGGGCTTCGCCTAAGCACTGTAACGGTACGATCGAGGTGGAATTTGGTGGCAGGGGGCACCGCACACGGCTAAGGAACGATCTCAAGGATCAACTTGTGTGCCTTGGGGTGCCCCCTGCCCCCGTATATAAAGGTTGGAGGAGGGGGAGCCGGCCGGCCAGGGAGAGGGAGGCGCAGAGGGAGTCCTACTCCCACCGGGAGTAGGACTCCCCCCCTCCAATCCTAATCCTATCAGGACTCCCGGGGGGGAAAGGAGAGAGAGGGGCCGGCCCCTTCTCCTAGTCCTACTAGGACTTGGGGAAGGGGGGGGGGGGGGCGGCTAGGCTGTGGGCTGCCCCTTCTCTCTTTTCCACTAAGGCCCAATAGGCCCATTAGTCTCCCGGGGGGTTCCGGTAACCCTCCCGGTATTCCGGTAAAATCCCGATTTCACCGGGAACACTTCCTATGTCCAAACATAGGCTTCCAATATATCAATCTTTACGTCTCGACCATTTTGAGACTCCTCGTCATGTCCGTGATCTCATCCGGTACTCCGAACAATCTTCGGTACATCAAAATGCATAAACTCATAATAACTGTCATCGTAACGTTAAGCGTGCGGACCCTACGGTTCGAGAACAATGTAGACATGACCGAGACACGTGTCCGGTCAATAACCAATAGCGGGACCTGGATGCCCATATTGTTTCCTACATATTCTACGAAGATCTTTATCGGTCAGACCGCATAACAACATACGTTGTTCCCTTTGTCATCGGTATGTTACTTGCCCGAGATTTGATCGTCGGTATCCAATACCTAGTTCAATCTCGTTACTGGCAAGTCTCTTTACTCGTTCCGTAATACATCATCTCACAACTAACATATTAGTTGCAGTGCTTGCAAGGCTTATGTGATGTGCATTACCGAGAGGGCCCAGAGATACCTCTCCGACAATCGGAGTGACAAACCCTAATCTCGAAATACGCCAACCCAACATCTACCATTGGAGACACCTGTAGTACTCTTTTATAATCACCCAGTTACGTTGTGACGTTTGGTAGTACCCAAAGTGTTCCTCCGGTAAACGGGAGTTGCATAATCTCATAGTTATAGGAACATGTATAAGTCATGAAGAAAGCAATAGCAACATACTAAACGATCGGATGCTAAGCTAATGGAATGGGTCATGTCAATCAGATCATTCTACTAATGATGTGACCTCGTTAATCAAATAACAACTCTTTGTTCATGGTTAGGAAACATAACCATCTTTGATTAACGAGCTAGTCAAGTAGAGGCATACTAGTGACACTCTGTTGGTCTATGTATTCACACATGTATTATGTTTCCGGTTAATACAATTCTAGCATTAATAATAAACATTTATCATGATATAAGGAAATAAATAATAACTTTATTATTGCCTCTAGGGCATATTTCCTTCACAACGATGTGAGGCACAATCGGGCAAGGTGAGACAACTGTGAATGGCCGGGAAGGTGAATAACGATGCGCTAGTGCCTTGTGTAGGGGAACGTAGTAATTTCAAAAAATTTCCTACGCACACGCAAGATCATGGTGATGCATAGCAACGAGAGGGGAGAGTGTTGTCTACGTACCAACGCAGACCGACTGCGGAAGCTATCACACAACGTAGAGGAAGTAGTCGTACGTCTTCCCGATCCGACCGATCCAAGCACCGTTACTCCGGCACCTCCGAGTTCTTAGCACACGTTCAGCTCGATGATGATCCTCGGGCTCAGATCCAGCAAAGCGTCGAGGAAGAGTTCCGTCAGCACGACGGCGTGGTGACGATCGTGATGTACTACCGATGCAGGGCTTCGCCTAAGCACTGCAACAATATGATCGAGGTGGAATTTGGTGACAGGGGGCACCGCACACGGCTAAGGAACGATCACCAAGGATCAACTTGTGTGTCTATGGGGTGCCCCCTGCCCCCGTATATAGAGGAGCAAGGGAGGAGGGGCGGCCGGCCTAGGAGTTGGCGCGCCAAGGGGAGTCCTACTCCCACCGGGAGTAGGACTCCTTCTTTCCTAGTCCAACTAGGAGAAGGGGGGAAAGGAGGGAAGTGGAGAAGGAAGGGAGAGGTGAGCCGCGCCCCAAATCCCTTGTCCAATTCGGACTGGACTTGGGAGGGGCGCGCGCCACCTCCTGGCTCCTTCCCACTAAAGCCCATTAAGGCCCAATACTCTTTCCCGTATTCCCGTAACTCCCCGGTACCTCCGAAAATACCCGAATCACTCGGAACTTTTCCGATGTCCGAATATAGTCGTCCAATATATCGATCTTTACGTCTCGACAATTTCGAGACTCCTCGTCATGTCCCCGATCTCATCCGGGACTCCAAACTCCTTCGGTACATCAAAACTCATAAACTCATAATATAACTGTCATCGAAACCTTAAGCGTGCGGACCCTATGGTTCGAGAACAATGTAGACATGACCGAGACACGTCTCCGGTCAATAACCAATAGCGGGACCTGGATGCCCATATTGGATCCTACATATTCTACAAAGATCTTTATCGGTCAGACCGCATAACAACATACGTTGTTCCCTTTGTCATCGGTATGTTACTTGCCCGAGATTCGATCGTCGGTATCCAATACCTAGTTCAATCTCGTTACCGGCAAGTCTCTTTACTCGTTCCGTAATACATCATCCCACAACTAACTTATTAGTTGCAAGGCTTAAGTGATGTGCATTACCGAGAGGGCCCAGAGATACCTCTCCGACAATCGGAGTGACAAATCCTATTCTCGAAATACGCCAACCCAACATCTACCTTTGGAGACACCTGTAATGCTCCTTTATAATCACCCAGTTATGTTGTGACGTTTGGTAGCACCCAAAGTGTTCCTCCGGCAATCGGGAGTTGCATAATCTCATAGTCATAGGAACATGTATAAGTCATGAAGAAAGCAATAGCAACATACTAAACGATCGGGTGCTAAGCTAATGGAATGGGTCATGTCAATCAGATCATTCAACTAATGATGTGACCTCGTTAATCAAATAACAACTCTTTTGTCCATGGTTAGGAAACATAACCATCTTTGATTAACGAGCTAGTCAAGTAGAGGCATACTAGTGACACTCTGTTTGTCTATGTATTCACACATGTATTATGTTTCCGGTTAATACAATTCTAGCATGAATAATAAACATTTATCATGATATAAGGAAATAAATAATAACTTTATTATTGCCTCTAGGGCATATTTCCTTCACCTTGAACTTAGCCAAAGTTGCCAGAGTACAAAGCGAACTTGACCTCACAGCATCGAGATCATTCTCCTGAGGCATCGCCCACCATCGATCGTAGGACGAAAGCCAATCTCTAACCGAAGATGACGAAACTGGAGCAACGAGATGAGCACCCACTCTTGATTTGTGCTTGTATTATTCCTTACCAAGGGTAGCAAAGTAATGGTCGTAAGTACTCATAGATGTAACATTGGATATCGTCCAATCATATGCTTTGGCATGCTTGTTAAAATCATCACCATCATCTCAAGGCTCATCATTAGGTTTATCTTTATTAATGTCATTGTTGTAATACTTCTCAACCCACGGTTTTGGTCATGACCAACAAAATGTTAATTCAAACCCATCTTCGTCATTAAACTAACCAATGGCATCAGGGATGACATCCACATCATGCACTCCCACACGAGCTCTCAGCACACCATGCATGGGAGAGAAAGGCATGCCAAATTCCTTTGTTTTGCTGATTAGATGACCAACATCCCAAATAAAAAATAAACCATTGAAAGCCTTGGAAGGGATAACATGGAATCTGACCTAAACATCCTCCAATTCATAAGAAACCACATTATGATTTATCCACTCCGCAACTTGAAGAGGGCATGAGCTATCAGGCACACTGAAAGTATCAAAAAGCAACCTTTGTAGTTCGGCCTTATTACGTAAATCAACTCTAAAAGACTCATCACCCATACCTTTTACCTCCCAGTGAAAATCCTTTGCAACCAAACATTGTAATGAGCAATCACTTGATCTCCAGTCAATGTGCCATCAATAACACAAAAGTAAACCTTTGTTAGCATTCACAAACCAAGGTCGAATATTAGGTGATCTCCTTGTTTCGAAGAACATAAGATTGTGAGTACATACACCATAAGTAATGATAACTGGCTTCACCTTAGTGAAAAGACAACATAACTTTGAAGGGTTTTCAAGATGCCTAAAATAATCACACAGAACCTCCTTGCAATCAGCCATCAGACGCCCATAAACACCACCGGTGTAACATGCTGCCTTTTGTTTGTTCTTGGAAAGATTGGGAGGATCATCAGCACCCTCCAAAGCCATACCCGTTTGCGCAACATGGGAAGACAACAACATGAGCTCCCCTACCAAAAAGGTGGGCGAAGACGGTCCAATCGGATTCCTATAGAAGGAAAGAACTGTTAGTGGTAAACTTAAGTCACATTCAGATCCGTAAGTATTTTGCAAGTTCTATGTCTACAATGCTCTACACGGAGCTAGTCTAGCTAATTGCTCCCACTTTCAATATGTATCCAGATTGAGACTTTAGATTCATCTGGATCAGTGTCAAAAACTTGCATCGACGTAACCCTTTACGACGAACCTTTTTGTCACGTCCATAATCGAGAAACATATCCTTATTTTACTAAGGATAATTCTGACCGCTGTCTAGTGATCTACTCCTAGATCACTATTGTACTCCCTTGCCAAATCAATGCAGGGTATACAATAGATCTGGTATACAGCATGACATACTTTATAGAACCTATGGCCAAGGCATAGGGAATGACTTTCATTCTCTTTCTATCTTCTGCCGTGGTCGGGCTTTGAGTCTTACTCAACTTCACACCTTGTAATACAGGCAAGAACTCTTTCTTTGACTGCTCCATTTTGAACTACTTCAAAAATCTTGTCAAGGTATGTACTCATTGAAAAAACTTATCAAGCGTCTTGATCTATCTCTATAGATCTTGAAGCTCAATATGTAAGCAGCTTCACCAAGGTCTTTCATTGAAAAACTCTTATTCAAGTATCCCTTTATGCTATCCAGAAATTCTATATCATTTCCAATCAGCAATATGTCATCCACATATAATATCAGAAATGCTACAGAGCTCCCATTCACTTTCTTGTAAATACAGGCTTCACCGCAAGTCTGTATGAAACTATATCCTTTGATCAACTTATCAAAGCGTATATTCCGACTCCGAGATGCTTGCACCAGTCCATAGATGGATCGCTGGAGTTTACATATTTTGTTAGCCCCTTTAGGATTGACAAAACCTTCTGGTTGCATTGTATACAACTCTTCTTTAGTAAATCCATTAAGGAATGCAGTTTTGTTTATCCATTTGCCAGATTTCATAAAATGCGGCAATTGCTAACATGATTCGGACAGACTTTAAGCATAGATACGAGTGAGAAAATCTCATCGTAGTCAACACCTTGAACTTGTCGAAAACCTTTTGCGACAATTCTAGCTTTATAGATAGTAACACTACTATCAGCGTTCGTCTTCCTCTTGAAGATCCATTTATTTTCTATGGCTTGCCGATCATCGGGCAAATCCATCAAAGTCCATACTTTGTTCTCATACATGGATCATATCTCAGATTTCATGGCCTCAAACCATTTTGCGGAATCTGGGCTCATCATCGCTTCCTCATAGTTTGCTAGTTCGTCATGGTCTAGTAACATGACTTCCAGAACAGGATTACCGTACCACTTTGGTGCGGATCTCACTCTGGTTTACCTACGAGATTCGGTAGTAACTTGATCTGAAGTTACATGATCATCATCATTAGCTTCCTCACTAATTGGTGTAGTAGTCACAGGAACAGATTTCTGTGATGAACTATTTTCCAATAAGGGAGAAGGTACAAATACCTTATCAAGTTTTCTACTTTCCTCCCACTCACTTCTTTCGAGAGAAACTCCTTTTCTAGAAAGGATCCATTCTTAGCAACGAATGTCTTGCCTTCGAATCTGTGATAGAAGGTGTACCCAACTGTCTCCTTTGGGTATCCTATGAAGACATATTTCTCCGATTTGAGTTTAAGCTTATCGAGATGAAACTTTTCCACATAAGCATCGCAACTCCAAACTTTAAGAAACGACAGCTTAGGTTTCTTGCCAAACCATAGTTCACACGGTGTCGTCTCAACGGATTTAGATGGTGCCCTATTTAACGTGAATGCAGCTGTCTCTAATGCATAACCCCAAAACGATAGTGGTAGATCGGTAAGATACATCATAGATTGTACTATATCCAATAAAGTACGGTTATGACGTTCAGACACACCATTATGATGTGGTGTTCCAGGTGGCGTGCGTAGTGAAACTATTTCAAATTGTTTTAACTGAAGACCAAACTCGTAACTCAAATATTTTACCTCTGTGATCATATCATAGAAACTTTTATTTTCTTGTCACAATGATTTTCCACTTCACTCTGAAATTTTTTGAACTATTCAAATGTTTCAGACTTATGTTTCATCAAGTAGATATCCCCATATCTGCTCAAATCATCTTGTGAAGGTCAGAAAATAATGATACCTGCTGTAAGCCTTAATATTCATCGGACCACATACATCAGTATGTATGATTTCCAACAAATCTGTTGCTTGCTTCATTGTTCCGGAGAACGGCGTTTTAGTCATCTTGCCCATAAGGCATGGTTCGCAAGCATCAAGTGATTCCAAAATCCCATCAGCATGGAGTTTCTTCATGCGCTTTACACCAATATGACCTAAACGGCAGTGCCACAAATAAGTTGCACTATCATTATTAACTTCGCATCTTTTGGTTTCAATATTATGAATATGTGTATCACTAAAATCGAGATCCAATGAACTATTTTCATTGGGTGTGTAACCATATAAGGTTTTATTCATGTAAACAGAACAACAATTTATTCTTTTACTTAAATGAATAACCGTATTACAATAAACATGACCAGGTCATATTCATGCTCAACGCAAACACCAAATAACACTTATTTAGGTTCAACACTAATCCCGAAAGTATAGGGAGTGTGCGATGCTGATCATATCAATCTTGGAACCACTTCCAACACACATCGTCACTTCACCCTTAACTAGTCTCTGTTTATTCTGCGACTCCCGTTTTGAGTTACTACTCTTAACAACTGATCCAATATCAAATACCGAGGGGTTGCTATAAACACTAATAAAGTACACATCAATAACATGTATATCAAATATACTTATGTTCACTTTTCCATCCTTCTTATCCGCCAATCACTTGGGGTAGTTTCGCTTCCAGTGACCAGTCCCTTTGCAGTAGAAGCACTTAGTCTCAGGCTTAGGACCAGACTTGGACTTCTTCACTTGAGCAGCAACTTGCTTGCTGTTCTTCTTGAAGTTCCCCTTCTTCCCTTTTGCCCTTTTCTTCAAACTAGTGGTCTTGTCAACCATCAACACTTGATGTTTTTCTTGATTTCTACCTTCGTCGATTTCAGCATCACGAAGAGCTTGGGAATCGTTTTCGTTATCCCTTGCATATCATAGTTCATCACGAAGTTCTACTAACTTGGTGATGGTGACTAGAGAATTCTGTCAATCACTATCTTATCTGGAAGATTAACTCCCACTTGATTCAAGCGATTGTAGTACCCAAACAATCTGAGCACATGCTCACTAGTTGAGCGATTCTCCTCCATCTTTTAGCTATAGAACTTGTTGGAGACTTCATATCTCTCAACTCGGGTATTTGCTTGAAATATTAACTTCAACTCCTGGAACATCTCATATGGTCCATGACATTCAAAACGTCTTTGAAGTCCCGATTCTAAGCCATTAAGTATGGTGCACTAAACTATCAAGTAGTCATCATATTGAGCTAGCCAAACGTTCATAACGTCTGCATCTGCTCCTGCAATAGGTCTGTCACCTAGCGGTGCATCAAGGACATAATTTTTCTGTGCAGCAATGAGGATAAACCTCAGATCACGGATCCAATCCGCATCATTGCTACTAACATCTTTCAACACAATTTTCTCTAGGAACATATCAAAATAAACACAGGGAAGCAACAACGCGAGCTATTGATCTACAACATGATTTGCAAAATACTATCAGGACTAAGTTCATGATAAATTTAAGTTCAATTTAATCATATTACTTAAGAACCCCCACTTAGATAGACATCCCTCTAATCCTCTAAGTGATCACGTGATCCAAATCAACTAAACCATAACCGATCATCACGTGAGATGGAGTAGTTTTCAATGGTGAACATCGTTTATGTTGATCATATCTACTATATGATTCACGCTCGACCTTTCGGTCTCCGTGTTCCGAGGCCATATCTGCATATGCTAGGCTCGTCAAGTTTAACCTGAGTATTCTGCGTGTGCAAAACTGGCTTGCACCCGTTGTAGATGGACGTAGAGCTTATCACACCCGATCATCACGTGGTGTCTGGGCACGACGAACTTTGGCAACGGTGCATACTCAGGGAGAACACTTCTTGATAATTTAGTGAGAGATCATCTTATAATGCTACCGTCAATCAAAGCAAGATAAGATGCATAAAAGATAAACATCACATGCAATCAATATAAGTGATATGATATGGCCATCATCATCTTGTGCTTTGTGATCTCCATCTCCGAAGCACCGTCATGATCACCATCATCACCGGCGCGACACCTTGATCTCCATCGTAGCATCGTTGTCGTCTCGCCAATCTTATGCTTCCACGACTATCACTACCGCTTAGCAATAAAGTAAAGCATTACATCGCGATTGCATTGCATACAATAAAGAGACAACCATATGGCTCCTGCCAGTTGCCGATAACTTGGTTACAAAACATGATCATCTCATACAATAAAATTTAGCATCATGCCTTGACCATATCACATCACATACATGCCCTGCAAAAATAAGTTAGACGTCCTCTACTTTGTTGTTGCAAGTTTTACGTGGCTGCTACGGGCTTAAGCAAGAACCAATCTCACCTACGCATCAAAACCACAATGATAGTTTGTCAAATAGACTCCGTTTTAACCTTCTCAAGGACCGGGCGTAGCCACACTCGATTCAACTAAAGTTGGAGAGACAGTCGCCCGCAAGCCATCTATGTGCAAAGCACGTCGAGGGAACCGGTCTCGCGTAAGCGTACGCGTAAGGTTGGTCCGGGTCGTCTCGTCCAACAATACCGCCGAACCAAAGTATGACATGCTGGTAGGCAGTATGACTTGTATCGCCCACAACTCACTTGTGTTCTACTCGTGCAAATAACATCAAACCATAAAACCTAGGCTCGGATGCCACTGTTGGGGAACGTAGTAATTTCAAAAATTTTCCTACGCACACGCAAGATCATGGTGATGCATAGCAACGAGAGGGGAGAGTGTTGTCTACGTACCAACGCAGACCGACTGCGGAAGCGATCACACAACGTAGAGGAAGTAGTCGTACGTCTTCCCGATCCGACCGATCCAAGCACTGTTACTCCGGCACCTTCGAGTTCTTAGCACATGTTCAGCTCGATGACGATCCTCGGGCTCCGATCCAGCAAAGCGTCGAGGAAGAGTTCCGTCAGCACGACGGCATGGTGACGATCTTGATGTACTACCAATGCAGGGCTTCGCCTAAGCATTGCAACAATATGATTAAGGTGGAATTTGGTGGCAGGGGGCACCGCACACGGCTAAGGAACGATCACCAAGGATCAACTTGTGTGTCTATGGGGTGCCCCCTGCCCCCGTATATAAAGGAGCAAGGGAGGAGGGGCGGCCGGCCTAGGAGTTGGCGCGCCAAGGGGAGTCCTACTCCCACCGGGAGTGGGACTCCTTCTTTCCTAGTCCAACTAGGAGAAGGGGGGAAAGGAGGGAAGTGGAGAAGGAAGGGAGAGGTGGGCCGCGCCCCAAATCCCTTGTCCAATTCGGACTGGACTTGGGAGGGGCGCGCGCCACCTCCTGGCTCCTTCCCACTAAAGCCCATTAAGGCCCAATACTCTTCCCCGTATTCCCGTAACTCCCCGGTACCTCCGAAAATACCCGAATCACTCGGAACCTTTCCGATGTCCGAATATAGTCGTCCAATATATCAATCTTTATGTCTCGACCATTTCGAGACTCCTCGTCATGTCCCCGATCTCATCCGGGACTCCGAACTCCTTCGGTACATCAAAACTCATAAATTCATAATATAACTGTCATCGAAACCTTAAGCGTGCGGACCCTACGGTTCGAGAACAATGTAGACATGACCGAGACACGTCTCCGGTCAATAACCAATAGCGGGACCTGGATGCCCATATTGGATCCTACATATTCTACAAAGATCTTTATCGGTCAGACCGCATAACAACATACGTTGTTCCCTTTGTCATCGGTATGTTACTTGCCCGAGATTCGATCGTCGGTATCCAATACCTAGTTCAATCTCGTTACCGGCAAGTCTCTTTACTCGTTCCGTAATACATCATCCCGCAACTAACTTATTAGTTGCAAGGCTTAAGTGATGTGCATTACCGAGAGGGCCCAAAGATACCTCTCCGACAATCGGAGTGACAAATCCTATTCTCGAAATACGCCAACCCAACATCTACCTTTGGAGACACCTGTAATGCTCCTTTATAATCACCCAGTTATGTTGTGACGTTTGGTAGCACCCAAAGTGTTCCTCCGGCAATCGGGAGTTGCATAATCTCATAGTCATAGGAACATGTATAAGTCATGAAGAAAGCAATAGCAACATACTAAACGATCGGGTGCTAAGCTAATGGAATGGGTCATGTCAATCAGATCATTCAACTAATGATGTGACCTCGTTAATCAAATAACAACTCTTTTGTCCATGGTTAGGAAACATAACCATCTTTGATTAACGAGCTAGTCAAGTAGAGGCATACTAGTGACACTCTGTTTGTCTATGTATTCACACATGTATTATGTTTCCGGTTAATACAATTCTAGCATGAATAATAAACATTTATCATGATATAAGGAAATAAATAATAACTTTATTATTGCCTCTAGGGCATATTTCCTTCACCTTGAACTTAGCCAAAGTTGCCAGAGTACAAAGCGAACTTGACCTCACAGCATCGAGATCATTCTCCTGAGGCATCGCCCACCATCGATCGTAGGACGAAAGCCAATCTCTAACCGAAGATGACGAAACTGGAGCAACGAGATGAGCACCCACTCTTGATTTGTGCTTGTATTATTCCTTACCAAGGGTAGCAAAGTAATGGTCGTAAGTACTCATAGATGTAACATTGGATATCGTCCAATCATATGCTTTGGCATGCTTGTTAAAATCATCACCATCATCTCAAGGCTCATCATTAGGTTTATCTTTATTAATGTCATTGTTGTAATACTTCTCAACCCACGGTTTTGGTCATGACCAACAAAATGTTAATTCAAACCCATCTTCGTCATTAAACTAACCAGTGGCATCAGGGATGACATCCACATCATGCACTCCCACACGAGCTCTCAGCACACCATGCATGGGAGAGAAAGGCATGCCAAATTCCTTTGTTTTGCTGATTAGATGACCAACATCCCAAATAAAAAATAAACCATTGAAAGCCTTGGAAGGGATAACATGGAATCTGACCTAAACATCCTCCAATTCATAAGAAACCACATTATGATTTATCCACTCCGCAACTTGAAGAGGGCATGGGCTATCAGGCACACTGAAAGTATCAAAAAGCAACCTTTGTAGTTCGGCCTTATTACGTAAATCAACTCTAAAAGACTCATCACCCATACCTTTTACCTCCCAGCGAAAATCCTTTGCAACCAAACATTGTAATGAGCAATCACTTGATCTCCAGTCAATGTGCCATCAATAACACAAAAGTAAACCTTTGTTAGCATTCACAAACCAAGGTCGAATATTAGGTGATCTCCTTGTTTCGAAGAACATAAGATTGTGAGTACATACACCATAAGTAATGATAACTGGCTTCACCTTGGTGAAAAGACAACATAACTTTGAAGGGTTTTCAAGATGCCTAAAATAATCACACAGAACCTCCTTGCAATCAGCCATCAGACGCCCATAAACACCGCCGGTGTAACATGCTGCCTTTTGTTTGTTCTTGGAAAGATTGGGAGGATCATCAGCACCCTCCAAAGCCATACCCGTTTGCGCAACATGGGAAGACAACATCATGAGCTCCCCTACCAAAAAGGTAGGCGAAGACGGTCCAACCGGATTCCTATAGAAGGAAAGAACTGTTAGTGGTAAACTTAAGTTAGACTATATGTTCAAGTTTTAATCAGTAAAATAGAGGGCATGTCATGAGACCTTGGCTAAATGTTTTTATGCATGTGTGGTTGTGATTTTGATGTGGTCAATCCTGAGGGAAAATCCCAACAATTTCTATCAGAACATGGTCGAGGATTTGAGGCCGCACTTGCCTTGGGGTGGTGACCTACTAGAGCCTCGGGGCAGGCAATAGCCGTTCGATGAAGCGATGTAAGAGGGGTGAATCGTGCGATCGTCGTTCGGCTAAGCAACATGGAGGAAGACATATGGCTATTATCGTCAAGGCAATGGAAGGTGAACATTGATAAGAGCGGTGGTGCCAAAAAGTTATCAAGATCATCGTCCACAAGAGTCAGATGAGTCAAGGAGTTGTGCGAGTTAGCACGTATCGGTCGTCATCATGTTAGTGAGTCGTCTCGTGTACAAGTACTCATCTCTATGAGGACCGGTTGAAGATAAAACATGTCACAGTCGAAGGGCTGTCTGTTGTGGACTATCACCGAGGGAGAAGACGTGAAGTGGAGATCAAGATGAAGCGTGTAGTGAGACGAGAACCGGGGAAGGTGAGCCTATTCAATGAGGGCACATGTCTCTACATGAGGCTATGTGTGGATGGTGTTGTCCATAATATAGCCGGCATATATAAAGCGAGGTGTAGTCTGTGTAGTCCACATAGTAGCATGTCTGGGAGTCTGGATCATATGTTGATATGGATCGTTAGGTTGTGAATCTAGAAGGAGCCAAGATTGGAGAAGCATAGAGGAGAAAGAGTCAAGATTAGGGAGATATTGTTAGCGGTAATCTTGAGTTAGGCTATATGTTCAAGTTGTAATCAGTAAAGCAGCGGGCACAACATGAGTCTTGACTAAACGTTTATATGCGCATGTGTTTGTGATTTTTTGATGTGATCAAGGAAAATCCTAACGAGCACGGAAGCCCTTCCAGTTATGACCGACTATACCACCACGCTGACCAGCTGATCAATCGCCCACAAGGGTGCACAGGCCACCCCACATCACTTTGTACATGTATGACCCGAGGATGATGTAGGGAAACCGGCGAAGCATCATTCCTGTCGCGCAGCGGAGGATTATGACGAGGAGGGGGGTCACGGTGGAGCCATGGTGGAGCCAACCTAAACCATTACCTTGATATCTCATACGAGGCTGCTTAAAGTTCCGATGAAACCAAGGTGGATCACCATATCCGTAGTCAAAATTCCCAAAGTACATATTCTTCGCAAGACCTCCATTGAATCTGGACCCATCAAATAGCCACCACGACCATCGCCGTAGTCACTACCACCATCACGAAAAACGTAGGCATTATGTCTTCCACCATTAGTATTAGATTCGCATTATGTCTTCCGCCATTAGCACTAGATTCCGCGTCGTAATAGTCGCCTTAGTCAATAGGGTTATAGGGCCATCCCATAGCGTCCACTTTTGTTGCGAGTATCCCATCGTAATTGTTGAGTATATGTGTTGTGTATATCTGTGTATTGGGCCCACCTCCTAATTTCTTGTATAGTTGAGGCCGTGGCCCACCTCTTATACATCATATATACGTGCCTTTGCACATGAGCAATACATCGTGCAATTCCCACAACATACATGGTATCGGAGTCAAGAGGTCTTGAGTTCAAGACCCGGCTGGCGCAATTAAATTACAGTCCACTTTTGGTCCATGTTTAGGCCTGAGAGAGCCATACGCGAGGAGCATTATTGACGTATAATTGGTTGCCTAGTCTCTTTCATTAGATCGGTTTTTGGTTACATTGGCTAGAACATACATTTCTACAGTAATAACCATTGCCATCAGAGGTGTAGGTGCCACCATTGTGGCTAGCTGAACCACCATAGCTACCAACACGGTATCCACCATCACTAGCACTGTGACGAGATGAGGCATCAACCGACACCGGAGGGGAACTCCCCTTGTCCATAACTAGCAGCTTGCTGATCATAACCCCTACCCGCCATAACAACATTGGCGCATAGTGAGGATCATTAGAGTACCAAACCATAAACACCTTCCCTCGGCAGCAGAGTCGAATGATAGACATGATTCGTACGAGGTAGTTACCGAATCGACGCAAGGGCCCATTACCCGTGAATGATATATGTTGCCTGCTGCGAACAATAGCACGCTCGTGAGCAAGTTGACCCATCACGCGTTTCTGTGCGGGAGATTTTAGGAAGGATCGAGAAGCTTCTAAGCCGTTTTATCTCTTGGTTTTCCAGTTTCTCTATTTTTCTCATTATATAGTGGTTTGATTTTTTCTATTTTCTTTTCAAATTCACGAACTTGCTTAGAATTCGTGAACATTTTTTCAAATTCGTGATTTTGTAAAAACACAGAAATTATTTGTTTTTTAAATCCGAAATATGTTTCAAATTGAGAACATTTTAAATTTCACAATCATTTTTGAATCCACAAACGTTTTTTGAACTCCAGGATTTTTTTTATTTTGCGCACTTCTTTTGAATTCATGAATATTTCTTGAATCCACGAATATTTTTTCAACTTTAGGAATATTTTTGGAATTCACAAACATTTTTTTTGAATTCCATGAACATTGTTTTGATTTCTCTAATATTTTTATTTTTTAAAATTCACAAATATTTAAGAATCCATGAACTTTTAGTTATGTACTCCCTCCGTCCCAAAATTCTTGTCTTAGATTTCTTTAGATACGGATATATCTAACACTAAAACATAACTAGATACATCCATATTTAGATAAATTTAAGACAAGAATTTTGGGACAAAGGGACTATTATTTATGAATTCACGAACATTTTATTTATCCATTAACATTTTTTGAATTCATGAATATTTTAGAGTCCTCGACCATTATTTGCACTAGATGATACCCCGCGCGTTGCTGCCGGAATTGCTTGCAAATGTTTCGATGAGATTTTGTTATATGAAAGCATATATATGTAAAAGAACATATGTACGTGCCCAATTTTGTTGAACATCACTTTGTACCTCAAGTCATCCCCATTTTGATCACCAAGAATTAAGAACTACTATATATGTATGCTCAAAATGAATTGGTGATAGCATCATAAAGTTTTAGCTTGTTCGTCACACTGATGAACTTTAGTTTGCCATTTCTTAAGCTTGGAAATGTTCGAAGACAATAGTACCAAGAATCTGTTGGTAAGCATAACATGTATGCTAAGCAACTGTAATAATTTTAGTGGAAGACGTACATATAGCTACAAAGTTGGAGACGTGTAATTCAGCTCAATTTCAGAAGTGCAGCCAAGTAAAAAGCATTTGGCACCGGCATGGTGCAAATATTACAAATGAGAAATGACAAAGAGAGCTATCAAATAGGAACGCTTCTATGTCATGGTCCGTTGCATACCAAAAACGGAAGTAGCTTCAAAAACTTACCGAGTTTAAAACAGTAATACTATGCTTTGCTAGTTTCGGCTGCTTGTATTTTGATTTTTTTATCAGCACACATAAGTTTGCATCCAGTTCCGCCATCCTATATAAATCCAAAAACAGAAGGTGTTATAAAAATGACATATACTTTAGTTTATAACATAGAAAATTAAAGAACTAAAGAAGTGCACTTGCAAAAAAAGGCAATGCTTTATTATCAGCACTGGACTAACCATGATCCCTTTTCTCTCTAGATATATTACCTAGAAAATGGTGTCAGATAATTTGAAATGGAGTGGGGTGCACATTATCAACAATTCTGTCACCTATATATATACAACAGAACTGCACTGCAGTTGTACACAAAAATCAAACGTAATCTTTCTATTTATATTTGAGCTATGCAGTGTTATCCCTTCAGCTTTAGAATCTCATGAAGTTGTGATTTTAATGGTGAGCTAAATATCTAACTCCAGAAACACAATTAAGATATCCATATTTAGAAGATGAACTATTCATAGCAAGAAAATGTATGACAAAAAATTTAAGAACCAAAAAGAGACATATATTCCTCGTTGCCGCATTCGTTGTTATCTCAATGCCCTACAGATTAGAGAATTAGCAAAATGAAAATAATGTCTCAACCTCCCTTTTCTATTTTTTCAAGAAGAAATAGGTTTTTTTTAGAAAAGGAGGATGACCCCCGGCCTCTGCATCTGAGAGATGCATACGGCCACTTTATTGATTATTCCCAAGGACCTTACAAAGTATTACAACAATATGCCTGAATCCGCCATCTTGGCAACATATGCCACTACTTCTATCCATATGATGAAGGGGTGCTACCTGGGCCATATACCCGGTCTACTCACCTAAGCCTATCATCAAAAGCCAGAAACTCCAGCCGAGCCACATACCGGGTCTGGGGCATAAACTGGTCTGACGCACTCACATGTGTCGTCGCCGTCATCTTCCACAGGTCCGTCTTCAGAGCAGATATTGAGGCTTCTACCTTGTCAGGCCACTCCGTCATCGACGCCACCTTGACGCCAGACAACTACCTTCACCGGCGCGAGTCCATCACCGCGCATCGGGCGCCGAGTCTCCACTGCACCATGCCGCCGAGATTCGCCGTCATCAATGTGAAGGATGAAGTACCGCTCCACCAAAAAGGCACCCGCTGGTCCCTCGATCCCGTGTACGCCCCCAAGAATGACGCCCCCAAGGAGGAAACGACACCAACGCATCGCCGTCATCCGATCAACTGATCTAGGGTTTCCCCCGGAGGTAGCGGATAGAGGTCTAGAGCTTCTCCACGGCGATGCCTTCAAGAAGGTAATGACACCACAGGGTGCCACCAACGCCGGTCTTGGCATCAAGCCCAGCACAAGGTTTTCACCCGATCCGCTCGAAGAACCTCCATCACGTGATGTGTGCACGGGTCGCCGCCGATCTGAGCCGCCGCACAACGAGCAGGCCGCACCGGCCAGATCAGATCTGTCCGAAGGGCACAACCCGCATGGTGCTGACCCAACCACCAGGCCCTCCATGCCGCCACCGCCGATCCGAGGTGAGATGGTGTGTCGCCACAGACCCGGCCGCCGCCGCCGAACGCCGCCACGCAGCCCGAGGCAGAGCCGGCTGCCGCACCCCACCATCGCCGCCCTTGGCCGAGGCAGCCGCCGCGCCGCCACCGGAAGGCAGGCCCGCCGCGCCGCCAGGCCAGATCGGCCTTGGCCGAGGCAGCCGCCGCGCCGCCGCCGGAAGGCAGGCCCGCCGCACTGCAGGCCAGATCGGCCCTTGGCCGAGGCAACCGCCGCGCCGCTGCCGGAAGGCCGGCTCGCCGCGCCGCCAGGCCAGATCGGCCGCGCCACCCATGCCGCGGGGCGCCGCACCACCCCCACGGCGCAGGCAAGAGGGAGGACCCCCGCCACCGCCGTCAGCCCCGGGCCATCGCCTGCGGCGTCCTTCGGCAGCGGCGGAGGGAGGGGAGGAAGGGAGGGGAGGAAGGGAGGGGAGGGGACCTACGGCGGCTAGGGATCGAGATCCCACCCGAGTCGCCCGAGCGGGGGCGACGCAGGGGCCTCAAGAAGAAATAGGTGTCTGAAAGATCGATGTCCTCACCTGACTTGATTCCAGCGAGCTTGTTCAAGGCTGGGACTGCCTGCAATACCACATAGACGCACCCGTGCTAGCTAGTGCTTCACCCCTACTTCACGTTTCACGTGTTTCTGGAGTAGCGAGGCTTGATCGATGCATATGTTTCTTGGCAATAAGGGCATCTCCAGCCGCGCCCCCCAGGTCACTTTTTCGGCGCCGGCGCCGAAAAAACGGCCCAGTCGCGCCCCCAGGACGCCGAAAATCGCCGGTTCGGACCTTTTTTCCGCCCGACGGTCACAGGCCGAACCCGGCGTGCTGGGGAGCCGTTGGGGGCTCCGGCGCTAGGGAAAAGCACGCCTGGCCCACACCGACAGGGAAAAGTCAAGGTTTTCTTCCCCCGACTCGCCTCGCACCCCCCGCGCCCTCGGCCACTACTAGCTATATCCCGGCGACGGCCGCCGTCCTACTCCGCTAGATAGCCATTCCCCGCCGGAAAATAGCAGCACTTCGCCGCGGCAGCCCCTCCCACAGCAGTTGGGCGTTTCCGGCCGCGGAGGCGCGGTTTAACGGCGGGTACACGCCCACCGAGCGCAAGGTGTTCGGCGTTTTGCCTGCCTCGGCGATGGACTCGGACGAGGAGGAAGAGCTCGCCGCGCTGCTGGAGGAGGAAGCCGCGGCCGACGTCCAGGAAGAAGAGCATCTCATGGTGCTCGCCGCCCTCGCCCAGCTGCTGGCGAGCAGTGAAAAGCCGCGGCGAGGTGGCTCGGCGCCGGGGCGGGTGAAAGCAAAGAACCGGCATCGTCTGCAAGGCTACTGCATGCTCTACTCCGACTACTTCGCCGATGCTCCACTTCATGGCGAGAGAACATTTCGGCGCCGTTATCGGATGAGCCGAAAGCTCTTCCTCAGGATTGTGAATTCCATCCGGGAGTTCGACAACTACTTCAAGTGCAAGATGGATTGCACTGGCGCTCTTGGATTCACCTCCATTCAGAAGTGCATGACAGCGATGAGGATGCTTGCATATGGAGCTCCAAGTAATTCACTCGACGACTATGGGCGCATGGCCGAGTCCACCAGCATAGAGTGTTTCTACAAGTTCTGTCGGGCAGTGGTGGCAGTGTTTGGGCCACAATATTTGAGAACACCCAATGCGGAAGACACTGCTCGGATCCTAGCCCAGAATGCAGCAAGAGGATTTCCTGGGATGCTTGGAAGCATCGACTGCATGCATTGGAAATGGAAGAACTGCCCATTTGGTTGGCAGGGGATGTACAAAGGCGCCAAAGGCGGTTGCAGTGTGGTGCTTGAGGCGGTAGCCACACAGGACCTCTGGATTTGGCACTCCTTCTTTGGTATGCCAGGAACTCACAATGACATCAACGTGCTGCAGTGCTCTCCTGTTTTTGCCAAGCTCATTGAGGGCCATTCTCGTCCGGTGAACTTCGAGATCAATGGGCACCAATACAACAAGGGGTACTATCTAGCTGACGGCATCTATCCGAGATGGTCGACATTTGTGAAGACGATCTCAAACCCTGTGCCAGGAGGCAAGAACGCCTGGTTTGCGAAAGTTCAGGAGGCTTGCCGGAAGGATGTCGAGCGGGCATTTGGTGTGCTCCAATCTCGATTCGCTGTTGTTCGGTACCCCGCTCAAACCTGGTCGAAAGATCAAATGTGGGAGATCATGACTTGCTGTGTCATCTTGCACAACATGATCATCGAGAGCGAGCAAGAAGACCCAGTGGTTGACACTGAACCATACTACAGGCAGGGTCCTCTTGCCGAATTTGATCACCAGCTACCGGCAACTTGGACTGCCTATCTCAGTATGCGTCAGGAGATCCGAGACCCACAGGTGCATCATCAACTGCAGAAAGATCTGATTGAGCACCTATGGAGGCTCAAGGGAGACGCCTCGTGATGAAATACGAGTTTTTATTTGTTGAACAATATAATTTGTATTGAATTATTTGTTGTTGTAGTATTTTGTTGAAGTATTTGATTTTTCTGTGATGAAATATGTGATAAGAAATAATTGTGTTGATAATTGAACGCCGAGACACGGCGAACCACGTCGACTATGGGCCTATTCTCGCCCATATGGGCCGTTTATTCGCCGAAATTGGGCTGCAAAGTGGGCCAATTTCGGCGCCTGGGGACGAGCTGGGGGCGACGACTGGGCGCAAACCCGCCCCCAGCGCCGAGTGCATCGCCGGCTCGCCCTCAGGGGACGGTTTTTATGCATCCTGAGGGGGCCAACGGCTGGAGATGCCCTAAGGCTTGATGCATATGTATCACATTAAGAGTAGACTGCATGTAATTGTAAACAAAAGATATATGAATATTTTTAATTGTAAACAAATGATCATAGAAGGGAGCCTTAAAATTAATACAATACTAATTTATCCTACAACGTCGGCCATTCCAGATCATGCACATATTCTATTCAATCTTATAGACTACAGAGAAGGATAGACCTGCAGAGGATGAATGCAGTGAGAAACTTGCCTCCTTCCTTGCCGTAGCTGACATGCCATCCTCGGACCCCGTTACAGGAGCAACAGAGCAACTCGGCTTCTGACGTGTGGATCTGACGTTTTTTAATTATGAACATTTTTTAAATCTCATGATCATTTTTTAAATTCCTCAGTTTGTTTCTGAATTATTGAACATTTCTGAATTTAGATTTTTTTGTTTCGTGTGACTTTTTTGATTTCACAATATTTTTTTATTTGTGATTTTTCCCAATGAAAAATAAACTCACTGAACATAAAAAAAGAAAAGAAAGACATACACTCTCTCATTGTCACGGGCTAGGCCCATGACGCGAGCGATGTAATGCAAGCGGTACCGTTCGCTATGAGCAATACCCATGAACAACTAATCAGGGGTTACACTTCTAGGGTTCTCCCAGAGGTCACTTCCTCATGTCTCGAAGCGAGTCAAGTGGTGTGCTCAGCCATAGCCGCGTGTCGCGCTCTGTGCGTACCCTTGGGATTTTTTTTTTGTACGTGTTTTCAGGTTTTGGTTTTTTTTTTTTGGCTTTTACCTGGTTTTCCCTAGGTTTCCGATTTTTTTTGCCATAAATCACAACATGTGATTCCGCAAGAAGTAGAGTTGTGCTTCCTCAAAAGAAAAAAACACACAATTGTGATTCCTTCTAAAAAGGAAAAAACACAACACTTGAAAAGGGAAAAAGCATAGTTGTGCTTCATGAAAAAGGAAAAGCACATACGTGCTTCCCAAAAAGGCACCCCCCCCCCCCCCAAAAAAAAACGATTGCCATGGCCTCATCTAAACCGCAGACACCGGCGCGATGCTACTTCTCTCCCACTAGATTGGCCGCAGGGATACGAATACCGCCCCAACCTCCTATGCTGAGTACCTAGCTTTGCAGAAGTCGTGGCTCAGAGGGAAGGGGAGGACGAATCAGCCGGCCAGCCCTCTTCGTTGTCGAGATCATCTTCATTTTCAGAGTCATCAGAGAATGCCCAAAATCGCCCCAACGGTCATTTTCAAGTCATCCAATACCATGTTGATTTTGGCCATAGTTTGTACTTAAACATTGGGTCCGTTTGAAGGCTAAGTGCAGTCGCTATACATTATAGGGAACCTAGCCACTAAACTCTGCGGGTGCCCTTAACATATGGACCTGGCTATGAGTAGTAAATCTTTTGTGCATGTTTAACTTTTCATGTTGCCATATTTTTACTAATATTATCCTTTGAAGAAAATTCTGTACAGAAAAATGGGGGAGTTCTGCCCATATAATTAAGCCATCGCAAACAAGTCCATCTATGATATATACATACTAGGTTTAAGTATGCTTCAACAAGGTTTTGTCTACCAAGTGAAATTGTTTTACTGAGGGGGCTAAGATGTGTGGTTACGACGGCACCCGAAATTAGATACCATGCAGTTACCACCTGAAATAGTCCGAATGAAATTTGAATGCAAAATTATCCATCTAGAGGTAGTTAGGCTTTGAACTCACATTGGGCACAAAATGGCAGTAAAATTGAAGGACATCAATACATTGTTTTGTGGATAATGAGGTCATGGCTTCGATACATCCTGAACTAGTTTGTGAATTAGAAGCTATCTAATAAATCTCATGGGGATTACAGATCATTAAAAAAAAGGCAATAACAGATCGAGGATATGAAAATGTGTCCCATGACCAGCTCGAGTCGAACTAAGAATGTGGAAAATGCTCCCTTATAACTATAGCACCAGACAACAAGATCGCGTTTGGTGCTTTGCCTCCCAAGTCATGCTCGAGCTCCCCCATCACCTCCAACCTGTAGACACTCAGTTTGCAAGCACCCTTCTTCCTGGTTCCCTCCCAAGCCCAACCACGAACATAGGGATATCAAAGAGGGAGGTCAACATGAATAAAGTTTAGGGTGATCAATGGAGATCTCTGAAAGGAACTCAACTATATGCTGCAATTGTGATATTAAGTGTTTTTGTATCGTAAAAGGGATTTTTATTTATAGAAAGTCATAGTCTGGTCTTTGGTTCAGGTCTACTCCGAAACATGTGGAGCTACTATTAAGCCAAGCCGAGGAGAGCTCCACCAGTCTAGCTGGCCTATTTTGTGATATAGAAAACATACAACATACAAAACTAAATGCACATAGCATATTTGGGGCACACTTTTAGTGAGAGAAATAAAAACGCAAAGCCGTCTCTCTCTCTCTCTCTCTCTCTCTCCACAACGACAGTCCAATGAGGAAGATAATGGCTACTAAGATATGATACCATACAATTATGTTAGAAACTATACCATCATTTATAACCTAGTACATTGTTCTCACTCATTTTATTATAGAGGATAAAGCCAAACTAAGTTTTTAAACATAATACTTGCACAAACTAAGTTCCCAAACTATGAAACTTGGCCAGAACTAAGTTTCTAAACTAAACTATACTACTTGGAGAAGACTAAATTCCAAAATTATGAAGTATGGTCAAAACTAAGTTTAGAAACTACAAGACTTGGAGAAAATTAAGATGCCGAACTATACCAAACTTGTCCATAACTTGTAGCTTTTGTGCGGATAATACACTTTCAATAGAATGGAGAAAGACGGCCCAAAGTTTTTCAAATATATGGTCGTGTACATCGTTTGATGCAGAGGTTGGGGACTTTTACCCTTGTCTTCCGATAACATGGGAACTGAAGTAGCTTTTTAGTCCACTACACATCGTTGTGATTATTTGGTTATGTTGTTGTGAGCACTTCTTTAACTTTTTGTTCCTTGCCGAAATAGGTTATTCTGCTAACCTTGAAGAATATGTTCTCACTTCTCAGCAATATGTAGCTAGTAGATATTTCCGTGTGGCATTTGTATTGGATCAAAAGCCAAACTGATATGTAGAAAGACGAAGAAATTCTAAATTTGCGCAAAACCTGGAAAGCTACAAGGGTTGGAGGAGGAGACTTGTGTGCAACAAGTATGCTTTTCTCATGCCTTTTCTTGTTTTATATAGCATGTATACATGCTATATCCAACCTAGGTACATGACAAGACTCAGATATAAATATCTGGTTCAAACCTGGTTGGTCCACATGCATCATCCATGGCCCGATTAAATTCAACATGCATACTAACTAGAGCACCATATTTCTTTTACATGAGCTAGTTTAAAATAGGCCAAGACAACATCTTACATGAGCATATTCAAGATGCTAACCACAGTCGCAGCAAATAAAAGGTCTCTATGTAGGTGTAGCATAAACCATATATATCACCCCTCTGTTTTCTTCTTGAGCACTCTAGTGGCTCGCCCATGATACAAGTGACTATTACCTCTCGTGGCTTGGCTATCCTAAGAAATACATGCAAACCCATGTGTTTGAGAGCCAAAATAACATAAAAAAACCACTTTTGTCGGGGGGATAACCCCCAGGCAGTCCCAAGACGGCGAGCCAGACAGGGTTCCTGGCTGCCCGGGCTGGCTGCTCTGGCTCGCGCCCGCAACTGGCTGCTCCGGCCCGCCGGCTACCCAAAGTCAACCACAACGTCACGCCGTACCTACGCGGATTTGACGGCCACGCCCTGCGGCGGTACACTGTTGATGAATAGGCGGACCATGCGCACACATCATGCATCATCATCTACAGTGCTCCTTGTCCAGGGCCGGGTCGGCAAAATCCGGGATCCGGTGCGAAGCTAAAAAATGGGCCCTTTGATGAAGCTATGTACCTAGGGTAGAGTCACGGATCTGTCTTAACTACCCTATCCAAGGACACCTCTAAAATAAATCACCTTTCAATCGATTTGAAGGTGTTCCACTCGACAGGCTCGAAGACACTCGAGCAAGAAGCAATTACTCGATCAAGATCCAACCACTCGACGGCCAGGAGACCTAAAGTCACTTCGCACGCTAACGGTCGGTCATTAAGTAGTTTTTATGGTCATCATAGCACTTTATTACTAGCGTTATCAGTAACGCCCTGCCTTAATGTACATTGAACCCTTCGTAACGTGGGCTGGCCGGGGTCCTGGCGCACTCTATATAAGCCACCCCCTCCTTCGAGACAAGGGTCCGCACCTCTGTAACTCATACTCACATAATCCAGTCGACCGCCTCCGGGCTCCGAGACGTAGGGCTTTTACTTCCTTCGAGAAGGGCCTGGACTCGTAAACCTTGCGTCCTTACAACTTCTCCATAGCTAAGATCACGCCTCTCCATACTTACCCCCCTACATTACTTTCAGACTTAGAACCACGACAGTTGGCGCCCACCGTGGGGCTGGTGTTTTAGCGTCTTGTTGGAGGAGTTGCGATCTTTTCCGACCCGAATCATCATGGTTTTCGACGGAGTTTTGGTGGAGGGCCGCGAGATCCGTCTCGGCGCGCTCAGGTTCATCGCCGACGACTCCGCCTGGCTTCAGGAGGCTCCGCTCGACGTGGACGCACTCCCTGTCCGCGGGGCAACGCACTTTAGCGCGTGCGTCCACGGCGTTCTCCTGCGGCAACCGTCGACCCCCTACCGGTCGTCTCCTGTGTTATCCTCCCTCCCCGTTTCCCGCCGGCGCAAGCGCTCCGGTCGGTCGAGACTTCAGCGGTGGGTGAGACACGCGGTGGCCCGTCAGTCGGCCATCCCTCAAGTCGCGGCGGTCGAGCCCGACGAATCCCTCTATAGCCTGTTCGACTGGCTCCGAAGAGACTGCATCCGAGTGCGACAGCAGCGATCCGGCGGCGGAGGTTCTGATGGTCGATGGACCGCCCAGTCCCCCCGGTTTTACCCGCACCGACGGAGGCGCGGGAGGAGGCGACCCGTCGCGTCCCCATGAGGAGTATCTTCCCGAGCCTCTCACGTCGCTGCAGAGAGAAGAACTTTGCCGCCGGAATGTGGATGCGCTACACACTCCTATCGTTGGAGAAACCCCCGAGGCTCGCGCCTTGGAGGACATGCGCCTGGCAAACTTGGCCGAGCGCACTCGACTAGAGAACCTCCAACGAGCACTCGACGAGCGTGCGCGACAACGGGTTCCCGAATCCAGTCGACGTCAGCTTTTCCCGCCCCCGCAGGTATATCGGACTCCGATTCAAAATTTAGCAGCTGCGGCCCGTATAGCGGAGTCGATTCAGCCTTCCCAGTCGGAGGCTGGCAGAGTCTTGCTGCAGATCAGAGCGTTAGTCCGGGCAGCAGAAGATCAGAATTCCGCTGTTTCTCAGTCACGGAACAGAATTCACAGCAGATCCATTGCCGCGGACACAGTCCAGTCGGCTCACAGCCCGAGATCGCCCCCGAGGCGTGAGGGACGTGGAGACCGGCATGACCAATATGGGAACCATGAGCAGTATGATCACTGAGTCGATCGTGACGGTCGACGTCGAGTGCCCACGCCTTCCCCAAGGAGCGGGTCGTATGTGCCTCGCCAGCAGGATGACAGGCGTCCTCATAGTGGTGGGCGAAGGATTCCAGTCGACCCCAGAGGGCCAGGCTTTGACGCGACATCCATCCTCGTCCAAGGTCTGGTCGACAGGAACAGGGCTCACCGAGAAGGCCACGACAGAGATGCGCCTGCCTGCAGCAGAGTACATGTTTGAGGGTCAGAATGCTTTAGTTGAGCCATCAGGGCTGCTGTGATTCCTCCCAATTTCAGGTTGGCGACTGGAGTCAGTAAGTTCACCGGCGAGTCCAAGCCCGATACTTGGCTTGAGGACTACCGAGTGGCCGTCCAGATTGGCGGCGGCAATGATGAAGTGGCCATGAAGCACCTGCCTCTCATGTTGGAGGGCTCGGCCAGAGCGTGGCTAAACCAGTTAGCGCCTAGCAGTATTTACACTTGGGAAGATCTCTCCCGAGTGTTTGTCACCACATTTGAAGGCACATGCAAGCGACCGGCAGGACTGACGGAACTGCGGTCTTGTGTGCAAAAGCCGAATGAAACTTTGAGGGATTACATCCAGAGATGGATCACGTTACATCACTCGGTGGAGAATGTGCCTGACCACCAAGCAGTTTGTGCCTTCAAGGAAGGCGTCAAGTACAGAGAACTGAATTTGAAATTCGGTCGAACCGGAGATATCTCCCTGAATCGGATGATGGAGATTGCCACCAAGTACGCTAATGGTGAAGATGAGGATCGACTCAGGAGTGGCAAGCTGAAGTCAGTCGCCCAAGAAACCGGAGGCAATTACAATCGGAAACAGAAGCGAAAAGCCGAGCCAGCGGCTCCCGGGGAAGCCTTAGCTTTGGCCCAAGGAAAGTCTAAAGGGAAACCTAAAGGGCCTTGGAACCCCAAAAAGGTTAAAGACCAGGAGGGAAATGATGTGTTGGACTTACCATGTCTTGTCCACACAAAGAAAGATGAAGAGGGTAATTTTATTTACCCAAAACATACCACTCGGCAGTGTCGACTCTTGATCCAGCAGTTCCAGGGCAAGCAACCCAAGGGTAAGGAAAAGGAGTCAGACAAGGTCGAGGACAAAGAGGACAGTGATGACGGATACCCCCAGGTCAATTCCACCCTGATGATTTTTGCTAATGTTGAGAGAAAAAGTCGACTGAAAGTTATTAACGGAGAGGTGAATATGGTCGCTCCGGCGACACCTAGTTACCTGAAATGGTCTCAGACTGCCATAACATTCGACCAGTCCGACCACCCCACGCACATCGCCACCCCTGGGAGGCAAGCTTTGATGGTCGACCCAGTTGTTGAAGGTACTCGACTGACCAAAGTCCTGATGGATGGTGGCAGTGGTTTGAACATATTATACGCTGAGACGTTGAAAGGGATGGGCATTCCGATGTCCAGACTCAGTGCCAGCAACATGAGTTTCCATGGAGTCATTCATGGGAAGAAGGCTGAATCACTCAGCCAGATTGCTCTTGATGTGGTTTTCGGTGATTCCAAGAATTACCGCAAAGAAAAGTTGACATTTGAAGTTGTGGACTTCCAGAGTGCCTATCACGCTATTCTGGGCAGGCCGGCTTATGCACGCTTCATGACCCGACCATGTTACGTGTATCTCAAATTGAAGATGCCTGGCCCCAAAGGTGTGATCACCATTACGGGCAATCGCAAGAAAGCGGAAGAATGTTTTCAGAAAGGTTCGAAGATCGCTGACGCACAGATGGCAGTGGTGGAGTTGCAGGAATACCAGAAGACTGCAGACCCGAGTGATCTGTTGCGAGCCAAGAAGCCCGCTACAGAGTCAGCTTTCCAGTCGACTGGCGATATGAAGACAGCTCACATCCACCCGACCGACCCCAGCGCCGCTCCGACTCATATCTCGACAACACTCGACTCCAAATAGGAAGAAGCGCCCATCCAGTTCCTCCGTGAGAACTGGGGCATTTTCGCATGGAAGCCTTCTGACATGCCAGGTGTTCCCAGGGAGCTGGCTGAGCATCGCCTGAGAGTCGACTCGAAAGTAAAACCTGTCAAGGAACATCTCCGACGGTCCGCCGTCCAAAAGAGAAAGGCTATTGGCGAGGAGGTGGCTCGGCTCTTAGCAGCGGAGTTCATCCGAGAAATCTACCACTCCGAGTGGCTCGCCAATGTTGTCATGGTCCCCAAGAAGGACAAGTCACTTCGCATGTGCATTGATTTTAAACATATCAATCGGGCCTGCCCGAAAGATCATTTTCCTCTCCCCCGCATCGACCAGATAGTCGAATCGACTGCAGGATGTGAGCGACTGTCTTTCTTGGACGCCTATTCCGGGTACCATCAGATCCGTCTGTATGGACCTGACGAGATCAAGACAGCTTTCATCACTCCATTCGGGTGCTTCTGTTATGTTACCATGCCGTTCGGCCTCAAGAATGCCGGAGCCACATTCATGAGGATGATTCAGAAGTGTTTACTCACTCAAATCAGTCGGAATGTGTCACAGCCCTGGAATTTGATTGCAATTAGTTTCATAAGCATCCATGCAATCATGTTTAAATTTCTGAAAGTTGAATTGGGGAAAGCTGAAAGCCTCAGAAATCATTTCAAAAAATGATCAACATTAAAAATTGCTTCAAATAACCCAATAAAATGTTCCTGTTAAGCTATAAAAATATTGGCAAGAGGTAAAATTCAAACCAATATTTTTGGATTCACAGAAATATTTATTTTGGGCATTTGAGTTAATCCAATAATTATTTGCATTGGATTTATATAGGTGATATATTAACTATACGTCCAATAATTCTGGTAATTGTTGAGGGGCTTTGGAATAATCCATTTAGTCCCTGCAAAAATTGTCAGAAGCAGAAAAATTAGTTTGGTTCAAGAACCAAATTAAAACAAATGTCAGAAATAGAAAAATAGAAAAAACTAGAGAGAGAGAGAGAGAGAGAGAGAGAGAGAGAGAAAGCCCACCTGAGGTTACCTGCGCAGCCACCTGGTGGCCCACTTACCTGGCCCAGCCCACCAGAGCCACCACCGTCTCCCACCTCGCGCCAGAAGGACGCGAGGCGTGTGGCCACCGCGCACCGGCACGCGCCCGGCCACCTCCTCCCTCCCTGCCTGGCTGGCTCCTCCTCGACGCGTCCGGACGACGCCACGCGACCCCTAGAGTCGTCTGGCTCTCCTTCTCTCTCCCCCGAACGCTCTCCCCCCCTCCACTGTTCTCCTCCCCGAATGCGCCCGCCACCGCCGATGAGAACCACCGCGGCCATCGGCCCTCCCTCGCCCATCCAACATGCTCGAGAGCTCCGCCTCGACCCCCTCTTTCTTCCACCCCAAGCCACGCCACCGCGGGAGCCCCACATCGCCGCCACGAGTCGTCTTCCCCGAGCACGGCCGCCGGACTCCATCGACGAATTCGTCGCCTTCCGGTCGTCCCCGAGCCAGCTGAGCTCCACTTCGACCTCGCCGTGAGCTCCTGCCCCTTCTCCCCCTCTCCGTTCTCGTCTCACACGCCGTAGCCGTCGCCCCCTTGTTGACCGAAACCCGCCGCCGCCGCGCTCGTCGCCGGTGATGCTCTGGTGACCATTTGGTCCCAGGCATGCGCCCATCGTACTCACTGCACCCCGTAGATGCCGTAGGTGCTATGCACACATCACCACGGCCACCGCAACCGCGTCCCCGCTCGTGTCCGAACTCCGGCCGCCGCCCAACCTGCCGCCACCGCCGCTACAGATCGCCCCGCGTCGAGCCAGTGCCTCCCCTGGATGCGGGCGAGCGAGGGCAACCCCCTGGTGCCCTTGGCTTGACCCATCGCCGCCGTAGCGCCGCTCCGGCGACCTTCCGCCGCGACTTGAGGTCGCCGGCGTCTAACCGCCGTTCTGGGCGACGTGGCACGGCCATTAGGGGCAAATCCTACTGATTAGCCGCCCTTCAGCCACTGACAGTGGGCCCCCGTAGCGGGTCAAATCCCAGTCAATACGGGATTAACTCCCAGTTAGCAGTGAGTCAATGACATGTGGGACCCGGTCGTCAGGTTTGACCTGGACCGACCCCGTTGACCTGATGAAGTCATAGTGACATCATGCTGACGCAGTAAAGCATTTCTGGGATTTTAAATAAATCAGAAATGATTTATTTATTTTCAGAAAATGCCCAAAACTTCTAAAAATCATAGAAATTCAACCGTAGCTCCAAATGAAATAATTTATATATGAAAAATTATCAGAAAAAATCAAGGAATCCATCTGTACCATTTTCATGCATGTTTGAACAATGTTTGTCCTCTGTTTTGGACAAAACAAATAAAGGGCATTTAAATAATCATATATGGGGTTGGAATTTGAATCTTGTACTCAAACCAACTTCATTTAAATCATAGCTAGTTGCATTAGCTCAAACCACAGCATATTGACATGTCATGATCATGCATCATACTGTGCATTGCATTGATTGTATTTCTTTCTCTGTTGCCGGTATTTGTCCCCTTTCGATAGACGTGGTTTCGACGATGGGATCGGTGACACCGATGAAGAGTTATATTATCTTCAGAAGTGCCAGGCAAGCACAACCCCCTTGTTCATTCCGATACAAGCCCACTCTCTCGCTCCTGCTCTCTTTTACTGCATTAGGACAACAACGATTCATCTGTTACTTGTTGCGGTAGTTGAACCCCTTATCCTCTGCATGACCTGTCATTGCCACAGTAAATAGATGAAACCCACAAGCATGAGTAGGAGTTGTTTGAGCCCTGGTGTGCCTACTCATTCATGTTTGTTTGTCATGCCTGCTACTGCTTAGAGTTGAGTCAGGTCTGATTCATTGGGGATGGATCAGAGGTGTGTAAACATGTCCTACTGTGTGTGAGCTAAGTGTTTGAACACGTT
Source organism: Triticum monococcum (assembly GCA_034509565.1). Classification (NCBI taxonomy): domain Eukaryota; kingdom Viridiplantae; phylum Streptophyta; class Magnoliopsida; order Poales; family Poaceae; genus Triticum; species Triticum monococcum. The sequence continues at coordinate 58,032,501 of CM067846.1, read as the reverse complement.
TTGGTAAAGGTAGCGGTGAGAGGCCATGTAGGAGTACATGGTGGGTTGTCTCATTGAAACCGTCCTCAGGAACTGAGTTCTGTGTTTGTGATCCATGAAACAGCTACTACCACACGTTGGGCCCTGAAATATGACCCCGCTCGACTTACTGACCCCTCTCGTCCTCTGTCCAAGAGTTGCAATTAGTTTCTGGTGTTTATAGGATATGTGTTGGTGGCCATGCGTAGCGCTGACCCTAGGGGTGGGCTATGATGCGGTAGATACACTGTGGCACGGTGTACCGGGCGCCCGTTTGGTGTCTCGGGAACCTTGCACACATCGTTTGGGGCTGTGAGCGAAACTCCGGCCGGATCTCCTCGCGGATGGAACCCGAATAGGCGATAAACCTGGACTAGAGACTTGTGTGGTTAGTCAGGTCGTGGTCTACACCCACGTCGGCTTTCGCTTGAAGTCTGCCGAGCACATGTCGTGTGCAGACGCTAAGTGGTGGAAACATGTGTGACGAAGTACACCCCTGCAGGGTTATATATTGATCTATTCGAATAGCCGAATTCCTCGGATATGGAAACTTGGACCCCTTGCATAGTTCATAGACAAGTGAAAGTGGATACCCTAAAACTCGCAAGATAAGCGTGAGTGCTATGGATGGCCTTCTTGTAGGGAGACGGGAGCGGATCCATAGTGGTGTATTGAATGGTGAATGTGTGGACTCGTGTGCGCCACCTCAAAAGAGTTGCTCGCAATCGTAGTTCAGGTTAGCCACTGAGTCAAAGCTGGCTTGCTGCAGTTAAACTCCACCACCCCCCTTGTTGATACCGATGCATATGTAGTTTAGTTCTGATGTAAGTCTTGCTGAGTACCTTTGTACTCACGTTTGCTTAATTTATGTTTTGCAGAGAGACTTCAGTCTCACTAGTAGTTCCGCGTGGACTTCGACGTTTAGCTTGATACCTCAGCTACGATCTTGTGCCCTCGACAGGATCTGGTAGATAGTCAGGCTTCTCAGCCTTTTCCATTTGTAGTTGTCTGTACTCAGACAAGTTAAGCTTCCGCATGTGCTTGTTGCATTGTATGCTATGATTGTTGGGTCATGAGACCCATGTTTGTAATATCTTGCTCCTCGGAGCCTAATGAACAAATACTTGAGTTGTAGAGTTATGTTGTGATGCCATGTTGTATTTACACATATCGAGCATATTGTGTGTATGATTAAAATGCTTGGTATGTGTAGGATCCGACAACCTAGTTGTTTATCCTTCGCAGCCTTTGTTATGGGGAAATGTAGTCTAGTGTTCCTCGAGCCATAGTAGTCCGCTACAGCCCGGTTCACCGGAGTCCTGCTAGCCGAGCACTACTGTTCAGGACACTTGACTGGCCGGCATGTGATTCACTTCGTTCCTGTGTCTGTCCCTTCGGGGAAATGTCACACGGTGGCTCCCGGAGTCCTGCCTAGCCTGCTATAGCCCGGGATCCCCGGAGTCCTGTTAGCCCAGTGCTACAGCCCGGAATCACTCGTTGATGACCGACATGTTCGATGTGATTCATGTATGCCTGTCTCCATAGGTCTGTGCCGCTTTGGGTTCATGACTAGCCATGTCGGCCCGGGTTCTTTGTCATATGGATGCTAGCGACACTATCATATACGTGAGCCAAAAGGCGCAAACGGTCCCGGGCCAGGTAAGGTGGCACCCGTGGAAATACCGTGCGTGAGGCCACAAAGTGATATGATGTGTTACATGCCAGATCGGTGTGACCTAGGATCGGGGTCCTGACAGCGTTGGTATCAGAGCCTGACTGCCTGTAGGATTACCAAGCCAAACTGGTCGAAGTTGAGTCTAGAAATGCTTTAGTTATGTAAGGGAATTGATTGTGGAAGGGAACGTAAGGCTCTTTTTACTCCTTATACCTCATGGCCTTCTGATCTGAGTCAACCTCTTCTTTTCTACGGGGATTAAGAACTAGGCCTTCTCATCTATCTATCAGGATGACGTGTTTCTAATCCATAGACTTATAAGATTGTTGGTTTTAAGCCCCAGCTCAGTTTCTACTACTTTCGTGTGTTCATAGTTGGTCTCGGAATTTGGATATTGTGCTTCTGAGTGGTGATGCCACTATTTTGCCAGATGTCTTCAATATCTTTGAGCATTTACAGCCGTTATGCTGTCCGAGTCATCCCAGGTTTCTAAATAGTCTGGTGCATTTGCAAATCCCTTCCTTCTGTTCCCGATGTCCATTTGGGCCAGATTAATCACACTAATCGGTGAGTTGAGGTACTTTGTTGCCTCGACATATATGTTGGAGCTATTACTATGACCCTAGGTGTTTTAGGGAGTCACCTAGTGATCTAGCCATGTTTTGTATCCCAGTGTGTGATTCTGGCCATTATTCTCAAAAGCATCCCATGATGCCATTAGTAGTAGGTATTCTACTCCTCGGTTTTCGAACCCGTGATTCACCCTACCTGCTTCATGTTGATAGTGTTTGCTAGTTCCTTAGGATATTAGTAACCTTTGCAATAGTCTTCGAGGTCTGTGGTATTTCCTTCTTCCAAATGCTATGAACCACCTATGGCAGGAGTTCTTTTGAACCAAAAGGTCACGACAGAGTGCTCCTGATGAGTTCTCCATTCTATGTTGTGACTCTACCAACCCTACCTTCCTGCATGGGTTATCCGGAAGAAATATGTTGAACTCGTTCGACATACTAATCCATGCATCCATAACTCAGAAAGTATATGTTCCTTTGAGTTGTCCCCCTTCCGTTATATTCCGACCCTTATCTATCAATTGATAGACAAGAGTATGTGAGCATTCGTTCATCGGTGCCTATTATTCTTGTGGTCCGTCAAGCCGTTCTATTTTAGAATGACTAGGAGAAACAAACTCCAGTACCCCATCCATATCCAGGATTGGGTCAAGGCAGTTGTATTCCGCAGATCAAAATGCAACCCAGCTTTTGGTTCTGTTCTACCCTGAAGTATTACCCACTTTATGTCAAGAATGTCATGGGAATTGCACACCATCTTATGAATTTTTGACACAGTGATACTTCTCGCCATCATTATTCATTCCTCGGTGTCGTGTTGTCGCAACCAGAATGCCGACAAGTGAGTCATGATGTGTGAAATCAATACTCCTAGCAACTCCGTTCCTTGGTAGTTAATGGACAATACTCTCGTTCTTAGCGTGCCGGTTATTGAATTATCATTCTAAGACTGATCGTGCTACCTAGTCCATATTCCTGGTGCACACTTCGATCAATGGGTTAGGATTGTGCCAATCCCTCACTCTTTGATCATATCATCTTGCCCTGAAAAGCAAGGTTGTTCTCGAGCTTAGTAACATACCGGTGGTTCGTGATTTTCCGAATATCCTCTCGGAAGTGTTACCAGGTTGTCACCTGACCGTTATGTTGAGTTCGTGATCAAGTTGGTTTTCCGATAAACCACTTTTCCCCAAGAATCTGTGTTGGATACCCCTGAGCTAGTTGGTTAAGCTTAACAACAACTTGGAGAGTTGGAAGATGAAAACTTGTCCGACTTAGTTCATCCCTAAGGGATATCCTTGTGTGTGTGTGTTGAAGAAAGATGATATCTTCACCAATTGGTCCTCGTGATCAGTTGTTGTATCTATTATCTTGTCCAAACCTTGATTTGAGTGTGGGCTATCGTCAAATCAAATCAGAACCAACGATGTTCGTAATGTTGTCTTACTTGCGGTTGTCCCTCGAGCATACACCATTATATCTTTGGTCTGACCAATACTATCACATTGTTCACATAGTGGTGGAAGTCCAGTGATATGGAAATTCCGATGAGTTGCTGTTGAGCCCATCAGCGGCATTTTGTCTCCTCCATGATTGTGTTGAACATCCAGCTAGTGTTGGAAACTTTATAGGCATTGCCCTCATGTCCCGATCATGAAGCATATGTCCGGTTGAAAGATGTGACTTCCTCTAATTCATGTGCATCTGATGTAAGTTGCCGTCGTGAATTCGAGAAAGTTTGTTTTTGATTCCTCTGGAATCATCCCAAGTCAGTCATGCATGTGCGAAGTATTCTATGGTCTGATAGACTGATCATCTACATTCTATACGTATCCCTAGCACAACAAGCCACTGATTGATTTGTTCAAGGAGAAGAAGTTTCTTCTTAAGGGTTAGACCTACGCAAGGACTTCGATATCCTCGTTGATGGTTCCCCCTGAACTCGGTAGTGTTTCATTTTAAGACTACCAGGTGACCATGCTTGTCTAGGACAACGTGTTCACATGCTTGTAGCAGAACCGGCTCATGTTTTGGAGCTTACTACCGTAGTTCATTCCCCCGAGAATTTCGCAATGTCATCTCGTCGATTTGTATTGCAAACTTTCATTTTCCTTTCTAGACTCGATGAGTCTGGAATATCCTGTCACCAACCAGATCTGAATCTCAGGCAGATATGATGGTTGGAGCATTTTCCAAGAACTATAATATTGGTCTCTCGATAACCGGTAAAGTGGATGTCGTGGCCAACACATCCAGCCGGAAGACCTATTATTGTAGTATCTCGATTGAAGAAAGTTGGCCACCTTCCCATGAGGATTTCGTAGGATTTACTCCAGAAGTTGTTCCTTATGGATCTATTGTATTCCGAAGTCCGGCCACTACTTGGTGGCTATGCCGATGCTTAAAGCATGACCGTGGTAACCAGTACATCAAGGAGAACATTAGAAGCGGAGTGCTAAATGTCTCTCAGTCGATCATCCAGATTTTGTTTCCTTGGCTTCGCTAAGGTGAAATCTGAGAAAGTGTTATCTTCCTTTGCATCTGCATTATCCATCACCATTCATCATGGTGGTATGTTGTGTTGCCGGGATCCTTGACATGGATGTTGGTAAGACCTTGATGAGTATGAAAATGCTCAAGTTCTTGAGAGCACGCTTGGGCACTAGGTTCTGATGTTGTCGTTAACTGGAATGTGCCTCCGTCCTCTCAGTTGTTTGTTAGCCATCCAATTGGTGGAATCACCTTTGCCGATGAACCTTCTCCCCAGTTACTAGAATCATTCCCAACATTTGCATTTTGTTCCCAGCTTACACCTCAGTAGCTGTTGTTCAGGAACATCCTCAAAAGTGGACTTACCATAGGTCCCATCCATTTCCGATGATAAGCAAAAATCATCCATTGCGTTGTATTCAACAAGGTAGTCCACATCATTCATCCTAGTCCAAGTATGTCATCTCTTCAAGCTATCTCAAACGATCGATTGTGATTGCCTTAGGCTGGTATAAAGAGTTTCAATGATTTATGGATCAAAAGTAATTCTTTTTGCCACTTAAGGGAATAGTTCTTTGAGTCACCCTCCTCCAAGATGTCTTGTTTTGGTGTCATGGCAACTCAATTCCTCACTACTTTGGCAACCGGCCACCACCTCTTAGGTGTGGAATTGTTTGCCTACCTAGTGTACCTTTGTCACGTGTTGCACTCCATTCCTCTCGATGTATGCTTCGTGTCTCAGCTCGAGAGTTGTTTCAGCGTCTCGCTCCACGAGTTGATCCTGAGTTGTTCGATCTTCGATAAGATCAATCCTTCTAGAGTTCTTCCTTTCCTCTCATTGTCATGTTGGATGTAGTCTCAAAGCAAGACGTCGAGATTAAGGTGATGCAATGAATCAACATCCTCGAGAAAGACATCTGGATCGTGAAGATTGTGTTAGCTTGTATCCCCTCTGTCTTCTTACCTCACGTCTTGAATCTCGGGACGAGATTCTTGTTTAGTGGGGGCGAGTTGTCACAACCCTAGAATTTGATTACAATTAGTTTCATAAGCATCCATGCAATCATGTTTAAATTTCTGAAAGTTGAATTGGGGAAAGCTGAAAGCCTCAGAAATCATTTAAAAAAATGATCAACATTAAAAATTGCTTCAAATAACCCAATAAAATGTTCCTGTTAAGCTATAAAAATATTGGCAAGAGGTAAAATTCAAACCAATATTTTTGGATTCACAGAAATATTTATTTTGGGCATTTGAGTTAATCCAATAATTATTTGCATTGGATTTATATAGGTGATATATTAACTATACATCCAATAATTCTGGTAATTGTTGAGGGGCTTTGGAATAATCCATTTAGTCCCTGCAAAAATTGTCAGAAGCAGAAAAATTAGTTTGGTTCAAGAACTAAATTAAAACAAATGTCAGAAATAGAAAAAAAGAAAAAAAAACTAGAAAGAGAGAGAGAGAGAGAGAAAGCCCACCTGAGGTTACCTGCACAGCCACCTGGTGGACCACTTACCTGGCCCAGCCCACCAGAGCCACCACCGTCTCCCACCTCGCGCCAGAAGGACGCGAGACGTGTGGCCACCGCGCACCGGCACGCGCCCGACCACCTCCTCCCTCCCTGCCTGGCTGGCTCCTCCTCGACGCGTCCGGAGGACGCCACGCGACCCCTAGAGTCATCTGGCTCTCCTTCTCTCTCCCCCGAACGCTCTCCCCCCCTCCACTGTTCTCCTCCCCGAATGCGCCCGCCGCCGCCGATGAGAACCACCGCGGCCATCGGCCCTCCCTCGCCCATCCAACATGCTCGACAGCTCCGCCTCGACCCCCTCTTTCTTCCACCCCAAGCCACGCCACCGCGGGAGCCCCACATCGCCGCCATGAGTCGTCTTCCCCGAGCACGGCCGCCGGACTCCATCGACGAATTCGTCGCCTTCCGGTCGTCCCCGAGCCAGCTGAGCTCCACTTTGACCTCGCCGTGAGCTCCTGCCCCTTCTCCCCCTCTCCGTTCTCGCTCTCACACGCTGTAGCCGTCGCCCCCTTGTTGACCGAAACCCGCCGCCGCCGCGCTCATCGCCGGTGATGCTCTGGTGACCATTTGGTCCCAGGCATGCGCCCATCGTACTCACTGCACCCCGTAGATGCCGTAGGCGCTATGCACACATCACCACGGCCACCGCAACCGCGTCCCTGCTCGTGTCCGAACTCCGGCCGCCGCCCAACCTGCCGCCACCGCCGCTACAGATCGTCCCGCGTCGAGCCAGTGCCTCCCCTGGATGCGGGCGAGCGAGGGCAACCCCCTGGGGCCCTTGGCTTGACCCATCGCCACCGTAGCGCCGCTCCGGCGACCTTCCGCCGCGACTTGAGGTCGTCGGCGTCTAACCGCCGTTCTGGGCGACGTGGCACGGCCATTAGGGGCTAATCCTACTGATTAGCCGCCCTTCAGCCACTGACAGTGGGCCCCCATAGCGGGTCAAATCCCAGTCAATACGGGATTAACTCCCAGTTAGCAGTGAGTCAATGACATGTGGGACCCGGTCGTCAGGTTTGACCTGGACCGACCCCGTTGACCTGATGACATCATAGTGACATCATGCTGACGCAGTAAAGCTTTTCTGGGGTTTTAAATAAATCAGAAATGATTTATTTATTTTCAGAAAATGCCCAAAACTTCTAAAAATCATAGAAATTCAACCGTAGCTCCAAATGAAATAATTTATATATGAAAAATTATCAGAAAAATTCAAGGAATCCATCTGTACCATTTTCATGCATGTTTGAACAATGTTTGTCCTCTGTTTTGGACAAAACAAATAAAGGGCATTTAAATAATCATATATGGGGTTGGAATTTGAATCTTGTACTCAAACCAACTTCATTTAAATCATAGCTAGTTGCATTAGCTCAAACCACAGCATATTGACATGTCATGATCATGCATCATACTGTGCATTGCATTGATTGTATTTCTTTCTCTGTTGCCGGTATTTGTCCCCTTTCGATAGACGTGGTTTCGACGATGGGATCGGTGACACCGATGAAGAGTTATATTATCTTCAGAAGTGCCAGGCAAGCACAACCCCCTTGTTCATTCCAATACAAGCCCACTCTCTCACTCCTGCTCTCTTTTACTGCATTAGGACAACAACGATTCATCTGTTACTTGTTGCGGTAGTTGAACCCCTTATCCTCTGCATGACCTGTCATTGCCACAGTAAATAGATGAAACCCACTAGCATGAGTAGGAGTTGTTTGAGCCCTGGTGTGCCTACTCATTCATGTTTGTTTGTCATGCCTGCTACTGCTTAGAGTTGAGTCAGGTCTGATTCATTGGGGATGGATCAGAGGTGTGTAAACATGTCCTACTGTATGTGAGCTAAGTGTTTGAACACGTTTTGGTAAAGGTAGCGGTGAGAGGCCATGTAGGAGTACATGGTGGGTTGTCTCATTGAAACCGTCCTCAGGAACTGAGTTCTGTGTTTGTGATCCATGAAACAGCTACTACCACACGTTGGGCCCTGAAATATGACCCCGCTCGACTTACTGACCCCTCTCGTCCTCTGTCCAGGAGTTGCAATTAGTTTCTGGTGTTTATAGGATATGTGTTGGCGGCCGTGCGTAGCGCTGACCCTAGGGGTGGGCTATGATGCGGTAGATACACTGTGGCACGGTGTACCGGGTGCCCGTTTGGTGTCTCGAGAACCCTGCACACATCGTTTGGGGCTGTGAGCGAAACTCCGGCCGGATCTCCTCGCGGATGGAACCCGAATAGGCGATAAACCTGGACTAGAGACTTGTGTGGTTAGTCAGGTCGTGGTCTACACCCACGTCGGCTTTCGCTTGAAGTCTGCCGAGCACATGTCGTGTGCAGACGCTAAGTGGTGGAAACATGTGTGACGAAGTACACCCATGCAGGGTTATCTATTGATCTATTCGAATAGCCGAATTCCTCGGATATGGAAACTTGGACCCCTTGCATAGTTCATAGACAAGTGAAAGTGGATACCCTAAAACTCGCAAGATAAGCGTGAGTGCTATGGATGGCCTTCTCGTAGGGAGACGGGAGCGGATCCATAGTGGTGTATTGAATGGTGAATGTGTGGACTCGTGTGCGCCACCTCAAAAGAGTTGCTCGCAATCGTAGTTCAGGTTAGCCACTGAGTCAAAGCTGGCTTGCTGCAGTTAAACTCCACCACCCCCCCTTGTTGATACCGATGCATATGTAGTTTAGTTCTGATGTAAGTCTTGCTGAGTACCTTTGTACTCACGTTTGCTTAATTTATGTTTTGCAGAGAGACTTCAGTCTCACTAGTAGTTCCGCGTGGACTTCGACGTTTAGCTTGATACCTCATCTACGATCTTGTGCCCTCGACAGGATCTGGTAGATAGTCAGGCTTCTCAGCCTTTTCCATTTGTAGTTGTCTGTACTCAGACAAGTTAAGCTTCCGCATGTGCTTGTTGCATTGTATGCTATGATTGTTGGGTCATGAGACCCATGTTTGTAATATCTCGCTCCTCGGAGCCTAACGAACAAATACTTGAGTTGTAGAGTTATGTTGTGATGCCATGTTGTATTTACACATATCGAGCATATTGTGTGTATGATTAAAATGCTTGGTATGTGTAGGATTCGACAACCTAGTTGTTTATCCTTCGCAGCCTTTCTTATGGGGAAATGTAGTCTAGTGTTCCTCGAGCCATAGTAGTCCGCTACAGCCCGGTTCACCAGAGTCTTGCTAGCCCAGCACTACTGTTCAGGACACTTGACTGGCCGGCATGTGATTCACTTCGTTCTTGTGTCTGTCCCTTCGGGGAAATGTCACACGGTGGCTTCCGGAGTCCTGCCTAGCCTGCTACAGCCCGGGATCCCCGGAGTCCTGTTAGCCCAGTGCTACAACCCGGAATCACTCGTTGATGACTGACATGTTCGATGTGATTCATGTATGCCTGTCTCCATAGGTCTGTGCCGCTTTGGGTTCATGACTAGCCATGTCGGCCCGGGTTCTTTGTCATATGGATGCTAGCGACACTATCATATATGTGAGCCAAAAGGTGTAAACGGTCCCGGGCCAGGTAAGGTGGCACCCATGGAAATACCGTGCGTGAGGCCACAAAGTGATATGATGTGTTACATGCTAGATTGGTGTGACCTAGGATCGGGGTCCTGACAGAATGTGGAAGCATACATGGATGATATCGTGGTCAAGTCACGGAAGGGTTCCGACCTGCTGACTGACCTTGCTGAAACCTTTGCCAACCTCAGGAGGTATGATATCAAGCTTAATCCATCAAAGTGCACATTTGGAGTCCCTGGTGGAAAGTTTCTCGGTTTTCTCGTTTCCGAACGGGGAATCGACGCCAATCCAGAAAAAGTTGGCACTATACTCCGAATGAAAAGCCATGTGCGAGTGCACGACGTCCAGAAGCTTACTGGTTGCTTGGCCGCCCTAAGTCGATTCATATCTCGTCTCGGTGAAAAGGCATTGCCTCTTTACCGATTGATGAAGAAGTTCAACAAGTTCGAGTGGACTCCTGAAGCTGATGCAGCATTTGCAGAGCTCAAAGCTCTGCTCTCCACCCAGCCGGTGCTTGCTGCCCCAATCAGCAAGGAGCCTTTGCTTCTTTACATTGCAGCCACAGGCCAAGTCGTTAGTACGGTACTTACGGTCGAGCGGGAAGAAGAAGGGAAAACCTTCAAAGTTCAGCGCCCAGTATATTATATTTCTGAAGTCTTGACCCCATCAAAGCAAAGATATCCTCACTATCAGAAGCTTGTATATGGTATTTACATGACCACAAAGAAAGTTGCTCACTACTTCTCTGATCATTCCATTACAGTCGTCAGCGACGCTCCATTGTCAGAGATCCTGCATAACAGGGATGCAATTGGTCGAGTGGCAAAATGGGCGATTGAACTCCTTCCCCTAGATATCAAGTTTGAGGCAAAGAAGGCTATCAAGTCCCAGGCAATCGCAGATTTCGTCGCCGAGTGGATTGAACAGCAGCTGCCGACTCAGATTCACTCGGAGCATTGGACTATGTTCTTCAACAGCTCCAAGATGCTGAGTGCTTCCGGTGCCGGAGTGGTGTTGGTCTCCCCCAGAGGAGATAAACTCAGATATGTTCTTCAAATCCACTTTGATTCCTCCAATAACGAGGCAGAATACGAAGCACTTTTATATGGGTTGCGCATGGCCATCTCACTCGGCGTCCGTCGCCTCATGGTCTATGGCGACTCAGATTTGGTGGTTAATCAGGTGATGAAGGAATGGGATGTCAGAAGTCCAGCCATGACTGGTTATTGCAATGCAGTGAGAAAGCTGGAGAAGAAATTCGAGGGGTTAGAGCTTCACCACATACCCCGACTGAAAAATCAAGGAGCTGATGATTTGGCAAAAATAGGTTCCAAAAGAGAAGCCATTCCCAGCAATGTGTTTCTGGAGCACATCCACACACCATCAGTCCAGGAGGATCCCTTCACGGAAGAGGCCCCGCAGCCAAAAAGCGCCACGGATCTGACTGAAGTTGAAGTTCCAGCTGTGGTCGATCTGATCATGGAAGTGTTGGTTATCACTCCCGTCTGGACAGAACCGTACATCGCGTACATCTTAAGGAAAGAACTCCGAGAAGACGAAGAAGAGGCTCGACAGATCGTCCGTCGATCCAAAGCCTTTACAGTCATAAAGGGACAGTTGTATAGAGAAAGCGCGACTGGGGTCGGCCAGAAGTGTATCACACCAGAAGAAGATCAGCTGATCCTTAACGATATCCACTCGGGGACCTGTGGTCATCATGCGTCCTCTCGGACCATTGCGGCTAAAGCATACCGAGCAGGGTTCTATGGCCAACAGCCAACGAGATGGCAAAAGAGATAGTCGAAAAATGTGAAGGATGTCAGTATTACTCCAATATGCCGCACAAGCCCGCGTCAGCCCTAAAAACCATTCCACTCATCTGGCCCTTCGCTGTTTGGGGGCTGGACATGGTTGGGCCACTGAGAACAGGCAGGAGCGGCTTCACTCATGTGCTGGCAGCAGTCGACAAGTTCACCAAATGGATTGAAGCCAAGCCTATCAAGAATCTCGATGCTTGCACCGCTATTAGTTTCATCAGAGAGTTGATATTCAGATATGGAGTTCTGCACAGTATCATCACGGACAATGGGGCAAACTTTGATTCCGACAAGTTCAGGGCCTTTTGCGCCTCTCAGGGCACTCGGGTCGACTATGCTTCGGTCGCTCACCCCCAGTCAAATGGGCAAGCAGAAAGGGCAAATGGCCTAATTCTCAAAGGACTGAAACCCCGGTTGATGCACAATCTCAAGCACGCAGCAGGTGCATGGTTCGACGAGCTCCCATCAGTCCTTTGGTCTACGGAGCCGAGGCGGTCTTACCGAGTGACCTGCTTCACAACGCTCCCAGAGTCGAGCTCTACTCAGAAGATGAAGCAGAACAAGCCCGGCAGGACGCAGTCGACCTACTAGAAGAAGAAAGAGAAATGGCCTTGATTCAATCGACCATCTATCAGCAAGACTTGCGTCGATTCCATGCCAGAAACGTGAAGAGCCGAGCCTTCCAAGAAGGAGACTTAGTCCTCCGAGTGGATCAGCAGAAACCACACAAGCTCGCTCCTACTTGGGAAGGCCCCTTCATAGTCACTAGAGTCCTCCACAATGGAGCTTACCACCTCTACAATGTCGATCGCCAGATTGATGAGCCACGAGCCTGGAATGCGGAACTACTTCGCCCCTTTTATACTTGAATTCTCACTCGGATGGGATGTAATAAGAAAAACTCCTGTAGTTTGTTTATCAAAGACAAGAGCGTTATAATTTTCCCAGTGATTATTATTGTTTTTGTTTGCGTAAGAAATCCCCCAGGGGGTGGCTTAGCTGCGAATCCGCTTCGCCTAAGTTTGTAAAAACAGTTTCCTACCGAGTGGCGAGCCGGCCTCCCACTCGGAGGCTTAGCTGCGAATCCGTTTCGCCTAAGTTTGAAAAATCCTACCGAGTGGAGAGCAATCCTCCCACTCGGAGGCTTAGCTGTAGTCCAGCACTCGCCTAAGTTCTCTCACTAGAGACTTAGCTGCAGTCAGGCACTCGCCTAAGTTTGAAAAATCCTACCGAGTGGAGAGCAATCCTCCCACCCGGAGGCTTAGCTGTAGTCCAGCACTCGCCTAAGTTCTCTCACTAGAGACTTAGCTGCAGTCAGGCACTCGCCTAAGTTTGAGAAATCCTACCGAGTGGAGAGCAATCCTCCTGCTCGGAGACTTAGCTGCAATCCAGTACTCGCCTAAGTTCTCCCACTTAGAGACTTAGCTGCAGTCAGGCACTCGCCTAAGTTTGAAAAATCCTACCGAGTGGAGAGCAATCCTCCCACTCGGAGGCTTAGCTGCAGTCCAGTACTCGCCTAAGTTCTCTCACTAGAAGACTTAGCTGCAGTCCGGCACTCGCCTAACTTTGAAAAAATCCTACCGAGTGGAGAGCAACCCTCCCACTCGGGGGCTTAGCTGCAGTCCAGTACTCGCCTAAGTTCTCTCACTAGAAGACTTAGCTATAGTCCGGCACTCGCCTAAGTTTGAAAAAATCCTACCGAGTGGAGAGCAACCCTCCCACTCGGGGGCTTAGCTGCAGTCCAGTACTCGCCTAAGTTCTCTCACTAGAGACTTAGCTGCAGTCCGACACTCGCCTAAGTTTGAAAAAATCCTACCGAGTGGAGAGCAACCCTCCCACTCGGTGGCTTAGCTGCAGTCCAGTACTCGCCTAAGTTCTCTCACTAGAAGACTTAGCTGCAGTCCGGCACTCGCCTAAGTTTGAAAAAATCCTACCAAGTGGAGAGCAACCCTCCCACTCGGGGGCTTAGCTGCACTCCAGTACTCACCTAAGTTCTCTCACTAGAAGACTTAGCTGCAGTCCGGCACTCGCCTAAGTTTGAAAAAATCCTACCGAGTGGAGAGCAACCCTCCCACTCGGGGGCTTAGCTGCAGTCCAGTACTCGCCTAAGTTCTCTCACTAGAAGACTTAGCTGCAGTCCGGCACTCGCCTAAGTTTGAAAAATCCTACCGAGTGGAGAGCTATCCTCCCACTCGGGGGCTTAGCTGCGGTCCAGTACTCGCCTAAGTTCTCTTACTAGAAGACTTAGCGGCAGTCCGACACTCGCCTAAGTTTGAAAAAATCCTACCAAGTGGAGAGCAATCCTCCCACTCGGGGGCTTAGCTGCAGTCCAGTACTCGCCTAAGTACGAAACACATCTCAATCCTCAAGGACGACGAGGGGCAGGTCGACTGCCACCTTCTCCTAGAGAGCTTCGCCACAAATACAATGTGCGCTCCGTCCCACTCTGCAATAACATGGTGTAGGTCAACCACCACCTTCTCCTGGAGAGCTTCGCCACAAATACAATGTGCGCTCCGTCCCACTCTACAGTAATAGGGTGTGGGTCGATCGCCGCCTTCCCCTGGAGAAGCTTCGCCACAAATACAAGACATGGGTCGTCTACTTCCCTCTCCTTCGGGGCTTCGCTGCGAATACAGAAAGTTGTCTCGAATGAAGAATGGTTTCACTCAGCAGGAGATTCATAAAGATATTCAACGGTAAACCAAGTTCAGATAAAATTCTAAAGGTTCTGGATCACAAATCGAGGTACTCGGGCATGCAGCCCGAAAAAGTTTAATGGTTACAAAAACGACTCGGCATTCCGAGGCAAATTTAAGGTAGGACATAAGAGTTTGTTCACTCCGCGGGAGGAGGGCTGGCAGGCTCGACGAACTCATCCAGGTCGACGCCATCGGCAATCCGAGTGGCGGCAGCTATGAAGGTCTCCATAAAAGTTCGGAAGTCGTGCTTTTGGGTGTTTGCGACCTTGATGGCAGCCAGCTTGTCTTGTCGCACCTCCTTGCAGTGGACACGAACCAAGGACAGAGCCACATCAGCGCCACAACGAGCAGAAGACTTCTTCCAGTCCTGCACTCGGTCAGGGATTCCGTTAAGTCGAGTCATCAGAGACTCAATATCATTTTGGAGCGTAGCCTCTGGCCAAAGTGCCGGGTCGATGGCGACCTTCAGTCGAGCCAAGTAGTCCACGGCACCGTCGATGCGAGGTTCCAGTCGGAGCAGATTCATGGCAGTTTCATCTTTCACGGGAGAGTTGATTGGATCCAAACCTGGTTCGATCCGCCCAGTCTCTTCTTCAAAGTTTTGGCAAAACTCTGCATTCATGATCCAAGGATAAGTCAATTTTCATACACTGAGTTGGCAAAAAAAATCATTCGGAACTAAATGTGCACCTTCAAGCTTGATATACAACTTCTTGGCAAGGCTCCTCAGATAGCTCTCTAGATCGTCCCTCCTGCAAGCGATGCCTTCCATCTTTTCGCTCAAGTTGAGGTTATCCTTCTTCTAGCGTGTGCACTCCCTGTTGGCTTCATTCAGAGCGGTCTTCAGCCTGGTATTCTCTTCTTCCAACTGGCCGACTGAAGCCAGCTTCTGTCCGGCCAGAGCGGTCCTGTCGTCAGCCTCCTTCTGGGCAGCAGCCAAATCCTGATCCTTTTTCGCCAAAGCTTCCCTTAGTTTTTCTGCAAAGAAATGATGATTGATTCAGAAATAGCAGAAGGACGCTCGAGCCTAAAACTGACCAGTCGACAAACTTGTCTTACCAGCGGCGCCGTCTCTGACCGTCTGCAGTTCCGTCCTGGCCAGTTCCAAGTCAAGTTTCAATTGAATCTGCTGCCTCTCCAAATCAGTGAAACGAGCTCCAAGATCACAAGATTTCTGAAATCAAAGGGGAGAAATTATTCCACAGCAAAACAGCAAATACTAAGACTATAGTCGACTGCCCGCAGTCCACCATAGTCTCGGGGACTACACCCAGTGGGTGCACTTTGCTTGCCCCCACCGGTTCTGATCCCACTCGACCGGCCCGCCGGAGTCGAGTTCAAAAAAAAGAGGGAAGGGGAGAGAAAGTAGAGCTCAGACCACAGTCGACTGCCAGCAGCCGACCGCGGTCTCGGGGACTACACCTAGTGGGTGCACTTTGCATGCCCCCACCGGTTCTGATCCCACTCGACCGGATCAAGCGGAAGAAACAAACTACCAGTTCGGTTTTACTCGACAAAATACAAAGACTACGGTCGACTGCCAGCAGTCCACCGTAGCCTCGGGGACTACACCAGTGGGTGCACTCAGCGTGCCCCCACTAGTCCAAAACTTCAATCGATGCACCCAGTGGGTGTACAGATGCAAAGATTTTCGGAAAGAATCTTCAGATAGCCGACTAACCTGAACGTTGCTCTGGAGAGCCGAGCTGGCATCATAGGCAGCTTGGCTGGCGTCCCGCACCATCTTCATCTTCTCCATCATAATGCCCGCCTGGCGTATGGCTTCCCTAGCAGCATTCACCTCGTCCTCTGGGACATGATGGGTCGCAAAAACTGAAGGCGGGTCGATAGGGGCCTGAGCAGTCAAAGAAGAAGGCAAGGCACTCGACAGGGGCTCCGCGAAGGTAACAGAACCCCGATTGACATAACCAGTGTCCTGAACGACTGGTTCCGTCCTCGGCATCGACCGTAGCGCCTCGCTTGCAGGAGTTCGCCTATTCTTCCTCGTCAAAGGCCTCTCGGGCTCTTCATCATCATCAGGGAGGTCAATAATGTTGGGTGCTGTGCAAAGTTCAATTGGCAAAATCACGTCACCCAGTGATGCATGTTGCAGTTGAATCGACCGAAGAAAGATAGTATGGCAGGAATCATACCCGGATTAGAAGTGACCGCATCCTCCATCACCTCATCATCATCCCTGTAAGCTGAGGTCCTGGAAGTGGCAGCGCTGACAGTTCCAAAGTTCATCCAGTTAAAACAAGAAAAACAAACAGCGCGGAGCATCGAGTGAATACAAGGAGAGACACTTACGCGGAGGCGACAGGGATATCGATCTCGATCTTCGGCAGCGCCTTCCGAGTCTTCGGTTCTGCAACTTTGGGGTGCTTTGGCGCCTTCTCAGTCGTGGTTGGTGAAGAGATCCGAGGACGCTTCGAAGACTAACCAGCCTGAGCAGTTGCCTTGTCGCGGGCACTCGGCCGATCCTGGTCAAGCTTAGATCATCCCTCTATGCGAGGAGGCGACTCGACTTCTTCCCCATCACTTGAGTCGTCGCTTCCTCCATCCCCTTCACCATCGGAAGTCCACTCGCCGCTTTCGCCACCGCTCGCCTCGCCTTCCAGAGCTTGCTCTTGCGCCCCGTTAGGCATCGAATACATTTCAATAATGGCCTGAAAGAAAGCAGGGAGGACAAAGTCAGTCGACGCAATACAGACAGCTGCGCGAGTGAATTCAGATTACAAGCAAAAACTCAGAATCAGACCTGCTCTGGTGCACGCGACTGGTCGAATGGGGGAACTCTCCTGGCTCCTCTGGGATTGTCCTTGTTCCCGGTAATGGTCGACAGCCACTTCTCCAGTGTGTCGTCGTCGACCTCCACACATCAGATGGTCTCGGGCTTGGAGAAGTGGCAAGACATTTGGATGCCAAGACCCCCACACATCTGGATCACTTGGGTCCTCTCGTCACTCGGATTAGCCTTTTTCACTGTCTGGGAGCGACAAGTGAAAATATGCTTGAAAAGATCCCAGTGAAGTCGACAACCCAAGAAGTTCTCACACAAGGAAATGAACGCGGCAAGATAAACGATTGAGTTGGGGGTAAAATGGTGGAGTTGAGCCCCAAAGAAGTTCACAAACCCTCGGAAGAAAGGATGAGGAGGCAAGGAAAACCCACGGTCGACGTGGGTGGCAAGAAGAACACGCTCACCCTCCCGGGGTTGTGGCTCGGATTCCTTCCCCGGAAGCCGCGCCGAGTCGTAGGGGATCAGCCCTCCCTCGGCCAGGTCGTCGAGGTCTTCTTGGGAGATCCTTGAGTGGACCCAGTCGCCCTGGATCCAACCCTTCGGCAGGCCAGTCCACGAGGAAGATCCGCCCCGGCTCGTCGCCTTCCCCTTCGACCTCGCCGTCGCCTTCTTTGCCCGCTCCAGAGCCGCTGTCTTCTCCTTCACCACTGTCGCCGACGAGACGCGTGTGGTGCAGTGGCGCTGGGGCGAGAGCGAGCGCAGCGGAGAGGCATGAGGAGGAGAAGAGGTAATGGGGCGCACTGTTCGGGAGACTTCGGTCCAACGCCTTATATGAGGCCGCTTCCGAGTGGCTGACAGGTAGGCCCAGATGGCTCTGTCAAATCCCGTAACGACCGCGCGAGCGATACGTGGCGAAAAAGGTGGCGCGGGGATCGAGGCGGCTCCGCTCTATCCCATTCGATTACTGCGGCCTCCCCCGTCCCGCGCGCTTCCCAAAATTCGGATCCCACTAAATCCGCGGGCAGAAAACAACTTGTCAGACCAAAGATCTCCTCCGCACCGCCACTCGGAGCCTTACAAGTAAAGAAACTCACTCGACGAAGAATTAAGAATGGATCAAGGCGACTGAAAAGGAAGTTGCTGTCATCACTCAGGTCCATTGATCTGAAACAAGATATGCTCACGGCATGGAAAACGAGTCGGAGAAGTCCTCAACTCCTTCCCCACTCAAAGCTCGATCCATTCGGGGGCTAATGATGAAGCTATGTACCTAGGGTAGGGTCACGGACCTGTCCTAACTTCCCTACCCAAGGACACCTCTAGAATAAATCACCTTTCAATTGACTTGGAAGTGTTCCACTCGACAGACTCGAAGACACTCGACCAAGAAGCAATTACTCGACCAAGATCCAACCACTCGACGGCCAGGAGACCTAAAGTCACTCCGCACGCTAACGGTCGGTCATTAAGTAGCTTTTATGGTCATCATAGCACTTTATTACTAGCTTTATCAGTAACGCCCTGCCTTAATGTACACTGAACCCTTCGTAACATGGGCTGGCCGGGGTCCTGGTGCACTCTATATAAGCCACCCCCCCTCTGAGACAAGGGTTCGCACCTCTGTAACTCATACTCACATAATCCAGTCGACCGCCTCCGGGCTCCGAGACGTAGGGCTTTTACTTCCTCCGAGAAGGGACTGAACTCATAAACCTTGCGCCCTTACAACTTCTCCATAGCTAAGATCACGCCTCTCCATACTTACCCTCCCCTACATTACTATTAGACTTAGAACCACGACAGCCCTATCTTGCTTTAAAAAAAATAACTGACAAGCAATTATAATCTATATATATCTTGCAAAAATTGACCAATGGGTACCCGTTTTGAAGAGGTGAAGCGCCCGGAGGATGGAAGCCGTGAGAGCTGTAGCCGTGTGCCCATGTCAATCCTCTCGCCAGGAACTATTGCCGTGAGGCACTCTTGCCAGGAATTGCCGACGTGTGCCCGAGTGTGGAGTTTTCACCGTCGCCGATCGGTCCGACGATCCCGTTTCCAGTCCTGAAGCGGCCTGAGGATTGCCTCTGATCGATCTGACGATCCCGTTTCCTGTTGGCTGTAGCCAAGGGCGGAGCCATGATTTTGAGATGAGGGGGTTGTGGGGGCGCCGGGAGACAACGATCAAGGAAGACATTTCTATGTACAATTAACAAATAGTTTTCATCTATAGAACACGCAAACGGCAGGATGAATTAAACAAATGACTACCTAAATTTTACTGTAGACTAGCGCATTCTTTTAACTTGTGATTATTTTCTTATATAAAACAAATTAGCAGGGGTAATTGGGGAAACAAAATGCAATATAGTAGAAATTAATTCACCAGCAAAAAAAAATTAATTCTTTCTGAACCAACAAACTGAAGATTGAAAAAGATTGGAGGACTAACCGAAGAAATTAGAGGCCCTTCGCGTATGTCAGCCGGATGGGGAATGAATTTGGAAAACTGAGATGGCGGCGTCAGTGCGCGGCCGCATGCTGCCATCGAATTTCCCTGGCCCTGGGAGCAGCGCAAGGGCAGCAAATCGTGCGGGCAGAAACAAATCAACCGGAAAATAAAAAAAATTGGTTGGACGGGAAACGAACTGCCACATCGCAACCACCTGGCGCCTGCTCGTCCGCCCATGGATGTAGCGACGGCGATGCGAGTGACTTTGCCTTTTGCGATTGAATCTGAGTCGCGTCGATCCCGCTTCCCATCGATGAAGCAGTGGCCTGGTTTGACGCCTCGACTCTCGCGGACGCCAGCGGCCCAGCGCCATGCGAGGCCCAGTGCTAAGGAAACATTTGTTTTTGAGAGTATATAAAATGTGGGGCCCTCAAAAATCATGGGCCCTGTGTGGGCCGCACGTTTTGCACAACAGTGGGCCCAGCCCTGTCCTTGTCCCTTGGGCATCAGTTGATAAAAGACCCCAGGGGCCTCTCGCAGCAACAGGCTCGCGGACGTTCGTTCTTTCCTGTCTCAAATTTACCCTTGTACCCCCCGGTAACCCTCCATGCAGAAGGGCTGGAGCCTTGACCTCTCACACACCCACCACAAACATGATGAAGTAGAGAGCTAGACTCGTCTTCCTCCTCCACCCAAAACAGCTCCAGGAGCACCATTGCAGTACTCTTGTGATCCATATAGCAGTTCCGGTAGGACTAGGGGTGTTACTTCCCACAGAGGGTGCTGAATCTGGGTACATCGTGTGTCTTGCACCGCTTGTCCCCAACATCGCTTCCGGAACCCACCGAGGTCTTCTGGCCCCAACCACGTTCGATAAGTATACCCATGGCATCTGCCGTGAGCACACCACGACAATTTCTTCTCATGATTCAATAGGTAGTTCAAATATTTGTGCACTCACATGTGACCTTTCTGGACACTTTACTGAAAAAGGCTTTTGCCCCGCTTTATAAATAAAGCAAACCGCCAAGAGCATACATACACGGACTAGTCCAGAATGCACACACCCAAGTCACACAACAAAGAGCACAAGGTTCTGTTGAGGGCACAACTCAACAAGCCCAAAAAATAAAAAAGAACCGGCCGTAGCCATAGAACAAGCCAGACGACTAATCTGGCTCCGGAGGAGGCGGTGGTGAAGGAAATATACCCTAGAGGCAATAATAAAGTTATTATTTATTTCCTTATATCATGATAAACGTTTATTATTCATGCTAGAATTGTATTAACCGGAAACATAATAGATGTGTGAATACATAAGACAAACTTAATGTCACTAATATGCCTCTACTTGACTAGCTCGTTAATCAAAGATGGTTATGTTTCCTAACCATGAACAAAGTGTTGTTATTTGATTAACGAGGTCACATCATTAGTTGAATGATCTGATTGACATGACCCATTTCATTAGCTTAGCACCCGATCGTTTAGTTTGTTGCTATTGCTTTCTTCATGACTTATACATGTTCCTATGACTATGAGATTATGCGACTCCCGTTTACCGGAGGAACACTTTGTGTGCTACCAAACGTCACAACGTAACTGGGTGATTATAAAGGAGCTCTACAGGTGTCTCCAAAGGTAGATGTTGGGTTGGCGTATTTCGAGATTAGGATTTGTCACTCCGATTGTCGGACAGGCATCTCTAGGCCCTCTCGGTAATGCACATCACATAAGCCTTGCAAGCATTACAACTAATAAGTTAGTTGCGAGATGATGTATTACGGAACGAGTAAAGAGACTTGCAGGTAACGAGATTGAACTAGGTATTGGATACCGACGATCGAATCTCGGGCAAGTAACATACCGATGACAAAGGGAACAACGTATGTTGTTATGCGGTCTGACCGATAAAGATCTTCGTACAATATGTAGGAGCCAATATGGGCATCCAGGTCCCGCTATTGGTTATTGACCGGAGATGTGTCTCAGTCATGTCTACATTGTTCTCGAACCATAGGGTCCGCACGCTTAACGTTACGATGACAGTTATTATGAGTTTATGCATTTTGATGTACCAAAGTTAGTTCGGGGTCCCGGATGTGATCACGGATATGACGAGGAGTCTCGAAATGGTCGAGACATAAAGATTGATATATTGGAAGCCTATATTTGGATATCGGAAGTGTTCCGGGTGAAATCAGGATTTTACCGGAGTACCGGGAGGTTACTGGAACCCCCCAGGAACCATATGGGCCTTAATGGGCTTTAGTGGAAAGGAGAAAGGGGCAGCCCAAGGTGGCCGCGCGCCTCCCCCCTCCCCTAGTCCTATTAGGACTAGGAGAGGTGGCCGGCCCCCCTCTCTCTCTCTCTTTCCCCCCCTCAAGGAATCCTATTCCAACTAGGATTGGGGGGGCGGAATCCTACTCCCAGAGGGAGTAGGACTCCCTTGGCACGCCCTCCTTGGCCGGTTGGCCCCCTCCCCCTTGGCTCCTTTATATGTGGAGGCAGGGGGCACCTCTAGACACACAAGTTGATCTTTGAGATCATTCCTTAGCCGTGTGCGGTGCCCCTGCCACCATATTCCACCTCGATTATATCGTTGTAGTGCTTAGGCGAAGCCCTGCGTCGGTAGAACATCAAGATCGTCACCACGCCATCGTGCTGACGGAACTCCTCCCCGAAGCTTTGCTGGATCGGAGCCCGGGGATCGTCATCGAGCTGTACGTGTGCTAAGAACTCGGAGGTGCCGGAGTAACGGTGCTTGGATCGGTCGGATCGGGAAGAAGACGTACGACTACTTCCTCTATGTTGTGTCAACGCTTCCGTTGCGATCTACAAGGGTACGTAGATCAGACTCTCCCCCTCGTTGCTATGCATCACCATGATCTTGCGTGTGCGTAGGAAAATTTTGAAATTACTACATTCCCCAACAGTGGTATCAGAGCCTAGGTTTTATGGTTTGATGTTATATGCACGAGTAGAACACAAGTGAGTTGTGGGCGATACAAGTCATACTGCCTACCAGCATGTCATACTTTGGTTTGGCGGTATTGTTGGACGAGACGACCCGGACCAACCTTATGCGTACGCTTACGCGAGACCGGTTCCCCCGACGTGCTTTGCACACAGGTGGCTTGCGGGCGATTGTCTCTCCAACTTTAGTTGAACCGAGTGTGGCTACGCCCGGTCCTTGCGAAGGTTAAAACAGAGTCTATTTGACAAACTATCGTTGTGGTTTTGATGCGTAGGTGAGATTGGTTCTTGCTTAAGCCCGTAGCAGCCACGTAAAACTTGCAACAACAAAGTAGAGGATGTCTAACTTGTTTTTGCAGGGCATGTTGTGATGTGATATGGTCAAGACATGATGCTAAATTTTATTGTATCAGATGATCATGTTTTGTAACCGAGTTATCGGCAACTGGCAGGAGCCATGTGGTTGTCGCTTTATTGTATGCAATGCAATCACGATGTAATGCTTTACTTTATCACTAAGCGGTAGCGATAGTCGTGGAAGCATAAGATTGGCGAGACGACAACGATGCTACGATGGAGATCAAGGTGTCGCGCCGGTGACGATGGTGATCATGACGGTGCTTCGGAGATGGAGATCACAAGCACAAGATGATGATGGCCATATCATATCACTTATATTGATTGCATGTGATGTTTATCTTTTTATGCATCTTATCTTGCTTTGATTGACGGTAGCATTATAAGATGATCTCTCACTGAATTATCAAGAAGTGTTCTCCCTGAGTATGCACCGTTGCCAAAGTTCGTCGTGCCCAGACACCACGTGATGATTGGGTGTGATAAGCTCTACGTCCATCTACAACGGGTGCAAGCCAGTTTTTGCACACGCAGAATACTCAGGTTAAACTTGACGAGCCTAGCATATGCAGATATGGCCTCGGAACATGGAGACCGAAAGGTCGAGCATGAATCATATAGTAGATATGATCAACATAATGATGTTCACCATTGAAAACTACTCCATCTCACGTGATGATCGGTTATGGTTTAGTTGATTTGAATCCCGTGATCACTTAGAGGATTAGAGGGATGTCTATCTAAGTGGGAGTTCTTAAGTAATTTGATTAATTGAACTTAAACTTATCATGAACTTAGTACCTGATAGTATCTTTCTTGTTTATGTTGATTGTAGATAGATGGCTCGTGCTGTTGTTCCATCGAATTTTAATGCGTTCCTTGAGAAAACAAAGTTGAAAGATGATGGTAGCAATTACACAGACTGGGTCCGTAACTTGAGGATTATCCTCATTGCTGCTTAGAAGAATTACGTCCTGGAAGCACCGCTGGGTGCCAGGCCTGCTGCTGGAGCAACACCAGATGTTATGAACGTCTGGCAGAGCAAAGCTGATGACTACTCGATAGTTCAGTGTGCCATGCTTTACGGCTTAGAATCCGGACTTCAACGACATTTTGAACGTCATGGAGCATATGAGATGTTCCAGGAGTTGAAGTTAATATTTCAAGCAAATGCCCGGATTGAGAGATATGAAGTCTCCAATAAGTTCTATAGCTATAAGATGGAGGAGAACAGTTCTGTCAGTGAGCATATACTCAAAATGTCTGGGTATAATAATCACTTGATTCAGATGGGAGTTAATCTTCCAGATGATTGCGTCATTGACAGAATTCTCCAATCACTGCCACCAAGCTACAAGAGCTTCGTGATGAACTATAATATGCAAGGGATGAACAAGACTATTCTCGAGCTCTTCGCAATGCTGAAAGCTGCGGAGGTAGAAATCAAGAAGGAGCATCAAGTGTTGATGGTTAACAAGACCACTAGTTTCAAGAAAAAGGGCAAAGGGAAGAAGAAGGGGAACTTCAAGAAGAACGGCAAGCAAGTTGCTGCTCAGGAGAAGAAACCCAAGTCTGGACCTAAGCCTGAAACTGAGTGCTTCTACTGCAAGCAGACTGGTCACTGGAAGCGGAACTGCCCCAAGTATTTGGCGGATAAGAAGGATGGGAAGGTGAACAAAGGTATATGTGATATACATGTTATTGATGTGTACCTTACTAGAGCTCGTAGTAGCACCTGGGTATTTGATACTGGTTCTGTTGCTAATATTTGCAACTCGAAACAGGGACTACGGATTAAGCGAACACTGGCGAAGGACGAGGTGACGATGTGCGTGGGAAACGGTTCCAAAGTCGATGTGATTGCGGTCGGCACGCTACCTCTACATCTACCTTCGGGATTAATATTAGACCTAAATAATTGTTATTTGGTGCCAGTGTTAAGCATGAACATTATATCGGGATCTTGTTTGATGCAAGACGGTTATTCATTTAAATCAGAGAATAATGGTTGTTCTATTTATATGAGATATCTTTTATGGTCATGCACCTTTGAAGAGTGGTCTATTTTTGATGAATCTCGATAGTAGTAACACACATATTCATAATGTTGAAGCCAAAAGATGCAGAGTTGATAATGATAGTGCAACTTATTTGTGGCACTGCCGTTTAGGTCATATCGGTGTAAAGCGCATGAAGAAACTCCATACTGATGGGCTTTTGGAACCACTTGATTATGAATCACTTGGTACTTGCGAACCGTGCCTCATGGGCAAGATGACTAAAACACCGTTCTCCGGTACTATGGAGAGAGCAACAGATTTGTTGGAAATCATACATACCGATGTATGTGGTCCGATGAATATTGAGGCTCGTGGCGGATATCGTTATTTTCTCACTTTCACAGATGATTTAAGAAGATATGGGTATATCTACTTAATGAAACATAAGTCTGAAACATTTGAAAAGTTCAAAGAATTTCAGAGTGAAGTTGAAAATCATCATAACAAGAAAATAAAGTTTCTACGATCTGATCGTGGAGGAGAATATTTGAGTTACGAGTTTGGTGTACATTTGAAAAATTGTGGAATAGTTTCGCAACTCACGCCACCCGGAACACCACAGCGTAATGGTGTGTCCGAACGTCGTAATCGTACTTTACTAGATATGGTGCGATCTATGATGTCTCTTACTGATTTACCGCTATCGTTTTGGGGTTATGCTTTAGAGAGGGCCGCATTCACGTTAAATAGGGCACCATCAAAATCCGTTGAGACGACGCCTTATGAACTATGGTTTGGCAAGAAACCAAAGTTCTCGTTTCTTAAAGTTTGGGGTTGTGATGCTTATGTGAAAAAGCTTCAACCTAATAAGCTCGAACCCAAATCGGAGAAATGTGTCTTCATAGGATACCCAAAGGAGACAATTGGGTACACCTTCTATCACAGATCCGAAGGCAAGACATTTGTTGCTAAGAATGGATCATTTCTAGAGAAGGAGTTTCTCTCGAAAGAAGTGAGTGGGAGGAAAGTAGAACTTGACGAGGTAACTATACATGCTCCCTTATTGGAAAGTAGTACATCACAGAAAACTGTTTCTGCGACACCTATACCAATTAGTGAGGAAGCTAATGATGATGATCATGAAACTTCAGGACAAGATACTACTAAACCTCGTAGATCAACCAGAGTGAGATCCGCACCAGAGTGGTATGGTAATCCAGTTCTAGAAGTCATGCTACTAGATCATGATGAACCTACGAACTATGAAGAAGCGACGGTGAGCCCAGATTCCGCAAAGTGGCTTGAAGCCATGAAATCTGAGATGGGATCCATGTATGAGAACAAAGTATGGAATTTGGTTGACTTGCCCGATGATCGGCAAGCAATTGAGAATAAATGGATCTTCAAGAAAAAGACTGACGCTGACGGTAATGTTACTGTCTATAAAGCTCGACTTGTCGCAAAAGGTTTTCGACAAGTTCAAGGGGTTGACTACGTTGAGACCTTCTCACCTGTAGCGATGCTTAACTCTGTCAGAATCATGTTAGCAATTACCGCATTTTATGATTATGAAATTTGGCAGATGGATGTCAAAACTGCATTCCTGAATGGATTTCTGGAAGAAAAGTTGTATATGATGCAACCAGAAGGTTTTGTCGATCCAAAGGGAGCTAACAAAGTGTGCAAGCTCCAGCGATCCATTTATGGACTGGTGCAAGCCTCTCGGAGTTGGAATAAACGCTTTGATAGTGTGATCAAAGCATTTGGTTTTATACAGACTTTTGGAGAAGCCTGTATTTACAAGAAAGTGAGTGGGAGCTCTGTAGCATTTCTGATATTATATGTGGATGACATATTGCTGATTGGAAATGATATAGAATTTCTGGATAGCATAAAGGGATACTTGAACAAGAGTTTTTCAATGAAAGACCTCGGTGAAGCTGCTTACATATTAGGCATAAAGATCTATAGAGATAGATCAAGACGCTTAATTGGACTTTCACAAAGCACATACCTTGACAAGATTTTGAAGAAGTTCAAAATGGATCAAGCAAAGAAAGTGTTCTTGCCTGTGTTACAAGGTGTGAAGTTGAGTCAGACTCAATGCCCGACCACTGCAGAAGATAGAGAGAAAATGAAAGACGTTCCCTATGCTTCAGCCATAGGCTCTATCATGTATGCAATGCTGTATACCAGACCTGATGTGTGTCTTGCTATAAGTCTAGCAGGGAGGTACCAAAGTAATCCAGGAGTGGATCACTGGACAGCGGTCAAGAACATCCTGAAATACCTGAAAAGGACTAAGGATATGTTTCTCGTATATGGAGGTGACAAAGAGCTCACCGTAAAAGGTTACGTTGATGCAAGCTTTGACACTGATCTGGACGATTCTAAATCGCAAACCGGATACATGTTTACATTAAACGGTGGAGCTGTCAGTTGGTGCAGTTCTAAACAAAGCGTCGTACCAGGATCTACATGTGAAGCGGAGTACATAGCTGCTTCGGAAGCAGCGAACGAAGGAGTCTGGATGAAGGAGTTCATATCCGATCTAGGTGTCATACCTAGTGCATCGGGTCCAATGAAAATCTTTTGTGACAATACTAGTGCAATTGCCTTGGCAAAGGAATCCAGATTTCACAAGAGGACCAAGCACATCAAGAGACGCTTCAATTCCATCCGGGATCTAGTCCAGGTGGGAGACATAGAGATTTGCAAGATACATACGGATCTGAATGTTGCAGACCCGTTGACTAAGCCTCTTCCACGAGCAAAACATGATCAGCACCAAGGCTCCATGGGTGTTAGAATCATTACTGTGTAATCTAGATTATTGACTCTAGTGCAAGTGGGAGACTGAAGGAAATATGCCCTAGAGGCAATAATAAAGTTATTATTTATTTCCTTATATCATGATAAACGTTTATTATTCATGC
Source organism: Triticum monococcum (assembly GCA_034509565.1). NCBI lineage: Eukaryota > Viridiplantae > Streptophyta > Magnoliopsida > Poales > Poaceae > Triticum > Triticum monococcum. The sequence continues at coordinate 58,004,688 of CM067846.1, read as the reverse complement.
TAGAATTGTATTAACCGGAAACATAATACATGTGTGAATACATAAGACAAACTTAATGTCACTAGTATGCCTCTACTTGACTAGCTCGTTAATCAAAGATGGTTGTGTTTCCTAACCATGAACAAAGTGTTGTTATTTGATTAACGAGGTAACATCATTAGTTGAATGATCTAATTGACATGACCCATTTCATTAGCTTAGCACCCGATCGTTTAGTTTGTTGCTATTGCTTTCTTCATGACTTATACATGTTCCTATGACTATGAGATTATGCAACTCCCGTTTACCGGAGGAACACTTTGTGTGCTACCAAACGTCACAACGTAACTGGGTGATTATAAAGGAGCTCTATAGGTGTCTCCAAAGGTAGATGTTGGGTTGGCGTATTTCGAGATTAGGATTTGTCACTCCGATTGTCGGAGAGGTATCTCTGGGCCCTCTCGGTAATGCACATCACATAAGCCTTGCAAGCATTACAACTAATAAGTTAGTTGCGAGATGATGTATTATGGAACGAGTAAAGAGACTTGCCGATAACGAGATTGAACTAGGTATTGGATACCGACGATCGAATCTCGGGTAAGTAACATACCGATGACAAAGGGAACAACGTATGTTGTTATGCGGTCTGACCGAAAAAGATCTTCGTAGAATATGTAGGAGCCAATATGGGCATCCAGGTCCCGCTATTGGTTATTGACCGGAGATGTGTCTTAGTCATGTCTACATTGTTCTCGAACCGTAGGGTCCGCACGCTTAACGTTACGATGACAGTTATTATGAGTTTATGCATTTTGATGTACCGAAGTTAGTTCGGGGTCCCGGATGTGATCACGGACATGACGAGGAGTCTCGAAATAGTCGAGACATAAAGATTGATATATTGGAAGCCTATATTTGGATATCGGAAGTGTTCCGGGTGAAATCGGGATTTCACCGGAGTACCGGGAGGTTACCGGAACCCCCCGGGAACCATATGGGCCTTAATGGGCTTTAGTAGAAAGGAGAAAGGGGCAGCCCAAGGTGGCCGCGCGCCTCCCCCGTCCCCTAGTCCTATTAGGACTAGGAGAGGTGGCCGGCCCCCCTCTCTCTCTTTCCCCCCTCAAGGAATCCTATTCCAACTAGGATTGGGGGGGAATCCTACTCCCAGAGGGAGTAGGACTCCCTTGGTGCGCCCTCCATGGCCGGCCGGCCCCCTCCCCCTTGGCTCCTTTATATACGGAGGTAGGGGCACCTCTAGACACACAAGTTGATCTTTGAGATCGTTCCTTAGCCGTGTGCGGTGGCCCTGCCACCATATTCCACCTCGATCATATCGTTGTAGTGCTTAGGCGAAGCCCTGCGTCGGTAGAACATCAAGATCGTCACCACGCCGTCGTGCTGACGGAACTCCTCCCCGAAGCTTTGCTGGATCGGAGCCCGGGGATCGTCATCGAGCTGTACGTGTGCTAAGAACTCGGAGGTACCGGAGTAACGGTGCTTGGATCGGTCGGATCGGGAAGAAGACGTACGACTACTTCCTCTATGTTGTGTCAACGCTTCCGTTGCAATCTACAAGGGTACGTAGATCAGACTCTCCCCCTCGTTGCTATGCATCACCATGATCTTGCGTGTGCGTAGGAAAATTTTGAAATTACTATGTTCCCCAACAGTGGTATCAGAGCCTAGGTTTTATGGTTTGATGTTATATGCACGAGTAGAACACAAGTGAGTTGTGGGCAATACAAGTCATACTGCCTACCAGCATGTCATACTTTGGTTCGGCGGTATTGTTGGACGAGACGACCCGGACCAACCTTACGCGTACGCTTACGCGAGACTGGTTCCCCCGACGTACTTTGCACACAGGTGGCTTGCGGGCGATTGTCTCTCCAACTTTAGTTGAACCGAGTGTGGCTACGCCCGGTCCTTGCGAAGGTTAAAACAGAGTCTATTTGACAAACTATCGTTGTGGTTTTGATGCGTAGGTGAGATTGGTTCTTGCTTAAGCCCGTAGCAGCCACGTAAAACTTGCAACAACAAAGTAGAGGATGTCTAACTTGTTTTTGCAGGGCATATTGTGATGTGATATGGTCAAGACATGATGCTAAATTTTATTGTATGAGATGATCATGTTTTGTAACCGAGTTATCGGCAACTGGCAGGAGCCATGTGGTTGTCACCTTTATTGTATGCAATGCAATCACGATGTAATGCTTTACTTTATCACTAAGCGGTAGCGATAGTCGTGGAAGCATAAGATTGGCGAGACGACAACGATGCTACGATGGAGATCAAGGTGTCGCGCCGGTGACGATGGTGATCATGACGGTGCTTCGGAGATGGAGATCACAAGCACAAGATGATGATGGCCATATCATATCACTTATATTGATTGCATGTGATGTTTATCTTTTTATGCATCTTATCTTGCTTTGATTGACGGTAGCATTATAAGATGATCTCTCACTGAATTATCAAGAAGTGTTCTCCCTGAGTATGCACCGTTGCCAGAGTTCGTCGTGCCCAGACACCACGTGATGATTGGGTGTGATAAGCTCCACGTCCATCTACAACGGGTGCAAGCCAGTTTTTGCACATGCAGAATACTCAGGTTAAACTTGACGAGCCTAGCATATGCAGATATGGCCTCGGAACACGGAGACCGAAAGGTCGAGCATGAATCATATAGTAGATATGATCAACATAACGATGTTCACCATTGAAAACTACTCCATCTCACGTGATGATCGGTTATGGTTTAGTTGATTTGGATCACGTGATCACTTAGAGGATTAGAGGGATGTCTATCTAAGTGGGAGTTCTTAAGTAATTTGATTAATTGAACTTAAACTTATCATGAACTTAGTACCTGATTGTATCTTGCTTGTTTATGTTGATTGTAGATAGATGGCTCGTGTTGTTGTTCCGTTGAATTTTAATGCGTTCCTTGAGAAAACAAAGTTGAAAGATGATGGTAGCAATTACACGGACTGGGTCCGTAACTTGAGGATTATCCTCATTGCTGCTCAGAAGAATTACGTCCTGGAAGCACCGCTGGGTGCCAGGCCTGCTGCTGGAGCAACACCAGATGTTATGAACGTCTGGCAGAGCAAAGCTGATGACTACTCGATAATTCAGTGTGCCATGCTTTACGGCTTAGAATCGGGACTTCCACGACGTTTTGAACGTCATGGAGCATATGAGATGTTCCAGGAGTTGAAGTTAATATTTCAAGCAAATGCCCGGATTGAGAGATATGAAGTCTCCAATAAGTTCTATAGCTGTAAGATGGAGGAGAACAGTTCTGTCAGTGAGCATATACTCAAAATGTCTGGGTATAATAATCACTTGATTCAGATGGGAGTTAATCTTCCAGATGATTGCGTCATTGACAGAATTCTCCAATCACTGCCACCAAGCTACAAGAGCTTCGTGATGAACTATAATATGCAAGGGATGAACAAGACTATTCTCGAGCTCTTCGCAATGCTGAAAACTGCAGAGGTAGAAATCAAGAAGGAGCATCAAGTGTTGATGGTTAACAAGACCACTAGTTTCAAGAAAAAGGGCAAAGGGAAGAAGAAGGGGAACTTCAAGAAGAACAGCAAGCAAGTTGCTGCTCAGGAGAAGAAACCCAAGTCTGGACCTAAGCCTGAAACTGAGTGCTTCTACTGCAAGCAGACTGGTCACTGGAAGCGGAACTTCCCCAAGTATTTGGCGGATAAGAAGGATGGCAAGGTGAACAAAGGTATATGTGATATACATGTTATTGATGTGTACCTTACTAGAGCTCGTAGTAGCACCTGGGTATTTAATACTGGTTCTGTTGCTAATATTTGCAACTCGAAACAGGGACTATGGATTAAGCGAACACTGGCGAAGGACGAGGTGACCATGTGCGTGGGAAACGGTTCCAAAGTCGATGTGATTGCGGTCGGCACGCTACCTCTACATCTACCTTTGGGATTAATATTAGACCTAAATAATTGTTATTTGGTGCCAGCGTTAAGCATGAACATTATATCTGGATCTTGTTTGATGCGAGATGGTTATTCTTTTAAATCAGAGAATAATGGTTGTTCTATTTATATGAGTAATATCTTTTATGGTCATGCACCTTTGAAGAGTGGTCTATTTTTGATGAATCTCGATAGTAGTAACACACATATTCATAATGTTGAAGCCAAAAGATGCAGAGTTGATAATGATAGTGCAACTTATTTGTGGCACTGCTGTTTAGGTCATATCGGTGTAAAGCGCATGAAGAAACTCCATACTGATGGGCTTTTGGAACCACTTGATTATGAATCACTTGGTACTTGCGAACCGTGCCTCATGGGCAAGATGACTAAAACACCGTTCTCCGGTACTATGGAGAGAGCAACAGATTTGTTGGAAATCATACATACCGATGTATGTGGTCCGATGAATATTGAGGCTCGTGGCGGATATCGTTATTTTCTCACTTTCACAGATGATTTAAGCAGATATGGGTATATCTACTTAAGGAAACATAAGTCTGAAACATTTGAAAAGTTCAAAGAATTTCAGAGTGAAGTTGAAAATCATCGTAATAAGAAAATAAAGTTTCTACGATCTGATCGTGGAGGAGAATATTTGAGTGACGAGTTTGGTGTACATTTGAAAAATTGTGGAATAGTTTCGCAACTCACGCCACCCGGAACACCACAACGTAATGGTGTGTCCGAACGTCGTAATCGTACTTTACTAGATATGGTGCGATCTATGATGTCTCTTACTGATTTACCGCTATCGTTTTGGGGTTATGCTTTAGAGAGGGCCGCATTCACGTTAAATAGGGCACCATCAAAATCCGTTGAGACGACGCCTTATGAACTATGGTTTGGCAAGAAACCAAAGTTCTCGTTTCTTAAAGTTTGGGGCTGTGATGCTTATGTGAAAAAGCTTCAACCTGATAAGCTCGAACCCAAATCGGAGAAATGTGTCTTCATAGGATACCCAAAGGAGACAATTGGGTACACCTTCTATCACAGATCCGAAGGCAAGACATTCGTTGCTAAGAATGGATCATTTCTAGAGAAGGAGTTTCTCTCGAAAGAAGTGAGTGGGAGGAAAGTAGAACTTGACGAGGTAACTATACCTGCTCCCTTATTGGAAAGTAGTACATCACAGAAAACTGTTTCTGCGACACTTATACCAATTAGTGAGGAAGCTAATGATGATGATCATGAAACTTCAGGACAAGATACTACTGAACCTCGTAGATCAACCAGAGTGAGATCCGCACCAGAGTGGTATGGTAATCCAGTTCTGGAAGTCATGCTACTAGATCATGATGAACCTACGAACTATGAAGAAGCGTTGGTGAGCCCAGATTCCGCAAAGTGGCTTGAAGCCATGAAATCTGAGATGGGATCCATGTATGAGAATAAAGTATGGACTTTGGTTGACTTGCCCGATGATCGGCAAGCAATTGAGAATAAATGGATCTTCAAGAAAAAGACTGACGCTGACGGTAATGTTACTGTCTATAAAGCTCGACTTGTCGCAAAAGGTTTTCGACAAGTTCAAGGGGTTGACTACGATGAGACCTTCTCACCCGTAGCGATGCTTAAGTCTGTCAGAATCATGTTAGCAATTGCCGCATTTTATGATTATGAAATTTGGCAGATGGATGTCAAAACTGCATTCCTGAATGGATTTCTGGAAGAAAAGTTGTATATGATGCAACCAGAAGGTTTTGTCGATCCAAAGGGAGCTAACAAAGTGTGCAAGCTCTAGCGATCCATTTATGGACTGGTGCAAGCCTCTCGGAGTTGGAATAAACGCTTTGATAGTGTGATCAAAGCATTTGGTTTTATACAGACTTTTGGAGAAGCCTGTATTTACAAGAAAGTGAGTGGGAGCTCTGTAGCATTTCTGATATTATATGTGGATGACATGTTGCTGATTGGAAATGATATAGAATTTCTGGATAGCATAAAGGGATACTTGAACAAGAGTTTTTCAATGAAAGACCTCGGTGAAGCTGCTTACATATTAGGCATAAAGATCTATAGAGATAGATCAAGACGCTTAATTGGACTTTCACAAAGCACATACCTTGACAAGATTTTGAAGAAGTTCAAAATGGATCAAGCAAAGAAAGTGTTCTTGCCTGTGTTACAAGGTGTGAAGTTGAGTCAGACTCAATGCCCGACCACTGCAGAAGATAGAGAGAAAATGAAAGACGTTCCCTATGCTTCAGCCATAGGCTCTATCATGTATGCAATGCTGTGTACCAGACCTGATGTGTGTCTTGCTATAAGTCTAGCAGGGAGGTACCAAAGTAATCCAGGAGTGGATCACTGGACAGCGGTCAAGAACATCCTGAAATACCTGAAAAGGACTAAGGATATGTTTCTCGTATATGGAGGTGACAAAGAGCTCACCGTAAAAGGTTACGTTGATGCAAGCTTTGACACTGATCTGGACGATTCTAAATCGCAAACCGGATACGTGTTTACATTAAACGGTGGAGCTGTCAGTTGGTGCAGTTCTAAACAAAGCGTCGTAGCAGGATCTACATGTGAAGCGGAGTACATAGCTGCTTCGGAAGCAGCGAACGAAGGAGTCTGGATGAAGGAGTTCATATCCGATCTAGGTGTCATACCTAGTGCATCGGGTCCAATGAAAATCTTTTGTGACAATACTAGTGCAATTGCCTTGGCAAAGGAATCCAGATTTCACAAGAGGACCAAGCACATCAAGAGACGCTTCAATTCCATCCGGGATCTAGTCCAGGTGGGAGACATAGAGATTTGCAAGATACATACGGATCTGAATGTTGCAGACCCGTTGACTAAGCCTCTTCCACGAGCAAAACATGATCAGCACCAAGGCTCCATGGGTGTTAGAATCATTACTGTGTAATCTAGATTATTGACTCTAGTGCAAGTGGGAGACTGAAGGAAATATGCCCTAGAGGCAATAATAAAGTTATTATTTATTTCCTTATATCATGATAAACGTTTATTATTCATGCTAGAATTGTATTAACCGGAAACATAATACATGTGTGAATACATAAGACAAACTTAATGTCACTAGTATGCCTCTACTTGACTAGCTCGTTAATCAAAGATGGTTATGTTTCCTAACCATGAACAAAGTGTTGTTATTTGATTAACGAGGTAACATCATTAGTTGAATGATCTGATTGACATGACCCATTTCATTAGCTTAGCACCCGATCGTTTAGTTTGTTGCTATTGCTTTCTTAATGACTTATACATGTTCCTATGACTATGAGATTATGCAACTCCCGTTTACCGGAGGAACACTTTGTGTGCTACCAAACGTCACAACGTAACTGGGTGATTATAAAGGAGCTCTATAGGTGTCTCCAAAGGTAGATGTTGGGTTGGCGTATTTCGAGATTAGGATTTGTCACTCCGATTGTCGGAGAGGTATCTCTGGGCCCTCTCGGTAATGCACATCACATAAGCCTTGCAAGCATTACAACTAATAAGTTAGTTGCGAGATGATGTATTACGGAACGAGTAAAGAGACTTGCCGGTAACGAGATTGAACTAGGTATTGGATACCGACGATCGAATCTCGGGTAAGTAACATACCGATGACAAAGGGAACAACGTATGTTGTTATGCGGTCTGACCGAAAAAGATCTTCGTAGAATATGTAGGAGCCAATATGGGCATCCAGGTCCCGCTATTGGTTATTGACCGGAGATGTGTCTCAGTCATGTCTACATTGTTCTCGAACCGTAGGGTCCGCACGCTTAACGTTACGATGACAGTTATTATGAGTTTATGCATTTTGATGTACCGAAGTTAGTTCGGGGTCCCGGATGTGATCACGGACATGACAAGGAGTCTCGAAATGGTCGAGACATAAATATTGATATATTGGAAGCCTATATTTGGATATCGGAAGTGTTCCGGGTGAAATCGGGATTTTACCGGAGTACCGGGAGGTTACCGGAACCCCCTGGGAACCATATGGGCCTTAATGGGCTTTAGTGGAAAGGAGAAAGCGGCAGCCCAAGGTGGCCGCACGCCTCCCCCCTCCCCTAGTCCTATTAGGACTAGGAGAGGTGGCCGGACCCCCTCTCTCTCCCCCCCCCCCTCAAGGAATCCTATTCCAACTAGGATTGGGGGGAATCCTACTCCTAGAGGGAGTAGGACTCCCTTGGCGCGCCCTCCTTGGCCGGCCGGCCCCCTCTCCCTTGGCTCCTTTATATACGGAGGCAGGGGGCACCTCTAGACACACAAGTTGATCTTTGAGATCGTTCCTTAGCCGTGTGCGGTGCCCCTGCCACCATATTCCACCTCGATCATATCGTTGTAGTGCTTAGGCGAAGCCCTGCGTCGGTAGAACATCAAGATCGTCACCACGCCGCGTGCTGACGGAACTCCTCCCCGAAGCTTTGCTGGATCGGAGCCCGGGGATCGTCAGCAAGCTGTACGTGTGCTAAGAACTCGGAGGTGCCGGAGTAACGGTGCTTGGATCGGTCGGATCAGGAAGAAGACATACGACTACTTCCTCTATGTTGTGTCAGCGCTTCCGTTGCGATCTACAAGGGTACGTAGATCAGACTCTCCCCCTCGTTGCTATGCATCACCATGATCTTGCGTGTGCATTGGAAAATTTTGAAATTACTACGTTCCCCAACAGGGGGAGGCGGTGGCGACAGGCGGACGACCATCAAGTGAAGGTCGGCGATAAAGGCGGAGATGGCATCCCAATCCTGTGGGCGGCTAAGCGGCCGCCAAAGCTGCAAGTAACCAGACCATTTGAAGAGAGCGCCAGTAGCCCGTCGAAGAGGAATGCACTGAATCACAAGCTTATTGCGGATCGTCCAGAGAGTCCACGCGAGTGCCCCAATATCACGCCACCTAATGTGGCGCGAGCGGGGGGGGGGGGTCTGGAGTTTGGCGAAGAGGTCAGGAAAGTTGGTGTGGCACCAATCCCCTCCCACCACCTCTCTAAAGCAGCTCCACACGAATTGAGTAGAAACACAGGAGAAGAAGATGTGATTCGAATCTTTTGGGGTACCACACAGCGGGCAGAGGCCGGAGCCAGGACCATTGCGTTTGTGAACCTCCACCCCAGACGGGATCTGTCCACAAATCCATTGCCACCATGAAGATCCGGATTTTCAGTGGCAGGTGGATGGACCAAACTGCCGAAGGGGGGGGAGGAGGGGGCGATGGCCATGTAGAGGGATTTGGTGGAGAATTAACCCGAGGGGTCAAGATGCCACCACACCTCATCTGGGCCTGTATCCACTACCGGCTCATGGAGAGCGACGCCGTCAAGCAGCTCCTGCTTTCTGGACACTTCTCATGCTCAACATTTCAAAAGTAAAATAGAAGAGAATCAGGTAATTGAGCACATACAAATCTAACATGAGGCGAACTGTACATAAGTGTCGATCTTGCGCTATGTGTATGGGTTCTAGTAATTGGAAGTCAGCGGCCTCATGGAGCTACAACTCTACCTATTTATTTGGATCACACCATCCAACCTATAAATAGATTTCATTGTGTGCTTCTAACCCAATTTAATTCTCACATCTCTTTTTCTCAAAAATATTTTAAGGAATTATTGATTCATCAAAATTCAAAAAATTGATTCAGACGTCACCACAATGTCCATTATTCTAAAGTTTACTCTAAAAAAGGTCAATTATTCTGAAGTGTCCACCTACGCAACGTCTTTTATCATTATTTGTCTGCTCGAAAGCCATTTTATTTTATAGGTCTTGAATGTTAATGTTGTATGATTCTGTTAGAGAATTGATCCTGTTAGAGAATTGATCCTCATCTTTTGTTCGTTACTCCCTTATTTCTGGTTTAAAGAGCTCATCTCATCTTTCAGATTGTCATTATACTAGTCCTACTTCACGTCAGAAGTGTTTTTGAGCCCCACGTCACATTTAATTCATGAAGATGAGACAGAGAGGAACAAGTCATGCAGTTGTATTTCACATGCACCATGCGAATCTAATTAGAGGGTGAGTGTTGCATTTAGACTATCCATAGTGAGAGTAACATAGATGGTAACATCACATATCTAGACAAAATAAATAATGTGATAAGTAATTAATGAAAAAAGGACATATGATAACATAGCTAGTTACTCATAGTACTGTACTAGCAAAAGAGCCCGTGCGTTGCAACGAGAGAGAAAATATAACACACGCTCTTAATTCAACAACCATCACTCAAGACCACAATAGGTCCATCTCCTTTATTTTTGCGAGGCATCATATTTGTGTTGCCGCTTATCCTCCTTCTCACCCTCGCCGACGATGGCCTCAGTATTCACATAAAACAACAAAAAACGTGTGATGAATATGGTTAATCCTAAGGCGTCTCTCTCTCCCTCTCTCCTCCCTCTCCCTCTCTCTCCCTCTCTCCCTCTCTCGCTCACTTTCTCTCACTCTCGCGATGAGAAATTTGTTGTTTTCCCCTGCGATATTTTTCAGAGGTATGCATGTGTAGTTATTGATGTTTTCTTTTCCATATATGGTTATAGTGGGGTGTTTAGTTGCAATCCGGATCGCTGCCGGTATGAAAAAAAATGAATCTTGCGCTATAAATTATAAGTTTGCTTCCATAACAATATTTTAAAAATATTTAACAGATAAAATTAACATCATATTTAGATTCCACACATTTTTCTAATAATTTTTTTATATATAATATGTTAAAATCGAAGTTACGGTTTAAAAGATACAGACAATTTAGAAAATCATTTGGTTTGACTCAAATATATTCCAAAATAATATTTAAAATACTTAATAGGTAAAAATAATCTCATATTCATATTCTACATATTTTTCTAATCAAATTTCATATATAACATGTTAAAATCGGAGTTACGGTTTGAAAGATATGGATGATTTTAAAAATCATTTGTTTGACTTAAATATGATCCGCGGATGAATTATCTAAAATGTTAGGCGGGTTTTGAAAAATATAAAATAACGGGTCGGGTGTGACTTAAATCCGGACGGCAAGTTGGTTTCAAGAAAAGACAGGGACTTTTATGTAAAATACGAAAATAATGATTCGTTTTAACTTAAAAACATGACTGCGGGTTGAATTCTCTGAAATAAAGGAACTTTTTTGAAAAATGTCATGATGGATGAAAGAGCCCGTGCGTTGCAATGGGAGAGAAAACATAACACACACTCTTAACTCAACAACCATCACTCAAGACCACAATAGGTCCATCTCCTTTATTTTTGCGAGGCATTATATTTGTATTGCCGCTTATCCTTCTTCTCACTCTCGCCGGCGATGGCCTCGATGTTCACACAAAACAAAAAAATGTGTGTTGAATATGGTTAATCCTAAGACGTCTCTCTCTCCTCACCTCTCTCTCCCTCTCTCTCTCGCTCGCTTTCTCTCACTCTCGCGATGAGAAATCTGTTGTTTTTCCCTGCGACATTTTTCAGAAGTATGCATGTGTTGTTATCGATGTTTTCTTTTCCGTATATGGTCATAGTGGGGTGTTTATTTGCAATCCGGATCGCTGCCGGTATGAAAAAAGAATTTTGCGCTATTAATTATAAGTTTGCTTTCATAACAATATTTTAAAAATATTAAACAGGTAAAATTAACATCATATTTAGATTCCACACATTTTTCTAATAAAATTTCATATATAATATGTTAAAATCAAAGTAACGGTTTAAAAGATACAAATAATTTAGAAAATCATTTGGTTTGACTCAAATATATTCGAAAATAATATTTAAAAATACTTAACAGGTAAAAATAATCTCATATTCATATTCTACATATTTTTCTAATCAAATTTCATATATAACATGTTCAAATCGGAGTTACGGTTTAAAAGATATGGATGATTTTAAAAAGCATTTGTTTGACTTAAATATGATCCGCGGATGAATTACCTAAAACATTAGTTTTACTTTTCGTAAAATGTAAAATAACGGTTTGTGTGTGACTTAAATCCGGACGGCGGGTTGATTTCTGGGAAAGTTAGAGACTTTTGTGTAAAAGACGAAAATAACGATTCATTTTAAATTAAAACAGGACTACGGGTTGAATTCTCTAAAATAAAGAAACTTTTCTGAAAAATACTATGACGGACGAAAAAATCCAATTTACTTTATTATTAAGTAAATTATTAGGTAAAGATATGAGATTCCTCCGACCAAGCACGTAAAGGGAGTTCTGCGACTGGTGCACCCTTGGAAAGCAGCACTACATGTGTCATTCCCCATGCCACGACGCACCGAGCCGAGCTTGTACACACTGATCTCGCCGACGACCGCTGATGGTAAGAGGTATTTCTTGTTAATCGTACATGACTACTTGAGGTCCATGTGGCTTCAAGTTATCAGGTCGAAGGACTGGCGCTCAACTTCTTCAGAAAGGTGAAAGGGTCGACCGACGTTGAACGTGACTGCAAGATCCCCGTGTTCCAGCCCGATCGGAGCGGCGAGTTCAGCTCCGCCGACTTCGTCGAGTTCTACAAGCACACCAGTATGAACCATTGTTTTTTTTTAAAAAAATTGTTCATTCAAATCACGAATCAGTATAGAGTAGGTGACCCTTACAAGCACAATGAAACGCAAAAATAAAGGACCATGAACATGTAGAATACCCAAAGACAACCATAACACAAGAAGATCTCCGAAGCCGTGTGTCATCATTCCTAAATCTTGAGAGAAGACCCCTGCAGTAGAAGGATCTGCAACTAGTCGCAAACAGGTCATCATCTTCAACCACGGTACAATTGCCGCCACGCTGCTTCCTCCTTTCTTGACACCAGCGCTGAGAAGGCATGCATATCAATCCAACACACTTGCAAAAGCCGTCGCCATCTTTGGCTTTGAGTACCGCGAAAAGTGTCCCTTCTGGAAGGAAGAGAACTCGAGTCATCCGACCGGTCCAGCACCGCGGGCGGGCCATCCGCCCGGGCAAAGCAGGATCTCCCACCAGTATCAACGCAGAGGAAGGAGAAGAACAGCAGTAGCAAATCGTACCAACAAGGAAGAAGAAATGTCTTCGTCTCCCTACCTCCATCGCCCATCTGAGGATCCAAACGGCCAGTGCCGATGGACCTCCAACCACCATAGCCCGCGACCTCGACGAGATCCGGGGATCCCCAACACCGCTGGCTCCTAGACGGAGGCAAAAGCCTCGCCTGACCGCGAACAGAACCCGAAGAAACTTATTCCGACGCGACACCACCACAACGGCCTCGGCACGTCTCCCTCAACCCTAACCCTACCACACACCCACCTAGTGAACAGACCCAAGGTTCCCCCTCCCTCCTGTCGCCGGAGCGGCCGACGGAGAGAGAGGAAACAGGCGGCATCACCGGCGGCGCGCAAGGGACCCCTAGTCGCCTCCTTGATCGCCTCGAGCGATCCAACTTTTCCGGGCGTGCGGTTGGCTATTACTCTCCAGTATGAACCATTTCACCACTGTGTCATGGACTTCAAGTGGCAGCGCACCATCATGACCGCTTCAAGAGGCAGCTCTGTTGAAGCGAGTACATACGTCGGTGTAGCTCCTCTCGACCAAGGCGGCGCTGAAGATGGCCCCATCATGAATTCTACACAAAATATGAATATAAACTCAAAAATCTTAGTTTTTGGTGGCCTTGTCTTTTTTTAGAACGAAGACGCTAGAAGCGTCCGACTTTAAATTAATAAAGCCCACATAAACAAGCAGAGTAGAAAACGATCGGTCGGACGTTACACAGCACCAAAAGCCCTAGGCGACACAAGAAACTTAGTCTGGGAGGGGTTCAAAGCCGGGCAGCGAGCACGATACAAGGCCGAAGCATACGAAAGAGCACGCAGGCTCGCAGAAACAAAAGATCACTCCCACCATCAGGTAGGCATCGCCGCTCCCTAGCCGCCACGTAGACATGATGAACTCGTTCTTGTGTGTGCTTCATGATCTCAGAGTCCTCCCGCTTCGTCAACGGACTCCATTGCTGTAAGAGAATATACCATTTGCATATGATATTAGCCGGGTGCGATGGGGACGTTCCTTCAATGGTGAACTTGTTGCGGGTGAGCCATATGGACCATAACATCACCCCTATGCTAGTCCACACCACTGGCTTGTGTGATGTCTACTACACAACCTTCTTCTTGTAGACATTGGTGGGCCTCCAAGTGCAGAGGTTTATAGGACAATAGCAAATTTCTCTTAAGTGGATGACCTAAGGTTTATCAATCCGTAGGAGGCGTACAATGAAGATGGTCTCTCTCAAGCAAACCTGCAACCAAATAACAAAGAGTCTCTTGTGTCCTCAACACACCCAATACAATGGTAAATTGTATAGGTGCACTAGTTCGGCGAAGAGATGGTGATACAAGTGGTATATGGATGGTAGATATAGGTTTTTGTAATATGAAAATATAAAAACAGCAAGGTAACTAATGATAAAAGTGAGCATAAACGGTATTGCAATGCGTTGAAACAAGGCCTAGGGTTCATACTTTCACTAGTGCAAGTTCTCTCAACAATAATAACATAATTGGGTCACATAACTATCCCTCAACATGCAACAAAGAGTCACTCCAAAGTCACTAATATCGGAGAATAAACGAAGAGATTATGGTAAGGTACGAAACCACCTCAAAGTTATCCTTTCTGATCGATCTATTCAATAGTCCGTAGTAAAATAACATGAAGCTATTCTTTCCGTTCAATCTATCATAGAGTTCGTACTAGAATAACATCTTAAGACACAAATCAACCAAAACCCTAATGTCACCTAGATACTCCAATGTCACCTCAAGTATCCGTGGGTATGATTATACGATATGCATCACACAATCTCAGATTCATCTATTCAAACCAACACAAAATACTTCAAAGAGTGCCCCAAAGTTTCTACCGGAGAGTCAAGACAAAAACGTGTGCCAACCCCTATGCATAGGTTCATGGGCGGAACCCGCAAGTTGATCACCAAAACATACATCAAGTGAATCTATAGAATACCACATTGTCACCACGGGTATCCCTCGCAAGACATACATCAAGTGTTCTCAAATCCTTAAGGACTCAATCCGATAAGATAATTTTAAAGGGAAAACTCAATCCATTACAAGAGAGTAGAGGGGGGAGAAACATCATAAGATCCAACTATAATAGCAAAGCTCGCGATACATCAAGATCGTATCACCTCAAGAACACGAGAGAGAGAGAGAGAGAGAGAGAGAGATCAAACACATAGCTACTGGTACATACCCTCAGCCCCGATGGAGAACTACTCCCTCCTCTTCATGGAGAGCACCGGGATGATGAAGATGGCCACCGAAGAAGGATTCCCCCTCCGGCAGGGTGCCGTAATGGATCTAGATTGGATTTCGGTGGCTACAAAGGCTTCTGGCGGCGGAACTCCCGATCTATTATGCTCCCCGAAGTTTTTAGAGTATATGGGTATATATGGGAGGAAGAAGTACGTCGATGGACCTCCGAGCTATCCACGAGGCAGGGGGCGCGCCGGGGGGGGGGGGGGGGGCTCCCCCACCCTCGTGGGCAGCCCGGGACTCTCCTGGTCCAACTTCGATACTCCGTGGGCTTTTTCTGGTCCAAAAATAAGTTCCGTGAAGTTTCAGGTCAATTGGACTCCGTTTGATTTTCCTTTTCTACGATACTCTAAAACAAGGGAAAAACAGAAACTGGCACTGAGCTCTAGGTTAATAGGTTAGTCCAAAAAATCATATAAAAGTGCATAATAAAGCCCATGAACATCCAAAACAGATAATATAATAGCATGGAACAATAGAAAATTATAGATATGTTGGAGACGTATCAGCATCCCAAGCTTAATTCCCGCTCGTCCTCGAGTAGGTAAATGATAAAAACAGAATTTTTGATGTAGAATGCTACCTAACATATTTATCCATGTAATTCTCTTTATTGTGGCAAGAATATTCAGATCCATAAGATTCACGACAAAAGTTTAATATTGACATAAAAATAATAATACTTCAAGCATACTAACTAAGCAATTATGTCTTCTCAAAATAACATGGCCAAAGAAATCTATCTCTACAAAATCATATAGTCTGGCTATGCTCCATCTTCACCACACAATGTATTTAAATCATGCACAACCCCGATGACAAACCAAGCAATTGTTTCATACTTTTGATGTTCTCAAACTTTTTCAATCTTCACGCAATACATGAGCGTGAGCCATGGACATAGCACTATATGTGGAATAGAATGGTGGTTGTGGAGAAGACAAAAAGGAGAAGATAGTCTCACATTGACTAGGCGTATCAACGGGCTATGGAGATGCCCATCAATAGATATCAATGTGAGTGAGTAGGGATTGCCATGCAACGGATGCACTAAAGCTATAAATGTATGAAAGCTCAACAAAAGAAACTAAGTGGGTGTGCATCCAACTTGCTTGCTCACAAAGACCTAGGGCACTTGAGGAGGCCCATTGTTGGAATATACAAGCCGATTTCTATAATAAAAATTTCCCACTAGTATATGAAAGTGACAAAACAAGAGACTCTCTATCATGAAGATCATGGTGCTACTTTGAAGCACAAGTGTGGAAAAAAAGGATAGTAGCATTGTCCCTTTTATTTTTATTTTTTATTTTTTTATTTGGCCTTTCCCTTTTTTGCCTTTTTATTTGGCCTTTTTTGGGACAATGCTCTATTAATGATGATCATCACACTTCTATTTATTTACAACTCAATGATTACAACTCGATACTAGAACAAAGTATGACTCTATATGAATGCCTCCGGCGGTGTACCGGGATGTGTAATGACCCATGAGTGACATGTATGAAAGAATTATGAATGGTGGCTTTGCCACAAATACAATGTCAACTACATGATCATGCAAAGCAATATGACAATGATGAAACGTGTCATAAGAATGGCTATGGAAATGCCATAATAGGTAGATATGGTGGCTTTCTTGAGGAAAATATATGATGGGTTTATGGTACCGGCGAAAGTTGCGCGGTACTAGAGAGGCTAGCAATGGTGGAAGGGTGAGAGTGCGTATAATCCATGGACTCAACATTAGTCATAAAGAACTCACATACTTATTGCAAAAATCTATTAGTTATCGAAACAAAGTACTACGCGCATGCTCCTAGGGGGATAGATTGGTAGGAAAAGACCATCGCTCGTCCCCGACCGCCACTCATAAGGAAGACAATCAATAAACAAATCATGCTCCGACTTCGTCACATAACGGTTCACCATACGTGCATGCTACGGGAATCACAAACTTCAACACAAGTATTTCTCAAATTCACAACTACTCAACTGGCATGACTCTAATATCGCCATCTCCATATCTCAAAACAATTATCAAGTATCAAACTTCTCTTAGTATTCAATGCACTTTATATGAAAGTTTTTATTATATCCCTCTTGGATGCCCATCATATTAGGACTAAATTCATAACCAAAGCAAATTACAATGTTGTTTAGAGACTCTCAAAATGATATAAGTGAAGCATGAGAGTTCATCTATTTCTTCAAAATAAAACCACCACCATGCTCTAAAAATATATAAGTGAAGCACTAGAGCAACAACAAACTACTCCGAAAGATATAAGTGAAGATCAATGAGTAGTCGAATAATTATGTGACTATATGAAGACTCTCTAACATTAAAGAATTTCAGATCTTGGTATTTTATTCAAACAGAAAGCAAATCCTAACAAAATAAATTGACGCTCCAAGCAAAACACATATCATGTGGTAAATAAACATATAGCTCCAAGTAAAGTTACCGATAAACAAAGCGAAAGACGGGATGCCTTCCGGGGCATCCCCAAACTTAGGCTCTTGGTTGTTCTTGAATATTACCTTGGGGTGCCTTGGGCATCCCAAGCTTAGGCTCTTGCCACTCCTTATTCCATAGTCCATCGAATCTTTACCCAAACCTTGAAAACTTCACAACACAAAACTTAACAGAAAACTCGTGAGCTCCGTTAGAGAAAGAAAGCAAAACACCACTTCAATGTACTTTAATGAAATCATTCTTTATTTATATTGGTATTAAACCTACTCTATTCCAATTTCTCTATGGTTTATAAACTCTTTTACTAGCCATAGACTCATCAAAATAAGTAAACAACACATGAAAAACAGAATCTGTCAAAAACAGAATAGTCTGTAGTAATCTGTAACTAACGCAAACTTCTGGAATCCCCAAAATTCTAAAATAAATTTCTGTACGTGAGGAATTTATCTATTAATCATCTGCAAAAATAATTAACTAAATATCATTCTCCAATAAAAAATGGCAGCAATTCTCGTGAGCGCTAAAGTTTCTGTTTTTTACAGTAAGATCAACAAGACTTTCCCAAAGTCTTCCCAGCGGTTCTAATTGGCACAAACACTCATTAAAACATAAAAACACATATAAACAGAGGTTAGATGAATTATTTATTACTAAACAGGATAAAAAATCAAGGTACAAAAATAAAATTTGGTTGCCTGCCAACAAGCGCTATCGTTTAACGCCCCTAGCTAGGCATGATGATTTCAATGATGCTCACATAAAAGATAAGAATTGTAACATAAAGAGGGCATCATGAAGAATATGACTAGAACATTTAAGCCTAACCCACTTCCTATGCATAGGGATTTTATGAGGAAACAACTTACGGGAACAAGAATAAACTTACATAGGAAGGTAAAACACGCACAACTTCATAACTTTAAGCACATAGAGAGGAAACTTGATATTATTGCAATTCCTACAAGCATATATTCCTCCCTCATAATAATTTTCAGTAGCATCATGAATTAATTCAACAATATAACCAGCACATAAAGCATTCTTTTCATGACCTACAAGCATAGAAGATTTACTATTCTCTACATAAGCAAAATTCTTCACAATCGGAATAGTGGGAGTATCATAAGAGACTCGAATACTATAAATTGTTTCCACATTAAAAAAGTAATGTTCAGAAAAAGGGTAATCATAATCATGACAAGTTTTATAAATATAATCATCACTACTTTTTATAGCATAAGTGTCATCACAATAATCATTATAAGTAGCAACTTTGTTCTCATCATAATCAATTGAAACCTCTTCCAAGATAGTGGAATCATCACTAAATAAAGTCATGACCTCTCCAAATCCACTTTCATAATTGTCATAATAAGATTCAACATCCTCCAAAATAGTGGGATCATTACTTCCTAAAGTTGACACTCTTCCAAACCCACTTTTATCAATATAATCATCATAAGTAGGAGGCATGCTATCATCATTATAAATTTGCATATCAAAACTTGGGAGACTAAAAATATCATCTTCATTAAGCGTAGCATCCCCAAGCTTGGGACAAACCTTAATTGCAGCAAATATATTCTCAAAAACATAATCTTCATCAAACATAGCATCCCCAAGCTTGGGACTTTTCATATCATAAGCATAATCACTCTCATCATTAATAGTATGGATATCACCAATAGTATAGCAATTATCATATTCTTCCAAGAAAGTGCCAAAAAGATTTTGAAGATCATAAGAAGTGTCATTATCTTCCCAATCATAATCATCACAACAAGCAATAGGCATAACGAGATCACCATCAAGTGCATCATCTTCCACAATTATATTTTCATGAGGCACAACAGTAATAGGAGCAGCATTATTTGGGAGAGATATCTTTTTACCTCTCTTCTTTTTTCTTTTCTTCTTCTTCACCACATCATGTGTGGGTTCAATCCTCTTTTTGGAGCTCCTTATTAATGAGATTGGTTGAATAGAAGGCTCCTCCTCATTACCTGATTCATCATAAGAAATAATAGGAGGATATTGTGAAGTCTCTTCCCTTTCGTTAGTATTCTCTTCATCTTCTATTTGTTTTCTTTTCTTTATGTAATTGGCAATATAAGGGTTTTCAATGCAATTCACCGCACAATACATATAAATTTTGTCTAGATCAAAATCAAGAAATTTATCGAGATTAAATTTTGGAATACCGTTAGTTATACGTTTCATTTCTTCATAACCCAAAAGAAGACTAAGCTCTTTATGATGCTCAAGGGTTATCAAGTTATCACAATTTTTGGACATGACTTGATCATGAAACAAATAACATTGGAGCTTTAAATCACCATGTTCATTGCAAAGTTCACAAGCATGGCGATAAATATTAAATCTTTCAGCACAAACATCTAGCCTTTCTTGCAACAATTTAGTTTCTAAATGCTTATGCCTCTTGCAATATCTATTCTCCCTATTTGGTGTGTACTTGCAAACCCAATGCACTCCACAAAAATTGACATGTTTATAGGAGACATTTTCATGAAAAATAGTGCAATCATCATTAGTACTATGGATATTCAAGGAGTTCATACTAACAACATTGCAATCATGCTCATCATTCAAAGATTTAGTGCCAAACATTTTAATGCATTCTTCTTCTAACAATTTGGCACAATTTTCCTTTCAATCATACTCACGAAAGATATTAAAAATATGAAGCGTATGAGGCAAACTTAATTCCATTTTTTGTAATTTTCTTTTATAAACTAAACTAGTGATAAAACAAGAAACTAAAAGACTCGATTGCAAGATCTAAAGATATACCTTCAAGCGCTAACCTCCCCGGCAATGGTGCCAGAAAAGAGCTTGATGTCTACTACACAACCTTCTTCTTGTAGACGTTGTTGGGCCTTCAAGTGCACATGTTTGTAGGACAGTAGCAAATTTCCCTCAAGTGGATGACCTAAGGTTTATCAATCCATAGGAGCCGTACGATGAAGATGGTCTCTCTCAAGCAACCTTGCAACCAAATAACAAAGAGTCTCTTGTGTCCCCAACACACCCAATACAACGGTAAATTGTATATGTGCACTAGTTCGGCGAAGAGATGGTGATACAAGTGGTATATGGATGGTAGATATAGGTTTTTGTAATCTGAAAATATAAAAACAGCAAGGTAACTAATGATAAAAGTGAGCACAAACGGTATTGCAATGCTAGGAAACAAGGCCTAGGGTTCATACTTTCACTAGTGCAAGTTCTCTCAATAATAATAACATAATTGGGTCACATGACTATCCCTCAACATGCAACAAAGAGTCACTCCAAAGTCACTAATAGCGGAGAACAAACGAAGAGATTATGGTAGGGTACGAAACCACCTCAAAGTTATCCTTTTTGATCGATCTATTCAAGAGTCCGTAGTAAAATAACATGAAGCTATTCTTTCCGTTCAATCTATCATAGAGTTCGTACTAGAATAACACCTTAAGACACAAATCAACCAAAACCCTAATGTCACCTAGATACTCCAATGTCACCTCAAGTATCCATGGGTATGATTATACGATATGCATCACACAATCTCAGATTCATCTATTCAAACCAACACAAAGTACTTCAAAGAGTGCCCCAAAGTTTCTACCGGAGAGTCAAGACGAAAACGTGTGCCAACCCCTATGCATAGGTTCATGGGCGGAACCCGCAAGTTGATCACCAAAACATACATCAAGTGACTCAATAGAATACCCCATTGTCACCACTGGTATCCCACGCAAGACATACATCAAGTGTTCTCAAATCCTTAAAGACTCGATCCAATAAGATAACTTCAAAGGGAAAAACTCAATCCATTACAAGAGAGTAGAGGGGGGGAGAAACATCATAAGATCCAACTATAATAGCAAAGCTTGCGATACATCAAGATCCTATCACCTCAAGAACATGAGAGAGAGAGAGAGAGAGAGATCAAACACATAGCTACTGGTGTCGTGGTTCTAAGCCTGACAGTAATGTAGGGGGGTGTGTATGGAGAGGCTAGATCTTAGCTATTGGGAAGTTGTAAGCACGCAAGGTTTACGAGTTCAGGCCCTTCTCGGAGGAAGTAACAGCCCTACGTCTCGGTGCCCAGAGGCGGTCGATTGGATTATGCGTGTGTAGATAACAAGGGTGCGAACCCTTCATACTGAGGAGGGGGGTGGCTTATATAGAGTTTGCCGGCCCCCTCCTGCCCCCAGTAACGCAGGGTTTTAGGTACATTTAAGGTTGGGCGTTACTGGTAACGCCCCTAATAAAGTGTTATAATGACTTATAAAGACTACTTAATAGCCGACTATTTGCCTGCGGAGTGACTTTAGGTCTTCTGTCAGTCGAGTGGTTGGCTTCATGGTCGAGTGATAGTTTCTTTGGTCGAGTGTCTTGAACCCGTCGAGTGGGATACCTTCAAGTCGTTTGACAGGTGACTCCTTCTAGGGATGTCCTCGGGTAGGGCTTTTTAGGACGGGTCCCCGTGCCCCTACCCTAGGTACATAGCTTCATCATTAGCCCCCGAATGGATCGAGGTTAGAGTGAGAAAGGGTCGGCGACCTTTCCGACTGGTTCTTCGGACTATATGAGTGCCTCGTTCTGGGTCGACCGTCATGGATGATGTCATCAACCTCTTTCAGTCGCCTTGATCCATTCCAGGCCTTTCGTCGAGTGGATTTCTTTGCCTGTGATGTACCGAGCGCCGGTGCGCGCGGGGTTTTCTGTTTTGACAAGTTGTTCTGCAGCCAGCGGATATCACGGGATTCAGATTTTTTGGGAAGCGCGTGGGACGGGGGCGGCCGAAGTAATCGGAAGTGACAATGCGGAGGCTCCTCGATCTCCGCGTCGCCTTTTTCGCCACGTACTGCGCGCGCACCTGCTGCGGGATTTGACTGGATAGCCTGGGCCTACTGGTCAGCCACTCGGAAGCGGTCCCTTATAAGTTGCCAGCTCGGAGTTCCCCAACAGTGCGCGTACTCCTCTCTTCTCCATCTTCGTATCTTTCTTCGCAACCTCTTCCGCTTCCTCCGCCCTCGCCCTACCACCGCAAACCTGTTCGAGATTTCACCGGCAATGATGGTGAAGGGCAAGACGACTGCTCTGGAGCGCGCGAAGAAGGCGGCGGCGGCGGAGAAAGGGAAGAGGTCTGCACGTGGTGGATCTTCCTCCAGGACGGCCCTGCCCAAAGGTTGGATCCAGGGCGACTGGATGCCGTCGGTGCTCCGGCAGGAGGATCTCGACGACATGGTCGAGGGGGGAGCCATTCCCCACAAAGCCGTGCGTCTTCCGGGGGGAGAGATCGAACCTCAACCTCGTGACGGTGAGTGCATGCTCCTGGCCACTCACATTGACCGAGGGTTTTCTCTGCCACCCCATCCTTTCTTCCGAAATTTCTTGAACTTCTTCGGAGCGCAGCTCCATCACTTTACTCCAAACTCGATTGTCTACCTCGCTGCTTTCATTTCCATGTGTGAGGCGTTCCTGGGTTGCCGCCCACATTGGGGGCTTTTCAAGCACATTTTTACTTGTCGCTCTTAGTCGGTCAAGAAGGCCAAGTCGAGTGATGAGAGGACGCAAGTGATCCAGTTATGCGGGGGCTTGGCGATCCAAACGAGGGGGAAGAGCTGTTTTCCATCCATCACTTTCCCGGAGTCAGTCCGAGGTTGGCAGGCAACTTGGTTCTACTGTCAGGACCAGGCGACCCCAGGGCAGTCGACTGGTCTCACGTCTTTCTCTCTCGACTGAGCCAAAAAACCTGCTTCTTTGAAGGTGACGCTGGAAGAAAAAGCCTAGGTCAAGGTGCTGGCGGGTCGAGTGGTTGAGCTTGTCCGTGGGGGTGTGACGGGAATGGATCTGCTGGAAGTCTTCCTCAAGAGGCGAATCCAACCGCTCCAGGCTCGTGACCACTCGATGTGGCTGTACTCCGGCCTCGAGGACACCACTCGGATCCACCCGGAGGAGGTCACCGACGAGATGTTGGAGGGGTGGTTGTCGAGCATCACGGGGAATAGAGACAACCCTCGAGGAGCCAGGAGGGTCATTCCACTCGACAATTCGTACGAGGTGGACCAGGTATGTCTTTAAGCTCCCGACTGGAATCTTTGTTTTCTGTGTTGGTCTTCTTTTGAGTAGGTCGATTGACTTTCGTTTTGTCTGCTGTTTTCCAGGCGACCACTGAGATGTACTCGACGCCCAACGGGGCACAGGGGTCGACCGAGGAAGGGGAGGCGAGCGGAGGCGAGAGCGGGGATGACCAAGGCGAGTGGGAGTCTGATGGTGAAGGAGAGGGAGGCAATGACGTCTTCTCCAGCGAAGAGGAGGAGGAGGAGGTCGAACCCCCCCCCCCCCCCGCCTGGAGAGGCGATCCAAGCTCGCACACGACCCGGCGCAGGAACGTGGCAAGGCGACTGCCTCCGTTGGGCCGTCGTCAAAACGCCCTCGGACTTCTTCTCCAACACCGACTGGGAAGGTCTCCAAGCAACCACGCACGACGCTGTCCAAGCCGCCCAAGGCTCTGCCCAAGATGAAGATAGCCGTCCCTACCATTTCCGGGTAATAAAGCTTGTTTTCCTTCGTCGACCGTGGACGGATCCTTGGTCGATTCATTGAGCCAACTGACTGACTTTTCGAGGTTTGCAGCGCTGCTACCTCTGAGGTCTCTGCCAAGGACGACGACCAAGAGATGGAGGACGCTGTTACCTCCAACCCTGGTACGATTACTGACATTCTGTTTTTGAGTCGAGTGGTCATTTCTTGCAATTCTAGTCGATTGAATGTTTCCCTTGCAGCCCCTCCTCATGTTATCGACCTCCCGGATGACGACGACAACGAACCACTGAGGATGAGGAGGAACAAGAGGTCGTCGGCTGACAGGACTCCCCATCCTACTCCGGCGTCTGAGACCATGGCTCGGGATGGTGGCGACGCCCCTCGGGCTTCTGTGACTTTCGCCAACCCTTTGTCGAGTGCGCGGCCTTCGGCGTCGACTGCAGATCCATCCTCGCTTTTTGCTGCGTACCCCGTCCCTGAGGACGAAGTAGCTGCTACAAAGGAGGCTATACGCCAGGCGGGGGTTATGATGGAGCAGGTGAAGATGGCTCGGGAGGCCCGCCAAGCAGCCTATGACGCGAGTTCGGCTCTTCAGAGCAATGTCCAGGTCAGTCGACTCAACACTTGATCGTTTGAAGAGTCTCTCTTCTTTTTTTTGAAGATCTTTGTATCTGTACACCCACTGGGTGTGTTTACCCATTCTTGGACGAGTGGGGGCACGCTGAGTGCACCCACTGGGTGTAGTCCCCGAGACTACGGTGGACTGCTGGCAGTCGACTGTAGTCTTTACATTGTGTTTTTGTATATGTATTTCTTTTCTTGGTCTGGTCAGGCCACGTCGAATGGAGCTGTATCCGGTCGACTGCGGACAGTCGACTTTCTCTCTTTTTTTTGAACCAGTGGGGGCACGCTGAGTGCACCCACTGGGTGTAGTCCCCGAGACTACTGTCGAATGTTTTTGATTCAGCTGTGGTCTTAGAAACGCCATCTTTTTCTCTTAGTTACTCGGAAGCAACTTATCTTGGATTTCTGTCGACTGATTTTTCATTTTGCAGAAATCCTGCGAACTTGCATCTCGCTATACTAAGTTGGAGAAGCAGCGGATTCAACTGAACCTTGATCTAGAGCTGGCCAAAACAGAGCTGCAGAAGGTCAAAGACGGCGTTGCTGGTAAGACGACTTTGTCGACTGGTTTTGTTTTTAGGCTTGAGTACCCTTCTGCTATTTCCAAACCAATCATCATTTCTTTTGCAGGAGAACTGAGCGAGGCCCTGGCAAAGAAGGATCGGGACTTGGCTGCTGCCCACAAGGAGGCTGACGACAAGATCGCTCTGGCTGAACAGAAGTTGGCTTCGGTCGGCCAATTAGAAGAAGAGAACACCAGGCTGAAGACCGCTCTGAATGAAGCCAACAGGGAGTGCACACGTTGGAAGAAGGAGAATCTCTCCCTGAACGAGAAGATGGAAGGCGTCGCTCGCAGGAGGGATGACCTGGAGGGCTACTTGAGGAGCCTCGCCAAGAAGTTGTACATCAAGCTTGAAGGTGCACATTCAATTCCGACTAGTTTTCTTTTGTGTCCACTCAGTCTATGAAAATTGACTTATCCTTGGATCGTGTATGCAGAGTTTTGCCAGAACTTTGAGGAGGAGACTGGGCGGATTGAAACAGGTTTGGATCCAATCAACTCTCCGGTGAATGACGAAGCTGCCATGAATCTGCTCCGACTGGAATCTCGTATTGACGGCGTCATGGATTACTTGGCTTGGCTGAAGGTTGCCATGTCGCGGATCGACCCGACACTTTGGCCAGAGTCTACGCTCCAGAACGATCTCGAGTCTCTGATGACGCGACTTGACGGAATCCCTGACCGAGTGCAGGAGTGGAAGAAGTCTTCTGCTCGGTGCGGCGCTGATGTGGCTCTGTCTCTAGTCTGCGTCCATTGCAAGGAGGCGCGAGAAGAGAAGCTGGCCGCCATCCAAATCGCCAATACTAAGAGGCACAACTTTCAAGACTTCATGGAGACCTTTATTGCTACTGCCACCCATATTGCAGACGGAATCGACTTGGATGAGTTCGTCGCCCCTGCCACTCCTCCGCCTGAGGAATGAAAAACTTTTATGCTTCTCCTTAAGTTTGCCTCGGAATGCTGAGTGGATTTGTAACCGTTTAAACTCTGCCGAGCCGAGGGCTCGCGTACTTTGATCTGAGGTCTGGAACCTTTTAGGTTTTATCCGAACTTGATTTCTTGTCGAATATCTTCGCGGTTTTGATCCGAGTGGAACTTTGATCTTTACTCGGAGTATTCTTTGTATTTGCGGCATAACTTCTTGCGGATTGGGTCGAGTCCTGTATTTAGACGAGTGCTGGACTGCAGCTAAGTCCCCGAGTGTGAGGTTTGCTCTCCACTCGGTAGGATTTCTTAAACACTTAGGCGAGTGCTGACTGCAGCTAAGTCTCTTTGTGAAAGAACTTAGGCGAGTACTGGACTGCAACTAAGCCCCCGAGTGGGAGGTTTGCTCTCCACTCGGTAGGATTTTTTCAAACTTAGGCGAGTGCTTGACTGCAGCTAAGCTTCCGAGTGGGAGAACTTAGGCGAGTACTGGACTGCAGCTAAGCCCCCGAGTGGGAGGTTTGCTCTCCACTCGGTAGGAATTTTTCAAACTTAGGTGAGTGCTCGACTGCAGCTAAGCTTCCGAGTGGGAGAACTTAGGCGAGTACCGGACTGCAGCTAAGCCCCCGAGTGGGAGGATTGCTCTCCACTCGGTAGGATTTTTTCAAACTTAGGCGAGTGCTCGACTGCAGCTAAGCTTCCGAGTGTGAGAACTTAGGCGAGTACTGGACTGCAGCTAAGCCCCCGAGTGGGAGGATTGCTCTCCAGTCGGTAGGATTTTTTCAAACTTAGGCGAGTGCTCGACTGCAGCTAAGCTTCCGAGTGGGAGAACTTAGGCGAGTACTGGACTGCAGCTAAGCCCCCTGGTGGGAGGATTGCTCTCCACTCGGTAGGATTTTTTCAAACTTAGGCGAGTGCTCAACTGCAGCTAAGCTTCCGAGTGGGAGAACTTAGGCAAGTACTGGACTCCAGATAAGCCCCCGAGTGGGAGGTTTGCTCTCCACTCGGTAGGATTTTTTCAAACTTAGGCGAGTGCTTGACTGCAGCTAAGCTTCCGAGTGGGAGAACTTAGGCGAGTACTGGACTGCAGCTAAGCCCCCGAGTGGGAGGTTTGCTCTCCACTTGGTAGGATTTTTTCAAACTTAGGCGAGTGCTCGACTGCAGCTAAGCTTCCGAGTGGGAGAACTTAGGCGAGTACTGGACTGCAGCTAAGCCCCCAAGTGGGAGGTTTGCTCTCCACTCGGTAGGATTTTTTCAAACTTAGGCGAAACGGGTTGGCAGCCAAGTCACCCACTGGGGGGTTTTGTATGCAAACAAAGTGACAGCAATTATTGGAACACTCTTGTCTTTGATAAAAATGAACTGTAGAAATTTTTTCCTTATTACATCTTGTCTAAGGGAGAACTCAGGTGTAAAAGGGGCGGAGCAGTTCCGCGTTCCAAGCTCGTGGCTCATCGATCTAGCGATCAACATTGTAGAGGTGGTACGCTCCATTGTGGAGGACTCTGGTGACTATGAAGGGGCCTTCCCAAGTAGGAGCAAGCTTGTGTGGTTTCTGTTGATCCACTCGGAGGACCAGATCTCCTTCTTGGAAGGCTCGACTCTTCACATTCCGGGCGTGAAAATGGCGCAAGTCTTGCTGATAAATGGTCGATCTGATCATGGCCATCTCCCTCTCTTCTTCTAAGAGGTCGACTGCGTCTTGCCGGGCCTGTTCTGCTTCATCTTCGGTGTAAAGTTCGACTCGGGGTGCATTATGAAGAAGGTCACTCGGCAGGACTGCTTCGGCTCCATAAACCAGAAAGAATGGAGTTCTCCCAGTCGACCGGTTAGGGGTGGTCCTTAATCCCCACAGAACTGACGGAAGCTCGTCGACCCAAGCACCTGCCGCGTGCTTGAGATCACGCATCAGTCGAGGCTTTAGTCCTTTGAGAATCAGACCATTTGCTGTCTTAGCTTGTCCATTCGACTGGGGATGGGCGACCGATGCGTAGTCGACTCGTGTGCCTTGAGAGGCGCAAAAAGCTCTGAACTTGTCCGAATCAAAGTTTGAACCGTTGTCAGTGATGATGCTATGTGGGACTCCATATCTGAATGTTAACCCTCTGACGAAACTGATAGCAGTGCAAGCATCGAGATTCTTGACGGGCTTAGCTTCAATCCATTTGGTAAATTTATCGACTGCCACAAGCACATGAGTGAATCCACTCCTGCCCGTTCTTAGTGGACCAACCATGTCCAGTCCCCAGACGGCAAAGGGCCAGATGAGTGGAATGGTCTTCAGGGCTGATGCAGGCTTGTGTGACATGTTGGAGTAGAACTGGCACCCTCCACACTTGTCGACTATCTCTTTTGCCATCTCATTTGCTCTTGGCCAGTAAAATCCAGCTCGGTATGCTTTAGCCACAATAGTCCGAGAGGACGCATGGTCACCACAGATCCCCGAGTGGATATCATTAAGGATTATCTGACCCTCTTCTGGTGTTATGCATTTCTGACCGACTCCAGTCGCGCTCTCTCTCTATACATCTGTCCCTTTATGACTGTGAAGGCCTTGGATCGGCGGATGATCTGTCGAGCCTCTTCCTCGTCTTCCGGGAGTCCTTTCCTTAGGATATACGCGATGTACGGTACCGTCCAGTCAGGGGTGATTGCCAAGACTTCCATGATTAGGTCAACCACTGCAGGTACTTCAACTTCAGTCGGATCTGTGGCACTTTTCGGCTGCGGGGCTTCTTTTGTGAAAGGATCCTCTTGGACTGACGGCGAGTGAATGTGTTCCAGGAACACGTTGCTGGGGATGGCTTCTCTCTTGGAGCCTATCTTTGCCAAATCGTCAGCTGCCTGATTTTTCAGTCGGGGGATGTGATGAAGCTCTAACCCCTCGAATTTCTTCTCTAGCTTCCGCACTGCATTGCAATACCCAGTCATTGCCGGACTCCTGACGTCCCACTCCTTCATCACTTGATTAACCACCAAATCTGAGTCGCCATAGACCATGAGGCGACGGACGCCGAGTGAAATGGTCATGCGCAACCCATACAAAAGTGCTTCATACTCTGCTTCGTTATTGGAGGAATCGAAGTGAATCTGGAGAACATATCTGAGCTTATCTCCTCGGGGGGACACTAGGACTACCCCCACACCCGAACCATTCAGCATCTTGGATCCATCGAAGAACATGGTCCAGTGCTTCGAGTGAACTTGAGTCGGAAGTTGCTGTTCAATCCACTCGGCGATGAAATCTGCGATTGCTTGGGACTTGATAGCCTTCTTTGCTTCAAACTTGATATCTAAGGGAAGGAGTTCAATCACCCACTTGGCCACTCGACCAGTTGCGTCTCTGTTATGCAGGATCTCTGATAGTGGGGCGTTGCTGACGACTGTAATGGAGTGGTCAGAGAAGTAATGTGCAACTTTCTTCGTGGTCATATAAATCCCATATACAAGCTTCTGGTAGTGAGGGTATCTTTGTTTTGAAGGGGTCAAAACTTTAGACACATAATATACTGGGCGTTGAACTTTGAAGGCCTTTCCTTCCTCTTCCCGCTGACCGTAAGTACTGTACTGACAACTTGTCCTGTGGCTGCAATGTAAAGCAGCAGAAGCTCTTTGCTGATTGGGGCAGCAGGCACCGGCTGGGTGGAGAGCAGAGCTTTGAGCTCTGCAAACGCTGCATCAGCTTCTGGAGTCCACTCGTACTTGTCAGACTTCTTCATCAGTCGGTAAAGAGGCAACGCCTTTTCACCGAGACGAGAAATGAATCGACTTAAAGTGGCCAAGCAGCCTATAAGCTTTTGGACATCGTGCACGCGTACAGGACGCTTCATCCGGAGTATGGGGCCAATTTTTTCAGGATTGGCGTCGATCCCTCGTTCGGAAACGAGAAAACCGAGTAACTTTCCACCTGGAACTCCGAAAGTGCATTTTGATGGATTGAGCTTGATATCGTACCTCCTAAGGTTGGCAAAGGTTTCAGCAAGGTCAGCCCGTAGGTCGGAACCTTTCCGGGACTTGACCACAATATCATCCATGTACGCCTCCACATTCCGACTGATTTGAGTGAGTAAACACTTCTGAATCATTCTCATGAATGTGGCTCCGGCGTTCTTGAGGCCGAACGGCATGGTGACGTAACAGAAGCATCCGAATGGAGTGATGAAAGCTGTTTTGATCTCGTCGGGCCCATATAGACGGATCTGATGGTACCCGGAATAGGCGTCTAGAAAGGACAATCTCTCGCACCCCGCAGTCGAGTCAACTATTTGGTCGATGCGAGGGAGGAAAATGATCTTTCGGGCAGGCCCAATTGATATGTTGGAAATCAATGCACATGCGGAGTGACTTGTCCTTCTTGGGGACCATGACGACATTGGCGAGCCACTCGGAGTGGTAAATCTCTTGGATGAACTCTGCTGCTAAGGCCGAGCCACCTCCTCGCCAATGGCTTGCTTCTTCTGGACGGCGGACCATCGAAGATGTTCCTTCACAGGCTTGAATTTTGGGTCGACTCGTAGACGGTGCTCAGCCAGCCCCCTGGGAACTCTAGGCATGTCAGAGGGTTTCCATGCGAAGATGTCCCAGTTCTCACGGAGGAGCTGGATGAGCGCTTCTTCCTATTTGGAGTCGAGCGTTGTCGAGATGTGAGTCGGAGCAGCGTCGGGATCGGTCGGGTGAATGTGGATCGTCTTTGTTTCACCAGCCGACTGAAAAGCTGACTCAGAGGCAGGCTTCTTAGCTCGCAGCAATTCACTCGGATCGGCAGTCTTTTGGTACTCTTTCAGCTCGACTACTGCCATCTGAGTATCAGTGATCTTTGATCCTTTCTGAAAACACTCTTCTGCTTTCTTTCGGTTGCCCATAACAGTGATCACACCCTTGGGGCCAGGCATCTTCAATTTGAGATACACGTAACATGGTCGAGCCATGAAGCGCGCGTAAGCTGGCCTGCTCAAAATGGCGTGATAAGCACTCTGGAAGTCCACAACCTCAAATGTCAACTTTTCCTTGCGGTAATTCTTTGAATCACCAAAAACCACATCAAGAGCAATCTGGCCGAGTGACTCGGCTTTCTTCCCAGGAATGACTCCGTGGAAGCTCATGTTACTGGCACTGAGTCTGGACATCGGAATGCCCATTCCTTTCAAAGTTTCAGCATACAGTATGTTCAGGCCACTGCCGCCATCCATCAGGACTTTGGTCAGTCGAGTGCCTTCGACAACTGGGTCGACCACCAAAGCTTGCCTCCCTGGGTTGGCAATGTGCGTCGGGTCATCAGGCTGGTCGAACGTGATGGTAGTCTGAGACCACTTCAGGTAACTGGGTGTTGCCGGAGCAACCATGTTCACCTCACGGTTAATGACTTTCAGTCGACTTTTGCTTTCGACATTAGCAAAAATCATTAAGGTGGAATTGACTTGGGGGTATCCATCGTCACTATCATCCTTGTCCTCAACTCTGTCTGGCTCTTTTTCCTTATCTTTGGGCTGCTTGCCCTAAAACTGCTGGATCAGGAGCCGGCACTGTCGAGTGGTATGTTTTGGAAAAATAAAATTACCCTCTTCATCTTTCTTGGTGTGGATGTGACATGGCAGGTCCAAAACATCATTCCCATCCTGATCCTTAACTTTCTTGGGCTTCCAGGTGCCCTTGGGTTTCCCCTTGAAGTTTCCCTGGGCCACGGCCAGGGCCTCCCCAGGAGCGGCTGGCTCGGCCTTCCGCTTCTGCTTCCGACTGGAATTTCCTCCGGTTTCTTGGGCGACTGATTTGAGTTTGCCACTTCGGAGTCGGTCTTCGTCTTCACCATTAGCGTACTTGGTGGCAATCTCCATCATCAAATTCAGAGACATCTCTCCAGTTCGGCCGAACTTCAGATTCAACTCTCTATATTTGACGCCTTCCTTGAAAGCGCAAACTGCTTGATGGTCTGGCACATTCTCAACCGAGTGGTGCAGTGTGATCCACCTCTGGATGTATTCCCTTAGTGTTTCATTCGGCTTCTGTACGCAAGACCGCAACTCTGTAAGGCCTGCGGGTCGCTTGCATGTTCCTTCGAAGGTTGTGATAAACACTTGGGAGAGGTCCTCCCAAGTGTAAATACTGCTGGGCGCCAACTGATTCAGCCACGCTCTGGCTGAGCCTTCTAACATGAGAGGCAAATGCTTCATGGCCACCTCATCATTGCCACCACCAATCTGCACAGCCACTCGGTAATCTTCGAGCCATGTATCGGGCTTGGATTCACCAGTGAACTTGCTGACTCCAGTCGCCAGCCTGAAGTTGGGAGGAATCACCGTGGCCCTGATGGCTTGACTGAAACATTCTGGCCCCGAAGCATGTACCCTGCTGCCGGCGGGCGCATCTCTGTTGTGGCCCTCTCGATGAGCTCTGTTCCTGTCCACCAAACCTTGAACGAGGATGGATCTCGCGTCAAAGCCTGGGTCCCTGGGGTCGACTGGAATCCTCTGCCCAACATTATGGGGGCGCCTGTCATCTCGATGTCGAGGCGCATATGACCCACTCCTCGGGGGAGGGGATGGCACTCGACGTCGATCATCACGGTCGGGTCGGTGATCATACTGCTCATTTCTCCTGTACTGATCATGTCGGTCCCCACGTCCCTCACGCCTCGGGGGCGATCTCGGGCTGTGAGCCGACTGGACTGTTTCTGTTGCAACGGATCGACTGTGGATCCTGTTCCGCGACTGAGAAACGGCGGAATTCTGATTTCCTGCCGCTCGGAGCAATGCTCTGATCTGCAACAAGCCCCTGCCAGCCTCCGACTGGGAAGGCTGAATTGACTCCGCTATACGGGCCGCGGCAGCCAAATTCTGAACCGGAGTTCGGTATACCTGCGGCGGCAGGAAGAGCCGACGTCGACTGGATTCAGGAGCTTGCTGTCATCGACTGGACTCGGGAGCTCGCTGACGCGCTTGCTCGTCGAGTATTCGCTGTAGATTCTCCAGTCGAGTGCGCTCGGCTAGGTTAGCCAAGCACGCGTCCTCCAAGTCCCCGGCCTCGGGGGTTTCTCCAACAATAGGAGTGTGGAGCGCGTCCATGTTCCGGTGGCGAAGCTCCTCTCGCTGCAATGACGTGAGGGGTTCGGGGAGGTACTCGTCGTGGGGATGCGACGGGTCGCCTCTATCCGCACCACCATCAGCGCGATGGAATCCGAGAGGACTGTGTGTCCCCTCGACCGCCAGAACCTCAGCCAAAGGGTCGCTGCTATCGCACTCGGATGCAGTCTCCGTGGAGCCAGTCGATAGGTCGAACAGGCCGCAGAGGGATTCGTCGGGCTCGATTGCCGTGACTTGCGGGGCCGCCGACTGGCGGGCCATGGCGTGCCTCACCCACCGTTGGAGTCTCGACCGACCCGAGCGCTTGCGCTGGTGGGAGACAGGGTGGGGAGACGACACGGGGGCCAAACGATATTGGGTCGACGGCTGCCGCGGGAGGACGCCACGAGTGCACGCGCGGAAGTGCGTCGCACCGCAGACGGGGAGCGCGTCGATGTCGAGCGGCGCCTCCTGGAGCCAGGCGGAGTCGTCGGCGATGAAGGTGAGCGCGCTGAGACGGATCTCGCGGCCCTCTACCAAAACTCTGCAGGAAACCATGATCAAATGGATCGGAAAAATCGCAACTTCTCCAATTAGGCGCTAAGACTAATGCCCCAAGGTGGGCGCCAACTGTCGTGGTTCTATGCCTGACAGTAATGTAGGGGGGTGTGTATGGAGAGGCTAGATCTTAGCTATTGGGAAGTTGTAAGCACGCAAGGTTTACGAGTTCAGGCCCTTCTCAGAGGAAGTAACAGCCCTACGTCTCGGTGCCCGGAGGCGATCGATTGGATTATGCGTGTGTAGATAACAAGGGTGCGAACCCTTCATACTGAGGAGGGGGTGGCTTATATAGAGTTCGCCGGGCCCCTCCTGCCCTCAGTAACGCAGGGTTTTAGGTACATTTAAGGTTGGGCGTTACTGGTAACACCCCTAATAAAGTGTTATAATGACTTATAAAGACTACTTAATAGCCGATCGTTTGCCTGCGGAGTGACTTTAGGTCTTCTGTCAGTCGAGTGGTTGGCTTCATGGTCGAGTGATAGTTTCTTTGGTCGAGTGTCTTGAACCCGTCGAGTGGGATACCTTCAAGTCGTTTGACAGGTGACTCCTTCTAGGGATGTCCTCGGGTAGGGCTTTTTAGGACGGGTCCCCGTGCCCCTACCCTAGGTACATAGCTTCATCAACTGGTACATACCCTCAGCCCCGAGGGAGAACTACTCCCTCCTCGTCATGGAGAGCACCAGGATGATGAAGATCGGGAGCTTTCGATGGCTACGGAGGCTTTTGGCGGCTAAACTCCCGATCTATTATGCTCCCCGAAGTTTTTAGGGTATATGGGTATATATGGGAGGAAGAAGTACGTCGGTGGACCTCCGGCCTGTCCACGAGGCAGGGGGCGCGCCCCCCACCCTCGTGGGCAGCTCGGGACTCTCTTGGTCCAACTCTGATACTCCGTGGGCTTCTTCTGGTCCAAAAATAAGTTCCGTGAAGTTTCAGGTCAATTGGACTCCGTTTGATTTTCCTTTTCTGCGATACTCTAAAACGAGGAAAAAACTGAAACTGGCACTGGGCTCTAGGTTAATAGGTTAGTCCCAAAAATCATATAAAAGTGCATAATAAAGCCCATAAACATCCAAAGCAGGTAATATAATAGCATGGAACAATCAAAAATTCTCGATACGTTGGAGACGTATCATTGTGCTGACCCTGAACCAAATCAAGAAGTCCCACAAGTTCAGAAGAGGAGCACGGGTCCCAGGGGACACCGGCAGCCTCGCAAACAACGCTCCAAGCAAACCTAGCTAGAGGAAAAAGGAAGAAGACGTGGTTTGCATTCTTGGGGTTCCAGCATAAAGCGCATGGACCCGTTGCGGGGCCATTCCGTTTAGCTATGTTGATGCACGTGGGGAGACGATCCCGGAAGAATTGCCAAAGAAAAACTTTGATCTTTAGTGGAATGCGAGCTTGCCAAAGTCCTTTCACCTCCCTATGTGCCGTCCCTTGGCACAGTTTGTGATATAAGGATTTGACAGAAAACTTGCCGAAGGCGTTAAAGTGCCATGGCACCCTGTCGGGCTCATTAGACAAGGCCACGGGGTTCACCAGTTCCATCAAGGCACCCAGCCTTGCTGATTCCTGGTCATTGAGGTTGCGACAGAAGGCAATGGCCCCGGGGGAAGAAGCCAAGGCTTCTTCCACCCTTTGATTTGGAAGCACCGCAAGTGCGTACAACTCAGGGAATTCTTCCCATAGGGGCCGAGCGCCCACCCAAAAATCAAGCCAGAAATGGATGGAGCGGCCGTTTCCGATATTGAATTTGGCCCCTTGGTCAAAGGCAGGCCTGATAGCCTGCAGGTCCTACCAAAAAGGGGAGCCCCTCACGTCCCCTTCAAAGAAATTCCCGTTTGGGAAATACTTAGCCCTTAAGATATCAGCCCATAAGCCAGTCGCCCCTTGCAAAAGCTTCCAGATTCACTTGCACAAGAGCGCAATGTTTTGTAGTCTGGTATTTGTGATTCCTAGTCCTCCCAAGGACTTGGGCCTACACACCATAGCCCATTTGACCATATGATATTTGCGTTTGAGACCCGTTCCTTACCAAAAGAAACGGGCTCGCGGCGTGTCCATTTTAGCGTGGACCCCCTCCACCAACAGGAAAAGGCCCATGGCAAACATGTGAAGTGAGGAGAGGCTAGAGTTAGTCAGGACAAGTATTGCCACGGAGGACAAGAACTTACCATGCCAGGGGCTCACTTTCCTTCCCACTTTCCCGCTTAGAGGTGCCCAATCGTCGATTGTCACCCTGTGAGGCGCTAGGGGCAAGCCTAGGTACGTTAAGGGGAAGTTTCCCACTTTGCAGTTGAGGAGGTACGCAATGTGTCGCCCCTCCTCGCTATCTATCCCCATAGATAGCATTTCACACTTGTGAAAATTGATTTTGAGACCGGACATCAGTTCAAAGCTTAGTAGAAGTGCTTTCACCGTCGCGATACTATGAGTATCCGGTTAGAACAGTAGCGAGTGATGAAGCTATGTACCTAGGGTAGGGTCATCGATCTGTCCAACTTACCCTCCCCAAGGACAACTCTACAAAGAATCAGAAACAGTCGAAGAGAAACCATCAACCACTCGACCGTGGAGATGCACTCACTCGACCACTTTGAAGACACTCGACCACCAGAAGATGAGGAACCCTCCACTCTGCAAAAGTCTGGACTTAAACCATAACATTATGAGCATTTATGATGCTTCACTGTAGACGTTACCAGTAACGCCTTTCTTTTATGAACATTCAATCCCGTGTAATAGAGGGGAGCTGGGGTCCTGGCGCACTCTATATAAGCCACCCCCTCCTCTGGGACAAGGGTTCGCATCTTTTTGTAAACTCACACACACATATAATCCAGTCGACCGCCTCAGGGCACCGAGACGTAGGGTTGTTACTTCCTCCGAGAAGGGCCTGAACTCGTAAAACTCGCGTGTACAACTCCTTCATAGCTAGGATCTTGCCTCCTCATACCTACCCCCCATTCTACTGTCAGTCTTAGATCCACGACAGTTGGCGCCCACCGTGGGGCAGGTGTCTTAGCGACTTATTGGAGAAGTTGCAATTTTTCCGATCCCCATCATCATGATTCCAGGTGGAGGTTTGGCTGAGGGCCGCGAGATCCGTCTCGGCGTGCTCGTGTTTGTCGCCGACGACTCCGCTTGGCTTCAGGAGGCACCACTCGACGTCGACGCGCTCCCCGCTCGCGGGGCGACGCACTTCCACGCGTGCGTCCGCGGCGTCCCCCTGCGGCAACCGTCGACCCAGTACCAGTCGATTCCAATGGCTTTCCCCCTCCCTGCGACCTACCGGAGCAAGCGCACCGGCCGGTCGAGGCTTCAACGGCGGGTGAAGCATGCGGTGGCCTGCCAGTCCGCCACCCCTCAAGTCGCGGCGATCGAGCCCGACGAGTCTCTCTATGACCTGTTCGATCTGTCGACTGGCTCCGTAGAGACTGCATCCGAGTGCGGCAGTAACGACTCGGCAACGGAAGTCCTGGTGGTCAATGGACCACGCGTCCCTCCTCGCTTCGATCGTGAAGACGGAGGTGACGGGAACAGCGGTCCGTCGCGCGTTCATGAGGAGTACTGCCCCGAGCCTCTCTCCTCGCAGCAGAGAGAAGAACTTCGTCGCCAAAACATGGATGCCCTACATACTCCTATAGTTGGAGATACACCCGAGGCCCAGGCCTTGGAGCAGGCTCGCCTGGCCAATCTGGCTGAGCGCACTTGGCTGGAGAACCTCCAGCACGCACTCGACGATCGCGCTTGTCAACGTGCTCATGAGTCCAGCCGACGCCAACTTTTTCCACGTCCGGCTCAGGTATACCGAATACCGATCCAAAACCTAGCAGCTGCTGCTCGGATAGCAGAGTCGATTCAACCTTCCCAGTCAGAAGCTGGCCGAGGTCTAGCGCAGATCAGGGCCTTGCTCCAGACAACAGGAGAGCAGAATACGGCCGTGTCTCAGTCGCGGGATAGGATCCATAGCAGATCTGTGGTCGCAGATATGGTCCAGTCGGCCCATAGCCCGAGATCGCCCCCAAGGCGTGAGGGACGTGGAGAGTGGCGTGATCAGTACAGAAACCAGGAGCAGTATGATCGTCGAGCCGATCGCGATGGTCGCCGTCGAGTGCCCACGCCTCCTCCAAGGAGTGGGTCATACGTGCCGCGGCCACATGAAGACAGATGCCCTAACAGCGTCGGAAGAGGTATTCCAGTCGACCCCAGAGAGCCAGGCTTTGATGCGAGATCTATTCTCGTGCAGGGCTTGGTCGACAGAAATAGAGCTCACCAAGATGGTCATGACAGAGGCCCGCAAACCAGCAATAGAGTGCATGTCTCTGGCCCAGAGTGCTTTAGTAGAGCTATCAGAGCTGCAGAGATTCCCCCCAACTTCAGGTTGGCGACTGGAGTCAGTAAGTTCATCGGAGAGTTCAAGCCTGACACCTGGCTCGAAGACTACCGAGTGGTTGTCCAGATTGGTGGCGGCAATGATGAGGTGGCCATGAAACACCTTCCTCTGATGTTGGAGGGCTCGGCTAGAGCGTGGCTGAATCAGTTGGCACCTGGCAGCATCTATACTTGGGAAGATCTCGCCTCGAGTGTTTTTCAGAACGTTTGAGGGTACTTGCAAATGGCCAGCAGGTTTGACAGAATTACAGTGTTGCGTCCAGAAATCGAATGAAACTTTGAGGGATTATATCCAGAGGTGGATCACCCTGCACCACACGGTGGAAGATGTGTCTGATCATCAGG
Organism: Triticum monococcum; assembly: GCA_034509565.1. Lineage (NCBI taxonomy): Eukaryota > Viridiplantae > Streptophyta > Magnoliopsida > Poales > Poaceae > Triticum > Triticum monococcum. The sequence continues at coordinate 57,965,896 of CM067846.1, read as the reverse complement.
CAATTTGTGCTTTCAAGGAAGGCGTCGGGTACCGGGAGTTGAATCTGAAATTCGGTCGGACAGGAAACATGACTCTGACTCCGATGATGGAAATTGCCACCAAGTATGCCAATGGTGAAGAAGAAGAGCGACTGCGGAGCGGCAAGCCCAAAGTAGTCGCCCACGAAACCGGAGGAGGAAACTCCAGTCGGAAACAATAACGCAAGGCTGAACCAGCTGCTCCGGGTGAGGCCTTGGCTATGGTTCAAGGAAAGTTCAAGGGGAAGCCCAAAGGGCCGTGGAACCCCAAGAAAGTAAAAGATCAAGATGGAAATGACGTGTTGGATCTGCCGTGCCATATCCACACCAAAAAAGACAAAGAAGGTAATTTCATTTACCCAAAGCATACCACTCGACAGTGTCGGCTCCTGATCCAGTAGTTCCGAGAGAAACAGCCCAAGGAAAAGGAGAAGGAGGCAAACAAGGCTGAGAGTGAACGAGACGATGATGATGGTTATCCTCACGTGAATTCCACTCTGATGATTTTTGCTGATGTTGAAAACAAGAATCGATTGAAAGTCATCAACAGAGAAGTGAACATGGTCGCTCCGGCGACACCCAGTTACTTGAAATGGTCGCAGACTGCCATTACGTTCGACCAGTCTGATCATCCAGCGCACATCGCCACCCCTGGGAGGCAAGCGCTGGTGGTCGACTCGGTGGTCGAAGGCACTCGACCGACAAAGGTCCTGATGGACGGTGGCAGTGGGCTGAACATTCTGCATGCAGAAACATTGAAAGGAATGGGCATTCTGATGTCCAGACTCAACGAAAGCCATATGAGTTTCCATGGGGTCATCCCAGGCAAGAAGGCTACATCCCTCGGTCAGATTGCACTCGACGTGGTTTTCGGTGATGCCAAAAATTACCGCAAAGAAAAGTTGACGTTTGAAGTCGTGGATTTTCAGAGTGTGTATCATGCAATTCTGGGCAGGCCAGCTTATGCACGATTCATGGCTCGACCTTGTTACGTGTACCTCAAACTGAAGATGCCTGGTCCCAGAGGAGTGATCACTATCTCTGGTAATCGGAAAAAGGCGGAAGAGTGTTTCCAGAAGGGCTCAAAGATCGCCGATGCCCAGATGGCCGTGGTAGAATTGCAAGAATACCAGAAAAATGCAGACCCAAGTGACTTGTTGCGAGCCAAGAAGCCAACCACGGATTCAGCATTCCAGTCGTCTGGCGAGACGAAGTCTGTTCACATTCACCCGATGGACCCCAATGCAGCTCCGACCCACATTTCGACCACACTCGACTCCAAATAGGAAGAAGCGCTCATCCAGTTCCTCCGTGAGAACTGGGACATCTTTGCATGGAAGCCTTTTGACATGCCAGATGTTCCCAGGGGACTGGCTGAGCATCGTTTGCGAGTCGACCCGAAAGTGAAACCAGTCAAAGAGCATCTTCGATGGTCCGCCGTCCAGAAAAGAAAAGCAATCGACGAAGAGGTGGCTCGGCTTTTGGCAGCTGAGTTTATCCGAGAGATTTACCACTCTGAGTGGTTAGCCAATGTTGTCATGGTCCCAAAAAAAGATGACTCACTCCACATGTGCATCGATTTCAAGCATATCAATCGGGCCTGCCCGAAAGATCACTTCCCTCTCCCTCGCATCGATCAGATAGTCGATTCGACTGCTGGGTGCAAGTGTTTGTCCTTTTTGGATGCCTACTTCGGGTACCACCAGATCCGTATGTACGGACCCGACGAAATAAAGACAGCTTTTATCACCCCGTTTGGGTGCTTCTGTTATGTCACAATGCCATTCGGCTTGAAGAATGTCGGAGCCACATTTATGCAGATGATTTAGAAGTGCCTACTCACTCAGATCAGTCGGAATGTGGAAGCATACATGGATGACATTATGGTCAAGTCACGTAAAGGTTCCGACCTGCTGACCGACCTCGCTGAAACCTTTGCCAACCTCCGAAGGTATGATATCAAGCTCAATCTATCAAAGTGCACGTTTGGAGTTCCAGGCAAGTTACTCAGTTTTCTTGTTTCCGAACGAGGAATCGATGCTAACCCAAAGAAAGTAGGCGCTATACTTCGAATGAAATACCCTGTGTGTGTGCATGATGTCTAGAAGCTCACGGGTTGCTTGGCCGCCCTAAGTCAATTCATTTCTCGCCTCGGTGAAAAGGCGCTGCCTCTTTACCGACTGATGAAGAAATCAGATAAGTTCAAGTGGACTCCAAAAGCTGATACAGCATTCACAGAGCTAAAAGCCCTGCTTTCCACCCAGCCGGTGCTTGCTGCTCCAGTCAGCAAAGAGCCTCTACTGCTTTATATAGCAGCCACTGGACAAGTAGTCAGTACAGTACTTACGGTCGAGCGGGAAGAAGAAGGAAAAGCGTACAAAGTCCAATGCCCAGTTTATTGTATTTCTGAAGTCTTGACCCCATCAAAGTAGAGATATCCTCACTATCAGAAGCTTGTCTATGGAATTTACATGACCACGAAGAAGGTTGCACACTACTTCTCAGATCACTCTGTTACAGTCGTCTGCGACGCTCCATTGTCAGAGATTCTGCACAACAGAGATGAAACTGGTCGAGTGGCAAAATGGGCGATTGAACTCCTTCCCTTGGATATCAAGTTTGAGGCAAAGAAAGCTATCAATTCCCAAGCAATAGCAGATTTCCTCGCCGAGTGGATCGAACAGCAACTGCCGACTCAAGTTCACTCCGAGCACTGGACCATGTTCTTTGACGGATCCAAGATGTTGAACGGTTCTGGTGCTGGAGTAGTTCTGGTATCCCCTCGAGTAGACAAGCTTAGATATGTCCTCCAGATTCACTTTGATTCCTCCACAATGAAGCAGAATATGAAGCACTCCTGTATGGGTTGCGCATGGCCATCTCACTCGGCGTCCGTCGCCTCATGGTCTATGGCGACTCAGATTTGGTAGTTAATCAAGTGATGAAGGAGTGGGACGTCAGAAGTCCAGCCATGACTGGTTACTGCAACATGGTGAGAAAGCTTGAGAAGAAGTTCGAGGGGTTAGAACTCCACCACGTCCCCCGATTGAAAAATCAAGAAGCCGATGAATTGGCAAAGATAGGTTCCAAGAGAGAAGCCATTCCCAGCAATGTGTTCTTGGAGCATATTCACACGCCGACAGTTCAGGAAGACCCTTTCACTGAAGAGCCCCTGCAACCCAAGCGCCACGGATCCGACTGAAGTCGAGGTCCCAGCTGTGGTCGACCTGATCATGGAGGTTCTGGCCATTACTCCTGACTGGACAGTGCCCTACATTGCGTACATCCTCAGGAAAGAGCTCCGAGAGGATGAAGAAGAAGCTCGACAGATCGTCCGTCGATCCAAAGCTTTTACTATGATAAGAGGGCAGCTGTTCAGGGAAAGTGTGACCGGAGTCGGTCAGAAGTGCATAACACCAGAAGAAGGTCGAATGATCCTCAATGACATCCACTCGGGGACCTGTGGTCACCATGCGTCTTCTTGGGCCATCGTGGCTAAAGCATACCGAGCTGGATTCTATTGGCCACGAGCAAGTGAGATGGCGAAAGATATAGTCGACGGATGTGAAGGCTGTCAATTTTACTCCGATATGTCTCACAAGCCAGCGTCAGCCCTGAAGACCATCCCCCTCATCTGGCCCTTCGTTGTTTGGGGACTGGATATGGTTGGACCGCTGAGAACCGGCAAAAGCGGCTTCACTCATGTGCTCGTTGCAGTCGACAAGTTTACCAAATGGATCGAAGCCAAACCTATCAAGAAGCATGATGCTAACACCGCTGTCAGTTTTATCAGGGAATTGGCATTCAGATATGGAGTCCCACATAGCATCATCACAGACAACGGGTCGAACTTCGATTCCGATGAGTTCAGAGCTTTCTACGCCTCTCAGGGCACTCAAGTCGACTATGCTTCTGTCGCTCACCCGCAGTCGAACGGACAAGCAGAAAGAGTCAATGGCCTAATTCTCAAAGGAATGAAACCCCGACTGATGCGTGATCTCAAACACGCGGCAGGTGCTTGGGTTGATGAACTTTCGTCAGTTCTGTGGGGCTTAAGGACAACTCCTAATCGGTCGACTGGAAGAACTCCTTTCTTCTTAGTTTATGGAGCCGAAGCTGTTCTACCAAGTGACTTGATCCACAATGCACCCTGAGTTGAACTCTTCTCTGAAGCGGAAGCAGAGCAGGTCCGACAAGATTCAATCGATCTCCTAGAGGAGGAAAGAGAGATGGCCTTGATCCGCTAGACCATTTATCAGCAAGACTTGCGTCGATTCCACGCCAGGAATGTGAGAGGTCGGGCCTTTCAAGAAGGAGACTTGGTTCTTCAAGTGGATCAGCAGAAACCACACAAGCTCGCTCCAACTTGGGAAGGCCCCTTCATCGTCACCAAAGTTCTCCACAACAGAGCATATCATCTTTACAGTATCAAGCATCAGAAAGACGAGCCACGGGCTTGGAACGCGAAGCTGCTCCGCCCCTTTTATACTTAAACACTCGCTCGAATAAAATGTAATAAGCAACACCTTTTGTAATTCGTTTATCAAAGACAAGAGCTTACGGTTCTCTCATTCGATTGTGTTGTTCTTATTTACTTTTGAAATCCCCCGGTGGGTGGGCTTAGTCGCGAATCCGTTCCGCCTAAGTTCGAAAAAATCCTACCGAGTGGAGAGCAACCCTCCCACTCGGGGGCTTAGCTGCAGTCAAGCACTCGCCTAAGTTCTCTCACTAAGAGACTTAACGGCAGTCCAGCACTCGCCTAAGTTTGAAAAAATCCCACTGAGTGGAGAGCAATCCTCCCACTCGGGGGCTTAGCTGCAGTCAAGCACTCGCCTAAGTTCTCTCATTAAGAGACTTAACGGCAGTCGAGCACTCACCTAAGTTTGAAAAAATCCCACCGAGTGGAGAGAAATCCTCCCATTCGGGGGCTTAGCTGCAGTCGAGCACTCGCCTAAGTTCTCTCATTAAGAGACTTAATGGTAGTCGAGCACTCGCCTAAGTTTGAAAAAATCCCACCGAGTGGAGAGCAATCCTCCCACTCGGGGGCTTAGCTGCAGTCGAGCACTTGCCTAAGTTCTCTCACTAAGAGACTTAACGGCAGTCTAGCACTCGCCTAAGTTTGAAAAATCCCACCGAGTGGAGAGCAATCCTCCCACTCGGGAGCTTAGCTGCAGTCGAACACTCACCTAAGTTCTCTCACTAAGAGACTTAACAGCAGTCCAGCACTCGCCTAAGTTTGGAAAAATCCTACCGAGTGGAGAGCAATCCTCCCACTCGGGGGCTTAGCTGCAGTCGAGCACTCGCCTAAGTTCTCTCACCAAGAGACTTAACGGCAGTCCAGCACTCGCCTAAGTTTGAAAAAATCCTACCGAGTGGACAGCAATCCTTCCACTTGGGGGGCTTAGCTGCAGTCAAGCACTCGCCTAAGTTCTCTCACCGGCAGTCCAACACTCGCCTAAGTTTGAGACCCACCCCCATCCGCAAGGACGACGAGGTGCAAGTCGACTGCAACCTTCTCCTTCGGAGCCGTGGCGCAAATACAATGTCCGCTCCATCCCTATCCGCAAGGACGACGAGGTGCAGGTCGACTGCAACCTTCTCCTTCGGAGCTGCGGCACAAATACAATGTCCGCTCCATCCCTATCCGCAAGGACGACGAGGTGCAGGTCGACTGCAACCTTCTCCTTCGGAGCCGCGGCACAAATACAATGTCCGCTCCATCCCTATCCGCAAGGACAACGAGGTGCAGGTCGACTGCAACCTTCTCCTTCGGAGATGCGGCACAAATACAACGTCCGCTCCATCCCCATCGGCAAGGAAGACGAGGTGCAGGTCGACTGCAACCTTCTCCTTCGGAGCTGCGGCACAAATACAACGTCCGCTCCATCCCCATTCGCAAGGACGACGAGGTGCGGGTCGACTGCAACCTTCTCCTTTGGAGCTGCGGCATAAATACAACGTCCGCTCCATCCCTATCCACAAGGGTGACGAGGTGTAGTGAGCAAAGTCCACCCGGAGGCAAACACAAGCACATTCGGAGATAAACCAAATTCAAATAAATCCTAAAAGGTTCCAAGCAGCGAATCAAAAGTACTCGGGCACCAAGCCCGAAGGAGTTTAACGGTTACAGAAACCACTCGGCATTCCGAGGCAAATTTAAAGCGTATCCAAGTTTCATATGATTGTTCACTCGGCCGGAGGAGGGCTGGCAGGCTCCACGAATGAGTCCAGATCGATCCCATCAGCGATCCGAGTGGCGGCAGCAATGAAAGTCTCCATGAAGGACTAGAAGTCGTGCTTTTTGGTGTTAGCAACTTTGATTGCAGCCAGCTTGTCTTCACAAGCCTCCTTGCAATGGACTCGCACCAAGGACAACGCCACATCAGCACCACACCGAGCGGAGGATTTCTTCCATTCTTGCACTCGGTCAGGGATCTCATTCAGACGAGTCATCAGAGATTCCAGATCATTCTGAAGCATTGCCCCCGGCCAAAGCGTCGAGTCTATTCGAGAGACAACCTCCTTCAGGCGTGCGAGGTAGCTTGTGGCGCTGGCGATACGGGACTCCAGTCGGAGCTCGCTCATCGCAGTTTCGTCGCAGACTGGAGAAGCGATAGGGTCCAGACCCGTCTCGACCCTTCCAATTTCTTCGTCGAAGTCTTGGCAGAGTTCTACAGCCAAAAGCCAGTCCATCGACCGAGCAAGACCCAATTGCAAGCATCAACACAGTCAGATTAAAAGAAATACCTTCCAGCACGAGATAAAGCTTCTTGGCGAGGGTCCTTAGATAAGCTTCTGTGTCATTCCTCTTGCGGATCGCAGACTCCAACTTTTCGTTCAGGACGACCTTGTCCTTCTTCAGGCTGGTCACTTCGCGGTTAGCTTCATTAAGACAAGATTTCAGTCTATTCACCTCTCCTTCAAGCGTTCCGACTGAAGCAAGCTTCTTGTCTGCGAGAGCGGTTTTGTCTTGGGCTGCTTTTTGCGCAGCGGCGAGGTCTGAGTCCTTCTTTTCCAGAGCCAACTTCATTTTCTCTGCAAAAGAAATAATCAAATCAAAGAAGAGATCAAAGATACTTATTGAAATTCAGTCGGCAATCAGTTACCTTCCATACCAGCGGCCTCGTCTTGAGCTTTTTTCAGATTTTGCTGAGCCAATTCCAAGTCTAAGTTGAGTTGCCTCTACTTCTCTTCGAGTTCGGCGAACTTGGAGATAAGAGTACAAGACTTCTGCAGGAGGCAAGAGACAGATCAATCGATAGGTTCGAAGGCAGTTCATTTCCGAGTGAATAAAACTTAAAGAAGTGGGCAACAAGCTGTTCAGACCCCGGTCAACTGCCAGCAGTCGACCGCGGTTTCGGGGACTACACCCAGTGGCTGCACTTGGCGTGCGCCCACCGGTTCTGATCCGACTCGACCGGCCCGCCGGAGTCGAGTGCAAGGAGTAAAAAAAGAGAGAGAAAGAACAATTGCGTCGTCAAGAAAGAAGAACTCAGACCATAGTCGACTGCCAGCAGTCGTCCGCGGTCTCGGGGACTACACCCAGTGGGTGCACTTAGCGTGCCCCCACCAGTTCTGGTCCCACTCGCCCAGACCGAGTGGAAGAGCGAAACTACCAAAAACGACAGCGACACCCAGTGTGTGCTCTAATTCAACGCGAACAACGGGAGATTGTGCAGAAGAAGATTTTTCGAGAACAAAAACAGTCGGAAAGTCTACTCACCTGGAAATTGGCCCGAAGGGCAGCACTAGCGTCGTAGGCAGCCTGACTACTCTCGTGCACTATCTTCACCCGCTTCATCATCATATCAGCCTGTTGGATGGCTTCTGCAGCCGATTCCGACTGGTTGGCTGGGACGGGGTAGCTGGTGAAAAAGTGTGCAGATGACCCGGGTGCGGCTGCTTGAAGCTCCGTGGTGTGGAGTTTGATAGTTGAAGGAACCACAGGCGCGGTCGACCACGTGGGATGCCCACTCGGCAAGGGTGCAGCGAACGTCACAGTGGTCCTTTCCGCATCTTCAGCTTGATGGACGGGAGGCGTTGCGGTTGGTTATTGCCGAGTCACCCTGCCAGCTGTTACCTTCTTGCTCTTCCTAGGCTTAGGAGCCACATCTTCGCCGTCATCCGGAAGATCAATGATGTTGGGTGGAGCTGCAAGACAGAACATTCGACCCCAAGTGAACCACTCGACCCTAAAAGGATAAAGAATCAAAATCGCAAGAGTTTATACCTGGGTTGGAGGTTACCGCATCCTCCATTTCCTCGTCCCGGTACTGGTATGAAGAGGTCCCTGGCGTAGAAGCACTGCAAAAGCCAGCATTCAATCAGTTACACCCAGTTAATCGAATCCACATAAAGGACAAGTCAAATGGTTACCCGGAGATAGTAGGAATGGTCACTTTGATCCTGGGCAAAGCTTTTGGCAGTTTGGAGGAGATGGCTTTCGGCACTTTCGGCGCTGGGGGCGGCGTGATCTTAGATTGCTTTGGAGCCTTCTCAGTCGGCGTCGGGGAAGACGTCCTGGGGCGCTTCGAGGACTGCCCAATTGGCGCAGCCAACAAGTCCGGAGCGCTTGCCGGGTCATGAGTGTGCTTGGACCTCCTCTCCCTGTGAGGAGGCGAGTCGACTTCTTCCTCATCAGTCGATTCATCGCTCTCCTCGTCCTCCTCGGCTTACGAATGCTCCTCGTCGCTCTTGCCCCCGCTCCCCTCTATTGGGGAACGTTGCAGAAAACAAAAATTTTCCTACGGTTTCACCAAGATCCATCTATATGAGTTCATCTAGCAACGAGTGGTTTGATGCATCTACGTACCTTGTAGATCGCGAGCGGAAGCGTTCAAAGAACAGGGATGAGGGAGTCGTACTCGACGTGATCCAAATCACCGGAGATCCTAGCGCCGAACGGACGGCACCTCCGCGTTCAACACACGTACGGTCAGCGTAACGTCTACTCCTTCTTGATCCAGCAAGGGGGCAGGAGAGGTTGAGGAAGATGGCTCCAGCAGCAGCACGACGGTGTGGTGGTGATGGAGCTGCAGTACTCCGGCAGGGCTTCGCCAAGCTCTATGGAGGAGGAGGAGGTGTTGGAGAGGGAGAGGGAGGCGCCAGAGCATGGGTGTCATGGCCCTTCCTCCCCCCACTATATATAGGGGGTCTAGGGGGGCACCGGCCCTAGGAGATGCAATCTCCTAGGGGGGCGGCGGCCAAGGGGTGGGGGGCGCCCCCCTTTAGGGTTTTCCCACCCTAGGCGCATGGGCCCTAGGGGAAGTGGCGCCCCAGCCCACTTTGGGCTGGATCCCTTCCCACTTCAGCCCATGGGGCCCTCCGGGATAGGTGGCCCCACCCGGTGGACCCCCGGGACCCTTCCGGTGGTCCCGGTATAATACCGGTGACCCCGAAACTTGTCCCGATGGCCGAAATAGCACTTCCTATATATAATTCTTTACCTCCGGACCATTCCAGAACTCCTCGTGACGTCCGGGATCTCATCCGGGACTCTGAACAACATTCGGGTTACTGCATATACATATCCCTACAACCCTAGCGTCACCGAACCTTAAGTGTGTAGACCCTACGGGTTCGGGAGACATGTAGACATGACCGAGATTGCTCTCCGGTCAATAACCAACAGCGGGATCTGGATACCCATGTTGGCTCCCACATGCTCCTCGATGATCTCATCGGATGAACCACGATGTCGAGGATTCAAGCAACCCCGTATACAATTCCCTTTGTCAATCGGTATGTTACTTGCCCGAGATTCGATCGTCGGTATCCCAATACCTCGTTCAATCTCGTTACCGGCAAGTCACTTTACTCGTACCGCAATGCATGATCCCGTGACCAGACACTTGGTCATTTTGAGCTCATAATGATGATGCATTACCGAGTGGGCCCAGTGATACCTCTCCGTCATACGGAGTGACAAATCCCAGTCTTGATCCGTGTCAACCCAATAGACACTCTCGAAGATACCCGTAATATACCTTTATGGTCACCCAGTTATGTTGTGACGTTTGGTACACCCAAAGCACTCCTACGGTATCCGGGAGTTACACGATCTCATGGTCTAAGGAAAGGATACTTGACATTGGAAAACTCTAGCAAACGAACTATACGATCTTGTGCTATGTTTAGGATTGGGTCTTGTCCATCACATCATTCTCCTAATGATGTGATCTCGTTATCAATGACATCCAATGTCCATAGTCAGGAAACCATGACTATTTGTTGAACAACAAGCTAGTCAACTAGAGGCTTACTAGGGACATGTTGCTGTCTATTATTCACACATGTATTACGATTTCCGGATAACACAATTATAGCATGAATAAAAGACAATTATCATGAACAAGGAAATATAATAATAATCCTTTTATTATTGCCTCTAGGGCATATTTCCAACAGTCTCCCACTTGCACTAGAGTCAATAATCTAGTTACATTGTGATGAATCGAACACCCATGGAATTCTGGTGTTGATCATGTTTTGCTCTAGGGAGAGGTTTAGTCAACGGATCTGCTACATTCAGGTCCGTATGTACTTTACAAATATCTATGTCTCCATCTTGAACATTTTCACGAATGGAGTTGAAGCGACGCTTGATGTGCCTTGTCTTCTTGTGAAACCTGGGCTCCTTGGCAAGTGCAATAGCTCCAGTGTTGTCACAGAAGAGCTTGATCGGCCCCGACGCATTGGGTATGACTCCTAGGTCGGTGATGAACTCCTTCACCCAAATTGCTTCATGTGCTGCCTCCGAGGCTGCCATGTACTCCGCTTCACATGTAGATCCCGCCACGACGCTCTGCTTGCAACTGCACCAGATTACTGCCCCACCATTCAAAATATACACATATCCGGTTTGTGACTTTGAGTCATCCAGATCTGTGTCGAAGCTAGCATCAATGTAACCCTTTACGACAAGCTCTTCGTCACCTCCATAAATGAGAAACATTTCCTTAGTCCTTTTCAGGTACTTCAGGATATTCTTGACCGCTGTCCAGTGTTCCTTGCCGGGATTACTTTGGTACCTACCTACCAAACTTATGGCAAGGTTTACATCAGGTCTGGTACACAACATGGCATACATAATAGAACCTATGGCTGAGGCATAGGGGATGACGCTCATCTCTTCTATATCTTCTGCCGTGGTCGGACATTGAGCTGAGCTCAATTTCACACCTTGCAACACAGGCAAGAACCCCTTCTTAGACTGATGCATATTGAACTTCTTTAATATCTTATCAAGGTATGTGCTTTGTGAAAGACCTATGAGGCGTCTTGATCTATCTCTATAGATCTTGATGCCTAATATATATGCAGCTTCTCCAAGGTCCTTCATTGAAAAACTCTTATTCAAGTCGGCCTTAATGTTGTCCAAGAGTTCTATATCATTTCCCATCAAAAGTATGTCATCTACATATAATATGAGAAATGCTACAGAGCTCCCACTCACTTTCTTGTAAACGCAGGCTTCTCCATAAGTCTGTGTAAACCCAAACGCTTTGATCATCTCATCAAAGCGAATGTTCCAACTCCGAGATGCTTGCACCAGCCCATAAATCGAGCGTTGGAGCTTGCACACCTTGTTAGCATTCTTAGGATCGACAAAACCTTCCGGCTGCATCATATACAATTCTTCCTTAAGGAAACCATTAAGGAATGCCGTTTTGACGTCCATTTGCCATATCTCATAATCGTAGAATGCGGCAATGGCTAACATGATTCGGACGGACTTTAGCTTCGCTACCGGTGAGAAAGTCTCATCGTAGTCAACCCCTTGAACTTGTCGATAACCCTTAGCGACAAGCCGAGCTTTATAGATGGTCACATTACCATCCGTGTCTGTCTTCTTCTTAAAGATCCATTTATTTTCTATGGCTCGCCGCTCAACGGGCAAGTCAGTCAAAGTCCATACTTCGTTTTCATACATGGATCCTATCTCGGATTTCATGGCTTCTAGCCATTTTCGGAATCCGGGCCCACCATCGCTTCTTCATAGTTCGAAGGTTCACCGTTGTCTAACAACATGATTTCCAAGACAGGGTTGCCGCACCACTCTGGTGCGGAACGTGTCCTTGTGGACCTACGAATTTCAGTAGGAGCTTGATCAGAAGTATCTTGATCATCATCATTAACTTCCTCTCTAGTCGGTGCAGGCACCTCAGGAACATTTTCTTGAGTTGCGCCTTTTTCCGGTTCAAGAGGTAATACTTCATCAAGTTCTACTTTCCTCCCACTTACTTCTTTCGAGAGAAACTCTTTCTCTAGAAAGGATCCATTCTTGGCAACAAAGATCTTGCCTTCGAATCTGAGGTAGAAGGTATACCCAATTGTTTCTTTAGGGTATCCTATGAAGACGCATTTTTACGACTTGGGTTCGAGCTTTTCAGGTTGAAGTTTCTTGACATAAGCATCGCATCCCCAAACTTTTAGAAACGACAGCTTAGGTTTCTTCCCAAACCATAATTCATACGGTGTCGTCTCAACGGATTTCGATGGAGCCCTATTTAAAGTGAATGCGGCAGTCTCTAAAGCATAGCCCCAAAAAGATAGCGGTAAATCGGTAAGAGACATCATAGTTCGCACCATATCTAATAGAGTGCGATTACGACGTTCGGACACACCATTACGCCGAGGTGTTCCAGGCGGCGTGAGTTGTGAAACTATTCCACATTTTCTTAAGTGTGTGCCAAATTCGTGACTCAAGTATTCTTCTCCACGATCTGATCGTAGGAACTTGATTTTCCTGTCACGTTGATTTTCAACCTCACTCTGAAATTCCTTGAACTTTTCAAAGGTCTCAGACTTGTGTTTCATTAAATAGATATACCAATATCTACTCAAGTCATCAGTGAGGGTGAGAACATAACGATAGCCACCGCGAGCCTCAACACTCATTGGACCGCACACATCAGTATGTATGATTTCCAATAAGTTGGTTGCTCGCTCCATTGTTCTTGAGAACGGAGTCTTGGTCATTTTACCCATGAGGCATGGTTCGCACGTGTCAAATGATTCGTAATCAAGAGACTCTAAAAGTCCATCTGCATGGAGCTTCTTCATGCGTTTGACACCTATGTGACCAAGGCGGCAGTGCCACAAGTATGTGGGACTACCATTATCAATCTTACATCTTTTGGTATTCACACTATGAATATGTGTAGCATTACGCTCGAGATTCATTAAGAATAAACCATTCACCATCGGAGCATGACCATAAAACATATTTCTCATATAAATAGAACAACCATTATTCTCGGATTTAAATGAGTAGCCATCTCATATTAAACGAGATCCTGATACAATGTTCATGCTCAAACTTGGCACTAAATAACAATTATTGAGGTTCAAAACTAATCCCGTAGGTAAATGTAGAGGTAGCGTACCGACGGCGGTCACATCGACCTTGGAACCATTCCCTACGCGCATCGTCACCTCGTCCTTCGCCAGTCTCCGCTTATTCCACAGCTCCTGTTTTGAGTTACAAATGTGAGCAACTGCACCGGTATCAAATACCCAAGAGCTACTACGAGTACTGGTAAGGTACACATCAATTACATGTATATCACATATACCTTTCGTGATGCCGGCCTTCTTGTCCGCTAAGTATTTGGGGCAGTTCCGCTTCCAGTGACCACTTCCCTTGCAATAAAAACACTCAGTCTCGGGCTTGGGTCCATTCTTTGGCTTCTTCCCGGCAGCTTGCTTGCCGGGCGCGGCAACTCCCATGCCGTCCTTCTTGAAGTTCTTCTTACCCTTGCCCTTTTTGAAGTTAGTGGTTTTATTCACCATCAACACTTGATGTTCCTTTTTGACTTCTACCTCTGCTGATTTCAGCATAGCAAATACTTCAGGAATGGTCTTTTCCATCCCCTGCATATTGAAGTTCATCACAAAGCTCTTGTAGCTCGGTGGAAGCGACTGAAGGATTCTGTCAATGACCGCGTCATCCGGGAGATTAACTCCCAGCTGAGTCAAGCGGTTATGCAACCCAGACATAGTGAGCATGTGCTCACTGACAGAACTGTTTTCCTCCATCTTACAGCTGAAGAACTTGTCGGAGACTTGATATCTCTCGACCCAGGCATGAGCTTGGAAAACCATTTTCAGCTCTTCGAACATCTCATATGCTCCGTGTCTCTCAAAACGTTTTTGGAGTCCCGGCTCTAAGCTGTAAAGCATGCCGCACTGAACGAGGGAGTAGTCATCGATACGTGCCTGCCAAGCGTTCATAACATCTTGTTCTGCAGGGAGAACAGGTGCGTCACCCAGCGGTGCATGTAGGACATAATCTTTCTTGGCAGCTATCAGGATGATCCTCAGGTTCCGGACCCAGTCCGTGTAGTTGCTGCCATCGTCTTTCAGCTTGGTTTTCTCTAGGAACGCGTTGAAGTTGAGGACTACGTTGGCCATTTGATCTACAAGACATATTGTAAATATTTTAGACTAAGTTCATGATAATTAAGTTCATCTAATCAAATTATTTAATGAACTCCCACTTAGATAGACATCCCTCCTGTCATCTAAGTATAATATGATCCGAGTTAACTAGGCCGTGTCCGATCATCACGTGAGACGGACTAGTTAACATCGGTGAACATATTCATGTTGATCGTATCTTCTATACGACTCATGCTCGACCTTTCGGTCTTCTATGTTCCGAGGCCATGTCTGTACATGCTAGGCTCGTCAAGTCAACCTAAGTGTTTGCATGTGTAAATCTGTCTTACACCCGTTGTATGTGAACGTTGGAATCTATCACACCCGATCATCATGTGGTGCTTCGAAACAACGAACTGTCGCAACGGTGCACAGTTAGGGGAAACACTTTCTTGAAATTATTATGAGGGATCATCTTATTTACTACCGTCGTTCTAAGTAAACAAGATGCAAAAACATGATAAACATCACATGCAATCAAATAATAAAAGTGACATGATATGGCCAATATCACATAGCTCCTTTGATCTCCATCTTGGGGCTCCATGATCATCTTGTCACCGGCATGACACCATGATCTCCATCATCATGATCTCCGTCATCGTGTCTCCATGAAGTTGCTCGCCAACTATTACTTCTACTACTATGGCTAACGTGTTTAGCAATAAAGTAAAGTAATTTACATGGCGTTTCTCAATGACACGCAGGTCATACAAAAAATAAAGACAACTCCTATGGCTCCTGCCGGTTGTCATACTCATCGACATGCAAGCCGTGATTCCTATTACAATAGCATGAACATCTCATACATCACATATATATCATTCATTATTCATCACAACTTTGGCCATATCACATCACAAAACACTTGCTGCAAAAACAAGTTAGACGTCCTCTAATTATTGTTGCAAGTTTTACGTGGCTGCAATAGGGTTCTAGCAAGAACGTTTTCTTACCTACGTGAAAGCCACAACGTGATTTGTCAACTTCTATTTACCCTTCATAAGGACCCTTTTCATCGAATCCGCTCCAACTAAAGTGGGAGAGACAGACACCCGCCAGCCACCTTATGCAACTAGTGCATGTTAGTCGGTGGAACCGGTCTCACGTAAGCGTACGTGTAAGGTTGGTCCGGGCCGCTTCATCCCACAATACCGTTGAAGCAAGATAAGACTAGTAGCGGCAAGAAAGTTGACAACATCAACGCCCACAACAAATTGTGTTCTACTCGTGCATAGAGAACTACGCATAGACCTAGCTCATGATGCCACTGTTGGGGAACGTTGCAGAAAACAAAAAATTTCCTACGGTTTCACCAAGATCCATCTATATGAGTTCATCTAGCAACGAGTGGTTTGATGCATCTACGTACCTTGTAGATCGTGAGAGGAAGCGTTCAAAGAACGGGGATGAGGGAGTCGTACTCGACGTGATCCAAATCACCGGAGATCCTAGCGCTGAACGGACGGCACCTCCGCGTTCAACACACGTACGGTCAGCGTAACGTCTCCTCCTTCTTGATCCAGCAAGGGGGAAGGAGAGGTTGAGGAAGATGGCTCCAGCAGCAGCACGACGGCGTGGTGGTGATGGAGCTGCAGTACTCCGGCAGGGCTTCGCCAAGCTCTATGGAGGAGGAGGAGGTGTTGGAGAGGGAGAGGGAGGCTCCAGGGCATGGGTGTCATGGCCCTTCCTCCCCCCACTATATATAGGGGGCCTAGGGGGGCGCCGTCCCTAGGAGATGCAAACTCCTAGGGGGGCGGCGGCCAAGGGGTGGGGGGCTTGCCCCCCAAGCAAGGGGGCGCCCCCCTTTAGGGTTTTCCCACCCTAGGCGCATGGGCCCTAGGGGAAGTGGCGCCCCAGCCCACTTTGGGCTGGATCCCTTCCCACTTCAGCCCATGGGGCCCTCCGGGATAGGTGGCCCCACCCGGTGGACCCCCGGGACCCTTCCGGTGGTCCCGGTATAATACCGGTGACCCCGAAACTTGTCCCGATGGCCGAAATAGCACTTCCTATATATAATTCTTTACCTCCGGACCATTCCGGAACTCCTCGTGACGTCCGGGATCTCACCCGGGACTCCGAACAACATTCGGGTTACTGCATATACATATCCCTACAACCCTACCGTCACCGAACCTTAAGTGTGTAGACCCTACGGGTTCGGGAGACATGTAGACATGACCGAGATTGCTCTCCGGTCAATAACCAACAGTGGGATCTGGATACCCATGTTGGCTCCCACATGCTCCTCGATGATCTCATCGGATGAACCACGATGTCGAGGATTCAAGCAACCCCGTATACAATTCCCTTTGTCAATCGATATGTTACTTGCCCGAGATTCGATCGTCGGTATCCCAATACCTCGTTCAATCTCGTTACGGGCAAGTCACTTTACTCGTACCGCAATGCATGATCCCGTGACCAGACACTTGGTCACTTTGAGCTCATAATGATGATGCATTCCCGAGTGGGCCCAGTGATACCTCTCCGTCATACGGAGTGACAAATCCCAGTCTTGATCCGTGTCAACCCAACAGACACTCTCGGAGATACCCGTAGTATACCTTTATGGTCACCCAGTTACGTTGTGACGTTTGGTACACCCAAAGCACTCCTACGGTATCCGGGAGTTACACGATCTCATGGTCTAAGGAAAGGATACTTGACATTGGAAAACTCTAGCAAACGAACTATACGATCTTGTGCTATGTTTAGGATTGGGTCTTGTCCATCACATCATTCTCCTAATGATGTGATCTCGTTATCAATGACATCCAATGTCCAGAGTCAGGAAACCATGACTATCTATTGATCAACGAGCTAGTCAACTAGAGGCTTACTAGGGACATGTTGGTGTCTATTATTCACACATGTATTACGATTTCCGGATAACACAATTATAGCATGAATAAAAGAAAATTATCATGAACAAGGAAATATAATAATAATCCTTTTATTATTGCCTCTAGGGCATATTTCCAACACCCTCTTCTTCAGCGCCTGGGTCCTGCACTCCGTTGGGCATCGAGTACATTTCAATGAGGGCCTGAAAGGATAACAATCAAAGGACATTCAGTCGACCACAAACGGGACATCACATGGTGAATCGGAAAGATACTTGATAAAACAGAAATATACCTGCTCCGGCTGGTGCGAGTTGTCGAATGGAATCACCCTCCTGTATCCCCGAGGGTTGTCTTTGTTGCCAGTGATTCCCCTCGATCAGTTCTCCAAGATATCCTCACTAACCTCCTCTGGGTGGATCCGAGTGGTATCCTCGAGCCCAGAGTACATCCACATCAGATGATACCGCGCCTGAAGAGGTTGGATGCGTCGACCGAGAAAGACCTCCAGCAGATCCATCCCGGTCACTCCATCGCGGACAAGCTGGACGACCCGTTCAACCAGCTCCTTGACCTGCGCCTTCTCTTCTGGAACTACCTTCAGGGGAGCAGGCTTCTCCACTCGAGCCAAGGAAAAAGGAGGAAGTCCAGTCGACTGGCCAAGGGTTGGCTGATCCTTGCAGTAAAACCAACTCGACTGCCAGCCCCGGACCGAGTCAGGAAGGATCATGGCTGGGAAAGTACTCTTGCTCCTCATCTGGATCCCCAGGCCACCGCACATCTGGATCACCCGCGTCCTCTCGTCACTCGACTTGGCCTTTTTGACCGACTGGGAACGGCAAGTGAAGATGTGTTTGAATAGCCCCCAGTGCAGTTGACAGCCCAAGAAGTTTTCGCACATGGACACGAAAGCGGCCAGGTAGACTATGGTGTTCGGAGTGAAATGGTGGAGCTGAGCCCCAAAGAAGTTCCAAAAACCCCGGAAGAAAGGGTGGGGAGGCAGTAAGAATCCGCGATCTATGTGGGTTGCGAGGAGGACACACTCACCCTCTCTAGGCTGCGGCTCGGTTTCGTCCCCCGGGAGCCGAGCCGACTTGTGAGGGATCAATCCCCCCTCCACCAGGTCGTCGAGGTCGTCCTGCGTCATTGCCGAGCGGATCCAGACGCCCTGGATCCAGCCCGCCGGCAGGCCGGACCTTGACGAGGATCCGCCCCGGCTGGTCCGCTTGCCCTTTGCCTTTGCGGTCGCCTTCTTTGCGTGTTCCAGCGCCGCTGTCTTCTCCTTCCCCATGGTGACGGGTCAAGCTCGAACAGAGGTCAGGCGACGAAGCAGAAGCGAGAGTGGCGGAGAGATCGGGGGAAAGAGAAGAGAGAATGGGAGCACGCGGAGCAGAGGCCCGGCCCGAGACCTTTTATAAGGCCTTTCACCTAGTGGCTGACTGGTGGACCCAAGCGATCTAAACAAATCCCGCAACAGTCGCGCGCGCAGTATGTGGCGAAAAAGGTGGCGTGGGGATCCAGGAGACTTGCCCAATCCGTCCCGATAACTTCGGTTCCGCCCGTCTGGCGCACTTCTCAAAATTCGAATCCCGCGAGATCCGCGGAGAGCAGAACAACATGTCAGAATGAAGACAAACACCATCTACATCATCATTTGGAATTTTACCATGAAATTTCACTCGACAACAACCAAGAATGGACCAAGGCGATTGAGAAAGGAGTCGACGCCGTCACCCCAACTCATTGTTCCAGACAAGGCATATTCATAGCACAAAGAGTGGGTCGGAAGTGTTCTCAACCCCTTCCTCACTCAAACCCTGATCCATTCGGGGGCTAATGATGAAGCTATGTACCTAAGGTAGGGTCATGGACCTGTCCAACTTACCCTCCCCAAGGACATCTCTACAAAGAATCAGAAACAGTCGAAGAGAAACCATCAACCACTCGACCGTGGAGATGCACTCACTCGACCACCTTGAAGACACTCGACCACCAGAAGATGAGGAACCCTCCACTCTGCAACGGTCAGGACTTAAACCATAGCATTATGAGCATTTATGACGCTTTACTGTAGATGTTACTAGTAACGCCTTTCCTTTATGAACATTGAATCATGTGTAACGGAGGGGAGCTGGGGTCCTGGCGCACTCTATATAAGCCACCCCCCTCCTCTGGGACAAGGGTTCGCATCTTTTTGTAAACTCACACACACACATATATAATCTAGTTGACCGCCTCAGGGCACCGAGACATAGGGTTGTTACTTCCTTCGAGAAGGGCCTGAACTCGTAAAACTCGCGTGTACAACTCCTTCATAGCTAGGATCTTGCCTCCTCATACCTACCCCCCATTCTAATGTCAGTCTTAGATCCACGACAACAGGGTGTCGTCTGTGTACTGCAAGTGTGAAATCCCCCCTGGGATAAGGTGTCCGACCACTCCCTTGATGTGGCCAGCCATGGTTGCTCTCCATAGCATAGCCGCAAGAGCATCAACCACAAAATTGAACAAAAGCGGAGACATCGGGTCTCCCTGACGCAGTCCCCGTTTATTCCGGAAGAAGTTCCCTACTTCCCCGTTGACCGAAATAGCAGTCTGGCCACCCGAGACCAGCTGCATCACTCGATGGACCCACATGGCCGAGAAACCCCGACTTAGCAGGACCTGACGCAAAAGGTTCCAATTCACGCGATCATATGCTTTTTTGAAGTCTAATTTAAGAAGAATAGCCGGTTCCCTAGTACGTTTGAGTTCGTGGAGGATCTCTTGCAGGGCGAGGGAGCCCTCAAGGATGTTACGACCACGGATGAAAGCAGTTTGGGTGCGGCTAATGATTTGGTGCGCTATCGGGACAAGGCGGGAGGTGGTCGCTTTGGAGCAAATCTTAAATGAAATGTTAATTAACGCGATAGGACTAAATCGACGGATGTTCTCAGCGCCTGCCACCTTAGGGATGAGCGAAAGGATCCCAATATTGAGCCGGACGATATCTACCGTCCCGCGCATGAAGCCATTGCACACCTCGAACATAGGCCCCTGCAGGACCGACCAGAAGTGTTTGAACATGGCCACGGGCCACCCGTCAGGGCCAAGCGTGGTATCTGTTTTCATGCCCTCGGAGCAACATCAATCTCCTCAGGCAAAAAGGCGAACCCCAGCTCCTCGTTTTCCCATTCGGTAACGAGCTGGGAAGGGTCCACAAGTCAGCGCGCACCCCTGCTCGCTGCTCCTCACTCGTCCCCATCAGCTGGATATAGAAGTCATAAACGTGACGCACTATGTCCGCCTGGGTCAGCAGTAACCCCTGTTCGGACTGCAGCCGAAGAATCGCACATCTACGCCGTCTCCCATTAGCGTAGGCATGGAAGTATTTCATGTTGGCGTCGCCTTTGAGCACCCATTTAAGGCCACCCCGGCGCCGCCAGTACTCCTCTTCCGTGCGAAGTAAGGACTGAACCTGATCCTCCAGCGCGTAACGATGGGATCATTCTTGTTCAGAAAAAGGCCGCTCGTCAGCCTGTTTGTCGAGGCTCGCTATTTCGGCAAGTATACTCTCCCTGAGCATCTTTTCCTGTTGACCCAAGTTGCCCCCAGCCCTTGAGACTAGCCCGAAGGTGGCCCCCTACCGCGATCCATAATTCCATCAGGCCCTGTTGGGTACCCACCTGGCTGACACAGTGGTTCCACTTCGCCCTGAAGATGGAATCGAAATCAGGATTTTCGAACCAAGCCGTCTCGAAGAAAAACTGTGGGCTTCGATGAATCATGTCCTCCCCTGAGGTAAGGATAAGCGGGACATGGTCCGACCTTATTCTGGTTTCAGCGACAAGCGAGCATAGAGGGTACACCAATTCCCAGTCCGGAGAGATGAATACCCTGTCTAGCACGGATCGCATCGGGGCCAACTGATTATTCGTCCATGTGTCGCGAGCACCAGACCTAGCCACCTCCCGAAGAGCCATGGTGGCAATGGCATTATTAAACATGGTCACCCTTGGCCAGTTAATAATATAGTTGTTTTTATCCGCTCCCGAGCGGATCAGATTCCCCCCCCCCCAACCACTAGAGGAAGAAGCGAAGAGCTCACTGAGAGCACCTTGGTTTGCAGTTCGCCCAAAAAATCGGCCGATCTCGAGTGATCTGCCGGCCCGTAGACCTGAATCACCACCAGCTCCCTCTGAGACTGACAGTGGCGAATGTGCCCGGCTAGAAAAAAGGTGCCTGCATCCGATGCCAGCACCTCGTAAACTGTTTGGTCAAAGGTGGCCTTGTCTTTGACAAGAGGGGCTACACAAAATTAAGGGACGTGCGTTTATCTGATTTTTTAGTCCGTCCACTTAACCTAAGCTGCACATAAAGTTGAATAACTTATCCACCATGCCACCCATAAATGATTGAAACAATCCCTAAAATTGAAGTAAATTACCCACTCCTTCACCCTTAAGTAAAAAAAACTCTTCATTAGTTGTTTCTCTGAATTTTTCATCAGTCATTGAAACTGTCACTAAAGTTGGAATAAATCACCCACCTCACCACCCGTGAAAGTGAAAAAAATTAGTGTTCCTCCGAATTATTCGTACAACATAGAACCCTCCAGTTTTCATTCATCATGAGTTTAACCTTTTCTTTTCCTTCTCATACGTGCATCGAGGATGTACTAAAAAATACGCGCATCAAGGATCAACTCAACATCGATCCATTGTGAGCATGTTAGAATGCATGTGTCTTACATCACATGCGCATCGGTTGATGCACAAATATTCAAATACTTGTATATATACACGTAGTGTGAATATTTGGAACTTGATTTAAAGATCACGATTTTATCATCCCGTTGCAACACGCATACCTTTTTGCTAGCAGGAGGCCAAAAGATAAAAGAAAAAAATCAGGTCCCTGTGCATTTATGCTCAATACAAGACCCACCCCGCTCAACCTTTCTTGTACCTCTCTCCCTCTCTCATGGTGTGACGCTTATCCAGTGCAAAAGCTATGTCTCACTGGTTTTTTATTTTGAACACAGTATAAACGCAAGCGCTCATATATATGCGTATATATTCACCTCTATGAATGCACATATGCACACCTTATTTTCTATGAGCATCTCTGATAGACTGAGCCAGCATATCATCTTGAGATTTATGAAGTCACCGTGGGCGCCTCGTCGTCGACAGGAACATCTCCTTCCACTGAAAGCGCATCTTCAGAAATCCTGAAATAAATCTAGGAATAATGCGAGCGCCGGGATTTAAACCCTGGTGGGCTGAGAATACTACTGTTCCTCTAACCATCCAACCATAAGTTGGTTCGTCTATGTCTCACTTGTTGAGGGACATCCATCCATCTCGCCTACCGGAATTGACAAAGTGGGCCAGCCAAATACATTGTGTTAGCTAGCAGTTTTGGGATGCGTCGCAGATTGATTCATGGAATCTTCTACCGGCTGGGAAGGTTCCACGCAGTTCTTTTGTGTGTGTTTTTCTTTATCAGTTTTCATCTTTTTTTTCTTTTCTTTTTTTTCTTTTTGGTTTTCCTTTTAATTTCTTTTGGTTTCTATTTTTCAAAATACATGTAAATTTCTTTGAATGCACATTGAACATTTTTCAGATACATGTTGAAGAAGTTTCAAATACATGGTGATCTGAATACTTGTTGAACATTTGTTAAATGCAGATTCAATATTCTTTTAAATACACTATGGCCATTTTTTAAACATAGATTGAACATTTATTCCTTGCAATGAAAAAGTCTCGGTAGGACCCGGCAGAGTTTCTTCTGTCCCAAGCTCGGTGATCGTATCCACACTCGTCCAATGCATAGTTGTGCACTCGTGTTGAAAAGCGTGTTCGCGTGGAAGAAAGATCTCGTCCATGAGCATTCGTAAGGTCTCTTTCTTACAAATTATTAGTAGAATGCCTACAGAGACACACTCCTCGAGACTGTCAAACCAGTGCAAGCTTGATTTCTCATGTAGATCCATAAATTCCCGTTGTCTCCCAGGCCGAACGCATGAACTTACAAGGGAATATACACACACCTTGCATGCATGTTATCACCTACTAGTATGTGCTCCATCTCTAAATAGACAGCCGTGGCTACTAACGTTCGGCTTGATTGATGGATGTGGTTACTAGTAGTCTAGTAGAGTATATATGGTGGTCTGCGCTTTGGATCCATAGCTCTCTCTGCTATTCGATCTGGTTATATATATGTGCATATATCACCATGAATGCAAGTAATTCACTACCTACTTGTACTATAGTTATGCAGTGGAAGCAATTGAGTTGCATGATGTAGTTACCTTTTCTGAAAAGAGGGTGAAAGGGGAAGCCTCTGCATCGATTCATGCCAACTGTTTTTTTAAAACCGATGCAAAAGGTTTGCCTCACCGATGACAGGAGTACGATTTAGAGACAGGAGGGTTTGAGGGATCGCACGCCTCAATGGGCTGCAAGCTTCCCTTTATATATAACAAAGAATCAATACAAATACAGGGTATATATGGTATGTTAAAGTCCTAAGACGTATACAACACGGATTCTAACATCCTCCCTCAATCTTAACCAGTGTCAAGAAGGTTGAGATTGCATCGACACACTTCAAACAAGGGAAGTGGTAGTGGCTTGGTAAAGATGTCAGCAAGTTGATCCTTAGACGAGATGAACTTGATCTGTAGTAGCTTCTGTGCAACACGTTCCCTCACAAAATGAAAATCGACCTTGATATGATTCGTTTGTGCATGAAAGACGGGATTAGATGAAAGATATATGGCCCCAATATTATCATACCAAAGAACCGGAGTCACATCTTGAGGAATGCCCAATTCTCGCAGCAAGGACTGTACCCAAATGAGTTCAGCGGTGGCATTGGCGATAGCTTTGTACTCAGCTTTTGTACTACTCCGAGAAACAGTGGCCTGCTTTCGAGCATTCCAGACAATCAAAATTGGACCAAAGAACACGACATATTCCCCTGTGGATCGCCTATCGTCCGTACTCCCTGCCTAGTCCGCGTCAGAAAAGGTAGACAACGCCATAGACGAAGCAGACCAAAGGTGTAAACCAAAAGAGACAGTGAGACGAACGTAACGCAGAATGCGCTTAACTGCAGACCAGTGTGTGTCACGAGGGGCATGAAGATACTGGCAGACACGGTTAACTGCAAAGGAAAGATCTGGTCGAGTGATAGTGAGGTATTGTAGGCTACCAACAATATTGCGATACTCTGTAGCATCATCAGGAGTAAGAAGCACACCAACGTCAACACAAAGCTTCTCAGTCATGGTCATGGGTGTAAAAACAGATTTACACTTCAGCATTCCCGCACGTCGAAGGAGATCCAAGGAATATTTTTTTCTGAGTGAGCGGGATACCAGCAGCAGTATGAGTAACTTCCAGGCCCAAAAAATAGTGAAGGGGCCGAGATCTTTGACAACAAAATCATGTTGAAGATTTAAGATCAGTTTATCAGCAACAACAGATGAAGAACTGATGAGAATAATATCATCGACATAAACCAAAAAATACATTGTGACCTCAGGGCGTTGTAGAAGAAACAGAGATGTGTCTGCAGTAGATGGAACAAAGCCATGTGACCGAAGAGCTGAACCAAGTCGAGCATGCCAAGCACGGGGGCCTGTTTGAGACCATAGATCTCCTTGATCGGCCTACAAAGATGATGTGGCCGATCAGGATCAACAAAACCAGGAGGTTGTCGCATGTATACCTCTTCGTTTAAGACACCATGAAGGAATGCATTCTGAACATCCAACTGACGAATAGACCAACCACGAGTAACTGCCGGTGATAGGAGAAGACGAATGGTGGTAGGTTTGATAACAGGACCGTAAGTGTCTTCGTAATCAAGACCATAATGTTGCTTGAACCCCTTTGCAACTAGACGTGTTTTGTAGCGCTCAACAGACCCATCAGCGTGCTTCTTAACTTTAAAAACCCATTTGGAGTCAATCGCATTAACCCCGGAAAGAGGAGAAACAAGCTTCCAGGTTTCATTTTTCTGAAGAGCAAAATATTCTTGTTCCATGGCTGTTCTCCAGTGAGGTATGCTCATCGCTACTTGAAAATGACGAGGTTCATACGTCGAATCTGTAACTGCATGTGCCATACAAGCCGTGAGCCATGCAACAGTACCATCCGTCTTTTGCTTTGGTTGAAAAATCCCACTCTTGTTGCGTGTGTGCATACGACGAGCAGCAACAGGAGCTAATGGAATAGGGGATGGCATGGGCAGAGGCGATGTAGAGCCGGTAGACACCAGCAACGGTGAAGCTGAGTCAGCCCCATCATGAGCCATGATGACAGGGCGCACGGACAAGGGCGTCGAGGGCGCAGGCTCATCATGAGCCGTGAACGAAGACGCCTCGGTGGCGTTAGAGCCACGCGCAGTGTATGCACCTGGCTCAGGGGATGGCCCGGCTGCGTTAAAGTCACGGGTAGCTGAGGCAGCTAACTCCCGATCCGGCTTGCCTGCTCCTTCTTCATGCTTTCATTCGTGCTCCCACTTCATTCTACGGCTATTTTTTTCCTTTTTTTTAATCTAATTATCTCCCCCCTTGATTTTCAAAAGATAGGGCCGGGCCTTATTTTCTTCCAATCAAATCAAGCCACGTATGCGGGAGCACGAATGGGAGCATGGGAAGGGAGCAGGCAAGTCTCGTCCGCTAACTCCGGGGACGGCTCGGCTGGCTCCGACTTGTTCGGAGCCACAACTGCATGGCGCGCATGCACTTGCATGCGATGGACGTCCGAGCCATGCATGGCCCGGCGATCGACATTAGATACCCCAGGATCTCTTGTGTCTCTAGTAATTCAAGGCGAGCTCCTCGTCCAGTACCTGCACCATGGTGAGGAAAAAAATAAGAGAATATGCAGCATCTATAAATTGGTCATACAAAACAAGTGATGGTGAAGTAGAATTAGAGGAAGTGTGCGACTCACAAAAATTAGAGAAAAGGGAAGTGGTTCTCATCAAAGATTACATCACGAGATATATAAACACGGCTGGATGGAACATGGAGACACTTGTATCCTTTATGAACAGAGATATACTCAAGAAAGACACATTTTTTAGAACGAAACTCAAGTTTGCGTTTGTTGTAAGGTCGAAGATGCGGCCAACAAGCACAACTGAACACTTTAAAAATGTATAATCAGGTGTTTCTTTAAGCAAGCACTCAATGGGAGTTTTCATGCCTAATACTCGTGTGGGGAGCCTATTGATGAGAAAACACGTTGTGAAAAAAGCATCAGTCCAAAAACAGAATGGTACAGACACATGAGCCAAAAGAGTTAAGCCAGTTTCCACTATGTGACGATCCTTTCATTCAGCAGAGCCATTTTGCTGATGTGTATGTGAACAAGACATACGGTGTGTGATCCCAAGTTTATCAAAAAAACGTGTTGAGGTTGCGGTATTTGCCCTCCAATCAGATTGAACGTGAAGTATCTTATGATTAAGGAGACGCTCAACATGAGTTTGAAACTGAAGAAAGACATTGAACACATCAGCTTTGCGTTTAAGAAAATACAACCACGTAAAACGACTATAAGCATCAATGAAACTGACATAATAATTATGACCATTAACTGAGGTTTGGGCAAGGCCCCATACATCTGAGAACACAATTTCTAGAGGAGTCTTAACTACACGAGTAGACAATGAAAACGGGAGTTGATGACTTTTGCCTTGTTGACATGCATCACACACAGAGATGCCATTATTGCTAGACACGATAGGAAGTTGATGACGGTGAAGCACATGCCGCACAATGGGAGAGGCTGGATGACCAAGACGCGAATGCCACTGAGACGGCTTGACACGAACAGTGCTGAACACCCGGAAAGATGTACGTTCATCAAGTGGATAGAGAACATGATGATAATGACCACTAAGAAGTACGTCCCTCGTTGCGCGGTCCTTAATAAAGACATCAAAAGGGTGAAATTCAACAAAAGCGTTATTGTCGTGAGTAAGTTTAGGAATTGACAGAAGATTACGTGTAACAGATGGAACATGAAGGACATCACGAAGTTGAAGGTTCCTAGAGGTACTAGTTGGAGGGAAAGTTTGACCAATATGTTCAATGTGCATACCTGACCCATTGGAAGTGTGCACCTTGTCCTGACCATGGCAGGGCTCGCGAGAGTGGAGCTTGTCGAGTTCATTCGTCAGATGATCTGTGGCTGCGGTGTCCATGTACTAACTCGCATCAATGGGATAGGATGGTGTATGGCCTTGAGCGACACTAATAGAACCTGAAGTAGCCATGGCTGCCTGGCGCTAATTGTTGCGTCCATCATTCCCGATCCCAAAAAAGTCGCGCTTGAAGCGCTTGTGGCAGCGAGATGCAATATGACCCTGAAAACCATAAAGCTGGCATATGTGGGACGACCACCATTGGGACGACCACAAGTAGGGAAATCTGACGACGAGCCTCCACCCATGCGTTTGTTGCTGGAGTAGTTCTGTTGCTGCAGTGGTGACTGCAGAATAGCCTTGCCGCCGGACGAACCACCACCCGCATGGTAGGGCTGCCTCGAACCACTACGGGTCACGGCGTTGGCAGAGGAGAACCCACCATGAATTTCAGCTGAGTGACGAGATTCGATGCACTGTTCTGTTTGAAGTAGACGGGCATAGAGATCCCGCGGCGACATCAGTGTCACAGCCTTGGACAACCTCGACCAGGGAATCATAGTCAGCATCCAACCCACCAAGAATAAATCCAGTGAACTTCTCATCAGTGAGAGGTTTCCCGACGGCAGCTAGTGTGTCGACGAGTGTCTTCACTTTGTTGAAGTAGACCGTGGCTGAGAGGTCAAGCTTCTTGACGTCCTGAAGTTGTCGACGAAGCGCCATGAATTGTGTCATGGATTGAGAGGAGAAACTGCTTTCGAGGGTTGTCTAGGCGTCCTGGGAAGTAGCGGCGAAAAGAATCATGACAGCCACTCCTTCGGTCAGTGATGACTGTATGGCCGAAAGTATGGCTTGATCTTGCTGAACCCAGATGGTATGTGCCTGGTTGGGAACCATGTGTTGGGCACCATCAGCCATGGTGGCAACGATGGTCGACGGTGGACATGGCAGCGATCCATCAACGTAGCCCAGGAGATTATGGCTACGGAGGAGAGGAAGGACCTACGCGCGCCAATACAGGAAATTCTCTGTTGATAACTTGATGGTGAGGAGATGGGTGAAGTGGAACGACGCAGGTGCCGGCACGTCGGCCACCGCGGGCAGACGGACGGGAGTAGGCCGGACAGCGGCGGCCGTGGGAGTAATCGGAGAAGCCGAGGGCATCACCCCGGCCATGAAGGAGTCGAGGTTTGTGCCGAAGATGGATGGGCCAGCCATGGTGCTGACGACGAGGGAGTTGTGCAGACCGTTGGTGCCGGCGAGGAGAGCGGCGAGGATGGATGGGATCCCTCTTGCGGTGGCAACGGCCGAAGGAGCGACGACGGCGGCCGAAGAAGCAGCAGTGGCCATTGCGACCTAGTTTGATACCATGTACGATTTAGAGACAAGAGGGTTTGAGGGATACCATGCCCAAGATTGGAAAAAGCGGTAGGCGTAAGCGAGGTGGTTGGCCTTCACCTAATGTTTAGGCGGTGCTTAAGCGGCCTAGGGATAGCCTAGGCGGTTATATAACTTTTACTATTAGGGTGTATATGTGGTTATTATATATGTATTTTATTAATTTAGGGCATATAAGTATGTTAACGACCAGCTACTACAATTGGAATATGACCCTTTTGGCATATTAGTGCAATGTGGCATGATTTTTCGTTTGGGTAGACAATTTTTACTTGCTCTGCCTAGACTTCTGCTTATGCCCTAGGCGAGGCGTTTGGCCATTGCCTAGCGCCTAGGCGTGCCTAAGCGCCTCCTAGGCACTACCTTTTCCAACAGAGACCACGCCTCAATGGGCTGCAGGCTTCCCTTTATAAAATAACAAAGAATCAATACAAATATAGGGTATATATGGTATGTTAAAATCCTAAGACGTATACAACACTAATTCTAACAACAGGTATCGATGACAGACATGATGTAGTACGAGGGGAGAAATGTCCGTAGAGGTTTCCTTCCTCCCCAACTGAAGACCCAATCTGAAGATTAGGCGGCGAAGACACAACCTCTAGTTTGGCGAGAGCAGCCTCCTCCTCCCCAGAACACTCCCAACTCGCGCAAGGTAATCGCGCAGCTCAGTGTGAAGCAAGTCGGTCTCGTCTGCTAGGATGGGCTGCAATTGCAGATCAGCCGGTGTTGCATCAACCTCTAGTGCAGGCAGTGAGGTAGGCATTGGAGCATCATGATGTGACTTCGTAGTCAAATCAAAGCAGCACTCAGCATGACAAAAGAGCACTCTATGGCTGAAACGAAGGCATCCCGTGCACCGGATTGGGTCCCTGCAAGAGGCCCACGGCTTTCTTTCGTTCATTACTTTTTATCCAAAAATTGCAAAATGGAGTACAAAAGAGCTAAGGACATAACAAGGTTGAGACAACCAAAATTACTTAGGAATATCAAGATTATATTTAGAAAAATTATGGGTGTAAATTACACTCATCAGGCGCTACGGCCAACTCCACTTCTGGTGGGCTACGTAGCTTGTCCCGGAAGGGTATGGTATGCGGGGTCCCTAGGTTCCAATACAAGGATGAACATTAGTGCAAGCTCCGCGCGTTCCAATCCGAATCGCGGTGGTGAGTCGAACTCCAACGACTTCGTCAACTTCTACAAAGCCAGCGGTATCAAGCATTACACCACCGCACCATACTCGCCTCAAAAAAGCTACTTCTTCAAGTGGAAGTGAGATGGTGCTCTACCACTTGAAGTCCATGGTCGTGATGGGGCCTTTGGTAGAAGCGATGAAGACGGCGGTGTACCTGCTCAAAAAAGCTCCATCGTGGAGTCTCAATGGCGTCATGTCGTACGAGGCTCGGCATAGGAAGAAACCGAATGTCCATCTCCATTGTCTCAGGGCATTTGGATCATTTGATGTGTCACCTATTGTTAGGGACCGACTCTTGCTTCTCCTTAATAAATCACAAGTATGGTTAATTTGAGCTCAGTGTAGCGGCTACAAGGGAACTACTAGCCATTATAGGAGGAACTAGGAAGGAAATAGTAAGCTGCCACCATTTGTCGTGTTCGATGATCCACTAGATGCCTTCCTTCGAGAGGGACAAGTAGGTGGGGAGGGAAGGAAGTAACTCAAATCCGCTCTAGGCACTGGACTCTTAGGTTGGGTTAGTGCCTTAGTGCCTTCTGATGGGTCAAGCGTCCAGCGAGGCAAACGTGGTACTTCCAGGTGGTGATATGTATGTCAGGAGTGATGACATCCCACCTTCTTGCGAAGAGGCTTGCCTCCAAGCCTCTGCACCGAGGAAACAAGCCTAGAGCATGACCTTGTCTACCCAGTGTCAGTGACCACGGCGTGATCCAACCATCATATCAGAACCTGCTCGATCATGCTTCAATGTTTCTTGTTCTAACATTATTGAAGCATGGCAGCTAGAACCATTAGCACGCCCATTGAAGTCGGCAGCTCAGGTTCAGTCATGGTACCTGGGAGCAGTGCACGCTGGAGTTGCGAAACATGAAATACAAATGCACAAATGCCTATGGGGTGGCTGCGGACAATACTCCACATCTTTGATCTTGACTGTGACTTGATAAGGGCCATAGTAGCGGCAAGATAGCTTATGGTTGGCGTGCTTCACGATGGATTTATGAATGTATGGTTGAAGCTTCAAAATGCTACATCTCCCATGATGAAGGTGCGGTGCAATATCTTTTTGTCCATACGATGCTTCATGTGCATGCACTTTCTCTGCAAGTGTTGCTGTAGTAGGTCCTGGATAATTGCATGCTCATCAAACGATGATGCAGAGTTGGGACGGGTTAGAGTTGTGTCGAATATTGTATACAAGGTAGGTTACATGTGGACTCTGAGTAGTATTGTGTTTAGATATGATATGGAGATGTGTCCTAGTAGGACATTTGTATCCTAGGCCTCTCATATATAGTGAGGGTAGACATACGATGTAACCTATGTCAACATAATAGCACAGGAACGCAGGGGAAGCCGGCGGCACGTGTTTGCGTCCAGGGCGATCGGGTGCCGTATTGTAGCCGTGTCATGGGGAGAAGCGCCCATAGTCAGGCCCCGAGGATGTAGTCATATCGGTGAACCTCATTAACAAATCTCGGTGTCGTGCTCGTGTGATTGATTGGTCTTCGGATGATCGACGGTGGCCTCGAATTTTTTATAACATGACGTACAAGAACTTGTCGTTGTGATCCCCCAGTGCCGTGGCTCGTGCCCGTATATGGTCTTAAAAGGACACATTCCAATCTTTGAGTGACAGAAGAGTTATATCAAAACTGAGCATGGGGATGTATACGTGAAGCAACGTAGGAACATCTTGAGGCAATGATTAACACCCTTAGACCACCCGTCGGTTTGAAGACAACGTCGATGCCGAAAAACTCCACGAGCTCCTCCACGACATGAGGTTGCATGGTGATGGCGTGCGGTGACTTCCTCAATGCTTTCCGCACTTGAAGCAGAGGTTGCATGCATGCTTGTACTCCCACAGGGCCTTGAGTTTGGAGGCATCAGCACGAGCTGCGTCGATGCCACGACGGTCCATGACTACTATCAGAGTTGGTGGCTATCCTTGTGCCGATGGAGCGGGCAAAGGCATGGTCACCCTGCATGGTGCACCATTTCCACCAGCCGAGAGGCAGACGACCACGACTGCTTGATGCATCACCCCTCCTCCTCCTGGAGCGGCGCTAAGGCGCACGCCATGTCGATGTATGGTGGGCCCTACACCAACAGCAGTGTGGAGTCCCTCCACACAATGAGTAAGATAGTAATAAGGATGGATGGAGTCGGAGCACGCAGATAAATGGTTGATGACTAATTCCAATCTCTCGATGTAATCTGCAACTGAAGAAGTTTGAGAAATGATGTCAAACCAACTTATCAACAACTGGTGTCGAGCGTGTTTGAATCTTGTGCAGAGCAATGTTGGAAAAGACTCAAAGGAGCCCTGAGAACTTTTTCTGAATCGACTGCAGCCAAACTTAAGCCGACCCCTGAGAAATTCATACAGGCCCTAGGTACCCAGAAATTCTCACAAATGCCATATATTTGAAAATACTGCTCGCTCCAGAACTCCATTTTGGTCCATTAATCCCGTATGCTGTGCCTACTTTCCGTGGAAAAGAAAATGCTACGCCTGAGCACCCACGTTTTTTCACCTTTGTTTGTGATGAGATGCGCTTGATTAACTCTTCGATACCACGTACACGTGAAGGGCGCTTTTGTTTACTCTTGGCATCATGGACGTACCAGAGGTCGAAGGGCCACGATGGCGATCGCAGCCATCCGGTCCAGAAATCCGCATCCGGCCTCCATCCAGGTCCTCCCATTTGTTATCCACCGTACCCCAGCGTTATCCAACCAGAATTCTCCTCACCTCAGCCATGTCACGCGCCGCCGCCACATGGCTGCTCGCCAGTGGGCACGCCATCCCCGCGACAGATAAGGCGCGCCCTTGCCTTGCAGCCCAGCCGGCCGTATCTTCATAACCAAATAGCCCCGCACCAAAACGCACCCCACTAGCATCATCATCACACATTCCCGGCGCAGATCGTCTCAACAACTCAGCAGCTCCGTCCCGATGGCGTCGCTCACCATGATGGCGTCCCTCTCCGCGGCCGTGGCGGTCGACCGGCGCGCGGCAGCCCCGCGCCGCGGCCTCGTGGTGGCCCGGGCCGCCAAGGTCGAGGGCCAGCAGGAGCCGGCGGCCAAGATGGCAGCCGTGGAGCCCGCCACCGACGGCCGCCGTGCCGTGGTGTTTGCTGCCGCCGCTGCGGCCTTGTCGGCCATTGGCGGGGTGGCGTTCGCCGAGTCGGACGTCAAGAAGGGGAGTCCCGAGGCCAAGAAGAAGTACGCCCCCGTCTGCATCACCATGCCCACCGCCAAGATCTGCCACAACTGATCGTGGGGAGGGGGCGATGATGATGCGGGTGGGCGGTAAATATTGTACTACGTACGGTTTTATCTCTTGTTGAAGTTCGAGCTTAGATGCATAAGGCCGCGTTGCGCGCGCTTGGACGCCGCCATGGACGGTCTCAAATGTTGTTGTATTATCCATTGCAAATTCGAGGTGAACCGTACTTGTTTGATTACTTTCATGCATGCGCCCTTTCGTCTGTCGAGTGATCTTCTCTAAAAATGAACCGATCACAACGCTGACCTCAGGGGACTGTTGTCTGTCACGCCGTACTGGGTAAGGATGGGTTATGTGACTATGTAAGGAGTGTACGAACGAACAAAATCGCCCGATCTTTGTTCTTCTATAAGAGCATCTACATACAACCGGATCCCACCCCAAAAGTCTGGACAAGCTGCCCAATCAGTGTCCGGACGCAAAAACAGCATCCAATGGGCCTCTTCACATTCGGTCCAAATCTGGGGCGGATATGAGAGGCCCGAACACGCCCGGACACGCCCGTCGTGTTGGACTGGTGGATAGGCTCCACGGAGGAACGCGGAGAAACTGTTGATCCAATGGGCGCCTCCTCCCACGTGGCGCCGCTTCGGCATGCCGCACGAGGGAGGAAGCCGGCTATTTAAGACGGACGACGGCAGCAGAACCCTAGCCCACCACATTTCTTCCCCTTTCTCCACTCCACCCCAGCACTTCCACTTACATCTGATATATTGTTGCCTCGCAACACATGCAACACCTCATGCACCACATCATCAACAACGAGATGCCAATAATGTTTATAGAAGACCATTGAGAAACCATCCATCCCAGTAGCTTTTCGATCCCCTATATCGTCATGGGCTCTCTTAACCTCCTTCGGGGTGAATTCTGCCGATAGAAACTCGTTCATTTGCATGGTCACCTTTGGGGATATATGGTTCGGGATGTCACTAGTATCAGCACCTACCACAAGGGTAAACAAGGAAGAAAAGTAGTTAGTAATAAGTGTCTTTATGCCTTCTCCTCCTCTACCAGAACTCCATACTCCCTCCTCAACTAATTGTATTCTTTTTCTTCCATTCTGATGCAAAAGCCTAGAAATAGTGTGTGTTACGGTCTCCATTAACCAGCCAATTTGCATGATCTATCTGCTGCCACATAAGGTCCTCCCGTTCTTCAAGCTTTTCTAGCTTAAAGCATAGAGTTTGTTCCCTGCTAACTTGGTTGTCCCACAACGGCAGACTCCTGACCACCTCTAGTTAAAATTTTATTTTATTTTCTCATCGCCTACCCCCTGGCTCCAAGTACCAAGAGCCTTTACCACCATCTCCAGAACATCTGGTCCGGCCACACCTTCCTAGGTTCTTCGCCAACCATTTGGCCTCAAACCGCAGGAGGCGCCTCCCAACAGTAGACCGCTGCACCCTCAGCCTACCATCCCGCAACAGACCACGGTCGATGATTAGAGTGATGGGGATCGTTGCAACAACATGGTCTAGACGTTCACGGATATACCCATCATAATAGTACTTTTTTACTCCTCCAAGTGAAAACATCTCCCTCGGAACCGAGGTCATAACAGAACACAATAGTCTATGGCATCATGAAAATTTTGCATATATCTATGATCACGAGGTACACCCCCTTGCTTTTCATGACTAAACAATACTCCATTAAAGTTACCAAGGCAAAACCACGGGAGCTGAATCCGGTCCTGTAGTCTGTGAAGGAGCCTCCAAGTCTCAACCTTTCTCTCCATGTGTGACTCCCAATATATGCCAGTTAAGCGCCATTTGAAACCATCCTCCTCCTTCACAACTGCATCAATGTGCATATGCCCCATCCATCTTACCATAACATTTATGCCCCGTCTCCAGACCAATGTCAAACCATCGCTCTTCCCATCTTTGATTTTCTACTCTCATCTATACGAAGTTGTGGAAGGACAACAGCAGTTGGTGGGCAAATTTCAAGCAAAAGCATTTGATGCAAAAGGGTTGATATTTTCTTCTTCCTCTTCTGTTTTTGCCAGCGGTTTTGAATTTGGTTTTGTGTGTTTACATGTTATAGCCCAAACCCGTATATGGCAATTGTATGAGTGAACTTTTAGCAAGGATATCCATTCGGCAAGGGGAAGACGGGGTTTTTTGCCATTTCCGCTAATCATATATTGAGTGCTTCTTGTCACGACGAATCTCCCTTTTTTTTCTATGGCAACTGATCTTTTTTAACGTAGGACAGACACATACGCACATATACTCATTCCTATGAGCATACGCACGCACACCCTACCCTGTGAGCATCTCCGAGAGACTGAGCGGGCACATCATTTTGAGATTGAAGAAATCATCACAGATGTCTTCGCAGTCGACGGGGACGTCGTCTCCTCCCACTGAACACACATCATCGAAAGGCATGAAATAAATTCTGAAAAATGCGATCACCAATGCCAATTAAAAGACTTGAATCCTGGTGGGTTGGTTCCACCACAGAAAACTAATCATCTGAGCTACACTCAGTTCGCAATGGCAACC
The DNA here is from genome assembly GCA_034509565.1 of Triticum monococcum. NCBI lineage: Eukaryota > Viridiplantae > Streptophyta > Magnoliopsida > Poales > Poaceae > Triticum > Triticum monococcum. Next base: position 57,930,025 of record CM067846.1, on the reverse strand, counting down.
GATCTTTGTACATGTAAATTGCATGTTCTTGCCCAGGCAAATCACACGTGATTTTGATAACAAATCCATTGGCTTAATAAGGGCAACTTCTCCCCCAATTATTACTAGTAGATTATAGGAAACTTCTCCCTCAATTTGTTTGTAGAGAATTGCACATATATGGCAATGGAATTTTTGATCCCATGGCATGCACATACCATACTGTGTAGATCCTGTAGCTTTTCAGGCCATCATATGTGGATCTCTCACCTTTTCAGCCCATTTTGTGTAGATCCCTCAACTTTTCAGGCTTGTTAGTGTGACTTTTTTTAGGAGAAACTTGCTATTGTGACTATGATCAGGTGCTCAGGTTGGGCTTGTCTCTTTGTGGCCCATTAACCTGGCACATCTATAATCACGTTGGCTAGAAAGAAGAGCCCCTAATCGGCAACTTCTATGCCTGTTAGGAGTTTCGACGCCCACTAGCGCGCAGCCATGGGTTGACCCATCAACACATGTGTTGCGGTTGCTTTCGCCAAGGCGCATTTGGGTTTCAATCAACGGTCGACCAGCCAATGGATGACTAGTTGACTGATCATCCGTTGACTTTTGGAGAGAAAAACACAACAAAAATATAAAAAAAGCAAAAAACTAGTGAAATTTAAAAGTTTCACAAATTTTTAGAAATTCATGAATTTCAAAAAAAATGATTTTGAAAAAAAATCATAGAATTTTAAAAAGAATTCTCGGCTTTGGAAAAAATTCATCGATATTGAAAAAAATAAAAAAAATGGAAACATTTGTGAATTTCGAAAACAAAAAACACGTGTTCAGGAAAAAAATCGTCAATTTTTAAAAATTATGACTTGGAAAAGTTCGTAATTAAAAAAACGAAAAAAAGTTCATAAAGATTTGAAACAAAATTGTAATTTTAAAAAGTTCATGAAAATTGGAAAAATTCATGGATTTAAAAAAAGCTCACCAAAATTTAAAAACTAAAACAAATTTGAAAAACGTTCATGGATTTGTGAAAAGGTTCACGAATTTGATAAAAAATAAAAATAAAAGGAAACTAAAACCAAGAAGAAAAAAAGGAAAAGGAAACGAAATGAAATGAAATGAAAAATAAAGTGAGAAAACCGGCTGGGAAAACCAAGAAGAAAATCCCGCGAAGAAACATAGTACAAATCATTGAAAAGGGATCCTAAAAAGTGGTGGAAAAAAGATATATGTGGGCCGACCAATTTACAAATATAGTGCAGTGGAGGATCTGCGTCGGTTTATGATGTGTACTATATTCGGCGCTGAAATGGAATAGGAACTAAGTACATAGCAAGAAGACGTGTGATTGGGTCGCTGGGAGGGTGGGAGGGGTGGATCTGAACGAAACATATGTGCGGTATTAGGGCATCTTAAATGTTGACCCTTTTTAGGAAACGGTATCCGTCCGCAAATAGTGATATAAGAACTGGTCATCCAACCATGCAAGCATACATTTCAAATCGGATTTGAACAAGCCGAACGAATTACCTGCAAATCGGATGACTTTCATCTAAACATGAGCACATTCATTATATTTTTCACATATTTCACAAAAAAAAAGATTGGACCTAAATCTAGTCAAAATATACAGCGACGGTCAGCCTCTATCCGCTTTGCATGGTGGACCTGCCAGCCCGCTACAAGGGCGGCTGATGTAGACCGAACCTCGATGGAGAGATCCGATCTGTTGTTGCGGCCCGATTTTTCACGACACACCACCACCAGCAGTAGTAACCTCTCGCCCGCACACGCGATGTACACGAAGTAGAGGGTTTGAACCTTGCGGCTCAGCACGAGAGAAACAATCCGTACGACGGCACCTCACGCGCAAAACAATTTCCTTGCAGAAATCGCAACAAAGAGATTTTCTAAAGTTACCTCAAAAATTTGATACGGGTTTCTATCCTCAAAAATACATCTCTATCTCATAAAAATAACTTGTCCTTTTCATGACCATACTCTGGCTATTTATTTATACTAATATAGCCGAGCCTACCATGGTTTGACCAACACGCTAGGCACACCTCTGATTCAAAGGAAAAACAAACTTGTCCTACCAAAAGATAACAACTGACTTGATTTAATCTAACGAAACAAAAATAATGATGACTTGTTTGGTTGGTGGTGAGGCTTCTCGTGTAGTCTGCAGGTGGACCCCACCCGATTCCTTTTAAAGAAAACAAATCTTTAATCTTCATGTACGTCACGGAGTAAAACTCCTGATCGGGTGGCCGCACCTGATGGAACCTGTATTTGGTCAGGACTCTTTCCTGTAGTGTAGCTACGTAATGGACTGATTTCCCATGCATGCACGTGACCTTGCTTATCTCTGGCGCATCAATGTTGTATGCAGACTCTTTTGTTTGTTCAATCCTAGTTCTACACGTTATTGGTTGCATGTATACATAACTTGGTAACATGTGGCTAACTCGTTCCTTGACGTGCATAATCTTGCCCTCATCAGTACAATGCAAATTAGCAATCTGGCTCATAGTAATCGAGACAAAGTATTGTTCTGCATCTCCGTAGATGATAGGCAGGTACCTTGGTATATATGGTGCATATACATCCTTACGATAAGGTGAAATAACAGTAACACCAGTAGTGACAGAACACACTGTCGTATCAACGGCCAACTCGTGATTTTGCTTCGTCGAGAGGCTCTTCCACAATGCGCTAGAACTCAAGGTCATGGCAGAGGTGGTGCACGTAGGAGGATGTGAAGTGAGACGTAGTGTGGTGCGGTTTGTGCCGGGCGTGGCCTAGTTTGAATAGCGTATGCCGGCCAGGCCAAGCGATGGAGTGTGTCAATGGAGGCGCCAGAGTTGGTTTCTCGTTTGGTGTGCCTGTTTAGTGACATAAGGCGGGCGGACCGGCAGCCCGTTTGAATGCACTAGATATCCTTCTCGTCCCGTCTACTCACGTCTTTTCGACATTGAACAAGCGCCGACATCGGGACGCGGCGCGGGCTGCACCCTTGTCCGACATACCGCTTCAATGCCGACACCAGTAAGAGTTCGCGTCCGCTCTGGACCGACATAAATGCGGACCTGATGCTCTGGAGTAGCATGAATGTGCGGCAACCGTTTAGCACGGAAGAGGGTTTGGGGTGGGTCCAGGGTGTCCGTCGCGTGCGTGGCACCGGTCCGGACACCCGCAAAGCTCCCTTGGTTTGCCTCCGATTAACGGGAAAATAAAGGTCCAGATCGGTCAGCTAGCAATGAGGTAAAGTAATTTATGACAAAATCGGTCTGAAACACTTCATCCAACTGAATGTAGTCAGTTTGAGGGTTAGAGTTGGAGATACCTTATAGTGTCCTAAATTGAAGGTGGATGGCAAAATCGTTGGAATCACATCTTACACGAGTAAATAATCAAAAATAAATGATAGAATCTTCTATAATATTGAGTATCCATTAACACGAATAACAACAAAATTAAAGAGGAAACCAACCGACATAGAGATCCGGCAAATATACAAATATGAACAAGCGTCGTTCACCGGAAAGATTCCTCAAAATCAAAATTCACCTCGATGAATGAACAAAGGCCTATCCTGAAGTCGTCCTCGTCTTCCTCGAGGTACATGGTATATTCATTGATCTTCTCCATCATGTGCAAGTTTGGCAGCTTGCCCGCCCTCCGGTACTCCTCCTCCATGGCGATGTAGCGCATGGCGTCCGCGTGCGCCGCCTTGACAAACGCCAGCAGTGCCTGCAGCCGCTCTACCTTCTGCGCCTCCATCTCGTCACGCTGCTCGCCGGCGACGGCGGTCTTTTTCGCCGCGTTCGAGATGGCTCTTCTCCCCATGCTGCCTCGCTCGGTGGATCTCCCCTCTCTCCTTCCCGCGTAGAAGGGAAAAAAAAGCCTTGTAGACGGATTGTTTGTATACCAAGTTGGTAACCTAGAAACTTGTTTGGTCGGTAACGGGATCGGCCTCGTTGGTCCATATTTGGGGCCAAAGTCATTCTAAGAGCATCTTCAACAGTCGCACAAAAATCTCGTGTCCAATAAAAGTTATAATGCGTCACTGTAGCATTTTTAATGCGTCTGGACCAACATTGTTTAGCAGACGTTCAAAAACACACGACTAAAAAGCACACAGTGCAAATTGTGAAGTGCGCGCAATGCGAAACCCAAAATATGTTGCACGCGATAGCATTTTTCAGCGCGTGTCCAAAAACTTTTAGCGCTACAGCATCCGCTGAAGTTGTTCGGCGCCCAAAAATATAAAATTTTAGTACGCGAAGCTTTTTTTGAACGCATGTTGGAAATGCTCTAAACGCACACGGGACGGATACAGCCAGCCAGGTCCTGGCGGCTTGTCCGTATCCTGGACTCCTGGTCCAACAAGACCTGTCTATCTTTATCTTCAATCTTTACTTTACTACTCACCCAATAAAGATAGATAAAGATTGAAGATAAATAACAAAATCCAATAGTAGTATGAAACAGAAAAAAACAATAAAAATATCCAAACCATGATAACCTCCTAATTTCAATAATCTCCTCGTTCCCCTAGAATTTCCATTCTCCCTCTAAAAAAAACAGTTCTCCGTTGCAGTAGAGCGAGCTCTCGGCGCGTCCTCGCCGTCGCCATTAGCTCGCGAAGAAGCGGTGGACGCAGAGCAACATGTGAAGCCGGAGCCCGAGTGGTCAGCGGCGGCCGGGATACAAAGCAACACGTGCAAATGGAGTCCTCGCTGTCTGCAGTGGCCATGGTACGATGTGTTAGCCTCTTCTTCCATCTCAATAGACAAAATACAACCCCGGCTGATTCTTCTTCTTATACAAGGGAAAGCTTGATCAAGTTGAAAGCAGTCTTCTGATCAGAACTCTGTCAATTCTAGGGAGCTATTCATGGGAACATGGCATGAGAAAGGGAAACTTCAGACTTACACACACTAGATTGAAAAGGAGAGCAGGTTGTCCTCACGGGCTGCTTCTTCCACGAATAAAAGGGCAGAGGTTTATCAAGTTGAAAGCAATCTGATGTTTCTGATTCCATCAATTCCAATTAGCGATTCATGGGGAAGATAGCAGCAGAAAAGCAAACTTTTGAATTACGTACAAGATTGAGCACGTCGTTTACCGGCGATCGACTCCTTCACCAAAACGCGATTGAAGAACGGCGCAGGTCGTTCTCCTCGATCCACTCCTTCACCAGAGCGGGCTCACCCTGCGGCTCCACTCCAAGGACTTCCTCCCGGAGGAGCAGGGATGGCACCAGAGATACAGGTCCCACGTGCTCGCCCGCCTACACCGTGACTTCCCGGGCCGCTGACCTGAAGCCGGCCAACACCACGCCAGTCTTTGAGGCGTCGGCAATAGAGACACAAGGGTCATGGTGTCTGGCGTCGGGCAGGCAGCGGCGAGTACTTCTCGCGTGTGGGAGTGAGCTGGCTCGCGCAGCAGCTCTACATGGTGCTCGGCGGCTGTAGCAACGTCACCTGGCCGTAGTGCCAGCCCTGCGCCGACACATTATGTAGATCCACCGGCACGTACAGGATACCCGCCATCGCCTGGTGCTGATGCGCCGCAAAATCAGTCGCGGGGCTTGGACCTCCGGGGTTCGACCTATCCTCTCCACCACCGATTCCTTTTCTGCGGAGGCGCGACCGGCTAGGGTTGGGAGGCTATGGAATCGGGAAGGATGTGAGGGACGGAGCAGGCCTAACAGCGCAGTGACGTGGCACAGGCGGATGCCCGATGCAGGTACGAAAAAAAACACCTTATTGTTGAATCGTTACTTTTCACTTACGGGTGGCATGGTGGGTAATTTGCTAAGGGCTCATTCGGTTTGGAGGAAATTAAAACGTAGGAGTTAGGAGTAGTATAGGAATTTGATAGGATGTCACTTGCCATTCTAAGGATTTGACTTGCCTCGTTTCTACGCGCAAAATGAGCTTTGAGTAGATGTGTAGTTTCCTCCAAAAACACAGGAAATGAGTAGTATTCCTATGGAATTTCTGTACACATTTCCTACAAACCAAATGCATATATAGAAAAATTTCCTCCGGAATCCTTGTTCCTATGTTTTTCCTACAAAAATCCTTCAAACCGAATGAGGCCTAAGTGTAAGAGTATGGATTAGATTAATGCTAGTTGTTAGATTAAGTTAGTGGGCCTAATCATGCGATGGTAATGGGTCCATGTACATTTTGTGAGGTGCCTTGGGGGTAATTGTGTGGTGCACTTAAGAAATTTTTTGTTGAATTGTTTAATAGTAGTGGAAATGGTCTGATCATCAACAACCGAATGTACGCACATACCACTGGTAACTGTTGAGTTAGTAATGACTAGTGTTTGCTTTGTCACTAGTATCAGGGCGACTATAGACTATACCTGCATAGAGATCTCTTGATTTTGGTACTAACTATAATTGATTATATCACCATTCGTGCCAATGCCTTTGATAATATGTTAATTCCTTAAAGATCTAAATAGTTTTATAGATAATGGTAGGTAAGACTGAAAATTAGTTACAATTTTCATCTGAGGTAATTGTCTGTGTGTCACAACGGGGTATAAAAGTTATAGTAGGTAGCCCGTAATTTACTTGTCCATATGAATTTGATTTTGTCAACAAATAAAATTTATTTCATAAGCATTTATTTGTCTTACCGACAAACATAATTTCAATTGGTAATTAAATAAAATGTGAGGCAATTAAGGAAATTTTGTAAAAAACTGCTGGTGAGAAAAACAAGAGATGCGAGAAAAAAAAATCAAAATGGAGGCAGAGAGAAGGAAACGTACATAATGTTGTACAAATGAAGAGCGGACTGCAGAGCGTTACGTTCTTTTTAAGTAGGAGAGACAACAAAAAAATCCAATAAAATGTGCTACCTCGTTATTAAAAGATGATTTTCTGTAAAAGCGTGAAGTCAATTTTAACAAATTCAATATGAAGAATATATGCTTGGAAAATATAGGCATTATATAAATTTCATTATTTTATACAAAAAGTATTGTCATGTCAGAGAATCCATAAAATCTATCGAATTTTATAAACATTTCATGATTGAATTTCGCAAACGTAATTATGTATTCTTTAAAAAAAATCTATCTAACCTATGGGAATCTAATAGGAGACATATAAACTAAAGTGTGCCAAGTGCAAATAAAGTATTTATGTTTGCATTAGAATTTTCTTTCTCATGTTATTTTACTATTAGGTTTTGGAAAAACACAATTAAGTTCTAGATACTTGTTTAAAAAAAATGATAAATGCACCCTAAGCAATGTACATGTCTTAATTAATCTACTAACTTAATCATTGTAGATTTCTAGAAATAGTAATATATATGGTTTCAATGTTCGTGAATGGCCTTAGACTAGCCACCGTGGGAGTAACTTCAGCAGTAACATCGGGTCCAACTCAGCAAATTTGCTTATGTGGCAATGAGTTAATGAGGAGAGAGCTAGTTGTAGTAACTTAGCTAGTTACTGTAACATCACATGTCCCAATGCAATATGAGTCTATAACATAATAAATGAACCTTTGCATGTTACCACACTTAAATTACTACCCACTATGAAGGTAGTAACATAGTCTAGAAAAATGTGTATGTTACTAATGTATGTTACTCTCCATTGTGGCTAGTCTTATTATATCTTTGTCATCCATTATTTTGTTGAAAGAATTCATGTAGTGTATAACATTCGTGGTCCCTTTTCTATATGCTCCGTTTCTTGCTTAATACTGGCCCTGGCAAAAGCGTTGTGACCGGATAGACTAATGCGGAATTTCTCTTGGTTTTAGTGGCCTTACCCATATCATTGTAAAAAACGGATTTGCTATTCCCTCATTGATCGACTTAGTTTCTGTTAAGTCTTGGTCAACCAAGCTTAGTAGCCATTCTTGCCTCCGATTTTGAATTTTCTTTTTGTTATGTACCTTTTATTTGTAGTCCATGTGTAGGTTGGAGGCAAACAGAGCATCATTCAAATCAGTCACTAAATGAGGGTGAGGTGGAACGAATGTTTCCTTGCTGAGTCACTTCTCTTATTTCATCTTTTAGTTCCCTTTTCTTATTATTTGTACTAAGGTGAGGCGCCTTATGCAACACAACGACGAAGAAGCCACAAACATAGTCAAAGGGAAGTGAATTGAAAGATGAATGTTGTAGGGACGTAGAAGGTGATCGATGACAACTTGGATGAAAAGGTCTGCTAGAGGGGTCAATGGTGTTTGTTGAAAATAGACAGGAAGATGCTTGTGTTTGTTGTCTCGTGAAATATCACACACAATATGCACATTCATGGTAAAAAAAAAACTTGAGCAGAAGTGTATTTACATTCATTTGTTGGCCCGTGCGCTGCCACGGGCACTCTATAATAAAGATCAACGTGATGATCCTATAGTTTTTGCCCGATCTTTCACCACAAGACAATCAAATAGAAAAACTTCTAATCACGGGAGTAATCCACGTAACCTGAAGATGAGGGAACAAATCCAGCAAGCAACGTGATGAAGATTACCACGCCTCAAACCAAAGCACGATAATCCTTAATGAACACAAGAACCTCCGCAGCAATCTTTATTAGATAAACGGCATCGCCGATCCCGGAGGGTTGCTTCACCGAAGAAACACAACTCGATAGTTTTAGACTAAAATTCTGAACCGCCTAAACCTAATGCACCTCAGCTCCTTATATGGAGGGGTGAGGCGCCCAGCCTAATGGGCCTCGACCTGACTTGGTTGGACAGGCCCAAAACCAAGCCAAAACTCACCATTATTACAAATCTAATTATTAAAAATAACAACGACACGCCTAGCTTGGTGGAGTCCTGAAATTGGCCTTCACCTCCTCTATCGTGCCCTTATCATCCTCCCCCCTTCAAAAAGCGTTGTCCTCAACACGTGAGGGTCTGCTGGAAAGGGTGGCGTGATATCAACAAAATCATCACGCGTCTTCGCCATCTTTAAGTCTTGCGTGTCTACCACTCCACATCCTCCCTCTTGGTCTGCTGGACTTGGTTCAGCTGTGGGTGCCTTTCTTCTCCACACACGCCTGGTCATAGGCGCCACCACCTTCTTCTTGTCCACCTTTGCTGGAGCCCTTTGTTTCTGAACATGAACCTGCTTTGCACTATCCTGCAAAAGATGAGTAATGCCTGGGCCACACAGCTGACGAACATGTCCATCCTTGCCTTTGTGCATCCGCACTGCTGCTCCAACAAAACGCCTCACATGTGTGCTAACAAAACTGCGCTTGTCGCCCCGAAGCACCTCATGCACTGGGACATGATGAACACAAATATCATCAGTCTGAACACCTGTGTCAACACAAACTGGAATTGTAACACATGCTGCAACATCCTTCCTCTCATCAGAAAGAGGCTGTACTTCAACTGGCTTGTCACTAACAAGAACAACAGACTGGCTTGTCACTAACAAGAACAACAGGCTTGTCATCTACAGGTAGAGCTGAAGCAATATCAACAATGTCGCTCTGTGCATCATGCTCCTCATGCTGCAGCTTAGCTAGCCTTGGCGGCTTAGCCTTGCGCAACCTCTCCTTGTGTACCACCAGCTCCACATCAGACTTTATTTGATCATCCTTCATAGGCTTCAAAGTCTATTGTTTGCCCTCATGCACAAAAGAATATGTATTTGCTCTCCCAGCATGTGTAACATTGCGATCATACTGCCATGGACGTCCAAGTAATAGTCCACACACCTCCAATGGCAATACATCGCATTCCACCTCATCAGCATACTCACCAATTGCAAATGGTACACGCGCCTTATGTGTAACCTTCAGCATACCACAACCATTCAACCACTCTAGGTGCTTAGGTTCAGGAATACGCCAGGTGGACAACCCCAAAGATGCCACCATTGCCTTGCTTATGCCATTGGTACAACTACCACCATCAATCATCAACTTGCTCGCCTTGCCCTTGATCATGCACTGCGTCTGAAATAAATTCCAACGCTGACCTCTATCAACTGTCGGGCAAGCATCACCATGTACTCGCTTGAGTTGCACATTCAGCCCAATCAACGGTGCATCCTCATCCACCAAAATCGTGTTAACATCAGCCTTGTCCTCCTTAGAACTAGTATGTGTTTTTGCTGCCTTGTTGACATCATCCATCTGAACCACGACTTTGTCCATGGAAATTAACTTCGTGGAAGGTTGCACAGTATGCGTGGGAAAAATTGCAATGGGCTTTTTTAATTCCGCCTGCATATCAATAATACTCTTTTGTATATTAGCTATCTCATTACGAGCACGCTCCTTAGACTTCTCATCCAGCCGAGAAAACCACGCGGAAGACATCTTCCAATTTGATATTTTTTTTGTTTTTTTAATCTCTGCAGCCCAGCCCGAATTGATCTCTAACTGACCGAACGTTTCCAAAACTCCACCTGAAGGAAACGATTGATCTGAGTCTGATCCGGAAATATCTCCAAGTACGCGGCGCTATAGCTCACTCGATCTGACTTTTTTTTCCTTTGTTGATCGGTACTCAAACCCAGCTGCCCGTTCCTTTTTTTTCTCACGCAAAAAGCTGCACCAAACTAGGACTAAAAAGCCGCATATCACACGTACAACAATAAGACTCCTTTGTTTTTATTTGCCACGCAAATTCCACCAAAATCTGGATCCAAAGCAAACTCCTGTTTTTTCGTTTTTGTCTGGTCCACCACGCGGGGGAAAGGAATCAACCTGATCTCATTTTAGCGATCTACACACCAACGCGGCCGGCTGGCGCGAGAAAAACAAATCTCGATCTCCTGCAGCTTTGCCTCGCCACGAACAATTCCTTCGTCACGACCTCTTCGTCCAACAGATCACTAATAAGCAACGACAACAAGAGGCAGCTTTCCGAACAACAGCAAATCAAACTACCAGCCTTCAACAAACCAGTAGATCCACAAATCTTGAGCAAGACCAGCAGATCAATTTCAGCAGGACAAACTTGCGGTGATAAACCCGGTAATCTGATACCACATAATAAGGATCAACGTGATGATCCTATAGTTTTTGCCCGATCTTTCACCACAAGACAATCAAATAGAAAAACTTCTAATCACGGGAGTAATCCACGTAACCTGAAGATGAGGGAACAAATCCAGCAAGCAACGTGATGAAGATCACCACGCCTCAAACCAAAGCACGATAATCCTTGATGAACACAAGAACCTCCGCAACAATCTTTATTAGATAAATGGCATCGCCGACCCCGGAGGGTTGCTTCACCGAAGAAACACAACTCGATAGTTTTAGACTAAAATTCTGAACCGCCTAAACCTAATGCACCCCAGCTCCTTATATGGAGGGGTGAGGCGCCCAGCCTAATGGGCCTCGACCTGACTTGGTTGGACAGGCCCAAAACCAAGCCAAAACTCACCATTATTACAAATCTAATTATTAAAAATAACAACGACACGCCTAGCTTGGTGGAGTCCTGAAATTGGCCTTCACCTCCTCTGTCGTGCCCTTATCACTCTACTAGTTCTATTTGTTTTCAACCGCATGACAAAGATCCCATGGGGCACATGCATGAGTTTTCGCTCACGCTTTCAATGAGGATCGGATTTTGTGGTTGTTCAACCATTGGCTAAAAATTCAACAGTTCACCCAACGATCGAGGCTTAGTTTGTGGTCGCTGAACTATATATAATGTGTTGAATTTATTTTATAAATTAGCTAAGGAAAATCGTCACAAAAGTAGGAGAATTTGATGATCAGGCGCATACTTTACATGTTCTCAATCAAATCAAGTGTGTAGATGTACGTGTGTATCGAACTTGCAAATCACTGCTGCAACGGCTTTACATCTGATTATCTGAAACAAATGGGTTATCTGGTTACTCTTTGTTTGTGGAAACTGCAGGCTTACCTGATTATTTAAAAAGTTGGCTGCCTAGTCTTGTGTTCTTGCTTCTCTGCCTCTAGCCACTATTGCTACGTTGTAATGTACCGCAATCTGGGCTTTTGGCCCCTGTTAATCATAAAAAGTTCAGGTGGGGAAATCTCCCAGTGAAAATTGAAAGAAAAATTGCGGGTAGATCCAAACCATTTCAGATGCTTGGTTGAAAAGTTGCCAGTTATCATCATCAATTTTAGATGAAAGCTTTCAACAGAAATTGCATGGGTCTTGGACATCTTCTGCCTCACAAGTTTCCTGAAGCAGCAAAACGCACAAGCACGGCTGCTTGTTTCTTTTTTCTCGCCGTTCTTTGCCGAATTTTGCTGGCACGGACATGAAATTAATTTGACCATAGCAATAGGGGTGGTAATTATTTACATACCGAGTGGAACTCCACTTTTCAAGAAGCATCAAACTATTTGGCATCAAGACCAAGATGAAACTGAATAAACATGTCTAAAGAAAAATCTAAGGTGACAGTCAAGCATACTAGGTCGTCCCTTCAAGCAGCAAGCAGCAACGTGTTTGTTTCTTCAGACGGAAAAATAGCTACAAGCAGCAACATTGTTGCAGGCGGACACCTCGCAGGCAAAAACGAACTAGACGTGAAGGTGTTATATCATCTCAGGCGCCTTGACTCATAGGGGGCACGTTGGTTTGTGCAGGAGCCCATGGCTAGCCAGGCAATTCGGCATCAAGAACATGTTGGGCAGCATGAGTTGAACTCGAATGGAATCCCAGTTTGAGCAGCGTTTAACTGGAGAAACGCTGGTCAAATCGAGTCTTGTGTAAGCGAGTACCTTGTAGAACTCGCTTAGCACTTGATGCGGCAAAAGCGCCGACTTAGTTACCTGTTGCCTCCCAACCCTAAGGAGCGAACATTCATCCAATGATGTGAAAATGAGATGCATTGCCAGCACGGTAAAAATATATGAGACTGGCATCTGCTTCGGTTTAGTTCTAATCTATAGATCACCCAAACCAGAAAGAGAAAAACTTTTACACGAGTTGCTTTAGCTTTTTCGGAATTAGTACTTCACCGTTTGCAGTATATATAGAGCTCCATCCATGTGGGGGACCATTACATGTTATCTTTGGGATATGTGTCATTAAATGTTACATATCATGTGTCTCGAATTTTAGTAGACATGTACTTGAAAAAACCCACATGTTGTGTTTCTAAGGCTGGTCGTAATGGTAGTATCATAACTAGTATCATGCATGCCAATTAGCCAATTTTGATGAAGTGTCATAGAATTAAATGAAGAAAGAGAGGGTCGAGTATCATATCATGATACCGTATCATAATAAATGCTATGCTACTATGTGTCACGCATGGCAATAAATAAGATACTACATGATACTACTCTATGATATTATGCATTAGAGAGGTAGTATTATACACTAGTATCATATGCATGATACTATTATATGATACTCCCCATTACAACCAGCCTAATAGGGTCTGACCAGAAACAACAGAGTGTACGCCCATGCCACTGGCAATTGTTGAGTTACTAGTGACGAGTGTTTGCTTTATCATTACTACCGGGGTGACTATAGACTATAGCTGCATAGAGATCTCTTGATTTTGGTAACTATAATTGATAATTATCGTTCGTACCAATACCTTTGATAACTAGATAATTCCCCGCGCGTTGCTGCGGAAAATGTTTCCTACAATTTGTTGTTTACTTAGCACAATACCTCTCCTAAAAGAAGGCCAAAAATATGTAAAATTGTGTTTGCTTGGTTAGCAATACTTCAGAATGATACATTACATATACCATTAAAAGTTTGGAAACCCGAAGAACAATCAGATTAGATGATTATAAGGTAATTTACCCGCAGAAACAAATGGTTCATCGTTCAATAGATGCCACCATTTCTGCTTCTTCTGCAAGGGAAAAAACTTTCAAGCTACAACTGAAACATCACCACCTAGCTATATAACCCCAAGTTTGAACCGTGTAAATTTCCATCAGAACTCCCACATGCATTCAATTTGATCCATTCCGGTCAACATTAGGATACATTTATTATTGAGAGAAGACAGAAGATAGATTTATATCTTACATCAACATTAAGTAGTAATGTAAGATGTGCTGAATAACAAAGAAGATTATGGATGGTATACCGTCAAAGTAAACGTCTGGGCTTTTGCAAAGTAATTTCATCGATATATTTTCTGTAGAACATGCTATAGATGTTCAGAAACACCTCGACACATCAGTGCTTATCTTACAAAATCCACGGTCGGGCCGTCTGCTGCTACGTCTGGCCGCAGTGTGCTGTGGGCGTTTGTCAGATGTAGAGTACTGCATAAGAAAATATTTACATGTATTAGGCATTAGTTTAAATGATAATTACATGTATATGTTTGTGGGCATGACGCCCATCTGATCTGGCCGTTCCGTGTATGTGGGAATGATGCCCATCCGATCTGGCCGCTCCCTGCATTTGCCAAAGCTCGAGAAAGGGAAACAGCCAAATCCTACCTTTAATTAAGCGGAGAGAAATTGATCTCGCCATGGCCGTCAAATAGCAATCAATTTATTTGGCAAAACTAAACTCTATCCGCTGCAAGATTTCTCCCGCCGCCGCGCTCTGTTGGGTATATCCAAGTGCCAGTTTGCAGAGAGAGAGAGAGAGAGAGAGAGAGAGAGAGAGGACGGGGAAGATTGTGCCAGAGGAGCGCCTCACACGGAGATGGATCCGACGCAGGACCGACGGATTGTGCCTGAGATGGATGCCCGCAGCCATGGGGTACTATAGAAAGGGGAAGGAAGAAGAGTTTAGGAAGGGAATTTATTTATTACAGGGAGAAGAGGAAGGCATAGGCGCGGAGAAGATGGGGAGGCCAGGCGAGACGAGAGTAGGAGAGATGGGTGGTTTGTCTCCCACGGTTTGAACACTGATTACTTGTAAGAAAATATTCAGAAAACAAATGATGATGAAAATATTTGTTCAAACATGAGGAGGTGGACCTGAGTGGGACTACATTAGGTGTGACGTGGCTAGATGTGAATGGATGCTGATGTGTCTATTCTGCATGTTGAGATAAATCAAGTAGTGGGAGTGAACTTCTTAAGTATATAGGATATGTTAATTCCTTAAAGATTTAGATAGTTTTATAGGTAATGGTAGGTAAAATTGGAAATCTATCCCTATATATATATATATATATATATATATATAATAAAGCACGGATTGACTCCGTGGGTTCACCGTCACAATACGCTTTCTTCCCATGTTATAATACGTTTTTACAATTTGTATAGATAAAATCGTAATATAAACGAGGTGGTACTAATTTAGAGTCCGCACGTAAACAAAAGTTTCCTCTGTTTATTCCCTGCCGTATATGATGTGTATTAGGCCTGCCCTACGCTCTTTTGGGCCTCATCCACGGCCAGTCTAGCACTCTTCCGATCCCAAAAGAAGAAAGTATAGTTTTCCCCTTCTAATCTTCCCTAATGGATCAATATCCCCCTAAACTCTAAAATCAGATTATTTCCCCCTGAACTCTACGAAACCAAATAAATGTCGCCCTGGGGTGGTTTTGGAGCGGATTGAAGGTGGTTTTACTTGTAATCATTCTGACTTGGCACGCTGAGTTGGCAAAGGTAGCATCGCCCGCTCGAGCATGAGCTCAGCGACCATGGCCATGGCCGACCTCGGCCGTGCACGCGCCAGCCCAGCCGCCCCGCGCGCCCACCCCTAACCGCCCTCTGTCGCAGCCCCGCAGCCTCGCTCACGCGCATGTACTCCTTTGGCCGACCCCGGCGCCGCGCCGGCCGTGCTCCGGCGAGCGCTACCTTCCAGGGCGGGCGTGCTGCCTCGCATGCGCGGGTCAAGTGCCTGGGCGTGGTCGTGCGATGGACGAAACCATCTCCTTCAGTGAAATGAGCAGACCAGCAGCGTTGCCACCTCCTTGGATTCCTAATCAGTGAGCTACAGTTTGTTTCCCCCCGCACGCATGTGCATCTCAGTGTATGTGTGCTTCAATAAGGGTAGGGAGCTAACAGGAGCAGTAATGAGAGACTCTCGGAGGTGCTCTCGCACGTCCGCCCGCGTGCTGCTGCGTCGAGGCTGCTCTTCCAAATCCTATGGAAAAGGCGATGGGGAGGCAGGGCGAGAACAACGAGCTTCTGTGTGACGAACGGTTGCAAAAGGAAGAGGCCCAGACCTGTGTTTGCTGCCAGGCGCGCGACCACGAACATGAACTTGACCCGCGCATGCGAGGCAGCACGCAGGCTAGGAAAGCAGCGCTCGGAAAAGCACGGCCAGCGCGGCCGGCCATGGAAGGACCAGCGTGTGAGAGAGGTTGCGGGGCCGTGGCCGAGGGCGCTTGCAGGCTGGGCGCGCGCATGGACGGCCGATCTCGGCCATGGCCATGGCGGCCGAGTTAGCTCGAGCGAGGCGACGCTACAGGTGACGGGATCAGAAGAGGAAGCAGGGCAAAGGTGCGCGCGTTCACCAGGAGGCCGGAGCTCGTAAGCAAAGTCGGGGCGGCCGGGGAAGCTGCAGTGGTGACGAATTTGACGCTGGCGGCCGGCGAACGGAGACAAAAATACGTTGCTGAAAATGAAGAAATTTCACCAAAAACGTTCCTTGCCGCTGCCTAGTCAACATTATTAACAATCTAGTCAGCATCCTTAGTACGAAAACCACCTTCAATTCTTTTCAAAACCACTCTGGGGTGACATTTATCCGGTTTTGCAAAGTTCGGGGGCTTATTTATCCGGTTTCGGAGTTCAGGGAGGATTTGGTCCATCAGGAGAGATTTCAGGGGGAGAAATATACTTTCTTCATCCCAAAAAGACCAACACATCAAGCTGCACAATACATAGGGCCAAGTGGGCTTCTAATCAGCCTTTTCATGTTAGTTTACTCATTAAAAATATAGCGCCGGATGACCAGCACTCCTTGCCTGCGTGTGTTTGCCTGCCGCTACGTACATGCATGCCTGGCTCGCGTGTGTGTGGTGCGCGTGCATGTTGTTGCCGCTGATTGCCACACTAGAATATGATTCGTATTTTAAAGTTCTTACAAATTAAACTGGCTATTTGTTATTTCTCCTTTTTTTGCGGGGGATTTCTCCTATACAATAGAAGAGATATCGATATGTTTTTCTAGAAAAAGAAGAGTATGAATTCAAGGGCCGTGCTTCGTCTATTCTGTGGTACACCGTCGTACAACACGAGTATTTTTTTTCGAAACGGTGACAAAAGATTTACCTCGTTGATTAATTTCAACATGAGTACTATGTTCTATGCGATCAGATTATGAAAGGGGTAAAAGGCCGCTATAAAATATATTTGCCACTGCAGGAATTCAAACTCGCAACCTCCCTGTCCTGTAATTAATCCGCTACCAACTGAGCTAGTTGAGTGTTTTGATTAATCCCACCTCGCCACTTTATATCTCATCCTCCTAATTTATATAGGATTTCAGCCGACGTTGCAACGTGCAGCAAGATAAATAATAAGAAAAGAAAAGGATTTGAGATGGGGGATACTGATAAGGAAAGCCTTCCACGCCAAAGCAAATTTGAGAAAGAAATTTGTGTGGCAAGGGAAATAATAAGGAAGGAAAAGGAATTGAGACGGGGGATAATAAGGAAAGCAATCCACACCGAGGCAAAGGATTGGAGAAGGAAATTGAGATATGAAATAGCAAGGAAAGCGCTAGAATAAATTAAGAGACTTTCGTTCGAGGAGTATAAGGAAAGATCCTGGCAAGAAAATAATTATAAAGGAAAGAGGGTTGGGTATTTAAATTAAATCAACTGGATTTCAGGGAGGTATTAAAGGAACGATTTTGGTGTATTGTACGTGGGTGCTTGTGTTTTCCAGCCGGCCGCAAAGATCCATCAGCTTGTGTATGTGTCCAGAAACTGTTGGTCACATTATGAACTCTGGGTAATGTTGATCGGTATAAGGCCGGGAGAGGGAATAATAAGAGGACAGATGAAGGGATGCCGATCCTTTTGGTTGATTTTGTTTTGCTTTTCCTTGATGAATGAAATCAACTATTTTTGGTAATATAATTTTCTTAGTTAACAGAGGTAAACCGTCCACAACATGCCAAATATGTGGATTGATTTCATGTGAACCGACCTACTGGAAGATTTTATTCCCTTTTTACCAACTTCTTGAATCAATTCTGGTAGCTTCAGTCGAATAGTTCTAGATTTTTCAGCAATTCATCTCATCCAGTAGTTTGATAGTTTTTTTATAGACTAGAAACAATCTTATGATATTTATTTACCATTCCAAAAAAATTAATTCGTGTGCCACACTGAAAACAATTGAATGTTGATGTAATGTCGAAGTTCACCATCCAATCCAAGCATCTTGAAAGATAAGCCTCACTATTCAAAGGAATAAAAATACTATTATAAATTTTAAAGGAATTAAACCGTTTACCGCAAAAAAAGAATTAATCGGTTAGAATCTGACCCAACATAACTGAGCCAGCTATTACTTTTAAAATGCGGTGGTGCTGAAATAGGGAGGTGCACATTCTTGATGTCTTAGGACTTGCTCGTCAGGGATATGTGATATTATTTTTCTCCCGTTGCAACGCACGGGCATGTTTTGCTAGTTAGTTATAATTTTCGTCTGAGATAATTGTCCATGTGTCAGAGCGGTGTATAAAAATTATAGTAGGCAGCCCGTAATTTACTAGTCCATATTAATTTGATTGTGTAAAGAAATAAGATTTATTTCATAAGCACTTATTTGGTAAGCATTTATTTGTCTTATGAAAAAATGTAACTTCACTTGGTAATTAAATAAGAGGTGGGGTAATTAAGAAAAAAAAATAGAAAAGCCGGTGAGAAATACAAGAGATGGGAGAAAAAATCAAAATGAAGGTAGAGAGAAGGAAATGTACGTAATGTTGGACAACTAAAGAGCGGATCGCAGAGCCTTACGTTCTTTTTAAGTAGGAGAGATAACAAAGAAAATCCAATAAAATGTGCTACCTCGTTATTAAATAGATGATTTTCGATAAAAATATGAAGTCAATTTCAACAATTTAGTATGAAGAATATATGCTTGGAAAATATATGCATTATATAAATTTCATTATTTTCTACAGAAAATATTGTCATGTTGGAGAATCCATAAACTCTATCATTTTTTATAAACATTATATGACTGAATTTTCCAATCATAATTATGTATTAAGAAATCTATCCAAACTATGGGAATCTAATAGGAGACATATAAACTGAAGTGTGGCAAGTGCAATAAAGTATTTTATGTTTGCATTCGAGTGTTCTTTCTCAAATTATTTTATTTGGCTTTGGAAAAACACAATTAAGTCCTAGATATTTATTTTTTGTAAAAAAATGATAAATGCACGCTGAGCAATGTACATGTGTTAATTAATGTACCAACTTAATCATTCTGGATTTCTAGAAAAAGTAACATATGTTGTTCAATGTTTGTGAATGGCCTTATTATATTTTTGTCTCTGAAAATAATATACACGCTCATGTCCATTATTTTGTTGAGAGAATTCATGTAGTGTATGACATTTGTGGTCCCTTCTCTATATGCTTCGTTTCACGCTTAGTACTGGCTCTCACAAAAGCGTTGTGACGGAGTAGACTGATGCAGAAGTTCTCTTGGTTGTGGTGGCCTGAACCACATCATTGCAAAAAAAGGATTTGCTATTCCCTCATTGATCGACTTAGTTTCTGTTAAGTTTTGGTCAACCAAGCTTAGTAGCCATTCTTTCCTCTGTTTTTTCGTTATGTATATCTTCTATTTATTCTATTTGTTTTCAACCGCACAAGACAAAGATCCCACGGTTTTAATGAGGATCAGACTTGTGGTTGTTCAACCATGGGATAAAAATTCAACAGCTCACCCCACGATCGAGGCTTAGTTTGTGGTCGCTAAACTATATATAATGTGTTGAACTTATATATATTTTACAAAGAGAAATCGTCACAAAAGTAGGTGAATTTGATGGTCAGGCACATACTGTACTAGTTAGTTGCACGTGTTTTGCACGTCAATACTTGATCATGCACAAAATGTAACGGATAATTTAGCTGGGCATGATGCACACAACATTTTCCATTTTTAATGAATATTGCCAAAAAAAATGGCCACTAAATGTTGTAAATAAAGCATAAGATAGGAGTGAACCATATCATAGACAAATTGCTCGCTAATTGCCTCTTGAGTGTAACCCTATCATTTTGGAATAAAACTCTTTTCCCTCACAAAAAAAAGATATATAATTATTTCAAAGGTTTTGGTAATATCACTTGCGTGAACTTGCAGGCCTTTTGTGGTTCATTTGTTTCTGGAAGTTTCTACTGAGCAGGCCTTTCTTTTGTTTTACAGATTGTACAGGGAATCTGGCAGTGGCAGAGTAGCTGTAAATAAAAGAAGAATTCTATGGAGTTTACTGGAACGACTCACGTGCTCAGTACAAGGCTGGCCGCTGCCGTAGAGAAAATTCCTTATATAACACTATTTTAAATATTGATTCCCTATTTAACACTGTAAAGAAATTTCTTCCTTATATAACACCAAGTGTAAATTTCTTGCCTTTTCTAACACTTCCGCCAGTTCTGTTAGGAGACACCGTTAAAATCTGCATTGACCAATGTCAGTTCTTTGCAGTTGGATGAAATTGCCCATGTTCATAATCTCTACTCCTAATGTCTGAGTTGGTAGGATTATGTTCACGGTTTATTTTCGTCTGGTTTATTTTCGTTTCACATCCCATCAGCATCTCTCCTCACGTTGATTTTTTTACCTTCAGAATAAAAACTTTCCTAATCTTTCTAAAGTTTCCTAACTAGACACGTTATAAACGGGCAGGAACTGATAGCGCGTTACCAATCAATAAAATTTAGTTTCATCACAATCAATTCCAAATCCTAATTTTTTAACTTTCCTAACTAGGCACGTCACAAACAAGCATGTAATAATATCACGTTACCAAACAATAAAACCTTATTTTCATAAAAATCAAATCAAAATCCTAACTTTCCTAACGCATTGATTGTTACCTTTCCTAATCTCTACTCTTAGTATGTCGTTCGTTCCTGCCCAACGTACCATCGATCGAAGGCATCCCCGCTACCGATTCTTTTATCGCTTCTTTGACGGTCGTCGGTTCGTCCCTGCCCGCACACCCATACATGGGCCAAGCGCTGCAAGAGAATGAGATCCAACCCACGTCTCTATGTCAACAAAAGCACGACACGCTAGGGTTAGCAGCTGCCAGCCACACCCGCCGCTCGATCGGCTCCTCCACAGGCGTCATCGTGCTCTCGCGCACGGTGCTGGCCGCTGTCCTCAATGTCCCCTCGCACCCGCCAACACACCACCGGCCCACGTCGCTTTTGCTGCCTCTCCTTATCGATACCTCCTCGTCGGTCTTCCTCTCACCCTCCGTCCTTCGTCGTCGCGTAGCACATCATTGCGATGGACTCGAACTTCTGATGCTACGGGGAAGCTGGATCCAATCCCACCCCGAGGGTTCGACCTTCTCGACTTGAGGCTGCGGTGAGTTGCAGAACTCCCCCGACGACAAGCCCAACAGCGATGTACTTCGCCCGCACAAGCACCATTGGGTCAGCATCATTGCCAGCGGCTGCAGCCATGCTTTTGGACGACTTGGTTGAATAGTCCTCCCCACTTTCAACCGGTTTATTTTCAACCGGTTTATTTTCAACCGGTTTTTTCCATCAAATTACCCCCACCCCCACGCCCACCCACCGAAACGCGCCCAGCGAACCCCACCCACGCACGTAGCCAAAGAAACAAATAATAGATTCTTTCCTACCTTAGCCAAATCAACGGATCTCTCCCATTAATGCAATTTGCTTTAGGAAACAAATAATAGATTCTTTCCTACCTTAGCCAAATCAACGGATCTCTCTCATTAATGCAATTTTTCTTTAGGAAACAAATAATAGATTCTTTCCTACCTTAGCCAAATCAACGGATCTCTCCCATTAATGCAATTTGCTTTAGGAAACAAATAACAGACACGTCACAAACTTTCCTCTTAATAAATAGTTTCTTAACATTTGCAAACTTTCCTAATCAGACACGTCACAAACGGGTAGGTACTGATATCACGTTACCAAACAATAAAACCCCATTTGCATAGAAATCAGTTCAAAATCCTAACTTTCCTAAATTTTTACCTTTCCTTGATAACAACCAATATTTCCTATGTTTTCCACCTATAGAAGGAAATCACCCCTCCATCGATATTAGCATTTTTATGGAATGACATCTCTAGGTTATGATTTTTTTGCAATTCTTTCCAATTGTGACCTCTCCTTCCGCTCCGGCTCCTTCTCGCATAAACACCTCCACCATAGCCAGCTGATGCCACCCCAGACCTCCTGCCTCTCCACACCTTCTCCGCCACCTCTTCCTCATACTCCATTGACAATCCCTCCGCCATGTTTGTCCACGGCGGTGTCGAGGACATGGCGCAGCAGCGTACCAGCGGTAGAGTAGCACATAGCAGCAGGAAGCAGCACGCAGCAGGCGAGGCAAGCGGCCGGCGTGGCTAAGGGGGCGGCCGGCAGAAGATGGCTGTGACAGGAGGGGGCGCGAGGCAGGGGCGCGACTGCGGGGCGAGCGAAGGCATAGGCGGCAGCAGACGGGATGAGCGCAGCTAGCGAGAGTGTGGCGCGTGGCCAGGGTGTGCG
Source organism: Triticum monococcum (assembly GCA_034509565.1). Taxonomy (NCBI): domain Eukaryota; kingdom Viridiplantae; phylum Streptophyta; class Magnoliopsida; order Poales; family Poaceae; genus Triticum; species Triticum monococcum. Next base: position 57,907,409 of record CM067846.1, on the reverse strand, counting down.
TTGCGCGGGTCACAGTGGTGCGGTGTGGCTGCGGCGAGCGCGGCGGCAGTGGCGGGCGCGATCGATGCGGTGTGGCACAGGCATCCGTATATACTTTAAGGGTGTTGAGGTCATTATAGGAGTATTTAGATTGATCAAGTTTCTATCTGCTCTTTCTTCCTGTAAGGATTTCTCAAAATTGTCGATGAGTATTTAAATGATGAAGTTTCTATTTGGTATCACTTCCTGTGAGGATATCCCAAAATTAGCAGATCTAATATTATTTTAGTATGGCCTTTGGTAGTTCATGTGCACGTATTTTAGTGTATGGCCCAATCTCATATTTTCTTTAAATTTATAGTGAAATGATGTTTCAATCAAGGTTGTTCCATATTGAGCTACTTTGCGAAAAATATGCATAATGATTGTCTGTGTTTCTGATGAGCTGGAGCAGATGCACGATTGTACATGTACCGAATAACTCATGATGCAGGACCGCTTGTGGTTGTTTTTAGGGCACATAGTGTTGGCGTGGGGACCTTTCGTATGTTCTATACTAAGAATTTTTCATCTTATGCTTTGTACTAAGTTGGTTTTATAACTTGTGTGCTTATTTCACTAATGCATGCAGGAGTATCAAACAGTGATGGTGTGTTCTGTATACGATTTTGTTTACTCCAATTCTATATATTCTCACGAATAGATGAGGTGTAAGCATATGTAATGTAGTTCCTTTTTCTACATATGGTGATTGATTTCTTCATTAGTAACCCAACTAACGGATGGTAATCAATCTTCAAATACCAAAACCAATGTCACTTGATATGTATGAGAATATTAAATGTAATATTAACATAACTGATATTGAACTCTTGAAACTAATGTGGCCCCGTTGCAACGCACGGGCGTTCTTCTAGTAAACATTAGAAAAAGGGAAAACAATGGCCGAACCGGCCTCTCTCTTCTCATCCCCTTTCCCCCTAACCCTAGCGCGGCGACGAACCATAGCGGCGGCGGCTTAGTGCTATGGATGGAGGCGGTGCAGCGGATGGACACCGCCATGGAAGACGGCCAGGGCACGGCGGACGGGTCAGGCCTTGGCGTGTCTGTGGATCCAGCGTTGGTAACCGATGGCAACGGCGGGGCTGCGGTGGGCTTGGGCCAGGGCGCGGCTGCGGCTGCGGAGGGGACGGGTGAGTGCGCGGTCGAGGGTGGTGATGGCGCAGCTTCTGCAGGTGGCGGTGGCTCGGCTGCAGCGGGCTCAGGCCAGGGCGCGGCACTGGCCGGAGACTCCGGCCAGGGCACTGCTGGGTCAGACTCGGCAGCAGCTTCAGGCCAGGGCATGGCTCGGTTGGCACTCCAACAGTGATGAACCCTGGAAAGTGGTATATATCTGCCTCCTTCCCTTAGCACTACTCCTAACATATTCAATTTCTGGAACAGTTCATTCCCTGTATTGTATTTAGATATCTAGCATTTGAACATAATTTGTACCAGCAATTCGTGGCTTTAAGAAATTGAGTAAAACCTACCCTTGCAGGCTTCAAACCCAATCATGCATATTTGTTTCAACTCGCCATATCAAATGTTCAGTTATAGCTTTAATATTGAAAACTAAGTTTCTCTGGAGCTTTGCTCATATGTTAGGACAATTATACTTTTTTGTTAGCTTTCAATTCACAAGTTATAGTAATCTGCATCTTTTCATCTCCTTGTACTACGGTATAACATGGCAAAGTATCAATAATTCAATACATTGAAGATATCTGTCCTTGTTCTTGAAAATAAGATGCCTATCCTTGTCATTTGTCATCCTCAGGGCTTACTGTTTGTACGACGGTATAACGTAGCATGGTTTTGAATGTGATACTTGGCTAGATTCATTTTGTGTGTGCGCACTAACCGATGCATTGTCGAGAATCAAATCATAACAGTGATTTAACCGATCCCATTATTAATCGTTCCCCGTTTGTTGCATCGGTTGCTTCTTAATTCCTAACACCAGACCTCTTATTATTCTATTTATTCTTCAAAGTTAATTACTTATATGAATTTATTCTTATTGCTATTTGCAGTGCTTATACTTGGTTGTAATCTCTCACATGGCCATGTCATTTTTAGTCCTGCCTGCTGTTCTGTGTAGCTGGAGAACTCCAAGTTCTCAAACGCCAAAATAGTCTAACGCTGGAGTTGGAAATACGGACAACACATGTTCTTGGTGCTGCTCATGTTATGTTGCGTGGACTTGCACTCATGTATGTGATTCTAAAGTCAATTGTGCTACTCATGGCATGTATGTATAGACTTGGAGTATATATGTGAACCTGTATATGATGAGAACCTGTATATGATGAGCGTCACTTTTGTGTTGCTTTTATGATGTATGGTCGGATTTGGACTCATATATGTGTACCTAGATAGGTTGAAGTCATATATATGTATACTTTTTTTTGAGGGAACATATATATGTATACTTGGATGTGAACCTCAATGTTTATGTCTCATGCCATTGGCAAATTTGAATACTGTGTGTTGAATTATGTATATGTGAATTGTGTGGCGTCAAATTAGTCGGAGGTTCTGCCTAATCTTTTGAATTAAATTTTGAAATAATTTAAATCTGAGATGTGGATTTTTTTTGTTCATGGTTATAGGGGGGGTTCTGCCCAATTTTGCTTTTAACAATAGGGAAAAGTTATTACTTCTCATGTGAATAGTTTTTGGTCACATGTTACATCAAGGGTAAAATCGTCTTTTTAGGTGTCACTTAACACCGTTAGTACTCAAAATAGATGTTAGATAAGGAAGAAAAAGTTTACCGGTGTCAAATAGGGCAAAAGATTTAAAGCCAGTGTTAAATAAGGAATTCTCTCGCTGCCATATGCGCATGCAAGAGCCAGCCTGCACCAACGCGAATCCCTTGAATAATAGCCGTAGGATTTTTCTATCCGATGGTACATATTACACCACAATGATTGAGGGCCCGAGCAAACCAACTTGAGCCATTCGATCAAAACTATCCAACAGTTTATATTGTGAGTTACTCGTATGCTATATAGTAGTATAGATATAGATATAGATATCCTCCCAATGAAATCAAATGTGTAGGTGTACGTGTGTATCAAACAAATGGATTATCTGGTTATATCTTCCGAATCAAATCACTGCTGCAGCAGCTTTACATCTGATTATCTGAAACAAATGGGCTATCTGGTTACTCTTTGTTTTCGGAAACTGCACGCTTACCCGATTATCTGAAACGTTGGCGGCCAAGTCTTGTGTTCTTGCCTAACTGCCCCTACCACCCACTTGCTAGGTCCCCTGTTAATATGGGCTTTCGTCCCCTGTTAATGATTAAAAATTCAGGTGAGGAAAAATTCCCCCCTGTGAAATTTCAAAGAAAAATTGCCGGGAGATCCAAACCATTTCAGATCCTTGATTTGTAAGTGGTCAATTATCAGCATCAATTTCGAATGCAAGCTTTAAGTTTCTTGAAGTAGCAAAACGTTGTTAATCAAGTTTTGCCACGCACACAAACACAGCTTACATGCCTATATAGTTTCACCATCGAAAAAGGCTGGTCATACTTTCTTTACTACCCAAGTGGAGCTCCACTTCTCAATAAGGATCAAACTATTTGTTTCAGGCAAGCATTCGTGCAAAACTTTCAGAGATGCAAAACCATCTTCCCAGCTTTAAGCCCGAAAAGAAACCAAATAAACATGTTGGAAACAAGAATCCACGGCAACAGTCGTCCATTCAAACAGCAAGATAACTATTTATTCAGGCAGCACCATTGTTACAGGATGACACTGTCAGAACACACACAGCTAGCTACAGAATTCAGACGAGGAAGAGAAAAGAAACACAATAACTAATGCACCAGGAGCCTAGGACGAAGTGAACTTGGTGACGGCCTTGGTGCCCTCGGAGACGGCATGCTTGGCGAGCTCGCCGGGGAGGACGAGGCGGACGGAGGTCTGGATCTCGCGGGACGTGATGGTGGGCTTCTTGTTGTAGCGCGCGAGCTTGGCGGACTCACCGGCAAGCTTCTCAAAGATGTCGTTGATGAAGGAGTTCATGATGGACATGGCCTTGGAGGAGATGCCGATGTCGGGGTGCACCTGCTTGAGCACCTTGAAGATGTAGATCTTGTACGTCTCCACGCTCTTCTTGGCCTTCTTCTTCCCCTTCTTGTCGCCGCCCTCCTTGGACGCCGGCACCTTCTTCTCCGCCTTGGGCTTCTTGCCCGCGGGGGTCTTCTCCACCGGCTTCTTCTCAGCAGCCTTGGGGGCCATGGATGCTGCGGCTTCTTCTTCGAAGGTGAGAAAAGTTTGCCTGGGTTGGAGATGTAGACAGAGGCGATGGATTGGAAAGGGGATGAGCTGGAGTCTTTATAGGTAGGAAGAGACAGGTGGGCGCTGATTGGTAGAGCCGTGGGCGCCCTGGATCGATGACGTGCAGGGATATCAGCCGTTTGCCGCTATTTCTGATGGACGGACCAGATGCTCATTGACGCGGATCGGTGATGTGGCGAAAACATGCGTGTAGCAATTGGAGGAGGACCCGGCCGACGTCTCTGTGGCGGGAACTTTGAAAGTTCGGGGTTACCCCACTGGGGTCCCAGCCGCCAGTGATAGATATTTTATTTTTGAACTCGCCGGTGATAGCTGAAATTCACTTTATCGTATTGGACCATAGTCAAGCTGTGTGAGCATTCATCGAGTGATGCTGTATTTGTAGATCCGTTTTATGGAACCACTAGATGAGAGTGAGATAGAAAGAACATCAATACTACCTCTGAAATACATGTTATATGGAACCGTCAGTTTGAAATTCAAACTTCTAGGAGTGTTGACCTATTTAGGTGTTAAGTGAAAAAGACAAGTAAAAGCCCAATCAAACACCCCCTATAAACCAAGGGGTTAGGGCTCATAGACGACACACAATGATCTCACGATAGATTACCTGTACTTTGTAGTTCACCACAAATCAATACAAACACAAGTAGAATGAAGGGTATTATCTCTAAGGAGAGCCCGAACCTGGATAAAAACTCGTTCTCTGTTATCATCGTGTTAAGTCTACTAGCTCGGGACCCCTACCCAAGATTTGTCGAATTTCACTTCATCACGGGGTGGCACGGCGAGTGGGAGGAGGTTTCGATAAAGGTAAAATGCACACGCACATTTTTTGATAAAGGTAAAATGCACACGCACATTTTCGGTAAAGGGCATTCTTATTGACTCAAAATGTTGTTGGGGAAAGTAGTAATTTCAAAAAAATTCCTACGCACACGCAAGATCATGGTGATGCATAGCAACGAGGGGGAGAGCATGATCTACGTACCCTTGTAGATCGCAACGGAAGCGTTGACACAACATAGAGGAAGTAGTCGTACGTCTTCTTCCCGGTCCGACCGATCCAAGCACCGTTACTCCGGCACCTCCGAGTCCTTAGCACACGTACAGCTCGATGACGATCCCCGGGCTCCGATCCAGCAAAGCTTCGGGGAGGAGTTCCGTCAGCACGACGGCGTGGTGACGATCTTGATGTTCTACCGACGCAGGGCTTCGCCTAAGCACTACAACGATATGATCGAGGTGGAATATGGTGGCAGGGGGCACCGCACACGGCTAAGGAACGATCTCAAAGATCAACTTGTGTGTCCTAGGGTGCCCCCCTGCCCCCGTATATAAAGGAGCAAGGGGGAGGCCGGCCGGCCCTATGGGGCGCGCCAAGGGGAGGGGGAGGCCGGCCGGCCCTATGGGGCGCGCCAAGGGGAGGGGGAGTCCTCCTCCTAGTGGGAGTAGGACTCCCCTTTCCTAATCCAATTAGGAAACCCTAAGGGGGAAGGAAAGAGGGGGAGAGGGAGAGGGAAAGAGGGGCCGCGCCCCCCTCCCTAGTCCAATTCGGACTCCCCATATGGGGGGGGGCGCCACCTCCTAGGCCGCAGCCCTCTCTCTCCCCTAAGGCCCAATAAGGCCCATTACTTCTCCGGAGGGTTCCGGTAACCCTTCCGGTACTCCGGTTTTCTCCGAAATCACCCGGAACACTTCCGGTGTCCGAATATAGCCGTCCAATATATCAATCTTTACGTCTCGGCCATTTCGAGACTCCTCGTCATGTCCGTGATCACATCCGGGACTCCAAACTAACTTCGGTACATCAAAATGCATAAACTCATAATAACTGTCATCGTAACGTTAAGCGTGCGGACCCTACGGTTCGAGAACAATGTAGACATGACCGAGACACGTCTCCGGTCAATAACCAATAGCGGGACCTGGATGCCCATATTGGCTCCTACATATTCTACGAAGATCTTTATCGGTCGGACCGCACAACAACATACGTTGTCCCCTTTGTCGTCAGTATGTTACTTGCCCGAGATTCGATCGTCGGTATCCAATACCTAGTTCAATCTCGTTACCAGCAAGTCTCTTTACTCGTTTTGTAATACATCATCCCGCAACTAACTCATTAGTTGCAATGCTTGCAAGGCTTATGTGATGTGCATTGCCGAGAGGGCCCAGAGATACCTCTCCGACAATCGGAGTGACAAATCCTAATCTCGAAATACGCCAACCCAACATCTACCTTTGGAGACACATGTAGAGCTCCTTTATAATCACACAGTTACGTTGTGACGTTTGGTAGCACACAAAGTGTTCCTCTGGTAAACGGGAGTTACATAATCTCATAGTCATAGGAACATGTATCAGTCATGAAGAAAGCATTAACAATATACTAAATGATCGGGTGCTAAGCTAATGGAATGGGTCATGTCAATCAGATCATTCAACTAATGATGTGACCTCGTTAATCAAATAACAACACTTTATTTATGGTTAGGAAACATAACCATCTTTGATTAACGAGCTAGTCAAGTAGAGGCATACTAGTGACACTAAGTTTGTCTATGTATTCACACATGTATTATGTTTCCGGTTAATACAATTCTAGCATGAATAATAAATATTTATCATGATATAAGGAAATAAGTAATAACTTTATTATTGCCTCTAGGGCATATTTCCTTCAGTCTCCCACTTGCACTAGAGTCAATAATCTAGATTACACAGTAATGATTCTAACACCCATGGAGCCTTGGTGCTGATCATGTTTTGCTCGTGGAAGAGGCTTAGTCAACGGGTCTGCAACATTCAGATCCGTATGTATTTTGCAAATCTCTATGTCTCCCACCTGGACTAGATCCCGGATGGAATTGAAGCGTCTCTTGATGTGCTTGGTCCTCTTGTGAAATCTGGATTCCTTTGCCAAGGCAATTGCACCAGTATTGTCACAAAAGATTTTCATTGGACCCGATGCACTAGGTATAACACCTAGATCGGATATGAACTCCTTCATCTAGACTCCTTCGTTCGCTGCTTCCGAAGCAGCTATGTACTCCGCTTCACATGTAGATCCCGCTACGACGCTTTGTTTAGAACTGCACCAACTGACAGCTCCACCGTTTAATATAAACACGTATCCGGTTTGCGATTTAGAATCGTCCGGATTAGTGTCAAAGCTTGCATCAACATAACCTCTTACGGTGAGCTCTTTGTCACCTCCATATACGAGAAACATATCCTTAGTCCTTTTCAGGTATTTCAGGATGTTCTTGACCGCTGTTCAGTGATCCACTCCTGGATTACTTTGGTACCTCCCTGCTAAACTTATAGCAAGGCACACATCAGGTCTGGTACACAAACATTGCATACATGATAGAGCCTATGGCTGAAGCATAGGGAACATCTTTCATTTTCTCTCTATCTTCTGAAGTGGTCGGGCATTGAGTCTGACTCAACTTCACACCTTGTAACACAGGCAAGAACCCTTTCTTTGCTTGATCCATTTTGAACTTCTTCAAAATCTTGTCAAGGTATGTGCTTTGTGAAAGTCCAATTAAGCGTCTTGATCTATCACTATAGATCTTTATGCCTAATATGTAAGCAGCTTCACCGAGGTCTTTCATTGAAAAACTCTTATTCAAGTATCCCTTTATGCTATCCAGAAATGCTATGTCATTTCCAATCAGTAATATGTCATCCACATATAATATCAGAAATGCTACAGAGCTCCCACTCACTTTCTTGTAAATACAGGCTTCTCCGAAAGTCTGTATAAAACCAAATGCTTTAATCACACTATCAAAGCGTTTATTCCAACTCCGAGAGGCTTGCACCAGTCCATAAATGGATCGCTGGAGCTTGCACACTTTGTTAGCTCCCTTTGGATCGACAAAACCTTCCGGTTGCATCATATACAACTCTTCTTCCAGAAATCCATTCAGGAATGCAGTTTTGACATCCATTTGCCAAATTTCATAATCATAAAACGCGGCAATTGCTAACATGATTCGGACAGACTTAAGCATCACTACGGGTGAGAAGGTCTCATCGTAGTCAACCCCTTGAACTTGTCGAAAACCTTTTGCGACAAGTCAAGCTTTGTAGACAGTAATATTACCGTCAGTGTCAGTCTTCTTCTTGAAGATCCATTTATTCTCAATTGCTTGCCGATCATCGGGCAAGTCAACCAAAGTCCATACTTTGTTCTCATACATGGATCCTATCTCAGATTTCATGGCTTCAAGCCACTTTGCGGAATCTGGGCTCACCATCGCTTCTTCATAGTTCGTAGGTTCATCATGATATAGTAGCATGATTTCCAGAACTGGATTACCGTACCACTCTGGTGCGGATCTCACTCTGGTCGATCTACGTGGTTCAGTAGTATCTTGTCCTGAAGTTTCATGATCATCATCATTAGCTTCCTCACTAATTGGTATAGATGTCGCAGAAACAGTTTTCTGTGATGTACTATTTTCCAATAAGGGAGCAGGTACAGTTACCTCGTCAAGTTCTACTTTCCTCCCACTCACTTCTTTCGAGAGAAACTCCTTCTCTAGAAAGGATCCAGTCTTAGCAACAAATATCTTGCCTTCGGATCTATGATAGAAGGTGTACCCAACAGTCTCCTTTGGGTATCCTATGAAGACACATTTCTCCGATTTGGGTTCGAGCTTATCAGGTTGAAGCTTTTTCACATAAGCATCGCAGCCCCAAACTTTAAGAAACGACAACTTTGGTTTCTTGCCAAACCATAGTTCATAAGGCGTCGTCTCAATGGATTTTGATGGTGCCCTATTTAACGTGAATGCGGCCGTCTCTAAAGCATATCCCCAAAACGATAGCGGTAAATCAGTAAGAGACATCATAGATCGTACCATATCTAGTAAAGTACGATTACGACGTTCGGACACACCATTACGCTGTGGTGTTCCGGGTGGCGTGAGTTGCGAAACTGTTCCACAATTTTTCAAATGTACACCAAACTCGTAACTCAAATATTCTCCTCCACGATCAGATCATAGAAACTTTATTTTCTTGTTACGATGATTTTCAACTTCACTCTGAAATTCTTTGAACTTTTCAAATGTTTCAGACTTATGTTTCATTAAGTAGATATACCCATATCTGCTTAAGTCATCTGTGAAGGTGAGAAACTAACGATATCCGCCATGAGCCTCAATATTCATCGGACCACATACATTGGTATGTATGATTTCCAATAAATCTGTTGCTCTCTCCATAGTACCGGAGAATGGTGTTTTAGTCATCTTGCCCATGAGGCACGGTTCGCAAGTACCAAGTGATTCATAATCAAGTGGTTCCAAAAGTCCATCAGTATGGAGTTTCTTCATGCGCTTTATACCGATATGACCTAAACGGCAGTGCCACAAATAAGTTGCACTGTCATTATCAACTCTGCATCTTTTGGTTTCAACATTATGAATATGTGTGTTACTACTATCGAGATTCATCAAAAATAGACCACTTATCAAAGGTGCATGACCATAAAAGATATTACTCATATAAATAGAACAACCATTATTCTCTGATTTAAATGAATAACCGTCTCGCATCAAACAAGATCCAGATATAATGTTCATGCTCAACGCTGGCACTAAATAACAATTATTTAGGTCTAATATTAATCCCGAAGGTAGATGTAGAGGTAGCGTGCCGACCGCGATCACATCGACTTTGGAACCATTTCCCACGCGCATCGTCACCTCGTCCTTTGCCAGTGTTTGCTTAATCCGTAGTCCCTGTTTCGAGTTGCAAATATTAGCAACAGAACCAGTATCAAATACCCAAGTGCTACTGCGAGCTCTAGTAAGGTACACATCAATAACATGTATATCACATTTACCTTTGTTCACCTTGCCATCCTTCTTATCCGCCAAATACTTGGGGCAGTTCCGCTTCCAGTGACCAGTCTGCTTGCAGTAGAAGCACTCAGTTTCAGGCTTAGGCCCAGACTTGGGTTTCTTCTCTTGAGTAGCAACTTGCTTGCCGTTCTTCTTGAAATTCCCCTTCTTCTTCCCTTTGCCCTTTTTCTTGAAACTAGTGGTCTTGCTGACCATCAACACTTGATGCTCCTTTTTGGTTTCTACCTCCGCAGCTTTTAGCATTGCGAAGAGCTCGGGAATAGTCTTGTTCATCCCTTGCATATTATAGTTCATCACGAAGCTCTTGTAGCTTGGTGGTAGTGATTGGAGAATTCTGTCAATGAGGCAATCATCTGGAAGATTAACTCCCATCTGAATCAAGTGATTATTATACCCAGACATTTTGAGTATATGCTCACTGACAGAACTGTTCTCCTCCATCTTGCAGCTATAGAATTTATTGGAGACTTCATATCTCTCAATCCGGGCATTTGCTTGAAATATCAACTTCAATTCCTGGAACATCTCATATGCTCCATGACGTTCAAAATGTCGTTGAAGTCCCAATTCTAAGCCGTAAAACATGGCACACTGAACTATCGAGTAGTCATCAGCTGCTCTGCCAGACGTTCATAACATCTGGTGTTGCTCCAGCAGCAGGCCTGGCACCCAGCGGTGCTTCCAGGACGTAATTCTTCTGAGCAGCAATGAGGATAATCCTCAAGTTACGGACCCAGTCCGTGTAATTGCTACCATCATCTTTCAACTTTGCTTTCTCAAGGAACGCATTAAAATTCAACGGAACAACAGCACGAGCCATCTATCTACAATCAACATAAACAAGCAAGATACTATCAGGTACTAAGTTCATGATAAGTTTAAGTTCAATTAATCAAATTACTCAAGAACTCCCACTTAGATAGACATCCCTCTAATCCTCTAAGTGATCACGTGATCCAAATCAACTAAACCATAACCGATCATCACGTGAGATGGAGTAGTTTTCAATGGTGAACATCGCTATGTTGATCATATCTACTATATGATTCACGCTCGACCTTTCGGTCTCCGTGTTCTGAGGCCATATCTGCATATGCTAGGCTTGTCAAGTTTAACCTGAGTATTCTGCGTGTGCAAAAACTGGCTTGCACCCGTTGTAGATGGACGTAGAGCTTATCACACCCGATCATCACGTGGTGTCTGGGCACGGCGAACTTTGGCAATGGTGCATACTCAGGGAGAACACTTCTTGATAATTTAGTGAGAGATCATCTTATGATGCTACCGTCAATCAAAGCAAGATAAGATGCATAAAAAGATAAACATCACATGCAATCAATATAAGTGATATGATATGGCCATCATCATCTTGTGCTTGTGATCTCCATCTCCGAAGCACCGTCATGATCACCATCGTCACCGGCGCGACACCTTGATCTCCATCGTAGCATCGTTGTCGTCTCGCCAATCTTATGCTTCCACGACTATCGCTACCGCTTAGTGATAAAGTAAAGCATTACATCGTGATTGCATTGCATACAATAAAGCGCCAACCATATGGCTCCTGCCAGTTGCCGATAACTCGGTTACAAAACATGATCATCTCATACAATAAAATTTAGCATCATGTCTTGGCCATATCACATCACAACATGCCCTGCAAAAACAAGTTAGACGTCCTCTACTTTGTTGTTGCAAGTTTTACATGGCTGCTACGGGCTTAAGTAAGAACCAATCTCACCTATGCATCAAAACCACAACGATAGTTCGTCAAATAGACTCCGTTTTAACCTTCGCAAGGACCGGGCGTAGCCATACTCGGTTCAAATAAAGTTGGAGAAACTGACACCCGCCAGCCACCTGTGTGCAAAGCACGGTGGTAGAACCAGTCTCGCGTAAGCGTACGCGTAATGTCGGTCCGGGCCGCTTCATCCAACAATACCGCCAAACCAAAGTATGACATGCTGGTAGGCAGTATGACTTATATCGCCCACAACTCACTTGTGTTCTACTCGTGCATATAACATCAAACCATAAAACCTGGCTCTGATGCCACTGTTGGGGAATGTAGTAATTTCAAAAAAAATCCTACGCACACGCAAGATCATGGTGATGCATAGCAACGAGGAGGAGAGCATGATCTACGTACCCTTGTAGATCGCAACGGAAGCGTTGACACAACATAGAGGAAGTAGTCGTACGTCTTCTTCCCGGTCCGACCGATCCAAGCACCGTTACTCCGGCACCTCCGAGTTCTTAGCACACGTACAGCTCGATGACGATCCCCGGGCTCCGATCCAGCAAAGCTTCGGGGAGGAGTTCCGTCAGCACGACGGCGTGGTGACGATCTTGATGTTCTACCGACGCAGGGCTTCGCCTAAGCACTACAACGATATGATCGAGGTGGAATATGGTGGCAGGGGGCACCGCACACGGCTAAGGAACGATCTCAAAGATCAACTTGTGTGTCCTAGGGTGCCCCCCTGCCCCCGTATATAAAGGAGCAAGGGGGAGGCCGGCCAGCCCTATGGGGCGCGCCAAGGGGAGGGGGAGTCCTCCTCCTAGTGGGAGTAGGACTCCCCTTTCCTAATCCAATTAGGAAACCCTAAGGGGGAAGGAAAGAGGGGGAGAGGGAGAGGGAAAGAGGGGCCACGCCCCCCTCCCTAGTCCAATTCGGACTCCCCATATGGGGGGGCGCCACCTCCTAGGCCGCAGCCCCTCTCTCTCCCCTAAGGCCCAATAAGGCCCATTACTTCTCCGGAGGGTTCCGGTAACCCTTCCGGTACTCCGGTTTTCTCCGAAATCACCCGGAACACTTCCGGTGTCCGAATATAGCCGTCCAATATATCAATCTTTATGTCTCGACCATTTCGAGACTCCTCGTCATGTCCGTGATCACATCCGGGACTCCAAACTAACTTCGGTACATCAAAATGCATAAACTCATAATAACTGTCATCGTAACGTTAAGCGTGCGGACCCTACGGTTCGAGGACAATGTAGACATGACCGAGACACGTCTCCGGTCAATAACCAATAGCGGGACCTGGATGCCCATATTGGCTCCTACATATTCTACGAAGATCTTTATCGGTCAGACCGCACAACAACATACGTTGTTCCCTTTGTCATCGGTATGTTACTTGCCCGAGATTCGATCGTCGGTATCCAATACCTAGTTCAATCTCGTTACCGGCAAGTCTCTTTACTCGTTCTGTAATACATCATCCCGCAACTAACTCATTAGTTGCAATGCTTGCAAGGCTTATGTGATGTGCATTACCGAGAGGGCCCAGAGATACCTCTCCGACAATCGGAGTGATAAATCCTAATCTCGAAATACGCCAACCCAACATCTACCTTTGGAGACACCTGTATAGCTCCTTTATAATCACCCAGTTACGTTGTGACTTTTGGTAGCACACAAAGTGTTCCTCTGGTAAACGGGAGTTACATAATCTCATAGTCATAGGAACATGTATAAGTCATGAAGAAAGCATTAACAATATACTAAACGATCGGGTGCTAAGCTAATGGAATGGGTCATGTCAATCAGATCATTCAACTAATGATGTGACCTCCTTAATCAAATAACAACACTTTGTTTATGGTTAGGAAACATAGCCATCTTTGATTAACGAGCTAGTCAAGTAGAGGCATACTAGTGACACTAAGTTTGTCTATGTATTCACACATGTATTATGTTTCCGGTTAATACAATTCTAGCATGAATAATAAACATTTATCATGATATAAGGAAATAAATAATAACTTTATTATTGCCTCTAGGGCATATTTCCTTCAAATGTAGCATCAAGTGGATACAAAGCATGATAAGAAACACTCGGCCTCTGTATAATTAAAATGCACACGGTCAAACAAAAACAAATTGAAAAAAGGTAAAAAAAGATGACATATCGGGATCAAAAGTATCATATTGGACCGACACTATGCCTATGTCAAAGGAGGTGGTGCACCAATCCAAAGATTATGTTGTCACCCATGCTGGGTAAAGACCTCCCTGGCCACTCGCCTCAGCCGCATACTCACCGCCTTGAACAACGGTTGGTACTCCGCTCGGTGTAGCATAGAGCACGCACGAAGCGAGTGTGTACAACGAAAAATAAAGTGCAAAGGGGAGGCGTTTTGCCATTAAAAACCAAATCATTTCTACATAGTCAAAAACGCCCATAATAAGGCATATGCTCCCACCCGAATTAGCGTTTTGAATCTATTTGAAATTCCGTCCAATCAATGACCAAAAATATTGGCAACACTTGTGGGTGGATATAAATTGGACGTTATTTGGATGACTGACCAAGTAGAACGTGCAAACTTGCATTGGAAAAGAGGCGTTTTGATTGTCTCATCATGAGTACAAAAACTACACTCCTTACTTCCTTGCCAATTGCGACGGGCGAGATTGTCTTTGATTAGCACAACCCCCCTTCGGAGATACAACATGAAGATTTGAACTTTTAGTGGCATCTTCGACATTCGAATTTTTTTTAAGGGGAAATATTGCAATTATATTAAAATATCATGACGGCTAGGTATTGCAACATGAAGACAAAGATTTGTTGGACCAGTTCCAGTTGCTGTGACAACTGTACGTCTGGTTAGGGCGGCTAGGTATTTAAACCAAAGGACACACAGTCCCGGACACCCAGTCCTGAACACGCAGCTCAGGACACCCAGTCCTCACCGTATTCCCCTTGAGCTAAGGTCACACAGACCTCGCCCAATCACTCTAGTAAGTCTTCAAGGTAGACTCCCAAACCTTCACATACTTCGTTCACCGGCAATCCACAATGTCTCTTGGATGCTCAGAATGCGATGCCTAACCGGCTGGAGGATGCACAGTCCTCAAGTGTAATAAGTCTTCAGATTACTCAGACAAGAAGACTTAAGTGATGCCTAATTCTCTTTGGCTCTGGGTGGTTAGGGCTTTATCCTCGCAAGGAATTCTCTCTCAAAGGCTTCGAGGTGGGTTGCTCTCAAATGAAAAAAGCCGTACTCTCAATCTGAGCAGCCAACCGTTTATGGTTGTAGGGGGTGGGCTATTTATACCCACTAGGCAACCTGTAGGATCGAAAGTATGTCTAGAGGGGGGGGGTGATTAGACTACTTGACCAATTAAAAACTTAGCCTTTTCCCAATTTTAGTTCTTGGCAGATTTTAGCTATCTTAGAGCAAGTCAAGCAATCATCACACAATTCAAGCAAGCATGCAAAGAGTTTATTGGCAACGGAAAGTAAAGCATGCAACTTGCAAGAATGTAAAGGTAAGGGTTTGGAGGATTCAAACGCAATTGGAGACACGGATGTTTTCCCGTGGTTCGGATAGGTGGTGCTATCCTGCATCCACGTTGATGGAGACTTCAACCCACGGAGGGTAACGGTTGCGCGAGTCCACGGAGGGCTCCACCCACGAAGGGTCCACGAAGAAGCAACCTTGTCTATTCCACCATGGCCATCGCCCACGAAGGACTTGCCTCACTAGCGGTAGATCTTCATGAAGTAGGCGATCTCCTTGCCCTTACAAACTCCTTGGTTCAACTCCACAATCTTGTCGGAGGCTCCCAAGTGACACCTAGCCAATCTAGGAGACACCACTCTCCAAGAAGTAACAAATGGTGTGTTGATGATGAGCTCCTTGCTCTTGTGCTTCAAATGATAGTCTCCCCAACACTCAACTCTCTCTCATAGGATTTGGACCTGATGGAAAGAAGATTTGAGTGGAAAGCAACTTGGGGAAGGCTAGAGATCAAGATTCATATGGTAGGAATGGAATATCTTGGTCTCAACACATGAGTAGGTGGTTCTTTCTCAGAACATATGAGTAGGAATGATGTATGTGTTCTGATGGCTCTCTCTTTGAATGAAGAGGTGGTGGAGGGGTATATATAGCCTCCACACAAAATCCAACCGTTACACACAATCTACCAATCTCGGTGGGACCGAATCAGAAAACTCGGTCTGACCGAAATAGTAAACCTAGTGACCGTTTTGAATTTCGGTGGGACTCAGATGCAACTCGGTAGGACCGATTCGGTTAGGGTTTGGGCATAACGTAATCTTGGTGAGACCGATCGCACAAACTCGGTGAGACCGAGTTCGGCAATTAGCTAACCAGAGAGTTGGTCACGCAAACTCGGTGGGACCGACTTGCTCTTTTGGTGAGACCGAAAAGTTACAAGAAGGAAACATAGAGTTTACCTTGCATTCTCGGTGGGACCGATTCACTCTTTCGGTGAGACCGAAAAGTTACGAAAGGGAAACAGAGAGTTTGCAAGCCCATCTTGGTGAGACCGAGATCCTTATCGGTAGGACCGAATTGCTAGGGTTTGGCAGTGGCAAATGACAAGTGAAACTCGGTGGCGCCGGATTGACAGAATCGGTATGACCGAGTTTGGCTTAGGGTTTAGGTCATTTGTGGATATGGAAAGGTGGTTGAGGATTTTGGAGCATATCACTAAGCACATAAAGCAAGAGGCTCATTAAGCAACACCTCATCCCTCCTTGATAGTATTGGCTTTTCCTAAAGACTCAATGTGATCTTGGATCACTAAAATATAAAATGAAGAGTCTTGAACTTTTGAGCTTGAGCCAATTCTTTGTCCTTAGCATTTTGAGGGTTCCACTTTCACATCCATGCCATGCCAATCATTGAGCTTTCCTGAAATAATCATCTTGAAATAGCATTAGCTCAATGAGCTATATGTTGTTATGAATTACCAAAACCACCTAGGGATAGTTGCACTTTCAATCTCCCCCTTTTTGGTAATTGATGACAACATATAGATCAAAGCTTCGACAAATGATAATAAGCATGAAATATATCGTCGCTTTGAGAAGTATGTGACAAATAAGAGCTCCCCCTAAATTTGTGCATATTTAAAATTTGCTTTGAACTACAAATGCACAAGGAGTTAGAGTCATGGGTTACTCTTCCATGTCACATACATCTTGGTGGAGCGCTAAAAAATGATAAGATTGAAATACATGCACTCATCACCAAGAATAGTGAGTGATCACATAAGTTAGATAGAATAATAATAGCATTAAGCAAACATTAAGTGTAGCTTATGATCAAACACATGATCATCGATGTCTCACAGATAAGGACGTAGTATCTCACACACAAGCAAATAAAGTTCGAAAAACCACCAAATAAAACAAGGGAGAATAAAAGCAACACACACACTCTCTCTCAGCCTATGATCTATACATTTTCTCCCCCTTTGGCAACAAGTTACCAAAAAGTTCCTAGAAAATGCATAGTGCTATGTCGACGCTCAGGCTTGATCTTCAGGTGGTGGTGGAGTCCGGAGCACTCCAAGGACGAAGCCTTCGGTAGACGTGGTCGGAGTTGAGACTGAAGTGGATGCTGGAGCTGGTGGAACTGAGGCTGTGGCTGGCGCAGATGTGGTAGCTCTGGTGTCACCAACTGGCATTGTAGACAACCTCGGACCTCATGGCACCCTGGCAAAAGCATCAGTCGTAGTCCTGCCTCTCCTCTCATTCATGTCATCCTGGAGCTGCTCCACGGCAGTCTGTATCTCTGTCACCTTGATGTCCAAATCATAGAACCTCTATTCCATGATCCTCTCTAAGCTTTCCTGGTTCTGAGTTAGGGCGGCTAGTCCTTGCTCAATCCGCAGGGTGGATGCAATCAGGTAACCAAGCTGCTCTTGTTTGGTTTTCAGAAAATATTTAGATGCCTCCTCTTGAGTAGGCATCCTGGCAGCTTTCTCCTTCTTCGCCTTCTCCTTCTTGGCTTGTGCTTGGGCAGATGATGGCTCATTCTCAGTCATGACCACTTGGTTATCTTCGAAATCTGGACGGATGGGCAGGTGTTCCTTATCCAAGAGGTATATGCCCGTGCCCATCTTGGAGTTGATGAGCTCCTGAATCTGTGGGGCATATCCACAGCTCCTCTTCTGGTCTGCTGCTGTCCTCTTAATGGTCTCTACCATTAGGCTCATCACCTTGAATTTCTGAGGCACGTCAAAGATATGAAGCAAGTTGATTGCATGGCCTCTGATCATCTTGTGATCTCCAGATTTGGGCAATAAGGTGTGCCTTAGAATCCAGTTGATAGTGAGCAGTCCTGATAGAAGATAGTGCACTGAGCCAAATTTGAACGTGTCAAGTGCTTCATTCGGAATCTCCTTGTACATGTTGGACATAGAGTTGTGGTCCTTATTTTTCTTGGCATAAATGTCCAAGTCATCATCCTGCTCTTCTGGGGCGTTGATTAGCTGAGCCCATTCAGCAACTGTGGACTGGTACCTCATACCCTCTGACGTCCAAGTTATCCTACCATCTGGATAAAAATGGGCTGTGGAGTAGAACTGCATGATTAGCTCCTCGTTCCACTTTGTGAGCTTCTGCCCAACAAAGTTTGCAACTCCACACGCACTAAAGCTGTCATACACTCCAGGATAGTGTTCCTCATTTTCGTTCATGTAGGTCCAGTCGACCCATCTCATGTCACATACTATTGGCTTCTTGTCAAGCAAAACTGTCTCATAGAAATCCTGCCGCTCCTTGGTGTGAAATCTGTAGTCCACTGCAGTCCTTCTCCTAGAAGCATACGGATCTGCTTCTCTCCACTTCCTCAGCCCTGAATCTCTCCTAAGCTTCATATCCCCAGCCACAGGATGAGCGTCGTTGTGGTCTGGGATCTTGGGCTTGAGCTTTCTAAGGACATTCTCTTCCTCTCCTCTGCAGCTTCAGGCACTGGGGCCTTGTTCTTTTCAGTGGCTGGGATGCTTCTTGTGTTTCTCTTTGGCTTTGGCTTTGGAGCTGACTTGGCCTTGGAAGCAGCTCCCCCTGATTTTATGGCATCACCCATTAGCTTGGGTGCCTTGGGTGCTGGTGCAGCAACCTCTTCTTCTTCCTCCTCATCTTCAATGATGGAGGCCTTGCCAAGCACTCTGGCTACAGTCTTCTTGACCCTTTCCTTCCTCTTTTTGCCTTCAGCAGCAACTGGCTCTGTGGATGCAGGCTTCTCAGTTGAAGCTCTAAACTTAGACATGGGCTGCCTGCCTGCTGGCCTTTTGAACTTCAACCCTGGCTTTGTAACTGCTGCTGGCTCAACTCTCTTGGAGGTGGCTTCCTCCTCTGCCACATAATCCTCATCTTCAGAATCCGAGGTTCTCTTCTTTCTCTAACGTGTGGCAGCTTTAGGCAGATTGCTGGGGGTGCTCCTGCTGCCATCATCTGAGGAACTTGAGGGGCTAGAGCCCTCACTCAACTGCACTTGCTGCTCTGACAAGTTCTGGCTGTCACTCTGGTCTGACATGATGCAAACTCTGACTGCTGACCCTGTGAATAGATTATAGATGAGATAGAGTGGATGAGCATCACAAAATGCAGAGATTTTTGCAAAAGAATAATTCAAAAACTTAGTTTTAGTTTCCCACTGAAATCATCTCGGATCTACCGATTTTCAAACTCGGTGACACCGAAGCAGTTTTGGCACCAGAACTAGTGAACTCGGTCAGACCGAGTCACAGTTCGGTGGCACCGAGACTGCTAGGGTTTCACAGAGTTCCAAAATCGGTCACACCAATAAGTAATTCTCGGTCAGACCGAGTTTTACTTGTGCAATGGCATAAGCCAAATCGGTGGGACCGAGTTTTTCAACTCGGTGGGTCCGAGATGGTTTCGGCGGAAACCTAACCCTAAAATTTTCGAATTAAACCTAATCTACGAGTTCATTGACTGGATAGGAGTTTATCAAACGTGGCAAGAATCATGATGATCACAATGTGCTAGGAATCGGATTGGAGAATAGCACAAAGATCGAGTCCATACCCTAGTTCGGCGGAGACTCGCTACGGCGGCAACGGCGGGGCAGAATTCCGTTGACGGCGATGGAGACCAGCGACTGGAGGCTGCTGGCGGCGAGGAGGACGATCTGGAGACCCAGGAGGCAGAGCGAGCTATGCGCAGGCGAAGAGGTTTCGGAGAAATTTCCAAAATTCTGCCCGTCACTATATATAGCCCGACCCTGTTGGTGTGACCGAGTGGAACAACTCGGTGACACCGAGATGCAAAACTGTATACAGTTATTGCAACTCGGTGTGACCGAGTGGTTCAAATCGGTTGCACCGAGATCGAAAACCTAGATCAACTTAATGATCTCGGTAGGACCGAAAGTATGGTATCGGTCAGACCGAGAATCACAAAGAGGTTTTGGAAGTTTAAGTCTATGACGAATCGGGGACTCCGAGCGCTCCTCACACAGAGTGGTTCAAATCTGACTTGATCAAGTTTTGTGATGCTGCATGAATAGTGTTTGAGACGAGAAAAGCATAGATAGCTAGAGGAGGTTCTTAGGCATTCTTGTCCATCCACTTGGCAAAAGAAGATAAAGCCAAACAATCAAAACAACAAGTGGATGTCCTCGAATGAGTAAAATATGCAACCAACATGCTCACACAATAAGATGGCAAATGAAATATGTGGCAAAGCATCCACAATCAATTCTAGCATCTATCAAGCAATTTGCGATGACTTGGTCATATATATATGAGTATATTGACTTAGGAGTCAAGTGAGAACACTTGATCGTAGGTCATACTCATCGTTTAAGCTCAAGTGGGGTTACCACTTTTACATAAAGCATTGTTGTACTCACATCTTTAGAGTTGCTTTAGCTCAAGTCTTAGAGTAAAGCTCCCCCTAGATGTGATATCCCCCTAAGAGGGATGAACTAACCTTGGGTTTTGTCGATGATGACTTCATATAGATGTTGAAGATATGGATGCTCAATGTTGATGTAGATCACTTGGAGCTATCCATTTGAGTGAATTGCACTTTCAATACCTACATGGGTTAGTCCCACAAGGAACAAACAAGGATATCCATAGACATAGAGTGATGCATACACAAGATGATGTCCATGAAAACTTTTGGTTACCTTGTCCCTTGTCTTACAAACAAGAGGGTTTGTGACTCCTTGAACTAGTGCATGATGTGGAAGTTGATTGCACTTGTTCTTGCCAAAATGGTGAGAGTGAAATATGTTGGCGGAGTCACCCTCAAGAACTCTCTAGTTCTTTTTCTTTTGGATCCACACCATCTTGATGCGAATCCTTGGAGTTTTAGTCGTACTTGATGAAGTGGAACTTGACGTGGTCTTGGGAATCCACTTGACTAAGGTCTTAGGAGCTTCTTCAAATGCATCAATCTCCTCTTGAAGCTTGTCCTTGCCTTTTTGCTTGTAGTCTTGTGGTGGAAGATCATCTTGAGCTTGTATCCCCTTGAAAGAGGTGTCATACTTCTCTGTTGAGGAACAAACTTTGTCTTGGCGTATTGATCTTCTTCCCATTCAACTCCATTTGCATTGAACTTTTGTTCAAAACCAACACCTTGATTCTTCCGGTGCATTCCTTGCTTGCGCACAATTTCCTCGAATTGCTTACTCCCGGCAAGGCTTTTGTACACTCCTTTCTCTATAATCCCCTTCAATAAGCTATTTTCTTGCTCAAGTGTACCTTGGCTAAGAGAATCATTAGTGGAATCAAGAGAACTACTAGAAGCAACAATATTGGATTTAGCATGATCATTGTTACTACTAGAGGAAGAATCTTTCTTGTTCTTGTTACTAGACTTGACTTGAGGCATGTAAGTGGATAATAGTAAACGCTTGGCAATGTAAGAAGAACTTTTCTTGCGGAGATCATCATTGATTGCTTTTAAGAACTCATGCTCTTGCTCAAGGTTGAGCTTTTCAAAGCGTAATTTCTCATGAGCTCTTAAAAGTTCTCGATGATCTTCGAAGATAGTTTCATGAGCTAACTTAAGAGTGTTTAGTTCTTTAGTTAGAGCCTCAATCTTCTCCTTATCATTGTCATTCGTTTTAGCATGATTAATTGATGTTTCATCATAGTACTCATCACTAGAGTTGTCAAGAAGCAAGTCATCATCACCTAACAAGTCATCTTCATCACTATTAAAATCAACATACTCGGGGTGTGTTACCTTAGGACCTTTGGCCATAAAGCATCTTCCAATTCCTTCATTTGGTGAGTCAAATATGTCGTAGGAGTTGGTTGACACAAGTGCTAGACCGGCAACACCTTCATCTTGAGTATCTTCGGAGTCGGAGTGATAACTTCTCTCGGAGTGGCTGTCGGAGTCGGAGCCGGATACCCATTCACCAACATGAGCTTGATGTCTTCGTTTTGTGTAGCTCCTTGATGATTTTTCCTTCCTTTCCGAATCCTTGCTTCTCCGTGAGTATCTACGTTCATAACGATCATCTCTACTCCTTCTCTCTCTTGGTGGTGATTCTTTGCTTCTTCTTTTTGGAGAATCTTCTCTTCTCTTGTAGGGAGCTGTACACTCATTGGAATAGTGTCCGGGTCTTCCACAATTATAGCAGTTTCGCTCTCGACTAGAAGATCTTTTGTCATTGTAGGACCTTGACTTGAAGCTTCTATCTTTGCTTCTACTCTTGTAGAGCTTGTTGAAGTTCTTCACCATTAAGCTCAATTCTTCATTGAAGTTTTGTTTCTCACTCGATGATGTGGGGACTTCACATGAGGCTTTGTAGGCACCACTTGATTTGTTGTGAAGTTCCTCTTTATCCTTGAGTGACATCTCATGAGCAACAATCCTTCCAATCACTCCCGTTGGTTTGAGATCTTTGTAATTGGGCATCATTTGAATCAATGTGCACACGGTATCATATTTCCCATCCAAGGCTCTTAGGATCTTCTTGATGATGAATCTATCAGTCATCTCTTCATTTCCTAAGACGGCCATCTCATTTGTGATGAGAGCAAGCCTAGAGTACATTTCGGCGACACCTTCACCATCCTTCATCTTGAACTTGTCAAGTTGACTTTGGAGCACATCCAACTTGGATTCCTAGATAGAGTCGGTACCTTCGTGCATATCAATCAAAGTGTCCCAAATTTCCTTTGCATTCTCAAGACGGCTAATTTTGTTGAATTCTTCGGGGCACAATCCGTTGAAGAGAATATCACAAGCTTGAGAATTGTATTGCAACATCTTCAACTCATCCGCGGTAGCTTCACGGTTTGGTTCCCTCCCATCAAAGAACTCACCTTGCAAACCAACACAAACAATAGCCCATACGACAGGGTTATGTCCGAGAATATGCATTTTCATTTTATGCTTCCAACTGGCAAAATTAGTACCATCAAAGTAAGGACCTCTACGGTGATAATTTCCCTCGCTAGACGCCATACTCTCCTAGGTTGTGAAACCAAGGCTATGACCACCAAAAGCTATAGAGATCAAGGCAAATGGAGACCAAAGCTCTGATACCACTTGTAGGATCGGAAGTATGTCTAGAGGGGGGGGTGATTAGACTACTTGACCAAATAAAAACTTAACCTTTTCCCAATTTTAGTTCTTGGCAGATTTTACCTATCTTAGGGCAAGTCAAGCAATCATCACACAATTCAAGCAAGCAACTTGCAACTTGCAAGAATATAAAGGGAAGGGTTTTGAGGATTCAAACGAAATTGGAGACAAGAATGTTTTTCCCATTGTTCGGATAGGTGGTGCTATCCTACATCCACGTTGATGGAGACTTCAACCCACGAAGGGTAACGGTTGCGCGAGTCCACGGAGGGCTCCACCCACGAAGGGTCCACGAAGAAGCAACCTTGTCTATCCCACCATGGCCATCGCCCACGAAGGACTTGCCTCACTAGCGGTAGATCTTCACGAAGTAGGCGATCTCCTTGCCCTTACAAACTCCTTGGTTCAACTCCACAATCTTGTCGGAAGCTCCCAAGTGACACCTAGCCAATCTAGGAGACAGCACTCTCCAAGAAGTAACAAATGGTGTGTTGATGATGTACTCCTTGCTCTTGTGCTTCAAATGATAGTCTCCCCAACACTCAACTCTCTCTCATAGGATTTGGATCTGGTGGAAAGAAGATTTGAGTGGAAGGCAACTTGGGGAAGGCTAGAGATCAAGATTCATATGGTTAGAATGGAATATCTTGGTCTCAACACATGAGTAGGTGGTTCTCTTTCAGAAAATATGAGTTGGAATGGTGTATGTGTTCTGATGGCTCTCTCCACGAGTGAAGAGGAGGTGGAGGGGTATTTATAGCCTCCACACAAAATCCAACCGTTACACACAATTTACCAATCTCGGTGGGACCGAATCAGAAAACTCGGTCGGACCGAAATAATAAACCTAGTGACCATTGGGAATTTCGGTGGGACTGACATGCAACTTGGTAGGACCGATTCGGTTAGGGTTTGGGCATAACGTAATCTCGGTGAGACCGATTGCACAAACTCGGTGAGTCCGGGTTTGGCAATAAGCTAACCAGAGAGTTGGTCAGGCAAACTCGGTGGGACCGACTCGCTCTTTCGGTGAGACCGAAAAGTTACAAGAAGGAAACATAGAGTTTACATTGCAATCTCGGTGGGACCGATTCGCTCTTTCGGTGAGACCGAAAAGTTACGAAAGGGAAACAGAGAGTTTGCAATCCCATCTCGGTGAGACTGAGATCCTTATCGGTAGGACCGAATTGCTAGGGTTTGGCAGTGGCAAATGACAAGTGAAACTCGGTGGCGCCGGATTGAAAGAATCGGTATGACCGAGTTTGGCTTAGGGTTTAGGTCATTTGTGGATATGGGAAAGTAGCTGAGGATTTTGGAGCAAATCATTAAGCACATAAAGCAAGAGGCTCACTAAGCAACACCTCATCCCTCCTTGATAGTATTGGCTTTTCCTAAAGACTAAATGTGATCTTGGATCACTAAAATATAAAATGAAGAGTCTTGAACTTTTGAGCTTGAGCCAATTCTTTGTCCTTAGCATTTTGAGGGTTCCACTTTCACATCCATGCCATGCCAATCATTGAGCTTTCCTGAAATAATCATCTTGAAATAGCATTAGCTCAATGAGCTATATGTTGTTATGAATTACCAAAACCACCTAGGGATAGTTGCACTTTCAGAACTGGCACTGCAGACGACCTCGGAGCTCGGGGCACTCTGGCAAAGGCATCAGTTGTAGTCTTGCCTCTCCTCTCCTGCATGTCATCCTGGAGCTGCTCCACTGCAGACTGAATCTCTGTCACTTTGACATCCAAGTCATAGAACTTTTGTTCCATGATCCTCTCTAAGCTTGCCTGGTTTTGAGTTAGGGTGGATAGTCCTTGCTCAATCTGCAGGGTGGATGCAATCAAGTAACCAAGCTGCTCTTGTTTGGTTTTCAGGAAATATTCAGATGCCTCCGCTTGAGTAGGCATCTTGGCAGCTTTCTCCTTCCTAGCCTTCTCCTTCTTGGCCTGTGCTTGGGCAGATGATGGCTCATTCTCAGTCATGACCACTTGGTTATCTTCAAAGTCCAGACGGATAGGCAGGTGTTCCTTGTCCAAGAGGTATATGCCCGTGCCCATCTTGGAGTTGATGAGCTCCTGAATCTGTGGGTCATATCCACAGCTCCTCTTCTGGTCTGCTGCTGTCCTCTTAATGGTCTCTACCATTAGGCTCATCACCTTGAATTTCTAAGGCATGTCAAAGATATGAAGCAAGTTGATCGCGTGGCCTCTGATCATCTTGTGATCTCCAGACTTGGGCAATAAGGTGTGCCTCAGTATCCAATTGATAGTGGGCAGCCCTGATAGAAGATAATGTACTCAGCCAAACTTGAAAGTGTCAAGTGCTTCATTTGGAATCTCCTTGTACATGTTGGACATAGAGTTGTGGTCCATCTTCTTCTTGGCATAAACATCCAAGTCATCTGCTTGCTCCTCTGGGGCATTTATCAGCTAAGCCCATTCAGCAACTATAGACTGGTACCTCGTACCCTCAGACATCCAAATTATCCTACCATCTGGATAAAAATGGGCTGTGGAGTAGAACTGCATGATGAGTTCCTCGTTCCACTTTGTGAGCTTCTGCCCAACAAAGTCCTCTACTCCACATGCCTTGAAGCTGTCCTGCACTCCAGGGTAGTACTCCTCGTTATCCTTGATATATTGCCAATCGACCCATCTCATGTCACAGACAATGGGCTTCTTGTCTAGCAGCACTGTCTCATAGAAATCTTGCTGCTCCTTGGTGTGAAACCTGTAGTCAACTGCAGTCCTTCTCCTTGAAGCATACGGGTCTGCTTCTCTCCACTTCCGGAGCCCTGAATCTCTCTTGAGTTTCATATCCTCAGCCATAGGATGAGCATCATTGTGGTCTGGGATCTTGGGCTTGAGCTTTCTGAGGACATTCTCTTCCTCTTCTTCTGCAGCTTCAGGCACTGGGGCCTTGTTCGTCTCAGCAGCTGGGATGCTTCTTGTATTCCTCTTTGGCTTGGGATTTGGAGCTGGCTTGGCCTTGGAAGCAGCTCCCCCTGATCTTATGGCATCACCCATTAGCTTGGGTGCCTTTGGTGCTGGTGCAGCCACCTCTTCTTCTTCCTCCTCATCTTCCATGATGGAAGCTTTGCCAAGCACTTTGGCTACAGTTTTCTTCACCCTTTCTTTCCTCTTCTTGCCCTCAGCAGCAACTGGCTCAATGGGAGTGGGCTTCTCAGTTGAAGCTCTTGCCTTTGACATAGGCTGCCTGCCTGCTGGCCTTTTGAACTTCAACCCTGGCTTTGTACCCTGTGCTGGCTCAACTCTCTTGGAGGCTGCTTCCTCTTCTGCCACATAATCCTCATCTTCTGAGTCTGAGGTTCTCTTCTTTCTCTGTCTTGTGGCAGCTTTAGGCAGATTGCTAGGGGTGCTCCTGCTGCCATCATCTGAGGAACTTGAGGGACTAGTGCCCTCACTCAGCTGCACTTGCTGTTCTGACAGGTTCTGGCTATCACATTGGTCTGACATGATGCAAGCTCTGACTGCTGACCCTGTGAATAGGTTATAGATAGGATAGAGTAGACGAGCATCACAAAATGCAGAGATTTTTGCAAAAGAATAATCCAAAAACTTAGTTTTCGTTTCCCACTGAAAGCATCTCGGATCTACCGATTTCTAAACTCGGTGATACTGAAGCAGTTTTGGAACCCAAACTAGTGAACTCGGTCAGACCGAGTCACAGTTCGATGGCACCGAGACTGCTAGGGTTTCACAGAATTCCAAAATCGGTCACACCGATAAGTAATTCTTGGTCAGACCGAGTCTCACTTGTGCAATGGCATAAGCCAAATCGGTGGGACCGAGTTTTTCAACTCGGTGGGTCCGAGATGGTTTCGGCGGAAACCTAACCCTAAAATTTTCGAATTAAACCTAATCTATGAGTTCATTGACTGGATAGGAGTTTATCAAACATGGCAAGAATCATGATGATCACAATGTGCTAGGAATCGGATTGGAGAATAGCACAAAGATCGAGTCCATACCCTAGTGCGGTGGAGACTCGCTACGGCGGCAACGGCGGGGTAGAATTCCCGTTGACGGGCTCTTGTGCTTCAAATGATAGTCTCCCCAACACTCAACTCTCTCTCATAGGATTTGGATCTAGTGGAAAGAAGATTTGAGTGGAAAGCAACTTGGGAAGGCTAGAGATCAAGATTCATATGGTAGGAATGGAATGTCTTAGTCTCAACACATGAGTAGGTGGTTCTCTCTCAGAACATATGAGTTGGAATGGTGTATGTGTTCTGATGGCTCTCTCTTCGAATGAAGAGGAGGTGGAGGGGTATATATAGCCTCCACACAAAATCCAACCGTTACACACAATCTACCAATCTTGGTGGGACCGAATCAATAAACTCGGTCAGACCGAAAAGGTAAACCTAGTGACCGTTAGAGATTTTAGGTGGGACTGACATGCAACTCGGTAGGACCGATTCTGTTAGGGTTTGGGCATAACGTAATCTCGGTGAGACCGGTTACACAAACTCGGTGAGACCGAGTTTGGTAATAAGCTAACCAGAGAGTTGGTCAGGCAAACTCGGTGGGACCGATTTGCTCTTTCGGTGAGACCGAAAAGTTACAAAAGGGAAACACAGAGTTTACATTGCAATCTCGGTGGGACCGATTCACTCTTTCGGTGAGACCGAAAAGTTATGAAAGGGAAACAGAGAGTTTGCAACCCCATCTTGGTGAGACCGAGATCCCTATCGGTAGGACCGAATTGCTAGGGTTTGGCAGTGGCTTATGACAAGTGAAACTCGGTGGCGCCGGATAGATAGAATCGGTATGACCGAGTTTGGCTTAGGGTTTAGGTCATTTGTGGATATGGGAAAGTGGCTGAGGATTTTGGAGCATATCATTAAGCACATGAAGCAAGAGGCTCATTAAGCAACACCTCATCCCTCCTTGATAGTATTGGCTTTTCCTAAAGACTCAATGTGATCTTGGATCACTAAAATATAAAATGAAGAGTCTCGAGCTTTTGAGCTTGAGCCAATCCTTTGTCCTTAGCATTTTGAGGGTTCCACTTTCACATCCATGCCATGCCAATCATTGAGCTTTCCTAAAATAATCATCTTGGAATAGCATTAGCTCAATGAGCTATATGTTGTTATGAATTACCAAAACCACCTAGGGATAGTTGCACTTTCACCAGACACTGCCAAGCGCGCCCGGAGTAACCCACAACAGGACCGCCTGGCACACTCTGAGCAAGCGTAGCAATGCAGCCCCAACCCCAGCTCTCGCGACATAGCGAAACCAGTACCTCGTGTACATAACTACGCCCTTGAAATACCATGGGCACAGGGGAAGGGGCACAATAATGGCATGCCCGAAATACGGCTTAAAATGTACTAGGGGCTGCCGGATTCTTTTTTAATTTTTTCTTACTTTCAGGACTCCATACTTCGGACGACCTGTTCGGCAATTCGATTGCCGCACAAACGATGGAAGATCCAGGGAAGCAGACAAGCCATGCCACATTATGGAACTCCCAGGTGGTCTTTGTTACGAGCAGTATACCTGTTTTAAATACAATTCCGCGGCCTGCCCCCGGTCAGGACATACTAATAGTTCAATATCTTTTGCTTACCGCACTATTTGTATCGTTCGGCTTTGATAAATAGCCTCTCTATAAACAATGCATAGCTTTCTGTCTATTTTTTTGCATTATCTTCTTTTCACATATATGTTTATTAAATGACATGATTGCACCCGTACACCATGGTACGGCAAAGACGCCAGGGGCTTCAGTACCCCTCATAATGGTGTGAGAAGTCCGTACACTTTCACAAGTGCGGCACCCCGAATTTATAGCACTATATGCATCGGCTCCGAATCATGATTTGGGTCAATAGTTGGGTTTGCCCGGCTCCTATGTTTTGGTGCCTTACGTTCTGCTCTATCGGCTAAGGTAGCACTAGGAGAACCACTGCGATTGTGCCCCGGTTCAGCTGGGTTAAGCACCTCAGTGGAGAAAGCTAAGACTGACTGTCATGATGTGGCGAGAGACCGGTCGCTGGTCGAGAGGTTTTTCGAGTCCCTAAAGGCTTATGCCTCTTCGAGCGAGGAGCTAGCTTTGTCCGGCCAAGGCGTGGATAGCGCCCCGAACTCGGTCTTCCGAACTAGGGGCTTCGCCGAAATTTAAAATTATAGAGCTCTATGGCTAAGTGAGAGTGTTCAAGCATTATAGTCCGATTGCCTGGTTCGTTGTGCTGAGTGCCTCCCTCGCAGGACCCAACTATGGGAAAAAGAGCGCTCAGGTTTATCCCGAACACCCCAGCACTAGTGGCATGGGGGCAGAAGCCGATGACTGGCCATCTCTCAATTTTTGATAAATGGCCGCACATAAAGTAATATTTTAAATTCAATAAGCATTGCTTAGCGCATATGAACAAGTTTTCAGCGCACAGGATAAACACGAGCGAGTTCATTCAAAAATCACATCCTTGGTACATTCATCCGCCACAAGGCGGGCACCTGCAAGAACATCCTTGTAGTAGTTCTCGGGCTTGCGATGCTCCTTCCCCGGCGGCGGCCCATCCTTCACAAGCTTCTCACCGTCCAGCTTACCCCAGTGCACCTTTGCACGGGCAAGGGCCCGACGGGCACCTTCGATGCAGACGGAGCGCTTGATGACCTCGAGCCTCGGACAGGCCTCCACCAGCCGCCGCACCAGCCCGAAATAGCTCCCAGGCAGGGCCTCTCCGGGCCACAGCCGAACTATGAAGCCCTTCATGGCCTGTTCGGCTGCCTTGTGGAGCTCGACCAGCTGTTTCAGCTGGTCGCTCAAGGGCACAGGGTGTCCGGCCTCAGAATACTGAGACCAGAACACCTTCTCCGTCGAGCTACCCTCTTCAGCTCGGTAGAATGCGGCGGCGTCGGATACGCTGCGGGGAAGATCTACGAATGCCCCTGGAGAGCTCCGGATCCAGGTAAGTAACAAGTAATTCACTTTTATATTTTTGCTTTGCATAAAGAATGCCTTACCCGCTGCTATCTTCCTCATCTCCTCCAACTCTTGGAAGGCCTTTTGGGCTTCGTCCTTGGCAGACTTGGCAGCCTCTAGGGCCGTCGCGAGCTCGGATGCTTGCGCCTTTGACTCAAGCTCCAAACTCTCATGTTTTTTCATGAGAGCCCGAAGCTCTTGCTGCACCTCGCTGACCTGAGCCCCAAGTCTGTCTCGCTCGGTGCGCTCCGTGGCCGTTTTCTTTTCGGCCTCAGACAGCGCCTGCTTAAGGGTCACCACCTCAGTCGTGGCCCCTACAATAAGCAGTACAATCCTGTTATTCTTTTCACAATCACGCCTTTTTATAGGCACTTTTTCTGTAAGGTATTTCTTACATTCTTTCTCCTCGAGCCGCCGCTTGGCAAGGCCGAGCTCTTGCTCGGTCCGCTCGAGGTCCTGCTTCAGGACACCCACCTCTGCAGTCAGTGCGGCGGTGGATAGCAGCGAAGCCTGCATACGCATATTGACTCTTTTTTTAGACTCCTGCGAAATTTAATAGACCCTCTATTCGGCTTTTCTTTCCTAACGCCAAACAGAGCATCGGGGGCTACTGTCTATGCGATAATATTTTTACATATTTTTACTTACCTCGAAGCCTGTTAGAAGGCTAGCGCAAGCTTCAGTCAGTCCGCTCTTGGCGGACTGAACCTTCTGGATCACCTTACTCATAATAGTACGGTGCCCCTCGTCGATGGAGGCGTCGTCAAGCACTTCCAGCAGATTGTCCGGCACCTCCGGTTGGACGGAGGCCGCCGGCTTAGAAGGCTTGCTCCTCTTGGAAGGAGTTCGCCTACCGCGGTCCGGAACTGTGGAAGATTCCGGCGCGGTGTTCGGCACAAAGCCGGACTGGGAGCCCTGGGGGGCCTTATCCCCTTCACTCCTGGAGTCCGGGAGGTGGCCTTGCGGCTCCACCGGGACCACCTCCTCCTACCACGGAGCTTGTCGCGAGGCCACTTCGGCGTCGTCCGCAGTGCGGGGGGAGACAGCGGGCGGAACTGAGTTCACTTCCGATGAGTCCAGGGAGCCACCCGACGATTCGTCGACTTCGGCCCGGGGCGGACTGCATAATTACATTCGACATTAGGGAAAGCTGTGCAACAAAGGAACATCAGGAGTTACTCTGATATCTGAACTTACGATTTCGCCGGACGCGTGGCCCTGTTTGGCCACTCCTCTTCTCCCTCTTCGGCGTCGGGGGCGTAGTCCAGCGGAGGGGTCTTCCTTTTCCTAGACCCCTCGGCCTCCCCCTTTGGGGCGGCCTTCCTCTTCTCTCCTCCCTTCGCTGGGGGGGGGGAGAGTTCTCTTCTTCCTCCTCCTCGTTTTCACGGGAGGAGGGCGTCTCGGACTCGTCAGATGACGAGTCCGACACCACCACGTTGCGGGTACTCTGTCGAGTCCCCGTGGTCTTCTTCTTCTTGGCCTTCTTCTCCGGCACCACATAAGGCGCCGGAGCCAGCAGCTTCACTAGTAGAGCTGGAGCTGGGTCTTCGGGCAGCGGAGCCGGACAGTTAATCGGTCCGGATATCGCCCGCCAAGCCTGTCAAAGGTAAGGGAGTTTAGATACCGCATAGAGTCAAACTATGAAAAAAGCTTAACATCCTGCAAAAGGTGTAGATGGCTTACCTCGCTAGCGTGATGCTGCGAGCTGTATCTGCGGTCCTCGGAAGCGGATGCGGGAGCCTCGGCACCCTTGAATAGCATCTTCCAGGCGTCTTCGTACGTCGTGTCGAAGAGCCTGCTGAGGGTTTGATGCTGCGCCGGGTCGAACTCCCACAGATTAAAATCCCGTTGTTGGCACGGGAGGATCCGGCGGACGAGCATAACCTGGATTACATTAACAAGCCGGATTGGCTTGTTCACCAGGGACTGGATGCATGTTTGCAATCCGGTCACCTCTTTTTCGTCACCCCACGACAGGCCCATCTCTTTCCAGGACACAAGCCACGTGGGGGGTCCGGATCGGAACTCGGGGGATGCGGTCCATTTCGGATCGCGCGGCTCGGTGATGTAAAACCACCCGGATTGCCATCCCTTTAGGGTCTCCACAAAAGAGCCCTCGAACCATAGGACGTTGGCCATCTTGCCCGCCATGGCGCCTCCGCACTCCGCCTGGCTGCCGTGCACCACCTTGGGCTTGACATTGAAGGTCTTGAGCCAGAGGCCGAAATGAGGGCGGACGCGGAGAAAAGCCTCGCACATGACGATAAACGCCGAGATGTTGAGGATGAAGTTCGGGGCCAGATCGTGGAAATCCAGGCCGTAGTAGAACATGAGCCCCCGGACAAATGGGTGGAGTGGAAAACCCAGTCCGCGGAGGAAGTGGGGGAGAAATACCACCCTCTCATGGGGCCCTGGGGTGGGGAGAAGCTGCCCCTTTTCGGGAAGCCGGTGCGCGATGTCCTTGGACAGGTATCCGGCCTTCCTTAGCTTCTTGACTTGGCCCTCCGTGGCGGAGGAGACCATCCACTTGCCTCCTGCTCCGGACATTGCTGGAGAAGGTTGAGGTGGGAAGTGCGGGCTTGGGCGCTGGAGCTCGGGTGCGCAGGAGATGGATAGGCAAAGGAGGAAGAAGGCGTAGGTAAAAAAGGTGGATCCTTATCCCCTTATATGGGCGGATGCGGTTGTGCGTCCCTGCCTGCCTAGTAAAACTCGCTTGCCTTCCAAGCGCCGTGATAAGTGGCGCGGTTGGGTTACCCATGTCCGTATTGATGAGAATCCCGTAAAAGGGGGGTACACGATCTCTGTTTTGACAAGACGTGCCAAGGAAACCCCCTCGCAAAACGTGCTAAGGTGGAGAAGTAAAAACGATTCGAGTAAAGGACTTGGCCGTAGTATGATGACGCACTGCGGAATACGTCAGCAGATTTGATTTGTGTTAATATTATTCTCTCTATGGCAATATGTGGAAGCTTATTTTGCAGAGCCGACACT
Source organism: Triticum monococcum (assembly GCA_034509565.1). NCBI lineage: Eukaryota > Viridiplantae > Streptophyta > Magnoliopsida > Poales > Poaceae > Triticum > Triticum monococcum. Next base: position 57,873,884 of record CM067846.1, on the reverse strand, counting down.
ACTCTTGGTGTTTACAATATTTTATGAAGGACTTGGAGGAGGAACCCGCCTTGCAATGCCGAAGACAATTTGCGCGCCGGACTCATCGTCATTGAAGCTTGGTTCAGGGGCTACTGAGGGAGTCCTGGATTAGGGGGTGTTCGGGTAGCCGGACTATACCTTCAGCCGGACTCCTGGACTATGAAGATACAAGATTGAAGACTTCGTCCCGTGTCTGGATGGGACTTTCCTTGGCGTGGAAGGCAAGCTTGGCGATGCGGATATTCAAGATCTCCTACCATTGTAACCGACTCTATGTAACCCTAACCCTATCCGGTGTCTATATAAACCGGAGGGTTGTAGTCCGTAGGACATCAACTCCATATACAACAATCATACCATAGGCTAGCTTCTAGGGTTTAGCCTCCTTGATCTCGTGGTAGATCTACTCTTGTACTACCCATATCATCAATATTAATCAAGCAGGACGTAGGGTTTTACCTCCATCGAGAGGGCCCGAACCTGGGTAAAACATCGTGTTCCCTGCCTCCTGTTACTATCCGGCCTAGACGCACAGTTCGGGACCCCCTACCCGAGATCCGCCGGTTTTGACACCGACAATGTGCCACAATAGTTTCAGATTCATAGCCATGAAAAGGATCAGATTCAACCAAAGTAATTATATCAGGATCAACAGAGAATTCATAATCCTTATCGGTAACACGGATAGGTGATGTAGCAAAAGCAGGGTCATGTTTCATTCTAGCATTTAGAGATTTCTTATTCCATTTAGCTAATAACCTCTTGAGTTCGTATCTATCTTTGCAAGCTAAAATAGCTAAAGAAGCTTATTTATCAAAAACATAACCCTTAGGAATAACAGGCAAATCTTCATCATCACTTTCATCAGTATCATCAGATTTAATATTTTCATTCTCTCTAGTCCTAGCAAGTGTTCATCAAGAAATTCACTAAGTCGCACAGTAGTATCAAGCATAGAAGTAGTTTCATCATAAGTATCATGCATAGCAGAAGTGGCATCATCAATAACATGCGACATATCAGAACGAATAGCAGAAGCAGGTTTAGGTGTCGCAAGCTTACTCAAAACAGAATGTGAATCAAGTGTAGAGCTAGATGGCAGTTCCTTACCTCCCCTTGTAGTTGAGGGATAGATCTTGGTTTTAGGATCTCTCAAGTTCTTCATAATGATAAGCAGATATAAATCCCAAGTGACTCAAAGAATAGAGCTATGCTCCCCGGCAACGGCACCAAAAAATAGTCTTGATAACCCACAAGTATAGGGGATCGCAACAGTTTTCGAGGGTAGAGTATTCAACCCAAATTTATTGATTCGACACAAGGGGAGCCAAAGAATATTCTCAAGTATTAGCAGCTGAGTTTTCAATTCAACCACACCTGGAAACTTAATATTTGCAGCAAAGTGTTTAGTAGCAAAGTAATATGATAGTAGTGGTAACGGTAGCAAAAGGTAACTGTAGCAAAAGTAATGTTTTTGGTATTTTGTTGTGATGATAACAATAGCAACGGAAAAGTAAATAAGCGAAGAACAATATATGGAAAGCTCGTAGGAAATGGATAAGTGATGGAGAATTATGCCGGATGCGGTTCATCATGTAACAATCATAACCTAGGGTGACACAGAACTAGCTCCAGTTCATCAATGTAATGTAGGCATGTATTCCGAATATAGTCGTACATTCTTATGGAAAAGAACTTGCATGCCATCTTTTGTCCTACCCTCCCGTGGCAGCGGGGTCCTTACGGAAACTAAGGGATATTAAGGCCTCCTTTTAATAGAGTACCAAAACAAAGCATTAACACATAGTGAATAAATGAACTCCTCAAACTACGGTCATCACCAGTAAGTATCCTGATTATTGTCACTTCGGGGTTAATGGATCATAACACATAATAGGTGACTATAGACTTGCAAGATAGGATCAAGAACTCTCATATATTGATGAAAACATAATAGGTTCAGATCTGAAATCATGGCACTTGGGCCCTAGTCTCAAGCATTAAGCATAGCAAAGTCATAGCAACATCAATCTCAGAACATAGTGGATACTAGGGATCAAACCCTAACAAAACTAACTCGATTACATGATAGATCCCATCCAACCCATCACCGTCCAGCAAGCCTACGATGGAATTACTCACGCACGGTGGTGAGCATCATGAAATTGGTGATGGAGGATGGTTGATGATGACGATGGCAACGGATTCCCCTCTCCGGAGCCCCGAACGGACTCCAGATCAGCCCTCCCAAGAGGTTTTAGGGCTTGGCGGCGGCTCCGTATAGTAAAACGCAAAGATTTCTTCTCTCTGATTTTTTCTCCCCGAAAGCAAATATATAGAGTTGGAGTTGGCGTCGGAGGAGCTCCAGGGGGCCCACGAGGTAGGGGGCGCACCCTAGGGGGGCAGGCGCGCCCCCACCCTTGTGGACAGGTGGTGGGCCCCCCTGGCCTTCATCTTTTGCAAGGATTTTTTATATTTTCCAAAAAGGTGTTCCGTGAAGTTTCCGGTCATTCCGAGAACTTTTGTTTCTGCACATAAATAACACCATGGTAATTCTTCTGAAAACAGCGTCAGTCCGGGTTAGTTCCATTCAAATCATGCAAGTTAGAGTCCAAAACAAGGGCAAAAGTGTTTGGAAAAGTAGATACGACGGAGACGTATCAGATATCCCTGGGGCAAAACGAGCAATCTTTAGCTCCCTGAGTTCACCCTTATTAACTACCTTCTTTAGTAATCTGGAAAGACCATCAATGACAAAGAGGAACAAGTAGGGGGAAAGAGGATCACCCTGGCGTAAACCTCTAGAGGGGAGAACTCCTCAGAAAGCTCCCCATTCACTCTTATAGCATAACAGACAGAAGTGACACACGCCATGACCCAACTCACCCATCTGGGGTTGAAGCCCAATTTAGTGAGCACACCTTTTAAATACTTCCAGTCCACATGGTCATAAGCTTTTGAAAGGTCCATTTTAAATGCGTAAAACGAATCACTTGAGTTTCTCCCTCTTTGGATGGCATGGAGGCATTCAAACGCAATAAGAGTGTTATCACTAATGAGCCTTCCTAGGATGAAAGCACTCTGTTCAATGCCAATAAGATCATCCAGGAACGGTCTCAAGCGGTTCACAATGCACTTCGGCACCACTTTGTAAATAACATTGCATAAAGAGATTGCCCAAAAATCTTTTAACTCCACCGCTTGGTTAGTCTTGGGAATGAGAACAATAGTAGTAGTATTCAACTCACTCGGCATGACACCATCCGTAAAGAATTGCTTAACAGCCCCAACCACCTCTTCCTTCAGAACATCCCAGTTTCGCTGGTAACCGTCCGTCCCTTGAGATTTTAGCGAACCAATCTAAAAAAGGGTGTCGCTGATCTCTTTTACAGCAAAATCTTCCATTAATTTATCATTCATCTCCTTTGTAACCAAAGTCTTAATATGATTCAGCAAGCATGCAGGGTTGACATTTGAGTCTTCTGTGAACAGATCATGGAAAAACCCCTTTGTGATCACTTTGATTTCTTCTTCATCGTTCATGAACTGACCATTGGCCTTTTGAAGTTTTTTATCTTGTTCTTTCTGGCACGCCACGAGGCCCTTCGCTGAAAATATTTTGTGTTTTGGTCGCCCTCATGAAGCCAAGTAACTATGCTCCTCTGAAGGTAAAGAAGCTCTTCTTGCAATAGCAATTCATCCGTTTTTGCTGATATGATCATTATTTCCTGCTCATTTGTGTTATAGTCCTTCATCAGATCCGCTAGTTCCCCTCTACACTTGGCTATTTATTTTTTAATTGAACCAATAGATTGCTTGCTCTAGGATTTGAGAACTTCCATGATACAATCCACCTTCTCTGATAGGTGCTTGAGGTCTCGGACAGGGGCGTGATGGTTCCAGGCATTCTCAATTATCTCAGCCAAGGCCTCTTCTCTCTCCCACATCACTTCCTAGTGGCCTTTTTCCTTTTTATTCTCCTAATATGCAACTTTTCTAGGCGGAGTAAAAGAGGTCAGTGGTCAGATCTCTGTGACGTAAGCTGATTGACACACGCATTAGAGAAATTGTCCTGCCATTCAGGCAAAGTGATGGCTCTTTCCAATCGCACACGAACATTTTTATCACACGACTGATTATTATTATACGTCCAACCCACTCCTTTAAACATAAGGTCATGCAAATTACATTCAGACAAAACATCCCTAAAAGCTTTCATCTAGGGCTCACTCCTTTTGTTTCTAGAGATATGTTCGATTTGCCACATGGCCTCATTAAAAATCGCCGATCATGAGCCAAGGTTCATTAGCGTTTGGTTTGATGCGTCTCAACAGATCCCACTGCTACCTCTTGAGCATGCGTTGGTTTTCCCTTGAAGAGGAAAGGGTGATTGAGGGAGTCCTGGATTAGGGGGTATCCGGACTGTTGGACTATGAAGATACAAGATTGAAGACTTCGTCCCGTGTCCGGATGGGACTGTCCTTGGCGTGGAAGGCAAGCTTGGCAATACAGATATTTAGATCTCCTTCCTTGTAACCGACTCTATGTAACCCTAGCCCCCTCCGGTGTCTATATAAACCGAAGGGTTTTAGTCCGTAGGACAACATACAATCATACCATAGGCTAGCTTCTAGGGTTTAGCCTCTCTGATCTCGTGGTAGATCAACTCTTGTACTACTCATATTATCAAGAATAATCAAGCATGACGTAGGGTTTTACCTCCATCAAGAGGGCCCGAACCTGGGTAAAACATCGTGTCCCCTCCCTCTTGTTACCATCCGCCTTAGACGCACAGTTCGGGACCCCCTACCCGAGATCCGCCGGTTTTGACACCGACATTGGTGCTTTCATTGAGAGTTCCTCTATGTTGTCACCATTGGGCTTGATGGCTCCTTCGATCATCGATAGCGATGCAGTCCAGAGTGAGACTTTTCTCCCCGGACAGATCTTTGTATTTGGCGGCTTCGCACTGCGGGCCAACTCGCTTGGCCATCTAGAGCAGATCGAGAGTTACGCCCCTGGCCACCAGGTCAGGTTTGGAAGCTTAAACTACACGGCCGATATCCGCAGAGACTTGATCTTCGACGGATTCGAGCACCTGCCGAGTGCACGCACGGTCACGATGAGCATGATTTAGCTCTACCATCAGACAATGTTCAGGAGATCGCACCGGCAACCGCTCCGTCCCTCAATTCAGAGCCAATTGCGCCATCCATGGATAGGTGGATAGACCCCGCCACGGAGGCCGTATTCTCAGCGGCGATCGAGCCAAGTATCGACCTTAGCCTTCACGGGAGCCGTGACGCCGAACTATCGGATTCTTCCCCGGCCATGGACTCTGAACTGCCTGCGCCCGTGCCTATCGAATCCAACTGGGCGCCGATCATGGAGTTCACCTCCGCGGATATCTTTCAGCACTCGCCCTTCGGTGACATACTGAACTCATTATGGTCTCTCTCCCTGTCAGGAGAGTCCTGGCCGAACTATGTTCGGCAGGATTGGGATGCGGATGACGAAGAAATTCGCCGCCCACCCACCACCCACTTAGTAGCCACTGTCAACAATTTAACCGACATGCTCGACTTCGACTCCGAAGTCATCGACGGTATGGACGACGATGCGGGAGACGAAGAGGAACCACTGCCCACAGGGCACTGGACAGCCACCTCATCATATGATATATACATGGTGGACACACCCAAAGAAGGCAATGGCGACGAGACAACGGAGGATGACCCCTCAAAGAAGCAACCCAAGCGCCGATGTCAGCGGCGCCGCTCTAAGTCTCGCCAAAGCAAAAGCGGTGACATAGGCACATGAGATAATAGCACTCCGAACAGTGCCGAAGACGACAACAATCCCCTCCAGCAAGATTTGGAGCAGGAGGATGGAGAAGCCAGCCCTCCCGAGAGAGCGGCAGATGGAGAGGTGGAGGATGATAATTACATGCCTCCCTCCGAAGACGAGGCAAGTCTCGACGATGACGAATTTGTCGTGCCAGAGGATCCCGCTGAGCAAGAGCGCTTCAAGAGCCGGCTTATAGCCATGACAAATAGCCTTAAGAAAAAGCAGCGGCAGCTTCAAGCTGATCAAGATTTGCTAGCTGACAGATGGATTGAAGTCCTTGCGCTCGAGGAATATGAACTCGAACGCCCCTCCAAGAGTTACCCAAAGCGCATGTTGCTACCCCGACTAGAGGAGGAAGCATTAAAACCTACATCTCCAGCATATGACGCGGTTGATCGTCCACCTCGTGGCCGCAACAGAGAGGCATTTCAGCCAAAAACTCAGCCCGCACCCCAATGCCACTCAAATAAAAATGACAAGGCACGGGGAAACACGCTAGACTTGCGAGACGTATTGGAGGACAAAGCAAAACACACAAGATTGATCTACGGATCACAAGGGCGTGCCACTATGCGAGATGATAACCGTCACACCGGATACAGTAAAAGTAAATCCGGCCGGGCCGAACACAGCGGACAAGACTCATTCGAGCTGCGTCGTGACATAGCCCACTATAGAGGCGCCGCACACCCCATATGCTTCAGAGACGAAGTAACGGATCACCAAATCCCAGAGGGTTTCAAACCTGTAAATATTGAATCATACGACGGCACAACAGATCCCGCGGTATGGATCGAGGACTTCCTCCTACACATCCACATGGCCCGCGGTGACGATCTACATGCCATCAAATACCTCCCACTCAAGCTCAAAGGACCAGCTCGGCATTAGCTCAATAGCCTGCCAGCAGAATCCATCGGCTGTTGGGGAGATCTGGAAGCCGCATTCCTCGACAACTTCCAGGGCACTTATGTGCGACCACCAAATGCTGATGACTTGAGCCACATAATTCAGCAGCCAGAGGAATCGGCCAGGCAATTCTGGACACGATTCCTGACAAAGAAAAATCAAATTGTCGACTGTCCGGATGCAGAGGCCCTAGTAGCTTTTAAGCACAACATCCGCGACGAGTGGCTCGCCGGGCACCTTGGCCAGGAAAAGCCAAAATCTATGGCAGCCCTCACGACACTCATGACCTGCTTTTGCACGGGAGAAGACAACTATCTGGCTCGCAGCAATAATATATCAAAGAACCATGGTACTTCGGATACCAAGGATAGCAATGGCAGGTCACATCGCAACAAACATAAGCGCCGCGTCAATAGCGACAATACCGAGGATACGACAGTCAATGCCGGATTCAGAGGCTCTAAACCCGGTCAGTGGAAAAAGCCATTCAAAATAAGCACCCCGGGCCCGTCCAGTTTGGACCAAATACTCGATCGCTTGTGCCAAATACATGGCACCCCCGACAAGCCAGCCAACCACACCAACAGGGAATGTTGGGTGTTCAAGCAGGCCGACAAGTTAAATGCCAAAAACAAAGATAAGGGGTCACATAGCGATGACGAGGAGGAGCCCCGGCAGCCGAACACTGGAGGACAGAAGAGGTTCCCCCCACAAGTGCGGACGGTGAACATGATATACACAACCCACATCCCCAAGAGGGAGCGGAAGCGTGCATTAAGGGATGTATATGCGTTGGAGCCAGTCGCCCTAAAGTTCAACCCATGGTCCTCCTGTCCGATCACCTTCGATCACAGGGACCATCCCACTAGCATCCGTCATGGCGGATTCGCCGCACTGGTCCTAGACCCAATCATCGATGGATTTCACCTCACTCGAGTCCTTATGGACGGCGGCAGCAGCCTGAACCTGCTTTATCAGGATACAGTGCGCAAAATGGGTATAGACCCTTCAAGGATCAAACCCACAAAAATGACCTTCAAAGGCGTCATACCAAGTGTAGAGGCCCATTGCACAGGCTCAGTCACACTGGAAGTGGTCTTTGGATCCCCGGATAACTTCCGAAGCGAGGAGTTAATCTTTGATATAGTCCCGTTCCGCAGTGGCTATCATGCACTGCTCGGGCGAACCGCATTAGCAAGATTCAATGCGGTACCGCACTATGCATATCTCAAGCTCAAGATGCCAGGACCTCGGGGGGTCATCACACTCAATGGAAACATAGAGCGCTCTCTCCGCACAGAGGAGCACACTGCGGCCCTCGCAGCAGAAGCGCAAAGCAACCTCTTAAGGCAATCCACCAGTTCGGCGATTAAGGACCCGTACACCTTCAAGCGCGTCCTGAGTAATCGACAACAATACTAACTGGCACGTTCCGAGCTCGCATAGCAATGCGGCCCCCACCCCAGTCCCAGCCAAACGAAAAAATCTGTGCCATGCGTACATAATTACGCATTGAAAATACCATGGGCACAGGTGGGGAGGGGGGCACGACTACGGCACGCCCCAATACGTGACTCAACCGCACTAGGGGCTTCCCGCTTTGTTATTTTTCTTTCTTTCAGGACTTTAATCTCTGGAAGCCCCGTCCAGCAGTACGATTGCCGGACACATGATACAACAACCAAGGAGGCAGAAAGCTACGTCGCATCAAGGAATTCCCAGGTGGTCTCTGATAACGAGTGAAATACCTGCTTTAAATACCATTCCTCAGCCTGCCGTTGGAGGGGACATGTCATATAGTCCTACTTTTTGCTTATCGCACTACTTGTATCATTCTGCTTCGACGCACCTTTTTGAATAAACAATGCATAGAAGTAGACTATTATCGCATTCTTCTTATATATATATATATATATATATGTTCATTCACAACATTCAACACCCGTACACTCTGGTATGGCCAATACGCTAGGGGCTTAAGTGTACCCCATAATACGGCGTGAGAAGTCCGAACACTTTCGACAGTGCGACACCCCGAACTTATAGCATTATATGCATTAGCTCCGAATCATGTCTTGGGTCAATAGTTGGGTTTGCCCGGCTCCCATGTTTTGGTACCTTACATTCCGCTATATCGGCTAAGGTAGCACTGGGAGAACTACTACGATTGTGCCCTGGTTCATCTGGGCTAAGCACCTCAGTAGAGAAAGCTAAAACTGACTGTCATGATAAGGCGAGAGCTGGTCGCTGTTCAAGAGGTCTCGAGTCCCTAAAGACTTATGCCGCTTAGAGCGAGGAGTCGACTTTGTCCGGCTTAAGGTGTATATAGCGCCCTGAATTCGACCTTCTGAATACTAGGGGCTTTGCCAAAATTTAAAATTGTAGACTTCTATGGCTAAGTGAGAGTGATAAAGCATTATAGTCCGATTGCCTTGTTCGTTGAGCTGAGCACCTCCCTCGAAGGACCCAATAATGGGAAAAAGAGTGCTCAGATTTAGCCTGAACACCCCAGCACTCGTGGCATGGGGGCAGAAGCCGACGATTGGCCATCTCTCAGATTTGATAAACAGCCGCACAGAAAGTAATATTTTAAATTCAAACAAGTTTTCATAATACATGATCACACGAGCAAGTTCATTCAAAAATTACATCCTTCGCACACTCGTCCGCCACAAGACAGGCACCCTTCAGGACACCCTCATAATACATTTCGGGGTGGCGATGCTCCTTGCCCTGTGGCGGCCCCTCCTTCACCAGCTTCTCGGCATCCATCTTGGCCCAGTGCTCCTTCGCACGGGCAAAAGCCCGGCGTGCACCTTCGATGCTGACGGACCGCTTTATGACTTCCAGCCGTGGGCAGGCATCCACAAGCCGCCTCACCAGGCCGAAGTAGCTGTTGGGAAGGGAGTTGCCAGGCCACATCCGGACTATGAGGCCCCTCATGGCCTGTTCGGCCGCCTTGTGCAGCTCGACCAGTTGCTTCAGCTGGTCACTCATAGGCATCGGGTGTTCGGTCCCAGTATACTGAGACCAGAACAACTTCTCCGTCGAGCTTCCCTCCTCGGCCTGGTAATATTTCGCGGCATCTGACACGCTGCGGGGCAAATCTGCGAATGCTCCTGGAGAGCTCCGGACTCGGGTAAGTAACAAGTAATTTACTTTCACATGCTTGCTTTGCATATTGAATGCCTTACCCGCCGCTATCTTCCTCATCGCCTCAATCTCCTGGAGGGCCTTTTGGGCTTCAGCCTTGGCATGCTTTGTGCTCTCAAGGGCCGCGGCAAGCTCGGACTCTCGCGTCTTCGAGTCAAGCTCCAAAGCCTCGTGCTTCTTCAGGAGAGCCTGGAGCTCTTGCTGCACCTCGCCCACCCGTTCCTCTTGTTTTTCCCGCTCGGTGTGCTCCTTGGCCGCTTTGTTTTCGGCCTCGGACAGCGCTTGCTTCAGGGTCGCCACTTCGGTCGTGGCCCCTGGCACATCCATGATGATCCTGTCATTTCACAACCGCATCTTTATATATATATATATATATATATATATATATATATATATCTATGGACAAGGCATTACTTACCTTTGTTCTCCTCGAGCTACCTCTTGGCAAGGCCGAGCTCTTTCTCGGACCGCTCGAGGTTCTGCTTCAGTGCGGCGACCTCCGCAGTCAGTGCGGCAGAGGTCAGCAGCGAAGCCTGCATACGCATATAGACATACTTATATTGGACTCCTGCAGATATTATTTGATCCTCTATTCAGCTTTTCTTTGTGAACACCAAATAGAGCATCAGGGGCTACTGTCTATGCGGTAATATTTTTCCTATATTTTAAATACTTACCTCAAAGTCTGTTAGAAGGCTGGCACATGCTTCAGTCAGTCCACTCTTGGCGGACTGAACTTTCTTGATCACCGCACTCATAATACTGCAGTGCTCTTCGTTGATGGAAGCGCCGCGAAGCGCTCCTAGCAGTTCATCTGGTGCCTCTGGATATATAGAGGTCACCGGCACGGACGGCTTGCCCCTCTTGGAAGAGGGCCGCCTGCCCGAGTCCAGAACCACTGGAGGTTCCGACGCGGTGTCTGGCTGAGGGCCGAACTTGGAGCCCCTGGGAGCCTTGCTCCCTTTGCTCCTGGAGTCCTAAAGGTCGCCTTGAGGTGCCTCCGGGACTGTCTGCCCTGGCTCGGTGCCCCTTCAGACAATACCTCGGCATTGTCCGTAGGGCAAGGAGAGGAGGCGGTTGGAAGTGTATCACTATTCATGTCCGACGAGTCCAAGGAACCATCCAACGATGATACGTCGATATGGGCTTGGGGCGGACTGCATAATCATATTCGACGTTAGGAGAAGCAGTGCAACAAAAGTATGCTATGAGTTACTCTGGTATCCGAATACTTACGACTTCGCCAGGGGCTTGGCCCTGAGCAGCCACTCGTCTTCGCCGTCAGCGGTGGTGGTGGAACAGTCCGGAAGGGGAGTCCTTCCCTTCTTGGACCCTTCGGCCTCCCCGGTTGGGGTGGCATTCCTTTTCTTGTCTCCCCCGGTTGGAGGGGGAGAATCTTCGTCTTCCTTCTCCTCGTTTTCATGGGAGGAGTGCGTCTCGGAGTTATCGGACGATGAGTCCGATACCACCTGGCGTCGGGAACTCTTTCGGGTTCCCTTGGCCTTCTTCTTGGTCTTCTCCGGCACCTCATAAGGAGCCGGAGTCCGCATCTCCGCCAGGAGAGCGTCCGCAGGGTCTTCGGGAAGAGGGGCCAGACAGTTAATATGCTCCGATGTCTCCACCAGTCCCGTCAAAGGCATGGGAGCTCAAACCCCGCGCATGGTTAAGCTATGGGAAATAAATACCCTACCAGATGTACAGAACTTATCGGATTCGCAGGGCGCTTCGCGCTTAGCCCGCGGTCCTCGGTAAGAGAAGGGGGGACCTTGGCGCCCTTGAACAGCACCTTCCAGACGTCCTTATGCATCATGTCGAAGAGCTCGTGTAGAGTCTGGTGCTGGGCCGGGTCGAACTCCCATAAGTTGAAAGCCCGTTGTTGACACGGGAGGATCCGACGGAAGAGCATGACCTGGACTATGTTGAAAAGCTTAAGTTTCTTGCTTATCATGTTCCGGATACACTTCTGGAGTCCGTCCAGCTCCATCGATGAGCCCCAGGACAGGCCCTTCTCCTTCCAGGAAGTGAGCCGCGTGGGGATTCCGGATCGAAACTCGGGGGCCGCCACCCAGTTGGTGTCGCGTGGCTCGGTGATATAGAACCACCCCGATTGCCACCCCTTTATGGTCTCCATGAAGGAGCCCTAGAGTCATATAACATTGGGCATTATGCCCACCATGGCTCCGCCGCATTCCGCTTGTTGGCCGCCAACCATCTTCGGCTTGATATTGAAGGTCTTCAGCCACAGGCCGAAGTGGGGCCATATGCGAAGGAAAGCCTCGCACACGATGATGAACGCCGAGATGTTGAGGATGAAATTCGGGGCCAGATCATGAAAGTCCAGCCCATAATAGAACATAAGGCCGCGGACGAATGGATGGAGGGGAAACCCCAGTCCGCGGACGAAGTGGGGGAGGAAAACCACCCTTTCGTGAGGTTCCAGGGTAGGGACGATCTGCCCCGCAGCTGGCAGCCGGTGCGTGATATCCGCGGCTAAGTATCCGGCTCCACATAGTTTCTTGATGTGTCCCTCCGTGACAGAGGAGACCATCCACTTGCCTTCCTCTCCGGACATGTTTGGGGAGAGTTGAGGAGGAGGATGTGGACTTGGGCGTTGGAGCTCGAGTGCGCGAAAATGGATGAGCAAGGAGGAAGAAGGCGTGGGTAGAAAAAGGTGAAACCTTATACCTTTATAAGGTCGGACGGAACTATGCGTCCCCACCAGCCTAGTAAAACTCGCTTATCCCCCAAGCGCCGTAACTGATGGCGTGGTTGGGTTACCCACATCAGTATTGATGGGAATCCCGTAATAAGGGGACACGATCTCTGCTTCAACAAGACGTGCCGAGGAAACTGCCTCGCAAAACACGCTGAGATAGGTTATGAAAAACAATTCGAATAAAGAGCTGGCTATGGTGTGATGCCACGCTGCAGGGTACGTCAGCGGATCAGATTTGTGGAAATATTATTCTCTCTACGGTAGTATGTGGAACTTGTTTTGCAGAGCCGGACACAATCTTCGTGTTCAAAATCTTCTATGAAGTATTCAGAGGAGGAACCCGCCTTGCAATGCCGAAGACAATCTGTGCGCCGGACTCATCGCCATTGAAGCCTGGTTTAGGGGCTACTGAGGGAGTCCTGGATTAGGGGGTATCCGGACAGCCGGACTATATCCTTTGACCGGACTGTTGGACTAAGATACAAGATTGAAGACTTCGTCCCGTGTCCGGATGGGACTCTCCTTGGCATGGAAGGCAAGCTTGGCAATATGGATATTTAGATCTCCTTCCTTGTAACCGACTCTGTGTAACCCTAGCCCCCTCCAGTGTCTATATAAACCGGAGGGTTTTAGTCCATAGGACAACATACAATCATACCATAGGCTAGCTTCTAGGGTTTAGCCTCTCGGATCTCGTGGTAGATCAACTCTTGTACTACTCATATTATCAAGAATAATCAAGCAGGACGTAGGGTTTTACCTCCATCAAGAGGGCCCGAACCTGGGTAAAACATCGTGTCCCCTGCCTCTTTTTACCATCCGCCTTAGACGCACAGTTTGGGACCCCCTACCCGAGATCCGCCGGTTTTGACACCGACAGTGATGCAGCAAAGTAGTGTAAGTATTTCCCTCAGTTTTTGAGAACCAAGGTATCAATCCAGTAGGAGACAACGCTCAAGTCACCTAGTACCTGCACAAACAATCAAGAACCTCACAACCAATACGATAAAGGGTTGTCAATCCCTTCATGGTCACTTGCGAAAGTGAGATCTAATAAAGATAGTAAAGTAAATATTTTTTGGTATTTTTGTTGTATAGATTGGAAAGTAAAGATTACAAAATAGTAAACGAGATGCGATGTAAATAAAAGAGATGCAATACAATAAGAAAGAGACCCGGGGCCCATAGGTTTCACTTGTGGCTTCTCTCAAGATAGCATGTATTACGGTGGTTGAACAAATTACTTCCGAGCAATTGATAGAAAAGCGCATAGTTATGAAGATATCTAAGGCAATGATCATGAATAAAGGCATCACGTCCGTGTCAAGTAGATCAAAATGATTCTACATCTACTACTATTACTCCACAAATCGACTGCTATCCACCATGCATCTAGAGTATTAAGTTCATAAGAACACAGTAACGCACTAAGCAAGATGACATGATGTAGAGTGATAAACTCAAGCAATATGACATAAACCCCATCTTTTTATCCTTGATGGCAATAATACAATACGTGCCTTGCTGCCCCTACTGTCACTGGGAAAGGACACCGCAAGATTGAACCTAAAGCTAAGCACTTCTCCCATTGCAAGAAAGATCAATCCAGTAGGCCAAACTAAACCGATAATTCAAAGAGACTTGCAAAGATATCAAATCATGCATATAAGAATTCAGAGAAGAACCAAATAATATTCATAGATAATCAAGTTCATAAACCCACAATTCATCAGATCTTGGCAAACACAACGCAAAAGAGTATTACATCGAATAGATCTCCAAGAACATCGAGGAGAACTTTGTATTGAAGATCAAAGAGAGAGACGAAGCCATCTAGCTAATTAGACCCGAAAGTCTGTGGTAAACTACTCACGCTTCATCGGAGAGGCTATGGTGTTGATGTAGAAGCCCTCCGTGATCGATTCCCCGTTCGACAGATCGCCAGAAAAGGCCCCAAGATGGGATCTCACGGGTACAAAAGGTTGCGACGGTGGAAAAGTGGTTTCGTGGCCCCCCCTGATGTTCCTAGGGTATAAGAGTATATATAGGCGAAAGAAGTGCGTCGGTGGAGATCCGTGGGGCCCATGAGGGTGGGGGCGAGCCTACCCCCCCGGGCGCGCCCTCCTGCCTCGTGGCCGCCTCATGGAGTACCAAACTTCAACTCCAAGTCTCTTGGTTTTCTTTCGGTCCAAGAAAGATCATCGTGAAGGTTTCATTCCGTTTGGATTCCGTTTGGTATTACTTTTCTGCGAAACACTAAAATAGGCAAAAAAATAAACTGACACTGGGCCTCCGATTAATAGGTTAGTCCCAAGAATAACATAAAAGATCATATTAAAGCCCATTAAACATCCAAAACAGATAATATAATAGCATGGAACAATAAAAAATTATAGATATGTTGGAGACGTATCAAGCATCCCCAAGCTTAATTCCTGCTCGTCCTCGAGTAGGTAAATGATAAAAACAGAATTTTGGATGTGGAATGCTACCTAACATATTTATCAATGTAATTTTCTTTATTGTGGCATGAATGTTCAGATCTGATAGATTCAAGACAAAAGTTTAATATTGACATAAAAATAATAATACTTCAAGCATATTAACAAAGTAACTATGTCTTCTCAAAATAACATGGCCAAAGAAAGTTCATCCCTACAAAATCATATAGTTTGGTTATGCCCCATCTCAGTCACACAAAATATTCAAATCATGCACAACCCCGATGATAAGCCAAGAAATTGTTTCATACTTTAGCATTCTCAAACTTTTTCAACTTTCATGCAATACATGAGCGTGAGCCATGGACATAGCACTATAGGTGGAATAGAGTGGTGGTCGTGGAGAAGACAAAAAGGAGGACGATGGTCTCACATCAACTAGGCATATCAATGGGCTATGGAGATGCTCATCAATACATATCAATGTGAGTGAGTAGGGATTGCCATGCAACGGATGCACTAGAGCTATAAATGTATGAAAGCTCAATGAAAGAAACTAAGTGGGTGTGCATCTGCTACCTCTTGAGCACTGCGTTGGTTTTCCCTTGAAGAGGAAAGAGTGATGCAGCAATGTAGCGTAAGTATTTCCCTCAGATTTTGAGAACCAAGGTATCAACATAGTAGGAAGCCACACGCAAGTCCCTCGTACCTACACAAACAAATAAGAACCTTGCAACCAACGCGATAAAGGGGTTGTCAATCCCTTCACGGTCACTTACGAGAGTGAGATCTGATAGAGATAATAATGATAAGATAAATATTTTTGGTATTTTTATGATATAGATTGAAAGTAAAGATTGCAAAATAAAATAGATTGGAAACTTATATGATGGAGAATAGACCCCGGGGCCATAGGTTTCACTAGTGGCTTCTCTCAAGATAGCATAAGTATTACAGTGGGTGAATGAATTACTATCGAGCAATTGATAGAAAAGCGAATAATTATGAGAACATCTAGGCATGATCATGTATATAGGCATCACGTCCATGACAAGTATTACAGCAAGATCGCAAATTGATGGACCGCTATCCAGCATGCATCTAGAGTATTAAGTTCATAAGAACGGAGTGATGCTTTAAGCAAGATGACATGATGTAGAGGGATAAACTCATGCAATATGATATAAACCCCATATTTTTATCCTTGATGGCAACAATACAATACGTGTCATTTCCCATACTGTCACTGGGCTCGAGCACCGCAAGATTGAACCCAAAGCTAAGCACTTCTCCCATTGCAAGGAAGATCAGTCTAGTAGGCCAAACCAAACTGATAATTCAAAGAGACTTGCAAAGATAACCAATCATACATAAAAGAATTCAGAGAAGACTCAAATATTGTTCATAGATAATCTTGTTAATAAACCCACAATTCATCGGATCTCGACAAACACACCGCAAAAGAAGATTACATCGAATAGATCTCAAAGAGAATCGAGGAGAACTTTGAATTGAGATCCATAGAGAGAGAAGAAGCCATCTAGCTAATAACTATGGACCCGAAGGTCTGAGGTAAACTACTCACACATCATCAGAGAGGCTATGGTGTTGATGTAGAAGCCCGCCGTGATCAATGCCCCCTCTCGCGGAGCGCCAGAAAAGGCCCCAAGATGGGTGATGACCCACAAGTATAGGGGATATATTGTAGTCCTTTCTATAAGTTAGAGTGTCGAACCCAATGAGGAGCAGAAGGAAATGATAAGCGGTTTCCAGCAAGGTATTCTCCGCAAGTACTGAAATAAGTGGTAACAGATAGTTTTGTGATAGGATAATTTGTAACGAGCAACAAGTAACAAAAGTAAATAAAGTGCAGCAAGGTGGCCCAATACTTTTTGTAGCAAAGGACAAGCCTGGACAAATTCTTATATAGAGAAAAGCGCTCCCGAGGACACATGGGAATATCGTCAAGCTAGTTTTCATCACGTTCATATGATTCGCATTCGGTACTTTGATAATTTGGTATGTGGGTGGACCGGTGCTTGGGTACTGTCCTTACTTGGACAAGCATCCCACTTATGATTAACCTCTATTGCAAGCATCCGCAACTACAACAAAAGAATTAAGGTAAACCTAACCATAGCATGAAACATGTGGATCCAAATCAGCCCCTTACTAAGCAACGCATAAACTAGGGTTTAAGCTTCTGTCACTCTCGCAACCCATCATCTACTTATTACTTCCCAATGCCTTCCTCTAGGCCCAAATAATGGTGAAGTGTTATGTAGTCGACATTCACATAACACCACTAGAGGATAGACAACATACATCTCATCAAAATATCAAACGAATACCAAATTCACATGACTACTAATAGCAAGACTTCTCCCATGTCCTCAGGAACAAACGTACTACTCACAAAGCATATTCATGTTCATAATCAGAGGGGTATTAATATGCATATAGGATCTGAACATATGATCTTCCACAAAATAAACCAACTAGCATCAACTACAAGGAGTAATTAACACTACTAGCAACCTACTAGTACCAATCCCGGACTTGGAGACAAGAATTGGATACAAGAGATGAACTAGGGTTTTGAGAGGAGATGGTGCTGGTGAAGATGTTGATGGAGATTGCCCTCTCCCGATGAGAGGAGCGTGGGTGATGATGATTTCCCCCTCCCGGAGGGAAGTTTCCCCGGCAGAACAGCTCCGCCAGAGCCCTAGATTGGTTCCGCCAAGGTTCCGCCTCGTGGCGGCGGAGTTTCATCCGAGGAGATGGCTTATGATTTTTTCCTCATCGAAAGACTCCATATAGCAGAAGATGGCCATCGGAGGGCTACCAGGGGGGCAACGAGGTAGGGGGGCACGCCCAGGGGGGTAGGGCGCGCCCCCACCCTCATGGGCAGGGTGTTCCCCCCTGGTGAACTTCTTGCGCTCAGTATTTTTATATATTCTGAAAACGTCTTCCGTGAAGTTTCAGGACTTTTAGAGCTGTGCAGAATAGGTCTATAATATTTGCTCCTTTTCCAGCCCAGAATCCCAGCTGTCGACATTCTCCCTCTTTATGTAAACCTTGTAAAATAAGAGAGAATAGTCATAAGTATTGTGACATAATGTGTAATAACAACCCATAATGCAATAAATATCGATATAAAAGCATGATGCAAAATGGACGTATCAACTCCCCCAAGCTTAGACCTTGCTTGTCCTCAAGCGAAAGCCGAAATCGAAAAATATGTCCACATGTTTAGAGATAGAGGTGTCGATAAAAGTAAAATACGTACATGAGGGCATCATGATCATTCTTAGAACAGCAACTTACATAATTCTTGTCATATGATTTCTTATGCTAGAGTAATAATTCAATCACAATTTCAAGTATGAATCGTAAACTTCATTGAAAACTAACAAACTATAATCTCAGTCATTGGAGCAATTCCAATTTATCATAACATAGGAAAGAGTCAATATATAAGAGCTTTTCAGCAAGTCCACATACTCAACTATCATATAGTCTTTCGCAATTGCTGACACTCATGCAATACTTATGGGTATGGAGTTTTAATCAGACACAGAGAAAGATAGGGGCTTATAGTTTTGCCTCCCAACGTTTTACCTCAAGGGTAATGTCAACAATAATAGTTCATGAAAACTCACATCCAATTAGCCATATATACCAGGATCTTTCCAACATACTGTGCTTGCCAAAGGATAAAATGTAAAAGGAAGGGTGAAGATCACCATGACTCTTATGCAAGGTAGGAGATAAAAGTAAAAGATAGGCCCTTCACAGAGGGAAGCATAGGTTGTCATGCGCTTTTATGGTTGGATGCACAAAATCTTAATGCGAAAGAACATCACTTTATATTGCCACTTGTGATATGGACCTTTATTATGCAGTATGTCGCTTTTATTTCTTCCATATCACACGATCGTATAAAGCTTATTTTCTCCCACACTAATAAGTCATACATATTTAGAGAGCAATTTTTATTGCTTGCACTGATGACAACTTACTTGGAGGATCTTACTCAATCCATAGGTAGGTATGGTGGAGTCTCATGGCAAAACTGGTTTAAGGGTGTTTGGAAGCACAAGTAGTATCTCTACTTGGTGCAAAGGATTTGGCTAGCATGAGGGGGAAAGGCAAGCTCAACCATGTTGGATGATCCATGACAATATAATTTATCTCAGATGTAAGAAAACATAACCCATTACGTTGTCCAACATCAACTCTTTTGGCATGTCATATTTTAATGAGTGCTCACAATCATAATAGATGTCCAAGATAGTATATTTATATGTGAAGACCTCTCTTTCTTTATTACTTCCTATTAATTGCAACGATGACCAAAACTATGTTTGTCAATCCTCAATAACTTTTATTCATCATACTTTTTCTATGTGAGCTCATTACTCTCCATAAGATCCATATGATCTCTTTGTTTCCTTTTTTATTTATTTCTCTTTTCTTTTATTCACTTAGGATCATGGAAAAATAATCAAACCCTTGACTCAACACTAATCTTTATTATATATATCTCCCGACTCAATTACATAGAAGGATCATAAAGCAAAACTCACAACTAGATCATACTAAAAGATTTTATTCTACTAGATCAAGATATTACCAAAAGGATCGAACTAAGAAAAATGGTAAAGATAAAAGTGATGGTGATACGATACCGGGGCACTCACCAAGCTTGGCAGTTGCCAAGGGGAGTGCCCATACCAGATACTCAATTCTTCTTTGTTGGTGGAGAAGGTGATGGTTTTGTTGATGGCGTAGGCTTGTCGTCCTTCTTCCAAGGCATAGGCTCACCATCATAGAAGGATGATCGAGTCTCCTGAAACCTCAAATCTACAGCCAAACTCATCCTCTTGAATCTATATTCATACTCACAGTTTTGATTTTCCAGGTCATAGATCTGGGCTTGGAGGTGCTCGATTTTCTCATGAAGCTTGAAGATGGCCTCCCCAATGTCCTTGATGTTCAGCTTGTGGTTGTTGGTGAACTCCGTGATCATAATGTGATTGGAATTGAGTCCACGCTCCACCATCTCCTGACACTTGAAAACTTCTTGCTCCAATGCCTTGAGCCTTGCCTCCGTGCTTCCGGTCTTCCTTGGTCCCTCAACATCGCGGATGTGCAACAACCCCTCACGAATCTCCATGCTTTGAGGGTGTTGCATCACTTCCGCGAGGTAGGGGTTGATGACCTTCTCGAAGAACTAGTCCTTGGGGGCACTTGAAGACGACCTGGATCTGTCAGAAAAACAACTCGAAACAAAGACAGGAGATTTTTGCGTGATACGGGAGTCAAAACCTCCGGGATATTATATAATGAATTTTTACCGACCAAATACGTGTTCTGTAAGAAAACGGAGTCTGGAGAGCACACGAGGTGCTCACGAGGTAGGGGGCGCGCCCAGGGGGGTAGGGCGCGTCCTCCACCCTCGTGGAGCCCTTGTGTCCTTCCCGGACTGCTTCTTATTTTTCTATTTTTCTAAATATTCCAAAATGGAGAAATATTGCCTTAAAAACTATTTTGGAGTCGGTTTACTTACCGCACCACATACCTATTCCTTTTTGGAGTCTGAAACATTCCGGAAAGTGTCCCTTATGTATTCCTCCGGGGTTACAGTTTCAATAACATTGGTTTCAACATTTATGGGATTACCTGAGATATAATGTTTGATTCTTTGACCGTTCACCACCTTCGGATTTGTGCCTTGGAAGTTGTTGATTTTTATGGCACCGGAATGATAGACCTCCTTGATAACGCAAGGACCTTCCCATTTACAGAGAATTTTTCCTACAAAAAATCTTAAATGAGAGTTGTATAGTAATACATAATCACCTACATTAAACTCACGCTTTTGTATCATTTTATCATGCCATCTTTTAACTTTTTCTTTAAACAACTTGGCATTTTCGTAGGCTTGGGTTCTCCATTCATCGAGTGAGCTAATATCAAATAACCTCTTCTCACCGGCAAGTTTAAAATCATAATTGAGCTATTGAATAGCCCAATATGCCTTGTGTTCTAGTTTGAGAGGTAAGTGACATGCTTTTCCATAAACCATTTTATACGGAGACATACCCATAGGATTTTTATATGCAATTCTATAGGCCCATAATGCATCATCAAGTTTCTTGGACCAATTCTTTCTAGACCTATTGACAGTCTTTTGCAAAATTAATTTGAGCTCTCTATTACTCAATTCTACTTGACCACTAGACTGAGGGTGATAAGGAGATGCAATTCTATGATTAACATCATACTTAGCAAGCATTTTATGGAAAGCACCATGAATAAAATGTGAACCACCATCAGTCATTAAATATCTAGGGACTCCAAATCTTGGAAAAATAACTTATTTAAGCATTTTAATAGAAGTGTTATGATCAGCACTACTAGTTGGAATAGCTTCTACCCACTTAGTAACGCAATCAACAGCAACTAAAATATGTGTATAACCATTAGAGGCAGGAAAAGGTCCCATATAGTCAAAGCCCCAAAGATCAAATGGTTCAATAACGAGTGAATAGTTCATAGGCATTTCTTGACGTCTACTAATATTACCAATTCTTTGACCTTCATCACAAGATAAGACAAACCTACGGGCATCCTTGAAGAGAGTAGGCCAATAAAAACTAGATTGCAATACCTTATGTGCAGTTCTATCTCCAGCATGGTGTCCTGCATATGCTTCGGAGTGACACTTGCGTAGGATCTGTTCCTGTTCATGCTCAGGTACACAACGTCTAATAACACCATCTACTCCTTCTTTATAAAGATGTGGGTCATCCCAAAAGTAATGTCTCAAATCATAAAAGAACTTTTTCTTTTGTTGGTATGTGAAACTAGGTGGTATGAATTTGGCAACAATGTAATTAGCATAATCAGCATACCATGGAGCAGTATGAGAAGCATTTATGACATTTAATTGCTCATCAGGAAATCTATCATCAATAGGTAGTGGGTCATCAAGCACATTTTCTAACCTAGACAAGTTGTCTGCAACGGGGTTCTCAGCTCCCTTTCTATCAACAATATGTAAGCCAAATTCTTGTAGCAAGAGGACCCATCTAATAAGTCTAGGTTTAGCATCTTTATTTTCCATAAGATCTTTAATAGCAGCATGATCCATGTGAATAGTTACTTTAGAATCAACAATATAAGGTCTGAACTTATCACAAGCAAATACAACTACTAAGAATTCTTTTTTAGTAGTAGCATAATTTCTTTAAGCATTGTCTAGGGTTTTACTAGCATATTGAGTAAGGTTTAATTTCTTATCAACTCTTTACCCTAGAACAACACGTACAACATAATCACTAGCATCACACATAATTTCAAAGGGTAAATTCCAATCAGGTGGCTGAACAATAGGTGCAGAGATCAATGCTTTCTTAAGTATTTCAAATGCTTCTACACAATCATCATCAAAGACAAATGGTATATCTTTTTGTAATAAATTAGTCAGAGGCCGAGAAATTTTTGAGAAGTCCTTAATGAACCTCCTATAAAATCCACATGACCAAGGAAACTTCTTATACCTTTGATGTCCTTGG
This sequence comes from Triticum monococcum, assembly GCA_034509565.1. Classification (NCBI taxonomy): domain Eukaryota; kingdom Viridiplantae; phylum Streptophyta; class Magnoliopsida; order Poales; family Poaceae; genus Triticum; species Triticum monococcum. The sequence continues at coordinate 57,851,214 of CM067846.1, read as the reverse complement.
GGCATGGCATCTTTTCAATAGCATCAACCTTGGCTTTATCAACTTCAATACCTCTTTCAGAAACTTTATGCCCCAAGACAATACCTTCATTAACCATAAAGTGGCACTTTTCCCAATTCAAGACAAGATTAGTTGCTTCACATCTCTGCAAAACTCGATCAAGGTTGCTCAAGCAATCATCAAAAGAAGATCCATAGACGGAGAAATTGTCCATGAAAACCTCACAAATCTTTTCACAAAAGTCAGAGAATATAGCCATCGTGCATCTTTGAATGGTAGCAGGTGCATTACATAAACCAAAAGGCATACGTCTATAAGCAAAAGTACCAAAAGGGCAAGTAAAAGTAGTCTTTGATTGATCCTTGGCTGACACAGGTATTTGAGAGAAACCAGAATAACCATCTAGAAAGCAAAAATGTGTATGTTTGGATAATCTTTCTAGCATTTGATCGATAAAAGGTAAGGGGTAATGATCCTTTTTAGTGGCCTTATTTAATTTGTGGAAATCATTTACCATCCTATAACCTGTAATAATTCTTTGAGAAATCAATTCATCTTTATCATTAGGAACGACAGTAATACCTCCCTTCTTAGGGACACAATGGACAGGACTTACCCACTGACTATCAACAACGGGATAGATTATACCTGCCTCAAGGAGCTTTAGTATTTCCTTTATTACCACTTCTTTCATTTTAGGATTCAGCCGTCATTGATGATCACGAACTAGTTTAGCATCTTCTTCCAAATTTATTTTATATTGACATAGAGTGGGACTAATGCCCTTAAGATCATCAAGAGTATACCCAATAGCAGCACGGTGCTTCTTCAGAGTTTTCAATAATCTCTCTTCCTCATGCTCTGAAAGGTTAGCACTAATAATAACATGATATATCTTTTTCTCATCAAGATAAGCATATTTTAGAGTATTATGCAATAGTTTAAGCTCAAACACGAGATCACCCTTGGATGCAGGAGGATCCCCTAGGATTTCAACAGGCAAATTGTGTTTCAAAATAGGTTCCTGTTTAAAGAATACTTCATCTATTTCCCTTCTTTCATTCATAAACATATCATTTCCATGGTCTAGCAAATATGGTTCTAAAGGATCACTAGGAGGTACGGCAATAGAAGCAAGACCAACAATTTCATCCTTACTAGGTAATTCTTCTTCACGGTGTTGTCTACTAAATTTAGAGAAATTAAATTCATGAGACATATCATCTAAACCGATAGTAACAACATCCTTTTTGCAATCTATCTTAGCATTAACAGTGTTTAAGAAGGGTCTACCAAATATAATGGGACAAAAGCTATCTTGTGGGGAACCAAGAACAAGAAAATCAGCAGGATATTTAGTTTTCCCACACAAGACTTCAACATCTCTAACAATTCCCATTGGTGAAATAGTATCTCTGTTGGCAAGTTTAATTGTGACATCAATATCTTCTATCTCAGCAGGTGCAATATCATGCATAATTTCTTTGTATAAGTCGTAAGGTATTGCACTAGAACTAGCACCCATATCACATAAGCCATGATAACAATGATCTCCTATTTTAACAGAAATAAGAGGCATGCCTACCACATGTCTGTTTTTATCTTTAGCACTAGGTTTAGCAATTCTAGTAGTCTCATCAAGGAAATGAATAACGTGCCCATCAATATTACCAGACAAGAGATCTTTAACAATAGCAATATTAGGTTCAACTTTAACTTGCTCAGGAGGTGTATAAGTTTTAATATTGCTTTTATGAACCATAGTTGAAGCTTTAGCATGATCCTTTATCCTAACAGGGAAAGGTGGTTTCTCAACATAAGAAGTAGGAACAATAGGATCGTTATAAGTGATAGTCTTTTCTTCAACTTTAATAGGTGCAGCTACTTTTACTTCTATGGGTGGATGATATTTAAACCACTTCTCCTTGGGGAGATCAACATAAGTAGCAAAAGATTCACAGAAAGAAGCTACTATCACAGATTCAAGTCCATATTTAGTGCTAAATTTACGAAAAACATTGGTATCCATAAAAGATTTAACACAATCAAACTTAGGTGTCATACCTGAATCCTTACCTTCGTCGAGGTCCCAATCTTCAGATTTGCGTTTAATTCTTTCCAATAAATCCCATCTGAATTCAATAGTCTTCGTCATAAAAGAGCCAGCACAAGAAGTATCGAGCATGGTGCGATTGTTATCAGAAAGCCGAGCATATAAATTTTGAATAATCATCTCTCTTGAGAACTCATGATTGGGACATGAATATAACATTGATTTAAGCCTCCCCCAAGCTTGAGCGATGCTTTCTCCTTCGCGAGGCCAAAAATTATATATATAATTGCGATCACGATGAACAAGATGCATAGGATAAAATTTCTGATGAAATTCCAATTTCAATCGTTTGTAGTTCCATGACCCCGTATCATCACATAGCCTATACCATGTCAGTGCATCTTCCTTCAAAGATAAAGGGAAGACCTTCTTCTTAATAACATCTCCGGGTACACATGCAAGCTTAAATAATCCACAAACTTCATCCACATATATTAGGTGCTCATCAGGATGCGTTGTTCCGTCTCCTGTAAAAGGATTAGCTAGCAGTTTTTCTATCATACCCGAAGGAATATCAATGAAGACATTTTCAATTTCAGTAGGTTTAGTAGGTTGAGGAGCAACTCTTTACTCTACTGGTCGGGGTGAAGATACCCCGAACAGGCCCCTCAGAGGATTACTTTCCATAGTAACAAGTGACAGTAAATTTCAGCACACTATATAAATTTTCTTTACCAAATTCCACCTACCAAAGGCGCTTCACTCCCCGACAACGGCGCCAGAAAAGAGTCTTGATGACCCACAAGTATAGGGGATCTATCATAGTCCTTTCGATAAGTAAGAGTGTCGAACCCAACAAGGAGCAAAAGGAAATGATAAGCGGTTTCTAGCAAGGTATTCTCTGCAAGTACTGAAATAAGTGGTAACAGATAGTTTTGTGATAGGATAATTTGTAACGAGCAACAAGTAAAAAAAGTAAATAAAGTGCAGCAAGGTGGCCCAATACTTTTTGTAGCAAAGGACAAGCCTGGACAAATTCTTATATAGAGAAAAGCGCTCCCGAGGACACATGGGAATATCGCCAAGCTAGTTTTCATCACGTTCATATGATTCGCGTTCGGTACTTTGATAATTTGGTATGTGGGTGGACCGGTTCTTGGGTACTGTACTTACTTGGACAAGCATCCCACTTATGATTAACCTCTATTGCAATCATCCACAACTACAACAAAATAATTAAGGTAAACCTAACCATAGCATGAAACATGTGGATCCAAATCAGCCCCTTACGAAGCAACGCATAAACTAGGGTTTAAGCTTCTGTCACTCTAGCAACCCATCATCTACTTATTACTTCCCAATGCCTTCCTCTAGGCCCAAATAATGGTGAAGTGTTATGTAGTCGACGTTCACATAACACCACTAGAGGAGAGACAACATACATCTCATCAAAAATATCGAACGAATGCCAAATTCACATGACTACTAATAGCAAGACTTCTCCCATGTCCTCAGGAACAAACGTACTACTCACAAAGCATATTCATGTTCATAATCAGAGGGGTATTAATATGCATATAGGATCTGAACATATGATCTTCCACCAAATAAACCAACTAGCATCAACTACAAGGAGTAATTAACACTACTAGCAACCTACTAGTACCAATCCCGGACTTGGAGACAAGAATTGGATACAAGAGATGAACCAGGGTTTTGAGAGGAGATGGTGCTGGTGAAGATGTTGATGGAGATTGCCCTCTCCAGATGAGAGGAGCGTGGGTGATGATGAAGGCAATGATTTCCCCCTCCCGGAGGGAAGTTTCCCTGGCAGAACAGCTCCGCCAGAGCCCTAGATTGGTTCCGCCAAGGTTCCGCCTCGTGGCGGCGGAGTTTCGTCCAAGGAGATGGCTTATGATTTTTTCCTCATCGAAAGACTCCATATAGCAGAAGATGGCCATTGGAGGGCCACCAGGGGGCCCATGAGGTAGGGGGGGGGGGCGGCCCGGGAGGTAGGGCACGCCCCCCACCCTCGTGGGCAGGGTGTGCCCCCCCTGGTGAACTTCTTGCGCTCAATATTTTTTATATATTCTAAAAACGTCTTCCGTGAAGTTTCAGGACTTTTGGAGCTGTGTAGAATAGGTCTCTAATATTTGCTCCTTTTCCAGCCCAGAATCCCAGCTGCCGGCATTCTCCCTCTTTATGTAAACCTTGTAAAATAAGAGAGAATAGGCATAAGTATTGTGACATAATGTGTAATAAGAACCCATAATGCAATAAATATTGATATAAAAGCATGATGCAAAATGGACGTATCAATGGGATCTCACGGGTACAGAAGGTTGCGGCGGTGGAATTAGGTTTTCGTGGTGCTCCTCGATGGTTTGGGGGTACGTAGGTATATATAGGAGGAAGAAGTAGGTCGGTGAAGCCACGAGGGGCCCACGAGGGTGGAAGTGTGGAGGGCGCGCCCCCTGCCTCGTGGCCTCCTCGTTGATTGCCTGACGTCCACTCCAAGTCCTCCGGATCACGTTTGTTCCAAAAATTACGCTCCTGAAGGTTTCATTTCGTTTGGACTCCATTTGATATTCTTTTTCTGTGAAACACTGAAATAGGAAAAAACATCAATTTGGGTTGGGCCTCCGTTTAATAGGTTAGTCCCAAAAATAATATAGAAGTGTATAATTAAGCCCATTAAACATCCAAAACATAATATGTAGCATGGAACAATAAAAAATTATAGATACGTTGGAGACGTATCAGCATCCAACTTGCTTGGTCACGAAGACCTAGGGCATTTGAGGAAGCCCATCATTGGAATATACAAGCCAAGTTCTATAATGAAAATTTCCCACTAGTATATGAAACTGAAAAAATAAGAGATTCTCCATCATGAAGATCATGGTGCTACTTTGAAGCACAAGTGTGGGAAAAGGATAGTAGCATTGTCCCTTCTCTCTCTTTCTCTCTTTTTTTGTTTGGCTTCTTTGGCCTATTTTTTTTTCCTTTTTTGTTTCCTGTTTCCTCACATGGGGCAATGCTTTAATAATGATGATCATCACACTTCTATTTATTTACATCTCAAAGACTACAACTCGATACTTAGAACAAAAATATGACTCTATATGCGTGCCTCCGGCGGTGTACCGGGATGTGCAATGAATCAAGAGTGACATGTATGAAAAAATTATGAACGGTGGCTTTGCCACAAATACGATGTCAACTACATGATCATGCAAGGCAATATGACAATGATGGAGCGTGTCATAATAAACGGAATGGTGGAAGGTTGCATGGTAATATATCTCGGAATGGCTATGGAAATGCCATAATAGGTAGGTATGGTGGCTGTTTTGAGGAAGGTAAATGGTGGGTTTATGGTACTGGCGAAAGTTGGGCGGTACTAGAGAAGCTAGCAATGGTGGAAGGGTGAGAGTGCGTACAATCCATGGACTCAACATTAGTCATAAAGAACTCACATACTTATCTATAATACCTAAATAGTTCATCCCCACTATCTTATTTCTCTTGGGATGCAGGCTATCCACATCACTAATCAACATGCAACCATTCATCTCACTCCACCTCATCAGTGTGGCCACATCATCAATTCCAAATGCCCTTCATATTCCTTTTTCTAAGAAAATACGCTTCATATTCCTGTGATTGCCTGTCCGAGCCCAAGCCAGTTGTAGTAATTGTATGTGGGCTGTACATTACGTGGGTTGTGTTCTCATTGTTGGTAGGAGCCCATGAGGAAATAATCATTAGGTCGTGTTCATCTTCCGTAGTACGTTCCAATCTGCTGCCCTACCTAATCACTCGCCAATGCTCCATTAGCATACCGCTGCCAAAGCCGCCTGCTACCTCTTGAGCACTACGTTGGTTTTCCCTTGAAGAGGAAAGGGTGGTGCAATAAAGCAGCGTAAGTATTTCCCTCAGTTTTGAGAACCAAGGTATCAATCCAGTAGGAGACCACGCGCAAGTCATCTCGTACCTACACACACAAATAAGAACCTCGCAACCAACGCGATAAAGGGTTTGCCAATCCCTTCACGGCCACTTGCAAGAGTGAGATCTGATAGAGATGATAATAATAAGATAAATATTCTTGGTATTTTTATGATATAGATTGAAACTAAAAGATAGCTAAATAAAGTAGATTGGAAACTTGTATGATGAAAAATAGACCCGCGGGCCATAAGTTTCACTAGTGGCTTCTCTCAAGATAGCATAAGTATTACGGTGGGTGAACAAATTACTGTCGAGCAATTGATAGAAAAGCGAATAATTATGAGAATATCTAGGCACGATCATGTATATAGGCATCACGTCCGAGACAAGTAGACCAAAACGATTCTTCATCTACTACTATTACTCCACACATCGACCGCTATCCAGCATGCATCTAGAGTATTAAGTTCATAAGAACAGAGTAACGCCTTAAGCAAGATGACATGATGTAGAGGGATAAACTCATGCAATATGATGTAAACCCCATCTTTTTATCCTCGATGACAACAATACAATACGTGTCGTTTCCCTTTCTATCACTGGGATTGAGCAACGCAAGATTGAACCCAAAGCTAAGCACTTCTCCCATTGCAAGAAAGATCAATCTAGTAGGCCAAACCAAACTGATAATTCGAAGAGACTTGCCAAGATAAACCAATCATACATAAAAGAATTCAGAGAAGATTCAAATATTGTTTATAGATAATCTGGATCATAAACCCACAATTCATCGGATCTCGACAAACACACCGCAAAAGAAGATTACATCGAATAGATCTCCAAGAGAATCGAGGAGAACTTTGTATTGAGATCCAAAGAGAGAGAAGAATCCATCTAGCTACTAGCTATGGACCTGAAGGTCTGAAGTAAACTACTCACACATCATCGGAGGGGCCATGGAGTTGATGTAGAGGCACTCCATGATCAATGCCGCATCCGGCGGAGCTTCGGAAAAGGCCCCGAGATGGGATCTCTTGGGTATAGAAGGTTGCGGCGGTGGAATTAGGTTTTCGTGGTGCTCCTGGATGTTTGCAAGGTATATGGATATATATAGGAGGAAGAAGTAGGTCGGTGGAGCAACGAGGGGCCCACGAGGGTGGAGGGCGCGCCTAGGGGGGTGAGCGCGCCCCCTGCCTCGTGGCCTCCTGAATTGTTTCTTGACGTCCACTCCAAGTCTCCTGGATCACGTTTGCTCCAAAAATAACGCTCTCGAAGGTTTCATTCCATTTGGACTCTGTTTGATATTCCTTTTCGGCGAAACTCTATAATAGGCAAAAAACAACAATTTGGGTTGGGCCTTCGGTTAATAAGTTAGTCCCAAAAATAATATAGAAGTGTAAAAATAAGCCCATTAACATCCAAAATAGATAATATAATATCATGGAACAATCAAATTTTTTGGATACGTTGGAGACGTATCAAGCATCCCCAAGCTTAATTCCGGCTCGTCCTCGAGTAGGTAAATGATAAAAACAGAATTTTTGATGTGAATGCTTCCTAACATATTTCTCAATGTAATTTTTCTTTATTGTGGCATGAATGTTCAGATCTGAAAGATTCAAGATAAAATTTTAATATTGACATAGAAATAATAATACTTCAAGCATACTAACTAAGCAATCATGTATTCTCAAAATAACATGGCCGAAGAAAGTTATCCCTACAAAATCATATAGTCTGGCTATGCTCTATATTCATCACACAAAATATTAAATCATGCACAACCCCGATGAAAAGCCAAGCAATTGTTTCATACTTTTGATGTTCTCAAACTTTTTCAATCTTCACGCAATATATGAGCGTGAGCCATGGATATAGCACTATGGTGGAATAGAATGGTGGTTCTGGAGAAGACAAAAAAGGAGAAGATAGTCTCACATCAACTAGGCGTATCAACGGGCTATGGAGATGCCCATTAATAGATATCAATGTGAGTGAGTAGGGATTGCCATGCAACGGATGCACTAGCGCTATAAGTGTATGATAGCTCAAGAAAAGAAACTAAGTGGGTGTGCATCCAACTTGCTTGCTCACGATGACCTAGGGCAATTTGAGGAAGCCCATCATTGGAATATACAAGCCAAGTTCTGTAATGTAAAATTCCCACTAGCTTATGAAAGTGACAACATAAGAGACTCTCTATCATGAAGATAATGGTGCTACTTTGAAGCACAAGTGTGGAAAAAGGATAGTAACATTGTCCCTTCTCTGTTTTTATCTCAGTTCATTTTTTCTCTTTTTTTATTTGGGCCTTCTTTTCTTTTTTTCTTTTTGGCCTCTTTTTTTCTTTTTTTTTCGTCTAGAGTCTCATCCCGACTTGTGGGGGAATCATAGTCTCCATCATCCTTTCCTCACTGGGACAATGCTCTAATAATGGTGATCATCACACTTCTTTTTACTTACAACTCAAGAATTACAACTCAATACTTAGAACAAAATATGACTCTATGTGAATGCCTCCAGCGGTGTACCGGGATATGTAATGAATCAAGAGTGACATGTATGAAAAAAATTATGAACGGTGGCTTTGCCACAAATACAATGTCAACTACATGATCATGCAAAGCAATATGACAATGATGAAGCGTGTCATAACAAACAAAACGGTGGAAAGTTGCATGGCAATATATCTCGGAATGGCTATGGAAATGCCATAATAGGTAGGTATGGTGGCTGTTTTGAGGAAGGTATATGGTGGGTTTATGGTATCGGCGAAAGTTGCGCGGTACTAGAGAGGCTAGGAATTGTGGAAGGGTGAGGGTGCGTATAATCCATGGACTCAACATTAGTCATAAAGAACTCACATACTTATTGCAAAAATCTATTAGTTATCAAAACAAAGTACTACACGCATGCTCCTAGGGGGATAGATTGGTAGGAAAAGACCATCGCTCGTCCCCGACCGCCACTCATAAGGAAGGCAATCAATAAATAAATCATGCTCCGACTTCATCACATAACGGTACACCATACGTGCATGCTACGGGAATCACAAACTTCAACACAAATATTTCTCAAATTCACAACTACTCTACTAGCATGACTCTAATACCACCATCTCCATATCTCAAAATAATCATCAAGTATCAAACTTCTCATAGTATTCAATGCACTTGTATGAAAGTTTTTATTATGCCTAAAAGCAAATTGCCATGTTGTTCTAAAGGACTCTCAAAATAATATAAGTGAAGCATGAGAGATCAATTATTTCTATAAAATAAAACCACCACCGTGCTCTAAAAGATATAAGTGAAGCACTAGAGCAAAAATATATAGCTCAAAAGATATAAGTGAAGCACATAGAGTATTCTAATAAATTCAAATTCATGTGTGTCTCTGTCGGTGTCAAAACCGGCGGATCTCGGGTAGGGGGTCCCGAACTGTGCATCTAAGGCGGATGGTAACAGGAGGCAGGGGACACGATGTTTACCCAGGTTCGGGCCCTCTTGATAGAGGTAATACCCTACGTATTGCTTGATTGTTCTTGATGATATGAGTATTACAAGAGTTGACCTACCACGAGATCATAGAGGCTAAACCCTAGAAGCTAGCATATGGTATGATTGTATGTTGTCCTATGGACTAAACCCTCCGGTTTATATAGACACCGGAGGGGGCTAGGGTTACACAGAGTCGGTTACAAGGGAGGAGATCAACATATCCGTATTGCCTAGCTTGCCTTCCACGCCAAGGAGAGTCCCATCCGGACACGGGACGAAGTCTTCAATCTCGTATCTTCATAGTCCAACAGTCCGGCCAAAGGATATAGTCCGGCTGTCCGGAGACCCCCTAATCCAGGACTCCCTTAGTAGCCCTTGAACTAGGCTTCAATGGCGATGAGTCCGGCACGCAGTTTTGTCCTCGACATTGCAAGGCAGGTTCCTCCTCCGAATATTCCATAGAAGATTTTGAACACCAGAATAGTGTCCGGCTCTGCAAAACAAGTTCCACATACTACCGTAGAGAGAATAATATTTCCACAAATCCAATCTACTGACACGTTTGACAGCATGACATCACGTCATGGCCCGGTCATTATTCGAACCGTTTTTCTCAACCAGCACTGCACATATTGCGAGGCGGTTTTCTTGACATGTCTTGTCAAAGCAAAGATCGTGTCCCCCTTATTACGGGATTCTCATCAATACGGATATGGGTAACCCACTCGTGCCCGTTGGCATGACTCCTCGATTTTAGGCGAGTCCAAAACGGCCGCGAGGAGGACGCTTGATATTCACCCTCTTTATAAAGAGGCCAAGACCCGTCCTTTTTCCTCTCATGCTCAATCGAATCCCTCCCCCGCCTCGATTTCCAACACCCTAGGCTCAGGTCAGGCGCTTCGGACCTTCAGCCATGTCCGGATCCAACCTCCAAGGTTGGTGGATGCCTTCCTCTGTCACAGAGGAGGACATCAAGAAGCTGAGAGAGGCCAGATATCTGACTGCCGAAATTTCGCACAGGCTGCCCGCCCGAGGGCAGGTCATCCCCACTCCCGAACCCAACGAGAGTGCTGTGTTCATCTCACACTTCCTCTAAGGACTAGGCCTCGCTCTGGATCCCTTTGTTAGGGGGCTCATGTTCTATTATGGGCTGGATTTCCATGATCTGGCCCCGGATTCCATCCTTCACATCTCGTCGTTCATCGTCGTATGTGAGGCCTACCTCCACAATACCCCTCACTTCGGCCTATGTGTCACATCCCTAGTTCTGGTATGACCTAGGCTAGCCTTCATGTTTGCATCATGTTTAAATTCCATTTAAATTTGAAATGGGGATTTGTGAAACCCTCAGAATCATTTCTGAAAATGACCCAAGTAAAAATTGCTCCAAAAGGGTCCAAGAAAATGCTCATGTTGCTCTCTGAAAATATTGGACACAGATAAAAATCAAACCAATATTTTTAAGAGCTCATAAGTATTTATTTTGGGCATTTGGAATTAATCCAGTAATTATTTGCTTTGGATATATATTTGCTATATATATATATATATATAATATGTCCAAAAATTCTGAATTTTGGTGAGGGGCTTTGGATTAATCCCTTAGGTCCCTGCAAAATTTGACAGAATTAAATAAAATGATTTAGTATTATTACTAAGTCAAAACAAATGACAGAAAATAGAAAACAGAACAAAATAGAAAAAAGGGAGAAACTTACCTGTGCACCTCACCTCGGCCTTACCTGGCAGAAGTGGCCCGTCCCACCAGGGGCTCCCCGGTCTTCTTCCTCCTTTGACAGAAGGACAGCGCGCGCGTGGCCGCCGCGCGCGAGCACACGCCGGCCACCTCCTGCTTCCCTGCTCGCCGCTGGAGGCACCCGAGGACGACATGCACTCCCCTCGACCCTCTCCCACTCCCCCATGCTCACCCCTCCCCTGGACCTCTCACTCTCACCCCCCCGAACGCCTCCGTCACCACCGCTCGCCGTTGCCGCGCCCGCCGTCACGGCCTCGCCCTCGTTTCGTGCCCAGACGCTCCGCGCCATCGTCCTCATCCTCTCCATCAAGCTACGCGTCGCCGGACGCCCCTGGAGCGCCTCCATCGCCGTCATCTTCATCACCGGCCACCGGAGCTCGCCGTCGCCGTTCCGCTTGCGTTCTACCCTCCCCGAGCTCGCTGACGACGTCTACGGTCTCCCCTTGAGCTCTCCTCCGTTTCCCCTCTGTCCCCGCGCTCGATTCCATGCCGTAGCCCTGCTACCGTCGCAACCGCAAGCGCCTCGCCGCCGGCCATGTCGCCGCCGTGGCCAGGGCCATCGTGGCTAGCGCCCGAGCACACCACCATGCTCAGTGCAACGCCAGGAGGCCGTAGAGGCCCTCTGCAGCCCCTGCCGTGCCCTGCAGCCACATCCCGCACGGACCCGTGCTCCGGCCACCGCTGCGAGCTCTGCTCCGGCGAGCTCCGGCCACCCCGCATCTTTCCGTCGCCTCCCCTGGATGCGCGAGAGCCCGGGCTACACCCCGGTGCCCTTAGCCACCGCCCCCGTGGCCTGTAACACGGACAGCACCGCATCCTGAGGTCGCCGGCGATGACCTCACCGGCCTGACGTGCGGGCCCGACCTGCCAGGTGATTAGCTTAAGGCTAATCACCACCTAACCAAACCCCTGAGACACTGACAATGGGCCCAACACCACTAATTTTAATTAGATTAGTAAAAAAACCCCTCCATTTAACACTGTGACACTGACGTGTGGACCCCACATGTCAGGTTTGACCTGGTCAGCCGCCTTTGACCTGCTGACGCAATGCTGCTGTCATGCTGACACAATATATCATTTTTCTGGTTTTAAAGTAAATCAGGAAAATCCAGAAATTGTTATAAACTTCAAAACTTCATAGAAATTCAACCGTAGCTCAGATTGAAATAATTTATATATGAAAAATGATCAGAAAAAAATCAATCTATCCATCTATACCATTTTCATGCATGACAAACCAACCTTTACATGTTGTATATATGGAAACATATAAATGGCATATTTAAGAGCTTAATTTGGAGTTGCAATTGAACCCTTGGTTCAAATGTACTTCAACCAATTAAATGCTAGATACATTAACTCAAACAACATGACATACTCATGCCATGTTCATGCATCATATTGTTGCATATGCTTGTGTTTGATTTTCGACACCGATCCAGAGTACCTGTCAGTGGAGCAGTGCCCCTGTTGATCTACCAGGCAAGCGACCCCCCTTGTTCATTCCGATACAATCCTACTCTCTCGCTCCTGCTCTCATTTATTGCATTAGGACAACAACGATTCAACTACTACTTTATGCTGCGGTAGTTGAACCCATTCCTCTGCATGACCTGTCATTGCCAACTTAAATAGTTAAAACCCACTAGCATGTGTAGGAGTTGATTGAGCCATGTTGTGTTCCTACCATGCTTTGCCTGCTATTGCTTAGAGTATGTCAGGTCTGATTCATCGGGAATGAATTGGAGTGTTACGATATGTTCCGGTGCCGAGAGTTAAGCGTGTGAACACGATTTGGTAAAGGTAGCGGTGAGAGGCCATGTAGGAGTACATGGTGGGTTGTCTCATTGGGACCGTCCTTAAGAACTGAGTTCTGTGTAAGTTGTCCAATGACTAGCTACTACCACACATTGGGCTCCGGGCGCTCCAAGCTCTCTCAACTTATTAACCGCCTTCATCTCTGTCCAGGAGTTGCAAATAGTTTCTGGTGTTTGTAGTTAGTGCTATTTTTCTACCAAGTGGCACCCAGCAGGGTGGACTTGGGACAGACTAGGCACACGTGGCCCGGTGTACCGAGTGGCACCCGGATGGTGGCCTCGGGAACCCTGTACACATCGTTTGGGGCCGTGAGCGAAACCCCCCCGGATCTCCTCGCGGATGGAGCCCGAATAGGCGATGAACCTGGACTAGAGTCTTGTGTGGTTAGTCAGGTCATGTCCGACACCCTCGCCAGGCTTCCGCTTGAAGGTTGCCGATATACATGACGTGTACATGGTGATAAGTGGTGAGAGCATGTGTGAAGAAGTACACCCCTGCAGGGTTATCATGATCTATTCGAGTAGCCGTGTCCTCGGTTATGGACTTCTTGGATGCTTACGTGGTACATAGACAACTTAAAGTGGATACTCTAAAATGCTCAAGACAAGTGTGAGTGCTATGGATGGCCTTCTCGTAAGGAGACGGGGATGAATCCATAGTAGTGTATTGATGTGGTGATTAGTGGACTCGTGTGCGCTGCCTCATCTCAAAGAAGTTTCTCGTTGTCATAGAATGAGATAGCCACTGAGTCAAAGCTGGCTTGCTGCAACTAAACCCCACATTACCTTCTTGATACAAATGCATGTATGATAGGATCTGATGTAAGTCTTGTTGGGTACCTTTGTACTCACGTTTGCTTTATTTATGTTTTGCAGGTGAGACATCTGTCTCACTAGTAGTACCGCTTGGACTTCGACGAGTATCTTGTTACCTCAGCTACGATCTTGTACCCTTGGGAGGGACTTGTAGATAGTCAGGCTTCTCAACCCTTTTCTTTTGTAGTTGTCTGTACTCAGACATGTAATGCTTCCGTTGCTTGTATGCTCTGAATGATGGGTCATGTGACCCCTGTTTGTATTTAATGCTATGTGGCTCTTCTGAGCCTTTATCTATATGAGTTTGCGTTATGTTGTGATGCCATGTTGTACATCACATACTTGCATGTTATGCGTACGTGTGACGTGTATTGCTATGTGTGGGATCCGACAATCTAGTTGTTTATCCTTGGCATCCTCTCTTATGGGGAAATGTAGTCTAGTGCTTCCTTGAGCCATAGTAGTCCGCTACAGCCCGGTTCACCGGAGTCCTGCTAGCCCAGCACTACTGCTCAGGACACTTGACTGGCCGGCATGTGTTTCACTTCGTTCCTGTGTCTGTCCCTTCGGGGAAATGTCATGCGGTGACATCCAGAGTCCTGCCTAGCCTGCTATAGCCCGGGTTCCCCGGAGTCCTGTTAGCCCAGTGCTACAGCCCGGATTCACATGCTGCTGATCGACATGCTCGATGTGAATCATGTATGCCTGTCCCCATAGGTTAGTGCCGCTTTGGGTTCACGACTAGCCATGTCGGCCCGGGTTCTCTATCATATGGATGCTAGCGACACAATCATATACGTGAGCCAAAAGGCACAAATGGTTCCGGGCCAGGGTAAGGCGACACCTGTGGGGATACCGTGCGTGAGGCCACAAAGTGATATGAGGTGTTACTGGGTAGATCGATGTGACTTGGAATCAGGGTCCCGACAGCTTTGGTATCAGAGCCTGACTGCCTGTAGGATTACCAAGCCAACCTGGTCGAAGTTGAGTCTAGAAATTCTTTAGCTATATAGGGGAATTGATTGTGGAAGGGAATGTAAGGCTCTTTTACTCTTTATACCTCATGCCTTCTGATCTGAGTCATCCTATCTTTCCTACGGGGTTAAGGAACTAGGGTTTCTCTTCCGTCTATCAGGATCACGTGTTACTACTCCATAGTCTCTAAGGTTTGGTTGATCTGAGTCTTATCCCAGTTTGAGTACCTCCGGTGTAGCCTATTTAGTAATATCTCAGAACCTTGAGTGATGATATTGAGTATGGTGCTACCCCGTCTTTTGCAGAATGTCTCATTTCGAGCATTTTACTGCCGTTATGCTCCCGGAATTGTCCTAGGAGTTCAAGAGATAGTATTTTTCCTCGTACTATATTCTACATCCTTATGATGATGCTGAATCCATCCTTTGTTTCCTTGGTTGGTTCTTCAGGATGTTGTGAGTTAACCGAAGTTCTGTTGCTCGTAGCCGGAGCCACGGAGATGGTAGGGATGAGGATCCTCCCGACCAGCCTTCGTTGGCAGAGTTCATGTTAGAGATGGAGAAGAACAAGCGAGAGTCTAACCGCTTGTTAGCACGTATTGAGGAGAACACCTCCCATCAACACAAAGAGTCAACGTCCATCTATGATTTCATTGGTCTAAAACCACCTACGTTCCATCATTCCATTGAACCACTTGATGCAGATGACTGGCTCCATAGTATCACTCACAAGCTGCATTCTGCGAATGTAGCTGAAGGTGACAAGGTTACCTATGCTGCATATCACCTGGAAGGTCCTGCTAGTATTTGGTGGCAGAACTATGAGGCTATGCTTCCAGCTGGCCAGATACCCACCTGGAGAGATTTCACTGAGGCTTTTCGCGAGCATCACATTCCTCAGGCTCTCATTGATCGCAAGAGAGAAGAGTTATGTTGTTTCATCTAGAGTAAGATGGCTGTTGATGCTTACAGTAGAGAGTTTGAGAACCTTGCTCGTTATGCTACAGAAGAAGTGTCCACAGACGCCAAGAAGCAGGCTAGGTTCCGGAAGGGTCTCAACCCCAAGTTGCGTCGTGATCTCCACTTGCATCATTGCAATACATTCCAGGCTCTTGTGAACAAGGCCATTAATGGAGAGACAACTCAACTCACTTACGAGGAGTCTCGTAAGCACACCCGTGATTTGGGTTCTTCCTCCGGTTCTACTTCGCCGAAGCGCCGGATTGGGTTCCAAACTCCGCTCTTCCACCCGGTTATACACCGAGGCCTTCTTGTTGGGACCTCACCCAATTCAGTTACATGCTCCACCCAGGCCTATTGGTAGACCGCTTGTCAAAGCGGGTCCACGTCCTACTTCAGGGACTTGTTTCACATGGGGAGAGCTAGGACACTATGCACGTGACTGCTCTCAAACCAACTATGCTCCACCCCTGCCTGAGAAGTTTGTTGGCCATGGTAAGCCACCATGCAAGATGATTAGTGTCAAGTCAGCTCCCACTGAACGTGGACGTGTGCATCACGTCTCAGCTAAAGACGCTCATGATGATCCGGATGTTGTTCTTGGTACACTCCTTGTCAATTGCCATCCAGCTTCGGTTTTGTTCGATACCGGGGCATCTCACTCCTTCATCTCTGAAGGCTATGCTCGTTTGCACGACATGTCATTTTGTGATATGCCAACTCCACTTGAAATCCAAACTCCAGGGTCTAGATGGCAAACAACCAGAATAAGCCATGGTAATGAAATCCTTGTTGATAGACTTGTATTCCTTGCATCACTTATAGCCTTCAAGTCTACAGATATTAACATCATCTTGGGTATGGACTGGATGAAATCTCATTATGCCAAGATTGATTGTTACACCAGGTTTGTTCAGCTCACACATCCATCTGGCTAGATAGTCACTGTCTCCACCAGAGTTGCAAAGCGTCAACTCTATTCTCTTAATGCCAGCCCTCTTCCAGACCTTGAAGATATCCCGGTAGTCCGTGACTTTCCGGATGTCTGTCCAAAGGAACTGCCAGGTGTTCCACCTGACAGAGATATAGAGTTTGTCATAGATCTTATCCCAGGAACTGCCCCAATTTCTAGGAGACCTTACAAGATGGCACCCTTAGAGCTAGCCGAGCTTAAGAAACAACTTGATGAGTCCTTGCAAAAGGGTTTCATCTGTCCTAGTTCTTCTCCTTGGGCTTGCCCCGTCCTCTTTGTCAAGAAGAAGGATGGTACGGATCGGATGGTTGTAGATTATCGTCCCGTTAATTTGGTCACGATAAAGAACAAGTATCCGCTCCCCAGGATCAACGATCTATATGATCAGCTCGCTGGATCCTCAGTCTTTTCCAAGATGGATTTGAGGTTAGGCTACCACCAAATCAAGATCAGAAATGGGGACATTCCTAAGACGGCTTTTGTCACTTGTTATGGTCAGTATGAGTACACCGTCATGTCCTTTGGTCTAACCAATGCTCCAGCTACATTCTCCCGCTTGATGAACTCGATCTTCATGGAGTACTTAGATAATTTCGTCGTGGTTTACCTCGATGATATTCTTATTTACTCGAGGAACGAGGAAGAGCATGCCGAACATCTTAGACTTGTGTTAGAAAAACTCAGAGAACACCGTTTTATGCCAAGTTCTCCAAGTGCGAATTTTGGTTGCCAGAAGTGACCTACCTGGGCCACGTGATATCTGGTAAGGGCATTGCTGTCAATCCCGAGAGAGTTTAGGCCGTTCTTGATTGGACTCCGCTTGAAATGGTTAAGCAAGTTAGGAGTTTCCTTGGTCTAGCCAGTTATTGTTGCCGCTTCGTTGAGAACTTCTCCAAAGTGGCCAAACCTCTCACGGAACTTCTCAAGAAAGATAAAAGGTTTGAGTGGTCCCCACAGTGTGAGTACAGTTTTCAGGAACTGAAAAGACGCCTGACTTCTGCTCCCATACTTGTGCCATCGGACTTCACTAAGGACTTTGTTATCTACTGCGACACCTCACGACAGGGACTAGGTTGCATCCTTATGCCAGATCGCCATGTGATTGCCTATGCATCTCGACAGTTGCATCCACATGAGGAGAATTATCCTACACATGATCTAGAGCTTGCAGCCGTAGTCTATGCACTTAAGACCTGGCGACATTACCTTCTTGGTAAACGTTGCGAGATTTACACCGACCACCAGAGTCCTAAGTATATCTTCACCCAACCAGATTTGAACCTTAGGCAAAGACGTTGGTTGGAGTTGATCTCAGATTACGACTTAGGGATTACCTACACCCCAGGCAAGGGAAATGTCATGGCTGATGCACTAAGTCGTAAGTCCTATTGCAACAATCTCATGTTGCAACAGGGCCAACCAGTTCTCCATGAGGAGTTATGTAAGCTAAACCTTCACATCGCTCCTCACGGATTCCTTTCTACCTTGGTGGCGAAACCTACTCTTGTGGATCAGATCATCTCTGCTCAGAAGCAGGATACGGGAATTTCCCGGATCAAGAGAAACATTAACAAGGGAGTTGGTGGTAGTTTCTCTATAGATGATCGTGGTGTTTTTTTTCTTTGAGAGTCGCTTGTTGGTTCCCAAGAATTAACATCTTCGACAATTAATCCTTAAGGAGGCGCATGAATCTCCTCTCACGATTCATCCCGGTAGTACTAAGATGTATCAGGACCTACGCCAGAGGTTCTGGTGGACTAGGATGAAGAGAGAAATTGCTCAGTTTATTGCTAACTGCGACGTTTGTCGTCGCGTTAAGCAGAATATCAAAGGCCTGCTGGCACCCTTCAACCTTTAGCTATTCCTGAGTGGAAATGGGATAAAGTTGGTATGGACTTCATCACCGGCTTTCCCAGGACCAAGAGAGGGAATAATGCTATCTTCGTAGTCATTGATCGTCTTTCCAAAGTGGCTCACTTCCTACCTGTTTGAGAGAGTATCACTGCTAGTCAGCTCACTGAATTATATATTTCTTGAATAGTGTCACTTCATGGTGTCCCACTAGAGATCAATTCAAACCGTGGTAGTCTTTTCACTTCTCATTTTTGGGAGAGTTTCCAAACTGCCATGGGCACCCATCTTTCCTTCAGTACCGCTTTCCACCCTCAATCAAGTGGTCAGGTGGAACGGGTCAATCAAATTCTCGAAGACATGCTTAGAGCTTGCGTTATCTCATTCGGTATGGATTGGGAGATGTGTCTTCCTTTTGTCGAGTTTGCTTATAACAATAGCTACCAATCCAGTCTCAAGAAAGCTCCTTTTGAGATTTTGTATGGACGAAGATGTCGAACACCTTTGAACTGGTCAGAAACCGATGAAAGACAATTCTTTGGATCAGATATGATCCAGGAGGCAGAAGAGCAAGTTCGCATCATTCGTGAGAATTTGAAAACAGCCCAATCTCGTCAAAAGAGCCAGTATGACCGTCGTCATAAGGAAGTGGCTTATGAAGTTGGCGACAAGGCTTGCCTTTGGGTTACCCCTTTGAAGGGTACCCATCCTTTCGGTATCAAGGTCAAGTTGGCTCCTCGTTACATTGGTCCCTTTCGCATTCTCGCTAAACGAGGAGAGGTTGCCTACCAGTTGGAACTACCCCCACATCTTTCTCGAGTTCATGATGTCTTCCACGTCTCTCAACTCAGGTGTTGCTTCTCGGATCCCATCCGCGAAGTGGACCACGAAACGCTTGATCTCCAAGATAACCCCACATATCGAGAGTACCCTGTTCACATTCTGGATCAAGCAGAGCGTGTCACTCGACGTCATAACATCAAGTTTCTCAAGGTTCAGTGGTCTCATCATTCTGAGAGAGAAGCCACCTGGGAGCATGAAGATCGTCTTCGACTTGAGTACCCCGCTTTCTTTCCGCCAACTCCTAAATCTCGGGACGAGATTCTTTCAAGTGGGGGCGAGTTGTCACATCCCTAGTTCTGGTATGACCTAGGCTAGCCTTCATGTTTGCATCATGTTTAAATTCCATTTAAATTTGAAATGGGGATTTGTGAAACCCTCAGAATCATTTCTGAAAATGACCCAAGTAATAATTGCTCCAAAAGGGTCCAAGAAAATGCTCATGTTGCTCTCTGAAAATATTGGACAGAGATAAAAATCAAACCAATATTTTTAAGAGCTCACAAGTATTTATTTTGGGCATTTGGAATTAATCCAGTAATTATTTGCTTTGGATATATATATTTGCTATATATATAATATGTCCAAAAATTCTGAATTTTGGTGAGGGGCTTTGGATTAATGCCTTAGGTCCCTGCAAAATTTGACAGAATTAAATAAAATGGTTTAGTATTATTACTAAGTCAAAACAAATGACAGAAAATAGAAAACAGAACAAAATAGAAAAAAGGGAGAAACTTACCTGTGCACCTCACCTGGGCCTTACCTGGCAGAAGTGGCCCGGCCCACTAGGGGCTCCCCGGACTTCTTCCTCCTTTGACAGAAGGACAGTGCGCGCGTGGCCGCCGCGCGCGAGCACACGCCGGCCAGCTCCTGCTTCCCTGCTCGCCGCTGGAGGCACCCGAGGGCGACACGCACTCCCCTCGACCCTCTCCCACTCTCCCCCATGCTCATCCCCTCCCCTGGACCTCTCACTCTCACCCCCCCGAACGGCTCCGTCGCCACCGCTCGCCGTTGCCGCGCCCGCCGTCACGGCCTCACCCTCGTTTCGTGCCCAGACGCTCCGCGCTATCGTCCTCGTCCTCTCCGTCAAGCTATGCGTCACCGGACGCCCCTGGAGCACCTCCATCGCCGTCATCTTCATCACCGGCCACCGGAGCTCGCCGTCGCCGTTCCACTCGTGTTCGACCCTCCCCGAGCTCGCTGACGACGTCTACGGTCTCCCCGTGAGCTCTCCTCCGTTTCCCCTCTGTCCCTGTGCTTGATTCTGTGCACTAGCCCTGCTACCGTCGCAACCGCGAGTGCCTCGCCGCCGGCCATGTCGCCGCCGTGGCCAGGGCCACCGTAGCTATCGCCTAAGCACACCACCATGCTCAGTGCAACGCCAGGAGGCCGTAGAGGCCCTCCGCAGCCCCTGCCGTGCCCTGCAGCCACATCCCGCTCGGACCCGTGCTCCGGCCGCCGCTGCGAGCTCTGCTCCGGTGAGCTTCGGCCACCCCGCATCTTTTCGTCGCCTCCCCTGGATGCGTGAGAGCCCGGGCTACGCCCCGGTGCCCTTAGCCGCCGCCCCCGTGGCCTGTAACGCGGACGCTGCCGCGTCCTGAGGTCGCCGGCGATGACTTCTCCGGCCTGACGTGCGGGCCCGACCTGCCAGGTGATTAGCTTAAGGCTAATCACCACCTAACCAAACCCCCGAGACACTGACAATGGGCCCAACGCCACTAATTTTAATTAGATTAGTAAAAAAAACACCTCCGTTTAACACTGTGACACTCACGTGGTCAGCCGCCTTTGACCTGCTGACGCAATGCTGCTGTCATGCTGACGCAATATATCATTTTTCTGGTTTCAAAATAAATCAGGAAAATCCAGAAATTGTTATAAACTTCAAAAATTCATAGAAATTCAACCGTAGCTCAGATTGAAATAATTTATATATGAAAAATGATCAGAAAAATCCAATCTATCCATCTGTACCATTTTCATGCATGACAAACCAACCTTTACATGCTGTATATATGGAAACATATAAATGGCATATTTAAGAGCTTAATTTGGAGTTGCAATTGAACCCTTGGTTCAAATGGACTTCAACCAATTAAATGCTAGATGCATTAACTCAAACAACATCACATACTCATGCCATGTTCATGCATCATATTGTTGCATATGCTTGTGTTTGATTTTCGACACCGTTCCTTCTTGATAGGTCCTGCTCCGGAGACCGATCCAGAGTACCTGTCAGTGGAGCAGTGCCCCCCTGTTGATCTACCAGGTAAGCAACCCCCCTTGTTCATCCGATACAATCCTACTCTCTCGCTCCTGCTCTCATTTATTGCATTAGGACAACAACGATTCAACTACTACTTTATGCTGCGGTAGTTGAACCCATTCCTCTGCATGGCCTGTCATTGCCATAGTAAATAGTTAAAACCCACTAGCATGTGTAGGAGTTGATTGAGCCATGTTGTGTTCCTACCATGCTTTGCCTGCTATTGCTTAGAGTATGTCAGGTCTGATTCATTGGGAATGAATTGGAGTGTTACGATATGTTCCGGTGCTGAGAGTTAAGCGTGTGAACACGATTTGGTAAAGGTAGCTGTGAGAGGCCATGTAGGAGTACATGGTGGGTTGTCTCATTGGGACCGTCCTTAAGAACTGAGTTCTGTGTAAGTTGTCCAATGACTAGCTACTACCACACATTGGGCTCCGGGCGCTCCAAGCTCTCTCGACTTATTAACCGCCTTGATCTCTGTCCAGGAGTTGCAAATAGTTTCTGGTGTTTGTAGGTAGTGCTATTTTTCTACCGAGTGGCACCCGGCAGGGTGGACTTGGGACAGACTAGGCACACGTGGCCCGGTGTACCGAGTGGCACCCAGATGGTGGGCTCGGGAACCCTGTACACATCGTTTGGGGCCGTGAGCGAAACCCCGGCCGGATCTCCTTGCGGATGGAACCCGAATAGGCGATAAACCTGGACTAGAGTCTTGTGTGGTTAGTCAGGTCGTGGATGACACCCTCGCCAGGCTTCCGCTTGAAGTTTGCCGAGATACATGATGTGTACATCTATACCTATACTAATCCTAGACTTCCTACAAATTTCCACACTAATTAGTAATTAGGGACCGTTAATCTGATGGAGCCGAGTTATAACGGTGTAGATTAACCCATGGAAGTAATCGTTGAACAAAAAACACATCATTAAAAATTCAGAATAAATAAACCGTCCAGACCTAATCTAAAATCCAAGCACCACGTTCTCTAACCTAGCCGCCACCCTTCCTCTCCTCAGTTGTGGATGCTAATCACGTCTAGCCATCATGTCCTCTAACCCAGCCAGGGCCTGACATGGTTGACATGAACACGCACGTGCGCTGCCTCCTTGATCGAACTTGCACCTGATCTTTGCGACTTGAGCTTAGAGCAAGAAATACCTATACTAATCCTAGACTTCCTACAAATTCCCACGTTAATTAGTAATTAGGGACCGTTAATCTGATGGAGCCGAGTTATAACGGTGTAGATTAACCCATGGAAGTAATTGTTGAACAAAAAACACATCATTAAAAATTCAGAATAAATAAACCGTCCAGACCTAATCTAAAATCCAAGCACCACGTTCTCTAACCTAGCCGCCACCCTTCCTCTCCTCAGTTGTGGATGCTAATCACGTCTAGCCATCATGTCCTCAAACCCAGCCAGGGCCTGACATGGTTGACATGAACACGCACATGCGCTGCCTCCTTGATTGAACTTGCACCTGATCTTTGCGACTTGAGCTTAGAGCAAGAAATCTGAGGGGATGGCAACGGCATGGCATGGGGAGAAAAGAAAAAAACAATATGTAAACAATCTGAATTTTCCAGATGGGAAATTGGATCGTATCTACTTGGGGTTCTATTTTCACAACCGATGCAGGGCAGGACTCAAAGAGATTTTCCTCTGTTGATCAGGTTTATTACTTTATTTTCTCACACTGTTAGCTGGCCAGATCGTATTAGGAGGCAGCAGCTATCCAGCGAAGAGGAGAAGCAGCAAATTCCACGCCCAAGAAGAAGCAGCAGGAGCCCGTCGGGGTGAAGCACGAAGAAGCCCCCAATCCAACGCCAGGGATGAAGCAGCAGGCTGCAGGCGTCAAGGGTGGAGGAGGCCACGCCAGAGAAGGGGAAGCCCGGTGATGTGGCAGAATCTCAGCAGGATGTGAAGAGCACGAAGAAAATCCTTGGCAGAGCGAAGATCCGAGAGGTCCATCGCCAGGAAGAATCAGCACGTGTCAGCAGCCGAAAATTGGGAACAAACATTCACCGGCCGCACAAGTCATCGTGGCCACCTACCTCACGCGAAAGTGCCTTCTATGGTTCTTCCTGATCCACGAGAAACAGATAAACAGTGAGGCGTGTAGCCCTATGGTGGATGCTCTGCATGCTCCCTCCATGTATTGTCCTCTCCCTACCATCCTGAGACAAGATGCAAGCACCATCGTTGTGTATGCATGGAAGTCTTTGAATCTACTTTGTCTGAATTTCCTAATAGCCGCATGTTGACTCTGACCACACACTGAGCACACGTATTTTGGCGGGAACTATGTACCGTAGGTGCAGCTTTAACATGTTTTGATGGAAGTACCAACCAAGATGACATCAAGCAGCAGCGTACCCTTTGGTCTTTAACGAGGTCAGTTCAGCCCATGTTGCAAACTACGACAGCCATCAATACATTTTTTCTACTCAGGTCCAATACTTTCCTCTGCCAAACTGAATCCAACTTATTTCTTGCTGTTTGACAATGCAATCTGAAGTGTCTGATGAATTATTAACTTGCAAAGGCCTGATTTCTAATGGAATTCTCAGGAATTTGTTGAAGCGCATAATGGTAATTAAAGCAGACAGTAAGCACTGTCATATTCCTCCATGGAACCTTGCATTTATGTGTGTAATTACGAAATCACTGTGCACACGACACTTTGGTGGACGATTTTCAGACGAAGCTGTGATCGATGGCTATAGCCCCGTCGAACCAAAGTGATGGGTGGCTGTTATCATGTGTCGTGCATAAATCGGCTGTAGAATGTCGTCCGTGAAGCAGTGCTCATAATTATATGCAGTCTGTACATTTGTTGCTAATGCAGAACCAAGTCTTTCATGTATGCCTTTTAGTCACTATTGCATTGTTATTTGCTTTAATTCGGATCATAAGTATTGTACAAAGTACAGTTTGCAGGAAAAAGGCATTACTGATTACAACCGGACAGTCGAAAAAATAGCACAACAAATTTGAAGTTATGCAATGCTTCTTCTTTTCTTCTACCTTGACATCACAGTTTCCAACGGTAATTGTTTTACGAGTGTTTCTGGTGTAGGCAATCCACCAATAATACTTAATCAGATCTTAATCATTTATGACAATATGCTTCTCAAGATTTTTCCTAATCATCCAACTTTCAAATGAGATTATCTTTATTATTTCTATGTATTGAAACAATGTTTTTTTAGCTCAGATATGTACTATTTCAGTAGTTTCTTTGGCAGGATCTGCAAGTGATATGTATATGTTATGGATTAGAAAAGGTGGTTTCATTTTTCATTTTAGTTAATTGAATCCCTACAGCTGATGCTCTCAAATTCATACATTGAGTTAGTTCCAGATTTCAGACATTGCTCTCAAATTCATACGTTGCTCCCAAATTCATACATTATTGAGTCCGTTTCAGGAAAAAAAAAGATAGTTCCAGATTTCACAAAAAGTCCATTTTACAAATATCTTCGTAACTGAACTGACCATAATCATTAGGTGTATAGAGCATTTTACGATTTCGATTTTATAAATAATGAGTGTAACAATACTAGCGATCTTTCGATTTTGACGAGTAAATCACGTAAGGTAGAAGTGTGCCTATTTATATCACATATTGGAGGGACGTGGTGTCACTACCAAGTATCAAATGCAGCTTAGGTTCAGATAAGCTTTTTCCAAAATTAAAATACTACGAAGGGGTCACTGCTACTTCATTGGCATTTATTTTGTATTTCTTATTTATAACACATCTCATGCCTTGCAGGATCGACTTCCTTCTGATAGTGAAATTACTTCTGTTGTTCAAGTGAAAGAAACATGAAGGTATCTTAATGATCCACTAAATTATTTCTGGTAAAAGTTTGCTTCACATCCATTGTGTAATAGGTAGAGAAATCATGGTGCTTTTCCTTTCGTCGTGTACAAATTTTTTTCCTGTCCATTACTTATTTTGTAGATAAATAATAGGGTCATTATTCGCATGCCTGGCTTTCATTCAAATAGAATTTTCACAGACAATTTAAATGCCATACCTTACTAAACTCAGATTAGCGCATCCAGCAGAGAAAGTTGTGTACTTATTCCTAACAGTACCAAATAATTTAAATTCTGAATGGTTTTCGTCAGCAACTACTGTGAGTTGTCTTTGCAATTCCACATAGTGATTAGTTATAATGTCATACATTGCACCATTTCTTTTGGTGCCGCTATTTTTGGTGAGGTCGTGAAGAAATGAAAGCTATCATTTGTCATATTACCAAAGTATGCTTTTACCTGAACAGTACTTCCTTCGCCATATATCGTCTTACTAGCCACAACAATAGCAGCTGCAATGCAGTTACTCTTATGCTCTATACAATAATATATCCTAAATGCATGGACCATATTCTTCACAAAAAAATTTGGCATTTACAATTACTAACGCCATATTTTATGGTGATATAAGGATGGATTTAAGTGGATCAGTCGCACTTCTTTTGTTGTGGGGTTAAGGATAGCAAGGATATTCTATCAGAGACCAGTGTTGTTATTGGTAGAAAATATGACATAGCCACTAAATTTTTATTAAGATCATTGTAAGGAAAACATGTCATTTTCCCTTCTATTGATAGTTTCTCGAATTCGGGTGAGTATTTGATAATCCTGTTTCTGTATCTACAGTTCTACACGATAACAGTTGTAGGCAGCCATATTCATTTCGCTAGAGATAACACACAGTGATAAACAAACTGGGAAAGCACATGGCACACACTATTTTTTCCTTACAAATGTACACTACTATGCATGATGTTGCATATTGACTATCATATATTTCTATTGTGCTATTTGTTAGTCATTATAAAGAGACATGGATTCAAAGCTCCTGGGATATACTATTGTCGATGGGATCAAACATGTCCTGTGATACATGCCATATAATACAACTTCATACCACACGTCCTGCACCTTTAACAAGTATGTGCTCTCGCCATTAATTTGTGGTGTGCAATTCGACTCTGTTAGATTCCCTGTATATCCCATATTTGATCAAAAGGAATTCCGTCAAGTTTGAAGCCCTATAAGTTTTTGCACAGAACCATAATCTGCCCGAGAATTAATTTCTGGTATAAATTTTTTACTTTATGTCTCAATTAACAATACATTTATTGACTGCTTCTTGAAGTTGTCTTACTAATTGGACACAATACCTTTTTGTGCAAACAAGGCCATCATCTGATAGGTAAGAATTTTCTTAACATGAAATCATAAATGATTCTGTTAAATGTAGATTCCACCTTCTCTGGCGATGGGAAATGTTAGGGCGACTTCAGGGAAATGGTAGATCACCAAGAATTTTTATGGTTCCCCTGCTGCTTGGTCGTCTATATTCGAACCATTGGTCGTTGGAGATGGGGAGATAGTGAGGACGCACTAGGCAAACAATGCGCCCTGGACAAATCATACGCAAAATCTTAAAGACTAGCCCGTGCGAATGCACGGGTTGGCGACTAGTGGTGATAAGTGGTGAGAGCGTGTGTGAAGAAGTACACCCCTCCAGGGTTATCATGATCTATTTGAATAGCCGTGTCCTCGGTTATGGACTTCTTGGATGCTTACAGGGTACATAGACAACTTAAAGTGGATACTCTAAAATGCTCAAGACAAGTGTGAGTGCTATGGATGGCCTTCTCGTAAGAAAACGGGGATGAATCCATAGTATTGTATTGATGTGGTGATTAGTGGACTCGTGTGCGCTACCTCATCTCAAAGAAGTTTCTCGTTGTCGTAGAACAGGATAGTCACTCAGTCAAAGCTGGCTTGCTGCAACTAAACCCCACATTACCTTCTTGATACAAATGCATGTATGATAGGATCTGATGTGAGTCTTGCTGAGTACCTTTGTACTCACGTTTGCTTTATTTATGTTTTGCAGGTGAGACATCTGTCTCACTAGTAGTACTGCTTGGACTTCGACGAGTAGCTTGTTACCTCAGCTACGATCTTGTACCCTTGGGAGGGACTTGTAGATAGTCAGGCTTCTCAGCCTTTTTCTTTTGTAGTTGTCTGTACTCAGACATGTAATGCTTCCGTTGCTTGTATGCTCTGAATGATGGGTCATGTGACCCCTGTTTGTATTTAATGCTATGTGGCTCTTCTGAGCCTTTATCTATATGAGTTTGCGTTATGTTGTGATGCCATGTTGTACAACACATACTTGCATGTTATGCGTACATGTGACGTGTATTGCTATGTGTAGGATCCGACAATCTAGTTATTTATCCTTGGCAGCCTCTCTTATGGGGAAATGTAGTCTAGTGCTTCCTTGAGCCATAGTAGTCTGCTACAGCCCGGTTCACCGGAGTCCTGCTAGCCCAGCACTACTGCTCAGGACACTTGACTGGCCGGCATGTGTTTCACTTCGTTCCTGTGTCTGTCCCTTCGGGGAAATGTCACGCGGTGACATCTGGAGTCCTGCCTAGCCTGCTACAGCCCGGGTTCCCGGGAGTCCTGTTAGCCCAGTGCTACAGCCCGGATTCACACGCTGCTGACCGACATGCTCGATGTGAATCATGTATGCATGTCCCCATAGGTTAGTGCCGCTTTGGGTTCACGACTAGCCATGTCGGCCCGGGTTCTCTGTCATATGGATGCTAGCGACACAATCATATACGTGAGCCAAAAGGCGCAAACGGTCCCGGGCCAGGGTAAGGCGACACCCGTGGGGATACCGTGCGTGAGGACGCAAAGTGATATGAGGTGTTACCGGCTAGATCGATGTGACTTGGAATCGGGGTCCTGACACTGTGGCTCAAGACCTTCAATGTGAAGCCGAAGATGATTGAGGGAAGACACGCAGAGTGCGGAGGTGCCGTAATAAGCAAAACCGCTGATGCTCCATGGCCAGAGGGTTCCTTCCCAGAGGTGTCCAGTTTGTGGCAGCGGCAGTGGTTTTATATCACAGCTCCCCGAAGTGCCAAGTGGGTAGCTGCCCCTGCCTTTCGCTCGTCCCCCCACCACAACTGACGTCATGGATCAGCAGGGGGCTGAGCTGGGGTCCAGCAAAGGATGTGCCGATATTGCAGAGCCGCATCCGAGATCTCTTTGAGAGAGATTTCAGCCTGGTTATGGTAATGCAAGTTATGCTAGTGCGTCGAGTCCAGCCTTGCAAACGTCGACCCCTCCGTATGTGGGAATTCAACCCGAAAGGATCGCAAACTATTCAGCACTTCCTCGGCATGACGCTCGAAGAGATGTACAAATTGTTCTTCGGACCCCAAATAGAGTGTCCGGACACCACCGAGGATGCGGGTCTGAGCTGCAACCGTCCTAATACCCAAGTAAGTAATCCCATGGCCGAACACATTGTCCTTTTATTTATGATGACATCATTCTGAAAAGTCGCTCTTTGACCAGGACTGGATAAAAAAGGCGAAGATGATCAGGTGTTCGGCTCCCCTTCCCGAAGGCTTGGCCAATCTAGTACTGGACCAAATGCTCGAGCCGGCGCCTTATCAGGTGCCCTCAAAGGAACATGAAGGGGGAATAAAGAGGCTGAAAGCAGGCCTCACTCATCATTCATCCAAACTGGGGGAATTAGTGCCTCCGCGAAGGAGGATCTAAAATTCCCTCTCCCCAAGGAAGGAAAATGATCACCTCTGAAGACCCGGAAACAAAGGTTTCCAAACGGGGGAAGAAATCTTCGCCAGAGGGTCCGGCCTCAGAGGGTACTCTTGCCGTATAGTGTCCGCAAGGGGATCAGCCCTCGACCGAGCTGTAAGTAAAAAAGTACTTAATAGTGAAAATATCCTACCTTACTTCTGAAGACAATAACCGAGGCTTGTATCTTGTAGTTCGGATCGTAGCCCTTCTCGACAGAGTTCATCTTTGGGGGATCTTCTTCCGGAGATGATGGAGAGGGAAACACCTCCCCCTGCCACCCCGCCTCATGAGGCGGGCGACCCTGAAGTGTCGTCGCGGAGGGTTTCTCCTGATCCGCCAAGGCTAGAGGGTAATCCTTTGGCCACCCGGAGTCCTCAGTATTCGGCTCCTAAAGAGAGCAACAGAAAGAGTCCGGAACCGTACATTGTGCGGTCGGACGCACTGAAGGATCTTCTGGAGAAAGCGGCCATCTCAGAAGCGCATCGTACGCTAATGGGTACGGTAATTGAAAGGATTTCATCCGCCGAAAGCGGGTTGCATGAAACTTTTATGAGCTTGCTGAAAGGCTTTGAGGTACGTGAAATAGTGTATGTTTTTGACAGTACCGCACACGCTAGGTGTGCCCTATGCAGATAGTAGCCCCTGAGACTCTGGTTGCCATCGACAACGGCGGCAAATAGAGGATCATAGTCCCAGGTAATAACCAGACCGCCTTTATGTGCAGGTGGCTGAAGGTCCGGTGGCTAGCCGGACTGATAAGTTTGCCGAGCTAAAGCGGCAACTTGACGCGGCAGATGCCGACATCGTGCTTGTCAACAAGTGGCTTGACGAGGCACAGGGTAAGTGATCTCTTCGGTGATCAACACGCAGTAAGAGGAGCATGATGCCAGTATCTTTAATATGTTGTGCCTGCAGATGGAGCTGCCACTGTGGAGACCCTCCGGGCGGAACTTGCCCGAGCCAAGGAACAAGCCAGGAATAGTAATGCGGCCGCTCTAAAGGCGGTCGAAGAGCTGAGGGCCGAACAGGACGCACATTGCCAAAGCAAGGAAAGAATGGCCGAGATGGCAGTTGAGTTGAAAGATGTCGCCGACCATTACCAGCTTCTTGAAGAACAAAGCCGTGTGAAGGCGGCGGACCTGGAGAAGGCCATGGTAGCAACCAAGGAAGCCCGCTCGAAAATACGAGCGACGAAGGAGGAGCTGCATCAAGCTGGAGATATCGCAGCTGGGAAGCCCTTTTTGTTGCGGACTAAGTTCGGAGATCCGAAGTATGCACCTCTTGATCAACTATGGAGTTCTGCAGACTCATACATGGATTTGGCAGCAAGTGCTGCTGATGCGGCCGAGTACTTCAAGGATCAAAAAGATCGTGAAGTGGAGAGGCTCTTCTGGTCACAGTTCCATGCTCCAGTGCGTCCGCTGCTGTTGAATGAGCGAATGGTCGAGTGGGCCGAGCTCCATAGGTTGTCCGGACTTGCCATGAGGTCTATTGTGGATCATTTGTGGCCGGGAGGGCCAAGGCCGAATAGTTACTTTAGTTTAGTGCAACAATTCCTTGGTGCTGTGCCACATATCGATGCTATGAAGACGTCGACGTGTATAGAGGGTGCGCGGATGGCCTTTACCCGTGTCAAGACATACTGGGCGGAGATGGAGGCCACCACTGTTGCAACACAGGGTTCGGCCGAGGGCCGAGTGGCTGCCGAGCACTACTTTGAAGAAGTTCTTGAAGGCGCTCGTTCGATAGAGGCTCAATGCTCGAAGAATATTATGTTCTAGTGACATGTACTCCCATTGTAAAAACAATTTTTTATGGAGTTATCAAGGCTATGTTTATACTTTTGCCCGAAAGTATTATGATGCCTCCTGTGCGGCCGTTTATGTATATATGTGTATAACCTGAAAGTTTGCAGTCGTCGGCTTCCGCCCCCACGCATATAATGCGGGGGTGTTCGCAAAAAATGCGTATTCACACTTGATCAGACGTCTTGGTCCATTAAGGAGGTGGTAGCGCAGCGAACGAGGCAATCAAACTATATTGCTTTAACACTTTCACTTAGTCATACGAGTTTGACGGTGGGGCTACTATATAGTCCCTGGTACTTCTGCGCTCGTCCGAATACGGGGCGCATACGTACATGACCGGGAAATGGCACTTCATTAATGCGGAGGAATCTCGAAGATTCCGTTGAGTCATTGAGTGGTTGACCAGTCTCGCGCTTTATCATGACAGTCAGTTTTCGGCTTTCTCTACTGAGGTGCTCATCCGGATGAACAAGGGCACAATCGCAGTAGTTCTCCCAGTGCTACCTTAGCCGATATAGCGGAACGTAAGGTACCAAAACATAGTAGCCGGGCAAACCCAATATTTGACCAAAGACATGATTCGGAGCAGATATATAAGGCCAAACTCGCGACGCCGAACACTCCCTAAGGTATTCGGTCTTTATAACATATGCCGGTCGGAACAATGCCCTTAATAATAAACCCCGAGTGTCCAAGTACGTGCAATATCCTGACGTGGCCACATGCCAAGAACGTCAGTATCCTTCTCGGTTGTATTGAGTATCCGGAGGATGTGAACAACAAGAGATAGTAAAAAAGGTTTACGCAGGGTCTTAATATGAAAAGAAACCTTTGAGCGGGTCCCTGCTGCACGTCTGCGCCTGTGTCTCCGTTGTGCCGTGTCCTGGACGGGTGTAGCACGATTTTCATCTGTAAAAGAGAAGAACTTAGGTGAAAGTTGCCGTGCCAAAAAATTGGTTATTATCAATAAACTATTAAAATTCAAGATAAGTCAAGTTGAGCCGGACTAGCCCTGATTACACACAGGAAGCCCCTGGTACCGTCTGGGAGGGTTTGATCCTCAAAACAATCTCATGTATATGTAATGGTGCACCGAACTCGTCTAACCGTGACCGTGGTCTTGACGACCTATCATTTCTTCTGGTTGGTGAGGTCATCTAGTGCTCGGCTGTTAAAGCCGCCGCACACTCTTCCGCGCGTAGAAAACGCTCAGTACTTCCGCTAACTATGATGGTGCCATGTGGACCGGGCATCTTAAGCTTGAGAGAAGCATAATGCGGTATTGCATTAAAACGAGCGAAAGCCGTTCTTCCGAGTAGTGCTTGATAGCCACTTCAGAATGGAGCGATGTAGAAAGTTAACCTTTCGCTTCGGAAGTTATCGGGAGAACCGAATACAACCTCTAGCAATAGAGAGCCCGTACAGCGGGCCTCTTGGCCTGGTATTACTCCCTTGAAGGTAGTATTACTGTAGCTTATTTGTGTCGGGTCCATCCCCATTTTGCCGACCGTGTCCTGATATATCAGATTTAGACCGCTGCCGCCGTCCATGAGGACTTGTGTGAGATGGTATCCGTTTATTATTGGGTCTAACACCAAGGCAGCCAATCCTTCGAGTCAGATGCTTGTCGCGTGATCCCCGCGATCAAAAGTGATCGGGTAGGCCAACCAGGGGTTGAACCTAGGGGTGACGGGCTCTATGGCGTGTGTGTCTCGGAGTGTATATTTGCTTCTCCTCTTCGTCACATGGATCTTGTTTACTATTTTGACCTCTAGTGGGAATTTTTTCTGTCCTCCGGTGCTTTGCTGGCGAGGTTCGTCCTCATCTTCGCTTGGTGTCTCCCCCATGTGTTCGGTGTTTAGCTTACCAGCCTGCTTGAAGACCCAACATTCTCTGTGGGTGTGATTTGCAGGTTTATCGGGGGTGCCATGAATCTGACATAGTTTGTCATGAATCTTGTTTAGGCTAGACGGTCCGTCTCTGCTGCCTTTGAAAGGCTTTTTTCGCTTACCTGGTCGAGAGCCCCTGAATCCGGCGTTGACTGTCGTATTATCTGGGCTATCTTCTTTATTTTGACGCTTGTTTTTATTGCGTCATGGTTTTCCATTGCCATCCCTAACTTCGGATGTGCTTGGGTCGCTGGTGCTAGTGCGGGCTAACCAGCTATCTTCGCCCGCGCAAAAGCGGGTCATGAGGCTTGTTAGGGCTGCCATTGTTTTCGGTTTTTCTTGGCCGAGGTGTCTGGCGAGCCATTCGTCTCGAATGCTGTGGTTGAAAGCTGCTAAGGCTTCGGCGTCCGGACAGTCGACAATTTGGTTCTTCTTAGTGAGAAACCTGTTCCAAAGCTTTCGGGCGGACTCTCCGGGCTATTGAATTATATGGCTTAAATCGTCTGCATCCGGAGGTCGGACATATGTCCCTTGAAAATTAGCCCAAAAAGCGTCCTTGAGCTCCTCCCGACTTCCAATTGAATTTTTGGGGAGGCTTTTCAGCCAGTGCCGAGCTGGTCCTTTAAGCTTGAGGGGCAAGTATTTGATGGCATGGAGATCGTCTCCGCGAGCCATATGGATATGGAGGATAAAGTCCTCAATCCAGACCCCAGGGTCTGTGGTCCCTTCGTATGCCTCTATGTTCACTGGTTTGAATCCTTCTGGGAATTCATGGTCCAGCACCTCATCGGTGAAACATAGGGGGTGTGCGGCGCCCCTGTATTGGGATGTGCCATGGCGTTCAGACGGTTGTAGTATTCGGTTTTGATTTTGTGCCGGAGCGCGCTTCCTAGATCCATAGATGGATCTGGTCGTACCGGACTTTTGGCGCAAGTCCTCACATAGATCGTGTGTTGACTTATGTGCGACTATGTTAGCTGCTCTATCACGGTCACAAGGTGGTGGATCTGGCCGGTTGGCCGTTTCATTTTTTGGCTGTGTGGGCTCTAAGGCCTCATCATCGAATTCAGGTAATAGCTTGCGCTTTGGATAGCTCTTTGTGTGGTAACTTCCACCGTACTTTGCTTCGTTGTCGAGTACTTTGTTCCACCTGCTGTTCAGCGTATTTTGTGCGGCCTTAAGCCTTTTCTTCTGCTTCTTCAGACTCCTCGCTGTGGCAATAAGCCTTCTGCGGAGGTTCTCTTGTGCCAAGTGTGTTTCCGGGATGATGTGTGCATCTTCGTCCGGACTATTTTCCTCCCGAGAGGGGGTTTGATGAGGTTTATCCTCGGCGTCGCCGTGTTCAGACATCGGATCCGTACTTTGTTTGCCGCTTGCAGCTTCATCGTGCTCTGCTGCCGGGGCAATGTGGTCGTCGTTTCCTCTAGAGTCGACTGGAGTGTTATTTTCTCTTGCGCTGTTATCACTGTTTTTGCTATGGCGGGACTTAGAGCGGCGCCGCTGATGTCGGCGCTTGAGTTGCTTCTTGGGGGCCACCCTCTGCTGTCTCTTCGCCATTGCCTTCTTTGGGTGTATCCACCATCTATATGTCATATGATGAAGTGGCTGTCCGGCGCCCTGTGGGCGCTGATTCATGTTCGTCTCCTGCATCTTTGTCCATGCCGTCGATGTCTTCAGAGTCGAAGTTGAGCATGTCGGTTAAGTCGTCGACAGTGGCTACTAAGTGGGTGGTGGGTGGGCAGCGAATTTCTTCGTCGTCTGCATCCCATTCTAGCCGGACATAGTTCGGTCAAGGCTCTCCTGACAAGGAGAGAGACCTTAATGAATTTACCACATCTCCGAAAGGCGAGTGCTGAAAGATATCCGCAGAGGTGAACTCCATGATCGGTGCTGTAGGATCGAAAGTATGTCTAGAGGGGGGGGGGGGTGATTAGACTACTTGACCAAATAAAAACTTAACCTTTTCCCAATTTTAGTTCTTGGCAGATTTTAACTATCTTAGGACAAGTCAAGCAATCATCACATAATTCAAGCAAGCATGCAAAGAGTATATTGGCAGCGGAAAGTAAAGCATGCAACTTGCAAGAATATAAAGGGAAGGGTTTTGAGGATTCAAACGCAATTGGAGACACGGATGTTTTTCCCGTGGTTCGGATAGGTGGTGCTATCCTACATCCACGTTGATGGAGACTTCAACCCACGAAGGGTAACGGTTGCGCGAGTCCATGGAGGGCTCCACCCACGAAGGGTCCACGAAGAAGCAACCTTGTCTATCCCACCATGGCCATCGCCCATGAAGGACTTGCCTCACTAGCGGTAGATCTTCACGAAGTAGGCGATCTCCTTGCCCTTACAAACTCCTTGGTTCAACTCCACAATCTTATCGGAGGCTCCCAAGTGACACCTAGCCAATCTAGGAGATACGACTCTCCAAGAAGTAACAAATGGTGTGTTGATGATGAACTCCTTAATCTTGTGCTTCAAATGATAGTCTCCCCAACACTCAACTCTCTCTCATAGGATTTGGATCTGGTGGAAAGAAGATTTGAGTGGAAAGCAACTTGGGAAAGGCTAGAGATCAAGATTCATATGGTTGGAATGGAATATCTTGGTCTCAATACATGAGTAGGTGGTTCTCTCTCAGAACATATGAGTTGGAATGGTGTATGTGTTCTGATGGCTCTCTCCACGAGTGAAGTGGAGGTGGAGGGGTATATGTAGCCTCCACACAAAATCCAACCGTTACACACAATTTACCAATCTCGATGGGACCGAATAAACAAACTCGGTCGGACCGAAATTGTAAACCTAGTGACCGTTAGGAATTTTGGTGGGACTGACATGCAACTCGATAGGACCGATTCGGTTAGGGTTTGGGCATAACGTAATCTCGGTGAGACCGATTGCACAAACTCGGTGAGACCGAGTTTGGCAATAAGCTAACCAGAGAGTTGGTCAGGCAAACTCGGTGGGACCGACTCTCTCTTTCGGTGAGTCCGAAAAGTTACAAAAAGGAAACAAAGAGTTTACATTGCAATCTCGATGGGACCGATTCGCTCTTTCGGTGAGACCGAAAAGTTACGAAAGGGAAACAGAGAGTTTGCAATCCCATCTCGGTGAGACCGAGATCCTTATCGGTAGGATCGAATTGCTAGGGTTTGGCAGTGGCAAATGACAAGTGAAACTCGGTGGCGCCGGATTAAAAGTATCGGTATGACCGAGTTTGGCTTAGGGTTTAGGTCATTTGTGGCTATGGAAAAGTGGTTGAGGATTTTGGAGCATATCACCAAGCACATAAAGCAAGAGGCTCATTAAGCAACACCTCATCCCTCCTTGATAGTATTGGCTTTTCCTAAAGACTCAACGTGATCTTGGATCACTAAAATATAAAATGAAGAGTCTCGAACTTTTGAGCTTGAGCCAATTCTTTGTCCTTAGCATTTTGAGGGTTCCACTTTCACATCCATGCCATGCCAATCATTGAGCTTTCCTGAAATAATCATCTTGAAATAGCATTAGCTCAATGAGCTATATGTTGTTATGAATTACTAAAACCACCTAGGGATAGTTGCACTTTCAATCTCCCCCTTTTTGGTAATTGATGACAACATATAGATCAAAGCTTCAACAAATGATAATAAGCATGAAATATATCGTCGCTTTGAGAAGTATGTGACAAATAAGAGCTCCCCCTAAATTTGTGCATATTTAAAATTTGCTTTGGACTGCAAATGCACAAGGAGTTAGAGTCATGGGTTACTCTTCCATGTCACATACATCTTGGTGGAGCGCTAAAAAATGATAAGATTGAAATACATGCACTCATCACCAAGAATAGTGAGTGATCACATAAGATAGATAGAATAATAATAGCATTAAGCAAACATTAAGTGTAGCTTATGATCAAACACATGATCATCGATGTCTGACAGATAAGGACGTAGTATCTCACACACAAGCAAATAAAGTTCGAAAAACCACCAAATAAAACAAGAGAGAATAAAAGCAACACTCTCTCTCGAAGCCTATGATCTATACATTTTCTCCCCCTTTGGCAACAAGTTACCAAAAAGTTCCTAAAAAATGCATAGTGCTAAGTCGACGCTCAGGCTTGATCTTCAGGTGGTGGTGGAGTCCGGAGCACTCCAAGGACGAAGCCTTCGGTAGACGTGGTCGGAGTTGAGGATGAAGTGGATGCTGGAGCTGGCTCAACTCTCCTTGATGTGGCCTCTTCCTCTGCCACATAATCTTCATCTTCAGAATCAGAAGTTCTCTTCTTCCTTTGTCTAGTGGCAGCCTTAGGCAGATTGCTGGGGGTGCTCCTGTTGCCATCATCTAAAGAGCTGGAGGGACTAGTGCCCTCACTCATCACCACTTGCTGCTCTGAGAGGTTCTGGCTGTCACTTTGGTCTGACATGTTGCAAACTCTGACTGGTGACCCTGTGAATAGATTATAGATGAGATAGAGTGAATGAGCATCACAAAGTACAGAGATTTTGCAAAAGAGTAATTCAAAAACTTAGTTTTAGTTTCCCACTGAAATCATCTCGGATCTACCGATTTTCAAACTCGGTGACACCGAAGCAGTTTTGGCACCAGAAGTAGTGAACTCGGTCAGATGGAGTCACAGTTCGGTGGCACCGAGACTGTTAGGGTTTCACAGAGTTGCAAAATCGGTCACACCGATAAGTAATTCTCGGTCAGACCGAGTTTTACTTGTGCAATGGCATAAGCCAAATCGGTGGGACCGAGTTTTTCAACTCGGTGGGTCCGAGATGGTTTCGGCGGAAACCTAACCCTAAAATTTTCGAATTAAACCTAATCTACGAGTTCATTGACTGGATAGGAGTTTATCAAACATGGCAAGAATCATGATGATCACAATGTGCTAGGAATCGGATTGGCGAATAGCATAAAGATCGAGTCCATACCCTAGTTCGGCGGAGACTCGCTATGGCGGCAACGGCGGGGCAGAATTCCCATTGACGGCAACGGAGACCAGCGACTGGAGGCGGCTGGCGGCAAGGAGGACGATCCGGAGACCCAGGAGGTAGAGCGAGCTATGCGCGGGCGAAGAGGTTTCGGAGAAATTTCCAAAATTTTGCCCGTCACTATATATAGCCTGACCCTGTCGGTGTGACCGAGTGGAACAACTCGGTGGCACCGAGATGCAAAACTGTATACAGTTATTGCAACTCGGTGTGACCGAGTGGTTCAAATCGGTTGCACCGAGATCGAAAACCTAGATCAACTTAATGATCTCGGTAGGACCGAAAGTATGGTATCGGTCAGACCGAGAATCACAAAGAGGTTTTGGAAGTTTAAGTCTATGATAAATCGGGGACTCCGAGCGCTCCTCACACAGAGTGGTTCGAATCTGACTTGATCAAATTTTGTGATGCATCATGAATAGAGTTTGAGATGAGAAAAGCATAGATAGCTAGAGGAGGTTCTTAGGCATTCTTGTCCATCCACTTGGCAAAAGAAGATAAAGCCAAACAATCAAAACAACAAGTGGATGTCCTCGAATGAGTAAAATATGCAACCAACATGCTCACACAATAAGATGGCAAATGAAATATGTGGCAAAGCATGCACAACCAATTCTAGCATCTATCAAGCAATTTGCGATGACTGGGTCATCTATATATGAGTATATTGAATTAGGAGTCAAGTGAGAACACTTGATCGTAGGTCATACTCATCGTTTAAGCTCAAGTGGGGTTACCACTTTTACATAAAGCATTATTGTATTCACATCTTTAGAGTTGCTTTAGCTCAAGTTTTAGAGTAAAGCTCCCCCTAGATGTGATATCCCCCCTAAGATGGATGAACTAACCTTGGGTTTTGTCGATGATGACTTCATGTAGATGTTGAAGATGTGGATGCTCAATGTTGATGTAGATCACTTGGAGCTATCCATTTGAGTGAATTGCACTTTCAATACCTACATGGGTTAGTCCCACAAGGAACAAACAAGGATATCCATAGACATAGAGTGATGCATACACAAGATGATGTCCATGAAAACTTTAGGTTACCTTGTCCCTTGTCTTACCAACAAGAGGGTTTGTCACTCCTTGAACTGGTGCATGATGTGGAAGTTGATTGCACTTGTTCTTGCCAAAATGATGAGAGTGAAATATGTTGGCGGAGTCACCCTCAAGAACTCTCTAGTTCTTCTTCTTTTGCATCCACACCATCTTGATGGGAATCCTTGGAGTTTAGTCGTACTTGATGAAGTGGAACTTGACGTGGTCTAGGGAATCCACTTGACTAAGGTCTTAGGAGCTTCTTCAGATGCATCAATCTCCTCTTGAAGCTTGTCCTTGCCTTTTTGCTTGTAGTCTTGTGGTGGAAGATCATCTTGAGCTTGTGTCCCCTTGAAAGAAGTATCAGACTTCTCTTGTTGAGGAACAAACTTTGTCTTGGGGTATTGATCTTCTTCCCACTCAACTCCCTTGGCATTGAACTTTCGTTCAAAACCAACACCTTGATTCTTCCGGTGCATTCCTTGCTTGCGCACAATTTCCTCGAATTGCTTACTCCCGGCAAGGCTTTTGTACACTCCTTTCTCTATAATCCCCTTCAATAAGCTATTTTCTTGCTCAAGTGTAACTTGGCTAAGAGAATCATTAGTGGAATCAAGAGAACTACTAGAAGCAACAATATTGGATTTAGCATGATCATTGTTACTACTAGAGGAAGAATCTTTCTTGTTCTTGTTACTAGACTTGACTTGAGGCATGTAAGTGGGTAATAGTAAATGCTTGGCAATGTAAGAAGAACTTTTCTTGCAGAGATCATCATTGATTGCTTTTAAGAACTCATGCTCTTGCTCAAGATTGAGCTTTTCAAAGCATAATTTCTCATGAGCTCTTAAAAGTTCTCGATGATCTTCGAAGATAGTTTCATGAGCTAACTTAAGAGTGTTTAGTTCCTTAGTTAGAGCCTCAATCTTCTCCTTATCATTGTCATTTGTTTTATCTTGATTAGCATGATTACTTGGTGTTTCATCATAGTACTCATCACTAGAGTTGTCAACAAGCAAGTCATCATCACCTAACAAGTCATCTTCATCACTATTAAAATCAACATACTTGGGGTGTGTTACCTTAGGACCTTTGGCCATGAAGCATCTTCCAATTCCTTCATTTGGTGAGTCAAATATGTCGTAGGAGTTGGTTGACGCAAGTGCTAGACCGGCAACACCTTCATCTTGAGTATCTTCGGAGTCAGAGTGATAACTTCTCTCGAAGTGGCTGTTGGAGTCGGAGCCGGATACCCATTCACCAACATGAGCTTGATGTCTTTGTTTTGTGTAGCTCCTTGATGATTTTTCCTTCCTTTCCGAATCCTTGCTTCTCCGTGAGTATCTCCGTTCATAACGATCATCTCTACTCCTTCTTTCTCTTGGTGGTGATTCTTTGCTTCATCTTTTTGGAGAATCTTCTCTTCTCTTGTAGGGAGCCGTACACTCATTGGAATAGTGTCCAGGTCTTCCACAATTATATCAGTTTCGCTCTCGACTAGAAGATCTTTTGTCATTGTAGGACCTTGACTTGAAGCTTCTATCTTTGCTTCTACTCTTGTAGAACTTGTTGAAGTTCTTCACCATTAAGCTCAATTCTTCATTGAAGTTTTGTTTCTCACTTGATGATGTGGGGACTTCACATGAGGCTTTGTAGGCACCACTTGATTTGTTGTGAAGTTCCTCTTTATCCTTGAGTGACATCTCATGAGCAACAATCCTTCCAATCACTTCCGTTGGTTTGAGATCTTTGTAATTTGGCATCATTTGAATCAATGTGCACACGGTATCATATTTCCCATCCAAGGCTCTTAGGATCTTCTTGATGATGAATCTATCGGTCATCTCTTCACTGCCTAAGCCGGCAATCTCATTTGTGATGAGAGCAAGCCTAGAGTACATTTCGGCGACACCTTCACCATCCTTCATCTTGAACTTGTCAAGTTGACTTTGGAGCACATCCAACTTGGATTCCTTGACGGAGTCGGTACCTTCGTGCATATCAATCGAAGTGTCCCAAATTTCCTTTGCATTCTCAAGACGGCTGATTTTGTTGAATTCTTCGGGGCACAATCCGTTGAAGAGAATATCACAAGCTTGAGCATTGTATTGCAACATCTTCAACTCATCCGCGGTAGCTTCACGGTTTGGTTCTCTCCCATCAAAGAACTCACCTTGCAAACCAACACAAACAATAGCCCATACGACGGGGTTATGTCCAAGAATATGCATTTTCATTTTATGCTTCCAACTAGCAAAATTAGTGCCATCAAAGTAAGGACCTCTACGGTGATAATTTCCCTCGCTAGACGCCATACTCTCCTAGGTTGTGAAACCAAGTCTATGACCACCAAAAGCTATGGAAATCAAAGCAAATGGAGACCAAAGCTCTGATACCACTTGTAGGATCGAAAGTATGTCTAGAGGGGGGGGGTGATTAGACTACTTAACCAAATAAAAACTTAACCTTTTCCCAATTTTTGTTCTTGGCAGATTTTACCTATTTTAGGACAAGTCAAGCAATCATCACACAATTCAAGCAAGCATGCAAAGAGTATATTGGCAGCGGAAAGTAAAGCATGCAACTTGCAAGAATGTAAAGGGAAGGGTTTGGAGAATTCAAACGCAATTGGAGACACGGATGTTTTTCCCGTGGTTCGGATAGGTGGTGCTATCCTACATCCACGTTGATGGAGACTTCAACCCACGAAGGGTAACGGTTGCGCGAGTCCACGGAGGGCTCCACCCACGAAGGGTCCATGAAGAAGCAACCTTGTCTATCCCACCATGGCCATCGCCCACGAAGGACTTGCCTCACTAGCGGTAGATCTTCACGAAGTAGGCGATCTCCTTGCCATTACAAACTCCTTGGTTCAACTCCACAATCTTGTCGGAGGCTCCCAAGTGACACCTAGCCAATCTAGGAGACACCACTCTCCAAGAAGTAACAAATGGTGTGTTGATGATGAACTCCTTGCTCTTGTGCTTCAAATGATGGTCTCCCCAACACTCAACTCTCTCTCATAGGATTTGGATCTGGTGGAAAGAAGATTTGAGTGGAAAGCAACTTGGGAAAGGCTAGAGATCAAGATTCATATGGTTGGAATGGAATATCTTGGTCTCAACACATGAGTAGGTGGTTCTCTCTCAGAACATATGAGTTGGAATGGTGTATGTGTTCTGATGGCTCTCTCCACGAGTGAAGAGGAGGTGGAGGGGTATATATAGCCTCCACACAAAATCCAACCGTTACACACAATTTACCAATCTCGGTGGGACCGAATAAAGAAACTCGGTCGGACTGAAAGAGTAAACCTAGTGACCGTTAGGAATTTTGGTGGGACTGACATGCAACTCGGTAGGACCGATTCGGTTAGGGTTTGGGCATAACGTAATCTCGGTGAGACCGATTGCACAAACTCGGTGAGACCGAGTTTGGCAATAAGCTAACCAGAGAGTTGGTCAGGCAAACTCGATGGGACCGACTTGCTCTTTCGGTGAGACCGAAAAGTTACAAGAAGGAAACAAAGAGTTTACATTGCAATCTCGGTGGGACTGATTCGCTCTTTCGGTGAGACCGAAAAGTTATGAAAGGGAAACAGAGAGTTTGCAAGAGACCAAGATCCTTATCGGTAGGACCGAATTGCTAGGGTTTGGCAGTGGCAAATGACAAGTGAAACTCGGTGGCGCAGGATTGAAAGAATCGGTATGACCGAGTTTGGCTTAGGGTTTAGGTCATTTGTGGCTATGGAAAAGTGGTTGAGGATTTTGGAGCCTATCACCAAGCACATAAAGCAAGATGCTCATTAAGCAACACCTCATCCCTCCTTGATAGTATTGGCTTTTCCTAAAGACTCAATGTGATCTTGGATCACTAAAATATAAAATGAAGAGTCTTGAACTTTTGAGCTTGAGCCAATTCTTTGTCCTTAGCATTTTGAGGGTTCCACTTTCACATCCATGCCATGCCAATCATTGAGCTTTCCTGAAATAATCATCTTGAAATAGCATTAGCTCAATGAGCTATATGTTGTTATGAATTACCAAAACCACCTAGGGATAGTTGCACTTTCAGGTGCCTAGTCGGATTTGATAGGCACGGATGCAGGCAGCTCGGAGTCCATGGCCGGAGACGAATCCAGTGGTTCGGCGACACGGCCCTCGTAAGGGGTGAAGTTAGTATCCGGCTCCATCGCCACTGAGAGTGCGACCTCCATGGCGGGGTCTATCCCTCCGTCCTTGGATGGCGCGATTTGCTCCGGATTGAAAGCCGGAGTAGTTGCAGACGTGATCTCCTGAACACTGTCCGACGGAAGAGTTACATCGTGCTTGCCGTGACTGTGCGGCGCACCTGACACAGGCTTGAATCCGTCAAAGATCAAGTCTCCGCGGATGTCGGCAGTGTAGTTTAAGCTTCCGAATCTGACCTGATGGCTAGGGGCGTAGCTCTCGATCTGCTCCAGATGGCCAAGCGAATTGGCTCGGAGTGCGAAGCCGCCGAATACAAAGATTTGTCCGGGGAGGAAAACCTCACCCTGGACCGCATCGCTACCGATTGTCGGAAGAGCCATCAAGCCTTATGGTGGCGACATAGTGGAACTCTCAATGAGAGCACCAATGTCGGTGTCAAAACCGGCGGATCTTGGGTAGGGGGTCCCAAACTGTGCTTCTAAGGCGGATGGTAATAGGAGGCAGGGGACACGATGTTTACCCAGGTTCGGGCCCTCTTGATGGAGGTAATACCCTACGTCCTGATTGATTGTTCTTGATGATATGAGTATTACAAGAGTTGATCTACCAAGATATCGTAGAG
This sequence comes from Triticum monococcum, assembly GCA_034509565.1. Taxonomy (NCBI): domain Eukaryota; kingdom Viridiplantae; phylum Streptophyta; class Magnoliopsida; order Poales; family Poaceae; genus Triticum; species Triticum monococcum. Next base: position 57,807,243 of record CM067846.1, on the reverse strand, counting down.
GCTAAACCCTAGAAGCTAGCCTATGGTATGATTGTATGTTGTCCTATGGACTAAACCCTCCGGTTTATATATAGACACCGGAGGGGGCTAGGGTTACATAGAGTCGGTTACAAGGGAGGAGATCAACATATCCGTATTGCCTAGCTTGCCTTCCACGCCAAGGAGAGTCCCACCCGGACACGGGACGAAGTCTTCAATCTCGTATCTTCATAGTCCAACAGTCCGGCTGTCCGGAAACCCCCCTAATCCAGGACTCCCTCAGTCTCTCTCAAAAGGTGTGTACAGCAAGGATGATTGTGGTAAACTAAAAAGCAAAGACTCAAATCATACAAGACGCTCCAAGAAAAACACATATCATGTGGCGAATAAAAATATAGCTCCAAGTAAAGTTACCGATGAACGAAGACAAAAGAGGGGATGCCTTCCGGGGCATCCCCAAGCTTAGGCTTTTTGGTGTCCTTGTATTTTACCTTGAGGTGCCATGGGCATCCCCAATCTTAGGCTCTTGCCACTCCTTGTTCCATAATCCATCAAATCTTTACCCAAAACTTGAAAACTTCACAGCACAAAACTTAACAAGAGAATCTCGTGAGCTCCATTAGCGAAAGAAAACAAAACACCACTTCAAGGTACTGCAATGAACTCATTATTTATTTATATTGGTGTTAAACCTACTTTATTCCAACTTCTCTATGGTTTATAAACTATTTTACTAGCCATAGATTCATTAAAATAAGCAAACAACACACGAGAAACAGAATCTGTCAAAAACAGAACAGTCTGTAGTAATCTGTAACTAACGCAAACTTCTGGAAACCCAAAAATTCTAAAATAAATTTCTGGACGTGAGAAATTTATCTATTAATCATTTGCAAAAAAAAACTAAATATCACTCTCCAATAAAAAAGGGCAGCAATTCTCGTGAGCGCTAAAGTTTCTATTTTTCACAGCAGGATCAAAAAGACTTTCCCCAAGTCTTCCCAACGGTTCTACTTGGCACAAACACTAATTAAACACAAAAAACACAACCAAAACAGAGGCTAGATAAATTATTTATTTAATAACAGCAAGGAAAATTTTTGGGTTGTCTCCCAACAAGCGCTTTTCTTTAAAGCCTTTTAGCTATTCATTGATAATTTTAATGATGCTCACATGAAAGACAATAATTGAAGCATAAAGAGAGCATCATGAAACACATGAAAAACACATCTAATTCTAACATACTTCCTATGCATAGGCATCTTAAAGGCAAACAAATTATCATAGCAAGCAAAAACTAGCATATGCAAGGAAGCTGAAAGAAACAATAGCAATCTCAACATAACGAGAGGTAATTTAGGAACATGATAATTTCTACAATCATATTTTCCTCTCTCATAATAATTACATGTGGGATCATAAGAAAATTCAACAAAATAGCTATCACATAAAATATTTTCAACACGATCCGCATCCATGCAAAGTTGACACTCTTCCAAACTAGTGGGATTAACATTAACTAAAGTCATGACCTCTCCAAACCCACTTTTATCAAAAACTTCATAAGATTGAACATTATCCAAATATGTGGGATCTAAAGTTGACACTATTCCAAACCCACTTTCAATATTATTTAAAACACTATTATCAATCTTATATTCATCATGGGGAGTAAATAAATTTTCAAGATCAAAAGAAGATTCACCCCAATCATGATCATTGCAACAAGTAGAGGACATAGCAAAACTAGCATCCCCAAGCTTAGGGTTTTGCATATTATAAGAACAATTGACATTAATAGAATTTATACTATCATCATTGCAATCATGCTTTGTATTCAAAGATCCATCGTGAATCACTCCATAAAGTACTTCATCACAATTTTCAGATTCACAAATTTCAAGCAAAACTTCATAAAATAATCTACTGCACAAAGCTCACTAGCAATTGGTTCATCATAATTGGATATCTTAAAAAGATTAGCAAGCGGATGAGGATCCATAGATCTTAGGTTCTCTGTTAGCAATAAATAAACAAGTATTCCAACCAAACGAGCAAACGAGCCAAGTAAGACATCAAAGCAGATGGAAAGATGAATAGAAGAAGGGCGAATAAAATGGAAAGAGTGAAGTGGGGGAGAGGAAAACGAGAGTTAAATGACAAATAATGTAATGCGAAGGATAAGAGTTGTGATGGGTACTTGGTGTGTCTTGACTTGGCATAGATCTCCCCGTCGGGAGATCAAATCTTGACTTGAGTTTGCGTAAGCCTCCGCGGCAACGGCGCCAGAAATCCTTCTTGCTACCTCTTGAGCACTGCGTTGGTTTTCCCTTGAAGAGGAAAGGGTGATGCAGTAAAGCAGCGTAAGTATTTCCCTCAGTTTTTGAGAACCAAGGTATCAATCCAGTAGGGGACCACGCGCAAGTCACCTCGTACCTACACACACAAATAAGAACCTCGAAACCAACGCGATAAAGGGGTTGTCAATCCCTTCACGGCCACTTGCAAGAGTGAGATCTGATAGAGATGATAATAATAAGATAATTATTTTTGGTATTTTTATGATATAGATTGAAAGTAAAAGATAGCAAAATAAAGTAGATTGGAAACTTTTATGATGGAAAATAGACCCCGGGGCCATAGGTTTCACTAGTGGCTTCTCTCAAGATAGCATAAGTATTACGGTGGGTGAACAATTTACTGTCGAGCAATTGATAGAAAAGCGAATAATTATGAGAATATCTAGGCACGATCATGTATATAGGCATCACGTTCGAGACAAGTAGACCGAAACGATTCTGCATCTACTACTATTACTCCACACATCAACCGCTATCCAGCATGCATCTAGAGTTTTAAGTTCATAAGAACAGAGTAACGCCTTAAGCAAGATGACATGATGTAGAGGGATAAACTCATGCAATATGATGTAAACCCCATCTTTTTATCCTCGATGGCAACAATACAATACATGTCATTTCCCTTTCTGTCACTGGGATCGAGCACCGCAAGATTGGACCCAAAGCTAAGCACTTCTCCCATTGCAAGAAAGATAAATCTAGTAGGCCAAACCAAACTGATAATTCTAAGAGACTTGCAAAGGTAAACCAATCATACATAAAATAATCTAGAGAAGATTCAAATATTATTCTTAGAAAATCTGGATCATAAACCCACAATTCATCGGATCTCGACAAACACATCACAAAAGAAGATTACATCGAATAGATCTCCAAGAGAATCGAGGAGAACTTTGTATTGAGATCCAAAGAGAGAGAAGAAGCCATCTAACTACTAGCTATGGACCCGAAGGTCTGTAGTAAACTACTCACACATCATTGGAGGGGCCATGGAGTTGATGTAGAGGCCCTCCGTGATCAATGCCCCCTCCAGTGGAGCTCCGGAAAAGGCCCCAAGATGGGATCTCTTGGGTACAGAAGTGAAAGATCGTGGATGTCGCCTAGAGGGGGGGGGGTGAATAGGTGTAGGATCGAAAGTATGTCTAGAGGGGGGGGGGTGATTAGACTACTTAACCAAATAAAAACTTAACCTTTTCCCAATTTTAGGTCTTGGCAGATTTTTGCTATCTTAGGACAAGTCAAGCAATCATCACACAATTCAAGCAAGCATGCAAAGAGTATATTGGCAGCGGAAAGTAAAGCATGCAACTTGCAAGAATACAAAGGGAAGGGTTTTGAGGATTCAAACGCAGTTGGAGACACGGATGTTTTTCCCGTGGTTCGGATAGGTGGTGCTATCCTACATCCACGTTGATGGAGACTTCAACCCACGAAGGGTAACGGTTGCACGAGTCCACGGAGGGCTCCACCCACGAAGGGTCCACGAAGAAGCAACCTTGTCTATCCCACCATGGCCATCGCCCACGAAGGACTTGCCTCACTAGCGGTAGATCTTCATGAAGTAGGCGATCTCCTTGCCCTTACAAACTCCTTGGTTCAACTCCACAATCTTGTCGGAGGCTCCCAAGTGACACCTAGCCAATCTAGGAGACACCACTCTCCAAGAAGTAATAAATGGTGTGTTGATGATGAACTCCTTGCTCTTGTGCTTCAAATGATAGTCTCCCCAACACTCAACTCTCTCTCATAGGATTTGGATCTGGTGGAAAGAAGATTTGAGTGGAAAGCGACTTGGGGAAGGCTAGAGATCAAGATTCATATGGTTGGAATGGAATATCTTGGTCTCAACACATGAGTAGGTGGTTCTCTCTCAGAACATATGAGTTGGAATGGTGTATGTGTTCTGATGGCTCTCTCCACGAGTGAAGAGGAGGTGGAGGGGTATATATAGCCTCCACACAAAATCCAACCGTTACACACAATTTACCAATCTCGGTGGGACCGAATAAACAAACTCGGTCGGACTGAAATAGTAAACCTAGTGACCATTAGAAATTTCGGTGGGACTGACATGCAACTCGGTAGGACCGATTCGGTTAGGGTTTGGGCATAACGTAATCTCGGTGAGACCGATTGCACAAACTCGGTGAGACCGAGTTTGGCAATAAGCTAACCAGAGAGTTGGTCAGGCAAACTCGGTGGGACCGACTCGCTCTTTTGGTGAGACCGAAAAGTTACAAGAAGGAAACAGAGAGTTTACATTGCAATCTCGGTCGGACCGATTCGCTCTTTCGGTGAGACTGAAAAGTTACAAAAGGGAAACAGAGAGTTTGCAATCCCATCTCGGTGAGACCGAGATCCTTATCGGTAGGACCGAATTGCTAGGGTTTGGCAGTGGCAAATGACAAGTGAAACTCGGTGGTGCCGGATTGAAAGAATCGGTATGACCGAGTTTGGCTTAGTGTTTAGGTCATTTGTGGCTATGGAAAAGTGGTTGAGGATTTTGGAGCATATCACCAAGCACATAAAGCAAGAGGCTCATTAAGCAACACCTCATTCCTCCTTGATAGTATTGGCTTTTCCTAAAGACTCAATGTGATCTTGGATCACTAAAATATAAAATGAAGAGTCTTGAACTTTTGAGCTTGAGCCAATTCTTTGTCCTTAGCATTTTGAGGGTTCCACTTTCACATCCATGCCATGCCAATCATTGAGCTTTCCTGAAATAATCATCTTGAAATAGCATTAGCTCAATGAGCTATATGTTGTTATGAATTACCAAAACCACCTAGGGATAGTTGCACTTTCAATCTCCCCCTTTTTGGCAATTGATGACAACATATAGATCAAAGCTTCGACAAATTATAATAATCATGAAATACATCGTCGCTTTGAGAAGTATGTGACAAGTAAGAGCTCCCCCTAAATTTGTGCATATTTAGAATTTGCTTTGGACTGCAAATGCACAAGGAATTAGAGTCATGGGTTACTCTTCCGTGTCACATACATCTTGATGGAGCGCTCAAAAATGATAGGAAAGAAGTACATGCACTCATCACCAAGAATAGTGAGTGATCACATAAGATAGATAGTATGATAACATTAAGCAAACATTAAGTGTAGCTTATGATCAAACACATGATCATTGATGTCTCATGGGCATAAGGACGTAGTATCTCACACACAAGAAAATAAAGTTCGAAAAACCACCAAATAAAACAAGAGAGAATAAAAGCAACACTCTCTCTCGAAGCCTATGATCTATACATTTTCTCCCCCTTTGGCAACAAGTTACCAAAAAGTTCCTAGAAAATGCATAGTGCTAAGTCGACGCTCAGGCTTGATCTTCAGGTGGTGGTGGAGTCCGGAGCACTCCAAGGACGAAGCCTTCGGTAGACGCGGTCGGAGTTGAGGCTGAAGTGGACGCTGGAGCTGGTGGAACTGAGGCTGTGGCTGTCGCAGACGTGGTAGCTTTGGTGTCAGCAACTGGCATTGCAGACGACCTCGGACCTCGTGGCACCCTAGGAAAAGCATCAGTCGTAGTCCTGCCTCTCCTCTCATTCATGTCATCCTGGAGCTGCTCCAAGGTAGTCTGTATCTCTGTCACCTTGATGTCCAAATCATAGAACCTCTGTTCCATGATCCTCTCTAAGCTTGCCTGGTTCTGAGTTAGGGTGGCTAGTCCTTGCTCAATCCGCAGGGTGGACGCAATCAGGTAACCAATCCGCTCTTGTTTGGTTTTCAAAAAATATTCAGATGCCTCCTCTTGAGTAGGCATCCTGGCAGCTTTCTCCTTCTTCGCCTTCTCCTTCTTGGCTTGTGCTTGGGCAGATGATGGCTCATTCTCAGTCATGATCACTTGATTATCTTTGAAGTCTGGACGGATGGGCAGGTGTTCCTTATCCAACAAGTATGTGCCCGTGCCCATCTTTGAGTTGATGAGCTCCTGAATCTGTGGGGCATACCCACAACTCCTCTTCTGGTGGGCAGCTGTCCTCTTGACTGTTTCCACTATGAGGCTCATGACTTTGAATTTCTGAGGTACATGAAAGATATGTAGCAAGTTAATGGCATGACCTCTGATCATCTTGTGATCTCCAGACTTGGGCAAAAGAGTGTGCCTAAGGATCCAGTTGATCGTAGGCAATCCTGATAGCAAGTGTTTCATAGACCCAAACTGGTGAGTGTCAAGATCATCTGTTGGAATCTCCTTGTACATATTTGCCATAGAGTTGTGATCCATCTTATTCTTGGAGTAGACATTTAAGTCATCTTCATTTTCCTCGGGGGCATTGATAAGCTGTGCCCATTCAGCAACTGTGGACTGGTACCTCGTACCTTCTGACATCCAAGTGATCCTCCCATCTGGGTAGAAGTGTGCTGTGGAGTAGAATTGCATGATTAGCTCCTCGTTCCACTTTGTGAGCTTCTGCCCAACAAAGTCTGCAACTCCACACGCACTAAAGCTGTCATACACTCCAGGATAGTGTTCCTCATTTTCCTTCATGCAGGTCCAGTCGACCCATCTCATGTCACATACTATTGGCTTCTTGTCAAGCAAAACTGTCTCATAGAAATCCTGCTGCTCCTTGGTGTGAAACCTGTAGTCCACTACAGTCCTCCTTTTGGTAGCATGGGGATCTGTCTCTCTCCACTTCCTCAGCCCTGAGTCTTTCCTGAGCTTCATATTCTCAGCCAAAGGATGAGCATCGTTGTGGTCTGGGATCTTGGGCTTGAGCTTCCTAAGGAAATGCTCTTCCTCTTCCTCTGCAGCTTCAGGCACTGGGGCCTTGTTCTTTTTAGTGGCTGGAATGCTTCTTGTGTTTCTCTTTGGTGCACTCTTTGGCTTAGATGCAGTTGCCCCTGACCTTATGGCATCTCCCATAAGTTTGGGTGCCTTGGGTGCTGGTGCAACAACCTCTTCTTCTTCCTCCTCCTCTTCCATGATGGAGGCCTTGCCAAGCACTCTGGCTACAGTCTTCTTGACCCTTTCCTTCCTCTTTTTGCCCTCAGCAGCGACTGGCTCTGTGGGTGCAGGCTTCTCAGTTGAAGCTCTAACCTTAGACATGGGCTGCCTGCCTGCTGGCCTTTTGATTTTCAGCCCTGGCTTTGTGCCTTGAGCTGGCTCAACTCTCCTTGATGTGGCCTCTTCCTCTGCCACATAATCTTCATCTTCAGAATCAGAAGTTCTCTTCTTCCTTTGTCTAGTGGCAGCTTTAGGCAGATTGCTGGGGGTGCTCCTGCTGCCATCATCTGAAGAGCTGGAGGGACTAGTGCCCTCACTCATCACCACTTGCTGCTCTGAGAGGTTCTGGCTGTCACTTTGGTCTGACATGATGCAAACTCTGACTGCAGACCCTGTGAATAGATTATAGATGAGATAGAGTGGATGATCATCACAAAGTGCAGATATTTTGCAAAAGAGTAATTCAAAAACTTAGTTTTAGTTTCCCACTGAAATCATCTTGGATCTACCGATTTTCAAACTCGGTGACACCGAAGCAGTTTTGGCACCAGAACTAGTGAACTCGGTCAGACCGAGTCACAGTTCGGTGGCACCGAGACTGCTAGGGTTTCACAGAGTTCCAAAATCGGTCACATCGATAAGTAATTCTCGGTCAGACCGAGTTTTACTTGTGCAATGGCATAAGCCAAATCGGTGGGACCAAGTTTTTCAACTCGGTGGGTCCGAGATGGTTTCGGCGGAAACCTAACCCTAAAATTTTCGAATTGAACCTAATCTACGAGTTCATTGACTGGATAGGAGTTTATCAAACGTGGCAAGAATCATGATGATCACAATGTGCTAGGAATCGGATTGGAGAATAGCACAAAGATCGAGTCCATACCCTAGTTCGGCGGAGACTCGCTACGGTGGCAACCGCGGGGCAGAATTCCCGTTGACGGCGACGGAGACCAGCGACTGGAGGTGGCTGGCGGCAAGGAGGACGATCCAGAGACCCAGGAGGCAGAGCGAGCTATGCGCGGGCGAAGAGGTTTCAGAGAAATTTCCAAAATTTTGCCCGTCACTATATATAGCCCGACCCTGTCGTTGTGACCGAGTGGAACAACTCGGTGGCACCGAGGTGCAAAACTGTATACATTTATTGCAACTCGGTGTGACCGAGTGGTTCAAATCGGTTGCACCGAGATCGAAAACCTAGATCAACTTAATGATCTCGGTAGGACCGAAAGTACGGTATCGGTCAGACCGAGAATCACAAAGAGGTTTTGGAAGTATAAGTCTATGACGAATCGGGTACTCCGAGCGCTCCTCACACAGAGTGGTTCGAATCTGACTTGATCAAATTTTGTGATGCAGCATGAATAGAGTTTGAGACGAGAAAAGCATAAATAGCTAGAGGGGGTTCTTAGGCATTCTTGTCCATCCACTTGGCAAAAGAATATAAAGCCAAACAATTAAAACAACAAGTGGATGTCCTTGAATGACTAAAATATGTAACCAACATGCTCACACAATAAGATGGCAAATGAAATATGTGGCAAAGCATGCACAACCAATTCTAGCATCTATCAAGCAATTTGCGATGACTAGGTCATCTATATATGAGTATATTGACTTAGGAGTCAAGTGAGAACACTTGATCGTAGGTCATACTCATCGTTTAAGCTCAAGTGGGGTTACCACTTTTACATAAAGCATTGTTGTATTCACATCTTTAGAGTTGCTTTAGCTCAAGTTTTAGAGTAAAGCTCCCCCTAGATGTGATATCCCCCTAAGAGGGATGAACTAACCTTGGGTTTTGTCGATGATGACTTCATGTAGATGTTGAAGATGTGGATGCTCAATGTTGATGTAGATCACTTGGAGCTATCCATTTGAGTGAATTGCACTTTCAATACCTACATGGGTTAGTCCCACAAGGAACAAACAAGGATATCCATAGACATAGAGTGATGCATACACAAGATGATGTCCATGAAAACTTTAGGTTACCTTGTCCCTTGTCTTACCAACATGATGTGGAAGTTGATTGCACTTGTTCTTGCCAAAATGATGAGAGTGAAATATGTTGGCGGAGTCACCCTCAAGAACTCTCTAGTTCTTCTTCTTTTGGATACACACCATCCTGATGGGAATCCTTGGAGTTGTAGTCGTACTTGATGAAGTGGAACTTGACGTGGTCTTGGGAATCCACTTGACTAAGGTCTTAGGAGCTTCTTCAAATGCATCAATCTCCTCTTGAAGCTTGTCCTTGCCTTTTTGCTTGTAGTCTTGTGGTGGAAGATCATCTTGAGCTTGTGTCCCCTTGAAAGAATTATCAGACTTCTCTTGTTGAGGAACAAACTTTGTCTTGGGGTATTGATCTTCTTCCCACTCAACTCCCTTGGCATTGAACTTTCGTTCAAAACCAACACCTTGATTCTTCCGGTGCATTCCTTGCTTGCGCACAATTTCCTCGAATTGCTTACTCCCGACAAGGCTTTTGTACACTCCTTTCTCTATAATCCCCTTCAATAAGCTATTTTCTTGCTCAAGTGTAACTTGGCTAAGAGAATCATTAGTGGAATCAAGAGAACTACTAGAAGCAACAATATTGGATTTAGCACGATCATTGTTACTACTAGAGGAAGAATCTTTCTTGTTCTTGTTACTAGACTTGACTTGAGGCATGTAAGTGAAGAATCTTTCTTGTTCTTGTTACTACTAGAGGAAGAACTTTTCTTGCGGAGATCATCATTGATTGCTTTTAAGAACTCATGGTCTTGCTCAAGATTGAGCTTTTCAAAGCGTAGTTTCTCATGAGCTCTTAAATGTTCTCGATGATCTTCGAAGATAGTTTCATGAGCTAAATTAAGAGTGTTTAGTTCTTTAGTTAGAGCCTCAATCTTCTCCTTATCATTGTCATTCGTTTTATCTTGATTAGCATGATTAATTGATGTTTCATCATAGTACTCATCACTAGAGTTGTCAACAAGCAAGTCATCATGACCTAACAAGTCATCTTCATCACTATTAAAATCAACATACTCGGGGTGTGTTACCTTAGGACCTTTGGCCATGAAGTATCTTCCAATTCCTTCATTTGGTGAGTCAAATATGTCGTAGGAGTTGGTTGACACAAGTGCTAGACCGGCAACACCTTCATCTTGAGTATCTTCGGAGTCGGAGTAATAACTTCTCTCGGAGTGGCTGTCGGAGTCGGAGCCGGATACCCATTCACCAACATGAGCTTGATGTCTTTGTTTTGTGTAGCTCCTTGATGATTTTTCCTTCCTTTTCGAATCCTTGCTTCTCCGTGAGTATCTCCGTTCATAACGATCATCTCTACTCCTTCTCTCTCTTGGTGGTGATTCTTTGCTTCTTCCTTTTGGAGAATCTTCTCTTCTCTTGTAGGGAGCCATACACTCATTGGAATAGTGTCCGGGTCTTCCACAATTATAGCAGTTTCGCTCTCGACTAGAAGATCTTTTGTCATTGTAGGACCTTGACTTGAAGCTTCTATTTTGCTTCTACTCTTGTAGAAGTTGTTGAAGTTCTTCACCATTAAGCTCAATTATTCATTGAAGTTTTGTTTCTCACTTGATGATGTGGGGACTTCACATGAGGCTTTGTAGGCACCACTTGATTTGTTGTGAAGTTCCTCTTTATCCTTGAGTGACATCTCATGAGCAACAATCCTTCCAATCACTTCCGTTGGTTTGAGATCTTTGTAATTTGGCATCATTTGAATCAATGTGCACACGGTATCATATTTCCCATCCAAGGCTCTTAGGATCTTCTTGATGATGAATCTATCGGTCATCTCTTCACTGCCTAAGCCGGCAATCTCATTTGTGATGAGAGCAAGCCTAGAGTACATTTCGGCGACACCTTCACCATCCTTCATCTTGAACTTGTCAAGTTGACTTTGGAGCACATCCAACTTGGATTCCTTGACGGAGTCGGTACCTTCGTGCATATCAATCGAAGTGTCCCAAATTTCCTTTGCATTCTCAAGACGGCTGATTTTGTTGAATTCTTCGGGGCACAATCCTTTGAAGAGAATATCACAAGCTTGAGCATTGTATTGCAACATCTTCAACTCATCCGCGGTAGCTTCACGGTTTGGTTCTCTCCCATCAAAGAACTCACCTTGCAAACCAACACAAACAATAGCCCATACGACGGGGTTATGTCCAAGAATATGCATTTTCATTTTATGCTTCCAACTAGCAAAATTAGTGCCATCAAAGTAAGGACCTCTATGGTGATAATTTCCCTCGCTAGACGCCATACTCTCCTAGGTTGTGAAACCAAGGCTATGACCACCAAAAGCTATGGAGATCAAGGCAAATGGAGACCAAAGCTCTGATACCACTTGTAGGATCGAAAGTATGTCTAGAGGGGGGGGGGGTGATTAGACTACTTGACCAAATAAAAACTTAACCTTTTCCCAATTTTAGATCTTGGCAGATTTTAGCTATCTTAGGACAAGTCAAGCAATCATCACACAATTCAAGCAAGCATGCAAAGAGTATATTGGCAGCGGAAAGTAAAGCATGCAACTTGCAAGAATACAAAGGGAAGGGTTTTGAGGATTCAAACACAGTTGGAGACACGGATATTTTTCCCGTGGTTCGGATAGGTGGTGCTATCCTACATCCACGTTGATGGAGACTTCAACCCACGAAGGGTAACGGTTGCGCGAGTCCATAGAGGGCTCCACCCACGAAGGGTCCACGAAGAAGCAACCTTGTCTATCCCACCATGGCCATCGCCCACAAAGGACTTGCCTCACTAGCGGTAGATCTTCACGAAGTAGGCGATCTCCTTGCCCTTACAAACTTCTTGGTTCAACTCCACAATCTTGTCGGAGGATCCCAAGTGACACCTAGCCAATCTGGGAGACACCACTCTCCAAGAAGTAACAAATGGTGTGTTGATGATGAACTCCTTGCTCTTGTGCTTCAAATGATAGTCTCCCCAACACTCAACTCTCTCTCATAGGATTTGGATCTGGTGGAAAGAAGATTTGAGTGGAAAGCGACTTGGGGAAGGCTAGAGATCAAGATTCATATGGTTGGAATGGAATATCTTGGTCTCAACAGATGAGTAGGTGGTTCTCTCTCAGAACATATGAGTTGGAATGGTGTATGTGTTCTGATGGCTCTCTCCATGAGTGAAGAGGAGGTGGAGGGGTATATATAGCCTCCACACAAAATTGAACCGTTACAAACAATTTACCAATCTCGGTGGGACCGAATAAACAAACTCGGTCGGACCAAAATAGCAAACCTAGTGACCGTTAGAAATTTCGGTGGGACTGACATGCAACTCGGTAGGACCGATTCGGTTAGGGTTTGGGCATAATGTAATCTCGGTGAGACCGATTGCACAAACTCGGTGAGACCGAGTTTGGCAATAAGCTAACCAGAGAGTTGGTCAGGCAAACTCGGTGGGACCGACTCGCTCTTTCGGTGAGACCGAAAAGTTACAAGAAGGAAACAGAGAGTTTACATTGCAATCTCGATGGGACCGATTCGCTCTTTCGGTGAGACCGAAAAGTTACGAAAGGGAAACATAGAGTTTGCAATCCCATCTCGGTGAGACCGAGATCCTTATCGGTAGGACCGAATTGCTAGGGTTTGGTAGTGGCAAATGACAAGTGAAACTCGGTGGCGCCGGATTGAAAGAATTGGTATGACCGAGTTTGGCTTAGTGTTTAGGTCATTTGTGGCTATGGAAAAGTGGTTGAGGATTTTGGAGCATATCACCAAGCACATAAAGCAAGAGGCTCATTAAGCAACACCTCACCCCTCCTTGATAGTATTGGCTTTTCCTAAAGACTCAATGTGATCTTGGATCACTAAAATATAAAATGAAGAGTCTTGAACTTTTGAGCTTGATCCAATTCTTTGTCCTTAGCATTTTGAGGGTTCCACTTTCACATCCATGCCATGCCAATCATTGAGCTTTCCTGAAATAATCATCTTGAAATAGCATTAGCTCAATGAGCTATATGTTGTTATGAATTACCAAAACCACCTGGGGATAGTTGCACTTTCAATAGGCGTTTTAAAATAATTACGGTTTAGGCTTGAACAAATGCGGAATAAACCTAGAGGTTAATTTGCCAAGCACAAAACCTAAAACAACTAGGCTCACCTATGTGCACCAACAATTTATGCTAAGAAAGATAAGCAACTATGTGATAGCAAGATATATGACAAGAAACAATATGGCTATCACAAAGTAAAGTGCATAAGTAAAGGGCTCGGGTAAGAGATAACCGAGGCACGAGGAGACGACGATGTATCCAGAAGTTCACACCCTTGCGGATGCTAATCTCCGTTTGGAGCGGTGTGGAGGCACAATGCTCCCCAAGAAGCCACTAGGGCCACCGTAATCTCCCCACGCTCTCGCACAATGCAAGATGCCGTGATTCCACTAAGGGACCCTTGAGGGCGGTCACCGAACCCGTACAAATGGCAACCCTTGGGGGCGGTTACCGAACCCGTACACTTTGGCAACCCTTGGGGGCGGTCACTGGTACCCATCAAATTGCTCGGGGCGATCTCCACAACCTAATTGGAGACCCCGACGCTTGCCCGGAGCTTTGCACCACAATGATTGAGCTCCGAACACCAACAACCGTCTAGGGCGCCCAAGCACCCAAGAGGAACAAGCTCAAGGGTACCAAGCACCCAAGAGTAATAAGCTTCTCAAACTTCACTTCCACGTAGCACCATGGAGAACTCAAACCGATGCACCAAATCCAATGGCAAGGGCACACGGAGTGCCCAAGTCCTTCTCTCTCAAATCCCACCGAAGCAACTAATGCTAGGGAGGAAAATGAGAGGAAGAACAAGAAGGAGAACACCAAGAACTCCAAGATCTAGATCCAAGGGGTTCCCCTCTCATAGAGAAGAAAGTGATTGGTGGAAATGTGGATCTAGATCTCCTCTCTCTTTTCCCTCAAAAACTAGCAAGAATCCATGGAGGGATCGAGAGTTAGCAAGCTCGAAGAAGGTCAACAATGGGGGAAGAACACGAGCTCGAAAGATAAGGTTCAATGGGGAAGAAGACCCCCTTTTATAGGAGGGGGAAAATCCAACCGTTATGTGCTCAGCCCGCACACGAGCGGTACTACCACTCCATGAGTGGTACTACCGCTCAGGCGGAAGAAATAGGGAAAAGGAGCAACAAAACATGAACCTTGGGGCGGTAGTACCATAGGAGACAGCGGTACTACCCCTGGGTTAGGTGGTACTACCGCACCCTTCGGCGGTACTGCCGCGCAGAACGAAGGGTAAAGGGAAAGAGGGAATCGGGCGGTACTACCGCGGAGGAAGGGCGGTACTGCAGCTAAGGAGCGGTACTGCCGCACTACTACCGTAGCAAGGTACCGCACAATCCGACACAGAAAAAGACCCCTCGAATCGACGCGGTAGGGACCTGGTAAGCCAACGGTAGTACTGCTGCGGAGTCACTGCCGGTACTACCGCTGCGGAGCGGTATTGCCGCTTGTGACTCCTCAGAGGTACTACCGCTAGGTACCATGGTACTACCGCTGGGACCCTGACAAAAACCACACTCAAGAAAACCAGAACTGCCATAACTTCTACATATGAGCTCCGAATTGAGCAAACTCAAGCTTGTTGGAAACAAGACGACGAGTAGCATCAGAACAGCGGCTGGTTATAGTAAGAAGAGGCAGGGGAGCTATGCCTAACAAAAAGAGGAGTGAAACCTCCAACCGAGAAGAACCGGCAAAACGTCCAACATCAAAAACATCATAGAAGATGCAAGCGAACTCCGTTTTCGATGAACTCAAGCTTGTCACCAAGATGACCATAAGCTCTAAGACTCACAAAGAGAACCAAACAAGAACCAAGAAAGATGATGCAAGGATGCAATGGTTTGAGCTCTCAACGAACGATACGATCAAGCTACTCATTGAGAGCCCCCCCTTGATAGTATGGCAATCGATCCTATAACCCGGTCTCCCAACTACCATCATGAGACCGGTAAAATAGAAAACCTATCAAGGGCAAACCTTTGCCTTGCACATGGTCCACTTGAGCTAGATGATGACGATCTTGAATCCCTCAAGTTGGACCACCTTTCTTGATTGTGTTGGCTCGATGAAGACTAGTTGATTGCTCCCCCATACTCCACTATGGGCGAGCCTTTCTTCCGCACATCTTCACAAGTCCATTGTCACCACAATGGACGGTAAGCTTCAAGCCTTTGATCTCTTTGTGATGCTCCACTTGAACTTGCACTGCAACCTTTCTTGATTGTGTTGAGTCGATGAAGACTAGTTGATTGCTCCCCCATACTCTACTATGGGCGAGCTACTCTTCCGCACATCTTCACAGGTCCATTGTCACCACAAAGGACAACAAGCTTCAAGCGTTTGATCTCTTCATGGTGCTCCACTTGAACTTGCACACCGCAACCTAACCCCACAAAGAACCCTCACGAAGACCATGGGTTAGTACACAAAGCGTAATTGACAATGCTTACCATACCATGGGATCACTTGATCCCTCTCAGTACATCTTCTATGCTTTGTGGGTTGATCATCTTGATTCACTCTTTAACTTAGTCTTGATCAACCTCTCACAAGACCAATCTTTAGTTAATTCCTTGAATAGCACCTTGGTCGACACAAACTCTCCTTGAAACCAACACATGTACTCCAAGAAAAGTCTATGGACAAAACCTTCAAATATAACTCAAGGCAACCATTAGTCCATAGAGATTGTCATCAATTACCAAAACCAAACATGGGGGCACCACATGTTCTTTCAAGAAGGTTGCGGCGGTGGAATTAGGTTTTCGTGCTGCTCCTGGATGTTTGCGGGGTATATGGATATATATAGGAGGAAGAAGTAGGTCGGTGGAGCAACAAGGGGCCCCCGAGGGTGGAGGGCGTGCCCAAGAGGGGTGGGCGCGCCCCCTGCTTTGCCTGCTATTGCTTAGAGTATGTCAGGTCTGATTCATCGCGAATGAATTGGAGTGTTACGATATGTTCCGGTGCTGAGAGTTAAGCGTGTGAACACGATTTGGTAAAGGTAGCGGTGAGAGGCCATGTAGGAGTACATGGTGGATTGTCTCATTGGGACCGTCCTTAAGAACTGAGTTCTGTGTAAGTTGTCCAATGACTAGCTACTACCACACATTGGGATCTGGGCGCTCCAAGCTCTCTCGACTTATTAACCGCCTTGATCTCTGTCCAGGAGTTGCAAATAGTTTCTGGTGTTTGTAGGTAGTGCTATTTTTCTACCAAGTGGCACCCTGCAGGGTGGACTTGGGACAGACTAGGCACACATGGCCCGGTGTACCGAGTGGCACCCGGATGGTGGGCTCGGGAACCCTGTACACATCGTGTGGGGCCGTGAGCGAAACCCCGGCCGGATCTCCTTGTGGATGGAACCCCAATAGGCGATAAACCTGGACTAGAGTCTTGTGTGGTTAGTCAGGTCATGTCCGACACCCTCGCCAGGCTTCCGCTTGAAGGTTGCCGATATACATGACGTGTACATGGTGATAAGTGGTGAGAGCGTGTGTGAAGAAGTACACCCCTGCAGGGTTATCATGATCTATTCGAATAGCCGTGTCCTCGGTTATGGACTTCTTGGATGCTTACGTGGTACATAGACAACTTAAAGTGGATACTCTAAAATGCTCAAGACAAGTGTGAGTGCTATGGATGGCCTTCTCGTAAGGAGATGGGGATGCATCCATAGTAGTGTATTGATGTGGTGATTAGTGGACTCATGTGCGCTGCCTCATCTCAAAGAAGTTTCTCGTTGTCGTAGAACAAGATAGCCACTGAGTCAAAGCTGGCTTGCTGCAACTAAACCCCACATTACCTTCTTGATACAAATGCATGTATTGTAGGATCTGATGTAAGTCTTGCTGAGTACCTTTGTACTCACGTTTGCTTTATTTATGTTTTGCAGGTGAGACATCTGTCTCACTAGTAGTATCGCTTGGACTTCGACGAGTAGCTTGTTACCTCAGCTACGATCTTGTACCCTTGGGAGGGACTTGTAGATAGTCAGGCTTCTTAGCCTTTTTCTTTTGTAGTTGTCTGTACTCAGACATGTAATGCTTCCATTGCTTGTATGCTCTGAATGATGGGTCATGTGACCCCTGTTTGTATTTAATGCTATGTGGCTCTTCTGAGCCTTTATCTATATGAGTTTGCGTTATGTTGTGATGCCATGTTGTACATCACATACTTGCATGTTATGTGTACATGCGACGTGTATTGCTATGTGTGGGATCCGACAATCTAGTTGTTTATCCTTGGCAGCCTCTCTTATGGGGAAATGTAGTCTAGTGCTTCCTTGAGCCATAGTAGTCCGCTACAGCCTGGTTCACCGGAGTCCTGCTAGCCCAGCACTACTGCTCAGGACACTTTACTGGCCGGCATGTGTTTCACTTCGTTCTTGTGTCTGTCCCTTTGGGGAAATGTCACGCGGTGACATCCAGAATCCTGCCTAGCCTGCTATAGCCCGGGTTCCCCGGAGTCCTGTTAGCCCAGTGCTACAGCCCGGATTCACACGCTGCTGACCGACATGCTTGATGTGAATCATGTATGCCTGTCCCCATAGGTTAGTGTCACTTTGGGTTCACGACTAGCCATGTCGGCCCGGGTTCTCTATCATATGGATGCTAGCGACACAATCATATACGTGAGCCAAAAGGCGCAAATAGTCCCGGGCCAGGGTAAGGCGACACCCGTGGGGATATCGTGCGTGAGGCCGCAAAGTGATATGAGGTGTCTGGCTAGATCGATGTGACTTGGAATCAGGGTCCCGACAGCTTTGGTATCAGAGCCTGACTACCTGTAGGATTACCAAGCCAACCTGGTCGAA
The DNA here is from genome assembly GCA_034509565.1 of Triticum monococcum. Lineage (NCBI taxonomy): Eukaryota > Viridiplantae > Streptophyta > Magnoliopsida > Poales > Poaceae > Triticum > Triticum monococcum. Next base: position 57,789,067 of record CM067846.1, on the reverse strand, counting down.
GTTGAGTCTAGAAATTCTTTAGCTATATAGGGGAATTGATTGTGGAAGGGAACGTAAGGCTCTTTTACTCTTTATGCCTCATGCCTTCTGATCTGAGTCATCCTATCTTTCCTACGGGGTTAAGGAACTAGGCTTTCTCTTCCTTCTATCAGGATCACGTGTTACTACTCCGTAGTCTCTAAGGTTTTGTTGATCTAAGTCTTATCCCAGTTTGAGTACCTCCGGTGTAGCCTGTTTAGTAATATCTCAGAACCTTGAGTGATGATGTTGAGTATGGTGCTACCCCGTCTTTTGCAGAATGTCTCATTTCAAGCATTTTACTGCCCTTATGCTGCCGGAATTGTCCTAGGAGTTCAAGAGATAGTATTTTTCCTCGTACTATATTCTACATCCTTATGATGATGCTGAATCCATCCTTTGTTTCCTTGGTTGGTTCTTCAGGATGTTGTCAGTTAACCGAAGTTCTGTTGCTCGTAGCCAGAACCACGGAGATGGTAGGGATGAGGATCCTCCTGACCAGCCTTCGTTGGCAGAGTTCATGTTAGAGATGGAGAAGAACATGCGAGAGTCTAACCGCTTGTTAGCACGTATTGAGGAGAACACCTCCCATCAACACAAAGAGTCAACGTCCATCTATGATTTCATTGGTCTGAAACCACCTACCTTCCATCATTCCATTGAACCACTTGATGCAGATGACTGGCTCCGTAGTATCACTCACAAGCTTTGTTCTGCGAACGTAGCTGAAGGTGACAAGGTTACCTATGCTGCATAGCACCTGGAAGGTCCTGCTAGTATTTGGTGGCAGAAATATGAGGCTATGCTTCCAGCTGGCCAGATACCCACCTGGAGAGATTTCACTGAGGCTTTTCGCGAGCATCACATTCCTCAGGCTCTCATTGATCGCAAGAGAGAAGAGTTATGTAGTTTCACCCAGAGTAAGATGGCTGTTGATGCTTACAGTAGAGAGTTTGAGAACCTTGCTCGTTATGCTACAGAAGAAGTGTCCACAGACGCCAAGAAGCAGGCTAGGTTTTGGAAGGGTCTCAACCCCAAGTTGCGTCGTGATCTCCACTTGCATCATTGCAATACATTCCAGGCTCTTGTGAACAAGGCCAATAATGCAGAGACAGCTCAACTCACTTACGAGGAGTATCGTAAGCACACCCATGATTTGGGTTCTTCCTCTGGTTCTACTTTGCAGAAGTGCCGGATTTGGGTTCCAAACTCCGCTCTTCCACCCAGTTATACACCGAGGCCTTCTTGTGTGGCACCTCACCCAATTCAGTTACATGCTCCACCCAGGCCTATTGGTAGACCGCTTGTCAAAGCGGGTCCATGTCCTACTTCAGGGACTTGTTTCACATGCGGAGAGCCAGGACACTATGCACGTGACTGCTCTCAAACCAACTATGCTCCACCCCTGCCTGAGAAGTTTATTGGTCGTGGTAAGCCACCATGCAGGATGATTAGTGTCAAGTCAGCTCCCACTGAACGTGGACGTGTGCATCACGTCTCAGCTAAAGACGCTCATGATGATCTGGATGTTGTTCTTGGTACACTCCTTGTCAATTGCCATCTAGCTTCGGTTTTGTTCGATACCGGGGCATCTCACTCCGTCATCTCTGAAGGCTATGCTTGTTTGCACGCCATGTCATTTTGTGATATGCCAACTCCACTTGAAATCCAAACTCCAGGGTCTAGATGGCAAACAACCAGAATAAGCCATGGTAATGAAATCCTTGTTGACAGACTTGTATTCCTTGAATCACTTATAGCCTTCAAGTCTACAGATATTAACATCATCTTGGGTATGGACTGGATGAAATCTCATTATGCCAAGATTGATTGTTACACCAGGTCTGTTCAGCTCACACATCCATCTGGCAACATAGTCACTGTCTCCACCAGAGTTGCAAAGCGTGAACTCTATTCTCTTAATGCCAGCCCTCTTCCAGACCTTGAAGATATCCCGGTAGTCCGTGACTTTCTGGATGTCTATCCAGAGGAACTGCCAGGTGTTCCACCTGACAGAGATGTAGAGTTTGTCATAGATCTTATCCCAGGAACTGCCCCAATTTCTATGAGACCTTACAAGATGGCACCCTTAGAGCTAGCCGAGCTTAAGAAACAACTTGATGAGTCCTTGCAAAAGGGTTTCATCCGTCCTAGTTCTTCTCCTTGGGCTTGCCCCATCCTCTTTGTCAAGAAGAAGGATGGTACGGATCGGATGGTTGTAGATTATCGTCCCGTTAATTTGGTCACGATCAAGAACAAGTATCCGCTCCCCAGGATCAACAATCTGTATGATCAGCTCGCTGGATCCTCAATCTTTTCCAAGATGGATTTGAGGTTAGGCTACCACCAAATCAAGATCAGAAATGGGGACATTCCTAAGACGGCTTTTGTCACTCGTTATGGTCAGTACGAGTACACCGTCATGTCCTTTGGTCTAACCAATGCTCCAGCAACATTCTCCCGCTTGATGAACTCGATCTTCATGGAGTACTTAGATAAGTTCGTCGTGGTTTACCTCGATGATATTCTTATTTACTCGAGGAACGAGGAAGAGCATGCCGAACATCTTAGACTTGTGTTAGAAAAACTTAGAGAACACCGCTTTATGCCAAGTTCTCCAAGTGTAAATTTTGGTTGCCAGAAGTGACCTACCTGGGCCACATGATATCTGGTAAGGGCATTGCTATCAATCCCGAGAGAGTTCAGGCCGTTCTTGATTGGACTCCGCCTGAAACGGTTAAGCAAGTTAGGAGTTTCCTTGGTCTAGCCAGTTATTGTCGCCGCTTCGTTGAGAACTTCTCCAAAGTGGCCAAACCTCTCACGAACTTCTCAAGAAAGATAAATGGTTTGAGTGGTCCCCACAGTGTGAGTACAGTTTTCAGGAACTGAAAAGACGCCTGACTTCTGCTCCCATACTTGTGCAATCGGATTTCACTAAGGACTTTGTTATCTACTACGACACCTCACGACAGGGACTAGGTTGCATCCTTATGCAAGATCACCATGTGATTGCTTATGCATCTCGACAGTTGCATCCACATGAGGAGAATTATCCTACACATGATCTAGAGCTTGCAGCCGTAGTCTATGCACTTAAGACCTGGCGACATTACCTTCTTGGTAAACGTTGCGAGATTTACACCGACCACCAGAGTCCTAAGTATATCTTCACCCAACCAGATTTGAACCTTAGGCAAAGACGTTGGTTGGAGTTGATCTCAGATTACGACTTAGGGATTACCTACACCCCAGGCAAGGGAAATGTCATGGCTGATGCACTAAGTCGTAAGTCCTATTGCAACAATCTCATGTTGCAACAGGGCCAACCAGTTCTCCATGAGGAGTTATGTAAGCTAAACCTTCACATCGCTCCTCACGGATTCCTTTCTACCTTGGTGGCGAAACCTACTCTTGTGGATCAGATCATCTCTGCTCAGAAGCAGGATACGGGAATTTCCCGGATCAAGAGAAACATTAACAAGGGAGTTGGTGGTAGTTTCTCTATAGATGATCGTGGTGTTTTTTTTCTTTGAGAGTCGCTTGTTGGTTCCCAAGAATTAACATCTTCGACAATTAATCCTTAAGGAGGCGCATGAATCTCCTCTCACGATTCATCCCGGTAGTACTAAGATGTATCAGGACCTACGCCAGAGGTTCTGGTGGACTAGGATGAAGAGAGAAATTGCTCAGTTTATTGCTAACTGCGACGTTTGTCGTCGCGTTAAGCAGAATATCAAAGGCCTGCTGGCACCCTTCAACCTTTAGCTATTCCTGAGTGGAAATGGGATAAAGTTGGTATGGACTTCATCACCGGCTTTCCCAGGACCAAGAGAGGGAATAATGCTATCTTCGTAGTCATTGATCGTCTTTCCAAAGTGGCTCACTTCCTACCTGTTTGAGAGAGTATCACTGCTAGTCAGCTCACTGAATTATATATTTCTTGAATAGTGTCACTTCATGGTGTCCCACTAGAGATCAATTCAAACCGTGGTAGTCTTTTCACTTCTCATTTTTGGGAGAGTTTCCAAACTGCCATGGGCACCCATCTTTCCTTCAGTACCGCTTTCCACCCTCAATCAAGTGGTCAGGTGGAACGGGTCAATCAAATTCTCGAAGACATGCTTAGAGCTTGCGTTATCTCACTCGGTATGGATTGGGAGAAGTGTATTCCTTTTGCCGAGTTTGCTTATAACAATAGCTACCAATCCAGTCTCAAGAAAGCTCCTTTTGAGATTTTGTATGGACGAAGATGTCGAACACCTTTGAACTGGTCAGAAACCGGTGAAAGACAATTCTTTGGATCGGATATGATCCAGGAGGCAGAAGAGCAAGTTCGCATCATTCGTGAGAATTTGAAAACAGCCCAATCTCGTCAAAAGAGCCAGTATGACCGTCGTCATAAGGAAGTGGCTTATGAAGTTGGCGACAAGGCCTGCCTTCGGGTTACCCCTTTGAAGGGTACCCATCATTTCGGTATCAAGGGCAAGTTGGCTCCTCGTTACATTGGTCCCTTTAGCATTCTCGCTAAACGAGGAGAGATTGCCTACTAGTTGGAACTACCCCCGCATCTTTCTCGAGTACATGATGTCTTCCATGTCTCTCAACTCAGGCGTTGCTCCTCGGATCCCATCCGCGGAGCAGACCACGAAACGCTTTATCTCCAAGATAACCCCACATATCGAGAGTACCCTGTTCGCATTCTGGATCAAGTAGAGCGTGTCACTCGACGTCATAACATCAAGTTTCTCAAGGTTCAGTGGTCTCATCATTCCGAGAGAGAAGCTACCTGGGAGCGTGAAGATCGTCTTCAACTTGACTACCCCGCTTTCTTTCCGCCAACTCCTGAATCTCGGGACGAGATTCTTTCGAGTGGGGGCGAGTTGTCACATCCCTAGTTCTGGTATGACCTAGGCTAGCCTTCATGTTTGCATCATGTTTAAATTCCATATAAATTTGAAATGGGGATTTGTGAAACCCTCAGAATCATTTCTGAAAATCACCCAAGTAAAAATTGCTCCAAAAGGGTCCAAGAAAATGCTCATGTTGCTCTCTCAAAATATTGGACGATTTGGTAAAGGTAGCGGTGAGAGGCCATGTAGTTACCACCACATGGTGGGTTGTCTCATTGGGATCGTCCTTAAGAACTGAGTTCTGTGTAAGTTGTCCAATGACTAGCTACCACCACACATTGGGCTCTGGGCGCTCCAAGCTCTCTCGACTTATTAACCGCCTTGATCTCTGTCCAGGAGTTGCAAATAGTTTCTGGTGTTTGTAGGTAGTGCTATTTTTCTACCGAGTGGCACCCAGCAGGGTGGACTTGGGACAGACTAGGCACACGTGGCCCGGTGTACCGAGTGGCACCCGGATGGTGGGCTCAGGAACCCTGTACACATCGTTTGGGGCCGTGAGAGAAACCCCGGCCGGATCTCCTTGCGGATGGAACCCGAATAGGCGATAAACCTAGACTAGAGTCTTTTGTGGTTATTCAGGTCATGGACGACACCCTCGCCAGGCTTCCGCTTGAAGTTTGCCGAGATACATGATGTGTACATGGTGATAAGTGGTGAGAGCGTGTGTGAAGAAGTACACCCCTGCAGGGTTATGATGATCTATTCGAATAGCCATGTCCTCGGTTATGGACTTCTTGGATGCTTACGGGGTACATAGACAACTTAAAGTGGATACTCTAAAATGCTCAAGACAAGTGTGAGTGCTATGGATGGCCTTCTCGCAAGGAGACGGGGATGAATCCATAGTATTGTATTGATGTGGTGATTAGTGGACTCGTGTGTGCTGCCTCATCTCAAAGAAGTTTCTCGTTGTCGTAGAACAGGATAGTCACTCAGTCAAAGCTGGCTTGCTGCAACTAAACCCCACATTACCTTCTTGATACAAATGCATGTATGATAGGATCTGATGTGAGTCTTGCTGAGTACCTTTGTACTCACGTTTGCTTTATTTATGTTTTGCAGGTGAGACATCTATCTCACTAGTAGTACTGCTTGGACTTCGACGAGTAGCTTGTTACCCCAGCTACGATATTGTACCCTTGGGAGGGACTTGTAGATAGTCAGGCTTCTCAGCCTTTTTCTTTTGTAGTTGTCTGTACTCAGACATGTAATGCTTCCGTTGCTTGTATGCTCTGAATGATGGGTCATGTGACCCCTGTTTGTATTTAATGCTATGTGGCTCTTCTGAGCCTTTATCTATATGAGTTTGCGTTATGTTGTGATGCCATGTTGTACAGCACATACTTGCATTTTATGCGTACGGGTGACGTGTATTGCTATGTGTGGGATCCGACAATCTAGTTGTTTACCCTTGGCAGCCTCTCTTATGGGTAAATGTAGTCTAGTGCTTCCTTGAGCCATAGTAGTCCGCTACAGCCCGGTTCACCGGAGTCTTGCTAGCCCAGCACTACTGCTCAGGACACTTGACTGGCCGGCATGTGTTTCACTTTGTTCCTGTGTCTGTCCCTTCGGGGAAATGTCACGCGGTGACATCCGGAGTCCTGCCTAGCCTGCTACAGCCCGGGTTCCCCGGAGTCCTGTTAGCCCAGTGCTACAGCCCGGATTCACACGCTGCTGACCGACATGCTCGATGTGAATCATGTATGCATGTCCCCATAGGTTAGTGCCGCTTTGGGTTCACGACTAGCCATGTCGGCCCGGGTTCTCTATCATATGGATGCTAGCGACACAACCATATACGTGAGCCAAAAGGCGCAAACGGTCCCGGGCCAGGGTAAGGCGACACCCGTGGGGATACCGTGCGTGAGGCCGCAAAATGATATGAGGTGTTACTGGCTAGATCGATGTGAATTGGAATCGGGGTCCCGACACTGTGGCTCAAGACCTTCAATGTGAAGCCGAAGATGATCGAGGGAAGACACGCAAAGTGCGGAGGTGCCGTAATAAGCAGAACCGCTGATGCTCCATGGCCAGAGGGTTCCTTCCCAGAGGTGTCCAGTTTGTGGCAGCAGGAGTGGTTTTATATCACAGCTCCCCGAAGTGCCAAGTGGGTAGCTACCCCTGCCTTTTGCTCGGGCCCCCACCTCAACTGACGTCATGGATCAGCAGGGGGCTGAGCTGGGGTCCAGCAAAGGATGTGCCGATATTGCAGAGCCGCATACGAGATCTATTTGAGAGAGATTTCAGCCTGGTTATGGTAATGCAAGTTATGCTAGTGCGTCGAGTCCAGTCTTGCAAACGTCGACCCCTCCGTATGTGGGAATTCAACCCGGAAGGACCGCGAACTATTCAACACTTCCTCGGCATGACGCTCGAAGAGATGTACAAATTGTTCTTCGGACCCCAAATAGAGTGTCCGGACACCACCGAGGATGCGGGTCTGAGCTGCAACCGCCCTAATACCCAAGTAAGTAATCCTATGGCCGAACACATTGTCCTTTTATTTATCATGACATCATTCTAAAAAGTCACTCTTTGACCACGACTGGATAAAAAAGGCGAAGATGATCAGGTGTTCGGCTCCCCTTCCCGAAGGCTTGGCCAATCCAGTACTGGACCAAATGCTCGAGCCAGCGCCTTCTCAGGTGCCCTCAAAGGAAGATGAAGGGGGGAATAAAGAGGCTGAAAGGAGGCCTCACTCATCATTCATCCAAACTGGGGGAATTAGTGCCTCTGCGAAGGAGGATTGCCAGGGACAAGGATCTAAAATTCCCTCTCCCCAAGGAAGGAAAAAGATCACCTCTGAAGACCCGGAAACAAAGGTTTCCAAACGGGGGAAGAAATCTTCGCCAGAGGGTCCGGCCTCAGAGGGTACTCTTGCCGTACAGTGTCCGCAAGGGGATCCGCCCTCGACCGAGCTGTAAGTAAAAAAGTACTTAATAGTGAAAATATCCTACCTTACTTCTGAAGACAATAACCGAGGCTTGTATCTTGTAGTTCGGATCGTAGCCCTTCTCGACAGAGTTCGTCTTTGGGGGATCTTCTTCCGGAGATGATGGAGAGCGAAACACCTCCCCTGCCACCCCGCCTCATGAGGCGGGCGACCCTGAAGTGTTGTCGCGGAGGGTTTCTCCTGATCCGCCAAGGCTAGAGGGTAATCCTTTGGCCACCCGGAGTCCTCAGTATTCGGCTCCTAAAGAGAGCAACAGAAAGAGTCCGGAACCGTACATTGTGCGGTCGGACGCACTGAAGGATCTTCTGGAGCAAGCGGCCATCTCAGAAGCGCATCGTACGCTAATGGGTACGGTAATTGAAAGGATTTCATCCGCCAAAAGCGGGTTGCATGAAGCTTTTATGAGTTTGCTGAAAGGCTTTGAGGTACGTGAAATAGTGTATGTTTTTGACAGTACCGCACATGCTAGGTGTGCCCTATGCAGATAGTAGCCCCTGAGACTCTGGTTGCCGTTGACAACGGCGGCAAACAGAGGATCATAGTCCCAGGTAATAACCAGACCGCCTTTATGTGTAGGTGGCTGAAGGTCCGGTGGCTAGCCGGACTGATAAGTTTGCCGAGCTAAAGCGGCAACTTGACGCGGCAGATGCCGACATCGTGCTTGTCAACAAGCGGCTTGACGAGGCACAGGGTAAGTGATCTCTCCAGTGATCAACACACAATAAGAGGAGCATGATGCCAGTATCTTTAATATGTTATGCCTGCAGATGGAGGTGCCACCATGGAGACCCTCCGGGCGGAACTTGCCCGAGCCAAGGAACAAGCCAGGAATAGTAAAGCGACCGCTCTAAAGGCGGTGGAAGAGCTGAGGGCCGAACAGGCTGCACATTGCCAAAGCAAGGAAAGAATGGCCGAGATGGCAGTTGAGTTGAAAGATGTCGCCGACCATTACCAGCTTCTTGAAGAAGAAAGCCGTGTGAAGGCGGCGGACCTGGAGAAGGCCATGGTAGCAACCAAGGAAGCCCGCTCGAAAATACGAGCGCGAAGGAGGAGCTGCATCAAGCTGGAGATATCGCAGCTGGGAAGGCCTTTTTGTTGCGGACTAAGTTCGGAGATCCGAAGTATGCACCTCTTGATCAACTATGGAGTTCTGCAGACTCATACATGGATTTGGCAGCAAGTGCTGCTGATGCGGCCGAGTACTTCAAGGATCAAAAAGATCGTGAAGTGGAGAGGCTGTTCTGGTCACAGTTCCATGCTCCAGTGCATCCGCTGCTATTGAATGAGTGAATGGCCGAGTGGGCCGAGCTCCATAGGTTGTCCGAACTTACCATGAGGTCTATTGTGGATCATCTGTGGCCGGGAGGGCCAAGGCCGGATAGTTACTTTAGTTTAGTGCAACAATTCCTTGGTGCTGTGCCAGACATCGATGCTATGAAGACGTCGACGTGTATAGAGGGTGCGCGGATGGCCTTTGCCCGTGTCAAGACATACTGGGCGGAGATGGAGGCCACCACTGTTGCAACACAGGGTTCGACCGAGGGCCGAGTGGCTGCCGAGCACTACTTTGAAGAAGTTCTTGAAGGCGCTCGTTCGATAGAGGCTCAGTGCTCGAAGAATATTATGTTCTAGTGACATGTACTCCCATTGTAAAAACAATTTTTTATGCAGTTATCAAGGCTATGTTTATACTTTTGCCCGAAAGTATTATGATGCCTCCTGTGCGGCCGTTTATGTATATATGTATATAACCTGAAAGTTTGAAGTCGTCGGCTTCCGCCCCCACGCATATAATGCGGGGGTGTTCGAAAAAACGCGTATTCACACTTGATCCAACGTCTTGGTCCATTAAGGAGGTGGTAGCGCAGCGAACGAGGCAATCAAACTATATTGCTTTAACACTTTCACTTAGCCATAGGAGTTTGACGGTGGGGCTACTATATAGCCCCTGGTACTTCTGCGCTCGTCCGAATACGGGGCGCGTACGTACATGACCGGGAAACGCCCCTTCATTAATGCGGAGGAATCCCGAAGATTCTGTTGAGTCATTGAGTGGTTGACCAGTCTCGTGCTTTATCATGACAGTCAGTTTTCGGCTTTCTCTACTGAGGTGCTCATCCGGATGAACCAGGGCACAATCGCAGTAGTTCTCCCAGTGCTACCTTAGCCGATATAGCGGAACGTAAGGTACCAAAACGTAGTAGCCGGGCAAACCCAATATTTGACCAAAGACATGATTCGGAGCAGATATATAAGGCCAAACTCGCGACACCGAACACCCCCTAAGGTATTCGGTCTTTATAACATATGCCGGTCAGAACAATGCCCTTAATAATAAACCCCAAGTGTCCAAGTACGTGCAATATCCTGACGTGGCCACATGCCAAGAACGTCAGTATCCTTCTCGGTTGTATTGAGTATCCGGAGGATGTGAACAACAAGAGACAGTAAAAAAGGTTTACGCAGGGTCTTAATCTAAAAAGAAACCTTTGAGCGGGTCCCTGCTGCACGTCTGCGCCTGTGTCTCCGTTGTGCCGTGTCCTGGACAGGTGTAGCACGATTGTCATCTGTAAAAGAGAAGAACTTAGGTGAAAGTTGCCGTGCCAAAAAATTGGTTATTATCAATAAACTATTAAAATTCAAGATAAGTCAAGTTGAGCCGGACTAGCCCTGATTACACGCGGGAAGCCCCTGGTACCGTCTGGGAGGGTTTGATCCTCAAAGCAATCTCATGTATATGTAATGGTGCGCCGGACTCGTCTAACCGTGACCGTGGTCTTGACAACCTGTCATTTTATCTGGTTGGTGAGGTCATGTAGTGCTCGGCTATTAAAGCCGCCGCACACTCTTCCGCGCATAGAAAATGCTCAGTACTTCCGCTAACTGTGATGGTGCCACGTGGACCGGGCATCTTAGGCTTGAGAGAAGCATAATGCGGTATTGCATTAAAACGAGCAAAAGTCGTTCTTCCGAGTAGTGCTTGAAAGCCACTTCGGAATGGAGCGATGTAGAAAGTTAACCTTTCACTCCGTAAGTTATCGGGACAACCGAATACAACCTCTAGCAATAGAGAGCCCGTACAGCGGGCCTCTTGGCCTGGTATTACTCCCTTGAAGGTAGTATTACTGTGGCTTATTTGTGTCGGGTCCATCGCCATTTTGCCGACCGTGTCCTGATATATCAGATTTAGACCGCTGCCTCCATCCATGAGGACTCATGTGAGATGGTATCCGTTTATTATTGGGTCTAATACCAAGGCAGCCAATCCTTCGAGTCGGATGCTTGTCGCGTGATCCCCGCGATCAAAAGTGATCGGGTAGGCCAACCAGGGGTTGAACCTAGGGGTGACGGGCTCTATGGCATGTGTGTCTCGGAGTGTATATTTGCTTCTCCTCTTCGTCACATGGATCTTGTTTACTATTTTGACCTCTGGTGGGAATTTTTTCTGTCCTCCCCTGCTTTGCTGGCGAGGTTCGTCCTCATCTTCGCTTGGTGTCTCCCCCTGTGTTCAGTGTTTAGCTTACAGGCCTGCTTGAAGACCCAACATTCTCTGTGGGTGTGATTTGCAGGTTTATCGGGGGTGCCGTGAATCTGACATAGTTTGTCAAGAATCTTGTTTAGGATAGACGGTCCGTCTCTGCTTCCTTTGAAAGGCTTTTTTCACTGACCTGGTCGAGAGCCCCTGAATCCGGCGTTGACCACCGTATTATCTGGGCTATCTTCTTTATTTTGACGCTTGTTTTTATTGCGTCGTGGTATTCCATTGCCATCCCTAACTTCGGATGTGCTTGGGTCCCTGGTGCTACTGCGGACTAACCAGCTATCTTCGCCCGCGCAAAAGCGGGTCATGAGGCTTGTTAGGGCTGCCATTGTTTTCGGTTTTTCTTGGCCGAGGTGTCTGGCAAGCCATTCGTCTCGGACGCTGTGGTTGAAAGCTGCTAAGGCTTCGGTGTCCGGACAGTCGACGATTTGGTTCTTCTTAGTGAGAAACCTGTACCAAAGCTTTCGGGCGGACTCTCCGGGCTGTTGAATTATATGGCTTAAATCGTCTGCATCCGGAGGTCGGACATTGTCGGGGGTTGCTGATCCCACGTACACCTATGGGGATTGGCGGACCGAGCCCCTTTCGGTTCGGCAGGGGGCGGTGGATGCACAACGAGCAGATCAAGGCGAACGCACGAGCGACGCGGTCGGTTTACCCAGGTTCGGGCCGCACGGATGCGTAAAACCCTACTCCTGCTTTGGTGGTTGTATTGAGTTCTTGCTCGGGAGTGATGAGTGCTACAGTACACTCAAGCAGCTGGCGAGACCGAGCGTGAGAATGGCTGTCCTCCTCCCTCTCTATTGCGCATGGGCCTCCTTTTATATGTCTAAGGTGTCACCGACAGGTGGCAACAAAGGTGGGGGTAAATGTGTAAAAGAGGTGGTAGTTGGCTCCACCGCCTACAACAGTCGTATCATACCTAACCCTGACGGCAGGGGACAAGGGCATTAAATGCCTATCTGTGTCACCTAGACGGTACAGAGAGGGACCGCTAGGAACGCCACCGTTTGCCACGATGGCTATCTTGTCAACGCTTGCTTGCCACCGCATGCCCCCGGCTGCCCAGCCTCCCGCCACGTACGCCAGGAGCGGTCCCAGAGCGACACGTTGGTGGGTGAGATGGAGCGCGGGCTGCGGAGTAGTAGCTTGCCACGGCAGGCACCTTGCCGCGAATGTTGCCTTGTCGCGTCCGGGAGCTTGTCGCTCATCGGGTCTTGTCGGGACGTGCAGTGCGCCACAGCGAGCTTCTTGAGGTGCTTTGGTTGGTCTTCCCGGCAAGCTCCTCTTGCCGGGGTCTCGTCTCCTTGCCGGCAAGCTCCTCTTGCCGGGGCCTCGTCTCCTTCCCGGCAAGCTCCTCTTGTCGGGGTCTTGTCTCCTTCCCGGCAAGCTCCTCTTGCTAGGGCCTTGTTTCGCTCTTGGATACTTTGTTCTTGAATGGTCCCAAAGGAACCACGAAGGGTCTTGGCGGTCGCCCGGCAAGCCTTGCCGCGGGGTGCCGCGACTGCCCGTGCACAAGTTCGGGATACTAAGGTAGCCCTACTTTAGTACACCGACAGGAGCCCCCGGGCCTGGGCCATACTCGGTGCTGAGCGCTGTTGGGCCAGGCCCAAAACAGTGCACGGGCACGCGCGGCCTAGGTCACGCCATAACTCACTCCGCATCCACCGCGCCCTCCGCAAGAGGCACGCGTCGAACGCGGTGTCATGCATGACGTGGGCGGCGTGCGCGGGGCTAAGCCCTGCGCGCATGCGTCACGTCGTGGGAGAGATCATGGGTGGTTTTTTATTAGGAAAGGCGGAACGTCCGCGACCTCCCCCCTTTATAAGCAAAGGGAAGCAGGGGTAGCGCGCCCACTCGCCCCCATTCTGCTGCAATCTTGAAAAACTCCGCCCCGCCTTCGTCTTCCCAAAGCACACAGAGCGCAGCGCCCTCGCCACTGCATTGCCACCAGCACCACCACGCCGTCGACCTCCTCCACTACTTCCGCCATGGCTCCGAAGGGCGACAAGGGGAAGGCCGCGAAGTCGTCCGAGGCGCAGCGGCTCGCGGCGATGCGGAGGGAGCGAGCCATCTTCCCCCCCAAGCTCGACGCGAAGGGGCTGCGAGAGTACTATTATCTCTTTTGGGCGACGGAGACGCGAGCTCACCCACGGACCTGGGTGCTCCCGGGTGCTGCTCACGCGACGGCTCCGGACGGGTACCCTTTCTTTGCCGTCTTCTTCTACTGCGGGCTCTGCCCGCCTTTTTCCGAGTTTTTCTGCGATATCATGAGCACATACAATCTCTATCTCCTTGACTTCACTCCCAACGCCGTCCTCACCATGGCAGTTTTCGCACATCTTTGCGAGAACTTTGTCGGAGTCCACCCCAGCGTAGCCCTTTTTCGCAGCCTTTCACCATCCGGCGTCAAGTAGCAGCAGTGCGCGGCAGTGACTGGAGCGATGTGGCCCCGGAGGACGGCAGGCTGCAGATTGCCGTCACCAGGATCCAGCGCCTTAGGCTTGCCGGACTCACTGTAGGGGCCGTCTGCGCAGACTTTCTTCGTCGCCGCATCGCTCCCCTGCAGGAACGGGGGAGGCCTGCTTGGGAGTTCAAAAACGCGGCAGACGTCATGAGGCTGCGCCCAGGCCTCAACTACAATTTCACCGTCCTTGAGCTCAACGGAGTATTGCAGGAGCTCTTCAAGTACGATTCAGATCACCCCAAGGTCTTCAGATTGCCGCAGGGCGTCGTCCCTCTGTGCAACAATTCGGCGCTCGACCGCATCATGGTGATGATGCCACTGTGCGATTCGCACGGAATCGTGCCAACTTGGCAAGAGCCAGAGGACGAGGTTGTGCAGCAATTCTTCGACGACTTGGTGGAGGTGCCAATCCACGCCGACGAGAAGGACAGCCTCACCCGTGACACCACCGAGGCGGAACTGGCGTACATCGCCACCAGGTTGGAAGAGGCGGCAACAGTTTCCGCGACTGGCGAGTTCGGCTTCACCTTGGAGGAGGCTGCGGCAGCAGAGGTGGCAAACCGTGCCGAGCGGGAAGCTCTTGCCGGCAAGAAGGATCTTGCCGGCAAGGAAGAGGTTCCCGGGTGCAATGCCGGGCCGAGCGAGCCTGCCGATGATGCGAGCGGCTCTTTGGAGATCGATTCCTCCTCCTCTTCGTCCTCCATCAGCACGCCGCCAGCAGCGTCTCCGTCTCCACCAAGAAGGCGTCTCTGCAAGGCCGGGGATGCAGCGAGGCGACAAGCGGGCCGGCAGTCGCCGCGCCGCACGACGCGCTCCACCGAGGCAAGCACCGTTGCCGCGGGAGCGCCCCATGCTGCCGCTTCGACTGGAGCGGGGTCTTCCTGGATTGCCGCATCTGCTCCCGCCAAGCGGCCAAGGGAGCCTACCCCTCCTCCTTCCCGCGCCAGACGCGGGCCGGATTTTGACTTCTCCGCATTTAGCTCCGACGAGGAAGAGGAAGAGGAGTAAGTTCTTCTTATTATACTTGCGATTCTTTGTTCTTTGCTGTTTTTCGTCTTGTCTTGTTTCTCACTTGCCTTCCTCTGTATCTGTTCCTTTTTAGGACTCTGGCGCACAGAGCGGCAAAGAGAGCCAAGGTGCCGGTGATCGTCATCGAGGATGAACCCACTGCGTCAACAGGGGACGTGCCTGAGACGAAACTGTCGGACCTGGCGGCTGATCTTCAGAGCAGCCCCCAGCGTAAGCGTCTTGTTTACTTCCTACTGTTGGGCACGCACGAAGATCCTTGCTGTGCTGATACTTGTTTGTTGACTTGTGCAGGAGCAGAGCAGCCTCACCAGGAGAGCCTGGAGACCGCTCCCGAAGCGCCAAGGGAGAGTCCTCCGGCGGGGGAGAGGTCTCCGGCAAGGGAGGAGCCCCCGGCGAGGGAGGAGACTCCGGCAAGGGAGGAGCCCCCGGCGAGGGAGGAGACTCCGGCAAGGGAGGAGCCCCCGGCACGGCAAGGATCTCCAGCAAGGGACCGCGCCAGCGATCCCTCGGCGATGGAGACCATAGCGGCAGGCCCTGGCACAGGTAACTTCCTTGCTTCCAAACTCCACTTGGCTTCTTCGGCTTCTTGATCTTCCTCTTGGATTTTGCTCGAATTTTGCTTGAATCTTCTCCCCTCTTCCGGCCATCAAATCCATCTGCTGCAGAGCCGATGGAGATGGAGGCCGCCACCGAGGAAGCAGCCGGCGCCGGCGAGGAGGCCGCCAGGGTTGCCGCCGTGGAGGCGGGCGGGGAGTCTGGCGGTCGTACTGACGACCCGGAGGCCACAGGAGCGCCAGGCGCTGCTCCGACCACCGACTCCTCCGCCGTTGCCGCTGCAGCAGGCTCCGAAGAGCCCCAGCCTGGCATGTACCTGAAGGCCGGCGAGAACATCTTCATGAGCCTCCCCTGGGCGTCCAGCTCCAGGGCGCCGATCGAGGGCGAGATGCTGGATGGAGAGGTGCTTGCCTCTGCCGGGCTGAAGCTGGTTGACGCGCCAAGCAGCAGCAGCGGCGATCCTGAAGAGGAGCGCCTGCTGCGGAAGCTAGTGGCGCTCTACCGCACCTGCCAGGCCAAGCTGGAGTCCCGCGAAGCACTCGTGGCGAAGGCTGGCGCTGATATCGAGAAGCGCGCAGAAGAGCTCCGAGGCGCCAATCAGGAAGCTCTCCGCTCCCTGGCGAAGGAGCGGGAGCAACTTGCCGAAGCGCAGCAGGCCTTCCTCCTTGAGAAGGCCGACGTCGAAGAGCGCCAACGGCTTGCCGCGGAGAAGCTGTCTTCGCAGGAGGGTGACTTGGTGCAGCGGAAGGTCCACCTCGACAGCCACGAGGAGGAACTTGCCGCGCGCGAGCGAGCAGTTGGCGAAGCCGTCAAGCAGGCCGAAAACGCTGCCGCAGCTACCGAGGCCGCCAAGGCTGAGCTGGAGCTGAAGGTGACGCAGCTGGAGGCGGACCTCAAGGCGAGTGGCGACGAGCTTTCCGCGCTCAAGCTCGAGCGTGAGAGGGATGCCAACAGCTATTCGGAGCTGCAGGCCCTTTTCGCCGAGAAGGGAAAGGAACTGGACGCCACCAAGAACTCCAACGCCGATCTCGAAGTGAAGCTGGCGGCCCTGACCAAATCTCTGGATGGCGCCAAGGAGCAGGAGACGGCCCTAAAGGAGGAGGTCAAGGCCGGCAAGGTGCTGCTGGCGAAGGCCGCCGCCGCCTGGAAGACTTTGTCAGAGAATGTGGAGCACTGGACGGAGGGTCTGGTGGACGTCGCCGCGGATGTCGACAAGGAGCTGGCGCAGTTGGGGATGGTGGATCTCGGCTACTCCTCCGACGAGAACCTCCAACCCAGCGCCAAGCTTACTCTGTTCTTTAAGGGCGTGGCGACGGCGCTCCAGCGACTCCGGGAGCAGTTCCCAAAGCAGCTTGCCGACGAGTCGCGTAAGATCTGCGCGGGAGCTCTCCAGAAGGTGCTGATGAAGGTGGCCTTCCGCAACCCAGGCCTCTGCCTCAACAACGTCCTCCAAAGCCTGCCGCCAGATGCTGATCTGGAGGAGCTCAAGGCCCTTGTCGCACCTATTGTGGACAAGGTGAGCGGAATCGGGAGGGTCAAAGGCGACCGTGTAGACTAGGCCATTTATCTTCTTCTTTCCTTGTCGCTGTCAACCATGTTATGAAAAACAGTCTGTTAGAGCTGCGAAAAGTTATTCTGTAATATACTCTATCCTTGGTTAGTAATTGCTGTGTTATTTCCTTTACTTGACTCTTTCCCTTGTATGCTTTTACCCTACGCTTTTAGGGAACTTGTCAGCGCAGGCTCCTCTGCCGCGAGCGCTGGGTGCACAACGTCACCAGCCCGCTGGCAGTGCCACAGCCGGCAAGAAACCTCGCCGCAGAGCTAGTCACGGCTCGCTTAAGTTGTTGAGCGGACTCGAAACAACAATAAGGGCGCAACTTAGCTACGAGTTGGTTGGTGCCCGCGTCGACAAGAAACCTTGTCGCAGCTAGCCGCGGCTCGCTTAATTTGTTGAGCGGGCTCGAAACAACAGTAAGGGCGCGGCTAACCACGAGTCGGTTCCTCCGTGCACAGGTTTTCCATACAAGGCGGAGTCGTTCAAGGAAAATAACTTAAAAACTTAAAGAAAATCTGATTGCTCAAACTTTGGCACTTATCTTTTTCTGTTGTTTGCTTTCCCGGTAGGGCAGAACCTTCTTGAGCGCCGGCCGGTCCACACATTATCTCCTCCTCCCCCCGGCAAGCTTGTGCGCGAGGGACCCTTGCTTTCCTTAATAGAAAAGAGAGAAGAGAAAATAAAGTTATGGAGCCTTGTGGCTCATTTTTTTGCTTACCGGGGGTATGTGCTGAGCACATAATCTTTATGCACGGGGTCTGCACCCGGCTTTGTACAAAGGATTACATGCAACAGCGGCAAGACTTGTACAAATGGGTGGTTGCCGGACAGGGTC
This sequence comes from Triticum monococcum, assembly GCA_034509565.1. NCBI lineage: Eukaryota > Viridiplantae > Streptophyta > Magnoliopsida > Poales > Poaceae > Triticum > Triticum monococcum. Next base: position 57,771,201 of record CM067846.1, on the reverse strand, counting down.
TGACAACCGCGCCTCACGGGCAAAGCTTGCGAAGATGCTCAATATTCCAGGAGTTGCTCACTGGTACGCCATCTTCGGTCCCAAGGCAGACAGCGCCAAGCCTAGTGACTCGCTTCACCCGGTAAGGGCCTTCCCACTTCGGCGTCAACTTGTTGGAAATCTTGGCGGACTGATCACGCCAAAGAAACAAGGTCGCCTTCCTCGAAACTTCTGGCTTTAACTTTGCGGCTATGGTAGCGGCGCAAACCTTGCTGGTAGCGAGCGGCTCGCACAGCAGCCTGAAGATGGTCTCCCTCGAGGAGCAGCATGCCATCTTGCCGCAGCTGCTCTTGCTCGAGCTCATCATAAGCGAGCACTCGAGGTGACCCGTATACGAGTTCCGTGGAGATAACTGCCTCCGCTCCATAGATTGGAGCGAAGGGTGTGGCGGGCGGCGGTGGCGAACGGTGCAAGGAGCGAGATATGCTCGGACTTCTAACTACATTAGAAGGAGCAGTACCTCATCCAAGCGACCGTGCCACGCTTGTGTCGGCATGTTGGCGTGCATGCTGGTCTTGAGCGCTCCGGGACCCGCCGGCTTGATGTCGGCCCAACAAGTGTATGGTACCGTGAGTACCATGACGCTATCGGTCCCGCGCCTCCTGGGACGGGCGCGGTGCGTGTACGGACGCCGAGGTCTTGGAGTGCGCTCGGTCGTTGTGGGAGGCGACCGCGCCATCGACGTGCGGTGCAGCCTTGTCCTTGGACCTGGGAGCACCATGAGCCTCCTTGTCGGCGCCCGTTCATCCGCCGGCGCCTACCCCACCAGCCGTTCACTCTGGCAATGGTGGGATCGGCGCAGACGGAGCGGCTACCTCCGAAGCCTTCTTCTTCGGCAGCATGTTGATGAAGAGGATGAAGATTTGGCTCATGCGAACGCCGGATCAGGTTCGCACAACCTCGACGCCCCCCTACCTGGCGCGCCAAAGATGTCGGGGGTTGCTGATCCCACGTACACCTATGGGGATCGGCGGACCGAGCCCCTTTCGGTTCGGCAGGGGGCGGTGGATGCACAAAGAGCAGATCGAGGCGAACGCACGAGCGACGCGGTCGGTTTACCCAGGTTCGGGCCGCACGGATGCGTAAAACCCTACTCCTGCTTTGGTGGTTGTATTGAGTTCTTGCTCGGGAGCGATGAGTGCTACAGTACACTCAAGCAGCTGGCGAGACCGAGCGTGAGAATGGTTGTCCTCCTCCCTCTCTGTTGCGCATGGGCCTCCTTTTATATGTCTAAGGGGTCACCGACAGGTGGCAACAGAGGTGGGGGTAAAAATGTAAAAGAGGTGGTAGTTGGCTCCACCGCCTACAACAGTCGTTTCATACCTAACCCTGATGGCAGGGGACAAGGGCATTAAATGCCTGTCTGTGTCACCTAGACGGTATAGAGAGGGACTGCTAGGAACGCCACCGTTTGCCACGATGGCTATCTTGTCAGCACTTGCTTGCCACCGCATGCCCCCGGCTGCCCAGCCTCCCGCCACGTATGCCAGGAGCGGTCCTAGAGCGACACGTTGGTGGGTGAGCTGGAGCGCGGGCTGCAGACTAGTAGCTTGCCGCGGCAAGCGCCTTGCCGCGGATGTTGCCTTGTCGCGTCCGGGAGCTTGTCGCTCACCGGGTCTTGTTGGGACGCGCAGTGCGCCGCAGCGAGCTTCTTGAGGTGCTTTGGTTGGTCTTCCCGGCAAGCTCCTCTTGCCGGGGTCCCGTCTCCTTGCCGGCAAGCTCCTCTTGCCGGGGCCTCGTCTCCTTCCCGGCAAGCTCCTCTTGCCGGGGTCTTGTCTCCTTCCCGGCAAGCTCCTCTTGCCGGGGCCTTGTTTTGCTCTTGGATACTTTGTTCTTGAATGGTCCCAAAGGAACCACGGAGGGTCTTGGCGGACGCCCGGCAAGCCTTGCCGCGGGGTGCTGCGACTGCCCGTGCACAAGTTCGGGATACTAAGGTACCCCTACTTTAGTACACCGACAGACATAGGTCCCTTGAAAATTATCCCAAAAAGCGTCCTCGAGCTCCTCCCGACTTCCAATTGAGTTTTTGGGGAGGCTTTTCAGCCAATGCCGAGTTGTTCCTTTAAGCTTGAGGGGCAAGTATTTGATGGCATGGAGATCGTATCCGCGAGCCATATGGATATGGAGGATAAAGTCCTCAATCCAGACCCCAGGGTCTGTGGTCCCGTCGTATGCCTCTATGTTCACTGGTTTGAATCCTTCTCGGAATTCATGGTCCAGCACCTCATCGGTGAAACATAGGGGGTGTGCGGCGCCCCTGTATTGGGATGTGCCATGGTGTTCAGACGGTTGTAGTATTCGGTTTTGGTTTTGTGCCAGAGTGCGCTTCCTAGATCCATAGATGGATCTGGTCGTACCGGACTTTTGGCGCAAGTCCTCACGTAGATCGTGTGTTGACTTATGTGCGACTTTGTTAGCTGCTCTATCACGGTCACAAGGTGGTCGATCTGGCCGGTTGGCCGTTTCATTTTTTGGCTGTGTGGGCTCTAAGGCCTCATCATCGAATTCAGCTAATAGCTTGCGCTTTGGATAGATCTTTGTGTGGTAACTTCCATCGTACTTTGCTTCGTTGTCGAGCACTTTGTTCCACCTGTTATTGAGCGTATTTTGTGCGGCCTTAAGCCTTTGCTTCTTCTTCTTCTTCATACTCCTCGCTGTGGCAATAAGCCTTCTGAGGAGGTTCTCTTGCACCAAGTGTGTTTTCGCGATGATGTGTGCATCTTCGTCCGGACTGTTTTCCTCCCGAGAGGGGGTTTGATGAGGTTTATCCTCGGCGTCGCCATGTTCGGACGTCGGATCCATACTTTGTTTGCCGCTTGCAGCTTCATCGTGCTCTGCTGCCGGGGCAATGTGGTCGTCGTTTCCTCTAGAGTCGACTGGAGTGTTATTTTCTCTTGCGCTGTTATCACTGTTTTTGCTATGGCGGGACTTAGAGCGGCACCGCTGACATCGGCGCTTGAGTTGCTTCTTGGGGGGGCCATCCTCTGCTGTCTCTTCGCCATTGCCTTCTTTGGGTGTATCCACCATGTATATGTCATATGATGAAGTGGCTGTCCGGCGCCCTGTAGGCGCTGATTCCTGTTCGTCTCCTGCATCTTTGTCCATGCCGTCGATGTCTTCAGAGTCGAAGTTGAGCATGTCGGTTAAGTCGTCGACAGTGGCTACTAAGTGGGTGGTGGGTGGGTAGCGAATTTCTTCTTCGTCTGCATCCCATTCTAGCCGGACATAGTTCGGTCAAGGTTCTCCTGACAAGGAGAGAGACCTTAATGAATTTAGCACATCTCTGAAAGGCGAGTGCTGAAAGATATCCGCGGAGGTGAACTCCATGATCGGTGCCCAGTCAGATTCGATAGGCACGGATGCAGGCGGCTCGGAGTCCGTGGCTGGAGACGAATCCAGTGGTTCAGCGACATGGCTCTCGTAAGGGGTGAAGTTAGTATCCGGCTCCATCGCCACTGAGAGTGCGACCTCCATGGCGGGGTCTATCCCTCCATCCTTGGTGTTGGGGAACATTGCAGAAAACAAAAAAATTTCTCTACGTTTCACCAAGACCTATCTATGGAGTCATCTAGCAACGAGAGGGGAGTGCATCTACATACCCTTGTAGATCGCGAGCGGAAGCGTTCAAAAGAACAGGGATGATGGAGTCGTACTCGCCGTGATCCAAATCACCGATGACCAAGTGCCAAACGGACGGCACCTCCGTGTTCAACACACGTACGGAGTAGATGACGTCTCCTCCTTCTTGATCCAGCAAGGGGGAAGGAGAGGTTGATGAAGATCCAGCAGCACGACGGCGTGGTGGTGGAAGCAACGGTGATCTCGGCAGGGCTTCGCTAAGCGCAAGGGAGATGGAGGAGTGTCACGGGAGGGAGAGGGAGAGGCCAGGGGCTTGGGTGCACAGCCCTCCCTCCCCCCACTATATATAGGGTTCCTAGGGGGGGCGCCGGCCCTAGGAGATCCAATCTCCTAGGTGGGCGGCGGCCAAGGGGGGTGCCTTCCCCCCCAAGGCAAGGGTGGCGCCCCCACCCCTAGGGTTTCTAACCCTAGGCGCAGGGGAGGCCCAAGGGGGGGGGGCGCACCAGCCCACTAGGGGCTAGTTCCCATCCCACTTCAGCCCATGGGGCCCTCCGAGATAGGTGGCCCCACCCGGTGGACCCCCGGGACCCTTCCAGTGGTCCCGGTACAATACTGGTGACCCCCGAAACCTTCCCGATGGCCGAAACTGGACTTCCTGTAGATAAATCTTTACCTCCGGACCATTCCGGAAATCCTCGTGACGTCCGGGATCTCATCCGGGACTCCGAACAACTTTCGGGTTACCGTATGCTAATATCTCTACAACCCTAGCGTCACCGAACCTTAAGTGTGTAGACCCTACGGGTTCGGGAGACATGCAGACATGACCGAGAAGCTTCTCCGGTCAATAACCAACAGCTGGATCTGGATACCCATGTTGGCTCCCACATGCTCCCTGAAGATCTCATCGGATGAACCATGATGTCGAGGATTCAATCAATCCATATACAATTCCCTTTGTCAATCAGTACGTTACTTTCCCGAGACTCGATCGTTGGTATCCCAATACCTCGTTCAGTCTCGTCACCGGCAAGTCTCTTTACTCGTACCGTAATGCATGATCCCGTGATCAACCACTTGATCACATTGAGCTCATTATGATGATGCATTATCGAGTGGGCCCAGAGATACCTCTCCGTCATACGAAGTGACAAATCCCAGTCTTGATCCGTGTCAACCCAACAGACACTTTCGGATATACCCGTAGTATACCTTTATAGTCACCCAGTTACGTTGTGACGTTTGGTACACCCAAAGCACTCCTACGGTATCCGGGAGTTACACGATCTCATGGTCTAAGGAAAAGATACTTGACATTGGAAAAACTCTAGCAAACAAAATATACGATCTTGTGCCATGTTTAGGATTGGGTCTTGTCCATCACATCATTCTCCTAATGATGTGATCTCGTTATCAATGACATCCAATGTCCATAGTCAGGAAACCATGACTATTTGTTGATCAACGAGCTAGTCAACTAGAGGCTTACTAGGGACATGTTGGTGTCTATGTATTCACACATGTATTACGATTTCCGGATAACACAATTATAGCATGAATAAAATACAATCATCATGAACAAGGAAATATAATAATAATACTTTTATTATTGCCTCTAGGGCATATTTCCAACAGTCTCCCACTTGCACTAGAGTCAATAATCTAGTTACATTGTGATGAATCGAACACCCATAGAGTTCTGGTGTCGATCATGTTTTGCCCTAGGGAGAGGTTTAGTCAACGGATCTGCGACATTCAGATCCGTATGTACTTTACAAATATCTATGTCTCCATCTTGAACATTTTCACAAATGGAGTTGAAGCGACGCTTGATGTGCCTGGTCTTCTTGTGAAACCTGGGCTCCTTGGCAAGTGCAATAGCTCCAGTGTTGTCACAGAAGAGTTTGATCGGCCCCGACGCATTGGGTATGACTCCTAGGTCGGTGATGAACTCCTTCACCCAAATTGCTTCATGCGCTGCCTCCGAGGCTGCCATGTACTCCGCTTCACATGTAGATCCCGCCACGACGCTCTGCTTGCAGCTGCACCAGCTTACTGCTCCACCATTCAACATATACACGTATCCGGTTTGTGACTTAGAGTCATCCAGATCTGTGTCGAAGCTAGCGTCGACGTAACCCTTTACGACGAGCTCTTCGTCACCTCCATAAACGAGAAACATGTCCTTAGTCCTTTTCAGGTACTTTAGGATATTCTTGACCGCTGTCCAGTGTTTCTTGCCGGGATTACTTTGGTACCTTCCTACCAAACTTACGGCAAGGTTTACATCAGGTCTGGTACACAGCATGGCATACATAATAGACCCTATGGCTGAGGCATAGGGGATGACACTCATCTCTTCTATATCTTCTGCCGTGGTCGGACATTGAGCTGAGCTCAATTTCACACCTTGCAACACAGGCAAGAACCCCTTCTTAGACTGATCCATATTGAACTTCTCCAATATCTTATCAAGGTATTTGCTTTGTGAAAGACCTATGAGGCGTCTTGATCTATCTCTATAGATCTTGATGCCTAATATATAAGCATCTTCTCCAAGGTCCTTCATTGAAAAACTCTTGTTCAAGTAGGCCTTAATGCTGTCCAAAAGTTCTATATCATTTCCCATCAAAAGTATGTCATCTACATATAATATGAGAAATGCTACAGAGCTCCCACTCACTTTCTTGTAAACGCAGGCTTCTCCATAAGTCTGCATAAACCCAAACGCTTTGATCATCTCATCAAAGTGAATGTTCCAACTCCGAGATGCTTGCACCAGCCCATAAATCGAGCATTGGAGCTTGCACACCTTGTCCGCATTCTTAGGATCGACAAAACCTTCCGGCTGCATTATATATAATTCTTCCTTAAGGAAACCATTAAGGAATGCCGTTTTGACGTCCATTTGCCATATCTCATAATCATAGAATGCCACAATTGCTAACATGATTCGGACGGACTTCAGCTTCGCTACGGGTGAGAAAGTCTCATCGTAGTCAACCCCTTGAACTTGTCGATAACCCTTAGCGACAAGCCTAGCTTTATAGATGGTCACATTACCATCCGCATTTGTCTTCTTCTTAAAGATCCATTTATTTTCTATGGCTCGCCGATCACCGGGCAAGTCAGTCAAAGTCCATACCTCGTTTTCATACATGGATCCTATCTCGGATTTCATGGCTTCCAGCCATTTGCCAGAATCCAGGCCCGCCATCGCTTCTTCATAGTTCGAAGGTTCACCATTGTCTAACAACATGATTTCCAAGACAGGGTTGCCGTACCACTCTGGTGCGGAACGTGTCCTTGTGGACCTACGAAGTTCAGTAGCAACTTGATCTGAAGTTTCATGATCATCATCATTAACTTCCTCTCTAGTCGGTGCAGGCACCTCAGGAACATTTTCTTGTGTTGCGCCACTTTCCGGTTCAAGAGGTAATACTTCATCGAGTTCTACTTTCCTCCCACTTACTTACTTCGATAGAAACTCTTTCTCTAGAAAGGATCCATTCTTGGCAACAAAGATTTTGCCTTCGGATCTGAGGTAGAAGGTATACCCAATAGTTTCTTTAGGGTATCCTATGAAGACGCATTTTTCTGACTTGGGTTCGAGCTTTTCAGGTTGAAGTTTCTTGACTTAAGCATCGCATCCCCAAACTTTTAGAAACGGCAGCTTAGGTTTCTTCCCAAACCATGCTTCATACGGTGTCGTCTCAACGGATTTCGACGGAGCCCTATTTAAAGTGAATGCGGCAGTCTCTAAAGCATAGCCCCAGAATGATAGCGGTAAATCGGTAAGAGACATCATAGATCGCACCATATCTAATAGAGTGCGATTACGATGTTCGGACACACCATTACGCTGAGGTGTTCCAGGCGGCGTGAGTTGTGAAACTATTCCACATTTTCTTAAGTGTGTGCCAAATTCGTGACTCAAGTATTCTCCCCCACGATCTGATCGCAAGAACTTGATTTTCCTCTCACATTGATTCTCAACCTCACTCTGAAATTCCTTGAACTTTTCAAAGGTCTCAGACTTGTGTTTCATTAAGTAGACATACCCATATCTACTCAAGTCATCAGTGAGGGTGAGAACGTAACCATAGCCACCGCGAGCCTCAACACTCATTGGACCGCACACATCAGTATGTATGATTTCCAATAAGTTGGTTGCTCGCTCCATTGTTCCTGAGAACGGAGTCTTGGTCATTTTACCCATGAGGCATGGTTCGCACGTGTCAAATGATTCGTAATCAAGAGACCCTAAAAGTCCATCTGCATGGAGCTTCTTCATGCGGTTGACACCTATGTGACCAAGGCGGCAGTGCCACAAGTATGTGGGACTATCATTATCAACCTTACATCTTTTGGTATTCACACTATGAATATGTGTAGCATTACGCTCGAGATTCATTAAGAATAAACCATTCACCATCGGAGCATGACCATAAAACATATCTCCCATATAAATAGAACAACCATTATTCTCGGATTTAAATGAGTAGCCATCTCAAATTAAACGAGATCCTGATACAATGTTCATGCTCAAAGCTGGCACTAAATAAAAATTATTGAGGTTTAAAACTAATCCCGTAGGTAAATGTAGAGGTAGCGTGCCGACGACGATCACATCGACCTTGGAACCATTCCGGACGCGCATCGTCACCTCGTCCTTCGCTAGTCTCCGCTTATTCCGCAGCTCCTACTTTGAGTTACAAATGTGAGCAACTGCACCGGTATCAAATACCCAGGAGCTACTACGAGTACTGGTAAGGTACACATCAATTACATGTATATCACATATACCTTTCGTGATACCGGCCTTCTTGTCCGCTAAGTATTTGGGGCAGTTCCGCTTCCAGTGACCACTTCCCTTGCAATAAAAGCACTCAGTCTCGGGCTTGGGTCCATTCTTTGGCTTCTTCCCGGCAGCTTGCTTACGGGGCGCGGCAACTCCCTTGCCATCCTTCTTGAAGTTCTTCTTACCCTTGCCTTTCTTGAACTTGGTGGTTTTATTCACCATCAACACTTGATGTTCCTTTTTGACTTCTACCTCTGCTGATTTCAGCATTGCAAATACTTCAGGAATGGTCTTTTCCATCCCCTGCATATTGAAGTTCATCACAAAGCTCTTGTAGCTCGGTGGAAGCGACTAAAGGATTCTGTCAATGACCGCGTCATCCGGGAGATTAACTCCCAGCTGAGTCAAGCGATTATGTAACCCAGACATAGTGAGTATGTGCTCACTGACAAAACTGTTTTCCTCCATCTTACAGATGAAGAACTTGTCGGAGACTTCATATCTCTCGACCCGGGCATGAGCTTGAAAAACCATTTTCAGCTCTTCAAACATCTCATATGCTCCGTGTCTCTCAAAACGCTTTTGGAGCCCCGGTTCTAAGCTGTAAAGCATGCCGCACTGAACGAGGGAGTAATCATCAGCACGTGTCTGCCAAGCGTTCATAACGTCTTGTTCTGCAGGGAGAGCAGGTGCTTCACCTAGCGGTGCTTGTAGGACATAATCTTTCTTGGCAGCTATGAGGATGATCCTCAGGTTCCGGACCCAGTCCGTATAGTTGTTGCCATCGTCTTTCATCTTGGTTTTCTCTAGGAACGCGTTGAAGTTGAGGACAACGTTGGCCATTTGATCTACAAGACATGTTGTAAAGATTTTAGACTAAGTTCATGATAATTAAGTTCATCTAATCAAATTATTCAATGAACTCCCACTCAGATAGACATCCCTCCAGTCATCTAAGTATAACATGATCCGAGTTAACTAGGCCGTGTCCGATCATCACGTGAGACGGACTAGTCAACATCGGTGAACATCTTCATGTTGATCGTATCTTCTATACGACTCATGCTCGACCTTTCGGTCTTCTGTGTTCCGAGGCCATGTCTGTACATGCTAGGCTCGTCAAGTCAACCTAAGTGTTTGCATGTGTAAATCTGTCTTACACCCGTTGTATGTGAACGTTGGAATCTATCACAACCGATCATCACGTGGTGCTTCAAAACAATGAACTGTCGCAACGGTGCACAGTTAGGTAAAACACTTTCTTGAAATTATTATGAGGGATAATCTTATTTACTACCATCGCTCTAAGTAAAAAAGATGCAAAAACATGATAAACATCACATGCAATCAAATAATAGTGACATGATATGGCCAGTATCATATAGCTTCCTTTGATCTCCATCTTGGGGCTCCATGATCATCTTGTCACCGGCATGACACCATGATCTCCATCATCGTGTCTCCATGAAGTTGCTCGCCAACTATTACTTCTACTACTATGGCTAACACGTTTAGCAATGAAGTAAAGTAATTTACATGGCGTTTCTCAATGACACGCATGTCATACAAAAAATAAAGACAACTCCTATGGCTCCTGCCGGTTGTCATACTCATCGACATGCAAGTCGTGATTCCTATTACAAGAACATGATCTCATACATCACATATATATCATTCAACATTCATCACAACTTTGGCCATATCACATCACGAAACACTTGCTGCAAAAACAAGTTAGACGTCCTCTAATTGTTGTTGCAAGTTTTTACGTGGCTGCAATAGGCTTCTAGCAAGAACGTTTTCTTACCTACACCAAAACCACAACGTGAATTGCCAATTTCCATTTACCCTTCATAAGGACCCTGTTCATCGAATCCGATCCGACTAAAGTGGGAGAGACAGACACCCACCATCCACCTTATGCAACTAGTGCATGTTAGTCGGTGGAACCGGTCTCATGTAAGCGTACGTGTAAGGTTGGTCCTGGCCGCTTCATCCCACGATGCCGCCGAATCAGGATAAGACTAGTAAAGGCAAGCAAATTGGCAATATCGACGCCGACAACTACTTTGTGTTCTACTCATGCATAGTAACTACGCATAGACCTAGCTCATGATGCCACTATTGGGGAATGTTGCAGAAAACAAAAAATTTTCTCTATGTTTCACCAAGATCTATCTATGGAGTCATCTAGCAATGAGAGGGGAGTGCATCTACATACCCTTGTAGATCGCGAGCGGAAGCGTTCAAAAGAACGGGGATGATGGAGTCGTACTCGCCGTGATCCAAATCACCGATGACCAAGTGCCAAACGGACGGCACCTCCGCGTTCAACACACGTACGGAGCGGATGACGTCTCCTCCTTCTTGATCTAGCAAGGGGGGGGGGAGGTTGATGAAGATCCAGCAGCACGACGGCGTGGTGGTGGAAGCAACGGCGATCTCGGCAGGGCTTCGCCAACCGCAAGGGAGATCGAGGAGTGTCACGGGAGGGAGAGGGAGAGGCCAGGGGCTTGGGTGCGCAGCCCTCCCTCCCCCCACTATATATAGGGTCCCTAGGGGGGGGGGGGCGCCGGCCCTAGGAGATCCAATCTCCTAGGGGGCGGCGGCCAAGCGGGGTGCCTTGCCCCCCAAGGCAAGGTTGCACCCCCACCCCTAGGGTTTCTAACCCTAGGCGCAGGGGAGGCCGAAGGGGGGGGGGGTGCACCAGCCCACTAGGGGCTGGTTCCCCTCCCACTTCAGCCCATGGGGCCCTCCGGGATAGGTGGCCCCACCCGGTGGTCCCGGTACAATACAGGTGACCCCCGAAACCTTCGCGATGGCCGAAACTGGACTTCCTATATATAAATCTTTACCTCCAGACCATTCTGGAACTCCTCGTGACGTCCGGGATCTCATCCGGGACTCCGAACAACTTTCGGGTTACCGTATGCTAATATCTCTACAACCCTAGCGTCACTGAACCTTAAGTGTGTAGACCCTACGGGTTCGGGAGACATGCAGACATGACCGAGAAGCTTCTCCGGTCAATAACCAACAGCTGGATCTGGATACCCATGTTGGCTCCCACATGCTCCCTGAAGATCTCATCGGATGAACCATGATGTCGAGGATTCAATCAATCCATATACAATTCCCTTTGTCAATCGGTACGTTACTTTCCCGAGACTCGATCGTTGGTATCCCAATACCTCGTTCAGTCTCGTCACCGGCAAGTCTCTTTACTCGTACCGTAATGCATGATCCCGTGATCAACCACTTGATCACATTGAGCTCATTATGATGATGCATTATCGAGTGGGCCCAGAGATACCTCTCCGTCATACGAAGTGACAAATCCCAGTCTTGATCCGTGTCAACCCAACAGACACTTTCGGAGATACCCGTAGTATACCCTTATAGTCACCCAGTTACGTTGTGATGTTTGGTACACCCAAAGGAATCCTACGGTATCCGGGAGTTACACGATCTCATGGTCTAAGGAAAAGATACTTGACATTGGAAAAACTCTAGCAAACAAAATATACGATCTTGTGCTATGTTTAGGATTGGGTCTTGTCCATCACATCATTCTCCTAATGATGTGATCTCGTTATCAATGACATCCAATGTCCATAGTCAGGAAACCATTACTATCTGTTGATCAACAAGCTAGTCAACTAGAGGCTTACTAGGGACATGTTGGTGTCTATGTATGCACACATGTATTATGATTTCCGGATAACACAATTATAGCATGAATAAAAGACAATCATCATGAACAAGGAAATATAATAATAATCCTTTTATTATTGCCTCTAGGGCATATTTCCAACACTTGGATGGCGCGATTTGCTCTGGACTGAAAGCCGGAGTAGTTGCAGACGCGATCTCCCGAACACTGTCCGACGGCAGAGTTACGTCGTGCTTGCCGTGACTGTGCTGCGCACCTGACACAGGCTCGATTCCGTCAAAGATCAAGTCTCCGCGGATGTCGGCAGTGTAGTTTTAGCTTCCGAATCTGACCTGATGGCCAGGGGCGTAGCTCTCGATCTGCTCCAGATGGCCAAGCGAATTGGCCCGGAGTGCGAAGCCGCCGAATACAAAGATTTGTCCGGGGAGTAAAACCTCACCCAGGACCGCATCGCTACCGATGATCGGAAGAGCTATCAAGCCTTATGGTGGCGACATAGTGGAACTCTCAATAAGAGCACCAATGTCGGTGTCAAAACTGGCGGATCTCGGGTAGGGGGTCCCGAACTGTGCGTCTAAGGCGGATGGTAACATGAGGCAGGGGACACGATGTTTACCCAGGTTCGGGCCCTCTTGATGGAGGTAATACCCTACGTCCTGCTTGATTATTCTTGATGATATGATTATTACAAGAGTTGATCTACCAAGACAACGTAGAGGCTAAACCCTAGAAGCTAGCCTATGGTATGATTGTATGTTGTCCTATGGACTAAACCCTCCGGTTTATATATAGACACCGGAGGGGGCTAGGGTTACACAGAGTCGGTTACAAGGGAGGAGATCAACATATCCGTATTTCCTAGCTTGCCTTCCACCCCAAGGAGAGTCCCACCCGGACACGGGACGAAGTCTTCAATCTCATATCTTCATAGTCCAACTGTCCGGCTGTCCGGAAACCCCCCTAATCCAGGACTCCCTCAATCTCTCTCAAAAGGTGTGTACAGCAAGGATGATTGTGGTAAACTAAAAAGCAAAGACTCAAATCATACACGACGCTCCAAGCAAAACACATATCATGTGGCGAATAAAAATATAGCTCCAAGTAAAGTTACCGATGAACGAAGACAAAAGAGGGGATGCCTTCCGGGGCATCCCCAAGCTTAGGCTTTTTGGTGTCCTTGTATTTTACCTTGGGGTGCCATGGGCATCCCCAATCTTAGGCTCTTGTCACTCCTTGTTCCATAATCCATCAAATCATTACCCAAAACTTGAAAACTTCACAACACAAAACTTAACAAGAGAATCTCGTGAGCTCCGTTAGCGAAAGAAAAAAAACACCACTTCAAGGTACTGTAATGAACTCATTATTTATTTATATTGGTGTTAAACCTACTTTATTCCAACTTCTCTATGGTTTATAAACTATTTTACTAGCCATAGATTCATTAAAATAAGCAAACAACACACGAAAAACAGAATCTGTCAAAAACAGAACAGTCTGTAGTAATCTGTAACTAACGCAAACTTATGGAAACCCAAAAATTCTAAAATAAATTGCTGGACGTGAGGAATTTATCTATTAATAATGTGCCAAAAGAATTAACTAAATTTCACTCTCCAATAAAAAAGGGCAGCAATTCTCGTGAGCGCTAAAGTTTCTGTTTTTCACAGCAGGATCAAAAAGACTTTCCCCAAGTCTTCCCAACGGTTCTACTTGGCACAAACACTAATTAAACACAAAAAACACAACCAAAACAGAGGCTAGATAAATTATTTATTTAATAACATCAAGGAAAATTTTTGGGTTGTCTCCCAACAAGCGCTTTTCTTTAAAGCCTTTTAGCTAGGCATTGATAATTTTAATGATGCTCACATGAAAGACAATAATTGAAGCACAAAGAGAGCATCGTGAAACACGTGAAAAACACATCTAAGTCTAACATACTTCCTATGCATAGGCATCTTAAAGGCAAACAAATTATCATAGCAAGCAAAAACTAGCATATGCAAGGAAGCTGAAAGAAACAATAGCAATCTCAACATAACGAGAGGTAATTTAGGAACAAGAAAATTTCTACAATCATATTTTCCTCTCTCATAATAATTACATGTGGGATCATAAGAAAATTCAACAAAATAGCTAGCACATAAAATATTTTCAACATGATCCACATCCATGCAAAGTTGACACTCTTCCAAAATAATGGGATTAACATTAACTAAAGTCATGACCTCTCCAAACCCACTTTTATCAAAAACTTCATAAGATTGAACATTATCCAAATATGTGGGATCTAAAGTTGACACTCTTCCAAACCCACTTTCAATATTATTGAAAACGCTATTATCAATCTTATATTCATCATGGGGAGTAAATAAATTTTCAAGATCAAAAGAAGATTCACCCCAATCGTGATCATTGCAACAAGTAGAGGACATATCAAAACTAGCATCCCCAGGCTTAGGGTTTTACATATTATAAGCACAATTGACATTAATAGAATTTATACTATCATCATTGCAATCATGCTTTGTATTCAAAGATCCATCGTGAATCACTCCATAAAGTACTTCATCACAATTTTTAGATTGACGAATTTCAAGCAAAACTTCATAAAATAATCTAGTGCACAAAGCTCACTATCAATTGGTTCATCATAATTGGATATCTTAAAAAGATTAGCAAGCGGATGGGGATCCATAGATCTTAGGTTCTCTGTTAGCAATAAATAAACAAGTATTCCAACCAAACGAGCAAACGAGCCAAGTAAGACATCAAAGCAGATGGAAAGACGAATAGAAGAAGGGCGAATAAAATGGCAAGAGTGAAGTGGGGGAGAGGAAAACGAGAGGCAAATGGCAAATAATGTAATGCGAAGGAAAAGAGTTGTGATGGGTACTTGGTATGTCTTGACTTGGCATAGATCTCCCCGGCAACGGCGCCAGAAATGGCTAGTTATCGGGAGATCAAATCTTGACTTGAGTTTGCGTAAGCCTCCGCGACAACGGCGCCAGGAATCCTTCTTGCTACCTCTTGAGCACTGCGTTGGTTTTCCCTTGAAATGGAAAGGGTGGTGCAGTAAAGCAGCGTAAGTATTTCCCTCAGTTTTTGAGAACCAATGTATCAATCCAGTAGGAGACCACGCGCAAGTCACCTCGTACCTACACACACAAATAAGAACCTCGAAACCAACGCGATAAAGGGGTTGTCAATCCCTTCACGGCCACTTGCAAGAGTGAGATCTGATAGAGATGATAATAGTAAGATAATTATTTTTGGTATTTTTATGATATAGATTAAAAGTAAAAGATAGCAAAATAAAATAGATTGGAAACTTGTATGATGGAAAATAGACCTAGGGGCCATAGGTTTCACTAGTGGCTTCTCTCAAGATAGCATAAGTATTACGGTGGGTGAACAAATTACTGTCGAGCAATTGATAGAAAAGCGAATAATTATGAGAATATCTAGGCACGATCATGTATATAGGCATCATGTCCGAGACAAGTAGACCGAAACGATTCTGCATCTACTACTATTACTCCACACATCGACCGCTATCCAGCATGCATCTAGAGTTTTAAGTTCATAAGAACAGAGTAACGCCTTAAGAAAGATGACGTGATGTAGAGGGATAAACTCATGCAATATGATGTAAACCCCATCTTTTTATCCTCGATGGCAACAATACAATACGTGTCGTTTCCCTTTCTGTCACTGGGATCGAGCACCGCAAGATTGGACCCAAAGCTAAGCACTTCTCCCATTGCAAGAAAGATAAATCTAGTAGGCCAAACCAAACTGATAATTCGAAGAGACTTGCAAAGATAAACCAATCATACATAAAAGAATACAGAGAAGATTCAAATATTATTCTTAGGAAATCTGGATCATAAACCCACAATTCATCGGATCTCGACAAACACATCACAAAAGAAGATTACATCGAATAGATCTCCAAGAGAATCGAGGAGAACTTTGTATTGAGATCCAAAGAGAGAGAAGAAGCCATCTAGCTACTAGATATGGACCCGAAGGTCTGTAGTAAACTACTCACACATCATCGGAGGGGCCATGGAGTTGATTTAGAGGCCCTCCGTGATCAATGCCCCCTCCGGCGGAGCTCCGGAAAAGGCCCCAAGATGGGATCTCTTGGGTACAGAAGTGAAAGATCGTGGATGTTGCATAGAGGGGGCGGGGGGGGGGGGGTGGTGAATAGGCGTTTTAAAATAATTATGGTTTAGGCTTGAGCAAATGCGGAATAAACCTAGCGGTTAATTTGCCAAGCACAAAACCTAAAACAACTAGGCTCACCTATGTGCACCAACAACTTATGCTGCAACTATGTGATAGCAAGATATATGACACAAAACAATATGGCTATCACAAAGTAAAGTGCATAAGTAAAGGGCTCGGGTAAGAGATAACCGAGGCACGAGGAGACGACGATGTATCCCAAAGTTCACACCCTTGCGGATGCTAATCTCTGTTTGGAGCGGTGTGGAAGCACAATGCTCCCCAAGAAGCCACTAGGGCCACCGTAATCTCCTCACGCTCTCGCACAATGCAAGATGCCGTGATTCCACTAAGGGACCCTTGAGGGCGGTCACTGAACCCGTACAAATGGCAACCCTTGGGGGCGGTCCCCAAACCCGTACAGTTTGGCAACCCTTAGGGGCGGTCACCGGTACCCGTCAAATTGCACGGGGCGATCTCCACAACCTAATTGGAGACCCCGACGCTTGCCCGGAGCTTTGCACCACAATGATTGAGCTCCGAACACCAACAACCGTCTAGGGCGCCCAAGCACCCAAGAGGAACAAGCTCAAGGGTACCAAGCACCCAAGAGTAATAAGCTTCTCAAACTTCACTTCAACGTAGCACCATGGAGAACTCAAACCGATGCACCAAATGCAATGGCAAGGGCACACGGAGTGCCCAAGTCCTTCTCTCTCAAATCCCACCGAAGCAACTAATGCTAGGGAGAAAAATGAGAGGAAGAACAAGAATGAGACCACAAAGAACTCCAAGATCTAGATCCAAGGGGTTCCCCTCACATAGAGAAGAAAGTGATTGGTGGAAATGTGGATCTAGATCTCCTCTCTCTTTTCCCTCAAAAACTAGCAAGAATCCATGGAGGGATCGAGAGTTAGCAAGCTCAAAGAAGGTCAACAATGGGGGAAGAACACGAGCTTGAAAGATAAGGTTCAATGGGGAAGACGACCCCCTTTTATAGGAGGGGGAAAATCCAACCGTTATGTGCTCAGCCCGCACACGAGCGGTACTACCGCTCCATGAGCGGTACTACCGCTCAGGCGGAAGAAACAGGGAAAAGGAGCAACAAAACATGAACCTTGGGGCGGTAGTACTGTAGGAGAGAGCGGTACTACCGGTGGGTTAGGCGGTACTACCGCACCCTTCGGCGGTACTGCCGCGCAGAACGAAGGGTAAAGGGCAAGAGGGAATCGGGCGGTACTACCATGGAGGAAGGGCGGTACTGCCGCTACGGAGCGGTACTGCCGCACTACTGCCACAGCAAGGTACCGCACAATCCAACACAGAAAAAGACCCCTCGAATCGACGCGGTAGGGACCTGGTAAGCCAACGGTAGTACTGATGCGGAGTCACCGCCGGTACTACTGCTGCGGAGCGGTACTGCCGCTTGTGACTCCTCAGAGGTACTACCGTTGGGTACCACGGTACTACCGCTGGGACCCTGACAAAAACCACACTCAAGAAAACCAGAACTGTCATAACTTCTACATATGAGCTCCGAATTGAGCAACCTCAAGCTTGTTGGAAACAAGACAACGAGTAGCATCAAAACAAGAGTGAAACCTCCAACCGAGAAGAACCGACAAAACCTCCAACATCAAAAACATCATAGAAGATGCAAGCGAACTCCATTTTCGATGAACTCAAGCTTGTCACCAAGATGACCGTATGCTCTAAGACTAACACAGAGAACCAAAGAAGAACCAAGAAAGATGATGCAAGGATGCAATGGTTTGAGCTCTCAACGAACGATACGATCAAACTACTCATTGAGAGCCCCCCTTGATAGTATGGCAATCAATCCTATAACCCGGTCTCCCAACAACCATCATGAGACCGGTAAAATAGAAAACCTATCAAGGGCAAACCTTTGCCTTGCACATGGTCCACTTGAGCTAGATGATGACGATCTTGACTCCCTCAAGTTGGACCACCTTTCTTGATTGTGTTGGTTCGATGAAGACTAGTTGATTGCTCCCCCATACTCCACTATGGGTGAGCCTTTCTTCCGCACATCTTCACAAGTCCATTGTCACCACAATGGACGTCAAGCTTCAAGCATTTGATCTCTTCGTGATGCTCCACTTGAACTTGCACCGCAACCTTTCTTGATTGTGTTGAGTCGATGAAGACTAGTTGATTGCTCCCCCATACTCTACTATGGGCGAGCTACTCTTCCGCACATCTTCACAGGTCCATTGTCACCACAAAGGACAACAAGCTTCAAGCATTTGATCACTTCGTGGTGCTCCACTTGAACTTGCACACCGCAACCTAACCCCACAAAGAACCCTCACAAAGACCATGGGTTAGTACACAAAGCGTAATTAACAATGCTTACCATACCTTGGGATCACTTGATCCCTCTCGGTACATCTTCTACGCTTTGTGGGTTGATCATCTTGATTCACTCTTTAACTTAGTTTTGATCAACCTCTCACAAGACCAATCTTTAGGTAATTCCTTGAATAGCACCTTGGTCGACACAAACTCTCCTTGAAACCAACACATGTACTCCAAGAAAAGCCTATGGACAAAACCTTCAAATATAACTCAAGGCAACCATTAGTCCATAGAGATTGTCATCAATTACCAAAACCAAACATGGGGGCACCGCATGTTCTTTCAAGAAGGTTGCGGCAGTGGAATTAGGTTTTCGTGCTGCTCCTGGATGTTTGCGGGGTATATGGATATATATAGGAGGAAGAAGTAGGTTGGTGGAGCAACAAGGGGCCCACAAGGGTGGAGGGCGTGCCCAGGAGGAGTGGGCGCGCCCCCCTGCCTCGTGGCTTCCTCAATTGTTTCTTGACGTCCACTCCAAGTCTCCTGGATCACGTTTGTTCCAAAAATAACGCTTCCGAATGTTTCATTCCGTTTGGACTCCGTTTAATATTCCTTTTCGGCGAAACTCTAAAATAGGCAAAAAAAACAACAATTTGGGCTGGGCCTCTGGTTAATAGGTTACTCCCAAAAATAATATAAAAGTGTAAAAATAAGGCCATTAACATCCAAAATAGATAATATAATAGCATGGAACAATCAAAAATTATAGATACGTTGGAGACGTATCACCGCCACGACCGACGCATCCGGCCAGTCCAACGACCATCCGCCACCACTATGTTGTTCCTTGGATAGTCTCCATCGCAACCAATGCTCTCTCCGGTCGGTTTCCATCATGGACGACAGTCTCTCTCTCGGCTCGCCGTCGCCATGGCCAAGGTTCGCATTAACTCGCTTATTTGGTTGACCTTCCCGCTAAAACTTTATTGTTGCCGCTATCCCTTCCGCTTCCATGTCATATGTTCTCTCGGCCACAAATGCCCATGAAACGGGGAGAAACCACAACATTCACATTCACTAATTTTAGGGAATCTTTTCCCCTTCGATTCTCAACCCATCCATGTGTATATATGTTCAAGCCCCCTCCGCCCCCCTATCCATCCATCCACGTCTGTATCACGACTCCCGCCACACCAGTTCACTGCCTTCTAGTCACGGTTCCTGCAATTGCGCGTTGCCTCCTCCTAATTGTAGGCACGCCCGCACTCTTCCTGTCCTTCCAGCGATGGCGCTCGGTGGTATCCATTGCATCATTTTCGTTGAAGGAGAGATCGACGCCCTCAATCATCATGTATTCATCTTGGTTGCAGCTGCAGGCCGAACCCCACGGATATTGCCCCTTTCTCATCCCCCCACCATGGTATCAGGGATGTTTCTTCTCCACCCAATACCGACCTATGTGCAGGGCAGATGAAATCTTCATATGTTTTCTTTTGTGACATTATATTCCATGTGCATGCCACGCGTGCAGATCGACCAAAAAGATAAAACTCCCGGCCCTCCTTAAACTGTACTTCAACGGGCTGCTCCTGCGGATATGTTCGCTCTGTTCTCTGTATGCAGTGACGTGATGGATGTGTGTGTGGAGTTGATCAATGGGTTCATGTTCCTGATCGATGCAATATCTGCAAATTGATGTGGCTCTACTACCTCCGCATCTCTACCCAATGTTGCAACGAGGCAAGAGTACAAGGCGGAGGCACACATCAGCATGCCTTTCTCATGCCCCCTCTGTAACACATAAAACTCTGGCAACCACGAGTATCCCTTCAGTAAATTATTTGCTCGCATAAGAATGAGGACATTATTACATTGGGATTTCATCATACATGCTTATGATTTCTTCTTTGTCATGCGAGCGCGAAGCCCGCATGGATGGTGGAGCTTGGGAGCGAGTCAACGGGATAGCAAACCACATGCAGTCTGCATCGAAAATTGCTTGGACGAGGCGTTCTCTTTTGGTGAAGATGCTGAAGCGATTCTCTTGGGTTTAATCCCCACTTGATAAGGGGATTAACCTTTTTATATGTAGCTGGATGAAAATATGCTTTTAAATCTTTTTAGGTGAAGAGAACTGTACCATAAATATCAATTGATGTGTTTAGTTGTACAATTTTATTTTATCCAACCTTGCTGGAGGCCTGTTAGATGATTGAAGAGATGACTCAACCACCAAACAAATTTCTTAGGAAATATACTACGGGACTTGCATGCTACGGGATTTGCAAACCTCAACACAAGTATTTCTCAAATCTATTATATACTTAAAATAAAAGGAAAACAAGCCATCACGTTAATCCACATAGGCTTAAAAAATATGCTCCTTGATCTAAATAATAACGAGTGAGATTAAAAAATGAAAAGATTACGCACAATATCAACCATGTACAAAAAAGTCTATGTTGACACGTTAGGCAGAAATAAAAAGGCCATTAAAAAAATAAGGCCATTATTGTCACGTACAAACTTAACCAAATCTGATATTGAAAAAACACCTAACAAAATCTAACATGGACACGTAGATGGACTGGAATGCTCTTGCCAGGAAAGGAAAGGAAACATGCACCAAAAAGACAGGCGTGCATAAATAATTCTTCACGCACAAACTCAGTTTAGTATGGCCCCGTACAAAACCAGGTTAGCTCACATTAAAAGACGTGGACAGGTAGAAAAAAAAGAAATGGATCACGTCGCTAGTTCACAATTACTTTACTAGCATGACTCTAATATCACCATCCTCATGTCTCAAAACAATCATCAAGCATCAAACTTCTCATAGTATTCAACACACTTTATATGAAAGTTTTTATTATACCCATCTTGGATGCCCATCATATTAGGACTAGCTTTATAGCCAAAGCAAATTACCATGATGTTCTAAAAGACTCTCAAAATAATATAACTGAAGCATGAGAGGTCAATAATTTCTATAAAATAAAACCATCATCGGTGACAAAACCGGCAGATCTCGGGTAGGGGGTCCCGAACTGCGCGTCTAAGGATTGATGGTAACAAGAGACAAGGGACAAAATGTTTTACCCAGGTTCGGGCCCTCTTGATGGAGGTAATACCCTACGTCCTGCTTGATTGACTTTGATGAGTATAGGGGTTACAAGAGTTGATCTACCACGAGATCGTAATGGCTAAACCCTAATTGACTAGCCTGTATGATTATGATCGCCTCTACGGACTAAACCCTCCGGTTTATATAGACATCGGAGGGGGCTAGGGTTGTACAGAGTTGGTTTACAGAGAAAGGAATATTAATATCCGCACGCTAAGCTTGCCTTCCATGCCAAGGAGAGTCCCATCTGGACACGGGAGAAAGTCTTCTGTCATGTATCTTCATGGCCCATTAGTCCGCCCATGTCATATAGTCCGGACGCTCGAGGACCCCTTAATCCAGGACTCCCTCAGTTACCCCTGAACCAGGCTTTAATGACGATGCATCCAGCACGCAGATTGTCTTCGGCATTGCAAGGCGGGTTCCTCCTCCGAATAATTCAAAGTAGTCCTTGAACACAGAAGATGTGTCCAGCTCTACAAGACAGGCACCACATATAGCCACAAAGAGTATAATATTTCACAAGTCCCATCTACTGACAACTTTTTGTAGCGAGACGTTACGTACCTGCCCGTTCATTATTTCGAACCTTTTTAGCTTCCCGCTCCATATTTCGAGGTTCGGTTTTCATTGGCACATCTTATCCAAGTAGAGATCGTGTCCCCTTATTGCGGGATTCTCATCAATACGGGTGTGGGTAATCCAACTATGCCATCCACATGACCCATGGGGAATAGGCGAGTTTTAAGGCGAGTGGGGAGGCGCTTGACATTCCCTGCCTTTATAAGAGGATAAGGATCCATTCTTTCTCCCATGCCTTCTTCCTCTCTGCCCATCCGTTCTCGAGCTCCAGCGCCCAAGCTTCCATCCTTTCCGCCTCCAAAAAGCACTCCGACCATGTATCTTCATGGCAAGTGGATGGACTCCTCCATCATGGAGGGGAACATCATGGAGCTCCGGGAAGTGGAGTACTTGGCCCAAGGAATCACCCACCGGATTCCGGCCAAGGGGCAGATCGTTCCCACCCCGGAGCCCAACGAGAGGGTGGTATTCATCCCCCACTTCATCCGTGGGTTAGGATTTCCCCTCCACCCCTTCGTCCGCGGACTCATGTTCTACTATGGGCTAGATTTCCACGATCTAGCCCAGAATTCTTTCCTCAACATCTCGGCATTCATTGTCTTGTGCGAGGGCTTCCTCCGCATCCCACCCCACTTCGGATTATGGCTGAAGATCTTCAATGTGAAGCCAAAAGTGGTGGATGGTCAACATGCGGAGTTAGGAGGTTCCATGGTGAGCAAACTATCCAATGTCACATGGCCCACCAGCACCTTCGTGGAAACTGTCAAGGGGTGGCAGAAGCAGTGGTTCTATGTCACTGAGCCCCGCAACACCACCTGGGTCGCGGCTCCCGAATTCAAGTCCGGGCCCCCAATGCGGCTTACCTCCTAGCTAAAAAAGGGCTTGTACTGGTCATCGTCGGACGAGATATCGGTGCTGTAGGCGCGCATCAAGAGCATGATGGACAAGAACATCAAGCTTGTTAATGTGATCCAGGTGATGGTTTTTCGCCAGATCCTTCCCTGCCAAAGTTGGACTTGCCATCTGTGGGAGTTCGATCCGGCGAAGCACCAGACCTTGCGACAGTACTTTGGCTCCACGCATGAAGATATATGGAAGGTGCTTTTCAAGGCCAATCAGACGTGGCTGCAGACGTCCGAGGACCGCGGATACGACCTGACCCATCTAGCTAGTCTGGTAAGTTCTTCATACTTCAAGGTGTATCTCTTCCTGCGCATTCGAGGAAGATGTCTAAGTTTCTCCATTTGTCTTTTCAGAGCTGGATAAAGAAGGCGAAGCGGATCCAGTGTCCGGCTCCATTGCCCGAAAACCCAGCCATCCCGTTCCTGACGAAGATGCTGGTTCCGGCACCCTACTAGGCATCAGAGAAGAAGACCAAGAAGAAGAGCCAGGAGACAAGAAGTGGCCTCCGCCGTAGAGGCACTTTGGATGCAAGATCCGAAGACGCCAAAACCCACTCCTCCCCTACTGAGAACGACGAGGAGGAGGAAACAATCCCCCCCCCCCCCCCCCGGGGGGGGAGGGGGGAGGAAGAAGAGGGCAGCCTCCACGGATCTGGAGGCAGAGGCGTCCAAGAAAGGGAGGGTCTCTCCTATGGACGATTCCGAATCGGACACCGATAGCAGCCCTGAGTGGCATCCCAGGAAGAAGCCCCTAGCCGGATCGTAAGTACTCAAAGGCACTTACACACATATATATCCAGCTTTTTTACTTCGTGGTTTTAATATGTTGAATCATTTGCTGTAGTCCGACTCTTGATCACCTCCAGCAATCCTCATCTTTGGGGTTCGTTGGATCCAAAGGTGACGGACAGCGGGTCGCTTCCGCCGGCCTCCTCCCCCAAGATTACGGACGACGCTGAAGTGTTGTTCCGAAGGACCCTCCCAGGCAAGGGAGAGGTACAGGAGGCTACCAAGGTCGTGCCAGAGGGTGAAACCTCGGCCGCTGGACACATGGGGGAGCAGACCCCCTGGAGACTCGCGATGGGGGCCATACCCAATTCAGCCCCAAGCCAAATACTATTCCGGAGGCCCATATGGCTCCAGAATTAGGTAAGCAGCCTCCTTTGAAAGAAGGAGGTGCAACTATTCTGCCGGTGACCTCTGTCCATCCAGAGGCACCGGGTACTCTATTGGAAGCGCTCCAAGGTGCTTCCATTGTAGAGGAACACCGTATCATTATTGGTACGGTGGTTGAGAGGGTTCAGTCCGCCAAGAGCGGACTGACCGAAGCCTGCGCCAGCCTTCTAACAGGCTTTGAGGTATGTGACGCAATTATGCAAAAAAGGACACCATAGTACAGACAGTAGCCCTTGAGACTCTATCCGGTGTTCGAAAAGAAATGCCGGACAGAGGATTGAATAATTATCGTAGGAGACTAATCATATATGTCTATGTGAATAAGCAGGCGCCGATGCTGGCTGCGACCTCCCATTCTGCCGAAGTAGCCGAACTGAAGCAGAGGCTGAAGCAGGCCGATGAAGAGCTCGGCCGCATCAAAAAACAGCTTGAGGACAAGCAAGGTACATAATGACCTATTTCAGATCATTAAAGTGATAAGAATTGTTGGTGTTGATCACGTTAGTATGATGCTTCATAGGAGCTGCAACCGAGGTGGAGTCCCTCCAGAAGGCTCTGAGCGAGGCCCATAAGAAGGCGGAGAAGGAACAATCCACCCGCAGAAAACACGAGTCAAGGGTCGTTGAGGTTCAGCAGGAGCTCGAGGATGCTATAAAGAAGTGCGAGTCCTTGGAGTGCAAGGTTGTGGACCAAGAGTCTGAACTGGCTAAGGCCTGCCATCGTGCACAAGAGGACCGTGTTGAAGCCCAGGGCGCCCTCCGAAAGTCCAGGAGGCCAAACAAATTGCGGCGGGTAAGACCTTCACTATGCAGAGCAAATTTGTGAAGAAAATGTACCTCTTACTGACCCGGATTTATGCGGAGTTCTTCCGAGCCAAGAGGGGAGCTCATCGGAGAAACTGTTCTGGTCGCAATACCTTGCGCCAGAGCATCCGGTGGCCTTCAGCGATCAGCTGAAACAGCTGTACGAACTTCATAGGGTGGCCAGATTGGCCATGAAGGATTTAATCATCCGACTATGGCCTGCCGAAGCCGTCCCCAGCAGCCACTACGGACTCGTGAAGTGGCTGGTCGATGCCTGCCCTCGGCTTGATGCCATAAAGCGATCGGTCTGCATCAAAGGTGCGCGGATGGCCTTCGCCCGTGTCAAGGTGTAGTGGGCGAAGATGAACGCCATCAAGCTTGCGACCGAGGGGCTGCCTGAGGGCAAGGAGCACCACATGCCCGAGCGCTATTTTGATGACGTCCTCGAAGGATCCCGTATTGTAGCGGGCCAGTGTGCGAAGGACATTATCTTTGAATGAAATGTATTTGTGTTTAGGAACAAAGCCTATATGTAATATATTGCGTGTTGTTTTTTGAAAATATTTCCTCCCATGCGGCCGTTTATTTAAATCTGAGAGTTGGCCAGTCTTCGGCTTCAGCCCCCATGTAGATAGTACGGGGGTGTTCGGATTGGAACCTAAACACACTTGACCCAGGAGTTTGGTAAGGAGGTGTTTAGTGCATTGAACCAGGCAATCGGACTATGTGGCTTTATCACCCGCACTTAGCCATAGGAGTTTGACAAAATAGGAGTATAGGCGTAGCCCCTAGTTTGTTTATCCGGACTAGTGGCTGTGAACACCTGATCGGGCGGAAGCCGATCCTTCACGTAATGCGGAAAAATCACAAGAGATTTTAGCCACCGAATAGCTAACTAGCTCTCGCCACATCATGATAGTCAATTTTCGTCTTTCTCTACTGAGGTGTTTATCCGAATGAAACAGAAACACAATCGCAGTAGTTCTCCCTTTACTACCCTAGCCGATAAAACGGAAAGTAAGGAAGCAAGCACATGAGCCGGGCAACGCAACTATCGACCAAAGACATGATTCAGAGCCGATGCATATAATGCAATATTCGGGGCGCAGAATTGTAGTATAAAAATTGTTCGGACTTGTTGCCAACATATGGAGGGCAAAGGAGCCCCTGGCGGGTTAAGTCGTACCAAAATGTACGGGTGCAACTAAAAAAAGGTTTAAGTATAGTGAAGGAGTAAGCCAGTGCCACTTATGTTGGGCCGCAAACTGTTTCCATTTTAATCTGATTGGTACGTCAAAGCGTATTTGTACAAATAGTGCGATAAGCAACATGGCTATTTAACATGCCGAGAACAAGGGGGAGCTGCGTGCGGGTCCTTCAAACAGGCAAAGTGATCGTCAAAAAGATCATCTAGATGTTTCTACCACACGTCTATGCTGCTTGCCTCCTTGGTATGTTTATCCTTTAAAAGGATCGATGGTGAGGTCGTCGTGAGGGGCCTATGGAAAAGCGACCTGAAAAAGGGATAAGAAGAAAAAGGGAAAGTATGAGTGCCCGGATACGGTCGAGCCCTATTGTGGACCATGATTGAGTTATGCCTCCATCTTTGCCCATGGTATTTTTAGTACGTAGTTATGTACGCATGATACATATGCCGCAGTTCGGCCGGGACTGAGACAGAGGCCGAATTGCTAGTCGAGCTCCCGACGTGCCGGGCTGTCATGCTGCGGAGTAATCCGGACTCGTTTAATAGTGTCCGGGGGCTTGGCCGCCGAATTAATATTCTGCTTGACAAGGCCACCCTGTACTTCCGCTGCCAAGGCCACGGTGCACTCATCGCTACAGAGGGAGTGCTCCATGTTTCCGTTGACTGTTATGACACTATGTGGCCCAGGCATCTTAAGTTTGACATAGGCATAGTGTGGCACCGCATTGATGTGAGCAAATGCGGTTTGTCCGAGCAGTGCGTGATAGTCACTTCGGAAGGGGACGATGTCGAAGATCAAGTCTTCGCTTCGGAAGTTGTCCGGTGATCCGAAGATGACTTCCAATGTGATTGAGCCCGTGCAGCGGGCCTCTACCTAGTATTACTCCTTTAAAGGTAGTTTTGGTGGGCTTGATCCTTGACGAATCGATGCCCATCTTGCGGATTGTGTCCTGATAGACCAGGTTAAGGGTGCTGCCACCGTCCATGAGGACCCGCGTCAAGTGGAATCCATAAATTATTGGGTCAAGGACCAGTGCGGCTGAGCCACCATGACGAATACTGGTCGGATGGTCCCTGCGATCAAAAGTGACCGGGCAAGATGACCATGGATTGAATTTTGGGGTGACTAGCTCTATCGCATAGACGTCCCTGAGTGCCCGTTTGCGCTCCCTCTTGGGGATACGAGTGACGTATATCATGTTCACTATTTTGACTTGGGGGTGGGGGATTCTTCGGCCCCCCTATGTTCAGTTGACGGGGCTCCACGTCATCGTCTTCACTTGGCGACCCCTTCTCCTTGTCCTCGATATTTAATTTACCGGCCTGTTTAAAGACCCAACAACTTCTGTTGGTATGATTGGCGGGTTTATCGGGGGTGTTGTGGATCTGACATGGTACATCAAGTATTCGGTCCAAGCTGGATGAGCCCTAATTATTTCTTTTAAATGGCTTCTTCTGCTGACTAGACTTGGAGCCACTGAATCCGGTGTTGACCGCCGTGTCATCGGTATTGTCACTGTTATTTTGACGCTTGTGCGTCGGGGCTTGCTGTTGCTATTTCTGGATTTGAAGGGGCCATGTTCGCTTGCCGTGTTGCTGCTACGGGCTAGCCAACTATCTTCGCCGACGCAAAAGCGGGTCATAAGTGTCGTGAGGGATGCCATGGACTTTGGCTTTTCTTGGCCAAGGTGCCGGGCGAGCCATTCGTCGCAAATGCTATGCTTGATGGCCACTAGGGCTTCAGCATCCGGACAGTCGACGATCTGGTTCTTTTTAATTAGGATCCTAGTCCAGAATTTCCTGGTCGACTCTCCGGGCAGTTGAACTATGTGACTGAAGTCATCGGCGTCCGGTGGTCGGACGTATGTACCCTGGAAGTTGTCGCAGAAGGCATCTTCCAAGTCCTCCCAGCTGCCAATGGAGTTCTCTGGCAGGCTATTTAACCAGTGCCAAGCTGGTCCTTTGAGCTTTAGCGGGAGGTATTTGATGGCGTGAAGATCGTCACCGCGAGCCATATGAATATGGAGAATAAAGTCCTCAGTCCATACTACGGGATCTGTTGTTCCATCATATGATTCGATATTCACGGGTTTAAACCCTTCTGGGAATTCGTGCTCCATTACTTTGTCAGTGAAGCAGAGGGGGTGTGTGGCACCTCTATATCGGGCCAAGTCGTGGCGCAGCTCGGATGTAGTCCGTCTACGGTTTTCAGCTCGGGGGTGGATATGCTAGTCGCACCCGGCTAGATGGCCGTCCTTGCGCATCGAGGCACACCCCTGCGATCTATAGATCGATCTGGTCTGACCTGCTCTATTTTCCAAGTCATGCCGTAGATCGTACGTATGTCCCTGAGCTGTTGTGTCTCTACTTTTTCGGCGAGGTAGCGTTGGCTGGTGTTCGGCTTGAGTTGTCGTTTTATCACGGCCACGCGGTGGCCGGTCGGCTGCATTACGTGCTGATGGTATGGGCTCTTGCGCATTGATGACCCACAAGTATAGGGGATCTATCATATTCCTTTTGATAAGTAAGAGTGTCGAACCCAACGAGGAGCAGAAGGAAATGATAAGCAGTTTTCAGTAAGGTATTCTCTGCAAGTACTAAAATTATTGGTAACAGATAGTTTTGTGATAAGATAATTTGTAACGGGTAACAAGTAATAAAAGTAAATAAGGTGCAGCAAGATGGCCCAATCCTTTTTGTAGCAAAGGACAAGCTTGGACAAACTCTTATATGAAGTAAAACGCTCCCGAGGACACATGGGAATTATCGTCTAGATAGTTTTCATCACGTTCATATGATTCGCGTTTGGTACTTTGATAATTTGATATGTGGGTGGACCGGTGCTTAGGTACTGGCCTTCCTTGGACAAGCATCCCACTTATGATTAACCCCTCTTGCAAGCATCCGCAACTACAAAAGAAGTATTAAGGTAAACCTAACCATATCATGAAACATATGGATCCAAATCAGCCCCTTATGAAGCAACACATAAACTAGGGTTTAAGCTTCTGTCACTCTAGCAACCCATCATCTACTTATTACTTCCCAAAGCCTTCCCCTAGGCCCAAAAAATGGTGAAGTCTCATGTTGTCAACGTTCACACGAAACCACTAGAGGAAAGACAACATACATCTCATCAAAATATCGAATGAATACCAAATTCACATGACTACTTATAGCAAGACTTATCCCATGTCCTTAGGAACAAATGTAACTACTCACAAATCATATTCATGTTCACAATGAGATGGGTATTAATATGCATAAATGATCTGAACATATGATCTTCCACCAAATAAACCAACTAGCATCAACTACAAGGAGTAATTAACACTACTAGCAACCCACAGGTACTAATGTGAGGTTTTGGGACAAAGATTGGATACAAGAGATGAACGAGGGTTTGAGAGGAGATGGTGCTGGTGAAGATGCTGATGGAGATTGACTCCCTCCCGCTGAGAGGATCGATAGTGATGACGATGATGATGATTTCCCCCTCCTGGAGGGATGTTTCCCCGGCAAAACAGCTCCGCCGGAGCCCTAGATTGGTTCCACCTCGTGGCAGTGGTGTTTCGTCCCATGAGCTTGCTTATGATTTTTTCCATATGAAAGACTTCATATAGCAGAAGATGGGCACCGGAGGCCTGCCAGGGGGCCCACGAGATAGGGGGCGCGCCTAGGAGGGTAGGGCGTGCCCCCACCCTCATGGCCATGGCGTGGGCCCCCTCAGGTTAATTCTTTCACTAGTATTTTTTATATATTCCAAAATGTGCTCCCGTGAAGTTTCAGGACTTTTGGAGTTGTGCAGAATAGGTCTCTAATATTTGCTCCTTTTCCATCCCAGAATTTCGGCTACCGGCATTCTCCCTCTTCATGTAAACCTTGTAAAATAAGAGAGAAAAGGCGTAAGTATTGTGACATAATGTGTAATAACAACCCATAATGTGTATACCTCATTTGTTCTCAAGCAGAAGCCGATATCGAAAAATATGTCCACATGTTTAGAGATAGAGGTGTCGATAAAATAAAATACGGACATGAGGGCATCATTACCATTCTTATAACAGCGACACACACACACACACACACACACACACACACACACACATATATATATATATTCATATGATCTCTTATGCTAAAGTTACAATTCGTTCACAATTTCAAGTACGAATCAGAAACTTCATTGAAAACTAACAAACTATAATATCAGTGATTGAAGCAATTGCAATTTATCATAACATCAGAAAGAGTCAATATAAGAGCTTATCAGCAAGTCCACATACTCAACTATCATTTAGTCTTTCAGAATTGCTAACACTCATGCAATATTTATGGGTATGAAGTTTTAATCGGACACAGAGAAAGATAGGGGCTTATAGTTTTGCCTCCCAACCTTTTACCTCAAGGGTAATGTCAACAATAATAGTTCATGAAAACTCAAATCCAATTGGCTATATATATCAGGATCTTTCCAACACATTGTGCTTGCCAAAGGATAAAGTGTGAAAAGGAAAGGTGAAGATCACTATGACTCTTGTATAAAGTATAAGACAAGAATAAAAGATAGGCCCTTCGCGGAGGGGAGCAGAGGTTGTCACGTGCTTTTATGGTTGGATGCATGAAATCTTAATGCAAAAGAATGTCACTTTATATTGCCACTTGTGATATGGACCTTTATTATGCAATCCGTCACTTTTATTTCTTCCACATCACAAGATCGTATAAAGCTTATTTTCTCCACAAAATCATACATATTTAGAGAGCAATTTTTATTGCTTGCAAACAATGACAACTTACTTGAAGGATCTTACTCAATCCATAGGTAGATATGGTGGACTGATACGTCTCCAACGTATCTATAATTTTTGATTATTCCATGCTACATTATATCCTGTTTTGGACATTATTGGGCTTTATTATACACTTTTATATTATTTTTGGGACTAACCTATTAACCGGAGGCCGAGCCCAGAATTGCTGTTTTTTGCCTATTTCAGAGTATCGCAGAAAAATAATATCAAACGGAGTCCAAACGGAATGAAACCTTCAGGAACATGATTTTCGGAACGAACATGATCCAGAGGACTTGGACCCTACGTCAAGAAAGCAACCAGGAGGGCACGAGGTAGGGGGGCGCCTACCCCCCAGGCGCGCCCTCTACCCTCGTGGGGCCCATGTTGCTCCACCGATGTACTTCTTCCTCCTATATATACCTACGTACCCCCAAACTACCACATACGAAGCCAACACCCTAATTCCACCACCCTAACTTTCTATACCCGTGAGATCCCATCTTGGGGCCTTTTCCGGAGCTCCGCCGGAGGGGGCATCGATCACGAAGGGCTTCTACATCAACACCATAGCCTCTCTGATGAAGTGTGAGTAGTTTACTTCAGACCTTTGGGTCCATAGTTATTAGCTAGATGGCTTCTCTCTTTTTGGATCTCAATACAAAGTTCTCCCCCTCTCTTGTGGAGATCTATTTGATGTAATCATCTTTTGCAGTGTGTTTGTTGAGACCGATGAATTGTGGGTTTATGATCAAGTTTATCTATGAACAATATTTGAATCTTCTCTGAATTATTTTATGTACGATTGGTTATATTTGCATGTCTCTTCGAATTATCAGTTTGGTTTGGCCTACTAGATTGATCTTTCTTGCAATGGTAGAAGTGCTTAGCTTTGGGTTCAATCTTGCGGTGTCCTTTCCCAGTGACAATAGGGGCAGCAAGGCACGTATTGTATTGTTGCCATCGAGGATAACAAGATGGGGTTTATATCATATTGCATGAGTTTATCCCTCTACATCATGTCATCTTGCTTAAAGCATTACTATGTTCTTTTGAACTTAATACTCTAGATGCATGCTGGATAGCGGTCGATGTGTGGAGTAATAGTAGTAGATGCAGGCAGGAGTCGGTCTACTTGTCTCGGACGTGATGCCTATATACATGATCATGCCTAGATATTCTCATAACTATGCTCAATTCTATCAATTGCTCAACAGTAATTTGTTTACCCACCGTAATACTTATGCTCTCGAGAGAAGCCACTAGTGAAACCTATGCCCCCCGGGTCTATTTTCCATCATATTAATCTTCTGTCAACAAGCTATTTCCTTTTTCGTTTAATTTTCTTTCTTTACTTTGCATCATTATCGTAAAAATACCAAAAACATTATCTTATCATATCTATCAGACCTCACTTTCGTAAGTGACCGTGAAGGGATTGACAACCCCTTTATTACATTGGTTGCGAGGATTTTATTTGTCTATGTAGGTGCGAGGGACTTGTGTGTAGCCTCCTACTGGATTGATACCTTGGTTCTCAAAAACTGAGAGAAATACTTACGCTACTTTGCTGCATCACCCTTTCCTCTTCAAGGGAAAACCAACGCAGTGCTCAAGAGGTAGCAAGTAGGATTTCTGGCGCCGTTGCCAGGGAGTCTACGCAAAAGTAAACATACCAAGTACTTATCACAAACCCTTATCTCCCGCATTACATTATTTGCCATTTGCCTCTCGTTTTCCTCTCCCCCACTTCACCCTTGTCATTTTATTCGCCCCCTCTTTCCGTTCACCTTCCTCCTTCTTTTTGCCCCTTGCACTTTTTGCCGTTATGTCTGAAACTGGGGAAATTATTGTCGATATGGACAATAGTAATATCATGGAAAATTCTGATGCTCCTGCTGAAGAACCCCCTATCTTACATACAAAAAAAATTCCGAATTGGTAGTGGTAATATTATCGGAAAATGAGTTATCCAAGATTTCTTTACTTGTGCTGGTGCTTTGCCTTCTATGGGTAGTTCTATTCTTCATAGAACTAGTAGTCTTGCGGCGCTATTGCCATGCTTGTAGTTGAACTTGAAAGACAATTTATGCACGTGCATCCTTGCATACAAAGGATTTTCCTAGAATTTTCTAATATTGAGCATTCTTCTGTTAAGTGTGTCGCTACTATCTTTTTGGCTCATGAGTTTATATTTATATTAAAAGAGGCCAAAGAAATCTTTGCGCATTATAGGGTGGACGATGGCCGTCCTCCCATAGAGGCTATCCTTTTTGATCAAGAAGAAATAATGTGTTTTCAATCTTTAGACTTTGTTGCTTTCAATGAAAATCTTAGAAAAAGGGTTCCTACCAATGTTCTAGTTGATAGAATTTCTGAACTTGATTTGGCTATTCGAAATAATGAGCTAGGATATTCTCTCAAGTATAGGCTCACAAAGTTCTATCAAAAGAATGCTTATAATGATGAATTGGTTGTGCAATACGAAGGGCCGAAGGAGTAACCTATACCTCCTAAAGTTGATCTTGGGGACTTTGGTCCCATTAAATTTAGCCCTTTTGATTACTTTTGCTTGCCTCAAAGAAAACTTGCTGCCGAACGTAGAGAATATGAAATGAGTTTTAATGATCTATCCTATTATTATGGCAATACCTAGATATATCCTTGCTTTTATGCCTAGCTAGGGGCGTTAAACGATAACGCTTGTTGGGAGGCAACCCAATTTTATTTTTATTCCTTGCTTTTTTATCCTGTTTAGTAATAAATAATTTATCTAGCCTCTGTTTTGGTTGTGTTTTTTGTGTTTAATTAGTGTTTGTACCAAGAAGAACCGTTGGGAAGACTTGGGGAAAGTCTTTTTAATCTTGCTGTAAAAAACAGAAACTTTAGCGCTCACGAGAATTGCTTCCATTTTTATTTCAAAAGTGATATTTAGTTAATTATTTTTGCAGATGATTAATAGATAAATTCCTCACGTCCAGCAATTTATTTTCGAATTTTGGGGGTTACAGAACTTGTGTTAGCTACAGATTACAGACTGTTATGTTTTTGACAGATTCTGTTTTTCGTGTGTTGTTTGCTTATTTTGATGAATCTATGGCTAGTAAAATAGTTTATAAACCATATAGAAGTTGGAATACAGTAGGTTTAACACCAATATAAATAAATAATGAGTTCATTACAGTACCTTGAAGTGGTGTTTTGTTTTCTTTCTGTCGTGGAATTGTCACGGCAGATGTCCTAGAGCAAGGACATAGTCGTAGGGCCATCGCACTAGGAAGCTTAAAGGGGTTAATCAGGACAAAGGACACGAGAGAGTTTTTATACTAGTTCGGCCCCTTACGATGAAGGTAAAAGCCTACGTCTAGTTGGGATTGGTATTGCTGAGGTTTCGATCTCAAAGAGGCTCAACTCACCGGCTTGGTTATCGACTTGGTTGTTTCTTGCCCTAAGCCGCCACCGGGTCGTCCCCTTATATACATGGGTTGACGCCTGGTGGTCTACAGAGTCCCGGCCGGCTCATAATCGTGTTTGGCTTGGTGACCTTCTTTACATGCCTTTCTTTACAAGTCTTTCCTTACATATGGCGGTTCATAATATCAGGCCTTAAATCGCCTTGAGGCCCTTGGGCCTTCTACAATACTTAATAAACTACAATCTTGGATTTTTACTGGGCTTCTTGCATAACCCGCCATTGGGGCTGACCCGGCCCCTCCTGGGCAGGTCTCAACTGATAATAATATCCCCAACATTAGGCCCCAGGTTGACTTTGAACTTTGTTCTTTGTCAATCTTCCATACTTAGCCAAAAAATCCATCTTCTTATCTTTACTGAAATTTCCTTGTAACCCGCCGTGACGTCATCTCTTGAAAATGCAAAAAACTTTCATGACGTCATCCTCCAACGGATCTTTTATCTTTAATGTTTTCCGAGAATCGAGGCACCTGTATAGTTGGATAACCATTTATTCGGTTCTCCCTTGATTTTCGCGCCAGTCTGTTCGTATTTTTCCTTATAAATAGGCTCATCCGGCCTTCCTCATCCTTCTCTCTCTCTCTCTCTCTCTCTCTCTCTCTCTCTCTATCTCTATCTTCTTCCTCTCGCGACCTTGCTGCTGCTTGAGCTTTGCTGGCGCCACCGCGCCTCATCTCCATCGTCGACTCTGGCCACTTCATCGACCTGAACCGATCCAGAGAACCCGCGGCGACCTCCGCAGTAGACCTGCAACCATAAGTTTTCTTTCCTTCATGTTCTTAGATCTTCATTAGGGTTTCCAAGCTCCTACGTGTTCTTCGTAGTTCATCATAATTCTTCATAGTTCTTCCACTGCCTCCTCTTTCTGATCCAAAAGAGATGTATGTTCATGCAGTAGCTATTTGGTGTCTCCATTTGATACTAGCAGACTCCTTTTTCTGGTACAAGAGCTATGTTTAGATCTGATGAACTCATTTGGACTGTATTTTTAGGTCTAGAATTTTTTTTATTTTGAACATCCATTTGATCTATGTCGCGACCGAGTTTTCCGGGCATTAAATTCCCAGAAAATGGCCGTCGTGCTCACCAGCCCCAGGATTACTGTTAGCTGATGAGGCATCAACTTGATACAGAAATTCCAAGCAAAATACAAAATCTGCAGTACAAGACCATTTTGGCCTATGAGTACATCAAATGGTTTTCTAGTGGTCGATGGCGGAAGGGGTTTGTGAATCATCAGTGTATGGGACTCCATTTCCCACGGGAACAGCTGACCAGGTTAACTCCTATCTTCGCGAGGCTGCTATCACCGTTGCTTAGTTTCCGGGGCTGTCACCGCAACGTTCCTTTCCATGCAAATATCTGGCCAAGACAATAGCCAGGGACAAGCCAGTGAGTACTTTGAATGTACTCGCAAACATTAAGAACACTAGAACAATATAATTGATAATTATGCACTTAAATATTCTATGATCACATCGTTAGTCACAAATAAAAAATGTCTTTTATGCATGCAAGCGGGTTATTAATATGCAACATGAATAAGCAATAATGGAGTGGAAATAAAATGCCACAGTCGGGCGTCTGAGCGACACCACATAAAGGGCTTAAAAGAAATGCCGCAGTCGGGCGTCTGTGCGACACCACATAAAGGGCTTATAACGCAAATAAATAACAAGCAATGCCACAGTCGGGCGTCTGAGCGACACCACATAAAGGGCTTAAAAGAAATGCCACAGTCGGGAGTCTGAGCGACATCACAGAAAGGGCTTTAAAAGAAATGCCACAGTCGGACGTCTGAGCGACATCACAGAAAGGGCTTTAAAAGAAATGCCACAGTCGGACGTCTGAGCGACATCACAGAAAGGGCTTTAAAAGAAATGCCACAGTCGGACGTCTGAGCGACATCGCAGAAAGGGCTTTAAAAGAAATGCCACAGTCGGACGTCTGAGCGACATCACAGAAAGGGCTGTAAAAGAAATGCCATAGTCGGACGTCTGAGCGACATCGCAGAAAGGGCTTTAAAAGAAATGCCACAGTCGGACATCTGAGCGACATCACAGAAAGGGCTTTTATTCACAAGTAAATAATACTCATAATAAATATTCAGTTCATGATAATAAACGGGTTAGTCCATCCACAGGAATAAACATTTAACTGGGCTTAGAAATAAATAATCACCATGAATATCCAAGGGGTAGAACCATCCCAGGGATACTTGATAATACAAACAATACAACAGGTTAGTCTATCACAAAATAATAGTCATGGTCCTCACAAGTCACCGATCAGTATCCAAGTTTGGTTTAACAATTTCACCTCCGAAGACCGACACTAAGACCAACACTTGACCCATCCCAGACTGTAATCCTTAACCATGGACACGGCTATTCGAATAGGTTTTAATCTCTGCAGAGGGTGTACTCTTTACCCACGAGTAACGGATTCCTTTAGTCCATCGGGACTAATTCCGTCTACGGCCTTTTAGTTGAAAACACGCCTAACCTAGCACACACCAGCTTAACTAATCGGTGTCTGGAATCACCCACGACACTTGTTAAGCAAAACTCTAAGTGGGGAGGCTACAACCTCACGTAGCATGGGATCAAATTTATATCGCGCGCTCTAAGGGGTGGCCTCCCCTCTCGGTCCCAACCGGAAACACCCATGCCCCCGGACCAGGTGGCATGCCTACCGGCTACAACCGATATCTTCCACCATGGCCTCTCTGTACGGTGTGTGCTGGAAGGGGCTGACAACTTACTGAACCGTACCCTACCTGCAGCAGGGACGAGTGGTAGTACGAGGCAAGTATGGGGGTTACTGGAACAAGACTCGATCTGCGGTTGAATCAGGAGGTTTATAAGTTCCCTACATGACATGTATATCAAATATATTTCAACCGACGAAATCACCACTCAATGTACCTTACCATGCCATACCGGACATAACCGTCCCGACGGGGACCGGTGAGAAGCTCACGCCTACCCAAGGCCGAGGCTTTCCCGGATTCCTTTCCGGCATGCATGCAAGGCACATGAGGATGATTACCATCACAATAATATTCATTTCCAACAGCAAGGAAATCACTAATATGCTTCCATGCATACGATCATATCACATGAAATAACAAGTCCTCCGAAGTAAGGTGGTGTTATAAACGTGTCAAATAACACACCAAAAACATTATGCCAGGGTTCAGAATGCTTGCCTTTAAGTTGTGGAGGGGTAAGGTGCTCTCCAAAACTTTTGAAAGTTTCTTCTCTCTCTCCACAATCCTATTTTAAAATATATTTGAATTAACACACATTTCAAAAACAGTACAAAAAAGTTGTTTGGAAAATTTTCAAATAACTCTTAAAATAAACTAGACCAAATTTGAGGAAGGTAGGAAAAAGAATCAACTCATTTGGAGTTGTATTTAAAAAGTTATAGGCAGTCAAACTTCTGGTCAAATCTGTTTCTAAAAGAAAATCCAGAAAAAGAAACGGTTCGAATGGCATTACGCTTTCGCCCAGAGGAGACGTACTTGTGCCTTTACGCCTCCACTTATCCAGCGTGGGCGGCGCGTGTGTCACTGACAGTGGGCCCGCCTGGCCCACTGGTCAGGTTTGACTAGTCCACGCGCGCGTTGTCTCCCCCTCTGACCGAACAGAGGCGGAGCTCCGGCGAGGCTCGCCGGCGAATGGCGGCGTCTCTTGGTGATCTGGTCGCAATACCTTGCGCCAGAGCATCCGGTGGCCTTCAGCGATCAGCTGAAACAGCTGTACGAACTTCATAGGGTGGCCAGATTGGCCATGAAGGATTTAATCATCCGACTATGGCCTGCCGAAGCCGTCCCCAGCAGCCACTACGGACTCGTGAAGTGGCTGGTCGATGCCTGCCCTCGGCTTGATGCCATAAAGTGATCGGTCTGCATCAAAGGTGCGCGGATGGCCTTCGCCCGTGTCAAGGTGTAGTGGGCGAAGATGAACGCCATCAAGCTTGCGACCGAGGGGCTGCCTGAGGGCAAGGAGCACCACACGCCCGAGCGCTATTTTGATGACGTCCTCGAAGGATCCCGTATTGTAGCGGGCCAGTGTGCGAAGGACATTATCCGAATGAAACAGAAACACAATCGCAGTAGTTCTCCCTTTACTACCCTAGCCGATAAAACGGAAAGTAAGGAAGCAAGCACATGAGCCGGGCAACGCAACTATCGACCAAAGACATGATTCAGAGCCGATGCATATAATGCAATATTCGGGGCGCAGAATTGTAGTATAAAAATTGTTCGGACTTGTTGCCAACATATGGAGGGCAAAGGAGCCCCTGGCGGGTTAAGTCGTACCAAAATGTACGGGTGCAACTAAAAAAAGGTTTAAGTATAGTGAAGGAGTAAGCCAGTGCCACTTATGTTGGGCCGCAAACTGTTTCCATTTTAATCTGATTGGTACGTCAAAGCGTATTTGTACAAATAGTGTGATAAGCAACATGGCTATTTAACATGCCGAGAACAAGGGGGAGCTGCGTGCGGGTCCTTCAAACAGGCAAAGTGATCGTCAAAAAGATCATCTAGATGTT
The DNA here is from genome assembly GCA_034509565.1 of Triticum monococcum. Lineage (NCBI taxonomy): Eukaryota > Viridiplantae > Streptophyta > Magnoliopsida > Poales > Poaceae > Triticum > Triticum monococcum. Next base: position 57,731,927 of record CM067846.1, on the reverse strand, counting down.
TCTACCACACGTCTATGCTGCTTGCCTCCTTGGTATGTTTATCCTTTAAAAGGATCGATGGTGAGGTCGTCGTGAGGGGCCTATGGAAAAGCGACCTGAAAAAGGGATAAGAAGAAAAAGGGAAAGTATGAGTGCCCGGATACGGTCGAGCCGTATTGTGGACCATGATTGAGTTATGCCTCCATCTTTGCCCATGGTATTTTTAGTACGTAGTTATGTACGCATGATACATATGCCGCAGTTCGGCCGGGACTGAGACAGAGGCCGAATTGCTAGTCGAGCTCCCGACGTGCCGGGCTGTCATGCTGCGGAGTAATCCGGACTCGTTTAATAGTGTCCGGGGGCTTGGCCGCCGAATTAATATTCTGCTTGACAAGGCCACCCTGTACTTCCGCTGCCAAGGCCACGGTGCACTCATCGCTACAGAGGGAGTGCTCCATGTTTCCGTTGACTGTTATGACACTATGTGGCCCAGGCATCTTAAGTTTGACATAGGCATAGTGTGGCACCGCATTGAAGTGAGCAAATGCGGTTTGTCCGAGCAGTGCGTGATAGTCACTTCGGAAGGGGACGATGTCGAAGATCAAGTCTTCGCTTTGGAAGTTGTCCGGTGATCCGAAGATGACTTCCAATGTGATTGAGCCCGTGCAGCGGGCCTCTACCTAGTATTACTCCTTTAAAGGTAGTTTTGGTGGGCTTGATCCTTGACGAATCGATGCCCATCTTGCGGATTGTGTCCTGATAGACCAGGTTAAGGGTGCTGCCACCGTCCATGAGGACCCGCGTCAGGTGGAATCCATAAATTATTGGGTCAAGGACCAGTGCGGCTGAGCCACCGTGACGAATACTGGTCGGATGGTCCCTGCGATCAAAAGTGACCGGGCAAGATGACCATGGATTGAATTTTGGGGTGACTAGCTCTATCGCATAGACGTCCCTGAGTGCCCGTTTGCGCTCCCTCTTGGGGATACGAGTGACGTATATCATGTTCACTATTTTGACTTGGGGGTGGGGGATTCTTCGGCCCCCCTATGTTCAGTTGACGGGGCTCCACGTCATCGTCTTCACTTGGCGACCCCTTCTCCTTGTCCTCGATATTTAATTTACCGGCCTGTTTAAAGACCCAACAACTTCTGTTGGTATGATTGGCGGGTTTATCGGGGGTGTTGTGGATCTGACATGGTACATCAAGTATTCGGTCCAAGCTGGATGAGCCCTAATTATTTCTTTTAAATGGCTTCTTCTGCTGACTAGACTTGGAGCCACTGAATCCGGTGTTGACCGCCGTGTCATCGGTATTGTCACCGTTATTTTGACGCTTGTGCGTCGGGGCTTGCTGTTGCTATTTCTGGATTTGAAGGGGCCATGTTCGCTTGCCGTGTTGCTGCTACGGGCTAGCCAACTATCTTCGCCGACGCAAAAGCGGGTCATAAGTGTCGTGAGGGATGCCATGGACTTTGGCTTTTCTTGGCCAAGGTGCCGGGCGAGCCATTCGTCGCAAATGCTATGCTTGATGGCCACTAGGGCTTCAGCATCCGGACAGTCGACGATCTGGTTCTTTTTAATTAGGATCCTAGTCCAGAATTTCCTGGTCGACTCTCCGGGCAGTTGAACTATGTGACTGAAGTCATCGGCGTCCAGTGGTCGGACGTATGTACCCTGGAAGTTGTCGCAGAAGGCATCTTCCAAGTCCTCCCAGCTGCCAATGGAGTTCTCTGGCAGGCTATTTAACCAGTGCCAAGCTGGTCCTTTGAGCTTTAGCAGGAGGTATTTGATGGCGTGAAGATCGTCACCGCAAGCCATATGAATATGGAGAATAAAGTCCTCAGTCCATACTACGGGATCTGTTGTTCCATCATATGATTCGATATTCACGGGTTTAAACCCTTCTGGGAATTCGTGCTCCATTACTTTGTCAGTGAAGCAGAGGGGGTGTGTGGCACCTCTATATCGGGCCAAGTCGTGGCGCAGCTCGGATGTAGTCCGTCTACGGTTTTCAGCTCGGGGATGGATATGCTTGTCGCACCCGGCTAGATGGCCGTCCTTGCGCATCGAGGCACACCCCTGCGATCTATAGATCGATCTGGTCTGACCTGCTCTATTTTCCAAGTCCTACCGTAGATCGTACGTATGTCCCTGAGCTGTTGTGTCTCTACTTTTTCGGCGAGGTAGCGTTGGCTGGTGTTCGGCTTGAGTTGTCGTTTTATCACGGCCACACGGTGGCCGGTCGGCTGCATTACGTGCTGATGGTATGGGCTCTAGCGCATTGATGACCCACAAGTATAGGGGATCTATCATATTCCTTTTGATAAGTAAGAGTGTCGAACCCAACGAGGAGCAGAAGGAAATGATAAGCAGTTTTCAGTAAGGTATTCTCTGCAAGTACTAAAATTATTGGTAACAGATAGTTTTGTGATAAGATAATTTGTAACGGGTAACAAGTAATAAAAGTAAATAAGGTGCAGCAAGATGGCCCAATCCTTTTTGTAGCAAAGGACAAGCTTGGACAAACTCTTATATGAAGTAAAACGCTCCCGAGGACACATGGGAATTATCGTCTAGATAGTTTTCATCACGTTCATATGATTCGCGTTTGGTACTTTGATAATTTGATATGTGGGTGGACCGGTGCTTAGGTACTGGCCTTCCTTGGACAAGCATCCCACTTATGATTAACCCCTCTTGCAAGCATCCGCAACTACAAAAGAAGTATTAAGGTAAACCTAACCATATCATGAAACATATGGATCCAAATCAGCCCCTTATGAAGCAACACATAAACTAGGGTTTAAGCTTCTGTCACTCTAGCAACCCATCATCTACTTATTACTTCCCAAAGCCTTCCCCTAGGCCCAAAAAATGGTGAAGTCTCATGTTGTCAACGTTCACACGAAACCACTAGAGGAAAGACAACATACATCTCATCAAAATATCGAATGAATACCAAATTCACATGACTACTTATAGCAAGACTTATCCCATGTCCTTAGGAACAAATGTAACTACTCACAAATCATATTCATGTTCACAATGAGATGGGTATTAATATGCATAAATGATCTGAACATATGATCTTCCACCAAATAAACCAACTAGCATCAACTACAAGGAGTAATTAACACTACTAGCAACCCACAGGTACTAATGTGAGGTTTTGGGACAAAGATTGGATACAAGAGATGAACGAGGGTTTGAGAGGAGATGGTGCTGGTGAAGATGCTGATGGAGATTGACTCCCTCCCGCTGAGAGGATCGATAGTGATGACGATGATGATGATTTCCCCCTCCTGGAGGGATGTTTCCCCGGCAAAACAGCTCCGCCGGAGCCCTAGATTGGTTCCACCTCGTGGCAGTGGTGTTTCGTCCCATGAGCTTGCTTATGATTTTTTCCATATGAAAGACTTCATATAGCAGAAGATGGGCACCGGAGGCCTGCCAGGGGGCCCACGAGACAGGGGGCGCGCCTAGGAGGGTAGGGCGTGCCCCCACCCTCATGGCCATGGCGTGGGCCCCCTCAGGTTAATTCTTTCACTAGTATTTTTTATATATTCCAAAATGTGCTCCCGTGAAGTTTCAGGACTTTTGGAGTTGTGCAGAATAGGTCTCTAATATTTGCTCCTTTTCCAGCCCAGAATTTCGGCTACCGGCATTCTCCCTCTTCATGTAAACCTTGTAAAATAAGAGAGAAAAGGCGTAAGTATTGTGACATAATGTGTAATAACAACCCATAATGTGTATACCTCATTTGTTCTCAAGCAGAAGCCGATATCGAAAAATATGTCCACATGTTTAGAGATAGAGGTGTCGATAAAATAAAATACGGACATGAGGGCATCATTACCATTCTTATAACAGCGACACACACACACACACACACACACACACACACACACACACATATATATATATATATATTCATATGATCTCTTATGCTAAAGTTACAATTCGTTCACAATTTCAAGTACGAATCAGAAACTTCATTGAAAACTAACAAACTATAATATCAGTGATTGAAGCAATTGCAATTTATCATAACATCAGAAAGAGTCAATATAAGAGCTTATCAGCAAGTCCACATACTCAACTATCATTTAGTCTTTCAGAATTGCTAACACTCATGCAATATTTATGGGTATGAAGTTTTAATCGGACACAGAGAAAGATAGGGGCTTATAGTTTTGCCTCCCAACCTTTTACCTCAAGGGTAATGTCAACAATAATAGTTCATGAAAACTCAAATCCAATTGGCTATATATATCAGGATCTTTCCAACACATTGTGCTTGCCAAAGGATAAAGTGTGAAAAGGAAAGGTGAAGATCACTATGACTCTTGTATAAAGTATAAGACAAGAATAAAAGATAGGCCCTTCGCGGAGGGGAGCAGAGGTTGTCACGTGCTTTTATGGTTGGATGCATGAAATCTTAATGCAAAAGAATGTCACTTTATATTGCCACTTGTGATATGGACCTTTATTATGCAATCCGTCACTTTTATTTCTTCCACATCACAAGATCGTATAAAGCTTATTTTCTCCACAAAATCATACATATTTAGAGAGCAATTTTTATTGCTTGCAAACAATGACAACTTACTTGAAGGATCTTACTCAATCCATAGGTAGATATGGTGGACTGATACGTCTCCAACGTATCTATAATTTTTGATTATTCCATGCTACATTATATCCTGTTTTGGACATTATTGGGCTTTATTATACACTTTTATATTATTTTTGGGACTAACCTATTAACCGGAGGCCGAGCCCAGAATTGCTGTTTTTTGCCTATTTCAGAGTATCGCAGAAAAATAATATCAAACGGAGTCCAAACGGAATGAAACCTTCAGGAACATGATTTTCGGAACGAACATGATCCAGAGGACTTGGACCCTACGTCAAGAAAGCAACCAGGAGGGCACGAGGTAGGGGGGCGCCTACCCCCCAGGCGCGCCCTCTACCCTCGTGGGGCCCATGTTGCTCCACCGATGTACTTCTTCCTCCTATATATACCTACGTACCCCCAAACTACCACATACGAAGCCAACACCCTAATTCCACCACCCTAACTTTCTATACCCGTGAGATCCCATCTTGGGGCCTTTTCCGGAGCTCCGCCGGAGGGGGCATCGATCACGAAGGGCTTCTACATCAACACCATAGCCTCTCTGATGAAGTGTGAGTAGTTTACTTCAGACCTTTGGGTCCATAGTTATTAGCTAGATGGCTTCTCTCTTTTTGGATCTCAATACAAAGTTCTCCCCCTCTCTTGTGGAGATCTATTTGATGTAATCATCTTTTGCAGTGTGTTTGTTGAGACCGATGAATTGTGGGTTTATGATCAAGTTTATCTATGAACAATATTTGAATCTTCTCTGAATTATTTTATGTACGATTGGTTATATTTGCATGTCTCTTCGAATTATCAGTTTGGTTTGGCCTACTAGATTGATCTTTCTTGCAATGGTAGAAGTGCTTAGCTTTGGGTTCAATCTTGCGGTGTCCTTTCCCAGTGACAATAGGGGCAGCAAGGCACGTATTGTATTGTTGCCATCGAGGATAACAAGATGGGGTTTATATCATATTGCATGAGTTTATCCCTCTACATCATGTCATCTTGCTTAAAGCATTACTATGTTCTTTTGAACTTAATACTCTAGATGCATGCTGGATAGCGGTCGATGTGTGGAGTAATAGTAGTAGATGCAGGCAGGAGTCGGTCTACTTGTCTCGGACGTGATGCCTATATACATGATCATGCCTAGATATTCTCATAACTATGCTCAATTCTATCAATTGCTCAACAGTAATTTGTTTACCCACCGTAATACTTATGCTCTCGAGAGAAGCCACTAGTGAAACCTATGCCCCCCGGGTCTATTTTCCATCATATTAATCTTCTGTCAACAAGCTATTTCCTTTTTCGTTTAATTTTCTTTCTTTACTTTGCATCATTATCGTAAAAATACCAAAAACATTATCTTATCATATCTATCAGACCTCACTTTCGTAAGTGACCGTGAAGGGATTGACAACCCCTTTATTACATTGGTTGCGAGGATTTTATTTGTCTATGTAGGTGCGAGGGACTTGTGTGTAGCCTCCTACTGGATTGATACCTTGGTTCTCAAAAACTGAGAGAAATACTTACGCTACTTTGCTGCATCACCCTTTCCTCTTCAAGGGAAAACCAACGCAGTGCTCAAGAGGTAGCAAGTAGGATTTCTGGCGCCGTTGCCAGGGAGTCTACGCAAAAGTAAACATACCAAGTACTTATCACAAACCCTTATCTCCCGCATTACATTATTTGCCATTTGCCTCTCGTTTTCCTCTCCCCCACTTCACCCTTGTCATTTTATTCGCCCCCTCTTTCCGTTCACCTTCCTCCTTCTTTTTGCCCCTTGCACTTTTTGCCGTTATGTCTGAAACTGGGGAAATTATTGTCGATATGGACAATAGTAATATCATGGAAAATTCTGATGCTCCTGCTGAAGAACCCCCTATCTTACATACAAAAAAAATTCCGAATTGGTAGTGGTAATATTATCGGAAAATGAGTTATCCAAGATTTCTTTACTTGTGCTGGTGCTTTGCCTTCTATGGGTAGTTCTATTCTTCATAGAACTAGTAGTCTTGCGGCGCTATTGCCATGCTTGTAGTTGAACTTGAAAGACAATTTATGCACGTGCATCCTTGCATACAAAGGATTTTCCTAGAATTTTCTAATATTGAGCATTCTTCTGTTAAGTGTGTCGCTACTATCTTTTTGGCTCATGAGTTTATATTTATATTAAAAGAGGCCAAAGAAATCTTTGCGCATTATAGGGTGGACGATGGCCGTCCTCCCATAGAGGCTATCCTTTTTGATCAAGAAGAAATAATGTGTTTTCAATCTTTAGACTTTGTTGCTTTCAATGAAAATCTTAGAAAAAGGGTTCCTACCAATGTTCTAGTTGATAGAATTTCTGAACTTGATTTGGCTATTCGAAATAATGAGCTAGGATATTCTCTCAAGTATAGGCTCACAAAGTTCTATCAAAAGAATGCTTATAATGATGAATTGGTTGTGCAATACGAAGGGCCGAAGGAGTAACCTATACCTCCTAAAGTTGATCTTGGGGACTTTGGTCCCATTAAATTTAGCCCTTTTGATTACTTTTGCTTGCCTCAAAGAAAACTTGCTGCCGAACGTAGAGAATATGAAATGAGTTTTAATGATCTATCCTATTATTATGGCAATACCTAGATATATCCTTGCTTTTATGCCTAGCTAGGGGCGTTAAACGATAACGCTTGTTGGGAGGCAACCCAATTTTATTTTTATTCCTTGCTTTTTTATCCTGTTTAGTAATAAATAATTTATCTAGCCTCTGTTTTGGTTGTGTTTTTTGTGTTTAATTAGTGTTTGTACCAAGAAGAACCGTTGGGAAGACTTGGGGAAAGTCTTTTTAATCTTGCTGTAAAAAACAGAAACTTTAGCGCTCATGAGAATTGCTTCCATTTTTATTTCGAAAGTGATATTTAGTTAATTATTTTTGCAGATGATTAATAGATAAATTCCTCACGTCCAGCAATTTATTTTCGAATTTTGGGGGTTACAGAACTTGTGTTAGCTACAGATTACATACTGTTATGTTTTTGACAGATTCTGTTTTTCGTGTGTTGTTTGCTTATTTTGATGAATCTATGGCTAGTAAAATAGTTTATAAACCATATAGAAGTTGGAATACAGTAGGTTTAACACCAATATAAATAAATAATGAGTTCATTACAGTACCTTGAAGTGGTGTTTTGTTTTCTTTCTGTCGTGGAATTGTCACGGCAGATGTCCTAGAGCAAGGACATAGTCGTAGGGCCATCGCACTAGGAAGCTTAAAGGGGTTAATCAGGACAAAGGACACGAGAGAGTTTTTATACTAGTTCGGCCCCTTACGATGAAGGTAAAAGCCTACGTCTAGTTGGGATTGGTATTGCTGAGGTTTCGATCTCAAAGAGGCTCAACTCACCGGCTTGGTTATCGACTTGGTTGTTTCTTGCCCTAAGCCGCCACCGGGTCGTCCCCTTATATACATGGGTTGACGCCTGGTGGCCTACAGAGTCCCGGCCGGCTCATAATCGTGTTTGGCTTGGTGACCTTCTTTACATGCCTTTCTTTACAAGTCTTTCCTTACATATGGCGGTTCATAATATCAGGCCTTAAATCGCCTTGAGGCCCTTGGGCCTTCTACAATACTTAATAAACTACAATCTTGGATTTTTACTGGGCTTCTTGCATAACCCGCCATTGGGGCTGACCCGGCCCCTCCTGGGCAGGTCTCAACTGATAATAATATCCCCAACATTAGGCCCCAGGTTGACTTTGAACTTTGTTCTTTGTCAATCTTCCATACTTAGCCAAAAAATCCATCTTCTTATCTTTACTGAAATTTCCTTGTAACCCGCCGTGACGTCATCTCTTGAAAATGCAAAAAACTTTCATGACGTCATCCTCCAACGGATCTTTTATCTTTAATGTTTTCCGAGAATCGAGGCACCTGTATAGTTGGATAACCATTTATTCGGTTCTCCCTTGATTTTCGCGCCAGTCTGTTCGTATTTTTCCTTATAAATAGGCTCATCCGGCCTTCCTCATCCTTCTCTCTCTCTCTCTCTCTCTCTCTCTCTCTCTCTCTCTCTCTCTATCTCTATCTTCTTCCTCTCGCGACCTTGCTGCTGCTTGAGCTTTGCTGGCGCCACCGTGCCTCATCTCCATCGTCGACTCTGGCCACTTCATCGACCTGAACCGATCCAGAGAACCCGCGGCGACCTCCGCAGTAGACCTGCAACCATAAGTTTTCTTTCCTTCATGTTCTCAGATCTTCATTAGGGTTTCCAAGCTCCTACGTGTTCTTCGTAGTTCATCATAATTCTTCATAGTTCTTCCACTGCCTCCTCTTTCTGATCCAAAAGAGATGTATGTTCATGCAGTAGCTATTTGGTGTCTCCATTTGATACTAGCAGACTCCTTTTTCTGGTACAAGAGCTATGTTTAGATCTGATGAACTCATTTGGACTGTATTTTTAGGTCTAGAATTTTTTTTGTTTTGAACATCCATTTGATCTATGTCGCGACCGAGTTTTCCGGGCATTAAATTCCCAGAAAATGGCCGTCGTGCTCACCAGCCCCAGGATTACTGTTAGCTGATGAGGCATCAACTTGATACAGAAATTCCAAGCAAAATACAAAATCTGCAGTACAAGACCATTTTGGCCTATGAGTACATCAAATGGTTTTCTAGTGGTCGATGGCGGAAGCGGTTTGTGAATCATCAGTGTATGGGACTCCATTTCCCACGGGAACAGCTGACCAGGTTAACTCCTATCTTCGCGAGGCTGCTATCACCGTTGCTTAGTTTCCGGGGCTGTCACCGCAACGTTCCTTTCCATGCAAATATCTGGCCAAGACAATAGCCAGGGACAAGCCAGTGAGTACTTTGAATGTACTCGCAAACATTAAGAACACTAGAACAATATAATTGATAATTATGCACTTAAATATTCTATGATCACATCGTTAGTCACAAATAAAAAATATCTTTTATGCATGCAAGCGGGTTATTAATATGCAACATGAATAAGCAATAATGGAGTGGAAATAAAATGCCACAGTCGGGCGTCTGAGCGACACCACATAAAGGGCTTAAAAGAAATGCCGCAGTCGGGCGTCTGTGCGACACCACATAAAGGGCTTATAACGCAAATAAATAACAAGCAATGCCACAGTCGGGCGTCTGAGCGACACCACATAAAGGGCTTAAAAGAAATGCCACAGTCGGGAGTCTGAGCGACATCACAGAAAGGGCTTTAAAAGAAATGCCACAGTCGGACGTCTGAGCGACATCACAGAAAGGGCTTTAAAAGAAATGCCACAGTCGGACGTCTGAGCGACATCACAGAAAGGGCTTTAAAAGAAATGCCACAGTCGGACGTCTGAGCGACATCGCAGAAAGGGCTTTAAAAGAAATGCCACAGTCGGACGTCTGAGCGACATCACAGAAAGGGCTGTAAAAGAAATGCCATAGTCGGACGTCTGAGCGACATCGCAGAAAGGGCTTTAAAAGAAATGCCACAGTCGGACATCTGAGCGACATCACAGAAAGGGCTTTTATTCACAAGTAAATAATACTCATAATAAATATTCAGTTCATGATAATAAACGGGTTAGTCCATCCACAGGAATAAACATTTAACTGGGCTTAGAAATAAATAATCACCATGAATATCCAAGGGGTAGAACCATCCCAGGGATACTTGATAATACAAACAATACAACAGGTTAGTCTATCACAAAATAATAGTCATGGTCCTCACAAGTCACCGATCAGTATCCAAGTTTGGTTTAACAATTTCACCTCCGAAGACCGACACTAAGACCAACACTTGACCCATCCCAGACTGTAATCCTTAACCATGGACACGGCTATTCGAATAGGTTTTAATCTCTGCAGAGGGTGTACTCTTTACCCACGAGTAACGGATTCCTTTAGTCCATCGGGACTAATTCCGTCTACGGCCTTTTAGTTGAAAACACGCCTAACCTAGCACACACCAGCTTAACTAATCGGTGTCTGGAATCACCCACGACACTTATTAAGCAAAACTCTAAGTGGGGAGGCTACAACCTCGCGTAGCATGGGATCAAATTTATATCGCGCGCTCTAAGGGGTGGCCTCCCCTCTCGGTCCCAACCGGAAACACCCATGCCCCCGGACCAGGTGGCATGCCTACCGGCTACAACCGATATCTTCCACCATGGCCTCTCTGTACGGTGTGTGCTGGAAGGGGCTGACAACTTACTGAACCGTACCCTACCTGCAGCAGGGACGAGTGGTAGTACGAGGCAAGTATGGGGGTTACTGGAACAAGACTCGATCTGCGGTTGAATCAGGAGGTTTATAAGTTCCCTACATGACATGTATATCAAATATATTTCAACCGACGAAATCACCACTCAATGTACCTTACCATGCCATACCGGACATAACCGTCCCGACGGGGACCGGTGAGAAGCTCACGCCTACCCAAGGCCGAGGCTTTCCCGGATTCCATTCCGGCATGCATGCAAGGCACATGAGGATGATTACCATCACAATAATATTCATTTCCAACAGCAAGGAAATCACTAATATGCTTCCATGCATACGATCATATCACATGAAATAACAAGTCCTCCGAAGTAAGGTGGTGTTATAAACGTGTCAAATAACACACCAAAAACATTATGCCAGGGTTCAGAATGCTTGCCTTTAAGTTGTGGAGGGGTAAGGTGCTCTCCAAAACTTTTGAAAGTTTCTTCTCTCTCTCCACAATCCTATTTTAAAATATATTTGAATTAACACACATTTCAAAAACAGTACAAAAAAGTTGTTTGGAAAATTTTCAAATAGCTCTTAAAATAAACTAGACCAAATTTGAGGAAGGTAGGAAAAAGAATCAACTCATTTGGAGTTGTATTTAAAAAGTTATAGGCAGTCAAACTTCTGGTCAAATCTGTTTCTAAAAGAAAATCCAGAAAAAGAAACGGTTCGAATGGCATTACGCTTTCGCCCAGAGGAGACGTACTTGTGCCTTTACGCCTCCACTTATCCAGCGTGGGCGGCGCGTGTGTCACTGACAGTGGGCCCGCCTGGCCCACTGGTCAGGTTTGACTAGTCCACGCGCGCGTTGTCTCCCCCTCTGACCGAACAGAGGCGGAGCTCCGGCGAGGCTCGCCGGCGAATGGCGGCGTCTCTTGGTGATCTGAGTGTATGGGCGTGCTCAGGAGGTCGAGAAGAACTCGGGGGTACCCTCCATGGTCGCCGACATGGACGGAGTCGCCGGCGACGAGCATCGCGGCGGAGATGGCTTCGGGGGCGAAGTGGATTTGGGGCTACGGTGGTTCCCGATCAAAATCGAGTAGGGGAATGAGTTCACGGGAGGATGAGAAAGTTACTGGTGGAGAGAAATGGGAGGGGGAGGTCCTGGTGGCGCCGAAATGGTCGGAGCAGTGGTGGCGGCTGCGGTTGCCAGAGATGGGGAAGGAGACCTCCCCTGGTCGATTGGCTGCCAATGGAGCTTCCTGGAGACCGCTTGAGACTACCTGCATGCAGAGACGAGCTCGGGGCTCCTCAAATAGGCGAGGCAAGGCGGTTCCGCGGCGGCCATGGATAAGCTCTCCGGCGAACCGCCTCTCTGTAGCTAGGGCGACGTGGCGGCGACGAGAGCTAGGCGACACTCTTGTGGATGAGCTCGCGCTGTTCCTGGGGCCAGGTGGCGAGCGGGGATGGCTTGGGTGGTGCCGGCATGAGCAGGGGCTGTCGGGCGGCCATGGCGTGCCGCCAAGGGGGCTCTGGTGGCGGCGCTGTAGCTTGCCAGGGCGGCTTGGCGCGTAGCTGTGAGGAGGGTAACGCTTGGCGAGGTGCTGTCGTGTGGGCCAAGACAGGGGCGCGACGCGGCGGCTTGTGTGCGCGGCTGCACTACGCGCGCTCTGGGCGCGACCAGTGCACGCACCGAAGATGCTTGACACAATGTCGCGGCATGCTACAGGTCACAGGTGAGGTTGAGGTTTAGCAGATCTAGGTTAGGAGCAACTGGGAGTCTAGTGGACATGCTAGTTTGATCAGAGGTGCAAGATCATAGTGCAATGTCAAGAATCATGCCAAAATAGATCATGCCCATAAGGTGTTTGGCAAAATGCCAAGGGCACTTAGGCAAGTCTTGGAGTGGTTAAAAACTCCAGATCAGTGTCTGTTTAGATGCAAGAGAGAGTGGTGAGGTTAGTTGGTCGAAAGGAGAAACTTGTTAGTGCAAGTTTTACAAAACTTCAATTCTGGACAGGAAATAAATGGCATTATTTCATGAACCAAAAATGATCCAAAAGGTGCAGGCTCCTGGACTTAAGGGTTTAACATGGAGGACTACAAGTAGGAGAAATAATCAAGGGCTAAAGAGCAAGCAAAAATATGGTTGCTGTACAAACCATCAAGTTGGTCCAGAATGGAAATGAGGTTGATTCACTCAAAATTTGCAAATAGCATCACTGGGTTTTTGCATAAAGCTGAATCATATGATACTACTAACATCCCAAAATTTTGGTGGAGGCTAGAAAGAATTATTTAAAAGAGTTGTAGTGCAAAATGCCCACCGGATCAGAGAAGAAAAATGGGTGTAGAGCTCAAAATATTTCATGAAATAAAGATGTTTTTGCACAAAAGTTATTTAATAACATCACATGACTTCTCCAAATTTTTGTGGGAATTTTAAGTGAATTTATCAAATGGTTGTAGTTCAAATATGGCCATTTAACCTTGAAAAACCATTTTCAAGAAAGTAAAGGTCAAGCAAATTAATTATGTAATTAGCTATACTGATAAAAGAAAAGTTTTTTTTGAGAGATTAAATAAGTCCAATAACATATTTGAAAGATTTTCACTTAGGGAAAAACTCATCACAATAGGGAAGAAACTGATTTGAAAAAAAATCAAAATGGAGCTCAGAAATCAAAGTTTTAATTCCTGGCAAAATTTTAATTCATTAAAACAAGGTCAAATTTTTGGTGTGCCACAACACTACCCCCCTTAAGAAAAATCTCGTTCTCGAGATTTGTCAAAATATGTTTCAAGAAAATTTTATGCAACAAAGATGTGGCTACAGTGAGAGGGCAATGAGTGGTGTAAAACCACAGTGTGAAAACTGGTGCTGCGTGGAAAGATCTACGGTTCGGGACAAAAAAGTGGGATTCCTACGCTGGATATGAATTTAGAATAATTTCTAAATTTAAATATACGCTGGTCGTACCCGAGAGCACAGTGCTCAGTCTGGCCGACAGGTGGACCCGGGGCCCACAGTCAGCCTCTTCTTCTTCCTCTGGCTCTCTCTACTTCCTCTCTCCGGCGCGCTTTCCTACGCTTTCTCCACCGGCGACGTCTAGCGCATAGGGCATCTAGGCCGTACCGAGGTAGTGCGCGGCGTGCTAGCTGCCGGTGCAGCGTGCACTCACCTCGCGGGCCAGCATGCTGTCGGCACTACTTGCGGATTCGACTCCGAACACCGGCAGTCGGCGACGAGCGGCGTTGGTGGACTTCGCCCACCATACACCGAGCTCGAGCTATAAAACGGCCGAGGTGTCCCTCTCTTCTTCCTCACTCCTGGCCTCACTTCTCCTCCTCCTTTCTCCATTACTGCTTACAGAAGCTTGGGTGAGGCTCTAATGGCGGAGGCGATGCCGGACTGGTTTGCCATCCTGATATTTGCAGGGCTGGCGACATTACTGGGGCTCTCTATGCTCCTGTGCGCGATGATCCTCGACGATCGTCGCGACGCTGCTGCTCGGGTGTTGGCTCTCCGCGGTGGTGGTGATCATGAGGAGTAGATAGGGTGTGCCGGTTGCTTACTGTTGTTAGGGGGTGATTAGCCAGATGTATCACCGTTGCAAAGTTTTGCAAACAGTGTATGTGTTCGAATGGTTGTGAGTCTGCTGCCATGGGGCTGTGTGAAATTAATTAATCCACGTCGTGAGAAGGTGCAGATGTAGCAACTCAGGGAAAAGAAATCTCACTCCAGGATTTTGCGAGGGAAAAACAGTTAATTTAAAGGAGCATAAACCACAACATAAACTACACACATTAGTAGAAGCCAAATAATTGACTTGCCGTACAAACTCAGGGTATCATGCATAAGTCAAAACACATAACTAAATGTTGCAATAATGAACATCGCAGCGACGTCTAAAATGGGAATGGTAACTGGACGGGGTCCCTAGAAAACGTCTCTGGTACTAGGATACACTCCTCTTCTATCGGGGAAAGTGGATTGACCAGTCGATGCACGTGTCTCTCCCGGTCGGGCCTTAGTGCTCTGCCAATGGCGATTTGAGGATTTAAATCTGCGAGGCTCTGGAGATAACCCATCACACGTTGGGTTAAACTCTCTTGAGCGATGACGTACTGTACAAGGTTGGCCAGGACTGGGTCTCTCTCAATTCGTCCACCGGGAAAAGATGTCACTCCTCCGGGTTCTGCACGGCTCGGAAAGTAATAATACCCTCGTTCACTGGCATAGGGTACCGCGAATCGAAGGCGAGCAAGCGTTTCGTATGCAGCAGCTTCTACGGCCATCTGTGGAGTTGGCATAGATTTCCCCACGAAGGAGACCTCCGTTGGATCTTGGTTTGAGTTTACGGGAGGAATGTGCACTGCTGCCCAATATCTTGAGGTGGAAGAGGTGATCCTTGATTTGAATAGCTCGTACTGGGGTGGCTGGGTAGCGCCCATGGTACTGCAGGTAAAATCCCACAATATCTTGACAAAACTACCCTGGGTTGCATCTGGGGTTCTCAGGTAAATGATGGGGCTCGGCATGGCAAGAATTGATTGTGAGGATGGTGCACAAGATGAGGGGTGCTTGGCAGGGTCACGTGGTGGCCTTTTATAGCACTGGAGCTGGGTCATTTTTACCGTGGTGAATGGTAAAGAAAATTTTCAGCTCTGTTCCAAGGTCGGAGTCAAGCCACAGATTCACACATTTCACTATAGTGATGTGTTACTATGGGGGTTGTCGGGGAAGGTTTTTGGGTAGTAGTGTCCGGAAAAATATGCAACTGGGTGCTGACATACCCATGCAAGGATACTATTTAAAACGAAGGCACGACAACATGCGGTGTTTAAAAACAAGGCCACATGATTACAAAGCAAGTGTACACTGGGACTCGATACAATTTGGGTGACTTAGTCTACCTCGTTTATATCCAAGTGGGCGTGCCTTGTGGATGTCGAGGCTCCTCTTCGGGTCTCGTCGTCCGAATTAACTGGAGTGGTCTGAGGGGCTGCAGGCTCGGGGTAGCGATGATGACCATCTCGGGGATTGTTGGCCACAACCCCGTTGGAGAGTGCTTCCAATATGCGGCGAAGCACTTCTGGGGTTATCGTGGCACCTTGGTCGATGGCTGGGGCAGATCTCAGGGGCTCGATTGGGTGTCCAAACAGCACGACTGGGTTGTTGGTGTTGGGCCCGTTCTCTTCTCTCGCCGGGTTTCGACGAACCAGCTCTCCACGAGCTGCGATTAGATCAATCGTGATTTGATCGCATAGATCCTCTAGTGCACTTACATAGCGCAGTAGGTGCAACAATGCAGGATCTGTCTCATGATCTCCGTTGACAACTTGGGGTGGTCTACCATACCCTTCACGTCTGGGGTAGTAGTGGAACGAGCGACAATTAACTCTGGGCGACAGGTGCCGGAGATGAACTATAGCTTCTCGAGCAGCTAGTTGGATGGCTTGTGGCTCAAAGGAAGTTGTCCTTCCGGTGAACCTGTAGGGGCGCTCGGGCTCTAGTCCCCTACCATAAATGTGCACAGTGGCCCAGAATTGACGGCTCTCACCGCTCATGGGTCCTTGGTACACAACATATTCTGGGGGCTCTTCTAATGCATAGGCACGACGGGTGAGGTTTGCGAGTATGGTCACAAAGCCTCCAAGGTTGGTTGCTGTGGTCTCATTGTGCACGACAGGGCCGGGCATTGTGGCTTGGTTTGGGGTAGAGGTTGTGCTGTGCTGAGGCTAGCGAGCCCTTTTTATAGGAAAAAGGGGACGGAATCTTCCTTCGCACGCTTGCGAAAAAGGACTATTCAGGACTTGGTCACTGGTGCAAGATTGACAGGTTAGATGGATAGGTTGGGCACCGGCTGCCAAAAAGGTGTCGGGTCACGGTGTGGCTATCTTGCATGGGAAGCTTGGCTGGGGTTTGGTCAAGCTCTGGTGGGTTGGTTTACCTAAGTTTATTGACCTGGCTAAGATAGGATTAGCCAATGGTCAGCCTGGCTCTGATACCAAGTCTGTCGCGACCGGGTTTTCCGAGCATTAAATTCCTAGAAAATGGCCGTCGTGCTCACCAGCCCCATGATTACTGTTAGCTGATGAGGCATCAACTTGATACAGAAATTCCAAGCAAAATACAAAATCTGCAGTACAAGACCATTTTGGCCTATGAGTACATCAAATGGTTTTCTAGTGGTCGATGGCGGAAGCGGTTTGTGAATCATCAGTGTATGGGACTCCATTTCCCACGGGAACAGCTGACCAGGTTAACTCCTATCTTCGCGAGGCTGCTATCACCATTGCTTAGTTTCTGGGGCTGTCACCGCAATGTTCCTTTCCATGCAAATATCTGGCCAAGACAATAGCCAGGGACAAGCCAGTGAGTACTTTGAATGTACTCGCAAACATTAAGAACACTGGAATAATATAATTGATAATTATGCACTTAAATATTCTATGATCACATCGTTAGTCACAAATAAAAAATATCTTTTATGCATGCAAGCGGGTTATTAATATGCAACATGAATAAGCAATAATGGAGTGGAAATAAAATGCCACAGTCGGGCGTATAAGCGACACCACATAAAGGGCTTAAAAGAAATGCCGTAGTCGGGCGTCTGTGCGACACCACATAAAGGGCTTATAACGCAAATAAATAACAAGCAATGCCACAGTCGGGCGTCTGAGCGACACCACATAAAGGGCTTAAAAGAAATGCCACAGTCGAGTGTCTGAGCGACATTACAGAAAGGGCTTTAAAAGAAATGCCACAGTCGGACGTCTGAGCGACATCACAGAAAGGGCTTTAAAAGAAATGCCACAGTCGGACGTCTGAGCGACATCACAGAAAGGGCTTTAAAAGAAATGCCACAGTCGGACGTCTGAGCGACATCACAGAAAGGGCTTTGAAAGAAATGCCACAGTCGGGCGCGTGAGCGACATCGCAGAAAGGGCTTTAAAAGAAATGCCACAGTCGGATGTCTGAGCGACATC
This sequence comes from Triticum monococcum, assembly GCA_034509565.1. Taxonomy (NCBI): domain Eukaryota; kingdom Viridiplantae; phylum Streptophyta; class Magnoliopsida; order Poales; family Poaceae; genus Triticum; species Triticum monococcum. Next base: position 57,714,099 of record CM067846.1, on the reverse strand, counting down.
ACAGAAAGGGCTTTAAAAGAAATGCCACAGTCGGACGTCTGAGCGACATCGCAGAAAGGGCTTTAAAAGAAATGCCATAGTCGGACGTCTGAGCGACATCACAGAAAGGGCTTTTATTCACAAGTAAATAATACTCATAATAAATATTCAGTTCATGATAATAAACGGGTTAGTCCATCCACAGGAATAAACATTTAACCGGGCTTAGAAATAAATAATCACCATGAATATCCAAGGGGTAGAACCATCCCAGGGATACTTGATAATACAAACAATACAACAGGTTAGTCTATCACAAAATAATAGTCATGGTCCTCACAAGTCATCGATCAGTATCCAAGTTTGGTTTAACAATTTCACCTCCGAAGACCGACACTAAGACCAACACTTGACCCATCCCAGACTGTAATCCTTAACCATGGACACAGCTATTCGAATAGGTTTTAATCTCTGCAAAGGGTGTAGTCTTTACCCACGAGTAACGGATTCCTTTAGTCCATCGGGACTAATTCCGTCTACGGCCTTTTAGTTGAAAACACGCCTAACCTTGCACACACCAGCTTAACTCATCGGTGTCTGGAATCACCCACGACACTTATTAAGCAAAACTCTAAGTGGGGTGGCCTCCCCTCTCGGTCCCAACCGGAAACACCCATGCCCCCGGACCAGCTGGCATGCCTACCGGCTACAACCGATATCTTCCACCATGGCCTCTCTGTACGGTGTGTGCTGGAAGGGGTTGACGACTTACTGAACCGTACCCTACCTGCAGCAGGGACGAGTGGTAGTACGAGGCAAGTATGGGGGTTACTGGAACAAGACTCGATCTGCGGTCGACTCAGGAGGTTTATAAGTTCCCTGCATGACATGTATATCAAATATATTTCAACCGATGAAATCACCACTCAATGTACCTTACCATGCCATACCGGACATAACCGTCCCGACGGGGACCGGTGACAAGCTCACGCCTACCCAAGGCCGAGGCTTTCCCGGATTCCTTTCCGGCATGCATGCAAGGCACATGAGGATGATTACGATCACAATAATATTCATTTCCAACAGCAAGGAAATCACTAATATGCTTCCATGCATATGATCATATCACATGAAATAACAAGTCCTCCAAAGTAAGGTGGTGTTATAAACATGTCAAATAACACACCAAAAACATTATGCCAGGGTTCAGAATGCTTGCCTTTAAGTTGTGGAGGGGTAAGGTGCTCTCCAAAACTTTTGAAAGTTTCTTCTTTCTCTCCAAAATCCTATTTTAAAATATATTTGAATTAACACACATTTCAAAAACAGTACAAATAAGTTGTTTGGAAAATTTTCAAATAAATCTTAAAATAAACTAGACCAAATTTGAGGAAGGTAGGAAAAAGAATGAACTCACTTGGAGTTGTATTTAAAAAGTTAGAGGCAGTCAAAGTTCTGGTCAAATCTGTTTTTAAAAGAAAATCCAGAAAAAGAAACGGTTCGAATGGCATTACGCTTTCGCCCAGAGGAGACGTACTTGTGCCTTTACGCCTCCACTTATCCAGCGTGGGCGGCGCGTGTGTCACTGACAGTGGGCCCGCCTGGCCCACTGGTCAGGTTTGACTAGTCCACGCGCGCGTTGTCTCCCCCTCTGACCGAACAGAGGCGGAGCTCCGGCGAGGCTCGCCGGTGAATGGCGGCGTCTCTTGGTGATCTGAGTGTATGGGCGTGCTCAGGAGGTCGAGAAGAACTCGGGGGTACCCTCCATGGTCGCCGACGTGGACGGAGTCGCCGGCGACGAGCATCGCGGCGGAGATGGCTTCGGGGGCGAAGTGGATTTGGGGCTACGGTGGTTCCCGATCAAAATCAAGTAGGGGAACGAGTTCACGGGAGGATGAGAAAGTTACTGGTGGAGAGAAATGGGAGGGGGGAGGTCCTGGAGGCGCCGGAATGGTCGGAGCAGTGGCGGCGGCTGCGGTTGCCGGAGATGGGAAAGGAGACCTCCCCTGGTCGATTGGCTGCCAATGGAGCTTCCTGGAGACCGCTTGAGACTACCTGCGTGCGGAGACGAGCTCGGGGCTCCTTAAATAGGCGAGGCAAGGCGGTTCCGCGGCGGCCGTGGATAAGCTCTCTGGCGAACCGCCTCTCTGTAGCTAGGGCGACGTGGCGGCGACGAGAGCTAGGCGACACTCTTGTGGATGAGCTCGCGCTGTTCCTGGGGCCAGGTGGCGAGCGGGGATGGCTTGGGCGGCGCTGACATGAGCAGGGGCTGTCGGGCGGCCGTGGCGTGCCGCCAAGGGGGCTCTGGTGGCGGCGTTGTAGCGTGCCAGGGCGGCTTGGCACGTAGCTGCGAGGAGGGTAGCGCTTGGCGAGGTGCTGCCGTGTGGGCCAAGACAGGGGCGCGACGCGGTGGCTTGTGTGCGCGGCTGCAATACGCGCGCTCTGGGCGCGGCCAGTGCATGCACTGAAGATGTTCGACACAATGTCGCGGCATGCTACAGGTCATAGGTGAGGTTGGGGTTTAGCAGATCTAGGTTAGGAGCAACTGGGAGTCTAGTGGACATGCTAGTTTGATCAGAGGTGCAAGATCATAGTGCAATGTCAAGAATCATGCCAAAATAGATCATGCCCATAAGGTGTTTGGCAAAATGCCAAGGGCACTTAGGCAAGTCTTGGAGTGGTTAAAAACTCCAGATCAGTGTCTGTTTAGATGCAAGAGAGAGTGGTGAGGTTAGTTGGTCGAAAGGAGAAACTTGTTAGTGCAAGTTTTACAAAACTTCAATTCTGGACAGGAAATAAATGGCATTATTTCATGAACCAAAAATGATCCAAAAGGTGCAGGCTCCTGGACTTAATGGTTTAACATGGAGGACTACAAGTAGGAGAAATAATCAAGGGCTAAAGAGCAAGCAAAAATATGGTTGCTGTACAAACCATCAAGTTGGTCCAGAATGGAAATGAGGTTGATTCACTCAAAATTTGCAAATAGCATCACTGGGTTTTTGCATAAAGCTGAATCATATGATACTACTAACATCCCAAAATTTTGGTGGAGGCTAGAAAGAATTATTTAAAAGAGTTGTAGTGCAAAATGCCCACCGGATCAGAGAAGAAAAATGGGTGTAGAGCTCAAAATATTTCATGAAATAAAGATGTTTTTGCACAAAAGTTATTTAATAACATCACATGACTTCTCCAAATTTTTGTGGGAATTTTAAGTGAATTTATCAAATGGTTGTAGTTCAAATATGGCCATTTAACCTTGAAAAACCATTTTCAAGAAAGTAAAGGTCAAGCAAATTAATTATGTAATTAGCTATACTGATAAAAGAAAAGTTTTTTTTGAGAGATTAAATAAGTCCAATAACATATTTGAAAGATTTTCACTTAGGGAAAAACTCATCACAATAGGGAAGAAACTGATTTGAAAAAAAATCAAAATGGAGCTCAGAAATCAAAGTTTTAATTCCTGGCAAAATTTTAATTCATTAAAACAAGGTCAAATTTTTGGGGTGCCACAACACTACCCCCCTTAAGAAAAATCTCGTCCTCGAGATTTGTCAAAAGATGTTTCAAGAAAATTTTATGCAACAAAGATGTGGCTACAGTGAGAGGGCAATGAGTGGTGTAAAACCACAGTGCGAAAACTGGTGCTGCATGGAAAGATCAACGCTTTGTTGGGCAATGGTATAATCGGAGTAGATCTGACCCGCTGCTGGATCTCATGGCGGGTTATTCCATTAGGCCGTCGATCCAAACTGATGTATGAATATGATGGAAGCCCGGACAACTCTCTTCGTCACAGCCCAGTTGAACTCACAGAAGAAGACATTGTTTCAATGTCAACCCTTTTGGTAAATGGGAAATATGAAGATTGCAGTATTGTTGGGTTAAATCCCTTCTGCAAGCTTAACCCGGTGCCAGAAGTAAGTACATTATGATCTCCTTTCCTTTGTATTTTGCCCAGCTATACTATTTTAACACTGATCTTTCTTCTTGTCTTTGCAGGCCAATTCTGACTTTTGGAAGGTGAAATATGACCACGAAGCTGCCAAGAAGGCGAAAGCCACCGCCATGAATACCAAGAAGACGACCCGGAAATCGAAGAAGAAGAAGAAAAACACTGTTGAAGATTTAATGAAGCTTGATGATACGTCTGACTCGGAGGTAGCCCTTGATTCCCTTGGCCAATTTTTTAACAATCTTATTGACACTGATCCTTACCAAGATGACACTGGGCTAGTCAGGCCGGGGAAGCAGAGGTAACTATCATTTCCTCCGACTCAGAGCCCTTACCAAGACACAAAGTTCGACGAGTGATCCGTAAAGTAAGATTTTCTAACCCCTTAGCTCACTTGGATCCCAACTTTCAGTTGAAAAAGTAGCAACATGAAAGCCGTCGTGAAGCTAAGATTGAAGATGAACCGACTGTCGACCTTCAACAGACCCCTCGGAAACGCACGAATGAGGTTTACTTTTACTGTCCTTAACTTGTTTTTAATGAATCCTGCTCATTGTATTCCTTTTAACTCCTTTCTTTTACCTTTTCAGGAAGTGTCTCGTTCTTCAGGCGACTCATCACAAACACAATTTCCTGCTTTCAAGACTGCTCCTGGGTAATCAGAAATCCTCTTTTCTTTCGGGTTGATCAATTGTATCTTGATGATGGCTGTCCTGTAATATATATTTATTCTTTAGCGGCCATGCTAAATCCAAGAAGGCGAAGGTAACAAAACCGGCGGAAGACCCGCCAGTACTAGCATCTGAGCCGGCTAGGCCGCCTTCTCCATTAACTGCCGCCCAGAAGACCCGCCTATTATAAATGAAGCAAAGGCTTCGGAGCCGTCCCTTGACAAAGCCACTATGAACCCTTCCACAGTTGGACCTTCAAGCTCAACTGACCCGCCGTCTCCACGTGTTCAAGATGTTCAAATTACTGGGAGCCGCTTTGTTGAGCCGGGGAACCCAACGGTGTTGGTTCGGTGCACAGCTAAGCAAGAAGCATTGGAGAGGCAGAAGATTCTCTTTGATGTTGCCAACTACGACCGTCTTAATGCCATTGATATCTTATCCGGCTATCTCAGTCATATACACTCCAGTCATGAGTCTGAGATCGAGATGGTCAAGCAGCTTCAGTTGAAATATGAGGTACATTGTTTCCGGTTTACCAACATTCCTTCAGCCCCCAAGTCTGTCGATTATGAGAGAAACGGAATAACCTGTAGACTTAAAATATAAGCCGAGATCTTTACCTCTGAATCTTTTCCTGATATTGATAGAACAAGACTTCACCCATAGTCCCCAAGGACTGGTTTATTTTGATCATTAATGAATTGGTACTTCAGAATTTAAAACCATATGCAAAGTACTTAACATTCCGGTTTATCCTTGATAAACTTGCTGAACTGCGTACATTGGCCTCCAAGTGCCAAGTGCTGTTACTTTGTAAAGGACTTGGGACTTCAAATATGTTGGTAGAGTTGTAAAAATTTGATTTGGCATACATTAGCCCCCAAGTGCCAAGTGGTTTATTTGTAAAGTACTTGGGACTTGAATCTTGAATTTGGATGATGGAATTTAAAACCAAGTCTTGACTTATCTGAATGTTTCACAGAATGCATTGTCTGAACTAAACTCTCAGCTGAATGACACAAAGACCCGGCTAGCGAGTCAGGAGTCAGAAATCAAGTCTTCCACCTCCAAACTGCAAATAAGCCTGTCTGAAACGGAGAATTTGAAGACCAGCTTTGCTACCAAAGAGAAAACTTGGGAAGATGAGAAAACACTTCTGACACGGCGAGCTGAGACAGCCGAAACATCTCTGAAAGAAATATCAACCGAGCTGAACAATTTAAAGGGCCGGGTGTATCAGATGGTCGCTGCTATCTTTGGTGAGCTGCCTTGTTTTGACCTTTCGTGTATTTTATGCCAAATCGGAGTATAATCCGCCCACTGACTCTGTTTAAATATATGCAGGTCCGCGAAGCAAAAATCTGAGCCAAGACCCGTTGATTAAACTAAAGGCCATATACACCTTGGTTGAATAATTGTACATTGGTGCACAACGGGCTCTGGCCGCTATCTCTCCTGCAAATCAAGGACCCAACCGGCTTAGCGATGTCCTGAAGAAGCTGTCCATCCTTCCGGTGAGATTCCAAGAAGTAAAACACTCCTGCGCGCGAGCCGGAGCTTTGACTTCCCTAAGCCGCTCCAAGGCTTGGGTGCCAGACCTAGACCCGGCGGACGTAGCAAGGGGCTATCCTACCGTGAAGGAGGACAGGTCTCCTTTTAGTCAGGATGATTTCATAGCATGTGTCCGCGAAGTCCGGCCCTAGGCGACTAGTCTTGGAGATGACACCAATGTTGTCAAGTACCAGCCGGGTTTTGATAGTGAAAATAAGAAGATGGCCACTCCTTCATACAAAGTAGCAGATCTCATCCCACCTGTGAGAGAAGATACCTTTGCCCTGGAAATTGACCCGGTCGGCCTGATTGATGACGAAGCCGAATTTGTCGCCATGAACGGCTTTGATTAGTCAAAAACCAACTTCCAGCAAACAGAAGGTGGTGAACCGGCGAGAGAGGGACGATGATCATCTTCCTAGGCTTATAAAGCCTTGTAATAACTTTAGTTAAAATAGTGCATGTTTGCTTATGCCGTCGTGCAAAAAATACTTCTTATGTGAATCTGTGTTTCAAATGTCAATGTATGCACTATTTAATGTTTGTCTCTGCAATGGTTGAACTCTGTTCCTGTGAATACAAGGAAAAGACTGGCAAGGCGGTTTAGAACCAACTAGGCTTAAACACCTAATGTACAACCATAAATTTACCTCAATAAGAAAAAACAGAGACAAATGTAAATAAAGGATAAGGTTTAATACTAACTCTTGAGTTAACACAGGAGGTAAGCGCGTATAAGTAAAAACCATACCTTATCCTTGTTGATCCTTAGATCGCCGGTTTAAATTACCCGGGTGATGAATTGACAATTCAATATGTATGAAAAGTTAATACTCCTTGAATACTCAAAGATCATCATATCTTGGTAGCTCGTACCTTTGGATCCTTGAACCACCGGCTTGAATAGCCCGGGCGGCTATGTAGTCCAATAATTGAGCCAGGCTATCTTATTGGTAATATTGAAAACAACAAAAACTCAAAGGCAAGCAACAGATAATAAACATAATTTTAACTCTATATTCAAAAGGTTGGGGGTTTCTGATTCGAATACGATCAGTAAACCGGACCAAAGGGGTTAAGCTAAGGTTCGAATACGACCATATAGGCCCCAGTGGCTTTGGCGTTGCGCCGATCAAGAGGGTACCGAAAGCTATGTTCTCTTTGGTTCGAATATGACCTATGTTTGAACAGGAAGCCCCCAAATGACCTTGACAGGTTTTTAACGACCCTGATTCGAATATGATCCAAGTCGGACTCAAAAGGGGTTAAGCTATGATTCGGATACGATCAAGAAGCCCCCAAGTGAGTTTGGCCTTGAGCCGATCAAGAGGGTTACGACAGCTATGTTCTCTTTGGTTCGAATACGGCCTATGTTTGAACAGGAAGCCCCCAAGTGACCATGAGATTTGCAGCTAGATTCGGATACGATCATGAGCTAGACCAAAAAGGTTAAACTTGATTCAAATATGATCAGCTCCTTAACAGTCATTTGTAAGAAATAATAAAGATGTATAATCTGTGAAAAGAAAGGAGACCGATGGTCTTACTTTATTGCTTATCATAGTATATACAACGTGAACGTATCTACATGTTGAGAGCCGATGGCTCAGGTGTAATATGGCCGAAGTTGAGAAATGTTCCATGGCCGATGGTTCTCCTCTTCCGACTTACGTGAGTCTGCATGCTCTCGAATGTCAATGAGGTAGTAGGACCCATTTTTTAAATTTTTACTGACCACAAAGGGTCCTTCCCAAGCTGGGGATAACTTGTGTGCATCTGAAAGATCTTGGACGAGCCGGAGCACCAAGTCGCCTTCCTGAAAAGTCCTGGACTTAACCCGGCGGCTATGATAACGACGCAGGTCCTGTTGATAAATTGCTGACCGCGCTGCTACTAAGTCTCTTTCTTCATCCAACAAGTCAAGCGCATCCTGTCTGGCTTTTTCATTGTTAGCTTCAACATAAGCCGCCACACGGAGCGAGTCATGATGGATGTCACTGGGCAATACTGCTTCTGCTCCATAAACCATGAAGAAGGGTGTGTAACCTGTAGACCTGTTGGGTGTAGTATTGATGCTCCATAACACCGAAGGCAACTCCTCTACCCAACAACCTGGCGTTCGCTGTAAAGGAACCATAAGATGGGGTTTTAGCCCTTTCAGAATTTCCTGATTTGCTCTCTCAGCTTAACCATTGGATTGAGGATGAGCTAGAGAAGAAACATCAAGCCGGATGTGCTCTCGCTGACAAAATTCTTCCATAGCCCCTTGGGATAGATTAATGCCATTGTCTATGATAATACTATGTGGAAAACCGAAATGGAAGATTACTTTTTTCATGAACTGAACCGCCGTGGCTGCATCACACTTACTCACAGGCTCCGCCTCAACCCATTTGCTGAACTTATCAACAGCCACCAAGAGATGTGTCTTTTTATCCTTAGACCTTTTGAAAGGTCCTACCATGTCAAGCCCCCAGACTACAAACGGCCAAGTGATTGGAATCATCCGGAGCTCTTGAGCCGGCACATGCGCTTGTTGTGCAAATTTTTGACATCCGTCACATCTACTGACTAGATCTTCTGCATCAGCGTGAGCCGTCAACCAGTAAAAACCGTGACGAAACGCCTTGGCCACTAAAGATTTTGACCCGGCGTGATGACCACAATCGCCTTCATGGATCTCACGAAGGATTTCTTGACCTTCTTTTGGGGAAACACACCGTTGAAACGCTCCGGAAACACTGCGATGAAATAACTCTCCATCCGAAATCGTCATGGACTTAGATCGCCGGGTCATCTGTCGAGCCAGAGTCTCATCCGCTGGCAACTCTCCCCGGGTCATGTAAGCTAAGAATGGCACCGCCAATCTGGGATGACATGAAGAGCCACCACCAACTGCGCCTCCGGGTCAGGAATAGCTAAATCTTCTTCCGTGGGCAACTTGACAAAGGGGTTATGCAAAAAATCTAAAAATGTGTTGGGTGGTACCGGCTTACGCTGAGACCCCAGCCGGCTCAAAGCATCAGCTGCCTCGTTCTTTTGACAGTCAATGTGTTCCACCTGATAACCTTTAAAATATCCTACAACAGCATCGACCTCTCGGTGATAAGCCGCCATGAGAGGGTCTTTTGAATCCCATTTGCCAGATACTAGCCGAGCCACTAGATCTGAGTCACCAAGACATCTGACCCGGCTCAAGTTCATCTCCTTTGCCACTCGAAGACCATGGAGCAATGCTTCATACTCTGCTGCGTTGTTAGTGCATGGAAACATCAACCGTAACACATAACAAAACCTATCACCTTGTGGGGAAGTTAATACGACTCCAGCCCCGAGCCTTCCAATTGTCTGGATCCATCAAAATGAATAGTCCAATATGTGTTGTCCGGCTTCTCTTCTGGCATTTGCATCTCTGTCCAGTCATTGATGAAATCAACCAGAGCTTGAGACTTAATTGCAGTACATGGAACATACTTCAGCCCATGAGACCCAAGCTCAATTGCCCACTTGGCAACTCACCCCGTGGCTTCTCTGTTTTGAATAATGTCTCCCAAAGGAGCAAAGCTAACCACAGTGATTGGATGTCCCTGAAAGTAATGCTTAAGCTTCCGGCTTGCCATGAACACCCCATAAACAAGCTTCTGCCAATGTGGATATCGTTGCTTAGATTCAATTAGCACTTCACTAACATAATAAACCGGCCGCTGAACCGGATGCTCCTTGCTAGCCTCCTTGCGCTCTACCACCATAGCCACACTAACAGCCCGTGAGTTGGCAGCCACGTATAACAATAGCGGCTCTTTCTCCATTGGAGCAGCTAGGACCGGCGACTCAGCCAGTTCTGCCTTCAGATCCTCAAAAGCAGCATTCGCAGCATTGCTCCAGACAAAAACATCTGTTTCTTCATCAACTGATATAGAGGCATAGCCTTTTCCCCTAACCGGCTTATGAACCGGCTCAAAGCAGCCACACGACCCGCCAGTCATTGAACATCATTGATGCAGATTGGTTTGGCTAGAGACGTAATTGCCTTGATTTTTTCTGGGTTAACTTCAATACCTCGGGTAGACACCAGAAAACCCAAGAGCTTGCCGGCTGGCACTCCAAAAACACACTTGGCCGGGTTAAGGATCATCTTGTAAACCCAAAGATTATCAAAAGTTTCTTTCAGTTCTGTGACCAAGGTTTCCTCTTCCCTGGATTTCACCACTATATCATCCACATAGGCATGAACATTGCGCCCAATTTGATTGTGAAGACAATTCTGGACACACTGCTGGTAAGTTGCCTGAGCACTCTTAAGCCCAAAAGGCATAGACACATAGCAGAAAGCCCCAAAAGGAGTTATAAAAGCTGTCTTCTCTTGATCCTTAACTGCCATCTTAATCTGATAATAACCGGAATAAGCATCTAAGAAACTCAGCTTTTGATCTTAACCACTTCAAAGGTTAATTTTTCTGCTTTGGAGTCATAGTCATCCCCAAAGGCTACTTCTACTTCGATCTTATCAACCGGGTATGCCGACTTACCAGGTACCACACCATGAAAAACAGTGTTAGATTATAGTGCTCCCCTACCCTGTATAGCCTTTTTTCCTCTTTCTTTCTTTGTTCTTTTATTTCTTTCCTCACCTTGAGGATACCCTATATGTGTTTGCTTGTTTTTTTAATAAAATGCTGTGGGGTGCAAGCCCTGCAGTCTTCATGGTAAAAAAAATAGTGTTAGATTGTTTAAGATTTTTATCCGTCAATCCCATCTGGCGGAACGTCTCATAGTAAAGGATGTTGATGTTGCTGCCTCCATCCATGAGTACCTTAGTAATCTTATACCCACCAACCTGAGGTGCCACTACCAAAGCCAAGTGACCCGGATTATCAACCCGGGGTGGGTGATCCCCTCTGCTCCATACAATAGGTTGCTCCGACCAACGTAAATAACGTGGAATTGCCGGCACAACGGCATTGACGGCCCTCTTGTGGAGCTTCTGGTCCCTCTTAAATAAACTGGTAGTAAAGACATGATACTGTCCGCTACTCAACTGTTTCGAGTTGCCCTGATAGCCGGATTGCTGTTGCTACTGATTCCCTTGGCTGTGTTGCTGATTATACCCTCCTTGGTGACCAGGATAACCATGACCGTGAAAACCTCCTCCGCTTGAACCGGCGCCCGGACCCTGAAAGCCGCCTCTACCTGAGCCGCCACCTGGGCCGTGACCCCCATAAAATGCATTTGAATTTTTGAATGCCTTCATGATCATGCAATCCTTCCACAAGTGGGTGGCTGGTTTCTCCCGGGTGCCATGTTTTGGACAAGGTTCGTTCAACAAATGCTCAAGGGTGGGGCCTGATGTCGGGTGGTAGGTGCAACATATGCCAACGGGTGGTTTATCATTATGGGAGCCAGTAAATCATCGCCGGTGCCTGGAAACGGGATGAGGCGAAGACATGCACGCCGGTGAATCTTACCCAGCTTCGGGGCTCTCCGTGGAGATAACACCTCTACTGCTGCTCTGCGGGGTCTCCGCATGATCACTAGATTAACAAGTAGCTACACGATGCTCCTAGAGCTGTTTGGTGAGAGGAGGAAGAAGGGCACGGCTCGCTCTCTTCTTCTCCTTGCGTGGTGTCTAGAACTAGCAGGGATCAACCCTTTGCATGGGTGTCCCGGGGGGTTTATATAGGCCTACCCCCCGGGGGTACAATGGTAATCCGGCTAGGCGTGGGGCCCAGCCGTCTATGACTACGCTCGCCGGCTTCTGCGCCGACTGCTAGGGCCCGCCGGCTGGTGGGTCCCACCGGCTGCCGGCTCCTCGGCCGACAGGCAGGTCCCACTGTTTAGGGCCTTGTCGGCGGCTGGTTACTGTTGCTCAATCCTGGTGACGAGGGCTTCGTCGAAGTAGGCGTGGCTATAGTGCCGCCGTCCGGCAGGTGATCACTGTAGCCTCACCGCGTCTTGTCCCCTTAAGGGGGCGCCTCCTTCAAGGGAGGCGGTTGGCCGGCTATGGAGAGCCGGCTTTGTCTTGGGCCGACTTGGGGATGCACGGCCGCCTTCGGGTGTCTCTCTACCCGAAGGGGCCGACTGCCCATGGGCCGTACTGGTAGTCCATCGTGGATGACATCAGGGTCAACGTGGCAACAGTGCCGCGCCGGACGGGTCATGGCCACCCATACGGTGCACTGTGCCAGTCGTGCTCCAGGATTCGGGGGTGGCAGGCTTCACTGTAGCCACACCCAGTCACATCGCCGTGAAGGGGATGCAAACTTTGAGGGTACGGTCTTGACCACTTTGTGGGAGCCGGCTTCTTGGAGTCGGCCTTCTCGCGGTCGGCTTCTCGAAGCCGGCCCTCCCGTGGCTTTCTTCACGAGGGCTAAAGTCGGGCCGCCTTCCGATAGCCGGCCTGGGAGACAGCCGGCAAGGGGAAGGCGGCCCAGGTCTTGGATCCTTGAGAGCCGGATGGGCTCGTAATTTTTGCAGAAGGGCCAGGGGAAGCCGGCTAGGCCACCCATGGCTATTTACTCCAACAGTAGTCCCTGAAGCTGATCGAGCTTGGAGGCTGGTAAAGGGACGAGAATCTTGGTCAGCTTCCTATCCTGAGGGGCCGGCCTTGCTAGTGTGTGCCGACTTCGGAGAGCTCCGTATCTTGCAGGCGGGAACGCAGTCGACCCGCGAGCTGACCGCAGGCTTTCCCGCGGGCCATGTGGCAGTGAAGCCCTGCCAGCGCACGCGCGCAACGAGACGCCGTTGCAGGCCCGGGCCCGCCACTCCTAGGCCTCGGCCCGAGCGCGGATCTTCTGCGGCCTACGTGGACCGCTCACCTTCCCGCGGCGATTTTATTACGCCATTAGGGCGCAATAATCGCGGGACGTGGGGGAGTGGGCATAGTTGATCCCCACGTTCCCCCATGCCGCGCCTCCTCGGCTCCGCCGTGCAGTCCATAAGTAGGGGGAGGAGGGGGAGCGGCAGAGGCTTCGCACGCTCTCCCTCGCTCCGCCCCCTTTCGCCTTCATTCTTCTTCTTCTCGTCACCGCAGCCACCCACCGCCGCACCATTCCGCCGCCGCATCGCCTCGCTTCCATGGCGCTGTCGAGCTCATGGGATGGCTCCAACGTCCATGAGGACCACGTCGAGATCCTCCGCCAGACACGACGCCTGCGCGGCAAGAGCTTCATGCGGGTCCGTCGAGCGCCGGAGAACGAGGTTTCGCCGGCACCGGAGGAGGGCGAGCGGGTTATCTTCCGCTCGCACTGCCTTCCGGCGAGCGGGTTTCTCCGTTCCTTCCTCGAGTTCTACAACCTTCAGCCCCATCACCTCACGCCCAACGCGGTGATGCTGCTGTCGGCCTTCGTCACCCTCTGCGAAGGTTACCTTGGGGTCCTCCCCATGCTTGAGCTCTGGGGGGAATTCTTCCAGAGCAAACTCGGCACCGTCGTCGCGGGCGTGACCGCCCCCTGCGGGGCCTATATCGCCATGAGGCGGTCGAGCGAGAACAACCCGTTCCCGCCCATCCCGCTGATCCAGTCGGTGAAGCTCTGGCACAAGTCATACTTCTACGTGAAGAACGTCGCCCAGCAAGGCGACTACGTCAACCTGCCGGCTTACGTAGCTGGCCTGCCGGCTGGAAGGCAACCCTCGTGGAGCTACCGGGCCAGGTAATTGTCTCAGGCCGGGAACGCAGCCATCTCCCGGCTTCGGGTGATGATCCAGGCGGAAGGCCTGACCGGAGCCGACTTGCTGGCCGCCTTCGTGGAGCGCCGGTTACTTCCTCTCCAAAGCCGGCCTCACATGATTTGTCAGATGAGCGGCCGCTTCGACCCAAGCCGGCTGAGCACCAGGGAGATGCCTCATGCTGAGGTGTCGTACATGGTGAATTACATCTCCAACTGCAAGCTCGCCGAGGACTGGCGATACGGCAAGGTGCCGTACTCTCGCGCCAACCCTCCGCCCGTGGTAGGTTTTTCCTTCTTTTCTCCTGTTGGTGGCTGGCCTTATGATAGCCGGCTTCTGATTAGTTGGTTCTCCCCTAGCAGAACCCTCTCCTTCCGCCGACGACCATGGCCGCAGGGGTAGAGTGCCAGGTCGTCCCCGACCGCGCGGTGGACGACGCCGACGACCCGGACTTGGGAGCAGCCACCATGGAAGACGCCATCGTGGGGGAAAGCAACGAGCCCGGAGGCGCGGGCCTCACGGCCGGCTTCGAGGACTGGTCGGATGATGCCGAGGTCGAAGTCGCCCCACGTCACCAGCCGGCACCTGATCATCAAGGCGCGAGCTCGTCCGCCGCGCCGGCTGCTGGCGGCGGCGCCTAGAAGCGCCGGGCCGTGTCAATCCTCTTCGGCAAGGCGGTGAAGCAGCCACAGGTGATCTCAGCGTAAGTCGTCGAATGCTTGGACGCATATTTTTGTTGTTGTTCTTTTCGATTGAAAACTCTTCTAAACCTTTCTTTGGTCGCCGGACAGGGCGCCGCTTTCCCTTGAGCGGGGTCCGGGCGGCTCCGTAGTCGGGCCGACTAGAGGGTCTTCAGGCTCCCGCCGCGTGGACCCCCGCGCCGACCTCAGGGAGGCCACGGAGCGGAACGATCGTGAAGCGCGGGAGAAGCGGGAGGTGGAGGAGCGAAGGGCCGCCCAAGCAGCGAAGGAGCAGGCCGATGCGGCATCCAAAGCCGGGGCGGAGGAGGCAGCCGTGGAGACAGAGGGGGAGGCTTCGCACAACCAGCCTCCGCTGCTCGCCATTCCCCTCCGCGCCGTGGCCCCCAACATCCCAGTGCCCCTGTCAGAGGAAGTCGACCAAGAGCCACCGGCGATGGAGGGGAGGGAGGTCCAAGTGGCTTACGTGGAAAGAACGCCGCAAACGGCGCCGACCGGAGCGGGCCAAGGCGGCCAATCTGCCGCGGCGCCAGAGCAGCCGGCCGGTGGTGAGCCGGCAGCAGGAGCCGGCCCCGAGGTGCAGCCAGCAACGCGCCGGCGTGCGGGCGGAGGCACCGCCGCGCCGGAGCCGCACCGAGTTACGGGTGCCGGCCAGACGGCGGAGGCCTTGGAGGCGGCCAGCACCGCCACGTCCGAGTGGACTCCCAGTCGGGGGACGGGCGAGCTGAACGTGGCGACCCAAGAGGTTCGGAACCGGCTTCAGGCCCAGGCCGCCTCGCTGTAGCAGTACACCCAAGAATTCCTAGCGACGCGGGCCGTCATCCAGGTGAGTCTCCTAGCCTTGTTTGTTTTGTTTTCTTGATTTCTTCCGTGGGGGCGCGTCAGCGCACCCACTGGGTGTAGTCCCTGAGTTCCGAGTCGGCTGCTGCGCAGGCGGCTCGGAACTTACTAGGTCTTGACAACCATCTTATACCCGCCTCCTGTCTGTCCTTTTAGGAGTATCATAACCTCCGTGCTGCCGCCTTCAACTCCCAGGCTCAGGAGCTGGGCCGGAGAACCGAAGACCTGGTCAACAGCCGGAGTGCGTCCTTGTTTTCGTTCATCTCCTGTGGGGGCGCGTCAGCGCACCCACTGGGTGTAGTCCCCGAGATTCGGGCCGACTGCTGAGCAGTCGGGTCGGATCTTCCCTGACGACTTCTTCCTCATTGGTTTTTCTTTTGTCTTTCGTGCTTGCAGGGGCCAATGCCGACTTGAGGGGGCAGCTCAGCGAGGCGCAGGCCGCCCTTCGCATCAAGGAAACCGAGCACGCCGCCTTGGTCCTGGAGCATGACCGCCTGGCCAAGAAGCTGGCTGACCAGGAGGAGAGCCACAAGGCGGCCCTGAAGGAAGCACAGGATAGCGAAGCCGCCTTGAAGGCCGAGTTCGAGACTGAGGCGGCGGGCTGGGCTGAGACCAGGCAAGCGCTGGATGCAGGCTTCGGCCGTATTGAGGACTTGATCGACGGTAAGCCTCCTTCCTCGCTCCTTACCTGGCCCTTGCCGCCTGATTTTTGCTCTGACTTGTGCTGCTTTTTATTCTCAGTGCAGAATACTTCCCTAGCTACTCCGCCTTCGCCGCCCAAACCATCGAGGCCCATCGCGAAGCGCGTCGTCAGGCGGGGGCCGACTGTTGGGGAACTTAGTAATTTCAAAAAAATTCCTACGCACACGCAAGATCATGGTGATGCATAGCAACGAGGGGGAGAGTCTGATCTACGTACCGTTGTAGATCGCAACGGAAGCGTTGACACAACATAGAGGAAGTAGTCGTACGTCTTCTTCCCGATTCGACCGATCCAAGCACCGTTACTCCGGCACCTCCGAGTTCTTAGCACACGTACAGCTCGATGACGATCCCCGGGCTCCGATCCAGCAAAGCTTCGGGGAGGAGTTCCGTCAGCACGACGGCGTGGTGACGATCTTGATGTTCTACCGATGCAGGGCTTCGCCTAAGCACCACAACGATATGATCGAGGTGGAATATGGTGGCAGGGGGCACCGCACACGGCTAAGGAACGATCACAATGATCAACTTGTCTGTCTAGATGTGCCCCCTGCCTCCGTATATAAAGGAGCCAAGGGGGAGGGGTGCGGCCAGCCCTATGGAGGCGCAGGAGGAGTCCTACTCCTACCGGGAGTAGGACCCCCCCCCCCAATCCTAGTTGGAATAGGAATCCTCAAGTGGGGAGAGAGAGAAGGGGGGCCGGCCACCTCTCCTAGTCCTAATAGGAGTAGGGGAGGGGGGAGGCGCGCAGCCACCTTGGGCTGCCCCTTTCATCTTTCCACTAAAGCCCACTAAGGCCCATATGGTTCCCGGGGGTTCCGGTAACCTCCCGGTACTCCGGTAAAATCCCGATTTCACCCGGAACACTTCCGATATCAAAACATAGGCTTCCAATATATCAATCTTTATGTCTCGACCATTTCGAGACTCCTCGTCATGTTCGTGATCACATCCGGGACTCCGAACTAACTTCGGTACATCAAAATGCATAAACTCATAATAACTGTCATTGTAACGTTAAGCGTGCGGACCCTACGGTTCGAGAACAATGTAGACATGACTGAGACACATCTCCGGTCAATAACCAATAGCGGGACCTGGATGCCCATATTGGCTCCTACATATTCTACGAAGATCTTTATCGATCAGACCGCATAACAACATACGTTGTTCCCTTTGTCATCGGTATGTTACTTGCCCGAGATTCGATCGTCGGTATCCAATACCTAGTTCAATCTCGTTACCGGCAAGTCTCTTTACTCGTTCCGTAATACATCATCCCGCAACTAACTCATTAGTTGCAATGCTTGCAAGGCTTATGTGATGTGCATTACCGAGAGGGCCCAGAGATACCTCTCCGATGATCGGAGTGACAAATCCTAATCTCGAAATACGCCAACCAACATTTACCATTGGAGACACCTGTAGAGCTCCTTTATAATCACCCAGTTACATTGTGACGTTTGGTAGCACACAAAGTGTTCCTCCGGCAAAAGGGAGTTGCATAATCTCATAGTCATAGGAACATGTATAAGTCATGAAGAAAGCAATAGCAACATACTAAATGATCGGGTGCTAAGCTAATGGAATGGGTCATGTCAATCAGATCATTCAACTAATGATGTGACCTCGTTGATCAAATAACAACTCTTTGTTCATGGTTAGGAAACATAACCATCTTTGATTAACGAGCTAGTTAAGTAGAGGCATACTAGTGACACTCTGTTTGTCTATGTATTCACACATGTATTATGTTTCCGGTTAATACAATTCTAGCATGAATAATAAACATTTATCATGATATAAGGAAATAAATAATAACTTTATTATTGCCTCTAGGGCATATTTTCTTCAGTCTCCCACTTGCACTAGAGTCAATAATCTAGTTCACATCGCTATGTGATTAACACCAATAGTTCAAATCTTTATGTGATTGGTTCACATCTCCATGTGACTAACACCATAAAGGTTTACTAGATTCAATAATCTAGATTACACAGTAATGATTCTAACACCCATGGAGCCTTGGTGCTGATCATGTTTTGCTCGTGGAAGAGGCTTAGTCAATGGGTCTGCAATATTCAGATCCGTATGTATCTTGGAAATCTCTATGTCTCCCACCTGGACTAGATCCCGGATGGAATTGAAGCGTCTCTTGATGTGCTTGGTCCTTTTGTGAAATCTGGATTCCTTTGCCAAGGCAATTGCACCAGTATTGTCACAAAAGATTTTCATTGGACCCGATGCACTAGGTATAACACCTAGATCAGATATGAACTCCTTCATCCAGACTCCTTCGTTCGCTGCTTCCGAAGCAGCTATGTACGCTGCTTCACATGTAGATCCCGCTACGACGCTTTGTTTAGAACTGCACCAACTAACAGCTCCACCGTTTAATGTAAACACGTATCCGGTTTGCGATTTAGAATCGTCCGGATCAGTGTCAAAGCTTGCATCAACGTAACCTCTTACGGTGAGCTCTTTGTCACCTCCATATACGAGAAACATATCCTTAGTCCTTTTCAGGTATTTCAGGATGTTCTTGACCGCTGTCCAGTGATCCACTCCTGGATTACTTTGGTACCTCCCTGCTAAATTTATAGCAAGGCACACATCAGGTATGGTACACAACATTGCATACATGATAGAGCCTATGGCTGAAGCATAGGTAACATCTTTCATTTTCTCTCTATCTTCTGCAGTGGTCGGGCATTGAGTCTGACTCAACTTCACACCTTTTAACACAGGCAAGAACCCTTTCTTTGCTTGATCCATTTTGAACTTCTTCAAAATCTTATCAAGGTATGTGCTTTCTGAAAGTCCAATTAAGCGTCTTGATCTATCTCTATAGATCTTTATGCCTAATATGTAAGCAGCTTCACCGAGGTCTTTCATTGAAAAACTCTTATTGAAGTATCCCTTTATGCTATCCAGAAATTCTATATCATTTCCAATCAGCAATATGTCATCCACATATAATATTAGAAATGCTACAGAGCTCCCACTCACTTTCTTGTAAATACAGGCTTCACCGAAAGTCTGTATAAAACCAAATGCTTTGATCACACTATCAAAGCATTTATTCCAACTCTGAGAGGCTTGCACCAGTCCATAAATGGATCGCTGGAGCTTACACACTTTGTTAGCTCCCTTTGGATCGACAAAACCTTCCGGTTGCATCATATACAACTCTTCTTCCAGAAATCCATTCAGGAATGCAGTTTTTACATCCATCTGCCAAATTTCATATTCATAAAATGCGGCAATTGCTAACATGATTCTGACAGACTTAAGCATCGCTACGGGTGAGAAGGTCTCATCGTAGTCAACTCCTTGAACTTGTCGAAGACCTTTTGCGACAAGTCGAGCTTTGTAGACAGTAACACTACTATCAGCGTCCGTCTTCCTCTTGAAGATCCATTTATTCTCAATTGCTTGCCGATCATCGGGCAAGCTAACCAAAGTCCAAACTTTGTTCTCATACATGGATCATATCTCATATTTCATGGCCTCAAACCATTTCGCGGAATCTGGGCTCATCATTGCTTCCTCATAGTTCGCAAGTTCGTCATGGTCTAGTAACATGACTTCCAGAACAGGATTACCGTACCACGCTGGTGCGGATCTCACTCTGGTTTACCTACGAGATTCGATAGTAACTTGATCTGAAGTTACATGATCATCATCATTAGCTTCCTCACTAATTGGTGTAGTAGTCACAAGAACAGATTTTTGTGATGAACTACTTTCTAATAAGGGAGAAGTTACAATTACCTTATCAAGTTTTCTACTTTCCTCCCACTCACTTCTTTCGAGAGAAACTCCTTCTCTAGAAAGGATCCATTCTTAGCGACGAATGTCTTGCCTTCGGATCTGTGATAGAAGGTGTACCCAACAGTCTCCTTTGGGTATCCTATGAAGACACATTTCTCTGATTCGGGTTCGAGCTTATCAGGTTGAAGCTTTTTCACATAAGCACCGCAGCCCCAAACTTTAAGAAATGACAACTTTGGTTTCTTGCCAAACCACAGTTCATAAGGCGTCGTCTCAACGGATTTTGATGGTGCCCTATTTAACGTGAATGCGGCCGTCTCTAGAGTGTATCCCCAAAACGATAACGGTAAATCAGTAAGAGACATCATAGATCGCACCATATCTAGTAAAGTACGATTACGACGTTTGGACACACCATTACGCTGTGGTGTTCCAGGTGGCGTGAGTTGCGAAACTATTCTATAATTTTTCAAATGTACACCAAACTCGTAACTCAAATATTCTCCTCCACGATCAGATCGTAGAAAGTTTATTTTGTTGTTACGATGATTTTCAACTTCACTCTAAAATTCTTTGAACTTTTCAAATGTTTCAGACTTATGTTTCATTAAGTAGATATACCCATATGTGCTTAAATCATCTGTGAAAGTGAGAAAATAACGATATCCGCCACGAGCCTCAATATTCATCGGACCACATACATCGGTATGTATGATTTCCAACAAATCTGTTGCTCTCTCCATAGTACCGGAGAACGGTGTTTTAGTCATCTTTCCCATGAGGCACGGTTCACAAGTACCAAGTGATTCATAATCAAGAGGTTCCAAAAGCCCATCAGTATGGAGTTTCTTCATGCGCTTTACACCGATATGACCTAAACGGCAGTGCCACAAATAAGTTGCAGTATCATTATCAACTCTGCATCTTTTGGCTTCAACATTATGAATATGTGTGTTACTACTATCGAGATTCATCAAAAATAGACCACTCTTCAAAGGTGCATGACCATAAAAGATATTACTCATAAAAATAGAACAACCATTATTCTCTGATTTAAATGAATAACCGTCTCGCATCAAACAAGATCCAGATATAATGTTCATGCTTAACGCTGGCACCAAATAACAATTATTTAGGTCTAATATCAATCCTGAAGGTAGATGTAGAGGTAGCGTGCCGACCGCGATCACATCGACTTTGGAACCGTTTCCCACGCGCATCGTCACCTTGTCCTTCGCTAGTGTTCGCTTAATCCGTAGTCCCTGTTTCGAGTTGCAAATATTAGCAACAGAATCAGTATCAAATACCCAGGTGCTACTGCGAGCTCTAGTAAGGTACACATCAATAACATGTATATCACATATACCTTTGTTCACCTTGCCATCCTTCTTATCCGCCAAATACTTGGGGCATTTCCGCTTCCAGTGACCAGTCTGCTTGCAGTAGAAGCACTCAGTTTCAGGCTTAGGTCCAGACTTGGGTTTCTTCTCCTGAGCAGCAACTTGCTTGCCGTTCTTCTTGAAGTTCCCCTTCTTCTTCCCTTTGCCCTTTTTCTTGAAACTAGTGGTCTTGTTAACCATCAACACTTGATGCTCCTTTTTGATTTGTACCTCCCCTACTTTCAGCATTGCGAAGAGCTCGGGAATAGTCTTGTTCATCCCTTGCATATTATAGTTCATCATGAAGCTCGTAGCTTGGTGGCAGTGATTGGAGAATTCTGTCAATGACGCAATCATCTGGAAGATTAACTCCCATCTGAATCAAGTGATTGTTATACCCAGACATTTTGAGTATATGCTCATTGACAGAACTGTTCTCCTCCATCTTGCAGCTATAGTACTTATTGGAGGCTTCATATCTCTCAATCCGGGCATTTGCTTGAAATATTAACTTCAACTCCTGGAACATATCATATGCTCCATGACGTTCAAAACGTCGTTGAAGTCCCGATTCTAAGCCGTAAAGCATGGCACACTGAACTATCGAGTAGTCATCAGCTTTGCTCTGCCAGACGTTCATAACATCTGGTGTTGCTCCAGCAGCAGGCCTGGCACCCAGCGGTGCTTCCAAGACGTAATTCTTCTGAGTAGCAATGAGGATAATCCTCAAGTTACGGACCCAGTCCGTGTAATTGCTACCATCATCTTTCAACTTTGCTTTCTCAAGGAACACATTAAAATTCAACGGAACAACAGCACGAGCCATCTATCTACAATCAACATAAATAAGCAAGATACTATCAGGTACTAAGTTCATGATAAGTTTAAGAACTCCCACTTAGATAGACATCCCTCTAATCCTCTAAGTGATTACGTGATCCAAATCAACTAAACCATAACCGATCATCACGTGAGATGGAGTAGTTTTCAATGGTGAACATCGTTTATGTTGATCATATCTACTATATGATTCACGCTCGAACTTTCCGTCTCCGTGTTCCGAGGCAATATCTGCATATGCTAGGCTCGTCAAGTTTAACCTGAGTATTCTGCGTGTGCAAAACTGGCTTGCACCCGTTGTACATGGACGTAGAGCTTATCACACCCGATCATCACGTGGTGTCTGGGCACGACGAACTTTGGCAACAGTGCATACTCAGGGAGAACACTTCTTGATAATTTAGTGAGAGATCATCTTATAATGCTACCGTCAATCAAAGCAAGATAAGATGCATAAAAAGATAAACATCACATCAATCAATATAAGTGTTATGATATGGCCATCATCATCTTGTGCTTGTGATCTCCATCTCCGAAGCACCGTCATGATCACCATCGTCACCGGCACGACACCTTGATCTCCATCGTAGCATCGTTGTCGTCTCACCAATCTTATGCTTCCACGACTATCACTACCGCTTAGTAATAAAGTAAAGCATTACATCGCGATTGCATTGCATACAATAAAGCGACAACCATATAGCTCCTGCCAGTTGCCGATAACTCGGTTACAAAACATGATCATCTCATACAATAAAATTTAGAATCATATCTTGACCATATCACATCACAACATGCCCTGCAAAAACAAGTTAGACGTCCTCTACTTTGTTGTTGCAAGTTTTACGTGGCTGCTACGGGCTTTAAGCAAGAACCAATCTCACCTACGCATCAAAACCACAACGATAGTTTGTCAAATAGACTCTGTTTTAACCTTCTCAAGGACCGGTCGTAGCCACTCTCGGTTCAACTAAAGTTGGAGAGACAGTCGCCCGCAAGCCATCTATGTGCAAAGCACGTCGAGGGAACAGGTCTCGCGTAAGCGTACGCGTAATGTTGGTCCGGGTCGTCTCGTCCAACAATACTGCTGAACCAAAGTATGACATGCTGGTAGGCAGTATGACTTGTATCGCCCACAACTCACTTGTGCTCTACTCGTGCAAATAACATCAAACCATAAAACCTAGGCTCTGATACCACTATTGGGGAACGTAGTAATTTCAAAAAAATTCCTACGCACACGCAAGATCATGGTGATGCATAGCAACGAGGGGGAGAGTCTGATCTACGTACCCTTGTAGATCACAACGGAAGCGTTGACACAACGTAGAGGAAGTAGTCGTACGTCTTCTTCCCGATCCGACCGATCCAACCACCGTTACTCCGGCACCTCCGAGTTCTTAGCACACGTACAACTCGATGACGATCCCCGGGCTCCGATCCAGCAAAGCTTCGGGGAGGAGTTCCGTCAGCACGACGGTGTGGTGACGATCTTGATGTTCTACCGACGCAGGGCTTCGCCTAAGCACTACAACGATATGATCGAGGTGGAATATGGTGGCAGGGGGCACCGCACACGGCTAAGGAACGATCACAATGATCAACTTGTCTGTCTAGAGGTGCCCCCTGCCTCCGTATATAAAGGAGCCAAGGGGGAGGGGTGCGGCCAGCCCTATGGAGGCGCAGGAGGAGTCCTACTCCTACCGGGAGTAGGACCCCCCCCCCCAATCCTAGTTGGAATAGGAATCCTCAAGTGGGGAGAGAGAGAAGGGGGGCCGGTCACCTCTCCTAGTCCTAATAGGACTAGGGGAGGGGGGAGGCGCGCAGCCACCTTGGGCTGCCCCTTTCACCTTTCCACTAAAGCCCACTAAGGCCCATATGGTTCCTGGGGGTTCCGGTAACCTCCCGGTACTCCGGTAAAATCCCGATTTCACCCGGAACACTTCCAATATCCAAACATAGGCTTCCAATATATCAATCTTTATGTCTCGACCATTTCAAGACTCCTCGTCATGTCCGTGATCACATCCGGGACTCCGAACTAACTTCGGTACATCAAAATGCATAAACTCATAATAACTGTCATCGTAACGTTAAGCGTGCGGACCCTACGGTTCGAGAACAATGTAGACATGACTGAGACACATCTCCGGTCGATAACCAATAGCGGGACCTGGATGCCCATATTGGCTCCTACATATTCTATGAAGATCTTTATCGGTCAGACCGCATAACAACATACGTTGTTCCCTTTGTCATCGGTATGTTACTTGCCCGAGATTCGATCGTCCGTATCCAATACCTAGTTCAATATCGTTACCGGCAAGTCTCTTTACTCGTTCCGTAATACATCATCCCGCAACTAACTCATTAGTTGCAATGCTTGCAAGGCTTATGTGATGTGCATTACCGAGAGGGCCCAGAGATACCTCTCCGACGATCGAAGTGACAAATGCTAATCTCGAAATACGCCAACCCAACATCTACCATTGGAGACATCTGTAGAGCTCCTTTATAATCACCCAGTTACATTGTGACGTTTGGTAGCACACAAAGTGTTCCTCCGGCAAACGGGAGTTGCATAATCTCATAGTCATAGGAACATGTATAAGTCATGAAGAAAGCAATAACAACATACTAAACGATCGGGTGCTAAGCTAATGGAATGGGTCATGTCAATCAGATCATTCAACTAATGATGTGACCTCGTTGATCAAATAACAACTCTTTGTTCATGGTTAGGAAACATAACCATCTTTGATTAACGAGCTAGTTAAGTAGAGGCATACTAGTGACACTCTATTTGTCTATGTATTCACACATGTATTTTGTTTCCGGTTAATACAATTCTAGCATGAATAATAAACATTTATCATGATATAAGGAAATAAATAATAACTTTATTATTGCCTCTAGGGCATATTTCCTTCACCGACATCGCGCCGGACGCGAATCGCATGCTTGAGGAGCAGCTCTTGGCAGTCCAAGCGCGGCTGCAGCTGGCTCATCATATGCTCCGCCGCGTCCAGCGCGCCGGGGCGCAGGTGCTGGCCGCCCTCTAGCCCGGCGAGATGATTCCCCGCACCCCAAGCCGGACAGCCGACTGGCTGGAGGTTGCGGTTGGCCGCTTTGTGGCCTGGAAGGCGTCGGCGGCCCGGCTTGGAGCTGGGCGGGCATTGGGGTTCGTCCGAGCTTGGTATCCAGGGCTGAACCTAGACCAACTGCGCACCTGGCGGCTGGAGGCCGACGCAGAGCTGGAGGAGGTGCGGCCGGCTATTGCTCCGTGCTTCGACGATCACCGAGTGCACCGACATCAGCGTCTTTGCACCTGAGATAAATGATGATGGCATTGCCCAGCTGGAGGAGTGGTTTGGGCTGAACCCGGCGGCGGGTGAGGACTCGGCAGAGGAGATCGCCTCCAGCGACGAAGGCGAAGACGACGAAGAAGAGGAAGGCGAAGACGTCGAGCCAGCCGGTGGAACAGCCCGCCAGCCTTAGTCTGACCGTGCCTCCAGCAACGAGGCACGCACAAGCGTGCCCTCTGCGGGAGGCAGTGATCGTGCCGAGGTTCGCCAGCCGGACACTCCCCCAGCCAGCGCTGCCGTCTCCACCGACCTGCCCGGCTCGTTAGTCGGTCCGCTGGCTTAATCTGCCGTCCTTGTTTTTTCCTGTTTGTTTCCTTCTGAACAATTTTATTAAGCTTTCGCAGTTCCACCCACTGGGGGTGTGTCCAAACTATGTTGAATGCTGGCCTCTTGGAGGTCTTTTATGTAAATATTATCGTGTGTATGTTTGCTTTCCCTTCACATATGCTTTTTATCCTTAGGCTTTTTCCTTTGCCGCCTTCCCCTTTTGGGGAGGTAAGTACTCGAGCTTTCTTGGATTGAAGTGAAGTGAATGGAAGCCGGCCGGCCGACTACTGTGGTAGCGGTCGGCGGTAGGAGGCAAACCGGCTTTCGTTATATTAGTCCGTTAGTCCCTAGCCATTTTTCGTGTGGGCATCCTTTCCTGCTTTTAACTCTCGCCAGTCGGACAGCTAGTTCTTTGAACTGCGACTTTTGGTCGAGAGAAAGCTTGGGTGCCGGCATGCTACTTGTCTGACTGCGGGTAGGACTTCTAATATAACTCTAGGCGGCCAGTCCCCGGGCCGACTAGTCGAACCCGGTGCCGGACAAAGAAAAAGTGAAATTAATGACAAGGTCATAAGCATGATGTTCTTCATTCATAGATAAAAGATGGCAGTCCCCAAGCTCTCCTCGGGGGGCCTATTGTCTCGTACTTAGTACAAAAGTTAGCGTGATACATACTGCATTTAAACTGTAAAATCTTCGAAGGAGGTTGGCGTTCCATGGTCGTTCCGACTCCTTGCCGGAGTCGTCTCTCTTGCGTGCCTTGGGCTTTTGTGCGTCGATTAGGTAGTAGGAGTCGTTGCCTAGAGCTCTGCTGATGACGAAAGGGCCTTCCCAAGGGGTCGAGAGCTTGTGCTGGCCGGTTGTTCGCTGGATCAGCCGGAGCACAAGGTCGCCCTCTTGGAAGGATCTTGGCCTGACCTTCCAACTATGGTAGCGGCGCAAACCCTGCTGGTAGATGGCCGATCGGCTGAGGGCTAACAGCCGGCCCTCTTCTAGCAGGTCGATGCCATCTTCTCGTGCTTCCTTGGCCTCCGCCTCCGTGTACATGGTTACCCGAGGCGAGTCGAACTCAATTTCGGTTGGTATGACCGCCTCGGAACCATACACATGGAAGAAAGGAGTGAAGCCGGTTGACTTGTTTGGAGTAGTGCGCAGACTCGAGAGGACAGCCGACAGCTCATTGAGCCAACAGCCGGCTGAACGCTCCAGTGGTACGACCAGTCAGGGCTTGATGCCGGAAAGGATGAGGCCATTGGCTCGCTCAACCTGGCCGTTTGACTGCGGGTGGGCAACGGACGCTAAGTCCAGCCGGATACCTTGCGTTGCGCAGAAACGTGCAAAGGCTCCCTTGGCAAAATTCGTGCCATTGTCGGTGATGATGCTGTGTGGCACGCCGTACCGAGTTGTTATATCTGCAATGAGTGTCACAGCAGTCAGCCCATTCAGCTTCTTGATCGGTTTTGCCTCAATCCACTTGGTGAATTTGTCCACGGCGACGAGCAAATGTGTCATGCCGCCGCGCGCCGTCTTGAATGGGCCCATTATGTCCAGTCCCCAAACGGCGAAGGGCCAAGTGAGGGGAATGGTCTTGAGTGCTGAAGCCGGCATGTGTTGCTTGGAGCTGAAGAGTTGGCAACCTTTGCAATGTTTAACCAACTCTTTGGCGTCATCCAACGCAGTCGGCCAAAAGACACCATGGCAGAAGGCTTTGGCAACGAGTGATCTTGAGGCCGCATGGTGGCCGCATTCTCCTTGGTGGATGTCTCTGAGGATTGCAATGCCCTTCTCTTGCTCGACGCATCGCTGGAGGACTCCAGTGACACTGCGCTTGACGAGCTCTCTGTTCACGATTGTGTATGCTCCAGCTCGGCGTTGGACTTGTCTTGCTTCTGTC
This sequence comes from Triticum monococcum, assembly GCA_034509565.1. NCBI lineage: Eukaryota > Viridiplantae > Streptophyta > Magnoliopsida > Poales > Poaceae > Triticum > Triticum monococcum. The sequence goes on along the minus strand of CM067846.1, from coordinate 57,686,513 downwards.
TCGTTAGTCGACAGATCTTGGTTTATTAGGAAGTTGAGGATGGACCGAGCCCATGATGGAGCTGCGACTTCTTCTATTGCCAGTGTGGCTACTGCGACCAGGGCGGGCAGGTTGGGTGGTGAAATGCTGGAGTCGGCCGCCGGCTGTTGTGTTGGTGTAGTCCTCGGGCTGACTACCGCAGTCCCCGAGCCGGGTGTGGCAGTCCCCGGGTCGGGCGTAACTCCGGGAGTCCCCGACACGGCTACTGAAGTCCCCGGGCCGACTGTTGAAGTCCCCGAGTCACCTGCTTGGTTCTTCGTGCCGGAGCCGGCCGCGTCGGGGTCAGGCGGCACGAAGATGGAGTCGGACTCTGGAGACGGCTTGATGGACGGCTTGACGAGGTGTTCTAGAGAGACACCGGTTGGTATTGCTTGCCGAGTGGAGCCTATTCGAGCCAGGGCATCGGCCGGCTCGTTGTCGGCTCACGGTACATGGAGGAATTCGCATCCTTCAAAGTACCCACTGATTTGCTAAACAAGGAAGCGGTAGCTTGCCATGTTTGCGTCCTTGGCATCTCAGTCGCTGGATGATTGCTGGACCACCAAGTCCGAGTTGCCATAACATAGGATCCGGCGAATGCCGAGTTCTTTGGCAAGCCGGAGCCCGTGTATGAGCGCCTCATACTCGGCTACATTGTTGGAGGCGGCAAAGTGAATCTACAGCATGTATCTGAGCTTGGCGCCTTTGGGAGAGGTAAGGACGACGCCGGCTCCCAAGCCGGTGCGCATCTTCGACTCATCGAAGTGCATGCGCCAATGAGTGGAGTCGGCAACCGGCGGCAGGTACTGGGTCTCGGCCCAGTCGACGAGGAAGTCGGCCAGTGCTTGGGACTTGATGGCAGTGCGGGGCTGGTAGAAGATCGTGTAAGGGGCCAGCTCGATGGCCCATTTCGCCACCCGGCCGGATGCATCCCGGCTGCCTATGATCTCGGCCAGCGGGGCGGTGCATACGACCGTGATGGGATGCTCTTGAAAGTAGGGCTTCAGCTTCTTGGCGGTGAAGTACACGCCATAACACATCTTTTGGTAGTGCGGGTAGTTCTGCTTTGAGGCGGACAGTACCTCGCTCAAATAGTACACGACCTCTGGACCCACTGGGCTCGGCCCTCTTCTGGGCGTTGGACTACGATGACGGTGCTGACCACCCGACTGGTTGCAGCAATGTAGAGGAACATGGGCTCTTTCTCAGTCGGGGCCGCCAGGACAGGCAGTGTGGGCAGCACCTTCTTCAGCTCGTGAAAAGCTTGGTCGGCTTGGTCATTCCATTCGAAGTGTGTGGTCTTCTTCATGAGGCAGTAGAAAGGGAGGGCTTTCTCTCCGAGCCGGCTGATGAAGCGGTTCAGGGAAGCCAAGCATCCAGTGAACTTCTAGATGTCCAGCAGCTCTTGGTGGGGATCGCCATTCTCTCAATGGCCTTGATCTTTACCGGGTTGCATTCGATGCCGTGTTCGGAGACCAGGAAGCCTAGGAGTTGGCCGGCTGGCACTCTGAACACGCATTTCTCGGGATTGAGCTTGATTTGGAATCGGCGCAGGTTCTCAAATGTTTCTTTGAGATCTTCCAGCAAGGTGCCGCGCTTCTCCGTCTTCACCACAATGTCGTCTACATAGACGTGAGCATTTCTGCCGAGTTGCTTGAGGAGGCACTTCTGCATGCAACGCTGAAAAGTGGCACCGGCATTTCTCAAGCCGAATGTCATAGTCAGGTAGCAGAAGGCTCCGAAGGGCGTGATGAAGGTGGTCTTCAGGCGGTCAGCCGGATCTAACTTTATCTGGTGGTATCCCGAGTAAGCATCCAAGAAACTCAATAGCTCGCATCCGGCCGTGGAGTCTATCACTTGGTCAACCCTTGGCAGGACAAAGGGATCTTTAGGGCAGGCCTTGTTGAGGCTCGTGTAGTCTATGCACATGCGCCACTTGTTGTTCTTCTTTAACACAAGGACCGGGTTGGCAAGCCATTCTGGAAAGAAAACTTCCATAATGAAGCCGACTGCCAGAAGCCGGGCTATCTCTTCTCCCACAATCCTTCTTTTTTCCTCTGACAGTCGGCGGAGGGGTTGTTTGACTGGTTTTGCGTCTTCTCAGATGTGTAGTTTGTGCTCGGCGAATTCCTTCGGAACACCCGGCATGTCCTTGGGGGACCATGCGAAGATATCCCGATTCTCACGGAGGAAATCGGCGAGCTCGCCTTCCTATTTGCTGTTCAGGCCTACCCCGACGACGGCAAACCTCTCGGGGTGCTCGGGGTCAAGAGATATCTTCTTCGTCTCTTTGGCCGGCTGGAAAGATCCTTGGGCATCATACTCCTTGGGGTCGGGGGACAGGACCGACTGCTTGCCGGCCATGGCCACGACCCGGTCCAACACCTTCTTCTCTTCGGCAATCACAAGGGACTCGGCCAGCCGGCTGCTGGCGGCAGCGCACTCGGAGGACTTCTTGTAATCGCCGATTATGGTGATGATGCCCTTGGTGCTCGACATCTTCATCTTGAGGTATGCATAGTGGGGAACCGCCATGAACCTGGCCAAGGCAGGTCGGCCAAGAAACGCATGGTAGGGGCTCTCCAGGTCCACCACTTCAAACCAGATCGCTTCCCGGCGGAAATGCTCCTTGTCCCCAAAGAGTAAATCAATGTTGATCTTGCCAATGGGGGCGCAGGATAAGCCGGGTACGATGCCATGGAACACTGTCCGAGTAGGCATGAGTTGCTTCGTCTTGACATTCAGCTTCTCCAGGGTGTCACGGTACAAGATGTTGATGCTGCTCCCGCCGTCTATCAACACACGGGAGAAACGGGGGGCGCGTCTGTCCGTTGCAAGGGTGGCATCCAGAACCAACGCATAAGAGCCGGGAGACGGCATCACCTCTGGGTGGTCGGCCCGGCTCTAGCTGATAGGTTTTTCTGACCAATGCAAGTGCTCGGCGGGGTTGGCAGCGACCATGTTGACTTCCTGGTGCTCTCGGCGTTTGCCGCGCCGGTCTTCGGGCTGGCTTGTAAAGACGATATAGGCTGCATGCTCGTCGGGGAACTCATCATGCACGGCTTTGACTGCGGGCCGAGCGGCAGGCGGCGGCGGAGCTGGAGGCGGCGGGACGGCAGGCGGAGGCGGTGCGAGCCCTTCGCCTTTGGAGATTCGGGTGAGCCAATGGCACTTCCGGGTTGTGTGGTTGGACGGTTTCGCGCCGCTGTGGAATTTGCATGGGGCGTCGAGAGTTTGCTCGTAGGAGAAGGCCGGCTGCCAAGCCGGCCGGCCGCCCTTGGGTTTCTTGGGCGCGGGCCACCCTTCGGGCGGCACGTCTTCGACTGTGGCCACCTGCCGACTGGCGGGAGGCAGCGCGGGGCCCTTGCGCTTGTGATCGTTCGGGCGTGGGTGTCGGCCGGAATCCCCAGCCGGCGTCTTGGGCGCCGGGTTGAGTACTTTCCCGGATGCGTCTACCCGGAGCTCAGTCTTAATCGAGGAGTCGGCGATGGCGTACTTGTCCGCTATGTCCAGAAGCTCGTCGAGGGTAGTTGGCTCGTCGCAGGGAAGCTTGTGCTTGAGGAGGGTGCCTTCTCAGCACCCGGCAGTGAAGTATTCTATGGCTTGCACCTCGTGCACCCCCTCACAAGAGTTGCGGAGCTCGACCCAACGCATGAGGTAGTCGCGAGTAGACTTGGCGGGGCCTTGTACGCACAAGGAGAGCTGTCTGGGCTTGGGAGCCCGCTTGTAGGTGCTGGTGAAGTTGCGGACGAAAGCTTCCGTGAAATCTAGCCAGCTGTTGATGTTGAAGGGCTTGAGGCTGTTGAGCCAGGTCCGAGCCGTGCCTTGCAGCATGAGGGGCACGTACTTCACGGCAACGCGCCTGTTGCCATTGGCTATGCTAACCGCCGTTGAGTAGTCGATCAACCAATCTTCCGGCTTCACGGAGCAATTGTACTTGGGCGTGTCTCTCGGGAACGAGAACCCTTTGGGGAAAGGCTCGTCGCGGATGCGGGGGTCAAAACAAGGCGGACCGACATTGTCTTCTTCTTCCAGCGCCAGGGATCGCGCCAGGCGGTCGATCCGATGGTGGGCGTCGTTCTCGCCGACTCCTTCACGGCGACCTAGTCGGCCGCTGAGAGTCGGATGCGTCACACGCGGCGGGGCGGGATATCTCTCTCCACGGGACCGAGGCGGAGGCGGGTTGCCTCGCCATTCCACGGCCCGGGGATGGCCTTCTGCGTCTCGCTCGATGGAGATTCGGGTCCGGCTTCGGCTGGCAGCCGACTCTTTCTCGCGCCGTGCGCGGGTGTTGCCCGTAGTCAGCGTCCAGGACGTCGCGCCGTGATCTCGGCGCGGGGGAGGGCTTTCCGCGCGGGGGTCGGCTTCGTGCCGCCGCGTGGCCGCATCGATTAGCTGCTGGATGCGTCTGGTCATGTGGGGAAGTTCTTCGGCCCCCAATCCGTCTAGCTCGTCTACGGCCGCCTGGGCGGCACGCAGGTTCTCGAGTGGAGTGGCATAGACTGGACGGTCGACCCCCAGCATGTCGGCGATGACAGCGCCGCGCTACCTGACAACACGGGCCCGGCTCGGCCCGCCTGGAGCTGGCGTTTCAAAGGCGATGCGGTCGGCTTCGTGCTGGTGGGCCTCAGTGAGGCGTCTTATGGAGGCTAGCCTCTGGCCCTCCGTCAGGAGAGCGAGGCAGCGTGCCTCCAGTGCTTCGTCATCGGCATCAGCCGGGAGCGGGATGGACAAGTCGTGGACCGTCGCGTACGAGGCATCGTGGGCGCTCTTGTCAGCAACGCCGCCGTGGCCGATGACCATCACCTCGGTGGTGATAGCGTCGCAGCCATCGGTCCCCGGAAGTGGGTCGTTGTAGATCGTGACGTTGGTGGGGAAGGTGTCGAGTGAGGCCATGACGGAGTCGACATGCATCGGGTCGGTGGAGCCAACCGACTCCAAGTCCACAGCAGGCTCGCCGGAGACATGGAGCTGGCCGAGGAGGTTGACGAGGTGGTCGGTGCCCGCATCGGAGGCGAGCTTGTCGAAGATGAGGGTCTTGTCGAGGAGATCGGCGAGGTTGCTCGCCGCGCAGATGTTCGTGACGGCTTGCAGCGCGTCGTGGCAAGCGCCATCGGGCGTGCCGGGCGGGCTACGCTCGCTGGGGAGGAAGAGGGTTCCCGTCTAGAACAGGTCTCCGGACGACGGTGCACCTGGCCCCATGGTGGGCGCCAAATGTCGGGTGGTAGGTGCGACATATGCCAACGGGTGGCTTATCATTGTGGGAGCCAGTAAAACATCGCCGGTGCCTGGAAACGGGATGAGGCGAAGACATGCACGCCGACGAATCTTACCCAGCTTCGGGGCTCTTCGTGGAGATAACACCCCTACTGCTGCTCTGCGGCGTCTCCGCATGATCACTAGACGAACAAGTAGCTACACGATGCTCCTAGATCTGTTTGGTGAGAGGAGGAAGAAGGGCACGGCTCGCTCTCTTCTTGTACTTGCGTGCTGTCTAGAACTAGCAGGGATCAACCCTTTGCACGGGTGTCCCGGGGGGTTTATATAGGCCTACCCCCCGGGGGGTACAATGGTAATCCAGCTAGGCGCGGGAGCCAGCCGTCTGTGACTACGCTCGCCGGCTTCTGCGCCGACTGCTGGGGCCCACCGGCTGCCGGCTCCTCGGCCGACAGGCAGGTCCCACCATTCAGGGCCTTATCGGCGGCTGGTTACTGTTGCTCAATCCTGTTGACGAGGGCTTCATCGAGGTAGGCATGGCTACAGTGCCGCTGTCCGGCAGGTGATCACTGTAGCCTCACCGCGTCTTGTCTCCTTAAGGGGGCGTCTCCTTCAAGGGAGGCGGCTGGCCGGCTATGGAGAGCCGGCTTTGTCTTGGGCCGACTGGGGGATGCACGGCCGCCTTCGGGTGTCTCTCTACCTGAAGGGGCCCATCGCCCGTGGGCCGTACTGGTAGTCCATCGTGGATGACATCAGTGTCAACGTGGCAACAGTGCCGCGCCGGACGGGTCATGGCCACCCGTACGGCGCACTATGCTAGTTGTGCTCCGGGATTCGGGGGTGGCAGGCTTCACTGTAGCGACACCCAGTCACATCGCCATGAAGGGGATGGAAACTTTGAGGGTACGGTCTTGACCACTTTGTGGGAGCCGGCTTCTTGGAGTCGGCCTTCTCGCGGCCGGCTTCTCGAGGCCGACCCTCCCATGGCTTTCTTCACGAGGGCTAAAGTCGGGCCGCCTTCTGATAGCCGGCCTGGGAGACAGCCGGCAAGGTGAAGGCGGCCCACGTCTTGGATCCTTGAGAGCCAGATGTGCTCGTAATTTTTGCAGAAGGGCCAGGGGAAGCCGGCTAGGCTACCCATGGCTATTTACTCCGACACCTGACCCGCCCGATCGAGGGGGTTGTCTGCCCTTGCGCCGCTGATTACCACCCTGCGTATTGGTATTGGCAACAAATTCATCAGCCTTACGTTTATTACCTCCTTGATTCGCCGGGTTATGCTGGTGACCCTTGCCATTGCCATTCTTCTTTCCCTTCGTTGCCTTTTCTTCGTCAGACACTGGGTCTTTGGTGGTATCAGAGTCAGCATACTTGACAAGAGCCGCCATCAACGTTCCCATGTCATTACAGTCATGTTTAAGCCGCCCCAACTTCTGCTTCAGAGGTTCAAAACGGCAATTTTTCTCCAACATCAAAACTGCTGAGCCGGCATCCATATTATCAGATGAATGTATTATCTCCTTGACCCGGCGCACCAAATGGGTTGTAGATTCTCCATCCTCTTGCTTGCAATTGGTCAAGTCCACAATCGACATTGGCTGCTTACATGTATCCTTAAAGTTCTGGATGAACCGTCCCTTTAACTCTACCCATGAGCCAATAGAATTGGGTGGCAATCCTTTCAACCAGGTCCGAGCCGTTCCATCCAACATCATGGTAAAATACTTGGCCATTGCAGCATCGCTAACCTCCAACAGCTCCATAGCCATCTCATAACTCTCAATCCAAGCCCCCGGTTGTAAGTCAGCCATGTAATTAGGCACCTTACGAGGCCCCTTGAAATCCGTGGGCAACCGCTCATTGCGTATGGCTGGGACCAAGCAAGGTACGCCTCCGGTTCTTGTGGCCACTCCTGCTTCAATTGAGGTTGCTGGATAAGCCGGAAAGATTTGGTGAGCTGCCTACTCTGCTGCTATCTGAGCCGCCCGTTCCGCCTCTTGACGAATCCTCTCCTGATCCGCCAAGTTAAGGGCTCCAGCCCGCACCAGCTCATGCCTATACGGCCGGTTGTGGCGTTGAGCATTACTTGACATTTCTGCAGACTCCATGTGCCTACTGTAACTCGGGCTCCGGCTTGGGCGAGGGATTGAATGAATCCTGTCTCGACTATAAGAGTATGCATCCTGCTGGGCCAAAGCTGTCTGAAGTAGTTCTCTTACCCTCCGGGTTTCAATGGCTGCTAGCGAGTCGCCTTCCATTGGGAGAGCTGCCAAACGAGCCGATGCTGCGATGAGGTTTTCCATGGGGTTGGATAAGTGAACTGGAGGTGTTGCTACATAACGAGGAGGAGCTGTATTTATGTGAGGCGGCTCCATGGTCCATAGCTAAACCGGTGCACTGGGTGTCGCGACCCGGTTTGCTTTCGGCGGGTTGCTCCCCCGAGCTCCGGGTATATGGAACAGGTTCCTCGGATCCAGCGTTAGAGGCAGACGCGACTGAGTTTTTTGATGCCTCCTCCTCATGACCTCGTTCGATGCATTAAGATCCACCGAGAGCCGGAAAGTTTCTGCTTGAAGCTACTCGGCACGAGCATCCAGAGCTGCTCGTTCTGCTGCCATCCGGGTTTCCTCCACGGCTAGATTTTCCTTTGCTTGCACCATCTCCTCCCGCACGCGTGCCACTTCTGCATCATGCTGGGCTTTATCCGCCAGTTCTACCACAACGGTTAACAGAGCCATCAGTTTATCCATGAGGTCCATTAGAACCTGAGCCGGGGGGCACGCGGGGTCTCCTGACCCAGCAGCTGCCAACCCGGTGGCTGCTGCTATCGCTGCGGTTGAGTTTTGCCCGGGCTGCGTCCCTGCCATGAAGACTCTAGCCCAATTCGGCGGCTCAAGGGGGTCTGAAATACTGCTGCCATCGGAACAGCCCCCGAGCATGCCGTCTTGCAGTTGGTACAACTACTCTGTCTCACCTGTTGATGATGCAGTATTAGAGCAGATGGCCGTCTCCCCGCCTTCCATCGATCCTTCGGAGTATTCACCGCCATGGACGCAGCCTACGAAGGCATGCTTCACAACAGATTGAACACGGGCGGACCCGGCGCGCTGAGCCGTTTCGATGAGGTTGGTGTGGACGTCCGGCTCAGGGCCTGACTAGCCGATCCGGCCGATGAAGACGTGAATTCCGCTGAAGGGGACCCGGTACCCGTACTCGATCGAGCCGGCCTCGGGGCCCCAGCCTTCGTCGTCGATGTAGAGTTTGCCGCGACGACTCTTGGTCATCCGGCCCACATCGTATCCCTTGAGCCCTTCGAAGTTGCCCTTCAAGAACTCAAATCCACCGTGCGCTGGCCCCATGGTGGGTGCCAACTGTCGTGGAATTGTCAAGGCAGATGTCCTAGAGCAAGGACTTAGTCGTAGGGCCATCGCACTAGGAAGCTTAAAGGGGTTAATCGGGACAAAGGACATGAGAGAGTTTTTATACTAGTTCGGCCCCTTACGATGAAGGTAAAAGCCTACGTGTAGTTGGGATTGGTATTGCTGAAGTTTCGATATCCAAGAGGCTCAACTCGCCGGCTTGGTTATCGACTTGGTTGTTTCTTGCCCTAAGCCGCCACCAAGTCATCCCCTTATATACATGGGTTGACGCCTGCTGGCCTACAGAGTCCCGGCCGGCTCATAATCATGTCCGGCTCGGTGACCTTCTTTACATGCCTTTCTTTACAAGTCTTTCCTTACATATGGCGGTTCATAATATCAGGCCTTAAACCGCCTTCAGGCCCTTGGGCCTTCTACAATACTTAATAAACTACAATCTTGGATTTTTACTAGGCTTCTTGTGTAACCCGCCATTGGGGCTGACCCAGCCCCTCCTGGGCGGGTCTCAACTGATAATAATATCCCCAACACTTTCGCTAACGGAGCTCATGAGATTTTCTACTTTAAGTTTTGTGTTGTGAAGTTTTCAAGTTTTGGGAAAAAGATTTGATGGATTATGGAACAAGGAGTGGCAAGAGCCTAATCTAAGGACACCTAAAAGCCCAAGCTTGGGGATGCCCCGGAGGGTATTCCCTCTTTCGTCTACTTCCATTGGTAACTTTACTTGGAGCTATATTTTTATTTACCACATGATATGTGTTTTGCTTGGAGCGTCTTGTATTATTTGAGTCTTTATTTGTTAGTTTTCCACAATCATCCTTGCTGTACGCACCTTTTGAGAGAGACACACATGATTCGGAAATTGTTAGAATACTCTATGTGCTTCACTTATATCTTTTGAGTTATATAGTTTTTGCTCTAGTGCTTCACTTATATCTTTTAGGGCACAGTGGTGGATTTGTTTTATAGAAACTATTGTTCTCTCATGCTTCACTTGGATTATTTTGAGAGTCCTACAAAACAGCATGGTAATTTGGTTTAATTATGTTAGGCATTCAATATTAATAAAAAAATTCTTATGAGTGTGTTGAATACTATGAGAAGTTTGATACTTGATAATTGTTTTGAGATATGGAGATGGTGATATTAGAGTCGTGCTAGTTGAGTAGTTGTGAATTTGAGAAATGCTTGCGTTGAAGTTTGTGATTCCCGTAGCATGCACATATGGTGAACCATTATGTGAAGAAGTTGGAGCATGAATTATTTATTGATTATCCTCCTTATGAGTGGCGCTCGGGGACGAGCGATGGTATTTTCCAACCAATCTATCCCCCTAGGAGCATGCGCGTAGTACTTTGCTTAGATAACTAATAGATTTTTGCAATAAGTATGTGAGTTCTTTATGACTAATGTTGAGTTCATGGATTATACGCACTCTCACCCTTCCACCATTGCTAGCCTCTCAAATACCGCGCACCTTTGGCCGGTATCATACATCCACCATATTCCTTCCTCAAAACAGCCACCATACCTACCTATCATGGCATTTCCATAGCCATTCCGAGATATATTGCCATGCAACTTTCCACCGTTCCGTTTAATATGACACGCTCCATCGTTGTCATATTGCTTTGCATGATCATGTAGTTGACATTTTAGTTGTGGCAAAAACACCGTTCATAATTCTTTCGTACAAGTCACTTATGCACCATTGCTATCCCGGTATACCGCCAGAGGCATTCATATAGAGTCATACTTTGTTCTAGTATCGAGTTGTAATCATTGATTTGTAATTAAATAGAAGTGTGATGATCATCATTCATAGAGTATTGTCCCCCCCCCCCCCAAAAGAGAGAGATAAAGGCCAAAAAAGAAGGCCCCAAAAAATAAAAAATAAGAAGGGACAATACTACTATCCTTTTTCCACACTTGTGTTTCAAAGTAGCACCATGATCTTCATGATAGAGAGTCTCCTATGTTATCACTTTCATATACTAGTGGGAATTTTTCATTATAGAACTTGGCTTGTATATTCCAATAATGGGCTTCCTGAAAATGCCCTAGGTCTTCATGAGCAAGCAAGTTGGATGCACACCCACTTAGTTCTTTTTGTTGAGCTTTCATATACTTATAGCTCTAGTGCATCCACTGCATGGCAATCCCTACTCACTCACATTGATATCTATTAATGGGCATCTCCATAGCCCATTGATATGCCTAGTTGATGTGAGACTATCTCCTCCCTTTTTGTCTACTCCACAACCACCATTCTATTCGACATATAGTGCTATGTCCATGGCTCACACTCATGTATTGCGTGAAGATTGAAATTTTTTTAAAACACCAAAAGTATGAAACAATTGCTTGTCTTGTCATTGGGGTTGTGCATGATTTAACTACTTTGTGTGGTGAAGATGGAGCATAGCCACACTATATGATTTTGTAGGGACAACTTTCTTTGGCCATGTTATTTTGAAGAGACATAATTGCTTAGTTTGTATGCTTGAAGTATTATTATTTCTATATCAATATTGAACTTTTGTCTTGAATCTTTCGGATCTGAATATTCATACCACAATTAAGAGAATTACATTGAAATTATGCCAAGTAGCATTCCACATCAAAAATTCTGTTTTGGACGAGCAGGAATTAAGCTTGGGGATGCTTGATACGTCTCCAACGTATCTATAATTTTTGATTGTTCCATGCTATATTATATCCTGTTTTGGACATTATTGGACTTTATTATACACTTTTATATTATTTTAGGGACTAACCTATTAACCAGAGGCCCAACCGAGAATTGCTATTTTTTTGCCTATTTCAGAGTTTCGCAGAAAAAGAATATCAAACGGAGTCCAAACGGAATGAAACATTCGGGAACGCGATTTTTGGAACGAACATGATCCAGAGGACTTGGACCCTACGTCAAGAAAGCAACCAGGAGGGCATGAGGTAGGGGGCGTGTCTACCCCCTAGGCGCGCCTTCCACCCTCATGGGGCCCATGTTGCTCCACCGACGTACTTCTTCCTCCTATATATACGTACGTACACCCAAACTACTAGATACAAAGCCAAAACCCTAATTCCGCCGCCGTAACTTTCTGTACCCATGAGATCCCATCTTGGGGCCTTTTCCGAAGCTCCGCCGGAGGGGGCATCGATCGCGGAGGGCTTCTACATCAACACCATAGCTTCTCCGATGAAGTGTGAGTAGTTTACTTCAGACCTTCGGGTCCATAGTTATTGGCTAGATGGCTTCTTCTCTCGTTTTGGATCTCAATACAAAGTTCTCCCCCTCTCTTGTGGAGATCTATTCGATGTAATCTTCTTTTGCGGTGTGTTTGTTGAGACCGATGAATTGTGGGTTTATGATCAAGTTTATCTATGAACAATATTTGAATCTTCTCTTAATTCTTTTATGTATGATTGGTTATCTTTGCAAGTCTCTTCGAATTATCAGTTTGGTTTGGCCTACTAGATTGATCTTTCTTGCAATGAGAGAAGTGCTTAGCTTGGGGTTCAATCTTGCGGTGACCTTTCCCAGTGACAGTAGGGGCAGGAAGGCACGTATTGTATTGTTTCCATCGAGGATAAGAAGATTGGGTTTATATCATATTGCATGAGTTTATCCCTCTACATCATGTCATCTTGCTTAAAGCGTTACTCTGTTCTTTTGAACTTAATACTCTAGATGCATGCTAGATAGCGGTCGATGTGTGGAGTAATAGTAGTAGATGCAGGCAGGAGTCGGTCTACTTCTCTCGGACATGATGCCTATATAAATGATCATACCTAGATATTCTCATAACCATGCTCAATTCTGTCAATTGCTCAACAATAATTTGTTTACCCACCGTAATACTTATGCTCTCGAGAGAAGCCACTTGTGAAACCTATGGCCCCGGGTCTATTTTCCATCATATTAATCTTCCGTCAACAAGCTATTTCCTTTTCCATTTATTTTGCTTTCTTTACTTTGCATCTTTATCATAAAAATACCAAAAATATTATCTTATCATATCTATCAGATCTCACTTTCGTAAGTGACCGTGAAGGGATTGACAACCCCTTTATTGCGTTGGTTGCGAGGATTTTATTTGTTTGTGTAGGTGCGAGGGACTCATGCGTAGCCTCCTACTGGATTGATACCTTGGGTCTCAAAAAGTGAGGGAAATACTTACGCCACTATGCTGCATCACCCTTTCCTCTTCAAGGGAAAACCAACGCAGTGCTCAAGAGGTAGCATGGACTCTCATGGCAAAACTTGGTTTAAGGATATTTGGAAGCACAAGTAGTATCTCTACTTGGTGCAAAGAATTTGGCTAGCATGAGAGGGAAAGGCAGGCTCAACATGTTGGACGATCCATGACAATATAATTTATTTTGGATGTAAGAAAACATAACCCATTACGTTGTCTTCCTTGTCCAACATCAACTTTTTAGCATGTCATATTTTAATGAGTGCTCACAATTATAAAAGATGTCCAAGATAGTATATCTATATGTGAAAACATCTCTTTCTTTATTACTTCCTATTAATTGCAACGATGACCAAAAATGTGTTTGTCAAATCTCAACAACTTTTATTCATCATACTCTTTATATGTGAAGTCATTACCCTTTGTAAGATCAACATGATCTCTTTGATTCTTTTTATTCTTTCTTTTATTCCCTCAAGATCATAGTAAGATAATCAAAGACCTTCACTCGAAACTAATCTTTATTATATATAGCTCACAGACTCTATTACATAGAAGGATCATAAAGCAAAACTCAAAACTAAATCATACTAAAACTTTATTCTACTTAATCAAGATATAACCAAAAGGATCGAACTAAGAAAAACAGTAAAGATAGGAGTGTGATGGTGATACGATATTGGGGCACTCCCCCAAGCTTGGCAGTTGCCAAGGGGAGTGCCCATACCCATGTGTTTATATCTCTTTCCTCGAGGGTGGTGATGGTGGAGTTGTTGATGATGTAGGCTTGTCGTCCATCTTCCAAGGCATAGGCTCACCATTGTAAAAGGATGATCGAGTCTCCGGGATCCTCAAATCTGCAGCCAAACTCATCCTCATGAATCTATATTCATACTCACAGTTTTGGTTTTGCAGGTCATAGATCTGGGCTTGAAGGCGCTCAATTTTCTCGTGAAGCTTGAAGATGGCCTCCCCAATGTTCTTGGCATCTAGCTTGTGGTTGATGGTGAACTCCGTGATCATTATATGATTGGCGTCGAGTCCACGTTCCACCATTCCCTGGCACTTGAAAACTTGTTGCTCCATTACCTCGAGCCTTGTCTCCACGCGTCCTTCTTGGTCCCTCAACACCGCGGATGTGCAGCAACCCCTCACGCATCTCAATGGTTTGAGGATGTTGCAGCACTTCCGCGAGGTAGGGGTTGATGACCTTCTTGAAGAACTTGTCCTTGGGGGCACTTGGAGACGTCATGGTGATCTAGATCTGTCAGAAAAACAGCTTGAAACAAAAATAGAGGATATTTGCGTGGTACGGTGGTCAAAACCTTCAGGAGATTATATAGTGAATTTTTACCGACCGAAAGAAGTATCGTGCAAGAAAACGGAGTCCGGAGAGCACACGAGGTGCCCACGAGGCAGGGGGCGCACCCAGGGGGTAGGGCGCGCTCGCCACCCTCATGGACGCCTCGTGTCCTTCCTGGACTACTTCTTATTTTCCTATTTTCTTAAATATTCCAAAATGGAGAAAAATTTCTAATAGAACTATTTTGGAGTCGGTTTACTTACTGTACCACATACCTATTCCTTTCCCGTGTCTGAAACGTTTCAGAAAGTGTCCCTTATATATTCCTCTGGGGTTACGGTTTCAATAACATTAGTTTCAACATTTATTGGATTACCTGAGATATAATGTTTGATTCTTTGACCCTTCACCACCTTCAGATTTGTGCCTTCGAAGTTATTGATTTTTATGGCACCAGAACGATAGACCTCCTCGATAACTTAAGGCCCTTCCCATTTAGAGAGGAGTTTTCCTGCAAAAAATCTTAAACGAGAGTTGTATAGCGAAAAATACTCACCTACATTAAACTCACGCTTTTGTATCCTTTTGTCATGCCATCTTTTAACTTTTTCTTTGAACAGTTTGGCATTTTCATAAGCCTGGGTTCTCCATTCATCAAGTGAGCTGATGTCAAAAAGCCTCTTCTCACCAGCAAGTTGAAATCATAATTGAGCTCTTTAATGGCCCAATATGCCTTATGTTCTAGTTCTAGAGGTAAGTGACATGCTTTTCCATAAACCATTTTATACGGAGACATACCCATAGGATTTTTATATGCAGTTCTATAAGCCCATTATGCATCATCAAGTTTCTTGGACCAATTTTTTCTAGATCTATTAACAGTCTTGTGCAAAATTAATTTAAGCTCTCTATTACTCAAATCTACTTGACCACTAGACTGTGGATGATAAGGAGATGCAATTCTATGATTAACATCATACTTAGCAAGCATTTTACGAAAAGCACCATGAATAAAATGTGAACCACCATCAGTCATTAAGTATCTAGGGACTCCAAACCTCGGAAAAATAACTTCTTTGAGCATCTTAATAGTGGTGTTATGATCAGCACTACTAGTTGGAATAGCTTCTACCCACTTAGTAACGTAATCAATAACAACTAAAATATGTGTATACCGACTAGAGGAAGGAAATAGTCCCATATAATCAAAGCCCCAAACATCAAATGGTTCGATAACAAGTGAATAATTCATAGGCATTTCTTGATGTCTACTAATATTACCAATTCTTTGACATTCATCACAAGAAAAGACAAACGTACGGGCATCCTTGAAGAGAGTAGGCCAATAAAAACAAGATTGCAATACCTTATGCGCAGTTCTATCTCCAGCATGTTGTCCTCCATAAGCTTCGGAGTGACACTTACATAGGATCTGTTCCTGTTCATGCTCAGGTACACAACGTCTAATAACATCATCTACTCCTTCTTTATAAAGATGTGGGTCATCCCAGAAGTAATGTCTTAAATCATAGAAAAACTTTTTCTTTTACTGGTATGTGAAACTAGGTGGTATAAATTTAGCAACAATATAATTAGCATAATCAGCATACCACGGAGCAGTACAAGAAGCATTTATGATAGCTAATTGTTCATCAAGAAAGCTATCATCAATAGGTAGTGGGTCATCAAGAACATTCTCTAACCTAGACAAATTGTCTACAATGGGGTTCTCAGCTCCCTTTCTATCAATAATACGCAAATCAAATTCTTGTAGCAAGAGAACCCATCTAATAAGTCTAGGTTTAGCATCTTTCTTTTGCATAAGATATTTGATAGCAGCATGATCAGTGTGAACAGTTACTTTAGAATCAACAATATAAGGTCTGAACTTATCACAAGCAAATACAACTGCTAAAAATTCTTTTTTAGTAATAGCATAATTTCTCTGGGCACTGTCTACAGTTCTACTAGCATATTGGATAACATTTAAGTTCTTATCAACTCTTTGTCCTAGAACATCACCTATAGCGTAATCACTAGCATCACACATAATTTCAAAGGGTAAATTCCAATCAGGTGGCTGAACAATAGGTGCAGAAATCAAGGCTTTCTTAATTATTTCAAATGCTTCTACACAATCATCGTCAAAGACAAAAGGAACATCTTTTTGTAAGAGATTAGTCAGAGGCCTAGAAATTTTAGAGAAGTCTTTAATGAACCTCCTATAAAAAGCAGCATGACCAAGGAAACTTCTTATACATTTGATGTCCTTAGGACACGAAATCTTTTCAATAGCATAAACCTTACTTTATCAACTTCAATACCTCTTTCAGAAATTTTATGCCCCAAGACAATACATTCATTAACCATAAAGTGGCACTTCTCCCAATTCAAGGCAAGATTAGTTTCTTCACACCTCTGCAAAACTCGCTCAAGGTTGCTTAAACAATCATCAAAAGAAGTTCCATACATGGAGAAATCATCCATGAAAACCTCAACAATCTTTTCACAGAAGTCAGAGAATATAGCATTCATACATCTTTGAAAAGTCGCAGGTGCATTGTATAAACCAAAAGGCATACGTCTATAAGCAAAGGTACCAAAAGGGCAAGTAAAAGTGGTCTTTTCTTGATCCTCTTTTGACACAGGTATTTGAGAGAAACCAGAATAACCATCTAGAAAGCAAAAATGTGTATATTTGGATAATCTTTCTAGCATTTGATTAATAAAAGGTAGAGGGTAATGATCCTTTTTGGTAGCTTTAATTAGTTTGCGGAAATCAATTACCATTCTATAACCTATAACAATTCTTTGTGGGATCAATTCATCTTTATCATTATGAACAACAGTAATACCTCCCTTCTTAGGGACACAATGGACATGACTTACCCACTGACTATCAACAACGGGATAAATTATACCTGCCTCCAGAAGCTTTAGTATTTCTTTTCTTACCACTTCTTTCATCTTAGGATTTAACCGTCGTTAGTGATCAACAACCGGTTTCTTGTCTTTCTCCAATTTTATTTTGTGCTGGCATAGAGTGGGACTAATGCCCTTATGATCATCAAGAGTATATCCAATAGCAGCATAGTGCTTCTTCAGAGTTTTCAATAATTTCTTTTCTTCATGCTCTGAAAGGTAGCACCAATAATAACAGGATATATCTTTTTCTCATCAAGGTAAGCATATTTAAGAGTATTAGGTAATGATTTTAGCTCAAACACGGGATCACCCTTGGGAGGAGGAGGATCTCCTAGGATTTCAACAGGCAAGTTGTGTTTCAAAATAGGTCCCTGTTTAAAGAATACTTCATCTATTTCCCTTCTTTCATTCATAAACATATCATTTTCATGGTCGAGCAAATACTGTTCTAAAGGATCATTAGGAGGCACATCAATAGAAGCAAGACCAGTAATTTCATCTTTACTAGGCAATTCTTTATCATGGGATTGGCTACAAAATTTAGCAAAATTAAACTCATGAGACATATCCCCCAAACCAA
The DNA here is from genome assembly GCA_034509565.1 of Triticum monococcum. NCBI lineage: Eukaryota > Viridiplantae > Streptophyta > Magnoliopsida > Poales > Poaceae > Triticum > Triticum monococcum. The sequence continues at coordinate 57,668,888 of CM067846.1, read as the reverse complement.
TAGTAACAACATCCTTTTTGCAATCTATCCTAGCATTAGCAGTATTCAAGAAGGGTCTACCAAATATAATCATACAAAAGTTATCTTGTGGGGAACCAAGAACAAGAAAATTAGCAGGATATTTAACTTTCGCACACAAGACTTCAACGCCTCTAACAATCCCAACTGGTGAAACAGTGTCTCTATTGGCAATCTTAATTGTAACATCAATTTCCTCTATCTCAGCAGATGCAATATCATGCACAATTTCTTTGTATAAGGAATGAGTTATTGCACTTGCTCTAGCACCCATATCACATAAGCCATGATGACAATGATTTCTTATTTTAACAGAAATAATAGGCATGCCTACAACATGTCTATGTTTATTTTTAGTGTCAGGTTTAGCAATTCTAGCAGCTTCATCACAGAAGTAAATAACATGCCCATCAATATTATCGGCCAAGAGATCTTTAACCATAGCAATACTAGGTTCAACTTTAATTTGCTCAGGGGGTGTAGGTGTTCTAGTATTAGTCTTATGAACCACAGTTGAAGCTTTAGCATGATTCTTTATTCTAACAGGGAAAGGTGGTTTCTCAATATAAGCAGTAGGAACAACATGATCAACATTATAAGTGATAGTCTTTTCTTTAACTTTAATAGGTGCAACTACTTTTAGTTAAATGGGAGGATTATATTTAAACCACTTATCCTTATGGAGATTGATATGAGTAGCAAAGGATTCACAGAAATAAGTTACTATCTCATAGTCAAGTCCATATTTAGTGCTAAATTCACGGAAAACATCGGTATGCATAAAATATTTAACACAATCAAACTTGGGTGTTATACCTGACTCCTTACCTTCATCGAGATCCCAATCTTCAGAGTTGTGTTTAATTCTTTCTGATAAATCCTATTTGAATTCAATAGTCTTCATCATAAAAGAACCAGTACAAGAAGTATCGAGCATGGAGCGATTATTGAGAGAAAGCCGAGCATAAATTTTTTGAATAATAATTCCTCTTGAGAGCTCATGATTGGGGCATGATTATAACATTAACTTAAGCCTCCCCCAAGCTTGAGCGATGCTTTCTCCTTCACGAGGCCAAAAATTATATATATATATAATTATGATCACGATGAACCAGATGCATAGGATAAAACTTCTGATGAAATTCCAATTTCAATCGGTTGTATTTCCATGATCCCATATCATCACATAGCCTAAACCATGTCAATGCCTTTCCCTTCAAGGATAAAGGGAAGACCTTCTTCTTGATAACATCCTCGGGCATACCTGCAAGCTTAAATATTCCAAAAACTTCATCCACATAGATTAGGTGCAAATCGGGATGCAATGTTCCATCACCTGTGAAAGGATTAGCTAGCAATTTCTCTATCATACCCGAAGGAATTTCAAAGTAAACATTTTCAGTAGGTTCAGTAGGTTGAGTGGCAACTCTTTGCTCTACTGGTCGGGGTGAAGATACCCCAAACAAGCCCCTCAAAGGATTATGTTCCATAGTAACAAGTGATAGTAAATTTCAGCACACTATATAAATTTTTCCTTACCAAATTCCACCTACCAAAGGCACTTCACTCGCCGGCAACGGCGCTAGAAAAGAGTCTTGATGACCCACAAGTATAGGGGACCTATCGTAGTCCTTTCGATAAGTAAGAGTGTCGAACCCAATGAGGAGCAGAAGGAAATGATAAACAGTTTTCAGTAAGGTATTCTGTGCAAGTACTGAAATTATCGGTAACAGATAGTTTTGTGATAAGATAATTTGTGACGGGTAACAAGTAATAAAAGTAAATAAGGTGCAGCAAGATGGCCCAGTCCTTTCTGTTGCAAAGGACAAGCTTGGACAAACTCTCATATGAAGGAAAACGCTCCCGAGGACACATGTGAATTATCGTCTAGCTAGTTTCATCACGTTCATATGATTCGTATTCGGTACTTTGATAATTTGATATGTGGTTGGACCGGTGCTTGGGTACTGCTCTTCCTTGGACAAACATCCCACTTATGATTAACCCCTCTTGCAAGCATCCGCAACTGCAAAAGAAGTATTAAGGTAAACCTAACCATAGCATGAAACATATGGATCCAAATCAGCCCCTTACGAAGCAACGCATAAACTAGGGTTTAAGCTTCTGTCACTCTAGCAACCTATCATCTACTTATTACTTCCCAATGCCTTCCCCTAGGCCCAAACAATGGTGAAGTGTCATGTAGTCGACGTTCACATGACACCACTAGAGGAAAGACAACATACATCTCATCAAAATATCAAACGAATACCAAATTCACATGACTACTTATAGCAAGACTTCTCCCATGTCCTCAGGAACAAACATGACTACTCACAAATCATATTCATGTTCATAATGAGAGGGGTATTAATATGCATAAAGGATATGAACATATGATCTTCCACCAAATAAACCAACTAGCATGAACTACAAGGAGTAATCAACACTACTAGCAACCCATAGGTACCAATCTGTGGTTTTGGGACAAAGATTGGATACAAGAGATGAACTAGGGTTTGAGAGGAGATGGTGCTGGTGAAGATGTTGATGGAAATTGACCCCCCTCCTGCTGAGAGGATCGATGGTGATGAAGATGATGATGATTTCCCCTCCCGGAGGAATGTTTCCCCGGCAGAACAGCTCCGTTGGAGCCCTAGATTGGTTCGCCAATGTTCCACCTCGTGGCGGCGGTGTTTCCCCCGTGAGCTTGCTTATGATTTTTTTCGAACGAAAGATTTCATATAACAGAAGATGGGCACCGGAGGCCTGCCAGGGGGCCCACGAGACAGGGGGCATCCCTAGGGGGTAGGGCGTGCCCCCACCCTCGTGGCCAGGGTGTGGGCCCCCTCTGGTTAATTCTTTCGCCAATATTTTATATATATTCCAAACCGTGCTCCCGTGAAGTTTCAGGACTTTTGGAGTTGTGCATAATAGGTCTCTAATATTTGCTCCTTTTCCAGCCCAGAATTTCAGCTGCCGGCATTCTCCCTCTTCATGTAAACCTTGTAAAATAAGAGATGAAAGGCATGAGTATTATGACATAATGTGTAATAAGAACCCATAATGCAATAAATATAGATATAAAACCATGATGCAAAATGGACGTATCACGCCTCATCGTCGAATTGAGGTAGTAGCTTGCACTTCGGGTAACTCTTGGTTGGGCGCTCGAGGCCGTATTCCTCGGCTGTCAGGACGTTAGTCCACCTGTCGTTGAGCAGATCTTGGTCAGCTTGGAGCTGTTGCTGCTTCTTTTTCAGGCTCCTTGTAGTGTCTATTAGCCTGCGCCTAAAGCATTCATGCTCAAGGGGTTCCTCAGACATGATAAAGTCTTTGTCGGCGAGGCTCACCTCCTCCTCGGAGGGAGGAAGATAATTACTATCCTCTAACATCCCAATTTTCAATTTGGATGTTTATAACAGATCATTCATATGCATCCATGATTTATGCATTTTTGCCCCATTTGTTTTATTTGATTTTTGCTCCAAGGAACTTTGAGCAACTCAAGGACCAAAAGAGAGAGTTGGAAGTTTCCCTAAAAACCAATTTTGAATTTTTTTTCGAAGTTGGGAGTGTGGATAAAATTTGGTTTCACCAAAAAAATTCATTTCCATTATATCAAAAATAAAATACAGAGAGATGATAAAATGACTTCTTCAAAATCAGAAAAGAAAATATTGGAAATTGAATTTGGAACCGAAATATATTTTTTGAGTTTTATTTGCAATTTATTTTATTAGCATAGCAAAAAGTTAATTTTAGAAACTTGCATTTTAGGCCAGATAAAAATTCACTAGGTCGTATATAAGACCATATAATTATGTGAATTTTGCTGGCATTTCTAGACTTATATTTATTTGTATTTTCGGTGTTTCATTGCTTCTGTTAAAAACGTTTAAAAAACGCAGCCCAGCATGCCCAGGCCCAGGCACTATCTCTTTCTTCCTCCTCTCTGTATGTGAACACTGATAGAACGTTCATCCATGGCACCTCTACCTCTTCCTCCCCTTATCTTCCTCTCCCCCGCTCCAAAACGCCTCTGAACGGAACCCCCTCACCTCCCTGGACCCCTCCCATCCCCTGGTGCGCCTCAAAGACAACCATAATGGCCATCATGAGCACTTGAAACTGTAGCCATTAACACATCTCGCCCCACCCAACTCTGGTCCTCCCCTGCCCTATATAAAGCACCCCTGGGAGCCCCTCTCAACCCTCATCCGAAGCCCTCTCCTTATGGAGCTTTTGCCCCTCCCTAACCTTGCCAATTGCTCGCCGGAGTTCGTGAATTCTGGCGACCTCTCACCGTGTGTATAGGAAACAATCTACCACCACAACTTGTTCAAGTGGTTCACCTCATCCTCCTCTACATCGTTCCGCATGCGTCCTTCGCCGAAGCACACCGGACCTTCTTCCTCGTCTCCGGTAACAAGTCCGGTGAGCACCCAGCCAGCGAATCATGGAGCGCCACTTGTCTCTGGCCAATTTGTTTCTTTTTCAGGAATTTTTCCAAATTCAGATTCTTTACCAAATCTTCTTTCTTGTATATCTTTTAGTCTATAGATCCGATTTAGTTGATTCTTTTTCCTACTAGTTCATAGAAATCCCATCTATCCAGAGAACCAAGCGAAAAATATTTTTGAAATTTTTAAAAATTTGAATTCAAACAGATCTGAATTCAAACTTCATTAGGCCGTAACTCGAGTTTCGTAACTCCGTTTTGGGTGATTCTTTTTGCAAAGCGAAGCTTGTGAGATGTACTTTCTGTTAGACCCTAACACACATATTTTTGCTACTGTAAAAATTACGTTCTGTACAGAAACTTTATTTGGTTGTTTTTGAAGTTTTTCGAAGTCTTTCATTTGTTTTCTTTTTGGATCTTTGCTTGTATGCTTATGTATGTTATTCCTTGCTTACGCTAGATCATCCGAAGTGCGAAGCTTATTACTACGAATCTATAGAGTTCAACGAACGTCAGCAAGGCAAGTTCACACTTTGATCATAACTTTTAATACCCAGTTTTACTATGCATTAGTTTCACCCTCAAAGATTGCATGAGTAGGATTGGGAACATGTGGTTATGCTATGTAGTTCATGTGGTAGGAACCTATGACCTTTGATTACCCCGGGAATATTTGTTATATCATATATTTCTTAGCCATGCTCGTAGACGGGGATTGGTATGTGTGATCCATGCAAGTTGCGAGAGTTAATAATTTTGGGATAACCCAAGGTGGCAACTTTAAACCACATCTGGGTGGATTGTTTGGGGCACCTGGAGAAACCAGTGCTTGCCCAAGGGGAATCCCACAATACCCGTGTGATTACCCTAGGTCCGCCACCCAGGCTCAAAGGGATCATAAGATATTTCATGCCTAGAAACTTCCGTGTGCAGCCACAAGCCATTATGGGCTCTAGCATAGCCGAGTAAGTTTTTTTTGACTATACATAGCTGAGTAAGTTGTGTGACCTCTTTCCATGGTAGACTAGCTGATGTAGGGGAAAGTAGGTGTACCGGTCTACCAAGGATTTGGAGGAAATACTTCAGAAAGGCTATGTCTCGATCTTCCGATCATGGTGGCGGTCGAGTCTTGTGGGGAAAAGTGTACAAACTAATCATGATTAGCCATGTCCCCGGTTATGGACAACTTGAGTATCTAGAAGTGAATTATTGGTTGATCTCATCACTCTTTTTAATGAAATTATTGGGATGCTAATAACTTGGGAATTTTGGGATTGAGTTGGAGGAACCTTCTCAATAATGGCATTTTAATTTAGTAGTAAAAAATGTATTCCTTTGTTGTAGGGTAAAATTAGCTTTATGCAAAATAAAACTTAGAGCCTCCACCAGCTAAATTTGCATATAGAGATAGTCTTTTCATTTATTATTATTCTATGGTGTGAAATTGCCAGCATATTCCATGTGCGGACCTACACGGCTGCAACGGCTCATGTTGCAGACTTTTCCGACGAAGATTAAAGGTGCGATAGGTCGTTGTTCTACACTCAGTTTGCCGTGGAGTTGGATGGACTCATTTACCTTCAATGCTTCCGCAGTTATTTTTATTGAGATGGCCTTTGGCCATATTATTGTAATAAATACTCTCTTGAGGACCTTGATGTAATAAAGTGTGTGATTGAACTTTGTTATAATTCCTCGAGTACTGTGTGTGTCAGCATACCGGTCTAGGGATGACACTTAAGCACAGAGACTTCGATCCATTTTGGGTCGGGTCGCTACATATCCTCCGAGTCTTTGTTTATAGCCTGGTCATCAGGGCTAATTTGCCCATCTTCCCAATCATCCTGTTCGGAGGTTGGCTCGATGGGGTCTTATTGGTATTCGGCGTCGTCTGGAGTGTTGTTCTCTCTGGTGCCCGTATTGTTGTCTTTTTCACGGCGTGATTTAGAGCGGCGGCGCTGACGTGAGTCTCAGGAGGTATATCCTAGACCGGATTTTTCTCATTATCGCCATTATCCTCTTTGGGTGTATCCACCATATACGCATCATAGGAAGAGGTGGCTGTCCATCGTCCGGTAAACGACATGTTTTGGGCCTGCTCTTCTCTGGCATTGTCGTCCATACCGTCGATGTCTTCGGAGCCGTAATCGAGCATGTCGGTTAAGTCCTCGAAAGTGGCTATGAAGTGGGTGGTGGGTGGGATGTAAAATTCCCCGCTCTCAGCCGCTAGTTCGGGCTGGGCGTAGTTCAGACATTGCTCCTCTGTAATGATGAGGGATCGCATTAAGTCCTGAGCCTCACTTAAAGGCGAGGTTCGGTCAGAGAGAAGAGAGATCATGGAGTGCGGCGAGAGGAGAACTCTTCGGCCAATCTCGCACGATGATGACTCCGAGGGTTCGGGGCCAGCATTCGGAGAGGATTCCGGCTTCGTGATGATTGCCCGTGATACTTCTTCCTCCGGCTCTACCGTACTAGGCTTAATAGCAGTAGAGGGTCCGGCGGGCTCGGAAATCCCATCTTCGGATCTAGAGATGCGCTTCAGATTTAAGGCCAGAGCAGAGGTTGGGGTCGCGAACCCTTGGAAGATCAAGTCTCCTCAGATATCAGCGATATAATCCAGATTTCCAAAACTAATATGGTGACCTGGGGCATAGCTGTCGATCTGCTCTAGACGGCCAAGCGAGTTGGCCCGTAGTGCGAAGCCGCCGAAGACAAAGATCTAGCCGGGGAGAAAGACCTCCCTCAGGGTCGCTTTGTTGTAGATGACTGATGGAGCCATCGAACCTTCTGGCGACGACACAGCGGAACTCTCAATGAAAGCACCAATGTCAGTGTCAAAACCGACAGATTTCGGGTAGGGGGTCCCGAACTGTGCGTCTAAGGATTGATGGTAACAGGAGACAAGGGACACACTGTTTTAACCAGGTTCGGGCCCGTTGATGGAGGTAATACCCTACGTCCTGCTTTATTGACTTTGATGAGTATAGGGGTTACATGAGTTCATCTACCACAAGATCGTAATGGCTAAACCCTAATTGTCTAGCCTGTATGATTATGATCGCCTCTACGGACTAAACCCTCCAGTTTATATAGACACCGGAGGGGCTAGGGTTGTACAGAGTCAGTTTACAGAGAAAGTAATATTAATATCCGCACACTAAGCTTGCCTTCCACGCCAAGGAGAGTCCCATCCGGACACGGGAGAAAGTCTTCTGTCTTGTATCTTCATGGCCCATTAGTCCGGCCCATGTCATGTAGTCTGGACACCCGAGGACCCCTTAATCCAGGACTCCCTCAACCACCACCGTGCTCTAAAAAGATATAAGTGAAGCCCTAGAGCAAAAATTGAATAGCTCAAAAGATATAAATGAAGCACATAGAGTATTCTAATAAATTCCGATTCATGCGTGTCTCGCCCAAAAGGTGTGTACAGCAAGGATGATTGTGGTAAACTAACAAGCAAAGACTCATATCATACAAGACGCTCCAAGCAAAATACATATCATGTGGTGAATAAAAATATAGCCTCAAGTAAAGTTACCGATAGACGAAAATGAAAGAGGGGATGCCTTCCGGGGCATCCCCAAGCTTAGGCTTTTGGTTGTCCTTGAATTTTACCTTGGGGTGTCTTGGGCATCCCCAAGATTAGGCTCTTGCCACTCCTTGTTCCAAAATCCATCAAATCTTTACCCAAAAACTTGAAAACTTCACAACACAAAACTCAACAGAAAATCTCGTGAGCTCCGTTAGTATAGGAAAATAAACCACCACCTTAAGTTACTGTAATTAACTCATTATTTATTTATATTGGTGTTAAACCTACTGTATTCCAACTTCTCTATGGTTCATAACCCCTGATACTAGCCATAGATGCATCAAAATAAGCAAACAACACGCAAAAAACAGAATCTGTCAAAAACAGAACAGTCTGTAGCAATCTGTAGGTTTCGAATACTTCTGTAACTCCAAAAATTCTGAAATTTTAGAATGACCAGGAAAATTTATATATTGTTCTACTTAAGTTGGAATTGGTATTTTTATCACTCTCTGGTAAAAAATGAAAATTATTTTCGGGAGCGCATACTTTCTGTTTTTATCAGCAAGATCAAACAACAATCACCCAAGAAGATCCTAAAGGCTTTACTTGGCACAAACACTAATTAAAACATAAAAAAACACAATCATAACAGAGGCTAGATGAATTATTTATTACTAAACAGGGACAAAAGGCAAAGAACAAAATAAAATTGGGTAGCCTCCCAACAAGCGCTATCGTTTAACGCCGCTAGCTAGGCATAAAGACAAGAATAGATCTAGGTATTGTCATCTTTGGTATTTAATTCTCCAACTGAACACTCATAACCCTTAGGGGGTTCTTTGTTCTTGCTAATGATCAAACTCCTCGGCAATAAATCAAGAAATTCATTTGTAGCAAAAGGTTCCTTAATGATTTTAAAAAATTTGGGGTGAACACTTATTGATTTGAGATCTTCATTTTTACTAGAAGTTTCACCCTTATTTTTAGGAAGATAGATAAACTTGGCAACTTTGGAAGGAGGAGGATTTGAGGTATTAACGGCGGAAAAAGCGGTCCCCAAGTTGGTAATAATATCTTCAAGTTTATCAATTCTAGTGGAATCTTGATCTATCTTCTCATTAACTATGGGTTCCTTTTCCTTAAGATTTTTTAGGGTAACTCCTACCTTAGATCCATATTGGGTAATTTGGTTGTGGATCTTTTTATCCAAATTTTCAATTAACTCTACCGTGGCAACTTTATTTTCAATAATATCAAGCCTTTGCATCACATGTTCCAAAGTTAAAATAGTTCCATTGACCAAAAGAGGTCGCCGGCCTAACAAATCTATCATAGCATTATAAGAATCAAAAGTATGGCTTCCCAAGAAATTCCCTCCAGTAATGGTGTCAAGAACATATCAATACCAAGGAGTGCCGCCTAAGTAAAAATTGCGAAGAAGAAGGGAAGTAGATTGCTTTCTAGTAGATCTATTTCGAGCATTGCAAATTCTATACCAAGCATCTTTTAGGTATTCTCCCTCCCTTTGTTTAAAATTAAGAACTTCATTATCGGGAGTATTAACAATGATAGGAGAACTATCCATGAAGGTGAAACAAACGATCTAGCACACAAACTCACAAGAAGCAAGCAAAAAGAGGCGAACGTAGAAGGGGCGAAGAAAAGGCAAAGGTTTTCGAAAATCATTTTAGCAGTGGGGGAGAGGAAAATGGCAAATAATGTAGTGCGAGGGAGAAGAGTTTATGATGGGTACTGATATGTCTCTAACGTATCTATAATTTTTGATTGTTCCATGCTATTATATTATCTGTTTTGGATGTTTAATGGGCTTATTTATACACTTTTATATTATTTTTGGGACTAACCTACTAACCCAAAGCCCAGTGCAAATTGCTATTTTTTTTTACATATTTCAGTGTTTTGCAGAAAAGGAATATCAAACGGAATCCAAACGGAATAAAACCTTTGGGAGAGTTATTTTTGGAACAAACGTGATCCAGGGGACTTCGAGTAGACGTCAAGAAAGAAACAAGGTGGCCACGAGGCAGGGAGGCGCGCCTGCCCCCTGGGCGTGCCCCACCCTCGTGGGCCCCTCGTAGCTCCACCGACCTACTTCTTCCTCCTATACACCCATATACCCTGAAACTTGCAGCAGCACCACACAACCCTATTTACACAGCTGCAACCTTCTGTACCAAAGAGATCCCATCTTGGGGCCTTTTCCGAAGCTCCGCCGGAGGGGGAATCAATCACGGAGGGCTTCTACATCAACACCATAGCCCCTCCGATGATGTGTGAGTAGTTTACCTCAGACCTTCGGGTCCATAGTTATTAGCTAGATGGCTTCTTCTCTCCCTTTGGATCTCAATAAATTGTTCTCCTCGATCTTCTTGGAGATCTATTTGATGTAACTCTTTTTGCGGTGTGTTTGTAGAGATCTGATGAATTGTGGGTTTATGATCAAGATTATATATGAACAATATTTGGTTCTTCTCTGAATTCTTATATGTATGATTTAATTATCTTTGCAAGTCTCTTCAAATTATCAGTTTGGTTTCGCCTACTAGATTGATCTTTGTTGCAATGGGAGAAGTGCTTAGCTTTGGGTTCAATCTTGCGGTGTCCTTTCCCAGTGACAGTAGGGGCGGCAAGGTACGTATTGTATTGTTGCCATAGAGGATAAAAGATGGGGTTTATATCATATTGCTTGAGTTTATCCCTCTACATCATGTCATCTTGCCTAATGTGTTGCTCTGTTCTTATGAACTTAATACTCTAGATGCATGCTGGATAACGGTCGATGTGTGGAGTGATAGTAGTAGATGCATAATCGTTTCGATCTACTTGTCATGGACGTGATTTCTATATACATGATCATGCCTAGATATTCTCATAATTATGCACTTTTCTATCAATTGCTCGACAGTAATTTGTTCACCCACCGTAGGACTTATGATATCTTGAGAGAATCCACTAGTGAAACCTATGGCCCCTGGGTCGATCTATTTTATTTCGCAATCTTTACTTTCAATCTATATCATAAAAATACCAAAAATATTTATCTTATTATTATTATCTCTATCAGATCTAACTCTCGTAAGTGACCGTGAAGGGATTGACAACCCCTTTATCACGTTGGTTGCGAGGTTCTTATTTGTTTGTGTAGGTACGAGGGACTTGCGTGTCGTCTCCTACTGGATTGATACCATGGTTCTTGAAAATTGATGGCAATACTTACGCTACTTTACTGCATCACGCTTTCCTCTTCAAGGGAAGACCAATGCAGTGCTCAAGAGGTAGCAAGAAGGATTTCTGGTGCCGTTGCCGAGGAGGTTGCACCAAGTCAAGTCAAGATTTGATCTCGCGTCAATAAGCCATTTCTGGCACCGTTGCCGGGGAGATCTACATCAAGTCAAGACATACCAAGTACCCATCATAAACTCTTATACCTCGCATTACATTATTTGCCATTTGCCTCTCGTTTTCCTCTCCCCCACTTCACCCTTGGCATTTTATTCGCCCTCTTTTTCCGTTCCCCTTCTCTTTTCTAGTTCGTCTCTTTTCACTTGCTTCTTGTGTGCTTGTGTGTTGGATTGTTTGTCATGATGGATCAAGATAATACTAAATTGTGTGACTTTTCTAATACCAACAATAATGATTTTATTAGAACTCCGATTGCTCCTCTTACCGATGCTGAATCTTGTGAAATTAATACTGCGTTCCTGAATCTTGTCACGAAAGATCCGTTTTTCGGCCTTCCTAGTGAAGATGCCGCTACCCATCTAAATAGCTTGTTGATTTGTGTGATATGCAAAAGAAGAAAGATGTGGATAATGATATTGTTAAATTGAAGCTATTCCCGTTTTTGCTTAGAGATCGTGCTAAAACTTGGTTTTCGTCTTTGCCTAAAAATAGTATCGATTCATGGAATAAGTGCAAAGATGCTTTTATCTCTAAATATTTTCCTCCCGCTAAGATCATCTCTCTTAGAAACGATATTATGAATTTTAAGAAACTTGATCATGAACATGTTGCACAAGCTTGGGAGAGAATGAAATTAATGATACGCAATTGCCCTACATATGGTTTGAATTTGTGGATGGTCATACAAAATTTTTATGCCGGATTGAATTTTGCTTCTAAGAAATCTTTTAGATTCGGCCGCGGGAGGCACTTTTATGGAAATCACTTTAGGAGAAGCTACTAAACTCCTAGATAATATTATGGTTAATTATTCTCAATGGCACACTGAAAGATCTACTAGTAAAAAGCTGCATGCAATAGAAGAAATTAATGTTTTGAGTGGAAAGATGGATGAAATTAAGAAATTGTTTTCTAATAAGAGTGTTTTTTCTGATCCTAGTGATATGCCTTTGTCTACTTTGATTGAGAATAATAATGAATCTATGGATGTGAATTTTGTTGGTAGGAACAATTTTGGTAATAACACGTATAGAGGTAATTTTAATCCTAGGCCGTTTCCTAGTAATTCCTACAACAATTCTTATGGAAATTATAATAAGATGCCCTCTGATTTTGAATCTAATATTAAAGAATTTATTAGTTTGCAAAAGAGTTTCAATGCTTTGATTGAAGAAAAACTGTCTAAGATTGATGAGTTGGCTAGGAACGTGGATAGAATTTCTCTTGATGTTGATTCTTCGAAACTTAGATCTATTCCACCTAATCATGATATCAATGAGTCTCTCAAAGCTATGAGAATTTCCATTGATGAGTGCAAAGAAAGAACCGCTCGGATGCGCGCTAAAAAAGATTGCTTTGTGAAAGCGTGTTCTTCTAGTTTTCATGATAATAAGGATGAAGATATAAAAGTGATTGATGTGTCCCCTATTAAATCTTTGTTTTGCAATATGAATCTTGATAATGATGGGACTGGATATGAGTCAACTTTAGCTAAAACGCGTCCCAATGATTCGGAGTTTTTAGATCTTAATGCTAAAATTGGTAAAAGTGGGATTGGAGAGGTCAAAACGTTACATAGCAATGAACCCACTATTTTGGATTTCAAGGAATTTAATTATGATAATTGTTTTTAATAGATTGTATTTCCATGCTGCAATCCATGCTAAATTCTCCACATGCTTATAATCAAAATAAAGCTTTTACTAAACATATCGTTGATGCTTTAATGCAATCTTATGAAGAAAAGCTTGAACTGGAAGTTTCTATCCCAAGAAAACTTTATGATGAGTGGGAACCCACTATTAAAATTAAAATTAAATATCATGAATTCTATGCTTTATGTGATTTGGGTGCTAGCGTTTCCATGATTCCAAAAACTTTGTGTGATGTGTTAGGTCTCCATGAATTTGATGATTATTCTTTAAATTTGCACCTCGCGGATTCCACTATTAAGAAACATATGGGAAGAATTAATGATGTTCTTCTTGTTTCAAATAGGAATTATGTGCCCATAGACTTCATTGTTCTTGATATAGATTGCAATCCTACATGTCCCATTATTCTTGGTAGGCCTTTCCTTAGAACGATTGGTGCAATTATTGTTATGAAAGAAGGGAATATTAGATTCCAATTTCCGTTATGGAAAAGCATGGAACACTTTCCTAGAAAGAAAATTAAATTAACTTATTAATCTATTATGAGAGCCACTTATGGATTGCATACCAAAGATGATAACACCTAGATCTATTCTTGCTTTTATGCCTAGCTAGGGGCGTTAAACGATAGCGCTTGTTGGGAGGCAACCAAATTTTATTTTTGTTTCTTGATTTTTGGTTCTGTATAGTAATAAATAATTCATGCAGCCTCTGTTTAGATGTGGTTTTATGCTTTTAATTAGTGTTTGTGCCAAGTAGAACCTTTGGGAAGACTTGGGGGAAGTTTTAGCGATCTTGCTGTAAAAACAGAAACTTTAGCGCACACGAGATTTTCTGCCATTTTTTACTGGAGAGTGAGATTAGGTTGATTCTTTTTGAAGATAATTAATAGATAAATTACTCACGTCCAGAAATTTATTTTATAATTTTTGGGATTACAGAAGTATTCTAAACCTACAGATTACTACAGACTGTTCTGTTCTTGACAGATTCTGTTTTTCGTGTGTTGTTTGCTTATTTTGATGAATCTATGCCTAGTATCGGAGGATATGAACCATAGAGAAGTTGTAATACAGTAGGTTTAACACCAATATAAATAAAGAATGATTTAATTACAGTACCTTAAGTGGTGGTTTGTTTTCTTATACTAACAGAGCTCATGAGATTTTCTGTTTAAGTTTTGTGTTGTGAAGTTTTCAAGTTTTGGGTAAAGATTTGATGGATTATGGAATAAGGAGTGGAAAGAGCCTAAGCTTGGGGATGCCCAAGGCACCCCAAGGTAAAATTCAAGGACAACAAAAATCCTAAGCTTGGGGATGCCCTGGAAGGCATCCCCTCTTTGGCTTCTTCTATTGGTAACTTTACTTGAGGCTATATTTTTATTCACCACATGATATGTGTTTTGCTTGGAGCGTCTTGTATGATTTGAGTCTTTGCTTTTTAGTTTACCACAATCATCCTTGATGTACACACCTTTTTGGAGAGACACACTTGAATTGGAATTTATTAGAATACTCTATGTGCTTCACTTATAACTTTTGAGCTAGGTAATTTTGCTCTAGTGCTTCACTTATATTTTTTAGAGCACGGTGATAGTTTTATTTTATAGAAATTATTGATCTGTCATGCTTCACTTATATTATGTTGAGAGTCCTTTAGAACAGCATGGTAATTTGATTTGGTTATGAAATTCGTCCTAATATGATAGGCATACAAGATGGGTATAATAAAAACTATCATAGAGAGTGCATTGAATACTATGAGAAGTTTGATAATTGATAATTGTTTTGAGATATAAAGATGGTGATACTAGAGTGTGCTAGTTGAGTAGTTGTGAATTTTATAAATACTTGTGTTGAAGATTGTAAGTCCCGTAGTATGCATGTATGGTAATCGTTGTGTAACAAATTTGAAACATGAGGTGTTATTTGATTGTCCTCCTTATGAGTGGCGGTCGCGGACGAGCGATGGTCTTTTCCTACCAATCTACCCCCATAGGAGCATGCGCGTAGTGCATGGTTTTTGATGACTTCTAGATTTTTGCAATAAGTATGTGAGTTCTTTATGACTAATGTTGAGTCCATGGATTATACGCATTCTCACCTTCCATCATTGCTAGCCTCTTTGGTACCGTGCATTGCCCTTTCTCACCTTGAGATTTGGTGCAAACTTAGCCGGTGCATCCAAACCCCATGATATGATACGCTCTGTCACACATAAGCCTCCTTATATCTTCCTCAAAACAGCCACCATACCTACCTATTATTGCATTTCCATAGCCATTCTGAGATATATTGCCATGCAACTTTCCACCGTTTCATTTATGACACGCTTCATCATTGTCATATTGCTTTGCATGATCATGTAGTTGACATCGTATTTGTGGCAAAGCCACCATGCATAATTTATCATACATGTCACTCTTTATTCATTTGCCCTTCCTAGTACACCGCCGGAGGCATTCATATAGAGTCACATTTTGTTCTAGTATCGAGTTGTAATCATTGAGTTGTAAATAAATAGAAGTGTGATGATCATCATTAATAGATCATCCCCCCCCCAAAAAAGAGAAAGGCCAAATAAAAAAAAGGAAAGTCCCCCCAAAAAAGAAATAAAATAAATAAAAAGGGACAATGCTACTATCCTCCTTTTCCACACTTGTGCTTCAAAGTAGCACCATGATCTTTATGATAGAGAGTCTCTTGTTTTGTCACTTTCATATACTAGTGGGAATTTTTCATTACAGAACTTGGCTTGTATATTCCAACAATGAGCTTCCTCAAATTCCCTAGGTCTTCGTGAGCAATCAAGTTGGATGCACACCCACTTAGTTTCTTTTGTTGAGCTTTCATACATTGATAACTCTAGTGCATCCATTGCATGGCAATCCCTACTCCTTGCATTGACATCAATTAATGGGCATCTACCTAGCCCGTTGATTAGCCGCGTCGATGTGAGACTTTCTCCTTTTTTGGCTTCTCCACATAACCTCCATCATCATATTCTATTCCACCCATAGTGCTATATCCATGGCTCACGCTCATGTATTGCGTGAAAGTTGAAAAACGTTTGAGATTACTAAAGTATGAAACAATTGCTTGGCTTGTCATTGGGGTTGTGCATGATGAGAGCATTCTTGTGTGACAAAAATGGAGCATGATCAAACTATATGATTTTGTAGGGATGAACTTTCTTTTGCCATGTTATTTTGAGAAGACATGTTTGCTTAGTTAGTATGCTTGAAGTATTATTATTTTTATGTCAATATTAAACTTTTGTCTTGAATCTTTCGGATCTGAACATTCATGCCACAATAAATAAAGTTACATAGAAAATTATGCTAGGTAGCATTCCACATAAAAAAGTTCTGTGTTTATCATGTACCTATTCGAGGACAAGCAGGAATTAAGCATGGGGATGCTTGATACATCTCCAACGTATCTACAATTTTTTTGTTCCATGCTATTATATTATTTGTTTTGGATGTTTAATGGGCTTATTTATACACTTTTATATTATTTTTGGGACTAACCTACTAACCCAAGGCCAAGTGCAAATTGTTGTTTTTTTGCCTATTTCAGTGTTTTGCAGAAAATATCAAATGGAATGAAACCTTCGGGAGAGTTACTTTTGGAACAAAAGTGATCCAGGTTACTTGGAGTAGACATCAAGAATGAAATGAGGTGGCCATGAGGCAGGGAGGCGCGCCTGCCCCCCTGTGCGCGCCCCCACCCTCGTGGCCTCCTCATAGCTCCACCGACCTACTTGTTCCTCCTATATATACCCATATGCCCCGAAAACATCCAGGAGCACCACAAAAACCTATTTCCACCGCCGCAACCTTCTATACCCAAAAGATCCCATCTTGGGGCCTTTCCGGAGCTCCGCCTGAGGGGGAATCAATCACGGAGGGCTTCTACATAAACACCATAGCCTCTCCGATGATGTGTGAGCAGTTTACCTCAGACCTTCGGGTCCATAGTTATTTGCTAGATGGCTTCTTCTCTCTCTTTTGATCTCAATACAATGTTCTCCTCGATCTTCTTGGAGATCTATTTGATGCAACTCTTTTTGCGGTGTGTTTGTCGAGATCCGATGAATTGTGGGTTTATGAGCAAGATTATCTATGAACAATATTTGATTCTTCTCTCAATTCTTATATGTATGATTTAATTATCTTTATAAGTCTCTTCGAATTATCAGTTTGGTTTGGCCTACTAGATTGATCTTTCTTGCAATGGGAGAAGTGCTTAGCTTTGGGTTCAATCTTGCGGTGTCCTTTCCAAGTGACAGCAAGGCACATATTGTATTGTTGCCATCGAGGATAAAAGATGGGGTTTATATCTTATTTCTTGAGTTTATGCCTCTACATCATGTCATCTTGCCTAATGCGTTACTCTGTTCTTATGAACTTAATACTCTAGATGCATGCTGGATAGTGGTCGATGTGTGGTGTAATAGTAGTAGATGCAGAATCGTTTCGATCTACTTATCGCGGACGTGATGCCTATATACATGATCATGCCTAGATATTCTCATAATTATGCACTTTTCTATCAGTTGCTCGATAGTAATTTCTTCACCCACCGTAATACTTATGCTATCTTGAGAGAAGCCACTAGTGAAACCTATGGCCCCTGGGTTTATCTATTTTATTTCGCAATCTTTACTTTCAATCTATATCATAAAAATACCAAAAATATTTATCTTATTATTATTATCTCTATCAGATCTCACTCTCGTAAGTGACCATGAAGGGATTGACAACCCCTTTATCGCATTGGTTGCGAGGTTCTTATTTGTTTGTGTATGTACGAGGGACTTGCGTGTAGTATCCTACTGGATTGATACCTTGGTTCTCAAAAACTGAGGGAAATACTTATGCTACTTTACTGCATCACCCTTTCCTCTTCAAGGGAAAACCAATGCGGTGCTCAAGAGGTAGCAGGTACTTGGTATGTCTTGACTTGGCGTAGATCTCCCCGGCAACGGCGCTAGAAATCCTTCTTGCTACCTCTTGATTATGCGTTGGTTTTCCCTTGAAGAGTAAAGGGTGATGCAGCAAAGTAGCGTAAGTGTTTCCCTCAGTTTTTGAGGACCAAGGAATCAATCCAGTAGGAGACAATGCTCAAGTCACCTAGTACCTGCACAAACAATCAAGAACCTCGCAACCAATGCGATAAAGGGGTTGTCAATCCCTTCACGACCATTTGCGAAAGTGGGATCTGATAAAGATAGTAAAGTAAATATTTTTTGGTATTTTTGTTGTATAGATTGGAAAGTAAAGATTGCAAAATAGTAAACGAGATGCGATGTAAATAAAAGATATGCAATATAATAAGAAAGAGACCCCGGGGCCATAGGTTTCACTAGTGGCTTCTCTCAAGATAGCATGTATTACGATTGGTGAACAAATTACTGCCGAGCAATTGATAGAAAAGTGCATAGTTACGAAGATATCTAAGGCAATGATCATGAATATAGGCATCACATCTGTGTCAAGTAGATCGAAATGATTCTGCATCTACTACTATTACTCCACACATCGACCACTATCCAGCATGCATCTAGAGTATTAAGTTCATAAGAAGAGAGTAACACATTAAGCAAGATGACATGATGTAGAGGGATAAACTCAAGCAACATGACATAAAGCCCATCTTTTTATCCTCGATGGCAACAATACAATACGTCCCTTGCTGCCCCTACCATCACTGGGAAATGACACTGCAAGACTGAACCCAAAGCTAAGCACTTCTCCCATTGCAAGAAAGATCAATCTAGTAGGCCAAACTAAACCGATAATTCGAAGAGACCTGCAAAGATATCAAATCATGCATATAAGAATTCAGAGAAGAACCAAATAGTATTCATAGATAATCAAGCTCATGAACCCACAATTCACCGGATCTCAGTAAACACACCGCAAAAGAGTATTACAGCGAATAGATCTCCAAGAACATCGAGGAGAACTTTGTATTGAAGATCAAAGAGAGAGAAGAAGTCATCTAGCTAATAACTATGGACCCGAAGGTCTGTGGTAAACTACTCATGCTTCATCGAAGAGGCTATGGTGTTGATGTAGAAGCCCTCCATGATCGATTCCCCCTCCGGTAGATCACCGGAAAAGGCCCCAAGATGGGATCTCACGGGTACAGAAGGTTGCGGAAATGGAAAAGTGGTTTCGTGGCTCCCCCCTGACGTTTCTAGGGTATAAGAGTATATATAGGCGAAAGAAGTACGTCGGTGGAGCTCCGTGAGGCCCATGAGGGTGGGGGCGCGCCTACCCCCTGGGCGCGCCCTCCTGCCTCATGGCTGCCTCACGGAGATCTAGACTTCAACTCCAAGTCTCCTGGTTTGCTTTCGGTCCAAGAAAGATCATCGCAAAGGTTCCATTCCATTTGGATTCTGTTTGGTATTCCTTTTCTGCGAAACACTAAAATAGGCAAAAAATCAGAAACTAGCACTGGGCCTCTGGTTAATAGGTTAGTCCCAAAAATAATATAAAATAGCATATTAAAGCCCATTAAACATCCAAAACAGATAATAATAGCTTGGAACAATCAAAAATTATAGATACATTGGAGATGTATCACCCACATACAATGTCGGTCCTAGGACCTAGGCTCACCGTAAACAAAAGTTCCTCTCCATTTTATTTCACCAGAAACAGAAACTTTTACATTGATATGATGGACTCTGTAGTTTATTAACTTGACATCTACGGAATCATCCCAGAAGAGGGCTAGACTACCCCCTTCCCTATCACCGTGACAATGTGACAATGTCTGAAGCCAATTCTACGCCCCACACCCTCCACAAAAGTCTTGCCTTGCCTAGTTTCAGAGAGGAACATCATACGTCTCCAACATATCTATAATTTTTGATTGTTCCATGCTGTTATATTATCAATCTTGGATGTTTTATAATCATTTTATAGTCATTTATATAATTTTTTGGTACTAACCTATTGACATATTGCCAAGTGCTAGTTGTTGTTTTTTGCATGTTTTTTACATCACAGATAATCAATACCAAACGGAGTCCAAGCGCAGCGAAACTATTTGTGGGATTTTATGGACCAGAAGACATCCAATGGGCCGGAGAAGCACCATGGGAGGCCCCGAGCGGGGCACAACCCACCTGGGCGTGCCTGGGCCCCCAGGCACACCCAGGTGGGTTTTGCCCACCTCGGTGACCTCCCACACCGCCTCTTTGCTCTTTAAATACCCCTGATACGTCTCCAACATATCTATAATTTTTTATTGCTCCATGCTATATTATCTTCTGTTTTGGACATTATTGGGCTTTATTATCCAATTTTATATTATTTTTGGGACTAACCTATTAACCGGAGGCCCAGCCCAGAACTGTTGTTTTTTGCCTATTTCAGGGTTTCGCAAGAAAAGAATATCAAACAGAGTCCAAACGGAATGAAACCTTCGGGAACTTGATTTTCTCACCGAACATGATCCAGGAGACTTGGACCCTACGTCAAGGAACCAACAGGGAGGCCACGAGGTAAGGGGCGCGCCTACCCCCCCAAGCGCGCCCTCCACCCTCGTGGGCCCCCTGTTGCTCCACCGACGTACTCCTTCCTCCTATATATACCTACGTACCCCCAAACGATCAAATATGAAGCCAAAGCCCTAATTCCACCGCCGCAACTTTCTGTATCCATGAGATCCCATCTTGGGGCCTATTCCGGAGCTCTGCCGGAGGGGGCATCGATCATGGAGGGCTTCTACATCAACACCATAGCCCTTCTGATGAAGTGTGAGTAGTTTACCTCAGACCTTCGGGTCCATAGTTATTAGCTAGATGGCCTCTTCTCTCTTTTTGGATCTAAATACAAAGTTCTCCCCCTCTCGTGTGAAGATCTATTCGATGTAATCTTCTTTTGCGGTGTGTTTGTTGAGACCGATGAATTGTGGGTTTATGATCAAGTTTATCTATGAACAATATTTGAATCTTCTCTGTATTCTTTTATGTATGATTGGTTATCTTTGCAAGTCTCTTCAACTTATCAGTTTGGTTTGGCCTACTAGATTGATCTTTCTTGCAATGGGAGAAGTGCTTAGCTTTGGGTTCAATCTTGCGGTGTCCTTTCCCAGTGACAATAGGGGCAGCAAGGCACGTATTGTATTGTTGCCACCGAGGATAACAATATGGGGTTTATTTCATATTGCATGAGTTTATCCCTCTACATCATGTCATCTTCTTAAAGTGTTACTCTGTTCTCTTGAACTTAATACTCTAGATGCATGCTGGATAGCGGTCGATGTGTGGAGTAATAGTAGTAGATGCAGGCAGGAGTCGGTCTACTTGTCTCGGACATGATGCCTATATACATGATCATACCTAGATATTCTCATAACTATGCTCAATTCTGTCAATTGCTCAACAGTAATTTGTTTACCCGCCGTGAATACTTATGCTCTTGAGAGAAGCCACTAGTGAAACCTATGCCCCCCAGGTCTATCTTCCATCATATTAATCTTCCAACACTTGGTTACTTTCATTGCCTTTTATTTTACTTTGCATCTTTATCATAAAAATACCAAAAATATTATCTTATCTTATCTATCAGATCTCACTCTCGTAAGTGACCGTGTAGGGATTGACACCCCTTATCGCGTTGGTTGCGAGGATTTATTTGTTTTGTGTAGCTGCGAGGGACTCGCGCGTAGCCTCCTACTGGATTGATACCTTGGTTCTCAAAAATTGAGGGAAATACTTACGCTACTTTGCTGCACCACCCTTTCCTCTTCAAGGGAAAACCAACGCAAGTGCTCAAGAGGTAGCAAGAAGGATTTCTGGCGCCGTTGCCGGGGAGGTCCACGCAAAAGTCAACATACCAAGTACCCATCACAAACCCTTATCTCCCACATTCCATTATTTGACATTTGGCTCTCATTTCCTCTCCCCCACTTCACCCTTGCCGTTTTATTCGCCCTCTCTCCCTATCCTCCCTCTCTTTCTCTATTTGCCTCTTTTTGCCCGTTCATCGTTTGCTTGTGTGTTTGCTTGTTTGTCTCGATGGCTCTTCCCCGATTTGGTGATCTTGACCTTAAAAGGTTAGAAGAAATCGAAAGCAACGTTAGGGGTTTTATGGTCTTACAATTTGAGCATAATAGTTTCTTTAGAAACGAGCTTAAAGAACAAAAAAAGCTTTATGAGTTATATGAATAAAGAGCTCGATGATATGTCTAAAGAATTTGATGGTTTGAGATCCCAAATTGCTTGTCTTGAGAAGTTAATAGTTGAAATTTCGGATAAGCAGGCTACCTTAGTTAATAAGATGGCCGCTAAGCCAGAAAACTATAAAAATAAAGATGAATATCTAAAAGTTATTGATGTGTCCCCTCTTAAATCTTTGTTTTGCAATATGAATCTTGATAATGATGGGACTGAATATGGTCCACCTTTACCTAGAAGGCGTTCCAAAAATTCGGAGTTTTTAGATCTTGATGCTATATTTGATAAAAGTGGGATTGAAGAGATCAAAACTCTAGATGTAAATGAACCTACTATTTTGGATTTCAAGGAATTTAATTATAATATTTGCTCTTTGATAGATTGTATTTCCTTGTTGCAATCCGTGCTAAATTCTCCTCATGCTTATAGCCAACATACAACTTTTACTAAACATATCGTTGATGCTTTAATGCAATCTTATGAAGAAAAACTTGAGTAGGAAGTTTCTATCCCTAGAAAACTTTATGATGAGTGGGAACCAACTATTAAAATTAAAATTAAAGATCATGAATGCTATGCTTTGTGTGATTTGGGTGCTAGTGTTTCCACGATTCCAAAGACTTTATGTGATTTGCTAGGTTTCCATGATTTTGATGATTGCTCTTTAAACTTGCACCTTGAGGATTCCATTATTAAGAAACCTATGGGAAGAATTAATGATGTTCTTATTGTTGCAAATAGGAACTATGTGCCCATAGATTTTATTGTTCTTGACATATATTGCAATCCTTCATGTCCTATTATTCTTGGTAGACCTTTCCTTAGAAAGGTTGGTGCAATTATTGATATGAAGGAAGGAAATATTAGATTCCAATTTCCCTTAAGGAAAGGCATGGAACACTTTCCAAGAAAGAAAATTAAATTACCTTATGAATATATTATGAGAGCCACTTATGGATTGCCTACCAAAGATGGCAATACCTAGATCTATCCTTGCTTTTTATGCTTAGCTAGGGGCGTTAAACGATAGTGCTTGTTGGGAGGCAACCCAATTTATTTTTGTTCCTTCCTTTTTGCTACTTTTTAGTAATAAGTAATTTATCTAGACTCTGTTTTGGTTATGTTTTTTGTGTTTAATTAGTGTTTGTCCCAAGTAGAACCGTTGGGAAGACTTGGGGAAAGTCTTGTTAATCTTGCTGTAAAAAACAGAAACTTTAGCGCTCACGAGAACTGCTGCCATTTTTATCTTGAAAGTGATATTTAGTTAATTCTTTTTGAATATGATTAATAGATAAATTACTCACATCCAGAAATTTATTTTATAATTTTTGTGGTTCCATATCTTGCGCTAGATACAGATTACTACAGACTGTTCTGTTTTTGACAGATTCTGTTTTTCGTGTGTTGTTTGCTTATTTTGATGAATCTATGGCTAGTAAAATAGCTTATAAACCATAGATAAGTTGGAATACAGTAGGTTTAATACCAATATAAATAAATAATTATTTCATTACTGTACCTTGAAGTGGTCTTTTGTTTTCTTTCGCTAACGTAGCTCACGAGATTTTCTACTTTAAGTTTTGTGTTGTGAAGTTTTCAAGTTTTGGGTAAATATTTGATGGATTATGGAACAAGGAGTGGCAAGAGCCTAATCTTGGGGATGCCCATGGAACCCCCAAGATAATATAAGGACACCTAAAAGCCAAAGCTTGGGGATGCCCCGGAAGGCATCCCCTCTTTCGTCTACTTCCATCGGTAACTTTACTTGGAGCTATATTTTTATTTACCACATGATATGTGTTTTGCTTGGAGCGTCCTGTATTATTTGAGTATTTATTTGTTAGTTTACCACAATCATCTTTTCTGTACACACCTTTTGAGAGAGACACACATGATTCGGAAATTATTAGAATACTCTATTTGCTTCACTTATATCTTTTGAGTTATATAGTTTTTGCTCTAGTGCTTCACTTATATCTTTTAGAGCACGGTGGTGGATTTGTTTTATAGAAACTATTGATCTCTCATGCTTCACTTGGATTATTTTGAGAGTCTTAAATAGCATGGTAATTTGCTTAAATAATCCTAATATGCTAGGCATACAAGATTAAATAAATAAAATTTTCTTATGAGTGTGTTGAATACTATGAGAAGTTTGAAACTTGATAATTGTTTTGAGATATGGAGGTAGTGATATTAAAGTTGTGCTAGTTGAGTAGTTGTGATTTTGAGAAATGCTTGTGTTGAAGTTTGTGATTCCCATAGCATGCCCGTATGGTGAACTGTTATGTTAGGAAGTCGGACCATGATGTATTTATTGATTGTCCTCCTTATGAGTGGCGGTCGGGGACGAGCGATGGTCTTTTCCTACCAATCTATCCCCTAGGAGCATGCGCGTAGTACTTTGCATTGATAACTAATAGATTTTTGCAATAAGTATGTGATTTCTTTATGACTAATATTGAGTCCATGGATTATACGCACTCTCACCCTTCCACCATTGCTAGCCTCTCTAATACCACACACCTTTCGCCGGTATCATACACCCACCATATACCTTCCTCAAAGCAGCCACCATACCTACCTATCATGGCATTTCCATAGCCATTCTGAGATATATTGCCATGCAACTTTCCACCGTTCCGTTATCATGACACGCCCCATCGTTGTCATATTGGTTTGCATGATCATGTAGTTGACATATTAGTTGTGGCAAAGCCACCATTCATAATTCTTTCATATAAGTCACTCATGCATCATTGCTATCCCTGTACACCGCCGGAGGCATTCATATAGAGTCATATTTTGTTCTAAATATCGATTTGTTATTCTTGAGTTGTAAGTAAATAAAAGTGTGATGATCATTATTTTAGAGCATTGTCCCAAGTGAGGAAAGGATGATGGAGACTATGATTCCCCCATAAGTTGGGATGAGACTCCGGACGAAAAATAAATAAAAAAATATAAAAAGGGGAGAAAAAAAGAGGCCATAAACAAGAGAAAAGGCCCAAATAAAAAAATGAGAGAAAAAGAGAGAAGGGGCAATGCTACTATCCTTTTACCACACTTGTGCTTCAAAGTAGCACCATGATCTTCATGATAGAGAGTCTCCTATGTTGTCACTTCCATATACTAGTGGGAATCTTTCGTTATAGAACTTGGATTATATATTGAAATGATGGGCTTACTCAAAATGCCCTAGGTCTTCTTGAGCAAGCGAGTTGGATGCACACCCACTAGTTTCCTTTGTTGAGCTTTCATACATTTATAGCTCTAGTGCATCCGTTGCATGGCAATCCCTACTCACTCACATTGATATATATTGATGGCCATCTCCATAGCCCATTTGATACGCCTAGTTGATGTGAGACTATCTTCTCCCTTTTTTTCTTCTCCACAATCACCATTCTATTCCACCTATAGTGCTATGTCCATGGCTCACGCTCATGTATTGCGTGAAGATTGAAAAAGTTTGAGAACATTAAAAGTATGAAACAATTGCTTGGATTGTCATCGGGGTTGTGTATGATTTGAATACTGTGTGTGGTGAAGATGGAGCATAGCCAGACTATATGATCTTGTAGGGATAACTTTCTTTGGCCATGTTATTTTGAGAAGACATAATTGCTTAGTTAGTATGCTTGAAGTATTATTATTTCTATGTCAATATTAAACTTTTGTCTTGAATGTTTTGGATCTGAATATTCATACCACAATTAAGAGAATTACATTGAAATTATGCCAAGTAGCATTCCACATCAAAAATTCTGTTTTTCTCATTTATCTACTCGAGGACGAGCCGGAATTAAGCTTGGGGATGCTTCATACGTCTCCAACGTATCTATAATTTTTGATTGTTCCATGCTATATTATCTTTTGTTTTGGACATTATTGGGCTTTATTATCCACTTTTATATTATTTTTGGGACTAACCTATTAACCGGAGCCCCAGCCCAGAATTGTTGTTTTTTTGCCTATTTCAGGGTTTTGCAAGAAAAGAATATCAAACGGAGTCCAAACAGAATGAAACCTTCGGGGACGTGATTTTCTCACCGAACATGATCCAGGAGACCTGGACCCTACGTCAAGCAACCAACAGGGAGGCCACGACGTAGGGGGGCGCCCTCCACCCTAGTGGGCCCCCTGTTGCTCCACCGACGTACTCCTTCCTCCTATATATACCTACGTACCCCCAAACGATCAAATACGGAGCCAAAACCCTAATTCCACCGCCGTAACTTTCTGTATCCATGAGATCCCATCTTGGGGCCTGTTCCAGAGCTCCGCCGGAGGGGGCATCGATCACGGAGGGCTTCTACATCAATACCATAGCCCTTCCGATGAAGTGTGAGTAGTTTACCTCAGACCTCTGGGTCCATAGTTATTAGCTAGATGGCTTCTTCTCTCTTTTTGGATCTGAATACAAAGTTCTCCCCCTCTCTTGTGGAGATCTATTTGATGTAATCTTCTTTTGCGGTGTGTTTGTTGAGACCGATGAATTGTGGGTTTATGATCAAGTTTATCTATGAACAATATTTCAATCTTCTCTGAGTTCTTTTATGTATGATTGGTTATCTTTGCAAGTCTCTTCGAATTATCAGTTTGGTTTGGCCTACTAGATTGATCTTTCTTGCAATGGGAGAAGTGCTTAGCTTTGGGTTCAATCTGTGTCCTTTCCCAGTGACAGTAGGGGCAGCAAGGCACTTATTGTATTGTTGCCATCGAGGATAACAAGATGAGGTTTATTTCATATTGCATGAGTTTATCCCTCTACATCATGTCATCTTTCTTAAAGCGTTACTCTGTTCTCATGAACTTAATACTCTAGATGCATGCTGGATAGCGGTCGATGTGTGGAGTAATAGTAGTAGATGCAGGCAGGAGTCGGTCTACTTGTCTCGGATGTGATGCCTATATACATGATCATACCTAGATATTCTCATAACGATGCTCAATTCTGTCAATTGCTCAACAGTAATTTGTTTACCCGCCGTGAATACTTATGCTCTTGAGAGAAGCCACTAGTGAAACCTATGGCCCCCGGGTCTATCTTCCATCATATTAATATTCCAAC
Source organism: Triticum monococcum (assembly GCA_034509565.1). Taxonomy (NCBI): domain Eukaryota; kingdom Viridiplantae; phylum Streptophyta; class Magnoliopsida; order Poales; family Poaceae; genus Triticum; species Triticum monococcum. Next base: position 57,641,520 of record CM067846.1, on the reverse strand, counting down.
ACTTAGTTATTTTCATTGCCTTTTATTTTACTTTGCATCTTTATCATAAAAATACCAAAAATATTATCTTATCTTATCTATCAGATCTCACTCTCGTAAGTGACCGTGTAGGGATTGACAACCCCTTATCGCGTTGGTTGCGAGGATTTATTTGTTTTGTTTAGCTGCGAGGGACTCGCGCGTAGCCTCCTACTGGATTGATACCTTGGTTCTCAAAAATTGAGGGAAATACTTACGCTACTTTGTTGCACCACCCTTTCCTCTTCAAGGGAAAACCGACGCAAGTGCTCAAGAGGTAGCAACCCCGATATTCCAGAAACCCTAGGGGAGTCGACGAAAATCAATTCCAGCTGCCGCAGAGTCCAGAACCACCAGATCCAATCTAGGCGGAACTTCTAATCTATGTTAAGTTCTGATGGTTTTTCCATTTATAGGATTTTTGGCGTCGGTTTCACGCGAAGATGGGCCTTGAGGTGAGCACAACCCACCGGGGCAAGCCAGGACCACCAGGCACGCCCTGGTGGGTTGTTCCCTCCTCGTGGCTCTTTTGGCCCTCCCACGAAGCTTCAGGGGTCTCTTTTATTCCAAAAAAAATCATCAAAAATTTTCAGCTCATTTGGAGAACTTTCATTTCTGCACAAAAAACAACACCACATTAGTTCTGTGGAAAACAGCGTCAGCCTGGGTTAGTTGCATGCAAATCATACCAAAACCATATAAAATTGTTGTAAAAATGGCATGAATACTTCATAAATTATAGATACATTAGAGACGTATCAATGACCTATAGCCCCCAACGACCGACTTAGTTTATAAACTGAGTCTGATCTTCTTTTGTTATTAATGAAAGAAAAATGACATGTATTAGCCCCAAGTGCTAAGCATATTGCTTGCAATCTTCTTGGGTCTTCAATAATAAGATGAAGTTACTTGTCATAACCTCCAAATACCGGGTTAGATATTATTGTCGGCTTGATTCAAGAATTTATAACTGAATAACCTCTATCTTGCAGGAAGATTTGAGTACGGCCGAGTCAAATTTTACCGGCTTGAAAAAAGAACTTGAATCTGCACAAGCTCTATGATCCAAGGCTGAATCAAGCCTGCAATCTTGTTTGGAAGAATTGGAGAAGATCAAGGCGAGCTTTGAAGCAGAAAATAAGTCCTTTGAGACTGAGAAAGCCTCCCCGATCAAGCGTGCAGAAGCCACCAAGGGCCAATTGACACCACCTACTGAAGAGCTGGCCGGGTTAAAACGCTGATACATCTCCAATGTATCTATAATTTTTGATTGTTCCATGCTGTTATATTATCATTCTTGGTTGTTTTACCATCATTTTATATCATTTTTTGGGACTAACCTATTGACATAGTGCCCAGTGCCAGTTGCTATTTTTTGCTTGTTTTTTACTTGGCAGAATATCCCTACCAAGCGGAGTCCAAACGTAGCAAAACTTTTTGGAGATTTTTTGGACCAAAAGACAACTTGGGGGCCAAGGAAGGACCAGAGGGGAGGCCTATGGAGACCACTAGACACGAGGGCACGCCTAGGAGCCCAGGCGTGCCCTAGTGAGTTCTGGGGGCCCACGAGGGTCTCCTGCACTGCCTCTTCACCCTATAAATTTCCAAATATTCCAAAAAACCTAGGGGAGGAGAAGAAACACAATTCCAGCCGCCACAAGTTCCAGAACCACGAGATCCAATCTAACATCATCACGAAGGGGTTCATCACCCTCATTGGTGCTTCTCTGATGATGCGTGAGTAGTTCTTTGTAGATCTTCAGGTTCGTAGTTAGTAGCTAGATGGCTTCCTGTCTCTCGCTTGATTCTCAATACAATGGTCTCTTGGAGATCCATATGATGTAACTCTTTTGCTGTGTGTTTGTTGGGATCTGATGAACTTTGAGTTTATGATCAGATCTATCTCTCTTAATCCATGAAAGTTAATTGAGTTTCTTTGATCTCTTATATGCATGATTGCTTATAGCCTCTTATTTCTTCTCCGATATTTGGGTTTTGTTTGGAAAACTTGATCTATTTATCTTGCAATGGGAAGAGGTGCTTTGTAGTGGGTTCGATCTTACGGTGCTTGATCCCAGTAACAGAAGCGGAACCGACACGTATGTATCGTTGCTACTAAGGATAAAATTATGGGGTCTATTTCTACATAAATAGATCTTGTCTACATCATGTCATCATTCTTATTGCATTACTCCATTTCTCCATGAACTTAATACACTAGATGCATGCTGGATAACGGGTGATGTGTGGAGTAATAGTAGTAGATGCAGGCAGGAGTCGGTCTACTAATCTTGGATGTGATGCCTACATAATGATAATTGATTGGATATCATCATGATTATTTGAAGTTCTATCAATTTCGCAATAGTAATTCATTTACACACCGTTTGCTATATTTCTTGAGAGAAGCCACTAGTGAAACCTACGACCCCCGGGTCTCTTTCTCATATTATTTGCTTTTGCGATCTATTTTCCTTTGCTTTTATTTTTAGATCTATTAAACCAAAAATACCTTGCTGCAATTTATTTTATTTGGTGTTCTATCTATCAATCTACTACAATTTATTCACGTCATTTTGCCAATTTCTGACGTCGTTACCCGAAAGGGATTGACAACCCCTTTAATACATCGGGTTGCGAGTATTTGTTATTTGTGTGCGGGTGTCGTTTACGTGTTGTTGTTTGGTTCTCCTACTAGTTCGATAACCTTGGTTTCATCACTAAGGGAAATACCTACCGTCGCATCATCCCTTCATCTTTGGGGAAATCCCGACGTAGCTTCAAGCCGCAATCAAAAGGAATTTCTAGTGCCGTTGCCGGGGAGGATCTTCAACATATACCGGGTTCCTAATCACAACTCTCATCTCCTCGCAATTTACATTATTTGCCATTTGCCTCTCGTTTTCCTCTCCCCCACTTCACAAAAAATTGCCGTTTTATTCGCCCTCTTTTCTCGTTCGCAGTTTTCTTGCCGGATCTGTTTTTGAGTGCAATCTTGTTGTGTAGTCATCATGGCTCAAGGGAACACCAAGTTGTGTGATTTCTCAAATACCAACAACAATGATTTTATTGGCACTCCGCTTGCTCCTCCCGCCACTAGTGCAGAGTCTTGTGATATTAATACTGCTTTGCTGAATCTTGTTATGAAAGATCAATTTTCCGGTACTCCTAATGAGGATGACGCGTCCCATCTTAATACCTTCGTGGAATTATGCGATATGCAAAAGAAAAAAGATGTGGACAATGATATTGTGAAGATGAAATTATTTCCGTTTTCTTTGCATGATTCTGCAAAAAATGGTTTTCTTCTTTGCCTCGCAATAGTATCGATTCTTTGAATAAGTGCAAAGATGCTTTTATCACTAAGTATTTTTTGGCCGCTTTTTCTTCAGTCTCAGGAGTGTCCTTGTCTTTTGCCTCATGTCCAGGAATTAGACCCCGCTCTTTGTTCTGTGATTGCACCTTGTCTCCATCCTTCTCTATGTTGCATGTGTTAGTTGCTGACACCCTGATAACAGCAGTAGTGCGGGACACATCCGCATTGTTCATCTGACTCACAGTAGCCGAGGCGCCTATTGGAGCGCTGGCCAAACCATCGCCCACATCATTGTTGTTGTCCAAACCCTTCTGGGGGCTCGGTTTCCATAAATTCTCCCACCGTTAGGCGAGCGACATCCTCACTTACCGTCTTCAACACCACAGCCACATTTGGAGTGTGAATTTCAGAGCTATAGGTCAGTTTATGGGTACGCCAAGGAGGGTTTGCTGCTTGCGAGGACTTTGGTTTCCCCATCTTATCGGCAAGGAACCAGGCACGGGGGGTCATCAAAGTGCACGGGAGGCACACTGATATCCTTGGAATACCTCAGTTTTTTATCATCATTTGGAAGATCACATCCGGCTTCCATATGCCCTATGAAACCGCAGAAGAAATAGAAGTTTGGAAGTCTTTCATATCGCAGAAGAACAATCACCTCTTCTCCAGTTACCTCATCTGCCAGAGTGATCTCCTTTAGCGGAGCGGAATACAAGGGAAGCTGCACTCTCGCACGTAGAAATTTGTCACAAATGTTGCCCCTCGCTTTCTGATCAACCAGCAACATCTTCCCAACCTGCTCTCCTAGATTTCGGGCAAGCTCCTTTGTAAGGAGGTAAAAAGGAATACCGACCTCTGTGATATTTGTTCTTTTGATGTACAGTTGTAGATGAGTACACGGATTCTTCAACATCCAAATTTTATTATTATTATCCACTGGGACCTCTGAATGCATGAGCGCACAGTACATAGAGTCAACTGTGAAAGACCCAGAACACGTCCCATCCTTCTGTCGAGTTAATCGACTCCAATCGAGGTAACAAATTTTGCCATGCCATAAGACGGTGGCCTATCAAATCCCGTCTGAACAACTATTCGGCGGAAATGAACTGAGCACCTACGCCGAAGTATCATTCTTATCACGAGCAAAGCGGTACAAAAGCTGGATATTTTTCCCGGAGGCTGGCATTGCCTAGCCAGTTGTCCTCCCAGAAACGAATCTCCAACCCATCTTTTATCGCGAAGGATCCAAAATGGAAGAGGTGTTTCTTCTCCGTCATTAGACCAGCCCAAAAGTGTGAGTCACTAGGTTTTCAATAGGCATGCGACACAACTTTTTGGCTTAGATACTTATTGCGCAACGAGTTTTGTCAAACACCATCTTCAGTAAGTAGTTTGAACAACCACTTACTAAGTAAGGCATTGTTCTTGACCTGAATGTCATGAATGCCAAGTCCACCTTGGTCTTTCGGCCTACAAACCATGCTCCATTTGACTAGCCTATATTTTTTCTTTTCACTGCCCCCTTGACAAAAGAATCTAGATCTGAAATAATATAGCCTCCGCAATACCCCTTTTGGGAGTTGGAAAAAATAAAGCACATAGAGAACAATATTTGTGATGACCGAGTTGATTAAGACCGGTCGTCCTCTAATAGAGAGCAACTTGGCTTTCCAACTGTTCAACTGTTTCTATAAATGCTCCTCTACATGTTTCCACTTTACATTAGTGAGACGCCAATAATGAATTGGAATTCCCAAATATTTAATTGGGAATTGGCCTTGCGCACAACCAAACAGGTCGGCGTACTCAGTCGCTGCCTCACTGGCTTCTCCAAAGCAAAACAATTCACTTTTATGGAAGTTAATTTTAAGGCATGACATCTACTCAAACATTGAAAACAATAATTTCAGGTTTCGAGCCTTATCCCAGTCATGTTCCATAAAAAGAATTGTATCATCGGCATATTGCCGAATAGAGAGGCCACCATCCACAAGGTTGGGCGCTACTCCTGCAATCTGACCGTCCCATTAGCGCGATAAACCAGAATAGCCAACATGTGAGCAACAATGTTAAATACACATTTTAGACATGGGGTGACCCTGTCGTAGTCCTTTTTTCGTCCCAAAGTAATGGCCTATGTCATCACTGACTTTAACAGCCACACTACCTCTAGTAACAAAATTTTGGATCCACTAACGCCATTTATCGGCGAAGCCTTTCAATCTTAGGTCCTGTTGAAGGAATGACCATTTGACATTGTCATAGGCTTTTTCAAAGTCAATCTTTAACACCACTCCACTCATGTTTTTACAGTGCATCTCGTGAATGGTCTCATGTAGGATTGCCACTCCATCGAGTATATTTCTACCTTGCATGACAACCGTTTGAGATGGCCGGATGACATGGTCAACAACCGTGTTGAGCTTATTTGTAACGTCCCAGATGTAACATTCCATAATTGTAACCCCAACTCTTGCCATTTTTGGCAATGCTATATGTTATATCCTCCGTGGTTGGGTTTTGTCCTTGTTTTGCATTTTCTTAATGTCATGCATTTCATCTCATGTCATAATAAGCATCTCATTTGCATTCGTGTTCGTCTCTTGCATCCGGTCATTTTCCTTGTTGTCCATTTCGGAATCCGACACTCACACATGCACCCATTGCACCTCTCAGATCTCATTTCATGAGTGGGAGAAAAACGTTCTCGGAATGGGCCGAGATTTGTCGACTGGCCTTGGTACATCACCGGTAGGGCGCCTGTCCAATTCCATTCCATTTGGAGGTAGTTTGTTGCCCCAATGGTTAATCGTGTAACCGCCAAAACCGGCCCCTCTCTCTTTGCAGCCCAACACCACTCCACAACAGCCCACTAGCCCATCTAAACCCCCTCCATGCTCTTCGTCGTTGGATCACGATCGTGTGGGCGAAAATCGCACCCCAATAGCCCTCTCCTAGCTCCCTCGACCTATAAAAGGGCACCTCCCCCTCCAATTTCGGGTGAAACCCTAGCGTCGGACGCATCCGCCGCCGCCCCCGTAGAGAACGAGGGTCCTGTTGGGGAACGTAGTAATTTCAAAAATTTCCTACGCACACGCAAGATCATGGTGATGCATAGCAACGAGAGGGGATAGTGTTGTCTACGTACCAACGCAGACCGACTGCGGAAGTGATCACACAACGTAGAGGAAGTAGTCGTACGTCTTCCCGATCGGACCGATCCAAGCACCGTTACTCCGGCACCTCCGAGTTCTTAGCACATGTTCAGCTCGATGACGATCCTCGGGCTCCGATCCAGCAAAGCGTCGAGGAAGAGTTCCGTCAACACGACTGCGTGGTGACGATCTTGATGTACTACCGACGCAGGGCTTCGCCTAAGCACTACAACGGTATGATCGAGGTGGAATTTGGTGGCAGGGGGCTCCGCACACGGCTAAGGAACGATCTCAAGGATCAACTTGTGTGTCTAGAGGTTCCCCCTGCCCCCGTATATAAAGGATCCAAGGGGAGGGACTGGCCGGCCAAGGAGGGAGGCGCAGGAGGAGTCCTACTCCTACCGGGAGTAGGACTCCCCCCTCCAATCCTATTCCAACTAGGACTCCAAGGGGGAAAGAGAGAGAGAGAGGTGGCCGACCACCTCTCCTAGTCCTAATAGGACTAGGGGAGGGGGGAGGCACGCAGCCCTCCATGGCAGCCCCTTTCACCTTTCCACTAAGGCCCATGTAGGCCCATTTGGCTCCCGGGGTGTTCCGGTAACCCTCCCGGTATTCCGGTAAAATCCCGATTTCACCGGAACACTTCCGGTGTCCAAACATAGGCTTCCAATATATCAATCTTTACGTCTCGACCATTTCGAGACTCCTCGTCATGTTCGTGATCACATCCGGGACTCCGAACAACCTTCGCTACATCAAAATGCATAAACTCATAATAACTGTCATCGTAACGTTAAGCGTGCGGACCCTACGGTTCGAGAACAATGTAGACATTACCGAGACACGTCTCCGGTCAATAACCAATAGCGGGACCTGGATGCCCATATTGGCTCCTACATATTCTATGAAGATCTTTATCGGTCAGACCGCATAACAACATACGTTGTTCCCTTTGTCATCGGTATGTTACTTGCCCGAGATTCGATCGTCGGTATCCAATACCTAGTTCAATCTCGTTACTGGCAAGTCTCTTCACTCGTTCCGTAATACATCATCTCACAACTAACATCTTAGTTATAATGCTTCCAAGGCTTATGTGATGTGTATTACCGAGAGGGCCCAGAGATACCTCTCCGACAATCGGAGTGACAAATCCTAATCTCGAAATACGCAAACCCAACATCTACCTTTGGAGACACCTGTAGTACTCCTTTATAATCACCCAGTTACATTGTGACGTTTGGTAGCACCCAAAGTGTTCCTCCGGCAAACGGGAGTTGCATAATCTCATAGTCATAGGAACATGTATAAGTTATGAAGAAAGCAATAGCAACATACTAAACAATCGGGTGCTAAGCTAATGGAATGGGTCATGTCAATCAGATCATTCAACTAATGATGGGATCCCGTTAATCTAATAACAACTCTTTGTTCATAGTTAGGAAACATAACCATCTTTGATTAACGAGCTAGTCAAGTAGAGGCATACTAGTGACACTCTGTTTGTCTATGTATTCACACATGTATTATGTTTCCGGTTAATACAATTCTAGCATGAATAATAAACATTTATCATGATATAAGGAAATAAATAATAACTTTATTATTGCCTGTAGGGCATATTTCCTTCAGTCTCCCACTTGCACTAGAGTCAATAATCTAGTTCACATCGCCATGTGATTTAACAGCAATAGTTTACATCACCATGTGATTAACACCCATAGTTCACATCGTCATGTGACCAACACTCAAAGGGTTTACTAGAGTCAGTAATCTAGTTCACATATCTATGTGATTAACACCCAAAGAGTACTAAGGTGTGATCATGTTTTGCTTGTGAGATAATTTTAGTCAACGGGTCTGTCACATTCAGATCCGTAAGTATTTTGCAAGTTCTATGTCTACAATGCTCTACACGGAGCTACTCTAGCTAATTGCTCCCACTTTCAATATGTATCCAGATTGAGACTTTAGATTCATCTGGATCATTGTCAAAAACTTCCATCGACGTAACCCTTTACGACGAACCTTTTTGTCACGTCCATAATCGAGAAACATATCCTTATTTCGCTAAGGATAATTCTGACCGCTGTCCAGTGATCTACTCCTAGATCACTATTCTACTCCCTTTCCAAATCAATGCAGGGTATACAATAGATCTGGTATACAGCATGACATACTTCATAGAACCTATGGCCAAGGCATAGGGAATGACTTTCATTCTCTTTCTATCTTCTTCCATGGTCGGGCTTTGAGTCTTACTCAACTTCACACCTTGCTATACAGGCAAGAACTCTTTCTTTGACTGCTCCATTTTGAACTACTTCAAAATCTTTTCAAGGTATGTACTCATTGAAAAAACTTATCAAGCGTCTTGATCTATCTCTATAGATCTTGAAGCTCAATATGTAAGTAGCTTCACCGAAGTCTTTCTTTGAAAAACTCCTTTCAAACACTCCTTTATGCTTTACAGAATAATTCTACATTATTTCTGATCAACAGTATGTCATTCACATATACTTATCAGAAATGCTGTAGTGCTCCCACTCACTTTCTCGTAAATATAGGCTTCACCGCAAGTCTGTATAAAACTATATGCTTTGATCAACTTATCAAAGCGTATATTCCAACTCCGAGATGCTTGCACCAGTCCACAGATGGATCGCTGGAGCTTGCACTTTTTGTTAGCACCTTTCGGATTGACAAAACCTTCTGGTTGCATCATATACAACTCTTCTTTAATAAATCCATTAAGGAATGCAGTTTTGTTTATCCGTTTGCCAGATTTCATAAAATGCGGCAATTACTAACATAATTCGGACAGACTCAAGCATAGATACGAGTGAGAAGCTCTCATCGTAGTCAACACCTTGAACTTGTCAAAAACCTTTTGCGACAATTCTAGCTTTGTAGATAGTAACACTACTATCAGCGTCCGTCTTCCTCTTGAAGTTCCATTTATTCTCAATTGCCTGCCGATCATCGGGCAAGTCAACCAAAGTCCAAACTTTGTTCTCATATATGGATCATATCTCAGATTTCATGGCCTCAAACCATTTCGCGGAATCCGGGCTCATCATCGCTTCCTCATAGTTCGTAGGTTCGTCATGGTCAAGTAACATGACCTCCAGAACAGGATTACCGTACCACTCTGGTGCGGATCTCACTCTGGTTTACCTACGAGATTCGGTAGTAACTTGATCTGAAGTTACATGATCATCATCATTAGCTTCCTCACTAATTGGTGTATTAGTCACAAGAACAGATTTTTGTGATGAACTACTTTCCAATAAGGTAGAAGGTACAATTACCTTATCAAGTTTTCTGCTTTCCTCCCACTCACTTCTTTCAAGAGAAACTCCTTCTCTAGAAAGGATCCATTATAAGCAACGAATGTCTTGCCTTAGGATCTGTGATAGAAGGTGTACCCAACAGTCTCCTTTGGGTATCCTATGAAGACATATTTCTCCGATTTGGGTTTGAGCTTATCAGGATGAAACTTTTTCTCATAAGCATCGCAACCCCAAACTTCAAGAAACGACAACTTTGGTTTCTTGCCAAACCATAGTTCATAAGGTGTCGTCTTGACGGATATAGATGGTGCCCCTTTTTAACATGAATGCAGCTGTCTCTAATGCATGACCCCAAAAACGATAGTGGTAAATCGGTAAGAAACATAATACATTGCACTATATCCAATAAAGTACGGTTATGACGTTCGGACACACCATTATGATGTGGTGTTCCAGGTGGCGTGAGTAGTGAAACTATTTCACATTGTTTTAACTGAAGACCAAACTCGTAACTCAAATACTCTCTTCCATGATCAGATCATAGAAACTTTATTTTCTTGTTACGATGATTTTCCACTTCACTCTGAAATTATATGAACTTTTCAAATGTATCAGACTTCTATTTCATTAAGTAGATATACCCATATCTGCTCAAATCATCTGTGAAGGTCAGAAAATAATGATACCCGTTGCAAGCCTTAAATATTCATCGGACCACATACATCAGTATGTATGATTTCCAACAAATCTGTTGCTTGCTCCATTGTTCCGGAGAACGGTGTTTTAGTCATCTTGCCCAAAAGGCATGGTTCGCAAGCATCAAGTGATTCATAATCAAGTGATTCCGAAAGCCCATCAGCATGGAGTTTCTTCGTGCGCTTTATACCAAGATGACCTAAACGGCAGTGCCACGAATAAGTTGCACTATCATTATTAACTTTGCATCTTTTGGTTTTAATATTATGAATATGTGTATCACTACGATCGAGATCCAACGAACTTGTTTCATTGGGTGTATGACCATCGAAGGTTTTATTCATGTAAACAGAACAACAATTATTCTCTGACTTTAATGAATAACTGTATTGCAATAAACATGATCAAATCATATTCATGCTCAACGCAAAAACCAAATAACACTTATTTAAGTTCAACACTAATCCCGAAAGTATAGGGGAGTGTGCGATGATGATCATATCAATCTTGGAACTACTTCCAACACACATCGTCACTTCACCCTTAACTAGTCTCTGTTTATTCTGCAACTCCTATTTCGAGTTACTACTCTTAGCAACTGAACCAATATCAAATACTGAGGGGTTGCTATAAACACTAGTAAAGCACATGTCAATAACATGTATATCAAATATACTTCTGTTCACTTTGCCATCCTTCTTATCCGCCAAATACTTGGGGCAGTTCCGCTTCCAGTGACCAGTCCCTTTGCAGTAGAAGCACTTAGTCTCAGGCTTAGGACCAGACTTGGGCTTCTTCACTTGAGCAGCAACTTGCTTGCCGTTCTTCTTGAAGTTCCCCTTTTTCCCTTTTTCCCTTTTCTTCAAACTAGTGGTCTTGTCAACCATCAACACTTGATGTTTTTCTTGATTTCTACCTTCGTCGATTTCAGCATCACAAAGAGCTTGGGAATCGTTTCCGTTATCCCTTGCATATCATAGTTCATCACGAAGTTCTACTAACTTGGTGATGGTGACTAGAGAATTCTGTCAATCACAATCTTATCTGGAAGATTAACTCCCACTTGATTCAAGTGATTGTAGTACCCAGACAATCTGAGCACATGCTCACTAGTTGAGCGATTCTGCTCCATCTTTTAGCTATAGAACTTGTTGGAGACTTCATATCTCTCAACTCGGGTATTTGCTTGAAATATTAACTTCAACTCCTGGAACATCTCATATGGTCCATGATGTTCAAAACGTCTTTGAAGTACCGATTCTAAGCCATTAAGCATGGTGCACTAAACTATCAAGTAGTCATCATATTGAGCTAGCCAAACATTCATAACGTCTGCATCTGCTCCTGCAATAGGTCTGTCACCTAGCGGTGCATCAAGGACATAATTTTTTCTGTGCAGCAATGAGGATAAACCTTAGATCACGGATCCAATCCGTATCATTGCTACTAACATCTTTCAACACAATTTTCTCTAGGAACATATCAAAATAAACATATGAAAGCAACAACGCGAGCTATTGATCTACAACATAGATATGCTAATACTACCAGGACTAAGTTCATGATAAATTAAAGTTCAATTAATCATATTACTTAAGAACTCCCACTTAGATAGACATCCCTCTAATCCTCTAAGTGATCACGTGATCCAAATCAACTAAACCATAACCGATCATCACGTGAGATGGAGTAGTTCTCAATGGTGAACATCATTATGTTGATCATATCTACTATATGATTCACGCTCGACCTTTCGGTCTCTGTGTTCCGAGGCCATATCTGCATATGCTAGGCTCGTCAAGTTTAACCTGAGTATTCCGCGTGGGCAAAACTGGCTTGCACCCGTTGTAGATGGACGTAGAGCTTATCACACCCGATCATCACGTGGTGTCTGGGCACGACGAACTTTGGCAACGGTGCATACTCAGGGAGAACACTTCTTGATAATTTAGTGAGAGATCATCTTATAATTCTACCGTCAATCAAAGCAAGATAAGATGCATAAAAGGATAAACATCACATGCAATCAATATAAGTGATATGATATGGCCATCATCATCTTGTGCTTGTGATCTCCATCTCCGAAGCACCGTCATGATCACCATCGTCACCGGCACGACACCTTGATCTCCATCGTAGCATCGTTGTCGTCTCGCCAATCTTAAGCTTCCACGACTATCACTACCGCTTAGTAATAAAGTAAAGCATTACATCACAATTGCATTGCATACAATAAAGCGACAACCATATGGCTCCTGCCAGTTGCCGATAACTTGGTTACAAAAACATGATCATCTCATACAATAAAATTTAGCATCATGCCTTGACCATATCACATCACAACATGCCCTGCAAAAAAAAGTTAGACGTCCTCTACTTTGTTGTTGCAAGTTTTACGTGCCTGCTACGGGCTTTAAGCAAGAACTCATCTCACCTACGCATCAAAACCACAACGATAGTTTGTCAAATAGACTCCGTTTTAACCTTCTCAAGGACCGGGCGTAGCCACACTCGGTTCAACTAAAGTTGGAGAGACAGTCGCCCGCAAGCCATATATGTGCAAAGCACGTCGAGGGAACCGGTCTCGCGTAAGCGTGCGCGTAAGGTTGGTCCGGGTCGTCTCGTCCAACAATACCGCCGAACCAAAGTATGACATGCTGGTAGGCACTATGACTTGTATCGCCCACAACTCACTTGTGTTCTACTCGTGCATATAACATCAAACCATAAAACCTAGGCTCTGATACCACTATTGGGGAACGTAGTAATTTCAAAAATTTCCTACGCACACGCAAGATCATGGTGATGCATAGCAACGAGAGGGGAGAGTGTTGTCTACGTACCAAGGCAGACTGACTGCGGAAGCGATCACACAACGTAGAGGAAGTAGTCGTACGTCTTCCCGATCCGACCGATCCAAGCACCGTTACTCCGGCACCTCCGAGTTCTTAGCACACGTTCAGCTCGATGACGACCCTCGGGCTCCGATCCAGCAAAGCGTCGAGGAAGAGTTCCGTCAGCACGACGGTGTGGTGACGATCTTGATGTACTACCGACGCAGGGCTTCGCCTAAGCACTACAACGGTATGATCGAGGTGGAATTTGGTGGCAGGGGGCTCCGCACACGGCTAAGGAACGATCTCAAGGATCAACTTGTGTGTCTAGAGGTGCCCCTTGCCCCCGTATATAAAGGATCCAAGGGGAGGGGCTGGCCGGCCAAGGAGGGAGGCGCAGGAGGAGTCCTACTCCTACCGGGAGTAGGACTCCCCCCTCCAATCCTATTCCAACTAGGACTCCAAGGGGGAAAGAGAGAGAGAGGTGGCCGGCCACCTCTCCTAGTCCTAATAGGACTAGGGGAGGGGGGAGGCGCGCAGACCTCCATGGCAGCCCCTTTCACCTTTCCACTAAGGCCCATGTAGGCCCATTTGGCTCCCCGGGGGTTCCGATAACCCTCCCGATATTCCGGTAAAATCCCGATTTCACCCGGAACACTTCCGGTGTCCAAACATAGGCTTCCAATATATCAATATTTACGTCTCGACCATTTCGAGACTCCTCGGCATATCCGTGATCACATCCGGGACTCCGAACAACCTTCGGTACATCAAAATGCATAAACTCATAATAATGTCATTGTAACGTTAAGCGTGCGGACCCTACGGTTCGAGAACAATGTAGACATGACCGAGACACGTCTCCGGTCAATAACCAATAGCGGGACCTGGATGCCCATATTGGCTCCTACATAGTCTACGAAGATCTTTATCGGTCAGACCGCATAACAACATACATTGTTCCCTTTGTCATCGGTATGTTACTTGCCCGAGATTCGATCGTCGGTTTCCAATACCTAGTTCAATCTCGTTACTGGCAAGTCTCTTTACTCGTTCCGTAATACATCATCTCACAACTAACATCTTAGTTATAATGCTTGCAAGGCTTATGTGATGTGTATTACCGAGAGGGCCCAGAGATACCTCTCCGACAATCGGAGTGACAAATCCTAATCTCGAAATACGCCAACCCAACATCTACCTTTGGAGACACCTGTAGTACTCCTTTATAATCACCCAGTTACGTTGTGATGTTTGGTAGCACCCAAAGTGTTCCTCCGGCAAACGGGAGTTGCATAATCTCATAGTCATAGGAACATGTATAAGTTATGAAGAAAGCAATAGCAATATACTAAACGATCGGGTGCTAAGCTAATGGAATGGGTCATGTCAATCAGATCATTCAACTAATGATGTGATCCCGTTAATCAAATAACAACTCTTTGTTCATGGTTAGGAAACAAAACCATCTTTGATTAACAAGCTAGTCAAGTAGAGGCATACTAGTGACACTCTGTTTGTCTATGTATTCACACATGTATTATGTTTCCGGTTAATACAATTCTAGCATGAATAATAAACATTTATCATGATATAAGGAAATAAATAATAACTTTATTATTGCCTCTAGGGCATATTTCCTTCAGGTCCGCCACGTCGCCTCCCGTGCCGCTTTCCACCGCTAGCCCGCGGACCTGGATCGGGCCCACCGAGCCCACCCGGCGCTCGCCCGCGCCCGCACTCCTCTTCCCGCGCCGCCCAGAGTCGCCCGCCGTCGCCCGCGCGTCACCGCCGCCCCGGACCACCACGCGCCGCCCTGCCTCGGCGCCGCCTCTTGCCGCTCCACCCAAGAGGAACTCCGCCGCCACCACCACCAGATCCGGCCGCGGGAAGCCCGATCCCAGCCGGATCTGCCACCTCCGCCGCCCACCGGCCTTGCCGGAGTCCTCGCGGGCTCGCCGGAGCCCCTCGCCGCCCGGACCCGCGCCCGGATCCACCTTCCCCGACCCAATTCGCAAACCTCGCCGGTGACTTCTTCACGGTATAAAATCCTCTAAGTCCCTGATCCGTGACATTATGTGTACCCCTTCATCATGTCATAACTTCCTACTCGTAACTCCATTTTGCGTGCATAATATATCAAAATGTTCATCTCTTGATGCTCTACATGTTGGTGTAGCTTTCTTGCATGTTGCTGTCCATCTTGATACCCTAATCATCATTGAAAAAGTGCTAAATGATGTTGTCTACTGGAAACTATCATAACTTGCGGATTTGTCTTTTTCATAGCATTTTCTATGTCTATCTTTTGAGCATCATGTCAACATGTTTTATGGGCATCTTCATGCCATCTTTACAGTGGTGTAATTCATGTATTTCTATATGCCCTGTGGTGACTAGCACAAGCATGCAAAGTAGGCTACTTGTTGTTGCTGATTTTAGAGACTTAGTGTTTTCTGCTAAGTCTTTTCCTGTTATGTTATGTTGCCGTGTTAACTTGATGCTACAAGTGAATCCATGTATTTTTTTTGAGATGCTGAGTAGGGATGTTTTGTATATCTTGTCATGCTCTATCCATCCATGCCCTTGTTTGCAATCATGGGGTACTGTAGCTTGTCATTACCAAGCTCTAAAGTTGCTAAATAATGTTGCTGTCAATTTGTTAACAGCAAGTTCATTTTTTCCATGTGAATAGCTAGAGATCTATGCATCCTATGACCATGTTCTTGCCTTGATTAGCTTCATAAATGTGTCTTCTTACTGCTGGTTGCATTATTGTGCCATGATATGCACTGTGATGAGTGCCACAAGCTTGTAAACATGCTACCAAGTCTAAAATCTGTTGATATCACTTGCCATGTTTGCATTGATGCTATAATCTTTTCTATGGATCTTTGGAACAAGTTCAGTAAGGGTGTTTTGTTAATTGCATTTAGTACTAGCATGACATGCTCAGGTTTTGCCATGATAGGTTATTGTAACATGTAGTTTACTGGCTCTAAACTTTGCAACATGATGCCGTTTTCTGCCATGTCCAGTATTTTCACCAAGTCTGTAAAACAGTTAGCATTTACATTTTTGCCATGCCGTTTTAAACATGTTCTAGTGAGTTCTAGCAGTAGCTCGGTGTTCATGATTTGTAGAGCTTCACCTGTACTTCACTACCATGTATTTGGTTTTCATGTTTGGGTGTCGTAGCATATTTAAATTTTGCATCTAAGTTGCCATGCTACTGTTTTCAACATTTTGCATTGCATTTTGCTCGGCATGTCATTTCCAAACCGTGCATCCATTTTCGACGATCTTTATATCGATTTCAACCGAAATATCTCAATCTATCCCGTGGCATGCTTGGTTTGCCAAATTAATGCCATGATCATCTTTCCCCTTTCGGAGTACCCATATGCATTGCACATCATATCTTGCATACCATGTCATGTCTTGCATCATGTTGCTTGTGCATTGCGCCGTGATTGATTGTTGTTCCATTGCTTGTGTTCTTGCCTTGGGTAGAGCCGGGAGACAAGTTCATGTTCGAGGATCCTATCGAGTATGTTCACGAGGAGGAAGCTTTCGACACCCCTGAAAACAGTGGAGGCAAGATGATCATTACCCCCGATATCACTTCTATCTTTGCTTGCTAGTTGTTCGTTCTATCGCTATGTCACGCTACCTACCACTTGTTTATCAAGCCTCCCGTATTGCCATGTCAAGCCTCTAACCCACCTTCCTAGCAAAACAGTTGTTTGGCTATGTTACCGTTTTTGCTGAGCCCCTCTTATGGCATTGCTAGTTGCAGGTGCAGTGCAGGTGGTTCCATGTTGGAACATGGATATGTTGGGATATCACAATATCTCTTATTTAATTAATGCATCTATATACTTGGTAAAGGGTGGAAGGCTTAGCCTTTTGTTCGGTGTTTTGTTCCACTCTTGCTGCCTTAGTTTCCGTCATACCGGTGTTATGTTCCTTGATTTTTGCGTCCCTAACACGGTGAGGGTTTATGGGCCCCTCTTGACAGTTCGCTTTGAATAAAACTCGTCCAGCAAGGCCCAACATTGGTTTTACCATTTGCCTAATAACAACTAAAATTTTCATAGGGAGTAATTAACCCGAGGATTCTTAATCAACAACCTAGGCGAGTGCTCCTCATGAGTGTTGGTCCAAAAACAGAGCCACTTGCGGTGCCGCCCCTTTCAGCTGGGGTATTTGGTTGCCGTACATAGTGTTCATCCAATCATGGCCTGACATGAGATACGCGCGGCTACTATCAGGGTGTCGGCACGTCGGGAGGTCTTGCTGGTTTTGTTTTACCATTGTCAAAATGTCTTGTGCACCGGGATTCTAAATCTGATCTGAGGGTCCCACGATGGAGGATTGTCTCCGCGGATCATGAGCTTGTCATGGGCTAAGTTGGGACATCCCTGCAGGGTTTAAACTTTCGAGAGCCGTGCCCGCGGTTATGTGGAACATGGGAGTTTTTAATATCCGGTTGTAGTGAACTTGGAACTAGACTCAATTAAAATACACCAACCGTGTTGGGAATATAGCTATCAGGTAAGTCCCGCCCAGGAGGGGCCGTGTCAACCCCAATGGCGGGTTACAAAAAGAGCCTAGTAAGATTCAAGGTGATAGTTTATTAAGACTTGTAGGAGGCCTAAGCCCAAAGGCGGCTTAAGGCCCAATATTATAAACCGTTATATGTAAAGAAAGACTTGTAAAGAAAGGCATATAAAGAAGTCACCGAGCCGGACATGTTTTAGGAATCCGGTCGGGATTCTGTAGGCCGCCTGGCGTCAAGTCGTGTATATAAGGGGACGACCCGGCGGCGGCTTAGGACAACAATCAACAGATCGATAACCAAGCCGACGGATTCACTCCTTGGTCATCGAAACACCAGCAATTCTAGCACAGCTAGACGTTGGCTTTTACCTTCATCGTAAGGGGCCAAACTAGTATAAAACCTCTCGTGTCCTTTGTCCCGATTAACCCCTTTAAGATTCCTACTTGCGATGGCCCTACGACTAAGTCCTTTCGCTAGGACATCTGCCGTGACAATTCCACGACAGTTGGCACCCACCATGGGCCCAGCGCACAGTGGATTTGAGTTCTTGAAGGGCAACTTCAAAGGGCTCAAGGGATACGCTGTGGGTCGGATGACCAAGAGTTGTCGTGGTAAGCTCTACATTGACGACGAAGGCTGTGGCCCTGAGGCCGGCTCAATTGAGTACGGGTACCAGGTCCCCTTCGGCGGAATTCATGTATTCATCGACCGGATCGGCAAATCGGGCCCTAAGCCGGACGTCTGCACCAACATCATCGAGACGGCTCAGCGCACGAGATCCGCCCGGGCCCGACACGCCGTAAAGCATGCCTTTGTGGGTTGCATCCATGGAGGTGATTTTTCTTAAGGATCCGTGGATGGCGGTGAGACGGCCATCTGCTCCAACGGTGAGTCGTCCTCGGGCGAGACAGATTCTTTGTATCAGCTGCAAGATGGCATGCTTGGGGGCTGTTCCGATGGCAGCAGTATTCCGGACCTCTCTGAGCCGCCGAATCAAGCCGAAGTCTTCATGGCTGGCACTCAACCCAGGCAGAACTCCACGGCTGCAGCAGCAACAACCACCGGATCGGTAGTGGCTGGGTCAGGAGACCCCTCGCGGCCCCCGGCTCAGATACTAATGGACCTCATGGATAAATTGATGGCTCTGTTGACCACGGTGGTGGAGCCGATGGATAAGGCTCAGCATGACATGAAGGTGGCACGGGTACGTGTAGAGATGGCATAGGCCAAGGAAAATTTAGCAGCAGAAGAGGTCAGGATGGCCGCGGAGCGGGCAGCTTTGGATGCTTGTGCTCAGCAGCTCCAAGTGGAGACTTTCCGGCTCTCGGTGGATCTAAACGCGTCAAACGAGGTCATGAGGAGAAGGCACTAGAAAACTCAGTCACGTCTGCCCCTGACTCTCGACCCTAGGAACTTTTTCCACACACCCGGGGCTGGTCCAAGTAACCCGCCGGAGGCAAACCGGATCACGACACCCGGGGCTGGGGCGCCGGTTCAGCCGCGAGCCATGGAGCCACCTCGTATGAATACCGCTTCGCCTCATTATACACCGATACCACCGGGTCACTTTTCCAATCCTTTGGAGAATCTCATTGCCGCGTCAGCCCATTTGGCGGCTCTCTCGATGGAAGATGACTCTTCGACAACAATTGAAACACGAAGGGTGGGAGAACTTCTTCAGACGGCTCTAGCGCAGCAGGATGCGTACTTTTACAGTCGAGACAGAATCCATTAAACCCCTCGCCCAAGCCGGAGCCCGAGCTATAGCAGGCATATGGACTCAGCCGCTATGTCGAGTAATGCTCAACGCTGTAACCAACCGCGTAGGCATGAGCCAGCGCAGGGTGGAGCCCTTAACTTGGCGGATCAGAAGAGGATACATCAAGAGGCTGAGCGGGCGGTTTAACTGGCAGCTAAGCAGGCGGCTCATCAAGCTTTTCCGGCTTATCCAGCAACCTCTGTTGAGGCAGGAGTAGCCACAAGAATAGGAGGTGTCCCTTGCCTGGTGCCGGCTATACGCAATGAGCGCTTTCCTAAAGACTTTAAGGGGCCTCATAAAGTACCTAATTACACGGCCGACTTGCAGCCTGGGGCATGGATTGAAAGTTATGAGATGGTAATGGAGCTGTTGGAGGTCAGCGATGCAGCGGTTGCTAAGCATTTCACCATGATGTTAGATGGAACGGCTCGCACTTGGTTGAAGGGATTGCCACCCAATTCCATCGGCTCATGGGCGGAGTTGAAGGCCCAGTTCATTCAGAACTTCAAGGACACCTGTAAACAACTTGTGTCAATCGTGGATCTGACTAATTGTAAGCAAGAGGAAGGTGAGTCTACGACCCATTGGGTGCGCCGGGTCAAGGAGATAATACATTCATCTGATAAGATGGATGCCGGCTCGACAGTCTTAATGTTGGAGAAAAATTATCGTTTTGAACCTCTGAAGCAGAAGCTGGGCAGCTCAAGCGTGGCTGCAATGACATGGGCCAGTTGATGGCGGCCCTGGTCAAATATGTTGATTCTGACAGTACCAAGGATCCTGTGTCTGATGAAGAAAAAGGGAAGGGAAAGAAGAACGGAAACGACAAGGGTCACCAGCATAACCCGGTGAATCAAGGAGGTAATAAACGTAAGGCTGACGAGTTTGTCGCTAACACCAATGCACAGGGCAACAACCAACGGCGCAAGGGTAGGCAACCCCCTCGGTCAGGTGGGTCAGGTCCCACCCTCGAGCAACTACTGAATGAACCTTGTCCAAGACATGGCACCCGGGAGAAGCTAGCTACCCATCTGTGGAAGGACTGTACGATTATGAAGGCATTTAAAAATTCCAACATGTTCGATGGTAGCCATGAACCTGGCGGTGGTTCAGGCGGAGATGGCTTTCAGGGCCCGGACGCCGGGTCAGGCGGAGGCGGTTTTCACGGTCAGGGCCATCCGGGTAACCAGGGCAGCTATAATCAGCAACCCAGCCAAAATAATCAGCAACAACAATCCGGGTATCACAGCAACCCAAAACAGTTGAATAGCGGGCAGTACCATCTATTTACCACTAGTTTATGCAAGAGGGGTCAGAAGCTTCATAAGAGGGCTGTCAATGTCGTTGAGTCGGCGGTCCCACATTATTTGAGGTGGTCAGAATAGCCTATTGTGTGGAGCAGAGAAGATCACCCTCCCCGGGTTGATAATCCGGGCCACTTGGCCTTGGTGGTGGCACCCCGGGTTGGTGGATATAAGTTCACTAAGGTGCTCATGGACGGAGGTAGTAGCATCAACATCCTCTATTATGAGACGTTTCGTCGGATGGGGTTGACTGATAAAAGTCTTAAACAATTAAACACTGTTTTTCATGGTGTTGTCCCTGGTAAGTCGGCATACCCAGTTGGTAAGATTGAACTGGAAGTAGCCTTTGGGGATGAATATGATTCCAGGGATGAGAAGTTAACTTTTGAAGTGGTTAAGATCAAAAGCATGTATCATGCTCTGTTTGGACGGCCGGCTTACACCAAGTTCATGGCTCAACCGTGTTATGTATATCTGCAGCTCAAGATGCCGGGTTATAAAGGCACCATTACAGTACATGGAAGCCAGAAAATAGCCCTGGAATGTGAAGAAGGTGATGCTGCTTATGCTGAGTCTGTTTGCGTGACAGAGGAGTTGAAGTTTTATAAAGATAATGTTGACCGGGCAGACATGACGTCTTTAAAGCAGCCAACTATGGAGCATGAACCGGTGCTGAAATTCAAGTCGGTTGATGACACCAAGATGGTTGATTTTGTGCCAGGTGACTCATCCAAACAGTTCATCATCAGTGCCAACTTGGATCCAAAATAGGAAAGCGCGCTCATCGAGTTCATCCATGAGAACCGGGATATCTTTGCCTGGAAGCCTTCTGACATGCTGGGTGTCCGAGAGAACTCGCTGAGCATGCTCTTAACATTGATCCGAAGTTTAAGCCGGTTAGGCAGTTCCTTTGGCGATTTAACGAGGAACGACGCAAGGACATAGGAGAAGAGGTGGCCCGGCTCTTGGTAGCCGGGTTCATTGTGGAAGTTTTTCACCCAGAGTGACTAGCTAACCCGGTGCTTGTACTCAAGAAGAACGGCACCTGGCATATGTGTGTGGATTACACTGATTTGAACAAAGCTTGTCCGGCTGACCATTTTGATCTCCCTCGTATTGATCAGATCATTGATGCTACAATGGGTTGTGAGCGTTTGAGTTTTCTGGATGCTTATTCAGGTTATCATCAGATCAAGATGGCAGTCAATGACCAGGAGAAGACAGCTTTCATCACTCCATTTGGAGCCTTCTACTATGTGTCTATGCCTTTTGGGCTTACGAGCGCCCAGGCGACTTATCAACGGTGTGTGCAGAATTTCCTTCACAATCAGATTGGGCGTAATGTTCATGCTTATGTGGATGATATAGTGGTGAAGTCCAGAAAAGAGGAAACCTTGGTAACAGATCTGAAGGAGACCTTTGATAACCTTCGGGTCTACAAGATGATGCTTAACCCGGCCAAGTGTGTTTTTGGAGTCCCAGCTGGCAAACTTTTGGGTTTTCTAGTGTCTAACAGAGGTATTGAGGCTAACCCGGAGAAAATTAAGGCAACCACATCTCTGGCTAAACCAGTGTGCATCAATGACGTTCAGCGGCTGGCGGGTCGCGTCGCTGCCTGAAGCCGGTTCATAAGCCAGTTAGGGGAGAAGGCGATGCCTTTGTATCAAATGATGAAAAAGGCGGATGACTTTGTCTGGAGTTATGCTGCTAACTCTGCTTTTGAGGACTTGAAGAAACAGCTCGCTGAACCGCCGGTTCTTGCTGCTCCGGTTGAGAAAGAGCCGTTGTTATTATATGTAGCTGCTAACTCACGTGCTGTTAGTGTGGCCATTGTGGTGGAGCGCAAGGAGGCTGGCAAGGAACATCCGGTCCAATGGCCGATTTACTACGTTAGTGAGCTGCTGATTGAATCTAAACAAAGATATCCACATTGGCATAAGCTCGTGTATGGGGTGTCAAGGGCAAGCCGGAAGCTCAAACATTACTTTCAGGGTCACCCAATCACTATGGTTAGCTCTGCTCCTTTAGGAGACATCATTCAAAACAGAGAAGCTACTGGACGAGTCGCCAAGTGGGCTATTGAACTTGGGTCTCATGGGTTGAAGTATGTGCCACATACTGCGATCAAATCTCAAGCGCCGGTTGACTCCATTAATGACTGGACAGAGTTGTAGATGCCAGAGGAGAAACTAGACAACACATATTGGACGATTCACTTTGATGGGTCCAGACAGTTGGAAGGCTCGGGGGCTGGAGTTGTTTTAACTTCCCCTCGAGGTGACAAGTTTTGTTATGTGTTGCGATTGATGTTTCCTTGTACTAGCAACGTAGTAGAATATGAAGCCTTGCTCCATGGTCTTTGAATGGCTAAAGAAATGAGTCTGAGCCGGGTCCGGTGCCTTGGCGATTTAGATTTGGTGGCTCAACAGGTGTCAGGCAAGTGGGATTCCTAGGATCCTCTCATGGCGGCTTATCGCCGTGAAGTCGATGCTGGTGCAGGACATTTTAAGGGTTATTAAGTGGAACACATTGACTATAGAAAGAATGAAGCGGCCGATGCCATAAGCCGGTTGGGATCTCAGCGTAAGCCGGTGCCACCTAACACCTTTTTAGATGTTTTGCATAACCCGTCTGTTAAGTTACCTACAGAGGAAGATTTGGCTATTCCTGACCCGAAGGCAAAGTTGGTAGCGGCTCTTCACGTCATTCAAGATTGGACAGTACCATTCTTGGCTTACATGACCCGGGGCGATTTGCCAGAGGACGAGACCCTGGCCTGACAGATAACCCGGCGGTCCAAGTCAATGACGATTTTTGATGGAGAGTTGTATCACCGCAGTGTCATTGGAGCATTTCATTATTGTGTTTCTCCTGAAGAAGGTCAAGAAATACTTCGTGAGATCCATGAAGGGGATTGTGGTCATCACGCCGGATCAAAAGTCTCTTGTAGCCAAAGCTTTTCGTCATGGTTTTTACTGGCTAATGTCTCACGCTGATGCAAAGGATCTGGTCAATAGGTGTGATGGATGTCAAAAATTTGCACGACGAGCGCATGTGCCAGCTCAAGAGTTGCGGATGATTCCAATCACTTGGCCATTTGCAGTCTCGAGACTTGACATGGTTGGACCTTTCAAAAGGTCTAAGGACAAAAAGACACATCTTTTAGTGGCAGTTGACAAATTCACAAAGTGGGTGGAGGCCGAGCCAGTGAGTAAGTGTGATGCAGCCAGGGCGGTTTAGTTCATGAAAAAGGTGATTTTTTTGCTTTGGTTTTCCACACAACATTATCACTGACAATGGCACTAATTTGTCCCAAGGTGCTATGGAGGAGTTTTGTCAACGTGAGCATATTCGGCTTGATGTTTCTTCCATAGCTCACCCTCAATCCAATGGTCAGGCTGAG
The DNA here is from genome assembly GCA_034509565.1 of Triticum monococcum. Lineage (NCBI taxonomy): Eukaryota > Viridiplantae > Streptophyta > Magnoliopsida > Poales > Poaceae > Triticum > Triticum monococcum. The sequence continues at coordinate 57,617,172 of CM067846.1, read as the reverse complement.
AGAGCAAATTAGGAAATCCTAAAAGGTCTCAAGCCCTGGCTTCTGGTTCCCTTACAGCAGACGCCAGGTTGTTGGGTAGAGGAATTACCCTCGGTGTTGTGGAGTATCAACACCACTCCTAACAGGTCTACATGTTATACACCTTTCTTCATGGTTTTTGGAGCAGAAGCGGTGCTGCCTAGTGACATCCGTCATAACTAGCCTCGCGTGGCGGCTTATGTTGAAGCTCATAATGAACAAGCCCGGCAGGATGCACTTGACTTGTTAGATGAGGCGAGAGACTTGGCGGCTGCTCGATCAGCAATTTATCAACAGGACCTGCGCCGTTATCACAACCACCGGGTTAAGTCCAGGACCTTTCAAGAAGGTGACCTGGTGCTCCGGCTCACACTACAAAAAAATACACTTCCGTGATGATACGTGTTTGTCACAGTAGGTCGCGTTTTTTGTCATGCATGTACATCCATGACGATTTTATGAAAGAATTAAGATAGTCATACCTGTGCTGTCGTAGAAGTGTTCCATGACATTACCAAAATTATCATCACGGAAGTGTCCACTTCCATGAGGATAAATCGCGCGTCACAGAAGTGCTTTTGTTAAGGGTGACCAACACATGGCATCCACCGTAACGGAACGCTGTTAAGCTATCAGGTCGGGTTTTGGATCCGATAACCCGTTAACAGCCCCGACCAATGGGGATTTTCCACGTGTAAAATCATCATTGGCTGGAGGAAACACGTGTGGGCTCACCGTTGGGACAGATGTCATCCGCTCATTGGACCGAAGGCACCTATGATACGGTGACACGTGGCACAGCCCAACAGAGGCCCATTCCTGTGAAAAGGTCGGCCCATTTGACTTGGTCAAAAGGTGGCGGGCCGGCCCACAGAAAGCCTGTTAATAGCCTGTTCGCATATAGCCCATTTACAGCCCGCTAACCCAGGGCCCGTTACGCCCTATCCAAATTAGGCGAAGTAGCGTCATCTGGGCCGTCCAATATGATTCAGCCCGTTTGAATTTCCGGCCCATGTGTGGCCCATGACTTCTTTCGGCCCATATGAGGACCTTTGTAACTCTTGGCCCATTAACGCCCCGTGGTGAAACTGGCCCGTAATGAACAGTGTATCACTTTATACCCATTAACGGCCGGTTATTCCATTGGGTCGTTTCCAGCCCAAGTTATCTTTCAGCCTTCTCAGGGCCCATTGATTCTTGGGCTCATTTGCAGCATTCGGTTACATACGGCCTGTTACTGTCATTTTCTGCTTGTGCGCCAAATTCATCCCGTTGTTATAGTCGGCCCGTTTGCGGACCGTTAATACTTTGGGCCATTTTCATGTCAAAAAAACCCGCTGGGTTGTTTTCATAGACTTATCAAATACGGCCTATTAACGGCCTGAAAGTGCGTTATATCGACTAGAGGGGGGGGGGTGAATAGGCGATTTTTATGAAAGTCTTCAAAACGTGGAAGTTATGAAGACAAACAGAGTGAACAAGCCTATCACTATGCAGCGGAAGGTAGATTACACAACGCAAGCCATAGTCAAATATACAATACAGTGAAAGCACAGAGACAAATAGCTTCAGTGTAATGAGGATCAGGTTGGAAGAAGTTATGAAGCCAAACAGATCATACAGTCAGGTTGTGAAGACAGAAGATAAAGCAAGCATGCAATAGCTTCACAATGTGTACTGGTAAGTAAAGGGAGGTGAAGATGAAACCAGTGACAAGTTGAAGACAATGATATGTTGGACCAGTTCCAGTTGCTGTGACAACTGTACGTCTGGTTGGAGCGGCTAGGTATTTAAACCAAAGGACACACAGTCCCGGACACCCAGTCCTGAACACGCAGCTCAGGACACCTAGTCCTCACCGTTTTCTCCTTGAGCTAAGGTCACACAGACCCCGCCCAATCACTCTGGTAAGTCTTCAAGGTAGACTCCCAAACCTTCACAGACTTCGTTCACCGGCAATCCACAATTCCTCTTGGATGCTCAGAACGCGACGCCTAACCGTCTGGAGGATGCACAGTCCTCAAGTGTAATAAGTCTTCAGATCACTCAGACAGGAAGACTTAAGTGATGCCCAATTACTCTGGCTCTGGGTGGTTAGGGATTTTCTCCTCACTAAGGATTTTCTCTCAAAGGCTTCGAGGTGGGTTGCTCTCAAACGACAAAAGCTGTGCACTGAAATCTGAGCAGCCAACCATTTATGGTTGTGGGGGTGGACTATTTATAGCCACTTGGCAACCCTGACCTGATTTGTCCGAAATGACCCTGGGTCACTAAGGAACTGACACGTGTACTAACGGTCGGATTTTGAACTCTCACGGCAACTTTACTTGGGCTGCAAGTAAAGCTGACTTGTCTGACTCTGGACAAGATTTTCTCTCATTGTCTTCACTCGAAGACATAGGATTTGAATTAGGCATCACTTCAGTCATCCTGACTGGTTCTCTTGGACCCCACTTAACAGTACGGTGGTTCCTATGACACAACATGAATAAAGTAAAACTACGAAGGATCTAAGTCTTCGAGTTCCAAAGGCTTCATGGGGAGTCTTCATATGTCATTGTCTTCGACATGAATGTCTTCATGAACCACCATTGTCTTCAATGTCTTCGTACATTTTTGGGGGTCATCTCTGGTAGCTAAACCGAATCAATGAGGGACTTCTACCTGTGTTATCCTACAATTCTCACAAACACATTAGTCCCTCAACTAGGTTTGTCGTCAATACTCCAAAACCAACTAGGGGTGGCACTAGATGCACTTACAATCTCCCCCTTTTTGGTGATTGATGACAAACTAGTTGAAGTTTTCAACGGGGAATATAATTTGTGAAATTGTAAAGGAATTGTCTTCATAAGCTGCAAGGGCTCCCCCTGAAGATGTGCATATACATGATCTGCTTCTGGAATGCAAATGCACATAGCAGGTTGTATTTGTGGGAATCCACTTCAACTTATGATGACAATCCATCATGCACGTAAAGATATATGAAGATAATGATATGCATAATGAAAAATGGACGTCTGCGAAATGATAAGAGTGCGGAAATTATCGTCGTACATGCGGAATTTATCTTCGCAAAAACACAGTGGCAAACATAGTAGCAGACGACCATCAAGTTTAAGTGTTACAACTCAAAGAACCAAATGTAGCAAAACGAGAGTTGTAAGCACGAAGCAAAATGCAAAATATAAAGCACCCGCCCATATTATTGACCCGCTTGAAGACTATAAACATCATATGCTTCTCCCCCTTTTGTCAGTAATGACCAAAAAGGTTTGAAGACATAGAGTTTTCTATGCGTTCCCAGGCGCAGCAGGGTCGGTGGAGGCGTTTGGTGGTGCAGGCGAGCTTGGTGCAGTGACGACGCGCGCTGAAGACATTGGTGGTGATGTAGCATCGTCTTCTTCCTCAATGATTTTTCCCGTCACGGTGGCAGCAGAGGAAGAGAACTCGGATTCTTCAAGCGACGGAGTCCCACGCAACACAGCACTTCTGGGGGGTGTGGAGTCAAACTTGAATCGCTCCTTGAAGCCATCCTCTTGTAATTCAGCTTCAGTGCACATCATTGTGAGGCCTTTCCAAGTGCGGCGACAGGTTTCATGTGCGACGAAGGCGTTCTTGGTGGCCAGATTCCTAATGCGATTGACATCTTGCATGATACTGTGCATCTGCCTCTTGAGCCAGTCGTGATGCCTATCTTGCTTTTGATGCAGAGCCACAAGAAGTTCACGATCAGTGAGGGTATGAGCTCGTTTCTTGGGTCTCTGTGCAGCTTCGCTGTCAGTGGCTTCAGTGGATGCAGGGGCACGTGTGGTGCCAGCCATTGAATAGACTCTGGAAATGGCTTCAACACCTTCATCATTTTGAGTGAAGCTTTGGTGTTCTGCATTCTGAAGACTTAGTGGCTGTTTGGCAGGCTTAGGATAAATCACTTCAGCAGAGGTGTCCACATCAGGTAAGAAGATTCTGTGGTTGCGGGCTGAGGGTTGATATGATATTGCAGAGTGGAGCTTGATTAGCCTCATAACCCATGGAGCATAAATCTTCAGACCAAAGAGATCTGAGCCAGACGCAGCAAGTTGACGTATGAAGAGATCCTGGGCATTGAAGCATTTGCCGTGCAGGATGCAGAAGATGAGAGTCTTCATGGCACCTTCAACCTTGGCATATCGAGAGTGCCCCTTAATGGGCCATAGAGTCCGCCTGATGATGTGATAGATAGTTCTAGGTAGGTACTCTAAGTCGTCAACAAAGAACTCCATCGGGTAAGGTGCGTCAGAAGGCAATGGCTTCATCATTGAGAGCATCTGACTCATATTTGGCTCAGGTCGCTGAAATATGCTCTCAACTGCTTCAGTATGGAGTTGGCAGCCTTCTTCGAAGAGTTCGCCTGGAGTGGGTAGGCCGGTGACCTCAATGATATCAAATGCATTGGCTTCATGATGGACGTTGCCGGTCATCCACTCCAGGACCCAAGTCTTCGGATCTCTGTTGTAGCCCTTGATGTGCAATGTGGCATAGAACTGAAGCAGAAGCTCTTCGTTCCAGTGCTCTTCATCCGTGACAAACGGCAGCAGGCCAACTTGCTTGAAGCAGTCCAGGGCTTCTTCCAGACCAGGCAGACCAGCAAAAGCTTCAACTTCAAGGCGCTGATGTGGAAAGATACGGCTCTGGTTGTAGAGGACGCAGGAGTAGTAGCTGCGCTGTGGGTAGCTCCAGAACCTATCTGACACAATCTTTTCCCTTGAGTAAGGGTTCTTGGAGCGGTTGAAGAAGATGTTGTCTGCCCTGAAGCTATTGACATTGAAGGAGCCAGGAGCAGTGACTGGACCTGGGAACCTTGGCAGTCGTGGGATTGGCTTCTGTACCTGGGGCCTGTGCGCAATATGATAATTGAACTGTGGTCCGGCAGCAGACACAGGCACAGAAGGGTCAGAGGCAGTGGCTTCAGTATCTCTTGAAGCTGTTGGTTGGTCGGGCTCCACAAATGCTTCAGTATTATGTGTGGCAGCCGTAGTGGTGTCAGCCTCCTTGAGAACTTCTTCTTGCTGGTGTGGGGGAGATGGAGCTTGAGGTTCTTCATGCTCTTCTGCATGTTCTTCGGCTGATGCAGCCGGAATGTCGTCAGCAGTCTGAGCCCTTGGTCCTTTGCGAAGCCTACGGAATGCAGGCGACGCCGGTGGAGTTGCAGCGGGCTGGGGCTCATCCTCTTCCTCCTGTGGGCGATCTGCCCACGATGCATCTTGTGTGATTGGCGTCAGGGGACGACCAATGCTGAGCAATTCACTCGTTTCGAGCTGAGGAAGGACTGCATCATCTTGTACATTGTCTTGGAGACCAATGTCTTCAGCAGCGGTGGGGTCGGCTGCTGGAATGTCTTCATCATGCGGAGCCTCGGTGAGAGCAGGCTCATGGACGGTCATCTGACGATCTTCATGAGGAAGGCAAACGGAAAGGGGTTCGACTATCAAGGGCTCTGTGGGAGCAGCCCGAGACTTCTTGGACTTGCGCTTTTTGATGGTGGGGTCTGAAGGAGAGGCTTCAGGGTGTTTCCTCTTCCTTGCTTTAGCTTCGGCTATCCTTGTCTTCTTAAGCTCTGAAGCGGTTGAGCGCTTTGGCTTCGAGCTAGGCTTGGCGGTGGGGAAGACAGTTGGAACAGCTTCTTGGCGTGGGGCCTCTTCTTCAGCCACGGTGGGCGTCTTCTTTTTCTTAGCGGCCATCCTGGGGTCGATGCCGGGACGCCCAAGTGCCTTTCGCTTCTCGGCCTCATTGTAGGCCTGTACACAGAGATCAGCCGAATTCTTCATGCGCTCGCGTGAACCCTGAGCCTCTGCACGTTTCTGCATAAAGTTTTCCTTCAACTCATGCAGCATGACTTTGAAGTCTTTGATTTCTTGGACGCTGAGCGTGGCCATGTTCTGCTTGAACTGAGCCTTTTCAAAATCTATCTTTTGCTTTAGTTCCATGATGCGCTGGGCAATAGCGAGTTCTTAAGCAATAGCTCCTTGGAAGGCTACGATGAGGCCAATGGGCAGCTGCAGATCGTCGAAGCTGATGTTGGGTGTTTCAAACCACTCATCAATGAATTTGTGGATGATTGCTGCATCAAACAGTGGTAGGTTGTTGAAGATTTCAGCCTCCTCCTTGCTCTCGATGAGCTGCTCAAGAGCGTCATCACCAAGATCTTCGTCACTGGACAGATCAATGGCTTCGCAGCGAAGAACGGCAGCGGCAGTGAGTTCTTTGCTAGTGTGTGGCTGTGGCTTCTTGGCTTCTTGGGGCTTAGAGACTCTTGATAAGCCTTCAGACTGCACACTGGCTTCAGGAGGTGCAGTGGCCAATGGTTTCACTCTGGAGATCTTGGGAGAAGCGGTTGGCTTGGAAGCTTTTGGCTTCTTCTTCATCTGCTTCGGCTCCGGAGCAGCAGGAGCATCATCAGACTCAGTGTCTGCTGGAGGGTCGTTCACGGCAGTCCCTTGGACTATAATGTGAGTGATGAGGCCTTCGAGATTTGCAAATGGTCCGATGACATTGGGATTTGCGTCGCGTGTGCCATCTGCCCTTGGTTTGGAGGGACCAGGGTTGAAGTCCAACCCAAACTCCTTCTTGTTTTGCTTCACAGAGTTCTGGGCAAATTGGAAGTTGCGCTTGAACAGAGTGTCATCGCGACACCAGAGAAGGGATGATGGATGTGCATCAGCTGGCTGTTGTCCCCTGACCATGCACGGAAAGAAGCCTTGAGCAATGGCTTCGTCTCTGGTTCGGGGTACGAGATTCTTGTACAAGGCATCTCCCCATGGCCTCTTGATGGCGCACTTCTCTGCATATTCTTTGGTGACGAAGCGGTATTGGAACCACTGCTCTGCCCAATATCTTCGAATCCATTGGATTCGTGTCTTGCGCTGACCATAGCTTTCTTCAGGATCTGTTTGGTACATTTCTGCCAAATCTTCAGGCAGATCCTTAGATGTGTCACCCCGTCTCTGTCTGCCTCCCTTCCTTGATTGTTTCTCGGATGCCATGAAGCTTAACTTGGAAGGCTTCAAAAAATTCAAAGGCTTCAAAGGATTCAAAGGCTTCAAAGGCTTCCTTTTGCTTGACCAACAGGAACTTGCTTCGGGTGAATTGATGTGACGCTGTAGGAACTCTGCAAATGAATGCAGACTATGAGAACCAAAAGATTCTCCCACGGACATGTACCTGTGATAGCATTAAGGTGCGAGGGAAGGGGAAGAGGTCATATGCATTCTCAGAAGATTTTGAAGATAAATCAGTTCAGAAGACATTGACCTCATCATGCGAAGACATTCACTTTATAGAAAAGAAGTTGGTTCCAGATTTGTACGAACCCATAGATCAGTACAAGTGAGGAATCTAACTACTTCATGAAGAACAAGTGAATATGCTAGGCAAGTTATGAGATTCAGACAAGAGGAATGAAACTTGAAGGAATAGAAACCTCTTTTGGCAGAAGGTGATGGATCAATAGGATCAAAAGAGGCTGTAAAAAGGCTTGTTATTTACCAGACTTGGAACTGCTAGACGAGATGAGAGGTGAGGCCGAGCAGTTCGATCCTCCGTGCCCTAACTTGGCGACGGAAGACACCTAGGGCGACGGCGGAGAGACTGATGTCCGCTGTCGGCGTGAGAACGGCGTCGGAGAGGTCGCGGCAGTGAAGCACTTCGTCGCCGGCGTCGTTGAGAGTTAGCAGTGGTGCTAGGGTTTATGCGAGGGAGGAAGAAGAGATAATGACCGCAGTGAATCGTGTATATATAGGGATATGGGCGGCACTGCGCTATTACTCAGGTGCCCCTGGCGATTCGCATCTGATCAGTACGTGGCCAGCATGCGGAATTGTGGGGGCAGTTTCACCCCACGCACGCCTGGTTTGTCGGGAGTCGTTCCTACTTCTCCGGAATTCTAGTTGATGGATAAACATTGAAAGCTGTTTTGAAGTTTGTCTCTGTGTCTTCTTCTGACAGGGATGCAGTGAAGACATTCGACAGTTTCAATAGAGTGCATATGACTTGGAGAGAGAGAGTTTGAGGTAGGAAGCATGGAAAGGTTAGCGTCCGATCACATTCACTTAGTTCAAAAGATTCAAACAAGAAGACATAGCTGTAAGTGAATGCTGTAGAGGACAGAACACCAGTGCATATGTAATCAACATAGTGAAGATAATAATGAAGACATGTTGAGATTGAAGCCAAACCAAATGTGAAGACATAGCAAATGTAATGCCATGAGTAAAACACTTCAAGCAGAAAAATTTTGGTGGTGGCGCTACCCACCGTATAGGAAGTATTGGACCCAGACACGGCGCACAATTATCGTGGCGCTCCGAGGTCAAATTCCACGTTAATGTATTCACACTTAGAATGTATGTCTTCATTGATTCAAGATATACATTACTTTGTGTGTTGCACATCTAAGTCATCATCATGCATAAGTGTTAGGATGTGTGCCTGATCACAGGACATTTGAGGATTCCAAGATATTTAGCTCACACCGTAACTTGCAAAATCTCTTCTCATCCAAGGGTTGGTGAAGATATCTGCCAATTGCTCTTAAGTGTTGACATGTATGATATCAATGTCTTCCTTTGCAACGTGATCTCTGAGAAAATGATGACGAATTTCAATGTGCTTTGTCTTCGAGTGCTGAACTGGGTTGTTGGCGATCTTGACGGCGCTTTCGTTGTCACAGTAAAGTGGCACTTAGTTCAGATGAATGCCATAATGCTTGAGGGTTTGCTTCATCCATAGAAGCTGAGCGCAGCAGGATCCAGCAGCAATGTATTCAGATTCAGCAGTGGAGAGAGATACACAGTTCTGCTTCTTTGAAGACCAACAGACAAGAGATCAGCCAAGAAAGTGACATGTGCCTGATGTGGACTTCCGATCAACCTTGTCACCAGCGTAATCAGCGTCCGAAAATCCAACCAGATCAAACTCTGAGCCCTTTGGATACCATAACCCTAGAGTTGGTGTGTGAGCCAAATATCGAAGAATTCGCTTCACTGCTAAGTGATGCGACTCCTTTGGTGCCGCTTGAAACCGAGCACACATGCAAACACTAAGCATAATATCTGGCCTAGATGCACATAAATAAAGCAAAGAACCAATCATGGAGCGGTATACCTTTTGATCGAACTCTTTACCATTGTCGTCAGGACCCAGATGATGTTTGGCTGGCATTGGTGTTGTGAAGCCTTTGTAGTCTTGCATACCGAACTTCTTCAGGCAGTCTTTGAGATATTTCTCTTGAGATATGAAGATGCCATTGCGTTGTTGCCGTATCTGAAGACCGAGGAAGAATTTCAGCTCCCCCATCATAGACATCTGATATTGCTCTTGCATCATATATCCGAACTCCTCACTGTACTTCTGATTGGTGCAGCCGAAGAAAATGTCATCCACGTATATTTGGCACACAAATAGTTCACCATCATATGTCTTTGTGAAGAGAGTGGGATCCAGGGAACCAGGTATGAAGCCTTTGCTCTTCAAGAAGTATTTGAGTGTATCATACCAGGCCCGAGGGGCTTGTTTGAGGCCATATAGTGCCTTTTTGAGCTTGTACACCATGTCAGGATGTTTTGGATCTTCAAACCCAGGTGGTTGTGCAACATACACTTCTTCTTCAATTTTGCCATTGAGGAAGGCACTTTTTACATCCATTTGATACAGGATTATGTTGTGATGATTTGCATAGGCCAGCAGTATACGGATGGCTTCAAGTCTGGCAACAGGAGCAAATGTTTCATCGAAGTCAATGCCTTCCACTTGAGTATATCCTTGAGCAACGAGACGAGCCTTGTTTCTGATGACTTGGCCATGCTCATCTTGCTTGTTGCGGTATATCCATTTGGTGCCTATTATGTTATGCTTCCGTGGATCAGGACGCTTAACCAACTCCCATACATTGTTCAGCTCAAATTGTTGAAGCTCTTCTTGCATAGCTTGAATCCATTCAGGTTCCATAAAGGCTTCATCAATTTTCTTGGGTTCTGTGATTGAAACAAATGCGAAGTGTCCGCAAAAGTTTGCCAGTTGAGTTGCCCTTGAACGAGTCAGTGGACCAGGTGCATTGATGCTGTCAATTATCCTGTCAATCTGTACTTCATTGGCAACACGAGGGTGTAGGGGTCGAAGACTTTGCTCTTGCTGATCTACGTTGTCATGGGGAGGAATGTCTTCAGGCTGAGCATTGTCTTCATGTGGATCAGGTGCTGAGATGATAAGTTCTTCTTCAGGACGGGCTTCAGTAGGTATAATTTCTCCAGTTCCCATTAGCTTGATTGATTCACTGGCTGGAACTTCATCTAGCACATCTGGTAGTTGCTCTCTTTGTGACCCATTGGTCTCATCAAACCGCACATCCACTATTTCAACCACTTTGTAGTGAAAGAGATTGAAGACTCTGTAGGAGTGCGAATCCTTTCCATATCCAAGCATGAAGCCCTCATGTGCTTTTGGAGCAAATTTTGAGGTGTGGTGAGGGTCCTTGATCCAGCATCTTGATCCAAATACTCTGAAGTAACTTACATTTGGTTTCTTGCCAGTCAGAAGTTCATAAGATGTCTTGTTCAGCAACTTGTGAAGATATACATGGTTGATAGTATGGCATGCAGTGTCAATGGCTTCAGTCCAGAATTTTCTTGGTGTCTTGTAATCATCTAACATTGTTCTGGCCATCTCAATGAGTGTTCTGTTCTTGCGTTCGACGATGCCATTCTGTTGTGGCGTGTATGGAGCTGAGAATTCATGAGTGATGCCCAATGTATCAAGATATGTGTCAACGCCGGTGTTCTTGAATTCTGTGCCATTGTCACTTCTGATGTGCTTTATCTTGGCGCCATAATTGTTCATTGCCCGATTTGCGAAGCGTCTGAAGACATCCTGCACTTCAGTCTTGTAAAGGATTATGTGCACCCAAGTATATCTAGAGTAATCATCAACAATGACGAAGCCATAGAGGCAAGCAGTAGTGGAGAAGGTTGAGTAGTGGGTAGGACCGAAGAGATCCATGTGAAGCAGTTCAAAGGGTTGAGTAGTGGTCATGATTGTCTTCGAAGGATGTTTTGCCCTTGTCATCTTCCCAGCTTCACAGGCACCGCATAAGTGATCTTTCTTGAACTTGACGCCCTCGATGCCTATGACATGCTTCTTCTTCGCAAGGGTGTGGAGGTTCCTCATGCCAGCATGCCCAAGTCTTTGATGCCAAAGCCAGCATTCTGAAGCCTTTGCGAGAAGACAAACTGCAAGCTGTGGCCCTGCTGAGAAATCTACCACGTACAAATCATCTTTTCGATACCCTTCAAACACTAGAGACTTGTCAGATTCCATTAGTACCAGACAACGATATTTTCCAAAGATTACAATCATGTTTAAATCGCAAAGCATTGAGACAGACATTAAGTTGAAGCCAAGGGATTCAACAAACATGACTTTATCCATGTGTTGATCCTTTGAGATTGCAACTCTACCCAGACCCAGTACCTTACTTTTACCAGTGTTAGCGAATGTGATGTGGCTCTTGTCAGATGGACGTAAGGTTGAGTCCATAAAGAGACTTCTTTTGCCAGTCATGTGATTTGTACACCCGCTGTCAATAATCCATTCTGAAGACTCTAAAGTCACTGGTGTCATACCCTACAGTGCAGTTAGGGGGATAGGCTTCACCAAGAGTGTTGTGAAGAAAAAACATTTGACGAACCAGTGGATTATGAAAACTGAGATCCAGGTTAGGACAGGCAGGGAGAGTAGCATGCGATTCAGATATGAAATACATAGTGATGCCATTCGGGCATTTGATCTTGCGCCCCACAAGATTTCTGAGGTCCCCAGCAATAGCATCAGAAGATTTTGGTTTTGTGCTGGAGACCTTTCCCTGCAAAAGAGAGTTAAGCTTTCTTAACCACCCACATTTTCAAGGGTGGCTTAGAAGCAATAAGTCTAAGTGCAGCATCTAAGAATTTTGGCTTTGGAGCCCTGGCAAACAGTCTAGCAGGTGGGCAATAGTACTCATAAGAATAGGCAGAATAGTTTTTGGTCATATGAGAATGACGGTTTGAAGAACCGCTCTCATATGCCTGAGCACGGTTTCCCTGCAAAACATTTGTGTTAGTGCGACTCAGATGAGTCCTCTGCCTGTATGAAGCCTTTGGACCATATGAAGCCTTTGATCTGAGGTTTGTCTTCTTCCTTTGAGGTGTCATGAGGACATTCACAGGAAGATTCTCAAGACACGTTTTTGGAACCCAGATCTTCTTCATAGGCGGTCCATTCTGATTCCTAAACAGTTTATAGTTTGCATCAAAGGATTCATCAATGATAATTGGATTAGCACAAGTGAAGCCAGATAGATTGGATGGATCTGATGAGGAGTCCTTTGCAGCAACCCATGTGGTTTTGGGGTACTGCTCAGGTTTCCAGTAAGAGCCATCTGCATTAATTCTCCTCACGAACCCAACACCCTCTTTGCTAGGGTTTCGGTTCAGAATCTGCTTCTTGAGGACATCACATAGTGTCTGATGTCCTTTGAGACTTTTGTACATCCCTGTTTCAAGCAATGTCTTCAACCTTGCATTTTCATCAGCAATAGCAGTGGTGTCCTCAGCAGAGGGGTTAGTTACCACTTCAACCGTTGAAGATATTGCAACAGCAGTAGCAGTGGAACATTCAGCAACAGAAATAGCATTATCACGCTCAATGCATTTAAGGCATGGTGGTTCAAACCCTTCCTGAGCAGAACTAATCTTTTCGGCTCGAAGTGACTCGTTTTCCTTTTGAAGATCTTCATGATCCGCTCTCAACTTCTCAAGATCTTGCTTCTTCTGAAGATAATCATAGGAAAGCTTTTCATGAGTAGTTGAGAGAGTCTCAAGACGATCTTCGAGTTCCTGATACTTAACATGAAGATTTTTTATATCTTCAATTAAGGATTCAGAACGAGTCATTTTAGCACCCAACAGATCATCGCTTCTGTCTAACAGTTTTTGAATATGTTCCATGGCCTTTTGTTGTTCAGTTGCAATTTTTGCAAGTGTTTTGTAACTGGGTTTTGAATCACAATCAGAGTCATCGTCACTACATGTTCGATAGTGAGTAGTGCGTGTGTTTACCTTGGCACCACGTGCCATGAAGCAGTAGGTGGGAGTAGAGTCGTCCTTGTCATTTGGATCGGTGATGGTGATGGAGTCATTGACTTCAGTGTTGAAGATGGACTTGGCGACATAGGCTGTAGCCAAACTCGCAATGCCTGAATCAGACTCCTCCTCAGACTCCACCTCTGCCTCCTCAGAAGCGGACTCCTCCTCTGAATCCATTTCCTTGCCAAAAAACGCACGAGCCTTGCCAGATGAACTCTTCTTGTGTGATGAAGACTTTGAGGAAGACTTGGACGAAGACTTTGAGTATTTCTTTGTCTTCTTATCGTCAGAGTCATATTCCTTGCTCTTCTTCTTCTTTCTGTTCTCATTGTCCCATTGTGGACACTCAGAGATGAAGTGTCCAGTTTTCTTGCACTTGTGACAAGTTTTCCTCTTGTAGTCATGCGCAGAGGCTTCATCATTCCTTGAGCTTGATCGTGAAGACTTTCTAAAGCCTTTCTTCTTGGTGAATTTCTGGAACTTCTTCACTAGCATTGCAAGTTCCCGTCCAATGTCTTCAGGATCATCAGAACTGCTGTCAGATTCTTCTTCAGATGATGACACAGCTTTTGCCTTCAAGGCACGAGTTCGCCCATAGTTTGGACCGTAGATATCTCTTTTCTCAGAAAGCTGAAACTCATGTGTGTTGAGCCTCTCAAGTATGTCAGACGGATCGAGTGTCTTGAAGTCTAGACGTTCTTGAATCATCAGGGCTAGGATGTCAAATGAACTGTCAAGTGATCTTAGCAGCGTCTTGACGATTTCATGTTTGGTGATCTCAGTGGCGCCGAGGGCTTGAAGCTCATTCGTGATGTCAGTGAGCCGGTCAAATGTGTGCTGGACATTCTCATTGTCATTTCGCTTGAAGCGGTTGAAGAGATTGCGAAGAACACTGATTCTCTGATCTCTCTGGGTTGAGATGCCTTCATTGACCTTGGAGAGCCAGTCCCAGACGAGCTTGGATGTCTTCAAGGCACTCACACGGCCGTACTGTCCCTTGGTCAGATGACCACAAATGATATTCTTGGCAGTGGAGTCCAGTTGAGTGAACTTCTTGACATCAGCCGCAGTGACACCTTCTCCAGCCTTGGGAATGCCGTTTTCGACGACATACCATAGGTCGACGTCAATGGCTTCAAGATGCATGCACATCTTATTCTTCCAGTAGGGATATTCAGTTCCATCAAAGACGGGGCACGCAGCGGAGACTTTAATTATCCCTACAGTCGACATAGCTAAATCTCCAGGTGGTTAAACCGAATCACACAGAACAAGGGAGCACCTTGCTCTGATACCAATTGAAAGTGCGTTATATCGACTAGAGGGGGGGGTGAATAGGCGATTTTTATGAAAGTCTTCAAAACGTGGAAGTTATGAAGACAAACAGAGTGAACAAGCCTATCACTATGCAGCGGAAGGTAGATTACACAACGCAAGCCATAGTCAAATATACAATACAGTGAAAGCACAGAGACAAATAGCTTCAGTGTAATGAGGATCAGGTTGGAAGAAGTTATGAAGCCAAACAGATCATACAGTCAGGTTGTGAAGACAGAAGATAAAGCAAGCATGCAATAGCTTCACAATGTGTACTGGTAAGTAAAGGGAGGTGAAGATGAAACCAGTGACAAGTTGAAGACAATGATATGTTGGACCAGTTCCAGTTGCTGTGACAACTATACGTCTGGTTGGAGCGGCTAGGTATTTAAACCAAAGGACACACAGTCCCGGACACCCAGTCCTGAACACGCAGCTCAGGACACCCAGTCCTCACCGTTTTCTCCTTGAGCTAAGGTCACACAGACCCCGCCCAATCACTCTGGTAAGTCTTCAAGGTAGACTCCCAAACCATCACAGACTTCGTTCACCGGCAATCCACAATTCCTCTTGGATGCTCAGAACGCGACGCCTAACCGTCTGGAGGATCCACAGTCCTCAAGTGTAATAAGTCTTCAGATCACTCAGGCAGGAAGACTTAAGTGATGCCCAATTACTCTGGCTCTGGGTGGTTAGGGCTTTTCTCCTCACTAAGGATTTTCTCTCAAAGGCTTCGAGGTGGGTTGCTCTCAAACGACAAAAGCCGTGCACTGAAATCTGAGCAGCCAACCGTTTATGGTTGTGGGGGTGGACTATTTATAGCCACTTGGCAACCCTGACCTGATTTGTCCGAAATGACCCTGGGTCACTAAGGAACTGACACGTGTACTAACGGTCGGATTTTGAACTCTCACGGCAACTTTACTTGGGCTGCAAGTAAAGCTGACTTGTCTGACTCTGGACAAGATTTTCTCTCATTGTCTTCACTCGAAGACATAGGATTTGAATTAGGCATCACTTCAGTCATCCTGACTGGTTCTCTTGGACCCCACTTAACAGTACGGTGGTTCCTATGACACAACATGAATAAAGTAAAACTACGAAGGATCTAAGTCTTCGAGTTCCAAAGGCTTCATGGGGAGTCTTCATATGTCATTGTCTTCGACATGAATGTCTTCATGAACCACCACTGTCTTCAATGTCTTCGTACATTTTTGGGGGTCATCTCTGGTAGCTAAACCGAATCAATGAGGGACTTCTACCTGTGTTATCCTGCAATTCTCACAAACACATTAGTCCCTCAACTAGGTTTGTCGTCAATACTCCAAAACCAACTAGGGGTGGCACTAGATGCACTTACACGGCCCGTTATGGTCCAAAAATAGTACGACCCATAATTGGCGAAATGATGATACACCCCGTAGAAGGCCCATGGATCCTACGGCCCGTATGAGGCCCATGGATAGTATGGCCCGTAGAAGGCCCATGGATCGTACGGCCCGTAGAAGGCCCATGGACCCTACGGCCCGTAGAAGGCCCATGGACCCTAAGGCCCGTATAGAAGGCCGATGGATCCTATGGCTGGACGAAGGCCCATGGATCATATGGCTTACAGGAGGCCCATGGTTACAACAGTCCGTGTGTTGCCATGATTATTTTGGCCTAGTTACCAAAAATAGGCTATTGTGGCCACTAGAAAAAACAGAAAATGAACTGCAGTGACTACAAGCAAACAACTAAACAAGACAATAAGGAAATAAATAAGCAAGTAATTAACGCTAGCCTATTACCGCTATTACACATATTACATCCATTGGGCATCAAAGTTCGCCACCAGTGCAAATATAGGGAACAAAGCAGCACATTACATACACTGGCCGTCAAAATTGGCCACCAGTGCAAATAAACGCGGCAGAAAAACAAGAGCATAACTAAAACAACTTCAGAAGAGCTCAAGAAACGTTATCCTGGGTATCCACCATGTTGGCTATAAGCTTAGCAAGCTGATTAGCTTTGTCCTGTTTGGCGCTAAAATCCTCCAACGCTCGATGTTGCACCAGAAAGTATGCATCTGAATGCTCCAGCGACTTCCGCAATCCTTCCGCTTCTTGTCGCAACATAGTTGATCGATGTCTTTCAGCTTGTAGTTGAGACTCAAGAAACCAAACTGATTCAGACAGTGAGTTTGAATAGCTTGTGCAAGCGGTAGTGGCCAGTAACTCGAACACTAAACCAAGACAGGACTTTGGGGTTGTCTCGCTGTCTTCAAGATAGTCTTCCTTAGCTGTTTTATCAGCTTTGTTGGAGACCAACAAGGATGTGTCACTATCCTGAACCTTATCTGCATTACTTCCTTTACCATTGCTTAATAAGGCACTCTTCCCCAATATTCTGTCAGCATTCTAAAAGAAGAAACAAGCAGACACATAACAAGTTTAGCATGTACTAGTATATGAAACTCATTCGGTGAACCGGTTCATTAGTAAGGTGGATAGGATTAAACTACCAAGTCCTCTATTGCCAAGTACTAGTACATAATAATAGCTTCAAACAAACATATATCTATGTCATATGGTCACTGCATTGTCTTGCCAAATCAAAATAGAGACACGGTTCAAATCATATCAGTTGAAGACAAAGCAGCAGTGAAAGAATACAAAGCGTGGAAACTACACGGCACAACAATATTTCAGATGGGTACCACGGGTCTACATGTACAACAACACTATTGGCTTTGCTGTGATGCTAGTAATGTGCATGATATGAAAGTCAACTGTATACACAATTGAAATTGAAATCAACAGAGCTATTGATAAGAGCAAATATGTTAAAGAAACATGCATGAACATACCTACTATGCCATTGGAGTTCCGATTGGATCCTTCAATTTAAAAATAAGTTTGTATGAGTAAATACAGTGATACAAGAGCAAAGCAATCATAGTTAAAAAAGGCGCGCCTAAGCGAGCGCTTAAGCACGCCTAGGCTCTAGGCGTTGGCAAAACGCATTGCGCATAACTACGCATAATCTGTGCATAACTACGCATAATCTGTGCATAACTACGCATAAGCATGCGCTTTGGTCAGTAAAGCGCAAGGCGGTGGAAAAAACACAATTAACGCCTAGCGCTTTTTTGAACTATGATAGCAATGGAATCTTAAATTAGAACAGTTGTTCTTCAGGTTTAGGCACTTGTTCTACATGAACATAGTACAAGAAGACGCAAGAATATAATACTTAAAAATAGAAAATGAGCTCATGGACCTTACCACATTCTTGGTTCGAGACCAGTACAGAACAAGGCGTTCCCAGTCATCGTCCAGTAAATGTGTCTCATGAGAACGTAAGGGAATTTGATGAGTTTCTTTGCCGGTGAAGTATGTTTTCTTTAGGTAATTCCGATACTACCACCAAGCATTCTTGAAGATAGCAGAGGTATTAGCACAGGTTACCTCATCCTGAGTTTCCAAATAGATCCTTCTCTATAGAGAAAAATGGGAAAATTTGTTGTATTATAACCATGATGGAGGTAGGATGTATGGGACGAAGCAAAGTAATTGCCATGAATAACATTACTTACACATAACTCCTGGACAAACACCTGCAACTGGCATTTTCCTTCATCTTCAGTATAATATTTCCAAGATGGGAACATACGCATTAAGATTTAACAACATCAAATGTGATAGATGCTAAACTACGACTACCTTGTTGTGCTTCCTCCACGGGAATAGGCATACTAACTGGTGGAGTTGGGGTTCGCCGTGATAGTACTGGCCCTTTGGGCACTGGAGCTGCCTTACTAACTGCTCTTGTTTGGGAGCTCTGTGGTGGAGATGGTGTTGTGTCAACAGGAACTGGGTTACTATCGGCTGGGGTTAGATTGGGTGAAGCTGGTTCTTTGTCCATCGCAGTAGGGGTACAATCTGCGAGAGTTTGGGTTATGTGTGGTAGGGCTGGTTCTTGTGCATGTACAACCGGGGTGCTATCTCCACCAAGAGGTAGCACTGTTTTATTTGAAGACTGTGTTTTTAGTCTGCTAGATATTGGCATCACCCGCTCCAATTCAAATGGCTGATAAACAGGAAACATAGTTAAATATACAAACATTGTACGGGAGACAGATGCAATAGGTAGTGTGGAAAAAAGAGGGCATGAAATAGTTGACATGTATATTGTTTAACTAAAACGGATAGCATGAGATAATTTCACATATATGATGTCTATCTAAACTGGATAGCATAGCATAACATAATTCAAAGATATGATGAATAACTAAACAGGATCACATGACATAATTCACCTACATGTTATCTAAGTAATCAGGATCGCATCATTTAATTCACATATGTGATTTATATGCTAAACAGAGGGCATTCGATATGATGTCTGAACTAAGAACATGGTGTTGAATATTGTGTATATGATATCTAAACTATGCAATGCAAGACACCGTATGCATGATATGAGCAGTATAACCGTGCCAAGTTAGAGCATACACCTCAGTGGGGGAATAGGACTGGTCATCTATCTCTGAATCCATCTCTGAGGACCTATCGGGACCCAACAAGAGATCTGCTTCGACATGTAGCACTGTCTGCTCTGAAGGCCTTGTTTTCACTCCAGATTTTTCCATTTCCCACCCAAATGGCTGACTCACGGGAATAGTAGTTTAATGTACAAACATTGTCGAGAAATGGAAATGTAATGAAGAAAAGGATGGGCAAGATATCATTCAAATATATGATGCATGGTTAAACAGGATGGCATTGCACATTTCACATATATTATGGCTGGCTAAAAGACATGAGACTGCATAATTCCCATATATGATATAGAAATTAAACAGGTGGCATTACAGAACATGTCTAAACTAAGCAGATGACATATATGATGTCAAAAGTAGGCACTCCAAGGCAACATATGGATGATATGACTAACATCATCATGCCAAGGTAGAGCAAACACCTTGGGGGGGTAAATAGTAGTGGTCAGCAGCGTCTGAGTCCGCCTCAGAACAGATATCTTCCTCTGGATTACAATCTGGAGAGGGGTGGGGAGGGTTTGCCATTGAACCCACCATGGAGCGATGTCTGCATGACATTGTATTGCCGCGCAAAACTCTTCTCTTTTTCTCTACATGTTCAGCATGACTGTGTACAATATCTGATATGCATACGGAAAAAATATGGTGAGATTATGTAAGGAGAGCATGCAAAAATTTAGAGTGATGGTAACAACCAGTGGATCAACGTTTTTTCGTTGAACCAAAATAGCCCTAATGGATCGACGTGAATGTATAGTAATAAGTGATGCAACAAGTGTACAACCTCTTTGCCATAGCCGTGTCGACCTCAGCATCATTGGGTTGGTCGCTGAAGCAGTTGAGGCAGAGGTGGCTGTCGGAGGGGTGGAGGAAGATCTGAGGAATCTGTAGACAGCGTCCAGGGCACTGCTCTGTTGTGATGGATCGTTTTGTCATTGGAGCAGCTCCGGTGAGCCGTAAGACATCAAGGCTGAAGCAGCACAAGACAGGCATCGTCAATCTCAAGTGGGATTCTAATAGCATCTCCAATAGATGATGTGAAATGGATGTAAAATTAACATCACCAAAAACCACCTGACTACAATAGATGAGGTAAAAACTGTTGACTTTGAACTTAACTGTCGAAACTAAAATTTACTGTGGAATCTGAATGCTACTGTCGAAACTGAACGCAATGGTAGCATAGGGGCACTTGACATGTAGTTTAGGGATGGCATGCAATTCATCTTCAACCTGCACCCCCCTGAGCCACCAGCCACCACCAGCCGAACCGCCGGCCCCAGCGCCGCCTCACTGCCCCAAAGCAACTCGCCACCGCCGCCCCGACCAACCCTCTAGGCCCCCGCCCCCACCCTAAACCCTAAGATCAATAGTGGGGTACCTCACCGGGGAGCCCCCGTCCCTGCTGCGGGT
This sequence comes from Triticum monococcum, assembly GCA_034509565.1. Taxonomy (NCBI): domain Eukaryota; kingdom Viridiplantae; phylum Streptophyta; class Magnoliopsida; order Poales; family Poaceae; genus Triticum; species Triticum monococcum. The sequence goes on along the minus strand of CM067846.1, from coordinate 57,596,724 downwards.
GGTTCTTCCTTAACTCCGGCGAGCCCCCCCCCCCCCCCCCCAACCCCTAAAAATCGACTGACCCAAAAGTCAATTCAGTCGACTGAAGTGTGGCTTAATCGGAGCAGAGCAGCAGCATGAGCGAGGGGGAGAGCAGCAGCAGCAGCTGGGCGAGCGAGCGATCGAGCGAGAGCTGGAGCAGCAATAGCGCGAGCGAGCGAGCGAGACCCGGAGCAGCAGCAGCAGATCCGACTGGTATGGACGCCGCCGCCGAAGGGGCCTCGCACTGGGGGAGAGCCGACGTGGAGATGTCGCCCGCGGCGCCGGCTTCAAGGTAGCCGCTCCATGGGGGTGCGGGATGGAGCACCGTCGGCGCCAGGAGGTCAAGTTAAGGAGAAGGTGCGATGTGATAAGTGTAAAACCTCTTTGGTGGCGCCGAGTGGGCCTTGGCTTCGTCCGAGGAGTCGGTGAGGATGCTGCGGTTCTGGTGGAGCAGGTTAAGGCGGCGCTGTGGGGATGGAGCAGCCGCGATAGACGAGGTGATCGTCGGAGCAGCTCCTTGGAGGTGGAGGATGGGGCGGCTGAACCGGCAGGACGGTGAGATGGACGACGGATCCTCATCCAAGGAGGTGGATGAGGGATGTCGAGCTGTTGCAGTGGACGACGTCGTCGGGGAAGAGGCTCCGGCTGGGCAGCGGTGACGTGGCAGACGGAGGAGGGTGGGGTTTCGCGGCTGGAGCGGAGAGGTTATGGCGGCCTGGGATTTCAAATGGCGAAAAGGGGGCGATGGGAGGGGGTGAAGCATGACTTAGGGACGCTCTTGTCCAAAATGTAGGGTGTGTTACAAAAGTACCCCCCACCGATTTGAACTAGCGGCCCTTTCGGCTCAGGGTTAGAAGGGGGATTTCGCGTGTCGGGATTTGGCAGCTCGAGGGAGTTTTCGTGCGCGTTGTAATTTCGGGATAGCAAGGCGCGGGTTGTGAAGGCGCCAGTTTTGGGAGCACGATATCTGATTTTTCGGGATATAACAAGACGCGGGTTGAATCTTAGGGACAAGCCTAACGTGTAGTAATATTGTACTTGTACGTACCAAATCAATTCGCACTTCCCTCAACCAAAAAGAAAACGAAAAAAATAAAACTATTGACACCACACAAGGAGAGAGTCTTGCCCCGTTTTACTATACAAATGCTATTCAAAGCTACTCCCTCCTTCCATCTATATAGGGCCTAATGCGTTTTTCGATGCTAACTTTGACCAAATATTAGAGCAATGATATATGACAGGCAACTTACACAAAGCACACTGTTAAATTCGTCTGTGAAAGGTTCTTTCAATGATATAATTTTCACATTGTGCATGTCATGTACTATTAATATTGACAATAGTAAAAGGGGGTCTTAAAAATCTCATTATGCCCTATATAGATGGAAGGAGGGAGTATGAATCCATGTTATGTCTGATTTTTTTTTGCTTGCTGTATAATGCATGTAACCTACTCATACCAACATTTTAGTGCATTACAAATGTCTATACTACCGCTGCAATTCGAACTAAATTTGAATTTGTTTCTCTATTTCAATAAGAATCTACAATCATGATTGTTGCCAACTTCAACTATCATAGTTTCGTTGATATCCGCTAGATATAAATCGGACAGCCTATAATGCAAGATGGCAGGCACACCATCATCAACAACTCCGTTTTTTATAAGAGTGGAGATAAAATATATTAAATGTAGTATAACATGTTCATAACCACACCATGTGTATCACCGTTATATATATTCACACATGCGTCGGTTTGAAACACTATGATAAATTCTTCAAATATCTGAATTCGCTTTTTATAATGAAGTATATATGATCTCTATTCGTCTTTTACACCCACACAACCCTCTTATCTTTGTAGCTAGCGCTAACTTTCTCTTGTGCATGCACACGCTTGCATTCCTCTCACCCTCCCTCAGCATTCTCTAGCTCCATCGCGCAAATTCGTCTTTTCACTTTAGGTCGTTCACCCACGGTGTGTGTAGGCCCCCAGCTCCTTCTTTACGGCACACATCGATCAATATGCCTCTCTAGCCAGGTGTGCCTAGCACAAACACAAGCTTACCCTCTTCTCTTGTCACCGTCCATACCTCACTCCCACCACTCTTTTCTTCGCTCTCGTACTCGCACACTCCTGACCCCTCGATATAGTATGCCTCTCGTACCACCTCCTACATGCATCCCTCTCTCTATCCTTCTCCTGATGCCTCATTTGCTTCTAACACACACATGCATGTATACCGATCGATCTCCCAACATATACCTAGATCGACTTGAACTACCCCCCCATCGATCAACGTACCTCACAAGTTATGTCTCTCCTTTCTCTAACAAAGGCCGATTGATCTTCCTATGTAGTTACATCTGCTTACCACAGCCACATTGTCGGTGTCAAAACCGGCGGATCTCGGGTAGGGGGTCCCGAACTGTGCGTCTAGGCCGGATGGTAACAAGAGGCAAGGGACACGAAGTTTTACCCAGGTTCGGGCCCTCTTGATGGAGGTAAAACCCTACGTCCTGCTTGATTAATATTAATGATATGGGTAGTACAAGAGTAGATCTACCACGAGATCTGAGAGGCTAAACCCTAGAAGCTAGCCTATGGTATGATTGTTGTTCTGTATGTTGTCCTACGGACTAAAACCCTCCGGTTTATATAGACACCGGAGAGGGTTAGGGTTACACAAAGTCGGTCACAATGGTAGGAGATCTACATATCCATATTGCCAAGCTTGCCTTCCACGCCAAGGAAAGTCCCTTCCGGACACGGGACGAAGTCTTCAATCTTGTATCTTCATAGTCCAAGAGTCTGGCCAAAGGTTATAGTCCGGCCATCCGGACACCCCCTAATCCAGGACTCCCTCAGTAGCCCCTGAACCAGGCTTCAATGACGACGAGTCCGGCACGCAGATTGTCTTCGGCATTGCAAGGCGGGTTCCTCCTCCAAGTACTTCATGGAAGATTTTGAACACAAAGATAGTGTCCGGCTCTGCAAAATAAGTTTCCACATATTGCCATAGAGAGAATAATATTTACAAAAATCTAATCTGCTGACGTATTCCGTAGTGTGACATCGCACCACGGCCAAGCCTTTATTCGAATTGTTTTGTTGTCCCACCTCAGCGTGTCATGCGAGGCGGTTTCCTTGGCACGTCTCGTCGAAGCAGAGATCATGTCCCCTTATTCCGGGATTCTCATCAATAGGGGCGTGGGTAACCCAACCGCGCCATTGATTACGGTGCTTGGGGATAAGCGAGTTTTACCAGGCTGGTGGGGACACGTAATTGCGTCCACCCATATAAGGGTTTAAGGATCCACCTTTTCACCTACGCCTTCTTCCTCCTTTGCCTATCCATTCTCGCGCACTCGAGCTCCAGTGCCCAAGTCTGCACTCCCCACCTCAACCTTCTCCATCCATGTCTGGAGTGGGAGGCAAGTGGATGGTCTCCCCCGTCACGGAGGGTCACATCAAAAAACTGAGGAAGGCCGGATACTTGTCTAACGACATCGCGCACCGGCTTCCCGAAGAGGGGCAGCTCCTCCCCACCCCAAGGCCCCATGAGAGGGTAGTGTTCCTTCCCCACTTCCTCCGTGGACTGGGCTTTCCTATCCACCCATTCGTCTGGGGACTCATGTCCTACTACGGCCTGGATTTCCATGATCTGGCCCCGAACTTCATCCTCAACATCTCGGTGTTTATCGTCGTGTGTGAGGCCTTCCTCTGCATCCGCCCCCATTTCGGCCTATGGCTCAAGACTCTCAATGAAAAGCCGATGGTGGTGCGCGGCAACCAGGCGGAGTGCGGAGGCGCCATGGTCGGCAAGATGCCCAACGTCTTATGGCTCGAGGGCTCCTTTGTGGAGACCCTGAAGGGGTGGCAATCGGGGTGGTTTTACATCACCGAGCCGCGTGACCCTGAGTGGGTCGCAGCCCCCGAGTTCTGGTCCGGACCCCCAACGTGGCTCATGTCCTGGAAAGAGATGAGCCTGTCGTGGGGCAGCAAAGGAGAGGTGACTGGACTGCAAACATGCATCCAAACCCTGGTGGACAAGCAGCTCAAGCTTGTCAACATAGTCCAGGTCATGCTCATCCGCCGGATCCTCCCGTGTCAACAATGGGCCTTCAATCTGTGGGATTTCAACCCGGCGTAGCACCGAACTCTGAGCAGGCTCTTTGACACGACGTACGAAGATGCCTGGAAGGTGCTTTTCAAGGGCGCCGAGGCTCCCGCATCTGCTACCGAGGATCGCGGATTCAGCATGCAGCGTCACGCTAGCGCGGTAAGTTGTTTGTACCTTTTACAGGGTATTAGTTTTTCATAGTTTAACTCTATGCGGGATCTAAGCTCCCTTACCTTTGACAGGTTTGGCAGGCGAAGTCCGGACAGATCGACTGTCCGGCTCCTTTGCCCGAAGACCCAGTCGATGCCCGCTTGGCGAAGCTGCTGGTTCCGGCACCCTATGTGGTGCCGAAGAAGAAGGCCACAAAGAAGGCCGCGGGGACTCGAAAAAGTGCCCGGTGCCAGGAGGTGTCGGGTTCATCCAACGGCTCCAAGGCGCATTCCTCCTGTGAAGACGAGGAGGGGGAAGAAGAGACCTCCTCCCCTCCAGCGGGGGGAGAGAAGAAAAGGAAGGCCGCCCTCACTAGGGAGGCCGAAGGGTCCAAGAAGGGGAAAACCCTTCCTCCGGACTACTCCACCAACGCCGACGACGGCGGAGAGCAGTGGCCGCTCAGGGTCAAGCCCCTGGTGAAATCGTAAGTGTCCGAATAACAGAGTAATTCATAGTATTCCTTTATTGCACAGCTTTCCCTTATGTCGAATATGATTATGCAGCCCACCCAAAGACCGGCTCGACGCGTCGTCGAGCAGTTCACTGGACTCGTCGGATGTGAATTCGCTTCCGCCAGCTACCTCCCCCTGCCCTATGGACGACGCCGAAGTGTTGTCCCAACAGGTTCCAAGCCAGGAGGATGTGGTCCTAGAGGCGCCGCAAGGCGACCTCCCGGACTCCAGGAGTAAAGGGGATAACACCCCCAGGGCTCCATGTCCGGCTCTAGGCCGGACACTGCTCCGGAACCTTCAAAGGTTCCAGAGTCCGGCGGGCGACCTCCTTCCAAGAGGAGCAAGCCCACCGTGCCGGTGACCCCCGTCCAACCAGAGGTGCCGGACAATCTGTTGGAGGTGCTCAAAGGCGCCTCCATCGACGAGGAGCACCGCACCATTATGAGTGCGGTGGTCCAGAAGGTTCAGTCCGCCAAGAGCGGACTGACTGAAGCTTGTGCTAGACTTTTAATAGGCTTTGAGGTAGAGAATGTGTAAATAATATTACCGCATAGACAATAGCCCCTGATGCTCTGTTTGGCGTTTGGGAAGAAAAGCCGAATAGAGGATCAAATAAAATTCGCAGGAGTCTAACAAAAAGGAGTCAATATGCGTATGCTGGCTTCTCTGCTGGCGTCCACCATACTGACTGCGGAAGTGGACACGCTAAAGCAGAACCTCGAGCAGTCCGAGCAAGAGCTCGGGTGTGCCAAGAAGCAGCTCGAGGACAAGGAAGGTAAGAAATACCTTGTTTAAATATATATAAGTGCAATTGCAAAAAATGACAGGATTATCATGGCTATTGTAGGGGCCACGTCTGAGGTGGCGACCCTTAAGCAAGCGCTGGTCGAGGCCGAGAAGAGGGCGGCCACGGAGCGCACCGAGCGGGAGAAGTATGAGGCCCAAGTTGGGAAGGTGCGGCAAGAGCTCCAGACTCTCATGAAAAAACATGAGAGTTTGGAGCTTGACTCAAAGACGTGAGCGTCCGAGCTCGCGATGGCTATTGAAAATGCCAAGTCTGCCAAGGCCGAATCCGAGAAGACCCTCTAGGAGTTGGATGTGGTGAAAAAGATAGCGGCGGGTAAGGCATTCTTTATGCAAAGCAAACATATAAACGTGAGTTACTTGTTACTTACCCGAATCCAGGGATGAAGGGTGCCCGCCTTGTGGCGGATGAATGTTCCAGGGATGTAATTTTTGAGTAAAACTTGCTCGTTTTGTCCTATGCACTGAAAACTTGTTCATATGCGCTAAGCAATGCTGTTGGAATTTAAAATATTACCTTCTGTGCGGCTGTTTATCAATTCTGAGAGATGGCGAGTCGTCGCCTTCTGCCCCCGTGCTGCTAGTGCTGGGGCATTCGGGGATAAACCTGAGCGCTCTTTTTCTCATGTTTGGGTCCTTCGAGGGAGGCGCTCAGCGCAACGAACAAGGCAATCGGACTATAATGCGTGAACACTCTCACTTAGCCATAGAATTCTATAATTTTAAATTTCGGCGAAGCCCCTGGTATTCGGAAGACCGAGTTCGGGGCGCTATCCACGCCTTGGCAGGACAGAGCCGACTCCTCGCTCTAAGCGGCATAAGTCTTTAGGGACTCGAAAAACCTCTCAAACAGCGACCAGCTCTCGCTTCATCATGGCAGTCAGTTTTAGCTTTCTCTACTGAGGTGCTCGACCCAGCTCAACTGGGGCACAATCGCAGTAGTTCTCCTAGTGCTACCTTAGCCGACACAACAGAACATAAGGCACCAAAACATAGGAGCCGGGCAAACCCAACTACTGACCCAAGACATGATTCGGAGCCTATGCATATAATGCTATAAGTTCGGGGTGCCGCACTTGTTAAAGTGTTCGGACTTCTCACACCATATTGAGGGGTACTAAAGCCCCTGTCATATTTTGGCCGTACCAAAGTGTACGGGTGCAACATGTCATTAAGGAACATATATTTGTAAAAAAAAGAGTAATGCAAAGAGAGACAAAAGCTATGCATTGTTTATTAAAAAGGACTATGATCAAAGTAGAATGATACAAATAATGCGATAAGCAAAAGGTTGGACTATTGAACATGTCCGATCCAGGGGCAGGCTGCGGAATGGTATGCGAAATAGGTATACTGCTCGTGATAGAGACCACCTGGGAGTTCCGTGATGTGGCATGGCTTGTCTTCTTCCCTGGTTCTTGCATCGTTTGTGCGACAATTGAACTGCCGAACAGGCCTTCCGAAGAGTGGAGTCCTGAAAGTAAGAGAAAATTAAAAAGTCGGCAGCCCCTGGTGCGGTTTAAGCCGTGTTTCGGGCGTGCCGTGGTGGTGCCCCTCCCCCTGTACCCATGGTATTTCTAGAGCGTTGTTATGTACGCGAATCACTGGTGTCGCATGTTTGTGAGGGCTGGGGTTGGGGCCGCATTGCTACGCCTGCTTGGAACGTGCCAGGCGGTCTTGTTGTAGGATACTCCTAGCACGCTTGACGGTGTCCGGACGTTTAATGGCCGGACTGGAGAACTGGCTCGAGAGGCTGCTTTGTACTTCCGCTGTAAGGGCCGCCATGTTCTCCTCCATTCGGAGGGAGCGTTCGGTGTTTCCATTGACCGTAATTACTCCTCGAGGGCCTGCCATCTTGAGCTTAAGGTATGCGTAGTGCGGTACCGCATTGAACTTGGCAAATGCGGTTCGCCCGAGCAGTGCGTGATAGCCACTGCGGAATGGGACTATGTCGAAGATTAACTCCTCGCTTCGGAAATTATCCGGGGATCCGAAGACCACTTCAAGTGTGACTGAGCCTGTACAGTTGGCCTCTACACCAGGTATTATGCCTTTAAAGGTCGTTTTGGTGGGCTTATTCCTCGAGGGATCTATGCCCATTTTCCGCACTGTATCCTGGTAAAGCAGGTTCAGGCTGCTGCCGCCATCCATAAGGACTCTAGTGAGATGAAATCCGTCAATAATTGGGTCTAGAACCAATGCGGCGAATCCGCCATGACGGGTGCTAGTGGGATGGTCCCTTCAATCAAAGGTGATCGGGCAGGAGGACCATGGGTTGAACTTTGGGGCGACTGGCTCTACCGCGTATACGTCCCTTAACGCGCGCTTCCGCTCCCTCTTGGGGATGTAGGTTGCGTATATCATGTCACCGTCCGCACTTGTGGGGGAAAACCCTTCTGTCCACTATTGTTCGGTGGCCGGGGCTCTTCATCTTCATCGCTATGCAGCCCCTTCTCTGTATTTTTGGCATTTAACTTGCCCACCTGCTTGAACACCCAACAATCCCTATTGGTGTGATTGGCCGGATTTTCGGGGGTGCCATGTATATGGCACAAGCGGTCGAGTATTCGGTCCAAACTGGACGGGGCCGTAGGATTTTTTTTTGAATGGCTTTTTCCGCTGACCGGATTTATAGCCTCTGAATCCAGCATTAACTGTCGTATCCTCAGCGTTGTCGCCGTTAATGCGGCGCTTCTTCTTGTTGCGACGCGACCTGCCACTACTGTCCCCGGTATCCGAATTGCCAGGGTTCATGGTAATGTTGTTGCTACGAGCAAGCCAGTTGTCTTCTCACGCGTAAAAGCGGGTCATGAGTGTCGTTAGTGCAGCCATAGATTTCGGATTTTCCTGTCCAAGGTGCCAGGCAAGCCACTCGTCACGGATATTGTGCTTGAAGGCTGCTAGGGCCTCTGCGTTCGGACAGTCGACTATTTGATTTTTCTTTGTTAGGAACCGTGTCCAGAATTGCCTGGCCAATTCCTCTGGTTGCTGAATTACGTGGCTTAGGTCATCGGCGCCTGGTGGTCGCACATAAGTGCCCTAGAAATTATCGAGGAATGCGGCTTCCAGGTCTTCCCAACAACCGATTGATCCTGCTGGCAAGCTGTTAAGCCAATGCCGAGCTGGTCCTTTAAGCTTGAGTGGGAGGTATTTGATGGCGTGGAGATCATCGCCGCGGGCCATGTGGATATGAAGGAGATAATCCTCGATCCATACCGCAGGATCTGTTGTGCCATCATATGATTTGATGTTTACGGGTTTGAAACCCTCGGGGATTTGATGATCCATTACTTCGTTTGTGAAGCATAGTGGGTGTGCGGCACCTCTGTATTGGGCTATATCATGACGTAGCTCCAATGAGCTTTGTCTACTATGTTTGGCCCTACCGGATTTGTGACAGGCATGACGGTTACCATCTTCAGTCATGGGGCGCCCACGCAATCCGTAGATTGATCTTGTTGCCTTGCCTTGTCCTCCAACATATCTCGCAGGTCTGGCGCATTTTCCCGTGCCTTGGTACGGGGTGCGGCTTGAGTGGAGGGCTGAGAGGCCTCTCAGTCGCGGCCACGAGGTGGCCGGTCGGCCGTATCAAGTGCTGGTGATGTAGGTTTAAGTGCTTCCTCCTCTAATCGGGGTAGCAACCTGCGCTTTGGGTAGCTCTTGGAGGGGCGTTCGAGTTTATGCTCTTTGGCCGCAAGGACTTCATTCCATCTATCGACTAGCAAATCTTGATTAGCTCTAAGCTGTTGCTGTTTTTTCTTGAGGCTTGTTGCGATGGCCATAAGCCTGCATTGAAAACGCTCTTGCTCGACGGGATCCTTTGGCACGATGAATTCGTCGTCGTCGAGGCTTGCCTCGTCTTTAGAGGGAGGCATATAATTATCGTCCTCGACCTCTCTGTCTGCCGCTCTCTCATGAGGGCTGGTTTCTCCGTCCTCCTGTGCAGAATCTTGCTGGAGGGGGTTTTCTTCGGCACTCTCCGAAGTATTATTATCTCTCATGCTGGAATCGCCGTATTTGCTTTGGCAGGATTTTGAGCGGCGCCGCTGCCGCCGGCGCTTAGGCTGTTTCTTGGAGGGGTCATCCTCCGTTGTTCCATCGCCATCTCCTTCTTTTGGGGTGTCCACCATGTATATGTCATATGACGAGGTGGCTTTTCAGGGCCTAATAGGCGCTGGTTCTTCATCGTCTCCTGCATCAGTGTCATACCGTCGATGTCTTCGGAGTCGAAGTCGAGCATGTCGGTTAAATCGTCGACAGTGGCTACAAAGTGGGTGGTGGGTGGGCTTTGAATTTCTTCATCGTCCGTATCCCAACATTGCTGACCGTAGTCCGGCCAGGGCTCTCCTGCTAAAGAGAGAGACTTTAGTGTCTTCAGAATATCGCCGAAAGGCGAGTGCTGAAAGATGTCCGCGGCGGTAAACTCCATGATCGGCGCCCAATCGGATTTGATCGGCAGGGGCGCGGAGGGTTCGGAGTCCGGAGAGGAGTCCGGCTCCTTGGAGTCACGAGCCTCGCGGAGTGCGGGGTTGGTGTTCGGCTCGATCGCTATTGGGATTGCAGCCCCCGAGGCGGCGTCCAACCACCCATCCTCGATCGGCGCAGTTGGCACCGAATTAAGGGTCGAAGCTGATGCAGGTGCGGCCTCCAGGGCACTGTTCGGCAGCAGAGCTAGATCATGCTCGTCGTGACAGTGCGGCGCGCTCGGCAGTGGCTCGAATCCGTTGAAGATCAAGTCCCCGCGGATGTCGACCATGTAGTTTAAACTTCCAAATCTAACCCGACGGCCAGGGGCATAGCTTTTGATCTGCTCCAGATGGCCAAGTGAATTGGCCCGCAGTGCGAAGCCGCCGAAGACGAAGATCTGTCCGGGGAGGAAGGTCTCACCCTGGACTGCATCGCTATTGATGATCGTAGAAGCCATCAAGCCTAACGGCGACGACACAAAGGAACTCTCAACGAAAGCACCAATGTCGGTGTCAAAACCGGCGGATCTCGGGTAGGGGATCCCGAACTGTGCGTCTAGGCCGGATGGTAACAGGAGGCAAGGGACACAAAGTTTTACCCAAGTTCGGGCCCTCTCGATGGAGGTAAAACCCTACGTACTGCTTGATTAATATTGCTGATATGGCTAGTACAAGAGTAGATCTACCACGAGATCAGAGAGGCTAAACCCTAGAAGCTAGCCTATGGTATGATTGTTGTTGTATATGTTGTCCTACGGACTAAAACCCTCCGGTTTATATAAACACCGGAGAGGGTTAGGGTTACACAAAGTCAGTTACAATGGTAGGAGATCTACATATCCATATCGCCAAGCTTGCCTTCCACACCAAGGAAAGTCCCTTCCGGACACGGGACGAAGTCTTCAATCTTGTATCTTCATAGTCCAAGAGTCCGGCCAAAGGTTATAGTCCGGCCATCCGGACACCCCCTAATCCAGGACTCCCTCACACATTGTCCCCCCTCATCATTCGTGCATGCCTCCTGACCCGTCTCTCACACGCACATGCACAAACAACAAGCAGCCATCTCCTCTCCTATTGATATTTTGGGTGTGCCCTCCGTTTGTCTAGCAAGCCTATCCCACCATTTGTTAGAAGCAACTCCACTACCACCCCCTCCAACACTCTAGCTCCGTCTCTCTCCCAACCTTATTCCTCTCCTGCACATATGCATGGATGCCGATCGATCTCCTTAATACATGAGGTAGGCCTCTCTCCTCCTCCACACATATACCAGCCATTGTACCTCTATAGTTAATTGGGCCTCCCTCTTCCCCCACCACACACCGATAGTCGAGCGCTGCAGGTAGGTATCCATACCACAGAGACAAACTGCACATGTCCCATCTCACGTTCCAGTAGGCCAGCCACTCTATATCTTTGACGTGGGCACACACAAATTCGATGGCACTCTTTATCGATCTCGCGTGCACACACACACACACATCATCCCTCTCTTCGATTCTATGGACACCTCAAGCCGATGATACCTCCACTCTCTTCTCGTGGATCGCCCCCTCTATATATATGTTATATCCAGGACTCTATTTCACACACGTTGCATATGTTACATTTTTTGATTGACCCCCCCCCCAAAAATACTCTCAAGAACCCACACACTATATCTCTCTAGGTTTGTATCTCTCTCACACAATCACACGTAGGTGGTGTACGTATACAAGAAGAGAATAGGTGCACCGTGCACGTACTCATGCTTCGTGCCCAGCCACACCCACGTGGGTACACGGTGGAGCTCATTTCTTTACGAAATGGCAGCCCACGTGCTAATTTGAACGCCTATAGCGGTTGTTTACCTAGAGAGGTCGTGTACCACGCGTGCACGAAACAAAGTTCGACTTGACACGTTGCCGCGTTATTTTTAAATAAAGTTATAGCGCTCAATGGCATGTACACATAATATAAAATGATTTTTATGGAGAAAAAGGTAGTCCGCTCACTATATACAATGGAGCCTGCCCGCCTGGTTTGTCGCTCTTCAGAGTATCTCACACAAGGCTATGGTGGCCTCTCTCTCTCTCACCGTTGGTCACTGATCCAGCCGCATCCCGCCCGCCGGGGGAAAGGGAGTGCGGTGGCCTCTCTCTCTCACCGTTGGTCATTGATCCGGCCGCATCACATCTGGCGGGGGAAAGGGAGGAAGTGCATCGTTTCTCCATTTGATGGCGTCGAGGCAGCATGTCCCGATCCGTGGTACACGTCGTTCTCTTTGACCAAGCTCCGGCGCAGCAGGGCCTATGCCACCTGCTCGCAGATTCCGCCCGCAGCCGCTCACCTAGTTACATCCCGACGACCTCCAGGTATCCCATCCGGCCTTGGTCCACTGCCCGTCTTCCCACGTCGCTGCATGTGGATCTTCCATAGTTCTTTGCCCAAAACGTAGCTCGTCCGGCGTACTTTCCATATTGCATTCTCATCCTCACACCATTTTAAATAAACACAATTGTGTTGTTATCTTCCCTTAGGACAAGGAATATGCTTCTTTTTTGTCTTCGCATGTGTCATCAACTATTATTGGCCAGTAATTGTTTCCTTTCTACCTCTTTTTTGCAAACAGGGCTATCCATTTCACCTCGTTGCTATTGCGACCTTTTGGTGAACTGCACAAATCACTTTTTTCTTAAGAGTGTTTTGTGCAGTTGTACTAAAATGTCACACGGGAAATGTCTCTACATTTCAGTGCGACTACACAAAGGGAGATTGGTTTTGCTCCATCCTCCTCATCAAACTCCGAGCCTAATCTTCTCCAACTAGTTAGTCTTAAGAGAGACTGCAAAGGTGACCGGCTTCCATTTGTGTGTTTATTGTTTCATCAGCAGTCCTCTATTATTGTAATCACACTTAATATCTTTGGAACAGGGATGCTCAGCTCTATTTTAGTGGAACTGCACAAAATGATCGGAATGTTGCATGCTCCAGACAGCTACTTTTTTCCCAACATGCCTTGTTGATTTAGACAGAGGTGGGGGGGATGTTGTTGCCAATGAAAGCATGGACCAATTTTAATTTAACACCTTCTCACAACTCTGTCTTCAGTTGTGATGTAATTATTAGCTCTGATCTGCTAATAATTGACATGCATTAGCAAGGAAGTTAGTTTTTTATTGTTTCCGAAAGAGCATCGATGGCAAGACACGCGAAACAAAAGCTGAAAGCTCACACCATTGTACAATTTCATGTCGCTGGAAAATTGTTTGTATAGTACGTCAATTATGTAAACAAATGGTGGAAGCTTGATACCATTGCCAAAAGCCTCTTCATCATCTGGGTCCATGTGCCATGGACAAAATTATACTCCTTCGTTCCTAAATATTTGTCTTTTTACAAATTTCAAACGGGCATATTTTACAGTGTAGATTCACTCATTTTGCTTTGTATGTGTACTCCCTCCGTTCCTAAATATTCTATTCGTCTTTCTAGAGATTTCAACAAGCGACTACATACGGAGCAAAATGAGTGAATCTACACTCTGAAATATGTCTATATACATATGTATGTGCCATTCTAGTTGAAATCTCTAAAAAGACAAATATTTGAGTAGTCACTCGTTGAAATCTCTAGAAAGACAAATACTCCGGAGTATATTTAAGAACCGAGGGGGTAGTGCACAACCGCATGGGAGACTCAACCCGGTCGTTGCGCCACATTAATAGTGAGTAATGAGCAGTCAAATCATAAGCCCCACCTTTCCCACTATAAGTTGCTCTGAAGAAGCAACCATCAATACTCTCTTCTTTGAATCCGCTCATACTACTCCATCCGTCACTGTTTATACAGCGCGCTTCAGAAAAAAGAAAAAAAAATCTGTGGGACCAAGGCGACTAGCGATCGGCCTAAAAAATAGCATTGGTAGTTATAGCACGGTGTCTATTACTAGAGGGAATAATGCGTACACACATGCATGCAGTGCTTCCACCCCGGGTACACACATGCATGCACTTACTCCACTCCGTAGTAGTACAATACATGGAGAGAAAATAGTGGACTTGATTGCGGTTACCACGCCCTAATTAATTGAGCATTAAACCAAATGCGTCTAAAGTCTCTCTGGTGGTGGAAATGCATTGAGAGAAATGCATCATAATGAAGCGCGCCCTGTAAACTATGATGGAGGGAGGAGTAGTATGAAGGTGCAAAACCAAGTACGCGTATGACAAGTCGGTCAACGCACCTCCTCTTGGCATATCACTAACATGTGGGACAAGAGTGTGAGCAAACTGATCTCAATTGATGGCAAAGAGCCAACCCGTCGTTCCTTGAGAGAGACGAGGAGCGAGAACACACAGATGGGCTCGCATGGAGGCCAAGATATATTCGAGCATGGTTGGTTGATCGATATCATTCATCACATGTTGGGCTGCCATTTTCCGCCATTCTCCAGAATAAACGTGTACTTTATCAGAGATAAAAATAAGAGTACAGACGCTCCACCATGCGGTTCTAGTAGTAGTACTACTCGTACTACTGCGCTTGGCTCTACGCCTCTTCGTGAAGTCGAACAATGATGGTACTCCGCATGTTGGGTACTATAGTGTATGCCTCTAACAATCTGACACCGAATGGACTGATGCATGTCCACCGAGGGTAGGTTGCAATAGTCAAAAGGCGTAAGAGAGCCTCACCTTGTCCTGCAAGCTTCTCCTCATTTTGCGAGTTGACGGGACACACCAAAAAGTAGTGCTAGTCCATACTCCCTCCTTTCCGGTTAATATGGCTTAATCTTTTTGCGAGTAAATGAGAGAGCTTTATTCATATATAAGCATTCTTAGGACGATCAGCCAAGACACTAGTCACTACGAAGCGAGGTGTTTCATCAAGCCAGCTCTCGGCCACATTCAAAGTGCAGTAAGCACGGTTCACACAAAGATGCGCTGCAAGGTTTGCTGACCTGTTTACATGCTGAATAACAAAAAAAGAGGAAATATTACCGAGCGCTACTATTTGTAACAGGATATGAGCCAGAATTAAGGGAGAATTGTGGCGAGTGTTCCATCCAATCAACTTCCATTATCACATGCGAGAACCCTCGAAGAGAACCAAATGTGTTGAAGATTGCTTTATCTCATTTTAAATTATAATAAGAGTGCAGACGCTCCTCCATCCGGTTCCTAGTACTAGTATAGTACGTACCTTTATAGACTATAGTAGTAGTACTAGTAAACTTTGCGCTTGGCTGTTCGCCTATTCAGGAATTCGAACAATAATAGCACTAGTAGTATAGTGTATGCTTCTAGCAATCTGACACCGAATTAACTGTTGCACGTCCACTGCCTGAGCGAGGGAGATCTTGCATTAGTCAAAAGTTTCTCCTTGTCCTGCGAGCCACCGCGCGCAAGCTTCTCCCGTCCTGCAACCTTCTCCTTGTTCGGCAAGTTGACGAGACATAGCAAAGTAATGCTAGTCCATACTGCCTCCTCTCCGATTAATATGGCTTAATTTCAAACGAGATAAATACACTGTCTATCACCGTATATTTGTAAAAATACGGTTAGTGGACTTCATAATACGCTCATTGCGCTGAATATGTATTTTTTCCGGTGTTTATATGGTCACTAGCTCACCTTGACTGAGTATGTGTGTGCATGCACGTGTAGGTTGAGCACTTGAGTGTGACCGTGTGTGTTCCGTCGTGTGCTCGGACATGCATGCATTAGGGCATCACACGCGTTTTTGCATCCATGTGTACGTGTGACTGTTGCATACACGTAGGGGGAGTACATGTAGGGGCCACTAAGGAGCAGTCAAATCACACAGTAAGTTAGTCGGAAGAAGCAACCATCATTTCACTCTTGAATGACACGTACGCAATATAAAATGGTTGATACGGAGAGAAAAAGAAAACGACTATATATACACTAGCAGGAGCCTTAGGTACAAGCCTTCTTGCTTAGGTTGCTCTCTTCACAAGCATAGAACGACGGGCCTGATCCCGCAGCTGGGGGAAGGGAACAATCTTCTGCGTAGACGTGATCGACATCGGCGAGGGAGAAAACCCATAGTCGGTGCGTCCCAATCGGGGGTCACCGCGGTATGGGCCGATGATGCGTCCCAACCGCCCTTCTAGCTACAGCCCGGCGTCCCAGGTAGTCCATCTTCCTTTTGGAGCCGGCTTGCTCCACTACCGTAGCTCCATCTCCATGTTGATCTTTCTCTACTTCTACCGGCTTCTACTTGTCATGAGTTTATGTCTCATGAACTAGTGCCAGTACTATTATTCTAATCACACTTCTTCAATATCTTTGCCATCAGGGATGCTCAGGTCGATTTTAGTGGAACTGCATAAAAGCATCGTATGATCCGAGGGTGCCAGCCGTCTTTCCTTCGACAGGTTCTACCTGGCCAGGAAATTAAATCATGTTTAGGGTTTAGGGTTTAAGTCGTAGTGACCCCATCAGCAGTTTTTCTTTCGTACATGCTCTCACAACTTTTTTCTTTAGTTGTGAAGTAAATATTGGCTATGATCTGTGAATCATTAAGATGCATCAGCATGCGTGTTAGTTTTCCTTGTATTTGATGGAATGTTGTAACGGGGCAACCTTGGAATAGGAATGTCAATGGAGTGGAAAGTTTCCGTTTTTCCGGAGAAAAAATGGAAACAGGGAGAAACCAACATTTCATTTCGTTGGATCACGCCATCGAGCAAAACCAACGTTTAAATCACGTCCGTCGTGTTCGTGTCTCACCCTCCTCCACGGCTCGACCCCACACGGTCACTCGGCATGCCACTCACCGCAAACCGAGTATACGATAACTTTCCCGCCTGCTTGTCGATGGATCGCGCCATGGAGTACTAGCACTACTGGAAGAGATTGACAAGTTGGGGGAGGACAGCTAGCTATACCACGGACTCCCAAGAACTTTTACATGCATGTTGTAGCCGGCTATTGCGACCTTTGAACACGGAGCAGCCGCGTGCACCCGAAAGCGGCGCGGGCGACACTCTCTCGGCCGACGCGCCGCTTTAATGCCGGCACCAGTGAGAGGTCGCGTCCGCTCTGGCCGGGCATGAATGCGGCACTGATCATTTCGGGCGGGAAGCACGCGCGGGTGATGAAGAGGGTTCGGGTTGGTCAGGACCGGCCGTGGCAGCGGTCCGGACGTGCGCAAACAAGAGATGATGTACCTTAATATTGATGCGTATATAATTAATAATGTAAATAATGTGCCAGTTGGACAAATATGATTGGAGATGGAGATGGAAATGGAATTTTACGTAAACTACAGTAGTATGTAAGCAGGTGCAGTGAAGGCACCGGAGCTCAGTCCGTACAACAGTAGTATATATATAAGCGGGAGCCTTAGTGCTTGTTCGCTAGGGTTTGCACTCTCCACACGCTCGTCGCACTACATATATGTTACACGCTGGAGGCTCAGTGTTCATTTTCTAGGGTTTGCTATATTCACAGTCTCTCACCCTCTATTCACTAGATCTAAACAAGACTGTGTTGGCCTCTTGTCTCTCTCTCCCCCTTCACAGCTGGTGAAGAAGGCGTCTATATCCCATCGCACCGGGAAGGGGAGGAGGTGCAGCGTTCACTCTATCGCCTTCGGCGAGGGAGGCAATCCACTGCCGGCTGCGCTGTTCTCTTTTACCCAGCGCCTGTGCGGGAGGGCCACCGACCCCTTCTTCCTCGCTGTCGTACATAGTGTGGGCAGATCTAGCCTCCCGCCGCATGCCTTGCCACATCCCGACGACCCTAAGGTATAAGTTTCTTTGAAATCGTCGTTGCTCTAGCTGCATGTGGATCTTTTTCGATCTGTAGTCAAGTCTAGGTCTTGGTTCAAAGAGGAAAGAAGGGTGCGGTGGGCTGTAGCAAGAATCTAGGACGTGGTTCAATGAGGAAAGGAGGGGCGGAAAGTAGTATAGACTGGCTATCCAGCCGCTTTGTAGGTCGAAAAGGGAAAAAGGGGGTAACCCAGTACACACATCTGTAAGGAACCGATCTCTTTGTTGAAAAGGGAAACAAACTAGGGGGTCGGGTAGTTTGTGCAGGACTAGATTTGCTACCCTCACATAGGAAGAAGGTTCAAAGAGAACAAATATGGGACCAGCGCATATATGCTGCTTGGCTACATACTCTGCATCACCCATTTATACGTGTGGACGCACATGGTGTTGGCATGTCCCATACAACTATTTTGCTGTTGTTAATCTAAGAATGCTGCCGGAAAATTGAAGCAATGCCACTGTTAAAAGTAAATTACATTTTTTTAATGAATGTTGTTTCAAGAGAATGTCTCTGTTAATATGAAGCAATGCAACCGTTTTAGAAATGCTACTGTCCTACTTTGTTTTCCATCCAAGATAAGTTAGATGTTGCTTTCTGTCACCGTTTGTTTCATCCTCCTTTATCAGCAAGTAATTGTTTCCTTTTTGCCTCTGTTAAAACAGGGGTATCGATTCAACTTGTTGCTATTGCGAAATTTTCCTTTGCTACTCAAAACACTTATATTTTAAGAGTGTTTTGTGCAGTTCAACTTGAATGTCACACCAATGACTTTGCTTAATTTTGGTGGAACTGCACAAAAGGAGATCGAGATGTGTTTCTAGTCTTCGTGGCGAGTTGTTTCAAATCTTGGTCTCAACCACATGATGTGCAGTGTGCTTTGAGATGTTGTGCTACTTGTTTTGGTACTGTTTTAAATAAATGTTGAATTGAAGCTATTGTATTGCTGTCTTTTCCCATTAAGTAGTAAACAAAAATGGGACCAACCCAGACATGATGCTTGTTGCTTTGTTACCACAAATTCAGCATCACCCCTTTATAAGCCAGTAATTGATGCCACTCTCAGAACTAACTACTGAATCTTATTTCAAAACTGCAACACTTGTTAGGGATTGGCGGGATTACCATTTTTGTGGCCGCAAGTTTCATCCTCCTTTATTAGCGAGTAATTGATTCCTTTTTTGCCTCTGTTTAAACAGGGATATCTATTCAACTTGTTGCTATTGCGACATTTTGCTTCGCTACGCAAAGCACTTTGCTTGATTTCAGTGCAACTGCACAAAACAAGATTGGATTTCCTATTCGTGTTGGCAGATTCTTATTTTATCTTGTCCGTCTCATGAAAGGTCAGTACATGCCTTCATCCACATGATTGTGCAGTGTGCTTTGAGATGTTGTGCTACTTGTATTGGTACTATTTTAAATAAATGTTGAATTGAAGCTATTGTATTGTTGTCTTTTCCCATTAAGTAGTGAATAAAAATGGGACCAACCCAGACATGATGATTGTTGCTTTGTTACAACAAACTCTCCATCACCCTACTACGTCTTGAGCTTGCGTTGGTTTTCCCCGAAGAGGAAGGGATGATGCAGTAGAGTAGCGTAAGTATTTCCCTCAGTTTTTTAGAACCAAGGTATCAATCCAGTAGGAGGCCATGCTCAAGTCCCTCGTACCTGCACAAAGCGATAGCTACTCGCAACCAACGCGATTAGGGGTTGTCAATCCCTTCACGGTCACTTCCGAGAGTGAGATCTGATAGATATAATATTTTTGGTATAAAGATGCAAAGTAAAAAGTAAAAGCAAAGTAAAAAAGCAAAGCAAGATTAAAGTTATGGAGATTGATATGATGAGAATAGACCCGGGGGACATAGGTTTCACTAGTGGCTTCTCTCAAGAGCATAAGTATTCTACGGTGGGTGAACAAATTACTGTTGAGAAATTGACAGAATTGAGCATAGTTATGAGAATATCTAGGCATGATCATGTATATAGGCATCACGTCCGTGACAAGTAGACCGAAACGATTCTGCATCTACTACTATTACTCCACTCATCGACCGCTATCCAGCATGCATCTAGAGTATTAAGTTAAAAACAGAGTAACGCCTTAAGCAAGATGACATGATGTAGAGAGATAAATTCATGCAATATGAAATAATCCCCATCTTGTTATCCTCGATGGCAACGATGCAATACGTGCCTTGCTGCCCCTTCTGTCACTGGGTAAGGACACCGCAAGATCGAACCCAAAGCTAAGCACTTCTCCCATGGCAAGAACTACCAATCTAGTTGGCCAAACCAAACGGATAATTCAAAGATACTTGCAAAGATAACCAATCATACATAAAAGAATTCAGAGATGATTCAAATATTAGTCATAGATAGACTTGATCATAAACCCACAATTCATCGGTCTCAACAAACACACCGCAAAAAGAAGATTACGTCGAATAGATCTCCACAAGAGAGGGGGAGAACTTTGTATTGAGATTCAAAGAGAGAGAAGAAGCCATCTAGCTACTAACTATGGACCCGAAGATCTGAGGTAAACTACTCACACTTCATCGGAGAGGCTATGATGATGTAGAAGCCCTCCGTGACGACAGCCCTCTTCCGGCGGAGCTCCGGAACAGGCCCCAAGATGGGATCTCGTGGATACAGAAAGTTGCACCGATGGAATTAGGTTTTTGGCTCCTGTTCTGATCGTTTGGGGGTACGTGTGTATATATAGGAGGAAGGAGTACGTTGGTGGAGCCCCGAGGGGCCCACGAGGCAGGGGGCGCGCCCCCCACCCTCGTGACCTCCTCTTTGACCCCTGGAGTAGGTCCCAAGTCTCCTGGATCACGTTCGGTGAGAAAATCACGTTCCCGGAGATTTTATTCCATTTGGACTCCGTTTGATATTCTGTTTATCCAAAACACTGAAATAGGCAAAAAAACAGCAATTCTGGGCTGGGCCTCCGGTTAATAGGTTAGTCCCAAAAATAATATAAAAGTGGAAAATAAAGCCCAATATAGTCCAAAACAGTAGATAATATAGCATGGAGCAATCAAAAATTATAGATACGTTGGAGACGTATCAGGCATCCCCAAGCTTAATTCCTGCTCGTCCTCGAGTAGGTAAATGATAAAAAGAGAATTTTTGATGCGGAGTTCTACTTCGCATAATTTCAATGCAAATCTTCTTAATTGTGGTATGAATATTCAGATTAGAAAGATTCAAGACAAAAGTTTATATTGACATAAAAATAATAATACTTCAAGCATACTAACAAAGCAATTATGTCTTCTCAAAATAACATGGCCAAAGAAAGTTATCCCTACAAAATCAAATAGTCTGGCTATGCTCCATCTTCACCACACAATGTATTTAAATCATGCACAACCCCGATGACAAGCCAAGCAATTGTTTCATACTCTAACTTTTTCCAAACTTTTTCAATCTTCACGCAATACATGAGCGTGAGCCATGGATATAGCACTATAGGTGGAATAGAATGGTGGTTGTGGAGAAGACAAAAAGGAGGGGAAGATAGTCTCACATCAACTAGGCGTATCAACGGGCTATGGAGATGCCCATCAATAGATATCAATGTGAGTGAGTAGGGATTGCCATGCAACGGATGCACTAGAGCTATAAATGTATGAAAGCTCAATAAAAGAAACTAGTGGGTGTGCATCCAACTTGCTTGCTAACGAACACCTAGGGCAATTTTGAGGAAGCCCGTCATTGGAATATACAAGACAAGTTCTACAATGTAAAATTCCAACTAGTATATGAAAGTGACAACATATGAGACTCTCTATA
Organism: Triticum monococcum; assembly: GCA_034509565.1. NCBI lineage: Eukaryota > Viridiplantae > Streptophyta > Magnoliopsida > Poales > Poaceae > Triticum > Triticum monococcum. The sequence goes on along the minus strand of CM067846.1, from coordinate 57,575,048 downwards.
TGAAGAACATGGTGCTACTTTGAAGCACAATATATGACACTCGCTATATCATGGTGCTACTTTGAAGCAGAAGTGTGGTAACAGGATAGTAGCATTGCCCCTTTTTATTTTTTTATTTTTTTGGGCCTTCTTGTTTTTTCTTTGGCCTTTCTCTTTTTTTATTGGGACAATGCTCTATTGAATGATGATCATCACACTTTTATTTATTTACAACTCGATTCTAAAAAAAGTATGACTCTATATGGATGCCTCCAGCAGTGTACCGGGCTTTGCAATGAATTAAGAGTGACAAGTATGGAGAAATTATGAACGGTGGCTTTGCCACAAATACTATGTCAACTACATGATCATGCTAAGCAATATGACAATGATGAATGTGTCATGATGAACTAGATGGTGGAAAGTTGCATGGCAATATATCTTGGAATGGCTATGGAAATGCCATAATAGGTAGGTATGGTGGCTGTTTTGAGGTAGGTATATGGTAGGTGTATGATACCGGTGAAAGGTGCGCGGTATTAGAGAGGCTAGCAAAGATGGAAGGGTGAGAGTGCGTATAATCCATGGACTCAACATTAGTCATAAAGAACTCATATACTTATTGCAAAAATCTAGATGTTATCAAAGCAAAGTATTACGCGCATGCTCCTAGGGGGATAGATTGGTAGGAAAAGACCATCGCTCGTCCCCGACCACCACTCATAAGGAAGACAATCAATAAATAAATCATGCTCCGACTTCGTCACATAACGGTTCACCATACGTGCATGCTACGGGAATCACAAACCTTAACACAAGTATTCTTTAAATTCACAACTACTCAACTAGCATGACTTTAATATTATCACCTCCATATCTCAAAACAATTATCATGCTTCAATCTTTTCTTAGTATTCAACACACTCAAAAGAAAGTTTCACAAATCTTGAATACCAAGCATATTACTATTAAGCAAATTACCATGCTATTAGGAGACTCTCAAAATAATTTAAGTGTAGCATGAGAGATCAATAGTTTCTTTAAAACAAATCCACCACCATGCTCTAAACTATCTAAGTGAAGCACATAGAGCAAAATTATAACGCTTAAAAGATATAAGTGAAGCACATAGAGCAAAATTATCTAGCTCAAAAGATATAAGTGAAGCATATAGAGTATTCTATTAAATTTTAATTCATGTATGGCTCTCTAAAAAGGTGTGTAGAGAAAGGATGATTATGGTATACTAAGACACAAAGACATAAATAATACAAGACGCTCCAAGCAAAACACATATCATGTTGGTGAATAAAAATATAACTCCAAGTAAATTACCGATGGAAGTGGACGAAAGAGGGGATGGCTTCCGGGGCATCCCCAAGCTTTGACTTCTTGGTTTCCTTGGATTATCTTGGGGGTGCCATGGGCATCCCCAAGCTTAGGATCTTGCCACTCCTTGGTCCATGATCCATCAAAAGACTTCACCCAAAACTTGAAAACTTCACAACACAAAACTCAAAATAGAAAACTCGTGAACCCCGTTAGCGAAAGAAAACAAAAGACCACTTCAAGGGATTGTAATGAACTCATTATTTATTTATATTGGTGTTAAACCTACTGTATTCCAACTTCTCTGTGGATTATAAACTATTTTACTAGCCATAGATTCATCAAAATAAGCAAACAACACACGAAAAACAGAATCTGTCAAAAACAGAACAGTCTGTCGTAATCTGTAGCTAGCGCAAGATCTGGAACCCCAAAAATTCTAAAATAAATTGCTGGACGTGAGTAATTTATCTGTTAATCATCTTCAAAAATAATTAACTAAATATCATTCTTCAAATAAAAATGAAAGCAGTTCTCGTGAGCACTAAAGTTTCTGTTTTTTACAGCAAGTTCAACAAGACTTTCCCCAAGTCTTCCCAACGGTTCTACTTGGCACAAACACTAATTAAGCACAAAAAACACAACCAAAACAGAGACTAAATAATTTATTTATTACTAAGCAGGAGAAAAAATCAAGGAATAAAAATAAAATTGGGTTGCCTCCCAACAAGCGCTATCATTTAACGCCCATAGCTAGTCATAAAAGCGAGGATAGATCTAGGTATTGCCATCTTTGGTAGTCTATCCATAAGTGTCTCTCATGATAGTTTCATATGGTAATTTTATTTTCTTTATAGGAAAGTGTTCCATGCCGTTTTTTAATGTAAATTGAAATCTAATATTCCCTTCCTTCATATCAATAATCGCACCAACCGTTCTAAGGAAAGGTGTACCAAGAATAATAGGGCAAGAAGGATTGCAATCTATATCAAGAACAATGAAATCTACGGGCACATAATTCCTATTTGCAACAATAAGAACATCATTAATCCTTATCATAGGTTTCTTAATAGTGGAATCCGCAACATGCAAGTTTAGAGAGCAATCATCAAAATTACGGAAATCTAGCAAATCACACAAAGTCTTGGGAATAGTAGAGACACTAGCTCCCAAATCACACAAAGCATAAAACTCATGATCTTTAATTTTAATTTTAATAGTTGGTTCCCACTCATCATAGAGTTTTCTAGGGATAGAAACTTTCAACTCAAGTTTGTCTTCATAAGATTGCATCAAGGCATCAACAATATGTTCGGTGAAGGCTTTATTTTCACTATAAGCAAGTGGAGAATTTAGAACGGATTGCAACAAGGAAATACAATCAATTAAAGAGCAATTTTCATAATTAAATTCCTTGAAATCCAATATAGTGGGTTTAGCAACATCCAGATTTTTATTTCTTTCAATCCCACTTTCGTCAATTTCATCATTAAGATCTAAATACTCCGAATTTTTAGAACGCCTTCTAGGTAAAGGAAGATCATATTCAGTTTCATCAAGATTCATATTGCAAAATAAAGATTTAATAGGAGAAACATCAATAACTTTTAGATCTTCATCTTGATTTTCATAGGTATTGGAAGAACACGCATTAATAAAGGCATCTTTGGAAGCACGCATCCTAGTGGTTCTTTCCTTGCACTCATCAATGGAAATTCTCATGGCTTTGAGAGACTCATCGATATCATGCTAGGAGGAATAGATCTAAGCTTTAAAGAATCAACCTTAAGAGAAATTCTATCAACGTTTCTAGCCAAATCATCAACTTTAAGCAATTTCTCCTCAAGCAAAGCGTTAAAATTATTTTGTGAATTCATAAACTCTTTAACACTATTCTCAAATTCAGAGGCCATCTTATTATAATTTCCATAAGAGTTGTTTTAGGAATTCCCATAATTATTAGAAGGATTACTAGGACATGGCCTAGGATTAAAATTCTCTCTATAAGCGTTGTTACCAAAATTATTCCTACCAACATAATTCACATCCATAGATTCATTGTTATTCTCAATCAAAGTAGACAAAGGCATATCATTAGGATCAGAAGAAACACTCTTAGTAGCAAATAATTTCATAAGTTCATCCATCTTTCCACTCAACACATTAATTTCTTCTATCGCATGCACTTTTTTATTAGAAGATCTTTTAGTATGCCATTGAGAATAATTAACCATAATATTATCTAGGAGTTTAGTAGCATCTCCTAAAGTGATTTCCATAAAAGTGCCTCCCGCGGCCGAATCTAAAAGATTTCTAGAAGAAAAATTCAATCCGGCGTAAAAATTTTGTATGATCATCCACAAATTCAAACCATGAGTAGGGCAATCGCGTATCATTAATTTCATTCTCTCCCAAGCTTGTGCAACATGTTCATGATCAAGTTGTTTAAAATTCATAATATCGTTTCTAAGAGAGATGATCTTAGCGGGAGGAAAATACTTAGAGATAAAAGCATCTTTGCACTTGTTCCATGAATCAATACTATTCTTAGGCAAAGACGAAAACCAAGCTTTAGCACGATCTCTAAGCCAAAAAAGGAAATAGCTTCAATTTAACGACATCATTATTGACATCTTTTTTCTTTTGCATATCACATAAATCAACGAAGCTATTCAGATGAGTAGCGGCATCTTCACTAGGAAGGCCGGCGAATTGATCTTTCATAACAACATTCAACAAAGCAGTATTAATTTCACAAGATTCAGCATCGGTAAGAGGAGCAATTGGAGTGCTAAGGAAATCGTTATTATTGGTATTGGTGAAGTCACACAATTTGGTAGTATCTTGAGCCATCGCGATAAACAAGCAATCTAACACACGACCATACAAAAAGGCAAGCGGGCAAAAAGAGGCAAATAGAGAGGGAGGACAGAGAGAGAGAGGGGGCGAATAAAACGGCAAGGGTGAATTGGGGGAGAGTAAAACAAGATGCAAATGGCAAATAATGTAATGCGAGAGATAGGGATTGTGATGGGTACTTGGTATGTTGACTTTTTGCGTAGACTCCCCGGCAACGGCGCCAGAAATCCTTCTTGCTACGTCTTGAGCTTGCGTTGGTTTTCCCCGAAGAGGAAGGGATGATGCAACAGAGTAGCGTAAGTATTTCCCTCAATATTTGAGAACCAAGGTATCAATCCAGTAGGAGGCCACGCTCAAGTCCCTCGTACCTGCACAAAGCGATAGCTACTCGCAACCAACGTGATTAGGGGTTGTCAATCCCTTCACGGTCACTGACGAGAGTGAGATCTGATAGATATAATATTTTTGGTATTTTTGGTATAAAGATGCAAAGTAAAAAGTAAAAGCAAAGTAAAAAAGCAAAGCAAGATTAAAGTGATGGAGATTGATATGATGAGAATAGACCCGGGGGCCATAGGTTTCACTAGTGGCTTCTCTCAAGAGCATAAGTATTCTATGGTGGGTGAACAAATTACTATTGAGCAATTGGCATAATTGAGCATAGTTATGAGAATATCTAGGTATGATCATGTATATAGGCATCACGTCCGTGACAAGTAGACCGAAACAATACTGCATCTACTACTATTACTCCACTCATCGACCGCTATCCATCATGCATCTAGAGTATTAAGTTAAAAACAGAGTAACGCCTTAAGCAAGATGACATGATGTAGAAAGATAAATTCATGCAATATGAAATAAGCCCCATCTTGTTGTCCTCGATGGCAACGATACAATACGTGCCTTGCTGCCCCTTCTGTCACTGGGTAAGGACACCGCAAGATCGAACCCAAAGCTAAGCACTTCTCACATGGCAAGAACTACCAATCTAGTTGGCCAAACCAAATGGATAATTCGAAGAGACTTGCAAAGATAACCAATCATACATAAAAGAATTCAGAGAAGATTCAAATATTATTCATAGATAGACTTGATCATAAACCCATAATTCATCGGTCTCAACAAACACACTGCAAAAAGAAGATTACATCGAATAGATCTCCACAAGAGAGGGGGAGAACTTTGTATTGAGATTCAAAGAGAGAGAAGAAGCCATCTAGATACTAACTATGGACCCGAAGGTCTGAGGTAAACTACTCACACTTCATCGGAGAGGTATGATGATGTAGAAGCCCTCCGTGATGACGGCCCTCTTCCGGCGGAGCTCCGGAACAGGCCCCAAGATGGGATCTCGTTGATACAGAAAGTTGCGGCGATGGAATTAGGTTTTTGGCTCATGTTCTGATCGTTTGGTGGTACGTGTGTATATATAGGAGGAAGGAGTACGTCAGTGGAGCACCGAGGGGCCCATGAGGCAGGGGGGCGCCCCCCCCCCCACCCTCGTGACCACCTCTTTGACCCCCTGGAGTAGGGTCCAAGTCTCCTGGATCACATTCGGTGAGAAAATTACGTTCCTGAAGATTTTATTCCGTTTGGACTCCATTTGATATTCTGTTTATCCGAAACACTGAAATAGGCAAAAAACAGCAATTCTGGGCTGGGCCTCCGGTTAATAGGTTTGTCCCAAAAATAATATAAAAGTGGAAAATAAAGTCCAATATAGTCCAAAACAGCAGATAATGTAGCATGGAGCAATCAAAAATTATAGATACGTTGGAGACGTATCAGGCATCCCCAAGCTTAATTCCTGCTCGTCGTCTAGTAGGTAAATGATAAAAAGAGAATTTTTTATGCGGAGTGCTACTTGGCATAATTTCAATGCAAATATTATTAATTGTGGTATGAATATTCAGATAAGAAAGATTCAAGACAAAAGTTTATATTGACATAAAAATAATAATACTTCAAGCATACTAACAAAGCAATTATGTCTTCTCAAAATAACATGGCCAAAGAAAGTTATCCCTACAAAATCATATAGTCTGGCTATACTCCATCTTCACCACGCAAAGTATTTAAATCATGCACAACCCCGATGACAAGCCAAGCAATTGTTTCATACTCTAACTTTTTCAATCTTCACGCAATACATGAGCGTGAGCCATGGATATAGCACTATAGGTGGAATAGAATGGTGGTTGTGGAGAAGACAAAAAGGAGGGGAAGATATTCTCACATCAACTAGGTGTATCAACGGGCTATGGAGATGCCCATCAATAGATATCAATGTGAGTGAGTAGGGATTGCCATGCAACGGATGCACTAGAGCTATAAATGTATGAAAGCTCAATAAAAGAAACTAGTGGGTGTGCATCCAACTTGCTTGCTCACGAACACCTAGGGCAATTTTGAGGAAGCCCGTCATTGGAATATACAAGACAAGTTCTACAATGTAAAATTCCCACTAGTATATGAAACTGACAACATATGAGACTCTCTATATGAAGAACATGGTGCTACTTTGAAGCACAATATATGACACTCGCTATATCATGGTGCTACTTTGAAGTAGAAGTGTGGTAACAGGATAGTAGCATTGCCCCTTTTTATTTTTTTATTTTTTTTGGGCCTTCTTTTTTTTCTTTGGCCTTTCTCTTTTTTTTATTGGGACAATGCTCTATTGAATGATGATCATCACACTTTTATTTATTTACAACTCAATGATTACAACTCGATTCTAAAAAAAAGTATGACTCTATATGGATGCCTCTAGTGGTGTATCGGGCTTTGCAATGAATTAAGAGTGACAAGTATGAAGAAATTATGAACGGTGGCTTTGCCACAAATACTATGTCAACTACACGATCATGCTAAGCAATATGACAATGATGAATGTGTCATGATGAACTAGATGGTGGAGAGTTGCATGGCAATATATCTTGGAATGGCTATGGAAATGCCATAATAGGTAGGTATGGTGGCTGTTTTGAGGAAGGTATATGGTAGGTGTATGATACCGGCGAAAGGTGCGCGGTATTAGAGAGGCTAGCAAAGGTGGAAGGGTGAGAGTGCGTATAATCCATGGACTCAACATTAGTCATAAAGAACTCATATACTTATTGCAAAAATCTAGAAGTTATCAAAGCAAAGTATTACGCGCATGCTCCTAGGGGGATAGATTGGTAGGAAAAGACCATCGCTCGTCCCCGACCGCCACTCATAAGGAAGACAATCAATAAATAAATCATGCTCCGACTTCATCACATAACGGTTCACCATACGTGCATGCTACAGGAATCACAAACCTTAACACAAGTATTCTTTAAATTCACAACTACTCAACTAGCATGACTTTAATATTATCACCTCCATATCTCAAAACAATTATCATGCTTCAATCTTTTCTTAGTATTCAACACACTCAAAAGAAAGTTTCACAAATCTTGAATACCAAGCATATTATTATTAAGCAAATTACCATGCTATTAAGAGACTCTCAAAATAATTTAAGTGAAGCATGAGAGATCAATAGTTTCTTTGAAACAAATCCACCACCGTGCTCTAAATGATCTAAGTGAAGCACATAGAGCAAAATTATAACGCTTAAAAGATATAAGTGAAGCACATAGAGCAAAATTATCTAGCTCAAAAGATATAAGTGAAGCATATAGAGTATTCTATTAAATTTTAATTCATGTATGGCTCTCTAAAAAGGTGTGTAGAGAAAGGATGATTATGGCATACTAAGACACAAAGACATAAATAATACAAGACGCCCCAAGCAAAACACATATCATGTTGGTGAATAAAAATATAGCTCCAATTAAATTACCGATGGAAGTGGACGAAAGAGGGGATGGCTTCCGAGGCATCCCCAAGCTTTGACTTCTTGGTTTCCTTGGATTATCTTGGGGGTTCCATGGGCGTCCCCAAGCTTAGGTTCTTGACACTCCTTGTTCCATGATCCATCAAAAGAATTCACCCAAAACTTGAAAACTTCACAACACAAAACTCAAAATAGAAAACTCGTGAACTCCGTTAGCGAAAGAAAACAAAAGACCACTTCAAGGTACTGTAATGCACTCATTCTTTATTTATATTGGTGTTAAACCTACTGTATTCCAACTTCTCTGTGGATTATAAACTATTTTACTAGCCATAGATTCATCAAAATAAGCAAACAACACACGAAAAACAGAATCTGTCAAAAACAGAAAAGTCTATAGTAATCTGTAGCTAGCGCACGATCTGGAACCCCAAAAATTCTAAAATAAATTGCTGGACGTGAGTAATTTATCTATTAATCATCTTCAAAAAGAATTAACTAAATATCGCTCTTCAAATAAAAATGACAGCAGTTCTCATGAGTGCTAAAGTTTCTGTTTTTTACAGCAAGTTCAACAAGACTTTCCCCAAGTCTTCCCAACGGTTCTACTTGGTACAAACACTAATTAAACACAAAAACACAACCAAAACATAGACTAAATAATTTATTTATTACTAAGCAGGAGCAAAAATCAAGAAATAAAAATAAAATTGGGTTGCCTCCCAACAATCGCTATAGTTTAACGCCCCTAGCTAGGCATAAAAGCGAGGATAGATCTAGGTATTGCCATCTTTGGTAGTCTATCCATAAGTGGCTCTCATGATAGTTTCATATGGTAATTTTATTTTCTTTCCAGGAAAGTGTTCCATGCCCTTTTTTAATGGAAATTTAAATCTAACATTCCCTTCCTTCATACCAATAATCGCACCAACCGTTCTAAGGAAAGGTCTACCAAGAATAATAGGGCAAGAAGGATTGCAATATATATCAAGAACAATGAAATCTACGGGCACATAATTCCTATTTGCAACAATAAGAACATCATTAATCCTTCCCATAGGTTTCTTAATAGTGGAATCCGCAACTTGCAAGTTTAGAGAGCAATCATCAAAATTACGGAAATCTAGCAAATCACACAAAGTCTTGGGAATAGTAGAGACACTAGCTCCCAAATCACACAAAGCATAAAAGTCATGATCTTTAATTTCAATTTTAATAGTTGGTTCCCACTCATCATAGAGTTTTCTAGGGATAAAAACTTTCAACTCAAATTTTTCTTCATAAGATTGCATCAAGGCATCACCAATATGTTCGGTGAAGGCTTTATTTTGACTATAAGCATGTGGAGAATTTAGCACGGATTGCAACAAGGAAATACAATCAATTAAAGAGCAATTTTCATAATTAAATTCCTTGAAATCCAATATAGTGGGTTTAGCAACATCTAGATTTTTATTTCTTTCAATCCCACTTTCATCAATTTCATCATTAAGATCTAAATACTCCGAATTTTCAGAACGCCTTCTAGGTAAAGGAAGATCATATTAAGTTTCATCAAGATTCATATTGCAAAATAAAGATTTAATAGGAGACACATCAATAACTTTTAGATCTTCATCTTGATTTTCATAGGTATTGGAAGAACACGCTTTAATAAAGGCATCTTTGGAAGCACGCATCCTAGCTGTTCTTTCCTTGCACTCATCAATGGAAATTCTCATGGATTTGAGAGACTCATCGATATCATGCTTAGGAGGAATAGATCTAAGCTTTAAAGAAACAACCTCAAGAGAAATTCTATCAACGTTTCTAGCCAAATCATCAACTTTAAGCAATTTCTCCTCAAGCAAAGCATTAAAATTATTTTGTGAATTCATAAACTCTTTAACACTATTCTCAAATTCAGAGGGCATCTTATTATAATTTCCATAAGAGTTGTTTTAGGAATTCCCATAATTATTAGAAGGATTACTAGGACATGGCCTAGGATTAAAATTCTCTCTATAAGCGTTGTTACCAAAATTATTCCTACCAACATAATTCACATCCATAGATTCATTGTTATTCTCAATCAAAGTAGACAAAGGCATATCATTAGGATCAGAAGAAACACTCTTAGTAGCAAATAATTTCATAAGTTCATCCATCTTTCCACTCAACACATTAATTTCTTCTATCGCATGCACTTTTTTATTAGAAGATCTTTCAGTATGCCATTGAGAATAATTAACCATAATATTATCTAGGAGTTTAGTAGCATCTCCTAAAGTGATTTCCATAAAAGTGCCTCCCGCGGCCGAATCTTAAAGATTTCTAGAAGCAAAATTCAATCTGGCGTAAAAAATTTGTATGATCATCCACAAATTCAAACCATGAGTACGGCAATTGCGTATCATTAATTTCATTCTCTCCCAAGCTTGTGCAACATGTTCATGATCAAGTTGTTTAAAATTCATAATATCGTTTCTAAGAGAGATGATCTTAGCGGGAGGAAAATACGTAGAGATAAAAGCATCTTTGCACTTGTTCCATGAATCAATACTATTCTTAAGCAAAGAGGAAAACCAAGCTTTAGCACGATCTCTAAGCGAAAAAGGAAATAGCTTCAATTTACATTATTGACATCTTTTTTCTTTTGCATATCACATAAATCAACGAAGCTATTCAGATGAGTAGCAGCATCTTCACTAGGAAGGCTGGCGAATTGATCTTTCATAACAAGATTCAACAAAGCAGTATTAATTTCACAAGATTCAGCATCGGTAAGAGGAGCAATCGGAGTGCTAAGGAAATCATTATTATTGGTATTCATGAAGTCACACAATTTGGTAGTATCTTGAGCCATCGCGACAAACAAGCAATCTAACACACAAGCATACAAAAAGGCAAGAGGGCAAGAAGAGGCAAATAGAGAGGGAGGATAGAGAGAGAGGGCAAATAAAACGGCAAGGGTGAATTGTGGGAGAGGAAAATGAGAGGCAAATGGAAAATAATGTAATGCGAGAGATAGGGATTGTGATGGGTACTTGGTATGTTGACTTTTTGCGTAGACTCACCGGCAACGGCGCCAGAAATCCTTCTTGCTACGTGTTGAGCTTGCGTTGGTTTTCCCCGAAGAGGAAGGGATGATGCAGCAGAGTAGCGTAAGTATTTCCCTTAGTTTTTGAGAACCAAGGTATCAATCCAGTAGGAGCCCACGCTCAAGTCCCTCGTACCTACACAAAGCGATAGCTACTCGAAACCAACATGATTAGGGGTTGTCAATCGCTTCATGGTCACTTACGAGAGTGAGATCTGATAGATATAATATTTTTGGTATTTTTGGTATAAAGATGCAAAGTAAAAAGTAAAAGCAAAGTAAAAAAGCAAAGCAAGATTAAAGTGATGGAGATTGATATGATGAGAATAGACCGGGGGGCATAGGTTTCACTAGTGGCTTCTCTCAAGAGCATAAGTATTCTACGGTGGGTGAACAAATTACTGTTGAGCAATTGACAGAATTGAGCATAGTTATGAGAATATCTAGGCATGATCATGTATATAGGCATCACGTCCGTGACAAGTAGACCAAAACATTACTGCATCTACTACTATTACTCCACTCATTGACCGCTATCCAGCATGCATCTAGAGTATTAAGTTAAAAACAGAGTAACGCCTTAAGCAAGATGACATGATGTAGAGAGATAAATTCATGCAATATGAAATAAGCCTCATCTTGTTATCCTCGATGGTAATGATACAATACGTGCCTTGCTGCCCCTTCTGTCACTGGGTAAGGACACCGCAAGATCGAACCCAAAGCTAAGCACTTCTCCCATGGCAAGAACTACCAATCTAGTTGGCCAAACCAAACGGATAATTCGAAGAGACTTGCAAAGATAACCAATCATACATAAAAGAATTCAGAGAAGATTCAAATATTATTCATAGATAGACTTGATCATAAACCCACAATTCATTGGTCTCAACAAACACACCGCAAAAAGAAGATTACATCGAATAGATCTCCACAAGAGAGGGGGAGAACTTTGTATTGAGATTCAAAGAGAGAGAAGAAGCCATCTAGCTACTAACTATGGACCCGAAGGTCTGAGATAAACTAATCACACTTCAGCGGAGAGGCTATGATGATGTGGAAGCCCTCCATGATGACGGCCCTCTTCCGGCGGAGCTCCGGAACAGGCCCCAAGATGGGATCTCGTGGATACAGAAAGTTGCGGCGATGGAATTAGGTTTTTGGCTCCTGTTCTGATCGTTTGGGGGTACGTGTGTATATATAGGAGGAAGGAGTACGTCGGTGGAGCACCGAGGGGCCCATGAGGCAAGGGGTGCGCCCCCACCCTCGTGACCTCCTCTTTGACCCCCTAGAGTAGGGTCCAAGTCTCCTGGATCACATTCGGTGAGAAAATCACGTTCCCGAAGATTTTATTCCGTTTGGACTCCATTTGATATTCTGTTAACCGAAACACTGAAATAGGCAAAAAAACAGCAATTCTGGGCTGGGCCTCCGGTTAATAGGTTAGTCCCAAAAATAATATAAAAGTGGAAAATATAGTCCAATATAGTCCGAAACAGTAGATAATATAGCATGGAGCAATCAAAAATTATAGATACGTTGGAGACGTATCAGGCATCCCCAAGCATAATTCCTGCTCGTCCTCGAGTAGGAAAATGATAAAAAGAGAATTTTTTATGCGGAGTGCTACTTGGCATAATTTCAATGCAAATCTTCTTAATTGTGGTATGAATATTCAGATTAGAAAGATTCAAGACAAAAGTTTATATTGACATAAAAATAATAATACTTCAAGCATACTAACAAAGCAATTATGTCTTCTCAAAATAACATGGCCAAAGAAAGTTATCCCTACAAAATCATATAGTCTGGCTATGCTCCATCTTCACCACACAAAGTATTTAAATCATGCACAACCCCGATGACAAGACAAGCAACTGTTTCATACTCTAACTTTTTCAAAACTTTTTCAATCTTCACGCAATACAAGAGCGTGAGCCATGGATATAGCACTATAGGTGGAATAGAATGGTGGTTGTGAAGAAGACAAAAAGGAGGGGAAGATAGTCTCACATCAACTAGGCATATCAACGGGCTATGGAGATGGCCATCAATAGATATCAATGTGAGTGAATAGGGATTGCCATGCAACGGATGCACTAGAGCTATTGCCGGTGTACTAGAGTAGGGGTACCCTAGTATCCCGAACTTGTGCACGGGCAGTCGCAGCATCCCGCGGCAAGGCTTGCCGGGTGACCGCCAAGGTCCTCCGTGGTTCCTTTGGAGCCATTCAAGAACAAAGTATCCAAGCCAAGGAGACAAGACCCCGGCAAGAGGAGCTTGTCGGGAAGGAGACAAGACCCCAGCAAGAGGAGCTTGCCGGGAAGGCCAACCAAGGCATCTCAAGGAACTTGCCGCGATGCACCACGCGTCCCGGCAAGGCCCGGTGAGCGACAAGCTCCCGGACGCGACAAGACAACGACCGCGGCAAGGCACTTGCCGCGGCAAGCCTCCACTCTGTACCTGCGCTCCAGCACATCCACCAACGTGTCGCTCTGGGACCCTTCCAGGCATACGTGGCGGGAGGCTGTGCAGCTAGAGGTACACAGTGGCAAGCGGCGCTGACAAGATTGCCATCGTGGCGAGCGGTGGCGTCCCTGGCGGTCCCTTTTGCACCATCTAGGCGACGCAGACAGGCATTTAATGCCCTTGTCCCCTGCCGTCAGAGTTAGGTATGATACACTGTCGTAGGCGGCGGTACCAACCGCAACGCCTTTTCCATTTTTGCCCTTGTCTACGTTGCCACCTGTCGGTGACCCCTTGAACATATAAAAGGAGGCCCATGCGCAACGTAGAGGGGGTGGGCAAAACAGAACACTCACGCTCGGTCTCGCTAGCTGCTGGAGTGTACTGTAGCACACCGCGCTCCCGAGCAAGAAATCAATACAACCCACAAAGCAGGAGTAGGGTTTTACGCATCCGTGCGGCCCGAACCTAGGTAAACTGATCGTGTGCTCATGCGCTTCGCCTCGATCTGCTCTTCGTGCTCTCTCCGCCCCCTGCCGAACAAAAAGGGGCTCGGTCCGCCGGTCCCATAGGTGTCCGTGGGATTAGCACCCCCGACATCTTTGGCGCACCAGGTAGGGGTGCGTCGAGGTTGTGTGAACCTGATCCGGCGTTCGCACGAGCTAAATCTTCATCGTCTTCATCGACATGCCGCCGAAGAAGAAGGCTTCGGAGGCGGCTGCTCCGTCCGCGCCGAACCCACCATCGCCGGAGCAAATGGCTAGTGGGGTAGACACCAGCGGAAGAACGGGCGTCGACGAGGGAGCTCACGGTGCTGCTAGGTCCAAGGACAAGGCTGCGCTGCATATCGGCGGCGCAGTCGGCTCCCACAACGACCGCGCGCACTCCAAGACCTCGGCGTCCGTACATGCACCGCGCCCATCCCAGGAGACGCGGGACCAGCAGCGTCATGGTACTCATTGTACCATACGTTTGCTGGGCCAAGATCGAGCCGGTGGATCTCGGAGTGCTCAAGATCAGCATGCGCGCCAACATGCTCGCGCGAGCGGGGCACGGTCGCCTAGACGAGATACTCCTCCTTCTAACATAGTTAGAAGTCCGAGCATATCCTGTTCCTCGCACCGTTCGCCGCCGCCACCCACCACTCCTGCAGAAGCTTTGGCGCGAGCTCAACTGCTCCTAGACTACCCTCCAGCGGTAGACAAGATCGACGACTGGAGGGCCACCATTCAGAGTCTCATCGGCTTCGCCAACGGCGACGTCCCATGGCAGCCGAGTACTTCGCAGCCGCGGCAAGTCAGCCAGACACAAGCCGGTGGCGACAAGACCGGTGGGGGTGCAACCACCGTGCACTCTCTGCCCCAAGGGCCAAGATCGCCGACTCGCCGGATCCACCACAACAGCGACTCCACCGCGTCATCAGATCCATGAGCTCGTCGCGATCAGTGCCAAACTCACCCTATCGGTGTACTAGAGTAGGGGTACCCTAGTATCCCGAACTTGTGCACGGGCAGTCGCAGCATCCCGCGGCAAGGCTTGCTGGGTGACCGCCAAGGTCCTCCGTGGTTCCTTTGGAGCCATTCAAGAACAAAGTATACAAGCCAAGGAGACAAGACCCCGGCAAGAGGAGCTTGTCGGGAAGGAGACAAGACCCCGGCAAGAGGAGCTTGCCGGGAAGGCCAACCAAGGCATCTCAAGGAACTTGCCGCGATGCACCACGCGTCCCGGCAAGGCCCGGTGAGCGACAAGCTCCCGGAAGCGACAAGACAACGACCGCGGCAAGGCACTTGCCGCGGCAAGCCTCCACTCTGTACCTGCGCTCCAGCACATCCACCAACGTGTCGCTCTGGGACCCTTCCAGGCAAACATGGCGGGAGGCTGTGCAGCCAGAGGTACACGGTGGCAAGCGGCGCTGACAAGATTGCCATCGTGGCGAGCGGTGGCGTCCCTGGCGGTCCCTTTTGCACCGTGTAGGTGACGCAGATAGGCATTTAATGCCCTTGTCCCCTGCCGTCAGAGTTAGGTACGATACACTATTGTAGGCGGCGGTACCAACCGCAACGCCTTTCCAATTTTTGCCCTTGTCTACGTTGCCACCTGTCGGTGACCCCTTGAACATATAAAAGAAGCCCATGCGCAACATAGAGGGGGTGGGCAAAACAGAACACTCACGCTTGGTCTCGCTAGCTGCTGGAGTGTACTGTAGCACACCGCGCTCCCGAGCAAGAAATCAATACAAACCACAAAGCAGGAGTAGGGTTTTATGCATCCGTGCGGCCCGAACCTGGGTAAACTGATCGTGTGCTCGTGCGCTTCACCTCGATCTGCTCTTCGTGCTCTCTCCGCCCCCTGCCGAACCAAAAGGGGCTCGGTCCGCCGGTCCCATAGGTGTCCGTGGGATTAGCACCCCCGACATCTTTGGCGTGCCAGGTAGGGGTGCGTCGAGGTTGTGTGAACCTGATCCGGTGTTCGCACGAGCTAAATCTTCATCGTCTTCATCGACATGCCGCCGAAGAAGATGGCTTCGGAGGCGGCTGCTCCGTCAAGGCCGAACCCACCATCGCCAGAGCAAACGGCTGGTGGGGTAGACGCCGTCGGAAGAACGGGCGTCGACGAGGGAGCTCACGGTGCTGCTAGGTCCAAGGACAAGGCTGCGCTGCACATCGGTGGCGCAGTCGGCTCCCACAACGACCACGCGCACTCCAAGACCTCGGCGTCCGTACATGCACCGCGCCCATCCCAGGAGACGCGGGACCAGCAGCGTCATGGTACTCATGGTACCATACGTTTGCTGGGCTAAGATCGAGCTGGTGGATCTCGGAGTGCTCAAGATCAGCATGCGCGCCAACATGCTGGCGCAAGCGGGGCACGGTCGCGTGGACGAGATACTGCTCCTTCTAACATAGTTAGAAGTCCGAGCATATCCCGTTCCTCGCACCGTTCGCCGTCGCCACCCGCCACTCCTGCAGAAGCTTTGGCGTGAGCTCAACATCTCCTAGACTACCCTCCAGCGGTAGACAAGATCGACGACTGGAGGGCCACCATTCAGAGTCTCATCGGCTTCGCCAACGGCAACGTCCCACGGCAGCCGAGTACTTTGCAGCCGCGGCAAGTCAGCCAGGCACGAGCCGACGGCGACAAGACCGGTGGGGGTGCAACCACCGTGCACTCTCCGCCCCGAAGGCCAAGATCGCCGACTCACCGGATCCACCACGACAGCGACTCCACCGTGTCATCAGATCCACGAGCTCGTCGCGATCAGCGCCAAACTCACCCTGTCGGTGTACTAGAGTAGGGGTACCCTAGTATCCCGAACTTGTGCACGGGCAGTCGCAGCATCCCACGGCAAGGCTTGCCGGGTGACCGCCAAGGTCCTCCGTGGTTCCTTTGGAGCCATTCAAGAACAAAGTATCCAAGCCAAGGAGACAAGACCCCGGCAAGTGGAGCTTGCCGGGAAGGAGACAAGACCCCGGCAAGAGGAGCTTGCCGGGAAGGCCAACCAAGGCATCTCAAGGAACTTGCCGCGATGCACCACGCGTCCCGGCAAGGCCCGGTGAGCGACAAGCTCCCGGACGTGACAAGACAACGACCGTGGCAAGCCTCCACTCTGTACCTACGCTCCAGCACATCCACCAACGTGTCGCTCTGGGACCCTTCCAGGCGTACGTGGCGGGAGGCTGTGCAGCCAGAGGTACACGGTGGCAAGCGGCGCTGACAAGATTTCCATCGTGGCAAGCGGTGGCGTCCCTGGCGGTCCCTTTTGCACCGTCTAGGCGACGCAGACAGGCATTTAATGCCCTTGTCCCCTGCTGTCAGAGTTAGGTATGATACACTGTTGTAGGCGGCGGTACCAACCGCAACGCCTTTTCCATTTTTGCCCTTGTCTACGTTGCCACCTGTCGGTGACCCCTTGAACGTATAAAAGGAGGCCCATGCGCAACGTAGAGGGGGTGGGCAAAACAGAACGCTCATGCTCGGTCTTGCTAGCTGCTGGGGTGTACTGTAGCACACCGCGCTCCCGAGCAAGAAATCAATACAAACCACAAAGCAGGAGTAGGGTTTTACGCATCCATGCGGCCCGAACCTGGGTAAACTGATCGTGTGCTCGTGCGCTTTGCCTCGATCTGCTCTTCGTGCTCTCTCTGCCCCCTGCCGAACCAAAAGGGGCTCGGTCCGCCGGTCCCATAGGTGTCCATGGGATTAGCACCCCCGACATCTTTGGTGAGCTTCCTGGTTGTGACCTCGGAGCTCCTCTGCGCGCTTCTCGATGTCGACTCCCGCCTTCGCGACAAGCGCCTCGCGGGATTCCAGCTTGGCTTGCCAGGCGCGGTAGAGCGACACCAGCTTCCGCAGCAGCCGCTCCTCCTCAGGCTCGCCGCTGCTGCTGCTTGGCGCGTCAACCAGCGCCAGCCCGGCAGAGGCGAGCACCTCTCTGTCGAAGCTCTCTCCTTCGACCGGCGTCCTGGAGCTTGACGACCAGGGGAGGTTGATGAAGATGTCGTCGCCGGCCTTCAAGTAAACGCCTGGCTTGTCACACCCTAGCTAGGTTATGCATTAGAGTGTGCATCATGTTTACCTTCATCAGAAATTGAAATGGGGAAAGCAGAACCCCCAGCACACCCCCCCCCCCTGAAATCAACTAGGGTTTACTAAAAAATAAATTCAATGAACCTGAAATGCCCTTCAAATATGTTCACCCTCTTTGCCTTGGGTTAGAACCCTTGGGAAAAATGGTGCATATAATTTTAGGTCAACAAAAGGGGCATTGACTTAATTCATAAATATTTGAATTTGGGCATTTAAATACTATTAAATAATTCAAATGCTCAAATAATGTTGGAATTATTTTTGGGCCACTGAAATATTTCAGAAAGTGTCCACAAATATTTTCAGGATTTTATAAAATGATTTAGTATTTAAACTAAATCAAAACAGAATAGCAAAAATAGAAAAACAGAATAAATTAGAGAGAGAGAGAGTAGGCCAGTGGGCCACTTACCTGGCGCCACCAACCGGCCCAGCACTGTTGCTGGACGGCCCAGCCCACCATGCCGACGCCAGTCGTCCCCTAGCTCCTGCCAGGAGGACGCAGGGCGTGTGCCCGCGGTGCGCCGGCACGCGCGCGGCCACCGACGGCCACCTCCTACTTCGGCCACCTCCCCGACGTCGCTATGGACGCCACGCACCCCCCCTGGCCCTCTCATTCACTCTCCCTCGCCCTCATCCCCTCCCCTGTCTCGATCCCTCACACACACCCGAACGCGCCGTCGCCGCCGTTCGCTGCCACCGCGCTCCCGACCCCCTCTCGCCTTCCCGTGTTGCGTGGAAGCTCCGCCACTGTCGCCTACGCCTTCTGCACCGAGCCAAGCAAGCCGGGAAGCCTTGCTTCGTCCTCGGCGTCGTCTTCTTCAACCTCGGGACCGCCGGCCATCTCCGTCAAATTCGTCGGCTCCGGACCGTCCCCGAGCCCACCGAGCTGCTCTACGTGACCCCAGTGAGCTCCTGCTCCGAATCCCCCTCCTCCCCGCCATTATTTCAAGCTCAAATTGCCGACTCCCTACTGACCGAGCTCAACGCCGCTTGGGCTCGTCGCCGGTGTCGCTCCGATGCCCATTTGGTCGCGCCAACGTGCCAAACGACACCTCTGCATCGCGTAGTGCCTTGCCCGCGCTTTATTTTGCGTGTTTGCTCGCTGCATCCGCTTTCCCGTGCACAGCCAAACTCCGGCCGCCGCCCGGCTCGTCGCCGCCACGGTTACGCGCTGCCCCAGCCCCTTCCGTCTGCACCACTAGATGCGCGCGAGTCCCAGGAGCATGTAGATGCCCTCTGCCGCGAGTTTGGTCGCCCGTGGGCGAAACCCGAGCCGTTCCGCCGTGCCTGGCCTCGCCGGCGTCCAGTTGCCGGCAGGTTTGACCCTGCTGGCCAGGGGTTTGACCCCCCCTGACTGACTGACGTGTGGGCCAGGCCCCTTTTTAATTAGTGTTAGATTTAGTTAGTCCTAATTAACTTAGTTACGTTAAATAGACACTGACATGCGGGCCCAGGCTCTAATTAACTTTAGTTAGTTAATTAGTCACTGACCAGTGGGTCCCACTGGTCAGGTTTGACCCGGACGCACCCTGTTGACTTGCTGACATCATCATGACGTCAAGCTAACGCAGTAAATCATTTTCCAGTTTAAAAACAATTCAGGAAATTTCAGAAAATGCCCAAAACTTTGAAAAATCATAGAAATTCAACCATAACTCCAAATGAGACAAATTATATATGAAAAATTATCAGAAAAATTCAAGGAATCCATCTGTACCATTTTCATGCATGTTTGAACAATGCCTGTCCTCTGTTTTGGACAAAACAAATAAAGGGCATTTAAATAATCATATATGGGGTTGGAATTTGAATCTTGTACTCAAACCAACTTCATTTAAATCATAGCTAGTTGCATTAGCTCAAGACACATCCATATTGCCATGTCATAGCATGCATCATATTATTGCATATCGTCATGTGTTGATTGTGCTCGGTTGTGTTCTTCGTGGTAGGTTCTGCCTCCGAGGATATTCACGAGTATCCAACTGAAGGGCAGTATCCCGTTACCACTCCATCAGGCGAGCAACCATTGATCATTCCGATACAACCCATGTTCTCGCTCCTGCTCTTGTTTACTGCATTAAGACAACACGATTCAAACTGCTGTGTGCTACGGTAGTTGAACCCTTATCCTCTGCATGACCTATCATTGCCACAGTAACTAGATGAAACCCACTAGCATGTGTAGGAGTTGATTGAGCCATGTTTTGTGATTCCTACCCTGCTATGCTTAGAGTTGTGTCAGGTCTGGTTCATCTGGGTGATGGGCTAGAGTGAAATGCTTGTGCCAGTAATATGAGGGATGTGTTGAACATGTTTTGGTAAAGGTATCGATGAGAGGCCATGTAGGAGTACATGGTGGGTTGTTTCATTGAGGCCGTCCATAAGAACTGAGATCTGTATGTGTGATTTAAGATGCAGTTACTACCGTACATTGGGCCCGAAACAAATGGACCCTCTCGGCTTCTTAGCCACCCAAGTACTCTGTCCAGGAGTTGCAAATAGTTTCTGGTGTTTGTAGGATATGTGTTGGCGGCCGTGCGTAGCGCTGACCCTAGGGGTGGGCTATGTTGCGGTAGATACACCGTGGCACGGTGTACCGAGTCACCCGTTTGGTGTCTCGGGAACCCTGTTCACATCGTTTGGGGCCGTATGTGGAAACCTCGGTCGGACTCCCTGCGGATGGAACCTGGATAGGCGATAACCTGGACTAGGGGCTTAGGTGTTTAGGTAGGCCGTGGCCGACACCCTCGCTGGGCTTCCGCTTGAAGGTTGCCGAGTACATGTCGTGTAGACGGCGGTAGGCGGTGAAAGCGTGTATGACGAAGTACACCCCTGCAGGGTATAAAACTATTCGAATAGCCGCGTCCGCGGTAAAGGACTACTTGGTTGCCTATACAGTTCATAGACAAGTTAATGGATACTACTAAAAGACTCAAGATAAGTGTGAGTACCGAGGATGGCCCCCTCGCAGGATACGAGGGAGGATCCACGGTGGAGTATTGTGATGGTGAGTAGTGGACTCGTGTGCGAAAACTATTTTGCTAAAAGATTCCGTAGGATAGCTTAGCCAAGAGTCAAAGCTGGCTTGCTGCATAAACCCCACCACCTTCTTGAGAATGAGCATGTAAAGTAGGTTCTGATGTAAGACTTGCTGAGTACCTTTGTACTCATGTTTGCTTATTTATTGTTTTCAGACGACAACACTGCCCCCTCCGATGGGTTTTACGTAGACCTTGACATCGACGAGTGACTAGCCACCCAGGTGGTGATCCAGGCCATGGAGGGCCCTATGTAGATAGACAGGCTTCGAGAAGCCTTCTTTCTTTCTAGAGTCTGTACTCAGACTAGTTGCTTCCGCATGTGCTTGTATGACTGTATGACTTGAGTGTCAGGTCATGTGACCCCTATCTGTATGGATATGTTATGTATGGCTCCCTGGAGCCTTTACATAAAGTACCTGAGTTGTAGAGTTTTGTTGTGATGCCATGTTGTATGTACTCATATCGAGCATATTGTATGTATGATTGAAATGCTTGGTATGAGTGGGATCCGACAATCTAGTTGTTTGTCCTTCGCAGCCTTTCTTATGGGGAAATGTAGTCTAGTGCTCCTCGAGCCATAGTAGTCCGCTACAGCCCGGTTCACCGGAGTCCTGCTAGCCTAGCACTACTGTTCAGGACACTTGACTGGCCGGCATGTGTTTCACTTCGTCCCTATGTCTGTCCCTTCGGGGAAATGTCACGCGGTGATCTCCGGAGTCCTGTCTAGCCTGCTACAGCCCGGGATTTCCCGGAGTCCTGTTAGCCCAGTGCTACAGCCCGGAATCACTCGTTGATGACCGACATGTTCGTTGTGATTCATGTATGCCTGTCTCCATAGGTCTGTGCCGCTTTGGGTTCACGACTAGCCATGTCGCCCGGGTTCTCGGTCATATGGATGCTAGCGACATTGTCATATACGCGAGCCAAAAGGCGCAAACGGTTCCGGGCCATGGTAAGGCGACACCCGTGGGATACCGTGCGTGAGGCCGAAAAGTGATATGAGGTGTTACCGGCTAGATCGATGTGGCTTAGAATCGGGGTCCTGACATGGCTGAGGCTCTTCGGAGCCTGACGCTGCGGCAGCGGCGGAGGGATCGGCGGTCAGCGTAGCGCCTGGCGCTCCTGCGACCTCGGGGTCGTTAGTACGATCACCAGATCCCCCGCCTGCTTCTGCGGTGCCAGCCTTGGCGGTCTCTGCACCGGCGGGCTCGTCAGCGGCAGCCGCGTCTTCGGCGGCAACCTCGGTCTCCATCGGCTCCGCAGCAGATGGATCTGACAGCCGAAAAAAGGGAGAAGAGTCAGGCAAATATCCAAAAGCGAAGATCAAAAGAAGAAAAACCCAAGGGAAGTTCTGAAGCGAGAAGATTACCTGTGCCAGGCTCTTCAGTCATGGTCTCCGCCCCCAGGGGGCCGCTGGTGCTGTCCCTTGCCGAAGACCCCTCCCTTGCCGGAGACTTCTCCCTTGCCGGAGAGCTCTCCCTTGTCGGGGACCTCTCCCTTGCCGGAGGGCTCTCCCTTGGCGTTTCGGGGGCGGCCTCAGGGCGCTCCTGGTGGGGCTGCTCTGCTCCTGCACAAGCCAACAGTGAGATATCAGCAAAGCAAGAATCTCCATGTGCGCCCGACAGCGCAAAGCAAGCCAGATACTTACGCTGGGGGCTGCTCTGGAGAACAGTTGCCGGGTCCGGCAAGGTTGTCTCGGGCGCATCCGCTGCTGACGCGGTGGGTTCGTCCTCGATGATAATCACCGGGGCCTTGGCTCTCTTCGCCGCTCTCTGGGCCAGAGTCCTAAGAAGGAATAAGTTTAGAATAAAGCAGATGAGATACAAGACAAAACAACAAGGATTGAAGAACTGCAAGTACAACAAGAGAATCTTACTCTTCTTCTTCTTCCTCGTCGGAGCTGAACGCGGAGAAGTCGAAGTCTGGCTCACACCCGGCGTGAGAAGGCGGAGGAGTAGATTCCCTTGGCCGCTTGGCGGGAACGGTGGTGGTGGTCTGAGACGACCCCACTCCGGCTGCCGCCGCGGCATCAGAAGCGGCAGGAGCAGAAGCGGTGGTCCGGGAAGACCCCGCTCCAGTTGCAGCAGCAGCGTGGGGCGCTCCCGCGGCAACAGTGCTTGCCGCGGTGGAGCGTGTCATGCGGCGCGGCGACTGTCGACTCGCCTACCGCCTCGCTACGTCCCCGGCCTTGCGAAGACGCCTTCTTGGTGGATATGGAGGCTCTGCTTGCGGCGAGCTGTCTGAGGATGAGGAGGAAGAGGAGTTGATCTCCAACGAGCCGCTCGTATCTTCGGCGGGCTCGCTCAGCTCGGCGTCACGCCCGCTAAGATCTTTCTTGCCGGCAAGCTCCTCTTGCCGGGCAGGCTCTTTCTTGCCGGCAAGCTCCTCTCGCTCGGCACGGTTTGCCGCCTCTGCTGCCTCTGCCTCCTCCAAGGTGAATCCAAACTCGCCCGCAGCTGCGGCTGCCGCCGCCTCTTCCAACATGGTGGCGATGCGCTTCAACTCCACATCGGTGGTGTCGCGAGTGAGGCCATTCTTCTCGTCGGAGCGGATCGGCACTTCTACCAAGCTATCAAAAAATTCCTGCACAACCTCGTCTGCAGGCTCTTACCAAGTTGGAACAATTCCGTGTGAATCGCACAGCGGCATCATTGCGCGGATGCGGTCAAGAGCAGAGTTGTTGCACAACGGAACGACGCCCTGCGGCAACCTAAATACTTTGGGATGATCAGGATCATACTTGAACAGCTCCTGAAGCATTGCGTTGAGCTCCAGGACAGTTAAGTTGTAGTTGAGGACCGGACGCAGCCTCATGATATCTGCCGCATTCTTGAACTCCCAGGTGGGTCTCCTCCTTTCCTGCAAAGGGGCGATGCGGCGGCGAAGGAAATCTGCGCCAACGGCGCCTATAGTGAGTCCGGCAAGCCTGGGGCGTTGGATCCTGGTGATGGCAATCTTCAGCCTATCATCTTCCGGGGCCATGTCGCTCCAATCACTGCCGCGTGTCGCTGGGGCTTGGCGCCGAGCGGTAAATGGCTGCGGGTTCTCCTCGACAATCCAGCACCAATCTGCTCTCCACTCCTCCCACTTGCCGCGGAACTCGCCCTCCAGATAAGAGTCCTTCTTGCCGGCCCTCGAGATCTAGGCAATTCCGCCAGATAAAGGCTCTCCTCTCTCTACTCGGGGCATAAAGAAATGGCGGAAAAGGGCTACGTTGGGATGGACTCCGACAAAGTTTTTGCAGAGATGCGCGAAAACCGCCATGGTCAGAACGGCATTGGGGGTGAAATCAAGGAGGCAGAGCCTGTAGGTGTTCATGATGTCGCAGAAAAACTCGGAGAAAGGCAGGCAGAGCCCGCAGTAGAAGAACACGGCGAAGAAGGGATATCCGTGTGGAGCCATTTTATGAGCGGTGGCTGGAAGTACCTTCGTGCTCGGATGCGCTCGCGTCTCCGTCGACCAGAAGAGGTAGTAGTACTCCCTCAGCTCCTTCGCGGCAAGCTTGGGGGGGGGAGATTGCCCGCTCCTTCTGCAGCGCCGCAAGCCGCTGCGCCTCGGTCGACTTCACAGCCTTCCCCTTGTCGGCTTTCGGAGCCATGGAGGAGGTGGTGGAGGAGGTCTACGGCGTTGGTGGTGCTGTTGGCGATGGGGGACAGGGCGCTGCTCTCTTTGCTTTGGGAAGACGGAGGCGTGGCGGAGGTTTCCAAGATTGGGAAAGCAACTGGCGAATGGGCGCACTACCCCTGCTTCCCCTTGCTTATAAAGGGGGAGGGGGCAGACGTTCCGCCTTTCCGAATAAAGAAACCACCCACGATCTCTCCCACGACGCCGCGTTCGACGCGTGCCATTTGGGGAGGGCGCGGTGGATGCGGAGTGAGATACGGCGTAACCCAGGTCGCGCGTGCTCGTGCCCTGTTTTGGGCCTGGCCCAACAGCGCTCGGCATCGTGTATGGCCCAGGCCCGGGGGCTCCTGTCGGTGTACTAGAGTAGGGGTACCCTAGTATCCCGAACTTGTGGACGGGCAGTCGCAGCATCCCGCGGCAAGGCTTGCCGGGTGACCGCCAAGGTCCTCCGTGGTTCCTTTGGAGCCATTCAAGAACAAAGTATCCAAGCCAAGGAGACAAGACCCCGGCAAGAGGAGCTTGCCGGGAAGGAGACAAGACCCCGGCAAGAGGAGCTTGCCGGGAAGGCCAACCAAGGCATCTCAAGGAACTTGCCGTGATGCACCACGCGTCCCGGCAAGGCCCGGTGAGCGACAAGCTCCCGAACGCGACAAGACAACGACCGCGGCAAGGCACTTGTCGCGGCAAGCCTCCACTCAGTACCTGCGCTCCAGCACATCCACCAACGTGTCGCTCTGGGACCCTTCCAGGCGTACGTGGCGGGAGGTTGTGCAGCCAGAGGTACACGGTGGCAAGCGGCGCTGACAAGATTGCCATCGTGGCGAGCGGTGGCGTCCCTGGCGGTCCCTTTTGCACCGTCTAGGTGACGCAGACAGGCATTTAATGCCCTTGTCCCCTGCCGTCAGAGTTAGGTATGATACACTGTTGTAGGCGGCGGTACCAACCGCAACGCCTTTTCCATTTTTGCCCTTGTCTATGTTGCCACCTGTCGGTGACCCCTTGAACGTATAAAAGGAGGCCCATGCGCAACGTACAGGGGGTGGGAAAAACAGAACGCTCATGCTCGGTCTCGCTAGCTGCTGGAGTGTACTGTAGCACACCGCGCTCCCGAGCAAGAAATCAATACAAACCACAAAGCAGGAGTAGGGTTTTACGCATCCGTGCGGCCCGAACCTGGGTAAACTGATCGTGTGCTCGTGCGCTTCACCTCGATCTGCTCTTCGTGCTCTCTCCGCCCCCTGCCGAACCAAAAGGGGCTCGGTCCGCCGGTCCCATAGGTGTTCGTGGGATTAGCACCCCCGACAGCTATAAATGTATGAAAGCTCAATAAAAGAAACTAGTGGGTGTGCATCCAACTTGCTTGCTCAAGAACACCTTGGGCAATTTTGAGGAAGCCCGCCATTGGAATATACAAGACAAGTTCTACAATGTAAAATTCCCACTAGTATATGAAAGTGACAACATATGAGACTCTCTATATGAAGAACATGGTGCTAGTTTGAAGCACAATATATGACACTCGCTATATCATGGTGCTACTTTGAAGCACAAGTGTGGTAACAGGATAGTAGCATTGCCCCTTTTTATTTTTTTGGGCCTTCTTTTTTTTTCTTTGGCTTTTCTCTTTTTTTATTGGGACAATGCTCTATTGAATGATGATCATCACACTTTTATTTATTTACAACTCAATGATTACAACTCGATTCTAAAAAAAGTATGACTCTATATGGATGCCTCCGGCGGTGTACCTGGATATGCAATGAATTAAGAGTGACAAGTATGAAGAAATTATGAACGGTGGCTTTGCCACAAATACTATGTCAACTACATGATCATGCTAAGCAATATGACAATGATGAATGTGTCATGATGAACTAGATGGTGGAAAGTTGCATGGCAATATATCTTGGAATGGCTATGGAAATGCCATAATAGGTAGGTACGGTGGCTGTTTTGAGGAGGTATATGGTAGGTGTATGATACCGGCGAAAGGTGCGCGGTATTAGAGAGGCTAGCAAAGGTGGAAGGGTGAGAGTGCGTATAATCCATGGACTCAACATTAGTCATAAAGAACTCATATACTTATTGCAAAAATCTAGAAGTTATCAAAGCAAAGTATTATGCGCA
This sequence comes from Triticum monococcum, assembly GCA_034509565.1. Classification (NCBI taxonomy): domain Eukaryota; kingdom Viridiplantae; phylum Streptophyta; class Magnoliopsida; order Poales; family Poaceae; genus Triticum; species Triticum monococcum. The sequence continues at coordinate 57,548,122 of CM067846.1, read as the reverse complement.
TGCTCCTAGGGGGATAGATTGGTAGGAAAAGACCATCGCTCGTCCCCGACCGCCACTCATAAGGAAGACAATCAATAAATAAATCATGCTCCGACTTCGTCACATAACGGTTCACCATACGTGCATGCTACGGGAATCACAAACCTTAACACAAGTATAATTTAAATTCACAACTACTCAACTAGCATGACTTTAATATTATCACCTCCATATCTCAAAACAATTATCATGCTTCAATCTTTTCTTAGTATTCAACACACTCAAAAGAAAGTTTCACAAATCTTGAATACCAAGCATATTATTATTAAGCAAATTACCATGGTATTAAGAGACTCTCAAAATAATTTAAGTGAAGCATGAGAGATCAATAGTTTCTTTAAAACAAATCCACCACCGTGCTCTAAATGATCTAAGTGAAGCACATAGAGCAAAATTATAACGCTTAAAAGATATAAGTGAAGCACATAGAGCAAAATTATCTAGCTCAAAAGATATAAGTGAAGCATATAGAGTATTCTATTAAATTTTAATTCAGGTATGGCTCTCTAAAAAGGTGTGTAGAGAAAGGATGATTATGGCATACTAAGACACAAATACATAAATAATACAAGACGCTCCAAGCAAAACACATATCATGTTGGTGAATAAAAATAGAGCTCTAAGTAAATTACCGATGGAAGTGGACGAAAGAGGGGATGCCTTCCGGGGCATCCCCAAGCTTTGACTTCTTGGTTTCCTTGGATTATCTTGGGGGTGCCATGGGCATCCCCAAGCTTAGGCTCTTGCCACTCCTTGTTCCATGATCCATCAAAAGAATTCACCCAAAACTTGAAAACTTCACAACACAAAACTCAAAATAGAAAACTCGTGAACTCCGTTAGCGAAAGAAAACAAAAGACCACTTCAAGGTACCGTAATGAACTCATTCTTTATTTATATTGGTGTTAAACCTACTGTATTCCAACTTCTCTGTGGATTATAAACTATTTTACTAGCCATAGATTCATCAAAATAAGCAAACAACACACGAAAAACAGAATCTGTCAAAAACAGAACAGTCTGTAGTAATCTGTAGCTAGCGCAAGATCTGGGACGCCAAAAATTCTAAAATAAATTGCCACACGTGAGTAATTTATCTATTAATCATCTTCAAAAATAATTAACTAAATATCACTCTTCAAATAAAGATGACAGCACTTCTCGTGAGCGCTAAAGTTTCTGTTTTTTTACAGCAAGTTCAACAAGACTTTCCCCAAGTCTTCCCAACGGTTCTACTTGGTACAAACACTAATTAAACACAAAAAACAGAAACAAAACAGAGACTAAATAATTTATTTATTACTACGCAGGAGAAAAAATCAAGTAATAAAAATAAAATTGGGTTGCCTCCCAACAAGCGCTATCGTTTAATGCCCCTAGCTAGGGATAAAAGCGAGGTTAGATCGAGGTATTGCCATCTTTGGTAGGCAATCCATAAGTGGCTCTCATGATAGTTTCATATGGTAATTTTATTTTCTTTCTGGGAAAGTGTTCCATGCCCTTTTTTAATGGAAATTGAAATCTAATATTCCCTTCCTTCATATCAATAATCGCACCAACCGTTCTAAGGAAAGGTCTACCAAGAATAATAGGGCAAGAAGGATTGCAATCTATATCAAGAACAATGAAATCTACGGGTACATAATTCCTATTTGCAACAATAAGAACATCATTAATCCTTCCCATAGGTTTCTTAATAGTAGAATCCGCAACATGCAAGTTTAGAGAGCAATCATCAAAATTACGGAAATCTAGCAAATCACACAAAGTCTTGGGAATAGTAGAGACACTAGCTCCCAAATCACACAAAGCATAAAACTCATGATCTTTAATTTTAATTTTAATAGTTGGTTCCCACTCATCATAGAGTTTTCTAGCGATAGAAACTTTCAACTCAAGTTTTTCTTCATAAGATTGCATCAAGGCATCAACAATACGTTCGGTGAAGGCTTTATTTTGACTATAAGCATGTGGAGAATTTAGCACGGATTACAACAAGGAAATACAATCAATTAAAGAGCAACTTTCATAATTAAATTCCTTGAAATCCAATATAGTGGGTTTAGCAACATCTAGATTTTTATTTATTTCAATCCCACTTTCATCAATTTCATCATTAAGATCTAAATACTCCAAATTTTTAGAACGCCTTCTAGGTAAAGGAAGATCATATTCAGTTTCATCAAGATTCATATTGCAAAATAAAGATTTAATAGGAGATACATCAATAACTTTTAGATCTTCATCTTGATTTTCATAGGTATTGGAAGAACACGCTTTAATAAAGGCATCTTTGGAAGCACGCATCCTAGCGGTTCTTTCCTTGCACTCATCAATGGAAATTCTCATGGATTTGAGAGACTCATCGATATCATGCTTAGGAGGAATAGATCTAAGCTTTAAAGAATCAACCTCAGGAGAAATTCTATCAACATTTCTAGCCAAATCATCAACTTTAAGCAATTTCTCCTCAAGCAAAGCATTAAAATTCTTTTGTGAATTCATAAACTCTTTAACACTATTCTCAAATTCAGAGGGCATCTTATTATAATTTCCATAAGAGTTGTTGTAGGAATTCCCATAATTATTAGAAGGATTACTAGGATATGGCCTAGGATTAAAATTCCCTCTATAAGCATTGTTACCAAAATTATTCCTACCAACAAAATTCACATCCATAGATTCATTGTTATTCTCAATCAAAGTAGACAAAGGCATATCATTAGGATCAGAAGAAACACTCTTAGTTGCAAATAATTTCATAAGTTCATCCATCTTTCCACTCAACACATTAATTTCTTGTATCGCATGCACTTTTTTATTAGAAGGTATTTCAGTATGCCATTGAGAATAATTAACCATAATATTATCTAGGAGTTTAGTAGCATCTACTAAAGTGATTTCCATAAAAGTGCCTCCCGCGGCCGAATCTGAAAGATTTCTAGAAGCAAAATTCAATCCGGCATAAAAATTTTGTTTGATCATCCACAAATTCAAACCATGAGTAGGGCAATTACGTATCATTAATTTCATTCTATCCCAAGCTTGTGCAACATGTTCATGATCAAGTTGTTTAAAATTCATAATATCGTTTCTAAGAGAGATGTTCTTAGCGAGAGGAAAATACTTAGAGATAAAAGTATCTTTGCACTTGTTCCATGAATCAATACTATTCTTAGGCAAAGACGAAAACCAAGCTTTAGCATGATCTCTAAGCGAAAAAGGAAATAGCTTCAATTTAACGACATCATTATTGACATCTTTTTTCTTTTGCGTATCACACAAATCAACGAAGCTATTTAGATGAGTAGCGGCATCTTCACTAGGAAGGCCGGCGAATTGATCTTTCATAACAAGATTCAACAAAGCAGTATTAATTTCACAAGATTCGGCATCGGTAAGAGGAGCAATCGGAGTGCTAAGGAAATCATTATTATTGGTATTGGTGAACTCACACAATTTGGTAGTATCTTGAGCCATCGCGACAAACAAGCAATCTAACACACAAGCAAACAAAAAGGCAAGCGGGCAAAAAGAGGCAAATAGAGAGGAAGGATAGAGAGAGAGAGGGCGAATAAAACGGCAAGGGTGAACTGGGGGAGATGAAAACAAGAGGCAAATGGCAAATAATGTAATGCGAGAGATAGGGATTGTGATGGGTACTTGGTATGTTGACTTTTTCCATAGACTCCCCGGCAACGGCGCCAGAAATCCTTCTTGCTACGTCTTGTGCTTGCGTTGGTTTTCCTCGAAGAGGAAGGGATGATGCAGTAGAGTAGCGTAAGTATTTCCCTCAGTTTTTGAGAACCAAGGTATCAATCCAGTAGGAGGCCACGCTCAAGTCCCTCGTACCTGCACAAAGCGATAACTAGTCGCAACCAACGCGATTAGGGGTTGTCAATCCCTTCACGGTCACTTACGAGAGTGAGATCTGATATATATAATATTTTTGGTATTTTTGGTATAAAGATGCAAAGTAAAAAGTAAAAGCAAAGTAAAAAAGAAAAGCAAGATTAAAGTGATGGAGATTGATATGATGAGAATAGACCCGGGGGCCATAGGTTTCACTAGTGGCTTCTCCCAAGAGCATAAGTATTCTACGATGGGTGAACAAATTACTGTTGAGCAATTGACAGAATTGAGCATAGTTATGAGAATATCTAGGCATGATCATGTATATAGGCATCACGTCCGTGACAAGTAGACCGAAACGATTCTACATCTACTACTATTACTCCACTCATCGACCGCTATCCAGCATGCATCTAGAGTATTAAGTTAAAAACAGAGTAACGCCTTAAGCAAGATGGCATGATGTAGAGATATAAATTCATGCAATATGAAATAAACCCCATCTTGTTATCCTCGATGGCAACGAAACAATACGTGCCTTGCTGCCCCTTCTGTCACTGGGTAAGGACACCACAAGATCAAACCCAAAGCTAAGCACTTCTCCCATGGCAAGAAGTACCAATCTAGTTGGCCAAACAAAACGGATAATTCGAAGAGACTTGCAAAGATAACCAATCATACATAAAAGAATTCAGAGAAGATTCAAATATTATTCATAGATAGACTTGATCATAAACCCACAATTCACCGGTCTCAACAAACACACCGCAAAAAGAAGATTACATCGAATAGATTTCCACAAGAGAGGGGGAGAACTTTGTATTGAGATTCAAAGAGAGAGAAGAAGCCATCTAGCTACTAACTATGGACCCGAAGGTTTGAGGTAAACTACTCACACTTCATCGGAGAGGCTATGATGATGTAGAAGCCCTCCGTGACGACGGCCCTCTTCCGGCGGAGCTCCGTAACAGGCCCCAAGATGGGATCTCGTGGATACAGAAAGTTGCGGCGATGGAATTCGGTTTTTGGCTCCTGTTCTGATCGTTTGGGGGTACGTGTGTATATATAGGAGGAAGGAGTACTCCGGTGGAGCACCGAGGGGCCCACGAGGCAAGGGGGCGCTCCCCCCACCCTCGTGACCTCCTCTTTGACCCCCTGGAGTAGGGTCCAAGTCTCCTGGATCACGTTCGGTGAGAAAATCATGTTTCCAAAGATTTTATTCCGTTTGGACTCCATTTGATATTTTGTTTATCCGAAACACTGAAATAGGCAAAAAAACAGCAATTCTAGGCTGGGCCTCCGGTTAATAGGTTAGTCCCAAAAATAATATAAAATTGGAAAATAAAGCCCAATATAGTCCAAAACAATGGATAATATAGCATGGAGCAATCAAAAATTATAGATACGTTGGAGACGTATCACACCCCCTTTATAAGTAGATGGAAGCACATACTATTGTTGCGCCCACTCTCCCCTGGAACTGTTTATGCTTTTCGTTAATCTAATGTCGCTGGTAAAATTAAGCAATGCCACTCTCAGAATTAATTAACTACTGAATCTTAGTTCAAATTGCAACACTTGTTAGGAATGGTACTATCCTCTTTTGTAGTTCTTTCTACATGTTTAACCAATGTATTGTTAAGATAATGTCTCTGTTAAAATGAATCAGTTGCATTGTTTTAGGTATGGTACTTTTCTGCTTTGTCGTTCTTTATACATGTTGAAACAAGGCATTGTTAAGATAATGTCTCAGTCAATATGAATGAATCACACTGATGGAGAATTGCTACTCTCCTGCTTTGTTTCCCATTAAGATAAAGTAGATCAGTAGATGCTTTTCTTCTAGGAGTACAAGTCATCAACCGTTATTTCTCAGTAATTGTTTCCCTTATACCTATTGTTGCTTACAGGGATATCAAAATTAAAGCTCGGTTTTATTCTGACTTCGATTTTAGTTGAACTGGACAAAAGGAGCCAATGTGTAAGGCAAACTGCTACATTACTAGGTCCAGTTGGTCATTCCAGTTTGCATAAAGAAGTAGTCACTGTTTGCGCTACATTATAGAAGGAATGACCGAGAAGCTTTACAGAGTATTGTTAGACACCGGTGACATGACTAGTCTATAGAGACCATTGGCAATTTAACAACATGTGGAGTGCCCTGGGCAAAAAGTGCCCAAACAAGTACAAGAAGCTACGACAGGACTCCACGATCATAGGCATTACATATTTTGAATGGGAAAAGCTTGTCAAAGTTTAATCATTGATGTTAGCAAGAAGACGTTAGTTTAATATATTGGAATTGGAAAACCTTGTCAAATTTTGCTCATTGATGTTAGCCAGAAGACATGCATTTGATATTTTTGAGTAGGATGCCCTTGCTATGAGCAGCGTCGAGTGTTTTTTCCTATTCCTGTGTTCAGTTTAGAAGTAAATAGTTAGTCTGCTGAGATATTCCTGTGTTAAGAGTTTGTTCTGAATATTGTCGATGTAATGTCAGGCCTTGTGTTTGATTGCAAAGTTGAGCTTGGAATGTTGTGTCATGCGGCATCACGAGCTGTTCACCATGCATCCTGAGAATAATGCTTCGTATTGTTTTGCATGTCTATCTAATGCCAGTGATTTGCTTGTTAAGAAGATCATCCTCTTCTGTTGTTTCCATGCTTAAGAAGTTCATCGTCTGATGTTTCATTCATAGCCTATACAACAAGTCGAGTAGGTTAGACGTGAAACCATATGATCTTCCGACCAACTCATGATATTAGTTCGTGATTGGATCGTCGTTTTCCAACCAAAACCGCTTGTAAAATTGATGCTTGTAAATTAAAGCAGGTGGTCTCGGGCGAAGGCGCTTGGTTGGTCGATTTCGACTAATAAAATATCGGAAGTACTTCACACATGATAAAAACGCTGAACGACACTCGGACGATTGCTAATCCAGCTGTTAGCTGCTGTTTCAGCCTTGCCCATGGATGGCATGATACGCACGTCGTGCATGTATCGTCTGGTAATGTCGTCCATATAGCAGTGCTCGTAAAATATACACTGGTCTCTCAAATTACACGTGTAACCCGTTGGTTTTACTTACAGACCTCGGGCGCTCGGTTTCATTACGCCTATATTTTACGCATTGTTTCCGATGACGAGTAAATTACACTTGTATGTTAATACAGGTTTGAAATAAACCAGAGCTCTCAAGCGTGGCCTTACAGTTACATGTCGTCTCAGTTTCTCAAAGGTGCTCATAGGTGTCCGATGATCCTGGCTTCCTGAATGAGCAGCGGGCACTGTATCAGACCATCCGTAGGGCCCGCGAGGCCCTCTCCATTGTCCTTCGAGTTGTTGCGTTCGCCGTGGCACCGAGCATTGTTAACATCGTCAAGGACCATCAGGATTCAGGAGATGACTTTATTTTGACTGGATGACACTAGGGAACCACTAGGGCCATAGCCGTACGTATGCAAGTGCCTCCTTATTGTGTACAACTATATTTTTTTGCTTTCTCCTGGTTTCCTGACATCACGGTCACACAACATTGTCAACCTATGTAGTCAATATAAACGATAGAATTGCACAAGGTGCGGCCGACAGCTAGGACCAAGCAGCTCGAGCAGTATTTGTGTTTTTGAGGCGTGAGCACTGCAGAGTTTTTCTTGGCGATGATTTCGTTGTTGTTCAGAGGAGAGCAGGGTATTAACTAGGTGGGCTGTGGCCCGTCTAGCCCAGGCCAGATATCCAGCCCAGATACTAATTTTTCAAGATGAAAATGGCTAGCCCAGTTATACGTCTTTTTGAGGAATACCCAGGCAAGGTCAACTTGTTATTCTCTGACCCGCTGGGCTGCAAATCTTTCCTAGGAGGGATGCATTAGGCTTAACAGGAAAATGGGCTTTAAAAATAATAAATGGGATGTAATTATAAAAACTGGGCAGTAACTATAAAAAAATGCACCAAACACGAAATTAGCTTATAAAATATTATTTATGGATTTTGAAAATCTTCAATTTTCATTGTTGCGCGCGCAATGTTTCGTTGAATTTTTACGTAATACAAATTTATATTTAATCTGACTAGAAATTTCGGGATAAAAATATCTCGGATCCCATCAAAATGTGGGAAATTTTATTGACTTCTGTCTTCAACGATTCGTTGAAATTATTAATCGTTGTCCTAGCTAGAAAATGGGCTGTACTTTTAACAAACTGTAAATGGGCTGTTGTAAATTCCATTAGAATTCAAAAATGGGATGTACATTCTTACAAAACGCAAATGGGCTATAAGTTCTCTGCCACACACTTGTGGGCCTACTAAGTGACGTGTCCCGTAAAAAAAAATAAGTTGACGCGTATGCAAGGCTTTGTCAACTTATTATAGTCAACACACGGTTCTAGCAGTAGTGGCCGTTGGATGTCTAGCCAACGGATGTCGTGCTTCTTCTTCAATCTCGGATATTCTTAGCTTCGGCCGCCCAAAAAATGATTTCTCCCCCTGACATCTGGGGCGCACCATTTCGGAGGCTGACCTATGGGCCTACTAAGTTGGAGTGTACCAAGGGCTTTGTCAACTTAGTCAATATAAACGATTCTAGCTTCAGTGACCGTATGATGTCCATCCAACGGCCGTAGTGCTTCTTCAACCTTTGGTCTTCTTGGTCCAGCCGCCCAAAGCAGCGTCGGTCGTGCCGCCTGCTCCTGCCTCCCACGGCCGGCTGTGCTGCCGCGGAGGCCTCACCGCCCCCATACTACTCCCAACGCTGGCTAGGCCATCCCTCCACTCACCCACACCCCCTGTTATTCTGCGGTGACGGCAGCCTCACACCGCAGTCGAACCAGTGAACCCTCGTACTCCTCTCCGCGCGGGCTTCCACTGCTGCGTCTTCCCCGGCTCCGCGGCGTCCCTTCCTAGACCTCGCCGTCGTCCACCGCCCTGGTGCTCTCGGCGCGGCGTGGTCAACGTGGTCAATGACCGACTTCCATCGAAAGAGTATTGTACGTGGAAAGGGTGACAGTTGGGTCCACGATGGCCGCAAGGAAGTGCCTCCTTATTACGCGCAAAATAATTATTCCTCCACCTAACAGTGGGGACCCACCGGACGGGCCACCTTATTTCGTGAAAAAAAGTTTCCTCCCTGATTGCTGGGACCCACCTGACGAACCACCGTATTTCGCGAAAAAAACGTTCCCCTCGCTGTCAGCTCGGACCCACCGGAAGTGCCTCCTTATTACGCACAAAAAAATGAATACTCCCCGGCTAGCTGGGACCGACCATCGTGGGAGGCTGACTTGTGGGCCTACTAAGTTGACGGGGACTGAGGGCTTTGTTTACTTAGTCAATATGAACGATTCTAGCTCCAGTGACCGTACGATGTCCATCCAACGGCCGTAGTGCTTGTTCAACCTCTGGTCTTCTTGCTCCAGCCGCCCAAAGCAGCACCGGTCGTGTCGCCTGCTCCTGCCTCCCGTGGCCAGCTGTGCTGCCGCTGAGGCCTCACCGCCCCCTACTATTCCCACTGCTGGCCAGGCCCTGCGGCGACGGCAGCCTCACACCGTAGCCGAACGAGTGAACCCTCGTACTCCTCTCCGCGTGGGCATCCACTGTCACGTCTTCACCAGCTCCGCGTCATCCCCTTCCTAGGCCTCGTCGTTGTCCACCACCCTGGTGCTCTCGGCGCGGCGTGGTCAACATGGTCAAGGAACGACTTCCATCGGACGTGGACTGTACGTGGAGAGGCTGACAGCTGGGTCCACTGCGGCAGCAAGGAAGTGCCTCCTTATTACGCGAAAAATAATGATTCCTCCACCTGACAGCAGGGACCCACCAGACGGGCCATCGTATTTCATGAAAAAATGTTTTCCCCCTGACTGCTGGGACCCACCAGTTACACCTTCGCACGCAAGGAAGTGCGTCCGGGCAAAAAAACGATTCGCCCCCCTGACTGCTGGGACCCACCAGCTACATCTTCGCACGCAAGGAAGTGCGTCCGGGCAAAAAAACCAAAATGATTCGCCCCCTAACTGCTGGGACCCACCAGCCACATCTTAGCAGGCAAGGAAGTGCCTGACAGTCAGGACCCACCTGGTCGAAACGTATGTAGCGTTGCCATTCTCGTCGCGAACGTGTACGTACATATATACTGGTCGATGTAGAGGCGCACACGTGTCGTAGTAGAGGCGCATACGTGTCGTAGTAGAGGCGCGTACGTAGCATGTACACGTACGTACAGCGGCCAGGGAGCAAGAAAGAAAATACGGCCACGTACGTACATACGGGCAGGGTCTCGAATGCCTAGTCGCGCATACGTACGGCGAGGGCTCGTGTACATGGCTGGGTCAGAACAGAGAAACAGAGTCGTCGTCGTGTTCATGGGGAGGCAACGGAATGCGTCGTGTTCATGGGGAGGCAACGAAATGCGTCGTGTTCATGGGGAGGGGTGTGGCGTACCGCAAAACGAAGGAAACGGACCTCCTATGGTCGAAACGGGGGTCCTGTTAATCGAGAGGAGTGCGGCGTACCGCAAAACGGAGGAAACTAACCTCCTACGGTCGAAACAGGGGTCCTGTTGATCGAGAGGGGTGTGGGGTACCGCAAAACGGAGGAAACGGACCTCCTACGGTTGAAACGGGGTCCTGTTAATCGGGAGGGGTGTGGCGTACCGCAAAACAGACGAAACGGACCTCCTACGGTCGAAACGGGGGTCCTGTTCGTCGGGAGGGGTGTGGCGTACCGCAAAACGAACAAAACGGACCTCCTGCGGTCGAAACGGGGGTCGTGTTCATCGGGAGGGGTGTGGCATACCGCAAAACGGGACTCCACGTGATACCATTCATCTCCACCGTCGACCTCCTCCAGCCTCCACGGGATACTATTCATCTCCACCGTCGACCTCCTCCAGCCTCCAAGGGATACCGTCGACCTCCTCCAGCCTCCATGGGCTCCTGTTCATCCAGCCTCCATCACGCGCTACTCCACCGGCTACTGTTCAACCACCCCTCCACCGTCTACTGTTCATCCAGCCCTCCACACCACGGGGTCCTGTTCAACCACCCCTCCACGGGCACCCCTCCACCGTCTACTGTTCATCCAGCCCTCCACACCACGGGGTCCTATTCATCCAGAGGCAACATCACCGCTCACTGTTCATCCAACCCCCCTCGCAACGCTCACTGTTCATCCAATCGATCGACTTCAATTAGCAGCAGTAGCGAAGGAATCGCTCGATCAGGTTCAGTTAACAGCCATCGATCGATCGCTCGGGTTCAGTAACGCGTAGCCTGTAGTGCAATCGCTCGGGTTCAGTTAGAGCCCAACGCCTCGCTCGGGTTCAGTTAGAGCCCAACACCCCGCTCGGGTTCAGTTAGAGCCAACGCCTCGCACACACACACGTACATGTACAAGAGAAACGCGCATCGCTCAGACCCCGACCTCCCACTGTAACATGGAACTCCCCGAAATTTTCCTCTCCCTCGCTTCTACCACGGTTTTTTTCGTCATGGACGGCCAAAAGAATTTCATGCAGCTGCGTCTCTGGCCCTCCCAGGATAGAAAGCCCATTTTCTGTCATGATTTTTTATCATAGAAATAGGAGCCCACTACATCTATGATGATACCGGGTTTTGTCACAATTATCGTCATAGAAGTGTCATATGTATGACAGAAAAAAAATTCGTTCAGCCCAAAATGTCACCGATGTGTCTTTTTTTTGTAGTGTCATCCAGGATCTGTCAGATGCACACAAGCTATCCCCGCCTTAGGAACGACCCTTTGTGGTCATCAAGAATTTAAACAATGGGTCATATTACCTCATCTATGTTCAAGAGCACAAAGACTCACGTAAGTCGGAGGAGGAGACCCGCCGGCCGTGGAACATTGCTCAACTTCGGCCATACTACACCTGAGTCACCGGCTCTCGTCATGTACATACTTTGACGTTGTATATACTATGATATATAATAAAGCAGGACCTATGTCTTTTTCCTCTTCAAAGATCATATATCTTTACTATTTTCATTATTTAAAAAGACTATTAAGGAGCTGATCATATCTGAATCTAGCTTAACCTTTTTTGGTCCGGCTTATGATCGTATTCGAATCAAGCTATAAAACTCATGGTCACTTGGGGGCTTCCTGTTTAAACATAGGTCGTATTCGAACCAAAGAGAACATAGATGTCGTAATCCTCTTGATCGGCTCAAAGCCAAACTCACTAGGGGGCTTCTTGATCGTACCTGAATCATAGCTTAACCCCTTTTGGGTCCGACTTGGATCGTATTCGAATCAGGGTCGTTAAAAACCTCCCAAGGTCATTTGGGGGCTTCTTGTTCAAACATAGGTCGTATTCGAACCAAAGAGAACATAGATGTCGGTACCCTCTTGATCGGTGCAACGCCAAAGCCACTGGGGGCTATATGATCGTATTCGAATCTTAGCTTAACCCCTTTGGTCCAGTTTACTGATCGTATTTGAATCAGAAACCCCCAAATTTATATTGTCTGTGATTTGCTATTTTTTTCTTACTGGTTTTTTATTGTCTCAAATCTAAATTCTCAGTATGGTTTTTATGTAAGCCAGCTTGATTGTTTGACAATAAACTGCCAAAGGCATGATAGTCATCCGGTGTATGGAGGCATTGACTTCTCAAAAAGTTTGGGTCATCAACCTTATCATCCGAATCATGAAAACTGGCAGTCCAGAAACACAGGTATGCCAGTATTGTTTAGGAACAGGTTTTTTCATCCTTATTTATCTGTTCAAATAAAGAAATATACCGGGTATTTTTGACCCGTCCGGTGATAAGCCGCCAGACCAGCTCTTTTGTTTTTTGTAGGAGCAAAGATAAAACATTGCAGATGTAACCCCAGATGTGACGCATATATTGACATCTGGAGCAAATAGTCACATGGCATCTTATGCACGATGGCATAGGCAAAATATGCAGTTTTTTAAACTAACCTATTACAAGGCATTAAGAGCCCAAAATGTTACTATTTTTCCCTCTTAAGACAGGTCCTGAGCTAAAAGCAGGATTGTTCAAATGATTATGACTCCTCCCTGGCCGGTTCATCTCTCTCCATTGGTTGAAAGTCGGAGTTAGACCAGTCAAAGCCGTTCAGGGCAATGAACTCAGCTTCATCATCAATCAAGCCGGCCTGGTCAATCTCTGGGGCAAATGTATGTTGGCGAACCGCTGGGATAAGATCCGTCACTTTATAAGAGGGAGTCGCCATCTTCTTATTCTCCAAATCAAAACCCAGCTGATATTTATCAACATTGGTTTCATCTCCAAGAACGGTGGCTTGAGGTTGAACTCCCCTCACACAGGCAATGAAGTCATCCTGCTCAAATAGAGACCCGTCTTCCTTCATGGTAGGATACCCCCTAGCTACATCCGTCGAGTCTAGATCTGGCACCCAGGCTTTGGAGCGGCTCAGGGAAGTCAGTGCTCTGGCTCTGGCACATGATCGTTTGACCTCTTGAAACCTTGCGGGTAAGATTGACAATTTCTTCAAGATGTCGCTCAGCCGATTGGGTCCTTGGTTGGCAGGAGATATAGCAGAAAGTGCTCGTTGAGCACCAGTATACAACTGCTCCACTAAGGTGTAAACCGCCTTTAGTTTGGTCACACTATCTTGGCTCAGGTTTTTGCTTCGTGGACCTGCGAATGTTTTTTTAAAAACAAAGAGTCAGCAGGCGGCTTATATTCCTGGTCAACAGAAGGCATAAGTGATTAACACAGATGACTTACCAAAGATGGCGGAGACCATTTGAACTTCCGTGGTAACCTCTTCAAGAGCCGCTTTAGCTTTTTCAGCACGTTGTATCAGCAATGTCTTTTATTCGGCCCAGGATTTTTTGTTTGCCGTCAAACTGGTCTTCAATTTTTCTGTCTCAAAAAGACTCAATTGAAGTTTAGAATCAGCAGACTTGATTTCTGCCTCTTGATCCGCCAGCCGGGTCTTTGCAACAGTTAATTGGGAGCCCAATTCAGATAAGGCGTTCTACAAAACATACACAGGTGTATCAAGGCTTAGGCTACATGTTCAAGTCTCAAGTGATATGCACTGCAATACCACTTGACACTTGGGGGCTAATGTCCGCCAACGCAAGTTTTAATGACTCTAATATATTTCAAGTCCCAAGTGCTTTACAAAGTAACAACACTCGGCACTTGGGGGCTAATGCATGATATTCAGAAGGTTTCTTAAGATTAAGCTGGATTGCAATATTTATTGGGACTGGCAAAAGACAGGTATGAAGTTAAGTACCGGTTCATTTATGATTAATTGAGCCGGCCCTTGGGGACTACAGGTGAAGGTTATACTATTTTGTTGAACTTTTGAAAAACTTAGAAAAAGTATCAATCTATATCATAAAGTCTCCATATCATTCAGGTTCATCATCTGAAGACTTGGGGCTGGCAGAGCATAAGTAAACTGGAAAACATACCTCATATTTCAGCTGCAATTGCTTGACCATCTCAATTCCTGATTCACGGCTGGAATGAACATGGTTGAGATAGCCGGACAATATGTCATTAGCATTCAGATGAGAGTAGTGAGAGATATCAAAACACACTTTCTGTCTCTCCAAGGCTTCTTGTTTCGAAGTGTGCCGGGCTAACACGGTGGGGGTCCCCGGCTCAACAAATCGGCTACCAGTAATAAATACGTCAGTATCTGAAGTTGTTGGCGGGTTAGCTGAACTAGATGGTTTAGTATTAGTCGGGTTAAGAGTGATCTCATCGGCTGAAAATTCAGGAGCCAATTGAGTATCAATAGCCGGGTCTTCTGGTGCTTCAGTTCGAGGGGGAGAAATTGGTATAATTGGTTCAGATCCAAGAACTGGCGGGTCTTCTGCCGGTTTAGTCACCTTGGCCTTCTTGGACTTGGCTTGACCAATAAGAAAGATGTTATAAGACAGTTAGTACAATGATGCAGTTTGAAAGACACAGAGGAAAGATGATTTTTTCCTTACCTAGGGGTAGTCTTGAACGCCGGAAATTGAGTCTGAGACGAATCGCCAGAAGAGCGAGACACCTCCTGGAAAGATAAAATAAAGTTAGTAATACAAGGGAGCAGATCTGTTAATGGAAAGTAAAAGATGAATATAAAACAAACCTCATTTTGGCGTTTTTGAGGAGTTTGTTGAAGAACGGAAGGCGGTTCATCGTCGTTCCGGGCCTGACGGCGGCTTTCATGTTGCTGCTTTTTCAAAAGAAAATGAGGGTCCAAATAAGCCAAAGGGTGTGAAAACCTTACTTTCCGGATTACCAGTCGAAGTTTCTGTCTTGGCAAATGGGCTGAGTTGGAGGAAATAGTTACCTCTTCTTCTACGGCCTGACTGGCCCTCGTGTCGTCCTGGCAATAGTCAGTGTCAATAAAGTTATTAAAAAACTGGCCAAGGGAGTCAAGGGCTACCTCCGACTCAGAATCATCGTCAAGCTTCAACAGGTCCTCAGCAGTGCTCTTTTTCTTCTTGGACCTTCGGGTCGTCTTCTTGGCGGCTATGGCAGCGGCTCAGGCCTTCTTGGCGGCTTCATGGTCATACTTGACTTTCTAGAAGTCGGATTTGGCCTGTAAACAAGTAAAACAAGATAAAAAGTCATGCAAGTATTTAAAACTGCTGAGGAAAATACAAAGAGAAAGAGGTCAGGGTTTTTTTACCTCGGGCGTCGGGTTAAGTTTGCAGAAGGGGTTTAACCCAACTTTACTATAGTCTTCATATTTGCCGTTCACCAGAAGAGTTGACATTGAAATGATATCTTCTTCAGTGAGTTGAACAAAGCTGTGACAATGAGAGTCATTTGGGCCTCCACCATACTCATACATCAGTTTGGATCGGCGGCTTAGAGGGATGACCCGCCACGAGACCCAGCAACGGGTCAAGTCAACACTGGTTATGTGACGCCCCCGATTCAATCATACACTAATCATACACGCAAACGTGTACGATCAAGATCAGGGACTCACGGGAAGATATCACAACACAACTCTACAAATAAAATAAGTTATACAAGCATCATATTACAATCCAGGGGCCTCGAAGGCTCGAATACAAGAGCTCGATCATAGACGAGTCAGCAGAAGCAACAATATCTGAGTACAGACATAAGTTAAACAAGTTTTCCATAAGAAGGCTAGCACAAACTGGGATACAGATCGAAAGAGGCGCAGGCCTCCTACCTGGGATCCTCCTAAACTACTCCTGGTCGCCGTCAGCGGGCTGCACGTAGTAGTAGGCACCTCCCGAGTAGTAGTAATCGTCATCGACAGTGGCATCTGGCTCCTGGGCTCCATCATCTGGTCACAGCAATCGGGTATAGGAAGGGGGAAAAGAGAGCAAAGCAACCCGGAGTACTCATCCAAAGTGCTCGCAAGCAAGGAGCTACACTACATATGTATGCATTAGTATCAACTGGAATAAGGCTATCATATGTGGACTGAACTGCAGAATGCCAGAATAAGAGGGGGATAGCTAGTCCTTTCGAAGACTACGCTTCTGGTAACATCCATCTTGCAGCAAGAGAAGAGAGTAGATGATAGGTTCACCAAGTAGCATCGCATAGCATAATCCTAACTGATGATCCTCCCCTCGTCACCCTCTGAGAGAGCGACCACCGATTGTATCTGGCACTTGGAAGGGTGTGTTTTATTAAGTATCCGGTTCTAGTTGTCACAAGGTCAAGGTACAACTCCAAGTCGTCATGTTACCGAAGATCACGGCTATTCGAATAGATTAACTTCCCTGCAGAGGTGCACCACATAAACCAACACGCTCGATCCCATTTGGCCGGACACACTTTCCTGGGTCATGCCCGGCCTCGGAAGATCAACACGTCGTAGCCCTACCTAGGCACAATAGAGAGGTCAGCACGCCAGTCTAAATCCTATGGCGCAGGGGTCTGGGCCGATTGCCCATTGCACACCTGCACGTTGCGAGTGCGACCGGAAGCAGAACTAGCCCCCTTAATACAAGAGCAGGCTTACGTTCCAATCCGGCGCGCGGCGCTTAGTCGCTGATGTCACGAAGGCTTCGGCTGATACCATGACGTCGAGTGCCCATAACTGTCCCCGCGTAGATGGTTAGTGCGTATAGGCCAGTGGCTAGACTCAGATCAAATACCAAGATCTCGTTAAACGTGTTATGTTGAAATAACCACGAATCCCGACCAGGGCCAGGCCCACCTCTCTCCTAGGTGGTCTCAACCTGCCCTGTCGCTTTGCCACAAAGATCCACTCGCGGCTACTCCTACGAGCCGACCCGTCTTTTAGTCATCACATGTATCATGTATAAAGTATATAGTATATACCCGTGATC
The DNA here is from genome assembly GCA_034509565.1 of Triticum monococcum. NCBI lineage: Eukaryota > Viridiplantae > Streptophyta > Magnoliopsida > Poales > Poaceae > Triticum > Triticum monococcum. The sequence continues at coordinate 57,530,917 of CM067846.1, read as the reverse complement.
ACCTCCCGAGTGATCACGGCCCGATAGTATAGCATGGCAGGCGGACAAGAATGTAAGGTCATTGATGATAAACTAGCATCCTATACTAAGCATTAGGATTGCAGGTAAAGGTAACAACAGTAGTAGCAAGGACAGGCTATGCATCAGGATAGGATTAACGGAAAGCAGTAACATGCTACACTACTCTAATGCAAGCAGTATAGAGAAGAGTAGGCGACATCTGGTGATCAAAGGGGGGGCTTGCCTGGTTGCTCTGGCAAGAGAGAGGGGTCGTCAACACCATAGTCGTACTGGGTAGCAGCGGCGTCGGTCTCGGTGTCTAGCGAGAGAAGAGGGGGAAGAAACAATGAATATAATGCAAACAAATGCATGACGATGCATGACATGACAAGTAGCGTTGCTAGGGGTGCCCTAACGCAGTAAGAGGTGGTACCGGTGAAGGGGGGCAACATCCGGGAAAGTATTCCCGGTGTTTCGTGTTTTCGGACAGATGAGCCGGAGGGGGAAAGTTGCGTGTTTGCTATGCAAGCGATGCGTGGCGGACGAACGGGCTGCTTATCCGGGTTTGTCTCGTCGTTCTGAGCAACTTTCATGTACAAAGTTTTTTCATCCGAGCTACGGTTTAAAAGATATGATTTTCTAAAGATCCTATTAATTTCTAGAATTTATTTAATTATTTAAATTAATTAATTATTTTAATTAATTTCTGGTTAGTGACACATTTTAGTTAAACAATTTAATTAACCTAATTAGTATTAATTAGGGGGTGGGCCCCACTGTCATACTAATTAATTAGCTAATTAACTAACCAGGTTAATTAGATAACTAATGTTTAATTAGTTTAACTATTTGATTAGTTTAATTAATCAAAATTAATTAAGTTAATTAATTCTTTAAATAATTAATTATTTGTATTTTTAATTTTAATTTTTAGTTTTTCCTTTTAAAAAAATACGTTCTGGGGGGCCCTTGGTCATTGGCCCAGGGGGCACTAGCCCAGTGGTCAGTGGCCCATTGGGGCTAGCGGGTGCGGGCATACGGCAATGCGGGCGCCCGCCCGAACGGGCGCACATGGGAGTCGCCACGGCGCCGGCGCCGGGCGCCGTGCTCGCCGACGGGCGCGACGCACTGCACGGGGGGCAGCAACAGTAGGTGGCGGTGCAGGGAGCGGCGGCGGTCGGCGAGGCAACGGCAGGGCGGCGTGGGCGAGCACAGGAGAAGAGGTGGCGGCGGCCTCAGGCGGGGGGCGGAGGCATAGTGGGACGGGACGGACTGGAGGCGCGGTCGGACAAAGCCGGCGCAGCCAGGCGAAGGAGGGTGCGGTGTGGCTCGCCGGGAGCAGCAAGCGGGGCGGTTGGGCGGAGGCGGGTGCGACGAGCCACTAGCGACGACGACAGCTAAAGCAGTAGTGGCGGGGGGCGATGCGAGTGGGCACGTGAGGCGCGGCCGCGAGCGCGGGTAGCGTGCACGTGTGGTGTGGGGCGCGCGACCCAAGTGGGGCATGGTGGTCGTGCAGGGCGAAGCGGAGCGGGGCGCGGTGAGCAGGGGAGCGGAGGGAGGCGCAGGCGTGATGCAGGGATGGGCGCCGCCGCGGGGGGGAGGAGCCGCAGGGGGTGCCCTATGTGAGACGAAGCAGGGAAGAGGGCGCGGCCACGGCGCGTGCACGGGCGCGGGTCGGCGCGGACGCGAGATGACCGGACGAGGAGAGGGGGAGCTCACGGGGTAGCGTAGGGTTCGAGGGCAGCGTTGCTTGGGGAGGAGGCCGGGGACGTTGCGCGCGAAGAGGGGCAGGCCGGCGAGGGAGCGCCGGCGATGGGCGGCGGCATCGGGCGCGCAGTGAGTGAGAAGGGGATCGGGGCTCCGGTCGGTGGCGTCGTTCTCCTCCCGATCCAATCGGGAGAGAGGGGGAGAGGGAGATATTTTGAGAGAGGGGAGTGGGGAGTGTCGGTGGGAGCTAGGGGAGTGGGGGAGTGGGGAGCGTCGTTCTCCTCCTTTTTTTTCTTTTGTATTTCCTTTCTTTCTTTTATTTCGTTTTCTGTTTTAATCCATTTTAAAATTCTTAGGCACTTTATAAAAATGTGTTTATTACACCATAATTAAATATGCAATTTATGGCACTGCCCGAACATTTTTTATTTAACTTTTGAAAACTTTTATAATTTAACTTTATTTTAATTTTTGTATTTGACTCGGTTTTGGACTAACGGTAGATTATCAACAGTAGCGTGGTGACGTGGCATGATTTGCATTGGATTACTGTAGCACGATTATCCGGGCGTTACAAATCTCCTCCACTACAAGAAATCTCGTCCCGAGATTTAGGAGGTAGAAGGAAACAGTGCGGGGTATTCATCACGAAGACGATCCTCGCGTTCCCAGGTGGCTTCGTCTTCAGAGTGAGTCGACCACTGGACTTTGAGGAACTTGATCACCTTCTGACGTGTGCGGCGTTCAGCTTGGTCGAGGATGCGGACCGGATGCTCTTTATAGGAGAGGTCCTGTTGCAATTCGAGCACTTCATGATCCACTGGTCGGATTGGATCCTTGAAGCAACGGTGGAGCTGTGACACGTGGAACACATCATGAACCTGAGAAAGGTTTGGCGGAAGCTCTAGTTGATATGCCACTTTTCCACGCCTTTCGAGAATAGTGAAGGGACCGATATAGCGAGGAGCTAGCTTGCCCTTGATCCCGAAGCGGTGAGCACCCTTCATTGGTGTAACTCGAAGATAAGCCTTTCGCCAGGTTGATAGACCATGTCTTGGTGATGACGGTCATACTGACTTTTCTGACGTGACTCGGCAGTCTTGAGATTCTCGCGAATAATGCGAACTTGTTCTTCGGCCTGTTGGATAATATCCGGACCGAAGAGTGGACGTTCCCCAGTTTCTGACCAGTTCAGAGGGGTTCGACACTTTCGTCCATATAGCACTTCGAAGGGGGACATCTTCAGACTAGCTTGATAGCTATTATTATAAGAGAACTCGGCATATGGAAGAGATTCTTCCCATTTCTTGCCGAAGGAAATTACACAAGCTCGAAGCATGTCTTTGAGAACTTGGTTGACACGTTCAACATGTCCTTGCGACTGAGGATGAAACGCCGTACTGAACGATAGATGAGTTCCCATAGCTTCTTGAAAACTTCCCCAAAATCTTGAAGTGAATAAGCTGCCATGGTCTGAACTGATAACCAGTGGAATACCGTGAAGTGAAACAATTCTGGACATGTAGAGAGTAGCAAGCTGACTAGCACTGATTGTCTCTTTGACCGCCAGAAAATGTGCAACTTTAGAAAGCCGGTCAATGATGACAAGAATAGCTTCATTACCTTTCTGCGATTTGGGAAATCCAGTGACGAAGTCCATTTCAACATGGTCCCATTTCCATTCAGGAATAGAGATAGGTTGCAGAGTTCCAGCAGGCCTTTGATGCTCTGCTTTGATACGGCGACAAACGTCACACTTAGCAACATAATGAGCAATATCCTGCTTCATATTAGACCACCAGAATCTTTGACGGATGTCTTGGTACATCTTTGTACTACCAGGATGAATAGACAAAGGCGTATCATGAGCTTCTTTCATAATCCCTTTAGTCTGATCTAGGTTTTTCCTCGAACATGGTACCACTAGGCGGCCTTTGAAGTACAAAGCGCCATCATCGGCGATAGAGAAGAAGGAGGGCTTTCCTTCTGCTAGATGACGTTTAATCTTATGGACTTCAGAGTCACAACCTTGAATAGTCTTTATACCAGCTACGAGATCTGGTATGACAGCCAGGCTATTTAGAGAACCCTTAGTAACAACATGAAGATTCATCTTCTGAAACTCTGGGGGAGGGGGGCGAGTGCTCCAGGAGGAACAATGTGAAGGTTCAGCTTTCTAAATTCTTCAACAAGCGAGGGATGAACTTTGTGAACCTATAGGTGATTGCAGTAAGACTTGCGGCTCAAGGCATCAGCCATTACATTAGCCTTGCCAGGGGTATAGGATATACCCACGTCAAAGTCTGCAATAGTCTCCATCCATCTTTGCTGACGGAGGTTCAGATCTGGCTGAGTAAACAGATACTTCAGACTTTGGTGGTCGGTGAAGATCTCGCAACGATTACCGAGAAGGTAATGTCGCCACTGCTTCAGTGCATGAATGACAGCAGCAAGCTCGAGGTCATCAACTGGGTAGTTTTCTTCATGAGGGCGCAGTTGACCAGAGGCATAGGCAATCACTCTGCTCTCTTGCATTAGGACACAGCCTAATCCTTGATGGGAAGCGTCGCAGTAAATGACAAAGTCCTTCTTAGTATCAGGTGGAGCAAGCACAGGGGCAGAAGTCAACTTGTCTTTGAGCGACTGGAAACTTTACTGACACTTGTCTGTCCAGTCGAACTTGACACCCTTATGCAACAGATTAGTCAGAGGCCTGGCAATCTTGGAGAAGTTCTCGACGAATCGACGGCAATAGCTGGCGAGACATAGAAAACTTCGGACTTGCTTGACATTCTTCAGAGGAGTCCAATCGAGAATAGCCTGAACTCGCTTAGGGTTGATGGCAATACCATCCTTGGAGATGACATGCCCAATATAGGTTACTTCGGGGAGCCAGAATTCACACTTGGAATACTTAGCATACAGTTGATGCTCTCGAAGCTTTTCCAGCACAAGACGAAGATGTTCAGCATGTTCTTCCTTGTTCTTGGAAAATACAAGGATGTCGTCCAGATAAACCACGACAAACTTGTCGAGGTAATTCATGAATATGTAGTTCATTAGATGAGATAAGGTGGCGGCAGCATTCATTAAGCCGAATGACATGACGGTGTACTCGTATGATCCATACCGAGTCACGAAGGCGGTTTTTGGGATGTCCTCTTCACGAACACGGATCTGGTGGTAACCCAACCTCAAGTCGAGTTTGGAGAACACTGATAAGCCATCCAGTTGATCATAAAGATCATTGATCCGAGGAAGAGGATATTTATTCTGAATGTTAGCTTGGTTTATAGGACGGTAGTCTTGGACTAATCGGTTTGTCACATCCTTCTTCTTAACAAAGAGAGAAGGTGCTCCCCAAGGAGAGAAACTTGGGTGAATGAAACCTTTGACAAGAGATTTGTCGATTTCCTCCTTAAGCTCAATGAGTTCATGTGGCGGCATCTTGTAGGGTCGTTTGGCTATAGGGGTGGTGCCGGGTTTCAAGTCGATGATGAATTCGACAACTCTAGCAGGGGGAATCCCTGGAAGTTCTTCTAGGAAGACGTCTTGGAATTCACGAACGACGGGAATGTTTTCAATGCCCTCGAGTGGTGCAGCATTCAACGCATTCAAGGCACAAAGACGTGCCTCGGCGTTCTGAACTAGATGAGCTTGGTAAGCAATTATTTCATCAGAAGGGTGTAGCAGATGGACGACCTTAGTGGCGCAAACTATAGAAGCAGTATGCGCTTTCAACCAATCCATTCCCAGAATGAGGTCGATGCTACAAGACTTCAGTACGATGGGAGAGGCAAGGAATTCCAGTCCCTGGATTTCAACGGGGACGTCGTTGCAAATCATGGAGGTCCGACATTGGCCCGCAGGAGTGTGTACTAATAGCGAAGTGTTCAGGTCCTCGCTTTTAATGCCATGCATGAATGCAAAATCCTTTGACATGAATGAATTGATGCACCTGTATCAAATAAAACAGATGCTGGTGCTGAATTTACGAGGAGTGTACCCATCACGGTAGCGGGCTGGTCTAGAACTTCATTGAGATCAACGTGGTTGGCATGAACACGACTATAAGACTTGGCATTGTTGTTGCGGGGCTGGTTGCTTCCACGGCCAGTTGCTGGGAGGGCCAGTTGATTCTGGTTCTGATTGCAATCCCTAGCACGATGACCTGGTTGACCACACTTGTAGCACAGACCATTATAGGGAGTGGGAACAGGAGCTTGGGGTGGCGGAGCTGGGAGCCTTGGCTGCCTAGTTGGAGGAGTAGGCAGACGAGGGGCAGCATAGGACTGCCTCGGGGAAGGTGCAGTTGGCTGGTACATGCTGTTGGGAATCCATATCTTACGCTTCTGCGAGGACGGGCCCGAAGATGAGCCCGTGTCATGGTTGCGCCTTTGAGAGCTCTAGTATTCCTGCAGACCAGTTTTGACATTGATGGCCTTGTTCACCAGGGTGGCGAAATCAGCAAAGTCATGCACTAGAAGTGCGAACTTGATGTCAGCTTGAAGGCCATCATGGAACTTCTCCTGTCTGCGTGCATCTGTTGCAATGTCTTCTTCCGCATTGCGGGACAAGTCAAGAAACTCCCGCTGATAAGCTTCAACAGTCTTGTTGCCTTGGGTGAGGTTGCGAAACTCACGCTTCTTACGGTCCATGACTCCCTGAGGAATGAAGCGAGCACGGAAGGCAGCTTGGAAGTCTGGCCAGGTGATGATTGTTCCAACTGGCAGAGTACGCCTGTGGCTGTCCCACCATTGAGCTGTGGGTCCCTTCAGGAAGAAGGAAGCAAAGGTGACATACCTGGCAGGGGCTACATCAGCAGACTCCATCTCATAGGTGATGTCACGGAGCCAGTCATCAGCATCCAGAGGCTGAGTTGAGCTGCGGTACACAGTTGGGTTCAGGCGCATAAAATCCTGCAGAGTTACTGGGGTTGGCTGCTGGTTCATATTGGGGCGAGGAAACTGAGCCATCATATTCTCCATGAACTGACGATTCATCTCAAGCTGTTGGATCATACCAGCCATGTACTCAGGCGGTGGTGGGAAGTTGCCACCACGACCACGACCACCTGGTCTAACCATCCTGCTAATATATAACAGGCGTAGTTTAGCATTGAGAAATTTGCAAAGACAAGAATCATTCATGATGAAACATGCACAACGAAAGCAGCACGATAGATACTACATAGTAGTCAGCACATCTTACAAAAGATATCATGCATAGAGTTCGGTACACAGAGTTCAGTACATAGACTAAGACATCATAGGTGGCACGCAGGCTCGCGGCAAATGCATCTAACACTAACAAACAAGTCTACATCAGTCCCACGCGGTACTTCGGAGGTAGGTGTAGCCCGACAGCTGGTAGTGACGTGAAGGGAAGACCTCCACACGAGTAGCCTGGGGTCCGCAGATACTCTAGTGCAGAACCCGATGCGCAGGTGGTAGGAAAGGACCAAGCGCAGGAGAGTAGCCTCCCACATCTGGCCAGCCGACGCCCTAGAGCATCACGGTCCTGGCAGGTTAGATCGCAGAACGCGACAGATCACCAGATCGGACAGAGGGGTGCAACAGCGTCAGAGCACGATACAGGTGCTGACGGGTGGTGTACAACTCGTGGTGAAGAGCTCAGTTAGCTCTATCCAGCCCATCAGCATGCAGAACCAGGTTCTGATGGTAGAAGGGCTCTCGGGTGACAGTGGAGTAGGCCGCAGTGTAGTAACCCTCCGCACCAACATCGGATGCGATAGCAATGTGCCTGAAGGGGGAGGTGTCCAACTCCTGATACTCTCCACGAAGACGTGTCAGAGCAGCATAAGCAGCATCGTGGACCGCCATATCGATAGTCACTCCAACACCATGAGCAGTGTGCAGCACGGTAGTGGAGTCATACTCCCGAGAGTAGAGGTGGACGATGGCACGGTACTGCTCCTGGTTGAAGTCCTGATACTCCTCATAGATGGTGTACTCAGGGTGCTAGCGATAACCCAGATAGGTCATCATCTCAACCAACACAGCAGGTGATCCTGAGGCACCAATGGTCGTCGTGTGGTGCACGACCTGTCTCATGGGTTCCATCTTAAAACAAAGATGTTTTCACAGGAGTCAAATGACAATGTGGATAATCTTCAAATACTAGTCTAAAGAATAACTAGGTCTTATCCAACTTTGGGGTGAACGTGGTCACGGGATCCTAATGTTAAAGTTAGTAAAATCGTCTAACCCGAATAGGAGAGAGCTCAGAGTCCCAGAGTAAGGATCGAGGAGTAAAAGATCCTAATACCACCCAGATGGCGACGTGGGCCCGTAAGGCACACAGCCATGTTAGTAAAAGTTTTTGTAATGTCTAGACTCAACTTCGGCCAAGGAGTGTGGAAGGGGGATTCCTACAGGCAGTCGGCTCTGATACCAACTTGTGACGCCCCCGATTCAATCGTACACTAATCATACACGCAAACGTGTACGATCAAGATCAGGGACTCATGGGAAGATATCACCACACAACTCTACAAATAAAAAAGTCATACAAGCATCATATTACAAGCCAGGGGCCTCGAAGGCTCGAATATAAGAGCTCGATCATATAAGAGTTAGCGGAAGCAACAATATCTGAGTACAGACATAAGTTAAACAAGTTTGCCTTTAGAAGGCTAGGACAAACTAGGATACAGATCGAAAGAGGCGCAGGCCTCCTGCCTGGGATCCTCCTAAACTACTCCTGACGACGACCTGCACGTAGTAGTAGGCACCTCCCGAGTAGTAGTAGTCGTCATCGACAGTGGCATCTGGCTCCTGGGCTCCATCGTCTGTCCGCAGCAATCGGGTATAGGAAGGGGGAAAAGAGAGCAAAGCAACCGTGAGTACTCATCCAAAGTACTGGCAAGCAAGGAGCTACACTACATATGTATGCATTGGTATCAACTGGAATAAGGCTATCATATGTGGACTGAACTGCAGAATGCCGGGATAAGAGGGGGATAGCTAGTTCTTTCGAAGACTACGCTTCTGGTAACCTCCATCTTGCAGCAGGAGAAGAGAGTAGATGGTAAGTTCACCAAGTAGCATCGCATAGCATAATCCTAACCGATGATCCTCCCCTTGTCGCCCTGTGACAGAGCGACCACCGGTTGTATCTGGCACTTCGAAGGGTGTGTTTTATTATGTATCCGATTCTAGTTGTCATAAGGTCAAGGTACAACTCCAAGTCGCCCTGTTGCCGAAGATCACAGCTATTCGAATAGATTAACTTCCCTACAGGGGTGCACCACATAACCCAACCCGCTCGATCCCATTTGGCCGGACACACTTTCCTAGGTCATGCCCGGCCTTGGAAGATCAACACGTCGCAGCCCTACCTAGGCACAACAGAGAGGTCAGCATGCCGGTCTAAATCCTATGGCGCAGGGGTCTGGGCCCATCGCCCACCGCACACCTGCACATTGCGAGGGCGGCCGGAAGCAGAACTAGCCCCCTTAATACAAGAGCAGGCTTACGTTCCAATCCGGCACGCGCCGCTCAGTCGCTGACGTCACGAAGGCTTCAGCTGATACCACGACGTCGAGTGCCCATAACTGTCCCCGCGTAGATGGTGAGTGCGTATAGGCCAGTGGCCAAACTCAGATCAAATACCAAGATCTCATTAAACGTGTTATCTTGAAATAACCATGAACGCCGACTAGGGCCAGGCCCACCTCTCTCCTAGGTGGTCTCAACCTGCCCTGTCGCTTCGCCACAAAGATCCACTCGTGGGTACTCCTACGAGCCGACCCGTCTTTTAGTCATCACAAGTATCATGTATAGAGTATATAGTATATACCAGTGATCACCTCCCGAGTGATCACGGCCCGATAGTATAGCATGGAAGATGGACAAGAATGTAGGGCCACTGATGATAAACTAGCATCCTATACTAAGCATTAGGATTGCAGGTAAAGGTAACAACAGTAATAGCAAGAACAGGCTATGCATCAGGATAGGATTAATGGAAAGCAGTAACATGCTACACTACTCTAATGCAAGTAGTATAGAGAAGAGTAGGCGGTATCTGGTGATCAAAGGGGGGGCTTGCCTGGTTGCTCTGGCAAGAGAGAGGGGTCGTCAACACCGTAGTCATACTGGGTAGCAGCGGCGTCGGTCTCGGTGTCTAGCGAGAGAAGAGGGGGAAGAAACAATGAATATAATGCAAACAAATGCATGATGATGCATGACATGACAAGTAGCGGTGCTAGGGGTGCCCTAACGCGGTAAGAGGTGGTACCGGTGAAGGGGGGAAACATCCGAGAAAGTATTCCCGGTGTTTTGCTTTTTCGGACAGATGAACCGGAGGGGAAAGTTGCGTGTTTTCTATGCTAGGGATGCGTGGCGGACGAACGGGCTGCTTATTCGGGTTCGTCTCGTCGTTTTGAGCAACTTTCATGTACAAAGTTTTTTCATCCGAGCTACGGTTTGAAAGATATGATTTTCTAAAGATTTTATTAATTTCTAGAATTTAATTAATTATTTAAATTAATTAAAAATTGGATTTTATGACACCAGCATGATGTCACGCTGACATCAGCAGTCAACAGGGTTGATTGGTCAACCTGACCAGTGGGTCCCACTGGTCAGTGACACATTTTAGTTAAACAATTTAATTAACCTAATTAGTATTAATTAGGGGGTGGCCCCACTGTCATACTAATTAATTAGCTAATTAACTAACGAGGTTAATTAGATAACTAATGTTTAATTAGCTTAACTATTTGATTAGTTTAATTAATCAAAATTATTTAAGTTAATTAATTCTTTAATTAATTATTTATTTTTATTTTTTATTTTTCCTTTTTTAAAAAAAAAATTATGTTCTGGGGGGCCCTTTGTCATTGGCCCAGGGGGCTAGCGGGTGCGGGCATACGGCGATGCGGGCGCCCACCCGAACGGGCGCGCCTGGGAGTCGCCACGGTGCCGGCGCCGGCACCGGGTGCCGTGCTCGCCGGCGAGCGCGACGTAGTGCACGGGGGACGGCGGCAGTAGGTGGCGGTTCAGGGAGCGGCGGCGGTCGGCGAGGCAACGGCAGGGCAGCGCGGGCAAGCGCAGGGGAAGAGGTGGCGGCGGCCTCAGGCGGGGGGCGGAGGCATGGTGGGACGGGACGAACGGCAGGCGCGGTCGGACAAAGCCGGCGCGGCCAGGCGAAGGAGGTTGCGGGGTGGCTCGCCGGGAGCAGCAAGCGGCGCGGTTGGGCGGAGGAGGGTGCGACGAGCCACTGGCGACGGCGGCAGCTAAAGCAGCAGTGGCGGGGGGGCGATGCGAGTGGGCATGTGAGGCGCGGCCGCGAGCGCTGGTGGCGTGCGCGTGTGGTGCGGGGCGCGCAACGCGAGCGGGGCATGGTGGCCGTGCAGGGCGAAGCGGAGCGGGGCGCGGTGAGCAGGGGAGCGGAGGGAGGCGCGGGCGCGACGCGGGGATGGGCGCGGCCGCGGGGGGAGGAGCCGCAGGGGGGTGCCATAGGTGAGCCGAAGCGGGAAGAGGGCACGGCCACGGCGCGTGCACAAGCGCGGGACGGCGCGGGCGCGAGGTGACCGGACAAGGAGAGGGGGAGCTCACGGGGTAGCGTAGGGGTTCGAGGGCAGCGTTGCTTGGGGAGGAGGCCGGGGACGTTGCGCGCGAAGAGGGGCAGGCCGGCGAGGGAGCGCCGGTGACGGGCGGCGGCATCGGACGCGCAGCGAGGGAGAAGGGGATCGGGGCTCCGGGCGGCGGCGTCGTTCTCCTCCCAATCCAATCGGGAGAGAGGGGGAGAGGGAGATATTTTGAGAGAGGGGGGAGTGGGGAGTGTCGGTGGGAGCTGGGGGAGTGGGGGGTTTATGGGTGCGGGGTGGGCCGGCCTAGTGGGTCGTGGCCCAGTTGGGCCGGTGGCCTGCTCGGCCGGAGCCTCGGGGGTTTTCTTTTCCTTTTTTTATTTTGTATTTCCTTTCTTTCTTTTATTTCCTTTTCTGTTTTAATCCATTTTAAAATTCGTAGGCACTTTATAAAAATGTGTTTATTACATCATAATTAAATATGCAATTTATGGCACTGCCCGAACATTTTTGATTTAACTTTTGAAAACTTTTATAATTTAACTTTATTTTAAGTTTTGAATTTGACTCGGTTTTGGACTAACGGTAGATTATCAACAGTAATCGTGGTGACGTGGCATGATTAGCATTGGATTACTGTAGCACGATTATCCGGGCGTTATAGGTTAAGACATTCCCCAATAAGGCATTAATCCTTTTTATAGATGGAATAAGCTTCTTGCGTTCAGCAGTAGTGCGCACAAACTTGGAGTCCAGACGCTCCGAGCGGTAACCCGACAGTGGTTTTTCATTGGCTGGAGATGTATCTTGGCAATAGAACCAAGTCTGGTTCCAATCCTTGGGATGACTCCGTAAGACTATTAGGGGAAAGGCGGCGCCCTGTTGGTGCTGAATTGAGATTCCACCAAGTTCCAAGCTAGGGCCATTGGTACACTCGTTCTGGCGGTTCAGATAAAAATACTCTCTGAAGAGTTCCACAGTCGGCTCTTCTTGAAGATCCACCTCACAGAGAACTTGGAAGTTGCAGATTTTGGATATGGAATTGGGACCAAGGTCTTGAGGGTGGAGTTTGAAAAAATGAAGAACGTCTCTGAAGAACTTTGAGCCGGGTGGTGAAAAACCCTGATTCATGTGGTCAGAGAAGACAATAACTTCACCATCTTTTGGATTAGGCCATTCTTCGTCCGGGTCAGGTGCACAGTAATACATGATTTTCTTCCCTAGCAAAAATCCTATGGTGAAGAATTCCTTCAAGTTGTCCTCAGTTACTGTGGAGGGTACCCAGTTGCAGACATTGGTGCTTTTGACGGCATGATGATCAAAAGACGAACTGAAAAGAAAATAACGTGCTGGGTCAATTCAATGGTGATGGTGAAGTTAAAAGATGATGGTGCAAAAGAGTAATGGCGGCTTAAGTAAGGGCTAATGTCATATAAGGAAAAGTGAGTCGGCGCAATAAGCCGACATAACTACAGATATTTGAAGGAAACCAGAAACAGAATTGGCTAAGTATTGAGGCAAACAAGTTTCCTACTTTCTTGATATTATTCTGGATCAAATGGTCGTTCAAAATGGAAAATATTCTAGACCTAAAAATCTAGCACAGATGAGTTCATGAGTTCTAATGAGGCCTTTGGACTAGAGAAATGGATCTGTTGGTATCAAGAATGGGCACAAAACAACTACCGCATGAATATAGGTTCTTTTTGGATCAAAAAGAAGTCGCGGTAGAAGAACTACAAGGAAACCGTGATGAACTATGAAGAACAGGAAGAAACCTAGAAACCCTAATGCGGATCTGAGGAGCAGGAAGGTCAACACTTACAATCACGGATCTTCTGCGGAAGTCGCCGCCGTTCTCTGGACCAATTCAGGTTGATGCAGCGGCCAAGATCGACTGAGACAAGGTGCTCTGTGACAGCGGCGGAGCTCGAGCAGTGGTAGCGTTGCGAGTGGAAGAAGACGAAGAAAGAGAAGAATGAGAAAGACCGAGGCGTGCCTATTTATAAGGGAATAAGCAAAGAGGCTGGCGTGAAAATCAAGGAAGACCCGAATAATGATTATCCAACTAAACGGACGCCTAGATTCTTGGAAGACATTAAATGATAAAGATCCGTTGAGGATGACGTCATGGTGGGTTACAGAATTTCTACAAAGAGAGGAAGATGGATTTCATTTTAGTATTGAAGATTGACAAAGAACAAAGTTCAAAGTCAACCTGGGGCCTAATGTTGGGAATATAGCTATTAGGTAAGACCCGCCCAGGAGGGGCCGGGTCAACCCCAATGGCGGGTTACAAAAGGAGCCCAGTAAGATTCAAGGTGATAGTTTATTAAGACTTTTAGAAGGCCTAAGCCCAGAGGCGGCTTAAGGCCCAATATTATAAACCATTGTATGTAAAGAAAGACTTGTAAAGAAAGGCATATAAAGAAGTCACCGAGCCGGACATGTTTTAGGAATCCGGCCGGGACTCTGTGGGCCGCCTGGCATCAACCCATGTATATAAGGGGACGACCCGGCGGCGGCTTAGGGCAAGAATCAACAGATCGATAACCAAGCCGGTGGATTCACTCCTTGGTCATCGAAACACCAACAATTCCAACACAACTAGACATAGGCTTTTACCTTCATCGTAAGGGGCTGAACTAGTATAAAACCTCTCGTGTCCTTTGTCCCGATTAACCCCTTTAAGCTTCCTAGTTGTGATGGCCCTACGACTAAGTCCTTTCGCTAGGACATCTGCCATGATAATTCCACGACAAACCGTGTGTGTAACCATGACGGTCTCTTTTCGACGAGGTTCAGGAAGAGAACATGGTGGGGTTATGTTTGAACATAAGTAGTTCAGGATCACTTCTTGATCATTACTACTTTGTGACCATTGCGTAGTTTCTCATCTTATTCTTATATTCGTAAGCTAGCCACCATACAATGCTTAGTGCTTGCTGCAACTCCACCTTATATCCATACCTTACCTTTATGCTTTGATAGTCTTGACACCGTGGGTAATGGAATTGCTGAGTCCCCGTGGCTCACAGTATACTACAAACACAGTTGCAGGTGCCGATGAGACTGATGCAGGTGATGCCACTGAGCTCAAATGGGAGTTCGACAAAGACCTTGGCCATTACTATGTTTCCTTTTCGGATGATCAGTAGTGGTGCCCAGTAGGGTCGATCGGGACTTAGCATGGGTGGTTGTCTTTTATTCGTTTGATTTCGTCCATAGCCGGACTTTGTGTTCATCTTGAATTATTGTATAATATGATGATATGTGTGTGATATTGTGGTGATTGTAAGCCAAAGCTCGTATTCTATCTATTCCAGCGCTTGTGACCATACCAATATGCGCTTATGCCCCAAGTCGTGCCTCGACACGTATGGAGTATAGTCGCATATTGGGTGTTACAAGTTGGTAATCAGAGCCATCCCGACTTAGGAGCCCCTGCTTGATCGAACCATTGACATTGTTGATTCTAGAATAAAACAATTTTGAGTCTTAGGAATATATATATTGGAGAGTAGGATTCTTTTTACTCCTCAACCCCTTCGTCGCTCTGGTGAGGACTCCTGACATAGATGTTTTGACTTCCCTCTCCTCATTTTCACTAAAAAAAATTAGGATCACACGGGTATCTTGGGATCGTTCTGATATTGTTGTGACGAGAACATTGTTCTTGGTGCCTCCTGGAACTTAGGGGTTGTGGCAGTGTTTCGGGGAGTTGAGCTCTGAGGTGTTGTCGTCACAATTTTATCGTTGCAGTTCCGGTATACCTGAGCTCACCGACATCAAAAATCTCTTCTATGCAGTTAGTGGTGAGATAACCTCGATGCCACCTAGTACCGGGGAGGGAGTTCGGGAGTATTGCCATAGCTCGTATAGCAGATGCTTTTTGAAGGTATGAGGTACATGATTTCCAGAGGTTTCTTGGTTATGTGTTGACGGATGGATATAGTTGGAGCGCAGGTCTTGTTAGTTGTATGAGATATATTGTGCCTCCATGTATCCCCAACACCAGATTGCATAACCAAAAAGTTTCAGGAGTTAATATGTGGGAATTCAAGTAGCTCTTAGTTATTCTTCCGACAGATAATTGGTATGGGACTGGGGATCCTTACCATTTATTTGTTCCAGTTGTACCCTGTTGTTTTATTCATCAATCTCTTTTCAAGTGGCTTCTCACTCAAATGGTTGTATCATATTGACTTTGGAATGCATTCGTTCAATCTCTCTGTTCGGATGTTTATTGTGAAGACTCCTTTGCACATGTTTATCCATTGATTCAGCTTGCCTATCATTTCTATGGTGGTTCTAACGGATGTTACCTTCTTCAGGATGGCTCCCCCAACGCGTCTGCATTCGGAATGTACCAATGGAGAGCAGTCGAACCCGCCACCTCCTCCTTCGCCTCTGGAGGCATGGCAAGCTTTGATGGCGACCACCAATGCCAATACTTAGATGCTGATTTAGCTCATGGAAGAGCAGAATCAAGACGAAGGCAACCAAGGGAATCAAGGCCAAGGGCAATTCAACAATCAGCCTTAGTTTGCTACCCTCAACCAGCGCTTGTGTTGAGGCCGTGGACACTGATGATTGGCTCGTGGACATCAACAAGCATTTTAAATACAGCAATGTCAGGCCTGAGGACTACGTCAAGTTCGCGTCTTTTCAGCTCAAGGACCAAGGAGCAGATTGGTATCAGTAGTACAGAGACTCTAGAGGGGTTCGAGTGATTACCTGGACTAATTTCTGCCGGGACTTTTGAGCTCATCACATTCCAACAAGTGTTGGCGAAAGCAAGCATGAGGAATTCCGCAATCTCAAGCAAGGAAGCATGTCTGTGCATCAATACAATGTCAAGTTTCAGAATCTTGCTCGCTTCGCAAGGCAAGACGTTCCTAATGAAAAGAGCATGATATGTCACTTCAGAGGTGGCCTCAGAGAGGATCTGTAGTTACCCTCGTTCTTGTGGAGCCTACTCAGTCTGATCAGTTCTATAATATGGCCCTCAAGCAAGAAGCTGCTTAGCTCAAGTGTGAAGCTTCCAAGAAAAGGCTCATGGATGCAGTCAACTCGTCTTCTTCCTCTCAAGTGGTCTCAAAGCAACAGAAGTTTTGGCTTCCTCCACCTCCTCTGTTTCACCAGCCCTATCAGCATAAGCACTCAGGTGGTCCTGGATCTTCCCACCCACCCAACCCATGCTATCAGAACAAGTCCCAGTCTCAGGCTCCGAGGACAGGTGGTCCTCCTCCTCCTTATCATCACCCGCTCTCAGAGGTTACTTGCAACAAGTGTGGTTAGAAAGGTCATTATGCAAACAAGTGCACCCAGAGGCGCCTTCCGCCTCCTCCTCATGTGAGGTCTTCAAGCAATGCAGTCGTCAAGCATAATCCCAAGCATGTAAAGGTGAACATGATGAATGCAACTCAAGCAGAAGATTCTTCCGATGTGATCATGGGTAACCTCACAGTTAACTCTTTTCCGGCAAAAGTATTATTTGATACTGGTGCATCGCATTGTTTCATGTCAAGACCTTTTGTTGCCAAGCATGATTTCATGGCGGAAAATATTCCTGTTCCATTAAAGGTTGTGTCCCCGGGGTTGCAAATGACATCTAATGCATTCTTTCTAGATGTCAACATCAAGATGGTCAACTATTCGTTTCTGGCTTCTCCGAAGGTTCTTGGGGATTCTGATATTGATCTCATTCTTGGCATGGATTGGCTTTATAAGCACAAGGCTTCTCTTGATTGTGCTGCAAAGGAGATTAAATTGAAACATCCATCTGAAGATGTGATTATCTTTGCGGCTCGAGATGAAACCATTCAATTGTTCTCTCTCAATGAGACAGGTGAGATCGATGCTATTTCTCAGATTCCAGTTGTTTGTGAGTATCAAGATGTCTTCCCTGAAGAGCTTCCGGGTATGCCTCCTCACCGGCCAGTCGAGTTCGTTATTGATCTTGAGCCCGGTACAGAACTCGTTTGCAAGCGCCCATACAAGATTTGGCCAAAAGAGCTGAAAGAATTGAAGAAATAGCTCGATGAACAAGAACGTCTGGGTCTGATCAGACCAAGTTCATCTCCTTGGGGATGTGGTGTTCTCTTTGTACAGAAGAAAGATGGCATGGAACGACTTTGCGTCGATTATCACCCATTGAACAAGAAGACAATCAAGAATAAATACCCACTTCCCAATATCAATGAGTTATTCGAGCAACTCAAAGACGCAAAGGTGTTTTCCAAGCTTGACCTCCGTATGGGGTATTATCAGATTCACATTCATGAAGAAGATATCAAAAAGACATCATTGAAAACAAGCTTTGGTTCTTATGAATATATTGTCATGTCTTTTGGGCTTGTTAATGCCCCTCCAACATTCTCTCGTATGATGAACTTCATCTTCAACCCCTACACCAATGAATTCGTCCTGGTGTATGATACGTCTCCATCATATCTATAATTTTTGATTGTTTCATGCTAATATTATACAAGTTTTCGATACTTTTGGCAACTTTTTATATGATTTATTGGACTAACCTATTGATTGTAGCGACCAAACCTCAAACGGTCCAATCTCTGTGCTCCGGTGTCATCCCTGGATCAGTAATGCTGACACCATAGAGTAATTGAAGGATTTTTAACATAGTAGCAATCACACACTTATTACATCGAGTCTCAAAAGAGAACTTATTACAATAAATATGGCTTAAGGCCATCTAATAACGATAACAACGGAAGGCTTGGAAGATAAGTGAGTCCATCAAATCCAACAGCATCATTGAGTATAGAACCACGACCTAAAAGGCACCTTACTCGTCGTCTAAAAAGTTTGCAACATGAACGTTGCAGCCCGAAACGGGTCAGCGCATGGAATATGCTGGCAATGTAACACATAGGGAGCAATGAAACAATAAGGCTATACTACATGCATATTTGGCTGGTGGAAAGCTCTATGGTTACAGTTTTGCGTAAAGCCAATTTTTCCCTACTGCAAAGGAATAAATTTTATTTAACTATCATGGTGGTTGTTAAACATTGAGAGTGTAGACACACTCTCAATCCCAATTAAACATCATCATTAAAAACCCAACAAATTAATTAGAGTAACATGATGAGATTCACATGATAATCCAAGTACTAGATACTCAAGATGTCCATAACCGGGGACACGGCTAACCATGATTAGTTTATACACTCTGCAGAGGTTTGCGCATTTTTCCCCACAAGACTCAATCTCCTCCGTTGGGATTCTTGCACTACATGATGTTTGAGAAACGGATGACCGAGACATAGTCTTTCAGAAGCGCTCACACCTTACGATCGGGTAGACCGTTACACCTACTTTCCCCTACATCTGCTAGTCTACCACTGTAAGAGTTCGCATGACTTAATCAACTATGCTAGAGCCCATAGTAGCTTGTGGCTGCACACGGAAGTTTCTAGTGTGAATAACCTCATGATGCCTTTGAGTCTGGGTGGCGGTCCAAAAGAAAACATGCAATCGCTGGAATACCCAGGTGCCTCAATCCACCCAGATGTGTATTTAAGTTGCCACCTTAGATAAACCATTAATTTAACAAACTCACATCTGTCATGGATACACTCACCCAATCCACGTCTACTAGCATAGCATGGCAATATAAGCAACGTAGAAGTAACTCACAAAGGTTTGATAATAACGGGTAATAGGTACTACCTCATCTACTTCCCAAACCCACAATTTAATTAGATCCTAATCATGCAATGTGTGAGGATTGATCAAATGCAATAAAACTGGGTAGTAGGAGGTATGATCAAAGTGTTACTTGCCTTGCTGATGATCCGCAAAACCTAGCAATTCGAGGTAGCAAGCGGCGCACTCCGAGTACTCTATCGCAAACAACTAAGCATACAATAAGAACTCAACTAATGCACAGGTAAAACTCAAGTAAGAGATATAACCAGAAAGTTCAACTTAAGAACTCCGGTTGGCAAAAAGAATCAAATCGAACAAGCAATGAAAGACAAACGACAAAAGAAACAGGCTTCGTTTACTATTCTGGATCTAGGTCAAATTTTAAAAAGGCAAAAACTTGTTTGAGTTGGTTAAACAGAAAGAGGGTTTCGAGACGAAACTCTAGGCACTTGAATCGCTTGATTCCGATAAACGAGCGAAAAGTTATACTAGAACGAAAATCGAATCAGAAATCGCGATCAGAAAAATCACGGATTTAATCCGAGAAAAAGAAAAACGACGAACAGATTAACGAACGAACGTTCGTTATCTGGATCTAAACGATGAACGCATTCGTTAAAATGAACGAATGAGCGAACGCTCGCTAATTAACTAAACCGAGAAAAAAAACCGATCTATAAAAAACGAATCTAAAAAAACAAAATAACCGACAAAAAAACCGAACGGTTTTTCTAAAAAAACGGCAGCGGCGGCCAACCTCGTTGGCGGCGAACTCCGGCGGCGGCGCTTAGGGTTTGGGGCGGCTCGGCGCGGCTCTGGGCTGCCTCAGCCCGGGGTCGCGGTATATAAAGCCCCCCCCCCCCCCCCCCGAGGAGTCCGGGCCGGATACGGCCCCTAGGTCGGTTCAGGCGTTTTTTTATTTTAAATAATTACGCTCAGAAAAAAACAAAAGGAATACTAAACGGACTCCAAAAATGCCGAAATAAATTTTCCTCGGCTTCTAAAATCAAGCCGCACGGGATGAACATTTATTTGGGGCCTGAATGCAATTTTGAAAAACGCGCATTTTTCCTAAATTCAAAGAAAATAGCAAATAAAACCAAAATAAAATCTTATTTGATTTTTTTATTAAATCCTCAATATTTCTTTATTTTGGGAAAGTCATTTTATTCCCTCTCTCATATTTTGATAATAGAAATAATTGAAGATAATATAAATCAAATCAAATGATCCCATTTTCAAAATTTGAGAACGCTCAAATATGAAAATAACGAAATCCCCAACTCTCTCCGAGGGTCCTTGAGTTGCGTGAAATTTCTAGGATCAACCAAGATGCAATTAAAATATGATATGCAATGATGATCTAATGTATGACACTCCAGAGGAGCCAAGCGTGCCGTGGTGGGTTGTGCCCACCTCGTACGTCGGTTGGACCTCTACTTCAGGCGCAAGGAAGCTTATATTCGGAAAAAATCGTGTTAAAATCTCAGTGCAATCAGAGTTACGGATCTCTGAGAATATAAGAACAGTTTTCGGCCAGATCTGGGGAATGCGAAACAGAAGAGAACAGAGAGGGAGATCCAATCTCGGAGGGGCTCCCGCCCCTCCGCGGCCATGGAGACCAAGGACCAGAGGGGGAACTCTCCTCCCATCTAGGGGGGCTAAGGAAGAAGAAGGAGGAGGGGGCTCTCTCTCCCTCGCTTCCGGTGGCGCCGGAGTGCCACCGAGGCAACAATCGGGACGACGATCTACATCAACAATCTTGCTACCGTCAACACCAACTTTCTCCCCCTCTATGCAGCGGTGTAACACCTCTTCTCCCTGTTGTAATCTCTACTTAAACATGGTGCTCAACTCCATATATTATTTCCCAATGCTCTATGGTTATCCTATGATGTTTGAGTAGATCCATTTTGTCCTGTAGGTTAATCGTGATCTTGGTTGGTATGATTGTATATTTTATTTATGGTGTTGTCCTACGGTGCCCTCCGTTCTCGCGCAAATGTGAGGGGCCCTCACTATAGGGTGTTGCAATATTTTCATGATTTTCTTACGGTGGGTTGCGAGAGTGACAGAAACTTAAACCCGAGTAGGTGGGTTATGGCGTATGGGAGTAAAGAGGACTTGATACTTAATGCTATGGTTGGGTTTCACGACCTTGATGATCTTTAGTAGTTGAGGATGCTTGCTAGAGTTCCAATCATAAGTGCATATGCTCCAAGTAGAGAAAGTGTGTTAGCTCATACCTCTCCCTCATATAAAATTACAAGAATGATTACTAGTACTTGTTATCGATTGCCTAGGGACAAATAACTTTCTTGTTGACAAAAACTCTCTACTAAAACTAACTTAGTTGTGTCTTTATCTAAACAGCCCCTAGATTTTTTACGTGCTCTTTATTATCTTGCAAACCTATCCCATCACACCTACAAAGTACTTCTAGTTTCATATTTGTTCTAGGTAAAGCGAACAACAAGTGTGCATAGAGTTGTATCGGTGGTCGATAGAACTTGAGGGAATATTTGTTCTACCTTTAGCTCCTCGTTGGGTTCGACACTCTTATTTATCGAAAAAGGCTACAAACGATCCCCTATACTTTTGGGTTATCAATGTATCTCGATGATATCCTGGTATTCTCCAAGAATAAAAAGGATCATGCCAAACATTTGCGATTGGTGCTCGACAAGCTCAGAGAGTATCAATTCTACGCAAAGTTCTCCAAATGTGAGTTTTGGCTTGATGAAGTTCTTTATCTTGGTCACATCATCTCTGCCAAGGGCATTTTGGTTGATCCGGAGAAGGTTTCTGCAATTGTGAACTGGGAGCCTCCTTAGAACGTCAAGCAGCTCTGCAGTTTCCTTGGGCTTGCAAGCTATTGCAGAAGGTTTGTGGAAAACTTCTCGAAAATTGCTAAGCCTCTCTCCAACCTCCTCCAGAAGCATGTCAAGTACTCCTGGACTCCTGAGTGTGACATTGCCTTCAATTCACTCAAAGAGAAACTCGTCACAGCTCCTGTCCTTACTCCTCCTGATGAGTCCAAGCCCTACCAAGTTTTCTGCGATGCCTCATTGCAAGGTCTCGGTGCAGTGTTAATGCAAGAGAAGAAAGTTGTGGCCTATACTTCTCGGCAGTTGAAGCCAAATGAGAGGAACTACCCCACTCACGATCTTGAGTGGCCAGCTGTTGTCCATCCATTAATCACATTCGGTGAGAAAATCACGTTCCCGAAGATTTTATTCCGTTTGGACTCCATTTGATATTCTGTTTATCCGAAACACTGAAATAGGCAAAAAACAGCAATTCTGGGCTGGGCCTCCGGTTAATAGGTTAGTCCCAAAAATAATATAAAAGTGGAAAATAAAGTCCAATATAGTCCAAAACAGTAGATAATATAGCATGGAGCAATAAAAAAATATAGATACATTGGAGACGTATCAGGCATCCCCAAGCTTAATTGCTGCTCGTCCTCGAGTAGGTAAATGATAAAAAGAGAATTTTTTATGCGGAGTGCTACTTGGCATAATTTCAATGCAAATCTTCTTAATTGTGGTATGAATATTCAGATTAGAAAGCTTCAAGACAAAAGTTTATATTGACATAAAAATAATAATACTTCAAGCATACTAACAAAGCAATTATGTCTTCTCAAAATAACATGGCCAAAGAAAGTTATCCCTACAAAATCATATAGTCTGGCTATGCTCCATCTTCACCACACAAAGTATTTAAATCATGCACAACCCCGATGACAAGCCAAGCAATTGTTTCATACTCTAACTTTTTCAAAACTTTTCCAATCTTCACGCAATACATGAGCGTGAGCCATGGATATAGCACTATAGGTGGAATAGAATGGTGGTTGTGGAGAAGACAAAAAGGAGGGGAAGATAGTCTCACATCAACTAGGCGTATCAACGGGCTATGGAGATGCCCATCAATAGATATCAATGTGAGTGAGTAGGGATTGCCATGCAACGGATGCACTAGAGCTATAAATGTATGAAAGCTCAATAAAAGAAACTAGTGGGTGTGCATCCAACTTGCTTGCTCATGAACACCTAGGGAAATTTTGAGGAAGCCCGTCATTGGAATATACAAGACAAGTTCTACAATGTAAAATTCCCACTAGTATATGAAAGTGACAACATATGAGACTCTCTATATGAAGAACATGGTGCTACTTTGAAGCACAATATATGACACTCGCTATATCATGGTGCTACTTTGAAGCACAAGTGTGGTAACAGGATAGTAGCATTGCCCCTTTTTATTTTTTTTGGGCCTTCTTTTTTTTCTTTGGCCTTTCTCTTTTTTTATTGGGACAATGCTCTATTGAATGATGATCATCACACTTTTATTTATTTACAACTCAATGATTACAACTCAATTCTAAAAAAAGTATGACTCTATATGGATGCCTCCGGCGGTGTACCGGGATATGCAATGAATTAAGAGTGACAAGTATGCAGAAATTATGAACGGTGGCTTTGCCACAAATACTATGTCAACTACATGATCATGCTAAGCAATATGAGAATGATGAATGTGTCATGATGAACTAGATGGTGGAAACTTGCATGGCAATATATCTTGGAATGGCTATGGAAATGCCATAATAGGTAGGTATGGTGGCTGTTTTGAGGAAGGTATATGGAAGGTGTATGATACCGGCGAAAGGTGCGCGGTATTAGAGAGGCTAGCAAAGGTGGAAGGGTGAGAGTGCGTATAATCCATGGACTCAACATTAGTCATAAAGAACTCATATACTTATTGCACAAATCTAGAAGTTATCAAAGCAAAGTATTACACGCATGCTCCTAGGGGGATAGATTGGTAGGAAAAGACCATCGCTCGTTCCCGACCGCCACTCATAAGGAAGACAATCAATAAATAAATCATGCTCCGACTTCGTCACATAACGGTTCACCATACGTGCATGCTACGGGAATCACAAACCTTAACACAAGTATTCTTTAAATTCACAACTACTCAACTAGCATGACTTTAATATTATCACCTCCATATCTCAGAACAATTATCATGCTTCAATCTTTTCTTAGTATTCAACACACTCAAAAGAAAGTTTCACAAATCTTGAATACCAAGCATATTATTATTAAGCAAATTACCATGCTATTAAGAGACTCTCAAAATAATTTAAGTGAAGCATGAGAGATCAATAGTTTCTTTAAAACAAATCCACCACCGTGCTCTAAATGATCTAAGTGAAGCACATAGAGCAAAATTATAACGCTTAAAAGATATAAGTGAAGCACATAGAGCAAAATTATCTAGCTCAAAAGATATAAGTGAAGCATATAGAGTATTCTATTAAACTTTAATTCATGTATGGCTCTCTAAAAAGGTGTCTAGAGAAAGGATGATTATGGCATACTAAGACACAAAGACATAAATAATACAAGACGCTCCAAGCAAAACACATATCATGTTGGTGAATAAAAATATAGCTCCAAGTAAATTACCGATGGAAGTGGACGAAAGAGGGGATGCCTTCCGGGGCATCCCCAAGCTTTGACTTCTTGGTTTCCTTGGATTATCTTGGGGGTGCCATGGGCATCCCCAAGCTTAGGCTCTTGCCACTCCTTGTTCCATGATCCATCAAAAGAATTCACCCAAAACTTGAAAACTTCACAACACAAAACTCAAAATAGAAAACTCGTGAACTCCGTTAGCGAAAGAAAACAAAATACCACTTCAAGGTACTGTAATGAACTCATTCTTTATTTATATTGGTGTTAAACCTACTGTATTCCAACTTCTCTGTGGATTATAAACTATTTTACTAGCCATAGATTCATCAAAATAAGCAAACAACACACGAAAAACAGAATCTGTCAAAAACAGAACAGTCTGTAGTAATCTGTAGCTAGCGCAAGATCTGGGACCCCAAAAATTCTAAAATAAATTGCTTGAAGTGAGTAATTTATCTATTAATCATCTTCAAAAAGAATTAACTAAATATCACTCTTCAAATAAAAATGACAGCAGTTCTCGTGAGCGCTAAAGTTTCTGTTTTTTACAGCAAGTTCAACAAGACTTTCCCCAAGTCTTCCCAACGGTTCTACTTGGCACAAACACTAATTAAACACAAAAAACACAACCAAAACAAAGACTAAATAATTTATTTATTACTAAGCAGGAGCAAAAATCAAGTAATAAAAATAAAATTGGGTTGCCTCCCAACAAGCGCTATCGTTTAATACCCCTAGCTAGGGATAAAAGCGAGGTTAGATCTAGGTATTGCCATCTTTGGTAGGCAATCCATAAGTGGCTCTCATGATAGTTTCATATGGTAATTTTATTTTCTTTCTAGGAAAGTGTTCCATGCCCTTTTTTATTGGAAATTGAAATCTAATATTCCCTTCCTTCATATCAATAATCGCACCAACCGTTCTAAGGAAAGGTCTACCAAGAATAATAGGGCAAGAAGGATTGCAATCTATATCAAGAACAATGAAATCTACGGGCACATAATTACTATTTGCAACAATAATAACATCATTAATCCTTCCCATAGGTTTCTTAATAGTGGAATCCGCAACATGCAAGTTTAGAGAGCAATCATCAAAATTACGGAAATCTAGCAAATCACACAAAGTCTCGGGAATAGTAGAGACACTAGCTCCCAAATCACACAAAACATAAAACTCATGATCTTTAATTTTAATTTTAATAGTTGGTTCCCACTCATCATAGAATTTTCTAGGGATAGAAACTTTCAACTCAGGTTTTTCTTCATAAGAGTGCATCAAGGCATCAACAATATGTTCGGTGAAGGCTTTATTTTGACTATAAGCATGTGGAGAATTTAGCACGAATTGCAACAAGGAAATACAATAAATTAAAGAGAAACTTTCATAATTAAATTCCTTGAAATCCAATATAGTGGGTATAGCAACATCTAGATTTTTATTTCTTTCAATCCCACTTTCATCAATTTCATCATTAAGATCTAAATACTCCGAATTTTTAGAACGCCTTCTAGGTAAAGGAAGATCATATTCAGTTTCATCAAGATTCATATTGCAAAATAAAGATTTAATAGGAGACACATCAATAACTTGTAGATCTTCATCTTGATTTTCATAGGTATTGGAAGAACACGCTTTAATAAAGGCATCTTTGGAAGCACACATCCTAGCGGTTCTTTCCTTGCACTCATCAATGGAAATTCTCATGGCTTTGAGAGACTCATCAATATCATGCTTAGGAGGAATAGATCTAAGCTTTAAAGAATCAACCTCTAGAGAAATTCTATCAACATTTCTAGCCAAATCATCAACTTTAAGCAATTTCTCCTCAAGCAAAGCATTAAAATTCTTTTATGAATTCCTAAACTCTTTAACACTATTCTCAAATTCAGAGGGCATCTTATTATAATTTCCATAAGAGTTGTTGTAGGAATTCCCATAATTATTAGAAGGATTACTAGGATATGGCATAGGATTAAAATTCCCTCTATAAGCGTTGTTACCAAAATTATTCCTACCAACATAATTCACATCCATAGATTCATTGTTATTCTCAATCAAAGTAGACAAAGGCATATCATTAGGATCAGAAGAAACACTCTTAGTAGCAAATAATTTCATAAGTTCATCCATCTTTCCACTCAACACATTAATTTCTTCTATCGCATGCACTTTTTTATTAGAAGGTATTTCAGTATGCCATTGAGAATAATTAACCATAATATTATCTAGGAGTTTAGTAGCATCTCCTAAAGTGATTTCCATAAAAGTGCCTCCCGCGGCCGAATCTAAAAGATTTCTAGAAGCAAAATTCAATCCGGCATAAAAAATTTGTATGATCATCCACAAATTCAAACCATGAGTAGGGCAATTACGTATCATTAATTTCATTCTCTCCCAAGCTTGTGCAACATGTTCATGATCAAGTTGTTTAAAATTCATAATATCGTTTCTAAGAGAGATGATCTTAGCGGGAGGAAAATACTTAGAGATAAAAGCATCTTTGCACTTGTTCCATGAATCAATACTATTCTTAGGCAAAGACGAAAACCAAGCTTTAGCACGATCGCTAAGCGAAAAAGGAAATATCTTCAATTTAACGACATCATTATTGACATCTTTTTTCTTTTGCGTATCACATAAATCAACGAAGCTATTCAGATGAGTAGCGGCATCTTCACTAGGAAGGCCGGCGAATTGATCTTTCATAACAAGATTCAACATTCAGCATCGGTAAGAGGAGCAATCGGAGTGCTAAGGAAATCATTATTATTGGTATTGGTGAAGTCACACAATTTGGTAGTATCTTGAGCCATCGCGACAAACAAGCAATCTAACACACGAGCAAACAAAAAGGCAAGCGGGCAAAAGGAGGCAAATAGAGAGGGAGGATAGAGAGAGGGCGAATAAAACGGCAAGGGTGAACTGGGGGAGAGGAAAACGAGAGGCAAATGGCAAATAATGTAATGCGAGAGATAGGGATTGTGATGGGTACTTGGTATGTTGACTTTTTCCGTAGACTCCCCGGCAACGGCGCCAGAAATCCTTCTTGCTACGTCTTGAGCTTGCGTTGGTTTTCCCCGAAGAGGAAGGGATGATGCAGCAGAGTAGCGTAAGTATTTCCCTTAGTTTTTGAGAACCAAGGTATCAATCCAGTAGGAGGCCACGCTCAAGTCCCTCGTACCTGCACAAAGCGATAGCTACTCGCAACCAACGCGATTAGGGGTTGTCAATCCCTTCACGGTCACTTACGAGAGTGAGATCTGATAGATATAATATTTTTGGTATTTTTGGTATAAAGATGCAAAGTAAAAAGTAAAAGCAAATTAAAAAAAGCAAAGCAAGATTAAAGTGATGGACATTGATATGATGAGAATAGACCCGGGGGCCATAGGTTTCACTAGTGGCTTCTCTCAAGAGCATAAGTATTCTACGATGGGTGAACAAATTACTGTTGAGCAATTGACAGAATTGAGCATAGTTATGAGAATATCTAGGCATGATCATGTATATAGGCATCACGTCCGTGACAAGTAGACCGAAACGATTCTACATCTACTACTATTACTCCACTCATCGACCGCTATCCAGCATGCATCTAGAGTATTAAGTTAAAAACAGAGTAACGCCTTAAGCAAGATGACATGATGTAGAGATATAAATTCATGCAATATGAAATAAACCCCATCTTGTTATCCTCGATGGCAACGATACAATACGTGCCTTGCTGCCCCTTCTGTCACTGGGTAAGGACACCGCAAGATCGAACCCAAAGCTAAGCACTTCTCCCATGGCAAGAAGTACCAATCTAGTTGGCCAAACCAAACGGATAATTAGAAGAGACTTGCAAAGATAACCAATCATACATAAAGGAATTCAGAGAAGATTCAAATATTTCATAGATAGACTTGATCATAAACCCACAATTCATCGGTCTCAACAAACACACTGCAAAAAGAAGATTACATCGAATAGATCTCCACAAGAGAGGGGGAGAACTTTGTATTGAGATTCAAAGAGAGAGAAGAAGCCATCTAGCTACTAACTATGGACCCGAAGGTCTGAGGTAAACTACTCACACTTCATCGGAGAGGCTATGATGATGTAGAAGCCCTCCGTGACGACGGCCCTCTTCCGGCGGAGCTCCAGAACAGGCCCCAAGATGGGATCTCGTGGATACAGAAAGTTGCGGCGATGGAATTCGGTTTTTGGCTCCTGTTCTGATCGTTTGGGGGTACGTGTGTATATATAGGAGGAAGGAGTACTCCGGTGGAGCACCGAGGGGCCCACGAGGCAGGGGGCATGCCCCCCACCCTCGTGACCTCCTCTTTGACCCCCTGGAGTAGGGTCCAAGTCTCCTGGATCACGTTCGGTGAGAAAATCACGTTCCCAAAGATTTTATTCCGTTTGGACTCCATTTGATATTCTGCTTATCCGAAACACTGAAATAGGCAAAAAACAGCAATTCTGGGCTAGGCCTCCGGTTAATAGGTTAGTCCCAAAAATAATATAAAAGTGGAAAATAAAGCCCAATATAGTCCAAAACAGTAGATAATATAGCATGGAGCAATCAAAAATTATAGATATGTTGGAGACGTATCACACCCCCTTTATAATTAGATGGAAGCACATACTATTGTTGCGGCCCCTCTCCCCTGGAACTGTTTATGCTTTTCGTTAATCTAATGCCGCTGGTAAAATTAAGCAATGCCACTCTCAGAATTAATTAACTACTGAATCTTAGTTCAAAATTGCAACACTTGTTAGGAATGGTACTATCCTGCTTTGTAGTTCTTTCTACATGTTTAACCAATGTATTGTTAAGATAATGTCTCTGTTAAAATGAATCAGTTGCATTGTTTTAGGAATGGTACTTTTCTGCTTTGTCGTTCTTTATACATGTTGAAACAAGGCATTGTTAAGATAATGTCTCAGTCAATATGAATGAATCACACTGATAGAGAATTGCTACTCTCCTGCTTTGTTTCCCATTAAGATAAAGTAGATCAGTAGATGCTTTTCTTCTGGGAGTACAAGTCATCAACCGTTATTTCTTAGTAATTGTTTCCCTTATACCTATTGTTGCTTACAGGGATATCAAAATTAAAGCTCGGTTTTATTCCGACTTCGATTTTAGTTGAACTGCACAAAAGGAGCCAATGTGTAAGGCAAACTGCTACATTACTAGGTCCAGTTGGTCGTTCCAGTTTGCATAAAGAAGCAGTCACTGTTTGCGCCACATTATAGAAGGAATGACCGAGAAGCTTTACAGAGTATTGTTAGACACCGGTGACATGACTAGTCGACAGAGACCATTGGCAATTTAACAACATGTGGAGTGCCCTGGGCAAAAAGTGCCCAAACAAGTACAAGAAGCTACGACAGGACTCCATGATCATAGGCATTACATATTTTGAATGGGAAAAGCTTGTCAAAGTTTAATCATTGATGTTAGCAAGAAGACGTTAGTTTAATATATTGGAATTGGAAAACCTTGTCAAAATTTGCTCATTGATGTTAGCCAGAAGACATGCATTTGATATTTTTGAGTGGGATGCCCTTGCTGTGAGCAGCGCCGAGTGTTTTTTTCCTATTCCTGTGTTCAGTTTAGAAGTAAATAGTTAGTCTGCTGAGATATTCCTGTGTTAAGAGTTTGTTCTGAATATTGTCGATGTAATGTCAGGCCTTGTGTTTGATTGCAAAGTTGAGCTTGGAATGTTGTGGCATGCGGCATCACGAGCTGTTCACCGTGCCTCCTGAGAATAATGCTTCGTATTGTTTTGCATGTCGATCTAATGCCAGTCATTTGCTTGTTAAGAAGATCATCCTCTTTTGTTGTTTCCGTGCTTAAGAAGTTCATCGTCTGATGTTTCATTCATAGCCTATACGACAAGTCGGGTAGGTTAGACGTGAAACCATATGATCTTCCGACAAACTCATGATATTAGGTCGTGATTGGATCGTCGTTTTCCAACCAAAACCGCTTGTAAAATTGACGCTTGTAAATTAAAGCAGATGGTCTCGGGCGAAGGCGCTTGGTTGGTCGATTTCGACTAGTAAAATATCGAAAGTACTTCACACACGATAAAAACGCTGAACAACACTCGGACGATTGCTAATCCAGCCGTTAGCTTTTGTTTCAGCCTTGCCCATGGATGGCATGATACGCACGTCATGCATGTATCGTCTGGTAATGTCGTCCATATAGCAGTGCTCGTAAAATATACACTGGTCTCTCAAATTACACGCGTAACACGTCGGTTTTACTTATAGAACTCGGGCGCTCGGTTTCATTACGCCTGTATTTTACGCGTTGTTTCCGATGACAAGTAAATTACACTTGTATGTTAATACAGGTTTGAAATAAACCAGAGCTCCCAAGCGCGGCCTTACAGTTACATGTCGTCTCAGTTTCTCAAAGGTGCTCATAGGTGTCTGATGATCCTGGCTTCCTGAATGAGCAGCGGGCGCTGTATCAGACCATCCGTAGGGCCCGCGAGGCCCTCACCGTTGTCCTTCGAGTTGTTGCGCTCGCCGTGGCACCGAGCATTGTTAACATCGTCAAGGAACATGAGGATTCAGGAGATGACTTTATTTTGACTAGATGACACTAGGGACCCACTAGGGCCATAGCCGTACATACGCAAGTGCCTCCTTATTGTGTACAACTATATTTTTTTTGCTTTCTCCTGGTTTTCTGACATCACGGTCACACAACATTGTCAACCTATGTAGTCAATATAAACGAGAGAATTGCACAAGGTGCGGCCGACAGCAGGGACCAAGCAGCTCGAGCAGTATTTGTGTTTTTGAGGCGTGAGCACTGCAGAGTTTTTCTTGGCGATGATTTCGTTGTTGTTCAGAGGAGAGCAGGGTATTAACTAGGCGGGTTGTGGCCCGTCTAGCCCAGGCCAGATATCCAGCCCAGATACTAATTTTTCAAGATGAAAATGGCTAGCCCAGCTATACGTCTTTTTGAGGAATACCCAGGCAAGGTCAACTTGTTATTCTCCGACCCACTAGGCTGCAAATCTTTCCTAGGAGGGATGCATTAGGCTTAACAGGAAAATGGGCTTTAAAAATAATAAATGGGATGTAATTATAAAAACTAGGCAGTAACTATAAAAAAATGCACCAAACACAAAATTAGTTTATAAAATATTATTTATGGATTTTGAAAATCTTAAATTTTTATTGTTGCGCGCGCAATGTTTCGTTGAATTTTTACGTAATACAAATTTATATTTAATCTGACTAGAAATTTCGGGATAAAAATATCTCGGATCCCATCAAAATGTGGGAAATTTTATTGAATTCTGTCTTCAACGGTTCGTTGAAATTATTAATCGTTGTCCTAGCTAGAAAATGGGTTGTACTTTTAACAAACTGTAAATGGGCTGTTGTAAATTCCATTAGAATTCAAAAATGGGACGTACATTCTTACAAAACGCAAATGGGCTATAAGTTCTCTGCCACACACTTGTGGGCCTCACCGCCCCCATACTACTCCCACCGCTGTCCAGGCCATCCCTCCACTCACCCACACCCCCTGTTATTCTGCGGCGACGGCAGCCTCACACCACTGCCGAACCAGTGAACCCTCGTACTCCTCTCCATGCGGGCTTCCACTGCTGCATCTTCCCCGGCTCCGCGGCGTCCCCTTCCTAGGCCTTGCCGTTGTCCACCGCCCTGGTGCTCTCGGCACGGCGTGGTCAACATGGTCAATGACCGACTTCCATCGAAAGAGTACTGTACGTGGAAAGGCTGACAGCTGGGTCCACGGCGGCCGTAAGGAAGTGCCTCCTTATTACGTGCAAAATAATTATTCCTCCACCTAACAGCGGGGACCCATCGGACGGGCCACCTTATTTCGTGAAAAAAAAAGTTTCATCCCTGATTGCTGGGACCCACCTGACGAACCACCGTATTTCGCGAAAAAAAACGTTCCCCCCGCTGTCAGCTCGGATCCACCGGAAGTGCCTCCTTATTACGCACAAAAAAATGAATACTCCCCCGGCTAGCTGGGACCCACCATCGTGGGAGGCTGACTTGTGGGCCTACTAAGTTGACGGGGACTGAGGGCTTTGTCAACTTAGTCAATATGAACGATTCTAGCTCCAGTGACCGTACGATGTCCATCCAACGGCCGTAGTGCTTCTTCAACCTCTGGTCTTCTTGCTCCAGCCGCCCAAAGCAGCACCGGTCGTGCCGCCTGCTCCTGCCTCCCGTGGCCGGCTGTGCTGCCGCTGAGGCCTCACCGCCCCTACTATTCCCACCGCTGGCCAGGCCCTGCGGCGACGGCAGCCTCACACCGCAGCTGAATGAGTGAACCCTCGTACTCCTCTCCGCGTGGGCATCCACTGCCGCGTCTTCACCGGCTCCGCGTCCTCCCCTTCCTAGGCCTCGTCGTTGTCCACCACCCTGGTGCTCTCGGCGCGGTGTGGTCAACGTGGTCAAGGAACGACTTCCATCGGACGTGGACTGTACGTGCAGAGGCTGACAGCTGGGTCCACTGCGGTAGCAAGGAAGTGCCTCCTTATTACGCGGAAAATAATGATTCCTCCACCTGACAGCAGGGACCCACTGGACGGGCCACCGTATTTCATGAAAAATGTTCTCCCCCTGACTGCTGGGACCCACCAGCTACACCTTCGCACGCAAGGAAGTGCGTCCGGGCAAAAAAACGATTCGCCCCCCTGACTGCTGGGACCCACCAGCTACATCTTCGCACGCAAGGAAGTGCGTCCGGGCAAAAAAACCAAAATGATTCGCCCCCTGACTGCTGGGACCCACCAGCTACATCTTCGCAGGCAAGGAAGTGCCTGACAGTCGGGACCCACCTGGTCGAAACGTACGTAGCGTTGTCATTCTCGTCGCGAATGTGTATGTACATATATACTGGTCGATGTAGAGGCGCGCACATGTCGTAGTAGAGGCGCGTACGTGTCGTAGTAGAGGTGCGTACGTAGCATGTACACGTACGTACAACAGCCAGCGAGCAAGAAAGAAAATACGGCCACGTACGTACATACGGGCAGGGTCTCGAACGCCTACTCGCGCATACGTACGGCGAGGGCTCGTGTACATGGCTGGGTCGGAACAGAGAAATAGCGTCGTCGTCGTGTTCATGCGGAGGCAACGGAATGCGTCGTGTTCATGGGGAGGCAACAAAATGCGTCGTGTTCATGGGGAGGGGTGTGGCGTGCCGCAAAACGAAGGAAACGGACCTCCTATGGTCGAAACGGGGGTCCTATTGATCGGGAGGAGTGTGGCGTACCACAAAACGGAGGAAACTGACCTCCTACGGTCGAAACGGGGGTCCTGTTGATCGGGAGGGGTGTGGGGTACCGCAAAACGGAGGAAACGGACCTCCTACGGTTGAAACGGGGTCCTGTTGATCGGGAGGGGTGTGGCGTACCGCAAAACGGACGAAACGGACCTCCTACGGTCGAAACGGGGGTCCTGTTCATCAGGATGGGTGTGGCGTACCGCAAAACGAACAAAACAGACCTCCTACGGTCGAAACGGGGGTCTTGTTCATCGGGAGGGGTGTGGCGTACCACAAAATGGGACTCCACGGGATACTGTTCATCTCCACCGTCGACCTCCTCCAGCCTCCACGGGATACCGTCGACCTCCTCCAGCCTCCATGGGCTCCTGTTCATCCAGCCTCCATCGCGCGCTACTCCACCGGCTACTGTTCAACCACCCCTCCACCATCTACTGTTCATCCAGCCCTCCACACCACGGGGTCCTGTTCAACCACCCCTCCACGGGCACCCCTCCACCGTCTACTGTTCATCCAGCCATCCACACCACGGGGTCCTGTTCATCCAGAGGCAACACCACCGCTCACTATTCATCCAACCCCCCCCCCCCCCCCCCCCCCCGCACAACGCTCACTGTTCATCCAATCGATCGACTTCAGTTAGCAGCAGTAGTGAAGGAATCGCTCGATCAGGTCCAGTTAACAGCCATCGATCGATCGCTCCGGTTCAGTAACACGTAGCCTGTAGTGCAATCGCTCGGGTTCAGTTAGAGCCCAACGCCTCGCTCGGGTTCAGTTAGAGCCAACGCCTCGCACACACACACGTACATGTACAAGAGAAACGCGCATCGCTCGGACCCCGACCTCCCATTGTAACCGGGAACTCCCCGAAATTTTCCTCGCCCTCGCTTCTACCACGGTTTTTTTTGTCATGGACGGCCCAAAGAATTTCATGCAGCTGCGTCTCCGGCCCGCCCAGGACGGAAAGCCCATTTTCTGTCATGATTTTTTGTCATAGAAGTAGGAGCCCGCCACATCTATGATGATACCGGGTTTTGTCACAATTATCGTCATAGAAGTTTCATATGTATGACAGAAAAAAATTTCGTTCGGCCCAAAATGTCACGGATGTGTCTTTTTTTGTAGTGTCATCCAGGATCTGTCAGATGCACACAAGCTATCCCCGCCTTGGGAACGACCCTTTGTGGTCATCAAGAATTTAAACAATGGGTCATATTACCTCATCTATGTTCGAGAGCACAAAGACTCACGTAAGTCGGAG
Source organism: Triticum monococcum (assembly GCA_034509565.1). NCBI lineage: Eukaryota > Viridiplantae > Streptophyta > Magnoliopsida > Poales > Poaceae > Triticum > Triticum monococcum. Next base: position 57,495,935 of record CM067846.1, on the reverse strand, counting down.
GAGGAGACCCGCCGGCCGTGGAACATTGCTCAACTTCGGCCATACTACACCTGAGCCACCGGCTCTCGTCATGTACATACTTTGACGTTGTATATACTATGATAAATAATAAAGCAGGACCTATGTCTTTTTCCTCTTCAAAGATCATATATCTTTACTATTTTCATTATTTAAAAAGACTATTAAGGAGCTGATCATATCTGAATCTAGCTTAACCTTTTTTGGTCCGGCTTATGATCGTATTCGAATCAAGCTGTAAAACTCATGGTCACTTGGGGGCTTCCTGTTTAAACATAGGTCGTATTCGAACCAAAGAGAACATAGCTGTCGTAATCCTCTTGATCGGCTCAAAGCCAAACTCACTAGGGGGCTTCTTGATCGTACCCGAATCATAGCTTAACCCCTTTTCGGTCCGACTTGGATCGTATTCGAATCAGGGTCGTTAAAAACCTCCCAAGGTCATTTGGGGGCTTCTTGTTCAAACATAGGTCGTATTCGAACCAAAGAGAACATAGATGTCGGTACCCTCTTGATCGGCGCAACGCCAAAGCCACTGGGGGCTATATGATCGTATTTGAATCTTAGCTTAACCCCTTTGGTCCAGTTTACTGATCGTATTTGAATCAGAAACCCCCAAATTTATATTGTCTGCGATCTGCTATTTTTTTCTCACTGGTTTTTTATTGTCTCAAATCTAAATTCTCAGTATGGTTTTTTATGTAAGCCGGCTTGATTGTTTGACAATAAACTGCCAAAGGCATGATAGTCATCCGGTGTATGGAGGCATTGACTTCTTAAAAAGTTTGGGTCATCAACCTTATCATCCGAATCATGAAAACTGGCAGTCCAGAAACATAGGTATGCCAGTATTGTTTACGAACAGGTTTTTTCATCCTTATTTATCTGTTCAAATAAAGAAATATACCGGGTATTTTTGACCCGTCCGGTGATAAGCCACCAAACCAGCTCTTTTGTTTTTTGTAGGAGCAAAGTTAAAACATTGCAGATGTAACCCCAGATGTGACGCATATATTGACATCTGGAGCAAATAGTCACATGGCATCTTATGCACGATGGCATAGGCAAAATATGCAGTTTTTTAAACTAACCTATTACAAGGCATTAAGAGCCCAAAATGTTACTATTTTTCCCTCTTAAGACAGGTCCTAAGCTAAAAGCAGGATTGTTCAGATGATTACGACTCCTCCCTGGCCGGTTCATCTCTCTCCATTGGTTGAAAGTCGGAGTTAGACCAGTCAAAGCCGTTCAGGGCAATGAACTCAGCTTCATCATCAATCAAGCCGGCCTGGTCAATCTCTGGGGCAAATGTATGTTGGTGAACCGGCGGGATAAGATCCGTCACTTTATAAGAGGGAGTCGCCATCTTCTTATTCTCCAAATCAAAACCCGGCTGATATTTATCAACATTGGTTTCATCTCCAAGAACGGTGGCTTGAGGTTGAACTCCCCTCACACAGGCAATGAAGTCATCCTGCTCAAATAGAGACCCGTCTTCCTTCATGGTAGGATACCCCCTAGCTACATCCGTCGGGTCTAGATCTGGCACCCAGGCTTTGGAGCGGCTCAGGGAAGCCAGTGCTCTGGCTCTGGCACATGATCGTTTGACCTCTTGAAACCTTACGGGTAAGATTAACAATTTCTTCAAGACGTCGCTCAGCCGATTGGGTCCTTGGTTGGCAGGAGAGATAGCAGAAAGTGCTTGTTGAGCACCAGTATACAACTGCTCCACTAAGGTGTAAACCGCCTTCAGTTTGGTCACACTATCTTGGCTCAGGTTTTTGCTTCGTGGACCTGCGAATGTTTTTTAAAAAACAAAGAGTCAGCAGGCGGCTTATATTCCTGGTCAACAGAAGGCATAAGTGATTAACACAGATGACTTACCAAAGATGGCGGAGACCATTTGAAGTTCCGTGGTAACCTCTTCAAGAGCCGCTTTAGCTTTTTCAGCACGTTGTATCAGCAACGTCTTATATTCGGCCTAGGATTTTTTCTTTGCCGTCAAACTGGTCTTCAATTTTTTTGTCTCAGAAAGACTCAATTAAAGTTTAGAATCAGCAGACTTGATTTCTGCCTCTTGATCCGCCAGCCGGGTCTTTGCATCAGTTAATTGGGAGCCCAATTCAGATAAGGCATTCTACAAAACCTACACAGGTGTATCAAGGCTTAGGCTACATGTTCAAGTCTCAAGTGATATGCACTGCAATACCACTTGACACTTGGGGGCTAATGTCTGCCAACGCAAGTTTTAATGACTCTAATATATTTCAAGTCCCAAGTGCTTTACAAAGTAACAACACTCGGCACTTGGGGGCTAATGCATGATATTCAGAAGGTTTCTTAAGATTAAGCTGGATTGCAATATTTATTGGGACTGGCAAAAGACAGGTATGAAGTTAAGTACCGATTCATTTATGATAAATTAGGCCGGCCCTTGGGGACTACAGGTGAAGGTTATACTATTTTGTTGAACTTTTGAAAAACTTAGAAAAAGTATCAATCTATATCATAAAGTCTCCATATCATTCACGTTCATCATCTGAAGACTTGGGGGCTGGCAGAGCATAAGTAAACCGAAAAACATACCTCATATTTCAGCTGCAATTGCTTGACCATCTCAATTTCTGATTCACGGCTGGAATGAACATGGTTGAGATAGCCGGACAATATGTCATTAGCATTCAGATGAGAGTAGTGAGAGACATCAAAACACACTTTCTGTCTCTCCAAGGCTTATTGTTTCGCAGTGTGCCGGGCTAACACAGTGGGGGTCCCCGGCTCAACAAATCGGCTACCAGTAATAAATATGTCAGTATCTGAAGTTGTTGGCGGGTTAGCTGAAGTAGATGGTTTAGTATTAGTCGGGTTAAGAGTGATCTCATCGGCTGACAATTCAGGAGCCAATTGAGTATCAATAGCCGGGTCTTCTAGTGCTTCAGTTCGAGGGGGAGAAATTGGTATAACTGGTTCAGATGCAAGAACTGACGGGTCTTCTGCCGGTTTAGTCACCTTGGCCTTCTTGGACTTGGCTTGACCAATAAGAAAGATGTTATAAGATAGTTAGTACAATGATGCAGTTTGAAAGACACAGAGGAAAGATGATTTTTTCCTTACATAGGGGCAGTCTTGAACGCCAGAAATTGAGTCTGAGACGAATTGCCAGAAGAGCGAGACACCTCCTGCAAAGATAAAATAAAGTTAGTAATACAAGGGAGCAGATCTGTTAATGGAAAGTAAAAGATGAAGATAAAACAGACCTCATTCTGGCATTTTTGAGGAGTTTGTTGAAGAACGGAAGGCGGTTCATCGTCGTTCCGGGCCTGACGGCGGCTTTCATGTTGCTGCTTTTTCAAAAGAAAATGAGGGTCCAAATAAGCCAAAGGGTGTGAAAACCTTACTTTCCGGGTTACCAGTCGAAGTTTCTGTCATGGCAAATGGGCTGAGTCGGAGGAAATAGTTATCTCTTCTTCTACGGCCTGACTGGCCCTCGTGTCGTCCTGGCAATAGTCAGTGTCAATAAAGTTATTAAAAAACTGGCCAAGGGAGTCAAGGGCTACCTCTGACTCAGAATCATCGTCAAGCTTCAACAGGTCCTCAGCAGTGCTCTTTTTCTTCTTGGACCTTCGGGTTGTCTTCTTGGCGGCTATGGCGGCGGCTCTGGCCTTCTTGGCGGCTTCATGGTCATACTTGACTTTCCAGAAGTCAGATTTGGCCTGTAAACAAGTAAAACAAGATAAAAAGTCATGCAAGTATTTAAAACTGCTGAGGAAAATACAAAGAGAAAGAGGTCAGGGTTTTTTTACCTCAGGCGTCGGGTTAAGTTTGCAGAAGGGGTTTAACCCGACTTTACTATAGTCTTCATATTTGTCGTTCACCAGAAGAGTTGACATTGAAATGATATCTTCTTCAGTGAGTTGAACAAAGCTATGACAATAAGAGTCATTTGGGCCTCCACCATACTCATACATCAATTTGGATCGGCGGCTTAGAGCGATGACCCACCACGAGACCCAGCAACGGGTCAAGTCAACACCGGTTATGTGACGCCCCCGATTCAATCGTACACTAATCATACACGCAAACGTGTACGATCAACATCAGGGACTCACGGGAAGATATCACAACACAACTCTACAAATAAAATAAGTTATACAAGCATCACATTACAATCCAGGGGCCTCGAAGGCTCGAATACAAGAGCTCGATCATAGACGAGTCAGCAGACGCAACAATATCTGAGTACAGACATAAGTTAAATAAGTTTTCCTTAAGAAGGCTAGCACAAACTGGGATACAGATCAAAAGAGGCGCAGGCCTCCTGCCTGGGATCATCCTAAACTACTCCTGGTCGCCGTCAGCGGGCTGCACGTAGTAGTAGGCACCTCCCGAGTAGTAGTAGTCGCCATCGACAGTGGCATCTGGCTCCTGGGCTCCATCATCTGGTCACAGCAATCGGGTATAGGAAGGGGGAAAAGAGAGCAAAGCAACCCGGAGTACTCATCCAAAGTACTCGCAAGCAAGGAGCTACACTACATATGTATGCATTGGTATCAACTGGAATAAGGCTATCATATGTGGATTGAACTGCAGAATGCCGGAATAAGAGGGGGATAGCTAGTCCTTTCGAAGACTACGCTTCTGGTAACCTCCATCTTGCAGCAGGAGAAGAGAGTAGATGGTAGGTTCACCTAGTAGCATCGCATAGCATAATCCTAACCGATGATCCTCCCCTCGTCGCCCTCTGAGAGAGCGACCACCGGTTGTATCTGGCACTTGGAAGGGTGTGTTTTATTAAGTATCCGGTTCTAGTTGTCATAAGGTCAAGGTACAACTCCAAGTTGTCATGTTACCGAAGATCACGGCTATTCGAATAGATTAACTTCCCTGCAGGGGTGCACCACATAAACCAACACGCTCGATCCCATTTGGCCGGACACACTTTCCTGGGTCATGCCCGGCCTTGGAAGATCAACACGTCGTAGCCCTACCTAGGCACAATAGAGAGGTCAGCACGTCGGTCTAAATCCTATGGCGTAGGGCTCTGGGCCCATCGCCCGTTGCACACCTGCATGTTGCGAGTGCGGCCGGAAGCGGAACTAGCCCCCTTAATACAAGAGCAGGCTTACGTTCCAATCCAGCGCGCGCCGCTCAGTCGCTGACGTCACGAAGGCTTCGGCTGATACCATGACGTCGAGTGCCCATAACTGTCCCCGCGTAGATGGTTAGTGTGTATAGGCCAGTGGCCAGACTCAGATCAAATACCAAGATCTCGTTAAACGTGTTATCTTGAAATAACCACGAATGCCGACCAGGGCCAGGCCCACCTCTCTCCTAGGTGGTCTCAACCTGCCCTGTCGCTTTGCCACAAAGATCCACTCGCGGGTACTCCTACGAGCCGACCCGTCTTTTAGTCATCACATGTATCATGTATAAAGTATATAGTATATACCCGTGATCACCTCCCGAGTGATCACGGCCCAATAGTATAGCATGGCACGCGGACAAGAATGTAGGGCCATTGATGATAAACTAGCATCCTATACTAAGCATTAGGATTGCAGGTAAAGGTAACAACAGTAGTAGCAAGGACAGGCTATGCATCAGGATAGGATTAACGGAAAGCAGCAACATGCTACACTACTCTAATGCAAGCAGTATAGAGAAGAGTAGGCGATATCTGGTGATCAAAGGGGGGGCTTGCCAGGTTGTTCTGGCAAGAGAGAGGGGTCGTCAACACTGTAGTCGTACTGGGTAGCAGCGGCGTCGGTTTCGGTGTCTAGCGAGAGAAGAGGGGGAAGAAACAATGAATATAATGCAAACAAATGCATGACGATGCATGACATGACAAGTAGCGGTGCTAGGGGTGCCCTAACGCGGTAAGAGGTGGTACCGGTGAAGGGGGCAACATCCGGGAAAGTATTCCCGGTGTTTTGTGTTTTCGGACAGATGAACCGGAGGGGGAAGTTGCGTGTTTGCTATGCAAGGGATGCGTGGCGGATGAACGGGCTGCTTATCTGGGTTTGTCTCGTCGTTCTGAGCAACTTTCATGTACAAAGTTTTTTCATCCGAGCTACGGTTTAAAAGATATGATTTTCTAAAGATTTTATTAATTTCTGGAATTTAATTAATTATTTAAATTAATTAAAAATTGGATTTATGACATCAATATGATGTCATGCTGACGTCGGCTGTCAACAGGGTTGACTGGTCAACTTGACCAGTGGGTCCCACTGGTCAGTGACACATTTTAGTTAAACAATTTAATTAACCTAATTAGTATTAATTAGGGGGTGGGCCCCACTCTCATACTAATTAATTAGCTAATTAACTAACCAGGTTAATTAGATAACTAATGTTTAATTAGTTTAACTATTTGATTAGTTTAATTAATCAAAATTAATTAAGTTAATTCATTCTTCAAATAATTAATTATTTGTATTTTTAATTTTAATTTTTCCTTTTAAAAAAATACGTTCTGGGGGGGCCCTTTGTCATTGGCCCAGGGGGCACTAGCCCAGTGGTCAGTGGCCCATTGGGGCTAGCGGGTGCGGGCATACGGCTATGCGGGCGCCCGCCCGAACGGGCGCACCTGGGAGTCGCCACGGCGCCGGCGCCGGGCGCCGTGCTCGCCGGCGGGCGCGACGCACTGCACGGGGGACGGCGACAGTAAGTGGCGGTGCAGGGAGCGGCGGTGGTCGGCGAGGCAACGGCAGGGCGGTGCGGGCGAGCACAGGGGAAGAGGTGGCGGCGGCCTCAGGCGGGGGGTGGAGGCATAGTGGGACGGGACGGACTGGAGGCGCAGTCGGACAAAGCCGGCGCGGCCAGGCGAAGGAGGGTGCGGTGTGGCTCGCCGGGAGCAGCAAGCGGCGCGGTTGGGCGGAGGCGGGTGCGACGAGCCACTAGCGACGACGGCAGCTAAAGCAGTAGTGGCGGGGGGGGCGATGCGAGTGGGCACGTGAGGCGCGGCCGCGAGCGCGGGTAGCGTGCACGTGTGGTGCGGGGCGCGCGACGCGAGCGGGGCATGGTGGTCGTGCAGGGCGAAGCGGAGCGGGGCGCGGTGAGCAGGGGAGCGGAGGGAGGCGCAGGCGCGATGCGGGGATGGGCGCCGCCGCGGGGGGAAGGAGCCGCAGGGGATGCCCTAGGTGAGCCGAAGCGGGGAAGAGGGCGCGGCCACGGCGCGTGCACGGGCGCGGGTCGGCGCGGACGCGAGATGACCGGACGAGGAGAGGGGGAGCTCACGGGGTAGCGTAGGGGTTCGAGGGCAGCGTTGCTTGGGGAGGAGGCCGGGGACGTTGCGCCCGAAGAGGGGCAGGCCGGCGAGGGAGCGCCGGCGACGGGCGGCGGCATCGGGCGTGCAGCGAGGGAGAAGGGGATCGGGGCTCCGGTCGGCGGCGTTGTTCTCCTCCCGATCCAATCGGGAGAGAGGGGGAGAGGGAGATATTTTGAGAGAGGGGAGTGGGGAGTGTCGGTGGGAGCTGGGGGAGTGGGGGAGTGGGGAGCGTCGTTCTCCTCCTTTTTTTTCTTTTGTATTACTTTCTTTCTTTTATTTCCTTTTCTGTTTTAATCCATTTTAAAGTTCTTAGGCACTTTATAAAAATGTGTTTATTACACCCTAATTAAATATGCAATTTATGGCACTGCCCGAACATTTTTTATTTAACTTTTGAAAACTTTTATAATTTAACTTTATTTTAATTTTTGTATTTGACTCGGTTTTGGACTAACGGTAGATTATCAACAGTAGCGTGGTGACGTGGCATGATTAGCATTGGATTACTATAGCACGATTATCCGGGCGTTACAAATCTCCTCCACTACAAGAAATCTCGTCCCGAGATTTAGGAGGTAGAAGGAAACAGTGCGGGGTATTCATCGCGAAGACGATCCTCGCGTTCCCAGGTGGCTTCGTCTTCAGAGTGAGTCGACCACTGGACTTTGAGGAACTTGATCACCTTCTGACGTGTGCGGCGTTCAGCTTGGTCGAGGATGCGGACCGGATGCTCTTTATAGGAGAGGTCCTGTTGCAATTCGAGCACTTCATGATCCACTGCTCGGATTGGATCCTTGAAGCAACGGTGGAGCTGTGACACGTGGAACACATCGTGAACCTGAGAAAGGTTTGGCGGAAGCTCCAGTTGATATGCCACTTTTCCACGCCTTTCGAGAATAGTGAAGGGACCGATATAGCGAGGAGCTAGCTTGCCCTTGATCCCGAAGCGGTGAGCACCCTTCATTGGTGTAACTCGAAGATAAGCCTTTCGCCAGGTTGATAGACCATGTCTTGGTGATGACGGTCATACTGACTTTTCTGACGTGACTGGGCAGTCTTGAGATTCTCGCGAATAATGTGAACTTGTTCTTCGGCCTGTTGGATAATATCCAGACCGAGGAGTGGACGTTCCCCAGTTTCTGACCAGTTCAGAGGGGTTCGAGACTTTCGTCCATATAGCACTTCGAAGGGGGACATCTTCAGACTAGCTTGATAGCTATTATTATAAGAGAACTCGGCATATGGAAGAGATTCTTCCCATTTCTTGCCGAAGGAAATTACACAAGCTCGAAGCATGTCTTTGAGAACTTGGTTGACACATTCAACATGTCCTTGTGACTGAGGATGAAACGTCGTACTAAACGATAGATGAGTTCCCATAGCTTCTTGGAAACTTGCCCAAAATCTTGAAGTGAATAAGCTGCCATGGTCTGAACTGATAACCAGTGGAATACCGTGAAGTGAAACAATTCTGGACATGTAGAGAGTAGCAAGCTGACTAGCACTGATTGTCTCTTTGACCGCTAGAAAATTTGCAACTTTAGAAAGCCGGTCAATGATGACAAGAATAGCATCATTACCTTTCTGCGATTTGGGAAATCCAGTGACGAAGTCCATTTCAACATGGTCCCATTTCCATTCAGGAATAGAGATAGGTTGCAGAGTTCCAGCAGGCCTTTGATGCTCTGCTTTGATACGGCGACAAACGTCACACTTAGCAACATAACGAGCAATATCATGCTTCATATTAGACCACCAGAATCTTTGACGGATGTCTTGGTACATCTTTGTACTACCAGGATGAATAGACAAAGGCGTATCATGAGCTTCTTTCATAACCCCTTTAGTCTGATCTAGGTTTTTCCACGAATGTGGTACCACTAGGCGGCCTTTGAAGTACAAAGCGCCATCATCGGCGATAGAGAAGAAGGAGGGCTTTCCTTCTGCTAGATGACGTTTAATCTTATGGACTTCAGAGTCACAACCTTGAATAGTCTTTATACCAGCTACGAGATCTGGTATGACAGCCAGGCTATTTAGAGAACCCTTAGTAACAACACGAAGATTCATCTTCTGAAACTCTGGGGGAGGGGGGCGAGTGCTCCAGGAGGAACAATATGAAGGTTCAGCTTTCTAAATTCTTCAACAAGCGAGGGCTGAACTTTGTGAACCTGTAGGTGATTGCAGTAAGACTTGCGGCTCAAGGCATCAGCCATTACATTAGCCTTGGCGGGGGTATAGGATATACCCACGTCAAAGTCTGCAACAGTCTCCATCCATCTTTGCTGACGGAGGTTCAGATCTGGCTGAGTAAACAGATACTTCAGACTTTGGTGGTCGGTGAAGATCTCGCAATGATTACCAAGAAGGTAATGTCGCCACTACTTCAGTGCATGAATGACAGCAGCAAGCTCGAGGTCGTGAACTGGGTAGTTTTCGTCATGAGGGCGCAGTTGACCAGAGGCATAAGCAATCACTCTGCGCTCTTGCATTAGGACACAGCCTAATCCTTGACGGGAAGCGTCGCAGTAAATGACGATGTCCTTCTTAGTATCAGGTGGAGCAAGCACTGGGGCAGAAGTCAACTTGTCTTTGAGCGCCTGGAAACTTTACTGACACTTGTCTGTCCAGTCGAACTTGACACCCTTATGCAACAGATTAGTTAGAGGCCTGGCAATCTTGGAGAAGTTCTCGACGAATCGACGGCAATAGCTGGCGAGACCGAGAAAACTTCGGACTTGCTTGACTTTCTTCGGAGGAGTCCAATCGAGAATAGCCTGAACTCGCTCAGGGTTGACGGCAATACCATCCTTGGAGATGACATGCCCAATATAGGTTACTTCGGGGAGCCAGAATTCAAACTTGGAATACTTAGCATACAGTTGATGCTCTCGAAGCTTTTCCAGCACAAGACGAAGATGTTCAGCATGTTCTTCCTTGTTCTTGGAAAATACAAGGATGTCGTCCAGATAAACCACGACGAACTTGTCGAGGTAATTCATGAATATGTAGTTCATTAGACGAGAGAAGGTGGCGGCAGCATTCGTTAAGCCGAATGACATGACGGTGTACTCGTATGATCCATACCGAGTCACGAAGGCGGTTTTTGGGATGTCCTCTTCACGAACACGGATCTGGTGGTAACCCAACCTCAAGTCGAGTTTGGAGAACACTGATGAGCCATCCAGTTGATCATAAAGATCATTGATCTGAGGAAGAGGATATTTATTCTGAATGGTAGATTGGTTTATAGGACGGTAGTCTTGGACTAATCGGTTTGTCACATCCTTCTTCTTAACAAAGAGAGAAGGTGCTCCCCAAGGAGAGAAACTTGGGCGAATGAAACCTTTGATAAGAGATTTGTTGATTTCCTCCTTAAGCTCAATGAGTTCATGTGGCGGCATCTTGTAGATTCGTTTGGCTATAGGGGTGGTGCCGGGTTTCAAGTCGATGATGAATTTGACAGCTCTAGCAGGGGGAATCCCTGGAAGTTCTTCTAGGAAGACGTCTTGGAATTCACGAACGACGGGAATGTTTTCAATGCCCTTGAGTGGTGCAGCATTCAACGCATTCAAGGCACAAAGACGTGTCTCGGCGTTCTGAACTAGATGAGCTTGGCAAGCAATTATTTCATCAGAAGGGTGTAGCAAATGGACGACCTTAGTGGTGCAAACTATAGAAGCAGTATGCGCTTTCAACCAATCCATTCCCAGAATGAGGTCGATGCTACAAGACTTCAGTACGATGGGAGAGACAAGGAATTCTAGTCCCTCGATTTCAACGGGGACATCGTTGCAAATCATGGAGGTCCGACATTGGCCCGCAGGAGTGTGTACTAATAGAGAAGTGTTCAGGTCCTCGCTTTTAATGCCATGCATGAATGCAAAATCCTCTGACATGAATGAATGTGATGCACCTGTATCAAATAAAACAGATGCTGGTGCTGAATTTACGAGGAGTGTACCCATCACGGTAGCGGGCTGGTCTAGAACTTCATTGAGATCAACGTGGTTGGCATGAACACGACCATAAGACTTGGCATTGTTGTTGCGGGGCTGGTTGCTTCCACGGCCAGTTGCTGGGAGGGCCAGTTGATTCTGGTTCTGATTGCAATCCCTAGCAGGATGACCTGGTTGACCACACTTGTAGCACAGACCATTATTGGGAGTGGGAACAGGAGCTTGGGGTGGCGGAGCTGGGAGCCTTGGCTGCCTAGTTGGAGGAGTAGGCAGACGAGGGGCAGCATAGGACTGCCTTGGGGCAGGTGCAGTTGGCTGGTACATGCTGTTGGGAATCCATATCTTACGCTTCTGTGAGGACGGGCCCGAAGATGAGCCCGTGTCACGGTTGCGCCTGTGAGAGCTCTGGTATTCCTGCAGACCAGTTTTGACATTGATGGCCTTGTTCACCAGGGTGGCGAAATCAGCAAAGTCATGCACTAGAAGTGCGAACTTGATGTCAGCTTCAAGGCCATCATGGAACTTCTCCTGTCTGCGTGCATCAGTTGCAATGTCTTCTTCAGCATTGCGGGATAAGTCAAGAAACTCCCGCTGATAAGCTTCAACAGTCTTGTTGCCTTTGGTGAGGTTGCGAAACTCATGCTTCTTACGGTCCATGACTCCCTGAGGAATGAAGCGAGCACGAAAGGCAGCTTGGAAGTCTGGCCAGGTGATGATTGTTCCAACTGGCAGAGTACGCCTGTGGCTGTCCCACCATTGAGTTGCGGGTCCCTTCAGGAAGAAGGAAGCAAAGGTGACATACCTGGCAGGGGCTACATCAGCAGACTCCATCTCATAGGTGATGTCACGGAGCCAGTCATCAGCATCCAGAGGCTGAGTTGAGCTGCGGTACACAGTTGGGTTCAGGCGCATGAAATCCTGCAGAGTTACTGGGGTTGGCTGATGGTTCATATTGGGGCGAGGAAACTGAGCCATCATATTCTCCATGAACTGACGATTCATCTCAATCTATTGGATCATACCAGCCATGTACTCAGGCGGTGGTGGGAAGTTGCCACCATGACCACGACCACCTGGTCTAACCATCCTGCTAATATATAACAGGGGTAGTTTAGCATTGAGAAATTTGCAAAGACAAGAATCATTCATGATGAAACATGCACAACGAAAGCAGCACGATAGATACTACATAGTAGTCGGCACATCTTACAAAAGATATCATACATAGAGTTCGGTACACAGAGTTCAGTACATAGACTAAGACATCATAGGCGGCACGCAGGCTCGCGGCAAATGCATCTAACACTAACATGCAAGTCTACATCAGTCCCACGCGGTACGGCGGAGGTAGGTGTAGCCCGACAGCTGGTAGTGACGTGAAGGGAAGACCGCCTCCACACGAGTAGCCTGGGGTCCGCAGATACTCTAGTGCAGAACCCGATGCGCAGGTGGTAGGAGAGGACCAAGCGCAGGAGAGTAGCCTCCCACATCTGGCCAGCCGACGCCCTGAGGCATCACGGTCCTGGCAGGGTAGATCATAGAACGCGACAGATCACCAGATCGGACAGAGGGGTGCAACAGCGTTAGAGCACGATACAGGTGCTGACGGGTGGTGTACAACTCATGGTGAAGAGCTCAGTTAGCTCTATCCAGCCCATCAGCATGCAGAACCAGGTTCTGATGGTAGAAGGGCTCTCGGGTGACAGTGCAGTAGGCCGCAGTGTAGTAACCCTCCGCACCAACATCGGATGCGATAGCAATGTGCCTGAAGGGGGAGGTGTCCAACTCCTGATACTCTCCATGAAGACGTGTCAGAGCAGCATAAGCAGCATCGTGGACCGCCATATCGATAGTCACTCCAACACCATGAGCAGTGTGCAGCACGGTAGTCGAGTCATACTCCCGAGAGTAGAGGTGGACGATGGCACGGTACTGCTCCTGGTTGAAGTCCTGATACTCCTCATAGACGGTGTACTCAGGGTGCCAGCGATAACCCAGATAGGTCATCATCTCAACCAACACAGCAGGTGATCCTGAGGCACCAATGGCCGTCGTGTGGCGCACGACCTGTCTCGTGGGTTCCATCTGAAAACAAAGATGTTTTCACAGGAGTCAAATGACAATGTGGATAATCTTCAAATACTAGTCTAAAGAATAACTAGCGCTTATCCAACTTTGGGGTGAACGTGGTCACGGGATCCTAATGTTAAAGTTAGTAAAATCGTCTAACCCGAGTAGGAGAGAGTTCAGAGTCCCAGAGTAAGGATCGAGGAGTAAAAGATCCTAATACCACCCAGATGGCGACGTGGGCCCGTAAGGCACACAGCCATGTTAGTAAAAGTTTTTGTAATGTCTAGACTCAACTCCGGCCAAGGAGTGTGGAAGGGGGATTCCTACAGGCAGTCGGCTCTGATACCAACTTGTGACGCCCCCGATTCAATCATACACTAATCATACACGCAAACGTGTACGATCAGGATCAGGGACTCACGGGAAGATATCACCACACAACTCTACAAATAAAAAAAGTCATACAAGCATCATATTACAAGCCAGGGGCCTCGAAGGCTCGAATACAAGAGCTCGATCATAGAAGAGTCAGCGGAAGCAACAATATCTGAGTACAGACATAAGTTAAACAAGTTTGCCTTAAGAAGGCTAGGACAAACTGGGATACAGATCGAAAGAGGCACAGGCCTCCTGCCTGGGATCCTCCTAAACTACTCCTGGTCGCCGTCAGCGGGCTGCACGTAGTAGTAGGCACCTCCCGAGTAGTAGTAGTCGTCATCGACAGTGGCATCTGGCTCCTGGGCTCCATCGTCTGGCCGCAGCAATCGGGTATAGGAAGGGGGAAAAGAGAGCAAAGCAACCGTGAGTACTCATCAAAAGTAATCGCAAGCAAGGAGCTACACTACATATGTATGCATTGGTATCAACTGGAATAAGGCTATCATATGTGGACTGAACTGCAGAATGCCGGGATAAGAGGGGGATAGCTAGTCCTTTCGAAGACTACGCTTCTGGTAACCTCCATCTTGCAGCAGGAGAAGAGAGTAGATGGTAAATTCACCAAGTAGCATCGCATAGCATAATCCTAACCGATGATCCTCCCCTCGTCGCCCTGTGAGAGAGCGACCACCGGTTGTATCTGGCACTTCGAAGGGTGTGTTTTATTAAGTATCCGATTCTAGTTGTCATAAGGTCAAGGTACAACTCCAAGTCGTCCTATTGCCGAAGATCACGGCTATTTGAATAGATTAACTTCCCTGTAGGGGTGCACCACATAACCCAACACGCTCGATCCCATTTGGCCGGACACACTTTCCTGGGTCATGCCCGGCCTTGGAAGATCAACACGTCGCAGCCCTACCTAGGCACAACAGAAAGGTCAGCATGCCGGTCTAAATCTTATGGCGTCGGGGTCTGGGCCCATTGCCCACTGCACACCTGCACATTGCGAGGGCGGCCGGAAGCAGAACTAGCCCCCTTAATACAAGAGCAGGCTTACGTTCCAATCCGGCGTGCACCGCTCAGTCGCTGACGTCACGAAGGCTTCGGCTGATACCACGACGTCGAGTGCCCATAACTGTCCCCGCGTAGATGGTGAGTGCGTATAGGCCAGTGGCCAGACTCAGATCAAATACCAAGATCTCATTAAACGTGTTATCTTGAAATAACCGCGAACGCCGACCAGGGCCAGGCCCACCTCTCTCTTAGGTGGTCTCAACCTGCCCTGTCGCTTCGCCACAAAGATCCACTCGCGGGTACTCCTACGAGCCGACCCGTCTTTTAGTCATCACAATTATCATGTACAGAGTATATAGTATATACCAGTGATCACCTCCCGAGTGATCACGGCCCGATAGTATAGCATGGAAGACGGACAAGAATGTAGGGCCACTGATGATAAACTAGCATCCTATACTAAGCATTAGGATTGCAGGTAAAGGTAACAACAGTAGTAGCAAGGACAGGCTATGCATCAGGATAGGATTAACGGAAAGCAGTAATATGCTACACTACTCTAATGCAAGCAGTATAGAGAAGAGTAGGCGATATCTGGTGATCAAAGGGGGGGCTTGCCTGGTTGCTCTGGCAAGAGAGAGGGGTCGTCAACACTGTAGTCGTACTGGGTAGCAGCGGCGTCGGTCTCGGTGTCTAGAGAGAGAAGAGGGGGAAGAAACAATGAATATAATGCAAACAAATGCATGATGATGCATGACATGACAAGTAGCGGTGCTAGGGATGCCCTAACGCGGTAAGAGGTGGTACCGGTGAAGGGGGGAAACATCCGGGAAAGTATTCCCGGTGTTTCGCGTTTTCGGACAGATGAACCGGAGGGGGAAAGTTGCGTGTTTGCTATGCTAGGGATGCGTGGCGGACGAACAGGCTGCTTATCCGGGTTCGTCTCGTCGTTCTGAGCAACTTTCATGTACAAAGTTTTTTCATCCGAGCTACGGTTTAAAAGATATGATTTTCTAAAGATTTTATTAATTTCTGGAATTTAATTAATTATTTAAATTAATTAAAAATTGGATTTTATGACATCAGCATGATGTCATGCTGACATCAGCAGTCAACAGGGTTGACTGGTCAACCTGACCAGTGGGTCCCACTGGCTAGTGACACATTTTAGTTAAACAATTTAATTAACCTAATTAGTATTAATTAGGGGGTGGGCCCCACTGTCATACTAATTAATTAGCTAATTAACTAACCAGGTTAATTAGATAACTAATGTTTAATTAGCTTAACTATTTGATTAGTTTAATTAATCTAAATTAATTAAGTTAATTAATTCTTTAATTACTTATTTGTTTTTACTTTTTATTTTTTATTTTTCCTTTTTAAAAAAAATTACGTTCTAGGGGGGCCCTTTGTCATTGGCCCAGGGGGCACTGGCCCAGTGGTCAGTGGCCCATTGGGGCTAGCGGGTGCGGGCATACGGCGATGCGGGCGCCCGCCCGAACGGGCGCGCCTGGGAGTCGCCACGGCGCCGGCGCCGGCGCCGGGCGCCGTGCTCACCGGCGAGCGCGACACAGTGCACGGGGGGCGGCGGCAGTAGGTGGCGGTGCAGGGAGCGGCGGCGGTCGGCGAGGCAACGGCAGGGCGGCGCGGGCGAGCGCAGGGAAAGAGGTGGCGGCGGCCTCAAGCGGGGGGCGGAGGCATGGTGGGACGGGACAGACGGCAGGCGCGGTCGGACAAAGCCGGCGCGGCCAGGCGAAGGAGGGTGCGGGGTGGCTCGCCGGGAGCAGCAAGCGGCGCGGTTGGGCGAAGGCGGGTGCGAAGAGCCACTGGCGACGGCGGCAGCTAAAGCAGCAGTGGCGGGGAGCGATGCGAGTGGGCATGTGAGGCGCGGCCGCGAGCGCGGGTAGCGTGCGTGTGTGGTGCGGGGCGCGCAACGCGAGCGGGGCATGGTGGCCGTGCAGGGCGAAGCGGAGCGGGGTGCGGTGAGCAAGGGAGCGGAGGGAGGCGCGGGGGTGCCCTAGGTGAGCCGAAGCGGGAAGAGGGCATGGCCACGGCGCGTGCACAGGCATGGGACGGCGCGGGCGCGAGGTGACCGGACAAGGAGCGGGGGAGCTCACGGGGTAGCGTAGGGGTTCGAGGGCAGCGTTGCTTGGGGAGGAGGCCGGGGACATTGCGCGCGAAGAGGGGCAGGCCGGCGAGGGAGCGCCGGCAACGGGCGGCGGCGTCGGGCGCGCAGCAAGGGAGAAGGGGATCGGGGCTCCGGGCGGCGGCGTCGTTCTCCTCCCGATCCAATCGGGAGAGAGGGGAGAGGGAGATATTTTGAGAGAGGGGGGAGTGGGGAGTGTCGGTGGGAGCTGGGGGAGTGGGGGGGGTTTATGGGTGCGGGGTGGGCCGGCCTGGTGGGTCGTGGCCCAGTTGGGCCGGTGGCCTGCTGGGCCGGAGCCTCGGGGGTTTTCTTTTCCTTTTTTTTCTTTTGTATTTCCTTTCTTTCTTTTATTTCCTTTTCTGTTTTAATCCATTTTAAAATTCTTAGACACTTTATAAAAATGTGTTTATTACATCATAATTAAATATGCAATTTATGGCACTGCCCGAACATTTTTTATTTAACTTTTGAAAACTTTTATAATTTAACTTTATTTTAATTTTTGAATTTGACTCGGTTTTAGACTAACGGTAGATTATCAACAGTAACCGTGGTGACGTGGCATGATTAGCGTTGGATTACTGTAGCACGATTATCCGGGCGTTACAGGTTAAGCCATTCCCCAATAAGGCATTAATCCTTTTTATAGATGGAATAAGCTTCTTGCGTTCAGCAGCGGTGCGCACAAACTTGGAGTCCAGACGCTCCAAGCGGTAACCCGGCAGTGGTTTTTCATTGGCTGGAGATGTATCTTGGCAATAGAACCAAGTCTGGTTCCAATCCTTGGGATGACTCGGTAAGACTATTAGGGGAAAGGCGGCGCCCTGTCGACGCTGAATTGAGATTCCACCAAGTTCCAAGCTAGGGCCATTGGTACACTCGTTCTGGTGGTTCAGATAAAAATACTCTCTGAAGAGTTCCACAGTCGGCTCTTCTTGAAGATCCACCTCACAGAGAACTTGGAAGTTGCAGATTTTGGATATGGAATTGGGACCAAGGTCTTGAAGGTGGAGTTTGAAAAAATGAATAACGCCTCTGAAGAACTTTGAGCCGGGTGGTGAAAAACCCTGATTCATGTGGTCAGAGAAGACAATAACTTCACCATCTTTTGAATTAGGCCATTCTTCATCCGGGTCAGGTGCACAATAATACATGATATTCTTCCCTAGCAAAAATCCTATGGTGAAGAATTCCTTCAAGTTGTCCTCAGTTATTGTGGAGGGAACCCAGTTGCAGACATTGGTGCTTTTGATGGCATGATGATCAAAAGACGAACTGAAAAGAAAATAACGTGCCGGGTCAATTCAATGGTGATGGTGAAGTTAAAAGATGATGGTGCAAAAGAGTAATGGCGGCTTAAGTAAGGGCTAATGTCATATAAGGAAAAGTCAGCCGGCGCAATAAGCCGCCATAACTACAGATATTTGAAGGAAACCAGAAACAGAATTGGCTAAGTATTGAGGCAAACAAGTTTCCTAATTTCTTGATATTATTCTGGATCAAATGGTCGTTCAAAATGGAAAATATTCTAGACCTAAAAATCTAGCACGGATGAGTTCATGAGTTCTAATGAGGCCTTTGAACCAGAGAAATGGATCTGTTGGTATCAAGAATGGGCACAAAACAACTACCGCATGAATATATGTTCTTTTTGGATCAAAAAGAAGCCGCGGTAGAAGAACTACAAGGAAACCGTGATGAACTATGAAGAACAGGCAGAAACCTAGAAACCCTAATGCGGATCTGAGGAGCAGGAAGGTCAACACTTACAATCATGGATCTTCTACGGAGGTCGCCGCCATTCTCTGGACCGATTCAGGTTGATGCAGCGGCCAAGATCGACTGAGACAAGGTGCTTTGCGACGGCGGCGGAGCTCGATCAGTGGTAGGGTTGCGAGAGGAAGAAGACGAAGAAAGAGAAGAATGAGAAAGACCGAGGCGTGCCTATTTATAAGGGAATAAGCAAACAGGCGGGCGTGAAAATCGAGGAAGACCCGAATAATGATTATCCAACTAAACCGACGCCTAGATTCTTGGAAGACATTAAATGATAAAGATCCGTTGAGGATGACGTCATGGTGGGTTACAGAATTTCTACAAAGAGAGGAAGATGGATTTCATTTAAGTATTGAAGATTGACAAAGAACAAAGTTCAAAGTCAACCTGGGGCCTAATGTTGGGAATATAGCTATTAGGTAAGACCCGCCCAGGAGGGGCCGGGTCAACCCCAATGGCGGGTTACAAAAGGAGCCCAGTAAGATTCAAGGTGATAGTTTATTAAGACTTTTAGAAGGCCTAAGCCCAGAGGCGGCTTAAGGCCCAATATTATAAACCATTGTATGTAAAGAAAGACTTGTAAAGAAAGGCATATAAAGAAGTCACCGAGCCGGAGATGTTTTAGGAATCCGGCTGGGACTCTGTGGGCCGCCTGGCATCAACCCATGTATATAAGGGGACGACCCGGCGGCGGCTTAGGGCAAGAATCAACAGATCGATAACCAAGCCGGTGGATTCGCTCCTTGGTCATCGAAACACCAGCAATTCCAACACAACTAGACGTAGGCTTTTACCTTCATCGTAAGGGGCCGAACTAGTATAAAACCTCTCGTGTCCTTTGTCCCGATTAACCCCTTTAAGCTTCCTAGTTGTGATGGCCCTACGACTAAGTCCTTTCGCTAGGACATCTGCCATGACAATTCCACGACAAACCGTGTGTGTAACCACGACGATCTCTTTTCGACGAGGTTCAGGAAGAGAACATGGTGGGGTTATGTTTGAACATAAGTAGTGCAGGATCACTTCTTGATCATTACTACTTTGCGACCATTGCGTAGTTTCTCATCTTATTCTTATATTCGTAAGCTAGCCACCATACAATGCTTAGTGCTTGCTGCAACTCCACCTTATATCCATACCTTACCTTTATGCTTTGATAGTCTTGACACCGTGGGTAATGGAATTGCTGAGTCCCCGTGGCTCACAGTATACTACAAACACAGTTGCAGGTGCCGATGAGACTGATGCAGGTGATGCCACTGAGCTCAAGTGGGAGTTCGACGAAGACCTTGGCCATTACTATGTTTCCTTTTCGGATGATCAGTAGTGGTGCCCAGTAGGGTCGATCGGGACTTAGCATGGGTGGTTGTCTTTTATTCGTTTGATTTCGTCCATAGCCGGACTTTGTGTTCATCTTGAATTATTGTATAATTTGATGATATGTGTGTGACATTGTGGCGATTGTAAGCCAAAGCTCGTATTCTATCTATTCAGTACATGAGATGAGCAAAGATACAACCACTCTTGCGACCATACCAATATGCGCTTATGCCCCAAGTCATGCCTCGACACGTATGGAGTATAGTCGCATATTGGGTGTTACAAGTTGGTAATCAGAGCCATCCCGACTTAGGAGCCCCTGCTTGATCGAACCATTGACATTGTTGATTCTAGAACAAAACTATTTTGAGTCTTAGGAATATATATATATCGGAGAGTAGGATTCTTTTTACTCCTCAACCCCTTCGTCGCTCTGGTGAGGACTCCTGACGTAGATGTTTTGACATCCCTCTCCTCATTTTCACTAAAAAAATTAGGATCACGCGGGTATCTTGGGATCGTTATGATATTGTTGTGACGAGAACATTGTTCTTGGTGCCTCCTGGAATTTAGGGGTTGTGGCAGTGTTCCGGGGAGTTGAGCTCCGAGGTGTTGTCGTCACAATTTTATCGTTGCAGTTCCGGTATACCTGAGCTCGCCGACATCGAAAATCTCTTATATGCAGTTAGTGGTGAGATAACCTCGATGCCACCCAGTACCGGGGAGGGAGTTCGGGAGTATTGTCATAGCTCGTATAGCGGATGCTTTTTGAAGGTATGAGGTACACGATTTTCGGAGGTTTCTTGGTTATGTGTTGACGGATGGATATAGTTGGAGCACAGGTCTTGTTAGTTGTGTGAGATATATTGTGCCTCCATGTATCCCCAACACTAGATTGCATAACCAAAAAGTTTCGGGAGTTAATATGTGGGAATTCAAGTAGCTCTTAGTTATTCTTCCAACAGATAATTGGTATGGGACTGGGGATCCTTACCATTTATTTGTTCCAGTTGTACCCTGTTGTTTTATTCATCAATCTCTTTTCAAGTGGCTTCTCACTCAAATGGTTGTATCATATTGACTTTGGAATGCATTCGTTCAATCTCTCTGTTCGGATGTTTATTGTGAAGACTCCTTTGCACATGTTTATCCATTGATTCAGCTTGCCTATCATTTCTATGGTGGTTCTAATGGATGTTACCTTCTTCAGGATGGCTCCCCCAACGCGTCCGCATTCGGAATGTACCGATGGAGAGCAGTCGAACCTGCCGCCTCCTCCTCCGCCTCTGGGGGCATGGCAAGCTTTGATGGCGACCACCAATGCCAATAATTGATGCTGATTTAGCTCATGGAAGAGCGGAATCAAGACCAAGGCAACCAAGGGAATCAAGGCCAAGGGCAATTCAACAATCAGCCTCAGTTTGCTACCCTCAACCAGTTTCTTACAAATTACCCAAAGTCTTTCAGCGCTTGTGTTGAGGCCATGGACACTGATGATTGGCTCGTGGACATCAACAAGCATTTTAAATGCAGCAATGTCAGGCCTGAGGACTACGTCAAGTTCGCGTCTTTTCAGCTCAAGGACCAAGGAGCAGATTGGTATCCGTAGTACAAAGACTCTAGAGGGGTTCGAGTGATTACCTGGACTGATTTCTGCTGGGACTTTTGAGCTCATCACATTCCAACAAGTGTTGGCGAAAGCAAGCATGAGGAATTCCGCAATCTCAAGCAAGGAAGCATGTTTGTGCATCTATACAATGTCAAGTTTCAGAATCTTGCTCGCTTCGCAAGGCAAGACGTTCCTAATGAAAAGAGCATGATCTGTCACTTCAGAGGTGGCCTCAGAGAGGATCTGTAGTTACCCTCGTTCTTGTGGAGCCTACTCAGTCTGATCAGTTCTATAATATGGCCCTCAAGCAAGAAGCTGCTTAGCTCAAGTGTGAAGCTTCCAAGAAAAGGCTCATGGATGCAGTCGACTCGTCTTCTTCCTCTCAAGTGGTCTCAAAGCAACAGAAGTTTTGGCTTCCTCCACCTCCTTTGTTTCACCAGCCCTATCAGCAGAAGCACTTAGGTGGTCGTGGATCTTCCCACCCACGCAACCCAGGCTATCAGAACAAGTCCCAGTCTCAGGCTCCAGGGACAGGTGGTCCTCCTCCTCCTTATCATCGCCCGCTCTCAGAGGTTACTTGCAACAAGTGTGGTTAGAAAGGTCATTATGCAAACAAGTGCACCCAGAGGCGCCTTCCGCCTCCTCCTCATGTGAGGTCTTCAAGCAATGCAGTCGTCAAGCATAATCCCAAGCATGTAAAGGTGAACATGATGAATGCAACTCAAGCAGAAGATTCTTCCGATGTGATCATGGGTAACCTCACAGTTAACTCTTTTCCGGCAAAAGTATTATTTGATAGTGGTGCATCGCATTGTTTCATGTCAAGACCTTTTGTTGCCAAGCATGATTTCATGACGGAAAATATTCCTGTTCCATTAAAGGTTGTGTCCCCGGGGTTGCAAATGACATCTAATGCATTCCTTCTGGATGTCAACATCAAGATGGGCAACTATTCGTTTCTGGCTTCTCCGAAGGTTCTTGGGGATTCTGATATTGATCTCATTCTTGGCATGGATTGGATTTATAAGCACAAGGCTTCTCTTGATTGTGTTGCAAAGGAGATTAAATTGAAACATCCATCTGAAGATGTGATTATCTTTGCGGCTCGAGATGAAACCATTCAATTGTTCTCTCTCAATGAGACAGGCGAGATCGATGCTATTTCTCAGATTCCAGTTGTTTGTGAGTATCAAGATGTCTTTCCTGAACAGCTTCCGGGTATGCCTCCTCACCGGCCAGTCGAGTTCGTTATTGATCTTGAGCCCGGTACAGAACTCGTTTGCAAGCGCCCATACAAGCTTGGGCCAAAAGAGCTGAAAGAATTGAAGAAACAGCTCGATGAACAAGAACGTCTGGGTCTGATCAGACCAAGTTCATCTCCTTGGGGATGTGGTGTTCTCTTTGTACAGAAGAAAGATGGCACGGAACGACTTTGCGTCGATTACCACCCATTGAACAAGAAGACAATCAAGAATAAATACCCACTTCCCAATATCAATGAGTTATTCGAGCAACTCAAAGGCGCAAAGGTGTTTTCCAAGCTTGACCTCCGTATGGGGTATTATCAGATTCACATTCATGAAGAAGATATCACAAAGACATCATTGAAAACAAGCTTTAGTTCTTATGAATATATTGTCATGTCTTTCAGGCTTGTTAATGCCCCTCCAACATTCTCTCGTATGATGAACTTCATCTTCAACCCCTACACCAATGAATTTGTCCTAGTGTATGATATGTCTCCGTCGTATCTATAATTTTTGATTGTTTCATGCTAATATTATACGAGTTTTCCATACTTTTGGCAAATTTTTATATGATTTATTGGACTAACCTATTGATTGTAGCGACCAAACCTCAAATGGTCCAATCTCTGTGCTCCGATGTCATCCCTGGATCAGTAATGCTGACACCAGACAGTACTTGAAGGATTTTTAACAGAGTAGCAATCACACACTTATTGCATCGAGTCTCAAAAGAGAACTTATTACAATAAATATGGCTTAAGGCCATCTAATAACGATAACAATGGAAGGCTTGGAAGATAAGTGAGTCCATCAAATCCAACAGCATCACTGAGTATAGAACCACGACCTAAAAGGCACCTTACTCGTCGTCTGAAAAGTCTGCAACATGAATGTTGCAGCCCGAAACGGGTCAGCGCATGGAATATGCTGGCAATGTAACACATAGGGAGCAATGAAACAATAAGGCTATACTACATGCATATTTGGCTGGTGAAAAGCTCTATGGTTACAGTTTTGCGTAAAGCCAATTTTTCCCTACTGCAAAGGAATAAATTTTATTTAACTATCATGGTGGTTGTTAAACATTGAGAGTGTAGACACGCTCTCAATCCCAATTAAACATCATCATTAAAAACCCAACAAATTAATTAGAGTAACATGATGAGATTCACATGATAATCCAAGTACTAGATACTCAAGATGTCCATAACCGGGGACACGGCTAACCATGATTAGTTTATACATTCTGCAGAGGTTTGCGCACTTTTCCCCACAAGACTCAATCTCCTCCGTTGGGATTCTCGCACTACATGATGTTTGAGAAACGGATGACCGAGACATAGTCTTTCAGAAGCGCTCACACCTTACGATCGGGTAGACCGTTACACCTACTTTCCCCTACATCTGCTAGTCTACCACTGTAAGAGTTCGCATGACTTAATCAACTATGCTAGAGCCCATAGTAGCTTGTGGCTGCACATGGAAGTTTCTAGTATGAATAACCTCATGATCCCTTTGAGTCTGGGTGGCGGTCCAAAAGAAAACATGCAATCGCTGGAATACCCAGGTGCCTCAATCCATCCAGATGTGTATTTAAGTTGCCACCTTAGATAAACCATTAATTTAACAAACTCACATCTGTCATGGATACACTCACACAATCCACGTCTACTAGCATAGCATGGCAATATAAGCAACGTAGAAGTAACTCGCAAAGGTTTGATAATAACGGGTAATAGGTACTACCTCATCTACTTCCCAAACCCACAATTTAATTAGATCCTAATCATGCAATGTGTGAGGATTGATCTAATGCAATAAAACTGGGTAGTAGGATGTATGATCAAAGTGTTACTTGCCTTGTTGATGATCCGCAAAACCTAGCAATTCGAAGTAGCAAGCGGCGCACTCCAAGTACTCTATCGCAAACAACTAAGCATACAATAAGAACTCAACTAATGCATAGGTAAAACTCAAGTAAGAGATATAACCAGAAAGTTCAACTTAAAAACTCCGGTTGGCAAAAAGAATCAAGTCGAACAAGCAATGAAAGACAAACGACAAAAGAAACAGGCTTCGTTTACTATTCTGGATCTAAGTCAAATTTTACAAAGGCAAAAACTTATTTGAGTTGGTTAAACGGAAAGAGGGTTTCGAGACGAAACTCCAGGCGCTTGAATCGCCTGATTCCGATAAACGAGCGAAAAGTTATACTAGAACGAAAATCGAATCAGAAATCGCGATCAGAAAAACCACGGATTTAATCCGAGAAAAAGAAAAATGACGAATAGATTAACGAACAAACGTTCGTTATCTGGATCTAAACGATGAACGCATTCGTTAAAACGAACGAACGAGCGAACGCTTGCTAATTAACTAAACCGAGAAAAAAACCGATCTATAAAAAAACGAATCTAAAAAAACAAAATAACCGACAGAAAAACCGAACGGTTTTTCTAAAAAAACGGCGGCGGCGGCCAACCTCGTTGGCGGCGAACTCCAGCGGCGGCGTCGGCGCTTAGGGTTTGGGGCAGCACGGCGCGGCTCTGGGCTGCCTCGGCCCGGGGTCGCGGTATATAAAGCCCCCCCCCCCCCCCCCGAGGAGTCCGGGCCGGATACGGCCCCTAGGTCGGTTCAGGCGTTTTTTTATTTTTAATAATTATGCTCAGGAAAAAATAAAAGGAATACTAAACGGATTCCAAAAATGCCGAAATAAATTCTCCCCGGCTTCTAAAATCAAGCCGCACGGGATGAACATTTATTTGGGGCCTAAATGCAATTTTGAAAAACGCGCATTTTTCCTAAATTCAAAGAAAATAGCAAATAAAACCAAAATAAAATCTTATTTGATTTTTTTTATTAAATCTTCAATATTTCTTTATTTTGGGAAAGTCATTTTATTCCCTCTCTCATATTTTGATAATAGAAATAATTGAAGATAATATAAATAAAATCAAATGATCCCATTTTCAAAATTTGAGAACGCTCAAATATGAAAATAACGAAATCCCCAACTCTCTCCGAGGGTCCTTGAGTTGCGTGAAATTTCTAGGATCAACCAAGATGCAATTAAAATATGATATGCAATGATGATCTAATGTATAACACTCCAAATTGAAAATTTGGGATGTTACATTGATCCAGTGCCAAGTGTCAGTTCCTGTTTTCTGCATGTTTTTGTATCGCAGAGTATCCATATCAAACGAAGTCCAAATGCAATAAAATTTCAGGGTGAATTATTTTGAAATATATGTGATTTTGGGGAGTTGGAATCACTGCCAACGGAGGCCTGTGGTGGGCACAACCCACCAGGGCGCGCCAGAGGAGCCAAGCGTGCTGTGGTGGGTTGTGCCCACCTCGTACGTCGGTTGGACCTCTACTTCAGGCCCAAGGAAGCTTATATTCGGAAAAATCGTGTTAAAATCTCAGTGCAATCGGAGTTACGGATCTCTGAGAATATAAGAACAGTTTTCGGCCAGATCTGGAGAATGCGAAACAGAAGAGAACAGAGAGGGAGATCCAATCTCGGAGGGGCTCCCACCCCTCCGTGGCCATGGAGACCAAGGACCAGAGGGGGAACTCTCCTCCCATCTAGGGGGGCTAAGGAAGAAGAAGGAGGAGGGGGCTCTCTCTCCCTCGCTTCCGGTGGCGCCGAAGTGCCACTGAGGCAACAATCGGGACGACGATCTACATCAACAATCTTGCTACCGTCAACACCAACTTTCTCCCCCTCTATGCAGCGGTGTAACACCTCTTCTCCCCGTTGTAATCTCTACTTAAACATGGTGCTCAACTCCATATATTATTTCCCAATGCTCTATGGTTATCCTATGATGTTTGAGTAGATCCGTTTTGTCCTGTAGGTTAATCGTGATCTTGGTTGGTATGATTGTTATTTTATTTATGGTGCTGTCCTACGGTGCCCTCCGTTCTCGCGCAAACGTGAGGGGCCCTCACTATAGGGTGTTGCAATATGTTCATGATTTGCTTACGGTGGGTTGCGAGAGTGACAGAAACTTAAACCCGAGTAGGTGGGTTATGGCGTATGGGAGTAAAGAGGACTTGATACTTAATGCTATGGTTGGGTTTCACGACCTGAATGATCTTTAATAGTTGAGGATGCTTGCTAGAGTTCCAATCATAAGTGCATATGCTCCAAGTAGAGAAAGTGTGTTAGCTCATGCCTCTCCCTCATATAAAATTACAAGAATGATTACTAGTACTTGTTATCGATTGCCTAGGGACAAATAACTTTCTTGTTGACAAAAACTCTCTACTAAAACTAACTTAGTTGTGTCTTTATCTAAACAGCCCCTAGATTTTTTACGTGCTCTTTATTATCTTGCAAACCTATCCCATCACACCTACAAAGTACTTCTAGTTTCATATTTGTCTAGGTAAAGCGAACGTCAAGTGTGCGTAGAGTTGTATCGGTGGTCGATAGAACTTGAGGGAATATTTGTTCTACCTTTAGCTCCTCGTTGGGTTCGACACTCTTATTTATCGAAAAAGGCTACAAACGATCCCCTATACTTGTGGGTTATCAATGTATCTTGATGATATCCTGGTATTCTCCAAGAATAAAAAGGATCATGCCAAACATTTGCGATTGGTGCTCGACAAGCTCAGAGAGTATCAATTCTACGCAAAGTTCTCCAAATGTGAGTTTTGGCTTGATGAAGTTCTTTATCTTGGTCACATCATCTCTGCCAAGGGCATTTTGGTTGATCCGGAGAAGGTTTCTGCAATTGTGAACTGGGAGCCTCCTTAGAACGTCAAGCAGCTCTGCAGTTTCCTTGGGCTTGCAAGCTATTGCAGAAGGTTTGTGGAAAACTTCTCGAAAATTTCTAAGCCTCTCTCCAACCTCCTCCAGAAGCATGTCAAGTACTCCTGGACTCCTGAGTGTGACATTGCCTTCAATTCACTCAAAGAGAAACTCGTCACAGCTCCTGTCCTTACTCCTCCTGATGAGTCCAAGCCCTACCAAGTTTTCTGCGATGCCTCATTGCAAGGTCTCGGTGCAGTGTTAATGCAAGAGAAGAAAGTTGTGGCCTATACTTCTCGGCAGTTGAAGCCAAATGAGAGGAACTACCCCACTCACGATCTTGAGTGGGCGGCTGTTGTCCATCCATTAATCACATGGAGACATCTTTTGTTGGGTAGGAAAGTGGACATCTTCACCGATCACAAGAACCTCAAATATATCTTCACTCAACCCAACCTCAACCTCCGACAAACTCGTTGGGTCGAAATGATCCAAGAGTACAATCCAAGCATTGAATACACTCCAGGCAAGGCTAATGTGATTGCAGATGCATTGAGTAGAAAGGCATATTGCAACAGCTTAATTCTCAAGCCATTCCAACCCGATCTTTGTGAAGCTTTCCGCAAGCTCAACCTCCAAGATGTTCCTCAAGGTTTTCTTGCCAACCTTCAAGTCACTCCAAATTTGGAAGACCAAATTCGTGAGGCACAACTCCTTGATACCATGGTGAAGAAGGTGAAACATGATGTTGCCAAGGGCCTTCCCAAATAAAAGTGCTATTGCATTGATGACAAGGACACCTTATTCTTCGAGGACCGGCTAGTGGTTCCTAAAGGTGATCTCAGGAAGGTCATAACGAACGAAGCGCACAATTCTCTTCTTTCCATCCACCCAGGAAGTTCGAAGATGTACCATGACCTCAAGCAGTCATATTGGTGGACTCGAATGAAGCGAGAGATCGCTCAATTCGTGAATGAATGTGATGTTTGTCGAAGGGTGAAATCAGAACATCAACGACCAACTGGTCTCCTCCAACCTCTTGCTATTCCAGAATGGAAGTTTGATCATATCGAAATGGACTTTGTCACTAGCTTTCCCATGTCCAAGCGTGGGAATGATGCTATCTTCGTTGTCATTGACAAGCTTACAAAAGTGGCTCATTTCCTTCCAGTGAAAGAATATATCACAGCAGCTCAGTTGGTAGAGCTATACACCTCCAGAATTGTCTCATTGCACGGGATTCCTCAACTGATCTCCTCAGACCGCGAAAGCATTTTCACTTCCAAGTTTTCGGACTCCTTCCAGAAGGCCATGGGCACAAACATTCGTTTCAGCACGACCTTTCATCCTCAAACAAGCGACCAAGTTGAAAGAGTCAATCAAATCCTCAAAGACATGCCCAGAGCTTGTGTCATCTCTTTCGGTATGAAGTGGGAAGATTGCCTCCCATATGCCGAGTTCTCCTACAACAATAGCTACCAAGCAAGTTCGGGCAAGGCCCCTTTTGAAATTCTATATGGCAGAAAGTGTCGTACTCCTCTCAACTGGTCCGAGACTGGTGAACGCCAACTTCTTGGCAATGACTTGATCACAGAAGCTGAAGAAATGTGCGAAGTCATCCGCAAAAATCTCAAAGCCGCGCAAATCGCGCCAAAAGAGTTACTACGATAGAAAGCACCGTGACTTGGCTTTTGAGATTGGATACCATGTCTATCTCCACGTCTCTCCCATTAAAGGCACTCAACGCTTCGGTGTCAAAGGGAAGCTTGCCCCTAGATATGTGGGTTCTTTCAAGATCATTGGCAAAAGAGGCGACCTCGCCTATCAACTTGAGTTCCCTTCCAACTTCTCAAATGTGCACGATGTGTTTCATGTGTCACAGCTTCGCAAATGCTTCAAGATGCCTGAGTGCACTATCAACTTCGAAGAGATTGACCTCCAAGAAGACTTGTCTTATCAATATGCGCTTATGCCCCGAGTCGTGCCTCGACACGTATGGAGTATAGTCGCATATTGGGCGTTACATTATTAGTAGCCACTTTGATAAAAATCTTGAAGCTGACATTAAAGAGACATATGGGTCTATATTGCTGGACCCGCTCAACCTCCTTAATTTTTGGCAACAAAATGATCTCGCCAAAATTAAGCCTAAATAGATCAAGTTGGCTAGCATGAAGACAATTGAACAACTCCAATAGGCCAGTCTTGATGATATCCCATAAATTCTGATAGAATTCCGCCGGGAAGCCATCAGGGCCTGGAGCTTTTTTATGTTCCATTTGAAACACCGCAGCTCTCACCTCCTCCTTAGAGAAAGGTGTCGTGATGATATCGTTCTCTTCTGCTGTGACTTGTGGAATATCATCTATTCGGGTCTCGACAAGGGTGAAGTTCCCTTCACCAGCTGCCCCAAACAGAGATTTGTAGTATTTAGATATATAACTTTTGAGCTCTGTCTGACCTTCGATCTTCCCCTCATCTTGTTGGAGACTAAAAATACACTTCTTCCTATCTCGGCCATTGGCGACTAGTTGGAAGTATCGTGTATTACTATCTCCCTTCAAGACGAAGTCGACCTTGGATCATTGGTAATATTTAATTTCCTCCTCTCGCAAAAGACGTGTAATCTTCTTATTGGATTGATTTTTCAATTCAATCTCTTGTTGTGACAAGATGCGAATCTCTACGATTTTGTCAAGGTCATCAATAATGGTGGCGAGGCATTGCTTTTCTTTTTCTAAAGACACACACACATAACACAAACTATGGATTTGATATTTTTTGTACAATCAACCCTCTATACTTTCTTATGGGAGCAAATTCAGCCGAACTCACAATCAAAGTTTCTTATGTGGTGGCCAAAAGCTAGCAAGCCGTCCGAATTAAAATGTTATTGAACTGAAATTGTATAACATTTTGTAAATGATTCCCCTCGTCACCCTTTCATTGGTCAATATGTTGCAAGATTATATTCGACGTCTAATTTCTATCTTTGTGTCACGCTGCTGCCTCCATATCCAGTCAGACCATGGTTATGCTTAGTAGATTACCGCAATTACAAACAACTCGAGAAGTGATGCAGTGAACAATTTCAATTAATATTTAGTGTACGACATTGGTAACAAATGTGATATAGCAATCTGAGCATGACTTTCTCCCATTATCTACGAAATTTTAGAGCATAACATCATTCTTTCTTTTAATATGCATGCCCCGCTATACAACAAGATGCTCGTGATCATGTATACAACGTATATCTATATCTATATCTATACCAATATAAAAAGACCCAAAGGGGCAGATTCAATTAATCTCGGCCATTAAATCATGTCAATCCAATGATCTAGATTGCTTTAATGTCGAGCGCTCAACACATTTAGTGTGTAGTTAATTTCATGCCAAATATAATGTTAATCACATAATAACACGCAAATAATATCCAACTTAATATCCGCATGCACTTAATATACTTCCAAATTAACATGCATTGCACGTACACATTGACTAGTATTAACTAATACCACATATATAGTTCATTTTCGTCAACATTGGAAAACAATTAGTACAAACAAATGTCCTGAAATTAAGTTTCTTAGCACTAGTAGATTAGATATTAATAACATATCAGCTATGTGTAAGCAAGCTCCAACTCTATAAGACGGAATACCTAGATCATGCAATTATCAAATCAAATAAGTTCTTACTAATTTAGGACATCAGTCATATGAAAAGAATGAAAATTGCAACTCTTTGAATAAAAACCCCAATGAAACAACACCAAAAAGGGAAAATTGACCATCAATCTGAGACCTCCCTTGTTGCTTTAAATACTTATTGACACCCATTTCTGCAAACAGCACTATCAAGGATTTAGTGATCAAAAACAAAACATGAGTTCCACCTCTAAATACATACTCCCTCCGTTTCGAATTACTTGTCGCAGATATGGATGTATCTAGATGTATTTTAGTTCTAAATACATCTATTTCTACGACGAGTAATTTGAAACGGAGGGAGTATTATATTGAACCATCAATTTTGACATTCAAAGCCTCCTTGGTTTGTAGAAATCTTATAGGATAGGATTTTTAAAAGAATTTTTTTTATGGAGCCCTTCAAATTGTAGGAATGGATTTCTATTCCCATGCAGGATAGAAAGCAATCCTTTACATTTTAAAAGAAAAAAAATAGTCAGACTCAATAGAATAATTCCTATTCTATGCATCAAATGCTTTATAAGAATCAAGATGCATGCCATCTCATTTCCTATATTTTCCTATTCCTATCATGTAAACCAAAGAAGGCCCAAACTTCTAGGAGTGTTGATCTGAAGCTTTTCGAGCTGCACACCGTTAAAGCAAGCCAATCCTTAGAGTTGAGGCGGGCCTTACTCCTTAGAACAGCTGGGCAACATGAAAGCCCTTTGCATCAGGAAGCATTTCGAGCGACCTTTTCTTACCTCGCAAGCAAGCTGATCATCCCCCACCATCTCAACGAAAAAAATTCAGATGATTAACCCAATCCACAATTGGGCGCCCGCAGACCATACCTGGCCAAACGGGCTGGCCCGGCACGGCCCAGCCTGTGCTAATCATGCCTGATTAGTAAACGGTTCGTGCCGAGCCGTGCCGGCCCGCGGGCGCTGCTCCTTGGCACAGGCACGGCCTGATTAGTAAACGGGCCGGCCGGATGGCCCGTTTAGCACGCTGAGCTGCATATTTTCAGCCTATTAGACTGGGTTTTACACCTATTGACTATATTTTACATATATATTTATAAAAAATTCTTATATATATATATATATATAATAAACGGGCCGTGCCGTGCCGGCCCGTGTGCCCAGGCTTCAGGCCTAGGCACGGCCCAAGGCATGCCGCGTGCCGGCACGGCCCATTTAGCCCGTGCCGTGCCGGCGTGCTCACGGGCTGGCCTGTTTGGCCCGGCCCATTTGGCCAGCTATACCGCAGACATGGTTTCATCACTCATCAAATCACTCATCAAATGGAATCTGTCTTCTCAAAAAAAAAAATCAAATGGAATCTGAAGAATGCGTTGCTTCCTGATCCGCCGGGAGTCCTCGAGTCGTCAAACACACAACACTCTACACCCTACAGCGCTCTACGTATCGGCCACACAGTTCACACCTCGCACCCGCCGCGTTCGTCATGTACTCCGGCGACTCTCACCGCCGGCCCGATGGCCCCTCCGCCACGCCGGCCCTCCACCTGTCGGCCGCCGCCGTGCCCCCACCGCGTGTCCTCGCTTCCTCCTCCTCCTGCCCCAACACCTCGTCTATCCGCTCCGCCTCTCACAGTCTCCCTCCTCGCGCTCTCCTTGCTCTCCGCGTCGCCGTCCTCCTCCCGCCATGGCGCCTCCCTCTCCCTCTCCCGCGCATCCTCCTCCTAGCACGCTTCCGCATTCTCGTGCCTCTCCCACGCTTCCGCATTCTCGTGCCTCTCCCACGCTTCATCCCTCTCCTCCTTCCCACCTGCCGCCACCGCCGCCGCTGCCACGCTTCAGCTTCTCGCCTCCTCTTACTTCCGCCTCCGCCGCCGTTCTTCACCTGTCACTACCCGCCAGAATCACTCCGGACCAATATTCGGCTTCCCACGTACCGTTCTCTCTTGTCAAGATTCATCAGCTCACCCTTGCCCGCGTCCTGTTCGATGAAATGCCGCAGTCTTTGTTCTTATGAAATGCTGCGTCTGGTGTTCGCCTGGCCCTTCGCGCCTCGCTGCTTTCCTGGTCCTAGGCCCTGTGTCTGGATCACCCTCCGCCGCTCCCAGCGTGGGCCTCACCTTGTCCGCGACTCATCCGGCATGGTCCAGGTGAGTGAGTCATTTCTTTTTTTTGATGTCGTTGGTGGCACCTTTGGTTGTTATCATTGTTATTGTTGCAAATCTAGAGGAACATCGGTTTATGATCTCGTAGCTGCGAAGTCCTGATCATTGTAATGTACTCTGTGGACTAGAGTAGTTGCTGCTGTATTGATATTTCTTTCTTCACAAAAGTAAACACAGTAGCTACCGTTGTTGCATGATCACATAACTTACACAGTCAAACTAATATTCTCATCCCCTTTGTGGTTTATCGGAAATAAAATGCAGTATCTGTTTTATTGATACTAATTCTTACAAGATTACCAGTTCTAGATTTGATGTTTACTGTCATTGTTGTTCAAACTGTATAGAGATCTCAAGCCCTGGGTTTATTCTACTCTATCTGCAGGTGACAGCTCTGCCAGAATACCTTCAAGCTTACTCTATTGTGAATAGGCTAAGAGTGGAACAAGCCGAAAAGAACTGGCCCACAGTGGTTGCTGTCGAGGGGGTGGTGCGGCTGCGCCCGACAGAAGCCATCAATGAAGACTGGGGCTATAGAGGTACTGACTGGTCTTTATGGTACTTTATTTAAATGTCTTCTGGTAGGTAAGAGGTAGAGTTGACTCAGCCTGGTTAAAATTTCAAATTTACACTATCTAGTGTACAAATGCTACTCTACTTTCTGCTGTTACAGATCAGCAGTAGGGTGTACGTTTTCTCCAAAAGCTGTATGTGAGGTCAATCTGTTATGTACCTGTTCCAAGTTGTAAGACCGCAGGACACTGTTACTTCCATTGATCATAACAGAAATGGGATCAGGATCTCACTTCAAAAAATGAACTATTTTATATTTGAACCATATGCTACTCTTTGATTTGGTTCAGAATATTAATCAGAATGTTCAGTAGTAGAACATAGAAAAATAATAATACATTTATTTTTGTTATAGTTCTTTTTTGGGTTAGTTGAAGCTGCTTGTCATTGTGACCTGAACCCAAAATAAAGAGTATTAATTGAAGCTGTTTGTTGTGGCCTGAACCCAAAATAAAGCGTAATTAGCTCAGTTAGGATGAGTATATGACTCTGAATACACGTTTAGCACATCAAACTGGTTGGAGAACACTGAGAACTCATGCTTCCCTTTTTCGCATTGTTGTCATTCATTTCTATCACCTTCATGTGTCTAGAAATTACTAATTGGACATTGCCACAAACTAACTACCCGCGGTGTGTGTATGCTACCTTCCTTTGGGACTATAGGAACATTTCCAACTTCGCTGTGAAACTGACGTTGCTACCTCTTGAGATGATACACTCACACCACCTTGTCAATTGTTTTGGAAACTGTGTTTAAGGAGTAATACATTTTCATCTACTAGAATATGAGCACCCGGAATTCTGTAATACGCAACAAGTGACATGTTTATTAGCTTATTCTGTTGTACTGTAGCTGAACGCCTTTTTTCTTGCCTCGCCTTTTTCCATTTCCATTCTACTTCTGTATTGCCTACCATGTCTATTTCTCACCTTTTCTTTCCGTACTTCATAGTTATATGTACTTTTCTGGACAAAGAGAAAAATGAACTTTCTGAAAAGGGAACACAAATAGTAGACCACTGATTTTTTTGATATATTGACTGGATATTCTTCCTATAGTTGACAATAGCATATCATAGTAAATTTCACCTATATTTGCAAGAACAGATTGGTACTATCCAATGTTCAAAAGAGTGGTGTCTCACGACAGTCCTTTTAACTCTTGTATAGTTGTATGAAGTACCAGAATACTGATGTTTGGTTTTATAATCCAAAAAGGAGTGAGAGATGGAAGCAAGCACTTGAATCTGAGAAAGGAATGATGATCAAGACAACACTAGTTGTCTGGTTCTGAGAATTTATCGTTGGGAGAGGAAATTGATGAGACTGAAATGTCATGCTTGGAGTGAAGAACCCGATGAATCTCCTGCAAAGAAAAAGTCAATGGATGTTAAACAAGTGGAGAGGAAACCTGGGTCTAAGGTAAAGGAAAAGGATTTGCAATAAGGATGATGGGAAAGAAGGCTAGATCAATAATTCTCTTGCTTTGAGCAAGAATCAACTTGCTAAGGCATCCAAGGAAAGCAAAGCTACAAGATCTGGAATACTTATCATAGTCAGTGCTACTATTTATTATCACAACATTTTCTTACATCTTCAGTAGGCTTATGCAAACAATCTATTGATCTTCTGCTCCAGATCATAGAAATACCAATCTAATTTTGCTCTTTGTTTATGCTTTAATATTATTCCCATCCGAACAAGTAAAAAAAATATAGATCAAACTACAGTTGGGTCAAGGGTATGTTTCGAAAATAGGGGTCACAGAACACTGCACAGAAAATAAAGACCATGCGTAAGTACTTTTCTGAAAACTTGTTTCATTTGAAGGCTTACTTTTGTTAGTGGGAGTTCACTTAATTTATGCAGATAATTGTGCCCCAGCACTGTATGCTGACTTTTCTATGGCTTCTAGTACAAGAAAGGAATATAATCGATAAATGCTTCCACTGTCTAAAAAGAGAAGGGAATCATTATCCAAAAAAGAGAAAGGAATAAAGACCCTAGCTTGCAACACCTGCTAGGTATCTCGATGATATCTGAGCACATGTATATAATGATGACACAGATGAAATCATCCCACCTATAACATTCAATAGATATGATCATACGATAGGCACACATATATCCAGTTAAAGGCGGTGCATGTGAGCTGGGTGCTCAATACGGAATTACTGGAGTATTCAGTGTCTCATCCAACAGGTATGCCTTGATACACCAATTCCAATTTTCACATATATTATATATTGCTAGGTTTTTGCTGAGCATCATGTAATTAGAGGCTATGTTTGCATTGCAAGGTCATGCTGATACTACTAAATTAAGGCGCCGTTTGGATTAAGAGGTAGATAGGAAGAGTAGAAATGTGGGATTGGGATATATCCGTTCAACTGCAT
This sequence comes from Triticum monococcum, assembly GCA_034509565.1. NCBI lineage: Eukaryota > Viridiplantae > Streptophyta > Magnoliopsida > Poales > Poaceae > Triticum > Triticum monococcum. Next base: position 57,459,542 of record CM067846.1, on the reverse strand, counting down.
ATATGTATGTCCAAACAGCTCCTAAAAAGACTGCGAGAATTTCCCAGAAAAATAAATTTTGGATAAAAATCTAAAAAATATGCTAGATGGAAGACATCATCTACCTACCTACCCACATCATGCATATGGCACGGTCAACATACTTAATATGTAGTTTGACGAAAGTACTTTAGTCATGAGTCATGAATTCTCTGCTATCTGATGTTATTTTTCTTGCTTAATTAGTCTAGCTAGCTAGATGCAGAACATACCCTGATTGCATCTAATTATCAGAAACCGCTGATGTCCATGCAGTTGCAAATCAAGAGAGAACCGGCTACCTAGGATTGCCAAGAGTACGTAAGTCGATCCATGGCAGAAGCTTCAAAGTTCATTACCATTATGCAACTATTCAGCGACTGGGAAATCCATGTATTGATTCTCTTGAGCTTTTGCCTGCAACTATTCCTCTTCTTCTCCGGCAGCCTTCGGCGCCGCCACGACCATAGGCTGCTTAGGATCATGACATGGTTGTCTTACCTATCAGCTGATTTCACTGCAGCATATGCTCTGGGCCTTCTTTCACGCGAGGTTGCTACCACTTCCACCACAGACAACAATGATGATCATCATAAATCAATGCCCAGTGAAACCCCTCATCAGCTCATGGTATTGTGGGCACCATTCCTTCTTATCCATCTTGGAGGACAGGACACTGTGACTGCTTTTTCATTGGAGGACAATGAGCTGTGGTTGAGGCACCTGCTGATGCTTCTAGGCCAAGCATGCCTAGTTGTCTATGTGCTGTGGAAATGGGTAACATTGTCATACTACCAACTTTTAATCTCGGCTGCATTGTTGTTCGTTGATGGGATCATCAAGTATGGGGAGAGGATTTGGGCACTCAAGTTGGGGAGCCAGGAAGGCCTCAGGAGTTCCACTAGCACAGAAGCTAAGAAAGCATCCCTTCAATTTGGACTAGGATTCAGTACTGAAAGAAAAGAGCAGACCTATCAAGAAATTGTTAGGTATGCTCTTCTCAGGGAGCGAGGCGTGCGGGATATATTCGCTGGACGGAAACTCTTCGACATGGACGATTTAACTCGCGAGTACTTTCTGTATCAATACGATCGGGAGGTTCCGAGAGGGGATGCACAACTGAATTTCAAAAGGGCGGAGATCGAGCTTAGCATAATGTATGACAGCCTCTACACAAAATCTCGGGTGATTCAAACAAGGTCTGGCGCCATCCTTCGGTGTGTCTCCTTCGCCTCCATAGTGATTGCCTTTGTGCTCTATGTCAAGATGATGGTGAGTAGTAGTGCCTATGCTGAGCAAACAACATCAGTATACAACAATGTCGACTACAGAAGAAGTAGAGTTGATGCTGCCATCACCTACATATTATTCATTGGAGCAGTTTGCTTGGAAGCTTGCTCATTCTTCGTTGTGATGATCATGTCACCATTGGAGTGGCCATTGTTGGAAGCTCGAGCTGGATGGTGTCGTGTGCTGCTCACTCGAGTGGCCTGGCCTATGTTCATGAGGATCCAACCAGAGACCAAGCCATGGTGGTCAAACTCAATGGGACAGTACAACTTCTTGAGCTCCTGCTGCAACAAAAGCAGAAGCACGGACAGAGGGTGGAGTAGCACTGTCATCATGTCAAAGATGGCAGGCGTATTTGGAGCTAGTGAACTGTGGAACAAGATAAGCAACACCAAGCATGCCCACATCACAAGGGAGATGAAGGAGCTTATCCACGAAACAATAGGTCATGACAGTGGGTGGCTTCCTGAGCGCATCTGCGTTCCAAGTGCTTATAGATCACTACTTGTCCTCCCCTTCGAGAAGGCCTTGCTGTCGCTACACATTTGGACAGATGTGGTGATGCACAAGGTGGCGAAGTCGATGATGGTGAGCAGCAGTGGTCGGCTCGCGATTGACCTGGCCGTCCAAGAGCAAGACCAAGAGGCAGCACAGCGGTGGCGGCGTCTTATGGATAACTGCAAGAGGCTATCTGAGTACATGTTGTACCTGCTGCTGGCGCAACCTGCCATGCTACCCGTGAGCAGCAACGTGCAGGATTTTATGGTAGCAGCGGCTGCCTCAGACTGGTCCAGGGGTGCCTCCTCCTCCAACAGCAAGGTGCAGGATTTTATGGTAGCAGCCGATGTTGCCTCCAGAAAGGAGAATTTTCTTGAGTGGTTGGCTTCAGAATATGAGGGTCCTGGTCTGGGCTTCTGGAAGGAGCAAACGGTGGTGCTAGAAAATCAACAGGGCATCAATGCCGAGCTGGCGATACTAGAGAAGGTGTGGGTGCGGATGCTCGTCTATGCAGCTGGAAAGTCCCGTCCGGAAGAACATGCCCGGCGCCTGAGCACCGGGGGAGAGCTCATTACTTTCGTTTGGCTGCTGATGGCGCATCGGCGTACTGGTGACGTGGAGCGCAGTATCAGCCTTATCAAAGATGATTTCAGCGCAGGACATCTTTTTGAGCTAACTACTGCTAGCATACCATACCTTAGGCAAATTGATATGGAGGAGTCAATTACTACTTGACTTAATTGATTGCTTCCATGCTGGTGTGGTGTGGTGGGTAAACTCAGTCCATTTTATCTGATATTTATTCATCAATTTTGTATTGTATCTCTGGTTATAAAAATGATTATCTTTACCATTTCTTGTTTAAATGCATGCCAGCATGTATGATTGATTTGTGCGTTGAGATCACGACGCATTCACACTGAGCTAGTTTTGCTCCAACAGGAGATTCAAGGAGTGGTCTGAACAATATTGATGCACTGAACAATATTCAAGGGGGGGGGGGGGGGGGTTCCCTTCCTACTCTCCCTTCCTTGTATGATCTTTAATTCATGATGTTTTTTTTTTGGCTTGGCTAGCTAGCTGCTCAACTTGTATTGTGCCCGTGATGATGTAATAATAGGCTAGTTGCTTATATGTATTAACAAGAAGTTGTTCGATCTTCTTTACATTTATGCCTGCTACTGCTAGCTAGCTGTTTACTTATCCTTATCAAGGCCACAAGTTTTTATATATGTTGCTGAATCTTATAAGCTTGAATTGTTCTTACATGCAACTTAATTATAGCTTCAGGCTTTAATCTGATTCGCGGTTGCATTTTGAACAATTTATACCTAGTCATTGGGCAAGCTAGGTTCTTTTTCCCAACGGATGTAATAAGAGCCTTTTGATGTATTCTTGGACAGGGAGATGTCAGTATTACTGTTGTTGGATAGGAAGACGCCAGTGCTGGACTGCTGCATGTACGACCAGCTGTTGGAACAAATATGGAGCGAAAAATTGCCAAGGAAAATATGCATGTTCCTTTGGAGATTAGGACAGCATTTCCACTTCCCAACCTAAAGTGCAGAGGAATTGATCTGGATAGACTTGACGAGAGCGACAGTCATATCTTCCTAAAATGCAAATATACGAAAACAGCGTGGAGAGAAACCAACCTGGTCTTGTCAGTGACATCTTACTTGGCTGTGTTGGTGTTGCCGTAAGGATTTGATTTCCGAGCATAAGCTGCATGTTTCTCCTTTACAGACTGTTCACAAAGCCGCTGGGTTGCTCTTGCAGTGGCTGCCTTTCTTATACAGGCAAAGCGTAAAGACACGCTGATAGTGTTGAAAGGAAAGCTTCAGTCTTTATGTTTTCCTGAGTCTTTGTTGCGCCTGCGTGCGCCGGAGGCGGATGCTTGATGCAAGTGTGCCTGGGAACGCTGTATGTGTCTTGGATGTTTGGTTGTCTCGGGCCTTCATTGGTCTGTACGTGCTTTGGGAATTGTGGATTCTTTGCTGCAGCCAGAGGCCAATGTCTCCTTGCACTCCGTTCCCCTTATATGGAATCTTTGGAAGTCGCGCAATGCTGTCGTTGCTGGAGTGCCTGTCTCCTCTGCCTGTTGCGGTGTCCACTTCAGCCCTGCGCTAGGTAACCGAGTTTACTAATCACCTTTTTATCGAGCATAATAGTAGTTCGTTTGCCCTTGTACAGAGGAGTATAATACAATGTGTATATCTTTTGCAGGACCAGGCAAACTGGTGTCATGTGTACCGATCACTGGCCTAAGCCATCTGAAGATTTCCTGAAGATCAACATCAATGGCTCCTGCCAGGAGACAAGTACAGGGGGAGGCAAAATTTCGTGTTTTGACCCTTCTTGCATACAAATTCAGGATCTGACCCCTGTTGGGAAATTTTTCGGGATGTGACCCTTTTTCTTACCGTCAGGGGTGCTGGCGGTAGGGTTAGACATCCTACCGCCAGGGATCGGGTACTAATCCACGTCAGCACGTGAAGACGACCGCCGTCCACCTTCGTCGCACCCTACCGCTAGGGATGCTGGCGGTACACCCTTGGCGGCAGGGTGCGAGCAGTTATTTCGCCCGACCCTGCGCCCCTGCCCATCTCCCCACCCCTCTCCCTACCCGGTCGGCAGTTTCTTCTTTTTTTTTCCTCGCCCCTTTCTCCCTCTCTCATCTCCTCCACTCTCCCCCTCGGATCTTCACCGTTTCTTCATCGTTTTTGCGGATCGAGATGGCCCCAAAGAGAGAAACATAAGCTCCTCCGATCCCTCCAAGTAGTTTTTGCAAACTTGCTTTCGATTCGACGCATTATTTGCTTGGAATCCCTCATATTTTTGAACTTAGATTGGAATTTTTTTCACCTAGGATTGTTTTAGTTTGATTGTAGTTCCGGTTCTTAGTTCTTTAGTAACTAGTGGTATTGAATATGAACTCTAATCAATAGTTAATATGTTAGTGTGAAGATGAACCCTAGTTCATAATTTTTTTTTGTTAAAAAATTATGATGTAATGCATGTGGGAGGACTTGTTTTGTTTTATGATGCATGTTGGTATGATGATATGAAGATGTTGTTTGGAGAAAATACATTCAAGATGAACTCTATTTAAAAAAATGTTAAAAAATGATGATATGATGCATGTTGGAGGATTTTATTTTGATACGATGCATGCCGATATGATGTGGTCCATCATGTGTAGTAGATGTTGTTGGAGGAATATGCATGTTGGAAGATGAACCCTAGTTCATGTAACTAAGAAATTTCATTTTTTGTTTATGTATGCTTATGCTTATGATGCTTTTGTTTATGAAATTTTATTAAGGCGGGCACCTCTTGCGGACAACATCGGCCCACGGTACTCCATGCTTGACTACGCATTTGACAAGGGTCATTGTGCCTGTTTCATAGAGAACGGAGTGGTAAGTAATATGAAGGAAATATTGATCAAAGTTTTCGGATTGACAGATGCTCCAGCCACTGCGCATGAGGAGTCATGGGGTTGCCGGGAATATGGACTACGATGAGCGCTACGCGTCGTACTTCAAGAGAGCCCGACTATTGGGTTTCGTGTTGCAGTTCAAGCATCAGCCGCCGACGCTTGTCCGCGCAGCTCTGGCAACTTTGATTGACCAGTGGGGACCGGAGACCCATTCGTTCCATCTGCCATGCGGGGAGATGACGGTGACCCTCAAGGATTGGTCGATGATTATTGCCATGCCGATCGAGGGTCAAGCACTCACCGGGCGAGTGGAGAGGACCAACTGGTAGCAGAGGGTTACCACCCTTATCAGCGACTGCCCCGGTGCTAAAGGTAACCGTACATCCGGTGTATCGTTGCCCTGGCTCTCGGAGCACCGGAAGACATGCCCCGAAGACGCCGATGAGGCGACTGTGGAGTGGTACGCGAGGGCCTACCTGTGGTATCTTCTCACGGAGGTCGTGTTTCCAGACAGCTTGGGGAACTCTGCCAACTGGTCGTATCTGTTATTCCTAGCCGACTGGGATGTAGGGTACAGATGGGGGACCGCATCTCTCGCCTACCTATACCGTTTGGTAAGAGAGTATCTCATTGCCTATCTACGAAAGTATGTCCATGACATTTTTTATATCTGATCCTCATTTGATGTTTTGCAGCTTGACGACGCAACCAAGAGGACGGGTGACAAGTCCAATATGGGTGGCTTTGTCTGGCCCCTCTCCATTTGGATGTGGGAGCGGCTGCCGGTGGGGCGTTCGGGGAAGATGCTGTCACACCCTAGCTAGATCATGCATTAGAGTGTGCATCATGTTTACCTTCATCAGAAAATTGAAATGGGGAAAGCAGAACCCCCAGCACCCCCCCTGAAATCAACTAGGGTTTACTAAAAATAAATTCAATGAACCTGAAATGCCCTTCAAAAATGTTCACCCTCTTTGCCTTGGGCTAGAACCTTTGGGAAAATAGGTGCACATTTTTCTAGGTCAACAGAAGGTCACTGATTTAATTCATAAATATTTGAATTTGGGCATTTAAATGCTATTAAATAATTCAAGTGCTCAAATAATTCTGAAAGTAATTGTTTGCTATTAGGAATAATTCCAATAGGGCTCACAAATATTTTCAGGATTTTAGAAAGTGCCTAGGTATTTTAATTAAAGCCCTAAAGCTACAGAATAATAGAAAAGAAAACAAAATCAAAAAAAGGGGAGAAGAACCTTACCTGGCGCCACCCACCAGGCCCACCTGCCGGCCCAGCCCAGCTGCCGCGCCAGCGAGCAGCTTGGCTTCGCCAGGCAGGCAGGCAGGTGCTCGACGGCGGCACCCGCGCGCGCCACGCAGCAGGCTGCCGTCCTGCTTCCTCCCCTCGCCGCCTCGACCCCCTGGACTGGCTCCACGTCGCCGTCTCGACCCCCTGGACACGCTCACTCGCCCCCTGCCTCTCTCTCTCGCTCCCCTCCGCCATGGCCGACGCTGCTGAGCTCGCGCCACCATGAAAACCCCGTCCACCGACGTCCCCGTGCTGCACCACCGTGTCCATCCTCTCCGTCGTCGTCAACTCCTTCGAGCAGCCAAGCCCCGAGCGCTCACACGCTCTGCAACGACTCCTTCGACCTCGTCTTCACCGAGCCTCGCCGGAGATCCCCTTCGCCGTCGCCGCCGCACCAGCTCGTCCCCGACCGCGCCGTCTAGCTCTACGAGACCGCCGTGAGCTCAGCTACCTCCCCATCCTCTCCGTTTGCTTCCTCGTGCATCGTAGCAACTGCACGAAGCTCACCCGCACACACCGCCGCGGAGCTCGTCGCCGACGTGGCTCCGGCCAAATTCTGGCCACGCCACCCTGTTCGAACACTTCACCGCATCACCAGGAACTCAACGCACTACTCCACGCACCTCGCCGTGCCTCACAGCCACGGGTTCACTTTCGCCCGACTCCGGCGACCGCCAAAGTCGTCGCCGGCGACGTCTCCGGCCACCCCGAGCTCAAGCACCACCACCAAGAGCTGCGGCTCGTTCCCAGGAGCTCGTAGATGCTCTCCGCGCACCAAATGGTGCCCCGTGGGCGATTTCCGCAGCACGCCACCGCGTCTGGCCTCGCCGGCGGCTAAACGCCGACAGGCTTTGACCCACTGACCGGGGAGGTTTGACCTGCTGACGTGGGTTGACTTCCCCCCCTCTCTCACTGACATGCAGGCCCCGCCCGGCTAATTACCCTGTTAGTGCTAACTAAATAGATTAGTTAATTAGTATAGTCACTGACTAGTGGGCCCCGCCTGTTAATTAGGCTAACTAAGCGCGGTTAGTGCACAGAGACACTGACCAGGGGGCCCCACCAGTCAGGTTTGACCTGGCTGGCGCCTTTGACTTGCTGACGTCATGCTGACGCAAGGCTGACGCAGTAACTCTTTTCTGAATTTAATTTTATATAGAAAATTCCAGAAAATTGCCTAAACTTCAAAAATTCATAGAAATTCAACCATAACTCCAAATGAGACAAATTATATATGAAAAATTATCAGAAAAATCCAAGCTATCCATTGGTACTGGTTTCATGCATGTCAGAACAAGTTAAACCTGCTATTTATGCAATATAAGGTGATGCACTAATATGATCATGTCAAATGAGCTAACACTTGAACCTTTGGTTCAAATAAGCAATTACCCTTCTGTTTTAGCTTGCATTAGGCCAAGACACATCCATATTGCCATGTCATAGCATGCATCATATTGTTGCATATCATCATGTGTTGATTGTGTTCCGATGTGTTCTTCGTGGTAGGTTCTGCCTCCGAGGATATTCACGAGTATCCAACTGAAGGGCAGTATCCCGTTACCACTCCATCAGGCAAGAAACCATTGATCATTCCGATACAAACCCATGTTCTCGCTCCTGCTCGTGTTTATTGCATTAAGACAACACGATTCAAACTGCTGTGTGCTACGGTAGTTGAACCCTTATCCTCTGCATGACCTGTCATTGCCACAGTAACTAGATGAAACCCACTAGCATGTGTAGGAGTTGATTGAGCCATGTTTTGTGATTCCTACCTTGCTATGCCTGCTATGCTTAGAGTTGTGTCAGGTCTGGTTCATCTGAGTGATGGGCTAGAGTGAAATGCTTGTGTCAGTAATATGTGGGATGTGTTGAGCATGTTTTGGTAAAGGTATCGACGAGAGGCCATGTAGGAGTACATGGTGGGTTGTTTCATTGAGGCCGTCCATAAGAACTGAGATCTGTATGTGTGATTTAAGATGCAGTTACTACCGTACATTGGGCCCGAAACAAATGGACCCTCTCGGCTTCTTAGCCACCCTAGTACTCTGTCCAGGAGTTGCAAATAGTTTCTAGTGTTTGTAGGACATGTGTTGGCGGCCGTGCGTAGCGCTGACCCTAGGGGTGGGCTATGTTGCGGTAGATACACCGTGGCACGGTGTACCGAGTCACCCGTTTGGTGTCTCGGGAACCCTGTTCACATCGTTCGGGGCCGTATGTGGAAACCTCGGCCGGACTCCCTACAGATGGAACCTGGATAGGCGATAACCTGGACTAGGGGCTTAGGTGTTTAGGTAGGCCGTGGCCGACACCCTCGCTGGGCTTCCGCTTGAAGGTTGCCGAGTACATGTCGTGTAGATGGCGGTAAGCGGTGAAAGCGTGTATGACGAAGTACACCCCTGCAGGGTATAAAACTATTCGAATAGCCGCGTCCGCGGTAAAGGAATACTTGGTTGCCTATACAGTTCATAGACAAGTTAATGGATACTACTAAAAGACTCAAGATAAGTGTGAGTACCGAGGATGGCCCTCTCGCAGGATACGAGGGAGGATCCACGGTGGAGTATTGTGTTGGTGAGTAGTGGACTCGTGTGCGAAAACTATTTTGCTAAAAGGTTCCGTAGGATAGCTTAGCCAAGAGTCAAAGCTGGCTTGCTGCATAAACCCCACCACCTTCTTGAGAATGAGCATGTATAGTAGGCTCTGATGTAAGACTTGCTGAGTACCTTTGTACTCATGTTTGCTTATTTATTGTTTTCAGACGACAACACTGCCCCCTCCGATGGGTTTTACGTAGACCTTGACGTCGACGAGTGACTAGCCACCCAGGTGGTGATCCAGGCCATGGAAGGCCTATGTAGATAGACAGGCTTCGAGAAGCCTTCTTTCTTTCTACTAGTCTGTACTCAGACTAGTTGCTTCCGCATGTGCTTGTATGACTGTATGACTTGAGTGTCGGGTCATGTGACCCCTATCTGTATGAATATGTTATGTATGGCTCCCTGGAGCCTTTAAATAAAGTACTTGAGTTGTAGAGTTTTGTTGTGATGCCATGTTGTATGTACTCATATCGGGCATATTGTGTGTATGATTGAAATGCTTGGTATGAGTGGGATCCGACAATCTAGTTGTTTGTCCTTCGCAGCCTTTCTTATGGGGAAATGTAGTCTAGTGTTCCTCGAGCCATAGTAGTCCGCTACAGCCTGGTTCACCGGAGTCCTGCTAGCCCAGCACTACTGTTCAGGACACTTGACTGGCCGGCATGTGTTTCACTTCGTCCCTATGTCTGTCCCTTCAGGGAAATGTCATGCGGTGATCTCCGGAGTCCTGTCTAGCCTGCTACAGCCCGGGATCCCCGGAGTCCTGTTAGCCCAGTGCTACAGCCCGGAATCACTCGTTGATGACCGACATGTTCGATGTGATTCATGTATGCCTGTCTCCATAGGTCTGTGGCGCTTTGGGTTCACGACTAGCCATGTCGGCTCAGGTTCTCGGTCATATGGATGCTAGCGACATTGTCATATACGCGAGCCAAAAGGCGCAAACGGTCCCGGGCCATGGTAAGGCGACACCCGTGGGATACCGTGCGTGAGGCCGCAAAGTGATATGAGGTGTTACCGGCTAGATCGATGTGGCTTAGAATCGGGGTCCTGACAGATGCCAAGACGCCCATGGGGTGCCTATAGCAAAGACGGCGACGAGACTCAACAACCCACCATAGCTTACGAGTGGGACGTTGTCAAACTCTACACGGGCCTAAACAAAACTTCGTATAAGACCTACACCAACGAGTTGGACGCTTTGACGCATACGCAGGTATATGAACTCGCTCACCACCTTTCTTTTTGATTCCACTTTTGACCGAGAGTGGGAACTTACCAATGTATATGTAATAGGTAAACTGGTGGCCGTATCATGACCGAGAGTGGGACTTCGATCTGAACGTGATGTGCGATGCGGATAGTGGTCTTTGGCGGTGCATCGTGCGCATGTTTTGTGTGTACGCCGTCGAGTGGCACTTGCCACAATGAGTGGCCACGCAGTTTGGGATGTATCAGCATACCCCACCGGGCCCGTCGACCGACACCGACAGCCAAGCGCTCCACATGCGAGCGCGCTTGTTCTTCGTGCCCATGATTTCATTGCATTTGACTTTATTATGATGTTTCTTGTGGCCTATGCCTTGTAGGATGAGCCGGTAGAAGAATCAGTCGATCACAGAATGGGGAGAGGAGCATAAAATGTGAGAACAAAGTGAGGGGGATGATGAAGGTACAATTTCAGCCTCCTCGGAACAGATGCATCTTGTTCACTTGCAATCATAAATCTGGTACTTATTGTGCCCTTGTTTCATTGTGAGTGCAGAAGTTCGTGAAGCGTTGTCGCAAGCTGGTAGGCCTGCTTGGGTGTGCTGGAGCTGGGTCGGTTGAAGCTTATCATCCTGCAACCACACAGGGTCACATCGGCTCATCGAGCCATGTTCCCTCGTCTTCTAGGTTGGTTGAGGAGGAGGAGGAGGAAGATGAGGAGGCCACACATGAAGAAGGGGAGGAGGAGGAGTATCATGAGGACGAGGAGGATGAGAGCAATGGGGAGGAGTACGATGAAGATTATGGACCTCCACCAACTCAATCATCTGAACCATCTTAGCTGCCAAAGAGGAATCCAAAGAAGAAGGATTTGCTGAGTCCGGACCCTTTCCAGAGACCGGTTACTCAATGGCCCAAGAAGAAGACTGAAGAGACTCATTCAAAGAGGAACGAGGACCGTACCTCCAAGAGAAGTAGGAGCAAGTAATTCTGCTCTTGAATACTTGGCTCTTGTAGTGTCTAGTGGTTGTGAAACTACGTGGAACTATGTGTTTGCTATTTGTGAAACTATCACTAATGCAGGATGCTGCTAACGCGACACTACGATCAGAGAACCTTTGACGAAACTGTGTGCGATGCATTAATCGCAAATGGTGATGTAAAAAAATGTCAAAAAAGGTGCAAAACTTTTGCGATGGATGATACATCAAACACGGTTCAGATTTTAGTTGCGTGTGCGATGAGGGCATACGGTTGATCTGTACGAAATGTTTGCGATGAGACAGAACAACAGAAACGGGCAGCCAGGTCAAGGTGTGTGCGATATATGACATACAGTTCACTCTGATGAACCATTTGCGATGATTGAGGTGAACAAAAACGGTTCGGCGTAACAAGATGTGTGTGATACCTGACAAACAGGTCGGTAATCAGAATTGTGTGCGATCATTATAGACAACCCATACGGTCTTTTTTGTCAATTGGGTTCTCGTTAGGGCACACAGTTCAACAAACCAACCTGTGGGCGATAATGTAGAAGATCTCCGTCAAATACATATTACTAACTGTCTGCGATGAGATTGACATGATAAACAGAGATATATGCAGTATGCTTAATTTAGTCCTTCTACTTCTTCCTGTTGTTGTTGGATGGCCTCGCGACATCGTCTTGGCGAGGACGCTTCTTGCCGTTGACCGTTGGCTTTTTATCACCGCCGCCGTCGTCATCGTCGCTCCTGTCGTCGTCCTCCTCCTCCTCATTCGACCATTCCACCTCGTCATCATCGTCGTCCTCTTCTTCGTCCTCCGACGGCTCCTCGTCCATCTGGTTGTTGTCTGACGACTCCGAGGCGGCGTCCCTTCCATGAACCGGATAAAATCAAGGTCTGGGCTCGATGCCGGACTCATGGAAGACAAGCGGGATGATTCCGATGTTGACCTATCATCAGGCGCCAGACTGCTGGCTGAACTGTCGTCCTCGCTGTTGCTCGACATGGCTGCAGAGTGTGTGCTAGTGTGTAGAGTGGCCTGCCGGGAATGATGAAGATGGTGGACACTTAAGCAGGGTATGCAGAGAAGAGGAATTGCCAATTGAAGCGGGGATTAAAGCGTGGGTTGACGTATTATCTAACTGCTGATATAATCAACAGCGATTATTTGTATCCAGTCGCTCCAAATTCCCGGGGTTGCGCATGACTCCTATTGGCTATTTGGCTGGTTTCCTTTTTTAGGACAAAACACAAGGAAAGAGTTTTGGTATTATGCACCGGTACCGGTACGAACGGAGTAGGACAATTGGCAAGCAATACATTGAGCTCTTCTTATTGATAAAGCCAGTAATAATCAAACTAGAAAGGAAAAGAAAAAAGACAAAGAAAAATATCTGCACGAATCTTCGCGTAACATCAATGGCATAGGACCTAGATGTGCATTACTTAGAGCACACCTAGATGTGCTTTAGCAATACTGTCAAACAGAACTCCTAATCATCATTGCAAACAGCGCATAGAACATGGCTAATGCGACAACCACAACTACACATGCTAGTTCCTTCTTGTCTCTTGCTTTCATCTGTTGCCTGTGATTGATTCTTTCTTGCTTCATCGTACTGATTGTACATTCCAGATCAGCCAGTTTCTTCTTCAGCTTTACGTTATCTTCTGCGAGCTTGGTGATAACACTCCGAGACCTGCCATGTCATTCTTCATCCAGCCAGTTAACAAAGGCACAAGCCTCATATCCCTGCCAATGTTAAATAGTATTCTGGATGAGAGTGGCATTAACTGAAGTAAAATGGTGAACTTAATTAGCACTAACCTCTAAGGGTCAACTGAGAAACCGCCTGCCAATCTCCAATCCCTCCATGCATACACGTCGAGCGGGAGTGTGCCCGTGCACACAACTCAGATTCTGGTACTTCTCGGTGGCGCAAAACTCGGAGTCGAACTCGTGTTGTGGGAGTCTGGAGTAAAGTTCCGGATCTAGTGGCAGATCGCTTTCCTGGGGGGGGGGGGTCATTCAGGACGGATTCAGCAAGGAGCTATAAAAAAGACCGGGATAGAATGGAACCTGACATGACGATTCGGATCTGTAGTACACTTGCCTTCTGATGACCTTAGGAAAGTTCTCGGCGGCGACCGCCGTCATGGTGGCGATACGAGCAGGAGCAGCCGCACTGAAACCATCAACACCACTCGTCCGCATTCCCCCAATGTCAGTGCCATGCGAGGGAATTTGGAGGCTATGTAGGGATTTGGGGGAAATGGGGAAACTATGGAGATAAGCTAACGGTCGGGAACTACTAATGATACTATATAGGTGTTGTATACGACACACTGTTTGTACATGTCACTTGTGTTAGGTATTACAATGTCACACACGATTTCCGCACCAAACCGTGTGAGAAGACAACATAGGTTAGACACGGTTGCCGTCACATAACCATATGTGATGTACTACCCTGTCCATATAATTGAGTTACAGTGAGATACCGTGTAAACAGCCGCTCTGCGGATATCCGTAAAAAAACAGCCGCTCTGCATATAGAGATGGTGGCGGTGGCCTAGGCAGTGGCTACCGGAGAAGAGGTCAATCATTGGTCGATGGGCGGTGGCGGCATCATCGGAGGTCAATTCTTGGCCTGCAGCGGGAGATAGGAGGAGCTCAACCATCGAGGTCGGTGGCGGCGTGATTCAAGCACATCCATCACAGTCGATGGCGGGATAGTGGAGGTCGAACTTCAGGCAGCAGCCGCACTAAGCTTTGCTCCTCAACCCTGCTGTCTCAGCATGCCGCCGCATCGCGCTTGTCTATCTGCTGGGTGGAGGTCGCCGCGCGGCTAATTAATTAAGGTATTCTTTTCGTGAGTGGCTTAATTAAGGTATTCAATTCCTAAGTGTAGTGTTGTACTAGTACTTTGCATGTAAATTGACTGGCCATTAATTTTTGTCATTGCATGTCTGGATAAAACCATGGAGCAAACTCAGTAATTATTAAAATAAAACCTTGTGATTTATGCATGCATCTTTGGGAAGTAGTTAATCCGTGTATTAATGTTGTTGTTTTGTTTTTAATTACCATTCGTGTGCTGCAGATGGAACGATCTCGATGGATGAAGAATCAGAAAACTGTAGATTTTATCAGTGGCGTGACAGAGTTCATGAATTTGGCTGAAAGTACAAAGAGGAGAATTGGTGATGCGGATTACATCCTGCATCCATGTACTGATTGTGCCAATACAGAGTCACATGAAGTTGCAGATGTCCAAATGCACTTACTCTCTAGGGGATTCATGGATGGATATATACATTGGACCAGACATAGTGAAGAGGAGGTCATGGATGAAGATACCCAGGGCAGCGAGATGCCAAACCCCGACCAATGTCACATGGATGTTGAATCTAACATCAGGGTAGAGGCGTCAAGCTACCAATGGAACACCGGAAAGCCGAAACGCCCACTGAAAAACCAAGACGTCGACGCATATGATGACGATCTTGATATGCCAGATTTTGCTGCTATGATTGCAGATTTCGAGGGCCCAAAAAAGGATATGATTGGGTACATGGATCTGCCAACCATTGATGCAGACTCCAATAAAGAATTGTATCCAGGTTGCAAAAAGAAATATTCCAGGTTTAGTGCCACCCTGGCGCTTCTCAGATTTAAAGCAGCAAACGGTCTATCAAACAAGGGCTTCCCAAAGATGTTAGGTCCTTTCAAATAAATCCTTCCGTAAGATAATGTGCTCCCCAGAAGCATGAATGAAGCGAAGAAAATTGTTTGCCCATTGGAACTTGAAGTACAGAAGGTAGACGCTTGTGTGAATGATTGTATATTGTACCGCGGTGAGTACAGAGATTTGTGTGCATGTCCCACATGCAAGCATGCACAATACAAGCGTAGGAGAGCAAATGACAAGTACAAATTGGATGAGGAGATCAAGACAGGAATCCCGTTCAAGGTAGTTTGGTACTTGCCTTTAGTTCCAAGGTTGAGGCGTTTGTTTGCAAACCCTAGAGAGGCAAAGAGGTTGCGGTGGCATCATGATGAGCGAATTGCAGATAGATTTATGAGGCACCCGAAAGATGGGGCTCAGTGAGAATTAATAGACAAAAAGTTTGAAATTTTTGCCAAGGATCCTAGAAGTATAAGGCTCGGGGAGTGTACTGACGGGATGAATCCTTTTGGCGATATGAGCACCAATCACATCACATGGCCGGTGCTTCTGTGCATATATAACCTAGCTCATTGGTTGTGTATGAAGAAAAAATACATTATGATGGCAATGATTATCCAAGGCCTGAAGCAACCTGGAAATGACATCGACATTTACTTTCAGCTACTGGTAGAAGAACCGTTGACAGTGTGGATAGATGCGCCTGCTGTAAAATGTTATGATGCTTACAAAAAGGAGATTTTCGATCTACATGCAATGCTGGTGCACACCATTCAAGATATGCCGACATTAGGCAACACATCAGGGAAGAAAACAAAGGGAGATGTAGGGTGTGTCACATGCATGGATAGGACAGCTAGCAGAAGACTTCCCAACTCGCGCAAAACAGTGTATTTGCATCATCGTAGGTTCTTACGGAAAAATCACCCATACCGAAAGATGAAAGATGAATTTGATGGACGGCAGAGGTAGGTGCGGGCCCAAGACCCTATGACGGGGAGGTGGTCCACAACATGGCTAAAAAAATTAATGTTGTGCTTGGCAAGAACCACCCTTTGACGGTGAAACAAACACCCAAGGATCAAGTGTTTAAGAAGAAATCGGTGTTATGGAAATTACCTTACTGAGAGATTCTACGTGTACGTCACCGCATCGATGTCATGCACGTAGAGAAGAACGTATGTGAAAGCATCCTTGGTACTCTGCTCAAGATTAAAGGTAAAAGAAAGGATGGTGACGATTCACGGCTCGGTGTGCTTGCTGATCAATCACAACGCAAGAGTGAAGCCGAAGATGATGAAAAATTCATCAAAGCTCGCCAGAGTTACAATTTCAATACAAAAGAAGTAACACAGTTCTTCACCTATTTGTTGTTAGTTAAGACACCCTCTTCCTACTGCGCAAACATCAGAAGTCTCGTGGATGTGAGCTCAGGTAAAATGAAGTTGGGACACATGAAGTCACATGATTGCCACGTAATGTTGACACAAATCCTCCCGGTGGCCATCAGGAATCTGATGGACAAAGATATAAGAAACACACTCATTGACCTTTGTGATTTCTTCAACCAACTATGGCAGAAAGTTGTAAATCCTGAAGAGTTGGATCATATGCAAGATGATATTGCAAGAATATTGTCCAACCTAGATATGTTATTTCCACCGCCATTCTTTGATGTCATGGTCCATCTCACTATGCACCTTGTCGACGAGATAAAGTATTTTGGTCCTGTGTTTCTTCGCAACATGTATCCCTTCGAGCGGTTCATGGGAATCTTGAAGCGCTTCTGTTGGAACCGCAACCATCCAGAGGCAAGCATCCTACAAGGTTATACTGCGGAGGAGGTGGTTGAGTTTTGCATCGAATACATGAAACAAAGACCTATGGGTTTACCCCTCTCTCGCCACGAGGAAAGGCTTAAAGGTAAGTTGGTCCTTGCTGGCACGCAAATGGCTGCACCCGGAGAATTGGCAGAGAAAGCCCATTTGACGGTACTACTTAACAGCCCAGTTCTCATCGCTTATGCCGAAGAACATTTGGTGGAGATACGCCAAAGCTTCTTACCAATGGTGCCTTCATCAGATGTGGAGATGAAGGAGCACACTAAGAACTAAGCTGAATGGCTGAAGAATTGTTTGGCACAAGGATCCATCGATGACATTGCTACTGAAGAAAATATGCCCTAGAGACAATAATAAAGTTATTATTTATTTCCTTATATCATGATAAATGTTTAGTATTCATTCTAGAATTGTATTAACCGGAAACATAATACATGTGTGAATACATAGACAAACATAGTGTCACTAGTATGCCTCTACTTGACTAGCTCGTTGATCGAAGATGGTTAAGTTTCCTAGCCATAGACATGAGTTGTCATTTGATTAACGGGATCACATCATTAGGAGAATGATGTGATTGACTTGACCCATTTCGTTAGCTTAGCACTTGATCATTTAGTTTGATGCTATTGCTTTCTTCATGACTTATACATGTTCCTATGACTATGAGATTATGCAACTCCCATTTACCGGAGGAACACTTTGTGTGCTACCAAACGTCACAACGTAACTGGGTGATTATAAAGGTGCTCTACAGGTGTCTCTGAAGGTACTTGTTGGGTTGGCATATTTCGAGATTAGGATTTTCACTCCGATTGTTGGAGAGGTATCTCTGGGCCCTCTCGGTAATGCACATCACATAAGCCTTGCAAGCATTGCAACTAATAAGTTAGCTGCGGGATGATGTATTACGGAACGAGTAAAGAGACTTGCCGGTAACGAGATTGAACTAGGTATTGAGATACCGACGATCAAATCTCGGGCAAGTAACATACCGATGACAAAGGGAACAACGTATGTTGTTATGCGGTCTGACTGATAAAAGATCTTCGTAGAATATGTAGGAGCCAATATGAGCATCCAGGTTTCGCTATTGGTTATTGACCGGAGACGTGTCTCGGTCATGTCTACATTATTCTCGAACCCGTAGGGTCCGCACGCTTAACGTTATGATGACAGTTTCATTATGAGTTTATATATTTTGATGTACCGAAGATTGTTCGGAGTCTCGGATATGATCACGGACATGACGAGGAGTCTCGAAATGGCCAAGACATAAAGATCGATATATTGGATGGCTATATTCGGACACTGGAAGTGTTTCAGGTGATTTCAGAGAAAACCGGAGTGCTGGAAGGGTTACCGGAACCCCACGGGAAAGTATTGGGCCTTAGTGGGCCTGAGGGGAGAGAGAGGGCAGCAGCCCAGGAGGTGGTGCGCTCCCTCCCATGGGGAGTCCGAATTGGACTAGGGGAGGGGGGCGCGGCCCCTCTTTCCCTCTCCCTCTCCCTCTCTTTCCTTCCCCCTTCTCTCTTCCTAGTTGGACTAGGAAAGGGGAGACCTACTCCTACCAGGAGGAGGACTCCCCCCTCCTTGGCGCACCCCAAGGGCCGGCCGACCTCTCCCCCTTGCTCCTTTATATACAGGGGCAGGGGGGCACCTCTAGACACACAAGTTGATCTTCGTGATCGTTCTCCTAGCCGTGTGCGGTGCCCCCCTCCACTATAATCCTCGATAATATTTTAGCGGTGCTTAGGCGAAGCCCTGCGATGGTAGAACATCAAGATCGTCAACACGCCGTCGTGCTGACGGAACTCTTCCCCGACACTTTGATGGATCGAAGTCCGGGGATCGTCATCGAGCTGAACGTGTGCTAGAACTCGGAGGTGCCGTAGTTTCGGTGCTTGATCGGTCGGGCCGTGAAGACGTACGACTACATCAACCGCGTTGTGCTAACACTTCCGCTTCCGGTCTACGAGGGTACATAGACAACACTCTCCCCTCTCGTTGCTATGTATCACCATGATCTTGCGTGTGCGTAGGAATTTTTTTTAAATTACTACGTTCCCAACAGTGGTATCTGAGCCAGTTTTTATGCGTTGATGTTATGCACGAGTAGAACACAAGTGATTTGTGGGCAATATAAGTCATACTGCTTACCAGCATGTCATACTTTGGTTCGGCGGTATTGTTGAATGAAGTGGCCCGGACCGACATTACGCGTACGCTTACGCGAGACTGGTTCTACCGACGTGCTTTGCACACAGGTGGCTGGTGGGTGTCAGTTTCTCCAACTTTAGTTGAACCGAGTGTGGCTACGCCCGGTCCTTGCGAAGGTTAAAACAACACCAACTTGACAAACTATCGTTGTGGTTTTTGATGCGTAGGTAAGAACGGTTCTTGCTAAAGCCCGTAGCAGCCACGTAAAACTTGCAACAACAAAGTAGAGGACGTCTAACTTGTTTTTGCAGGGCATGTTGTGATGTGATATGGTCAAGACATGATGCTAAATTTTATTGTATGAGATGATCATGTTTTCTAACCGAGTTATCGGCAACTGGCAGGAGCCATATGGTTGTCGCTTTATTGTATGCAATGCAATTGCGCTGTAATGCTTTACTTTATCACTAAGTGGTAGCGATAGTTGTGGAAGCATAAGTTTTGGCGAGACGACAACGATGCTACGATGGTGATCAAGGTGTTGCGCCAGTGACGATGGTGATCATGACGGTGCTTATGGAGATCACAAGCACAAGATGATGATGGCCATATCATATCACTTATATTGATTGCATGTGATGTTTATCTTTTATGCATCTTATCTTGCTTTGATTGACGATAGCATTATAAGATGATCCCTCACTAAATTATCAAAGTATAAGTGTTCTCCCTGAGTATGCACCGTTGCGAAAGTTCTTCGTGCTGAGACACCACGTGATGATCGGGTGTGATAGGCTCTACGTTCAAATACAACGGGTGCAAAACAGTTGCACACGAGGAATACTCAGGTTTAACTTGACGAGCCTAGCATATAACAGATATGGCCTCGGAACACAGAGACCGAAAGGTCGAGCATGAATCATATAGTAGATATGATCAACATATTGATGTTCACCATTGATACTACTCCATCTGACGTGATGATCTGACATGGTTTAGTTGATTTGGATCACATGATCACTTAGAGGATTAGAGGGATATCTTTCTAAGTGGGAGTTCTTAAGTAATATGATTAATTGAACTTAAATTTATCATGAACTTAGTACCTGATAGTATCTTGCTTGTCTATGTTTGATTGTAGATAGATGGCTCGTGCTGTTGTTCCGTTGAATTTTAATGCGTTCCTTGAGAAAGCAAAGTTGAAAGATGATGGTAGCAATTACACGGACTGGGTACGTAACTTCAGGATTATCCTCATTGCTGCACAGAAGAATTATGTCCTGGAAGCACCGCTAAGTACCAAGCCTGCTGCAGGAGCAACACCAGATGTTATGAATGTCTGGCAGAGCAAAGCTGATGACTACTCGATAGTTCAGTGTGCCATGCTTTACGGCTTAGAACCGGGTCTTCAACGACGTTTTGAACGTCATGGAGTATATGAGATGTTCCAGGAGTTGAAGTTAATATTTCAAGAAAATGCCCAGATTGAGAGATATGAAGTCTCCAATAAGTTCTATAGCTGCAAGATGGAGGAGAATAGTTCTGTCAGTGAACATATACTCAAAATGTCTGGGTATCATATTCACTTGACTCAACTGGGGGTTAATCTTCCTGTTGATAGTGTCATTGACAGAGTTCTTCAATCATTACCACCAAGCTACAAAAGCTTCGTGATGAACTATAATATGCAAGGGATGAATAAGACTATTCCTGAGATCTTCACAACGCTAAAAGCCGCGGAGGTAGAAATCAAGAAGGAGCATCAAGTGTTGATGGTCAATAAGACCACCAGTTTCAAGAAAAAGGGCAAAGGAAAGAAGAAAGGGAACTTCAAGAAGAACAACAAACAAGTTGCTGCTCAGGAGATGAAACCCAAGTCTGGACCTAAGCCTGAAACTGAGTGCTTCTACTACAAGCAGACTGGTCACTTGAAGCGGAACTATCCCAAGTATTTGACGGATAAGAAGGATGGCAAAGTGAACAAAGGTATATGTGATATACATGTTACTGATGTGTACCTTATTAATGTTCGCAGTAGCACCTGGGTATTTGATACTGGTTCTATTGCTAACATTTGCAACTCGAAACAGGGGCTACGGATCAAGCGAAGATTGGCTAAGGATGAGGTGACGATGCGCGTGGGAAATGGTTCCAAAGTTGATGTGATCGCGGTCGGCACGCTACCTCTACATCTACCTTCGGGATTAGTATTAGACCTAAATAATTGTTATTTGGTGCCAGCGTTGAGCATGAACATTATATCTGGATCTTGTTTGATGTGAGATGGTTATTCATTTAAATCAGAGAATAATGGTTGTTATATTTATATGAGTAATATATTTTATGGTCATGCACCCTTGAAGAGTGGTCTATTTTTGATGAAACTCGATATTAGTGATACACATATTCATAATGTTGAAATCAAAAGATGCAGAGTTGATAATGATAGTGCAACTTATTTGTGGCACTGCTGTTTAGGTCATATCGGTATAAAGCGCATGAAGAAACTCCATACTGATGGACTTTTGGAACCACTTGATTATGAATCACTTGGTACTTGCGAACCGTGCCTCATGGGTAAGATGACTAAAACGCCGTTCTCCGGTACTATGGAGAGAGCAACGGATTTGTTGGAAATCATACATACAGATGTATGTGGTCCAATGAATGTTGAGGCTCGTGGCGGATATCGTTATTTTCTCACCTCCACAGACGATTTAAGCAGATATGGGTATATGTACTTAATGAAACATAAGTCTGAAACATTTGAAAAGTTTAAAGAATTTCATAGTGAATTTGAAAATCATCGTAACAAGAAAATAAAGTTTCTACGATCTGATCATGGAGGAGAATATTTGAGTTACGATTTTGGTCTACATTTGAAACAATGCAGAATAGTTTCGCAACTCACGCCACCCGGAACACCACAGCGTAATGGTGTGTTCGAACTTCGTAATCGTACTTTATTAGATATGGTGCGATCTATGATGTCTCTTACTGATTTACCATTATCGTTTTGGGGTTATGCTTTAGAGACGGCTGCATTCACGTTAAATAGGACACCATCGAAATCCGTTGAGACGACGCCTTATGAACTGTGGTTTGGCAAGAAACCAAAGTTGTCATTTCTAAAAGTTTGGGGCTGCGATGCTTATGTGAAAAAGCTTCAACCTGATAAGCTCGAACCCAAATCGGAGAAATGTGTCTTCATAGGATACCCAAAGGAGACTGTTGGGTACACCTTCTATCACAGACCCGAAGGCAAGACTTTTGTTGCTAAATTCGGAGTTTTTCTAGAGAAGGAGTTTCTCTCGAAAGAAGTGAGTGGGAGAAAAGTAGAACTTGATGAGGTAACTATACCTGCTCCCTTATTGCAAAGTACTACATCACAGAAACCGGTTTCTGTGACACTTACACCAATTAGTGAGGAAGCTAATGATACTGATCATGAAACTTCAGATCAAGTTACTACTAAACCTCGTAGATCAACCAGAGTAAGATCCGCACCAGAGTGGTACGGTAATCCTGTTCTGGAAGTCATGCTACTAGATCATGATGAACCTACGAACTATGAAGAAGCGATGGTGAGCCCAGATTCCGCAAAATGGCTAGAAGCCATGAAATCTGAGATGGGATCCATGTATGAGAACAAAGTGTGGACTTTGGTTGACTTGCCCATTGATCGGCAAGCAATTGAGAATAAATTGATCTTCAAGAAGAAGACTGATGCTGATGGTAATGTTACTGTCTATAAAGCTCGACTTGTTGCAAAAGGTTTTCGACAAGTTCAAGGGATTGACTACGATGAGACCTTCTCACCCATAGCGATGCTTAAGTCTGTCCAAATCATGTTAGCAATTGCCACATTTTATGATTATGAAATTTGGCAAATGGATGTCAAAACTGCATTCCTGAATGGATATCTGGAAGAAGAGTTGTATATGATGCAACCAGAAGATTTTGTCGATCCAAAGGGAGCTAACAAAGTGTGCAAGCTCCAGCGATCCATTTATGGACTGGTGCAAGCCTCTCGGAGTTGGAATAAACGATTTGATAGTGTGATCAAAGCATTTGGTTTTATACAGACTTTTCGAGAAGCTTGTATTTACAAGAAAGTGAGTGGGAGCTCTGTAGCATTTCTGATATTATATGTGGATGACATATTATTGATTGGAAATAATATAGAATTTCTGGATAGCATAAAGGGATACTTGAATAAGAGTTTTTCAATGAAAGACCTCGGTGAAGCTGCTTACATATTGGTCATTAAGATCTATAGAGATAGATCAAGACGCTTAATTGGACTTTCACAAAGCACATACCTTGACAAGGTTTTGAAGAAGTTCAAAATGGATCAAGCAAGGAAAGGGTTCTTGCCTGTGTTACAAGGTGTGAAGTTGAGTAAGACTCAACGTCCGACCACCGCAGAAGATAGAGAGAAAATGAAAGATGTTACCTATGCTTCAGCCATAGGCTCTATCATGTATGCAATGCTGTGTACCAGACCTGATGTGTGCCTTGCTATAAGTCTAGCAGGGAGGTACCAAAGTAATCCAGGAGTGGATCACTGGACAGCGGTCAAGAACATCCTGAAATACCTGAAAAGGACTAAGGATATGTTTCTCATATATGGAGGTGACAAAGAGCTCATCGTAAATGGTTACGTTGATGCAAGCTTTGACACTGATCCGGACAATTCTAAATCGCAAACCGGATACGTATTTACATTAAATGGTGGACCTGTCAATTGGTGCAGTTCTAAACAAAGCGTCATGGCAGGATCTACATGTGAAGCGGAGTACACAGCTGCTTCGGAAGCAGCAAATGAAGGAGTCTGGATGAAGGAGTTCATATCCGATCTAGGTGTCATACCTAGTGCATCGGTTCCAATGAAAATCTTTTGTGACAATACTGGTGCAATTGCCTTGGCAAAGGAATCCAGATTTCACAAGAGAACCAAGCACATGAAGAGACGCTTCAATTCCATCCGGGATCTAGTCCAGGTGGGAGACATAGAGATTTGCAAGATACATACAGATCTGAATGTAACAGACCCGTTGACTAAGCCTCTTCCACGAGCAAAACATGATCAGCACCAAGGCTCCATGGGTGTTAGAATCATTACTGTGTAATCTAGATTATTGACTCTAGTGCAAGTGGGAGACTGAAGGAAATATGCCCTAGAGGCAATAAT
Organism: Triticum monococcum; assembly: GCA_034509565.1. Classification (NCBI taxonomy): domain Eukaryota; kingdom Viridiplantae; phylum Streptophyta; class Magnoliopsida; order Poales; family Poaceae; genus Triticum; species Triticum monococcum. The sequence continues at coordinate 57,435,300 of CM067846.1, read as the reverse complement.
AAAGTTATTATTTATTTCCTTATATCATGATAAATGTTTATTATTCATGCTAGAATTGTATTAACCGGAAACATAATACATGTGTGAATACATAGACAAACATAGTGTCACTAGTATGCCTCTACTTGACTAGCTCGTTGATCGAAGATGGTTAAGTTTCCTAGCCATAGTAATGAGTTGTCATTTTATTAACGGGATCACATCATTAGGAGATTGATGTGATTGACTTGACCCATTTCGTTAGCTTAGCACTTGATCGTTTAGTTTGATGCTATTGCTTTCTTCATGACTTATACATGTTCATATGACTATGAGATTATGCAACTCCCATTTACCGGATGAACACTTTGTGTGCTACCAAACGTCACAACGTAACTGGGTGATTATAAAGGTTCTCTACATGTGTCTCCGAAGGTACTTGTTGGGTTGGCGTATTTCGAGATTAGGATTTGTCACTCCGATTGTCGGAGAGGTATCTCTGGGCCCTCTCAGTAATGCACATCACATAAGCCTTGCAAACATTGCAACTAATAAGTTAGCTGCGGGATGATGTATTACGGAACGAGTAAAGAGACTTGCCGGTAATGAGATTGAACTAGGTATTGAGATACCGACGATCAAATCTCGGGCAAGTAACATACCAATGACAAAGGGAACAACGTATGTTGTTATGCGGTCTGACCGATAAAAGATCTTCGTAGAATATGTAGGAGCCAATATGAGCATCCAGGTTCCGCTATTGGTTATTGACCGGAGACGTGTCTCGGTCATGTCTACATTATTCTCGAACCCGTAGGGTCCGCACGCTTAACATTACGATGACAGTTTCATTATGAGTTTATATATTTTGATGTACCAAAGATTGTTTGGAGTCTCGGATATGATCACGGACATGACGAGGAGTCTCTAAATGGTCGAGACATAAAGATCGATATATTGGACGGCTATATTCGGACACCGGAAGTGTTTTGGGTGATTTCGGAGAAAACCAGAGTGCCGGAAGGGTTACCGGAACCCCCCGGGGAAGTATTGGGCCTTAGTGGGCCTGAGGGGAGAGAGAGGACAACAGCCCAGGAGGTGGCGCGCCCCCTCCCATGGGGAGTCCGAATTGGACTAGGGGAGGGGGGGCGCGGCCCCTCTTTCCCTCTCCCTCTCCCTCTCTTTCCTTCCCCCTTCTCTCTTCCTAGTCGGACTAGGAAATGGGAGTCCTACTCCTACTAGGAGGAGGACTCCCCCCTCCTTGGCGCGCCCCAAGGGCCGACCGGCCTCTCTGTAACGCCCCGAGTCCAATGTGCCAGGTGTCTTCCAGTTATTCGTTGTCGTTGCCCTGTCATTTGCTGGCGTGTTGCATCTTATCATGTCATCATGTGCATTGCATCATCATGTTTTCAAAACTTGCATTCGTCTCGGTCTCCTCGTTTCGTCCGTTGTCCATTCTGAGCCCAGACACACTTGCACGTGCCCGCGGCATGTCCGGTTTATTATTTTATAAGTGGCCAGAAAATGTTCTCGGAATGGGATGAGAGTTGACGTGTGGTCTTATTATAGTGTAGATAGACCGCATGTCAAGTTTCATCGCATTCAGAGTTCGTTTGATAGCCCAACTGTTAAACTATAGCGACATTATAGTCGGTCTAACGTCAGACGTTTTCGGTCTCCGAAAACAGTCGCTGGGCCTCCCTCTCTTCTCTTTCTCTCAGCTCGAGACCATCTACACAGCTCACTACCTACCGCCAGGTCCAACCTAACCTCTCTCGTCAGCCCGCACCCCCTCGTGCGCGTCCGAAAATTGTCCCAGACCCGACCCGAGCAGTCGTCACCGTTGGCTCCGGATCATCCCCAAACATCTACAAAACATCACCGTTTTCTTTTTTGGACTTCCTAGTGTATTTTTCTCGACCGCTCGATTTTAATTGCAGGGACAGATTAGTCCCTAAACTCTCCCTCTTTCCTTATATATAGTCCCTAGTCTAAATCTGGAAAAAACCCTATTTTCTAGGGATCCTCCCTGTCCAATCCCCGCCGCCAGCATCTCCCACCTCAGGATCCATCTCCACCCAATCCAACCACCATCTCCATTTCCGTGCCCGCCCAATCACTTCAAAGCCGAAGCCCCCTGCCTTCCCGATCCACCCATCGAGCCAACCAGCATCGCCCAGGCCTGTACGGTCGCTGGCCCGCACTCTCTGCTCCCTCGCTCTTGATTGGATCGAGGGGAGGAGCCCCTCGACCCCGACCATGCCATCCGGTCCTTCCCGCCGACACGCCGGAGTCGCTGCCGGCGACCACCTCGGATCAGGCGACCCCGCGCTCTCCTCGTCCTTCTTCCCTGCCATCTGCTGCCACCCCAGGTCATCAGCACCGCTGTTCCGCCCTCGATTCCTCTCTGCTCCCTCACCCTCATGAGCTTCCTCTCTCTCTCCCGTAGGATTGTCCCGTCATCGCCCTGGAAGCTCCAGCGACCCCCACTGTCGGGTGGTAGGTGCGACATATGCCAACGGGTGGCTTATCATTGTGGGAGCCAATAGAACGTCGCCGGTGCCTGGAAACGGGATAAGGCGGAGACATGCTCGCCGACGAATCTTGCTTCAGGGCTCTCCGGGGAGATAACACCCCTACTGCTGCTCTACGGGGTCTCCGCATGGTTACTAAATGAACAAGAAGTTACACAATGCTCCTCAAGCTGGTTTGGGTGGAAGGAGGAAGAAGGGCTCAGCTAGCGTGCTTCCTCTCCTTGTATGGTGTCTAGGTCTAACTTGAGAGTCCAACCCCTTGCATGGGTGCACCGGGGGGTTTATATAGGCCTACCCCCCGGGGGTACAGAGGTAATCCAGCTGGGAGCGGGGCCCAGCTGTCTGTGACTATGCTCGCCGGCTTCCGCGCCGGCTGCTGGGGCCCGCCGACTGGTGGGTCCCGCCGGCTGCCGGCCCCTTGGTCGACAGGCAGGCCCCACTGGCCAGGGCCTGGTCGGTGGCTGGTTACTGTTACCCCGTGCTGTTGACGCGGGCTTGGTCGGGGTAAGCGTGGCTACAGTACCGCCGCCCTGGCAGGCGATTACTGTAGCCCCGCCGTATCTTGTCTCTTTAATGGGCGTCTCCTTCGAGGATGATGGCGAGCCGGCTTCGGGGGGCCGGCTCCTCATCAGGCCGACTTGGGAGGAGGTGCGGCCGCCTTCGGTATCTCTCTGCCCGAAGGGGCCCACCGCCTCGGGGGCCATGCTGGTGGCCCGTCGTGGACGGCGTCGGGGCCGCCGTGGCAACAGTGCCGTGCCGGACGGGTCGTGGCCACCCGTACGGCGCACTGTACCAGGCGTGCTCCGGGTTTTGGGGGTGGCAGACTCCATTGTAGCCACGCCCTGGTTCATCATCGCGGGGTGGACGCGTACTCTGCGGGTACGGCTTTGACCGCTTTATGGGAGCCGGCCTCTTGGAGTCGGCCTTGTTGCAGCCGGCTTCTCGTAGTCGGCCCTCCCACGACTTTCTTCATGAGGGTAAAAGGCGGGCCGCCCCCGAAGCCGGCCTAGAAGATAGCCGGCAAAGGGGGGAGGCGGCCCTAGGTCTTGAGTCTTCTTGTGAGGCGGACGGGCTCGTAATTTTTTCTGATGAGCCAGGGGAAGCCGGCTAGGATACCCATGGCTATTTACTCCGACAGTAGTCCCCGAAGCTGAGCGAGCTTCGCGGCGGACAGAGGGACGAGAAGCTTGGCCAGCTTCATACCCTGAGGAGCCGACCTTGCCGTCGTAGGCCGACTTCGGAGAACTTGTTTGTTTATTATTATGACCATGGTTGACCCGCGGGCGGCCCGCGGGCCCCACGATGGGCCACGTGGCGGAGAAGTCCTGCCGTCGCACGCGCGCGACGGGACGCCGCCGCAGGCCCGGGCCCGCCACTCCTCGGCCTCGGCCCGGGCGCAGATCTTTTGTGGCCTGAGGGGACTGCTCGCCTCCCCGCGGCCGTTTCTTCGTGTCTTTAGTGCGCAATAAACGCGGGGCGTGGGGGAAGTGGCCACGATCGATCCCCACGATCCCCCACGCCGCGCCTCCTTGGCTCCGGCGCACGAGCCTACAAGTAGGAGGGGGAGGGGGAGAGACAAAGGCTTGCTCGCTCCCCCGCTCCCCGTCCCTCCTTGTTCTCCTTTCCTCCTTTCCTTTCTTCTTCCTCCGCGCCCGACGCAACCTCCCGTCGTAGCCTGCCCATGCCGTCATGTCCATGGCGCTGTCGAGCACGTGGGACGGCTCCAACGTCCATGAAGATCACATAGAGTTTCTCCGCCGGACCCGGCGCCTGCCCGCTGCCAACCTCGTGCAGGCTCGTCTGGCGCCGGAGGCGGAAATCTCGCCGGCACCGGAGGAAGGCGAGCGCGTCGTCTTCCGCACGCATTTCCTGTGTGGCTTCGGCTTCCCGGCGAGCGGATTCATGCGTTCCTTCCTCGACTTCTACCGTCTCCAGCCGCATCACCTCACGCCCAACGCGGTGATGCTGCTGTCGGCCTTCGTCTCCCTCTGCGAAGGCTTCTTGGGAGTGCTGCCCATGCTGGAGCTTTGGGCGGAGCTCTTCCAGAACAAACTCGGCACCGCCTCTGCCGGCATGCCCGCCCCCTGCGGGGCCTTCATCGCAATGAAAAGGTCAGGCGAGAACAACCCCTTCGCGCACATCCCCTTAATCCAATCGGTGAAGCTCTGGCAAAAATCATACTTCTACGTCAAGAACATCGCCTCGCAAGGAGACTACGTTAAACTGCCGGCTGGGAGGCAGCCGTCTTGGGGCTTCAGATCCAAGCCCTTATCTCCGGCTGGGAACGCCGCCATCGCCCGGCTTCGGGTAATGATCCAGTCGGAAGGCCTGCGTGGGGCCGACTTGGTGGCCGCCTTCGTCGAGCGCCGGATCCTTCCCCTTCAGAGCCGGCCCCACATGCTATGCCAGATGAGCGGCCGCTTCGACCCTTGCCGGCTGAGCACATGGGACATGCCCCATGCCGAGGTGGCGCTCATGGTGAACTACATCGCCAACCTCAAGCCCGCTCCGGCTGGCGCTCATGGTGAGCAAGGCGCCGTACTCCCGCGCCCATCCATCGCCCGTGGTAAGTCCTTCTTTCTGTCATCAGCCGGCTTTATGCCGGCCGGCTTCTGACTAGGCGGTTTCTTTTTATCAGAACCCTCTTCTTCCACCGCCAGCCGGGGTGGCAGGAGTCGAACGCCGGTATGCCCCGCACCGTACGCCAGACGATATCGACGACCCGGATTTGGGGGCGACCGCCATGGAGGACGCCGCCACGGGGGACGTCGCCGAGCCCGGATGCATGGCGCTCTCGGCCAGTTTTGACGACTGGCCGGACGACGCCGACGCCGAAGAAATCCCGCGCCGCCAGCCGGCAACCGATCGCCATAGCGCGGGCTCGTCCGCCGCGCCGGCTGCCGGTGGTGGAACGTCGAAGCGCCGGGCCGCGCTTCCTCTCTTCGGTAGCCGGCCGAAGAAAATGAGGGCCTCCGCCGCGGCAACGAAGCGAGACGAGGCGGCGGCGAAGGCGGCCCGTTTCGGGAAGGCGGTGAAGCAACCTCCAGCGGTTTCATCGTAAGCCCTTGGCCGCTTGCGTGCTTGTTTTTTGTTGTCTTCTTTTGTTCTAACCCTTCTCCGATTTCTGAGCAGGGCGCCGCTTTCCCTTGAGCGAGGCCCAGGCGGCTCTGTGGTTGGGCCGGGTGCTGGATCTTCAGGGCCCCGCCGCGTGGACCCCCGCGCCGATCTTGCGGAAGCCATGGAGCGGAACGCCCGCGAGGCGCGGGAAGAGAGGGAGGCGGCGGAGCGGGAGGCCGCCCGGGCGGCGATGGAGCGAGCGGATGCGGTAGCCGAGACTCCATTGGAGCGGGTGACCGTGGAGACGGAGGCGGAGGGCATGCGTAGCCGGCCTCCGCTGCTCGCCATCCCCCTCTGCACCGTGGACCCAGACATCCCGCTGCCCACGGCAGAGGAGATCACCCCCGATCAGCCGCCGGCGCAGAGGGATGAGCTCTTCGAGGTCTTCGCGGAGAGGACGCCGCCGGCAGCGCCAGCCAGAGCGGGCGAAGGCGGCCAGTTGTCGGCGGTGCCGGAGGAGCCGGCCCGGGGCGCACCCGAGACCGGAGCCGGTCTTGAAATTTAGCTGGCGGCGAGCCAGCGCGCCGGAGGGAGCACGGCCCCGCCGGACACGCGTCAAGCCGCGGGTGCCAACTAGTCGGCAGAAGCCTTGGAGGCGGCCAGTTCCGCCACGTCCAGGTGGACTCCCAACGGAGGAAGTGGCGAGCTGAATGTGGCGGCCCAAGGGGTTCGGAGCCGGCTGCAGGCTCAGGCCGCCCTCCTGCAGCAATTTACTCAGGAGTTCTTGTCGACGCGGTCTGCAATTTGGGTAAGTTTTTTACTTGTCGACCGCTCTGGTCCTCTGATTTTTTCCGTGGGGGCGCGCTAGCGCACCCACTGGGTGTAGTCCCCGAGATCCGGGCCGACTGCAGCGCAGTCGGGTCGGATCTTTCTCGATGACTATCTTAACTCTGTTTTCTGGCTGATCTTTAGGATTATCACAACTCTCGTGCTGCCGCCTTCAACTCCCAGGCTCGGGAGCTGAGCCGGAGGACCGAAGACCTGGCTAGCAGCCGACGTAAGTATATTGCTCTTATCTGTCTCTCGTGGGGGCCCACTGGGTGTAGTTCCCGAGATCCGGGCCGACTGCAGCGCAGTCGGGTCGGATCTTTCTTGATGACCTTTCCCTTATTGACTTTTTCTCTTTGTCTCTTGCTCGTGTAGGGGCCAATGCCGACTTGCGGAGGGAGCTCGGCGAGGCGCAGACCGCTCTTCGTGCCAGGGACGCCGAGTATGCCGACTTGGTTCAGGAGCGCGACCGCCTGGCCAAGAAACTAGCCGACCAGGAAGAAAACCACAAGGCGGCCCTGCAGAAGGCGCAAGATGGCGAGGCTGCCCTGAAGGCGGAGTTTGAGATCAAGGCGGCGAGCTGGGCTGAGACGCGTCAGGCGCTGGAGGAAGGCTTCGGCCGGATCGAAGACCTGATCGATGGTGAGCCACTTTTCTTGCCCTTCCTCCACCTGCTAGCCGCCTGGAGTTTTATTCTGACTTGTGCTTGTTACTTTGCGCAGATTACTTTCCCGGCCACTCCGTCCTCGCCACCCAAGCCATCGAGGCCCATCGCGAGGCGCGCCGTCAGGCTGGGGTTGTCATTGCGCCGGATGCAAACCGAACGCTGTAGGAACAGCTCATTACCGTCCAAGCGCGACTGCAGCCGGCCCATCGGATGCTCCCCCGGCTCCAACGTGCCGGGGCGCAGGTGCTGGCCGCGCTCTGGCCCGGCCAGATGATTCCCCGCACCCCAAGTCGGACCGCCGACTGGTTAGAAGTCGTAGTCGGCCGCTTTGAGGCTTGGAAGGCGTCGGCAGCCCGTCTCGAAGCCGGGCGTGCGTTGGAGTTCGTCCGCGCATGGTACCCGGGGCTAAGCCTGGACCAGCTGCGGACCTGGCGGCTGGAGGCTAACGCCGAGCTGGAGGAGGTACGGCCGGCGATCGCCCAGCGCGCCTCGACGATCGCCGAGTGCACCGACACCAGCGTCTTCGCGCCAGAACTCAATGACGACGGCATCGCCCAGCCGGAGGAGTGGTTCGGGCTGAACCCGGCGGAAGGCGAGGACTCGGCCGAGGAGATTGCCTCCAGCGACGAGGGCGAGGATGACGAGGAAGAGGACGGCGGAGATGCCGAGCCGGCCGGTGGGACAACCGACCGCCCTCAAGCCGACCGTGCCTCCAGCAACGAGCCGCGCGGGAGCGCGCCCTTTGCCGGAGGCGGTGATCAGGCCGAAGTTGGCCAGCCGGCCGCTCCTTCAGCCCAGCCCGGTTCGTCAGCGGCCCCGCCGGCTTGATCTGCCGTCCTTGTTGTTCCTGCTTTGCTTTTTCGAACAACTTTTAAGTTTCCGCAATTCCACCCACTGGGGGTGTATCAAACGATGTTGGATGCTGACCTCTTCTGGAGGTCCTTTGTGTAAATATTATTGTATGCATGTTTTGGTTTCCATTCGAGTGCACTTTTTATCCTTAGGCTTTTTCCTTTGCCGCCTTCCCTCTTTGGGAAGGCAACTACTCGAGCTTTCTTGGATTTCAAGCAGACTGGATGCAAGCCGGCCGGCCGGCTACTCTGGTAGTCGGTCGGCGGGAGGCGGCAAGCCGGCTTTTGTTATATAAGTCCGTTAGTCCCTAGCCGTTTTTCATGTGCGCACCCTTTCTGGCTTATGACTCTTGCCAGCCGGGCATTCAGTTCTTCGAACTGCGACTTTGGTAAGAGCCAAGCCTGGGTGTCCGCACATTACTTGTCTGACCGCGGGTAGGACTCCTAATATAACTCCAGTCGGCTAGTCCCCGGGCCGACTCGTCGAACCCGGTGCCGGACGAAATAACTAAATGAACAGGCGATATCATACGCATGATAACTTTCATTCATAAAATAAAAGATGGAAGTCCCCGAGTCCTCCTCGGGGAGCCTATTGTTTCGTACTTAATACAAAAGTGGACGTGATACATACTGCATTTTAACTGTAAAATTTTCGAAGGAGATTGGCGTTCCATGGTCGTTCCGACTCCTTGCCGGAGTCGTTTCTCTTGCGTGCCTTCGGCTTCTGCGCGTCGATGAGGTAGTAGGAATCGTTGCCTAGAGCTCTGCTGACGACGAAGGGGCCTTCCCAGGGGCTGCGAGCTTGTGCTGGCCGGCTGTTCGCTGGATCAGCCGGAGAACAAGGTCGCCCTCCTGGAAGGATCTTGGCCTGACCTTCCGGCTGTGGTAGCGGCGCAAACCCTGCTGGTAGATGGCAGACCGGCTGAGGGCTAACAGCCGGCCTTCTTCCAGCAGGTCGACGCCGTCTTCTCGTGCTTCTTTGGCCTCCGCCTCCGTGTACATGGTTACCCGAGGCGAGTCGAACTCGATGTCTATTGGGATGACTGCCTCAGCACCATATACAAGGAAGAAAGGAGTGAAGCCGGTTGATCTGTTTGGGGTAGTACGCAGACTCCATAGGACAGCCGGCAGCTCGTCGAGCCAACAGCCGGCTGAACGCTCCAGAGGTACGACCAATCGGGGCTTGATGCCAGACAGGATGAGGCCGTTTGCTCGCTCTACTTGGCCGTTTGACTGCGGGTGGGCGACGGACGCAAGGTCCAGCCGGATACCTTGTGCAGCGCAGAATCGTGCCAAGGCACCTTTGGCAAAATTCGTGCCGTTGTCGGTGATGATGCTGTGCGGTACACCGTACCAGGTTGTTATATCTGCAATGAAAGTCACCGCAGTCGGCCCATTCAACTTCTTGATCGGCTTCGCCTCGATCCACTTGGTGAATTTGTCCACGGCGACGAGCAAATGCGTGATGCCGCCGCACGCCGTCTTGAATGGGCCTACCATATCCAGTCCCCAGACGGCAAAGGGCCAGGTGAGGGGAATGGTCTTGAGTGCCGAAGCCGGCATGTGTTGCTTGGAGCTGAAAAGCTGGCAGCCTTTGCAGTGTTTGACTAGCTCTTTGGCGTCGTCCAAAGCAGTCGGCCAGAAGAAACCGTGGCGGAAGGCTTTGGCGACAAGTGATCTTGAAGCGGCATGGTGACCGCACTCTCCTTGGTGTATATCTCTAAGGATTGCAATGCCTTTCTCTTGCTCGACGCATCGCTGTAAGACACCGGTGACACCGCGCTTGACAAGTTCTCTGTTGACGATTGTGTATGCTCCGGCTCGACGTTGGACTTGTCTCACTTCTGTTTCGTCAGCCGGCAGATCTTGGTTCACCAAGAAGTTGAGGATGGATTGAGCCCATGATGGAGCTGCAACTTCCCCTGCCGCCAATGTGGCTACAGCCACCAGGGTGGGCGGGCTGGGTGATGAAGTGCTGGAGTCGACCGCCGCTTGCTGCACTGAAGAAGTCCCCGGGCCGGCTACCGCAGTCCCCGGGCCGGCTACCGCAGTCCCCGAGCCGGGTGCGGCAGTCCCCGAGCCGGCTACTGCAGTCCCCGAGCCAAGTACTGAAGTCCCCGGGCCGACTGCTTGATTCTTCGAGCCGGACCCGGCCCCATCGGGGTCAGGCGGCACGAAGATGGAGTCGGATTCCGGAGACGGCTTGATGGATGGCTTGAGGAGGCATTGTAGGGCGACGCCGGTTGGTATTGCTTGCCGCATGGAGCCTATTCAGGCCAGGGCATCTGCTGGCTCGTTGTCGGCTCGCGGTACGTGGAGGAATTTGCATCCATCAAAGTACCCGCTGATTTGCTGCACTAGGAAGCGGTAGCTTGCCATGTTTGCATCCTTGGCGTCCCAGTCGCCGGATGATTGCTGAACCACCAAACCGAGTTGCCATAACACAGGATCCGGCGGATGCCGAGTTCCTTGGCAAGCCGGAGCCCATGTACGAGTGCCTCGTACTCGGCTACATTGTTGGAGGCGGTGAAGTGGATCTGCAGCGTGTATCTGAGCTTGTCGCCCTTAGGAGAGGTAAGGACGACGCCGGCTCCCAAGCCGGTGCGCATCTTGGATCCGTCGAAGTGCATGCGCCAATGGGTGGAGTCGGGAGCTGGCGGTAAGTACTGGGTCTCGGCCCAGTCGACGAGGAAGTCGGCCAGTGATTGTGACTTGATGGCGGTGCGGGGCTGGTAGAAGATCGTGTAAGGGGCCAGCTCGATGGCCCACTTAGCCACCCGGCCGGATGCATCCCGGCTGCCTATGATCTCGGCCAGCGGGGCAGTGCATACGACCGTCATGGGATGTTCTTGAAAGTACGGCTTCAGCTTCTTGGCAGTGAAGTACACGCCGTAGCACATCTTCTGGTAGTGTGGGTAGTTCTGTTTTGAGGCGGACAGCACCTCGCTCAGGTAATAAACCGACCTCTGGACCGGCTGGGCTCGGCCTTCTTCGGGGCGTTGGACTACAATGACGGTGCTGACCACCCGGCTAGTGGCGGCAATATAAAGGAGCATGGGCTCTTTCTCAGTCAGCGCCGCCAAGACAGGCGGCGTGGCCAGCATTTTCTTCAGCTCGTGGAAAGCTTGGTCGGCCTGGTCATTCCACTCGAAGTGAGTGCTCTTCTTCATGAGGCGGTAGAGAGGGAGAGCTTTCTCTCCAAGCCGGCTGATGGAGCGGTTCAAAGAGGCCAGGCACCCGGTGAACTTCTGGATCTCTCGAAGCTTGGTTGGGACCGCCATCCTCTCGATGGCCTTGATCTTCACTGGATTGCACTCGATGCCGCGTTCGGAGACCAGAAAGCCTAGGAGCTGGCCGGCTGGCACTCCGAACACGCATTTCTCAGGGTTGAGCTTGATTCGAAACCGGCGCAGGTTCTTGAATGTCTCTTTCAGGTCTTCCAGCAGAGTGCCGCGCTTCTCCGTCTTCACCACGATATCATCCACGTAGACGTGGGCGTTTTTGCCGAGCTGCGTGAGGAGGCACTTCTGCATGCAATGCTGAAAGGTGGCGCCGGCATTCCTCAAGCCGAACGTCATGGTCAGGTAGCAGAAGGCTCCAAACTGCGTGATGAAGGCGGTCTTCAGTCGATCATCCGGGTTCAGTTTTATCTGGTGGTATCCTGAATAAGCATCCAAAAAGCTCAACAGCTCGCATCCAGCTGTGGAGTCTATCACTTGGTCAATTCTGGGCAGGGCGAAGGGATCTTTGAGGCAGGCTTTGTTGAGGCTTGTGTAATCTATACACATGCGCCACTTGTTATTCTTTTTTCAGCACGAGAACCGGGTTCGCGAGCCACTCAGGGAAGAAAACTTCCATGATGAAGCCGGCTGCAACAAGCCGGGCTATCTCCTCCCCTACGATCCTTCTCTTCTCTTCTGACAGTCGGCGGAGAGGCTACTTGACTGGTTTTGCGTCCTCCCGCACATGTAATTTGTGCTCGGCGAAATCCTTCGGAACACCTGGCATGTCCTTGGGGGATCATGCAAAGATATCCCGATTCTCACGGAGGAAATCGACGAGCTCGCCTTCCTATTTGCTATTTAGGCTCGCCCCAATGACGGCAAACCTCTCAGGGTGCTCGGGGTCGAGCTGTATCTTCTTGGTCTCCTTGGCCGGCTGGAAAGATCCTTGGGCATCATACTCCTTGGAGTCGACGGGCGGGTTCAGCTGCTTGCTGGCCAAGGCCACGACCCTGTCCAGCGTCTTCTTTTCTTCAGCAATCACGAGGGATTTGGCCAGCCGGCTGCTGGCCGCGGTGCAGTCGGCGGACTTCTTGTAGTCGCCGGTGACGGTGATGATGCCCTTGGAACTTGGTATCTTCATCTTGAGCTATGCATAGTGGGGGACCGCCATGAACTTGGCCAAGGCGGGTCGGCCAAGCAAGGCGTGGTAAGGGCTCTCCAGGTCCACCACCTCGAACCAGATCGCTTCCCGGCGGAAATGATCCTTGCCCCCAAAGAGTACGTCGATCTTGATCTTGCCAATGGGGGCGCAGGACAAACCGGGTACAATGCCGTGAAACACCGTCCGAGTCGGCGCGAGCTGCTTCGTCTTGACACCCAACTTCTCCAGGGTGTCACGGTACAGGATGTTGATGCTGCTTCCACCGTCGATCAGCACACAGGAGAAGCGGGCGGCGCGCGTGTCCGTCGCGAGGGTGGCCTCCAGGACCAAAGCGTAGGAGCCGGGGGACGGCATCACCTCTGGGTGGTCGGCCCAGCTCCAACTGATGGATTTCTCTGACCAATGCATGTCGCCGGCTGGGTTGGCGGCGACCATATTGACTTCTTGTTGCTCTCGGCGCTTGCTGCGCCGGTCTTCGCGCTGGCTCGTGAAGACAACGTAAGATGCTTGCTCGTCAAGGAACTCGTCCTGCACGGCGTCGACCACGAGCTGAGCGGCCTTGGGCGGCGGAGCCGGAGGCGGCGGGCCGGCAGGCAGAGTCGGCGTGAGCCCTTCGCCCTTGGAGATTCGGGCGAGCCAGTTACACTTTCGGGTTGTATGGTTGGACGGCTTCGCGCCGCTATGGAACTTGCACGGGGCGTCAAGGGTTTGTTTGTAGGAGAAGGCCGGCTGCCAAGCCGGCCGGCCGCCCTTGGGCTTCTTGGGCGCGGGCCGCCCCTCAGGCGGCGCGTCTTCGACCGTGGCCACCTGCCGGCTAGCGGGAGGCGGCATAGGGCCTTTGCGCTTCTGGTCATTCTGGTGTTGGCGTCGGTCGGAATTTCCCGCCGGCGTTTGGGGCGCCGGATTAAGCACTTTCCCGGACGCGTCCACCCAGAGCTCGGTCTTCATCGAAGAGTCGGCGGTGGCGTACTTGTCGGCGATGTTCAGGAGCTCGTTGAGGGTAGCCGGCTCATCGCAAAGGAGCTTGTGCTTGAGGAGGGTGCCCTCTCGGCATCCGGCAGTGAAGTATTCGATGGCTTGCACCTCGTGCACCCCTTCGCAAGAGTTGCGGAGCTCGGCCCAGCGCGTGAGGTAGTCGCGAGTGGACTCGGCTGGGCCCTGTACGCACAGGGAGAGCTGTCTAGGCTTGGGAGCCCGCTTGTAGGTGCTGGTAAAGTTGCGAACGAAGGCTTCAGTAAAATCTACCCAGCTGTTGATGCTGAGAGGCTTGAGGCTGTTAAGCCAGGTCCGTGCCGTGCCTTGCAGCATGAGGGGCACGTACTTCACGGCAACGCGCCGATTGCCGTTGGCGATGCTGACGGCTATGGAGTAGTCGGTCAGCCAGTCTTCCGGCTTCACCAAGCCGTTGTACTTGGGCGTGTCTCTTGGGAGCGAGAACCCTTTGGGGAAGGGCTTGTCGCGGATGCGGGGGCCAAAGCAGGGCGGGCCGACATCGTCTTCTTCTTCTAGCACCAGGGATCTGGCCAGGCGGTCGATCCGGTGGCGGGCGTCGTTTTCGCCGACTCCTTCGCGGCGACCAAGCCGGCCGCTGAGAGTCGGGTGCGCCACTGGAGGCGTGGTGGGGTATCTCTCTCCACGAGCTCGAGGCGGAGGCGGGGTGCCCCGCCATTCCATGGCTCGGGGGCGGCCGTCCGCGTCTCGCTCGATGGAGATTCGGGTCCGGCTTCGGCTGGAAGCCGGCTCTTTCTCACGCCGCGCGCGGGTGTTGCTCGTACTCGGCGATCGGGAAGTTGTGCCGTGATCGCGGCGCGGGGGAGGGCTCCCCGCGCAGGCGTCGGCTTCGTGCCGCCGAGCGGCTGCGTCAATTTGTTGCTGTATACACCGTGTCATGTGGGGGAGGTCTTCGGCTTCCAAGCCGTCCAGCTCGTCTACGGCTGCCTGGGCGGCGTGCAGGTTCTCGAGCGGAGTGGCGTAGACCGGACGATCGACTCCAAGCATGTCGGCGATGACGGCGCCGCGTTGCCTGACAGCACCAGCCCGGCTTGGGCCAGCCGGAGCCGGCGTGCCGAAGGCGGCGCGGTCAGCTTCGCGCTGGTAGGCCTCGGTGAGGCGTCTTACGGAGGCCAGCCGCCGGCCCTCCACGAGGAGGGCGAGGCGGCGTGCCTCCAGTACTTCGTCGTCGGCATCAGCCGGGAGGGGGACGGACAAGTCGTGGGCCGTCGCGCGCGGGGCGTCGTGGGTGCCCTCGTCAGTCGGGCCATCATGGCCGATAACCATCACCTCAGTGGTGACAGTATCGCAATCGCCGGCCAGAGGGAGCGGGTCATTGTAGATCGCGACGTTGGTGGGGAAGGTGTCGTAGGATGCCGTGTCGGAGTCGACAGGCATCGGGTCGGTGGAGCCAACCGACTCCAAATATGCAGTGGGCTCGCTGGAGACGTGGAGCTGGCCGAGGAGGTTGGCGAGGTGGTCGGTGCCCGCAACGGAGGCAAGCTCGTCGGAGATGCGGGCCTTGTCGAAGAGGTCAGCGAGGCCGCTCGTCGCGCAGATGTTGGTGACGCCATGTGGCGCGTCGTGGCAAGCGCCATCGGGCGAGCCGGGCTTGCTACGCTCGCGAGGGAGGAAAAGGGTTCCCGTCCAGAACAGGTCTCCGGACGACGGTGCACCTGGCCCCACGGTGGGCGCCAAATGTCGGGTGGTAGGTGCGACATATGCCAACAGGTGGCTTATAATTGTGGGAGCCAATAGAACGTCGCCGGTGCCTGGAAACGGGATAAGGCGGAGACATGCTCGCCGGCGAATCTTACCTAGCTTCAGGGCTCTCCAGGGAGATAACACCCCTACTGCTGCTCTGCGGGGTCTCCGCATGGTTACCAAATGAACAAGAAGTTACACAATGCTCCTCGAGCTGGTTTGGGTGGAAGGAGGAAGAAGAGCTCAGCTAGTGTGCTTCCTCTCCTTTTATGGTGTCTAGGTCTAACTAGAGAGTCCAACCCCTTGCATGGGTGCACCGGGGGGTTTATATAGGCCTACCTCCCGGGGGTACAGAGGTAATCCAGCTGGGCGCGGGGCCCAGCTGTTTGTGACTGTGCTCGCCGGCTTCCGCGCCGGCTGCTGGGGACCGCCGATTGGTGGGTCCCGCCGGCTGTCGGCCCCTTGGTCGACAGGCAGGCCCCACTGGCCAGGGCCTGGTCGGTGGCTGGTTACTCTTACCCCGTGCTGTTGACGCGGGCTTGGTCGGGGTAAGCGTGGCTATAATATCGCCGCCGTGGCGGGCGATTACTGTAGCCCCGCCGTATCTTGTCTCTTTAATGGGCGTCTCCTTCGAGGATGATGGCGAGCCGGCTTCGGGGGGCCGGCTCCTCATCAGGCCGACTTGGGAGGAGGTGCGGCCGCCTTCGGTATCTCTCTGCCCGAAGGGGCCCACCGCCTCGGGGGCCACGCTGGTGGCCCGTCGTGGACGGCGTCGGGGCCGCCGTGGCAACAGTGCCGCGCCGGACGGGTCGTGGCCACCCGTACGGCGCACTGTACCAGGCGTGCTCCGGGTTTTGGGGGTGGCAGACTCCACTGTAGCCACGCCCTTCTTCATCATCGCGGGGTGGACGCGTACTCTGCGGGTACGGCTTTGACCGCTTTATGAGAGCCGGCCTCTTGGAGTCAGCCTTGTTGCAGCCGGCTTCTCGTAGTCGGCCCTCCCACGACTTTCTTCATGAGGGTAAAAGGCGGGCCGCCCCCGAAGCCGGCCTAGAAGATAGCCGGCAAAGGGGGGAGGCGGCCCTAGGTCTTGAGTCTTCTTGAGAGCCGGACGGGCTCGTAATTTTTTCTGATGAGCCAGGGGAAGCCGGCTAGGCTACCCATGGCTATTTACTCCGACACCCACATCACCAGATCTGGCGGATCCCGGCCTTCTTTGCCCGTTCCAGGTCTTCCTCCACGCCTCCCCGTCGGGGAGCCGCCGTCGTCCGCCGCCACTGTTGCGTCCTCCACCCTGCTCGTGCGGAGGCACGAGGACGACGAGCAGGAGCTGCTCGCTCTGCTCGTAGGCCTCGTCGTGGGCCAGATCCATCTAAGGCCCAGGAGCCCCTTGCCAGGCCTCTTTTCCACCGAACGGGCCTTGGCCCATGTGAGCAGCGCCCAGCCCCTATCCTGTGTTTGTTGGGCTAGGTAGTTCCAGCCCATGGACGTGTTTTTTTCCTGGACGAATTTAATCATTTTTCCAGAGATTATAGTTTTACAGAAAAGCCCCTAAACTTCATGCATTTAATATCTCCACAACCGTGCATCGGATTAAAAAAAATTATATATGTAAAATGCTTAGTTTTTCATCTAGTTTCATAATATGCCACTTTCATCTATGTTTAAAATGATTAAAATGATGTTTTCTTATATTTGCCTATTGCCATGTTAAAATGATTAAATTCATAACTAAATAACCGTAACTCTGAATTTAATAAACTTTATATGTAAATGGGGTGGAATTTGTCTAGTTTAACATGGTAGCATCATCTTGCATGTTTAATAACTATAAAATATGGTTTAGGGCAGAACAACACCAAACCTAATATATGCATATGGGGATTTACCGGAATTGTTGTTCGTTGCTTCCGGCCTCATTTAAACTTGCCTAGATAGATAGTTGCATTATGCTTCACCTCTTGACATGTTTTAACAACATTTAATATTGTTGGGTACATAAATGAGATCGAACTAAATAACTTGAATGTGGTGTTTCGTCAATATGCAACGGAGTTGCATATTGAGCTCCATTTAATTTGTAGGATTGTTTGTGCATCTTGCCATGCCATGTATCATTAAACCGGACATGCATCATACTTGGTTGTGCATCATGCCATGGTCATGTGTTGGTTTTTTACTTTGTTGTTTGCTTCTTTCCGGTGTTGCTTCTTCGGGTTGGTTCCGATAACGTCGCGTTTGTGAGGACCCGTTCGACTACGTCCGTTTCTCTTCTTCATGGACTCGTTCTTCTTCCTTGCGGGATTTCAGGCAAGATGATCATACCGTCGAAATCACTTCTATCTTTGCTTGCTAGTAGCTCGCTCTTTTGCTATGCCAATGTTGCGATACCTACCACTTGCTTATCATGCCTCCCATATTGTTCAACCAAGCCTCTAACCCACCTTGTCCTAGCAAACCGTTGTTTGGCTATGTTACCGATTTGCTCAGCCCCTCTTATAGTGTTGTTAGTTGCAGGTGAAGATTGAAGTTTGTTCCTTGTTGGAACATGGAGATGTTGTTCCTTGTTGGAACATGTTTATTTGTTGGGATATCACAATATATCTTATTTTAATTAATGCATCTATATACTTGGTAAAGGGTGGAAGGCTCGGCCTTATGCTTGGTGTTTTGTTCCACTCTTGCCGCCCTACTTTCCGTCATATCGGTGTTATGTTCCCGGATTTTGCGTTCCTTACGCGGTTGGGCTATAATGGGAACCCCTTGACAGTTCACCTTGAATAAAACTCTTCCAGCAATGCCCAACATTGGTTTTACCATTCACCACCTAGGCTTTTCTTTTCCCTTGGGAGTCGCGCTCCTGAGGGTCATCATTATTTTACCCCCCGGGCCAGTGCTCCTTTGAGTGTTGGTCCAAACAGAGCCACTTGCAGCGCCACCTCGGGGAAACTCGAGGGCTGGTTTTAGTTGTACGTAGTCCTCATCTGAGTGTGTCCTGAGAACGAGATATGTGCAGCTCCTATCGGGATTTGTCGGCACATTCGGGCGGTGTTGCTGGACTTGTTTTACCATTGTTGAAGTTGTCTTGTAGAACCGGGATGCCGAGTCTGATCGGAATGTCTCGGGAGAAGGTTTATCCTTCGTTGACCGTGAGAGCTTGTGATGGGCTAAGTTGGGACACCCCTGCAGGGATTTGAACTTTCGAAAGCCGTGCCCGCGGTTATGGGAAGATGGGAATTTGTTAACGTCCGGTTGTAGAAAACCTAAAGTTGACCTTAATTAAAAAAACATCAACCGCGTGTGTAACCGTGATGGTCTCTTCTCGGCGGAGTCCGGGAAGTGAACACGGTGTTGGAGTTATGCTTGACGTAGGTTGTTCTAGGATCACTTCTTGATCATAGTTTCTCGATCGTGCTTTGCCTTCTCTTCTCGCTCTCATTTGCGTATGTTAGCCACCATATATGCTAGTCGCTTGCTGCAGCTCCACCTCATACCTTTACCTTACCCATAAGCTTAAATAGTCTTGATCGCGAGGGTGTGAGATTGCTGAGTCCCAGTGACTCACAGATACTTCCAAAACCAGTTTGCAGGTGCCGATGTTACCGAGCAGGTGACGCAACCAAGCTCAAGGAGGAGATCGATGAAGATCTTGTCCTTTGTGTTGTTTCGTTCTAGTTGATCAGTAGTGGAGCCCAGTTGGGGTCGATCGGGGACCTGTGTAGCTTTTGGGGTAGTCTTCTTTTATTTTGGTTCCGTAGTCGGACCTTGATTGTATCTGGTTCATGTAATGTTATATTCATGTAATTGTGTGAAGTGGCGATTGTAAGCCAACTATGTATCTTTTCCCCTTATGTATTACATGGGTTGTGTGAAGATTACCTCACTTGCGACATTGCATCCAATGCGGTTATGCCTCTAAGTCGTGCTTCAACACGTGGGAGATATAGCCGCATCGAGGGCGTTACAAGTTGGTAATCAGAGCCTTCCCCGACCTTAGGAGCCCCCACTACTTGATCGTTTTTAGCAGCCATTGTTGAGTCTAGAAAAATGTTTTGAGTCATTTAGGAATTATATATCGGAGAGCTTAGGAATTCCTTTTACTCCCCAGTCCCTTCATCGCTCTGGTAAGGCATCCTGACGTAGAGTTTTAACTCTTCTCTTCTCAAATTTCACTAAAAAAAATTTAGGATCACGCGGGTATCTTGGAATCGTTTCGATGGTTTTGTGACGAGAACATTGTTCTTGGTGCCTCCTGTCATTTAGGGGTTGTGGCAGTGTCCTGGGGAGTTGAGCTCCGAGGTGTTGTCGTCACAATTTTATCGTTGCAGTTCTAGAATACCTGAGTTTAGTTTCGCTGACATAGAAAATCTCTTTTATGCAGTTGTTGGTGAGATAACCTCGACGCCACCCAGTACTGGGGCAGGAGTTCGGGAGTATTGCCATAACTGTATAACGGATGCTTTTCGAAGGTTGAGGTAGATGATTTCCGAAGGTTTCTTGGTTATGTGTTGAAGGATGGATACAGCTGGATGTAGGATTTGCTAGTTTTGGGTGAGATATTATGCTTCCCCTGTATCCCCAACACCTGATTGCATAGCCGGAAAATTTCGGGAGTTTATAAGTGGGAATTCAAGTAGCTCTTAGGATATCTTTCCGACAGATGTATGATATGAAATTGGGGTTCGAGGTCTAGTGGTCCGCCTATCCACGGTTGGTTTTACAGTGGTCTCTTTGTGTCTTAAAGAGTCCTTGGCTATGCCGACTCGGGGATGCTTCGTATGTCATGTGCACTGCCTTGTACATGATGGTGCTGTATGATCGAGCCCGTGTAGGCCCCACCACAAAAACTTCGGATGAAATCTCTATCATATGTTTGTTCCGGCTTATTCTGCAAGCCAATCCTTTGTTTTGTTTTGAGTTGTGGTATTCGAGTTGCTTCGAAGTCTAGTGTTGACTCCATACCTTTTCTAAGCGGTGTTCTCATGTTCTTATGTGATACTAATCCTTCTCGATCATCGAGTTTGTCATGTCAATTCAATTCAACCGGTGTGATTCTCTTCAAGATGATCCTATCATTTCAACATACGCAAGATCAACCCAAGTCTTCTCAACATTGTTTGTTTCATCCGTCCCAAGTTGCCTTTGTTTTTTCCCGCCCACCCACCCTTGTTTTTCTTCAAGGACTCAGTTTTCTCAATCAAGTATCCAACTTATGGATGTGGAGACTCTTCATTCTTGTCTTTCAATGTTCTTATCCGGTGATTCTCATGAAGATTCTAACGGAGCTTCAAGTTCATCATTCTTCGTTCTTTTCTTCTCCAGTGGATTCAATTCAAGTTTTCTGTGTTGATCATATTATTTTCCTTGCTTCAAATGCCTTCTCATAATGGTGCACCTCATAATTATTCACTTCTCGCTATTCATTTGTTACGGAGTGCTCAAGATATCTCAATAGGCTCGTCTTGTCATTCAAGATTCGTTCAACTTATTTCGATGTTGTCATCTCATTCAAGCCGTTTAATTCAACCGGTGCTATCTCCTTTCAGGCAATCATTCTACGGTGTATCTTTTGAGTGGGCCCTAACAGGTCTTTTTCCAGGATCTTACCTGACTCTTCTTATTTTCCCGGAGACATCCTCAAATTTCTTTTCGAAGTTTGACATAAGAATGATTTATCATCAGTCAATTGCCTTTCTCTAAGATCGGTTAAATTCTTTTCATCGTTGGCTCAACCTCTTCCATTCTTCATTCTGGTGTGCCCAATAATTCTTGATGGTGTTTCTCGTCGTAATTCTCAGATTTTGATGACCGAAGATGAGTTTTCCTCCATATCTTATCCGTGCACTCAGAGATTCATGGTTGTAGCTTAAATGCCATACTCTCATAATTGTTTTTCGATTGTGAGAATTCTTTTCACCTATCCGGAGCAATTCAAGATTCTTTTCAGTTTGATTCTCCGGAGGCCATCAATTCAGGTTTATTCATTCTCAGCTTTCAGCTATCGTTCTCCAATCTTACCGGTGCATCGTTCAAGTGAACTCTAATCAATTCGTGATTCCTTCGTTCTCATGTATCTAGATTGTCTCAAGTATCTTCGTTCATTTCACAATTCTTACCCAGTGATTCATCCCTTTACTTCGTTCATTTTAATTCTTACGGTGGTTCGTGCAAGATTCCTCTTCTTTCGTTACCATATCAATTCATTCGTTGTTTCGATTCCACCGGTGTTTCGTTGAAGACCTTATCAAGTTGGCGCGATATCTATCTTAATCCTTTCTTCGAGAATAAGTAGTATGCCAAATCCGTTGTTTGTCATCAATTTAAATTGGTGAAGGATACGCATAACGTAATTCTTATTCTTGTTTCATCTGAATGATTAATTCCTTATTCCGGAGGTGCATCATATCACATTCTTTGTTCGAGATGCTTTATCTTTTCTTTCCCAATAGTTCCAAGCTTTCGCAATTACATCTCCACGGAGGTCCATCTAAATCATTGCAAGGCTTCGCCTTGTGCTTTCAACTTCTCTTTCTTTTCGTTTGATCATCCTTTTGTTACCGGAGTTCTTCATGGAGGCTCTACATGATGGTTCATCAAGGATTTAATTCCTTCTCCAAGTTTTTCATCGAGATTCTCTTCTAAGAAGCTCAAGATTTCTTCTTCTTGCAATCTGGAGTGCATTTGTTCTCTCTTATCTTCTTGAGATGGTATTATGTGATTCTTCATAAGTTGAGTTCATGTTTATTGATTCACAGGTTGTTAAGAATGGGGTATTTTAAATCCATCAACCTCTTCGTTGGAGCTATCTTGGGTTATATTTCACCTAAAGCCTTCCCTAAGAATTGTTGCTATTATTGTGATTATAAATGACCCAAGTTCTTCATTTATCCTCCCGGCGAAATAAGTTCCTCATCTACTTGTTGTTACAAATCCAATTTTTTTTCCCGTGAGTGGCAGGTTGTCGCCTCATAATTTGAGTTGTATTCCATAAGACCATATCAAGCTTATTCTTTTCGTTGTTGGTTTTCCAACAACTCTGTTCTAGCATTTGTTGTAAGCGTGCTCCCTCGAGATCTTGTTCCCTTCGTTCATCACATTCCATTCTCACTTTTGTTCCGGAGGCTTTTTATGTTGCTCTCATCAACCCATCTTCTCGGATTGTCAGGACCATGTTTTGATCGTGCTTATCCTTTTAACTGGAGTATTGTGTCCCTTTTCTCAAGCTATTTCATGTTATCTAGTTTTTCATCTCTTTTAAACTGGAGTGCTGTTCGAGATCTTTCTTACCCCTTGTTCCATTCATTTAATAGTTACGGAGGCAGTGTTTTGTGTTTTCATCAAGTATCTTCTCATCTTATCAAGTTCTTATTCAATTCCATTTCCTTTCAATCAGAGTGCTGCCCGAAGTTGTTCTTTATTTTCCTCTTTCATAACGGAGTGTCTTCAACTTCGTTTATCTCCATTGTATTCTTTTCTCGTAATGGTTTAACCTTTGCAAGGTTCTTTGGTTTCACTCGTTTGTCAAAGAAGCAACTTAGTTTTACCCCTTCTCTTTCTCTTCCGTTTTTCCCTCTGGTGCCATTCTAGATCTCGGGATGAGATCCTCTCGTAGTGGTGGAGTGTTGTAACGCCCCGAGTCCGATGTGCCAAGTGTCTTCCAGTTATACGTTGTCGTTGCCGTGTCATTTGCTTGCGTGTTGCATCTTATCATGTCATCATGTCCATTGCATCATCATGTTTTCAAAACTTGCATTCGTCTCGGTCTCCTCGTTTCGTCCGTTGTCCGTTCTGAGCCCAGACACACATGCACGCGCCCGCGGCATGTTCGGTTTATTATTTTATAAGTGGCTGGAAAATGTTCTCGGAATGGGATGGGAGTTGACGTGTGGTCTTATTATAGTGTAGATAGACCGCCTGTCAAGTTTCATCGCATTCGGAGTTCGTTTGATAGCCCAACCGTTAAACTATAGCGACATTATAGTCGGTCTAACGTCAGACGTTTTTGGTCTCCGAAAACAGTCGCTGGGCCTCCCTCCCTTCTCTTTCTCTCAGCTCGAGACCATCTACACAGCTCACTACCTACCACCAGGTCCAACCTAACCTCTCTCGTCAGCCCGCACCCCCTCGCGCGCGTCCGAAAATTGTCCCGGACCCGACCCGAGCACTCGTCACCGTTGGGTCCGGATCATCCCCAAACATCTACAAACATCACCGTTTTCTTTTTTGGACTTCCTAGTGTATTTTTTCTCGACCGCTCGATTTTAATTGCAGGGATGGATTAGCCCCTAAACTCTTCCTCTTTCCTTATATATAGTCCCTAGTCTAAATCTGGAAAAAACCCTATTTTCTAGGGATCCTCCCTGTCCAATCCCCGCCGCCAGCATCTCCCACCTCGGGATCCATCTCCACCCAATCCAACCACCATCTCCATTTCCGTGCCCGCCCAATGACTGCAAAGCCGAAGCCCCCTGCCTTCCCGATCCACCCACCAAGCCAACCAGCATCGCCCAGGCCTGTACGGTCGCTGGCCCACACTCTCTGCTCCCTCACTCTCGATTGGATCGAGGGGAGGAGCCCCTCGACCCCGACCACGCCATCCGGCCCTTCCCGCCGACTCGCCGGAGTCGCTGCCGGCGACCACCTCGGATCAGGCGACCCCGCGCTCTCCTCGTCCTTCTTCCCTGCCATCTGCTGCCGCCCCAGGTCATCAGCACCGCCGTTCCACCCTCGATTCCTCTCTGCTCCCTCACCCTCATGAGCTTCATCTCTCTCTCTCCCACAGGATTGTCCCGTCGCCGCCCTGGAAGCTCCAGCGACCCCCACATCACCAGATCTGGCGGATCCCGGCCTACTTTGCTCGTTCCAGGTCCTCCTCCGCGCCTCCCTGTCGGCGAGCCGCCGTCGTCTGCCGCCACTGTTGCGTCCTCCTCCCTGCTCGTGCGGAGGCACGAGGACGACGAGCAGGAGCTGCTCGGTCCGCTCGTAGGCCTCGTCGTGGGCCAGATCCATCGAAGGCCCAGGTACCCCTTGCCAGGCCTCTTTTCCACCAAACGGGCCTTGGCCCATGTGAGCAGCGCCCAGCCCCTATCCTGTGTTTGTTGGGCTAGGTAGTTCCAGCCGATGGACGTGTTTTTTTTCCTGGACGAATTTAATCATTTTCCAGAGATTATAGTTTTACAGAAAAGCCCCTAAACTTCATGCATTTAATATCTCCACAACCGTGCATCGGATTAAAACAACTTATATATGTAAAATGCTTAGTTTTTCATCTAGTTTCATAATATGCCACTTTCATCTATGTTTAAAATGATTAAAATGATGTTTTCTTATATTTGCCTATTGCCATGTTAAAATGATTAAATTCATAACTAAATAACCGCAACTCTGAATTTAATAAACTTTATATGTAAATGGGGTAGAATTTGCCTAGTTTAACATGGTAGCATCATCTTGCTTGTTTAATAACTATAAAATATGGTTTAGGGCAGAACAGCACCAAACCTAATATATGCATATGGGGATTTACCGGAATTGTTGTTCGTTGCTTCCGGCCTCATTTAAACTTGCCTAGATAGATAGTTGCGTTATGCTTCACCTCTTGACATGTTTTAACAACATTTAATATTGTTGGGTACATAAACGAGATCGAACTAAATAACTTGAATGTGGTGTTTCGTCAATATGCAACGGAGTTGCATATTGGGCTCCATTTAATTTGTAGGATTGTTCGTGCATCTTGCCATGCCATGTATCATTAAACCGGACATGCATCATACTTGGTTGTGCATCATGCCATGGTCATGTGTTGGTTGTTTACTTTGTTGTTTGCTTCTTTCCGGTGTTGCTTCTTCGGGTTGGTTCCGATAACGTCGCGTTTGTGAGGACCCGTTCGACTACGTCCGTTTGTCTTCTTCATGGACTCGTTCTTCTTCCTTGCGGGATTTCAGGCAAGATGATCATACCCTCGAAATCACTTCTATCTTTGCTTGCTAGTAGCTCGCTCTTTTGCTATGCCTATGCTGCGATACCTACCACTTGCTTATCATGCCTCCCATATTGTTGAACCAAGCCTCTAACCCACCTTGTCCTAGCAAGCCATTGTTTGGCTATGTTACCGCTTTGCTCAGCCCCTCTTATAGCGTTGTTAGTTGCAGGTGAAGATTGAAGTTTTTTCCTTGTTGGAACATGGAGATGTTGTTCCTTGTTGGAACATGTTTACTTGTTGGGATATCACAATATATCTTATTTTAGTTAATGCATCTATATACTTGGTAAAGGATGGCAGGCTCGGCCTTATGCCTGGTGTTTTGTTCCACTCTTGCTGCCCTACTTTCCGTCATATCGGTGTTATGTTCCCGGATTTTGCGTTCCTTACGCGGTTGGGCTATAATGGGAACCCCTTGACAGTTCACCTTGAATAAAACTCTTCCAGCAATGCCCAACATTGGTTTTACCATTCACCACCTAGCCTTTTCTTTTCCCTTGGGAGTCGCGCTCCTGAGGGTCATCATTATTTTACCCCCCGGGCCAGTGCTCCTCTAAGTGTTGGTCCAAACAGAGCCACTTGCAGCGCCACCTCGGGGAAACTCGTGGGCTGGTTTTAGTTGTACGTAGTGCTCATCTGAGTGTGCCCTGAGAATGAGATCTGTGCAGCTCCTATCGCGATTTGTCGGCACATTCGGGCGGTGTTGCTAGACTTGTTTTACCATTGTTGAAGTTGTCTTGTAGAACCGAGATGCCGAGTCTGATCGGAATGTCTCGGGAGAAGGTTTATCCTTCGTTGACCGTGAGAGCTTGTGATGGGCTAAGTTGGGACACCCCTGCAGGGATTTGAACTTTCGAAAGCCGTGCCCACGGTTATGGGCAGATGGGAATTTGTTAACGTCCGGTTGTAGAAAACCTAAAGTTGACCTTAATTAAAAAAACATCAACCGCGTGTGTAACCGTGATGGTCTCTTCTCGGCGGAGTCCGGGAAGTGAACACGGTGTTGGAGTTATGCTTGACGTAGGTTGTTCTAGGATCACTTCTTGATCATAGTTTCTCGATCGTGCTTTGCCTTCTCTTCTCGCTCTCATTTGCGTATGTTAGCCACCATATATGCTAGTCGCTTGCTACAGCTCCACCTCATACCTTTACCTTACCCATAAGCTTAAATAGTCTTGATCGCGAGGGTGTGAGATTGCTGAGTCCCAGTGACTCACAGATACTGCCAAAACCAGTTTGCAGGTGCCGATGTTACCGAGCAGGTGACGCAACCAAGCTCAAGGAGGAGCTCGATGAAGATCTTGTCCTTTGTGTTGTTTCGTTCTAGTTGATCAGTAGTGGAGCCCAGTTGGGGTCGATCGGGGACCTGTGTAGCTTTTGGGGTAGTCTTCTTTTATTTTGGTTCCGTAGGCGGACCTTGATTGTATCTGGTTGATGTAATGTTATATTCATGTAATTGTGTGAAGTGGCGATTGTAAGCCAACTATGTATCTTTTTCCCTTATGTATTACATGGGTTGTGTGAAGATTACCTCACTTGCGACATTGCTTTCAATGCGGTTATGCCTCTAAGTCGTGCTTCTACACGTGGGAGATATCGCCGCATCGAGGGCATTACAAGTTGGTAATCAGAGCCTTCCCCGACCTTAGGAGCCCCCATTGCTCGATCGTTTTTAGCAGCCGTTGTTGAGTCTAGAAAAATGTTTTGAGTCATTTAGGAATTGTATATCGGAGAGTTTAGGAATTCTTTTTACTCCCCAGTCCCTTCATCGCTCTGGTAAGGCATCCTGACGTGGAGTGTTGACTCTTCTCTTCTCAAATTTCACTAAAAATATTTAGGATCACGTGGGTATCTTGGAATCGTTTCGATGGTTTTGTGACGAGAACATTGTTCTTGGTTCCTCCTGTCATTTAGGGGTTGTGGCAGTGTCCCGGGGAGTTGAGCTCCGAGGTGTTGTCGTCATAATTTTATCGTTGCAGTTCTAGAATACCTGAGTTTAGTTTCGCTGACATAGAAAATCTCTTTTATGCAGTTGTTGGTGAGATAACCTCGACGCCACCCAGTACTGGGGCAGGAGTTCGTGAGTATTGCCATAACTCGTATAACGGATGCTTTTCGAAGGTTGAGGTAGATGATTTCTGAAGGTTTCTTGGTTATGTGTTGAAGGATGGATACAGCTGGATGTAGGATTTGCTAGTTTTGGGTGAGATATTATGCTTCCCCTATATCCCCAACACCTGATTGCATAACCGGAAAATTTCGGGAGTTTATAAGTGGGAATTCAAGTAGCTCTTAGGATATCTTTCCGACAGATGTATGATATGAAATTGGGGTTCGACGTCTAGTGGTCCGCCTATCCACGGTTGGTTTTACAGTGGTCTCTTTGTGTCTTAAAGAGTCCTTGGCTATGCCGACTCGGGGATGCTTCGTATGTCATGTGCACTGCCTTGTACATGATGGTGCTGTATGATCGAGCCCGTGTAGGCCCCACCACGAAAACTTCGGATGAAATCTCTATCATATGTTTGTTCCGGCTTATTCTGCAAGCCAATCCTTTGTTTTGTTTTGAGTTGTGGTATTCGAGTTGCTTCGAAGTCTAGTGTTGACTCCATACCTTTTCTAAGCGGTGTTCTCATGTTCTTATGTGATACTAATCCTTCTCGATCATCGAGTTTGTCATGTCAATTCTATTCAACCAGTGTGATTCTCTTCAAGATGATCCTATCATTTCAACATCCGCAAGATCGACCCAAGTCTTCTCAACATTGTTTGTTTCATCCGTCCCAAGTTGCCTTTGTTTTTTTCCCGCCCACCCACCCTTTTTTTTCTTCAAGGACTCAGTTTTCTCAATCAAGTATCCATCTTATGGATGTGGAGACTCTTCATTCTTGTCTTTCAATGTTCTTATCCGGTGATTCTCATGAAGATTCTAACGGAGCTTCAAGTTCATCATTCTTCGTTCTTTTCTTCTCCAGTGGATTCAATTCAAGTTTTCTGTGTTGATCATATTCTTTTCCTTGCTTCAAATGCCTTCTCATAATGGTGCACCTCATAATTATTCACTTCTCGCTATTCATTTGTTGCGGAGTGCTCAAGATATCTCAATAGGCTCGTCTTGTCATTCAAGATTCGTTCAACTTATTTCGATGTTGTTATCTCATTCAAGCCGTTTAATTCAACCGGTGCTATCTCCTTTCAGGCAATCGTTCTACGGTGTATCTTTTGAGTGGGCCCTAACCCACAGGTCTTTTTCCAGGATCTTACCTGACTCTTCTTATTTTCCCGAAGACATCCTCAAATTTCTTTTCGAAGTTTGACGTAAGAATGATTTATCATCAGTCAAATGCCTTTCTCTAAGATCGGTTAAATTCTTTTCATCATTGGCTCAACCTTTTCCATTCTTCATTCTGGTGTGCCCAATAATTCTTGATGGTGTTTCTCATCGTAATTCTCAGATTTTGATGACCGAAGATGAGTTTTCCTCCATATCTTATCCGTGCACTCAGAGATTCGTGGTTCTAGCTTAAATGCCATACTCTCATAATTGTTTTTCGGTTCTAAGAATTCTTTTCACCTATCCGGAGCAATTCAAGATTCTTTTCAGTTTGATTCTCCGGAGGCCATCAATTCAGGTTTATTCATTCTCAGCTTTCAGCTATCGTTCTCCAATCTTAGCGGTGCATCATTCAAGTGAACTCTAATCAATTCGTGATCACTTCGTTCTCATGTATCTAGATTGTCTCAAGTATCTTCGTTCATTTCACAATTCTTACCCAGTGATTCATCCCTTTACTTCGTTCATTTTAATTCTTACGGTGGTTCGTGCAAGATTCCTCTTCTTTCGTTATCATATCAATTCATTCGTTGTTTTGATTCCACCGGTGTTTTGTTGAAGACCTTATCAAGTTGGCGCGATATCTATCTTAATCCTTTCTTCGAGAATAAGTAGTATGCCAAATCTGTTGTTTGTCATCAATTTAAATTGGTGAAGGATACACATAATGTAATTCTTATTCTTGTTTCATCCGAATGATTAATTCCTTAGTCCGGAGGTGCATCATATCACATTCTTTGTTCGATATGCTTTATCTTTTCTTTCCCAATAGTTCCAAGCTTTCGCAATTACATCTCCACGAAGGTCCATCTAAATCATTGCAAGGCTTCACCTTGTGCTTTCAACTTCTCTTTCTTTTCGTTTGATCATCCTTTTGCTTCCGGAGTTCTTCATGGAGGCTCTACATGATGGTTCATCAAGGATTTAATTCCTTCTCCAAGTTTTTCATCGAGATTCTCTTCTAAGAAGCTCAAGATTTCTTCTTCTTGCAATCTGGAGTGCATTTGTTCTCTCTTATCTTCTTGAGATGGTATTATGTCATTCTTGATAAGTTGAGTTCATGTTTCTTGATTCACAGGTTGTTAAGAATGGGGTATTTTAAATCCATCAACCTCTTCGTTGGAGCTATCTTGGGTTATATTTCACCTAAAGCCTTCCCTAAGAATTGTTGCTATTATGGTGATTATAAATGACCCAAGTTCTTCATTTATCCTCCCGGCGAAATAAGTTCCTCATCTACTTATTGTTACCAATCCAATTTTTTTCCATGAGTGGCAGGTTGTCACCTCATAATTTGAGTTGTATTCCATAAGACCATATCAAGCTTATTCTTTTCGTTGTTGGTTTTCGAACAACTTTGTTCTAGCATTTGTTGTAAGCGTGCTCCCTCGAGATCTTGTTCCCTTCGTTCATCACATTCCATTCTCACTTTTGTTCCGGAGGCTTTTGATGTTGCTCTCATCAACCCATCTTCTCGGATTGTCAGGACCATGTTTTGATCGTGCTTATCCTTTTAACCGGAGTATTGTGTCCCTTTTCTCAAGCTCTTTCATGTTATCTAGTTTTTCATCTCTTTTAAACCGGAGTGCTGTTCGAGATGTTTCTTACCCCTTGTTCCATTCATTCAATAGTTACGGAGGCAGTGTTTTGTGTTTTCATCAAGTATCTTCTCATCTTATCAAGTTCTTATTCAATTCCATTTCCTTTCAATCAGAGTGCTGCCCGAAGTTGTTCTTTATTTTCCTCTTTCATAACGGAGTGTCTTCAACTTCATTTATCTCCATTGTATTCTTTTCTCGTAATGGTTTAACCTTTGCAAGGTTCTTTGGTTTCACTCGTTTGTCAAAGAAGAAACTTAGTTTTACCCCTTCTCTTTCTCTTCCGTTTTTCCCTCCGGTGCCATTCTAGATCTCGGGACGAGATCCTCTCGTAGTGGTGGAGTGTTGTAACGCCCCGAGTCCGATGTGCCAGGTGTCTTCCAGTTATACGTTGTAGTTGCCGTGTCATTTGCTTGCGTGTTGCATCTTATCATGTCATCATGTGCATTGCATCATCATGTTTTCAAAACTTGCATTCGTCTCGGTCTCCTCGTTTCGTCCGTTGTCCGTTCTGAGCCCAGACACACATGCACGCGCCCGCGGCATGTTCGGTTTATTATTTTATAAGTGGCCGGAAAATGTTCTCGGAATGGGATGAGAGTTGACGTGTGGTCTTATTATAGTGTAGATAGACCGCCTGTCAAGTTTCATCGCATTCGGAGTTCGTTTGATAGCCCAACCGTTAAACTATAGCGACATTATAGTCGGTCTAACGTCAGATGTTTTCGGTCTCCGAAAACAGTCGCTGGGCCTCCCTCTCTTCTCTTTCTCTCAGCTCGAGACCATCTACACAGCTCACTACCTACCGCCAGGTCCAACCTAACCTCTCTCGTCAGCCCGCACCCCCTCGCATGCGTCCGAAAATTGTCCCGGACCCGACCCGAGCAGTCGTCACCGTTGGGTCCGGATCATCCCCAAACATCTACAAAACATCACCGTTTTCTTTTTTGGACTTCCTAGTGTATTTTTTCTCGACCGCTCGATTTTAATTGCAGGGATGGATTAGCCCCTAAACTCTTCCTCTTTCCTTATATATAGTCCCTAGTCTAAATCTGGAAAAACCCTATTTTCTAGGGATCCTCCCTGTCCAATCCCCGCCGCCAGCATCTCCCACCTCCGGATCCATCTCCACCCAATCCAACCACCATCTCCATTTCCGTGCCTGCCCAATCACTACAAAGCCGAAGCCCCCTGCCTTCCCGATCCACCCACCGAGCCAACCAGCATCGCCCAGGCCTGTACGGTCACTGGCCCGCACTCTCTGCTCCCTCGCTCTCGATTGGATCGAGGGGAGGAGCCCCTCGACCCCGACCACGCCATCTGGTCCTTCCCGCCGACTCGCCGGAGTCGCTGCCGGCGACCACCTCGGATCAGGCGACCCCGTGCTCTCCTCGTCCTTCTTCCCTGCCATCTCCTGCCGCCCCAGGTCATCAGCACCGCCGTTCCACCCTTGATTCCTCTCTGCTCTCTCACCCTCATGAGCTTCCTCTCTCTCTCTCTCTCTCTCTCTCTCTCCCGCAGGATTGTCCCGTCGCCGCCCTGGAAGCTCCAGCGACCCCCACATCACCAGATCTGGCGGATCCCGGCCTTCTTCGCTCGTTCGAGGTCCTCCTCCGCGCCTCCCTGTCGGCGAGCCGCCGTCGTCCGCCGCCACGGTTGCGTCCTCCTCCTTGCTCGTGCGGAGGCACGAGGATGACGAGCAGGAGCTGCGCGCTCCGCTTGTAGGCCTCGTCGTGGGCCAGATCCATCCAAGGCCCAGGAGCCCCTTGCTAGGCCTCTTTTCCACCGAACGGGCCTTGGCCCATGTGAGCAGCGCCCAGCCCCTATCCTTTGTTTGTTGGGCTAGGTAGTTCCAGCCCATGGACGTGTTTTTTTTCCTAGACGAATTTAATCATTTTTCCAGAGATTATAGTTTTACAGAAAAGCCCCTAAACTTCATGCATTTAATATCTCTACAACCGTGCATCGGATTAAAACAACTTATATATGTAAAATGCTTAGTTTTTCATCTAGTTTCATAATATGCCACTTTCATCTATGTTCAAAATGATTAAAATGATGTTTGCTTATATTTGCCTATTGCCATGTTAAAATGATTAAATTCATAACTAAATAACCGTAACTCTGAATTTAATAAACTTTATATGTAAATGGGGTGGAATTTGTCTAGTTTAACATGGTAGCATCATCTTGCATGTTTAATAACTATAAAATATGGTTTAGGGCAGAACAACACCAAACCTAATATATGCATATGGGGATTTACCGGAATTGTTGTTCGTTGCTTCCGGCCTCATTTAAACTTGCCTAGATAGATAGTTGCATTATGCTTCACCTCTTGACATGTTTTAACAACATTTAATATTGTTGGGTACATAAATGAGATCGAACTAAATAACTTGAATGTGGTGTTTCGTCAATATGCAACGGAGTTGCATATTGAGCTCCATTTAATTTGTAGGATTGTTTGTGCATCTTGCCATGCCATGTATCATTAAACCGGACATGCATCATACTTGGTTGTGCATCATGCCATGGTCATGTGTTGGTTTTTTACTTTGTTGTTTGCTTCTTTCCGGTGTTGCTTCTTCGGGTTGGTTCCGATAACGTCGCGTTTGTGAGGACCCGTTCGACTACGTCCGTTTCTCTTCTTCATGGACTCGTTCTTCTTCCTTGCGGGATTTCAGGCAAGATGATCATACCGTCGAAATCACTTCTATCTTTGCTTGCTAGTAGCTCGCTCTTTTGCTATGCCAATGTTGCGATACCTACCACTTGCTTATCATGCCTCCCATATTGTTGAACCAAGCCTCTAACCCACCTTGTCCTAGCAAACCGTTGTTTGGCTATGTTACCGATTTGCTCAGCCCCTCTTATAGTGTTGTTAGTTGCAGGTGAAGATTGAAGTTTGTTCCTTGTTGGAACATGGAGATGTTGTTCCTTGTTGGAACATGTTTATTTGTTGGGATATCACAATATATCTTATTTTAATTAATGCATCTATATACTTGGTAAAGGGTGGAAGGCTCGGCCTTATGCTTGGTGTTTTGTTCCACTCTTGCCGCCCTACTTTCCGTCATATCGGTGTTATGTTCCCGGATTTTGCGTTCCTTACGCGGTTGGGCTATAATGGGAACCCCTTGACAGTTCACCTTGAATAAAACTCTTCCAGCAATGCCCAACATTGGTTTTACCATTCACCACCTAGGCTTTTCTTTTCCCTTGGGAGTCGCGCTCCTGAGGGTCATCATTATTTTACCCCCCGGGCCAGTGCTCCTTTGAGTGTTGGTCCAAACAGAGCCACTTGCAGCGCCACCTCGGGGAAACTCGAGGGCTGGTTTTAGTTGTACGTAGTCCTCATCTGAGTGTGTCCTGAGAACGAGATATGTGCAGCTCCTATCGGGATTTGTCGGCACATTCGGGCGGTGTTGCTGGACTTGTTTTACCATTGTTGAAGTTGTCTTGTAGAACCGGGATGCCGAGTCTGATCGGAATGTCTCGGGAGAAGGTTTATCCTTCGTTGACCGTGAGAGCTTGTGATGGGCTAAGTTGGGACACCCCTGCAGGGATTTGAACTTTCGAAAGCCGTGCCCGCGGTTATGGGAAGATGGGAATTTGTTAACGTCCGGTTGTAGAAAACCTAAAGTTGACCTTAATTAAAAAAACATCAACCGCGTGTGTAACCGTGATGGTCTCTTCTCGGCGGAGTCCGGGAAGTGAACACGGTGTTGGAGTTATGCTTGACGTAGGTTGTTCTAGGATCACTTCTTGATCATAGTTTCTCGATCGTGCTTTGCCTTCTCTTCTCGCTCTCATTTGCGTATGTTAGCCACCATATATGCTAGTAGCTTGCTGCAGCTCCACCTCATACCTTTACCTTACCCATAAGCTTAAATAGTCTTGATCGCGAGGGTGTGAGATTGCTGAGTCCCAGTGACTCACAGATACTTCCAAAACCAGTTTGCAGGTGCCGATGTTACCGAGCAGGTGACGCAACCAAGCTCAAGGAGGAGCTCGATGAAGATCTTGTCCTTTGTGTTGTTTCGTTCTAGTTGATCAGTAGTGGAGCCCAGTTGGGGTCGATCGGGGACCTGTGTAGCTTTTGGGGTAGTCTTCTTTTATTTTGGTTCCGTAGTCGGACCTTGATTGTATCTGGTTCATGTAATGTTATATTCATGTAATTGTGTGAAGTGGCGATTGTAAGCCAACTATGTATCTTTTCCCCTTATGTATTACATGGGTTGTGTGAAGATTACCTCACTTGCGACATTGCATTCAATGCGGTTATGCCTCTAAGTCGTGCTTCAACACGTGGGAGATATAGCCGCATCGAGGGCGTTACAAGTTGGTAATCAGAGCCTTCCCCGACCTTAGGAGCCCCCACTACTTGATCGTTTTTAGCAGCCATTGTTGAGTCTAGAAAAATGTTTTGAGTCATTTAGGAATTATATATCGGAGAGCTTAGGAATTCCTTTTACTCCCCAGTCCCTTCATCACTCTGGTAAGGCATCCTGACGTAGAGTTTTAACTCTTCTCTTCTCAAATTTCACTAAAAAAAATTTAGGATCACGCGGGTATCTTGGAATCGTTTCGATGGTTTTGTGACGAGAACATTGTTCTTGGTGCCTCCTGTCATTTAGGGGTTGTGGCAGTGTCCTGGGGAGTTGAGCTCCGAGGTGTTGTCGTCACAATTTTATCGTTGCAGTTCTAGAATACCTGAGTTTAGTTTCGCTGACATAGAAAATCTCTTTTATGCAGTTGTTGGTGAGATAACCTCGACGCCACCCAGTACTGGGGCAGGAGTTCGGGAGTATTGCCATAACTGTATAACGGATGCTTTTCGAAGGTTGAGGTAGATGATTTCCGAAGGTTTCTTGGTTATGTGTTGAAGGATGGATACAGCTGGATGTAGGATTTGCTAGTTTTGGGTGAGATATTATGCTTCCCCTGTATCCCCAACACCTGATTGCATAGCCGGAAAATTTCGGGAGTTTATAAGTGGGAATTCAAGTAGCTCTTAGGATATCTTTCCGACAGATGTATGATATGAAATTGGGGTTCGAGGTCTAGTGGTCCGCCTATCCACGGTTGGTTTTACAGTGGTCTCTTTGTGTCTTAAAGAGTCCTTGGCTATGCCGACTCGGGGATGCTTCGTATGTCATGTGCACTGCCTTGTACATGATGGTGCTGTATGATCGAGCCCGTGTAGGCCCCACCACAAAAACTTCGGATGAAATCTCTATCATATGTTTGTTCCGGCTTATTCTGCAAGCCAATCCTTTGTTTTGTTTTGAGTTGTGGTATTCGAGTTGCTTCGAAGTCTAGTGTTGACTCCATACCTTTTCTAAGCGGTGTTCTCATGTTCTTATGTGATACTAATCCTTCTCGATCATCGAGTTTGTCATGTCAATTCAATTCAACCGGTGTGATTCTCTTCAAGATGATCCTATCATTTCAACATACGCAAGATCAACCCAAGTCTTCTCAACATTGTTTGTTTCATCCGTCCCAAGTTGCCTTTGTTTTTTCCCGCCCACCCACCCTTGTTTTTCTTCAAGGACTCAGTTTTCTCAATCAAGTATCCAACTTATGGATGTGGAGACTCTTCATTCTTGTCTTTCAATGTTCTTATCCGGTGATTCTCATGAAGATTCTAACGGAGCTTCAAGTTCATCATTCTTCGTTCTTTTCTTCTCCAGTGGATTCAATTCAAGTTTTCTGTGTTGATCATATTATTTTCCTTGCTTCAAATGCCTTCTCATAATGGTGCACCTCATAATTATTCACTTCTCGCTATTCATTTGTTACGGAGTGCTCAAGATATCTCAATAGGCTCGTCTTGTCATTCAAGATTCGTTCAACTTATTTCGATGTTGTTATCTCATTCAAGCCGTTTAATTCAACCGGTGCTATCTCCTTTCAGGCAATCATTCTACGGTGTATCTTTTGAGTGGGCCCTAACAGGTCTTTTTCCAGGATCTTACCTGACTCTTCTTATTTTCCCGGAGACATCCTCAAATTTCTTTTCGAAGTTTGACATAAGAATGATTTATCATCAGTCAATTGCCTTTCTCTAAGATCGGTTAAATTCTTTTCATCGTTGGCTCAACCTCTTCCATTCTTCATTCTGGTGTGCCCAATAATTCTTGATGGTGTTTCTCGTCGTAATTCTCAGATTTTGATGACCGAAGATGAGTTTTCCTCCATATCTTATCCGTGCACTCAGAGATTCATGGTTGTAGCTTAAATGCCATACTCTCATAATTGTTTTTCGATTGTGAGAATTCTTTTCACCTATCCGGAGCAATTCAAGATTCTTTTCAGTTTGATTCTCCGGAGGCCATCAATTCAGGTTTATTCATTCTCAGCTTTCAGCTATCGTTCTCCAATCTTACCGGTGCATCGTTCAAGTGAACTCTAATCAATTCGTGATTCCTTCGTTCTCATGTATCTAGATTGTCTCAAGTATCTTCGTTCATTTCACAATTCTTACCCAGTGATTCATCCCTTTACTTCGTTCATTTTAATTCTTACGGTGGTTCGTGCAAGATTCCTCTTCTTTCGTTACCATATCAATTCATTCGTTGTTTCGATTCCACCGGTGTTTCGTTGAAGACCTTATCAAGTTGGCGCGATATCTATCTTAATCCTTTCTTCGAGAATAAGTAGTATGCCAAATCCGTTGTTTGTCATCAATTTAAATTGGTGAAGGATACGCATAACGTAATTCTTATTCTTGTTTCATCTGAATGATTAATTCCTTATTCCGGAGGTGCATCATATCACATTCTTTGTTCGAGATGCTTTATCTTTTCTTTCCCAATAGTTCCAAGCTTTCGCAATTACATCTCCACGGAGGTCCATCTAAATCATTGCAAGGCTTCGCCTTGTGCTTTCAACTTCTCTTTCTTTTCGTTTGATCATCCTTTTGTTACCGGAGTTCTTCATGGAGGCTCTACATGATGGTTCATCAAGGATTTAATTCCTTCTCCAAGTTTTTCATCGAGATTCTCTTCTAAGAAGCTCAAGATTTCTTCTTCTTGCAATCTGGAGTGCATTTGTTCTCTCTTATCTTCTTGAGATGGTATTATGTGATTCTTCATAAGTTGAGTTCATGTTTATTGATTCACAGGTTGTTAAGAATGGGGTATTTTAAATCCATCAACCTCTTCGTTGGAGCTATCTTGGGTTATATTTCACCTAAAGCCTTCCCTAAGAATTGTTGCTATTATTGTGATTATAAATGACCCAAGTTCTTCATTTATCCTCCCGGCGAAATAAGTTCCTCATCTACTTGTTGTTACAAATCCAATTTTTTTCCCGTGAGTGGCAGGTTGTCGCCTCATAATTTGAGTTGTATTCCATAAGACCATATCAAGCTTATTCTTCTCGTTGTTGGTTTTCCAACAACTCTGTTCTAGCATTTGTTGTAAGCGTGCTCCCTCGAGATCTTGTTCCCTTCGTTCATCACATTCCATTCTCACTTTTGTTCCGGAGGCTTTTTATGTTGCTCTCATCAACCCATCTTCTCGGATTGTCAGGACCATGTTTTGATCGTGCTTATCCTTTTAACTGGAGTATTGTGTCCCTTTTCTCAAGCTATTTCATGTTATCTAGTTTTTCATCTCTTTTAAACTGGAGTGCTGTTCGAGATCTTTCTTACCCCTTGTTCCATTCATTTAATAGTTACGGAGGCAGTGTTTTGTGTTTTCATCAAGTATCTTCTCATCTTATCAAGTTCTTATTCAATTCCATTTCCTTTCAATCAGAGTGCTGCCCGAAGTTGTTCTTTATTTTCCTCTTTCATAATGGAGTGTCTTCAACTTCGTTTATCTCCATTGTATTCTTTTCTCGTAATGGTTTAACCTTTGCAAGGTTCTTTGGTTTCACTCGTTTGTCAAAGAAGCAACTTAGTTTTACCCCTTCTCTTTCTCTTCCGTTTTTCCCTCTGGTGCCATTCTAGATCTCGGGATGAGATCCTCTCGTAGTGGTGGAGTGTTGTAACGCCCCGAGTCCGATGTGCCAGGTGTCTTCCAGTTATACGTTGTCGTTGCCGTGTCATTTGCTTGCGTGTTGCATCTTATCATGTCATCATGTCCATTGCATCATCATGTTTTCAAAACTTGCATTCGTCTCGGTCTCCTCGTTTCGTCCGTTGTCCGTTCTGAGCCCAGACACACATGCACGCGCCCGCGGCATGTTCGGTTTATTATTTTATAAGTGGCTGGAAAATGTTCTCGGAATGGGATGGGAGTTGACGTGTGGTCTTATTATAGTGTAGATAGACCGCCTGTCAAGTTTCATCGCATTCGGAGTTCGTTTGATAGCCCAACCGTTAAACTATAGCGACATTATAGTCGGTCTAACGTCAGACGTTTTTGGTCTCCGAAAACAGTCGCTGGGCCTCCCTCCCTTCTCTTTCTCTCAGCTCGAGACCATCTACACAGCTCACTACCTACCTCCAGGTCCAACCTAACCTCTCTCGTCAGCCCGCACCCCCTCGCGCGCGTCCGAAAATTGTCCCGGACCCGACCCGAGCACTCGTCACCGTTGGGTCCGGATCATCCCCAAACATCTACAAACATCACCGTTTTCTTTTTTGGACTTCCTAGTGTATTTTTTCTCGACCGCTCGATTTTAATTGCAGGGATGGATTAGCCCCTAAACTCTTCCTCTTTCCTTATATATAGTCCCTAGTCTAAATCTGGAAAAAACCCTATTTTCTAGGGATCCTCCCTGTCCAATCCCCGCCGCCAGCATCTCCCACCTCGGGATCCATCTCCACCCAATCCAACCACCATCTCCATTTCCGTGCCCGCCCAATGACTGCAAAGCCGAAGCCCCCTGCCTTCCCGATCCACCCACCGAGCCAACCAGCATCGCCCAGGCCTGTACGGTCGCTGGCCCACACTCTCTGCTCCCTCGCTCTCGATTGGATCGAGGGGAGGAGCCCCTCGACCCCGACCACGCCATCCGGCCCTTCCCGCCGACTCGCCGGAGTCGCTGCCGGCGACCACCTCGGATCAGGCGACCCCGCGCTCTCCTCGTCCTTCTTCCCTGCCATCTGCTGCCGCCCCAGGTCATCAGCACCGCCGTTCCACCCTCGATTCCTCTCTGCTCCCTCACCCTCATGAGCTTCATCTCTCTCTCTCTCCCATAGGATTGTCCCGTCGCCGCCCTGGAAGCTCCAGCGACCCCCACATCACCAGATCTGGCGGATCCCGGCCTACTTTGCTCGTTCCAGGTCCTCCTCCGCGCCTCCCTGTCGGCGAGCCGCCGTCGTCTGCCGCCACTGTTGCGTCCTCCTCCCTGCTCGTGCGGAGGCACGAGGACGACGAGCAGGAGCTGCTCGGTCCGCTCGTAGGCCTCGTCGTGGGCCAGATCCATCGAAGGCCCAGGTACCCCTTGCCAGGCCTCTTTTCCACCAAACGGGCCTTGGCCCATGTGAGCAGCGCCCAGCCCCTATCCTGTGTTTGTTGGGCTAGGTAGTTCCAGCCGATGGACGTGTTTTTTTTCCTGGACGAATTTAATCATTTTCCAGAGATTATAGTTTTACAGAAAAGCCCCTAAACTTCATGCATTTAATATCTCCACAACCGTGCATCGGATTAAAACAACTTATATATGTAAAATGCTTAGTTTTTCATCTAGTTTCATAATATGCCACTTTCATCTATGTTTAAAATGATTAAAATGATGTTTTCTTATATTTGCCTATTGCCATGTTAAAATGATTAAATTCATAACTAAATAACCGCAACTCTGAATTTAATAAACTTTATATGTAAATGGGGTAGAATTTGCCTAGTTTAACATGGTAGCATCATCTTGCTTGTTTAATAACTATAAAATATGGTTTAGGGCAGAACAGCACCAAACCTAATATATGCATATGGGGATTTACCGGAATTGTTGTTCGTTGCTTCCGGCCTCATTTAAACTTGCCTAGATAGATAGTTGCGTTATGCTTCACCTCTTGACATGTTTTAACAACATTTAATATTGTTGGGTACATAAACGAGATCGAACTAAATAACTTGAATGTGGTGTTTCGTCAATATGCAACGGAGTTGCATATTGGGCTCCATTTAATTTGTAGGATTGTTCGTGCATCTTGCCATGCCATGTATCATTAAACCGGACATGCATCATACTTGGTTGTGCATCATGCCATGGTCATGTGTTGGTTGTTTACTTTGTTGTTTGCTTCTTTCCGGTGTTGCTTCTTCGGGTTGGTTCCGATAACGTCGCGTTTGTGAGGACCCGTTCGACTACGTCCGTTTGTCTTCTTCATGGACTCGTTCTTCTTCCTTGCGGGATTTCAGGCAAGATGATCATACCCTCGAAATCACTTCTATCTTTGCTTGCTAGTAGCTCGCTCTTTTGCTATGCCTATGCTGCGATACCTACCACTTGCTTATCATGCCTCCCATATTGTTGAACCAAGCCTCTAACCCACCTTGTCCTAGCAAGCCATTGTTTGGCTATGTTACCGCTTTGCTCAGCCCCTCTTATAGCGTTGTTAGTTGCAGGTGAAGATTGAAGTTTTTTCCTTGTTGGAACATGGAGATGTTGTTCCTTGTTGGAACATGTTTACTTGTTGGGATATCACAATATATCTTATTTTAGTTAATGCATCTATATACTTGGTAAAGGGTGGAAGGCTCGGCCTTATGCCTGGTGTTTTGTTCCACTCTTGCCGCCCTAGTTTCCGTCATATCGGTGTTATGTTCCCGGATTTTGCGTTCCTTACGCGGTTGGGCTATAATGGGAACCCCTTGACAGTTCACCTTGAATAAAACTCTTCCAGCAATGCCCAACATTGGTTTGACCATTCGCCACCTAGCCTTTTCTTTTCCCTTGGGAGTCGCGCTCCTGAGGGTGAGCATTATTTTACCCCCCCCCCCCCCCCCCCGGGCCAGTGCTCCTCTGAGTGTTGGTCCAAACAGAGCCACTTGCAGCGCCACCTCGGGGAAACTCGAGGGCTGGTTTTAGTTGTACGTAGTGCTCATCTGAGTGTGCCCTGAGAACGAGATATGTGCAGCTCCTATCGGGATTTGCCGGCACATTCGGGCGGTGTTGCCGGAATTGTTTTACCATTGTCGAAGTTGTCTTGTAGAACCGGGATGCCGAGTCTGATCGGAATGTCTCGGGAGAAGGTTTATCCTTCGTTGACCGTGAGAGCTTGTGATGGGCTAAGTTGGGACACCCCTGCAGGGATTTGAACTTTCGAAAACCGTGCCCACGGTTATGGGGAGATGGGAATTTATTAACATCCGGTTGTAGAAAACCTGAAGTTGACCTTAATTAAAAAACATGAACCGCGTGTGTAACAGTGATGGTCTCTTCTCAGCGGAGTCCGGGAAGTGAACACGGTGTTGGAGTTATGCTTGACGTAGGTTGTTCTAGGATCACTTCTTGATCATAGTTTCTTGATCGTGCTTTGCCTTCTCTTCTCGCTCTCATTTGCGTATGTTAGCCACCATATATGCTAGTCGCTTGCTGCAGCTCCACCTCATACCTTTACCTTACCCATAAGCTTAAATAGTCTTGATCGCGAGGGTGTGAGATTGCTGAGTCCCCGTGACTCACAGATACTTCCAAAACCAATTTGCAGGTGCCGATGTTACCGAGCAGGTGACGCAACCAAGCTCAAGGAGGAGCTCGATGAAGATCTTGTCCTTTGTGTTGTTTCGTTCTAGTTGATCAGTAGTGGAGCCCAGTTGGGGTCGATCAGGGACCTGTGTAGCTTTTGGGGTAGTCTTCTTTTATTTTGGTTCCGTAGTCGGACCTTGATTGTATCTGGTTGATGTAATGTTATATTCATGTAATTGTGTGAAGTGGCGATTGTAAGCCAACTATGTATCTTTTTCCCTTATGTATTACATGGGTTGTGTGAAGATTACCTCACTTGCGACATTGCTTTCAATGCGGTTATGCCTCTAAGTCATGCTTCGACACGTGGGAGATATAGCCGCATCGAGGGCGTTACACTCTCCCCCTTGTTCCTTTATATACAGGGGCAGGGGGCACCTCTAGACACACAAGTTGATCTTCGTGATCGTTCTCTTAGCCGTGTGCGGTGCCCCCCTCCACTATAATCCTCGATAATATTGTAGCGGTGCTTAGGCGAAGCCCTGCGACGGTAGAACATCAAGATCGTCACCATGCCGTCGTGCTGACGGAACTCTTCCCCGACACTTTGCTGGATCGGAGTCCGGGGATCGTCATCGAGCTGAACGTGTGCTAGAACTCAGAGGTGCCATAGTTTCGGTGCTTGATCGGTTGGGCCGTGAAGACGTACGACTACACCAACCGCGTTGTGCTAACGCTTCCGCTTCCGGTCTACGAGGGTACATAGACAACACTCTCCCCTCTTGTTGCTATGCATCACCATGATCTTGCGTGTGCGTAGGAATTTTTTTGAAATTACTACGTTCCCAACAGCTATGTGGTTGGCACAAAAGCCATCACCTATGATGTTGACGTACCAAGCATATGACATAAATGGATACACATTCTACACCGAGGAACGTGATAAGAACACCTCGTATCAGAACAAATCTGTTCGAATAGAATGCATGACTCTAAATGAAGCTGATAAAAGGGTATACTATGGAACCATCAAAGAGATTTGGGAGCTTGACTATGTGAAAGTTAAGGTGGCATTATTCAGGTGCACATGGATCCCTCTTGGCCAGGTAAGGATTGATGAGTATAGGAAGACCTGTGTTAACAGGACAACGATGTCATATCACACGGACACATTCATTCTTGCCAGCGATGCTCCCCCGATTTTCTTTATGGAAGACCCCTTGCATAAGAACGACCATTTAGCGATGCATGGGAAGAGAAGGGTACTTGGTGTCGACGATGTTGCCTATGAGGACGAGTACGATGAATTTTGATGAGTTGCCAGCCAAGGGATCACACACCCGTGTAACAGAGTAGCGTAAAATCATCAAAAACCCCAAGTTCATTCGGGGTCAACTTAATGACCCAAGTTCCCCCATGCACATGGGAATTAAGCCGTAAGACTAGTTTTTATGCTTACCCTGCAACTTAATTCTTTCAATTTAGAACTGTCGCATGTACTGAATTTGTGAGTTATGCCCGGTTTTCTGTTGACGTAAGAATCATTAATATGTTGACCTTGATATGTTGTTAGCTCAGGCAATGAATATGAACTATTTTTCTTCATGAATATGAACTGTTATTATTATTATTATTACTATTATTATTATTATTATTATATCATAGAGGTAGCACGCTCAATTGATCTCACTACAGTATGTGTGAACAAAAATATGCAATCTGGTTCGCGAATAGCACACGGTTCATTGATGAAAGCCGCGTGCCGACCAAACCCTGTCACCCCGCCCACGACCCGAGTCGTTCTTTCTAATTGGCCAGAACCCAAACCCCACGGATCATACGTCTGCACCGTTGGATGCTCCCAGATCGAACGGCGATCCTCATCCCTTTCGACGGCACATGCAGTTCCGGTTGTAATTTTAGTTTTATGCACAAAATGCATCTTAATCTCAAAAAATGTCTTAAATATAGCTAACGACACCTGAAATGCGCCAGAAAATCAAACCCGTGGTATAATGATGATTGCGTACCGTGGAAATTTTTATAAGGCCAAACGATGAAGTCACCGGCCATAGGAGTTTGAATTGACACGTGAGATGCTCCGGTTTGGAAGGATCGGTCATCAAAACTTGTGCCAAACTTTATCAATTTTTTTCCACGGGGTCATGAGAGCACGCCATAGGCACACTCGATTCTGATGATGTCTGAACTCCATCTAAATTTCCTGTAATTAAAATACCAACTAGGCCTACGATAGTGGCTGCACCTCGCAGCCGAAATGTTTGAAACTTCTCCCCGCTT
Source organism: Triticum monococcum (assembly GCA_034509565.1). Classification (NCBI taxonomy): domain Eukaryota; kingdom Viridiplantae; phylum Streptophyta; class Magnoliopsida; order Poales; family Poaceae; genus Triticum; species Triticum monococcum. The sequence continues at coordinate 57,391,488 of CM067846.1, read as the reverse complement.
CTCAAACAAACAGATGAAAACTCACAAAGGGACGCACAAATGATATGTACACCTTTGTTAGGCTGATAGTAAGGGGGTATTATAGCTAGTATCATGCATGCCAACTAGGCAATTTTGATGAGCTGTCATAGAATTAACTAAATGAAGAAAGAGAGGGTTAAGTAACATATCATGAAACCATATCATAATAAATGCTATGCTACTATGTGTCATGCATGAAAATATAAATAAAGTACTACATATGATACTAGCTGGCTACTCGATCTATGATACTATGCATTAGAGCAAGTACACAATGGAGTGACATAAGACTAGCCACAATGGTGGTAACATAGAATGTTAGTAGTCTATGTTACTACCTCTATATAGTGGAGAGTAACATATGTGTAGTAACATGCAACACTTCATTTATTAGGCTATAGATTCATCTTGCCTTGAGATGTGTGATGTTACTCATACTACTAGTAAGACTACCCACAGTGGGAGTAACATAGGTAGTAACATCACACATATCTAGATAAAATAGATGATGTGGCAAGCAATAAATGAAGAAATGGAGGAAAGTGGTAACATAGCTAGTTACTAGTAGTATGAGTAACATCACACATATCAAGGCAAAATGAGTCTATAGCCTAATAAATGAAGTGTTGCATGTTACCACACATATGTTACTCCCCACTATAGACGTAGTAACATAGACTAGTAACATGTGCATGTTACTACCCATTGTGGCCAGTCTAACTAGCTATGTTACCACTTTCCTCTCTTTCTTCATTTATTGCTTGCCACATCATCTATTTTATCTAGATACGTGTGATGTTACTACCTATGTTACTCCCACTATGGGTAGTCTAAGCAGGCTATAAGGAATAGAATAATATATATGTGCTTATTAGTTGGGGGAAAGAGAAGATAAGCGGGCTGTTGGTTAGTAGAGCCAGATGCAACACGAGACCCAAGACACTTTGTGAGGATGTAGGGTGGGTCAACTATTGATAAACTAGTACATATATATAACTTATTATTGTACATGCCCGCTAAGAGGTTGGTTGTATATGACATGGCAACTTCTTATAGCCGACCCTTGGCTGTATTATTAACCATGCTCTTAGTGAGGTAGCTAGTATATCATAGACGACTAGCTAGTATCAGACTAGCCACAGTGAGAGTAACTTCAGCAGTAACATCGACTCCAACTCAGCAAACTTGCTTATGTGGCAATAAGTTAATGAGGAGAGAGATAGTTTCAGTAACTTAGCTAGTTACTGTAACATCACATGTCCCAATGCAATATGAGTCTATAACCTAATAAATGAAGCTTTGCATGACACTACACTTATGTTACTACCCACTATGAAGGTAGTAACATATATAGTCTAGGGATATGTGTATGTTACTAGTGTACTCTCCATTGTGGCTAGTCTCATACTCCCTCCTTTCTGGTTTAGGCTGGTTGTGATGGTATTATCATAAGCGGTATCATGCATGCCAACTAGACTTTCTGGATGATGTGACACACAATTAAATGAGGAAAGAGAGGATATGGTATCATATCATGATACCGTGTCATATTAAATGTTGTACTACTACTTTGTGTGATGCATGACAATTAGTAAGGCAAACTAAGATGCTAACTTATTGTAGCGACCCAACCTCAGATGGTCAAGTCTCTGTGTATCTGTGCCATCCCTGGATCAGTATGCTGGCACACACAGTACATCGACGTATATACCAAAGTGCAATCACATGTATAAATAATGTAAAACTGATATATACCTCATAAGTCTCAGCGAAAACGAACGAACAGGTGTGGAATCCCATCAACGCCAATGATAAGTTGAGTGTAGACCGTAACAGGAATTTCTACGATGAGTAAGATTCCTACCATGCAATCCTACCGCAAAGGACTAAGTGCATAAATAAAACATAGGTAATTGGAAGAATGGTCAAATGTGAACTTGCCTGGTAATAGTTGATGAAGATTATATCGCTCTCAGAATTTTACTTATTAGAACTATTCGTCACTCTCCGATGAAAATCTATAAAATCAAATGTTGCATTCACATAAGAAATCATTTCAGAGAACCAAATAACATGTAACATGAAAAGACTCGCAAAATCCAAATGAAAACACCACACAGTTAACTATATAATAAAATACTATGTGCAAAACAACATCTGACATACGGTTCAAAATTGTGATGTGAACTATAGCGCATACAAGGCATAGGAGTAAAGCTATCATGGACTGATCCTAAGTGGGTGAAAATTATTGTTACAAAGGTCCAAGTGATAGGGTTTCGCTACGGTGACAAAGTGCAAAAAGAATCAACTCAATCGAAGCTACGGTTTAGGAGATATGGCCAATTGAAATTTGAATACAAATCTGAATAAAGTTCAAATTTGAATCTGACAAAAGTTTATAAATATGATACCACTGGATAGATCTAATCATGATGAAGAATTTGTCGCTGGTTTCATCGAGTTTGGATCTACGGTTAAAAAGTTGTGGCCAATCTAAGTTTAGGGGCTAAACTAAAATTTCCAGGGACCTAACAGTGAAATAGAAAACAAAATAAACTACGTACATGCCCTTGGCCACGTGGCGGCTCGTGGCCGGCCGAGCAGCGTTCGCTGCAGAAGCTATACGGCGAATGACCACTAAATAAACAAAACACTACTACGGCTAAAAAACAAGACTGGTTTAACTAAACCGAACGGTTTAATAAAAACCACAGTTAACCAACTAATACAAAGTAAATAAAAAACCAAACCAAACGAACGGGGGGCGAGTGGCTCATGGCGGTCGATGGTGTTGTACAGGAGACAGTAGCGCTGGCATTGAGCGGTGACGGGGCGGCGGCTGCAGCGGTCTCTGGCGGCGGGGAAGAAGGCGAAGGGGACCAGCATGGCACGGGCGACCGGACGGTGGTGATGGCGGGCGTCGGCGTGCACCGGACGGGGCGGAGGGAGGCGGCGGAGCTCGGGCTTCATCGAGGCGGCATCTCCGGTGACCTAGGGACAAGAAGAGGATGTCAATGAGATGTGCTTCGACTCGGGCAATAGATTGAAGAAGAGACGGAGGCCGTGGTGGCTTACAGACGACGGCAAACTCCGGCGACGGAGCTTCGGCCGGCGAGATCCACACGACGATGGCAAGCAATGCTGAGCGGCATGGGATGAAGCGGAGTGGCAGAATGGAAAGAGGTGGCTCCGGGGCTTATATAGGCGCGGAGAGGGGTGCTCGGGGCTGCGGGATAAGCCTTATCCCCGAAGGCGAGGTGCGGTGGTTGCGGGCGGCGGGCTCACGAGCCCTATCCCGAGCGGAGGAGGCGGGAGGTTGGGGGTGACATAGGTGGGGCCCTGCTGGCAGCGACAGCTGCGTGTGAGCGAGAGGGAGACGAGGAGAGGTTGAACGAGGCGGAGGCCTGCGGGCGCTAGGCGGCTTGGGGAGGCCTTTGGACTGTCGGGCGCGGGGTTGGGCCGAATGGCCGGCTGGTTCGCCCCTGGGCCGAACATTGTTTCGGTCCAGGCGGCACTTCTTTTTTTATAGAAAGAAAACTCCAACCGAGGGAAAATAAATAAAATTTTACATAGGCACGTTATATACCAAAATGTTCAGAAAAATAGCAGAAATAAGATTAACTATTTTTCAAGTTCAAATAAATTCCATAAAAATTCATAAAAGTCAAACAGTGCTACTGTTGCATTTACAATCAATAAAAATCATTTTAAAATAGAAAAAATATTTCAAAATTATTTTCTCCTAATTTCTATTGAAGGGAATCATTTTACCCTTATTTCCATTTATTTATTTTTTAGGAGAAAAATAATTTGAATAGAAACCCAAATAACTCCCAGTTGGATTTTGAATTTGGAATTTCAAACAACTTCAAATGGAAAATGTGTTTCAAATAACTTCAAAGTGACTGCCAAATAATTCCTTTGAAACTTCCAACTCTCTTTCTTCGAATTTGAAGAAGTCATTTTATCTTCCCTCATGAACTCATTGAGTTGCTTAAAGTTTCTATATTTAAATATTTCAAATGGAATTCAAATCATTTCAAACCCCTTTTTATTTCTTTAGATGGAGGAAGTCCTATTATCTTCACTCTATTGTTTTGTGATGAAATGAATTTGAATTCATAGAGATCAAAAAATGCAAGATGAAAGTTTTGGGAAAGTCCTTTTATTCCCTCTCATGCAACTTTCAAAAAGTTTCAACTTCCACTCAATTTCACACAATCAATCGCACAACAAACAAACAAACAATCATAATTAATTATTTAATATAAGATTCCAAAATTTAGAATTTTGGGATGTTACACTTATGATACTATGCATTACGGAAGTAGTATCCGACACTATCATATGCATGATACTAGTATATATGATACTCCCCATTACAACCAACCTTAGGCTAGTCATAGTGGGAGTAACTTAGATAGTAACATAGCGCACTCCAATTTTTTTTACTTATGTGGCACGTAGTTAATGAGGAGAGAGGTGTTTAGAGTAACATAATAGGGCTCAATTCAAAAATCTCACCAACCAAGGTAGACGATGAGTGGTGGAATACTTTTTGTAGTTTGCAGAAACCCCAATTAATGCTTTTGTTTTCCTCAAAAAATTATGTTTTCCAATGTACTAATTGCAATACCTGCATTCATATATAAAGTACATGCATTGGTCAACTTTCTCTTAATACTTGCATGCAATGATTTAATGCACCTTGGAATCTGGACATGTGACGGGGAACAACCAAATTGAGCCTTATAAAATAGAAACTAAAATTTTGAGATAAGCCTATAAACCGGAAAGGAGGGAGTATATATGCATGATACTAGTATATGATCGGCAATACCTTCGTAATGCGCGCATGCATAGTATCATAAGTTAGTATCTTAGGTTCCCTTATTAATTGCCATGCATGACACAAAGTAGTACAACATTTAATATGATACGGTATCATGACATGATACCACACTCTCTCTTTCATCATTTAAATGTGTGCCACATCATCCAAAAAATCTAGTTGGCATGCATCATACCGCTTGATACTCCCAGATTACGACTAGCCTTATTAGGATGGCCATAGTGGGGGTATCATAGCCAGTATCATGCACTCGAGAATAGAAAACATGATGATGTGGCAAAGAAGCAGTAACATAGGTAGATACCATAACATATATATATATATATATATATATATATACAGCCGGTCTATTCTCATAACATTATGAGAATAATATTCTCATAACACTTCTGAACTGCATTGAAAAACTGCATTGGAAAGCTATGCGCACGGCTTCCTTCTTCTGTTGTGAACCACATAGAGGTGCAGCAGGAAACCTTCATGGAGCAGCGTTTCTGGCTAGTTTGATCGATTTCTATTGGTTTATTTGTGTGTGCGCTGATTTAATATGTGGTTAAGCACTGAATTCAGCGAGAAAACGACGGAAATCCTTTGATTTGGCGGATATGCGTCCGTTCTTCCGGTGGTGGAGGAGTTTCGCATCCTGCTGCTGGCTGTTCATATTCGATTTTATAGTGTTGATGTTTGTGTGTTACCATTTATCGCGTTGATGTTTGTGTTATTCCGCGACAGATTAATCTGCTAATAGGATTGAAATTTCAGTATAATTTGTCGAGTATCTCTCTGTTCTAGCGGAAAAACGTCTGTTCTCTGTTCTTCCCCGTCCGGATCGAAATTGTTGCGTTTTTGTATGTAATATTCTGTTGTTTTCGGCAATTACGGGCTGCCTTTGATCTATTCGTATGAATTGGAGCGGATTAAGTTGTTAATTTTGAAGAATTTAAGTTTTTTGTCCATGTTTATTGCGGCGCCACTGGCTCTGGTTGTTTCTCAAAGATTTTTTTTGAGATTTTTTTGCATTATATAGTTGTTAGAACTGCATTGCAGGCTGTGTTTTTCGTCTGTGAATCGTGGTCAATAGCGGTGGACTGCGGTAATATGCAATGCGCGGGTGAATTTTTGTAGTGCGGCGAACTGCATTAATGTGCAATGTGAGCCTGTATGAACTGCATTACAGCCACGGGGGTGTGTGGGGACTAGTTTGATAAGTTTTTTTGCTTGATCAAGCGCGGTGGACTGCAGTAATACGCAATGCGAAATGCACATTGTTATGTAACCGCACTGCTTTATGGTTATGTTTTTATAGGCATGCAAAGTGTTTGGAAATCAAGTTAAATTTGCTTTAGATCAGTCTTGCTTGAGCAGCAGCAGCATGAGACATTTTTGTTGTAATAATTTGACATTTTTTGCGTGGCTTCTAGTGTATTTTCTTATGAGAATTCTGAGTATAAGTGAACTGCTTTTTTACATATAGTTTTTCATGTGCATCCTATCAGCAGCAGCAGTTGAAGAACATCCATACTGGAAACCCCCACCGAGCTTTTCCTTTTTTTTAACCCACATTCGGAACTAGTGTTTTTTTAATAAAAGAGGACTGCATCAACATTCTTAATAGCAGCAGTTTTGTGAAAGAATACTTTATGTGAACTGCTCTGATAGTTTTGTTTTTTACATGTATCCTAGCTACAGCAGCAGTTTTGAAGCAATATACATACTGAAAACAGACTACTGAGAACTGCATATAGTTGATAGATAGAAACCAAGGTTCTGCGCTCATAATTAACATAGTGCATCATCAAGCAAACTAACACAACATAAGCAAACATTGTCCCAAAGCAAACTACAACGAAAGCAAACTAATCTACATACGTAGAGGGAAACTAATCGAGCACTTGCGACAGGGAATCCTTGGCTTTCAGCATCTGGCCTGCTTCACTAGTTCCACCCGTTGGAGTTGGAGGTGGAAGTTGATGCCCCCTTGCCCCACCCCCTCCAGGATGACCTCGGGCGCTTCCTGGTCTTCTCTTTTTCAGCGCGCGCGAGGCCTTTCTTCATTGTGGTGATTCGGTTCCATATCTCGAACGCAGTGTAGGCGTCCTTGGCAGCATACTCGATGTGCCTGGTGCTGAGAATGGAAGTCCACAGGCTGTGGTCGTGGTCTGACATCTTCGTCTTCATGTCTGCATACTCGTCGTCGATGATGGCAGCAGCTACATCGCCAAGCGAGTCCAGTGGCTTCGTTCCATCAGGCACCCTCCAGTTCGTCTGGATGTCGACGAAGTTGGGGATGTGGAGGTTGCAGCGTGCGAGCTTCTCCTTGTCCTACTTGATGGCGAAGCCAGCGAACTCGAACCTAAGGAAAGTGAACCGCAAGTTATACCTTTCAGAACTGCATACATAGGCATATAGAACTGCAACACGTACTCGGCAGAGAGAATTGCTTACCTTGGGTCGGCGAGGAACCTGTCAAAGGGGATGCATCTCTTGCCCAATGTACCACATACCTGGAAAAGAAGCACTGGGTGGCACTTGCCGATGGATAGTTGAACCAGGGCCGCCCTGTCGTGGTCGGGTGTGTACTCCACGTCGATGCCGACAATCTTCTGGCGGCGCCGCTGGAGAACTGTCTTGAACTCTTCGACGTACGTCGCCATGGCGTCAACGTCGGTGGTGTAGATCACCTTCAGCTTCGTGTTCCCGTGCACATGGACGTCGTCGTAGGTCCTGCTGAACCCCATTGCTGCAAAGAGGAGGAAGAGGAGGAGGAAGGGGCAGCGTCGTGTGTTTTGTGCGGACGGTCTGGTTGATGGAGCGCGGGATTTAAATGGGAGCGGCAGCAACTTCTGCCGAGTCCACGATCTCGTCTCCCAACCGTGTTGGCGATCGTGGGTTCGTGATGATCGTGGCGTTCGTGCAGCGTGCAACCGGCGGGATAGAGGAGGGGGGGCGCGGTGCTTCGGGCGATAGTGGGCGCATTTATTTTAGGGCAGGCGAACCGAATCGTCCGCCGTAAGCGAACTGCATCACTTCAGAAGCGGAATCGTTTCCCGTAAACGAACTGCAACGCTTCAAAAGCCGAGGCGGTTTTCCGTAAGCGAACTGCATCGTGTTACAACACCGAGACGTTTTTTTATTTTTTGTCTATGACCTATGGGCCTGTCAGTCGGGCTTTTATTCATTAAGTCTCTCTTCCAGCCCCCTTGCCCGCTCCCGCTTCCCTCTCCCCCGTGCCCGCACAGAACCCCCCCCCCCCACCCGCCCTCGTGCTCTCGTGGTGGAGAGCGACGACGCCCGCAGCCGCCGCCGTCCGTAGGGGCTCTCTCGTGGTGGAGGGCGACGACGCCCGCAGCTGCCGCCGTCCGTAGGGCGCTTCCTCCGGCGTTGCCGTCCGCACCCGCCTCGTCTGGCCGTCACTTCGTCCCACGGTGAGCCCCAAATCGCCCCTAATCCGTTCCAGATCTTGTGCTAGGGTTATTTTTCTTGCCAGCATTCTCTTCTTAAGGTTGTTTTGTATGCTTGAAATTGCAACGCCCTATGGATTGAAAGTTTTTCTCTGCCTGAATTTGGGGTTTGCTGTCTAGGGTTTAATTATTATCCCTTGCTGATTGGAGGCACAGTATGGCTTCTTCCTCCCCAATTGATGCGTCACCAGTTAGAACGGCTTCTCCATCTGGTAACTACATCAAAGTGAACTGCAGTTTTCATTCTGGGTCAATTTACTTCTTTTTTTTGAACGAAATAGTGCACTGCATCTTAGATTCCTTTTTAGTAAGGCCTTTTTTAAGACACGTGTGGCAAACTGATATGAACTGAAGGACATTAAGTTAGTTGTTATGTTTTTTTTGTTAAACATAAACTGCTAAAAGAGCACTGCATTTTGGACACTGCTTTGTATTTTTTTTGTCTATGCACTATGCGGTTTGCGAAATCCATATGAGCTGCATTAAGTTTTAGTTTTTGCCTCTCACAGAACTGCATGAATTTGTTTTGTTTTGCATGTCTAGGTGCACTTCTTTTTTTATATGCGGTCAATTGGTCACTTGAAAGAATTAGTGCACTGCATCATATATCCCTGTACCAATGTCCACTTTCAGACACGTGTGAATATGATATTTCAAGCGACATGAACTGCATTTTTTAGGTTTACTGTTATGTTTTTAATTGTTAAACATAAACTACTGGAAAAGTGCACTGCATTTCTACATTTTTTTTGTTTTTCCAAGTTGATATGAGCTGCATTAAGTTTAGGTCTTCATCTCACACACACATCTTTTCTGATGTTTTTTCTCACCCATAGTTTTATCTCCTGGTGGGTCAGGGGGTGGTGGTGTTAACTATTTGATTACACATTATTTCACAGCCGATGTTGTCGGTGGCGGTACATCTGATCAGGTCAACATTCCACCTGAATTAAGTGAAACCCAGTCGCAATCTGTTGATGGCACAGAGCCAGTTACACAGGATTGGATGGTCCCTGATCAGATTGCAGCCGATGTTGAGAGGAGAAGGCAGAAAGCTATTGCGCTCAGTAATACTTTCGTGAAGGCTCATAGGGCGAAGCAAGTAAAGTTAGGGGAGGGTAAGAAGATAGGAAGGAGGATTGCAGATTCAAAGAAGTATGCTAAATTTGCCCCCGCAAAGAATCCTGTGAAGAGGAAACTCAACACTGTCGCAGAGCAAGGTTTAAGTTCTCCACGCCGGAGCCCGCGTGTTTATTACTCAAAGAGACCTAATTACGCCGAGGTTGGTGTGGGTGGGATTCAAGGAAAGCGTAGACGTGCGGACGATCACTCTGGTGTTGATTCTGAGCGTTGATCTAAGCTTGCGCGGGAAAATGCAGCTGAAGAAGCTCTGGATAGCGATTCTGATGAGGAGGATGTTGATGTTAGTAAGGTATACGCTGTTTATTTACTTTTTCTTCTGTTTTTTAAGTTGTTTTGGCATGAGTTTGCTGATGTGAACTGCATTTTTTTATTCTTTGTTTTTTTGTAGGCTGCTAAGAGTACGAAGAGGAAGAGGTCTGAAGATGATGTTGCGCATGAATGGCGTTTCAACAAGACTGTCCGGCTGTCCATTCCAAATGTAATCAAAGCTGTCGCTTTGCTGGGTGAGGTGCACAGAACTTTGGTGCGGCAAGCAGGTTTTGGCATTGTCTTTGACCTGAAATTAGAGAAGAATGTTTCTCGTGTTTTGATGTGCAAGCTGATGGGAAAGATCGACCCCGACACGATGAGATTGGACTGTGGGCCAAACAAGGTTCTGGAAATCAATCGCGAGGCTGTCCATCACATTTTTGACATCCCTATGGGTTCTCACACTGCTCCCGGGCCTGCTGCCAGCGGCCATGATGATTCGCTGACTAATCTGAAGGATGAACTCGGTTTCAACCGTTCTCGTAGCATAGATGCGAAGGACCTGCTTACCTTACTTCGCACGCTGGCTGCTGACCCTACGAAGGTTGATAAGACGGTGAAGGTTTTTTTCTCATTGTCTTCCAGTGCTTGATTTGTCCTAGCCCCGCAACTCGGTTGTCCAGGGTAGCTGCTATGGTTGAAAACTTGGATATTGCATCTATGGCTAGCATGGACTTTTGTCAGCTTGTTGTCGACGAGCTGCAGCCCACTGTGTACAAGTGGAATTCTAAAGGGAGCAAGCAGAACTGCGCTGAGGGTTGCACCATCGTTCCCCTGTTCATGTACCTGGATTCCTTGAATCTTCGAAAAGTATCGGTGATGGATAAACGCACTCCACACGCCGCAATACTATCCCATGTGCAGTTGAAGAAGATTCACAATGCCGACATCGTTGGCAGGGGAAAGATACACCTGGACTATTACAAGTTTGGCAAGCTGCCGGTGAGTGCATAGCCATGCTTTGTTTTTGTTTTTATTCCTTTTTTTCGCGCATGCTAAATGTGAACCTCTTACGTACTTTTTTTTGTGAACTGCATCTCTTTTTTTGTTAATTTTTTCAGTGGAAGGCGGAAGCGGATATTGTGTACAAGCGGACTGCAGTTGCCGAAGCCCCTGAAATGTTTTGTGAGCCTCTTTCTAGGGCGGCTCCAATTCGACGGGGTCGTGGTTTTGCTAGGGCGGCTGCTGGAGGTTTTTCTAGCCATGCTTCTGCTGATCGTAATAAATTTGTTCAGGTCGATGAGCTTCTCGATAGGGTCATCAATATAACTAGTGATTTCCCAACATCCGGTTCCAGGATGAGGAATATTGCTGGGTTGTTTCCTAAAGGCAAAGGCCCTTCTGAAGCAGAAATCGAGGCCGCTCATAACTTTGACCGCGGGCAGCTTGAATTCCTTAAGCAGGTTGTAACAAATATCGGATCTTCATTCGTTCAGTTTAAGCAGTCTCAGGATGACAGGTGTGCTATGTATGAGCAAGAAGCGGATGCAATCGTGAAGGAAATGAACAGGCATGAAGATGTTATCCGGCCTTCTTCGCCCGACCCCGCAGATGTGGATGTATGTCTTTTTTCCATATGTGAATAGTTTTTTTACCCATATTTTGTTATCTATTTTTTCCGTGCGTTTGTGGCATTGACTATTTGTTTTTTCTATCCTTTTGTTCTTTTCGCAGTGTGTTGGAGAATCTTCCAAGGCTAACACTTGTCGTGTTGATGACCACCAGGACCACGACGGTGTTGATTCTGATTACTTGTTTGACAGGCCATTATCCCCCGTTGACGAAGCTGCCAAAGACAATCCTATTGACGAAGTCGTCATCGACAAGGTTTGATTTCTTCCTATTTTTTTGTTATAGTGAACTTCATTGTTTGATTTTTTTGTAGTGTCCAAAACAAACAATCATATTTTTTTGCACCGGCAGTGGTAGCGAACTGCAGTTTTTAACTTTTTTTGTATTTTTATGCACCAGAAGTGGTAGTGCACTGCAGTTGTTGTCTAGAGAAGAAGCATCATCTTTTTTTTAGTAGTGAACTGCATGATCTGGTGTTGGTTTTTTAGTTGTAGAACTGCAGATTTGGATAATAGTTTTATTTATGTTTTAATGTTTTTTAGGTTGCCGAATCAAACGTGGAGATACATGCGAAGGAGGCAGATGGTGACGATGCTGGCAAGGATGAGGAGGCTGACAAGTGTAAAGAGATGGAAGGCGACGACGCTTCCCTGGTGAGTATAGAGAATTTTTGCATTTTTGTGTTTTATTTTTTATTTTTCGTGGGAGCTTCATGGTCCGTTTTATTAGTGAACTGCATTTCTATCTTTTTTGTGTAACGTGTTTTATTTTTTAACTCATCAGAACTGCGGATTAAATGTTGAAATCCAAGCGGAGCGCAACATTGGGATGATAATGTGGAAGGGAGAGGAGGGGAGGAGCCTGATGCGGAGGTTGATAAGGCAGAAGGTAGAGAAGGAGGGGAGTGTCCTGTTGAGGCTGATAAGGCACAAGAGAGAGAAGGAAGGGAGGATATCCTGGATTGTGATAAGCATGAAGAGAAAGAAGGAGCTCCTGGTGTTACAGTTGAAGTTGCAGAAGAGACAGAAGGAACTCGTAGAGTCGGATTTGACGATGCCGGGACATCCGCTGGCATCGATGGTGTTGTTGTGCCTACTGTTTTGTTGGTTGGCAACGAGGTGCCTGAGAAATTTTGTGTGGTCCCTCGCGCCCCCGAGCAATCTGTCGGCAATCTGGCTTTCCCAGCCGATACAACCAAAGTCCCACCTGAGACAGTTTCGATTGATTCCGAAGAGGAACAGCCAAGACTTTCTCAGGACATGAGCAATCAAGCGCCGCTTGACGATGATATTACCGGGCTGGAGCGCTTGACGCTCAGCGAAGATGTATATGAGCAGCAGAAGGAAGTTTATTCTGAAACCGAAGGTAAGCGAACTGCATTATTTTTGTTCTTTTTCCCGGGGGCGAAATGGACCGTGTGTGTTTTATCATCTGATATCGTTCCCACTCTGTATGCAGATGAGGAATTACCTGTTGTTACTCCTTCAAGGATTGATCCAGCTCTTATGAGAAGATACAATGAGGTGTATGACGCTGTTACGAGGGCTAGGAGGGACTAGAAGAAGAAGTACGGCATTTTTTGTCTTACGCCCCGGTTAATTAATATGTTATTTTTTCAGGGATGCTCCCATCTTATCACTTTTTGCTGTGCTTTTTTCTTCTTGTCTGAAGGCATCTAGTTGCGTTCAAGGACGAGTTTGGTGATATTACTATCGGTCATGTTGGCGAGTCTTTTTGGTCGTATGGAACGCTGAGCACGCGCCTCGCAAACATTGGCGTGTCTATGCTAGCTGAAAGGTTCAAAGGATCTCAAACTATGATTGTCCCGTACAACCTATGTGTAAGCATTTTCATTAATTTATATTTTATCCCCTCGTCCAATTTTTATTTGTGCTATAACCATTTTTCTTTAACTCTCTGGTTTTGTCTTTTTTGCAGAATTCCATTTGGAACGGCGGTGCCACAAATAGGGCTTTGAAAAAGATGTTTTCTTCAAGCGCAGAGGAACGTGTGGACAAGAAAAACTTGGTAACGCATCTTGACCATTTTTTCGTCATCTTGAAAATAAGTTTTCTGTTTTTCCTATTTTTTTCTCATCTGGTTTGTTTTATTCTTTTTTTATTTCAGATTATGTTTGCAACATTTGACCCTCCTCCCGCAACAATGAAGGACGCGATAGGCCACTACTGCTTGGTCACTTTGAACCTGCGAGAGAAGCGTTTTGAGCTTCTCGACTCATTGAATGAAGGAGACAACGCTGCTGCAAATGTTGTCTTCAGAAAAATGGTCAGGAACATCAAAAAGTCTGGAAAGATGGCAGCGCAAGCTGCGACGAGCCGTTGAACCCTCCCACCCTGGACGGCTTTGCGCTGACTCGTGTTAATGTCCCGCAACAAGGAAACGGGTTTGTACCTATTCTCCTTTTTTCTTTTTCCTCCTTCATTTTTTTGTGTAAGTGAGCTGCATTGTTTTTACTAAATTAGAAGCACCTTTTCCCTTGAGCGAACTGCATTACTAATGTGTTATTGGTTGTTTCTCCCTCGGTCTCTTGTGTGTATGGAGCTGCATTGTTTTACTAACATGAGTAGCTCTTTCATTACTGAGTGAACTGCATTATTAATGTGTTTTGTGTTGGTTTTTTTGCAGGCATGATTGTGGATTTTACATGTTCCAATTCATGCAGACCCGGGATGGTGAAACGATTGCGAAGTTTGGGAACGAGCACATTGGCTACATCAGGAAGGCTATGCTCTATAGTTGGCTGACCTCGTCGCATTGTTGTCTGGACCTGACTTCACTTTTAATTTTTAAAGAAGGTTATTACATTTTTTTTCAGTCACACACCTTTTTTTATTAAGTGAACTTCATTGGTATAGAGAGGGGAGGTCCACTACTTTTGTTAAGCTTTTTAGTAGAACCCCATTTGTGTGTTTAAAATGACTTTTCCTTAGGGAACTTGATGATTCTTTTTCATTTTGCTCATTATCCATTTTTTTGTGCAGGCTTTGATGAAGGCACACACCAAGGTGGTATTTCCTTGTTTGAAACTCAGGTTTATACTCCAACTATTCAGAAAGTTGTCCTTGATGAACCCCCCGTTAAGGTTGTGAAAGAACATGTGTGTAAGATGTTGAGGAGTGGCGCCGGCACTTCGAATGAAAAAGCTCTTGAGAAATCTCCTGTCAATGTCAAGCATGGGAAGAAAGCTGCGAGCCCTCCTAATGCTGAAGATAGCGATGATGATTTTGAGAGGCCACCACCAGTGCCTAGGAGGACCAGGAGCGCAGCTGTGGAACGCCCGACGGACAGCGAGGCACTAATTCTATCAAATAGGAGGCCTGTGCAGAAGCCATCAAAGTTTCGATCTCCTGTACAGAAGTTGAATCCTGCGAGATTCAGCTATCTTGTGGAGATGAGGAAAGTCTTGCAACTCATCACGAGCACACACTTCAGGCAGAAATACAGCGAGTCAGTTCTTTTTTCGTTAGTTTTTTATATTTTTTTGATTTTTAATGTGTGTAATGTTCTTTTCTGTGTTTTTGCTTTTGTGCTACTAACCCCCCCCCCACCTTCGCCGTTTCTTTTGTGCAGGTGCGCGCTTTTCATGCACAGGAATCCTATCGAAGTCTACACCGTGACTGTGGACTACATGTTCCTAACTTTCACCAAAGGTGGTTTTATGGACTCGGATTTGATGGATCATATCATCAGGTTCTGGAAGAATGACGAGAGTATGAATGTGGTTTATCGATCTGGGGAACGCGTTCTACTGTCCCCTTTGTTTATCACGGTATTTCTCTTTTTTCTTATTTTTTTTCTGCTCGAGTGAACTGCAGTAAATAGTGTATAATAATTCGTTTTTAGAATGTACTGAACTGCATACATTTTTTTTGTGTCTTAACCCATGCATCTCAGACGAAACAAATTTACGGCGAGAATTTTTTTGAACTGCATATTGTTTTTTTAGAGAAGGGTGATCCATTTTTTTATTAAGCGTCGGAGCGAACATCTTAAGGTGAACTGCATTAACGTTCTTTTTGTGAATTACCCACACGCAGTATGTGCTTCAAATGAATGATCACGCGGATAGAGATGAAGATGGAAATGTTGTGTTGCCTTTTGTCCACGGCAAGTTTAACGTCGAAGATGCAGCACAGCAGTTCAAACTTTATGTTCGTGATGACGAGAACCTTCTTGATTGCAAATTAGTAAGTTATCAGATTTGCTTTTGTTCAGCCTTTTTGTATTTATTTTCTCTCCCTATTTTTCCCAGTAATCCTTTTTCACTCATCAAACCCATAACAAATTTGATGAAACAAAATCAGATTCTGTTACCACGGATGAAAGACCAGCATTATTCGCTATACACGATGAATAGGCACCGCGAGACCCTTGACATTCATGACACTAGGAGGTACAGCGGACCGGTTGATCAAACGACGAGGTGGCATAAGTCTGAATACCACAGTGACCGCACTGAAATGGTAAAAAAATTCCTTTTTTCACCTTTCTTGTTTTTTTTTCATGCGTGTGTGCATTGAACAATATTTGTTGTGATGTGTATTTTTGTTTTTTTTAATTTTCCACCAGATGATCAGGATGACTGCATTGTTGAAGAAGGTTTATGGAGAAAAGGAGTACAAGAGAAAGGAGTCGGTAGACTGGGTTGATGTTTCAAAGAAAGCTAGCTATTTGGGCACCCCTGAGCAGGGCCCCAACGAGTGCGGATTTTATGTTCTGAAGATGGCTCAGTATTACGACGGCAAATACTTTGTTGTGAAATTCGCAAAGCGTAGTGTCAGTATCTTCTTTTTAACCCAGCAATATCTCCTCATTCCTTGATATTTTTTTCGTCAGTTTCTTTTTTTGTAGATGACGTTGTATATTTGTTTATTTTATTTTTTTCTTCATCGTAGGAAGCTATTATTCAGGATTGGAAGGCTGAGTTTTTGTTCCAGATTCTGTTCCACCCAGAAAACATGGTCGTTGCCACCGAGTTCCCGGAGGATCTAAGAAATCTCTGCATTTCTCTTGGCTTCTCTCCAAGACTGCATTCGCAGGAGCAGGATGAGGCATAAATGATAGCAGATCTTTTTCTATGTGTGTTGATGTCTTTTTCGTGTGTGCTCCAGAACTTTATGTAAATAGTAATGTATGGTCGCTGTGTGTAGTTCTCGATGTGCAAAACTGTTAACACCATGTTGTGTGCTTTTGTATATACCGGTCTAGTTAGTTTTTGTGTTTTTTTTGGTGGCAGATGGTGACAATGTTAAATATGTACATAATGGAGCTTTCAGCCAACTCCTCCTTGTGAGTTGTAACATGTTCGCAGCGCACTGCATTCTCTCATATGAGTAGCAGCCAAGTTTTTTTAAATATACGCATCCACACTGCATCTCACCTTATCACATGGGACTGCAAAGACGAATTCAACGTGTTTGTCGTCGAGTTTCAAAATTCATCCGCACTGCAGCCAAGTTTTTTTTACATTTTTTTGCACTAAGCGCACTGCACTGTGTACTCGAAGCGTACTGCACTGCAAGCTTTAAACGCACCACGCACGCACTGCAGTGTACGTGAATCCTAGTCCGACTCTACATTTTTTTCTTTTCTAACTGCATTCTGTATTGATTCACGGTCTGTCAGATTCTATACGACGAAGAGAACTGCATTCTCAAAATGACATTCCGATCTCAGGTTTTTCATACAGAAGAGAACCGCATTCTGAGAGTGGCATTCTCATCTTATTTTCTTTTTATATAGAAGAGAACTGCATTTTATCAAGCATCCCCCCCCCCCCCCCCCGCAGCACATTGGTCACAAAGTATGTATGGCATATGTTGTATCTTTTCATTTTTAACTTCAGTATTACATGTTGAATTCTTTTTTTTGCAGTCCACTGAACACAAGCTATATATATTATATACGATAGGATATATATAAAGGATGAAGTTAATATGTTTTTTAAAATGTAAAACTGCATACGTGTTGATCTACGTCCTTTTCCTGGTGCTTCTTCTCAGATTGTGCACTGCATTTGTTTCAATGGTTGTTGCTGCTTCTGTCTTGCTCTTGTTGTTCGCATTACCCCTCGTAACGGGACCGTGCGACCGCGATGCTTGCCTACGCGCTGGATTCTGCGTTCTGTCTCTCCCACTCGTTTTTTATGATGGTTCTTCGATTTCTTCATCTGCTTCTTCTTCTTCCTCGTCTTCTTCTTCTTCCTCATCTTCCTCCTCGGTTTCATCAGCTTCGCTCGCTTCCTCGCTCTCTTCTCTGTCAGCATCTTCTTCGTCATATTCTTCATCTTTTTCCTCTGCTCTATTTGGACAAGTTCTCGCGTTATGCTTCTCTCTCTTGTTGCAGACGCTACATAGTCTTCTCTTTGTCGTATCATCTTGTTGGTCAGCTCGGTGATTTGTGGTGGCATTTTCAGCCTGGTTTTGTTTCAGCCTCTCCTTACATGTTCTTGAGTTGTGTCCCGCAATCTTATTGCATGATTTACACATCCTTACCCCCAGTGGTCTTCCTCCGCTGTCCAGTTCTGGCTCAGGCCTGCTATTTTTTTCAGAGCTTTTTTCATTTGCTGCAGCTTTTTTATTGGCTGATTTGCTCTCTTTCTTTCTCCCTTTTGTGTTTGAAACAGGCGGGGGAAGAATTGTGTCATCCATAATATGAACTGCACCATCAGCAGCATGCTCGCGCTCCTTTCCTTGTTCTTCACCCCGCGCATCCATGATCTTCTCTGCCTCTTCTTCGTTTATTACGTTCACTTCTTGTATGAGTTCTCTCATCCCAGCTAAAGCTCTGTTGTACCCTCTATCCGATTTGACACCTCTGTTCGCCAAGTCCATTGCAGTTTCTGCAAGTAGTCTCCTACGGCAGAACATCGAACTCCCATCTGGAGCAGTTTGCTCATAGTCTCTGCGGTCAAAAGTTGGATTTTGGCGTGCGTTCCGTGTGTATCTCTTCAATATGTACTCGTCAGGTATCTTGTCCACCCGCGGCTGATCCAAGATGCAAATGATGTGCACGCAGAACAGGCCTGCAGCAAAAGAAATTTTTTGGGTTATTCGTGCCAGCAAACTTCACATAAATAGGCAACATTTTTTCATTTTTTTGGTTTTGTGAACTGCATTATAAATAGGTCCTGGGTCTGCTGCTATAGTGAACTTCACTAAATATTTTTTTGTTTTTCATCTCTTTTTTTGCTACCAGCAATAAGTGAACTTCATTATGTTTTATGTGTGCTTATTTTTTTGGTTTCCTGTCTCACTTACCTGTGTGTGTCCACAACTTGCATTCGCATTCGTAGATACCGTTCGTCACATCAGCAACCACCTGGAACTCGTGTCTTGCCCAATCAAAATCATCAGACCGGTTGTAGTGGCGCACCAAATATTTCGTCGGGTTGTCAGTGGACTGCTCTGATCTGAATGCAGTGCTGCAATAGTGCGCTTGCTTGAAGTCAGCAAAGACCGCCCTGGTGTAAATCTTGGAGAGCTGAACCTCGAAACCAAACTGAGTAGTAGTCTTTATTTCCGTCTGTGAAACAAAGAAAACCAGTTAAGTTGTTGTCTTTTCGCAGCAAAAATCAAGAAAGCGAGTAGTGTTTTTTATTAATTGCTCATCCATCTTAAAAACTTTGCTCTGTTTATATACCTCGTTAGCTATGGTCTCCGCGTGCTCGACGCCCTTCCTTGTCTGGATGCACCTGTCCACCTGCGACGCAAAGATGTGTAGGTCGTGTCTTTCCTTGACAAAGTTCCTCTTCAAGATCCAGTTCATGCTTTCACTTCTCTGTGTCGACGTCATCCATGCACAGAACACCTCCTTGTAGTAAGCCGATATCCATTATTTTCTGTCTGTCCAGAGCGCCTTCATAATCTCATCATTTTGCAGGTTATACTTTTCCATGAGCTCATGCCAAGCGCGTTCAAACTCTGATGGCATCAGCGGGTGGTTGAGAACGGAGGTCAGCTCATCCTTGAATTTCTCATACGCTTTGTACAGCAAGGATAGGTGATCCTTGTATTTTTTCAATATATGACAACGGCATAACTTGTGCAGCGTGCCTATTAGCGTACTTTTTATCGCGGCATCCATGGAGGGGCATTGATCTGCATGTTTTTGAAAAAAAAACAAGCAGTGAGTTATTGAGAGAACTGCATATCCTTTTTCTGCTTTTTTTCTTTTTTTTCATTTGGATGTAAGAAATGGACTACAAAAGTTGGCAGTGAACTGCATTGTTATTTAATTTCACTCTTTTTTTCAGCATACCTGTGAGTATGCAGATTGGCCGCTTGTTGTTCATGCAACGCAATAATGTCCGGAACACCCACTCAAAAGTCGGTATTGTTCCGTCTCTGATGAGAGCCACAGCGAATATTGTACTTTGGAGGTGGTGGTTCACTCCAACGAAGACGACGAGAGGCATGTGGAACTTGTTGGTCTTGTAGGTCATGTCAAATGTGACACAATCTCCAAAATCTTCGTACGATCCCCTGCAGCTGGCGTTCGCCCAGAATATGTTCCGCACACGGTTATCAACATCTTTGTCGTAATCATAGAAGAACTCCGGGTTTATTTGCTGCATCTTCTCAAAGAAAGCCAGGAGTTTCTTCACATTGTCCTCTGTTTCCTCCCTCGTGAATTGATGCTTCCTGCAGTTCGAAATAACAATATACTTGCAGCATTATGGACATACAGAAAATGCACAAAGCGGATTGCATGAAATAGACGATATATCGTTTTTTTGTTTTAGTGAATGTACCTGTTCACCCAGTCACGGCTGGTGCGCCCCATAAAGTGCAGCCCTCCTGACATCCTTGACAGGGTTGACATCATCTGCGTGTGCGTCAGGTTGTCGCTCTGCATGTCCTTCACTAGTTTATCGAGCAACAGATCATCCGTCTTATGCGAGTGCATGTGCAGAAGCATAGCCAGGCTGTCAATCATCCTGTGGTTGTGATTGAGCTCAATCTCTGCTATCACAAACACATCCTTGATTTTTTCAATCTCATTCCCGCCTTGCAGCCAGTCCTCTTTGATGTTTTTTCTCGCTTTCTGTCATAATCTGTGACAGTTTCTTTGCTTCTGCCTTCCTTTGAGCACACGATGTATCTGTTTGTTCTGTATCCGCCGTTTTTGCATGTGCCGAAGCCTGCATGCCTCGCATACGTGTTGTAGAATTCTCGCGCCGCATCTTGTGATGTGAACTGCATACCTTTCACAGGCACAAGTTCTTGGAGCATGTTCTCATCCTGCACACACACAATATGGAATGTTTTTTTTGTTAATGAGAATGCACAAGCTGAAAGAATGTGTAATAAGTGAACTACAGTAATTAGGTAAGGATGCTTACGTGCGTGTACTGTTTTTCTTCTAACGGTGTTTGCAGCTCACCGATGTTTATTGGGCATGGAGGGGTGACAACAGATCTGTGTAATTGAGGATCGCGAGGAGGCAGGAGTGTGGAGAACTTTACTTTTTTGGTTGCTTGCGGCCCTCCTTGATTCTGCTTCCGATTCTTTTGTTGGGCAGTAGGCGGCCTTGGTGGAATTCCACTGTCCCTTTGTCGACGAATCGTTTGCTCATGGACCTGCCGAACTTGCTGGCTTTCAACATCGGCTTCTGGAGGTGCTATATCATCTGTTCTGATCTGCTGACCAAATGTTTCAAAGACACGCGTGTACCTTGGCTGCATAACTGTTATGATTTGCTCTTCGTCATCATCCTCCTCCTCATCATTTTTCTGCGCGTGCTCCCCTATGAAGACCAGATCGTTGTCGTCCTCCTTCTCATCCTGCGGGTTTTTTGTTTCACTGCCTTCTCCATCTCGAATGATGTTTGGTTCACTGTTTTCATCTTTATCCTCTACATCTTCCTCCACGGAGTATGCAGTTCTGTTTGTTGTGTTAAAGAAACCCCTAGGTATTTCAGGTGTTATCCATCCAGGCATCTCCCACTCTTCTCTTCCAGTGCAGTTCAGGGGCTCGGGGTCGTAAATGATTCAAGGCATCTTCTGTTTTTGAGGCATAGTAAATTCCTGCAGGTTATTAAGCCAAAGCTTTTTTTATGCACGTCAACAGTGAAATGAACTACATCTTTCGTACTATATATCATTATATTTTTGCAACTGTAAGAAATTGCACTTCAATTTGTCATTCTACAGCAGGGGCACTGTTAGTTAACATGAAGAAACAATGCACTTCACTTCTAGGCACAGCGCTCTACATATTTTAAGTCATTGTGGACTGCAATTTTGATCCATATAGCGTTTTTTATTTTTCGAAGTATCCTTTTCTGTTTTTCTACTTTGGAGACACATGTGACTGCAGTCGACGCAAGATGGGGCACTGCATGGGTATAAAAACGGCACTGCAAACTGGATGTGGGGGTTTGGTATGTGATTTTTCTTACCTTATATGCAGTCCCCCTCTTCTGCAGATGCAGCTCTTGCTGCTGTTGGCGTGCAGTACACCTCCGCTGCAGGAACTCATGCGCTTTTTCCACCTTCGCCATTGTTGCGGGAGAAGGCTGGACGTGCACCATTGCAGTTCGCATCCACGACGAATGCGATGGAGTAGTCATCCTTGCAGTTCGCTTTCCCTTGTCATGCATGACCGAGGCTGGATGCTTCAGCGGCGGATCCCCCAGGTGGTGTTGGGGCGAAGGTGAGGTGCGGCGTCGCTTCCTAAACGCCGTCGCGGAAATATCGTCGCGGACGGGCTGCATCGCCGGCCGCTTGGCGCGCGCTCCGCGGTGCTGGGTGCGGAAGAAGGCGGGGAGGGGTGCGGGTCGCCGCCGGCCGCCGGAGCACTGCCGCGGAAGAAGGTGGGGAGGGGTGGGGGTCGCCGCCGGCCGCCGGGGCGCTGCCGCGCAAGGAGGCGGGGAGGGGAGGGGGACGTCGCCGGCCGCCGGGGCGATGCCGCGCTAGGAGGCGGGGAGGGAGGGGGACGCCGCTGGCCGCCGGCCGCCGGGGCGCTCCCGCGCTAGGAGGCGGGGAGGGAGGGGGGTGCCGCTGGTGTTATGAGAATAGACCCACCCTATATAATGAATGCTATACTACTTTCTGTCATGCATGGCCATAAATACGGTCATCTATGATATCTACTCCGTCCGTAAACTAATATAAGGACGTTTAGGTCACTATTTTAGTAATCTAAAAGCTCTTATATTAGTTTATAGAGGGAGCTAGTACTACTCTATGATACTATATATGCACTATGAAGGTATGTACATAGTATCATATGGATTATACTATATATATATATATATATATATAGTATATGATACTCCCCACTATATAAGGCTGGCCATAGCTGGTGGTGGTATCATAGCCGACGATGTCATGCACTCGCAAATAGCAAGTATGCTGATGTGGCAAAGAATTAAATATATATAAATAGGGTTAGAGTAACATACAGGTGGATACCGTATCATGTTAAATGTGATGCTAATTTGTGTCATGCATGGCAATAAATATGATCTATATATGATACTATACTCTATGTATTATCCTATGTGCAATAATTAATGAAAGGTAGTATCATACACTAGTATTATATATACTATATATTCATGATACTAGTATATGACACTCTCCACTATACTCGTGATTTCTTACCATGGAAAAAAATTGGAGGCAAAATGATAAACTCATGTTTTCATTCAAGCAAAAATATGATGTTAGGTAATGTAAATGTTTTCAAAGAGCACACGGTTCACTCACGAAAGTTGTGTGTCCACTAGACCATGGCCGATGCACCCCCACACCTTTGCCACGCGCAAGATCTGAGTCGTGCGTTCTGATTGGCCAAAACCCAAACCCCACGGATCGTACGTCTGCACCATTGGATTCTCCTTGATCGAACGGCGATCCTCATCCCTTTCGACAACACATGTACACGTTTTCAAATAGCCCCTCCCAAAAAATGTTTTCAAATAGCACACGGTTCACACACGAAAGCCGTGTGTCTACCAAACCGTGGCCGGTGGCCCCCTTGCTGCGTGCACGATCTGAGTTGTGCGTTCTGATTGGCTAGAACCCAGACCCCACGGATCGTACGTCTGCACCATTGGATGCTCCTAGATCGAACGACAATCCTCATCCATTTCGACAGGAAATGCAGTCCGGCTAGGAATTGGTTTATATGCCAACATGCATGATAAATGCCAAAAAATGTCTTACATATGGCACATGAGAGCTAAAATGCGCCAGCAAATCAAACCCCTGGTAAAATTGTGATTGGTTTACATGGGAAAAATTTTAGAGGCAAAACGATGAAGTCATTTCAAAATTAGTATGTCTTCATTTCAAACGAAATTATTCTGTTTGTGCACACGAGCGCTTAGAGGCAACCGTTTGCATGGGCCTTTTCGCGCGCGCGGCGACCGGGGATATTTTCCACCCTTTTCACCTAGGACGCCAACACCCGGAGTCCCCAACACCCCCCACCATCCGCCCGCGTTTCACTCAACTAGTCCACCCAATCTCTTTTGCCAGCTCCCCCCAGATCCACCGCAGAACCCTCTTCGGCACCGCCGTGCTCACCCCGGTTGTGTGCCCGCTCTTTGGCGTCAAGCCTACCTCCACTTCCGTTCCCAACACGCGGCAACCCGTGCCTCGCCGTCTTCGTTTCCTCGCCAGGCACCCTCGAGCATATCGATGAAGTAACCCTCGCCTCTCCTGTGGCCAGGTCGGGTTTGCATTAAGAAGCCTGTTAGTTACTGCTCTCCATCGCGGTGAGGCATATTTCCTTGCAATCCCTCTTCCAATTTCGTTCTGTATGTTCCCAAATTGGCTATAAAATAACGGAGAGCGTATATATGTTCATTATCTACCTTCCTTACTACATATAAGTTGTATTTGTTCCAATAAGTTACTGCCTATTTATAGATCGCAGGTGCCCGAGTCACACAAACTTATCAAATTAGCCGTTCATTTTCTAAATTATTGCAAGGCATGTTTAGAAAGCTTGATACCAAGTTGTTAGTTTTATGCGTATCCTCCTTTCCTGAGTTCCGCATGTGTTCTCTATAGATGCCGAGTAGCAGCGACAACACTCATTTAGGCCATGTATCTTCATCTGATTCGGACAACCCTAGGTTTTCAGCAGATTGTGAGGGATCAAGTAGTGTTGAACGGGATAGAGTTGCCGCAATTACCCTTTCGGTCAGGACATGGAGGAACGATCCAAGGAAGCCCACACACCGGCCTAAAGGTGTATATGAAGTAACCGAGAATGATTTAAAGTCTCGGGCTCCAACTAAACTAGATAAAGCACACATGCGGTTCAGGAATGTGTGTGGATTTGTTCGCAGGGCAATTGGCTCAACATTAATCTGTCGGGGTTTCAGAAGGCTGACACAGAAACACGGCGAAGGATAGTCCAGGAGATCATGGATCAGTTCAATGTTCTAGAGTAGTGGAGAATGCAGGTGGAACACGCTGCACTAAAGAAGGCTAGGGATGCTTGGAGAAACTGGAAGCACGTGTTGTACAAGAACTACTTGAGTGAAGGCAAGGACCCAATCCCTGCATACCCACAAATTACAAAGGCAGACTCGATAGAATTCAAAAGGGTTAGGGAAACTACACAGTTTGCTAAGAAGAGTTTCAAGCAATCGGAACTTCAGAAGAAGAACATACACCCCACCATATGGGTGTGGCAGGATACTATGGCATGAAACTGATATGGGAATAGGAGGACAAGGAAGCAGTAGCGGCGGGTGGGAATCCGGCCTTTAGAGAAATCAGGGGCAAACACGCCAGAGACTACTTGCGGGCACGTGCAAAGAGGCATGGTTGCGGAACTTATTACTTTGAAAACGCACGTGGCGCCAAACTGTATGAAGTGATGTTAGAGG
Source organism: Triticum monococcum (assembly GCA_034509565.1). Lineage (NCBI taxonomy): Eukaryota > Viridiplantae > Streptophyta > Magnoliopsida > Poales > Poaceae > Triticum > Triticum monococcum. Next base: position 57,366,255 of record CM067846.1, on the reverse strand, counting down.
CTTCCAAGATCCCTGGAAGGTTCTACAGGAACTTAGGGCCATGTGACATTCTGTCCATTGCCCTGGACATAAAAGAGCCCCCTAGTCGTGCAAGGGGTATAGGTGTTAATGTCTGGCACAAGAGGGCTTTCGCACTCAGCAAAGAAGAGGGGCTCAACATGAAAAAAGTGAGGAGTGAAATGAAGCAGAATGCATTGTATGAAAGGTTGAAGAAGGTGATTTATCTGGCTATTCGAAAGGATGTTGAGGAGTCAATGATGATGCAGAAGACTCTAACACTGATGGATAGCCAGAAGATGGGAGGGGAGGCAGGCATGGAGGATGCTGCTTATTGCGCGGCAACACTTCACAAGAGTAGTTGTGCATCAGCTGACCCCAGCGACACTGAGACTGCAGCTGCTCATGATGATGCTATGTCTGATCTATCTGGAATGAAAGTCAGACCAAAGGGCGTGCTTACACATTATGAAAGTGCATTAAAATGTGCAACAGCCTGGGTTTGCCCACACTTCTAGGAAGATGGCCTCTTCTTGGACAATGTGCCATTGAAGCCGGGCTATGTGAAGTGCTATGTGACTAAAGTAAAGCCTGGATTCAATGAATTTGCCCTGAAGAATGTCATAGGAGACTTCCATGAGCAAAGGACCTTGGGAGAAACACTGTTACATCACATCCATTGGCCACGAAAGGAAATAAAGTTCATCGATGAGATTCCTAAAGCCCCTCCAAGAGCAACCACTGTCGCCCCTCAATCGGTGACGCTCTCCTTGCCACAGCAGATCTCGCGGGATGATGCATCAACCTGTGATCAGTCGGCCCAACTTTGTGGCGTACATGCCATGTCATCCTCCACCCAAAAGCAGCCAGTGGCAAGGCCTACAACTGCTGATGACGCACCACCGATTCAGATGCCGGCCGCTGAAGCAGTGGGGGGAGACCCAGCTGTAGCACATGCTGAGGAGACCAACCTGGTGGAACAGACTGCTAAGCAGTCTGATGCTTTAGAACCGCCTGCTAAGCAGTCTGTAGGTCCAGAACCGACTGCTCATGAGTCCGTCTGTTCGCAGGTGCGTGATCAGCATACCAATGCGCCAGCACTTCCTGCTCAGCAAACCAACGCGTTGGCACGGCCTCCTCAGCACACCGACAAGTTGGCACCACCTGCGCAGAAACCCAACATAGCTTCAATGCATGGTCAGCAGTCCGATGCCTCTGCTCCTACAGCCCAGCAGTCCGTCACAGCAGCACCGCCAGCTTAGCGGTTTAGCATAGATAAACCGTCTGCTAAGCAGTCCGTCCAAACTTCATCGTCTGCTCGGTAGTCTACCTTGCAGCCAACCAGACGTTCTGCCGGAAATGCTTCAAGTACCAAGAAGGAAGTGGCCAAAAAGGCTACACCCATGACCATGAGGAAGCACAGTAGGAGAGTGAAGAGGAAAGAGAATGATTGCCTCTTACTTAAAGCACTCATCGCCTAGAACCAAGTTAACAGTAGCTTGTTTGAATCGGGGAGTAATATTATTTCTGACGCCATGGATGATGAAGAAGTAGAATTGTTGCTTACTAAAAGTAAAGCAGATGTACTTCAAGCATGCAATTACGTCCATGGCCAGCCATTTCTCGTTGGCGAATACTTTGATGAGTGCAGCTCCAGTTGCCGCGAGTTACATGAATATTGTGTTGGGGAACGTAGTAATTTCAAAAATTTCCTACGCACACGCAAGATCATGGTGATGCATAGCAACGAGAGGAGAGTGTGATCTACGTACCCTAGTAGATCGACAACGGAAGCGTTTGGTTGATGTAGTCGTACGTCTTCACGGCCCGACCGATCAAGCACCGAAACTACGGCACCTCCGAGTTTTAGCACACGTTCAGCTCGATGACGATCCCCAGACTCCGATCCAGCAAAGTGTCGGGGAAGAGTTTCGTCAGCATGACGGCGTGGTGACGATCTTGATGTACTACTGTCGCAGGGCTTCGCCTAAGCACCGCTACAATATTATCGAGGACTATGGTGGCAGGGGGCGCCGCACACGGCTAAGAATAAGATCACGTGGATCAACTTGTGTGTCTATGGGGTGCCCCCTGCCCCCGTATATAAAGGAGTGGAGGAGGGGAGGGCCGGCCCTCTCTATGGCGCGCCCTAGGGGAGTCCTACTCCCACCGGGAGTAGGATTCCCCCTTTCCTAGTCCAACTAGGAGTCCTTCCATGTAGTCGGGGTAGGAAACAAGGAAGGGGCGCGGCCCCTCCCCCTAGTCCAATTCGGACTAGGCCTTGGGGGGCGCACGGCCTGCCCTAGGCAACCCCTCTCTCTTTCCCGTATGGCCCAATAAGGCCCCATACTTCTCCCGGCGAATTCCCGTAACTCTCCAGTACTCCGAAAAATACCCGAATCACTCGGAACCTTTCCGATGTCCGAATATAGTCGTCCAATATATCAATTTTTACGTCTCGACCATTTCGAGACTCCTCGTCATGTCCCCGATCTCATCCGGGACTCTGAACTCCTTCGGTACATCAAAACTCATAAACTCATAATATAACTGTCATCGGAACCTTAAGCGTGCGGACCCTACGGGTTCGAGAACAATGTAGACATGACCGAGACACATCTCCGGTCAATAACCAATAGCAGGACCTGGATGCCCATATTGGCTCCTACATATTCTACGAAGATCTTTATCGGTCAGACCGCATAACAATATACGTTGTTCCCTTTGTCATCGGTATGTTACTTTCCTGAGATTCGATCGTCGGTATCCAATACCTAGTTCAATCTCGTTACCGGCAAGTCTCTTTACTCATTCTGTAATACATCATCTCGCAGCTAACTCATTAGCTGCAATGCTTGAAAGGCTCAAGTGATGTGCATTACCGAGAGGGCCTAGAGATACCTCTCCGACAATCGGAGTGACAAATCCTAATCTCGAAATACGCCAACCCAACATGTACCTTTGGAGACACCTGTAGAGCTCCTTTATAATGACCTAGTTATGTTGTGACGTTTGGTAGCACACAAAGTGTTCCTCCGGCAAACGGGAGTTGCATAATCTCATAGTCATAGGAACATGTATAAGTCATGAAGAAAGCAATAGCAACATACTAAACGATTGGGTGCTAAGCTAATGGAATGGGTCATGTCAATCAGATCATTCAACTAATGATGTGATCACGTTAATCAAATAACAACTCTTTGTCCATGGTTAGGAAACATAACCATCTTTGATTAACGAGCTAGTCAAGTAGAGGCATACTAGTGACACTCTGTTTGTCTATGTATTCCCACATGTATTATGTTTCCGGTTAATACAATTCTAGCATGAATAATAAACATTTATCATGATATAAGGAAATAAATAATAACTTTATTATTGCCTCTAGGGCATATTTCCTTCAGTCTCCCACTTGCACTAGAGTCAATAATCTAGTTCACATCGCCATGTGATTGAACAGCAATAGTTCACATCACCATGTGATTAACATCCATAGTCCACATCAATATGTGACCAACACTCAAAGGGTTTACTAGAGTCAGTAATCTAGTTCACATCTGTCACATCCCTAGTTCTGGTATGACCTAGGCTAGCCCTTCATGCTTGCATCCTGTTTAAACTCCATTTAAATTTGAAATGGGGAGTTGTGAACCCTCAGAAATCATTTTTGAAAATGACCCAGATAAAAAGTGCTCCAAAAGGGTCCAAGAAAATGTTCATGTCTCTCTTTGAAAATATTGGTGAGAGGTAAAATTCAAACCAATATTTTTAGGAGCTCATAAATATTATTTTGGCCATTTGGAATTAATGCATAATTATTTGTATTGGATTTATATTTGTTATATATTCAAATATACTCCAATAATTCTGATTTTTAATGGGGGGCTTTGGAATAATCCAATTAGTTCCTACAATAAATTTCAAAACAATATAAAAATAATTTGGTATTTTTATCAAATCAAAACAAATGTCAGAAAATAGAAAACAAAAACAAAATAGAAAAAAAGGGGAGCAACTTAACTGGGCTTACCTGGCCGGTCCAGTGGACTGCCAGCCCACGAGGCCCAGGCGCCAGTCGCCCCTAACCTCCTGCCAGTAGGCAGGAGGACGTGTGGCCATGGCACGCACACACGCGCTCGGCCAGCTCCTGCTTGCCGCTGCGAGCGCCACGCACCACCCCGACTCCTTCACTCTCTCCCCGTGCCCTCCCCTTTCCTCTGTCTCTCTCCCTCGCCCTCCCCCTCACGCGGCCGAGCGCTGCTATCGCCGCCGTTTGCCATTGCCGCGGCCACTGCCTCCCCCTCGCCCTCTCTTCGAGTCCAGGAGCTCCGCCTCATCCCTCTGAAGCTCTCCGCCGAACCACGCAAGCCGGGACGCCCCGTGGAGCCGTCATCGCCGTCTTCTCCACCCCCAGCCGCCCGAGATCGCGGGCGCCCGTCCGTCGTCTCCGACTTGTCCCCGAGCCCGCTGACCATCCCGTCGCCTCCGCTGTGAGCTTCCGCGCCGAACCCCTCTCCTCCTCCTCGCGTTTGCGCCGTCTAGGCCTCAGTTCCGCCAAGGCCGAAGCTCGCCTCCGCTCGAGCTTGTCGCCGGCGTTGCTCCGGCGACCCTTTTGCCACGCCAGTGCACCTAGCACTCTCGCCGCACCTCGTAGTGCCCCGCTAGCGCTTTAGTTTGCGCGTTTGCATGCTGCAGCCGCACCCCCAAACAGAGCCAAACTTCGGCGGCCGCCAACGTGGTCGCCGACGTCGTTCTCGGCCACCCCAGCTCCGGCCGAGGGCACTGCTCGACGCGCCGTATCGCCAGCTCTTCGAAGAACCTAATCACGCCTCGAACGGAGCCCTGTGGACGATTTCCGCGGCGCTCCACCGTCTCGGGCCTCGCCGGCGGCTTAACGCCGGTGGGGTTTGACCCTTTGACCTCTCCGGCCGTCGTGTGGGCCCCGTGGGTCCAGTGATCAGCTTAAGGCTAATCACCATCTAACTAACCCTGACACTGACAGTGGGCCCCGGCGCCCCCTAATTAGTAATTAGGATTAATTAACCCTCTTGTTAACTAACCAGTCACTGACGTGTGGCCCCACACGTCAGGTTTGACTCGGTCAGCTCCGTTAACCGCTGACGCAGCGCTGATGTCAGGCTGACGCAATAATGATTTCTGGAATTAAAATTAATCAGGAAATTCCAGAATATATTATAAACTTCAGAAATTCATAGAAATTCAACCGTAGCTCAGATTGAAATAATTTATATATGAAAAATTATTAGAAAAATTCAATCTATCCATCTGTACCATTTTCATGCATGACAAACCAACCCATACATGCTGTATATGTGAAAACACACTTATGGCATATTTAAGAGCTTATTTTGGAGTTACATTTGAATCTTTAATTCAAATGGACTTTAACCAAATGAATGCTAGTTGCATTAGCTCCAACAGCATCACATCCTCTTGCCATGTTCATGCATCATAATGTTGCATATGCTTGTGTTTGATTGCCGACACCGTTCCTTCTCGATAGGTCCTGCTCCGGACACCGTTCCAGAGTACCTGTCTGAGGAGCACTGCCTTCCTTGTTGTTCTACCAGGCAAGCAACCCCCCTTGTTCATTCCGATACAATCCCACTCTCTCGCTCCTGCTCCCTTTTATTGCATTAGGACAACAACGATTCAACTGCTACTTTATGCTGCGGTAGTTGAACCCTTTCCTCTGCATGACCTGTCATTGCCACAGTAAATAGTTGAAACCCACTAGCATGTGTAGGGGTTGATTGAGCCATGTTGTGTTCTTGCCATGCCATCCCTGCTATTGCTTAGAGTTGTGTCAGGTCTGATTCATCGGGAATGAATTGGAGTGTTATGATATGTTCTAGTGCTGAGAGTTAAACGTGTGAACACGATTTGGTAAAGGTAGCGGTGAGAGGCCATGTAGGAGTACATGGTGGGTTGTCTCATTAGGACCGTCCTTAAGAACTGAGTTCTATGTAAGTTGTCCAATGACTAGCTATTACCACAAATTGGGCTCCGGGTGCTCCAAGCCCTCTCGACTTATTAACCGCCTTGAGCTCTGTCCAGGAGTTGCAAATAGTTTCTGGTGTTTGTAGGTAGTGCTATTTTTCTACCGAGTGGCACCCGGCAGGGTGGACTTGGGACAGACTAGGCACACGTGGCCCGGTGTACCGAGTGGCACCCGGATGGTGGGCTCGGGAACCCTGTACACATCGTTTGGGGCCGTGAGCGAAACCTCGGCCGGATCTCCTTGCGGATGGAACCCGAATAGGCGATAAACCTGGACTAGAGTCTTGCGTGGATAGTCAGGTCGTGGCCGACACCCTCGCCAGGCTTCCGCTTGAAGGTTGCCGAGATACATGACGTGTACATGGCGGTAAGTGGCGAGAGCGTGTGTGATGAAGTACACCCCTGCAGGGTTATCATGATCTATTCGAATAGCCGTGTCCTCGGTTATGGACTTCTTGGATGCTTACGTGCTACATAGACAACTTAAAGTGGATACTCTAAAATGCTCAAGACAAGTGTGAGTGCTATGGATGGCCTCCTCGTAGGGAGACGAGGATGAATCCTTAGTGGTGTATTGATGTGGTGATTAGTGGACTCGTGTGCGCTGCCTCATCTCAAAGAAGTTTCTCGTTGTCGTAGAACAGGATAGCCACTGAGTCAAAGCTGGCTTGCTGCAACTAAACCCCACATTACCTTCTTGATACTAATGCATATATGATAGGATCTGATGTAAGTCTTGCTGAGTACCTTTGTACTCACATTTGCTTTATTTATGTTTTGCAGACGAGACATCTGTCTTACTAGTAGTTCCGCTTGGACTTCGACGAGTAGCTTGTTACCTCAGCTACGATCTTGTACCCTTGGGAGGGTCTTGTAGATAGTCAGGCTTTCTAGCTCTTTTCTTTTGTAGTTGTCTGTACTCAGACATGTAATGCTTCCGTTGCTTGGATGCTCTGAATGATGGGTCATGTGACCCCTGCTTGTATTTATGCTATGTGGCTCTTCTGAGCCTTTATCTATATGAGTTTGCGTTATGTTGTGATGCCATGTTGTACAGCACATACTTGCATGTTATGCGTACGTGTAGCGTGTATTGCTATGTGTGGGATCCGACAATCTGGTTGTTTATCCTTGGCAGCCTACCATATGGGGAAATGTAGTCTAGTGTTTTCTGAGCGATAGTAGTCCGCTACAGCCCGGTCCACCGGAGTCCTGCTAGCCCAGCACTACTGCTCGGAACACCTGACTGGCCGGCATGTGTTTCACTTCGTTCATGTGTCTGTCCCTTCGGGGAAATGTCACGCGGTGACAACCGGAGTCCTGCCTAGCCTGCTACAGCCCGGGTTCCCCGGAGTCCTGTTAGCCCGGTGCTACAGCCCGGATTCACACGCTGCTGACCGACACGCTCGATGTGAATCATGTATGCCTGTTCCCATAGGTTAGGGCCGCTTTGGGTTCACGACTAGCCATGTCGGCCCGGGTTCTCTGTCATATGGATGCTAGCGACACAATCATATACGCGAGCCAAAAGACGCAAACGGTCCCGGGCCATGGTAAGGCGACACCATGGGGATACCGTGCGTGAGGCCGCAAAGTGATATGAGGTGTTACATGCTAGATTGGTGTGACTTAGAATCGGGGGCCCGACAGCCTTGGTATCAGAGCCTGACTGCCTGTAGGATTTCCAAGCCAACCTGGTCGAAGTTGTGTCTAGAAATTCTTTAGTTATGTAAGGGAATTGATTGTGGAAGCGAACGTAAGGCTCTTTTACTCCTTATACCTCATGCCTTCTGATCTGAGTCATCCTATCTTCCTACGGGGTTAAGGAACTAGGCTTCCTCTTCTGTCTATCAGGATCACGTGTTACTACTCCGTAGTCTCTTAGGATTGGTTGATCAGAGTCATATCCCAGTTCGAGTACCTCTGGTGTAGCCTGTTTAGTAACATCTCAGAACCCAGAGTAATGATGCTGAGCATGGTGCTACCCCATCTTTTGTAGAATGTCTCATTTTGAGCAGTTTACAGGAACTGAAAAGACGTCTTACTTCTGCTCCCATACTTGTGCCACCGGACTTCACTAAAGACTTTGTTATCTACTGCGACGCCTCACGACAGGGACTAGGTTGCATTCTTATGCAAGATCGCCATGTGATTGCCTATGCATCTCGACAGTTGCATCCACATGAGGAGAATTATCCTACCCATGATCTAGAGCTTGCAGCCGTAGTCTATGCACTTAAGACCTGGCGACATTACCTTCTTGGTAAACGTTGCGAGATTTACACTGATCACCAGAGTCTCAAGTATATCTTCACCCAACCAGATTTGAACCTTAGGCAAAGACGTTGGCTGGAGTTGATCTCAGATTACGACTTAGGGATTACCTACACCCCAGGCAAGGGGAATGTCATGGCTGATGCGCTAAGTCGTAAGTCCTATTGCAACAATCTCATGTTGCGGCAGGGCCAACCACTTCTCCATGAGGAATTATGTAAGCTTAACCTTCACATTGCTCCTCACGGATTCCTTTCTACCTTGGTGGCGAAACCTACTCTTGTGGATCAGATTATCTCTGCTCAGAAGCAGGATACGGGAATTTCCTGGATCAAGAGAAACATTAACAAGGGAGTTGGTGGTAGTTTTTCTATAGATGGTCGCGGTGTTGTTTTCTTTGAGAGTCGCTTGGTGGTTCCCAAGAATCAACATCTTCGACAATTAATCCTTAAGGAGGCGCATGAATCTCCTCTCACGATTCATCCCGGTAGTACTAAGATGTATCAGGACCTACGCCAGAGGTTCTGGTGGACTAGGATGAAGAGAGAAATTGCTCAGTTTATTGCTAATTGTGACATTGTCGTCGCGTTAAGGCAGAGCATCAAAGACCTGCTGGCACCCTTCAACCTTTAGCTATTCCTGAGTGGAAATGGGATAAAGTTGGCATGGACTTCATCACCAGTTTTCCCAGGACCAAGAAAGGGAATAACGCTATCTTCGTAGTCATTGATCGTCTTTCCAAAGTGGCTCACTTCCTACCTGTTCGAGAGAGTATCACTGCTAGTCAGCTCGCTGACTTATATATCTCTCGAATAGTGTCACTTCATGGTGTTCCACTAGAGATCAATTCAGACCGTGGTAGTCTTTTCACTTCTCATTTCTGGGAGAGTTTCCAAACTGCCATGGGCACCCATCTTTCTTTCAGTACCGCTTTCCACCCTCAATCAAGTGGTCAGGTGGAAAGGGTCAACCAGATTCTTGAAGACATGCTTAGAGCTTGTGTTATCTCATTCGGTATGGATTGGGAGAAGTGTCTTCCTTTTGCCGAGTTTGCTTATAACAATAGCTATCAATCCAGCCTCAAGAAAGCTCCTTTTGAGGTTCTGTATGGACGAAGATGTCGAACACCTTTCAACTGGTCAGAAACCGGTGAACGGCAATTCTTTGGACCGGATATGATCCAGGAGGCAGAAGAGCAAGTTCGCATCATTCGTGAGAATTTGAAAACAGCCCAATCTCGTCAAAAGAGCCAGTATGACCGTAGTCATAAGGAAGTGGCTTATGAAGTTGGCGATAAGGCTTATCTTCGGGTTACTCCTCTAAAGGGTACCCATCGATTCGGTATCAAGGGCAAGTTGGCTCCTCATTACATTGGTCCCTTTCTCATTCTCGCTAAACGAGGAGAGGTTGCCTACCAGTTGGAACTACCACCACATCTTTCTCGAGTTCATGATGTCTTCCACGTCTCTCAACTCAGGCGTTGCTTCTCGGATCCCATCCGCGAAGTGGACCACGAAACGCTTGATCTCCAAGATAACCTCACCTATCGAGAGTACCCTGTATGCATCCTTGATCAAGCAGAGCGTGTCACCCGACGTCAGAACATCAAGTTCCTCAAGGTTCAGTGGTCTCATCATTCTGAGAGAGAAGCCACTTGGGAGTGTGAAGATCGTCTTCGACTTGAGTACCCCGCTTTCTTCCCGCCGACTCCTGAATCTCGGGACGAGATTTCTTTGAGTGGGGGCGAGTTGTCATATCCCTAGTTCTGGTATGACCTAGGCTAGCCCTTCATGCTTGCATCATGTTTAAACTCCATTTAAATTTGAAATGGGGAGTTGTGAACCCTCAGAAATCATTTTTGAAAATGACCCAGATAAAAAGTGCTCCAAAAGGGTCCAAGAAAATGTTCATGTCTCTCTCTGAAAATATTGGTGAGAGGTAAAATTCAAACCAATATTTTTAGGAGCTCATAAATATTATTTTGGCCATTTGGAATTAATGCATAATTATTTGTATTGGATTTATATTTGTTATATATTCAAATATACTCCAATAATTCTGATTTTTAATGGGGGGCTTTGGAATAATCCAATTAGTTCCTACAATAAATTTCAAAACAATATAAAAATGATTTGGTATTTTTATCAAATCAAAACAAATGTCAGAAAATAGAAAACAAAAACAAAATAGAAAAAAAAGGGGAGCAACTTAACTGGGCTTACCTGGCCGGTCCAGTGGACTGCCAGCCCACGAGGCCCAGGCGCCAGTCGCCCCTAACCTCCTGCCAGTAGGCAGGAGGGTGTGTGGCCATGGCACGCACACACGCGCTCGGCCAGCTCCTGCTTGCCGCTGCCGCTGGAGGCCGCTGCGAGCACCACGCACCACCCCGACTCCTTCACTCTCTCCCCGTGCCCTCCCCTTTCCTCTGTCTCTCTCCCTCGCCCTCCCCCTCACGCGGCCGAGCGCTGCTGTCGCCGCCGTTTGCCATTGCCGCGGCCACTGCCTCCCCCTCGCCCTCTCTTCGAGTCGAGGAGCTCCGCCTCCTCCCTCTGAAGCTCTCCGCCGAGCCACGCAAGCCGGGACACCCCGTGGAGCCGTCATCGCCGTCTTCTCCACCCCCGGCCGCCCGAGATCGCCGGCGCCCGTCCGTCGTCTCCGACTTGTCCCCGAGCCCGCTGACCATACCGTCGCCTCCGCTGTGAGCTTCCGCGCCGAACCCCTCTCCTCCTCCTCGCGTTTGCGCCGTCTAGGCCTCAGTTCCGCCATGGCCGAAGCTCGCCTCCGCTCGAGATTGTCGCCGGCGTTGCTCCGGCGACCCTTTTGCCACGCCAGTGCACCTAGCACTCTCGCCGCACCTCGTAGTGCCCCGCTAGCGCTTTAGTTTGCGCGTTTGCACGCTGCAGCCGCACCCCCAAACACAGGCGAACTCCGGCGGCCGCCAACGTGGTCGCCGACGTCGTTCTCGGCCACCCCAGCTCCGGCCTAGGGCACTGCTCGACGCGCCGTATCGCCAGCTCTTCGAAGAGCCTAATCACGCCTCGAACGGAGCCCTGTGGACGATTTCCGCGGCGCTCCGCCGTCTCGGGCCTCGCCGGTGGCTTAACGCCGGTGGGGTTTGACCCTTTGACCTCTCCGGCCGTCAAGTGGGCCCCGTGGGTCCGGTGATCAGCTTAAGGCTAATCACCATCTAACTAACCCTGACACTGGAAGTGGGCCCCGGCGCCCCCTAATTAGTAATTAGGATTAATTAACCCTCCTGTTAACTAACCAGTCACTAACGTGTGGCCCCACACGTCAGGTTTGACTCGGTCAGCTCCGTTGACCGCTGACGCAGCGCTGACGTCAGGCTGACGCAATAATGATTTCTGGAATTAAAATTAATCAGGAAATTCCAGAATATATTATAAACTTCAGAAATTCATAGAAATTCAACCGTAGCTCAGATTGAAATAATTTATATATGAAAAATTATCAGAAAAATTCAATCTATCCATCTGTACCATTTTCGTGCATGACAAACCAACCCATACATGCTGTATATGTGAAAACACACTTATGGCATATTTAAGAGCTTATTTTGGAGTTACATTTGAATCTTTAATTCAAATGGACTTTAACCAAATGAATGCTAGTTGCATTAGCTCCAACAGCATCACATCCTCTTGCCATGTTCATGCATCATAATGTTGCATATGCTTGTGTTTGATTGCCGACACCGTTCCTTCTCGATAGGTCCTGCTCCGGAGACCGTTCCAGAGTACCTGTCTGAGGAGCAGTGCCTTCCTTGTTGTTCTACCAGGCAAGCAACCCCCCTTGTTCATTCCGATACAATCCCACTCTCTCGCTCCTGCTCCCTTTCATTGCATTAGGACAACAACGATTCAACTGCTACTTTATGCTGCGGTAGTTGAACCCTTTCCTCTGCATGACCTGTCATTGCCACAGTAAATAGTTGAAACCCACTAGCATGTGTAGGGGTTGATTGAGCCATGTTGTGTTCTTGCCATGCCATCCCTGTTATTGCTTAGAGTTGTGTCAGGTCTGATTCATCGGGAATGAATTGGAGTGTTATGATATGTTCTAGTGCTGAGAGTTAAACGTGTGAACACGATTTGGTAAAGGTAGCGGTGAGAGGCCATGTAGGAGTACATGGTGGGTTGTCTCATTGGGACCGTCCTTAAGAACTGAGTTTTGTGTAAGTTGTCCAATGACTAGCTACTACCACACATTGGGCTCCGGGCGCTCCAAGCCCTCTCGACTTATTAACCACCTTGAGCTCTGTCCAGGAGTTGCAAATAGTTTCTGGTGTTTGTAGGTAGTGCTATTTTTCTACCGAGTGGCACCCGGCAGGGTGGACTTGGGACAGACTAGGCACACGTGGCCCGGTGTACCGAGTGGCACCCGGATGGTGGGCTCGGGAACCCTGTACACATCGTTTGGGGCCGTGAGCGAAACCTCAGCCGGATCTCCATGCGGATGGAACCCGAATAGGCGATAAACCTGGACTAGAGTCTTGCGTGGATAGTCAGGTCGTGGCCGACACCCTCGCCAGGCTTCCTCTTGAAGGTTGCCGAGATACATGACGTGTACATGGCGGTAAGTGGCGAGAGCGTGTGTGATGAAGTACACCCCTGCAGGGTTATCATGATCTATTCGAATAGCCGTGTCCTCGGTTATGGACTTCTTGGATGCTTACATGGTACATAGACAACTTAAAGTGGATACTCTAAAATGCTCAAGACAAGTGTGAGTGCTATGGATGGCCTCCTCGTAGGGAGACGAGGATGAATCCTTAGTGGTGTATTGATGTGGTGATTAGTGGACTCGTGTGCGCTGCCTCATCTCAAAGAAGTTTCTCGTTGTCGTAGAACAGGATAGCCACTGAGTCAAAGCTGGCTTGCTGCAACTAAACCCCACATTACCTTCTTGATACTAATGCATATATGATAGGATCTGATGTAAGTCTTGCTGAGTACCTTTGTACTCACGTTTGCTTTATTTATGTTTTGCAGACGAGACATCTGTCTTACTAGTAGTTCCGCTTGGACTTCGACGAGTAGCTTGTTACCTCAGCTACGATCTTGTACCCTTGGGAGGGTCTTGTAGATAGTCAGGCTTTCCAGCTCTTTTCTTTTGTAGTTGTCTGTACTCAGACATGTAATGCTTCCGTTGCTTGTATGCTCTGAATGATGGGTCATGTGACCCCTGCTTGTATTTATGCTATGTGGCTCTTCTGAGCCTTTATCTATATGAGTTTGCGTTATGTTGTGATGCCATGTTGTACAGCACATACTTGCATGTTATGCGTACGTGTAGCGTGTATTGCTATGTGTGGGATCCGACAATCTGGTTGTTTATCCTTGGCAGCCTACCATATGGGGAAATGTAGTCTAGTGTTTTCTGAGCGATAGTAGTCAGCTACAGCCCGGTCCACCGGAGTCCTGCTAGCCCAGCACTACTGCTCGGAACACCTGACTAGCCGGCATGTGTTTCACTTTGTTCCTGTGTCTGTCCCTTCGGGGAAATGTCACGCGGTGACGACCGGAGTCCTGCCTAGCCTGCTACAGCCCGGGTTCCCCGGAGTCCTGTTAGCCCGGTGCTACAGCCCGGATTCACACGCTGCTGACCGACACGCTCGATGTGAATCATGTATGCATGTTCCCATAGGTTAGGGCCGCTTTGGGTTCACGACTAGCCATGTCGGCCCGGGTTCTCTGTCATATGGATGCTAGCGACACAATCATATACGCGAGCCAAAAGACGCAAACGGTCCCGGGCCATGGTAAGGCGACACCATGGGGATACCGTGCGTGAGGCCGCAAAGTGATATGAGGTGTTACATGCTAGATTGGTGTGACTTAGAATCGGGGGCCCGACAGCCTTGGTATCAGAGCCTGACTGCCTGTAGGATTTCCAAGCCAACCTGGTCGAAGTTGTGTCTAGAAATTCTTTAGTTATGTAAGGGAATTGATTGTGGAAGCGAACGTAAGGCTCTTTTACTCCTTATACCTCATGCCTTCTGATCTGAGTCATCCTATCTTCCTACGGGGTTAAGGAACTAGGCTTCCTCTTCTGTCTATCAGGATCACGTGTTACTACTCCGTAGTCTCTTAGGATTGGTTGATCAGAGTCATATCCCAGTTCGAGTACCTCTGGTGTAGCCTGTTTAGTAACATCTCAGAACCCAGAGTAATGATGCTGAGCATGGTGCTACCCCATCTTTTGTAGAATGTCTCATTTTGAGCAGTTTACTGCCGTTATGCTGCCGGATTTGTCCTAGGAGTTCAAGAGATAGTATTTTTCTCGTACTATAATCTACATACTTATGATGATGCTGAATCCATCCTTGTTTCCTTGGTTGGCTCTTCAGGATGTTGCCGGTTAACCGAAGTTCTGTTGCTCATATCCGGAACCACGGAGATGGTAGGGATGAGGATCCTCCTGACCAGTCTTCATTGGCAGAGTTCATGTTAGAAATGGAGAAGAACAAGCGAGAGTCTAACCACTTGTTAGCACGTATTGAGGAGAACACCTCCCGCCAGCACAAAGAGTTTGTGTCCATCCATGACTTCATCGGTCTGAAACCACCCACCTTCCATCATTCAATTGAGCCACTCGATGCAGATGACTGGCTCCGTAGTATTACACACAAGATGCGTACTACGAACGTAGCTGAAAGTGACAAGGTCACCTATGCTGCTTATCACCTGGAAGGTCCTGCCAGTATTTGGTGGCAGAACTACGAGGCTATGCTTCCAGCTGGCCAGATAACCACCTGGAGAGATTTCACCGAGGCTTTCCGTGAGCAACACATTCCTCAGGCTCTCGTTGATCGCAAGAGAGAAGAGTTTTGTAGTTTCACCCAGAGTAAGATGGCTGTTGATGCCTACAGTAGAGAATTTGAGAACCTCGCCCGCTATGCTACAGAAGAAGTGTCCACAGACGCCAAGAAGCAGGCTAGATTCCGGAAGGGTCTCAACCCCAAGCTGCGCCGTGATCTCCACCTGCACCATTGCAATACATTCCAGGCTCTTGTGAACAAGGCCATTAATGCGGAGACAGCTCAGCTCACTTACGAGGAGTCTCGTAAGCACACCCGTGATTTGGTTTCTTCCTCCGGCTCTACCTTGCAGAAGCGCTGGTTTTGGGTTCCGAACTCCGCTCTTCCACCCGGTTACTCACCGAGGCCCTCTTATGTGGCACCTCACCCAGTTCAGTTACATGCTCCACCCAGGCCTATTGGTAGACCGCTTGTCAAGGCGGGCCCACGTCCTACTTCAGGGACTTGCTTCACATGCAGAGAGCCAGGACACTATGCACGTGACTGCTCTCAAACCAGCTATGCCCCACCCCAGCCTGAGAAGTCTGTTGGCCGTGATAAGCCATCACGCAAGATGAGTAGTGTCAAGTCAGCTCCCCCTGAACGTGGATGTGTGCATCACGTCTCAGCTAAAGACACTCGTGATGATCCGGATGTCGTTCTTGGTACCCTCCTTGTCAATTGCCATCCAGCTTCGGTGTTGTTCGATACCGGAGCATCTCACTCCTTCATCTCTGAAGGCTATGCTCATTTGCACGACATGTCATTTTGTGATATGCCAACTCCACTTGAAATCCAAACTCCAGGGTCTAGATGGCAAACTACCCGAATAAGCCATGGTAATGAAATCCTTGTTGACAGACTTGTATTCCTTGCATCACTTATAGCCCTCAAGTCTACAGATATTAACATCATCTTGGGTATGGACTGGATGAAAGCTCATCATGCCAAGATTGATTGTTACACAAGGTCTGTTCAGCTTACACACCCATCTGGCAAGATAGTCACCGTCTCCACTAGAGTTGCAAAGCGTCAACTCTATTCTCTTAATGCCAACCCTCTTCCAGACCTTGAAGATATCCCGGTAGTCCGTGACTTTCCGGATGTCTTTCCAGAGGAACTGCCAGGTATTCCACCTGACAGAGATGTAGAATTTGTCATAGATCTTATCCCAGGAACCGCTCCAATCTCTAGGAGACCTTACAAGATGGCACCCTTAGAACTAGCTGAGCTTAAGAAACAACTCGATGAATCCTTGCAAAAGGGTTTCATCCGTCCCAGTTCTTCTCCCTGGGCTTGCCCCATTCTCTTCGTCAAGAAGAAGGATGGTACGGACCGGATGGTTGTAGATTATCGTCCCGTTAATTTGGTCACGATAAAGAACAAGTATCCGCTCCCCAGGATCAACGACCTGTACGATCAGCTCGCTGGATCCTCAGTCTTTTCCAAGATGGATTTGAGGTTAGGCTACCACCAAATCAAGATCAGAAATGGGGACATTCCTAAGACGGCTTTTGTCACTTGTTATGGTCAGTATGAGTACACCGTCATGTCCTTTGGTCTAACCAACGCTCCAGCTACTTTCTCTCGCTTGATGAACTCGATCTTCATGGAGTACCTAGACAAGTTTGTCGTGGTTTACCTCGATGATATCCTTATTTACTCGAAGAACGAGGAAGAGCATGCCGAACATCTTAGACTTGTGCTAGAAAAACTCAGAGAGCACCGCCTTTATGCCAAGTTCTCCAAGTGCGAATTTTGGTTGCCAGAAGTGACCTATCTCGGCCACGTAATCTCTGGTAAGGGCATTGCTGTCAATCCCGAAAGAGTTCAGGCCGTTCTTGATTGGACTCTGCCTGAAACAGTTAAGCAAGTTAGGAGTTTCCTTGGTCTAGCCAGTTAATGTCGCCGCTTCATTGAGAACTTCTCCAAAGTGGCCAAACCTCTCACGGAACTTCTCAATAAAGATAAAAAGTTTGAGTGGTCCCCACAGTGTGAACACAGTTTTCAGGAACTGAAAAGACGTCTTACTTCTGCTCCCATACTTGTGCCACCGGACTTCACTAAAGACTTTGTTATCTACTGCGACGCCTCACGACAGGGACTAGGTTGCATTCTTATGCAAGATCGCCATGTGATTGCCTATGCATCTCGACAGTTGCATCCACATGAGGAGAATTATCCTACCCATGATCTAGAGCTTGCAGCCGTAGTCTATGCACTTAAGACCTGGCGACATTACCTTCTTGGTAAACGTTGCGAGATTTACACTGATCACCAGAGTCTCAAGTATATCTTCACCCAACCAGATTTGAACCTTAGGCAAAGACGTTGGCTGGAGTTGATCTCAGATTACGACTTAGGGATTACCTACACCCCAGGCAAGGGGAATGTCATGGCTGATGCGCTAAGTCGTAAGTCCTATTGCAACAATCTCATGTTGCGGCAGGGCCAACCACTTCTCCATGAGGAATTATGTAAGCTTAACCTTCACATTGCTCCTCACGGATTCCTTTCTACCTTGGTGGCGAAACCTACTCTTGTGGATCAGATTATCTCTGCTCAGAAGCAGGATACGGGAATTTCCCGGATCAAGAGAAACATTAACAAGGGAGTTGGTGGTAGTTTTTCTATAGATGGTCGCGGTGTTGTTTTCTTTGAGAGTCGCTTGGTGGTTCCCAAGAATCAACATCTTCGACAATTAATCCTTAAGGAGGCGCATGAATCTCCTCTCACGATTCATCCCGGTAGTACTAAGATGTATCAGGACCTACGCCAGAGGTTCTGGTGGACTAGGATGAAGAGAGAAATTGCTCAGTTTATTGCTAATTGTGACATTGTCATCGCGTTAAGGCAGAGCATCAAAGACCTGCTGGCACCCTTCAACCTTTAGCTATTCCTGAGTGGAAATGGGATAAAGTTGGCATGGACTTCATCACCAGTTTTCCCAGGACCAAGAAAGGGAATAACGCTATCTTCGTAGTCATTGATCGTCTTTCCAAAGTGGCTCACTTCCTACCTGTTCGAGAGAGTATCACTGCTAGTCAGCTCGCTGACTTATATATCTCTCGAATAGTGTCACTTCATGGTGTTCCACTAGAGATCAATTCAGACCGTGGTAGTCTTTTCACTTCTCATTTCTGGGAGAGTTTCCAAACTGCCATGGGCACCCATCTTTCTTTCAGTACCGCTTTCCACCCTCAATCAAGTGGTCAGGTGGAAAGGGTCAACCAGATTCTTGAAGACATGCTTAGAGCTTGTGTTATCTCATTCGGTATGGATTGGGAGAAGTGTCTTCCTTTTGCCGAGTTTGCTTATAACAATAGCTATCAATCCAGCCTCAAGAAAGCTCCTTTTGAGGTTCTGTATGGACGAAGATGTCGAACACCTTTCAACTGGTCAGAAACCGGTGAACGGCAATTCTTTGGACCGGATATGATCCAGGAGGCAGAAGAGCAAGTTCGCATCATTCGTGAGAATTTGAAAACAGCCCAATCTCGTCAAAAGAGCCAGTATGACCGTAGTCATAAGGAAGTGGCTTATGAAGTTGGCGATAAGGCTTATCTTCGGGTTACTCCTCTAAAGGGTACCCATCGATTCGGTATCAAGGGCAAGTTGGCTCCTCATTACATTGGTCCCTTTCTCATTCTCGCTAAACGAGGAGAGGTTGCCTACCAGTTGGAACTACCACCACATCTTTCTCGAGTTCATGATGTCTTCCACGTCTCTCAACTCAGGCGTTGCTTCTCGGATCCCATCCGCGAAGTGGACCACGAAACGCTTGATCTCCAAGATAACCTCACCTATCGAGAGTACCCTGTATGCATCCTTGATCAAGCAGAGCGTGTCACCCGACGTCAGAACATCAAGTTCCTCAAGGTTCAGTGGTCTCATCATTCTGAGAGAGAAGCCACTTGGGAGTGTGAAGATCGTCTTCGACTTGAGTACCCCGCTTTCTTCCCGCCGACTCCTGAATCTCGGGACGAGATTTCTTTGAGTGGGGGCGAGTTGTCATATCCCTAGTTCTGGTATGACCTAGGCTAGCCCTTCATGCTTGCATCATGTTTAAACTCCATTTAAATTTGAAATGGGGAGTTGTGAACCCTCAGAAATCATTTTTGAAAATGACCCAGATAAAAAGTGCTCCAAAAGGGTCCAAGAAAATGTTCATGTCTCTCTCTGAAAATATTGGTGAGAGGTAAAATTCAAACCAATATTTTTAGGAGCTCATAAATATTATTTTGGCCATTTGGAATTAATGCATAATTATTTGTATTGGATTTATATTTGTTATATATTCAAATATACTCCAATAATTCTGATTTTTAATGGGGGGCTTTGGAATAATCCAATTAGTTCCTACAATAAATTTCAAAACAATATAAAAATGATTTGGTATTTTTATCAAATCAAAACAAATGTCAGAAAATAGAAAACAAAAACAAAATAGAAAAAAAAGGGGAGCAACTTAACTGGGCTTACCTGGCCGGTCCAGTGGACTGCCAGCCCACGAGGCCCAGGCGCCAGTCGCCCCTAACCTCCTGCCAGTAGGCAGGAGGGTGTGTGGCCATGGCACGCACACACGCGCTCGGCCAGCTCCTGCTTGCCGCTGCCGCTGGAGGCCGCTGCGAGCACCACGCACCACCCCGACTCCTTCACTCTCTCCCCGTGCCCTCCCCTTTCCTCTGTCTCTCTCCCTCGCCCTCCCCCTCACGCGGCCGAGCGCTGCTGTCGCCGCCGTTTGCCATTGCCGCGGCCACTGCCTCCCCCTCGCCCTCTCTTCGAGTCGAGGAGCTCCGCCTCCTCCCTCTGAAGCTCTCCGCCGAGCCACGCAAGCCGGGACACCCCGTGGAGCCGTCATCGCCGTCTTCTCCACCCCCGGCCGCCCGAGATCGCCGGCGCCCGTCCGTCGTCTCCGACTTGTCCCCGAGCCCGCTGACCATACCGTCGCCTCCGCTGTGAGCTTCCGCGCCGAACCCCTCTCCTCCTCCTCGCGTTTGCGCCGTCTAGGCCTCAGTTCCGCCATGGCCGAAGCTCGCCTCCGCTCGAGATTGTCGCCGGCGTTGCTCCGGCGACCCTTTTGCCACGCCAGTGCACCTAGCACTCTCGCCGCACCTCGTAGTGCCCCGCTAGCGCTTTAGTTTGCGCGTTTGCACGCTGCAGCCGCACCCCCAAACACAGGCGAACTCCGGCGGCCGCCAACGTGGTCGCCGACGTCGTTCTCGGCCACCCCAGCTCCGGCCTAGGGCACTGCTCGACGCGCCGTATCGCCAGCTCTTCGAAGAGCCTAATCACGCCTCGAACGGAGCCCTGTGGACGATTTCCGCGGCGCTCCGCCGTCTCGGGCCTCGCCGGTGGCTTAACGCCGGTGGGGTTTGACCCTTTGACCTCTCCGGCCGTCAAGTGGGCCCCGTGGGTCCGGTGATCAGCTTAAGGCTAATCACCATCTAACTAACCCTGACACTGGAAGTGGGCCCCGGCGCCCCCTAATTAGTAATTAGGATTAATTAACCCTCCTGTTAACTAACCAGTCACTAACGTGTGGCCCCACACGTCAGGTTTGACTCGGTCAGCTCCGTTGACCGCTGACGCAGCGCTGACGTCAGGCTGACGCAATAATGATTTCTGGAATTAAAATTAATCAGGAAATTCCAGAATATATTATAAACTTCAGAAATTCATAGAAATTCAACCGTAGCTCAGATTGAAATAATTTATATATGAAAAATTATCAGAAAAATTCAATCTATCCATCTGTACCATTTTCGTGCATGACAAACCAACCCATACATGCTGTATATGTGAAAACACACTTATGGCATATTTAAGAGCTTATTTTGGAGTTACATTTGAATCTTTAATTCAAATGGACTTTAACCAAATGAATGCTAGTTGCATTAGCTCCAACAGCATCACATCCTCTTGCCATGTTCATGCATCATAATGTTGCATATGCTTGTGTTTGATTGCCGACACCGTTCCTTCTCGATAGGTCCTGCTCCGGAGACCGTTCCAGAGTACCTGTCTGAGGAGCAGTGCCTTCCTTGTTGTTCTACCAGGCAAGCAACCCCCCTTGTTCATTCCGATACAATCCCACTCTCTCGCTCCTGCTCCCTTTCATTGCATTAGGACAACAACGATTCAACTGCTACTTTATGCTGCGGTAGTTGAACCCTTTCCTCTGCATGACCTGTCATTGCCACAGTAAATAGTTGAAACCCACTAGCATGTGTAGGGGTTGATTGAGCCATGTTGTGTTCTTGCCATGCCATCCCTGTTATTGCTTAGAGTTGTGTCAGGTCTGATTCATCGGGAATGAATTGGAGTGTTATGATATGTTCTAGTGCTGAGAGTTAAACGTGTGAACACGATTTGGTAAAGGTAGCGGTGAGAGGCCATGTAGGAGTACATGGTGGGTTGTCTCATTGGGACCGTCCTTAAGAACTGAGTTCTGTGTAAGTTGTCCAATGACTAGCTACTACCACACATTGGGCTCCGGGCGCTCCAAGCCCTCTCGACTTATTAACCACCTTGAGCTCTGTCCAGGAGTTGCAAATAGTTTCTGGTGTTTGTAGGTAGTGCTATTTTTCTACCGAGTGGCACCCGGCAGGGTGGACTTGGGACAGACTAGGCACACGTGGCCCGGTGTACCGAGTGGCACCCGGATGGTGGGCTCGGGAACCCTGTACACATCGTTTGGGGCCGTGAGCGAAACCTCAGCCGGATCTCCATGCGGATGGAACCCGAATAGGCGATAAACCTGGACTAGAGTCTTGCGTGGATAGTCAGGTCGTGGCCGACACCCTCGCCAGGCTTCCTCTTGAAGGTTGCCGAGATACATGACGTGTACATGGCGGTAAGTGGCGAGAGCGTGTGTGATGAAGTACACCCCTGCAGGGTTATCATGATCTATTCGAATAGCCGTGTCCTCGGTTATGGACTTCTTGGATGCTTACATGGTACATAGACAACTTAAAGTGGATACTCTAAAATGCTCAAGACAAGTGTGAGTGCTATGGATGGCCTCCTCGTAGGGAGACGAGGATGAATCCTTAGTGGTGTATTGATGTGGTGATTAGTGGACTCGTGTGCGCTGCCTCATCTCAAAGAAGTTTCTCGTTGTCGTAGAACAGGATAGCCACTGAGTCAAAGCTGGCTTGCTGCAACTAAACCCCACATTACCTTCTTGATACTAATGCATATATGATAGGATCTGATGTAAGTCTTGCTGAGTACCTTTGTACTCACGTTTGCTTTATTTATGTTTTGCAGACGAGACATCTGTCTTACTAGTAGTTCCGCTTGGACTTCGACGAGTAGCTTGTTACCTCAGCTACGATCTTGTACCCTTGGGAGGGTCTTGTAGATAGTCAGGCTTTCCAGCTCTTTTCTTTTGTAGTTGTCTGTACTCAGACATGTAATGCTTCCGTTGCTTGTATGCTCTGAATGATGGGTCATGTGACCCCTGCTTGTATTTATGCTATGTGGCTCTTCTGAGCCTTTATCTATATGAGTTTGCGTTATGTTGTGATGCCATGTTGTACAGCACATACTTGCATGTTATGCGTACGTGTAGCGTGTATTGCTATGTGTGGGATCCGACAATCTGGTTGTTTATCCTTGGCAGCCTACCATATGGGGAAATGTAGTCTAGTGTTTTCTGAGCGATAGTAGTCAGCTACAGCCCGGTCCACCGGAGTCCTGCTAGCCCAGCACTACTGCTCGGAACACCTGACTAGCCGGCATGTGTTTCACTTTGTTCCTGTGTCTGTCCCTTCGGGGAAATGTCACGCGGTGACGACCGGAGTCCTGCCTAGCCTGCTACAGCCCGGGTTCCCCGGAGTCCTGTTAGCCCGGTGCTACAGCCCGGATTCACACGCTGCTGACCGACACGCTCGATGTGAATCATGTATGCATGTTCCCATAGGTTAGGGCCGCTTTGGGTTCACGACTAGCCATGTCGGCCCGGGTTCTCTGTCATATGGATGCTAGCGACACAATCATATACGCGAGCCAAAAGACGCAAACGGTCCCGGGCCATGGTAAGGCGACACCATGGGGATACCGTGCGTGAGGCCGCAAAGTGATATGAGGTGTTACATGCTAGATTGGTGTGACTTAGAATCGGGGGCCCGACAGCCTTGGTATCAGAGCCTGACTGCCTGTAGGATTTCCAAGCCAACCTGGTCGAAGTTGTGTCTAGAAATTCTTTAGTTATGTAAGGGAATTGATTGTGGAAGCGAACGTAAGGCTCTTTTACTCCTTATACCTCATGCCTTCTGATCTGAGTCATCCTATCTTCCTACGGGGTTAAGGAACTAGGCTTCCTCTTCTGTCTATCAGGATCACGTGTTACTACTCCGTAGTCTCTTAGGATTGGTTGATCAGAGTCATATCCCAGTTCGAGTACCTCTGGTGTAGCCTGTTTAGTAACATCTCAGAACCCAGAGTAATGATGCTGAGCATGGTGCTACCCCATCTTTTGTAGAATGTCTCATTTTGAGCAGTTTACTGCCGTTATGCTGCCGGATTTGTCCTAGGAGTTCAAGAGATAGTATTTTTCTCGTACTATAATCTACATACTTATGATGATGCTGAATCCATCCTTGTTTCCTTGGTTGGCTCTTCAGGATGTTGCCGGTTAACCGAAGTTCTGTTGCTCATATCCGGAACCACGGAGATGGTAGGGATGAGGATCCTCCTGACCAGTCTTCATTGGCAGAGTTCATGTTAGAAATGGAGAAGAACAAGCGAGAGTCTAACCACTTGTTAGCACGTATTGAGGAGAACACCTCCCGCCAGCACAAAGAGTTTGTGTCCATCCATGACTTCATCGGTCTGAAACCACCCACCTTCCATCATTCAATTGAGCCACTCGATGCAGATGACTGGCTCCGTAGTATTACACACAAGATGCGTACTACGAACGTAGCTGAAAGTGACAAGGTCACCTATGCTGCTTATCACCTGGAAGGTCCTGCCAGTATTTGGTGGCAGAACTACGAGGCTATGCTTCCAGCTGGCCAGATAACCACCTGGAGAGATTTCACCGAGGCTTTCCGTGAGCAACACATTCCTCAGGCTCTCGTTGATCGCAAGAGAGAAGAGTTTTGTAGTTTCACCCAGAGTAAGATGGCTGTTGATGCCTACAGTAGAGAATTTGAGAACCTCGCCCGCTATGCTACAGAAGAAGTGTCCACAGACGCCAAGAAGCAGGCTAGATTCCGGAAGGGTCTCAACCCCAAGCTGCGCCGTGATCTCCACCTGCACCATTGCAATACATTCCAGGCTCTTGTGAACAAGGCCATTAATGCGGAGACAGCTCAGCTCACTTACGAGGAGTCTCGTAAGCACACCCGTGATTTGGTTTCTTCCTCCGGCTCTACCTTGCAGAAGCGCTGGTTTTGGGTTCCGAACTCCGCTCTTCCACCCGGTTACTCACCGAGGCCCTCTTATGTGGCACCTCACCCAGTTCAGTTACATGCTCCACCCAGGCCTATTGGTAGACCGCTTGTCAAGGCGGGCCCACGTCCTACTTCAGGGACTTGCTTCACATGCAGAGAGCCAGGACACTATGCACGTGACTGCTCTCAAACCAGCTATGCCCCACCCCAGCCTGAGAAGTCTGTTGGCCGTGATAAGCCATCACGCAAGATGAGTAGTGTCAAGTCAGCTCCCCCTGAACGTGGATGTGTGCATCACGTCTCAGCTAAAGACACTCGTGATGATCCGGATGTCGTTCTTGGTACCCTCCTTGTCAATTGCCATCCAGCTTCGGTGTTGTTCGATACCGGAGCATCTCACTCCTTCATCTCTGAAGGCTATGCTCATTTGCACGACATGTCATTTTGTGATATGCCAACTCCACTTGAAATCCAAACTCCAGGGTCTAGATGGCAAACTACCCGAATAAGCCATGGTAATGAAATCCTTGTTGACAGACTTGTATTCCTTGCATCACTTATAGCCCTCAAGTCTACAGATATTAACATCATCTTGGGTATGGACTGGATGAAAGCTCATCATGCCAAGATTGATTGTTACACAAGGTCTGTTCAGCTTACACACCCATCTGGCAAGATAGTCACCGTCTCCACTAGAGTTGCAAAGCGTCAACTCTATTCTCTTAATGCCAACCCTCTTCCAGACCTTGAAGATATCCCGGTAGTCCGTGACTTTCCGGATGTCTTTCCAGAGGAACTGCCAGGTATTCCACCTGACAGAGATGTAGAATTTGTCATAGATCTTATCCCAGGAACCGCTCCAATCTCTAGGAGACCTTACAAGATGGCACCCTTAGAACTAGCTGAGCTTAAGAAACAACTCGATGAATCCTTGCAAAAGGGTTTCATCCGTCCCAGTTCTTCTCCCTGGGCTTGCCCCATTCTCTTCGTCAAGAAGAAGGATGGTACGGACCGGATGGTTGTAGATTATCGTCCCGTTAATTTGGTCACGATAAAGAACAAGTATCCGCTCCCCAGGATCAACGACCTGTACGATCAGCTCGCTGGATCCTCAGTCTTTTCCAAGATGGATTTGAGGTTAGGCTACCACCAAATCAAGATCAGAAATGGGGACATTCCTAAGACGGCTTTTGTCACTTGTTATGGTCAGTATGAGTACACCGTCATGTCCTTTGGTCTAACCAACGCTCCAGCTACTTTCTCTCGCTTGATGAACTCGATCTTCATGGAGTACCTAGACAAGTTTGTCGTGGTTTACCTCGATGATATCCTTATTTACTCGAAGAACGAGGAAGAGCATGCCGAACATCTTAGACTTGTGCTAGAAAAACTCAGAGAGCACCGCCTTTATGCCAAGTTCTCCAAGTGCGAATTTTGGTTGCCAGAAGTGACCTATCTCGGCCACGTAATCTCTGGTAAGGGCATTGCTGTCAATCCCGAAAGAGTTCAGGCCGTTCTTGATTGGACTCCGCCTGAAACAGTTAAGCAAGTTAGGAGTTTCCTTGGTCTAGCCAGTTAATGTCGCCGCTTCATTGAGAACTTCTCCAAAGTGGCCAAACCTCTCACGGAACTTCTCAATAAAGATAAAAAGTTTGAGTGGTCCCCACAGTGTGAACACAGTTTTCAGGAACTGAAAAGACGTCTTACTTCTGCTCCCATACTTGTGCCACCGGACTTCACTAAAGACTTTGTTATCTACTGCGACGCCTCACGACAGGGACTAGGTTGCATTCTTATGCAAGATCGCCATGTGATTGCCTATGCATCTCGACAGTTGCATCCACATGAGGAGAATTATCCTACCCATGATCTAGAGCTTGCAGCCGTAGTCTATGCACTTAAGACCTGGCGACATTACCTTCTTGGTAAACGTTGCGAGATTTACACTGATCACCAGAGTCTCAAGTATATCTTCACCCAACCAGATTTGAACCTTAGGCAAAGACGTTGGCTGGAGTTGATCTCAGATTACGACTTAGGGATTACCTACACCCCAGGCAAGGGGAATGTCATGGCTGATGCGCTAAGTCGTAAGTCCTATTGCAACAATCTCATGTTGCGGCAGGGCCAACCACTTCTCCATGAGGAATTATGTAAGCTTAACCTTCACATTGCTCCTCACGGATTCCTTTCTACCTTGGTGGCGAAACCTACTCTTGTGGATCAGATTATCTCTGCTCAGAAGCAGGATACGGGAATTTCCCGGATCAAGAGAAACATTAACAAGGGAGTTGGTGGTAGTTTTTCTATAGATGGTCGCGGTGTTGTTTTCTTTGAGAGTCGCTTGGTGGTTCCCAAGAATCAACATCTTCGACAATTAATCCTTAAGGAGGCGCATGAATCTCCTCTCACGATTCATCCCGGTAGTACTAAGATGTATCAGGACCTACGCCAGAGGTTCTGGTGGACTAGGATGAAGAGAGAAATTGCTCAGTTTATTGCTAATTGTGACATTGTCGTCGCGTTAAGGCAGAGCATCAAAGACCTGCTGGCACCCTTCAACCTTTAGCTATTCCTGAGTGGAAATGGGATAAAGTTGGCATGGACTTCATCACCAGTTTTCCCAGGACCAAGAAAGGGAATAACGCTATCTTCGTAGTCATTGATCGTCTTTCCAAAGTGGCTCACTTCCTACCTGTTCGAGAGAGTATCACTGCTAGTCAGCTCGCTGACTTATATATCTCTCGAATAGTGTCACTTCATGGTGTTCCACTAGAGATCAATTCAGACCGTGGTAGTCTTTTCACTTCTCATTTCTGGGAGAGTTTCCAAACTGCCATGGGCACCCATCTTTCTTTCAGTACCGCTTTCCACCCTCAATCAAGTGGTCAGGTGGAAAGGGTCAACCAGATTCTTGAAGACATGCTTAGAGCTTGTGTTATCTCATTCGGTATGGATTGGGAGAAGTGTCTTCCTTTTGCCGAGTTTGCTTATAACAATAGCTATCAATCCAGCCTCAAGAAAGCTCCTTTTGAGGTTCTGTATGGACGAAGATGTCGAACACCTTTCAACTGGTCAGAAACCGGTGAACGGCAATTCTTTGGACCGGATATGATCCAGGAGGCAGAAGAGCAAGTTCGCATCATTCGTGAGAATTTGAAAACAGCCCAATCTCGTCAAAAGAGCCAGTATGACCGTAGTCATAAGGAAGTGGCTTATGAAGTTGGCGATAAGGCTTATCTTCGGGTTACTCCTCTAAAGGGTACCCATCGATTCGGTATCAAGGGCAAGTTGGCTCCTCATTACATTGGTCCCTTTCTCATTCTCGCTAAACGAGGAGAGGTTGCCTACCAGTTGGAACTACCACCACATCTTTCTCGAGTTCATGATGTCTTCCACGTCTCTCAACTCAGGCGTTGCTTCTCGGATCCCATCCGCGAAGTGGACCACGAAACGCTTGATCTCCAAGATAACCTCACCTATCGAGAGTACCCTGTATGCATCCTTGATCAAGCAGAGCGTGTCACCCGACGTCAGAACATCAAGTTCCTCAAGGTTCAGTGGTCTCATCATTCTGAGAGAGAAGCCACTTGGGAGTGTGAAGATCGTCTTCGACTTGAGTACCCCGCTTTCTTCCCGCCGACTCCTGAATCTCGGGACGAGATTTCTTTGAGTGGGGGCGAGTTGTCATATCCCTAGTTCTGGTATGACCTAGGCTAGCCCTTCATGCTTGCATCATGTTTAAACTCCATTTAAATTTGAAATGGGGAGTTGTGAACCCTCAGAAATCATTTTTGAAAATGACCCAGATAAAAAGTGCTCCAAAAGGGTCCAAGAAAATGTTCATGTCTCTCTCTGAAAATATTGGTGAGAGGTAAAATTCAAACCAATATTTTTAGGAGCTCATAAATATTATTTTGGCCATTTGGAATTAATGCATAATTATTTGTATTGGATTTATATTTGTTATATATTCAAATATACTCCAATAATTCTGATTTTTAATGGGGGGCTTTGGAATAATCCAATTAGTTCCTACAATAAATTTCAAAACAATATAAAAATGATTTGGTATTTTTATCAAATCAAAACAAATGTCAGAAAATAGAAAACAAAAACAAAATAGAAAAAAAAGGGGAGCAACTTAACTGGGCTTACCTGGCCGGTCCAGTGGACTGCCAGCCCACGAGGCCCAGGCGCCAGTCGCCCCTAACCTCCTGCCAGTAGGCAGGAGGGTGTGTGGCCATGGCACGCACACACGCGCTCGGCCAGCTCCTGCTTGCCGCTGCCGCTGGAGGCCGCTGCGAGCACCACGCACCACCCCGACTCCTTCACTCTCTCCCCGTGCCCTCCCCTTTCCTCTGTCTCTCTCCCTCGCCCTCCCCCTCACGCGGCCGAGCGCTGCTGTCGCCGCCGTTTGCCATTGCCGCGGCCACTGCCTCCCCCTCGCCCTCTCTTCGAGTCGAGGAGCTCCGCCTCCTCCCTCTGAAGCTCTCCGCCGAGCCACGCAAGCCGGGACACCCCGTGGAGCCGTCATCGCCGTCTTCTCCACCCCCGGCCGCCCGAGATCGCCGGCGCCCGTCCGTCGTCTCCGACTTGTCCCCGAGCCCGCTGACCATACCGTCGCCTCCGCTGTGAGCTTCCGCGCCGAACCCCTCTCCTCCTCCTCGCGTTTGCGCCGTCTAGGCCTCAGTTCCGCCATGGCCGAAGCTCGCCTCCGCTCGAGATTGTCGCCGGCGTTGCTCCGGCGACCCTTTTGCCACGCCAGTGCACCTAGCACTCTCGCCGCACCTCGTAGTGCCCCGCTAGCGCTTTAGTTTGCGCGTTTGCACGCTGCAGCCGCACCCCCAAACACAGGCGAACTCCGGCGGCCGCCAACGTGGTCGCCGACGTCGTTCTCGGCCACCCCAGCTCCGGCCTAGGGCACTGCTCGACGCGCCGTATCGCCAGCTCTTCGAAGAGCCTAATCACGCCTCGAACGGAGCCCTGTGGACGATTTCCGCGGCGCTCCGCCGTCTCGGGCCTCGCCGGTGGCTTAACGCCGGTGGGGTTTGACCCTTTGACCTCTCCGGCCGTCAAGTGGGCCCCGTGGGTCCGGTGATCAGCTTAAGGCTAATCACCATCTAACTAACCCTGACACTGGAAGTGGGCCCCGGCGCCCCCTAATTAGTAATTAGGATTAATTAACCCTCCTGTTAACTAACCAGTCACTAACGTGTGGCCCCACACGTCAGGTTTGACTCGGTCAGCTCCGTTGACCGCTGACGCAGCGCTGACGTCAGGCTGACGCAATAATGATTTCTGGAATTAAAATTAATCAGGAAATTCCAGAATATATTATAAACTTCAGAAATTCATAGAAATTCAACCGTAGCTCATATTGAAATAATTTATATATGAAAAATTATCAGAAAAATTCAATCTATCCATCTGTACCATTTTCGTGCATGACAAACCAACCCATACATGCTGTATATGTGAAAACACACTTATGGCATATTTAAGAGCTTATTTTGGAGTTACATTTGAATCTTTAATTCAAATGGACTTTAACCAAATGAATGCTAGTTGCATTAGCTCCAACAGCATCACATCCTCTTGCCATGTTCATGCATCATAATGTTGCATATGCTTGTGTTTGATTGCCGACACCGTTCCTTCTCGATAGGTCCTGCTCCGGAGACCGTTCCAGAGTACCTGTCTGAGGAGCAGTGCCTTCCTTGTTGTTCTACCAGGCAAGCAACCCCCCTTGTTCATTCCGATACAATCCCACTCTCTCGCTCCTGCTCCCTTTCATTGCATTAGGACAACAACGATTCAACTGCTACTTTATGCTGCGGTAGTTGAACCCTTTCCTCTGCATGACCTGTCATTGCCACAGTAAATAGTTGAAACCCACTAGCATGTGTAGGGGTTGATTGAGCCATGTTGTGTTCTTGCCATGCCATCCCTGTTATTGCTTAGAGTTGTGTCAGGTCTGATTCATCGGGAATGAATTGGAGTGTTATGATATGTTCTAGTGCTGAGAGTTAAACGTGTGAACACGATTTGGTAAAGGTAGCGGTGAGAGGCCATGTAGGAGTACATGGTGGGTTGTCTCATTGGGACCGTCCTTAAGAACTGAGTTCTGTGTAAGTTGTCCAATGACTAGCTACTACCACACATTGGGCTCCGGGCGCTCCAAGCCCTCTCGACTTATTAACCACCTTGAGCTCTGTCCAGGAGTTGCAAATAGTTTCTGGTGTTTGTAGGTAGTGCTATTTTTCTACCGAGTGGCACCCGGCAGGGTGGACTTGGGACAGACTAGGCACACGTGGCCCGGTGTACCGAGTGGCACCCGGATGGTGGGCTCGGGAACCCTGTACACATCGTTTGGGGCCGTGAGCGAAACCTCAGTCGGATCTCCATGCGGATGGAACCCGAATAGGCGATAAACCTGGACTAGAGTCTTGCGTGGATAGTCAGGTCGTGGCCGACACCCTCGCCAGGCTTCCTCTTGAAGGTTGCCGAGATACATGACGTGTACATGGCGGTAAGTGGCGAGAGCGTGTGTGATGAAGTACACCCCTGCAGGGTTATCATGATCTATTCGAATAGCCGTGTCCTCGGTTATGGACTTCTTGGATGCTTACATGGTACATAGACAACTTAAAGTGGATACTCTAAAATGCTCAAGACAAGTGTGAGTGCTATGGATGGCCTCCTCGTAGGGAGACGAGGATGAATCCTTAGTGGTGTATTGATGTGGTGATTAGTGGACTCGTGTGCGCTGCCTCATCTCAAAGAAGTTTCTCGTTGTCGTAGAACAGGATAGCCACTGAGTCAAAGCTGGCTTGCTGCAACTAAACCCCACATTACCTTCTTGATACTAATGCATATATGATAGGATCTGATGTAAGTCTTGCTGAGTACCTTTGTACTCACGTTTGCTTTATTTATGTTTTGCAGACGAGACATCTGTCTTACTAGTAGTTCCGCTTGGACTTCGACGAGTAGCTTGTTACCTCAGCTATGATCTTGTACCCTTGGGAGGGTCTTGTAGATAGTCAGGCTTTCCAGCTCTTTTCTTTTGTAGTTGTCTGTACTCAGACATGTAATGCTTCCGTTGCTTATATGCTCTGAATGATGGGTCATGTGACCCCTGCTTGTATTTATGCTATGTGGCTCTTCTGAGCCTTTATCTATATGAGTTTGCGTTATGTTGTGATGCCATGTTGTACAGCACATACTTGCATGTTATGCGTACGTGTAGCGTGTATTGCTATGTGTGGGATCCGACAATCTGGTTGTTTATCCTTGGCAGCCTACCATATGGGGAAATGTAGTCTAGTGTTTTCTGAGCGATAGTAGTCAGCTACAGCCCGGTCCACCGGAGTCCTGCTAGCCCAGCACTACTGCTCGGAACACCTGACTAGCCGGCATGTGTTTCACTTTGTTCCTGTGTCTGTCCCTTCGGGGAAATGTCACGCGGTGACGACCGGAGTCCTGCCTAGCCTGCTACAGCCCGGGTTCCCCGGAGTCCTGTTAGCCCGGTGCTACAGCCCGGATTCACACGCTGCTGACCGACACGCTCGATGTGAATCATGTATGCATGTTCCCATAGGTTAGGGCCGCTTTGGGTTCACGACTAGCCATGTCGGCCCGGGTTCTCTGTCATATGGATGCTAGCGACACAATCATATACGCGAGCCAAAAGACGCAAATGGTCCCGGGCCATGGTAAGGCGACACCGTGGGGATACCGTGCGTGAGGCCGCAAAGTGATATGAGGTGTTACATGCTAGATTGGTGTGACTTAGAATCGGGGGCCCGACAACATCGCTATGTGATTAACACCCAAAGAGTATGAAGGTGTGATCATGTTCTGCTTGTGAGATAATTTTAGTTACCGGGTCTGTCATATTCAGATCCGTAAGTATTTTGCAAATATCTATATCAACAATGCTCTGCACGGAGCTACTCTAGCTAATTGCTCCCACTTTCAATATGTATCTAGATCGAGGCTTAGAGTCATCTAGATTAGTGTCAAAACTTGCATCGCCGTAACCCTTTACGACGAACCCTTTTTCACTTCCATAATCGAGAAACATATCCTTATTCCACTAAGGATAAATTTGACTGCTGTCCAGTGATCTACTCCTAGATCACTATTGTACTCCCTTACCAAAATCAGTGTAGGGTATACAATAGATCTGGTACACAGCATGGCATACTTTATAGAACCTATGACTGAGTCATAGGGAATGACTTTCATTCTCTTTCTATCTTCTGCCGTGGTCGGGCTTTGAGTCTTACTCAACTTCACACCTTATAACACAGGCAAGAAACTTTTTCTTTGACTATTCCATTTTGAACTACTTCAAAATTTTGTCATGGTATGTACTCATTGAAAAAACTTATCAAGCGTCTTGATCTATCTCTATAGATCTTGATACTCAATATGTAAGCAGCTTCACCGAGGTCTTTCTTTGAAAAAATCCTTTCAAACACTCCTTTATGCTTTGCAGAATAATTCTACATTATTTCCGATCAACAATATGTCATACACATATACTTATCAAAAATGTTGTAGTGCTCCCACTCACTTTCTTGTAAATACAGGCTTCACCGCAAGTTTGTATAAAACTATATGCTTTGATCAACTTATCAAAGCGTATATTCCAACTCCGAGGTGCTTGCACCAGTCCATAGATGGATCGCTGGAGCTTGCATATTTTGTTAGCACCTTTAGGATTGACAAAACCTTCTGGTTGCATCATATACAACTCTTCTTTAAATCCATTAAGGAATGCAGTTTTGTTTATCCATTTTCCAGATTTCATAAAATGCGGCAATTGCTAACATGATTCGGACAGACTTAAGCATAGATATGAGTGAGAAACTCTCATCGTAGTCAACACCTTAAACTTGTCGAAAACCTTTTGCGACAATTCTAGCTTTGTAGATAGTAACACTACTATCCGTGTCCGTCTTCCTCTTGAAGATCCATTTATTATCAATGGCTTGCCGATCATCGGGCAAGTCCTCCAAAGTCCACACTTTGTTCTCATACATGGATCATATCTCAGATTTCATGGCCTCAAGCCATTTATCGGAATCTGGGCTCATCATCGCTTCCTCATAGTTCGCAAGTTCGTCATGATCTAGTAACACGACTTCCAGAACAGGATTATCATACCACTCTGGTGCAGATCTCACTCTGGTTAA
This sequence comes from Triticum monococcum, assembly GCA_034509565.1. Lineage (NCBI taxonomy): Eukaryota > Viridiplantae > Streptophyta > Magnoliopsida > Poales > Poaceae > Triticum > Triticum monococcum. The sequence goes on along the minus strand of CM067846.1, from coordinate 57,332,533 downwards.
CCTACGAGATTCGGTAGTAACTTGATCTGAAGTTACATGATCATTATCATTAGCTTCCTCACTAATTGGTGTAGTAGTCATAGGAACAGATTTCTGTGATGAACTACTTTACAATAAGGGAGAAGGTACAATTACCTTATCAAGTTCTACTTTCCTCCCACTCACTTCTTTCGAGAGAAACTCCTTCTCTAGAAAGGATCCATTCTTAGCAACGAATGTCTTGCCTTCGGATCTGTGATAGAAGGTGTACCCAACTGTTCCTTTGGGTATCCTATGAAGACATATTTCTCCGATTTGGTTTTGAGCTTATCAGGATGAAACCTTTTCATATAAGCATCACAATCCCAAACTTTAAGAAACGACAACTTTGGTTTCTTGCCAAACCACAGTTCAGATTGTGTCGTCTCAACGGACTTAGATGGTGCCCTTTTAAACGTGAATGCAGCTGTCTTTAATGCATAACCCCAAAACGATAGTGGTAAATCGGTAAGAAACATCATATATTTCACTATATCTAATAAAGTACGGTTATGACGTTCGGACACACCATTATGCTGTAGTGTTCCCGGTGGCATGAATTTGTGAAACTATTTCACATTGTTTTTAACTGAAGGCCAAACTCGTAACTCAAATACTCTTCACTACGATCAAATCGTAGAAACTTTATTTCTTTTTTGTTACGATGATTTTTCACTTCACTCTGAAATTCTTTGAACTTTTCAAATGTTTCAGACTTATGTTTCATCAAGTAGATATACTCATATCTGCTCAAATCATCTCTGAAGATCAGAAAATAATGATACCTGTCGCGAGCCTCAATATTCATCGGACCACATACATCAGTATGTATAATTTCCAACAAATCTGTTGCTTGCTCCATTGTTCTGAAGAACAGAGTCTTAGTCATCTTGCCCATGAGGCATGGTTCACAAGCATCAACTGATTCATAATCAAGTGATTCCAAAACCCATCAGCATGGAGTTTCTTCATGCGCTTTACACCAATATGACCTAAACGACAGTGCCACAAATAAGTTGCACTATCATTATTAACTTTGCATCTTTTGGTTTCAATATTATGATTATGTGTATCACTACGATCGAGATCCAACGAACTATTTTCATTGGGTGTGTAACCATATAAGGTTTTATTCATGTAAGCAGAACAACAATTTATTCTCTTACTTAAATGAATAACCGTATTACAATAAACATGACCAAATCATATTCACGCTCAACGCAAACACCAAATAAAACTTATTTAGGTTCAACACTAATCCCGGAATTATAGGGAGTGTGCGATGATGATCATATCAATCTTGGAACTACTTCCAACACACATCGTCACTTCACCCTTAACTAGTCTTTGTTTATTCTGCAACTCCCGTTTCGAGTTACTAATCAGCAACTGAACTAGTATCAAATACTGAGGGGTTGCTATAAACACTAGTAAAGTACACATAAATAACATGTATATCAAATATACTTATGTTCACTTTGCCATCCTTCTTATCCGCCAATCACTTGGGGTAGTTCCGCTTCCAGTGACCAGTCCCTTTGCAGTAGAAGCACTTAGTCTCAGGCTTAGGACCAGACTTGGGCTTCTTCACTTGAGAAGCAACTTGCTTGCTGTTCTTCTTGAAGTTCCCCTTTTTCCTTTTACCCTTTTCTTGAAACTAGTGATCTTGTCAACCATCAACACTTGATGCTCTTTCTTGATTTCTACCTTCATCGATTTCATCATCATGAAAAGCTCGGGAGTCGTTTTTGTCATCCCTTGCATACTATAGTTCATCACGAAGTTCTACTAACTTGGTGATGGTGACTAGAGAATTCTGTCAATCACTATCTTATCTGGAAGATTAACTCCCACTTGATTCAAGCGATTGTAGTACCTAGACAATCTGAGCACATGCTCACTAGTTGAGCGATTCGCCTCCATTTTTAGCTATAGAACTTGTTGGAGACTTCATATCTCTCAACTCGGGTATTTGCTTGAAATATTAACTTCAACTCCTGGAACATCTCATATGGTCCATGACGTTCAAAACGTCTTTGAAGTCCCGATTCTAAGCCGTTAAGCATGGTGCACTAAACTATCAAGTAGTCATCATATTTAGCTAGCCAAACGTTCATAACGTCAGCATATGCTCCTGCAATAGGTCTGTCACCTAGCGGTGCATCAAGGACATAATTCCTCTGTGCAGTAATGAGGATAAACCTCAGATCACGGATCCAATCCGCATCATTGCTACTAACATCTTTCAACACAAGTTTTTCTAGGAACATATCAAAATAAACACATGGAAGCAACAACGCGAGCTATTGATCTACAACATAATTTGCAAAATACTACCAGGACTAAGTTCATGATAAATTTAAGTTCAATTAATCATATTACTTAAGAACTCCCACTTAGATAGACATCCCTCTAATCCTCTAAGTGATCACGTGATCCAAATCAACTAAACCATGTCCGATCATCACGTGAGATGGAGCAGTTTCATTGGTGAACATCACTATGTTGATCATATCTACTATATGATTCACGCTCGACCTTTCAGTCTCCGTGTCCGAGGCCATATCTGTATATGCTTGGCTCGTCAAGTATAACCTGAGTATTCCGCGTGTGCAACTGTTTTGCACCCGTTGTATTTGAACGTAGAGCCTATCACACCCGATCATCACGTGGTGTCTCAGCACGAAGAACTTTCGCAATGGTGCATACTCAGGGAGAACACTTCTTGATAATTTAGTGAGAGATCATCTTATAATGCTATCGTCAATCAAAGCAAGATAAGATGCATAAAAGATAAACATCGCATGCAATCAATATAAGTGATATGATATGGCCATCATCATCTTGTGCCTGTGATCTCCATCTCCGAAGCACCGTCATGATCACCATCGTCACCGGCGCGACACCTTGATCTCCATCGCAGCATCGTTGTCGTCTCGCCAATTTTTATGCTTCCACGACTACCGCTACCGCTTAGTGATAAAGTAAAGCATTACAGCGCGATTGCATTGCATACAATAAAGCGACAACTATATGGCTCCTGCCAGTTGTCGATAACTCAGTTACAAAACATGATCATCTCATACAATAAAATTTAGCATCATGTCTTGACCATATCACATCACAACATGCCCTGCAAAAACAAGTTAGACGTCCTCTACTTTGTTGCAAGTTTTACGTGGCTGCTACGGGCTTAAGCAAGAACCAATCTTACCTACGCATCAAAACCACAACGATAGTTTGTCAAGTTGATGCCGTTTTAACCTTCGCAAGGACCGGGCGTAGCCACACTCGGTTCAACTAAAGTTGGAGAAACAGTCACCCGCAAGCCACCTATGTGCAAAGCACGTCGGGAGAACCGGTCTCACATAAGCGTACGCGTAATGTCGGTCCTGACCGCTTCATCCAACAATACCGCCGAACCAAAGTATGACATGCTGGTAGGCAGTATGACTTATATCGCCCACAACTCACTTGTGTTCAACTCGTGCACATAACATCAAACCATAAAACCTAGGCTCGGATGCCACTGTTGGGGAACGTAGTAATTTCAAAAATTTCCTACGCACACGCAAGATCATGGTGATGCATAGCAACGAGAGGAGAGTGTGATCTACGTACCCTAGTAGATCGACAACGGAAGCGTTTGGTTGATGTAGTCGTACGTCTTCACGGCCCGACCGATCAAGCACCGAAACTACGGCACCTCCGAGTTTTAGCACACGTTCAGCTCGATGACGATCCCCGGACTCCGATCCAGCAAAGTGTCGGGGAAGAGTTTCGTCAGCACGACGGCGTGGTGACGATCTTGATGTACTACTGTCGCAGGGCTTCGCCTAAGTTCCGCTACAATATTATCGAGGACTATGGTGGCAGGGGGCGCCGCACACGGCTAAGAATAAGATCACGTGGATCAACTTGTGTGTCTATGGGGTGCCCCCTGCCCCCGTATATAAAGGAGTGGAGGAGGGGAGGGCCGGCCCTCTCTATGGCGCGCCCTAGGGGAGTCATACTCCCACCGGGATTAGGATTCCCCCTTTCCTAGTCCAACTAGGAGTCCTTCCATGTAGTAGGAGTAGGAAACAAGGAAGGGGTGCGGCCCCTCCCCCTAGTCCAATTCGGACTAGGCCTTGGGGGGGCACGCCGCCTGCCCTAGGCAGCCCCTCTCTCTTTCCCGTATGGCCCAATAAGGCCCAATACTTCTCCCAGCGAATTCCCGTAACTCTCCGGTACTCCGAAAAATACCCGAATCACTCGGAACCTTTCCGATGTCCGAATATAGTCGTCCAATATATCGATTTTTACGTCTCGACCATTTCGAGACTCCTCGTCATGTCCCCGATCTCATCCGGGACTCCGAACTTCTTCGGTACATCAAAACTCATAAACTCATAATATAACTGTCATCGAAACCTTAAGCGTGCGGACCCTACGGGTTCGAGAACAATGTAGACATGACCGAGACACGTCTCCGGTCAATAACCAATAGTGGGACCTGGATGCCCATATTGGCTCCTACATATTCTACGAAGATCTTTATCGGTCAGACCGCATAACAAAATACGTTGTTCCCTTTGTCATCGGTATGTTACTTGCCTGACATTCAATCGTCGGTATCCAATACCTAGTTCAATCTCGTTACCGGCAAGTCTCTTTACTCGTTCCGTAATACATCATCTCGCAACTAACTCATTAGCTGCAATGCTTGCAAGGCTTAAGTGATGTGCATTACCGAGAGAACCCAGAGATACCTCTCCGACAATCTGAGTGACAAATCTAATCTCGAAATACGCCAACCCAACATGTACCTTTGGAGACACCTGTAGAGCTCCTTTATAATCACTCAGTTACGTTGTGATGTTTGGTAGCACACAAAGTGTTCCTCCGGCAAACGGGAGTTGCATAATCTCATAGTCATAGGAACATGTATAAGTCATGAAGAAAGCAATAGCAACATACTAAACGATCGGGTGCTAAGCTAATGGAATGGATCATGTCAATCAGATCATTCAACTAATGATGTGATCCCGTTAATCAAATAACAACTCTTTGTCCATGGTTAGGAAACATAACCATCTTTGATTAACGAGCTAGTCAAGTAGAGGCATACTGGTGACACTCTGTTTGTCTATGTATTCACACATGTATTATGTTTCCGGTTAATACAATTCTAGCATGAATAATAAACCTTTATCATGATATAAGGAAATAAATGATAACTTTATTATTGCCTCTAGGGCATATTTCCTTCATATTGCATGGATCAAATGTCAGCGGGTCATAATGATTTGCTAGTCCACTACAATAGAGATAATTTCCGACACGATGCTGGTTCCATCAATGTGAGTTTCCAGGACTTACATCTCTTATTCAACTTCAACGTGCTTGATGCCTCTCTTCTTAGATGCCTGGTTTTGTAAGTACTTAACAAACTCTGATCAACTTCTCCATACAAAGTTGTAAATGATAAACAGCTAACTGCATTTTATTCCTCTTAGGGGATTGAACGCGCAGAGAAGAAAAAGGGTGAGTGTGTATTTCATAGATCCTGCATTAGCAAATGGTACAACATTGGATGGTAAGGACCGACGGGACTGGGCCGTTCACACGGTCGTCCCTATCTTCGAAAACATGTCCCATGCAGAATCATTTCTCTGGCCATATCATGAACGGTAAGTCGAGTGAACAACAACGCATACACTGATTGTATTTCAGATTTCGACATCATTCGTAAGTTCATGGCTTTCTTAATATGTAGCGATCACTGGATATTGGTATTCATTGTTCCAAACAAGTACACAATTTATTACATCGATTCTCTTAGAGAGTCAACAAACGCTCAGGATCTGATGCATGTTCAGGAATTCTTGGATAGGCATTGAATTCTATGATGTTGAAATTAATTTGCAATCATATCTAGTTCAATAATTGATGTTGTCAAAATTCATCATCATTTGCAGTGTTCTCGCATTGTGGAAAAACTAAACTAGGGAACCTGTTCAAGAGGGAACTACCTCTGCAGCACGAGATCGTTTCTCCGGTAACACACCAAAATCCATTATTTTTGGAAAATTTATCCAATAGTCTGCAAATACCTTTCCTTACGCTAGTCAAATATTCAAGCTTCTAAATAAACCTCTTTCTATTTTGTCCAAAGAAAAAAATACATCTAACACCGGTTAGGTTGTTCCTAACAGGACAAATACATGACTAATTTTGTACAAAGAATTTCAGTGTCCTCAGCAAGAAGTTGGGACCAACCTTTGTGGATACTATGTTTGCAGACACATGATCTCCATCTGCAAATCTGCTGATAGTTGTGACGATCCTCGTGAATTAGTACAAGTAAGTTTTATCTTAATTAATATCTTCTACTCCACTCACATGGCACATCCAGATCTTAAAAATATTGCAGCTCATCTTAAAACCGAGGACCCCTGAACCACTCCCGACTGGTGAATTGCTGATGGTTCGGAGATTTATCAGCGACTTCTTCTTGGACCACTACATCAATCCCACTGGTGATAATGAAGATTTCAGCATGCGTTCTCCTGAAACATTGAGTAAGAGTTAGCCGCTAAACATATAACGCATGTATCCATTGTTTTCGATCTGATGAGATCTTCATATTTTGTACACTATGATTAATTATGTAATGCATATATGTGTGGACAAATCATTGGAATTTAGCCACCATATGTTCAATTGCAATTGTTGCGAAATTTGATGAATGTTTTTTCTGTGGACACTATTTGTTCAATTGAATTTTGTGGCGAATTTGCTTTTTGCATGCCGATTCAAAATGAGATATTTTTTATTTGTTCAATTGAATATTGTGGCAAATTTGCTTTTTGCATGCCGATTCAAAATGGGATATTTTTGTTTTAACCGAGCAATTGCTCCGCACATGGTTCAACTAAATGAGTGTGTGCGATCCACATCGGAAAGCATATGTCAATCATAGCGGAACCGTTGGTGATACACAACATATCGTAAACGATTTGCAGCGCTACTACGTGTGCTTAGGGTCTCCGGAACCGTTTGTGATATCGCGATCGCACACGAGAACTAGGAGTAAACCGTGCCCAATGGAAAATACAATCCCAGTCATAATTTTTTTCAGGAAACGTGTGGGATCCCAAACGAAAAGCACACGTCACTCTTGCAGCAACCGTCGGTGATACCCAACAAATCACAAATGGTCCGCATCACTTGTATGTGTGCGAAGGAGCTCCTGAACCTTTTGTGATAGAACATTATCGCAGGCGGTAATTGTTAGCAAACGTGTGCGATGGAGTCTAGCATGACAGACAGGTTACGCAGAAAACTCATGCGCAATGGGGCACAAATCACACACAGTTCATATGTTGGCCCGCGTGCCTTACATACTGTTTCCCAAACGGTTCGTTATGACAGACTGTATGGTTTCACTTCGTCATTAGAAACGCTTAATCAGCGATACCACATGTGCGAAAGAATTTAGTGTGTGCTGCATCGCACACGATTACATTTTGGAAGGCCTCTGGATCACTGCTCCATATTCCCGATGGTTTCTAGGTTGTGTGGGAAGGACACCTATTGCACACACTCACTTGGCGACGGTCCCAAATACCGTCGCGGAAAGGGGTTAAAAACCGTTTGTATAGCACTGACGCGTACTAGTGTATGTGTGTGCTATTTGTGGAACTATGTGGAACTCCGTTTGCTAATTACTTGAACTTCATTTGACATGCCTATGTACTTCAAGTTTTATTAATGTGTATGTGATGCCCAAGTTTAATTGTTTGAGATTTGATTTTAGGCTCTATATCATTGTTGTGATATTGTTTTTGAAAAGAAGCAAGCAATTAAACTTGAAACTATAAAACACAAGACCCTACCGCCAAGGACCCTGGCGGTAGGGTCACGCATCCTACCTCCAACCCCCCTGGCGGTAGGTTGAACCTACCGCCAGGGCACTGCGATTTTTCGTTACAGAAACTTTTCGAGACAAAAACCCCTGCCACAGCCTACCGCCAGGGGTTCTACCGGTAGGGTCATACAGTCTACCGCCAGGGCCCCTGGCGGTAGGTGACAGTGTCCTGGACTAGGGGGTACTCACCACGTCATCTCCCAACCAGCTGGATCGGGCCGAGAACTCCCATGGCGGTTCACTCATGGGCCACTTCGGGCAGCCCATGCCGCACACGAGGAAGATTCTACAAGACTTGATGATCAAGAAAAGGACTCCTCTCCACCAACGTATTCGACTAGGACTCTTGTTATCCTAGGCCTCCAGTACATTATATAAGCCGATGCCAGGCTAGTCACTAGATTATTATGACATTATTCATCACACCCACAGGTTTTAGACCACAACATATGATCTCGAGGTAGATCAACTCTGTACTTGATACTCCATCAATATAAACAAGAGCAGGACATAGGGTTTTACCTCCATCAAGAGGGCGCGAACCTGGGTAAAACATCGTCTCCTTCGTTCCTGTTACCATTGATCCGAGAATCGACAGCTTGGGACCCCCTACCCTGAGATCTGCCGGTTTTGACACCGACAATGGTGCTTTCAACTGCGACATCGACAAAGGATCAATGGCTCGCCTGCAGATCAACTGCGACGTCGACGTCTTCATCACCGGCTCGACTGGTCACCTTGGCTTGACCAAGGACTATGCCCCGCGTCCAATCGTCATGTTTGGACGAGGGCCTTCATCAAACATTAACTCCGATCTCTATCATGACCATGGAGGAATCATCCTTGGAGCTCGGGGGCTCAACGTCAACATTGCCCTCGGGCGACCGTGCTGTTCTTCCGGAAAGAAAACTTGTATCCGCTGCCACCATCTCCTCGAGCATCATTTTGACGATTTCTTTGGTGGAATTGTGCGGAATTGAGTCTACAACAACCCTGTAAAACTTCGTCCCGTTCCAGCGGAGTAATCTCCGCTGATCTCCGATATACCGGAGCCCTGTCGAGTCTAGACGGGAATCCGGACGAGTTTAGGGCATGGTACCCAGAGCCCAGCTCAGAGGTTATTTGAAAGATCCAACCATTCATCTTCTGCGGCATTTCTATGTCTACCACCTCTTAAAATTTCAGCTCGATTCGACCGTTCAAACTCCGGGGACCTTCCGATTAGTGCATCACTTTTCGGATACATTTTCTGCGTGAATACGAATCCAACCTGAGATCATCTCTCTTCATGAACGAGATATTGGACGACCTTTTTGGAAGAATATCTTTCTAGGGTATTGTGTTTTGTTTCCGAATACATGCTCACGAATTTTGCTCCTTTTCGGAGGTAATCTTCACCGTCATACTGGTGTCAAACCAGTCCGACAATATTGCTTCACGTCTACCGACCTGCACTAGACATATCATCCCTTTGTTGAGCTGAGCTCAACTTCTTCGGATCATCATCTTGGCGAGCCGAATAAAGAGTTTGGAATCGCAAAGGATAAATCATCACCAACATCGCCACCCTACGGATCACACGGAGCGGGCACACTGGCATCGCCGCATGTTCACTTCATCAAGCCGGCATTGACCGTGTCACAAGTTACGACCTGCGTCGGCATGGCCGCACTGTTGCTTCTTCAAGCCGATGTCCATCATGCCGAACTGCTTCAATACCTTGGCTGACACGGCAGCTGCAACATCTCCTTACCGACCCGCTCTGTCACCTCGGCTGGACCGGGGGCTTCACCATATCTTCATCAAACCTACTCCGGTGACTTTGGTGTCACCGGCCGACTTGCTTCGACTCATCGGCTGACATGGAGGCTTCTACACCTCGGCTGGATCGGGGACTTTGCTATTTCTTCATCAACATACCCGGTGACTCCGACGTCACCAGCCGACCAGCTTCATCACGTTAGCTGGACCGGGGGCTTTGCCTCGGTGATCCAACCTTTGCCAGCATCGCTATGCTGTCTCTTTATCGCCCATCAGGCAATGGGTGTGCGGATCAAGTCCCAATTTTGGGAGTCACCTTTCTTCGGATTGCTATAACAAATAAACCAGGTGCTATTAATCCTAGTAATTTTTTCTTGTTTGGGTTTATTTTTCCCGAGGAATCATTACTTTGGTTTGTTCCATCATCTGTACACAGGTCTATCAAATGATGGCCGCATTAACGACGGTCGTGTGGTGGTTCGGCTTTGCCACGCCTTTACCGCATCACGTCGATGCCCTGCATCGACATTGACTTCAGCGCCAGGCCACATATCTTTAAATAAATTATTTTGTGTAAATTAATTACGCGAGGATTTTTATACATTTATATTATTATTGTTGGACTACACTATTTTACATGTGTAGGTAATCGACTTCGACTGCGTCACACGGTCACTTCGGCAAGCCGACGTCATCGTCCCAATCGGCCTAAATCGGCTCACGTGATTACCTTGTTGGCCAAATTGCCATACTGACATGTTCGGTTGCCTCGGGACTTCGGCATTGCTGAGGGATCTCTACCTCATCGAGTGTTCGGCACACAGGCCATATTTCTTTTATTACTCACTTTGCATAAATTATTAATCACGCATCCTTTTATTATTATTATTATTATTATTGTTATTACTATTATCTTCGTCTTGCACTATCTTTTGTGCACAGGTAAATGATCTGGATTGGGCAGTGCTGTCACCTCAGCGTATCGACATACCACGTCACCTCGGCTAGACCGGGGGCTTCGTCATCACTTCATTAACCCACGGCGAGTACTTCGGCGTCACACTGCCAGCCTACATCGGTCGTGCTATGTCGCCACTTCGGAGCGCCGAGCTCTTCGCTCTGCCACCTCGGGACCGGCTTGGGGGCTGGGATCTCATCCCGCCGTAAGCTCAGACCGCGTCATCAATATCGAGCACATTAACCAGCTAAGTCGCTTTCATGCTCAAAAACTTATAGTTTTCAATTTTGTTCGGTTTGACCAAGCATTATACTTTTTTGGCAAAAAGTTGTTTGTGAAAAAATTCATTGTCATAACTTTGTTTGTGACACACAAATTCAAATACCCCTTTACTTGGGGGCTTCCTTTATGAAGCCTTTCCTCTTGCATATGATTGCACTTGTATGTCTTCGTTCCTTGTTCATGTATTACGCCACAATATGCACCATATTGACTTAAGTGTTCCGCAAGCTGGGTTGCCTTGCTCCTGTGTTTACCCCTATGTTCCCGATTGTTCGGCTAGGGAGTAAAGGAAGCATCTCTGCGATTGTTATGATCGGGTCATCCGAGCTCGGACCTCAGACTGGGTGAAGCCAAAAGCTAGCATTCTTATTGTTTTCAATCATGGTCAGCACACAATGGAACTCATGAGTACAAAAATCTATTGCACAAGTCTGATAGTAACAATGAGCAACCGAAGAAAGGTATCGATGGGGGTACTATTTTCTTCGAAGATGCTTCTTACACTTCGTTAATAATATAGCATAAGTTCCCTGAGCGCGCTTTGTCTATTAGAGCCTTATGGCCTGATTGCCTGGTTATCCGAAGCACCATCGATATTCTCGACAGGTGAAGTACATAACACTTTTCGGCCCTTGACTGAAGACGGAGAAGCCAACGGTCGTTTAAGATGCATTTAAAAGTTCGGGTGAACACATATATGATATAAGTACTTTGGTACATACAATCATTATACATAAAATTCTTTTACCCAAGTTTACTGGGGGCTCTTAAATTTATATGAGCCGTTTTATAGTAAATATGTTTTCTTCCTAGTCGTTGCAAAATCTTTTTCTATTGCTCCTTTTTCGACGCGAGTGTGTGGTCAATAGCCGGATAGCCCATTTTCTCTCTAGTGACCGCTCGAGTTTAGTTCGCTAAACTGGTCGGGATAGGAGGTTGCAGCCGTAGGCTGACCCGCTTGAAGTCTTGAGATCGGATGTGTCATATTAATGCACGACAGAAGCACAAAAGTAAGACCAATTTTCGGATTGGCACCAAATGACTTGATTTAGTTCGGGCGTAAAGTTTTTACTGAAGTTTCCAGCATAAGTCTCATAGTGCAGTGCTGGACACCTTTAGAGATTCATCACAAAAATTCTCAGATATTTCTATATATGCATCGGTTTCGAATTGTGTCTTTGGTCAATAGTTGGGTTGCCTGACTCCTATGCTCGCGTCCTACGTTCTGTTTTGTTCGGCTAGGTGTGCAAAGGGAGAACCACTGCGATTGTGCTTCCAGCTCAAATGGTTAAGCACCTCAGTGGAGAAAGCCGAAAACTAACTGTCACAATGGGCGTAAACTGGTCAGCGATCCGATGACGGTATCAAACTATAGATCGATACCGATTACCCTATGTTAAATGATGGGCCTTTCATAACATTGGCCGAAGTGATAATGGCTAAACTTCGGTCGGTGCCGAACACTAATCGGGGGCTCGTAGCTAGCTTCCCCAGTTTAAAGCTCCTATGACTAAGTGAAAGTTATAAAGACCGCATATCTGATTGCCTCGTTTCTGCTAACACAACCGCCTTCGGGCACTGAGACGTCGGCTAAGGGTTGTCTTGTTATTGCGGAAACACCCTGTGTAGCATCTACAAGGGGGTGGAAGCCGGCGATGGGCTACTTTCAAGTGATAAACGGTCGCAACAGAGTCAAAATAAATATATCATCAGCGTTCGTATTTTATATACAAGGGCTACCTTCCGTAATCATCGTTATAAAGCCATAAATATGCATCAATTTGACTTAATATTTTGGCCAAGCTGGGTTGCCTGGCTCCTGTGCTTACACGTACGTTCCCGATTGTTCGGCTAGACGGTAAAGGGAGCACCTCTATGATTGTTACTACCAGGTCATCCGAGTTAGTACCTCAGACTGGGTGAAGCCTAAAGCTAGCGATCTTAAAGGATATAATTGGCTGGCAACAATGGAAGTGAAAATTTTGGTTCATTAATACCATAGAGTTCGGGAACTTTCCCCAAACTACATCCTCAATATTTTCCTCCCACATTGATTGGAGGTGAGGTTTCGTGATCATGATCAGCATGACAACCTAAATAAAGGAACCGATAGCGGGATTATTTTCATTGGAAGATGTTTCATATCTCTCTGCGTACCTTTGTTTATAAAACCGTATGGCCGGATTGCCTTGTTTTCCATAAATCTTTGCCCTTATAACGACTTTATAAAGCAGGACAAACACTCCCCGGCTTCTGGCCGAGGAGGTTGAAGCCGATGGTCGGTCAACAAAGTTTTATACAATGCGGATCCGAGCATTAATGATGTAAAGTACTTGGATACATAGAATCATTACACATAATTTGTGATATTACTCTGGATATCGATCTTTAATTCGGCCACCCGTGCCCATATTAAGGCTCGGGGCTACTGGGCTTCGGGTTTATCATTCACTAATATTAAAAGGGGCGTATCGATCCCCTGATCTGGTGTTACCACCCAACCAATGTCTCGGGGGCTACTGCATTGCCTATTCAATGCAGAAAATTCAAAGTGCTCAGTGTTCGGCTGGACCGAACTATGGGCAAACACGTCTTCGGACGACAATAAGTACCATCTTGGACTTATTCGGCATCAAGCTAATATATTACGGCGACTTCTCAAAACCTTCTCTCAAGGGCCCGTCCGCCAATCAGTATTACCTCTAATATATTACACTGTGTTTCTATTCCTATGTATGCTGCCGAGCTAGGAGTTAATCCTCAGGCCGATTTCATGACCTGAGTCTCAGAAGCTCCTAGGATCAATGGTTTCATATTTTCCTTCAGGTTCATCTCGGATTTTAGGCCGACAGACACCTTGAGGGCTACTGGCCATACATCTCATCAGCAAATAAATTTATACGCATCGAAAATAAAATCCGCAAACAATCAGCCCATGACCGAGGTGCTGAGCCACCTTGGAAGAAGTTCGACATACAGCTCGGATGCAAGTGGCTGGCTCCTTAGAGGGCATTTCCGGTATTAAGCTCGGCTAAAACTTTTTCAAGACCAAGGTAATCTATGACACCGCGGATACAGTCCAGCGTTGGAGCTCGGATACATTCCGGCGTTGAAGCTCGGAAACGGTCCGACATTGGTGCTCGGTTCCAAAAGATACCTCAAATGCAGTCCGGCGTTGGAGCTCGGACGCGAGAGGACACCGCCGCACAGGAAACACTTCAAACCCGAGGTGGGCGTAAAAATAATAAGGCACTGATAATGGCCAATAAGTTAAATGGGCTCCTCAGGATACCTGACGTGTAAACTTTTTGGATTTACTTCGGCGATCCTCAAGATCGAAGATAATAAGATTTGTTGAACCAGTTTTCAAGACCGACGACCGAAGATGAAGAACAGTTCGGAAGAATTGAGGAGCGTCCCCAACTTGAAGACCGGTTCAGGAGGCTACTGACGGTGTCCTGGACTAGGGGATACTCACCACGTCGTCTCCCGACCAGCTGGATCGGGCCGAGGACCCCATGGCGGTTCACTCATGGGCCACTTCGGGCAGCCCATGCCGCACACGAGGAAGATTCTACAAGACTTGATGATCAAGACAAGGACTCCTCTCCACCAACGTATTCGACTAGGACTCTTGTTATTCTAGGCCTCTGGTACATTATATAAACCGAGGTCAGGCTAGTCGCTAGATTATTATGACATTATTCACCATACTCTCAGGTTTTAGACCACAACATATGATCTCGAGGTAGATCAACTCTGTACGTGATACTCCATCAATATAAACAAGAGCAGGACGTAGTGTTTTACCTCAATCAAAAGGGCCCGAATCTGGGTAAAACATCGTCTCCTTCGTTCCTATTATCATTGATTCGAGAATCCACAACTCGAGACCCCCTATCCTGAGATCTGCCGGTTTTGACACCGACAGTATGGTACTTATCCACGTCAGCTCGGGCAAATGGCCTCCGTCCCCCTCCGTCGCACCCTACCGCCAGGGACCCTGGTGGTAGCCTGTCGAACCCTACCGCCAGAACCCCTGGCGATAGCGAAAGGGTCAAATCCTGAAATTCTTTCCAACCGGGGTCAGATCCCGAATTGGTATGCGAAAAGGGTCAAAACACGAAAATTTGCCTATAGGGGCTACTGGGGCTTCTGCGCCCGTGGTCCATGTGCCAGGCTCCCGTATTCTTCATCGTTTGCTCGATGCTCTCCACCCAGAGATGATGGCCTGCCTGAAGGCAATTGAATTTGCGGCTGAAGTTGGAATGGGTTGCATCATTAAGGAGACGGATGCTTACGTACTCATGGTCGCTCTGCAGTAAAACTAATATGATGCATCATGTCATTGAGGGAAATACCTCTCTGTTCTATAGATTTATTTCCATTTCGAGATCCTACAATGTACTGTAAGCATGTGTGTAATTTCGTAGCTCATGCTTGTAGCTACCCATGGAGCTCATATGGCTCCTGGTGCTGCCTTGTAGGGGCACGATCATGTATAATAGTTTCAGAAATCATATCACCGTATCAGCTATGCAACAGAAATGCATCACTTAGTCAGAATGCATATCACCGTATAAAATTCAGTATTATATGTATCTTTTGTTTAGAAAACATGTGAATACTTCGGCAAACTAACAATCAGGGACTTGATGCAAGAAGTAATGACAACAAGACAGGGTGTAAACCTGTGCAGGAGTAATAATGCAACGCGGGTCCCTTGCAGTTTTTGAGTTTAGAGTTCAAGCAAATCTACATGAGGCAGCTGATATCTTTATGTTGCAAACTCAGCGCTCTCTTCTGCGTGATCTCCAGCGCTGCTTGCTTCCTTTTGTTGGAAAATTAGTTCCGTCTCCAGGGTATCCAGCATACCCGAGCAAGATGGCAACATACTCAGAGAGTAACATGAAGAAGCCAAAAAGGTTGAGCATACCGGACTTCTGCCTCTAGCGAAGCAAAGTGTCAATGAAGGTCGAATGGCGTTTGATTTTTGGAGCAGGATCCACTTCGCACACACACCCTGAATTCCCTCTGCCTCCCAAGCCGAACCCATGAACCTGAAAAGAGATATACACTCGACATGTCCATGAGCAAGGAAGTAGGAATGCCTATGTGAGAAGAGAGAAGAGGCTTGGGTGTTGCCTTGCATTGGCTCCTAGTACCACCTTGTATTGGCATGATCATCTAGATGACTCTGTATCTTCTCACATGTGGTGGCCGACGATTTGGTGGCACCGACCAATATGTTAATAAAGCCCACTGGTTCCTGTAAAAGGAAAATGAATATCCTACAGCCAAGGCATAAGTGAGGCATGTGGTGGTCCATGCAAATGTGAGTATCACTAAACTGTGGATGGGTTATCTGATCCTACATATTGTTGGGGAATGTAGCATGCAATTTCAAAAAAAATCCTATGCTCACGCAAGATCTATCTAGAAGATGCATAGCAACGAGAGGGGAGAGTGTGTCCACGTACCATCGTAGACCGAAAGCGGGACAACGCGGTTGATGTAGTCGAACTTCTTCTCGTTTCGAGCACCAAATGTACGGCACCTCCGAGTTTTGCACACGTTCAGCTCGATGACATCCCTCAAACTCTTGATCCAGCAAAGTGTCAAGGGAGAGTTTCGTCAGCACGATGGCGTGGTGACGGTGATGGTGAAGTGATCCGCGCATGACTTCGCCTAAGCACTACGATAATATGACCGGAGAAGTAAACTGTGGAGGGAGGCGCCGCACACAGCTAACAGATGTCTACTCTCAGTTCTTGAGTTATGATGGCAGATTGCAGTTTTATCCACACTGCCTATTTTCCTTATGAGTTGTTTGCTTCTATACAAAGGTATCATTGAACAGATTGACAAGTACAGGCTCTTTTGGAGACGCAAAGATCTGGAGAAGAAAAACTCACCTTTGGCGGCATGGAACTAGTCTACAGACCTAAAGACAGAGGTGGGCTGGGCATACTGAATTTGTCTTTGCAGATTGCCCGTCTTCTCTTGAAAATGATGCACAAATTTATCAATCACATGGATATCCCATGGGTCAACATGGTTTGGGAAGTGTACTATGGCCAGGGATTTCAACCTACTGTTGCACTACATACTTCTTTCTGGTGGTGAGATTGTATGAAGCTTTTTCTTACTTATAAAGCACTTGCTACCAGCACTCTTCAGAATGGCCAGACTCTCCAATTCTGGTCTGACAACTGGTCTGGGGAGCCCCTGCTCCAAAATTGGCCTCGCCTTCACTCCTTTGCTATCAACAAGTAGATCACCATTTTAGAATTATATCAATCAGAGGACTTAGCAAGTCTCTTCCATCTACCTCTGTCTGAGGAGGCTTATGAACAGTTCCAGGAACTTGAGATACTGCTTCAACATCTAATTATCACCACAGACGCTGATCGGTGGCAATTACCTAAGGGCTCAAATCACTACAATGTTTCTAAACTCTATAGATTACTTGTCGCTGCACTTGAGGTTTTGCCAGTGGTCAAATGGATTTGGAAAACATGCTGCCAGCTAAAGCACAAGATCTTCTATTGGCTCCTCACAAATGATAGGTTAAACACACTCGCTCTCTCCTTCAAAGAAAACAGTTCTCTATTCAGGATTACACTTGTGTGTTGTGTAGCATGCAGGTTATGGAAACCAGAGATAATCTATTCTTCCATTGCCTCTTTGCACAACTATGTTGGTCATAACTTTGCCCATTTTACTAAACTGGATGGATGGCTTCATTTTACTAAACTTCTTTCATATGGAAAGTCTTTTCCAACGACACTATGTTGACAGTACCCAGGCCCAGGATAATTTGACTTACTTATCGTCGACATTGCTTTCAGTGCCCACGCGGGCTTACATTCAGCGACAAATCGAAACAATGGACCTCTGTGGCCAGTTTAAAACGACAGTGAAATAGACAGGAGAAGATATGCACATCAAACGGCTGATGTAAAATCTTATTTTTCTTCTCTCCTTTCTTTGACAACATTTGTAGGTGCCTAGTTGGGAGCTATGGCCGTGGCATCCCCAAACCGTTACGTCCACAGCTCATGCGAGGACCATTCGATAGTGACAGATAAACTACAGGACAATTGAAGTCCTCATGTCTCACTTCGTCACTTGTTTGTTACAGAAATATCAGCCAATGGCGACAACAGATATTTTCAGAACAACACAAAAGAAAAGCCTGTTTTCATCATTCCTTTCCCACAAATGTATACTAAACTCTATTTTGTCCAACTAGAACCGCTGAATTCGAAGTTCACTTTGCAAAGCAATGAGCACATCTGCGACATAGAATGTGATTTTGATGGGTTATTAGAGCAAAAAACAAGCACTTCAGAAGGGTACAGACATTCATGGGGTTCATCCTGGGAAGAATGCGTCGATGATATTGGCATTGCACATGCATATGCTTAGTGGTCTACATAGGAACCGCATTGCACATGCATATGCTTAGTGGTCTACATAGGAACCGTCAACGCGTCTACTATCTAGTATCTACAAAAAAAATGGCCAAGGGAGCACCACTAATGGAACCTACTGCACATGGTATGATAAGTGGTAAATGGCTAGCATCTCATTATCCTTCCATCGTATGCAGCCATGCAAGCGGTTTCTGTGGCGAGGTTATCCTCAGCCGCTGCTCATCTTGCACAATCTGCGGTTTGTAGTTCTGCCTTTTGTAGCTACTATGGCATGCCTGATTGCTGGATGAGCCGCAGGACACCCCTGTAACTGCATCCCCAAAGGGCAGCTGAGTTTCTGAAACCGGGAGCCCTTGAAAGAATTTCAATGCTAAATCCAGCCTCTCATGATCTCGCATCAGCGGAAGCTTGTGGAAAGAATCTCAAAGGAAGGTCCCTTATTCGCATACCACTTCCCCAGTACGATGCAAGAGTCAAACCAAATATTGCCATGACAACAACAGAACATGCTGCAGGAACTGCCTGACTAATTCCAAGAAACTGGGTAGCAAGAAGCCCAGCTAGGGTGGAGCTCTGCATTCCAGTACACACTGATATAGTCCTACAAACTGGTTCTTCTTGCCTACACATAAGGGCAGAAAGTAAGTTAGCCAAACAGCATCAAGGAACTTCAGAAGTATAGTTTTATGCCAAAAATAGATTGCTGACTCAAAACGTAATGTAACAGAAGCCACTAATGAGGATGTGATACTATTTGACCTTTCCAGACACAGGATGAAGGTACCAAATGCTGCAAATAACAGGCCATATATCACGATCGTAACCACATTGAATTAAGTTCCAGTTTTGGAAATTAATGGCCATGACAAATGTGAACAGGAAAAATGATCACCTTTTCTAATAGGTTAGATTAAAGGAATAATTCAGGTAAAATATACAAATATGGGACCACAAGACTTGTCACTGGCATATAAACATAATATGAAATATGATATGTCTAACACATTTCGCTATTTTAAGCAAGAATTTCAACATATGTTTTCAAAAGGAAACTACTTGACTGAAGCTCAAAGTGACTAACACAAAAAGTAAATGACAGAATTTACTTATTTAGTGAAATCGGTCAAGATTTCCCTAGAGGCAGATTATCATTTCCTCTTAGATGATAAATAGGAGGCGCAGACATAACAGAAAGCAGCATCACAGAAAAAGATTAAATCGTGCTTTAGCAAGATCGTGGGCAAAAAATCAGTTATGCAGGAAGAGCATTAGAAATGAATAAAAGTGTAATCATGGCATTTAATGATTACCTCAACTGAGGCAACTTGGAAACCCAGTAACCCACAACAAAGGCCGCAATGTGGAAAGTCACTATGGGGAGAAGTAACATGAATCCCTGTGATGAGAGGAGCATGGTCCTATTTATAGCAAGAGGGCTCCCAATACAGAGTGATGTGCACACCATAGCAACAAATGGCATCACTGGTTGTATGACATTAACCACTGGTTTTGCATAGGTATTCAGAAGGAGACCTAGTGTCACGGGCAGAAGAACCACCTGGGGAAAAAAATCGGAAATCAGTGTAAAATCAAAGAAAGACATTGCTAATTAGCAAGAAACCACCTGGAACAGGAACAATTTCATTACCTGGAGAATCGATTTCGCCATTGCAATTCCATTAACCGGGACCACTGAACCAATCAACAAACCAGTGAGAATAGGTGTCACAATCACCGAAGATATGGTGGAGTAGGTTGTGAGCAGAATACTCAACGCAACATCTCCTTTCCCCAGGAAGCTAGCATAGCTCGAAAGCTGCGCACCCGAGACACAGCATGTAAGCATGAAACCCGCGAAGAAGGCTGATGGCATCCGGAACACCCTTGCGATTAGCACCCCCAGCAGCGGCTTCAGCATGTACTGGGCCATGTACCCAATCGACAGCGGCACAGGCCTGGATTTGGGAACACAACACACGACCAGACAAAGAATGGTTTCACATTTGCTCTATGATCTTGGGTGAAGCAGTAGAAGAGCGAAAAATATACCTCTTGAAGGCCAGAGCGAAGTCGTCGAAGGATAGTTTGATGCCAATGGAGAGCATAATGCCCCCAAGTGCAGGTGCGTACAGCTCCTTGGACACCCTGAAAAAGGACTTACAATAATCAAATCAATCAATGACCATGTGCTGCTAGCTGTGCAAAATTCCAAGCAAAGAATCTTCTTGAAGCGTCCAGTGGATGCTTGGCTCACCAGGAGAAGGTGGCAGGGTTGCCGAGGGCGGCGACGGCCGTGGCGACGACGACGAGCGGGAGCAGTGCGGAGACCGCCTCCGAGGGGTCCACGGCCCCCTCCGCGTCGGACGGGGAGGCATCGGCCTCGGCGCTGAAGGAGAGCAGCCAGGCGCTCCCCTCGCGGCGCGGCCAGCCGACGCGGCCGAGCGACGGCGCGGAGCAGAAGGTGGTGGGCGCCGCCGCCCGCCGCCGCCGGAGGAGGGACGCTGGGGAGGCGCACGGCTGCGGCGGGGAAGAGATGAAGCGCAGGGGGCGGAGAGGACGGTGCGAGTTGGCGTGGGCCAGTGCGTAGCGAGAGGGGAGGGAGGAGGAGGCGGCCACCACGGCGACGGACATGGCGACGGCGAGAGGCGGTGTGAACCGGATTGGGTGGTCGAGGAGGAGGGGCGTGGGCACCTCGAGAAGATAGAATGGAGGAGGTGCCCGTGTATGTTTGGGCGCGCTCGACCGGACCAGGTGTGCGCTCCCCGATTTGGCACCTGTCTTTCCAAGGTGGGTTTTTTTTCTAGGGGTTTCCTTTTTTTTAGGGTTCTAGGGGTTTCCAAGGTGGTGCCTAAACCTTCCCTAAAAAAAAAGGTGGTGCCTAAACCTGATCATACCATAGACTAGGCCCAGTTCCCGGCCGAGCCGGGCCGGGCTTCACAAAGCCCAAGACAATCCAGGCTTGAGCCCGAACCGAAGCCTGAAAATGTGTCTCCTCATGCCTAAGCTTGGCCTGAATGCAAGCCCAAAAGCCTGGCCTGAATGTTGTTTTTCTGTTAGTGCACGTGTAAGCCTGGTCTGAAACCCGAAAACCCTATCAAAAACTTGAAACAAGGTAACCCGAACTTGGCCCAAATATTCTTTTCGGCTGCAAAACGAAGCGACGGCCTCATGAGGTCCTGGTTTTTCGAGTTGGGCAGCTGATACGTCTCCGTCGTATCTATAATTTTTGATTGTTCCATGCCAATATTATACAACTTTCATATACTTTTAACAACTTTTTATATCATTTTTGGGGACTAACATATTAATCCAGTGCCCAGTGCCACTTCCTGTTTGTTGGATGTTTTTCGTTTCGCAGTAAATCCAGTTAAACGGAGTCCAAACGGGATAAAAACTGACGGAGTTTTTTTGGAATATATGTGATTTTTTGGAAGAAAAATCAACGCGAGACGATGCCCGAGGGGGGCACGAGGTAGGGGCGAGCCCCAGGGGGTCAGGCGCGTCCTGGGCCCTCGTGGCCATCCCGTAAGGCGGTTGATACCCTTCTTTCGCCGCAAGAAAGCTAATATCCGGATAGAGATCGTGTTAAAATTTCAGCCCAATCGGAGTTACGGATCTCCGGGAATATAAGAAACGGTGAAAGGGCAGAATCTGAGAACGCAGAAACAGAGAGAGACAAAGAGACAAATCCAATCTCGGAGGGCTCTCGCCCCTCCCATGCCATGGAGGCCATGGACCAGAGGGGAAACCCTTCTCCCATCTAGGGAGAAGGTCAAGGAAGAAGAAGAAGGAGGGGGGGCTCTCTCCCCCTCGCTTCCCGTGGCGCCGGAACACCGCTGGGGGCCATCATCATCACCACAATCTACACCAACACCTCCGCCATCTTCACCAACATCTCCATCACCTTTCTCCCTCTATCTACAGCGGTCAACTCTCCCGCAACCCGTTGTACCCTCTATTTGAACATGGTGTTTTATGCTTTATATTATTATCCAATGATGTGTTACCATCCTATGATGTCTGAGTAGATTTTCATTGTCCTATCGGTGGTTGATGAATTGCTATGATTGATTTAATTTGTGTGTGGTTATGTTGTTGTCCTTTGGTGCCCATCATATGAGCGCGCGCGTGGATCACACTATAGGGTTAGTTGTATGTTGATAGGACTATGTATTGGAGGGCAAGAGTGACAGAAGCTTCAACCTAGCATAGAAATTGATGCATACGGGATTGAAGGGGGACCAATATATCTTAATGCTATGGTTGGGTTTTACCTTAATGAACGTTAGTAGTTGCGGATGCTTGCTAATAATTCCAATCATAAGTGCATAGAATTCCAAGTCAGGGATGACATGCTAGCAGTGGCCTCTCCCACATAAAAACTTGCTATCGGTCTAGTAAAGTAGTCAATTGCTTAGGGACAAGTTCGTAACTCCTACCACCACTTCTCCACACTCGCTATATTTACTTTATTGTTTCTTTATCTAAACAGCCCCTACTTCTTATTTACGTTCTATTTATTATCTTGCAAACCTATCCAAAAACACCTACAAAGTACTTCTAGTTTCATACTTGTTCTAGGTAAAGCGAATGTTAAGCGTGCGTAGAGTTGTGTCAGTGGCCCATAGAACTTGAGGGAATATTTGTTCTACCTTTAGCTCCTCGTTGGGTTTGACACTCTTACTTACCGAAAGAGGCTACAATTGATCCCCTATACTTATGGGTTATCAAGACCTTTTTCTGGCACCGTTGCCGGGGAGCAATAGCGTGGGGTGAATATTCTCGTGTGTGCTTGTTTACTTTATCAGTAAGTAATTTTTATTTGCTGTTCTAAGTTGTTTTCTATCTTTAGTTATGGGTAGGAAACGCAAAATACCAAAAAAATTAGTTGTACCTGCTACACCATCCTGCTGAACCTTTTTACTTGGATCATCTTCGATCCCTTTGTGCTCGTGCTGAAACCCCATCTAGCTTAGTTGAGGGCAAATGTTTAGATGAGCATGCTTGTTATGCGCGACACTGCTTATCTCGAAAAGGGGAACTTTTACTAGATCAAATTCATCGTTTGCAGTGCTATGCTTGGAGTTTATGTGAAATATATGATGTTACTTGTTGTTCTGAAAACCCTAAGAAACACCTTACCTGCCAATGTGAGTTTAGCGATAATGGAATCGTATCTTCGTATGCTAAGAATGTTTATAATTACTATGATGTTCAACAAATTGAAGAATTTTTTGCTTTTAAGGGTGCTTATGAAATTGCTTCTTTGATTGAAAAGTATGATGCTACTCTTTACAAATCTGAAAATTTTGCCATACTTAAATATTGTTATGATAATTATGCTTCTAATGCCTATGTTAAACCATATATTGAGGACTCATCCGCTGTCCAAGAAGAGACTAATATTTTGCAGGGGTCTATGAAAGAAGAAATTGATGAAACTGTGAGCTCATTGGATGAAAAAGATGAGGAGGAGAGCGAAGAACAAAAGGAGGAAGAGCAGATTGATCACCGGTGCCCACCTTCTAATGAGAGTAACTCTTTATCCCATACTATGTTTAATTTCCCTTCGTGCTTACAGAAGGATGAATGCTATGATAATTGTTATGAGCCCTTTAATTCGTTTGAAATATCCCTTTTTGATGAACTTGATGCTTGCTATGTTTGTGGCCAAGATGCCAATATGAATTATGCTTATGGAGATGAACTTGCTATAGTTCCTTATGTTAAACATGATATTGTTACTATTGCACCTACGCATGATAGTCCTATTATCTTTTTGAATTCTCCCAACTACACTACATCGGAGAAGTTTACCCTTATTAAGGATTATATTGATGGGTTGCGTTTTACTATTACACATGATGATTTTGATAGATATAATATGCATGTGCTTGCTGCTCCTACTTGCAATTATTATGAGATAAGAACTACATCTCCGCCTCTTTATGTTTCCAATATGATAAAATTGCAAGAAACTATTTATACTATGCATTGGCCTTTACTATGTGTGCATGAATTGTCCTTTTATAACATGCCGATGCATAGGAAGAGAGTTAGACTGCGTCATTGCTTGATATATGTTACTTTGTGCTCACTACTAAATTACAAATCATTTTTGATTCAAATTGTCTTTGATATACCTTGGGATCCGGGTGGATCTATTACTTGAGCACTATATGCCTATCTTAATGGCTTTAAAGAAAGCGCTGCCAGGGAGACAACCCGGAAGTTATGTTGTGTGATTTTATAAATTTTAAAAATAAAAATAATGTGCCAAGGTTTGCCTTTAGGATGTTTACAGTGCTTGTTCGTTTGTGTGGTGCAGGACAGAAACTTTGGCTGTAGTGCGTGATTTTAATTTTTTTACTGGAACGTCAAACGGTTCTGAAACTTTTTGCACTGTCTTTCTATAAATTTTTTTTATTTTTACTAATTTTGGTAGAATTTTTGGAGTACCAGAGGTATGGTGAATGTTCAGATTATTACAGACTATTCTGTTTTAGACAGATTCTGTTTTTGATGCATAGTTTGCTTGTTTTAATGGAACTATCGATTTATATCAGTGGATTAAGCCATGGAAAAGTTATATTACAGTATCTATAATGCAAAAACAAAATATGAATTGGTTTGCAATAGTACTTAGAGTAGTGATTTGCTTTATTAAACTAACAGATCTTACCGAGTTTTCTGTTGAGTTTTGTGTGGATGAAGTGTTCGAAGATCGAGAAGGTCTCGATGTGAGAAGAAGGAAGAGAGGTAAGATCTCAAGCTTGGGGATGCCCGAGGCACCCCAAGTAAATATTCAAGGAGACTCAAGCGTCTAAGCTTGGGGATGCCCTGGAAGGCATCCCATCTTTCTTCAACAAGTATCAGTATGTTTTCGGATTCGTTTCGTTCATGCGATATGTGCAATCTGAGAGCGTCTTTTGCATTTAGTTTTCATTTTTATTTTATGCACCATGCTGGTATGAGATAGTCCTTGGTTAATTTATAAAATGCTCTTTGCACTTCACTTAAATCTTTTGATTATGGCTTTATAGAATGCTTCATGTGCTTCACTTATATCATTTAAAGTTTGGATTGCCTGTTCCTCTTCACATAGAAAACCGTCATTTATAGAATGCTCTTTTGCTTCACTTATATTTGTTAGAGTGTGGGCATATCTTTTGTAGAAAGAATTAAACTCTCTTGCTTCACTTATATCTATTTAGAGAGATGGTAGGAATTGGTCATTCACATGGTTAGTCGTAAAATCCTATATAAAACTTGTAGATCACTGAATATGATGTGTTTGATTCCTTGCAATAGTTTTGCTATATAAAGGTGGTGATATTAGAGTCGTGCTAGTTGAGTAATTGTGAAATTGAAAAATACTTGTGTTGAGGTTTGCAAGTCCCGTAGCATGCACGTATGGTGAACCGGTATGTAACGAAGTTGGAGCATGAGGTATTTATTGATTGTCTTCCTTATGAGTGGCGGTCGGGGACGAGCAATGGTCTTTTCCTACCAATCTATCTCCCTAGGGGCATGCGTAGTAGTACTTTGCTTCGAGGGCTAACAAACTTTTGCAATAAGTATGTGAGTTCTTTATGACTAATGTTGAGTCCATGGATTGTACGCACTCTCACCCTTCCATCATTGCTAGCCTCTTCGGTACCGTGCATTGCCCTTTCTCACCTCGAGAGTTGGTGCAAACTTCGTCGGTGCATCCAAACCCCGTGATACGATACGCTCTATCACACATAAGCCTCCTTATATCTTCCTCAAAACAGCCACCGTACCTACCTATTATGGCATTTCCATAGCCATTCCGAGATATATTGCCATGCAACTTCCATCATCATCATATACATGACTTGAGCATTTATTGTTATATTACTTTGCATGATCGTAAGATAGCTAGCATGATGTTTTCATGGCTTGTCCGTTTTTTGATGCCATTGCTATGCTAGATCATTGCACATCTCGTTACACTGCCGGAGGCATTCATATAGAGTCATATCTTTGTTCTAGTATTGAGTTCTAATATTGATTTGTAAGTAAATGAAAGTGTGATGATCATCATCATTAGAGCATTTCCGCAGTGAGGAAAGGATGATGGAAACTATGATTGTTGGGGAACGTAGTAATTTCAAAAAAAATTCCTACGCACACGCAAGATCATGGTGATGCATAGCAACGAGAGGGGAGAGTGTGATCTACGTACCCTTGTAGATCGACAGCGGAAGCGTTATGACAACGCGGTTGATGTAGTCGTACGTCTTCATGGCCCGACCGATCATGCACCGAAACTACGGCACCTCCGAGTTTTAGCACACGTTCAGTTCGATGACGATTCCCGGACTCCGATCCAGCAAAGTGTCGGGGAAGAGTTCCGTCAGCACGATGGCATGGTGACGATCTTGATGTACTACTGTCGCAGGGCTTCGCCTAAGCACCGCTACAATATTATTGAGGACTATGGTGGCAGGGGGCGCCGCACACGGCTAAGAATATGATCACGTGGATCAACTTGTGTGTTTCTAGGGTGCCCCTGCCTCCGTATATAAAGGTTCAAGAGAGGAGGAGGCCGGCTGGCCCCTATGGCGCGCCAAGGAGGAGTCCTCCTCCTAGTAGGAGTAGGACTCCAACTAGGAGGGGGAAAGAAGTGGGGAGGGAGAAGGAAAGGGGGGCGCCGCCCCCCTCTCCTAGTCCAATTCGGACCAGGGGGGAGGAGGCGCACGGCCCACCTTTGGCTGCCCCTCTCTCTCTCCACTAAGGCCCATATGGCCCATTACTTCTCCCGGGGGGTTTCCGGTAACCCTCCGGCTTTCCGGTTTTCTCTGAAATCACCCGGAACACTTCCGGTGTCCGAATATAGCCGTCCAATATATCAATCTTTATGTCTCGACCATTTCGAGACTCCTCGTTATGTCCGTGATCACATCCGGGACTCCGAACAACCTTCGGTACATCAAAACGTATAAACTCATAATATAACTGTCATCGAAACCTTAAGCGTGCGGACCCTAGGGGTTCGAGAACAATGTAGACATGTCTCCGGTCAATAACCAATAGCGGGACCTGGATGCCCATATTGGCTCCTACATATTCTACGAAGATCTTTATCGGTCAGACCGCATAACAACATACGTTGTTCCCTTTGTCATCGGTATGTTACTTGCCCGAGATTCGATCATCGGTATCTAATACCTAGTTCAATCTCGTTACCGGCAAGTCTCTTTACTCGTTCTGTAATGCATCATCTCGCAACTAACTCATTAGTTGCATTGCTTGCAAGGCTTAAGTGATGTGCATTACTGAGAGGGCCCAGAGATACCTCTCCGACGATCGGAGTGACAAATCCTAATCTCGAAATACGTCAACCCAACATGTACCTTTGGAGACACCTATAGAGTACCTTTATAATCACCCAGTTACGTTGTGACGTTTGGTAGCACACAAAGTGTTCCTCCGGCACACGGGAGTTACATAATCTCATAGTCATAGGAACATGTATAAGTCATGAAGAAAGCAATAGCAACATACTAAACGATCGGATGCTAAGCTAATGGAATGGGTCATGTTAATCAGATCATTCAACTAATGATGTGATCCCGTTAATCAAATGACAACTCTTTGTCAATGGTTAGGAAACATAACCATCTTTGATTAACGAGCTAGTCAAGTAGAGGCATACTAGTGACACTCTGTTTGTCTATGTATTCACACATGTATTATGTTTCCGGTTAAAACAATTCTAGCATGAATAATAAACATTTATCATGATATAAGGAAATAAATAATAACTTTATTATTGCCTCTAGGGCATATTTCCTTCAGTCTCCCACTTGCACTAGAGTCAATAATCTAGATTACACAGTAATGATTCTAACACCCATGGAGCTTTGGTGCTGATCATGTTTTTCTCGTGGAAGAGGCTTAGTCAACGGGTCTGCTACATTCAGCTCCGTATGTATCTTGAAAATCTCTATGTCTCCCACCTGGACTAGATCCCGGATGGAATTGAAGCGTCTCTTGATGTGCTTGGTTCTCTTGTGAAATCTGGATTCCTTTGCCAAGGCAATTGCACCAGTATTGTCACAAAAGATTTTCATTGGACCCGATGCACTAGGTATGACACCTAGATCGGATATGAACTCCTTCATCCAGACTCCTTCGTTTGCTGCTTCCGAAGCAGCTATGTACTCTGCTTCACATGTAGATCCCGCCATGATGCTTTGTTTTGAACTGCACCAACTGACAGCTCCACCGTTTAATGTAAACACGTATCCGGTTTGCGATTTAGAATCGTCCGGATCAGTGTCAAAGCTTGCATCAACGTAACCGTTTACAATGAGCTCTTTGTCACCTCCATATACGAGAAACATATCCTTAGTCCTTTTCAGGTATTTCAGGATGTTCTTGACCGCTGTCCAGTGATCCACTCCTGGATTACTTTGGTACCTCCCTGCTAAACTTATAGCAAGGCACACATCAGGTCTGGTACACAGCATTGCATACATGATAGAGCCTATGGCTAAAGCATAGGGAACACCTTTCATTTTCTCTCTATCTTCTGCAGTGGTCGGGCATTGAGTCTGACTCAACTTCACACCTTGTAACACAGGCAAGAACCCTTTCTTTGCTTGATCCATTTTGAACTTCTTCAAAATCTTGTCAAGGTATGTGCTTTGTGAAAGTCCAATTAAGCGTCTTGATCTATCTCTATAGATCTTTATGCCTAATATGTAAGCAGCTTCACCGAGGTCTTTCATTGAAAAGCTCTTATTCAAGTATCCCTTTATGCTATCCAGAAATTCTATATCATTTCCAATCAGTAATATGTCATCTACATATAATATCAGAAATGCTACAGAGCTCCCACTCACTTTCTTGTAAATACAGGCTTCTCCGAAAGTCTGTATAAAACCAAATGCTTTGATCACACTATCAAAGCGTTTATTCCAACTCCGAGAGGCTTGCACCAGTCCATAAATGGATTGCTGGAGCTTGCACACTTTGTTAGCTCCCTTTGGATCGACAAAACCTTCCGGTTGCATCATATACAACTCTTCTTCCAGAAATCCATTCAGGAATGGAGTTTTGACATCCATCTGCCAAATTTCATAATCATAAAATGCGGCAATTGCTAACATGATTCGGACAGACTTAAGCATCGCTACGGGTGAGAAGGTCTCATCGTAGTCAACCCCTTGAACTTGTCGAAAACCTTTTGCGACAAGTCGAGCTCTGTAGACAGTAATATTACCGTCAGCGTCAGTCTACTTCTTGAAAATCCATTTATTCTCAATTGCTTGCCGATCATCGGGCAAGTCAACCAAAGTCCATACTTTGTTCTCATACATGGATCCCATCTCAGATTTCATGGCTTCAAGCCATTTTGCGGAATCTGGGCTCACCATCGCTTCTTCATAGTTCGTAGGTTCATCATGATCTAGCAGCATGATTTCCAGAACAGGATTACCGTACCACTCTGGCGCGGATCTCACTCTGGTTGATCTACGAGGTTCAGTAGTATCTTGTCCTGAAGTTTCATGATCATTATCATTAGATTCCTCACTAATTGGTGTAGGTGTCGCAGAAACAGTTTTCTGTGATGTACTACTTTCCAATAAGGGAGCAGGTACATTTACCTCATCAAGTTCTACTTTCCTCCCACTCACATCTTTCGAGAGAAACTCCTTCTCTAGAAAGTTTCCGAATTTAGCAACAAAAGTCTTGCCTTCGGATCTGTGATAGAAGGTGTATCTAATAGTTTCCTTTGGATATCCTATGAAGACACATTTCTCCGATTTGGGTTCGAGCTTATCAGGTTGAAGCTTTTTCACATAAGCATCACAGCCCCAAACTTTCAGAAACGACAACTTTGGTTTCTTGCCAAACCATAGTTCATAAGGTGTCGTCTCAACGGATTTCGATGGTGCCCTATTTAACATGAATGCGGCCGTCTCTAAAGCATAACCCCAAAACGATAGCGGTAAATCAGTAAGAGACATCATAGATCGCACCATATCTAGTAAAGTACGATTACGACGTTCGGACACACCATTACGTTGTGGTGTTCCGGGTGGCGTGAGTTGCGAAACTATTCCGCATTGCTTCAAATGTACACCAAACTCGTAACTCAAATATTCTCCTCCACGATCAGATCGTAGAAACTTTATTTTCTTGTTACGATGATTTTCAACTTCACTCTGAAATTCTTTGAACTTTTCAAATGTTTCAGACTTATGTTTCATTAAGTAGATATACCCATATCTGCTTAAGTCATCTGTGAAGGTGAGAAAATAACGAAATCCTCCACGAGCCTCAATATTCATCGGACCACATACATCTGTATGTATGATTTCCAACAAATCTGTTGCTCTCTCCATAGTACCGGAGAACGGTGTTTTAGTCATCTTGCCCATGAGGCACGGTTCGCAAGTACCAAGTGATTCATAATCAAGTGGTTCCAAAAGTCCATCAGTATGGAGTTCCTTCATGCGCTTTACGCCGATATGACCTAAATGGTAGTGCCACAAATAAGTTGCACCATAATTATCAACACTACATCTTTTGGCTTCAACATTATGAATATGTGTATCACTACTATCGAGATTCAATAAGAATAGACCACTCTTCAAGGGTGCATGACCATAAAAGATATTACTCATATAAATAGAACAACCATTATTCTCTGATTTAAATGAATAACCGTCTCGCATTAAACAAGATCCAGATATAATGTTAATGCTCAACGCTGGCACCAAATAACAATTATTTAGGTCTAATACTAATCCTGAAGGTAGATGTAGAGGTAGCGTGCCGACCGCGATCACATCGACTTTGGAACCGTTTCCCACGCGCATCGTCACCTCGTCCTTAGCCAATCTTCGCTTAATCTGTAGTCCTTGTTTCGAGTTGCAAATATTAGCAACAGAACCAGTATCAAATACCCAGGTGCTACTACGAGCATTAGTAAGGTACACATCAATAACATGTATATCACATATACCTTTGTTCACCTTGCCATCCTTCTTATCCGCCAAATATTTGGGGCAGTTCCGCTTCCAGTGACCAGTCTGCTTGCAGTAGAAGCACTCAGTTTCAAGCTTAGGTCCAGACTTGGGTTTATTCTCTTGAGCAGCAACTTGCTTGCCGTTTTTCTTGAAGTTCCCCTTCTTCTTCCCTTTGCCCTTTTTCTTGAAACTAGTGGTCTTGTTGACCATCAACACTTGATGCTCCTTTTTGATTTCTACCTCCGCAGCTTTCAGCATTGCGAAGAGCTCAGGAATAGTCTTGTTCATCCCTTGCATATTATAGCTCATCACAAAGCTCTTGTAGCTTGGTGGCAGTGATTGGAGAATTCTATCAATGACGCAATCATCTGGAAGATTAACTCCCATCTGAATCAAGTGATTATTATACCCAGACATTTTGAGTATATGCTCACTGACAGAACTGTTCTCCTCCATCTTGCAGCTATAGAACTTATTGGAGACTTCATATCTCTCAATTTGGGCATTTGCTTGAAATATTAACTTCAACTCCTGGAACATCTCATATGCTCCATGACGTTCAAAACGTCGTTGAAGTCCCGATTCTAAGCCATAAAGCATGGCACACTGAACTATCGAGTAGTCATCAGCTTTGCTCTGCTAGACGTTCATAACATCTGGTGTTGCTCCAGCAGCAGGCCTGGCACCCAGCGGTGCTTCCAGGATGTAATTCTTCTGTGCAGCAATGAGGATAATCCTCAAGTTACGGACCCAGTCTGTGTAATTGCTACCATCATCTTTCAACTTTGCTTTCTCAAGGAACGCATTAAAATTCAACGGAACAACAGCACGGGCCATCTATCTACAATCAAACATACATAAGCAAGATACTATCAGGTACTAAGTTCATGATAAATTTAAGTTCAATTAATCAAATTAGTTAAGAACTCCCACTTAGATAGACATCCCTCTAATCCTCTAAGTGATCACGTGATCCAAATCAACTAAACCATGTCCGATCATCACGTGAGATGGAGTAGTTTCATTGGTGAATGTCACTATGTTGATCATATCTACTATATGATTCACGCTCGACCTTTCGGTCTCCGTGTTCCGAGGCCATATCTGTATATGCTTGGCTCATCAAGTATAACCTGAGTATTCCGCGTGTGCAACTGTTTTGCACCCGTTGTATTTGAACGTAGAGCCTATCACACCCGATCATCACGTGGTGTCTCAGCACGAAGAACTTTCGCAACGGTGCATACTCAGGGAGAACACTTCTTGATAATTTTAGTGAGAGATCATCTTATAATGCTACCGTCAATCAAAGCAAGATAAGATGCATAAAAGATAAACATCACATGCAATCAATATAAGTGATATGATATGGCCATCATCATCTTGTGCCTGTGATCTCCATCTCCGAAGCACCGTCATGATCACCATCGTCACCGGCGCGACACCTTGATCTCCATCGTAGCATCATTGTCGTCTCGCCAATCTTATGCTTCCACGACTATCGCTACCATTTAGTGATAAAGTAAAGCATTACTGCGCGATTGCATTGCATACAATAAAGCGACAACCATATGGCTCCTGCCAATTGCCGATAACTCGGTTACAAAACATAATCATCTCATACAATAAAATCAGCATCATGTCTTGACCATATCACATCACAACATTGAAGGAAATATGCCCTAGAGGCAATAATAAAGTTATTATTTATTTCCTTATATCATGATAAATGTTTATTATTCATGCTAGAATTGTATTAACCGGAAACATAATACATGTGTGAATACATAGACAAACAGAGTGTCACTAGTATGCCTCTACTTGACTAGCTCGTTAATCGAAGATGGTTATGTTTCCTAACCATGAACAAAGAGTTGTTATTTGATTAACAAGGTCACATCATTAGTTGAATGATCTGATTGACATGACCCATTCCATTAGCTTAGCACCCGATCTTTTAGTATGTTGCTATTGCTTTCTTCATGACTTATACATGTTCCTATGACTATGAGATTATGCAACTCCCGTTTGCCGGAGGAACACTTTGTGTGCTACCAAACGTCACAACGTAACTGGGTGATTATAAAGGAGCTCTACAGGTGTCTCCAATGGTAGATGTTGGGTTGGCGTATTTCGAGAATAGGATTTGTCACTCCGATTGTCGGAGAGGTATCTCTGGGCCCTCTCGGTAATGCACATCACATAAGCCTTGCAAGCATTGCAACTAATGAGTTAGTTGCGGGATGATGTGTTATGGAACGAGTAAAGAGACTTGCCAGTAACGAGATTGAACTAGGTATTGGATACCGACGATCGAATCTCGGGCAAGTAACATACCGATGACAAAGGGAACAACGTATGTTGTTATGCGGTCTGACCGATAAAGATCTTCGTAGAATATGTAGGAGCCAATATGGGCATCCAGGTCCCGCTATTGGTTATTGACCGTAGATGTGTCTCGGTCATGTCTACATTGTTCTCGAACCGTAGGGTCCGCACGCTTAACGTTACGATGACAGTTATTATGAGTTTAGGCATTTTGATGTACCGAAGGTTGTTCGGAGTCCCGGATGTGATCACGGACATGACGAGGAGTCTCGAAATGGTCGAGACATAAAGATTGATATATTGGAAGCCTATGTTTAGACATCGGAAGTGTTCCGGGTAAAATCGGGATTTTACCGGAGTACCGGGAGGTTACCGGAACCCCCCGGGAGTCATATGGGCCTTAGTGGGCTTTAGTGGAAAGGAGAAAGGGGCAGCCCAAGGTGGCCGCGCGCCTCCCCCCTCCCCTAGTCCTATTAGGACTAGGAGAGGTGGCCGGTCCCCCTCTCTCTCTTTCCCCCCCTTGATGAATCCTATTCCAACTAGGATTTGGGGGGGAATCCTACTCCCAGAGGGAGTAGGACTCTCCTGGCGCGCCTCCCTTGGCCGGCCAGCCCCTCCCCCTTGGATCCTTTATATACGGGGGCAGGGGGCACCTCTAGACACACAAGTTGATCCTTGAGATCGTTCCTTAGCCGTGTGCGGTGCCCCCTGCCACCATATTCCACCTCGATCATATCGTTGTAGTGCTTAGGCGAAGCCCTGCGTCGGTAGAACATCAAGATCGTCACCATGCCGTCATGCTGACGGAACTCTTCCCCGATGCTTTGCTGGATCGGAGCCCGGGGATCGTCATCGAGCTGTACGTGTGCTAAGAACTCGGAGGTGCCGGAGTAACGGTGCTTGGATCGGTCGGATCGGGTAGACGTACGACTACTTCCTCTACGTTGTGTGATCGCTTCTGCAGTCGGTCTGCGTGGGTACGTAGACAACACTCTCCCCTCTCGTTGCTATGCATCATCATGATCTTGCGTGTGCGTAGAATTTTTTTTGAAATTACTACGTTCCCTACAGTGGCATCCGAGCCAGGTTTTATGGTTTGATGTGATTTGCACGAGTAGAACACAAGTGAGTTTTGGGCGATATAAGTCATACTGCCTACCAGCATGTCATACTTTGGTTCATTGGTATTGTTGGATGAGACGACCCAGACCAACATTACGCGTACGCTTACGCGAGACCGGTTCCCCCGATGTGCTTTGCACACAGGTGGCTTGCGGGCGACTGTCTCTCCAACTTTAGTTGAACCAAGTGTGGCTACGCCCGGTCCTTGCGAAGGTTAAAATGGAGTCTATTTGACAAACTATCGTTGTGGTTTTGATGCGTAGGTGAGATTGGTTCTTGCTTAAGCCCGTAGCAGCCACGTAAAACTTGCAACAACAAAGTAGAGGACGTCTAACTTGTTTTTGCAGGGCATGTTGTGATGTGATATGGTCAAGGCATGATGCTGAATTTTATTGTATGAGATGATCATGTTTTGTAACCAAGTTATTGGCAACTGGCAGGAGCCATATGGTTGTCGCTTTATTGTATGTAATCCAATCGCGATGTAATGCTTTACTTTATCACTAAGCGGTAGCGATAGTCGTGGAAGCATAAGATTGGCGAGACGACAATGATGCTACGATGGAGATCAAGGTGTCGCGCCGGTGACGATGGTGATCATGACGGTGCTTCGGAGATGGAGATCACAGGCACAAGATGATGATGGCCATATCATATCACTTATATTGATTGCATGTGATGTTTATCTTTTTATGCATCTTATCTTGCTTTGATTGACGGTAGCATTATAAGATGATCTCTCACTAAATTATCAAGAAGTGTTCACCCTGAGTATGCACCGTTGCCAAAGTTCGTCGTGCCCAGACACCACGTGATGATCGGGTGTGATAAGCTCTACGTCCATCTACAATGGGTGCAAGCCAGTTTTGCACATGCAGAATACTCATGTTAAACTTGACGAGCCTAGCATATGCAGATATGGCCTCGGAACACAGAGACCGAAAGGTCAAGCGTGAATCATATAGTAGATATGATCAACATAACGATGTTCACCATTGAAACTACTCCATCTCACGTGATGATCGGTTATGGTTTAGTTGATTTGGATCACGTGATCACTTAGAGGATTTGAGGGATATCTATCTAAGTGGGAGTTCTTAAGTAATTTGATTAATTGAACTTTAACTTATCATGAACTTAGTACCTGATAGTATCTTGCTTGTTTATGTTGATTGTAGATAGATGGCTCGTGCTGTTGTTCCGTTGAATTTTAATGCGTTCCTTGAGAAAGCAAAGTTGAAAGATGATGGTAGCAATTACACGGACTGGGTCCGTAACTTGAGGATTATCCTCATTGCTGCTCAGAAGAATTACGTCCTGGAAGCACCGCTGGGTGCCAGGCCTGCTGCTGGAGCAACACTAGATGTTATGAACGTCTGGCAGAGCAAAGCTGATGACTACTCGATAGTTCAGTGTGCCATGCTTTACGGCTTAGAATTGGGACTTCAACGACGTTTTGAACGTCATGGAGCATATGAGATGTTCCAGGAGTTGAAGTTAATATTTCAAGCAAATGCCCGGATTGAGAGATATGAGGTCTCCAATAAGTTCTATAGCTGCAAGATGGAAGAGAACAGTTCTGTCAGTGAGCACATACTCAAAATGTCTAGGTATAATAATCACTTGATTCAGATGGGAGTTAATCTTCCAGATGATTGCGTCATTGAGAGAATTCTCCAATCACTGCCACCAAGCTACAAGAGCTTCGTGATGAACTATAATATGCAAGGGATGAACAAGACTATTCCCGAGCTCTTTGCGATGCTGAAAGCTGCGGAGGTAGAAATCAAAAAGGAGCATCAAGTCTTGATGGTTAACAAGACCACTAGTTTCAAGAAAAAGGGCAAAGGGAAGAAGAAAGGAAACTTCAAGAAGAACGGCAAGCAAGTTGCTGCTCAAGAGAAGAAACCCAAGTCTGGACCTAAGCCTGAAACTGAGTGCTTCTACTGCAAGCAGACTGGTCACTGGAAGCGGAACTGCCCCAAGTATTTGGCGGATAAGAAGGATGGCAAGGTGAACAAAGGTATATGTGATATACATGTTATTGATGTGTACCTTACTAGAGCTCGCAGTAGCACCTGGGTATTTGATACTGGTTCTGTTGCTAATATTTGCAACTCGAAACAGGGGCTACGGAATAAGCGGACACTGGAAAAGTAAGAGGTGACGATGCGCGTGGGAAACGGTTCCAAAGTCGATGTGATCGCGGTCGGCCCGCTACCTCTACATCTATTTTCGGGATTAATATTAGACCTAAATAATTGTTATTTGGTGCCAGCGTTGAGCATGAACATTATATCTGGATCTTGTTTGATGCGAGACGGTTATTCATTTAAATCAGAGAATAATGGTTGTTCTATTTATATGAGTAATATCTTTTATGGTCATGCACCTTTGAAGAGTGGTCTATTTTTGATGAATCTCGACAGTAGTGATACACATATTCATAATGTTGAAGCCAAAAGATGCAGAGTTGATAATGAAAGTGCAACTTATTTGTGGCACTATCGTTTAGGTCATATCGGTGTAAAGCGCATGAAAAAACTCCATACTAATGGACTTTTGGAACCACTTGATTATGAATGACTTGGTACTTGCGAACCGTGCCTCATGGGCAAGATGACTAAAACACCGTTCTCCGGTACTATGGAGAGAGCAACAGATTTGTTGGAAATCATACATACCGATGTATGTGGTCCGATGAATATTGAGGCTCGTGGCGGATATCATTATTTTCTCACCTTCACAGATGAT
This sequence comes from Triticum monococcum, assembly GCA_034509565.1. Taxonomy (NCBI): domain Eukaryota; kingdom Viridiplantae; phylum Streptophyta; class Magnoliopsida; order Poales; family Poaceae; genus Triticum; species Triticum monococcum. The sequence continues at coordinate 57,294,952 of CM067846.1, read as the reverse complement.
TTAAGCAGATGTGGGTATATCTACTTAATGAAACATAAGTCTGAAACATTTGAAAAGTTCAAAGAATTTCAGAGTGAAGTGGAAAATCATCGTAACAAGAAAATAAAGTTTCTACGATCTGATCGTGGAGGAGAATATTTGAGTTATGAGTTTGGTGTACATTTGAAAAATTGCGGAATAGTTTCGCAACTCACGCCACCCGGAACACCACAGCGTAATGGTGTGTCCGAACATCGTAATCGTACTTTACTAGATATGGTGCGATCTATGATGTCTCTTACTGATTTACCGCTATCATTTTGGGGTTATGCTTTAGAGACGGACGCATTCACGTTAATTAGGGCACCATCAAAATCCGTTGAGACGACGCCTTATGAACTGTGGTTTGGCAAGAAACCAAAGTTGTCGTTTCTTAAAGTTTGGGGCTGTGATGCTTATGTGAAAAAGCTTCAACCTGATAAGCTCGAACCCAAATCGGAAAAATGTGTCTTCATAGGATACCCAAAGGAGACTGTTGGGTACACCTTCTATCACAGATCCGAAGGAAACACATTCGTTGCTAAGAATGGATCCTTTCTAGAGAAGGAGTTTCTCTCGAAAGAAGTGAGTGGGAGGAAAGTAGAACTTGACGAGGTAACTGTACCTGCTCCCTTATTGGAAAGTAGTACATCACAGAAAACTGTTTCTGCGACACCTACACCAATAAGTGAGGAAGTTGATGATAATGATCATGTAACTTCAGAACAAGAAACTACTGAACCTCGTAGATCAATCAGAGTGAGATCCGCGCCAGAGTGGTACGGTAATCCAGTTCTGGAAATCATGCTACTAGATCATGATGAACCTACGAACTATGAAGAAGCGATGGTGAGCCCAGATTCCGCAAAGTGGCTTGAAGCCATGAAATCTGAGATGGGATCCATGTATGAGAAAAAAGTATGGACTTTGGTTGACTTGCCTGATGATTGGCAAGCAGTTGAGAATAAATGGATCTTCAAGAAGAAGACTGATGCTGATGGCAATATTACTGTCTACAAAGCTCGACTTGTCGCAAAAGGTTTTCGACAAGTTCAAGGGGTTGACTACGATGAGATCTTCTCACCCGTAGCGATGCTTAAGTTTGTCCGAATCATGTTAGCAATTGCCGCATTTTATGATTATGAAATTTGGCAGATGGATGTCAAAACTGCATTCCTGAATGGATTTCTGGAAGAAGAGTTGTATATGATGCAACCGGAAGGTTTTGTTGATCCAAAGGGAGCTAATAAAGTGTGCAAGCTCCAGCGATCCATTTATGGACTGGTGCAAGCCTCTCGGAGTTGGAATAAATGCTTTGATAGTGTGATCAAAGCATTTGGTTTTATACAGACTTTCGGAGAAGCCTGTATTTACAAGAAAGTGAGTGGGAGCTCTGTAGCATTTCTGATATTATATGTAGATGACATATTACTGATTGGAAATGATATAGAATTTCTGGATAGCATAAAGGGATACTTGAATAAGAGTTTTTCAATGAAAGACCTCGGTGAAGCTGCTTACATATTAGGCATAAAGATCTATAGAGATAGATCAAGACGCTTAATTGGACTTTCACAAAGCACATACCTTGACGAGATTTTGAAGAAGTTCAAAATGGATCAAGCAAAGAAAGGGTTCTTGCCTGTGTTACAAGGTGTGAAGTTGAGTCAGAATCAATGCCCGACCACTGCAGAAGATAGAGAGAAAATGAAAGATGTTCCCTATGCTTCAGTCATAGGCTCTATCATGTATGCAATGCTGTGTACCAGACCTGATGTGTGCCTTACTATAAGTTTAGCAGGGAGGTACCAAAGTAATCCAGGAGTGGATCACTGGACAACGGTCAAGAACATCCTGAAATACCTGAAAAGGACTAAGGATATGTTTCTCGTATATGGAGGTGACAAAGAGCTCACCGTAAGAGGTTACGTTGATGCAAGCTTTGACACTGATCCGGATGATTCTAAATCGCAAACCGGATACGTGTTTACTTTAAATGGTGGAGCTGTCAGTTGGTGCAGTTCTAAACAAAGCGTCGTAGCAGGATCTACATGTGAAGCGGAGTACATAGCTGCTTCGGAAGCAGCGAACGAAGGAGTCTGGATGAAGGAGTTCATATCCGATCTAGGTGTCATACCTAGTGCATCGGGTCCAATGAAAATCTTTTGTGACAATACTGGTGCAATTGCCTTGGCAAAGGAATCCAGATTTCACAAGAGGACCAAACACATCAAGAGACGCTTCAATTCCATCCGGGATCTAGTCCAGGTGGGAGACATAGAGATTTGCAAGATACATACGGATCTGAATGTTGCAGACCCGTTGACTAAGCCTCTTCCACGAGCAAAACATGATTAGCACCAAGGCTCCATGGGTGTTAGAATCATTACTGTGTAATCTAGATTATTGACTCTAGTGCAAGTGGGAGACTGAAGGAAATATGCCCTAGAGGCAATAATAAAGTTATTATTTATTTCCTTATATCATGATAAATGTTTATTATTCATGCTAGAGTTGTATTAACCGGAAACATAATACATGTGTGAATACATAGACAAACAGAGTGTCACTAGTATGCCTCTACTTGACTAGCTCGTTAATCAAAGATGGTTATGTTTCCTAACCATGAACAAAGAGTTGTTATTTGATTAACGAGGTCACATCATTAGTTGAATGATCTGATTGACATGACCCATTCCATTAGCTTAGCACCCGATCGTTTAGTATGTTGCTATTGCTTTCTTCATGACTTATACATGTTCCTATGACTATGAGATTATGCAACTCCCGTTTGCCGGAGGAACACTTCGTGTGCTACCAAACGTCACAACGTAACTGGGTGATTATAAAGGAGCTCTACAGGTGTCTCCAATGGTAGATGTTGGGTTGGCGTATTTCGAGAATAGGATTTGTCACTCCGATTGTCGGAGAGGTATCTCTGGGCCCTCTCGGTAATGCACATCACATAAGCCTTGCAAGCATTGCAACTAATGAGTTAGTTGCGGGATGATGTGTTATGGAACGAGTAAAGAGACTTGCCAGTAACGAGATTGAACTAGGTATTGGATACCGACGATCGAATCTCGGGCAAGTAACATACCGATGACAAAGGGAACAACGTATGTTGTTATGCGGTCTGACCGATAAAGATCTTCGTAGAATATGTAGGAGCCAATATGGGCATCCAGGTCCCGCTATTGGTTATTGACCGGAGATGTGTCTCGGTCATGTCTACATTGTTCTCGAACCGTAGGGTCCGCACGCTTAACGTTACGATGACAGTTATTATGAGTTTAGGCATTTTGATGTACCGAAGGTTGTTCGGAGTCCCGGATGTGATCACGGACATGACGAGGAGTCTCGAAATGGTCGAGACATAAAGATTGATATATTGGAAGCCTATGTTTGGACATCGGAAGTGTTCCGGGTAAAATCGGGATTTTACCGGAGTACCGGGAGGTTACCGGAACCCCCCGGGAGTCATATGGGCCTTAGTGGGCTTTAGTGGAAAGGAGAAAGGGGCAGCCCAAGGTGGCCGCGCGCCTCCCCCCTCCCCTAGTCCTATTAGGACTAGGAGAGGTGGCCGGTCCCCCTCTCTCTCTTTCCCCCCCTTGATGAATCCTATTCCAACTAGGATTTGGGGGGGAATCCTACTCCCAGAGGGAGTAGGACTCTCCTGGCGCGCCTCCCTTGGCCGGCCAGCCCCTCCCCCTTGGATCCTTTATATACGGGGGCAGGGGGCACCTCTAGACACACAAGTTGATCCTTGAGATCGTTCCTTAGCCGTGTGCGGTGCCCCCTGCCACCATATTCCACCTCGATCATATCGTTGTAGTGCTTAGGCGAAGCCCTGCGTCGGTAGAACATCAAGATCGTCACCATGCCGTCATGCTGACGGAACTCTTCCCCGATGCTTTGCTGGATCGGAGCCCGGGGATCGTCATCGAGCTGTACGTGTGCTAAGAACTCGGAGGTGCCGGAGTAACGGTGCTTGGATCGGTCGGATCGGGTAGACGTACGACTACTTCCTCTACGTTGTGTGATCGCTTCTGCAGTCGGTCTGCGTGGGTACGTAGACAACACTCTCCCCTCTCGTTGCTATGCATCATCATGATCTTGCGTGTGCGTAGAATTTTTTTTGAAATTACTGCGTTCCCTACAGTGGCATCCGAGCCAGGTTTTATGGTTTGATGTGATTTGCACGAGTAGAACACAAGTGAGTTTTGGGCGATATAAGTCATACTGCCTACCAGCATGTCATACTTTGGTTCATTGGTATTGTTGGATGAGACGACCCAGACCAACATTACGCGTACGCTTACGCGAGACCGGTTCCCCCGATGTGCTTTGCACACAGGTGGCTTGCGGGCGACTGTCTCTCCAACTTTAGTTGAACCAAGTGTGGCTACGCCCGGTCCTTGCGAAGGTTAAAATGGAGTCTATTTGACAAACTATCGTTGTGGTTTTGATGCGTAGGTGAGATTGGTTCTTGCTTAAGCCCGTAGCAGCCACGTAAAACTTGCAACAACAAAGTAGAGGACGTCTAACTTGTTTTTACTTGCAAAAACAAGTTAGACGTCCTCTACTTTGTTGTTGCAAGTTTTACGTGGCTGCTACGGGCTTAAGCAAGAACCAATCTTACCTACGCATCAAAACCACAATGATAGTTTGTCAAGTTGGTGCTGTTTTAACCTTCGCAAGGACCGGGCGTAGCCACACTCGGTTCAACTAAAGTTGGAGAAACTGTCACCCGCAAGCCACCTATGTGCAAAGCACGTCGGGAGAACCGGTCTCGCGTAAGCGTACGCGTAATGTCTGTCCGGGCCGCTTCGTCCAACAATACCGCCGAACCAAAGTATGACATGCTGGTAAGCAGTATGACTTATATCGCCCACAACTCACTTGTGTTCTACTCATGCATATAACATCAACACATAAAACCTAGGCTCGGATGCCACTGTTGGGGAACGTAGTAATTTTAAAAAAATTCTACGCACACGCAAGATCATGGTGACGCATAGCAACGAGAGGGGAGAGTGTGATCTACGTACCCTTGTAGATCGACAGTGGAAGCGTTATGACAACGCGGTTGATGTAGTCGTACGTCTTCACGGCCCGACCGATCAAGCACCGAAACTACGGCACCTCCGAGTTTTAGCACACGTTCAGCTCGATGACGATCCCCAGACTCCGATCCAGCAAAGTGTCGGGGAAGAGTTCCGTCAGCATGACGGCGTGGTGACGATCTTGATGTACTACTGTCGCAGGGCTTCGCCTAAGCACCGCTACAATATTATCGAGGACTATGGTGGCAGGGGCGCCGCACACGGCTAAGAATATGATCACGTGGATCAACTTGTGTGTTTCTGGGGTGCCCCTGCCTCCGTATATAAAGGTTCAAGAGGGGAGGAGGCCGGCCGGCCCCTATGGCGCGCCAAGGAGGAGTCCTCCTCCTAGTAGGAGTAGGACTCCTACTAGGAGGGGGAAAGAAGTGGGGAGGGAGAAGGAAAGGGGGGTGCCGCCCCCCCTCTCCTAGTCCAATTCGGACCAGGGGGGAGGAGGCGCGCGGCCCACCTTTGGCTGCCCCCTCTCTCTCCACTAAGGCCCATATGGCCCATTACTTCTCCCGGGGGGTTTCCGGTAACCCTCCGGCTTTCCGGTGTTCTCCGAAATCACCCGGAACACTTCCGGTGTCCGAATATAGCTGTTCAATATATCAATCTTTATGTCTCGACCATTTCGAGACTCCTCGTTATGTCCGTGATCACATCCGGGACTCCGAACAACCTTCGGTACATCAAAACATATAAACTCATACTATAACTGTCATCGAAACCTTAAGCGTGCGGACCCTACGGTTCGAGAACAATGTAGACATGACCGAGACACGTCTCCGGTCAATAACCAATAGCGGGACCTGGATGCCCATATTGGCTCCTACATATTCTACGAAGATCTTTATCGGTCAGACCGCATAACAACATACGTTGTTCCCTTTGTCATCGGTATGTTACTTGCCCGAGATTCGATCGTCGGTATCCAATACCTAGTTCAATCTCATTACCGGCAAGTCTCTTTACTCGTTCTATAATGCATCATCTCGCAACTAACTCATTAGTTGCATTGCTTCCAAGGCTTAAGTGATGTGCATTACCGAGAGGGCCCAGAGATACCTCTCCGACGATCGGAGTGACAAATCCTAATCTCGAAATACGTCAACCCAACATGTACCTTTGGAGACACCTGTAGAGTACCTTTATAATCACCCAGTTACGTTGTGACGTTTGGTAGCACACAAAGTGTTCCTCCGGCACACGGGAGTTACATAATCTCATAGTCATAGGAACATGTATAAGTCATGAAGAAAGCAATAGCAACATACTAAATGATCGGATGCTAAGCTAATGGAATGGGTCATGTCAATCAGATCATTCAACTAATGATGTGATCCCGTTAATCAAATGACAACTCTTTGTCAATGGTTAGGAAACATAACCATCTTTGATTAACGAGCTAGTCAAGTAGAGGCATACTAGTGACACTCTGTTTGTCTATGTATTCACACATGTATTATGTTTCCGATTAATACAATTCTAGCATGAATAATAAACTTTTATCATGATATAAGGAAATAAATAATAACTTTATTATTGCCTCTAGGGCATATTTCCTTCAATGATTCCCCCACAAGTCGGGATGAGACTCTGGACCAAAAAAAAGAAAAAAAAAGAAAGGCCAAAAAAAGGAAGGCCCAAAAAAAGAAAAAAAATGAGAGAGAAAGAGAGAAGGGGCAATGTTACTATCTTTTTACCACACTTGTGCTTCAGAGTAGCACCATGTTTTTCATATAGAGAGTCTCTTGAGTTATCACTTTCATATACTAGTGGGAATTTTCATTATAGAACTTGTCTTGTATATTCCGATGATGGGCTTACTCAAATGCCCGAGGTCTTCATGAGCAAGCAAGTTGGATTGACATCCACTTAGTTTCCAGTTTGAGCTTTCATACATTTATAGCTCTTAGTGCATCCGTTGCATGGCAATCCCTACTCCTCGCATTGACATCAATTGCTGGTTATCTCCATAGCCCGTAGATTAGCCGCGTCGATGTGAGACTTTCTTCCTTTTTGTCTTCTCCCCACAACCTCCATCATCATATTCTATTCCATCCACAGTACTATGTCCATGGCTTGCGCTCATGTATTGTGTGAGGGTTGAAAAACCTGAAGCGCGTTAAAAAGTATGAACCAATTGCTCAGCTTGTCATCGGGGTTGTGCATGATTTGAATGCTTTGTGTGGTGAAGATGGAGCATAGCCAGACTATATGATTTTGTAGGGATGAGCTTTCTTTTGCCATGTTATTTTGATAAGACATAATTGTTTGGTTAGTATGCTTGAAGTATTATATTGTCTTAATGTCAAATGATAGACTATTGCTTTGAATCACTCGTGTCTTAATATTCATGCCATGATTAGATATATGATCAAGATTATGCTAGGTAGCATTCCACATCAAAAATTATCTTTTTTATCATTTTCCTACTCGAGGACGAGCAGGAATTAAGCTTGGGGATGCTGATACGTCTCCGTCGTATCTATAATTTTTTATTGTTCCATGCCAATATTATACAACTTTCATATACTTTTGGCAACTTTTTATACTATTTTTGGCGACTAACATATTGATCCAGTGCCCAGTGCCAGTTCCTGTTTGTTGCATGTTTTTTGTTTCGCAGTAAATCCATATCAAATGGAGTCCAAATGGGATAAAACTGACGGAGATTTTTTTGGAATATATGTGATTTTTGGGAAGAAAAATCAACGCGAGACGATGCCCGAGGGGGCCACGAGGCAGGGGGCGCGCCCCAGGGGGGTCAGGCGCGCCCTGGGCCCTCGTGGCCACCCCGTAAGGCGGTTGATGCCCTTATTTCGCCGCAAGAAAGCTAATATCCAGATAGAGATCGTGTTAAAATTTCAGCCCAATCAGAGTTACGGATCTCCGGGAATATAAGAAACGGTGAAAGGGTAGAATCTGAGAACGCAGAAGCAGAGAGAGACAAAGAGACAGATCCAATCTCGGAGGGGCTCTCGCCCCTCCCATGCCATGGACCAGAGGGGAAACCCTTCTCCCATCTAGGGAGAAGGTCAAGGAAGAAGAAGGAGGAGGGGTGCTCTCTCCCCCTCGCTTCCGGTGGCACCGGAACACCGCCGGGGGCCATCATCATCACCACAATCGACACCAACACCTCCGCCATCTTCACCAACATCTCCATCACCTTCCCCCCTCTATCTACAGCGGTCCGCTCTCCCGCAACCCGCTGTACCCTCTACTTGAACATGGTGCTTTATGCTTCATATTATTATCCAATGATGTGTTGCCATCCTATGGTGTCTGAGTAGATTTTCGTTGTCCTATCGGTGGTTGATGAATTGCTATGATTGATTTTATTTGCTTGTGGTTATGTTGCTGTCCTTTGATGCCCATCATATGAGCGCGCGCGTGGATCACGCCATAAGGTTAGTTGTATGTTGATAGGAATATGTATTGGAGGGCAAGAGTGTCAGAAGCTTCAACCTAGCATAGAAATTGATGCATACGGGATTGAAGGGGACCAATATATCTTAATACTATGGTTGGGTTTTACCTTAATGAACGTTATTAGTTGTGAATGCTTGCTAATAGTTTCAATCATAAGTGCGTAGAATTCCAAGTCAGGGATGACATGCTATCAGTGGCCTCTCCCACATAAAAACTTGCTATCGGTCTAGTAAAGTAGTCGATTGCTTAGGGACAATTTCGCAACTCCTACCACCACTTTTCCACACTCGCTATATTTACTTTATTGCTTCTTTATCTAAACAACCACTACTTCTTATTTACGTGCCCTTTATTATCTTGCAAACCTATTCAAAAACACCTACAAAGTACTTCTAGTTCCATAATTGTTCTAGGTAAAGCGAATGTTAAGCATGCGTAGAGTTGTATCGGTGGTCGATAGAACTTGAGGGAATATTTGTTATACCTTTAGCTCCTCATTGGGTTCGACACTCTTACGTGTCGAAAGAGGCTACAATTGATCTCCTATACTTGTGGGTTATCAGCAGCCCATGATCAGGTTTAGTGTTGCGGATGTTGGTCTGATAAAGGCATCTCCAAAGTCCAAAGTGGGCCATCAAAATGCCCGCAAACTTTTGGACTGAAATGGATCCTTTGGACACTTTTAGCCAACCAATGTGGATCATCAAATTGGATGGTCTGGACTCTTGAAATCCCATAGCCCGGCCCAAAACCATGTGAGATCTGGGGAGTTCGGGCGTCTGCTATGTCATAGTTCAACACCCATGTCCCACCCAAAAACCCCAGCATGCACGCCTTCATAGTCCTTCCACTTCTCATGCGAAAGCCCGCCCTCTCCGCCTCAATTACCTCTGCCACCACCAATTCCGTCGTTTGTGCCTGATGGAATAGTCGAAACCCTTACAAGGTTCATTGTCATGCCATACCCGTAGCCCATCCTCCATATGTCGATGCCAATGAAGAAGAAGGCATTGGCGGCCACTCAGGCCAGAGATCATCCTCCACAGCGGCCTGTTGTCTCCCCGCCGCCCGGGCAATTGCCGCCCTACTCCATTGCTCATCGGTAGAGTCTACGTGGCACGCAACAATCGCCAAAGCACTCTGTCACCTCCTCCTTCATCTTCGGTAGGCCTCCATCATAGACCGTCGACCTCTACAACGAGTATATGTTCACCGAGTCGTCCACACTCATCTGATTGTGGTTTTAGTCCGAGGATCCCTTATAAGGCAGTACCTGGTCATTGTTTGGTCGATTGCCTCCCCCAAACTCGATGGTAGTCACCGATGAGGAGATGATGAACATGATCTATAATGGCGGAGAGCATGAGAACGGACAAGTTGATGACCACTACTCGCCTTAGGTGGAGCAAGACACGGCCATGATGGACACCCAACAACCTATCGTGTATGATGTGGCTGTAAAGAAGAGGGGTTTGTCGTACTCGAACAAGGACTATGAATTGTTATGTGCGGCTTGGTTGGACACTAGTGTGATTTGTTTCAAGGCACAGAGCAAAAGGGCTTGGCTTTTTTGGCAAAGTGTGCATGATTTTTTCATGAGCACAAAAACGAAGAGCCCTACATCCAGTAAGTGATCCATGATCGCAATCCGAAGTTGCTAAGTCATAGATGGCACACCATTCAAAAGTCCATCAACAAGTACACAACATATGCAGAAACACAAAACCGATGGCCAAGTGGTGTGTCACTACTCGAGCTTGTAAGTTGATTTGCTCCATGTTGCTTTCGTGTTGCTCTATTTGTTGGTTAGTTGATTAATTTGCTTTATGTTGCTAGTCGGTCGTGCCGTCACTTTGTAAAATAAGACTGGGGGCTAGCCATTCACAATGATGCATTATTGGTACAAGTTGAATGTGCAAAGCCAGTGGAGAAACATAACCCATTTTGTCAGCCACCAACGCCAAAGCAAGTGATGAAGGTGGTGATACAACCATTGTAAGAGGGCTTGCACTGACCACCCATGTGCCTAGGTAGAGGGGAAGTGGGAGACGGAGAACATGAAGAAAGGAGAGGCAACACCCAAGATGATAGAGAAGTTCTAGAACATCATGGCAAAGAAGGTGGAGGCATTTTCCAAGCACAATAAGACCGAGAAGGAAAAGAAGTCGGAGAGGCCTGGCTTGCTCATGAAATCCAAAATAAGAAGATTACGATCGGCGAGAGGAATCTTGCGATTAAGCAAGCGAGTGAGGGCCGAAATATGGTGTATGTGAAGGCAGGCGACTAAGATCCTGATGCGGTAAAGTTTGTTCATGATTTCCGTGCTAGCATGTACAAACGTCTTCCTCAAAAGGAAGGGGGGAATAGGCCAAAAATGTAGGTGCTGGGGACTACCTATTCTTTTGCTTTTGGGATCGAGGGGTGTAAAAAAACTTGTTGAGAATCTGGTCCTTTTGTTAGTAGATGCATTTGTTTGCAACTATTTTAATGTATGATCATATTGCTATTGATCTAGATAACTTCACAAACAAAGGAGGCCAGTCAAGTAGGCATAATTATGGGGGACACGATTCGTTGACCATGCCCCGACTGAGATCAGCCGGAATTATCTCCGTCAATAATCCCCCGGCTTCTACATATGGGTTGATGCACAAACCATATATTATTATATATTATTGGTATAAATCATCTACAATAATGTAACGCTCTTTCCTTGATGCACTGATAGGACCAATATACTTGTAGAGGACTAAAATTATGTCATTACTCCCAAACAAAGGAAACAAGACAACTATTAATGGCTCCTAGGTAGACATTGCAACTAGTATAATGCAAATAACTATTGACCATGACGATATCCATTTCATGCAACCAAGACATGACATTCCACCTGTCTGAAATTCCACTCGTACGGAGAGAAACGAGAGAATTTAATCATTAGACACATAGAAGTTATTGCGCTAGCATCAACCATGAATTCATAGCGTTAGACCACCAAAATACGCATCCTTGCCTTACCAGAGAGAACTACTCCTTTCCATGTTGCTCATTCTTTTCCATGAGGTCTTCATTTCGGTTCAAAACAGGAGGCTCCATTCAAGTGGCAATTAATCCAAATAATGTTGGGAGTTAGATGTTGCAAATTTGGTGGTGTGAGCACGAGTGGAACAGTCGGCAAAGCTAAAATAGCATGCCTTAGTTCCCAATAGCCTTCCAAGCCTAGCTCCGACAAAGAGGGATCAAAAGGTGTTGTCTTGGATATGTTAAGTGTCATCCTTCGAATCACGTATTGTTTGATGCCCACACCAAACTAAGATGATAGCATAGAAGACCTAGTGTTCATGGGTCCAGCTTTCATGACATGCATTTTTCAAAAGAAAAACTTCTGGTTTTGCTGAAAGTATTCATTTGCAATTTATAAAGCTGCATACCCTAGGCAGAGTTCTAAATAGTGCGCTGTCTCAGTGCTATAGACTTTGGAGGGGCTTCACACTAAATGGCATTGTGTAAAATTTAGCGACTTTAGCATCTATAACGTCAATTTATCATATATTTTGAGGATGACGCTTTTAAAACTTTGATTCTAGGTTATATGCATCAATGGCCTCCCATTTTCGAGTAACGGAATTCTACCCAGCTACCTTATTTCTCCAAACTTAAAAGGAGTTCTGGTGGAGCAAAGCCTATCATTTATTGAAATGTTATAAAGATTTGGTACTTGGAAGTGGTCAATTTGGACCACTGATCACTTGCTACGGTGTCTCAACATGTGTTATCTTCCTTGCATTTTTCGTCCATCACTTTCCATATCTTGTGTGAAATAATATGAGGAACTATGGTTTTGCTCTTCGGACACATAAATGGTCAAACATAATAGCCTTATTAGAGTTTAAAGGTGTACTTGATTTTTCTATATATACTCCTGAATCACAAGCCCGGTGTTTTGGTAGATCGATAGACGTTAAGATTAGAATCAGGGTTGCCACCAGAGTTCGGGACATAAGAACATGCGTACAATTAGTTGTTTTAGAACTAAAATCGCACGAAGGAAAAATTGTCGAGTTCCAAAAGTAAAAACCTAACGTGTTTCCAGAGCAAGCAACTCCGACAAAGTAATTTTAGAAACTTTGCAGGAAAGCAACATATTTCCTTAATAGCATTAGAATGTCTAGACCCGAGCATAGTCCTACAAAATCTATTAGTTAGTTCTTCAGCATATACTCAAATGTAAATTTAATTTCTGATGCCTTACAGAACATCAGTCATATACCACTATGAATTAATACAACTAGTAGAAATGCCCGTGCGTTGCACCGGGCTAAAAATAGAATATAACTTGCTCCATGTGTCATTAGGCAACATTTTTAACCCAATTTTTGCAAATGTATAAACAAGATTACACTAAGTATTTCTTTTTGTACGATGAAATTTGGACGTACCCTGACAATGTTCGTCATTACCTATTTCAGCTCCGCAGTTTCATTTCATTTGAAATACACGATTTCTTTATCAATCAATTTTATTTTTTGTTCAGGAAAATACGATTTCTTTTACTTTCACGAGGTGTTTTTTTAATTTGAAAACATTTTTTAAAATGGTATCATTTTTATGGCGATGTCTTTTTTAATATTATATTACATCTGTATTTTTTTCACTATTTTTTTGGCTTTGTCCATTGACATTTGGCCACGTATTAAGTCCGGCCTAAACTACGCCGACACCAGCTGAGCTCCTCGTCTTGTCTCGACTGTGAGCACGAGTTTCTCAAAAAAAAAAAAACTCCTCGTCTTCTGCCTCTTCCTTCCCCAATCCCAAATTAACCCTCATTCCCCAACCTAGCTGAACTGAATGCGACGGCGGCAAGCGTCCCTCCCCTCCCCTCCGGCCGGCTCTCTCGGCCTCTCCATGGGTTCTAGAAAAAAACAAGTGGAAAGCCCCAAAACAAACATACAAAAGCACACACATCTAGCGACTTGATGCAATGACTGAATACACGTTCCTTCCATTCTCTCTAGCAAGTACTCCTAATGGTTACTAGACAAAATCTGACAATCAGTAACGAACAGTACCATTTAGCAACCAAACCCTGTATAAATTGCTACGGCAACCAAGTATAATCGGTCAGAAACACGAATAGCGGCAGGCTCTCGATCCCTCTCACTTTCTCTCTACTTCTCTCTTAATTCTAGCTCTGCCAAAACAACACGCAGCAACAACAGCATATGCATGCACATAGCAGCAGCCTCCTCTCAATTTCTCTCTATGTCTATTGATCCTTACTACTATAATCTCTCAATTTCTCTCAATGGGTTCTAGAAACATGCCATGGCAGTAACTCTTGATATAATCTTATGTAAATTCTGTTCCATTTGTTGTTCATAGAACCCAATAAATGTTCCGTAAATGACGCAAGACAACAGCTGGCTTGTTTTTTTTATAGTACAGTATGTATTACTGGACATTTCTACTGATGCTAGTACATAGATTTCTCTACATTATAGTTCATTATGATGCCTTGTTCTAACTTTGCATCAGTGTTGCTCTACTTCTATACTACTTATAAAAGAGCAAACATTATCTTTTCTAAGTGCAACCTATAAAACGTACACGAATACATTAGCACCGCATGATTAGTCCCATTAAACTCAATCTAACGGCTAGCCTTAACCGAATCTGTTCTCTGTGTGCACTTAGCAATTTACATTGACTGACCGTACTCCACCGTGGAGGAAAATATGAAAGTCCATGTCTGATCAATTAGGAAACTATAATCACGGACACATCCTATTAAGAAACTAATCACGGGCACATCTAATTATTAGGAAACTAATCACAAACCCATCCTATTATTAGGAAAAAATCACGCATGCATCCTATTATTAGGAAAATAATTACGAGCCATCCTATTAGGAAATTAATCACGGACACATCTAATTATTGAGAAACTAATCATGGTTACATCCTATTAGATAACTAATCACGAACACATCTAATTATTAGGAAACTAATCGCGACCGCATCCTATCGTCTCCTATCAGGGAATCGTGATCGCGAGTCGCCAGCCGTCACCAGCCCACCACCCATGCGAGCCACAATGAGAGAGACGCGAGGAGGAGCTGCGGCTTCCTCTGAACACACTTCTATTGACTGCAACGACTTCGTCCACATCCTGGGCATGCTCTCCGGAAACCACTGGCATCCGCGTCGACTTCAGCTCCATCCACAACACCCACGCTGACAACCACCCACCGCCGAGGTCCTTCAAGTGGGGGCAACACTGAGTATCTTGGACCAGTATAAGTGGGCCAAAAAAGTCTGCCCCACAGCCATGCATGTAGATTCGCCTGGTCGCCAACCATCATCGTCCCCAGGGCGGTGCAGGTCTCGGCCATTGTGCAGCAGGTGAAGCTAATCTCGGCCCCATCTCACTCGCCCGAAGCCACCGCTGACTCCCTCAGCTCTGACATGTGCTGCTCCGTTGGACACGCTTGTCCGGTACTCGCGCGTGAACGACGTCGTCCAAAGCTAATCCCGGTGCGTGGAGGCCGTCGCCTCAAAGCTGGATGATTGATTCATCTGCGTCGACAATGCCGCTCAGCTGGTGAGAGGACACGATCGCCGTGGCCGCTCGCAGGCCTGAACGACGGAGACGCTCGCCTTCACGCGAACGCACCACACGCACGCATTAATCAAGTAAGTATCGAGTGTTGTTTTTTTACTGTCATCGCTACCTCGCCGGTGGTGACACATCTAGAAGTACAGGAACTAGAGATGAGGCAGTGAGAAATAGAGGAGCGCTGGAGCACACACATAGACATCCGCCTTCTTTCTTTCTTTATTTTTTCACTGATTTTCGCGTATCTGCAACAGACATCCGTGTTTTTTTAAGTACTGACTACCGGTTATTACATGGCCAACTCATGACTACATAGTGAACTCACAGACAAATTCGCTGAACCAAGACCTTACTTGCAGTTATGAAATTACATTTCACTAAAAAAAACCAGAAGTTTGCATAAGTTTTAATGAAAAAAACTAAAGTTCGCATAAGTTTTACTAAAAAAACCCTGACGTTTGCATAAGTGTATTTGTTTGTCCAGCAGATACATGGCAATTGTAATTTTACATGAGCATTTTCATATCGTTCTTATCTATAGTTGAGTTAACATATTTTCCTGATAGAAAACTTGGACTACATACAAGAGAAGCAAAAACTTCATGTTGATTATGATAATGATGAATGTAGGATATTTTGTGGTCATGGTAAATTTCATATCATTTAGTACATAAACAATATTCACAATTTTATTTTATTACTATCAATTGTGTTGAGTTTCTTTCATATATATGTATTGACCCTCTTCTTTAAATTAGATGTGACAAATGCGGAATGAACTCATACCACATGATCGCATACGAGCAATTCAAGAGGAATTGGCGGGATTCTTTCTCGACCATGTCATACATAAAGACGGAGAATGCCATGTGAAAGTTGAAATTGATTTTAGATGTTAGGGATTATAAGAGATGTTATATTGTATATGTGTAGTAGTGTCGGATAGATATATACAAAAACTTGTTGTTCGATCAATCTCGGAGAAAGAGAGGTCACTTCTCTCTGTATATGTTCATGACGATCTTGTGTAATTCTTGACTAGAATTTGTTGGCACTAAAATGGTTCCTTAGCTTGTCCTAAGTGACATTTTCATGTGTGACTATACTTGCATAAATGTGTGCATATGAAGAATCATAATGAATCTTCTAGCTAATTTTGAATTTTATATATTGAGAAAAGTGGGTGGTCTTTTAATACAGGAGACATGTTGATTAAGGAGAAACGATATTTCAAATTATTTGTGCGAGTTGGAAATAAGAGATCGTGTAATTTAGAGGGAAATTTCAAATTTATGAATAAATTGTCTTGTATTAAGTTTAGTATAATATATTAATCCAAATAGATGCGTATTGCGTGTGCATACTTATTAGTTCAAATAGACGTGCGTTGCACGTGCACACTTACTAGTGTACAGTAACTCCCCAATTCATGTAAAAAAAAAACTACGCTGAACTCCATAGATTTCTGAGCGAACTTGAATCAACACAAGGGAAAATGTATCAAAATGATATTCAAATTCATGCATTGTTACGGAAAATGAATATAGCCAAAATGGAGAGCCTACACATAGCTCATTATGCAAAAAAGGATCTATGGAAGTACAGTACGTAAGCCATGGATCGTAGCAAGAGCAGCTACCTGAAAATATTACATGAACTTAGAAAAAAGATCATGCACAGCCCTCCATATGCAGGAAACGACTACAAAAACATGCAAGGAAATCTTTCAAGGTATATGTACAAAATCAGTTTGCGCCCCTTCCTTACTACATTAGTAAATGAATCAACTTCTTGCAATAACCAATAACATTTTACGGAACTATCTCTTTGCTTGATAACCACTATCAACATGTCCATAACTTCAATATTTTATCACAGGGTATCAGACCGTCAGATACATCAGTTCGGAACATTGATTAATGCAACATCAGAATAGAGCAGGTGCTCATTATCAGTTGAACATGAGAAATATTTGTGCAGAATGTTGGTGTTAACCATTGTTGTTTAGGTGTGTGTGCGTCATGTTTATTTCCAGTTTATCCATGTAGTTGAAGCTGCGGCAGTGTGTGCACGTAGAGTTGTGTTCACGTGCACAATGCAAAGCTAAATGGGTTGTGATTAGTTGGCTGCATGTGTCAGTCTGTGAGGAGTCGATCCGGCCGGCCGAGTTGTGTAGCAGACCAGAGATGGAGAAAGAAGCGGGCGCAGGCAGTTGCGGCATGCACCAAGTGAGGGCTTATCCATCTGCAAAAACTTGGGAGTGACTCAAAGTCTGTACGTGTGAGCAGTTAGTGGAGAGATTAGTGGGTCAAGCCGTTAGTGGAGAGATTAGTGGCTTGACTGGTGCGTTTGCATGCTAGCTAGTGGGTGTGTTGGCTGCTCTATTTAATCCCGTGTAATCCAGTTCATTCAGTGTGAGAAGAAATACAGAAAAGGCACAAGTGTGCATGGTGCCAAGTTCGTGAGTGTCTCTTCTACCTCCTGTGCGTGAGTTTATCTCCTACCTTGGGCAGAGATTACATTTGGTATCAGAGCCATGGTGACTGAAGGTTCGCGCACTCCGTCGCCGGGTCGCCGCTGTGTCCCGGCCTCGCCGGTGGTGCGTCGAGGCCGGAGCCCGACGCAGCGTGGCTGCCACGAGGTGGTGGTGCAGCAGGAGGTCGTCCACCAGGCCAGCAGCACCGTCGTCTACCCGCCGCTGACAGCGACGAACTACTTCGAGTGGTCGCTGATCATGAAGGTGAACATGGAGGCCCAACGCGTGTGGGATGCCATCGAGGGAGGCGGGAGCTTCAACCAGGACAGGGCGGCGCTTGCGGCAATTCTGCGAGCCGTGCCGGAGGAGATGCACTCCACGCTTGCCGTGAAGGCGATGGCAAAGGAGGCATGGGATGCCATCAAGATCATGCGGGTCGGCGATGCCCGCGTATGTGAGGCCAAGGCGTAGACTCTCCTCAAGGAGTTTGATGCCGTCCGCATGAGGAGCGGCGAGACCCTCTATGAGCTCGCCATGCGCATGAACGGGATCGCCAACAGGCTGCGCACGCTCGGCGAGAACCTCGACGAGGTGAAGGTCGTGAAGAAGCTTCTCCGCATCGTGCCATCCAAGTATACCCAGGTAGCTATTGCCATTGAGCAGCTTCTTGATCTTAAAACCATGTCCATGGAAGAGCTTGTGGGAAGGCTCAAAACGGCAGAGGACCGGAGCGACTTGGACGAGGGCGCCAACTACGACCAGGGTGGTGGGAGTCGACTACTCCTCACGGAGGAGGAGTGGTTTGCTGGCCACCGCAGCGGCGCCGGCAAGAAGAAGAGAAACTTCGACATTCGCAAGATCCGCTGCTACACTTGCCAAGAGTATGGGCATTACTCGAGGGACTGCACCGAGCCGAAGAAGGAGTGGGCGCTTCTCGCCTTCGCGACCGCCGACGACAACCCAGGGCTATACTGAAGGTTGCCATGGAGTTTCCAATAAAGCACAACAAGGTTAAGGGGGTGATTGTTGGTGTTAACCATTGTTGTTTAGGTGTATGCGCGTCATGTTTATTTCCAGTTTATCCATGTAGTTGAAGCTGCGGCAGTGTGTGCACGTAGAGTTGTGTTCACGTGCACAATGCAAAGCTAAATGGGTTGTGATTAGTTAGCTGCATGTGTCAGTCTGTGAGGAGTCGATCCGGCCGGCCGAGTTGTGTAGCAGACCAGAGATGGAGAAAGAAGCGGGCGCAGGCAGTTGCGACATGCACCAAGTGAGGGCTTATCCATCTGCAAAAACTTGAGAGTGACTCAAATCTGTACGTGTGAGCAGTTAGTGGAGAGATTAGTGGGTCAAGCCGTTAGTGGAGAGATTAGTGGCTTGACCGGTGCGTTTGCATGCTAGCTAGTGGGTGTGTTGGCTGCTCTATTTAATCCCGTGTAATCCAGTTCATTCAGTGTGAGAAGAATACAGAAAAGGTACAAGTGTGCGTGGTGTCAAGTTCGTGAGTGTCTCTTCTACCTCCTGTGCGTGAGTTTATCTCCTACCTTGGGCAGAGATTACACAGAACACTCATATCAAATTCAGAACAACATACTCAGTTGTATGTCATCTTACTTGCGAAATCATAAATTCAGAACAGGGTATCAGATTCAGTTTTGCTACTGGGAGAGGCTTGTTACACTTCAGTGTGCACACTAGTACATGCTTTAACCTGTCAAATATGTACTGTCATAAACAAAGAAAAAATTGTATTTGATTTGCCATGGAACCACTTGAAATCGAAGATATTGATGATGGTGCAGCACACAAATCAAATTAGCATCACAACTTAAACCGAGGTCTGTTTATGATCAGCCCGAAACTCGGCTCGATAGGCTGAATATACACAATGAAACAGAAGTTTCAGTGAGATTCACACAGGAAAGTTGCTTGGAACTTTAACTGGAAAAAGGATCAACGTTGAACATGAACTGGGAAAACATTCTAAAAGTTCAGACTGAGCATGCTAGCTGCTGCTGTTGAAAACTGCCTGTACAACCAGGACAGAAACAACAACTAAAACAGGGGAGATTACATCGAGTGGTTAGGTTTCATCAAGGGGATAAATACCTCTGGTGTAGCCGCTGCAGGCGCCATTGTACGGCTCGACCGATGTTTTTGTTCCTCCGGCGAACTCGACGCTTCTTCCTCCAACGAACTCGGCAGCAACATTGGACGCTTCAAATGAAAGAACAAAAATGAAAAAGGAACAAAATTGACCATATGTGGTAGGACTAGGGTTCCTACCAGGCCTCCGGCGCATATTGTATGGGCAAGGAGGAGGGGGATGAGGGCTGGAGCGGGCGCGCCGGCGGACAGGCGCCGTCGCAGCTAGGGTTAGAGGCGGCGGCGGCGGCTAGGGTTCCGGCTCCTCAGGGAGCCGGACAACAGAAGATTATAATATCTTTATTGCTTGATCTCAACGGTGTCTTACAACTAGTATTTATAACTTTAGCCTAAGATAACTTGTGGGCCAAGCCCCTAATACTAATGCCCGGTGGGCCTCTTCCTATTATAGACCAAGCCGGTCATAACATCTCTCCCCGCCTGCACAAACAGCTCGTCCTTGAGCTGAAAGTCTAGATAGTGTTGGCGAAAATCCTCACGCTGCTCCCAAGTAGCCTCCTCCTCCGGAAGGCCTGCCCACTGAACGAGGACGAACCAGACGCCACGACGGAGCTGTGCCTGCAACACCTTTGCCGGCTCTGGAAGAATGCGACCATCGGCGGTTGGCGGAAGCGCCGGCGGAGCCGCCGGTGGCTCGCCACGAAAAGGCTTGAGCAGCCCCACATGGAAGACGTCGTGGATGCGAGCGCGGGCTGGAAGCTGAAGATGATAGGCCACCTTCCCAATGCGCTCCAAGATAGGGAAGGGCCCGGCGTAGCGAGGCCCCAGCTTGCGCTTGGCACGCGGGTCAAGCGACTGCGTAGAGCGGTGGAGAAGACACAGCCACATCCAGTCACCCACCGCGAACTCCGCCTCGCGGTGATGATCGTCGTAGTAATGCTTGGCCAGCTGCTGGGCCTGAACAAGACGCTGACGGACCTCAGCAAGCATCTCGTCGCGGGTGCGGATAAGGTCACCTGCAACCGCTGTCCGAGCCGTCTCCGGGTCCACCGGTAGTATAGGCGGGGGTGGTCGACCATAGACCACCTCAAACGGCGTAGCGCGCAGGGCAGAGTGATAGGAGGTGTTGTAGCAGTACTCCGCCCAAGAGAGCCAGTCCAACCAAGCGCGAGGCCGATCACCTGTCACACAATGCAAATACATGGCAATGACCTTGTTAACCACCTCGGACTGACCGTCTGTCTGAGGATGGAACGCCGTACTCAGGCGGAGCTGGACACCCGCCATCCTGAAGAGGTCGCGCCAGACATGGCCCGTGAACACTGGGTCCCGATCACTGACGACCGAAGCAGGGAACCCGTGTAGACGGATAATGCCGTCGAAGAAGGCCCGGGCCACGGACGCCGCCGTGTACGGATGGCCGAGCGCGATGAAGTGGGCGTACTTGGAGAAGCGATCGACCACCGTGAGGATGACCGAGTTGCCTCCCACCTTGGGAAGGCCCTCGATGAAGTCCATGGAGATATCCGCCCAGACCTGAGACGGCACCTCCAAGGGCTGAAGTAACCCAGCCGGCCGCAGGGTCTCCGTCTTGTTGCGCTGGCATGTCTGACAAGACCGAACCCAGTCGCGGACCAGGGCGCGATCACCAGGGATGTAGAAGTCGGCGCGAAGACGATGGAGGGTTTTCTGCACACCCTCATGACCTGCCGAGTGGGCGAGCTGTAACACCTGGTGACGGAGATCATCATGCGCCAGAACAAAGATCCGGCGCCCATGGAGAAGCAGTCCGTCAGAGAAGCGCCACTGCTCCTCCAGGTCGCCGGCCGTGAGCTGCTGCCGGAGAAGGACGGCGTCGTCAGCCGTCGCAGTTGCGCGGCGGATGTCGGCGAAGAGACCGAACGTCGGCCCGGAGCGGATGCACAGGACCGCCCCGGCGGACTCGTCGACGGAGGCGATGTCGAAGTCGTGACGGGACAGCGCATCGGCCACTGTGTTAAGGCGGCCCGGCCGATACTCGACGGAGAAGTCGAAGCCGAAGAGCTTGCTGATCCATTGGTGTTGTGGCACGGTCGACAGCCGTTGGTCCAGCAAGAACTTTAGGCTGTAGTGGTCCGTGCGAATGTGGAAGGACCGTCCCCACAAGTACGGCGGCCAATGACGAACGACCTGCACAAGGCCAATGAGCTCCCGCTCATATGCCGCCAGCTTGAGATGGCGAGGAGCGAAAGGCCGGGTGAAGAAGGCGAGGGGTCCATCGCCCTGATGAAGCACGACGCCGAAACCAGCGCCCGAGGCATCACAGTCCACCACGAACGGGGGGTCGAAGTCGGGCATCTGGAGGACGGGGCCCGTCATGAGGGCCCCCTTGAGGGCCTCGAACGCCGTCGTCGCCTCGTCGTCCCAAGCGAAAGCGTCGCGGTGAAGCAACCGCGTGAGGGACGCCGCGATGAGCCCGAACTCCCGGATAAATTTTTGGTAGTAGCCGGCGAGGCCGAGGAACCCGCGGAGAGCCCGCGGCGAGTGAGGTGTCGGCCATGCGGAGACGGCCGCCACCTTATCGGCGTCCATAGCCACCCCGTCGGCAGAGATGACATGGCTGAGGTAGGCGACGGTAGGTGTCCCGAATGAGCACTTCGAGCGCTTAAGGTGAAGGTGGTGCACCCGAAGCTCGTTGAAGACGATGACGACGTGCTGGAAGTGCTCAGCCCAGGTGGCGCTGTAGATAAGAATGTCATCAAAGAAAACAAGCACAAACCGCCGTAAGTAGGGCTGGAGGACGTCGTTCATCAGGGCCTGGAAAGTCGCTGGGGCGTTGGCAAGGCCGAAGGGCATCACCAAGAACTCGAAGTGGCCATGGTGGGTGCGAAACGCCGTCTTGGCGATGTCATCTGGATGCATACGCACCTGATGATAGCCTGACCGGAGATCGAGCTTGGTGAAGAAGCGCGCCCCATGGAGCTCATCCAAGAGCTCGTCGACCACCGGTATAGGGAACTTGTCCTTGAGCGTGAGCGCGTTCAGGGCGCGGTAGTCAATGCAGAAACGCCAAGTACTGTCCGACTTGCGGACGAGCAGCACCGGGGCGGTGAAAGGTGACGTGGAGATCCGGATGATGCCCGCGGCGAGCATCAGGGCACACTGGCGCTCCAACTCATCCTTCTGCAGCTGAGGGTAGCGGTAGGGCCGAACTGCCACAGGAGGGGTACCCGACATGAGGTGGATATGATGGTCGTACACCCGGGCGGGCGGAAGACCCCCTGGCTCGTCGAAGAGGTCGCTGTGCTGCTGCAGAAGGGAATCCAGCAGGGGTTGCTCGGCCTCCGAGGATGCGGCGACCAGCTGGAGATGGGGCACGGCCGGCGCAGCGCCCCCAAGGCTGTCCCACCGGACGCGGCGGCCCAGCCGCCAGAACGTCATCGTGAGCGCGTCGAAGTCCCATAGGATGGGACCGAGGGTCCATAGAAAATCCACCCCGAGGATGAAGTCGAAGCAGCCGAGGTCGATCCCTGCACATGTAATGGAGAAGTGTTCGCCACCAATGGAGATGGGAACGTCACGGGCGAGCCCATGACACCGGAGGCGATCGCTGTTTGCCACCGTGATCCGCAGGCGCTCCCCGCCCGTCGTCGGAAGGGCTAGCCGACGCTGTTGGGGAACGTAGTAATTTCAAAATTTTCCTACGCACACGCAAGATCATGGTGATGCATAGCAACGAGGGGGAGAGTCTGATCTACGTACCCTTGTAGATCGCAACGGAAGCGTTGACACAACATAGAGGAAGTAGTCGTACGTCTTCTTCCCGATCCGACCGATCCAAGCACCGTTACTCCGGCACCTCCGAGTTCTTAGCACACGTACAGCTCGATGACGATCCTCGGGCTTCGATCCAACAAAGCGTCGAGGAAGAGTTCCGTCAGCACGACGGCGTGGTGATGATCTTTGA
This sequence comes from Triticum monococcum, assembly GCA_034509565.1. Taxonomy (NCBI): domain Eukaryota; kingdom Viridiplantae; phylum Streptophyta; class Magnoliopsida; order Poales; family Poaceae; genus Triticum; species Triticum monococcum. The sequence goes on along the minus strand of CM067846.1, from coordinate 57,271,250 downwards.
TGTACTACTGACGCAGGGCTTCGCCTAAGCACTGCAACAATATGATCGAGGTGGAATTTGGTGGTAGGGGCACCGCACACGGCTAAGGAACGATCACCAAGGATCAACTTGTGTGTCATGGGGTGCCCCTGCCTCTGTATATAAAGGAGCAAGGGGGAGGGGCCGGCCGGCCTAGGAGGGGGCGCGCCAAGGGGAGTCCTACTCCCACCGGGAGTAGGACTCCCTCCTTCCTTGTTGGAGTAGGAGAAGGGGAAAGAGGTGGAGAGGAATAAGGAAAAGGGGGCTGCGCCCCTTGTCCAATTCGGACCAGAGGGGGGGGGGGGCGCAGGCCTCCTTCCTTTTGGCCTCTCTCCTCTATTCCCGTATGGCCCAATAAGGCCCATATACTCCCCGGCGAATTCCCGTAACTCTCCGGTACTCCGAAAAATACCCGAATCACTCGGAACCTTTCCGAAGTCCGAATATAGTCGTCCAATATATCGATCTTTACGTCTCGACCATTTTGAGACTCCTCGTCATGTCCCCGATGTCATCCGGGACTCCGAACTTCTTCGGTACATCAAAACTCATAAACTCATAATATAACTGTCATCGAAACCTTAAGCGTGCAGACCCTACGGTTCGAGAACAATGTAGACTTGACCGAGACACGTCTCCGGTCAATAACCAATAGCGGGACCTGGATGCCCATATTGGCTCCTACATATTCTACGAAGATCTTTATCGGTCAGACCGCATAACAACATACGTTGTTCCCTTTGTCATCGGTATGTTACTTGCCCGAGATTCGATCGTCGGTATCCAATACCTAGTTCAATCTCGTTACCGGCAAGTCTCTTTACTTGTTCCGTAATACATCATCTCGCAACTAACTCATTAGTCACAATGCTTGCAAGGCTTATGTGATGTGTATTACCGAGAGGGCCCAGAGATACCTCTCCGATAATCGGAGTGACAAATCCTAATCTCGAAATACGCCAACCCAATATCTACCTTTGGAGACACCTGTAGTACTCCTTTATAATCACCCAGTTACGTTGTGACGTTTGGTAGTACCCAAAGTGTTCCTCCGGTAAACGGGAGTTGCATAATCTCATAGTCATAGGAACATGTATAAGTCATGAAGAAAGCAATAGCAACATACTAAATGATCGGGTGCTAAGCTAATGGAATGGGTCATGTCAATCAGATCATTCATCTAATGATGTGATCCCATTAATCAAATAACAACTCTTTGTCCATGGTTAGAAAACATAACCATCTTTGATTAACGAGCTAGTTAAGTAGAGGCATACTAGTGACACTCTGTTTGTCTATGTATTCACACATGTATTATGTTTCCGGTTAATACAATTCTAGCATGAATAATAAACATTTATCATGATATAAGGAAATAAATAATAACTTTATTATTGCCTCTAGGGCATATTTCCTTCAGTCTCCCACTTGCACTAGAGTCAATAATCTAGATCACATCACCATGTGATTAACATCGATAGTTCACATCATCATGTGATTGACACCCATATTTCACATCGCCATGTGACCAATACCCAAAGGGTTTACTAGATTCAGTAATCTAGTTCACATCGCTATGTGATTAACACCCAAAGAGTACTAAGTTGTGATCATGTTTTGCTTGTGAGAGAATCTTAGTCAACGGGTCTGCCACATTCAGATCCACATGTATTTTGCAAATTTCTATGTCAACAATGCTCTGCATGGAGCTACTCTAGCTAATTGCTCCCACTTTCAATATGTATCTAGACCGAGACTTAGAGTCATCTAGATTAGTGTCAAAACTTGCATCGGCATAACCCTTTACGACGAGGCTTTTGTCATGTCCATAATCGAGAAACATATCCTTATTTCACTAAGGATAATTCTGACCGCTGTCCAGTGATCTACTCCTAGATCACTATTGTACTCCCTTGCCAAATCAGTGTAGGGTATACAATAGATCTGGTACACAGCATGGCATACTTTATAGAACCTATGACTGAGGCATAGGGAATGACTTTCATTCTCTTTCTATCTTCTGCCGTGGTCGGGCTTTGAGTCTTACTCAACTTCACACCTTGTACTACAGGCAAGAACTCTTTCTTTGACTGCTCCATTTTGAACTACTTCAAAATCTTGTCAAGGTATGTACTCATTGAAAAAAAAAACTTATCAAGCGTCTTGATCTATCTCTATAGATCTTGGAGCTCAATATGTAAGCAGCTTCACCGAAGTCTTTCTTTGAAAAACTCCTTTCAAACACTCCTTTATGCTTTACAGAATAATTCTACATTATTTCCGATCAACAATATGTCATTCACATATACTTTATCAGAAATGCTGTAGTGCTCCCACTCACTTTCTTGTAAATACAGGCTTCACCGCAAGTCTGTAAAAACTATATGCTTTGATCAACTTATCAAAGCGTGTATTCCAACTCTGAGATGCTTGCACCAGTCCATAGATGAATCGCTGGAGCTTGCATATTTTGTTAGCACCTTTAGGATTGACAAAACCTACTGGTTGCATCATATACAACTCTTCTTTAAGAAATCTATTAAGGAATGCAGTTTTGTTTATCCATTTGCCAGATTTCATAAAATGCGGCAATTGCTAACATGATTCGGACAGACTTAAGCATAGATACGGGTGAGAAACTCTCATCGTAGTCAACACTTTGAACTTGTCGAAAACCTTTTGCGACAATTCTAGCTTTGTAGATAGTAACACTACTATCAGCGTCCGTCTTCCTCTTGAAGATCCATTTATTCTCAATTGCTTGCTGATCATCGGGCAAGTCAACCAAAGTCCAAACTTTGTTCTCATACATGGATCATATCTTAGATTTCATGGCCTCAAACCATTTCGCGGAATCTAGGCTCATCATCGCTTCCTCATAGTTCGCAAGTTCGTCATGGTCTAGTAACATGACTTCCAGAACAGGATTACCGTACCACTCTGGTGCGGATCTCACTTTGGTTTACCTACGAGATTCGGTAGTAACTTGATCTGAAGTTACATGATCATCATCATTAGCTTCCTCACTAATTAGTGTAGGTGTCACAGAAACTGGTTTCTGTGATGTACTACTTTCCAATAAGGGAGAAGGTACAATTACCTTATCAAGTTTTCTACTTTCTTCCCACTCACTTCTTTCGAGAGAAACTCCTTCTCTGGAAAGGATCCATTCTCGGCAACGAATATCTTGCCTTCGGATCTGTGATAGAAGGTGTACCCAACATTATCTTAAGGGTATCCTATGAAGACACATTTTTCCGATTTGAGTTTGAGCTTATCGAGATGAAACTTTTTCACATAAGCATCGCAACTCCAAACTTTAAGAAACGACAGCTTAGGTTTCTTGCCAAACCATAGTTCACACGGTGTCGTCTCAACGGATTTAGATGATGCCCTATTTAACGTGAATGTAGCTGTCTCTAATGCATAACCCCAAAACGATAGTGGTAGCTCGGTAAGATTCATCATATATTGCACTATATCCAATAAAGTACGGTTATGACGTTCGGACACACCATTATGCTGTGGTGTTCCAGGTGGCGTGCGTAGTGAAACTATTTCACATTGTTTTAACTGAAGACCAAACTCGTAACTCAAATATTTTACCTCTGCGATCATATCGTAGAAACTTTTATTTTCTTGTCACAATGATTTTCCACTTCACTTTTAAATTCTTTGAACTGCAAATGTTTCAGACTTATGTTTCATCAAGTAGATATCCCCATATCTGCTCAAATCATCTTGTGAAGGTCAGAAAATAATGATACCTGCTGTAAGCCTTTAATATTCATCGGACCACATACATCAGTATGTATGATTTCCAACAAATCTGTTGCTTGCTTCATTGTTCCGGAGAACGGCGTTTTAGTCATCTTGCCCATAAGGCATGGTTCGCAAGCATCAAGTGATTCTAAAATCCCATCAGCATGGAGTTTCTTCATGCGCTTTACACCAATATGACCTAAACGGCAGTGCCACAAATAATTTGCACTATCATTATTAACTTCACATCTTTTGGTTTCAATATTATGAATATGTGTATCACTAAGATCGAGATCCAATGAACTATTTTCATTGGGTGTGTAACCATATAAGGTTTTATTCATGTAAATAGAACAACAATTTATTCTTTTACTTAAATGAATAACCGTATTACAATAAACATGATCAAATCATATTCATGCTCAACGCAAACACCAAATAACACTTATTTAGGTTCAACACTAATCCCGAAAGTATAAGGAGTGTGCGATGATGATCATATCAATCTTGAAACCACTTCCAACACACATCGTCACTTCACCCTTAACTAGTCTCTGTTCATTCTGCAACTCCCGTTTCGAGTTACTACTCTTAGCAACTGAACTAGCATCAAATACTGAGGGGTTGCTATAAACACAAGTAAAGTACACATCAATAACATGTATATCAAATATACTTATGTTCACTTTGCCATCCTTCTTATCTGCCAATCACTTGGGGTAGTTCCGCTTCCAGTGACCAGTCCCTTTGCAGTAGAAGCACTTAGTCTCAGGCTTAGGATCAGACTTGGGCTTCTTCACTTGAGCAGCAACTTGCTTGCCGTTCTTCTTGAAGTTCCCCTTCTTCCCTTTGCCCTTTTCTTTAAACTAGTGGTCTTGTCAACCATCAACACTTGATGTTTTTCTTGATTTCTACCTTCATTGATTTCAGCATCACGAACAGCTTGGGAGTTGTTTCCGTTATCCCTTGCATATTATAGTTCATCATGAAGTTCTACTAACTTGGTGATGGTGACTAGAGAATTCTGTCAATCACTATCTTATCTGGAAGATTAACTCCCACTTGATTCAAGCGATTGTAGTACCCAGACAATCTGAGCACATGCTCACTAGTTGAGCGATTCTCCTCCATCTTTTAGCTATAGAACTTGTTGGAGACTTCATATCTCTCAACTCGGGTATTTGCTTGAAATATTAACTTCAACTCCTGGAACATCTCATATGGTCCATGACGTTCAAAACGTCTTTGAAGTCCCGATTCTAAGCCATTAAGCATGGTGCACTAAACTATCAAGTAGTCATCATATTGAGCTAGCCAAACGTTCATAACATCTGCATCTGCTCCTGCAATAGGTCTGTCACCTAGCGGTGCATCAAGGACATAATTCTTCTGTGCAGCAATGAGGATAAACCTCAGATCACGGATCCAATCCGCATCATTGCTACTAACATCTTTCAACACAATTTTCTCTAGGAACATATCAAAAATAAACACAGGGAAGCAACAATGCGAGCTATTGATCTACAACATAATTTGCAAAATACTACCAGGACTAAGTTCATGATAAATTTAAGTTCAATTTAATCATATTACTTAAGAACTCCCACTTAGATAGACATCCCTCTAATCCTCTAAGTGATCACGTGATCCAAATCAACTAAACCATAACCGATCATCACGTGAAATGGATTAGTTTTCAATGGTGAACATCATTATGTTGATCATATCTACTATATGATTCACGCTCGACCTTTCGGTCTCCGTGTTCCGAGGACATATCTGCATATGCTAGGCTCGTCAAGTTTAACCTGAGTATTCTGCGTGTGCAAAACTGGCTTGCACCCGTTGTAGATGGACGTAGAGCTTATCACACCCGATCATCACGTGGTGTCTGGGCACGACGAACTTTGGCAACGGTGCATACTGAGGGAGAACACTTCTTGATAATTTAGTGAGAGATCATCTTATAATGCTACCGTCAATCAAAGCAAAAATAAGATGTATAAAAGATAAACATCACATGCAATCAAAATATGTGACATGATATGGCCATCATCATCTTGTGCCTTTGATCTCCATCTCCAAAGCATCGTCATGATTTCCATCATCACCGGCATGACACCATGATCTCCATCATCTTGATCTATATCAATATGTCGTCACATGGTCGTCTCGCCAACTATTGCTCTTGCAACTTTTGCTATTGCATAGCGATAAAGTAAAGCAATTATTTGGCGCTTGCATCTTATGCAATAAAGAGACAACCATAAGGCTTTTGCCAGTTGCCGATAACTTCAACAAAACATGATCATCTCATACAACAACTTATATCTCATCATGTTTTGACCATATCACATCACAACATGCCCTGCAAAAACAAGTTAGACGTCCTCTATTTTGTTGTTGCAAGTTTTACGTGGCTGCTACGGGCTTAAGCAAGAACCAATCTTAACTACGCATCAAAACCACAACGATAGTTTGTCAAATAGACTCCGTTTTAACCTTCGCAAGGACCGGGCGTAGCCACACTCGGTTCAACTAAAGTTGGAGAGACAGTCGCCCGCAAGCCATCTATGTGCAAAGCACGTCGAGGGAACCGGTCTCGCGTAAGCGTACGCGTAAGGTTGGTCCGGGTCGTCTCGTCCAACAATACCGCTGAACCGAAGTATGACATGCTGGTAGGTAGTATGACTTGTATCGCCCACAACTAACTTGTGTTCTACTCGTGCAAATAACATCAAACCATAAAACCTAGGCTCTGATACCACTGTTGGGGAACGTAGTAATTTCAAAATTTTCCTACGCACACGCAAGATCATGGTGATGCATAGCAACGAGGGGGAGAGTCTGATCTACGTACCCTTGTAGATCGCAACGGAAGCGTTGACACAACGTAGAGGAAGTAGTCGTACGTCTTCTTCCCGATCTGACCGATCCAAGCACCGTTACTCCGGCACCTCCGAGTTCTTAGCATACGTACAGCTCGATGACGATCCTCGGGCTTCGATCCAGCAAAGCGTCGAGGAAGAGTTCCGTCAGCACGACGGCGTGGTGACGATCTTTGATGTACTACTGACACAGGGCTTCGCCTAAGCACTGCAACAATATGATCGAGGTGGAATTTGGTGGTAGGGGCACCGCACACGGCTAAGGAACGATCACCAAGGATCAACTTGTGTGTCATGGGGTGCCCCCTGCCTCCGTATATAAAGGAGCAAGGGGGAGGGGCCGGCCGGCCTAGGAGGAGGCGCGCCAAGGGGACTCCTACTCCCACCGGGAGTAGGACTCCCTCCTTCCTTGTTGGAGTAGGAGAAGGGGAAAGAGGTGGAGAGGAATAAGGAAAAGGGGGCTGCGCCCCTTGTCCAATTCGGACCAGAGGGGGGGGGGGCGCAGGCCTCCTTCCTTTTGGCCTCTCTCCTCTATTTCCGTATGGCCCAATAAGGCCCATATACTCCCCGGCGAATTCCCGTAACTCTTCGGTACTCCGAAAAATACCCGAATCACTCGGAACCTTTCCGAAGTCCGAATATAGTCGTCCAATATATCGATCTTTACGTCTCGACCATTTCGAGACTCCTCGTCATGTCCCCGATCTCATCCGGGACTCCGAACTTCTTCGGTACATCAAAACTCATAAACTCATAATATAACTGTCATCGAAACCTTAAGCGTGTGGACCCTACGGTTCGAGAACAATGTAGACATGACCGAGACACGTCTCCGGTCAATAACCAATAGTGGGACCTGGATGCCCATATTGGCTCCTACATATTCTACGAAGATCTTTATCGGTCAGACCGCATAACAACATACGTTGTTCCCTTTGTCATCGGTATGTTACTTGCCTGCGATTCGATCGTCGGTATCCAATACCTAGTTCAATCTCGTTACCGGCAAGTCTCTTTACTCGTTCCGTAATACATCATCTCGCAACTAACTCATTAGTCACAATGCTTGCAAGGCTTATGTGATGTGTATTACTGAGAGGGCCCAGAGATACCTCTCCGACAATCGGAGTGACAAATCCTAATCTCGAAATACGCCAACCCAACATCTACCTTTGGAGACACCTGTAGTACTCCTTTATAATCACCCAGTTACGTTGTGACGTTTGGTAGTACCCAAAGTGTTCCTCCGGTAAACGGGAGTTGCATAATCTCATAGTCATAGGGACATGCATAAGTCATGAAGAAAGCAATAACAACATACTAAACGATCGGGTGCTAAGCTAATGGAATGGGTCATGTCAATCAGATCATTCATCTAATGATGTGATCCCATTAATCAAATAACAACTCTTTGTCCATGGTTAGGAAACATAACCATCTTTGATTAACGAGCTAGTTAAGTAGAGGCATACTAGTGATACTCTGTTTGTCTATGTATTCACACATGTATTATGTTTCCGGTTAATACAATTCTAGCATGAATAATAAACATTTATCATGATATAAGGAAATAAATAATAACTTTATTATTGCCTCTAGGGCATATTTCCTTCAGACGCATGGTCGCCTCGGGCAAGAAGTTATGGATGGAGCCAGTATCCAGCAGGGCCACCAGCCGCTCGCCATGGATCGTCACCAGCAGCAGCATGGTCCGCTCGCCATGGATGCCGGCGAGGGCGTGGAGGGAGACGACGCACGCCGTCGCCGTGGGATCCGCGGGCGTGTCCGCGACCGCCTCGGGTGGTGGTGTCGCGTCGGCCGAGTCGTCCGCCTCGGTGTAGTCGACCGTCTCCATGTAAAAGAGGCGGGGGCAGACATGGGTCGGCGTGTAGGGCTCATCGCTGTTGAAGCAGAGTCCCTGACGGCGACGCTCCAGCTGCTCGGCCGGTGACAACCGGCGAAAAGTCCATGTGGTGGCCGGGGGCGTGGTCGTCGCGGCTGGAGGAGGCCGGCCCGGTGCTGGAGGAGTCGGCGCTGGTCGACTAGGCTGGCGGCCGCCCCGTCTGGGCTATTGCTGCAGTGCCTGGGCCCGCTGCTCCAAAGCTCGGGCGTAGTACATGGCCGTCTGGAGGTTGGGGTGATCCCGGAGCTCGACGTCCACGCGAATATGGTCCGGCAGACCGCCCACAAATAACTCGGCACGCTGAATCCCGGAGACGCTCGGCGCGTGGCACACTAGGGCCTGGAAGCGGTCGGCGTAGTCCTGAACAATGGAGGTGAACTGTAAACGGCCGAGGGCCGCCAGGCGGCTCCCGCGGATAGGAGGCCCGAACCGGAGAAGACAGAGCTCCCGGAAGCGCTCCCAGGGTGGCATGCCGCCCTCGTCCTGCTCGAGGGCGTAGTACCAGGTCTGCGCCGCGCCGCGGAGATGATAGGATGCGAGCTAGGTACGATCCGAAGCGAGCGTCTGCTGCCCGCGAAAGAACTGCTCGCACTGGTTGAGCTAGTTGAGAGGGTCCTCCGTGTCCTCGTAGGTGGCGAAGTCTAGTTTGGCGAAGCGAGGGGGTGTCGGACCGCCGTGCCCGGGGATGGCTGCAGTCAGCGGCAGCGAGTGTGCCGGGTTGAGGATCTCCGGGGCGTAGGCCGCCAAGCCGGAGGGACGGTCAAACCGGAGGGAGGGCGTCGGGTGCTCTGGCGCCGTGGTATACACTGGGGCCGGCGATGAGCCGGCTGCCCACGCGGGAATTGGCGATGGCGATGGCGGAAACTGCACCTGGTGCAGGGGCCGACCCGTGGGCCTGGGCGCGGGTGGTGATGTAGTCGATGATGGCGGCGCCTGGAGGAGCTGCGGTGCCGCAGCCAGCATCGAAGTAGCCGGCGGGGGTGCCTGGAGAAGCTGCTGGAAGGGGTCCCCCAGCGGTGCGGTGGCGGCCGGCCACGCGGGACAAGGGTTCCCCGTGGTCGGGTAGTGCTGCAGCAGCAGCGGCGGCGGGGGCGGCCCTCCGTAGGGCGACGGGAAGGCCGGGGCGGCCCACGGAAGCGGCGGCGGCCCGTAGGCGGTGGTGGCGGCGACGCTCGGCGGCGGGGGCTGGTTCCCGGCGAGGTAGAGGCTGATGCCTTTGACCGCCTGGACGAGCTCCCGAAGGGTGCCCGAAACCTCCTCGGGCGAGAGGATGGGGGCCGGCTCTGCCGCGGTGGCGGTCGGCGCTGTCGGGGTGGCCGTCCCGGATGTGAGCGCCGGCATGGATGCGGACGGGGCTGGCGGCAGCGTAGGTGAGGCGGTGGTGTTTGGCAGCGGCGGCGGTGATGGAGGAAGCGACATGATCGAGCTGGTGTATCTGAATACCAAATTGGTAGGACTAGGGTTCCTACCAGGCCTCCGGCGCAGATTGTATGGGCAAGGAGGAGGGGGGCGAGGGCTGGAGCGGGCGCACCGGCGGACAGGCGCCGTCGCGCTAGGGTTAGAGGCGGCGGCGGCTAGAGTTCCGGCTTCTCAGGGAGCCGGGCAACAGAAAATTATAATATTTTTATTGCTTGATCTCAACGGTGTTTTACAACTAGTATTTATAACTTTAGCCTAAGATAACTTGTCTAAGATAACTTGTAGGCCAAGCCCCTAATACTAATATTTGGTGGACCTCTTTCTAATATAGACCAAGCTGGTCATAACAATATGAGCTTTCAAATGAAGGCTTTCATGCACAGTATATACATGTAATTGCCTCCAGAATTCTGCATTACTGAATTCAGAGGTTGTTAGCTGATGCCGCTGCACTGGGTAGCTGCTCCCTTGGGCGCGCACGCAGCCGTATGCTCGAACCCGAGCTGCTCGGGCGTCCCGGACGTGCGCAGCCGGCGGCTCCCTCGGGTCCAGCAGCGGTCGCGAGGCGACGCGAGCAGCAGCTCAGGACGCACGCCGTCAGCCCGGGACACCGCCCGAGCGGGAGGCACCGGCGGACCGGAGAGGCGAGCAGCAGTACGCCCCAGTGGCAGCACCGGGGAAATTTAATCTGCCAATCTTAAATACTATATGATGAATCTGACAACTTAAAATCAAATGATAGGCTGGGCCCTTCCTTGAGAATAAGACAGGTAGATGCTTGCAACCATAATATTTTTGCGATATAAACGTAGTCAGCAACTACACATGTGGTGTTGTCATCTTGCAAAAACTTTATCTACCAATCTACCAAATTAAGAAAAGATATCATGGGGGCAGAGAATAGACTAGATGGCTTTGCGTTCAAGCTAATGATCCAGCTACGGCAAGTAAAAAAAACAAGTAGACGCGCATGTGAGCTGCTTCTGTTTCGCTTTACGGCTATTCACACGGCAAAACTGCTTCATCTGATCCAGCTACAGCCTATGAAGACACATGCATCAGGGAACACACATAGTAGTATAACAGTGGGATTAGTAAAGCTACGGACTATCATAATTGAAATCCTTTTTAATATAATACTTGCAAATCACAAACTTGCAGACATCTAGAACTGACCTGAGGATGTAAAGTGAAGCTACGGCCTATCATAACTGAAATCCTTTTGACTATAATACTTGCAGATCACAAACTTGCGGACATCTAGAACTGCCTTGAGTATGTAAACGATATCAGTTTGGAAGGGTACAAATCTTTTTTGAAGATAGGTTGGAAGAGATGGCGTCCAAGGATGGCGCCTATCGAGGGCACAACACAGAGCAGGGTGGCAGCACTGGGCACAGCGTGGAGCAGGACGCAGGGCAGTGACAGGCGTCGGCACCTTGTTCTGCAGGGGCATTGAGGGAGTCCTGGATTAGAGGGTGTCCAGATGGCCGGACTATACCTTCAGCAGGACTCCTGGACTATGAAGATACAAGATTGAAGACTTCGTCCCGTGTCCGGAAAGGACTTTCCTTGGCGTGTAAGGCAAGTTTGGCGATACGGATATAAAGATCTCCTACCATTGTAATCATGTAACCCTAACCCTACCCGGTGTCTATATAAACCGAAGGGATTTAGTCCGTAAGACGACATACACATCAACAATCATACCATAGGCTAGCTTCTAGGGTTTAGCCTCCTCGATCTCGTGGTAGATCTACTCTTGTACTACCCATATCATCAATTTTAATCAAGAAGGACGTAGGGTTTTACCTCCATTGAGAGGGCCTGAACCTGGGTAAAACTTCGTGTCCCTTGCCTCCTGTTACCATCCGGTCTAGACGCACAGTTCGGGACCCCCTACCCGAGATCCGCCGGTTTTGACACCGACATTAGTGCTTTCATTGAGAGTTCCTCTGTGTCGTCGCCGTCAGGCTCGATGGCTCCAACGATCATCAACAGCGATGAGTCCAGGATGAGATCTTCCTTCCCAGACAGATCTTCGTCTTCGGCGGCTTCGCACTACGAGCCAATTCACTTGGCCATCTGGAGGAGATCGAAAGCTACACCCCTGGCCGTCCGGTCAGATTCGGAAGTTTAAACTACACGGCTGACATCCGCGGGGACTTGACCTTTGACGGATTCGAGCCACTGCCGAGCGCGCCGCACTGTCCCGACGAGCATGATCTAGCTCTGCCGCCAAATAGTGCCCTAGGGGCCGCACCCGCATCGGCTCCGATCCTTAATTCGGAGCCAACTGCGCCGATCGAGGATGGGCGATTGGACGCCGCCTCGGGGGCTGCGATCTGAACGGCGATTGAGCCAAACACCAGCCCCTTACTCTGCGAGACTCGTGACTCCAGGGAGTCGGACTCCTCTCCGGACTCCGAACCCTCCGCGCCCCTGCCGATCGAATCCGATTGGGCCCCGATCATGGAGTTCACTACCGCGGACATCTTTCAGCACTCGCCTCTCGGCGATATCCTGAAGTCACTAAAGTCTCTCTCTCTCTTTAAAAGGAGAGCCTTGGCCGGACTATGGTCAGCAAGGGTGGGGTACGGACAATGAAGAAATTCAAAGCCCACCCACCACCCACTTTGTAGCCACTGTCGACGATTTAACCGACATGGTCGACTTCGACTACGAAGACATCGACGGTATGGACGCCGATGAAGGAGATGATGAAGAACCAGCGCCTACTAGGCCCTGGAAAGCCACCTCGTCGTATGACATATACATGGTGGACACCCCAAAAGAGGGAGATGGCGATGGAACATCGGAGGATGACCCCTCCAAGAAACAGCCTAAGCGCCGGCGTCAGCGGCACCGCTCAAAAACCCGCCAAAACAAATGAGGCGATTCTAGTACGGGAGATAATAACACTCCGGAAAGCGCCGAAGAAAACCCCCTCCAGCAAGATTTAGCACAGGAGGATGGAGAAACCAGCCCTCACGAGAGAGCGGCAGACAGAGAGGTCGAGGACGATAATTATATGCCTCCCTCCGAAGACGAGGCAAGCCTCGACGATGACGAATTCGTCGTGCCAGAGGATCCCGTCGAGCCAGAGCGTTTTCAACGCAGGCTTATGGCCATGGCAAGAAGCCTCAAGAAAAAACAGCAATAGCTTAGTGCTCATCAAGATTTGCTAGTCGACAGATGGACTGAAGTCCTTGCAGCCGAAGAGCATAAACTCGAACGCCCCTCCAAGAGCTACCCAAAGCGCAGGTTGCTACCCCGATTAGAGGAGGAAGCACTTGATGCGGCCGACCGGCCACCTCGTGTTCGCGACAGAGAGGCCTCTCGGCCCTCCACTCAAGCCGCACCCCGTACCAAGGCACAGGAATTTGCGCCGGACTTACGAGACATGTTGGAGGATAAGTCAAGGCAAACAAGATCGATCTACGGATCGCGTGGGCGCCCCACGGCTCGAGACGGTAACCGTCACGCCAGCCACAAATTCAGCGGGGCCGAACACAGTAGACAAGGCTCATTGGAGCTACGTCATGATATAGCCCAGTATAGAGGCGCCGCACACCCACTCTGCTTTACAGACGAAATAATGGATTATCAAATCCCCGAGGGTTTCAAACCCGTAAACATCGAATCATACGATGGCACAACAGATCCTGCGGTATGGATCGAGGATTATCTCCTTCATATCCACATGGCCCGCGGCGATGATTTCCACGCCATCAAATACCTCCCACTCAAGCTTAAAGGACCAGCTCGACATTGGCTTAACAGCTTGCCAACAGGATCAATCAGTTGTTGGGAGGACCTGAAAGCCGCATTCCTCGACAATTTCCAGGGCACTTATGTGCGACCCCCAGACGTCGATGACCTAAGTCACGTAATTCAGCAGCCAGAGGAATCGGCCAGGCAATTCTGGACACGGTTCCTAACAAAGAAAAAATTAAATAGTCGATTGTCCGGACGCTGAGGCCCTAGCAGCCTTCAAGCACAATATCCGTGACGAGTGGCTGGCCCGGCACCTTGGTCAGGAAAAGCCGAAATCTATGGCAGCACTCACGACACTCATGACCCGCTTTTGCGCGGGAGAAGACAGCTGGCTTGCTCGTAGCAACAATATGACCAAGAACCCTGGTAATTCGGACACCAGGGACAGTAGTGGCAGGCCACGTCGCAACAAGCAGAAGCGCCGCATTAACGGCGACAATGCTGAGGATACGGTAGTTAATGTCGGATTCAGAGGCTCTAAATCCGGTCAGCGGAAAAAGCCATTCAAAAGGAATCCTAGGGGCCCGTCCAGTTTGGACCGGATACTCGACCGCTCGTGCCAGATACATGGCACCCCCGAAGAGCCAGCCAATCACACCAACAAGGATTGTTAGGTGTTCAAGCAGGCAGGCAAGTTAAACGCCGAAAATGAAGACAAGGGGCTGCATAGCGATGACGACGAGGAGCCCCGGCCGCCGAACAACAGCGGGCAGAAGGGTTTTCCCCCACAAGTGCGGACGGTGAACATGATATACGCAACCCACGTCCCCAAAAGGGAGCGAAAGCGCGCGTTAAGGGACGTATACGCGGTAGAGCCAGTCGCCCCAAAGTTCAACCCATGGTCCTCCTTCCCGATCACCTTTGATCGAAGGGACCATCCCACTAGCACCCGTCACGGCGGATTCGCCGCATTGGTTCTAGACTCAACTATTGATGGATTTCATCTCACTAGAGTCCTTATGGACGGCGGCAGCAGCCTGAACCTGCTTTACCAGGATACAGTGCGGAAAATGGGCATAGATCCCTCGAGGATTAAGCCCACCAAAACAACCTTTAAAGGCGTAATACCAGGTGTAGAGGCCAACTGTACAGGCTCAGTCACACTTGAAGTGGTCTTGGGATCTCCGGATAATTTCCGAAATGAGGAGTTAATCTTCGACATAGTCCCGTTTCGCAGTGGTTATCACGCACTGCTCGGGCGAACCGCATTCGCTAAGTTCAATGCGGTACCGCATTACGCATACCTTAAGATCAAGATGCCAGGCCCTCGAGGAGTAATTACGGTCAACGGAAACACCGAACGCTCCCTCCGAACGGAGGAGCACACGGCGGCCCTTGCAGCGGAAGTACAAAGCAGCCTCTCCAGGCAGTTCTCCAGTCTGGCCACTAAACGACCGGACACCGGCAAGCGCGCCCGGAGTAACCTACAACAAGACTGCCTGGCACGATCCGAGCAGGCGTAGCAATGCGGCCCCAACCCCAACCCTCGCAAAAAGGCAACGCCAGTACTTCGCGTACATAACTACGCTCTAGAGATACCATGGGCACAGGGGGAGGGGCACCATCACGGCACGTCCAAAACACGGCTTAAACCGTACCATAGGCTGCCAATTTTTTAATTTTCTCTTATTTTCAGGACTTCATCCTTCGGAAGGCCTGTTCGGCAGTTCAATTGCCGCACAAACGATGCAAGAACCAGGGAAGCAGACAAGCCACGCCGCACTACGGAACTCCCAGATGGTCTCTATCACGAGCAGTATACCCGTTCCGCATACTATTCCGCAGCTTGCCCCTGGAACGGACATGTTAACTAGTCCAACCTTCCACTTATCGCATTACTTGTATCGTTCTGCCTTGATCGCACACCTTTTTAATTAACAATGCATAGCTTTCGTCTATTTTTGCATTACCTTTTTTCTTTATATATGTTCCTTAACGACATGTTGCACCCGTACACATTGGTACGACCAAAATACGCCAGGGGCTTTAGTACCCCTCAATATGGTGTGAGAAGTCCGAACACTTTAACAAGTGCGGCACCCCGAACTTATAACATTATATGCATCGGCTCCGAATCATATATTGGGTAATAGTTGGGTTTGCCCGGCTCCTATGTTTTGGTGCCTTATGTTCCGCTATATCGGCTAAGGTAGCACTAGGAGAACCACTGCGATTGTGCCCTGGTTGAGCTGGGTTGAGCACCTCAGTGGAGAAAGCTAAAACTGACTGTCATGATGAAGCGAGAGCTGGTCGCTGTTTGAGAGGTTTTTCGAGTCCCTAACGACTTATGCTGCTTAGGGCGAGGAGCCGGCTCTGTCCGGCCAAGGCGTGGATAGCACCCCAAACTCGGTCTTCCGAATACCAGGGGCTTCGCCGAAATTTAAAATTATAGAATTCTATGGCTAAGTGAGAGTGTTCACGCATTATAGTCTGATTGCCTTGTTCGTTGTGCTGAGCGCCTCCCCCGAAGGACCCAAACATGGGAAAAAGAGCGCTCAGGTTTATCCCCGAACACCCCAGCACTAGCGGCACGGGGCTGAAGCCGATGACTCGCCATCTCTCAGAATTGATAAACAGCCGCACAGAAGGTAATATTTTAAATTCAAACAGCATTGCTTAGCACATATGAACAAGTTTTCAGCGCACAGGACAAAACGAGCAAGTTTTACTCAAAAATTACATCCATAGAACATTCATCCGCCACAAGGCGGGCACCCTTCAGAACATCCTTATAGTAATTCTCGGGCTTGCGATGCTCTTTCCCCGGCGGTGGCCCGTCCTTCACAAGCTTCTCAGCATCCAGCTTGCCCCAGTGCACCTTAGCACGGGCAAGGGCCCTACGGGCACCTTCAATGCAGACGGAGCGCTTGATGACCTCGAGCCTCGGACAGGCCTCCACCAGCTGCCGCACCAGCCCGAAATAGCTCCCAGGCTGTAACACCCCGGATATTATTTACCTAATATGTAATCCAACTCTTGTCGTTTCCGGCGTTAAGTTATTTTATTATCTCGGGTTCGGGTTTTTGTCTTCGTGTGTTGTTATCGTTATCATGCATCTCATATCATTTCATCATGTGCATTGCATTTGCATACGTGTTCGTCTCATGCATCCGAGCATTTTCCCCGTTGTCCGTTTTGCATGCCGGCGCTTTGTTCTCCTCTGGTGGTCATTTCTATCTTTCTTTCGTGTGTGGGGATTAAACATTTCCGGATTGGACCGAGACTTGCCAAGCGGCCTTGATTTACTACCGGTAGACTGCCTGTCAAGTTTCGTACCATTTGGACTTCGTTTGATGCTCCAACGGTTAACCGAGGGACCGAAAAGGCCTCGTGTGTGTTCCAGCCCAACACCCCTCCAATTTGGCCCAAAACCCACCAAAACCCTCTCCATCATCTAGAGCGTTCGATCACGATCGCGTGGCCGAAAACCGCACCTCATTTGGACACTCCTAGCTCCCTCTATGCCCATATAAAGACCCCTCCGAAATTCTCCTTCTCCTTCCCCCCGAAACCCTAGATCCATTCCCATCCGCCGCCGCCGGACAAAAAGCCGCCACGGACATGTCCAACCTCCTAGCACCGCCGCCACGTGTCGGCTCCTGATTGGACGAGCCGCCGCGCCCACATCGTCGCGCCGCCACCCGCGCGCGCGGCCCGTCTGGCCCGCTCGGGGCCCCCGAGGCCCGTCTCCTAGCGCCGCTCGCCCCGCCGCCAGGGTGCCCGTGCCGTCACTGGGCCGCCTCGCTGGCCGCCGCGGCTCCTCTACGCCGGCGACCCATGCCGCACCTCGCCGCCGGCACCGCCACACCGCCCGCCGCCGCGGATCCTCGTCGTCCGCGCCTCCCCGCCGACCAGATCCGTTGAACCGGCCCCTCTCCAGCGTCCCCGCGGCAAGTACCAACTCCGGCGAGCTCCAAGTCCCTCCGGCCATCCTCGAAGTCCGTGCTCCGGCGAGATCCGATCTGGATCTGGAAACCCTAGGGTTGACCCCTTGTTTTTCTCCCAAGTCTTCAGTTTATTTTGCTATGTTCGTCGTGCTGTAACTCCGCATCCGTAGCTCCGTTTTGGGCATATAGCATATCAAAATGTTCATCTCAGAGAGTACATCATTTCATCTCATTGCATCATTTTCATTTGAGTTCATCTTGATGCCCGAAATGCTGTTGGAAGTAGGCTATTTGGGATAATTGTCAGATCTGCTGCTCCAATTAGATATTTGTCATTTTTGCCATGATTATTGTGTGCATGATATGCCCCTGAGCTCTACATGTGTTTTGTTATATGTTTTGCCATCTATCCAGAGGTGCAACCCATGTATTTTTGTGATGTGTGTGGTGACTAGCACAAGCTTGCAAAGTGGAGCATTCGTTAATGCTGATTTCAGGGACTTAGCAATTCCACTAAGTCCTTGACCTGTTTATCTCAATATGCCATATGTTCATGTTGTTTCCTAGTGATCCATGCCTCTTTTGAGGATGATCAGTAAGGATGTTTTGTTAATATTGTAGTCCTCTATCCATCCATATCTTTGTTTGCAATTATGGGCACCCTAGGTTGAGTCAATCGAGCTTTACTTTTGCTATTTCGTGAATCTGGGCAGATTGTCTACTTGTTAGCGATTTTGCCGAGGATATTGTAGTTGATCCGTGCATGCTATGTTATTGTTCTTGCCATGTATAGCTTGTATAATGTGTATTCTTGATGGGTGCATGCTTAGATTGTCATGACTTTCTCTGTAGTGAGTGCATCGAGCTCGTAAACATGCCTACTTGATATCTGATTTTGCATGCTCCAGTTTTCACTAAGTGTGAGAATCTGATTATGTTTTTGCCATGTTCACATGCTTGCATATGTATTTTCTGATCCCTTTTGGCTCAAGGTTACTAAGGGACTTTTGTTAAGCTCTTTGAGTATCTCCATGCCATGCTTTACTTTGCCATCTTCAGATCCTGTAACATATAGTTTTCATGCTCCAAAGTGTGCTACCTGATCTGAAATTCCAGACAAGTGTTAATTTTACTAAGTCTGAAATCTGTTTGCCA
Source organism: Triticum monococcum (assembly GCA_034509565.1). NCBI lineage: Eukaryota > Viridiplantae > Streptophyta > Magnoliopsida > Poales > Poaceae > Triticum > Triticum monococcum. The sequence goes on along the minus strand of CM067846.1, from coordinate 57,252,441 downwards.
AATGCATTTTTGCCATGCTTGTTTGAACCTGTTAATGGATGTATTGGCCATAGCTCAGTGCTCATCTTTTGTTAAGCATCATGAATGGATCCCTTTCATGTATTTTGATGCCATGTTTGAGTGCTGTAGCATGTTCATCTTGTTGCATTTAGATGGCTACTTGCTGTAAATCGCAGATCGGTGCCATACTTGAATTGCTTGCCATTTCCAAATCGTGACTCTGATTCCGGTGATCTTTATATCGTTTTCAAGCAATTTCACCTCATCTTTCCAGTGGCACACTTGGATTTCCAAGTTGAGGCCAGGTTAATTCATTCCTTGTCAAATCTTGCATATGCATCACATATCGCATCCCGCATAGCATACCATGTTTGCATCATGTTGTTTGAGCTTTGCACGTGGTTAATTGCGTTCCGTTTGCTTGTTTGTCTTATTTGGGTAGAGCTGGGAGACGAGTTCGCTAATGAGGAGCCCGTTGAGTTTCTTTCGAGGATCCAGTCAACTCTGACATCTTTGCAGGCAAGATGATCATACCCTCGAAATCACTACTATCTTTGCTTTGCTAGAAGCTCGCTCTTTTGCTATGCCTATGCTACGATGCCTACCACTTGCTTTTCATGCCTCCCAAATTTCCATGTCAAACCTCTAACCCACCATGTCCTAGCAAACCGTTGATTGGCTATGTTACCGCTTTGGTCAGCCCCTCTTATATCGTTGCTTGTTGCAGGTGAAGATTGGAGACCGTTCCTTGTTGGAACATTTTTTACTTGTTGGGATATCGTTATATTATCTTGTTATCTTAATGCATCTATATACTTGGTAAAGGGTGGAAGGCTCGGCCTCTCGCCTAGTGTTTTGTTCCACTCTTGCCGCCCTAGTTTCCGTCATATCGGTGTTATGTTCCCGGATTTTGCGTTCCTTACGCGGTTGGGTTATAATGGGAACCCCTTGATAGTTCACCTTGAATAAAGCTTTTCCAGCAATGCCCAACCTTGGTTTTACCATTTGCCACCTAGCCTCTTTTTCCCTTGGGTTTCCGGAGCCCGAGGGTCATCTTATTTTAAACCCTCCCCCCCGGGCCAGTGCTCCTCTGAGTGTTGGTCCGAACCAGGCAGCCTGCGGGGCCACCTCGGGGAAACTCGAGGGTTGGTTTTACTTGTAGCTTGACCTATAGGAGTGTGCCCTGAGAACGAGATTGTGCAGCTCCTATCGGGATTTGTCGGCACATTCAGCCGGTGTTGCTGGATTTGTTTTAACTTGTCGAAGTGTCTTGTAGAACTGGGATACCGAGTCTGATCGGAATGTCTCGGGAGGAGGTCTATTCCTTCGTTGACCGTGAGAGCTTGTCATGGGCTAAGTTGGGACTCCCCTGCAGGGATTTTAACTTTCGAAAGCCGTGCCCACGGTTATGGGCAGATGGGAATTTGTTAATGTCCGGTTGTAGATAACTTGAATCTTAACTTAATTAAAATGAATCAACTGTGTCAGTTACCGTGATGGTCTCTTCTCGGCAGAGTCCGGGAAGTGAACACGGTGTTGGAGTAATGCTTGCCGCAGGTTGCTCTCTAGTTGTTCGTTCGCGCTTTGCCTTCTCTTCTCACTCTCTTTTGCGAACAGGTTAGCCACCATATATGCTAGTCGCTTGCTGCAGCTCCACTCATTTTACCTTGCCTTACCTATAAGCTTAAATAGTCTTGATCGCGAGGGTGCGAGATTGCTGAGTCCCTGTGGCTCACAGATTACTTCCAAACCAGATGCAGGGCCTGATGACTCCGTTCCCGAGATGACGCGCTTGAGCTCAAGTGGGAGTTCGACGAGGACTCACGCCGTTACTATGTTTCTTTCCCTGATGATCAGTAGTGGTGCCCAGTTGGGGCGATCGGGACCGTGTCGCTTGTTGGGTTGATCTTTTATTTTGGCGCCGTAGTCGGGCCATGAGTGATTGGATGATGTAATGCTATTTATGTACTTTGTTTGACGTGGCGAGTGTAAGCCAACTATGTATCTCCCTTTTTATTATCTATATTACATGGGATGTTGTGAAGATTGCCTAACTTGAGACATTGCTTTCAATGCGGTTATGCCTCTAAGTCGTGCCTCGACACGTAGGAGATATAGCCGCATCGAGGGCGTTACAAGTTGGTAATCAGAGCCTTCCCCGACCTTAGGAGCCCCCACTGATTGATCGTTTTTAGCAGCCGTTGTTGAGTCTAGAAAAATGTGTTGAGTCATTTAGGAATTATATATCGGAGAGTTTAGGAATTCTTTTTACTTCCCAGTCTCCTCATCGCTCTGGTAAGGCATCCTGACGTAGAGTTTTGACTCTTCTCTTCTCAAATTTCACTAAAAATTTTTTAGGATCACGCGGGTATCTTGGAATCGTTCCGATGGTTTTGTGACAAGAACATTGTTCTTGGTGCCTCCTGTCTTTAGGGGTTGTGGCAGTGTCCCGGGGAGTTGAGCTCTGAGGTGTTGTCGTCACAATTTTATTGTTGCAGTTCTGGAATACCTGAGTTTAGTACGCCGACATCGAAAATCTCTTTTATGCAGTTCGTTGATGAGATAACCTCGACGCCACCCAGTACTGGGGCGGGAGTTCGGGAGTATTGCCATAACTTGTATAACGGATGCTTTTCGAAGGTTGACGTAGATGGTTTCCGAAGTTTTTCTCGGTTATGTGTTGAAGGATGGATACAGCTGGATGTAGGATTTGCTAGATTTGGGTGAGATATTATGCTTCCCCTGTATCCCCAACACCCGATTGCATAACCGGAAAGGTTCGGGAGTTTCATAGGTGGGAATTCTTGTAGCTCTAGCTCTTCTTCCACGAATATTTGGTTTGAGATTGGGATTTCTTACCGAGTATTCGTTCTTGATCCTTACCTTGTTGATTTATTCCTCTACCTAAATTCTAAGTGGCTTCTCAATTTATGGATATGTGACCATTTCAAGTGGAATGCATTCGTTCATTTTGTTCGGATGTGAAGACTATATGTTGCAATTTTCATTCCGTTGTTTTCAGCTTCAATATTTGTCTATCAATTTGCTAATGGATGTCAACCTCTTCAGGATGGCTCCTCCAACGCGCACGACTCCGAATCCTGATCCGCCACCACCTCCACCTCCTCCGGAGGCATGGCAAGCTGTGATGGCCGCAACCAATGCAAACACGCAGTTGATCATGCAAATTCTTCAAGAGCGCAATCAAGCTAACCAAGGCAACCAAGGCAACAATCAGAATCACTTTGCTACACTCAACCAGTTCCTTGCAAATCAGCCGAAGACTTTCAGCAATTGTGTTGAGGCAACTGATGCTGACGATTGGCTAGTGGACTTGTGCAAGCATTTTGAGTGCAGTAACGTCAGGCCTGAGGACTTTGTCAACTTCGCATCCTTCCAACTCAAAGACCAAGCTGCAGAGTGGTTCCAGCGGTACAAAGATTCCAGAGGAGGCTGTGTGATTACCTGGGATGAATTCCGTCAAGATTTCAAAGCTCATCATATTCCTCAGAGCGTGGTTGAAAGCAAGCGTGAGGAATTCCGCAACCTGAAGCAAGGCTCTTTGTCTGCCTATGACTACAACAAGTTGTTTCAGAAGCTCGCCCGCTTTGCTAAGCAGGACATCCCTGATGAGAAGAGCATGATATATCAGTTCAGGGGTGGTCTCAGAGAAGAAATCGAGCTAGCTCTTGTTCTCTTTGAGCCCTTGAGATACGATGAGTTCTACAACATGGCATTGAAGCAAGAGGCTGCTCTACTGAGGTGTGATGCTTCCAAGAAGCGAGTCAGAGATGCTACTCCTTCCTCTACTCAAGTGGCCAAGCAGCAGAAGTATTGGCTTCCTCCTCCTCCGTTCCGTCAGCCGTTTCAGAAGAGCAAAGGTGGCAGTGGATCTTCCCACCCACCCAACCCTGTCTTTCAGAACAAGACTTTGTCTCAAGCTCCAAGATCGAGTGCTCCGTATCACCATCCGCTTTCAGAGGTCACGTGCAACAAGTGCCAACAGAAGGGTCACTATGCCAACAAGTGCTTCAATCAGAGGCGTCTTCCTCCTCCTCCTCCTGTGAGATCGGCAAGTACATCTGTGGTCAAGCATAACCCCAAGCACGCCAAGGTCAACTTGATGAACGTAGCTCAGGCAGAGGACTCGTCAGATGTCATCATGGGTAACCTTCCTGTTAATGGTATTCCCTCAAGAGTTCTTTTCGACACTGGTGCATCGCATTGTTTCATGTCAAAGCCATTTTTTACCAAGCATGAGTTCGTTTCTTCTCATTTGGGTAAACAAATGGATATCGTTTCTCCTGGCAAACGCTTGAGTGCAAGTCTGGAGGTGCCAGATGTTACTATCACCTTGGGCGACTACAAGTCCCTTTCTTCCCCAATGGTTCTTGGTAACTCGGATATTGATCTTATTCTCGGAATGAATTGGCTTTCTAAGCACAAGGATCAGCTTGATTGTGCAGCCAGGCAGATTCAATTGACTCATTCGTCTGAGGATGTAATTGTCTTTGCCGCTCGTGATGGTACCATCTGTCTGTTTTCTCTCAATGAGAAGGGTGAACTGGATGCTATCTCGCAGATTCTAGTCGTTTGCGAATATCAAGACGTCTTTCCAGAAGAGCTTCCAGGAATGCCTCCGCAGCGGCCAGTTGAATTCGTCATCGATCTTGAGCCTGGCACTGAACTAGTGTGCAAGCGTCCTTACAAGCTCGGACCTGAAGAGTTGAAGGAGTTGAAGAAGCAACTCGATATTCAAGAGAGAATGTGTCTCATCCAAGCTAGTTCTTCTCCATAGGGTTGTGGTGTTCTTTTTGTGAAGAAGAAGGATGGAACGGACCGACTTTGTGTTGATTACCATCCATTGAACAAGAAGACTATCAAGAACAAATACCCACTTCCCAACATCAATGAGCTGTTTGAACAACTCAAAGGTGCCCAAGTATTCTCCAAGCTTGATCTCCGTATGGGTTATCATCAGATTCGAATCCGTGAGCAAGATATTCCCAAGACGGCTTTCAGGACAAGCTATGGTTCATACAAATACACTGTCATGTCTTTTGGCCTCGTCAACGCTCCTCCGACGTTCTCTCGCATGATGAACTTCATCTTCAACGCCTACACCAATGACTTTGTTTTGGTCTATCTCGACGACATCCTGGTCTTTTCAAAGAACAAGGAAGATCATGCCAAGCACTTGCATTTGGTACTCGATAAACTGAGGGAACACCAGTTCTACGCCAAGTTCTCCAAGTGCGAATTTTGGCTTGATGAGGTTCTTTATCTTGGGAATATCATCTCTGCCAAGGGCATTGCGGTGAATCCGGAGAAGGTGTCTGCAATTGTGAATTGGGAACCACCTCAGAACGTGAAGCAACTCCGTAGCTTCCTCGGTCTCGCAAGATACTATCGAAGATTCGTTGAAAACTTTTCTAAGATCGCGAAGCCTCTCTCAAATATTCTCCAAAAGCACGTCAAGTACGTTTGGTCTCCGGAATGTGACTCCGCCTGATGAGTCCAAGCCGTACGAGGTCTTTTGCGATGCCTCTCTCCAAGGTCTTGGCGCAGTGTTGATGCAAGAGAAGAAAGGTGTGGCTTATACCTCTCGCCAGTTGAAGCCCAATGAGAAGAACTACCCCACTCATGACCTCGAGTTGGCGGCAGTTGTGCATGCTCTTTTGACTTGGAGACATCTCTTATTGGGAAGAAAAGTGGACAACTTCATTGACCACAAGAGTCTCAAGTACATCTTCACTCAGCCTAATCTCAACCTCAGGCAGACTCGATGGGTTGAAATGATTCAAGAGTATAATCCGAGTATCAAGTATACTCCAGGCAAGGCTAATGTGATTGCTGACGCATTGAGTAGGAAGGCTTATTGCAACAGTCTGATTCTCAAGCCTTATCAACCCGAGCTTTGTGAAGCTTTCCGCAAACTTAATCTGCAAGTTATTCCTCAAGGTTTCCTCACCAACCTTCAAGTCTCTCCTACCTTAGAAGACCAGATTCGCCAAGCCCAGCTTCTTGATGCTATGGTGAAGAAGGTGAAGATTGGGATTGCCAAGAGTCAACCCAAGTACAAGTGCTACCGCCTTGATGACAAGGATACTCTTTTCTTCGAAGATCATATTGTTGTGCCCAAAGGTGATCTTCGTAAGGTTATCATGAACGAGGCTCACAATTCTCTCCTCTCCATCCATCCTGGGACCACGAAGATGTATCAGGACCTCAAGCAGGCTTATTGGTGGACTCGAATGAAGCGCGAGATTGCTCAGTTCGTGAATGAATGCGATGTCTGCAGAAGAGTGAAGGTAGAACACCAAAGGCCAGCTGGTCTCCTCCAACCTCTTGCCATTCCAGAATGGAAGTTTGACCACATTGAGATGGACTTCGTGACTGAGTTTCCAAAGTCCAAGGGTGGCAATGATGCTATATTCGTTGTCATTGACAAACTCACTAAAGTGGCTCACTTTCTGCCTATCAAAGAGTCAATCACTGTAGCTCAATTGGCGGAGCTCTATACCTCTCGGATTGTCTCCCTGCATGGTATTCCATAGGTGATCTCTTCAAACCGTGGCAGCATCTTTACCTCCAAGTTTTGCGATTCTTTTCAGAAGGCCATGGGCACCAACATCCGCTACAGCACAGCTTTCCATCCTCAAACTAGCGGTCAAGTCGAGCGTGTCAACCAAATTCTTGAAGATATGCTCAGGGCTTGTGTGATCTCCTTCAGCATGAAGTGGGAGGATTGTCTTCCATATGCTGAATTCTCCTACAACAACAGTTTTCAAGCAAGTTCGGGCAAGGCCCCATTCGAAATTCTGTATGGCAGGAAGTGCCGTACCCCTCTCAACTGGTCTGAAACCAGTGAACGTCAACTTTTGGGTAATGACTTAATCACAGAGGCAGAGGAAATGTGTAAAGTCATTCGAGATAACCTCAAAGCAGCCCAATTCCGTCAGAAGAGCTACTATGATTGTAAGCACCGTGATTTGGCTTTTGAGATCGGAGATCATGTTTACCTCCACGTCTCTCCTATGAAAGGTACTCGTCGCTTCGGTATCAAAGGGAAGCTTGGGACCTTTCAAGATCATAAGCAAGAGAGGCGATCTCGCCTATCAACTTGAGCTTCCTTCAAAATTTGCAAATGTGCATGACGTGTTTCATGTCTCTCAGCTCCGCAAGTGCTTCAAGACTCCTGACCGCACCGTCAACTTCGAAGACTGAGGGATTCCTAGATTAGGGGGTGTTCGGGTAGCCAGACTATACCTTCAGCCGGACTCCAGGACTATGAAGATACAAGATTGAAGACTATGTCCCGTGTCCGGATGGGATTTTCCTTGGCGTGGAAGGCAAGCTTGGCGATGTGGATATTCAAGATATCCTACCATTGTAACCGACTCTATGTAACCCTAACCCTATCCGGTGTCTATATAAACCGGAGGGTTTTAGTCCGTAGGACAACTTCATCAACTCCATAGACAACAATCATACCATAGGCTAGCTTCTAGGGTTTAGCCTCCTTGATCTCGTGGTAGATCTACTCTTGTACTACCCATATCATAAATATTAATCAAGCAGGACGTAGGGTTTTACCTCCATCGAGAGGGCCCGAAGCTGGGTAAAACATCATGTTCCCTGCCTCCTGTTACCATCCGGCCTAGGCTCACAGTTCGGGACCCCCTACCCGAGATCCGCCGGTTTTGACACCGACATTAGTGCTTTCATTGAGAGTTCCTCTGTGTCGTCGCCGTTAGGTCCGATGCCTCCTTTGATCATCAACAACGATGCGTTCCAGGGTGAGACCTTTCTCCCCAGACAGATCTTCGTCTTCAGCGGCTTCGCTCTGCGGGCCAATTCTCTTGGCCACTTGGAGCAGATTGAAAGCTACGCCCCTGGCCATGAAGTCAGGTTTGGAAGCTTAAACTACATGGCTGACATCCGTGGAGACTTGATCTTCGACGGGTTCGAGCCACGGCCAAGCGCGACGCACTATCTCGAGGGGCATGATCTAGCTCTGCCTCCGGACACTGTCCTGGAGGCCGCTCACGCATCAGTTCCGACCTCTAACTCGGAGCCTACTGCGCCAATCGAGGACGAGCGGTTGGACGCCACCTCGGGGGCTGTGATCTCAAAGGCGATCGAGCCGAACGCTAGCCCCGCACTCTGCATGACCCGTGACTCCAAGGATCCGGACTCCTCCCGGGACTCCGAACCCCCCGCGCCCCTGCCAATCGAATCCGATTGGGCGCCGATAATGGAGTTCACCGCCGTAGACATCTTTCAACACTCGCCTTTGGGCGTCATCCTGAATTATCTTAAGTCTCTCTCTTTATCAGGAGAGCCCTGGCCGGATTACGGTCAGCGAGGATGGGATGCGGACGATGAAGAAATTCAAAGCCCACCCACCACCCACTTTGTAGCCACTGTCGACGATTTAGCCGACATGCTTGACTTCGGCTCCGAAGACATCGACGGTATGGACGACGATGTAGGAGACGAACAGGAACCAGCACCTGTAGGGCGCTGGAAGGCCACCTCGTCATATGACATATATATGGTGGACACTCGAAAAGATGGAGATGGCGATGGAACAGTGGGGGATGACACCCCCAAGAAACAGCCAAAGCGCCGGCGTCAGCGGCGCCGCTTTAAATCTCGCCAAAGCAAAAACGGTGATTCCGGCACGGGAGATAATACTACCCCGGATAGCGCCCAAGAACACCCACCTCAGCAAGATTCGGCACAGGAAGATGGAGAAGCCAGCCCTCATGAGAGAGCGGCAGACCAAGAGGTTGAGGACGATAACTATATGCCTCCCTCCGAAGATGAGGCAAGCCTCGATGACGACGAATTCGTCATACCATCAGACCCCACCGAACAAGAGCGTTTTAGACGCAGGCTTTTAGCCACGGCAAGCAGCCTCAAGAAAAAGCAGCAGCAGCTTAGAGCTGCCCAAGATTTGCTAGCTGACAGATGGACTGAAGTCCTTGCGGCAGAAGAGTATGAACTCGAACGCCCCTCCAAGAGTTACCCAAAGCGCAGGCCGCTACCCCGATCAGAGGAGTAAGCACCTACATCACCAGCGCATGACATGGCAGACCGGACACCTCGCGGCCATGACAGAGAGGTCTCTCGGCCGTTCACCCAAGCCATGCCCCGACGCCGCTCAACTAAGGCACGGGAAAATGTGCCAGACCTGCGAGATGTACTGGAGGACAAGGCAAGACAAACAAGATCGATCTACGGATCGCGCAGGCGCCCTACGGCACGTGACGATGATCTTCACTCCGGATACAACAAATCCGGCCGGGCCGAACACAACAGACATAGCTCTTCCGAGCTGCGTCGTGATATAGCCCAGTACAGAGGCGCTGCACACCCGCTATGCTTCATGAATGAAGTAATGGAGCATAAAATCCCAGAGGGTTTCAAACCCGTAAACATCGAATCATACGATGGCACAACAGATCTGGCGGTATGGATCAAGGATTATCTCCTTCACATCCACATGGCACGCGCCAATGATCTACACGCCATCAAATACCTCCCGCTCAAACTTAAAGGACCGGCCCGGCATTGGCTTAACAGCTTGCCAGCAGACTCAATCGGTTCTTGGGAGGACCTGGAAGCCGCATTCCTCGACAACTTCCAGGGCACTTACGTGCGACCACCGGATGCCGACGACTTAAGCCACATAATTCAGCAGCCAGAGGAATTGGCCAGACAATTCTGGACACGGTTCATAACAAAGAAAAACCAGATAGTCGACTGTCCGGATGCAGAGGCCCTAGCAGCCTTCAAGCATAACATCCGCGACGAATGGCTTGCCCGGCACCTGGGACAGGAAAAGCCGAAATCTATGGCAGCCCTCACAACACTCATGACCCGCTTTTGTGCAGGAGAAGACAGCTGGCTAGCTCGCAGTAACAACTTATCAAAGAACCCTGGTAATTCGGATACCAAGGACAAAAGTGGCAGGACACGTCGGAATAAGCAAAAATGCCGCGTTAGCAGCGACAGTAATGAAGACACGGCAGTCAATGCCGGATTCAAAGGCTATAAATCCGGTCAGCGGAAAAAGCCATTCAAAAAGAATACTCAGGGCCCGTCCAGTTTGTACCGAATACTCGACCGCTTGTGCCAGATACATGGCACCCCCGAAAGGCCAGCCAATCACACTAACATAGATTGTTGGGTCTTCAAGCAGGCAGGCAAGTTAAGAGCCGAAAACAAAGACAAGGGGCTGCACAGCGACGACGAGGAGGAGCCCAAGCCGCCGAACAACAATGGACAGAAGGGTTTTCCCCCACAAGTGCGGACAGTGAACATGATATATGCAACCCACATTCCCAAGAGGGAGCGGAAGCGTGCGCTATGGGACGTATACGCGATGGAGCCAGTCGCCCCGAAGTTCAACCCATGGTCCTCCTGCCCGATCACGTTTGATCGAAGGGACCATCCCACTAGCATCCGTCATGGCGGCTTCGCTGCATTGGTTCTCGACCCAATCATCGACGGATTTCATCTCACAAGAGTCCTCATGGACGGCGGCAGCAGCCTGAACCTGCTTTATTAGGATACAGTGCGGAAAATGGGCATAGATCGCTCAAGGATTAAGCCCACCAAAACGACCTTTAAAGGCGTTATACCAGTGTAGAAGCCAACTGTACAGGCTTAGTAACACTTGACGTGGTCTTCGGATCCTCGGACAATTTCCGAAGCGAAGAGTTAATCTTCGATATAGTCCCGTTTCGCAGTGGCTATCACGCCCTGCTCGGACGAACCGCATTCGCAAAGTTCAATGCGGTGCCGCACTACGCATATCTCAAGCTCAAGATGCCAGGCCCTCGAGGAGTAATCACGATCAACGGAAACACCGAACGCTCCCTCCGTACGGAGGAGCACACGGCGGCTCTCGCAGCGGAAGTGCAAAGTAGCCTTCTTAGGCAATTCTCCAGTCCGGCCGTTAAAAAGCCAGACACTGCCAAGCGCGCCCGGAGTAACCGACAGCAGGACCGCCTGGCACACTCTGAACAAGCGTAGCAATGCGGCCCCAACCCCAGCTCTCGCGACATAGCGAAACCAGTACCTCGCGTACATAACTACGCCCTTGAAATTCCATGGGCACAGGGGAAGGGGCACAATAACGGCACGCCCAAAATACGGCTTAAAACGTACAAGGGGCTGCCGGATTCTTTTTTTAATTTTTTCTTACTTTCAGGACTCCATACTTCGGACGACCTGTTCGGCAATTTGACTGCCACACAAACGATGCAAGATCCAGGGAGGCAGACAAGCCATGCCGCATTATGGAACTCCCAGGCGGTCTCTGTTACGAGCGGTATACCTGTTTTAAATACAATTCCGCGGCCTGCCCCTGGTCAGGACATACTAAATAGTCCAATATCTTTTGCTTACCGCACTATTTGTATCGTTCGGCTTTGATAAATAGCCTCTCTATAAGCAAATGCATAGCTTTCTGTCTATTTTTTGCATTATCATCTTTTCATATATATGTTTATGACATGTTGCACCCGTACACTGTGGTACGGCAAAATACGCCAGGGGCTTTAGTACCCATTAATATGGCGTGAGAAGTCCGTACACTTTCACAAGTGCGGCACCCCGAACTTATAGCACTATATGCATCGGCTCTGAATCATGATTTGGGTCAATAGTTGGGTTTGCCCGGCTCCTATGTTTTGGTGCCTTACGTTCCGCTATATCGGCTAAGGTAGCACTAGGAGAACCACTGCGATTGTGCCCCGGTTGAGCTGGGCTAAGCACCTCAGTGGAGAAAGCTAAAACTGACTATCATGATGTGGCGAGAGACCGGTCGCTATTCGAGAGGTTTTTCAAGTCCCTAAAGGCTTATGCCACTTCGAGCAAGGAGCTGGCTTTGTGCGGCCAAGGCGTGGATAGCGCCCCGAACTCGATCTTCCGAACTAGGGGCTTCGCCGAAATTTAAAATTATAGAGTTCTATGGCTAAGTGAGAGTGTTCAAGCATTATAGTCCGATTGCCTGGTTCGTTGTGCTGAGCGCCTCCCTCGAAGGACCCAACTATGGGAAAAAGAGCGCTCAGGTTTATCCCGAACACCCCAGCAGTAGTGGCATGGGGGCAGAAGCCGACGACTGGCCATCTCTCAATTTTTGATAAACGGCCGCACAGAAAGTAATATTTTAAATTCAATAAGCATTGCTTAGCGCATATGAACAAGTTTTCAGCGCACAGGATAAACACGAGCGAGTTCATTCAAAAATTACATCCTTGGTACATTCATCCGCCACAAGGCGGGCACCCGCAAGAACATCCTTATAGTAGTTCTCGGGCTTGCGATGCTCCTTCCCCGGCGGCGGCCCGTCCCTCACAAGCTTCTCACCATCCAGCTTACCCCAGTGCACCTTTGCACGGGCAAGGGCCCTACGGGCACCTTCGATGCAGACGGAGCACTTGATGACCTCGAGCCTTGGACAGGCCTCCACCATTCGCCGCACCAACCCGAAGTAGCTCCCAAGCAGGGCCTCTCCGGGCCACAACCGAACTATGAAGCCCTTCATGGCCTGTTCGGCCGCCTTGTGGAGCTCGACCAGCTGTTTCAGCTGGTCGCTCAAGGGCACAGGGTGTCCGGCCTCAGCATACTGAGACCAGAACACCTTCTCCGTCGAGCTACCCTCTTCGGCTCGGTAGAATGCGGCAGCGTCGGATACACTGCGGGGAAGATCTGCGAATGCCCCTAGAGAGCTCCGGATTCGGGTAAGTAACAAGTACTTTACTTTTATACTTCTACTTTGCATAAAGAATGCCTTACCCGCCGCTATATTTTTCAGCTCCTCCAACTCTTGGAGGGCCTTTTGGGCTTCGGCCTTGGCGGACTTGGTAGTCTCAAGGGCCGCCGCGAGCTCGGACGCTTGCGTCTTGGACTCAAGCTCCAAACTCTCATGTTTTTTCATGAAAGCCTGAAGCTCCTGCTGCACCTCGCCAACCTGGTCCTCAAGTTTCTCTCGCTCGGAGCACTCCGCGGCCGTTTTCTTTTTGGCCTCGGACAGCGCCTGCTTGAGGGTAGCCACCTCAGTCGTGGCCCCTACAATAAGCAGTACAATCCTGTTATTCTTTTTGCAATCAAGCCTTTCTATAGGCACTTTTTCTGTAAGGTATTTCTTACCTTATTTCTCCTCGAGCTGCCGTTTGGCAAGGCCGAGCTCTTGCTCGGTCCGCTTGAGACCCTGTTTTAGGGCACCCACCTCCGCAGTCAGTGCGGCGGTGGCTAGCAGCGAAGCCTGCATATGCATATTGACTCTTTGTTGTTAGACTCCTGCGAAATTTAATAGATCCTCTATTCGGCTTTTCTTTCCGAACGCCAAACAGAGCATCAGGGGCTACTTTCTGTGCGGTTATATTTTTATATATATTTTTACTTACCTCAAAGCCTGTTAGAAGGCTAGCGCAAGCTTCACTCAGTCCGCTCTTGGCGGACTAAACCTTCTGGATCATTGCACTCATAATAGTACGGTGCTCCTCGTCGATGGAGGCACCGTCAAGAACCTCCAGCAGATTGTCCGGAACCTCCGGTTGGACGGAGACTGCCGGCTCAGAAGGCTTACTCCTCTTAGAAGGAGTTCGCCTACCATGGACCGGAACTGTTGTAGATTCCGGTGTGGTGTCCGGCTCAAAGCCGGACTTGGAGCCCTGGGGGGCCTTGTCCCCTTCACTCCTGGAGTCCGGGAGGTTGCCTTGCGGCTCCTCCGGGACCACCTCCTCCTGCCCCGGAGCTTGTCGCGACGCCACTTCGGCGTCGTCTGCAGTGCGGGGGGAGACAGCGGGCGGAACTGAGTTCACGTCCGGTGAGTCCAGGGAGCCGCCCGACGATTCGTCGACTTCAGCCTGGGGTGGACTGCATAATTACATTCGACATTAGGGAAAGTTGTGCAATGAAGGAACTGAAGGAAATATGCCCTAGAGGCAATAATAAAGTTATTATTTATATCATGATAAATTTTTATTATTCATGCTAGAATTGTATTAACCGGAAACATAATACATGTGTGAATACATAGACCAACAGAGTGTCACTAGTATGCCTCTACTTGGCTAGCTCGTTAATCAAAGATGCTTATGTTTCCTAACCATGAACAAGGAGTTGTTATTTGATTAACGAGGTCACATCATTAGTAGAATGATCTGATTGACATGACCCATTCCATTAGCTTAGCACCCGATCGTTTAGTATGTTGCTATTGCTTTCTTCATGACTTATACATGTTCCTATAACTATGAGATTATGCAACTCCCGTTTATCGGAGGAACACTTTGGGTACTACCAAACGTCACAACGTAACTGGGTGATTATAAAGGAGTACTACAGGTGTCTCCAATGGTAGATGTTGGGTTGGCGTATTTCGAGATTAGGGTTTGTCACTCCGATTGTCGGAGAGGTATCTCTGGGCCCTCTCGGTAATGCACATCACATAAGCCTTGCAAGCACTGCAACTAATAAGTTAGTTGTGAGATGATGTATTACGGAACGAGTAAAGAGACTTGCCAGTAACGAGATTGAACTAGGTATTGGATACCGACGATCGAATCTCGGGCAAGTAACATACCGATGACAAAGGGAACAACGTATGTTGTTATGCGGTCTGACCGATAAAGATCTCCGTAGAATATGTAGGAGCCAATATGGGCATCCAGGTCCCGCTATTGGTTATTGACCGGAGACGTGTCTTGGTCATGTCTACATTGTTCTCGAACCGTAGGGTCCGCACGCTTAACGTTACGATGACAGTTATTATGAGTTTATGCATTTTGATGTACCGAAGGTTGTTCGGAGTCCCGGATGAGATCACGGACATGACGAGGAGTCTCGAAATGGTCGAGACGTAAAGATTGATATATTGGAAGCCTATGTTTGGACATCGGAAGTGTTCCGGGTGAAATCGGGATTTTACCGGAATACCGGGAGGGTTACCGGAACCCCCCGGGAGACTAATGGGCCTATTGGGCCTTCGTGGAAAAGAGAAAAGGGAAGCCCACTAGCTGGCCGGCGCCCCCCCCAAGTCCTATTAGGAATAGGATAAGGGGCCGGCCCCCCTTCTCTCTCTTTTCCCCCCGGGAGTCCTAATTGGATTAGGATTGGGGGGAGGAGTCCTACTCCCGGTGGGAGTAGGACTCCCCTGCGCCTCCCCTCCCTTGGCCGGCCGGCCCCCCTCCTCCAACCTTTATATACGGGGGCAGGGGGCACCCCAAGACACACAACTTGATCCTTGAGATCACTCCTTAGCCGTGTGCGGTGCCCCCTGCCACCAAATTCCACCTCGATCGGACCGTTGTAGTGCTTAGGCGAAGCCCTGCGTCGGTAGTACATCAAGATCGTCACCACGCCGTCGTGCCGACGGAACTCCTCCCCGAAGCTTTGCTGGATCGGAGCCCGGGGATCGTCATCGAGCTGAACGTGTGCTAAGAACTCGGAGGTGCCGGAGTAACGGTGCTTGGATCGGTCGGATCGGGAAGAAGACGTACGACTACTTCCTCTACGTTGTGTGATCGCTTCCGCAGTCGGTCTGCGTTGGTACGTAGACAACACTCTCCCCTCTCGTTGCTGTGCATCACCATGATCTTGCGTGTGCGTAGGAAAATTTTCGAAATTACTACGTTCCCCAACAGTGGCATCCGAGCCTAGGTTTTATGGTTTGATGTTATATGCACGAGTAGAACACAAGTGAGTTGTGGGTGATACAAGTCATACTGCCTACCAGCATGTCATACTTTGGTTCGGCGGTATTGTTGGTTGAGACGATCCGGACCAACCTTACGCGTACTCTTACGCGAGACCGGTTCCCTCGACGTGCTTTGCACATAGATGGCTTGCGGAAGACTGTCTCTCCAACTTTAGTTGAACCAAGTGTGACTACGCCCGGTCCTTGAGAAGGTTAAAACGGAGTCTATTTGACGAACTATCGTTGTGGTTTTGATGCGTAGGTGAGATGAGTTCTTACTTAAGCCCGTAGCAGCCACGTAAAACTTGCAACAACAAAGTAGAGGATGTCTAACTTGTTTTTGCAGGGTATGTTGTGATGTGATATGGTCAAGGCATAATGCTGATTTTATTGTATGAGATGATCATGTTTGTAACTAAGTTATCGGCAACTGGCAGGAGCCATATGGTTGTCGCTTTATTGTATGCAATGCAATCGCGATGTAATGCTTTACTAGATTAATAAACGGTAGTAATAGTCGTGGAAGCATAAGATTGGCGAGACGACAACGATGCTACGATGGAGATCAAGGTGTCGCGCCGGTGACGATGGTGATCATGACGGTGCTTCGGAGATGGAGATCACAAGCACAAGATGATGATGGCCATATCATATCACTTATATTGATTGCATGTGATGTTTATCCTTTTATGCATCTTATCTTGCTTTGATTGATGGTAGCATTATAAGATGATCTCTCACTAAATTATCAAGAAGTGTTCTCCCTGAGTATGCACCGTTGCCAAAGTTCGTCGTGCCCAGACACCACGTGATGATCGGGTGTGATAAGCTCTACGTCCATCTACAACGGGTGCAAGCCAGTTTTGCACACGCAGAATACTCAGGTTAAACTTGACGAGCCTAGCATATGCAGATATGGCCTTGGAACACAGAGACCGAAAGGTCGAGCGTGAATCATATAGTAGATATGATCAACATGACGATGTTCACCATTGAAAACTACTCCATCTCACGTGATGATCGGTTATGGTTTAGTTGATTTGGATCACGTGATCACTTAGAGGATTAGAGGGATGTCTATCTAAGTGGGAGTTCCTAAGTAATTTGATTAACTGAACTTAAACTTATCATGAACTTAGTACCTGATAGTATCTTGCTTGTTTATGTTGATTGTAGATAGATGGCTCGTGCTGTTGTTCCGTTGAATTTTAATGCGTTCCTTGAGAAAGCAAAGTTGAAAGATGATGGTAGCAATTACACGGACTGGGTCCGTAACCTGAGGATTATCCTCATTGCTGCACAGAAGAATTACGTCCTGGAAGCACCGCTGGGTGCCAGGCCTGCTGCTGGAGCAACGCCAGATGTTATGAACGTCTGGCAGAGCAAAGCTGATGACTACTCGATAGTTCAGTGTGCCATGCTTTACGGCTTAGAATCGGGACTTCAACGACGTTTTGAACGTCATGGAGCATATGAGATGTTCCAGGAGTTGAAGTTAATATTTCAAGCAAATGCCCGAATTGAGAGATATGAAGTCTCCAATAAGTTCTATAGATGCAAGATGGAGGAGAACAGTTCTGTCAGTGAGCATATACTCAAAATGTCTGGGTATAATAATCACTTGATTCAGATGGGAGTTAATCTTCCAGATGATTGCGTCATTGACAGAATTCTCCAATCACTGCCACCAAGCTACAAGAGCTTCGTGATGAACTATAATATGCAAGGGATGAACAAGACTATTCCCGAGCTCTTCGCAATGCTGAAAGCTGCGGAGGTAGAAATCAAGAAGGAACATCAAGTGTTGATGGTTAGCAAAACCACTAGTTTCAAGAAAAAGGGCAAAGGGAAGAAGAAGGGAAACTTCAAGAAGAACAGCAAGCAAGTTGCTGCTCAGGAGAAGAAACCCAAGTCTGGACCTAAGCCTGAAACTGAGTGCTTCTACTGCAAGCAGACTGGTCACTGGAAGCGGAACTGCCCCAAGTATTTGGCGGATAAGAAGGATGGCAAAGTGAGCAAAGGTATATGTGATATACATGTTATTGATGTGTACCTTACTAGAGCTCGCAGTAGCACCTGGGTATTTGATACTGGTTCTGTTGCTAATATTTGCAACTCGAAACAGGGACTACGGAATAAGCGGACACTAGCAAAGGACGAGGTGACGATGCGCGTGGGAAACGGTTCCAAAGTCGATGTGATCGCGGTCGGCACGCTACCTCTACATCTACCTTCGGGATTAATATTAGACCTAAATAATTGTTATTTGGTGCCAGCGTTGAGCATGAACATTATATCTGGATCTTGTTTAATGTGAGACGGTTATTCATTTAAATCAGAGAATAATGGTTGTTCTATTTATATGAATAATATCTTTTATGGTCATGCACCTTTGAAGAGTGGTCTAGTCTTGTTGAATCTCGAAGATAGTGATACAGATATTCATAATGTAGAAGCCAAAAGATGCAAAGTTAATAATGATAGTGCAACTTATTTGTGGCACTGCCGTTTAGGTCATATCGGTGTAAAGCGCATGAAGAAACTCCATACTGATGGGCTTTTGGAATCACTTGATTATGAATCACTTGGTACTTGCGAACCGTGCCTCATAGGCAAGATGACTAAAACACCGTTCTCCGGTACTATGGAGAGAGCAACAGATTTGTTGGAAATCATACATACCGATGTATGTGGTCCGATGAATATTGAGGCTCGTGGCGGATATCGTTATTTTCTCACCTTCACAGATGATTTAAGCAGATATGGGTATATCTACTTAATGAAACATAAGTCTGAAACATTTGAAAAGTTCGAGGAATTTCAGAGTGAAGTTGAAAATCATCGTAACAAGAAAATAAAATTTCTACGATCTGATCGTGGAGGAGATTATTTGAGTTACGAGTTTGGTGTACATTTGAAAAATTATGGAATAGTTTCGCAACTCACGCCACCCGGAACACCACAGCGTAATGGTGTGTCCGAACGTTGTAATCATACTTTACTAGATATGGTGCGATCTATGATGTCTCTTACTGATTTACCGCTATCGTTCTGGGCTTATGCTTTAGAGACGGCCGCATTCACGTTAAATAGGGCACCATCAAAATCCGTTGAGACGACGCCTTATGAACTATGGTTTGGCAAGAAACCAAAGTTGTCGTTTCTTAAAGTTTGGGGCTGCGATGCTTATGTGAAAAAGCTTCAACCTGATAAGCTCGAACCCAAAGCGGAGAAATGTGTCTTCATAGGATACCCAAAGGAAACTGTTGGGTATACCTTCTATCACAGATCCGAAGGCAAGACATTCGTTGCTAAGAATGGATCATTTCTAGAGAAGGAGTTTCTCTCGAAAAAAGTGAGTGGGAGGAAAGTAGAACTTGAGGAGGTAACTGTACCTGCTCCCTTATTGGAAAATAGTACATCACAGAAAACTGTTTCTGCGACACCTATACCAATAAGTGAGGAAGCTAATGATGATGATCATGAAACTTCAGGGCAAGATTCTACTGAACCATGTAGATCAACCAGAGTGAGATCCGCACCAGAGTGGTACGGTAATCCAGTTTTGGAAGTCATGCTACTAGATCATGATGAACCTACGAACTATGAAGAAGCGATGGTGAGCCCAGATTCCACAAAGTGGCTTGAGGCCATGAAATCTGAGATGGGATCCATGTATGAGAACAAAGTATGGACTTTGGTTGACTTGCCCGATGATCGGCAAGCAATTGAGAA
Source organism: Triticum monococcum (assembly GCA_034509565.1). Classification (NCBI taxonomy): domain Eukaryota; kingdom Viridiplantae; phylum Streptophyta; class Magnoliopsida; order Poales; family Poaceae; genus Triticum; species Triticum monococcum. Next base: position 57,232,988 of record CM067846.1, on the reverse strand, counting down.
TAAATGGATCTTCAAGAAAAAGACTGACGCTGACGGTAATGTTACTGTCTATAAAGCTCGACTTGTCGCAAAAGGTTTTCGACAAGTTCAAGGGGTTGACTACGATGAGACTTTCTCACCCGTAGCGATGCTTAATTCCGTCAGAATTATGTTAGCAATTGCCGCATTTTATGATTATGAAATATGGCAGATGGATGTCAAAACTGCATTCCTGAATGGATTTCTGGAAGAAGAGTTGTATACGATACAACCAGAAGGTTTTGTCGATCCAAAAGGAGCTAACAAAGTATGCAAACTCCAGCGATCCATTTATGGACTGGTGCAAGCATCTCGGAGTTGGAATAAACGCTTTGTGATCAAAGCATTTGGCTTTATACAGACTTTTGGAGAAGCCTGTATTTACAAGAAAGTGAGTGGGAGCTCTGTAGCATTTCTGATATTATATGTGGATGACATATTGCTGATTGGAAATGATATAGAATTTCTGGATAGCATAAAGGGATACTTGAATAAAAGTTTTTCGATGAAAGACCTCGGGGAAGCTGCTTACATATTAGGCATAAAGATCTATAGAGATAGATCAAAACGCTTAATTGGACTTTCACAGAGCACATACCTTGACAAGATTTTGAAGAAGTTCAAAATGGATCAAGCAAAGAAAGGGTTCTTGCCTGTGTTACAAGGTGTGAAGTTGAGTCAAACTCAATGCCCGACCACTGCAGAAGATAGAGAGAAAATGAAAGATGTTCCCTATGCTTCAGCCATAGGCTCTATCATGTATGCAATGCTGTGTACCAGACCTGATGTGTGCCTTGCTATAAGTTTAGCAGGGAGGTACCAAAGTAATCCAGGAGTGGATCATTGGACAGCGGTCAAGAACATCCTGAAATACCTGAAAAGGACTAAGGATATGTTTCTCGTATATGGAGGTGACAAAGAGATCACCGTAAGAGGTTACGTTGATGCAAGCTTTGACACTGATCCGGACGATTCTAAATCGCAAACCGGATACGTGTTTACTTTAAACGGTGGAGCTGTCAGTTGGTGCAGTTCTAAACAAAGCGTCGTAGCGAGATCTACATGTGAAGCGGAGTACATAGCTGCTTCTGAAGTAGCGAACGAAGGAGTCTGGATGAAGGAGTTCATATCCGATCTAGGTGTCATACCTAGTGCATCGGGTCCAATGAAAATCTTCTGTGACAATACTGGTGCAATTGCCTTGGCAAAGGAATCCAGATTTCACAAAAGAACCAAACACATCAAGAGACGCTTCAACTCCATCCGGGATCTAGTCCAGGTGGGAGACATAGAGATTTGCAAGATACATACGGATCTGAATGTTGCAGACCCGTTGACTAAGCCTCTTCCACGAGCAAAACATGATCAGCACCAAGGCTCCATGGGTGTTAGAATCATTACTGTGTAATCTAGATTATTGACTCTAGTGCAAGTGGGAGACTGAAGGAAATATGCCCTAGAGGCAATAATAAAGTTATTATTTATATCGTGATAAATGTTTATTATTCATGCTAGAATTGTATTAACCGGAAACATAATACATGTGTGAATACATAGACCAACAGAGTGTCACTAGTATGCCTCTACTTGGCTAGCTCGTTAATCAAAGATGGTTATGTTTCCTAACCATGAACAAGGAGTTGTTATTTGATTAACGAGGTCACATCATTAGTAGAATGATCTGATTGACATGACCCATTCCATTAGCTTAGCACCCGATCGTTTAGTATGTTGCTATTGCTTTCTTCATGACTTATACAAGTTCCTATAACTATGAGATTATGCAACTCCCGTTTACCGGAGGAACACTTTGGGTACTACCAAACGTCACAACGTAACTGGGTGATTATAAAGGAGTACTACAGGTGTCTCCAATGGTAGATGTTGGGTTGGCGTATTTCGAGATTAGGGTTTGTCACTCCGATTGTCGGAGAGGTATCTCTGGGCCCTCTCGGTAATGCACATCACATAAGCCTTGCAAGCACTGCAACTAATAAGTTAGTTGTGAGATGATGTATTATGGAACGAGTAAAGAGACTTGCCAGTAACGAGATTGAACTAGGTATTGGATACCGACGATCGAATCTCGGGCAAGTAACATACCGATGACAAAGGGAACAACGTATGTTGTTATGCGGTCTGACCGATAAAGATCTTCGTAGAATATGTAGGAGCCAATATGGGCATCCAGGTCCCGCTATTGGTTATTGACCGGAGACGTGTCTCGGTCATGTCTACATTGTTCTCGAACCGTAGGGTCCGCACGCTTAACGTTACGATGACAGTTATTATGAGTTTATGCATTTTGATGTACCGAAGGTTGTTCGGAGTCCCGGATGAGATCACGGACATGACGAGGAGCCTCGAAATGGTCGAGACGTAAAGATTGATATATTGGAAGCCTATGTTTGGACATCGGAAGTGTTCCGGGTGAAATCGGGATTTTACCGGAATACCGGGAGGGTTACCGGAACCCCCCGGGAGACTAATGGGCCTATTGGGCCTTAGTGGAAAAGAGAAAGGGAAGCCCACTAGCTGGCCGGCGCCCCCCCAAGTCCTATTAGGAATAGGATAAGGGGCCGGCCCCCCTTCTCTCTCTTTTCCCCCCGGGAGTCCTAATTGGATTAGGATTGGGGGGAGGAGTCCTACTCCCGATTGGGGGGAGGAGTCCTACTCCCCTCCCTTGGCCGGCCGGCCCCCTCCTCCAACTTTTATATACGGGGGCAGGGGGCACCCCAAGACACACAACTTGATCCTTGAGATCGCTCCTTAGCCGTGTGCGGTGCCCCCTGCCACCAAATTCCACCTCGATCGTACCGTTGTAGTGCTTAGGCGAAGCCCTGCGTCGGTAGTACATCAAGATCGTCACCACGCCGTCGTGCTGACGGAACTCCTCCCCGAAGCTTTGCTGGATCGGAGCCCGGGGATCGTCATCGAGCTGAACGTGTGCTAAGAACTCGGAGGTGCCGGAGTAACGGTGCTTGGATCGGTCGGATCGGGAAGAAGACGTACGACTACTTCCTCTACGTTGTGTGATCGCTTCCGCAGTCGGTCTGCGTTGGTACGTAGACAACACTCTCCCCTCTCGTTGCCGTGCATCACCATGATCTTGCGTGTGCGTAGGAAAATTTTCGAAATTACTACGTTCCCCAACAGGAACGTCATGAGTTACTCTGATATCCGAACTTATGATTTCGCCAGACGCTTGGCCCTGTCTGGCCACTCCTCTTCGTCCTCTTCGGCGTCGGGGGCGTAGTCCGGCGGAGGGGTCTTCCTTTTCCTAGACCCCACGGCCTCCCCCGTTGGGGCGGCCTTCCTCTTCTCTCCTTCTTCCATTGGGGGGAGAGTTTTCTTCTTCCTCCTCCTCGTTTTCATGGAGGAGGGCGTCTCGGACTCATCAGATGACGAGTCCGACACCACCACGTTGCGGGCACTCTTTCGAGTCCCTGTGGTCTTCTTCTTCTTGGCCTTCTTCTCTGGCACCACATAAGGCGCCGGAACCAGCAGCTTCACTAGTAGAGCTAGGGCTGGGTCTTCGGGCAGCGGAGCCGGACAGTTAATCGGTCCGGATATCGCCCACCAAGCCTGTCAAAGGTAAGGGAGTTTAGATCCCGCATAGAGTCAAACTATGAAAAAAGCTTAAACATCCTGTAAAAGGTGTAGATGGCTTACCTCGTTAGCGTGACGCTGTGAGCTGTATCCGCGGTCCTCGGAAGCGGATGCGGGAGCCTCGGCGCCCTTGAATAGCATCTTCCAAGCGTCTTCATACATCATGTCGAAGACCCTGCTGAGGGTTTGATGCTGTGCCGGGTTGAACTCCCACAGATTAAAATCCCGTTGTTGGCACGGGAGGATCCGGCGGACAAGCATAACCTGGATTACATTAACAAGCCGGACTGGCTTGTTCACCAGGGACTGGATGCATGTTTGCAATCCGGTCACCTCTTTTTCGTTACCCCATGACAGGCCCATCTCTTTCCAGGACATAACCCGCGTGGGGGGTCCGGATCGGAACTCGGGGGCTGCGGTCCATTTCGGATCGTGCGGCTCGGTGATGTAAAACCACCCGGACTGCCATCCCTTTAGGGTCTCCACAAAAGAGCCCTCGAACCATAGGACGTTGGCCATCTTGCCCGCCATGGCGCCTCCGCACTCTGCCTGGCTGCCGCGCACCACCTTGGGCTTGACGTTGAAGGTCTTGAGCCAGAGGCCGAAATGGGGGCGGGCGCGGAGAAAAGCCTCGCACACGATGATAAACGCCGAGATGTTGAGGATGAAGTTCGGGGCTAGATCGTGGAAATCCAGGCCGTAGTAGAACATGAGCCCCCGGACAAATGGGTGGAGAGGAAAACCCAGTCCGCGGAGGAAGTGGGGGAGAAACACTACCCTCTCATGGGGCCTTGGGGTGGGGAGAAGCTGCCCCTCCTCGGGAAGCCGGTGCGCGATGTCCTTGGACAAGTATCCGGCCTTCCTTAGCTTTTTGACTTGGCCCTCCGTGACGGAGGAGACCATCCACTTGCCTCCCGCTCCGGACATTGCTGGAGAAGGTTGAGGTGGGAAGTGCGGGCTTGGGCACTGGAGCTTGAGTGCGCAGGAGATGGATAGGCAAAGGAGGAAGAAGGCATAGGTAAAAAGGTGGATCCTTATCCCCATATATGGGCGGATGCGGTTGTGCGTCCCCACCTGCCTAGTAAAACCTGCTTGTCTCCCAAGCACCGTAATAAGTGGCGCGGTTGGGTTACCCACATCCGTATTCATGAGAATCCCGTAAAAGGGGGTACACGATCTCTGCTTCGACAAGACGTGCCAAGGAAATCGCCTCGCAAAACACGCTGAGGTGGAAAAGTAAAAACAATTCAGGTAAAGGACTTGGCCGTAGTGTGATGGCGCACTGCGGAATACGTCAGCAGATTTCATTTGTGTTAATATTATTCTCTCTATGGCAATATGTGGAAGCTTATTTTGCAGAGCCGGACACTACTCTTGGTGTTTACAATCTTCTATGAAGGACTTGGAGGAGGAACCCGCCTTGCAATGCCGAAGACAATTTGCGCGCCGGACTCGTCGTCATTGAAGCCTGGTTCAGGGGCTACTGAGGGAGTCCTGGATTAGGGGGTGTTCGGGTAGCCGGACTCCGGGACTATGAAGATACAAAATTGAAGACTACGTCCCGTGTCCGGATGGGACTTTCCTTGGCGTGGAAGGCAAGCTTGGCGATGCGGATATTCAAGATCTCCTACCATTGTAACCGACTCTATGTAACCCTAACCCTATCTGGTGTCTATATAAACCGGAGGGTTTTAGTCCGTAGGACATCTTCATCAATTCCATAGACAACAATCATACCATAGGCTAGCTTCTAGGGTTTAGCCTCCTTGATCTTGTGGTAGATCTACTCTTGTACTACCCATATCATCAATATTAATCAAGCAGGACGTAGGGTTTTACCTCCATCGAGAGGGCCCGAACCTGGGTAAAACATCATGTTCCCTGCCTCCTGTTACCATCCGGCCTAGACGCACAGTTCGGGACCCCCTACCCGAGATCCGCCGGTTTTGACACCGACAAAGACATTGAGCTCCAAGCAGATCTCTCTTATCGTGAGCACCCCGTTGCTATTCTTGAAGAGACTAAACGCAAGACTCGCAACAAGTCAATCAAATTCCTCAAAGTCAAGTGGTCACACCATTCCAACCGTGAAGCTACCTGGGAATGCGAGGATCACCTCCGTTCTGAGTACCCGGCGTTATTTCAGTCCTAGATCTCAGGACGAGATCCTTTCGTAGTGGTGGAGTGTTGTAACACCCCGGATATGATTTACCTAATATGTAATCCAACTCTTGCCGTTTCCGGCGTTAAGTTATTTTATTTTCTCGGGTTCGGGTTTTTGTCTCCGTGTGTTGTTATTGTTGTCATGCACCTCATATCATTTCATCATGTGCATTGCATTTGCATACGTGTTCGTCTCATGCATCCGAGCATTTTCCCTGTTGTCCGTTTTGCATTCCGGCGCTTCGTTCTCCTCCGGTGGTCATTTCTATCTTTCTTTCGTGTGTGGGGATTAAACATTTCCGGATTGGACCGAGACTTGCCAAGCGGCCTTGGTTTACTACCGGTAGACCGCCTGTCAAGTTTCGTACCATTTGGACTTCGTTTGATGCTCCAACGGTTAACCGAGGGACCGAAAAGGCCTCGTGTGTGTTGCAGCGCAACACCCCTCCAATTTGGCACAAAACCCACCAAAACCCTCTCCATCATCTAGAGCATTCGATCACGATCGTGTGGCCGAAAACTGCACCTCATTTGGACACTCCTAGCTCCCTCTATGCCTATATAAAGACCCCTCCGAAATTCTCCTTCTCCTTCCCCCCGAAACCCTAGATCCATTCCCATCCGCCGCCGCCGGACAAAAAGACACCGACGGACATGTCCAACCTCCCAGCGCCGCCGCCACGTGTCAGCTCCTGATTGGACGAGCCGCCGCGCCCACATCGTCACGCCGCCACCCGCGCGCGCGGCCCGTCTGGCCCGCTCGGGGCCCCCGAGGCCCGTCTCCCAGCGCCGCTCGCCCCGCCGCCAGGGTGCCCGCGCCGTCACCGGGCCGCCTCGCCGGCCGCCGCGGCTCCTCTACGCCGGCGACCCGTGCCGCACCTCGCCGCCGGCGCCGCCACACCGCCCGCCACCGCGGATCCTCGTCGTCCGCGCCTCCCCGCCGACCAGATCCGTTGAACTGTCCCCTCTCCGGCGTCCCCGCGGCAAGTACCAACTCCGGCGAGCTCCAAGTCCCTCCGGCCATCCTCGAAGTCCGTGCTCCGGAGAGATCCGATCTGGATCTAGAAACCCTAGGGTTGACCCCTTGTTTTTCTCCTAAGTCTTCAGTTTATTTAGCTATGTTCGTCGTGCCGTAACTCCGCATCCGTCGCTCCGTTTTGGGCATATAGCATATCAAAATGTTCATCTCAGAGAGTACATCATTTCATCTCATTGCATCATTTTCATTTGAGTTCATCTTGATGCCCGAAATGCTGTTCGAAGTAGGCATCTGGGATAATTGTCAGATCTGCTGCTCCAATTAGATATTTGTCATTTTTGCCATGATTATTGTGTGCATGATATGCCCCTGAGCTCTACATGTGTTTTGTTATATGTTTTGCCATCTATCCAGAGGTGCAACCCATGTATTTTTGTGATGTGTGTGGTGACTAGCACAAGCTTGCAAAGTGGAGCATTCGTTAAAGCTGATTTCAGGGACTTAGCAATTCCACTAAGTCCTTGACCTGTTTATCTCAATATGCCATATGTTCATGTTGTTTCCTAGTGATCCGTGCCTCTTTTGAGGATGATCAGTAAGGATGTTTTGTTAATCTTGTAGTGCTCTATCCATCCATGTCTTTGTTTGCAATTATGGAGCACCTTAGCTTGAGTCAATCGAGCTCTACTTTTGCTATTTCGTGAATCTGGGCAGATTGTCTACTTGTTAGCGATTTTGCCGAGGATGTTGTAGTTGATCTGTGCATGCTATGTTATTTTTCTTGCCATGTCTAGCTTGTATAATGTGTATTCTTGATGGGTGCATGCTTAGATTGTCATGACTTGCTCTGTAGTGAGTGCATCGAGCTCGTAAACATGCCTACTTGATATCTGATTTTGCATGCTCCAGTTTTCACTAAGTGTGAGAATCTGATTATGTTTTTGCCATGTTCACATGCTTGCAAATGTATTTTCTGATCCCTTTTGGCTCAAGGTCACTAAGGTACTTTTGTTAAGCTCTTAGAGTAGCTGCATGTCATGCTTTACTTTGCCATGTTCAGATCCTGTAGCATATAGTTTTCATACTCCAAAGTGTGCTACCTGATCTGAAATTCCAGACAAGTGTTAATTTCACTAAGTCTGAAATCTATTTGCCAAATGCATTTTTGCCATGCTTGTTTGAACCTGTTAATGGATGTATTGGCCGTAGATCAGTGCTCATCTTTTGTTAAGCATCATGAATGGATCCCTGTCATGTATTTTAATGCCATGTTTGAGTGATGTATCATGTTCATCTTGTTGCATTTAGATGGCTACTTGCTGTAAATCACAGATCGGTGCCATACTTGAATTGCTTGCCATTTCCAAACCGTGACTCCGATTCCGGTGATCTTTATATCGTTTTCAAGCGATTTCACCTCATCTTTCCAGTGGCACACTTGGATTTCCAAGTTGAGGCCAGGTTCATCATTCCTTGTCAGATCTTGCATATGCATCGCATATCGCATCCCGCATAGCATACCATGTTTGCATCATGTTGTTTGAGCTTTGCACGTGGTTGATTGCGTTCCGTTTGCTTGTTTGTCTTGTTTGGGTAGAGCCAGGAGACGAGTTCGCTAACGAGGAGCCCGTTGAGTTTGCTTTCGAGGATCCAGTCAACTCTGAGAACCTTGCAGGCAAGATGATATCATTATATTATCTTGTTATCTTAATGCATCTATATACTTGGTAAAGGGTGGAAGGCTCGGCCTCTCGCCTAGTGTTTTGTTCCACTCTTGCCGCCCTAGTTTCCGTCATATCGGTGTTATCTTCCCGGATTTTGCGTTCCTTACGCGATTGGGTTATAATGGGAACCCCTTGATAGTTCGCCTTGAATAAAGCTTTTCCAGCAATGCCCAACCTTGGTTTTACCATTTGCCACCTAGCCTCTTTTTTCCTTGGGTTTCCGGAGCCCGAGGGTCATCTTATTTTAAACCCCCCCGGGCCAGTGCTCCTCTGAGTGTTGGTCCGAACCAGGCAGCCTGCGGGGCCACCTCGGGGAAACGCGAGGGTTGGTTTTACTCATAGCTTGACCTATCTGAGTGTGCCCTGAGAACGAGATATGTGCAGCTCCTATCGGGATTTGTCGGCACATTCAGGCGGTGTTGCTGGATTTGTTTTAACTTATCGAAGTGTCTTGTAGAACCGGGATACTGAGTCTGATCGAAATGTCTCGGGAGGAGCTCTATTCCTTCGTTGACCGTGAGAGCTTGTCATGGGCTAAGTTGGGACTCCCCTGCAGGAATTTGAACTTTCGAAAGCCGTGCCCACGGTTATGGGCAGATGGGAATTTGTTAATGTCGGGTTGTAGATAACTTGAATCTTAACTTAATTAAAATGAATCAACTGTGTGAGTTACCGTGATGGTCTCTTCTCGGCGGGGTCCGGGAAGTGAACACGGTGTTGGAGTAATGCTTGCCGCATGTTGCTCTCTAGTTGTTCGTTCGCGCTTTGCCTTCTCTTCTTGCTCTCTTTTGCGAATAGGTTAGGCACCATATATGCTAGTCGCTTGCTGCAGCTCCACTCATTTTACCTTGCCTTACCTATAAGCTTAAATAGTCGTGATCGCGAGGGTGCGCGATTGCTGAGTCTCTGTGGCTCACAGATTACTTCCAAACCAGATGCAGGGCCTGATGACTCTGTTCCAGATGACGCGCTTGAGCTCAAGTGGGAGTTCAATGAGGAGTCACGCCGTTACTATGTTTCTTTCCCTGATGATCAGTAGTGGTGCCTAGTTGGGGTGATCGGGACCGTGTCGCTTGTTGGGTTGATCTTTTATTTTGGCGCCGTAGTCGGCCATGAGTGATTGGATGATGTAATGCTATTTATGTACTTTGTTTGACGTGGCGAGTGTAAGCCAACTATGTATCTCCCCTTTTATTATCTATATTACATGGGATGTTGTGAAGATTGCCTAACTTGCAACATTGCTTTCAATGCGGTTATGCCTCTAAGTCGTGCCTCGACACGTAGGAGATATAGCCGCATCGAGGGCGTTACACAGGATGAGCCTCTCCAGGCCACAGCCGAACTATGAGGCCCGTCATGGCCTGTTCGGCCGCCTTGTGGAGCTCGACCAGTTGCTTCAGCTGGTCGCTCAGGGGCACGGGGTGTCCGGCCTCAGCGTACTGAGACCAGAACACCTTCTCCGTCGAGATGCCCTCCTCGGCTCGATAGAATGCGGCGGCATCGGATACACTCCGGGGAAGATCTGCGAACGCTCCTGGAGAGCTCCGGATTCGGGTAAGTAACAAGTAACTCACGTTTATGTGTTTGCTTCGCATAAATAATGCCTTACCCGCCGCTATCTTCTTCACCTCATCCAACTCCTGGAGGGTCTTCTGGGATTCGGCCTTGGCAGACTTGTCATTTTCAATAGCCACCGCAAGCTCGGACGCTCGCGTCTTTGAGTCAAACTCCAAACTCTCATGTTTTTCCATGAGAGCCTGGAGCTCTTGCCGCACCTTGCCAACCTCGGCCTCATACTTCCCCCGCTCGGTGCGCTCCGAGGCTGCCCTCTTCTCGGCCTCATCCAGCGCCTGCTTAAGGGTCGCCACCTCAGACGTGGCCCCTACAATAGACACGATAGTCCTGTCATTTTTTGCAATTGCACATTTTTTATATATATATATATATATTTAAACAAGGTATTTCTTACCTTCATTGTCCTCGAGCTGCTTCTTGGCACGCCCGAGCTCTTGCTCGGACCGCTCGAGGTTCTGCTTTAGCGTGTCCACTTCCGCAGTCAGTGCGGCGGACGCAAGCAGGGAAGCCTACACACGCATATTGACTCCTTTTTGTTAGACTCCTGCAAATTTTATTTGATCCTCTATTCGGCTTTTCTTCCCGAACGCCAAACAGAGCATCATGGGCTACTGTCTATGCGGTAATATTATTTACACATTCTTTACTTACCTCAAAGCTTGTTAAAAGGCTAGTACAAGCTTCAGTTAGTCCGCTCTTGGCGGACTGAACCTTTTGGATCACCGCACTCATAATAGTGCGGTGCCCCTCGTCGATGAAGGCGCCTTGGAGCGCCTCCAACAGATTGTCCGGCGCCTCCGGTTGGACGGGGGTCGCCGGCACAGTGGGCTGGCTCCTCTTGGAAGAAGGTCACCCGCCAGACTCTGGAACCTTTGAAGGTTCCGGAGCGGTGTCCGGCCTAGAGCCGGACTTGGAGCCCTAGGGGGTTTCATCCCCTTTACTCCTGGAGTCCGGGAGGTCGCCTCGCGGCGCCTCCAGGACCACCTCCTCCCGGATTGGAACCTGTTGGGACAACACTTCGGTGTCGTCCGTAGGGCGGGGGGAGGAAGCCATCGGAAGCGAGTTCACATCCGACGAGTCCAGTGAGCCGCTCGACGACACGTCGAGCCGGTCTTTGGGTGGGCTGCATAAACATATTCGACATGAGGGAAAGCTGTGCAGTAAACGAATACTATGAATTACTCTGGTATCCGGATACTTACGATTTGGCCAGGGGCTTGGCCCTAGGCGCCCACTCCTCTCCGCCGCCGTCGGCGTCGGTGGAGCAGTCCGGAGGAAGGGTTTTCGCCTTCTTGGACCCTTCGGCCTCCCCAGTTGGGGCGGCCTTCCTTTTCTTCCCTTCCTCCGCTGGAGGGGGAGGGGTCTCTTCTTCCTCCTCCTCGTCTTCACGGGAGGAGTGCGTCTTGGATTCGTTGTTTGATGAATCCGACACCTCCGGGCGCCGGGCACTCTATCGAGTCCCCGTGGCCTTCTTCTTAACCTTCTTCTTCGGCACCACATAGGGTGCCGGAACCAGCAGCCTCGCCAAGCGAGCGTCCGCTGGGCCTTCGGGCAAAGGAGCCGGACAGTTGATCTGTCCGTACGTCACCTGCCAATCCTGTCAAAGGAAAGGGAGCTTAGATCCCGCATGGAGTCAAACAATGAAACACTGATACCCTGTAAAAGGAAAAAACAGCTTACTGCAAGAGCGTGACGCAACGCACTGAATCCGCGATCCTCAGTAGCGGATGCGGGAGCCAGGGCACCCTTGAAAAGCACCTTCCAGACATCTTCGTATGTCGTGTCAAAGAGCCTGCTCAAAGTTTGGTGCCGCGCCGGGTCAAACTCCCACAGGTTGAAAGCCCGTTGTTGGCACGGGAGGATCAAGCGGATGAGCATAACCTGGACTACGTTGACAAGTTTGAGCTTCTTGCCCACCAGGGTTTTGATGCATGTTTGGAGTCCGGTCAGCTCTCCTTTTTTACCCCACGACAGGCCCGTCTCTTTCCAGGACGTTAGCCGCGTTGGGGGTCCGGACCGAAACTCGGGGGCTACGACCCACTTAGGGTCGCGCGGCTCGGTGATGTAAAACCACCCCGATTGCCACCCCTTCAGGGTCTCCACAAAGGAGCCCTCGAGCCATAGGACGTTGGCCATCTTGCCCACCATGGCGCCTCTGCACTCCGTCTGGTTGCCGCGCACCACCTTCGGCTTGACGTTGAAAGTCTTGAGCCATAGGTCGAAATGGGGGCGGATGCGGAGGAAGGCCTCACACACAACGATAAACGCCGAGATGTTGAGGACAAAATTCGGGGCCAGATCGTGGAAATCCAGGCCGTAGTAGAACATGAGCCCCCGGACAAATGGGTGGAGAGGAAAGCCCAGTCCGCGGAGGAAATGGGGGAGGAACACCACCCTCTCGTGGGGCCTAGGGGTGGGATGAGCTGCCCCTTTTCGGGAAGCCGGTACGCGATGTCATTTGACAGGTATCCGGCCTTCCTCGGCTTTTTGATGTGTCCCTCCGTGACGGAGGAGACCATCCACTTGCCTCCCGCTCCGGACATGGCTGGAGAAGGTTGAGGTGGGGAGTACGGACTTGGGCGCTGGAGCTCGAGTGCGCGAAAATGGATAGGCAAAGGAGGAAGAAGGCGTGGGTGAAAAGATGGATCCTTATCCCCTTATATGGGTGGATGCGACTACGCGTCCCCACCAGCCTGGTAAAACTCGCTTACTTCCCAAGCGCTGTAATCAATGGCGCGGTTGGGTTACCCACGCCCGTATTGATGAGAATCTCGGAATAAAGGGACACGATCTCTGCTTTAACAAGACGTGCCAAGGAAACCGCCTCGCATAACGCGCTGAGATGGAACAGTAAAACGGTTCGAATAAAAGCTTGATCGTGGTGTGATGCCACGCTACGAAATACGTCAGCAGATTAGATTTGTGTAAATATTATTCTCTCTATGGCAATATGTGAAAACTTATTTTGCAGAGCCGGACACTATCTCTGTGTTCTAATTTTTTGTTGTACAATTCTGTGCGTCCAGGCTGAGAAACCTTCCGGTATTGCCCCAAGAAGCTTACACATCTGCTGATGTCATAGGTGTTTTCTGTTTGAGTTAAAAGCACCCGGAGTCCTAGAACTTGCTCTCAATGTGATGCTTTAGTCCTACAACTTGAAATTTGACCCTACCCAATCCCTCAACTTGCATAAGATGTGCAAATTTGGTCCTGACGAATAAGAGAGCGCCACGTGGATGTGTGGGTGCATACCTGGTCAGCGCATGCTCTTTTGCAAAGAGGTCCCTGATGTTTCTGTGAATCAACCGGCACAGACCAAACCATCAACTCAAACGAAAAAACCAAAACGCAAGAACACGTCCGTCCGGACCATCAACCATGCATGCATGCACGCATGCCACAAATATACTCTAACCAGCTAGAGGACATGGGGGCGCGGAAAACTCTCCTCGCGACCTTCCTGCTCGCCGCGTTGGCCACCCAGGCCTTCGTCGCCATCTCGGCCAGGACCGGCCCGACGGACAAGGCAAGCCAAGGTGCGTACCTAGCTACTCTGGATCTTGTACATGCAGCTTGTGGTGAGTAGTGAGCTAGGTTGTAACAAATGTCGTCTCGTGACGTGCTCGTAGATGACGTGAAGAGACCGGACTGCGTGCCGTCGCTCGTCCCGCACAACTTCCCCGGCCACGGGGGCACCACCGTGCCGCTTCCCTCGCACGGAGGCTCCTCCGGCACGCCGCCTTACCACGGCGGCTCCGGCTCGTTGCCTGACTTGTCGCATGGCGGGTACGGGACGCCGCCTTCTCAGGGCGGCTCTGGTTCGTTGCCTGACCCGTCGCACAGCGGAGAAGGTTACAGATCCACTCCGGACGTGCCATCCCATGGCGGAGGCGCATACGGGAGCTCACCCACACCTTCCCACGACGGGCCTACGAGTTTAAGTCACTGACGTATTGGGCCCGTGACGCTCCACTTGTTTTTGCACGTAGCTACTGGAGGACGCACCCCATGCAGACCTGGTCGACGCTGGGGAGCTGGCCGGGCTCGGTGAGCCACTTCTTCGGCGCCGCCGCCGGCCCGAGCGTGAGCATCAAGGACGCGCTGGCGAACACGAGGATCGATGGCACCGGCGCACTGCTACGCGAGGGCACCCCAGCGCTGCTCAACTCCATGACCCGCCCGGGGTTCGCCTACACCACCCAGCAGGTGAGGGACGTATTCGCGGCGGCCGCGGGTGGTGGCTTCGACAGTGCCGTGGCGGCGTTCAAGAAGGCCAACGAGGGGAAGAAGGCATAGATCGACTGGATTGCCATCGAGTGGGCTTTAGCTAGCTTAAGGCTGCAGGTGGGACTGATCGTGGGAGTCCCATCACAGCCCCACTTAATCCCAACACACTTTGGTGGGTGATAGCCAACACTCCATCAGTTTTTATGTGGGTTATATGGGTATAAGTGGGATCCCACTTCCGAGCGACACGAATCAAACTGGCCTCACCATCACCAACGCCAAACAGAAGGTGTTTTGCTTAGTCCGGCCGACCAAAAACCTAATTACCCCTTGATCTCTTGATCTTGCTATCCTGCATAAATATGCATGCACGTCCTGTTGTCTGCACTATGCACTGAAACAGGTACAAGCCGCTTGCCGGCGTCGTCGTCCGTGAACGTAAAGACCCGACAGCAGGAGGCAATCTTGTCGATGAGGCTCTCGGCCTAGGGCTCTGGCGACAGCGGCGTCAGCTTGCTGGCCTCCGCGGCGAACACGAACACATCCTCGGGATTGTCGAGTTGGAGCAAAGTGCAGCAGCGTGGTAGACATCCTCTTCTTAGGCATCCTTGACACGTCCATGTTGACGTCCGGTCGGCACTGGCGTTGGCGAGGCCAAGCGCGAGCGCCTGCTGCAACGCCTGCCGCTGTTCCAGGCATCCTCGCGCCGAAGCCGCCGGTGCCCACCATTCCTACAATGCCACCAGTGCCAACCATGCCCGCGCTAACCACACCGCAGGTCACATGCAGTGACGCCGATGCCGGCCGTGCCCACGCTCACCGTTCCCCAGGTCATGTTGCTGCCCATGCGTGCCGTCCCCGTGATCACTTATCTGGGATTTATGTTGCCGGCGGCCTGTAGGTCGGGGTTGCGGCTGGCGGCGACCTAGCCATCCCGTCCGGCCGGGGTAGCGCGGGAGGGAGAGGTGCGAGGAAGGGGAGGACGGGAGGGGATGCGGCGGCTATGCGGCTCCCCCGTGGCGCCTCTGTTTTTGTGAGGGTAAGTGGGAACCCGATGGGCTGATATAGCTATCCCAGTTAATTTTTTAAGGATGTCTCAAAAAAAAAAAACCTACAGTGTGAAGCTAGCTGGTTACCTATATCTGTGGCATGCGTGCATGCATGCATGGTTGATGGTTGGGTTTCGGCCGGACGGACGTGTGCTTGGGTTTTGGTTTTTTCGTTTGAGTTGATGATTTGGTCTGTGCAGGTTGATTCACAGCAACGTCAGGGGTCTTTTTGCAAAAGAGCACGCATTGACCGGGTATACACCCACATGACGCTTTCTGATTCATCAGGACTAAATTTGCACATTTTATACAAGTTAAGGGACTGGATAGGGTCAAATTTCAAATTGTAGGGCTAAAACATTACATTAAGAGCAAGTTTTAGGATTTCAGGTGCTTTTAACTCTTTATTTTTCTGGAACATACGGCGTGATGGTGGGTGGGTGCTTTTCCTGGACTCTGGCAGGAGCAGGGACGAGGAGTAATTTTTTTCAGTGAGAAAAACACACTACCTTTTGTTAAACTAGCAAAACTCGCCTTCACAATGCTTTTTTTGTTCATAACGGATATGTTAGGAGTACTATTTGAATCAAGATGGTGTGCCCCTGTGCGTGCGGTTGCATTCACGTGATATTTCAAGTCAAAAGGCATCCAACGCGCTGCTCGCGCCCGTGACCCTTGGGTCTCCCGCCGCAGGTGCCTCCCTGCGCGTCACAGACCAGATTTTCGATCGCCTCCCCATGCGTTTCTAGACACACAAAATACCACCATGGCAGTCAACAGTAAAGCACAACACCACACCCTTCACTTTCGCCACACTCACGCATGTACGGGCTCGGCTTGGGATCAACAGTGGATCAAGCCAGTGCCAAGAGAGGACGGCGGCAACCCTGCATCAATTACAAAAATGCCGTCGTCCATTAACCAAGCCTTGCGGGGAGAAGATGAACAGCGGCTCACCGTCGCCCGTGAGCAAGACAGGTATCTCCGGCCGGGAAGACAGGTATCTCCGGCCGGGATTAGCGCCTTTTCACGAAGTCAGGCGAGCTGCCTTCGCACAGCAGCTGCCAAAAAACAGCTGGCACGTAGTCCGGCAGGTTCCTGAGTATCAGCTAAACTCCTAGCTAGCTTCCTCCTCACAGATCAATGGAGCAGAGGCAGAGCAAGTGCTCTTGCGGTTCTAGCACATGAAGAATAGACTAGCGTTTGCACTCACACATATACTGGTGTTGCTCACGTACACAGAACTAGAGGCTTTTATTCATTGGAGCCTTGATGGCTTGTTTACATCCACGGATCGGAGCTCTTTAAATAGGAGCATACGGCATGCAACGTGTACAGCCAGCACATTCACACTAGAAGTCACTAGTGATTACACCACACACGTACATTATCTAGTACACACAGCTCATCTCACTAGAGTTTTCTACTAGGACAGCTAGCACTTATCTTAAGCTAGTAAGTCGCTACAGTCTTAGATGTTTTTGCGTATACGTCAGCATGCAGGACTACATACTTCACGAGCAATATGACAGACGATTGCGAATCCTATGCATCATGATCTCCACAACAAATATATGATGCGGTTAGTCGTTCGCATTACCCTCGCGGCCGCGTGGAAAGAAATTAGGTCATTTCGTTTGTTGGGTCGCATTCAAAAGATGACCCGCACAAATCTTAAAGCCCATCTAGGTTTGGCTTTTAGGAGTTAGGACAACCGTTGAATCGGCCGTTTTTTCAGAGTCGAGCCCAAGCGCTACAACCTGAGGCACGTGGGTGTGGACTGTTGTATGCGTGGAGGTGACCTCGAGGTGTAAGCTGCGATATAAATTACTCTCAACTTCCTTCCCTCGCCGCTCTCTCTCCCCTCTTCTTCACTCACACCAGCGGCGGCGATCACTAGAGCAACGGACTGCAAGGCGAACCTAGGCGATGACGAGCACCAGAGCGACGGACTGCAATGCGGTTTCTTTTTATAGCAAGAGATTTCTTTTTTGTTTCACCCCCTATTATTAAGCAACCCAACCCAAGGCATGCTTTTTGATGAATCCGCATGAATTTTTTGAACTACGTATGAGTGTTGGTTTTGAGGATTTTGTGTAGTACTGAAACCATGAGGATAACATGGCAAACCAAGCTCTGCCATCCCTCAAACTAGTATACCAAAAAACATGGTGTCCACCCACATGTTCTTGCAATGCTCGTCGCAGAGCTAGTCGAAAAGCCTTTACGTCCCCTATGGTCGTCACCCATGCACCAAGCCCCCCCCCCCTCCTCAGGCCCTATCTGGTTCAAAAACAAATCAACATGCCCCCCCCCCCCTCCTCAGGCCCTATCTGGTTCAAAAACAAATCAACATGCCCCCCCCCATATATGCGATCTTTGCCCCATCCCCTAGTCTCGAGTCGCCACCACTGAAACCAAAAAGCCCCCCCCCCCCCCGGCATGTCTGGTTGTAAACAAAACCAACATGCCCCTCCACCCCCAATATAGATGATCTTCGCGCCACCCCCTGTCTCGAGTCATCACCACCAAAAACAGCAAACGCACCCCCGGGTCACGGGCGTGAAATCCCGCATGTATTTAGTCCACCAGAAAATTTATGAAATCAGTTTGGCTCTCGCCACATGGGTACCGGGGGATCTACGTGCAATATGTAGAAGGATACGTTCCTTTCCATGAACGTATCAAGCTCGATGGAGACAAAACTAGAGTGAATTCCACTTTTTACCTTGTAGTTGTACATTTGTGACACATATTACCCCATTTAGCGGAACTTTTATCGAAATATCGGATTTCGGAGACTTTTAACACGGTTTTAACCCAGTTTTATATTTTCTTTGTTTATGGTCGATAGGATCGGCGTGTTGCGTCATTGATTCGTAAAAAATATATGTAAGGATCGGAGGGCATCATTGACGATCTTGTCCAAGCTTCTCTTGTCTATCTGTTCCGTTCCTTGTGGCCGTCCACATGTTTTTGGATCCGGGGCGTCACCTCACACCTTACATGATGGACACGCATCAGAAAACGAGGGTCCAAAGCTTTCAAAAGGGGTATTCTAGACGAATTTTCACTCGATGGGGTAATTAGTGTCACAAATGTACAAATATGGGGTAAAAAGTGGAATTCACTCACAAAACTACTAGGGAAGAACCATCTTTGATGTAAAGGGAACCAAAAATAGACTTTGTGAGGAACCAGTGTCGAACATTCATGGAACCATTGTTAAATGCACTCAAAAACGCATGACGCGATAATGGGTTCCACAATGCACACAGTGTCCCACTTCTATGTATCCTAAATCGCGATCCTTTTGGCAAATCTCACTCGTTGCTTAGCGTCATATCTAACATCAATTGGAAGCGGGAGAGCTAGTGACCTCTCCTCAGTTCTGACTTTAACCACAAGAACCACCAAAACTACGAGGGAAAGAACCGTCTTTGACGGGAAGGGAAACTAAAATAGACTTTTGTGAGGATCAAGTGTCCCACATTCATGGGCCCATTGTTGAACCCACTCAAAAAACACACGTCGCGATAATGGGTTCGCGGGTCGCTATGAAGAACTGCGAAAACTATGAGGGAAGAACTGTCTTTGATAGGAAGGGAACCGAATATAGACTATGTGAAGAACCGGTGTCCCACATTCATGGAACCGTTATTCAACTCACTAAAAAAATGCACGATGCGATAATGGGTTTGCGGGTCGCATGAAGATCCACCAAACTAGGAGGGAAGAACCATCTTTGATGGGAAGGGAACGAAAATATACTTTGTGAGGATCTGGTGTCCCACATTCATGGAACCTTTGTTCAACCCACTAAAAAACACACATCGCGATAATGGGTTCGCGCGTTGCCATGAAGGACTGTGAAAACTACGAGGGAAGAACCATCTTTGATGGGAAGGGAACCGAAAATATACTTTGTGAAGAACTGATGTCCCACATTCATGGAACCGTTGTTCAACTCACTCAAAACACACGATGGGATAATGGATCCTTAGGTCACTATGAAGAACCGCCAAAATTACAAGGGAAGAACCCTCTTTGATCGAAGGGGGCCCATGATAGACTTTGTGAGGAACCGGTGTTCCACATTCATGGAACCGTTGATCAACCCATTAAAAAATGCACGACGGGATAATGGGTTCCCGGGTCGCAATGAAGAACCTCCCGAACTACAAGGGAAGAACCGTCTTTGATGGTAAGGGAACCGAAAATAGACGTTTGTGAGGATCTGGTGTCCCACATTCATGGACCCATTGTTTAATCCACTTAAAAACACATGGCATGATAATGGGTTCGCGGGTCGCTATGAAGAACCGTGAAAACTTCGAGGGAAGAACTGCCATTGATGGGAAGGGAACCGAAAATATACTCTATGAAGAAACGATGTCCCACATTCATGGAACCATCATTCAACTCACTCAAAAAATGCATGATGCGATAATGGGTCCTCATGTCACATGGGCCATGGTGGGTGCTTGTGCCCGCCCTGCCGGCTCTGACGCGCACGCCGGAATCAGAGGCACGCGCTGCCTGCCGCGAGCGGCAATGACAAAGAGAGAGGAGGGAGGCGGAGCAGTCCATGCGCTGCCACTGCAGGATGGAGGTGGAACCCTATGAGGACGCGCGACTCCTCGAATGGGTCTACCGCCGGTCGCTTACGACCGCGGAGAGGATGGGAGCGTGCATGATCTGTCATTACTATAAGGCAGAAGTTGCACCCACCACCACCATTCATAGGGATGTTTGGTTATACGTAGATACTGTTGGGCCTACATAGCACGCTTCTTGAAGCACCTCTAGTCCTGGCTCGCTATGAACGGCCGAATCGACAGTTTTCGGTGAGCCAGGCCCAAGGGAGGCGAGGAAGCGCACATGGGTGGCTCGCTGTAAACGCGTTAGCAATTAATCACTCGTCCCCTTCCTCCTCCTTCTGGGTCAACCGCTCCCCCTTTCTCTCGCTCTGCTCCTTCACAACAACCCGTCGCTTCAAGCTCGCCGCCGGCCTTCCTCCATGTCGCCACCAAGTCCCACCACCACCCAACATCGTCAGATCCGGCAACCCCGATCTCCTGCGCGGTGATTCCATCTCGTCCTTGACCAGATCCCACCCCGCCTACGAGGTGGCATCGGATCTTCCATGCGGCGCGAACGAGCACACCACGACGACATGACGTGACGTCGACTCTATGCCGTTAGCGCCAGCACTGAGTCGGCGGCCGCCTTGACATCACGCGACTGCGACTGCGCGGATGGCGTGGCGCCCAACGGCGTGGCCCGCAACGCGTCCAACAGGCGCGGACCGTAGGTCTTCTCCGGCGTATGCTCGGGCACTTGGTCTGCGTCGGCCCCGCAACGTGAGAGAGAGGGAGATTGACCACTGAGGGAATGGGAGGAGCTGCTTTCGTTGAAAATTCAAGCACCCGCACACGCAGGCACACAGGACGACGGACGGATGCTCTTTCTCATTTTACCATGTCTGTCGAGTAACTAACGTGCTGCCGCTGCTGCTGCTGTAAAAGAAACAGTGCAACCGCGTGCTCGTCACCACCCCTAGCTGCTATTGCAGCCAGCAGCAAAGCCTTGCCTCGGTTCTCCCGCTCGGGGTGAGGTTTTGGCGAGAAGCGGACGGTTTATCTACATCCCGTGATGGCCCGCCTTGAGCTTGTGCTCGACGCCTCGACCGCTCGTCTCTTCTGGGTTCTGGCTGCACATGCATCAATCACGTGATCCCAACCAGTCGCACCGCTACCATTGCTGCGCGGACGGATACATGCAAGTTTGATTTTCTCACGTTCCGCAGAGGCACCGACAACCTTTCTTATTTGAACACTTTTGGGAGGTCATCTTCAACTCTGACTGCAAATAAGCTTCGACATCCATTCGCGGCACTGATACTGAAGTCAGTCATCTAAAGCTGCTCGAATACATTTTATCCACTGTTTAAGCTAATCAGACGATATCATGCAAATACGACGGATTCCATTAAATTTCACATATAACTTACATAAACGGACAATTTTTCAACCGTTTTACAAAAACTAATAAAAAAACTAAATCCTAACCAGATGACCACCTCGTACGTGTTGTCGCCCTGTGCTACAGAGCCATGGCGACGACCTTGCCCTAGTCGGCGTTGACACAGCAGTCGCTAAGAGCACGGGGATTTGTTGCGGATCGAGATGCGAGTGGTGCGGCAACGTGACGTCGGCTTACGGCAGCGGCTGCCTGAACCCCCAGTGCCACCGCGTTTGGTGCATCGGGATGTGCAGACGCTGCCGAGCGGGGCGAGCAAGTGCTCACGACAACGACAGAGGAGGAAGAGAGCGGGAAGAGGAAGCGCCGAGGGTCTTCATGTTGTTCTTGCTGGAGCCACTGCCACTGAATAATCTCATGTCTAGTGTTTTCGGTTGTCGCCGGTAAGGAAGCATGGGGGGTGTTGGGGAGCTAGAGGTGGACAGAAGTGGAAGTGGATGAGGCTGGCCCCCCGCGCGCGTGGATTAAAAAAGAACGCTTTCCACTGGCCGACGTATGGGTGGCCGCTATTAAATGACCGTGTCTGGTCGTTGGCTGGCCGCCATGTGGGATCGCGGCGGACACCAAGGGGGCACGCGGCACCTCCACTTCGCGTCCACGCCGACGCATTTCAGACATAAATTTGGACCGGAAATGGTCCACGCGGACGCGAAGCGGACGTGTTTTGGGAATGGGTTGGCGCATTGGGCCATCTTTTTTGTCCACGGCAATCCAAACGGACATGGGCAGACGAAATGGGTTGCCCGGTTGGACTTTCTCTAAGTGACCACTCGCCGTAAAGGCGACGACGGCGCTTGACCGCCGTCTCTGCGGTGGTCACGGAGCGGTCGAGCGCCCACGCGGCGGCGAGGTTAGAGTCGTTGCGGACCCATTTTGACGCCACGTCTGTCTTGGTAAATGCGGAGCGGCGACCGGCATTGCGCCGTCTGTACCTCATTGCGCGCTCTGCCTCAGAAACCACGACCCTCGAGCGGGAGGCCCTGCCTCCTCCGAGGTAGTGGAGGAGGCGGCCACGCGCCATCGTGATCGCGGGTTGCGGCTCCTCCTTTATCGTGCGATAGTGGTGGCATGATGGCGACGAGGGCCTGTAAATCTGCACGCATCTGCTGTGCTACGGGAACGACGTCGGCTCGTCCTTGACGCGGCGGAGGCGCTGGATGGATGCCAACTCCTTCATGCGACCTTCGATGTGCAGGCCGCGGTTGCGCGACGGGGACGCCAGTTCATCCTTCACCTGCCGGTGAGGGGATGCCGGCTCCCGCTTCACGCAGACGAGCGTTACTAGGAAAAGGCCTACTAATGGCGCATTGGTTTTGCCTACTAATGGCGCATTACCAGTGCGCCATTAGTAGCACGCCACTAGTATATCTTACTAATGGCGCAACACAGGTGCACCATTAGTATCTGGTATACTAATGGCGCACCAACTAGTGCGCCATTAGTATGTAACAGCATGCGCCATTAGTGTGCCTCCCGGGGGGCCATACGTAAGCATGGCTTTGTCATACTAATGGCGCATTCTCTGTTGATGCGCCATTAGTATCCTTTGGCATACTAATGGCGCACCTGGTGGTGATGCGCCATTAGTATGAATATTTGGTTTTTTTCCTTTTCTATTTTTTGCGTAGGTTACAAAATATATTATTAGACAGAATATAAAATATATTATTAGACAGAATATAGACAGCAGCACACAGCAACATCAGATTCATCGAATACAATAGAAGATTAGTCTCCGAATACAATTCATCATATTAGTCTCCAAATTCAAAAGACCGAACAAAGATAAAACATTACAAGTCTCAAGACCGCGAGTATCGAGTTTGTCTTCACATTACAAGTCGATATCGATCATCTAAACTACCATCACATAGAAGAGAGCTGTGGTCATCACAATGAGCATCATCGCGATCAAACTGGTCTTCATCCGGTTCCTCCAACGCTCCCTCCTCTCTCCCGCTAGATAGCGGGCGTATCTAGATTCGGCCTCCGCCCTAGTGGTGTACCCTTTGTAACTATTACCGTTGAAACGGTGAACCTGTATCCGACACTCCTCCCAGTCGTCGTAGACTCCGGGAACCTTACCCTTGTACACGACATATGACGGCATCTCTATGCACAAGCCAAACAACAGACAATACATAAGCAATATGTAAGTATGCAACAAAAGGATCGGAAGAGAAAAGCAAGACATTAATAGCACGATTCATGGTCCTACTAATAAATAGCGTCGATCACATCTAGGTTGAACGACTGTCCAAACCAAAGAGACATATGAATTCATTAAAGTATAATTATAACATGAGCCAATCAATGTTTCAGAACTACACATCACTACTTTCGACTCGACTCATCGGACAGGAACGTGGAGGAAGCCGCCGTCTATCGTGATGGTCATGAAATCGCGGTCGTTGTTGAAGAAAATATGCCCTAGAGGCAATAATAAATTTATTATTTATTTCCTTATTTCATGATAAATGTTTATTATTCATGCTATAATTGTATTAACTGGAAACATAATACATGTGTGAATACATAGACAAACAGAGTGTCACTAGTATGCCTCTACTTGACTAGCTCGTTAATTAAAGATGGTTATGTTTCCTAACCATGGACAAAGAGTTGTTATTTGATTAACGGGATCACATCATTAGTTGAATGATCTGATTGACATGACCCATTCCATTAGCTTAGCACCCGATCGTTTAGTATGTTGCTATTGCTTTCCTCATGACTTATACATGTTCCTGTCACTATGAGATTATGTAACTCCCGTGTGCCGGAGGAACACTTTGTGTGCTACCAAACGTCACAACGTAACTGGGTGATTATAAAGGTGCTCTACAGGTGTCTCCAAAGGTACATGTTGGGTTGACGTATTTCGAGATTAGGATTTGTCACTCCGATCGTCGGAGAGGTATCTCTGGGCCCTCTCGGTAATGCACATCACTTAAGCCTTGCAAGCAATGCAACTAATGAGTTAGTTGCGAGATGATGTATTACGGAACGAGTAAAGAGACTTGCCGGTAACGAGATTGAACTAGGTATTGGATACCGACGATCGAATCTCGGGCAAGTAACATACCGATGACAAAAGGAACAACGTATGTTGTTATGCGGTCTGACCGATAAAGATCTTCGTAGAGTATGTAGGAGCCAATATGGGCATCCAGGTCCCGCTATTGGTTATTGACCGGAGACGTGTCTCGGTCATGTCTACATTGTTCTCGAACCGTAGGGTCTGCACGCTTAACGTTACGATGACAATTATTATGAGTTTATGCATTTTGATGTACCGAAGTTAGTTCGGAGTCCCGGATGTGATCACGGACATGACGAGGAGTCTCGAAATGGTCGAGACATAAAGATTGATATATTGGATGACTATATTCGGACACCGGAAACGTTCCGGGGAAGTTTCGGATAAAACCAGAGCACCGGGGGGTTACCGGAACCCCCCGGAGGGTTAATGGGCCTCATGGGCCTAAAGTGGAGAAGAGCAAGGGGCTGCCAGGGCAGGCCGCGCGCCCCCTCTCCCCCTAGTCCAAATTGGACAAGGAGGGAGGGGCGCCGCCCCCCTTTTCCTTCTCCTCTTCCACCTCTCCTACTTGGACAAGGAAAGGGAGGGGAGTCCTACTCCCGGTAGGAGTAGGACACCTCCTGCGCGCCTCCTCTAGGGCCAGCCGCACCCCCCCTTGGATCCTTTATATACGAAGGCAGGGGGGCACCCTAGAACACACAAGTTGATCATCGTGATCGTTCCTTAGCCGTGTGCCCTTGCTTAGGCGAAGCCCTGCGACGGTAGAACATCAAGATCGTCACCACGCCGTCGTGCTGACGGAACTCATCCCCGAGGCTTTGCTGGATCGGAGCCCAGGGATCGTCATCGAGCTGAACGTGTGCCAAGAACTCGGAGGTGCCGGAGTAACGGTGCTTGGATCGGTCGGATCGGGAAGACGTACGACTACTTCCTCTACGTTGCGTCAACGCTTCCGCTTTGGTCTACGAGGGTACATAGACAAGACTCTCCCCTCTCGTTGCTATGCATCACCATGATCTTGCGTGTGCATAGGAATTTTTTTGAAATTACTACGTTCCCCAACAGTGGTATCAGAGCTAGGTTTTATGGTTTGATATTATGTGCACGAGTAGAACACAAGTGAGTTGTGGGCGATATAAGTCATACTGCCTACCAGCATGTCATACTTTGGTTCGGCGGTATTGTTGGATGAAGCGGCCTGGACCGACATTACGCGTACGCTTACGCGAAACAGGTTCTCCCGACATGCTTTGCACATAGGTGGCTTGCGGGTGACAGTTTCTCCAACTTTAGTTGAACCGAGTGTGGCTACGCCCGGTCCTTGCGAAGGTTAAAACGACATCAACTTGACAAACTATCGTTGTGGTTTTGATGCGTAGGTAAGATTGGTTCTTGCTTAAGCCCGTAGCAGCCACGTAAAACTTGCAACAAACAAAGTAGAGGACGTCTAACTTGTTTTTGCAGGGCATGTTGTGATGTGATATGGTCAAGACATGATGGTATATTTTATTGTATGAGATGATCATGTTTTGTAACCGAGTTATCGGCAACTGGCAGGAGCCATATGGTTGTCGCTTTATTGTATGCAATCCAATCGCGCTGTAATGCTTTACTTTATCACTAAGCGGTAGCGATAGTCATGGAAGCATAAGATTGGCAAGACGACGACGATGCTACGATGGAGATCAAGGTGTCGCGCCGGTGACGATGGTGATCACGACGATGCTTCGAAGATGGAGATCACAAGCACAAGATGATGATGGCCATATCATATCACTTATATTGATTGCATGTGATGTTTATCTTTTATGCATCTTATCTTGCTTTGATTGACGGTAGCATTTTAAGATGATCTCTCACTAATTATCAAGAAGTGTTCTCCCTGAGTATGCACCGTTGCGAAAGTTCTTCGTGCTGAGACACCACGTGATGATCGGGTGTGATAGGCTCTATGTTCAAATACAACGGGTGCAAAACAGTTGCACACGCGGAATACTCAGGTTATACTTGACGAGCCAAGCATATACAGATATGGCCTTGGAACACGGAGACCGAAAGGTCGAGCGTGAATCATATAGTAGATATGATCAACATAGTGATGTTCAGCAATGAAACTGCTCCATCTCACATGATGATCGGACATGGTTTAGTTGATTTGGATCACGTGATCACTTAGAGGATTAGAGGGATGTCTATCTAAGTGGGAGTTCTTAAGTAATATGATTAATTGAACTTAAATTTATCATGAACTTAGTCCTGGTAGTATTTTGCAAATTATGTTGTAGATCAATAGCTCACGTTGTTGCTTCCCTGTGTTTATTTTGATATGTTCCTAGAGAAAATTGTGTTGAAAGATGTAAGTAGCAATGATGCGGATTGGATCCGTGATCTGAGGTTTATCCTCATTGCTGCACAGAGGAATTATGTCCTTGATGCACCGCTAGGTGACAGACCTATTGCAGGAGCAGATGCTGACGTTATGAACGTTTGGCTAGCTAAATATGATGACTACTTGATAGTTTAGTGCACCATGCTTAACGGCTTAGAATCGGGACTTCAAAGACGTTTTGAACATCATGGACCATATGAGATGTTCCAAGAGTTGAAGTTAATATTTTAAGAAAATACCCGAGTTGAGAGATATGAAGTCTCTAACAAGTTCTATAGCTAAAAGATGGAGGAGAATCGCTAAACTAGTGAGCATGTGCTCAGATTGTCTGGGTACTACAATCGCTTGAATCAAGTGGGAGTTAATCTTCCAGATAAGATAGTGATTGACAGAATTCTCTAGTCACCATCACCAAGTTAGTAGAACTTCGTGATGAACTATAGTATGCAAGGGATGACGAAAACGACTCCCGAGCTTTTCATGATGATGAAATCGATGAAGGTAGAAATCAAGAAAGAGCATCAAGTGTTGATGGTTGACAAGATCACTAGTTTCAAGAAAAGGGCAAAAGGAAAAAGGGGAACTTCAAGAAGAAAAACAAGCAAGTTGCTGCTCAAGTGAAGAAGCCCAAGTCTGGTCCTAAGCCTGAGACTAAGTGCTTCTACTGCAAAGGGACTGGTCACTGGAAGCGGAACCACCCCAAGTGATTGGCGGATAAGAAGGATGGCAAGGTGAACATAAGTATATTTGATATACATGTTATTTATGTGTACTTTACTAGTGTTTATAGGAACCCCTCAGTATTTGATGCTAGTTCAGTTGCTGATTAGTAACTCGAAACGGGAGTTGCAGAATAAACAGAGACTAGTTAAGGGTGAAGTGACGATGTGTGTTGGAAGTAGTTCCAAGATTGATATGATCATCATCGCACACTCCCTATAATTTCGGGATTAGTGTTGAACCTAAATAAGTGTTATTTGGTGTTTGCGTTGAGCATGAATATGATTTGATCATGTTTATTGTAATACGGCTATTCATTTAAGTAAGAGAATAAATTGTTGTTCTGCTTACATGAATAAAACCTTATATGGTTACACACCCAATGAAAATAGTTCGTTGGATCTCGATCGTAGTGATACACATAATCATAATATTGAAACCAAAAGATGCAAAGTTAATAATGATAGTGCAACTTATTTGTGGCACTGCCGTTTTAGGTCATATTGGTGTAAAGCGCATGAAGAAACTCTATGCTGATGGGCTTTTGGAATCACTTGATTATGAATCGGTTGATGCTTGCGAACCATGCCTCATGGGCAAGATGACTAAGACTCTGTTCTTCGAAACAATGGAGCGAGCAACAGATTTATTGGAAATCATACATACTGATGTATGTGGTCCGATGAATATTGAGGCTCGCGACAGGTATCATTATTTACTGATCTTCACAGATGATTTGAGCAGATATGAGTATGTCTACTTAATGAAACATAAGTCTGAAACATTTGAAAAGTTCAAAGAATTTCAGAGTGAAGTGAAAAATCATCGTAACAAGAAAATAATGTTTATACGATTTGATCGTAGAGAAGAGTATTTGAGTTACGAGTTTGGCCTTCAGTTAAAAATAATGTGAAATAGTTTCACAAATTCATGCCACCTGGAACACTACAGCATTATGGTGTGTCCGAACGTCATAACGTACTTTATTGGATATAGTGCAATCTATGATGTTTCTTACCAGTTTACTACTATCGTTTTGGGGTTATGCATTAAAGATAGCTGCATTCACGTTTAAAAGGGCACCATCTAAGTCCGTTGAGACGACACAATCTGAACTATGGTTTGGCAAGAAACCAAAGTTGTCGTTTCTTAAAGTTTGGGATTGTGATGCTTATATGAAAAGGTTTCATCCTGATAAGTTCAAAAGCAAATTGAAGAAATATGTCTTCATAGGATACCCATAGGAAATTGTTGGGTACACCTTCTATCACAGATCCGAAGGCAAGACATTCGTTGCTAAGAATGGATCCTTTCCAGAGAAGGAGTTTCTCTCGAAAGAAGTGAGTGGGAGGAAAGTAGAAAACTTGATAAGGTAATTGTACCTTCTCCCTTATTGGAAAGTAGTTCATCACAAAAACTGTTCTTGTGACTACTACACCAATTAGTGAGGAAGCTAATGATGATGATCATGTAACTTCAGATCAAGTTACTATCGAATCTCGTAGGTAAACCAGAGTGAGATCCGCACCCGAGTGGTACGGTAATCCTGTTCTGGAAGTCATGTTACTAGACCATGACGAACTTGGGAACTATGAGGAAGCGATGATGAGCCCAGATTCCCCAAAATGGTTTGAGGCCATGAAACCGAGATATGATCCATGTACGAGAACAAAGTATGGACTTTGGTTGACTTGCCCAATGATCGGCAAGCAATTGAGAATAAATGGATCTTTAAGAGGAAGACGAACGCTGATAGTAGTGTTACTATCTACAAAGCTAGAATTGTCGCAAAAGGTTTTCGACAAGTTCAAAGTGTTGACTACGATGAGAGTTTCTCACTTGTATCTATGCTTAAGTCTATCCGAATCATGTTAGCAATTGCTGCATTTTATGAAATCTGGCAAATGGATAAATAAAACCGCAATCCTTAATGTATTTCTTAAAGAAGAGTTGTATATGATGCAACCAGAAGGTTTTGTCAATCCTAAAAGTGTTAACAAAATATACAAGCTCCAGCAATCCATCTATGGACTGGTGCAAGCATCTCGGAGTTGGAATACACGCTGTGATATGTTGATCAAAGCATATAGTTTTATACAGACTTGTGATGAAGCCTGTATTTACAAGAAAGTGAGTGGGAGCACTACAACATTTCTGATAAGTATATGTGAATGACATATTGTTGATCGGAAATAAATGTAGAATTATTCTGCAAAGCATAAAGTGTTGGAAATATGCCCTAGAGGCAATAATAAAAGCATTATTATTATATTTCCTTGTTCATGGTAATTGTCTTTATTCATGCTATAATTGTGTTATCCGGAAATCGTAATACATGTGTGAGTAACAGACACCAACATGTCCCTAGTAAGCCTCTAGTTGACTAGCTCGTTAATCAACAGATGGTCATGGTTTCCTGGCTATGGACATAAGATGTCATTGATAACGAGATCACATCATTAGGAGAATGATGTGATGGACAAGACCCAATCCTAAACATAGCATAAAGATCGTATAGTTCGTTTGCTAGAGTTTTGCAATGTCAAGTATCTTTTCCTTAGACCATGAGATCGTGTAACTCCCAGATACCGTAGGAGTGCTTTGGGTGTACCAAACGTCACAACGTAACTGGGTGACTATAAAGGTATACTACGGGTATCTCCGAAAGTGTCTGTTGGGTTGACACGGATCAAGACTGGGATTTGTCACTCCGTATGACGGAGAGGTATCACTGGGCCCACTCGGTAATGCATCATCATAATGAGCTCAAAGTGACCAAGTGTCTGGTCACAGGATCATGCATTACGGTTCGAGTAAAGTGACTTGCCAGTGACGAGATTGAACGAGGTGTTGGGATACCGACGATCGAATCTCGGGCAAGTAATATATCGATTGACAAAGGGAATTGCATACGAGGTTGATTGAATCCTCGACATCGTGGTTCATCTGATGAGATCATCGTGGAGCATGTGGGAGCCAACATGGGTATCCAGATCCCGCTGTTGGTTATTGACCGGAGAGTCGTCTCGGTCATGTCTGCTTGTCTCCCGAACCCGTAGGGTCTACACACTTAAGGTTCGGTGACGCTAGGGTTGTGAAGATAAGTATATGCAGTAACCCGAATGTTGTTCGGGGTCCCGAATGAGATCCAGGAGGTCACGAGGAGTTCCGGAATGGTCCGGAGGTAAAGAATTATATATAGGATGTGCAGTTTCGGCCATCGGGACAAGTTTCGGTGTACCCGGTATTGTACCGGGACCACCGGAAGGGTCCCGGGGGTCCACCGAGTGGGGCCACCTGTCCCGGAGGGCCCTATGGGCTGAAATAGGAGGGAACCCAGCCCATAGTGGGCTGGGGCGCCAGCCCCTAGGGGGCCCATGCGGCTAGGGCTAAGGGGAAACCCTAGAGGGGGCGCCCCCCTTGCCTTGGGGAGCAAGCCCCACCCTAGGCCGCCGCCCCCCCTAGTAGATTCCATCTACTAGGGCCGGCGCCCCCCCATGGCACCCCTATATATAGTGGGGGAGAGGAGGGACTTGACACACCAGCCCCTGGCGCCTCCCTCTCTCCCCGTTACGTCTCTCTTCCTCGTAGTATAGGCGAAGCCCTGCTACTGCGAAGCCCTGCATCCACCACCACGCCGTCGTGCTGCTGGATCTTCGTCAACCTCTCCTTCCCCCTTGCTGGATCAAGAAGGAGGAGACATCTCCCGTCCCGTACGTGTGTTGAACGCGGAGGTGCCGTCCGTTCGGCGCTGGTCATCGGTGATTTGGATCACGTTGTGTACGACTACATCATCCCCGTTCGTTGAACGCTTCCGCACGCGATCTACAAAGGTATGTAGATGCATCTCGTGACTCGTTGCTAGATGAACTCCTAGATGATCTTGGTGAAACGAGTAGGAAATTTTTTGTTTTCTGCAACGTTCTCCAACAGTGGCATCATGAGCTAGGTCTATGCGTAGTTCTTCTTGCGCGAGTAGAACACAATTTGTTGTGGGCGTGGATTTGTCAACTTTCTTGCCGCTACTAGTCTTTTCTTGCTTCAGCGGTATTGTGGGATGAAGCGGCCCGGACCAACCTTACACGTACGCTTACGTGAGACAGGTTCCACCGACTAACATGTACTAGTTGCATAAGGTGGCTGGCGGGTGTCTGTCTCTCCTACTTTAGTTGGAGCGGATTCGATGAACAGGGTCCTTATGAAGGGTAAATAGAAGTTGACAAATCACGTTGTGGTTTTCACGTAGGTAAGAAAACGTTCTTGCTAGAACCCTAATTCAGCCACGTAAAAACTTGCAACAACAATTAGAGGACGTCTAACTTGTTTTTGTAGCAAGTGGTTTGTGATATGATATGGCCAAAGTTGTGATGAATGATGAATGATCTATATGTGATGTATGAGATGTTCATGCTATTGTAATAGGAATCACGACTTGCATGTCGATGAGTATGACAACCGGCAGGAGCCATAGGAGTTGTCTTTATTCTTTTATATGACCTGCGTGTCATTGAGAAACGCCATGTAAATTACTTTGCTTCATTGCTAAACGCGTTAGCCATAGTAGTAGAAGTAATAATTGGCGAGCAACTTCATGGTGACACGATGATGGAGATCATGATGATGGAGATCATGGTGTCAAGCCGGTGACAAGACGATCATGGAGCCCCAAGATGGAGATCAAAGGAGCTATGTGATAATGGCCATATCATTTCACGTTTATTATTTGATTGCATGTGATGTTTATCATGTTTTGCATCTTGTTTACTTAGAACGGCGGTAGTAAATAAGATGATCCCTCATAACAATTTTAAGAAGTGTTCTCCCCTAACTGTGCATCGTTGCTAAAGTTCGTCGTTTCGAAGCACCACGTGATGATCGGGTGTGATAGATTCTTACGTTCACATACAACGGGTGTAAGACAGTTTTACACATGCAAAACACTTAGGGTTAACTTGACGAGCCTAGCATGTGCATAGACATGGCCTCGGAACACAGAAGACCGAAAGGTCGAGCATGAGTCGTATAGAAGATGCGATCAACATGAAGATGTTCACCGACGTTGACTAGTCCGTCTCACGTGATGATCGGACACGGCCTAGTTAACTAGGATCATGTAATACTTAGATGACTAGAGGGATGTCTAATCTAAGTGGGAGTTCATTATAATTTGATTGGATGAACTTTATTATCATGAACATTAGTCTAAAATATTTTACAATATGTCTTGTAGATCAAATGGCCCACGTAGTCCTCAACTTCAACGTGTTCCTAGAGAAAACCAAGCTGAAAGACGATGGCAGCAACTATACGGACTGGGTCCGGAACCTGAGGATCATCCTCATAGCTGCCAAGAAAGATTATGTCCTACAAGCACCGCTGGGTGACGCACCTGTTCTCCCTGCTGAACAAGACGTTATGAACGCTTGGCAGGCACGTACCGATGACTACTCCCTCGTTCAGTGCGGCATGCTTTACAGTTTAGAACCGGGGCTCCAAAAGCGTTTTGAGAGACATGGAGCATATGAGATGTTCGAAGAGCTGAAAATGGTTTTCCAAGCTCATGCCCGGGTCGAGAGATATGAGGTCTCTGACAAGTTCTTCAGCTGTAAGATGGAGGAAAACAGTTCTGTCAGTGAGCACATACTCACGATGTCTGGATTACATAACCGCTTGACTCAGCTGGGAGTTAATCTCCCGGATGATGCGGTCATTGACAGAATCCTCCAGTCGCTTCCACCGAGCTACAAGAGCTTTGTGATGAACTTCAATATGCAGGGGATGGAAAAGACCATTCCTGAAGTATTTGCTATGCTGAAATCAGCAGAGGTAGAAGTCAAGAAGGAACATCAGGTATTGATGGTCAATAAAACCACTAAGTTCAAGAAGGGCAAGGGTAAGAAAGCCTTCAAGAAGGACGGCAAGGAGGTTGCCGCGCCCGGCAAGCAAGCTGCCGGGAAGAAGCCAAAGAATGGACCCAAGCCCGAGACTGAGTGTTTTTATTGCAAGGGAAGCGGTCACTGGAAGCGGAATTGCCCCAAGTACTTAGCAGACAAGAAGGCCGGCAAAACAAAAGGTATATGTGATATACATGTAATTGATGTGTACCTTACCAGTAATCGTAGTAGCTCTTGGGTATTTGATACCGGTGCAGTTGCTCACATTTGTAACTCACAGCAGGAACTACGGAATAGGCGAAGACTGGCAAAGGACGAGGTGACGATGCGCGTCGGGAATGGTTCCAAAGTCGATGTGATCGCCGTCGGCACGCTGCCTCTTCATTTACCTACGGGATTAGTTTTAAACCTCAATAATTGTTATTTAGTATCAGCTTTGAGCATGAACATTGTATCGGGATCTCGTTTAATTCGAGATGGCTACTCATTTAAATCCGAGAATAATGGTTGTTCTATTTATATGAGAGATATGTTTTATGGTCATGCTCCTATGGTGAATGGTTTATTCTTTATGAATCTCGAACGTAATGCTACACATGTTCATAGTGTGAGTATCAAAAGATGTAAGGTTGATAATGATAGTCCCACATACTTGTGGCACTGCCGCCTTGGTCACATAGGTGTCAAACGCATGAAGAAGCTCCATGCAGATGGACTTTTAGAGTCTCTTGATTATGAATCATTTGACACGTGCGAACCATGCCTTATGGGTAAAATGACTAAGACTCCGTTCTCAGGAACAATGGAGCGAGCAACCAACTTATTGGAAATCATACATACTGATGTGTGCGGTCCAATGAGTGTTGAGGCTCGCGGCGGCTATCGTTATGTTCTCACTCTCACTGATGATTTGAGTAGATATGGATATATTTACTTAATAAAACACAAGTCTGAAACCTTTGAAAAGTTCAAGGAATTTCAGAGTGAGGTCGAGAATCAACGTGACAGGAAAATCAAGTTTCTGCGATCAGATTGTGGAGGAGAATACTTGAGTCACGAATTTGGCACACACTGAAGAAAATGTGGAATAGTTTCACAGCTCACGCCGCCTGGAACACCTCAGCGTAACGGTGTGTCCGAACGTCGTAATCGCACTCTATTAGATATGGTGCGGTCTATGATGTATCTTGCCGATTTACCACTATCTTTTTGGGGCTATGCTTTAGAGACTGCTGCATTCACTTTAAATAGGGCTCCGTCAAAATCCGTTGAGACGACACCGTTTGAATTATGGTTTGGAAAGAAACCTAAGTTGTCGTTTCTGAAAGTTTGGGGATGCGATGCTTATGTCAAGAAACTTCAACCTGAAAAGCTCGAACCCAAGTCGGAAAAATGCGTCTTCATAGGATACCCAAAAGAAACTATTGGGTATACCTTCTACCTCAGATCCGAAGGCAAGATCTTTGTTGCCAAGAATGGATCCTTTCTAGAGAAAGAGTTTCTCTCGAAAGAAGTAAGTGGGAGGAAAATAGAACTTGATGAAGTATTACCTCTTGAACCGGAAAATGCCGCAACTCAAGAAAATGTTCCTGAGGTGCCTACACCGACTGGAGAGGAAGTTAATGATGATGATCATGAAACTTCTGATCAAGTTACTACTGAAATTCGAAGGTCCACAAGGACACGTTCCGCACCAGAGTGGTATGGCAACCCTGTCTTGAAAATCATGTTGTTAGACAACGGTGAACCTTCGAACTATGAAGAAGCGATGGCGGGCCCGGATTCCGACAAATGGCTAGAAGCCATGAAATCCGAGATAGGATCCATGTATGAAAACGAAGTATGGACTTTGACTGACTTGCCCATTGAACGGCGAGCCATAGAGAATAAATGGATCTTTAAGAAGAAGACAGACGCGGATAGTAATGTGACCATCTATAAAGCTCGGCTTGTCGCTAAAGGTTATCGACAAGTTCAAGGGGTTGACTACGATGAGACTTTCTCACCGGTAGCGAAGCTGAAGTCCGTCCGAATCATGTTAGCAATTGCCGCGTTTTACGATTATGAAATATGGCAAATGGACGTCAAAACGGCATTCCTCAATGGTTTCCTTAAGGAAGAATTGTATATGATGCAGCCGGAAGGTTTTGTCGATCCTAAGAATGCCGACAAAGTGTGCAAGCTCCAACGCTCGATTTATGGGCTGGTGCAAGCATCTCGGAGTTGGAACATTCGCTTTGATGAGATGATCAAAGCGTTTGGGTTTACGCAGACTTATGGAGAAGCCTGTGTTTACAAGAAAGTGAGTGGGAGCTCTGCAGCATTTCTCATATTATATGTAGATGACATACTTTTGATGGGAAATGATATAGAACTTTTGGACAGCATCAAGGCCTACTTGAATAAGAGTTTTTCAATGAAGGACCTTGGAGAAGCTGCTTATATATTAGGCATCAAGATCTATAGAGATAGATCGAGACGCCTCATAGGTCTTTCACAAAGCACATACCTTGATAAGATATTGAAGAAGTTCAATATGGATCAATCTAAGAAGGGGTTCTTGCCTGTGTTACAAGGTATGAAATTGAGCTCGGCTCAAAGTCCGACCACGGCAGAAGAAATAGAAGAGATGAGTGTCATCCCCTATGCCTCAGCCATAGGTTCTATTATATATGCCATGCTGTGTACTAGACCTGATGTAAACCTTGCCGTAAGTTTGGTAGGAAGGTACCAAAGTAATCCCGGCAAGGAACACTGGACAGCGGTCAAGAATATCCTGAAGTACCTGAAAAGGACTGAGGAGATGTTTCTCGTTTATGGAGGTGACAAAGAGCTCGTCGTAAAGGGTTACGTCGACGCTAGCTTCGACACAGATCTGGATGACTCAAAGTCACAAACCGGATACGTGTATATTTTGAATGGTGGGGCAGTAAGCTGGTGCAGTTGCAAGCAGAGCGTCGTGGCAGGATCTACATGTGAAGCGGAGTACATGGCAGCCTCGGAGGCAGCACATGAAGCAATCTGGGTGAAGGAGTTCATCACCGACCTCGGAGTCATACCCAATGCGTCGGGGCCGATCAAGCTCTTCTGTGACAACACTGGAGCTATTGCACTTGCCAAGGAGCCCAGGTTTCACAAGAAGACAGGGCATATCAAGCGTCGCTTCAACTCCATTCGTGAAAATGTTCAGGATGGAGACATAGATATTTGTAAAGTACATACGGACCTGAATGTAGCAGATCCGTTGACTAAACCTCTCCCTAGGGCAAAACATGATCAACACCAGAATTCCATGGGTGTTCGATTCATCACAATGTAACTAGATTATTGACTCTAGTGCAAGTGGGAGACTGTTGGAAATATGCTCTAGAGGCAATAATAAAAGCATTATTATTATATTTCCTTGTTCATGGTAATTGTCTTTATTCATGCTATAATTGTGTTATCTGGAAATCGTAATACATGTGTGAGTAACAGACACCAACATGTCCCTAGTAAGCCT
The DNA here is from genome assembly GCA_034509565.1 of Triticum monococcum. Taxonomy (NCBI): domain Eukaryota; kingdom Viridiplantae; phylum Streptophyta; class Magnoliopsida; order Poales; family Poaceae; genus Triticum; species Triticum monococcum. The sequence goes on along the minus strand of CM067846.1, from coordinate 57,196,054 downwards.
CTAGTTGACTAGCTCGTTAATCAATAGATGGTCATGGTTTCCTGGCTATGGACATAAGATGTCATTGATAACGAGATCACATCATTAGGAGAATGATGTGATGGACAAGACCCAATCCTAAACATAGCATAAAGATCGTATAGTTCGTTTGCTAGAGTTTTGCAATGTCAAGTATCTTTTCCTTAGACCATGAGATCGTGTAACTCCCGGATACCGTAGGAGTGCTTTGGGTGTACCAAACGTCACAACGTAACTGGGTGACTATAAAGGTATACTACGGGTATCTCCGAAAGTGTCTGTTGGGTTGACACGGATCAAGACTGGGATTTGTCACTCCGTATGATGGAGAGGTATCACTGGGCCCACTCGGTAATGCATCATCATAATGAGCTGAAAGTGACCAAGTGTCTGGTCACGGGATCATGCATTACGGTTCGAGTAAAGTGACTTGCCGGTGACGAGATTGAACGAGGTATTGGGATACCGACGATCGAATCTCGGGCAAGTAATATATCGATTGACAAAGGGAATTGCATACGGGGTTGATTGAATCCTCGACATCGTGGTTCATCCGATGAGATCATCGTGGAGCATGTGGGAGCCAACATGGGTATCCAGATCCCGCTGTTGGTTATTGACCGGAGAGTCATCTCGGTCATGTCTGCTTGTCTCCCGAACCCGTAGGGTCTACACACTTAAGGTTCGGTGACGCTAGGGTTGTGAAGATAAGTATATGCAGTAACCCGAATGTTGTTTGGGGTCCCGTATGAGATCCAGGACGTCACGAGGAGTTTCGGAATGGTCCGGAGGTAAAGAATTATATATAGGACGTGCAGTTTCGGCCATCGGGACAAGTTTCGGTGTACCCGGTATTGTACCGGGACCACCGGAAGGGTCCCGGGGGTCCACCGAGTGGGGCCACCTGTCCCGGAGGGCCCTATGGGCTGAAATAGGAGGGAACCCAGCCCATAGTGGGCTGGGGCGCCAGCCCCTAGGGGGCCCATGCGGCTAGGGCTAAGGGGAAACCCTAGAGGGGGCGCCCCCCTTGCCTTGGGGAGCAAGCCCCACCCTAGGCCGCCGCCCCCCCTAGTAGATTCCATCTACTAGGGCCGACCCCCCTAGTAGATTCCATCTACTAGGGCCGCCCCCCCCATGGCACCCCTATATATAGTGGGGGAGATGAGGGACTTGACACACCAGCCCCTGGCGCCTCCCTCTCTCCCCGTTACGTCTCTCTTCCTCGTAGTATAGGCGAAGCCCTGCTACTGCGACGCCTGCATCCACCACCACGCTGTCGTGCTGCTGGATCTTCGTCAACCTCTCCTTCCCCCTTGCTGGATCAAGAAGGAGGAGACGTCTCCCGTCCCGTACGTGTGTTGAACGCGGAGGTGCCGTCCGTTCGGCGCTGGTCATCGGTGATTTGGATCACGTTGTGTACGACTACATCATCCCCGTTCGTTGAACGCTTCCGCACGCGATCTACAAAGGTATGTAGATGCATCTCGTGACTCGTTGCTAGATGAACTCCTAGATGATCTTGGTGAAACGAGTAGGAAAATTTTTGTTTTCTGCAACGTTCTCCAACATAAAGGAGTGTTTGAAAGGAGTTTTTCAAAGAAAAACCTCGGTGAAGCTGCTTACATATCGAGCATCAAGATCTATAGAGATAGATCAAGACGCTTGATAAGTTTTTTCAATAAGTACATACCTTGACAAGATTTTGAAGTAGTTCAAAATGGAGCAGTCAAAGAAAGAGTTCTTGCCTGTATTACAAGGTGTGAAGTTGAGTAAGATTCAAAGCCCGACCACGGCAGAAGATAGAAAGAGAATGAAAGTCATTCCCTATGCCTTGGCCATAGGTTCTATAAAGTATGTCATGCTGTGTACCAGATCTATTGTATACCCTGCACTGATTTTGGCAAGGGAGTACAATAGTGATCTAGGAGTAGATCACTAGACAGCGGTCAGAATTATCCTTAGTGAAATAAGGATATGTTTCTCGATTATGGACGTGACAAAAAGGTTCGTCGTAAAGGGTTACGTCGATGCAAGTTTTTGACACTGATCCAGATGATTCTAAGTCTCAATCTAGATACAGATTGAAAGTGGGAGCAATTAGCTAGAGTAGCTCCTTGCAGAGCATTGTAGACATAGAATTTTGCAAAATACATACGGATCTGAATTTGGCAGGCCCGTTGACTAAATTTCTCTCACAAGCAAAACATGATCACTCTTTGGGTGTTAATCACATAAGCAATGTGAACTAGATTACTGAATCTAGTAAACCCTTTGGGTGTTGGTCACATGGCGATGTGAACTATGGGTGTTAATCACATGATGATGTGAACTATTGATGTTAATCACATGGTGATGTGATCTAGATTATTGACTCTAGTGCAAGTGGGAGACTGAAGGAAATATGCCCTAGAGGCAATAATAAAGTTATTATTTATTTCCTCATTTCATGATAAATGTTTATTATTCATGCTAGAATTGTATTAACCGGAAACATAATACATGTGTGAATACATAGACAAACAGAGTGTCACTAGTATGCCTCTACTTGACTAACTCGTTAATCAAAGATGGTTATGTTTCCTAACCATGGACAAAGAGTTGTTATTTGATTAACGGGATCACATCATTAGTTGAATGATCTGATTGACATGACCCATTCCATTAGGTTAGCACCCGATCATTTAGTATGTTGCTATTGCTTTCTTCATGACTTATACATGTTCCTATGACTATGAGATTATGTAACTCCCGTGTGCTGGAGGAACACTTTGTGTGCTACCAAACGTCACAACATAACTGGGTGATTATAAAGGTGCTCTATAGGTGTCTCCAAAGGTACATGTTGGGTTGACGTATTTCAAGATTAGGATTTGTCACTCCGATCGTCGGAGAGGTATCTCTGGGCCCTCTCGGTAATGCACATCACTTAAGCCTTGCAAGCAATGCAACTAATGAGTTAGTTGCGAGATGATGTATTACAGAACGAGTAAAGAGACTTGCCGGTAACGAGATTGAACTAGGTATTGGATACCGACGATCGAATCTCGGGCAAGTAACATACCGATGACAAAAGGAACAATGTATGTTGTTATGCGGTCTGACCGATAAAGATCTTCGTAGAGTATGTAGGAGCCAATATGGGCATCCAGGTCCCGCTATTGGTTATTGACCGGAGACGTGTCTCGGTCATGTCTACATTGTTCTCGAACCGTAGGGTCTGCACACTTAACGTTACGATGACAATTATTATGAGTTTATGCATTTTGATGTACCGAAGTTAGTTCGGAGTCCCGGATGTGATCACAGACATGACGAGGAGTCTCGAAATGGTCGAGACATAAAGATTGATATATTGGATGACTATATTCGGACACCGGAAACGTTTCGGGGAAGTTTCGGATAAAACCAGAGCACCGGGGGGTTACCGGAACCCCCCGGAGGGTTAATGGGCCTCATGGGCCTAAAGTGGAGAAGAGCAAGGGGCTTCCAGGGCAGGCCGCGCGCCCCCTCTCCCCCTAGTCCGAATTGGACAAGGAGGGAGGGGCGGCGCCCCCCTTTTCCTTCTCCTCTTCCACCTCTCCTACTTGGACAAGGAAAGGGAGGGGAGTCCTACTCCCGGTTGGAGTAGGACTCCTCCTGCGTGCCTCCTCTAGGGCCGGCCGCACCCCCCCTTGGATCCTTTATATACGAAGGCAGGGGGCACCCTAGAACACACAACTTGATCATCGTGATCGTTCCTTAGCCGTGTGCGGTGCCGCCTTCCACCATATTCCACCTCGATCATATTGTAGCAGCGCTTAGGCGAAGCCCTACGACCATAGAACATCAATATCATCACCACGCCGTCGTGCTGACGGAACTCATCCCCGAAGCTTTGCTGGATCGGAGCCCGGGGATCGTCATCGAGCTGAACGTGTGCCAAGAACTCGGAGGTGCCGGAGTAACGGTGCTTGGATTGGTCGGATCGGGAAGACGGACGACTACTTCCTCTACGTTGCGTCAATGCTTCCGCTTCGGTCTACGAGGGTACGTAGACAACACTCTCCCCTCTCGTTGCTGTGCATCACCATGATCTTGCGTGTGCGTATGAAATTTTTTGAAATTACTACGTTCCCCAACAGTTGTCACCCTGCATTTGTAGCATTTCATCTATCTCACTGTTGGACGGTTGATATCCGAGGAAGAACTGCCCCGAGGTATGAAGGACATCTTGATGGTTGATGTTCGCAAACTCCGACTGGATGCGAAAGAATTCTTGTCTGAGGTCCGCGTCCTGGACTGCTTACAAGCTCGCGGCCCAATCTTTGAGATTATCTGGTAGCAGAAGTTGATGATGGTCCCTTACGATCGCCTGCATGTGATGGAGGGCATAGTAGGCATCCTTCTGACCGCCAGGCGGCTGCTTGACGCAGCAGAACTTCATATTGTGTGAGAACATGTGCTTGCCGTACTTACGAACTGCCCTGGTGAAGGTGCCTCCAGATTTGGCGTAGGCGGGGAGAACATCATCAAGAACTTTCTTGACATTTGTGTAGTCTATCTTGGAGTTACGGTTCGGGTCTAAATACGTGGCCATGGAATATTTCGGGCTTAAGAGGATGAGTGTGCAATGTGTGTCACTGCATAGAACACGGAATGTTGGAAAAAAAAAGAACGATCGAAATCTAAGAAATCATATGTTACGGGGCGGTTAAGGGATGACTTACTCGGGAAAGTAAGCCACAAGGAAGTTATCCTTATCTGGGTTTGCCAGAATGACGCCTTCGAGGTGTGAACTCGCAACTTGGCGGTCCCCAGCGCTGCTCAAGTGCTTGGCACGCATGTAGAAGGGGTCGACTATCACGATGTCCGGGGTCTTGTCTCTAATGATCCGCATCTCCATACTCAGCGAAAACAGCCGAACGAAGGTGTAGTGCAGCGGATGAAGGTCAAACATAGCAAAGATGTCATCAAAACGCAGGACGATCGTACCCTCGATGAAGCCATCCACAAAGCCCTTGCCCTCTGGCACCTTGGCCACGAAAACCGGGTATGCCACATCCTTCTCTCTGAGACGCCGCTTCTCCAAAGAAAGAACACTGTCGTGCAGACTCCGCATAGCACCGGTTGCAGCATTCAGCATATTTGGCGGTAGCATCGCCCTACCCGCCACATGCACCCTCCTCGAGATATCCTTAGGTAAAGGTGGCCTGTCCTGAGCACGGATCGAACTCGGCGCCGGCTGGCTCGCACCGGCGCCCTTGTTAGTCTTTCGTTTTCGTCCCTTCTTCTTGATCTCCTGTAATGGGACCGAGTTCTGCTCACAGACCGCCTTCTTGAGCTTGTTGGAGCTGATAATATTTCGCACCTCAGCTATCTGAGGCTCGGTGAAGGCGGGAGCTGGAGGCGTGTCCTGAGAACTGAACGCCAGACGACGCCTGTTGCAATTGGATTTCTCCGCCGTACCAGCTAGATCGCGGTCGTCTTGGTTGGGTTCTTGAGAAAGAGGCCCGCAAAACTCGTCAGCGTACCCATGTTCGGCAAAGTACTTATCAACTTTGGTAAATGTACTATCGTCGTTGTCGTCGCCGTCCGGATCCTGTGCCATAGGGCTATCTAGATCCTGTGCCATAGGGATGTCCGGCAGGTCCGGTAGCGTTGCGGCGTTCTTGCCATGGCTTGGCGCCGACACGACTGGCGGTCTTGTCTGTGGGGTGGTGTCCCCCGCCCCCAAACGAATCTGGCTCTTTGGCCAAAGTAGGGGCCAGTTTACGCAGGTGCTGAGGGTCATCTCATCTTCTTCGTCGGCCCCAGCGGGTCGAATCGGAGGTAACAGCTCGTCGCAGCCTGGCAGCACCCGAACCACTTGAACCCTATACATTGTGGGTGGCATCGGATTACCGTGGAACATGGGGTTGCCCGGTTGAACGATTCTGCCCTTGGCGACATCGACCAACTCGGCGCCCACGAAGTGTAGAAGAGTGCAAGGAACGTCGGCGGTGCCCTGCAAAAACATGTACAGGCAAGGAGATGAAGTCATCGGCCGAGAGGCTTTGTTACCGTGATGCCATCGAGCTCGGCTAATGTCAAGGCACCGCCAACGGCGGGCGTGAACCTGACGGAGGGGGCGCTTGCTGGCGAGGTGCCGGCCGGCGTACACCCGGGTGCATTAAGCTCCAATGCCCATGCCGGCGCCGGAGACACGAATACCGCCTCCGCCGGAGACACCAATGGCGCCGCCTGCGCGCTGTGCGAGTTGCTGGCCGTGAAGCTGGGAACCGGGGGAGGCCCCTGTTGGCCGCCCGCAATCCACGTCGTCAGCCGATGAATCAACGTAGGCACCATGGCGTTGAGCGTTGTTCCAAGTTGTTGTTGCACTTGCTCTTGGAGAAGCTCCGGAATCCGGGCCACTTGTGCCTTGAGTTCTTCAACCTCGCGCGTCTGGCTTTCCGAGCTGGTGTTTTCCTCCTTCCGCACACTAGTGGTATAGTATGACCCCCATTTTGTGGACAAGCCTTTGTCGACCACATGACCAGCTGATGTCGGCTTAGTGAGCTTATCCTTGGTTTTCATTACGTTCAACGCCCTATTTAAAGTGGTGTCGAAAGGGAGCTCTTAGACGACCCCGTGCTACTGCTTTCAGTGTCCTGCGAAAGGAACGTGAACCATTTAGAAATATTGGGGATTAATTAGAGTGCAACCATATGGAGCTAATTACGCGGGGGTGTATTCCTTACCATAAGAAGCTCAAGAGCCCTGGTCTTCGGATCCGTGGTAAGCTCCTTTGTTATCGGGTCCTCCTTGTACCGGGCCCTGGCATAGTTCCTGGTCTGCTTGTCACCGTTGTATTTCTCGAAGCGGGGCAGTAGGCCTTGCTCGGCACGCTCCGCGTCCTCCTTGTCCCATATAGGCTCCGCCACTCTATAACCGTCGGGACCGAGTTTGTGTTCCCCTAAGTTCAACTCACGCATTTCTTTCCCCCACTGACTTGATTCGGAGGTTGCACTGCTCTTGCACTTGATCTTGAACTCCTTGTACTCATCTTCGCTCATCAAAGGATATTTCGCCTTGATCTTCTCATAACTATCACCTTTATCAATCATTCTCTTCAACGCGCTTTTCCAAGTAGACAGGGCCGTGCTCATCTTCGTGAGGGTGGCACTGTTCACTTTATTCCCTGAGAGGCGTGTGTTTTCAAATTCGGCGGGGAACTTGTATTGTTCGTGCAGCTTCATGAAGAGGAGGTTGCGCAAATTCCCTCGGTCCTTATGCCTAACGTTCTCGGAGGAGAATGCACCCGAGCTGAAGCGAGTACCCCTTGACTATATGTTTGGGCTCCGTTGGATTCCCGTCAGACTCCACTTGAGTGAATTCCTCCTTGAGGGTGCGGAGCGCATTCGGGCGCCGGTCCTTCCTTTGCTTCTTCGGTTGGCTGCCATCTGTGTGTGCGCCACCATCATCAGTGGTGGCATCCTCGGCGGCACCATCAGTGGTGTCATCCCCGACGCCACTAGGGGTTGTGTAATCAGGATCGGTGTCTTTCGCGGCGTCCTCATAGCGGTGAGGTTGTTCCTCCATCTCTTGGGACAGCTCCTAGAATTGCTTGCCGCTCGAACCACCGGCCTAATCGTTGTCTGCCATGTTTTGCTCTAAATAGGAAAAAAAGTTTGGTCAAAAAGTTGGTTATTGTCAAGGAACAAGATCATGGTCTCATCATTTAGGGTTTGTCGACACCGAGGCACCCTAAAAGTCTAAGCTTTCATCATTTAGAGTTTGTCGACGCCGAGGCACCCTAAAAGCCTAAGCGTACATCATTTAGGTTCTCATCGACACCGAGGCATCCGGGGCAGCCAAGTTAAGTTTTCATCATTTAGGGTTTATCGATGCCGAGGCACCCTACGTTGGGCCTAATCAATAGGCACTAATCACTTGGCTCTATTGCCACCTATGTTGGGTTTATCATCTAGGGTTTATCGATGCTAAGGAGAATTCTAAGTTGGGCCTAATCACTTGGCTCTATTGCCACCTATGGTTTAATGCAGGAAGAATAAAGGGGCAGTTGATCCTACTTAATTAAGTACTAAGATACCCCGGCCCATGCATTATCGCAAGTACCCCATATGTCCTATTTTTAGCAAAGTCACGGAAAATTTCAGCATGACCTTTGCTGAAAATAGGACATATGGAGTACCCGAATTTGCCGGAATGGAAGTTAATCGACATTCCGGCAAACTCAAGGGCCTCTCAGGGTACCTGCAAATTCATCACGACACGATGGTCGGAGACAAAACCCAGCAAACTAGCACCACAATGTGCCTCTACTTTCATATGGATGAAAAGGCCACATACCATATGGCCCTCTGCTTTCATATGGACAAAAATCAGCTCAACTTATGTGAGCTTCCATTCCAGATCTAATAGCAGCAAGTTGTTCACTTGTAGCTCAACTTATGTGAGCTGCCTTCAAGAAAAGAAATCTACAGTGGCACATCTGCTCTTTGAATACATTGGCAAGAAACAAAACAACACCTAGTACCATCCATCTGCTATGGCCGTATCATGCAGTTTAACTAAGCACTAACAGGTAATTATATAACAGAAAACTTGGCGCGTACGTGTCACTTAGCTTGGGCAAGCAACATACCTCATCCTCTTGGTTAGTCCAAACAAGCTGTATGCTGAGCCTCAACTCACCACCTGCACATTTTACAGCACCCATGAAATGAAAAACTAAACATAATTGTCAACCAACAAAACCAAAACACAAACAGGACTTCAAATTTTCACGATCAGGAAGAAAAACAGGGTTTTCAACTACTATATTCAGTTTCATGGCATCAGTTGAACAGTTGAAAAAGAACAAGCTTCATTTAAATATCTTGCTGCTAACAACAATAACTAATGTCAGTACTCAAAAAATAGAGTGACCACACAGGGAACAAACAAACTATTCACTTTTTATTTCTTCAGAATTGGACCAGACAGAGAACAACTCCTTGGAAGCAAACTTATATGAAAAGGTTCAGCAACTTGAAACGTAACTCCTATATGAAAATCTTCTATATGATCAAGTAAGCAGAGCACATGTATATACCTGTATCACTGTCTTGGAGCCAACAAACGCCTCAATTTTTCTCCAACCGTGATCGAACCTGATCGCCTATGCTTCTTCTTTCACTCTCCTGCATAAAGTTATTGTTACTACCTGGGAGGGATTATATGCTTGTTTACCACTACTAATACCATTTTTTAATATAATCTTCATTCTCCTGCTATTTCTTTTCTTACAAGTGTTGATGCCATAGTGTCTCAGGTTCTTCCTAGTTAAAACATGTGATTTTGAGAAGGAATTTGCCCAATTTTCACAGGGAGACAAAACTTAGCTAAAAATTTGATATAACAAGTAGTCCGTGAAATTATATTTCCTCTAGGCAAAGTAGAAGATATTATTTTGTTTTTCCTCTAAGGTAAAGTAAATAGCCATCACTTTGAAGTGTCTAATAGATGAAATAATGCATGAGTTAGAAAGATATGTGCAAGTGTCTGAAGGTATCCTGTGAAGCAGAGCTTCCAAATTGATCTTCTTGAAACATTGTTACTAAGTAAGGCTTAATTTCATATTTCTCCAAACTAAGGTAAACCAATTATTACATGCATAAATTTCTCATTTGGAGAAGACAAGTATCAAAGGTTTCGTACCATGAGAATTTATTGCACTTTTCGGTGACAACACGGCTAGGAAAAAAAGACTCTCATACAGAGACTAATGACGCGATGCCCCCTCCCTTAGAGGCATTATCACAAACACTTATCAAGCACAATCCTTTCACATGTAAACTTGAGCATGCTCTGGAAAAATCACGCAGCAAGCAAAAAATTGAACAGAGGATGCAAGAGGAAGGAGGGAGGGGGGATGAGGGAAGAGGGAGGAAGGACAAAGGAGTGGTGGCTACCTACCTATGGACTGGTCGCCGGCGTAGCTCCGGGCGGCAGCGTTGCTGGGCAGGAGCGCCTGCTCCAGGGAGGGGGGCGCCGCTGGTGGGAGCGGCTGCTTGATGGGGGGAGGCACTGCTGGGGTCCTGTACCGGAGGCGGGGCAGCGGAGGGTTTGGCCGGCTGGGCGCGCCGCGGCGGTGGGCCGGCAGCGGTCGCGGCGGCTAGGAACCCTAGCTGTCGCGCTCGGGAGGGAGGTTGACGCGGGCGGGGCCGCGGGGGGAGGGGAACGGTGAGGGCGCGGGCGCGGGCGGAGGGGGGACGGTGAGGGAGGTGGTCGGGTGCGGCGGGGGAAGCGAGCACGGCCGGGGACGGCGAGCACGGGGGAAGTGGTGGGCGGTGGTGGTCAGGCGCGGGTGAGATGAGGCAGGGGAGGGATTAGAGAGAAATGAAGATTGGGGATTTTAGTGTGGGGGAGGCTTAGCAATGGCGCACCACCCAGGGGTGCGCCATAAGTACATCCCTAGCAATAGCGCACCACCGAGGGATGCGCCATAAGTAATTTAATCTAGCCTGACTTGTCAGGTTATATACAACCTAACCCTATCTACAACAGACCCTGCCCACTAGCCCGACTGGTCAATACGCAGCACGCACACCAGGAGGTCTTGGGTTCGATTCCCAGGCTCCCTAATATATTTTTATGCATTTTAAATCATGTTTGATATTTATTTGTGTTTAAATATGTTCAAACTTTTTTAAATCATAACAGTAATATTTTTTATAAAAACAGTAATAACCCCCCCAGGGGTGCGGGGGGCCGGGTGCTCGTCGGCGGCGGTGGAGCGGGGGAGGGTTGTGGTGGGTCGTCGGCGGCGGTGGAGCTAGCTAGCGGGGGAGGGTGCGGGTGGGATCGAGATCGAGATGGAGGGGGAATCGAGATCGAGATGAAGGGGGATCGAGATCAAGTGTCCTCATGAATTCAAAAAGTGCCCATGAAATTTAAAAATATTCATGATATCAAAAAGTGCCCATGAAATACAATCGAGAAATGAAGACTACGATTTAAATACAATCGATCTTAGCTAGCTATCTGTTCACAGTCTTCTTGCCCTTCTTTTTCGCAAATGGAGTTCTTTTGTGGAACGGACGTCCTTTAGGTAGGGTGGTCCTGCTTCTTCTTGTGGTGTTTGCTGCTACTTCGTCGTCGTCGTCATGTTCGATCTTCGGGTCGCCGTACTTGTCGAAGTCTTGCTCATTGGCTACTCCATCAATTCCGATGATCTTCCTTTTGCCTCTCCTCACGACAACACGACTGGGCTTTAACGGGTCGGTAATGAAGAAGCATTGGTCCACTTGGGAAGCCAGTACCCATGGCTCATTTTTCGCGGTGACGTTCGCCCGCGGTCTTGGATTTGGCTTCGGGTATAACCATGGTGGTGAAATACCGGTCTTCTTTTAGAACGCTCTTGGCCCATCTGACACGGAACATCGGGACCTTCTCTCCAGCGTAGCTCGGCTCCCAGATCTCCTCGATCCTTCCGTAGTATCTATCCTTGTCGTTGCCGGTGTAGGATTCCATCGTTACCCCGGAGTTCTGATAACCATCGCTCTTCATGTCCTTGTCCTCGGTGTAGAATGTGTAGCCATTGATATCGTACGCCTCATAGGTCATCAGGTTGTGCTCGGCGCCCTGTGACAAGGCGAATATGAGTTGTTCTTCCGCGGAAGAATCCTCATGTAAAGGGTACGACAGAAACTTCTGCTTGAACCAACGAGTGAAACATGAGTTGTGCTCTTTGAGTATATCTCCGTCCGTCCTTTGTTGGCCTCGGTCATTGTACGTCTTCTCAATAAAGGTGTTGTGCTCTACCACCCAAGGATCGACCACGTCTATGTGTTGTAGCGCGACTAGGTTTGCTCTTTCAAAGTCGGCGAGTCAACCCTCGAAGTCGACATGCATTTTGCGGCGACCCTCACGGTGACCCCATCCAGCGAGCCTGCCGAGGTGCCTGTTGACGGGCAGACCAACGGGGTTCTCGATGCCTAGATAATTCGTGCAGTAGGAGATGCACTCTTCGGTCAGAAAGCCCCTGGCTATACTTCCCTCTGGACGTGACATGTTGCGAACGTATCCTTTGATGACACCATTCATCCTTTCGAACGGCATCATGCTGTGCAAGAATGTCGGCCCGAGTTGGATGATATCCTCCACGATATGGACCAGCAGATGCACCATAACGTCGAAGAATGCGGGCGGGAAGTACATCTCAAGCTCGCATAGTATCACCACGATCTCTTCCTGTAGCCTTCTGAGTTGCCTCACGCCAATCGACTTCCGAGAGATGACGTCGAAAAAGTTGCATAGGCCAAATAGCGTTTCACGGATGTGCGCGTCCATGATCCCACGGATTGCAACTGGAAGTATCTGCGTCATCAGCACATGACAGTCGTGAGACTTCATCCCGCTGAACTTCTGCTTTGCTGGGTCTAGGTATCTGCTTATCTTCCCCGCATAACCGTAAGGAAGTTTTACTCCTAGGAGGCAGGTGAAAAACTACTCGATCTCCTCCTGACTTAGAGTGAAGCACGCGGGAGGGTAATCATTTCCGGTCTTCTTGGCCTTTTTGCCTTTGCGACGACTTTCTGTGTCCTGCTTCGCCTCATCATCATCATCATCATCATCATCATCATCATCATCATCATCATCATCATCATCATCATTAGCGTGAAGCTCCTGCCTGATGCCCATTGATTTCAAGTCTGCCCTTGCTTTCGGCCCATCTTTGGTCCTCTCTGGCATGTTGAGCAGGGTACCAAGCAGACTCTCGCACACGTTCTTCGTGATATGCATGACATCAAGGTTGTGAGGCACACGGTGGATCTTACAGTACGGCAAGTCCCAGAAAACAGACCTCGTTTTCCATACCTTCAGCAGCGGCTCTGGCGCCTTTCGCTTCTTTCCCGGCTCTGGCGCCTTTTGCTTCTTTCCCGCCAGTGGGCAGTCTTTCCAATTTTTCAACAGCTCGTCTATTTCCTCGCCGCTCCTCGTACATAGGCGTTTTCGGCGTTCGGTTTCACCATCGAACAGATCCTTGCGTTTCCTCCACGGGTCATCGTCGCGAAGCCACCTTCGATGTCCTATGAACACGGTTTTCGAAGACCCGGGATCTCTATTTAGCTGGCGATACGTTGTGTCATCCATGCACCTTACGCATCCAGAAAATCCGTGGACTACCTGCCCCGCGAGATATCCGTAACCGAGATAGTCGTGCACCGTCGTGAGCAGTGTGGCTCTCATAGGGAAATATTCTTTCTCTGCGGCGTCCCACTTATTGGCTGGCGTTTTTCACAGCATGTCTAGCTCCTCCTTCAGCAGCCCCAGATACAGACTGATGTCGTTCCCTGGTTGTTTCGGCCCTTCAATTAGCATACTCATGTGAATGTACTTCCTCTTCATGCACAACCAGGGGGAAGGTTGTACATCCACACAAACACAGGCCAGGTGCTATGTGTGCTTCTCTGGCTGCCAAACGGATTGACTCCATCGGTGCTCGCGCCCAGCACGATGTTCCTTGGATCCTTCCCAAATTCTGGGTATTCGAAGTTCAACGCTTGCCACTGGCTCGCATCCTTAGGGTGACTCAGCATCTTGTCTTTTTATTTATCTCCGGATCATTTCTGTCATCTTCCCGCTTCTTCTCCTCCCTATCCGCGTGCCAACGCAGGAGCTTTGCTACCTTAGGGTCCGCGAAATACCGCTGCAGACGAGGAGTGATTGGAAAGTACCTCACTGATTTTCGAGGAGCTTTCTTCCTCTTCTTGTATCGAGTGACGCCGCACACCGGACATATGGTAGACTCCGCGTGCTCGTCCCGATAAATCATACAATTGTTCATGCACACATGGTATTTCACGTGCGGTAAATCCAGAGGACACACGATTTTCTTCGCCTCCTCGAAACTGGTCGGGCACTTGTTCCCCTTGGGAAGACGTTCGTGCCAGAATGACATGTTCTCGTCGAAGCATGTGTCGGTCATTTTGTGTTTTACCTTCATCTCCAGAGCCATGAGCGTTACTTTTAGGCGGGTATCCTCGGGCCTGCATCCTTCATACAATGGAGTAACCGCGTCTATCTCCAGTTGATCCAGTTTGGCTTTCTCTCGGGCGGCAGCTCTTGCGTTATCCGTCTGCTTGAGAAGCAGCTCTTGAATATGAGGGTCCTGCACCCAGCCTCCATCGTCGTCTGCTCCGGCATCTTCATCTTCATGATCATGCCCTTCGTCTTGATCTTCCTCATCATCATGTACGACATCTTCTACATGATGACTGTGTACAGCATCACCGTCATGATCATGTCCTGAAGATTCTTCGTCTTCTCGCCCGCCCTCGCCGCGGTGGTACTTGTCTTGTTGCCCTTCCTCATTTCTTTCCCGGCCCCGGCCATGGACAACTTCATAGTCATCTTCATCACCTTGCCACCGATAGCCATCCATGAAACCACGCAAGAGTAGGTGGTCCCGCACCTGCCCGGAATCCGGGTCCGCAATAAGGCTCTTCAGCTTGCATCTTCGACACGGACATCTTATCTCCGTCTCGTTCTTTTGAAGCATCTCGGCCTTCGCGGAGCTCAAAAACCTATTCACGATAACTTTAGTCATCATGCGGACCATGGTCGCCTGCGGGGTAGAGCAAAACGATATTTTAGAACCAAGAAAAAATTTGGCATGACCTTCCCTAAAAATAGGACCAAAAAGAATGCATAGTGCCAAAATTCTCGCCGAAACGGAAATGAATCAAAACATTCCGGCAAAATATTGGCAACTATCGCATTTCAAATACCGGTACCTTCAAACACAAACATATATGCAACACCACAAACATACATAGATCTAGCTAGGCCATAAAAAGTGCATGTGCACGTTGTTGGAGCGAGCTAGGGAGAAAAAAAGTAGATCTACATCATGAAGATAGCTTTCCCCTTACTTACCTATCAAAAAAAGGGTAATTTCATCACTTAATTTTGATGAATCTATGGTGGAAATGAGGTGAGGAGGAGGAGGCAGCCGAAAGCTTGGAGAAGGAGGTGGAGAGAATAAAGTGGGGAAAGTGAGTGGGTAGGTGTGGGGCTGTCCAAAATATCTTGTTGGGGTCCCAGGTTACTAATGGTGCACCACAAGGAAATGCGCCATTAGTAACCCTGGTTACTAATGGCGCACCTGCAGGTGGTGTGGTGCGCCATTAGAAGTTTTGTAAAAAAGTAAAAAATATAAATATATACATTAATGGCGCACCGTGTAATAGTGCGCCATTACTAGTTTAAACTAGTAATGGCACACTGTCAAACGGTGCGTAATTAGTAGTTTTGCAAAAAAAAGAATAAGAAAAAAATTACAGTAATGACGCACTCTCTGCCTGGTGCGTCATTACTAGTTAGAACTAGTAATGGCGCATTGTCGACCTGATGCGCCATTAGTATGTATGGAAAAATGAAAACAATAATAATAATAGTGGCGCACCCTGTTTCTGGTGCGCCATTAGTGTCTTCCACACTAATGGCGCATCACCAACAGGTGCGCCATTAGTATATAATAGTGGCACACTACTTCCCTAATGCGCCATTAGTATCAATCCTATCTATAGCCCTTTTCCTAATAGTGTCGGAACGATGGCTCCTCCGTTACACGCGCTGGCAATGGTGGCATCGGGCCTGTGTAACGGAGCAAGCGCTCCATCATGATCTCTCCATTCGCCAGAGTCACCTTTGAGGGAAGCCGGGGCCGCTACTGCGAGTACTGGTTCTCCTCGTCACCAGAGGAGATCACTATCTCCTACTCGCCGGAGGAGCTGCATTTTCCTATCTCATTCGTTGTACTACCTTCGTCCGGGTTTATTGGTTCCTTTGTATTTTGAGCCAAATTTTGATCAAAGATTTAACTAACAAACGTTAATGCATGTCATCAAAAATTATATCATTGAATTGGTGTTTGGACATAGTTTTCAATGATACTATTTTTTATAACATGCATTAACATTTTGATAGTTAAACTTATAGTCAAAATTTGACACAAAATATGATGGGACCAATAAACCAGGATAGAGGTAGTACTACATATTGTTTGTTTCCTACACGCGCTGCACTTTCCCACCTGTGCAGCTGCGACTATTGTATTCTTCTCTGGTAGAATAAAGCCATTATTGTCTGTTCCCTAGTACTAATTGGCATTTCTAGCTCAAAAGAACAAAATGTCTATTCTTGTTTACAGAAATGCATATTCACAAATGTTTTCTTGTTTTTGTTTAGAAAACAATTGTCACAGTTGTTTTGACGAAGTACTATGTGCAAATATATGTGCTTGCTCACTAAAAGATGCATTGGTCTCGGCATTGACACATGGTGGACGTACCATATAGTCGTAGTGCATTCATGTGTTGAGCCGAGCTATAATGGCCTGTGCTGGTAGCCTCGCCGTGTGTAGGGGTATAGATAGATCCTGGCCCCTGGGGGACTGAAAAGAACGGTCAGGGTGTCCTTGTGCCATAGGTAAAATTGACAAATTTAATCAATGGATAAAATCAAATCATAAAATGAATTACCCGTAAAACTATTTCACGTGGCTGACCTTTTTGTGTGACGCTTGACACGAAGGCGTCACACTATACTATGCAACGTCTCGCAGATAGACGCTACACGCCTGGCCAGCGTCGCACTCATGTGATCCGAAAATTACTAAGTCAGTATGCAGCGCCTGAGAGCTAGGCACCACACTATACAGTGTAGCGCCTAGCTTCTAGGCGTTGCACTAGTGGTTGCTTCATTTTGTAGTGCAACCATTAGTGCAGCGCCTTAGAGTTAGGCGCCATACTATACAGTGCAGCACCTAGCTCGTAGGCTCTGTACAATGACTTAGCAATTTTTAGGCAGTTTGGGATGCAACGTTGGCCAGGCGTGTAGCGTCTATCTGTGAAGCGTTACACAATGTAGTGTGACGCTTTCGTCACACAAAAAGATCAGCTGCGTGAAATAGTTTCACGAGCAGTTCACTCTGTGATTTAATTTTATCCACAGGTCAAATTTGTCAAATTTGTCTGTGCCATATGCCATCCAATTTTTTTTCTTTTAAATAGAGCTTTTGTGGAGGTTTTCAAAATGATTATGGAAGTAGGAGAACCCAAAATGCCTTCTTCTGGCGGGCGGCAGATTCACCTTTTACCTTCCATGGCGTGACTGTGAGTGGGAGGTCAAGTACTACTAGTCCGAATGGTGCAACACTCATTTAGCCAGACAAAAAACGGCAGGATGCGTCGCTGTCCATTTACTAGAAGGTGCCGAACTTTCTGTTCAGTTGGCTATACGAAATGGCAGTTTTTATAATGCCCGTCCAGCACGCACGGACCCCAGAACTTTTAGCAAGAGTTAAAAGCATCAGAAATCCTACAACTTGTATCGAATGTGATGATTTAATCCTAGAATTTGCATTTTAATTCTATCCAGTCTCAAGAACTTGAATTAAATGTGCAAATTTGGTCCTGACCAATAAGGTCTTGTACAATGGAAGATGCTTAGGGAGGTGCTTAGAAAAATAAACCGGATTTTTCTGAAGCACCGGTGCCTATTTCTATAGAAGAGATGCTTAGTTAAGCGTCTACCCTGTATAAATAAAAATCGATGCTTAAGAAAAGTCTGGTTTATTTTTCTAAGCACCTCTCCTAAACACCTCCCATTGTACAAGGCCTAAGAAAGCGCCATATGGTCGCATGTAAACCTGGGAATAGTTTGACATCCAAATTAAATCCAAGCCAAACTATAGGACTGCATGTCCATCACTGAAACCAAATCAAACCAAACTTTGTTGACTAGAGTCCAGACCAAACCAAACTGTATGAGCTTTTCACCCAAACCAATCCAAACTGTCTCCTATTTTTGGATGGAATCCACAAATTCAAACCATAGACAGATCCGTATGCACATGCGTATCTAACAGACTGGTACTCTAATAAAAATCCTGTACTGGAATCAGCGAGCGCAACACAGAGGAGGTAGAAGGAGAACCAGCTTTGCTCCTTGGCATCTTCCTCATCCTGACGCCGCTGCTGTGTGGGTGCACCGACGGCGGGTTCAGCATGGAGCTCATCCACCGCGACTCCTCCAGGTCGCCGTTCCACGACCCGTCGCTCACCCCGCGCCCCCGCCTGCTTGCCGCTGTGCGGCGCTCGTACGCCGGCTCGGGCTCTCTTGATGCTGACGGCATGGTGTCGGAGGTGATCTCAGGCACGTCCAATTCTTCATGTACGTCAACGTCGGCACGCCGCGCACCCGGATGCTGGCCCTCGTCGACAACGGCAGCGACCTCGTGTGGCTCAGATGCACCAACGGTTCTGCATCTCCGGCACCGGCACCACAAGCAGCAGCCGGCGGGACGAACAGCGTGTTCGACCTGTCCTCCTGGTCGAACAGCCGTGCAGCACGTACCGGCCGGTGCGGTGCAGGTTGACCGGTCCCATCGCTGCCATGCACGTTGGGCCATGCGGTGCCGTCAGGACCTCATCTCCTCGAGCTCCAGGATGGACGCCGCTGTCGTCGCACTCCGTGTTGCGCCGAGACACCGAGGGCTTCGACTGTCCGGGATGCGCTCGCGGCAGCCTCCGCCTCTGCTCGGTGCGAACACCGGGACGAAAGTGAACTCACAGCATGCGCTAGGCCTGCGTCGTGCGCAAGCGTGTCCCCATCCCGAAATACAGTTTGGTCGCTAGATTTGGTCTTTGACCGTGGGTTGAAACAGTCCGAGACCATTTTGTTTGTGTCCAAACCGAACCAAACTAATCCAACAATACACAAAACCCAGACCACACCAGATTACGCTAGGGGCTCACCCCATTCAATCCAATCCAAAGACAGTCTTGTAGGAAAACCGAACTGAAACTAAAGTTTCAATCCAAACTATTCCCAGGTTTACGCGTGGGTGCCAACCTGGTCAGCGCCCGACATTTTGCAAAGAGGCCCCTACCTTTGGTCTGAATCTACCCGCACTACACATGAAAACAACTGAATTTATTAACCGTGGCGCCGCGGTGTCGAGCGCGCGCACGTCGATCCGGGAGACGTCCACGCGGCGCCCGCGGCCGTGCGGGGCGGGGAGCGCGGCGTCGGCGTGGGTGGCCTCGGCGGCGGTGACGGCAACGGAGACGGTGGTGGGGCCGAGAGGGCGGCCGGGGTAGCGGAGGGAGAGGGCGGCGCGCGGCGCAGAGGAGCGCGGCGACGGGGAAAAGCAGCAGCGGCGGCCGGAGCCCGCCGGCGGGGCGGCGTGGCTGGCGCATGTCTCGTCTCTGGGCGGACGCCGCTGGCCGGCCAGCTGCTTCCCTGCGTCTTGCGGCTTCGCCGGTTACGTTTGGAGCTTGCTCCGAGGAGGGAAAGGTTGGAACTTTCCCCGGGGTTTAAGATGGAAGGAGATTATTATGAGATACCCATTTCCTTCCCCGGCTTGCCCGCTGATGATACGCGGGCGCACAGCCGTGGCGTGCGGCGTTTCTTTGGAGATTGTTAATTGCCGCTGATCTCCTCTACTCCGGCGATCGCTTGCCTTGTTTGTGTGTGTGTGTGTGTGTGTGTGTGCATGCACTAAAAAATTGTTGCTTTTGCTTAGAGGGCTAAGCATACATCGTACACTTCCATATCTGTTGACACGTTGAAGATCGGGGTACGTAGTGGGGTTGATTGCACACAATTTCGGCACTTGTTTCCCATAAAGCAATCCTTCACCCAAAGTGCAGTTGCGATCGTAAGCACAAGCCATATCCAGGAGGCAACTTGGGCAGGGCCCAGTCAGCACCAACGCCCTAGCTTTCTGCCCTGTGTTCCCCAGCATCTCCATCTGAAGCATGCAGCCAGCCAGGGTTAAGTTTGACAGCGAAATGGATTACGATTGTTCCATTTTTCTTTTCTATACCACACAACTGACCATGCGCTTGCAGCGGGAGTATAAACATTTTAGTAGATTAGTACGTGGCTGCATGCCCATTTATTATGTAAATGCGCTAAAATCTTGGCATGTCTTTGTATGCAATCAGCACCATTTAGCTGCCATTTTGTTGTTAAGCACTTGTTTGATAATAATCTAATGGCTTAGCAATATGTTTTTATTTTGGTAACTTAAAAACATGAGACAATTGGTTCTGTTTTAGGGCGAGCTGGCGAACTGGACATCGACGCGTGCATGCGACAATTGCTTCCAGTGGCAGTGCAGGCTGTACCACCGTAGAAGACAACAGTGATATACGGAAACAGCCCCGTCTTCGGGCCGGTAACTCCGACGGTGACTTTCGCATGTTCCATTGGTACATAACCGGCATCAACACGGTACTTAGCCAGTAAAGATGTAACATCATCCAATTTGCATCTGACAGAAAATGCGATGCGTTTAATCTACGTGCGTGCATGGCTGATGTGTGCCTTTTTGTTCCTTTGTTTCCACCTTGATCTTGTCGCTGCAGGTGTTCTTCGCCGAATGGATGGATTTTCTAGACAGCAACTTCACCGACAATGTGTGGCCTTGCCTGTCTGCATACATCGACGACATCCTGAAAAACTTATTCGCTTTGGCACAAGGAGATGGCGCACTCAAATTCAAGGTAATTACTTCTGCGACCTTGCCCTTCATCATCAAACAAAAACTGGTGCACCGGCGCTTGTGCTGCTACCGATGCACCGATCAAAAAATAATAATAAGCTATTAGAAATAAAAATAGCACAACAACAGAAAAAGAACCATTCCTTTTATGCACAAATATTTCATACATTATCCTGCTTTTCAGTTAGTCGGACGACTGATCCTACATAAACTATTTTCTTTGCTTGCATGCAAAAAAAAAAGACAAAGCCAGAAGGGTCAATTGGCACATCCAACTGGTGCATCCACCCAACAATGCTCGAGGGCTCCATCTACTTAGGGGCTGCTGTCGAAAATGTTGCCCGTCAGTTCATTGCCGCAAAGGTCTGCTCAAAGATTCGCGAAGGCATGCTCAACTTTGCTACAGATCACATACCACCAGCAACCACTTTGGCCAGCAAAACGGAAGCTCGGCACAATGAACCGCTGCTACATATGTTCACGCAACTCGAAAGCAAAGCTGAAGCTATGTACACTCAGTTCATGTCACGTCTTTCAGCCACAAACAAAAGCTATCTGCCTACATATGAATGGCCGACCCGGCGACTTGCATCACCATCAGCTCCCCTCCGAGGTTAGTCTCCTTAAGTTACGTCATAATCCGTCAGCTCACACCCAACTACTGATGAAACTCTGCTTTTCTCCTGAATTTGTTTCTACAAGTTGGGTATCGGCGCCGCATAGAGGACACACAGCAACCAAACCATGCAGCAGCGGTTGCGCAGGCAAAGCGGGATAAACGCCCACGTACCTTAACGTTGCCGCTATCCTCTAACGACCGTCGCTCCGCTAGATACAAACGTCATCCCTCTCCCATCTCCCCTCGCATTAAAATATCCGTAGACCACTGTGGCAGAATACCACACGCGCTAATTCTCTCGACCCCGATGGACGCCAACTGATTCCGTGAGCAGGCGCGGACGAACGCTCTTGCGAATTATCGGGGTGCTGCCGTTCTATTCATCAGTGAATATATATGGGTGTACAACACAGGGCGTGGCGACGTGCATGTGATCGTGGAGATCATGCATGCGGGACGTGCGCTCGAGGGGAAGAGCAGAAGGAGAGAGCTAGCTAACTGTCAACAAATTCGCCTTTTTCTATTCCGGATGGCGAGCATGCAGATCGACGGTGTTGTCACGTCGATCGACCCGCTCTGCGACGTACAATGTCAGGGTGAGGCAACGCAACAGTAGCGCGACATGGCCACGGGGGTGGGGTGCCATGGCCATTGCCAAAGCAAGCAAGCTTGTAGTATTGCTCCAACCTCCTGAGTCTTGATGACCTGATCATCGCACGAGACACTGGGACCGGTCCGGCTGGCGATGGCAAGACCAGCAGCGGCTCTGGATCGATCACGGGGTTAATTACGCCGGCTCCCCGGCGCTGCAGTGCTTTGCGTTGGCATGGCGAAACAGATATCACTATCGAATACACATCGATCCCCGTAAACGAGGTGGCTATAGCTCCGTGGTCTTCACGAGATCATAGAAGCCAGAACGCGTACGTTGAGATCGTCCACAACCGGTCAACTCCAAAAATGGCCCACATTTGTTTACGGAGGGAGTGCTGGTTCGTCACTTTGTGTCTGCTTCAATTTTTCTAATCTCTTTGTTTCTATTTTTTACGAGAAAACCTTTTTATTCCTGTATTACGACACGAAATAAGTTGACCACAACCTACTCCACTGTTCAAACAGCCAAATTTGGCTTTGAGTAACACATATCGCCTATCTAAAAAAATGGTTAGGAAGGCAAGCACATTAGCAAATTGGACATTAGAATGTCTTCCATATTTTTTTTCCTTTCTTCTGTTACCACTCTACTATATTTATGCCATGACTTGAAATTATTATTTACCACATCTTAGCTAGGTTCTTGTCCCGGAAGTTCGATGAAATAAAATAAGATCATGTGTCCTTCACAAGTAAATTCAGTTGTTTTCGTGTGTAGTGCGGGTAGATTCAGACCAAAGGCAGGGGCCTCTTTGCAAAATGTCAGGCGCTGACCGGGTTGGCACCCACATGTCCATATGGCGCTCTCTCATTGGTCAGGACCAAATTTGCACATTTGATGCGAGTTCTGGGACTGGGTAGGGTCAAAATGCAAGTTATAGGACCAAACCATCACATTCGGTGCAAGTTGTAGGACTCCTGGTGCTTTTAACTTTTTTAGTAAATTGTCATCATCGGTCAAATTCAGCATTTTGCCGGAAGTAGTTCCTGTCACCCCTGCCGCTTTAGAAAGTCCAACCTGCTTTTTTTTTCTGAATGCATCTGCAAAGTCAGAGAGTAGGTTGCCATTTCCGGGTCTGCGACTCCAGAAAGGTCTAGCCTCTCTTTCCTCATTTATCATGGTGAAATTCAGTAATTGACAAAATCAGAACCTTATCCATCTAAATGTGCAGATCCTAAAGCGAACGGACGGTTCCGATAACCACCACTCGAGCTAGTGTGGATAGAAAATAAGTTATTCTTCATCCGAGTTAATCTTACAATAATTTCATAATTAAATTACGTTTGGAATTCAAATAGTTACATTTCTATTGATTCACTACGTAAATTTTGGCATAAGAAAATAAAAATATAGGTTATAAGACAAGAAATTTGCAGCTTATCTGTATTTTACACTATGTTTTTACATTTGTAACTTTACATAACATAAAATATTTTTTACGATGATTATATATTTTCTTATGGTCTTTTTTTACGTTGGAAATAAGATAAAACTTATGAAACGTAAAATTACGGTGCATTGATGGTAAAATAGAGGGGGTGAAGAATAACTATTCCTCATCCAGGGTGACGAATAGCGCGACCCTATATACAGCACCAAACCACAAGCATCCTGTAGAACCACACACCACGTCACCGCAACACACACACACACCCAGGATAGGATACATAGGCGCTGAGCGCAGCAACACCACTCCTAGCACTACCGCCCCGAAGAGATGAAGCTACATATGACGAACCATGCGCTCCAAGGCGGCGCCTTCAGGAAGGATACGACGCCGGGGCGCCGCCACCGCCCGATCCAAGGATCAGAGTTTCCCCCGGAGCCGCATGACGGGCAATGAGAGTCGCGACGACGCCTTCAAGAAGGGAACGATCTTCGCCGCCGCCGGTCCGTCCGAAGATAGAGCAGGTTTTCACTTCGGCCAGCATTCACCGCCACCGAACGCCACACCCTGGCAACCACGCCGCCCACACGACCATGGTGCCCAGGCAGCACCAATGCACGGGCTCTGCCCAAGAGCACCGCGTAACCACCACCAGGGCCGCCGCCCCAGCATCCAAGACCTCGACACCACCTCACTAGAGAGCCGCCGCACCCCAACGAGAGAGACGAGCGGAAAGGTCCCACCTTTCGCGCCCCTGGGCCACCCCCAGCGTCAAGACCCAATAGGTCGGCCAGAACTGGCATCCACCGACCCATCCTGCTGCCCCAAGCGCGAGACGAGCTCAGTCCTGCAACAACGAGAGGGGGACGAGGTCAGTCCTGCTGCACCGTGCGCGAGACGAGCTCGGTCCTGCTGCATCATGCGTGAGACGAGCTCTGTCCTGTGGCATCGGGCGCGAGACGAGCGGTGGACCGCAACTGGGAGAGGACCAACCCTTTGATGGGAGAAGCGCACGGGCGACGAGGAGACGGGGTGAAGGTCGAGATGGCCCGAATGCAGACAAACCGACGCCGGACAAGCCGACCGTTGCTGCGGGCAGATCCATCGAGCCACTGTGAAGCCGCCACGACACTGACAGGCCACCACCGAGACCTACCCATGCCGCCGCCCACGGCCGGAGCAGCAGCCACGCCCGGCCGCTGCCCTACCCGCGTCGCCCGGCGAGCTCCAAACGCCGGAGCCGCCGCGGATGCACCACCGGAGCCAGGCGCCACCGGCCGGCCCCCGAAGCCAGATCCGGTAAGAGACCGGTCGTGCGCCACCTCCCAAGACGGGAGCACCGTAGCCGCCCCGCCACGCACAGAACGAGGGTCGCCGGAGCGCCGCCACCAGCAGGTCACCCCGCCGCCCCGCGAAACCGCCGCCGCGCCGCTGGATCCCGCGGACATCCAGCGCCGTCGCTCGAAGGGGCCGCCCCGCGCCGGCGCCCATAAGCATACGGGAAAGGAGGGCCCCACCGCCGCCGCGCCCCCCGGACTTTGCCCGATGGAGCTCGCCGACAGCGGCGGGGGGAGAGGAGGGAGGCGGGGCCGAGAGCCGCGGCCACAGGCCCCCCCCGGGCGCGCCGCAGGAGGGGAGGAGAGAGGGGGAGGGGGAGGGGAGCGGGGCGGGGCGGGAGCCGCGCGCCCGGCGGTGGCGGGGAAGCTAGGTTGCCGGCGGGGGGGGGGGGGGGGGGGGGGGGACCTAGCGGAGCGCAAGTCGTGCAGGATCTTCGCTACTCCTTGGTCTCTCTATACAGGAAAGAGACTATAAACATAGGAAAACTAAATTAGACCAAGAAAGTAAAAGGTTTTAGTTACCTTTCTATAAAAAAACCATGTTATAATTCCCTAGTCCTTTAGCACCCAGATGATGGTGATCATCTCTTGCTCCCAGGTCGCCCTGGAGTGGCCGTACTTTCCTTCTTCATCTTGTTCTGTCTCCAATTAGTTGAGCCACCTCATCTCCCAAATATTGGCTAATCTCTGCAAACAATAGGCACACACTAGTAGAAAACAGGGCTTTGGTCCAGGCCGGGTCAGCCCATTAGTCCCGGTTCAGTCTAGCACCGGGACCAATGTGGGCATTGGTCCTGGTTCGTGAGCCCAGGGGGCCGGCCGGGCCACGTGGGCCATTGGTCCCGGTTCATCTGGACCTTTTGGTCCCGGTTGGTGGGACGAACCGGGACCAATGGGCCTGGCTCCTGGCCCACCACCATTGGTCCCGGTTCGTGGCATGAACCGGGACCAAAGGCTCCCCTTTAGTCCCAGTTCATGCCACGAACCGGGACTAAAGGGTTTGCCCAGAGTTTAGTCCCACCTCGCCAACTGAATGGGCGCCCACACCTGTTTATAAGCCCGTCCCTCTCTGCGTTGTTGACCTCCTCTCAAAGTGAAAATAGATGCACCTATAGAGGAAATTGGACCTAAATTCATAAATAGAAATTAATTATGAATTTATGTTTAATTTTCTCTATAAGTGCATCTATGTTCACTAACAGAGAAGTTTTTATTTTTTGTGACCTAAAAGAAAAAAGAAATCACTAAAAAACTATAAGTATTTAGTTCTAAGTAGAAATGAAAAAATAAATAGCAAAAAAGAAAAAAAATAAAGCAGAGAAGTGCTTTCAAATTTGAAAACTAATGGCAATAACAAAAAGTTTATAATTTTTCTAAAACTAAAAGCATATGGAATTAAAAAATAAAGCAAAAAACAAAAGAAAATAAAATAAATAAAGCAACAACAAAACAAAAAATAAATAAAGCAACAAAAAAATGCCACCTACTGGGCCCCCACAGCCTGAATACGACTAGAAACCCATCCATGGGCTAGGATTCAGGCCCGCAGGAGGCCCAGTAGGCCCACATGCATAGCAGTGACAATTAGGCCCGAAAGCCTGCAATGGAGAGAAGCTCAAGAGGGGTGCGGCAGTGGGGCTTATAAACCACTGCGCACCCCTCTCAACTAGCGAGGTGGGACTAAACTTTTGACGCGGGCGCAGCAGCACAAGGCCTTTGGTCCCGGTTGGGGGCGCCAACTGGGACTAAAGGGGGCATTGGTCCCGGTTGGTGCTACGAACCGGTATCAATGACCCCCTTTAGTCCCGGTTGGTGCCACCAACCGGGACCAAAGGCCGCCGCTTCCTGCCCTTTGGGCTGCCGAAAAGTGGCCTTTGGTCCCGGTTGGGGGCACCAACCGGGACTAACGGGGGCATTCGTCCCGGTTTCTGTCACGAACCGGGACCAATGCTTCGTCTATATAAGTAGCACTTGTGAAAATTTTCATTCAGTTCGTTCTTCCCGCCGCCCCGTCGCCGCCCCGTCGCCGCCCTGTCGCCGCGCCGCGCCCCCTCACCGTCGCCGTCCCGCGCGGCCGCAGACGCCGTCGCCGCCCCGTCGCCGCGCCGCGCCCCCTCACCGTCGCCGTCCCGTTGCCGCATCGACGGTGAGGGGGCGCGGCGCGGCGACGGCGCTACCTTCCTCTTCTTATTTTTGTTATTGGGTATGTCTTCTTCTTCCTCTATTATTCCTTCTTCTTCTCCTCTTTTTTTCTTCTTCTTCCTCTTCTATTCCTTTCTTCTTCTCCTCTTTTTTTTCTTCTTCCTCTTCTTATTTTTGTTATTGGGTATGTCGTTGTCGATATACCCCCCTCCCCGATAACTTTTAGTAATTAGTACTACTTAGAAAGTGTTTAATGGAATTAGTTAGAACTAGGTGAACTTGTTTATTTTTAGTAAGTACTACATTATTCTATTTATAGTAAGTGCTTAGTAGTTGAACTAGTTGATTTAATAAAACTGGTTTATTTTACTATAGAAGTAGTTTATTTTTAGCAAGAAAATTAATAGAACTAGTTTATTTTTTTAGTTAAAGCAATTATTCCCGCATCGACGTGGACGATGCCTATCCCGCATCCTTGTCGTCGAGTCGGCGGGGCACGACACCTGCTTGACCAGATGGGCCATGTCCGGGACTGGGCTCCACCGGGATGGTACTGGGAGGCGCTACCTTCTGGGGGGCGTAGCTTGGTGAGGAGCCAGCCCGTTGTTGACCGGATCCATGTTTGGTGGCGGTCGCGTGGGCCAGTGACGGTGCCGAGGCTTCCGGACACCGTGGAGGTGGTACGTCACCGTGTCAGCGAGGAGGACCAGCACGTCCGTCGCTACATGGTTGCGTTGGAGGGCAGGTTTGAGGATACCTGGCAGGTTCTTCAGGGATCTCACTGGAGCTATGATCCTGTGATGGTTCCTTCCCTTTGGTGTCCACCGCCCGCGCCGATACCCGTCGGGCGCTACGGTTCTAGCTGTACTGGCGATATGTATGATAATATTCGACGTGTATTAGTGATAATATTCGATGTACGGACACATGGAGATGATGTAGTTTTTCTTATAATTGAATGCATCCTAATTTGAATACTACTTTATTTTGCGATTTGATTTTTCTTATTGAATGCTCAAATTGGAGAGCACTATGCAAGGCATATGCATATGATTAGTTGAATAATAATGATCTAATTTAGTCTTTGAATTATGAACGTATAGGAAATGTCATCATCGGACGACGGAAGTCTCCCGGGGGAGTGCGACTGGTGCCACGACGATCAAGGTCGGTGCGACAGGCCTCACCTGGACGATGGTCGGCGCTTCAGCATTAAGCTTGAGGAGACCTTCGAAGTTGAAACGGTACGCAATGACGACAAGTGTTTTTTTTCATAATTAAGCATGACTTCAACTATTTCAACATGTAATTTTCATCTTTTACAATTCGAGTATAGTTTATCCCATGCCATGCAAGACGCTATGTCTTGGAGAGGATGGATTTTGAAGACCATGAAAATTTTGAAACAAAGAAAATTCACCTAAGGACCCATCATGATGTGGATTTTGAAGTAAAGTTATATAATGCTGAGAGCGTAACCCATTTTGGTTGCAAAAATTGGGAAGCATTTTGCAAATTGTATGGTTTTGATGAGGGTATGCTTGTCACCATGGATCTTGGTGATCCTGAAATCGAGCAAGACAATATGGACATTTGGGTCCTTGTTGATACGCCTCCAGTTCTACCGCTATGTGAGTTTCTCAAACATAGTAAATTATTAACTAATTTATATTGTTCATTTCAAAATAGTTGACAACTTATTTCCATTGACAACTTATTTTGAAGTATCAAAGAATGTACAGAAGATGATAGATAGAACTTACTACACCCATGGCTCTGAGTTAACTACCAAGGAGAAAACTCATCTGATTGGATTTTGTAATGATCTTGAGAATTATAATATCTACAATCGAACTCCTCAACATTATGGTCAATACGTGCCACTAGTGCACGTGTTGAACTACGGTAACTACTATGGAGATACCCTGGTAAGATTTTTACTATTACGACATCCGTGCATCTTTTTGCATACTTTTAAAACTAGTACATCATTGCTAACTACGAAGTTATTACTATGTTTTTCAACAGAGAATCCCAGAGGATTGTGTGCCTCATTTGATGTATCAGAATGGCGGCAGCCTTCGTGTATTGAAGATATATCCAGGTCATCATACGAATCTCAACTGTCCATACGAGATTTCTAAAAGAAGTGGAGACATGAAAATCAAAGGATGGAAAAAATGTATGGACAGTTGTAAGGAGCTTCTTGGAAGCAAAAGAAAGCGAGGCGTAAGAATTGGAGATAGGATGATCTCCATTCTTCATAATGGAGAGTCAGGGTCTATATTGTTTTATGCTATTTTACCTTAAGTTTGTTTAGGTCCTACCTGATACTGATGATCATGTGCTAAGAACAATTATGTAGGGTTGGGTTCGATGACTATGAGGATGATGGTCGTATGACTTATTATTAATAACGAGTAGAAGTTGTATGATGATGCTTGATTAGTAGGACTTGTTATTATATATGATGATGTATGATGCGAGCATGCATGAGTTATTATATATCTGCGGGTGAAATGAACATAGCAGTAGCTAGCGTTGGTAAACCAAGGATGGAGATATAAGAGAGGACACTTCTCTCTATTAGCTAGCTAATAACAACCTAAAAATAACCCCCTAAACCCCTAAAACAACCACCTTTTTTTTAAAAAAAAACCTCAGGTCCAGCCAGCTGCTGACGCGTGGAAGTCTTTTGGTCGCGGTTTATGTCATCAACCGGGACCAAAAACTAAATTAGACCAAGAAAGTAAAAGGTTTTAGTTACCTTTCTATAAAAAAACCATGTTATAATTCCCTAGGCCTTTAGCACCCAGATGATGGTGATCATCTCTTGCTCCCAGGTCGCCCTGGTGTGGCCGTACTTTCCTTCTTCATCTTGTTCTGTCTCCAATTAGTTGAGCCACCTCATCTCCCAAATATTGGCTAATCTCTGCAAACAATAGGCACACACTAGTAGAAAACAGGGCTTTGGTCCAGGCCGGGTCAGCCCATTAGTCCCGGTTCAGTCTAGAACCGGGACCAATGTGGGCATTGGTCCTGGTTCGTGAGCCCAGGGGGCCGGCCGGGCCACGTGGGCCATTGGTCCCGGTTCATCTGGACCTTTTGGTCCCGGTTGGTGGGACGAACCGGGACCAATGGGCCTGGCTCCTGGCCCACCACCATTGGTCCCGGTTCGTGGCATGAACCGGGACCAAAGGCTCCCCTTTAGTCCCAGTTCATGCCACGAACCGGGACTAAAGGGTTTGCCTAGAGTTTAGTCCCACCTCGCCAACCGAATGGGCGCCCACACCTGTTTATAAGCCCGTCCCTCTCTGCGTTGTTGAGCTCCTCTCAAAATGAAAATAGATGCACCTATAGAGGAAATTGGACCTAAATTCATAAATAGAAATTAATTATGAATTTATGTTTAATTTTCTCTATAAGTGCATCTATGTTCACTAACAGAGAAGTTTTTATTTTTTGTGACCTAAAAGAAAAAAGAAATCACTAAAAAACTATAAGTATTTAGTTCTAAGTAGAAATGAAAAAATAAATAGCAAAAGAGAAAAAAAATGCCTATAATATTTGTTATGACTAACTAAAATTACCAAATTGAGTAAAGTTATTCATAAACTAGTGATTCACACAAATTTAAAAAAAATCAAATTTAAACTATTCAAATTTTAAAACTAATGGCACTAACAGAAAGTTTATAATTTTTGTGACCTAAATGAAAAAGAAATCACTACACAACAAAAAACAAAAAAAGTGCCACCTACTATTAAATAGCAGGAAAAAGATTGACTCAAAAATCAATTTTAACTATTCTACAAAGTGTTTTCACACAAACTTAGTAAACTAGTGATTCATAAACTAGTGATTCACACAAATTTTAAAAAATTCAAATTTAAACTATTCAAATTTTAAAGCTAATGGCACTAACAGAAAGTTTATAATTTTTGTCACCTAAAAGAAAAAAGAAATCACTAAAAAACTATAAGGATTTAGTTCTAAGTAGAAATGAAAAAATAAATAGAAAAAAATAAAAAAGTGTCACCTACTGGGCCAGCACGGCCTGAATACGACTAGAAACCCAACCATGGGCCAGGATTCAGGCCCGCAGCAGGCCCAGTAGGCCCATAGGCATTGCAGTGTCCAATTAGGCCCATAAGCCTGCATTTCAGAGGAGTTCGAGAGGGAAGAGGCAGCAGAGCTTATAAACAGGTGCTGGTCACTCTCAACTAGCGAGATGGGACTAAACTCCCACCACCGCGCCAGCGCAAGGCCATAGGTCCCGGTTGGTGGCACCAACCGGGACTAAAGGGGGGAATTGGTCCCGGTTCGTGACATGTCCGAAGATTATGAAAAGTTTCATGAAATTCCTCCCTTCAAAGTCAAGGCTGACCCAAGCATCCTGATAAACGATGAAGATTATCCATGGTTACGGCGCAATAAGCAAATGACACAAGCGAAGAAAAAGTGAAGACTTTCTCCCGCAACTATTATGATGATACCATGCCAACTTTGTAACAGACGAGTATGATACCATTCTCCGTTTTGTACATGCACATGCTATGCCAACTTTTTCAGAGTTCATTTCAAATGCTTTAATATCTTCTGGTTTGGCCCTCGTAATACCATTAATCCCGGTTCACTCCTTGTCAACAATGTTCTCACCAAGAACACTCTCAAGAGGGCAACAAACTTGTGATTCACACAAATTTCAAAAATTCAAATTTTAACTATTCTAATTTAAAAACTAATGGCACTAACAGAAAGTTTATAATTTTTCTAAAACTAAAAACAAAAAGAATTTAAAAATAAAGCAAAAAACAAAAGAAAATAAATAATGCAGAAAACAAAACAAAAAAACTGAAATAAAAATAAAAATAGCAACAATAAGTATTTTGTTGGAAGTAGAAACAAAATAAAATAAATAAAGCAACAAAGAAAACAAAAAAACAAAAAAAAGTGCTTTCAAATTTGAAAACTAATGACAATAACAAAAAGTTTATAATTTTTCTAAAACTAAAAGCACATGGAATTAAAAAATAGAGCAAAAAACAAAAGAAAATAAAATAAATAAAGCAACAAAAAAATAAAAAAATAAATAAAGCAACAAAAAAATGCCACCTACTGGGCCCCCACAGCCTGAATACGACTAGAAACCCATCCATGGGCCAGGATTCAGGCCCGCAGGAGGCCCAGTAGGCCCACATGCATAGCAGTGACAATTAGGCCCGAAAGCCTGCAATGGAGAGAAGCTCAAGAGGGGTGCGGCAGTGGGGCTTATAAACCACTGCGCACCCCTCTCAACTAGCGAGGTGGGACTAAACTTTCGACGCGGGCACAGCAGCACAAGGCCTTTGGTCCCGGTTGGTGGCACCAACCGGGACCAATGCCCCCTTTAGTCCCGGTTGGCGCCCCCAACCGGGACCAAAGGCCGCCGCTTCCCGCCCTTTGGGCTGCCGAAAAGTGGCCTTTGGTCCCGGTTGGGGGCACCAACCGGGACTAACGGGGGCATTCGTCCCGGTTTCTGTCACGAACCGGGACCAATGCTTCGTCTATATAAGTAGCACTTGTGAAAATTTTCATTCAGTTTGTTCTTCTCGCCGCCCCGTCGCCGCGCCGCGCCCCCTCACCGTCGCTGTCCCGCGCGGCCGCAGACGCCGTCGCTGCCCCGTCGCCGCGCCGCGCCCCCTCACCGTCGCCGTCCCGTCGCGGCGTCGACGGTGAGGGCGCGCGGCGCGGCGACGGCGCTACCTTCCGGGGGGCGTAGCTTGGTGAGGAGCCAGCCCATCGTTGACCCGATCCTTGTTTGGTGGCGGTCGCGTGGGCCAGTGACGGTGCCGAGGCTTCCGGACACCGTGGAGGTGGTACGTCACCGTGTCAGCGAGGAGGACCAGCACGTCCGTCGCTACATGGTTGCGTTGGAGGGCAGGTTCGAGAATACCTGACAGGTTCTTCAGGGATCTCACTGGAGCTATGATCCTGTGATGGTTCCTTCCCTTTGGGTGTCCACCGCCCGCGCCGATACCCGTCGGGCGCTACTGTTCTAGCTGTACTGGCGATATGTATGATAGTATTCGACGTGTATTAGTGATAATATTCGATGTACGGACACATGGAGATGATGTAGTTTTTCTTATAATTGAATGCATCCTAATTTGAATACTACTTTATTTTGCGATTTGATTTTTCTTATTGAATGCTCAAATTGGAGAGCACTATGCAAGGCATATGCATATGATTAGTTGAATAATAATGATCTAATTTAGTCTTTGAATTATGAACGTATAGGAAATGTCATCATCGGACGACGGAAGTCTCCCGGGGGAGTGCGACTGGTGCCACGACGATCAAGGTCAGTGCGACAGGCCTCACCTGGACGATGGTCGGCGCTTCAGCATTAAGCTTGAGGAGACCTTCGAAGTTGAAACGGTACGCAATGACGACAAGTGTTTTTTTTCATAATTAAGCATGACTTCAACTATTTCAACATGTAATTTTCATCTTTTACAATTCGAGTATAGTTTATCCCATGCCATGCAAGACGCTATGTCTTAGAGAGGATGGATTTTGAAGACCATGAAAATTTTGAAACGAAGAAAATTCACCTAAGGACCCATCATGATGTGGATTTTGAAGTAAAGTTGTATAATGCTGAGAGCGTAACCCATTTTGGTTGCAAAAATTGGGAAGCATTTTACAAATTGTATGGTTTTGATGAGGGTATGCTTGTCACCATGGATCTTGGTGATCCTGAAATCGAGCAAGACAATATGGACATTTGGGTCCTTGTTGATACGCCTCTAGTTCTACCGCTATGTGAGTTTCTCAAACATAGTTATTTATTAACTAATTTATATAGTTCATTTCAAAATAGTTGACAACTTATTTCCATTGACAGCTTATTTTGAAGTATCAAAGAATGTACAGAAGATGATAGATAGAACTTACTACACCCATGGCTCTGAGTTAACTACCAAGGAGAAAACTCATCTGATTGGATTTTGTAATGATCTTGAGAATTACAATATCTACAATCGAACTCCTCAACATTATGGTCAATACGTGCCACTAGTGCACGTGTTGAACTACGGTAACTACTATGGAGATACCCTGGTAAGATTTTTACTATTACGACATCCGTGCATCTTTTTGCATACTTTTAAAACTAGTACATCATTGCTAACTACGAAGTTATTACTATGTTTTTCAACAGAGAATCCCAGAGGATTGTGTGCCTCATTTGATGTATCAGAATGGCGGCAGCCTTCGTGTTTTGAAGATATATCCAGGTCATCATACGAATCTCAACTGTCCATACGAGATTTCTAAAAGAAGTGGAGACATGAAAATCAAAGGATGAAAAAAATGTATGGACAGTCGTAAGGAGCTTTTTGGAAGCAAAAGGAAGCTAGGCGTAAGAATTGGAGATAGGATGATCTCCATTCTTCATAATGGAGAGTCAGGGTCTATATTGTTTTATGCTATTTTACCTTAAGTGTGTTTAGGTCCTACCTGATACTGATGATCATGTGCTAAGAACAATTATGTAGGGTTGGGTTCGATGACTATGAGGATGATGATCGTATGACTTATTATTAATAACGAGTAGAAGTTGTATGATGATGCTTGATTAGTAGGACTTGTTATTATATATGATGATGTATGATGCGAGCATGCATGAGTTATTATATATCTGTGGGTGAAATGAACATAGGAGTAGCTAGCGTTGGTAAACCAAGGATGGAGATATAAGAGAGGACACTTCTCTCTATTAGCTAGCTAATAACAACCTAAAAATAACCCCCTAAACCCCTAAAACAGCCACTTTTTTTTTTAAAAAAAAAACCTCAGGTCCAGCCAGCTGCCGACGCGTGTAAGTCTTTTGGTCCCGGTTTATGTAAAAGCCCCCCTGCCTGGGCTGCCGGCAGCGGCCACGTGGAGGCCCATCAGTTCCGGTTCTGGATTGAACCGGGACTAAAGGGTCGGGGCATTAGTACCGACACTTTAGTCCCGATTCAGGAACCGGGACTAAAGGCCCTTACGAACCGGGACTATTGGCCCTTTTTCTACCAGTGACAACAAATCATCACCACATCAGCAGGCGGAAGAAAATCCATACCACATGTACAGCAGCAAGAACCACACACAACCATGCTTTCAGCCAATAACCATTGTTGCAACAATCACAAATGAAAGAATCTTGCATCATGGACTGGACAAAATAATATAACAATCTGTAGCCTCTCATAAAGCATAGCTTGGAGATGAGTTCAATTTATGGTGCCAGCATTTCATCAAACATGTTATATGCAAGAACTCTTATTCTTCCCCTTTCATGGCATTGGTGGTTGCTCTACCGAGTAGCATCTACTTCAGAACACCCATGTGCTGCTCCCTCTCTTACAGAACCACCTTCTGCTCAATGAGGCCAACAATTGCTGCCCTAGGGAAGAGGGAACTACCCTAACATGTGGGTGTTGCATTCTGTGGTGTAGCGAGGCAGGGGCCTTTACCTGGGCATGGGGGTAGTGAGAGAAATTTTGTAGTTGATTCGAAATGTATCCAAGCGCCACAAAAAGATGCAGTCGACTGAAGGAGTAGCCGCCGTCGCCCCCGCTCCATTGACATGGCGGGCCGGCCTGCTGCTAGGCCGGCGGCGCCGCCGGGGCCTTCATCGGCCGCCTTGGATCTCCTCCCGTGTGCGTCTTCCCAGTCTCCCAGCCGCTGCGGCCGCCTTGGATCTTGGCGAGCGAGCGATGGGTTTGGGTGGGGTTCTGCGGGCGATGGCGAGAGCAGGGGAAGAGGCGGAGGACTGGTTTGGTTATTTTGGTTTAATGGAGGAGTTTTATGTAAAAATGAAGCGTTTTCTCAGAACCATTATAAAAGGAACTGCAGATTCAGTTATTAAAAATTATAGAGACTTTTCTGTAAAACGGCCGCGAGGGTGAGCGGGCAGACAGAAGCGATGGCCGCTTTACTATTAGGGAAAGATAACATGGTTGCTCATCTTGGCAGTTCTTTTGTAGGGTGGCACATGCAGTGTTTCATTGAAAATTCTCGGTCATCGCATGTACCATATTGAGTAATTTAACTGCCCCATTTCTTGCAAAATGGCAGTAAGTAGAACTTAAATGTCAAGAATTATGGTTGGATGAGTGGTGCGGCAGGTGTCTTTACTAGCTTAATATCCGTGTGTCGCGAAGGTGGAAGGTTTATTCTTTTGGTTCAACGTAGGAAAAACTTTGATTGGGTTGAGATTGAGATATATCGTGGAAATGGAATCCATAGGTAAAGGCGAGAAAATATATGGTCTGATTGAGATTGTGTGTACAACTACTGGATTTCTTTCCCATACCCGAGAAGGTGGGGGCGGTTTGGAAAAAAATTAATGAGGTTTATCGTGTAGTTTAAAAAAAACCATTGGTTGGGGCATGTACCTTTTTTCCGTGAAATTTTTTGATCTATTAATTTTCAATCATGGCAGTACAACAAACACCGGAAATAATAAAAATTATATCCAGATCCCTAGACCACCTAGCGACGACTACATGCACTGAAGCGAGCCGAAGCCGCGCCACCGTCATCGCCCCTCTCTCGCCGAAGCCAGGCAAAACTTGCTGTAGTAGACAGTCAGAGAGTCGTCGTGCTAAGACCCCATATGACCAGCACACCAGAATAGGAACCATCACCGATGAAAAGTAGCATAGATCAGAAGAATCCAACCTGAAGACACACGAATAATGAACAGGCCCGAGCAAATTCATCAAAGATAGATCCACCAGAGACACATATCCACACGCCCACCGACGATGCTATATGCATCACCGGGGCGGGAGCTAGGCGGGGAGAACTTTATTCCATCTTAAGAGAGACACCGTCGTCTCGCCTTCCTGAGTAGGACACGAACTCTAACAAAACTTGAAAAAACATCTAAAAATGAAGCCCTCCCGTCAGCAAGGGCCGGCATCCACCGCGCCCCCATGGCCCTGAGGCCACTGGAGACGAGGCAGATTGACGCCAGCGCCGGTGGGATGCAGAGGAACCCTTGACTATTTTTTGGAGACGAGGCACATGAGGCAACGACTACATCGGAAAGGACACATACTTGCGGGAGGGGGCATGTATCAATGAAAGGGGTGGAAGCGATGAAAGTGAAACCAACAAACTCTCATTTAATAGCAGGGATCGATCCATCTAGGTTTAATTTTTGTGTTTCTTTCGAAACCTAAGCATGAAAACATTGGTTTGGTGTTAACTTAATTAAGTTTATGCTTTGTCAACAGTATTAGAAATATACAATGTTCGGGTTTATTAGCTCTTGTGAACATGTATCCAAGGGGTTTGGAGCGCCCAACGCCGTCTCACAGTCGGTCACAGTCGGTCATGCCGTCTCACGGTCTATCGTGAGTCATATCTGTACATTGTACACCAGACACATAAAGAAATAAAACCGCACATTCTCTCTTGAAGTCTCTCACCCCGTGTCTCTTTCCTTGCCTCTCATCTCTATTCAACAAAGGAATACTGCTTTGGAATAAGTGGATAGGTACAATTAAAAAAGTGGGTAGCTATCTCAAAAAGATCAACAAAAGGACTAACATTCTAGCATAAGTTGTAGCAGGCGCTCCTCCATCAGTCACATCTCCTAGAGCCAAGGAGATTTTTTTCGTACAGAGGGAAATAGCGATGGGAGCCAGAGAGAGAGAGAGGACGAATGGTTGTCGTTGGAAACTGAAGCTAAGATGGCATCATACTGATGTGGACGGTGTGCATGTAGAGAGAATTGATAGTAGTGGGGAGCAACTTCTTAAGAACGTAGGATTCTTAGTCGACTCACAACTGTGCGCCCTTTTGCAGACTGTGATGTCAATTTGCTAACTCAGACTACTGTTAAGATCTGTCTTGGTTATTCTCAAAAAAGATTAGTCTTTGGTGAAAAATAAAGAATAAAATTTAGGCATTACGAATGCATGCTCGGCCGCTGCTTCTACTGTTGCTGCCTGCTGCCGCTCTCAGCTCTTCCTAGTGCTTGACGCTATTGCTTCTGCTGCTCATGCTGGTGCCACCATGGTCGTGCTCAGTGGCGGAGCTACACTAGAATTCCTGAGGGGCGGAATACAAAATGTGAGCATTTGAGGGGGCAAAATACTAATGTTTCTTCCAGCTAAGCCTTTTATTTATTTTCTTCTTCAGAGAATTGTACAAGGCTGGGAGCCACTATTGTTTGTCACTTCGGTGGCATCCATGATGTGTGGCTGTGATATTCGGGATGATGTGTGGCAAGGTCCAGTTTGATGTGAGAGTCATGATGGTCAGATCTAACGGCCAGGGCTGGGACGCTACTTGATCTTGCTAACCACTGATAGCACCCATCACATGCGCTAGCCACCGAGCCAATGGATCAGGTTGCCATGTCCCTTCCCTCCCTCGGAGAAGCAAACATCATGAGGAGTTTCTCATGCCGCTAAAGCCAATGGAGGAGTTGCCTGGTGACCTTGCCCTCCACGGGCCCGGGGTGAATGACCTGCACCTCATTCCCCATGGCCCTTCATGACCGATTTGGAGCAGAGGTGGGAGAGAAGAGTGCCAGCATGAGCCGTCAGACTCAACATAGAGTAGGGGAGGTTGAGGAAGTAATGAGAGAGGTGATGCTGAATGGTGTTCCATCTTTCCCTTGCTACGCCATTCATTGCTGTGGATAGTCGGGTAAGATGTCTATGTCGAAGACATGTCAAAGAAGGTGGTCGAGAGACACATACTACG
The DNA here is from genome assembly GCA_034509565.1 of Triticum monococcum. NCBI lineage: Eukaryota > Viridiplantae > Streptophyta > Magnoliopsida > Poales > Poaceae > Triticum > Triticum monococcum. The sequence continues at coordinate 57,157,600 of CM067846.1, read as the reverse complement.
TGAAGGGTAGTCAGGTTGGTGGCTTGCTTACTTCAAGGTTTTCATGGCCTAGTTTTGTTATTCCTGTTGTCTCCTAAGCCTAAAAATGTTCTTTTAGGGATTTCAACTTCGGTCTTCAACTAACACTGCATCTATATAGGAATATATGAAAAACTCGGAAAACAAGCATGGAAAGAGTTTGATTATATAGTAGCACGTTCTTCAATCGCATGGTACCAATGTGTGTAGATCTATTGACTCAAGTGAACATGTGCATACACATAATCTAAACCATAAAAGCACCATCTCGATAGTTATGGCATATTTACTCTATCCATATGTAGTTGTAGCATGACGCCTACCACACGTGTATAATACATGAAATGTACCACAAAACAGGAGAAATAAGAACCCTCTCTCTCTCTCTCACACACACACACACAGAGACCAATCTCTCTTCTACAAGAGGCATTAATGGTTAGTTTGGTTGGCATCCACACCATTATATGCCTGCCCTGGATGCTGCCTATAGTCAGCCTGGTAGTTGTTTGGTTTGCGTCCTGGAAAGGAAAGTGTCTGCCTGGCCTGGTTGCCTCATGCCTGTGATTATCCTGGTGAAGATTAGAAAACTCAAAGGAAATAAGATGCTTAGCCCAGGCATGGTGATCAACGCCCAGGCGTCCGATTCATTCCGCCTGTGCTTGCTGCAAAATAGCCTGGCACTAATTAGTCCCAACGAAGGTACGGTCTGCCCCTTGAAAAAAATATATTCTAATCACTATAAGACAAAGTACCAGGCACAGGGTGAAAAACCAAACACTTCGCTGTCAGGCTAGCCTGCACATGCAAGAAACTCCAACTTTTCAGGCCAAAGCCAGGCACCGAAAATTCTTAGGCATGGAGCCCAGGGTGCCAACCAAACTGACTAGAGGAATACCTTGTGTGCTATCAAACGTCACAACGTAATTGGGTGATTATAAAGATGCTCTATAGGTATCTCCGAAGGTGTTTGTTGGGTTGGCATAGATCGAGATTAGGATTTGTCACTCCGTGTATCGGAGAGGTATCTCTAGGCCCTCTCGGTAATGCACATCATAAGAAGCCTTGCAAGCAATGTGACTAATGAGTTAGTTGCGAGATGATGTATTACTGAACGAGTAAAGAGACTTGCCGGTAACGATATTGAACTAGGCATGAGGATACTAACGATCGAATCTCGGGCAAGTAACATACCAATGACAAAGGGAATAACATATGTTGTCATTACGGTACGGCCAATAAACATCTTCGTAGAATATGTAGGAACCAATATGAGCATCCAGGTTTCGCTCTTGGTTATTGACTGGAGAGGTGTCTTGGTCAGGTCTACATAGTTCTCGAACCCGTAGGGTCCGCACGCTTAACGTTCGATGACGATTTTGTATTATATGAGTTATGTGATTTGGTGACTGAATGTTGTTCGGAGTCTCGGATGAGATCACGGACATGCCGAGGAGTATCGAAATGGTCCAGAGGTAAAGATTCATATATAGGACGATAATATTCGGACACCGGAAGTGTTTCGAGGTGTACCGGGTACATATTAGAGTACCGGGGGGGGGGGGGGGGTTACCGGAACCCCCCGGGGAATAATGGGCCTTGTGGGCTATAGGAGGGGAGCACACCAGCCCACAAAGGGGTGGCGCGCCCCCCTAAGGAAGGAGGCCGAATAGGAGAAGGAGGAGGGGGTTCGGCCCCCCTTTCCTTCCTCCCCCCTCTCTTCCCTTTTCCCCCTTCCGGTAATAAGGAAGGGGGGGGGGGGAATTGGACTAGGGGCCCAACTAGGATTCCTCCTACTTGGGGCGCCCCAAGGCAGCTCCCCTCCCCCTCCCACCTATATATACATGGGGAGGGGCGCCTAGAAGACACACCAGCAATTGTTAGCCATGTGCGGCGTCCCCCTCCACTGTTTTGTAGTGCTTAGGTGAGTCCCTGCGCGAATCACTTTACCATCACCGTCACCACGCCGTCGTGCTGACGGAACTCTCATTCGACACTTTGCTGGATCAAGACTTCGAGGGACGTCATCGATCTGAACGTGTGCAGAACTCGGAGATGCTGTACGTTCGGTGCTTGATCGGTCAGAACGAGAATAAGTTTGACTACATCAACCGCGTTGTCAAAAGCTTCCGCTTTCGGGCTACGAGGGTACGTAGACACACTCTCCCCCTCTCGTTGCTATGCATCTCCTAGATAGATCTTGCGTGAGCATAGGATTTTTTTTTGAAATTGCATGTTACGTTTCCCAATAGTGGCATCCGAGCCAGGTCTATGCATAGATAATAATGCACGAGTAGAACACAAAGAGTTGTTGGCGGTGATAGTCATACTGCTTACCACTGACGTCTTCTTTTGATTCAGCAGTATTGTTGGATGAAGCGGCCTGGACCAACCTTACATGACCACGTTCATGAGACCGGTTCCACCGACAGACATGCAACTAGTTTTGCATAAAGGTGGCTGGCGGGTGTCTGTTTCTCCAACTTTAGTTGAATCGAATTTGACTGCGGTCGGTCCTTATTGAAGGTTAAAACGGCAAACTTGACGAAACACCATTGTGGTTTTGGTGCGTAGGTAAGAACGGTTCTTGCTAGAAGCCCATAGCAGCCACGTAAAACTTGCAACAACAAAAGTGGAGGACGTCTAACTTGTTTTTGCAGGGCATGTGATGTGATATGGTCAAGATATGATGTGATATACGTTGTTGTATGAGATGATCATGTTTTGTAAAAGTTATCGGCAACTGGCAAGAGCCTTATGGTTATCGCTTTATTGTATGAAATGAAAACGCCATGTAATTTCTTTACTTTATCACTATGCGTTAGTGATAGTTGTAGAAGCAATAGTTGGCGAGATGACCACGACGCTACAATGGAGATCAAGGTGTCAAGCCGGTGACGATGGAGATCATGACGGTGCTTTCGAGATGGAGATCAAAGGCACAAAAATGATGATGGCCATATCATGTCACATATTTTGATTGCATGTGATGCTTATCTTTTATGCATCTTATTTTGTTTAGTACGGCGGTAGCATTATAAGATGATCCCTTAACAAAATTTCAAGGTATAAGTGTTCACTACTAGGGAAAAGCCTAGTAGTGTCAGGACCCCGATTCCAAGTCACATCGATCTAGCCGGTAACACCTCATATCACATTGCGGCCTCACGCATGGTATCCCCACGGGTGTCGCCTTACCATGGCCCGGGACCGTTTGCGCCTTTTGGCTCACGTATATGACAGTGTCGCTAGCATCCATATGACAGAGAACCCGGGCCGATATGGCTAGTCGTGAATCCAAAGCGGCACAGACCTATGGAGACAGGCATACATGAATCACATCGAGCATGTCGGTCATCAGCGAGTGAATCCGGGGTGTAGCGCTGGGCTAACAGGACTCTGAAAAACCCGGGCTATAGCAGGTTAGGCAGGACTCCGGAAGTCACCGCGTGACATTTCCCCGAAGGGACAGACATATGAACAAAGTGAAACACATGTCGGCCAGTCAAGTGTCCTGAGCAGTAGTGCTGGGCTAGCAGGACTCCGGTGAACCGGGCTGTAGCGGACTACTATGGCTCGAGAAGCACTAGACTACACTAGTCGCCAACCCGTGCATTCGCACGGGCTATTCTTTAAGATTTTGCGTATGATTTGCCCAGGGCGCATTGTTTGCCTAGTGCGTCCTCACTATCTCCCCATCTCCAACGACCGATGGTTCGAATATAGACAACCGAGCAGCAGGGGAACCATAAAAGTTCTTGGTGATCTACCATTTCCCTGAAGTCGCCCTAACATTTCCCTTCGCCAGAGAAGGTGGAATCTACATTTAACAGAATCATTTATGATTTCATGCTAAGAAAATTCTTACCTATCAGATGATGGCCCTGTTTGCCCAAAAAGGTATTGTGTCCAATTAGTAAGACAACTTCAAGAAGCAGTCAATAAATGTATTGTTAATTGAGACATAAAGTAAAAAATTTATACCAGAAATTAATTCTGGGGCAGATTATGGTTCTGTGCAAAAACTTATAGGGCTTCAAACTTGACGGAATTCCTTTTGATCAAATATGGGATATACAGGGAATCTAACAGATTCGAATTGCACACCACAAATTAATGGCGAGAGCACATACTTGTTAAGGGTGCAGGACGTGTGGTATGAAGTTGTATTATATGGCATGTATCACAGGACATGTTTGATCCCATCGACAATAGTATATCACAGGAGCTTTGAATCCAGGTCTCTTTATAATGACTAACAAATAGCACAATAGAAATATATGATAGTCAATATGCAACATCATGCATAGTAGTGTACATTTGTAAGGAAAAAATAGTGTCTGCCATGTGCTTTCCCAGTTTGTTTATCACTGCGTGTTATCTCTAGCGAAATGAATATGGCTGCCTACAACTGTTATCGTGTAGAACTGTAGATACAGAAACAGGATTATCAGATACTCACCCGAATTCGAGAAACAATCAATAGAAGGGGAAATGACGTGTTTTCCTTACAATGATCTTAATAAAATTTTAGTGGCTACGTCATATTTTCTACCAATAACAACACTGGTCTCTGATAGAATATCCTTGCTATCCTTAACCCCACAACAAAAGAAGTGCGACTGATCCACTTAAATCCATCCTTATATCACCGTAAAATATGGTGTTAGTAATTGTAAATGCCAAATTTTTTTGTGAAGAATATGGTCCATGCATTTAGGATATATTATTGTATAGAGCATAAGAGTAACTGCATTGCAGCTGCTATTGTTGTGGCTAGTAAGACGATATATGGCGAAGGAAGTACTATTCAGGTAAAAGCATACTTTGGTAATATGACAAATGATAGCTTTCATTTCTTCACGACATCACCAAAAATAGCGGCACCAAAAGAAATGGTGCAATGTATGACATTATAACTAATCACTATGTGGAATTGCAAAGACAACTCACAGTAGTTGCTGACGAAAACCATTCAGAATTTAAATTATTTGGTACTGTTAGGAATAAGTACACAACTTTCTCTCCTGGATGCGCTAATCTGAGTTTAGTAAGGTATGGCATTTAAATTGTCTGTGAAAATTCTATTTGAATGAAAGCCAGGCATGCGAATAATGACCCTATTATTTATCTACAAAATAAGTAATGGACGGGAAAAAATTTTGTACACGACGAAAGGAAGAGCACCATGATTTCTCTACCTATTACACAATGGATGTGAAGCAAACTTTTACCAGAAATAATTTAGTGGATCATTAAGATACCTTCATGTTTCTTTCACTTGAACAACAGAAGTAATTTCACTATCAGAAGGAAGTCGATCCTGCAAGGCATGAGATGTGTTATAAATGAGAAATACAAAATAAATGCCAATGAAGTAGCAGTGACCCCTTCGTAGTATTTTAATTTTGGAAAAAGCTTATCTGAACCTAAGCTGCATTTGATACTTGGTAGTGACACCACCTCCCTCCAATATGTGATATAAATAGGCACACTTCTACTTTACGTGATTTGCTCGTCAAAATCGAAAGATCGCTAGTATTGTTACACTCATTATTTATAAAATCGAAACCGTAAAATGCTCTATACACCTAATGATTATGGTCAGTTCAGTTACGAAGATATTTGTAAAATGGACTTTTTGTGAAATCTGGAACTATCTTTTTTTTTCCTGAAACGGACTCAATAATGTATGAATTTGGGAGCAACGTATGAATTTGAGAGCAATGTCTGAAATCTGGAACTAACTCAATGTATGAATTTGAGAGCATCAGCTGTAGGGATTCAATTAACTAAAATGAAAAATGAAACCACCTTTTCTAATCCATAACATATACATATCACTTGCAGATCCTGCCAAAGAAACTACTGAAATAGTACATATCTGAGCTAAAAAAAACATTGTTTCAATACATAGAAATAATAAAGATAATCTCATTTGAAAGTTGGATGATTAGGAAAAATCTTGAGAAGCATATTGTCATAAATGATTAAGATCTGATTAAGTATTATTGGTGGATTGCCTACACCAGAAACACTCGTAAAACAATTACCGTTGGAAACTGTGATGTCAAGGTAGAAGAAAAGAAGAAGCATTGCATAACTTCAAATTTGTTGTGCTATTTTTTCGACTGTCCGGTTGTAATCAGTAATGCCTTTTTGCTGCAAACTGTACTTTGTACAATACTTATGATCCGAATTAAAGCAAATAAAAATGCAATAGTGGCTAAAAGGCATACATGAAAGACTTGGTTCTGCATTAGCAACAAATGTACAGACTGCATATAATTACGAGCACCGCTTCACGGACGACATTCTGCAGCCGATTTATGCACGACACATGATAACAGCCACCCATCACTTTGGTTCGACGGGGCTATAGCCATCGATCACAGCTTCGTCTGAAAATCGTCCACCAAAGTGTCGTGTGCACAGTGATTTCGTAATTACACACATAAATGCAAGGTTCCATGGAGGAATATGACAGTGCTTCCTGTCTGCTTTAATTACCATTATGCGCTTCAACAAATTCCTGAGAATTCCATTAGAAATCAGGCCTTTGCAAGTTAATAATTCATCAGACACTTAAGATTGCATTGTCAAACAGCAAGAAATAAGTTGGATTCAGTTTGGCAGAGGAAAGTATTGGACCTGAGTAGTAAAAATGTATTGATGGCTGTCGTAGTTTGCAAGATGGGCTGAACTGACCTCGTTAAAGACCAAAGGGTACGCTGCTGCTTGATGTCATCTTGGTTGGTATTTCCATCAAAACATGTTAAAGCTGCACCTACGGTACATAGTTCCAGCCAAAATACGTGTGCTCAGTGTGTGGTCAGAGTCAACATGCGGCTATTAGGAAATTCAGACAAAGTAGATTCAAAGACTTCCATGCATACACAACGATGGTGCTTGCATCTTGTCTCAGGATGGTAGGGAGAGGACAATACATGGAGGGAGCATGCAGAGCATCCACCATAGGGCTACACGCCTCACTGTTTATCTGTTTCTCGTGGATCAGGTAGAACCATAGAAGGCACTTCCGCGTGAGGTAGGTGGCGACGATGACTTGTGCGACTGGTGAATGTTTGTTCCCAATTTTCGGCTGCTGACACGTGCTGATTCTTCCTGGCGATGGACCTCTCGGATCTTCGCTTTGCCAAGGATTTTCTTCGTGCTCTTCACATCCTGCTGATATTCTGCCACATCACCGGGCTTCCCCTTCCCTGGCGTGGCCTCCTCCACCCTTGACGCCTGCAGCCTGCTGCTTCATCCCTGGCGTTGGATTGGGGGCTTCTTCGTGCTTCACCCCGACGGGCTCCTGCTGCTTCTTCTTGGGCGTGGAATTTGCTGCTTCTCCTCTTCGCTGGATAGCTGCTGCCTCCTAATACGATCTGGCCAGCTAACAGTGTGAGAAAATAAAGTAATAAACCTGATCAACAGAGGAAAATCTCTTTGAGTCCTGCCCTGCATCGGTTGTGAAAATAGAACCCCAAGTAGATACGATCCAATTTCCCATCTGGAAAATTCAGATTGTTTACATATTCTTTTTTCTTTTCTCCCCATGCCATGCTGTTGCCATCCCCTCAGATTTCTTGCTCTAAGCTCAAGTCGCAAAGATCAGGTGCAAGTTCGATCAAGGAGGCAGCGCACGTGCGTGTTCGTGTCAACCATGTCAGGCCCTGGCTGGGTTAGAGGACATGATGGCTAGACGTGATTAGCATCCACAACTGAGGAGAGGAAGGGTGGCGGCTAGGTTAGAGAACGTGGTGCTTGGATTTTAGATTAGGTCTGGACGGTTTATTTATTCTGAATTTTTAATGATGTGTTTTTTGTTCAACGATTACTTCCATGGGTTAATCTACACCGTTATAACTCGGCCCCATCGGATTAACGGTCCCTAATTACTAATTAACCTGGGAATTTGTAGGAAATCTAGGATTAGTATAGGTATAGGTATAGATAGAAATAGATATAGATAGATAAATAGATTTTCCCATAAGAGAGGCTGTCAAAGATAAACAACCAGATTGTCGGATCCCACACATACCAAGCATTTCAATCATACACACAATATGCTCGATATGTGCAAATACAACATGGCATCACAACAAAACTCTACAACTCAAGTACTTTATTTAAAGGCTCCAGAGAACCATACATAACATGTTCATACAGGAAGGGGTCACATGACCCGACACTCAAGTCATACAAGCATACAAGCACATGCGGAAGCAAATAGTCTGGGTACAGACACTAGAACGATAGAAGGCTTGTCGAAGCCTGTCTATCTACATAGGGCCCTCCATGGTCAGGATCACCACCTGGGTGGCAAGTTACTCATCGACGTCGAGATCTACATAAAACCTATCAGAGGGGGCGGTGTTGTCGTCTGAAAACAGTAATTAAAGCAAACATGAGTACAAAGGTACTCAGCAAGTCTTACAACAGAACCTACTATACATGCTCATTCTCAAGAAGGTGGTGGAGTTATTGCAGCAAGTCAGCTTTGACTCTTGGCTAAGCTATCCTACGAGACACCACTAGTAAAATAGTTTTCGCACACGAGTTCACTAATCACCAACACAATACTCCACCGGGGATCCTCCCTCGTCATCCTACGAGAGGGCCATTCTCGGTACTCACACTTATCTTGAGTCTTTTAGTAGTAACCATTAACTTGTCTATGAACTGTATAGGCAACCAAGTAGTCCTTTACCACGGACGCGGCTATTCAAATAGATGATGTTAACCCTGCAGGGGTGTACTTCTTCATACACGCTCTCACCACTTACCGTCGTTTACATGAAATGTACTCGGCAACCTTTAAGCGGAAGCCCAACGAGGGTGTCGGCCACGGCCTACCTAAACATTCAAGTCTCTAGTCCAGGTTTATCGCCTATCCAGGTTCCATCCACAAGGAGTCCGGCCGAGGTTTCCACATACGGTCCCGAACGATGTGAATAGGGTCCCGAGATGCCAAACGGGCGCCCAGCATATCCGGCCACAGTGTATCTACCGCAACATAGCCCCCCCTGGGGTCAGCGCTACGCACGGCCGCCAACACATAACCTACAAACACCAGAAACTAGTTACAACTCCTGGACAGAGTACTAGGGTGATTAAGAAGCCGAGAGGGTCCATTGGTTTCGGGCCCAATGTATGGTAGTAACTGAATCTTAAATCACACATACAGATCTCAGTTCTTAGGGACGACCTCAATGAAACAACCCACCATGTACTCCAACATGGCCTCTCATCGATACCTTGACCAAATCATGTTCAACACATCACTCACATTACCGACATAATCATTTCACTCTAGCCCATCGCCCAGATGAACCAGACCTGACACAACTCTAAGCATAGCAGGCATAGCAAGGTAAGAAAAACATACATGGCTCAATCAACTCCTACACATGCTAGTGGGTTTCATCTAGTTACTGTGGCAATGACAGGTCATGCAGAGGATAAGGGTTCAACTACCGTAGCACACAACAGTTTGAAACATTGTCGTCTTAATGCAGTAAACGAGAGCAGAGGCGAGAACATGGGATTGTATCGATATGATCAATGGGGCTGCTTGCCTGATGGAGTAGTAGTAGGGTACTGCCCTTCAGCTGGATACTCGGAGATATCCTCGGAGGCAGAACCTACCACGAAAGACACCACAGAATATAATCAACACATGGTAATATGCAACAATATGATGCATGCTATGGCATGGAAAAATGATGTGTCCTTCCTAATGCAATGTGAAACAAGTTGAAATGGGTCAAAGATTCAAATGGAAGCTTAAGTTCTTATGCATAATAAGTGTATTAGCTTGTTTCACCTAAACAGCAAGGTTAATGTGTTTTTTCATGCATGAAACCATTACAGATGGAAAGATTGAATTTTTCTGATCATTTTTCATATATGATTTGTTTGATTTGGAGCTATGGTTGATTTTCTATGATTTTTAGAAGTTTTGGCTATTTTCTGGAATTTCCTATATAAGAATAAATCCAGAAAATAAATAATTGCATCAGCACTACGTCACTGTGACGTCAGCGAGTCAAAGGCACCAGCCCAGGTCAAACCTAACGGCTGGGACCCACACGTCAGTGTCTCAGCTAACTAACAGAATTAAGTTAGTACTAACTAAACTGTCAGTGGGGCCTGGGCCCGCATGTCAGTGACCTAAACTAACTAAAATTAGTTAGCACTAACCCTTGGTTAATTAGTAGAGGGGGCCCACTTGTCATAGACTCAGGGGAGTCAACCTGGGCCCACCCAGACAAAGTCAACGGGTCAAATCCGCCGGTGTTTAGCCACCGGCGAGGCCAGACGCGGGGGAGGGCTTCGGAAAACGCCCACAGGCGACCATTTGCGCGGCGCAGAGGCTCTACGCGTTGCTGGGAGCAAGCCGTAGCATTTGGTGGCAGTGGTTGGGCTCGGGGTTGCCGGAAAAGGCGCCGACGATGAGTTTGGCGGGGGCCGGAGTCGGGTGAAGATGAACCCGAGGCTACGGGGCACGGCGAGGCATGTGGGGTAGTGTGTTGGGCTCCTGGGGATGCGGCGAGCATGTTGGACGCAGTGGTGTGGCCAGTGGGTGGCCGGAGCATCATTGGCGACGAGCTCCGCGGCGGCGCGTGCGGGTGAGCTACATGCGGTTGCTACGGGGCTCGAGAGGGAGGACGGAGAGGATAGGGGGTGGCCAGGCTCATGGTGGTTGCAACGGAGCTGACGACGAGGTCGGGGACGACCTGTTGCGGCGGTGACGGCGGAGGGGATCTCTGGTGGTGGTCGACGAAGACAGGGTCGATGGAGGCGGTGCAGGGCGTGCGAGCGCTCGGGGCTCGGCCTGCTCGACGTAGTCGATGACGGCGGAGCGAACGGACACGGTGGCGCGACACGGGGACGACGGTGGCTACGGCTACGGCGGCAAGACGGCGGCGGCTGCGTCGGTCATGGCTTCGGGGGAGCGAGGGAGAGAGTAGGGGGAAGACTGAGGTGTCCAGGGGGTTGGGGCGGCGCCGCGGAGGCGTTTCGAGGTGTCGCGCTGGCGCGGGCGAGGGCAGGCAGGCAGGGAGGTGGCGTGGCGAGCTTGGCGGCGTCGCGGTGTCCCTCCTCTGCCTACCGGCAGAGGTAGGTGATGACTAGCACATGCCAGATGGGCCGGGCCAGCCACGTAAGTGGCCTCTGGCCTTTCTCTCTCTCTCTCTCTCTCTCTCTCTCTCTCTCTCTCTCTTTGTAAATTGTTTTCTGTTTTCTAATTTTCTGCAACAGTTGGGCTTTATTAAAAATACTAAAACATTTCCAGAAATCCTGAGAATGATTATAGGCTCTGTTTAGATTATTTCCAATAGCCCACACTTATTTCCAGAATTATTTGAGCATTTAAAATATATTATAGTATTTAAATGCCCAAATTCAAATACTTATGATTTAATTCAAAAAATCCAGAATGTCCTAGAAAAGAGTGCACGATTTTTGCCAGGGGTTTTAGCCCAATCCAGAAATGATGAACATTTTGTGAAGGGCATTTTGGGTTCATTGAAACCAATTTTAGTAAACCCTAGTTGGTTTAAGGGGGTGCTGGGGGCTCTGTTATCCCCATTTCATCTTTCTGGGAGAATTGAACATGATGCAAACACTCTAATGCATGAACTTGCTAGGGTGTGACAACTCACCCCACTCAAAAGAATCTCGTCCCGAGATTTAGGATCTGTTGGGAAGAAGGTGGGGTACTTGAGTCGAAGACGATCCTCCCTTTCCCAAGTGGCTTCCTTTTCGAAATGGTGTGACCATTGAACCTTGAGAAAATTGATATTATGGCGTCGAGTGGTACGCTCAGCTTGATCAAGGATACGAACGGGATATTCCTGATATGAGAGGTTATCTTTTAGATCAAGCGTTTCGTGGTCCACTCCACGGATAGGATCCGCGAAGCAACGCCTGAGTTGAGAAACATGGAAGGCATCGTGAACTTTGGAAAGATGCGGAGGTAGTTCCAATTGGTAGGCAATTTCTCCTTGTTTGGCAAGAAAGCGAAAGGGTCCAATGTAACTAGGAGCCAATTTGCCTCTGATACCGAAACGATGGGTTCCCTTTAATGGAGTAACCCGAAGGTAAGCCTTCTCGCCGACTTCATAAGTCATGGGATTATGTTTACGATCATATTGGCTCTTTTGACGAGATTGGGCTGTTTTTAATTTCTCACGAATAATGCGAACCTTCTCTTCTGCTTCCTGAATCATATCCGGGCCAAAGAGTTGTCTTTCCCCGGTTTCTGACCAGTTAAGAGGCGTTCGACATTTTCGTCCATAGAGAACTTCGAAAGGAGCTTTGCCCAAGCTAGCTTGATAACTATTGTTATAAGCAAACTCCGCGAATGGAAGGCATTTCTCCCAACCCATTCCGAATGAGATGACAGAAGCTCGGAGGATATCCTCCAGAATTTGATTGACTCGCTCTACTTGACCACTTGATTGAGGGTGGAAGGCGGTGCTAAAAGAGAGACAAGTTCCCATAGCATTTTGGAAAGTTTCCCAAAATCGAGAGGTGAAGTGACTCCCACGGTCTGAGTTAATTTCCAATGGGACACCATGAAGAGACACTATTCGGGAGATGTATAGGTCAGCTAGCTGGCTAGCGGTGATACTCTCACGAACAGGTAGGAAATGGGCTACTTTGGAAAGATGATCAATCACGACGAAGATAGCATTATTCCCTCTTTTGGTGCTGGGAAACCCAGTAATGAAATCCATACTGATTTTATCCCATTTCCACTCAGGAATACCCAAAGGTTGAAGGGTGCCAACAGGTCGTTGATGCTCTGCTTTAACACGACGACAGACATCGCAACTAGCAATGTATTGAACAATTTCTCTCTTCATCCTAGTCCACCAAAACCTCTGGTGTAGGTCTTGATACATTTTAGTACTACCGGGATGAATGGTGAGAGGGGATTAATGAGCTTCCTTAAGAATCAGCCGCCTCAGGTTTCGTGCTTTGGGAACCACTAAGCAGTTTCCAAAGTATACGACACCTTGATCATCAACGGAGAAACAATTCGTGACTCCTTTCTTAATGTTTCTCTTAATACGGGAGATTCCCGGATCTACCTTCTGTGCCTTGATGATCTGAATCGTAAGGGTAGGTTTCGCCACCAGGGTGGATAGGAATCCTTGAGGAACAATGTGAAGGTTAAGCTTACGAAATTCCTCGTGGAGAAGTGGTTGACTTTGTTGTAACATCAGGTTGTTACAATAAGATTTACGGCTTAGCGCATCAGCCATGACATTGGCTTTGCCCGGGGTGTAAGTTATTCCTAAGTCATAATCCGAGATCAACTCGACCCAATGTCTTTGCCTGAGATTCAAATCTGGTTGGGTGAAGATATATTTCAAACTTTGGTGATCGGTGAAGATCTCGCAGCGATTACCGAGAAGGTAATGTCGCCAAGTTTTGAGTGCATGGACTACAGCTGCAAGCTCTAGATCATGTGTGGGATAGTTTTTCTCATGGGGGTGTAATTGCCGTGAAGCATAGGAAATTACCTGACGATCTTGCATGATTATGCAACCTAGTCCTTGTCGCGAGGCGTCGCAATAGATAATAAAGTCCTTGGAGAAATCTGGTGGTACTAGTACGGGAGAAGATGTCAGGCGTCTTTTCAGTTCCTGAAAGCTGAACTCACACTATGGGGTCCACTCGAACTTTTTATCTTTCTTGAGGAGTTCAGTTAGAGGTTTAGCAACCTTGGAGAAATTCTCGACGAAGCGGCGGCAATAACTCGCTAAGCCAAGTAAGCTCCGAACTTGCTTGGCTGTCTCAGGTGGAGTCCAATCAAGGATGGCTTGAACTCGCTCGGGATTGACAGCAATACCCTTACCAGAGATTATATGGCCTAGATAGGTCACTTCTGGCAACCAAAATTCACACTTGGAGAATTTGGCATAAAGGCGATGCTCTCGAAGTTTCGTCAATACCGGCCTTAGATGTTCGGCATGTTCCTCCTCACTCTTGGAGTAGATGAGTATATCATCGAGGTATACTACGACGAATTTATCCAAATACTCCATGAAGACCGAGTTCATTAACCGAGAGAAAGTGGCTGGGGCATTGGTTAAACCGAAGGACATGACGGTGTACTCGTATTGGCCATAACGAGTAACAAAGGCCGTTTTGGGAATGTCCCCGTTTCTGATTTTGATTTGATGGTAGCCCAACCTCAAATCCATCTTGGAAAAGACTGAGGATCCAGCGAGCTGGTCATATAGATCGTTGATCCTGGGAAGCGGATACTTGTTCTTGATAGTGACCAAGTTGACAGGTCGGTAATCTACAACCATCCGATCCATTCCATCACTACTAGGGAAAACCCTAGCAGTAGCACTGGTTTTGTGCCCACTAGTAGCGCGGGTAGGTGCGCTACCAATAAGGTGCTACAGCTATTGCTTAGCAGTAACGTGTGCCCGCACGCGCTACTGCTAGGACAAGTAGCTGCAGCGTTTGTTCAATCCCACGCTACTGCTAATGTAACTACTGGCAGTGCGTTTTCTGTCCATCGCTACTAGTATTCTTTTTTTAGTGTATTTATGCACCGTCGTACAAATATTGGTACAATACCAGTTATGAGATTTACATCATTATGTCCATAATAGTGTGTCAAATGAAGGTGGATTAGTTTCAAGTGGAGGCAATATGTGGTGCATGTCAAAAGTATACTGCAAATCCAAACTTGATCTAGTTTGGACTAGTAGTACTTTCGATGTGCACCACATGTTGCCTCCACTTGAATCTAATCCGCCAACACAAGCTATTTAATCATCATCATAGTCATTACCACCAACATTGGCTATTTAATCATCATAGTCATAGTGTAGCACACATCATCATCTTCAAACTCTCATTCTAGCTAGCTAATCACCACCAACACTAGCTAATCATTCCTGCTGCTCTCTCTTAGGTAAAATAACATAAAACATGTGTAGCTCTCCTCCTTGATCAAGTTGGAGCATGCAGATGAACCTGTTTCCTAATTGTCGGTAGCACATTTGTTTGCTGCCCCTAGTACTTCTCTGCGCTCCCCATCACATATTTGGTCCAGTCTTGCACTATTAAGCATTCATCGCTGATCTTGAATTCACTAAAGTAGCATGTAGGATATCTTGGCCGTAAGCTAATAATACTCATGGTACCTTTAGTCTCGATCCCATAAGGCACAACATTCATCGGGAGTCCCTGTTGAAGAACATCGTATGGTAACATACTTAGCAATGAAGTTTAGCTTCACAAATAATGTATGGAAAAGATGCACTAAGGACAAATAGTAAAAATCTTACCATCCTTCCTAAATAGATGTGACCGTAGTTCATTACGAACACTATTGGTCGCACGTTTTCAGTACTAACATTTCTAAGTGCAGGAAGAAAATTTGTCTTGACAGTATCAAGATCCTCAAGCCATGAAACATAATGACTTAGCTCCTCGCAGTTTAGTTCAGCCCCGGGACAGTAGTAGGTCCTGTCTACCAAGCGCTGGACATGTTTGCTTGCACCAAAATAAGCTGATAATACAAATTAGTTGTCAACTATTTTTGAATAAACAATATCAAAGACATAAATATGGTTGAGAAACATACATAATGGTGTAACTGGAGGTGTCTGCACATCGACCCAGATGTCGGTATTACCTTCAATATCATCTTCCGGACGAATATCAAAGGTGATAACCATATCAGGCCCAAATGCGTAAGTCTTGCATAGTGCTCGCCATGTTTTGCATCCAAAATAGGTGTAGTTGTCTGAATTGTATAATTTTGCGTGGAAAATATAACCATGCTCGGTCTTCAAGTAAACTTTCTTTACCTCCATAGTATGACTGAAACCTATCTTATCCAATACAAAAACTCTTGCATGGCAGGGAATACACTAGTAGAATAGTAAAAAAAATAAGTTGAAGCGAATGAAGCAGATGTCATGCTTAATTACGAAAAAAGACTTGTCGTTGTGACTTACTGTATCCACTTCGAAGTTCTTGTCCAGCTTGATGCTGAAGTGCCTATCATCATCTAGGAAGATTCCGTCGCACAGGCCGCGCTCGTCTTCGCAGTATTTGCAAATACCAAAATCCTTTTTGTCGTCAGACATTTCCTATGTTCATAGTTAAAACATTAATTGAAAATCGATCGAAGACAACTACCAGGATACTCAACACACAAATCCGGGGCACTCGATATTTCCTACATATTCTGGCAAAAGTCATGCCAAAATTCACGGAAAAATCTGGCATGACCTTTGCTAAAATAGGACATATCGAGCGCCTGAAATTTGCCGGAACGGAAATGAATCAACACTCCGGCAAAACATAGGCCACTCGGAGGTGTAACCTGCAAACATGACCGGCCACTTGGATATTGAGCAACAAAAGATATACATTTCAAAATATCTTATAGGACTGCTAAGTAGTATGCATTCAATAAGCAAAAGTAAATCATCTCATGCGTCCGTATATCGTCGAATATTATCACTAATACACCCCGAATAGTGTCATACATATAACATCACTAGTACAACTAAAACCCTAGCACACGACGGGTATTGGTGCGGGCGGTGGACACCCACAGAGAAGGAACCATCACGGGATCATAGCTCCAGTGAGATCTCTGGAGAACCAGCCAGGTATTAGAGAACATGTGCTCCAATGCAAACAAGTAGCGACGGACGTGCGCGGCCTCCTCACTGACACGGTGACACACCACCTCCACGGAGTCCTCGAGCCTCTGGACCGTCACTGGCCCACGCGACCGCCACCAAAGAAGGTTCGGGTCAACGATAGGCTGGCTCCTCACCAACCTGCACCCTCGGTAGGTAGCGCCTCCCAGTACCACCCCGGCGGAGCCCAGTCCCGGACATGGCCCATCTGGTCAAGCAGGTGTCATCCTCCGCCGACTCGACAACGAGGATGCGGGATAGGCATCGTCCACGTCGATGCGAGAAAAATTGCTTTAACTAAAAAAATAGCAACAAGTTCTTACTAAGGAGTTCTATTAATTCAATTAGTTCTTACTAAAAATAAACTTACTATAAATAATACTCATGGTACCTAATACCTAATTAGTACCTAGTTCTTACTAACTAATTAGTACCTAGGAACTACTGCCCTAATTACCATATAAGTAATTAACTAACTAGCACTAAAAATAGTCTAGGGTTAATACTAACTAGCACTAAATAGCTAGGGTTCATACTAAGCAGAGAAGAGGGATCGGAAGGGGAGAGTGCTTACAGAGGGCGGGGAGAGAGATGGGGTCGGGGGAGACGGCTGGGAGGCGGGGTCGGGGGAGACGACGGCGAGGCGGAGGCGAGGCGGGGTCGGGGGAGACGGCAGCGAGGCGGAGGCGAGGCGGGGTCGGGGGAGACAGCGGCGAGGCGGGGTCGGGGGAGACGGTGGCGAGGCGGAGGCGACGAGGAATAGTAGAGGAGAATTGGGGGAGGATGCAGAGGAGAGGGAATCAGGCCGCGCGCGGGGGGGGGGGGGGGGGGGTTAGGTGAAAATAGCTTTAACAGTAGCGTGGGGAGGCAAAATGCGCTGCTGCTAAAATCCGTAGTAGTAGCGTTGTCCGTAGAAGGGCGCTACTACTATACCTAGCACATCGGGAATGATGTGGCAATTATAGTAGTAGCGCGTTCTGTCCCTGCCGCACTACTGCTAAGCGGGTAACAGTAGCGCCGTTCTAGCTGACGCGCTACTGCTAAGTAGCAGTAGCACCTCTTTTTAACAATCGCTACTGGTAACATTCTATGTATAAGGTTTTCCCTAGTAGTGCATCCCTCTTCTTGACGAAGAGGGCGGGGCAAGCCCAAGGAGAGGAACTAGGACAGATGAAACCCTTTTTCAAGGACTCATCGAAGTGGTTCTTAAGCTTGGCTAGTTCTAAGGGTGCCATCTTATAGGGTCTCCTAGAAATCGGAACGGTTCTTGGAACAAGTTCTATCACAAACTCGACATCCCTGTCAGGTGGAACACCTGACAGTTCTTCTGGAAACACATCCGGGAAGTCTCGAACTACTGGAATATCTTCAAGGTCTGGAAGGGGGTTGGCATTTAGGGAGTAAAGCTGGCGCTTGGCCACTCGAGTTAAGACATTGACTGTCTTGCCCGATGGGTGATTAAGTTGAACGGTTCTAGTGTCACAATCAATCTTAGCATAATGAGCTGACATCTAGTCCATACCCAAGATGATGTTTATGTCCGAGGACTTGAGAGCTATTAAGGATGCAAGGAAGACAAGTCTATCAACAAGAATTTCATTCCCATGGCTTACTCTAGAAGTTTGCCATCTAGAGCCAGGGGTTTGAATTTCCATGGTAGTGGGCATGTCACAGAATGTCATGTTATGCAATCGAGCATAGCTCTCAGATATGAATGAATGAGATGCTCCAGTATCAAAAAGAACAGATGCCGGATGGCAATTAACAAGGAGCGTACCAAGGATGACGTTAGGATCATCATGAGCCTCCTCAGCTGAGACATAGTTGACATGGCCACGTGCAGTGGTGGCTGGCTTGGCGTAGAATGTCTTTCCCGCTGGCTTACCACGGCCAACGGACTTTCCAGACTGATTGGGGTTGTTGTTCTGGGGACACTCTCGACTCTAGTGACCTGGCTCTCCACACTTGAAACATGTCACAACATTGGGGCGTGGAGCAGCACTAGCAGCGCGGCCACCATAGGGCTTAGACAGTGCAAAGTGCTGGTTGGGGCGAGGCGCCTCAAAGGATGGCCTCGGGATGAACCTGGGTGGCAGTGCCGTGCTTGGGATCCACACCCGGCGCTTTTGAGATCCAGAGCCGGATGAAGAGCCAAAATCACGAGAGTGCTTGCGTGAAGCGTCATAGTCAGACTGGTCTGTCTTAGCACTGATGGCTTTATTGACCAACTTCTGAAAGGAGGTGCACTCGTGCAGACGAAGATCGCGGCGAAGCTCAGGGCTAAGTCCCTTGCGGAACCTTGCCTGCTTCTTAGCGTCGGTGGATACCTCTTCAGGAGCATATCGTGCCAGATTCCCAAATTCACGACTATATGCATCCACAGTCAGTCTTCCTTGGGTGAAATTGCAGAACTCTTCCCTCTTGCGATCTATGAGACCTTCCGGGATGTGATGCTCACAGAAAGCCTCACTGAATTCAGCCCAAGTAGTGATTTGGCTGACCAGGCACATAGCCTCAAAGTTTTCCCACCAAAGGCTAGCAGGGCCTTCGAGGTGATAGGCAGCATAGGTAACCTTATCAGCTTCGGCTACGTTGGCAGAACGTAGCTTGTGTGTGATGCTGCGGAGCCAATCATCCGCGTTGAGGGGCTCGACGGAATGATTAAACTTTGGTGGGTACAACTTGATAAAGTCATTGATTGACACCAAGTCATTTCGCTGATGGCATGCAGTGTTCTGCTCAATCCGCTCCAACAAGCGGTTAGTCTCACGCTTGTTTCTTTCCGCCTCCAGCATAACTTCGGCCAGAGAAGGCAGGTGAGGCAGATTTTCACCCCTAGCTGCACTGGCTCCCCCCTACTCCGGGGCAGCAGGGTTGCTGCGGGTGTTGACCATCCTAGGAAAAAACAAGACAACGATTTAGATAAGGATGGCACAAACTTGGCAAGGAAGTGCAGAATGTAATGGATAACATGGAATGCTAAGATGTTCATTGCACGACATGGTAATATAGAAACTGCCATAAATATACCATTGGTCATACACACCGTACATAGTTTAGTACAAGCCCAGGCTAGAGTACAACTACGGTGAAAGACATTACATCTCATCGGAGGCATTCCAAGCTCCTATACATTATTTTTCTACACCTCTGGAGCGTGATACACACCAAGTCGTATCCCACGGGTCACGCAGGACTGTGGAGAATACAACTATTACAGTACTAGTGAAACTACTACTAGCTCAGACGGCTCCGTAGTAATCCTCATAAAAGTCACCACCAAAGCCTGGAAGTGGAACATGATCATCTGGGAACATAAGGTCCTGCAGAGCCTGGGGACCATAGGGACTTGGATGTGGCCTCGGTCCCACAGGTGGTGGCAAACGGGGACCTCGAGGAGGGGTGATGCCTCCTACATCGCGCCACTCCATACAATATGGCAATCCAGACCGCACAGGGTACAGGTCCCTCATGTCCATGTATCCTGCCTGCACCGCAGGTGCAAACCGAGTCAAAGTGGTCCAATGATCAGAACGAGTGTGGAAAAGCTCCATATGCAAGGCCCGATTTTCACGGTCCTTATCCTCGAGCATCTCGGCAGTGGTGCGGAGTAGTGACTGCTCATGTGTAGAGTCATAGTACAAAGCCTGATAGTACCCCTGTGCTCTAGGAAGTGAGGCTGGCATGTAATGGAAGTCGGTGTTCTGAAGCAAGGCAGTCCTGGCTCGAATGATAGTCATCATTGAATAGGCTGCATCCTACACAGACATCTCAATAGTGACCCCAAGTCCATAGGAACAGTGAAGGGGCTCAGTGGCTCCAGGATAAGAGGGATATATCCTGACGGTACAAAGGTACTGGCTTTGGTTGAAGCCTCTGAACTGCTCCTTGACGGTATATTCCGGTACCACCGATAGCCTGACTCAACCATCACTCAAACCAACATGGCCGTGTGGCCGGGCACATCATGGCACCGGGTCAGACGAACCACTTGGTTCTGCGAACGGATGGCCATCTGAAAGCACAGAATAATGCAAATGCATTAGAATTTTCTAGGGGAAATCGGACAACATAACGGCTGTAAATGCTCAGAAAAAGATTTGAGACATCCACAACAGTTTGCAATACCACTCAACAACATCATATCAAGGTTCTGATTCAACTGACAACATACTAAAAGTAGTAGAAACTGTACTGAGGCTTGTAACAACAATCCTATAACCTACTACGGATTAGTAACACGTGAACCTGATAGAAGGGGAGAGCCTAGTTCTTAACCCACGTAGAATGAGAAGAGAATGACTCAGATCAGAGGCATAAGGTAAAGGAGTAAAAGAGCCTTACGTTCCCTCCCACAATCAATTCCCCTACATATAACTAAAGCATTTCTAGACGACATCGACCAGTTTGGCTCAATGAACCTACAAGCAGTCCGGCTCTGATGCCAACGCTGTCAGGACCCCAATTCCAAGTCACATCGATCTAGCCGGTAACACCTCATATCACATTGCGGCCTCACGCACGATATCCCCACGGGTGTTGCCTTACCATGGCCTGGGACCGTTTGCGCCTTTTGGCTCACGTATATGATAGTGTCGCTAGCATCCATATGACAGAGAACCCGGGCCGACATGGCTAGTCATGAATCCAAAGCGGCACAGACCTATGGAGACAGGCATACATGAATCAAATCGAGCATGTCGGTCATCAGCGAGTGAATCCGGGCTGTAGCACTGGGCTAACAGGATTTCGGGGAACCCGGGCTGTAGCAGGCTAGGTAGGACTCCGGAAGTCACCGCGTGACATTTCCCCGAAGGGACAGACATATGAATGAAGTGAAACACATGCCGGCCAGTCAAGTGTCCTGAGCAGTAGTGCTGGGCTAGCAGGACTCCGGTGAACCAGGCTGTAGCGGACTACTATGGCTCGAGGAGCACTAGACTACATTTCCCCATAAGAGAGGCTGCCAAGGATAAACAACCAGATTGTTGGATCCCACACATACCAAGCATTTCAATCATACACACAATATGCTCGATATGTGCAAATACAACATGGCACCACAACAAACTCTACAACTCAAGTACTTTATTTAAAGGCTCCAGAGAGCCATACATAACATGTTCATACAGGTAGGGGTCACATGACCCGGCACTCAAGTCATACAAGCACACAAGCACACGCAGAAGCAAATAGTCTGGGTACAGACACTAGAACAAAAGAAGGCTTGTCGAAGCCTGTCTATCTACATAGGGCCCTCCATGGCCAGGATCACCACCTGGGTGGCAAGTTACTCATCGACGTCGAGATCTACATAAAACCCATCGGAGGGGGCGGTGTTGTCATCTGAAAATAGTAATTAAAGCAAACATGAGTACAAAGGTACTCAGCAAGTCTTACAACAGAACCTACTATACATGCTCATTCTCAAGAAGGTGGTGGAGTTATTGCAGCAAGCCAGCTATGACTCTTGGCTAAGCTATCCTATGAGACACCACTAGTAAAATAGTTTTCGCACACGAGTCCACTAATCACCAACACAATACTCCACCGGGGATCCTCCCTCGTCATCCTATGAGAGGGCCATCCTCGGTACTCACACTTATCTTGAGTCTTTTAGTAGTAACCATTAACTTGGCTATGAACTGTATAGGCAACAAAGTAGTCCTTTACCACGGACGCGGCTATTCAAATAGATGATGTTAAATCTGCAGGGGTGTACTTCTTCATACACGCTCTCACCACTTACCGTCGTTTACACGACATGTACTCGTCAACCTTCAAGCGGAAGCCCAACGAGGGTGTCGGCCACGGCCTACCTAAACACTCAAGTCTCTAGTCTAGGTTTATCGCCTATCCAGGTTCCATCCGCAGGGAGTCCGGCCGAGGTTTCCACATACGGCCCCGAACGATGTGAACAGGGTCCCGAGACGCCAAACGGGCGCCCGGCATACCCGGCCACGGTGTATCTCCCGCAACATAGCCCACCCCTGGGGTCAGCGCTACGCACGGCCGCCAGCACATAACCTACAAACACCAGAAACTAGTTACAACTCCTGGACAGAGTACTAGGGTGATTAAGAAGCCGAGAGGGTCCATTGGTTTCGGGCCCAATGTATGGTAGTAACTGAATCTTAAATCACACATACAGATCTCAATTCTTAGGGACGGCCTCAATGAAACAACCCACCATGTACTCCTACATGGCCTCTCATCGATACCTTTACCAGATCATGTTCAACACATCACTCACATTATCGACATAATCATTTCACTCTAGCCCATCGCCCAGATGAACCAGACCTGACACAACTCTAAGCATAGCAGGCATAGCAAGGTAGGAAACACATACATGGCTCAATCAACTCCTACACATGCTAGTGGGTTTCATGTAGTTACTGTGGCAATGACAGGTCATGCAGAGGATAAGGGTTCAACTACCGTAGCACACAGCAGTTTGAAACATTGTTGTCTTAATGTAGTAAACGAGAGCAGAGGTGAGAACATGGGATTGTATCGATATGATCAATGGGTTTGCTTGCCTGATGGAGTAGTAGTAGGGTACTGCCCTTCAGTTGGATACTCGGAGATATCCTTGGAGGCAGAACCTACCACAAAAGACACCACAGAATATAATCAACACATGGCAATATGCAACAATATGATGCATGCTATGACATGGCAAAATGATGTGTCCTGCCTAATGCAATGTGAAACAAGTTGAAATGGTCCATTTGAATCAAAGATTCAAATGGAAGCTTAAGTTCTTATGCATAATAAGTGTATTATCTTGTTTCACCTAAACAGCAAGGTTAGAGTGTTTTGTCATGCATGAAACCATTACATATGGAAAGATTGAATTTTTCTGATCATTTTTCATATATAATTTGTTTGATTTGGAGCTATGGTTGATTTTCTATGATTTTTAGAAGTTTTGGCTATTTTCTGGAATTTCCTATATAAGAATAAATCCAGAAAATAAATAATTGCGTCAGCACTGCGCCATTGTGACGTCAGCGAGTCAAAGGCGCCAGCCCAGGTCAAACCTGACGGCTGGGACCCACACGTCAGTGTCTTAGCTAACTAACAGAATTAAGTTAGTACTAACTAAACTGTCAGTGGGGCCTGGGCCCGCATGTCAGTGACCTAAACTAACTAAAATTATTTAGCGCTAACCCTAGGTTAATTAGCAGAGGGGGGCCCACTTGTCATAGACTCAGGGGAGTCAAGCTGGGCCCACCCAGACAAAGTCAACGGGTCAAACCCGCCGGCGTTTAGCCGCCGACGAGGCCAGACGCGGCGGAGGGCTTCGGAAAACGCCCACAGGCGACCATTTGCGCGGCGGAGAGGCTCTACGCATTGCTGGGAGCAAGGCGCAATGTTTGGTGGCAGTGGTTGGGCTCGGGGTTGCCGGAAAAGGCGCCGGTGACGAGTTTGGCGACGGTCGGAGTCGGGTGAAGATGAACCTGAGGCTACGGGGCACGGCGAGGCATGTGGGTTGGTGTGTTGGGCTCCTGGGGATGCAGTGAGCATGTTGGACGCCGTGGTGTGGCCAGTGGGTGGCTGGAGCATCGTCGGCGACGAGCTCCGCGGCGGCGCGTGCGGGTGAGCTACATGCGGTCGCTACGGGGCTCGAGAGGGAGGACGGAGAGGATAGGGGGGTGGCCAGGCTCACGGTGGTTGCAACGGAGCTGACGACAAGGTCGGGGACGGCCTGTTGTGGCGGTGACGGCGGAGGGGATCTCCGGCGGTGGTCGACGAAGACAGGGTCGGTGGAGGCGGTGTAGGGCGTGCGAGCGCTCGGGGCTCGGCCTGCTCGACGTAGTCGACAACGGCGGAGTGAACGGACACGGTGGCACGGCACGGGGACGACGGTGGCTACGGCTACGGCGGCAAGACGGCGGCGGCTACGTCGGTCATGGATTCGGGGGAGCGAGGGAGAGAGCAGGGGGAAGAGTGAGGTGTCTAGGGGGTTGGGGCGGCGCCGCGGAGGCGTTTCGAGGCGTCGCGCTGGCGCGGGCGAGGGCAGGCAGGCAGGGAGGTGGCGTGGCGAGCTCAGCGGCATCGCGGTGTCCCTCCTTTGCCTACTGGCAGAGGTCGGTGATGACTGGCACAGGCCAGATGGGCCGGGCCAGCTAGGTAAGTGGCCTCTGGCCTCTCTCTCTCTCTCTCTCTTTCTAAATTGCTTTCTGTTTTCTAATTTTCTACAACTGTTGGGCTTTATTAAAAATACTAAAATGTTTCCAGAAATCCTGAGAATAATTATAGGCTCTGTTTAGATTATTTCCAACATCCCACACTTATTTCCAGAATTATTTGAGCATTTAAAATATTTTATAGTATTTAAATGCCCAAATTCAAATACTTATGATTTAATTCAAAAATCCAGAATGTCCTAGAAAAGAGTGCACCATTTTTGCCAGGGGTTTTAGCCCAATCCAGAAATGATGAACATTTTGTGAAGGGCATTTTGGGTTCATTGAAACCAATTTTAGTAAACCCTAGTTGGTTTAAGGGGGTGCTGGGGGTTCTGTTATCCCCATTTCATCTTTCTGGGAGAATTAAACATGATGCAAACACTCTAATGCATGAACTTGCTAGGGTGTGACAAGTAGTAGCGCGGGTTTAATGCCTACTAGTAGCGCGGGAAACCACGCTACTACTATGGCGCTACAGCTATTCCTTAGCAGTAGCGCGTGCGGCACACACTACTGCTAAGACATATAGCCGCAGCGCGTGTTTACTACAGCGCTACTACTAATCTAACTAGTAGTAGCGTGTTTCCTGTCCATCGCTACTAGTATTCTGTTTTCATTTTTTTAGTGTATTTATACGCCGTTATACAAATTTTGGTACAATACCAATTATGAGGTTGTTATATCATTATGTTCATAACAGTGTCAGAAATGAAGGTGGATTAGGTTCAAGTGGATGCAACATGTGGTGTATGTCGAAAGTATACTACTAATCCAAACTTGATCTAGTTTGGACTAGTAGTACTTTCGATGTGCACCACATGTTGCCTCCACTTGAATCTAATCTGCCAACACAAGCTATGTAATCATCATCATAGTCATTGCAAGCAACACTAGCTATTTAATCATCATAGTCATAGTGTAGCACATCATCAACTTCAAACTCATTCTAGCTAGCTAATCACCACCAACACTAGCTACGGTAGCTATCTAATCACCGCCAACACTAGCTAATAATAATAATCATAGTCATTACCACCAACACTAGCTATTTAATCATCATAATCAATGTGTAGCACATCATCATCTTCAAACTCATTCTAACTAGCTAATCACTCCTACTGCTCTCTCTTAGGTAAAATAGCATAAAACATGTGTAGCACTCCTGCTTCATCATATTGGGGCATGTAGATGAACCTGTCTCGTAATTGTGGGCTGCGCTTCTGTTGCCCCCTAGTACTTCTCTGCGATCCTTCATAATTTTGCTCCAATCTTTGACTATTAAGACTTCCTTGCTTTGAGAAATACTGAATGCACTAAAGTGCAATGTAGGATGTCTTGGCCGTAAACTAACCATTCTCATGCGACCTTTAGTCTCGATCCAATGAGGCACAACATTCATCGAAAGTCCCTATTGAAGAACATCGTAGTAACATACTTATCAATGAAGTTTAGCTTAAAAAATAATGTATGCAAAAGATGCACTGAGGACAAATAGTAAAAATCTTACCATTTTTCCTAAATAGATGTGACCGTAGTTCAATACGAACACTGTTGGTCGCACGTTTTGAGTACTAAGATTTTTAAGTGCAGGAAAATAATTTGTCTTGACGGCATCAAGATCCCGAAGCCATGAAACATAATGACCTATCTCCTCGCAGTTTAGTGCTGCCCCGGGACAGTGGATGGTTGATACGTCTCCAACGTATCTATAATTTTTGATTGCTCCATGCTATATTATCTACTATTTTGGGCAATATTGGGCTTTATTTTCCACTTTTATATTATTTTTGGGACTAACCTATTAACCGGAGGCCCAGCCCAGATTTGCTGTTTTATGCCTATTTCAGTGTTTCGAGGAAAAGGAATATCAAACGGAGTCGAAACGGAGCGAAATCAACTAGAGAAGTTATTTTTGGAAGGAAAGCAACCTAGGGAACTTGGAGTGCACGTTAGGGGAGACAAGGGCTGCCCACGAGGGTGGGGGCGCGCCCATCCCCTAGGGCGCCCCCCTGCCTCATGGGGCCCCCGTGGCTCCTCCGACGTACTTCCTGCACCCATATATATCATCGTACCCTAAAACTTCTAGAACGGAGATTAGATCGGGAGTTCCGCCGCCAGAAGCCTCCGTAGCCACCAAAAACCAATCTAGACCCGTTCCGGCACCCTGCCGGAGGGGGCAATCCCTCTCCGGTGGCCATCTTCATCATCCCCGTGCTCTCCATGACGAGGAAGAAGTAGCTCCCCCTCAGGGCTGAGGGTATGTACCAGTAGCTATGTGTTTGATCTCTCTCTCGTGTTCTTGATTTGGCACGATCTTGATGTATCGCGAGCTTTGCTATTATAGTTGGATCCTATGTTTCTCCTCCCCCTCTTCTCTCTTGTAATGAATTGAGTTTCCCCTTTGAAGTTATCTTATCAGATTTAGTCTTTATAGATTTGAGAACACTTTATGTATGTCTTGCCGTGCGTATCTGTGGTAACAATGGGATACCACGTGATTCACTTGATGTATGTTTCGGTGATCAACTTGCGGGTTCCGCCCATGAACCTATGCATTGGGGTTGGCACACGTTTTCATCGTGATTCTTCGGTAAGAACTTTGGGGCACTCTTTGAGGTCCTTTGTGTTGGTTGTATAGATGAATCTGAGATTGTGTGATGCATATCGTATAATCATACCCACGGATACTTCAGGTGACATTGGAGTATCTAGGTGACATTAGGGTTTTGATTGATTTGTATCTTAAGGTGTTATTCTAGTACGAACTCTAGGGATGTTTGTGACACTTATAGGAATAGCCCAACGGATTGATTGGAAAGAATAACTTTGAGGTGGTTTCGTACCCTACCATAATCTCTTTATTCGTTCTCTGCTATTAGTGACTTTGGAGTGACTCTTTGTTGCATGTTGAGGGATTGTTATGTGATCCAATTATGTTAGTATTGTTGAGGGAACTTACACTAGCGAAAGTATGAACCCTAGGCGTTGTTTCCTAGCATTGCAATACCGTTTACGCTCACTTTTATCATTCGTTACCTTGCTGTTTTTACAATTTCAGATTACAAATACCTTTACCTACTATCCATATACCACTTGTTTCACCATCTCTTTGCCGAACTAGTGCACCTATACAATTTACCATTGTATTTGGTGTGTTGGGGACACAAGAGACTCTTTGTTATTTGGTTGCAGGGTTGCTTGATAGAGACCATCTTCATCCTACGCCTCCTACGGATTGATAAACCTTAGGTTATCCACTTGAGGGAAATTTGCAAATGTCCTACAAACCTCTGCACTTGGAGGCCCAACAACGTCTACAAGAAGAAGGTTGTGTAGTAGACATCAAGCTCTTTTCTGGCGCCGTTGCCGGGGAGGTTAGCGCTTGAAGGTATATCTTTAGATCTTGCAATCGAGTCTTTTAGTTTCTTGTTTTATCACTAGTTTAGTTTATAAAAGAAAATTACAAAAAAATGGAATTGAGTTTGTCTCATACGCTTCACCTTTTTAATATCTTTCGTGAGTATGATGGAAAGGATAATTGTGCTCAAGTGCTAGAAGAAGAAATCTATAAAATGTTTGGCACTAAATATTTGAATGATGAGCATGATTGCAATGTTGTTAGTATGAATTATTTGAATATCCATGATGCTGATGATGATTGCACTAGTTATGATGAAAATACCTCCTATAAACATGTCAATTTTTGTGGAGTAGACTGGGTTTGCAAGTACACACCAAATAGGAAAGATAGATATTGCAAGATGCATAAGTACTTAGAAACCAAATTGTTGCAAGAAGAGCTAGATGAATGTGTTGAAAATTTAAGATATCTTACCCATACTTGCGAACTTTGCAATGAACATGGTCATATAAATATCAAATGCAAATTGTTTCATGACCGTATCGTGTCCAAAAATTGTGATGACTTGATTTCCCTTGCACATCATAATGAACTTAGTTTGCTCTTGGGTTATGAAGAAATGAAATGTATAACTGAGGGTATTCCAAAATTTAATCTCGATAAACTTCTTGGTTTTGATCTAGAGAAGATTTTATATGTATTGTGCGGTGAATTGCATTGAAAATCCTTATATTGCCATTTACATAAAGAAAAGAAAACAAATAGAAGATGAAGAGAATGCTAACGAAAGGGAAGAGACTTCCCAATATTCTCCTATTATTTCTGATGATGAATCAGGTAACGAAGAGGATCCCTCTATTCAACCAATCTCATTAATAAGGAGCTCCAAAAAGAGGATTGAACCCACGCATGATGTGGTGAAGAAGAAGAAAAGAAAAAGGAAGAGAGGTAAAAAGATATTTCTCCCAAATAATGCTGCTCCTATTACTATTGTGCCTCATGAAAATATAATTGTGGAAGATAATGATACTTCTTATGATATTGAAAATCTTTTTGGCACTTGCTTGGAAGAATATAATAATTGCTATACTATCGGTGCTATCTATACTATTAATGATGAGAGTGGTTATGCTTATGATATGAAAAGGCCCAAGCTTGGGGAAGCTATGTTTGATGAGGATGACATATTTGAGAATATATTTGCTGCAATTAATGTTTGTCCCAAGCTTGGGGAAGGTATGATTAATGAAGATGATATTTTTAGTCTCCCAAGCTTTGATGAGCAAATTTATTATGATGATAGCATGCCTCCTATTTATGATGATTATGTTGATGAAAGTGGTTTCGGAGAGGTCACGACTTTATTTAGTAATGATTCCTCTATTCCGGAAGAGGTTCCAATTGATTATGAGAACAAAGTTGCTATCTATGATGATTATTGTGATGACTTATATGCTATAAAGAATAATGATATCCATGAAACTTGTCATCATGATTTTAGTTTTCAATTGGATTATGCCTCACATGATAATTATTTTGTTGAGTTTGCTCCCACTATTATTCATGAGAAGTATTTTGCTTGTGTGGAGAGTAGTAAAATTTCTATGCTTGTAGATAATGAAAAGAATGCTTTAGGTGCTGGTTATATTGTTAAATTTATTCATGATCCTACTGAAAATTATTATGAGGGAGGAATATATGCTTGTAGGAATTGCAATAATATCAAGTTTCCTCTCTATGTGCTTAAAATTTTGAAGTTATGCTTGTTTTACCTTCCTATGCAAGTTGATTCTTGTTCCCATAAGTTGTTTTCTCACAAAATTCCTATGCATAGGAAGTGGGTTAGACTTAAATGTGCTAGTCATATTCTTCATGATGCTCTCTTTATGCTTCAATTCTTATCCTTTATGTGAGCATCATTGAAATCATCATGCCTAGCTAGGGGCATTAAACGACATCGCTTGTTGGGAGGCAACCCAATTTTATTCTTGTTCCTTGCTTTTTGTTCCTGTTTAGTAATGAATAATTCATCTAGCCTATGTTTAGATGTGGGTTTATGCTTTTAATTAGTGTTTGTGCCAAGTAGAACCTTTGGGAAGACTTGGGTGAAGTCTTGTTGATCATGCTGTAAAAAACAGAAACTTTAGCGCTCACGAGAATTGATGCCATTTTTTATTGGAGAGTGATATTTAGTTAATTATTTTTGCAGATTATTAATATGTAAATTCCTCAGGTCCAGAAATTTATGTGAGAATTTTATGAGTTCCATAAGTATACGTTTGATTCAGATTACTACAGACTGTTCTGTTTTGACAGATTCTGTTTTTCATGTGTTGTTTGCTTATTTTGATGAATCTATGGCTAGTAAAATAGTTTATAAACCATAGACAAGTTGGAATACAGTAGGTTTAACACCAATATGAATTTAGAATGAGTTCATTACAGTACCTTATGATGGTGATTTGCTTTCTTATACTAACGGAGCTTACGAGTTTTCTGTTAAGTTTTGTGTTGTGAAGTTTTCAAGTTTTGGGTAAGGATTCGATGGACTATGGAATAAGGAGTGGCAAGAGCCTAAGCTTGGGGATGCCCAAGGAACCCCAAGGTAATATTCAAGGACAACCAAGAGCCTAAGCTTGGGGATGCCCCGGAAGGCATCCCCTCTTTCATCTTCGTTCATCGGCAACTTTACTTGGAGCTATATTTTATTCACCACATGATATGTGTTTTTCTTGGAGCATCAATTTATTTTGTTTGAATTTTCTTGATTTTATTTAGAAAAATGTTTTGCATCTTTTATTTCAATAAAATTGGCATTGATAGCCTTTACTATGCCTATGTTACAAGTATACATGTTGCTGTTTGAAAACAGAAAGTTTACTGCTGTTGCAATAATTCCCTAGAAAATTCAGAATGCGATAAAATGTTTAAACCTTTTGAATATTAAGATATGATAAATTTACTACAGTGGGAATTTTATTTCATAATTTTTTGATCTAGGGAAGTATGGATGTTGTAGCATTCTTTACAGACTATCTTGTTTAGGCAGATTGCTGTTATGTTTGCATTGTTTGCATATGTTTGCTTCTTTAATGATTCTATTTGAGGATAGGACTATTAAATATGCAGAGACATTTAGTATGAAATGTTGAATAATAATTTTAGTGATTTGCTACAGTAGAGTATGATAAGGTTTTGGCAATGGTTTATACTAACTTATCTCACGAGTCCTTGTTGAGTTTTGTGTGGATGAAGCTTTTGAGATTTAGGGAGACGGTGATATGAGAGGAATTAAGGAGATAGAAAAGCTCAAGCTTGGGGATGCCCAAGGCACCCAAAGATAATATTTCAAGAAGTCTCTAGCGTCTAAGCTTGGGGATGTCCCGGTTGGCATCCCACCTTTCTTCTTCAACAACTATCGGTTAGTATCGGTTGATCCTAAGTTTTTGCTTCTTCACATGATGTTTGTGAAGGAAATATGCCCTAGAGGCAATAATAAAGTTATTATTTATTTCCTTATATCATGATAAATGTTTATTATTCATGCTAGAATTGTATTAACCGGAAACATAATACATGTGTGAATACATAGACCAACAGAGTGTCACTAGTATGCCTCTACTTGACTAGCTCGTTAATCAAAGATGGTTATGTTTCCTAACCATGAACAAAGAGTTGTTATTTGATTAACGAGGTCACATCATTAGTAGAATGATCTGATTGACATGACCCATTCCATTAGCTTAGGACCCGATCGTTTAGTATGTTGCTATTGCATTCTTCATGACTTATACATGTTCCTATAACTATGAGATTATGCAACTCCCGTTTACCGGAGGAACACTTTGGGTACTACCAAATGTCACAACGTAACTGGGTGATTATAAAGGAGTACTACAGGTGTCTCCAATGGTAGATGTTGGGTTGGCGTATTTCGAGATTAGAGTTTGTCACTCCGATTGTCGGAGAGGTATCTCTGGGCCCTCTCGGTAATGCACATCACATAAGCCTTGCAAGCACTGCAACTAATATGTTAGTTGTGAGATGATGTATTACGAAACGAGTAAAGAGACTTGCCGGTAACGAGATTGAACTAGGTATTGGATACCGACGATCGAATCTCGGGTAAGTAACATACCGATGACAAAGGGAACAACGTATGTTGTTATGCGGTCTGACCGATAAAGATCTTCGTAGAATATGCAGGAGCCAATATGGGCATCCAGGTCCCGCTATTGGTTATTGACCGGAGACGTGTCTCGGTCATGTCTACATTGTTCTCGAACCGTAGGGTCCGCACGCTTAACGTTACGATGACAGTTATTATGAGTTTATGCATTTTGATGTACCGAAGGTTGTTCGGAGTCCCGGATGAGATCACGGACATGACGAGGAGTCTCGAAATGGTTGATACGTAAAGATTGATATATTGGAAGCCTATGTTTGGACATAGGAAGTGTTCCGGGTGAAATCGGGATTTTACCGGAATACCGGGAGGGTTACCGAAACCCCCCGGGAGACTAATGGGCCTATTGGGCCTTAGTGGAAAATAGAAAAGGGGCAGCCCACAGCCTGGCCGCGCCCCCCCCCTTCCCCAAGTCCTAGTAGGACTAGGAGAAGGGGCCGGCCCCCCTCTCTCTCCTTTCCCCCTTGAGAGTCCTAGTTGGAATAGGATTGGAGGGGGGAGTCCTACTCCCGGTAGGAGTAGGACTCCCCCTGCGCCTCCCTCTCTCTGGCCGGCCAGCCCACGTCCCTCCAACCTTTATATACGGGGGCAGGGGACACCCCAAGACACACAAGTTGATCCTTGAGATCGTTCCTTAGCCGTGTGCGGTGCCCCTTGCCACCAAATTCCACCTCGATCATACCGTTGTAGTGCTTAGGCGAAGCCCTGCATCAGTAGTACATCAAGATCGTCACCACGCCGTCGTGCTGACGAAACTCTTCCTCGATGCTTTGCTGGATAGGAGCCCGAGGATCGTCATCGAGCTGAACGTGTGCTAAGAACTCGGAGGTGCCGGAGTAACGGTGCTTGGATCGGTCGGATCGGGAAGAAGACGTACGACTACTTCCTCTACGTTGTGTGATCGCTTCCGCAGTCGGTCTGCATTGGTACGTAGACAACACTCTCCCCTCTCATTGCTGTGCATCACCATGATCTTGCGTGTGCGTAGGAAAATTTTCGAAATTACTACGATCCCCAACAGTGGCATCCGAGCCTAGGTTTTGTGGTTTGATGTTATTTGCACGAGTAGAACACAAGTGAGTTGTGGGCGATACAAGTCATACTGCCTACCAGCATGTCATACTTTGGTTCGGCGGTATTGTTGGGTGAGACGATCCGGACCAACCTTACGCGTACTCTTACGCGAGACCGGTTCCCTCGACGTGCTTTGCACATAGATGGCTTGCGGAAGACTGTCTCTCCAACTTTAGTTGAACCAAGTGTGACTACGCCCGGTCCTTGAGAAGGTTAAAACGGAGTCTATTTGACGAACTATCATTGTCGTTTTGATGCGTAGGTGAGATGAGTTCTTACTTAAGCCCGTAGCAGCCACGTAAAACTTGCAAAAACAAAGTAGAGGACGTCTAACTTGTTTTTGCAGGGTATGTTGTGATGTGATATGGTCAAGGCATGATGCTGATTTTATTGTATGAGATGATCATGTTTTGTAACCAAGTTATCGGCAACTGGCAGGAGCCATATGGTTGTCGCTTTATTGTATGCAATGCAATCGCGATGTAATGCTTTACTTAATTACTAAGCGGTAGTGATAGTCGTGGAAGCATAAGATTGGCGAGACGACAACGATGCTACGATGGAGATCAAGGTGTCGAGCCGGTGACGATGGTGATCATGACGGTGCTTCGGAGATGGAGATCACAAGCACAAGATGATGATGGCCATATCATATCACTTATATTGATTGCATGTTATGTTTATCCTTTTATGCATCTTATCTTGCTTTGATTGATGGTAGCATTATAAGAGATCTCTCACTAAATTATCAAGAAGTGTTCTCCCTGAGTATGCACCGTTGCCAAAGTTCGTCGTGCCCAGACACCACGTGATGATCGGGTGTGATAAGCTCTACGTCCAAATACAACGGGTGCAAAACAGTTGCACACGCAGAATACTCAGGTTATACTTGACGAGCCAAGCATATACAGATATGGCCTCGGAACACGGAGGCCGAAAGGTCGAGCGTGAATCATATAGTAGATATGATCAACATAACGATGTTCACCATTGAAAACTACTCCATCTCACGTGATGATCGGTTATGGTTTAGTTGATTTGGATCACGTGATCACTTAGAGGATTAGAGGGATGTCTATCTAAGTGGGAGTTCTTAAGTAATTTGATTAACTGAACTTAAACTTATCATGAACTTAGTACCTGATAGTATCTTGCTTGTTTATGTTGATTGTAGATAGATGGCTCGTGCTGTTGTTCCGTTAAATTTTAATGCGTTCCTTGAGAAAGCAAAGTTGAAAGATGATGGTAGCAATTACACGGACTGGGTCTGTAACCTGAGGATTATCCTCATTGCCGCACAGAAGAATT
The DNA here is from genome assembly GCA_034509565.1 of Triticum monococcum. NCBI lineage: Eukaryota > Viridiplantae > Streptophyta > Magnoliopsida > Poales > Poaceae > Triticum > Triticum monococcum. Next base: position 57,122,755 of record CM067846.1, on the reverse strand, counting down.
ACGTCCTGGAAGCACCGCTGGGTGACAGGCCTGCTGCTGGAGCAACGCCAGATGTTATGAACGTCTGGCAGAGCAAAGCTGATGACTACTCGATAGTTCAGTGTGCCATGCTTTACGGCTTAGAATCGGGACTTCAACGACGTTTTGAACGTCATGGAGCATATGAGATGTTCCAAGAGTTGAAGTTGATATTTCAAGCAAATGCCCGAATTGAGAGATATGAAGTCTCCAATAAGTTCTATAGCTGCAAGATGGAGGAGAACAGTTCTGTCAGTGAGCATATACTCAAAATGTCTGGGTATAATAATCACTTGATTCAGATGGGAGTTAATCTTCCAGATGATTGCTTCATTGACAGAATTCTCCAATCACTGCCACCAAGCTACAAGAGCTTCGTGATGAACTATAATATGCAAGGGATGAACAAGACTATTCCCGAGCTCTTCGCAATGCTGAAAGCTGCGGAGGTAGAAATCAAGAAGGAGCATCAAGTGTTGATGGTTAGCAAAACCACTAGTTTCAAGAAAAAGGGCAAAGGGAAGAAGAAGGGAAACTTCAAGAAGAACAGCAAGCAAGTTGCTGCTCAAGAGAAGAAACCCAAGTCTGGACCTAAGCCTGAAACTGAGTGCTTCTACTGCAAGCAGACTAGTCACTGGAAGCGGAACTGCCCCAAGTATTTGGCGGATAAGAAGGATGGCAAAGTGAACAAAGGTATATGTGATATACATGTGATTGATGTGTACCTTACTAGAGCTCGCAGTAGCACCTGGGTATTTGATACTGGTTCTGTTGCTAATATTTGCAACTCGAAACAGGGACTACGGAATAAGCGGACGCTAGCAAAGGACGAGGTGACGATGCGCGTGGGAAACGGTTCCAAAGTCGATGTGATCGCGGTCGGCACGCTACCTCTACATCTACCTTCGGGATTAATATTAGACCTAAATAATTTTTATTTGGTGCCAGCGTTGAGCATGAACATTATATCTGGATCTTGTTTGATGCGAGACGGTTATTCATTTAAATCAGAGAATAATGGTTGTTCTATTTATATGAGTAATATCTTTTATGGTCATGCACCTTTGAAGAGTGGTCTATTCTTGTTGAATCTCGATGATAGTGATACACATATTCATAATGTAGAAGCCAAAAGATGCAAAGTTAATAATGATAGTGCAACTTATTTGTGGCACTGCCGTTTAGGTCATATCGGTGTAAAGCGCATGAAGAAACTCCATACTGATGGGCTTTTGGAACCACTTGATTATGAATCACTTGGTACTTGCGAACCGTGCCTCATAGGCAAGATGACTAAAACACCGTTCTCCGGTACTATGGAGAGAGCAACAGATTTATTGGAAATCATACATACCGATGTATGTGGTCCGATGAACATTGAGGCTCGTGGCGGATATCGTTATTTTCTCACCTTCACAGATGATTTAAGCAGATATGGGTATATCTACTTAATGAAACATAAGTCTGAAACATTTGAAAAGTTCAAAGAATTTCAGAGTGAGGTTGAAAATCATCGTAACAAGAAAATAAAGTTTCTACGATCTGATCGTGGAGGAGAATATTTGAGTTACGAGTTTGGTGTACATTTAAAAAATTGTGGAATAGTTTCGCAACTCACGCCACCCGGAACACCACAGCGTAATGGTGTGTCCGAACGTCGTAATCGTACTTTACTAGATATGGTGCGATCTATGATGTCTCTTACTGATTTACCGCTATCGTTTTGGGGTTATGCTTTAGAGACGGCCGCATTCACGTTAAATAGGGCACCATCAAAATCCGTTGAGACGACACCTTATGAACTATGGTTTGGCAAGAAACCAAAGTTGTCGTTTCTTAAAGTTTGGGGCTGCGATGCTTATGTGAAAAAGCTTCAACCTGATAAGCTCGAACCCAAATCGGAGAAATGTGTCTTCATAGGATATCCAAAGGAAACTATTGGATACACCTTCTATCACAGATCCGAAGGCAAGACTTTTGTTGCTAAATTCAGAAACTTTCTAGAGAAGGAGTTTCTCTCGAAAGAAGTGAGTGGGAGGAAAGTAGAACTTGACGAGGTAACTGTACCTGCTCCCTTATTGGAAAATAGTACATCACAGAAAACTGTTTCTGCGACACCTATACCAATTAGTGAGGAAGCCAATGATGATGATCATGAAACTTCAGGACAAGATACTACTGAACCACGTAGATCAACCAGAGTGAGATCTGCACCAGAGTGGTACGGTAATCCAGTTCTGGAAGTCATGCTACTAGATCATGATGAACCTACGAACTATGAAGAAGCGATGGTGAGCCCAGATTCCGCAAAGTGGCTTGAGGCCATGAAATCTGAGATGGAATCCATGTATGAAAACAAAGTATGGACTTTGGTTGACTTGCCCGATGATCGGCAAGCAATTGAGAATAAATGGATCTTCAAGAAAAAGACTGACGCTGACGGTAATATTACTGTCTATAAAGCTCGACTTGTCGCGAAAGGTTTTTGACAAGTTCAAGGGGTTGACTACGATGAGACCTTCTCACCCGTAGCGATGCTTAAGTCCGTCAGAATTATGTTAGCAATTGCCGCATTTTATGATTATGAAATATGGCAGATGGATGTCAAAACTGCATTCCTGAATGGATTTCTGGAAGAAGAGTTGTATATGATACAACCAGAAGGTTTTGTCGATCCAAAGGGAGCTAACAAAGTATGCAAACTCCAGTGATCCATTTATGGACTGGTGCAAGCATCTCGGAGTTGGAATAAACGCTTTGATAGTATGATCAAAGCATTTGGCTTTATACAGACTTTTGGAGAAGCCTGTATTTACAAGAAAGTGAGTGGGAGCTCTGTAGCATTTCTGATATTATATGTGGATGACATATTGCTGATTGGAAATGATATAGAATTTCTGGATAGCATAAAGGGATACTTGAATAAAAGTTTTTCGATGAAAGACCTCGGGGGAAGCTGCTTACATATTAGGCATAAAGATCTATAGAGATAGATCAAAACGCTTAATTGGACTTTCACAGAGCACATACCTTGACAAGATTTTGAAGAAGTTCAAAATGGATCAAGCAAAGAAAGGGTTCTTGCCTGTGTTACAAGGTGTGAAGTTGAGTCAGACTCAATGCCCGACCACTGCAGAAGATAGAGAGAAAATGAAAGATGTTCCCTATGCTTCAGCCATAGGCTCTATCATGTATGCAATGCTGTGTACCAGACCTGATGTGTGCCTTGCTATAAGTTTAGCAGGGAGGTACCAAAGTAATCCAGGAATGGATCACTGGACAGCGGTCAAGAACATCCTGAAATACCTAAAAAGGACTAAGGATATGTTTCTCGTATATGGAGGTGACAAAGAGCTCACCGTAAGAGGTTACGTTGATGCAAGCTTTGACACTGATCCGGACGATTCTAAATCGCAAACCGGATACGTGTTTACTTTAAACGGTGGAGCTGTCAGTTGGTGCAGTTCTAAACAAAGCGTCGTAGCGGGATCTACATGTGAAGCGGAGTACATAGCTGCTTCGGAAGCAGCAAACGAAGGAGTCTGGATGAAGGAGTTCATATCCGATCTAGGTGTCATACCTAGTGCATCGGGTCCAATGAAAATCTTTTGTGACAATACTGGTGCAATTGCTTTGGCAAAGGAATCCAGATTTCACAAAAGGACCAAACACATCAAGAGACGCTTCAACTCCATCTGGGATTTAGTCCAGGTGGGAGACATAGAGATTTGCAAGATACATACGGATCTGAATGTTGCAGACCCGTTGACTAAGCCTCTTCCACGAGCAAAACATGATTAGCACCAAGGCTCCATGGGTGTTAGAATCATTACTGTGTAATCTAGATTATTGACTCTAGTGCAAGTGGGAGACTGAAGGAAATATGCCCTAGAGGCAATAATAAAGTTATTATTTATTCCCTTATATCATGATAAATGTTTATTATTCATGCTAGAATTGTATTAACCGGAAACATAATACATGTGTGAATACGTAGACCAACAGAGTGTCACTAGTATGCCTCTACTTGACTAGCTCGTTAATCAAAGATGGTTATGTTTCCTAACCATGAACAAAGAGTTGTTGTTTGATTAACGAGGTCACATCATTAGTAGAATGATCTGATTGACATGACCCATTCCATTAGCTTAGCAGCCGATCGTTTAGTATGTTGCTATTGCTTTCTTCATGACTTATACATGTTCCTATAACTATGAGATTATGCAACTCCCGTTTACCGGAGGAACACTTTGGGTACTACCAAACGTCACAATGTAACTGGGTGATTATAAAGGAGTACTACAGGTGTCTCCAATGGTAGATGTTGGGTTGGCGTATTTCGAGATTAGAGTTTGTCACTCCGATTGTCGGAGAGGTATCTCTGGGCCCTCTCGGTAATGCACATCACATAAGCCTTGCAAGCACTGCAACTAATATGTTAGTTGTGAGATGATGTATTACGGAACGAGTAAAGAGACTTGCCGGTAACGAGATTGAACTAGGTATTGGATACCGACGATCGAATCTCGGGCAAGTAACATACCGATGACAAAGGGAACAACGTATGTTGTTATGCGGTCTGACCGATAAAGATCTTCGTAGAATATGTAGGAGCCAATATGGGCATCCAGGTCCCGCTATTGGTTATTGACCGGAGACGTGTCTCGGTCATGTCTACATTGTTCTCGAACCGTAGGGTCCGCACGCTTAACGTTACGATGACATTTATTATGAGTTTATGCATTTTGATGTACCGAAGGTTGTTCGGAGTCCCGGATGAGATCACGGACATGACGAGGAGTCTCGAAATGGTCGAGACGTAAATATTGATATATTGGAAGCCTATGTTTGGACATAGGAAGTGTTCCGGGTGAAATCGGGATTTTACCGGAATACCGGGAGGGTTACCGGAACCCCCCGGGAGACTAATGGGCCTATTGGGCCTTAGTGGAAAAGAGAAAAGGGGCAGCCCACAGCCTGGCCGCGCGCCCCCCCTTCCCCAAGTCCTAGTAGGACTAGGAGAAGGGGCCGGCCCCCCTCTCTCTCCTTTCCCCCTTGAGAGTCCTAGTTGGAATAGGATTGGAGGGGGGAGTCCTACTCCCGGTAGGAGTAGGACTCCCCCTGCGCCTCCCTCTCTCTGGCCGGCCAGCCCCCCTCCCTCCAACCTTTATATACGGGGGCAGGGGACACCCCAAGACACACAAGTTGATCCTTGAGATCGTTCCTTAGCCGTGTGCGGTGCCCCCTGCCACCAAATTCCACCTCGATCATACCGTTGTAGTGCTTAGGCGAAGCCCTGCGTCAGTAGTACATCAAGATCGTCACCACGCCGTCGTGCTGACGAAACTCTTCCTCGACGCTTTGCTGGATCGGAGCCCGAGGATCGTCATCGAGCTGAACGTGTGCTAAGAACTCGGAGGTGCCGGAGTAATGGTGCTTGGATCGGTCGGATCGGGAAGAAGACGTACGACTACTTCCTCTATGTTGTGTGATCGCTTCCGTAGTCGGTCTGCGTTGGTACGTAGACAACACTCTCCCCTCTCGTTGCTGTGCATCACCATGATCTTGCGTGTGCGTAGGAAAATTTTCGAAATTACTACGATCCCCAACAGTTTGATATTCTTAGATGTCATTTTATTTTGTTTTGCTTGCTGTTTGAATAAAGTATCAAGATCTGAAATTCTTAAATGTTAGAGAGTCTTCACATAGTTGCATAATTATTCGACTACTCATTGATCTTCACTTATATCTTTCGGAGTAGTTTGTCATTTGCTCTAGTGCTTCACTTATATCTTTTAGAGCATGGTGGTAGTTTTATTTTGAAGAAATAGATGAACTCTCATGCTTCACTTAGATTATTTTGAGAGTCTTAAATAGCATGGTAATTTGCTTAAAATCCTAATATGCTAGGCATCCAAGATGGATATAATAAAAATTTCTCATGAGTGTATTGAATACTAAGAGAAGTTTGATGCTTGATGATTGTTTTGAGATATGGAGGTAATAATATCAAAGTCATGCTAGTTGAGTAGTTGAAATTGACAAATGCTTGTGTTGAAGTTTGCAAATCCCGTATCATGCACGTATGGTAAACGTTGTGTAACAAATTTGAAACATGATGTGTTATTTGATTGTCCTCCTTATGAGTGGCGGTCGGGGACGAGCGATGGTCTTTTCCTACCAATCTACCCCCCTAGGAGCATGTGCGTAGTGCCAAGGTTTTTGATGACTTGTAGATTTTTGCAATAAGTATGTGAGTTCTTTATGACTAATGTTGAGTCCATGGATTATACGCACTCTCACCCTTCCATCCTTGCTAGCCTCTTCGGTACCGTGCATTGACCTCTTTCACACATAAAACTCCTTATATATTCCTCAAAACAGCCACCATACCTACCTATTATGGCATTTCCATAGCCATTCCGAGATATATTGCCATGCAACTTTCCACCATTCCATTATTATGACACGCTTCATCATTGTCATATTGCTTTGCATGATCATGTAGTTGACATCGTATTTGTGGCAAAGCCACCGTTCATAATTATTTCATACTTGTCACTCTTGATTCATTGCATATCCCGGTACACCGTCGGAGCCATCCGTATAGAGTCATACTTTTTCTAGTATCGAGTTGTAATCATTGAGTTATAAATAAATAGAAGTGTGATGATCATCATTCAATAGAGCATTGTCCCAAAAAAAATAGAAAGACCAAATAAAAAAAGGAAGGCCAAAAAAGGCCAAATAAAAAAAGAAAGGCCAAATAAAAATAAAAAAATAAAAAATAAAAGGGGCAATGTTACTATCCTTTTACCACACTTGTGCTTCAAAGTAGCACCATGATCTTCATAGTAGAGAGTCTCTCATATTATCACTTCCATATACTAGTGGGAATTTTCATTATAGAACTTGGCTTGTATATTCCAACAATGGGCCTACTCAAGTGCCCTAGGTCTTCATGAGCAAGCAAGTTGGATGCACACCCACTTAGTTTCTTTTGTTGAGCTTTCATACATTTATAGCTCTAGTGCATCCGTTGCATGGCAATCCCTACTCCTTGCATTAAGATCAATCGATGGGCATCTCCATAGCCCCTTGATTAGCCTCGTTGATGTGAGACTTTCTCCTTTTTTGTCTTATCCACATAACCCCCATCATTATATTCTATTCCACCCATAGTGCTATATCCATGGCTCGCGCTCATGTATTGCGTGAAAGTTTATGAGTTTGAAATTATTAAGGTATGAAACAATTGCTTGGCTTGTCATCAGGGTTGTGCATGATGAGAGCATTCTTGTGTGACGAAAATGGAGCATGACAAAACTATATGATCTTGTAGGGATGAACTTTCTTTGGCCATGTTATTTTGAGAAGACATAATTACTTAGTTAGTATGCTTGAAGTATTATTATTTTTATGTCAATATGAACTTTTGTCTTTAATCTTTCGGATCTGAATATTCATATCACAAGTAAGAAGAATTACATTGAAATTATGCCAACTAGCGTTCCACATCAAAAATTATCTTTTTATCATTTACCTACTCGAGGACGAACATGAATTAAGCTTGGGGATGCTTGATACGTCTCCAACGTATCTATAATTTTTGATTACTCCATGCTATATTATCTACTGTTTTGGGCAATATTGGGCTTCATTTTCCACTTTTATATTATTTTTGCGACTAAGCTATTAACCGGAGGCCCAGCCCAGATTTGCTGTTTTATGCCTATTTCAGTGTTTCGAGGAAAAGGAATATCAAACAGAGTCGAAACGGAACGAATCAACTGGAGAAGTTATTTTTGGAAGGAAAGCAACCTAGGGAACTTGGAGTGCACATCAGGGGAGACACGGGCTGCCCACGAGGGTGGGGGGGCGCGCACACCCCCCTAGGGCGCGCCCCCTGCCTCGTGGGGCCCCCATGGCTCCTCCGACGTACTTCCTGCACCCATATATATCGTCGTACCCTAAAACTTCTAGAACGGAGATTAGATCGGGAGTTCCGCCGCCAGAAGCCTCCGTAGCCACCAAAAACCAATCTAGACCCGTTCCGGCACCCTGCCGGAGGGGGCAATCCCTCTCTGGTGGCCATCTTCATCATCCCGGTGCTCTCCATGATGATGAGGGAGTAGCTCTCCCTCGGGGCTGAGGGTATGTACCAGTAGCTATGTGTTTGATCTCTCTCTCTCTCTCTCTCTCGTGTTCTTGATTTGGCACGATCTTGATGTATCGCGAGCTTTGCTATTATAGTTGGATCCTATGTTTCTCCTCCCCCTCTTCTCTCTTGTAATGAATTGAGTTTCCCCTTTGAAGTTATCTTATCGGATTGAGTCTTTATAGATTTGAGAACACTTTATGTATGTCTTGCCGTGCGTGTCTGTGGTGACAATGGGATACCACGTGATTCACTTGATGTATGTTTTGGTGATCAACTTGCGGGTTCCGCCCATGAGCCTATGCATAGGGGTTGGCACACGTTTTCGTCATGATTCTCTGGTATGAACTTTGGGGCACTCTTTGAGGTCCTTTGTGTTGGTTGAATAGATGAATCTGAGATTGTGTGATGCATATCGTATAATCATACCCACGGATACTTGAGGTGGCATTGGAGTATCTAGTTGACATTAGGGTTTTGGTTGATTTGTATCTTAAGGTGTTATTGTAGTACGAACTCTAGGGCTGTTTGTGACACTTATAGGAATAGCCCAATGGATTGATTGGAAAAAATAACTTTGAGGTGGTTTCGTACCCTACCATAATCTCTTCGTTCGTTCTCCGCTATTAGTGACTTTGGAGTGACTCTTTGTTGCATGTTGAGGGATAGTTATGTGATCTAATTATGTTAGTATTGTTGAGCGAACTTACACTAGCGAAAGTATGAACCCTAGGCCTTATTTCCTAGCATTGCAATACCGTTTACGCTCACTTTTATCATTTTTTATCATTTGTTTTTATAATTTCATATTACAAATACCTTTACCTACTATCCATATACCACTTGTTTCACCATCTCTTCGCCGAACTAGTGCACCTATACAATTTACCATTGTATTGGGTGTGTTGGGGACACAAGAGACTCTTTGTTATTTGGTTGCAGGGTTGCTTGAGAGAGACCATCTTCATCCTACGCCTCCTATGGATTGATAAACCTTAGGTCATCCACTTGAGGGAAATTTGCTACTGTCCTACAAACCTCTGCACTTGGAGGCCCAACAACGTCTACAAGAAGAAGGTTGTGTAGTAGACATCAACGGTCATGTCTACCAAGCGCCAGACATGTTTGCTTGAATGGAAATAAGCTGTCAATAGAAATTAGTTTTCAACTATTTTTGAATAAAGAATATCCAAGACATAAATATGGTTGAGAAACTCACATAGTGGTAGAATTGGAGGCGTATGCACATCGACCCAGATGTCTCTATTACCTTCAATATCATCTTCCAGATGAATATCAAAGGTGATAACCATATCAGGCTCAAATGCATAAGCCTTGCATAGTGCTTGCCAAGCTTTGCATTCAAAATAGGTGTAGGTGTCTGCATTGTATAATTTTGCGTCGAAAGTACAACCATGCTCGGTCTTCAAGTAAACTCTCTTTACCTCCATAGTTTTCATAGGACTGAAACCTATCTTATCCAAGACAAAAACTCTTGCATGGCAGGGGATACGCTAGTAGAACAGTAATTTTTTTTTAAATTATAAGTTGAAGCAAATGAAGCAGAAATCTTGCTTAATTACGAAAAAAGACTTGACTTACTGTATCCACTTCGAAGGTCTCGTCCATCTTGATGCTGAAGCGCCTATCATCAACTAGGAAGATTATGTCACATAGGCCGCGCTCATCTTCGTAGTATTCACAAATACCGAAATCCTTTTCGTCATCAAACATTTCCTATGTTCATAATTGAAACATTAATTGAAAATCGATCGAAGGCAACTAGCAGGAAACTCAACACATAAATCCGGGGCACTCGATATTTCCTACGTATTCTAGCACAAGTCATGCTTAAATTCACGAAAAAATCCGGCATGACCTTTGCTAAAATAGGACATATCGAGCGCCTGAAATTTGCTGGAATGAATATGAATCAACACTCCGGCAAAACATAGGCCACTCGGATTTTCCCAGCGATACAAAGATGTACATACACATACAATGATGCATGCTTAAACTTGCAATTCCATCCGGATCAATTATCATAAGCATTCGCACATGAGCTCACTGACTAAATAACGTAGTTCTACTCTATTCAACACACCGAGAAGTGGATAAAGAGGTGGACTTTTAGCTCACTGACTCGGGTGTAGAGGAAGTAGAGGTAGCTCGGATGACGATCACTCCAAGGAGACATGACTCTACAAAGCGTGCATATTCAACTAGTTCAACTAAGCACTTACTAAACATAAACTAGTTCTATTAATTTTCTTACTAAAAATAAACTAGTTCTATAGTAAAATTTTAATTAGATCATCAAATCTCATATACCTAAATTTTCTTACTAGAAATAGAATATTTCTATTAATTCAACTAGTTCAACTAAGCACTTACTATAAATAAAAATAATTATTTTTCTTACTAAAAAATAGTAAAAAAACTACATTATACAAGAACAGTACAAAAAAAGTTTAGGGTTTAGGAGAGATGGAGGGAGGAGGGGGTTGGGAGGAGGGAGGAGGAGGGAGGAGAGGGCCGGAGGAGGAGGGAGAAGGAGGGAGGTGATACGTCTCTGTCGTATCTATAATTTTTGATTGTTCCATGCCAATATTCTACAACTTTCATATACTTTTGGCAACTTTTTATACTATTTTTGGGACTAACATATTGATCTAGTGCCCAGTGCCAGTTCCTGTTTGTTGCATGTTTTTTGTTTCGCAGAATATCCATATCAAATAGAGTCCAAACGGGATAAAAACTGACGGAGATTTTTTTGGAATATATATGATTTTTGGGAAGAAAAATCCACGAGAGACGGTGCCCGAGGGAGGCACGAGGCAGGGGGGCGCGCCCCTGACCCACGTGGCCACCCCGTAAGGCGGTTGGTGCCCTTCTTTCGCCGCAAGAAAGCAAATTTCTGGATAGAGATCGTGTTAAAATTTCAGCCAATCGGAGTTACGGATCTCCGGTAATATAAGAAACGGTGAAAGGGAAGAATCTGGGAACGCAGAAACAGAGAGAGACAGAGAGGCAGATCCAATTTCGGAGGGGCTCTTGCCCCTCCCATGCCATGGAGACCAAGGACCAGAGGGGAAACCCTTCTCCCATCTAGGGAGGAGGTCAAGGAAGAATAAGAAGGAGGGTGGCCCTCTCCCCCTCGCTTCCGGTGGCACCGGAGTGCCATCGGGGGCCATCATCATCACCGCAATCTTCACCAACAACTTCACCGCCATCATCACCAACTCTTACCCCCTCTATGTAGCGGTGTAACCTCTCTCTTACCCGCTGTAATCTCTACTTAAACATGGTGCTCAACGCTATATATTATTTCCCAATGATCTATGGCTATCCTATGATGTTTGAGTAGATCCGTTTTGTCCTATGGGTTATTTGATGATCGTGATTGGTTTGAGTTGCATGTTTTATTATTGGTGCTGTCCCAATGATCTATGACTATATGATTTTGTAGGGATAACTTTCTTTGGCCTTGTTATTTTGAAAAGACATGATTACTTTATTAGTAGGCTTGAAGTATTATTGTTTTTATGTCAAATGATAGACTATTGCTTTGAATCACTCGTATCTTAATATTCATGCCATGATTAGATATGTGATCAAGATTGTGCTAGGTAGCATTTCACATCAAAAATTATCTTTTTTATAATTTACCTACTCGAGGACGAGTAGGAATTAAGCTTGGGGATGCTGATACGTCTCCGTCGTATCTATAATTTTTGATTGTTCCATGCCAATATCCCACAACTTTCATATACTTTTGGCAACTTTTTATACTATTTTTGGGACTAACATATTGATCCAGTACCCAGTGCCAGTTCCTGTTTTTTGCATGTTTTTTGTTTCGCAGAATATCCATATCAAAAGGAGTCCAAACGGGATAGAAACTGACATAGATTTTTTTTTGGAATATATATGATTTTTGGGAAGAAAAATCCACGCGAGACGGTGCCCGAGGGAGGCACGAGGCAGGGGGGCGCGCCCCTGACCCTCGTGGCCACCCCGTAAGGCGGTTTGTGCCATTCTTTTGCTGCAAGAAAGCTAATTTCTGGATAGAGATCGTGTTAAAATTTCAGCCCAATCGGAGTTACGGATCTCTGGGAATATAAGAAATGGTGAAAGGGAAGAATTTGGGAACGCAGAAACAGAGAGAGACAGAAAGACAGATCCAATCTCGGAGGGGCTCACGCCCCTCCCATGCCATGGAGACCAAGGACCAAAGGGGAAACCCTTCTCCCATCTAGGGAGGAGGTCAAGGAAGAAGAAGGAGGGGGGCCCCTCTCCCCCTCGCTTCCGGTGGCATCGGAGTGCCACCGGGGCCATCATCATCACCGCAATCTTCACCAACAACTTCACCGCCATCATCACCAACTCTTCCCCCCTCTATGCAGCGGTGTAACTTCTCTCTGACCCGCTGTAGTCTCTACTTAAACATGGTGCTCAACGCTATATATTATTTCCCAATGATGTATGGCTATCCTATGATGTTTGAGTAGATCTATTTTGTCCTATGGGTTATTTGATGATCGTGATTGGTTTGATTTGCATGTTTTATTATTGGTGCTGTCCTATGGTGCTGCCCACGTCGTGCAAGCGTGAGGGATTCCCGTGTAGGGTTTGCAATATGTTCATGATTTGCTTATGGTGGGTGGCGTGAGTGACAGAAGTATAGACCCGAGTAAGTAGGTTGTTTGTGTATGGGATAAAGAGGACTTGATGCTTTAGTGCTATGGTTGGGTTTTACCTTAATGATCTTTAGTAGTTGCAGATGCTTGCTATCCAAGTAGAGAAAGTATGTTAGGTTATGCCTCTCCCTCATATAAAATTGCAATAATGATTACCGGTCTAGTCATCGATTGCCTAGGGACAAATAACTTTCTCGTAACAACAAGCTCTCTACTAAAACTAACTTAGTTGTGTCTTTATCTAAACAACCCCTACTTTTTATTTACGTAATATTTATTATCTTGCAAACCTATCCAACAATGCCTACAAAGTACTTCTAGTTTCATACTTGTTCTAGGTAAAGCGAACATCAAGCGTGCGTAGAGTTGTATTGGTGGTCGATAGAACTTGAGGGAATATTTGTTATGCCTTTAGCTCCTCGTTGGGTTCGGCACTCTTACTTATCGAAAACTGTTGCGATCCCATATACTTGTCGGTTATCAGGATGGGGGGGTCGGAGGAGGAGTGGAGGGGGAGTAGGAGGAGGGAGGAGGGGGCGGCCGGACGAGGGAGTGGGGAGGAGGGGGCGGCCGAAGAAGGAGGGAGGAGGGAGGAGGGGGCGGCCGGATGTGGAGGGAGGGGCGCGGTAGGGAGGAGGAACTACCTCAGTGGAGGAGGAGTAGGAGCATCGGTGGCGATGGGCGACGAGAGCTTGTCAGGGAACGGCGGTGGCGGTGGACGATGGGAGGGTGCGGGGGAGTGAGAGTGGAGAGGGAGAGTGGGGAGCGGCCGGTTGGGGCGTGTATACACATTGAACTTAGCAGTAGTGTGGTATCATACAACGTGCTACTGCTAAAATCTATAGAAGCAGCGCGTTCTGAAAATGCGCTACTGCTATGGCTAAGCATGTAAAAAAATCAAAAATACATTAGTCATCAGTGATCTTTTTGTGTAGAATCTAAATTGTCAATAGGAATCTTCCCCAGTTTTTAAGAACCGGCGAATATTCCTATTGCATTCACATATCCTACACATAGAGTTCAGTGAAGACCAAGTGCTTGTGATGGTTTGAGAAATAACGTATTTAAGGTGGTAAACACCCTGTTCGCTTAGCAGGATGGGACTAAACTTAGGGGGTGAGACTTTAGCAGTAGCGATTGTTGTAGAAAAGCACTACTACTAAGAACTTTAGCAGTAGCGCTTCTTTTGGAAAGGCGCTACTACAACACATGGTTTGGGCCGACACCCTGGCAATTGTAGCAATATCACACTTTTCCACTAGCGAGCTGCTGCTACCAGTGTATTAGTAGTGAGATCTTTTGATGCGCGCTACTACTAAGTAGCAGTAGCGTCTCTGTTTATGCCGCACTGCTGGTAAGATTCTGTGTATAAGGTTTTCCCTAGTAGTGGTTCTCCTTGAGTATGCACCGTTGTGACAGTTCGACGTGCTAAGACACCACGTGATGATCGGGTGTGATAGGCTCTATGTTCACATACAACGGTTGCAAGACAGTTCTGCACATGCAGAATACTCGGGTTAAACTTGACGAGCCTAGCATGTACAGACATGGCCTCAGAACACTGGAGACCGAAAGGTCGAGCGTGAATCATATAGTAGATATGATCAACATAGAGATGTTCACCATTGATGAGTAGCCATCTCACGTGATGATCGGACATGGTTTAGTTGATTTGGATCACGTATCATTTAGATGACTTGAGGGATGTCTATCTAAGAGGGAGTTCTTAAGTAATATGATTAATTGAACTTAATTTACCATGAACTTAGTCCTGATAGTTTTTGCATACCGTTCCCTTGAATTTTAATGCGTTCCTAGAGAAAGCTAAGTCGAAATATGATGGTAGCTACTACATGGAGTGGGTCCGTAACTTGAGGATTATCCTCATTGCTGCACAGAAGAATTATGTCCTTGATGCACCACTAGGTGAAAGGCCTGCTGCAGGAGCAGATGCTAATGTTATGAACGTCTGTCAAGCTCGATCTGATGACTACTCGATAGTTCAGTGTGCCATGCTTTACGGCTTATAATCAGGGCTTCAAAGGCATTTTGAACGTCATGGACCATATGAGATGTTCCAGGAGTTGAAGTTAATATTTCAAGCAAATACCCGAGTTGAGAGATATGAAGTCTCCAACAAGTTCTATAGCTGCAAGATGGAGGAGAATAGCTCTGTCAGTGAACACATACTCAAAATGTCTGGGGTATCATGATCACTTGACTCAACTGGGAGTTAATCTTCCAGATGATAGTGTTATTGACAGAGTTCTCCAATCACTGCCACCAAGCTACAAAGGCTTCATGATGAACTATAATATGCAAGGCATGGATAAGACAATTCCCGAGCTCTTTGCTATGCTCAAAGCTGCAGAGGTAGAAATCAAGAAGGAGCGTCAAGTGTTGATGGTTAACAAGACCACTAGTTTCAAGAAAAAGGGAAAGGGAAGAAGGGGAACTTCAAGAAGAATAGCAAGCAAGTTGTTGCTCAAGGGAAGAAGCCCAAGTCTGGACCTAAGCCTGAAACTGAGTGCTTCTACTGCAAAGGCTAGAAGCGAAACTACCCCAAGTATTTGGCGGATAAGAAGGATGGCAAAGTGAAAGGTATATTTGATATACATGTTATTGATGTGTACCTTACTAATGCTCATAGTAGCGCCTGGTTATTTGATACTGGTTCTGATGCTCATATTTGCAACTCGAAACAGGGGCTACGGATTAAACGAAGATTGGCTAAGGACAATGTGACGATGCGCGTCGGAAATGGTTCCGAGGAAAGAAGGGGAACTTCAAGAAGAATGTCAAGCAAGTTGCCACTCCCGGGAAGAATCCCAAGTCTGGACCTAAGCCTAAAATTGAGTGCTTCTACTGCAAAGGTACTAGTCACTGGAAGTGGAACTGCCCCAAGTATTTTGCCGATAATAAGGATGGAAAAGTGAACAAATGTATATTTGATATACATGTTATTGATGTGTACTTCATTTATGCTCGTAGTAGTGCCTGGGTATTTGATACTGGTTCGGTTGCTCATATTTGTAACTCAAAACAGGGGCTACAGATTAAACGAAGATTGGCTAAGGGTGAGGTGACGATGCGCGCCAGGAATGGTCCAAAGGTCGATATGATCCCCGTCGGCACGCTACCCTCTACATCTACGTTCGGGATTAGTTTTAGACCTGAATAATTGTTATTTGGTGCCAGCGTTGAGCATGAACATTATATCTGGATCTTGTTTAGTGCGAGACGATTATTCATTTAAATCAGAGAATAATGGTTGTTCTATTTATATGATTAATATCTTTTATGGTCATGCACCCTTGAAGAGTGGTCTATTTTTGTTGAATCTCGATTGTGGTGATACACATATTCATAATATTGATGCCAAAAGATGCAAAGTTGATAATGATAGTGCAACATATTTGTGGCACTATCGTTTAGGTCATATTGGTGTAAGCGCATGAAGAAACTCCATGCAAATGGGCTTTTGGAATCACTTGATTATGAATCATTTGATACGTGCAAACCATGCCTCATGGGCAAGATTACTAAAACTCCATTCTCTGGAACAATGGAGCGAGCTAATGACTTATTGGAAATAATACATACCAATGCATGTGGTCCGATGAGTGTTGAAGCTCGCGGCGGGTATCGTTATTTTATGACCTTCACAGATGATTTGAGCAAATATCAGTATATCTACTTGATGAAACACAAGTATGAAACATTTGAAAAGTTCAAAGATTTTCAGAGTGAAGTGGAGAATCATTGTAACAAGAAAATAAAGTTTGTACGATTTGATCGTGGAGGCGAATATTTGAGTTACGAATTTGGCCTTCATATAAAACAATGTGGAATAGTTTCACAACTCATGCCACCTGGAAAACCACAGCGTAACGGTGTGTCCGAACATTGTAACCGTACTTTCTTAGATATGGTGTGATCTATGATGTCTCTTACCGATTTACCACTATCGTTTTGGGGTTATGCTTTAGAGACGGCTGCATTCACGTTAAATAGGGCACCATCTAAATCCATTGAGACGACACCATATGAACTGTGGTTTGGCAAGAAACCTAAGCTGTCGTTTCTTAAAGTTTGGGGTTGCGATGCTTATGTGAAAAGGTTCAACCTGATAAGCTCGAACCCAAATCGGAGAAATGCGTCTTCATAGGATACCCAAAAGAAACTGTTGGTTACACCTTCTATCACAGATCCGAAGGCAAGACATTTGTTGCTAAGAATGGAGCCTTTCTAGAGAAGGAGTTTCTCTCGAAAGAAGTGAGTGGGAGGAAAGTAGAACTTGATGAGGTAATTGTACTTTCTCTCGAATTGGAAAGTAGTTCATCACAGAAATTAGTTCCAGTGATGCCTACACCAATTAGTGAGGAAGTTAATGATGATGATCATGAAACTTCAGATCAAGTTACTACTGAACCTCGTAGGTCAACCAGGGTACATTCCGCACCAGAGTGGTACGGTAATCCTGTTCTGGAAGGCATGTTACTAGAGCATCACGAACCTACGAACTATGAGGAAGCAATGATGAGCCCAGATTCCGTGAAATGGCTTGAGGGCAGGAAAACTGAGATGGGATCCATATATCCGAACAAAGTGTGGACTTTGGTGGATGATACGTCTCCAACGTATCTATAATTTTTGATTGTTTCATGCTAAATCGGAGAAGTGCGTCTTCATAGGATACCCAAAAGAAACTAATGGGTACGCCTTCTACCGCAGATCCGAAGGTAAGATCTTTGTTGCTAAGAATGGATCCTTTCTAGAGAAGGAGTTTCTCTCGAAAGAGGTGACTGGGAGGAAAGTAGAACTTGATGTGGTAATTGTACCTTCTCTTGAATTGGAAAGTAGCTCATCACAGAAAACCGGTCCCATGATGCCTACACCAACTGGAGAGGAAGCTAATGATGATGATCATGAAACTTCAGATCAAGTTACTACCGAACCTCATAGGTCAACCATAGCATGATCCGCACTAGAGTCGTACGGTAATCCTGTTCTAGAAGTCATGTTACTAGACCATGACAAACCTACGAACTATGAAGAAACTATGATGAGCCCAGATTCTGATAAATGGCTTGAGGCCATGAAATCTGAGTTAGGATCCATGTATGAGAACAAAGTCTGGACTTTGGTGGATGATACGTCTCCAACGTATCTATAATTTTTGATTGTTTCTTGCTATCATATTATCAACCTTGGATGTTTTATATACATTTATATGCTATTTGGGTCTAACCTATTAACCTAGAGCCCAGTGCCAGTTTCTGTTTTTTTCCTTGTTTTAGAATATCGCAGAAAAGGAAAATCAAATGGAGTCCAGTTGACCTGAAACTTCACGGGACTTATTTTTGGACCAGAAGAAGCCCACGGAGTATCAGAGATGGACCAGGAGAGTCCCGGGTTGCCCATGATGGTGGGGGCGCGCCCATCCCCCTGGGCGCGCCCCCTGCCTCGTGGACAGCCCAGAGATCCACCGACGTACTTCTTCCTCCTATATATACCCATATACCCTAAAAACTTCAGGGAGCACAATAGATCAGGAGTGCTGCCGCCAGAAGCCTCCGTAGCCACCGAAAACCAATCTAGACCTGTTCCGGCACCCTGCCAATCCCTCACCGATGGCCATCTTCATCATCCCGGCGCTCTCCATGACGAGGAGGGAGTAGTTCTCCCTCGGGGCTGAGGGTATGTACCAGCAGCTATGTGTTTGATCTCTCTCTCTCTCTCTCTCTTTCTCGTGTTCTTGAGGTGGCACGATCTTGATGTATCGGGAGCTTTGCTATTATAGTTGGATCTTACGATGTTTCTCCCCCTCTACTCTCTTGTAATGGATTGAGTTTTACCTTTGAAGTTATCTTATCGGATTGAGTCTTTAAGGATTTGAGAACACTTGATGTATGTCTTGCGTGGGATACCCATGGTGGCAATGGGGTATTCTATTGATCCACTTGATGTATGTTTTGGTGATCAACTTGCGAGTTCCGCCCATGAACCTATGCATAGGGATTGGCACACGTTTTCGTCTTGACTCTCCAGTAGAAACTTTGGGACACTCTTTGAAGTACTTTGTGTTGGTTTGAATAGATGAATCTGAGATTGTGTGATGCATATCGTATAATCATACCCACGGATAGTTGAGGTGACATTGGAGTATCTAGGTGACATTAGGGTTTTGGTTGATTTGTGTCCTAAGGTGTTATTCTAGTACGAACTCTATGATAGATTGAACGGAAAGAATAGTTTCATGTTATTTTACTACGGACTCTTGAATAGATCGATCAGAAAGGATAACTTTGAGGTGGTTTCATACCCTACCATAATCTCTTCGTTTGTTCTCCGCTATTAGTGACTTTGGAGTGACTCTTTATTGCATGCTGAGGGATAGTTGTATGATCCAATTATGTTATTATTGTTGAGAGAACTTGTACTAGTAAAAGTATGAACCCTAGGCCTTGTTTCAACGCATTGCAATACCGTTTGTGCTCACTTTTACCATTAGTTACCTTGATATTTTTATATTTTTCAGATTACAAAAACCTATATCTATCACCCATATTGCACTTGTATCACCATCTATTCACCGAACTAGTGCACCTATACAATTTACCATTGTATTGGGTGTGTTGGGGACACAAGGGACTCTTTGTTATTTGGTTGCAGGGTTGTTTGAGAGAGACCATCTTCATCCTACGCCTCCCACGGATTGATAAACCTTAGGTCATCCACTTGAGGGAAATTTGATACTGTCCTACAAACCTCTGCACTTGGAGGCCCAACAACGTCTACAAGAAGAAGGTTGTGTAGTAGACATCAAGCTCTTTTCAGGCAGCGTTGCCGGGTGGTTAGAGCTTGAAGGTATATCTTTAAATCTTGCAATCGAATCTTTTTGTTTCTTGTTTGAGCACTAGTTTAGTTTATAAAAGAAATCTACAAAAAAATGGAATTGAGTTTGCCTCATACGCTTCATCTTTTATTATCTTTCATGAGTATGATGGAAAGGAAAATTGTGCTCAAGTGCTAGAAGAAGAATGCATTAGAATGTTTGGCACTAAATATTTGAATGATGAGCATGATTGCAATGTTGTTAGTATGAATTCCTTGAATATCCATGATGCTAATGATATGCAAAGCCACAAGCTTGGGGAAGCCATGTTTGATGAAGATGATATTTTTTGTTCCCCAAGTTTTGATGAGAAAATTTATTATGATGAAAGCATGCCTCCTATTTATGATGATTATATTCATGAAAGTGGATTTTGAGAGGTCATGACTTTATTTAGTAATGATTCCACTATCTTGGAAGAGGTTTCAATCGATTATGATACTCCCACTATTCCGAACGAGAAGAATTTTGCTTATGTGGAGAGTAATAAACTTTCTATGCTTGTAGATCATGAAAAGACTGCTTTGTGTGATAGTTATATTGTCGAATTCATTCATTATGCTACTGAAAATTATTATGAGAGAGGAACATATGCTTGTAAGAATTGCAATAATATCAAGTTTTCTCTCTACATGCTTAAAATCTTGAAGTTATGCTTGTTTTGCTTTCCTATGCAAGTTGGTTCTTGTTCCCACATGTTGTTTGCTCACAAAATCCCTATGCATAGGAAGTGGGTTATTCTTAAATGTTCTAGTAATATTCTTCATGATGCTCTCTTTATGTTACAATTCTTATCTTTTATGTGAGCATCGTTGAAATCATCATGCCTACCTAGGGGCGTCAAACGATAGCGCTTGTTGGGAGGCAACCCAACTTTATTTTTGTTCCTTGATTTTTGCTCCTGTTTAGTAATAAATAATTTATCTAGCTTCTGTTATGATTGATTTTTTATGTTTTAATTAGTGTTTGTGCCAAGTAGAACCGTTGGGAAGACTTGGGGAAAGTCTTGTTGATTTTGCTGTAAAAAACAGAAACTTTAGCGCTCACGAGAATTGCTGCCATTTTTTATTGGAGAGTGCTATTTAGTTAATTATTTTTGCAGATGATTAATAGATAAATTCCTCACTTCCATAAATTTATTTTAGAATTTTTGGGGTTCCATAAGTTTGTGTTAGTTACAGATGACTACAT
Organism: Triticum monococcum; assembly: GCA_034509565.1. Lineage (NCBI taxonomy): Eukaryota > Viridiplantae > Streptophyta > Magnoliopsida > Poales > Poaceae > Triticum > Triticum monococcum. The sequence goes on along the minus strand of CM067846.1, from coordinate 57,101,790 downwards.
ACTGTTCTGTTTTTGACAGATTCTGTTTTTCGTGTGTTGTTTGCTTATTTTAATGAATCTATGGCTAGTAAAAGAGTTTATAAACCATATAGAAGTTGGAATAAAGTAGTTTTAACACAAATATAAATAAAGAATGAGTTAATTACAGTACCTTGAATTGGTTTTTTGTTTTCTTTCGCTAACAGAACTTACGAGTTTTCTGTTAAGTTTTGTGTTGTGAAGTTTTCAAGTTTTGGGTAAAGATTCGATGGACTATGGAATAATGGGTGGCAAGAGCCTAAGCTTGGGAATGCCCAAGGCACCCCAAGGTAATATTCAAGTATAACCAAGAGCCTAAGCTTGGGGATGCCCCGGATGGCATCCCCTCTTTCGTCTTCGTTCATCGGTAACCTTACTTGGAGCTATATTTTTATTCACCACATGATATGTGTTTTGCTTGGAGAGTCATTTTATTTTATTTTGTTTTGCTTTCTGTTTGAATAAAATACCATGACCTGAAATTCTTAAATGTTAGATAGTCTTCACATAGTTGCATAATTATTCAACTACTCATTGATCTTCACTTATATCTTTCGGAGTAGTTTGTCGTTGCTCTAGTGCTTCACTTATATCCTTTTAGAGCACGGTGGTGGTTTTATTTTATAGAAATAATTGATCTCTCATGCTTCACTTATATTATTTTGAGATTCCTTTAAAACAATATGGTGATTTGCTTTTGATATAATAAAAACTTTCATATTAGTGAATTGAATACTAAGAGAAGTTTGATACTTGATGATTGTTTTGAGATATGGAGATAGTGATATCAAAGTTGTGCTAGTTGAGTAGTTGTGAATTTGAGGAATACTTGTGTTGAAGTTTGCAAGTCCCATAGCATGCACGTATGGTAAACATTGTGTAACAAATTTGAAACATGAGGTGTTATTTGATTGTCTTCCTTATGAGTGGCGGTCGGGGACGAGCGGTGGTCTTTTCCTACCAATCTATCCCCCTAGGAGCATGCGCATAATACTTGGTTTTTGATGACTTGTAGATTTTTGCAATAAGTATGTGAGTTCTTTATGACTAATGTTGAGTCCATGGATTATACGCACTCTCACCCTTCCATCATTGCTAGCCTCTTCGGTACCGTGCATTGCCCTTTCTCACCTTTAGAGTTGGTGCAAACTTCGCCGGTGCATCCAAACCCCGTGATATGATACACTCTATCACACATAAACCGCTTTATATATTCCTCAAAACAGCCACCATACCTACCTATTATGAAATTTCCATAGCCATTCCGAGATATATTGCCATGCAACTTTCCACCATTCCGTTTATTATGACACACTTCATCATTATCATATTGCCGTGCATGATCATGTAGTTGACATCGTATTTGTGGCAAAGCCACCATGCATAATTTATCATACATGTCACTCTTGATTCATTGCCCATCCCGGTATACCTCCGGAGGCATTTATATAGAGTCATATCTTGTTCTAGTGTCGAGTTGTAATCATTGAGTTGTAAATAAATAGAAGTGTGATGATAATAATTAATAGAGCATTATCCCAAAAAAAGTAAAAAAGAAAAGAGAAAGGCCAAAAAAAGGAAGGCAAAAAAGAGAATAAAAAGGGGCAATGCTACTATCCTTTTTCCACACTTGTGCTTCAAAGTAGCACCATGATCTTTATGATTGAGAGTCTCTTGTTTTGTCACTTTCATATACTAGTGGGAATTTTTCATTATAGAACTTGGCTTGTATGTTCCAACAATGGGCCTCCTCAAGTGCCCTAGGTCTTCGTGAGCAAGCAAGTTGGATGCACACCCACTTAGTTTCTTTTGTTGAGCTTTCATACATTTATAGCTCTAGTGCATTCGTTGCATGGTAATCCCTACTCCTTGCATTGACATCAATTGATGGGCATCTCCATAGCCCGTTGATTGGCCGCGTTGATGTGAGACTTTATCCTTTTTTGTCTTCTCCACATAACCCCCATCATTATATTCTATTCCACCCATAGTGCTATATCCATGGCTCACGCTCATGTATTGCGTGAAGGTTGAAAAATTTTGAGATTACTAAAGTATGAAACAATTGCTTGGCTTGTCATCGGGGTTGTGCATGATGAGAGAATTCTTGTGTGACGAAAATGGAGCATGACCAAACTATATGATTTTTAGGGATGAACTTTCTTTGGCCATGTTATTTTGAGAAGACATGATTGCTTAGTTAGTATGCTTGAAGTATTATTATTTTTTATATAAATATTAAACTTTTGTCCGGAATCTTATGGACCTGAATATTCTTGCCACAATAAATATAATTAAATGGATAAATATGTTAGGTAGCATTCCACATCAGAAATTCTGTTTTTATCATTTACCTACTCGACGACGAGCAGGAATTAAGCTTGGGGATGCTGATACGTCTCCAACGTATCTATAATTTTTGATTGTTTCATGCTATTATATTATCAACCTTGGATGTTTTATATACATTTATATGCTATTTTGTATGATTTTTGGGACTAACCTATTAACCTAGAGCCCAATGTCAGTTTCTGTTTTTCCTTGTTTTAGAGTATTGCACAAAAGGAAAATCAAACGGTGTCCAATTGACCTGAAACTTCACGGAACTTATTTTTGGACCAGAAGAAGCCCACAGTGTATCGAAGATGGACCAGGAGAGTCCCGGGCTGCCCACGAGGGTGGGGGCGCGCCCACCCCCTGGATGCGCCCCTGCCTCGTGGACAGCCCGGAGATCCACCGACGTACTTCTTCCTCCTATATATACCCATATACCCTAAAAACTTCGAGGAGCACAATATATTGGGAATTCCGCCGCTAGAAGCCTCCGTAGCCACCGAAAACCAATCTAGACCCGTTCCGGCACCCTGCCGGAGGGGGGAATCCCTCACCGGTGGCCATCTTCATCTTCCCGGCACTCTCCATGACGAGGAGGGAGTAGTTCTCCCTCGGGGCTGACGGTATGTACCAGTAAATATGTGTTTGATCTCTCTCTCTCTCTCGTGTTCTTGAGGTGGTACGATCTTGATGTATAGCGAGCTTCGCTATTATAGTTGGATATTATGATGTTTCTCCCCCTCTACTCTCTTGTAATGGATTGAGTTTTCCCTTTGAAGTTATCTTATCTGATTGAGTCTTTAAGGATTTGAGAACACTTGATGTATGTCTTGCGTGGGATACCCGTGGTGACAACGGGGTATTCTATTGATCCACTTGATGTATGTTTTGGTGATCAACTTGCGGGTTCCTCCCATGATCCCACTACTAGGAAAAGGCTAATGAGTGGCGCACCTGTTTTGGCCATTAATGGTGCACTACAGGTGCACCACTATTAACATGCCACTAGTAACAAGTACTAATGGCGCACCCCTGGTGCGCCACTAGTATCCCAGATAATAGTGGCGCACCTGGAAGTGCGCCATTAATATGTCCCCTGGTGCGGCATTTACCTTGTGCTCTGGGTTACTAATGGCGCACGTCTAGGTAATGCACCACTAGTATGTTTATTGCAGTGCGCCACTAAAGTGCAGTATGGTGCGCCACTAGTATGAATATTAAGAATTTTTTTCTTTTCTGATATTTGCATAGGTTACAAAATATATTACTGCACAGAATATAGACAACACAACATATAAACAATACATTTATCGAATACAAATAGAAGATTAGTCTCCGAATACAATTCATCATATTAGTCTCCGAATTCAAAAGACCGAACAAAGTTAGAACATTACAAGTCTTGAGACCGCGAGTAGCAAGTTTGTCTTCACATTACAAGTCGATATCGATCATCTAAACTACCATCACATAGAAGAGATCTGCGGTCATCACGATGAGTATCATCGCAATGAAACTGGTCTTCATCCGGTTCCTCCTCTGCTCCCTCCTCTCTCTCCCGCTAGATAGCGCGCGTATCTAGCTTCCGCCTCCGCCCTAGTGGTGTACCCTTTGTAACTGTTACCGCTAAAACGGTGAACCTGTCTCCGACACTCCTCCCAGTCGTCGTAGACTCCGGGAACCTTACCCTTGTACACAACATATGATGACATCTCTACGCACTAGACAAACAAAACATTAGTATCAATTCACAGACAATACATAAGCAATATATAAGTATGCAACAAAAGGATCGGAAGAGAAAAGCAACACATTAATAGCACGATTCATGGTCCTACTAATAAATAGCATCGATTACATATAAGTTGAACGACTGTCCAAACCAAAGAGACATACAAGTTCATCAAAGTTTAAATACAACTTGAGCTAATCGATATTTCAGAACTACATAGCATCACTACTTTCGACTCGACTCAGGGACCGGAGCATGGAAGAAGCCGCCGTCTTTTGTGATGGTCATGAAATCGCGATCGTTGTCAGCCTGCATTTGTAGCGTTGTTTCTATTTCACTGTTGGACAGTTGATATCTGAGGTAGAACTGCCCCGAGGTATGAAGGACATCTTGATGGATGATTTCCGCAAACTCCGACTGGATGCGAAATAATTCTTGTCTGAGGTCCTTGTCCTGGATTGCCGATAGCTTGTGGCCCAATCTTTGAGACTATTTGGTAGCAGAAGTTGATTATGGTCCCGTACGATCGCCCACATGTGATGGAGGGCGTAGTAGGCATCCTTCTGACCGCCAGGCGGCTGCTTGACGCAGGGGAACGTCGTTACGTGGGTGAACACGTGCTTGTCGTACCTAAGAATTGGCCTCCTGAAGGTGCCTCCAGATTTGGCGTAGCCGGGGAGAGCATCATCAGGAACTTTCTTGATATTTGTGCAGTCTTTATTCGACTGACGGTCCGAGTCGAAATACGTGGCCATGGAATAGTTCGGGCTTAAGAGGATGAGTGTGCAACGTGTGTCACTGCACAAAACACAGAAAGTTAGAAAAAAAAGAACGATCAAAATCTAAGAAATCATATGTTACGGGGTGGTGAGGGGATGACTTACTTGGGAAAGTAAGGCACGAGGAAGTTATCCTTATCTGGGTTCGCCAGAATGATGCCTTCGAGGTATGAACTCGCGACTTGCCGGTCCCCAGCGATGCCCAAGATCTTGGCACACCTGGAGAATGGGTCGACTATCACGATGTCCGGGGTCTTGTCTCTAATGATCCGCATCTCCATACTCAGCGAAAATAGCAGAACGAAGGTGTAGTGCTGCGGATGAAGGTTAAGCATAGCGAAGATGTCATCAAACCGCAGGACGATCATACCCCCGATGGCGCTATCGATAAAGCCCTTGCCCTCTGGCACCTTGGCCACGAAAACCGGGTATGCCATATCATTCTCGGAGATATGCCGCTTCTCCAAAGAAAGAACACTGTCATGCAGAATCCGCATAGCACCGGTTGCAGCATTGAGCAGATTAGCCGGTGGCATCGGCCTACCTGCCACATGCACCCTCCTCGAGATATCCTAGATGTAGGTGGTCCGTCCTAAGCACGGATCGTACTCGGTGCTTGCTGGCTCGCACCTCTTTATTCTTTCTTTTCCGTCCCTTCTTCTTCTACTGTAATGAGATCAAGTTTTGCTCAGAGACTTCCTTCTTGAGTGTGTTGGGGCTGATAATATTTCGCACCTCGGCTATATGAGGCTCAGTGAAGGCGGCAGCTGGAGGCGTCTCCTGAGAACTGAACGCCAGACAACGCCTGTTGCAATTGGGTTTCTCCGCGGTACCAGCTAGATCGCAATCGTCTTTTGCAGGGTTGGGTTCTTGAGAAGGAGGCCCCAAGAATTCGTCACCGTGCCCATGTTCGTTGAAGTACTTATCGACCCTGGTAAATGTACCATCATCCTCCGGATCCTGTGCCATATGCATGTCCGGATCGGCCATATGATCATCGTCGTCGTCCGGTAGCATTGCGGCGGTCTTGCCATGGCTTGGCGCCGGCACGACTGGCGGTGTTGTCTATGGGGTGGTGTCCCCCGCCCCCAAACGAATATGGCTCTTCGGCCAAAGCATGGACTGGCCTATGCAGGCGCTAAGGGTCATCACATCATCTTCGTCGGCCCCAGGGGGTCGATACGGAGTAATAAGTTGTCGCAGCCCCGCAGCACCCGAACCAGTTGAACCCTATACACGTTGGGTGGCATCGGATTACCGTGGAACATGCGGTTGCCCGGTTGAACAATTTTGGCTTTGGCAACATCGATCAACTCACCATTCACGAAGTGTAGGAGAGTGCATGGAACGTCGGCGGCGCCCTGCAAAAACATGTAGGGCGTCAGGGATGCCCAGTCATAGGCAAGGAGATGAAGTCATCGACCGAGAGGCTTAGTTACCGTGATGGCATCGAGCTCGGCTAATGTCGAGGCACTGCCAACGGCGGGCGTGCAAGTGACGGAGGGGCCGCTTGCTGCCGAGGTGCTGGCTGGCGTATTCTTCCCACACCCGGGTGCATTAAGCTCCAATGCCGGCACTGACGCCGGAGACACCAATGCCGCCTCCGCCGGAGACACCAATGGCGCCATCGACGCGTTGTGCGAGTTGCTGCACGTGAAGTTGGGAATCGAGGGCGGCCCCTGTTGGCCACCCGCAATCCATGCATGCAGCCCCTCAAGCAAGGTAGGCATAATGGAGGTGATCGTCGCTCCCAGTTGGTCTCACACTTGCTCTTCGACTATCTCCGGAATCTGCGCCACCTTTGCCTTGAGTTCTTGAACCTCGCGCTCCTAGCTTTCCTAGCTAGTCTTCCTCTCCTTTCACCCAGCGGTATAGTATTCCGACCATTCCGTGGACAAGCCTTTGCCGGCCACACGACCAGCTGATGACGGCTTACTAAGCTTATCCTTGTTTTTCATTACGTTCAACGCCCTATTTAAAGAGGTGTCGAAAGGGGAGCTGTGAGACGACCCCGCGCTACTGCTTTTAGTGTCCTGCAGAAGGAACATGAACCATTTAGAAATTTGGCTTCATTAATTAGAATGCAACCATATGGAGCTAATTACGCGGGGGTTTATTCCTGTAACACCCCGGATGTAACTTGCCATATTTGTAGTCCGACTCTACCATTTTCGGCTCTAAGTTATGTGATTCCTTCGTGGTTGGGTTTTTTCTTCATTTTGCATTTTGTTCATGTCATGCATTTCATATCATGTCATCATGTGCATCTCATTTGCATACCTGTTCGTCTCATGCATTCGAGCATTTTCCCCGTTGTCCGTTTTGTATTCTGACACTCCCACGTCCTTCGGCGCCCCTTTTTGCCTCTTTTCGTGTGTGGGTGTTAAACGTTCTCGGAATGGACCAAGATTTGCCAAGTGGCCTTGGTACACCACCAGTAGACCGCCTGTCGAATTTCGTGTCATTTGGAGTCCGTTTGATACTCCAACAGTTAACTGGGGAACCGCAAAGGCGTCGTGTGTGTTGCAGCCCAAGACCCCTCCAAAACAGCCCAATAACCCTTCCAAATCACTTCCATGTCCTCTGCCGTCAGATCATGATCGCATGGGCGAAAACCGCACCTCATTTGGACACTCCTACCTCCTCCTACCTATAAATATGTGCTCCTCGTCCAATTTCGCGGTCCAAAAACCCTAGATCCACCCTCATCCGCCGCCGGACACGTCCGTTCCGTGCCGGACGGAATCTCCGCCGCGCCCGGACGAATCGTGCCGCGCCACGTGTCCACCGCCGCTGCTCCCCGCCGCCGGCCCGCTCGAGCCCACGACGGGCCCCCGAAGCCCGCGCCGCCCGGCCGCTCCCCCTGCGCGTCCCCGCGCCCGAGTGCGCCACGCGCCACCGACCCGCTGACCGCACCGGCCGCTGCCACCTCGCCGGTGCCGCCCCGCTGCCCTTTGCCGGGACCCCGCCGCCCGCTCTGCGTCCCCGCTCCCGAGGCACCGCCCTGCCGCCTTGCCTCGTAGCTCCGCCTCCGTCGGCCACCAGATCCGAAGCCCCCGCGTTCCGATGACCTTCCTCCTCTAGCTCCAGCCAGTTCCTCGGTGAACCTCGGCTTCCGTGCCCGAAGCCCCCAGATCCAGATCCAAAATGAAGGTTGACCCCGAATTTTGCCTAAGTCCTTAAATTTTAGCATTCTGGAGCCCTGTTCATCATGCCATAACTTTGTGTGTGCTGCTCCATTTCGTGCGCATGATATATAAAAATGTTCATTGTGATGTGCTCTTCATTTTGTTCCATTGTGGCATGCTTGTTTGGGTCCATCTTGATGCCCAAATCGTTGATGCAAGAGTGCTATAATATGTTTGCTCCTGTTAGTTAGCAGATTATGAGGATTTGTCATTTTTGTCACATTTGTTGTGTGCTTCATATGAACATGAGCTCTACATGTGTTTTGGTCTATTCCATGCCATCTTTACAGGGGTGTATGCCATGTATTTTTGTGATCTTTGTGGTTACTAGCACAAGCATGCAAAGTAGCCTTCGTGATATTGTTGATTTCAGGATCTCAGGATTTTGGCTAAGTCTTTTGTCTGCTGTTATTTTGATGCCATGTAACCATGTTGCTGAAGTGAGATACATGTTTTATTTGAGTTGCTTCAGTAAGGATGATTTGGACATATGGTTATGCTCTATTCATTAATGCCTCTGTTTGCAATTATGGAGTGCCCTAGAATGTCTCAATCTTGCTCCACTTTTTCTATAAAATGTTCCTGGCAGATTGTTTACATGTTAATCAATTTTGCCATGGTTGTTGTAGTTGATCCAAGCATGCTATAAACTTGTTCTTGCCATGGTTAGCCTTATGAACATGTCTTCTTGCTGATGCTATGCTTATCTTGTCATGCAATGCCTTGTGTTGAGTGAATCGAGCTCACAAAGTTGCCTTCATAACTTTGTTTATGCCATGCTCTGTTTTCTGCCAAGTCTGAATCTATTAACGAAACTTGCTATGTTTACATGGGTGCCATAATATTTCCTGTGCCTTTTTGGCTCATTATCAGTAAGGGACTTTTGTTCTATGCTTTGAGGAGGTTCATGCCATGCCTTTGGTTGCTATGATATGTTCCTGTAGCATGTTGCTAGCTTGCTCTAAACATTGCTTCCTGATGTTATTCCTGGCATGTTAGTATTTTCACTAAGTTTGTGAAGCTGATATCTTTTGCTCTTGTGTGATTTAGCCATAGCTCAGTGTTCATCTTTTGTCAAGAATCTTGAGTAGATCACTGCCATGTGCGTTGTTCATATGTTGGAGTGCATTAGCTTAGTTTCTTGTTGCATTCTAGATGGCATCGTGCTGTCAATCGCAGAATTGTGCCATTCTTGTTTTGCTTGCCATTTGCAAACCGTGCATCCGATTCTGGGCATCTTTATATCGATTTCTACCTAAATCATCTCATCTTTCTAGCGGCACACTTGGTTTGCCAAGTTGATGCCTGGTTCAATCTTTCCCTTTCGGAGCACACATATGCATTGCATATTACATCTCGCATCTCATGTCATGCTTTGCATCATGTTGCTTGCGCATTGCACCGTGATTGATTGTTGGTCCTTTGCTTGTGTTCTTTCTTTGGGTAGAGCCGAGAGATGAGTACGTGATTGAGGAACCCGTTGAGTACGCTAACGAGGATCAAGCCGTCAACTCTGAGAATTTTGCAGGCAAGATGACCATACCCTCGAAATCACTTCTATCTTTGCTTTCTAGTTGTTCGCTCTATTGCTATACCGCGATACCTACCACTTACTATACCATGCCTCCCATATTGCCAAGTCAAGCCTCTAACCCACCTTTCCTAGCAAACCGTTGTTTGGCTATGTTACTGCTTTCCTCAGCCCCTCTTATAGCGTTGCTAGTTGTAGGTGAAGATGGAGTTTGTACCTTGTTGGAACATGGTTATTGTTGGGATATCATTATTATATCTTGTTTACTTTAATGCATCTATATACTTGGTAAAGGGTGGAAGGCTCGGCCTTATGCCTGGTGTTTTGTTCCACTCTTGCCTCCCTAGTTTCCGTCATACCGATGTTATGTTCCTTGATTTTGCGTTCCTTACGCGGTTGGGTGTTATGGGAACCCCTTGACAGTTCACTTTGAATAAAACTCCTCCAGCAAGGCCCAACCTTGGTTTTACCATTTGCCTACCTACCACCTTATACCTTCCCTTGGGTTCTGCAGACTCAAGGGTCATCTTTATTTTAAACCCCCCCCCCCCCGGGCCAATGCTCCTCTGAGTGTTGGTCCGAACTAGAGTCCTTTGCAGCGCCACCTTGGGGAAACTCGAGGTTTGGTTTTAGTTGTACGGAGTGCTCATCCGGTGTGCCCTGAGAACGAGATACGTGCGACTCCTATTGGGATTTGTTGGGACATCAGGCAGCTTTGCTGGTCTTGTTTTACCATTGTCAAAATGTCTTGTAACCGGGATTCCGAGACTGATCAGGTCTTCCCGGGAGAAGGAATATCCTTCGTTGACCGTGAGAGCTTGTGATGGGCTAAGTTGGGACACCCCTGCAGGGTTTTGAACTTTCGAAAGCCGTGTCCGTGGTTATGGGCACATGGGAATTTGTTAATGTCCGGTTGTAAAGAACTTGACACTTAATCTAATTAAAATGAATCAACCACGTGTTTAACTATGATGGTCTCTTTTCGGCGGAGTCCGGGAAGAGAACACGGTCTCGTTCTATGCTTGAACGTAAGTAGCTTCAGGATCACTTCTTGATCATTATTAGCTTCTCGACCATGCTTTGCTTCTCTCTCGCTCTCTTTTGCATAAGTTAGCCACCATATATGCTAGTGCTTGCTGCCGCTCCACCTCACTACCTTTCCTACCTTTAAGCTTAAATAGTCTTGATCACGAGGGTGTGAGATTGCTGAGTCCCTGTGACTCACAGATACTTCCAAACAGATGCAGGTGCCGATGATGCCAGTGCAGGGTATGCTAGCGAACTCAAGTGGGAGTTCGACGAGGATTCGGGCCGTTACTATGTTTCTTTTCCAGATGATCAGTAGAGGAGCCCAGTTGGGGCGATAGGGGATCTATCATTTGGGGTTGTCTTTCTTTATTTGGTTCCGTACTCGGACCTTGATTGTAATCTGGATGATGTATGATATATTTATGTATTGTGTGAAGTGGCGATTATAAGCCAACTCTTTATCCCTTTCTTATTCAGTACATGGGATGTGTAAAGATTACCCCTCTTGTGACATGCCTACCATGCAGTTATGGCTCTAAGTCGTGCTCCGACACATGGAGATATAGCTGCATCGTGGGTGTTACAAGTTGGTATCACAGCCTTCCCCGACTTAGAAGCCCCCTTCTTAATCAAATCGCTGACGTTGTTGAGTCTAGAAGAAAATGTTTTGAGTCTTATAGGATTATATATATCGGAGAGTAGGATTCTTTTTACTCCTCAGTCCCTTCGTCGCTCTGGTGAGGCCTCCTGATGTAGAAGTTTTGACTCTACTCTTCTCAAATTTCATGAATCTATAATTTTTGATTGTTTCGTGCTATTATATTATCAACCTTGGATGTTTTATATACATTTGTATGCTATTTTATATGATTTTTGGGACTAACTTATTAACCTAGAGCCCAGTGCCAGTTTCTGTTTTTTCCTTGTTTTAGGGTATTGCAAAAAAGGAAAATCAAACGGTGTCCAATTGACCTGAAACTTCACGGATCTTATTTTTGGACCAGAAGAAGCCCACAGAGTATCGAAGATGGACCGGGAGAGTCTCGGGCTGCCCACGAGGGTGGGGGCGCGCCCCCTGCCTCGTGGACAGCCCGGAGATCCACCGACATACACTACAAAAAAAAGACACATCCGTGACATTTTGGGCCGAACGATTTTTTTTTCTGTCATACATATGACACATCTATGACGATAATTGTGACAAAACCCGGTATCATCATAGATGTGGTGGACTCCTACTTCTATGACAAAAAATCATGATAGAAAATGGGCTTTTTGTCCTAGGCGGGCCGGAGACGCGGCTGCATGACATTCTTTGGGCCGGCCATGTCGGAAAAAACCATGGTAGAAGCAAGGGGGAGGAAAATTTCGGGGAGTTCCCGGTTACGGTGGGAGGTCGGGGGCCGAGCGATGCGTGTTTCTCTCGTACACGTACGCGCGTGTGTGCGAGGCATTGGCTCTAACTGAACCCGAGCGAGGCGTTGGGCTCTAACTGAACCCAAGCGATTGCACTGCAGGCCTCGCGTTACTAAACCCGAGCGATTGATCGATGGCTGTTAACTGAACCCGATCAAGCGATTCCTTCGCTACTGCTGCTAACTGAAGCCGATCGATTGGATGAACAGTGAGTGTTGCAGGGGGGTTTGGATGAATAGTGAGCGGTGGCGTTGCCTTTGGATGAACAGGACCCTGTGGTGTGGAGGGCTGGATGAACAGTAGATGGTGGAGGGGTGCCCGTGGAGGGGTGGTTGAACAGGACCCCGTAGTGTGGAGGGCTGGATGAACAGTAGACAGTGGAGGGGTTGTTGAACAGTAGCCGGTGGAGTAGCGCGCGGTGGAGGCTGGATGAACAGGAGCCCGTGGAGGCTGGAGGAGGTCGACGGTAGCCCGTGGAGGCTGGAGGAGGTCGATGGTAGCCCATGGAGGCTGGAGGAGGTCGACGGTGGAGATGAACAGTATCCTATGGAGTCCCGTTTTGCGGTATGCCACATCCCTCCCGATGAACAGGACCCCCGTTTCGACCGTAGGAGGTCCGTTTTGTCCGTTTTGCGGTACGCCACACCCCTCCCGATCAATAGGACCCCCGTTTCGACCGTAGGAGGTCCGTTTCCTCCGTTTTGTGGTACGCCACACCCCTCCCGATCAACAGGACCCCCGTTTCGACTGTAGGAGGTCCGTTTCCTCCGTTCTGTGGTACGCCAGGCCTCATTTCCATCTGCTGTTCCGTCCAAGCCCTCCCGATGAACACGACCACACATTCCGTTCCGACCCAGCCGGTTGGCTCCCATGCGTTATGTTGCCTCTCGATGAACACGACGCATTCCGTTGCCTCCCGGTGAACACGACGCATTCCGTTGCCTCCCCATGAACATGACGCATTCCGTTGCCTCCCCATGAACACGAGACGACGTTGTTTCTCCGTTCCGACCCAGCCATGTACACGAGCCCTCGCCGTACGTATGCGCGAGTAGATGTTCGAGACCCCGCCCGTATGTACACATACGTGGTCGTATTTTCTTTCTTACAGCCTCGCCGCTGTACGTATGAGTACATGCTACATGCGCGCCTCTACTACGACATGTGCGCGCCTCTACATCCACCAGTATATATGAATGTACATGTTCGTGACTAGAATGACAACGCTACGTACGCTTCGACCAGGTGGGTCCTGACTGTCAGGCACTTCCTTGCGTGCGAAGATGTAGCTGGTGGGTCCCAGCAGTCAGGGGGGCGAATTGTTTTTTTGCACGAACGCGCTTCCTTGCGTGCGAAGATGTAGCTGGTGGGTCCCAATAGTCAGGGGGGCGAATCATTTTTTTTTGCCCGGACGCACTTCCTTGCGTGCGAAGATGTAGCTGGTGGGTCCCATCAGTCAGGGGGCGAATCATTTTTTTTGCCCGGACGCACTTCCTTGCATGCGAAGATGTAACTGGTGGGTCCCAGCAGTCAGGGAGAAACGTTTTTTTCGCGAAATACAGTGGCCCGTCTAGTGGGTCCCAGCTGTCAGGTGGAGGAATCATTATTTTCTGCGTAATAAGGAGGCACTTCCTTGCTGCGGCCATGGACCCAGCTGTCAGCCTCTCCACGTACAGTCCACGTCCGATGGAAGTCGTTCCTTGACCACGTTGACCACGCTGCGCCGAGAGCACCAAGGCGGTGGACGACAGCGAGGCCTAGGAAGGGGACGACATGGAGCCGGGGAAGATGCGGTAGTGGAAGCCCGCGCGGAGAGGAGTACGAGGGTTCACTGGTTCGGCTGTGGTGTGAGGCTGTCGTCGCCGCAGGGCCTGGCTAGCGGTGGGAATAGTAGGGGAGGTGAGGCCTCCACGGCAGCACATCCGGCCACGGGAGGCAGGAGCATGCGGCACGACTGGCGCTGCTTTGGGCGGCTGGAGCAAGAAGACCAGAGGTTGAAGACGCACTACGGCAGTTGGATGGACATCGTACGGTCAGTGGAGCTAGAATCGTTTATATTGACTAAGTTGACAAAGCCCTCCGTCCCCGTCAACTTAGTAGGCCCACAAGTCAGCCTCCCACCAAGGAGGGTCCCAGCTAGCAGGGGGTATTCATTTTTTTGTGCGTAATAAGGAGGCACTTCCGGTGGGTCCGAACTGACAGTAGGGGGAACGTATTTTCTCGAAATACGGTGGCCCATCGGGTGGGTCCCAGCAGTCAGGGGCAAACATTTTTTTCGTGAAATACTGGTGGGCGTCCGGTGGGTCCCTACTGTCAGGTGGAGGAATAATTATTTTCCGTGTAATAAGGAGGCACTTCCTTGCGGCTGCCGTGGATCCAACTGTCAGCCTCTCCATGTACAGTATTCTTCTGATGGAATTCGGTCGTTGACCACATTGACCACACCGCGCCGAGAGCACCACGGCGGTGGACGACGGCGAGGCCTAGGAAGGGGACGACGCGGAGCAGGGGAAGACGCGGCAGTGGATGCCCACGCGGAGAGGAGTACGAGGGTTCACTGGTTCGGCTGCGCTGTTGTCGCTGCAGAATAATAGGGGGTTTTGGTGAGTGGAGTGGAGGGATGGCCTGGCCAGCGGTGGGAGTAGTATGGGGGCGGTGAGGCCTCCGCGGCAGCACAACCGGCCACGGGAGGCAGGAGCAGGCAGCACGACCGGCGCTGGTTTTGCGGCTTGAGCAAGAAGACTAGAGGTTGAAGAAGCACTACGGCCGTTGGATGGACATCGTACGGCCAGTCGAGCTAGAATCGTGCATATTGACTAAGTTTACAAAGCCCTTCGTCCCCGTCAACTTAGTACGCCCACTATACTGGGTCCCAGCTAGCAGGGGGAGTATTCATTTTTTTCTGCGTAATAAGGAGGCACTTCCTTGCGTGCGAAGATATAGCTGGTGGGTCCGAGCTGTCAGCGGCGGTAACGTTTTTTTCGCAAAATACAGAGGCCCTTTCGGTGAGTCCCAGATGTCAGGTGGAGGAATCATTATTTTGCGCGTAATAAGGAGGCATTTCCTTGCATGCGGCCGTGGACCCACCTGTCAGCCTCTCCATGCACAGTCCACTTCAGATGCATGTCGGCCATTGACCACGTTGACCACGCCACGTCGAGAGCACCAGGGCGGTGGACGACGGCGAGGCCTACGAAGGGAATGACACGGAGGCAGGGAAGACTCGACAGTTGTTTTTGTTTCCCACGCGGAGGGGAGTACGACTGTATGAGGGTTTACTGGTTCATCTGCCGTTGCCGGAGAATAACAACAGGTGTTGGTGAGTAGAGGGATGGCTAGGCCAGCGATGGGAGTACGGTGGGGCGGTGAGGCTGCTACATCTTGAGCTTGCGTTGGCTTTCCCAAAAGAGGAAGGGATGATGCAGCAGAGTAGTGTAAGTATTTCCCTCAGTTTTTGGGAAGCAAGGTATCAATCCAGTAGGAGGCCACGCTCAAGTCCCTCGTACCTGCACAAAGCGATAGCTACTCGCAACCAACGCGATTAGGGGTTGTCAATCCCTTCACGGTCACTTACGAGAGTGAGATCTGATAGATATAATATTTTTGGTATTTTTGGTATAAAGATGCAAATTAAAAAGTAAAAGCAAAGTAAAAAAGCAAAGCAAGATTAAAGTGATGGAGATTGATATGATGAGAATATACCCGGGGGCCATAGGTTTCACTAGTGGCTTCTCTCAAGTGCAAAAGTATTCTACGGTGGGTGAACAAATTACTGTTGAGCAATTGATAGAATTGAGCATAGTTATGAGAATATCTAGGCATGATCATGTATATAGGCATCACATCCGTGACAAGTAGATCGAAACGATTCTGCATCTACTACTATTACTCCACTCATCGACCGCTATCCAGCATGCATCTAGAGTATTAAGTTAAAAACAGAGTAACGCCTTAAGCAAGAACACATGATGTAGAGAGATAAATTCATCCAATATGAAATAAACCCCATCTTGTTATCCTTGATGGCAACGATTCAATACATGCCTTGCTGCCCCTTCTGTCACTGGGTAAGGACACCGCAAGATCGAACCCAAAGCCAAGCACTTCTCCCATGGCAAGAACTACCAATCTAGTTGGCCAAACCAAATGGATAATTCGAAGAGACTTGCAAAGATAACCAATCATACATAAAAGAATTCAGAGAAGATTCAAATATTATTCATAGTTAGACTTGATCATAAACCCACAATTCATCGGTCTCAACAAACACACTGCAAAAAGAAGATTACATCAAATAGATCTCCACAAAAGAGGGGGAGAACTTTGTATTGAGATTCAAAGAGAGAGAAGAAGCCATCTAGCTACTAACTATGGACCCGAAGGTCTGAGGTAAACAACTCACACTTCATCGGAGAGGCAATGATGATGTAGAAGCCCTCCGTGATGGCGGCCCTCGTCCGGCGGAGCTCCGGAACAGGCCCCAAGATGGGATCTCGTGGATACGGAAAGTTGCGGCGGTGGAATTAGGTTTTTGGCTCCTGTTCTGGTCGTTTGGGGGTACGTGTATATATAGGAGAAAGGAGTACGTCGGTGGAGCACCGAGGGGCCCACAAGGCAGGGGGCGCGCCCTAGGGCGGGGGGCGCCCCCACCCTCGTGACCTCCTCTTTGACCCTCTGGAGTAGGGTCCAAGTCTCCTGGATCACGTTCGGTGAGAAAATCACGTTCCCGAAGATTTTATTCCATTTGGACTCCGTTTGATATTCTGTTTCTCCGAAACACTGAAATAGGCAAAAAACAACAATTCTGGGTTGGGCCTCCGGTTAATAGGTTAGTCCCAAAAATAATATAAAAGTGGAAAATAAAGCCCAATATAGTCGAAAACAGTATATAATATAGCATGGAGCAATCAAAAATTATAGATACGTTGGAGACGTATCAGGCATCCCCAAGCTTAATTCCTGCTCGTCCTCAAGTAGGTAAATAATAAAAAGAGAATTTTTGATGCGGAGTGCTACTTGGCATAATTTCAATGCAAATCTTCTTAATTGTGATATGAATATTCAGATTAGAAAGATTCAAGACAAAAGTTTATATTGAATAAAAATAATAATACTTCAAGCATACTAACAAAGCAATTATGTCTTCTAAAAATAACATGGCCAAAGAAAGTTATCCCTACAAAATCATATAGTCTGGCTATGCTCCATCTTCACCACACAAAGTATTTAGATCATGCACAACCCCGATGACAAGCCAAGCAATTGTTTCATACTCTAACTTTTTCAAAACTTTTTCAATCTTCACGCAATACATGAGCATGAGCCATGGATATAGCACTATAGGTGGAATAGAATGGTGGTTGTGGAGAAGAAAAAAAAGGAAAAGATAGTCTAACATCAACTAGGCGTATCAACGGGCTATGGAGATGCCCATCAATAGATATCAATGTGAGTGAGTAGGGATTGCCATGCAACGGATGCACTAGAGCTACAAATGTATGAAAGCTCAACAAAAGAAACTAAGTGGGTGTGCATCCAACTTGCTTGCTCACGAAGACCTAGGGCAATTTTGAGGAAGCCCATCATTGGAATATACAAGCCAAGTTCTATAATGTAAAATTCCCAATAGTATATGAAAGTGACAACATATATATGAGACTCTCTATATGAAGAACATGGTGCTACTTTGAAGCATAATATATGAGACTTGCTATATCATGGTGCTACTTTGAAGCACAAGTGTGGAAAAAAGGATAGTAGCATTGCCCCCTTTTTTGGGCCTTCGTTTTTTTCTTTGGCCTTTCTCTCTCTTTTTTTATTGGGACAATGCTCTATTGAATGATGATCATCACACTTCTATTTATTTACAACTCAATGATTACAACTCGATTCTAAAACAAAGTGTGACTCTATATGGATGCCTCCGGCGATGTACCGGGATATGCAATGAATCAAGAGTGACAAGTATGAAGAAATTATGAACGGTGGCTTTGCCACAAATACTATGTCAACTACATGATCATTCTAAGAAATATGACAATGATGAATGTGTCATGATGAACTAGGTGGTGGAAAGTTGCATGGCAATATATCTCGGAATGGCTATGGAAATGCCATAATAGGTAGGTATGCTGACTATTTTGAGGAAGGTATATGGTAGGTGTATGATACCGGCGAAAGGTGCGCGGTATTAGAGAGGGTAGCAAAGGTGGAAGGGTGAGAGTGCGTATAATCCATGGACTCAACATTAGTCATAAAGAACTCATATACTTATTGCAAAAATCTAGAAGTTATCAAAGCAAAGTATTACGCGCATGCTCCTAGGGGGATAGATTGGTAGGAAAGGACCATCACTCGTCCCCGACCGCCACTCATAAGGAAGACAATCCATAAATAAATCATGCTCTGAATTCATCACATAACGGTTCACCATACGTGCATGCTACAGGAATCATAAAATTTGACACAAGTATTCTCAAATTCACAACTACTCAACTAGCATGACTTTAATATTATCACCTCCATATCTCAAAACAATTATCATGCTTCAATCTTTTCTTAGTATTCAACACACTCAAAAGAAAGTTTCACAAATCTTGAATACCAAGCATATTATTATTAAGCAAATTACCATGCTATTAAGAGACTCTCAAAATAATTTAAGTGAAGCATGAGAGATCAATAGTTTCTTTAAAACAAATCCACCACCGTGCTCTAAAAGATCTAAGTTAAGCACATAGAGCAAAATTATAACGCTCAAAATATATAAGTGAATCACATAGAGCAAAGCTACTTAGCTCAAAAGATATAAGTGAAGCACATAGAGCAAAACTACATAGCTCAAACAAAAGATATAAGTGAAGCACATAGAGTATTCTATCAAATTTTAATTCATGTATGGCTCTGTCAAAAGGTGTGTACAGCAAGGATGATTGTGGCATACTAAGACACAAAGACAAAAATAATACAAGAAGCTCCAAGAAAAACACATATCATGTTGGTGAATAAAAATATAGCTCCATGTAAATTACCGATGGAAGTCGACGAAAGAGGGGATGCCTTCCGGGGCATCCCCAAGCTTTGAATTTTTGGTGTCCTTGGATTATCTTAGGGGTCCCATGGGCATCCCCAAGCTTATGCTCTTGCCACTCCTTGTTCCATGATCCATCAAAAGAATTCACCCAAAACTTGAAAACTTCACAACACAAAACTCAAAATAGAAAACTCGTGAGCTCCGTTAGCGAAAGAAAACAAAAGACCACTTAAAGTTACTGTAATGAACTCATTATTTATTTATATTGGTGTTAAACATACTGTATTCCAACTTCTCTATGGATTATAAACTATTTTACTAGCCATAGATTCATCAAAATAAGCAAACAACACACGAAAAACAGAATCTGTCAAAAACAGAACAGTCTGTAGTAATCTGTAGCTAGCGCAAGATATGGAACACCAAAAATTCTAAAATAAATTGCTGGACGTGAGGAGTTTATCTATTAATCATCTGCAAAAATAATTAACTAAATAACACTCTTAAAATAAAAATTACAACAGTTCTCGTGAGCGCTAAAGTTTCTGTTTTTTACAGCAAGTTCAACAAGACTTTCCCCAAGTCTTCCCAACGGTTCTACTTGCCACAAACACTAATTAAACACAAAAAGCACAATAAAAACAGAGTCTAAATAATTTATTTATTACTAATCAGGAGCAAAAATCAAGGAATAAAAATAAAATTGGGTTGCCTCCCAACAAGAGCTATCGTTTAACGCCCCTAGCTAGGCATAAAAGCGAGGACAGATCTAGGTATTGCCATCTTTGGTAGGTAATTCTTCGATGAGGCATCTATTTCCCTTAGTAATTTCTTTCTTTCTAGTGATTATCAAACTTTTAGGCACAAGATTGAAAAATTCATTTGTAGCAATCGGTTCCTTAATGATAGCAAAAAGATTAGGATGAATACTTATAGATTTAAGATCCGCAGTTTCCTTACTAGATGATTCACCCTTATTTTTAGGAACATACATAAGCTTGGAAATTTTAGTAGGAGGACTTGGAGTATTCTTTACGGAAGAAAAAGTGGTTCCCAAGTTTTCAATGATACCCTCAAGTTTATCAATTCTAGTAGAATCTAAGTTTATCTTCTCATTAACTATGGGTCCCTTTTCCTTAATATTTTTCAGAGTCATTCCTACCTTAGATCCATATTGAGTAATTTGATTGTGGATCTTTTTATCTAGATTTTCAATTGATTCAATAGTAGAAACTTTATTTTCAATAATTTCAAGTCTTTGCATAACATGCTCCAAAGGTAAAGTGGTTCCATTAACCAAAAGAGGTGGTGAGCCAAATAAATTTAGCATAGCATTATAAGAATCAAAAGTATGGCTACCCAAGAAGTTCCCTCCGGTAATGGTATCGAGGATATATCTATACCAAGAATTAACACCTACATAAAAATTGCGGAGAAGAACTAAGGTAGATTGCTTCCTGGTAGATCTATTTTGAGCATTGCAAATTCTATACCAAGCATCTTTTGGATTTCCTCCCTCCCTTTGTTTAAAATTTAGAACATCACTCTTGGGAGACAACGGAGAAGATATGAGACTAGCCATGACAACAAGCAAACAAACTAGCACGCGAGCAAACAAGAGGCAAACGGGCAAAAGAGACAAATAGAGAGGGAGGATAGAGAGAGAGGGCGAATAAAACGGCAAGGGTGAATTGGGGGGGAGAGGAAAACGAGAGGCAAATGGCAAATAATGTAATGCGAGAGATAGGTATTGTGATGGGTACTTGGTATGTTGACTTTTTGCGTAGACTCCCCGGCAGCGGCGCAGGAAATCCTTCTTGCTACTCTTGAGCTTGCGTTGGTTTTCCCCGAAGAGGAAGGGATGATGCAACAGGGTAGCATAAGTATTTCCCTCAGTTTTTGAGAACCAAGGTATCAATCCAGTAGGAGGCCACGCTCAAGTCCACCGTACCCGCACAAAGCGATAGGTACTCGCAACCAACGCGATTAGGGGTTGTCAATCCCTTCACGGTCACTTACGAGAGTGAGATATGATAGATATAATATTTTTGGTATTTTTGGTATAAAGATGCAAAGTAAAAAGTAAAAGCAAAGTAAAAAAGCAAAGCAAGATTAAAGTGATGGAGATTGATATGATGAGAATAGACCCGGGGGCCATAGGTTTCACTAGTGGCTTCTCTCAAGAGCATAAGTATTCTACGGTGGGTGAACAAATTACTGTTGAGCAATTGACAGAATTGAGCATAGTTATGAGAATATCTAGGCATGATCATGTATATAGGCATCACGTCCGTGACAAGTAGATCAAAACGATTCTGCATCTACTACTATTACTCCACTCATCGACCGCTATCCAACATGCATCTAGAGTATTAAGTTAAAAACAGAGTAACGCCTTAAGCAAGATCACATGATGTAGAGAGACAAATTCATGCAATATGAAATAAACCCCATCTTGTCTTCCTCGATGGCAATGATACAATACGTGCCTTGCTGCCCCTTCTGTCATTGGGTAAGGACACCGCAAGATCGAACCCAAAGCTAAGCACTTCTCCCATGGCAAGAACTACCAATCTAGTTGGCCAAACCAAACGGATAATTCGAAGAGACTTGCAAAGATAACCAATCATACATAAAAGAATTCAGAGAAGATTCAAATATTATTCATAGATAGACTTGATCATAAACCCACAATTTATCGGTCTCAACAAACACACCGCAAAAAGAAGATTACATCGAATAGATCTCCACAAGAGAGGGGGAGAACTTTGTATTGAGATTCAAAGAGAGAGAAGAAGCCATCTAGCTACTAACTATGGACCCAAAGGTCTGAGGTAAACTACTCACACTTCATCAAAGAGGCTATGATGATGTAGAAGCCCTCCGTGATGACGGCCCTTGTCCAGCGGAGCTCCGGAACAAGCCCCAAGATGGGATCTCGTGGATACAGAAAGTTGCGGCGGTGGAATTAGGTTTTTGGCTCGTGTTATGATCGTTTGGGGGTACGTGTGTATATATAGGAGGAAGGAGTACGTTGGTGGAGCACCGAGGGGCCCACGAGGCAGGGGGCACGCCCTAGGGGGTGGGGCGCCCCCACCCTCGTGACCTCCTCTTTAACCCCATGGAGTAGGGTCCAAGTCTCCTGGATCACGTTCGGTGAGAAAATCACGTTCCCGAAGATTTTATTTCGTTTGGATTCCGTTTGATATTTTGTTTCTCCGAAACACTGAAATAGGCAAAAAACAGCAATTCTGGGTTGGGCCTCCGGTTAATAGGTTAGTCCCAAAAATAATATAAAAGTGGAAAATAAAGCCCAATATAGTCCAAAACAGTAGATAATATAGTATGGAGCAATCAAAAATTATAGATACGTTGAAGACGTATCAGAGGCCTGCGCGGCAGCACAACCGGCCGCGGGGAGGAGGGAGCAGGCAGTCCTGCCGGCGCTTGTTTGAGCGGCTGGAGCAGGAAGAGCAGAGATTGAAGAAGAACGACGGCCATTGGATGGACATCCAACAGTATACAGGCCATATGTGAAAAGTCTCAAATCTGTGGAAAACATCATACAACCCATCTGCCATTATTTCAAATAACTAGTAGTGTGACCCGCGCATTTGCGCGGCTAGAGTTCTATTTATAACTTCTATATTTAGCCAATACTTTGAAAATGTATATTATTGAAACTTTCTTAGCTGTACATGAAGAATTTATTTGTAAGGTTTGCCATGATTCGGTAAGGCTCATTTTTTGGTAATGAGTTATATATAAATATATTTTGTAAATTACAATTCAAAAATATGTCTTGAGAATGCTTAATGATACTACATATGCATTAGAAGCACCTTTATGTGATCACAGTTTTAAGAATGCACCTTGTACCTCTAAGCTTTGGAGAAATATTGTAGCATGGTCGTGCCACAATTATTTCCCCGATCTCATCTCCTTAATTCAATTCATGTCACTATCAATCTTGACAATGAGTTCTTTACCATACATGTTAAAACACCAGTAGTTCAAGCGACAAAACTTTGCAAGCATATCATAACAAAATATTCACCTCTGGAAGGTCCCCACATAATTTTTTGAATCCTTGTGATCTATTTCTACGAATCAACCACAGCCTCAGCCCTTCAGGCCATACTTTTGGACTGGTGTCCGCCTACTCATTCATATTCTTGGACTGGCTAAATTGTTTAGTATGGTATAAATGTATCATACATGTACTGGCGAGTTTGCTTTATATATTTTTTGTTGGAAACATCAACCAACATATTCACATAAAGCTATTATATTTTTGTCGATACTCCGCATCGGTATTTTAAATATATACACCTGAATATTTACATGGTCAAAAAAAACATTATGGTTGCAATAGACCACAATAGCCAATAGGTAGGTATTAATATACTCTCCTTCCTGGTGATATATGTTTTATTCCGGAAATCCAATTTGCCTCCCGGGAGCAAGTGCTCCCACACACGAAAAATAATTTTTGAAATGTTAAAAAATTCCAACAAAATATTTATGTATTTACAGTCACATCCAAATGTTACCTGCAAAGTTTTAGGAAAAAAGGGTAAACATTTTGTCCTGTACAGAAAAAAGCAAATTTGAACACCAAATGTTAACCCAAAATGTCATCCTAAATTTGTTTTTTTCACTGATGAAACACTATTGGTCCATTTCACGTGAAAATTATCAAGCAAGCTGGCGACACTAACACAAACATCCACAAAAACATTAGGACTTTTTTGAAAACATTTTACCACTTTTTGTGGTACTATTTATCCTGGTGCAAATGCTCCCGGGAGCCAAAATGCCCCTCCTGTTTTATTCCATGTATTACTTTGGAGAAATCTTTAAGAAAGCACAAAGATAAAGTATACTAAAATTTATGGGATTCCACTTTAAGATACTCTCCTCGTCCGTATTTTATCATCACATCCGGTTACAAAGATAAAAACATGATGGTTGCATTAAAACCACAATCACCAATAGGTAGGCATTAACATACTCTCCTTGCTGGTGATATATTTTTTATTCCATGTATTAATTTGGAGAAATCTTTAAAAAGCACAAAGGTGCTAAATAAACTGTTTTAAAGATCATGATATATTGAAATTTATGGGATTCCACTTTAAGATACTCTCCTCGTCATCACATCCGGTTATAAAGATAGTGAAACATGGTCTTCTCTAGTGCATAGTCCTAATGGGTTCCTTGGTGCACGGTCAGGCTGACTTAGAAAGATGGTGGGAACACAAAGTCAAGTAAGCTGCTGACATTTCTCTAAAGAAATAGAAAGGTCTGCCATCATATACAATGTTATCCTCTATTGCTGTCAGGAATCCTATCTTGCGGCCATAGCTTGTGATATGAACACTCCTTTCTGCAGTAGTTTGCAAGACTGATATGTGCTTTTTTTTTCTCATGATTTTCAGGAGCATTTTTTTCTCATGATTCATACCTGCTTATACGTGACCTAGTTGACCGTTGTACTGATCATTGTCCTAATTAATATCGGAATCTAAGAAATATGGACGACATATTTGTTCTACTTGGGCCAACCTCTCTCGCCAAAGAAGTGCTAGACATGTAGATAATAAAAATCAGTGCTAGGGAATAATAAGAGAGAGGGGTATAAATTAAACAATACACGCACCTGACATGAATGATATTTCACGTATATAAATATAATCCTATTCATGCCAATAAAATAAGTGATACCTAGGTATTCTTTTATGATGGTGTCTGTCAAGACATAGTTAGTTAAGTAAGTTAAAAATTTATAGGCTTGTCAAGACATAT
The DNA here is from genome assembly GCA_034509565.1 of Triticum monococcum. NCBI lineage: Eukaryota > Viridiplantae > Streptophyta > Magnoliopsida > Poales > Poaceae > Triticum > Triticum monococcum. The sequence continues at coordinate 57,076,922 of CM067846.1, read as the reverse complement.
ACATATAGACTATGTTGAGATGTTGAAAAGTTATATAGACTATGTTGTATTTTACAGAAATAGGTGTGTTAAAAAACATGTACATATTAGGTTCCAGTACATACCTAGATATTCGAAAAAAAAAAAAAGTAACTACCTAGCTAGCAGGTGCGATAAAAAATATACACATTATGTTCCAGCACGTACCTAGATATTCGAAAAAAAATAAAAAGTAGCTACCTAGCTAGCCATGGCTGTGATCGATCGTGTCTCTGCTGGTTGCAAGGCAAGTCTTCTATACATCTTATATAATCTCATGAAAAATATGTACCTAGCTTGCTCTTGCTTTGATCGATCTTGGCGTCAGCGTCGTTGGTGGCGGCGGCCGCGTGCATAAGGACGTCGGCGGCATCCACATGCGAGAGGTAACTCTGAGGCGCTGTGCAACCCGAGGCTGCCGGTGTGCATGCGTACACTGAAGAAAACATGGATGTGTCTACGCTGGTGCCCCAGGACATATATGGGAGTTGGAGGCTGCGTACTTCGACGATGGCCGGCGAGGAGATATGGATTGGGAGTACATGAACCTATTTTTGATCTTTGTTTTTGTTATTTTTTTTGTTTGGAGTTGACCTTTTGTTAGATCGGAGATAAGGAAAACTAATCTTGAGCATCTATGGGATTTGTTTTGGGCTTTGCCGGCCAATCACGGATCTGTTTTTAGTTTTTTGCTGTTCTTTCCCATGGAAGAGTCCGTGTATGTTTTTCCTTCCTTTATTTGAAAGCGTCCGAGTACACAGCTTGAAAAAATATTTTTTGTACGTGACACGTTCAATTGGTTCTATCTAACATTATTTGTATGTAACGTTTATATCTTTAATCTCAATCTTTGATATCAAAAATTAATGGTTAAGATAATTTAATGTGTGTGGATGAATGTAATGACTTGTTTGCCTCTTGTCTTAATTATATAATAGATTTACAGCCCATTTGCTAATTCTTACGGGTTTTTTTGAGCCCATATTCTTTTTGTTAGCATTACAACCCATATTGTGGCCATGGTTAAAAAATTATACGAAATTTTGCATATGTTGGTGCGGTCTGAACTGTTTTTAATCCCGAAATTTCGAGTCACATTTAGACTGAGTTTAAAAATAAATGTATATCAATATAAAATCCAATAAATTGTCCACGCATAAAAATCAATGCAGTTTAAAATTTCGAAATTAAAAAATATATTTGAAACTAATTGCCGGTTTGATGTGTTTTAAAAATGTATAACCCATTTCTCATTACTGATAGGCCATTTTCTCAGCCAGCCGAATAAAGCTCTCCTCGTCTTGAAAGATTTGCAGCCCAACTGGCCTGATAAAGCGACTTACTTGACAAATCACAAAAAAACTAGGCTAGCCATTTTCAGAAAGAGAAGAAAACTACTAGGCTGGTCTGTGGTAAACATAAAAGAAAAGGCTGTCTAGACAGGCCAGAGTGTCCCGCACAGCCCAGTTGACACCCTGCTTACGTTTCAAAAACAAATTAGATAAATGCCACTCCAATTATGGCGATTCATAAAAATGCCACTGCAATTTCCAAACTTTGAAAAATGCCACTGCAATTTTTGCAAATTTTGGAAAACGCCACTGCAGTTTGCAAACTTTGAAAGACGCCACTCCAGACTTCAAAAAATGCCACTAGAAATGGCATGAAATGACATTTTTCAAAGTTTGAAAATTGCAGTGGCATTTCTCGGGAACACCAGATTTGGAGTGGCATTTATCAAATTAACCCAAAACAAAAATAACTGGGCGAGCTGCTGGGTCCCTGGTGTCAGCTGCTCGTTGTGCAATTCTCTCGTTTATTGACTACGTTGACAATGGCATGGGACCCAGATGTGAGAAATCCACTAGGAGGCGCCATTTTTTTATTGGCTTGAAATAAGGAGGCACTTGCTTGCGTACTGCCATGACCTTGGCGGGTCCCTGCTGTCATCCTCTCCACGTACAATCATCTCCTGATTGTGTACGCGTCAACTTGCTAGGCCCACAAGTCAGCCTCTAAACCCGTGGAGGACAAATACAACCCATTTAAAAAAATAACAGCCCATTCCATACGTTCAAACGGAAAGTTCAACATTCAGAGGAAAGTATCAGGTCTGATCCACATATAGAGTACTGAACTTCCACATTGACAACCATCATAGCCAAGTTAACTATCTACTCCCACTAATACTCTAGTAGCATATAAGTACTAACTTACTCTTAGCTAACTAGACGATGCCAGCCGCCATCTGTGGTACACGCTAAACACCGGCACCGGCGTCGTGCGCCTCGCCTCGGACTTGCAAGAGGTGCGATAGGGCGCGTTGCTCGCGCGCGTTGGCCCTTTCCATGCCGGCGTGGTCCACCGAAGCTTCGGCTTCCAAGCGGGAAACCCACTTGACGAGCTGGTAGTAAAAATCGGCGTCGCGAACGCGTGCGTGCCCGACAGCCTCCAGGGCTATTTGCTGGGCGCCGGCCTCCACGTAGTCGGCCCAGTTGTGGGCGCTCTGCTCGCAACTCAGAGCGTCGGTGCGCTGCTGCTCCATGTCCCGCTGGCGGCGCAAATCGGTGATACGCTGCTCCTCCGCCCGGCGGTCGCGCTCCAACAACTCCTGCTCCTCCGCCATGCGGCCGCGCTCCAACAACTCCTCAATCTCCGCATTGCCATCTAAATACGGATAGAATGCCTCCTCCCTCCGTCTACCTTCCAGTGAAAACCCGAACACTAGTTCCGGCGGTGACCGCCTCCGGCGTCGCCTACCGCGGACGGGCAGGGGCATGGCAGACTTGACGGGCGACGTTGGGCCGGTGGGGGCTTATGAGGATATGGCGAGTTGGGTCACGGTGGCACCGCAGAAGGCCGGGAAACGGTACTTATAGGCGGAAGGTAGCGCGACGGTCATCAGAATTTAATGCATAATGGCTTAGTGCGCCAGCTTGCCGTGGAAAACTAGAGAAACTGAAATTATGACTGTGCCGTCCCGTCCTGTCTGGGTCGCACGCCGGCATGGCGGTCAAACGAGTGCACTCGAATCATCTCCCTCCTTGTCAATAATGATTCCACGGATTTAAAAAGCCCGCAACAATTAAAGCATATCTTTTTCGCATCAGTTAGCTGCCTTAATTACGGTCGGCTGCATGCAGGCACTCAGAATCGCTCGCAGGCAGTACGCGAAGCAGCATGCAATGAGTCGCAGCCGAGGGCACGCATGCAGCCACTTAAATCGCTGGAATTAATTAGGCTTAAACTTCCGCATGCCGTTAATTATTGTCATGCCTTGGTCTTCCTGCTTTTCTCACGGGACTAATAAACCCAGACGGAAGGAGTACCTTGGTTGGTGAGAGGTTTGAAACAAGCCCTGCAAATTGGAAAGGAGGTACTAGTACGTGCGTGATCCGCTATTTATTCGTGTAGGATCGAGTAGGTCGTTTCTTGAATTGAGCCCTGCAAAATGGAAAGGAGGTAGTACGTGCGTGATCCGCTATTTATCCGTGTAGGATCGATAGTGTAGATTGTCAGTTTCTTCAGAGGTAGGCATTTTTATCCGTGTAGGATCGATAGTGTAGCTTGTCAGTTTCTTCAGAGGTAGGCATTTTTATTCAAAAAACTGCCACCTCGCATCTTGTGTCGCAAATAAAACTGCCAGGAGCGCATTTGTAGGCTAGCTACTGATCGATCAATAACTTGTAAACACTGAGCGAACAGAAATAAGTAACTGTTAATGCATCTCAATGATTCACAGATCATATACAAATATGTAGCTCCAAAAGCAAAGATCAACCACTTCGGATCTTGCGTCACAACTAAAACTAACAAGTACGATTCCCATACATAAGATCAACATGTTAATGCATCTCAATGATTCGTAGATCATATACAAATATGTAGCTCCAAAAGCAAAGATCTAGAAAAAACATCTGTTCTTCCTACTAACATGGATGCTTCTCTTGGCCAACATTCAGTATGGACTGAAAGATAAATTTGTTTGTGAAGTCTACAATTCCTCTTGCAAACGTAAGTGGTTTCACCAACAGCTGGAACCATGAGAATGAACCACACATGATGGAGAAACATCCACTGCAATACAATTTGGTCTTCTCTCGATCACACCGCGAGACTATTTTCGGAATACAAACTACAACTTGGGCAAAATGATGCCCATTGTATAATCAGACCAAAGCAATGAAGCACCTAGTGTTGGCCAATAAATAGTGCAATACTACTTTCTGCAGTCCATGAAGTGACTATCCAATCTTTCTGTGTCTATTTTCAAATGGCACTGCATGCAGTGACTATACTATTCTCTTGTGAAGTTCAACCAAAATTGCGGACACTTTGTTTGTTTGCCAAATTGCAACGGGCAGACATCTCTGCCTACACAAATATCAAGCAGCTAGTAAATATATACCACACCTTGTATTTTCGGTTTAAATATCAAGCATCTGTCATGTTCTGCACTGGACAATCTGATACAGTTATGTTTTGCCCTGGACAATTTCATACTGAATTGATTTGCTGGTTCAGAGCAGAAATATAGCGCCTATTCTTCATCGGACCAAGGATATCCATGTTCGCAGTGATGGAAGAGGTGAAATCGATAAACCGAAATTGAGCATCCAATCATTGAATCCTGTACTGCACCTCCAATGTAGGTCCACCCTGCCAATAAATTCACATGCAAACCACTAGTATTACTATCTAATGACAGTACAAAAAGAGTAGCAAGATAGTAGCAAACCATGTACCTTCGTAATGAACAGCTCATAGTGCCACCAATTGGATATAAAGGTTTGGAAAAACACATGCTCCTAATGTTGAACCAGTTGGATTTTTTGTGCAGTTCCACTAAAATCGAGCATCCCTGTTTGCATAGATATTGAAAGTGTGATTACTCTAAAAGTGGCACTAGTTGAAGCATAGACTCACAAACATAAGCATTCCAATTTCTTAATGGGAAAAGGTAGCAAGACTGTTTCTAACCACCTGTTTGAAGGAATAAATAAAGCAACAACGGCTGATGCCAGGAAGGCATACATAGTTTTTTCTAAAAAACCGAGCCATTCCTGACCTTTCCTCTTCTTTTAAGAAAATTTTGTGCAGTTCTACTAAAGTAAAATGCCATCACCGCCTTGACAATTCAGTGACACTATACAAAAGGAAATGACTTAACATTACATCATGATGTTAGGTATGTAGTCGACAAGCATTAGAGACAAACATACAGACCTCCTCCGATAACATAATGAACATTAATTTTAACAAATGTGTGACTAGCTTTACTGGGATAATTTGAGTGAACTCTACACCCTTTGTTCCTTAATATAAGACATTTTCGCGGTTCAATTTAAAGTACCCAAACGTCTAGTATTTAGAAAAACAGGTAGTAGTTTTCTTGAGCACATATCTGGGAAAGCTTGCCACACTTTATTTATGTCCATACGCTAATGCAACACCATTTGAATACTACAAATATACACTAATCCAGTGGCTAGTGAAACAGTAGAGTACTTAGTTTATTACAGGGTACATTACAATGGTTTTACTGAATAGATTTCAATAAACTCTAGCACTTGAAGGTTTCTATAAGAATTAACAATACAAAATGTAAAGGTAACAAGTTTCAGCATTGGTATACTAGCTGTGCATGAGCATTAAACCAAATACAAAAGTCTGAAGGTAACTAGCATTATTAACTAATGACAGTATAAAAAAATAGCAAACCATGTACCTCCAAGGTAAATATCATTTCGAACTCGAGGGACCTTAAAAATTGCTATCCCAATCTTGATAATCGATCAAACATAAAAACTTGATCGAACGAATCAAGAGAACAGCCGGAGGAGGAGGTGCCCACTCTTGACCTTTCCTCTTGTCTTCACAATTGTTTGTGCAGTTTAACCAAAATAAAATGACATCAGCGCCTTGGCATTTTGGTGACACTATACAAAAAAATTAACTTATCTCATGAAAGTGAGATATGTAATCTATAGGCATTAACAGTGCAAAAATATGAAGGCGGTAACAAGTTTCATCATTGGTATACTGGCTGTGCAACAACATTAGAATGCCTTAGGTGAAAAATCTTTAATACATCCACAATCAACAGCTAACCCTAAAATAATCCAGTGACATTAAATGGCATTGCTTAAATTTATCGGTGGCATTAGACTGAGAGCGGCATTAGTTAAATGTGGCATCACTTTAGCAGTAGCATTGCTTGACTTGACTACTGGCGTTATACTAACAGCAAAAAAGTGGCAATAAGAGCATGGGAGGCCCATTCGGATAGTGGGCGCACCAGTACGATGTACCTCCATGGACGCAGAGTGGTGAGGGAGGTATGGTTGCCCTGAGCAACAAATATCCAGGCAGCATATGTGGACTACGTCCCATTTTTGTTCTCTTTAGCCACCTTTTTCCTATGCGAGAACAACAAACCGATCGACCTGGTCATTCTCTATTGCGTTGTCATGCCTTTCTACCCTTCTTCAACCAAGAGACACGAGACTCGTTCCTTAGCTACTAATTTTCCCCTTTTCAACCTAGATGTGGGTTTGATGCCTACTCTATTGGACAGTACAGTCTCCCTTCCTTTCCTTATTCAACCCAGACATGGATTAGTCTGCATGAAGTAGGGTTTCCTTTAATAGTGCAAATTATGGTTTTCGTCTATGTGGCTAGCAGAGCAGAGGATAGTAAATTGGGAAGATGGTGGAGTGGAAAAATATCCACATGCAACGACGTGGCAGATGGGGCAATAGAACAAGGTTATGGTTCGAAAAGAGGTAGCATACTTGAGGGTCGGCAGGAAGTGGCTTCGCTCGTGTCGTGGTCCTCCGCACACACTACGGCAAGGAGCTTGGGGACGGAGGCCATCCCGCGCGGGCGCTAGGTTTGAGAAGACGGCCTTGTCGTTAGTGCGTGACCTCGCTCGCCGACGACGAGTGCGTCAACGCTACACGTCCTTTTCTTCCCTGGCGGATCTATGACCACCGGTGAGGAGGGAGAGAGGGGTCGTCTTTTTAGATCTGGAGAGAGGGTGGTAGTGTGAGAAGCAAGTGGGCAGCCCTTAGCAAGAAAGCGCTCAAGCTCCAGCCTATATATCTTTTTTATACTACTAGTACTGGAGGTGGAGTAGTGGTAGAGTAGTTTATATTTTCTCTGCGTACAGTACCAGTTAGTCATGCTTCAATACTGATCGGCACGCCATTAAAAAAATAAAGGTCGATAACTAATGCGGCACCTCGGGCCAACGCTCCTAGATCGCATTTTGCACGAGAAATTACACACCATGTTTCGTTGGCATGCACTACAACAAAATACACTTCCGTGATGATACGTGTTTGTCACAGTAGGTCGCGTTTTCTGTCATGCATGTACATCCATGACCATTTTATGACAGAATCAAGATAGTCATACCTGTGTTGTCGTAGAAGTGTTCCATAACATTACCAAAATTATCATCACGTAAGTGTCCACTTCCATGACGATAAATCACGCGTCACAGAAGTGCTTTCCTCAAGGGTGACCGACGCGTGGCATCCACCGTAACGGAACACCGTTAAGCTATCGGGTCGGGTTTTCGATCCGATAACCTGTTAACAGCCCTGACCAATGGGGATTTTCCACGTGTAAAATCATCATTGGCTAGAGGAGACACGTGTCAGGTCCGCATTGGCACATGTGTCACTCATCCAATGGGTGGGACGCGCCTATGATATGTTGACACGTGGACCGGCCCTTAAAGTTTAAATGGGCCGGCCCAACTGAAGGCCCACAAGATTTTGCGGACCATAATGGGTAGGCCCAGCTAAAGGCCCACGAGATTTTGCGGACCATAATTGGTTGGCCCAGCTAAAGGCCCACAAGATTTTGCGGGCCATAATGGGTCGGCCCAGGTAAAGGCCTACAAGATTTTTGTGTGCCATAATGGGCGGGCCCAGGTAAAGGCCCACAAGATTCTTGCGGATCATAATGGGCCGGCCTAGCTAAAGGCCCACAAGATTTCACCGACATTAATGGGCCGGCCCAGCTGTAGGCCCACAAGATTTTGAGGACCCTAGTAGGCCGGCCCATTAACCGGTTGCCATGTTTTGGACGAAATGCCGGCCCATATTTGATCCGGTCCATTAATGGCCTGCCACGCTACGGGCCTAATAGTGGCACATATGAGATCTGGCCCGTTAAAAGTCTACCATGTTCTGGGCCAAATTACGACCCAGATCAGGTCCGACCCTTTAAGAGGCTTTGGGCTCAATTATGGCCCATATCAGATTCGTCCCGTCAACTGGACACTATGCTTTTGGGCCCACTTGCTAAAGGACCACTTAGTAATTCGGCCTGATATTAGTTTTGGCCTGTTAAGGGCCCGTTTAACATTTCGGCCCTATATTAATTTCGGCCTGTTAAAAGCCCGTCATATAGTTGGGCTAACTACGGCCCGGTTTGCATCCGGCCTGCTCGCAGCCGATATATGATTGGGCCAAACAAGGACCGAGACAATTTTGGCCTATTAAAAGCCCGTGATTTGATTTGCACAATCATGGGCCGGGGTTCATTTCGGGCTGTTGCCGGCCCATGAGCTATTCGGCACTTTTCAAGCCCAACCTACATCGTGATTGCATGACGGCCCGATTATGTACCGTAATTTTACGGTTTGGCCAGTTTACTGCGAAGACAGGATACATATATAGTAAAATAACTGCAGCATCGTGAATAAGAAAAAACCTAGACTATACAATAAAGAAACTACGGCATATTACATCCACTGGGCATCAAAGTTCGCCACTATGATAATAAAGCACAAGCAGACAGCAGATTACATACACTGGGCATCAAAGATCGCCACTAGTGCAAATAAACATGCCGACAAAATAATATACAAAACCGACAACACTTCAATAGAGTTCAAGAAAGGTTAGCCCTGCTGGGGAGCTGCAACGCAAGTAGCTGAGCAAGATGATGAGACTGCGCTTGTTCAACACTTATATCTTCCTCACTCTGAAAGATAAACAAGCAAACAGATGACAGGTTTTGCACATAAAAGTATCAGTGCTGACAATTCATCATATTTCTTGTTGACGAATAAAGTGACACCGTTTAAAATTGCATTAACACAATATGGTATTGTTCAGGTCAAGACATGACAGGAAATGACATTGTGAAGGAGTTGGCAGCTTCACGACACCATTGGATTACAGATCAAGAACTCATAAGTATCAATGGTTAGTGTGCTATCAATTTATACCATTTCAGATTGGCAAATAAATAGACGGTTTAAATAATAGTAGAATGATATGACATTGTTCATAGTTAAGACATTGCAGAATATGACATTGTGCTGTAGTGGGTAGGTTCACCACACCACTAGATTACAGATGAAGAAGAGAAGCATACATGCAGTGCAAAAGAAGATCACTTGCTCTGTATAGTTTAATTTACATGGTATGAAGAAGGAACTTGGTTGTACAACTGAAAACTTAAATTGAGAAAGGACAAACTTTTGTTTATGAACTACATAATAAACTTTAAACAAGCAATTTGATGCAAACACCAAAAATAAACAGCTGTTGCAGTCATGCCTAACCAAATATATACAACAAAGTTTGAAGGCTTGAGATGGACAAACTTACATTTTTGGTCAAGACAGGCTCTATAAAGGCCTTGTCCATGCTGATGGGGGGGGGGCAATTCAAGAAGTTTACCACAGAATCCTCTTCAAAAGCATTGCATTTATTCTACATTTTGTTAAGAGTAAATATAGATGTGATAATATACGAAAAATGGAGAATATTTAAGATAAGATGAAGAGTGATGCTACGTAACCAAGTAGCTATAAATGTAAGTGCAGCGATATAGGCAAAAGGTACAACCAAGAGCCATGCACAGCTAAACTTCTTCAGTACCAACCTTATGGTAAGAGTAAATATAGATCTGATGTGTAGAAAATAGAGGGCAAAGGAAAATAAGCTGCAGAGTGATGGTACATGAACAACTACCTGTCATTATAACTACACTGATAAAGGACATCATGTACTTACAAGAACAATGCAAAGCTAAAAAAACATTGGCATTGGATATATTCTACACTAATGTAACCATTCATATAGATCAGATAAATTGGAGCGAACAATCGATAAGCAAGCTATCATGCATACTGCTGTCACATAATGAACCAGGTATGTATGCAAGTACAGTCAACAGGTACTAACAAGAGCAAAGCAGCGGGCAGCATATTTGCGATATCCTGTCGTTCTTGTCAAACCGGAATTCTTCTTCGAGCAGATTTCTTGCAAAAAAGATCCGTAAGGCACATGCGGAAAAGTAGAAGTTCAAATTGTCATGTGATTTCATAGACAGTACCTCATCCTGGGAACGAGACTAGTGCATAAGAGGGTTTTTCCATTCAATGTCTTCTGAATTTATCACAGGAGACTTCACCAAAAATTTGTTTATGGACTTACCATCAAAGTGTGATTTCCTCAGGTAACACCAATACTCCTGCGATGCTTCCTTGAAAAGCACAAGCAAGCTTTGCTCATCATGACTATCCAGTTTGACCCTCGCCTAGTTACAAAAATGTAATGTAAATCATTGATGTGTTCAATCAGTAGAAAATAGGAAAATAATAACCATGAATAATAGCACTTACACGTAAGTTGGACAGGAAGATGTGAAAGTAGTGTTTGTCTTCACAATAATCTTCCCATGATGGGAATATATGCACATAGTCCCTAACAACATTGAAAGCATTGTCTTTTAAACTGGGAATAAATGGAATGGGGTTCCAATCTACAGGAATTGGCCGTCTTTGCAGTTGGGATAGTTCTTCGGCCGGTGGACTTGTTGTACTTTTTGCTGGAGTGGGATTTTTCTGTGGTACAACTGGTGCTATGGCAAATGAAATTGGTATACCTTTTGCTGGAGTGCAGGTCCTGTGTGGTGGGGCTAGTGGTGTGGCTAGTGAAGTATGGGTATAGTCTGCTGGAGTCGGTCCTACATTTTGTGTCACTAGTTGTACAGCCAATATAAGTGGGGTGTTGTCTGATTTCTCCGGCACCACCATGTTTTTCAAGGACTTTGCTGGTGCTCCTTCAGGTTCGGCAATCACCCTCTTCCTTTTTGATGTCTGATGCACAAGAACAACATTTGAGTGGAAAAACATGGAATGATGACAGATGGAATATGTATTGATAATGGATGGGCATGGCATCTCGACATATATGATGAGTAAACTAAGCAGATGGCGGTGCAACAAAGTAGAAGAAATGCAAGACAACATATGCAAGATACCCGCAATCAATAAAACATTGCCAAATTAGAACATGCACCTTGATGGGTGAACAGGACATGCCATCTGCCTTTGACTCCTCGAGGTTAGAATAGTCATTAGGATCATATTCTGAACAAGAATCAATAGGTGGGGAGCGTATGAGTTTAATTGCATCCAGAATGGAACTCAATGCCCTGGTGCCAATTTTGTGAGTCATTGCAGTATTTAGCTTCAAGAGTGGACTGCTGCTAGTGCGACACAAAGCAGCTACACAGATCATAATGTAGATATAACGGGAAAACCTTAAGCATCAGAGTAAAATCAGCAAAGTCGAACTTGCTGGAATATATGTGCTAGTATTGCCGGTACGGCTAGAAAGGCTTCGGATACCAGCTCTCTTCAAGTGAAGGTGCGGTACTGTTAATATCAGTGTAACTCTCAAAGGCGACACAGCTCCCCACATTTCCTTTCTATTCTTATAGGATTCAAGTGGGCGGGCCACTACAAATCCTATTCCTATGTTTACAAGATCCTACGAATCAAAGAGGCTCAAAGTGTCCATCACAACCGACCGTATAGACCTCTACACTGCAAATGTCCCTGCTCATCTTCAGTACAAGGAACATACTGTACTACTATCATACTCCCTCTGTTCCAAAATATAAGTCTTGGTAGAGATTTCCACTATGGATCACATACAGATGTATCCAGATACATTTTAGAGTGTAGATTCACTCATTTTGCTCCATATGTAGTCCATGGTGGGATCTATACAAAGACTTGTATTTAGGAACGGAGAGAGTACATATTAAAGAAGAACAGAAGAGGAAAATGGTAAAGAAGAGCAAGCAGATTTTGGATAATAAAATGTTGGTTGCACAGTGCCCACACATGATGAACCAGAGCGCATTAAGAATGCAACTCCCAGTTGTCTCTCGACCATTTCAGGCAGTTGGATGAAGATCCTACGTCTCCTAACCCTTCTTCTTCCTTGTCTCTGATTCTTCCCATACAGAACACCGCACGGGCCGTCGGCCAGATCACCAGCCCCCACCGCCTGTGTTCCTCTGCCACCCCCACCCCACCCCCGCCCCAACCCCCACCCGCGTTGAGTTTTCTTTATTCAGTGAGGCCCCACAACCACCCGAGCCCCTTCGTTCGCATCGGCGAGCTCTGAAAAATCGACTAACCCAATTTTGGAATTTAGTCTACTATGATTTAACTAGTGTGGAATATAAAAGGGGAAAACCATAAGCATTGGGAGTATAGTGTTGAGCGTGCCATGGCGGATCTGAAGGTGCAAATGGGACAAAGGCAACTTCGCAACCTAGACAAGAAATCAGAGTAAAGTAGTGGCGATCTATTTTCTTGCTGTGATAAATAAGTTGAGCAGATACGAAAGAGTACCGCCTCTGGTGCGGCGCCGTGTATGCATCTGCTGAGAATTTGACGGTGTTGTGGTAGCGATGGCTGTCGGCGGCATGGAAGCAGATCTAGGAGGGTAGACGGTGGCGGCAGGCCACGGTGGACGAGACAGTCATAGGAGCGGCGCCAGCAAGGTGGACGACGACGGGGATGAAGCGAGAGGACGGGATGCAAGGATCCCGGTCCGAAGCCGTGGATGAGAGAGGTCGGTCTCTTGTAATGGACGGCGGCGGCGGGTATCAGTTCCGGCATGGTGGAGGAGGACGGCGGTGGATGGGGTGGCGGACGGCGGCGGACGGGGGAGGGTGGGGTGGAGAGGGTGTTTTGGCACCCACAAAGTACGAATGGGGAAAAAGGAGGTAGAGAGGAAGGGGGGAACCATGTATTCAGGGCACGCTTGTCTCAAATGCGAGGAAATTTACAAACTTAGCCCCCGTTTCAAATTTCTACTACATCACAACAACATTAGTCGGTTGGGGATAGGACGGTAATCTCGCATACACCGAATATTTGCCGACGAGAGTTTGTTTTTGGCGCCCACCGTGTATGAATATGAATCGGGGAGCGAGTCGATTTTGGCCGAGGACACACTCTATTTTGGCGCCCACCGTGTATGAACCCGGGTGAGAGGCGGTTACGTCACGTTTGGGTGAAATTACAAACCTACCCCTATCGAAACCTATAGAAATGCAGCAGGTAGGCTTTGCGTGGCAGGGATAGGCAGTAGTGATTTCCATCTCGCAGATTTTGGTTTCGGGCGGTTACTGCGACTTTCCCCGCTTCGTTCAAATTTTGCAGAGTGCACGTTTACCGTGCCAACTCAATTCGAATCCCGTTTGTATTGTATTTTTTTCGGGCGGGATCCATTTTCAATTGGAATTACATTCTATATACATCATTTTTTATATATACTTTCAAAAGCACAACACCATTTATACATAAATACGGTTTACAAATGGCATGATCTTAGATTCATAAGGTTGTATCCATCAATTTGGATTTTCAAATATTTGAAACCACTTTATGTTGAAATCCAATGTATGCATTCCTCGCTAACTGTCTCCAATTAATGTGTGTTTCATGTGGGGTTTTTTTACTTCTCAAACATGTATAATGTGTTTCACACACGCAACATATAGTGTAATCCTGTTCAGACATTAATTGCATATAAACCATGCATTGTTTGTAATTGAAGAATCTATGGATCACCAATATTGATAAACTATATAACATCACACATGTGCCCAAATTCAAATGAATATGCAAGTTTGATACACCAATTTGCGTTATGATATTATCGATGTCGTGATCTCCAGTTTAAATATTTGAATCCCCTTTAATCAAGATATTCGTCTCATATAGCTATCACTCATGCTCTCTGGACCTATATGCGTTCATTGTCTGTCAGGTATCTCTCGTGCTACCTGTATGTCGACAATGATCTTTTATCTTCGTAACACACTGATGGTACTCTCTCCCTCGACCTTCATCACTCTATCTCTCTCTAAGTATATCTCGCTCCCTGCTATGTGTCTCTAACTATGATTCTCCATGTGGAATCTCTTTCTCACACACGAACACAAAACTTTGTCTCCCGGGGTCTCATTTCTCTCTACTATTCCCATGTGTGCCACTCGCACACCCCTCATACAGAGATGTCTTTCGCTCCTTAGATATGAGAACCTACGACTCTTCCTCTTCAATATCTCTTTCTCACACACAGACACAAACTCTATCTCCCAGGGTCTCATATTTCTCCATTGTTCTCTTGTATGTCGCTCACACACACCCTCTCTCCCTAGAGATATATTGCGTTCCCTCGTATGTCTCTCTAGCTATCACTCTCGTTGTGAAATATCTTTCTATCTCGCAGACACAAAACTCCATCTCTCTGGATCTCATTTCTCTCTGATATCTGTTTGTATGTGACTCACATGCACCCTCTCTATCTCTCTCACACCCACACACATAACCCAGCCTTCTGATCCACTCGACTCCTATCTCTAACGCACACTAGCTAGCATCTTTATCTTTCTATTTATCTGTTTCTCCATCAACCTTCTTTCTCGCCCTCACTCTTGATTCCTATCACGCACACTACATATGTTTCTCTCTACATGCAGTCAAGTGCCCTCTCACACACATATATAACTTCACCCTTTGAACCACCCGACGGTCATCTCCAACACCCGAACTAGCGGATGTCCCTCTAGCTAGCATCTCCATCTCTGTATCTATCTGTAGTTTCTCCGTCAACATTTCTTTCTCGCACGGAGTATTGCTTCCTATCACCCACACTATATATGTCTCTCCATACATATGCATTTATAGGTTGGTCTCTTTTGCACAATCATTGCGCCTCACTCCCTCTTCTCGCCATAGATGCATGCTCCAGCCCACGCCACTATCTCTTAAATACAAAAACACATGCTTAATTGTCGGGCCTTCTTCCCTGCATTCTCACATGCATGCATATTGTCATACCAATCCGTCTCTCCCATGTCGTTGATCTTATGACTTATGTCTTCTTTCATTTATCTCAGTCATGCACGTGCGCACACACACACATCCCATGTATACATGTATACCTCTCACACATGCACGTTCAAGGTCTCTATGTCTCCACACGTAGTTAATTACCCTCAATCCTAACGCCACATCGAATCGTTCTCCTCTTTTGTGCACATAACTTCCGCCTGGATGGGTAAAACACACACTCACACTTAACAATATCCTTCTAGCTAACCCCCAGCCTCTCACTCTTCCCCTATATCCCCGAAACCAATAAGACCATCCCTTTGTTTAATTCCCGCCTACATACACCATCAATATATAGTAGTATTCCTCGTGTCTCTCGAACAAACACGTTCTCTCGATGTCGACTCCTCTCACGCGCACACACCTACTCTTCCCTCTCTACGGGAATTTTCTCTCTCGCACCCCATCGTTGGTGGCCTCTGCCATACACATCACCTCTCTATGATGAAGCCATGCACACTTAAATTACATCCGCCACAGAGGACCCCGCGACACGCACACACACACGCACGCACACACACACACACGCACGCACGCATGCACACATCCCCCCACACACTAAGACTCCATCTCTCTCTCTCTCTCACACAAACTAAGACTCCATCTCTCTCTCTCCTCTCTCTCTCTCTCTCTCCCTCTCACACACACACACTAAGACTCCATCTCACACACACATGCTCTAGGCGGAGCATTTGTTCCTACCACCCTTCATCCAACCTTACCCGTATGATAAACAATCACCTTCATTTACTTGCATAACAACGAGTTGGCGGTGATGGTGTGCCTGCCATCTTGTAATACATACCGTATGATCTATATCTGAGGATAGAAAGCAAACTATGATAATTTTACAAAAGATACCCGCACCTCTCTCCACATCATTATCTCCCGCAACCTCATTGCTCAGCAAGTAAAAAAGGAATAAATCTCTGGAAAGAATCTGGCATGCATGGTGGCCACTGCCGCCTGCCGGCGTCGTCCATCCCCATGCCTCTGCCCATTCCGACCACCAGTCACCACCATGCTCCACTCCTCCTCGCCTTATCTCTCATCTTTCATTTTTTCGATGACATTCTTGAGATACCAGTTTTCCGATAAAATTCTCGAGATATCATTAGTTTTTACACATGGGATTACTCCTGCATGGGTCAATCACAACAGGTGTTTTGTAAAAAAAATGCATATTAATGATCCCTGCAATGCACGAGAATCTTGCTTGTAATTATATAACGCAAATCACGAGCAGGAAGTGAAATTTTTTTGACACAACCACGTTAACATGGCCACGTAAATCACTAGCTAAAGTAAATACCATTATACTTATATCCCGATGCAAATGGTTGAGTACATTTCCAAAGAGTAGAGTCGCACACATGCCCTCTGTCTCTCAGAATCTCTCTCTCACACACACCAGTTATGTGACGCCCACTTAAGCAGACACGTATGTTACAATTTGTGCACCCGCGGGTACACGTGATGCTGCACATTTATTTAAGCTGGAAGGCGAACCCAAACAGTAGCTGCATTCATTCCCCTCCCGCCGCCTCTTCTCTGCTTGCCGTCGCCCGGTAGCCATGGGCCGGCCAAAGGTAACAACATACGCCATACTCCCGCCGGAGCGGCGCTTTAATATGGAAATTTTAGTGGTCATGCATGCATCTTTTTGTGCTAGCACTCCTATATAAGGGTTGACCGGTCGCTTCCCGCGGACGTGCACGGGCGGTGGAAGTGGAATGAGAAGGGAAGAGGGCTGTGGAGTAACATTTTTACCACAATTTCTTAGGAAACTGAGTGCAATAATTGAGTAGTTTTGCAAACTACTAGTACTACACCTGAAATGGTTCAAAACCTATACTCCCTTGCCAGCGTGCGCTTCCCGCGTGAAACGGTCAGCGTCGTCCTGGAGCGTCAGTGCCGCATTAATGCCCGGCCAGAGCGGAGGCGACCTCTCACTGGCACCGGCTTTGAAGTGGCACGGCGGCCGAGAGAGCGCCGCTTCCCAGTGCACGCGACTGTTCCGCGTCAAGACTGGCCATAGGCCCTATTTGGATCCATGGGTTAGAGTTAGTTTGAGCTAGTTGGGGCTCAAATAGCCCTAAAGTATCCAAGCATGAGGGTTTAAATTGGAGCAAGTTGCACCGAACCCACAAAAAAAACTATCCCACCCAAGAGGTGCTAACTGGAGATAGTTCTCATTGGGACCACTGAAAAATCACTTTTCTCTCTCCATGAAGTGCATTTATTGTCAATCTAACCCTGTCACCCAAACACCTCTTTGGCTACAGTTAGTTCAGGGTTAGTCATGAGTTAGTCTAACCTCTAGCTAAGTTAGAGTATCAAACAGGAGCAATATAGGACATGCAAGTTGCTCAAAGATACAAGCAAATTCGTACGTGAAAGGATTTTTTTCTTTTTGAAAACGGAACGTGAAAGGAATTTTTTTTAGAATGCTCTTGGCATGTTGCTAACATGTGATAGTTAACCGATCTCAATAGATGGCAGAAACGCCAGCCCGCCGCACTTTGATAGAGACGAGGAGGGAGAAGCGATACAGGCTGCTGGATTACTAGAGATAGGTGTCGCATGGAAGCCAAGAAATATGGTGATAGCGTGGGTTAGCCATGTACTAGTATGATGTAACTACACTGGGCTGCCGTGTTTCGTACTCTTCCAGTCCACTGTGGAGATGATTGGTTAATTTTTATATCGCTGAATAATATTAAATATTATGAGTGGAGACGCTCCACCACAAGGTTCCGTGCTCCTTCTCGGTCGTCCGGAATATATGTTCTTCCACTCTATTTTTTTACGTGAGCTCCGTTCATCCTTTTGCTAACATGCGAGACATCTAGCATCAAGGTGCACGTCTTATGCAAGGATCATTCCATCTATATGAAGAACACGTGGGACTGGAACTACGAGACGGACATGTACCCAGGAGTGGACGTAAGAACCTGAGTAATGTAGCGCAGTAAGTGAAGTAGAAAGGCACAAATGGTATGAACATGCGTGGCATATAGGGTCTGTTTGGTTGCATTCTCGTCTCAGCATAGTTGTTCCCTCTTCATGCATGCTCAACTCAACACCCCTCTTCATGCATGCTCTCTTCATACATGCTTCTAGTGTATTTGTGCTAAACTAGTGTGGACTCATGCGCCCTCCATACACTCTAGCAAACACCCGAAAGTAGGTCGAGAAGGGAACTCTTGGGCGGCATTTGTCTCTTACTATGTACTACCACTAAATGTTGTATGTGCAATGCACAGTGATGTTATGGAGTACGTGCCTAAGTACTCTACTACTACTATATTAGTTGGAGGCACATATTAACTTTTATATTTGTTTACGTGTATGCCCCGAGACCTTCCAACTAGACGTGTCTTTCTCTCTAGGTCACACTTTGTATCGTTCATACTACTAAGTACTACTACGTGTGGTCTCCGACCCAGAAGTGGAAGAAGTGGAGATGCTCTACCACGCTGTTTTTTTACGCTGGGCTCTACCACGCTGTTCATGTCCCACTCCTTTCGCTGACGTGTGGGACATCCAGCACGTGCCGTGTTTGGCACCCTTCGTCGTAAGAGTTGAAACGCTCGCATTCATCAGAAATAAAAAATAATTATAAATCGGCAGTGATTCTATTTTTTGTGAACCAATAAACAGTGATACTATATCACGCGGTTTCCTTGCTCCTCGATATCGGAAAGAATACTTCCGTTCGCCAACATGTGGGATGTCGACCATCCTGGTCCACTTGCCATGCACGCAGAACTCCAAGGGAGAGTCACCCAGGTCGTCGTGCCGCAGTAACAATGACTAATGAGCCGTCAAATCACAGGCCCACTTCCCACTTTGAAGTTGCTCAGACGAAGGAACCATCATGAGTTCGTTGAATTCCGCTTCTAGAAGAAAACTACTGTACCAGCAGTACTGCTAGCTACAGTAGTTACTCCAACAGAGGCCTCCTTTTGTTCATAGGATAGGAATATGAAAATCATAGGAAGTGAGATGACATGCATCTCAATTCCTATAGAGAAAGAGATGCCATTTGATGCTTCAGATAGGAATTTTTTTCATTTAGTCTAGGCTAATGTACTGGTAATTTGCTCTAAAAACTACAGTAGTAACTAGTAGTATTGGTACATGCTCGTACTCAGACACAGACACACACACTAACTACTAGTACTACTACTTCTCCCATGTTGGCCATACGCCGTCGTTCTCCTTCCCGGCTTTGTCGGCAACATCCCACCGTGCTTGGATCTCCACCGACCTCTCCGCAGCAGCGCGTGCGTCCTTTTCTTTCTTGCGGCGGCGGGCCTCTCTTTTCTTGAGTGGTTTCTGACTTTTCCGCTCCCTTTGTGCGGCTTTGGCCGCCTCTTGCTCTACCGCCCATTCGGCCTTGGCATCTTTAAATTCCTCCCACATAGTTGTGAGGTCGCGAGCGGCGATGAACTCGGCACGGCGGGATGCCATCGCTTCCCTACCATTTTGTGTGCGGTCGTGGGCGGTGAGGAACTCGGTGCGGCGGGATGCCATCGCTGCCTTACCGGTTAGTGTGCGGTGCGGTGGCATGAACGACGCTTGGTGAGAGCTCTGGGGTGGAGTGGCCGGACAACCGTATAGTGCATTGGTTTGTCAAGAGCTCAAGGATAGAAGACGAAGCAAATTTGGATTCCCCTTCAATCCTGGTCATTTATTACCGAGTAAAATGCATTGGCGTCATCGGACTTGTCTTGATAGCTCACTTTGATCATTGTATACGAGATATGGTGATTATACGGTCACTGGCTCAGCGTATAGCTCCGTATTTGTCTGGTTGACCAGTCAAACAGCCCGCATGCACCTCATCAGCTCGTGTTCTTTATCTATCTACGCGGGCCTAGCTGTCAATGGAGAAAGAAATACTGTAAAAACCAAAATTATGCGTATGTGGGGAATCAAACCACGGACTCGTCGCTGCAACGCACCCTCATCAGCCAAATGAAAATGAAATACTTCGCGTCAGACACTCATGCTCACGCAGTCAAAGCATGCTAATGCATACACGTCGCCCTCTAAATCAAAGTCCTGCTCATGGCGCAACGCAAACGGCGAGCCCATCACCTGCGCGCCCCGGCGGTGCCTGACATTACTGTTTAGACGTTTGATGGAGGCCTACGTGAACGCCGAGCATGTATTCACCTGGCTCAACACCAACGGTCATACTCGGACCACCTTGCTCATGTATATCGTCCATCACAACGACAATCTATAAAATAGCCTAAGGTAGAGAGCGTACTATGGTAGTATGGTACAGAGTATGTACTATAGTGAGCGAGCGATCTTAATGCCACTGCACACCGAAACCCCTTCCATCGCTAGCGCGCGCTTCCCACCTAAAACGGTCACCGTCTCTCCAGAATGTCAATGCTGCATTCACCGGACTTAACTGCAGGTGCAATTGGTGTGTCGCTGACATGCGGGCCAGATGCCCGTTGGGCCCACATGTTAGTAACCCAAACGCATCTACAGTTAAGTCACTGAAGCAGCGTCGGCATTCACGCCCGACGAACCTACTCCGGCGCCAGTTGTCCATCTGTCTGCCGCGGCTCATTTCCATTCGCCGCTATATTAACTTGAGCCCCAGCTCCCAGCCATAGCCAAAGACCCACACTTATTCTCCTCCGGTCCCTTCCTTCTGTCGGCACCACTTCAACCATGGCCTCCTGGCGCTCCGAAGCTCTCTTGGACGTACTGTCGCAGGAGCAGACGAGGGACATCGGCGGCTCTGCTCCGGGCGTGCTCCAAAGCTCTCTTCGACGGACTGTAGCAGGAGCAAACGAAGGAGATCACAGGCACCCCCCCTGGCCGCCCTCCGCCGCCACGACCACGAAGCCGGCGCGCGTGCGCGGGCATAGCCGGCAGCGTGGAAGAGTAGTACACGGTAGGTCACCGCCGTTCTTGTCCCGGGAAGGCCACCACTACTACACTCAGTCGACGCCAAGCTTGGTGGGGTAAACATCGGCGGCCGATTAGCCGCTTGACGGCGACGTGGAGGCAAAAATCTTCATAACCTTATGCTCCGGAGGAGGAGGTTATCTAGGCGGATGAGGAGGAGGCAAAGGCAATGGCTGGCTTTCTCGAGTTCATGGCCGGACATGGTGGTCGGGCGCCGGCGATCGTTTAGATTAGGTTTACAGTAGGTTTTACTATGGTTTGTGCGAAATATGTAATGAATTTCGTCCAGTTTGTAGGAAAAGTTTTCGAAATGTAATGAATTTCATCCGGTTAATTTGAAATTTGCTTTGTTTGCACGAATTTTGTCCGGTTAGTTCGTATAGTTGTCGAAAGGTATGCGGGCAGCATCGGATGGCATCCATCAGTGTCCTCGGACAGATGCCGTGTAACATCCCAAATTTTCAATTTGGAATCTTATATATTAGATCATCACTGCATATCATATTTTATTTGCTTGTGGGTTTGATCCTAAGAAATTCTACGCAATTCAAGGACCATCGAAGAGAGTTGGGGATTTCGTATTTTCATATTTGAGTTTTCTCCAATTTTGAAAATAGGATAATTTGATTTTATTTATTTTATCTTTAACTATTTCTATTATAAAATATGAGAGAGGGAATAAAATGACTTTCCCAAAATAAAGAAATATTGAGGATTTAATAATAAAATAAAACAAGATTTTATTTTGGATTTATTGCTATTTATTTGAATTTAGGAAAAATGCGTGTTTTTCAAAATTGCACTCAGGCCCCAAATAAATGTTCATCTAGACCGGCTTGATTTTAGAAGTCGAGGAAAATTTATTTCGGGATTTTTGGAGTCTGTTTAGTATTTCTTTTATTTGTTTTTCTGCCCATAATTATTTA
Organism: Triticum monococcum; assembly: GCA_034509565.1. Taxonomy (NCBI): domain Eukaryota; kingdom Viridiplantae; phylum Streptophyta; class Magnoliopsida; order Poales; family Poaceae; genus Triticum; species Triticum monococcum. Next base: position 57,054,803 of record CM067846.1, on the reverse strand, counting down.
AAAAAAACGCGCAACCGACTTATGGCTGGTTTCGGCCAGGACTCTTTCGGGTCGGCCTTTAAAAGCCCGTGACCCCGAGCCCCAGCGCCGCCAACCCACCTGAAACCTAACCCTAGCCGCACGCCGCCCGCGCCGCCGCAGCCCGATCCGCCGCCATCGCGAGCCGCCGCCGCCGCCTCTTCTCGCGCGCCGCGTCGCCGCGCCACCATCGCCCGACGCCACCACCGCCCAACGCCGCCGCCGCCCGGAGCCGTCCTGCCGCCGCCGAGGTTGACCACCGCCGCCGCCGCCGCCGGTTTCCTCGAGAAAACCGTTCGGTTTTTTTAGATTCGTTTTTTATTTTAGATCAGTTTATTTCCGGTTTAGTTATTTAGCGAGCGTTCGCTCGTTCGTTCATTTTAACAGACGTGTTCATCGTTCAGTTCCAGAAAACGAATGTTCGTTCGTTAATCTGTTCGTCGTTTTTCTTTTTCTTGGATTTTCCGCGATTATTTCTGATCGCGATTTCTGATCCGATTTTCATTCTAGTCTAACTTTTCGCTCATTTATCGGAATCAGGCGATTCAAGCGCCTGGAGTTTCGTCTCGAAACCCTCTTTCCGTTTAACCAACTCAAACAAGTTTTTGCTTCCGTAAAATTTGACCTAGATCCAGATTAGTAAACGAAGTTTGTTTCTTTCGCCGTTTGACTTTCGTTGCTTCGTTCGATTTCATTCTTTTTGCAAACCGGAGTTCTTAAGTTGAACTTTCTGGTTAGTTCTCTTATTTGAGTTTTACCTGTGAATTAGTTGAGTACTTATTGTATGCTTGTTTGTTTGTGATAGAGTACCCGGAGTGCGCTGCTTGCTACTTTGAATATCTAGGTTTCGTGGATCATCAGCAAGGCAAGTAACACTTTGATCATACCTTTTTCATACCCAGTTTTATTGCATTAGATCAATCCTCAAACATTGCATGATTAGGATCTAATTAAATTGTGGGTTTTTGGGAAGTAGATGAGGTAGTACCTATTTCCTGTTGTATTATCAAACCTTTGGGAGATACTTCTACGTTTGCTTATATTGCCATGCTATGCTAGTAGACGTGGATTGGGTGAGTGTATCCATGACAGATGTGAGATTGTTAAATTAATGGTTTATTTAAGGTGGCAACTTAAACACACATGTGGGTGGATTGAGGCACCTGGGTATTTCAGCGATTGCCTGTTTTCTTTATGGACCGCCACCTAGGCTCAAAGGGATCATGAGATTATTCATACTAGAAACTTCCGTGTGCAGCCACAAGCTACTATATGCTCTAGCATAGTTGACTAAGTCGTGCGAACACTTACAGTCATAGACTAGCAGATGTAGGGGATGTAGGTTGGTACTGTCTACCCGATCGTAAGGTGCTAGCGCTTCTGAAAGACTATGTCTCGGTCATCCGTTTCTCAAACATCATGTACTGCGAGAATCCCAACGGAGGAGATCTAGTCTTGTGGGGAAAAGTGTGCAAACCTCTGCAGAGTGTATAAACTAATCATGGTTAGCCGTGTCCCCGGTTATGGACGTCTTGAGTATCTAATACTTAGATTATCATGTGAATCTCATCATGTTACTTTAATTAATTTGTTGGGTTTTAAAGATGATGCTTAATTGGGATTGAGAGGATGTATATCTTCTCAATGTTTAACAACTACCATGATAGTTAAATAAAAATTTATTCCTTTTGCAGTAGGGAAAATTGGATTTATGCAAAACTATAACCATAGAGCTTTCCACCAACCATATATGCATGTAGTATAGCCTTATTCTGTCATTACTCTCTATGTGTTACCTTGCCAGCATATTCCATGTGCTGACCCGTTTTCGGGCAGCAACGTTCATTTTGCAGACTTTTCAGATGATGAGTAAGGTGCCTTTAGGTCATGGTTCTATACTCAGTGATGCCGTTAGAGTTGATGGACTCACTTATCTTCCAAGCCTTCCGCTGTTATTGTTATTAGATGGCCTTAATCCATATTTATTGTAATAAGTTCTGTTTTGAGACACTCGATGTAATAAGTGTGTGATTGCTACTCTGTTATAAATCCTTCAAGTACTGGGCGTGTCAGCATTACTAATCCAGGGATGACACTGAAGCATAGAGATCATACTGGTTGAGGTCTGGTCGCTACAAGATGGTATCAGAGCACACGCTGACTGTAGGACACGACCACTAAGCTAAAGCCCTAGATCACTACTCACTCTTCTCATTTCTGACTTCTCATCTTTTCTACTCTTTTAGGATGGCGGATGCAAGGAACAAGTTCATGCAACCGGATGAAGATACACCTTTTGGATGCCACCTAAGGGAAGTCACTAGATATCTGAACATCGGAGTACCAAGCTTCACCGGAACCTACAATGCCACTATACCTAAAGAGGAGCGCTGGATGATTCAAGTTCAAGTTCTAGGAAGGACGTTCATGGCAGTCACTGAGCCCATAGAGTTTTCCTTTGATGCACCAACCCGGAGTCTAGGAAAGAGCATGGCAGCTCGCATCGCCATGGGACGTATTGGAGAAGTTTACCGCAATGATCTCAAGCATACTATCTACCAGATTTGTGGGTGTCGAGATGAGCATTGGGAGATGATCAACACCAGGAAGGATAGATCAATTTCCGCTTTCATCCAGGAGTTAAACCAGCACATTCGACGTCAGGAGAACCAGATGTGCGCAGACATGATAGATCTGAAGAAGGCAAGGACAAGAATCACGGAGCTGGAGGAAGAACTCAAGGCTACACGTGAAGATTATGAGGAGGAAATCGTCGTATTAGTGGAGAAGAATGACGACCTGCTCAAGAAGATCGGAATATTCATGGGATACCCTACACCAGTAGAAGAAGACGAAGAACCCAAGGAGATTCGCCCGGAAGACTACATCATCATCGACGGCACCGACTCGGACCCAGACGACAACGATGATGACTATGTTGATGAAGCTAAAGCTGATATCATGGAGTCTGCAACCGAAGAATATTTCTAGTAGACCACCCCATCAGTAGTAGTCTTCCACCATGTAAATAGAGTAGTCCGAGCACTTTTGCGATAGTTAGACCGATTGTATGCCCTTGTTTGATTGAATGAAGTGATTTGTTTGCTTTTGCCTCATGTGCATATGGGTAGTGTTTTCTCTCTAGACCCCCTCTATTCTTAAATCTCATCTTTTCTAAACCCATCAGATGCCTCCGAGACAGGACAATGGATTTGTATTTCCACCGAAGCTCACTTAGTTGATCCAGCAGCAGAATACGTTGATGCAGTTGCTAGTCCAGAATCAGAATCAGGGGAACAACAACAATAACCCACCACCACAGCCACCACCTGTTGATCACTTAACCCGTTTCCTTAGGCTGAATCCACCAGTGTTTTCTAGTAGCACCGAACCTATTGTAGCAGATGATTGGCTCCGCAAGATTGGAAGGGAGTTAACCACTATAGGATGTACTGATGCTGAGAAGGTGCGCTTTGCCGCACATCAGTTGGATGGACCAGCAACATCATGGTGACAGAATTACACTGTCACCTACCCTATAGCCACTGTCACATGGGATCAGTTTCAGCATGCTTTCCGTACTGCCCATGTTTCAGCAGGAGCTATGGCCATGAAGAAGCGAGATTTTCGCAACTTGCGCCAAGGAGGACGAACAGTTGGCCAGTATGTGGATGACTTTAGTAAGCTAGCACGTTATGCCCCAGATGACGTTGCTACGGATGCAGCTAAGAAGGAGAAGTTTCTGGAAGGACTGAATGATGAGTTGAGCATGTAGCTGACGGTACCAAGCTTCAACAACTACCAGGAGTTGCTAGATCGCGCACTTATGATTGAAGGGAAGCAGCAGCAGATTGAAAACCGTAAGAGGAAGTATGGACAAGGGAAGTACAATTCTGGAGCTCAGCAGAAGCCGCGTTTTACCCCTAAACCGGGAGGACCTTTTCAGCATACCCATGGGGGAGGAAGCTCGCACAATCATAATGTTCCCAAGAATGGTAATGGGAATGGAGGAAGCGACGGCCAAAACCGTACCAACCCATCAACACCAGCCAAGAGAGACTTGAGCCAAGTCACTTGCTTTAAGTGTCAGCAGACTGGACATTACGCCAATGAATGTCCTGAAGCCCAGAATGGAAATGGTAATGGAAGCTCTGGGAAGAAGCCGAACCCTTTCAATAGGGGACAGGTGAACCACGTTAACATGGAGGAGGTTGAAGCTCAGCCAGATGCAGTAATAGGTAAGTTTTTGGTTAAGTCATTTACTGCACTCGTTCTTTTTGATACTGGTGCATCGCATTCATACATCTCAAGGGGATTTGTGGATAAGTATAAACTGCCAACCCAAGCCCTTAGGTCACCCATGTTAGTAACCTCGCCTGGAGCAGAGTATATGGCTAGTCTATGGTGTGATCGGTTACCATTAAGGATTGGTAACTATGTATTTCCCTTGGACCTAATAGTATTGGAACCTCAAGGATTAGATGTGATATTAGGCATGGATTGGTTATCGAAGTATGAAGGGAACATTGAATGCACTATTAAGTCAATTTTGCTTACGACACCAGAAGGAAGAAGGATCAAGTATGTATCCCGGCATGTGCCGAAGAGGACTCAAGTAAATTCCTTATCAGGAGTTGTGCAGGAGGAAGTACCAGTGGTGAAGGATTTCCCTGACGTATTTCCATAGGGGTTGCCAGGCATGCCACCGGATAGAGATATTGTGTTTTTGATTGAGCTTTTGCCAGGCACAGGGCCAATATCTAGGAGACCATACAGGATGCCCGCAAAAGATTTGGAGGAGATTAAGAAGCAGATTGAAGAGTTACTGGATAGAGGTTATATTCGCCCAAGTTCTTCACCTTGGGGATCGCCAGTACTTCTAGTGGAGAAAAAGGATGGATCGTTAAGGATGGTTGTTGATTATGGAGGATTGAATGAAGTAACAAGCAAGAACAAGTACCCACTACTGATGATCAATGATATGTTTGATCGATTGCATGGAGCTAAGGTATTTTCCAAGATCGATCTGCGATAAGGATACCATCAGTTGAAGATTCGAGAACAGGATATACCTAAGCCGGCTTTTACCACCAGGTATGGGCTATACGAGTATACCGTTATGTCATTTGGTCTGACTAACGCACCTGCCTACTTTATGAAAATGATGAACAAAGTGTTTATGGAGTTTTTGGATAAGTTCATTGTAGTGTTCATTGATTATATTCTGGTTTACTCGAAGAATGAAGAGGAGCATAAGGAGCATTTGCATTTGGTACTTGAGAAGCTCAGAGAACATTAGTTATATGCCAAGTTTAGCAAATGTGAGTTTTGGTTGAAGGAAGTTGGATTCCTCCGACACGTTATATCCGGAGAAGGTATAGAAGTAGATCCCACCAAGGTTGTCACTGTGACAAATTGGGAAGCACCAACAACAGTTGGAGAGATCCGGAGTTTTCTTGGTCTTGCAGGATACTACCGGAGATTCATTGAAAATTTCTCGAAGATTGCAAAGCCTATGACGGAGTTGTTGAAGAAGGATACCATGTTCATATGGACTGGGGAATGTGAGACCAGTTTCCAGGAGTTGAAGAATTGTTTGGTTACATCACCAGTGTTGATTTTGCCGGATCAGAACAAAGATTATGAGGTGTATTGTGACGCTTCATGTCGAGGACTTGGAGCAGTGCTTATGCAGGAGGGAAGAGTTGTTTCATATGCCTCACGACAGCTTAAGCCTCATGAGTTGAATTATGCCACGCATGATTTGGAGTTAGCAGCCATAGTGCATGCATTAAAGACTTGGAGACATTTTCTCATTGGAAAGCATTGTGAGGTGTACACAGATCACAAGAGTTTGAAGTACATTTTCACACAGAAGGAGCTAAATCTCAGGCAAAGGAGATGGTTGGAGCTCATCAAGGATTACGATATGAGATTGCATTATCATCCCGGAAAGGCTAACGTAGTAGCCGATGCGCTGAGCTGTAAAAGCCATGTCAACACACTAATGACGGGACATTTACCGAAGGAGTTAGCCGAGGACCTTCGTGAGCTATGTTTGGAGATAGTTCCAAGAGGCTATGTAGCAGCATTGGAGATTCAGTCTACTTTGATGGATAAGATCAGAGAAGCTCAGAAGACTAACAAGGAGGTTGCCACTATAAAGGAGAAGATGAGCAAAGGAAAAGTTAAAGGATTTCGTGAGGATGAGCACTATACCCTATGGTTTGAAGACCGTGTTTATGTGCCCAATGACCCGGAGATCAGGAAGTTAATTCTGCAGGAGGCCCATGATTCACCATATTCGATTCACCCAGGAAATACCAAGATGTATTTGGATTTGAAGGATACTTTCTGGTGGACCGGAATGAAGAAGGATATTGCGGAGTATGTAGCAGTTTGTGATGTATGTCAGAGAGTAAAGGCAGAGCATCAGAAGCCAACAGGATTGTTACAGCCATTGCCAATACCCGAATGGAAGTGGGATAAGCTAGGCATGGATTTTATTATGGTATTGCCCAAAACTCGTTCAGGCTATGACTCGATTTGGGTTGTAGTCGATCATTTGACAAAGGTAGCTCATTTCATCCCAGTAAAGACTACTTACACCAGTGCTAAGTTGGCAAAGATATACATGACCAGGATCGTATGTCTGCATGGAGTTCCAAGGAGTATTGTATCAGATAGAGGAACCCAGTTTACCTCAAAGTTCTGGAATCAGTTGAACGAAACTTTGGGTACCAGGCTAGAGTTCAGTACAGCTTTTCATCCACAGATAGATGGACAAGCCATTGTTGTCGAGCGCAAGGAGGTTGGCAAGGAACATCCGGTTCAATGGCTGGTTTATTACGTTAGTGAAGTGCTCATTGAGTCCAAACAGAGATATCCACATTGGCAGAAGCTTGTTTATGGGGTGTTCATGGCAAGCCGGAAGCTTAAGCATTACTTTCAGGGTCAGCCTATCACTTGGGTTAGCTCTGCCCCTTCAGGAGATATTATTCAAAATAGAGAAGCCATAGGACGAGTCACCAAGTGGGCAATTGAACTTGGGTCTCATGGTTTAAAGTATGTGCCATGTACTGCCATCAAATCTCAAGCACTAGTGGACTTCATTAACAATTGGACGGAGTTGCAGATACCTGAAGAGAAGCCAGACAACACATATTGGACGATTCATTTTGATGGGTCGAGACAATTGGATGGCTCGGGGGATGGAGTTGTTTTAACTTCTCCTCGAGGTGACAAATTTTGTCATGTGTTGCGGTTGATGTTTCCTTGTACTAACAATGCAGCTGAGTATGAGGCCTTACTCCATGGGCTTCAAATGGCTAGTGAGATGAGTTTAAGCCGTGTACGGTGCCTCGGCGACTTAGATCTGGTGGCTAAGCAAGTATCAGGCAAGTGGGATTCCAAGTACCCTCTCATGGCGGCTTATCGCCATGAGGTTGACGCTGTTGCTAGACACTTCAAGGGTTATCAGGTGGAGCACATTGACCGCAGAAAGAATGAAGCGGGCGATGCTTTAAGCCGGTTGGGATCTCAGCGTTAGCCGATGCCGCCTAACACCTTTCTAGATTTTCTGCATAACCCTTCTATCAAATTGCCTACAGAAGAGGACTAGGCTATTCTAGACCCAGAAGCACAATTGGTGGGGGCTCTTCATGTCATTCCAGATTGGACAGTGCCATATTTGGCTTACATGACCTGGGGTGAGTTGCCGAAGGATGAGACCTTGGCTCGACATATAACCCGGCGGTCTAAGTCAATGACAATTTCCAATGGTGGGTTGTATCATCGCTGTGTCACCGGAGTGTTTCAACGTTGTGTCTCTCCTAAAGAAGGTCATGAAATTCTTCGCGAGATCCATGAAGGAGATTGTGGCCATCATGCCGGTTCAAAGTCTCTTGTGGCCAAATCTTTTCATCATGGTTTTTACTGGCTAACGACTCACGCTGATGCGGGGGGTCTGGTCAGTAGGTGTGATGGGTGTCAAAATTTTGCACGACGAGTGCACGTGTCGGCTCAAGAATTGTGGATGATTCCAATCACTTGGCCGTTTGCAGTCTGGGGGATTGACATGGTTGGACCTTTCAAAAGGTCTAAATATATGAAGACGCACCTTTTGGTAGCAGTGGACAAGTTCACAAAATGGGTTGAGGCAGAGCCGGTCAGTAAGTGTGATGCGGCCACGACGGTTCAATTCATGAAGAAGGTGATCTTTCGTTTTGGCTTTCCACATAGCATTATCACTAACAATGGCACCAACCTGTCCCAAGGAGATATGGAAGAGTTTTGTCAACGGGAGCATATCCGGCTTGATGTTTCATCAGTAGCTCACCCCCAATCCAATGGTCAAGCTGAACGGGCCAATCAGGAAATCCTGAAAGGTCTAAAACCCCGGCTTATGGTTCCTTTACAGCAGACGCCGGGTTGTTGGGTAGAAGAATTACCTTTTGTGATATGGAGCATCAATACTACTCCTAACAGGTCTACGGGTTATACACCTTTCTTCATGATTTATGGAGCGGAGGCAGTTTTGCCCAATGACATCCGTCATGACTCGCCCCGCGTGGCGGCTTATGTTGAAGCTGATAACGAGCAAGCCCAACAGGATGCGCTTGACTTACTAGATGAGGAGCGAGACTTGGCAGCAGCCCGATCAGCAATTTACCAGTAGGACCTGCGCCGTTATCACAGCCGCCGGGTTAAGTCCAGAACCTTTCAAGAAGGTGACCTGGTGCTCCGTCTCATCCATGATCAGTATGATGCACACAAGCTATCCCCACCTTGGGAAGGACCCTTTGTGGTCAGCAAGAGCTTAAACAATGGGTCATACTACCTTATCGATCTTCGAGAGCACCAAGACTCACGTAAGTCGGAGGAGGAGACACGCCGACCGTGGAATAATGCTCATCTGCGGCCTTACTACACTTGAGCCACCGGCTCTCATAATGTACATACTTTGATGTTTTATATATTATGATAAGTAATAAAGCAGGACCTCTGTCCTTGTTTGATCATATATCTTTATTATTCTAATTATTCAAACGACCAGTTGGGGGCTGATCGTATTCGAATCTAGCTTAACCCTTTTGGTCCGGCTCATGATCGTATTCGAATCTAGCTGTTGAACCTCATGGTCACCAGGGGGCTTCTTGTTCAAACATAGGTCATATTCGAACCAAAGAGAACATAGCTGTCGTAACCCTCTTCATCGGCGCAAAGCCAAACTCATTAGGGGGCTTCTTGATCGTATCTGAATCATAGCTTAACCCCTTTTGAGTCTGACTTGGATCATATTTGAATCAGGGTCGTTAAAAACCTCTCAAGGTCATTTGGGGTCTTCCTGTTCAAGCATTGGTTGTATTCGAACCAAAGAGAACATAGCTGTCGATACCCTCTTGATCGGTGCAACGCTAAAGCCACTGTGGGCTACATGATCGTATCCGAATCCTAGCTTAACCCCTTTGGTCCGGTTTACTAGTCGTATTCGAAACAGAAGCCTCCAAAATTTTATTAATGCTTGATTTACATTATTTGAAAGATACTCTTTTGTTTTATTAGTTTTTTGTTGTCTCGAATCTAACCATAAGGTTGGTTTCAATTTAAACTGGCTTGGTCCTTTGACAATAAGTTGCCAATGTATAATAGTCATCAAGCATATGGAGTATTGACAAACGATTGGGTTATCACCCTTACTATCCGGGTCATACAAGCCGGCAGTTCAGAATCAAAGAACACAGGTATGACATTGTCGTTCATAAACAGACTTATCTGTGTTTTTTCGTTAATCAAAGGCTTTTTCAGCCTTGTTTATCTTTACATCTGGTCATGATTATTCCACTATGATAATTTCATAGTTATGTATCGGGTGTTTTGACCCGTCCAGCGATAAACTGCCAGGACAGTTTTTTCATCTTTTCCATACAGGAACAGATTTAAACACTACAGATGTGATAAAGGATATAATGCATATATTGACATGACGGGTAAAACAGTCATATGCAACACAATATGCATGACGGCATAGGCAAAACATGCATTTTTCAAGCTTGCCTATTACAAGGCATTGAGAGCCCAAAAGGTTAGAACTGTTTTCTCTCCTAAGCAGATGTCAAGCTAAAGCCGGTTCATTAAGTCTTGGCCGGATTATTCGGACGGTTATGACTCCTCCCTCACCGATTAACCTCCCTCCATTGGTTGGAAGCTGGGCTTGGACCAATCAAAGCCATCCAGAGCAATGAACTCAGCTTCATCGTCAATTATACCAGCCGGGTCAATTTCTGGGGCAAAGGGGTGTTGGCGAACTAGTGGGATAAGATCTGTCACCTTATACGAGGGAGTCGCCATCTTCTTATTATCAACATCAAAACCCGGCTGATATTTATCAATGTTGGTTTCCTCGCCAAGGACGGTAGCATGAGGATGAACTCCCCTCACACAAGCAACAAAGTCATCTTGATCAAACAAAGTCCCGTCTTCCATCAAAGTGGGATACCCCTTGGCTACGTTAGCCGGGTCTAGTTCCGGCACCCAAGCTTTGGAACGGCTTAGAGCAGTTAAGGCTCCGGCCCTTGCATAATACCTCTTGACCTCTTGAAGCCTGGTGGGTAAGATAGATAATTTATTCAAAACATCACTCAAGAGGTTTGGTCCTTGGTTGGATGGGGAGATAATAGCAAGCGCCCGCTAGGCCCAGTATACAGCTGCTCCACCAGGGTGTAAACTGCCTTGAGCTTTGTCACGCTGTTTTGACTCAGATTGCTGCTCCATGGACCTATGAGTATTTTAAAAAGGTTAAGCAGGTGGCTTATATTTCTGGAAAAAATAGAATGTAAGTAATTAGTACAAAGGACTCACCAAAGATTGCGGAGACCATCTGAGACACACGGTTTTTTAAACTGGTGAGTTCCGTGGTAACCTCCTTGAGAGCCAACTCTGCTGTCTCAACATGCTGTCTCAACAAGGTTTTCTCATCCGCCCAGGATTTCTTCTCCGCATCAAAACTGGTCTTCAGCTTTTCAGCTTCATAGAGGCTCAACTGGAGTTTGGAGTCAGCGTTCTTTATCTCCTCCACTTGATCCGCCAGCCGGATCTTTGCATCAGTCAATTGAGAACCCAATTCAATTAGCACGGTCTACAAACATGCATAGGTGTGTTAAAATTTATTTCAATAAAGGTTATAATGATTAAAGTCCCAAGTGCTTTGCAACGCAACACGACTCGGCACTTGGGGGCTAATGTCTGCCAAAGCAATTTTTTTAATGCAAATTGGCTCTTCTATGCTTAAAGTCCCAAGTGTTTCACAAGTAACAACGCTTGGCACTTGGGGGCTAATGCATGATATTAAGAAAGTTTTTTCATGTTCAGCTGGATCACACTATTTGTTTGGAATGATTCAAGATAGTAATGAAGTCAAGTACCGGCTCATTCATGATAAATTGAGCCGGCCCTTGGGGACTATAGGTGAAATTTATGCTGGACTTAAGGAAAATCTAAGACAGAGCATCAACCTATATCACAAGTCTATAGATCATTCAGGTTCATCATAATCCGGAGACTTGGGGGCTGGCAGAGCATATGTAAACTAGTGAAAGCCGGAGAATGTACCTCATATTTCAGTTGCAGTTTCTTGACCATCTCAATTTTTGAGTCACGGCTGGATTGCATATGACTAAGGTATCCAGACAGCACGTCACTAACATTCAGGTGAGCGTAGTGAGAGACGTCAAACCACACCTTCTGCCTTTCTAAAGCCTCTTGCTTGGCAGAGTGCCGGGCCAGTACAGTTGGGTTGCCCGGCTCAACGAATCGACTACCAGTAATTAAGACATCATTGTCAGAAGTCGTCGGCGGGTTAGCTGAGCTAGATGGCTCAGTGGTAGCCGGATTGAGAATGGTCTCATCAACTGACGGCTCAGGAGGGTCTGATTGAAAGTGGACAGCAGGGTCTTCTGGTGCTTCAGATTGTTCAGGAGGAGTTGGTATTGCCGGTTCAGGAGCAGTGTCTTTCAGGTCTTCCGTCGGCTTAGCCACCTTGGCTTTCTTGGACTTTCTTTGGCCGCTAAGAAGGATTTCATGAGTTAGTATAATGATGCAGACTTAAAGATGCAGAAGAAAGATAATTTTCCTTACCCAGGGGCCGTCTTGAAAGCGGGGAATTGAGTTTGTGAAGAATCGCCAGAAGAGCGGGAAACCTCCTGCAAAAGTAAAATAAAGTTAAGAGAGTAAGGAAATAGATTCATTGATAAAAGCAAGAGACAAAGGTGAAAGAAACCTCATTCTGGGGTTTTCAAGGAGTTTTTGGTAAGCCGGAGGGTAGTTCATTGTCGTCATTGGTCCGGGCCTGACGACGGCTCTCATGTTGCTGCTTTTCAAAAGAAAATGAGGATCCAAATAAGCCAAAGGGTGTGAAAACCTTACTTTCTAGGTTACCGGTCGAGGTTTCGGTCTTGGCAAAGGTTCTGAGTCAGAGGAAATAGTTACCTCTTGTTCTACTGCCTGGCTGGCCCCCGTGTTGTCCTGGCAATAGTCAATGTCAATAAGGTTGTTAAAAAACAGGCCAAGGGAGTCAAGGGCTACCTCCGACTCAGAAACATCATCCAGCTTGAACATATCAGAAGCAGTCTTTTTCTTCTTGGACTTTCGGGTTGTCTTCCTGGCGGCTATGGTAGCGGCTCTAGCCTTCTTGGCAGCTCATGATCACATTTGGCCTTCCAGAAGTCAGATTTGGCCAATAGGCAAATAACAGGTTAAAAGTCATGCAAGTATTTAACTACGGAAGAAAAAAGGAGGTCAAGGGGGTTCACCTCTGGTGCCAGGTTAAGTTTGCAGAAAAGATTTAATCCAACCTTACTACAGTCCTCGTATTTACTGTTTATGAGGGTGGTTCACATCTCCACAATGGCCTCTTCAGTCGGTTGCAGAGGGCTATGACGCAGAGGGTCATTTGGTCCTCCGGCATAGGTATGCATCAAGGCAGAACAGCGGCTCAGAGGGATGACCCACCATGCGATCCAGCAACGGATCAGATCAACTCCAGTTAGACCGTTTCCCAATAAGGCTTGAATCCTTTTTATAGATGGGATAAGCTTCTTGCGCTCAGCAGCAGTAAGCTTGTCAGGGAGCACAAACTTAGAATCAAGACGCTCCGCGCGACAACCCGGTCGTGGTCTTTCATCAGCTGGCGACGTGTCTTGGCAATAGAACCAAGTTTGGTCCCAATCCTTGGGATGGCTTGGTTGGACTATTAAGGGAAAGAGAGCACCCTGTCAGCGCTGAATTGAGATTCCACCAAGTTCCAAGTTAAGGTCGTTGGTGCATTCATTCTGGCGGTTCAAATAGAAGTACTCTCTGAAGAGTTCCATAGTAGGTTCTTCTTGAAGATAATCCTCACAGACAACTTGAAAATTGCAGATGTTGGATATGGAGTTGGGTCCAAGATCTTGTGGATGAAGCTTGAAAAAACGCAGAACATCTCTGAAGAACTTTGAGTCGGGTGGTGAAAACCCCTGATTCATGTGATCAGTAAAAATGATAACTTCACCGTCTTTGGGCTGAGGCCGTTCTTCGGCCGGGTCAGGATCATGATAGGACATAATGGTCTTCTCCGGCAAATATCTGATGGTGACAAAATCTTTCAAGGTGTCATCAGTAACTGTGGAAGGGACCCAGTTGCAGACTATTGGTGCTTTTTACGGCATGACGAAAAAAGGACAAGCTGAAAAGAAAGTAATTTGCGGGTTCAAATTATTGGTGGAATTACAGGTTAAATGATGATAGTACAGATGAGTAATGGCGGCTTAAATAAGGGCTAATGAGCTATGAAGGAGAAATGAGCCGGTATGATAAGCCGCCATGGCTAAAGATATTTGAAGGTTGTCTGAAACGGAATTTACTAAGTACTGAGATAAACAAGTTTCACAAGCTATTGCTATTATTTTCGATCAAGCTAGTTCAAAAAAGAAAAAATAAATCTAGACCTAAAAAACCAGTGCAGAGGAGTTCGTCGGTTCTAAAGAGGCCTTTGTACAAGAGAAAGGGATCTGCTAGCATCTGAAATGGATGCAAAACAACTACCGCATAGGTTTTATACCTCGTTTAGATCAAAGGAGGGTACGGTGGAGAAACTGCAAGGAATCTGCGATGAACAGCGAAGAACACCAATGAACTTGCAACCCTAATGCAGATCTAAAGGTGTGGAAAGGTAAAGAACTCACGGATGCAGATCTACTGAAGAGGGTCGCCGCCATTCTCTGGACAAGCTCAGGGTGATGCAGCGGCCAAAGTTGAGGACGACGGTGAGCGCTATGGCGGCAGAGATCGAGCGGCAGAGGGGTTGCGAGAGAAGGAAGAAGAAGAAAGAGGAAGGGCCGGCCGTGCCTATTTATAAGGAGATAGGTGAACAGGCAGGCGCGAAAATTGAGGAAGGCTAAAAGTAATGATTATCCAGCTAAATGGACGCCTCGATTTTCAGAAACTATTGGGGATATAACTACCAGGTATGACCCGCCCAGGAGGGGCCGGGTCAATCTTAATGGTGGGTTACTCAAAGAAGCCCGACGAGTATACAAGGCGATGGTTCATTATAAGAATTGTAGCAGGCCCAAGCCCAGAGGCGGCTTAAGTCCCATAATTGTAAACCACCATCTATGAGTAAGACTTGTAAAGTAAGGCATGTAAAAGAAGTTACCGAGCCAGACACGTTGTCTAAGACGGCCGGGACTCTGTAGCCCTCCAGGCGTCAACCCGTGTATATAAGGGGACGACCCGACGGCGATTTAGGGCAAGAAACAACAGATCGAGAGCCAAGCTAGCGTATTTCGCTCCTTGGTCATCAAAACCTAGCAATACCACAACAACTGGACTAGGCTTTACCTTCACCGCAAGGGGACGAACCAGTATAACCCTCTCGTGTCCTTTCACTAGGACATCTGCCGTGACAATTCCATGATAGTTGGCGCCCTCCGTGGGGCCAGCGCACAGTGGATTTGAGTTCTTGAAGGCACCTTAGAAGGGCTCAAGGGATACGCTGCGGGCCGGATGACCAAGAGTCGTCGCGGCAAGCTCTACATCGACGACGCAGGCTGGGGCCCCGAGGCCGGCTCAATCGAGTACGGGTACCGGGTTCCCTTCAATGGAATCCACGTCTTCATCGGCCGGATCGGCGAGCCGGGCCCTGAGCCGGACATCTGCATCGACCACATCGAAATGGCTCAGCGCGCGAGACCCGCCCGGACTCAGCCGGCCGTAAGGCTTTCCTTCGTAGGTTGCATCCATGGAGGGGAGCTTTCTGAAGGATCTGTGGATGGCGGCTAGACGGCTGTCCACTCTGATGGCGAGTCGTCCATAGGTGAGACGGATTCATTGTATCAACTAAAGGATGGCGGGCTGGGGGCTGTTCCGATGGCAGTAGTATTCCGGACCCCTCTGAGCCGCTGAATCGAGCCGGGGTCTACATGGCTGGCACTCAACCCGGTCAGAATTCTACGGCCGCGGTGGCGGTAACCACCGGATCAGCAGCAGCTGGGACCAGACACCCCGTGCGCCCGCCGGCTCAGGTGCTGATGGATCTCATGGATAGGATGATGACCTTGTTGACTGCCGTGGTTGAGCCGGCAGATAAGGCTCAACACGATGCAAAGGTGGCACGGTTACGTGGGGAGGTAG
The DNA here is from genome assembly GCA_034509565.1 of Triticum monococcum. Taxonomy (NCBI): domain Eukaryota; kingdom Viridiplantae; phylum Streptophyta; class Magnoliopsida; order Poales; family Poaceae; genus Triticum; species Triticum monococcum. The sequence goes on along the minus strand of CM067846.1, from coordinate 57,039,116 downwards.
CACAAGCTAAGGAGAATTTAGCAGCGGAGGATGCAATGATGGCTGCAAAGCGGGCGGCTCTAGATGCTCGTGCTTAGCAGCTTCAAGCAGAGACTTTCCGGCTCTCGGTGGATCTAAATGCATCAAATGAGGTCATGAGGAGAAGGCACCAAAAGGCTCAATCACGTCAGCCTCTGACGTATGATCCTAGGAACCTCTTCCACACACCTGGGGCTGGTCCCAGTAACCCGTCGGAGGCAAACCGGATCACAACGCCCGGGACTGGGGCGTCGGTTCAACCGCGGGCCATGGAACCCCCCCCCCCTGTGTGAATACTGCTCCACCTCATTACACACCAATACCACTAGGTCACTTTTTACCTTTTGGAGAATCTTATCGCTGTGTAGGCTCGTTTGGCGGCTCTCCCGATGGAAGGCGACTCTCCATCAGCAATCGAAACACGAAGGGTCAGAGAACTTCTTCAAACGGCTCTGGCACAACTGGATGCATACTATTATAGTCGAGACAGAATCCATTCAACCCCTCGCCCAAGCCGGAGCCCGAGCTATAGCAGGCATATGGACTTAGCGGCCATGTCAAGCAACGCCCAACGTCGTAACCAACCACGCGGGCATGACCCGGCCCGGGGTGGGGCTCTTAACTTGGTGGACCAGGAGAGGGTCCGTTAAGAGGCTGAGCGGGCAGTTCAACAGGAAGCTGAGTTGGCGGCTCACCAAGCTTTTCCGGTTTATCTAGCGACCTCTGTTGAAGTAGGTGGGACCACAAGGACAGGATGTGTCCCTTGTCTAGTGTCGGCTCTGCGTAATGAGCGTTTGACAAAAGACTTTAAGGGGCCTCGTAAGGTAGCTAATTACACAGCCCACCTGTAGCCCGGTGCATGGATTCGAAGTTATGAGATGGGCATGGAGTTATTGGAGGTCAGTGATGCAGCAATGGCCAAATACTTCACCAAGATGTTGGATGGAACAGCTTGCACTTGGTTGAAGGGGTTGCCACCCAACTCCATCAGCTCATGGGCAGAGTTAAAGGCCTGGTTCATTCAGAACTTCAAAGATACCTGTAAGCAACCCATGTCGATCATGGACTTGACTAACTGCAAGCAAGAGGAAGGCGAATCCACGACCCATTGGGTGCGCCGGGTCAAGGAAATAATACATTCATCTGATAAGATGGATGCCGGCTCCGGGTCTTAATGTTGGAGAAAAATTGTTGTTTTGAACCTCTGAAACAGAAGCTGGGGCGGCTCAAGCGTGATTGTAATGACATCGGCCAGCTGATGGCAGCTCTGGTCAAGTACGCCGATTCTGACAGTACCAAGGACCCCGCGTCCGACGAAGAGAAGACAGGGAAGGGAAAGAAGAATGGCAACGGCAAAGGTCACCAGCACAACCCGGCATCAAGGAGGTAATAAATGTAAGGCCGACGGTAGTCTGGAGTTTGTGGCTAACGCCAATGCACAGGGCAACAATCAACGACGCAAGGGGAGGCCACCTCCTCTGTCTGGCGGGTCAGGTCCCACCCTTGAGCAGCTACTAAATGAACCTTGTCCAAGACACGGCACCCTGGAGAAGCCAGCTACCCATCTGTGGAAAGACTGTACGATCATGAAAGCTTTTAAGAATTCCAACATGTTTGATGGTAACCACGGACCTGGCGGCGGCTCAGGGGTGGCGGCTTTCATGGCCCCGGGTGCCGGTTCAGGTGGTGGCGGTTTTCACGGCCAGGGCCCTCAAGGCAGTCAAGGCGGCTATAACCGGCAATCCGGCCAAGGTAATCAGCAGCAACAACAGTCCGGGTATCAGAGCAACCCAAAGTAGTTGAACAGTGGGCAGTATCATGTATTCACCACTAGTTTGTGCAAAAGGGACCAAAAACTTCATAAGAGGGCTGTAAATGCTGTTGAACCGACAGTTCCACGTTATTTAAGATGGTCTGAGCAGCCAATCGTATGGAGTAGGGAAGACCACCCTCCCCGGGTTGATAATCCAGGTCATCTGGCTTTGGTGGTGGCACCTCAGGCTGGCGGATACAAATTTACTAAAGTGCTCATGGACGGACGCAGTAGCATCCACATCCTTTATTATGAGACGTTCCGTCGCATGGGGTTGACTGACAAGAGTCTTAAAACGTCCAATACTGTTTTTCATGGAGTTGTGCCTGGTAAGTCGGCATACCTAGTTGGTAGGATTGAGCTGGAAGTAGCCTTTGGGGATGAGTATGATTCTAGGGCTGAGAAATTAACTTTTGAAGTGGTTAAAATCAAAAGCCCGTATCATGCTCTGTTTGGACGGCCGGCTTATGCTAAGTTCATGGCACGGCCGTGTTATGTTTATCTGCAACTCAAAATGTCGGGTTATAAGGGCACCATCATAGTGCATGGAAGCCGGAAGATAGCCCTGGAATGTGAAGAAGGCGATGATGCTTACGCCGAGTCTGTTTGTTCAATAGAGGAATTGAAGTTTTATAAGGATAATGTTGACCGGGCAGACATGACGTCTTTGAAGAAGCCAACTACAGAGCATGAGCCGACGCTGAAATTTGAGTCAGCTGATGATACCAAGATGATTGATTTTGTACCTGGCGACTCATCCACACAGTTCATTATCAGTGCTAACTTGGATCCAAAATAGGAAGGCGCGCTCATCGAGTTCATCCGTGAGAACCGGGACATCTTTGCATGGAAGCCTTCTGACATGCCGGGTGTACCGAGAGAACTCGCTGAGCACACTCTTAATATTGATCCAAAGTTTAAGCCGGTCAGGCAGTTTCTTCGGCAGTTTAATGAGGAAAGGCGCAAGGCTATTGGAGAAGAGGTGGCCTGGCTTTTGGTAGTTGGGTTTATTGTTGAAGTTCTTCACCCAAACTGGTTGGCTAACCCGGTGCTTGTGCTAAAAAAGAACGACACTTGGCGTATGTGTATGGATTACACGAATTTAAACAAAGCTTGTCCGGCTGATCCTTTTGCTCTCCCTCGTATTGATCAAATCATTGATGCTACGGCGGGTTGTGAGCGTCTGAGCTTTTTGGATTCTTATTCTGGTTATCATCAGATCAAAATGGCGGTGAAGGACCAGGAGAAGACGGCTTTCATTACTCCATTTGGAGCCTTCTGCTATGTGTCTATGCCTTTTGGGCTTAAGAGTGCCCGGGCGACTTATCAGCGGTGTGTACAGAATTGCCTCCATAATCAGATTGGGCGTAATGTTCATACTTACGTGGATGATATAGTGGTGAACTCCAGAGAGAAGGAAACCTTGGTAGCTGATCTGAAGGAAACCTTTGATAACCTCCGGGTCTACAAGATGATGCTTAACCCATCCAAGTGCCTTTTTGGAGTCCCAACTGGCAAGCTTTGGGGCTTTTTGGTGTCTAACAGAGGCATTGAGGCTAACCCAGAAAAAATTAAGGCGATTACATCTCTGGCTAAACCGGCGTGCATCACTGACATTCAGCGGCTGGCGGGTCGAGTTGCAGCTTTGAGCCGGTTGGGTGAGAAGGCTATGCCATTGTATCAAATGATGAAAAAGACGGATGACTTTGTCTGGTGTGACGCTGCCAACTCCGCCTTTGAAGATTTGAAAAGACAGCTTGCTGAGCCGCTGGTTCTTGCTGCCCCCGTTGAGAAGGAGCCGATGTTGTTATATGTGGCTGCTAACTCATGGGCCGTCAGTGTGGCCATTGTTGTGGAGCGCAAGGAGGCTGGCAAGGAACATCCGGTTCAATGGCCGGTTTACTATGTCAGTGAGGTGCTCATTGAATCCAAGCAAAGATATCCACATTGGCAGAAGCTTGTTCATGGGTCGTTCACGGCAAGCCAGAAGCTCAAGCATTACTTCCAGGATCATCCTATCACTATGGTTAGCTCTGCTCCTTTAGGAGATATTATTCAAAATAGAGAAGCCACAGGACGAGTTGCCAAGTGGGCCATTGAGCTTGGGTCTCATAATTTGAAGTATGCGCCACGTACGGCCATTAAGTCGCAAGCACTAGTGGACTTCATTAACGATTGGACGGAGTTGCAGATACCTGAAGAGAAGCCAGACAACACATATTGGACGATTCATTTCGATGGGTCCAGACAGTTGGAAGGCTCGGGGGATGGAGTTGTTTTAACTTCTCCTTGAGGTGACAAGTTTTGTTATGTGTTGCGATTGATGTTTCCTTGTACTAACAACGCAGCCGAATATGAGGCCTTACTCCATGGTCTTCGAATGGATAAAGAGATGAGTTTAAGCCGGGTACGATGCCTTGGCGACTCAGATTTGGTGGCTCAGCATGTATCAGGCAAGTGGGACTCCAAAGACCCTCTCATGGCGGCTTATCGCCGTGAGGTTGACGCTGTTGTTGGGCACTTCAAGGGTTATCAAGTGGAGCACATTGACCGCAGAAAAAATGAAGCGGCTGATGCTTTAAGCCAGTTGGGATCTCAGCGTAAGCCGGTGCCACCTAACACTTTTCTAGATGTTCTACATAACCGTTCTATCAAATTGCCTACAGAGGAAGATTTGGTCGTTCCAGACCCGGAGGCACAGTTGGTGGCGGCTCTTCATGTCATTCTAGATTGGATAGTACTGTATTTGGCTTATATGACCCGGGGTGAGTTGCCGGAGGATGAGACCTTGGCTCGACAGATAACCTGGCGGTCTAAGTCAATGACAATTTCCAATGGTGAGTTGTATCATCGCAGCATCACTGGAGTGTTTCAACGATGTGTCTCTCCTGAAGAAGGTCAAGAAATTCTTCGTGAGATCCATGAAGGGGATTGTGGCCATCACGCCGGTTCAAAGTCTCTTGTGGACAAAGCTTTTCGTCATGGTTTTTACTGGCTAACGGCTCACGCTGATGCAGAGGATCTGGTCAGTAGGTGCGATGGGTGTCAAAAATTTGCACGATGAGCGCACGTGCCGGCTCAAGAATTGCAGATGATTCCAATCACTTGGCCTTTTGCAGTCTGGGGGCTTGACATGGTTGGACCTTTCAAAAGATCCAAGGATAAAAAGACACATCTTTTGGTGGCGGTTGACAAATTCACAAAATGGGTTGAGGCAGAGCCGGTTAGTAAGTGTGATGTAGCATGGTGGTTCAGTTCATTAAAAGGGTGATCTTTCGTTTTGGCTTTCCACACAGCATTATAACTGACAATGGTACTAATCTGGCCAAAGGCGCTATGGAGGAGTTTTGTCAACGTGGGCATATCCGGCTTGATGTTTCGTCAGTAGCTCACCCCCAATCCAATGGTCAAGCTGAGAGAGCAAATCAGGAAATCTTAAACGGTCTCAAGCCCCGGCTTATGGTTCCTTTACAATGGACACCAGGTTGTGGGTAGAGGAGTTACCCTCAGTGCTATGGAGCATCAATACCACTCCTAATAGGTCTACGGGTTATACACCTTTCTTCATGGTTTATGGAGCAAAAGCAGTCCTGCCTAGTGATATTCGTCATGACTCGCCCCGCGTGTCGGCTTACGTTGGAGCTAATAATGAACAAGCCCGACAAGATTCACTTGACTTGTTAGATGAGGAGCGAGATTTGGCAGCGGCCCAATCAGTAATTTATCAACAGGACCTGCGCCGTTATAACAGCCGGCCGGTTAGGTCCATAACCTTTCAAGAAGGTGACCTGGTGCTCCGGCTCATCCAAGATCAGTCTGATGAACACAAGCTATCCCCACCTTGGGAAGGACACTTTGTGGTCAGCAGAAACTTGAACAATGGGTCATATTACCTGATCGACGTTCGAGAGCACAAAGACTCACGTAAGTCGGAGGAGGAGACCCGCCGGCGGTGGAACATTGCTCATCTTCGGCCGTGCTATACTTGAGCCACCGGCTCTCATAATGTACATGTTGTGACATTGTATATATTATGATAAGTAATAAAGCAGGACCTCTGTCCTTTTCATTTTCAATGATCATATATCTTTATTATTCTAATTATTCAAATGACCATTAGGGGGTTGATCGTATTTGAATCCCTTTTGGTCAGGCTCATGATCGTATTCGAATCTAGCCGTAAACCTCATGGTCACTAGGGGACTTCATGTTCAAACATAGGTCGTATTCGAGCCAAAGAGAACATAGCTGTCGTCACACTCTTGATCGGCGCAAAGCCAAACTCACTAGGGGGCTTATTGATCGTATTCGAATCATAGCTTAACCCCTTTTGGGTCCGACATGGATCATATTCGAACCAGGGTCATTAAAAACCTCTCAAGGTCATTTGGGGGCTTCCTATTCAAACATAGGTCGTATTCGAACCAAAGAGAACATTGTTGTCGGTACCCTCTTGATCGGCGCAACGCCAAAGCCACTGGGGGCTACATGATCGTATTCGAATCCTAGCTTAACCCCTTTGGTCCGGTTTACTGATCGTATTCGAATCAGAAGCCTCCAAATTACTCTTAATGCTTGATTTACAACGTTTGAAACATACTATTTTGTTTTACTGGTTTTTTGTTGTCTCAAATCTAACTACACATATGGTTTCAATTTAAACTGGCTCGGTTATTTGACAATGAGTTGCCAAGGTATAACAATCATCTGGCGTATCAAGGTATTGACTTCTACAAAGATTAGGGTACTCAACCTTATTGTCCGGGTCATATAAGCCGGCAGTTCAGAATCAAAGAACATAGGTATGACATTGTCATTCATAAACAGACTTATCTGTGTCTTTACGTTAATCAAAGGTTTTTTCAGCCTTGATTATCTTACATCTGGTCCTGTTTTTTCCACTATGATGATTTCATAGTTATGTATCGGGTGTTTTGACCCGTCCAGCGATAAACCGCCAGGACAGTTTTTTCATCTTTTGCATACAGGAACAGATTTAAACACTACAGATGTGATCACGGATATAATGCATATATTGACATCACGGGTAAAAAGTCATATGCAACATCCTATGCACGACGGCATAGGCAAAACATGCAGTTTTCAAACTAACCTCTTACAAGGCATTGAGAGCCAAAAAGGTTAGATTGTTTTCTCTCTAAAGCATATCTTAAGATAAAGACTGGATTATTCAGACGGTTATGACTCCTCCCTCGCCGGTTCACCTTCCTCCACTGGTTGGAAGCTGGGATTGGACCAGTCAAAGCCGTTCAGAGCAATGAACTCAGTTTCATCGTCAATTAGGCCGGCCGGGTCAATTTCCGGGGCAAAAGTGTGTTGGCGAACCGGCAGGATAAGATCTATAACTTTATAAGAGGGAGTCGCCATCTTCTTATTTTCAACATCAAAACCCGGCTGATATTTATCAATGTTGGTTTCCTCGCCAAGGATGGTAGCATGAGGACAAACTTCCCTCACACAAGCAACGAAATCGTCTTGATCAAACGGAGTCCCATCTTCTTTCAAAGGGGGATACCCCTTGGCTACATCCGCCGGGTCAAGTTCCGGCACCTAGGCTTTGGAACGGCTCAGTGCGGTTATGGCTCCGGCTCTTGTGCAAGACCGCTTGACCTCTTGGAATCTGGTGGTTAAAATTGACAATTTCTTCAAGATGTCACTTAAGAGGTTTGGTCCTTGGTTGGCTGGGGATATAATGGCAACCGCCTGATACGTCTCCAACGTATCTATAATTTTTGATTGCTCCACGCTATAATATCTACTGTTTTGGACATTATTGGGCTTTATTATCCACTTTTATGTTATTTTTGGGACTAACCTATTAACCGGAGGCCCAGCCTAGAATTGCTGTTTTTTTGCCTGTTTTAGGGTTTTGAAGAAAAGGAATATCAAACGGAGTCTGAGGGAGTCCTGGATTAGGGGGTGTTTGGGTAGCCCGACTATACCTTCAGCCGGACTCCAGGACTATGAAGATACAAGATTGAAGACTACGTCCCGTGTCCAGATGGGACTTTCCTTGGCGTGGAAGGCAAGCTTGGCGATGCGGATATTCAAGATCTCCTACCATTGTAACCGACTCTATGTAACTCTAACCCTATCCGGTGTCTATATAAACCAGAGGGTTGTAGTCCGTAGGCAATCAACTCCATATACAACAATCATACCATAGGCTAGCTTCTAGGGTTTAGCCTCCTTGATCTCGTGGTAGATCTACTCTTGTACTACCCATATCATCAATATTAATCAAGTAGGACATAGGGTTTTACCTCCATCGAGAGGGCCCGAACCTAGGTAAAACATCGTGTTCCCTGCCTCCTGTTACCATCCGACCTAGACGCACAGTTCGGGACCCCCTACCCGAGATCCGCCGGTTTTGACACCGACATTGGTGCTTTCATTGAAAGTTCCTCTGTGTCGTCGCCTTTAGGCCCGATGGCTCCTTTGATCATCAACAATGATACGTTCCAGGGTGAGACCTTTCTCCCCGGACAGATCTTCGTCTTCGGCGGCTTCGTTTTGCGGGCCAACTCGCTTGGCCACCTGGAGCAGATCAAAAGCTACGCCCCTGGCCATCAAGTCAGGTTTGGAAACTTAAACTACACGGCTGACATCCGCGGAGACATGATCTTCGACGGGTTTGAGCCACGGCCAAGCGCGCCGCACTACCTCGAGGGGCATGATCTAGCTCTGCCTCCGGACAGTGCCCTGGAGGCCGCACTCGCATCGGTTCCGACCCCTAACTCGGAGCCTATTGTGCCAATCAAGGACGAACGGTTGGACGCCACCTCGGGGGCCGAACGCTAGCCCCGCACTCTGCACGACCCGTGACTCCGAGGATCCGGACTCCTCCCCGGACTCCGAACCCCCCGTGCCCCTGCCAATCGAATCCGATTGGGCGCCGATAATGGAGTTCACCCCCGCAGACATCTTTCAGCACTCACCTTTTGGCAACATCCTAAATTCCCTTAAGTCTCTCTATTTATCAGGAGAGCCCTGGTCGGACTACGGTCAGCGAGGGTGGGATACAGACGATGAAGAAATCCAAAGCCCGCCCACCACCCACTTGGTAGCCACTGTCGACAATTTAAACGACGTGCTCAACTTCGACTCCGGAGACATCGACAGCATGGATGACGATACAGGAGATACCGATGAACCAACGCCCATAGAGAATTGGACAGCCACCTCATCTCACGATGTGTACATGGTGGATACCCCTAAAGGAAGCGACAACGAGGAAAAAGGGGATGGAGCGGGAGATCGACCCCCCGAAAAGCAATCAAAGCGTCGGCCTAAATGCCGATCCAAGCCCCGCCTCAGTAAAAACCCAGCCATAGAGCAAGACGAGCCGGTAGTTGACAAGCAGGCCTTAGAGCAACCGTCCGAGCAGGGCAACACGGATAGAGAAACTGAACATCCCTCCTCCAGCCAAAACGATATTCCGGACGACCTCCCGCCGGATATACCTATGGAGCAGAAGAATCTCCACGAGAGGCTCGTTGCAACTGCATGCAGCCTAAAAAAGCACAAGCGGAAGCTAAAAATAGCGGAAGATGCACCCCGGATTAGATGAAGCAAAGTAATCAACACCGCAGATAAATACGGCGACAGTCGCCGCACTAAAAGCTATCCGAAAAGAAAGCTACTGCCTGAATTCGACGAAGAGGCCCTACAGCCCTCGCATTCAAAAAATGGGAAAGCCACACGGTCGGATAAACGACCCCATAAAGCGGCAAGCGGCGCCGCACTTAAATCGGCATGCGACCCACTTAAGGATTTGCATCATGGCCCAGTCAGGTCCATTTATGGGCCAAGAAAGCAAGCTCTCGTAAACAATACTATGAAGCCATCATCAGAATCCGGCACACCCAAATACAGGGGCGCCGCACACCCTCTATGTTTCACCGATGAGGTCCTGGACCATGAATTTCCAGAGAGACTCAAACCCGTAAACATAGAGGCATATGATGGAACAGTAGACCCTGGAGTTTGGATCGAGGATTATATCCTCCACATTCACATGGGTAGAGGAGATGATCTCCATGCCATAAAATATTTACCCCTTAAGCTTAAAGGGCCAGCCCGGCATTGGCTTAAAAGCCTTCCCGAAAACACAATTGGAAGCTGGGAAGAGCTCGAGGATGCTTTCGGAGCAAACATTCAAGGGACCTATGTCCGTCCTCCGGATGCAGACGATCTTAGTCACAAAACTCAACAACCCGGAGAATCAGCTCGGTAGTTCTGGAATAGATTCCTCATTAAAAAGAATCAGATAGTCGACTGTCCGGACGCCGAAGCCTTAGCAGCTTTCAGGCATAACGTCCGAGAAGAATGGCTCGCCAGACACCTCGGCCAAGAAAAGCCAAGAACTATGGCCGCACTAACAAACCTCATGACCCGCTTTTGTGCAGGGGAGGACAGTTGGTTGGCAAGGTGCAGCCCCAGCGACCCAAGTACATCCGAAACTAGGGATGGAAACGGAAAACCACGACGCAACAAGGACCGTCGCTGGACTAAGGACAAAAGTCTGAAGAGCACGGCAGTCAATGCCGGATTCAAAGGATCACGAAAAAATCAGGCAAAATCGGCCCCCAGGATAACAGGGACGATCCATCCAACCTAAATAAAATCCTGGACAGGATATGTCAGATACACAGTACTCCCGGGAAGCCTGCTAACCATACCCACAGAGACTGTTGGGTTTTCAAACAATCCGGCAGACTCAATGCCGAACACAAGGGGCTCGACACACCAAGCGAAGACGAGGATGAACCCCAAAAGCAGAGTACCGGGAAACAAAAGAACTTCCCACAAGAAGTAAAAACAGTGAACTCACTTCACATAACAAAACGTGCGGCGCCTGTAAAGGTACGCACCACACGGCCCACCCCCAAAGGGTCCGGCCACTGGTTGTCAAAACCAATCATCTTCGATCAGCTAGATTATTCTAGAAATATCAAGAATGCAGGCTGGACTGCCTTGATACTCAATCCAATAATTGGCGGACTCCAGTTTTCAAATGTCCTTATGGACGGCAGCAGTGGACTAAACCTGATATATCAAGATACAATCTAGCACATGGGGATAAACCCAACAAGAATCCGCCGCAGCAAAACCTCCTTTCAAGGGGTAATACCTAGTCCGGACACCCATTGTATGGGTTTTCTCCGGCTCGAAGTCATATTCGGCTCTACCGATAACTTCCGCCGCGAAAAGCTGACCTTCCATATCGTCCCATTCTCAAGTCGCTATCAAGCACTACTGGGACGTGAAGATTTCGCTCGCTATAATGCAATACCGCACTATGCATCTCTTACAATTCAGATGCCCGGTCCACGAGGCATCATCTCTTTGAAGGGGAAGCACTAAAGTGCGCCTCCCCAAGCGGAGGACCGTGCGGCCGCTTTGATAGCCCCACAGCAAAAAGGCCTCACCGGCCAAAAAACTTCGAAATAGGTCATTCAAGACCACGAACGCGGATAGACGAGTTCGGTGCAAAATCGTCATTGATGCAGGCTTAGTGGCCATATACCCCCGCACTAGGGGCTTCACGCATATACAATAAGAGACAATAAAGCTCAATACTATATATTTTACTTTATAATTTGTTTATTTTAAACTCTTTTGGCATGACCCATTTTCAACTCAGTTCCTCTCTTTTACAGATGAACGTCGAGCGGCGCCCGTCCAGGATATGGCACAACGGAGACACAGGCGCAGACGTGCAGTAGGGACCCGTCCTAAAGGATTCTTTTTAGATTAAGACCATGCGTAAACCTTTTTTACTGTCTCTTGTTGCTACACATCCCCTGGTTTTTTTTGATATAACCAAGGAGGAGGCTGGCGTCTTGGCATGTGGCCATGTCAGAATTTTTGCACGTACCTGGACACTAGGGGCTTTTTTAATAAAGAGTGTTGTTTCGCCCGCACTCATAAAGACCAAACACACCTTAGGGAGTGTTCGGCGTCGCGAGTTTTGGCATTATATGCATCAGCTCCGAATCATGTCTTTGGTCAAATGTTGGGTTGCCCTGCTCCTGAGTTCGGCTACCTTACGTTCCACTCTATCGGCTAAGGTAGCACCAGGAGAACTACTGCGATTGTGCCCCGGTTCGGCCGGGCGAGCACCTCAGTAGAGAAAGCCGGAAACTGATTGTCATGATGTAGCGTGAGACTGGTCAGCCACTCGATGACCTATCGGAATCTATCGGATTCCTCCGCTTTAACAAAGGGCCGCTTCCCGGTCAGGCACATACGCGCCCCGAACTTGGATGAGCGCAGTCGCCACCAAGGAGCTACTTAAATAGTCTCACTGTCAAGCTCCTATGGCTAAGTGAAAGTGTTAAAGCATTATAGTCCGGTTGCCTGGCCCATTGCGCTATCACCTCCTTTGTAGGACCAAGACGTTGGGTTAAGTGTGAAAATGTGTCTTCTGTGAGCACCCCCGCACTATGTGCGTGGGGGCTGAAGCCAACGACTGCCATCTTTTAGATTATATATATATAATTAAAACGGCTGCACATGAGGTGTTCCCAATACTTGAAGGCACAAGTATAAAAAGGCCACTACAGTTTTCCAAAATATTACTTTATAATTACATATGCTATCATAACATAGCATCTTTCGAGCACTGCATCTCTATTACACGAGCGCCTTCAAGGACTTCCTGAAAATAGTGCTTGGAGGGTACTCGGCTTTTGTCCGAATCTCGGGACGCAACAACGGTGGTCTCCATCTCTGCCCAGTATGTCTTAACATGGGCAAGAGCCATCCTTGCGCCCTCTATGCATGCTGACCTCTTCATTGCATTTATACGCGGCACCGCGTCAAGGAATTGCTGCACCAAGCTGAAATAACTCTTCGGCTCCGATCTCCCCGGCCACAGATGACCCATGACATACTTCATGGCGAGTCCGGACAACCTATTTAGTTCGGCCCATTGAGCCAAACGATCGTCCATTGCCAGTGGACGCTCTGGATTGTGAAACTACGACCAGAAAAGCTTTTCCACTTCGCAATCTTTCTGATATCGAAAGTGTACGGTCGCATCGGCAGCACTCGCTGCCAAATCCATATAGGTATCCTCCACACTCCACATCCGGTCCAACGGAGCAAACTTCGAATCGCAAAATTTCCTTCGTAGCATGAAGGGCTTTCCAGCCGCAATCTGTTCGGCCTGACGCAGCTCCTCCTTCGCAGCTCTCATCGCAGAGTGCGTGTCCTTAGCATTGGGAACGGCCTTCTCTAAGACCGTCTGTTACGCCTGGTCTTCTTTGTCAAGAAGTCTGCAATGGTCTGCAGCGCTTTTTAACTTTTCGGCCATCTCTTCCTTGCTTCGGCAATGAGTAGCCTGTTCGGCTCTCAGCTCTTCAAGGGCTTTCTTGCAGCCGCATCACTTTCTCTGGCTTGTTCTTTAGCTCGGGCAAGTTATGCCCTAAGACTCTCCACGGCGACCGCACCATCTGCGTCAAGCACACACATCGTAAGACACAGGCATAAAACGGTTCCTACCTAATGCCGCCCGAGGAATTACCACTAGTAGAAAAAGGGTCAAACGTGAAGCACATTAGTGCCGGTTTGTATTTGAGCCGGCACTAATGTGTACATTAGTGCCGGTTCGTGGCGGCGATCAATAGTACCGGTTCGTGGCGAACCTTTAGTACCGGTTCATGCCACGAACCAGTACTAAAGAGGCTGTGTCATCCTGCGGTCAGGCTATGGCCCCACCATCACCATCTAGTGCCGGTTCGTACCACGAACCGGTACTAATGAGGTTATGGCAAGCTGTTTTTAGTCCCACCTCGCCAAGAGAGAGGCAGTATGAGCGGTTTATAAGCCATGAGTGCACAGACAATGACGAAGAGTTGCAATGCTCACCTACATGTTGATTAGCTTCAAGCCTTGCGGAATAGCATAGATTGCACTGAGCTATGTGCAGTGGCTTAGTGCAATCTACACTGTTCCGAATGGCTTGAAGCAAATTAACCAGCATTGCACCTCTTTTTTATTTTTAATAACTTATTTAAACTCCGGACTTCTTTTGTGTTCAGTATGCAGCATTTAAAGCGTGTTATGCCTCAAGGTTGTTGTGGTTTGGAAATTATGGATTTGACAACCATGAATCATAGCTTTTTGTGTAAGTGACTTGGGAAACTCAAGTTTGGCAAACTCTATTAACTAGTAGAAAAACGGTCAAATGTGAAGCACATTATAGTGCCGGTTTGAATTTGAGCCGGCACGAATGTGACCATTAGTGCCGATTCCAACGGCTAGGCGGGCTGCTACCATTAGTACCGGTTCATTGCCAATCTTTAGCACCGGTTCGTGGCACGAACCGATACTAATGTGCATCCCACCAATCAGGAAGAATCACACGGATCGTGTGTTTCTTTCTAGCTCTTGCGAGTCGTTGGATCAAGGGTGTGTTTCTTCCTAGCTCATGTGAGTCGTTGGATCGAAACTACCACAATCACTTTGTGAGCCAAACGACCCTATATATAGCCCATCTCTCGCCTTCCCTGCATAAGTCTTTCAGTTCATCGACTACATACATCTACCAGTTCATCGACTGCATACATATACCAGTTCATCGACTGAATACAAATCATTCGGATTCGCCATCATACGCCCAACCGTACATTTGATATGCATATATATGCATCACGAGCCACGGTAGGGCTGTATGATGGCGATACAAATTGGTTTGTTCTAGTTCCGACATAAAAGGTTTGATACAACTTCTTTTTTGTGACATAAGATCTAACATTGTTGCTTCTAGTAGTTCTCTTGATCCCACTAATGATTCTCTTAGCCAAGTTACACTTGAGCAAGAAAATAGCTTATTGAAGGGAATTATAGAGAAAGGAGTGTACAAAAGCCTTGCCGGGAGTAAGCAATTCGAGGAAATTGTGCGCAAGCAAGGAAGGCACCAGAAGAATCTAGGTGTTGGTTTTGAACGAAAGTTCAATGCCAATGGAGTTGAGTGGGAAGAAGATCAATACCCCAAGACAAAGTTTGTTCCTCAACAAGAGAAGTATCCTACTTCCTTCAAGGGGACACAAGCTCAAGATGATCTTCCACCACAAGACTACAAGCAAAAAGGCAAGGACAAGCTTCAAGAGGAAATTGATGAGGTTATGGCAAGTTGTTTTTAGTCCCACCTCGCCAAGAGAGAGGCAGTATGAGCGGTTTATAAGCCATGAGTGCACAGACAATGACGAAGAGTTGCAATGCTCATCTACATGTTGATTAGCTTCAAGCCTTGCGGAATAGCATAGATTGCACTGAGCTATGTGCAGTGCAGTCTACACTATTCCGAATGGCTTGAAGCAAATTAACCAGCATTGCACCTCTGTTACATGGCCACTTCAATGTTTTTTAAACTTATTTGAACTCCGGACTTCTTTCGTGTTCAGTATGCAGCATTTAAAGCGACGTCATCAATTTCCAACATGTTCTAACATCATTTGTTGTTTTTCGGTCATTTACCTAATTGTTTAGAGAGCTAAATGACCGTGAAATTGAAAATAGTACAAAATGAATCCTGAAAATGTTGAAACTTGGCATGGTATCATCGTTTCACCCGCATAGCATGCGCGAAAGAGTAGAGAGGGTCACGGCAAAAACTGGACGCACCTCGTGTACAAACTGGACAAACTCTTTCCGAGTATCAGGGTTTCGGACGAGAACTCATCTGTTACATGGCCACTTCAATGTTTTTTAAACTTATTTGAACTCCGGACTTCTTTTGTGTTCAGTATGCAGCATTTAAAGCAGCGTTATCAATTTTCAACATGTTCTGACATCATTTGTTGTTTTTCGGTCATTTACCTAATTGTTTAGAGAACTAAATGACCGTGAACTTGAAAATCACTACAAAATGAATCCTGAAAATGTTGAAACTTGGCATGGTATCATCGTATCACCCGCATAGCATGCGCGAAAGAGTAGAGAGGGTCACGGCAAAAACTGGACGCACCTCGTGTACAAACTGGACAAACTCTTTCCGAGTATCAGGGTTTCGGACGAGAACTCATCTGTTACATGGCCACTTCAATGTTTTTTAAACTTATTTGAACTCCGGACTTCTTTTGTGTTCAGTATGCAGCATTTAAAGCGGCGTCATCAATTTTCAACATGTTCTGACATCATTTGTTGTTTTTCGGTCATTTACCTAATTGTTTAGAGAGCTAAATGACCGTGAACTTGAAAATCACTACAAAATGAATCCTGAAAATGTTGAAACTTGGCATGGTATCATCGTATCACCCGCATAGCATGCGCGAAAGAGTAGAGAGGGTCACGCCAAAAACTGGACGCACTTCGTGTACAAACTGAACAAACTCTTTCCGAGTATCAGGGTTTCGGACTATGCAAAAATAAGTAATGCAGAAAATAAAAGAACTATACAAAAAAAATTACTAAAAAATAAATAGAAGAAAATAAATAATGCAGAAAATAAAAAACTATATAAAAAACTACTCAAAAATAAATAAATAAAAATAAGTAATGCAGAAAAGAAAAAACTAAATGAAAAAAGCCCGCTTATATAAAAAATTTGTTGGCGCACTGCCCTGTGGGTCTACCAGACCTAGGGTGTGCAAATGCAGGCCCAGAAGGGCCAGCAGACTCACAGGGCAGCGCGCCCTAATTAATTAGGCCTAGAAGCCTGCTATATAGAGGAGTTCGAAGAGGTAGCCGCAGCTGGGTTTATAAACCAGTGCGGCTGCCCTTTGCCGGGCGAGGTGGGACTAAATTTTGGGGTGGCAGCGCAAACTCTAAATACAGCAAAAAACAACTAAAAAATAAAACAAAATAAATAAAGCAGAAAAGAAAAAACTAAATGAAAAAAGCCCGCCTACTGGGCCACAGCGGCCTGCATACGACTAGAAACCCAACCTATTGTTGGGCCAGGATGCAGGCCCGCAAGCCCAATCGGCCCCACAGGGCAGAGTAGCAGAGGTAGGCCCAGAAGGCCTGCTTTAGAGAGGAGCTCGAGACAGCAGCGGCGGCGGGGCTTATAAGCAGGTGTGTGCGCCCTTCGGCGAGCGAGGTGGGACTAAACTTCTGCGCCCCTCGCCTGGCAGCGCACACCCTTTAGTACCGGTTGGTGGCTCCAACCGGTACTAAAGGGGGGGTCTTTAGTACCGGTTCATGGCACGAACCGGTACTAAAGGGGTCGTTTCCCGCCACTTGGCCTGGGGAAAATAGGCCTTTAGTACCGGTTGGAGCCACGAACCGGTACTAAAGGCCAATCCTATATATACAGCACTTACGAAAATTTCAGTTTCAACTCCGCACTTCGTCTCCAACCTCCGCCGCGCGCGCCGCTCGATCCCGTCGTCATCGTCGCTGTCCCCGCCGCCGCCCGTTGTCGTCGTCGTCTCGCGCTGCAGCCCCGAACGCCGCCGCCGTCCGTCGTCATCGCCGCGGCCGTACGTCTCTCTCTCGCTCCCGCACACACATACACACATATACGTACACACACACACCGGTGCCCCCGCCCCGTACGCCGGCGCCCCCGCTCGTACGTATGGGGCGGCGGCATATGGGGCCGCACACACACACACACATATACCACACACACACGCATACACACACACATACACACATACGTACACACATATACATATATATACACACACATGCATACACACAAACATACACACACACACAATTTTTTTACTTATTTTCTGTTTTTTAGAAAAGTTAATTAGATGATCGAATGTTAGATTAATGTCGAATGTTATATGAATTTAGGTATATGAGATTAGAACTAGTTGAATAATTAATATAACTAGTTTATTTTTAGTAAGAAAATTTAGGTATATGAGATTAGAACTAGTTGAATAATTAATATAACTAGTTTATTTTTAGTAAGAAAATTTAGGTATATGAGATTAGAACTAGTTGAATAATTAATATAACTAGTTTATTTTTAGTAAGAAAATTTAGGTATATGAGATTTGATGATCTAATTAAAATATTATTTGTTAATGAGTTTTTCTGTTTATTTATTTTTTTTACATATTTTGAGTTTATATAAATGTTAGATTAATGTCGAATGTTAGATGAATTAGATAGAAAAGTTAAATATATAGTAATGTCAATTGAATATATAGTTAGATATATTAATGTCAAATGTTAGATGAATATATATTTGGCTAGATATAGGTGTTTAATGTTTCACCTATATGAACATAGGAAATGTCATCTGACGACGAAAAAGATTTTATTATGTGCGAACACTGTGAAGACCAGCGCGGCCTGTGCGACCAAAATTTCCTTGTTGATGGTAGGCGCTTCATCATCAAGCTGGATGAGACATTCGAAGTTGATACAGTAAGTCACTTTGTCAATTATTATTTGAATGCAAAACTTATGCTTCATTTTCTTCAACTTATAATTTTAAATTTTCACTATTCTACTAGTGCATCCCCTGCCATGCAAGAATTTTTGTCTTGGATAAGATAGGTTTCAGTGCTATAGATGATATGGAGGTAAAGAGAGTTTACTTGAAGACGCAGCATGGGTATACTTTCAACGTCAAATTATATAATGGAGACACATACACCCATTTTGAATGCAAAACTTGGCAAGCACTATGCAAGGCTTATGCATTTGAGCCTGATATGGTTATCACCTTTGATATTCGTCCGGAAGATGATATTGAAGGTAATATAGACATCTGGGTCGATGTGCAAACACCTCCAGTTCTACCATTTGGTGAGTTTTTCGCAACCATGCATGCATATGTTTATGTCTTTCATACAGTTTATTCAAAAATAGTTGACAACTATTTTGTATTGTTAGCTTATTTCGGTTCAAGCAAACATGTCCGGCGCTTGGTAGACATGATCTACTACTGCCCCGGGGCTCAACTAAACTACGAGGAGATAAGTCATTATGTTTCATGGCTTGAGGATCTTAATACTGTCAAGACAAATTTTTTTCCTACACTTAGAAATGTTAGTACTCAAAACGTGCGACCAATGGTGATCGTATTGAACTACGGTCACATCTATAATCAAAAGATGGTAAGATTTTAAATATTTGTCCTTAATTAGTGCATCTTTTGCATACATTATTTTTGAAGCTAAACTTTCATTGCTTAGTATATTAATTACTATACGATGTTGTTCAACAGGGACTTCCGATGACAGTTGTGCCTTAGTGGATCGAGACAAAAGGTCGCATGTCAATGGTTAGCTTACGACCAAGATTTCCTACATTGCACATGAGTGCATTCAGGATTTCTCAAAGCGAAGAATGCTTAATAGTGAAAGATTGGAGCAAAATTGTTAACGATCGCAGAGAAGTACTAGGGGGCAGTAAGGAGAAGCGCAACCCAAGATTAGGAGACAGATTCATCTGCATGCTCCTATATGATGAATCAGGAGAGCTATACATGTTCTATGCTATTCTACCTGAGAGGGAGCAGCAGGATCAGTAGCTACTCTTCATGCTCTTAATTAGTACTTGTCTCATGGATCCGTGTCCTAAACTTCGATGTTGGTGATGATTATGTTGAACTTGATGATATCTCTTTGCTTCTGTTACAAAGTGAAAGTTTCCTCTTTAAGCTAGCCAACGTTGATGATGAATTACATAGCTAGCGGTAATGACTATGATGATTAAATAGTGGTAATTAGACGACCACGATGATTTTTAGCTAGCTAGAGTTTATTTATTTATTAATATGCGATGATGATGTTGATGATGATGATGATGACGACTACAACTCATTATAACGTAAAACAATCCTAAATTAAATTGATAACACAAATTTAATTGAAAAATACAAAATAAAACAAAAACCCACAACCATTTAGTACCGGTTGGTTTTACCAATCGGTACTAAAGGGCTCCCGGCCCCCGGAGCTGGCTCGTGCCACGTGGTACCCCTTTAGCACCGGTTCGTGCTGAACCGGTACTAAAGGGGGGGGCTTTAGTGCCGAAATAATAGTGCCGGTTCCTAAACCGGCACTAAAGGGCCTTACGAACCGGTGCTATTGCCCGGTTTTCTACTAGTGTACATACCTTGACCCTCATCAAGCCGCTTGTTGACAAGTGTGATGTCGGCATCTGCCACGTCCAGTTGCCGCTTTAGTTCGGCAAAATCGTCAGTTCGGCTCAATTCCAGACACCCTGCCGTCTACATTCAAAGGCGACATCTTAGACCTGGGATTATGATCCTCCGCGTGGCGTCATTTCTTGACAACGCGCAGAGTCTCAGGGGCTACTATCTACACAGGGCGCATCTTATTCATGCGCAACTGCCAAAAGTGTACACTATCTAATGTACCTCGAAACCCGTCAGTAAACTTTTGACGGCCTCATGCAATCCGCTCTTTGCGGATGAAATCTTTTCAATCATCGTGCCCATCAATGCACGGTGCTCCTCTAAGATACAAGCTCGCCCCGGCAGAATCTTTAGCTCCTCCGACCGAGCACCAGACGGTGCCGGACTTGTCCCATGACCTCTTTCGAAGGCCGGACGCGGAGAACCTCGGGGGGCCACATAGCTATCTTCCTCCCCTGCCGGATTCGGAGAAACCCTCCACGACGACACCTCAGGGTCGCCCGCCTCGCTAGGCGGCACGGCAAGGGGAGGCGTCCCGCTCTCCATCATCTCCGGAAGGAGATCCCCCGAAGACGAGCTCTATTGAGAAGGGCTGAGGTCCGAGCTACAAGGTAAAGGTTTAGTTAATCTTCTCAGATATAAATCAAGGATTTCCCTCATCCCTCACAAGGAAAATCTTTCTCCACTTACGGCTCGCTGGAGGGCTCATCCCCTTGAGCGCGTAGTCCGGCCGAGGAACTCCCCGGCATCGGACCCTCTGACGAGGATTTTCTCCCCCGCTTCGAGGCCATGGTTTCTGGGTCGTCAGAGGCAGCTCTCTTCTTCCCCTTAGGAGAGGAATTGTCGGTTCCTCCCTTCGGAGCAGCCCCCTTCGAGGAGGCCATAGCTTCCTTGTCCTCCCCCTCCAAAGGCATTATCTCTAGCATCTTGACCAGCACGGGATCCTGTCTTGTTTTAGGAAGGGGAGCCAGACACCTGATCAGCTTTGCCTTCGCTATCCACTCCTGTTTAAAAGGACGGCTCTTTTAGGGGCAAGTTTATGACAATTATACGGATAGAAGGTCCGGGCACAAGGTTGCTTACTTGAGTATCCGGGCGATTGCAGCTTAGGCCTGCATCCTCGGTTAAATCTGGACACATCTCTTGTGATCCGAAGAACAGTTTATACATCTCCGCGGGCGTTGCGCCCATAAAGTTCTGGAGAGCTCGCGGTCCCTCTGGATTAAACTCCCACAGGCGAAGGGGCGACGTTTGCCGGGCAATATTCGGCGAATCAGCATGACCTGCGTCACCTTGACCTGGCTGAGGTCTCCTTCCAAGAGATCTTTAATGCGGCCCTGTAACAAGGGCACGTCTTTGGGCAAACCCCAATCTAATCCTCTGTTGACCCATGACGCTAGCCGTGGTGGGGGACCCGAGCGAAAGGCAGGAGGCGCCACCCATTTGGTACTCCGGGGAGCGGTGATATAAAACCACTCTCGTTGCCACAAGCCTAGCTCCTCTTGAAAAGAGCCCTCGAGCAATGGAGCATCAGCATTTTTGCTTATAATAGCGCCTCCGCACTCTGCGTGCCATCCCTTGATCATCTTCGGCTCCACTTTTAAGGTCTTGAGCCATAATCCAAAGTCAGGGGTAACATGGAGGAACGCTTCACACACGACAATAAACGAGGAGATATGGAGGATGGACTCCGGAGCTAAGTCATGGAATTCCAGCCCGTAATAAAACAGCAGTCCCCTCACAAAGGGATCCATTGGGAAGCCCAACCACCGAAGGAAGTGAGACATGAACACCATGCTCTCACTGGGCTGGGGACTAGGGATGACCTGCCCTTGAGCAGGCAACCTATGCCAAATTTCGTCGGTCAGGAACTTAGCCTCTCTCAACTTTAGCACGTCCTCCTTCGTGACGGAGGAGGGCATCCATCGGCCTTGAAGGTCGGAACCGGACATTGTCGAAGGTCCGAGGCGCCCGGAATCTGGAACCTAGAGTGTTGGGACATCGAGAGGGCCTGAACCTAGGTAAAACATCGTGTTCCCTGCCTCCTGTTACCATCCGACCTAGACACACAGTTTGGGACCCCCTACCCGAGATCCGCCGGTTTTCACACCGACAGAGTCCAAACGGAATGAAACCTTCGGGAACGTGATTTTCTCACCGAATACAACTCAGGAGACTTGGACCCTACGTCAAGCCAATTAACAGGAGCCCACGAGGTAGGGGGCGCACCTGCCCCCTCCCAGGCGCGCCCTCCACCCTCGTGGGCCCCCTGTTGCTCCACCGACGTACTTCTTCCTCCTATATATATCTACATACCCCCAAACAATTAGATACGAAGCCAAAAACCTAATTCCACCGCCGCAACTTTCTGTATCCACGAGATCCCATCTTGGGGCCTGTTCCGGAGCTCCGCCGGAGGGGGCATCGATCATGGAGGGCTTCTACATCATCATCCAAGCCCCTCCGATGAAGTGTGAGTAGTTTACTTCAGACCTACGGGTCCATAGTCAGTAGCTAGATGGCTTCTTCTCTCTTTTTGGATCTCAATACAATGTTCTCCCCCTCTCCCGTGGAGATCTATTGATGTAATCTTCTTTTTGCGGTGTGTTTGTTGAGACTGATGAATTGTGGGTTCATGATCAAGTCTATCTATGAATAATATTTGAATCTTCTCTGAATTCTTTTATGTATGATTGGTTATATTTGCAAGTCTCTTCAAATTATCAGTTTGGTTTGGCATACTAGATTGGTTGTTCTTGCCATGGGAGAAGTGCTTAGCTTTGGGTTTGATCTTGTGGTGTCCTTTCCTAGTGACAGAAGAAGCAGCAAGGCACGTATTGTATCATTGCCATCGAGGATGACAAGATGGGGTTTATTTCATATTGCATGAATTTGTCTCTCTACATCATGTGATCTTGCTTAAGGCGTTACTCTGTTTTTAACTTAATACTCTAGATGCATGCTGGATAGCGGTCGATGAGTGGAGTAATAGTAGTAGATGCAGGCAGGAGTCGGTCTACTTGTCTCGGACATGATGCCTATATACATGATCATACCTAGATATTCTCATAACTATGCTCAATTCTGTCAATTGCTCAACAGTAATTTGTTCACCCACCGTAGAATACTTATGCTCTTGAGAGAAGCCACTAGTGAAACCTATGGCCCCCGGGTCTCTTTCTCATCATATAAATCTCCATCACTTTATTATTGCTTTGCTTTTTTACTTTGCTTTTACTTTTCACTTTGCATCTCTATACCAAAAATACCAAAAATATTATTTATCATCTCCATCAGATCTCACTTTCGTAAGTGACCGTGAAGGGATTGACAACCCCTAAGCGCGTTGGTTGCGTTGAGCCATTGTTTTTGTGTAGGTATGAGGGACTCGCGTGTAGCCTCCTACTGGATTGATACCTTGGTTCTCAAAAACTGAGGGAAATACTTATGCTACTTTGCTGCATCATCCTCTCCTCTTCGGGGAAATCCAACGCAGTTCTCAAGAGGTAGCAAGAAGAATTTCTGGCGCCGTTGCCGGGGAGTCTGCGCAAAAGTCAACATACCAAGTACCCATCACAATCCCTATCTCCCGCATTACATTATTTTCCATTTGCCTCTCGTTTTCCTCCCCCCCCCCCCAATTCACCCTTGCCATTTTATTCGCCCTCTCTCTCTATCCTCCCTCTCGATTTGCCTCTTTTCGCCCGCTTGTTGTTTGTTTGCTCGTATGGTTGGAATAGTCATTTATTTATTACTAAACAGAGAACCTAAGATCTATGGATCCTCATCCACTTGCTAATCTTTTAAAGAGATCCAGTTATGTTGAACCAATTGCTAGTGAGTTTTGTGCACTAGATTATCTTTATGAGGTTTTGCTTGAAATTCGTGAATCTAAAAAGGGTGATGAAGTACTTTATGAAGTGATTCACGATAGATCTTTGAATAAAAAGCATGATTGCAATGATGATAGTATAAATTCTATTAATGTAAATTGTTCTAATAATATGCAAAACCCTAAGCTTGGGGATGCTAGTTTTGCTATGTCCTCTACTTGTTGCAATGATCATGATTGGGGTGATTCTTCTTATGATCTTGAAAATTTATTTAAGCCATATGATGAATATGAGATTGATTATAATGTTTGCAATAATATTTAAAGTGGGTTTGGAAGAATGTAAACTTTAGATCCCACATATTTGGAGAATGTTCAATCTTATGAAGTTTATGATAAAAGTGCGTTTGGAAAGGTCATGACTTTAGTTAATGTTAATCCCACTGTCTTGGAAGAGTGTCAACTTTGCATGCATGTGGATTGTGTTGAAAATACTCTATGTGATATCTATTTTGTTGAATTTGCTTATGATCCCACATGTAATTATTATGATAGAGGAAAATATGGTTGTAGAAATTTTCATGCTACTAAATTACCTCTCGTTATGTTGAGATTGCTATTGTTTCTTTCCTCTTCCTTTCAGATGCTAGTTTTTGCTTGTCTTGATAATTTGTTCGCCTATAAGATGCCTATGCATAGAAAGTATGTTAGACTTAGATGTGTTTGTCACGTGTTTTATGATGCTCTCTTTGTGCTTCAATTCTTGTCTTTCATGTGAGTACCATTGAAATAGTATGCCTAGCTATAAGGCTTTCAAGAAAAGCGCTTGTTGGGAGACAACCCAATATTTGTCCTTGCTGTTATTTAATAAATAAATTATTTAGCCTCTGCTTTGGTTGTGTTTTTTTGTGTTTAATTAGTGTTTGTTCCATGTAGAACCGTTGGGAAGACTTGGGGAAAGTCTTGTTGAACTTGCTGTAAAAAACAGAAACTTTAGCGCTCACGAGAACTGCTGTCATTTTTATTTGGGGAGTGCTATTTAGTTAATTATTTTTGCAGATGATTAATAGATAAATTACTCACGTCCAGAAATTTATTTTATAATTTTTGGGGTTCCATATCTTGCGCTAGCTACACATAACTACAGACTGTTGTGTTTTTGACAGATTCTGTTTTTCGTGTGTTGTTTGCTTATTTTGATGAATCTATGGCTAGTAAAATAGTTTATAATACATAGAGAAGTTGGAATACAGTAGGTTTAATACCAATATAAATAAAGAATGAGTTCATTACATTACCTTGAAGTGGTCTTTTGTTTTCTTTCGCTAACGGAGCTCACGAGATTTTCTACTTTAAGTTTTGTGTTGTGAAGTTTTCAAGTTTTGGGTAAATATTTGATGGATTATGGAACAAGGAGTGGCAAGAGCCTAATATTGGGGATGCCCATGGCACCCCCAAGATAATATAAGGACACCTAAAAGCCAAAGCTTGAGGATGCCCCGGAAGGCATCCCCTCTTTCGTCTACTTCTATCGGTAACTTTACTTGGAGCTATATTTTTATTCACCACATGATATGTGTTTTGCTTGGAGAGTCTTTTATGATTTGAGTCTTTGCTTATTAGTTTACCACAATCATCCTTGCTGTACACACCTTTTGAGAGACCAATACATAATTTGTAATTTGATAGAATACTCTATGTGCTTCACTTATATCTTTTGAGTTATATAATTTTGCTCTAGTGCTTCACCTATACCTTTTAGAGCACGGTGGTGGATATGTTTTATAGAAACTATTGATCTCTCATGCTTCACTTAGATTATTTTGAGAGTCTTAATAGGATGGTGATTTGCTTAATAATAATATGCTTGGTATTCAAGATTTGTAAAACCTTCTTTTGAAGTGCGTTGAATACTAAGAAAAAATTGATGCTTGATAATTGTTTTGAGAGATTTGGATGGTGATATAAGAGTCATGCTAGTTGAGTAGTTGTAAATTTGAGAAATGCTTGTGTTAAAGTTTGTGATTACCGTAGCATGCACGTATGGTGAACCGTTATGTGATGAAGTCGGAGCATGATTTATTTATTAATTGTCTTCCTTATGAGTGGCGGTCGGGGACGAGCGATGGTCTTTTCCTACCAATCTATCCCCCTAGGAGCATGCGCGTAATACTTTGCTTTGATAACTTCTAGATTTTTGCAATAAGTATATGAGTTCTTTATGACTAATGTTGAGTCCATGGATTATACGCACTTTCCTTCCTTCCACCATTGCTAGCCTCTCTAATACCGCGCACTTTTCGCCGGTATCATACACCCACCAAATACCTTCCTCAAAACAGACACCATACCTACCTATCATGGCATTCCCATAGCCATTCTGAGATATATTTCCATGAAACTTTCCACCGTTCCGTTCATTATGACACGCTCCATCATTGTCATATTGCTAGCATGATCATGTAGTTGACATCGTATTTGTGGCAAAGCCACCGTTCATAATTCTTTCATACATGCACTCTTGATTCATTGCATATCCCGGTACACCGCCGGAGGCATTCATATAGAGTCATATTTTGTTCTAAGTATTGAGTTGTAATTGTTGAGTTGTAAGAAAAATAAAAAGTGTGATGATCGTCATTTTTGGAGCATTGTCCCAAGTGAGGAAAGGATGATGGAGACTATGATTCCCCCACAAGTCGGGATGAGACTCCGGACGAAAAATAAAAAAAGAAAAAGAAAAGGAGGCCATAAAAAAGAGAAGGCCCCAAAAAATGAGAGAAAAGAGAGAAGGGACAATGTTACTATCCTTTTACCACACTTCATGATAGAGAGTCTCTCATTCTGTCACGTTCATATACTAGTGGGAATTTTTTATTATAGAACTTGGCTTGTATATTCCAATGATGGGCTTCCTCAAAATGCCCTAGGTCTTCGTGAGCAAGCGAGTTGGATGCACACCCACTTAGTTTCTTTTGTTGAGCTTTCATATACTTATAGCTCTAGTGCATCCGTTGCATGGCAATCCCTACTCACTCACATTGATATCTATTGATGGGCATCTCCATAGCTCGTTGATACGCCTAGTTGATGTGAGACTATCTTCCCCTCTTTTTATCTTCTCCACAACCACCATTCTATTCCACATATAGTGTTATATCCATGGCTCATGCTCATGTATTGCATGAAGATCGAAAAAGTTTTGAAAATGTCAAAAGTATGAAACAATTTCTTGGCTTGTCATCGGGGTTGTGCATGATTTAAATACTTTGTGTGGTGAAGATAGAGCATAGCCAGACTATATGATTTTGTAGGGATAGCTTTCTTTGCCCATGTTATTTTGAGAAGACATAATTGCTTTGTTAGTACGCTTGAAGTATTATTAATTTTATGTCAATATGAACTTTTGTCTTGAATCTTTTAAATCTGAATATTCATACCATAATTAAGAAGATTTACATTGAAATTATGCCAAGTAGCACTCCGCATCAAAAATTCTATTTTTATCATTTACCTACTCGAGGACGAGCAGGAATTCAGCTTGGGGATGCTTGATACGTCTCCAACGTATCTATAATTTTTGATTGCTCCATGCTATATTATCTACTGTTTTGGACATTATTGGGCTTTATTATCCACTTTTATATTATTTTTGGGACTAACCCATTAACTGGAGGCCCAGCCCAGAATTGCTGTTCTTTTTGCCTGTTTTAGGGTTTCGAAGAAAAGGAATATCAAACGGAGTCCGAACGGAATGAAACCTTCGAGTATGTGACTTTCTCACCGAATACAACTTAGGAGACTTGGACCCTGTGTCAAGCCAATTAACAGGAGCCCACGAGGTAGGGGGCGCGCCTGGCCCCCCCCCCCCCCCAGGTGCGCTCTCCACCCTCGTGGGCCCCCTGTTGCTCCACCGATGTACTTCTTCGTCCTATATATATCCACGTACCCCCAAACGATCACACACGGAGCCAAAAACCTAATTCCACCGCTGCAACTTTCTGTATCCATGAGATCCCATCTTGGGGCCTGTTCCGGAGCTCCGTCGGAGGGGGCATCGAGCACGGAGGGCTTCTACATCATCATCCAAGCCCCTTCGATGAAGTGTGAGTAGTTTACTTCAGACCTACGGGTCCATAGTCAATAGGTAGATGGCTTCTTCTCTCCTTTTGGATCTCAATACAATGTTGTCCCCCTCTCCCGTGGAGATCTATTTGATGTAATCTTCTTTTTGCAGTGTGTTTGTTGAGACCGATGAATTGTGGGTTTATGATCAAGTCTATCTATGAATAATATTTGAATCTTCTCTGAATTCTTTTCTGTATGATTGGTTATCTTTGCATCTCTCTTTGAATTATCAGTTTGGTTTGGCCTACTAGATTGGTTGTTCTGGCCATGGGAGAAGTGCTTAGCTTTGGGTTTGATCTTGCATTGTCCTTTCCCAGTGACAGAAGGGGCAGCAAGGCACGTATTGTATCATTGCCATCAAGGATAACAAGATGGGGTTTTTATCATATTGCATGAAACTATCCCTCTACATCATGTCATCTTGCTTAAGGCGTTACTCTGTTTTTAACTTAATACTCTAGGTGCATGCTGGATAGCAGTCGATGAGTGGAGTAATAGTAGTAGATGCAGGCAGGAGTCGGTCTACTTGTCTCGGACATGATGCCTATATACATGATCATACCTAGATATTCTCATAACTATGCTCAATTTTGTCAATTGCTCAACAGTAATTTGTTCACCCACCGTAGAATACTTATGCTCTTGAGAGAAGCCACTAGTGAAACCTATGGCCCCCGGGTCTCTTTCTCATCATATCAATCTCCATCACTTTATTATTGCTTTTCTTTTTTACTTTGCTTTTACTTTTCACTTTGCATCTTTATACCAAAAATACCAAAAATATTATTTATCATCTCTATCAGATCTCACTTTCGTAAGTGACCATGAAGGGATTGACAACCCCTAAGCGCGTTGGTTGCGTTGAGCTATTGTTTTTGTGTAGGTGCGAGGGACTCGCGCGTAGCCTCCTACTGGATTGATACCTTGGTTATCAAAAACTAAGGGAAATACTTATGCTACTTTGCTGCAACATCCTCTCCTCTTCGGGGAAATCCAACGCAGTGCTCAAGAGGTAGCAGCGCCCGTTGAGCTCCAGTGTACAGCTGCTCCACCAGGGTGTAAACCGCCTTGAGTTTTATTAAACTGTTTTGGCTCAGATTGTTGCTCCGGGGAACTGCGGGTGTTTTAAAAGGTTAAGAAGGTGGCTTATACTTCTGGCAAAAATAGAGTGTAAGTAACTAAAGGCAAATAACTAACCAAAGATTGCGGAGACCATCTAGGACACACGGTCTTTTAAGCCGGTGAGCTCCGTGGTAACCTCCTTGAGAGCCACCTCCGCTGTCTCGGCATGCTGTGTTAGCAAGGTTTTCTCATCGGCCCAGGATTTCTTCTCCGCATCAGAACTAGTCTTCAGTTTTTCTGCTTCAGAAAGGCTCAACTGGAGTTTGGAGTCAGCGTTCTTTATCTCGGCCTCTTGATCCGCCAGCCAGGTCTTTAAATCAGTCAATTGAGACCCCAATTCAGTCAAGGTGGTCTGCAAACATGCACAGGTATGTTAAAATGTATTTCAATAAAGGTTATGATGGTTAAAGTCCCAAGTGCTTTGCAATGCAACACCACTCGGCACTTGGGGGCTAATGTCTGCCAAAGCAATTTTTTAATGTGAAATGGCTCTTCTATGATTAAATTCCCAAGTGTTTTACAAGTAACGACGCTTAACACTTGGGGGCTAATGCATGATATTAAGAAAGTGTTTTCATGTTGAGCTGGATCACACTATTTGTTTTGACTGATTCAAGATAGTTATGAAGTTAAGTACCGGCTCATTTGTGATAAATTGAGCCGGCCCTTGGGGACTATAGGTGAAATTTAGGCTGGATTTAAGGAAAATCTAAGACAGAGCATCAACATATATCACAAGTCTACATATCATTCAGGTTCATCATAATCCGGAGACTTGGGGGCTGGCAGAGCATATATAAGATGGTGAAAGCTGGCGAACGTACCTCATATTTCAGCTGCAGTTGCTTGACCATCTCAATTTCCGAGTCACGACTAGAATGCACATGACTGAGGTAGCCAGACAACATGTCACTAACATTCAGGTGAGCGTAATGAGAGACATCAAACCGCACCTTCTACCTCTCTAAAGCCTCTTGCTTAGCAGAGTGTCGGGCCAGTACAATTGGGTTGCCCGACTCAATGAATTGACTACCATTAATTAAGACATCATTGTCAGAAGTCATCAGCGGGTTAGCTGAGCTAGATGGTTTAGTGGTAGTCAGATTAAGAATGGTCTCATCAGCTGATGGCTCGGGAGGGTCCGATTGAACATGGACAACCAGATCTTCTGGCGCTTCAGATTGATCAGGAGGAGTTGGTATTGCCGGTTCAGGTGCAGGATCTTTCGGGTCTTCTGCCGGTTTAGTCACCTTGGCTTTCTTGGACTTTGCTTGACCACTAAGAAAGATTTTATGAGACAGTTAGTATAATGATGCAGCAGAAAGATGATTTTCCTTACCCAGGGGCAGTCTTGAAAGCCGGAAATTGATTTTGTGATGAGTCGCCAGAAGAGCGAGAAACCTCCTGCAAAGGTAAAATAAAGTTAAGACAGTAAGGAAATAGATTCATGGATAAAAGCAAAAGACAAAGGTGAAAGAAACCTCATTCTGGCGTTTTTGAGGAGTTTTTTGTAAGTCGGAGGGTGGTTCATTGTCGTCATTAGTCCGGGCCTGACGGCGGCTCTCATGTTGCTGCTTTTTTAAAAGAAAATGAGGGTCCAAATAAGCCAAAGGGTGCGAAAACCTTACTTTCCGGGTTACCAGTCGAAGTTCCTATCTTGGCAAAGGGGCTGAGTCGGAGGAAATAGTTATCTCTTCTTCTACAGCCTGGTTGGCCCCCGTGTCGTCCTGGCAATAGTCAGTGTCAATAAGGTTGTTAAAAACTGGCCAAGGAGTTAAGGGCTACCTCCGACTCAGAAACATCATCCAGCTGGAACATGTCAGATGCAGTCTTCTTCTTCTTGGGCTTCCGGGTCGTTCTCCTGGTGGCTATGGCAGCGGCTCTAGCCTTCTTGGCAGCTTCATGATCATATTTGGCCTTCTAGAAATCAGATTTGGCCTGTAAGCAAATAACATGTTAAAAAGCCATGCAAGTATTTAACTACTGAAGAAAACAAAAAAGGAGGTCAAGGGGATTCACCTCTGGTGCTGGGTTAAGTTTGCAGAAGGGGTTTAATCCAACCTTACTGCAGTCCTCGTATTTGTCGTTGATGAGGATGGTTGACATTGCAACAATGTCCTCTTCAGTTAGTTGTATAGAGCTATGACGCAGAGAATCATCTGGCCCTCCGCCATATTTATACATCAACTTGGATTGGCGGCTTAGAGGGATGACCCGCCATGCGATCCAGCAACGGATCAGGTCAACTCCAGTTAAGCCATTTCCCAATAAGGCCTAAATCCTTTTGATAGATGGGATAAGATTCTTGCGTTCAACAGCAGTAAGCTTGTCAGGGAGCACAAACTTAGAATCAAGACACTCTGCGCGATAACATGACAGTGGTTTTTCATCAGCTGGTGATATGTCTTGGCAATAGAACCAAGTTTGGTTCCAATCTTTGGGATGCTTGGTAAGACCACTAAAGGAAAGACAACACCCTGTCGACGCTGAATCGAGATTCCGCCAAGTTCCAAGATAGGGTCATTGGTGCACTCATTCTGATGGTTCAAATAAAAGTACTCTCTGAAGAGCTCCACAGTCGGTTCTTCTTGGAGATATACCTCACAGAGAACTTGAAAATTGCAGATATTGGATATGGAGTTGGGTCTAAGGTCTTGTGGATGAAGCTTGAAAAAATGCAGAACGTCTTGGAAGAACTTTGAGCCGGGTGGTGAGAAGCCCCGATTCATGTGGTCAGTGCAAACGATAACTTCATCGTCTTTGCGCTGAGGCCGTTCTTCGGCCGGGTCAGGAGCACGATAAGACATAATAGTCTTCATCGAAAATTATCCGATCGTGACAAAATCTTTCAAGGTGTCCTGAGTGATTGTGGAAGGAACCCAGTTACAGACCGTTGGCACTTTTGACGGCATGATGAGAAAAGGGAAAACTGAAAAGAAAGTAATGTGCCAGTTTAATTTATTGGTGGAATTACAGGTTAAATGATGATAGTATAGATGAGTAATGGCGGCTTAAGTAAGGGCTAATGACATATAAAGGAAAAGTGAGCCAGCGTGATAAGCTGCCATGACTAAAGAGATTCAAAGGTTGCCAGAAACAGAATTGGCTAAGTGCTGAGACAAACAAGTTTCCGAAGCTATTGCTATTATTCTAGATCAAGATGGTTCAGAAAAGAAAAATAAATTTAGACCTAAAAAACCAGCGCAGAGGAGTTCGTCAGCTCTAAAGAGGCATTTGTACAAGAGAAATGGATCTGCTAGCATCTAAAATGGATGTAAAACAACTACTGCATAGGTTATGCACTTCTTTTAGATCAAAAGAGGGTGCGGTGGAGAAGTTGCAAGGAATCTATGACGAATAGCGAAGAACATAGGAAAGAGAACTCATGAACCCTAATGCAGATCTAAGGGGTGAAAAAGCAAGAGCTTATGGATGCGGAGCTACTGCGGAGGATCACCACCGTTTTTCTGGACGAGCTCATGGTGATGCAGCGGCCAACGTTGAGGGCGACGGTGAGCGCCGCGGCGACGGCGGAGCTCGAGAGGCAGAGAGGTGGCGGGAGAAGGAAGAAGAAGAAAGAAGAAGGACCGGGCATGCCTATTTATAAGGAAATAGGTGAACGGGCAGGTGTGAAAATCAAGGGAGACCAAAGTAATGATTATCCAGCTAAATGGACGCCTTGATTCTCGGAAAGCATTTCAAGATAAGGATCCGTTAAAGATGACGTCAAGGCAGATTTCCAAATTTTCTGAAGATGATGTCACGGCGGGTCGTTACAGAGCTTTTACAAACAGTGGAATATGGATTTCGTCTAAGTGTTAAAGATTGATAATAACAAAGTTCAAATCAACCTGGGGCCTAATGTTGGGTATATAACTACCAGGCATGACCCGCCCAGGAGGGGCCGGGTCAATCTTAATGGCGGGTTACTCAAAGAAGCCCGACGAGTATACAAGACGACGGTTCATTATAAGACTTGTAGCAGGCCCAAGCCTAGAGGCAGCTTAAAGCCCATAATTGTAAACCGCCATGTATGAGTAAGACTTGTAAAGTAAGGCATGTAAAAGAAGTTACCGAGCCAGACACGTTGTATCAGCCGGCAGGGACTCTGTAGGCCGCCAGGCGTCAACCCGTGTATATAAGGGGACGACCCGGCGGCGGTTTAGGGCAAGAAACAACATATCGAGAGCCAAGCTAGCGTATTTCGCTCCTTGGTCATTGAAACCTAGCAGTACCACAACAACTGGACTAGGCTTTACCTTCACCGCAAGGGGCCGAACCAGTATAAACCTCTCGTGTCCTTTGTCCCGATTAATCCCTTTAAGCTTCCTAGTTGTGATGGATCCACGACTAAGTCCTTTCACTAGGACATCTGCCATGACAATTCCACGACTGAATCCATTTAATATAAGGATCCGTTATAGATGACGTCGTGGCGGGGTTCCAATTTTTTTGAAGATGACGTCATGGCAGGTTCTAGAGCTTTACAAACAGCAGAAGATGGATTTCATCTAAGTGTTGGAGATTGACAAGAACAAAGTTCAAATCAACCTAGGGCCTAATGTTGGGGATATAACTACCAGGTATGACCCGCCCAGGAGAGGCCGGGTCAATCACCATGGCGGGTTACTTAAAAGAAGCCTAACGAGTATACAAGGTGACGGTTCATGATAAAGCTTGTAATAGTCCCAAGCCCAGAGGCGGCTTAAGGCCCGTAATTGTAAACCGCCATGTATGAATAAGAATTGTAAAGTAAGGCATGTAAAACAAGTCACCGAGCCAGACACGTTGTATGAGCCGGCCGGGACTCTGTAGGCGGCAGGGCGTCAACCCATGTATATAAGGGGACGACCCGGCGGCGGCTTAAGGCAAGAAACAACAGATCAATAGCCAAGCTAGCGTATTTCTCTCCTTGGTCATCGAAACCCAGCAATACCACAACAACTGGACTAGGCTTTACCTTCACCACAAGGGCCGAACCAGTATAAACCTCTCGTGTCCTTTGTCCCGATTAACCCCTTTAAGCTTCCTAGTTGCGATGGCTCCATGACTAAGTCCTTTCACTAGGACATCTGCCGTGACAATTCCACGACAAGGGGGCTCCTAAGTCGGGGATGGCTCTGATTACCAACTTGTAACACCCACAATGCAGCTATATCTCCCACGTGTCAGGGAAAGACATAGAGGCATAGCCGCATGGTTGTCTTGTCGCGAGAGGGGTAATCTTCACACATCCCATGTAATGAATAAGAAAGGGATAAAGAGTTGGCTTACAATCGCCACTGCACACAATACATAAATAATCCATACATCATCCAAGGTACAATCAAAGGTCCAACTACGAAACCAAAATAAAGGAAGACAACCCCAAATGCTAGATCCCCGATCGTCCCAACTGGGCTCCACTACTGATCATCCGGAAAAGAAACATAGTAACGGCCTGAATCCTCATCGAACTCCCACTTGAGTTCGGTATTGTCACCTGCACTGGTATCCTCGGCACTTGCAACTATTTGGAAGTATCCGTGAGTCACGAGGACTCGGCAATCTCACACCCGCGAGATCAAGACTATTTAAGCTTATGGGTAGGAAAAGGTATTGAGGTGGAGCTACATCAAGCACTAAGCAATATGGTGGCTAACTTACGCAAATAAGAGTGAGAAGAGAAGCAACGCACGGTCGAGAAGCTATAAGTGATCAAGAAGTGATCCTGAAGCTACTTACGTTCAAGCATAACACAAGACCGCGTTCTCTTCCCGGACTCCACCGAAAAGAGACCATCACGGCTACACACGCGGTTGAAAAAATTTAATGAAGTTAAGTGTCAACTTGTCTAAAACCAGATATTAACAAATTCCCATCTGCCACATAACCGCGGGCACGGCTCTCGAAAGTTTATACCCTGCAGGGGTGTCCCAACTTAGCCCATCACATGCTCTCACGATCAACGAAGGATATTCCTTCTCCCGGAAAGACTCGATCAGTCTCAGGATCCCGGTTACAAGTCATTTCGACAATGGTAAAACAAGACCAGCAAGACCGCC
The DNA here is from genome assembly GCA_034509565.1 of Triticum monococcum. Classification (NCBI taxonomy): domain Eukaryota; kingdom Viridiplantae; phylum Streptophyta; class Magnoliopsida; order Poales; family Poaceae; genus Triticum; species Triticum monococcum. The sequence goes on along the minus strand of CM067846.1, from coordinate 57,004,059 downwards.
TGGATGTGCCAACAAATCCCAATAGGAGCTGCATATATCTCGTTCTCAGGGCACACCAGATGAACAATACGTACAACTAAAACCAACCCTCAAGTTTCTCCGAGGTGGCGCTGCAAGTGGCTCTGTTTTGGACCAACACTCAAAGGAGCACTGGCCCGGGGGTTTAAAATAAAGATGACCCTTGAGTCCGCGGAACCCAAGGGAAAAGGCTTAGGTGGCAAATGGTAAAACCAAGGTTGGGCCTTGTTGGAGGAGTTTTATTCAAAGCGAACTGTCAAGGGGTTCCCATAACACCCAACCGCGTAAGGAACGCAAAATCAAGGAACATAACACCGGTATGACGGAAACTAGGGCGGCAAGAGTTGAACAAAACACCAGGCATAAGGCCGAGCCTTCCACCCTTTACCAAGTATATAGATGCGTTAAAGTAAATAAGAGTTAATAATGATATCCCAACAATATCCATGTTCCAACATGGAACAAACTTCATCTTCACCTGCAACTAGCAACGCTATAAGAGGGGCTGAGCAAAGCGGTAACATAGACAAACAACGGTTTGCTAGGAAGGTGGGTTAGAGGCTTGACATGGAAATATGGGAGGCATGATATAGCAAGTGGTAGGTAGCGCGACATAGCGATAGAGCGAACAACTAGCAAGCAAAGATAGAAGTGATTTCGATGGTATGGTCATCTTGCTTGCAAAGTTCTCAGAGTTATCGAAAGATTGATCCTTGTTAGCGTACTCAACAGGTTCCTCGTTCACGTACTCGTATTACGGCTCTACCCAGAGCAAGAACACAAGCAATGGAACAACAATCAATTACGATGCAATGCACAAGCAACATGATGCAAAACATGGCATGATATGCAAGACATGATATGCAATGCATATGCGTGCTCCGGAAAGGAAAGAATGATCAAGGCATCAACTTGTCAAACCAAGTGTGCCTCTGGAAAGACGAGATGATTTCGGGTGAAATCGATATAAAGATCTCCGGAAACGGATGCATGGTTTGCAAATGGCAAGCAAAACAAGAATGACACAAAACTGCGATTAACAGCACGATGCCACTTAGAATGCAACAAGAAACTAAGCTACTGCACTCCAACATATCAACAAGGCATATGGAAGTGATTTACAAGAGATGCTTGACAAAACATGAACACTGAGCTACGGCTAAATCACACAAGAACAGGATCAAACAAGCATGGCAAAAGTGCAAAAGATATCAACATCACAGACTTAGTGAAAATACTAACATGTCAAAAATAACATCAGGAATCACTATTTAGAGCAAGCAAACAACATGCTATAGGAACATATCATAGCAAACAAAGGCATGGCATGAATCTAATAAAAGCATAGATCAAAAGTCCCTTACTGATCATGAGCCAAAAAAGGCACATAAGATATGATGGCGCCCATGTAAACATAGCAAGTTTTAATAACAGTTTCAGACTTAGCAGAAAAACAGAGCATGCCATAAACAGAATTATGATAGCTACTTTGCGAGCTCAAACCACTCACCACAAAGCATTTCATGAAAAATATAAGCATACCAATAGCAAGATGACATGTTCATGAAGCTAACCATGGCAAGAGCAAGTTCATAGGATGCATGGATCACTAGCAACAACCATGGCAATATTGATTAACATGTTAACATTCTGCCAGGACCATTTTATAGCAAAAGTAGAGCAAGAACAAGACATGCTAGACACCTCCATAATTTCAAACGGGGGCATGGATGGATATAGAATAACCACATGTTGAAAACATCCTTACTGAAGTATCTCAAATAAGCATGGATCTCATTGTAGCATCAAGTTGACATGGCATCAAAATAACAGCAGGAAATGACTTAGCAAAAACCTAAGTCCCTGAAAACAGCAACATCACGAAGCCTAGTTTGCATGCTTGTGCTAGTCACCACATAGATCACAAAAATACAAGACAAGCATCACTGTAAATATGGCATGATGTAGTTCAAAATACATGTAGACCTCAAGCTCATACGATGCACACATCAAATGTGACAAGAATGACAAATCACCATGATATGATAAGTAACAGCAGTTAACATTTTATAGCACTCTTGCATCAATGAAGATGGCATCACAATGGACATTAACATGCATGGAAATTATTCTACCATGAATAGCTCAACGAGGTGGACAATTTAAAATATCATATGCATCATTTGGAGCTACGGTCACTGAGATATGACAGGTTAAAGGAGGCATAAAATGTAAGGGGATTCCGGGGCTTAGAGAAAATCAACTCCCAGTAAACAGATCTAGGGTTAGCACATTTTTCAAGGACCGCCAAAAATGTCGCTGGAGACGATGAAGAAGATGGCCGGAGTGGGCGCCGGAGGTCGGGGGGTCGCTGGACGGCTGCTGGGACGCCAGAGATGTCACCGATGAGGGTCGGCGCGGTCAGCGTGACTGGATCCGACCTTGAGCTCGGCTTGGGCGGCGACAGCCAGATCTGCAGCAGCGAGGCGGCGGGGACCGGCGAGGTAGGAGAACGCCGGCGTGGGCGGAGGGCGGCGGCGCGGGCACGCGGTGGAGGCGCTAGGCGGCAGGGATGGCACCGCGTGGGGCGGTGCGCTCCGGTGATGCACGTGTTGGAAATATGCCCTAGAGGCAATAATAAAATGGTTATTATTATATTTCTTTATTCATGATAAATTGTCTATTGTTCATGCTATAATTGTGTTATCCGGAAATCGTAATACATGCGTGAACACATAGACCACAACACGTCCCTAGTGAGCCTCTAGTTGACTAGCTCGTTGATCAAGAGATAGTCATGGTTTCCTGACTATGGACATTGGATGTCATTGATAACGGGATCACATCATTAGGAGAATGATGTGATGGACAAGACCCAATCCTAAGCTTAGCTCAAAGATCATGTAGTTCGTTTGGTGTAGCTTTTCTGAATGTCAAGTATCATTTCCTTAGACCATGAGATTGTGCAACTCCCGGATACCGTAGCAGTGCTTTGGGTGTGCCAAACGTCACAACATAACTGGGTGACTATAAAGGTACATTACAGGTATCTCCGAAAGTGTCTGTTGGGTTGGCACGAATCGAGACTGGGATTTGTCACTCAGTATGACGGAGAGGTATCTCTGGGCCCACTCAGTAATGCATCATCATAATGAGCTCAATGTGATCAAGTGGTTGATTACGAGATCATGCATTATGGTACGAGTAAAGTGACTTGCCGGTAACGAGACTGAACAAGGTATTGGGATACCGACGATCGAGTCTCGGGCAAGTAACGTACCGATTGACAAAGGGAATTGTATATGGATTGATTGAATCCTCGACATCGTGGTTCATCCGATGAGATCATCGTGGAGCATGTGGGAGCCAACATGGGTATCCAGATCCCGCTGTTGGTTATTGACCGGAGAGTCGTCTCGGTCATGTCTGCATGTCTCCATAACCCATAGGGTCTACACACTTAAGGTTCGGTGACGCTAGGGTTGTTAGGAAGACTTGTATGTGATTACCAAATGTTGTTCGGAGTCCTGGATGAGATCCCGGACGTCACGAGGAGTTCCGGAATGGTCCGTAGGTAAAGATTTATATATGGGAAGTTGTCATATGGTCGCCGAAAAGTTTCGGGGGCATTTCGGTATTGTACCGGGGCCACCGGAGGGGTTCCGGGGGTCCACCAGGAGGGTCCACCTCTTCCGGAGGGCCTTATGGGCTGTATGGAGAAGGGAACCAGCCCAAGTGGGCTGGGGTGCCACACCCCCCTAGGGCCCATGCGCCTACGGTTGGGGGAAACCCTAAAGGGGGGCGCCCCCTTGCTTGGGGGGCAAGCCCCCCTCCCCTTCGTCGCTGCCCCCCCCTCTAGATCTCATCTAGAGGGGGCCGGCCCCCTTCCCCTTTCCCCTATAAATAGAGGGGTGAGGGGAGGGCTGCAAAGGACATCCAAGGCGCAGTCCCTCCCTCCCCAACACCTCTCCTCCTCCATAAGAGCTTGGCGAAGCCCTGCCGGAGTACTGCAGCTTCATCACCACCACGCCATCGTGCTGCTGTTGGATCCCTCTTCCTCAACCTCTCCCTCCTCCTTGCTAGATCAAGGCGCGGGAGACGTCCTCCCTCCGTACGTGTGTTGAACGCGGAGGTGCTGTCCGTTCGGCACTAGGATCTTCGGTGATTTGGATCACGTCGAGTACGACTCCATCAACCCCATTCTCTTGACCGCTTCCGCTCGTGATCTACAAGGGTATGTAGATGCACTCCTCTCTCCCTCGTTGCTAGATGACTCCATAGATTGATCTTGGTGATGCATAGAAAATTTTAAAATTCTGCTATGTTCCCCAACAGTGGCATCATGAGCTAGTTCTATGCGTAGTTACTATGCACGAGTAGAACACAAAGTAGTTGTGGGCGTCGATATTGTCAATTATCTTGCCGTTACTAGTCTTATCTTGATTCGGCGGCATCATGGGATGAAGCGGCCCAGACCAACCTTACACGTACGCTTACGTGAGACTGGTTCCACCGACTCACATGCACTAGTTGCATAAGGTGGCTGGCGGGTGTCTGTCTCTCCCACTTTAGTCGGATCGGATTCGATGAACAGGGTCCTTGTGAAGGGTAAATAGAAATTGGCAATTCACGTTGTGGTTTTGGCGTAGGTAAGAAACGTTCTTGCTAGAAACCTATAGCAGCCACGTAAAAACTTGCACCAACAATTAGAGGACGTCTAACTTGTTTTTGTAGCAAGTGTTTTGTGATGTGATATGGCCAAAGGATGTGATGAATGATATATGTGATGTATGAGATGATCATGTTCTTGTAATAGGAATCACGACTTGCATGTCGATGAGTATGACAACCGGCAGGAGACATAGGAGTTGTCTTTATTTATTTATGACCTGCGTGTCAACATAAACATCGTGTAATTACTTTACTTTATTGCTAAAGCATTAGCCATAGTAGTAGAAGTAATAGTTGACGTGACAACTTCAAGAAGACACGATGATGGAGATCATGGTGTCATGCCGGTGACAACGATGATCATGGAGCCCCGAAGATGGAGATCAAAGGAGCAAATGATATTGGCCATATCATGTTACTATTTGATTGCATGTGATGTTTATCATGTTTTACATCTTATTTGCTTAGAATGACGGTAGCTTAAATAAGATGATCCCTTGTAAAATTTCAAGAAAGTGTTCCCCCTAACTGTGCACCGTTGCGAAGGTTCGTTGTTTCGAAGCACCACGTGATGATCGGGTGTGATAGATTCTAACGTTCGAATACAATGGGTGTAAGCCAGATTTACACACGCAATACACTTAGGTTGACTTGACGAGCCTAGCATGTACAGACATGGCCTCATAACACAGAAGACCGAAAGGTCGAGCAAGAGTCATATCGAAGATACGATCAACATGAAGATGTTCACCGATGTTGACTAGTCCGTCTCATGTGATGATCGGACACGGACTAGTTAACTCGGATCATGTTATACTTAGATGACTGGAGGGATGTCTATCTGAGTGGGAGTTCATTGAATAATTTGATTAGATGAACTTAATTATCTTGAACTTAGTCTAAAATCTTTACAATATATCTTGTAGATCAAATGGCCAACGTTGTCCTCAACTTCAATGCGTTCCTAGAGAAACCCAAGCTGAAAGACGATGGCCGCAACTATATAGACTGGGTCCGGAACCTGAGGATCATCCTCATAGCTGCCAAGAAAGATTATGTCCTAGAAGCACCGCTAGGTGACACACCCGTCCCACAGAACCAAGACGTTATGAACGCTTGGCAGACACGTGCTGATGATTACTCCCTCGTTCAGTGCGGCATGCTTTACAGCTTAGAACCGGGGCTCCAAAAGCATTTTGAGTGACACGGAGCATATGAGATGTTCGAAGAGCTGAAAATGGTTTTCCAAGCTCATGCCCGGGTCGAGAGATATGAAGTCTCTGACAAGTTCTTCAACTGTAAGATGGAGGAAAATAGTTCTGTTAGTGAGCACATACACAGAATGTCTGGGTTGCATAACCGCTTGACTCAGCTGGGAGTTAATCTCCCGGATGACGCGGTCATTGACAGAATCCTTCAGTCGCTTCCACCGAGCTACAAGAGCTTTGTGATGAACTTCAATATGCAAGGGATGGAAAAGACCATTCCTGAGGTATATTCAATGCTGAAATCAGCAGAGGTAGAAGTCAAAAAGGAACATCAAGTGTTGATGGTGAATAAAACCACTAAGTTCAAGAAAGGCAAGGGTAAGAAGAACTTCAAGAAGGACGGCAAGGGAGTTGCCGCGCCCGGTAAGCAAGCTGCCGGGAAGAAGCCAAAGAATGGACCCAAGCCCGAGACTGAGTGCTTTTATTGCAAGGGAAGTGGTCACTGGAAGCGGAACTGCCCCAAATACTTAGCGGACAAGAAGGCCGGCATCACGAAAGGTATATGTGATATACATGTAATTGATGTGTACCTTACCAGTACTCGTAGTAGCTCCTGGATATTTGATACCGGTGCGGTTGCTCACTTTTGTAACTCAAAGCAGGAGCTGCGGAATAAGCGGAGACTGGCAAAGGACGAGGTGACGATGCGCGTCGGGAATGGTTCCAAGGTCGATGTGATCGCCGTCGGCATGCTACCTCTACATTTACCTACGGTATTAGTTTTAAACCTCAATAATTGTTATTTAGTGCCAGCTTTGAGCATGAACATTGTATCAGGATCTCGTTTAATACGAGATGGCTACTCATTTAAATCCAAGAATAATGGCTGTTCTATTTATATGAGAGATATGTTTTATGGTCATGCTCCGATGGTGAATGGTTTATTCTTAATGAATCTCGAGCGTAATGCTACACATATTCATAGTGTGAATACCAAAATATGTAAGGTTGATAATGATAGTCCCACATACTTGTGGCACTGCTGCCTTGGTCACATAGGTGTCAAACGCATGAAGAAGCTCCATGCAGATGGACTTTTAGAGTCTCTTGATTATGAATCATTTGACACGTGCGAATCATGCCTCATGGGTAAAATGACCAAGACTCCGTTCTCAGGAATAATGGAGCGAGCAACCAACTTATTGGAAATCATACATACTGATGTGTGCGGTCCAATGAGTGTTGAGGCTCGCGGTGGCTATCATTATGTTCTCACCCTCACTGATGACTTGAGTAGATATGGGTATGTCTACTTAATGAAACACAAGTCTTAGACCTTTGAAAAGTTCAAGGAATTTCAGAGTGAGGTTGAGAATCAACATGACAGGAAAATCAAGTTCTTGCGATCAGATCGTGGGGGAGAATACTTGAGTCACGAATTTGGCACACACTTAAGAAAATGTGGAATAGTTTCACAACTAACGCCGCTTGGAATACCTCAGCGTAATGGTGTGTCCGAACGTCGTAATCGCACTCTATTAGATATGGTGCGATCTATGATGTCTCTTACCGATTTACCGCTATCATTTTGGGGCTATGCTTTAGACACTGCCGCATTCACTTTAAATAGGGCTCCATCAAAATCTGTTGAGACGACACCGTATGAATTATGGTTTGGGAAGAAACCTAAGCTATCGTTTCTAAAAGTTTGGGGATGCGATGCTTATGTCAAGAAACTTCAACCTGAAAAGCTCGAACCCAAATCGGAAAAATGCGTCTTCATAGGATACCCTAAAGAAACTATTGGGTATACCTTCTACCTTAGATCCGAGGGTAAAATCTTTGTTGCCAAGAATGGGTCCTTTCTAGAGAAAGAGTTTCTCTCGAAAGAAATAAGTGGGAGGAAGGTAGAACTTGATGAAGTATTACCTCTTGAACTGGTAAGTGGCGCACCTCAAGAAAATGTTCCTGAGGTGCCTGCACCGACTAGAGAGGAAGTTGATGATGATGATCATGAAACTTCAGATCAAGTTGCTACTGAACTTCGTAGGTCCACAAGGACATGTTCCGCACCAGAGTGGTGCGGTAACCCTGTCTTGGAAATCATGTTGTTAGACAACGGGGAACCTTTGAACTATGAAGATGCGATGGCGGGCCCGGATTCTGACAAATGGCTGGAAGCCATGAAATCCGAGAGAGGATCCATGTATGAAAACAAAGTATGGACTTTGACTGACTTGCCCGATGATCGGCGAGCCATAGAAAATAAATGGATCTTTAAGAAGAAGACAGACGCGGATGGTAATGTGACCATCTATAAAGCTCGGCTTGTCGCTAAGGGTTATCGACAAGTTCAAGGGGTTGACTACGATGAGACTTTCTCACCTGTAGCGAAGCTGAAGTCCATCCGAATCATGTTAGCAATTGCCGCATTCTATGATTATGAGATATGGCAAATGGACGTCAAAACGGCATTCCTTAATGGTTTCCTTAAGGAAGAATTGTATATGATGCAGCCGGAAAGTTTTGTCGATCCTAAGAATGCTGACATGGTGTGCAAGCTCCAACGCTCGATTTATGGGCTGGTGCAAGCATCTCAGAGTTGGAACATTCGTTTTGATGAGATGATCAAAGCGTTTGGGTTTATGCAGACTTATGGAGAAGCCTGCATTTACAAGAAAGTGAGTGGGAGCTCTGTAGCATTTCTCATATTGTATGTGGATGACATATTGTTGATGGGAAATGATATAGAATTCTTGGAAAGCATAAAGGCCTACTTGAACAAGTGTTTTTTAATGAAGGACCTTGGAGAAGCTGCTTATATATTAGGCATCAAGATCTATAGAGATAGATCGAGACGCCTCATTGGTCTTTCACAGAGTATGTACCTTGACAAGATATTGAAGAAGTTCAAAATGGATCAGTCAAAGAAGGGGTTCTTGCCTATATTGCAAGGTACGAGATTGAGCATGGCTCAATGCCCGACCACGGCAGAAGATAGAGAAAAGATGAGTGTCGTCCCCTATGCCTCAGCCATAGGGTCTATCATGTATGCTATGCTGTGTACCAGACCTGATGTAAACCTTGTCGTGAGTTTGGTAGGAAGGTACCAAAGTAATCCCGCATGGAACACTGGACAGCGGTCAAGAATTGAAGGAAATATGCCCTAGAGGCAATAATAAAGTTATTATTTATTTCCTTATATCATGATAAATGTTTATTATTCATGCTAGAATTGTATTAACCGGAAACATAATACATGTGTGAATACATAGACAAACAGAGTGTCACTAGTATGCCTCTACTTGACTAGCTCGTTAATCAAAGATGGTTATGTTTCCTAACCATGAACAAAGAGTTGTTATTTGATTAACGGGATCACATCATTAGTTGAATGATCTGATTGACATGACCCATTCCATTAGCTTAGCACCCGATTGTTTAGTATGTTGCTATTGCTTTCTTCATGACTTATACATGTTCCTATGACTATGAGATTATGCAACTCCCGTTTGCCGGAGGAACACTTTGGGTGCTGCCAAACGTCACAATGTAACTGGGTGATTATAAAGGAGTACTACAGATGTCTCCAAAGGTAGATGTTGGGTTGGCGTATTTCGAGATTAGGATTTGTCACTCCGATTGTCAGAGAGGTATCTCTGGGCCCTCTCGGTAATGCACATCACATAAGCCTTGCAAGCACTGCAACTAATATGTTAGTTGTGAGATGATGTATTATGGAACGAGTAAAGAGGCTTGCCGGTAACGAGATTGAACTAGGTATTGGATACTGACGATCGAATCTCGGGCAAGTAACATACCGATGAAAAAGGGAACAACGTATGTTGTTATGCGGTCTGACCGATAAAGATCTTCGAAGAATATGTAGGAGCCAATATGGGTATCCAGGTCCTGCTATTGGTTATTGACCAGAGACGTGTCTCGGTCATGTCTACATTGTTCTCGAACCGTAGGGTCCGCACGCTTAACGTTATGATGACAGTTATTATGAGTTTATGCATTTTGATGTACCGAAGTTAGTTCGGAGTCCCGGATGTGATCACGGACATGAAGAGGAGTCTCGAAATGGTCGAGACATAAAGATTGATATATTGGAAGCCTACATTTGGATATCGGAAGTGTTCCGGGTGAAATCGGGATTTTACCGGAGTACCGGGAGGTTACCGGAACCCCCCGGGAACTATATGGGCCTTAGTGGGCTTTAGTGGAAAGGAGAAAGGGGCAGCCCAAGGTGGCCGCGCGCCTCCCCCCTCCCCTAGTCCTATTAGGACTAGGAGAGGTGGCCGGCCCCCTCTCTCTCTTTCCCCCTCGGGGAATCCTAGTCAAACTAGGATTGGGGGGGGGAGTCCTACTCCCGGTAGGAGTAGGACTCCTCCTGCGCCCTCCTCCTGGCCGGCGGCCCCCTCCCCCTTGGCTCCTTTATATATGGAGGCAGGGGGCACCTCTAGACACACAAGTTGATCATTGAGATCGTTCCTTAGCCGTGTGCAGTGCCCCCTGCCACCATATTCCACCTCGATCATATCGTTGTAGTGCCTAGGCGAAGCCCTACGTTGGTAGAACATCAAGATCGTCACCACGCCGTCGTGTTGACGGAACTCCTCCCCAAAGCTTTGCTGGATCAGAGCCCGAGGATCGTCATCGAGTTGTACGTGTGCTAAGAACTTTGAGGTGCCGGAGTAACGGTGCTTGGATCGGTCGGATCGGGAAGACGTATGACTACTTCCTCTACGCTGTGTCAACGCTTCCGCAGTCGGTCTGCGTGGGTACGTAGACAACACTCTCCCCTCTCGTTGCTATGCATCACCATGATCTTGCGTGTGCATAGGAAATTTTTTGAAATTACTACGTTCCCCAACAGTGGCATCCGAGCCTAGGTTTTATGGTTTGATGTTATTTGCACGAGTAGAACACAAGTGAGTTGTGGGCGATATAAGTCATACTGCCTACCAGCATGTCATACTTTGGTTCGGCGGTATTGTTGAACGAGACGACCCGGACCAACATTACGCGTACGCCTACGCGAGACCGGTTCCCCCGACGTGCTTTGCACACAGGTGGCTTGCGGGCGACTGTCTCTCCAACTTTAGTTGAACCGAGTGTGGCTACGCCCGGTCCTTGCGAAGGTTAAAACGGAGTCTATTTGACAAACTATCGTTGTGGTTTTGATGCGTAGGTGAGATTGGTTCTTGCTTAAGCCCGTAGCAGCCATGTAAAACTTGCAACAACAAAGTAGAGGACGTCTAACTTGTTTTTGCAGGGCATGTTGTGATGTGATATGGTCAAGGCATGATGATGAATTTTATTGTATGAGATGATCATGTTTTGTAACCGAGTTATCAGCAACTAGCAGGAGCTATATGGTTGTCGCTTTATTGTATGCAATGCAATCGTGATGTAATGATTTACTTTATCACTAAGCGGTAGCGATAGTTGTGGAAGCATAAGATTGGCGAGACAACAACGATGCTACGATGGAGATCAAGGTGTCGCGCCGGTGACGATGGTCATCATGACGGTGCTTCGGAGATGGAGATCACAAGCACAAGATGATGATGGCCATATCATATCACTTATATTGATTGCATGTGATGTTTATCTTTTTATGCATCTTATCATGCTTTGATTGACGGTAGCATTATAAGATGATCTCTCACTAAATTATCAAGAAGTGTTCTCCCTGAGTATGCACCGTTGCGAAAGTTCTTCGTGCTGAGACACCACGTGATGATCGGGTGTGATAGGCTCTACGTTCAAATACAACGGGTGCAAAACAGTTGCACACGCGGAATACTCAGGTTATACTTGACGAGCCAAGCATATACAGATATGGCCTCGAAACACGGAGACCGAAAGGTCGAGCGTGAATCATATAGTAGATATGATCAACATAGTGATGTTCACCAATGAAACTGCTCCATCTCACGTGATGATCGGACATGGTTTAGTTGATTTGGATCACGTGATCACTTAGAGGATTAGAGGGATGTCTATCTAAGTGGGAGTTCTTAAGTAATATGATTAATTGAACTTAAATTTATCATGAACTTAGTCCTGGTAGTATTTTGCAAATTATGTTGTAGATCAATAGCTCGCGTTGTTGCTTCCCTGTGTTTATTTTGATATGTTCCTAGAGAAAAATTGTGTTGAAAGATGTTAATAGCAATGATGCGGATTGGATCCGTGATCTTAGGTTTATCCTCATTGCTGCACAGAAGAATTATGTCCTTGATGCACCATTGGGTGACAGACCTATTGCAGGAGCAGATGCAGACGTTATGAACGTTTGGCTAGCTCAATATGATGACTACTTGATAGTTTAGTGCACCATGCTTAACGGCTTAGAATCGGGACTTCAAAGACGTTTTGAACGTCATGGACCATATGAGATGTTCCAGGAGTTGAAGTTAATATTTCAAGAAAATACCCGAGTTGAGAGATATGAAGTCTCCAACAAGTTCTATAGCTAAAAGATGGAGGAGAATCGCTCAACTAGTGAGCATGTGCTCAGATTGTCTGGGTACTACAATCGCTTGAATCAAGTGGGAGTTAATCTTCCAGATAAGATAGTGATTGATAGAATTCTCTAGTCACCATCACCAAGTTAGTAGAACTTCGTGATGAACTATAGTATGCAAGGGATGACGAAAACGAATCCCGAGCTTTTCATGATGATGAAATCGATGAAGGTAGAAATCAAGAAAGAGCATCAAATGTTGATGGTTGACAAGATCACTAGTTTCAAGAAAAGGGCAAAGGGAAAAAGGGGAACTTCAAGAAAAACAGCAAGCAAGTTGCTGCTCATGTGAAGAAGCCCAAGTCTGGTCCTAAGCCTGAGACTAAGTGCTTCTACTGCAAAGGGACTGGTCACTGGAAGCGGAACTACCCCAAGTGATTGGCGGATAAGAAGGATGGCAAAGTGAACATAAGTATATTTGATATACATGTTATTGATGTGTACTTCACTAGTGTTTATAGCAAACCCTCAGTATTTGATACTAGTTCAGTTGCTAAGATTAGTAACTCGAAATGGGAGTTGCAGAATAAAGACTAGTTAAGGGTGAAGTGACGATGTGTGTTGGAAGTGGTTCCAAGATTGATATGATCGTCATCGCACACTCCCTATACTTTTGGGATTAGTGTTGAACATGAATAAGTGTTATTTGGTGTTTGCGTTGAGCATGAATATGATTTGATCATGTTTATTGTAATACGGTCATTCATTTAAGTAAGAGAATAAATTGTTGTTCTGTTTACATGAATAAAACCTTATATGGTTACACACCCAATGAAAATAGTTCGTTGGATCTCGATCGTAGTGATACACATAATCATAATATTGAAACCAAAAGATGCAAAGTTAATAATGATAGTGCAACTTATTTGTGGCACTACCGTTCAGGTCATATTGGTGTAAAGCGCATGAAGAAACTCCATGCTGATGGGATTTTGGAATCACTTGATTATGAATCACTTGATGCTTGCGAACCATGCCTCATGGGCAAGATGACTAAGACTCCGTTCTCCGGAGCGAGCAACTGACTTATTGGAAATAATACATACTGACGTATGCGGTCCGATGAGTGTTAAGGCTCACGGCAAGTATCGTTATTTTCTGAACTTCGCAGATGATTTGAGCAGATATGGGTATATCTACTTGATGAAACATAAGTCTGAAACATTTAAAAGTTCAAAGAATTTCAGAGTGAAGTGGAAAATTATCGTGACAAGAAAATAAAGTTTCTACGATCTGATCGCGGAGACAAATATTTGAGTTACGAGTTTGGTCTTCAATTAGAACGATGTGGAATAGTTTCACAAACTCATGCCACCTGGAACACCACAGCATAATGGTGTGTCCGAATGTCATAACCGTACTTTATTAGATATGGTGCGATCTATGATGTCTCTTACCGATCTACCACTATCGTTTTGGGGATATGCATTAGAGACAGCTGCATTCACGTTAAATAGGGCACCATCAAAATCCATTGAGACGACGCCTTATGAACTATGGTTTGGCAAGAAACCAAAGTTGTCGTTTCTAAAAGTTTGGGGCTGCGATGCTTATGTGAAAAAGCTTCAAAGGTCGAACCCAAATCGGAGAAATGTGCCTTCATAGGATATCCAAAGGAAACTATTGGATACACCTTCTATCACAGATCCGAAGGCAAGACTTTTGTTGCTAAATTCGGAAACTTTTTGGAGAAGGAGTTTCTCTCGAAAGAAGTGAGCAGGAGGAAAGTAGAACTTGATGAGGTAACTGTACCTGCTCCCTTATTGGAAAGTAGTTCATCACAGAAATCTGTTCCTGTGACTACTACACCAATTAGTGAGGAAGCTAATGATGATGATCATGTAACTTCAGATCAAGTTACTACCAAATCTCGTAGGTAAACCAGAGTGAGATCCGCACCAGAGTGGTACGGTAATCCTGTTCTGGAAGTCATGTTACTAGACCATGACGAACTTGCGAACTATGAGGAAGCGATGATGAGCCCAGATTCCGCGAAATAGTTTGAGGCCATGAAATCTGAGATATGGTCCTTGTATGAGAACAAAGTACGGACTTTGGTTGACTTGCCCGATGATCGGCAGGAAATTGATAATAAATGGATCTTCAAGAGGAAGGCGGACGCTGATAGTAGTGTTACTATCTACAAAGCTAGAATTGTCGCAAAAGGTTTTCGACAAGTTCAAAGGTGTTGAGTACGATGAGAGTTTCTCACTCGTATCTATGCTTGAGTCTGTCCAAATCATGTTAGTAATTGCCGCATTTTATGAAATCTGGCAAATGGATAAACAAAACTACATTCCTTAATGGATTTATTAAAGAAGAGTTGTATATGATGCAACCAAAAGGTTTTGTCAATCGGAAAGGTGCTAACAAAATGTGCAAACTCCAGCGATCCATCTGTGGACTGGTGCAAGCATCTCGGAGTTGGAATATATGCTTTGATGAGTTGATCAAAGCATATAGTTTTATACTGACTTGCGGTGAAGCCTGTATTTACAAGAAAGTGAGTGGGAGCACTACAGCATTTCTGATAAGTATATGTGAATGATATATTGTTGATCGGAAATAATGTAGAATTATTCTGTAAAGCATAAAGGAGTGTTTGAAAGGAGTTTTTCAAAGAAAGACTTCGGTGAAGCTGCTTACATATTGAGCTTCAAGATCTATAGAGATAGATCAAGACGCTTGATAAGTTTTTTCAATGAGTACATACCTTGACAAGATTTTGAAGTAGTTCAAAATGGAGCAGTCAAAGAAAGAGTTCTTGCCTGTATTAGAAGGTGTGAAGTTGAGTAAGACTCAAAGCCGACCACGGCAGAAGATAGAAAGAGAATGAAAGTCATTCCCTATGCCTTGGCCATAGGTTCTATAAAGTATGTCATGCTGTATACCAGATCTATTGTATACCCTGCACTGATTTGGCAAGGGAGTACAATAGTGATCTAGGAGTAGATCACTGGACAGCGGTCAGAATTATCCTTAGTGAAATAAGGATATGTTTCTCGATTATGGACGTGACAAAAAGGTTCGTCGTAAAGGGTTACGTCGATGCAAGTTTATGACACTGATCCAGATGATTACAAGTCTCAGTCTGGATACATATTGAAAGTGGGAGCAATTAGCTAGAGTAGCTCCGTGCAGAGCATTGTAGACATAGAATTTTGCAAAATACATACGGATCTGAATTTGGCAGGCCCGTTGACTAAATTTCTCTCACAGGCAAAACATGATCACTCCTTGGGTGTTAATCACATAGCGATGTGAACTAGATTATTGAATCTAGTAAACCCTCTTTTTGTGTTAGTCACATGGAGATGTGAACCAATCACATAAAGATGTGAACTATTGGTGTTAATCACATAGCGATGTGAACTAGATTATTGACTCTAGTGCAAGTGGGAGACTGAAGGAAATATGCCCTAGAGGCAATAATAAAGTTATTATTTATTTCCTTATATCATGATAAATGTTTATTATTCATGCTAGAATTGTATTAACCGGAAACATAATACATGTGTGAATACATAGACAAATAGAGTGTTACTAGTATGCCTCTACTTGACTAGCTCGTTAATCAAAGATGGTTATGTTTCCTAACCATGAACAAAGAGTTGTTATTTGATTAACGGGATCACATCATTAGTTGAATGATCTGATTGACATGACCTATTCCATTAGCTTAGCACCGGATCGTTTAGTATGTTGCTATTGCTTTCTTCATGACTTATACATGTTCCTATGACTATGAGATTATGCAACTCCCGTTTGCCGGAGGAACACTTTGGGTGCTGCCAAATGTCACAACGTAACTGGGTGATTATAAAGGAGTACTGCAGCTGTCTCCAAAGGTAGATGTTGGGTTGGCATATTTCAAGATTAGGATTTGTCACTCCGATTGTTGGAGAGGTATCTCTGGGCCCTCTCGGTAATGCACATCACATAAGCCTTGCAAGCACTGCAACTAATATGTTAGTTGTGAGATGATGTATTATGGAACGAGTAAAGAGGCTTGCCGGTAACAAGATTGAACTAGGTATTGGATACTGACGATCGAATCTCGGGCAAGTAACTTACCGATGACAAAGGGAACAACGTATGTTGTTATGCGGTCTGACCGATAAAGATCTTCGTAGAATATGTAGGAGCCAATATGGGAATCCATTTCCCGCTATTGCTTATTGACCAGAGACGTGTCTCGGTCATGTCTACATTGTTCTCGAACCATAGGGTCCGCACGCTTAATGTTACGATGACAGTTATTATGAGTTTATGCATTTTGATGTACCGAAGTTAGTTCTGAGTCCCAGATGTGATCACGGACATGACGAGGAGTCTCTAAATGGTCAGGACATAAAGATTAATATATTGGAAGCCAACATTTGGATATCGGAAGTGTTCCGGGTGAAATCGGGATTTTACCGAAGTACCGGGAGGTTACCGGAACCCCCCGGGAACTATATGGGCCTTAGTGGGCTTTAGTGGAAAGGAGAAAGGGGCAGCCCAAGGTGGCCGCGCGCCTCCCCCCTCCCCTAGTCCTATTAGGACTAGGAGAGGTGGCCGGCCCCCTCTCTCTCTTTCCCCCTCGGGGAATCCTAGTCCAACTAGGATTGGGGGGGGGGAGTCCTACTCCCGGTAGGAGTAGGACTCCTCCTGCGCCGTCCTCCTGGCCGGCGGCCCCCTCCCCCTTGGATCCTTTATATACGGAGGCAGGGGGCACCTCTAGACACACAAGTTGATCATTGAGATCGTTCCTTAGCCGTGTGCAGTGCCCCCTGCCACCATATTCCACCTCGATCATATCGTTGTAGTGCTTAGGCGAAGCCCTGCGTCGGTAGAACATCGAGATCGTCACCACGCCATCGTGTTGATGGAACTCCTCCCCGAAGCTTTGCTAGATCGGAGCCCGGGGATCGTCATCAAGCTGTACGTGTGCTAAGAACACGGAGGTGCCGGAGTAACGGTGCTTGGATCGGTCGGATCGGGGAGACGTACAACTACTTCCTTTATGCTGTGTCAACACTTCCGCAGTCGGTCTGCGTGGGTACGTAGACAACACTCTCCCCTCTCGTTGCTATGCATCACCATGATCTTGCGTGTGCGTAGGAAATTTTTTGAAATTACTACGTTCCCCAACAAGAATATCCTGAAGTACCTGAAAAGGACTAAGGAAATGTTTCTTGTTTATGGAGGTGACGAAGAGCTCGTCGTAAAGGGTTACGTCGATGCTAGCTTCGACACAGATCTGGATGACTCTAAGTCACAAACCGGATACGTGTATATTTTGAATGGTGGGGCAGTAAGCTGGTGCAGTTGCAAGCAAAGCGTTGTGGCGGGATCTACATGTGAAGCATAGTACATGGCAGCCTCGGAGGCAGCACAAGAAGCAGTCTGGGTGAAGGAGTTCATTACCGACCTAAGAGTCATACCCAATGCGTCGGGCCCCATGACTCTCTTCTGTGACAACACTGGAACTATTGCCCTTGCCAAGGAGCCCAGGTTTCACAATCAGACCAGGCATATCAAGCGTCGCTTCAACTCCATTCGTGAAAGTGTTCAAAATGGAGACATAGAGATTTGTAAAGTACATACGGACCTGAATGTAGCGGATCCATTGACTAAACCTCTCCCTAGAGCAAAACATGATCAACACCAGAACTGCATGGGTGTTCAATTCATCACAATGTAACTAGAATATTGACTCTAGTGCAAGTGGGAGACTGTTGGAAATATGCCCTAGAGGCAATAATAAAATGGTTATTATTATATTTCTTTGTTCATGATAATTGTCTATCGTTCATGCTATAATTGTGTTATCCGGAAATCATAATACATGTGTGAACACATAGACCACAACACGTCCCTAGTGAGCCTCTAGTTGACTAGCTCGTTGATCAAAAGATAGTCATGGTTTCCTGACTATGGACATTGGATGTCATTGATAATGGGATCACATCATTAGGAGAATGATGTGATGGACAAGACCCAATCCTAAGCTTAGTTCAAAGATCGTGTAGTTCGTTTGGTGTAGCTTTTCTGAATGTCATGTATCATTTCCTTAGACCATGAGATTGTGCAACTCCCGGATACCGTAGGAGTGCTTTGGGTGTGCCAAACGTCACAACGTAACTGGGTGACTATAAAGGTACATTATAGGTATCTCCGAAAGTGTCTATTGGGTTGGCTCGAATCGAGACTGGGATTTGTCACTCCGTATGACGGAGAGGTATCTCTAGGCCCACTCGGTAATGCATCATCATAATGAGCTCAATGTGATCAAGTGGTTGATCACGGAATCATGCATTACGGTACGAGTAAAGTGACTTGCCGGTAACGAGACTGAACAAGGTATTGGGATACCGATGATCGAGTCTCGGGCAAGTAACGTACCGATTAACAAAGGGAGTTGTATACGGATTGATTGAATCCTCGACATCGTGGTTCATCCGATGAGATCATCATGGAGCATGTAGGAGCCAACATGGGTATCCAGATCCCGCTATTGGTTATTGACCGGAGAGTCGTCTCGGTCATGTCTGCATGTCTCCCGAACCCGTAGGGTCTACACACTTAAGGTTCGGTGACGCTAGGGTTGTTAGGAAGACTTGTATGTGATTACCGAATGTTGTTCGGAGTCCCGGATGAGATCCCGGACGTCACGAGGAGTTCCGGAATGGTCTGAAGGTAAAGATTTATATATGGGAAGTTGTCATATGGTCGCCGAAAAGTTTCGGGGGCATATCGGTATTGTACCGGGGCCACCGGAGGGGTTCCGGGGGTCCACCGGGAGGGTCCACCTCTTCCGGAGGGCCTTATGGGCTGTATGGAGAAGAGAACCAGCCCAAGTGGGCTGGGGCGCCACACCCCCCTAGGGCCCATGTGTTGGGGAACGTAGTAATTTCAAAAAATTTCCTACGCACACGCAAGATCATGGTGATGCATAGCAACGAAGGGGAGAGTCTGATCTACGTACCCTTGTAGATCACAACAGAAGCGTTGACACAATGTAGAGGAAGTAGTCGTACGTTTTCTTCCCGGTCCGACCGATCCAAGCACCGTTACTCCGGCACCTCCGAGTTCTTAGCACACATTCAGCTCGATGACGTTCCTCGGGCTCCGATCCAGCAAAGCGTCGAGGAAGAGTTCCGTCAGCACGACGGCGTGGTGACGATCTTGATGTACTACCGACGCAGGGCTTCACCTAAGCACTGCAACGGTATGATCGAGGTGGAATTTGGTGGCAGGGGGTACCGCACACGGCTAAGGAACAATCTCAAGGATCAACTTGTGTGTCTTGTGGTGTCCCCTGCCCCCGTATATAAAGGATGAAGGGGGGAGGCTGGCCGGCCAAAGGAGGGAGGCGCAGGAGGAGTCCTACTCCTACCGGGAGTAGGACTCCCCCCCCCCCAATCCTATTCCAACTAGGAATCCTTGGGAAAAGGAGAGAGGGAAAGAGAGAGAGGTGGCCGGCCACCTCTCCTAGTCCTAATAGGACTAGGGGAGGGGGGAGGCGCGCAGCCCTCCTTGGCAGCCCCTTTCACCTTTCCACAATGGCCCATGTAGGCCCATTTGGCTCCCGGGGGGGTTCCGGTAACCCTCCCGGTAATCCGGTAAAATCCCGATTTCACCCGGAACACTTCCGATGTCCAAACATAGGCTTCCAATATATCAATCTTTACGTCTCGACCATTTCCAGACTCCTCGTCATGTCCGTGATCACATCCGGGACTCCGAACAACCTTCGGTACATCAAAATGCATAAACTCATAATAACTGTCATCGTAACGTTAAGCGTGCGGACCCTACGGTTCGAGAACATTGTAGACATGACCGAGACACGTCTCCGGTCAATAACCAATAGCGGGACCTGCATGCCCATATTGGCTCCTACATATTCTACGGAGATCTTTATCGGTCAGACCGCATAACAACATACGTTGTTCCCTTTGTCATCGGTATGTTACTTGCCCGAGATTTGATCGTCGGTATCCGATACCTAGTTCAATCTCGTTACCGGCAAGTCTCTTTACTCGTTTCGTAATACATAATCCCGCAACTAACTCATTAGTTGCAATGCTTGCAAGGCTTAAGTGATGTGCATTACCGAGAGGGCCCAGAGATACCTCTCCGACAATCGGAGTGACAAATCCTAATCTCGAAATACGCCAACCCAACATCTACCTTTGGAGCCACCTGTAGTACTCCTTTATAATCACCCAGTTACGTTGTGACGTTTGGTAGTACCCAAAGTGTTCCTCCGGCAAACGGGAGTTGCATAATCTCATAGTCATAGGAACATGTATAAGTTATGAAGAAAAGCAATAGCAACATACTAAACGATCGGGTGCTAAGCTAATGGAATGGGTCATGTCAATCAGATCATTCAACTAATGATGTGACCTCGTTAATCAAATAACAACTCTTTGTTCATGGTTAGGAAACATAACCATCTTTGATTAACGAGCTAGTCAAGTAGAGGCATACTAGTGACACTCTGTTGGTCTATGTATTCACACATGTATTATGTTTCCGGTTAATACAATTCTAGCATGAATAATAAACATTTATCATGATATAAGGAAATAAATAATAACTTTATTATTGCCTCTAGGGCATATTTCCTTCACCATGCGCCTAGGGTTGGGGGAAACCCTAAAGGGGGCGCCCCCTTGCTTGGGGGGCAAGCCCCCCTCCCCTTGGCCGCCCCCCCCTCTAGATCTCATCTAGAGGGGGCCGGCCCCCTTCCCCTTTCCCCTATAAATAGAGGGGTGAGGGGAGGGCTGCAAAGGACATCCAAGGCGCAGCCCCTCCCCTCCCCAACACCTCTCCTCCTCCATAAGAGCTTGGCGAAGCCCTGCCGGAGTACTGCAGCTTCATCACCACCACGCCGTCGTGCTGCTGTTGGAGCCCTCTTCCTCAACCTCTCCCTCCTCCTTGCTGGATCAAGGCGCAGGAGATGTCCTCGCTCCGTACGTGTGTTGAACGCGGAGGTGCCGTCCGCTCGGCACTAGGATCTTCGGTGATTTGGATCACGTCGATTATGACTCCATCAACCCCGTTCTCTTGAACGCTTCCGCTCTTGATCTACAAGGGTATGTAGATGCACTCCTCTCTCCCTCGTTGCTAGATGACTCCATAGATTGATCTTGGTGATGCATAGAAAATTTTAAAATTCTTCTACGTTCCCCAACAGCGCGGGCGGCGGTGCGGCGAGGTTAGGAGCGGCGTGGCGGAGCCCGGCTGGTGCGGGGAAGACGGAGCGCGGGAGCGGCGGCGGGGCGAATGGGCCGTTGGGGGGCTCACGCTGAGCCGAGCGGGCCTATGCGGCAGACGACGGAGGAAGGCCACGTGGCACGCTGCGGTTGGCATGGGCGACGCAGCGGGTTTTTGTCCGGTGCATACAGGACGTGTCCGGCGGCGGAGGGGAGCGGGGCTAGGATTTCATCTGTGCCAAAAAATGGAGGGGGTCACATATTTATAGGTAGGGGGAGTTTGGAGTGTCCAAATGAGGTGCGGTTTTCACCCACACGATCGTGATCTGATGACGGAGGACATGGAGATGGTTTAGATGGGTTATTGGGCTGTTTTGGAGGGGTGTTGAGCTGCAACCCACAAGAGGCTTTTGCGGTTACCCGGTTAACCGTTGGAGTATCAAACGGACTCCAAATGGAACGAAATTTGATAGGCGGTCTACCGGTGGTGCACCAAGGCCACTTGACAAATCTCAGTCCATTCCGAGAACATTTAACACCCTCTCAAGAAAAGAGACAAGAGGGGTGCGTCGGTGCATGTGGGAGTGTCGGATTGCGAAACGGACAACGGGGAAAATGCTCAGATGCATGAGACGAACACGAATACAAATGTGATGCACATGATGACATGATATGAAATGCATGACATGAACAAAAGAAAAACAACGTCAAAACCCAACCATGAAGGGAAAACTCATAACTTAAAGCCCAAAATGGCAAGAGTCGGAGTTACAACTATGGCAAGTTACATCCGAGGTGTTACACTCTAGCAACCCATCATCTACTTATTACTTCCCAATGCCTCCCTCTAGGCCCAAACAATGGTTAAGTGTCATGTAGTCGGCGTTCACATGACACCACTAGAGGGATGACAACATACATCTCATCAAAATATCGAACGAATACCAAATTCACATGACTACTAATACCAAGACTTCTCCCATGTCCTCGGGAACAAACATAACTATTCACAAAGCATATTCATGTTCATAATCAGAGGGGTATTAATATGCATAATGGATTTGAACATATGATCTTCCACCAAGTAAACCAACTAGCATCAACTACAAGGAGTAATCAATACTACTAGCAACCCATAGGTACCAATCTGAGGTTTGGATACAAAGATTAGATACAAGAGATGAACTAGGGTTTGAGATGAGATGGTACTGGTGAAGATGTTGATGGAAATTGACCCCCTCCCGATGAGAGGATCGTTTGTGATGACGATGGCGATGATTTCCCCCTCCCGGAGGGAAGTTTCCCTGGCAGAACAGCTCCGCCGGAGCCCTAGATTGGTTTCGCCAAGATTCCGCCTCGTGGCGGCGGAGTTTCTTCCCAAAAGCTTGCTTATGATTTTTTTCTCGGACGAAAGACTCCATATAGCCAAAGATGGGCATCGGAGGGCCACTAGGGGGCCCACGAGGCAGGGGGCGCGCCCCCCACCCTTGTGGCTGGTGGGTGGCCCCCCTCTGGTACTGCTTGCGCCCAATATTTTTTATATATTTTGAAAAGTGCTCTCGTGGAGTTTCAGGACTTTTGGAGATGTGCAGAATAGGTCTCCAGTATTTGCCCATTTTCCAGCCCAAAATTCCAGCTGTCGGCATTCCCCCTCTTCATGTAAACCTTGTAAAATAAGAGAGAATAGGCATAAGTATTGTGACATAATGTGTAATAACAGCCCATAATGCAATAAATATCGATATAAAAGCATGATGCAAAATGGACGTATCAACTCCCTCAAGCTTAGACCTCCCTTGTCCTCAAGCGAAAGCCGAAATCGAAAAATATGTCCACATGTTTAGAGATAGAGGTGTCGATAAAAATAAAATACGAACATGAGGGCATCATGATCATTCTTAGAACCGAAACATATATATATATATATATATTGGCATATGATCTCTTATGCTAAAGTAACAATTCAATCACAATTTCAAGTATGAATCATAAACTTCATTTAAAACTAACAAACTCTAATCTCAGTCATTGAGGCAATTGCAATTTATCATAACATAGGAAAGAGTCAATGTAAGACCTTTTCGGCAAGTCCACATACTCAACTATCATTTAGTCTTTAACAATTTCTAACACTCACACAATATTTATGGGTATGGAGTTTTAATCGGACACAGAGAAAGATAGGGGCTTATAGTTTTGCCTCCCAACGTTTTACCTCAAGGGTAATGTCAACAATAATAGCTCATGCAGACTCACATCCAATTAGCTATATGTATCTGGATCTTTCCAACACATTGTGCTTGCCAAAGGATAAGATGTAAAAAGGAAAGGTGAAGATCACCATGACTCTTATGTAAGCTAGAAGATAAAAGTAAAAGATAGGCCCTTCGTAGAGGGAAGCAGAGGTTGTCACGCGCTTTTATGGTTGGATGCACAAAATCTTAATGCAAAAGAACGTCACTTTATATTGCCACTTGTGATATGGACCTTTATTATGTAGTTTGTCACTTTTATTTCTTCCATATCACAAGATCGTATAAAGCTTATTTTCTCCACATTAATAAGTCATGCATATTTAGAAGGCATTTTTATTACATGCACCGATGACAACTTACTTGAAGGATCTTACTCAATCCATAGGTAGGTATGGTGGACTCTCATGGCAAAACTGTGTTTAAGGATATTTGGAAGCTGTCGTGGAATCGTCACGGCAGATGTCCTAGTCAACGGACTTAGTCGTGGAGCCATCACAACTAGGAAGCTTAAAGGGGTTAATCGGGACAACGGACACGAGAGGTTTATACTAATTCAGCCCCTCGCGGTGAAGGTAAAGCCTAGTCCAGTTGATGTGGTATTGCTAGGTTTCGGTGGCCAAGGAGCGAATACGCTAGCTTGGCTCTCGATCTGTTGTTTCTTGCCCTAAGCCGCCGCCGGGTCGTCCCCTTATATACACGGGTTGACGCCCAGCAGCCTACAGAGTCCCGGCCGGCTCATACAATGTGTCTGGCTCTGTGACATCTCTTACATGCCTTACTTTACAAGTCTTATTCATACATGGCGGTTTACACTTACAGGCCTTAAGCCACCTCTGGGCTCGGGCCTATTATAAGCCTTTTGTAAACCGTCACCTTGTATACTCTTCGGGCTTTTATTTAAGTAACCCGCCATTGTGGTTGACCCAACCCCTCCTGGGTGGGTCATATCTGGTAGTCATATCCCCCACATTAGACCCCAGGTTGATTTGAACTTTGTTCATGTGAATCTTCAACACTCAGAAGAAATCCATCTTCCACTTCTTGTAAAAGCTTTATAAACCGCCATGACGTCACCTTCAGAAAATTTGGAAACCCGCCATGACATCATCTTAACGGATCCTTATCTTAAATGCCTTTCGAAAATCGAGGCGTCTAATTAGCTGGATAATCATCATTTTAGCCTTCCTCATTTTTCGCGCCTGCATGTTCACCTATCTCCTTATAAATAGGCACGACTGGTCTTCCTCATTCTTCTTCTTCCTTCTCTCGCCACCCCTTTGTCGCTCGAGCTCCGCCGCCACCGCAGCGCTCACCATCATCCTCAACCTTGGCCGCTGCATCAACCTGAGCTTGTCCCGAGAACGGCGGCGACCCTTTGTAGTAGAACTGTGTCCGTAAGTTTTTGCCTTTCCGCACCTTAGATCTGCACTAGGGTTTGCAAGTTCTTCTGTGTTCTTTGTTGTTCATCACAGATTCTTCGTAGTTTCTCCACCGCATCCTCTTTTGATCTAAAAGAAGTATAGAACTCATGCGGTAGCTGTTTCGCATCCATTTTAGATGCTAGTAGATCCCCTTTTCTTGTACAAAGGCCTCCTTGGAACTGATGAACTCCTCTGTACTGGTTTTTTAGGTCTAGATTTATTTTCCTTTTTTGAACAATCTTGATCCAACATAATAGCAATAGCCTGTGAAACTTGTTTATCTCAGTACTTAGCCAATTTTTTGTCGCTGGCAATTTTTGAATACCTTTAGTCATGGCGGCTTATCATGCCGTCTCATTTTTCCTTCATATATCATTAGCCCTTACTTAAGCCGCCATTATGCATCTGTATTGCAAATATTAACCTCTGATCCACCATTTAACTTAAAATGTCAAATTACTTCCTTTTTAGCTTGCCCTCTCACCATGCCGCCAAAAACGACGACAATTTGCAACTGGGTCCCGTCCACAGTTACTGAAGACACTCTGAAGGACTTTGTTACCATTGGATATTTACCAGAGAAGAGCATTATGTTCTATCGCGCCCCTGCCCCGGCTGAAGAAAAACCTCAATCAAAAGATGGTGAAGTCATCGTCTTTACCGACCATATGAGCCGGGGTTTTTCACCGCCCAGCTCAAAATTCTTCAGAGATGTTCTACAATTTTTCAAGCTTCATCCACAAGATCTTGGGCCCAATTCCATATCAAATAGCTGCAATTTACAAGTTCTCTGCGAGGTTTATCTTCAAGAAGAACCTACTGTTGAACTCTTCAGAGAGTATTTCTATTTAAACCGCCAGAATGAATACACCAACGACCCTAGCTTGGAACTTGGTGGAATTTCGATTCAGCGCAGACAGGGTGCTATCTTTCCTTTAGTAGTCTTGCCAAGCCATCCCAAGGATTGGAACCAAACTTGGTTTTACTGCAAAGACACATCGCCAGCTGATGAAAAACCAATGTCGGGTTATCACGCGGAGCATCTTGACGCTAAGTTTTCACTCCCTGACAAGCTTTCTGCCGCTGAACGTAAGAAGCTCATCCCAACCATCAAAAGGGTTCAAGCTTTGCTGGGAAATGGCTTAACTGGTGTTAACTTGATCCGTTGTTGGATCGCATGGCGGATCATCCCTCTGAACCGCCGGTCTGACTTAATGTACAATTACACCGGAGGAGCAGACGATCCATTGCGTTATAGCTCTCTACGTCTGACTGAAGAAGCCATCATTGGAATGTCAACTACCCTTGTAAACAGCAAATATGAAGACTGCAATAAAGTAGGATTGAATCCTTTCTGCAAACTTAACCCAGCACCAGAGGTAAATCCCCTTGATTCCTTTTTTCTTTAATAGTTAAGCACTTGCATGATGTTTCAACCTGTTATTTGCCTACAGGCCAAATCTGACTTTTGGAAAGTCAAATATGATCATGTAGCTGCCAAGAAAGCTAGAGCTGTCGCAATAGCCGCAAAGAAGACCACCAGAAAATACAAATATGATCATGATGCCTCAGAGTCGGAGGTAGCCCTTGATTCTCTTGGCCTGCTTTTTAACAACCTTATTGACACTGACTATTACCAGGATGATACAGGGGCCAGCCAGGCAGTAGAAGAAGAGGTAACTATTTCCTTCGACTCAGAACCTTTGCCAAGACAGAAACCTCGACTGGTAACCCGGAAAGTAAGGTTTTCACACCCTATGGCTTATCTGGATCCTCATTTTCTTTTGAAAAAAAAAGCAACATGAGAGCCGCCGTCAGACTCAGACCAGTGACGACAATGAACTGCCCTCTGGCTTACGGAAAACTCCTTAGAAACGCCAGAATGAGGTTTCTTTCACCTTTGACTTTTGCCTTTATCAATGAAACTACTTCCTTGCTCTTTTTAATTGTGATTTCACTTTTGTAGGAGGTCTCTCGTTCCACTGGTGATTCTTCACAAACTCAACTTCCGGCTTTCAAGACTGCCCCTGGGTAAAGATAATTATCCTTCTTCTGCATCTTTACGTCCGTATCATTATACTGACTCATCAAATTCCTCTTAGTGGTCAAGCAAAACCCAAGAAGGCTAGAGTGGTTAAGCCGACTGAAAACCCAGACGCCGCTGAACCGGCACTGCCAACTCCTGCCCAAGGACAACCTGAAGCACCAGAAGACCCTGTTGTCAATGTTCGAATAGATCCTCCTGAGCCGTCTATTGACGAAACTGTTCTCAACCCATCTACTGTTGAACCGTCAAGCTCAACTAACCCGCCGGCGACTTACGACAGTGACGTTTTAATCACTGGTAGTAGATTTGTTGAACTGGGCAATCCAATTGTGCTAGCCAGACACTCCGCCTAGCAAGAGGCTTTGGAAAAGCAAAAAGTGCGGTTTGACATCTCTCACAATGCTCACCTGAGTATTAGTGATGTACTATCTGGCTATCTTAGTCATGTGCATTCTAGCCGTGACTCTGAAATTGAGATGGTCAAACAGCTGCAACTGAAATATGAGGTATGTTCTCTGGCTTTCATTAGTTTATCTGCTCTGCCAGCCCCCCAAGTCCCCTAATTATGACAAACTTGAATGATCTGTAGACTTGTGATATAGGTTGATGAGCATAATATCACCTATATCACCAAACTTGAAGGGTTGGCTTAATCCATTATGAATGAGCCGGTATTTAACTTCATAACTTTCTTGACCCGGTCCAAACTAATATTGTCATCCGGCTTAAGAAGAAAAACTTCCTAAATATCATGCATTAGCCCACAAGTGCCAAGCATTGTTACCTGTAAAACACTTGGGACCTTTTAGAAGAGTCATTTCTGCATTTAAAAATTGCTTTGGCAGACATTAGCCCCAAGTGTCGAGTTGTGTTTCTTTGCAAAGCACTTGGGACTTTGATCATTATGACTTTTATTGGAATAAACTTTGACACACATGTACATGTCTGCAGACTGCCATAACTGGCTTGGATTCTCAACTGGCTGATGCAAAAACCCGATTGGCTGCTCAAGAGACTGAGATAAAGAATACCGAATCCAAACTCCAGTTGAGCCTATCTGAAGGAGAGAAACTGAAGACCATTTTTGATGTAGCGAAAAAATCTTGGGCTGATGAAAAACCCTTGCTGACACAGCGTGCTAAAACGGCCGAGGCGGCTCTCAAAGAGGTTACCGCTGAACTCACCGGTTTAAAAAGTCGTGTGTCTCAAATGGTCTCTGCAAGCTTTGGTGAGTTCTCATATTATTTACTTAAACTCTACTTGTGCCATCATAATGTAAGCCGCCTGCTTAACCTTTTGGAATACCTCATAGGTCCACAAAGCAACAATCTGAGCCAAAACAGCCTGATAAAGCTCAAGGAGGTTTACACCCTGGTGGAGCAACTTTATACTGGAGCTCAATGGGCTCTTGCGATTATCTCACCAGCCAACCAAGGACCAAACTTCTTGAGTGATGTCTTGACACTAGTAGAAAAGGGGGCTTTGGTCCAGGACGGGTAAGCCCATTAGTCCCGGTTCAGTCCAGAACCGGGACCAATGGGTGCATTTATCTTGGTTCGTGCAGCTAAGGCATTAGTCCCGGTTCAGCTAGGCCCTTTAGTCCCGGTTCGTGCCATGAACCGGGACTAAAGGGTGCGATCCCCATTAGTCCCGGTTGGTGGCACCAACCGGTACTAAAGATTAGACCTTTAGACCCGGTTGGTGCCACCAACCGGGACTAATGGGCTTTGAGGCATTAGTACCGGTTCATGGCACGAACCGGTACTAAAGGTGCCATTTTCAAACTCTCTCCCCCCCTTGTGGACCGCCTTTTCAGTTTTAGAAAAAACAAAAGAAAATGATGGAAATGTCAAAAAAATAAAATAAAATAAGTTTCCCATGTGATATGTGGTCTAGTTGTTGGGAAAAATTACAAATATGAATTTTGACTTTATTTACAAAATCTCTCTGCAATTTGTAAAATGGGCATAACTTTTGCATACAAACTCGGATTAAAAAGTTTTTTATATGAAAAATCATCTACTCGAAAAGTTACATCCGATGGAGACCGCCTACGGCCTGTTTGCAAATTTGTAGAATCCTCAAATTCCAAAAGGAAAAAAAATTTATGCTCAAATTTCAGTTTTTTTAAATTTTCATTAAATCTGGTCAAACTACTTATTCATGAAGTATTAGTGTTACTAAATAATTATTCAAGAATATTAGTGTTATTAAATAATTATTTCAGTTTTTTTGAATTTTGGTCAAATCTGGTCAAACTATGGTCAAACTATGGTCAAACTACTTATTCAAGAAATATTAGTGTTACTAAAAAATTATTGTTTTTTAGAACAATAGTTTCAAACTCAAATAGTGAAATGTGTGACTTCATGCTCAAGTTCAGAAAATTAGTTGATTTGAACTTTGTTCATGTCAATCTTCAACACTTAGAAGAAATCCATCTTCCACTTCTTGTAAAAGCTTTATAAACCGCCATGACGTCACCTTCAGAAAATTTGGAAACCCGCCATGACATCATCTTAACGGATCCTTATCTTAAATGCCTTTCGAAAATCGAGGCGTCTAATTAGCTGGATAATCATCATTTTAGCCTTCCTCATTTTTCGCGCCTGCATGTTCACCTATCTCCTTATAAATAGGCACGACTGGTCTTCCTCATTCTTCTTCTTCCTTCTCTCGCAACCCCTTTGTCGCTTGAGCTCCGCCGCCACCGCAGCGCTCACCATCATCCTCAACCTTGGCCACTGCATCAACCTGAGCTTGTCCCGAGAACGGCGGCGACCCTTTGTAGTAGAACTGTGTCCGTAAGTTTTTGCCTTTCCGCACCTTAGATCTGCACTAGGGTTTGCAAGTTCTTCTGTGTTCTTTGCTGTTCATCACAGATTCTTCGTAGTTTCTCCACCGCATCCTCTTTTGATCTAAAAGAAGTATAGAACTCATGCGGTAGCTGTTTCGCATCCATTTTAGATGCTAGTAGATCCCCTTTTCTTGTACAAAGGCCTCCTTGGAACTGATGAACTCCTCTGTACTGGTTTTTTAGGTCTAGATTTATTTTCCTTTTTTGAACAATCTTGATCCAACATAATAGCAATAGCCTGTGAAACTTGTTTATCTCAGTACTTAGCCAATTTTTTGTCGCTGGCAATTTTTGAATACCTTTAGTCATGGCGGCTTATCATGCCGTCTCATTTTTCCTTCATATATCATTAGCCCTTACTTAAGCCGCCATTATGCATCTGTATTGCAAATATTAACCTCTGATCCACCATTTAACTTAAAACGGCAAATTACTTCCTTTTTAGCTTGCCCTCTCACCATGCCGCCAAAAACGACGACAATTTGCAACTGGGTCCCGTCCATAGTTACTGATGACACTCTGAAGGACTTTGTTACCATTGGATATTTACCAGAGAAGAGCATTATGTTCTATCGCGCCCCTGCCCCGGCTGAAGAAAAACCTCAATCAAAAGATGGTGAAGTCATCGTCTTTATCGACCATATGAGCCGGGGTTTTTCACCGCCTGGCTCAAAATTCTTCAGAGATGTTCGACTATTTTTCAAGCTTCATCCACAAGATCTTGGGCCCAATTCCATATCAAATAGCTGCAATTTACAAGTTCTCTGCAAGGTTTATCTTCAAGAAGAACCTACTGTTGAACTCTTCAGAGAGTATTTCTATTTAAACCTCCAGAATGAATACACCAATGACCCTAGCTTGGAACTTGGTGGAATTTCGATTCAGCACAGACGGGATGCTATCTTTCCTTTAGTAGTCTTGCCAAGCCATCCCAAGGATTGGAACCAAACTTGGTTTTACTGCAAAGACACATCGCCAGCTGATGAAAAACCAATGTCGGGTTATCACGCGGAGCATCTTGACGCTAAGTTTTCACTCCCTGACAAGCTTTCTGCCGCTGAACGTAAGAAGCTCATCCCAACCATCAAAAGGGTTCAAGCTTTGCTGGGAAATGGCTTAACTGGTGTTAACTTGATCCGTTGTTGGATCGCATGGCGGATCATCCCTCTGAACCGCCGGTCTGACTTAATGTACAATTACACCGGAGGAGCAGACGATCCATTGCGTTATAGCTCTCTACGTCTGACTGAAGAAGCCATCATTGAAATGTCAACTACCCTTGTAAACAGCAAATATGAAGACTGCAATAAAGTAGGATTGAATCCTTTCTGCAAACTTAACCCAGCACCAGAGGTAAATCCCCTTGATTCCTTTTTTCTTTAATAGTTAAGCACTTGCATGATGTTTCAACCTGTTATTTGCCTACAGGCCAAATCTGACTTTTGGAAAGTCAAATATGATCATGTAGCTGCCAAGAAAGCTAGAGCTGTCGCAATAGCCGCAAAGAAGACCACCAGAAAATACAAATATGATCATGATGCCTCAGAGTCGGAGGTAGCCCTTGATTCTCTTGGCCTGCTTTTTAACAACCTTATTGACACTGACTATTACCAGGATGATACAGGGGCCAGCCAGGCAGTAGAAGAAGAGGTAACTATTTCCTTCGACTCAGAACCTTTGCCAAGACAGAAACCTCGACTGGTAACCCGGAAAGTAAGGTTTTCACACCCTATGGCTTATCTGGATCCTCATTTTCTTTTGAAAAAAAAAGCAACATGAGAGCCGCCGTCAGACTCAGACCAGTGACGACAATGAACTGCCCTCTGGCTTACGGAAAACTCCTTAGAAACGCCAGAATGAGGTTTCTTTCACCTTTGACTTTTGCCTTTATCAATGAAACTACTTCCTTGCTCTTTTTAATTGTGATTTCACTTTTGTAGGAGGTCTCTCGTTCCACTGGTGATTCTTCACAAACTCAACTTCCGGCTTTCAAGACTGCCCCTGGGTAAAGATAATTATCCTTCTTCTGCATCTTTACGTCCGTATCATTATACTGACTCATCAAATTCCTCTTAGTGGTCAAGCAAAACCCAAGAAGGCTAGAGTGGTTAAGCCGACTGAAAACCCAGACGCCGCTGAACCGGCACTGCCAACTCCTGCCCAAGGACAACCTGAAGCACCAGAAAACCCTGTTGTCAATGTTCGAATAGATCCTCCTGAGCCGTCTATTGACGAAACTGTTCTCAACCCATCTACTGTTGAACCGTCAAGCTCAACTAACCCGCCGGCGACTTACGACAGTGACGTTTTAATCACTGGTAGTAGATTTGTTGAACTGGGCAATCCAATTGTGCTAGCCAGACACTCCGCCTAGCAAGAGGCTTTGGAAAAGCAAAAAGTGCGGTTTGACATCTCTCACAATGCTCACCTGAGTATTAGTGATGTACTATCTGGCTATCTTAGTCATGTGCATTCTAGCCGTGACTCTGAAATTGAGATGGTCAAACAGCTGCAACTGAAATATGAGGTATGTTCTCTGGCTTTCATTAGTTTATCTGCTCTGCCAGCCCCCCAAGTCCCCTAATTATGACAAACTTGAATGATCTGTAGACTTGTGATATAGGTTGATGAGCATAATATCACCTATATCACCAAACTTGAAGGGTTGGCTTAATCCATTATGAATGAGCCGGTATTTAACTTCATAACTTTCTTGACCCGGTCCAAACTAATATTGTTATCCGGCTTAAGAAGAAAAACTTCCTAAATATCATGCATTAGCCCACAAGTGCCAAGCATTGTTACCTGTAAAACACTTGGGACCTTTTAGAAGAGTCATTTCTGCATTTAAAAATTGCTTTGGCAGACATTAGCCCCAAGTGTCGAGTTGTGTTGCTTTGCAAAGCACTTGGGACTTTGATCATTATGACTTTTATTGGAATAAACTTTGACACACATGTACATGTCTGCAGACTGCCATAACTGGCTTGGATTCTCAACTGGCTGATGCAAAAACCCGATTGGCTGCTCAAGAGACTGAGATAAAGAATACCGAATCCAAACTCCAGTTGAGCCTATCTGAAGGAGAGAAACTGAAGACCATTTTTGATGTAGCGAAAAAATCTTGGGCTGATAAAAAACCCTTGCTGACACAGCGTGCTAAAACGGCCGAGGCGGCTCTCAAAGAGGTTACCGCTGAACTCACCGGTTTAAAAAGTCATGTGTCTCAAATGGTCTCTGCAATCTTTGGTGAGTTCTCATATTATTTACTTAAACTCTACTTGTGCCATCATAATGTAAGCCGCCTGCTTAACCTTTTGGAATACCTCATAGGTCCACAAAGCAATAATCTGAGCCAAAACAGCCTGATAAAGCTCAAGGAGGTTTACACCCTGGTGGAGCAACTTTATACTGGAGCTCAATGGGCTCTTGCGATTATCTCACCAGCCAACCAAGGACCAAACTTCTTGAGTGATGTCTTGACACTAGTAGAAAAGGGGGCTTTGGTCCAGGCCGGGTAAGCCCATTAGTCCCGGTTCAGTCCAGAACCGGGACCAATGGGTTCATTTATCCTGGTTCGTGCAGCTAAGGCATTAGTCCCGGTTCAGCTGGGCCCTTTAGTCCCGGTTCGTGCCATGAACCGGGACTAAAGGGTGCGATCCCCATTAGTCCCGGTTGGTGGCACCAACCGGTACTAAAGATTAGACCTTTAGTCCCGGTTGGTGCCATCAACCGGGACTAATGGGCTTTGAGGCATTAGTACCGGTTCATGGCACGAACCGGTACTAAAGGTGCCATTTTCAAACTCTCTCCCCCCTGTGGACCGCCTTTTCAGTTTTAGAAAAAACAAAAGAAAATGATGGAAATGTCAAAAAAATAAAATAAAATAAGTTTCCCATGTGATATGTGGTCTAGTTGTTGGGAAAAATTACAAATATGAATTTTGACTTTATTTACAAAATCTCTCTGCAATTTGTAAAATGGGCATAACTTTTGCATACAAACTCGGATTAAAAAGTTTTTTATATGAAAAATCATCTACTCGAAAAGTTACATCCGATGGAGACCGCCTACGGCCTGTTTGCAAATTTGTAGAATCCTCAAATTCCAAAAGGAAAAAAGTTATGCTCAAATTTCAGTTTTTTTAAATTTTCATTAAATCTGGTCAAACTACTTATTCATGAAGTATTAGTGTTACTAAATAATTATTCAAGAATATTAGTGTTATTAAATAATTATTTCAGTTTTTTTGAATTTTGGTCAAATCTGGTCAAACTATGGTCAAACTATGGTCAAACAATGGTCAAACTACTTATTCAAGAAATATTAGTGTTACTAAAAAAATATTGTTTTTTAGAATAATAGTTTCAAACTCAAACAGTGAAATGTGTGACTTCATGCTCAAGCTAAACTCCTAAGGGTTAATAGGATTGACATCTTACTATTGTCAGGAAAACAATGAGTGCAGACTTGGAAACGAGGGAGAATAGATCCCGGAAGTTAAGCGTGCTCAGGCTGGGGGAGTGGGAGGATGGGTGACCGTCCGGGAAGTTAGATGATTTGGAATGATGAGGGGTGATTAGAGATTAAATTGAGCAGTGATTAGAGATTAGAGGTTAAAATAATTCAGAAATTTTAAAATAAAAAATTTTCAAAAAAATCAGAAAATTTCCTTTAGTACCGGTTGGTGTTACCAACTGGGACTAAAGGTGGACCGGCCACGTGGAGGGCCTTTAGTCCCGGTTCAGGAACCGGGACTAAAGGCCCTTACGAACCGGGACAACAGGCCCTTTTTCTACCAGTGTGAAGAAGTTATCTATCTTAATTACCCGCCAGATCCCAAGAAGTCAAGAGGTCTTGTGCGAGAGCCGGAGCCCTAACTGCTCTAAGCCGCTCCAAAGCCTGGGTGCCGGAGCTAGACCCGGCGGATGTAGCCAAGGGGTATCCCAGCTTTAAGGAAGACGGGACTCCGTTTGATCAAGAAGATTTTGCTGCTTGTGTGAGGGGAATTCATCCTCATGCTACCATCCTTGGCGACGAGACCAATGTTGATAAGTATCAGCCGGGTTTTGACACTGAGAATAAAAAGATGGCAACTCCTTCATATAAAGTGACAGATCTAGTCCCGCCAGTTTGCCAACACACCTTTGCCCCAGAAATTGACCCGTCTGGTCTAATTGATGATGAAGCTGAGTTCGTTGCTATTCGTGGCTTTGATTGATCCAAGCCCATTTTCCAAACAGCGGAGGAAGATGAACGTGCGAGGGAGGAGTTGTAACCATCCAAATAATCAAGCTAAGATTTAATGAACAGGCTTTAGCTTAACATCTGCTTAGGAGAAAAACAGTTTTAACCTTTTGGGCTCCCAATGCCTTGTAATAGGCTAGCTTAAAACTTCATGTTCTGCCTATGCCATCGTGCATATCATACTGCGTACGACATTTTTATCCGTCATGTCAATATATGCTTTATATCCTTTATCATATCTGTAGCATTTGAATCTGTTCCTGTATGTAAAAGATGAGAAACTATCCTGGCGGTTTGTCGTTGGACGGGTCAAAACACCCAATACATAACTATGAAATCATAACGGTATAATCAAGGCTAGATGTAAGGATAAACAAAGCTGGAAAGTCTTTGATTAAAGAAAACACAGATAAGTCTGTTTATGAACTTTAAACGACAGTATCATACCTGTGTTCTTGAATCTGGACTGCCGGCTTATGTGACCCGAACAGTAAGGGTGACAACCCAATATTTTTAGAAGCAAATACTTCCATATGCATGATGACTGTTATACACTGGCAACTCATTTTCAAAGAACCAAGCCGGTTTAAATTGAAACCATACTTGTAGTTAGATTCTAGACAACAAAAACCAGTAAAACAAAAGATTATCTGTCAAACAATGTAAGTCAAATACCAAGGAAAAAATTTGGAGGCTTCTGATTTGAATACGATCAGTAAACCGGACCAAAGGGGTTAAGCTAGGATTCAAATACAATCATGTAGCCCCCAGTGGTTGTGGCGTTGCGCCAATCAAGAGGGTACTGACAGCTATGTTCTCTTTGGTTCGAATACGACCTATGTTTGAGCAGGAAGCCCCCAAATGACCTTGAGAGGTTTTTAACGACCCTGATTCGGATACGATCAAGAAGTTAAGCTATGATTCGGATACGATCAAGAAGCCCCTAGTGATTTTGTCTTTGCGCCGATCAAGAGGGTAATGACAGCTATGTTCGCTTTGGTTCGAATATGACCTATGTTTGAACAGGAAGCCCCCAAATGACCTTGAGGTTTAACGGCTAGATTCAAATATGACCATGAGCCGGACCAAGAGGGTTAGGCTAAATTCGAATACGATCAGCCCCCAATTGGTCGTTTTATAATTAAAATAACAAAGACATGTGATCATTAAATATGAAAAGGACAGAGGTCCTGCTTTATTACTTATCATAATATATACAACATCAAAGTATGTACATTATGAGAGCCGGTGGTTGAAGTGTAGTAAGGCCAAAGATGAGCAATATTCCACGACCGGCGGGTCTCCTCCTCCAACTTACATGAGTCTTTGAGCTCTCGAACATCGATAAGATAGTATGACCTGTTATTCAAGTTTTTCCTGACCACAAAGGGTCCTTCCCAAGGTGGGGATAGCTTGTGCGCATCAGACTGATCCTGGATGAGCCGGAGCACCAGGTCACCTTCTTGGAAGGTTCTTGACTTAACCCGGCGATTGTGATAACGACGCATGTCCTATTGGTAAATCACTGAGCGGGCTCCTGCTAAGTCATGCTCTTCATCCTATAGGTCGAACTCATCCTGGCGGGCTTGTTCGT
Organism: Triticum monococcum; assembly: GCA_034509565.1. Lineage (NCBI taxonomy): Eukaryota > Viridiplantae > Streptophyta > Magnoliopsida > Poales > Poaceae > Triticum > Triticum monococcum. Next base: position 56,966,994 of record CM067846.1, on the reverse strand, counting down.
TATCAGCTTCAACGTAAGCCGCCACTTGGGGCGAGTAATGACAGATGTCACTGGGCAGGATTGCCTCTGCTCCATAAACCATGAAGAAAGGCGTATATCCCGTAGATCTGTTAGGGGTAGTATTGATGCTCCATATCACAGAGGGTAACTCTTCCACCCAACAACCCGGCGTCCATTGTAAAGGGACCATAAGCCGGGGTTTTAAACCTTTCAGGATTTCTTGATTGGCTCTTTCAGTTTGACCATTGGATTGGGGGTGAGCTACTGATGAAACATCAAGCCGGATATGTTCCCGTTGACAGAATTCTTCAATAGCTCCTTGGGACAGGTTAGTGCCATTGTCAGTGATAATGCTGTGTGGAAAGCCAAAACGAAAGATCACTTTCTTCATGAATTGAACCTCCGTGGCCGCATCACACTTACTAACCGGCTCTGCCTCAACCCACTTTGTGAATTTGTCCACTGCCACCAAAAGGTGCATCTTTTTTGAAGGAAATATGCCCTAGATGCAATAATAAAGTTATTATTTATTTCCTTATATCATGATAAATGTTTATGATTCATGCTAGAATTGTATTAACCGGAAACATAATACATGTGTGAATACATAGACAAACAGAGTGTCACTAGTATGCCTCTACTGGACTAGCTCATTAATCAAAGATGGTTATGTTTCCTAACCATGAACAAAGAGTTGTTATTTGATTAACGAGGTCACATCATTAGTTGAATGATCTGATTGACATGACCCATTCCATTAGCTTAGCACCCGATCGTTTAGTATGTTGCTATTGCTTTCCTCATGACTTATACATGTTCCTATGACTATGAGATTATACAACTCCCGTTTACCGGAGGAACACTTTGGGTACTACCAAACGTCACAACGTAACTGGGTGATTATAAAGGAGTACTACAGGTGTCTCCAAAGGTAGATGTTGGGTTGGCGTATTTCGAGATTAGGATTTGTCACTCCGATTGTCGGAGAGGTATCTCTGGGCCCTCTCGGTAGTGCACATCACTTAAAGCCTTGCAAGCATTGCAACTAATGAGTTAGTTGCGGGATGTTGTATTACGGAATGAGTAAAGAGACTTGCCAGTAACGAGATTGAACTAGGTATTGGATACCGACGATCGAATCTCGGGCAAGTAACATACCGATGACAAAGGGAACAACGTATGTTGTTATGCGGTCTGACCGATAAAGATCTTCGTAGAATATGTAGGAGCCAATATGGGCATCCAGGTCCCGCTATTGGTTATTGACCGGAGACGTGTCTCGGTCATGTCTACATTGTTCTCGAACCGTAGGGTCCGCACGCTTAACGTTACGATGATAGTTATTATGAGTTTATGCATTTTGATGTACCGAAGGTAGTTCGGAGTCCCGGATGTGATCACGGACAGGACGAGGAGTCTCGAAATGGTCGAGACATAAAGATTGATATATTGGAAGCCTATGTTTGGACATTGGAAGTGTTCCGGGTGAAATCGGGATTTTACCGGATTACCGGGAGGGTTACCGGAACCCCCCGGGAGCCAAATGGGCCAACATGGGCCTTAGTGGAAAGGTGAAAGGGCTGCCCACATAGGGCTGCGCGCCTCCCCCCTCTCTCTAGTCCTATTAGGACTAGGAGAAGGTGGCCGGCCCCCCTCTCTCCCTTTCCCACTTGGGAATCCTAGTTGGACTAGGATTGGAGGGGGGAGTCCTACTCGCGGTAGGAGTAGGACTCCTCCTGCGCCTCCCTCCTCTTGGCCGGCCAGCCCTCCCCCTCTCATCCTTTATATACGGGGGCAGGGGACATCCCAAGACACACAAGTTGATCCTTGAGATCGTTCCTTAGCCGTGTGCGGTGCCCCCTGCCACCAAATTCCACCTCGATCATACCGTTGTAGTGCTTAGGCGAAGCCCTGCGTCGGTAGTACATCAAGATCGTCACCACGCCGTCGTGCTGACGGAACTCCTCCCCGAAGCTTTGCTGGATCGGAGCCCGGGGATCGTCATCGAGCTGTACGTGTGCTAAGCACTCAGAGGTGCTGGAGTAACGGTGCTTGGATCGGTCGGATCGGGAAGAAGACGTACGACTACTTCCTCTACGTTGTGTGATCGCTTCCGCAGTCGGTCTGCGTTGGTACGTAGACAACACTCTCCCCCTCGTTGCTGTGCATCACCATGATCTTGCGTGTGCATAGGAATTTTTTTTGAAATTACTACGTTCCCCAACATTTTTATCTTTGGATCTTTTGAAAGGTCCAGCCATATCAAGCCCCCAGACTGCAAACGGCTAAGTAATTAGAATCATCCGTAATTCCTGAGCTGGCATGTGCGCCCGTCGTGTGAATTTTTGACACCCATCGCACCTACTGACCAGATCCTCCGCATCGGCGTGAGCCGTTAGCCTATAAAAAGCATGACGGAAAGCTTTGGCCAGAAGAGACTTTGAACCGGCATGATGGCCACAATCTCCTTCATGGATCTCACGGAGAATTTCTTAACCTTCTTTAGGAGAGACACAACATTGAAACGCTCCGGTGACACTGCGATGATACAAGTCACCATTGGAAGTTGTCATTGACTTAGACCGCCGGGTTATCTGTCTAGCCAAGATCTCATCCTCTGGCAACTCGCCCTGGGTCATATCAGCCAAATACGGCACTGTCCAATCTGGAATAACATGAAGAGCCGCCACCAATTGTGCTTCCGGGTTTAGAACAGCCAAGTCTTCCTCTATAGGCAATTTGCAAGAAGGGTTATCCAAAACATCTAAAAAAAGTGTTAGGCGGCACCGGCCTATGCTGAGATGCCAACCAGCTTAAAGCATCAGCTGCTTCGTTCTTTCTGCGGTCACTGTGCTCCACTTGATAACCCTTGAAGTGTCCAGCAACAGCGTCAACCCCACGGCGATAAGCCGCCATGAGAGGATCCTTGGAGTCCCACTTGCCTGATACTTGTTGAGCCACCAAATCTGAGTCGCCAAGGCATCTTACCCGCCTTAAACTCATTTCTTTAGCCATTCGAAGACCATGGAGTAAGGCCTCATACTCAGCTGCGTTGTTAGTACCAAGAAACATCAACCGCAACACATAACAAAATTTGTCACCTCGAGGGGAAGTTAAAACAACTCCAGCCCCTGAGCCTTCCAATTGCCTGGACCCATCAAAATGAATCGTCCAATATGTGTTGTCTGGCTTCTCTTCGTGTATCTGCAACTCCGTCCAATCGTTAATGAAGTCCACTGGTGCTTGAGATTTGATGGCAGTACGTGGCACATACTTTAAACCATGAGACCCAAGTTCAATGGCCCACTTGGCGACTCGTCCCATGGCTTCTCTATTTTGAATAATATCTCATAAAGGAGCAGAGCTAAGCAAAGTGATAGGATGACCCTGAAAGTAATGCTTAAGCTTCCGGCTCGCCATGCACACCCCATAAACAAGTTTCTGCCAATGTGGATATCTCTGTTTGGACTCAATGGGCACCTCACTGACGTAGTAAACCGGCCGTTGAACCGGATATTCCTTGCCAGCCTCTTTGCGCTCTACAACGATGGCCACACTGACAGCACGTGTGTTAGCAGCCACATATAACAACAATGGCTCCTTATCAATGGGAGCAGCAAGAACCGGCGGCTCAACAAGCTGTCTTTTCAGATCTTCAAAGGCAGAGTTAGCAGCATCACTCCAAACAAAATCATCCGTCTTCTTCATCATTTGATATAATGGCATAGCCTTCTCACCTAACCGGCTTATGAACTGGCTTAAAGCTGCAACACGACCCGCCAGCCGTTGAACGTCATTGATGCACGCCGGCTTAGCCAAAGACGTAATCGCCTTGATTTTCTCCAGGTTAGCCTCAATGCCTCTGTTAGACACCAAAAACCCCAAAAGCTTGCCCACCAGAACTCCAAATACGCACTTGGCCAGGTTAAGCATCATCTTGTAGACCCGGAGGTTATCAAAGGTTTCCTTCAGATCATCTATCAAGGTTTCCTTCTCTCTGGATTTCACCACTATATCGTCCACATAAGCATGACCACTACGCCCAATCTGATTGTGAAGACAGTTCTGCACACACAGCTGATAAGTCGCCTAGGCACTCTTAAGCCCAAAAGGCATGGACACATAGCAAAAGGCTCCAAATGGAGTAATGAAAGTTGTCTTCTCCTGGTCCTTAACCACCATCTTGATCTGATGGTAACCAGAATAAGCATCCAAAAAGCTCAAACGCTCACAACCTGCCGTAGCATCAATGATTTGATCAATACGAGGGAGAGCAAAAGGATCAGACGGACATACTTTGTTTAAGTCTGTGTAATCCACACACATACGCTAGGTGTCGTTCTTTTTAAGCACAAGCATCGGGTTAGCCAGCCATTCTGGATGAAAGACTTCAATAATGAACCCGGCTACCAAAAGCCGGGCCACCTCTTCTCCAATAGCCTTGCGCCTTTCCTTGTTGAACCGCCGATGAAACTGCCTGACCGGCTTAAACTTTGGATCAATATTGAGACTGTACTCAGCGAGTTCTCTCGGTACACCCAGCATGTCAGAAGGCTTCCATGCAAAGATGTCCCGGTTCTCACGGATGAACTCGATGAGCGCGCCTTCCTATTTGGGATCCAAATTAGCACTAGTAATGAATTGTTTGGATGATTCGCCAGGCACAAAATCAATCATCTTAGTATCATCAGCTGACTTAAACTTCAGCGCCGGCTCATGTTCCGTAGTTGGCTTCTTCAAAGATGTCATGTCTGCCGGGTCAACATTGTCTTTGTAGAACTTTAACTGCTCCGTCGCGCAAACAGACTCCGCATGAGCAGCATCGCCTTCCTCACACTCTAAGGCTATCTTCCGACTTCCATGTACTATGATAATACCTTTATAACCCGGCATCTTCAGCTGTAGATAAACATAACACGGTCGTGCCATGAATTTTGCATAAGCCGGTCGTCCAAATAGGGTGTGATACGGGCTCTTGATTTTGACCACCTCAAAGGTTAATTTCTCAGCCCTAGAATCATGCTCATCTCCAAAAGCTACCTCCAACTCAATCTTACCCACTGGGTATGCCGACTTACCAGGCACCACTCCATGAAAAACAGTGTTGGACGTTTTAAGACTTTTGTCAGTCAACCCCATGCGACGGAACGTCTCATAATAGAGGATGTTGATGCTACCGCCTCTGTCCATGAATACTTTAGTGAATTTATATACACCAACCTGAGGCGCCACCACCAAAGCCAGATGACCCGAATTGTCAACCCGGGGAGGGTGATCCTCCCTTATCCATAGAATATGCTGCTCAGACCATCTCAAATAACGAGGAACCACCGTCTCAATAGCGTTGACTGCTCTCTTATGAAGTTTCTGGTCCCTTTTGCATAAACTGGAGGTGAACACATGATACTGCCCACTACTTAGCTGCTTTCGATTACTCTGAAACCCGTATTGCTGCTGCTACTAACCTCCTTGGCCAGATTGCTAATTATAACCACCTTGATTACCTTGAGGGCCTTGGCCATGAAAGCCGCCACCGCCTGAATTGCCGCCCGGGCCATGAAAACCGCCACCGCCTGAGCCGCCGCTAGGTCCATGACTACCGTCGAACATGTTAGAATTCTGGAAAGCCTTCATGATCGTACAGTCTTTCCATAGATGGGTGGTCGGCTTCTCCCGGGTGTCGTGTCTTGGACAGGGCTCATTTAGCAACTGCTCGAGGGTGGGACCTGACCCGCCTGATCATGTGGGTGGCCTCCCCTTACGTCGTTGATTGTTGCCTTACGCATTCGCCACAAACTCCGAGCTACCGTCAGCCTTATGTTTATTATTACCTCCTTGATTTGCCGGGTTATGCTGAAGACCCTTAGCATTGTCGTTCTTCTTTCCCTTCCCTTTCTTCTCTTCATCAAACGCAGGATCCTTGGTGCTGTCTGAATCGGCATATTTGACTAGAGCCGCCATCAGCTGGCCCATGTCATTACAATCGCGCTTGAGCCGCCCTAGCTTCTGTTTCAGAGGTTCAAAACGGCAATTTTTCTCTGACATTGAGACCGCAGAGACGGCATCCATTTTATCAGACGAATGTATTGTTTCCTTCACCCAGCGCACCCAATGGGTCATGGACTCACCTTCTTCTTGCTTGCAATTAGTCAAGTCCACAATCGACATGAGCTGCTTTCATGTATCTTTGAAGTTCTGAATAAACCGGGCCTTTAACTCGGCCCAGGAACCAATGGAATTAGGGGGCGGTCCCTTTAACCAAGTGCGGGCCGTTCCATCCAGCATCATAGTGAAGTACTTAGCCATTGCTGCGTCACTGACCTATAGCAATTCCATGGCCATCTCATAACTTTCAATCCATGCCCCGGGTTGTAAGTCGGCTGTGTAATTAGGCACCTTCCGAGGCCCCTTGAAATCCTTTGGCAAGCGCTCATTACGCAGAGCCGACACCAAACAAGGGACACCTCCTATCCTTGTGGCCACACCTGCTTCAACAGAGGTCATCGGATAAACCGGAAAAGCTTGGTGAGCCGCCTGCTCAGCTGCCTGTTGAACCGCCCGCTCGGCCTCTTGGCGGATCCTATCCCGGTCAACCAAGTTAAGAGCTCCATCACGCGTCGGGTCATGCCTACGTGGCTGGTTATGGCACTGGGCATTGCTTGATACGGCTGCTGAATCCATATGCCTGCTATAACTCAGGCTCCTGCTTGGGCGAGGGGTCGAATGAATCCTGTCTCGACTATAAGAGTATGCCTCCTACTGTGCTAGAGCCATCTGAAGAAGTTCTCTGACCCTTCGCGTTTTGATCACCGTCGGAGAGTCACCTTCCATCAGGAGAGCCGCCAAACGTGCCGATGCAGTGATCATATTCTCCAAAGGGTTAGAAAAATGACCCGGTGGTGTCGGTGTATAATGAGGCGGAGCAGTATTCACACGAGGGGGTTCCATAGTCCGTGGCTGAACCGGTGCCCCAGCTCCGGGTGTTGCAATCTGGTTCGCCTCTGGCGGGTTACTGGGACCTGCACCGGGTGTGTGGAAGAGGTTCCTAGGATCGTAAGTCAGAGGCAGACATGATTGAGTCTTTTGATGCCTTCTCCTCATGACCTTGTTTGATGCGTTCAGATCCATCGTGAGCCGAAAGGCCTCTGATAGAAGCTGCTGAGGCCGAGCATCCAAAGCCACCCGCTCTACAGCCATCCTAACGTCCTCTGCTGCCAAGTTTTCCTTGTCTTGTGCTACCTCCTCACGCAACCGTGCCACCTCTGCATCATGTTGGGCCTGATCCGTCGGTTCAATCACGGCAGTCAACAGGGCCGTCATCCTATCCATGAGATCCATCAGCACCTGAGCCGGCAGGTGCGCGGGGTCTCCTGCCCCGGCTGCTGCTAACCCGGTGGTTATTGTTGCCGCAGCTGTAGAGTTTTGAGCAGGCTGCGTACCAGTCATGAAGATCCCTGCTCTGTTCGGCGGCTCAAAGGGGTCCGGAGTACTGCTGCCATCGGAACAACCCCCAAGCCCCGCCATCTTGTAGTTGATACAAACAATCCATCTCACCTGTGGACGACTCACCGTCTAAGTGGATGGCCATCTCACCGCCATCCATAGATCCTTCAGAAAGCTCCCCTCCATGGATGCAACCCACGAAGGCACGCTTCACGGCGGGTTGAGTCCGGGCGGGTTTCGCACGTTGAGCCGTCACGATGAGGTTGGTGCAGATGTCCGGCTCAGGGCCCGGCGCACCGATCCGGCCAATGAAGTGGCGGATTCCGCCGAAGGGGACCCGGTACCCGTACTCGATTGAGCCGGCGTCGAGGCCCCAGCCTGCATCGTCGATGTATAGCTTCCCGCGATGACTCTTGGTCATCCGGCCCACAAAGTATCCTTTGAGCCCTTCGAAGATGCCCTTCAAGAACTCAAATCCACCGTGCGCTGGCCCCATGGTGGGCGCCCACTGTCATGGAATTGTCACGGCAAGTGTCCTAGTGAAAGGACTTAGTCGTGGAGCCATCGCAACTATGAAGCTTAAAGGGGTTAATCGGGACAAAGGACATGAGAGGTTTATACTGGTTCGGCCCCTTGTGGTGAAGGTAAAGCCTAGTCCAATTGATGTGGTATTGCTAGGTTTAGATGACCAAGGAGCGAATACGCTAGCTTGGCTCTCGATCTGTTGTTTCTTGCCCTAAGCCACCGCCAGGTCGTCCCCTTATATACACGGGTTGACGCGCCCTGCGGCCTATAGAGTCTCGGCTGGCATATACAACGTGTCCGGCTCGGTGACATCTCTTACATGCCTTACTTTACAAGTCTTATTTATACATGGTGGTTTATACTTACGGGCCTTAAGCCACCTCTGGGCTCGGGCCTATTATAATCCTTATTGAGGGAGTCCTGGATTAGGGGGTCTCCGAACAGCCGGACTATATCCTTTGGCCGGACTGTTAGACTATGAAGATACAAGATTGAAGACTTCTTCTCGTGTCTGGATGGGACTCTACTTGGCGTGGAAGGCAAGCTAGGCAATACGGATATGTATATCTCCTCCTTTGTAACCGACCTTGTGTAACCCTAGCCCCTCCGGTGTCTATATAAACCGGAGGGTTTTAGTCCATAGGACAACATAAATTCATACCATAGGCTAGCTTCTAGGGTTTAGCCTCTCCAATCTCGTGGTAGATCTACTCTTGTACTACCCATATCATCAATATTAATCAAGCAGGACATAGGGTTTTACCTCCATCAAGAGGGCTCGAACCTGGGTAAAACATTGTGTCCCCTGCCTCCTGTTACCATCCGCCTTAGACGCATAGTTCGGGACCCCATACCTGAGATCCGCCGGTTTTGACACCGACATTGGTGCTTTCATTGAGAGTTTCTCTGTGTCGTCACCAAAAGGAAGGATGTCTCGTCTCGTCTTTAAAGATGGTACTACTGTTGGGGGAGCTTTGGCTGTCGGCCAAACTCTCCGGCTAGGCGGGTTCGTCATGACCGCCTGTTCGGCCACCACGCCGACGATGAATTCTCGGGTCATCGAAAACAGCCTCCACGTCAAATCGGCACTCGCCGAACAGATGGATCCAATGGAGCTCTCCTCCTTAAACGAGCTCTTGGATCGCATCGCCGCCTTGGGAGTCGCTACGGTCTATGATCGGATTGGACTTAAACCCGATCAAAGGGAGATTAACTCTCCACCGGCCACCCATCATATTGCAGTGGTGGAGAAACAATGCGGCGACCTTTCCTCTATCCTAAGGACCAACTATGTCCAGATTTCCGAGCTCTCTGAGCCGGACGCCCGTTCGCGGGACGACAACATCCAATCCCTGAACTTAGAGTCAGGCAATGGACCAGGATTAGCGGGTAACATCCCGGAACCGGAACTTCCAAAATTGGAAACTCCTCGGCCCCTGGATCCCAGATCGGGTAGGGGTTTGGATTCAATTCCACCCACCCACCCAAACACAAGCGACCTTTCCCATATCAGGCAAGAGCCCCAGGAAACAGTACATCATTACTGGGCCAGATTCCTCCTTGCGATGAACAAGGTTAAGGACTATCGCAAGGAAGATGCAATCTTGTTTTTCTGCAATAATTGCACGGACAAGGGAATCCTTAACGCCATAAATCGCCATGAGATAACACACTTCGCTGACTTGGCGTCCATAGTATGAAAGTACTGTGCGATGGAAAGTGCCTGGAAAACTGAAAGAAACTTTTTGGGATAATCCGGCCCTGAACACAAACCCAGTCCGAAATAAAAGGGTGCATTATCACAATACACCCGGGTTAACTACCAAAAAGCAAAAACCCTCTACAGGGCAAGGAACCGTACTGGAGGGCTGGCTCAACGGACCCTGCAAAATTCATAGCACGGCGGATATAATACCAACGCACAGCCTTAGAGCATGTTGGATACTCCGGCAGGTGGCCAAAAGTGGTAAGGATCTTCTTATCCCACATACCACAGAGCACCATCCAGTGGATATCAATACGGTGTTAACAATGTTCAAGATCTTTGCGTCAAATAATAGGCGCGGGCGAACACTCCGCAGCATGGCCAAAATCTACCACATAGCAGCAACAAATGCATGGAGTGACACGGCTATTACCTTCAATGCCAGTGATGAACCCAAATTCCGAACAGCCCAAGCACCAGCCGCACTGGTCCTCAGTCCAATCGTGGACGGCTTTTGACTCACCAAAGTACTCATGGACGGCGGCAGCGGACTAAACCTCATCTATGAGGAAACCCTTCAAAAGATGGAAATAGACTGGAACTGCATCGAGCAAAGTAGCAAAACCTTTAGAAGAATTATCCCTAGTCGGGAAGCACGCTGTGCTGGGAAAATCACACTAGATGTGGTATTCGGCACGCCGGACAATTACAGGTCCAAAGAAATTACATTCCAAGTGGCCCCATTCAGCAGTGGCTATCACGCTCTTTTAGGATGGGAGGCGTTCACAATCTTCCAAGCCGTACCCCATTATGGGTACATGAAGCTTAAAATGCACGGGCCCAATGGAATCATCACTCTCGCCAGTGATCCGGACACAGCACTCCGTGCCGAAAACAAAACAGCGGCATTGGCCCTCGAGGCATTATCCGAAGCCCTCTCGGCTGAGGAGTTAACCACGCTACGCTCCACAGTGGACAGGGACAATGTGATACTCGACAAAAGATCCAGGTCCACCTCTTTTAAACCAACGGATGAAATAGTAAAATTCCAAGTCCACCCAATGGACCCTACCAAAACAGCCTCCATCTGGGCACAGTTAAACCCTGATGTGGACGCCGCACTACGAGAGTTCCTGCGCGAGAATTGGGACATATTCGCCTGGCATCCTTCAGACATGCCAGGAATCCCACGCAGGCTGGCCGAGCATAGCCTCAATATCCTAAAGGGATTCAAGCCGGTCAAGCAAGCTCTTCATCGTTTCTCCGAACCTAAGAGACAGGCCATGGGAGAAGAACTAGCCAAGTTATTGGAGGCCGGATTCATCAGAGATATAAAACATCCAGACTAGCTAGCAAACCTGGTGATGGTACCAAAGAAGGACAAATCCTGGCGCCTTTGCGTCGATTTCAAAGACCTCAATAAAGCTTGCCCAAAGGATCCTTTCCCCCTCCCACGCATCGATCAAATCATTGACGCTACCGCAGGACACGAGTCATTGTGTTTCCTCGACGCATACTCCGGTTACCACCAAATCAAGATGCCGGAGTCCGACCAAGCCGCAACGGCATTCATCACACCATACAGTCCCTTCTGTTTCAACACAATGCCGGCGCAACATATCAGCGCATGATTCACACATGTCTGGAGAAACAAATTGGCAAAACAGTAGAGGCATACGTAGACGATGTGGTCGTCAAAACTAAACATGTCGAATCTTTGATAGACGACTTGAAGCTCACATTCGACAACCTCCGAACATATGACATCAAGCTCAATCCGGAAAAATGCAATTTCAGCGTACCAGCCGGAAAGCTCCTGGGATTCATTGTCTCCAGTAGAGGTATTGAAGCTAATCCGGCCAAAATCCGAGCGTTGTCATAGTTGGCTACCCCAACAAAACTCAAACAAGTCCAGAAGCTAACTGGATGCATGGCGGCTCTAAACCGCTTTATCTCCCGCTTGGGAGAAAAGGCTTTACCCCTTTATCGCCTCCTTCGGCGCACCGAACACTTCGAGTGGACGGACGCGGCCACAGCCGGATTGGAAGAAATGAAGGCCATTCTGGCAACCAACCCGATCCTGGCCGCGCCAAACATCGGCGAACCAATGATGTTGTACATTGCAGCAACTCATCAAGTTGTAAGCGCGGTGCTCGTTGTCGAACGAGAAGCGGACGGACACAAATTCCCTCTTCAAAAGCCGGTATACTATGTATCCACTGTCCTCACTCCATGCAAATCACGGTACCCGCATTACCAAAAAATAGCATATGCAGTATTCATGGCATCGCGGAAACTGCGACACTACTTTCAAGAGTGTTCGATTACAGTAGCCTCGGAAGTGCCGCTTAATGATATTATCAACAACCGCGACGCTACAGGATGGATTGCCAAATGGGCCATTGAGCTCCTCCCATTCGACATAACATACAAACCTCGCCGAGCCATTAAATCGCAAGTACTGGCCGACTTCGTCGCCGAATGGACGGAGGCCGAACTCCCTAAAGAGTACGGCGCATACTCCAATTGGATCATGCACTTCGACGGTTCTAAAATGTTGGCCGGTCTAGGGGCTGGCATCGTCCTGACGTCCCCAACCGGAGATACCGTTCGGTACATACTGCAAATATTGTATACAGATTCCAACAATGCAGCCGAATACGAAGCTTTGTTGCATGGTCTTCGGATGGCAGTCTCCATGGGCATTCAACGCCTGGAGGTGCGTGGGGATTGAAACCTTGCAATATCCCAAATAAACGGAGATTTTGACGCCAAGAATCCGAAAATGGCGTCCTATCGAAACGCCATCCTAAAAATGTCATCTCGGTTCAAGGGACTCGAATTTCAGCATGTGGCTCGGGAAAACAATCAGGCGGCGGATATCCTCGCCCGTATCGGTGCAAAACGAGACGCCCCCCCCCCCCAACATATTTTTGGAAAGGCTTTTCAAGCCATCCGTATTATGGGAAGGGGACACCGGTAACAGCAGTCCGGACCCGGCCAAAATACCCGATACCTAACTCTCTGACACAATCGGAGGCTCCGCCACCGAAATAACACCTTCAGCCCACGAAATAATGGCCATTATTGCCCCGTGGACAGAACCATTCCTGGCCTACCTAACTAGACAGGAACTTCCGGAGGACCAAAATGAGGCACGCTGCATAGTGCGGCGATCCAAGGCCTACAGGGTCCATGAGGGAGAATTGTACAAGAAAAGCACTACCGGAGTCCTTCAAAGGTGCATCTCCGAAGAGGACGGGCGGAATCTTTTGGCAGAAATTCACGCCGGACTCAGCAGTCATCACGCCGCAGCCCGGGCTCTTGTGAGCAAGGCCTTCCATACAGGATTCTATTGGCCAATGGCCCGGGCAGATGCACAGGACTTGGTCCAATGTTGCGCCGGTTGCCAGCTCTTTGCAAATCAAAGCCACATGCCACCCACCGCCCTCCAAACAATCCCCATTACATGGCCCTTTGCGGTCTGGGGGCTTGACATGGTTGGACCCCTTAAAGGGGGAACCCACAAGAAAAAATACTTATTGGTCATGGTCGATAAATTCACCAAATGGATAGAGGCCAAACCAGTTAAAACAGCTGAATCCGGACCGGTGATAGATTTCATATCCAGGGTTGTACACCGTTATGGCGTCCCCCACAGCATCATCACTGATAATGGCACAAACTTTACGGCCGATGAGGTAAAGCTCTGGTGCAGCAAAATGGGCATCAAGCTCGATTCTGCCTCAGTCTATCACCCACAAACCAACGGTCAAGTTGAGCGAGCAAATGGTCTTATAATGAGAGGCATTAAACCTATATTAGTGCGTTCCTTAACGGAGTCTAACATGCACTGGGTAGAGGAGCTCGACTCTGTACTCTGGGGGCTGCGGACCATGCCGAATCATAGTGCCGGATATACACCCTTCTTTATGGTGTACGGCGCAGAGGCAGTCTTGCCCTGTGACATAATTCATGACTCACCTAGAGTGCGCATGTACAAAGAAAGAGAAGCCGAGCTCGACCAGCAGGACAGTCTGGACACCTTGGAGGAGGAGCGCGACGTAGCCAAAGCCCGTTCCGCATTTTATCAGCAACAGGCTCACAAATACCAAAGCAGAGAAGTACAGGCCAAAACTTATAACATTGGCGAACTAGTTCTACACCTGTCGGATAAGAAAAAGAACAAGCTCGAGCCCAAATGGGAAGGTCCCTTCATTATCGACCAAGTTCTGACCGATGGAGCGTACCGACTGCGGGATGCATCGACTAGTCAACTCGAGCCGAACCCATGGAACGCGGCCAGGCTCCGAAGATTCTACGCCTAGCATCGGACTCTATGCTAGTCCCCTCCCTTTGTCCATTTCTCACAAATACATTATTTGTCTTATTTTTCTTTCTTTCTTTCTTTTCTTATTTCTCTAGGCCTTCAAGGGTCACCTTGTGCCTTGTTTGCACATTACAGATGCGCTAGCCGCACTCTTCATACCTGGGGGCTTCTTTCACATAAGCTTAAATTATTTATCCGGGCTTCATTCCCAACACATGTGTTATACTTCCGCATGTACCTTTTTTCACCATTATATGCATCGATATGACTTAAGTTTTGGCCAAGCTGGGTTACCTGGCTCTTGTATTTATGCCCTACATTCTCGTTAATTCGGCTAGGGCATAAGGGGAGCACCTCTGCGATTGTTACCGCTGGGTCAGCCGGATGTGTACCTCAGACTGGGTGAAGCCGAAAGCTAGCGTTCTTAAGGGAATATTCGGTCGGTGAACAAAAGATGACTTTTATTTTTCATATCTGCCCGCAGATGTTTTTCCTGCGTTTCCTATCGCAGTCCAGACATGCACTTTAGGGCATGCTTGCCCAGGGAAAGGAACCCTTAACGGAACTATTCTCCCTGGAAGATGTTTCTTACTACCCATGTAATATAACATAACTAGTTGGGCACTTGTCTGATAAAGCACTAATGACCCCTACGCCTAGTCTCCACGCATACCCCGGTTCTTATATAACTGAGCGGGTATTCGGATACACTCTGGACTATTGGGCCCGGAGGCTGAAGCGAAAAGGTCCACAACGACAAACGATCTACAATCCGGCTAGAAGGCATTATACATGTCACTTCAATTACATAGTCATGCAGACTGACTAAATTCTTCTTCTATACCATCCAACAGGCGGTCTAGCTTACAATCCTGTTGGGAATACTTTGCAGCTAATTCTACTTGCCCATAAACTAAGCTAACGGGAATCTCTTTTCCATCGGGCCCCACAGGTCTGACCTCGGCCATGTGATTTGGGTCTGCTTTGGTATACCGCGTCTTCACCATGGCCCAGGCTTCTCTGGCACCCTGTCGGTAGGCTGATATCTTCCATAATCGGAAGCGCCGCCGCGCTCCTTTGAGCTTCTCCGCAAGCTCCGCAACACCCTCTGGCAGGGAGACAGACAGCCACAAGGCCTGGGAAACACCCTGCATCACCTGGCGAACTTCTTCGTGCCGATGTGACAGCTCGGACAGAAGATCACCCGCAGACCCGGGCATTTCCTCCGTGGGACGACCCGTCAGCATACCTACAGACATAACATTGTTAGTCGGCTTCTTCGCCGAATACCTTTAAAGGATTCATTCAAGCACTTACTAAAAATGCCGCGTCGAAGCCTCGTATTCTCCTTCTTGGAGTCTGCAAGCTGGCCCCGAACGTCTTTTAGTTCCACGTTCAGCCTTATATTGGCGTCTTGGAGATTGTTTTTCTCCCACCTAACCTCAGTCAGCACGCGTTTGCCAGCTTCTAGCTGCCGCATAACATGCTGGTCCCCTGGATTTTCTCCGGATTCATCTGAAAAATCTATTGTTAGATCTGCAGCCACGCCGCGCACTATATGGTAACCATCATTCTTTAAAATGTTACCAGTGGGAGGCTTTTTTTGTTCCTGCAATGCGGCAATGGCGGCCCGCAGTTGGGTCTTGCATTCCTCTAGCTCCTAGGATAGCCTAGTATTCTTATCTGTAAGAACCTGCACAATAAAGATGATCCTTAAATCAGTTATGCTAACTGTTTCAAGTCTCAGGGGCTACTGATACATACAAATCGTCAGATTCACTCACCCGTACATCCTTTACATACTGATTCGTGGCTCTAGCTAGACCATCTTGAGCGGCACGGAGGTACGCCTCTCCAGAATTGAAGGCATCAAACACCTCTGGTGAGAAACAAACGTCACGGAGTACGGCCCGACGGCGCCTATGATTCATGGCGCTTTCCACTTCTGAGTTTGTAGCAGATAACCTATCTGCATCCTCTTTAGGGGGGTTATCCGGCGCCTGCCCCATATCGGCTTCTGCCTCCGTGTCTGGTCCTGGTGCCCGACTGGTGGAAGCGTGATCGGCGACATCGCCGGACACATTCCGGCGAGCGTTTTTTCTGTTAAAGAAACATGGGCGTCATTATATTTTGAGAAAGACGACAACTACAGAGCGGGGTTTGTTGTACCTTTGCGCCGGTGTCTCCGTCCTAACCGCCTTCCTTTTTGGCCTACCTGGCCTCGGCGCCTCCTATTGGCGCGTTGCTGCAGGGCGTCCCGAATGCCTTCCCTATAAAAAGGTCATGTGAATATGGTGGGTGAAGTGTCTAAAAGGGGATCCTACTTTTTTGAGTTGGGACTTTTCGGTTTTTCTTACGTGCGATGCAGGGAGCAGTACGGAATAGTCGGTCGTAATGGCCACCATGGCATCGTCGCAGCTTAACTGATAGAACTGCCGGTTTATCAGCTCCACGGAGATAACCGGATTTTCTTCGAGTCCGGAGTTGAGGGCCCGGTTAGGGTCCTTCGGTTGTGGAGAAGGGCTGCAGACCTCCTTTATGGCCTTTCGCAGTTCCTGCCGTAAATTGGCAAGGCGAATACTTACAACGAAAAACGCGGGAAGATGGAAGCAAGAGGATATAGCTTACCCAGCTTGGAGGATTGTACATGGAGAATCCGTCCCGTGGCTTGATGCAGGTGAACTCCTCCTCCTCTCCCTTGAACAGTTCGGACAGCATTTTGGCTAATGCGGCAGCATCGCCCGGACCCTTACGCCCATAGCGGGTGGCATCATCCTCCCCGTTGAAACACCATAAGGGATGCCCACGATATTGAAGTGGTTGCACTCCCCGCATTATGCAAATCGACATAACTTCAGTTATTGTCAAACCTGACTAAGCTAGTGCCTTAATCTGGTTCATCAGATAGAGGACTTCTCTGTCGTCTTCCACCTGGGGGCTCCACGGGCACCAACTTCGGCGCTTCTTCATAGGAGCATTGTTGAACTCAGGAAGACCCTGCCGAACAGGGTCCGGAAGGGGAACGTCCTCCATATAAAACCATTCTGAAGGCCAGTCTTCAGACGGCTTCTTCGGGGTACCGGACAGATATCCGGTATCGGCGATGTGCCATACTTCGGCTCCGCCCACTTGATAAAGTGATTCCCTCTGTGTGCGAGGGACAAGGCAAAATAGCCTTTTCCACAGCTCGAAGTGAGCCTCGCAGCCTAGGAACAACTCGCAGAGAGCAACATAGCCGGCGATGTGTAGGATGGAGGCAGGGGTGAGATTGTGTAGTTGGAGGCCGTAGAACTCTAGGAGCCCGCAGAGGAACGGATGAATTGGAAATCCGAGTCCCCTTAGTAAGTAAGGAACAAGGCAAACCTGTTCCCCCATGGAGGGACAGGGAAAGTTCTCCGCTTGCTCCCCGCCATTGTAGGTGGCAAGCCCGGCTCGAACGGGCACCATGTATGCCGAAGGAAGAAATCCTTTGGTCTGCAGTTCGACCAATCGACTGTGTGGAACTGAACACCTCTCCCAATCACCAAGCTTAGGGCTACGGGGGCGGGAGGAGGAGCTGCGGAGGTTGGCCATGCTGGAATGGATCTTTTCGAAATGCGCTCTGATGGATTCTCGCTGAGGGGAGGATGGTGTGGATCGGATCTAAGAATCCCAATCCCTTTAATAAACAATTTATTTATCTGGCTAGGGGGTGAATGTAAAAATGCCCCGGCACCTCGTATTCGTTAGAGAAATTGCCCTTATTAGGGCGCAGAAGCCAAGAGGATCAATATTTATGGGGCCGGATACTATTTACAAACACTTGGAAATTGGAGAAGAACCCGCCTTGCAATGCCGAAGACAATACCGCGCGTCGGACTCGTCGTCATTGAAGCGTGGTTCTGGGGCTACTAAGGGAGTCCTGGATTAGGGGGTCTCCGGACAGCCGGACTATATCCTTTGGCCGGACTGTTAGACTATGAAGATACAAGATTGAAGACTTCGTCTCGTGTCCGGATGGGACTCTACTTGGCGTGGAAGGCAAGCTAGGCAATATGTATATGTATATCTCCTCCTTTGTAACCGACCTTGTGTAACCCTAGCCCCTCCAGTGTCTATATAAAACGGAGGGTTTTAGTCCGTAGGACAACATACAATCATACCATAGGCTAGCTTCTAGGGTTTAGCCTCTCCGATCTCGTGGTAGATCTACTCTTGTACTACCCATATCATCAATATTAATCAAGCAGGACGTAGGGTTTTACCTCCATCAAGGGGGGCCGAACCTGGGT
The DNA here is from genome assembly GCA_034509565.1 of Triticum monococcum. NCBI lineage: Eukaryota > Viridiplantae > Streptophyta > Magnoliopsida > Poales > Poaceae > Triticum > Triticum monococcum. The sequence continues at coordinate 56,948,720 of CM067846.1, read as the reverse complement.
AAAACATTGTGTCCCCTGCCTCCTGTTACCATCCGCCTTAGACGCACAGTTCGGGACCCCCTACCCGAGATCCGCCGGTTTGAACACCGACACTTATTGTAAACCATCACCTTGTATACTCTTCGGGCTTTTATTTAAGTAACCCTCCATTCTGGTTGACCCGGCCCCTCCTGGGCGGGTCATATCTGGTAGTCATATCCCCCACAGAAGCACAAGTAGTATTTCTACTTGGTGCAAAGAACTTGGCTTGCATGAGAGGGAAAGGCAAGCTCAACATGTTGGATGATCCATGACAATATAATTTATCTCAGATGTAAGAAAATATAACCCATTACATTGTCTTCCATGTCCAACTTCAACTCTTTAGCATATCATACTTTAATGAGTGCTCACAATCATAAAAGATGTCCAAGATAGTATATTTATATGTGAAGACCTCTCGTTCTTTATTACTTCCTATTAATTGCAACGATGACCAAAACTATGTTTGTCAACTCTCAACAACATTTATTCATCATACTCTTTATATGTGAGCTCATTACTCTCCATATAAGATCCATATGATCTCTTTATTTCTTTTTATTTCTTCTCTTTTATTTTATTCCCTCAAGATCATAGCAAGGTAATCAAGCCCTTGCTCGACACTAATCTTTATTATATATAGCCCACGGACTCGATTACATAGAAGGATCATAAAGCAAAACTCACAACTAGATCATGCTAAAACTTTATTCTACTAGATCAAGATATTACCAAAAGGATCGAACTAAGAAAAACAGTAAAGATAAAAGTTGTGATGGTGATACGATACCGGGGCACTCCCCCAAGCTTGGCAGTTGCCAAGGGGAGTGCCCATACCCGTGTGATTGTGTCTCCTTCTTCGTGGGTGGTGATGTGCTATTCTTGGCGATGATGCCCCTCAGGATATGATTCTCTTCCTCGAGCTTATTGACATGCTGCTTGAGGTTCATTATTTCCTTACGGAGCTTGCCAGTGACGGCTAAAGCTCCTTTAACCCAAGGATATTGCATAGCTGCGGGAGAACAAGTAACACTCTTTTTCATATTTTCATAAGAGAGAAATCTAACATTGGAAGGGATGACCGAGTTTGGAATAGCTGAGCTCCGTAGTTCCCCCATCGTGAATCCTGCCCGGAAACGAGAAGTAACTTCTTGATCCTCCTCCATGGCATATATCCTTTTCAAGTAAACTTCCATCTCTTCCTCCGTTGAGGGCCGAAAGTGATAGGCATCGCTGTTTGCCCCTGGACCTGGTGTCGGATGAGACACCCGACTCTCCCCGACTGACTCTTGAGAGGACATCTTGCTCTGATCTGCGGCAGACATAGCTCGCAACAAAGACAGGAGATATTTGCGTGATACGGAGGTCAAAACCTTCGGGAGATTATATAATGAATTTTCACCGATTAAAAGAAGTATCGTGCAAGAAAACGGAGTCCAGAGAGCACATGAGGTGCCCACGAGGCAGGGGGCGCGCCCAGGGGGGTAGGGCAGGCCCTTCACCCTCATGGAAGCCACGTGTCCTTTCCGGTCTGCTTCTTATTTTCCTATTTTCTTAAATATTCCAAATGGAGAAAAATTTCCATTAGAACTGTTTTGGAGTCGGTTTACTTATCGTACCACGTACCTATTCCTTTTCGTAGTCTGAAACGTTCCGGAAAGTGTCCCTTATGTATTCCTCCGGGGTTATGGTTTCAATAATATTAGTTTCAACATTTATGGGATTACCTGAGATATAATGTTTGATTCTTTGACCGTTCACCACCTTCGGATTTGTGCCTTCAAAGTTGTTGATTTTTATGGCACCGGAACGATAGACCTCCTCGATCACGTAAGGGCCTTCCCATTTAGAGAGAAGTTTTCTTGCAAAAAAAACTTAAACGAGAGTTGTATAGCAATACATAATCACCTACATTAAACTCATGCTTTTGTATCCTTTTATCATGCCATCTTTTAACTTTTTCTTTAAACAGCTTGGCATTTTCATAGGCTTGGGTTCTCCATTCATCAAGTGAGCTAATGTCAAATAACCTCTTCTCACCGGCAAGTTTGACATCATAGTTGAGCTCTTTGATAGCCCAATATGCCTTATGTTCTAGTTCGAGAGGTAGGTGACAAGCTTTACCATAAACCATTTTATAAGGAGACATACCCATAGGATTTTTATATGCAGTTCTATAAGCCCATAATGCATCATCAAGTTTCTTGGACCAATTCTTCCGAGATCTATTAACATTCTCTTGCAAAAAATTTGAGCTCTCTATTACTCAATTCTACTTGACCACTAGACTATGCAATTCTATGATTAACATCATACTTAGCAAGCATTTTACGAAAGGCACCATGAATAAAATGTGAACCACCATCAGTCATTAAATATCTAGGGACTCCAAACCTCAGAAAAATAACTTCTTTAAGCATCTTAATAGAGGTGTTATGATCAGCACTACTAGTTGGGATAGCCTCTACCACTTAGTAACGTAATCAACAGCAACTAAAATATGTGTATACCCATTAGCGGAAGGAAAAGGTCCCATATAATCAAAGCCCCAAACATCAAATGGTTCAATAACAAGTGAATAATTCATAGGCATTTCTTGACGTCTACTAATATTACCAATTATTTGACATTGATCACAAGACAAGACAAACTTACAGGCATCCTTGAAGAGAGTAGGCCAATAAAAACCGGATCGCTACCTTATGTGTAGTTCTGTCGCCAGCATGGTGTCCTCCATAAGCTTCGCAGTGACACTTGCGTAAGATATGTTCCTGTTCATGCTAAGGTACACAACGTCTAATAACACCATCTACTCCTTCTTTATAAAGGTGTGGGTCATCCCAAAAGTAATGTCTTAAATCATAGAAGAACTTTTTCTTTTGCTGGTATGTGAAACTAGGTGGTATAAATTTAGCAACAATGTAATTAGCATAATCAGCATACCATGGAGTAGTACAAGAAGCATTTATGACATTTAATTGTTCATCGGAAAAGCTATCATCAATAGGTAGTGGGTCATCAAGAACATTCTCTAACTTAGACAAGTTGTCTGCAACGGGATTCTCAGCTCCCTTTCTATCAATAATGTGCAAATCAAATTCTTGTAGCAGGAGAACCCATCTAATAAGTCTAGGTTTAGCATCTTTCTTTTCCATAAGATATTTAATAGCAGCATGATCAGTGTAAATAGTTACTTTAGAGTCAACAATATAAGGTCTGAACTTATCACAAGCAAATACAACTGCTAAGAATTCCTTTTCAGTAGTAGCATAATTTCTCTGGGCATTGTCTAGAGTTTTACTAGCATATTGGATAACATTTAATTTCTTATCAACTCTTTGTCCTAGAACAACACCTACAGCATAATCACTAGCATCACACATAATTTCAAAGGGTAAATTCCAATCAGGTGGCTGAACAATAGGTGCAGAAATCAAAGCTTTCTTAAGTATTTCAAATGCTTCTACACAATCATCAGCAAAGACAAAAGAAATATCTTTTTGTAATAGGTTTGTCAGAGGCCGGGAAATTTTTGAGTAAGTCCTTAATGAAGCTCCTATAAAAACCGGCATGACCAAGGAAACTCCTTATACCTTTGATGTCCTTGGGACACGACATCTTTTCAATAGCATCAACTTTAGCTTTGTCAACTTCAATACCTCTTTTAGAAATTTTATGCCCCAAGACAATACCTTCATTAACCATAAAGTGGCACTTCTCCCAATTCAAGACAAGGTTAGTTTCTTCACATCTCCGCAAAACTTGATCAAGGTTGCTCAAGCAATCATCAAAAGAGGATCCATAAATAGAGAAATCATCCGTGAAAACTTCACAAATCTTTTCACAAAAGTCATAGAATATAGCCATCATGCATCTTTGAAGGGTAGCAGGTCCATTACATAAACCAAAAGGCATATGTCTATAAGCAAAGGTACCAAAAGGGCAAGTAAAAAAGTGGTATTTTCTTGATCCTCAGCTGACACGGGTATTTGATAGAAGCCAAAGTAACCATCTAGAAACCAAAAATGTGTATGTTTGGATAATCTTTCTAGCATTTGATCAATGAAAGGCAAAGGGTAATGATCTTTTTAGTAGCTTTATTTAATTTGAGGAAATCAATTGCAATCCTATAACCTGTAATGATTCTTTATGGAATCAATTCACCTTTATCATTAGGAACAACAGTAATACCTCCCTTCTTAGGGTCACAATGGACAGGACTTACCCACTGACTATCAACAACGGGATAAATTATACCTACCTCTAGAAGTTTTAATATTTCCTTTCTTACCACTTCTCTCATCTTAGGATTTAGCTGTCGTTGGTGATCAATAACTGGTTTGGCATCTTTCTCCAAATTTATTTTGTGTTGACATAGAGTGGGACTAATGCCCTTAAGATCACCAAGAGTATATTCAATAGTAGCACGGTTCTTCTTCAGAGTTTTCAATAATCTCTCTTTTTCATGCTCTAAAAGGTTAGCACTAATAATAACAGGATATATCTTCTTTTCATCAAGATAAGCATATTTAATAGTATCAGGCAATGGTTTAAGCTCAAACACGGGATCACCCTTAGGTGGAGGAGGATCCCCTAGGATTTCAACAGGCAAGTTGTGTTTCAGAATAGGTCCCTGTTTAAAGAATACTTCATCTATTTCCCTTCTTTCATTCATAAACATATCGTTTTCATGGTCTAGCAAATATTGTTCTAAAGGATCAATAGGAGGCACGGCAATAGAAGCAAGACCAATAATTTCATCTTTACTAGGCAATTCCTCATCACGGGGTTGTCTATGAAACTTAGCAAAATTAAACTCATGAGACATATCCCCTAAACCAACAGAAACAATATCCTTATTGCAGTCTATCTTAGCATTAACAGTATTCAAGAAGGGTCTACCAAATATAATGGGACAAAAGCTATCTTGTGGGGAACCAAGAACAATAAAATCAGCAGGATATTTAACCTTCCCACACAAGACTTCAACATCTCTAACAATCCCAATTGGTGAAATAGTATCTCTATTGGCAAGCTCAATGGTAACATCGATATCTTCTATCTCAGTAGGTGCAATATCATGCATAATTTCTTTGTATAAGGAATGAGGTATTGCACTTGCACTAGCACCCATATCACATAAGACATGATAGCAATGATCTCCTATTTTAACAGAAATAACAGGCATGCCTACAACAAGTCTATGTTTATTTTTAGTATCAGGTCTAGCAATTCTAGCAGCCTCATCACAGAAGTAAATAACATGCCCATCAATATTATCGGCCAAGAGATCTTTAACCATAGCAATATTAGGTTCAAATTTAACTTGCTCAGGGGGTTTGTGTGTCCTAATATTACTTTTGTTGACTACAATTGAAACTTTAGCATGATCCTTTATTCTAACAAGGAAAGGTGGTTTCTCAACATAAGTAGTAGGAACAACAGGATCATTATAAGTGATAGTCTTTTCTTCAACTTTAATAGGTACAACTACTTTTACTTCAATGGGAGGAATATATTTAAACCACTTCTCCTTAGGGAGATCAACATGAGTAGCAAAGGATTCACAAAAGGAAGCTACTATCTCAGAGTCAATTCCAATATTTAATGCTAAATTCACGAAATGCATCGGTATCCATAAAAGATTTAACACAATCAAACTTAGGTGTTATACCTGACTCCTTACCTTTGTCGAGGTCCCAATCTTCAGAGTTGCTTTTAATTCTTTCAAATAAATCCCATTTGAATTCAATAGTCTTCATCATAAAAGATCAAGTACAAGAAGTATCGAGCATGGAGCGATTACTGAGAGAAAGCCGAGCATAAGATTTTTGAATAATCATTTATCTTGAGAGCTCATGATTGGGGCATGAATATAACATTGACTTAAGCCTCCCCCAAGCTTGAGCGATGCTTTCTCCTTCGCGAGGCCAAAAATTATATATATACTTACGATCACGATGAACAAGATGCATAGGATAAAACTTCTGGTGAAATTCGAATTTCAATCACTTATAGTCCCATGATCCCATATCATCACATAGCCTATACCATGTCAATACATCTCCCTTCAAAGATAAAGGGAAAACCTTCTTCTTGATAACATCCTCGGGCATACCTGCAAGCTTAAATAATCCACAAACTTCATCCACATAGATTAAGTGTAAATCGGGATGCAATGTTCCATCTCCTGCAAAAGGATTAGCTAGCAGTTTCTCTATCATACCCGAAGGAATTTCAAATTAAACATTTTTAGTAGGTTCAGTAGGTTGAGGGGTAGCTAATTGTGGTTCCGGACGAGGTGAAGATACCCCAAACAAACCCCTCAAAGGATTATGTTCCATAATAACAAGTGACAGTAAATTTCAGCACACTATATAAATTTGTTCCTTACCAAATTCCACCTACCAAAGGCGCTTCACTCCCCGGCAACGGCGCCAGAAAAGAGTCTTGATGACCCACAAGTGTAGGGGATCTATCGTTGCTTTTCGATAAGTAAGAGTGTCAAACCCAACGAGGAGCAGAAGGAAATGATAAGCAGTTTTCAGTAAGGTATTCTCTGCAAGCATTGAAATTATCGGTAACAGATAGTTTTTTGATAAGGTAATTTGTAACGAGTAGCAAGTAATAAAAGTAAATAAGGTGCATCAAGATGGCCCAATCCTTTTTGTAACAATGGGAAAGCCTGGACAAACTCTTATATGAAGGAAAGCGCTCCCGAGGGCACATGGGAATTATCGTCAAGCTAGTTTTCATCACGTTCATATGATTCGCGTTCGGTACTTTGATAATTTGATATCTGGGTGGACCGGTGCTTGGGTACTGTCCTTACTTGGACAAGCATCCCACTTATGATTAACCCCCATTGCAAGCATCCGCAGCTACAACAGAAGTATTAAGGTAAACCTAACCATACCATGAAACATATGGATCCAAATCAGCCCCTTACGAAGCAACGCATAAACTAGGGTTTAAGCTTCTGTCACTCTAGCAACCCATCATCTACTTATTACTTCCCAATGCCTCCCTCTAGGCCCAAACAATGGTGAAGTGTCATGTAGTCGACGTTCACATGACACCACTATGGGGATGACAACATACATCTCATCAAAATATCGAACGAATACCAAATTCACATGACTACTAATAGCAAGACTTCTCCCATGTCCTCACGAACAAACGTAACTACTCACAAAGCACATTCATGTTCATAATAAGAGGGGTATTAATATGCATAATGGATCTGAACATATGATCTTCCACCAAGTAAACCAACTAGCATCAACTACAAGGAGTAATCAACACTACTAGCAACCCACAGGTACCAATCTGAGGTTTGGATACAAAGATTGGATACAAGAGATGAACTAGGGTTTGAGATGAGATGGTGTTGGTGAAGATGTTGATGGAGATTGACCCCCTCCCGATGAGAGGATCGTTCGTGATGATTTCCCCCTCCAGGAGGGAAGTTTCCCCGGCAGAACAGCTCTGCCGGAGCCCTAGATTGGTTCCGCCAAGGTTCCACCTCGTGGCGGCAGAGTTTCTTTCCGAAAACTTGCTTATGATTTTTTTTCTCGCACGAAAGACTCCATATAGCCAAAGATGGGCATCATAGGGCCACCAGGGGGCCCACAAGGTAGGTGGGTGTGCCCAGGGGTAGGGCGCGCCCCCCACCCTCGTGGCTGGTGGGTGGCCCCCCTCTGGTACTTCTTGCGCCCAATATTTTTTATATATTCTGAAAAGTGCTCCCGTGGAATTTTAGGACTTTTGGAGATGTGCAGAATAGGTCTCTAATATTTGCTCCTTTTCCAGCCCAGAATTCCAACTGCCGGCATTCCCCCTCTTCATGTAAACCTTGTAAAATAAGAGAGAATAGGCATAATGAAAGGGCACTTCCCTACTTTATGTTTTGGATGATGATGACAACCCTTTGTTTGTCTAATTGTGTGCTATATGTTTCAGGTTCTCGATGCTTAGGCTTACATCGGATTGCTATTGCCTCGCGTAGGAAAAGATCGAAGACGTGTCCTCTACGCTTTTATTTTCTTTGGTCGTAGAGTACCCATACTATCAAGAGGGAATCCTCATTAGGAAGCTCTGGGGGAATCTTTTCACGTACCCTTTCCTCACCCCTCATTTGTCTTCCTTAGTTGTGAGAGAGAGTGTTCCCCCTATCTTTCCTTCTGTTTTCTGCTCTTCCGAGTGGTTGTATCTCCCCCTGGAGCGGTTGTACCGCTGGACCTTGTCGCTCTCCAGCTTTTACCGAGCGGTACAACCGCTGCCTCTAGGCGGTGGTACCGCCACCTTGCTCAACAAAGGCTAGGGCAGTGGTTCCGGCCATGCACCGCTCAAGTACCGCTCAAGGTTCTGTTTTGATGCGGTTCTGGGGCGGTGGTGGCCCGTTTGATTCGATCGATCCTTGTTGACCGGTACCACCGGTGGTCTGAGCGGCTCTTCTGCTCAGAACTTTGTCGTCCAAGAGCTCAAGGCCATGCGGTTGTTCTGGTCTTGCACCGCTCAGGTACCGGTCTCGTCTCTGTTCTGAGGCGGTAGTTGTGCGGTGGCTGGGCGGTTGGTCCGGTCATTTTTCTTAACCGGTACTACCACCCAGTGGCCTGGTTGTACTGCCTGGTAGGGTTCTGCAGCTACACCGAGAGTCCCGGTTGTACTGGGACAAGGACCGGTTGTACCGCTGCGGGGCTGAAAACGCAGCAACGGCTGGATTTTTAGGGTTGCTATATAAGAGTGTTTCTCCCACCTACCACTCTCACCTTTGACCTCTCTCACTCCACCATTAATGCACTTCAAGCTCTCTTGCCCGATCTCTCTCCCTAGCCACTCAAACTTGTTGATTTGCTAGGGATTGAAGGAGGAGACCTAGATCTACACTTCCACCAAAGGATAATTGCTTCCCCCATACTTTCTTGTGTGGATTTTGTTACTCTTGGGTGTTTGAGCACCCTAGACGGTTGAGGTCACCTCAGAGCCATATTCCATTGTGGTGAAGCTTCGTGGTTTCGTTGGGAGCCTCCAATTAAGTTGTGGAGAGAGCCCCAACCTCGTTTGTAAAGGTTCGGCCGCCGCATTCAAGGGCACCAATAGTGGAATCACGGCATCTCGCATTGTGTGAGGGCGTGAGGAGAATACGGTGGCGCTAGTGGCTTCTTGGGGAGCATTGTGCCTCCACACCGCTCCAACGGAGATGTACTTCCCTTCAACGGGAAGGAACTTCGGTAACACATCCTCGTCTTCACTGTCTCCACTCTTGGTTATCTCATGCCTTTACTTGTGCAAGCTTATTTGTGTTATATCTCTTGCTTGCTTGTGTTCCTATCCTTGCTGCATCATATAGGTTGCTCACCTAGTTGCATATCTAGGCAACCTACTTTGATGCAAAGTTTAAATTGTTAAAGAAAAGCTAAAAATTGTTAGTTGCCTATTCACCCCCCCCCCCCTCTAGTAAACCATATCGATCCTTTCAATTGGTATCAAAGCTTCATCTCTTTATTAAGGACTTTACAGTCCGAAGAGTATGGTTGATACCGTAGACGGTGTGGAGGAACACTCCGGTGCGAATCCGACCTCATCTATGGGCGACGGGGGAACCTCGGTCTCTCGTGAGGAGTTCAATGTGGCCTTGGAGACATTGAAAACCTCCATGACGACCGAGGTTGAAAGCATGTTTACTAAATTCCATGAGGGGCTTAAACTGTCCACCACACCGTTAAAAGTGGGTGATCCCACCAACAAGGTGGCGGATGCTATCTCCGATAAGGGGGAAGCTAGTAGTGAAAAGGCTCCTTCTTCTAGTGGTAAAAATGGCACCGACATCTTTGCTCATGTGGAACCACCACTTGTTTATGGTGGACCAGTTCCCTCCACTCATTTGAATCATGCCGGTCCTCCCCGTAAGATTGTGAAAAATGAGGACTTTGATTCTTGGGTTTACCGCTTTAAACTTCATTTAAATCATGTGAAAACTAACCTTTGGAGAATCATTGAAGATCTCCTACCATTGTAACCGACTTTGTGTAACCCTAACCATATCCGGTGTCTATATAAACCGGAGGGTTTTAGTCCGTAGGACAACATACACATCAACAATCATACCATAGGCTAGCTTCTAGGGTTTAGCCTCCTCGATCTCGTGGTAGATCTACTCTTGTACTACCCATATCATCAATATTAATCAAGTAGGACGTAGGGTTTTACCTCCATCGAGAGGGCTCGAACCTGGGTAAAACTTCGTGTCCCTTACCTCCTATTACCATCCAGCCTAGACGCACAGTTCAGGACCTCCTACCCGAGATCCGCCGGTTTTGACACCGACATTGGTGCTTTCGTTGAGAGTTCCTCTGTGCCGTCACCGTCAGGCCCGATGGCTCCTACGATCATCAATGGCGATGCAGTCCAGGGTGAGACCTTCCTCCCCGGACGGATCTTCGTCTTTGGCGGCTTCGCACTGCGGGCCAATTCACTTGGCCATCTGGAGCAGATCGAAAGCTACGCCCCTGGCCGTCAGGTCAGATTTGGAAGTTTAAACTACACGGCTGACATCCGCGGGGATTTGTTCCTCGACGGATTCGAGCCACTACCGAGCGCGCTGCACTGTCCCGACGAGCATGATCTAGCTCTGCCGCCGAATAGTGCCCTGGAGGCCGCACCCGCATCGGCTCCGATCCTTAATTCGGAGCCAACTGCGCCGATCGAGGATGGGCAGTTGGACGCCGCCTCGGGGGCTGCGATCCCAACGGCGATTGAGTCGAACACTAGCCCCTTACTCTGCGAGACTCCTGATTCCAAGGAGCCGGACTCCTCTCCGGACTCCAAACACTCCGCGCCCCTGCCAATCGAATCTGATTGGGCGCTGATCATGGAGTTCACTACCGCGGACATCTTTCAGCACTCGCCTTTTGGCGATATTCTGAAGACACTGAAGTCTCTCTCTTTATCAGGAGAGCCCTGGACGGACTACGGCCGGCAAGGTTGGGATTTGGACGATGAAGAAATTCAAAGCCCACCCACCACCCACTTTGTAGCCACTGTCGACGACTTAACCAACATGCTCGACTTCGACTCCGAAGACATCCACAGTATGGACGCCGATGAAGGAGATGATGAAGAACCAACGCCTACTAGGCCCTGGAAAGCCACCTCGTGGTATGACATATACATGGTGGACACCCCAAAAGAGGGAGATGGCGATGGAACAGCGGAGGATGACCCCTCCAAGAAATAGCCTAAGCGCCGACGTCAGTGGCACCGCTCAAAATCCCGCCAAAATAAACACGGTGATTCCAGCACGGGAGATAATAATACTCCGGAAAGCGCCGAAGAAAACCCCCTCCAGCAAGATTTAGCACAGGAGGATGGAGAAACCAGCCCTCATGAGAGAGCGGCAGACAGAGAGGTCGAGGACGATAATTATATGCCTCCCTCCAAAGACGAGGCAAGCCTCGACGATGACGAATTCGTCATGCCAGAGGATCCCATCGAGCAAGAGCATTTTCAACGCAGGCTTATGGCCACGGCAAGAAGCCTCAAGAAAAAACAGCAACAGCTTAGAGCTGATCAAGATTTGCTAGTCGACAGATGGACTGAAGTCCTTGCGGCCGAAGAGCATAAACTTGAACGCCCCTCCAAGAGCTACCCAAAGCGCAGGTTGCTACTGCAATTAGAGGAGGAAGCACTTGATGCGGCCGACCGGCCACCTCGTGGCCGCGACAGAGAGGCCTCTCGGCCCTCCACTCAAGCCGCACCCCGTACCAAGGCACGGGACTATGCGCCGGACTTACGAGACATGTTGGAAGACAAGGCAAGGCAAACAAGATCGAACTACGGATCGCACGGGCGCCCCACGGCTCGAGACAGCATCTGTCATGCCGGCCACAAATTCGGCAGGGCCGAACACAGTAGACAAGGCTCACTGGAGCTATGTCATGATATAGCCCAGTACAGAGGCGCCGCACACCCACTCTGCTTCACAGATGAAATAATGGATCATCAAATTCCCGAGGGTTTCAAACCCGTAAACATCGAATCATATGATGGCACAACAGATCCTGCGGTATGGATTGAGGATTATCTCCTTCATATCCACATGGCCCGCGGCGATGATTTCCACGCCATCAAATACCTCCCACTCAAGCTTAAAGGACCAGCTCGGCATTGGCTTAATAGCTCGCCAACAGGATCAATCAGTTGTTGGGAGGACCTGGAAGGCGCATTCCTCGACAATTTCCAGGGCACTTATGTGCGACCCCCAGACGCCGATGACCTAAGTCACGTAATTCAGCAGCCAGATGAATCGGCCAGGCAATTCTGGACACGGTTCCTAACAGAGAAAAATCAAATAGTCGACTATCTGGACGCTGAGGCCCTAGCAGCCTTCAAGCACAATATCCGTGACGAGTGGCTGGCCCGGAACCTTGGACAGGAAAATCCGAAATCTATGGCAGCACTCACGACACTCATGACCCACTTTTGCGTGGGAGAAGACAGCTGGCTTGCTCGTAGCAACAACATAACCAAGAAACCTGGTAATTCGGACACCAGGGATAGTAGTGGCAGGTCGCGTCGCAACAAGCAAAAGCACCGCATTAACGGCGACAATGCAGATGATACGACAGTTAATGCCGGATTCAGAGGCTCTAAATCCGGTTAGCGGAAAAAGGCATTCAAAAGAAATCCTAGGGGCCCGTCCAGTTCAGACCGAATACTCGACCGCTTATGCCAGATACATGGCACGCTCGAAAAGCCGGCCAATCACACCAACAGGGATTGTTGGGTGTTCAAGCAGGCAGGCAAGTTAAACGCTGAAAACGAAGACAAGGGGCTGCATAGCGATGACGACAAGGAGCCCCGGCCGCCGAACAATAGGGGACAGAAGGGTTTTCCCCCACAAGTGCGGACGGTGAACATGATATACGCAACCCACATCCCCAAGAGGGAGCGAAAGCGCGCGTTAAGGGACGTATACGCGATAGAGCCAGTCGCCCCAAAGTTCAACCCATGGTCCTCCTTCCTGATCACCTTTGATCGAAGGGACCACCCCACTAGCACCCGTCACGGCGCCTTCGCCGCATTGGTTCTAGACCCAATTATTGACGGATTTCATATCACTAGAGTCCTTATGGATGGCGGCAGTAGCCTGAACCTGCTTTACCAAGATACAGTGGAAAATGGGCATAGATCCCTCGAGGATTGAGCCCACCAAAACGACCTTTAAAGGCGTAATACCAGGTGTAGAGGCCAACTGTACAGGCTCAGTCACACTTGAAGTGGTCTTCGGATCTCTGGATAATTTCCGAAGCGAGGAGTTAATCTTTGACATAGTCCTGTTTTGTAGTGGTTATCACGCACTGCTCGGGCGAACCGCATTCGCTAAGTTCAATGCGGTACCGCATTACGCATACCTTAAGCTCAAGATGCCAGGCCCTCGAGGAGTAATTACAGCCAATGGAAACACCGAACGCTCCCTCCGAACGGAGGAGCACACGGCGGCCCTTGCAGCGGAAGTACAAAGCAACCTCTCCAAGCATTTCTCTAGTCCGGCCACTAAACGACCGAACACCGTCAAGCACGCCCGGAGTAACCTACAACAAGACCGCCTGGCACGATCCGAGCAGGCATAGCAATGCGGCCCCAACCCCAACCCTCGCAAAAAGGCGATGTCAGTACTTCGCGTACATAACTACGCTCTAGAGATACCATGGGCACAGGGGGACGGGCACCATCACGGCATGCCCAAAACATGGCTTCAACCGTACCAGGGGCTGCCGATTTTTTTAATTTTCTCTTACTTTCAGGACTCCACTCTTTGGAAGGCCTGTTCGGCAGTTCAATTGCCGCACAAACGATGCAAGAACCAGGGAAGAAGACAAGCCACGCCGCATTATGGAACTCCCAGGTGGTCTCTATCACGAGTAGTATACCTGTTTCGCATATTATTCCGCAGCTTGCCCCTGGAGCGGACATGTTACATAGTCCAACCTTTTGCTTATCACATTATTTGCATCGTCCTGCTTTGGTTGCAGCTCTTTTTAATAAACAATGCATAGCTTTTGTCTATTTTTGCATTACTCTTTTTTATACTTATATATGTTCCTTAACGACATGTTGCACCCGTACACTTTGGTATGGCCAAAATACGCCAGGGGCTTCAATGCCCCTCAACATGGTGTGAGAAGTCCGAACACTTTAACAAGTGCGGCACCCTGAACTTATAGCATTATATGCATCGGCTCTGAATCATGTCTTGGGTCAATAGTTGGGTTTGCCCGGCTCCTATGTTTTGGTGCCTTACGTTCCACTATATCGGCTAAGGTAGCACTAGGAGAACCACTGCAATTGTGCCTCGGTTGAGCTGGGTCGAGCACCTCAGTGGAGAAAGCTAAAACTGATCGTCATGATGAGGCGAGAGCTGGTCGCTGTTCGAGAGGTCTTTTCGAGTCCTTAAAGACTTATGCCGGTTAGGGCAAGGAGCCGGCTCTGTCCGGCCAAGGCGTGGATAGCGCCCCGAACTCGGTCTTCCGAATACCAGGGGCTTCGCCGAAATTTAAAATTATAGAATTCTATGGCTAAGTGAGAGTGTTCACGCATTATAGTCTGATTGCCTTGTTCGTTGGGCTGAGTGCCTCCCTCGAAGGACCCAAACATGGGAAAAAGAGCCCTCAGGTTTCACTACAAGAAATATGTCAGCTTGTGACCAGCACTATTGGTCACTGAATGGTCACTGTTTTCAATTTGTGACCTTTTTGTGACCAAAAACATAAGGTCAAAAGCTGGCCATCATAAACTGACTATAGCAACCTTTCTTCTGGAATGGTCGTAGACGTTTATGGCCAAAATACGTCTAATGTGGCGTTTTGCTCACTAGCAACCTCCCCAGGCCACGTAGGCATCCAGCGTGGCAATCTGATGTGGCACAAGATTCAGCCCTGTCCAATTCGATTTTCTACATGGGCCTAGCCCAACAATTCGGCCTTTTTACTGTATATTTTCTCTATTAATTTTCTCTAGCTACATGGGCCTGGCCCAACAACTTGGCCTTTTTATTTTCTAGGCATAGCCTTTTTGCTAGTCTATTGATTTTCTATTTTCAACCATTTTATTTTGCAGCTGGTCCTACCACAGATTGGTCCCACTTGTCATGCTTATCCCAAAATTGGTCACACACATCAAAAATTTCGAACTTTGCCAAACAACCATTATATCATTTCACAAGTATTCAAATCACATACACAATAATTATTAGACCAGAGAGCAAACGAAATTCATCCAAAACAACACTACATTGGTCTATTACAATCATTACAATATACTACAAGCCAGATATGCCTACTACTGCCTACAATTACAACACATAATATGCTACTGTTTGTTGATATGCTTCACAGCTTCAGACTTTGATTCGCACTTCACCTGTGCAAAGAATAAGAATGAAAATATAAGAATAAGAATGTGTATAGAACATCAAACAATAGCCAATGAGGAATCCAATAACTTATAAGAAAAAATTGACATCAAATGCCATGTAGATAAATAGTATGACTAACACTAACCAATATATGTTCATGGAGTTGCAAGAAATAGCAGACTAGAAACCTCAGGAGGCAAAATAAGTAGCATGGTACTGAGAATACAAGTACTCAAGGCAAGTAACCCAGTTTCAGCGTGCTTAAGTTCAGATTTTTTTTCATAACATTTAGATCCAAGAAGACATTAACACGCTTGACAGAATTTACATGAATACGTTGTGTAAGATAAATTGCACATAAAAAGTATAATAATCAAGAAAACTTTCAAGGAAAAAAGTACGTTGCACCAATATAATACACAGGCAGCAGAGTTTGTGCTAATAGAATACAGCAGCATTGAGTAGTAGTAATTAACAGGCAGCAGTTAGCCAATTCACATGAACATGCTAACTAGTTAAGGCAGCATTTAAGCAACGGGTAGTAGTATCCACAAAAGAAACAATATAAGCTATGATAAGTTCACTTGAAACTAGGCATATAAACCAAGTTATGGACTAATAATCTCTAATTCAATAGAAGTTGTTAAGTAGCCAACTTAATTAGATTCTACAAGACACTGCACTAGAAATATTGATTTCTCATCCAATTGACAACTATATTACAGAGAACACCTCAGTAAGGATGGGTAGGTTTGATGTCATACAAATATATATAAGATTTATTGACTAGTGTTTGGACTAAAAAAGCTGGTAAAGTCAATGCAAAAATTTTGATGGTAACTGATTAGTGTGTGTGTTTGTGTGAAGAGAGTGATAAACAGTCGGAACATTATCACCTTAACACATATAAGAGAAAACATCAGTTAGTAAGTGAGAATTTCACGTGTCCTTTAGGAGCAATTTTGATATCCATCATATCCGGGTTTGGCCGGTACCCCAACAGGTCGCCCTCACCTTGTTGCCCGCCCTTCCCATTGACCTTGGCACCTGGCACCTTATCCTGGGCTGCCGCACCATCTGCGGCATTGGTGAGCTTGTGGATCTGGTACTCCATCTTCTTGTCTATTGGGCGAATCTAGCACAGAGAATTCAACATAAGACAATCTACTATTAGACAGCTGCAAAAATGGAGACTGGCAACTTAGCAATCAACAACACCCGAGGGCACACGCACACACCTTCTCAAGAAACAGCCTGATCTCGACAAGGCTGCGCGCAACAGGGTGGCCATCGACAGACGGCCCATTGGCCTTGCATAGCAGGTAGTAGACGAGGCCCTGGCAGTAGCTCAGCAGCAGGTGGTGCTTGGCCTCCAGGTACCCCATGCCCTTGCCCATCGTCAGTCGGTTCTTCCTCACCTATACCAATACACAAGCAGTCAAGCACACACGAAAACAAACAGAATACTCAGTTTCGTTGATACTACTACCCGTTGCTTAAATGCTGCCTTATTCTTACACAAGTGAACTTATCATAGATCATAAAGCGGCAGGTATCTACAAGTCTAGGATGCGGCAGCAGCACGGTGCAAACTGAAGACTTGGTAAAGCTGTACAACATCATTCACATAAAAAGCCTGTCGTTGCTTCTCTGGGATAACGAATCTTTGATGCCCTCGACATGTTCCTGAATATATTTCACATGCTTCTTATCTTCCCTGAGGCTCAAAAAACATGCAACTAGAGGATGAATTACCTTCTTCATGGCAGCGGCAGAGATGCTCGTTCGCGTTGCACGGCTCCAGGTGACCCACGACGCCGTACCACAAGAAATCATCCATTACCAAGTGCCAAACTCTACACCGATGGAATTTCACAATGGCGCAGCCATTAACAAGAGCAAGAATGCATACATACCGTAGGGGAAATCCTTGTTCTTCCGCCACTGGATCTCGAAGTGGTCACCGGGGCGGAGGTCCTCCAGGCAGGCCGAGGCATGAAGGTCCTGCGCCGGCACAGTGAAGAAGGGTCCCCCGGTGCCGCAGGTGTCGTTCCTCTGGTCGGTGGCGAACGCGACGGCGACCGAGGCTGCGAGAGCCGGCGAGGTACAGGCGGAGGAATGGCACGTAGAAGCCATGGACCGCGGAGGCGGAGGAAGGGCCCCGCTGCTCCGCCCCTAACCCCTCCTTCATCTGCCACTGCGTGGGCGTGGTTGTAGAGGACGGCGGTGGCGGATCTGGGCGCCGCCTGAGCAGCTTGGGAAGGGGAGAGGGTGCAGGCAGCAGCAGTGCGCTGATGCGAGAGAGCCCGGGGTTGGAGAAGAGGAGGACGGCGGCGGCGGGGTTGGGGGAGAGGAGTTGGTCGGTGGTGAGGCTGGGGCTTGGGTTGGGGAATCGGGAGAGGAGGAGGAGGAAGTTTGGCAGGGTTGGGGCGGGATGGTGAGCGCTGTGACTGGGATGGGGAAAGAGGGGCCGGCGGTGGAGGGACGTCGTCGTCGATCTGGATTCTGGATTGGGGAGAGAGGGAGACATAGGCAGCGACAAAGGGACGTCGTCATCGATCTGGATTCTGGATCGGGGAGAAAGAGGCGGCGGCAGGTGTGTTCTCGGGGAGAGGGGGAGAGAGAGGCGGCCGGGGGTTGCTAGGGTTTTGTTTGGGCTGCTGAGACCAAGTGAGAGACGTTGGATTCGCCAAGTGTGGACGGTCCAGATTGGCTAAGGGGGTGATCCATGAGAACAGTCCTGATTGGTTCGAAAAGTCTGTGATTTAAAATAGTTTCCAAGTGCTAAAAATAGAGTGATTTTGTGAAGCAGCTATCAAAAATATTTTGCAAAAGGGCACCACACAAATTTTCACTAGACTTATACCACATTTTATGGATGAGCACCAATTTGTATGCATTTCGGATCTTTCTAGCTATATTTAATCATTTTTCGAGTGCCTAAAAGGAGGTTTTTTTGTGAAGGACCTCCCAAATAATTGTTGCAAAATTGGACCAAATCATTTTTCTAAAATACTAGGACATATTTAATGCACAATTGACTAAATGGTTCGGTGTAAAAAGTATTGAGTCACCTCTCATGAAAAAGACAAATTTCCGCCGATTCAGTTGGAAGCGGGTCAGATTTTAACTGTAGCTGCCTTGTAGTTTGCTCTTTATTTTTTCCAAAAATCATTTCTAGGTACGTAAGTATCTATTTAATCAGAGAAACACCAAAAAAATTCCAAGATTCAACCACTATCTAGGAACGGTCATTCCCGCCGTTTTGACCGCATTTTGAAACGGGCATAAAAAATTCAAAAAAAATCAAAAAATTGGGAAACCTTCGCATTGTGTCATTATATGTGGCCAAGTTCCCAGGAAAAATAATAAACTTGTAATACGGCAATTATTTTAAAAAAGTGTTCTCAGAAACGAGCTATCACGTATGGAGATCAATGACTTTCAAGCCAAATTATCAATCTCATGGCCACATTCATGGCATAGTTTGTTCAAATGATCTTATATTGTGCACAAGGGTGCATATTGGAATGGCAAACAATGTTGCCTAAGGAAGTTTCTATTTTCTTTGGACGAAAAATTCATTTTTCATTTTTCGAGTGCCCAAAAGGATGTTTTTTGTGAAGGACCTTCCAAATAATTGTTGCAAAATTGTACCAAATCATTTTTATAAAATACTAGGGCATATTTAATGCACAATTGACCAAATGGTTGGGTGCAAAAAGTTTTGATCCACCTCTCGTGAAAAAGACAAATTTCCACTGATTCAGTTGAAAGCGGGTCAAATTTGAACTGCAGCTACCTTGTAGTTTGCTCTTTATTTTTTCCAAAAATCATTTATAGGTACGTAAGTATCTATTTAATCAGAGAAATACCAAAAAAATTCCAAGATTCAACCACTAGCTAGGAACGGTCATTCCTGTTGTTTTGACCGCATTTTGAAACAGGCATAAAAAATTCAAAAAAAATCAAAAAAATTGGAAACCTTCGCATTGTGTCATTACATGTGGCCAAGTTCCCATAAAAAATAACAAACTTGTAATACGGCAATTGTTTTAAAAAAGTGTTCTCAGAAACGAGCTATCACATATGGAGCTCAATGGCTTTCAAGCCAAAGGATCAATCTTATGGCCACATTCATGGCATAGTTTGTTAAAATGATCTCATATTGTGCACAAGGGTGCATATTGGAATGGAAAACAATGTTGCCTAAGGAAGTTTTCATTTTTCTTTGGACGAAAAAACCATTTTTCATTTTTCGAGTGCCCAAAAGGAGGTTTTTTTGTGAAGGACCTCCCAAATAATTGTTGCAAAATTGGACCAAATCAAATTTTTAAAATACTAGGACATATTTAATGCACAATTGACAAAATGGTTGGGTGCAAAAAGTTTTGATCCACCTCTCGTGAAAAAGACAAATTTCCATCGATTTACTTGGAAGCGGGTCAAATTTGAACTGCAGCTGCCTCATAGTTTGCTATTTATTTTTTCCAAAAATCATTTCTAGTTACATAAGTACCTATTTAATCAGAGAAACACCAAAAAAATTCAAGGTTCAACCACTAGCTAGGAACGGTCATTCGCGCCGTTTTGACCGCATTTTGAAACGGGCATAAAAAATTCAAAAAAATCAAAAAATTGGGAAACCTTCGCATTGTGTCATTATATGTGGCCATGTTCCCAGGAAAAATAACAAACTTGTAATACGGCAATTATTTTAAAAAAGTGTTCTCAAAATCAAGCTATCACGTGTGGATATCAATGGCTTTCAAGCCAAATGATCAATCTTATGGCCACATTCATGGCACAATTTGTTCAAATGATCCCATATTGTGCACAAGGGTGTATATTGGAATGGCAAACAATGTTGCCTAAGGAAGTTTTCATTTTCTTTGGATGAAAAAACCATTTTCCATTTTTCGAGTGCCCAAAAGGAGGTTTTTTTGTTAGGGACCTCCCAAATAATTGTTGCAAAATTGGACCAAATAATTTTTATAAAATACTAGGCCATATTTAATGCACAATTGACAAAATTGTTGTGCGTCAAAAGTTTTGATCCACCTCTGGTGAAAAAGACAAATTCCCGCCGATTCAGTAGGAAGCGGGTCAAATTTGAACTGCAGCTGCCTCATAGTTTACTATTTATTTTTTCCAAAAATCATTTATAGTTACATAAGTACCTATTTAATCATAAATACATGGTTTGATGGCGATACGTCGAGGTTTAGGCGGTGGCCAAGGCCCCCAACTCTAGAGCTCGTAAACTCGCATGCCCGACGCGTGGTCACCGCGTGACTGTGGCATTGCCATGTGTTTTGGGCAGCCTAGGCATGTCTAGTGGGTTGGGCACTCCCAGGGTAGGTTCTAGGAAGAAAATTACAACATAAGATTCTCACGAGGAGACCGATCGATGCTCAAACATGAATTAGCAGCCAAGTGTTTGATTAACGGTATGGGAAATGCACATGGCCAATGGGCGTGAGTTTTTGCTGAGGATGATCATCTACTAAGAAGAATGTCTTTGCAAATTTTCAGATCAAAAGGAGGATCCTAGGTGGTACTTGCTTTGCAAAGTACTACACTGGACAGAAATATGAATGTTGAAGTTGGGCTCAAAATAATGAATGGATTGAGCTAAAATTTGGTGGAGGATCGTTATTTGGGCATTGGAAAGCACCGTAGAAAATTGATACCATTTGGACATGCCAAAGTGGTACTTCCTTCACAATGCTCATCTACGGATAGAAACTTGGGAAAACTAGTGAGAGAAATTGGATGAATGAAATGAGCTCAAATTTGGTGTAGGTAAGTTACATAGGTATGGTTATGCCTTGGTAGATTTTCAGATCATTTGGGTAAGCCTAGCTAGTACTTACTTCACAAAGCTTCTCTCGAGGTAGAAACTTTGAAAATTTCCTGAGAAAGATTGACTAGGAAAATGGAGCTGAATATTATCATGTGGCAATGATTTGGGTATGGAAGAGTGCCCAAAGAGTTTGAGGTTAATAGGAGGGGTCTAGATAAAACTTGCTTTGCAACATGCCAATTTGGCCATAAAATATAAATTGAACCTGGGCTCACATAGATAATTTTCCTGAGCTGCAATTTAGAGGAGGGTGATAATTTGGGCATACGAAGAAACTGTATAAATTTCATGTCATTTGGATATATAAAAAAGGTACTTCCTTCATAATGCTCCTAGGTGGACAAAAACTTTGGAAATTTGCCGAGGAAGATTTGCTAGGCAAGTGGAGCTAAATTTTGTCATGCGGTAATGATTTGGATAGGAAAGAGCCCAAAAATTCCGAGGTCAATCAAGAATATATATATATAGCACTTCCTTCATAAAGTGTTGTCGTGAACAGAATAGGAAAATGAATATTGTTGAATTAGTTTTGAACTAGGCAAGGAAGGATTTTTACATATTTGATGAAGATATGACCCAAAGAATTTATGAGATTTTTTTGGGAATTTTGGGAATGACAAAAATATAGGTTGCTTCACAACCTAGGGGGAAAACTGCCACATGGACATGACACATAGGCAAAACTGATGAGGTGGCGCCTAGTCATAACAACCCACCATAATTGACAAGGTTATGACCATCTATATTGGTCATGATCAGCTAGAAATAAGGCAGCAGACCAGTGCTATCTGCTTTATGACCATTTCGTGTAAGGAAATTATGACCTTTCTGACCAAAATGGTCGTTATAGTTTAGGTTTTGGAGCCCCCCGAACAACTTTTGACCAATTGGTCTGAAATGGTCATAGATCTATGACCAATTCTTCCAGGGTCACTAACAGAAGGTCACAAGTTGACATATTTCTTGTAGGGTTTATCCCCGAACACCCCAGCACTAGCAACACGGGGGCAGAAGCCGACGACTCCCCATCTCTCGGAATTGATAAACAGCCGCACAGAAGGTAATATTTTAAATTCAAACAGCATTGCTTAAGCGCATATGAACAAGTTTTCAGCGCACAGGACAAAACGAGCGAGTTTTATTCAAAAATTACATCCATAAAACATTCATCTGCCACAAGGCGGGCACCCTTCAGAACATCCTTATAATAATTCTCGGCCTTGCAATGCTCTTTCCCCGGCGGTGGCCCGTCCTTCACAAGCTTCTCAGCATCCAGCTTGCCCCAGTGCACCTTCGCACGGGCAAGAGCCCTATGGGCACCTTCAATGCAGACGGAGCGCTTGATGACTTCGAGCCTTGGACAGGCCTCCACCAGCCGCCGCACCAGCCCGAAATAGCTCCCAAGTTGAGCCTCTCTAGGCCACAACCGAACTATGAGGCCCTTCATGGCATGTTCGGCCGCCTTGTGGAGCTTGACCAGTTGCTTCAACTGGTCGCTCAGGGGCACGGGGTGTCCGGCCTCAGCGTACTGAGACCAGAACACCTTCTCCATTGAGCTGCCCTCCTCGGCTCGATAGAATGCGGCGGCATCAGATATACTCCGGGGAAGATCTGTGAACGCGCCTGGAGAACTCCCGATTCGGGTAAGTAACAAGTAACTCACGCTTATGTGTTTACTTTGCATAAAAAAATGCCTTACCTGCCGCTATCTTCTTCACCTCATCCAACTCCTGGAGGGTCTTCTGGAATTCGGCCTTGGCAGACTTGGCACTTTCAGTAGCCGCCGCGAGCTCGGACGCTCGCGTCCTTGAGTCACGCTCCAAACTCTCATGTTTTTCCATGAGAGCCTGGAGCTCTTGCCGCACCTTGCCAACCTCGGCCTCATACTTTTCTCGCTCAGTGCACTCCGCGGTCGACCTCTTCTCGGCCTCGAGCAGCGCTTGCTTCAGGGTCGCCACCTTAGACGTGGCCCCTACAATAGCCACGATACTCCTGTCATTTTTCGTAATTGCACCTTTTTATACACATTTATACAAGGTATTTCTTACCTTCACTGTCCTCGAGCTGCTTCTTGGCACGTCCAAGCTCTTGCTCGGACCGCTCGAGGTCCTGCTTTAGCACGTCCACTTCCGTAGTCAGTGCGGCGAACGCCAGCAGGGAAGCCTGCACACGCATATTGACTTCTTTTTGTTAGACTCCTGCGAATTTTATTTGATCCTCTATTCGGCATTTCTTCCCGAACGCCAAACAGAGCATCAGGGGCTACTGTCTATGCGGTAATGTTATTTACACATTCTTTACTTACCTCAAAGCCTGTTAAAAGGCTTGTACAAGCTTCAGTCAGTCCGCTCTTGGCGGACTGAACCTTCTGGACTAACGCACTCATAATAGTGCGGTGCCCCTCGTCGAGGCGCCTTGGAGCGCCTCCAACAGATTGTCTGGCGCCTCCGGTTGGACGGAGGTCACCGGCATGGCGGGCTTGCTCCTCTTGGAAGGAGGTCCCCCGCCGGACTCTGGAACCTTTGAAGGTTCCGGAGTGGTGTCCGGCCTAGGGCCGGACTTGGAGCCCTGGGGGGTTTCGTCCCCTTTACTCCTGGTGTCTGGGAGGTCGCCTTGCGGCGCCTCCAGGACCACCTCCTCCCGGATTGGAACCTGTTGGGACAACACTTCAGTGTCATCCATAGGGCGGGGGGAGGAAGCCGTCGACAGCAAGTTCACGTCCACGAGTCCAGTGAGCCGCTCGACGACGCACCGAGCCGGTCTTTGGGTGGGTTGCATAAACATATTTGACATAAGGGAAAGCTGTGCGATAATCGAATACTATGAAATCACTCCGGTATCCGGATACTTACGATTTCGCCAGGGGCTTGGCCCTGGGCGGCCACTCCTCTTCGCCGTCGTCGGCGTTGGTGGAGTAGTCCGGAGGATGGGTTCTCCCCTTCTTGGACCCTTCGGCCTCCCCAGTTGGGGCGGCCTTCCTTTTCTTCCCTTCCCCCGCTGGAGGGGGGTCTCTTCTTCCTCCTCCTCACCTTCGTGGGAGGAGTGCGTCTTGGATTCGTCGGATGATGAATCCGACACCTCCGGGCGTCGGGCACTCTTTCGAGTCCCCGTGGCCTTCTTCTTGGCCTTCTTCTCCGGCACCACATAGGGTGCTGGAACCAGCAGCTTCGCCAATTGAGCGTCCGCTAGGCCTTCGGGCAAAGGAGCCGGACAGTTGATCTGTCCGGACGTCACCTGCCAATCCTGTCAAAGGAAAGGGAGCTTAGATCCCGCATGGAGTCAAACTATGAAACACTGATACCCTGTAAAAGGAAAAACAAACAGCTTACCGCAAGAGCGTGACGCTGTGCACTGAATCCGCGATCCTCAGTAGCGGATGCCGGAGCCACGGCGCCCTTGAAAAGCACCTTCCGGGCATCTTCGTACGTCGTGTCGAAGAGCCTGCTCAAAGTTTGGTGCCGTGCCGGGTCGAACTCCCACAGGTTGAAAGCCCGTTGTTGGCACGGGAGGATCAAGCGGATGAGCATAACCTGGACTACGTTGACAAGTTTGAGCTTCTTGTCCACCAGGGTTTTGATGCATGTTTGGAGTCCGGTCAGCTCTCCTTTTTTACCCCACGACAGGCCTGTCTCTTTCCAGGATGTGAGCCTCATTGGAGGTTCGGGCCGGAACCCAGGGGGTGCGACCCGTTCGGCGTTGCGCGGCTCGGTGATGTAAAACCACCCCGATTGCCACCCCTTCAGGGTCTCCACAAAGGAGCCCTCGAGCCATAGGTCGTTGGCCATCTTGCCCACCATGGCTCCTCCGCACTCCGCCTAGTTGCCGCGCACCACCTTCGGCTTGCCGTTGAAAGTCTTGAGCCATAGGCTGAAATGGGGGCAGATGTGGAGGAAAGCCTCGCACATGACGATAAACGCCGAGATGTTGAGGACAAAATTCGGGGCCAGATCGTGGAAATCCAGGCCGTAGTAGAACATGAGCCCCGGGACAAATGGATGGAGAGGGAAGCCCAGTCCGCGGAGGAAATGGGGGAGGAACACCACCCTCTCATGAGGCCTAGGGGTGGGGATGAGCTGCCCCTTTTCGGGGAGCCGGTACGCGATGTCGTTAGACAGGTATCCGGCCTTCCTCAGCTTTTTGATATGTCCCTCCGTGACGGAGGAGACCATCCACTTGCCTCCCGCTCCAGACATGGCTGGAGAAGGTTGAGGTGAGGAGTGCGGACTTGGGCGCTGGAGCTCGAGTGCGTAAGAATGGATAGGCGAAGGAGGAAGAAGGCGTAGGTGAAAAGGTGGATCTTTATCCCCTTATATGGGTGGACACAACTACATGTCCCCACCAGCCTAGTAAAACTCGCTTATCTCCCAAGCGCCGTAATCAAAGGCACGATTGGGTTACCCACGCCCGTATTGATGAGAATCCCGGAATAAGGGGACACGATCTCTGTTTTAACAAGACGTGCCAAGGGAACTGCCTCGCATAACGCGCTGAGATGGGATAGTAAAACGGTTCGAATAAAAGCTTGGCCGTGGTGTGATGTCACACTATAGGATACGTCAGCAGATTAGATTTGTGTAAGTATTATTCTCTCTATGGCAATATTTGGAAACTTATTTTGCAGAGCCGGACACTATCTTTGTGCTCGAAATCTTCTATGAAGTACTTGGAGGAGGAACCCTCCTTGCAATGCCGAAGACAATCTGCGCGCCGGACTCGTCATCATTGAAGACTGGTTCAGGGGCTACTGAGGGAGTCCTGGATTAGGGGGTGTCTGGATGGCCGAACTATACCTTCAGCCGGACTCCTGGACTATGAAGATACAAGATTGAAGACTCCGTCCCGTGTCCGGAAGGGACTTTCCTTGGCGTGGAAGGCAAGCTTGGTGATGCGGATATTTAGATCTCCTACCATTGTAACCGACTCTATGTAACCCTAACCCTACCGGTGTCTATGTAAACCGGAGGGTTTTAGTCCGTAGGACAACATACACATCAACAATCATACCATAGGCTAGCTTCTAGGGTTTAGCCTCCTCGATCTCGTGGTAGATCTACTCTTGTACTACCCATATCATCAATATTAATCAAGCAGGACGTAGGGTTTTACCTCCATCGAGAGGGCCCGAACCTGGGTAAAACTTCGTGTCCCTTACCTCCTGTTACCATCCAGCCTAGACGCACAGTTCGGGAGCCCCTATCCGAGATCCGCTGGTTTTGACACCAACACTACCCCTCCAAACAAAGCCGGCGACTTTAATCCTTCTTATGTGTTATGCCGTGCTAGTGATGGACATGTTTATGCCAAATTTGTTGGTTCTCCCTATGAATACATTGAATGGTCTTTTTGGGTTCCTAAGACCCTTGTTACTAACATCAAAGGACCCATTACAAAATGGGTACCTAAAACCAAGCATTAATCTCTTGTAGGTGTTTGCTTCCGGTGGGGGATCATGGTTGCTCGATAGTGGAGCTACAAATCATATGACCAGAAGCAAGGACTTGGTGGTGGACGTGCACAAGATTTCCTCTATGCCCACCAATATCGAATGGGGTGATGCCTCGTCCTCTAAGGTATTGGGACTCGGCAAGGTTGTCATTTCTCATGATCTCACGATCGAGAAGGTCATGCTTGTAGAGTCCCTTGCATAAAATTTACTTTCCGTTCGTCAACTTGCAATCATGGGCTTTGCCACCTTCTTTGATATTGATACCGTGGCCCTCTTGTGGAGCAAGACTCTTAAAGTAGCCTTTGCTGGGCATGTCGAGAACGGACTATATGTGATTAACTTTTCGGAGCGACTCACTAAGACTGCGACATGCCTAATGGCTAAAGTTGATGTCGGATGGCTTTGGCATCACCGTCTAGCCCATGTCAATATGAGATCTTTGCAAAGTCTTCTCAAGGGGGACCATGTCCGTGGACTAACAAATGTTAGTTTTGCTAAAGATCGTGCTTGCAGTGCTTGTATCGAAGGAAAGCTACATGAGA
Source organism: Triticum monococcum (assembly GCA_034509565.1). NCBI lineage: Eukaryota > Viridiplantae > Streptophyta > Magnoliopsida > Poales > Poaceae > Triticum > Triticum monococcum. Next base: position 56,921,427 of record CM067846.1, on the reverse strand, counting down.
AGGCTCACCCTCCCACGACTATCATTTACTCAAAGAGGCCTTTGGAGCTCCTTCACATGGATCTCTTTGGGCCTCCATCCTTCGATAGTCTTGGGGGTAGGAAGTATTGCTTGGTGATTGTGGATGACTACTCAAGATACACTTGGGTGTATTTCTTCAAGAGGAAGAGCGAGACCCAACAAACCGTCATTGACTTTGCAAATGAAGCACAACGTCAACACAATGCAAAGATCTTGACAATAAGAAGTGACAACGGCACCGATTTCAAGAACTACACCTTGGATGAGTTTCTTAGTGATGAGGGGATCAAGCATCAATACTCCACACCTTACACCCCTCAACAAAACGGTGTTGCGGAGAGGTGCAGCAAGGACCATGATGGCGGAGTTCAAGTCTCCATACAACTTTTGGGCCGAAGCCATCAACACCGCGTGTCATGCATCCAATCGGCTCTACCTCCGCAAGGGCTTGAACAAGACTCCATATGAGATACTCACCGGTAACAAGCCCAACCTCAAGTACTTAAGGGTGTTCGGGTGTAAGTGTTTCATTCTCAAGAAAGGTGTTCGGTTGTCTAAATTTGAGGCTAGAGCTTATGAGGGCATATTTGTTGGTTATGCTACAAACTCTCATGCTTACTGTGTCCTCAATAATCCACGGGACTTATTGAGGAGACGTGTAACATGGAGTTTGATGAGAATAACGGCTCGCAAGTGGAGAAAAGTGGCACTTGTGATGTAGGTGACGAAATTCCTCCCCAAGCCATAAGAAGAATGGGTGTTGGCTTTATCCTACCCATTGAGGAACCCCTTGTGGCCGAAGGAGAAGGACAAAGCTCCACTCAAGTGGAGCCATCACCAACCCAAGTCCCACACGCTTTCGAAGAACAACATGAAGGCTCTCGTCCTCAAGAACATGACCAAGTGCAAGATCACGCTCAAGACGGTGTTGACACATCAAGTGATGCCCAAGGTCAAGTTCTCTCCTTCGAACAAGTTCAAGAACAAGAACAGGCTCAAGACGACGCCCAAGATGATCAAGTGACCACTCCTCGTCTCACTCCCGAGGAGGAATTAGAGCGTCGTGCCGCCAAGGTTGCTTCCAAGCTCTCCAACAAGGATCATCTCATGATGAATGTGCTTGGAAGCTTAAGAAAGGGGGTAAGCACTTGTAGACAATTAGCAAATTATTGTGAGCATCACGCGTTTGTCTCTTGTGTGGAACCCCACAAGGTCTATGAGGTGCTAGAAGATCTGGATTGGCTCAATGCCATGCATGAAGAACTCAACAACTTCGAGCGCAACAAAGTGTGGAGATTGGTACCAAGACCGACGGGGAATCACAATGTCATTGGAACCAAGTGGATATTTAAGAACAAGCAAGATGCCCATGGGATTATCATTCGCAACAAGGCTCGTTTGGTAGCACAAGGCTACTCCCAAGTCGAGGGTATCGACTATGGCGAAACCTTTGCTCCCGTTGCTCGTCTTGAATCTATTCGCATGTTGATTGCTTATGCTTGTCGTCATAACTTTAAGTTACAACAAATGGATGTGAAGAGTGCTTTTCTTAATGGTCCCATTAATGAATTGGTTTATGTCAAGCAACCCCCCGGGTTCAAGGATCCCTACTTTCCCGATAATGTGTATCAACTCGATAAGGCACTCTATGGCCTTAAACAAGCCCCACGTGCGTGGTATGACCACCTTACCGAGTTGTTACAAGACCGTGGTTTTGAAGTTGGGCTAATCGACCCCACTCTTTTTACTAAGAAGGTCAAAGGGGAGTTGTTTGTGTGCCAATTATATGTTGATGATATCATCTTTGGTTCCCCTAACAAAGCTTTCAATGAAGAATTTGCCACTCTCATGACCTCAAAGTTCGAGATGTCTTCCATGGGAGAGTTGAAGTTCTTTCTAGGGTTCGAAGTGAAGCAAAGAAGAGAAGGAACCTTCATCAACCAAGCCAAATATACTAAGACATGCTCAAGAGATTCAAGCTAAGTGATGTCAAGCCGGCTTCCACTCCAATGCCCACCAAGTGCCAACTTGACATAAATCCCAATGGTAAAGCGGTGGATCAAAAGGTATATCGCTCCATGAGAGGCTCCTTGCTCTACCTTTGTGCATCTAGACCGGATATCATGTTGAGTGTGGGAATTTGTGCACGGTTTCAAGATGCACCTAAGGAAAGCCACTTTGTGGCGGTCAAGCGAATCTTATGATATTTGGCTCATACCACAAACTTTGGCTTATGGTACCCAAGAGGAGCAAATTTCAAGCTTATAGGATATTCGGATTCCGATTGGGTGGAAGACAAAGTGGATAGGAAGTCCACTTCCGGAGGGTGCCAATTCCTTGGTTGCTCTTTAGTAAGTTGGTCTTCTAAGAAGCAAAGTTGTGTGTCTCTCTCGTCCACCGAAGCGGAGTATGTGGCGGCCGGTAGTTGTTGTGCACAACTCTTATGGATGAGGCAAACTTTAAAGGATTACGGTGTCATTTGTGACAAAGTGCCTCTTTGGTGTGACAATGAAAGTGCCATCAAGATTTCCCTCAACCCGGTGCAACACTTCAAGATGAAGCATATTGAGATTCGGTATCACTTCATCTGGGATCACATTAGGCGAGGAGAGATCGAACTCAACTATGTCAACACTCATGATAACCTTGCAGATATCTTCACGAAGCCTTTGGATGAAGCAAGATTCCGCGAGTTAAGGCATGAGCTAAATATCATCAATTCAAGCAATGTTGTTTGAGCCCTTGCACACCCCACTATACTCAACGTGTTGTCTTGTTTAGGTGTAGGCATGGACATAGGGGGGGTGTTGTTCTCTCAATGAACTCTCCCTTCCCCCCATTATGCATAAATTGATCACCTCTTTCACATTAGCCACTTTTGATGGTAATTGTGCTTCAAAGACGAGTTTTGGTCATGGGCCCAAGGATAATTCTTCGCGGTGCCATACCAATTGACTCAAACATAGGTGGCTCTGGCCACCATCCTCTCTTGGGGAGGTTGGAGTTAGCTTTTTGTTCTCGTGTTGTTTTCTCTCGTTCTTTCTTTGCTCTTTGCATTGTGTTCTCCTAGGGTGTTGTTTCTCTCCTGTTTTGTGCTCTTTCTTCCCCTCCTCGGATTGCACTCATTTGATCTTGGCTTGGGCATAGGTGGTCGGGCGGTACAACTGGGATCACGGGCGGTTCTACCACTGGTACCTGGTTGTGCCATCCCAATGGGTCTCCGTTCGGTGCTTGGGCGGTTCCACCGCTCAAACCCATGGTAACCTACGTCCGGAACTACTGGTGGACGTCGGGCGGTACTACCGCTGCCTTCCAAGCACCGAAAGTATTGCCTCCAACCACCGGTCTGTACCAGACGAGCGGTACAACCGCTCCCCGGAGCGGTACTACCGGGGCGTGTCTACGGGCCTATATATACTCGACGGGGCTGAAGGGTTTTCTTTTTCCCTTCGCCCTCATTCCTCCTCTCTGTGCCCTAGCCGCCGGCCCTCTTTGCCCCTGCCCCGGAGTGCGTCTCGCGCTTCGGATCCTTGGGCTCTCTGTGGATTCTCTCCGTGGAGGCCTCCCGATCTCTTCCCATGGATGGTGGTAATGCCTTGTGTTCTTTGCTCCTAGATCTTTCTAGGGTTCTTCCTTTGTCTAGGGCATTACTTAACTTTCAATGATTAGTGTTTGAACTATGGAGTAGAAGAGATCTTTGTTTGCCTCCTGTCTTGTTTGCAGCACTTAGAATTCAGAATATTACTTGTGTGATTAGTACGCCTCGGTTAGATCTATCTCCCCTGGTAGTGCCACTGTCAGCGGTTCTACCGCCCCTACGGGCGGTACAACCGCTGGAGCGGTACTACCGGCGGAGGATCCGGTACAACCGGAGTATATCAACCACCCAGCACTGTTCTATCTTCTCTGTTGCCGTAACATGTTCCTTTTCTGCTAGTATGTGCAATCCTCTCATCCTTGTTGGGTTTTGTGTGCTCTTTTCGTGTGTGTGCTCAGGTGGCTCTAGTTCTCGCTCTGCTCCTCGCAGGACCAAGAAGAGGGCACGAAGGACCATGCGCCCGGTTGTGTCTGATGATGAAGAATAAGTTGTGATTCCCACCAAGCCCACTCGTCGTGAAAACTCTGCAGCTGCTAAGCAACATGTGGTTAGGCCGTTGCATCGTTGGAAATCCAAGGAATGGGAAGCCTTCCGATCGAGGAATCCGTATGAGGTTCCCATTGCTCCTCGTTGGACCACTGTTCAGTTCCGGAATGAGATGCAAGTGCGGATTGTTCATGAACTCTTTGAGCACAACAAGAACAGATATGCCAAGCAGTGGACAATTGATCTTGACCATTGGAGGAACAACCTGGAGTATTTTGGTGAGGAGCTGGCTCTCTGCGAGGAGTTTGATCTTGTCAAGCTCATGTCAGTCAACTGTGACTTTGATGTTCAACTCATCCATCAGTTCTATGCCACGGTTCATTTTGGGGAAGATGACGCGCGCACTCTCACCTTCATGTGTCGTGATGAATTGTTTCAAGTTCCCTGGAGGGCATTCTGCAATGCTATTGGGTACGAGGATATCGGTCTGGAAGGAAGGGGTGGCATTCGTCCTCATGGCCTTCCTGAGTCCATGCCTAAGGAGAAGCTTGCCCCTCTGTACATTTGGGGCCGTGGGATTATTGGAGAATCCAAGGATTTGGAGAAGGTCTATGACATCATGCACCGAGTGTTCCACAATGTGCTCTTGCCCAAGGTGGGCAATCAAGATGAGATTCATGGTTATCTAGTTGATTTGATGGTTTCTATGAAGACCATGGTGGGGACAGGGGCAACGTTTGATGTGTCCAATTGGATGTGGCATGAGATGTACAACATGGTCATCTACCATAAAGTCCCAATCTATGCTCCATTTTGTCATGTGCTTTCTGAACTCTGTGTGGGCTGTTCGTCGTCCTGGAGAGCTCCTCACTTCTCCAGACAACCTCACTGTTCATGAGGTCAAGCTCCTTAAGAAGAAGAAGCATGCCGAGCCTCGCTTCCCTGCCAATGCTCCTGAGGATGTCTATGCTACTTCTGACGATGAGGACTTTGAGATGGAGCCAGGGGTCAAGCCCTCATGGGTGGCCAAGCTCACTGCCAAGGTGAAGAAGACCTTTTGTCTCTAGGCTGACATCCAGAAGAGGATGTATGAGGCACATGTCAATGAGAAGCTTGCACGACGTCGCCAAATTGCAATGATGAAGCACCTCAACATGCCGGTTCAGAGTGGCTCTGAGAAGAGCATCACCCCGGAGGAGCGTTGGATATCTACCCATAGCACCTGGACTGATGATGAAGCCCCTCCCCAGCCATCCTCCTCATTTGCAGCAGCTCACAATGCCATGGAAGAATCCGATCACGACGACGATGACGACTCTGATGATGAGGATCCAGATGCGACCGAGGAGTCAGAGAAGGATGCCTGAGCTTTGGGACGCTAGCTTCGCTCTTTTCCTTTTTGGTGTCTTGATGCCAAAGGGGGAGAGGGTTCTATAGGTCTCGGGGATTTGCATGGGTTTTTCTTTTTCTCGTTTTCTCGTGTTGGTCCTTGTTCATGGACTTGTTTCGTTCCTTGCTGTGTGTGAGACTTGTTACTCCTGTTACCTTTCCGGTCATCGGTCTTTATCGTTATTATTGCACTCTAAGTATTATATTGTCTCTCTTTTTTATGCTCAGAGTGGTGAGTCTATAAAATCTAGGGGAAGTCTAGTCTTGAAAGTGTGTCCATGCTTTCTAACAGCTAGTTCCTATTGGGGCACATATTCAGGGGGAGTTCCGTCTAGATTTCATTGACTTATCTCTTGCAAATCGTGTTGTTGTCATCATCCACCAAAAAGGGGGAGATTGAAAGGGCATTTCCCAATTTATGTTTTGGATGATGATGACAACCCTTTGTTGGTCTAATTGTGTGCTATATGTTTCAGGTTCTCGATGCTTAGGCTTACATCGGATTGCTATTGCCTCTCGTAGGAAAAGATCGAAGACGTGTCCTCTACGCTTTTATTTTCTTTGCTCATAGAGTACCCATACTATCAAGAGGGAATCCTCATTAGGAAGCTCTGGGGGAATCTTTTCACGTACACTTTCCTCACCCCTCATTTGTCTTCCTCAGTTGTGAGAGAGAGTGTTCCCCCTATCTTTCCTTCTGTTTTCTGCTCTTCCCAGCGGTTGTACCGCCCCCTGGAGCGGTTGTACCGCTGGACCTTGTCGCTCTCCAGCTTTTACCGAGCGGTTGTACCGCTGCCTTCGGGAGGTGGTACTGCTACCTTGCTCAACAAATGCTAGGGCGGTGGTTCTGGCCATGCACCGCTCAAGTACCGCTCAAGGTTCTGTTTGATGCGGTTCTCGGGTGGTGGTGGCCCGGTCGATCCGGTCGATCCTCGTTGACCGGTACCACCAGTGGTCTGAGTGGTTCTTCCGCTCAGAACTTTGCCGTCCAAGAGCTCAAGGCCATGCGGTTGTTCCGGTCTTGCACCGCTCAAGTACCGGTCTCGTCTCTGTTCTGAGGCGGTAGTTGTGCGGTGGCTGGGCGGTTGGTCCGGTCATTTTTCTTAACCGGTACTACCGCCCAGTGGCCTGGTTGTACCGCCTGGTAGGGTTCTGCAGCTACACCGTGAGTCCCGGATGTACCGGGACAAGGACCGGTTGTACCGCTGCGGGGCTGAAAATGTAGCAACGGCTGGATTTTTAGGGTTGCTATATAAGAGTGTTTCTCCCACCTACCACTCTCACCTTTGACCTCTCTCACTCCACCATTAATGCACGTCAAGCTCTCTTGCCCGATCTCTCTCCCTAGCCACTCAAACTTGTTGATTTGCTAGGGATTGAAGGAGAAGACCTAGATCTACACTTCCACCAAAGGATAATTTCTTCCCCCATACTTTCTTGTGTGGATTTTGTTACTCTTGGGTGTTTGAGCACCCTAGACGGTTGAGGTCACCTCGGAGCCATATTCCATTGTGGTGAAGCTTCGTGGTTTCATTGGGAGCCTCCAATTAAGTTGTGGAGAGAGCCCCAACCTTGTTTGTAAAGGTTCGGTCGCCGCCTTCAAGGGCACCAATAGTGGAATCACGGCATCTTGCATTGTGTGAGGGCGTGAGGAGAATACAGTGTCCCTAGTGGCTTCTTGGGGAGCATTGTGCCTCCACACCGCTCCAACGGAGACGTACTTCCCTTCAACGGGAAGGAACTTCGGTAACACATCCTCGTCTTCACCGTCTCCACTCTTGGTTATCTCGTGCCTTTACTTGTGCAAGATTATTTGTGTTATATCTCTTGCTTGCTTGTGTTCCTATCCTTGCTGCATCATATAGGTTGCTCACCTAGTTGCATATCTAGGCAACCTACTTTGATGCAAAGTTTAAATTGTTAAAGAAAAGCTAAAAATTGTTAGTTGCCTGTTCACCCCCCCCCCCCTCTAGTCAACTATATCAATCCTTTCACATAAGTATTGTGACATAATATGTAATAACAGCTCATAATGCAATAAATATCGATATAAAAGCATGATGCAAAATGGACGTATCAGCCACCTTTATAATTCTTTCATACATGTCACTCATGAGTCATTGCACATCCCGGTACACCGCCGGAGGCATTCACATAGAGTCATATTTTGTTCTAAGTATCGAGTTGTAATTTTTCGAGTTGTAAGTAAATAAAAGTGTGATGATCATCATTACTAGAGCATTGTCCCATGTGAGGAAAGGATGATGGAGACTATGATTCCCCCACAAGTCGGGATGAGACTCCGGACGAAAGAAAAAAAAGGCCATAAAAAGAGAAGGCCCAAAAAAAGAGAGAAAAAGAGAGAGAGAGAGAGAGAGAGAGAGAGAGAAAAGAGAGAGAGAGAAAGAGAGAAGGGACAATGTTACTATCCTTCCACCACACTTGTGCTTAAAAGTAGCACCATGATCTTCATGATATAGGGTCTCCTATGTTGTCACTTTCATATACTAGTGGGAATTTTACATTATAGAACTTGGCTTGTATATTACAATGATGGGCTTCCTTAAAATGCCCTAGGTCTTCGTGAGCAAGCGAGTTGGATGCACACCCACTTAGTTCTTTTATTGAGCTTTCATACACTTATAGCTCTAGTGCATCCGTTGCATGGCAATCCCTACTCACTCACATTGATATCTATTGATGGGAATCTCCATAGCCCATTGATACGCCTAGTTGATGTGAGACTATCTTCTCCTTTTTGTCTTCTCCATGACCACAATTCTATTCCACCTACAGTGATATGTCCATGGCTCATGCTCGTATTGCGTGAAGATTGAAAAAGTTTGAGAACATCAAAAGTATGAAACAATTGCTTGGCTTGTCATCGGGGTTGTGCATGATTTAAATATTTTGTGTGGTGAAGATGGAGCATAGCCAGACTATATGATTTTGTGGGGATAACTCTCTTTGGCCATGTTATTTTGAGAAGACATGATTGATTTGCTAGTATGCTTGAAGTATTACTATTTTTATGTCAATATTAAACTTTTGCCTTGAATCTTTCGGATCTGAACATTCATGCCACAATAAAGAAAATTACATTAAGAATTATGCTAGGTAGCATTCCAGATCAAAAATTATGTTTTTATCATTTACCTACTCGAGGACGAGCAGGAATTAAGCTTGGGGATGCTTAATACGTCTCCAACGCATCTATAATTTTTATTATTCCATGCTATTATATTATCTGTTTTGGATGTTTAATGGGCTTTAATATAACTTTTTATATTATTTTTGGACTAACCTATTAGCCAAAGGCCCAGTGCAAATTGCTGTTTTTTTGCCTATTTCAGTGTTTCGCAAAAAAGGAATATCAAACGGAATCCAAACGGAATGAAACCTTCGGGCGAGTTATTTTTGGATCAAACATGATCCAGGGGACTTGGAGTGGACGTCAAGAAAGAATCGAGGAGGCCACGGGGCAGGGAGGCGCGCCCCCACCCTCGTGGGCCCCTCGCAGCTCCACCGACGTACTTCTTCCTCCTATATATACCCATATACCCCAAAAACATCCAGGAGCACCACAAAACCCTATTTCCACCGCCGCAACCTTCTGTGCCCGTAAGATCCCATCTTGGGGCCTTTTCCGGCACTCTGCGGAGGGGGAATCGATCACGGAGGGCTTCTACATCAACACCATATCCTCTCCGATGATGTGTGCGTAGTTTACCACAGACCTTTGGGTCCATAGTTATTATCTAGATGGCTTCTTCTCTCTCTTTGGATCTCAATACAAAGTTCTCCTCGATTCTCTCGGAGATCTATTTGATGTAATTCTTTTTGCGGTGTGTTTGTCGAGATCCGATGAATTGTGGGTTTATGATCAAGATTATCTATGAACAATATTTGATTCTTCTCTGAAATCTTTTATGCATGATTTAAATATATTTGCAAGTCTCTTCGAATTATCAGTTTGGTTTGGCCTACTAGATTGATCTTTCTTGCAATGGGAGAAGTGCTTAGCTTTGGGTTCAATCTTGCGGTGTCCTTTCCCAGTGACAGCAGGGGCAGCAAGGCATGTATTGTATTGTTGCCATCGAGGATAAAAAGATGGGGTTTTATCATATTGCTTGAGTTTATCCCTCTACATCGTGTCATCTTGCCTAATGTGTTACTCTGTTCTTATGAACTTAATACTCTAGATGCATGCTGGATAGCGGTCGATGTGTGGAGTAATAGTAGTAGATGCAGAATTGTTTCGGTCTACTTGTCGCGGACGTGATGCCTATATACATGATCATGCCTAGATATTCTCATAACTATGCGCTTTTCTATCAATTGCTCGACAGTAATTTGTTCACCCACCGTAGAATTTGTTGTCTTGAGAGAAGCCACTAATGAAACCTATGGCCCCCGGGTCTATCTTCCATCATATTATTTTCCTATCAACTTGTTATTTCTATTTTGCAATCTTTATTTTCCAATCTATACAACAAAAATACCAAAAATATTTATCTTATTATTTTTATCAGATCTCACTTTTGTAAGTGACCGTGAAGGGATTGACAACCCCTTTATCGCATTGGTTGCGAGGTTCTTGTTTGTTTGTGCAGGTACGAGGAACTTGTGTGTAGTCTCCTACTGGATTGATACCTTGGTTCTCAAAAACTGAGGGAAATACTTATGCTACTGTGCTGCATCACCCTTTCCTCTTCAAGGGAAAACCAACGCAAGCTCAAGAGGTAGCAGCCACCAGCCCCGGAGGCTTGCGTGGGCCAAGAGTGGGAAGAGACTATCCCCTGAGTGGGCTGGTGCACCTCCCACCAAGGCCCAAGGCACAACAAAGGGGAGAGGAGGGAAACCCTAGGCGCGGATGGGCCTTAGGCCCACCCTAGGACGCGCCCCCCTCTCTCCCCCTTGGTCACCCCCCTCTATCCCATCTAGGGCTGCTGCCCCCCCCCCCCCCTTATCATACACAAAAGTCTCTCTCTCTCTCTCTCGGCACAGCCCTACCTCTCCACCTCCTTGTCTTTCGTAGTGCTTGGCGAAGCCCTGCTCGAGAACCACGCTGCTCCACCACCACCACGCCGGCGTGGTGCTGCTGGAGTTGTCTTCCCCAACCTCTTCCCCCTCCTTGCTGGATCAAGGCGTGGGAGACGTCACCGGGCTGCACATGTGTTGAACGCGGAGGCTCCATTGTTCGGCGCTTAGATCGGAATCGACCGCGATCTGAATCGCTGCGTGTACGACTCCACCAACCGTGTTCTTGCAACGCTTCCGCTTAGCGATCTTCAAGGGTATGAAGATGCACTCCCTCTCTCTCGTTGCTAGTATCTCCTAGATTGATCTTGGTGACACGTAGGAAAATTTTGAATTATTGCTATGTTCCCCAACAAGAGCATGGGGAGTTGGTCATTGAGGATATTTCACTTTAAAATTACATTCATATGACTACTATGTTCAAGATTTCACTTCATTATTAATGTTGATAGATTTCTGGCTCATGATTTTTGTGCTATTTTATATGTTGTTTATCTGAATCAAGGTTTCTTTACTGGTCAATATTTTTAAAACGACCGGTTACAGGATATTTCGTCGGATCCTGAATTTTTTGCTACATGTTTACATAGTTAACATAAAACTCATATTCATATTTTAGCACAAAATGTAGCCCCCTAACCTCGTGGAAGTGCTTTCGACACCGCGGGGTCGACTACCGGCCTTGCCAACGTGATTTTAGTGTTTAAATATTATTTATGCCGTGGTGGGTTAGAGAGGGCTCAAACCCGCTCACTAGGGAGTGGATTGATATGTGTTGACTACTAGAACACAAAGAGATTTGCGAACATAGAGGGTAAAAATGCTATATTTTTTGTTCATAAATGAATTTGAATTCAAAATTTGTTTAAATACTTTCAGGCCAAATAGCCAAAAGTTTTTGAGATTCTTCAGAAACCAATTCTTTTGGCACCTACCTCGAAAATCTGGATCAAGAGAGAAAAAACCTTGGTTCAACCAATAGGTTTTAATTTCAGATTGTACAGTTAGGCTTAAATTTGCCCGGGCTTCACAAAATTTCTGGCTCTGCCCTTGTTGATGAGGTACTTGCTGCAGTAACGTGTTATGGTCCTTGCACTCGACCATGCTTAGATTCAAAGCTTTGACCCATCACCTTCCATATGTTGTATGAAAAAATAACGAAAGCTAATGTTTAGTTCTCTCACCAATTAAAATCAATGACGACCATATTAACCCTGGAGATTAAGAGTTGTACTTGACAATGTATATACTCCACTACTCTAGTCTCCAGGTTCACATGGCGGCGTCTTCTGGAAAGATGTAGGTCCTAAAACAAGGTTTCATGGTAAATCTGATAGTGCCATTTGTAAATGACAAAATATTAATTCTCATCAAGTTTCCGTTGAAGGTAGAAAACTTTCGTGAGGGTGTCTAAAGTAATGGGGGTGTGTAGTATTTTTCTCAAAATATCAAACTCTCCTTATTTGACATGCAACATTCTTGTTGTCATGCTCTCGCCCCATGCAAATGCATTTACCATATTTGATAGTTTAACAAGGGCTACACTAGCATTGTTGTGAAATTTAGCCAGAAAGGAACTTCTGTAGTAAGCGACTCAAGATGTTACCGCGGACTATCAATCTTGGCTTGTATTGTGTAGCCTAGTGTCAGTGTATTCCCTTTGTTTTTTCCTTTCTTTTATATTTTTTTCTTTGGCTGTGCATCCTGAATGTCTTGGCGACATCTTGTGCAGAGGCTGGGTGTAATTGGTATCTGCATGATATTAATATATTCCCCTTTAAAAAAATTCCTTCCAAGCCTAACTATAAAAGCCTAAAAAGTGTTTTCACTATGTTGATGTAAAAACATATGAAAAATGGGAAGATGGGTATGAAAAGGGTTGATTATATAGTACTATGTTGTTCGATAGTACGATACATTATGTGCAGATTTATTAACTCATGTGAACATGTGCAAACACAAGACCTATACCATAAAACATCATCTCTTGTACTTCCGTGTTTATTGTATTAATATTGAGCTACATTGTGATGTCTTCTTGCACATGTATTATACATAAATCATGCTACAAAATAGAAGAACAAGACTCTCTCTCTCTCTCTCTCACGCACACAAATCTCTCCTCCATGAGAGCAAAATGTTAACATAAGTAAACATGTACACATTACCTGTAAAAGATAAATATCATGCACCAATTTAAGAAAATATTGATATAGTTTCATTCCTTCGCGGCATCCTATTGATTTGTGCGATGGGTGTTACCTCTACGGGTTGATACCTTAGTTGCTCATGTGAGGGGAATACATGTAGCTTGCTTCAAACCCTTGCACTTGGATGCCCAACAAGGTTCTATCAAAATAGAATACACTTGTGTCGTCAACATGTTTATTGTTTTTATAGGTGTTTGTAGTATGTTGTTTGACACATACGTATGGTATAAATCACATTACAACATCAAGGGTTCTTTATCTGATGCACGACATTTTTGTTGCCATGCATGCTCTCATGCATTGCAGATGTGATTACCAACATGTAAATGGTATCCTAGTATTAGTTGTTGGGGAACGTAGAAGAATTTTAAAATTTTCTATGCATCACCAAGATCAATCTATGGAGTCATCTAGCAACGAGGGAGAGGGGAGTGCATCTACATACCCTTGTAGATCGCGCGCGGAAGCGTTCAAGAGAACGGGGTTGATGGAGTCGTACTCGTCGTGATCCAAATCACCGATGACCTAGTGCCGAACAGACGGCACCTCCGCGTTCAACACACGTACGGTTGGGAAGACGTCTCCTCAACTTGATCCAGCAAGGGGGAAGGAGAGGTTGATGGTGATCCAGCAGCACGACGGCGTGGTGGTGGAAACTACGGCGATCTCGGCATGGCTTCGCCGAGCACTGCGAGAAGGAGAGGTGTCACGGGAGGGAGAGGGAGGCGCCAGGGGTTAGGGTGCGGCTGCCCTCCCCCCCCCCACTATTTATAGGACCCCTAGGGGGCGACGGCCCTAGGAGATTGAATCTCCAAGGGGGGCGGCGGCCAAGGGGGGTGGAGTGCCCCCCAAGCCAAGTGGGGAGCCCCCCACCCCTAGGGTTTCCAACCCTAGGCTCAGGGGAGGCCCATGGGGGGGCGCACCAGCCCATCTGGGGCTGGTTCCCCTCCCACTTTAGCCCATGGGGCCCTCCGGGATAGGTGGCCCCACCCAGTGTACCCCCGGGATCCTTCCGGTGGTCCCGGTACAATACCGATTACCCCGAAAACCTTCCCGATGGCCGAAACTTGACTTCCTATATAAAAATCTTCACCTCCGGACCAATCCGAAACTCCTCATGACGTCCGGGATCTCATCCGGGACTCCGAACAACTTTCAGGTTACCGTATACTAATATCTCAACAACCCTAGCGTCACCGAACCTTTAAGTGTGTAGACTCTACGGGTTCGGGAGATAAGCAGACATGACCGAGACGACTCTCCGGTCAATAACCAACAACGGGATCTGGATACCCATGTTGGCTCCCACATGCTCCTCGATGATCTCATCGGATGAACCACGATGTCAAGGATTCGATCAATCCCGTATGCAATTCCCTTTGTCAATCGGTACGTTACTTGCCCGAGACTCGATCGTCAGTATCCCAATACCTCGTTCAGTCTCGTTACCGGAAAGTCACTTTAATTGTACCGTAATGCATGATCCCGTGACCAACCACTTGGTCACACTGAGCTCATTATGATGATGCATTACCGAGTGGACCCAGAGATACCTCTCCGTCATACGGAGTGACAAATCCCAGTCTAATTCGTGCCAACCCAACAGACACTTTCGGAGATACCCGTAGTGTACCTTTATAGTCACCTAGCTACGTTGTGATGTTTGGCACACCCAAAGCACTCCTACGGTATCCGGGAGTTGCACAATCTCATGGTCTAAGGAAATGATACTTGACATTCGGAAAAGCTATAGCAAACGAACTACACGATCTTTGAGCTATGCTTAGGATTGGGTCTTGTCCATCACATCATTCTCCTAATGATGTGATCCCGTTATCAATGACATCCAATGTCCATAGTCAGGAAACCATGACTATCTTTTGATCAACGAGCTAGTCAACTAGAGGCTCACTAGGGACGTGTTGTGGTCTATGTATTCATACATGTATTACGATTTCCGGATAACACAATTATAGCATGAACAATAGACAATTATCATGAACATAGAAATATAATAATAACCATTTTATTATCGCCTCTAGGGCATATTTCCAACAGTCTCCCACTTGCACTAGAGTCAATAGTCTAGTTACATTGTGATGAATCGAACACCCATGCAGTTCTGGTGTTGATCATGTTTTGCTCTAGGGAGAGGTTTAGTCAATGGATCTACCACATTCAGGTCCGTATGTACTTTACAAATATCTATGTCTCCATTTTGAACACTTTCACGAATGGAGTTGAAGCGACGCTTGATATGCCTGGTCTTCCTGTGAAACCTGCGCTCCTTGGCAAGGGCAATAGCTCCAGTGTTGTCACAGAAGAGAGTCATCGGGCCCGACGCATTGGGTATGACTCCTAGGTCGGCAATGAACTCCTTCACCTAGATTGCCTCTTGTGCTGCCTCCGAGGCTGCCATGTACTCCGCTTCACATGTAGATCCCGCCACAACGCTTTGCTTGCATCTGCACCAGCTTACTGCCCCACCATTCAAAATATACACGTATCCGGTTTGTGACTTAGAGTAATCCAGATCTGTGTTGAAGCTAGCATCGACGTAACCCTTTACGACGAGCTCTTCGTCACCTCCATAAACGAGAAACATATCCTTAGTCCTCTTTAGGTACTTCAGGATATTCTTGACCGCTGTCCAGTGTTCCATGCCGGGATTACTTTGGTACCTTCCTACCAAACTTACGGCAAGGTTTACATCAGGTCTGGTACACAGCATAGCATACATGATAGACCCTATGGCCGAGGCATAGGGGACGACACTCATCTTTTCTCTATCTTCTGCCATGGTCGGGCATTGAGCCGTGCTCAATCTCATACCTTGCAATACAGGCAAGAACCCCTTCTTTGACTAATCCATATTGAACTTCTTCAATATCTTGTCAAGGTACGTACTCTGTGAAAGACCAATGAGGCGTCTCGATCTATCTCTATAGATCTTGATGCCTAATATGTAAGCAGCTTCTCCAAGATCCTTCATTGAAAAACACTTGTTCAAGTAGGCCTTTATGCTTTCCAAGAATTCTTTATCATTTCCCATCAATAGTATGTCATCCACATACAATATGAGAAATGCTACCGAGCTCCCACTCACTTTCTTGTAAATGCAGGCTTCTCCATAAGTCTGCGTGAACCCAAACGCTTTGATCATCTCATCAAAACGAATGTTCCAACTCCGAGATGCTTGCACCAGCCCATAAATCAAGCGTTGGAGCTTGCACACCTTGTCAGCGTTCTTAGGATCGACAAAACCTTCCGGCTGCATCATATACAATTCTTCCTTAAGGAAACCATTAAGGAATGCCGTTTTGACGTCCATTTGCCATATCTCATAATCATAGAATGCGGCAATTGCTAACATGATTCGGACGGACTTCAGCTTCGCTACGGGTGAGAAAGTCTCATCGTAGTCAACCCCTTGAACTTGTCGATAACCCTTAGCGACAAGACAAGCTTTATAGATGGTCACATTACCATCCGCTCTGTCTTCTTCTTAAAGATCCATTTAGTTTCTATGGCTCGCCGATCATCGGGCAAGTCAGTCAAAGTCCATACTTCGTTTTCATACATGGATCCTATCTCGGATTTCATGGCTTCCAGCCATTTGTCGGAATCTGGGCCCGCCATCGCTTCTTCATAGTTCGAAGGTTCACCGTTGTCTAACAACATTATTTCCAAGACAGGGTTGTCGTACCACTCTGGTGCGGAACGTGTCCTCGTGGACCTACGAAGTTCAGTAGCAACTTGATCTGAAGTTTCATGATCATCATCATTAACTTCCTCTCTAGTCGGTGCAGGCACCTCAGGAACATTTTCTTGAGCTGCGCCACTTACCGGTTCAAGAGGTAATACTTCATCGAGTTCTACTTTCCTCCCACTTATTTCTTTCGAGAGAAACTCTTTCTCTAGAAAGGATCCATTCTTGGCAACAAAGATCTTGCCTTCGGATCTGAGGTAGAAGGTATACCCAATAGTTTCTTTAGGGTATCCTATGAAGACGCATTTTTCCGACTAGGGTTCGAGCTTTTCAGGTTGAAGTTTCTTGACATAAGCATCGCATCCCCAAACTTTTAGAAACGACAGCTTAGGTTTCTTCCCAAACCATAATTCATACGGTGTCGTCTCAACGGATTTTGACAGAGCCCTATTTAAAGTGAATGCGGCAGTCTCCAAATCATAGCCCCAAAATGACAGCGATAAATCGGTAAGAGACATCATAGATCACACCATATCCAATAGAGTGCGATTACGACATTCGGACACACCATTACACTGAGGTGTTCCAGGCGGCATTAGTTGTGAAACTATTCCACATTTCCTTAAGTGTGTGCCAAATTCGTGACTCAAGTATTCTCCCCGCGATCTGATCGCAAGAACTTGATTTTCCTGTCACGTTGATTCTCAACCTCACTCTGAAATTCCTTGAACTTTTCAAAGGTATCAGACTTGTGTTTCATTAAGTAGACATACCCATATCTACTCGAGTCATCAGTGAGGGTGAGAACATAACGATAGCCACCGCGAGCCTCAACACTCATTGGACCGCACACATCAGTATGTATGATTTCCAATAAGTTGGCTGCTCGCTCCATTGTTCCTGAGAACGGAGTCTTGGTCATTTTACCCATGAGGCATGGTTCGCACGTGTCAAATGATTCATAATCAAGAGACTCTAAAAGTCCATCTGCATGGAGCTTCTTCATGCGTTTGACACCTATGTGACCAAGGTAGCAGTGCCACAAGTATGTGGGACTATCATTATCAACCTTACATCTTTTGGTATTCACACTATGAATATGTGTAGCATTACACTCGAGATTCATTAAGAATAAACCATTCACCATCGGAGCATGACCATAAAACATATCTCTCATATAAATAGAACAGCCACTATTCTCGGATTTAAATGAGTAGCCATCTCGTATTAAACGAGATCCTGATACAATGTTCATGCTCAAAGCTGGCACTAAATAACAATTATTGAGGTTTAAAACTAATACCGTAGGTAAATGTAGAGGTAGCGTGCCGACGGCGATCACATCGACCTTGGAACCATTCCCGACGCGCATCGTCACCTCGTCCTTGGCCAGTCTCCGCTTATTCCACAGCTCCTGCTTTGAGTTACAAAAGTGAGCAACCGCACTGGTATCAAATACCCAGGAGCTACTACGAGTACTGGTAAGGTACACATCAATTACATGTATATCACATATACCTTTCGTGATGCCGGCCTTCTTGTCCGCTAAGTATTTGGGGCAGTTTCGCTTCCAGTGACCACTTCCCTTGCAATAAAAGCACTCAGTCTCGGGCTTGGGTCCATTCTTTGGCTTCTTCCCGGCAGCTTGCTTACCGGGCACGGCAACTCCCTTGCCGTCCTTCTTGAAGTTCTTCTTACCCTTGCCTTTCTTGAACTTAGTGGTTTTATTCACCATCAACACTTGATGTTCCTTTTTGACTTCTACCTCTGCTGATTTCAGCATTGAATATACCTCAGGAATGGTCTTTTCCATCCCCTGCATATTGAAGTTCATCACAAAGCTCTTGTAGCTCAGTGGAAGTGACTGAAGGATTATGCCAATGACCGCGTCACCCAGGAGATTAACTCCCAGCTGAGTCAAGCGGTTATGCAACCCAAACATTTTGAGTATGTGCTCACTGATAGAACTGTTTTCCTCCATCTTACAACTAAAGAACTTGTCGGAGACTTCATATCTCTCGACCCGGGCATGAGCTTGGAAAACCATTTTCAGCTCTTCGAACATCCCATATGCTCCATGTCGCTCAAAACACTTTTGGAGCCCCAGTTCTAAGCTGTAAAGCATGCCGCACTGAACGAGGGAGTAATCATCAGCACGTGACTGCCAAGTGTTCATAACGTCTTGGTTCTCTGGGATGGGTGCGTCACCTAGCGGTGCTTCTAGGACATAATCTTTCTTGGCAGCTATGAGGATGATCCTCAGGTTCCGGCACTACTAGAAAAAGGGCTAGGTGGGATTGACACTAATGGCGCACCACCTTCTGATACACCATTAGAGTTGAAACTACTAATGGCGCACCTGGCCCAGGGTGCGCCATTAGTATCAAAAAAAATTGAACTAGTGCGCCTGTCCAAACATACTAATGGCGCATCCAGACACAGTGCGCCATTACTAGTTACAACTAGTAATGGCGCACCTGTCGGAAAGTGCGCCACTAATGTTGTTTTTTTATTATATTTTTTATTCCTTTTTTTGCAAAACTACTAATGGCGCACTGTTCCACCGTGCGCCATTACTAGTTTAAACTAGTAATGGCGCACGGTGGAACAGTGCGCCATTAGTATGTTTTTTTTTGCAAAACTACTAATGGCGCACCACCAGAAGGTGCGCCATTAGTAACCTGGATTACTAATGGCGCATTTAGAGTTGGTGCGCCATTAGTAAGTGGGCAGCAACAAGATATTTTGGACAACCTCTCCTACCCACACTCACTTTCTCCCCACTTCATTCTCTCCACCTCCTCCTTGTCTTGGGTGCCTCCTCTTTTTCACCTCATTTCCACCATAGATTCATTCAAATTAAGTGGTTAAATTACCTTGTTTTGATAGGTAAGTAAGGGGGGAAGCTATATTT
The DNA here is from genome assembly GCA_034509565.1 of Triticum monococcum. NCBI lineage: Eukaryota > Viridiplantae > Streptophyta > Magnoliopsida > Poales > Poaceae > Triticum > Triticum monococcum. The sequence continues at coordinate 56,902,061 of CM067846.1, read as the reverse complement.
ATGTTGTTCTCCCTACAACAATGTGCACATGCACTTTTTATGGCCTAGCTAGGTCTATATATGTTCGTGGTGTTGCATATGTTTGTGGTGTTGCATATGTGTTTGTGTTTGGAGGTGTACCGGTATTTGAAATGCGATAGTTGCCAATATTTTGCCGGAATGTTGATTCATTTCCGTTTCGGCGAGAATTTTGGCATTAAGCATTCTTTTTGGTCCTATATTTAGGGAAAGTCGTGCCAAATTTTTTTCTTGGTTCTAAAATATCGTTTTGCTCTACCCCGCAGGCGACCATGGTCCGCACGATGACCGAAGGCATCATGAATAGGTTTTTGAGGTCCCCGAAGGACGAGATGCTTCAAAAGAACAAGACGGAGATAAAATGTCCGTGTTGAAGATGCAAGCTGAAGAGCCTTATTGCGGACCCGGATTCCGGGCAGGTGCGGGACCACCTGCTCTTTCGTGGTTTCATGGATGGCTATCGGTGGCAAGGTGATGAAGATGACTACGAAGTCGTCCATGGGGGCCGGGCAAGAAATGAGGAAGGGCAGCAAGACAACCACCGTGGCTCGGGCGGGCGAGAAGTTGAAGAATCCCCAGGAGATGATCATGACGGTGATGATGTACACAGTCATCATGTAGAAGATGCAGGACATGATGATGAGGAAGATGCCGGAGCAGACGACAGGCATGATCATGAAGATGATGATGCCGGTGGAGCAGACGACGCTGGACCATCGATGGGCTGGGTGCAGGACCCTCATATTCAAGAGCTGCTTCTCAAGCAGACGGATAACACAAGAGCTGCCGCCCGAGAGAAAGCCAAGATGAATCAACTTGAGTTAGACGCGGTTACTCCATTGTATGAAGTACACCGCCAATACGTGGGACGCCGCAGAGAAAGAATATTTCCCTATGAGAGCCACACTGCTCACGACGGTGCACGACTATCTCGGTTACGGATATCTCGCGGGGCAGGTAGTCCACGGATTTTCTGGATGCGTAAGGTGCATGGATGACACAACGTATCGCCAGCTAGATAGAGATCCCGGGTCTTTGAAAACCGTGTTCATGGGACATTGAAGGTGGCTTCGCAACGATGACCCGTGGAGGAAACGCAAGGATCTGTTCGATGGTGAAACCGAACCCCGAAAACGCCCGTGTATGAGGAGCAGCGAGGAAATAGACAAGCTGTTGAAAAATTGGAAAGACTGCCCACTGTCGGGAAAGAAGCAAAAGGCGCCAGAGCCGGGAAAGAAGCGAAATGCGCCAGAGCCACTGCTGAAGGTATGGAAAACGAGGTCTGTTTTCTGGGACTTGCCGTACTGGAAGATCCACCGTGTGCCTCACAGCCTTGATGTCATGCATATCACGAAGAACGTGTGCGAGAGTCTGCTTGGTACCCTGCTCAACATGCCAGAGAGGACCAAAGATGGGCCGAAAGCAAGGGCAGACTTGAAATCAATGGGCATCAGGCAGGAGCTTCATGCTATATATGATGATGATGATGATGATGATGATGATGAGGCGAATCAGGACACAAAAAGTCGTTGCAAAGGCAAGAAGACCGGAAATGACTACCCTCCCGCGTGCTTCACTCTAAGTCAGGAGGAGATCGAGCAGTTTTTCACCTGCCTCCTAGGAGTAAAACTTCCTTATGGTTACACGGGGAAGATAAGCAGATACCTATACCCAGCGAAGCAGAAGTTCAGCGGGATGAAGTCTCACGACTGTCACGTGCTGATGACGCAGATACTTCCAGTTGCAATTCGTGGGATCATGGATGCGCACGTCCGTGAAACGCTATTTGGCCTATGCAACTTTTTCGACGCCATCTCTCGGAAGTCGATTGGTGTGAGGCAACTCAGAAGGCTACAGGAAGAGATCGTGGTGATACTATGCGAGCTTGAGATGTACTTCTCGCCCGCATTCTTTGACGTTATGGTGCATCTGCTGGTCCATATAGTGGAGGATATCATCCAACTCGGGCCGACGTTCCTGCACAGCATGATGCCGTTCGAAAGGATGAATGGTGTCATCAAAGGATATGTTCGCAACATGTCACGTCCAGAGGGAAGCATAGCCAGGGGCTTTCTGACCGAAAAGTGCATCTCCTACTGCACGAATTATCTAGGCATCGAGAACCCCGTTGGTCTGCCCGTCAATAGGCACCTTGGCAGGCTCGCTGGATGGGGTCGCCGTGAGGGTCGCCGCGAAATGCATGTCGACTTCGAGGGTCGACTCGCCGACTTTGAAAGAGCAAACCTAGTCGCGCTACAACACATAGACGTGGTCGATCCTTGGGTGGTAGAGCACAAAACCTTTATTAAGAAGACGTACAATGACCGAGGCCAACAGAGGACGGACGGAGATATACTCAAAGAGCACAACTCATGTTTCACGCGTTGGTTCAAGCAGAAGCTTCTGTCGTACCCTTTACATGAGGATTCTTCCGCGGAAGAACAACTCATATTCGCCTTGTCATAGGGCGCCGAGCACAACTTGATGACCTATGAGGTGTACGATATCAACGGCTACACATTCTACACCGAGGCCAAGGACATGAAGAGCGATGGTTATCAGAACTCCGAGGTAACGATGGAATCCTACACCGGTAACGACAAGGACAGATACTACGGAAGGATCGAGGAGATCTGGGAGCTGAGCTACGCTGGAGAGAAGGTCCCGATGTTCCGTGCCAGATGGGCCAAGAGCGTCCTAAAAGAAGACCGGTATTTCACCACCATGGTTATACCCGAAGCCAAATCCAAGACCGTGGGCGCAAACGTCACCGCGAAAAATGAGCCATGGGTACTGGCTTCCCAAGTGGACCAATGCTTCTTCATTACCGACCCGTCAAAGCCCAGTCGTGTTGTTGTGAGGAGAGGCAAAAGGCAGATCATCGGAATGGATGGAGTAGCCAATGAGCAAGACTTCGACAAGTATGGCGACCCGAGGATCAAACATGACGACGATGATGAAGTAGTAGCATACACCACAAGAAGAAGCAGGACCACCCTACCTAAAGGACGTCCGTTCCACAGAAGAACTCCATTTGCGAAAAAGAAGGGCAAGAAGATTGTGAGCAGATAGCTAGCTAAGATCGATTGTATTTCATGGGCACTTTTTGAACTATCATGAATATTTTTAAATTTCATGGACACTCGATCTCGATCCCCCTCCATCTCGATCGCTATCCCACCTCGCCAGATCCGGTCCCCCTCGCCGCCGAGCACCCCCCGGTCCACCGGCCGCCGCCGCCGACCCCCCGCACCCTCGATTCCCCTACTCAACCGCCGCCGCCGACCCCCCGCACCCCTCCCCTACTCAACCGCCGCCGCCGACCCCCCGCACCCTCCCCCGCTCCACCGGCATTACTGTTTGATGATATTTTTTAAAAAATTATTACTGTCTTATAAAAAAATATTACTGTTATGATTTAAACAAGTTTGAACATATTTAAACACAAATAAGTATCAAACAGCATTTTAAATGCATAAAAAATTGTGGAGCCTGGGAATCAAACCCAGGGCCTCCTGGTGTGAGAACTGGCTGCTGACCAGTCGAGCTAGTAGAGGGAACTTGATGTGGATCAGGTCAGGTGGTAGATAACCTGTTGGCTCGAGCAGAAAAAAAAATACTAATGGCGCACCAGGGTGAGGTGCGCCATTAGTATGGATGTACTTATGGCGCACCGAGGGGTGGTGCGCCATTAGTATTATGCCGCCCCCATCCATATTTCCTCCCCGGCCCAAACCTATCCCCTCTCTCTCCCTCGCCCTCGCCCTCGATCCCCTTCCCCTCTCCTCTCCTGACGCCGCTGCCCCGCCGCCTCGACACCGCCTCGACGCCTTGACGCCCCGACACCGCCCCGACGCCGCCTCGACGCCTCGACGCCGCTACCCCGCCGCCTCGACGCCGCCTCGACGCCGCCCCGATACCGCTGCCCCGCCGCCTCGATGCCGCGCGCTCGCGCCCCACTGCGCCGCCGCCGCGGCGCACCTCGCCGAGCAGGGCGTCGACGTGGCGCTGGCCAAGGTGGACGCCACCGAGGAGCATGACCTGGCGCAGGTGCACAACGTGCAGGGCTACCCCACCCTCCTCTTCTTCATCGACGGCGTGCCCAGGGACTACTCCGGCGAGAGGACCAAGTGAGCAATTTCTGCAGATCCCCAATTCCCTCCCTGTTCCCGCTCCGCAGCTGCTGAGAATTTTGTTTTTGCTTTGCTGCAGGGACGCCATTGTCGCTTGGATCGGCAAGAAGCTGGGCCCTGCGGTGCAGAACCTCACCGCTGTCGACGAGGCGGAGAAGATCGTCACCGGCGACGATGTGGCCGTGCTCGCCTTCCTCGACCACCTCTCGGTATGCAATGCGCCTTCTCCAGTGGCAGCAAAGTCAAACAAACCCAAAATTGGTTCAGTTGCAAACCATGTTACCCACATTGACCCAAAATTGGTTGAATTGCAAACCATGTGACCCAGATTGACCCAAGAATACAATGCTTGAATTGTGGCCAAACCGAGAACATGTGGCCATGTTACCCAAAATACAGTGCACCTAGTTTTCCCAATGCTTTTATTCTTCTGCTTGCTCACTACTAGATGAAATGTCAACCTGCATTTTCCATTTCCATGTTCTGAGAACAAATCCGAGATGTGCTCGTATGTTTAGCTCTCGGTACGCAATGCACCTTCTCCAAGCACAGCAAAGTCCAGCAACCCAACCTGCTTCAACTGCATCCATTACAAGCATAGTGTTCCTTTACAAGCATAGTAGAGCATAGTATGGATTCTAATGTTCAACTCTGACTAAACAGGTTCTGCAAACGGTCTTTTACTGCACTTGACTGAAGAAGTAGGTGTCTGCTATATCCTGCACTTGAGGTGAGTTGTGTTCTCAGGTTTACATTGCAATGGGCACTCTTCTTGTAAACACAAATTCAGATTTATATACTATATGCTGGCATGACTGTTTTTATTAGGCAGGACAGTGCAGTAGTTGATGTATCTTGGGTTGATTATAAAGTTGCTTGGGTTTAATATTACCCAGCATGATGATGTATCAATGTAGCATTAGCATATAATCCAAGTGCTAGTACTGCTAGTAAATAGCTAATACAGTTAATGAAGAAGAAAAAAAACTGCTAGTATAGTTAATGAAGAAGAAAAAAAAACTGCTACTACTGCTAGTAAATAGCATCAGACTGAATGTATTTTATATATGGCCAATACAGTTTGATGGCCAATACAGTTATTGAATAAGAAAAAAACTGCTAGTACTGCTAGTAAATAGCATCAGACTGAATGTCTTTTATATATGGTACTGCTAGTAAATAGCTTCTTCTATATACTAATTTGCATCAAAGTGTAGAACAAAGCATCAGACTGAATAACTAACAGTGGGTAATTAACCTAACTATTCATTTTTCCTTAGGTTGATATTAAAATGTCCAGTGTATATATATTTGAAAATGATTGCTGCTAGATGTTAATTTGCTGGTACTAGCTAGAATTTGGCACTGAAAAGCAAAAGCAAAAGCTAATTAACTGCTGGGTAATAGCACTGGTACTAGGTAGCTAAAATATGTGTTCTGAAACACTGAGAGCAGAAACACTTACTACATACATATGCTCAAGAAACACTTACTAACCAGAAAAGGTTTTGACTTGAAATGTTAATAGCACAGAGAGCACCACAAGTTAAACACCTCAATCTGTTAGTATTTGTCTGCATTTTCTCACATTCTTCTTGTATCTGATCCAGTATTGCTTGTAGTGGTTTGTCCAAAATGTTGAATGATACTGCTTGGAGATGCATATATTGTTTCACCTCTTCACATGCCAATGTATTTTCCATGTTGTGATGGAGGCCTTTTTTGCCTTGTCCACCCGAGAGGCCCTTGAGTTTGCTGGAATGTCGATTAACTTCCATTCCCGCAAATTCGGGTACTCCATATGTCCTATTTTCAGCAAAGGTCATGCTGAAATTTTCCGTGAATTTTAGCATGACTTTGCTAAAAATAGGACATATGGGGTACTTGTGACTAATGGATGGGTGTCGACAAACCATTAATTATACAACCTTGGCTTTTAGGGTGCCTCGGTGTCGATAAAAACCGAAATGATGAAAGCTTAGGCTTTTAGGGTGCCTCGGCGTCGAAAAACCCTCAATGATAAAAGCTTAGCTTTTAGGATGCCTCGGTGTCGACAAACCCTAAATGATGAGACCATGTTCTTGTTCCTTGACAATAACCAACTTTTTGACCAAACTTTGTTCCTATTTAGAGAGAAACATGGCCAACAACGATGAGGCCGGGGGTTCGGGCGGCAAGGCATTATGGGAGCCGTCCCAGGAGATGGAGGAACAACCTCACTTGTATGAGGACGCCGCCTTCCCCACCGATCCTGAGACCACTGATGGTGCCGTCGAGGATGACCCCACTGATGCCACCACTGATGGTGTCGCCGAGGATGCTATCTAGCGGGAGAGGGAAGGGAGCGTTGGAGGAACTGGATGAAGAAGAGTTTCATCATGATGATGCTCATCGTGATGACCGCAGCTCTCTTCTATGTGATGGTAGTTTAGATGATCGATATCAACTTGTAATGTGAAGACAAACTCGCTACTCGCCGTCTCGAGACTTGTAATATAATGTTCATTCTTTGTTCGGTCTTTTCAATTCGGAGACTAATATGATGAATTGTATTCGGAGACTAATATGATGAATTGTATTCAGAGACTAATCTTCTATTGTATTCGATGAATCTGTTGTTGATGTGTGCTGTCTATATTTTGTCCAATTATACATTTTGTAACCTGTGCAAAAAACAGAAAAATAAAAAATAAAAAAACCTAATATTCATACTAATGGCGCATCACATCACAGTGCGCCATTATTATGCCAAAGGATACTAATGGCGCATCATTAAACAGTGCGCCATTAGTATGCCGAAGTTACTAATGGCGCATCTTGTTGTTGTGCGCCATTAGTATGCCAAAGCACCTGGGTATACATGGCCCCCTGGGAGGCATACTAATGGCGCACTGTTGTATATACTAATGGCGCATCTGAGGTCCGCCATTAGTATACCAGATACTAATGGCGCACCAGTGGTGCGCCATTAGTAAAATATACTAAGCGTGGCACTAATGGCGCACCACTAATGCGCCATTAATGGCCAAATTAGGTGCGCCATTAGTAGGCCTTTTCCTAGTAGTGCGGACCCAGTCCGTATAGTTGCTGCCATCATCTTTCAGCTTGGTTTTCTCCAGGAACGCGTTGAAGTTGAGGACAACGTGGGCCATTTGATCTACAAGACATGTTGTAAAGATTTTAGACTAAGTTCATGATAATTAAGTTCATCTAATCAAATCATTCAATGAACTCCCACTCATATAGACATCCCTCTAGTCATCTAAGTGAAACATGATCCGAGTCAACTAGGCCGTGTCCGATCATCACGTGAGACGGACTAGTCAACATTGGTGAACATCTTCATGTTGATCGTATCTTCTATACGACTCATGCTCGACCTTTCGGTCTTCCGTGTTCCGAGGCCATGTCTGTACATGCTAGGCTCGTCAAGTTAACCTAAGTGTATTGCGTGTGTAAATCTAGATTACACCCGTTGTATTCGAATGTTAGAATCTATCACACCCGATCATCACGTGGTGCTTCGAAACAACGAACCTTCGCAAGGTGCACAGTTAGGGGGGGACACTTTCTTGAAATTATTATGAGGGATCATCTTATTTAAGCTACCGTCGTTCTAAGCAAATAAGATGTAAAACATGATAAACATCACATGCAATCAAATAGTGACATGATATGGCCAATATCATTTACTCCTTTTGATCTCCATCTTTGGGGCTTCATGATCATCGTTGTCACCGGCATGACACCATGATCTCCATCATCGTGTCTTCTTGAAGTTGTCTTGTGAAAGTGCAACTATCCCTAGGTGGTTTTGGTAATTCATAACAACATATAGCTCATTGAGCTAATGCTATTCCAAGATGATTATTTCAGGAAAGCTCAATGATTGGCATGGCATGGATGTGAAAGTGGAACCCTCAAAATGCTAAGGACAAAGAATTGGCTCAAGCTCAAAAGTTCAAGACTCCTCATTTTATATTTTAGTGATCCAAGATCACATTGAGTCTTTAGGAAAAGCCAATACTATTAAGGAGGGATGAGGTGTTGCTTAATGAGCCTCTTGCTCTATGTGCTCAATGATATGCTCCAAAATCCTCAACTACTTTCCATATCCACAAATCACCTAAACCCTAAGCCAAACTCGGTCATACCGATTCTGTCAATCCGGTGCCACCGAGTTTCACTTGTCATTTTCCACTGCCAAACCCTAGAAATTCGGTCCTACTGATAAGGTTCTCGGTCTCACCGAGATGGGCTCGCAAACTCTCTGTTTCCCTTTCGTAACTTTTCGGTCTCACCGAAAGAGCGAATTGGTCCCACCGAGAATGCAAGGTAAACTCCATGTTTCCTTCTTGTAACGTTTCGGTCCCACCGAAAGAGCAAGTCGGTCCCACCGAGTTTGCCTGACCAACTCTCTGGTTAGCTAATTGCTGAACTCGGTCTCACCGAGTTTGTGCGATCGGTCTCACCGAGATTACGTTATGCCCAAACCCTAACCGAATCGGTCCTACCGAGTTGCATCTCAGTCCCACCGAAATTCCTAACGGTCACTAGGTTTACCATTTCGGTCCGACCGAGTTTGATGATTCGGTCCCACCGATATTGGAAAACTGTGTGTAACGGTTGGATTTTGTGTGGAGGCTATATATACCCCTCCACCACCTCTTCATTCGAAGAGAGAGCCATCAGAACACATACATCATTCCTACTCATATGTTCTGAGAAAGAACCACCTACTCATGTGTTGAGACCAAGATATTCCATTCCTACCATATGAGTCTTGATCTCTAGCCTTCCCCAAGTTGCTTTCCACTCAAATCTTCTTTCCACCAGATCCAAATCCTATGAGAGAGAGTTGAGTGTTGGGGAGACTATCATTTGAAGCACAAGAGCAAGGAGTTCATCATCAACACACCATTTGTTACTTCTTGGAGAGTGGTGTCTCCTAGATTGGCTAGGTGTCACTTGGGAGCCTCCGACAAGATTGTGGAGTTGAACCAAGGAGTTTGTAAGGGCAAGGAGATCGCCTACTTCATGAAGATCTACCGCTAGTGAGGCAAGTCCTTCGTGGGCGATGGCCATGGTGGAATAGACAAGGTTGCTTCTTCGTGGACCCTTCGTGGGTGGAGCCCTCCGTGGACTCGCGCAACTGTTACCCTCCGTGGGTTGAAGTCTCCATCAACGTGGATGTAGGATAGCACCACCTATCCGAACCACGGGAAAACATCCGTGTCTCCAATTGCGTTTGAATCCTCCAAACCCTTACCTTTATATTCTTGCAAGTTGCATGCTTTACTTTCCGCTGCCAATAAACTCTTTGCATGCTTGCTTGAATTGTGTGATGATTGCTTGACTTGCTCTAAGATAGCTAAAATCTGCCAAGAACTAAAATTGGGAAAAGGCTAAGTTTTTAATTGGTCAAGTAGTCTAATCACCCCCCCCCCTCTAGACATACTTTCGATCCTACAAGTGGTATCAGAGCTTTGGTCTCCATTTGGCTTGATCTTCATAGCTTTTGGTGGTCATAGCCTTGGTTTCACAACCTAGGAGAGTATGGCGTCTAGCGAGGGAAATTATCACCGTAGAGGTCCTTACTTTGATGGCACTAATTTTGCTAGTTGGAAGCATAAAATGAAAATGCATATTCTTGGACATAACCCCGCCGTATGGGCTATTGTTTGTGTTGGCTTGCAAGGTGAGTTATTCGATGGGAGGGAACCAAACCGTGAAGCTACCGCGGATGAGTTGAATATGTTGTAATACAATGCTCAAGCTTGTGATATTCTCTTCAATGGATTGTGCCCCGAAGAATTCAACAAAATCAGCTGCCTTGAGAATGCAAAGGAAATTTGGGATACTTTGATTGATATGCACGAAGGTACCGACTCCATCAAGGAATCCAAGTTGGATGTGCTCCAAAGTCAACTTGACAAGTTCAAGATGAAGGATGGTGAAGGTGTCGCTGAAATGTACTCTAGGCTTGCTCTCATCACAAATGAGATTGCCGGCTTAGGAAGTGAAGAGATGACCGATAGATTCATCATCAAGAAGATCCTAAGAGCCTTGGATGGGAAATATGATACCGTGTGCACATTAATCCAAATGATGCCCAACTACAAAGATCTCAAGCCAACGGAAGTAATTGGAAGGATTGTTGCTCATGAGATGTCACTCAAGGATAAAGAGGAACTTCACAATAAATCAAGTGGTGCCTACAAAGCGTCATGTGAAGCCCCCACATCATCAAGTGAGAAACAAAACTTCAATGAAGAATTGAGCTTAATGGTGAAGAACTTCAACAAGTTCTACAAGAATAGAAACAAAGATAGAAGCTTCAAGTCAAGGTCCTACAATGACAAAAGATCTTCTAGTCGAGAGCGAAACTTCTATAATTGTGGAAGACCCGGACACTATTCCAATGAGTGTACGGCTCCCTACAAGAGAAGAGAAGATTCTCCAAAAAGAAGAAGCAAAGAATCTCCACCAAGAGAGAGAAGGAGTAGAGATGATCATTATGAACAAAGATACTCACGGAGAAGCAAGGACTCGGAAAGGAAGGAAAAATCATCAAGGAGCTATACAAAACGAAGACATCAAGCTCATGTTGGTGAATGGATATCCGGCTCCGACTCCGACAGCCACTCCGAGAGAAGTTATCACTCCGACTCCGAAGATACTCAAGATGAAGGTGTTGCCGGTCTAGCACTTGTGTTAACCAACTCCTACGACATATTTGATTCACCAAATGAAGGAATTGGAAGATGCTTCATGGCCAAAGGTCCTAAGGTAACACACCCCGAGTACGTTGATTTTAATAGTGATGAAGATGACTTGTTAGGTGATGATGATTTGCTTGTTGACAACTCTAGTGATGAGTACTATGATGAAACATCAATTAATCATGCTAAAACGAATGACAATGATAAGGAGAAGATTGAGGCTCTAACTAAAGAACTAAACACTCTTAAGTTAGCTCATGAAACGATCTTCGAAGATCATCGAGAACTTTTAAGAGCTCATGAGAAATTACGCTTTGAAAAGCTAAATCTTGAGCAAGAGCATGAGTTCTTAAAAGCAATCAATGATGATCTCCGCAAGAATAGTTCTTCTTACATTGCCAAGCGTTTACTATTATCCACTTACATGCCTCAAGTCAAGACTAGTAACAAGAATAAGAAAGATTCTTCCTCTAGTAGTAACAATGATCATGCTAAATCCAATATTGTTGCTTCTAGTAGTTCTCTTGATTCCACTAATGATTCTCTTAGCCAAGTTACACTTGAGCAAGAAAATAGCTTATTGAAGGGAATTATAGAGAAAGGTGTTTACAAGAGCCTTGCCGGAAGTAAGCAATTCGAGGAAATTGTGCGCAAGCAAGGAATGCACCGGAAGAATCAAGGTGTTGGTTTTGAACGAAAGTTCAATGTCAATGGAGTTGAATGGGAAGAAGATCAATACCCCAAGACAAAGTTTGTTCCTCAACAAGAGAAGTATGACACTTCTTTCAATGGGACACAAGCTCAAGATGATCTTCCACCACAAGACTACAAGCAAAATGGCAAGGACAAGCTTCAAGAGGAGATTGATGCATTTGAAGAAGCTCCCAAGACCTTAGTCAAGTGGATTCCCAAGACTACTTCAAGTTCCACTACATCAAGTACGACTACAACTCCAAGGATTCCCATCAAGATGGTGTGGATCCAAAAGAAGAAGAACTAGAGAGTTCTTGAGGGTGACTCCGCCAACATACTTCACTCTTATCATTTTGGCAAGAACAAGTGCAATCAACTTCCACATCTTGCACTAGTTCAAGGAGACACAAACCCTCGTGTTGGTAAGACAAGGGACAAGGTAACCTAAAGTTTTCATGGACATCATCTTGTGTGTGCATCACTCTATGTCTATGGATATCCTTGTTTGTTCCTTGTGGGACTAACCCATGTAGGTATTGAAAGTGAAATTCACTCAAATGGATAGCTCCAAGTGATCTACATCAACATTGAGCATCCACATCTTCAACATCTACATGAAGTCATCATCGACAAAACCCAAGGTTAGTTCATCCCTCTTAGGGGGGATATCACATCTAGGGGAGCTTTACTCTAAGACTTGAGCTAAAGCAACTCTAAAGATGTGAATACAACAATGCTTTATGTAAAAGTGGTAACCCCACTTGAGCTTAAACGATGAGTATGACCTACGATCAAGTGTTCTCACTTTACTCCTAAGTCAATATACGCATATATAGATGACCTAGTCATCGCAAATTGCTTGATAGATGCTAGAATTCGTTGTGCATGCTTTGTCACATATTTCATTTGCCATCTTATTGTGTGAGCATGTTGGTTACATATTTTACTCATTCGAGGACATCCAGTTGTTGTTTTGATTGTTTGGCTTTCTTCTTTTGCCAAGTGGATGGACAAGAATGCCTAAGAACCTCCTCTAGCTATCTATGCTTTTCTCGTCTCAAACTCTATTCATGCTGCATCACAAAACTTGATCAAGTCAGATTCGAACCACTTTGTGTGAGGAGCGCTTGGAGTCCCCGATTCGTCATAGACTTAAACTTCCAAAACCTCTTTATGAATCTCGGTCTGACCGATACTCTATTTTCGGTCCTACCGAGTTCATTAAGTTGATCTAGGTTTTCGATCTCGGTGCAACCGATTTGAACTTTTCGGTCACACCGAGTTGCAATAACTGCACACAGTTTTGCATCTCGGTGCCACCGAGTTGTTCCACTCGGTCACACCGACAGGGTCGGGCTATATATAGTGACGGGCAAAATTTTGGAAATTTCTCCGAAACCTCTTCGCCCGCGCGATAGCCTGCTCTGCCTTCGTAGTCTCCGGATCGTCTTCTTGTCGCCAGCAGCCTCCAGTCGCTGGTCACCGCCGCCGTCAACGGATTTCTGCCCCGTCGTTGCCGCCGTAGCGAGTCTCCGCCGAACTAGGGTATGGACTCGATCTTTGTGCTATTCTCCACTCCGATTCCTAGCACATTGTGATCATTATGATTCTTGCCACGATTGAAACACTCCTATCCAGTCAATGATCTCGTAGAATAGGTTTAATTCGAAAATTTTAGGGTTAGGTTTCCGCCGAAACCATCTCGGACCCACCGAGTTGAAAAACTCGGTCCCACCAATCTGGCTTTTGCCATTGCACAAGTGAAACTCGGTCTGACCGAGAATAACTTATCGGTGCGACCGATTTTGGAATTCTGTGAAACCCTAGCAGTCTCGGTGCCACCGAACTGTGACTCGGTCTGACCGAGTTCACCAGTTCTGGTGCCAAAACTGCTTCGGTGTCACCGAGTTTGAAAATCGGTAGATCCGAGATGCTTTCTATGGAAAACTAAAACTAAGTTTTTGAATTAATCTTTTGCAAAAATCTCTGCTTTTTGTGATGCTCACCCACTCTATCTTATCCATAATCTATTCACAGGGTCAGCAGTCAGTTTGCAACATGTCTGATCAAAGTGACAGCCAGAATGTGTCTGAGCAGCAAGTTGTGATGAGTGAGGGCACTAGCCCCTCAAGCTCTTCTGATGATGGCAGCAGGAGCACCCCCAGCAATCTGCCCAAGGCTGCCACACGTCAAAGGAAGAAGAGAACGTCTAATTCTAAGGATGAAGACTATGTGGCAGAGGAAGAGGCCACATCAAAGAGAGCTGAGCCAGCAGCAGGAACCAAGCCAGGGCCGAAGATCAAAAGGCCAGCAGGCAGGCAGCCCATGTCAAAGGCTAGGGCTTCAACTGTGAAGCCTGCTCCCATTGAGCCCATTGCTGCTGAGGGCAAGAAAAGGAAAGAGAGGGTGAAAAAGACTGTAGCCAGAGTGCTTGGGAAGGCCTCCATCATGGTCGATGAGGAGGAAGAAGAAGAAGAGGTTGCTGCACCAGCACCCAAGGCGGCCAAATTCATGGGAGATGCTATAAGGTCAGGAACAGCTGCATCCAAGCCCAAGGAAGCACCTAAGGCTGCATCTAAGCCTAAGAGTGCACCCAAGAGAAACACACAAAGCATCCCAGCTGCAGAAAAGAACAAGGCCCCAATGCCTGAAGCAATCGAAGAAGAGGAAGAGAGTGTCCTTCGGAAGCTCAAGCCCAAGATCCCAGACCACAACGATGCTCATCCTGTGGCTGAGGATATGAAGCTCAGGAGAGATTCGGGACTGAGGAAATGGAGAGAAGCAGATCCGTATGCTTCTAGGAGAAGGACTGCCGTGGATTACAGATTCCATACCAAGGAGCAACAAGATTTCTATGAGACTGTTTTGCTTGACAAGAAGCCAATCGTTTGTGACATGAGATGGGTCGACTGGACCTACATCAAGGACAATGAAGAGCACTACCCCGGTGTATTTGACAGCTTTAGTGCTTGTGGAGTTGCAGACTTTGTTGGGCAGAAGCTCACAAAGTGGAACGAGGAGCTGATTATGCAATTCTACTCCACAGCACACTTTTATCCGGATGGCAGAATCACATGGATGTCTGAGGGTACAAGGTACCAATCCACTGTTGAAGAATGGGCGAAGTTGATCAATGCCCCAGAGGAGCAAGCTGATGACTTGGACATCTATGCCAAGAAAAAGATGGATCACAACTCCATATCCAACATGTACAAGGAGATCCCAAATGAAGCGCTTGACACGTTCAAGTTTGGCTCCGTGCACTATCTGCTCTCAGGACTACCTACGATCAACTGGATCCTTAGGCACACCCTTCTGCCCAAATCAGGAGATCACAAGATGATCAGAGGTCACGCGATCAACTTGCTTCATGTATTTGACGTGCCTCAGAAATTCAAGGTCATGAGTCTCATTGTGGAAACAATCAAGAGGACAGCTGCAGACCAGAAGAGGAGTTGTGGGTATGCCCCACAGATTCAGGAGCTCATCAACTCCAAGATGGGCACGGGCGTGTATTTATTGGATAAGGAACACCTGCCCATCCGCCCAGATTTTGAGGATAACCAAGTGGTTATGACTGAGAATGAACCCTCTTCTGCCCATGCACAAGCTCAGAAGGAGAAGCCGAGGAAGGAAAAAGCTGCCAGGATGCCTACTCAAGCAGAGGCATCTGATTACTTCTTGAAGACCAAACAAGAGCAGCTCGGTTACCTGATAGCGTCCACCCTGCGTATTGAGCAAGGACTTGCCACCCTGACTCAGAACCAGGCGAGCCTTGAGAGGATCATGGAACAGCGATTCTATGACATGGACATCAAGGTGACAGAAATACAGACCGCCGTGGAGCAGCTTCAGGAGGACATGAATGAGAGGAGAGGCAGGACCACAACTGATGCTTTTGCCAGGGTGCCATGAGGTCCGAGGTCGTCTGCAATGCCAGTCGCTGACACCAGAGCCACAATGTCTGCACCAGCTACAGCCTCCGTTCCACCAGCTCCAGCATCCACTTCAGCCTCGACTCCGACCACTTCTACTGAAGGCTTCGTCCTTGGCGTGCTCCGGACTCCACCACCACCTGAAGATCAAGCCTGAGCGTCGACTTAGCACTATGCATTTTCTAGGAACTTTTTGGTAACTTGTTGCCAAAGGGGGAGAAGATGTATAGATCATAGGCTTCGAGAGAGAGTGTTGCTTTTATTCTCTCTTGTTTTATTTGGTGGTTTTTCGAACTTTGTTTGCTTGTGTGTGAGATACTACGTCCTTATGTTTGTGAGACATCGATGATCAAGTGTTTGATCATAAGCTACACTTAATGTTTGCTTAATGCTTGCTTAAATATTATCTTTCTATCTATCGTTTGTGATCATTCACTATTCTTGGTGATGAGTGCATGTATTTCAATCTTATCATTTTTTAGCGCTCCACCAAGATGTATGTGACATGGAAGAGTAACCCATGATTCTAACTCCATGTGCATTTGCAGTCCAAAGCAAATTTTAAATATGCACAAATTTAGGGGGAGCTCTTATTTGTCACATACTTCTCAAAGCGACGATATATTTCATGCTTATTATCATTTGTCGAAGCTTTGATCTATATGTTGTCATCAATTACCAAAAAGGGGGAGATTGAAAGTGCAACTATCCCTAGGTGGTTTTCGTAATTCATAACAACATATAGCTCATTGAGCTAATGCTATTCCAAGATGATTATTTCAGGAAAGCTCAATGATTGGCATGGCATGGATGTGAAAGTGGAACCCTCAAAATGCTAAGGACAAAGAATTGGCTCAAGCTCAAAAGTTCAAGACTCCTCATTTTATATTTTAGTGATCCAAGATCACATTGAGTCTTTAGGAAAAGCCAATACTATTAAGGAGGGATGAGGTGTTGCTTAATGAGCCTCTTGCTCTATGTGCTCAATGATATGCTCCAAAATCCTCAACTACTTTCCATATCCACAAATCACCTAAACCCTAAGCCAAACTCGGTCATACCGATTCTGTCAATCCGGCGCCACCGAGTTTCACTTGTCATTTGCCACTGCCAAACCCTAGAAATTCGGTCCTACCGATAAGGTTCTCGGTCTCACCGAGATGGGCTTGCAAACTCTCTGTTTCCCTTTCGTAACTTTTCGGTCTCACCGAAAGAGCGAATCGGTCCCACCGAGAATGCAAGGTAAACTCCATGTTTCCTTCTTGTAACGTTTCGGTCCCACCGAAAGAGCAAGTCGGTCCCACCGAGTTTGCCTGACCAACTCTCTGGTTAGCTAATTGCCGAACTCGGTCTCACCGAGTTTGTGCGATCGGTCTCACCGAGATTACGTTATGCCCAAACCCTAACCGAATCGGTCCTACTGAGTTGCATCTCAGTCCCACCGAAATTCCTAACAGTCACTAGGTTTACCATTTCGGTCCGACCGAGTTTGATGATTCGGTCCCACCGAGATTGGAAAACTGTGTGTAATGGTTGGATTTTGTGTGGAGGCTATATATACCCCTCCACCACCTCTTCATTCGAAGAGAGAGCCATCAGAACACATACATCATTCCTACTCATATGTTCTGAGAAAGAACCACCTACTCATGTGTTGAGACCAAGATATTCCATTCCTACCATATGAATCTTGATCTCTAGCCTTCCCCAAGTTGCTTTCCACTCAAATCTTCTTTCCACCAGATCCAAATCCTATGAGAGAGAGTTGAGTGTTGGGGAGACTATCATTTGAAGCACAAGAGCAAGGAGTTCATCATCAACACACCATTTGTTACTTCTTGGAGAGTGGTGTCTCCTAGATTGGCTAGGTGTCACTTGGGAGCCTCCGATAAGATTGTGGAGTTGAACCAAGGAGTTTGTAAGGGCAAGGAGATCGCCTACTTCGTGAAGATCTACCGCTAGTGAGGCAAGTCCTTCGTGGGCGATGGCCATGGTGGAATAGACAAGGTTGCTTCTTCGTGGACCCTTCGTGGGTGGAGCCCTCCGTGGACTCGCGCAACCGTTACCCTCCGTGGGTTGAAGTATCCATCAACGTGGATGTAGGATAGCACCACCTATCCGAACCACGGGAAAACATCCGTGTATCCAATTGCGTTTGAATCCTCCAAACCCTTACCTTTACATTCTTGCAAGTTGCGTGCTTTACTTTCCGCTGCCAATAAACTCTTTGCATGCTTGCTTGAATTGTGTGATGATTGCTTGACTTGCTCTAAGATAGCTAAAATCTGCCAAGAACTAAAATTGGGAAAAGGCTAAGTTTTTAATTGGTCAAGTAGTCTAATCACCCCCCCCCCTCTATACATACTTTCGATCCTACATCTTGTCATCTATTACTTCTACTACTATGGCTAACGCTTTAGCAATAAAGTAAAGTAATTACATGCCGTTTATGTTGACACACAGTTCATAAATAAATAAAGGCAACTCCTATGGCTCCTGCCGGTTGTCATACTCATCGACATGCAAGTCGTGATTCCTATTACAAGAACATGATCAATCTCATACATCACATATATCATTCATCGCATCCTTTTGGCCATATCACATCACACGGCACATGCTGCAAAAACAAGTTAGACGTCCTCTAATTGTTGTTGCAAGTTTTTACGTGGCTGCTATAGGTTTCTAGCAAGAACGTTTCTTGCCTACGTCAAAACCACAACGTGATATGCCAATTTCTATTTACCCTTCATAAGGACCCTTTTCGTCGAATCCAATCCGACTAAAGTGGGAGAGACACACACCCGCCAGCCACCTTATGCAACTAGTGCATGTCAATCGGTGGAACCAGTCTCACGTAAGCGTACGTGTAAGGTCGGTCCGGGCCGCTTCATCCCACGATGCCGCCGAATCAAGATAAGACAAGTAACGGCAAGCAAATTGACAATATCCACGCCCACAACTGCTTTGTGTTCTACTCGTGCATAAAAACTACGCATAGACCTAGCTCATGATGCCACTGTTGGGGAACGTAGCAGAATTTTAAAATTTTCTACGCATCACCAAGATCAATCTATGGAGTCATCTAGCAACGAGGGAGAGGGGAGTGCATCTACATACCCTTGTAGATCGCGCGTGGAAGCGTTCAAGAAAACGGGGTTGATGGAGTCGTACTCGTCGTGATCCAAATCACGGATGACCTAGTGCCAAACGGACGGCACTGTAACGCCCCCGATATTACTTTCCCAATTTGTACTCCAACTCTTGCCGTTTCCGGCATTAAGTTATATTTATTTCTCGGGTTTGGGTCTTTGTCTCCGTGTGTTGTTTTTGTTTTCGTGCATCTCATATCATGTCATCACGTGCATTGCATTTGCATACATGTTCATCTCATGCATTCGAGCATTTTCCCCGTTGTCCGTTTTGCATTCCGGCGCTTCATTCTCCTCCGGTGGCCATTTCTAGCTTTCTTTCGTGTGTGGGGATTAAACATTTCTGGATTGGACCGAGACTTGCCATGCGACCTTGGTTTACTACCGGTAGACCGCCTGTCAAGTTTCGGGTCATTTGGACTTCGTTTGATACTCCAACGGTTAACCGAGGGACCGAAAAGGCCTCGTGTGTGTTGCAGCCCAACACCCCTCCAATTTGGCCCAAAACCCACCAAACTCTGCTCCATCGTCTCGGTCGTTCGATCACGATCGCGTGGCCGAAAACCGCACCTCATTTGGACACCCCTAGCTCCCTCTATGCCTATATAAAGACCCCCCCCCCCTCCGAAATTCTTCTTCTTCCTCCCCCCGAAACCCTAGAACACCTCGCGCCGGCCGGACACGTCCGTCCCCGGCCGGACAAAGTCGCGCCGCCGCCCCGCACCAGTGGCGTAATGCCACGTGCCGCCGCCGCCCGTCCCACCGCGCGGCCCGGCGAGCCCGTCGCGGGCCCTCCCGGCCCGATCCCTTCGCCGCCAGGTCCTTGCCTTCCGCCGCCTCCTTCCCCGAGGCCGGTGGCCGCGCCCCGCGACGCCGGCGCCAGAGCTCGCCGCGCCGCCGCAGCTCCACTCCGCCGGCCGCCGCCCCGCATCTCCGCTGCCGCCCGGCACCGCCCCACTCCGCCGCCTCCCCGCCTCGCCGCCGGCCGGATCCGGCCGCGGGAGGGCCGGATCGGCCACCGCCGACCCCGGCCGCCGCCGTCTGCCTCGTCTCCGGCGAGCCCGCCGCCACCTCGATCCGCGTGCCCGGCCGGATCCAGATCTGGAACTACCTCGGGTTGACTTTTTCCCTCCTAACCCTAACTCCTGATGCTTACTTTGACTGCTCGTATCTCCGCATCCGTACCTCCGTTTTGGACATATGATATATCAAAATCTTCGTCTCGACGAGTACATCATTTCATTCCATCGCATCATTTGCATTTGAGTTCATCTTGATGCCCAAAATGCTGTTAGAAGGAGGCATCGTGAGTTAAATTGCAGATCCGTTAGCTCATCATTGACTTTTGTCATTTTTGCCATGATTATTGTGTGCATGATATGCCTGTGACCCTTTGGGATGAATTGTTAAGAATTTTGTCTTCTTTCCAGAGGTGCCACCCATGCATTTTTAGGATGTGTGTGGTGTCTTGTGCAAGCTTGCAAAGAGGGGCACCTGAGTAATCTGTTTTTAGGGACTTAGTGATTTTCACTAAGTCTGGGATGTTTTAGTTCATGATGCCATATGTTCAGCTTGTTTCCTAGTGATCCGTGCCTCTTTTGAGCATGATCAGTAAGGGACATTTGTTAATCTTGTTATTCTCTATCCATCCATGTCTTTACTTGTTATGTTGGAGCACCCTAGGTTGAGTCAATCGAGCTCAACTTTTGCATCGTTGTTAATTTGGGCAGATCGTGAACTCTTTTGCGATTTTGCCGGTGCTATTGCTAGTGATCCATGCATGCTATGCCTTTGTTATTGCCATGTCTAGCTAGCATTTTGTGCCTTCTTTATGGATATATGCTTGCCTTGCCATGACTTGCACCGTAGTGAGTGCATCGAGCTCGTTTACATGCCTCCGTGAGTTATAATTTCAGCATGTCTCAGTTTTCACTAAGTCTGAAAACTGATTGTGTTTCATCTATGTTCGTGTGCCCGTTAGAGTTTTTTGTGAACCCTTTTGGCCCCAGGTCATTTTGGGTGTTTTCTTAAGCTTGTTGAGTAGCTCCATGCCATGCTCTTACTTGTCATGTTCAGGTTATGTTTCATGTTGTTTTGCTGCTCAGAAGAGAGCATCGTGGTCTAGAATCTCAGACTAGAGTTAATTTCACTAAGTCTGAAATCTGTGTTGCTTATTCAGTTTTGCCATGCTTGTTTGAACCCCTTAATGGATGAATTGCCCGTGGCTCAGTCCTAGTGATTTGTTAAGAATCTTGTGTACATCCCTGCCATGCATTTTATTTTCATGTTTGGTGGCTGTAGCATGTTCATTTTGTTGCATTTAGGTACCTACTTGCTGTAAATCGCAGATCGGTTCGTTTCATAAAACGCTTGCCATTTCCAAACCGTAGCTCCGATTCCTATGATCTTTATATCGTTTTCAGGGGATTTATTCCCCCCTATCCAGTGGCACACTTGGTTTTCCAAGTTGAGGCCAGGTTCATGCATTTCCTGTCACGTCTTGCATTTTGCATCCCGCATCGCATCCCGCATAGCATACCATCTTTGCATGTTATTGGTTGCCCTTGCACGTGGTTGATTATATCCTTGTTTCTTGTTTGTGTTGTTGGGTAGAGGCGGGAGACGAGTTCGCTAACGAGGATCCCGTTGAGTTTGCTTTTGAGGATCCAGTCAACTCTGACAACTGTGCAGGCAAGATGATCATACCCTCGAAATCACTACTATCTTTGCTATGCTAGTTTGCTCGCTCTTTTGCTATGCCAATGCTATGATGCCTACCACTTGCTTGTAAGCCTCTCAATTGCCATGATTGAGCCTCTAACCCACCTTTGTCCTATCAAACCGTTGATTGGCTATGTTACCGCTTTCCTCAGCCCCTTCTTATAGCGTTGCTAGTTGCAGGTGAAGATTGGAGCCGTTCCTTGTTGGAACCTTTATTTACTTGTTGGGATATCATTACATTGCCATGTTATCTTAATGCATCTATATACTTGGTCAAGGGTGGAAGGCTCGGCCTCTCGCTTAGTGTTTTTTTCCACTCTTGCCACCCTAGTTTCCGTCATATCAGTGTTATGTTCCCGGATTGTTGTGTCCCTTACGCGGTTGGGCTATAATGGGAACCCCTTGATAGTTCGCCTTGATTAAAGCTTTTCCAGCAATGCCCAACATTGGTTTTACCATTTTCCACCTACCCCTTTTTCCCTTGGGTTTCCGGAGCCCAAGGGTCATCTTTATTTTTAGCCCCCCACGGGGCAGTGCTCCTCTGAGGGTTGGTCCGAACTAGAGTCCTGTGCAGCGCCCCCTCGGGGAAACTCGAGGTTTGGTTTTAGTTGTATGGAGCGCTCATCTGAGTGTGCCCTGAGAAAGAGATATGTGCAGCTCCTATCGGGATTTGTCGGCACATTCGGGCGGTGTTGTTGGTCTTGTTTTAACCTGTCGAATCATCTTGTTTTACCGAGATACCGAGTCTGATCGGTGTGTCTTGGGTGGAGGTCTATTCCTTCGTTGACCGTGAGAGCTTGTTATGGGCTAAGTTGGGACCCCCCTGCAGGGATTGATCTTTCGAAAGCCGTGCCCGTGGTTATGGGCAGATGGGAATTTGTTAATGTCCGGTTGTAGATAACTTGAACCTTAATTAATTAAAATGAATCAACTGAGTGTGTTGCCGTGATGGCCTCTTCTCGGCGGAGTCCGGGAAGCGGACACGGTGTTGGAGTTATGTTTGCACAGGTTGCTCTCTAGTTTCTCGCTCGTGCTTTGCCTCCTCTTCTCGCTCTCTTTTGCGAATAAGTTAGCCACCATATATGCTAGTCGCTTGTTGCAGCTCCACTTATACATTACCCCTTTCCTACCAATTAAGCTTAAATAGTCTTGATCACGAGGGTGCGAGATTGATGAGTCCCTGTGGCTCACAGATTACTATTACACCAGATGCAGGGACAGATGATACAGCTCCAGATGGCGCGCTCGAGCTCAAGTGGGAGTACGACGAGGACTCTCAGCGTTACTATGTGTCTTTTCCTGATGATCAGTAGTGGTGCCTATTCGGGGTTAGATTCAGGGCCTTGTCACATGTTGGGGGTCTTTTCTATTTTGGCGCCGTAGTCGGGCCATGAGTGATTTGTGTGATGGATGTTATTTATGTACTCTGATGTGACGTGGCGAGTGTAAGCCAACTATGTTATTCCCCTTTATATTATTTATGTACATGGGATGTGTGATGATTTCCCGACTTGCGACATTGCTTTCAATGTGGCTATGCCTCTAAGTCGTGCCTCGACACGTGGGAGATATAGCCGCATCGAGAGCGCTACAAGTTGGTATCATAGCCTTCCCCGACCCTAGGAGCCCCCATTGCTTGATCGTTTTTAGCAGCCGAGTTGTGTCTAGAAAAATGTTTTGAGTCCTTAGGAATTATATATCGGAGAGCTTAGGAATTCTTTTTACTTCCCAGTCTCCTCATCGCTCTGGTAAGGCATCCTGACGTAGAGTTTTGACTCTTCTCTTCTCAAATTTCACTAAAAAAATTTAGGATCACGCGAGTATCTTGGATTTGTTCCGATGGCTTATGATGAGAATACTGTCTTGGTGCCTCCTGTCAGGGGTTTAGTGGAAGTGTCCCGGGGAGTTGAGCTCTGAGGTGTTGTCATCATAATTTTATCGTTGCAATTATGGTATACTTCAGATATGTGCGGGACATCGAAAATCTCCTTTATGCAGTTCGTTGGTGAGATAACCTTGACGCCACCCAGTACTGGGGCAGGAGTTCGGGAGTATCGCCATAACTTGTATAACGGATGCTTTTCGAAGGTTGGGGTAGATGGTTTCCGAAGGTTTCTCGGTTATGTGTTGAAGGATGGATACAGCTGGATGTAGGATTTGCTAGTTTGGGTGAGATATTATGCTTCCCCTGTATCCCCAACACCTGATTGCATAACCAGAAAGTTTCGGGAGTTTCATAGGTGGGAATTCAAGTAGCTCTTAGGATATCTTTCCGACAGATGTATGATATGAAATTGGGGTTCGACGTCTAGTGGTTCGCCTATTCACGGTCGATTTTACAGTGGTCTCGTTGTGTCTTAAAGAGTCCTTGGCTATGCTGACTCGGGGACGCTTCGTATGTCATGTGCACTGCCTTGTACATGATGGTGCTGTACGATCGAGCCCGTGTAGGTCCCACCACGAAAACTTCGGATGAAATTTCTATCATATGTTTGTTCTGGCTTATTTCTCAAGCCAACCCTTGGTTTTATTTTGAGTTGTGGTATTCGAGTTGCTTCGACGTCATATGTTGATTCCATCCCTCGTTGATTTACCTCTTCTACCTGATTCTTCGTGGCTTCGCAATTTAGGAATATGTGACCACTTCAAGAGAAGTGCATTCGTTCATTTTGTTCGGATGTGAAGACTTTATGTTGCAATTTTCATTCCGTTGGATTCACCTTCAATATTTGTCTATTTGTGTGCTAATGGTGGTCAACCTCTTCAGGATGGCTCCTCCAACGCGCACGACTCCGAACCCTGATCCGCCACCACCTCCACCGCCTCCAGAGGCTTGGCAAGCTGTGATGGCCGCTACTAATGCAAATACACAGTTGATCATGCAAATCCTCCAAGAGTGGAATCAAGGCAGTCAAGGGAATCAAGGCAACAATCAGAACCATTTTGCTACTCTAAACCAGTTCCTCGCAAATGGTCCAAAGACGTTCAGCAATTGTGTTGAGGCTACCGATGCTGACGATTGGCTAGTGGATCTGGGCAAGCATTTTGAATGCAGCAATGATAGGCCTGAAGATTTCGTCAAGTTCGCTTCTTTCCAGCTCAAAGATCAGGCTGCAGAGTGGTTCCAGCAGTACAAGGATTCCAGAGGTGGACGTTTGATCACTTGGGATGATTTCCGTCGTGATTTCCGAGCTCATCACATCCCTCAGAGATTGACTGAAAGCAAACGTGAGGAATTCCGCAATCTAAAGCAAGGCTCTTTGTCTGTCTATGACTACAACAAGTTGTTCCAGAAGCTCGCCCGTTTTGCCAAGCAGGATGTTCCTGATGAGAAGAGCATGATCTATCAGTTCAGGGGTGGTCTCCGTGAAGAAATTCAGCTCGCTCTTGTCCTCTTTGAGCTGCTGAGATACGATGAGTTCTACAACATGGCACTGAAGCAAGAGGCTGCTCAGTTGAGGTGTGATGCTTCCAGGAAGCGAGTCAGAGACACTACGCCTTCTTCCTCTACTCAAGTGGCCAAGCAGCAGAAGTATTGGCTTCCTCCTCCTTCGTTCCGTGAGCCGTATCAGCAGAAGAGCGAAGGTGGCAGTGGTTCTTCCCACCCACCCAACCCAGGCTTTCAGAACAAGACTTCGTCTCAAGCTCCAAGATCGAGTGCTCCGTACCACCGTCCGCTTTCAGAGGTCACGTGCAACAAGTGCCAACAGAAGGGTCACTACGCCAACAAGTGTTTCAACCAGAGGCGTCTTCCTCCTCCTCCTCCTGTCAGATCGGCAAGTACAGCTGTGGTCAAGCATAACCCCAAGTCCGCCAAGGTCAATATGGTGAATGCAGCTTAGGCAGAGGATTCATCAGATGTGATCATGGGTAACCTTCCTGTTAATGATATTCCTGCAAAAGTTCTTTTTGACACGGGTGCATCGCATTGTTTAATTTCCAAACCTTTTGCATCAATGTATGAGTGTGACTATCAGTATCTGCAAAGTGCCTTGCAAATTGTGTCACCGGGCAAGCAGATGACAGCTAACACCTGCGTTCCGGAGGTTACTATCACTTTGGACGACTACAAGTTCCTTTCTTCCCCAATTGTTCTTGGCGATTCCGATATTGATCTTATTCTTGGGATGGACTGGCTCTCTAAGCATAAGGCTCACCTCGATTGTGCAGCCAGACAGATTCAACTGACTCATTCGTCTGAGGATGTCATTGTCTTTGCCGCTCGTGATAATACCATCCGGTTGTTTTCTCTCAATGAGAAGGGTGAATTGGATGCTATTTCGCAGATTCCGGTTGTTTGTGAGTATCAAGACGTCTTCCCAGAAGAACTCCCAGGAATGCCTCCACACCGGCCGATTGAATTTGTTATTGAACTTGAGCCCGGTACGGAACCTGTGTACAAACGTCCTTACAAGCTCGGCCCCGAAGAGTTGAAGGAGTTGAAGAAACAACTCAATGTTCAAGAAAGAATGGGTCTCATTCGGCCTAGTACTTCTCCGTGGGGTTGTGGTGTTCTTTTTGTGAAGAAGAAGGATGGAACGGACCGACTTTGTGTTGATTATCGTCCATTGAACAAGAAGACCATCAAGAACAAATACCCACTTCCCAACATCAATGAGCTGTTCGAACAACTCAAGGGTGCCCAAGTATTCTCCAAGCTTGATCTCCGTATGGGTTATCATCAGATTCGTATTCGTGAGCAAGATATTCCCAAGACGGCGTTTAGAACAAGCTATGGGTCATATGAATACACGGTCATGTCTTTTGGCCTCGCCAACGCTCCTCCGACGTTCTCTCGCATGATGAACTTCATCTTCAACCCTTACACCAATGACTTCGTTTTGGTCTATCTCGACGACATTCTGGTTTTCTCGAAGAACAAGGAAGATCATGCCAAACACTTGTGTTTGGTTCTTGACAAGCTCAGGGAACATCAGTTCTACGCCAAGTTCTCCAAGTGTGAATTTTGGCTCGATGAGGTGCTTTATCTTGGCCATATCATCTCTGCCAAGGGCATTTCCGTGGATCCTGAGAAGGTGTCTGCAATTGTTAATTGGGAACCTCCTCAGAATGTGAAGCAACTCCGTAGCTTCCTCGGTCTCGCAAGCTACTGCCGAAGATTCGTTGAAAACTTTTCCAAGATCGCTAAGCCTCTCTCAAATCTTCTCCAGAAGCACGTCAAGTACGTTTGGTCTCCGGAGTGTGATATCGCTTTCAACTCTTTGAAAGAGAAATTGATCACTGCTCCCGTTCTGACTCCGCCTGATGAAACCAAGCCGTATGAGGTCTTTTGTGATGCCTCTCTCCAAGGTCTAGGTGTTGTACTGATGCAAGAGAAGAAAGTTGTTGCTTATACCTCTCGCCAATTGAAGCCTAATGAGAAGAACTACCCCACTCATGATCTCGAGTTGGCGGCAGTTGTGCATGCATTGTTGACTTGGAGACATCTTCTATTGGGAAGAAAAGTGGACATTTTCACTGATCACAAGAGTCTCAAATACATCTTCACCCAGCCTAATCTCAACCTCAGGCAGACTCGATGGGTCGAAATGATTCAAGAGTACAATCCGAGTATCGAGTATACTCCAGGCAAGGCCAATGTGATTGCTGACGCTTTGAGTAGAAAAGCATATTGCAATAGCCTGATTCTGAAGCCTTATCAACCCGAGCTTTGTGAAGCTTTCCGCAAACTTAATCTGCAAATTGTTCCTCAAGGTTTCCTCGCCAACCTTCAAGTTTCTCCTACCTTGGAAGACCAGATTCGCCAAGCCCAGCTTCTTGATGCTATGGTGAAAAAGGTGAAGATTGGTATTGCAAAGAGTCAGTCCAAGTACAAGTGCTACCGACTTGATGACAAGGACACTCTCTTCTTCGAGGATCGAATTGTTGTGCCCAAAGGTGAACTTTGTAAGGTGATCATGAACGAGGCTCACAACTCTCTCCTCTCCATCCACCCTGGGAGCACGAAGATGTATCAGGATCTCAAGCAAACTTATTGGTGGACTCGAATGAAGCGTGAGATCGCTCAATTCGTGAATGAATGTGATGTCTGCAGAAGAGTGAAGGTAGAACACCAAAGGCCAGCAGGTCTCCTTCAACCTCTTGCCATTCCAGAATGGAAGTTTGACCACATTGAAATGGACTTCGTGACTGGGTTTCCAAAATCCAAGCGTGGCAATGATGCTATATTCGTTGTCATCGACAAGCTCACCAAAGTGGCTCACTTTCTGCCTATCAAAGAGTCGATCACTGCAGCTCAATTGGCAGAACTCTATACCTCTCGAATTGTCTCTCTGCACGGTATTCCTCAAGTGATATCTTCAGACCGTGGCAGCATCTTTACCTCCAAGTTTTGGGATTCTTTTCAGAAGGCCATGGGCACCAACATTCGCTTCAGCACTGCTTTCCATCCTCAAACAAGCGGTCAAGTCGAGCGTGTCAACCAGATTCTTGAAGATATGCTCAGGGCTTGTGTTATCTCCTTCGGCATGAAGTGGGAGGATTGTCTTCCTTATGCTGAATTCTCATACAACAACAGTTTTCAAGCAAGTTCAGGCAAGGCCCCATTTGAAATTCTGTATGGTAGGAAATGCCGTACTCCTCTCAACTGGTCTGAAACCGGTGAACGTCAGCTGCTGGGTAATGACTTAATCACAGAGGCAGAAGAGATGTGCAAGGTCATTCGTGATAACCTCAAAGCAGCCCAATCCCGCCAGAAGAGCTACTACGATAGTAAGCACCGTGATTTGGCTTTCGAGATCGGAGATCATGTTTACCTCCGCGTCTCTCCTATGAAAGGGACTCGTCGCTTCGGTATCAAAGGGAAGCTTGCCCCTAGATACGTCGGACCTTTCAAGATTGTCAGCAAGAGAGGCGACCTCGCCTATCAACTCGAGCTTCCTTCAAACTTTGCCAATGTTCATGATGTGTTCCATGTCTCCCAACTCCGAAAGTGCTTCAAGACGCCTGAACGCACTGTCAACTTCGAGGACATTGAGCTCCAAGAAGATCTCTCCTATCGTGAGCACCCAGTTGCAATCCCTGAAGAGACTGAACGCAGGACTCGCAACAAGTCAATCAAATTTCTCAAAGTCAAGTGGTCACACCATTCCGACCGTGAAGCTACCTGGGAACGCAAGGATCACCTCCGTTCTGAGTACCCGGCGTTCTTTCAGTCCTAGATCTCGGGACGAGATCTTTTCGTAGTGGTGGAGTGTTGTAACGCCCCAGATATTACTTTCCCAATTTGTACTCCAACTCTTGCCGTTTCCGGCATTAAGTTATATTTATTTCTCGGGTTCGGGTCTTTGTCTCCGTGTGTTGTTTTCGTTTTCGTGCATCTCATATCATGTCATCACGTGCATTGCATTTGCATACATGTTCATCTCATGCATTCGAGCATTTTCCCCGTTGTCCGTTTTGCATTCCGGCGCTTCGTTCTCCTCCGGTGGCCATTTCTAGCTTTCTTTCGTGTGTGGGGATTAAACATTTCCGGATTGGACCGAGACTTGCCATGCGACCTTGGTTTACTACCGGTAGACCGCCTGTCAAGTTTCGGGTCATTTGGACTTCGTTTGATACTCCAACGGTTAACCGAGGGACCGAAAAGGCCTCGTGTGTGTTGCAGCCCAACACCCCTCCAATTTGGCCCAAAACCCACCAAACTCTGCTCCATCGTCTCGGTCGTTCGATCACGATCGCGTGGCCGAAAACCGCACCTCATTTGGACACCCCTAGCTCCCTCTATGCCTATATAAAGACCCCCCTCCGAAATTCTTCTTCTTCCTCCCCCCGAAACCCTAGAACACCTCGCGCCGGCCGGCACGTCCGTCCCCGGCCGGACAAAGTCGCGCCGCCGCCCCGCACCAGTGGCGTAACGCCACGTGGCGCCGCCGCCCGTCCCACCGCGCGACCCGGCGAGCCCGCCGCGGGCCCTCCCGGCCCGATCCCTTCGCCGCCAGGTCCTCGCCTCCCGCCGCCTCCTTCCCCGAGGCTGGTGGCCGCGCCTCGCGACGCCGGCGCCGGAGCTCACCGCGCCGCCGCAGCTCCACTCCGCCGGCCGCCGCCCCGCATCTCCGCCGCCTCGCCGCTGCCGCCCCGCTCCGCCGCCCCCCCCGCCTCGCCGCCGGCCGAATCCGGCCGCAGGAGGGCCGGATCGGCCACCGCCGACCCCGGCCGCCGCCGTCTGCCTCGTCTCCGGCGAGCCCGCCGCCACCTCGATCCACGTGCCCGGCTGGATCCAGATCTGGAACTACCTCGGGTTGACTTTTTCCCTCCTAACCCTAACTCCTGATGCTTACTTTGACTGCTCGTATCTCCGCATCCGTAGCTCCGTTTTGGACATATGATATATCAAAATCTTCGTCTCAACGAGTACATCATTTCATTACATTGCATCATTTGCATTTGAGTTCATCTTGATGCCCAAAATGCTGTTATAAGGAGGCATCGTGAGTTAAATTGCTGATCTATTAGCTCATCATTGACTTTTGTCATTTTTGCCATGATTATTGTGTGCATGATATGCCTGTGACCCTTTGGGATGAATTGTTAAGCATTTTGTCTTCTTTCCAGAGGTGCCACCCATGCATTTTTAGGATGTGTGTGGTGTCTTGTGCAAGCTTGCAAAGAGGGGCACCTGAGTAATCTGTTTTTAGGGACTTAGTGATTTTCACTAAGTCTGGGATGTTTTAGTTCATGATGATGTTCAGCTTGTTTCCTAGTGATCCGTGCCTCTTTTGAGCATGATCAGTAAGGGTCATTTGTTAATCTTGTTATGCTCTATCCACCCATGTCTTTACTTGTTATGTTGGAGAACCCTAGGTTGAGTCAATCGAGCTCAACTTTTGCATCGTTGTTAATTTGGGCAGATCGTGAACTCTTTTGCGATTTTGCCGGTGCTATTGCTAGTTATCCATGCATGCTATGCCTTTGTTCTTGCCATGTATAGCTAGCATTTTGTGCCTTCTTTATGGATATATGCTTGTATTGCCATGACTTGCACCGTAGTGAGTGCATCGAGCTCGTTTACATGCCTCCGTGAGTTATAATTTCAGCATGTCTCAGTTTTCACTAAGTCTGGAAACTGATTGTGTTTCATCTATGTTCGTGTGCTCGTTAGAGTTTTTTGTGAACCCTTTTGGCCCCAGGTCATATTGGGTGTTTTGTTAAGCTTCTTGAATAGCTCCATGCCATGCTCTTACTTGTCATGTTCAGGTTATGTTTCATGTTGTTTTGCTGCTCCGAAGAGAGCATCGTGGTCTGAAATCTCAGACTAGCGTTAATTTCACTAAGTCTGAAATCTGTGTTGCTTATTCAGTTTTGCCATGCTTGTTTGAACCCCTTAATGGATGAATTGCCCGTGCCTCAGTCCTAGTGATTTGTTAAGTATCTTGTGTACATCCCTGCCATGCATTGTGTTTTCATGTTTGGTGGCTGTAGCATGTTCATTTCGTTGCATTTAGGTGCCTACTTGCTGTAAATCGCAGATCGGTTCGTTTCGTAAAACGCTTGCCATTTCCAAACCGTAGCTCCGATTCCTATGATCTTTATATCGTTTTCAGGGGATTTATTCCCCCCTATCCAGTGGCACACTTGGTTTTCCAAGTTGAGGCCAGGTTCATGCATTTCCTGTCACGTCTTGCATTTTGCATCCCGCATCGCATCCCGCATAGCATACCATCTTTGCATGTTATTGGTTTCCCTTGCACGTGGTTGATTGTATCCTTGTTGCTTGTTTGTGTTGTTGGGTAGAGCCGGGAGACGAGTTCGCTAACGAGGAGCCCGTTGAGTTTGCTTTTGAGGATCCAGTCAACTCTGACAACTGTGCAGGCAAGATGATCATACCCTCGAAATCACTACTATCTTTGCTATGCTAGTTTGCTCGCTCTTTTGCTATGCCAATGCTACGATGTCTACCACTTGCTTGTCATCCTCCCAATTGCCATGATTGAGCCTCTAACCCACCTTTGTCCTAGCAAACCGTTGATTGGCTATGTTACCGCTTTGCTCAGCCCCTTCTTATAGCGTTGCTAGTTGCAGGTGAAGATTGGAGCCGTTCCTTGTTGGAACCTTTATTTACTTGTTGGGATATCATTACATTTCCATGTTATCTTAATGCATCTATATACTTGGTAAAGGGTGGAAGGCTCGGCGTCTCGCTTAGTGTTTTGTTCCACTCTTGCCGCCCTAGTTTCCGTCATATCGGTGTTATGTTCCCGGATTGTTGCGTCCCTTACGCAGTTGGGCTATAATGGGAACCCCTTGATAGTTTGCCTTGATTAAAGCTTTTCCAGCAATGCCCAACATTGGTTTTACCATTTTCCACCTACCCCTTTTTCCCTTGGGTTTCCGGAGCCCGAGGGTCATCTTTATTTTTAGCCCCCCACGGGGCAGTGCTCCTCTGAGTGTTGGTCCGAACTAGAGTCCTGTGCAGCGCCCCCTCAGGGAAACTCGAGGTTTGGTTTTAGTTGTATGGAGCGCTCATCTGAGTGTGCCCTGAGAAAGAGATATGTGCAGCTCCTATCGGGATTTGTCGGCACATTCGGGCGGTGTTGCTGGTCTTGTTTTAACCTATCGAATCATCTTGTTGTACCAAGATACCGAGTCTGATCGGTGTGTCTTGGGTGGAGGTCTATTCCTTCGTTGACCATGAGAGCTTGTTATGGGCTAAGTTGGGACCCCCCTGCAGGGATTGATCTTTCGAAAGCCGTGCCCGCGGTTATGGGCATATGGGAATTTGTTAATGTCCGGTTGTAGATAACTTGAACCTTAATTAATTAAAATGAATCAACTGAGTGTGTTGCCGTGATGGCCTCTTCTCGGCGGAGTCCGGGAAGCGGACACGGTGTTGGAGTTATGTTTGTGCAGGTTGCTCTCTAGTTTCTCGCTCGTGCTTTGCCTCCTCTTCTCGCTCTCTTTTGCGAATAAGTTAGCCACCATATATGCTAGTCGCTTGCTGCAGCTCCACTTATACATTACCCCTTTCCTACCTATTAAGCTTAAATAGTCTTGATCGCGAGGGTGCGAGATTGCTGAGTCCCTGTGGCTCACAGATTACTATTACACCAGATGCAGGGACAGATGATACAGCTCCAGATGGCGCGCTCGAGCTCAAGTGGGAGTACGACGAGGACTCTCAGTGTTACTATGTGTCTTTTCCTGATGACCAGTAGTGGTGCCTATTCGGGGTTAGATTCAGGGCCTTGTCGCATGTTGGGGGTCTTTTCTATTTTGGCGCCATAGTCGGGCCATGAGTGATTTGTATGATGGATGTTATTTATGTACTCTGATGTGATGTGGCGAGTGTAAGCCAACTATGTTATTCCCCTTTATATTATTTATGTACATGGGATGTGTGATGATTTCCCGACTTGCGACATTGCTTTCAATGCGGCTATGCCTCTAAGTCGTGCCTCGACACATGGGAGATATAGCCGCATCGAGGGCGTTACAGGCACCTCCGCGTTCAACACACGTATGGTTGGGAAGACGTGTCCTCCAACTTGATCCAGCAAGGGGGAAGGAGAGGTTGATGGAGATCCAGCAGCACGATGGCGTGGTGGTGGAAACTACGGCGATCTCGGCAGGGCTTCGCCGAGCACTGCGAGAAGGAGAGGTGTCACGGGAGGGAGAGGGAGGCGCCAGGGGTTAGGGTGCGGCTGCCCTCCCTCCCCCCCCCCCCCACTATTTATAGGACCTCTAGGGGGGCGCCGGCCCTAGGAGATTGAATCTCCAAGGGGGGCGGCGGTCAAGGAGGGTGGAGTGCCCCCCAAGCCAAGTGGGGCGCCCCCCACCCCTAGGGTTTCCAACCCTAGGCACAGGGGAGGCCCATGGGGGGGCGCACCAGCCCATCTGGGGCTGGTTCCCCTCCCACTTCAGCCCATGGGGCCCTCCGGGATAGGTGGCCCCACCCAGTGGACCCCCGGGACCCTTCCGGTGGTTTCGATACAATACCGATTACCCCGAAAACCTTCCCGTTGGCCGAAACTTGACTTCCTATATATAAATCTTCACCTCCGGACCAATTCGGAACTCCTCGTGACGTCCGGAATCTCATCCGGGACTCCGAACAACTTTCGGGTTACCGTATACTAATATCTCAACAACCCTAGCGTCACCGAACCTTTAAGTGTGTAGACACTACGGGTTCGGGAGACACGCAGACATGACCGAGACAACTCTCCGGTCAATAACCAACGGCGAGATTTGGATACACATGTTGGCTCCCACATGCTCCTCGATGATCTCATCGGATGAACCATGATGTCGAGGATTCGATCAATCCCGTATGCAATTCCCTTTGTCAATCGGTATGTTACTTGCCCGAGACTCGATCGTCGGTATCCCAATACCTCGTTCAGTCTCGTTACCGGCAAGTCACTTTACTCGTACCGTAATGCATGATCCCGTGACCAACCACTTGGTCACATTGAGCTCATTATGATGATGCATTACCGAGTGGGCCCAGAGATACCTCTTGTAACGCCCTCGATGCGGCTATATCTCCCACGTGTCGAAGCACGACTTAGAGGCATAACCACATTGAAAGCAGTGTCGCAAGTGAGGTAATCTTCACACAACCAATGTAATACATAAGGGAAAGAGATACATAGTTGGCTTACAATCGCCACTTCACACAAATACATGAATAAAGCATTACATCATCCAGATACAATCAAGGTCTGACTACGGAACCAAAATAAAAGAAGACTACCCAAATGCTACACAGATCCCTGATCGTCCCGACTGGGCTCCACTACTGAACAACTAGAACGAAACAACACAAAGGACAAGATCTTCATCTAGCTCCTCCTGAGCTTGGTTGCGTCACCTGCTCGGTAATATCGGCACCTGCAAACTGGTTTTGGAAGTAATCTGTGAGTCACGGGGACTCAGCAATCTTGCACCCTCGCGATCAAGACTATTTAAGCTTATAGGTAAGGCAAGGGTATGAGGTGGAGCTGCAGCAAGCGACTAGCATATATGGTGGCTAACATACGCAAAAGAGAGCGAGAAGAGAAGGCAAGGCACGATCGAAAAACTATGATCAAGAAGTGATCCTAAAACAACCTACGTCAAACATTACTCCAACACCGTGTTCACTTCCCGGACCCCGCCGAGAAGAGACCATCATGGTAACACACGCGGTTGATGTATTTTAATTAAGATAAACTTCATGTTTTCTACAACCGGACGTTAACAAATTCCCATCTACCCATAACCGCGGGCACGGCTTTCGAAAGTTCAAATCCCTGCAGGGGTGACCCAACTTAGCCCATCACAAGCTCTCACGGTCAACAAAGGATATTCCTTCTAGCGGGAAGACCCGATCAGACTCGGAATCCCGGTTACAAGACATCCTCGACAATGGTAAAACAAGTCCAGCAAGACCGCCCGATGCGCCGACATCCTGATAGGAGCTGCACATATCTCGTTCTCAGGGCAACACCGGATGAACACTACGTACAGCTAAAACCAGCCCTCAAGTTTCCCCGAGGTGGCACCGCAAGTGGCTCTAGTTCGGACCAACACTTAGACAAGCACTAGCCCGGGGGATTAAAATAAAGATGACCCTCGGATGCGCGACTCCCAAGGGGAAAAGGCTAGGTGGCGAATGGTAAAACCAAGGTTGGGCCTTGCTGGAGGAGTTTTATTCAAAGCAAACTGTCAAGGGGTTCCCATTATAACCCAACCGCGTAAGGAACGCAAAATCCGGGAACATAACACCGATATGAAGGAAACTAGGGCGACAAGGGTGGAACAAAACACCAGGCATAAGGCCGAGCCTTCCACCCTTTACCAAGTATATAGATGCATTAATTTAAATAAGAGATATTGTGATATCCTAACAAAATAACCATGTTCCAACAAGGAACAAACTCCAATCTTCACCTGCAACTAACAATGCTATAAGAGGGGCTGAGCAAAGTGGTAACATAGCCAAACAACGGTTTGCTAGGACAAGGTGGGTTAGAGGCTTGGCTCAACAATATGGGAGGCATGATAAGCAAGTGGTAGGTATCGTAGCATAGGCATGGCAAAAGAGCGAGCAACTAGCAAGCAAAGATAGAAGTGATTTCGAGGGTATGGTCATCTTGCCTGAGATCCCGCAAGGAAGAAGAACGAGTCCATGAAGAAGATAAACGGACGTAGTCGAACGGTTCCTCACAAACGCGACGTTATCGGAACCAACCCGAAGAAGCAACACCGGAAACAAGCACACAACATAGTCAACAACCACTACAATAACATGGCATGATGCACAATCAAGTATGATGCATGTCCGGTTTAATGAAGCATGGCATGGCAAAGTGCACAAACAATACTACAAATTAAGTGGAGCTCATTATGCAACTGAGTTGCATATTGACGAAACACCACATGACTTATTTAGTTCTCTCTCGGTTATGTACCCAATAATATTAAATGTTGTTAAACATGGCAAGAGGGTGAAGCAAAGTAAAACTACCTATCTAGTCAAATTTAAATGAGGCCGGAAGCAACGAACAACAATTCCGGTAAATCCCCATATGCATATATTAGGTTTGGTACTGTTCTGCCCTAAACCATATTTTATAGTTGTTAAACATGCAAAGTGATGCCACCATGTTAAACTATGCAAAATTCTACCCCATTTACATATACAGTTTGTTACAAACCAAGTTACGGTTAATTAGTTGTGAATTAAAGCATTTTAGCATATTCATAGAGCAAAATTTAAACAAACATCATTTTAAACATAGATGAAAAAGGCATATTATGAAACTACACAAAATTCTAAGCAACTTTCATATTAAGTTTGTTTTAATCCGATGCACGGTTGGAGACTTATAAAATGCATGATGTTTAGGGGCTATACTGAAAAACTGTAAAACCTGAGATAAAAGGAAAATCGCTGGACGAAAAAAACACACGTAACGGGCTGGATCTGGAACAAAGCTGTGGAGCTGCTCACATTGGGCCTTAGCAGGCCGGCTGTTGCAGAGGCTGGCAGGGGAAGGAAGCGCCTGGGCCGGGAGGCCGAGCGCTGTGCCTTGGCGCTGGAAGGGAGGCAGCCCAGGCGGGTAGCGAGGCCGCTCGGTCAAAACGGAGGAAGTCAACGCGGGCACTGGTCGCTGGTCGTCCTCATCCTCGAAGCAGCGGGAGTAGGCGCGTGACGGCGCCGGGAACAGCAAGGAGGTGGGCTCCGGTCGGGGATCGAGGGACTTGGCCGCGGCGACTCCAGGCGATGCAGTGGCTGCTCCAACCGGTGAGGAAGGCAAGCGGTCGGGCGGAGCTGGAGGCCAAGGCGGCGGCGGCCTAGTAGAAGCAGAGGACGCAGGCAGCAGCGGCAGAAACGGGGCGGCGGTGAGGAACGCTTGGCGTGAATCTATGGCGGCGCTGGACGCCGGTGACAGGGCGCAGGGGTCCAGGACCCGTGAGGAGGAGAGGGGCGGCCATGGCATTTTCTTCGACTTGGCCGGCTCGATGAAGACGGGCAGCAACGGACAGGCGCGGCTCCTGCAGGGGAACGAGGCGGCGCTGGGGTCGTGCATCGTTCGTTCGACAAGGGAAGCAATGGCAGCGGCAGGTTAGGCCAGCGACGGCACCGGTGGCCGGGGACGTTCTTCGTCTCGGTGGTGCTCTGGCCTTGCAGAAGAAACACGGCGACCACGCGATTAGCAGCAGCAGTAGGAGAAGAACATCAAGAAACACGGAGGAGGCACGGTGAGGAGGACCTGCGGGTCGGAGCAACTTGACGGCGGGGCCATGGCGTGGTGCTGCTCTCGATCCATCGTGGATCAAGGCACGGGAGGAGGGGAGGAGGCGCGAGCAGCCTGCTTGAGCTCGAGGGTGAGGGCGGCGCTCGGGGGTTGGCCGATGCTCTGCTCGGTGGCGCTCTGGTCGGGGCTCTCGGGAGGAGGAGGTTGCAGGATTGGGTGGATCGAGGGGAGGAGGAGGTTGGACCGGTGCTGAAAACAAGGGAGTTGGTCGAGATCGGCTGGGAAAGGGTGGATGGATATGGGAGGATCCCGATGAAGAGAGTGGCGGCGGCGAGGAGGATTGGTGGATTGGACAGGATAGGCTAGGGTTTGATCTGATATTTATATCAGATGAGTTTTGGGTTAGGGGCTAACTTGTCCCTCCGATCGCAATTGGATGATCGCGAAAAAATACATTAGGAAGTCCATTTAACAAAACGGAGAAGTTTTGTAGATGTTTGGGGATGATCCGGACACGACGGTAGCGACAGTCCGGGTCAGGTCCGGGACAGCTTTCGGACGCGCGCGCGAGGAGGGCCGCGGGCTGACGAGAGAGGTTAGGTTGGACATGGCGGTAGGTAGTGGGCTGTGTAGACGTTCTCGAGCTGAGAGAAGAGAAGAGAGGGAGGCCCGGCAACAGTTTTCGGAGACCGAAAACGTCCGACGTTAGACCGGCTATACTGCCGCTATAGTTATCCGTTGGGGCGTCAAACGGACTCCGAACGCGATGAAACTTGGCAGGCGGCCTACCTACAACAAAACAACACCGCATGCCAACTTTCATCCCATTCCGAGAACATTTTCCGGCCACTTATAAAATACTATTTCGGACATGCCTCGGGCGCGTGCAAGTGTGTCTGGGCTCAAAACGGACAACGGAAGGAACGAGGAGACCGGGACGGATGCAAGTTTTGAAAACATGATGATGCAATGCACATGATGACATGATATGAAATGCATGACACGCAAGCAAAGACAAGGCAACAACAACGAATAACTGGAGGACACCTGGCACATCGGTCTCAGGGCGTTACACCTCTCCGTCATACGGAGTGACAAATCCCAGTCTCGATTCGTGCCAACCCAACAGACACTTTCGGAGATACCCGTAGTGTACCTTTATAGTCATCCAGTTACGTTGTGACGTTTGGCACACCCAAAGCACTCCTACGGTATCCGGGAGTTGCACAATCTCATGGTCTAAGGAAATAATACTTGACATTCGGAAAAGCTATAGCAAACGAACTACACGATCTTTGAGCTATGCTTCGGATTGGGTCTTGTCCATCACATCATTCTCCTAATGATGTGATCCCGTTATCAATGACATCCAATGTCCATAGTTAGAAAACCATGACTATCTTTTGATCAACGAGCTAGTCAACTAGAGGCTCACCAGGGATGTGTTGTGGTCTATGTATATTCACACATGTATTACGATTTCCGGATAACACAATTATAGCATGAACAATAGACAATTATCATGAACAAAGAAATATAATAATAACCATTTTATTATCGCCTCTAGGGCATATTTCCAACATTAGTGCCTTGCTTCATCTTTCCCTCTCTGTCATATTTAACGGTGTGGATGATAGGATTGATCGCCGACGAGGCTGAGCGGCACATATTGCATGAAGCATTGTTGGGCGGGTGGCTTTATTACCACCGAGCTTTTTGTCTCTACATTTGGCATTCCTACTGCTTCCTAAGCCTAACCATAAGCCTTTTTTTCTCTCTCGGGGGTTTCAATTCTAGTTTGTAGCTAATATTATGTTAATATAGAAACATACAAAAATGGGACGGTAAGCAAAGAAAGAGTTTGATTGTATAAGTGGTATGTTGTTCGATAGTAATGGTATCACTATGTGTAAATTTATTGCTTGTGTGAACATGTGAAGATCTAGACCATAAACACCATCTTAAAAGTTGTGGTGTGTTTACTATATTCATATGTAGTTGCAGTATGATGCCTCCTTACACGGTACATAAAACACATTACAAAAGCAGAAGAAACAAATTTCTCTCTCTCTCTCTCTCACACACACACACACACACCAACCAGTTGTTCATCGGCTATCTCAGGAGGAGAAAAGTCGCTCATTAACAATGTAACATAAAGAGTTGAATATGTAAACAATTCCGCAAATGATAAATAACATATAAAAATTTAAACAAATATAATTACGGTTTCATTCCTTTAGGAATCATGAAGGCCTCAATTTATGCTAGTAACTAAGACATGTTATCCTCGTCAACATCAACTAGCTCTTCCGGCCTCGCGGAGCTAGCTACCTGTCTTTCACATCAATATAAGTTGTTTCACACATTAAAAACAGACAAAATTGTTCAAGTGTCAAAGTCATGACAACCATATCTCTTCGAAGAAGCAGAGATGCGGGACTTTGGACCTTATATTTCAGTGCAAAAATATTGTGCAAGCCCCTCATATAATAGAAACATGGAAAATTATTCAATTATTCAATATTCATCAAACTACAATTATTCGCTTTACGGACAAAAGGAAGGTGAAATTTTGAAGTATCTTTGCCAAGTATGTGGTGGCTTGATGAAATTTCTTCCAACTTATCAAAGATGGTAAATCTGTTTCAGAACACACAACAAATTTCACTTTCGGCACCGATCGCTGGTACGAAGCAATCATGTGACATTCCCTTCATCATCAGCACAAGTTGTTCAACATTTCATCAAAAATGAAAAAAAAGCACAAGTTGTTCAAGTGTCAAAGTCTCTTTCCGGGTGACCATGGCTCCCCTGTGAAACCGAAGCGTGGGCCCGGCCTGTCAGCCAAAAAAAAATCCTACCGTTGAAGCGTTTACTCCGGCGTAAAAAGCGCGTAGAACAGAAACCGCTGAGGTAGTATATCCACGAGATACGATTGATTTCTTGCTTCGCAAAAAAAGAGAAAGCAAAACCGAAATATCCCCCCGCCTCCACCACTGTTCGTCTTCCCCTCCTCTCCTCCTCCACCTTTCCCCCTCTCCACTCCTCCTCCTCCCCCCCGATTCCTCCACCGAATTCGCCTCCCATTTGCCCGTCTCCCGCTTCGGCGCAGCCTGCCCGTACGCGACATCGCCCGCGGCGGCGGGACGGAGGGGCGGGCGGCGTGCCCTCGGCGGGTGCTGCTGGGCTTCGGCTGGCGTGGAGCGGAGGAGATCCACCCCCGACCTGGGATGATACCCTCGTTCGCTGGTGAGGAGCCCTAAGCTTTGGTTGCGCGGGATTGCTCCAAAGCCTTCTTCTTTTTGGTTGCTTCCCAGCGGGGGATCTTCCCGCCGCTGCGGATTTGAGCAATCAAATCTAAATCTTCGTTCTTGCTATCCGTTCAGTTAAGCCGCCGGTTTCCCTTGCTGCGTAGTGCCGCACTGATCTAAAACCGCCCGAAACGCCCATGTTTCCAGTTCGATTAGGTTCTTGCGCAAGATCCAATCCAAGGCGCGGCCGCCGTTTATTTTGCAGCGTAAATTGGGGAAATCGATTGGATTCGAATTCAAGTTTCCGTACAGTTGAGGCGAAAGGTTCCAAATCTTGCTCGGTTTGGGAAAACCCTACCTTGCCGTCAATTGTTGTGACAGGAGAACAGCGAGGAGCAGAATGTGGTTTGGATGGGGGCGAACTTGTTTTTTTTTTTTGCTTGATCTTACTACTTACGCATGTTGTTCTTTAAGGAGAGATAAGGTAGTCGTGAAACCAGACCAGGGAAGGTGCCAAAGTGTAGTAGTAGCAGCTGTTCTTTAAAATGTCGAATCGTTGGTGCTTTCTGTTAGTGGATGATATAACTGCTACTTAATGGCATGCCGAAGTTCTAGAAATGGTCTAAGTTTTGGAATGAGACCAACCAAGACTGATAATTTGACAGAATTCATTTTTTTTCTTCAGTTCTAACTTCTGTATAAGTGAATAGATGTTTAATCATCCGTAGCTTCAGTTCTAACTTAAGCTCTAAGTCAAGTTGGATTCAGCTGCTGGTGGTGGCAACCTACAAAGTATGGATATGGCAGAAACTGCCGAATGGCCGTCCTAGTACGGGGGGATACGGGGACATGCACGGGTACTCCGGTATACACGTATCCCGCAGTATCCCATCTTTTCCGAATTAAAAAAAGGGGAAAGAAATCAGGATGCAGCAGATACGGTGTGGACTCGGTGGGGATTCGGGAGCCAGCCTCGCTGCTGCAGCCTAGGCTGCCTAGGCTCGAGGTTGCTGCCGCCGCCGTTTTCCCCAAGCCCAGCTCTACCCCCGACGAAGAACATCCATCCAGCAGAGAGGAAGATGGCAAGGCGTTCGATGACAAGGAAGAAGGACCAGGCGGGGAGAAGATGGGGATTGCAGCCAGCAGTGAGGAAGAAGATATAAGCGGCGGCACAGTCTTTTCTTCTGCTCTCTGCAGCTCTCAGGCGGCTGGGGGAAATGAGAAGAGAACGGCTAGAGGAGCTGACTAGTCTAGGGTTTCAGGAACTAGACCTTATATGGGCTCTGAGTGGAGGGTTCATATGGACTATGAGCTTCCCCAAAGTCTTTTATCAATAGAAATGAGTCAACATATATCCAGTACAAAATCTCTGATCCAAATATTATCATTAAATCTTTATTACATGCTATTTTTGTCTATATATTTATATACCCTGCCGTATCCCCGAATGGCTGTTTTTTTAAAAATGCCGTATCCTGTGTCCCCGTATGCGTATCCCTGTCTTTCCGTCCACGTGTCCGTGCTTTTTAGGTGGCAACTACTAAGGCCATGTTTGGATTACCCTTTTTTTTAAATACACCTGCAAAAAAACCACGCCTCCACTCACCAGTTTTGTTTCCAGCCGGAAAACACTCGTGTCCGGTAAGATACACTTGTAAATTTAATACCTCTGTAATAAATTACACCCATACCAAGGGTGGCCTAACTGGTTCTCACTTTACGTTAACTCCGAATGTGTGGGTGGGGCCACAAGTCTTTGTCTCTCACCTCTTGATTTTCTGCTTGAATTCGAAATGATGACCCGTGCAGGTTTATATAGCCCCTCTAAACTGAGAAATTAATTCAGTATCAACCTATACCAGCGCTACAATTATTTTGCACATGTTTAAATATATCAACTAATAAGCATGGAATTTAATAATGCAGCTGATCACAAGGAAGGATGGAGTGGTGGGGGTGTTGATATTATCTAGTGTTTATCAATGTGAAAGAAGCTTTCACAATGGCCCCAGGAAGCAGCATTGTGAGTGTGACTGAAGTTCCTGAGTCAGATTGTGGCGACCGTGGGCTCTCCGAGGCACTCAGTAGTATTAGGCTTGATGGAGATTCTACAAGTAAGCCCTCCTGGGCTGCGTCACTTGTCAATGTTGGTTTGTCATCATTGACTGGCTTGAATGATTTGCTCGAGTGTCCAGTGTGTACAAACTCAATGCGCCCGCCTATACTTCAGGTATGTGTACTGATGCGTGTCTTAAATCTTTGTATTCCTGCAGCAGAGTGTAATCATTGATAATTTTGATATTAGTGCAAATGAGATTCTGTTATTTTTAATTTGACTTGGATTTTCTTACATGAAATTGACTTGGATATTGGGCTGGATTTGTGTAGAAAGTTGTGCCAGACTGCCAGTCCCACGACTTTGGATAATTCACTGTAATTGCCTTTTGATGTAAGGTGTAATTGTATTTTGTAGAGATGTTGCGTTTGTGACAACATACGACATGTGGGTAGTAGCGTGTCCTAAGCTATTCAAAGTTATTGTGTTCAAGGAAAATTAAGTGCAAGGTGTTAGGTGGCCAACTTTGCCTCCCTAGCACCTAGCTTGCCTAAATTTTGCCTTTGCCTAGGGCATTCTGTACGGACATGGCAGAATGGGCTTGCCTAAATTTTCCTTGATTGTGTTGGTAAAGTCTACTTATTCTTTTGCCGAATAAATTACCCTTGATCGTTCTATTCTGATCTATTTTTCATGTAGAATTGCCTACCATTTTAGCTTACAGAAATTCTTTAGCTGCTATGTTCGAGGTT
The DNA here is from genome assembly GCA_034509565.1 of Triticum monococcum. NCBI lineage: Eukaryota > Viridiplantae > Streptophyta > Magnoliopsida > Poales > Poaceae > Triticum > Triticum monococcum. The sequence continues at coordinate 56,858,921 of CM067846.1, read as the reverse complement.
CTACCTTCAAACTAATAACAAGTTTATATTTGGCCACACTAAATCAAATGTCTTTGGTTTTGTGTTCACTGTATTGCATGTTTGCTGAATTCTTGATCTTCAAAGTAACTTCCACATGCTGAAAGAAAATAACTCAACACTTGGGGGAAGAATCCCAATAGCATTTTTTTAGGTCGATAAAACACCCTGAACACTGGCTTCACTGGCTACGGCAGTGCAATGGGCGACCTGACATGCACGGGGAACACACAGTGAGAGTAACATTTTTTTTTGGTGAGAACCAGGGTTCGAGCCCTGGATGGTAGCCCCCCTCCTAGAGGTCTTACTGTTGTGCTAGATGCACATTCTCAACTTCCACATGTTGAAGATACAATAGGAATGTATGAGAACAGTTGCTTGGTTTGATCAGTATATTTGTGCCTTGGATGCATAGTTAGGTGCTCATGCTTCTGTCTTCCTTTGTCATTTGCATGGTCTCAACTCTCAACAAGCACACAAGATTTTGGGTGTGTTTGGTTTGAGCCCCAACTAGCCCCACCAAAAAATTGGTATGGCCAAAAGTGTGGGCATTACCAAAATTTTGGTAGCTTGTTGATGTTTGGTTTGTGCCATTGCAACCGTCCAAATTTTTGGCAAAATAAACATCTTGTTTGTTTTGCTACCAACTGCGTCTTGTAACCACTGTAATCCTCCAAATATTTATGCACATACTTGGTAGGAAAATGCTAAGATGCAATCAACAAGAAATATAAATCATCGTTAAATAAAATCACAAAGGAAAAGACGGAAGTTGCTACTGAAACTGGATTGCATTGCATCCTTAATCACGACGAGGCCCACTAATAATTAATTAAGGGCCATAACAATCGGAACTAACATGCTGCATGCATCACAAAATAAGAAAAAGTCAAGGGACCCACAGAGAAAAAGATGGAAAGTTACGATGCCAAAATGTTGGCGAACGTTTTGCTCACCATCACCTCGCCTGCGAGTTGGCGAGAATTACATGGGTGGGTGTGGGGCGTCTCAGGCGAGCCAAATTTTTGGCACCAGTCCAAACGACTACCAAAATTCATGGGCCACCCAACTTTTTGGCATGGTAAGCATTGGCTGTGATCCAAACACACCCTTTCTACCGTTGCGCGAAAGCTGTTCTTGGTACCCTTGCACATATCATGATTGTTCATTTCTGCAACTTTGCTATTGGTTCCACCCTTATTTTGTTACATTATTCAAAATAATATCAAGCTAATTGGATGAGAACTATGGTAGTTAGTAGAACAAGTTTTGTCCATTATGATTTTATGATAATCTATTGATGATTCATATTCTTCCTGCAGTGCCCAAATGGCCACACAATTTGCTCCAGCTGTAAGCATAGGGTAGACAACCATTGCCCCACTTGCCGCCAGGAGCTGGGAAATATCAGATGCTTGGCTCTCGAGAAGGTGGCCGAATCGATTCAGCTTCCATGCAAATACCAAAGCCTGGGCTGCACCGAGATCCATCCTTACCAGAACAAACTTAAGCATGAGGAGGTCTGCAGGTTCAGGCCATACAGCTGTCCATATGCAGGTTCAGAGTGCCTCATTGCAGGTGACGTTCCGATGCTCGTGTCTCATCTCATCAATGACCACAAGGTGGATTTGCACGAAGGCTGCACCTTTAACCACCGCTATGTGAAGTCCAACCCTTACGAAGTGGAAAACGCAACATGGATGCTCACTGTAAGTAATGATACATCTATGCATGTTAAACACGGACAGACATGCAGTAGGCGTGCCTATCTCTTGGCGTTCCGAATGCGATTATAGTCCTGTCATTTTCTTTGTAGCCTTCCGATCGATCTTCGGCTGTGTTCAGTCTACTGTAGTGATATGCTCTCTGCCATTTTGCAGGTTTTCAAGTGTTTCGGGCAGCACTTCTGCCTCCACTTCGAGGCGTTCCTGCTGGGGATGTCCCCGGTGTACATGGCGTTCCTGCGGTTCATGGGGGAGGAGAGCGAGGCTCGGAGCTTCTGCTACAGCCTGGAGGTGGGCGGGAACGGGCGGAAGCTGACGTGGCAGGGCACGCCGCGGAGCATCCGGGACGGGCACAAGAAGGTGCGGGACAGCTTCGACGGGCTCATCATCCACCGCAACATGGCCCTCTTCTTCTCCAGCGGCACCCGGCAGGAGCTCAAGCTGCGCGTGACCGGCCGCATCTGGAAGGAGCAGTGATTGACGGCTCCTGCTGGGGGCACGCGGCCTACCTCTCCTCCGGAGCGCGCCGCTGCAGCAAAGAGCACTAGATCGGCAATCGTGGCTCCAGCCTGTCTGTCTGTGCACATGCCTCTTCGGCCGTTTGTTCTCTCCGTGATTCCGTTGTTTTGTTGCCGTGCTGGGAGACTGTCTGCTACTTCTGCTGCTACTTGGTGTACAAATGCTTGGTGGAAGGGAAAGGGTTCCCAAGAACGTACGACGTATGTTGTGAAATTTCTTGCAATTTGTCATACAAATCCAGTGCATCTTAGCCTGGCTTGCTGTTCCTGGTAGGCGCGGCCCTGGTTCCCCTAAAAAAGGAGGGTGATTGATTTCGGTTGGAGGCGACGTTCCTATCGACAGTGAAGTGTCTATGTTGACTTTGTTAATCTTAAGACCCGATCCGCCGGCCAATCCGTCCTTTTGAATGAGTTCATAAAGATAGGATGTGCATGAGTCTACCTATCTATTCATAGGGGTGAATGTGTGTACTGTGCTTCGAGTAGAAGATATAGACCCACAATGCCATATGGGAGGCACTTTCGACTTTTGTCTGGAGGCCATGGCATGCAGGTGATGCCGCTATGGAGGTCTTGTCGTCTCAAGGGGTTCGTCCCTGACGACTGTCGGCGAGATTGAATCTGGGTGGAAGCTGAATCGGACCCCGACCGTGTCTCTCTCTCAGAATCGAGGTGGAAGCCATTTGGCTTCTTCTGTGTTCAAAAGAGAAATATCGGCAGGACAATGTGGTCAGGGAAACCAACGAACACGAGCGAGGAAATGGAGATTGCCGCTCGACCATACGAGCTTCAGAGAATCACTAACCAAAACCAGGGGATAAGAAGGTATCCGAAGCAGAGGACTCAACAACCGACGCTTTGGCCGAGTGGTTAAGGCGTGTGCCTGCTAAGTACATGGGCTCTGCCCGCGAGAGTTCGAATCTCTCAGGCGTCGTATTCTTTTGTTGTTCACATTTTTTTTCTTTTCTCTGCTCTTTATCTTTCCCCCTCACTGATGGCATAATTTCAGCTCGTGGTTAATAACTCAATCAACCTTTTTTCCATTTCTATTTTTTTTTCACATTTTTGCTCTCTTCTAGAATAATGTTTCAGGCTCCTGATAAATGCAACAATATCAAGTTGGTGATTTTATGCCAATACTGGTTTTCCTATATATTCCCTCCGTTCCTAAATATAAGTCTTTTTAGAGATTTCAATATAGAATACATACGGATGTACATAAACATATTCTATAGCGTACATTCATTCATTACGATGACTTATATTTAGGAACGACCAAGCTTACAAATGCAATCACTGAAGCTGCGAGCTGCAGACAAAGCATTCAGCACACTAGCCAAACCGTTTCCTCTTCCTTTCATCAGTATGCAATCGAGCAAAGCAATCGTGTGCCCCAAGCGGCCCCTCTCAGGTATACACAAATACAAGATACAACAATCCCATGCCAGGTGCTGTTTATCGTTCACCCATCTGTTATACACTGCATAAGTTCCTGCCAGACGAGCCCCATACGGGCGGCCGCCACACAGGTAGAACAGGCGCACCATGCGGGCATGCTCTTGTGAGATGAACAGATCAACGGATAGATGGATGGCTGTTGCGTCAGGCGAGGATCGTCGGGCGGCCGAGGCAAGGTCACTGCGCAAACAGAGATCAGTTTCAGACTTGACCCAACAGTAATAGTTTAGGCATGTTGTTACTGTTATATATGAAGGTAGGAATTAAACGAGTCGAGGCTGGCTCGGAATCGTGCAGGACCTTTTTCTCTGTCTGTGAAGCTAGATAGAAGGTCCAGCAATTGAAGTAGCATGGCCTGTCTCCTGCAGCTGCTTCAGGGTGGACGCGAGCCAGTCGAGCCCGTCATAGAGGCCCTCGCCACGGAGCGCACACGTCCCCTGTATGTGCCATATCCTGTTCTTGAGATCATGCAGGCCCAGCCCTTCAATGACCTCCTCCGGGCTCATTGAACCTTTCTATATGAATTGTGAACAAGGGAAACATAGTCAGTCTAGGCGATCTCTACCCCCAATCTGTGCGCCGAAAGTAAGCATCCACACTTGTTCTCTAACAAATACAAGATGAAAGGTCGTATTATATTCTGTAGGCAATCAGCACTAAATTTGGTACTCCCTCCGTAAAGAAATATAGTAGTGTTTAGATCACTAAAGTAGTGATCTAAAACACTCTTATATTTCTTTACAGAGGGAGTACCAAACAAGACATGCTGGTGGATTTTTTTTTTTGTTTCCATACTTCCAGTCGGAAGGCAATTTCAGAAGAAAAAACATGCATGTCAACCCAATCAAATGAGGTCATGAACAGCTAGGCAATTACGCAGGAGCGTTCAATTTAACTTACCAAGTCCTGTTTGTTTGCTAATACCAAGATTATGCTGTTTGCCATCAAAGGGTCCTTGATAATGGTCTGAAAGTGGCCAAGGATTACAAGTTAGCAGGATCTCACTCTCAGCCAACATAATTTAAGGCGGCCGGGAGTCTAATAGTGACAGAGATAGTATAAAATATGTGACCTGGAATTCTTGTCTGGCATCTTCGATCCTTTCTCTGTCCAAAGAATCCACAACATAGATCTACACCAAATCAAAAGAAGAAACACATCATTAACATTGGCAGCAAAACTATGCATCTGATCCAAGGAAAAGTTCAAACTATCATGGAACTCCTGATTGAATCAGCTAAAGAGCTATCCTTCACAAGAAGACTAAAGTGCTCTCCGTGTATGTTCTGCACATCAATCTACTCATTTCACCCACCACAGCTAATAAACAAGGAAAACAACCAACAGCTTGCAGATTTTTCAAGAGATGCCACAACTATTTTTTTAAAGGCTGTACTTATAATAACCATATTGAGAACAACACGTGGAAGACAACTAAGGCAAGAATTGACAAAATACATATGTACTAAAGTAGGGCTAAAATGGCAAGATGACATGCTATATTTTAATCTCTAATTATTACCAGTGCATCAGAATTGCTGAGGTACATCCTCCATAATTGTCTGAGCTTTTCTTGTCCACCAACATCCCACACAGTAAATGCCACATTCTTGTACTGAACCTTCTCGACATTAAAACCTGGAGAGGAGAAATGGTATACCAGAGATAGACATAAGACCAATGAATGGAAGATATGAGAGCAGCACTTAGGTCCAAACTGTCAAAATGGTGCAGTTTATTGTCACAATCTAAGGTGATAAGCTCCCGATTATTTTTTCTGCTTCTAAAATTCAATAATGTTACGTTGTTCCAAGTAACATAAACTGGAAGAAGAAAATGTTAGCCACACCTATAACTAGGAAACTCAGCTTCATCACTACTACACGATTTATTTTCCTTGTATGAAGTAAAATGAAAGAACTGCATCTTGATGGCATAGCACAATAAAGTAGCACAACAATGAAGACTGGACAAGTGGACACATAAAAACAGAAATTAAAGTATGCTATATTAGTGTCCTACCTACTGTAGGCACAGTTTGAAGAACCTCCCCCAGGTGCAGCCTATACAAGATTGTTGTTTTGCCAGCTGAATCCAAACCAAGCATCACAACCTTCAAAAGTTTATTCACCATTAGCAGAGAGAAAAAGAGACAGTAATCAAAGAATGCACTTTACAAACTGATTTCGAGTGAACAGATGGACGATGATAGTCAAGAGGAACATTTGGTGGAATGCTTCATAGCTTGGTTTAAATTGGAAGAATGCAAAGCAATGTACTACATGTTTTAAGTTTTTTTAACTAGACCGCTAGCTAAGTAGTTCACCAATATCCTGATACTTCCTTTGCAGAATAAACTGGATTGAGAGTCAGTACGCCCCTCCTAACCACTGCAACTGCACACTGCTAGAGTGCCATCCCAATTCCCAAACCATTTCGCGACAGATTGCTCACTTGGCAGCACTCGATTAATCGGACTTGCGCCGCCGCATTCGAGAATCCCAACCCCGGCCAAGAAAACCCTAAAATTTAGAATCTCAGGCCGCACCAGTACACCACACCACACTCCACCGGACAAAACCAAGAACTCGGATCGACGGGTTTCACGGCCCTCGCCATGGACCGTCATAGAAGCCAGCGCACAGGTCCAGATTGGCGCACTAACTGGAACGCCTGTCGGGATTTGCCCGCGACTCAAGCGCGTGGCTGATTCGATTAAGGCAGGAACATCGGGAAGTAAATTAATTCCAAGAACTGCGCCGCATCCAGAAAGCTCCAAGAAGCCACGAGATCGAGCGCCCTAGGTGGCCCCGGAGCGCCGAAGATAAGGGGGGGGGGGGGGGGGGGGGGGGGGGGGGGGGGGCGGTGGTTAGGTTTTTTACCCTCATCTCCTTGGTGGAGAAGAAGGAGTCGAAGAGCTTGCGCAGCGCCTGCCCCATCTTCTTGCTTCCGCTTCCGCTTCCTCTCTCTCTCTCTCTCTCTCTCTCTCTCTCTCTCTCTGCAGTGGGTGGAATGGATTCTTGGACAGCTGTTGCTCCCGCGGGGGTCGAGTCCAGGGGTCGGGTTGGTATGGGAGCTTCGCCAGGAGGAGGATGAAGAAAGTTGGACAGCGCGCGGCGCACACAAAGATGGATACTTGTCTTTGCTTTGCTCGGTGGTTCTGCTGTTGTTGCGGTGGAACATTCAAGCCCCGACTCCTTCACGGCCAGGTTTACTCGACCGTGATGCCACCTCCAATCTTGGTATACTTAACTAATACTTTCTCCGTTTCAAATTACTTGTCTTAAAAATGGATAAAAATAAATGTATCTATAACTAAAATACGTTTAGATATATTCATTTTTATGACAAGTAATTACGAACGAAAGAAGTATAATTCTTTCAAAACAGATTAGTAGTAATTAATCTTTTCTCTTGAGAAGGCGCACCACACGAGCAAAATCCGATGCCGCCCCTGGATCTCGGAGGCTACCTCCGAGCTAGGGAAAACGTTATTGACGCGACGGTTAGGAAGTCATTGGTCGACACCGGAAGATGCTCGGTGGAGAAGAAGGCGGCAAAAAGACCGGACAATCATTCTAGATCCGGCCAGACAGAACAAATGGTGGCTTACCTCGCTAGCTTACCAATAAAGCTGAAGTTCACCATGCTTCGTTCAAAGAAGAAGCCAGCTGACCGAAACACGAGGTGTCAGCGTCCGCACAGTCGAAGACCACCTTCACAAAACGAAGATGAAAGTCGGACCCTAGATGTGGCCCGGGCCGAAGCTTCACGCGTCCTCCACCAATGTCAATTGGTACCGTTGGAACAAGGACAAGATGTAGAGGCCTTATTCTACGCCATCGCCTCGTCATCTTCGGTCAGACACCTAGACTAGGCTCTAGCCAAAGTTAGGATGATCCAAATAACATGTCCAACCTCAAACCGGGGTTTGCCCCATCTCACCGATTCCAGAAGGCACATGAGGGCGAGGGGAACCGACGATGACACGTATGAAAAAAACCATATAAGTCTTTCCTCTTTGCGAGTGGTGGAATGAGAGAATAGGCTACAAACATAGTTCATTTGGTAATTAATCTGATTGTGATAACATCATGAAGCATCAGTTTGTGCTATTGTTAGAATAAATTCGAGGCACTTCGTCGATCATCTGAGAATCAAGCAATCACACGAGGCACGACATCGAGATTTGTTAACGAGGTTCACCGATATGGCTACATCCCCCGGGCTTGACTACGGTCGCTCCTCCCCATGACACCGTCACAATACAGTGCACCGGTCACCCGGGCGCCGGCACACGCCGCCGGCTCCCCCTTGCGCGCCTATGCTATTATGTTGGCATAGGTTACATCGTGTGTCTAGCCCCGCTATATATGAGAGGCCTAGGATACAAGTGTCCTACTAGGACACGACTCTATATCCTATCTAAACACAATACAACACAGAGTCCAACTGTAACCTAACTTGTACACAATATTCGACACAACTCTAATAAACTCCACCTTGGCGAATATTCTCCATCATCTTGAGTTCGTTCATGCGTCAAACTTCCATGTACATTGAACTTGAGTTTATCCCATGATCACCGTTGCTACTCCAAAGACTCCATATGACTCCACCTGCAACTTGTAGTCCCTTCTTTTCTTGATCACAGTCAACGCTCAAGCAAAATTAAGTTCCTTGTTACTCTAGTTTGTGCTCCCAACTTTCAGAGTATCAGTCCAACGCCATTGCACACTGATCACTGACCTGCGTGAAAGTGAACAACTCATATATTAGGTGTCACACATAAGAGTTACCTGAACTCAACATCACCGCTCCTTTCTTGACTGCCTGTCTGAAACTTGAAGGAATTTCACCATTGCTTTAGTCATCCCGAGTCAAATTCGCAGTTGTCTCACCACATGTATGACCACCAGAGCCTTGGCCCATCTCCATGTCTCGTGCGTACCGCACGCCTCGTCGCTATTACCGCGTCGAGCCTCCGCTGTCCCGGTCGAGTCTCAAGGGTCACAAAACCACAATACTCAACCCCCACTGCAGAGTACCGCCGATCATCACCGACCGATGACGAGTTTCACGCTTCCATCAGACCACTAGGCTCCAGTCCGAACTGCATGTCACTCGCTTTTCCCCCCTTGCTGAATAGGCTTCGATTCCCTGGATCCTTACATCGTAGCCCCTCAATCCAGCTCCACCTTCAACATGACTCCATGGTAGATGATCAGTCCACCCTCGTGCCTCATCGACTTCAAGGTCCGTGTATACATCACCTTGAATCAATCCCACGCCATAGTCTTGTCGAAGCCGCACAAGCCCTCGGGGCCTGCGTCACGTGTTTCCACGCCCAGAAGTCGGTCACCATCAGCATCACGCTCCTACGTCGTCGTCGCTGATGCCGCCGCCGTCTTCTGTACCAACCGACTCGCGTCGATCCATCAGACTGTCTAGTCCAACGCAGCCGAACTCGCTCGACTGTACGACATGCTCAAGGCTCCCAAATCATTTTCCGTGAATTTCAATCCATCACATAATTCCATCTTTGCTGACTTGACTTCCTGCGACGCCTTCAAGCATCCATGTTGTGCCAACAAATCTTTCACACTTACCTGTCATAACCCAAGGATTTTGCTCCCGTCGAACTACTCCACCTCAATCCTGATACCCTATAGCACCATGATTCTTTGTATGGCTGGTCCGTGAAAAATTAACCAAGCTTTCAACGCGATGCCCAAGTACACGAACAGCCTCCGCGTACTAATAGCAATTCCAACCAAAATGCTTTTGATCTTCAACGTGTAGTAGCTCTAGCTCAACCTCCAATGTTGTCTGTTGCTTTGCCTCAGCTAAGGATGGCAATGGGTCGGGTTTGGCGGTGGTTAGGTTTTTTACCCTCATCTCCTTGGTGGAGAAGAAGGAGTCGAAGAGCTTGCGCAGCGCCTGCCCCATCTTCTTGCTTCCGCTTCCGCTTCCTCTCTCTCTCTCTCTCTCTGCAGTGGGTGGAATGGATTCTTGGACAGCTGTTGCTCCCGCGGGGGTCGAGTCCAGGGGTCGGGTTGGTATGGGAGCTTCGCCAGGAGGAGGATGAAGAAAGTTGGACAGCGCGCGGCGCACACAAAGATGGATACTTGTCTTTGCTTTGCTCGGTGGTTCTGCTGTTGTTGCGGTGGAACATTCAAGCCCCGACTCCTTCACGGCCAGGTTTACTCGACCGTGATGCCACCTCCAATCTTGGTATACTTAACTAATACGTTCTCCGTTTCAAATTACTTGTCTTAAAAATGGATAAAAATAAATGTATCTATAACTAAAATACGTTTAGATATATTCATTTTTTTGACAAGTAATTACGAACGAAAGAAGTATAATTCTTTCAAAACAGATTAGTAGTAATTAATCTTTCCTCTTGAGAAGGCGCACCACACGAGCAAAATCCGATGCCGCCCCTGGATCTCGGAGGCTACCTCCGAGCTAGGGAAAACGTTATTGACGCGACGGTTAGGAAGTCATTGGTCGACACCGGAAGATGCTCGGTGGAGAAGAAGGCGGCAAAAAGACCGGACAATCATTCTAGATCCGGCCAGACAGAACAAATGGTGGCTTACCTCGCTAGCTTACCAATAAAGCTGAAGTTCACCATGCTTCGTTCAGAGAAGAAGCCAGCTGACCGAAACACGAGGTGTCAGCGTCCGCACAGTCGAAGACCACCTTCACAAAACGAAGATGAAAGTCGGACCCTAGATGTGGCCCGGGCCGAAGCTTCACGCGTCCTCCACCAATGTCAATTGGTACCGTTGGAACAAGGACAAGATGTAGAGGCCTTATTCTACGCCATCGCCTCGTCATCTTCGGTCAGACACCTAGACTGGGCTCTAGCCAAAGTTAGGGTGATCCAAATAACATGTCCAACCTCAAACCGGGGTTTGCCCCATCTCACCGACTCCGGAAGGCACATGAGGGCGAGGGGAACCGACGATGACACGTATGAAAAAAACCATATAAGTCTTTCCTCTTTGCGAGTGGTGGAATGAGAGAATAGGCTACAAACATAGTTCATTTGGTAATTAATCTGATTGTGATAACATCATGAAGCATCAGTTTGTGCTATTGTTAGAATAAATTCGAGGCACTTCGTCGATCATCTGAGAATCAAGCAATCACACGAGGCACGACATCGAGATTTGTTAATGAGGTTCACCGATATGGCTACATCCCCCGGGCTTGACTACGGGCGCTCCTCCCCATGACACCGTCACAATACAGCGCACCGGCCACCCGGGCGCCGGCACACGCCGCCGGCTCCCCCTTGCGCGCCTATGCTATTATGTTGGCATAGGTTACATCGTATGTCTAGCCCCGCTATATATGAGAGGCCTAGGATACAAGTGTCCTACTAGGACACGACTCTATATCCTATCTAAACACAATACAACTCAGAGTCCAACTGTAACCTAACTTGTACACAATATTCGACACAACTCTAATAAACTCCACCTTGGCGAATATTCTCCATCATCTTGAGTTCGTCCATGCGTCAAACTTCCATGTGCATTGAACTTGAGTTTATCCCATGATCACCGTTGCTACTCCAAAGACTCCATGTGACTCCACCTGCAACTTGTAGTCCCTTCTTTTCTTGATCACAGTCAACGCTCAAGCAAAATTAAGTTCCTTGTTACTCTAGTTTGTGCTCCCAACTTTCAGAGTATCAGTCCAACGCCATCGCACACTGATCACTGACCTGCGTGAAAGTGAACAACTCATATATTGGGTGTCACACATAAGAGTTACCTGAACTCAACATCACCGCTCCTTTCTTGACTGCCTGTCTGAAACTTGAAGGAATTTCACCATTGCTTTAGTCATCCCGAGTCAAATTCGCAGTTGTCTCACCACATGTATGACCACCAGAGCCTTGGCCCATCTCCATGTCTCGTGCGTACCGCACGCCTCGTCGCTATTACCGCGTCGAGCCTCCGCTGTCCCGGTCGAGTCTCAAGGGTCACAAAACCACAATACTCAACCCCCACTGCAGAGTACCGCCGATCATCACCGACCGATGACGAGTTTCACGCTTCCATCAGACCACTAGGCTCCAGTCCGAACTGCATGTCACTCGCTTTTCCCCCCTTGCTGAATAGGCTTCGATTCCCTGGATCCTTACATCGTAGCCCCTCAATCCAGCTCCACCTTCAACATGACTCCATGGTAGATGATCAGTCCACCCTCGTGCCTCATCGACTTCAAGGTCCGTGTATACATCACCTTGAATCAATCCCGCGCCATAGTCTTGTCGAAGCCGCACAAGCCCTCGGGGCCTGCGTCACGTGTTTCCACGCCCAGAAGTCAGTCACCATCAGCATCACGCTCCTACGTCGTCGTCGCTGATGCCGCCGCCGTCTTCTGTACCAACCGACTCGCGTCGATCCATCAGACTGTCTAGTCCAACCCAGCCGAACTCGCTCGACTGTACGACATGCTCAAGGCTCCCAAATCATTTTCCGTGAATTTCAATCCATCACATAATTCCATCTTTGCTGACTTGACTTCCTGCGACGCCTTCAAGCATCCATGTTGTGCCAACAAATCTTTCACACTTACCTGTCATAACCCAAGGATTTTGCTCCCGTCGAACTACTCCACCTCAAACCTGATACCCTATAGCACCATGATTCTTTGTATGGCTGGTCCGTGAAAAATTAACCGAGCTTTCAACGCGATGCCCAAGTACACGAACAGCCTCCGCGTACTAATAGCAATTCCAACCAAAACGCTTTTGATCTTCAACGTGTAGTAGCTCTAGCTCAACCTCCAATGTTGTCTGTTGCTTTGCCTCAGCTAAGGATGGCAATGGGTCGGGTTTGGCGGTGGTTAGGTTTTTTACCCTCATCTCCTTGGTGGAGAAGAAGGAGTCGAAGAGCTTGCGCAGCGCCTGCCCCATCTTCTTGCTTCCGCTTCCGCTTCCTCTCTCTCTCTCTCTCTCTCTCTCTGCAGTGGGTGGAATGGATTCTTGGACAGTTGTTGCTCCCGCGGGGGTCGAGTCCAGGGGTCGGGTTGGTATGGGAGCTTCGCCAGGAGGAGGATGAAGAAAGTTGTACAGCGCGCGGCGCACACAAAGATGGATACTTGTCTTTGCTTTGCTCGGTGGTTCTGCTGTTGTTGCGGTGGAACATTCAAGCCCCGACTCCTTCACGGCCAGGTTTACTCGACCGTGATGCCACCTCCAATCTTGGTATACTTAACTAATACGTTCTCCGTTTCAAATTACTTGTCTTAAAAATGGATAAAAATAAATGTATCTATAACTAAAATACGTTTAGATATATTCATTTTTTTGACAAGTAATTACGAACGAAAGAAGTATAATTCTTTCAAAACAGATTAGTAGTAATTAATCTTTCCTCTTGAGAAGGCGCACCACACGAGCAAAATCCGATGCCGCCCCTGGATCTCGGAGGCTACCTCCGAGCTAGGGAAAACGTTATTGACGCGACGGTTAGGAAGTCATTGGTCGACACCGGAAGATGCTCGGTGGAGAAGAAGGCGGCAAAAAGACCGGACAATCATTCTAGATCCGGCCAGACAGAACAAATGGTGGCTTACCTCGCTAGCTTACCAATAAAGCTGAAGTTCACCATGCTTCGTCCAGAGAAGAAGCCAGCTGACCGAAACACGAGGTGTCAGCGTCCGCACAGTCGAAGACCACCTTCACAAAACGAAGATGAAAGTCGGACCCTAGATGTGGCCCAGGCCGAAGCTTCACGCGTCCTCCACCAATGTCAATTGGTACCGTTGGAACAAGGACAAGATGTAGAGGCCTTATTCTACGCCATCGCCTCGTCATCTTCGGTCAGACACCTAGACTGGGCTCTAGCCAAAGTTAGGGTGATCCAAATAACATGTCCAACCTCAAACCGGGGTTTGCCCCATCTCACCGACTCCGGAAGGCACATGAGGGCGAGGGGAACCGACGATGACACGTATGAAAAAAACCATATAAGTCTTTCCTCTTTGCGAGTGGTGTAATGAGAGAATAGGCTACAAACATAGTTCATTTGGTAATTAATCTGATTGTGATAACATCATGAAGCATCAGTTTGTGCTATTGTTAGAATAAATTCGAGGCACTTCGTCGATCATCTGAGAATCAAGCAATCACACGAGGCACGACATCGAGATTTGTTAATGAGGTTCACCGATATGGCTACATCCCCCGGGCTTGACTACGGGCGCTCCTCCCCATGACACCGTCACAATACAGCGCACCGGCCACCCGGGCGCCGGCACACGCCGCCGGCTCCCCCTTGCGCGCCTATGCTATTATGTTGGCATAGGTTACATCGTATGTCTAGCCCCGCTATATATGAGAGGCCTAGGATACAAGTGTCCTACTAGGACACGACTCTATATCCTATCTAAACACAATACAACTCAGAGTCCAACTGTAACCTAACTTGTACACAATATTCGACACAACTCTAATAAACTCCACCTTGGCGAATATTCTCCATCATCTTGAGTTCGTCCATGCGTCAAACTTCCATGTACATTGAACTTGAGTTTATCCCATGATCACCGTTGCTACTCCAAAGACTCCATGTGACTCCACCTGCAACTTGTAGTCCCTTCTTTTCTTGATCACAGTCAACGCTCAAGCAAAATTAAGTTCCTTGTTACTCTAGTTTGTGCTCCCAACTTTCAGAGTATCAGTCCAACGCCATCGCACACTGATCACTGACCTGCGTGAAAGTGAACAACTCATATATTGGGTGTCACACATAAGAGTTACCTGAACTCAACATCACCGCTCCTTTCTTGACTGCCTGTCTGAAACTTGAAGGAATTTCACCAATGCTTTAGTCATCCCGAGTCAAATTCGCAGTTGTCTCACCACATGTATGACCACCAGAGCCTTGGCCCATCTCCATGTCTCGTGCGTACCGCACGCCTCGTCGCTATTACCGCGTCGAGCCTCCGCTGTCCCGGTCGAGTCTCAAGGGTCACAAAACCACAATACTCAACCCCCACTGCAGAGTACCGCCGATCATCACCGACCGATGACGAGTTTCACGCTTCCATCAGACCACTAGGCTCCAGTCCGAACTGCATGTCACTCGCTTTTCCCCCCTTGCTGAATAGGCTTCGATTCCCTGGATCCTTACATCGTAGCCCCTCAATCCAGCTCCACCTTCAACATGACTCCATGGTAGATGATCAGTCCACCCTCGTGCCTCATCGACTTCAAGGTCCGTGTATACATCACCTTAAATCAATCCCGCGCCATAGTCTTGTCGAAGCCGCACAAGCCCTCGGGGCCTGCGTCACGTGTTTCCACGCCCAGAAGTCAGTCACCATCAGCATCACGCTCCTACGTCGTCGTCGCTGATGCCGCCGCCGTCTTCTGTACCAACCGACTCGCGTCGATCCATCAGACTGTCTAGTCCAACCCAGCCGAACTCGCTTGACTGTACGACATGCTCAAGGCTCCCAAATCATTTTCCGTGAATTTCAATCCATCACATAATTCCATCTTTGCTGACTTGACTTCCTGCGACGCCTTCAAGCATCCATGTTGTGCCAACAAATCTTTCACACTTACCTGTCATAACCCAAGGATTTTGCTCCCGTCGAACTACTCCACCTCAAACCTGATACCCTATAGCACCATGATTCTTTGTATGGCTGGTCCGTGAAAAATTAACCGAGCTTTCAACGCGATGCCCAAGTACACGAACAGCCTCCGCGTACTAATAGCAATTCCAACCAAAACGCTTTTGATCTTCAACGTGTAGTAGCTCTAGCTCAACCTCCAATGTTGTCTGTTGCTTTGCCTCAGCTAAGGATGGCAATGGGTCGGGTTTGGATCGGGTTGAACAATATTAAATCCATATCCATATCCATGATGACAGTCTTTGTCCATCGACGAAAAAATCCATGGGTGATAAATTGTGTCCATGTCCAAACCCGATAGATATCCATATCCACTGGATATCCATTGGGTCCTCTCAAGAAATATAAATTACACATAACACAGTGTTAACATAAGCTCCTCCATTCTTCACCTTGTGGCGGGCTAGGCCTCACTTATGCTAAACATCAACTTATGGTAAATCAACATCCACTAACAAGCTAAGATCATTTAGTATTTTTCTAATAGTTGTGAATGACGAGTCATTTAACAAGGAGAGAAAAATAAGGGAAGGGGCATTGGAGTATGTTACAGAGGGGATTGAATGTCAACTAATAAAAGTTACGACAGAGATTGTGCAATTTCTTTTACATGTTTTAGATAACAAAGTGTAAAATTGCAGTGGGACATGTGACTATGGGGTAGGGATAGCAGATTTTGGCCCATTAAGTCACACTATCGGGTCGGGTTTGGATATATCCACGGGTACAATATTATATCCATGCCCTACCCACGAGCAATCGGGTTGGATTTGGGCGGCGTCCATGGACACAAAAGCATATCCATACCCTGTCCATTCGGGTCGGATATCCATGGATATCCATGTCCATGGGTAAAATTGCCATCCTTAGCCTCAGCCTCCTGCTATTCCAATGGATGAATATCGCTTGACGGATTTTCCTTTCGCTCAAAAATAATCTGCTGCCTTGCGTCGTATGTCACGTGAGGACTCGGTCCTCTTTTTATCCAAAACAAATCTCATGCATGTACCTTGTACACGGTCCTGGCTTGATTGCTTTGCATATGGACACATACACCTGAGCCCACCAGCTGCCGTTCAGCCCGTGAGTTGCCCGCCTGCTGCTGCCGTGCGGCTTCTCCACCTGGGCCGCAGCCCACGCACTTGCCTTGCACTTTCGCAGCCAGCGCTCCGAACCGATGTGCTGCCTGCCAGTCGCGCGCGACACGCCGCCATCGTCGATTGCATCTCCCCGAGTTCACGCCTGAATCGATTAAACTGATCTCACCAAGAACTCGTCTGAGACTAGCCACAGTGGGAGTAACTTCAGCAGTAACATCAAGTCCAACTCAGCAAATTTGCTTATGTGGCAATGAGTTAATGAAGAGAGAGATAGTTATAGTAATTTAGCTAGTTACTGTAACATCACATATCCCGATGCAATATGAGTCTATAACCTAATAAATGAATCTTTGCATGTTATCACACTTAAGTTACTACCCACTATGAAGATAGTAACATAGTCTAGGGATATGTGTATGTTACTAGTGTATGTTACTATCCATTGTGGCTAGTCTGATCACTGAATCAACCAAACAACTACAACTCGCCGCCGCCAAAACATCCAACCACGTTACTGCTTCTTCATCCTTTAGACCAACGATCCACAACCTCCAAATGACCTAGCTTTGATACCACTTGTTAGAATAAATTCGAGGCACTCCGTCGATCATTCGAGGACCAAGCAATCACACGAGGCACGACACCGAGATTTGTTAACGAGGTTCATTGATATGGCTACATCCTCAGGGCTTGACTACGGGCGCTCCTCCCCATGACGCCGTCACAATACAGCGCACCGGCCACCCGGGCGCCGGCACACGCCGCCGGCTCCCCCTTGCGCGCCTATGCTATTACGTTGGCATAGGTTACATTGTGTGTCTAGCCCTGCTATATATGAGAGGCCTAGGATACAAGTGTCCTACTAGGACACGACTCTATATCCTATCTAAACACAATACAACTCAGAGTCCAACTGTAACCTAACTTGTACACAATATTCGACACAACTCTAATAGCTATTACATGAAGGCTTGTTAGAGTGCATCTATCCTGATATTTTTTGTGTAACACTTGTCATATATTATATTTACATTTGATTCGCGCGCGCGCGTGTGTGTGTCACACCATGATTTTCATGCCACAACACTTAAGCTAATAAATCATGATAAAATGTGGTTTGACAAAAACTTTTGAGTGTTTTGGACCTTGCCTTGTTTGGATTTTGTCTGTTGTTTGCAAGTGCTCTAAAAATCAAATGAATCCTCCAACTCCTATACTTCATCTCCTTGCTCCAAACTCTTGAACCAATGATCATGCCATATGTATAGAGCAATATAGTATTTTCTTACAAAAATAATTTGGCCAAAAAGTATTTTCAAAAAATAGTTTTCCAAAACCCCCTGAATTAAGATTTGTACTGCAAGTACTTAATTCACGGCAGTAAAAATCTTTCAAAAAATATGTTTGACTCCTATTAGATATAGGATACCCATAAACCACAACAATATAATTTCAAAAGTTATTTTCCTATTTGATTTAAAGGCTTTTTCTTAAGGCCAGAAATGGTCTTTAATAGGTTAAAATTATTTTAAAGCTTTAAAAGAATTTGAGAAAAATTAGGGAGACTCAATGGACATATATTTTCCATATATATGAGTTTCAACACATGGTCATGATCAAAATATTGGACAAAACTTCCCAAAACCATTTCTGCTCATTTCAAGGATTTGAAATATTTCTACAGGAAATATTTTCATAAAAATCCAAGAAAATTCTAACATGTCACATGTGACATTTTTGATGATCTTGCCAAGTACCATGTCATGGAGAATAGTATAACCCCATGAAACCCTCTCAAAACCACTTCTGTCCTTTTTCAAGTTTAAACATTTTTGCACTGTCAAACATGCCCAAATGCTCTCAAACTTGGTGCACATGCTCAAATAGTGTAATAATCTGCCCTAGACCAAACGGCACAAGTTGGAGAGAATTTTATCTTGATCAAAGTACCCCAAAACCCTTTCTGTCCAGAACCAAATTTGAACAACTCTACATTGCCAAGTGTGTCATTTTGATCTGAATTTTTGTGGACATGTTAAAATCCTCAAATGATGACACTACACCAAGTGGTGCATCAAGGAGAATAGATTTGCATGACTAAATCTTGGTAAAGCCATTTCTGCTGATTTCTAGGGTTTACAAAAGTTGCATTGGCAACTTTCTTAAAATGGACTCAAACTTGGTGGTCAACCTCAATTATGTGTGACACTTTATCCTGGTAATTCTCATGTCAAGTGGAGTTAATTTACTTGCCCAAACCTACAACAAACACCTTCTGCAAAATTTCCAAAACCACCTTTTTGACCACTTCCACTAATCTCCATGACCCTATCTTTTTACCACAACCCCTCCTAGTCTTCTCCTACCTCCAGTAACTCTCCCCTGGCCATTGCTCAATGGTTGAGGGGTAAAATACCCCCATTTACCTCCCTGGACAGCCCATCTCTCCCTCTTCTTCTACCTCTCTCCTCTCCTAGTGGTTCACCAGGGCATCCAAGGCCACCTCCCCTTTGTTTACTCACCCCACAAAGCCCCAGACACTAGTGGACACACCCCTGGCACATAAACAATGCCATGGCGTGCAGAGCTTGCGCTCTGAAGCATGCTATAGTGCTCTCCGGCATTGTAGCACGCCCATTCCAAGGCCTCCCGTCGACCTTGGGCGCCTCGGCGTCCACGACACGCAACACTGTCGGGCCCCTCCTCCCTCGCCCTCCTTATCCCTCCACGAGCTCAACCGAGCACGTCCATGGACGCTGCCCATGGTGCACCGCGGCCTCGCCCATTTTAAGCTACCCCCGAGCTCTCTCTCGCCTCGGTTTGGTCCCCCTCTCTCCCGTGCACCTCCCAGACATCCTCCTTCTCCCTCCCTCGTGCCCTCCAGCACATTCCATGGCCGGAGTGCCGCCGCCGACCTCCACTCCGATTCGGGCAAGGGCGGGCTTCTCCCCTCCTCCTCTCCTCACCAGGAAAGCATCCAGGGTCCGGCGACCCTTTTCCCCCCATCCCCCTGACCGTCGGGGGACTGTGCCCCTGCCCATCATCGCCTGGGTGTCCGCCCGCCTTGGCAGTGCCCGCCGCGCCTCGGCCACCCTCCCTGCCATCCCCGGGGAGCCCCTAATGCGCCGCTCCCTAGCGACCCCTCCGGTGGTCGTGGCTTGGCCAGGGGTGGCCTGTGTCGTTGGGGGAAGGCGCCAGCCGGCGCGCAGATGGGGCTCGATCCCCTCCTGTCGCGAGCGCGGGAGGAGGAAGAAGACCCTGCGGGTGGGCCCCGCAGGTCAGTGACCCCACCGGCCGGCCACATCATTTAAGTGGAGACGGGCCAGCCGTTCTACGCTTCCCTTCGGCGAAAGCGTCACCGAGGAATACGCCTTTGGCGTGACCTCCCATCGGGTGTCCGCGAGGAGCTGGGCCAGGCCCAGTGCGCTGCCCGACTAAATTACGCTCAGCGCGTGAGATTAGGTATAAAACCCTTTTTCTCATTTTCTTTATCCAGTGAACTTCAAAAATCTCTAAACAAGTCAAACAGTGTCCAAATTTGATGATTCAAATTTCTATTAGTTTCTAAATTCATTCCCTATCGCATGGTGCTACTTGCACATTTTTACAGAAATATTTCTTTCACAAATAATTAGCAAATCCTATTTTTCCATTTCTGTGATAAACTTTAGAAAATCACAAAGAGCACATTTTTGATCCAAATTCCATGATTCAAAATCCTAGATGTCTATAAGTTCAAAACTTAGTTTTTGAACATTTTTACTAATACTTTCTGTATCACCTCAAATAGTGGTCTATTCCTTCATATATAGCCAACTTTGCAATTCATAGAGAAATCATTTGAACTCCAAATCCAGTGAAATCAACTCCTAGATGCTTCTAAAATAATGCCTTGTTAAATGGGTATCCTTGCTCATTTTTTCAAAATAATATTTCTGTACACCTCTTGCAAATCCATAAACCGCTTGATTCCATCATATCCAAATGTTTAGAAATACCCACTGACCCAATTCCAATGAAACCACTCTAGTTAATTTTCATATAACCAGAGATGTCCTAGAAAAGTCAAATCAATATTTTTAGAGCACTTTCATTTCCTGCCTTGTTGTGTTGCTTATTATGGTTGCTTTCGACGATAGTTGACGAAGTAGACGAAATGCTTGGAGTTGGACCAGAGATATTTGAAGACCTCGAAGACTTTGTTAAAACAGGCAAGGAGCCCTTTGACCATATTTATGAAACCCTTTTTATGCATGTCATATAGCACTTTATTAGTGTTGCATCAGAATCATGATGAGATGGTAACCACTTTGATGGGTTGCCTCTGTTACTTCCTCGTTGATACTTGCATTGTGCATGACCCTACCTCCTTATGAGGGTTATGCCGGTGGGAGTAGATAGGATGCTAAGTAGTGCTACGCAAAAGGGATGGGAATATGCATGGTGATGGAGACAAAGTATTTTCAAAAGACTTTTCGAAAACCCCCATCGGGTGCCACTTATGCCCGGGGGAGATGATGAGTTGGGTAACCACTTGATGACGAAGTGGTGTACCGAGGCAAATGTGTTTTTTTTTCAAAACGGATTGGTTTAAGTTGCGACCGTTATTCCAACCTTACATGCGCAACCACTCTACCCTTGTATGGGAAAGGGCATTATTGATTACCTAGGCCGATACTAGCTTGGAGCCCGCATTACTAGTGACGGGAGAGTTGTTGGTGCGCTCTCTCGGGACGGGGTCGTGCCAGGTAGGGCGGCCATGACTGTTTTCACAGGGCACCGGATACACCGTTGTGTCCCCTCTCGGATGTTACGATCTCGAGTGAGTCTCGTAGGATGTACATCGGGAAGATACGGAACAACGAGTGGACTCCTTGTTAGTGTCGTCTAGGGAAAGATAGTGATCGGGTGTTTACCCCGGGTACTTGAGGTACCGCGGGTCGTGGATGACACGTAAGTTCCCCGGATCTTGTGGGTAAAGTATGCAACCTCTGCAGAGTGTAAAACTATTCGAATAGCCGTGTCCACGGTCAAGGACAGTTGGGTAACCGCTCTTGGGCTACGTCCACTTGTTTACAAACCAGTGTGTGTGGGAAGAACTACTTGGGTCAAGTCAAAGGACTTGACATGGATGAGTTGGGTTGGAGCCCACTCCCTTTGTGTTGATATCTGTAACCTGTCCTCTTGGTTACTTGAATTCTCCTGATGCATGTCTTACGAGTTGTTGAACATTTCATTGCACTCAAAAACTAGCTTTCCGCAAAAAAAATTACCTACATCATGCATTGTCGTATCTTGAACCAAAACATGGGTTGCTTGCGAGTACATTCAAAGTACTCATTGGCTTGCCACTGGTTATTTTATTGGCCAGGCATGAAAGAACATGATATGAAGAAGAGTACCTCGGTGACGAACATGCGAGCTAGGACGCTTCCCAGTCAGAATGCCTGTAGGGTTAAGGCAGATGGCATGGGTCCAAGTTATCGACGAAGATTTCCTCTGCGATGTTATACTCAAGACTTGACCATAATGGTCCTACTTGTGTAATACGGTATATATGGATGTAAGACTCTTGTTATTCAGCTTCTGTGTGTTCAGTGAGCATCGATCTCTGGGATCACTGTACACGTGCATTCGTGATCACGACTTATGAGTCAGGGTCCCCATAGTGTGTGTGTGTGTGTGTGTGTGTGTGTGTGTGTGGTGAGAGAGCAATATGTACATTGCATGCGCTTCACAAGAAGTAAACCTTAATCGAGTCACCAACCCACCTTGCTCATAATCCCTCCTCGTAAGGCTTCTCCATGCCCCTCCTCTTTATATTCAGCTCACTGTCGATGAGGATAAGGTGAAGGACCCCTTCCTACTTACACCATTAGCCTTTGGATCTCCAAAGCAGCCTCTGAGCCAGGGAACATTGTTGATGTGACGACCGGGAAGTCATCAACTGAAACTAGAAGATACATGTGGCATTGGACCAGGGATCATACTGTTGTCACAGGGATGAAGGCGGGGAAAAGGTTGGACAACCATTCCAGATCTGGCCAGACAGAACCAAGGGTGGCTTACCTTGCTAGCTTCCCAACAAAGCTAAAATTGGCCACACTTCGTTCAATGGAGAAGAAGCCAGCAGAGCGAAACACAAGGTGTTAGCATCCACACCGCCGAAGACCACCTTCACGAAACAAAGACAAAAGCAGGACCCTGGATCTGGCCGAGACTGAAGCTCCAGGCTAGTCCGGCTGGCCCATACCGCGCAGGGCCGATGGTAGCCCTAGGCACGCACATGGTCCACCCGTCATGGACCACCTAGGCGAGTCCCCCGGGGGCGCACCATCCAGGTAGATTGGACGGCGCGGAGAGCCCTCGAGATGCCCCCGCGGCACGACACCTGAAAACGGACGGTGCAAAGGCCCTCCTCACCCTCAAAGACCCCAGGAGGCGGGTACTCCAACATCCTTTATAGGAGTAATGTCAATGTTACTAATACGCGTAGTTGGTATTGCATGAGTTTGCAAGTTGTATCTATGTTACTCCCACCATGACTAGTGTAAACTATGCACATTGTTTGGGATTCAACCCTGGACTCGGCTCAGCCTGGTCTTCCGTGACTAGCCCGGTTTTGACATGGTTGACTGGTAAGTCAGTAGCGACATGTCAATATTTGACCATTTGGGGGGGGGGGGGGGCTCTCTCATTTCCCCTAGCCCTACCCCTCTCCCAAGAAGCAGCCGCAACCACTCCCTTCACTCACAGGTAGGCCTTCCTCTACTGCACAACAGCCCCGACGGCGGCGCCCTTGGCATCACTGCATGAGTCAGGATATGAGCTTGAACGCGCCGAGGCATGCAATGGTTTCCAAGGGCCAGACAGACATTGTTCCTCAAGTTCAAAGGTAGAAGTGATCTTGAGTGCAAGACTCACCCGAGGCCCGGTTAATGTCATGACCCATAGGCCCAGGCGAACCGCACCAAGCAGGCGGAGACCCGTTCATCGCCGTCATCTTCTGCCTACTCCATTGTGCCACCACTAGGCTTGCCAGCAAAGAGGGCGACGAGGCCGGCATGGAGCTCGCCGTCAGTGGGGGAGTTCGAACCAGGGTATTGCCACTGCTTCGCCTATTCTTCTTCGGCGAGCAATTGTTGTCAGAGGAGATGGTAGCCGATGACTTCGATAACTGTGTCGTGGTCGCCTCGCCGCATCGAACAACTTGGGCGCCCCAGGAATGATTGAGACCAAAGAATGTCGATACCCCCATCAACCTCCATAGTGCATCAGTTGCGGCAACCACGCAAGAGTACGTGGCGACACCCCTTCCATGTCTCCGCGCTAGCCTAAACCGCCGCCAAGGAGATCCTACTGGTGCCCTCCTCCTCCGTCTGCAAGAGCCTCCCCCACCCCCAGCCTCCCTGCCAGTTTTTGAGTTTAGGGCTGAGTTTTAAACCGTGTGGTTAGTTCAAGGTTGGAATGTAGACTCTTCACATATAAAAATAGGCCTCACTCGCCATCTTTATATTTCTATGTACTTTTGTAAATGGTTATTTGCATTGATGGTACCAAAATGAGCAACAATGAATCTACTAATCATTATCCTTTCTGTAAGATTTATGTGGCGTGTCAAGAGCTAATAGATAACGACTACATACTCGAAAATGCTCTTTAGAACTCGGGCTCCATGGAGCCCGAGTTTGACTTTGTCAAAATTCAAACTTTCATGTTTTAATTTTTTTTGAAAAAAATACACACATACTTAAAGACATAAAGCATATGTGTGTAAATTTTCAGGACGAAACACCTTAAAATGAGTGCTACACAAAAAGAACAAATCTGAGTCTTTTTAGTAGATGCACTATTCATCCTTAAAGTCTATGAATTTGTCTTTTTTGCACAGCTCGCAATTTAGGGTATTTCATCCTCAAATTTTACATACATACACATAACATCCTTGTTTACTTGTATGATTTTTTTCAGATTTTTTTGAAATTGAAAAGTGCGAATTTTGATTTTTTCAAAAAATCCGGCCTCCATGAAGGCCGAGCTCTAAAACGCCCTACATACTCTTATATATTTTTTGCGACGGGACTATAGACTATTGTAGATGCCCTAATGGTTCCTGCAACTGCTTCAGGGTGGACGCGAGCCAGTTGAGACCATCGTAGATGCCCTCGCCGCGTATAGCGCACGCCCCATGTATGTGCCATATCCTGTTCTTGAGATAATGTAGGCCCAGCCCTTCGCTCACTTCCGCCGGGCTCATTGAACCTTTCTGTCAAGAAGGAAAACATTGTCAGTCCAGGTGATCTCTACCCCCAATTTGTGTGCCGAAAGTAAGCATCCACACTTGTTCTCTAATACCACCTCTGTAAGTAATATAAGACCTTCTAGATTACTTAACAGAGGGAGTATATACAAGATGAAAGGTTTTATTTTATCATGTACTCCCTCATTCTCAAAATAAGTATCTTAACTTTATACTAATTGTACTAAGTTTAAGACACTTACTTCGGGCCGGAGGGAGTATAAGGCAGTCAACATTAAATTTGGTACCAAACAAGACATGCTGGTGGAAAAAAAATGTTTGCTACTACCCGCGTTCCAAAATAACTGATGAATTTGAACTAAAACCACGTCACTTATTTTGAGGTAGTATATATCGTACTTTTAGTCTGAAGGCAATTTCAGAAGAAAAGACATGTATGCCAAGCCATTCAAATGAGGTCATGAACAGCTAGGCAATTATGCAGGAACGGATAAATTAACTTACCAAGTCCTGTTTGTTTGCTAATACCAAGATTATGCTCTTTGACATAAAAGGTTCCTTGATAATGGTCTGAAAAGTGGTCAAGGATTTTTTTTTTAGAACGAAGGCTCAAGGTGAGCCCGGCTTTGAATTAACGAAGCCATCAACCGGCCAGGATTACACAAGGCCACCAAGCGATAGCGACCGAAACATACAATGGAGCTTAGTGAACAACTAACAATGCAACACACACTAGAGTAGAAAGAAAATACATGAAGAGCCCTGCTAGTAGTGTCGAAGCCTATTGCACATAGTCAACAGAGAGAGGAGCAGCAGAGAAGCCTCGATGATCAGCCGAAGGCCAGAGAAAGGTGTGAACTGTCTGAACCCAGGGGCAAGGGAAGAACATCGCTCCCAACGCCGAAGAGGAACCCTTTCCTCTCGCCTAGGCTCGAAGGCGCCGCACCGTCAGATCCTTGGAGCTCACCCGAGAACTAGAGCAGACGCCAGCCGGATCCCCATCGCAGATAGGTTGCACAGCCCTCACCACGCCGCAGGCACACATCACAGCTGCACTGCCACCTCTCCTGAACAACCAAGAGCAGAAGGATAGCCGTTGGGAGGTCGCCGAAGAAGAAAGCTGCCGAGGCCAAGAGGCGGAGCAGGGGAGCACCAGGTCCCGTTCCATGGCCGCAAGAAGGACTCTTGCAGGAACGAGCACCCTTCACAGAAAAACGCAAACTTGGCCTCGCAGCCGACGAACGCCCACCAACCACCTCATCCCTCTCCCGATGAACCAGACACCCAAGACGGCGCCTCCAACAAGGACGCGACGCACTAGGCGCCGCCGCCGGCCAACCCGAGACGGGTTTTGGGTTTTCACCCGGGGTCTGGGACGGGGGTGAAGAGGAGAGCCCTCGACGGCGCCTCCAACGAAGAACACGACGCACACACGCGTCGTCGCCGTCGTGACCGGAGGACCGGCCAAGGCTTTCCCCCGGGCTCGAACCTGAGCACCCGCACCCCACCAGCACCGGATCTGGCGGGCAGAGTCGCAGAAGGGTACGACCGGCGGGGAGGAGGGCGCCTGACCTTC
This sequence comes from Triticum monococcum, assembly GCA_034509565.1. NCBI lineage: Eukaryota > Viridiplantae > Streptophyta > Magnoliopsida > Poales > Poaceae > Triticum > Triticum monococcum. The sequence goes on along the minus strand of CM067846.1, from coordinate 56,832,597 downwards.
AGATCTGGGGCAGAGGGACTCCGCGCCGCGACCACCCTCCGTATCCTCGCTGCCCGGGCAGCCGAGGATGCCGGCCACCTCTTCCTGCGCGCGCCACCAATCGCGGAGGCAGCGCCGCCTCGCCGTCCGGGACTGCCGCCCCGGCTTCCAGGTCCTTCACGGGGGCACGAAGCAACGCATCACCTCACCGCCACCTTCATCGACGACCCAACAGGCTTGCCTGTCGATCCCCTCAGGTGGCGGCGAGGAGGGGCTGGGATTGAGGGGGTGGCGGCGCGGGGGAAACCCTAGTCGCCCTCGGGAGGACGACGCGAGGGCCGGGAGGAGGGGGGGCAGACCGGAAGTGGCCAAGGATTACAAGTTAGTGAGATCTCACACTCTCAACCAACATAACTTAAGGCAACCGGAAGTCCTATAGTGACAGAGATAGTATGAAAATATGTGACCTGGAATTCTTGTCTGGCATCTTCGATCCTTTCTCTGTCCAAGGAATCGACAACATAGATCTTCACCCAATTAAAACCAGAAACACATCATTAACCTTGGCAGTAAAAGATATGCATATGATCCATGGAAAAGTTCAAACTTTCATGGAACTCCTGATTGAATCAGCTAAACAGCTCGGAAATGCCCAACGGTGGCCGGGTACTATGCGGACTTAAAAAGAAATTCCACAACGCAAAAAAATGGAAAAAATGTACATACACAAATACACATATAACACGTTCAAGAAAATTTTCACAACAATATACTTTCATACGTGGCGTAGACAAAAAACAAATATGTACATGGAAGTGGGCCAATCTTTTTTTATTGTTGGGCTGGGATTTTTTTTGTGCAGCTTGCAAATCATAATATTTTTGAACGAAATTTCTCTGATCCATCGTGAATATGTATAAGTTTTCACAGTCTTTTTTTTCGATTTTTTAAACTTGAAAATATGATTTCGAATCATTTCAAAAAAGGGAGCCAATGCCCCCGTCCACTAAAAAGTCGCTTCCATCCTTCACAAGATGACTAAATGATCCCCATGTATGCTCTGCATGTCAATCTACTCAACCAACCACAGCTAATAAACAAGGAAAAACAACCAACAACATGCAATTTTTTTTTCAAGAGATGCCACGATTTTTTAAAAAAGGTGTGCGTATAATAACCATATTTTGAACAACACGAGAAGGACAAATCAAAGCGAGGGTTGAAAAAATACATAGGTACTAAAGTAGGGCTAAAATGGCAAAATGACATGCTATATTTTGATGTCTCTAATTGTTACCAGTGCATCAGAATTGCTGAAGTAAATATTCCTTAATTTTCTGAGCTTTTCTTGTCCACGAACATCCCACACATTAAATGATACATTCTTGTACTGAACCTTATCGACATTAAAACCTGGAGAGGAGAAATGGTATACCGGAGATAGACATAAGACCAATGAATGGAAGATATGAGGGCAGCACTGAGGTCCAAAATGACAAAATGGTGCAGTTTATTGTCACAATCTAAGGTGATAAGATCACAATTTTTATTACTGCTTCCTAAAACTCGATTATGTTATGTAGTTCCAAGTAACATAATCTGGAACAAGAAAATGTTAGCCACGCCTACAACTAGGAAAATCAGTTTCAACAATACTACACAATTTATGTTCCTTGTATAAAGTAAAATGAAAGAACTGCATCTTGATGGCATAGTACAATAAAGTAGTACAACACCGAAGACTGGACAAGTGGACATAACAAAATTAGAAATTATAGTATGCTATATTAGCCTCCTACCTACTGTAGGGATTGTTTGAACAAAATCCCCGTAGTGCAGCCTGTACAAGATTGTTGTTTTGCCAGATGCATCCAAACCAAGCATCACAACCTTCAAAAGTTTATTCACCATTAGCCGAAAAAATAGGCAATCATCAAAGATTGTACTCTTAATTTATAGGTTAATAAAAAAGAACTGATGGAATATGAAATGATTCAGTCTAGCCACCACAAATTGTTAAGACAGATGCAATGGTAGAGATCTTCAAACTGCTACATAACTAGATGATGCCCCATACATTACTACGGGAATTGGTTGCAATATATTTCAATGATATTTGCTTCAACCACCCCACACTCCAAAGCTCGATACTGCCTCTGGATCTCCGAAGCAGCATCCGGACCAGAAAGCGTTGTTGAAGCAGCGACCGGTTGGTTGGTACTAGAAGATGGGCGGCATCAAACTAGGGATCATATTAATAACGAGGAGAATAATGTGTCAAAGCAAGCTAGACAACCATTCCAAATCTGGCCAAATGGAACCAAAGAGGCTTACCTCGCTAGCTTCCCAATAAAGCTGAAGTTAGCCATGCTCCGTCAAATGGAGAAGAAGCATGCAGACCGAAACACCAATTTTGAAGGTCCACACAGTCGAATACCGCCCACGTGAAATGAAAACAAAATCAGGACAGATGATCCACACACCCTCCGCCGACGTCAGTCGGCACCGCCAAAACAAGGATGAAATGGATAGGCCTTATTCCACGCCATCGATCACGTCATCGCCTCGTCACCTCTGGTTGGACACCTAGACTGAGCCCCGTCCAAAGCTAGGGCGACCCAAACAACATAGCCAATCTCAAACCGGGGTTTGCCCCACCTCACTGACGCCGGAAGGCACACACATGCGAGGAAACCAACGTAGACATGTTTCCTCTTTGCAAGAGGTGGGATGAGAAAAATCAACTTTATTAGACATGGTTCATTAGTAATCAATCTGATTGTGATAACATCGTCAAGCATCAGACAATTATATGGAGGCTTGTTGGGGTGCATGTACCCCGATAGTTTCCATGTAACTAGTCATATTTTCTTTTTATGCATTTTACTCGTGGTGGTGTGTGTGTGTGGGGGGGGGGGGGGGGCAATATTTGCATTGTGTGGGCTTCACATAAATGAAGCTTTAATCAAGCCACCACCCCTCTGAGTCCCTTCTCTGAGGGCTTCTCTAGGCTCCTCACCTTTATCTTTGGCACTGTGTCGATGAGGATAGGACAAGGGAACCCTTCCTCTTTGCATCATTAATTAGCTATTTTCCCGTGTGGTCTTGGCATAAATCCCCTCTTTTGGCATGTTTGTATTATGTCTTTCCATTTTCTTGTTTTTCTCGAGCCTCCTTCTTGTCATAGTGATGGGTATCGATTGTGGCAAGATGTTATGGCTTTAAATGCGGGGTATGCGGGGGTAGGGTGATGGATTTGAAACCCACTAGAATAGCGGGAATTACCGAGGGGTACCTTGGTCAATATCCAACAAAACGAGAAGACACACTGGGTCATTTTATATGTCTACAAAAAGTGATGGCACAAAGATATTGCTCCCCCGAAAAGCAAAAGGTCGGCTAGTGCTTAGAGCATGAGTAGTGCGAGGCGAGTCCAAGAAAATAACTAGAGATAAGCTTAAGAAAGCTAAAATTGTGCAATGTTTAGTCTTTGTTGGACAGACCCACCGGGTAGAAAAGTAAATAATTTTCATTTTAGCATCATGGGAGAAGTCCATTAGCTTGGTTAGATGATGTATACAAGTCATACCAACTCACAAAAACATGTCATACCAAGAATGCAAAGGAAATGAGTTCTTGAACTGTTGAAACATAAGTGTGTCTTTGTCATTTGTGATTGGGTGCGTGTGCGTTCTTTGTGTGTCTGACAATAATACTACAATGTGTGTTAATGTGGAACAATCACCTTCCTCTTCACCTAACGCCTAATTTGCACCGCCCAGTTCACCCTCCATTTACCGAGGGGCAACCACCTCATCCCGTGAATCCAGTCCATACATGGTTTTTCCTTTACCATAGATATAACATTACTAGTGTATCTGGAAGGTTCTTTGCATGTACACATGTATGATGAATCGATAAATTATAGTACTACTATTTTATAAAAAAGGTCTCACTCACTATCTGTATTTCTATTATGTACGTTTGTAAATGGTTATTTGTTGCCATGGTACAAAATTAGTAAACAATGTACCTACTAACCATTCTCCTTGGTGCAAGATTGATGTGGCATGTCAAGAGTTAATAGATAATGACTAGACACTCATATATATTTTTTGCGATGGGACTAGACACGATTGGAGATGCCCTAATGGTTCTCTGCATCATCCATAATAGAGTAACTCATATAATGATGGTGCTATTAAGATGGCTATATAGATCTCAAATTGCATAGACCAACATACCAGCACCTGCAGATCATCGGGGACAACAAAAGAACTATTGAAATTAAGTTTTGCAATGCCTAGATCTGGATTACACTAACTTTTGGTCGGTCTATGGACGTTAGTAACATGCACTAGTAGAAAAACGGTCAAATGTGAAGCACATTAGTGCCAGTTTGAATTTGAGCCGGCACTAATGTGACCATTAGTGCCGGTTCCAACGGCTAGCCGAGCTGCTACCATTAGTACTGGTTCGTGGCCAATCTTTAGCACCGGTTCGTGCCATGAACCGGTACTAAAGAGAGTGGTGGCAGGATGTTGTCAGTCTGGGGCCCCTCCAGCACCACAAACCGGTACTAAAGGTCGTCCTACATAAACCCTTCTTCCACCCGAGCTCGCTCTGTTCTTCCCCTTTCCCCTCTCCTCTCTGTTCTTCCCCTCTTCCTCTCGAGCTCATCACATATTTTGCCCAAAAAATGTCAAAATTTGAAGGCCCCCATCCATTCAAATGATCACAAAGGTTAGCAATTTTGTCCTTTCATCTCTCATTACTAGATTAGCTCTTGCAATGCTTTATATAGTGATTAATTTATGAGTTTAGTAATTTGGGACGAATTATATGTGTTAGTATTTGATTTATATGCAATTTGAGGTCAAAAATAACACTTAGTTTGCATATGTAGGTGTGGTTTACTTAGTGCCTTCTAAATCTCCGTCGTAACCACCGTCGATTGCCCGTACCGTCCTGTCGCCGGCACCACCTTGTGGTGAGCCTCTTGTTCATGAATGTTTTATATAAAAAATTGATGTTTTGTGTGATTTGGATATATAGTTACTCGTATAATTATCTTACCATACGTTGTTTGTTATACATAGTGCCATGGTTTTGATATCCGTCCCCGTCGGCCCTCGTCCTTGTTATGATTCGGATATGGTATATTCTCTTTTAAAACTATTTGTTGCATTTCGTGTTTATGACAAATTATGCCCATCAAGTTGACATAGATATTTGTACGTAGGAGATATGTGAACCGGAAATTCCAACCGACCCTATTGTCGAGAGGTTAAATTTAGTTGAAAGAGAAAACGAGGATTTGAAAGAAAAATTGAAAAGAATTGAGGGGGATAAGATGGAATTGGAGTTGCATGTTGCCGATGTCGTCGATGATCACAAGATCAAGATGGAGAAAATGCGCTTGAAGATTAGAAAGATTAGAAAATATGCCATTCATAGTGAGGCTTGGTATCATTATGCTGTTGGATCAATTGTTACCTTAGTTGCGATCTTGATCGCATTTGTTGTTGCATTTAAATGCTTTAGCTAGAGAGTTATTTGTTTGTTGCATTTAAGTGTTGTATGAACTTTATGTATGAACTTGTATTAATTTGGTCTTTTCGGTGTTGTGTAATGAAGATGAGCCGACAATGAATGTACGATGACCGATGCTCTCTCGAGTTCATTAAAGGCGTGCAAACTTTTCTGCTTGCGGCTGAGGCAAACAAGCGGGCGGATGGTTTTATGCCTTGTCCATGTGCTGGCTGTAAGAATGATCACAATTACTCTAAGTCAAGAACCATTCACGTCCACCTGTTTGAGTCTGGTTTCATGCCCACTATAATGTTTGGACCAAGCACGGAAAAAGAGGGGTTATGATGGAAGACAATGAAGAAGAGGACGACGACATTTATCCTGGCCATGGGTTCCCTGAATACGATGATACAACAATGGGGGAAGAAGCTGAGCCGACACTGTGGGAAGAAGCTGAAGAAGAGGCATCAGATGAGCCCGCTGATGATCTAGGTCGGGCCATTGCCGATGCAAAGAGAAACTGTGCAAGTGATTTGGAGAATAAGAAGTTACAGCGCATGTTAGAGGATCACAAGAAATTGTTGTACCCGAATTGCGAAGCTGGCAAGAAAAAGTTGGGCACCACACTGGAATTGCTGCAATGGAAGGCAGAGAATGGTGTATCTGACAAGGGATTTGGAAAGTTGCTGGTAATGATAAAGAATATGCTTCCAAAGGACAACGAATTGCCCGAGAGTACGTACGAAGCAAAGAAGGTTGTATGTCCTCTAGGGTTAGAGGTGCATAAGATACATGCATTCCCTAATGACTGCATCCTCTACCGCGATGATCAGTACGAGGATTTGAACGCTTGCCCGGTGCGGTGCATTGCGCTATAAGATCAGCCGCGATGACCCTGGTGATGTCGAGGGCGAGCGACCCAGGAAGAAGATTCCTGCCAAGATGATGTGGTATGCTCCTATAATACCACGATTGAAATTTTTGTTCCAAAACAAAGAGCATGCCAAGGCGAGGCGATGACACAAAGAAGACCGTAAGAAAGACGGAAAGTTGAGAGTACCCGCTGACGGGTCGCAGTGGAGAAAAATCGACAGAAAGTACAAGGAGTTTGCAGGTGACGCAAGGAACGTATCGTTTGGTCTAAGCGCAAATGACATTAATCCTTTTGGGGAGCAGAGCATCAACCATAGCACCTGGCCTATGACTCTATGTTTTTATAACCTTCCTCCTTGGTTGTGCAAGCGGAAGTTTATTATGATGCCAGTGCTCATCCAAGGCCCTAAGCAACCCGGCAACGACATTGATGTGTACCTAAGGCCATTAGTTGAAGAACTCTTAGAGCTGTGGAATGGAACATGTGTACGTGCATGGGATGAGCACATGGGGGAAGAATTTGACCTAAAGGCGTTGCTGTTCGTGACCATCAATGATTGGCCTGCTCTCAGTAACCTTTTAGGACAGACAAACAAGGGATACCGCGCATGCACGCACTGTTTGGATGATACCGACAATATATATTTGGATAATTGTAGGAAGAATGTGTACCTGGGACATCATCGATTTCTTTCGAGCAGGCATCCCGTAAGAAAGAAAGGCAAGCATTTCAAAGGTGAGGAGGATCACCGGACGAAGCCTCGCCACCGTACTGGTGCTGATGTACATGATATGGTCAAGGATTTGAAGGTAGTCTTTGGAAAGGGTCCTGACGGACAACCTGATCCGAATGACGCTGACGGACGCGCACCTATGTGGAAGAAGAAATCTATATTTTGGGACCTGCCCTATTGGAAAGACCTAGAGGTCTGCTCCGCAATCGACGTGATGCACGTGACGAAGAATCTTTGCGTGACCCTGCTTGGCTTCTTGGGCATGTATGGGAAGACAAAATATACACCTGAGGCACGGGAGGACCAACAACGTATGCACGGAAAAGACGGCATACATCAGGGTCATGCCAGCTACGCTCTTACCAAAGAAGAGAAGGAAATCTTCTTTGAATGCCTGCTCAGTATTAAGGTACCGTCTGGCTTCTCGTCGAATATAAAGGGAATAATAAATATGGCAGAGAAAAAGTTCCAGAACCTAAAGTCTCATGAGTGCCACGTGATTATGACGCAACTACTTTCGGTTGCATTGAGGGGGCATCTACCGGAAAACGTTCGATTAGCCATTGTGAAGCTATGTGCATTCCTCAATGCAATCTCTCAGAAGGTAATCGATCCAGAAATCATACCAAGGTTAGAGAATGATTTGGTGCAATGTCTTGTCAGTTTCGAGTTGGTGTTCCCACCATCCTTCTTCAACATCATGACGCACGTCCTAGTTCACCTATGCAAAGAGATTAACATTTTGGGTCATGTATTTCTACACAATATGTTCCCCTTTGAGAGGTTCATGGGAGTCTTAAAGAAATATGTTCATAACCGTGTTAGGCCAGAAGGAAGCATCTTGAAGGGCCATGAAAATGAGGAGGTCATTGAGTTTTGTATTGACTTTATTCCTGACATTAAGCCGATTGGTGTTCCTGAATCGCGGCATAAGGGCAGACTGGATGGAAAACGCACGCTAGGAGGGGATCAAATAATATGTATGGATGGACATTCTCTCACTGAAGCATACTACACAGTTCTACAGGATTCCGCCTTGGTGGCTCCGTATATGGACGAATACAATAATTTTCTACGCTCCAAACACCCGGAGTGGTCTGATGACTGGATTACACGTGAACAAACGAGAACTTTTGCCGGCTAGTTGCAGACACGTACCATGCATGACGTCTCTATTGAAGATGACCTGTACTCGCTGTCACAGTTACCATCTTCAAATATAATGACTTTCAAAGGGTATGAGATAAATAGGAATACATTTTACACGATCGCCCAAGATAAAAAGAGCACCAACCAAAACAGTGGTGTCCGCTTTGATGCAGCAACCAAGACGAGAAAGGAAATATATTATGGTTACATAGAGGACATAGGGGAACTTGACTATGGACGTGGTTTGAAGGTCCCTTTGTTTCGGTGCAAATGGGTCAATATGACACGAGGCGGGGTAACGGAAGACCCGCAGTACGGAATGACAACAGTGGATCTCAACAATCTTGCGTATGCAGACGACCATACATCCTAGCCAATGATGTGGCACAGGTTTTCTATGTGAAGGATATGTCTACCAAGTCGAGAAAAAGAATATATAAGGAAGCGAATGCATCATACGATGAGCCAAAGCGCCACATAGTTCTTTTTGGGAAGAGAAACATCGTGAGAGTGGATGACAAGATAGACATGTCAGAAGATTATGAAAAGTTTGATGCAATTGCTCCATTCACAGTGAATATTGACCCGAGGATCCAGTTAAATGATGAAGATTTTCCATGGTTACGGCGCAAAGGGACACACGCGAAGAAAAAGTTTCACACCCAAGATCTGGGATGTGATCGACTTCACTATCATCACTTTCTTCTATGTTTCACACCCAGGAGGGAATCTCTGTAATAGTTAGTAGTATGTGTTTTGGCATTTGAAACGCGAAGAAATTTTATGTGCAAACAAATTCTTTCATGCATTTACTGATTTTTTCAGCCAAATGACTCTGAAATTGAAAAGCACTTCAAATGAACTCAGAAAATGTTGAAAGTTGGCATGGTATCATAATTTCACCCACATAGCATGTGAAAAAAAGTACAGAAGGTTACGGCAAAAACTGGATGCACTTCGTGTACAAAATGGACAATCTCTTTCGAAGTATCAGGGTTTTTGACGAAAACTCATCTATTACAAAGGCATTTCATTTTTTAAATAACCTAAGCATTACCAAATTGAATATAATGATAAAACACACTAATATTAAAAATAAGAAAATAGAATTACTGAAAAATCTATTTTCAAAGTTAAGTTATTCATAAACTAGTGATTCACACAAATTTCAAATAATTCAAAATTTAAACTATTCAAATTTGAAAACTACCGGCACTAATAGAAAGTTTGTAATTTTTTGTACCTAAAGCAAAAATATTCACAAAGAAACTCTAAATACAGAAAAAACAGCTCAAAAATAAATAAAGCAAAAAAAAGCTCGCTTACTGCGCTACAGCGGCCTGCATACGACTAGAAACCCAACCTATTGTCGGGCCAGGATGCAGGCCCGCAAAGGCCCAGTAGGCCCACAGGACAGCACAGAACAGGTAGGCCCAGTAGGCCTGCTTTGGAGAGGAGCTCGAGAGAGCTACCGCACTGAGGCTTATAAACCAGTGCGGACGCCCCTCGGCTAGCGAGGTGGGACTAAACTTGCCGCACCGCATCCGCGCCAACGCACCCCCTTTAGTACCGGGTCATGGCACCAACCGGTACTAAAGGAGGGGGGGGGGGGGTCTTTAGTATCGGTTGGAGCCACCACCCGGTACTAAAGGGGGGCGCTTCCCGCCGCTTGGCCTGGCTAAAATTGACCTTTAGTACCGGTTGGTGGCTCCAACCAGTACTAAAGGCCCATCCTATATAAGAAAACACTTCAAAAAAATTCAGTTTCTCATCTGCTTCTTCTCCTCTGCCCCGCCGACACCCCCGTCGCCGCCACCCCGACCGTCCTCGTCCCCGTCGCTGTGCCGCGCCCCGTCATCCCCGCCCGGCCCGTCCCCGTCCCTGTCGTCGCCGCACCGTCCCCATTCCCGTCGTCGCCATCCCCGTCGGCGCCGCCCGTCGCCGTCCCCGTCACCGCCCCCGTTGCCTCGCCTCCAAGTCCACCAATGCGTTAGGCCACTCCTCCTCCAAGTCAGGCACAGTGTCAGGCCACTCCTCCTGCTCCAACTCAGCCGCGCTAGCCGTCTCCGCTGCCTCAGCAATCGCAAAAGAGAGCCGCCACAGCTATGGTGCGTAGCGCTACGAGTCGAGGTAGTACAGGAGGTATAGGCGGAGGCAAGCGATATAAATATGGTCCAAGCCTCGGTCCTCTTCCTGAGAGGCCTTACGACATGACCAAGGAGCAAAATGAACCCATAGTGAAGGCCCAAGTGGACGCCCATTTTGGACCAAAACCGGCACCGCCGCCAAGGGAGAAAGTGCCTGAGGAAAAGATTGACCACTTTATTCGTATGGCTAGACCACCAGCTCCCAAGCCTGTTGACTCAGACTATGAGCGCCAAATCAGGAAGGCACATCAAGCATGACTACAGAAGGAGTCGAGTTCGAGCTCGAGCCAAGCAGCTGGCAAAAAATGCGGGAAAACCATTCCCCAGCTGGGAGAACAGGCGGCGCAGTCGACCCCCCGCTTGTTGTGCCAACAACACATGAGAGTACCGCCACCCTATATAGATGTGGGCAAACCGTTTACGTTCCCCAGCTGAGCAATCTGGTAATAACCGAGGAGCATATAATGCATGCTCAAAGCCTCAATATCACTGTTGGACAACTCCTCGAGATCGAGCCCATGTATCCACTTAGAGAGGAGGAAATAAAACGGAAATATGTCTGCGGCCAACCTTTGGTCAAGCCCGAGGAGGTCAAGAACCTCCCAACGAGAATGTATGAATTGCATGATTGGTACATGAAAATTACCAAGAGTTCTAATCAAGAGTCCCTCATGGTGAAGGTCAAGGAAGAGCATTACTTTCATAAGCTAGCTCTATGTGTTGAGTATTCAGAACTATTTCAGTTATTCAATCAAGATGCACTCGACAAATCTCTCGTCAGTTGCTATTGTCTGTAAGTGATTTCTTTCTGTAATTTAAGTCTCAAGCTAGATTTAGTGCTCATTGATCGATCATTACCTGTAATTATCCTCACTATATTTTTTGTGGTATTATGCAGGATGAAGATGTATGAAATAAAAAAAGCTGGACGCTATGGCATTGGGTTCATTGACCCAAATATATTAATGAAAAGACATGGACATACGATCATTGTAAACAAGATGTAGAAAATAAAATGCTAGAGTTCTTGAAGCGCCTCAATAGCAATGAAGATATATTACTTCCTTACAACTTCAGGTGAGTCACACTGTCTTGTAGTACAAATTCTGTTTTTGCTTACTAGCTAGCTAGATGTTAATAATTAAGTGTATAGGGTTTAGGGTAGTTGATTAGTGTTATGCACATGCCCGCTTAATTAAGACATGCAAACGTGTGCGCGGGCAGTTACCACTGGGTCTTGTTAGACATTAAATTTGAAGAAAGAAAATTTGAAGTACTGGACTCACTACTTAAGAAAGAAAGTGACTTCATTATCGTGAAGGGGATACTCGACAGGTAATTTTAATCATTATTAACTATATCTCGGCCTATTTAGTTCGTCATTTCCTGATATCAACTATATTTAATAACCCCTTTATTAATTTTCTTTGCCGGTAGGCAGGGCTTGAGCAAAGTTCATCAAGGTGACTCCAGGCAAATGGCGAAAAAAGCTGTTGTGGCATCGACCCAAGGTCAGTAATTAAGTACTACTAACTAGCTACCAATGCTTTAATTCTTGTTTCAATACCATTATTTAATTATCATGCTTGATTAATTATTATCTGATTAAATTCTATTCTCGTAAAGGTCCTGAAGCAGGCGCCGAGGACTGATGTGTGTGCATACTACGTTTTCGAGAATATTCGCATGATGGCGTCCGAAAGGAGCAAATCTAGAAGACAGGAATGAGTACGTTTGCCAGAACACTAATCACAATTTTTACATGATTATTGATATCTAGTCACACAACTAATACACATGCATATTGATCTCCTTCTTAACAGTTCAAATAGGTGTAGGACAAGCTCCTAGCAACGGAGCGCATACAAGCACTTCAAGAGGAAATAGCGGGATTTTTGCTCGACTAGGTCATAGATCCCAAAGGAGAATAATATTACCCGCCAAGGTTGTCAGAATCGTGATTTTAAATCGGACCGGAGCTTCGATGGTAGGATCGCAAATCGTAGAATCTTCACTATCAGGATCGTAGAAACGTAGATTGTATGAACTAAAATCATAGAATCATAGGGGTTAGTTTGGATTGTAAAGTCGTAAAATCGTATAACAGAATCGTGATTCTGACAACCTTGTTACCCGCTACTGCCCCCATGAATCATTCCCAATTGTCATCGTGCTCCGAAGGCACCAAGGCAACATGTAGGAGAAATTTTATATATATACATGTGTATGTGTATAATGGTGGTTGTGAGACATTTGATGATATATATATATATATATATATATATATATATATATATATATATATATATATATATGATCGGTTAACGTGTATAATATGTAGTATCGTAAAATAGCAGCAAACAAAAAAGAATTAAATAGAAAACACAAAATTAAAGGAAAAATAAAAATAAAACCAAAACCACCCAAATATTTTAGTACCGGTTGGTGTTACCAACCGGTACTAAAGGGCTCCCCGCCCCCGACGCTGGCTCGTGTCACGTGGTGGCCCTTTAGCGGCGGTTCGTGCAGAACCGATACTAAAGGGGGGACCTTTAGTCCACACTCTTTAGTGCCGGTTGCAGAACCGGCACTAAAGGCCCTTACGAACCGGTGATACATCCCGGTTCTGCATTAGTGATGTTTGGTAGCTTGATGTGAGTACCGGACCACATGTTTACCTTTGCTAGGATCAGCTCACATTTTTTTCCTGATGAGAAGTAGGGAAGCAAAGTAACTTGACAGGAGTCTACATGAACTCTCCAATGAAGGCATTGGCATGATTCTTTGAGATCATGAGGAATCTGTCATCTAAACAACCTCCCATGTTGTTACTCTAATTCTCTTGAAGTGGAGCTGGCTGCATGTGAGGAAGGCCTCGGATTGACGCTACAATGGACTCCAGTGCCTCTCATATGGGAATCTGGTTGTATGGAGGTGATAGGTTAGATGAACCACTTTGACGTTCATCGGTCTCGGTATGTTCATTAGATTGAAGAGATTAAGCATCTACTAACTAATGAAAGGAGGACTTCTGTAGTGCATGTTACCCGAGAGCAAAGTAGAGGTAGTCACCTCTCACATGTGGGTTGATCTCAGTGCCACACTGTTTGCTGGCTTAGAAGCTTCCTAGAGGATATAGCTTCAATGGTTGCCAATGATTGTAAACCTGTTATAAATTTCATGAAATAATAGACCAACATGTAAGGCAATGCGAGCAGAATGTAAAGTTCATATTTTGCAATGTCAAGTTTAATAATTCTAAACCCATGTATTATCCATCATCAATCATATGCCCTACGTGGTATGATGAATATTCAGCATATGTCATGTCATTGTATCTCCCTCTTAGGTCTAAGAAGAACATGATGTTAGGTGTGCCATTATGTTAGTGTACAAGATGATATTAAGTGTGTCGTTAGGAAAAAATTAGATGGCATGGATATTTTATGAAATCTTGATGTCTCACTCATTATGTAATATGTTGGTGAAACAGGAAATGACATTAGACGCAGCAGTACATCTCCAAGCTTTGAGATCTCCTTACCTTCTTATTTTAGGGGGCCTAGTTGTGATTCTTCTTGGACCAACTTGAAGTTGAGTGAATAAAGCTTTCAGTCAGAGAAAAAAAGCACTAAATTTTCTTCTTTGTTATGTGTAGTTTGAAATTAATATTGCACTGCCTTTAACTAAATTCTTTGCAGCTCCTAACCCTTTGTATTCGGGCACTATAGCCTATGCATCCGTTTGCAATGAATTCCTAAAAAATACAACAAATTGACTCTTGAACTAGGGTTGGTAAATCTTGAACTCAATAGAGAAGAAAATATTCATTTCTAGAAACTGAATATGCCTTGTCCAGGAAACATGACAATGTCTCATGATGGTAAAGTCAACAATGGCGTCCATATATAATAGGTAACACGACAATGATGTCATGATGGGAAAGTCAACAATGACATCCATAATCAGTGACATGAGTGGGATGAGGCCAAGCTTGAGTTCCTTGCGGACCTCCACGATGTGCGAGCATCCCGTCCCGCATCGTTCCTTAGATGATTGATGGAGACTTTAACATGACCATATCTGCCGCCGATAAGAAAATTCGTGGATTAATCACCAAGTTATGAGTCGTTTCCTCCTGGATGAGGAACTTCATGACATATACTTGCATGGTCATCGCTATGCTTGGTCGAATGCGAGAGACTCACCCACCCTTACTCGTAATGACATGGTTATCTACACCGCCACTTGCGAAGGTGTGCACCCCCACTGCATGCTTCGTTGCCTCTGGACACTGCCCGTTGCTGCTGGATTGTGCTCAGATGGATGGCTACCTAGAGGAGCACAATCCACCTGATGCTTCCATTTTGAGCGTTTTTGGCCTCAGATGGATGGCTATACCCAGGTTGTCTCGGATGCCTGGAGCTCGCCCGAGCCTGACCTAGGCCCCTTCACGCACATTTTTGCTCGGCTTAAGGCTACGTCTCACAGCTTCATAGTTGGGGGCGCTCACTTGCCTATGAACATCTCCCTGCAACTTTCCCTCACTTGTGAGCTTATCACCTGCCTTGATACTTCTCGGGACAATCGACATGTCTCACCATTGGATTCTTGGTTGTGTAGCAGTCTTATAGGGGCTTACCTTGGTCCTGCCTCCCATGATCACTCCATCGTTCGGCAGGGACCCAAGTGCAGTGAGAATAACGCTTCCTTATTATGCATCCATGCCTCAGATCTCAAGTAGAAGAACGAGATCTTCTAGCATAAGGTGGGGGGCTCATTTGTCTCGGACCATGCAGCTAGGGCGGCGGCTGCGTTTGACCACTTCTATGATATTATTGGTGAGGTAGCCACACATGATTCTTCCTTCGACCTCGGCGCGATTCAACTCGGCCACTTTGACCTCTCAGAGCTAGATTCCCTTCTCCGAGGATGACATTTGTACGACGGTTAAAAGCTTGTCTATGAGAAAGGCTCTAGGCCCCGGCAGTTTCACCGTCGAGTTTCCTCACGCTAATTGGGACGTTGTCAAGAACAACATCCTTGCGGCCTTCTAGAAGTTCTTCTCTATGAATGGGATACGCTTTCAGAGACTTAACATGACATTCATCGCCTTGCTCCCCCAAAAAGCTACCGTGGAGTCCCTCTTTGATTTCCATCTCGTTAGTCTCATCCACCTCCTCGTGCAGCTCTTTGCAAAGCCATCTCTCTATAATTGGCACCTCGGTTGGTGATGCGGCTTGAACTACGTCGGTACACTACTTGGGAAAAGTCTAGCAGTAGCGCGGGTCTGAGGGCTATCAGTAGCGCATGGTACCGTGCTACTGATACGGTGCTACAACTAACACTTAACAGTAGCGCGTTCCTACTCGCGCTACTGTTATAGCTACTTAGCAGTAACGCTTTTCCATACAAGCCCTACTGTTAACCTAACTAGTAATAGCGTTTTTCGTGCCCCACGCTACCACTATTCTGTTTTTAATTTTTTTAACTTTTAGTGTATTTATACGCCACTATATAAATTTTGATATAATACCAATTAAGAGGTTGGTATATCATTATGTCCATGATGAATTAATATATCATTGTGAGGAAGAAACATGGATTAGATTCATTTGGACGAATCAAAAGTTGAATTAGGACGACGATCCTACTGATTCAACTTCTAGTCACTTTTGATCCATCCACATGAATCTAATCCGCGTTCCTTCCACCTATGATATAATAACTAATCATGATCATAATAACAAATCATCATGATAATCATGATCAACATCAAAAGTCATATTAATATAAAACTCTTGCATCATATCATCACCAACAACACTAGCTAATAATCATCATAGTCATTACTACCAACACTATTTAATCATCATAATCATAGTGTAGCCATCTAAACACCACCAACACTAGCTAATAATAATCATCATAGTCATTACCACCAACACTAGCTATTTAATCATCATAGTCATAGTGTAGCACATCATCATCTTCAAACTCATTCTAGCTAGCTAATCACTCCTGCTGCTCTCTCTCGGGTAAAATAGCATAGAACATGTGTAGCACTCCCGCTTCATCATATTGGAGCATGCAGATGAACCTGTCTCCTAATTGTGGGATGCGCTTCTGATTGCTGCCCCCTAGTACTTCTCTGCTGCGATCCTTCACAATTTTGCTTCATTCTTTGACTATTAAGACTTGCTCGCTTTGAGAAATCTTAAATGCACTCATGTGTAATGTAGGATGTCTTGGACGTAAGCTAACCATTCTCATGCGACCTTTAGCCTCGATCCAATAAGGCACAACTATCATTGAGAGTCCTTGTTGAAGAACATTGTAGTAGGTACATACTTAGCAATGAAGTTTAGCTTAAAAAACAATGTATGCAAAAGATGCACTGAGGACAAATAGTAAAAATCTTACCATCCTTCCTAAATAGATGTAACCGTAGTTCAGTACGCACACTAGTGGTCACACGTTTTGAGTACTAATATCTCAAAGTCCAGGAAAATAACCGGTCTTGACAGTACCAAGATCCTCAAGCCATGAAACATAATGACCTATCTCCTCGCAGTTTAGTTCAACCCCGGGAAAGTAGTAGGTGTTGTCGACCAAGCACCGGACAAGTTTGCTTGAATGGAAATAAGCTGTCAATAGAAATTAGTTGTCACTATTTTTAAATAAACAATATAAATTACTTAATAAATATGGTTGAGAAACTCACATAATGGTAGAACTGAAGGCGTCTGCATATCGACCCAGATGTCGATATTACCTTCAATATCATCTTCAGGACGAATATCAAAGGTGATAAGCATATCAGGCTCAAATGCATAAGCCTTGCATAGTACTCTCCAATTTTTGCATTCAAAATAGGTGTAGGTGTCTGCATTGTATAATTTTACGGCAAAGGTATAACCATGCTCGGTCCTCAAGTGAACTCTCTTTACCTCCATACTTTCCATAGTACTGAAACCAATCTTATCCAAGGCATAAATTCTTGCATGGCAGGGGATACACTAGTAGAATAGTAAATAAAATAAAATTATAAGTTGAAGCAAAAGAAGCAGAAGTCATGCTTAATTACAAAAAAATACTTGTCATTATGACTTACTGTATCCACTTCGAAGGTCTCATCCAGCTTGATGCTGAAGCGCCTACCACCAACTATTTGAGGCCTGTCGCACAGGTCACGCTCATCTTCGCAGTATTCGGACATACCGAATTCCTTTTAGTCGTTGGACATTTCCTATGTTCATGGTTGAAACATTAATTGAAAATCAATTGAAGGCAACTACCACGAAACTCAACACACATATCACTATTACTCAATATGCAATGGGTTGACTTTAGGTCTATTGAGTCTTCCTTCCTAAACTCTCATCTCATGTATATGGTGGGCACTCGCTCTCTGATATTGCGACCGTCGATGATGGTCGCTACTCCTCCTTTCCCTAGTGCATTACAAATATCTAGCACAAGGAAAAGGAGAAGCGACCCCCACAACAACAGTCGGCATTCTTCTTCTCTCATATATGGTGGACACTCCCTCACCGAATTTCCGACCATCGATAATGGTCGCTACTCCTTCTTCCCCTAGTGCATAACAAAGGTCTAGCACAAAGAGAAGAAGGAGAAGCGACCCCTGAGGGAGTCCTGGATTAGGGGGTCCTTGGACAGCCGGACTATATACTT
The DNA here is from genome assembly GCA_034509565.1 of Triticum monococcum. NCBI lineage: Eukaryota > Viridiplantae > Streptophyta > Magnoliopsida > Poales > Poaceae > Triticum > Triticum monococcum. Next base: position 56,814,488 of record CM067846.1, on the reverse strand, counting down.
TGGCCGGACTGTTGGACTATGAAGATACAAGATTGAAGACTTCGTCCCATGTCCGGGTGGGACTCTCCTTTGCGTGGAAGGCAAGCTTGGTAATTCGGATATGTAGATCTCCTCCCTTGTAACCGACTCTGTGTAAACCTAGCCCCCTCCGGTGTCTATAAACCGGAGGGTATAGTCCGTAGGACAACAACAATCGTAATCATAGGCTAGCTTCTAGGGTTTAGCCTCTATGATCTCATGGTAGATCAACTCTTGTAATACTCATATCATCAAGATCAATCAAGCAGGAATTAGGGTATTACCTCCATCGAGAGGGCCCGAACCTGGGTAAAACATTGTGCCCCCCGCCTCCTGTTACCATCCGCCTTAGACGCACAATTCGGGACTCCGTACCCGAGATCCGCCGGTTTTGACACCGACATTGGTGCTTTCATTGAGAGTTCCACTGTGTCGTCACCATAAGGCTTGATGGCTCCTTCGATCATCGGCAATGATGCGATCCAGGGTGGGGTTTTTCTCCCCGGACAGATCTTCGTATTCGGCGGCTTCGTACTGCGGGCCAACTCGCTTGGCCATCTGGAGCAGATCGAAAGCTACGCCCCTGGCCATTAGGTCAGGTTTGGAAGCTTGAACTATACTGCTGACATCCGCAGAGACTTGATCTTCGACGGATTCGAGCCCATGTCAGGTGCGCCGCACAGTCACGACGAGCATGACTTAGCTCTGCTGCCGGACGGTGTTCGGGAGATCACACCTGTGGCTACTTCGACCCTCAATCCGGAGCAGATCATGCCGTCCGAGGACGGGTGGATGGACCCCACCATGGAGGTCGCACACTCAGCGGCGATAGAGGCGAATACTGACGTCACTTCCTATGAGACTTGTGTTGCCGGACCATTGGATTCATCCCCGGCCACAGGCTCTGAACCGCCTGCGTCCATGCCTATCAAATCTGATTGGGCACCGATCATGGAGTTTACCTCCGCGGACATCTTTCAGCACTCGCCCTTGGGTGACGTGCTAAATTCATTGAGGTCTCTCTCCTTGTCAGGAGACCCTTGGCCGAACTATGTTCGGCTTGAGTGGGAAGCGGACGACGAAGAAATTCATTCCCCATCCACCACCCACTTAATAGACACTTTTGACGACTTAACCGACATGCTTGATTTCGGCTCCGAAGACATCGACGATATGGACGATGATGCAGGAGAAGAACAGGAACCACCGCCCACTGGGCGCTGGACAGCCACCTCATCATATGATATATACATGGTGGACACCCCCAAAGAAAGCGATGGCAATAAGGCAACGGAGGATAATCCCCTTGAGAAGCAATCTAAGCACCTGCGTCATCGGCACCGCTCTAAGCCCCACCATAGCAAAAGCAGCGATACCGACACAAGAAACAATAACGCTGCGGACAGTGCCGAAGACGAAAACAATCCCCTCCAGCCAGGCTTCGAGTGGGAGGATGGGCAAGCTAGCCCTAAGGAACAGGCGGCAGATGGAGAATCAGAGGATGACAATTACATGCCCCTCTCCGATGACGAGGTGAGCCTCGGCGATGAAGAATTTATCGTGCCTGAGGATCCCGTCGAGCAGGAGCGCTTCAAGCGCCGGCTTATAGCCACAGCAAAAAGCCTGAAGAAAAAGCAACAGCATCTTCAAGCTGATCAAGATCTGCTAGCGGATAGATGGACCGAGGTGCTGGCAGCGCAGGAATACGAACTCGAGCGCCCAACCAAAAGTTACCTAAAGCGCAGGTTGCTACCCCAACTCGAGGAGGAAGCATTAAAGCCTACACTACCAGCGTATGATGCAGTTGACCGGCCACCTCGTGGCCGAGACAAAGCGGCATATCAGCCCGAAGTCCAGCCCACACCCCGTCGCCAGTTAAACAAAAATACCAAGGCCTGGGGTAACACGCAGGACCTGAGAGAAGTATTGGAAAACAAATCAGGACATAAAAGATCGGTCTACGGATCACGGGGGCGCACCCCAATGCGTGACGACAACCATCATGCCGGATTAAGAGCAAATCCGGCCGGGCCGAACACAACATGCAAGACTCGTATGAACTGCGTCGTGATATAGCCCGGCACAGAGGCGCCGCACACCCCCTATGCTTCACTGATGAAGTAATGGATCATCTATTCCCAGAAGGGTTTAAACCCGTGAACATTGAATCATATGACGACACTACAGACCCCGCGGTATGGATAGAGGATTTCTTCCTCCACATTCACATGGCCCGCGGGGATGATCTACACGCCATCAAGTATCTCCCGCTAAAACTCAAGGGGCTGGCTCGGCATTGGCTGAATAGCTTGCCGACAAACTCCATCGGAAGCTGGGAAAACCTGGCAGACGCATTCCTGGACAACTTCCAGGGCACTTATGTGTGGCCACCGGATGCTGACAATTTAAGTCACATAACACAGTAGCCCGGAGAGTTAGCCAGGAAATTCTGGACTCGATTCCTAATTAAAAGAACAAAATTGTCGACTGTCCAGATGCCGAAGCCCTAGCGGCCTTTAAACATAACATCCGTGATGAGTGGCTCGCCCGACATCTCGGCCAAGAGAAGCCAAAATCCATGGAAGCCCTCACGACACTCATGACCCGCTTTTGCATGGGCGAAGATACCTGGTTGGCCCATAGCAACAACACAACAAGCAACCCTGGCACATCAGAAGCCAGAGATAGCAACGGCAAACTCCAACGCAATAAAAACAAGCGCCGCAAAAATGGTGGAAACGCCGAAGATACGACAGTCAATGCCGGATTTAGGGGCTCTAAGTCTAGTCAGCGGACTGGGCCACTCAAAAATGACAATTCGGGTCCGTCCAGTCTGGACCGCATACTCGACCGCCCATGCCAAATTCATGGCACCCCAGGAACACCAGCCAATCATACCAACAGAGAATGCTGGGTCTTCAAACAAGCCGGCAGGTCAGGTGCCAAAAAAAAGATAAGGGGTCTCAAAGCGACGATGGCGACGAGGAGCCCAGATCACCGAGTACAGGAGGGCAAAAGAAATTTCCCCCGCAAATCCAAACGGTGAATGTGGTAAACGGCACCTACACTCTCAACCCGGACCGGACGCACACCCTTAGGGATGTCGACTTAACAGAACCAGTCGTCGCACATTATAAACTAGGGCCGATCACCTTCAACCGCACGGATCGGCCGGTTAACACCAATCAGGGCAATCCAGCCGCACTAGTCCTCGACCCAATAATTGATGGGTTCCACCTCACGCGAGTCCTTATGGACGGAGGGAGCAGTCTAAACCTGCTTTACCAGGACACAGTACGCAAGATGGGCATCGATCATTCGGTGATCAAGCCCACTAAAGCCCCCTTCAGAGGTATTATACCAGGCATGGAAGCCAGCTGTACAAGCTCCATCGCACTTGAAGTAGTCTTCGGATCACCAGACAATTACCGTGCCGAAGAGTTAATCTTCGACATTGTCCCCTTTCGCAGTGATTATCAAGCACTGCTCGAACGAACCGCGTTCGCTCGATTCAACGCGGTACCACATTATGCCTACCGTAAGCTCAAGATGCCCGGTCCGCGCGGCGTCATCACGATTAATGGCAAGGCCGAACTTCCGCTCGGCACCAAGGAGTATACCGCTGCTTTAACAGCAGAAGCTACAAGTGGCACCTTCCAACCGAACCTCGACTCGACGGCCCGATTCCCGGACACCATCAAAGGACTTCGAACTACTTCTCCGCAAGATAGCCCGGCTCGTCCAGAGCTCAATTAAACACCCCGGCGAAAGCCAGGACAGGCCACATACCACGGTTCAACCGCTCGGCGGCACACAAGCATTTCTTACATTTTGTTTGCAGGTTCAACTTTGCGCAGACCAGGACTGGCGATATGGAAGCAGCTCGAACGCGCAAGGGAATCCTTAGATATTCCCCGCGATGACCATCCGACTATACTCCGGATCCGCACACAGCTTCTTCCCCCTGGTCTCAGCAGGTTCCACAGTCATGTTTCTTTTTTATCACATTACCTGTACTCACACGCATCGACGTACTATTCAAATACAACATGTGGATTTATATAACGCTTATCTGTTGTTATTTCTTATTGAAATTCTTTTGTCAAGTGGCATCCGTACACCGCGATATGCTTTAAATATGCCAGGGGCTTCGTTTTACCCATAATATGGCAATACAGTCTGAACACCTTCATGGAAGTTCGGCACCCCGAACTTATAGCATTATATGCATCAGCTCCGAATCATGTCTTGGGTCAAATGTTGGGTTTTCTCGGCTCCCATGTTTTGCCGCCTTACGTTCTGCTATATCGGTTAAGGTGGCACAGGGAGAACTACTATGATTGTGTCCCGGTTCTTCCGGACAAGCACCTCAGTAGAGAAAGCCAAAAATTGACTGTCATGATACGGCGAGAGCTGGTCAGCTGTTCGAGAGGTTGTAAAATCTTTAAGGATTTCTCCCGCATAATTCCATAACCAATGCAGCGTGTGATGGATCGGCTTTTCTTCCGATCAGGTGCTTATATAGCCCCTCGTGCGGTCTTTAGAACACCAGGGGCTGCGCCTACCTTCCTTTTGTAAAGCTCCTATGGCTAAGTGAGAGTGATAAAGCCCTATAGTCCGATTGCCTGGTTCGTTGTGCTGAACACCTCCCTCGAAGGACCCAAAACTAGGATAAAGAGTGATCAGGTTTATCCCGAACACCCCCGTACTTCCTACGTGGGGGCAGAAGCCGACGACTGGCCAACTCTCAGGATTAATATATAAAACGGCCGCGCAGGAGGATAAACTTTTATATAACAGGCAATAAATAATAGAAATGACCTTGTTCAACATTACAAAGGACAACATGATTGTATTCATGGAAATATAATGTCCTTGGTGCATTGCTCCACCGCTAGGCAGGATCCTTTCAGGACACTTTCATAATATAATTCGGGCTTGCGGTGCTCCTTCCCCTCTGGCGGTCCCTCGGTCATCATCTTTTCAGCATCCATCTTCCCCCAGTGCACCTTTGCACGGGCGAAGGCCATTCGTGCACCCTCTATACAGACCGACCGCTTGATGACGTCAAGTCGAGGGCAGGCACTCACAAGCTGCTTCACGAGCCTGAAGTAGCTACCTGGAATCGGCTCGGCAGGCCATACCGGATAATCAAATCCTTCATGGCTAGTTCGGCCGCCCTATGCAGTTCAATCAGCTGTTTCATTTGGTCGGCAAAAGGCACTGGATAATTCGGTGCCAGATACTGCGACCAGAAGAGCTTATCCGCAGTGTTCCCTTCTTCGGCTCGGTAGAATTGGGCGGCATCCGATATGCTGCGGGGCAGTTCCGCAAATACCCCTAGAGAAATCCGAACTCAAAATTAGAAACATGATTTTCTCCTCAAATACTTGCTTTACATGGAAAAAAGCCTTACCCGTCGCGATCGTCCTCGCCTCTTGGATCTCCACCAGGGTGCCTTGGGTTTCCCCCTGGGCATCACGCGTGGCCTGATGAGCCCTGGCGAGTTCGAATTCTTTCTCCGTTAAACTCTGCTCCAAGGTCTCGCATTTCTTCACGGACTCTTGAAGCTCCTGCTCAGCTTCAATAACCCCGGCCTCGTGCTTCTCACGAAGAGCCTGCTCTGCGGCTGCCTTTTCCTCGGCCTTGGCAACAGCCTTCCTCAGAGCCTCGACTTCGGTCATCGCCCCTGGCGCAAATAATGAAACATATTTTATCATACTGAGAATTTGTTCGCACTGAACGCGAACAAGGCTTGCGCATACCTTGTTTATCTTCCAACTGCCTTTTCAACTGGCCAAGTTCTTCTTCGGCCCGCTCCAGACTTTGATTCAGTCCGAAGACCTCCGCAGCATGAGAGGCAGCAGCCACTGTAGACGCCTTCTTATAAAAGAAGAGAGATAGATGTCATCAAGTGAGTCTTCCTACGAACATAAAATTGATCCTCTGTCCGGTCCTTTCTTGCACCGAACAGTGTATCAGGGGCTACTATCCATACTATGACACTCTTCGAAACCTCATAAAACATACCTGAAAGCCTCTTATAAGGCCGATACAGGCTTCATTCAGTCCACTCTCAGCAGACTGAATCTCCTTAATCACTGCACCCATCAGGGCACGGTGTTCATCAATGATGGAGGCGCTCTTCAGCGCCGCCAACAAAACATCCGGTACTTCTGGCTGGACAGAGATTGCTGGTGTAATAGGCACGCCCCCCTCCAGCCGAGGGAGGCCGCCTGCTTGATTCTGGAGCCGTATTGGTCTCCGGAATTGCGTCTGGCTGGGAGCCGAATTCAAGATGGCTCCCGCCGTGGACTCCCATGGGAATCTTCTCCCCTATGTCTCCGGCCCCCGAAGTTTGACCCCCAGGCACCACTTTCATGATCTCTTCCTCTCCTCCTTGGCCGGGGTCCTTTTGGGACGAAGCCTCGGTGTTATGCACATGTTTGGGGGAAGGGGCCTTTGGGGGCGTCCCGCTCTCTGTAGCATCCAAGCTCAGCGAATCCTCTGATGAGGATCGTTCGGTGCGGGACCTCGCCGGACTACAAAAAATATAGCTCGGGTTAAAATATTATGCCATGATGAGTCTCGACGCATAAACGTGTTCGGATTTTATACTCACGAGTTCACCAGGGGCTGGGCCCTGGGATCCCATGTCGGGCTACTGTCAGCGGCGACAGTGTACTCTTCCGGAAGAGGAGCTCTTCCCCTTTTAGGTGACTCGGCCTCCAAGTGTATGGAGGCCGCCCTCTTCTTTCTTCCCCCCGCTGGGGATTCGTCTTCCTCCTCCTCCTCATCCTCTTCAGAGGCAGAACGGACGTTGGAGCCTTCGGATATTGTGCCCGAAGTGATGGGGAACGTAGTAATTTCAAAATTTTCCTACGCACACGCAAGATCATGGTGATGCACATCAACGAGAGGAGAGTATGATCTACGTACCCTTGTAGATCGCAACGGAAGCGTTGACACAACGTAGAGGAAGTAGTCGTACGTCTTCTTCCCGATCCGACCGATCCAAGCACCGTTACTCCGGCACCTCCGAGTTCTTAGCACACGTACAGCTCGATGACGATCCCCGGGCTCCGATCCAGCAAAGCTTCGGGGAGGAGTTCCGTCAGCACGACGGCGTGGTGACGATCTTGATGTTCTACCGACGCAAGGCTTCGCCTAAGCACTACAACGATATGATCGAGGTGGAATATGGTGGCAGGGGGCACCGCACACGGCTAAGGAACGATCACGTGGATCAACTTGTGTCTAGAGGTGCCCCCTGCCCCCGTATATAAAGGAGCAAGGGGAGAAGGCCGGCCGGCCAGGTGTGGCGCACCAAGGAGGAGTCCTCCTCCTAGTAGGAGTACGACTCCTACTAGGAGGGGGAAAGAGGTGGAGTGGGAGAAGGAAAGGGGGGGCGCCGCCCCCCTCTCCTAGTCCAATTCGGACCAGGGAGGAGGTGGCGCACGGCCCACCTCTTGCAGCCCCTCTCTCTCTCCACTAAGGCCCATATGGCCCAATACTTCTCCCGGTAGGGTTCCGGTAACCCTCCGGCTCTCCGGTTTTCTCCGAAATCACTCGGAACACTTCCGGTGTCCGAATATAGTCGTCCAATATATCAATCTTTATGTCTCGACCATTTCGAGACTCCTCGTCATGTCCGTGATCACATCCGGGACTCCGAACTAACTTCGGTACATCAAAATGCATAAACTCATAATAAATGGCATTGTAACGTTAAGCGTGCTGACCCTACGGTTCGAGAACAATGTAGATATGACTGAGACAGATCTCCGGTCAATAACCAATAGTGGGACCTGGATGCCCATATTGGCTCCTACATATTCTACGAAGATCTTTATCGGTCAGACCGCATAACAACATACATTGTTCCCTTTGTCATCGGTATGTTACTTGCCCGAGATTCGATCGTCGGTATCCAATACCTAGTTCAATCTCATTACCGGCAAGTCTCTTTACTCGTTCCGTAATACATCATCTCGCAACTAACTCATTAGTCACAATGCTTGCAAGGCTTATGTGATGTTTATTACCGAGAGGGCCCAGAGATACCTCTCCGACAATCGGAGTGACAAATCCTAATCTCGAAATACGCCAACCCAACATCTACCTTTGGAGACACCTGTAGAGCTCCTTTATAATCACCCAGTTACGTTGTGACGTTTGGTAGCACACAAAGTGTTCCTCCGATAAACGGGAGTTGCATAATCTCATAGTCATAGGAACATGTATAAGTCATGAAGAAAGCAATAGCAACATACTAAACGATCGGGTGCTAAGCTAATGAAATGGGTCATGTCAATCAGATCATTCAACTAATGATGTGACCTCGTTAATCAAATAACAACACCTTGTTCATGGTTAGGAAACATAACCATCTTTGATTAACGAGCTAGTCAAGTAGAGGCATACTAGTGACACTCTGTTTGTCTATGTATTCACACATGTATTATGTTTCCGGTTAATACAATTATAGCATGAATAATAAACATTTATCATGAAATAAGGAAATAAATAATAACTTTATTATTGCCTCTAGGGCATATTTCCTTCACGAAGTGCCGCGGCGATGAAGGCCGCCCCGGGTCTCTTTGGCCTCCTTTTCGGTCTTCTTCTTCGGCGCCTTGTACGGAGCCGGGGCCAGCATCTTCGCCAGAAGTGGGCCGTCCGGTTCTTCGGGCAACGGGGCCAGACAGTGGATCTGTCCTGCCTTCTTCGTCGAGCCCTAGGGGAGTTGAGGAAAACACATTAAGCATTCCCTTGGGTTATGCGGGTAAAACGCATAAAAACTTACCGAACTTGCAGGACGGGACAGTTGATACCCGCGGTCCTCGGCCGAGTCCGGCCATGATTTTCCGGACTTGAAAAGCACCTTCTAGATGTCTTCATGCGAGGAGCCAAAGAGATTTCGCAGGGTCTGGTGCTTGGCCAGATCAAATTCCCATAGGTTGCAAGTCCGGTGCTGACAAGGCAGGATCCGGCGAACTAACATCACCTGGACTACATTGACAAGTTCGATGTTCTTGTCTTCCATATCTTTAACACGTGTCTGGAGCATAGACAGTTCCTCGAACGAAGACCAGTCCAGGCCCTTCTTGGGCCAGGACGTAAGCCGCAGAGGGGCTCCGGATCGGAACTCTGGAGCAACGGCCCATTTCATGCCGCCCGGCTCAGTAATGTAAAACCACTGCTGTTGCCAATCCTTGACGGAATCATTAAAAGTACCTGTTGGCTAGGTGACGTTGGGCATCTTGCTCACCATGGCGCCCCCGCACTTGGCGTGCTCGCCGCTCACCACCTTGGGCTTCACATTAAAGATCTTCATCCATAAGCCGAAGTGTGGCGAGATGCAGAGAAAAGCCTCGCACACGATGATGAATGTCGAGATGTTGAGGAAGGAATTGGGGGATAGATCATGAAAATCGATCCCGTAATAATACATGATGCCGCGAACGAACGGGTGGAGGGGAAACCCTAGCCCGTGGACAAAATGAGGGAGGAATACAACCCTCTCTTGGGGTTCCGGAGTAGGAACGATCTGTCCCGCCGTCGGGGGACGGTGGCCGATTTTTTTGGCCAGATACTCGGCCTCCCGAAGCTTTTTGATATGCTTCTCCTAGACGGTAGAGGCCATCCACTTGCCTCCTGCTTTGATCCGGACATTTTCAGAAGGCCTTTGTGGGCGGAGAAGACGAACGCTCGGGCGCTGGAGCTCGGGCGAAGGGGAATGGATTGGTAAGAAGAAAGCATGGGTGCGAAAGGGAGTCCTTATCCCCTTATAAAGGCAGTAGGGATTCTACGCCTCCCCACTTGCCTGGTAAACTCGCTTATTCCCCAAGCGCCGTGATTGATGGCGCGGTTAGACTACCCACACCCGTATTGATGAGAATCATGTGATAAGGGGACACGATCTCTGCTTCGACAAGATGTGCCAAGAAAACCGCCTCGCAATATGTGCAGTAGCTGGTTGAGAAAAATGGTTCGAATAATGACCTGGCCACGGTGTGATGTCACGTTATGAAAAGTTCTCAGCAGATTAGATTTGTGGAAATATTATACTCTCTACGGTGGTATGTGGAATTTTTTTTGCAGAGCCAGACACGATCCTTGTGTTCAAAATCTTCTATGGAGTATTCGGAGAAGGAACCCGCCTTGCAATGCCGAAGACAATCTGCGCGCCAGACTCGTCGTCATTGAAGCCTGGTTCAGGGGCTACCGAGGGAGTCCTGGATTAGGGGGTCCTCGGACAACCGGACTATATACTTTGGCCGGACTGTTGGACTATGAAGATACAAGATTGAAGACTTCGTCCTGTGTCCTTGTGGGACTCTCCTTTGCGTGGAAGGCAAGCTTGATAATTCGGATATGTAGATCTCCTCTCTTGTAACCGACTCTGTGTAAACCTAGCCCCCTCCGGTGTCTATATAAACTGGAGGGTTTAGTCCGTAGGACAACAACAATCATAATCATAGGCTAGCTTCTAGGGTTTAGCCTCTACGATCTCGTGGTAGATCAACTCTTGTAATACTCATATCATCAAGATTAATCAAGCAGGAAGTAGGGTATTACCCCGATCGAGAGGGCCCGAATCTGGATAAAACATTGTGTCCCCGCCTCTTGTTACCATCCGCCTTAGACGCACAGTTCGGGATCCCCTACCCGAGATCTGCCGGTTTTGACACCGACAATCCCCACGACAACAGTCGACATTCTTCTTATCTCATATATGGTGGAGACTCTCCTCACCGATTTTTGACTGTCATGTATGGAGCCTCGACAGAGTTAAAGTCAACTCGAAATGTCGTTTAGTTCTCTTTCTAGAAAATCCGAGGCACTCGATATTTCCTACATATTCTAGCACAAGTCATGCTTAAATTCACGGAAAAATCCGTCATGACCGTTGCTAAAATAGGACATATCGAGCGCCTGAAATTTGTCGGAACGATATGAATCAACACTCCGGCGAAACATGGGCCAATCGTATTTTCCCTGCGATAAAAAGATGTCCATACACATATGCTTGAACTTGCAATTCCATCTGGATCAATTATCATAAGCATTTGAACATGAGCTCACTGACTAAATACCCTAGTTCTACTCTATTCAACACACCGAGGAGTAGAGAAGGAGGAGGTGGACTTTTAGCTCAGCGACTCGGGTGTAGAGGAAGTAGCTAGAGGTAGCTCGGATGACGATCACTCAAAGGAGACACGACACTACAAAGTCTGCATATTCCACCGAGTGAAAAGTTTAGATCATCAAATCTCATATAGCATTCTTTGATGACAAAGTGATAATGGCATAAAAATAATTAAATTTTCCAATACATTTCTATATTGAAAAACCAAAATTACAAAAAATTTCCAATACACATTTTTATATTACTAAAATTACAAACTATGTCTAAAACATCCTAGTTCTAACCCTAACATTTACTAAAAATACCTTAGTGAAACCCTATGTCTATAACATCCTAGTTCTAGCCCTAACATTTACTAAAAATACCTTAGTGAAACTAGTTCTATTAATAAACCTAACATAACTAAATTAAGCACTTACTAAATTCTATTGTATTGAAAAAACAGTAAAAAAAACTATGTGAAACTAGTTATATTAATAAACCTAACATAACTAAATTAAGCACTTACTAAATTCTATTGTATTGAAAAAACAATAAAAAAACTACATTATCAATGAGGAGAGATGGAGGGAGGCAGGAGGGAGGAAGGGGTGGGAGGAGGGAGGAGAGAGGGGGAGGGAGAAGGAGGTGAGAGGAGGGCAGTGAGAGGAGGACACTACTAGGGAAAAGGCTAGCAGCAGCGCGGGTTTTAGATGTATCAGCAGCGCGGGGACCGACGCTACTAATAAGGCGCTACAGCTAATAGTTAGTAGTAACGTGGGTGAGACCCGCGCTAGTAGTAGCGTGTGCCACCCACGCTACTGCTATTAAAGACTCGCGCTACTACTAATAAAGTAGTAGTAGCGTGCCTATAAAACCAGCGCTACTAGTATCCTAAATACTAGTACGGCACTTTTTTCCCAACGCTACTAGTAACAAATTAGAAATTAAAAAAAATAAAAATAGATGCAGTATTCATGAATGGAGATCAGAGACACGTCTAGTGCAAAATAAATTTCACAGAACCATCTTAACACTAGCAGTGTTCATGGATGCAACATTGAACATCTCAACTCGAAGAGATCACACACTAGCAGTGTTCATGGATGCAACATTGAACATCTCAACTCGAAGAGATCACGAGGACGCACACAACCATCCTCAAAAGGTTGGTACCTTCCCTAGCGTTTCACCACCAACCTAACCAGACCACTTCTCTAGATGTATGTACAAAGCGTTGAGGTCCTCCACCTTGAGGAACTCCGGACGGTGGCGTCGTCCTCCGCCTCGGTGATCGGACGGTGGCGTCGAGGTCCTCCACCCCGGGGACCTCCTGCGTCACAATCACCTGGACGATAATCAGTATGACGCGGTCGCGGGGCTTCACGGTGAAGTCTACCTCCGAGTAGTTGAAGAGCACGACTCCCATCGGGCCGCAGTAGTCCTCGTCGATCACCCTGCACCCAGTCGAGAAAGTGAAAACTTGTTAGTTCGCGCCCTCGTGCAGATCCAGTAGGGTATTTTTTCTTCAATTTCTGTCTCTTTTAGTCTATTATGAATCTTCAAAACGGAAAAACACCTACTAAATGCATACCCTAGCTGTACGTGTTCATGATATCTTCTTGTTTTGGTGCATTCAAGAAATACTAGTGTATTTGAGCTATATATGCTTGAAATATTTGACAGTTAACATCTGTTCAAAATTTATCATTTCATGGATAGGGAAATCGCCAACAAAGGACATCACAAAATTGATTCCCACTGCTCTTCAAAACAGGGAATAGGCGAAGTCTATTTTTAATGTTATTTGTCCAGGTCTGCTACCATCTACTTATATACTAATCAAAAGGCAAACCAATCCACTTACGCCCAGTCTGTCAGGACTTAACTTGTACTCCTAATAGTGGGGCTGTAATATTTCCACAAGCGTTCATCTGGGCCTTATCCTACGCCATCTCCAAAGATTTAAAAATGCAAGTGTGGTTCAGATGAAGGTAAGGATAATGAGATGCTTGCAGGAAAAACTCCCATGCTCGCTTGATGATGATGATGTCTCGCTTGATACTCCCTTATCCGCTGAGACGGCACTCTGTCGCCGCTGGCCACCAGCAGCATTCTGCTCAATGGCGGCCAAGGCATGCCTTGTGGCTGTCCAGGAAGCTCGAATCAGGCTGGACCTGAGAAGAAACAGAGCACGGTCGTGTGATGTCCTGGCTGAATCAGAGTACATTGCCTAAGGAAATAAAATGGGCAAAAGGAGGAGCGTACAATAAGCAAAAGTGCAGAATAACATTCACTTGTATAACAACTCCACGTCCATGTGCAGCTCTGCTGCAATGGAGCATTCATTTGCGTAGTGATTTACTGAACCAATTTGAACTTAGTTCAAGCCGAGACTATTTTACAACATTTTATCTTGTCCAGAAGAAAAATAACCTATACCAGTATAGTATAACCTATACCAGTATAACAACATCCTATCTTATCCAGAAGAAAAATAACCTATATCCAGAAGATAAAACTACTCTGTATAAAGTCTCTCATTAGCCTCTTGTTAGGTACTCGAATATATTTGGCAAACACAAATCTCAGAGCCAATTAACACATCGCCGGCGTGTATTTCAGGATACAGAGCAGATAGGGTAATCAAAAAATGTATCCCCATGTTCATCAATTTACTAGCAAAGAAACTAGAGCAGAAGGTTCAGAGCAGAGCACCTGCATGAAGGAGTTAGAAGGGGGGATTCCCGAAGTGAGATTCACCCCACGACGAAGGGGCCAATCTCCCCGGCCCGCATGCCGCGGGCGATCTCGTTGGCGACCAGCAGGCATGCCGACGCCCACCAGGCGAGCACCGCCCACACCATGTCCACCATGTACGCCACCAGCCCCCACGGCATGGTCATCCTTCCCCTTCCTTGCTCTGCCTAGCCTTAGCGTTCCTTACTTTGCTGGCGTTGCCGTTGCAGTTGCAGGCAAAGCAATTTTCAAATGGGATTCACACCAACAGCAGTACAACAAGTAGAATCAGCTAGCAATTACTGAAGGAAGAATAAGAAAAAACAAATAAGAAGTTTAATTAGCTAGTCGTACAAAATAAACCTTTGAGATGGATGGATGCCCTGTTCATTCAGATGTGAAGATTGATCAGCTCAATCATGGTGAAGACGTTGGGTTGCCCGATGCAGATGCACCCACTGAAGAAATATACAGCAATTTGACTTTCAGTAAAAATTTACCCTGGCGCTTTAATCTTACTATCTATTGAAACTGACCCTCACGTTTTAATCTTAATGCTCCCCTAAGTTCCCCATCTACGCATCTGCATATAGCTTTAGGATTCAGACGAACAAAAAGGCTTCTGAGATGCCACATTTTATTTTCATCAGTTAGCTACAAAACTCTCTACATATAGGCATACCAATTTCACTCAAAAACAACAATACAACAAGCAGAATCAGATAGCGGTGATTAATCCCCTTTGCAATTAATGAAGGAGGAAAAACAAATCAGAAGCGTACTTAGCTAGAGAATGAACCTTTGAGATGCCCTGTTCATTCAGATCTGGCGAGAGAACAGCTGAATCATGGGGCGACGCCGACGGCGGAGAAGAAGCGGGGGTGTCAGGCGGACGGCAACGGAGCGTTCCCTCCCATGCGTCTCCTCTGGCTCAGCTGCTACTTCCTGTGCGTTGCCTCCCGGAGCAGGATTTGAGCTCCTTGTCCGGCGCGCACAACAGCTCAGCTCCTCCTCTGTCGCGCCGTCACGGCAGATCCTCCCCCCCCCCCCCCCCCCCCCCCCCCCGGCATCCCCCATGGCCACGGGCAGCAGGAGCCGCCTCCGCGGCGCCAGCAGCGCCGACACGGCGCGCAGCGGGCCGCAGGCAAAGGAGGCGGCGGAGGAGCGGGATGAAGTGGTGCGAGAGCGCGGTGGAGAAGAGGATGGCCGTGTAGGAATTGCAACCATGTCAGATCTGGATGGAGGGGAGGGAGGGGCGGAGCTTGGGGGAGTATTGCGCGCGACCGATGCTCGCCGGAACCGGCCGGCGTGGGTGGTGGAGGCGGCGAGGAGATCGTGGGGAGAGGAGCCGGGGTGGGGTGGACCGAGGAACATTGTTTTTTAGTCATGTGTTCGTGGTGGGGTGGGAGTGTGGATCTGGCCGGGGTGGACACGCTTAGCAGTAGCGTAGGGGTCTTACCTGCATTACTACTACTTACTTAGTAGTAGCGTCGATTTTATACCCCTCACTACTACTATGGCCTATCCGCGAGGCATTGTTGGACACCACTTAGTAGCAGCGCGGGTTTATACCCCTCGCTACTACTATCAACTTAGTAGTAGTGTGGTTTTTATACCCCTCACTACTACTAATTAGCAGTAGCGCCCACTTTTAAACCGCGCTACTGATAAACTTCTGTGTATAAGGTCTTCCTTAGTAGTGGGAGGATGGAGGAGGGCGCCACCGGAGGAGGGAGGAGGGTGTGTCCAGAGGAGAAGGGAGAAGGGCGCGGCAAGAGGAGGGCAATGGGAGGAGGAGGAGGAGGGGCGCCGCATACCGAGGAAGGAGGAGCAACGGTGGCGGCGGCAATGCGGCAGCAGGGGAGGGCCGAACGTCGGTGGCGGTGGAACGGTGAGGGGAGAGTGAGAGTGGGAGTGGAGAGGGGAGAGTGAGGGGCGGCCGGTGGAGAAGATGGAATGGGTTTAGAAGTAGCGCGTTCTAGGCGAAAGTGCTACTTCTAAACTACCTAGTAGTAGCGCAGAACGTGCTACTACTACACTTTGCCTGGTGGCAACGGTGTGGCAATATTAGTATTAGCGCACTTTGTCCTTGCCATGCTACTGCTATAGCTGTAGCAGTAGCGCCTTATGTGGACATGCGCTACTCTAATTACCAATAGCGCGTCGTTTTAACCAGCGCTACTATTAAGGTTCTGTGTATAAGGTTTTCCCTAGTAGTGGTATTTCCCCAAAGAGAAAGGGATGATGCAGCACAACTGTGGTAGGTATTTTCCTCAGTGATGAGGTTATCGAACCAATAGGAGAACCATGCAACACTATGTAACGGTATATGCATACAAAGAACAAATACTTGCAACCCGACATGTAAGAGGGGTTGTCAATCCCTCCCGGGTAAAAAGATAGATAAATTTGTGGTAGATTGGATAAATAGATCTTGCAAAAACGCGAAATTAAATAAATATACAAAATTGCAGCAAGGTATTTTTGGGTTTTTGGATTAATAAATCTGAAAATGAAAGCGAACAGAACTAGATCTCGAAGGCAAATATGATAAAGAATAGACCCGAGGGCCGTAGATTTCACTAATGGCTTCTCTCGAGAAAAATAGTATACAACGGTAAACAAATTACTGTTGGGCAATTGATAGAACTTTAAATAATTATGAAGATATCCAGGCAATGATCATTATATAGTCATCACGTCCAAAATTAGTAGACCGACTCCTGCCTGCATCTACTACTATTACTCCACACATCGACCGCTATCCAGCATGCATCTAGTGTATTAAGTGTTGGGGAACGTAGCATAAATTCAAAATTTTCCTACGTGTCACCAAGATCTATCTATGGAGAGACTAGCAACGAGGTGGAGGAGAGTGCATCTACATACCCTTGTAGATCGCTAAGCGGAAGCGTTCAAGTGAACGGGGTTGATGGAGTCATACTCGTCGTGATTCAAATCACCGATGACCAAGTGCCGAACGCACGGCACCTCCGCGTTCAACACACGTACAGCCCGGTGACGTCTCCCACGCCTTGATCCAGCAAGGAGAGAGGGAGAGGTTGAGGAAGACTCCATCCAGCAGTAGCACAACGGCGTGGTGGTGGTGGAGGAGCGTGGCTATCCTGCAGGGCTTCGCCAAGCACCACAGAAGAGGAGGAAGAAGAGACGCAGGACTGCACCAAGAGAGATTGAATCGCGTGTGTGGGCAGCCCCCTAGGCCTCATATATATAGGGGAAGGGGAGCGCTGCGCCCCCTCTAGGGTTCCCACCCCTAGGGGGGGCGGCAACCCTAGATGGGGTCAAGGGTGGCGGCCAAGAGGGGGAGAGGAGAGAGAGGCGCCCCAATATGGGCCCTAAGGCCCATATCCCATTAGGGTTTGCCCCCTTTCCACCTCTTGGGCACCTTGGGCCCTTGTGGGAGGCGCACCAGCCCACTAAGGGGCTGGTCCCTCACCACTCTTAGCCCACGCAAGCCTCCGGGGTTGGTGGCCCCACTTGGTGGACCCCCGGGACCCTCCCGGTGGTCCCGGTACGTTACTGATAAACCCCGAAACTCTTCCGGTGACCAAAACAGGACTTCCCATATATAAATCTTTACCTCCGGACCATTCCGGAACTCCTCGTGACGTCCGGGATCTCATCCGGGACTCTGAACAACATTCAGTAACCACATACAAACTTCCTTTATAACCCTAGCGTCATCGAACCTTAAGTGTGTAGACCCTACGGGTTCGGGAGACATGTAGACATGACCGAGACATTCTCCGGTCAATAACCAACAGCGGGATCTGGATACCCATGTTGGCTCCCACATGTTCCACGATGATCTCATCGGATGAACCACGATGTCAAGGACTTAATCAATCCCGTATACAATTCCCTTTGTCTATCGGTACGATACTTGCCCGAGATTCGATCGTCGGTATCACGATACCTTGTTCAATCTCGTTACCAGCAAGTCTCTTTACTCGTTCCGTAACACATCATCCCGTGATCAACTCCTTGATCACATTGTGCACATTATGATGATGTCCTACCGAGTGGGCCCAGAGATACCTCTCCGTCTACACGGAGTGACAAATCCCAGTCTCGATTCGTGCCAACCCAACAGACACTTTCGGAGATACCAGTAATGCACCTTTATAGTCACCCAGTTACGTTGTGACGTTTGGTACACCCAAAGCATTCCTGCGGTATCCGGGAGTTGCACAATCTCATGATCTAAGGAAATGATACTTGACATTAGAAAAGCTTTAGCATACGAACTACACGATCTTTGTGCTAGGCTTAGGATTGGGTCTTGTCCATCACATCATTCTCCTAATGATGTGATCCCGTTATCAACGACATCCAATGTCCATGGTTAGGAAACCGTAACCATCTATTGATCAACGAGCTAGTCAACTAGAGGTTTACTAGGGACATGGTGTTGTCTATGTATCCACACATGTATGTGAGTTTCCTATCAATACAATTATAGCATGGATAATAAACGATTATCATGAACAAGGAAATATAATAATAACTAATTTATTATTGCCTCTAGGGCATATTTCCAACAGTCTCCCACTTGCACTAGAGTCAATAATCTAGTTCACATCGCCATGTGATTAACACTCACAGGTCACATCGCCATGTGACCAACATCCAAAGAGTTTACTAAAGTCAATAATCTAGTTCACATCACTATGTGATTAACACTCAATGAGTTTTGGGTTTGATCATGTTGCTTGTGAGAGAGGTTTTAGTCAACGGGTCTGAACCTTTCAGATCCGTGTGCGCTTTACAAATCTCTATGTCATCTCCTAGATGCAGCTACCACGCTCTATTTGGAGCTCTTCCAAATAACTGTTCTACTATACGAATCCAGTTTACTACTCAGTATAATCTGGATTAGTGTCAAAGTTTGCATCGGCGTAACCCTTTACGACGAACTCTTTTACCACCTCCATAATCGAGAAAATTCCTTAGTCCACTAGTTACTAAGGATAACTTTGACCGCTGTCCTGTGGTCCATTCTTGGATCACTCTTGTACCCCTTGACTGACTCATGGCAAGGCACACTTCAGGTGCGGTACACAGCATAGCATACTGTAGAGCCTATGTCTTAAGCATAGGGGACGACCTTCGTCCTTTCTCTCTATTCTGCCGTGGTCGAGCTTTAAGTCTTAACTTCATACCTTACAACTCAGGCAAGAACTTCTTCTTTGACTGATCCATCTTGAACACCTTCAAGATCATGTCAAGGTATGTGCTCATTTGAAAGTACCATTAAGCGTTTTGATCTATCCTTTATAGATCTTGATGCTCAATGTTCAAGTAGCTTAATCCAGGCTTTCCATTGAAAAACACTTTCCAAATAACCCTATATGCTTTCCAGAAATTCTACGTCATTTCTGATCAACAATATGTCAACAACATATATTCATCAGAAATTCTATAGTGCTCCCACTCACTTCTTTGGAAATACAAGTTTCTCATAAACTTTGTATACACCCAAATCTTTGATCATCTCATCAAAGCATACATTCCAACTCCGAGATGCTTACTCCAGTCCTTAGAAGGATTGCTGGAGCTTTGCATACTTATTAGCTGAAGGAAATATGCCCTAGAGGCAATAATAAAGTTATTATTTATTTCCTTATATCATGATAAATGTTTATTATTCATGCTGGAATTGTATTAACCGGAAACATAATACATGTGTGAATACATAGACCAACAGTGTCGCTAGTATGCCTCTACTTGACTAGCTTGTTAATCAAAGATGGTTATGTTTCCTAACCATGAACAAGGAGTTGTTATTTGATTAACGAGGTCACATCATTAGTAGAATGATCTGATTGACATGACCCATTCCATTAGCTTAGCACCCGATCGTTTAGTATGTTGCTATTGCTTTCTTCATGACTTATACATGTTCCTATAACTATGAGATTATGCAACTCCCGTTTACCGGAGGAACACTTTGGGTACTACCAAACGTCACAACGTAACTGGGTGATTATAAAGGAGTACTACAGGTGTCTCCAATGGTAGATGTTGGGTTAGCGTATTTCGAGATTAGGGTTTGTCACTCCGATTGTCGGAGAGGTATCTCTGGGCCCTCTCGGTAATGCACATCACATAAGCCTTGCAAGCACTGCAACTAATGTGTTAGTTGTGAGATGATGTATTACGGAACGAGTAAAGAGACTTGCCGGTAACGAGATTGAACTAGGTATTGGATACCGACGATCGAATCTCGGGCAAGTAACATACCGATGACAAAGGGAACAACGTATGTTGTTATGCGGTCTGACCGATAAAGATCTTCGTAGAATATGTAGGAACCAATATGGGCATCCAGGTCCCGCTATTGGTTATTGACCGGAGACGTGTCTCGGTCATGTCTACATTGTTCTCGAACCGTAGGGTCCGCACGCTTAACGTTACGATGACAGTTATTATGAGTTTATGCATTTTGATGTACCGAAGGTTGTTCGGAGTCCCGGATGAGATCACGGACACGACGAGGAGTCTCGAAATGGTCGAGACGTAAAGATTGATATATTGGAAGCCTATGTTTGGACATCGGAAGTGTTCCGGGTGAAATCGGGATTTTACCGGAATACCGGGAGGGTTACCGGAACCCCCCCGGGAGACTAATGGGCCTATTGGGCCTTAGTGGAAAAAAGAGAAAAAGGGAAAAGGCCCAAGCTGGCCGGCGCCCCCCTTCCCCAAGTCCTATTAGGAATAGGATAAGGGGCCGGCCCCCCTTCTCTCTCTTTTCCCCCCCGGGAGTCCTAATTGGATTAGGAATGGGGGGAGGAGTCCTACTCCCGGTGGGAGTAGGACTCCCCTGCGCCTCCCCTCCCTTGGCCGGCCAGCCCCCCTCCTCCAACCTTTATATACGGGGGTAGGGGGCACCCCAAGACACACAACTTGATCCTTGAGATCGCTCCTTAGCCATGTGCGGTGCCCCCTGCCACCAAATTCCACCTCGATCGTACCGTTGTAGTGCTTAGGCGAAGCCCTGCGTCGGTAGTACATCAAGATCGTCACCACGCCGTCGTGCTGACGGAACTCCTCCCCGAAGCTTTGCTGGATCGGAGCCCGGGGATCGTCATCGAGTTGAACGTGTGCTAAGAACTCGGAGGTGCCGGAGTAACGGTGCTTGGATTGGTCAGATCGGGAAGAAGACGTACGACTACTTCCTCTATGTTGTGTGATCGCTTCTGCAGCCGGTCTGCGTTGGTACGTAGACAACACTCTCCCCTCTCGTTGCTGTGCATCACCATGATCTTGCGTGTGCGTAGGAATTTTTTTGAAATTACTGCGTTCCCCAACAGTGGCATCAGAGCCTAGGTTTTATGGTTTGATGTTATATGCACGAGTAGAACACAAGTGAGTTGTGGGCGATACAAGTCATACTGCCTACCAGCATGTCATACTTTGGTTCGGCGGTATTGTTGGTTGAGACGATCCGGACCAACCTTACGCGTACTCTTACACGAGACCGGTTCCCTCGACGTGCTTTGCACATAGATGGCTTGCGGAAGACTGTCTCTCCAACTTTAGTTGAACCAAGTGTGACTACGCCCGGTCCTTGAGAAGGTTAAAACGGAGTCTATTTGACGAACTAGCGTTGTGGTTTTGATGCGTAGGTGAGATGAGTTCTTACTTAAGCCCGTAGCAGCCACGTAAAACTTGCAACAACAAAGTAGAGGACGTCTAACTTGTTTTTGCAGGGTATGTTGTGATGTGATATGGTCAAGGCATGATGCTGATTTTATTGTATGAGATGATCATGTTTTGTAACTAAGTTATCGGCAACTGGCAGGAGCCATATGGTTGTCGCTTTATTGTATGCAATGCAATCGCGATGTAATGCTTTACTAGATTACTAAACGGTAGTAATAGTCGTGGAAGCATAAGATTGGCGAGACGACAACGATGCTACGATGGAGATCAAGGTGTCGCGCCGGTGACGATGGTGATCATGACGGTGCTTCGGAGATGGAGATCACAAGCACAAGATGATGATGGCCATATCATATCACTTATATTGATTGCATGTGATGTTTATCCTTTTATGCATCTTATCTTGCTTTGATTGACGGTAGCATTATAAGATGATCTCTCACTAAATTATCAAGAAGTGTTCTCCCTGAGTATGCACCATTGCCAAAGTTCGTCGTGCCCAGACACCACGTGATGATCGGGTGTGATAAGCTCTACGTCCATCTACAACGGGTGCAAGCCAGTTTTGCACACGCAGAATACTCAGGTTATACTTGACGAGCCTAGCATATGCAGATATGGCCTCGGAACACAGAGACCGAAAGGTCGAGCGTGAATCATATAGTAGATATGATCAACATGACGATGTTCACCATTGAAAACTACTCCATCTCACTGATGATCGGTTATGGTTTAGTTGATTTGGATCACGTGATCACTTAGAGGATTAGAGGGATGTCTATCTAAGTGGGAGTTCCTAAGTAATTTGATTAACTGAACTTAAACTTATCATGAACTTAGTACCTGATAGTATCTTGCTTGTTTATGTTGCTTGTAGATAGATGGCTCGTGCTATTGTTCCGTTGAATTTTAATGCGTTCCTTGAGAAAGCAAAGTTGAAAGATGATGGTAGCAATTACACGGACTGGGTCCGTAACCTGAGGATTATCCTCATTGCTGCACAGAAGAATTACATCCTGGAAGCACCGCTGGGTGACAGGCCTGCTGCTGGAGCAACGGCAGATGTTATGAACGTCTGGCAGAGCAAAGCTGATGACTACTTGATAGTTCAGTGTGCCATGCTTTACGGCTTAGAATCGGGACTTCAACGACGTTTTGAACGTCATGGAGCATATGAGATGTTCCAGGAGTTGAAGTTAATATTTCAAGCAAATGCCCGAATTGAGAGATATGAAGTCTCCAATAAGTTCTATAGCTGCAAGATGGAGGAGAACAGTTCTGTCAGTGAGCATATACTCAAAATGTCTGGGTATAATAATCACTTGATTCAGATGGGAGTTAATCTTCCAGATGATTGCGTCATTGACAGAATTCTCCAATCACTACCACCAAGCTACAAGAGCTTCGTGATGAACTATAATATGCAAGGGATGAACAAGACTATTCCCGAGCTCTTCGCAATGCTGAAAGCTGCGGAGGTAGAAATCAAGAAGGAACATCAAGTGTTGATGGTTAGCAAAACCACTAGTTTCAAGAAAAAGGGCAAAGGGAAGAAGAAGGGAAACTTCAAGAAGAACAACAAGCAAGTTGCTGCTCAGGAGAAGAAACCCAAGTCTGGACCTAAGCCTGAAACTGAGTGCTTCTACTGCAAGCAGACTAGTCACTGGAAGCGGAACTGCCCCAAGTATTTGGCGGATAAGAAGGATGGCAAAGTGAGCAAAGGTATATGTGATATACATGTTATTGATGTGTACCTTACTAGAGCTCGCAGTAGCACCTGGGTATTTGATACTGGTTCTGTTGCTAATATTTGCAACTCGAAACAGGGACTACGGAATAAGCGGACACTAGCAAAGGACGAGGTGACGATGCGCGTGGGAAACGGTTCCAAAGTCGATGTGATCGCGGTCGGCACGCTACCTCTACATCTACCTTCGGGATTAATATTAGACCTAAATAATTGTTATTTGGTGCCAGCGTTGAGCATGAACATTATATCTGGATCTTGTTTAATGCGAGACAGTTATTCATTTAAATCAGAGAATAATGGTTGTTCTATTTATATGAATAATATCTTTTATGGTCATGCACCTTTGAAGAGTGGTCTATTCTTGTTGAATCTCGAAGATAGTGATACACATATTCATAATGTAGAAGCCAAAAGATGCAAAGTTAATAATGATAGTGCAACTTATTTGTGGCACTGCCGTTTAGGTCATATCGGTGTAAAGCGCATGAAGAAACTCCATACTGATGGGCTTTGGAACCACTTGATTATGAATCACTTGGTACTTGCGAACCGTGCCTCATAGGCAAGATGACTAAAACGCCGTTCTCCGGTACTATGGAGAGAGCAACAGATTTATTGGAAATCATACATACCGATGTATGTGGTCCGATGAATATTGAGGCTCGTGGCGGATATCGTTATTTTCTCACCTTCACAGATGATTTAAGAAGATATGGGTATATCTACTTAATGAAACATAAGTCTGAAACATTTGAAAGGTTCAAAGAATTTCAGAGTGAAGTTGAAAATCATCGTAACAAGAAAATAAAGTTTCTACGATCTGATCGTGGAGGAGAATATTTGAGTTACGAGTTTGGTATACATTTGAAAAATTGTGGAATAGTTTCGCAACTCACGCCACCCGGAACACCATAGCGTAATGGTGTGTCCGAACGTCGTAATCGCACTTTACTAGATATGGTGCGATCCATGATGTCTCTTACTGATTTACCGCTATCGTTTTGGGGTTATGCTTTAGAGACGGCCGCATTCACGTTAAATAGGGCACCATCAAAATCCGTTGAGACGACGCCTTATGAACTATGGTTTGGCAAGAAACCAAAGTTGTCGTTTCTTAAGGTTTGGGGCTGCGATGCTTATGTGAAAAAGCTTCAACCTGATAAGCTCGAACCCAAAGCGGAGAAATGTGTCTTCATAGGATACCCAAAGGAAACTGTTGGGTATACCTTCTATCACAGATCCGAAGGCAAGACATTCGTTGCTAAGAATGGATCATTTCTAGAGAAGGAGTTTCTCTCGAAAGAAGTGAGTGGGAGGAAAGTAGAACTTGACGAGGTAATTGTACCTGCTCCCTTATTGGAAAATAGTACATCACAGAAAACTGTTTCTGCGACACCTATGCCAATCAGTGAGGAAGCTAATGATGATGATCATGAAGCTTCAGAACAAGATACTACTGAACCACGTAGATCAACCAGAGTGAGATCCGCACCAGAGTGGTACGGTAATCCAGTTCTGGAAGTCATGATGCTAGATCATGATGAACCTACGAACTATGAAGAAGCGATGGTGAGCCCAGATTCCGCAAAGTGGCTTGAGGCCATGAAATCTGAGATGGGATCCATGTATGAGAACAAAGTATGGACTTTGGTTGACTTGCTCGATGATCGGCAAGCAATTGAGAATAAATGGATCTTCAAGAAAAAGACTGACGCTGACGGTAATGTTACTGTCTATAAAGCTCGACTTGTTGCAAAAGGTTTTCGACAAGTTCAAGGGGTTGACTACGATGAGACTTTCTCACCCGTAGCGATGCTTAAGTCCGTCAGAATTATGTTAGCAATTGCCGCATTTTATGATTATGAAATATGGCAGATGGATGTCAAAACTGCATTCCTGAATGGATTTCTGGAAGAAGAGTTGTATATGGTACAACCAGAAGGTTTTGTCGATCCAAAAGGAGCTAACAAAGTATGCAAACTCCAGCGATCCATTTATGGACTGGTGCAAGCATCTCGGAGTTGGAATAAACGCTTTGATAGTGTGATCAAAGCATTTGGCTTTATACAGACTTTTGGAGAAGCCTGTATTTACAAGAAAGTGAGTGGGAGCTCTGTAGCATTTCTGATATTATATGTGGATGACATATTGCTAATTGGAAATGATATAGAATTTCTGGATAGCATAAAGGGATACTTGAATAAAAGTTTTTCGATGAAAGACCTCGGGGAAGCTGCTTTCATATTAGGCATAAAGATCTATAGAGATAGATCAAAACGCTTAATTGGACTTTCACAGAACACATACCTTGACAAGATTTTGAAGAAGTTCAAAATGGATCAAGCAAAGAAAGGGTTCTTGCCTGTGTTACAAGGTGTGAAGTTGAGTAAGACTCAATGCCCGACCACTGCAGAAGATAGAGAGAAAATGAAAGATGTTCCCTATGCTTCAGCCATAGGCTCTATCATGTATGCAATGCTGTGTACCAGACCTGATGTGTGCCTTGCTATAAGTTTAGCAGGGAGGTACCAAAGTAATCCAAGAGTGGATCACTGGACAGCGGTCAAGAACATCCTGAAATACCTGAAAAGGACTAAGGATATGTTTCTCGTATATGGAGGTGACAAAGAGCTCACCGTAAGAGGTTACGTTGATGCAAGCTTTGACACTGATCCGGACGATTCTAAATCGCAAACCGGATACGTGTTTACTTTAAACGGTGGAGCTGTCAGTTCGTGCAGTTCTAAACAAAGCGTCGTAGCGGGATCTACATGTGAAGCGGAGTACATAGCTGCTTCGGAAGCAGCAAACGAAGGAGTCTGGATGAAGGAGTTCATATCCGATCTAGGTGTCATACCTAGTGCATCGGGTCCAATGAAAATCTTCTGTGACAATACTGGTGCAATTGCCTTGGCAAAGGAATCCAGATTTCACAAAAGAACCAAACACATCAAGAGACGCTTCAACTCCATCCGGGATTTAGTCCAGGTGGGAGACATAGAGATTTGCAAGATACATACGGATCTGAATGTTGCAGACCCGTTGACTAAGCCTCTTCCACGAGCAAAACATGATCAGCACCAAGGCTCCATGGGTGTTAGAATCATTACTGTGTAATCTAGATTATTGACTCTAGTGCAAGTGGGAGACTGAAGGAAATATGCCCTAGAGGCAATAATAAAGTTATTATTTATTTCCTTATATCATGATAAATGTTTATTATTCATGCTGGAATTGTATTAACCGGAAACATAATACATGTGTGAATACATAGACCAACAGAGTGTCACTAGTATGCCTCTACTTGACTAGCTTGTTAATCAAAGATGGTTATGTTTCCTAACCATGAACAAGGAGTTGTTATTTGATTAACGAGGTCACATCATTAGTAGAATGATCTGATTGACATGACCCATTCCATTAGCTTAGCACCCGATCGTTTAGTATGTTGCTATTGCTTTCTTCATGACTTATACATGTTCCTATAACTATGAGATTATGCAACTCCCGTTTACCGGAGGAACACTTTGGGTACTACCAAACGTCACAATGTAACTGGGTGATTATAAAGGAGTACTACAGGTGTCTCCAATGGTAGATGTTGGGTTGGCGTATTTCGAGATTAGGGTTTGTCACTCCGATTGTCGGAGAGGTATCTCTGGGCCCTCTCGGTAATGCACATCACATAAGCCTTGCAAGCACTGCAACTAATGTGTTAGTTGTGAGATGATGTATTACGGAACGAGTAAAGAGACTTGCCGGTAACGAGATTGAACTAGGTGTTGGATACCGACGATCGAATCTCGGGCAAGTAACATACCGATGACAAAGGGAACAACGTATGTTGTTATGCGGTCTGACCGATAAAGATCTTCGTAGAATATGTAGGAACCAATATGGGCATCCAGGTCCCGCTATTGGTTATTGACCGGAGACGTGTCTCGGTCATGTCTACATTGTTCTCGAACCGTAGGGTCCGCACGCTTAACGTTACGATGACAGTTATTATGAGTTTATGCATTTTGATGTACCGAAGGTTGTTCGGAGTCCCGGATGAGATCACGGACATGACGAGGAGTCTTGAAATGGTCGAGACGTAAAGATTGATATATTGGAAGCCTATGTTTGGACATCGGAAGTGTTCCGAGTGAAATCGGGATTTTACCGGAACCCCCCGGGAGACTAATGGGCCTATTGGGCCTTAGTGGAAAAAAGAGAAAAAGGGAAAAGGCCCAAGCTGGCCGGCGCCCCCCTTCCCCAAGTCCTATTAGGAATAGGATAAGGGGCCGGCCCCCCTTCTCTCTCTTTCCCCCCCGGGAGTCCTAATTGGATTAGGACTGGGGGGAGGAGTCCTACTCCCGGTGGGAGTAGGACTCCCCTGCGCCTCCCCTCCCTTGGCCGGCCAGCCCCCCTCCTCCAACCTTTATATACGGGGGCAGGGGGCACCCCAAGACACACAACTTGATCCTTGAGATCGCTCCTTAGCCGTGTGCGGTGCCCCCTGCCACCAAATTCCACCTCGATCGTACCGTTGTAGTGCTTAGGCGAAGCCCTGCGTCGGTAGTACATCAAGATCGTCACCACGCCGTCGTGCTGACGGAACTCCTCCCCGAAGCTTTGCTGGATCGGAGCCCGGGGATTGTCATCGAGCTGAACGTGTGCTAAGAACTCGGAGGTGCCGGAGTAACGGTGCTTGGATTGGTCAGATCGGGAAGAAGACGTACGACTACTTCCTCTACGTTGTGTGATCGCTTCCGCAGCCGGTCTGCGTTGGTACGTAGACAACACTCTCCCCTCTCGTTGCTGTGCATCACCATGATCTTGCGTGTGCGTAGGAAATTTTTTGAAATTACTGCGTTCCCCAACATTAGCATCTTTCAGGATTGACAAAACCTTCCGGTTGTATCACATACAACCTTTCCTCAAGAAAATCGTCGAGGAAACAATGTTTTGACATCCTATCTGCAAGATTTCATAAATAATGCAGTAATCGCTAATATAATTCCAACAGACTCTCAGCATCGCTATGAGTGAGAAAGTCTCACCGTAGTCAACTCCTTGAACTTGTCGGAAAACATCTTAACGACAAGTCGAGCTTTCTTAATGGTGATACACACCATCATTGTCTGTCTTCCTTTTAAAATCCATCTGTACTCAACAGCCTTACGGCCATCAAGTAGTTCTTCCAAAGTCTACACTTTGTTTTCATACATGGATCCTACCTCGGATTTTATGGCCTCGAGCCATTTATCGGAATCCGGGCCCACCAACGCTTCTCCACAGCTCATAGGTTCATTGTTGTCTAGCAACATGACTTCAAGACAGGATTACGTACCACTCTGAAGTAGTACGCATCCTTGTCATCCCACGAGGTTTGGGAGTGACTTGATCTGAAGTTTCATGATCACTATCATAAGCTTCCACTTCAATTGGTGTAGGTGCCACAGGAACAACTTCCTGTGCCCTGCCACACACTAGTTGAAGAGACGGTTTAATAACCTCATCAAGTCTCCACCATCCTCCCACTCAATTCTTTCGAGAGAAACTTTTCCTCGAGAAAGGACCCGATTCTAGAAACAATCCCTTATTGCTTTCGAATCTGAGACAGGAGGTATACCCAACTATTTTGGGTGTCCTATGAAGATGCATTTATCCGCTTTGGGTTCGAGCTTATCAGCCTGAAACTTTTCCACATAAGCGTCGCAGCCCCAAACTTTTAAGAAATGACAGCTTAGGTTTCTCTAAACCATAGTTCATACGGTGTCATCTCATCGGAATTACGTGGTGCCCTATTTAAAGTGAATGTGGTTGTCTCTAATGCCTAACCCATAAACTATTGCGGTAATTCGATAAGAGACATCATGGTATGCATCATATGCAATAGGGTGCAGTTATGATGTTCGGACACACCATCACACTATGGTGTTCCAGGCTGTATTAGTTGTGAAACAATTTCCACAATGTCTTAATTCTGTGCCAAACTCGTAATTCAGATATTCATCTCTATGATCATATCATAGATATTTTATCCTCTTGTCACGACGATCTTTCAACTTCACCCTGAAATTACTTGAACCTTTCAATAATTCAGACACGTGATTCATCAAGTAAATATACTCAACATCTACTCAAATCATCTGTGAAGTAAGAACATAACGCTATCCACTACATGCCTCAGCACTCACTGGACTGCACACATCAAAATGTATTACTTCCAACAAGTTGCTTTCCAGTTCCATTTTACTGAAACCGAGGCTTTCAGTCATCTTGCCCATGTGGTATGATTTGCATGTCTCAAGTGATTCAAAATCAAGTGAGTTCAAACGGTCCATTTGCATGGAGTTTCTTCATGCATATACACCAATAGACATGGTCCGCATGTCTCAAACTTTTCAAAAACGAGTGAGCCCAAAGATCCATCAACATGGAGCTTCCTCATGCGTTTTATACCGATATGACTTACATGGCAGTGCCACAAGTAGGTGGTACTATCATTACTATCTTTTGGCATGAACATGTGTATCACTACGATCGAGATTCAATAAACCATTCATTTTAGGTGTAAGACCATTGAAGGCATTATTCAAATAAACAGAGTAACCATTATTCTCCTTAAATGAATAACCGTATTGCGATGGACATAATCCAATCATGTCTATGCTCAACGCAAACACCAATCTCGATTAGAGGGAGCGTGCGATGCTTGATCATATCAACATTGGAAACACTTCCAACACATATCGTCGGCTCACCTTTAGCTAGTCTCCGTTTATTCCGTAGCTTTTATTTCGAGTTACTAACACTTAGCAACCGAACCGGTATCTAATACCCTGGTGCTACTAGGAGTACTAGTAAAGTACACATCAACACAATGTATATCCAATATACTTCTATCGACCTTGCCAGCCTTCTAATCTACCAAGTATCTAGGGTAATTCCGCTCCAGTGGTTGTTCCCCTTATTACAGAAGCACTTAGTCTCGGGTTTGGGTTCAACCTTGGGTTTCTTCACCAGAGCAGCAGCTGATTTGCCGTTTCATGAAGTATCCCTTCTTGCCCTTGCCCTTCTTGAAACTAGTGGTTTCACTAACCATCAACAATTGATGCTCCTTCTTGATATCTACTTTTGCGGTGTCAAACATCGCGAATATCTCAAGGATCATCATATATGTCCCTGATATATCATAGTTCATCACGAAGCTCTAGCAGCTTGGTGGTAATGACTTCGGAGAAACATCACTATCTCATCTTGGAAGATCAACTCCCACTTGATTCAAATGATTGTTGTACTCAGACAATCTGAGCACAAGCTCAACAATTGAGCTTTTCTCCCTTAGTTTGCAGGCTAAGAAAATCGTCGGAGGTCTTATACCTCTTGACGTGGGCACGAGCCTGAAATCCCAATTTCAGCCCTCAAAACATCTCATATGTTTCGCGATGTTTCAAAACGTCTTTGGTGCCTCAATTCTAAACCGTTTAACTGAACTATCATGTAGTTATCAAAACGTGTATGTCAGATGTTCGCAACATCCACAGACCACGTTCGAGGTTCAGCACACTGAGCGGTGCATTAAGGACATAAGCCTTCTAAGAAGCAATGAGGACAATCCTCAGTCTACGGACCTAGTCCGCATAATTGCTACTATCAACTTTCAACTAATTTTTCTCTAGGAACATATCTAAACAGTAGAACTAAAGCGTGAGATACGACATAATTTGCAAAATCCTTTTGACTATGTTCAGGATAATTAAGTTCATCTTATGAAATCCCACTTAGATAGACATCCCTCTAGTCATCTAAGTGATTACATGATCCGAGTCAACTAGGCCGTGTCCGATCATCACGTGAGACGGACTAGTCATCATCGGTGAACATCTTCATGTTGATCGTATCTACCATACGACTCATGCTCGACCTTTCGGTCTTCTGTGTTCCGAGGCCATGTCTATACACATTCTAGGCTCGTCAAGTTAACCCTAAGTATTTTGCATGTGTAAAACTGTCTTACACCCGTTGTATGTGAACGTAAGGATCTATCACACCCGATCATCACGTGGTGCTTCGAAATGACGAACTTTAGCAACGGTGCACCGTTAGGGGAGAATACTTCTTGAAATTGTTGTGAGAGATCATCTTATTTACTACCGTCGTCCTAAGCAAATAAGATGTATAAACATGATAAACATCACATGCAATCAAATAGTCACATGATATGGCCAATATCACTTTGCTCCTTTTGATCTCCATCTTCGGGGCTCCATGATCATCATCGTCACCGGCATGACACCATGATCTCCATCATCATGATCTCCATCATCGTGTCTTCTTGAAGTTGTCACGTCATCTATTACTTCTACTACTACAGCTAACGGTTAGCAATAAAGTAAAGTAATTACATGACGTTTATGTTGACACGCAGGTCATAAATAAATTAAGACAACTCCTATGGCTCCTGTCGGTTGTCATACTCATCGACATGCAAGTCGTGATTCCTATTATAAGAACATGATTAATCTCATATCACATATATCATTCATCACATCCTTTGGCCATATCACATCACATAGCATACCCTGCAAAAACAAGTTAGACGTCCTCTAATTGTTGTTTGCATGTTTTACGTGGCTGCTATGGGTTTCTAGCAAGAACGTTTCTTACCTACGCAAAGACCACAACGTGATATGCCAATTGCTATTTACCCTTCATAAGGACCCTTTTCATCGAATCCGATCCGACTAAAGTGGGAGAGACAGACACCCGCTAGCCACCTTATGCAACTAGTGCATGTCAGTCGGTGGAACCAGTCTCACGTAAGAGTACGTGTAAGGTCGGTCCGGGCCGCTTCATCCCACGATGTCGCCGAATCAAGATAAGACTAGTAACGGCAAGCATATTGAACAAAATCAATGCCCACAACTACTTTGTGTTCTACTCGTGCATAGAATCTACGCAATAGACCTAGCTCATGATGCCACTGTTAGGGAACGTAGCAGAAATTCAAAATTTTCCTACGTGTCACCAAGATCTATCTATGGAGAGACTAGCAACGAGGTGGAGGAGAGTGCATCTACATACCATTGTAGATCGCTAAGCGGAAGCGTTCAAGTGAACGGGGTTGATGGAGTCGTACTCGTTGTGATTCAAATCACCGATGACCAAGTGCCGAACGCACGGCATCTCCGCGTTCAACACACGTACAGCCCGGTGACGTCTCCCACGCCTTGATCCAGCAAGGAGAGAGGGAGAGGTTGAGGAAGACTCCATCCAGCAGTAGCACAACGGCGTGGTGGTGGAGGAGCGTGGCTATCCTGCAGGGCTTCGCCAAGCACCACAGAAGAGGAGGAAGAAGAGACGCAGGGCTGCACCAAGAGAGATTGAATCGCGTGTGTGGGCAGCCCCCTAGGCCTCATATATATAGGGGAAGGGGAGGGCTGCGCCCCCTCTAGGGTTCCCACCCCTAGGGGGGGCGGCAGCCCTAGATGGGGTCAAGGGTGGCGGCCAAGAGGGGGAGAGGAGAGGGAGGCGCCCCAATATGGGCCCTAAGGCCCATATCCCATTAGGGTTTGCCCCCTTTCCACCTCTTGGGCACCTTGGGCCCTTGTGGGAGGCGCACCAGCCCACTAAGGGGCTGGTCCCTCACCACTCTTAGCCCACGCAAGCCTCCGGGGTTGGTGGCCCCACTTGGTGGACCCCCGGGACCCTCCCGGTGGTCCCGGTACGTTACCGATAAACCCCGAAACTCTTCCGGTGACCAAAACAGGACTTCCCATATATAAATCTTTACCTCCGGACCATTCCGGAACTCCTCGTGACGTCCGGGATCTCATCCAGGACTCCGAACAACATTCGGTAACCACATACAAACTTCCTTTATAACCCTAGCGTCATCGAACCTTAAGTGTGTAGACCCTACGGGTTCGGGAGACATGTAGACATGACCGAGACGTTCTCCGGTCAATAACCAATAGCGGGATCTGGATACCCATGTTGGCTCCCACATGTTCCATGATGACCTCATCGGGTGAACCACGATGTCAAGGACTTAATCAATCCCGTATACAATTCCCTTTGTCTATTGGTATGATACTTGCCCGAGATTCGATCGTCGGTATCACGATACCTTGTTCAATCTCGTTACCGGCAAGTCTCTTTACTTGTTCCGTAACACATCATCCCGTGATCAACTCCTTGATCACATTGTGCACATTATGATGATGTCCTACCGAGTGGGCCCAGAGATACCTCTCCGTCTACACGGAGTGACAAATCCCAGTCTCGATTCGTGCCAACCCAACAGACACTTTCGGAGATACCTGTAATGCACCTTTATAGTCACCCAGTTACGTTGTGATGTTTGGTACACCCAAAGCATTCCTGCGGTATCCGGGAGTTGCACAATCTCATGATCTAAGGAAATGATACTTGACATTAGAAAAGCTTTAGCATACGAACTACACGATCTTTGTGCTAGGCTTAGGATTGGGTCTTGTCCATCACATCATTCTCCTAATGATGTGATCCCGTTATCAACGACATCCAATGTCCATGGTTAGGATACCGTAACCATCTATTGATCAACGAGCTAGTCAACTAGAGGCTTACTAGGGACATGGTGTTGTCTATGTATCCACACATGTATCTGAGTTTCCTATCAATACAATTATAGCATGGATAATAAACGATTATCATGAACAAGGAAATATAATAATAACTAATTTATTATTGCCTCTAGGGCATATTTCCAACATTAAGTTCATGGAAAAAAGGAGTAATGCAATAAGAACGATGACATGATGTAGACAAGATCTATTCATGTAGGAATAGACCCCATCTTGTTATCCTTAACAGCAACAATACATACGTGTCATGTACGCTTCTGTCACTGGGATTGAGCATCGTAAGATCGAACCCATCACAAAGCACCTCTTCCCGTGGCAAGAAAAAATGATCTATTCGGCCTAACTAAACCAAAGATTCGAAGAAGAAATACGAGGCTATAAGCACTCATGCATATAAGAGATCAATACACAAATAACTTTCATGGATAGAATAGATCTGATCATAAACTCGGAGTTCATCGGATCCCAACAAACACACCACAAAAAGAGTTATATCAAATAGATCTCCAAGAGACCATTGTATTGAGAATGAAAAGAGAGAGAGAGAGAGAGAGAGAGAGAGAGAGAGAGAGATGAATCTATCTAGCTACTACCTATGGACCCCTAGGTCTACAATGAACGACTTACGCATCATCGGAGAGGCACCAATGAGGATGATGAACCCCTCCATGATGGTGTCTAGATTGGATCTATGGTTTCTGAAATTTACGATGGCTGGAATTGTGTTTCGTTGACTCCCCTAGGGTTTTTGGATTTTCGGAGTATTTATAAAGCAAAGAGGCGGTGAGGGAGGTGGCCGAGGTGGGCACAACCCACCAGGGCATGCCTGGGCCCCCAGGCGCACCCAGGTGGGTTGTGCTTTGATGACCCACAAGTATATGGGATCAATTGTAGCTCTTTTTGATAAGTAAGAGTGTCAAACCCAACGAGAAGTAGAAGGACATGACAAGTGGTTTTCAGCAAGGTAATGTCTACAAGTGTTGAAATTGTAAATAACACCGTAGTTTGATAGCAAGATAATTTGTAACGAGCAAAATAATGATAGTAGTAACAAAAGTGCAGCAAGGTAGACCAATTCTTTTGAGGCAAAGGACAGGCCAAAACGGTCTCTTATAATAAAAAAAGTGTTCTTGAGGGTACACGGGAATTTCATCTAGTCACTTTCATCATGTTTGTTTGATTCATGTTCGCTACTTTGATAATTTGATATGTGGGTGGATCGGTGCTCATGTGTTGTTCTTACTTGAACAAACCTCCTACTTATGATTAACCCTCTCACAAGCATCTGCAAATATGAGAAAAGTATTAAGAATAAATTCTAACCATAGCATTAAACTTTTGGATCCAATCGGTCCCTTACAAAATAGCGCATAAACTAGGGTTTAAGCTTCTATCATTGTCGCAACCCATCATCTAATAACTACTCCAAAATGCATTCCCTTAGGCCCAAATATGGTGAAGTGTCATGTAGTCGACGTTCACATGACACCACTAAGGGAATCACAACATACATACTATCAAAATATCGAACACATATCAAGTCCACATGATTACTTGCAACATGATTTCTCCTGTGACCTCAAGTGCAAAAGTAACTACTCACAAATGATCATCATGCTCAAGATCGTAGGGGTATTAAATAGCATATTGGATCTGAACATATAATCTTCCACCAAATAAACCATATAGTAATCAACTACAAGATGTAATCAACACTACTAGTCACCCACAAGCACCAATCTATAGTTCCGGTACAAAGATTGAACACAAGCTAGAGATGAACTAGGGTTTGAGATGAGATGGTGTTGTTGAAGATGTTGATGGAGATTGCCCTCCCCAAGATGGGAGAGTTGTTGGTGATGATGATGACGATGATTTCCCCCTCCCGGAGGGAAGTTCCCCTGGCGGAATCGCTCCGTCGGAGGGCAAAAGTGCTCTTGCCCCAAGTTCCGCCTCGAGACGGTGGCGCTCCATCCCGAAAGTCCTCTCCTTATTTTTTAGGTCAAAATGACTTATATACTAGAAGATGGGCACCGGAGGTGGGTCGAGGGGAGCACAACCCACCAGGGCACGCATGGGCTCCCTGGCGCGCCTAGGTGGGTTGTGCCCACCTGGGGGGACCCCTCTGGTACTTATTGACTCCAATATTCCTCATACATTCCATAAAAATCTTCATAAAGTTTCAACTTGTTTGGAGTTCTGCAAAATAGGTAGCCTGACGTAGCTTTTCCAGGTCCAGATTTCCAGCTGCCGGAATTCTCCCTCTTTGTGTGTACCTTGCATATTATGAGAAAAAAGGCATTAGAATTACTCCAAAAGGCATTATTATGCATAAAAACATCATAAATAACAGTAGGAAAACATGATGCAAAATGGACATATCAACTCCCCCAAGCTTAGACATTGCTTTTCCTCAAACGAAAACCGAAATCGAAAAACATGTCCACATGCTTAGAGAGAGAGGTGTCGATAAAAACAAAATACGGACATAGAAGCATCATGTAGATTATTATAACAGCAACGAATTTAAACATGAAACTTTTATCATAGAAGTTTTATCATAGACTTCTCATGAATAAGTAACAATTCATCACACTATCGAAGTATAAAGCATAAACTCTATTAGAAACCAACAAACTATGTTCTCAGTAAAACTTTGCAACTACAATTCATCATCTTTTCAGGAAGGGTCATGTATCAGAGCCATTAGGCAAGTCCACATACTCAACCATCATATAGTCTTCTATGATTGCTAACACTCACCACATACACATGAGCAAAACATTTCAACCGGACACATAGAAAGATATGGGCTTATAGTTTCGCCTCCCAACGTATTCACCTCAAGGGTGATGTCAACAATAATAACTCATGCCAACCATATTCAACTGGACATATGTGCCTAGATCTTTCCTCACCACCTGATGCTTGCCAAAGGAGAAAAATAAAAATGAATAGAGAGAAAAACTTTGACTCTCGCATAAAAGTAAATACATAAAATTAAAAGATAGGCCCTTCGCAGAGGGAAGCAGAGGTTGCCATGCGCTTATTTGTTTGTATGCTCAACCCCTTAGTGCAAAAGAACGTCACGTTGTATTGCCCCTTGTGATGGCAACCTTTATTATGAAGTGTGTCTCTTTTATTCTTCACCATCACAAGTTCGTACAACGCTCAATTTTCTCTTACACTAAATAATGTCACACTTTTAGAAGCAATTTTTATTGCCTTATTGCACCGATGATAACTTACTTGAGGGATCTTGCTCAATCCCTAGGTAGGTATGGTGGACTCTTGAAAATAAGATTTGGGTTTAAGGGTTTTTGTATGCACAAGTAGTATCTCTACTTAGTGCGGAATTTTTGGCTAGCAAAGATAGGGGGAAAGCACCACATGTTGAAGGATCTATGACAATATAACTTCTATGTGAATATGAACAAACATAAATCATTACGTTGTCTTCCTTGTCCAACGTCAACAATTTTGGCATATAATATTTTGATGGGGGATCACAATCACAAAAGATTTCCAAGATAGTGTATTTATATGTGAATCTTCTCTTCCCTTATTAATTCTTTCATGAGTTGCATCATTGACCAATGCTATGTTTGTCAATCTCTAATAGAATTTTCTACTTATACTTTTCCTTATGTGGTGTCATCACCTACCATAAGATTAGCATGTGATATTTTCATTTATTTCCTTCCTTTTTATTGGAACATGAAAGTAAATAAAGCAAAAACTCAAACTAAACTTTATTATATATCTCGCACACGATTACAAGGATAGATAACTGAGCAAGTTCTCAAAAAGAAAGGATCGAACTAAACTTTTATCCATCTAAAGCAAAAGATTGAACCTAAATAAGTAAAGGCAAAAGATAGGGGGTGATACGATACCGGGGCACCTCCCCCAAGCTTGGTGGAAGCCAAGGGGAGTGCCCATACCTGATACTCAATTTAATTTTGGTGATGAAGAAGGTGGTGGTGAAGAAGTAGAGGAGACCCTTGATACGTCTCCAATGTATCTATAATTTATGAAGTATTCATGATGTTATATTCTCATTCTTGTACCAATCATTTTTGGGGACTAACCTATTGACCCAGTGCTCAGTGTCGGTTGCAGTTTTTTGCTTGTTTTTTACATCGCAAGAAATCAATATCAAATGGAGTCCAAACACGTGAAACTTTTTGTGGATTTTTTATGGACCAGAAGACATCCAATGCGCCAGAGCAGCACCTAGGGGGGTGCCCCGAGGGGGGCACAACCCACCAAGGCGCGCCTGGGGGTCCAGGCACGCCCATGTGGGTTGTGCCCTCCTTGATGGCCTCCTGCACCCCCTCTTTGCCCTATAAATCACCAAATATTCCAAAAACCCTCGTCGTTAACCTAGATCAGAAGTTCCACCGCTACAAGTCTCTGTACCCATGAGAAACCAATCTAGACCCTGTTCTGGCACTCCACCGGAGGGGGGAATCATCAGTGGTGGCCATCTTCATCATCTCGGCGGCCACCATGATGAGGAGGGAGTAGTCCACCCTCAGGGTTGAGGGCTTGTACCAATAGCTATGTGTTTAATCTCCCTCTCTCGTGTTCTTGAGATGTCACAATCTTGATGTATTGCGGGCTTTTGTTAATATAGTCGGATCATATGGTGTTTCCCCCTCTCTATCTTGTTGTGATGAATTGAGTTTTCCCTTTGAGATTTTGTTTTATTGGATTGAACACTTTTATGGATTTGAGAGCACTTGATATATGTCTTGCAAATGAATACTCGTGGTGACAATGGAGTATTATTTTGATTCACTTGATATATGTTTTGGCACTTAACTCGCGGATTCCCGAGGTGACATTGGGGTAATCTACGTATAGGGGTTGATGCACGTTCTTGTCTTTGTTTCTCCGATAGAAATCTTGGGGCACTCTTTGAAGTTCTTTGTGTTGGATTGAGTATTATGAATCTGAAATTATTTTGTGTTATTTTAGTACGAACTCTTGGATAGATCGATCGGAAAGAATAGCTTCGAGGTGGTTTCGTACCCTACAAACGATTTCTTCTTATGTTCTCCGCTAGATAGGAACTTTGGAGTGATTCTTCATCGCACGTTGAGGGATGGTTATATGATCCAATTATATTAGCATTGTTGAGAGATTTCACTAGCAAAAGTACAGACCCTAGGCCTCATTTTCAAGCATTGCAATACCGTTTGTGCTCCGTTTTATCAATTGTTACCTTGCTGTTCTTTATTGTTCTTATTACAAAAACCAATATGTACTATCCATATTACACTAATTGTATCACCATCTCTTCTCCGAACTAGTGCACCTATACAAATTACCATAGTATTTGGTGTGTTGGGGACACAAGAGACTTTTTGTTATTTGGTTGCAGGGTAATGTTGTTTGAGAGAGACCATCTTCATCCTACGCCTCCCATGGATTGATAAACCTTATGTCATCCACTTGAGGGAAATTTGCTACTGTCCTACAAAACTCTGCGCTTGGAGGCCCAACACGAGTCTACAAGAACAAGTTATGTAGTAGACATCAACCATGTCCTTCTTCCTTAGCTTACGCTTTGAGGATGGAATTTTCCTCCTTCTATTCACCGATCTGCTGCTCAAGCTCCAGTACCTTTTTGCATAGATATTGCTTATTTTCCTGCAAAAGGCGGAAGCGTATAAACTGAACCTTAGGCCTCTTTGCTTTGTTGGGGAGGCTGGACTTCTTGAATTCCACATGCATGTCTCCAGGTTGAGGCCAACGGGCTTCATCCTCGTCTGAAATCGTCTCCTCCTTCTCCCTAGGATAATAGTCTTCCTCTTCCTCCGAAGTCCAGCCATAATGCTCCACATCCCCATAAGAGTTGGCGTTCGCGATGAAATCAACAACATAGCTCTCACCCTCTTGGGATGACATATTTTCAGATCTATCAGGGAAACCACAAGAAAAGAAAACAGAAGATTTCTCCGTGATACGGTGGTTAATAGGTCTGGGGGGGTATATAAAGTTTTTTATCTTGGGAGACAAGAAAGATGTAGAAAAACGGAGTCCAGAAAGTACCCGAGGTGGGCACAATCCACCTGGGCGCGCCTGGCCCCTGGTGTCTTGTTCCCACCAGGGTGACCTTCCTGGTTGTTTCTTGTTTTCCTAATTTTGGTTATATTCCAAAACTCACAAAAAATATTTTTGCGGATTTTTTGGAGTCCGTTTACTTACCGTATCACGTACCTCCTCCTTTTCACGACTCTGGAGTGTTCCGGAAGGACTCTTTTATGTGTTCTTCCGGTGTCAAAGTTTGGATAATATTACTTTCAACATTAATGGGCATACCTGAGATATAAGTTTTTATTCGTTGCCCATTAACAACCTTCGGGTTAGTACCTTCGGCATTATTTATTTTGATTGCTCTAGACTGATAAACCTCCTCGATAACATAGGGTCCTTCCCATTTTGAGAGGAGTTTTCCTAC
Organism: Triticum monococcum; assembly: GCA_034509565.1. NCBI lineage: Eukaryota > Viridiplantae > Streptophyta > Magnoliopsida > Poales > Poaceae > Triticum > Triticum monococcum. The sequence continues at coordinate 56,774,076 of CM067846.1, read as the reverse complement.
AAAGAATCTAAAACGGGAGTTGTACAAAAGAACATATTCCCCAACTTTAAACTCGTGCTTTTGAATTCTTTTATCATGCCAGCTTTTACATGCTTATTTAAATAACTTGGCATTTTCATAAGCTTGGGCTCTCCATTCATCTAATGAGCTAATATCGAATAACCTCTTTTCACCGGCAAGTTTGAAATCATAGTTGAGTTCTTTGATTGCCCAATATGCTTTATGTTCTAACTCAAGAGGCAAATGACAAGCTTTTCCATAAACCATTTTATAAGGAGACATACCCATAGGATTTTTATATGTTGTTTTATAAGCCCAAAGTGCATCATCTAATTTCTTAGACCAATTCTTTCGGGTCCTATTGATAGTATTTTGCAAAATTAATTTTGTTTCTCTATTGCTAAGTTCAACTTGACCACTAGACTGAGGATGATAAGGTGATGCAATTCTATGGTTAACATCATACTTGGCAAGAATTTTACAGAAAGCACCATGAATAAAGTGTGAACCACCATCAGTCATTAAATATCTAGGGACTCCAAACCTTGGGAAAATAACTTCCTTAAGCATTTTAAAAGAGGTGTTGTGATCAGCACTACTAGTTGGAATAGTTCCTACCCACTTAGTAACATAATCAACAGCCACCAAAATATGTGTATACCCATTAGAGGAAGGAAAAGGTCCCATGTAATCAAATCCCCAAACATAAAATGGTTCAAACAACAAGTGGATAATTCATAGGCATTTCTTGACGCTTATCGATATTACCTATTCTTTGACATTCATCACAAGATAAGACGAACTTACGAGCATCCTTGAAGAGAGTAGGCCAATAAAATCAAGATTGCAATACCTTGTGAGTAGTTCTGTCTCTAGCATGATGCCATCCATAAGCTTCGGAGTGACATTTCGGTAGGATTTGTCCCTGTTCATGCTCAGGTACACAACGTATAATGATACCATCTACCCCTTTATAAAGATGTGGGTCATCCCAAAAGTAATGTCTTAAATCATAGAAGAATTTTTTTCTTTTGTTGGTATGTAAAGCTAGGTGGTAAATATTTAGCAACAATGTAATTAGCATAGTTAGCGTACCAAGGAGTGTTATGAGAAACATTTATTGCAGCTAATTGCTCATCAAGAAAACTATCATCAATAGGTAGTGGGTCATCAAGCACCTTTTCAAGCCTAGACAAGTTATCAGCTATGGGGTTCTCAACTCCTTTTCTATCAGTGATATGTAAATCAAATTCTTGTAGCAAGAGAACCCATTGAATAAGTATAGGTTTAGCATCTTTATTTTCCATAAGATATTTTATAACAGCATGATCAGTGTGAAAATTACTTTTGAATCAACAATATAAGATTTAAATTTATCACAAGCAAACACCACTGCTAGGAATTCTTTTTCAGTAGTAGCATAATTTCGTTGAGCACTGTCTAGAGTTTTACTAGTATAATGAATAACATTTAGTTTCTTATCAACTCTTTGTCCTAGAATAGCACCAACATCATAATCATTAGCATCACACATAATTTCAAAAGGCAAATTCCAATCAAGTTGAGGGAGTCCTAGATTAGGGGGTCTTCGGACAGCCGGACTATATCCTTCGGCTGGACTGTTGGACTATGAAGATACGAGATTGAAGACTTCGTCCCGTGTCCGAATGGGACTCTACTTGGCGTGGAAGGCAAGCTAGGAAATACGGATATGCATACCTCCTCCTTTGTAACCGACCTTGTGTAACCCTAGCCTCCTCTGGTGTCTATATAAAACGGAGGGTTTTAGTCCGTAGGACAACATACAATCATACCATAGGCTAGCTTCTAGGGTTTAGCCTCTCCGATCTCGTGGTAGATCAACTCTTGTACTACTCATATTATCAAGAATAATCAAGCAGGACGTAGGGTTTTCCCTCCATCAAGAGGGCCCGAACCTGGGTAAAACATCGTGTCCCCTGCCTCCTGTTACCATCCGCCTTAGACGCATAGTTCGGGACCCCCTACTCGAGATCCGCTGGTTTTGACATCGACATTGGTGCTTTCATTGAGAGTTCCTCTGTGTCATCATCATTAGGCTTGATGGCTCCTTCAATCATCGATAGCGATGTAGTCCAGGGTGAGACTTTTCTCCTCGGACAGATCTTTGTATTCGGCGGCTCTGCACTGCGGGCCAACTCGCTTGGCCATCTGGAGCAGATCGAGAGCTACGCCCCTGGCTATCAGGTCAGATTTGGAAACTTAAACTACACAGCCAACATCCACGGAGACTTGATCTTCGATGGATTCGAGCCCTTGCTGAGTGCGCCGCATGATCATGATGAGCATGATTTAGCTCTACCATCGGACAGTGTTTGGGAGATCGCACCGGCAACCGCTCCGACCCTCAATTCGGAGCCAATTGCGGCATCCATGGACGGGTGGATAGACCCCGCCACGGAGGCCGCACTCTCATCGACGATCGAGCCAAGTATCGACCTTACCCTTCACGAGAGCCATGATGCCGAATTGCCGGATTCTCCCCCGGCCACGGACTCCGACCGCCTGCGCCCGTGCCTATCGAGTCCGACTGGGCGCTGATCATGGAGTTCACCTCCGCGGATATCTTTCGGCCGTCGCCCTTCAGCGACATGCAGAACTCATTAAGGTCTCTCTCCCTGTCAGGAGAGTCCTGGCCGAACTATGTTTGGCAGGATTGGGATGCGGAGGACGAAGAAATTCGCCGCCCACCCACCACTCACTTAGTAGCCACTGTCGACGATTTGACCGACATGCTCGACTTCGACTCCAAAGACATCGATGGTATGGATGACGATGCAGGAGACGAACAGGAACCACTTCCCACAGGGCACTGGACGCCCACTTCATCATATGATGTATACATGGTGGACAACCCCAAAGGAAACGACGACGAGGAACGGAAGGACGCAGCGAAGGGTTGTCCCCTCGAGAAGCAGTCAAAGCAGTGGCGTAAGCACCGCTCCAAATCCCGCCTCGGCAGAAGCAGCGATCATATAAACCCAGCGATAGAGCAAGGCGAGCCAGCGGACGACAAACACGGCATTGAACCATCGTCCGACCACGGCAACACGGAGAATCAAACCGAACAACCCGACTCCGTCGAAGATAACAATCCGGATAACATCACACCAGACAGGCACCCGGAGCAACAGAATACCCATAAAAGGCTTGTTGCCACTGCGAGGAGTCTGAAAAAGCAGAAGCAAAGGCTCAGGACTACACAAGACACACTCAGAATCAGATGGAGTGAAGTACTCAACACTGCAGCGAAGTACGGCGGTAATCGCCATACCAAGAGCTACCCAAAGCGAAAGCTGCTACCTGAATTCGATGAGGAGGCCTTAGATCCCCCGCAATCAAAAAACAAAATGGCCATCCGGCCGGATAGACGTCCTCGTGGCCAACATAGAGCAGCAAACGACGCCGCACACAAGCCAGTACGCGACCCACATGAGGGCTCGCATCAAAAGTACGGCGCAATCAGACCCATCTACGGGCCACGCAAACGAGCTCCAATATGCAATGCAACACAACAAACATCCCAACACCACGGTACACCCAAATACAGGGGTGCCGCACACCCCCTATGTTTCACCGATGAGGTGCTGGACCACGAATTTCTAAAGGGATTCAAACCCGTAGACATAGAGGCGTACAATGGAACGACAGACCCTGGGGTTTGGATTATGGACTACATCCTCCATATCCACATGGCTCGAGGAGACGATCTCCACGCCATCAAGTACTTACCCCTCAAGCTCAAAGGGCCAGCTCGGCACTGGCTTAAAAGCCTCCCCGAAAACTCCATTGGTAGCTGGGAAGAGCTCGAAGACGCTTTTCGGGCAAATTTTCAAGGGACCTATGTCCGACCACCGGATGCAGACGATTTAAGTCATATAACTCAACAGCCCGGAGAGTCAGCCCGAAAGCTTTGGAACAAGTTTCTCACTAAAAAGAACCAAATAGTCGACTGTCCGGACGCCGAAGCCTTAGCAGCTTTCAAGCACAGCGTTCGAGACGAATGGCTCGCCAGACACCTCGGCCAAGAAAAGCCGAGAACAATGGTAGCATTAACAAGCCTCATGACCCGCTTTTGCACGGGCGAGGACAATTGGTTAGCCCGGTGCAGCACCAGCGACCCAAGTACATCCGAAGTCAGGGACAAAAAGGGAAACCACGACGCAGCAAAAACAAGCGCCGAAATAAAGAAGACAACCCGAAGAGTACGGCGGTAAACGCCGGATTGAGAAGCTCTCGGCCAGGTCAGCAAAAGCGGCCCTCCAAAGGCAACAAAGACGAACTGTCCAGCCTAAACAAGATTCTGGACCAAATATGTCAGATCCATAGCACCCTCGATAAACCTGCAAATCATACCCATAGAGAATGTTGGGTCTTCAAGCAGTCCGGCAAGCTCAACGCCGAACATAAGGGGCAGGATACAACAAGCGAAGACGAGGACGAGCCTCGCAAGCAAAGCACTGGGGAACAGAAGAAATTCCCACCAAAAGTCAAAATAGTAAACGTGTTACACGTGACAAAGGGGAGAAACAAAGCGGCACTCCTAGAGACACATGCCCCAGGGCCTATCACCGCGGAGTTCTGCCACTGGTCGTCCCAATCGATCACCTTCGACCATCGGGATTACTCGGCAAGTATCCGGCGTGCAGGATGGACTGCCTTGGTATTAGACCCGATAATTGACGGATACCACTTCACACGAGTCCTGATGGACGGCGACAGTAGTTTAAACCTGATATATCAGGACATAGTCCACAAAATGGGGATAGACCCAACAAAAATTAGCCATAGCAATACTACCTCTAAAGGAGTAATGCCAGGCCCAGAATCCCATTGCACGGGATCCCTGCTACTAGAGGTTATATTCGGCTTCCCCGATAACTTCCGCAGCGAACATTTAACCTTCCACATCGCTCCGTTCCAAAGTGGCCATCAAGCACTACTCGGACGCGAAGCTTTCGCTCGCTTTAACTCAATACTGCATTACGCTTCCCTCATGCTTAAGATGCCCGGTCCACGTGGCATCATTACAGTAAATGGAAATATTGAGCGCTCCTTGCGCGTGGAAGACAGTGCGGCTGCCTTGGCAGCCGCACACTAAACGGCCTCACCAACTAAAGCATCTGACATGTCATTAAGACCACGGACACGGTTGGACGAGTCCGGTGCAGCTATACGTAATCGATACAGGTTTGATGGCTATACCCCTATACAAGGGGCTCAACGCGCGCGCACAAGTGGCAATTAGGCTCAACTTTACTCATTTTGAACTATATATTGTTTATTTTAGTATAACTTACCTTTTGCACGGCAACTTTTCAATTAAGTTCCTCTCTTTTTCAGATGACCATCATGCTACACCCGTCCAGAATACGTCACAATGGAGACACAGGCGCAGACGTGCAGCAGGGACCCGTTCCAAGGATTCTTTTTAGATTAAGACCCGGCGTAAACCTTTTTTACTTTCTCTTGTTGATACACATCCCTCAGATTCTCAGTAAAATTGAGAAGGATGCTGACGTATTGGCATATGGCCACGTCAGAATATTGCACGTACCTGGACACCAGGGGCTTATTACAAAGGGCACTATTTAGGCCCGGTTTACATCATAAAGACCGAATACCTTAGGGAGTGTTCGGCGTCGCGAGTTTGGCCTTATATGCATCAGCTCCGAATCATGTCTTTGGTCAAATGTTGGGTTTGCCCGGCTCCTGTGTTTTGCTGCCTTACGTTCCGCTCTGTCGGCTAAGGCGGTACCAGGAGAACTACTGTGATTGTGCCCTGGTTCATCCGGACGAGCACCTTAGTAGAGAAAGCCGAAAACTGACTGTCATGATATAGCGTGAGACTGGTCAACCACTCGATGACCTAGCGGAATCTTCGGGATTCCTCCGCCTTAACGAAGGGCCGTTTCCCGGCCAGGCATGTACGCGCCCCGAATCCGGATGAGCGCGGAGCCACCAGGGGTTATATAGTGGCCCCACTATCAAACTCCTCTGGCTAAGTGAAAGTGTTAAAGCATTATAGTCTGGTTGCCTAGTTCGCTGCGCTATCACCTCCTTAATGGACCAAGACGTTGGATCAAGTGTGAACATGCGTCTTCTGCGAACACCCCCACACTATATGCGTGGGGGCTGAAGCCGACGACTGCCATCTTTCAGGTTATATACATATATACATAAACGGCCGCACAAGAGGCATCATAGCACTTTCGGGAAAAAGTATAAATACAACCTTGATAAATTCAATAAAACATTGTTTGTACAATGGGACTACATGTCACGGGAAAATAATATTCTTCGAGCACTGCGCCTCTATCGAACGAGCGCCTTCAAGGACTTCTTCAAAGTAGGGCTTGGCAGCCACTCGGCCTATGGCCGAACCCTGTGCCGCAACAGTGGTGGCCTCCATCTCCGCCCAGTATGTTTTGACACGGGCAAGGGCCATCCGCACACCTTCTATGCACGCTGATCTCTTTACAACATCGATGCCTGGCACAGCTTCAAGGAATTGTTGCACTAAGCTAAAGTAGCTACTCGGCCTTGGCCCTCCCGGCCACAGGTGATCCACAACGGACCTCATGGCAAGTCCGGACAACCTATGGAGCTCGGCCCAACTGGTCAATCGCTCATTCAGCAGCAGCGGACTGACTGGAGCATGAAACTGTGACCAGAACAGCTTCTCCACTTCGGGACCTTTCTGATCCTTGAAGTACTCGGCGGCATCAGCAGCCCTGGCAGCCAAATCCATGTACGGATCCGCAGAACTCCATAGCCGGTTCAGAGGAGCATACTTCGGATCTCTGAACTTAGTCCGCAACAAGAAGGGCTTCCCAGACACGATATCTGTAGCTTGATTCAGCTCCTCCTTCGTCGCTCTAATTTTGGAGCAGGCTTCCTTGGCAGCCACCCGGGCCTTCTCCAGGTCCGTCACTTTCGCCTGGTTTTCCTCTTCAAGAAGCCGGTAACTGTCAGCAGCATCTTTTAACTCCATGGCCATCTTGGCAATTTTTTCTATGCTCTCGCAATGTGTGGCCTGTTCGGCCCTTAACTCTTCGGCCGCCTGTAAAGAGGCCGCATTGCTACTCCTTTCTTGCTCCTTGGCTCGGGCAAGCTCCGCCCGAAGGGTCTCCACGGCGGCCACTCCATCTGCAGTCACAACATATTAAAAGATACTGGCATCATGCTGCTCTTATTATGTGACGATCACCAGAAAAATAACTCACCCCGTGCCTCGTCGAGCCGCTTGTTGACAAGCACGATGTCGGCATCTGCCGCATCCAGTTGCCGCTTTAGTTTGGCAAACCCATCAGTCTGGCTAGCCACTGGAGCTTCAACCACCTGCACATAAAGGCGGCCTGGTTATTATCTGGGACTATGATCCTCTATTTGCCGCCGTTCTCGACGACAACCAGAGTCTCAGGGCTACTATCTACACATGGCACATCTAAAAATGTGCGGTACTGTCAAAAATGTACAACATTTCACGTACCTCAAAACCCGTCAGTAGACTCATAAAGGCTTCATGCAACCCGCTTTCGGCGGACGAAATCCTTTCAATCACCGTACCCATCAATGTGCGGTGCTCTTCTGAGATAGCCGCTTGCTCCAGCAAATCCCTTAGTACGTCCGACCGCACACCAGACGGTGCCGGACTCTTTTGATTGCTCTCTTCGAGAGCCAGATACTGAGGACTTCGGGTGGCCATAGGATTACCTTCTGGCCTTGCCGGATCAGGAGAAGCCCTCCGCGACGACACCTCGGGGTCGCCCGCCTCGTGAGGCGGGGTGGCAGGGGGAGGCGTTTCGCTCTCCATCATCTCCGGAAGAAGATCCCCCGAAGACGAGCTCTGCTGAGAAGGGCTAAGATCCGAACTGCAAGATAAATGCTTCGATTATTTTCCTCAGAAATTGAGCAAGATATTTTCATTGTTGAATACCCTTTTACTTACAGCTTGGTAGAGGGCTGATCCTCGCGCGGACATTGTGCGGCAAGAGTACCCTCCGAGGCAGGTCCCTCTAGCGGAGATTTCTTCTCCCGTTTGGAAACCTTAGTTTCCGGATCTTCAGAGGTAGACCTCTTCCTTCCTGGGGAGAGAGAATGTCAGATTCTTCCCCTTGGTTATCCTCCCTCGTGGAGGCGCTCATTCCCTCGATCGGAATAGGTAGCGATGGAGGCCCGCTTTCGCCCTCTTTATTCCCCCTTCATCTTCCTTTGAGGGTACTAGACAAGGTGCTGGCTCGAGCATCTTTTCTAGCACCGGATTGTCCAAGCCTTCAGGAAGGGGGCCGAACACCAGATCATCTTCGCCTTTGTTATCCGGTCCTGGTCAAAGAGCGACTCTTCAGAATGATGTCATGATAAATAAAAGGACAGTGTGTTCGGCCATGGGATTACTTACTTGGGGAGCGGGGCAGTTGCAGCTCAGGCCCACGTCCTCGGTAGTGTCCGGACACTCTATTTGGGGTCCGAAGAACAATTTGTACATCTCCTCGTGCGTCATGCCGAGGAAATTCTGAATAGTGTGCGGTCCTTCCAGGTTGAATTCCCACATGCGGAGGGGCCGGCGTTTGCAAGGCTGGACTCGACAAACCAGCAAAACTTGCATTACCATAACCAGACTGAAATCTCCCTCAAAGAGATCTTGGATACGGCTCTACAGTATTGGCACGTCCTTGGCTGGACCCCAGCTCAGCCCCCCTGCTGATCCATGACATCAGTTATGGTGGAGGGCCTGAGCGAAAGGTGGGGGTAGCTACCCACTTGGCACATCGGGGAGCTGTGACGTAAAACCACTCCCGTTGACACAATTCGAACACCTGTGGAAAGGAACCCTTTGGCCATGGAGCATCATCAATTTTGCTTATTAGAGCACCTCCGCACGCCGCATACTACCCCTCGACCATCTTCGGCTTCACATCGAAGGTCTTGAGCCACAGGCCGAAGTGAGGGGTAATGCGGAGGAAGGCCTCACAAACGACAATAAATGACGAGATGTGAAGAAGGGAATCTGGGGCCAGATCGTGAAAATCCAGCCCGTAATAGAACATGAGACCCCTAACAAAGGGATCCAGAGCGAGGCCTAGTCCTCGAAGGAAGTGGGAGACGAACACAACGCTCTCATTGGGTTCGGGAGTAGGGACGACCTGCCCTCGGGCGGGCAGCCTATGCGAAATTTCGGCGCTCAGATATCTGGCCTCCCTCAACTTCTTGATGTCCTCCTGCGTGATGGAGGAAGGCATCCACCGGCCTTAAAGGCTGGATCCGAACATGATTGAAGGTCCGAAGCACCTAACCTGGGCTTTGGGTGATAGAACTCGAGGCGGGGGAAGGATTCGATTGAGCGCGGGAGGGAAAAAGAAAAAGCCTTGTCCCTTTATAAAGGGGATGAATATCAGGCGTCCTCCTCGTGGCCATTCTAGACTTACCTAAAATCTAGGAGTCATACCAACAGGCATGGTTGGGTTACCCACATTTGTATTGATGAGAATCCCGTGATAAGGGGAACACGATCTCTACTTTGACAAGATGTGTCAAGAAACCGCCTCGCGTTATGTGCGGGGCTGGTTAAAGAAAAACGGTTCGAATAATTACCGGGCCATGGCGTGATGTCATGCTGCCAAAACGTGTCAGCAGATTAGATTTGTGGAAATATTATTCTCTCTACGGTGGTATGTGGAACTTATTTTGCAGGGTCGGACACTATCCTTGTATTCAAACTCTTCTGTGGTGTATTCGAAGGAGGAACCCGCCTTGCAATGCCGAAGACAACACTCCGCGCCGGACTCATCGTCATTGAAGCCTAGTTCAGGGGCTGCAGAGGGAGTCCTGGATTAAGGGGTCTCCGGACAGCCGGACTATATCCTTTGGCCGGACTGTTGGACTATGAAGATACGAGATTGAAGACTTCGTCCTGTGTCCGAATGGGACTCTACTTGGCATGGAAGGCAAGCTAGGCAATACGGATATGCATACCTCCTCCTTTGTAACCGACCTTGTGTAACCCTAGCCTCCTCCGGTGTCTATATAAACCGGAGGGTTTTAGTACGTAGGACAACATACAATCATACCATAGGCTAGCTTCTAGGGTTTAGCCTCTCCGATCTCGTGGTAGATCAACTCTTGTACTGCTCATATTATCAAGAATAATCAAGCAGGACGTAGGGTTTTACCTCCATCAAGAGGGCCTGAACCTGGGTAAAACATCGTGTCCCCTGCCTCTTGTTACCATCCGCCTTATACGCATAGTTCGGGACCCCCTACCCGAGATCCGCCGGTTTTGACACCGACACAAGTGGTTGAACAATGGGTGCAGAAATGAAGGCTTTCTTGAGTGTTTCGAAGGCTTCTAAACAATCATCATCAAAAACAAAAGGAACATCCTTTTGCAAAAGATTTATAAGAGGCCTAGAAAGTCTTTGGTAAATCTCCTATAGAAACCAACATGACCTAGGAAACTACAAATACCTTTGATATCTTTAGGACATGGAATTTTCTCAATTGCATCAACCTTAGCTTTGTCCACTTCAATACCTCTTTCAGAAATTTTATGGCCCAAAATAATACCTTCATTAACCATAAAGTGGAACTTCTCCCAAGACAAGATTCATTTGCTCTCATCTCTACAAAACTGAATCAAGATTGCTTAAACAATCATCAAAATACTTCCTATAAAAAGAGAAGTCATCCATGAAAACCTCTACAATCTTTTCATAAAAACCAGAGAATATAGCAGTCATACATCTTTGAAAGGTGGCACACTACTAGGAAAAGGCCTACTAGTGGCGCACCAGTTTTGCCTACTAATGGCGCACTACTGGTGCGCCACTAGTACCACGCCACTAGTATTTTTTACTAATGGCGCCCCACTAGTGCGCCATTAGTATCTGGTATACTAATGGCGCACCACGCCGTGCGCCATTAGTATAGACCACCATGCGCCATTAGTATGCCTCCCAGGGGGCCATATTTACCCACGCGCTTAGGCATACTAATGGCGCACTGTGGGGTGATGCGCCATTAGTATCCTTTGGCATACTAATGGCGCACTGTGTAGTGATGCGCCATTAGTATCCTTTGGCATACTAATGGCGCACTTTGGGGTGATGCGCCATTAGTATGAATATTAGGTTTTATTTTTTTACTTTTCTGATTTTTGCACAGGTTACAAAATATATTATTGGACAGAATATAGACAGCAGCACACAGCAACAGCAGATTCATCGAATACAACGAAGATTAGTCTCTGAATACAATTCATCATATTAGTCTTCGAATTCAAAAGACCAAACAAAGATAAAACATTACAAGTCTCGAGACCGCGAGTAGCGAGTTTGTCTTTACATTACAAGTCGATATCGATCATGTAAACTACCATCACATAGAAGAGAGCTGCGGTCATCACGATGAGCATCATCGCGATGAAACTGGTCTTCATCCGGTTCCTCCAACGCTCCCTCCTCTCTCCCGCTAGATAGCAGGCGTATCTAGATTCCGCCTCCGCCCTAGTGGTGTACCCTTTGTAACTGTTACCGCTGAAACGGTGAACCTGTCTCCGACACTCCTCCCAGTCGTCGTAGACTCCGGGAACCTTACCCTTGTACACGACATACGACGGCATCTCTATGCACAAGCCAAACAATAGACAATACATCAGCAATATATAAGTATGCAACAAAAGGATCGGAAGAGAAAAGCAAGACATTAATATCATGATTCATGGTCCTACTAATAAATAGCATCGATTACATCTAAGTTGAACGACTGTCCAAACCAAAGAGATATACAATTCATTGAAGTTTAATTACAACATTAGCCAATCAATGTTTCAGAACTACACATAGCATCACTACTTTCGACTCGACTCATGGGACCGGAGCGTGGATGAAGCCACCGTCTGTCGTGATGCTCATGAAATCGCGGGCGTTGTCAGCCTGCATTTGTAGCGTTGTGTCTATCTCACTATTGGACGGTTGATATCTGAGGTAGAACTGCCCCGAGGTATGAAGGACATCTTGATGGATGATTTCCGCTAACTCTGACTGGATGCGAAAGAATTCTTGTCGGATGTCCGCGTCCTGGATTTCCGACAAGCTCGCGGCCCAATCTTTGAGATTATCTGGTAGCAGAAGGTGATGATGGTCCCGTACGATCACCTGCATGTGATGGAGGGCGTAGTAGGCATCCTTCTGACCGCCAGGCGGATGCTTGACGCAGCAGAACTTAGTATTGTGGGCGAACACGTGCCTACCGTACCTATGAACTGACCTGGTGAAGGTGCCTCCAGATTTGTTGTAGCCTGGGAGAACATCATCAAGAACTTTCTTGATATTTGTGTAGTCTATCTTGGAGTCACGGTTCGGGTCGAAATACGTGGCCATGGAATATTTCGGGCTTAAGAGGATGAGTGTGCAATGTGTGTCACTGCACAGAACACGGAATGTTAGAAAAAAAGAACGATTGAAATCTAAGAAATCATTTGTTTCGGGGCGGTTAAGGGATGACTTACTCAGGAAAGTAAGACACGAGGAAGTTATCCTTATCTGGGTTTGTCAGAATGACGCCTTCGAGGTGTGAACTCACGACTTGGCGATCCCCAGCGCTGCCCAAGAGCTTGGCACGCATGTAGAAGGGGTCGACTATCATGATGTCTGGGGTCTTGTCTCTAATGATCCGCATCTCCATACTCAGCGAAAACAGCCGAACAAAGGTGTAGTGCAGCGGATGAAGGTTAAACATAGCAAAGATGTCATCAAAACGCAGGACGATCGTACCCCCGATGGCGCCATCCACAAAGCCCTTGCCCTCTGGCACCTTGGCCATGAAAACCGAGTATGCCACATCATTCTCTCTGAGACGCCGCTTCTCCAAAGAAAGAACACTGTCATGCAGACTCCGCATAGCACCGGTTGCAGCATTGAGCATATTTGTCGGTAGCATCGCCCTACCCGCCACATGCACCCTCCTCGAGATATCCTTAGGTGAAGGTGGCCCGTCCTGAGCTCGGATCGTACTTGGTGCCGGCTGGCTCGCACCGGCGCCCTTTTTAGCCTTTCGTTTCCGTCCCTTCTTCTTGATCTGCTATAATGGGACCGAGTTCTGCTCACAGACCGCCTTCTTGAGCATGTTGGGTCTGATAATATTTGGCACCTCAGCTATCTGAGGCTCGATGAAGGCGGCAGCTGGAGGCATCTCCTGAGAACTGAACGCCAGACGACGCTTGTTGCAATTGGGTTTCTCCGCCGTACCAGCTAGATCGCGGTCGTCTTGGTTGGGTTCTTGAGAAGGAGGCCCCCAGAACTCGTCACCGTACCCATGTTCAGCAAAGTACTTATCGACGTTGGTAAATGTACCTTCGTCGTTGTCGTCATCGTCTGGATCCTATGCCATATGCATGTTCGGATCCTGTGCCATAGGGATGTCCGGCATGTCCGGTAGCATTGCGGCGTTCTTGCCATGGCTTGGCGCCGGCACGACTGGCGGTCTTGTCTGTGGGGTGGTGTCGCCCACCCCCAAACGAATGTGGCTCTTCGGCCAAAGTAGGGGCCAGCTTACGCAGGCGCTGAGGGTCATCTCTTCTTCTTCATCGGCCCCAGCGGGTCGAATCGGAGGTAACAGCTCGTCGCAGCCTGGCAGCACCCGAACCACTTCAACCCTATACACTGTGGGTGGCATCAGATTACCGTGGAACACGGGGTTGCCCGGTTGAACGATTCTGCCCTTGGCGACATCGACCAACTCGCCGCCCACGAAGTGCAGGAGAGTGCAAGGAACGTCGGCGGCGCCCTGCGAAAACATGTAGGGCGTCAGGGATGCCCAGTCAAAGGCAAGGAGATGAAGTCATCGGCCGAGAGGCTTAGTTACCGTGATGCCATCGAGCTCGGCTAATGTCGAGGCACCGCCAACGGCGGGCGTGCAATTGACGGAGGGGCCGCTTGCTGGCGAGGTGCCGGCCGGCATACACCCGGGTGCATTAAGCTCCAATGCCCGTGCCAGTGCCGGAGACACGAATACCGCCTTCGCCGAAGACACCAATGGTGCCGCCGGAGACACCAATGGCGCCGCCTACGTGTTGTGCGAGTTGCTGGCCATGAAGCTGGGAACCGGGGGAGGCCCCTGTTGGCTGCCCACAATCCACGTCGTCAGCCGATGAATCAACGTAGGCACCATGGCGTTGAGCGTCGTTCCCAGTTGTTGTTGCACTTGCTCTTGGACAATCTTCGGAATCCGCGCCACTTCTGCCTTGAGTGCTTCAACCTCGCGCGACTGGCTTTCCGAGTTGGTCTTTTTCTCCTTTCGCCCACCAGCGGTATAGTATGACGACCATTTTGTGGACAAGCCTTTGCCGGCCACACGACTAGCTGACGTCGGCTAACTGAGCTTATCCTTGTTTTTCATTACATTCAACGCCCTATTTAAAGGGGTATCGAAAGGGGAGCTCTGAGACGACCCCGCGCTACTGTAACGCCCCGAGACCGATGTGCCAGGTGTCGTTCAGTTATTCGCTATTGTTGCCTTGTCATTGCTTGCGTGCATGCATTGCATATCATATCATCATGCGCATTTCATTTGCATACGTGTTCGTCTCATGCATCCGAGCTTTTTCCCCGTTGTCCATTTTGCATTCCGGCGCTTCGTTCTCCTCCGGTGGTCATTTCTACCTTTCTTTCATGTGTGGGGATTAAACATTTCCGGATTGGACCTAGACTTGCCAAGCGGCCTTGGTTTACTACCGGTAGACCGTCTGTCAAGTTTCGTACCATTTGGACTTCGTTTGATACTCCTACGGTTAACCGAGGGACCGAAAAGGCCTCATGTGTGTTGCAGCCCAACACCCCTCCAATTTGGCCGAAAACCCACCCAAATCTGCTCCATCATCTCGGTCGTTCGATCACGATCGCGTGGCTGAAAACCGCACCTCATTTGGACTCTCCTAGCTCCCTCTATCTATAAAAGAGCACCCCTCCCCGAAATTTCGGATCATTTCACGGACGAAACCCTAGCTTCTTCCCACTCCGCCGCCGGACATGTCCGCGCCCGCCGGACGCATCCAGCCTCCACCTCACCCTGGCGAATCAGAGCACGCCAAATCGCCGCCCCACCCCTCTCCTCCAACTAGGCCACGCCACTTGGCACCGTCCGCGCCTCCCACCGCGCTGCCAGGCCCGAGGTGCCCAGATCCGGCCCTCCCCGGCCCGGATCCGCCGCCGCCTGAGGCTCCCGCCTCCCCGCGCCTGCTTCGCCGCACCCAGGCCGCGCCAGAGCGCCGCGCCGCCCACGCCGGAGCACTGCGCCGCCGCCTCTCCGATCCTCGTCGCCGGCGCCGACCATCGCCGCCGAGCCCGCACGCCACCGCGGCTCCTGCTCGGGATCCGCCCCGCGCTGCCGGAGCTCACCCACCGGAGCAGCCGCGCCTGCGGCCATCTTCCTCCGCAATGCCCGGATCCACGCGTCCCCTGCCGCCTCGTCGGACCTCGCTCTCCCCGCCGGAATCTTCCAGCGCCGCCGCCGCCATGGATCGGGAGGAGCCCGATCCAGCCGCTACCTCCCCGGCTCCGTTGACCTGCCGCGTGGGCCGCGCCCGAGTCCGGCCCAGCGAGCACCTCTGCCTCCTTCCACGTGGGCCACCTCCTCCGCCCCGCGGCCCAGCTTCCCCGGCCCAACACAGCCGCCTGCCGGCCTGCTTCCCCTCCAGCCGGGCCAAGCCCATGGGTGAGCCACCCCCCAGTGCCCCACCTTATTTTTTCCCTTCCTGCTGTTGGGCTTGCCCCAGATTCGGCCCATAGTATTTTTTTCCCTGGCAACGATTTTGTCCAATTATCCAGAGATTGACAGTTTTGCAGATTAGTCCCCCTAGTTCATGCATTTAATAACTCACTAACCGTCCATCGGGTCAAAATGTTTTATATATGAAACTTGCTCAGAATTTTGTGTAGATTAATAATATCCAACTTTCATCCTTGGTTAAAATGTCTAAAATGATGTTTGATTAAATTTGCTCCTATGCCATGTTAAAATGATTTAATTCATAACTAATTAACCGTAACTCGGGTTTTAATAAACTTTATATGTAATTGGGGTAGAAAAATGTCTAGTTTAACATGGTGCACTCATCTTGCATGTTTAACAACTCTAAAATAATGTTTAGGGCAGAACAGTACCAAACCTTAAATTATGCATATGAGGATTTCCGGAATTGTTGTTCGTTGTTCTGGCCTCATTTAAATTTGCCTAGATAGGTAGTTTTCATTTGCTTCACCCTCTTGCCATGTTAATCAACATTTAATATTGTTAGGTACATAAACGAGAGAGAACTAAATAATTGATGTGGTGTTTTGTCAATATGCATCCCGATGCATATTGAGCTCCACTTAATTTGTAGGATTGCTTGTGCACTTTGCCATGTCATGCTTCATTAACCCGGACATGCATCATACTTGATTGTGCACCATGCCATGATTATGTGATGGTTGTTTACTATGTTGTTTGCTTCTTTCCGGTGTTGCTTCTTCGGGTTGGTTCCGATAACGTCGAGTTTGTGAGGACCCATTCGTCTACGTCCGTTTGTCTGCTTCATGGACTCGTTCTTCTTCCTTGCGGGATTTCAGGCAAGATGATCGTACCCTCGAAATCACTACTATCTTCGATTTGCTAGATGCTCGCTCTTTTGCTATGCCAATGCTATGATGCCTACCATTTGCTTGTCAGCCTCCCAAATTGCCATGTTAAACCTCTAACCCACCATGTCCTAGCAAACCATTGATTGGCTATGTTACCGCTTTGCTCAGCCCCTCTTATAGTGTTGCTAGTTGCAGGTGAAGATTTGGAGGCCGTTCCTTGTTGGAACATTTACTTACTTGTTGGGATATCACAATATATCTTATTTAATTAATGCATCTATATACTTGGTAAAGGGTGGAAGGCTCGGCCTTATGCCTGGTGTTTTGTTCCACTCTTGCCGCCCTAGTTTCCGTCATATCGGTGTTATGTTCCCGGATTTTGCGTCCCTTACGCGGTTGGGCTATAATGGGAACCCCTTGACAGTTCGCCTTAAGTAAAGCTTCTCCAGCAATGCCCAACATTGGTTTTACCATTCGCCACCTAGCCTTTTCTTTCCCTTGGGTTCTGCAGACTCAAGGGTCATCATTATTTTAACCCCCCCGGGCCAGTGCTCCTCTGAGTGTTGGTCCAAACTAGAGCCCCTTGCAGTGCCACCTCGGGGAAACTCGAGGGCTGGTTTTAGTTGTACGGACTGCTCATCTGAGTGTGCCCTGAGAAAGAGATATGTGCAGCTCCTATCGGGATTTGTCGGCACATTCGGGCGGTGTTGCTGGTTTAGTTTTACCCTGTCGAAATGTCTTGTTGTACCGGGATACCGAGTCTGATCGGAATGTCTCGGGTGGAGGTCTATTCCTTCGTTGACCGTCACAGCTTGTGATGGGCTAAGTTTTTTTTTCGATTGGGAACTGTAGGGAAAAAACCCCCACAACATATCAAAACTTTATTAAAAGGCAGAATAATTACAAGTGTGATGGGCTAAGTTGGGACACCCCTGCAGGGATTTGAACTTTTGAAAGCCGTGCCCGCGGTTATGGGCAGATGGAAATTTGTTAACGTCCATTTGTATAAAACCTGAACTTGACCTTAATTAAAATGAATCAACCGCGTGTGTAACCGTGATGGTCTCTTTCCGGCAGAGTCCGGGAAGTGAACACGTTTGTTGGAGTTATGCTTGACGTAGGTAGTCCAGGATCATTTCTTGATCATACTTTTATCAACCGTGCTTTGCCTTCTCTTCTCGCTCTCATTTGCGTATGTTAGCCACCATATATGCTAGTCGCTTGCTGCAGCTCCACCTCATACCTTTTACCTTACCCATAAGCTTAAATAGTCTTGATCGCGAGGGTGCGAGATTGCTGAGTCCCTGTGGCTCACAGATACTTCTAAAACTAGTTTGCAGGTGCCGATGAGTCCATGCAGATGACGCAACCCAGCTCAGGAGGAGCTCGTTGAAGATCCCGTCCTTTGTGTTGTTTCGTTCTAGTTGATTAGTAGTGGAGCCCAGTTGGGGTCGATCAGGGACCTTTGTCACATTTGGGGTTCTTCTTTTATTCTGGTTCCGTAGTCAGACCATGAGTGTATTTGGATGATGTAATGTTTATTCATGTATTTGTGTGAAGTGGCGATTGTAAGCCAACTATGTATCTCTATTCCCTTATTGTATTACATGGGTTGTGTGAAGATTACCTCACTTGCGACATTGCTTTCAATGCGGTTATGCCTCTAAGTCGTGCTTCGACACGTAGGAGATATAGCCGCATCGAGGGTGTTACAAGTTGGTAATCAGAGCCTTCCCCGACCTTAGGAGCCCCCATTGCTTGATCGTTTTTAGCGGCCGAGTTGTGTCTAGAAAAATGTTTTGAGTCAATTAGGAATTATATATCGGAGAGTTTAGGAATTCTTTTTACTTCCCAGTCTCCTCATCGCTCTGGTAAGGCATCCTGACGTAGAGTTTTGACTCTTCTCTTCTCAAATTTCACTTAAAAAAAATTTAGGATCACGCGGGTATCTTGGAATCGTTCCGATGGTTTTATGATGAGAACATTGTCTTGGTGCCTCCTGTCAGGGGTTTTGTGGAAGTGTCCCGGGGAGTTGAGCTATGAGGTGTTGTCCTCATAATTTTATCATTGCAGTTCTGGAATACCTGAGTTTAGTACGCCGACATCGAAAATCTCCTTTATGCAGTTCGTTGGTCAGATAACCTCGACGCCACCCAGTACTGGGGTGGGAGTTTGGGAGTATTGCCATAACTTGTATAACGGATGCTTTTCGAAGGTTGAGGTAGACGATTTTCGAAGGTTTCTTGGTTATGTGTTGAAGGATGGATACAGCTGGATGTAGGATTTGCTAGTTTGGGTGAGATATTATGCTTCCCCTGTATCCCCAACACCTGATTGCATAACCGGAAAGGTTCGGGAGTTTATAAGTGGGAATTCAAGTAGCTCTTAGGATATCTTTCTGACGGATATATGATATGAAATTGGGGTTCGACGTCTAGTGGTCCGACTATTCAAGGTCGGTTTTACAGTGGTCACGTTGTGTCTTAAAGAGTCCTTGGCTATGCCGACTCGGGGACGCTTCGTATGTCATGTGCACTGCCTTATACATGATGGTGCTGCACGATCGAGCCCGTGTAGGTCCCACCACGAAAACTTCGGACGAAATCTCTATCATATGTTTGTTCCGGCTTATTTCGCAAGCCAATCCTTTGTTTTGTTTCAGTTGTGGTATTTGAGTTGCTTCAATGTCAAGTGTTGATTCCATACCTTCCCCAAATGATGTTCTCATATTCCTATGTGGATACCAATCCTTCTTGATAATCGAGATTGTCATGTCAATCCTCTTCTCAACCGGTGTGCTTCTCCTCAAGTGGATCCGACCATTTCAACTTCTGCAAGATCAATTATCAGTTCTTCTCAATGGTGTTTGTTTCATCCGCTCCAAGTTGCCTTTATTTTTCCCACCCTCCCTCCCTTTGTTTTCTTCAAGGATTCAGATTTCTTAATCAAGTATCCTTTTATTCGTGTGAGGTCTCTCCATTCTTTTCTACCAATGTTCTTATCCGGTGATTCTCATGATGATACTAACAAAGCGTCTAGTTCATCATTCTTCTTTCTTTTATCTTCTCCGGTGGAACCAAGTCAAGCTTTGCGGATCATATCCTTTTTCCTCGTTTCAAATACCTTCTCATGCGGGTGCAATTCTTAGTCATTCACTTCTCGCTATTCATTTGTTCCGGAGTGCTGATAATATCTAAGAGGATTTGTGTCTCCATTATCATTCCGTCCAAGACATTTTGAGGTTGTTATCTCTTTCATCCATTTTACTTAACCGGTGCAATCTATCTTTTAATCATTCAACGGTGTTTCTTTTGAGTGGGCCCTAACCCACATGTCTTTTCCCAGGATCTTACCTGACTCTTCTTATTTCCCGGAGCTATCCTAAATTCCTTTTAAAGTTTGACGTAAGAATGAGTTATCATCAGTCATATGTATTTCTCTAAGATCTTTCAAATTCTTTTCATAGTTGACTCAACCTCTTCGCTTTTGATCCTCCCGGAGTGTCTAAATTATTCATGGTGGTGTTTCTCATCGTCATTCCCTGCATTTGAAGACCGAAGAAGAGTTTTCCCTTGAATATTGGTCCGTTCTCTTCAAGATTCGTGATTCTAGCTTGTTGCCATCCTCTCATAATTGTTTTTTATTGTGAGAATTCTTTTCACCTATCCGGAGCAATTCAAGAGTCTTCTCAGTTTGGTATCCGGAGTCCATCAAATTCAGGTTTATTCATTCTCAGCTTTCAGCTCTCGCTCTTCAATCTTACCGGTGCATCGTTCAAGTGATCTCTAATCAGTTCGTGATCCCTTCGTTCTCATGTATCTAGATTGTCTCAAGTATCTTCCTTCATTTCACAAGTCTTAACGGTGGTTCGCTCAAGATTTCTATTCCTTTGTTATTGTATTGATTCAGTCGTTATTTCTATCCTACCGGTGGTTCATTCAATATTTTCCCAAGTTGGCGCAATATCTATTTTAATATTTTCTATGAGAATAAGTAATATGTCAAATCCGTTGATTGTCATCAATTTAATTGATGAAGGATGAGCATAATGTAATTCTTATTCTTGTTTCATCGAGTTTGTTCAATTCCGGTTTTTTTTCCGGAGTGACTCATCATACTAATTCTTGGTTTCAAGTGCTCATCTTTCTTTTCCCGGAGATCCAAGCTCTCGCAATTATATCACCATGAAGCTCCATCTAAATCATCGCAAGGTTTCACCTTGTACTTTCAACTTCTCTTTCTTTCGTTTGATCATTCTTTTCTTACCGGAGTCTTCACGGAGCTTCTACATGATGGCTCAGCTATGATTTAATTCATTCTCGAAGGGTTCATCAAGATTCTTTTCAGACGAGCTCAAGCATTCTTCTTCTTGTAATCCGGAGTGCAATTCTTTCAACCGTATCATTGGAGGTGGTTTTACATCATTCTTGATAATTTGAGTTCATGATTCACATGTTATTGAGAATGAGGTATTTTAAATCCACCAATCTCTTCGTTGGAGTTATCTGGTGTCATGCTTCACCTATAGCCTTCCCTAAGGATTGTTGCTAATTTTGGTGCTTATAAATGATCCAATTTCTTCACTTTTCCTTTCCGGTGCGATATAGTTTCCCGTCTCCTTGTTCTTACCAATCGAATTCTTTCCCGTGAGTGGTAGGTTTTCATCTCTTAATTTGAGATGTATTCCATAAGCCCACATCAAGCTTATCCTTTCGTTGTTGGTTTTTTTCCAACAACTCCGTTCTAGCATTTGTTGTAACCGTGCTCTCTCAAGATCTTGTTTCCCTTCGTTCCGGAGACATTGTGATGTTGCTCTCCTCAACCCATCTTCTCGGATGGTCAGGACCATGTTTTGATCGTGCTTATCCTTTTAACCGGAGTGTTGTGTCCCTTTTGCTCAAGCTCTTTCATTTTACCAAGTTTTTCATCTCTTTTAAACCGGAGTGCTGTCCGAGATCTTTCTTACCCCTTGTTTCAATTCATTCAATAGTTACGGAGGTAGTGTATTGTGATTTCATCAAGTATCTTCTCATCTTATCAAGTTACTATTCAATCCCTTTTCTTTTCAACCGGAGTGCTGCCCGAATTTTGGTTTTTCCTTGATCCCCTTCCTTAACCGGAGTGTTTTTCTATATATATCTTCCCTTCAACCTCAAGGTTTCGCAATGCTCTTTGTCCCTCGTTTCTAACGGAGTGTTTTTCGACCTTGTTCACCTTCATTGTATCCTTTTCTCAAATTTGTTCAACCTCGCAAGGTTCTTTGGTTTCACTCGTTTGTCAAAGAAGCAACTTAGTTTTACCTCTTCTCTTTCTCTTCCGTTTTCCCTCCGGTGCCAATCTTGATCTCGGGACGAGATCCTCTCGTAGTGGTGGAGTGTTGTAACGCCCCGAGACCGATGTGCCAGGTGTCGTTTAGTTATTCACTGTTGTTGCCTTGTCATTGCTTGCGTGTCATGCATTGCATATCATATCATCATGCGCATTTCATTTGCATACGTGTTCGTCTCATGCATCCGAGCTTTTTCCCTGTTGTCCGTTTTGCATTCCGGCGCTTCGTTCTCCTCCGGTGGTCATTTCTACCTTTCTTTTGTGTGTGGGGATTAAACATTTCCGGATTGGACCGAGGCTTGCCAAGCGGCCTTGGTTTACTACCGGTAGACCGTCTGTCAAGTCTCGTACCATTTGGACTTCGTTTGACACTCCTACGGTTAACCGAGGGACCGAAAAGGCCTCGTGTTTGTTGCAGCCCAACACCCCTCCAATTTGGCCCAAAACCCACCCAACTCTGCTCCATCATCTCAGTCGTTCGATCACGATCGCGTGGCCGAAAACCGCACCTCATTTGGACTCTCCTAGCTCCCTCTATCTATAAAAGAGCACCCCTCCCCGAAATTTCGGATCATTTTGCGGACGAAACCCTAGCTTCTTCCCACTCCGCCGCCGGACATGTCCGCGCCCGCCGGACCCGTCCAGCCTCCACCTCACCCCGGCGAATCAGAGCACGCCACATCGCCGCGCCGCCCCTCTCCTCCAACCAGGCCACGCCACTTGGCACCGCCCGCGCCTCCCACCGCGCCGCCGGGCCCGAGGCGCCCAGATCCGGCCCTCCCCGGCCCGAATCCGCCGCCGCCTGAGGCTCCCGCCTCCCCGCACCTGCTTCGCCGCGCCCAGGCCGCGCCGGAGCACCGCGCCGCCCACGCCGGAGCACTGCGCCGCCGCCTCTCCGATCCTCGTCGCCGGCGCCGACCATCGCCGCCGAGCCCGCACGCCACCGCGGCTCCTGCTCGGGATCCGCCCCATGCTGCCGGAGCTCACCCACCGGAGCAGCCGCGCCCGCGGCCATCTTCCTCCGCAACGCCCGGATCCGCGCATCCCCTGCCGCCTCGTCGGACCTCTCTCTCCCCGTCGGAATCTTCCAGCGCCGCCGCCGCCATGGATCGGGAGGAGCCCGATCCAGCCGCTCCCTCCCCGGCTCCGTTGTCCTGTCGCGTGGGCCGCGCCCGAGTCCGGCCTAGTGAGCGCCTCTGCCTCCTTCCGCGTGGGCCACCTCCTCCGCCCCGCGGCCCAGCTTCCCCGGCCCAACGCAGCCGCCTGCCGGCCTGCTTCCCCTCCAGCCGGGCCAAGCCCATGGGTGAGCCACCCCCAGCGCCCCACCTTATTTTTTCCCTTCCTGCTGTTGGGCTTGCCCCAGATTCGGCCCATAGTATTTTTTTCCCTAGCTGCGATTTTGTCCAATTATCCAGAGATTGACAGTTTTGCAGATTAGTCCCCCTAGTTCATGCATTTAATAACTCACTAACTGTGCATCGGGTTAAAATGTTTTATATATGAAACTTGCTCAGAATTTTGTGTAGATTAATAATATCCAACTTTCATCCTTGGTTAAAATTTCTAAAATGATGGTTGATTAAATTTGCTCCTATGCCATGTTAAAATGATTTAATTCATAACTAATTAACCGTAACTCGGATTTTAATAAACTTTATATGTAATTGGGGTAGAAAAATGTCTAGTTTAACATGGTGCACTCATCTTGCATGTTTAACAACTCTAAAATAATGTTTAGGGCAGAACAGTACCAAACCTTAAATTATGCATATGAGGATTTTGGGAATTGTTGTTCGTTGTTCTGGCCTCATTTAAATTTGCCTAGATAGGTAGTTTTCATTTGCTTCACCCCCTTGCCATGTTAATCAACATTTAATATTGTTGGGTACATAAACGAGAGAGAACTAAATAATTGATGTGGTGTTTTGTCAATATGCATCCCGATGCATATTGAGCTCCACTTAATTTGTAGGATTGCTTGTGCACTTTGCCATGTCATGCTTCATTAACCCGGACATGCATCATACTTGATTGTGCACCATGCCATCATTATGTGATGGTTGTTTACTATGTTGTTTGCTTCTTTCCGGTGTTGCTTCTTCGGGTTGGTTCCGATAACGTCGAGTTTGTGAGGACCCGTTCGTCTACGTCTGTTTGTCAACTTCATGGACTCGTTCTTCTTCCTTGCGGGATTTCAGGCAAGATGATCATACCCTCGAAATCACTACTATATTCGCTTTGCTAGATGCTCGCTCTTTTGCTATGCCAATGCTACGATGCCTACCATTTGCTTGTCAGCCTCCCAAATTGCCATGTTAAACCTCTAACCCACCATGTCCTAGCAAACCATTGATTGGCTATGTTACCGCTTTGCTTAGCCCCTCTTATAGCGTTGCTAGTTGCAGGTGAAGATTTGGAGGCCCTTCCTTGTTGGAACATTTACTTACTTGTTGGGATATCACAATATATCTTATTTAATTAATGCATCTATATACTTGGTAAAGGGTGGAAGGTTCGGCCTTATGCCTGGTGTTTTGTTCCACTCTTGCCGCCCTAGTTTCCGTCATATCGGTGTTATGTTCCCGGATTTTGCGTCCCTTACGCGGTTGGGCTATAATGGGAACCCCTTGGCAGTTCACCTTAAGTAAAGCTTCTCCAGCAATGCCCAACATTGGTTTTACCATTCGCCACCTAGCCTTTTCTTTCCCTTGGGTTCTGCAGACTCAAGGGTCATCATTATTTTAACCCCCCGGGCCAGTGCTCCTCTGAGTGTTGGTCCAAACTAGAGCCCCTTGCAGCGCCACCTCGGGGAAACTCGAGGGCTGGTTTTAGTTGTACGGACTGCTCATCTGAGTGTGCCCTGAGAAAGAGATATGTGCAGCTCCTATCGGGATTTGTCGGCACATTCGGGCGGTGTTGCTGGTTCAGTTTTACCCTGTCGAAATGTCTTGTTGTACCGGGATACCGAGTCTGATCGGAATGTCTCGGGTGGAGGTCTATTCCTTCGTTGACCGTGAGAGCTTTTGATGGGCTAAGTTGGGACACCCCTGTAGGGATTTGAACTTTCGAAAGCCGTGCCCGCGGTTATGGGCAGATGGAAATTTGTTAACGTCCGGTTGTAGAAAACCTGAACTTGACCTTAATTAAAATGAATCAACCGCATGCGTAACCGTGATGGTCTCTTTTCGGCAGAGTCCGGGAAGTGAACACGGTTGTTGGAGTTATGCTTGACGTAGGTAGTCCAGGATCACTTCTTGATCATACTTTTATCGACCGTGTTTTGCCTTCTCTTCTCGCTCTCATTTGCGTATGTTAGACACCATATATGCTAGTCGCTTGCTGCAGCTCCACCTCATACCTTTTATCTTACCCATAAGCTTAAATAGTCTTGATCGCGAGGGTGCGAGATTGCTGAGTCCCTGTGGCTCACAGATACTTCCAAAACCAGTTTGCAGGTGCCGATGAGTCCGTGCAGATGATGCAACCCAGCTCAGGAGGAGCTCGTTGAAGATCCTGTCTTTTGTGTTGTTTCGTTCTAGTTGATCATTAGTGGAGCCCAGTTGGGGTTGATCGGGGACCTTTGTCGCATTTGGGGTTCTTCTTTTATTTTGGTTCCGTAGTCGGACCATGAGTGTATTTGGATGATGTAATGTTTATTCATGTATTTGTGTGAAGTGGCGATTGTAAGCCAACTATGTATCTCTATTCCCTTATTGTATTACATGGGTTGTGTGAAGATTACCTCACTTGCGACATTGCTTTCAATGCGGTTATGCCTCTAAGTCGTGCTTCGACACGTAGGAGATATAGCCGCATCGAGGGTGTTACAACTACTGCTTTCATTGTCCTGCGGAAGGGATGTGAACCATTTAGAAATATTGGGGATAAATTAGAATGCAACCATATGGAGCTAATTACGCGGGGGTGTATTCCTTACCAGAACAAGCTCAAGCGCCTTGGTCTTCGGATCCGTGGTAAGCTCCTTTATTACCGGGTCCTCCTTGTACCGGGCCCTGAGAAAGTTCCCGGTCTGCTTGTCACGGTATTTCTCGAAGCGGGGCGGTAGGCCTTGCTCGGCACGCTCCGCGTCCTCCTTGTCCCATCTAGGCGCTGCCACTCTCTAACCGCCGGGACCGAGTTAGTGGACCCTTAAGTTCAACTTCCGCATTTCTTTCCCCCATTGACCTGTTTCGGAGGTTGCGCTGCTTTCACACTTGATCTTGAACTCCTTGTAGTCATCTTCGCTCATCAAAGGATGTTTTGCCTTGATCTTCTCATAACTATCACCTTTTTCAATCATTGCCTTCACCGTGTTTTCCAAGTAGACAGGGCCGTGCTCATCCTCGTGAGGGTGGCACCGTTCACTTTATTCCCTGAGAGGCGTGTGTTTGCAAACTCAGCGGGGAACTTGTATCGTTCGTGCAGCTTCATGAAGAGGAGGCTGCGCAAATTCCCTCAGTCCTTATGCCTTAGGTTCTCGGTGTTGATCGAGACGGTGCTCCAGAGAATGCACCCGAGCTGAACCGAGTACCCCTTGATTACGTGTTTGGGCGCCGTCGGATGCCTGTTGGAGTTCACTTCAGTAAATTCCTCCCTGACAGTGCCGAGCATGCTCGGGCGCCAGTCCTTCCGTTGCCTCTTCGGTTGGCTGCCATCTGTGCGTGCGCCGCCATCATTAGTGGTGGCATCCGTGGCGCCATCATCAGTGGTGTCATCCCCGACGCCACTAGGGGTTGTGTAGTCAGGATCGGTGTCTTCCGCGGCGTCCTCATAGCGGTGAGGTTCTTCCTCCAACTCCTGGGACAGCTCCTAGAATTGCTTGCCACCCAAACCGCCAGCCTCATCGTTGTGGGCCATGTTTCGCTCTAAATAGGAAAAAAGTTTGGTCAAAAAGTTGGTTATTGTCAAGGAACAAGATCATGGTCTCATTATTTAGGGTTTTTCGACACCGAGGCATCCTAAAAGCTAAGCGTTTATCATTTAGGGTTTGTCGACGCCGAGGCACCCTAAAAGCCTAAGCGTACATCATTTAGGTTCTCATCGACACCGAGGCACCCTATAGAAGCCAAGTTAAGTTTTCATCATTTAGGGTTTATCGATGCCGAGGCACCCTAGGTTGGGCCTAATCACTTGGCTCTATTGCCACCTATGTTGGGTTTATCATCTAGGGTTTATCGATGCTAAGGAGAATTCTTAGTTGGGCCTAATCACTTGGCTCTATTGCCACCTATGGTTTAATGCAGCAAGAATGGCGGGGCAGTTGATCCTACTTAACTAAGTACTAAGATACCTCGGCCCATGCATTAGTCGCAAGTACCCCATATGTCCTATTTTTAGCAAAGTCATGCTAAAATTCACGGACAATTTCAGCATGACCTTTGCTGAAAATAGGACATATGGAGTACCCGAATTTGCCAGAACGGAAGTTAATCGACATTCCGGCAAACTCAAGGGCCTCTCAGGGTACAACAGCAGCATCACAAGTTGACAAAATTCCCAAGTAGTACAGCAGCAGCATCACAAGTAGTACCAATGAACATATAGTCCAGCAAGTTGAAAAAGTTGAAGTTCTTAGCATGAAGAATCACACAACACAACACCTACATTATGATGATACATTTGGAGATTGCACATACAGTTTTCACATAAGCATAATTGTTCTGGAGATTGCACATATAGTTTTTGACAACACAGCACCTATGAGAGCACATACAGTTTTCGTTACTGCTCCCAAATGAAATGACACTTTGACATGGCTGCAATTTTTAGTGTCTGCTTAGGAGAAATAGGTTTCAAACTTCAGCTTGCTTTGTATAAGGAGACTAAAAAACTATCTAAGGAGTTCTTCAAGTTCAAGTTACAGCCTGCATGACATTTTCCTACACAATGCTTGTTGTAAATAATTACTTAAAGTAAACACTTTTTTTGTCTTAGCTTACTTACAACAGAATGCCTATCTTTCTGGTTTTCCAATTACTTTTGTTTCATTTTCAACAATGCTCTATTTGTAATTAATAGCACTGTTCAAGAAATCTGTATATGCAATCTACAGAGATCCCCCTCCTGACTTTTAGACCGATTTTCCATTAAAATTGAAAATAGTTACACTAAGTTTCAAAATAAAAAATACACTTCGCAGTTTTACAAACTGAAAATTACTCTAAAACTGAAACTTTAACTGACTTTCAGACTGAATTTTTACTCCAAGAGTTTTTATATTCAGATCACTTTAACTGAATTTTACATTGAGTTTTAGATTGAATTTTAAACTTTCTTGCAATATAAGCTTGCCGCACGCTTTATATTCAGATTAGGAGCCAAGCTCTAAAATTGAATTTTTAACTGAATTTTTATGACTGCATCTGTTTCAATTTCAGTTTCAGATAAAGTTTATATTCAGATCACGAGACTGACTTTTAAACTGACTTTATATTCAGTTTCAGGTATGGACATCAGAGAATCTACAGCGAGGGGCGGCCGGCGCGGTGAGCACGAGCCCGCAGGCACAAACGGTGACTAAACAAGGAGAAAAGCAGGGGAACCGATGGAGACGCTCACCGCGGAGCTGGGGAAGGAGACGGCGAGGCCGAGGGTGGTCGGGGCAGAGCGTTTCAACGCCGAGAAGCAGTGGTCGGTGATGAGGAAGAAGAGGTCGATGCGCTCGATCCTTGATGACCCGGCTCCAATCCATGGACGTAGGTGATGAAGGTGATGATGGTGTTGCTCCTGGCGCAGCTCCTAGGCACAACGACGGAGGACGGGGCGGTCGGTGGCCGCGGTGACGCGCGACGGCCGCACTCGGGGTTGAGGGAAGGAGCGGGGCAGGCCGTCGGCGACGAGGACCGAGAGGGTGATTGAGGAGTGGATGGAAGAAGCGGGGCAGGCCGTCGGCGGTGAGGACCGAGACGGCGAGGCGGGGCGCGGGGGTCATCGGGCGACTAGGGGGGAATGAATCTGGCGAGGGGGAAGTGAATCTGGCGAGGGAGGGACGAAGGGATCGGGCGACTAGGGGGGAAGATTACTAATGGCGCACCCCCTGGCGGTGCGCCATTAGTATGTTTTTTTGAT
This sequence comes from Triticum monococcum, assembly GCA_034509565.1. Classification (NCBI taxonomy): domain Eukaryota; kingdom Viridiplantae; phylum Streptophyta; class Magnoliopsida; order Poales; family Poaceae; genus Triticum; species Triticum monococcum. The sequence continues at coordinate 56,745,022 of CM067846.1, read as the reverse complement.
AGAAATGGCGCACCCCCGAGATGGTGCGCCATTAGTATTCTTTTTTTAGATAGCAATGGCGCACCGGCCAGCCGTGCGCCATAAGTAAGATTTATTATTATTATTATTTTGTTGCATCTAATAATTTAATAGAAAATGAATATGAATATGAAACAGTAATAAATTTTTATAAAAACAGTAATATTTTTTTTAAAAAATATCATCAGATTTGTTATTTGAAAATATTTATGAATATAAAAAATATCATCAAATTTGTTATTTGAAAATATAATCAAATTTGTTTTTTGAAAATATAATCAAATTTGTTTTTTTGGATTTTTAGTTGCATTCATTTGTGACGGTGGAGCGGGGGAGGGTGCGGGGGGTGTTCGGTGGCGAGGGGGATCTGGCAAGGGGGATCTGGCGAGGGGGGATAGCTATCGAGATGGAGGGGGGTCGAGATCGAGTGTCCTCATGAATATTCAATATTTTTCATGAATTCAAAAATTGCCCATGAAATTTAAAAATATTCATGATAGTTCAAAAAGTGCCCATGAAATACAATCGAGAAATGAAGACTACAATTTAAATGCAATCGATCTTAGCTAGCTAGCTATCTGTTCACAATCTTCTTGCCCTTCTTTTTCACAAATGGAGTTCTTCTGTGGAACGGACGTCCTTTAGGTAGGGCGGTCCTGCTTCTTCTTGTGGTGTATGCTGCTACTTCATCGTCGTCGTCATGTTCGATCTTCGGGTCACCGTACTTGTCGAAGTCTTGCTCATTGGCTACTCCATCCATTCTGATGATCTTCCTTTTGCCTCTCCTCATGACAACATGACTGGGCTTCGACGGGTCGGTAATGAAGAAGCATTGGTCCACTTGGGAAGCCAGTACCCATGGCTCATTTTTCGCGGTGACATTTGCGCCCGCGGTCTTGGATTTGGCTTCGGGTATAACCATGGTGGTGAAATACCGGTCTTCTTTTAGGACGCTCTTGGCCCATCTAACATGGAACATCGGGACCTTCTCTCCAGCGTAGCTCAGCTCCCAGATCTCCTCGATCCTTCCGTAGTATCAGTCCTTGTCGTTACCGGTGTAGGATTCCATCGTTAGCCCGGAGTTCTGATAACCATCGCTCTTCATGTCCTTGTCCTCGGTGTAGAATGTGTAGCCGTTGATATTGTATGCCTCATAGGTCATCGGGTTGTGCTCGGCGCCCTGTCACAAGGCGAATATGAGTTGTTCTTCTGCAAAAGAATCCTCATGTAAAGGGTACAACAGAAGCTTCTGCTTGAACCAACGCATGAAACATGAGTTGTGCTCTTCGATTATATCTCCGTCCGTCCTCTGTTGGCCTCGGTCATTGTACGTCTTCTCAATAAAGGTTTTGTGCTCTACCACCCAAGGATCGACCACGTCTATGTGTTGTAGCGCGACTAGGTTTGCTCTTTCAAAGTCGGTGAGTCGACCCTCGAAGTCGACATGCATTTCACGGCGACCCTCACGGTAACCCCATCCAGCGAGCCTGCCGAGGTGCCTGTTGATGGGCAGACCAACGGGGTTCTCGATGCCTAGATAATTCGTGTAGTAGGAGATGCACTCTTCGGTCAGAAAGCCCCTGGCTATACTTCCCTCTCGACGTGACATGTTGCGAACGTATCCTTTGATGACACCATTCATCCTTTCGAACGACATCATGCTGTGTAGGAACGTCGGACCGAGTTGGATGATATCCTCCACGATATGGACCAACAGATGCACCATAACATCGAAGAATGCAGGCGGGAAGTACATCTCAAGCTCGCATAGTAACACCACGATCTCTTCCTGTAGCCTTCTGAGTTGTCTCACGCCAACCGACTTCCGAGAGATGACGCCGAAAAAGTTGCATAGGCCAAATAGTGTTTCACGGACGTGCGCGTCCATGATCCCACGGATTGCAACTGGAAGTATCTGCGTCATCAGCACATGACAGTCGTGAGACTTCATCCCGCTGAACTTCTGCTTCGCTGGGTCTAGGTATCTGCTTATCTTCCCCGCATAACCGTAAGGAAGTTTTACTCCTATGAGGCAGGTGAAAAACTGCTCGATCTCCTCCTGACTTAGAGTGAAGCACGTGGGAGGGTAGTCATTTCCGGTCTTCTTGGCCTTTTTGCCTTTGCGACGACTTTCTGTGTCCTGCTTCGCCTCATCATCATCATCATCATCATCATCATCATCATCATTAGCGTGAAGCTCCTGCCTGATACCCATTGATTTCAAGTCTATGCTTGCTTTCAGCCCATCATTGGTCCTCTCTGGCATGTTGAGAAGGGTACCAAGCAGACTCTCGCACACGTTCTTTGTGATATGCATGACATCAAGGCTGTGAGGCACACGGTGGATCTTCCAGTACGACAAGTCCCAGAAAACAGACCTCGTTTTCCATACCTTCAGCAGCGGCTCTGCGCCTTTCGCTTCTTTCCCGGCTCTGGCGCCTTTTGCTTCTTTCCCGACAGTGGGCAATCTTTCCAATTTTTCAATAGCTCGTCTATTTCCTCGCCGCTCCTCGTACGCGGGCGTCTTCGGGGTTTGGTTTCACCATCGAACAGATCCTTGCATTTCCTCCATGGGTCATCGTCGCGAAGCCACCTTGGATGTCCCATGAACACGGTTTTAGAAGACCCGGGATCTCTATCTAGCTGGCGATACGTTGTGTCATCCATGCACCTGACGCATCCAGAAAATCTGTGGACCACCTGCCCCGCGAGATATCCGTAACCGAGATAGTCGTGCACCGTCGTGAGCAGTGCGGCTCTCATAGGGAAATATTCTTTCTTTGCAGCGTCCCACGTATTGGCTGGTGTTTTCCACAGCGTGTCTAGCTCCTGTTTCAGCAGCCCCAGACACAGATTGATGTCGTTCCCTGGTTGTTTCAGCCCTTCAATTAACATACTCATGTGAATGTACTTCCTCTTCATGCACAACCAGGGGGGAGGTTGTAAATCCACACAAACACAGGCCAGGTGCTATGTGTGCTTCTCTGGCTGCCAAACGGATTGACTCCATCGGTGCTCGCGCCCAGCACAATGTTCCTTGGATCGTTCCCAAATTCTGGGTCTTCGAAGTTCAACGCTTTCCACTGGCTCGCATCCTTAGGGTGACTCAGCATCTTGTCTTTTTTATTTATCTCCATATCATTTCCGTCATCTTCCCGCTTCTTCTCCTCCCTATCCGCGTGCCAACGCAGGAGCTTTGCTACCTTAGGGTCCGTGAAATACCGCTGCAGACGAGGAGTGATCGGAAAGTACCACACCACTTTTCGAGAAGCTTTCTTCCTCTTCTTGTATCGAGTGATGCCGCACACCGGACATATGGTAGACTCCGCGTGCTCGTCCCGATAAATGATGCAATTGTTCATGCACACACGGTATTTCACGTGCGGTAAATCCAGAGGACACACGATTTTCTTCGCCTCCTCGAAACTGGTAGGTTGTTCCCCTTGGGAAGACGTTCGTGCCAGAATGACATGTTCTCGTCGAAGCATGCGTCGGTCATTTTGTGTTTTACCTTCATCTCCAGAGCCATGAGCGTTACTTTCAGGCGGGTATCCTCGGGCCTGCATCCTTCATACAATGGAGTAACCGCGTCTATCTCCAGTTGAACTTGCTTGGCTTTCTCTCGGGCGGCATCTCTTGCATTATCTGTCTGCTTGAGAAGCAGCTCTTGAATATGAGGGTCCTGCACCCAGCCTCCATCGTCGTCTGCTCCGGCATCTTCATCTTCATGATCATGCCCTTCGTCTTGATCTTCATCATCATCATGTCCGGCATCTTCTACATGATGACTGTGTACAGAATCACCGTCGTGATCATGTCCTGGAGATTCTTCGTCTTCTCGCCCGCCCGAGCCGCGGTGGTTGTCTTGCTGCCCTTCCTCATTTCTTGCCCGGCCCCCATGGACGACTTCATAGTCATGTTCATCACCTTGCCATTGATAGCCATCCATGAAACCACGCAAGAGCAGGTGGTCCCACACCTGCCCGGAATCCGGGTCCGCAATAAGGCTCTTCAGCTTGCATCTTCAACACGGACATCTTATCTCCGTCTCGTTCTTTTGAAGCATCTCGGCCTTCGAGGAGCTCAAAAACCTATTCACGATGCCTTCGGTCATCGTGCGGACCATGGTCGCCTGCGGGGTAGAGCAAAACGATATTTTAGAACCAAGAAAAAATTTGGCATGACTTTCCCTAAAAATAGGACAAAAAGAATGCATAGTGCCAAAATTCTCGCCGAAACGGAAATGAATCAACATTCCGGCAAAATATTGGCAACTATCGCATTTCAAATACTGGTACCTGCAAACACAAACATATATGCAACACCATAAACATATGCAACACCACAAACATACATAGATCTAGCTAGGCCACAAAAAGTGCATGTGCACGTTGTTGGAGCGAGCTAGGGAGAAAAAAAGTAGACCTACAACATAAAGATAGCTTTCCCCTTACTTACCTATCAAAAAAAGGTAATTTAACCACTTAATTTTGATGAATCTATGGTGCAAATGAGGTGAGGAGGAGGAGGCAGCCGACAAGCTTGGAGAAGGAGGTGGAGGGAATGAAGTGGGGAAAGTGAGTGTGTAGGTGTGGCTGTCCACAATATCTAGCTGGTCCCAGGTTACTAATGGTGCACCACCCACACATGCGCCATTAGTAACCCAACACACTAATGGCGCACCTGCTGGCCGTGCGCCATTAGTAGTTTTGCAAAAAAATAAATAATATATATATATATACTAATGGCGCACTATGCCATGGTGCGCCATTAGTAGTTTTGCAAAAAAAAGAATGAAAAAAATACAGTAGTGGCGCACTGTGTGGCTGGTGCGCCAGTACTAGTTAGAACTAGTAATGATGCACTTTGCCTGGATGCGCCATTAGTATGTTTGGAAAAATGAAAAAAAAATTGTCACTAGTGGCGCACCGTGTGTCTAGTGCGCCATTAGTGTTTTCCACACTAATGGCGCATCAGCACATGGTGCGCCATTAGTATATAGTAGTGGCGCACCACTTGTCTAGTGCGTCATTAGTGTCAATTTCATCTATAGCCCTTTTCCTAGTAGTGGCAGGTGCATTGCATAAACCAAAAGGCATACGTCTATAAGCATAAGTTCCAAAGGGACAAGTGAAAGTGGTCTTTTCTTGATCAGGTTGAGAATCAGGTATTTGTGAAAAACCAGAGTATCCATCAAGGAAGCGAAAATGTGTGTGCTTAGATAATCTTTCTAGCATTTGATCGATGAAAGGCAGAGGGTAATGATATTTTCTAGTTGCTTTGTTTAATTTTCTAAAATCAATTACCATTCTATAGCCTGTAACAATTCTTTGTGGAATAAGTTCATTCTTATCATTAGGAACAACAGTAATACCTCCTTTCTTAGGGACACAATGAACAGGACTTACCCATCTACTATCAACTATAGGATAGATTATACTTCCTTCCAGAAGTTTTAATACTTTCGTTCTTACCACTTCTTTCATCTTCAGATTTAACCGATGTTGGTGACCAACAACGGGTTTAGCATTAGGTTCCATATTAATCTTGTGCTGACATGGAGTGGGACTAATGCCCTTTAAATCATCAAGAGTATATCCAATAGCAGCTCGGTGTTTCCTTAGTACTTTCAATAATCCTTCTTCTTCCTGTTCTGAAAGGTTAATTAGCACTAATAATAACATCAAGATAAGCATATTTCAAAGTGTTTGGAAATTGTTTTAATTCGAACACAGGATCACCTTTAGGTGAAGGAGGACCACCTAATGTTTCAATAGGCAAATTGTGTTTAAGCAGAGGACGTTGTTCAAAGAAAATCTGATCTATTTCATTTCTTTCATGCATATGTAAATCATTTTCATGGTCTAACATATATTGTTTTAAAGGATCAGTAGGAGGTACAACAATAGAAGCAAGACAAATTATTTCATCCTTACTAGGCAATTCTTTTTCATGAAGCTTTCTACTAAACTTAGAAAAATTAAACTCATGAGACTCACCACCAAAACTAACACCGACAGTTTGTTTCTCACAATCTATTTTAGCATTAACGGTGTACAAGAAAGGTCTACCAAAGATAATGGGACAAAAGTCATCTTGTGGGGAGCCAAGAACAAGAAAATCAGTAGGGTATTTTATTTGCCCACACAAGACTTCAACATCTCTAACAATCCCAAGTGGTGTGATGGTGTCTCTATTAGCAAGTTTAATAGTGGCATCTACTTCTTCTATTTCAGCGGGTGCTATGCTATGTCATTCATAATTTCTTGATATAAGGTAAAGGGAATAGCACTCACGCTAGCACCTATGTCACATAAACCATGATAACAGTGACCTCCTATTTTAACTGAGATAACGAGCATGCCAACAACGGGTCTATGATTATCCGTTCTATCGAGTATGGCAATTCTAGTAGCTTCATTATAGAAGTAAATAACATGCCCATCTATATTTTCTTCCAAGAGATCCTTAACCATATCAACACTAGGCTCTACTTTAATTTGTTCATCAGGTTTAGGTGTTCTAATATAACTTTTGTTGACCATAGTTGAAACTTTAGCATGTTCCTTTATCCTAGCAGGGAACAGTGGTTTCTCAATATTAGCAGTAGGAACAACTGGATCAACATTATAAAGTACAGTTTCCTCTTTAGCTAGTATCGGTTCCTTAATTTCTTATTTAATAGGTGGGTGATATTTAAACCACTTCTCTTTAGGGAGATCAACATGAGTAGCAAATGATTCACAAAAGGAGGCTACTATCTCATAGTCAAGTCCATATTTAGCGCTAAACTTTTGAAAAGCATCGGTATTTGATACGTCTCCAACGTATCTATAATTTTTTATTGCTCCATGCCATATTATCTACTGTTTTGGACATTATTGGGCATTATTATCCACTTTTATATGAGTTTTGGGACTAACTTACTAACCGAAGGCCCAGCCCAGAATTGCTATTTTTTGTCTGTTTTAGGGTTTCGAAGAAAAGGAATATCAAACGGAGCCCAAACGGAATGAAACCTTCGGGAACGTGATTTTCACAACAAACAAGACCCATGAGACTTGGACCCTACGTCAAGACACAAAAGAGGAGGCCACAAGGTAGGGGGCGCGCCTACGCCCCCTAGGCGCGCCCTCCACCCCCGTGGGCCCCCTATTGCTCCATAGACGTACTCCTTCCTCCTATATATACCTACGTACCCCCAAACGATCAGATACAGAGCCAAAACCCTAATTCCACCGCCGCAACTTTCTGTATCCACGAGATCCCATCTTGGGGCCTGTTCCGGAGCTCCGCCGGAGGGAGCATCAATCACGGAGGGCTTCTACATCATCACCATAGACCCTCCGATAAAGTGTGAGTAGTTCACCTCAGACCTACGGGTCCATAGTTAGTAGCTAGATGGCTTCTTCTCTCTTTTTGGATATCAATACAATGTTCTCCCCCTCTCTTGTGGAGAACTATTCGATGTAATCTTCTTTTTGCGGTGTGTTTGTTGAGGCCGATGAATTGTGGGTTTATGATCAAGTCTATCTATGAACAATATTTGAATCTTCTCTAAATTATTTTATGTATGGTTGGTTATCTTTGCAAGTCTCTTCGAATTATCAGTTTGGTTTGGCCTACTAGATTGATCTTTCTTGCAATGGGGGAAGTGCTTAGCTTTGGGTTCAATCTTATGGTGTCCTTTCCCAGTGACAGTAGGGGCAGCAAGGCACGTATTGTATTGTTGCCATCGAGGATAAGAAGATGGGGTTTTCATCCTATTGCATGAGTTTATCCCTCTACATCATGTCATCTTGCTTAAGGCGTTACTCTGTTTTCATTAACTTAATACTCTAGATGCATGCTGGATAGCGGTCGATGAGTGGAGTAATAGTAGTAGATGCAGGCAGGAGTCGATCTACTTGTCTCGAACGTGATGCCTATATACATGATCATACCTAGATATTCTCATAACTATGCTCAATTCTGTCAATTGCTCAACAGTAATTTGTTCACCCACCGTAGAATACTTATGCTCTCGAGAGAAGCCACTAGTGAAACCTTTGGCCCCTGGGTCTATCTTCATCATATTAATCTCCCAATACTTAGTTATTTCCTTTGCTTTCACTTTGCTTTTATTTTACTTTGCATCTTTATCATAAAAATACCAAAAATATTATCTTATCATATCTATCAGATCTCACTCTCGTAAGTGGCCGTGTAGGGATTGACAACCCCTTATCGCGTTGGTTGCGAGGATTTATTTGTTTTGTGCAGGTACGCGGGACTGGTGCGTAGCCTCCTACTAGATTGATACCTTGGTTCTCAAAAACTGAGGGAAATACTTACGCTACTTTTCTGCATCATCCCTTCCTCTTCGGGGAAAACCAACGCAGTGCTCAAGAGGTAGCAAGAAGGATTTCTGGCACCGTTGCCGGGGAGGTCTACGCAAAAGTCAATATACCAAGTACCCATCACATACCCTTATCTCTCGCATTACATTATTTGCCATTTGCCTCTCGTTTTCCTCTCCCCCACTTAACCCTTGCCGTTTTATTCGCCCTCTCTGTCTATCCCCCTCTCTTTCTCTATTTGCCTCTTTTTGCACGCTTGCTTTTTGTTTGCTTGTGTGTTAGTTCGTTTGCTTTTTGTTATGGCTAGTTCCTTACCTTCTGCCTCTATGTCTGAAATTGGGGAAATTATTGTCGATATGGACAATAATAATATCATGAAAAATTCTGATGCTCCTGCGAAAGAACCACCCATCTTACATACAAAAAAATCCGTGTTGGTAGTGGTAATATTATTGGAAAAGAAGTTATTCAAGATTTCTTTACTTCTGCCGGTGCTTTAACTTCTATGGGTAGTTCCATCGTTCATAGAACTAGTAGTCTTGCGGACGCTATTGCCATGCTTATAGTTGAACTTGAAAGACAATTCATGCACATGCACCCTTGCATACAAAGGATTTTCCTAGAATTTTCTAATATTGAACATTCTTCTGTTAAGCGTGCCGCTACTATCTTTTTGGCTTATGAGTTTAGATTCATAGTAAAAGAAGCCAAAGAAATCTTTGTGCATTATAGGGTGGACGCTTGTCGTCCTCCCATAGAGGCCTTCCTCTTTGATCAAGAAGAAATAATGCGTTTTCAATCTCTAGACTATGTTGCTTTCAATGAAAATCTTAGAAAAAGGGTTCCTAGCAATGTTTTAGTTGATAGAATTTCTGAACTTAATGATGATTTGGCTATTCGAAATAATGAACTAGGATATTCTCTTGAATATAGGCTCACAAATTTCTGTCAAAAGAATGCTTACAATGATGAATTGGTTGTGCAATACGAAGGACCAAAGGAGGAACCTATACCTCCTAAGGTTGATCTTGGGGACTTTTGCACCATTAAATTTAGCCCTTTTGATTACTTTTACTTGCCTCAAAGAAAACGTGCCACCAAACGTGTAGAATATGAAATGAGTTTTAATGATCTATCTTATTACTATGGCAATACCTAGATCTATCCTTGCTTGTTATGCCTAGCTAGGGGCGTTAAACGATAGCGCTTGTTGGGAGGCAACCCAATTTTATTTTTATTCCTTGCTTTTTTCTCCTGCTTAGTAATAAATAATTTATCTAGACTCTGTTTTGGTTGTGTTTTTTGTGTTTAATTAGTGTTTGTGCCAAGTAGAACCGTTGGGAAGACTTGGGGAAAGTCTTGTTACACTTGCTGTAAAAAACAGAAACTTTAGCACTCACGAGAACTGCTACCATTTTTATTTCGAACGTGCTATTTAGTTAATTCCTTTTTCATATGATTAATAGATAAATTCCTAACTTCGAGGAATTTATTTTAGAATTTTTGGGGTTCCAGATCTTGCGCTAGCTACAGATTACTACAGACTGTTCTGTTTTTGACAGATTCTGTTTTTCGTGTGTTGTTTGCTTATTTTGATGAATCTATGGCTAGTAAAATAGTTTATAAACCATAGAGAAGTTGGAATACAGTAGGTTTAACACCAATATAAATAAATAATGAGTTCATTGCAGTACCTTGAAGTGGTCTTTTGTTTTCTTTCGCTAACGGAGCTCACGAGATTTTCTACTTTGAGTTTTGTGTTGTGAAGTTTTCAAGTTTTGGGTAAAGATTTGATGGATTATGGAACAAGGAGTGGCAAGAGCCTAAGCTTGGGGATGCCCATGGCACCCCCAAAATAATCTAAGTACACCTAAAACCCAAAGCTTGGGTATGCCCCGGAAGGCAGCCCCTCTTTCGTCTACTTCTATCGGTAACTTTTCTTGGAGCTATATTTATATTCGCCACATGATATGTGTTTTGCTTGGAGCGTCTTGTATGATTTGAGTCTTTACTTTTTAGTTTACCACAATCATCCTTTCTGTACACACCTTTTGAGAGAGCCATACATGATTTGGAATTTGCTAGAATAGTCTATGTGCTTCGCTTATATCTTTTGAGTTATATAGTTTTGCTCTAGTACTTCACTTATATCTTTTAGAGCACGGTGGTGGATTTGTTTTATAGAAACTATTGATCTCTCATGCTTCACTTAGATTATTTTGAGAGTCTTAAATAGCATGGTAATTTGCTTAAAATCCTAATATGCTAGGTATTCAATATTAGTAAAATCTTCTTATGAGTGTTTTGAATACTAGGAGAAGTTTGATGCTTGATGATTGTTTTGAGATATGGAGGTAATAATATCAAAGTCGTGCTAGTTGAGTAGTTCTGAAATTGAGAAATGCTTGTGTTGAAGTTTGCAAGTCCCGTAGCATGCACGTATGGTAAACGTTATGTAACAAATTTGAAACATGAGGTGTTATTTGATTGTCATCCTTATGAGTGGCGGTCGGGGACGAGTGATGGTATTTTCCTACCAATCTATCCCCCTAGGAGCATGCGCATAGTGCCGAGGTTTTTGATGACTTGTATATTTTTGCAATAAGTATGTGAGTTCTTTATGACTAATGTTGAGTCCATGGATTATACGCACTCTCACCCTTCCATCCTTGCTAGCCTCTTCGGTACCGTGCATTCCCCTTTTGTCACATTGAGAGTTGGCGCAAACTTCGCCGGTGCATCCAAACCCCGTGATATGATACGCTCTTTCACACATAAACCTCCTTATATCTTCCTCAAAACAGCCACCATACCTACCTATTATGGCATTTCCATAGCCATTCCGAGATATATTGCCATGCAACTTTCCACCATTCCGTTTATCATGACACATTCATTATTTTCATATTGCTTAGCATGATCATGTAGTTGACATAGTATTTGTGGCAAAGCCACCGTTCATAATTCTTTCATACATGTCACTCTTGGTCCATTGCATATCCCGGTACACCGTCGGAGGCATTCATATAGAGTCATCTTTTGTTCTAGTATCGAGTTGTAATCATTGAGTTGTAAATAAATAGAAGTGTGGTGGTCATCATTTTCTAGAGCATTGTCCCAAGTGAGGAATTATAAAAATGCCATAAAAACAGAAGGCCCAAAAAAAGAGAAAGTCCATAAAAAGAGAAGGCCCAAAAAAAGAATGAGAGAAAAAGAGAGAAGGGACAATGTTACTATCCTTTGCCACACTTGTGCTTCAAAGTAGCACCGTAATCTTCATGATAGAGAGTCTCTTGTTTTGTCATTTTCATATACTAGTGGGAATTTTCATTATAGAACTTGGCTTGTATATTCCAACAATGGGTCTCCTCAAGTGCCCTAGGTCTTCGTGAGCAAGCAAGTTGGATGCACACCCACTTAGTTTCTTTTGTTGAGCTTTCATACATTTATAGCTCTAGTGCATTCATTGCATGGCAATCCCTACTCCTTGCATTAACATCAATCGGTGGGCATCTCCATAGCCCATTGATTAGCCTTGTTGATGTGAGACTTTCTCCTTTTTGTCTTCTCCACATAACCGCCCTCATTATATTCTATTCCACTCATAGTGCTATGTCCATGGCTCGCGCTCATATATTGCGTGAAAGTTTATAGGTTTGAGATTACTAAAGTATGAAACAATTGCTTGGCTTGTCATTAGGGTTGTGCATGATGAGAGCATTCCCGTGTGACAAAAATGGAGCATGGCTAAACTATATGATTTTCTAGGGATGTACTTTCTTTGGCCATGTTATTTTGAGAAGACATAATTGCTTAGTTAGTATGCTTGAAGTATTATTATTTTTAGGTCAATATGAACTTTTGTGTTGAATCTTTCGGATCTGAATATTTATACCACAATTAGGAAGAATTACATTAAAATTATGCCAAGTAGCACTCTGCATCAAACATTCTGTTTTTATCATTTACCTACTCGAGGATGAGCAGGAATTAAGCTAGGGGATGCTTGATACGTCTCCAACGTATCTATAATTTTTGATTGGTCCATGCTATATTATCTACTGTTTTGGACATTATTGGGCTTTATTGTCCACTTTTATATTATTTTCGGGACTAACCTATTAACCGAAGGCCCAGCCCAGAATTGCTGTTTTTTTTGCCTGTTTTAGGGTTTTGAAGAAAAGGAATATCAAACGGGGTCCAAACGGAATGAAACCTTTGGGAACTTGATTTTCTCAACGAACAAGACCCAGGAGACTTGGACCCTATGTCAAGACACAAAAGAGGAGGCCATGAGGTAGGGGCGCGCCTACCCCCCCCCCCCAGGCGCGCCCTCCACCCTCGTGGGCCCCCTGTTGCTCCACCGACGTACTCCTTCCTCCTATATATACCTACGTACCCCCATACGATCCGATACGGAGCCAAAACCCTAATTCCACCGCCGCAACTTTCTGTATCCACGAGATCCCATCTTGGGACCTGTTCCGGAGCTCCGCCGGAGGGGGCATCGATCATGGAGGGCTTCTACATCATCACCATAGCCCCTCCGATGAAGTGTGAGTAGTTCACCTCAGACCTACGGGTCCATAGTTAGTAGCTAGATGGCTTCTTCTCTCTTTTTGGATCTCAATACAATGTTCTCCCCCTCTCTTGTGGAGATTTATTCGATGTAATCTTCTTTTTGCAGTGTGTTTCTTGAGACTGATGAATTGTGGGTTTATGATCAAGTCTATCTATGAACAATATTTGAATCTTCCCTGAATTCTTTTATGTATGATTGGTTATCTTTGCAAGTCTCTTTGAATTATTAGTTTGGTTTGGTCTACTAGATTAATCTTTCTTGCAATGGGAGAAGTGCTTACCTTTGGGTTCAATCTTGCGGTGTCCTTTCCCAGTGATAGTAGGGGCAGCAAGGCACGTATTGTATTGTTGCCATCGAGGATAACAAGATGGGGTTTTCATCATATTGCATGAGTTTATCCCTCTACATCATGTCATCTTGCTTAAGGCGTTACTCTGTTTTCATTAACTTAATACTCTAGATGCATGCTGGATAGCGGTCGATGAGTGGAGTAATAGTAGTAGATGCAGGCAGGAGTCGGTCTACTTGTCTCGGACGGGATGCCTATATACATGATCATACCTAGATATTCTCATAACTATGCTCAATTTTGTCAATTTCTCAACAGTAATTTGTTCACCCACCGTAGAATACTTATGCTCTCGAGAGAAGCCACTAGTGAAACCTATGGCCCCCGCGTCTATCTTCATCATATTAATCTCCCAATACTTAGTTATTTCCTTTGCTTTTACTTTGCTTTTATTTTACTTTGCATCTTTATCATAAAAATATCAAAAATATTATCTTATCATATCTATCAGATCTCACCCTCGTAAGTGGCTGTGTAGGGATTGACAACCCCTTATCGCGTTGGTTGCGAGGATTTATTTGTTTTGTGCAGGTATGAGGGACTGGCGCTGTAACGCCCCGAGACCGATGTGCCAGGTGTCCGCCAGTTATTCGCTGTTGTTGCCTTGTCATTTTCTTGCGTGTTGCATCTTATCATGTCATCGTGTGCATTGCATCATTATGTTTTAAAACTTGCATTCGTCTGGGTTCTCCGAGTTCTCTCTGTTGTCCGTTCTGAGCCCAACCACACTTGCACGTGCCCGCGGCATGTCCGAAATAGTATTTTATAAGTGGCCAGAAAATGTTCTCGGAATAGGACGAGAGTTGACGTGTGGTCTTATTATAGTGTAGATAGACCGCTTGTCAAGTTTCATCGCATTCGGAGATCGTTTGATGCCCCAACGGATAACTATAGCGGCATTATAGCCGGTCTAACGTCGGACGTTTTCGGTCTCCGGAAACAGTCGCCGGGCCTTTCTCTCTTCTCTTTTCTCAGCCCGAGGCCTTCTGCACAGTCCACTACCTACCGCCAGGCCCAACCTAACCTCTCTTGTTAGCCCGCGGCCCTCCTCGCGCGCACGTCCGAAAGTTGTCCCGAACCCGACCCGGAGTGTCGCCACCGTTGTGTCTGGATCATCCCCAAACATCTACAAAATGTCACCGTTTTATTATTTGGACTCCCTACCTATTCTTTATTCTCTCGACCGTCCGATTTCAATCGGAGGGACCAAATGACCATATGCCTAGCCCACTGCTATATATTCAGATGAAACCCTAGGCCTAGCTGTCCCATCCATCAAATCCTCCTCCGCCACCGCCACTATCATTCTCCCACCTCGGGATCCCCTTCGCACCAACCAGCCACCACCAAAACTGCCAAATCCATCGATCCCCACAAACTAGAGCCCGCACCCATGGTCCAAATCCTCCCCGACCAGTCTCCTCATTCCTTGGGATCGAGCCCGAGCCAACAAGCGTTGCTCCTGATTCCCTCGATCTCGTGTCTCTCTCCAACACCCTCGCTCGATCTGGACTAGGAGGGCCCCGAGCTCCTCGACCACTATTTCGCGCGCCCGATCCCCGAGCTGCCTCCTCTGCCTTGTTCCCGAAGCCGTTGGTGCCGAGCTCCCCCTTGCGACGCCGTGCACCCCGCGCCCCCGAGCACCTCGTCGCTGTGGCCCAAACAATCGCCGGCGACCAGCAGGTCACCAGCGCCACGCCTCGGTCTTCTTTCTTCTTCCCCTACTCCACTTCCTCCTTCCTTCACACGCCCCTCTCTCTCGACCTGCAGGAACCGTGGCGCGCGAAGGCCTCCGAGCTCGTCCACCTCCTGGTTCCGATGACGGCTGCTGCATGGTCACCGGAGGACGGCGCTACTGTCGCATGGAAGCTACTAGGAGCCGAGTCACCGTCGTCCTGTTCGACTCCCGCCGTCAGGAACAAGCTCCCCTCATCAGATCCAGTGGATCCTCGCCACCGTCCGCTGCCTGAAGAGTCCATCTCGCCGCACCTCCCTCCGTTCCGTGCGCCCACTCCAGCTCCATCGCAGCCTCGCGCCACTCCAGGCTCCCTGCCGCACCTCTGCTTCTGCAGTCGAGCAGGAGGGAGACGCCCCTGCCTCGAGCCTTCATTGACCATGCCCCTGTATCGTCCCCATGCCTGGGCCACGAGGGCACCGAGGCCCGTCAACGTCTTCTCATCACCACAACCGGCCCAACTGCTTCTCCACTTTCGGCCCATGGCCCGATGTGAGCATAGCCCAGCCCGTCCGCTATTATGTGACTGTGCGTTTGATAGTTATGTTGCGCCTATTGCCTTACTGGGCCTCTCCTTAGATTCAGCCCAGTATATTTTTTTCCTGTTTTGCGAATTTGTCTATTTATTCCAGAGTTTCCAATTTTGCAAAAAAAACCCTCCATCTTCATGCATATAATAACTTAATAACCGTACATCGGATTAAAACAAACTTAATACGAAAGTTGATTAGAATTTTGTGTAGTTTCATAATATGACTTTTTCATCTATGTTCAAAATGTTTAAAATGATGTTTGTTTAAATTTTTCTCTATGAATATGCTAAAATGCTTTAATTCATAACTAAATAACCGTAACTCGGTTGTAATAAACTTTATATGTAAATGGGGTAGAATTTTGCCAAGTTTAACATGGTCGCTTTACTTTGCATGTTTAATAACTCTAAAATTGTGTTTAGGGCAGATCAGTACCACAACCAAAATATGCACATGAGGATTTTTCCGGACTTGTTGCTTGTTGTTCCGGCCTCATTTAAACTTGCCTAGTTAGGTAGTTTTTCATATGCTTCACCTCTTGCCATGTTAATCAACATTTAATATTGTTGGGTACATAAAACAAGATCGGACAAAATAACTTGAACGTGGTGTTTCGTCAATATGCAACGGAGTTGCATATTGAACTCCACTTAATTTGTAGTATTGTTTGTGCACTTTGCCATGCCATGCTTCATTAAATCGGACATGCATCATACTTGATTGTGCATCATGCCATGCTGATGTGTTGGTTGTTTACTATGTTGTTTGCTTCTTTCCGGTGTTGCTTCTTCGGGTTGGTTCCGATAACGTCGTGTGTGTGAGGATCCGTTCGACTACGTTCGTTTATCTTCTTCATGGACTCGTTCTTCTTCCTTGCGGGATCTCAGGCAAGATGACCATACCCTCGAAATCACTTCTATCTTTGCTTGCTTAGTTGCTCGCTCTTTTGCTATGCCTATGATGCGATACCTACCACTTGCTTATCATGCCACCCATATGGTTGAACCAAGCCTCTAACCCACCTTGTCCTAGCAAACCGTTGTTTGGCTATGTTACCGCTTTGCTCAGCCCCTCTTATAGCGTTGTTAGTTGCAGGTGAAGATTGAAGTTTGTTCCTTGTTGGAACATGAAGATGTTGTTCCTTGTTGGAATATGTTTACTTGTTGGGATATCACAATATCTCTTACTTAATTAATGCATCTATATACTCGGTAAAGGGTGGAAGGCTCGGCCTTATGCCTGGTGTTTTGTTCCACTCTTGCCGCCCTAGTTTCCGTCATATCGGTGTTATGTTGCCGAATTTTGCGTTCCTTACGTGGTTGGGTTATAATGGGAACCCCTTGACAGTTTGCTTTGAATAAAAATCATCCAGCAAGGCCCAACCTTGGATTTACCATTCACCACCTAGCCTTTTTCCCTTGGGAGTCGCGCATCCTGAGGGTCATCTTTATTTTAACCCCACCCACGGGCCAGTGCTTGTCTAAGTGTTGGTCCGAACTAGAGTCCTTTGCAGCGCCACCTCGGGGAAACTTGAGGGCTGGTTTTAGTTGTACAGAGCGCTCATCCAGTGTTGCCCTGAGAATGAGATTTGTGCAGTTCCTATCAGGATGTCGGTGCATCGGGCATTCTTGCTGGTCTTGTTTTACCTGTCGAAATGTCTTGTAACCGGGATTCCGAGCCTGATCGGGTCTTCCTGCTAGAAGGAATATCCTTCGTTGACCGTGAGAGCTTGTGATGGGCTAAGTTGGGACACCCCTGCAGGGATATGATCTTTCGAAAGCCGTGCCCGCGGTTATGGGCAGATGGGAATTTGTTAATGTCCAGTTGTAGAAAACCTGAAGTTGACCTTAATTAAAATACATCAAACGCATGTGTAACCGTGATGGTCTCTTCTCGGCGGAGTCCGGGATGTGAACACGGTGTTGGAGTTATGCCTGACGTAGGTTGTTCTAGGATCACTTCTTGATCATACTTTTATCGACCGTTCTTTGCCTTCTCTTCTCGCTCTCATTTGCGTATGTTAGCCACCATATATGCTAGTCGCTCGCTGCAGCTCCACCTCATACCTTTTACCTTACCCATAAGCTTAAATAGTCTTGATCGCGAGGGTGTGAGTATGCTGAGTCCCCGTGGCTCACAGATTACTTCCAAACCAGATGCAGGGCCCGATGACTCCGTTCCAAATGATGCACTTGAGCTCCAGTGGGAGTTCGACGAAGACTCACGCCGTTACTATGTGTCTTTCCCTGATGATCAGTAGTGGTGCCCAGTTGGGGCGATCGGGACCGTGTCACATGTTGGGGTTGCTCTTTTATTTTGGTACCATAGTCGGACCATGAGTGTATTGGATTATTGTAATGCTATTTATGTACTTTGTGTGACGTGGCGAGTGTAAGCCAACTATGTATCTTTTCCCCTATTATCTATTTGCATGGGTTGCTGTGAAGATTACCTTACTTGCGACATTTCTTTCAATGCGGTTATGCCTCTAAGTCGTGCTTCGACACATAGGAGATATAGCCGCATCGAGGGCGTTACAAGTTGGTAATCAGAGCCTTCCCCGACCTTAGGAGCCCCCCTGCTTGATCGAATAGCTGGCGTTGTTGAGTCTAGAAAAATGTTTTGAGTCATTTAGGAATTATATATCGGAGAGTTTAGGAATTATTTTTACTCCCAGTCCCTTCATCGCTCTGGTAAGGCATCCTGATGTAGAGTTTTGACTCTTCTCTTCTCAAATTTCACTAAAAAAATTTAGGATCACGCGTGTATCTTGGAATCGTTCCGATGGTTTTGAGACGAGAACATTGTTCTTGGTGCCTCCTATCATTTAGGGGTTGTGGCAGTGTCTCGGGGACTTGAGCTCCGAGGTGTTGTCGTCACAATTTTATCGTTGCAGTTCTGGAATACCTGAGATAGTTTCGCCGACATCGAAAATCTCTTTTATGCAGTTGTTGGTGAGATAACCTCGACGCCACCCAGTACTGGGGTGGGAGTTCGGGAGTATTGCCATAACTCGTATAACGGATGCTTTTCGAAGGTTGAGGTAAACGATTTCCGAAGGTTTCTTGGTTATGTGTTGAAGGATGGATACAGCTGGATGTAGGATTTGTGTAGTTTTGAGTGAGATATTATACTTCCCCTATATCCCCAACACCTGATTGCATAACTGGAAAATTTAGGGAGTTTACAAGTGGGAATTCAAGTACCTCTTAGGATATCTTTCCGACAGATGTATGATATGAAATTGGGGTTCGACGTCTAGTGGTCCGCCTATCCACGGTTGGTTTTACAGTGGTCTCGTTGTCTCTTAAAGAGTCCTTGGCTATGCCGACTCGGGGACGCTTCATATGTCATGTGCACTGCCTTGTACATGATGGTGTTGTACGATCGAGCCCGTGTAGGCCCCACCACGAAAACTTCGGACAAAATCTCTATCATATGTTTGTTCCGACTTATCTCACAAGCCAATCCTTTGTTTTGTTTTCATTTGTGGTATTCGAGTTGCTTCAATGTCAAATGTTGATTCCATACCTTTCCTAAGTGGTGTTCTCACATTTCTATGTGAATGCAAATCCTTCATGACAATCGAGATTGTCATGTTAATTCTTTTTCAACCGGTGTGTTTTCTCTTCAAGTGAAGCTGATCATTTCAACATCCGCAAGATCAAGTATCAGTTTCTTCTAAACGGTGTTTGTTTCATCCGTCTCCAAGTTTCCTTTGTTTTCCCTTCCTCCCACCCTTTTCTTCAAGGAACCAGATTTCTTATTCAAGTATCATTTTAATGTTGTGAAGTCTCTCCATTCTTTTACGTGAATGTTCTTATCCGTTGATTCTCAGAAAGATGCCAACGAAGCTTCAAGTTCGTCACTCTTCACTCGTTTTCTTCTCCGGTGGATTCAAATCAAGCTTTGGTGTTGATCATATCCTTTTTCATCGTTTCAAATACCTTCTCATGCCGGTGCACCTCATAATCTTTCACCGCTCGCTATTCTATTGTTCCGGAGTGAAGAAGATACCTCAGAAGATGTTGGAGTTTATTCTCATTCCTTCAAGATCTTTCGGGAATGCTATCTTATTCAAGCCATTTAATTCAACCGGTGCTTTCTCTCTTGTAAATCATTCAATAGTGTTTTATTTTGAGTGGGCCCTAACCCACAGGTCTTTTCCCAGGATCTTACCCGACTCTTCTAATTCTCTCGGAGCTATGCTCAAAAATTCTTTTTGAAGTTTGACGTAAGAATGATTTTCATCAGTCAAGTGCCTTTCTCCAAGATCTTTCAAATTCTTTTCATCGTTGGTTCAACTTTTCCATTATTCTTCATTACGGAGTGCTTCAACAATTCTTCATGGTGTGTCCCGTCGTAATTCTCAGAATTTGAAGTTCGAAGAAGAGTTTCTCTCAAATCTTGCCCCATTCTCGGCCATCATCTCATAGTTGTTTTTGGATTGTGAGAATTTTTTCACCTATCCGGAGCAATTCAAGATTCTTTTCAGTTTGTTTCTCCGGAGCCCATCATCTCAGAATTTATTCATTCCCAGCTTTCAGCTATGGTTCTCCAAATCTTACCGGTGCTTCGTTCAAGTGATCTCTAATCAGTTCGTGATCCCTTCATTCTCATGTATCTAGATTCTCTCGAGCATCTTCGTTCATTTGCAAATTCTTCCTGATGATTCGTTATCTTTTATTCGTTCTTTTTCAAATCTTACGGTGGTTCGTTCAAGATTCTTCTTACCTTGTTATCATATCAATTCATTTGTTGTTTTCAATCCTACCGGTGGATTTGTCGAAGACCTTCCCAAGGTTGCGCTATATCTCGCTTAATCCTTTCTACGAGAATAAGTAGTATGCCAATTCCATTGCTTGTCATCAATTTGAATTGGTGAAGGATAAGCATAATGTAATTATTATTCTTGTTTCTTCCAAGTGATTCAATTCCTTATTCCGGAGGTTCATTGAAAAATTCTTGGTTTCTTTTTCTCATCTTTCTTTTCCGGGGTACCAAGTTTCCACTTTGTCTTGTCACGAAGCTCCATTTAAATCATCATAAGGCTTCACCTTGTGTTTTTCAACTTCTCTTTTTTCTCGTTATCCTTTTGTTACCGGAGTTCTTCATGAAGGTTCTACATGATGGTTCATCAAGGATTTAATTCCTTCTCGAAGTGTTCATCGAGATTGTTTTCAAAGGAGCTCAAGTATTCTTCTTCTTTCATAATGAAGTGCAATTCTTGCTACATTATCTTTTGAGGTGGTGGTGTGCCATTCGTGATAATTTCCCTTCCTGTTTCATGATTCACAAGTTATCAAGAATGAGGTATTTTAAATCCATCAATCTCTTCATTCGAGTTATCTTGGGTTATATTTCACCTAAAACCTTCCCTAAGGAATGTTGCTATTTATGGTGTTTATCGATGATCCAAGTTTCCTCCTAGTCTTGCGATGAAAGATGCTTTCATCTCTCCGTCGCTCCCAAGCAAGCAATTGTTTTCGTTTGTGGCAGGTTTTCACCTCAAGTTCTCGAGATGTTTTCCTTAAGCCCACAACAAGCTTACTCTTTCGTTGTTGGTTTTCCCAACAACTCCGTTCAATCCTTCTTTTTAAGGATGCTATCTCAAATTCATTTGAGGTAGAACATGTTGTTTTCTTACCCGCTCTTTTCATTGCATTCTTTCATTTCTTCCAGAGGCATTGGATGATGCTCTCTTCACTCATCATCTCGTATTGTGAAGATCATATTCTTTCCTTTTGCTTATCCATTCAACCAGAGTGTCGTGTTTTCATTCGAGCTCTCTCATCTTACCAAGTTTTACCTCCATTCTCAACCGGAGTGCCGTCTGAAATCGTTCTTACCCATTGTGCCATTCTTTCAATAGTTATGGAGGTAGTGTGTTGTTGATTTCATCAAGTATCCTCTCATCTTGTCAAGTTCTTGTTAATTCCTTCCATTTTCAGTCGGAATGCTGCCCAAATTATATCATTCTTTTTCCTTCTCTATCTTGTTTTAACCGAAGTGTCATTTTTATCTTTCCTCTTCTAACCGGAGTGTCATCCAAGTGCTTTCGTTTCGCAAAGTTTATATTCTTTACCTTCCATGTCCAACCGGAGTGTTGTTGTAATTGATCCTTATCGTTCTTGTACATCTCGTTTCAATCGGAGTGCTTGCATGTACCTATTGTCCATCGTAACACTTTTCTTATGTCTTTCGACCTACAAGGGTCTAGTAAGGTTCCTTGTTCCTCTGCCCTAACGGAGGTTTCAACTTTGTTCTTCTCCGTTGTTTCATTTCTTTCAATTTGTTCAACCTTTCAAGGTTCTTTGGTTTCACTCGTTTGTCAAAGGAGCAACTTAGTTTTACCTCTTCTCTTTCTCTTCCGTTTTTCCCTCCGGTGCCATTCTAGATCTCGGGACGAGATCCTCTCGTAGTGGTGGAGTGTTGTAACGCCCCGAGACCAATGTGCAGGTGTCCACCAGTTATTCGTTGTTGTTGCCTTGTCATTTGCTTGCGTGTTGCATCTTATCATGTCATCATGTGCATTGCATCATCATGTTTTAAAACTTGCATTCGTCTGGGTTCTCCGAGTTCTCTCCGTTGTCCGTTCTGAGCCCAACCACACTTGCACGCGCCCGCGGCATGTCCGAAATAGTATTTTATAAGTGGCCGGAAAATGTTCTCGGAATGGGATGAGAGTTGACGTGTGGTCTTATTATAGTGTAGATAGACCGCTTGTCAAGTTTCATCGCATTCGGAGATCGTTTGATGCCCCAACGGATAACTATAGCGGCATTATAGCCGGTCTAACGTCGGACGTTTTCGGTCTCCGGAAACAGTCGCCAGGCTTTCTCTCTTCTCTTTTCTCAGCCCGAGGCCTTCTACACAGTCCACTACCTACTGCCAGGCCCAACCTAACCTCTCTTGTCAGCCCGCGGCCCTCCTTGCGCACACGTCCGAAAGTTGTCCCGAACCCGACCCGGAGTGTCGCCACCGTTGTGTCTGGATCATCCCCAAACATCTACAAAACGTCACTGTTTTATTATTTGGACTCCCTACCTATTCTTTATTCTCTCGACCGTCCGATTTCAATCGGAGGGACCAAATGACCATATGCCTAGCCCACTGCTATATATTCAGATGAAACCCTAGGCCTAGCTGTCCTATCCATCAAATCCTCCTCCGCCACCGCCACTGTCACTCTCCCACCTCGGGATCCCCTTCGCACCAACCAGCCACCACCAAAACTGCCAAATCCATCGATCCCCACAAACTAGAGCCCGCACCCATGGTCCAAATCCTCCCCGACCAGTCTCCTCATTCCTTGGGATCGAGCCCGAGCCAACAAGCGATGCTCCTGATTCCCTCGATCTCGTGTCTCTCTCCAACACCCTCGCTCGATCTGGACTAGGAGGGCCCCGAGCTCCTCGACCACTATTTCGCGCGCCCGATCCCTGAGCTGCATCCTCTGCCTCGTTCCCGAAGCCGTTGGTGCCGAGCTCCCCCTTGCAACGCCGTGCACCCCGCGCCCCCGAGCACCTCGTCGCTGCGGCCCAAACAATCGCCGGCGACCAGCAGGTCACCAGCGCCACGCCTCGGTCTTCTTTCTTCTTCCCCTACTCCACTTCCTCCTTCCTTCATGCGCCCCTCTCTCTCGACCTACAGGAACCGTGGCGCGCGAAGGCCTCCGAGCTCGCCCACCTCCTGGTTTCGACGACCGCTGCTGCGTGGTCACCGGAGGACGGCGCCGCTGTCGCATTGGAGCTACTAGGAGCTGAGTCACCGTCGTCCTGTTTGACTCCCGCCGTCAGGAACAAGCTCCCCTCGTTAGATCCGGTGGATCCTCGCCGCCATCCGCTGCCTAAAGAGTCCATCTCGCCGCACCTCCCTCCATTCCGTGCGCCCACTCCAGCTCCATCGCAGCCTCGCGCCACTGCAAGCTCCTTGCCGCGCCTCTGCTTCTACAGTCGAGCAGGAGGGAGACGCCCCTGCCTCGAGCCTTCGTTAACCATGCCCCTGTATCGTCCCCACGCCTGGGCCACGAGGGCACCGAGGCCCATCAACGTCTTCTCATCACCACAACCGGCCCAACTGCTTCTCCACTTTCGGCCCATGGCCCGATGTGAGCATAGCCCAGCCCCTCCGCTATTATGTGCATGTGCGTTTGATAGTTATGTTGCGCCTATTGCCTTACTGGGCCTCTCCTTAGATTCAGCCCAGTATAGTTTTTTTCCTGTTCTGCGAATCTGTTTATTTATTCCAGAGTTTCCAGTTTTGCAGAAAACCCCTCCATCATCATGCATATAATAACTTAATAACCGTACATCGGATTAAAACAAACTTAATATGAAAGTTGCTTAGAATTTTGTGTAGTTTCATAATATGCCTTTTTCATCTATGTTTAAATTTTTTTAAAAATGATGTTTGTTTAAATTTTACTCTATGAATATGCTAAAATTCTTTAATTCATAACTGAATAACTGTAACTCGGTTTGTAATAAACTTTATATGTAAATGGGGTAGAATTTTTCCTACTTTAACATGGTCGCTTTAGTTTTCATGTTTAATAACTCTAAAATTGTGTTTAGGGCAGATCAGTACCACAACCAAAATATGCACATGAGGATTTTTCTGGACTTGTTGCTTGTTGTTCCGGCCTCATTTAAACTTGCCTAGTTAGGTAGTTTTTCATATGCTTGACCTGTTGCCATGTTAATCAACATTTAATATTGTTGGGTACATAAAACAAGATCGGACTAAATAACTTAAACGTGGTGTTTCGTCAATATGCAACGGAGTTGCATATTGAGCTCCACTTAATTTGTAGTATTGTTTGTGCACTTTGCCATGCCATGCTTCATTAAACCAGACATGCATCATACTCGATTGTGCATCATGCCATGTTGATGTGTTGGTTGTTTACTATGTTGTTTGCTTCTTTCCGGTGTTGCTTCTTCGGGTTGGTTCCGATAACGTCGTGTGTGTGAGGATCCGTTCGACTACGTCCGTTTATCTTCTTCATGGACTCGTTCTTCTTCCTTGCGGGATCTCAGGCAAGATGACCATACCCTCGAAATCACTTCTATCTTTGCTTGCTTAGTTGCTCGCTCTTTTGCTATGCCTATGCTGCGATACCTACCACTTGCTTATCATGCCACCCATATTGTTGAACCAAGCCTCTTGTCGGATTCACGGGTTCCGGCAGACCCTTAAGGTTCGAACACTGGGGTGCATGCGGAGATCACGCCCTCTACCTCCCCGTCTCACAAAGATCTAAACTACTAAAAGAACTGCACCAGAGACACAAGGTTTATACTGGTTCGGGCCACCGTTGTGGTGTAATACCCTACTCCAGTGTGTGGTTGGTGGATTGCCTCTTCGGGCTGGTGATGATGAACAGTACAAGGAATAACAGCCTTGCGAGGGTCTGTTCTTGGCTGGGGCAATGAACTGCTAGGAGGAGTTCCGTCACCCTTCTCTCTCTCTCTCTCTCTGATTGCGAACCGAACGAACTAACCGAACCGAACCTAACCTCACCGAACCTCTCCGAACCGAACCCCTTGCTACGTGGGTGGCCGGCCCTATTTATAGAGGCCCTGGTCCTCTTCCCAAATATCGAGCGGGAAGGGAGCCAACAATGGCGGGCTAATTTGAAGGGGAACATCTGGTACACTTATCTTGACTAAAGTTGGTCTTCGCCTGCCAAAGGCTCTGCGGTGACGCCGCGCTGGGCTCCATGGTGACCTCTGCCTCGTAGTCCGCCTGGTCTTGGTCTCATTACACCAAAATGGCAACCTTTGCCTGATGCCTCGGTACTCCGCGGCTGCGCTTGCCCCCTTTGCACCAAAGAGGAAAGAAGGACGCTGCGCGTGCTGGCGTCCGCCTGGTACCCTCGATCGTCATGGCTTGCATCATGGGCACCTCGTGAGGTACCCTGCCTTGATTTCTCTGCCTCCTCGCGAGCCAGCCTGAGGAGGCTGCGCCTGAGGAAGCTCCGTGTCGTTCGCCTCGCGAGGCTTGGCCCCTCGCGAGGGTCTTGAGTCTTGTGTTGATGAAGATGGGCCATGCTGGGCCTCCTGTGAGCCATGCCGCAGGCCGCAGGCAGGCAAGTCTGGGGACCCCCGTTCCCAGAACGCCGACACCTCTAACCCACCTTGTCCTAGCAAACCGTTGTTTGGCTATGTTATCTCTTTGCTTAGCCCCTCTTATAGCATTGTTAGTTGCAGGTGAAGATTGAAGTTTGTTCCTTGTTGGAACATGGAGATGTTGTTCCTTGTTGGAATATGTTTACTTGTTGGGATATCACAATATCTCTTATTTAATTAATGCATCTATATACTTGGTAAAGGGTGGAAGGCTCGGCCTTATGCCTGGTGTTTTGTTCCACTCTTACCGCCCTAGTTTCCGTCATATCGGTGTTATGTTCCCGGATTTTGCGTTCCTTACGCGGTTCGGTTATAATGGGAACCCCTTGATAGTTCGCTTTGAATAAAACTCCTCCAGCAAGGCCCAACCTTGGTTTTACCATTCGCCACCTAGCCTTTTTCCCTTGGGAGTCGCGCATCCCGAGGGTCATCTTTATTTTAACCCCACCCCCTGGGCCAATGCTTGTCTAAGTGTTGGTCCGAACTAGAGTCCTTTGCAGCGCCACCTCGGGGAAACTTGAGGGCTGGTTTTAGTTGTACGGAGCGCTCATCCGGTGTTGCCCTGAGAACGAGATATGTGCAGCTCCTATCTGGATGTCAGTGCATCGGGCGGTCTTGCTGGTCTTGTTTTACCTGTTGAAATGTCTTGTAACCGGGATTCCGAGCCTGATCGGGTCTTCCCGCTAGAAGGAATATCCTTCGTTGACCGTGAGAGCTTGTGATGGGCTAAGTTGGGACACCCCTACAGGGATATGATCTTTCGAAAGTCGTGCACGCGGTTATGGGCAGATGGGAATTTGTTAATGTCCAGTTGTAGAGAACCTGAAGTTGACCTTAATTAAAATACATCAACCGCGTGTGTAACCGTGATGATCTCTTCTCGACGGAGTCCGGGATGTGAACACGGTGTTGGAGTTATGCTTGACGTAGGTTGTTCTAGGATCACTTCTTGATCATACTTTTATCGACCGTGCTTTGCCTTCTCTTCTCACTGTCATT
This sequence comes from Triticum monococcum, assembly GCA_034509565.1. Classification (NCBI taxonomy): domain Eukaryota; kingdom Viridiplantae; phylum Streptophyta; class Magnoliopsida; order Poales; family Poaceae; genus Triticum; species Triticum monococcum. Next base: position 56,718,334 of record CM067846.1, on the reverse strand, counting down.
TGCGTGTGTTAGCCACCATATATGCTAGTCGCTCGCTGCAGCTCCACCTCATACCTTTTGCCTTACCCATAAGCTTAAATAGTCTTGATCGCGAGGGTGTGAGATTGCTGAGTCCCCGTGGCTCACAGATTACTTCCAAACCAAATGCAGGGCCCGATGACTCCGTTCCAGATGATGCGCTTGAGCTCAAGTGGGAGTTCGACGAAGACTCACGCCGTTACTATGTGTCTTTCCCCGATGATCCGTAGTGGTGCCCAGTTGGGGCGATCGGGACCGTGTCGCATGTTGGGGTTGATCTTTTATTTTGGTACCGTAGTCAGACCATGAGTGTATTGGATGATTGTAATGCTATTTATGTACTCTGTGTGACGTGGCGAGTGTAAGCCAACTATGTATCTTTTCCCCTATTATCTATTTACATGGGTTGTTGTGAAGATTACCTTACTTGCGACATTGCTTTCAATGTGGTTATGCCTCTAAGTCGTGCTTCGACACATAGGAGATATAGCCGCATCGAGGGCATTACAGGCGCGTAGCCTCCTACTGGATTGATACCTTGGTTCTCAAAAACTGAGGGAAATACTTATGCTACTTTGCTACATCATCCCTTCCTCTTCGGGGAAAACCAACGCAGTGCTCAAGAGGTAGCAGTATTCATAAAAGATTTAACACAATCATACTTAAGCTTAATACCTGACTCTTTACCTTCCTCGAGTTCCCAATCTTTAGAGTTGCGTTTAATTCTTTCCAAAATATCCCACTGGAATTCAATAGTCTTCTTTATAAAAGAACCAGCAGAAGAAGTATCAAGCATGGACCGATCATTACGAGAAGCCGAGCATACAAATTCTGGATAATAATTTCTCTTGAGAGCTCATGATTGGGGAATGTATATAACATTGACTTAAGCCTCCCCCAAACTAGAGCGATACTTTATCCTTCACGAGGCCAAAAATTATATATATAATTCCTATCACGATGAACTAGATGCATAGGATAAATGTTTTGGTGAAATTCGAATTTCAGTCGATTCCAATTCCAAGATCCAATATCATCGCATAGCCTATACCATGCCAATGCTTTTCCCTTCAAAGATAAAGGTAAAACCTTATTCTTATCTTCATCTCCGGGTAAACCTGCAAGCTTAAACAATCCACAAATTTTTTCCACGTATATTAAGTGCATATGAGGATGTTCGGTTCCATCTCCTACATAAGGATTAGCTAGCAGTTGTTCTATCATACCCGAAGGAATTTCATATTCAATATTTTCTGTAGGTGTAGTAGGCTGAGGGGTAGCTACTTGTGGTTCCGGTCGAGGTGAAGGTACCCCGAACAAACCCCTCAAAGGATTATTTTCCTTAGTAACAAGTGACAGTAAATTTCAGCACAATATATAAATGTTTCCTTACCAAAGGCGCTTCACTGCCCGGCAAACAGCGCCAAAAAACAGCCTTGATGACCCACAAGTATATGGGATCAATTGTAGCTCTTTTCAATAAGTAAGAGTGTTGAACCCAACGAGGAGTAGAAGGAAATTACAAGTGGTTTTCCGCAACGTAATGTCTGCAAGTGCTGAAATTGTAAGTAACACAATAGTTTGATGGCAAGATAATTTGTAACGAGCAAGTAATGATAGTAGTAATAAAAGTGCAGCAAGGTAGCCCAATCCTTTTGAGGCAAAGGAAAGGCCAAAACATTCTCTTATAATAAGCAAAGCGTTCTTGAGGGTACACGGGAATTTCATCTAGTCACGTTCATCATGTTGGTTCGATTCATGTTCGCTACTTTGATAATTTGATATGTGGGTGGACAGGTGCTTAGGTGTTGTTCTTACTTGAAAAAACCTCCTAGTTATGATTAACCCTCTCGCAAGCATCTGCAACTATGAAAAAAGTATTAAGATTAAATTCTAACCATAGCATTAAACTTTTGGATCCAATCGGTCCCTTACGGAATAGCGCATTAACTAGGGTTTAAGCTTCTGTCACTCTCGCAACCCATCATCTAATAACCCGGAAAGAAGCAAGCATCAGGTGGTGAGGAAAGATCTAGGCACTATGTTGCTTGCTTCTTTCCGGGTTGCTTCTCTCGTTAGCTTCGGTTTCGTTCCGGAGTTGTGAGGATTCGTTCGACATCGTCTGTTTGTCTTCATGGACTCGTTCTTCTTCCTTGCGGGATCTCAGGCAAGATGACCATACCCTCGAAATCACTTCTATCTTTGCTTGCTAGTTGTTCGCTCTATCGCTATGTCGCGCTACCTACCATTTGTTATAGCATGTCTCCCATATTGCCATGTCAAGCCTCTAACCCACCTTTCCTAGCAAATCGTTGTTTGGCTATGTTACCGCTTTTGCTCAGCCCCTCTTATAGCGTTGCTAGTTGTAGGTGAAGATGAAGTTTGTTCCATGTTGGAACATGGATATTGTTGGGATATCATTATTATCTCTTATTTACTTTAATGCACCTATATACTTGGTAAAGGGTGGAAGGCTCGGCCTTATGCCTAGTGTTTTGTTCCACTCTTGCCGCCCTAGTTTCCGTCATACCGGTGTTATGTTCTTTGATTTTGCGTTCCTTACGCGGTTTGGGGAATGGGACTGCTACCTCTTGAGCACTGCGTTGGATTTCCCCGAAGAGGAGAGGATGATGCAGCAAAGTAGCGTAAGTATTTCCCTCAGTTTTTGAGAACCAAGGTATCAATCCAGTAGGAGGCTACCCGTGAGTCCCTCGTACCTACACAAAAACAATAGCTCAACACAACCAACGCGCTTAGGGGTTGTCAATCCCTTCACGGTCACTTACGAAAGTGAGATCTGATAGAGATGATAAATAATGCTTTTGGTATTTTTGGTATAGAGATGCAAAGTAAAAAGTAAAATCAAAGTAAAAGTAAAGCAATAATAATGTGATGGAGATTGATATGATGAGAAAGAGACCCGGGGGCCATAGGTTTCACTAGTGGCTTCTCTCAAGAGCATAAGTATTCTACGGTGGGTGAACAAATTACTGTTGAGCAATTGACAGAATTGAGCATAGTTATGACAATATCTAGGTATGATCATGTATATAGGCATCATGTCCGAGACAAGTAGACCGAAATGATTCTGCATCTACTACTATTACTCTCTCATCAACCGCTATCCAGCATGCATCTAGGGTATTAAGTTAAAAACAGAGTAACGCCTTAAGCAAGATGACATGATATAGAGGGATAGTTTCATGCAATATGATAAAAAACCATCTTGTTATCCTCGATGGCAACGATACAGTACGTGCCTTGCTGCCCCTTCTGTCACTGGGAAAGGACACCGTAAGATCGAACCCAAAGCTAAACACTTCTCCCATGGCAAGAACAACCAATCTAGTAGGGGGGCGCGCCCTCCACCCTCGTGACCGCCTCGTGGCTTTCTTGACGGAGGGTCCTAGTCTCCTGGGTCTTATTTGTTGAGAAAATCACGTTCCCGAAGGTTTCGTTCCGTTTGGACTCCGTTTGATATTCTATTTCTCCGAAACACTGAAATAGGCAAAAAAAACAGCAATTCTGGGCTGGGCCTCCGGTTAATAGGTTAGTCCCAAAAATAATATAAAAGTGGAAAATAAAGCCCAATATAGTCCAAAACAGTAGATAATATAGCATGGAGCAATCAAAAATTATAGATACGTTGGAGACGTATCAAGCATCCCCAAGCTTAATTCCTGCTCGTCCTCGAGTAGGTAAATGATAAAAACAGAATTTTTGATGCGGAGTGCTACTTGGCATAATTTTAATGTAATTCTTCTTAATTGTGGTATGAACATTCAGATCTGCAGATTCAAGACAAAAGTTCATATTGACATAAAAACGATAATACTTCAAGCATACTAACTAAGCAATTATGTCTTCTCAAAATAACATGGCCAAAGAAAGTTCATCCCTACAAAATCATATAGTTTAGTCATGTTTCATTTTCTTCACACAAGAATGCTCTCATCATGCACAACCCCGATGACAAGCCAAGCAATTGTTTCATACTTTAGTAATCTCAAACCTATAAACTTTCACGCAATATATGAGTGCGAGCCATGGACATAGCACTATGGGTGGAATAGAATATAATGAGGGGGTTATGTGGAGAAGACAAAAAGGAGAAAGTCTCACATCAACGAGGCTAATCAATGGGCTATGGAGATGCCCACCGATTGATGTTAATGGAAGGAGTAGGGATTGCCATGCAACGGATGCACTAGAGCTATAAATGTATGAAAGCTCAACAAAAGAAACTAGTGGGTGTGCATCCAACTTGCTTGCTCACGAAGACCTAGGACACTTGAGGAGGCCCATTATTGGAATATACAAGCCAAGTTCCATAATGAAAAATTCCCACTAGTATATGAAAGTGATAACATAAGAGACTCTCTACTATGAAGATCATGGTGCTACTTTGAAGCACAAGTGTGGTAAAAGGATAGTAACATTGTCCCTTCTCTCTTTTTCTCTCATTTTTTGGGCCTTTTCTTTTTTTATGGCCTTTTTTGTGGGCCTTCTCTTTTTTATGGCATTTCTCTTTTTTTATTCCTCACTTGGGACAATGCTCTAATATTATGATCATCACACTTCTATTCATTTACGACTCAATGGTTACAACTCGATACTAGAACAAAGATGACTCTATATGGATGCCTCCGGCGGTGTACCGGGATATGCAATGAACCAAGAGTGACATGTATGAAAGAATTATGAATGGTGGCTTTGCCACAAATACTATGTCAACTACATGATCATGCTAAGCAATATGACAATGATGAATGTGTCATGATGAACGGAATGATGGAAAGTTGCATGGCAATATATCTCGGAATGGCTATGGAAATGCCATAATAGGTAGGTATGGTGGCTGTTTTGAGGAAGATATAAGGAGGTTTATGTGTGAAAGAGCGTATCATATCACGGGATTTGGATGCACCGGCGAAGTTTGCACCGACTCTCAATGTGAGAAAGCGCAATGCACGGTACTGAAGAGGCTAGCAAGGATGGAAGGGTGAGAGTGCGTATAATCCATGGACTCAACATTAGTCATAAAGAACTCACATACTTATTGCAAAAATCTACAAGTCATCAAAAACCTCGGCACTACGCGCATGCTCCTAGGGGGATAGATTGGTAGGAAAAGACCATCGCTCAACCCCGAATGCCACTCATAAGGAAGACAATCAAATAACACCTCATGTTTCAAATTTGTTGCATAAAGTTTACCATACGTGCATGCTACGGGACTTGCAAACTTCAACACAAGTATTTATCAATTTCACAACTACTCAACTAGCATGACTTTGATATTATTACCTCCATATCTCAAAACAATCATCAAGCATCAAACTTTTCTTAGTATTCAACACACTCATACGAAAGTTTTATTATTAATCTTGCATACCAAGCATATTAGGATTTTAAAGAAATTACCATGCTAATAAGACTCTCAAAATAATCTAAGTGAAGCATGAGAGATCAATAGTTTCTATAAAACAAATCCACCACCGTGCTCTAAAAGATATAAGTGAAGCACTAGAGCAAAACTATAAAGCTCAAAAGATATAAGTGAAGCACATAGAGTATTCTAACAAATTCCAAATCATGTATGGATCTCTCAAAAGGTGTGTACAGAAAGTATGATTGTGTTAAACTAACAAGCAAAGACTCAAATCATAAAAGACGCTCCAAGCAAAACACATATCATGTGGTGAATAAAAATATAGCTCCAAGTAAAGTTACCGATAGAAGTAGACGAAAAAGAGGGGATGCCTTCCGGGGCATCCCCAAGCTTTGGCTTTTAGGTGTCCTTAGATTATCTTGGGGGTGCCATGGGCATCCCCAAGCTTAGGCTCTTGCCACTCCTTGTTCCATGATCCATCAAATCTTTACCCAAAACTTGAAAAGTTCACAACACAAAACTTAAAGTAGAAAACTCGTGAGCTCCGTTAGCGAAAGAAAAAAAACACCACTTCAAGGTACTGTAATGAAATCATTATTTATTTATATTTGTGTTAAATCTAATATATTCCAACTTCTCTGTGGATTATAAACTATTTTACTAGCCATAGATTCATCAAAATAAGCAAACAACACACGAAAAACAGAATCTGTCAAAAACAGAACAGTCTGTAGTAATCTGTAGGTAGCGCAAGATCTGGAACCCCAAAAATTCTAAAATAAATTATTGGACGTGAGGAATTTATCTATTAATCATCTGAAAAAATAATTAACTAAATATCACTCTTCAAATAAAAATGACAGCAGTTCTCGTGAGCCTAAAGTTTCTGCTTTTTGCAGCAAGTTCAACAAGACTTTCCCCAAGTCTTCCCAACGGTTCTACTTGGAACAAACACTAATTAAACACAAAAAACACAACCAAAACAGGGGCTAAATAATTTATTTATTACTAAATAGGAGCAAAAAGCAAGGAATAAAAATAAAATTGGGTTGCCTCCCAGCAAGCGCTATCGTTTAACACCCCTAGCTAGGCATAACAAGCAGGAATAGATCTAGGTATTGCCATCTTTGGTAGGAAATTCTTCAATGAGGCATCTATCTCCCTTAGGAATTTATTTCTTTCTATTGATTATCAAACTCTTAGGCACAAGATCGAAAAATTCATTTATAGCAATTGGTTCCTTAATGATTGCAAAAAGATTGGGATGAATACTTATAGATTTAAGATCCGCAGTTTCCTTACTAGATGATTCACCCTTATTTTTAGAAACATACATAAGCTTGGCAATTTAGTAGGAGGACTAGGAGTATTCTTTACAGAATAAAAAGAGGTTCCCAAGTTCGTAATGATACCCTCAAGTTTATCGATTCTAGTAGAATCTAAGTTTATTTTCTCATTAACTATGGGTTCCTTTTCCTTAATATTTTTCAAAGTCATTCCTATCTTAGATCCGTATTGGGTAATTTAAAGCGCAATGCACGGTACTGAAGAGGCTAGCAAGGATGGAAGGGTGAGAGTGCGTATAATCCATGGACTCAACATTAGTCATAAAGAACTCACATACTTATTGCAAAAATCTACAAGTCATCAAAAACCTCGGCACTACGCGCATGCTCCTAGGGGGATAGATTGGTAGGAAAAGAGCATCGCTCAACCCCGACTGCCACTCATAAGGAAGACAATCAAATAACACCTCATGTTTCAAATTTGTTGCATAAAGTTTACCATACGTGCATGCTACGGGACTTGCAAACTTCAACACAAGTATTTATCAATTTCACAACTACTCAACTAGCATGACTTTGATATTATTACCTCCATATCTCAAAACAATCATCAAGCATCAAACTTTTCTTAGTATTCAACACACTCATACGAAAGTTTTATTATTAATCTTGCATACCAAGCATATTAGGATTTTAAAGAAATTACCATGCTAATAAGACTCTCAAAATAATCTAAGTGAAGCATGAGAGATCAATAGTTTCTATAAAACAAATCCACCACCGTGCTCTAAAAGATATAGGTGAAGCACTAGAGCAAAACTATAAAGCTCAAAAGATATAAGTGAAGCACATAGAGTATTCTAACAAATTCCAAATCATGTATGGCTCTCTCAAAAGGTGTGTACAGAAAGTATGATTGTGTTAAACTAACAAGCAAAGACTCAAATCATAAAAGACGCTCCAAGAAAAACACATATCATGTGGTGAATAAAAATATAGCTCCAAGTAAAGTTACCGATAGAAGTAGACGAAAAAGAGGGGATGCCTTCCGGGGCATCCCCAAGCTTTGGCTTTTAGGTGTCCTTAGATTATCTTGGGGGTGCCATGGGCATCCCCAAGCTTAGGCTCTTGCCACTCCTTGTTCCATGATCCATCAAATCTTTACCCAAAACTTGAAAACTTCACAACACAAAACTTAAAGTAGAAAACTCGTGAGCTCCGTTAGCGAAAGAAAAAAAACACCACTTCAAGGTACTGTAATGAAATCATTATTTATTTATATTGGTGTTAAATCTAATATATTCCAACTTCTCTGTGGATTATAAAATATTTTACTAGCCATAGATTCATCAAAATAAGCAAACAACACACGAAAAACAGAATCTGTCAAAAACAGAACAGTCTGTAGTAATCTGTAGGTAGCGCAAGATCTGGAACCCCAAAAATTCTAAAATAAATTATTGGACGTGAGGAATTTATCTATTAATCATCTGAAAAAATAATTAACTAAATATCACTCTTCAAATAAAAATGACAGCAGTTCTCGTGAGCCTAAAGTTTCTGCTTTTTGCAGCAAGTTCAACAAGACTTTCCCCAAGTCTTCCCAACGGTTCTACTTGGAACAAACACTAATTAAACACAAAAAACACAACCAAAACAGGGGCTAAATAATTTATTTATTACTAAAGAGGAGCAAAAAGCAAGGAATAAAAATAAAATTGGGTTGCCTCCCAGCAAGCGCTATCGTTTAACACCCCTAGCTAGGCATAACAAGCAGGAATAGATCTAGGTATTGCCATCTTTGGTAGGAAATTCTTCAATGAGGCATCTATCTCCCTTAGGAATTTATTTCTTTCTATTGATTATCAAACTCTTAGGCACAAGATCGAAAAATTCATTTGTAGCAATTGGTTCCTTAATGATTGCAAAAAGATTGGGATGAATACTTATAGATTTAAGATCCGCAGTTTCCTTACTAGATGATTCACCCTTATTTTTAGAAACATACATAAGCTTGGCAATTTAGTAGGAGGACTAGGAGTATTCTTTACAGAATAAAAAGAGGTTCCCAAGTTCGTAATGATACCCTCAAGTTTATCGATTCTAGTAGAATCTAAGTTTATTTTCTCATTAACTATGGGTTCCTTTTCCTTAATATTTTTCAAAGTCATTCCTATCTTAGATCCGTATTGGGTAATTTAAAGCGCAATGCACGGTACTGAAGAGGCTAGCAAGGATGGAAGGGTGAGAGTGCGTACAATCCATGGACTCAACATTAGTCATAAAGAACTCACATACTTATTGCAAAAATCTACAAGTCATCAAAAACCTCGGCACTACGCGCATGCTCCTAGGGGGATAGATTGGTAGGAAAAGAGCATCGCTCAACCCCGACTGCCACTCATAAGGAAGACAATCAAATAACACCTCATGTTTCAAATTTGTTGCATAAAGTTTACCATACGTGCATGCTACGGGACTTGCAAACTTCAACACAAGTATTTATCAATTTCACAACTACTCAACTAACATGACTTTGATATTATTACCTCCATATCTCAAAACAATCATCAAGCATCAAACTTTTCTTAGTATTCAACACACTCATACGAAAGTTTTATTATTAATCTTGCATACCAAGCATATTAGGATTTTAAAGAAATTACCATGCTAATAAGACTCTCAAAATAATCTAAGTGAAGCATGAGAGATAAATAGTTTCTATAAAACAAATCCACCACCGTGCTCTAAAAGATATAGGTGAAGCACTAGAGCAAAACTATAAAGCTCAAAAGGTATAAGTGAAGCACATAGAGTATTCTAACAAATTCCAAATCATGTATGGCTCTCTCAAAAGGTGTGTACAGAAAGTATGATTGTGTTAAACTAACAAGCAAAGACTCAAATCATAAAAGACGCTCCAAGCAAAACACATATCATGTGGTGAATAAAAATATAGCTCCAAGTAAAGTTACCGATAGAAGTAGACAAAAAAGAGGGGATGCCTTCCGGGGCATCCCCAAGCTTTGGCTTTTAGGTGTCCTTAGATTATCTTGGGGGTGCCATGGGCATCCCCAAGCTTAGGCTCTTGCCACTCCTTGTTCCATGATCCATCAAATCTTTACCCAAAACTTGAAAACTTCACAACACAAAACTTAAAGTAGAAAACTCGTGAGCTCCGTTAGCGAAAGAAAAAAAAAACACCACTTCAAGGTACTGTAATGAAATCATTATTTATTTATATTGGTGTTAAATCTAATATATTCCAACTTCTCTGTGGATTATAAACTATTTTACTAGCCATAGATTCATCAAAATAAGCAAACAACACACGAAAAACAGAATCTGTCAAAAACAGAACAGTCTGTAGTAATCTGTAGGTAGCGCAAGATCTGGAACCCCAAAAATTCTAAAATAAATTATTGGACGTGAGGAATTTATCTATTAATCATCTGAAAAAATAATTAACTAAATATCACTCTTCAAATAAAAATGACAGCAGTTCTCGTGAGCCTAAAGTTTTTTGCTTTTTGCAGCAAGTTCAACAAGACTTTCCCCAAGTCTTCCCAACGGTTCTACTTGGAACAAACACTAATTAAACACAAAAAACACAACCAAAACAGGGGCTAAATAATTTATTTATTACTAAAGAGGAGCAAAAAGCAAGGAATAAAAATAAAATTGGGTTGCCTCCCAGCAAGCGCTATCGTTTAACACCCCTAGCTAGGCATAACAAGCAGGAATAGATCTAGGTATTGCCATCTTTGGTAGGAAATTCTTCAATGAGGCATCTATCTCCCTTAGGAATTTATTTCTTTCTAGTGATTATCAAACTCTTAGGCACAAGATCGAAAAATTCATTTGTAGCAATTGGTTCCTTAATGATAGCAAAAAGATTGGGATGAATACTTATAGATTTAAGATCCGCAGTTTCCTTACTAGATGATTCACCCTTATTTTTAGAAACATACATAAGCTTGGCAATTTTAGTAGGAGGACTAGGAGTATTCTTTACAGAATAAAAAGAGGTTCCCAAGTTCGTAATGATACCCTCAAGTTTATCGATTCTAGTAGAATCTAAGTTTATTTTCTCATTAACTATGGGTTCCTTTTCCTTAATATTTTTCAAAGTCATTCCTATCTTAGATCCGTATTGGGTAATTTAAAGCGCAATGCACGGTACTGAAGAGGCTAGCAAGGATGGAAGGGTGAGAGTGCGTATAATCCATGGACTCAACATTAGTCATAAAGAACTCACATACTTATTGCAAAAATCTACAAGTCATCAAAAACCTCGGCACTACGCGCATGCTCCTAGGGGGATAGATTGGTAGGAAAAGACCATCGCTCAACCCCGACTGCCACTCATAAGGAAGACAATCAAATAACACCTCATGTTTCAAATTTGTTGCATAAAGTTTACCATACGTGCATGCTACGGGACTTGCAAACTTCAACACAAGTATTTATCAATTTCACAACTACTCAACTAGCATGACTTTGATATTATTACCTCCATATCTCAAAACAATCATCAAGCATCAAACTTTTCTTAGTATTCAACACACTCATACGAAAGTTTTATTATTAATCTTGCATACCAAGCATATTAGGATTTTAAAGAAATTACCATGCTAATAAGACTCTCAAAATAATCTAAGTGAAGCATGAGAGATAAATAGTTTCTATAAAACAAATCCACCACCGTGCTCTAAAAGATATAAGTGAAGCACTAGAGCAAAACTATAAAGCTCAAAAGGTATAAGTGAAGCACATAGAGTATTCTAACAAATTCCAAATCATGTATGGCTCTCTCAAAAGGTGTGTATAGAAAGTATGATTGTGTTAAACTAACAAGCAAAGACTCAAATCATAAAAGACGCTCCAAGCAAAACACATATCATGTGGTGAATAAAAATATAGCTCCAAGTAAAGTTACCGATAGAAGTAGACGAAAAAGAGGGGATGCCTTCCGGGGCATCCCCAAGCTTTGGCTTTTAGGTGTCCTTAGATTATCTTGGGGGTGCCATGGGCATCCCCAAGCTTAGGCTCTTGCCACTCCTTGTTCCATGATCCATCAAATCTTTACCCAAAACTTGAAAACTTCACAACACAAAACTTAAAGTAGAAAACTCGTGAGCTCCGTTAGCGAAAGAAAAAAAACACCACTTCAAGGTACTGTAATGAAATCATTATTTATTTATATTGGTGTTAAATCTAATATATTCCAACTTCTCTGTGGATTATAAACTATTTTACTAGCCATAGATTCATCAAAATAAGCAAACAACACACGAAAAACAGAATCTGTCAAAAAACAGAACAGTCTGTAGTAATCTGTAGGTAGCGCAAGATCTGGAACCCCAAAAATTCTAAAATAAATTATTGGACGTGAGGAATTTATCTATTAATCATCTGAAAAAATAATTAACTAAATATCACTCTTCAAATAAAAATGACAGCAGTTCTCGTGAGCCTAAAGTTTCTGCTTTTTGCAGCAAGTTCAACAAGACTTTCCCCAAGTCTTCCCAACGGTTCTACTTGGAACAAACACTAATTAAACACAAAAAACACAACCAAAACAGGGGCTAAATAATTTATTTATTACTAAAGAGGAGCAAAAAGCAAGGAATAAAAATAAAATTGGGTTGCCTCCCAGCAAGCGCTATCGTTTAACACCCCTAGCTAGGCATAACAAGCAGGAATAGATCTAGGTATTGCCATCTTTGGTAGGAAATTCTTAAATGAGGCATCTATCTCCCTTAGGAATTTATTTCTTTCTAGTGATTATCAAACTCTTAGGCACAAGATCGAAAAATTCATTTGTAGCAATTGGTTCCTTAATGATAGCAAAAAGATTGGGATGAATACTTATAGATTTAAGATCCGCAGTTTCCTTACTAGATGATTCACCCTTATTTTTAGAAACATACATAAGCTTGGCAATTTTAGTAGGAGGACTAGGAGTATTCTTTACAGAATAAAAAGAGGTTCCCAAGTTCGTAATGATACCCTCAAGTTTATCGATTCTAGTAGAATCTAAGTTTATTTTCTCATTAACTATGGGTTCCTTTTCCTTAATATTTTTCAAAGTCATTCCTATCTTAGATCCGTATTGGGTAATTTAAAGCGCAATGCACGGTACTGAAGAGGCTAGCAAGGATGGAAGGGTGAGAGTGCGTATAATCCATGGACTCAACATTAGTCATAAAGAACTCACATACTTATTGCAAAAATCTACAAGTCATCAAAAACCTCGGCACTACGCGCATGCTCCTAGGGGGATAGATTGGTAGGAAAAGACCATCGCTCAACCCCGACTGCCACTCATAAGGAAGAAAATCAAATAACACCTCATGTTTCAAATTTGTTGCATAAAGTTTACCATACGTGCATGCTACGGGACTTGCAAACTTCAACACAAGTATTTATCAATTTCACAACTACTCAACTAGCATGACTTTGATATTATTACCTCCATATCTCAAAACAATCATCAAGCATCAAACTTTTCTTAGTATTCAACACACTCATACGAAAGTTTTATTATTAATCTTGCATACCAAGCATATTAGGATTTTAAAGAAATTACCATGCTAATAAGACTCTCAAAATAATCTAAGTGAAGCATGAGAGATCAATAGTTTCTATAAAACAAATCCACCACCGTGCTCTAAAAGATATAAGTGAAGCACTAGAGCAAAACTATAAAGCTCAAAAGATATAAGTGAAGCACATAGAGTATTCTAACAAATTCCAAATCATGTATGGCTCTCTCAAAAGGTGTGTACAGAAAGTATGATTGTGTTAAACTAACAAGCAAAGACTCAAATCATAAAAGACGCTCCAAGAAAAACACATATCATGTGGTGAATAAAAATATAGCTCCAAGTAAAGTTACCGATAGAAGTAGACGAAAAAGAGGGGATGCCTTCCGGGGCATCCCCAAGCTTTGGCTTTTAGGTGTCCTTAGATTATCTTGGGGGTGCCATGGGCATCCCCAAGCTTAGGCTCTTGCCACTCCTTGTTCCATGATCCATCAAATCTTTACCCAAAACTTGAAAACTTCACAACACAAAACTTAAAGTAGAAAACTCGTGAGCTCCGTTAGCGAAAGAAAAAAAAAACACCACTTCAAGGTACTGTAATGAAATCATTATTTATTTATATTGGTGTTAAATCTAATATATTCCAACTTCTCTGTGGATTATAAACTATTTTACTAGCCATAGATTCATCAAAATAAGCAAACAACACACGAAAAACAGAATCTGTCAAAAAACAGAACAGTCTGTAGTAATCTGTAGGTAGCGCAAGATCTGGAACCCCAAAAATTCTAAAATAAATTATTGGACGTGAGGAATTTATCTATTAATCATCTGAAAAAATAATTAACTAAATATCACTCTTCAAATAAAAATGACAGCAGTTCTCGTGAGCCTAAAGTTTCTGCTTTTTGCAGCAAGTTCAACAAGACTTTCCCCAAGTCTTCCCAACGGTTCTACTTGGAACAAACACTAATTAAACACAAAAAACACAACCAAAACAGGGGCTAAATAATTTATTTATTACTAAAGAGGAGCAAAAAGCAAGGAATAAAAATAAAATTGGGTTGCCTCCCAGCAAGCGCTATCGTTTAACACCCCTAGCTAGGCATAACAAGCAGGAATAGATCTAGGTATTGCCATCTTTGGTAGGAAATTCTTCAATGAGGCATCTATCTCCCTTAGGAATTTATTTCTTTCTAGTGATTATCAAACTCTTAGGCACAAGATCGAAAAATTCATTTGTAGCAATTGGTTCCTTAATGATAGCAAAAAGATTGGGATGAATACTTATAGATTTAAGATCCGCAGTTTCCTTACTAGATGATTCACCCTTATTTTTAGAAACATACATAAGCTTGGCAATTTTAGTAGGAGGACTAGGAGTATTCTTTACAGAATAAAAAGAGGTTCCCAAGTTCGTAATGATACCCTCAAGTTTATCGATTCTAGTAGAATCTAAGTTTATTTTCTCATTAACTATGGGTTCCTTTTCCTTAATATTTTTCAAAGTCATTCCTATCTTAGATCCGTATTGGGTAATTTAAAGCGCAATGCACGGTACTGAAGAGGCTAGCAAGGATGGAAGGGTGAGAGTGCGTATAATCCATGGACTCAACATTAGTCATAAAGAACTCACATACTTATTGCAAAAATCTACAAGTCATCAAAAACCTCGGCACTACGCGCATGCTCCTAGGGGGATAGATTGGTAGGAAAAGACCATCGCTCAACCCCGACTGCCACTCATAAGGAAGACAATCAAATAACACCTCATGTTTCAAATTTGTTGCATAAAGTTTACCATACGTGCATGCTACGGGACTTGCAAACTTCAACACAAGTATTTATCAATTTCACAACTACTCAACTAGCATGACTTTGATATTATTACCTCCATATCTCAAAACAATCATCAAGCATCAAACTTTTCTTAGTATTCAACACACTCATACGAAAGTTTTATTATTAATCTTGCATACCAAGCATATTAGGATTTTAAAGAAATTACCATGCTAATAAGACTCTCAAAATAATCTAAGTGAAGCATGAGAGATCAATAGTTTCTATAAAACAAATCCACCACCATGCTCTAAAAGATATAAGTGAAGCACTAGAGCAAAACTATAAAGCTCAAAAGATATAAGTGAAGCACATAGAGTATTCTAACAAATTCCAAATCATGTATGGCTCTCTCAAAAGGTGTGTACAGAAAGTATGATTGTGTTAAACTAACAAGCAAAGACTCAAATCATAAAAGACGCTCCAAGCAAAACACATATCATGTGGTGAATAAAAATATAGCTCCAAGTAAAGTTACCGATAGAAGTAGACGAAAAAGAGGGGATGCCTTCCGGGGCATCCCCAAGCTTTGGCTTTTAGGTGTCCTTAGATTATCTTGGGGGTGCCATGGGCATCCCCAAGCTTAGGCTCTTGCCACTCCTTGTTCCATGATCCATCAAATCTTTACCCAAAACTTGAAAACTTCACAACACAAAACTTAAAGTAGAAAACTCGTGAGCTCCGTTAGCGAAAGAAAAAAAACACCACTTCAAGGTACTGTAATGAAATCATTATTTATTTATATTGGTGTTAAATCTAATATATTCCAACTTCTCTGTGGATTATAAACTATTTTACTAGCCATAGATTCATCAAAATAAGCAAACAACACACGAAAAACAGAATCTGTCAAAAAACAGAACAGTCTGTAGTAATCTGTAGGTAGCGCAAGATCTGGAACCCCAAAAATTCTAAAATAAATTATTGGACGTGAGGAATTTATCTATTAATCATCTGAAAAAATAATTAACTAAATATCACTCTTCAAATAAAAATGACAGCAGTTCTCGTGAGCCTAAAGTTTCTGCTTTTTGCAGCAAGTTCAACAAGACTTTCCCCAAGTCTTCCCAACGGTTCTACTTGGAACAAACACTAATTAAACACAAAAAACACAACCAAAACAGGGGCTAAATAATTTATTTATTACTAAAGAGGAGCAAAAAGCAAGGAATAAAAATAAAATTGGGTTGCCTCCCAGCAAGCGCTATCGTTTAACACCCCTAGCTAGGCATAACAAGCAGGAATAGATCTAGGTATTGCCATCTTTGGTAGGAAATTCTTCAATGAGGCATCTATCTCCCTTAGGAATTTATTTCTTTCTAGTGATTATCAAACTCTTAGGCACAAGATCGAAAAATTCATTTGTAGCAATTGGTTCCTTAATGATAGCAAAAAGATTGGGATGAATACTTATAGATTTAAGATCCGCAGTTTCCTTACTAGATGATTCACCCTTATTTTTAGAAACATACATAAGCTTGGCAATTTTAGTAGGAGGACTAGGAGTATTCTTTACAGAATAAAAAGAGGTTCCCAAGTTCGTAATGATACCCTCAAGTTTATCGATTCTAGTAGAATCTAAGTTTATTTTCTCATTAACTATGGGTTCCTTTTCCTTAATATTTTTCAAAGTCATTCCTATCTTAGATCCGTATTGGGTAATTTAAAGCGCAATGCACGGTACTGAAGAGGCTAGCAAGGATGGAAGGGTGAGAGTGCGTATAATCCATGGACTCAACATTAGTCATAAAGAACTCACATACTTATTGCAAAAATCTACAAGTCATCAAAAACCTCGGCACTACGCGCATGCTCCTAGGGGGATAGATTGGTAGGAAAAGACCATCGCTCAACCCCGACTGCCACTCATAAGGAAGACAATCAAATAACACCTCATGTTTCAAATTTGTTGCATAAAGTTTACCATACGTGCATGCTACGGGACTTGCAAACTTCAACACAAGTATTTATCAATTTCACAACTACTCAACTAGCATGACTTTGATATTATTACCTCCATATCTCAAAACAATCATCAAGCATCAAACTTTTCTTAGTATTCAACACACTCATACGAAAGTTTTATTATTAATCTTGCATACCAAGCATATTAGGATTTTAAAGAAATTACCATGCTAATAAGACTCTCAAAATAATCTAAGTGAAGCATGAGAGATCAATAGTTTCTATAAAACAAATCCACCACCATGCTCTAAAAGATATAAGTGAAGCACTAGAGCAAAACTATAAAGCTCAAAAGATATAAGTGAAGCACATAGAGTATTCTAACAAATTCCAAATCATGTATGGCTCTCTCAAAAGGTGTGTACAGAAAGTATGATTGTGTTAAACTAACAAGCAAAGACTCAAATCATAAAAGACGCTCCAAGCAAAACACATATCATGTGGTGAATAAAAATATAGCTCCAAGTAAAGTTACCGATAGAAGTAGACGAAAAAGAGGGGATGCCTTCCGGGGCATCCCCAAGCTTTGGCTTTTAGGTGTCCTTAGATTATCTTGGGGGTGCCATGGGCATCCCCAAGCTTAGGCTCTTGCCACTCCTTGTTCCATGATCCATCAAATCTTTACCCAAAACTTGAAAACTTCACAACACAAAACTTAAAGTAGAAAACTCGTGAGCTCCGTTAGCGAAAGAAAAAAAACACCACTTCAAGGTACTGTAATGAAATCATTATTTATTTATATTGGTGTTAAATCTAATATATTCCAACTTCTCTGTGGATTATAAACTATTTTACTAGCCATAGATTCATCAAAATAAGCAAACAACACACGAAAAACAGAATCTGTCAAAAACAGAACAGTCTGTAGTAATCTGTAGGTAGCGCAAGATCTGGAACCCCAAAAATTCTAAAATAAATTATTGGACGTGAGGAATTTATCTATTAATCATCTGAAAAATAATTAACTAAATATCACTCTTCAAATAAAAATGACAGCAGTTCTTGTGAGCCTAAAGTTTCTGCTTTTTGCAGCAAGTTCAACAAGACTTTCCCCAAGTCTTCCCAACGGTTCTACTTGGAACAAACACTAATTAAACACAAAAAACACAACCAAAACAGGGGCTAAATAATTTATTTATTACTAAAGAGGAGCAAAAGGCAAGGAATAAAAATAAAATTGGGTTGCCTCCCAGCAAGCGCTATCGTTTAACACCCCTAGCTAGGCATAACAAGCAGGAATAGATCTAGGTATTGCCATCTTTGGTAGGAAATTCTTCAATGAGGCATCTATCTCCCTTAGGAATTTATTTCTTTCTAGTGATTATCAAACTCTTAGGCACAAGATCGAAAAATTCATTTGTAGCAATTGGTTCCTTAATGATAGCAAAAAGATTGGGA
Organism: Triticum monococcum; assembly: GCA_034509565.1. NCBI lineage: Eukaryota > Viridiplantae > Streptophyta > Magnoliopsida > Poales > Poaceae > Triticum > Triticum monococcum. Next base: position 56,699,888 of record CM067846.1, on the reverse strand, counting down.
TGAATACTTATAGATTTAAGATCCGCAGTTTCCTTACTAGATGATTCACCCTTATTTTTAGAAACATACATAAGCTTGGCAATTTTAGTAGGAGGACTAGGAGTATTCTTTACAGAATAAAAAGAGGTTCCCAAGTTCGTAATGATACCCTCAAGTTTATCGATTCTAGTAGAATCTAAGTTTATTTTCTCATTAACTATGGGTTCCTTTTCCTTAATATTTTTCAAAGTCATTCCTATCTTAGATCCGTATTGGGTAATTTAAAGCGCAATGCACGGTACTGAAGAGGCTAGCAAGGATGGAAGGGTGAGAGTGCGTATAATCCATGGACTCAACATTAGTCATAAAGAACTCACATACTTATTGCAAAAATCTACAAGTCATCAAAAACCTCGGCACTACGCGCATGCTCCTAGGGGGATAGATTGGTAGGAAAAGACCATCGCTCAACCCCGACTGCCACTCATAAGGAAGACAATCAAATAACACCTCATGTTTCAAATTTGTTGCATAAAGTTTACCATACGTGCATGCTACGGGACTTGCAAACTTCAACACAAGTATTTATCAATTTCACAACTACTCAACTAGCATGACTTTGATATTATTACCTCCATATCTCAAAACAATCATCAAGCATCAAACTTTTCTTAGTATTCAACACACTCATACGAAAGTTTTATTATTAATCTTGCATACCAAGCATATTAGGATTTTAAAGAAATTACCATGCTAATAAGACTCTCAAAATAATCTAAGTTAAGCATGAGAGATCAATAGTTTCTATAAAACAAATCCACCACCATGCTCTAAAAGATATAAGTGAAGCACTAGAGCAAAACTATAAAGCTCAAAAGATATAAGTGAAGCACATAGAGTATTCTAACAAATTCCAAATCATGTATGGCTCTCTCAAAAGGTGTGTACAGAAAGTATGATTGTGTTAAACTAACAAGCAAAGACTCAAATCATAAAAGACGCTCCAAGCAAAACACATATCATGTGGTGAATAAAAATATAGCTCCAAGTAAAGTTACCGATAGAAGTAGACGAAAAAGAGGGGATGCCTTCCGGGGCATCCCCAAGCTTTGGCTTTTAGGTGTCCTTAGATTATCTTGGGGGTGCCATGGGCATCCCCAAGCTTAGGCTCTTGCCACTCCTTGTTCCATGATCCATCAAATCTTTACCCAAAACTTGAAAACTTCACAACACAAAACTTAAAGTAGAAAACTCGTGAGCTCCGTTAGCGAAAGAAAAAAAACACCACTTCAAGGTACTGTAATGAAATCATTATTTATTTATATTGGTGTTAAATCTAATATATTCCAACTTCTCTGTGGATTATAAACTATTTTACTAGCCATAGATTCATCAAAATAAGCAAACAACACACGAAAAACAGAATCTGTCAAAAAACAGAACAGTCTGTAGTAATCTGTAGGTAGCGCAAGATCTGGAACCCCAAAAATTCTAAAATAAATTATTGGACGTGAGGAATTTATCTATTAATCATCTGAAAAAATAACTAACTAAATATCACTCTTCAAATAAAAATGACAGCAGTTCTCATGAGCCTAAAGTTTCTGCTTTTTGCAGCAAGTTCAACAAGACTTTCCCCAAGTCTTCCCAACGGTTCTACTTGGAACAAACACTAATTAAACACAAAAAACACAACCAAAACAGGGGCTAAATAATTTATTTATTACTAAAGAGGAGCAAAAAGCAAGGAATAAAAATAAAATTGGGTTGCCTCCCAGCAAGCGCTATCGTTTAACACCCCTAGCTAGGCATAACAAGCAGGAATAGATCTAGGTATTGCCATCTTTGGTAGGAAATTCTTCAATGAGGCATCTATCTCCCTTAGGAATTTATTTCTTTCTAGTGATTATCAAACTCTTAGGCACAAGATCGAAAAATTCATTTGTAGCAATTGGTTCCTTAATGATAGCAAAAAGATTGGGATGAATACTTATAGATTTAAGATCCGCAGTTTCCTTACTAGATGATTCACCCTTATTTTTAGAAACATACATAAGCTTGGTAATTTTAGTAGGAGGACTAGGAGTATTCTTTACAGAATAAAAAGAGGTTCCCAAGTTCGTAATGATACCCTCAAGTTTATCGATTCTAGTAGAATCTAAGTTTATTTTCTCATTAACTATGGGTTCCTTTTCCTTAATATTTTTAAAAGTCATTCCTATCTTAGATCCGTATTGGGTAATTTAATTGTGGATCGTTTTATCTATATTTTCAATTAGTTCAATAGTAGCAACTTCATTTTCAATAATTTCAAGTCTTTGCATAACATGCTCCAAAGTTAACATAGTTCCATTAACCAAAAGAGGTGGTGAGCCAAATAAATCTAACATAGCATTATAAGAATCAAAAGTATGGCTACCCAAGAAATTCCCTCCGGTAATGGTATCAAGGATATATCTATACCAAGGATTAGCACCTACATAAAAATTGCGAAGAAGAACTGAAGTAGATTGCTTCCTGGTAGATCTATTTTGAGCATTGAAAATTCTATACCAAGCATCTTTTAGATTTTCTCCATCCCTTTGTTTAAAATTTAGAACTTCATTCTCGGGAGACAATGGAGAAGATAAGGGACTAGCCATAACAACAAGCAAACAAACTAACACACAAGCAAACAAAAAGCAAACAGGCAAAAAGGGGCAAATAGAGAGGGAGGATAGACAGAGAAGGCGAATAAAACGGCAAGGGTGAAGGGGGGAGAGGAAAACGAGAGGCAAATGGCAAATAATGTAATGCGGGAGATAGGGATTGTGATGGGTACTTGGTATGTTGACTTTTGCGCAGACTCCCCGGCAACGGCGCCAAAAATTCTTCTTGCTACCTCTTGAGCACTGCGTTGGATTTCCCCGAAGAGGAGAGGATGATGCAGCAAAGTAGCGTAAGTATTTCCCTTAGTTTTTGAGAACCAAGGTATCAATCCAGTAGGAGGCTATGTGCGAGTCCCTCGTACCTACACAAAAACAATAGCTCAACGCAACCAACGCGCTTAGGGGTTGTCAATCCCTTCACGGTCACTTACGAAAGTGAGATCTGATAGAGATGATAAATAATATTTTTGGTATAGAGATGCAAAGTAAAAAAGTAAAAGCAAAGTAAAAGTAAAGCAATAATAAAGTGATGGAGATTGATATGATGAGAAAGAGACCCGGGGGCCATAGGTTTAACTAGTGGCTTCTCTCAAGAGCATAAGTATTCTACGGTGGTTGAATAAATTACTGTTGAGCAATTGACAGAATTGAGCATAGTTATGAGAATATCTAGGTATGATCATGTATATAGGCATCACGTCCGAGACAAGTAGACCAAAACGATTCTGCATCTACTACTATTACTCCACTCATCGACCGCAGCATGCATCTAGAGTATTAAGTTAAAAACGGCGTAACGCCTTAAGCAAGATGACATGATGTAGAGGGATAGTTTCATGCAATATGATAAAAAAACCATCTTGTTATCCTCGATGGCAACGATACAATACTTGTCTTGCTGCCCCTTCTGTCACTGGGAAAGGACACCGCAAGATCGAACCCAAAGCTAAGCACTTCTCCCATGGCAAGAACAACCAATCTAGTAGGCCAAACCAAACTGATAATTCAAAGACACTTGCAAAGATAACTAATCATACATAAAAGAATTCAGAGAAGATTCAAATATTATTCATAGATAGACTGGATCATAAACCCACAATTCATCGGTCTCAACAAAGACACCGCAAAAAGAAGATTACATCGAATAGATCTCCATGAGAGAGGGGGAGAACATTGTATTGAGATCCAAAAAGAGAGAAGAAGCCATCTAGCTACTAACTATGGACCCGTAGGTCTGAAGTAAACTACTCACACTTCATCGGAGAGTCTTGGATGATGATGTAGAAGCCCTCCGTGATCGATGCCCCCTCCGGCGGAGCTCCGGAACAGGCCCCAAGATGGGATCTCGTGGATACAGAAAGTTGCGGCGGTGGAATTTGGTTTTTGGCTCCTGTTCTGATCATTTGGGGGTACGTTGATATATATAGGAGGAAGAAGTACGTCGATGGAGCTTCGAGGGGCCCACGAGGCAGGGGGCGCGCCCTAGGGGAGCGCCCTCGTGACCGCCTCGTGGCTTTCTTGACAGAGGGTCCAAGTCTCCTGGGTCTTATCTGATGAGAAAATCATGTTCCCGAAGGTTTCATTCCGTTTGGACTCCGTTTGATATTCTGTTTCTCCGAAACAATGAAATAGGCAAAAAAACAGCAATTCTGGGCTGGGCCTCCGATTAATAGGTTAGTCCCAAAAATAATATAAAAGTGGAAAATAAAACCCAATATAGTCCAAAACAGTAGATAATATAGCATGGAGCAATCAAAAATTATAGATACGTTGGAGACGTATCAGGGATCCCCTTGACAGTTCACTTTGAATAAAACTCCTCTAGCAAGGCCCAACCTTGGTTTTAACATTTGCCACCTAAGCCTTTTTCCCTTGGGTTCTACAGACTCAAGGGTCGTCTTTATTTTAAACCCCCGAGCCAGTGCTCCTCTAAGTGTTGGTCCAACATGTCAGCCGCCGGTGGCCACCAGGGGCAACTCTGGGTTGGCCTACCAGAAGTTTGGACAATCCGGTGTGCCCTGAGAACGATATATGTGCAGCTCCTATCGGTATTCGTCGGCACATTCGGGCGGCTTTGCTGGTCTTGTTTTACCATTGTCGAAATGTCTTGTAACCGGGATTCCGAGACCGATCGGGTCTTCCCGGGAGAAGCAATATCATTTGTTGACCGTGAGAGCTTGTGATGGGCTAAGTTGGGACACCCCTACAGGGTTTGAACTTTCGAAAGCCATGCCCGCGGTTATGGGCAGATGGGAGTTCGTTAATATCCGGTTGGAGAGAACTTGACACTTGACTTAATTAAAATGCATCAACCGCATGTGTAGCCGTGATGGTCTCTTTCCGGCGGAGTCCAGTAAGTGAACATGGTTCTTGTGTTATGCTTGAACGTAAGTAGTTTCAGGATCATTTATTCATCACTTCTAGCTTCTCGACCGTGCGTTGCTTCTCTTCTCGCTCTCTTTTGTGTATGCTTAGTGCTTGCTGCATCTCCACCTCATTACCATATCCTACCCATAAGCTTAAATAGTCTTGATCTCGCGGGTGTGAGATTGCTGAGTCCTTGTGACTCACAGATACTTCTAAACAGTTGCAGGTGCCGATGATTCCAGTGCAGATGACGCAACCGAGCTCAAGTGGGAGCTTGATGAAGATCTTATTCGTTGTGTTGTGTCGTTTCCTGTTGATCAGTAGTGGAGCCCAGTTGGGACGATCGGGGATCTAGCATTTGGGGTTGTCTCCTTTTATTTTGGTTCCGTAGTCGGACCTTGATGGTATTCTGGATGATGTATGTTTAACTTGTATTTGTGTGAAGTGGCGATTGTAAGCCAACTCTTTATTCCTTTCTTATTCAGTACATGGGATTGTGTGAATATTACCCCTCTTGTGACAAACCTACCATGCGGCTATGCCTCTAAGTCGTGCCCCGACATGTGGGAGATATAGCCGCATTGTGGGTGTTACAAGTTGGTAATCAGAGCCATCCCCGACTTAGGAGCCCCCTGCTTGATCGAATCGCTGACGTTGTTGAGTCTAGAACAAAATGTTTTGAGTCTTAGGATTATATATATCGGAGAGTAGGATTCTTTTTACTCCTCGGTCCCTTCGTCGCTCTGGTGAGGCCTCCTGACGTAGAAGTTTTGACTCTTCTCTCCTCAAATTTCACGAAAAAATTAGGATCACGCGGGTATCTTGGAATCGTTCCGATGGTTTTGTGATGAGAACATTGTTCTTGGTGCCTCCTGACATTTAGGGGTTGTGGCAGTGTCCCGGGGACTTGAGCTCCGAGGTGTTGTCGTCACAATTTTATCGTTGCAGTTCTGGAATACCTGAGTTCGCCAACATCGAAAATCTCTTTTATGCAGTTGTTGGTGAGATAACCTCGAGGCCGCCCAGTACTGGGGCAGGAGTTCGGGAGTATTGCCATAACTCGTATAACATATGCTTTTCGAAGGTTGAGGTACATGATTTTCGAAGGTTTCTTGGTTATGTGTTGAAGGATGGATACAGCTGGATGTAGGAATTGTTAGTTTGTGTGAGATATTATGCTTCCCCTGTATCCCCAACACCTGATTGCATAACCAGAAAGTTTCAGGAGTTTATAAGTGGGAATTCAAGTATCTCCTAGAATATCTTTCGAATAGACACATGATACGATATGGGGTCTATCATATGTTTGTTTCCAGCTTATTTTACAAGCCAATCCTTTGTTTTGTTTTGGTTTGTGGTATTCGAGTTGCTTCGAAGTCAAATGTGGATTCCATACCTTTCCTAAGCGGTGTTCTAATATTTCTATGTGAATACTAATCCTTCATGATAATCGAGATTGTCATGTCAATCCTTTTCAACCGGTGTGTTTCTCTTCAAGTGGATCCGATCATTTCAACATCCGCAAGATAAACTCTAAGTTTTCTCGATGGTATCCTTTTCCATCTGCCCAAGTTGCCTTTGTTTTCCCGCCCTCCCACCCTTTTTCTTCAAGGATTCAGATTTCTGACTCAAGTATCCATTTTATGGATGTGAAGTCTCTCCATTCTTTTCCGTCAATGTTCTTATCCGGTGATTCTCAGGAAGATGCTAACGGAGCTTCAAGTTCATCATTCTTCGTTCTCTTTCTTATCATGTGGATGCAATTCAAGCTTTTGGTGTTGATTATATCCCTTTCCTCATTTCAAATGTTTTCTCATGCCGATGCACCTCTTAATCATTCATCTCTCTCTATTCATATCCGAAGTGCTGAAGATATCTCAGAAGATTCAAGTTTCCATTCTCAATTCGCTCAAGTTCCTTTGAGGATGTTATCTCATTCAAGCCATTTAAATCAACCGGTGCATTCTCCCTTTCAAGCAATCGTTCAACGGTGTTTCTTTTGAGTGGGCCCTAACCCATAGGTCTTTTCCCAGGATCTTACTTGACTCTTCTAATTTTCCGGAGTTATTTTCGAATTCCTTTCAAAGTATGACGTAAGTATGAATTGTCATCAGTCATATGTCTTTCTCTAAGATCTCTCAAATTCTTTTCATCTTTGGCTCAACCTTTCCTCTTTTAATCCTTCCGGAGCATGGTGGTGTTTTTCATCGTCATTCTCTGCATCTGAAGACTGAAGAAGTGTTTCCTCTAAATCTTGGTCCATTCTCTTGAAGATTCATGGTTCTAGCCTTATGCCATCCTCTCATAATTATTTTTGATTGTGAGAATTCTTTCCACCCATCCGGAGCAATTCAGGAGTCTTTTCAGTTTGATTCTCTGAAGCCCATCATCTCAGAATTATTCATTCCAGCTTTCAGCTCTCGTTCTCCAAATCTCACCGGTGCTTTGCTCAAGTATTCTCTGATCAGTTCATGATCTCTTCGTTTCACTTGTATTTATATTCTCTCAAGCATCTTCATGCATTTGCTAAATTCTTCCCGGTGTTTCTCTATATTTCCTTTGATCGTTTTCAATTCTTTCAGTGGTTCCTTCAAGATTTCTCTTCCTTCGTAACCATATCAATTCATTCATTTTTTTCCAAATCCTACCGGTGGTTCATTGAAGACCTTCCCAAGTTTGCGCAATATCTTTCTTGATCCTTCTCAACGAGAATAAGTAGTATGCCAAACCCGTGTTGGTCATCAATCTAAATTGATGAAGGATGAGCATAATGTAATTCTTATTCTTGTTTCATCCAAGTAATTAATTCCTTATTCTGGAGATTCATCAAAATTCTTGATCTCATTTGTTCATCTTTCTTTCCGGAGTCCCAAGTGGTGGAGTGTTGTGACACCCCAAGACCGGAGCTTCAGATGCCTTCCATGATTTCCAAGTTTCATCATGTGATTTGTTTGGTTCGCTGCATTCATCATTGCATCATGTGCATTGCATCATGTCATCATGCAACCCGTTTTAAGACTCAACTAAATAAATTGCATGGATCTTTGGTCCATTTAAACCGAGGGAATTCACATGGTGATTCTCTTTATAACATATCCTCCCAATATTAGGGAGCTATATCAAATATTCCTTTAATTTGGAATTTATCACAACACACTTGCAAAAATAACCCCATGCATTTTCTACTTCGAGTTGATCCCAAAACCTTGCCGACAATTCCTTCTCCATTTATCGAGGCTCCTCCAAAAATCTTAACATTTTTGGACACTTCTAATTCCTAGTCCTTGTTCAAACCTTTTGAATTAAATTCAAATGACTTTAAATTTAATTCTTGTAATCATGTCCACTCCTTTTGTTCATGGACCTTGCACATTTTTTGTGTCTGGGGAAATTATCCCCGTGCCCAAATTCCTTCTCCAACCTTTTCTTTCTCTTATTTCTTTCTTTGCTATTTGCTGGTTTTGGCAAATAAAAAGAAATGAGTAAGAGAGTAGGAGAGAGCAGCCCAGTAGGCCTATGGCCGTTTCCCTCTCCGCTGGCCACATGGGCCTCCCACCAGGCCCATCCTTTCCCCGTAGCCCAGTCACTCCCTTCTAACCTAGCCTCGACCGACCTCTCCCTCTCGATCCCCAGCGCCGCTGCCATCTCCCTCGCTTGTCTCGATCCCCATCTCACTCTCTCCCTCTCTATCCTGATCACCTCCCTCTGCAGCGCCACCCAACCGCACCAGGAAGGAGTCCCGCTCGGCCCCTCGTCCTCCTCCCGCAGGAGCCCTCACACCAGCGCTTGGCCGATCCCCTCCTTCCTCCTGGCGCCTTCCATCTTGCGTCCCACTAGTGCCGCCGGCCTCCCTGCCTCTGGCAATGGCCGCCGCCCGTCGCGCCATCTTCTGCATCGTCACATCGCCATGGCACCATGCCCTGCCGCCTCGGCCTCGCCAACCTTGTCGAGACCCTGCCATCGCTCGAGTCTAAGGACCCTGCCTCCGTCTCTGGTCATCACCAGCGAGCGGCATCGCCGAAGCCACGCTCCCAGCACCACCTCGAGTGCCCAGCAGGAGCCTTGCGTCGCTTGCCCCCTTCGTCGTCTGCGTTGTCAAAGCTCGCCGGAGCCCCAGCATCGATCGCCATCGTCCTCGCCCTGCCTACCAGCCAGCTCGCTTCCTACAAGTGACGCCTCTTGCCGAGCTCCCTGTCACCTATGTCGTCTACGTGCTGATGCCCTGCTGCCTTTTTTTGTCGTTGCCAAGGCCACTGATGACCCACAAGTATAGGGGATCTATCGTAGTCCTTTCTATAAGTAAGAGTGTCAAACCCAACGAGGAGCAGAAGGAAATAATAAGCGGTTTTCAGCAAGGTATTCTCTGCAAGTACTGAAATAAGTGGTAACAGATAGTTTTGTGATAGGATAATTTGTAACTAGCAACAACTAACAAAAGTAAATAAAGTGCAGCAAGGTGGCCCAATCCTATTTGTAGCAAAGGACAAGCCTGGACAAACTCTTATATAAGGAAAAGCGCTCCCGAGGACACATGGGAATATCGTCAAGCTAGTTTTCATCACGTTCATATGATTCGCGTTCGGTACTTTGATAATTTGACATGTGGGTGGACCGGTGCTTGGGTGTTGTTCTTACTTGAACAAGCATCCCACTTATGATTAACCTCTATTGCAAGCATCCGCAACTACAACAAAGTTATTAAGGTAAACCTAACCATAGCATGAAACATATGGATCCAAATCAGCCCCTTACGAAGCAACGCATAAACTAGGGTTCAAGCTTCTGTCACTCTAGCAACCCATCATCTACTTATTACTTCACAATGCCTTCCTCTAGGCCCAAATAATGGTGAAGTGTTATGTAGTCGACGTTCACATAACACCACTAGAGGCTAGACAACATACATCTCATCAAAATATCAAACGAATACCAAATTCACATGACTACTAATAGCAAGACTTCTCCCTTGTCCTTAGGAACAAAAGTAACTACTCACAAGGCATATTCATGTTCATAATCAGAGGGGTAATAATATGCATAAAGGATCTGAACATATGATCTTCCACCAATTAAACCAACTAGTATCAACTACAATGAGTAATTAACACTACTAGCAACCTACTAGCACCAATCCCGGACTAGGAGACAAGAATTGAATACAAGAGATGAACTAGGGTTTTGAGATGAGATGGCACTGATGAAGATGTTGATGGAGATTGCCCTCTCCCGATGAGAGGAGCATTGGTGATGACGATGGCGATGATTTCCCCCTCCGGGAGGGAAGTTTCCCCGGCAGAACAGCTCTGCCGGAGCCCTAGATTGGTTCCTCCAAGGTTCTGCCTCGTGGTGGCAGAGTTTCGTCCTGAAAGGTTGCATCTGGTTTTTTTCTCGACGAAAGACTTCATATAGCAGAAGATGGTCATTGGAGAGCCACCAGGGGGCCCATGAGGTAGGGGGCGCGCCCCCCGCCCTTGTGGACAGGGTGTGGGCCCCTAGTCTTCATCTTTGGCGAGGATTTTTCATTATTTATTATAAGGTATTCCGTGGAGTTTCAGGACTTCTGGAGTTGTGCAGAATAGGTCTCTAATATTTGCTCCTTTTCCAGCCCAAAATTCCAGCTGCCGGCATTCTCCCTCCTTATGTAAACCTTATAAAATAAGAGAGAATAGCCATAAGTATTGTGACATAATGTGAAATAACAGCCCATAATGCAATAAATATCGATATAAAAGCATGATGCAAAATGGACGTATCAACTCCCCCAAGCTTAGACCTCGCTTGTCCTCAAGCGAAAGCCGATAACAATAAATATGTCCCCATGTTTAGAGGTAGAGGCGTCGATAAAAATAAAATACGGACATGGAGGCATCATGATTATTCTCATAATAGCAACATATATAGATATTGTCATATGATTACTTATGTTCAAGTGATGATCTATTCATAATGCAAAAGTATGAATCAGAAACCTTATTGGGAACCAACAAACTATAACCTCAGTCATTGAAGCAATTGCAATTTATCATAACATCAGAAAGAGTCTATGTTAGAGCTAAAAAGCAAGTCCACATACTCAACTATCATCTAGTCCTTCATAATTGCTAACACTCACGCAATACTTGTGGTTACGGAGTTTTAATCGGACATAGAGAAAGATAGGGGCTTATAGTTTCGCCCCACAACCTTTTACCTCGAGGGTAACGTCAACAATAATAACTCATGTCCCCCTACATCCAATTATATATATATATATATATATATATATATTAGGTTCTTTCCAACATGCTGGGCTTGACAAAGGATAAAATGAAAAAGGAAAGGTGAAGATCACCATGACACTTGCATAAGGTAGAACATAATAATAAAAGATAGGCCCTTCGCAGAGGGAAGCAGAGGTTGCCATGCGCTTTTATGGTTGGATGCACAAAATCTTAATGCGAAAGAATGTCACTTTATATTGCCCCTTGTGATATGAACCTTTATTATGCAGTCCGTTGCTTTTATTACTTCCACATCACAAGATCGTATAAAGCTTATTTCTCCCAAACTAATCATACATATTTAGAGAAATTTTTATTGCTTTGCACCAATGACAACTTACTTGAAGGATCTTACTCAATCCATAGGTAGATATGGGGGACTCTCATGGCAAAACTGGTTTAAGGGTATTTGGAAGCACAAGTAGTATCTCTACTTGGTGATGAGAATTTGGCTAGCATGAGGGGGAAAGGCAAGCTCAACATGTTGGATGATCCATGACAACATACTTTATCTCAGATATAAGAAAACATAACCCATTACGTTGTCTTCCTTGTCCAACATCAACTCTTTAGCATGTCATATTTTGATGAGTGCTCCCAACCATAAAAGATGTCAATAATAGTATATTTATATGTGAAACCTCTCTTTCCTTATTACTTCCTATTAATTGCAACGATGACCAAAGCTATGTCTGCCAACTCCCAACAACTTTTAATCGTCATACTCTTCCTATGTGAAGTCATTACTATCAATAAGATCAATACGAACTTTTGTTCCTTCTTATTCTTTTTCTCTTTTCTTTTATTCACCCAAGATCATAGCAAGAAAATCAACCCCTTGACTCAACACTAATCTTTATTATATAGCTCATGGACTCGATTACATAGAGATATCATAAGGCAAAACTCAAAACTAGATCATGCCATAAACTTTATTCTACTAGATCAAAATACTACTAATAGGATCGAACTAAGGAAAACGGTAAAGATAGGAGTTGTGATTGTGATACGATACCGGGGCACCTCCCCCAAGCTTGGCAGTTGCCAAGGGGAGTGCCCATACCCATGTTATTATATCTCCTTGGTTGGTGAAGATGGAGGTGATGTTGATGATTCCTCTTAGGATACGATTCCCCCCCCTCGATCTTGTTGACTTGCTGCTTGAGGTCCATTGTTTCCTTATGAAGCTTTCCTGTGACGGCTAAAGCTCCTTGCACCCAAGGGTGCTTCATAGCTGCGGGAGAACAAGTGACATTCCTCTTAATATTTTCATAAGAAAGAAATCTAACATTGGAAGGGACAACCGAGTTTGGAATAGCTGAGCTCTGTATTTCCCCCATTGTGAACCCAGCTCGGAAGCAAGAGGTGACTTCTTGATCCTCCATGGCATCTATCCTCATTAAGTCCGCCTCCATCTCTTCCTCCGTTACTGGCCCAAAGTGGTCAAGGTCACTGTTTGCCCTTGGTTCTGGTGTCGGATTAGATACCCGGCTCTCCCCGACTGACTCTTGAGAAGACATCTTGCTCTAATCTGCAGCAGCAAGAGCTCGAAACAAAAACAGAGGATATTTGCGTGATACGGGAGTCAAAACCTTCGGGAGAATATATAATTAATTTTTACCGACCAAAATACGTATCGTGCAGGAAAACGGAGTCTGGAAGGCACACGAGGTGCTCATGAAGTAGGGGGCGCGCCCTCCACCCTCGTGGGGCCCTCATGTCCTTCCCGAACTGCTACTTATTTTTCTATTTTTCTAAATATTCTAAAACGGAGAAATATTGCCATAAAAATTGTTTTGGAGTCGGTTTACTTACCGTACCACATACCTATTCCTTTTTGGATTCTGAAACATTCCGGAAAGTGTCTCTTATGTATTCCTCCGGGGTTACGGTTTCAATAATATTGGTTTCAACATTTATGGGATTACCTGAGATATAATGTTTGATTCTTTGACCGTTTACCACCTTCAGATTTGTGCCTTCGAAGTTGTTGATTTTTATGGCACCGGAACGATAGACCTCCTCGATAACATAGGGGCCTTCCCATTTAGAGAGAAGTTTCCCTGCAAAAAATCTTAAACGAGAGTTGTATAGCAATACATAATCACCTACATTAAACTCACGCTTTTGTATCCTTTTATCATGCCATCTTTTAACCTTTTCTTTAAACAACTTGCCATTTTCATAAGCTTGGGTTCTCCATTCATCAAGTGAGCTAATATCAAATAACCTCTTTTCACCGGCAAGTTTGAAATCATAGTTGAGCTATTTAATAGCCCAATATGCCTTATGTTCTAGTTCGAGAGGTAAGTGACATGCTTTTCCATATACCATTTTATACGGAGACATACCCATAGGATTTTTATATGCAGTTCTATAGGCCCATAATGCATCATCAAGTTTCTTGGAGCAATTCTTTCTAGGTCTATTGACAGTCTTTTGCAAAATTAATTTGAGTTCTCTATTACTCAATTCTACTTGACCACTAGACTGTGGGTGATACGGAGATGCAATTCTATGATTGACGTCATATTTAGCAAGCATTTTACGGAAAGCACCATGAATAAAATGTGAACCACCATCAGTCATTAAATATCTAGGGACTCCAAACCTCAGAAAAATAACTTCTTTAAGCATTTTAATAGAAGTGTTATGATCAGCACTACTAGTTGGAATAGCTTCTACCCACTTAGTAACGTAATCAACAGCAACTAAAATATGTGTATATCCATTAGAGGCAGGAAAAGGTCCCATATAATCAAAGCCCCAAACATCAAATGGTTCAATAACAAGTGAATAATTCATAGGCATTTCTTGACGTCTACTAATATTACCAATTCTTTGACATTCATCACAAGATAGGACAAACTTACGGGCATCCTTGAAGAGAGTAGGCCAATAAAAACCGGATTGCAATACCTTATGTGCAGTTCTATCTCCCGCGTGGTGTCCTCCATAAGTTTCGGAGTGGCACTTGCGTAGGATCTGTTCATGTTCATGCTCAGGTACACAACGTCTAATAACACCATCTACTCCTTTATAAAGATGTGGGTTATCCCAAAAGTAATGTCTCAAATCATAGAAGAGCTTTTTCTTTTGTTGGTATGTGAAGCTAGGTGGTATGAATTTAGCAACAATGTAATTAGCATAATCAGCATACCAAGGAGTACTATGAGAAGTACTTATGACATTTAATTGTTCATCGGGAAGGCTATCATCAATAGGTAGTGGGTCATCAAGAACATTCTCTAACCTAGATAAGTTGTCTGCAACAGGGTTCTCAGCTCCTCTTCTATCAACAATATGCAAAGCAAATTCTTGTAGCAAGAGAACCCATCTAATAAGTCTAGGTTTAGCATCTTTCTTCTCCATAAGATATTTAATAGCAGCGTGATTAGTGTGGATAGTTACTTTAGAATCAACAATATAAGGTCTGAACTTATCACAAGCAAATACAACTGCTAAAAGTTCTTTTTCAGTAGTAGCACAATTTCTTTGAGCATTGTCTAGAGTCTTACTAGCATAATGGATAACATTTAATTTCTTATCAACTCTTTGCCCTAGAATAGCACCTACAACATAATCGCTAGCATCACACATAATTTCAAAGGGTAAATTCCAATCAGGTGGCTGAATAATAGGTGCAGAGACTAATGCTTTCTTAAGTATTTCAGATGCTTCTACACAATCCTCATCAAAGACAAATGGTATATCTTTTTGTAATAAATTAGTCAGAGGCCGAGAAATTTTTGAGAAGTCCTTAATGAACCTCCTATAAAATCCAGAGTGACCAAGGAAACTTCTTATACCTTTGATATCCTTGGGACACGGCATCTTTTCAATAGCATCAACCTTGGCTTTATCAACTTCAATACCTCTTTCAGACACTTTATGCCCCAGGACAATACCTTCATTAACCATAAAGTGGCACTTTTCCCAATTCAAGACAAGATTAGTTTCTTCACATCTCTGCAAAACTCGATCAAGATTGCTCAAGCAATCATCAAAAGAAGATCCATAGACGGAAAAGTCGTCCATGAAAACCTCACAAATCTTTTCACAAAAGTCAGTGAATATAGCCATCATGCATCTTTGAAAGGTAGCAGGTGCATTACATAAACCAAAAGGCATATGTCTATAAGCAAAAGAACCAAAAGGGCATGTAAAAGTAGTCTTTGATTGATCTTTAGCCGACACAGGTATTTGAGAGAAACCAGAATAACCATCTAGAAAGCAGTAGTGTGTATGTTTGCATAATCTTTCTAGCATTTGATCGATAAAAGGTAAGGGGTAATGATCTTTCTTAGTAGCCTTATTTAATTTGCGGAAATCAATTACCATCCTATAACCTGTAACAATTCTTTGTGGAATCAATTCATCTTTATCATTAGGAACAATAGTAATACCTCCCTTCTTAGGGACACAATGAACAGGACTTACCCACCGACTATCAGCAACGGGATAAATTATACCTACCTCCAGAAGCTTTAGTATTTCTTTTCTTACCACTTCTTTCATTTTAGGATTCAGACGTCGTTGAGGATCACAAACTGGTTTGGCATCTGCGTCCAAATTTAGTTTATGTTGACATAGAGTGGGACTAATGCCCTTAAGATCATCAAGAGTATATCCAATAGCAGTACGGTGCTTCTTTAGAGTTTTCAATAATCTTTCTTCTTCATGCTCTGAAAGGTTAGCACTAATAATAATAGGATATATCTTCTTTTCATCAAGATAAGCATATTTAAGATTATCAGGCAATGGTTTAAGCTCAAACACGGGATCACCCTTAGGTGGAGGGGGTCCCCTAGGATTTCAACAGGCAAATTGTGTTTCAGAATAGGTTCCTGTTTGAAGAATACCTCATCTATTTCCCTTCTTTCATTCATAAACATATCATTCTCATGGTCTAGCAAATATTGTAAAGGATCACTAGGAGGTACGGCAATAGAAGCAAGACCAATAATTTCATCCTTACTAGACAATTCTTCTTCACGGTGTTGTTTACTAAATTTAGAGAAATTAAATTCATGAGTCATATCATCTAAACCGACAGTAACAACATCCCTTATGCAATCTATGGTAGCATTAACAGTATTTAAGAAGGGTCTACCAAATATAATGGGACAAAAGCTATCTTGTGGGGAACCAAGAACAAGAAAATCAGTAGGATATTTAGTTTTACCACATAAGACTTCAACATCTCTAACAATTCCCATTGGTGAAATAGTATCTCTATTAGCAAGTTTAATAGTGACATCAATTTCTTCTAACTCAACAGGTGCAGTGCCATGCATAATTTCTTTGTATAAGTCAATAGGTATTGCACTAGCACTAGCACCCATATCGCATAAGCCATGATAACAATGTTCTCCTATTTTAACAGGAATAATAGGCATGCCTACCACAAGTCTATTTTTATCTTTAGCACAAGGTTTAGCAATTCTAGCAGTTTCATCGCAGAACTGAATAACATGCCCATCAATATTATCAGACAAGAGATCTTTAACAATAGCAATATTAGGTTCTACTTTAACTTGCTCATGAGGTGTATATGTTTTAATATTGCTTTTACGAACCACAGTTGAAGCTTTAGCATGATCCTTTATCCTAACAGGGAAGGTGGTTTCTCAACATAACAAGTAGGAACAATAGGATCATTATAAGTGACAGTCTTTTCTTCAACTTTAATAGGTGCAGCTACTTTTACTTCTATGGGAGGATGATATTTAAACCACTTCTCCTTAGGGAGATCAACATAAGTAGCAAAAGATTCACAGAAAGAAGCTACTATCTCAGAATCAAGTCCATATTTAGTGCTAAACTTACGGAAAATATCGGTATCCATAAAAGATTTAACACAATCAAACATAGGTGTCATACCTGACTCCTTACCTTCGTCGAGATCCCAATCTTCAGAGTTGCGTTTAATTCTATCCAATAAGTCCCATCTAAATACAATAGTCTTCATCATAAAAGAGCCAGCACAAGAAGTATCGAGCATGGTGTGATTATTTTCAGAAAGCCGAGCATAATTTTTTTGAAGAATTGTTTCTCTTGGGAGCTCATGATTGGGGAATGAATATAACATTGATTTAAGCCTCCCCCAAGCTTGAGCGATGCTTTCTCCTTCGCGAGGCCAAAAATTATATATATAACTGCGGTCACGATGAACAAGATGCATAGGGTAATACTTTTGATGAAATTCCAATTTCGATCTTCTATAGTTCCATGATCTCGTATCATCACATAGCCTATACCATGTCAATGCGTATCCCCAAGGTTGTCAGAATCGCGATTCTGTTATACGATTCTACGACTTTACGATCCAAACTAACCCCTATGATTCTACGATTTTAGTTCATAGAATCTACGTTTCTACGATCCTGATAGTGAAGATTCTACGATTTGCGATCTTACCATCGAAGCTCCGATCCGATTCAAAATCGCGATTCTAACAACCTTGCGTATCCCTTCAAAGATAAAGGGAAGACCTTCTTCTTAGCAACATCATCGGGTATACCTACAAGCTTAAATAATCCACAAACTTCATCCACATATATTAGGTGTTCATCAGGATGCTTTGTTCCATCTCCTGTAAAAGGATTAGCTAGCAGTTTTTCTATCATACCCGAAGGATACTCATAAGTAATTTCATTTTCAATAGGTTTAGTAGGTTGAGGAGCAACTCTTTGCTCTACTAGTCGGGATGAAGATACCCCGAACAAGCCCCTCAGAGGATTACTTTCCATGGTAACAAGTGACAGTAAATTTCAGCACACTATATAAATTTTTCCTTACCAAATTCCACCTACCAAAGGCGCTTCACTCCCCGGCAACGGCGCCAGAAAAGAGTCTGGATGACCCACAAGTATAGGGGATCTATTACAGTCCTTTTGATAAGTAAGAGTGTCGAACCCAACGAGGAGCGGAAGGAAATGATAAGCGGTTTTCAGCAAGGTATTCTCTGCAAGTACTGAAATAAGTGGTAACAGATAGTTCTGTGATAAGATAATTTGTAACGAGCAACAACTAACAAAAGTAAATAAAGTGCATCAAGGTGGCCCAATCCTTTTTGTAGCAAAGGACAAGTGTTGGTGTCAAAACCGGCGGATCTCGGGTAGGGGGTCCCGGACTGTGCGTCTAGGCCGGATGGTAACAGGAGGCAAGGGACACGAAGTTTTACCCAGGTTTGGGCCCTCTTGATGGAGGTAAAACCCTACGTCCTGCTTGATTAATATTGATGATATGGGTAGTACAAGAGTAGATCTACCACGAGATCGAAGAGGCTAAACCCTAGAAGCTAGCCTATGGTATGATTGTTGATGTGTGTGTTGTCCTACGGACTAAAACCCTCCGGTTTATATAGACACCGGATAGGGTTAGGGTTACATAGAGTTGGTTACAATGGTAGGAGATCTACGTATCGCCAAGCTTGCCTTCCACGCCAAGGAAAGTCCCTCCCGGACACGGGACGAAGTCTTCAATCTTGTATCTTCATAGTCCAGGAGTCCGGCTGAAGGTATAGTCCGGCTATTTGAACACCCCCTAATCCAGGACTCCCTCAGTAGCCCCTGAACCAGGCTTCAATGACGATGAGTCCGGCGCGCAGATTGTCTTCGGCATTGCAAGGCGGGTTCCTCCTCCAAGTACTTCATAGAAGATTTTGAACACAAAGATAGTGTCCGGCTCTGCAAAATAAGTTTCCACATATTTCCATAGAGAGAATAATATTTACACAAATCTAATATGCTGACGTATTCCGTAGTGTGACACACCATGGCCAAGCCTTTATCCGAGTCGTTTTATTATCCCACCTCAGCGCGTCATGCGAGGCGGTTTCCTTGGCATGTCTTGTTAAAGCAGAGATCGTGTCCCCTTATTCCAGGATTCTCATCAATGCGGGCGTGGGTAACCCAACCGCTTCTAGGACTCCTAGATCATAGGCAAGTCCAAACGGACATGGAGAGGACGCTTGATATTCACCCTCTTTATAAAGGGGACAAGGCTTTTATTTTTCCCTCCCGTACTCAATCGAATCCTTCCCCCACCTCAAGCTCAAACGCCCGAAGTTCAGGTCAGGTGCTCCGAACCTTCAGTTATGTCCGGATCTAGCTTTCAAGGCCAATGGGTGCCTTCCTCCGTCATGGAAGAAGACATCAAAAAGTTGAGGGAGTCCAGATATCTGACCACCGAGATTTTGCACCGGCTGCCTCCTCGAGGGCAGGCCGTTCCCACCCCCGAACCCAACGAGAACGTCGTGTTCGTATCCCACTTCCTCCAAGGTCTAGGCCTTGCTCTGGATCCTTTCATCAGGGGTCTGATGTTTTATTACGGGCTAGACTTCCATGATCTAGCTCCGGACTCTTTTCTTTATATCACGACATTTATCGTCATGTGTGAGGCCTTCCTCCGGGTTACCCCTCACTTTGGCCTCTGGCTCAAGACCTTTGAAGTGAAGCCGAAGATGATCGAGGGGCAACATGCAGCGTGTGGAGGTGCCTCAATACGCAAGATGACGGGAGCTCCATGGCCCAAAGGTTCCATCCCAGAGGTGTCTGAATTGTGGCAACAGGAGTGGTTCTACATCACTACTCCTAGAAGTGCCAAGTGGGCGGCCGCCCCTGTTTTCCGCTCGTGCCCTCCACCACAACTGATGTCATGGATTAGCAGAGGTCTGAGCTGGGGGCCAGCCAAGGACGTGCCTATACTGCAAAGCCGCATTCGAGATCTCTTCAATGGAGATTTCAGTTTGGTTGCGGTAATACAAGTTATGCTGGTTTGTCAAGTCCAGCCTTGCAAATGCCGGCCTCTTCGCCTATGGGGGTTCAATCCCGAGGGACCGCGTGTCATTCAAAATTTTCTCGTCCTGACGCACGAGGAGATGTACAAGTCATTCTTCGGACCTCAGGTGGAGTGTCCGGAAATCTCCGAGGACGTGGGCCTGAGTAGTAACCGCGCCGCCGAACAGGTAAGGCATCTTCTGGCTGAACATACTATCTCTCCTTTGTTACGAAGTTATTTCTGAGATTTCTCTTTTTGACCAGGACTGGCTAACAAAGGCAAAGTTGATTCGGTGTTCGGCCCCCCTCCCTGAGGGTTTGGAAAATCCGGTATTGGAAAAGATGCTCCAGACCGCACCTTGCCCGGAACCCTTGAAGGAAGATACTGTGGAGGATAATGCGGGAGGACACGGGCCCCCAACACTGCCCATTCTAGCCAAGGGAGCGAGCGTCTCCACGAAGGAAGACGACCAGAAGAGGAAAAGGACTGCGCCCGAGGATTCGGAAGCCGAAGCTTCCAAACGGGAGAAGAAGTCTCCCACAGAGGGTCCTACCTTGGGGGCGTCGTTGCCGCACAAAGTCCGCGGGGGGATCAATTCTCCCGCGAGTCGTAAGTGACCCGAAATACTTTAACAGTATAGATATGCCATCTTTTTCTTCTGAGAAGATAACCACCGCATATATTTTTGCAGTTCGGGCCTTAGCCCCTCTCAAATGAGCTCGTCTTCGGGGGAGCTTCTTCCAGAGATGATGGAGAGCGAAACACCTCCTCCGGATTCCTCCGCTCCGGAAGCGGGCGACCCTGAAGTGTCGTTGCGGAGGGCCTCTCCGAGTCTGGTGAGGCCAGAAGATAATCCCATTGACCCCCGAAGCTCCCAGTGTCCGGCTCCCGAAGAGAGCAGACAAAAGAGTCCGGCACCGTCTAGTGTGCGATCGGATGTTCTGAGGGAGTTGGTGGGGTGAGCGGCCATCTTAGATGAACACCGTGTGCTAGTGAATACGGTGATGGAGAGAATATCGTCCACCAAAAGCGGATTGCATGAAGCTTTTATGAGTCTACTGACAGGCTTTGAGGTACGTAAAAGAATGTATGGTAGTCCTGCACATGCTAGGTGTGCCCTGTGTAGATAGTAGCCCCTGAGACTCTGGTTGTCATCGGAAACGACGATGAACAGAGGATCATATTCCCAGGTAATAACCATACTGCCTCTATGTGCAGGTGATGGAAGCTCCGGTGGCTAGCCGAACTAGCGAGTTTGCCCATTTAGAACGGCAGTTGGATGCGGCAGACGCCGACATCGAGCTTGTTAACGAAAGGCTTGACGAGGCACAAGGTAAGTGTCATTATCTGGTAAATGCCACAATAGGAAGAGCAGTATGATGCCACCATCTTTAATATGTTGTGACTGCAGATGGATCTGCCACTGTTGAAGCCTTGCGGGCAGAACTTGCCCGAGCCAAGGAACAAGCGAGGTTGGGTAATGCGGCTGCTTTGAAGGCGGCCGAAGAGTTGCAAGCCGAGAAGGCCGCGCATGGCGAGAGCCGAGACAAGATGGCCAAGATGGCTATAGAATTAAAGCCGCCGCCGACCGTTGCCGGGTTCTTGAAAAAGAAAACCAGGCGAAGGCATCAGACCTTGAAAAGGCTGCTACGACAAAAAAGGATCTTCGCTCTGCTATGAAGGCAAAGAAGGAGGAGCTGCGGGAAGCCGGGCATATTGTAGCTGGGAAATCCTTTATGTTGCGGAGGAAATTCGGAGATCCACGGTATGCCCCTCTGGATCGGCTATGGAGTTCGGAGGATGTGTATATGGATTTGGCGGCGAGCGCTGCCGATGCGGCCAAGTACTTCCAGGGTCAGATAGTCCATGGAGTAGACCAGCTGTTTTGGAGACAATTCCATTCTCCCGAGCGTCCACTTTCATCGACTGACCAATTAGCCGAATGGGCCGAACTAAATAGGTTGTCCGGACTCTCCATGAGGTCTGTTGTGGATCAGCTATGGCCGGAAAGGTCAAAACCGAACAACTATTTCAGCTTGGTGCAGCAGTTCCTTGACGTGGTGCCGCGCATTAATGCGATGAAGAGGTCGGCGTGCATAGAGGATGCACGGATGGCCTTTGCCCGTGTTAAGCCATACTGGGCGGAGATGGATGCTACCAATGTTGCAGCGCGGGGTTCGGCTATAGGTCGAAAGGCTGCTGAGCACTATTTTGAATAAGTTCTTGAGGGTGCCCGTTTGATAGAGACCCAGTGCTCAAAAAATATTATGTTTGAGTGATATGTAATCTCATTGTAAGCGAAATGCTTTTATAAATTTTTATAAGGCTATTTTTATACTTTTTCCTGAAAGTAATATGATGCCTCCTGGGCGGCCGTTTATGTATACATGTGTATAACCTGAAAGATTGCAGTCGTCGGCTTCAGCCCCCACGCATATAGTGCAGAGGTGCTCGCAAAAACACGCATTCACACTTAACCCAACATCTTGGTCCTATTAAGGAGGCGATAGCGGAGCGAGCGAGGCAACCAGACTATAATGCTTTAGCACTTTCACTTAGCCATAGGAGTTTGACAGTGGGGCTACTAGATAGCCCCTGGTGGCTCCGCACTCTCCTGGTTCCAGGGTGCGTACATGCCTGGCCGGAAAACGGCCCTTCGTTAAGGCGGAGGTATTCTAACACAAATTCCGTCGCGAGCATTTAACTTTCCACATCGCTCCGTTTCAAAGTGGCCTCGGCCTGGCGTTACTCCTTTAAAGATAGTATTGCTATGGCGAATTTGTGTTGGGTCTAGCCCCATCCCGCGGATTGTATCCTGATATATTAGGTTTAGACTAATGACGCCATCCATCAAGACCCTTGTGAAGTGATATCCGCCAATTACTGGGTCTAATACCAGGGCAGCCCATCCTGCGTGTCGGATACTTGCTGAGTAATCGCGATGGTCGAAAGTGATCGGTTGAGATGACCAGTGGCAGGACTTCATAGTGATAGGCACTTGGGTATAGTTTCCTGGGAGTGCCGCATTGTTTTTTCCCTTGATTACGTGTAACATGTTTACTATTTTGACTTCTGGTGGAAATTGCTTTTGTTCCCCCGTGTCTTGCTTGGGGGGCTCGTCCTCGTCTTCACTTGGTGTATCCTCCCCCTTGTGTACGGCGTTGAGCTTGCCGAACTGCTTGAAGACCCAACATTCTCTGTGGTTATGATTAGCAGGTTTACCAGGGGTACTATGAATCTGACATACTTGGTCCAGAATTTTATTGAGGCTGGACAATTCGTCCCTAGTGCCTTTAGAGGGCGGCTTTTGGCCTGGCCGAGAGCTTTTGAATCCGACATTTACTGTCGTGCCCTTCATGTTGTCTTCTTTATTCCGGCGTTTGTTATTGCTGTTGCGCTGTGATTTCCCGTTTCCATCTCTAACTTCAGATGTACTGGGGTCGCAGGTGCTGCATCTGGCTAGCCAGCTGTCCTCCCCCGCGCAAAAGCGGGTCATGAGGTTTGTTAATGCGGCCATCGTTCTCGGCTTATTTTGGCCAAGGTGTCTGGCGAGCCATTCGTCATGGACGCTATGCTTGAAAGCTGTTAAGGCTTCGGCGTCCGGATAGTCGACAATCTGGTTCTTTTTAGTAAGAAACTTGTTCCAAAGCTTTCGGGCTGACTCTCCGGGCTGTTGAGTTATATGACTCAAATCGTCCGCATCTGGAGGTCGGACATAAGTCCCTTGAAAATTTGCCCGAAAGGCGTCTTCGAGCTCTTCCTGACTTCCAATGGAGCTTTCGGGGAGGCCTTTGAGCCAGTGACGAGCTGGCCCTTTGAGCTTGAGGGGTAGGTACTTGATGGCGTGGAGATCATCTCCTCGAGCCATATGGATATGAAGGATGTAGTCCTCAATCCAGACCCCCAGGGTCTGTTGTTCCGTCGTATGCCTCTATGTTTACGGGCTTGAATCCTTCTGGAAATTCGTGGTCCAGCACCTCATTGGTGAAACATAGGGGGTGTGCGGCACCCCTGTAGCTGGGTGTACCGTGTTGTTCGGATGTTTGCTGTGTTGCATTGTATGCTGGGGCGCGCTTGCGTGGTCCATAGATGGATCTTGTTACACCGTCCTTTGGGTGCGAGCCCTCGCATTGGTTGCGTGTTGTATGGTGAGCGGCGTTGTATGCCGCTCTGTATTGGTAGAGGGGTCGTCTATCCGACCAGGTGGCTGCTTTGATATTTGGTTGTGGGGGTTCTGAGGCCTCCTCATCGAATTCGGGTAGCAGCTTCCGCTTTGGGTAGCTCTTGGAGGGGGGATTGTCGCCGTACCTTGCTGCAGTGCTGAGTATTTTACTCCATCTGAATTGGAGTGTGTCTTGCGCGGCGTTGAGCCTTTGCTTCTGCTTTTTCAGGCTCCTCGCGGTGGCAACAAGCCTTTTACGGGCAGTCTGTTGCTCCGGGTGTCTGTCCGGCGTTATGTCATTCGGACCATTATCCTTGATAGGTTTTGTTTGTTCGGTTTGATTATCCAGATTGCCATTGTCCGGCAGCGGTTCGCCCTGCTCCAGTGTTGGGTCTGTGTGATCGCTATTTCTGTCGAGGCGGGATTTGGGGTGGCGTTTGCATCACCGCTTTGACTGCTTTTCGAGGGAACAAGCCTCCGGTGCGTCCTTCCGCTCCTCGTCGTCATCTTTTGGTGCGTCCACCATGTATACATCATATGACGAGGTGGCGTTCCAGGGCCCAATAGGCGCTGGTTCTTCATCGTCTCCTTCATCGGCGTCCATACCGTCGATGTCTTCAGAGTCGAAGTCGAGCATGTCGGTTAAATCATCGACAGTGGCTACAAAGTGGGTGCTAGGTGGGCTTTGAATTTCTTCATCGTCTGCATCCCAATCTCGCTGACCGTAGTCCGGCCAGGGCTCTCCTGATAAAGAGAGAGACTTTAGTGATTTTATAATATCGCCAAAGGGTGAGTGCTGAAAGATGTTCGCGGTAGTAAAATCCATGATCGGCGCCCAATCGGATTCGATTGGCAGAGGCGCGAATGGTTCGGAGTCCGGAGAGGAGTCCTACTCCTTGGAATCATGAGTCTCGCGGAGTGCGGGGCTGGTGTTCGGCTCAATCACCGTTGGGATCGCAGCCCCCGAGGCGGCGTCCAACCACCCATCCTCGATCGGCATGGTTGGCTCTGAATTAAGAGTCGAAGCCGATGCGGGTGCGGCCTCCAGGGCACTGTTCGGCGGCAGAGCTAGATCATGCTCGTCGGGACAGTGCAGCGCGCTCGGCAGTCGCTTGACTCCGTCGAAGATCAAGTCCCCGCGGATGTCAGCCATGTAGTTTAAACTTCCAAATCTGACCTGACGACCAGGGGCGTAGCTTTCGATCTGCTCCAGATGGCCAAGTGAATTGGCCCGTAGTGCAAAGCCGCCGAAGACAGAGATCTGTCCAGGGAGACAAGTTTCACCCTGGACCGCATCACTATCGATGATCGTGGGAGCCATCAAGCCTGACGGCGACGACACAGAGGAACTCTCAATGAAAGCACCAATGTCGGTGTCAAAACCGGCGGATCTTGGGTAGGGGGTCCCGAACTGTGCGTCTAGGCCGGATGGTAACAGGAGGCAAGGGACACGAAGTTTTACTCAGGTTCGGGCCCTCTCGATGGAGGTCAAACCCTACGTCATGCTTGATTAATATTGATGATATGGCTAGTACAAGAGTAGATCTACCATGAGATCGAAGAGGCTAAACCCTAGAAGCTAACCTATGGTATGATTGTTGATGTGTGTGTGTTGTCCTACGGACTAAAACCCTCCGGTTTATATAGACACCGGATAGGGTTAGGGTTACATAGAGTCGGTTACAATGGTAGGAGATCTATGTATCACCAAGCTTGCCTTCCACGCCAAGGAAAGTCCCTCCCGGACACGGGACGAAGTCTTCAATCTTGTATCTTCATAGTCCAGGAGTCCGGTTGAAGGTATAGTCCGGCTATCCGAACACCCCCTAATCCAAGACTCCCTCAACAAGCCTGGACAAACTCTTATATAACAAAAAGCGCTCCCGAGGACACATGGGAATATCGTCAAGCTAGTTTTCATCACGTTCATATGATTCGCATTCGGTACTTTGATAATTTGACATGTGGGTGGACCGGTGCTTGGGTGTTGTTCTTACTTGAACAATCATCCCACTTATGATCAACCTCTATTGCAAGCATCTGCAACTACAACAAAAGTATTAAGGTAAACCTAACCATAGCATGAAACATATGGATCCAATTCAGGCCCTTACGAAGCAATGCATAAACTAGGGTTTAAGCTTCTGTCACTCTAGCAACCCATCATCTACTTATTACTTCCCAATGCCTTCCTCTAGGCCCAAATAATGGTGAAGTGTTATGTAGTTGACGTTCACATAACACCACTAGAGGCTAGATAGCATACATCTCATCAAAATATCGAACGAATACCAAATTCACATGACTACTACTAGCAAGACTTCTCCCTTGTCCTTAGGAACAAACGTAACTACTCACAAAACATATTCATGTTCATAATCAGAGGGGTAATAATATGCATAAAGGATCTGAACATATGATCTTCCACCAATTAAACCAACTAGCATCAACTACAAGGAGTAATTAACACTACTAGCAACCTACTAGCACCGATCCCGGACTTGGAGACAAGAATTGGATACAAGAGATGAACTAGGGTTTTGAGATGAGATGGTGCTGATGAAGATGTTGATGGATATTGCCCTCTCCCAATGAGAGGAGCGTTGGTGATGACAATGGCGATGATTTCCCCCTTTGGGAGGGAAGTTTCCCCGGCATAACAGCTCTGCCGGAGTCCTAGATTGGTTCCACCAAGGTTCCGCCTCGTGGCGGCGGAGTTTCATCCCGAAAGGTTGCTTCTGGTTTTTTTCTCGACGAAAGACTTCATATAGCAGAAGATGGCCACCGGAGAGCCACCAAGGGGCCCACAAGGTAGGGGGATCGCCCGAGGGGGGCGTGCCCCCACCCTCGTGGATAGGGTGTGGCCCCCCTGGTCTTCATCTCTGGCGAGGATTTTTCATTATTTATTATAAGGTATTCCGTGGAGTTTCAGGACCTTTGGAGTTGTGCAGAATAGGTCTCTAATATTTGCTCCTTTTCTAGCCCAGAATTCCAGCTACCGGTATTCTCCCTCCTTATGTAAACCTTATAAAATAAGAGAGAATAGCCATAAGTATTGTGACATAATGTGAAATAACAGCCCATAATGCAATAAATATCGATATAAAAGCATGATGCAAAATGGACATATCAGCCACCGAATCCAGGGACGCAAGGCTGCCTTTGGGGAACCCTTTCGCCAAGTACCACGCCCGGTGAAGACCAAGACAGAGACCTCCTCGAGCAGGAGCGTTTTTGGGATCGTCAAGGCCACCTCAAGTTCGACTATGTTTTGCCGCCTCGACCGAGACCAACAAGTACCACGACCATCCCTCACCAAGACCGACCCCGAAGGGCTCGGATTCTTCACGTGTGCAATGGCTCATGTACAACTACGTGGACTTGCCAAGTACCCCTTCATGTCGGCAAGACCCGCAAGTCGGACCCCGAACGATCAACGATTCGTGGACCATGTACAACTTCAGTCGCCGAACACCCGGGTAGCACAAATGCCAAGTACCCCAGAGACCACTTGGACGTCAAGTACCGTCGATCCTCGAAGACCCCATGGACGTCAAGTTCCGTGTCGTGACCCCGAACCTCTACGAAACTTTGTACGACTACTTCCATGGCTGAAGACCCGGGTACAACTACCGTCGCCGTGTACGACTACCTCCACTACAAACGTCCTGAGAACGTCTACTTCCTCTACTTTGCACCGAACGAGAACCGTCCCGTTTGCACGCTTCGAAGGTATAACCTCGAGACGACCGCCCGTGAACGAATGCATGTGTTGTATGAGATGCATGTTTGGATGTTGTATCCTCCCGTGAACGCTAGTTGTTTCCCTCTCTTGGCACCGTCGTCGACCCGTGGGAACCCGGTATCCGGGACCACCCCACCATCCTTGCATGGCATGCTCACATCACTTTTCCTTTTGCACCGGTATCTCCATGAGCTACCGGAACTGATATGTTGCCGTGGCACCATTTTCGGATTCGTTGCCGAGGCACCCCTTTCGTTTCCGCCATGATGACTAATGCTACCTCTTGAGCACTGTGTTGGATTTCCCCGAAGAGGAGAGGATGATGCAGCAAAGTAGCGTAAGTATTTCCCTCAGTTTTTGAGAACCAAGGTATCAATCCAGTAGGAGGCTACGCGCGAGTCCCTCGTACCAACACAAAAACAATAGCTCAATGCAACCAACACGCTTAGGGGTTGTCAATCCCTTCACGGTCACTTACGAAAGTGAGATCTGAAAGAGATGATAAATAATATTTTTGGTATTTTTGGTATAGAGATGCAAAGTGAAAAGTAAAAGGCAAAGTAAAAAAGCAAAGCAATAATAAAGTGATGAAGATTGATATGATGAGAAAGAGACCGGGGGCCATAGGTTTCACTAGTGGTTTCTCTCAAGAGCATAAGTATTCTATGGTGGATGAACAAATTACTGTTGAGCAATTGACAGAATTGAGCATAGTTATGAGAATATCTAGGTATGATCATGTATATAGGCATCATGTCCGAGACAAGTAGACCGACTCCTGCCTGCATCTACTACTATTACTCCACTCATCGACCGCTATCCAGCATGCATCTAGAGTATTAAATTAAAAACAGAGTAACGCCTTAAGCAAGATGACATGATGTAGAGGGATAGTTTCATGCCATATGATAAAAAACCCATCTTGTTATCCTCGATGGCAACAATACAATACGTGCCTTGCTGCCCCTTCTATCACTGGGAAAGGACACCGCAAGATCGAACCCAAAGCTAAGCACTTCTCCCATGGCAAGAAAAACCAATCTAGTAGGCCAAACCAAACTGATAATTCGAAGAGACTTGCAAAGATAACCAATCATACATAAAAGAATTCGGAGAAGATTCAAATATTATTCATAGATAGACTGGATCATAAACACACAATTCATCGGTCTCAACAAACACACCACAAAAAGAAGATTACATCGAATAGATCTCCACGAGAGAGGGGGAGAACATTGTATTGAGATCCAAAAAGAGAGAAGAAGCCATCTAGCTACTAACTATGGACCCGTAGGTCTGAAGTAAACTACTCACACTTCATTGGAGGGGCTTGGATGATGATGTAGAAGCCCTCCGTGATCGATGCCCCCTCTGGCGGAGCTCCGGAACAGGCCCCAAGATGGGATCTCGTGGATACACAAAGTTGCGGCGGTGGAATTAGGTTTTGGCTCCGTCCTCGATCGTTTGGGGGTATGTAGGTATATATAGGAGGAAGGAGTACGTCGGTGGAGCTTCGAGGGGCCCACGAGGCAGGGGGCACGCCCTCCACCCTCGTGACCGCCTCGTGGCTTTCTTGACGGAGGGTCCAAGTCTCATGGGTCTTATCTAATGAGAAAATCACGTTCCTGAAGGTTTTATTCCGTTTGGACTCCGTTTGATATTCTGTTTCTCCGAAACACTGAAATAGGCAAAAAAACAGCAATTCTAGGCCGGGCCTCCGGTTAATAGGTTAGTCCCAAAAATAATATAAAAGTGGAAAATAAAGCCCAATATGGTCCAAAACAGTAGATAATGTAGCATGGAGCAATCAAAAATTACAGATACGTTGGAGACGTATCAAGCAACCCCAAGCTTAATTCTTGCTCATCCTCGAGAAGGTAAATGATAAAAACAGAATTTTTGATGCGGAGTGCTACTTGGCATAATTTTAATGTAATTCTTCTTAATTGTGGTATGAATATTCAGATCCGAAAGATTCAAGACGAAAGTTCATATAGACATAAAAATGATAATACTTCAAGCATACTAACTAAGCAATTATGTCTTCTCAAAATAACATGGCCAAAGAAAGTTCATCCCTACAAAATCATATAGTTTAGTCATGTTTCATTTTCGTCACACAAGAATGCTCTCATCATCCACAACCCCGATGACAAGCCAAGCAATTGTTTCATACTTTAATAATCTCAAACCTATAAACTTTCACGCAATATATGAGCGCGAGCCATGGACATAGCACTATGGGTGGAATAGAATATAATGAGGGGGGTTATGTGGAGAAGACAAAAAAGGAGAAAATCTCACATCAACGAGGCTAATCAATGGGCTATGGAGATGCCCACCAATTGATGTTAATGCAAGGAGTAGGGATTGCCATGCAACGGATGCACTAGAGCTATAAATGTATGAAAGCTCAACAAAAGAAACTAGTGGGTGTGCATCCAACTTGCTTGCTCATGAAGACCTAGGGCACTTGAGGAGGCCCATTGTTGGAATATACAAGCCAAGTTCTATAATGAAAAATTCCCACTAGTATATGAAAGTGATAACATGAGAGACTCTCTACTATGAAGATCATGGTGCTACTTTGAAGAAAAAGTGTGGTAAAAGGATAGTAACATTGTCCCTTCTCTCATTTTCTCTCATTTTTTGGGCCTTTTTTTGGGCCGTCTCTTTTTTTATGGCCTTTCTTTTTTTGGCCTTTCTTTTTGGGGGGGGGCCTTCTCTTTTTTTTATGGCCTTTCTTTTTTTTATTCCTCACTTGGGACAATGCACTAATAATGATGATCATCACACTTCTATTTATTTACAACTCGATACTAGAACAAAGATGACTCTATATGAATGCCTCCGGCGGTGTACCGGAATATGCAATGAACCAAGAGTGACATGTATGAAAGAATTATGAAAGGTGGCTTTGCCACAAATACTATGTCAACTACATGATCATGCTAAGCAATATGACAATGATGAATGTGTCATGATGAACAGAATGATGGAAAGTTGCATGGCAATATATCTCGGAATGGCTATGGAAATGCCATAATAGGTAGGTATGGTGGCTGTTTTGAGGAAGATATAAGGAGGTTTATGTGTGAAAGAGCGTATCATATCATGGGGTTTGGATGCACTAGCGAAGTTTGCGCCAACTCTCAATGTTAGAAAGGGCAATGCACGGTACCGAAGAGGCTAGCAAGGAAGGAAGGATGAGAGTGCGTATAATCCATGGCCTCAACATTAGTCATAAAGAACTCACATACTTATTGCAAAAATCTACAAGTCATCAAAAACCTCGGCACTACGCGAATGCTCCTAGGGGGATAGATTGGTAGGAAAAGACCATCGCTCGTCCCCGACCGCCACTC
Organism: Triticum monococcum; assembly: GCA_034509565.1. Classification (NCBI taxonomy): domain Eukaryota; kingdom Viridiplantae; phylum Streptophyta; class Magnoliopsida; order Poales; family Poaceae; genus Triticum; species Triticum monococcum. The sequence goes on along the minus strand of CM067846.1, from coordinate 56,668,578 downwards.
ATAAGGAGGACAATCAAATAACACCTCATGTTTCAAATTTGTTGCATAACGTTTACCATACGTGCATGCTACGGGACTTGCAAACCTTAACACAAGTATTTCTCAATTTCACAACTACTCAACTAGCACGACTTTGATATTATTACCTCCATGTCTCAAAACAATCATCAAGCATCAAACTTCTCTTAGTATTCAACACACTCACAAGAAAGTTTTATTATTAATCTTGCATACCAAGCATATTAGGATTTTAAGCAAATTACCATGCTATTAAGACTCTCAAAATAATCTAAGTGAAGCATGAGAGATCAATAGTTTCTATAAAACAAATCCACCACCGTGCTCTAAAAGATATAAGTGAAGCACTAGAGCAAAATTATAAAACTCAAAAGATATAAGTGAAGCACTAGAGTAAAATTATAGAGCTCAAAAGATATAAGTGAAGCACATAGAGTATTCTATCAAATTCCAAATTATGTATGGCTCTCTCAAAAGGTGTGTACAGCAAGGATGATTGTGGTAAACTAATAAGCAAAGACTCAAATCATAAAAGACGCTCCAACCAAAACACATATCATGTGGTGAATAAAAATATAGCTCCAAGTAAAGTTACCAATAGAAGTAGACGAAAGAGGGGATGCCTTCCGGGGCATCCCCAAGCTTTGGCTTTTAGGTGTCATTAGATTATCTTGGGAGTGCCATGGGCATCCCCAAGCTTAGGCTCTTGCCACTCCTTGTTCCATAATCCATCAAATCTTTACCCAAAACTTGAAAACTTCACAACACAAAACTTAAAGTAGAAAATCTCGTGAGTTCCGTTAGCGAAAGAAAAAAAAGACCACTTCAAGGTACTGTAATGAACTAATTATTTATTTATATTGGTGTTAAACCTATGTATTCCAACTTCTTTATGGATTATAAACTATTTTACTAGCCATAGATTCATCAAAATAAGCAAACCACACACGAAAAATGGAATCTGTCAAAAACAGAACAGTTCTGTAGTAATCTGTAGCTAGCACAAGATCTGGAACCCCAAAAATTCTAAAATAAATTGCTGGACGCAAGGAATTTATCTATTAATCATCTGAAAAAAATAATTAACTAAATAGAACTTTCCAAATAAAAATGACAGCAGTTCTCGTGAGCGCTAAAGTTTCTGTTTTTTACAGCAAGTTCAACAAGACTTTCCCCAAGTCTTCCCAACGGTTCTACTTGGCACAAACACAAAAAACACAACCAAAACAGAGGCTAAATAGTTTATTTATTACTAAACAGGAGCAAAAAGCAAGGAATAAAAATAAAATTGGGTTGCCTCCCAACAAGCGCTATCGTTTAACGCCCCTAGCTAGGCATAACAAGCAAGAATAGATCTAGGTATTGCCATCTTTGGTAGGCAATCCATAAGTGGCTATCATGATAGATTCATATGGTAATTTTATTTTATTTCTAGGTAAGTGTTCCATGCCCTTTTTTAATGGAAATTTAAACCTAATATTCCCTTCCTTCATATCAATAATTGCACCAACCATTCTAAGGAAAGGTCTATCGAGAATAATAGGGCAAGAAGGATTGCAATCTATATCAAGAACGATAAAATATACAGGCACATAATTCCTATTTGCAACAATAAGAACATCATTAATTCTTCCCATAGGTTTCTTAATAGTGGAATCCGCAAGATGCAAGTTTAGAGAGCAATCATCAAAATCACGGAAATCTAGCAAATCACACAAAGTTTTGGGAATAGTAGAGACACTAGCACCCAAATCACACAAAGCATAAAACTCATAATATTTAATTTTAATTTTAATAGTTGGTTCCCACTCACCATAGAGTTTTCTAGGGATAGAAACTTTAAACTGAAGTTTTTCTTCATAAGATTGCATCAAGGCATCAACGATATGTTCAGTAAAGGCTTTATTTTGACTATAAGCATGAGGAGAATTTAGCACGGATTGCAACAAGGAAATACAATCAATTAAAGGGAAATTTTCCTAATTAAATTCCTTGAAATCCAATATAGTGGGTTTAGCATCATCTAGGGTTTTATTTCTTTTAATACCACTTTTATCAATTTCACCATCAAGATCTAAATACTCCGAATTTTTAGAACACCTTCCAGGTAAAGGTGGATCATATTCAGTCCCATCATTATCAAGATTAATATTGCAAAACAAAGATTTAATAGGGGACACATCAATAACTTTTATATCTTCATCTTGATTTTCATAGGAATCCGGTTTAGCGGCCATCTTATTGACTAAGGTAGCTTGCATATCCGAAATTTCAGCAGTTAATTTTTCAACACGAGCAATTTGGGATCTTATACCATCAAATTCTTTAGACATATCATCGAGCTCTTTATTCATATAACTCATAAAACCATTTTGTTCCTTAAGCTCATTTCTAAAGAAATTATTATGCTCAAATTGCAAAACCATAAATTTCCCGACGTTGTTTTCGATCTCCTCTAACCTTTTAAGGTGAAGATCACCAAATCTAGGTAGAGCCACTGCGACAAACAAGCAAACTAACACACAAGCAAACAAAAAGCAAATGGGCAAAAAGAGGCAAATAGAGAAAGAGAGGGAGGATAAAACGGCAAGGGTGAAGTGGGGGAGAGGAAAACGAGAGGCGAATGGCAAATAATGTAATGCAGGAGATAGGGATTGTGATGGGTACTTGGTATGTTGACTTTTACGTAGACCTCCCCGGCAACGGCGCCAGAAATTCTTCTTGCTACCTCTTGAGCACTGCGTTGGATTTCCCCGAAGAGGAGAGGATGATGCAGCAAAGTAGCGTAAGTATTTCCCTCACTTTTTGAGAACCAAGGTATCAATCCAGTAGGAGACTACGCGCGAGTCCCTCGTACCTACACAAAAACAATAGCTCAATGCAACCAACACGCTTAGGGGTTGTCAATCTCTTCACGATCACTTACGAAAGTGAGATCTGAAAGAGATGATAAATAATATTTTTGGTATTTTTGGTATAGAGATGCAAAGTGAAAAGTAAAAGGCAAAGTAAAAAAGCAAAGTAATAATAAAGTGATGAAGATTGATATGATGAGAAAGAGACCCGGGGCCATAGGTTTCACTAGTGGCTTCTCTCAAGAGCATAAGTATTCTACGGTGGATGAACAAATTACTGTTGAGCAATTGACAGAATTGAGCATAGTTATGAGAATATCTAGGTATGATCATGTATATAGGCATCACGTCCGAGACAAGTAGACCGACTCCTGCTTGCATCTACTACTATTACTCCACTCATCGACCGCTATCCAGCATGCATCTAGAGTATTAAGTTAAAAACAGAGTAACGCCTTAAGCAAGATGACATGATGTAGAGGGATAGTTTCATGCAATATGATAAAAACACCATCTTGTTATCCTCGATGGCAACAATACAATACGTGCCTTGCTGCCCCTTCTGTCACTGGGAAAGGACACCGCAAGATCGAACCCCAAGCTAAGCACTTCTCACATGGCAAGAAATACCACTCTAGTAGGCCAAACCAAACTGATAATTCGAAGAGACTTGCAAAGATAACCAATCATACATAAAAGAATTCAGAGAAGATTCAAATATTATTCATAGATAGACTGGATCATAAACTCACAATTCATCGGTCTCAACAAACACACCGCAAAAAGAAGATTACATCGAATAGATCTCCACAAGAGAGGAGGAGAACATTGTATTGAGATCCAAAAAGAGAGAAGAAGCCATCTAGCTACTAACTATGGACCCGTAGGTCTGAAGTAAACTACTCACACTTCATCGGAGGGACTTGGATGATGATGTAGAAGCCCTCCGTGATCGATGCCCCCTCCGGTGGAGCTCCGGAACAGGCCCCAAGATGGGATCTCGTGGATACAGAAAGTTGGGGCGGTGGAATTAGGTTTTTGGCTTCGTCCCCGATCTTTTGGGGGTACGTAGGTATATATAGGAGGAAGGAGTACGTTGGTGGAGCTTCGAGGGGCCCATGAGGCAGGGGGCGCGCCCTCCACCCTCGTGACCTCCTCGTGGCTTTCTTGACGGAGGGTCCAAGTCTCCTGGGTCTTATCTAATGAGAAAATCACGTTCCCGAAGGTTTCATTCCGTTTGGACTCGTTTGATATTCTGTTTCTCCGAAACACTGAAATAGGCAAAAAAAAGCAATTCCGGGTTGGGCCTCCGGTTAATAGGTTAGTCCCAAAAATAATATAAAAGTGGAAAATAAAGCCCAATATGGTCCAAAACAGTAGGTAATACAGCATGGAGCAATCAAAAATTATAGCTACATTGGAGACGTATCAACTAATGCTTCAATAAATGCTCTTATCAACAGTTTCATAAAACTTGCATAGACTTACACATGTCATCCGCATCATGATAACAATATTTAAAATGGTTAAAAGTGTTGTTTGCTTAAATTGCTAAATGCATATGGGGATTTACCGGAATCGTTGTTTGTTCCGGCCTCATTTAAACTTGTTTAGATAGATGTTTTACTCATGCCTCACCTCTTGCCATGTTTAACAACATTTAATATTGTTGGGTACATAAACGAGAGAGAACTAAATAATTGATGTGGTGTTCCGTCAATGTGCAACTCCGTTGCATATTGAGCTCCACTTAATTTGTAGTATTGTTTGTTGCACTTCGCCATGCCATGCATATTTGAACCGGACATGCATCATACTTGGTTGCGCATCATGCCATGTTTATGTGATGGTTCTTTACTATGTTGCTTGCTTCTTTCTAGGTTGCTTCTCTCATTAGCTTCGGTTCCATTCCAGAGTTGTGAGGATTCGTTCAACTCCGTCCGTTTGTCTTCATGGACTCGTTCTTCTTCCTTGTGGGATCTCAGGCAAGATGACCATACCCTCGAAATCACTTCTATCTTTGTTCGCTCTATCGCTATGTCGCGCTACCTACCATTTGTTATATCATGCCTCCCATATTGCCATGTCAAGCCTCTAACCCACCTTTCCTAGCAAATCGTTGTTTGGCTATGTTACCGCCTTTGCTCTGCCCCTCTTATAGCATTGCTAGTTGCAGGTGAAGATGAAGTTTGTTCCATGTTGGAACATGGATATTTGTCGTGGTATTTCTCACAAGGGGCTTGCGAGTCGACAGATGCCACAAGGGCTTAGTGTGTGGGTAGGACTGCTGCTGATAGGACCGGGAGCGAGTATGCGAGTAGCACGCGGTGGTTTACCCAGGTTCGGGGCTCTCCCGAGAGATAATACCCCTACTCCTGCATGTCTGAGTATATATCTGAGGTGTACATCGGGCAGTACAAAGCGCTCCTGGAGCTGTATCTGGGATCAGTACCAAGTGCATCTGATCTGGTAAATGCCTATATGAGGCATGCTAGTGGCCGGCCATGCTCATGGCCGTGAGCGTGTGTGCTCATGTGGATGGATGGATGGATAGCTAGCTAGCTTGCTAGCTAGTGCTTGTGTGCATGCGTGAGTGTCCATCCCCCCTGGATGGATGGATGTGTGGTATATATATAGTGTGAGGTAGCTTAGGAAGTAAGCTAGGTAGTGGCTTTGGATGTAAGCTACCTTGGGTAGCTTACATGCCAAGCCATGTAGGCATGGCTAGAGGCATGGCACATGTCATGCTTGTCCCCTGGGATACTTTATAAATCAGTACCCAGGGGACACGGTACACTGTAGATCATGGCATCACGGTATGGTTGTCTCGTCGATGTCGGGTCGGGCTGCAGTCGGCAGCCGACTGGTTGGCGTAGTCGGCAGCCGGCTGGTTGGCGTAGTCGGCAGCCGGCAGTCGGACGGGGAGCCAGCAGGAGCGGCCGGGCAGTCGGACTGAGGGGCTTTGCTAGCCCCGATGTCTTGAAATATCATCTTGCCGTCTTCGGGGTATCCGTGTCCCATTACTCCGACAGTAGCCCCCAAGCCTCCCGGCAACTTGGCAAAGTTGGGCGGAGGTTTTTTGGCAAATGTTCATGAAAATGATCATAAAAAAGGACAAAGTTAGTCCATGCAGATATATCGAATGTTTGCTTTTAGCATTGCAAGTTTTATGCGGAGGGATACTTTATAAATCAGTACCCAGGGGACACGGTACACTGTAGATCATGGCATCACGGTATGGTTGTCTCGTCGATGTCGGGTCGGGCTGCAGTCGACAGCCGACTGGTTGGCGTAGTCGGCAGCCGGCTGGTTGGCGTAGTCGGCAGCCGGCAGTCGGACAGGGAGCCGGCAGGAGCGGCCGGGCAGTCGGACTGAGGGGCTTTGCTAGCCCCGATGTCTTGAAATATCATCTTGCCGTCTTCGGGGTATCCGTGTCCCATTACTCCGACAATATTGTTGGGATGTCATTATTATCTCTTATTTACTTTAATGCACCTATATACTTGGTAAAGGGTGGAAGGCTCGGCCTTATGCCTGGTGTTTTGTTCCACTCTTGTCGCCCTAGTTTCCGTCATACCGGTGTTATGTTCCTTGATTTTGCGTTCCTTACACGGCTGGGGGAATGGGACCCCCTTGATAGTTCCCTTTGAATAAAACTCCTCCAGCAAGGCCCAACCTTGGTTTTAACATTTTCCACCTAATCCTTTTTCCCTTGGGTTCTGCGGACTCAAGGGTCATCTGTATTTTAAACCCCCGGGTCAGTGCTCCTCTAAGTGTTGGTCCAACCTATCAGCCGCCGGTGGCCACCAGGGGCAACTCTGGGTTGGCCTACCGGAAGTTTGAACAATCCGGTGTGCCCTGAGAACGAGATATGTGCAGCTCCTATCGGGGTTTGTCGGCACATTCGGGCGGCTTTGCTGGTCTTGTTTTACCATTGTCGAAATGTCTTGTAACCGGGATTCCGAGACTGATCGGGTGTTCCCGGGAGAAGGAATATCCTTCGTTGACCGTGAGAGCTTGTGATGGGCTAAGTTGGGACACCCCTGCAGGGTTTGAACTTTCGAAAGCCATGCCCGCGGTTATGGGCAGATGGTAATTAGTTAATATCCGGTTTTAGAGAACTTGACACTTGAATTAATTAAAATGCATCAACCGCGTGTGTAGTCGTGATGGTCTCTTTCCGGCGGAGTCCGGGAAGTGAACACAATTCTTGTGTTATGCTTGAACGTAAGTAGTTTCGGGATCACTTATTGATCACTTCTAGCTTCTCGACCGTGTGTTGCTTCTCTTCTCGCTCTCTTTTGCGTATGCTTAGTGCTTGCTGCAGCTCCACCTCATTACCATATCCTACCCATAAGCTTAAATAGTCTTGATCTCGCGGGTGTGAGATTGCTGAGTCCTCGTGACTGACAGATACTTCCAAATAGTTGCAGGTGCCGATGATTCCAGTGCAGATGACGCAACCGAGCTCAAGTGGGAGCTCAATGAAGATCTTATTCGTTGTGTTGTGTCGTTTCCTATTGATCAGTATGGAGCCCAGTTGGGACGATCGGGGATCTACCATTTGGGGTTGTCTCCTTTTATTTTGGTTCCGTAGTCAGACCTTGATGGTATTCTGGATGATGTATGTTTAACTTGTATTTGTGTGAAGTGGCGATTGTAAGCCAACTCGTTATCCCTTTCTTATTCAGTACATGGGATTGTGTGAAGATTACCCCTCTTGCGACAAACCTACCATGCGGCTATGCCTCCAAGTCATGCCCCGACACGTGGGAGAAATAACCGCATTGTGGGTGTTACATGACATCTCCTTATGCTCATCATATAAATAAAATTCCACCGAAGGTGGTGAGCTCCTAGCATGGTAATGAAAGTTTTGCACAAAGATATTGGTGAGTAAGAGATACTGTTCGCGTTGGTCATTGAGGAAGGCCGTGAGGCCTGCATTCTCAGCCAATTCATAGAAATCATCATAAATCCCGGCTGCTCTCAAGAAATCGTCACAAGGCCATTCACACGGCCGAACCTCCGTGGTGTGAGGGAGATTATACTTGGGCTTCTTGTTCTCTTCACTTTGTTTATCCTTCGAGCTTCGGCTCGATGAGCCCCTCAAAAATCTCTTCATCTTTTTCTAAAAATTTCTGAAATTTTTATTAACTCAAAATAAAAGTGAACCAAACTCAACAAAATTGATAGCAACTACTCCTACAAGTGCCTAGAGGCAATATCATGCATTAAAACTACTTTTGACCATATAAATTTGACATGCAAGCTCAAGAACAGGGTCATCTAAGCAACAAAAATTTGCAATGAATAAAGCACTAGAACAAAAACTAATTGGACCATTGGAGGAGTCACATACCAAAGAACAATCCCCCAAAGCAGTTTTGTGAATGGAGCTTTGAGCTAGGAGATCAAAAATGGCAGCAAGATGAGCTAGAACTCGTGCTTGAGCTGGATGGTGATTTTTTTGGGAGGAAGAAGGTGTATGTGGTAGCTGGAATAAGTGGAGGGGAGCCACCATGGGCCCACGTGGCAGGGGGCGCGCCTAGAGGGGTGGGCGCGCCCTGGACCCTCATGGTCAGGTGCTTGCTCCCCTACTGTGTTCTCAATGCCAGATATTCTCAAATATTCTAGAAAAAACATATTTAAATTTCAGGGCATTTGGAGAACTTTTATTTTCGGGGTATTTTTTATTGCACGGATAATCATAAAACAGACAAAAATTACTACTTTTCCTTTATTTAATATAAATAACAGAAAATAAAAGGAGGGTACAGAGAGTTGTGTTTTCTAAATTCATCCATCTCATGCTCATCAAAAGGAATCCACTAACAAGGTTGATCAAGTCTTGTTAACAAACTCATTCTGAATAACATGGAACCGGAGAAATTTCGAATAACACTAGGTTACCTCAACGGGGATATGCACATCCCCAAATATAAGAATATCATATTTCTTCTTGACAGTAGGAAGAGGAAATTCAAAACCTCCAATAGTAATTGTTGAAAATTTTCCAATAGAATTGATACTGTGGACTTGAGGTTATTTCCTCGGAAAGTGTACCGTATGCTCATTACCATTAACATGAAAAGTGGCATTGCCTTTGGTGCAATCAATAACAGCCCCTGCAGTATTCAAAAAGGTGTTGGGGAACGTAGTAATTTCAAAAAAATTCCTACGCACACGCAAGATCATGGTGATGCATAGCAACGAGAGGGGAGAGTGTGATCTACGTACCCTTGTAGATCGACAACGGAAGCGTTTGGTTGATGTAGTCGTACGTCTCCACGGCCCGACCGATCAAGAGCCGAAACTACGGCACCTCCGAGTTCTAGCACACGTTCAGCTCGATGACGATCCCCGGACTCCGATCCAGCAAAGTGTCGGGGAAGAGTTCCGTTGGCACAACGGCGTGGTGACGATCTTGATGCACTACTGTCGCAGGGCTTCGCCTAAGCACCACTACAATATTATGGAGGACTATGGTGGCAGGGGGCGCCGCACACGGCTAAGAATATGATCACGTGGATCAACTTGTGTGTCTATGGGGTGCCCCTGCCTCCGTATATAAAGGTTCAAGAGGAGGAGGCCGGCCGGCCATCATAGGGTGCGCCAGGAGGAGTCCTACTCCCTCCGGGAGTAGGACTTCTCCCCCAATCCTAGTTGGAATAGGATTCGTGAGGTGGGAAAAGAGGGAGAGAGAAGGAGGGGGGCGCCGGCCCCCTCTCTCCTTGTCCTATTCGGACTAGGGGGGAGGGGCGCGCGGCCCAGCCCTGGCCGCCTCTCCTCTTCTTCCACTAAGGCCCACTAAGGCCCATATAGCTCCCGGGGGGTTCGGGTAACCTCCCGGTACTCCGGTAAAATCCCGATTTCACCAGGAACACTTCCGATATCCAAACATAGGCTTCCAATATATCAATCTTTATGTCTCGACCATTTCGAGACTCCTCGTCATGTCCGTGATCACATCCGGGACTCCGAACAACCTTCGGTACATCAAAACGTATAAACTCATAATATAACTGTCATCGAAACCTTAAGCGTGCGGACCCTACAGGTTCGAGAACAATGTAGACATGACCGAGACATGTCTCCGATCAATAACCAATAGCGGGACCTGGATGCCCATATTGGCTCCTACATATTCTACGAAGATGTTTATCGGTCAGACCGCATAACAACATACGTTGTTCCCTTTGTCATCGGTATGTTACTTGCCCGAGATTCGATCATCGGTATCCAATACCTAGTTCAATCTCGTTACTGGCAAGTCTCTTTACTCGTTCCGTAATACATCATCCCGCAACTAACTCATTAGTTGCAATGCTTGCAAGGCTTAAGTGATGTTTATTACCAAGAGGGCCCAGAGATACCTCTCCGACGATCGGAGTGACAAATCCTAATCTCGAAATACGTCAACCCAACATGTACCTTTGGAGACACCTGTAGAGCACCTTTATAATCACCCAGTTACGTTGTGACGTTTGGTAGCACACAAAGTGTTCCTCCGGCACACGGGAGTTACATAATCTCATAGTCATAGGAACATGTATAAGTCATGAAGAAAGCAATAGCAACATACTAAACGATCGGGTGCTAAGCTAATGGAATGGGTCATGTCAATCAGATCATTCAACTAATGATGTGATCCCGTTTAATCAAATGACAACTCTTTGTCCATGGTTAGGAAACATAACCATCTTTGATTAACGAGCTAGTCAAGTAGAGGCATACTAGTGACACTCTGTTTGTCTATGTATTCACACATGTATTGTGTTTCCGGTTAATACAATTCTAGCATGAATAATAAACATTTATCATGATATAAGGAAATAAATAATAACTTTATTATTGCCTCTAGGGCATATTTCCTTCAGTCTCCCACTTGCACTAGAGTCAATAATCTAGTTCACATCGCCATGTGATTTAACAGCAATAGTTCACATCATCATGTGATTAACACCCATAGTTCACATCATCATGTGACCAACACTCAAAGGGTTTACTAGAGTCAGTAATCTAGTTCACATCTCTATGTGATTAACACCCAAAGAGTACTAAGGTGTGATCATGTTTTGTTTGTGAGATAATTTTAGTCAATGGGTCTGTCATATTCAGATCCGTAAGTATTTTGCAAATATCTATATCAACAATGCTCTGCACGGAGCTACTCTAGCTAATTGCTCCCACTTTCAATATGTATCTAGATCGAGACTTAGAGTCATCTAGATTAGTGTCAAAACTTGCATCGATGTAACCCTTTACGACGAACCTTTTTGTCACCTCCATAATCGAGAAACATATCCTTATTCCACTAAGGATAATTTTGACCAATGTCCAGTGATCTACTCCTCGATCACTATTGTACTCCCTTGCCAAAATCAGTGTAGGGTATACAATAGATCTGGTACATAGCATGGCATACTTTATAGAACCTATGGCTGAGGCATAGGGAATGACTTTCATTCTCTTTCTATCTTCTGCCATGGTCGGGCTTTGAGTCTTACTCAATTTCACACCTTGTAACACAGGCAAGAACTCTTTCTTTGACTGTTCCATTTTGAACTACTTCAAAATCTTGTCAAGGTATGTACTCATTGAAAAACTTATCAAGCGTCTTGATCTATCTCTATAGATCTTGATACTCAATATGTAAGCAGCTTTACCAAGGTCTTTCTTTGAAAAACTCCTTTCAAATACTCCTTTATGCTTTGCAGAATAATCCTACATTATTTCCGATCAACAATATGTCATACACATATACTTATCAGAAATGCTGTAGTGCTCCCACTCACTTTCTTGTAAATACAGGCTTCACCGCAAGTCTGTATAAAACTATATGCTTTGATCATCTTTTCAAAGCGTATATTCCAACTCCGAGATGCTTGCACTAGTCCATAAATGGATCACTGGAGCTTGCATATTTTGTTAGCACCTTTAGGATTGACAAAACCATCTTGTTGCATCACATACAACTCTTCTTTAATAAATCCATTAAGGAATGCAGTTTTGTTTATCCATTTGCCAGATTTCATAAAATGCGGCAATTGCTAACATGATTCGGACAGACTTAAGCATAGATACGAGTGAGAAACTCTCATCGTAGTCAACACCTTGAACTTGTCGAAAACCTTTTGCGACAATTCTAGCTTTGTAGATAGTAACACTACTATCAGCGTCCATCTTCCTATTGAAGATCCATTTAATCTCAATGGCTCGCTGATCATTGGGCAAGTCAATCAAAGTCCATACTTTGTTCTCATACATGGATCTCATCTCAGATTTCATGGCCTCAAGCCATTTTGCGGAATCTGGGCTCACCATCGCTTCTTCATAGTTCGTAGGTTCATCATGATCTAGTAGCATGACTACCAGAACAGGATTGTCGTACCACTCTGGTGCGGATCTCACTCTGGTTGATCTACGAGGTTCAGTAGTATCTTGTTCTGAAGTTTCATGATCATTATCATTAGCTTCCTCACTTATTGGTGTAGGTGTCACAGAAACAGGTTTCTGTGATGTATTACTCTTCAACAAGGGAGCAGGTACAGTTACCTCGTCAAGTTCTACTTTCCTCCCACTCACTTCTTTCAAGAGAAACTTCTTCTCTAGAAAGTATCCATTCTCAGCAATGAATGTCTTGCCTTTGGATCTATGATAGAAGGTGTACCCAACTGTCTCCTTTGGGTATCCTATGAAGATATATTTCTCCGATTTGAGTTTGAGCTTATCGAGATGAAACTTTTTCACATAAGCATTGCAACTCCAAACTTTAAGAAACGACAGCTTAGGTTTCTTGCCAAACCATAGTTCACACGGTGTCGTCTCAACGGATTTAGATGGTGCCCTATTTAACGTGAATGCAGCTGTCTCTAATGCATAACCCCAAAACGATAGTGGTAGATCGGTAAGAGACATCATAGATCGCACTATATCTAATAAAGTACGGTTATGATGTTCGGACACACCATTACACTATGGTGTTCCAGGTGGCGTGAGTAGTGAAACTATTTCACATTGTTTAAATTGAAGGCCAAACTCGTAACTCAAATATTTTACCTCTGCGATCATACCGTAGAAACTTTTATTTTCTTGTCATGATGATTTTCCACTTCACTCTGAAATTCTTTGAACTGTTCAAATGTTTCAGACTTATGTTTCATCAAGTAGATATCCCCGTATCTGCTCAAATCATCTGTGAAGGTCAGAAAATAATGATACCTGCTGCAAGCCTTAATAATCATCGGACCACATACATCAGTATGTATGATTTCCAACAAATATGTTGCTTGCTTCATTGTTCCGGAGAACGGCGTTTTAGTCATCTTGCCCATAAGGCATGGTTCGCAAGCATCAAGTGATTCCAAAAGCCCATCAGCATGGAGTTTCTTCATGCGCTTTACACCAATATGACTTAAACGGCAGTGCCACAAATAAGTTGCACTATCATTATTAACTTTGCATCTTTTGGTTTCAATATTATGAATATGTGTATCACTATGATCGAGATCCAACGAACTTGTTTCATTGGGTGTATGACCATCGAAGGTTTTATTCATGTAAACAGAACAACAATTATTCTCTGACTTTAATGAATAACCGTATTGCAATAAACATGATCAAATCATATTCATGCTCAACGCAAAAACCAAATAACACTTATTTAGGTTCAACACTAATCCCGAAAGTATAGGGGAGTGTGCGATGATGATCATATCAATCTTGGAACTACTTCCAACACACATAGTCACTTCACCCTTAACTAGTCTCTGTTTATTCTACAACTCCTGTTTCGAGTTACTACTCTTAGCAACTGATCCAGTATCAAATAATGAGGGGTTGCTATAAACACTAGTAAAGTACACATCAATAACATGTATATCAAATATACTTTTGTTCACTTTGCCATCCTTCTTATCTGCCAAATACTTGGGGCAGTTCTGCTTCCAGTGACCAGTCCCTTTGCAGTAGAAGCACTTAGTCTCAGGCTTAGGACCAGACTTGGGCTTCTTCACTTGAGCAGCAACTTGCTTGCTGTTCTTCTTGAAGTTCCCCTTCTTCCCTTTGCCCTTTTCTTTAAACTAGTGGTCTTGTTAACCATCAACACTTGATGTTTTTCTTGATTTCTACCTTCGTCGATTTCAGCATCACGAAGAGCTTGGGAATTGTTTCTGTTATCCCTTGCATATTATAGTTCATTACGAAGTTCTACTAACTTGGTGATGGTGACTAGAGAATTCTGTCAATCACTATTTTATCTGGAAGATTAGCTCCCACTTGATTCAAGTGATTGTAGTACCCAGACAATCTGAGCACATGCTCACTAGTTGAGTGATTCTCCTCCATCTTTTAGCTATAGAACTTGTTGGAGACTTCATATCTCTCAACTCGGGTATTTGCTTGAAATATTAACTTCAACTTCTGGATCATCTCATATGCTCCATGACGTTCAAAACGTCTTTGAAATCCCGATTCTAAGCCATTAAGCATGGTGCACTAAACTATCAAGTAGTCATCATATTGAGCTAGCCAAACGTTCATATCCGTCGTAGCATCGTTGTCATCTCACCAATCTTATGCTTCCACGACTATCGCTACCGCTTAGTGATAAAGTAAAGCATTACAGCGCGATTGCATTGCATATAATAAAGCGACAACCATATGGCTCCTGCCAGTTGCCGATAACTCGGTTACAAAACATGATCATCTCATACAATAAAATTCAGCATCATGTCTTGACCATATCACATCACAACATGCCCTGCAAAAACAAGTTAGACGTCTTCTACTTTGTTGTTGCAAGTTTTACGTGGCTGCTACAGGCTTAAGCAAGAACCAATCTTACCTACGCATCATAACCACAACAATAGTTTGTCAAGTTGGTGCTGTTTTGACCTTCGCAAGGACCGGGCGTAGCCACACTCGGTTCAACTAAAGTTGGAGAAACTGTCACCCGCAAGCCACCTATGTGCAAAGCACGTCGGGAGAACCGGTCTCGCGTAAGCGTACGCGTAATGTCGGTCCGGGCCGCTTCATCCAACAATACCGCCGAACCAAAGTATGACATGTTGGTAAGCAGTATGACTTATATCGCCCACAACTCACTTGTGTTCTACTCGTGCATATAACATCAACACATAAAACCTAGGCTCGGATGCCACTGTTGGGGAACGTAGTAATTTCAAAAAAATTCCTATGCACACGCAAGATCATGGTGATGCATAGCAATGAGAGGGGAGAGTGTGATCTACTTACCCTTGTAGATCGACAATGGAAGCGTTTGGTTAATGTAGTCGTACGTCTCCACGGCCCGACCGATCAAGCAGTGAAACTACGGCACCTCCGAGTTCTAGCACACGTTCAGCTCGATGACGATCCCCGGACTCTGATCCAGCAAAGTGTCGGGGAAGAGTTCCGTCAGCACGACGGCGTGGTGACGATCTTGATGCACTACTGTCGCAGGGCTTCGCCTAAGCACCGCTACAATATTATCGAGGACTATGGTGGCAGGGGGCGCCGCACACGGCTAAGAATATGATCACGTGGATCAACTTGTGTGTTATGGGGTGCCCCTGCCTCCGTATATAAAGGTTCAAGAGGGGGAGGCCGGCCGGCCATCATAGGGCGCGCCAGGAGGAGTCCTACTCCCTCCGGGAGTAGGACTTCTCCCCCAATCCTAGTTGGAATAGGATTCGTGAGGTGGGAAAAGAGGGAGAGAGAAGGAGGGGGGCGCCGGCCCCCTCTCTCCTTGTCCTATTCGGACTAGGGGGAGGGGCACGCGGCCCAGCCCTAGCCGCCTCTCCTCTTCTTCCACTAAGGCCCATATAGCTCCCGGGGGGTTCCGGTAACCTCCCGGTACTCCAGTAAAATCCCGATTTCACCCGGAACACTTCCGATATCCAAACATAGGCTTCCAATATATCAATCTTTATGTCTCAACCATTTCGAGACTCCTCGTCATGTCCGTGATCACATCCGGGACTCCAAACAACCTTCGGTACATCAAAACGTATAAACTCATAATATAGCTGTCATCAAAACCTTAAGCGTGCGGACCCTACGGGTTCGAGAACAATGTAGACATGACCAAGACATGTCTCCGATCAATAACCAATAGCGGGACCTGGATGCCCATATTGGCTCCTACATATTCTACGAAGATCTTTATCGGTCAGACCGCATAACAACATACGTTGTTCCCTTTGTCATCGGTATGTTACTTGCCCGAGATTCGATCGTCGGTATCCAATACCTAGTTCAATCTCGTTACTGGCAAGTCTCTTTACTCGTTCCGTAATACATCATCCCGCAACTAACTCATTAGTTGCAATGCTTGCAAGGCTTAAGTGATGTGCATTAACGAGAGGGCCCAGAGATACCTCTCCGACAATCGGAGTGACAAATCCTAATCTCGAAATACGTCAACCCAACATGTACCTTTGGAGACACCTGTAGAGCACCTTTATAATCACCCAGTTACGTTGTGACGTTTGGTAGCACACAAAGTGTTCCTCCGGAACATGGGAGTTACATAATCTCATAGTCATAGGAACATGTATAAGTCATGAAGAAAGCAATAGCAACATACTAAACAATCGGGTGCTAAGCTAATGGAATGGGTCATGTCAATCAGATCATTCAACTAATGATGTGATCCCGTTTAATCAAATGACAACTCTTTGTCCATGGTTAGGAAACATAACCATCTTTGATTAACGAGCTAGTCAAGTAGAGGCATACTAGTGACACTCTGTTTGTCTATGTATTCACACATGTATTATGTTTCCGGTTAATACAATTCTAGCATGAATAATAAACATTTATCATGATATAAGGAAATAAATAATAACTTTATTATTGCCTCTAGGGCATATTTCCTTCAAAAGGGTCTTCCAAGAAAAATAGACATACTATATATCGTCCTCGGGAATATCAAGAATAACAAAGTCTGTTAAAATAGTGACGTTTGCAACCACAATAGGCACATCCTCACAAATACCGACAGGTATAGCAGTTGATTTATCAGCCATTTGCAAAGATATTTTAGTAGGTGTCAACTTATTCAAATCAAGTCTATGATATAAAGAGAGAGGCATAACACTAACACCGGCTCCAAGATCACATAAAGCAGTTTTAACATAGTTTCTTTTAATGGAGCATGGTATAGTTGGTACTCCTGGATCTCCAAGTTTCTTTGGTATTCCACCCTTAAAAGTATAATTAGCAAGCATGGTGGAAATTTCAGCTTTCGGTATCTTTCTTTTATTAGTAACAATTTCCTTCATATATTTAGCATAAGGATTCATTTTAAGCATATCAGTCAAACGCATACGCAAAAAGATAGGTCTAATCATTTCAGCAAAGCGCTCAAAATCCTCATCATCCTTTTTCTTGGATGGTTTAGGAGGAAAAGGCATGGGTTTCTGAACCCATGGTTCTCTTTCTTTACCGTGCTTCCTAGCAACAAAGTCTCTCTTATCATAATGTTGATTATTTGATTGTGGGTTATCAAGATCAACAGCAGGTTCAATCTCTACATCATTATAAATGCTAGGTTGAGCATCAACATGAACATCATCATTAACATTATCACTAGGTTCATGTTCATTACCAGATTGCGTTTCAGCATCGGAGATAGAAATATTGTTGGGATTCTCAGGTGTGTCAACAACAGGTTCACTAGAAGCATGCAAAGTCCTATCATTTTTCTTTTTCTTCCTTTTAGAAGGACTAGGTGCATCAATGTTAATTCTCTGATAATCTTGCTCAATTCTCTTAAGATGACCCTCAGGATACAAAGGTTCCTGAGTCACTTTACCTCCTCTAGTTGCAACTCTAACAACAAAGTCATTATTTTTACTATTCAATTCATTGAGCAAATCATTCTGAGCTTTAAGTACTTGTTCTACTTGAGTGGTAACCA
This sequence comes from Triticum monococcum, assembly GCA_034509565.1. Lineage (NCBI taxonomy): Eukaryota > Viridiplantae > Streptophyta > Magnoliopsida > Poales > Poaceae > Triticum > Triticum monococcum. Next base: position 56,650,779 of record CM067846.1, on the reverse strand, counting down.
TAGAAGCATGTTTACTAATAAGTTTAAGTTCACCTTTAACATTATCCATATAATCACTCAAGTGTTCAATCATATAAGCATTATGTTTCAATTGTCTACCAACATAAGCATTGAAATCTTCTTGCTTAACCATAAAGTTATCAAATTCATCCAAACATTGGCTAGCAAACTTAGCAGGAGGGATTTCAGATTTATCATATCTATAGAGAGAATTTACCTTTACTACCTGTGTTGAGTTATCGAGACCGTGTGTTTCTTCAATATGTGATGAATTAAGACCATGTATTTCTTCAACAGGCGGCAAATTAAGACCATGTATTTCTTCAATAGGTGGTAAATTCTTAACATCTTCAGCTTTAATACATTTTCTTTCATAGATTTCTTTGCCTCTTGCATATCTCCAGGACTGAGAAATAGAATACCCCTTTTCTTCGGAGTTGGCTTAGGAGTTGGTTCAGAAACTGTCCAATTGTTCTCATTAGTCAACATATTATTCAATAGAATTTCAGCTTGATCAACAGTTCTTTCCCTGAAAACACAACCAGCACAACTATCCAGGTAATCTCTGGAAGCATCGGTTAGTCCATTATAAAAGATATCAAGTATTTCATTTTTCTTGAGAGGATGATCATACAAAGCATTAAGTAATTGGAGAATCCTCCCCCAAGCTTGTGGGAGACTCTCTTCTTCAATTTGCACAAAATTATATATTTCCCTTAAAGTAGCTTGTTTCTTATGAGCGGGGAAATATTTAGCAGAGAAGTAGTAAGTCATATCCTGAGGACTACGCACACATCCAGGATCAAGAGAATTAAGCCGTATCTTAGCATCACCCTTTAATGAGAATAGAAATAATTTAAGGATATAATAATAGCCAATTTTATCATCACTAGTGAATAGGGTAGCTATATCATTTAATTTAGTAAGATGTGCCACAACAGTTTCAGATTCATAGCCATAGAAAGGACCAGATTCAACCAAAGTAATTAACTCGGGATCAACAGAGAAATCATAATCCTTATCAGTAATAAAGATAGGTGAAGTAGCATAAGCAGGATCATATTTCATTCTAGCATTCAGAGATTTTTCTTTCAGCTTAGCTAATAATTTCTTAAGATCACTTCTATCATTGCAAGCAAGAAAGTCTCTAGCAGTTTCTTCATCCATAAGATAACCCTTAGGAACAACAGGCAATTCATATCTAGGGGGAGAATCTTCATCATCACTTTCATCAATATTATCAGTTTCAATAATTTCATTCTCTCTAGCCGTAGCAAGTTGTTCATCAAGAAATTCACCAAGTGGCACAGTAGTATCAAGCATAGAAGTAGTTTCATCATAAGTGTCATGCATAGCAGAAGTGGCATCATCAACAACATGCGACATATCAGAATTAATAGCAGAAGCAGGTTTAGGTGTCGCAAGCTTACTCAAAACAGAAGGTGAATCAAGTGCAGAGCTAGATGGCAGTTCCTTATCTCCCCTCGTAGTTGAGGGAAAAATCTTGGTTCTTTGATCTTTCAAGTTCTTCATAATGATAAGCAGATATAAATCCCAAGTGACTCAAAGAATAGAGCTATGCTCCCCGGTAATGGCGCCAGAAAATGGTCTTGATAACCCACAAGTATAGGGGATCACAACAGTTTTCGAGGGTAGAGTATTCAACCCAAATTTATTGATTCGACACAAGGGGAGCCAAAGAATATTCTCAAGTATTAGCAGCTGAGTTGTCAATTCAACCACACCTGGAAACTTAATATCTGCGGCAAGGTATTTAGTAGCAAAGTAATATGATGGTAGTGGTAACAGTAGCAAAAGTAATATTTTTGGGTTTTATAGTGATTGTAACAGTAGCAACGGAAAAGTAAATAAGCAAAGAACAATATATGGAAAAGCTCGTAGGCATTGGATCGGTGATGAAGAATTATGCCGGATGTGATCGATCATGTAACAGTCATAACATAGGGTGACACAGAACTAGCTCCAGTTCATCAATGTAATGTAGGCATGTATTCCGAATATAGTCATAAGCGCTTATGGAAAAGAACTTGCATGACATCTTTTGTCCTACCCTCCCGTGGCAGCGGGGTCCTAATGGAAACTAAGGGATATTAAGGCCTCCTTTTAATAGAGTACCGGACCAAAGCATTAACACATAGTGAATACATGAACTCCTCAAACTACGGTCATCACTGGTAAGTATCCTGATTATTGTCACTTCGGGGTTAACGGATCATAACACATAATAAGTGACCATAGACTTGCAAGATAGGATCAAGAACTCTCATATAATGATGAAAATATAATAGGTTCAGATCTGAAATCATGGCACTCGGGCCCTAGTGACAAGCATTAAGCATAGAAAAGTCATAGCAACATCAATCTCAGGACACAATGGATACTAGGGATCAAATCCTAATAAAACTAACTCGATTACATGATAAATCTCGTCCAACCCATCACCGTCCAGCAAGCCTACGATGGAATTACTCACGCACGGCGATGAGCATCATGAAATTGGTGATGGAGGAAGGTTGATGATGATGATGGAAATGGATTCCCCTCTCCGGAGCCCCGAACGGACTCCAGATCAGCCCTCCCGAGAGAGTTTAGGGCTTGGCGGCGGCTCCGTATCGTAAAACACGATGAATCCTTCTCTCTGATTTTTTTTCTCCCCGAAAGTGAATATATGGAGTCAAGGTTGAGGTCGGTGGAGCGTCAGGGGGCCCACGAGGTAGGGGGCGCGCCCAGGGGGTAGGGAGCGCCCCCCACCCTCGTGGAAAGGGTGTGGGCCCCCTGACATGGATCTTTCTTCTAGAATTTTTTATATATTCCAAAATAATTCTCCGTTGATTTTCAGGTCATTCCGAGAACTTTTATTTCTGCACAAAAATAACACCATGGCAATTCTGCTAAAAACAGCGCCAGTTCGGGTTAGTTCCATTCAAATCATGCAAGTTAGAGTCCAAAACAAGGGCAAAAGTGTTTGGAAAAGTAGATACAATGGAGACGTATCACGCCGGCGCCGGCCCAAACTGCACCCAGGTGGGAAGGGAGCGGCACATTGAGTCGTATCTTCCCCCAAACCGCGCCCGCGACGAGAGGAGCTCCTGCATCCCGCCGGCTCCGCCGCACATCCCCCGGTCGCCGCCCTCCGGCACCGCGCCAAGGAAAGGGTAACCCCCCCCCCCCTCCCGCGGTTCTGCCTTGATCTCTAAGGGTACTTGGTCTAAGCGTGGAAACCCTAGGTTAATTAAGTAACGGAGGGGGTTGACTTGAGGGTTTTGATACGTGGATGCATCTCGAATAGGAATGATGCGGTGATGGCGTGTGAGTCTAGTAAATCGAGGGTAGCATGTAACCAAGTTAGCAATCAGATTTTGTTGATTGGGACAGTCTTATTGCTGAACAAGAGAATGATGCTCCTGTTAATGTGGATGAGAGGGCGATATATGCTTTGTTATGCATCCTAAATTCTCCCATAGTCCTAGCGCGAACGAATTTGTCGGTTTAGATCCACCGCCACCTGGGTGGGGCTTTGTGCATATCTTGTTGTTGCATAACTGTGTGGCTGGTAGCAGGGATCAGTTGCATGGTTCATTGCCAATGCGATTCTGGACTTAAGAATGGTGACCTGAAATTCTCTGGAACAAAATATTTTTTAACCCTAACTGGAACAAAATATTATCCTTTTATTGGTGTACACGTACATAAAAAAGAGTGAGTGTTTCACATCTGCTTGCAAGTTTGTGCCAATGCATTATAAATTGATTATCAAGTGCAATAGAAATAATTCTTGCTAAATCAAATTAAACCATGCTTTATTATTGCAGTCAATCTCCACCACTCTTAGATCCTCGTATCATGGTTGTTCTCATGATCTCAAAGCAAATCATCTTGGTTGAGATGACTGGCCGAAACTGAAACTTTCAGGTGATTGTGTGTTAGCAGTTCTGTAAGATACTAGATTATAGTGGGCACCCTGTTTTTGCTTTCCTTTCATTTTGGTGACTCATTTTTTGTACTGGGATCTCTCAACCAACACTCCTAGTTTCTTTCTTTTCTTTAGTTGAATGTTTTTATACTGCTAGTTACCTAGGTTGCTGACCGAAAGAAGTTAACATAGTTATTATATGAAATTCAACTAGAGTCAACATTTTTGTGTCTAGCCCGTGCGAAGGCACGGGTTGACGACTAGTGCTACTAATAAATCTTGTGCTCAGCTCTAGTATGTCAACCTAGAGCCATCATATGTCCACAAGTGCATTGCTTTTTGAATGTGAAATGATAAGTTCGTGTAGTTGATTATCTTCTGCTCAAAACTTCTGCTGCTATAATGTTGTAATTGGTCTGCCACACCGGAGCAATTGGTCTCTTCTGCTGCTTATCAGAGATGGGGGGAAGCCGTCACCGCAGGCTCCGCTCCGCCACACCGGAGTACGAGTTGGATGCTTTCGAGTTCTTCAGTATCATACTTGGGACTTCCTCCAAGAGGCAGGTATATAAAAGGAGAGATCTCCCCTTCACCCATCTCATTATGATAACTCTTCTGTTTGCAACATCACTCCTTGTCCCAAACTGCAGAGGCTGCCTGACACTTTTATGACGATGCTGGACGGCTAACGGCCAAAGAATGTGAAGCTGCGACAGATCGGCAGAGGGCTTCGCAGGCATTGGTACGTGGAGTTGGTGATCAGGTACGGCCACATGTACATGTGTCGTGGCTAGGAGCGGTTCTACCATGCCTACGACTTGCGGCACGGGTACTTCCTTCTCTTCAGGTACGACGGCAACGCCATGCTCACTGTGAAGGTGTTCAACACGACTATGTGTCGCATGCGCTACCAGGACGACAATGATGCCAGTATGTTCTGCCTCTTCTTCCTCTACATTTGGCTTTGTCTCACATTGATTGCTAATGGTCTTTGTTGCATGTGGTTAGGCAATGGGAGTAGCAGCAGCGACTCTGGCTACAGCCAAAGCAGCAGCGACTCCGGCTGCAACAAAAGCAGCGGCAAGGATGATCCGCAATGGAGTGGGGAGGAAGAGAAGCAGAGTGGGGATGAGGAGGTGCAGGCTGACGATGGGCAACATATGGTGGTGGCTGAGGATGACCTAGCGATAGTGGTGGCTGACAATGGGCGAGAGATGGTGGTGGCTGAGGATGACCTAGCGATGGTGCTGCCTGAAGATGGCCTCACGATGGTGGTGGTGCCTGACAATGACCTCGCTATGGTGGTGGCGCCGGCGATCCCACAGCCGGGGGACATGACCATGCCAATTGTGGTAGAAGACTACATCCCACTGATGTTGGGGAACGTAGTAATTTCAAAAAAAATCCTACGCACACGCAAGATCATGGTGATGCATAGCAATGAGAGGGAAGAATGTCGTCCACGTACCCTCATAGACCGTAAGCGGAAGCGTTATGACAACGCGGTTGATGTAGGCGTACGTCTTCATGATCGACCGATTCTAGTACCGAATGTACGGCACCTCCGCGATCTGCACACATTCAGCTCGATGATGTCCCGCGAACTCATGATCCGGTAGAGCTTCGAGGGAGAGTTTCGTCAGCACAACAGCGTGATGACGGTGATGATGATGCTACCGGAACAGGGCTTCGCCTAAGCACCGCTACGATATAACCGAGGTGGATTATGGTGGAGGGGGCCACCGCACATGGCTAAAAGATCAATGATCAACTTGTGTGTCCATGGGGTGCCCCCCACCCCCGTATATAAAGGAGTGGAGGAGGGGGAGGGTCAGCCCTCTCTATGGCGCGCCCTAGGGGAGTCCTACTCCCTCCGGGAGTAGGATTCCCCCCTTCCAAGTAGGAGTAGGAGAGGAAGGAAGGAGGAGAGAGGGAGGAAGGAAAGGGGGGCCGGCCCCCCTCCCAACTCGGATTGGGCTTGGGGGCGCGCCTCCCTATTTTCCCTTCCCTCTCCTTTATTCCACTAAGGCCTAATAAGGCCCATATACTCCCCGGGGGGTTCCGGTAACCTCCCGGTACTCCGGAAAAATGCCCAAACCACTCGGAACCATTCCGATGTCCAAACATAGGCTTCCAATATATCGATCTTTATGTCTCAACCATTCCGAGACTCCTCGTCATGTCCGTGATCAAATCCAGCACTCCGAACTACCTTTGGTACATCAAAACACATAAACTCATAATACCAATCGTCACCGAACGTTAAGCATGCGGACCCTAGGGGTTCGAGAACTATGTAGACATGACCGAGACTCACTTCCGGTCAATAACCAATAGCGGAACCTAGATGCTCATATTGGTTCCTACATATTCTATGAAGATCTTTATCGGTCAAACCGCATAACGGTATACGTTGTTCCCTTTGTCATCAGTATGTTACTTGCCCGAGATTTGATCGTCGGTATCTCAATACCTAGTTCAATCTCATTACCGGCAAGTCTCTTTACTCGTTCCGTAATGCTACATCCCGTAACTAACTCATTTGCTACATTGCTTGCAAGGCTTATTGTGATGTACATTACCGAGAGGGCCCAAAGATACCTCTCCGACAATCGGAGTGACAAATCCTAATCTTGATCCATGCCAACTCAACAAACACCATCGGAGACACCTGTAGAGCACCTTTATAATCACCCAGTTACGTTGTGACATTTGGTAGCACACAAAGTGTTCCTCTGATATTCGGAAGTTGCATGATCTCATAGTCATAGGAACATGTATAGTTATGGAGAAAGCAATAGCAACAAACTAAATGATCATCATGCTAAGCTAGCGAATGGGTCAAGTCAATCACATCATTCTCTAATGATGTGATCCTATTAATCAAATGACAACTCATGTCTATGGTTAGGAAACATAACCATCATTGATTCAACGAGCTGGTTAAGTAGAGGTAAACTAGTGACACTCTGTTTGTCTATGTATTCACACATGTACTAAGTTTCCGGTTAATACAATTCTAGCATGAATAATAAACATTTATCATGATATAAGGAAATATGAATAACAACTTTATTATTGCCTCTAGGGCATATTTCCTTCAGTCTCCCACTTGCACTAGAGTCAATAATCTAGATTACATTGTAATGATTCTAACACCCATGGAGTCTTCGTGTTGGTCATGTTTTTCCCATGAGAGAGGCTTAGTCAACGGGTGTGCAACATTCAGATCAGTATGTATCTTGCAAATCTCTATGTCTCCCTCCTTGACTTGATCGCGGATGGAATTGAAGCGTCTCTTGATGTGCTTGGTTCTCTTGTGAAATCTGGATTCCTTTGCCAAGGCAATTGCTCCAGTATTGTCACAAAATATTTTCATTGGACCCGATGCACTAGGTATGACACCTAGATCGGATATGAACTCCTTCATCCAGACTCCTTCATTTGCTGCTTCCGAAGCAGCTATGTATTCCGCTTCACACGTAGATCCCGCCACGACGCTCTGCTTGGAACTGCACCAACTGACAGCTCCACCATTTAATAAAAACATGTATCCGGTTTGTGACTTAGAGTTATCCGGATTAGTGTCAAAGCTTGCATCGACGTAACCGTTTATGACGAGCTCTTTGTCACCTTCATATACCAGAACCATATCCTTAGTCCTTTTCAGGTATTTCAGGATGTTCTTGACCGTTGTCTAGTGATCCACTCCTGGATTACTTTGGTACCTCCCTACTAAACTTATAGCAAGGCACACATCAGGTCTGGTACACAGCATTGCATACATGATAGAGCCTAAGGCTGAAGCATAGGGAACACCTTTCATTTTCTCTCTATCTTCTGCAGTGGTCGGGCATTGAGTTTGACTCAACTTCACACCTTGTAATACTGGCAAGAACCCTTTCTTTGCCTGATCCATTTTGAACTTCTTCAAAACTTTATCAAGGTATGTGCTTCGTGAAAGTCTAATTAAGCGTCTTGATCTATCTCTATAGATCTTGATGTCCAATATATAAGCAGCTTCACCAAGGTCTTTCATTGAAAAATTCTTATTCAAGTATCCTTTTATGCTATTTAGAAATTCAGTATCATTTCCAATTAACAATATGCCATCTACATATAATATCATAAATGCTATGGAGCTCCCACTCACTTTCTTGTAAATACAGGCTTCTCCAAAAGTCTGTATAAAACCATATGCTTTGATCACACTATCAAAGCATATATTCCAACTCTGAGAGGCTTGCACCAGTCCATAAATGGATTGTTGGAGCTTGCACACTTTGTTAGCACCTTTTGGATCGACAAAACCTTCTGGTTGCATCATATACAACTCTTCTTTAAGATATCCATTAAGGAATGCAGTTTTGACATCCATTTGCCAAATTTCATAATCATAAAATGCGGCAATTGCTAACATGATTCGGATGGACTTAAGCATCGCTACGGGTGAGAAGGTCTCATCGTAGTCAACTCCTTGAACTTGTCAAAAACATTTCGCAACAAGTCGAACTTTGTAGACAGTAACATTACCGTCAGCGTCAGTATTCTTCTTGAAGATCCGTTTATTCTCTATGGCCTGCCGATCATCGGGCAAGTCAACCAAAGTCCATAGTTTGTTCTCATACATGGATCCCATCTCAGATTTCATCGCTTCATCATAGTTCGTAGGTTCGTCATGGTCAAGTAACATGACTTCCAGAACAGGATTACCGTACCACTCTGGTGCGGATCTTAGTCTGGTTGACCTACGAGGTTCGGTAGTAACTTGATCAGAAGTTTCATGATCATCATCATTAGCTTCCTCACTTACTGGTGTAGGAATCACTGGAACTGATTTCAATAATGAACTAGTTTCCAATAAGGGAGAAGGTATAATTACCTCGTCAAGTTCTACTTTCCTCCCACTCACTTCTTTCGAGAGAAACTCCTTCTCTAGACATGATCCATTCTTAGCAATGAATACCTTGCCTTCGGATCTGTGATAGAAGGTGTACCCAACAGTCTCCTTTTGGTATCCTATGAAGACACGTTTCTCCGATTTGGGTTCGAGCTTATCAGGTTGAAGCTTTTTCACATAAGCATCGCAGCCCCAAACTTTAAGAAACGACAACTTGGGTTTCTTGCCAAACCACAGTTCATAAGGTGTCGTCTCGACGGATTTAGATGGTGCCCTATTTAACATGAATGCAGTTGTCTCTAAAGCGTAACCCAAAACGATAGCGGTAAATCAGTGAGAGACATCATAGATCGCATCATATCTAGTAAAGTATGATTATGAAGTTCGGACACACCATTACGATGTGGTGTTCCAGGTGGCGTGAGTTGCGAAACTATTCTGCATTGTTTCAAATGAAGCCCAAACTAATAACTCAAATATTCGCCTCCACGATCAGATCATAGAAACTTGATTTTCTTGTTGCGATGATTTTCCACGTCACTCTGAAATTCTTTGAACTTTTCAAATGTTTCAGACTTATGTTTCATTAAGTAGATATACCCATGTCTGCTCAAATCATCTATGAAGGTGAGAAAATAACGATATCCACTGCGAGCTTCAATGTTCATTGGACCACATACATCAGTATGTGTGATTTCCAATAACTCTGTTACTCGCTCCATTGTTCCGAAGAACGGAGTTTTAGTTATTTTGCCCATGAGGCATGGTTCGCAAGTACCAAGTGATTCCAGAAGTCCATCAGAATGGAGTTTCTTCATGCGCTTTACACCAATATGACCTAAACGATAGTGCCACAAATAAGTTGCACTATCAATATCAACTCTGCATCCTTTGGCTTCAATACTATGAACATGTATCACTACTATCAAGATTTAGTAAAAATAGACCACTCATCAAGGGTGCATGACCATAAAAGATATTACTCATATAAATAGAACAACCATTATTCTCTGATTTAAATGAATAACCATCTCGCATCAAACAAGATCCAAATATAATGTTCATGCTCAATGCTGGCACCAAATAACAATTATTTAGGTCTAATACTAATCCCGAAGGTAGATGTAGAGGTAGCGTGCCGACGGCAATCACATCGACTTTGGAACCATTTCCCACGCGCATCGTCACCTTGTCCTTAGCCAATCTTCGCTTAATCCGTAGCCCCTATTTCGAGTTGCAAATGTTAGCAACTGAACCAGTATCAAATACCCAGGCACTACTGCGAGCATTAGTAAGGTACACATCAATAACATGTATATCAAATATACCTTTCACTTTGCCATCCTTCTTGTCCGCCAAATACTTGGGGCAGTTCCACTTTCAGTGACTAGTTCCTTTGCAGTAGAAGCACTCAGTCTCAGGCTTAGGTCCAGACTTGGGTTTCTTCACTTGAGCAGCAACTTGCTTGATGTTCTTCTTGAAGCTCCCCTTCTTTCCTTTACCCTTTTTCTTGAAACTGGTGGTCTTGTTGACCATCAACACTTGATGCTCCTTCTTGATTTCTACCTCCGCAGCCTTTAGCATTGCGAAGAGCTCGGGAATCGTCTTATCCATCCCTTGCATATTATAGTTCATCACGAAGCTCTTGTAGCTTGGTGGCAGTGATTGAAGAACTCTGTCAATGACACTATCATCAGGAAGATTAACTCCCAGTTGAGTCAAGTGGTTGTGGTACCCAGACATTCTGAGTATATGTTCACTGATAGAACTATTCTCCTCCATCTTGCAGTTGTAGAACTTATTGGAGACTTCATATCTCTCAATCCGGGCATTTGCTTGAAATATTAACTTCAACTCCTGGAACATCTCATATGCTCCATGACGTTCAGAACGTTGTTGAAGTCCCGGTTCTAAGCCGTAAAGCATGGCACACTGAACTATCGAGTAGTCATCAGCTTTGCTCTGCCAGGTCTTCATGACATCTGGCGTTGCTCCTGCAGTGGGTTTGTCACCTAGTGGTGCTTCCAGGACGTAATTCTTATGTGCAGCAATGAGGATAATCCTCAAGTTACAAACCTAGTCCGTGTAGTTGCTACCATCACCTTTCAACTTAGCTTTCTCTAGGAACGCGTTAAAATTCAATGGAACAACGGCACGGACCATCTATCTACAACAACATAGACATGCAAAATACTATCAGGTACTAAGATCATGATAAATTAAGTTTAGTTAATCAAATTACTTAAGAACGCCCACTTAGATAGACATCTCTCTAATCATCTAAGTGATCATGTGATCCATATCAACTAAACCATGTCCGATCATCACATGAGATGGACTAGTTTTCAGTGGTGAATATCACTATGTTGATCATATCTACTATATGATTCATGCTCGACCTTTCGGTCTCCAGTGTTCCGAGGCCATATCTGCATATGCTAGGCTCGTCAAGTTTAACCCGAGTATTCCGCGTGTGCAAAACTGGCTTGCACCCGCTGTATGTGAACGTAGAGCTTATCACACCCGATCATCACGTGGTGTCTCGGCACGACGAACTGTAGCAATGGTGCATACTCAGGGAGAACACTTATACCTTGAAATTTAGTGAGAGATCATCTTATAATGCTACCGCCGAACTAAGCAAAATAAGATGCATAAAGGATAAACATCACATGCAATCAATATAAGTGATATGATATGCCCATCATCATCTTGTGCCTTTGATCTCCATCTTCAAAGAACCTTCATGATCACCATCGTCACCGGCTTGACACCTTGATCTCCATCGAAGCATCGTTGTCGTCTCACCAACTATTGCTTCTACGACTATCACTACCGCTTAGTGATAAAGTAAAGCAATTACATGGCGATTGCATTTCATACAATAAAGTGACAACCATATGGCTCCTGCCAGTTGCCGATAACTGTGTTACAAAACATGATCATCTCATACAATAAAATTTAGCATCATGTCTTGACCATATCACATCACAACATGCCCTGCAAAAACAAGTTAGACGTCCTCTACTTTGTTGTTGCAAGTTTTACGTGGTTGCTACGGGCTGAGTAAGAACCGTTCTTACCTATGCATCAAAAACTACAACACGGTATAGTGATTGCTTTTTGATCTTCAGAAAGAACCATGTTCATTGAATCCAATTCAACTAAAGCTGGAGAAACAGACACCCACTAGCCACTTGTGTGCGAAGCACGTCGGTAGAACCAGTCTCGCGTAAGCGTACGCGTAATGTCGATCTGGGACTCTTCATCCAACAATGCCGCTGAATCAAGATTCAACTAGTGATGGCAAGCAATATGTATATACCCACGCCCACAACTCCTTTGTGTTCTACTCGTGCATATAACATCTACACATAAACCTAGCTCGGATACCACTGTTGGGGAACGTAGTAATTTCAAAAAAATTCCTACGCACACGCAAGATCATGGTGATGCATAGCAACGAGAGGGAAGAGTGTCGTCCACGTACCCTCGTAGACCGTAAGCGGAAGCGTTATGACAACGCGGTTGATGTAGTCGTACGTCTTCACGGTCGACCGATCCTAGTACCGAACATACGGAACCTCCGCGATCTGCACACATTCAGTTCGGTGATGTCCCGCGAACTCACGATGCAGTAGAGCTTCGAGGGAGAGTTTCGTCAGCAAACGGCGTGATGACGGTGATGATGATGCTACTGGAACAGGGCTTCGCCTAAGCACCGCTACGATATAACCGAGGTGGATTATGGTGGAGGGGGGCACCGCACACGGCTAAAAAATCAATGATCAACTTGTGTGTCCATGGGGTGCCCCCCTCCCCTGTATATAAAGGAGTGGAGGAGGGGGAGGGCCGGCCCTCTCTATGGCGCGCCTAGGGGAGTCCTACTCCCTCCGGGAGTAGGATTCCCCCCTTCCAAGTAGGAGTAGGAGAGGAAGGAATGAGGAGAGAGGGAGGAAGGAAAGGGGGGCCGGCCCCCCTCCTAATTCGGATTGGGGTTGGGGGTGCGCCTCCCTCTTTTCCCTTCCCTCTCCTCTATTCCACTAAGCCCCAATAAGGCCCATATACTCCTCGGGGAGTTCCGGTAACCTCCCGGTACTCCGGAAAAATGCCCGAACCACTCGGAACCATTCCTATGTCCAAACATAGGCTTTCAATATATAGATCTTTATGTCTCGACCATTTCGAGATTCCTCTTCATGTCCGTTATCAAATCCGGGACTCCGAACTACCATCGGTACATCAAAAAACATAAACTCATAATGCCGATCATCACCGAACGTTAAGCGTGTGGACCCTACGGGTTCGAGAACTATGTAGACATGACCGAGATTCACTTCCGGTCAATAACCAATAGCGGAACCTGGATGCTCATATTGGTTCCTACATATTCTACGAAGATCTTTATTGGTCAAATCGCATAACAGTATACGTTGTTCCCTTTGTCATCGGTATGTTACTTGCCCTTAAAGCAGCTTGTTTCTTATGAGCGGGGAAATATTTAGTAGAGAAGTAGTAAATCATATCCTGAGGACTACGCACACATCCAGGATCAAGAGAATTAAACCGTATCTTAGCATCACCCTTTAATGAGAATAGAAATAATTTAAGGATATAATAATAGCCAATTTTATCATCACTAGTGAACAGGGTAGCTATATCATTTAATTTAGTAAGATGTGCCACAACAGTTTCAGATTCATAGCCATAGAAAGGACCAGATTCAACCAAAGTAATTAACTCCGGATCAACAGAGAAATCATAATCCTTATCAGTAATAAAGATAGGTGAAGTAGCATAAGCAGGATCATATTTCATTCTAGCATTCAGAGATTTTTCTTTCAGCTTAGCTAATAATTTCTTAAGATCACTTCTATCATTGCAAGCAAGAAAGTCTCTAGCAGTTTCTTCATCCATAAGATAACCCTTAGGAACAACAGGCAATTCATATCTAGGGGGAGAATCTTCATCATCACTTTCATCAATATTATCAGTTTCAATAATTTCATTCTCTCTAGCCGTAGCAAGTTGTTCATCAAGAAATTCACCAAGTGGCACAGTAGTATCAAGCATAGAAGTAGTTTCATCATAAGTGTCATGCATAGCAGAAGTGGCATCATCAACAATATGCGACATATCAGAATTAATAGCAGAAGCAGGTTTAGGTGTCGCAAGCTTACTCAAAACAGAAGGTGAATCAAGTGCAGAGCTAGATGGCAGTTCCTTATCTCCCCTCGTAGTTGAGGGAAAAATCTTGGTTCTTTGATCTTTCAAGTTCTTCATAATGATAAGCAGATATAAATCCCAAGTGACTCAAAGAATAGAGCTATGCTCCCCGGTAACGGCGCCAGAAAATGGTCTTGATAACCCACAAGTATAGGGGATCACAACAGTTTTCGAGGGTAGAGTATTCAACCCAAATTTATTGATTCGACACAAGGGGAGCCAAAGAATATTCTCAAGTATTAGCAGCTGAGTTGTCAATTCAACCACACCTAGAAACTTAATATCTGTGGCAAGGTATTTAGTAGCAAAGTAATATGATAGTAGTGGTAACGGTAGCAAAAGTAATATTTTTGGGTTTTATAGTGATTGTAACAGTAGCAACGGAAAAGTAAATAAGCGAAGAACAATATATGGAAAAGCTCGTAGGCATTGGATCGGTGATGAAGAATTATGCCGGATGTGATCGATCATGTAACAGTCATAACATAGGGTGACACAGAACTAGCTCCAGTTCATCAATGTAATGTAGGCATGTATTCCGAATATAGTCATAAGCGCTTATGGAAAAGAACTTGCATGACATCTTTTGTCCTACCCTCCCGTGGCAGCGGGGTCCTAATGGAAACTAAGGGATATTAAGGCCTCCTTTTAATAGAGTACCGGACCAAAGCATTAACACATAGTGAATACATGAACTCCTCAAACTACGGTCATCACTGGTAAGTATCCTGATTATTGTCACTTCGGGGTTAACGGATCATAACACATAATAAGTGACCATAGACTTGCAAGATAGGATCAAGAACTCTCATATAATGATGAAAATATAATAGGTTCAGATCTGAAATCATGGCACTCGGGCCCTAGTGACAAGCATTAAGCATAGAAAAGTCATAGCAACATCAATCTCAGAACACAATGGATACTAGGGATCAAATCCTAACAAAACTAACTCGATTACATGATAAATCTCATCCAACCCATCACCGTCCAGCAAGCCTACGATGGAATTACTCACGCACGGCGATGAGCATCATGAAATTGGTGATGGAGGAAGGTTGATGATGACGATGGCAATGGATTCCCCTCTCCGGAGCCCCGAACGGACTCCAGATCAGCCCTCCCGAGAGAGTTTAGGGCTTGGCAGCGGCTCCGTATCGTAAAACGCGATGAATCCTTCTCTCTGATTTTTTTTCTCCGCGAAAGTGAATATATGGAGTCAAGGTTGAGGTCGGTGGAGCGTCAGGGGGCCCACGAGGCAGGGGGCGCGCCCAGGGGGTAGGGAGCGCCCCCCACCCTCGTGGAAAGGGTGTGGGCCCCCTGACATGGATCTTTCTTCTAGAATTTTTTATATATTCCAAATAATTCTCCGTTGATTTTCAGGTCATTCCGAGAACTTTTATTTCTGCACAAAAATAACACCATGGCAATTCTGCTAAAAACAGCGCCAGTCCGGGTTAGTTCCATTCAAATCATGCAAGTTAGAGTCCAAAACAAGGGCAAAAGTGTTTGGAAAAGTAGATACGACGGAGACGTATCACGCCGGCGCCGGCCCAAACTGCACCCAGGTGGGAAGGGAGCGGCACATCGAGTCGTATCTTCCCCCAAACCGCGCCCGCGACGAGAGGAGCTCCTGCATCCCGCCGGCTCCGCCGCACATCCCCCGGTCGCCGCCCTCCGGCACCGCGCCAAGGAAAGGGTTACCCCCCCCCTCCCGCGGTTCTGCCTTGATCTCTAAGGGTACTTGGTCTAAGCGTGGAAACCCTAGGTTAATTAAGTAACGGAGGGGGTTGACTTGAGGGTTTTGATACGTGGATGCATCTCGAATAGGAATGATGCGGTGATGGCGTGTGAGTCTAGTAAATCGAGGGTAGCATGTAACCAAGTTAGCAATCAGATTTTGTTGATTGGGACAGTCTTATTGCTGAACAAGAGAATGATGCTCCTGTTAATGTGGATGAGAGGGCGATATATGCTTTGTTATGCATCCTAAATTCTCCCATAGTCCTAGCGCGAACTAATTTGTCGGTTTAGATCCACCGCCGCCTGGGTGGGGCTTTGTGCATATCTTGTTGTTGCATAACTGTGTGGCTGGTAGCAGGGATCAGTTGCGTGGTTCATTGCCAATGCGATTCTGGACTTAAGAATGGTGACCTGAAATTCTCTGGAACAAAATATTTTTTAACCCTAACTGGAACAAAATATTATCCTTTTATTGGTGTACACATACATAAAAAAGAGTGAGTGTTTCACATCTGCTTGCAAGTTTGTGCCAATGCATTATAAATTGATTATCAAGTGCAATAGAAATAATTCTCGCTAAATCAAATTAAACCATGCTTTATTATTGCAGTCAATCTCCACCACTCTTAGATCCTCGTATCATGGTTGTTCTCATGATCTCAAAGCAGATCATCTTGGTTGAGATGACTGGCCGAAACTGAAACTTTCAGGTGATTGTGTGTTAGCAGTTTTGTAAGATACTAGATTATAGTGGGCACCCTGTTTTTGCTTTCCTTTCATTTTGGTGACTCATTTTTTGTACTGGGATCTCTCAACCAACACTCCTAGTTTCTTTCTTTTCTTTAGTTGAATGTATTTATACTGCTAGTTACCTAGGTTGCTGACCGAAAGAAGTTGACATAGTTATTATATGAAATTCAACTAGAGTCAACATTTTTGTGTCTAGCCCGTGCGAAGGCACGGGTTGACGACTAGTGCTACTAATAAATCTTGTGCTCAGCTCTAGTATGTCAACCTAGAGCCATCATATGTCCACAAGTGCATTGCTTTTTGAATGTGAAATGATAAGTTCGTGTAGTTGATTATCTTCTGCTCAAAACTTCTGCTGCTATAATGTTGTAATTGGTCTGCCACACCGGAGCAATTGGTCTCTTCTGCTGCTTATCAGAGATGGGGGGAAGCCGTCACCGCAGGCTCCGCTCCGCCACACCGGAGTACGAGTTGGATGCTTTCGAGTTCTTCAGTATCATACTTGGGACTTCCTCCAAGAGGCAGGTATATAAAAGGAGAGATCTCCCCTTCACCCATCTCATTATGATAACTCTTCTGTTTGCAACATCACTCCTTGTCCCAAACTGCAGAGGCTGCCTGACACTTTTATGACGATGTTGGACGGCTAACGGCCAAAGAATGTGAAGCTGCGACAGACCGGCAGAGGGCTTCGCAGGCATTGGTACGTGGAGTTGGTGATCAGGTACGGCCACATGTACATGTGTCGTGGCTGGGAGCGGTTCTACCATGCCTACGACTTGCGGCACGGGTACTTCCTTCTCTTTAGGTACGACGGCAACGCCATGCTCACCGTGAAGGTGTTCAACATGACTATGTGTCGCATGCGCTACCAGGACGACAATGATGCCAGTATGTTCTGCCTCTTCTTCCTCTACATTTGGCTTTGTCTCACATTGATTGTTAATGGTCTTTGTTGCATGTGGTTAGGCAATGGGAGCAGCAGCAGCGACTCTGGCTACAGCCAAAGCAGCAGCGACTCTGGCTGCAACAAAAGCAGCAGCAAGGATGATCCGCAATGGAGTGGGGAGGAAGAGAAGCAGAGTGGGGATGAGGAGGTGCAGGCTGACGATGGGCAACATATGGTGGTGGCTGAGGATGACCTAGCGATAGTGGTGGCTGACAATGGGCGAGAGATGGTGGTGGCTGAGGATGACCTAGCGATGGTGCTGCCTGAAGATGGCCTCACGATGGTGGTGGTGCCTGACAATGACCTCGCTATGGTGGTGGGCGCCGGCGATCCCACAGCCGGGGGACATGACCATGCCAATTGTGGTAGAAGACTACATCCCACTGATGTTGGGGAACATAGTAATTTCAAAAAAAATCCTACGCACACGCAAGATCATGGTGATGCATAGCAATGAGAGGGAAGAATGTCGTCCACGTACCCTCATAGACCGTAAGCGGAAGCGTTATGACAACGCGGTTGATGTAGGCGTACGTCTTCATGATCGACCGATCCTAGTACCGAACGTACGGCACCTCCGTGATCTGCACACGTTCAGCTTGATGATGTCCCGCGAACTCATGATCCGGTAGAGCTTCGAGGGAGAGTTTCGTCAGCACAACAGTGTGATGACGGTGATGATGATGCTACCGGAACAGGGCTTCGCCTAAGCACCGCTACGATATAACCGAGGTGGATTATGGTGGAGGGGGCCACCGCACATGGCTAAAAGATCAATGATCAACTTGTGTGTCCATGGGGTGCCCCCCACCCCCGTATATAAAGGAGTGGAGGAGGGGGAGGGTCAGCCCTCTCTATGGCGCGCCCTAGGGGAGTCCTACTCCCTCCGGGAGTAGGATTCCCCCCTTCCAAGTAGGAGTAGGAGAGGAAGGAAGGAGGAGAGAGGGAGGAAGGAAAGGGGGGCCGGCCCCCCTCCCAACTCGGATTGGGCTTGGGGGCGCGCCTCCCTATTTTCCCTTCCCTCTCCTCTATTCCACTAAGGCCTAATAAGGCCCATATACTCCCCGGGGGGTTCCGGTAACCTCCCGGTACTCCGGAAAAATGCCCAAACCACTCGGAACCATTCCGATGTCCAAACATAGGCTTCCAATATATCGATCTTTATGTCTCAACCATTCCGAGACTCCTCGTCATCTCCGTGATCAAATCCGGCACTCCGAACTACCTTTGGTACATCAAAACACACAAACTCATAATACCAATCATCACCGAACGTTAAGCATGCGGACCCTAGGGGTTCGAGAACTATGTAGACATGACCGAGACTCACTTCCGGTCAATAACCAATAGCGGAACCTAGATGCTCATATTGGTTCCTACATATTCTATGAAGATCTTTATCGGTCAAACCGCATAACGGTATACGTTGTTCCCTTTGTCATCAGTATGTTACTTGCCCGAGATTTGATCGTCGGTATCTCAATACCTAGTTCAATCTCATTACCGGCAAGTCTCTTTACTCGTTCCGTAATGCTACATCCCATAACTAACTCATTTGCTACATTGCTTGCAAGGCTTATTGTGATGTACATTATCGAGAGGGCCCAAAGATACCTCTCCGACAATCGGAGTGACAAATCCTAATCTTGATCCATGCCAACTCAACAAACACCATCGGAGACACCTGTAGAGCACCTTTATAATCACCCAGTTACGTTGTGACATTTGGTAGCACACAAAGTGTTCCTCTGATATTCGGAAGTTGCATGATCTCATAGTCATAGGAACATGTATAGTTATGGAGAAAGCAATAGCAACAAACTAAATGATCATCATGCTAAGCTAGCGAATGGGTCAAGTCAATCCCATCATTCTCTAGTGATGTGATCCTATTAATCAAATGACAACTCATGTCTATGGTTAGGAAACATAACCATCATTGATTCAACGAGCTGGTTAAGTAGAGGCAAACTAGTGACACTCTGTTTGTCTATGTATTCACACATGTACTAAGTTTCCGGTTAATACAATTCTAGCATGAATAATAAACATTTATCATGATATAAGGAAATATGAATAACAACTTTATTATTGCCTCTAGGGCATATTTCCTTCAGTCTCCCACTTGCACTAGAGTCAATAATCTAGATTACATTGTAATGATTCTAACACCCATGGAGTCTTCGTGTTGGTCATGTTTTTCCCATGAGAGAGGCTTAGTCAACGGGTGTGCAACATTCAGATCAGTATGTATCTTGCAAATCTCTATGTCTCCCTCCTTGACTTGATCGCGGATGGAATTGAAGCGTCTCTTGATGTGCTTGGTTCTCTTGTGAAATCTGGATTCCTTTGCCAAGGCAATTGCTCCAGTATTGTCACAAAATATTTTCATTGGACCCTATGCACTAGGTATGACACCTAGATCGGATATGAACTCCTTCATCCAGACTCCTTCATTTGCTGCTTCCGAAGCAGCTATGTATTCCGCTTCACACGTAGATCCCGCCACGACGCTCTGCCTGGAACTGCACCAACTGACAGCTCCACCATTTAATCAAAACATGTATCCGGTTTGTGACTTAGAGTTATCCGGATTAGTGTCAAAGCTTGCATCGACGTAACCGTTTATGACGAGCTCTTTGTCACCTTCATATACGAGAACCATATCCTTAGTCCTTTTCAGGTATTTCAGGATGTTCTTGACCGTTGTCTAGTGATCCACTCCTGGATTACTTTGGTACCTCCCTACTAAACTTATAGCAAGGCACACATCAGGTCTGGTACACAGCATTGCATACATGATAGAGCCTAAGGCTGAAGCATAGGGAACACCTTTCATTTTCTCTCTATCTTCTGCAGTGGTCGGGCATTGAGTTTGACTCAACTTCACACCTTGTAATACTGGCAAGAACCCTTTCTTTGCCTGATCCATTTTGAACTTCTTCAAAACTTTATCAAGGTATGTGCTTCGTGAAAGTCTAATTAAGCGTCTTGATCTATTTCTATAGATCTTGATGCCCAATATATAAGCAGCTTCACCAAGGTCTTTCATTGAAAAATTCTTATTCAAGTATCCTTTTATGCTATTTAGAAATTCAGTATCATTTCCGATTAACAATATGCCATCTACATATAATATCATAAATGCTACGGAGCTCCCACTCACTTTCTTGTAAATACAGGCTTCTCCAAAAGTTTGTATAAAACCATATGCTTTGATCACGCTATCAAAGCGTATATTCCAACTCTGAGAGGCTTGCACCAGTCCATAAATGGATTGTTGGAGCTTGCACACTTTGTTAGCACCTTTTGGATCGACAAAACCTTCTGGTTGCATCATATACAACTCTTCTTTAAGATATCCATTAAGGAATGCAGTTTTGACATCCATTTGCCAAATTTCATAATCATAAAATGCGGCAATTGCTAACATGATTCGGATGGACTTAAGCATCGCTACGGGTGAGAAGGTCTCATCGTAGTCAACTCCTTGAACTTGTCAAAAACATTTCGCAACAAGTCGAACTTTGTAGACAGTAACATTACCGTCAGCGTCAGTATTCTTCTTGAAGATCCGTTTATTCTCTATGGCCTGCCGATCATCGGGCAAGTCAACGAAAGTCCACAGTTTGTTCTCATACATGGATCCTATCTCAGATTTCATCGCTTCATCATAGTTCGTAGGTTCGTCATGGTCAAGTAACATGACTTCCAGAACAGGATTACCGTACCACTCTGGTGCGGATCTTAGTCTGGTTGACCTACGAGGTTCGGTAGTAACTTGATCAGAAGTTTCATGATCATCATCATTAGCTTCCTCACTTACTGGTGTAGGAATCACTGGAACTGATTTCAGTGATGAACTAGTTTCCAATAAGGGAGAAGGTACAATTACCTCGTCAAGTTCTACTTTCCTCCCACTCACTTCTTTCGAGAGAAACTCCTTCTCTAGACATGATCCATTCTTAGCAATGAATACCTTGCCTTCGGATCTGTGATAGAAGGTGTACCCAACAGTCTCCTTTTGGTATCCTATGAAGACACGTTTCTCCGATTTGGGTTCGAGCTTATCAGGTTGAAGCTTTTTCACATAAGCATCGCAGCCCCAAACTTTAAGAAACGGCAACTTGGGTTTCTTGCCAAACCACAGTTCATAAGGAGTCGTCTCGACGGATTTAGATGGTGCCCTATTTAACATGAATGCAGCTGTCTCTAAAGCGTAACCCAAAACGATAGCGGTAAATCAGTGAGAGACATCATAGATCGCATCATATCTAGTAAAGTACGATTATGAAGTTCGGACACACCATTACGATGTGGTGTTCCAGGTGGCGTGAGTTGCGAAACTATTCTGCATTGTTTCAAATGAAGTCCAAACTAATAACTCAAATATTCGCCTCCACGATCAGATCGTAGAAACTTGATTTTCTTGTTACGATGATTTTCCACTTCACTCTGAAATTCTTTGAACTTTTCAAATGTTTCAGACTTATGTTTCATTAAGTAGATATACCCATGTCTGCTCAAATCATCTATGAAGGTGAGAAAATAACGATATCCACGGCGAGCTTCAATGTTCATTGGACCACATACATCAGTATGTGTGATTTCCAATAACTCTGTTACTCGCTCCATTGTTCCGGAGAACGGAGTTTTAGTTATTTTTCCCATGAGGCATGGTTCGCAAGTACCAAGTGATTCCAGAAGTCCATCAGAATGGAGTTTCTTCATGCGCTTTACACCAATATGACCTAAACGGCAGTGCCACAAATAAGTTGCACTATCAATATCAACTCTGCATCCTTTGGCTTCAATACTATGAACATGTATCACTACTATCAAGATTTAGTAAAAATAGACCACTCATCAAGGGTGCATGACCATAGAAGATATTACTCATATAAATAGAACAACCATTATTCTCTGATTTAAATGAATAACCATCTCGCATCAAACAAGATCCAAATATAATGTTCATGCTCAATGCTGGCACCAAATAACAATTATTTAGGTCTAATACTAATCCCGAAGGTAGATGTAGAGGTAGCGTGCCGACGGCAATCACATCGACTTTGGAACCATTTCCCACGCGCATCGTCACCTTGTCCTTAGCCAATCTTCGCTTAATCCGTAGCCCCTATTTGGAGTTGCAAATGTTAGCAACTGAACCAGTATCAAATACCCAGGCACTACTGCGAGCATTAGTAAGGTACACATCAATAACATGTATATCAAATATACCTTTCACTTTGCCATCCTTCTTGTCCGCCAAATACTTGGGGCAGTTCCACTTCCAGTGACCAGTTCCTTTGCAGTAGAAGCACTCAGTCTCAGGCTTAGGTCCAGACTTGGGTTTCTTCACTTGAGCAGCAACTGGCTTGTTGTTCTTCTTGAAGCTCCCCTTCTTTCCTTTACCCTTTTTCTTGAAACTGGTGGTCTTGTTGACCATCAACACTTGATGCTCCTTCTTGATTTCTACCTCCGCAGCCTTTAGCATTGCGAAGAGCTCAGGAATCGTCTTATCCATCCCTTGCATATTATAGTTCATCACGAAGCTCTTGTAGCTTGGTGGCAGTGATTGAAGAACTCTGTCAATGACACTATCATCAGGAAGATTAACTCCCAGTTGAGTCAAGTGGTTGTGGTACCCAGACATTCTGAGTATATGTTCACTGATAGAACTATTCTCCTCCATCTTGCAGTTGTAGAACTTATTGGAGACTTCATATCTCTCAATCCGGGCATTTGCTTGAAATATTAACTTCAACTCCTGGAACATCTCATATGCTCCATGACGTTCAGAACGTCGTTGAAGTCCCGATTCTAAGCCGTAAAGCATGGCACACTGAACTATCGAGTAGCCATCAGCTTTGCTCTGCCATGTGTTCATGACATCTGGCGTTGCTCCTGTAGTGGGTTTGTCACCTAGTGGTGCTTCCAGGACGTAATTCTTATGTGCAGCAATGAGGATAATCCTCAAGTTACAGACCTAGTCCGTGTAGTTGCTACCATCACCTTTCAACTTAGCTTTCTCTAGGAACGCGTTAAAATTCAATGGAACAACGGCACGGACCATCTATCTACAACAACATAGACATGCAAAATACTATCAGGTACTAAGATCATGATAAATTAAGTTCAGTTAATCAAATTACTTAAGAACTCCCACTTAGATAGACATCTCTCTAATCATCTAAGTGATCACGTGATCCATATCAACTAAACCATGTCCGATCATCACGTGAGATGGAGTAGTTTTCAGTGGTGAATATCACTATGTTGATCATATCTACTATATGATTCACGCTCGACCTTTCGGTCTCCAGTGTTCCGAGGCCATATCTGCATATGCTAGGCTCGTCAAGTTTAACCCGAGTATTCTGCGTGTGCAAAACTGGCTTGCACCCGCTGTATGTGAACGTAGAGCTTATCACACCCGATCATCACGTGGTGTCTCGGCACGACGAACTGTAGCAATGGTGCATACTCAGGGAGAACACTTATACCTTGAAATTTAGTGAGAGATCATCTTATAATGCTACCGCCGAACTAAGCAAAATAAGATGCATAAAGGATAAACATCACATGCAATCAATATAAGTGATATGATATGCCCATCATCATCTTGTGCCTTTGATCTCCATCTTCAAAGAACCTTCATGACCACCATCGTCACCGGCTTGACACCTTGATCTCCATCGAAGCATCGTTGTCGTCTCACCAACTATTGCTTCTACGACTATCACTACCGCTTAGTGATAAAGTAAAGCAATTACATGGCGATTGCATTTCATACAATAAAGCGACAACCATATGGCTCCTGCCAGTTGCCGATAACTGTGTTACAAAACATGATCATCTCATACAATAAAATTTAGCATCATGTCTTGACCATATCACATCACAACATGCCCTGCAAAAACAAGTTAGACATCCTCTACTTTGTTGTTGCAAGTTTTATGTGGCTGCTACGGGCTGAGTAAGAACCGTTCTTACCTATGCATCAAAAACTACAACACGGTATAGTGATTGATTTTTGATCTTCAGAAAGAACCATGTTCATTGAATCCAATTCAACTAAAGCTGGAGAAACAGACACCCACTAGTCACTTGTGTACGAAGCACGTCGGTAGAACCAGTCTCGCGTAAGCGTACGCGTAATGTCGATCTGGGACTCTTCATCCAACAATGCCGCTGAATCAAGATTCAACTAGTGATGGCAAGCAATATGTATATACCCACGCCCACAACTCCTTTGTGTTCTACTCGTGCATATAACATCTACACATAAACCTGGCTCGGATACCACTGTTGGGGAACGTAGTAATTTCAAAAAAATTCCTACGCACACGCAAGATCATGGTGATGCATAGCAACGAGAGGGAAGAGTGTCGTCCATGTACCCTCGTAGACCGTAAGCGGAAGCGTTATGACAACGCGGTTGATGTAGTCGTACGTCTTCACGGTCGACCGATCCTAGTACCTAACGTACGGAACCTCCGCGATCTGCACACATTCAGCTCGGTGACGTCCCGCGAACTCACGATGCAGTAGAGCTTCGAGGGAGAGTTTCGTTAGCAAACGGCGTGATGACGGTGATGATGATGCTATCGGAACAGGGCTTCGCCTAAGCACCGCTATGATATAACCGAGGTGGATTATGGTGGAGGGGGGCACCGCACACGGCTAAAAAATCAATGATCAACTTGTGTGTCCATGGGGTGCCCCCCTCCCCCGTATATAAAGGAGTGGAGGAGGGAGAGGGCCGGCCCTCTCTATGGCGCGCCCTAGGGGAGTCCTACTCCCTCCGGGAGTAGGATTCCCCCCTTCCAAGTAGGAGTAGGAGAGGAAGGAAGGAGGAGAGAGGGAGGAAGGAAAGGGGGGCCGGCCCCCCTCCTAATTCGGATTGGGGTTGGGGGTGCGCCTCCCTCCTTTCCGTTCCCTCTCCTCTATTCCACTAAGGCCCAATAAGGCCCATATACTCCTCGGGGGGTTCCGGTAACCTCCCGGTACTCCGGAAAAATGTCCGAACCACTCGGAACCATTCCTATGTCCAAACATAGGCTTTCAATATATAGATCTTTATGTCTCGACCATTTCGAGATTCCTCTTCATGTCCGTGATCAAATCCGGGACTCCGAACTACCATCGGTACATCAAAAAACATAAACTCATAATGTCGATCATCACCGAACGTTAAGCGTGCGGACCCTACGGGTTCGAGAACTATGTAGACATGACCGAGACTCACTTCCGGTCAATAACCAATAGCGGAACCTGGATGCTCATATTGGTTCCTACATATTCTACGAAGATCTTTATTGGTCAAATCGCATAACAGTATACGTTGTTCCCTTTGTCATCGGTATGTTACTTGCCCGAGATTTGATCGTCGGTATCTCAATACCTAGTTCAATCTCGTTACTGGCAAGTCTCTTTACTCGTTCCGTAATGCTACATCCTGTAACTAACTCATTAGCTACATTGCTTGCAAGGCTTATTGTGATGTACATTACCAAGAGGGCCCAGAGATACCTCTCCGACAATCGGAGTGACAAATCCTAATCTTGATCCATGCCAACTCAACAAACACCATCGGAGACACCTGTAGAGCACCTTTATAATCACGTAGTTACATTGTGACGTTCGGTAGCACACAAAGTGTTCCTTCGGTATTCGGGAGTTGCATGATCTCATAGTCATAGGAACATGTATAGTTATGGAGAAAGCAATAGCAACAAACTAAACGATCATCATGCTAAGCTAACGGATGGGTCAAGTCAATCACATCATTCTCTAATGATGTGATCCCGTTAATCAAATGACAACTCATGTCTATGGTTAGGAAACATAACCATCATTGATTCAATGAGCTAGTTAAGTAGAAGCAAACTAGTGACACTTTGTTTGTCTATGTATTCATACATGTACTAAGTTTCCGGTTAATACAATTCTAGCATGAATAATAAACATTTATCATGATATAAGGAAATATGAATAACAACTTTATTATTGCCTCTGGGCATATTTCCTTCAACTGCCTCCACCGCCTCACCGCTCTTGGCGCATCGGGATGAGGAAGGAGAAGGAGAAGAAGAATGAGGAGTGAACTATGTCAGGTATGTCAGATCTCCAAAATGATTTATATATACTTAGCTTTGTTTCCTCCAAAATGACATAAGTTAGCCCTAATATGCCAAGTTATCTCTAATATGCTTAGTTTCCTAGGTTTGCTCAATAATGACATACACTTGGCTTACTTGTGTAAAAAATGGCATTATTATGCTTAGTTAACTCAAAAATGGCATAATTAGTTAATTTAGCTCCAAAATGACCCATTTAACCTAGGTTAGCTCCAATATGATCCATTTTACCTAGGTTAGCTTCAAAATGACCAAGTTTACCTAGGTTAGCTCCAATATGATCCATGTTAGCTAGGTTAGCTCCAAAATGACCAAGTTTACCTAGGTTAGCTCCAAAATGACCAAGTTTACCTAGGTTAGCTCCAATATGATCCATTTTAGCTAGGTTAGCTCCAAAATAACTTATGTTAGCATAAAAATGACCTATACTTACCTTATTTTCCTCCAAATTGACATAATAAGCTTAGTTAGCTAAAATTGGCATAATTACCTATGTAAGCTCTAAAATGACACAAATAAGGAATAAGAAGAAGAAAAACAAGGAAGAGGAGAAAAAGAAAGAATAGAAGAAGAAAGAGAAGAAAAAGAAAGAATAAAAGAAGAAGAATGAGAAGGAAAAGGGTAAAAACCTTCGTCTTCTTCTTCTTCTTCTTCAGGTCTTCTTCTTCTTCTTATTCTTCTTCTAGTCTTCTTCTTCTTCTTCTTCTTCTTCTCCAAAATGACCTCAGTTAACTCTAATATGCTTAGTTACCTAGGTTAGCTCAATAAAGACCTATACTTCGCTGTTTTATATCAAAAATGGCATAATATGCTTAGTTCACTCAAAAATGGCATAATTAGCTAGGTTAGCTCCATTTTACCTAAGTATGCTTACTTCTTATTCCAGTCTTCTTCTTCTTCATTTTCTTCTTCTTCTAACTTTCTTGTTTCCCATTTTGCAGATTTTATTTAATTCACGAAAGCTTGCATGGATGGAGTGCTTCTTTCCCCTTTCTGCTTTTATTTTGTATCGATGAACTTGCATGGATGGAACTTGTTATATGGATGGATGGATAACGGTGTTGGATGAACAATGTGAAACTTTTGTAATATGTATGGATGGAACTATGTGTTGGTTATGTATGTATATATGATGAAACTTGTGTGTTCAAATTGAATGAATTTAAGAAAAACAGAAGAAAAAAAACAAGGGCTATACAGGATCTTTGTCGTCCGCTGGCCAACGGTAAAGAAATTTGTCGTTCGCCAGCAGACGGCAAAGATGCCACGTGGTAGTTGCCTGTACAATCCGGGGGCTGGCCTATTTGGTTACTTTGCCGTCCGCTGGCTGACGGCAAAGGTGCAATGGTCTTTGCCGTTCGCCAACGGACGGCAAAGCGCACCGTTAGCCCCCTAACGGCCAGAAGCTGCCACGTGTGCCGTTCAGGACCTTTGCCGTCCACTGGCGGACGGCAAAGAAGCCTTCGTCGTAGCCCATTCAGCTGGACCTGTTGCCGTCAGCTGACGGACGACAAAAACCTTTATCGTCCGCCGTGTATGCCTTTGTCGTCCGCCATGGCGGACGGCAAAGTGCCTGATTCCTGTAGTGCTAGATGCATGCTGGATAGCAGTCGATGTGTGGAGTAATATTAGTAGATGCAGAATCGTTTCAGTCTATTAATTTTGGACGTGATGCCTTTATACATGATCATTGCCTTGGATATCATCCTGATTATTCGCTTTTCTATCAGTTATCCAACAGTAATTTGTTTGTGAAAACTACGGCCCCTGGTCTATTTTCCTATCATATAAAACAAAAAATACCTTGCTATGATTTTCCTTTCTTTATTTTATTTTGTTTTTTGCTAAATCTATTTATCAAATTCAATACAATTTAATCTATCTCAATACCGAGGAGGATTGACAACCACTTTTACGCATTGGGTTGCAAGTTTTTGTTGTTTGTGTGCAGGTGATATTTACATAGTGTAGCTTGGTTCTCCTACTGGATTGATAACCTTGGTTTCATAACTGAGAAAAATACTTACCTTTATTGTGCTGCATCATCCTCTCCTCTTCAGGGAATTACAAATGCAGATACAAGCAATCATCCAGCCGCTTCGGTTCGGTACGTAGAGTTATGGCGGAGGATTCAATACACACCCTCTCGACCACCCCTAACATACCCCGTTGGCGATGGCCTACCTCTGGGATGTACTCGACTACTTCCTTCTATGACGCTCTCTTCCTGGTTGCCATGTAGGCCCCGCAAACATGCCCCATCCAAAGCCGCCTTTCTTGGACTGGTGGCCGATCTCTCCCGATCATGCTCTCCTGCCTTGCATAAGGGCCTATCCTCACTTATTATTCTCACTGTTTGGTGTCTCTGAAAGCATCAAAATGGATGCATTTTTGACGGGTTGACACACTTCGTCGCACACTTTGTCCGCATTGTCGAGTAGGAGACTAGGCTTTGGGATAGGGGTGGAGCCAAGGGGCTCAACCTGATGTTGCCCCGAGATGAAGACCTTTCGTCTTAGGGACGAACATCTCTTTTTCTTGTTGCGTTCATGTGCTTGCAATCACGCCAACTTGTGCATGCAGGGATGCGAGTTGCATCTTGTAGTTGTTTCATCCTTCACCTATCAATGAAATGATACACAATCTTGCGTATGCGTGAAAGGAAAAAAAATGAAGAAATCGATCCCAATATAATTAAATTATAGGCGAGAGATATCAAAGTTGGGAAGGGATTGCAATGAAAAGTTGGGGCAAAAACTAGAAACATTCATTCGACGGTGTGTTTTACACAAATGCACAATATTTCTTTTCATTGATAGAAAATGATACACAAATATGAAGGAAATGAGCAATTTTCCAATCACCCATGAATAGCCGCCGCACCAATTTCAAAATCAGACCAGCCAAAAAGCCATACGGAGTATCCCACTCCTCCCCTTCCTTAAAAGCCCCGAAAACTAATATAAATAAATCCATATCCTCCCTATAGACAAAAGATAAAAGGAAAAAATAGCAAGAGGGAGAAAAAAAAAGGTCAGTTGCAAAAATTATTTCGCGAGATCAGGGCGGCTCCGCCCCCTTGCCGCAGATTCGCGGCGAGAGGGGGAAGGCGGAGGTTTCCGAGGCGGCGGAGCCCATTCTCCGGTGAGATTTCCGGCGGCGTTTCGAAGCCGCAGGTGGCGGTTTTGTTCCTTATCTTCCTCTCCCCCCTCTGGCTCAACTGTATCTCAGTATCCGGCGCATTTCTGGCGTGTTGATTCGGCGCTGTTTGGTTGTAGATAGACGGAAGGCAAGATCTTGCGGCTGTCCTCCGGCAAATTCTTACCGGGTTATATCTGAGGATTGAAGGTCGCGCGAGGCTAGGCATTTCCACCGCGTTTCTTGTGCAGATTTCGTCGATTTCTTGGCGCCGCTGCCGAGAATCCAGTGCTGAACAGGTTGCGGTGGACGAAAGGTAGGATCTAGACCACCCAAAGTTTGTCTGAATTTGGTGGGGTTCTTGCGGATTTGGGGGTCTGGAAGCATGGTGATCTAGGGTTAGGGTTTTGATTGCTCATCTGTGGTTTGCTTGTGTCTGTGAAAGGCAAAGAGGCGATGGACTACTACAACATCCTCAAGGTGAACCGGAATGCCACATTGGAGGACCTCAAGAAGTCGTACCGGCGGCTCGCTAGGACGTGGCACCCCGACAAGAATCCGACTGGTGGCGCCGAGGCTGAGGCCAGGTTCAAGCAGATAACTGAGGCCTACGAGGCAAGTGAATTATGCGCATTTATTTTCCATGCAACGTCGGTTGCGGGCTACGTGTGTTTGATTCGGTGCCGGTTCGAAATAGGATGATAGCTATTCCTGTGGGTAGCTTCTAGTGTTAATGTTACGATTTATCTTTTCTTGTTTTACGCATATAAAAAAGGTTGCTCGGTTAGTGTGTTCAGTTGTATATCATGGTTATGAAGATTGACCATTTAGCTGTGGCACACCATACCACCAGCATCTCCATTTCAAGCTAGTCATGCTAAAGAAGCTTTTTAGCTTAAATTTGTAGTTTTACCTGGATCTCCAAGTTGTGCTATGTGCCCCATTTGGAAATTAGAATGTTCAATCTACTTGAATTTACAAGCAGCAATATATGGTTCATGTTTTTCTTCTTTGCAGTTTAGTACTTGTTGGGCATGTACTGCTTTTGTGTAGCATTTCGTTGTGCAAAATGAGATCATTGTTTCATTTATCCTTTCTAGCAGTTTAAAATTGGATGAAAAAAGTCAATTTGACAATGTGAACCCCTGGTCAGGTTATATTGAGCTCTGCAATTTTGTATCCTGTTCCATAAGTAGCTATACTCTTCTCCATCTCAGAAGTCAAAAGTCATAACCGTTACCTAGTTTTACTTAAATTTAACCGTTAACTGATTAAATATCTGAAAATGCATTTGCAGTATGTTGAAAAATATTTTTGCTTAGGCTATCTGCAACTTCCGCATTTAGTATGGTGATGCCCAATTGCCCATATAGTAATACACTATTTTTGTTCTCGAGAAAACACAAAGCTTCAGTATCGGTGCATTGATAGAAAGAGAAAGTTACAACTGTACAAGCATAAGACTAGGCCGAAACATCCACGCACTCAAGACAAGAGTACGACCAACAATTGCTAGACAAATTTACAACGGACACTACCAAACAAACCCTGGCCTAGATGCCATCCACACAAACACACATGACACAATCCAGCCACAAGAAGCGAGAATCCAATTCTGAAAAGGGGGCGAAGTTGGGCCGCTCTGCCAGTCTCCCACCGCCACTGGTGCCGAGGCCCTCGGAACCGCCAGACACTACACATGTCCTGAACGTTCCGCCACCACAGCCTACACTAGATGTGTGCAAGATTAGGTCACTTCAGTTTTCATTGTTTAAATGCAATTGCAAACAAAAGCTACTAAACTGACGCTGTTTTCCTTCTCTGGTAACCATCACTTGAATATGACTTCATTGCCTCACAAGACTTTCAGAGTTTTACTGCACTGCACTTGCTTAGTTTTAGTCTGGCACTCGACAACATACATGGTTGCAGGGCTTGTAGTATGTGACGTACTGTACTTTCTTCTAGGAAAGCATCAGTTATACAATGCACATTCTTCCAGAAAAGCATCAGTTATGCAAAATTTGTTTCCCATCCCCCCCCCCCCCCCCCCCAAGT
Source organism: Triticum monococcum (assembly GCA_034509565.1). Taxonomy (NCBI): domain Eukaryota; kingdom Viridiplantae; phylum Streptophyta; class Magnoliopsida; order Poales; family Poaceae; genus Triticum; species Triticum monococcum. Next base: position 56,618,938 of record CM067846.1, on the reverse strand, counting down.
GCCTTCATGACTTAAATACGTAGTTCAGGAGTTGTTTTACTTATTTGCTCTTTGCTCAGCAAATTTGTCTGAATTTTGGCAGGTACTAAGTGATCCAGAAAAGCGTGCAATTTATGACCAATATGGTGAAGAAGGTTTAAAGGGTATGCCTCCACCAGGTTCGCAAAGCCGGACCGCCACAGCTTCTGGCTCAAGTGGGCCAAGTAATTTCCGTTACAATCCTAGTGATCCAGATGATATCTTTAATGAGTTCATGGCGAGCAACAAGCCATACACCTTTGATCAAGACCGAAGGCGCTTTCAACCAGCACACCGGACCTCAGCAGTGAATGGTCGAAGTGAAGCTTCTTCCAGTTCTCAGAAGGAGCCTGGTACCAGTACAAGCCATCTGGAAAAGCCACCACCTGTGGAGAAGACATTACTTTGCACTCTTGAAGAGCTGTATAATGGAACAAAAAGGAAGATGAAGATCACTAGGAATGTCGCAAAATCAGATAGGTATGTTTCTACTTTTCTCATATATACATGCATGTTTCGTTGGGCTTCTGTTTAATGTGGGAACATTAAGCTTGAATATGAGCCTCTACTGACATGATGTTTGTAATTAAAGTTTCAAAATGTTGGTCTGTATTCTCTACTGCGTTATCATTGCATATTGCCAAGTCCATTTTTTGCAAGTAATTTTTTATAGTGTGGATTTGAACTACTCATCAAAAGCTTAACTTGAATTCATGTGTGTTATCCGAATTTAATATCTTTGCTCAACATCTTCTTTTGCTTATTTTAGCATGTTTTACCTGGAGTTGTGAATATAGAGCACCTTTTCATAGTTTACTCTTTCTTGTTGCATTTTTTTTTCTGGATTTAGCAACCTTACAATTTACCATCCTTTTATATCTAGTTAAATCCTCCAATAAATCCAAAGTGGAATTGTTGGAAGTTAAATAAAGGATTTTGGTAGCAAGGGCATGGCTACTGTTTGCCTGAATTCTGGATGTTGTTTACATTGATAAGCCAGGTGGTTGATAAATGCACACGTGCTTTGCATAACTGATGTTAAAATCATTTTGAATATGAGCCAGGTGGCTGATAACCAGTCTGTTACCTTTTATTTATCTACCCTTGTACTCCAATTGAGTGAAATTCTTCCTCTTTAGTTTTGTTGGCTTGAGATGTTGTGTTCAGTATCTTGCGCATCTGATTGTCCCTCTTCATGTCATCTTCTGTAGAAAGGTAGAAGTTGAGACAGAGATCTTGCAGGTCGAGGTGTTGCCAGGCTGGAAAAAGGGAACAAAGATGACATTTCCCAACAAAGGCGACATGCTGCACGGCTATTTACCGCAGGACCTGACCTTCGTCATCGACATGAAGCCCCACGACACCTACACTCTGGAAGGGAACAACCTCCTGGTAAGCCAGGAGATCCCCCTGGTGGACGCTCTTGCCGGGACAACCATAAACCTCAGGACCCTTGACGGCAGGAGCCTTCCCGTCAGGGTGGAGGAAGTGGTGCGCCCTGGGCAGGAGATTGTGATCGAGAACGAAGGGTGGCCGATCAGGAAGGAGCCTGGGAAGAAGGGGAGCCTGAGGATCAGGTTCGACGTGGCCTTCCCGGCGAGGCTATCCTCGTCGCAGCGAGCTGCCATCAGGCGGATCATGGGGAGCTAACCAGGGAAAAGAAGGGCGCGACAGTGGATCGATTCATACAGAAACAAGAAGAGAAAGAAAAAAAAAACTAGCTAGCCTGAGGACAGTTGGGATTGGTTTGGGTTAGTTCATGTTCATCTGTTGTTCATAGATCAGTAGCGGTGCAGCACTAATTCCGTGTGTTTAGCCCTGTTCTTCGCAAGTGACGTTGTTGTTTTGGCGACTTTTGTTGGCCATTAGCAGTTGGATGCTTTTAGTTCTGATCATATCAAACGGGTGTTTATCCCCCTTGACTTTTGTTGATAATTAGCGCTTTTCTTAAGATGGATCATCATGTGATGGCTTAGCATTTAGGACACAGATTTAACAGTTATAACCTGCTGCCTAATGGTCATTGTTCAACGGTTATTGTTCGTCTTCGTTTTGCCAGAGAGGAATAGATGCATACAGTTTATTCACTCCGTTCAGATGCTGTATATGCAGTGCCTTAGGCTAACACTCAACGGTACTAGTGCTTCTTACCGACTGTCTACAAACATAAACTCAGAAATCTGATCCTCCTTCACACTCAGAAATCTGATCCTCCTTCACATGGAACAGCTAGGGACTACTTATACTAAAAGCACTCAGTCCTTCATATGGAACAGCTGGGGAGTACTTATACTAGAAGCACCTACTAGTTAGATATGAAAACAACTTAAAATGAAGGGTAATTAGTGAGCTCCAAGCTGTAGCAGGAGCAAACTTGTTGAAGAACTTGCACAATTTTTGACTCAAAACCTCAAATGATGCATCTTTTTTTTAATGAAAGATGACTTCAAACACCATCTTATCCAACCATTAAAACATGTTAGACCCTTCTAGAATTAATTAGGTTTAGGTGTGAAGTTGTAGCTAGAAATCAAATGGGTCATTTCTCCTAAAATAGGCACTGAAAACTTCTCAACTAAGATAATGATTTTGCCCATGTCTTCCTTTGGCTGCTCTAATGGTTTAACATTTGTGCTAGCATGAACCTTACTCTTTGATGTATTGGTCATGATTTGGCCCACATCAATGAGTGTGGATGAGGAGGGAAAGAAAGGTCGTTGTACCACCGACGGGCAGACCAGTGGAAGGACAAGGGCGAGTGTGGCGCGCGTTCCCATCGAGTAAACCCAACCAAAAATTAGCCCGGAAATGGATCGCGGCGGACAGAAAAACGGACACTCACCAGTTCTGCGTCGGCGTGTTGGGCCGTATTTTTTTGTCCGCTTCTACCCAAACAGATGCAGTCGGACGAAATGGGTCACCACGTTGAAGTTGGCGTTAGAGCATGTTCAATAGGTCCCTTAAAAACCTCCCTCGAAAATTGTTATACGAGATGTATATATACTTTTAGATGGTTATATGGAGATGTTGATGTAATTTATGGAGATTTGTATGTGAGCATCTTCAACAAGTCCCCTTAAAAACTCCCTATATAATAGTTTATTGTTGAGGAACGGCCAAACAACATGTACCATAGTGGCATGCTGATGTAACATTTTTAGAAAAGGTTTACGGGAAGAGCTAACTTCCCCTAGATGAAGAGGAAGTTAGGCTGATTATATAGGGTCCCCAAAAATTACATTTACAGAACTAGTTGGACAATTTTTTTATCCAACTCCACCTAAATCAGTTTTTTATATGGAAAGTGGTTTTGTCAAAGATGGTTTTAAATGATTCAAGAAATAGCGTGTACAATCTTTAGATAAAAGCATCTCTAGCGGTCTACCCATTTTAGCCCGAAGAGCTTCTCGAAAAGATTTGGTATATTTAGTATTCTCTCCTTTCCAATATGTTAGGTGTATTAGGAATTGCATGCAATTCCATAATATAAAGCACACAATTACGACCTCTGCTGACGACCGCTAGTTTTTAGGAAATAAAAAAATACGACGACGACCCTCTCGTGCGGTTAGCTACCATAAGCACCCACTCGTCTCTCTCTCCTTCAACATTTTCTGCCCACGAACCCACCTCACTTGCCTCTCCCGTCTAATTTTCTCCTATGTGAAGAACGCTCAACACACCATTTCTACTTCCGATCTTCCTCATCTTGTACAGATCCATGGCCAGCCCCCTCCACGCCGTTGGTGTTAGCGACGAGGGTTCTAGTGACGACGGAGTTGCTACCCATCTTGCCGTCAACGATGGCATTGCCGTGCAACTTGCCGCCTGCAAGGCCGGTCTCGTGCGCGGTCGTCCCAGTACAATGGGAACCGGCAACAAGAAGAGAGAAGAAGTTCAAAATATATATTTTGCCTCTTCTCCCTTTTTGATTACCTAAATCTCGTTTCTTATAAAATCAGACTAACTTTCTTCCAATTTTAGACAGAGGGAGTAGCTGCCGATTTGACATTGTGCCGGAAGAAGAGAGAGCAAGTAAATACTCCCTCCGTTCCTATATAGGGTGTATAGTTTTTGGCACGGAAATTAAAGAAAAGGAAAAATTTCACAAGTTTTGGATAAGATTACACCTGACTAATTGGCATGAGAAATTAGAGGAGGTTGCCTAATATAAACAAATGTAATCAAATTCTTAAAAAATCCAAACGAGTTGTGCAACACAATACATCTTATATTTCAGGTTTTTTCTTAAAAATCTATACACCTTATATCAAAGAATGAAGAGAGTACTATTTTTTATCCTAGATTACTTGGCGTAGAAATGGATGTACGGAGAGAGTAAAATATTTGCTGGAGGGTAAGAAAGAAATGGCGATTTGGGGAAAGAAGGAACAAAAATCTTCATGTCAAGAGAAGAAAAAGATCTCATCGGTCTCCCCTACGCCACACGTCTTCGTCACCGGTGCCGTAGCCTCACGGGACTCTTCTTCCTCCCTTCCCGTCTGACCCGGCCTCCCCGACTATAAAATCCGCGCTCTCCTCTCCTCTCCGCAAATCCAACCCAGCCCCCTCCGATCCCCACCGAAGAATCTCCGACCGATCGAAGCCAAGGCTCTCTCGTCCTCCTCCCCAAGGTACGCGAGTTTCCGATCGATCCGCCTCTCGATTTCTCTTCTGTTAACCCGTCGTTTGGAGTAGATCTGCGCGCTGGCTGAGGCGCTATTGCTTGTTGATCGCTTGCTGTCGATTCGATTATCGAGTAGATCCGCCGATTGGTGTCGATTTGGGCCACCCGATCTAGGCAGGCGTGTGTGGCTGGTTGATTCCGCTCGTTTGGCTGCAAAAGTATGCGTGTCGTAGTCCTATGCATCGATTTTGTTGGCTCGCTTCATCTAAGTGTGCGTAGCTGGTTGATTCCGTTAGGTTCCATATTCTGAATTTATTTTTGCCTAACTTATTCATGGTTCACCCTTGTAGTTGCCTGTCGGTTCTAGTCTGAAATTCGTGTTATTATTGTTGTTCTTCAGATTGTTGTTGAGCATAGATTTGCTAGGAGTTAGACTATATGTATAGCCTTCTCAACAGGCCAAAGATTGTGCTTATAGATTTGTTAAGTTTTGCTAGGTTTTGCTAGTCTTATCTGTTACGTTTTTGCTAGATTTTGCTGAATAGGTTGGTTCTGAACGATTGTTGCCAAGTCTATAAGCTGGGTTCTTTTAGGCTCTTGATTCTGTATTTGTTTACTAGCTTTCTCATGGTGCAGCCTCATAGTTGCCTTGGTTTTACAATGAAATTTATGATATTATTACTGTTGCACTCGAGTATATAGCCTTCTCACCAGGTTTAAGATTGTGCTGATAGATTAGGATTTTTACTATATTCATACGGAGATCTCGTTCATCTGTAGCTTGGATTTCATCTCTCTGTACCTGTATGTTTATGCCCTGCATGTTTCCTTAAAACTGCTCCTTACTCTGGGTTTACTTTGTATTTACAGATGCAGATCTTTGTGAAGACCCTCACCGGCAAGACCATCACCCTTGAGGTCGAGTCATCGGACACCATCGACAACGTCAAGGCAAAGATCCAGGACAAGGAGGGCATCCCCCCGGACCAGCAGCGCCTCATCTTTGCTGGCAAGCAGCTCGAGGATGGTCGTACCCTTGCTGACTACAACATCCAGAAGGAGTCCACCCTCCACCTGGTGCTCCGCCTTCGCGGTGGTATGCAGATCTTTGTGAAGACCCTGACGGGCAAGACCATCACGCTGGAGGTGGAGTCCTCGGACACCATCGACAACGTCAAGGCCAAGATCCAGGACAAGGAGGGCATCCCCCCGGACCAGCAGCGCCTCATCTTTGCCGGCAAGCAGCTCGAGGATGGCCGTACCCTTGCTGACTACAACATCCAGAAGGAGTCCACCCTCCACCTGGTGCTCCGCCTTCGCGGTGGTATGCAGATCTTCGTGAAGACCCTGACGGGCAAGACCATCACGCTGGAGGTGGAGTCCTCGGACACCATCGACAACGTCAAGGCCAAGATCCAGGACAAGGAGGGCATCCCCCCGGACCAGCAGCGCCTCATCTTTGCCGGCAAGCAGCTCGAGGATGGCCGTACCCTTGCTGACTACAACATCCAGAAGGAGTCCACCCTCCACCTGGTGCTCCGCCTTCGTGGTGGTATGCAGATCTTCGTCAAGACCCTGACGGGCAAGACCATCACGCTGGAGGTGGAGTCCTCGGACACCATCGACAACGTGAAGGCAAAGATCCAGGACAAGGAGGGCATCCCTCCGGACCAGCAGCGCCTCATCTTTGCCGGCAAGCAGCTTGAGGATGGCCGCACTCTGGCAGACTACAACATCCAGAAGGAGTCTACCCTCCACCTGGTTCTCCGCCTGCGTGGTGGCCAGTAAGTGACTGGTCATGGCGTTGCTTCTCTCTCCAGGGTTCACAGGTCTTGTGTCGCCGTTGTTCTCCAATGGGTGCCCTTGTCTGTTCGTGTCGTTGTTTCCATCACTGATCTGTTCGGTTGTCTAAAAACTTCCCATGGCTTTGGTTATATGATTAATAAGTGAGCCCTTAATATCGTGCGTAATTTGTGTCGTTCTTGCCCATACCTTGTTTTGTCTGCAGATTCTTGCATTGAATTATGCCTTTGTTTCGCCTTTCGCCTGCATATATTGAAAATGGTGCCTTTGCAGCCTTCAGCAACAAGAATCATTGTGGTGCTATCTCAGTTTCTAAGTTCAGTTTACTTGATCATGCAGTTTTTAACTCGCATTAGCTGTAGCATTGAAGAACGATGTACTCTCTCCGTCCCATAATATAAGAACGTTTTTTATACTACACTAGTGTCAAAAACGTTCTTATGTTATGGGACGGAGGGAGTACCAATTTATAATCACCTCCAGCGTTTTTGTAGTAATTAGAATTAGCACGTGCTAACTTTACAGTTGCCCCTTTCAGGATGGAGTTATCATTGTAATACTATGAATTATCACATGCTATCTCATCTGAGTTCATTTTAAATAAGCATGGAACAGCAAAATTTGAAATTGACTTGAATAACTATTGTAGCCTTCAAGACCATTAGTAAAAGTTTGATTATAGTGTTATGATTTGTCACACAAAATTTGAGGATGACCTCTAACAAAATGATCAAATATTGTAGAAGCAGGGCAAGCACTTTTTTCTCCTACATATATATTCTAATAATGAAAGAGTAATGTTTCATTAGGGTAAAATTCTTTAGTTTTACCCGACATCAAATGGTCAAAAGCTATATAACTAAAATATATAATTTAATCAAAATTTAGAAGTTGATGAACATAAGAGTATAAAATGTGTATTCTCTTACTTCATACAAGAAACTCAATCATGAAATATAACAGATGATCTTTTTTGCATGTGGAAAGACACAATAAAGAAACACAATAGAAAATATATACGAGGTAAAAATCAGACACAATAAAGAAACACAATAGAAAATATATACGAGGTAAAAATCACTAAGTTTGGCAGGTTAATTCTTAAGAAAGTTTTCATAGATATGCTATAGAAAATTCTTTATTCTAGCATGTGATAGATCAGTTAAACATACACATTGGTGTAGTCAAATTTTAGAATCGACATATTTATAATTACATATTCCCTTCTTTCTAAAATAAGTGTCTTAACTTTGTACTATAGGGAAACGTTTGGCATCGGCAAACCAGCCGAACGCTCGGCCGGTGCCCCTCGCTCGCTCGCTCTTTTCCACGTACACTAGATGGGCCTCAGGAAAAATGTTTTTTTTCTTCTGTGGTCTTCTTCCTCTCGCGAGCGCCTCCCCCTGGAAGCATGTCCCCTCCCCCTCCTCCCGAGCTGTGATTGGGTCATCACGATTTCCATCGCCGGCGGCCAGGCTCCCCTCACCGGCTGCCAGCCTGCCGCCATGGCTAGATCCATCCCCTACCTCGAGCTTTCACGTGGGCGCATCCCCTCCCTCCCTCCCCCCTCCCCGGGCTGCGACTGGGCGACCATGACCTCCATCACCGGCGGCTAGGCGCTCCCTCGCCGGTCGCCATGGCTGCCTGCCGCCATGGCTAGATGCACCCGCGTATACTAATGTTGCAACCGTCATCTAGAACAGCTTCAATAGCTGTTGAAAAAAGCTTCAACCATAGACAGAAAAGCTAATGGAACTGCACAACAAGGGGAAAGCTGCAACCGCAGTTGAATTTTGTTACTACTGGCGAAGTTTTTTGCTACATCCATTAGGCGAAGCTACGACCTCGCGACGATGACAACGACGACCGTAGTAGAATTTTGCTACTACCGCTGAAGTTTTTTGCTACATCCATGTAAGGCGGAGTTGCGACCTCGCGAAAGATGGCGACGGCGTTTGATTTTTGCTGCAACCATAGTAGAATTTTGCTTCTACCGGTGAATTTTTTTGCTACATCCATGTAAGGCGACCGACGACCGGGGTGACCATGGGAGATGCTGCAACCAGGGACGACGGGGTGCTACCACGGCGATCTCCATGTGCTACAACCCCGCGGCGGCCGGGGTGCGCTACGACGACGACCGAGGTGACCGCGGACTGCAACCACAACTTCTCTGTCGCCCATAGCCGTTTGAAGCTTTTCCCATATATGGTTGAAGCTTTTTATGTCAATGTTGGCAACTTTTCTCTGGTTTGCAGTGTCTGGTTGGAGCTTTTTTTCCAATGTTTGAAGCTGTTTTCATACACGGTTGAAACTTTTTTCATCCACGATCGAAACTTTTTTGTAAACGATTTGAAACTTTTTTCGTTCTTGAGCAGCGCTTGATTGAAGCTCTCTCTATCATTTGGTTGAAACTTTTTCAATCTAAGATTGAAGCATTTTGCGCGAGCGGTTGCATCTCCTCCTGATTCGCAGTGCCGGTTGAAGCTTTTCCATCCAGGGGTTAGAAGCTTTTTTCTAGCGTATGCAACACAAGGGGTTTGCGACGGTTTTTTAATGGTTTTGATTGACTGGGTGGCCGTCGTCGTCGGCTGCAACGAGCATCAACGGCGAGGGGCGGCGGCGGAGCTACACCCGTCGTCGTGGAGAGTTGGAACGGCTACGTCGAGAGCTTCAACGACATGCCAATCTGGGAAAAACTTCAACATCGACGAAGACAGCCGACGGGGTGGGGACTGGCGACTAGGATGGCCAGCCGGCGAGGATGGGGACTAGCGAACGAGGACGAATGACGAGGGTGGGAGGACCAGAGGGGACTGGAGGCGCCGCGATGAGGACACCGAGTAGAAGCTGCAGATCTAACCCGAGGTAGAAGAAGCCCACAGGACGAATCGTTTTTTTTCTACATCCAGTGGCCACGCGGGCTCGCATCCAAGGGCTGGGGCAGGACCGGCCCAAACTTTCGGCCGGTGCATCGGCGCCTAGCATCGCCCTTTTAAAATATCGTTTCAAAAAAATAGTTATCGGTGATACAATATCAACAATGTGTACATTGGTATAGTCAAATTTTAGGATGTGTCAATTTAGCAAAGAAATTTCTAGACATCAAAACTTCAAAGTGACTTGAATAACTATTGTAGACCATTAGTCATATTTGAGGATGACCTCTAGCAAAGTGAACAAATATTGTAGAAGCATGGACACACACTTTTTCTCCTACATATATAGAAAGAGTGAGCAAATAATGTTTCATTATGGTAAAATTCTTTAGTTTTAACCAACATCAAATGGTCAAAAGCTATTCACATATATTTGGTCAAACATGTAACTAAAATACATAATTTAATCGAAATTTTAAAGTTGATGAACACACAAGAAACTCAATCGTGAAATATAACGGATGATCTTTTTTTGCATGTGGAAAGAAGACATATGACAACAAAGAAACACAATATACGCGGTAAAAATCACTAAGTTTGGCAGGTTAATTCTTCAGAAAATCTTCGGAAATATGCTATAGAAAGTTCTTTATTCTAGCATGTGATAGATCAGTTAAACATGTACATTGGCGCGGTCAAATTTTAGAACCGACATATATATAGTTACATATTAAATACCATTTCGAAAAAGTAGTTACATAAATAGTGAATTACTTGGTGATACAATATCTGTGATGTGTACATTTGTATAGTCGAAATTTGGGATGTGTCAATTTAGCATATGCATATTTGTAATTCAAAGAAATTTCTAGATTCATACTGCTAAATACATTTTCAATAAACAAATTCAAATTCACAAAAAATAGCACACTAGGACTGAACATGCTAAATTAGCGTTTGGGGATCCGTTGGCTATTCGAAAATTTATGTAATACGGAGTTGTTATAAAAAAGCATGATTATGAAATTTGCATACACTTGCTACATACTATAAGAAGTAAGAAACTCAATTGTAAAATATAACACACATTAAAAAGTAGTTCCACATTGTTCAACCCGGACACATCCTCTATGCACAACATGGTAAGGTCTTGAGCCACCATGCCCCGCAGAAGTAGCGTTGCGCTGTAAGAGGAGCTCTACGACCAGACGTACAATGATGATTATACCTCATACAGGAGCAACACACAAGGCTTTTTTTTTCTTCTATTGCAACACTTTCCATGACATTGGAGGCCGGACTCCGTGCTTTTCTGATAGGATCAACCAAATCATGAAATGCGAGGGAAAAGACACCACATCACTTAGGGACCTTATTGATCCTAAGTCCAATTTGGAGGAGGAAGATATCGTACTCGCAAGAGCCTTGCTTTCGTGGTATCCGTCTGGGTCTCATTTTTTCTCTATTTACCGTCGACTTGAGAGTTCAGCTGTGGATACGTTTCTTCTGGCCGATATAAGTATAAGACTGTTGGCCTGAGAGAAGGGCAGTCTTTCTTGGGAAACATGGCCCAATTTCTCTTTTTTTTTCACATAGGCAACAATTGGGAATAAAACAGACCATGAACATGAGTTTGAAATGTAAAATAATGAATTGAAAGGCCAGTCTTCAATTAAAAAGTGCATAAGCAAGCAAAGAATGAAAGGCGTGCTAACTACACTACTAGAGTCAATAAAAAAAACTACACTACAAACCAAACTACACTACTATAGAATATATTATTTTTGTTTATTCGTAAGCTCATGAAGAAACTTATTTCACTTTAGAAATGAGCATAAATAGTTGATTTTTTTCCTATAATAGAATAGATGTGAGTTCACACTAAAGAGAGAAGAAGTCCTATGATTTTTTAGCGCTGCTATCAATCATTTCGATAAAGGGATCAAAAGATTATGGTCTGCAATAGAGATTTGACAGAGTCCCTCGTGTGAGTACATACTGAAAAGCAATGAGTGAAAGTGTGTTCATATTTCTTTCTGTTAATGAATATTTTTCTTTCAGTCACGGGCGGAGGCAGGATTTAAATATGCTACCGACGAAGAAACAGTTAACCACGCAAGCGATAAAAATATTAAGGCAGTCCAACAAACATTGGGTGCCGGTGTGAATCAAAATAATTATCACTATTTATAATAAACTTTAATACTTCTTTATTATTATTTATTATTTTCAGATGGCAACCGTAGCTAATTATTATAGTGGATTTAAATTATATTTTGTAATAAAAGTTATGTTTTCCACGCAATATGTATTACATATTTATATGAATTCCATTTAAATTTGATTAAGAAACAAGACAGTTTTTCATATCTTTTGGATTAATTTGTGAATTGTATGTATGTATGTATGTATGTAGTGTGTGTGTGTGGTTAACTATCTTAATAAATACTCCATTTGTTTCTAAATATAAGTCCTTTTAGAGATTTTAATATGGATTACATATGGATGTATATAGACATATTTTAGAGTGTAGATTCATTCATTTTGCTCCGTATGTAGTTCATATTGGAGTCTCTAAAAAATTATATTTAGGAACAAAGGGAGCGCATCTAAAGTGTGTGGTATACAAATATATCTTGATAGCAATTTTGCATGATCAGACACATCCTGAAAAATCTGGAGTACACCACATGTTACTAGGAGCTTGGTACCCACTAATTAGCACACAATTTTATGCATTTTTCTGGTCAAATGTGTGTAATATATTACAATGGGTTCAATAATATACACAATTAGTACTCCCTCTGTCTATTTTTACTGCACATAGTAGGTTTGTCTTAAGTCAAACTTCGTAACATCTGACCAAATTTATAATAAAATTTATCAACATCAACAAATACCAAATAAATACAAAATATATTTCATGACAGATCTAATTATATTGATTTATTATTGTAAATGTTGGTATATTGTTTCTATAAATTGGGTCAAAATTCAGAAAGATTGACTTAGGACAGAACTAATATGTGAAGTAAAGAAAGGGAGGGAGTATGTGTGTGTGTGCCTCCGCCATCGGCCCAAAGTAATCGTCCTATTTGTTGGCCCTATAGGTCAACTCTAGCGTCAAGGCAACCAAAACGGTATCGATGGCGAGAAGTAGCAGTGTGCGAAGGATCAGGCGCATGAAACCACTTGCTCATGTGGTGGTGGCTTTGGAATACCATCTTGATAGACAAGAGCATAGGAAGCGCCCACCAAGTAGGCAACCATGTAGCCAGGCTGAAACCACGCCCGACCAACAACATTGGTACAGTGTGAAACAGTGCCAAGCAGTGATTCTATAGCTACAATCAACGAAGTATCAGCCGGCCACGCCCCGTGCCATGGCCCTGGTAGCCTGGGGCCTGGCTACGCCCCTGGAGGTAGGGGTGTCGTTGGGTGGCCACATGCTGAAACAACAGAGCCTCATTGCAGCAAACGTGGTCACATGGGATTGGGTGTGTAGCTGAGCCATGTTACCTATGAGAAAGACGACCACGAGGAGCAACATGACGATCTTGGGGTCATGATGAAACACCCATGATGCGGCTATATCTCACACGTGTCGGAGCACGACTTAGAGGCATAACTGCATAGTAGGCATGTCGCAAGAGGGGTAATCTTTACACATCCCATGTACTGAATAAGAAAGGGATAAAGAGTTGGCTTACAATCGCCACTTCACACAATACATAAATATAGCATTACATCATCCAAAATACAATCAAGATCCGACTACGGAACCAAATAAAGAAAGACAAACCCTAATGCAATAGATCCCCGATCACCCCGACTGGGCTCCACTACCGATCATCTGGAAACAAAACAAGACTACAATCAAGATCTTCATCGAGCTCCTCCTTGAGCTCGGTTGCGTTACCTGCACGGTTATCATCAACACCTGCAACTTTTTGAAGTAATCTGTGAGTCACGGGGACTCAGCAATCTCACACCCGCGAGATCAAAACTATTTAAGCTTATGGGTAGGAAAAGATAGTGAGGTGGAGCTGCAGCAAGCACTAGCATTTATGGTGGCTAACTTACGCAAATGAGAGCGATAAGAGAAGCAAGGCACGTTCGAGAAGCTATAAGATCAAGAAGTGATCCTGAAACTACTTACGCTCAAGCGTAACACAAGAACCGTGTTCACTTCCCGGACTCCACCGGAAAGAGACCATCACGGCTACACACGCGGTTGATGCATTTTAATTAAGTTAAGTTTCAAGTTCTCTACAACCGGATATTAACAAATTCCCATCTGCCCATAACCGCGGGCACGGCTTTCGAAAGTTCAAAACCCTGCAGGGGTGTCCCAACTTAGCCCATCACAAGCTCTCACGGTCAACGAAGGATATTCCTTCTCCCAGGAAGACCCGATCAAACTCGGAATCCCGGTTACAAGACATTTCGACAATGGTAAAACAAGACCAGCAAAGCCGCCCGAATGTGCCGACAAATCCCGATAGGAGCTGCACATATCTTGTTCTCAGGGCACACCGGATTGTCCAAGATTCCGGTAGGCCAACCCAGAGTTGCCCCTGGTGGTCACCGTCTGCTGACAGGTTGGACCAACACTTAGAGGAGCACTGGTCCGGGGGGTTTAAAATAAAGATGACCCTTGAGTCTGCAGAACCCAAGGGAAAAAGGCTTAGGTGGCAAATGGTAAAACCAAGATTGGGCCTTGCTGGATGAGTTTTATTCAAGGCGAACTGTCAAGGGGTTCCAATTATAACCCAACCGCGTAAGGAATGCAAAAATCAAGGAACATAACACCAGTATGACGGAAACTAGGGCAACAAGAGTGGAACAAAACACCAGGCATAAGGCCGAGCCTTCCATCCTTTACCAAGTATATAGATGCATTAAAGTAAACAAAAGATAATAATGATATCCCAACAATAACCATGTTCCAACATGGAACAAACTTCATCTTCACCTGCAACTAGTAACGCTATAAGAGGGGCTGAGCAAAGCGGTAACATAGCCAAACAACGGTTTGCTAGGAAAGGTGGGTTAGAGGCTTGACATGGCAATATGGGAGGCATGATATAGCAAGTGGTAGGTATCGCAACATAGCAACAGAGCGAGCAACTAGCAAGCAAAGATAGTAGTGATTTCGAGGGTATGGTCATCTTGCCTGCAAAGTTCTCCAAGTTGACGTAAGCTTGATCCTCGTAAGCGTACTCAACGGGTTCCTTGATCACGAACTCGTCTCCCGGCTCTACCCAAGGCAAGAACACAAGCAAAGGAAACCACAACCAACCACGGTGCAATGCGCAAGCAACATGATGCAAACACATGGCATGATATGCGGGATGTGATATGCAATGCATATGCGAGCTCCGGAAGGAAAATATTGATCAAGGCATCAACTTGGCAAACCAAGGGTGCCACCGGAAAGATGAGTTGATTTCGGTCGAAATTTATATAAAGATCACCGGAACCGGATGCACGGTTTGCAAATGGCAAGCAAAACAATAATGGCACAATACTGCGATTAACAGCACAATGCCATCTAGAATGCAACAAGAAATTGAGCTACTGCACTCTAACATAGCAACAAAACACATGGCAGTGATCTACTCAAAATGCTTGACAAAAGATGAACACTGAGCTACGGCTAAATCATACAAGAGAAGGTTCAAACAAGCATGGCAAAAGGGCAAAAGATATCAGCATCACAGACTTAGTGAAAATACTAACATGTCAGGAATTAACATCAGGAAGCAATGTTTAGAGCAAGATATCGACATGCTAAAGGAACAGATCATAGCAATATAAGGCATGTCATGAATCTACTCAAAGCATATAACAAAAGTCCCTTACTGACCATAAGCCAAAAGGGATCATAAGATATGATGACACCCATGTAAACATAGCAAGTTTCGTTAACAGATTCAGACTTAGCAGAAAACTGGACATGGCATAAACAGAATTATGAAGGCATGTTTGCGAGCTCGATGCACTCAACACAAGACAATGGATGACAAACTAAGCATACTACCAGCAAGAAGACATGATAAAGAAGCCAACCAAAGCAAGAACAATCTCATAGCATACATGGATCAACTACAACAACCTTGGCAAAATTGATTAACACGTAAACAATCTGCCAGGAACATTTTATAGCAAAAGTAGAGCAAGATTGAGTCATGCTAGGGCACTCCATAAATGCAAACAGGGACAAGGATGGATAGAGCACAACCATATGTACAAATCATCCTTACTGAACATACTCAAAAGAAGCATGGATCACTCTGTAGCAACATGAATACATGGCATAAAAATAACAGCAGGTAAATGACTTAGTGAAATTCTAAGTCCTTGAAATCAGCAACATCATGAGAGCTACTTTGCATGCTTGTTCTAGTCACCACATTGATCACAAAAATATATGGCATACACCCTTGTAACGATGGCATGGCATAGCCCAAAACACATGTAGAGCTCATACCTATATACAACACACAATAATTAAGGCAAAAATGACAAATACTCATAAACTAATAAGAATCAGCACCTAACATTATGAAGCACTCTTGCATCAACCATTTGGGCATCAAGATGGACTCAAACAAGCATGGCACAATGGAACAAAATGAAGAGCACATCCTGATGAACAATTTGATATAACATGTGCATGAAACGGAGCTACGATGATGAAGTTATGATGCGATGAGCATGGCCCGAAAACACCACAGATCTGGGGACTTGGAGAAAATCAACCTCCGGAAAAGTCAACTCGGGACGGAGACGTGCGGGACGAGGAGATCCAGGACGTGGGCGCGATGTTTGGTTCGGTGGCCTGGTAGATCTGGTCCACCTCTAGATCCAGCTACGGAGGATGACGCCGACGAGGTCGACGCGGACTCCGGCGATGGCCGGCGACGAGGAGGAGGCGGTGGGGCCGAGCGGGCGCGATGGAGGAGGAGGCGGCGAGCGGGCGATGAGGAAACCGACTGGCGGCGGGGCGGCGCGCGGTGGCGGGCGGCTGCGCCGGCGAGGCATGCAAGGCGGCGGTGGTCGGCGGCGAGCATGGCGGCCGAAGCAGGCGAGGCGGCGGCGGGCGAGGACGGCGGCGGCGATGCGTGGGCCGGGCGGGCCTACCTTGGGCCCGAGCGAGCCGGCGGCGACTGGCCGCAGGGAGGACAAGTGGCGGCCTGCGATTCGCCGAGGGGTGGTGCGGACATGTCCGGCACGGCGCGGACGCGTCTGGACACGCGGAGGAGGAGGAGGTTAGGGTTCATCCGCGAAATTTTCAAGGGAGAGGACATATGTATAGGTAGAGGGAGTTAGGAGAGTACAAATGAGGAGTGGTTTTCGGCCACACGATCGTGATCGAACGACCGAGAGGATGGAGGGGGTTTGGATGGGTTATTGGACCGTTTTGGAGGGGTGTTGGGCTGCAACACACACGGGGTCTTTACGGTTCCCCGGTTAACCGTTGGAGTATCAAACGGACTCCAAATGGCACGAAACTTGACAGGCGGTCTACCGGTGGTGTACCAAGGCTGCTTGGAAAATCTCGGTCCATTCCGAGAAAGTTTAACACCCGCTCATGAAAGAAGACAAAAGAGGGCGCCGGAGGACGTAGGAGTGTCGGATTGCAAAACGGACAACGGGGAAAAAAATGCTCGGATGCATGAGACGAACACGTATGCAAATGCGATGCACATGATGACATGATATGAAAAGCAAGACACACAAACAAAAGACAAGGCAACAACATCGAATAACTGGAAGACACCTGGCGCAACGGTCTCGGGGCGTCACAACACTCCACCACTACAAGAGGATCTCGTCCCGAGATCTAGGATGTCACCGGAGGGAAAACAGAAGAGGAAGATGAGAGGTAATACTAAGTTGCTTCTTTGACAAACGAGTGAAACCAAAGAACCTTGAAAATTTGAACAACTTGAAAGGAATAATACCACGGAGGTGATCGAAGTTGAAAAACACTCCGTTAGGAACGAGGAACAAGGAAGAACAAATTTGGGCAGCACTCCGGTTGAAAATGGAAGGTAAAGAATATGAGCTTTGCAATATGAAAGCACTTGGATGAGACTCCGGTTAGAAAAGGAATGATAGCCACAACACTCCGGTTAAAACAAGATAGGGAAGGAATAAGAATGATATAATTTGGGCATCACTCCGACTGTAAATGGAAGGAATTGAACATGATCTTGACAAACAAGATGATGGGTTGAAGAGAGCAACATCACAATGCCTCCGGAACAAAAGAATAGAAGTTGGATCGTTGGAAAGGAAAGAGTTGAGAAGAAAATGACATCTTCTACCACAATAGAATTTGAGAAGCATCCTTAGAAATAAGTATTGAACGGAGTTGTTGGAAAATGAACAACGAAAACAATAAGCTGCTTGTGGGCTTATGAAAACATCTCAAAACTTAAGGTGAAATTCTGCCACTAACGAAAACAAAATTGGATTGATAAGAACAAGGAGACGAGAAACTTATTTCACCGGGAGGATAAATGAAGAACTTGGGTCATTTATAAGCACCATAAATAGCAACAATCCTTAGGGAAAGCTTTAGGTGAAATATAGCCCAAGATAACTCCAATGAAGAGACTGATGGGTTGCAAGGATCTCATAACCGAACTGAAAATGATGGGTTTAAAATATGTCATTCCGGACAACTTATCGCCCATGAAGCATGAAGGGAAACTGTCAATGATGACATAACACCATCTCAACAGATAAGATAGAACGAATTGTCTTTCAGAATGCAAGATGAAGAATGCTTGCAATATAGCTTGATGAATCATAGCTTCGAGATATATCTTGAAGAACAATTGAAGAGTGAAAAGAATCCTTGACGAACCACCATGTAGAGCCTGCGTGAAGAACTCCGGTAAATGATCAAAAAGAAGTGAAGGATGAAAGAGTAAGATTGAGGCCTCGCAATGATTGAATGAAGCTTTGTG
Source organism: Triticum monococcum (assembly GCA_034509565.1). Classification (NCBI taxonomy): domain Eukaryota; kingdom Viridiplantae; phylum Streptophyta; class Magnoliopsida; order Poales; family Poaceae; genus Triticum; species Triticum monococcum. Next base: position 56,600,627 of record CM067846.1, on the reverse strand, counting down.
ACGAGATAAAGTGGAAACTTGGAACTCCGGACAAAAAGATAAAGCATCTCGAACCGAGAATGTGATATGATGAACCAGTCCGGAAAGAAGGAATTGAATTTACTTGATGAAACAAGAATAAGAATTACATTATGCTTATCCATCATCAATTTAATTGATGACAAGCAATGGATTGCATACAACTTATTCTCTTAGAAAGGATTAAGATAGATATGGCGCAAACTTGAGAAAGTCCTCAATGAACCGCCAGTGGGATTTGGGAAGAACAAATGAATTAGTGTGATAACATAGAAGGAGGAATCTTGAACAAACCGCTGTAAGACATGAAAATGAACGAAGAAAAGAAAGTAAACACCGGGAAGATTTAGCACATGAACGAAGATGCTTGATTAGAGAATATTTGGATGATGCACCGTTATGATTTGGAGAAAGAGAGCTGAAAGCTGGAATGAATAGACCCGAAATGATGGCCTACGGAGAATCAAACTGAAAAGACTCTTGAATTACTCCGGATGGGTGAAAAGAATTCTCATAATCAAAACAATTATGAGAGGATGGCGTCAAGCTTGAACCATGAGTCTTGAGAGAACGGGTAAGATTTGGAGGAAAAACTCTTCTTTGTTCTTCAAATGTTGAGAATGGCGATAAGAAACACCACCATGAGTTGTTGAGACACTCCGGGATGAAAATTAGAAAGGTTGAACCAACGATGAAAGAATTTGAAAGATCTTGGTGAAAGCCATTTGACTGATGATAATTCATTCTTACGTCAACTTTGAAAAGAATTTGAGAAGCTTCAGGAAAATAAGAAGAGTCAGGTAAGATCCTGGGAAAAGACCTGTGGGTTAGGGCCCACTCAGAAGAAACAACGTCGAACGATTTACTTGAGAAGGAGATTGCATAGGTTGATTTAAATGGATTGAGCAAGATATCCCCCTCGAAATAACTTGAACAGATTGAGAATGGAAAAGTGAATCTTCTGGGATATCTTCAGGACTCCAGATAACATGAATAGCAAGAGGTGGATGATTAAGAGGTGCACCGGCATGAGAAAGCATTTGAAACGAGGAAAAGGGATATGATCAACACCAAAAGCTTGATTTGAATCCACCGGAGAAGATAAAAGAAACGAAGAATGATGAACTTGAAGCTCCGTTAGTATCTTCCTGAGAATCACCGGGTAAGAACATTGACGGAAAAGAATGGAGAGACTTCCCATCAATAAAAGGGATACTTGATTCAGAAATCTGAGTCCTTGAAGAAAAAGGGGTGGGTGGACGGGAAAACAAAGGCAACTTGGGACGGATGAAACAAATAACGTTGGGAAGACTTTGAGTTGATCTTGCGGATGTTGAAAATGATCGGATCTACTTGAAGAGAAACACGCCGGTTGAAAAAGAATTAACATGACAACCTCGATGATCAAGAAGGATTGGTATCCACATAGAGGTATGAGAACACCGCTTAGGAAAGGTATGGAATCAACACTTGACATTGAAGCAACTCGAATACCACAAACTCAAAACAAAAACAAAGGATTGGCTTAGGAAATAAGCCGGAACAAACATATGATAGAGATTTTGTCCGAAGTTTTCGTGGTGGGGCCCACACGGGCTCGATCATACAACACCATCATGTACAAGGCAGTGCACATGACATACGAAGCGTCCCCGAGTCAGCATAGCCAAGGACTCTTTAAGACACAATGAGACCACTGTAAAACCAACCCTGGATAGGCGGACCACTAGACGTCGAACCCCAATCTCATATCATGCATCTGTCGGAAAGATATCCTAAGGGCTACTTGAATTCCCACTTATAAACTCCCGAAACTTTCTGGTTGTGCAATCAGGTGTTGGGGATACAGGGGAAGCATAATATCTCACCCAAAACTAGCAAATCCTACATCCAGCTGTATCCATCCTTCAACACATAACCAAGAAACCTTCGGAAATCGTTTACCTCAACCTTCAAAAAGCATCTGTTATACGAGTTATGGCAATACACCCGAACTCTGAACATTCCCACTTATGATGGCACCCATGTAAACATAGCAAGTTTCGTTAACAAATTCAGACTTAGCAGAAAACTGGACATGGCATAAACAGAATTATGAAGGCATGTTTGCGAGCTCGATGCACTCAACACAAGGCAATGCATGACAAACTAAGCATACTACCAGCAAGAAGACATGATCAAGAAGCCAACCAAAGCAAGAACAATCTCATAGCATACATGGATCAACTACAACAACCTTGGCAAAATTGATTAACACATAAACAATCTGCCAGGAACATTTTATAGCAAAAGTAGAGTAAGATTGAGTCATGCTAGGGCACTCCATAAATGCAAACAGGGACATGGATGGATAGAGCACAACCATATATCCAAATCATCCTTACTGAAGATACTCAAAAGAAGCATGGATCACTCTGTAGCAACATGAATACATGGCATAAAAATAACAACAGGGAAATGACTTAGTGAAATTCTAAGTCCCTGAAATCAGCAACATCACGAGAGTTACTTTGCATGCTTGTGCTAGTCACCACATTGATCACAAAAATACATGGCATACACCCCTGTAAAGATGGCATGGCATAGCCCAAAACACATGTAGAGCTCATGCCCATATACAATACAGAATAATTAAGGAAAAATGACAAATGCTCATAAACTGATAAGAATCAGCACCTAACATTATGAAGCACTCTTGCATCAACCATTTGGGCATCAAGATGGACTCAAACAAGCATGGCACAATGGAACAAAATGAAGAGCACATCCTGATGAACAATTTGATATAACATGCGCATGAAATGGAGCTACGATGATGAAGTTATGATGCGATGAGCATGGCCTAAAAACATCACAGATCTGGGGACTTAGAGAAAATCAACCTCCGGAAAAGTCAACTCGGTACGGAGACGTCCGGGATGAGGAGATCCAGGACGTGGGCGCGACGTTTGGTTGGTGGCCTGGTGGATCTGGTCCACCTCCAGATCCGGCGATGAAGGATGACGCCGGAAAGGTCGACGCAGACTCCGGCGATGGCCGACGATGAGGAGGAGGCGGTGGGGCCGAGCGGGTGCGGTGGAGGAGGAGGCGGCGCGCGGGCGACGAGGAAACCGAGCGGTGGCGGGGCGGCGCACGGTGGCGGGTGGCTGTGCCGGCGAGGCACGCAAGGCGGCGGTGGTCGGTGGCGAGCACGGCGGCCGGAGCAGGCGAGGCGGCGGCGGGCGAGGATGGCGGCGCACACGTGGGCGGGCGGCGGCGATGCGTGGGCCGGGCGGGCCTGCCTCGGCCCGAGCGGGCCGGTGGCGATTGGCGGCGGGGAGGACAAGTGGCGGCCTGCGATTCGCTGAGGGGCGGTGCGGACATGTCCGACGCGGCGCGGACGCAAACGCGTCCGGACACGCGGAGGAGGAGGAGGTTAGGGTTCATCCGCGAAATTTTCGGGGGAGAGGACATATATATAGGTAGAGGAAGTTAGGAGAGTCCAAATAAGGAGCGTTTTTTGGCCACACGATCGTGATCGAACGACCGAGAGGATGGAGAGCGTTTGGATGGGTTATTGGGCCGTTTTGGAGGGGTGTTGGGCTGCAACACACACGAGGCCTTTACGGTTCCCCGGTTAATCGTTAGAGTATCAAACGGACTTCAAATGGCACGAAACTTGACAGGCGGTCTACCGGTGGTGTACCAAGGCCGCTTGGCAAATCTCGGTCCATTTCGATAAAGTTTAACACCTGCTCACGAAAAGAGACAAAAAAGGGCGCCGGAGGACGTAGGAGTGTCGGATTGTAAAACGGACAACGGGGAAAAATGCTCGGATGCATGAGACGAACACGTATGCAAATGCGATGCACATGATGACATAATATGAAAAGCAAGACACGCAAACAAAAGACAAGGCAACAACAGCGAATAATTGGAAGACACCTCGCGCAACGGTCCCGGAGCGTCACACATGATGACTCACACTCCTAAATAAAGAAACCAAGAGTAGAGACAAAAATCTCAAGCTAGGTGGGAGAAGCTCAAAGCTCAAATGTGTGACCGTTTCTACGGTTCTGGCCTCCTGGTGATATAACCGTCGAGAGGGGGCGTGTTTTGTGCACGTGGGGAAAGCAATGGACATATCTATATACATCACACTTTAATTGGGCCTAGGTACGTACTAGAGCTTGCCAGTCGATGCTCAGGATGCCTCAGCTCTTCTCATGGTGAGTTTTATTTGGAACAAACTCAGGGTCCAGAAGAACCCATAAACTACATTGACTAGAAAGAAGTGGTGCATAGAGTTTTACAATAGGGCCCTAAACAAAAAGGAAACCACTTATTGGTCCTAACTATTACAAAGAGAACCCCATAAAATTTATGAGAAAGCAATCGAGTCCCTGGCATCTTCTGCCTGAATCTTGAATTCTTGACTCCTCTTCATCGGGGATGACACCACTTTGGGCGGCGAGCCCTCGATGGCGCCAAACCATGAACTCCAGGATGAAGCCACAATGCCTCCCATCTAGCTCTTGGTCAAGAGGAAGAATAAAGACCGCCATTCGGTCAAAGGATATGACAACAACGCCCAACGTCGACCACAATAGCGGGATCCATAGCCCATCCAAGGTATCCATCAATGATGAGTTCGAACCCGAAGTGGATCTCCATCTTACCTATCTTCCTTCTTCGCCGCCATGGCAACCTTACAGGCAGAGGAATTGGAGGACCTCCAGATTAGGGGATCGGACAAGCTTATTCTGGGAGCTTTCGGCGACCCAATCCTCACACAGAATTGGCACAACAATGTAACCAGGACTGCGTCCATTGCCAGTGATCAGCCGCTCCACGAACATGGTGGCGACATACTCCACCTCATCATAGCGCCGGATGCTACAGGGGCATGACTCAACCTAGACCTAATATATACATAATTCCTCTGTGCTCCTCTCCCTTATCTCCTTTGGCTGGCATCGCCGCCTGGGAAAATTGGGGGTTGAGCTAGGATCTGCTTCTCTCGCTCGACTCTCAACATAGGAGCTCTTGAAGTTTGTAGCGTTCGTCCCAATTGTTTGTCTTGGAACTTCTCATGGTGCAGTGGGAGACTTGTCTCTATTCTCTTTTGATATAGAGATCATGTTTCTTCATTCCTATCATCATGACCATTGCTTGTTTATTGTTTAAGGATATTAGGTCGCTTGCTACATTGCATTGATAAGTGCCTGTCCAATATTCAATATTCATTGTATATGTATTAAATATTCACTGTATGTACCTGGATCGGGCCCTGGCCTAGGGCATTGGAAGCCTTGTGCAAGCACACTTTTTGCACATGCCTAGAGTCGCTTGCTTTCCCTCCTCACCGTAAGCAGGGCTTCTTGCAGTTTGGGTGGTATGATGAACATTAGCGCATGTTGACCTTTACCCTCCCCCTATACCTTAGTGACAACAACTACTTTGTCCACGTGCCCAACGTCGCGGTCGGAACAACCAACCTTAGCTTCCGGTCAACTGGAGCCAGATGATGATGAGGTGTTTCTTTGACACCGGGACGCCATAACTATGCTGCCACATTGCATGTTTGTCGGATTCAAGGGTTATACCTGGTCAGAGCGTCGAGTAAGCATACCTGCTTCCAGCGTGAGAAGTTCATGAAAGAAGATGACGTCTACATACTGTGAGGATTGTGTTTCCAGACTACACTAGGATCATGTTGGTCTCGAGGGAATTAATGTTTGTCGGAGCTGATTCCGATAGTTCCCTCGGTAGGGTATCCTGGCATGGCGATTGGGTCGGAGGAGGAACATGAGACAGATTTACCCAAGTTCATGCCCTCCTTACGAGGTAAAACTCTACTCCTGCTCGTGTATCTTGCGATTGGGGTGTACAAAGTACAGGTAATACCGAGAGATTCTAATGTGTTCTATCAACTAGCCCGGCCCCGACTTATATAAGATACCGGGGTCCCTAGGGTTACACAACCTAGTCAACTACTTTGGTGGAGGGGAGTCCTCAACGACAAGCCTTCTCGAGTCTTCCTTCTACAGGGTCCATGGACAGGCTGATGGCCCAGGGTGGAACCGACCTAGGGGGCCTTAGACCGGCCTACTTGGGCCGGCAACCGACAAGATGGGGCACCGTTGGACCCTAAAACCATCAATGTTCATCGAGGAACCCAAGGTGCAATTTGGCGTTCAAAATGAAGTGAATATCCTAAAACCACCACTATTGAGGCATGATTAGCCGTTTGCCACTGCAATTCGTTTCGTGGACCTTCGTTTTTTTTAAAAAAAAAATGCCATTCACATTGACCACTTGCAAAGCCCTCTTTGATGACGTTTCTCACTTATGGGAGCTGCCTGTCAGGCTGAGTTGGGAAAAGAAAAAAATATTACACAAGCATGCCTTGAAGAATGAGGAAGAACTAACATGTTTATTCATCGACAAATTTTGGTTTTTCTTATCATTGTGCTCTCGTATTGCTGGGAGTTGTTAACTTTATAGTATGTTTTTTTTTTCAATTGTTTGGATTGCTTACCACATGTGTTATGTGGCTGATAGCATCTGTAATTAGCTGATGTATATGTCTGTAGTTCCTCTATCTGAATTTCTTAAGCTTTTAACTATGATAATAACTGAGTCCTAAGCTAAGAAATTTAAGGTTGGAGGTCTTCGGTACCAAATATTAACTCACTCCACTTCCTAAATCTTACCGAATGAAGTGTAGTACCTGGCGAATATGTTTTTAGTGGCTGTCGTGTCAACGCTGTTACTGAACGCTCAAGCATAGTTATTCCTCTTTCAAAGCTATAATGATATGATGCAACAGCCGATGAAAGCTACATTGTCCTTACAAGGAAGGAAAATCTTTTGTCGAAGTCTTCCTCACGCGATCAAATGTAAAGAAAAAAAATATTGCAAGGGAAATGTAGTTACTTGTTAAATCAGCAGAATTGGCCATTTTGCAAAACTTAGCTGCCAATTCGTTTTCAATACAGAAAAGAGATGATTGTTTGCGGTGAGAAGTACAATTTTGCAAATACATTCCCCTTGTTTAGCAGGCTTTCGTTGCCCCCAAAATGGTGAGTTATATCGCACACCCTACCTTCTGTACATCACACCAGCCAAAAGTTATTTACTCACCCCAGCCAACCCAAACAGAAAGACCCTAGTACGGTTAGCGCAAAACAAGAGATCTCTACTAACCTAGAGATATATATACGCCCCAGCTGATTCAAATGTTACAGTGTTGTCCACACCCAGCTATCTTGGAACTCTCGGAGGCTTGCCCGAGGCGCCTGTATCGCAAGGCTCAGCTGTCGAATGCTGTTGCTCCTCCAGGAAACCATACACCCGCGAGCGGAACTTCTGGGCCAAATCGGCGAGATCATTCGCCATCTGAGGGTTTAGCTGCCTCAAGGGGTACTTGCTCCTCTGGGGCAGCCGGTTCGCGATGTCGATTGTCAACCCCGCGCACCGCTTGCTCCCCATCAGCACCTCCAGGGTTGGCTTTGAAAACATGGCGTGCGAGGCTAGTCGGTTTAGAAGGATCAGAACTTCTCTCATCAGCAAATACCTGCGTTGAAAAATTATTATTTGCATCAAATGATGCAAATAGGGAAGCACAGGAAACTCTCATGTTTACGTTGTTCAAGAACACAAAAGCATGTAATCTATGATAAAATTACAGATTATTATCTTGCAACAACTGTTCAGATTTGCCATACAGCCCACACTTTATGTGCTTGAACAGTTGGGCAAAGCAATATACAACTAATCTTCAGGTGGGCTCAAGCTCCCTAACAAAGAAATACAACTATGCATCCAAACTTCAATGAATTATTCCTTATAGTAATGTATCTTAGGACAATAAGTTAGCCTCCTGATCTATTATTTGTGCAACTATTTTACAACATTTTAAAAATACTGAATGAACAAAAAGGTACTCCTTTCCGTCCCATAATATAAGATGTTATTACATCCAATATGGCGAATGATATGATGGGAACAAAGGGAGTAGCTTCAAAGTTGATGGTCAACTCAAGAATAACATCTTATATTATGGGACAGAGGGAGTAGCTTCAAAGTTGCCAGTAAATAGCACATACTCCCTCCATTCCGTATTACTTGTCGTAGGTATGGATGTATCTAGATGTATTTTAGTTCTAGATACATCCATTTCTGCGACGAGTAATTTGGAACGGAGGGAGTACATTCATGCTTAGATCCAACAAACTGAGGGAAAAAAAATGCTCAGTTCAGGATGGAGAAGTTTGAAGAATACCTTTCATTCAATAGCTCATGTACCTCGGTTGAAAAATCAACTTTGCATTCCATCTGTGAAGCAAGGACTTCCATGGTCAACTCAAGAAAACTAGCACCGTGGGCAGTCAATGAACCAAGAAGCACTTCATATCCCAATTTGCCACTAGAAGCTATGTACGCTAATAGATTCACAACTAGCCGACAAAGCTTGAGCTCCTGAAAAACATCAGCTTTCTTTAGTTGATAATAAAATTTGGAAATACAAATGCTACACTATTTAGCTATGATGAACTTCTATTGTTGCAATCAAAGCTTAAAACTTTGGAGGAAATATTATGCTCATGCAGCAATGTTTTTAGCATGGCAGGGGAAAGAACCCATTACTCTCTTTTTAGGGTGCATTTGATTGAGGGGAGCCAGAGATATCCACTTTTTGGGTGCCGCCGACTGTTTGGATATCTGCTGGATGAGGGCAACCACCCTTTGCTTGCACGGGTCCCGTGAGTGCAGGTGAGGGTGTACCCCCAAGGCCCGTCTGAAGTGCCCCGCCCCCCCTCGTAAAAAGAACTGCATCCTAGTGCTTGAACTACTGTACATTCAGTCACGTGAATTGCTTGTATAACATGGGCTAATCTCACCACATCTTCACAATAGGTCATCACAACCCAATGTTTATCCACATCCGTCCGACCAAACAAAAAAATGGCTCATCCCCCTGACCCAACCGAACAAAAAAGGGACATCGTCATCCACGTAGACTTGGATATCCCCAACTCAACCTGGGAATGGGGCGGCTCGTTTGGGTATTTCCGTGCGGGATGCTGATTGGTTTCACTCTGGTTGGGCTATGATGGACAGAAAACGCTAAATGGATGGGGCGGTGCGGGTGTAGCACAAAAGTGGTCTGGATTGGGGTGGTGCGGGCAGGGTCCGAATGGAGAGGCCATGGGTTTGACCCACATGAGTACAGCCGCTCCAGGCCAATAGCCACCAGCCGCAGACTCTCTACTTCTATGGGGTTTCCATGACTGCCGCTATGCACCTCCGCCGCTGCCATCATAACGTGATGCCGCCAGCATCGTCCTCCATGCACCCCGCCGGCACCGCTTCAAGTTCTCACTCTCCGCCATTGATTCGAGCGGCGTGACATGCCAAGCCATCACATGAGAAACGGCCGAATCAAGAGCTGGCAATCCATGCGAACACCACACCGGTTTCTTGACGTTTGCAACCACGGCCACACCAAGAGGTGGATGGAGCTGAGAAACTTCAGTTCCATACGGCACGACCATACCAAGACATCGTGCAGATTGGATAGCTTCAACCACGGGCTTGAATGGTTTGAGGAATCGGGTTCAACCGAAAAGTTTGGAACAGTTTGGTGTGGGTTGAATGGAAGTTTCCCATGGTCTGATGTGGGTTGGATTCTGCAAATTGTTCTGCAGACTGGTTTGACTTGGATCTTTGACTTTGTGTGAGTGCATTGGCTTGGATTCGGTGTGGGTTTCAAACAATTCCCAGGCTGATCCCCAACCCATCCCTCTTTGACCTCAAACAGAACACACCCTTAAATCAAAGGTTCCAACCTATAAATGCTACAGACAATAAGTTAAAGCTAAATATGTTTATGCAGAGTCCTGACTGAATCACTAAAGAACAAATGAACATACCAGAGAAGTTGTTGCTTCACAAGTCAAACATTCAGACAAGTCCTTAAGAACTGAGTTTATAGCTTGTTGTGGTTCGTTTTCACATCCAACAGTTTCCATCAGTTCAGAACCATCTTTACCTCCACTGCAAAGCATCTTCAGCATCACAGGGCCTAACAGCAAGGCAGAAACAGGTATTAGTTTGCAGTTACTGGGCACAGGGAAATCAAAATAACAGCAACAAAAAATGTTTGTGTGTCCCAGTACATCTAGTATACCAAGAGGAACGAACATGGCCAAAATAGCATTTCTTTTTGGAGCACGTGTTTTTTTAACAGAGTGAACAGTTAGCAGAAAATATCTGTAACTTGGAGAATTGTATAGAATCCTTGCGAACACCATATTTACGTTTAAAGGTCCGTGCATTGTCATACATAGGCAATTATTTTTAATATGCAAAATGAACCCACAGTTTTAGGCTTTTAACACCACGACAGCATAAGTCCACAACAGAATACCTCCAGAAGACCACGATATGACTCGACGCAAGTTTCTCCATGACCAAAAGTTATACATGACAGTAGACCATCGATAAATACAATTTACATTACAACTTGAGCACTGCATCAGTTTTTTTCAAATAAAATGGAAGAACTATATGATGCTAAGTTGCAATAGAGATACAGCAACCAACTTAATTTATGAGAGATGTCACACGCAATTATGTACACGATGTGTGTTTGGAATAAGCCAGTTAGGCAGCAGAAAGTTCAGGAAATTGACGAGGGTCCAAAACACTTCTATCATGCATTTAATACAAGTTTGTGATTGTCCAAGCATTTATGTAATTATTTCCCCCTAAAATAGCTAGCAAATTCAAGGGATATGGTGTCAGGCAACTAAATATTCTGCAGAAGGCACAGTGGAGCATTCAACTGACAAGAATAGTGCTCCATATGCAACATATTATGTTCTTAAATATGGAAGATAGAATATCTAAGCACAAGAACTTACAGTTCAAAAGCAAGAAAAGTAGATGCACCGAATGCTTCTTTACGAGCAATGCATTCTCTTTCTGCAGCAACTGATGCAAGCTTTCCATTACAGAAATAAATCCAAATCTGAAAGTAGCAGCATAGTATATTAGGCATCAGCATTGGTAATTTCAACCAATTTAAGAAAAATAAAGATTCTTCACATGTTTGCTTACTTTTCACGCTCCCCTTTGGAACCACTGGTCCTTACAATGAGAATCATTATGGATAATGCATCAACACGAATACCCTCTTCCGAATATTTTAGCGCAATTTGTAGCACTCCAGTGAAGAATGGAGTCCAGAATGTACAAGGAAGAAACATATTTCCAATGTGAAGTCCATCTTCCTCTTGGTCAGGCGTATTCAGCAAAGCAGAACTGTGTTCTTGATTGTTCCTCTCCATTTCCATGTTATTGTCAACATACGTCTCAATAGAAACATTGTTCCTGAGGTTACACTGAGGAAAATCGTATTAAAGTTCATAAGCATTACAGCCTACCATTATAAAGAAGTGAAATAAAGTAATCATACAATCTGCAGTTGTTACTTTATTAGTGCCTATTTTCAAAAACTGCACTTGGTAGAATCTATAAATAGGAAAATATCCAGGGAAACAACCCTTTTGCTGAAAACTCTGCAGAAACCATGTGTACAAGTTTTAGAAGGAAAAAAAACTAAGAAGTTCCATATGTAGATGAGTTTTTTTTTTGACACTTTAGGTGAGGTGAAGTCATATAAACCTGAAACTTTTCAAGTTCAAACTGATTTGCATTTGAAAGCTAGAAAAAATAAGTCAGCATCGAGTAGTGTTCATTTTACATTTGAAAGCTAGTTCCCAAATGCGCTGGAGAACAACGTATCTTGGTCCTGGATGACACTTTCTCCATTTCGTTGATATTGATAACAAAGTATCTTGACCTTGTTTCTTTTTCTTGTCATTTGACTTCATGGAATGGAGTTCTTCTCATGATAGTCACACAAGAGAAAGGAACAAATGAAGCAAATGATTGACCTATCATATATGATCCAAAGAAAACCTTCAAACTAGTAGGTTCGGGCTGAAGCAGTGGAAGAAGAGCAGGAAGTGTACTCCTCCTGGGACTTGGACTCGCATAACTACTAGCAAACATACCTATTATCGACGGAGTATTAACCTTAGCAGCGCAAAACCGGTGTTGGACGGTGGACTACTTCATGAAACGAGGGCTGGATCATCCTGAGACACGCCTCCTTTGTGACCAGGAAGGACAAACAATTTTGCACCTGCTGTCAGAATGCACCTTCACCCAGCAGGTCTGGCATTTAGCTTTGGCCAGACATGGACTTCATGGCATGACTCTCCACCCGGTGCGGTGATTGGTTTTTTGAGTGGTTCTGAGTGCGGCAGAGTGCGCTGGTCATGACAAGCTGAAGGCACTTGGCCACTCAACGTCTTCATGATTTGAAGGCTCTGGAGAATGCACAATTCCTGCATGCTCGACAAAGTATTGTCATGCTACCAGGAGCAGGTAGACTCCATTTGGGTGGAAGGAGGGCCATGGAAATTGGCAGGCGCAGAGATACTGAGAAGGGCACCCCTGCTCACGATACCCCCTGGTGTCTCTTAGGTCTGGGCCATAGCTGTAGCTCTAGCTGTAGTTCTGTTCCTTAGGATATATTTTTCTTTGCTTTTGCTGTTTTCTTTAGGTAGGCCTACATGTTTTCGTTTCTGGTTGGGTTTTCTTTTGGTGTTCAGCTGTCATTTGTGTCATTTTGATGCCTTCTTTCTATAGTTGTTAATGTGTTACTATGGCTACTGGTTAACATTATCTAGGTTGAACATTTGACAACCCAAAAGGCATCCTTGCCCCTCACACAAAAGCAAAGAAAAGGCCACTGGATCATTAGAGAAAGATAACATTGATACTGAATATGGTAAAAATGGCTGTTCTGCAGTTCCCTTGTCTTAATTATTATTTTCTTTTAACATTTGTTTAGTCTTCCAAAGATACAGACAAATTGCTAACCACATAACAGCCATCCTGGGAATCCTGGCAACAAGAAATGTATTCAATGAAGTAAGGCATACCTTTGGTTAGACCTGGTTCCATGAGTGAGCAAGTTCTGCAAGATGCTATGCAATATCCGCAGCACTCTACCAACAACAACAGCCTGAAAAGAAAGGGAACAGGTAAATACATGGATAAACCAGCTGGCCAGTTGAAGTCCAAAAGTCGTAACTAAAAAAATGATTGCTTCACTTCGACATACATAGCAAAAGCTAAGAGGGTCTATTGACTATGCACTACAGAAGAGAAAACAATCATGATGTGTCATAGTTACCATTCTTCAAATCAGTAGAAACTGTATATCCAATCGAACAGACTCTACCTACAGATGCGTAGTTGCATAAGCAATCTATATAGCTATTAACACTAGCATTTTCCAGAGCCTACATAATGTCAACTGGTCAGCCTTTTATTCTTCAACTAAGCAACAAGCAAGCTAAGAGGAATAGAGGTGCTCAGAACTTATGTTCTTGGCTGGCTAGGATTTTTACACCCAAAACATGGCTGGAAATTGGTCAAAGGTAACCCTGTGTTCATTGGTAATTACAGAAAATCAATCATTTTCCTCCCCCAAAGGAATTACAAACAACACAGAGAACACCATTTTGCAATCATTCAAGTCGAATTAATCAACTATGTTAAAAATCATTAATAACCTAATTAGTACTCCCTCCGTCCCAAAGTAATTGTCATTGATTTAGTACAAAGTTGTATCAACTTTGTACTAAATCAGCGACACTTTGGGACGGAGGAGGTATTAGCTTATATGGAGTGCTTAGAGCTATTTCTTTTCCGATGCCAGTGAAGAAGCACAACAGATAGTCACACAAACAACAATGAAATGACTAAGTAAGCAAGCGTTGCTATGGAGATAAAGCAGGATAGTTGGTTCTCACATTACCGACAACACACAGATTTAGCAATGCTTCAAGAAGCGTCTGTATAGGTATGGTGTCACTATTCATCTGCAGAAACAAAATAAACCAGTTGGACATATGAGATGTTATTTAAAAAAAATACTCCCTTCATTACAGAATGTACCACGTAGTTGTCTTGGCTCTAAGTACTATATTCAGTGCATGCATGGAGGAATAAAACATAAAGCTGGATATTTGCTAGGTATATGGGGTATTGGGGGACAACACACTTATTTTGCATTGGGCTGTGAACAAAAACAATACAAAACTACCTTTTTTCAGAGGAACTAACTGGATTAGAAGGCAATATAGAAAGACAAGCTAACAGTAGCATTTTAGCTGTGAGAAGAAATAGCAACCTGTATTCCTATGAGGTCATAGGACGGTACATATGCACGTACAGGTGTGGTGGAAATCCCTTATACAACGAAGATGCTACACAACTAACGTAAAACAATTATACATGTGTCTAACACTAGCTACAGCATAAACAGAAAATGGGTGAGTGCGGTGTTCCCAATATAAATGGTGCATTATTCTGGTGGAAACAAATTGTGTATCACTCTGTCCTATCGCAAGGCAAATAAATTGTAAGCATTGTATAACAGATTTTAGCATTGAAAATAAAGTTGAAAAGCAAAGTAGAGTTCCAATCTTGAATGCATACTTAGTGCGAGCTGCAACAGAGAAAAAGGAATTGAAAGTTTTGTTTTTACATGACCATCACCTTGACAATAGTATCATATACTTCCGAAATAGCATTATTCATGGAGGAGCTCGCTTCAGTAGAGGTTTCACACTTGTCTGGCAATCTCGCAGATTGGAAAAGTGTCAACATTTCTTCTGAGCAAGAAGCAAGGATCTTCGAGATCAAACTCCTCCCTAACATACTGTTAGCTGGCCTGCCCCAGATTGCACATAGGTTGCTAGAGATGTTATTCATTAATACTTTCTTGCGCTCAAGATGTCCACTGCTCAGTGGAAGATCTGTTTGGACTCCTTTAGTCTTAATGTCCTTAGATTTGTTCCTTTCTAATTCAGCGTGGGCGCTTTCCTACCATTGACAGCAGAACTGATCATTAATGAATTTTTTTTCGACAATATAATAAAGAACAATACAAATAAGCTAGGCATAGTACCTCCAAAGATACTCTCTTCGTGGATGTCCAACAAGAACCTCTGGCATGCAAAGCCTCATTTGCAGGGGTATGACAAGGCTGATCAATATCCATCTCCTTGCTAGAAATATCTCTGCTACACCAAAAAAAATAAAATCTAATGTTAATAGCATCAAGCATGCACCCAAATGCAGTATGGATGTCATGTGAACCAAGTACAGTTTCAAAAAAGCATTCACTACCATCGAAGCTGGTTCAAGGCCAGTTAGTTATATTTACAGAATGTCATGTGAACCAAGTACAGTTTCAAAAAAGCATTCCCTACCATCGAAGCTGGTTCAAGGCCAGTTAGTTATATTTACAGAAGTTCACACAGAAAACATGTGTTACATCAGTTGAAGAGAATAGTACTTACACATTTGCCTTCTTAAGATTATGAATCTCTGCTTCTTTGGCCTCGATTTCAAGGTCTTTCTCTTTCATGCCTTTCTTCAGCTCAACGTGCTCGTTTTTCTGCATGATTGATTTGCAAGTAAATATGCGAGTCAAATTCAACACTAGCCTAGCTGCCATGAACTTGCAGCAGTCCACATCCCAGGGTAGGATCAAACAGGATCAAAACGCACCAAGCTCGAATCAGTTACAACACAGCATGGGCATTGATGAATGGTAAAACTAGTACTGCTACTATATGAACCAATAACAATAAGCTGGCAGTGAGATGCGCACCAAGTCATTCATCTGCTTCAAGGTACGCTCCAGCTCCCTCTGCAACATCCAGTGGGATCACAAGCATTGTCAGATCACAAAAAGGCAGCGCAGTGATGAAAGCACTATGTATGGCTGTCTCACCCTGAGCTCCTCGGCCGACTTGCTCTCTTTCTCCTTGGCCGCCCTAGGGAGCCTCCCCCTGGGCGGCACGGCCTTGACGCGGTCACCATGGGCCTGGGTCGGCGCCCTGGCATCCCTCTCCCTTGGCGCGCCCCTGGGCCGGTCGGGTCCCGCCGCCCCTGTGATCTGGCAGTCGCTGTCCTCGGCCGCCGCCGACGAGGAGGGGCGCTGGGAGAACTCCCGCGGAGGAGAGAAGCCGCCGCCGCAGCCGCTGTCCGGGACGCGCTGGGAGAGCTCCCTGGGAGGCGAGAAGTGGACGGGCGCGCGGGGCGCGGAGGCGGGGACGTGGGAGGGGTGCGCGAAGGGGGAGGCGGCGGCGGCAGGCTGGTAGAAGGGAGAAGCGGGTGCGGCGAATGCATTTGGCGCGGCGGCGGCGCGGGGGAGGGGAGCGGCGGCAGATGCGGCGGAGGACCAAGGAGGGTACGAGGCGGCCGGGACGCGGGGGAGGGGAGCGGCAAACGCGGCGGAGGGGGGAGGAGGGCACGAAGCGGCGGAGGGCGGCGCGTAGTGCTGGGTGGCGGTGGCCGGGTCGGGAGCGGGGGTGGCGGTGCTAGGGTTGCGGGAGGCGGAGTTCTCCTCGGCCTCGCGGCAGATGTTGTCGAGGGACTGCTGGTTCGCCTCCCACCAACCGTCGTCGAAGATGTCGCCGCCGCCGTCGCCGTCCATCCCCGCGGGCGCCTCGACTCGCCTCGCCTCCCCTCGCGGCGGCGGAAGGAAGCGGCAGGCGAGGGTGGTGGGGGGTGGGGGCTGGACACTGGGGTTTGGGAGGCAGATGACGCGCCCTCCTGGGGTTTTCGGTCGCGTGCTATATATGTCTACGTCTCCCACACACAAAATGAGGGAAACACTCTCTCAACAGGCAAATTCGCCCAACGAATCCACGAACCTTCTTTCCAAATCAGGGTGCAAACGCAGACGTTCACATACGCGTACATACACTCACCCCTACAACGCACGCCGTATCCATATGAGCAGGAGCATACACGAAGAGAAAAAAGGGAGCAGAAATTTGCGACGATTTTTCACGGTGAGAAGTGCACCCACAATGATCTCTCTTTTCAAGCACAAGCACAGGAGTGAGTTCCACAGGTAGCAGCGACAGCATCGCCATTGTCAGGTCGATAAGAGGCAGAAAAAAAGGAAGAATCATCTGATTGTGTGTGTGTGTGGCAGATCGGGGTCGCCAAGTTTGTTTGTTACAAGAATCATCAATCATCACGAGCTATGTAAGTAGAGTGGTAGAGGCCGCATGCGTCATCAGTCAGGGCTCCTTCTGGTGGCTGCCGCCGTTGGTGTCGCCCTGTTCGTTCATGTCGGGGACCGAGTCGCCGCCGCCAGTCTCCCCTAGCTTCGCCTGCAGCAGGTGCCAACACCACCGTTTAGTCAAGCTCCCTTCATCTTTTTATCAAGGTATTATTACAACACATGATCAGGGTGGCAGGGACTGCGTGAGGTTTATTTAGCTACCTTGAGAGAGGTGTTCTTCGAAAGGAGCTCCTCGTATTCCTTTTTGATCCGGTCGAGCTCGATCCTGAGGGACGAGTTCTCTGACTTCAAAGCCTCAGCCCGCTGCCCGAGCTCTTCACACTCGGCCTGAAAATACCATGTTTTTTTTATAAAAAAAAGCAACTGGCGATTCCATGTGTACAGCTAGTATGGCATCGGTTTTACATCATACCTGCTTGCGCAGCCGGGACCTTCGTGCGGATTCCCGGTTGGACAGCTTCCTCTTCTGCTTCTTCAGTTCCCTTTCATCCTGAATATTTATTGCCAAGAATACAATTGTTATTACCTGTCCTACATTGATACATGGAGAGAATGGCGGAATGCTATAAAAATTAACTCCAAAGGATGGTATCATTCACACATGGTAGGATCGGCTATAGCTTTCCTATCAACCTCAGTTCTGAACTGAATGGGGAAAAAAAGGTCCACCAGAAGGTTTTGTTCAGTGGACTGTAGATATGTTCTGGTATAACTGTCTTGTCAAGAACTACACTTGGGCACAATAATTAACACATCAAACTGGTTTCACATTGAACAACGAAAAGATATCTCCAAATACAGCCGAAGTTCAAAAATGAAACAAAATGCCATCAAAAGGTTTGGCTTGGTGGGTGGCAGTAACATAATGTATGACTAAAAACTAAAGTATAAGTAGCACGGTTGCATAGCAACTTTGGTTCAGTGGACTCTAGCAGTGCAAATGTATGGTCAAGCACTACACAGACAGAAATGATTACATACCAAACTAGAAGCCCTCCCTTCTCGGAGAAAAACATTCTGGTAACATAGCAGGACATGCCAGTCTTCAAAGGTAAGATCTTAGTCTAACGTTTGTGCAGAAAGTAAGGCGAGACAGAGCATGTGCCAAGGACTTTACCCATTGCTCTCCTCGAGCTGAACCAGACGGTGCTTTGCCGCGCATTGCAGGAACAGGTGAAGAGCCAGTTGCACCCCAGTAGTCCATCCCTATGTTCAAGTTTGTCGCAGGACCAGCAACTCCTCCTATCACTGCACCTGATTGTACTGGAACCAACGGCATGGGTTTATTAAATGTTCCATGCGATGATGAATGAGATACGCCATTCTGAGCACTGCCTGCATCACCGAATGTACCCTCCATCTTATGCAAAGAAATGTGCAAGTCCACTTTATCTATCATAAAACTATAAATAAGCCCTCAAATGCCTACCATTTTCATTTACATCATTCTCCTTTGAATGTGAATCCTGTTGCAACAAAATTAGTCCACAAGTCAAGAGAAAGTTGAAACTTAAACCAAATAAAAGATATGATGTGCAGAGTAGTATCAAAATATCAAACTCACGTTTTGAGAATTGGCATCACTTCCTTCACTCTCACTATCACTTCCGCTTTCACTGCAGGTTGAAGGTACCCTATAATTAGTTGTTCTGGAACTAAAGAAACTTGTAATTACCACACATTGCTAACAAAACCTGTTGGACGTAACCCCATTGGCAGATGGACCAGATGTTTTGCCAGGCTCATTTTTCCCTGAAATTATGAACAGAGATCAAAACCTGATTCCCAAGCTTAAAATAACCTTAACACTGATCTTGGACAAGACTTACCATTTGTTTCTGCAGCACCTGGTGCAGCTCCCTGAGCTCCCTGAAAGACATGTCAAAATTTGCATGAACTAGTGACAATCAGAAGAAAAAGAAGAACCAAAGAGATTATTACTTACAGCAGGTTCAAGATTTCCATTTGTTTGCATAGGATAATGAAATGGATGCACACCCTGTACAAGTAATTATTGATTCGTACGAGCATGTCAGTAAAATTGGATGCATATGGTGTGCGAATAGGAAGATAGCTTTGTAGATTACACTTGTCAGGTACAAAAGTTCATACAGGAGTAGTCGGGTGGGCATATACTGTTCCTGGTGGATACATCATATAGGGGGGTGGTGGTGTCCCGTAAGGTGGCACCATGTGCTGCAATTAACAGGTCCATATTTTTAGGTTTACATACAAAAAGCACATGCCTACATATAAACATGATTTTACTGTTAATGCAAACCGCCACCTGCCTAACTTTCACCCCTTTCTTCCTCTTACAGAATTCTTTATCGCTAAGTAAATAATATTGGGGAGACCTTTTTTAATAATATCGAGAAGAGAAACACATGTAATAAGAACTATAAATGGTCCATCAACAAAGCAGGAAAAATCCCATATTCAAGCTGAGGCAGACATCAACTGAGGTAGGATCAGATGATCAGTCCCTAATAATAGAGACCAAGATTTCAAACAGCACAAATTCATACTTTGGCGGTCTTGCTCTAAGCTGAACAGGGATTTATGAGGAAAAGGGACAAAGTTTCCTATAGAGGGCACCTGAGCTCCCCACATGTATGGATGAGCCTGGCCTGCAGCAACAGGAGGGGGGAAAAACCCATGTGGTGGCATCGCTGGGTAGCCCTGCCAAGATTTACAAGATAATAAAGTCAAAGACAACACTAAATAACATAATTAATTCAGTAAAATAAAAGCACATCCATCTCATTGGTAAAAAAAATCATAGAATAACCTGAAAGCCGGGCCATTCAGGGTAAACTGGAGCTGTAGTGCCAGAGGTAGTAGCTGGAGGTTGCTCCTGAGAATAGGAAAGTAAGAAACCAAAATGGGATTAGTAAAAAGAGAATGTTTATGACAACAGAAACAGGGAATTTGTATTTTGATCCAGCAAGGTATTTCCTTCCGTCAGCATAAGGAAACTAGCGTAGGTAACTAGAACTGAAGTACCCAAAATATCTTTCAGTAATGCAGTCCATGCTGTTAAATGTTGGTTGAAAATAATGGCGATTAGACTGACAAGCTGTGGGATCGAGTTTTAACAAACACCTCTATTTTGTTAGAGCTCTATAAGTCAAAATTTTATCACGTAACTAGAATTTTTGGCGCTCCCGTACAGGCCATTAAACGCAAAACCCACCGCAAAATTCCTGCCAGAATGAACTAGTCAAACTAAACAGTACCATTTGCAGCATCAATTCCATTTTATTCCCTTGGAAAACTCCAATTCTTTTATAACCCTAACCTTAGCTCCATTAATCATCTATCTCCTTGCCATGTGGGCCATGCCTGTCAGTTTTTGTGGTTAGTTCCATGAAAGAGAGAATTTGTGTGGTAAAGGTTGGGGTATTGCGTGACTGGTGCCCCAGATTGGGTTCCTTGGTAGTTACTAAAAAGGTAAGAGGTCTATCAGTGCCACTGCTGAACAGATCTATGCACTTCAATTACAAAAACAAGATTTGCAAGGCATCAACGTTCTTGAGCCAGCCAAACCATGATAATCTGAGTAGTAAAGAAATGTGCACTTCTTCTGCTATAATTTTTTAATATACAATACTTACACAAAGTATCCTCTAATTTGGGTGTAAAACAAAGTTACTGTCGTCTTAATAATCATCATTCTAAGTACCATTAGGTGCTTGAGACACATCCAAACTATATACACAGAAACACGGGAAGGAGCACGAAAAAAAACAATCAATTTATCTTTTCGAGCAAATGGTCAGACCAAACTAAGCACCACAAGACAATCCATTCATTCGAAAAGATGAAGATGCGGCGCAATCAGGCACCTGTTCTGGTGGCTTCGAAGCCTTAGGCGGCGTGCTAGGATCGTTGCTCCCCATCGGATTAACCAGCAGAGCTTCCGGACGACCAGCTCCACCAATCACTCCATATCAAAACCAGTACACCGACAACTCTGGGTGGCAGGAAGACCTAGAGCTGCAACAGAAAGGAAATCATACATTGTAGCAGCAAGTAAAGAGCAAGTTTTATCATGATAGGAGCGAAAGGTTCGAGAATTTCGCAGGCAGGGCAAGATTCCACTGGCCAATCGAGCAGTAAGCTAGAGCGATAACAAGGAAATCACACTGAAACTCAAGAGAGAACTCCAAGGCGCATTACGCAACACCTCAAGGATCCACACCAGCTAAAAATTCTGACGAACCGCCGAACCCTATCTAACTAACCCTAGCCGATTCGGACGCAGAGCCGGAGCCATGTCCATCCGGCGCACGGTTCCAAACCCCCCAGAGATCAGAAATCCGCGGGTCCCTCGTCCAATGCGAGTGATGCGCCACGTAACCCTTCCGAGTGTTTCAAAATTTACCAGCAGGCCTCACCGGGCTCGGGCTTGGGGCGCGAGCGGCTCGCCGGAGATTCGAGGGCCGGCGCGACGCGACGCCGGCGAGGGCACGGCCACCCACACGAGCAGAGGAGCGGCCCTCGCCGAGACCAGCAAATGCGCGGCGGCGGGGGAGAGAGGGGTGGGGGGGGGGGGGTGGAGGAGGGATTGGGAGGGAGGGAGGGAGGGATCGAGGAAGAAGAGATGGAAGCTCCGCGGGGGGCGACTGCGTGGACCGGGTTCACGGCGGACGGCGGGCAGGAGGACGCGGGGACGGGCCGCTGGCGCGCGGGGCCCGCGGTCCAGGCGGGCGGTGATTGGTGGGCCGGGTCCACGGGCGGATATGGCGTGAGCAAGAGCAGCAACTGGCTGGGTAGATGGATGGATAGGCCGGGAGTGGCCCACTTGGATGGATGCTGCGGCGGCAACAACCGTCGCCGGCGCCATGCTGGCCTGCCCATATCCTCTCCCTCACTCTCTTTCTCTCAACTAGGAGTAATTAATCATTTCTTTGTGATGAATTGTGAGGCCATGTCATATCAATTATGAATCCTTAATAATGCAAAAGGATGGATATAAAACTATTTTCTAAAAGCAACTTGCGGAATGGGCGAGGGTTCTAAGAGTGTGGAACCCGAAGGAAAAAAAAGGAAGTATGACTGCGGTGTCACGGATTGTCGAATCTTATAATCAAAGCACGTGGGTGGGATTTTGCGAAATTATCGCCCCGGCGGCAGACAGCAGTGGATATATGAAAGTTATGTCCTGGTCGGGTTGTCAAGAAATCAGGGTTTAAGGTTTAGGAGGATTATATTTCACATGAGTTTTTCCACTGTGAAGGGATGGAGATAAATTTAGATTTTTATAAGAGCAACTTGTTGAATGAGTGAGGGTCCTAAGAGTGTGGAACAAAGCAAAGAAAAAAGGATGTATGATTGCGGTGTCATGGTTTGTTGGACCTTAAATAGAGGAATTCACAAAATCACTGCTACTTAAGGTCGCATCCATCACACCCCTTTATTCTTAAGGATCATTGCACTGGCGACGATGAATGCATGAAAGCAATGCAGGGGTCTCGATGAATCAGGGTTTAAGGTCTAGGATTATATTGATAGGATTTTGTTGTTGTTGACTAAAACTCATTGGAAAGACCCTTCTTTTGCTGTTTCTACTGTACAATCAAAACAAACAATGCTTCAAGCTCAGGGATGTATAAAATTCAAATCAACATCACATTACAGTCCCATCAGTGAAATCAAATAACAGTGCGACAAAAGAAAGCTTTGTGGTCGTAGGTAGTGGCAGTCTATGTTGTAAATACGATTATCGCACAAAGTTGATCACGTAAACAAAATCATCATAAATTCATAATCCACCATTACGGATCCTAGATGGCAAAAAAATAAATAGACCGAGAACAGCAGGCAAGAAAAGGGATCTCGCACAAAGTCATCAGCCCTTCAGTTCAAGGGTTTAGTTGGTTGCTCTATTTTGAAAGTACACGTCCCCCCCTTTAATAATTCAGCTTTGTCTGCTTTCCTCTCACTGCTCAACAATGTACAGCTACTAATAGTGGTACAAGGGATCTGATCAGCCATGAAACCAGGCCTGATCCCAACACACTCAACTGAGAATGGTCCAAACCAGATCCACTCCTCGGAGGCTCCAGACGGTGAGGGGCACAAGGTAAAGCTCCTTTGCTCCTTGGGCCGGAGGGGGAGTGGATGACAGTTCTCGAGGCGGCAGCCGAAGGCACGCTACAACCCAGGCTTGCGTTTACACCTTCACACCCACTGGAGCTGCCCTTGGTGCTCCACGCAATGGCGGATGTCGCCGTCGACGGCGATCGTTTGCTTCCTCATCGCTAGAGCGGTTGGTCTCGTGTTGTATTTCACCTGGAACCTTCCAGCTGGGCTCGCGTCGTTGTTGTTCGAGCTTTCGGGGAGGACCTCGTCCAAGAACTCGTCGGCGACGTCGCCATCTTCGTCAATCCTTAACCTCCTTGTATACCACCGGAAGCCCTGGTTGGATGAAGATATGGCATGAATAAATTTGTATTCAAACAACACAATGGAAACAGCAAAATCTCAGGCAGTTTACAACAATCACAGGAATTTCACATTTTAGCCATGATACAAAAGAAACATTTTAATGTGTTGATAGCACAATCATCCAAAAAAAAAGAACAATTGATGGGTAACAACTGACATCCTGTATTGCATCACTAGAGGAAACAGTGATGTGTTTTGTCATTTGTTCGTCAAGAGTAGGCAAATAACACCAAATTTGGTAGCTACAGTGTACAGAAAAACCATGGGCTTGTACAACATACAGAATACTCCACATACACTCTTTTTAAGATCTTCCGACCCACCCATGAACCAACCCACAGAGCAAGCACTCACACATGCACGCACACAAAGCTAGTCTAGTGTCCTACAACAGATTTGGTGATCAGTAATCCCTGAATGCTATCTTCAAATTCCTGGCGTTCAATACCACAAATATTTTATGTAACTTGCAGAATAAGGTATATTAGAATAACTGTGGCCCTTGATCCAATGTCAGACCTGGGCAGATAACAAATTATTAAACCACATGTGTGGCCTTTATGCTTAAAATGGACATGATCACTTGAATGACATATGATGCATATCCAAACTCATATTTGTAGTAGTTATATCAACCATCAGTAATCGTAGCAGCAGCCAGATTTCCAAGTCCACATCAAACTTTGAAGAAGTGTCTAGGCACCACTCAGTGATGGATTTGGGAAATTCTGTACATTATGCATTTGTGTACACTCTAGTGCAAGAAGAGTGCACTCTCCAGGCTAACTCATATCCGCTATCCAACACCATAGACGATCACATAAATTATGCATAACAAAACGGTAATATCGTATTCACAGCAAAAAAACATTTTTAACAAAGAACAGGGGAACAGCTCTATTTGCACTAGGCACTGTAAGGTGCATCTCTATCCTGGGATTGCTGTAGCACATCACCAGTAACTGCTCAAGGATCAAACAAGGGGCGCTCCCAGACTAAACACTACCAAAATCAGAACCAAAAGGTCTAATTCCGCATAACACATTACACATCACATAATCCCAGAGTCAAATCCGATGATAGAGTAGGCTAAATGGTCATACCAGATCTAATCAGACTAAAAGGATTCACGTCCCGAAGTGACTCTTAAAAGAGAAATAGGACGACAACGTACTGAAGGACAACAACATACTGAATAGACAACTAAAATTGTGCTTTTGAGTTAAATAGACCATAATTGCATAAAAACTATCAACGCTCAGTATTTTTTTTAAACTAACATTGAATACCAAAAAACAAAAACGGGTAAACTCATCCTGAGTTAATTATCCCTTTTGGCCCTTGCCATTATCAAAAAAGTATTGGTGGAGTATCAATTGCACAATTCTTACAGGCACTAGAAAAACACCTAAACCAACAAGTCAACAGCGACCACCAGATGAGCAATTCCATTAGCTAGGACCTAGAGCTGGTAATTTTGAATCACTACTGAACTTGGATAAGTACCAAAAGCAAAAGGACTCGAATTCCAAAAAATGCTTAGCTAAGCTGACATCCAGACGCTCATCGAGCAGCCTATGGACAAAGATGCCCTGCAGATGTGTTGTTACTTACGCAGTACAAGCTTCCGTGGCAAGCTCAGTGACTTCTTGGCCATGATCTTAGGCCAGTGGTGGTGCCAATTCTTGCTAAACCAAGATGTGGTCCTGTTTCTAAGCAGGTGCTTATGGAGGCCAGCATGGGCATGGCATCAACACACCCCACTGAAGCAGTCACATCAAGCAGAAGCAGAAGTAAGGGTTTAGAAACAAGAGCAAGTCTGAGGAGCAGGAGTTACTTGCGTGCACATGTGTTCTTTAGGACGTGAAGCCAAAGCTTGGAATAAAAAGAGTTGTGCAGGCCTCATAGAAAATGTGGACTTCAATTTCAAGAGTCCATTGCCAACTTGGTCCATCACGGTGCTAGAACGCCGTATGAAGAATGCGGAGAACGTGGACAAGAATAAAAATAAGAAGGTTACCGCCAAGGGGAAGGCAACCACAACTACCTAATAGATGCCACTCAGTGCTTTGTGTCATTAGCATAGAATTTGTAGTGGTAGTCCTCGTCAATGGGTTGGTTTCTCGGGATTTCATTTAGTCATTGTGGGCAGTTAGATGATGCTAGTAGCCATGTTTCGTGGGCCTGCATGTATGGTGGGGTGGGGGATAAGGTGCACCTATACAATGGTCAATGGTGCTACGCTCGCAATGTGGCCAAGTAGGTGCGGCCGGCGCCTATTGTTTCTCTTTTGATTAGTAGTCTGCAAGCCATGTAAGTGGATGTGTTTGTAACAAAATTTAATCTTTACTTAATGAATGGACAGAGGTCCTGCTGGTATCTCTAAAACATGATAAAGTATGCCTACCAGATTAAAATAAGTATTAAACTAGAAAAAGAAACAGGCAATCAGATGAAACAAGTTAAGCTTGTAGAAGAGTGGCTACATAATTGATTAATAAACATGAGAATTAGAAGAGTGGCTACATAATTGATTAATAAACATGAGAATTAGAAGAGTGGCTACATAATTGATCAATAACCAAATGAATTTGTACTCTAAAGATATACACCTGCCTTAATATGTTCTAAACAATTGGTATCTCAAACTAAGTTTTGAAGTGATGAAGTCATATACTTCCTCATGCATCCGACCGATGGCACAATATCCTACCTTCTAATGGAAAATATCTCACTGTACACCCCATGCAAAGCATAATCTATCAGACACATTGTATGGCCCTAAATGAACAACATAAGTTTTAACACGAATTATCCACATTGCTTATTTTTTGGGTGAGCTCCTTTCCAAACCCTCCGCAACAGTCAGGTACAAAGTTCACCAATACATGGTAAAGCTCCCCTCTTCTGAGTGACTAGCAAAATATGTTAGCGTTATTTCTTAACCATTGCGGCTTCCCTCTATTGCAGTTGAAAAAGGCATCACTGTGCTAAACCGACTAGCTACGTTGCCCAAGTCATGACCAAGAAGGAAACATCTTTTGGCGGTGGACTAAATATGATCTTCACGAAGTTGCATAAGGAACATACACCCACACAACCTGAAACTGATGGGGGAAAAACTGCAGCACCAGGACCAGGAGCTAGTATCCATAGTCGCCTGCCAATACCAAATTCTAAAAACGTACAGCGCACTGCAATTGTCAGAACAGGAGAAAAGGAGAACAGACGCCCTAAAACCTAAAGTTTGCATAAGCACACAAAGCAAACCCACGTCATGCAGCTAAAAAGCAGTACAAAACTGGCACAGCCGTCAGCCAAGATTGGATTCGTCCAAGGCGCCGCCATCTAATCGCAGTATATGCGATGCTGTGACGGACAAGATCCTCAGAGCCCGAGATTCCCACCATCTGAGCTACTGCTCGAACTCATCAACACAGCAATTCAGCGAGCAATCATACATTTCAAGTAGAGTAGCAGTACAGTAGAAAGATTTTTTTTTTAAAGGTAAGAGCTCTACCAAGATCTCACTGAATACAAGACCTACGAGGAGCAGCGGAACTACTGGCAGCACAGACGTCACCGCGTAGTACAGGGGGGTTGCAATCCGACATACCTGGACGCCGCCGTCTCCAGCGGGGCAGGGGGCCAGCACGGGCCCGGCCGCCGGCCGGTCGACCGGCACGGGCACCTGGACGCTGAATCCGCGCCTAGTAGTGTGCCCGGAGGCGGCCGCCGCCGCGGCGGCAGCGGCCACCTTCTCGTGCGGGACGTCCCCGCCGCCGCCGCCGGCGTCGTGGTTGTGGTCGGCGTCGTCCCTGGAGCCGCCGAACATACCGGCGATCCGGCGGAAGAAGCCCATCGCCGGCAGGATCCCGCGGGAGAGAGGGGGGAGGGGGCGGTTGATCCGACGGCGGCCGGGTGCGAATGTCAATGGTCGGTGGGAGATGGGGATATGCCTCCTTCCTTTCGCTGCTTGGAGTTCTGGCCTGAGACTTTTCACTAGACGTGGGGAAGCAACTTCTCCTCTTCTGGTTCCATAAGTTCAGAATAAACATATTTTGCCAACTAACCCATGGTTAGATATAGTTGTGTTCCTAGCCTATTAGGGCGCGAATGTCACTTGCGTCTGTACTGATGTTAAAAAAAGAATAGACATATTTTTTTTTACTTTTATATATTTTGCATCTGGTCGATAAAATAATTCGCTATAAATCTGACATTTGATTTTTAAGAATGGCAAGCCTGACCCTGAAATGGCAAATCATGCTTGCTGAAGAAAACTGACATGCTCGTGCAACATAATTCACCATCCTGAACGTCAGATTTGATTTCGACATCAGATTTTCAACATTCCCATAAGATAAAACATTTTCCTGGTTTCTGTGGCTTGATTTTTTACCTCGATTTCTTATGGCTTGATTGTTTGCCTTCTTCCATCTTTCTCTTTTCATACTACTAATTTCTGCTACACATGTTTGGTTAGGTGGGAATCAGTGGTATGAAATGAAAGTTTGAGAAAACTTTCTCTCAAATTCATACTACTAATTTTCGCTACACACCAAGCATGGGTTAGGACTAATAATCGGCTTCTCAAGCCTAGACCCTGAATAAACTTCCACTTAAAAACTCAAAGTCTTGCTAGTTCTTTTCATCAGCTTAGAGCCTATTTAGTTCAGATGATTTTTATGAGAATTTTGAAGTACTCTATTGTTTTGCACTTTCTTCTAAGGAGTTGTGTGTGCGTGTGGAGGGGGCGGGGGCGAGGTGGCATAGGAGTAGAAAAAATATATATAGTGTCATTATTCAAAAATTGATCAACTTTTCCTTGGTTCAGGCAAAGGTAACCAAAAAAGTGCAATCCAATTGAGCAACTTTTTAGAAGTTGTACATGCGGTGAATCAGACAAATGTTTTTAGCGACATAATAACATCTTGATTACTTCATTTTTTTCGTTTTATAAGGCTTGGGTGTATTTTTAGATCATCATTTTAACCAACCAAAACAAATTATATGCCAGACAAAGAACATATATCATTGAATTCTTATTCAAACAAAGTTTCTCTTGGAATATTTTTTATGACATATAACTTGTATTGTTGGTCAAGTTGATGGTCGAGAAATATGTGTGAGCCTTCTAAACTGTAAGTAAGGGAGTATGCCTTTGGAGGCGGTTAAGTTCAATTTGATTGTGTTTATTAGAATTTATGTGATTTTGAATTGCTATCAATCAAGCACCTAAGTTTACAAAATTCATGTGTCTTTTTAATTCATCTATTTTGTGCATGCATTTTTTCAATCATATCTTATGTCTTTTGTTGATAGTTTTAAATAGCCCGCTATAGCACGCTTTAGCATTTAGAAGAGGTCCTGCGCTAAGGGTCTTTTGTCCAAACACATGAGCAAACATTTTAAATAGCTCATTGTAGCACCGCTATAGCACGCTATAGCATTTAGAAGAGGTCCGCCGCTAAGAAGCTTAGCGCACTATTTAAAATTCCTGATACGCATTTATATTCACGTGGGCTAAAAGTGACGCTGAGTTTTCCTTACGATCTACCCCCTCCGTCCCAAAATAAGTGTCTCAACTAAAATTAGTACAAAGTTGAGATACTTATTTTTAGGCGGAGGAAGTATTTTACATGCATTTTCAAATGATATTTTTCATTGAGTTCAACCAGATATAAGTTTTTTTCAGTGAATTATGACGCTGGTCTTACTGGTAATCCAACATCCTGTTCGTGACCCCGCAAAAAAAACATCCTGTTCATGAATATAGCAACACGTATTATCACCGAAAATACACAAGAGTGCTCGTCCGCGCCTGCACACGGTATCATGTGCCGTTCTTTTCTTGTAGCTCCAACACAACATACATTAATGGAGCCGAGATAGATTTAATACTACACTGAGTTGGCCATACGGCATCCGTAACGTCGTCTGTGTAATGCTGGCACACGCGGCCAGCTCCGTCTTGTGCCCGCGGCCTTGTTCAAGCGCATGGTTTTGTCTTTGTCATGTGCCGTCCTATTAGCTCAACTGATAACTGATATGTGAACTTTTTTTAATTTACTGGCAGTTTTTAAATATGTGAACATTTTCTGAATTTATGACTATATTTTGAATTCTCTGCGAACATTTATTGAATTCACGAACACTTGTTGATTTAGTGAACAACTTTTGAATTTACCGCGAACCTTTATCGAATTCGCGATTTTTTTTTGAATTTGATGCGAACATTTTTTGAGTTCTCAAACATTTTTGAACTTGTGAACAATATTCGAATTTGCGAACATTTGTTTTGAATTGTTTCTAGAATACTTGAACATATTTTGAATTCGTAAATATTTTTAAATTTGGCATGAACTTATTTTGTATTCGCGGACATTTTTTGACATCACGAACATTATTTGATTTCACCATGAACACATTTTGAATTCGCATACATTTTCCAAATTTGTATGTTTTTCGAAAACGAAGATGACCCCTGGCCTCTGCATCAATCGATGCATACAACCATCTTTATTATTATTCAACTAAGACTGGCAACATGAATACAAGGATCAACCCAAAGCCACCCATCCGTCGAGCAACACCTACACTCTTGATAGTGTGTCCGAACCGCATGAACACGCACTGTCTAATCTGGTAGCCTCACGCATCTGCGGCGCATCGGGCCGAGAGGACCACCTGGTCTGGCCGACCCGCAGTGTGCACTGCATGTGCAAGCTCTGGATCCGCCATCGTCATCTTCCACCGTCCCATCTCTAGGAGCGATCAACGCATTCACCTTGGCAGACCGTACTGCCGTCGATGCCACCATGGCTCCAGACAACAACACCGCCCTGCGCTCGTCCACCAAGACGCATCCGCCACCCAGACTCTGCTGCACCATGCCGCCAAGCCCGTCGTTGTCGACGCGATAGATACAACGCCACACCACCTCCTGATCCAGATCGCCGCCAACACCAACCCAACGGTGTCCACCATCCACACACCTCCCAAGATGGCGCCTTCAAGAAGGGAACGACGCTGAAGGTGTCATCACCGCCCACCGCAGTTAGGGCTTTCGCCCAGGAGACAGATGGCATGCTGGAAGTAGATGCAGATCTGATGAGCATCTCCACGGAGAAGAAAATGGTGCCCTCGGGCGTCGCCGCCGCTGCGGCCGAAAGGCCGGGTAGGGATTTCTCCCAATCTGAATACCCACCTCTTGCTCAAACCGCATCGAGGATCGGCAAGTCTTGCGACCCAGATCCACAAGGAGAGGCACACCGAGCAGGGGATGAAGGCTAGTAGGCGTCTTGATCCATATCAGGCACCTCCATGCGAAACCGATCGCGGGGCACCTACAGTGTCCCGAACGGCCGGAAGGATCGGGCGGAGCGGCCAGATCCGATCCAGGAGCTCACCCCGGATCGCCACACACGTTGACCCACGTGGAGGTGCGGAGCTCCTCCGAACGGCCGGGCGGATCAAGCGGATCCGATCCAGACGCCCACCACCGAGCGCAACAGCAAGCTCCCTGTAGCCATCTTCATTGGCTGTGTCCTGCGCTTGCCTGGTGCCAGCCTTTGGCGGCGGCGAAGAAGGAAAGGGAAGCGGAGGG
The DNA here is from genome assembly GCA_034509565.1 of Triticum monococcum. Classification (NCBI taxonomy): domain Eukaryota; kingdom Viridiplantae; phylum Streptophyta; class Magnoliopsida; order Poales; family Poaceae; genus Triticum; species Triticum monococcum. The sequence goes on along the minus strand of CM067846.1, from coordinate 56,569,374 downwards.
GGGGCGGGGGGGGGGGGGGGGGGGGGAGGGGGGGAGGGGGGCTAGGCTTTGCGCTATCTTCCGAATCTGTGAACTTTTTTTTTGAATCCGCGAACACTGTTTTTGAATGCTTGAATATATTTTGCATTCACCAACATTTTTTTGAATAGTTGAACATTTTTCAAGAATACTTGCACGTATTTTGAATTCGCGGACATGTCTTGAATTTGCCGTGAAGAAATTTTGTATTCGCGGACACAGGGTGGACGTTCAACAGGTTCATGCCCAACACGGACCTGTGTGATTCAGAAAGGAATCAATCAAAGATTTTTTTTGCTTAATTAACTATGATTGTACGACATGAAGGCGCGGTGTACCGTATGCGAATGTTTGTGATGGCATTCAATACATCATCCGACGCGTCCTTGTTCGACTCGTGCACATAGCGGGAGAAGGCGAACTCGTCCGCCACATCGCCGCTCTTAGGGCATCCTTGTGTATGTAGTTTGTTTGTGGTATGCGTTGTGACACCCTACCCCCCCTCCCCCCGGCCGATCGAATAGAAACTCTATCGATTAACTATTCCACATCTTGTAATGCAAAAACTCCATTAACACATGCCATGCAAAAACATGATTAATTGTGTAATTATAGGACATGGAGTATTTGAGCTCGAGCTCAAATGACCCCGCAAGAATAGTAATATCAGGAAAAAATTTAAGAAATATTCAAAAAAAATTATGATGAACTTTGACAAATTTTCGAAGTGCTTGCAAATTTTCATGTTGAGATCACATTTGAGGAAGGCGTGACGAAAAAAACAAAAACAATGCTCTGAAAATGCTACTTTGAAAGCATTTTGGAGCACTGATATTGATTTTTTTTTGTCACGCCTTCCATGAATGTTACCATGATAAAAATTTGCAAGTACTTCGAAAATTTGTCAAAGTTCATCAATTTTTTTTGGAATTGTTAGATTTTTTTGAATTTTTAATGTTTATGCAGGCTTATTTGAGTTCGAGCTCAAAAGGGTACTTTTTCTACTAATCTCTTGGCAAATTATAGCCTTAGATTGTTTAAATATCCAAATACAGCAACAGCTGAAATAACTTGACTATTATAGACCATGTAGAACTTCAACATTTCCAATGCTGACAGTGTCATACAATCTATTAGTCCATTGAAAAAAGTGTGTCATCAAAATACCAAATTATAGGTACAAATCTTGGGTACATGTGGCAATAAAATGATCGGTAATACAGATTAATTAACAATTGGCTCTACCTTCCTTTTCTTAGGCATGGTTAATTAGTTCTTAGGAACTCTCTACTCTTTATCCGTTAGCAACAGACAAAATGCTGATCCTAAAAAAAACAGACCACTACTATTTCTATGTACAGGGTCTACAAAAAGAAATTACGTACTTGTTCATCCGGTGGCGGTTAGCTAGAATCAGGGAAGTAGTTACTGGTCGGAATGCACTGCGTACAGATTTCGTAGAAGCTTCACGTAAGAATAGGATTTTCCTTAGGAACACGTTGTTTGCGCGCCGGACCGCGGCTGATGACAATTGTTATGTCCCACCATACGAGACCTGTACCAACGGAATACATGCACGATGGACCGTCCATCCAGCGTTATACTACACGGAGCCGTCGCCATATGACACTGTTGAACAGGGCATATTCGTTTCTCTCTGTACGATTGTCAGGACCCAAACAAGAGCTTATTGACGAAGCGATGCAGCTACAAGAAGTTCAGACAAGAGACGGTCCAGATGAACACTAGAAGAGATCGACGGCTTAGATGTCATCCTCGCCGTCATTGCCGTTACTGTTACTTTTGTCGACACCGTTAAGATCTGTAACAGTATCTGTAGCGCATTGGTTGTGAGCTGTCGCGTGGCTTAAAAGGCAAGCAAGGGGAGGAGGGGAACAAGAAGAATCTTAGCATATGTTGTAGTTGTTAGAACCCTAGCTAGCGAACCAAGTCGGGGTCTCTGATCTCGCACCTTTATCCCTAAATTGTATCCCCGAACTCTGAATTTTCCCTCTGAAATGCAAGGAATCGTGATGTTCGAGTTCTCCTGATTAATTTGATCCTCACAAAGGTATCAGAGCGCCAGTTGTAGTCCTCGGCGGCGAGTTGACGACGGCGAATTAGGCTGTGGAGAGCAGGAGGTTGGGTTCTCTCGTAAAATCCCTCCCGTCCCTCCCAGTTTGCGGCGGCGGCGACACGGCGGCGGTGAAATTCGGGCGCAGATCTCCGAGTCCGATCCGGTTGCTGAGAGACCTTCTCTCGGTGGTGAAATCCCGGGATCTGACGGGATCCGTGCGTCAAGAGGAAGTTCCGTGGAGTAAGTTTAGCAGATCAGCCTCAGTCGCAGATGGCAGACACAAGAGCCAAGGTCCAGATCACTGTGGATCGAGTGGAGAAAGAGGTGGCCGATTTGAGGGCCGAGGTAGAAGGTTTACAAGAGCTTAAACAAGAGGTGACAAAACTCCGGTCTGAGATGGTCACTATGCCAAAAGTGGAGGCTAAATTGTCTGAAATGAATGAGGGAATTCAACAAACCTTGCAGTTGATTTTGCAGAAGATGAGCATATCAACGCAGAAAACAGAGTCAGTTTCTTCAGACTTGGAAGCAAAGGAAAGTCAGACAGAGGTCAGTGGGCATATATCAGTTCCAATGCAGATCAATGTGCAGAAAGAAACAGATACAGTGATGAGAAATCTAGAACAAGAGTTCAGAGGTCAAGAACAAGTCCCAGTTACAAAAGCAGTCGGGCAATCTATTGGATTACCAATATCACAGTTAGTAACTGAAAGCACAAGAGTTAGTGCTGTGTCACAAAAAGAATTTCCAGTTTTAGGTCAGTCCAGAGGTGTTCCTATGAGTGTCAGTGCAAGTGTACAGCCACACACTCTGGGGTTTTCAAGCAACAGTGGGTATTTTGCTCCTGTTATTGCCCCTCTGTTTTCCCCACCTCACACATACAACCCCATCACAGGCCAATACATTAATACATCTACAACAGCTCAAGGGGTCTCTCCTGTGTACCAGGCAGTGGGAAGTCTCTATGATATGCAGAGAAATCAATATTCTACTCAATTAGGGGGTCCATCATACTTTTGCAGAAGCAGTTTTAAAAGGGCCAAGGTTGGAAATTCCCCTTTTCAATGGAGAGGATCCTATTGGATGGCTCATAGCCTGTGAGAAGTTCTTTGAGATGTCTGGTACTCCATATGAGCAATGGGTGAATTTAGCCACTGGTCATTTACAAGGGAGAGCTTCTAACTGGCTGAAAAATATTTGTGTACCATGGCAAATGGTTACTTGGCAACAATTCTGTCAGATGATTGCTGACAGGTTTTTCAGAGGCAAGTGTTCATGAAGCAGTAGAATTACTGAAGAATATCCAGCAGACCAATACTGTCACTCAGTACATTGACAACTTTGAACAATGTGTGGCACTAGCCAAAAGAGATCATCCATGTCTTCAAGAAAACTTTCTGTTGAGCTGTTTTATTGGAGGCTTAAGGAGTGACATAAAACATGAGGTCTGTGGACAAAAACCCACTGGGATTATAGAAGCTTATTGGTATGCAAAGGTATATGAAAAGGCTGCAGCTGCTAGAAAAGTTCAGGGTGTTTCTACTTACAAATCTAGGAATTATACTTCTTCCTACAGAAATCAATCAACTCCATTACAAGTGCAAGTACCTCCTCCAGAAAAGTCTACTATCCCTTTTCCAAAGGAGGCCAGAGCTTGTTGGTATTGCAGGGAACCATGGACAAGACAACACAAGTGTAAGATAGGAAAAACATTACACATTCTGCAAGAATTGGATGAGGATGAGGACAGTGATAATACATAAGAAGGGGTAAGTGCAGAACAAACGTACCACACTGCTCCTAATACCCCTGATAAGGAAAAGGGCAGTAACCTTGTAGAAAAACCAGCTCAGGCCATGCACATTTCAGTGCATGCTGCAGAAGGCACTCCTGGACCAAACACATTCTCTTTAATTGTGGAGATTGAAGGGAAGAAAGCTACAACTCTGTTTGACAGTGGATCTTCAGACACATTTATTAGCAAGGACTTTGTAATAAAGAGCAATTGCTATCAACAACCAATACAGCCCAGGAAAGTAACTGTGGCTGGTGGAGGGAAACTCATATCAATGTCCAAAGTGCCAACAAGGGATTTTAAAATCCAAGGGCACACCTTCTGTAGCAGTTTTAAAGTTCTGGAGTTACAATCTTATGACATTATATTAGGAGCAGACTGGATTTATTAGTACAGCCCTATATGTCTGGATTTAGTAGAAAGACTGCTGGTGGTTACTAAACAAGGACAACCAGTGACTTTATATGACCATTCAATACCAGAAAAGCACTGTGTCCTGTCAGCAGCTAGAATGGAAAAGTTACTACAAAAGGGTGTTATGGGTTATATTCTACAAATCAATGAAATAGAAACTGAGAACAACAAAAATCCTACACCTCCTCTAGTGGCACTGCAACCCTTGCTGAAAACATATGCAGACATATTTGCAGAATCTACTGCACTCCCTCCAAAGAGATCTTGTGACCACAAGATTATACTGCAAGAAGGAGCAAAACCCCCCAACCTAAGACCATATAGAGTTCCACACTATCAAAAGGCAGCTATGGAAGACATCATAAAACAGTTGATTAAAAAGGAGAAATACAGGAAAGTTTCAGTCCTTTTTCCTTCCCTGCAATTATGGTCAGGAAAAAAGATGGTGGATGGAGGTTATGTGTGGACTATAGGGAATTAAATGCTCTCACTGTGAAAAACAAATTTCCAATGCCCATTATTGAAGATCTACTGGATGAATTACATGGGGCAAAAGTATTCTCCAAATTAGATCTCAGGTCTGGGTATCACCAAATCAGAATGGCAGTAGAAGATATTCCAAAAACTGCTTTCAGGACTCACATGGGCCATTATGAGTATACAGTAGTGCCTTTTGGACTGGCTTGTGGACCAGGTACTTTCCAAGGCCTCATGAACAATGTGTGTGAGGAAATCAATGAATCAGAAGGAGAGAAGTGCATCCTGGTTTTCTTTGATGACATGTTAGTTTTTAGCAAGTCCATGGAGAAACATTACAAACATTTAGAGAGCACTTTCACTGTGTTGAGGAAACATGAGTTGTTTGTGAAGCAATCCAAATGCATATTTACAACAGATCAAGTTGCATATCTGGGGCACATAATTTCTGACAAGGGAGTAGCTACAGATCCAGACAAGATAAGATCAGTGCAGGAGTGGCCAGAACCTGAAAATGTCACTAAACTAAGAGGTTTTCTTGGTCTGACTGGATATTACAGAAGATTTGTGAAAGATTATGGCCAAATTTGCAGACCCCTCCATGATATGTTAAAGAAAGATGCCTTTAATTGGGGACCTGAACAGAGTAAAGCTTTCCAAAATCTAAAACACTGCATGACATCTTGTCCTGTTCTGGCTATGCCAGATTTTTCTCTACCCTTCACAATAGAAGCTGATGCATGTGCAAAAGGAATAGGAGCAGTTCTGATGCAAAAAGGGAGACCTATTGCATATCTCAGTAAAAGTTTAGGACCCAAGTCAGCAGCCCAATCCATTTATGAAAAAGAAGCAATGGAAATTTTGGCAGCTCTTAAAAAATGGAGGCACTATGTCTGGGGAAACAAGTTGATCATAAAGACAGACCAACAGTCACTCAAGTACATGACCACTCAGAGGCTCACTGAAGGAGTGCAACACAAGTTAATCCTTAAACTCTTGGAGTATGATTACTCAACTGAGTACAAAAGGGGGAAAGAAAACACTGTAGCAGATGCTTTGTCCAGAAGGGATAGCACATTTCACATACAATGCACCAGTGTGACTACAGTAATTCCGGCATGGACTGAAGATGTGATGAAAAGTTATCAGGGAGATACATATACTGATAAAATATTGAGGAAAGTCGCTGCAGACACTGATCCTACTCCAAAGTTCTCCACACACAATGTACTACTGAAGTATAACAACAGGATTTATGTGGGGGCCAGCACAAAGTTCAGACAACAATTGTTACAAACATTTCACTCCTCTGCTTTAGGGGGACACTCTGGAGTTAAAGCAACATATTACAGGATCAAAAAGGTGTTTTACTAGCCCAACATGAAGAAAGACATTGGGGAATTTGTCAGTCAGTGCCCTGTATGTCAACTGAATAAAGTGGAACACATATACCCTCCTGGACTGTTGCAGCCACTGCCAGTGCCTGTTATGGCTTGGTCCCACATCACCATGGATTTCATTACTGCATTGCCTAACTCACAAGGCAAAGAAGTCATTCTGGTGGTTGTGGACAGACTAACCAAGTATTCCCACTTCATTCCATTGGCTCATCCCTACACAGTCCAAACAGTGTTTCAGGCACTAATGGATAATGTCATTAAGCTGCATGGGTTGCCAGTATGCATAGTATCTGACAGAGACTCTATATTCACTAGTGCCCTCTACCAAGAACTCTTCAAGGCATTTGGAGTACAAGTCAGGTTCAGCACTGCAGCACATCCTCAAACAGATGGCCAAAGTGAGAGAGTAAATCAGTGTTTGGAGGCTTACCTCAAGGGCATGGTTTTTCAGGAACCAAAGAAATGGCTACAGTGGTTACCTTTGGCAGAATTATGGTACAACACTAGCTATCATTCCTCCTTGAAATGTACTCCATTTCAGGCACTCTATGGGTATAAACCTCCTCAGATTGGGGAGTATGCTTCTGACCAGTTACTGTCGCTAGAAGCAACACTGACAGTTAATGAAAGAGAACACATGATGCAACATTTGAAAGCCAACTTGGAACATGCCCAGAACAGGATAAAGCATTTTGCAGACAGGAAATGGACCGAGAGGCAATTGGAAGTGGGGGACAGAGTGTTCCTGAAGATTCAACCCTACAGACAGAATGCTTTCGGTATGCGGGGCTCACTCAAGCTTCGCTCGAAATTCTATGGTCCATACAAGATACTGGAATGAATTGGGGAAGTATCTTACAAGCTGGATTTGCCAGAGGGCACGAACATTCATCCAGTGTTTCACATCAGTCAACTGAAGAAACATATAGGCCACAAAGCGGTTCCCCTTCCTCATGTACCGCTGGTCACTCCAGAAGGCTATGTCAAAACCATACCAGTTGCAGTATTGGATCGGCGCGTCATTCAAAGGAACAAGACACCTGTGGGTCAATGCTTGGTGCAATGGGAAAGCTTGGCTCCCGATGATGCAACGTGGGAGGACGCAACATTTCTCAACAGGACTTTTCCAGGGCACAAACTTTTTCGCCTCGAGGACAAGGCGATCGTCATGGCGGCGGCATTGTCAGGACCCAAACCAAGAGCTTACTAACGAAGCGATGCAGCTACAAGAAGTTCAGACAAGAGACGGTCCAGATGAACACTAGAAGAGATCGACGGCTCAGATGTCATCCTCGCCGTCACTTCCGTTACTGTTACTTTTGTCGACACCGTTAAGATCTGTAACAGTATCTGTAGCGCGTTGGTTGTGAGCTGTCGCGTGGCTTAAAAGGCAAGCAAGGGGAGGAGAGGAACGAGAAGAATCTTAGCATATGCTGTAGTTGTTAGAACCCTAGCTAGCGAACCAAGTCGGGGTCTTTGACCTCGCACCTTTATCCCTAAATTGTATCCCCGAACTCTGAATTTTCCCTCTGAAATGCAAGGAATCATGATGTTCGAGTTCTCCTGGTTAATTTGATCCTCACAATGATCTCATTCAATACACTGCTGAATGTGTTGCTGTCCGATTGGTACCTATACCGGGAGCAGGTGAGCTCGAGCATGCCATCGCCGCTCTCCACGTATCACAGTATCCAATCCTCCCTATGTTTTGCACATCCATGTGTTTGGGGGATCTTGTGAACTGTTTGCTCCCACTCTGTAGTTTAGTCACGCTCCTCTCAACACGTAACCAACAACTGACATGCTATCTTTCCTTGTTAGAGCATCTCCAGCCGTTGGCCCCCCAGGAGCTCGAAAAAACGCCGTTTGGGGGTGAACCGACGCTAAAATTGGGCCAATCGGGTACCTAGCCGCCGCCCCCAGGGTCGCCCCCCGACACCTATTTTAATTTTTTTTGAAAAGAAATTAGGCTAAAAATCAGCAAATGGGACAAAGATTCGGCCAAGCAGGACATAACTTTGACGACTTAAACAGTTTTTACATAGCAACCTTAACATTTACTAAAAAAACAAAGGCCGCGACTACAGGCCGAAGAACTCGTTGAACGCGGCGATGTCGTTGTTGTCCTTCTCCTCCTTCACGCGGCCGCCCCTGCTAAACCCATGCCCGGAGTCGCCCTGGCGGACCGGTGGCAGCAGCGGCGCGTCGTTGCCGCTGTCGCCGAGTACGACGACGCCTCCCTCATCGGGGCCACGACGCCGAGCGGCAATCTCCTCTAGGGCGCGGCACTGGCGCTCCAACGACAGCTACGCCCAGTCCTCCCGCGCCCACTTCATGGCGGCGAGCCTGATGACCCACAAGTATAGGGGATCTATCGTAGTCCTTTCGATAAGTAAGAGTGTCGAACCCAACGAGGAGCAAAAGGAAATGATAAGCGGTTTCCAGCAAGGTATTCTCTGCAAGTACTGAAATAAGTGGTAACAGATAGTTTTGTGATAGGATAATTTGTAAGGAGCAACAAGTAACAAAAGTAAATAAAGTGCAGCAAGGTGGTCCAATCCTTTTTGTAGCAAAGGACAAGCCTGGACAAACTGTTATATAGAGAAAAGTGCTCCCGAGGACACGTGGGGATATCGTCAAGCTAGTTTTCATCACGTTCATATGATTCGCCTTCGGTACTTTGATAATTTGATATGTGGGTGGACCGGTGCTTGGGTAGTGTCCTTAATTGGACAAGCATCCCACTTATGATTAACCTCTATTGCAAGCATCCGCAACTACAACAAAAGTATTAAGGTAAACATAACCATAGCATGAAACATATGGATCCAAATCAACCCCTTACGAAGCAACGCATAAACTAGGGTTTAACCTTCTGTCACTCTAGCAACCCATCATCTACTTATTACTCCCCCAATGCCTTCCTCTAGGCCCAAATAATGGTGAAGTGTCATATAGTTAACGTTCACATAACACCACTAGAGGAGAGACAACATACATCTCATCAAAATATCGAACGAATACCAAATTCACATGACTACTAATAGCAAGACTTCTCCCATGTCCTCAGGAACAAACGTAACTACTCACAAAGCATATTCATGTTCATAATCAGAGGGGTATTAATATGCATATAGGATCTGAACATATGATCTTCCACCAAATAAACCAACTAGCATCAACTACAAGAAGTAATTAACACTACTAGCAACCTACTAGTACCAATCCCAGACTTGGAGACAAGAATTGGATACAAGAGATGAACTAGGGTTTTGAGAGGAGATGGTGCTGGTGAAGATGTTGATGGAGATTTCCCTCTCCCGATGAGAGGAGCATTGGTGATGACGATGGCGATGATTTGCCCCTCCCGGAGGGAAGTTTCCCCGGCAGAACAGCTCTACCGGAGCCCTAGATTGGATCCGCCAAGGTTCCGCCTCGTGGCGGCGGAGTTTCGTCCAAGGAGATGGCTTATGATTTTTTCCTCATCGAAAGACTCCATATAGCAGAAGATGGCCATCGGAGGGCCACCCGGGGTCCCACGAGGTAGGGGGTGCGCCCAGGGGGGTAGGGCGCGCCCCCCACCCTCGTGGGCAGGGTGTGGCCCTCCTGGTGAACTTCTTGCGCTCAATATTTTTTATATATTCTGAAAACGTCTTCCGTGAAGTTTCAGGACTTTTGGAGCTGTGCAGAATAGGTCTCTAATATTTGCTCCTTTTCCAGCCCAGAATCCCAGCTGCCGGCATTCTCCCTCTTTATGTAAACCTTGTAAAATAAGAGAGAATAGGCATAAGTATTGTGACATAATGTGTAATAACAGCCCATAATGCAATAAATATCGATATAAAAGCATGATGCAAAATGGACGTATCAACTCCCCCAAGCTTAGACCTCGCTTGTCCTCAAGCGAAAGCCGAAATCAAAAAGTATGTCCACATGTTTAGAGACAGAGGTGTCGATAAAAGTAAAATACGGACATGAGGGCATCATGATCATTCTTAGAATAGCAACTTACATAATTCTTGTCATATGATTTCTTATGCTAGAGTAATAATTCAATCACAATTTCAAGTATGAATCGTAAACTTCATTGAAAACTAACAAACTATAATCTCAGTCATTGGAGCAATTGCAATTTATCATAACATAGGAAAGAGCCAATATATAAGAGCTTTTCAGCAAGTCCACATACTCAACTATCATATAGTCTTTCACAATTGCTGACACTCACGCAATACTTATGGGTATGGAGTTTTAATCGGACACAGAGAAAGATAGGGGCTTATAGTTTTGCCTCCCAACGTTTTACCTTAAGGGTAATGTCAACAATAATAGTTCATGAAAACTCACATCCAATTAGCCATATATACCAGGATCTTTCCAACATACTGTGCTTGCCAAAGGATAAAATGTAAAAGGGAAGGGTGAAGATCACCATGACTCTTATGCAAGGTAGGAGATAAAAGTAAAAGATAGGCCCTTCGCGGAGGGAAGGAGAGGTTGTCATGTGCTTTTATGGTTGGATGCACAAAATCTTAATGCGAAAGAACGTCACTTTATATTGCCACTTGTGATATGGACCTTTATTATGTAGTCTGTCGCTTTTATTTCTTCCATATCACACGATCGTATAAAGCTTATTTTCTCCCACACTAATAAGTCATACATATTTAGAGAACAATTTTTATTGCTTGCACCGATGACAACTTACTTGGAGGATCTGACTCAATCCATAGGTACGTATGGTGGACTCTCATGGCAAAACTGATTTAAGGGTATTTGGAAGCACAAGTAGTATCTCTACTTGGTGCGATGAATTTGGCTAGCATGAGGGGGAAAGGCAAGCTCAACCATGTTGGATGATCCATGACAATATAATTTATCTCAGATGTAAGAAGACATAACCCATTACGTTGTCTTCCTTGTCCAACGTCAACTCTTTAGCATGTCATATTTTAATGAGTGCTCACAATCATAAAAGATGTTCAAGATAGTATATTTGTATGTGAAGACCTCTCTTTCTTTATTACTTCCTATTAATTGCAACGATGACCAAAACTATGTTTGTCAACTCTCAACAACTTTTATTCATCATACTTTTCTATGTGAGCTCATTACTCTCCATAAGATCCATATCATCTCTTTGTTTCCTTTTTATTTATTTCTCTTTTCTTTTATTCATTTAGGATCATGGCAAAATAATCAAGCCCTTGACTCAACACTAATATTTATTATATATAGCTCACGGACTTGATTACATAGAGGGATCATAAAGCAAAACTCAAAACTAGATCATGCCATAAACTTTATTCTACTAGATCAAGATATTACCAAAAGGATCGAGCTAAGAAAAACGGTAAAGATAAAAGTGATGGTGATACGATACCGGGGCACTCCCCCAAGCTTGGCAGTTGCCAAGGGGCCCATACCCATGTGATTATGTCTCTCTTTTCGGGGATGGTGATGTGATATTCTTGGCGATGATGCTCCTCACGATACAATTCTCCTCCTCGAGCTTATTGACTTGCTGCTTGAGGTCCATTATTTCCTTTCGGAGTTTTCCTGTAACAGCCAAAGCTCCCTGCACCCAAGGGTGTTGCATAGTTGCGGGAGAACCAGTGACACTCTTTTTCAGATTATCATAAGAAAGAAATCTAACATTGGGAGGGATAACCGAGTTTGGAATAGCCGAGCTCTGCAGTTCTCCCATTGTGAATCCAGCTCGGAAGCGGGAAGTGACTTCTTAATCCTCTTCCATGGCATCTATCCTCTTCAAACCAGCCTCCATCTCTTCCTCCGTTGCTGGCCCAAAGAGGTCAACATTGTTGTTTGTCGTTGATCTCGGTGCCGGATGAGACACCCGGCTCTCCCGACTGACTCTTGCGAAGACATCTTGCTCTAATCTGCAGCAACAACAACTCGAAACACAAATAGAGGATAATTGCATGATATGGGAGTCAAAACCCCTGGGATATTATATAATGAATTTTTACCGACCACAATATGTATCATGTAAGAAAACGGAGTCCGGAGAGCGCACGAGGTGCCCACAAGGTAGGGGGCGCGCCCAGTAGGGTAGGGCGCGCCCTCCACCCTCGTGGAGGCCTCGTGTCCTTCCCGGACTGCTTCTTATTTTTCTATTTTTCTAAATATTTCAAAACGGAGAAATATTGCCTTAAAAACTGTTTTGGAGTCGGTTTACTTACCGTACCACATACCTATTCCTTTTCAGAGTCTGAAACGTTCCGGAAAGTGTCCCTTATGTATTCCTCCGGGGTTATGGTTTCAGTAACATTGGTTTCAACATTTATGTGATTACCTGAGATATAATGTTTGATTCTTTGACCGTTCACCACCTTCGGATTTCTGCCTTCGAAGTTGTTGATTTTTATGGCACCGGAACGATAGACCTCCTCGATAATGTAAGGACCTTCCCATTTAGAGAGAAGTTTTCCTGCAAAAAATCTTAAATGAGAGTTGTATAGCAATACATAATCACCTACATTAAACTCACGCTTTTGTATCCTTTTATCATGCCATCTTTTAACTTTTTCTTTAAACAACTTGGCATTTTCGTAGGCTTGGGTTCTCCATTCATCGAGTGAGCTGATATCAAATAACCTCTTCTCACTGGCAAGTTTAAAATCATAATTGAGCTCTTTAATAGCCCAATATGCCTCATGTTCTAGTTCGAGAGGTAAGTGACATGCTTTTCCATAAACCATTTATACGGAGACATACCCATAGGATTTTTATATGCAGTTCTATAGGCCCATAATGCATCATCAAGTTTCTTGGACCAATTCTTTCTAGACCTATTGACAGTCTTTTGCAAAATTAATTTGAGCTCTCTATTACTCAATTCTACTTGACCACTAGACTGAGGGTGATAAGGGGATGCAATTCTATGATTAACACCATACTTAGCAAGCATTTTACGGAAAGCGCCATGAATAAAATGTGAGCCACCATCAATCATTAAATATCTAGGGACTCCAAATCTTGGAAAAATAACTTCTTTAAGCATTTTAATAGAAGTGTTATGATCAGCACTACTAGTTGGAATAGCTTCAACCCACTTAGTAACGTAATAAACAACAACTAAAATATGTGTATATCCATTAGAGGCAGGAAAAGGTCCCATATAGTCAAAGCCCCAAACATCAAATGGTTCGATAGTGAGTGAATAGTTCATAGGCATTTCTTGACGTCTACTAATATTACCAATTCTTTGGCATTCATCACAAGATATGACAAACTTACGGGCATCGTTGAAGAGAGCAGGCCAATAAAAACTAGATTGCAATACCTTATGTGAAGTTCTATCTCCAGCATGGTGTCCTCCATAAGCTTCGGAGTGACACTTGCGTAGGATCTGTTCCTGTTCATGCTCAGGTACACAACGTCTAATAACACCATCTACTCCTTCTTTATAAAGATGTGGGTCATCCCAACAGTAATGCCTCAAATCATAGAAGAACTTTTTCTTTTGCTAGTATGTGAAACTAGGTGGTACGAATTTGGCAACAATGTAATTAGCATAATCAGCATACCATGGAGCAGTATGAGAAGCATTTATGACATTTAATTGCTCATCAGGAAAGCTATCATCAATAGGTAGTGGGTCATCAAGCACATTTTCTAACCTAGACAAGTTGTCTGCAACGGGGTTCTCAGCTCCCTTTCTATCAACATATGTAAGTCAAATTCTTGTAGCAAGAGAACCCATCTAATAAGTCTAGGTTTAGCATCTTTCTTTTCCATAAGATATTTAATAGCAGCATGATCAGTGTGAATAGTTACTTTAGAATCAACAATATAAGGTCTGAACTTATCACAAGCAAATACAACTGCTAAGAATTCTTTTTCAGTAGTAGCATAATTTCTTTGAGCATTGTCTAGGGTTTTACTAGCATATTGAATAACATTTAATTTCTTATCGACTCTTTGCCCTAGAACAACACCTACAACATAATCACTAGCATCACACACAATTTCAAAGGGTAAATTCCAATCAGGTGGCTAAACAATAGGTGCAGAGATCAATTCTTTCTTAAGTATTTCAAATGCTTCTACACAATCATCATCAAAGACAAATGGTATATCTTTTTGTAATAAATTAGTCAGAGGCCGAGAAAATTTTGAGAAGTCCTTAATGAACCTCCTATAAAATCCGGCGTGACCAAGGAAACTTCTTATACCTTTGATGTCCTTGGGGCATGGCATCTTTTCAATAGCATCAACTTCTGCTTTATCAACTTCAATACCTCTTTCAGACACTTTATGCCCCAAGACAATACCTTCATTAACCATAAAGTGGCACTTTTCCCAATTCAAGACAAGATTAGTTTCTTCACATCTCTGCAAAACTCGATCAAGGTTGCTCAAGCAATCATCAAAAGAAGATCCATAGACGGAGAAATCGTCCATGAAAACCTCACAAATCTTTTCACAAAAGTCAGAGAATATAGCCATCATGCATCTTTGAAAGGTAGCAAGTGCATCACATAAACCAAAAGGCATACGTCTATAAGCAAAAATACCAAAAGGGCAAGTAAAAGTAGTCTTTGATTGATCCTTGGCTGACACAGGTATTTGAGAGAAACCAGAATAACCATCTAGAAAGCAAAAATGTGTATGTTTGGATAATCTTTCTAGCATTTGATCGATAAAAGGTAAGGGGTAATGATCCTTTTTAGTGGCCTTATTTAATTTGCGGAAATCAATTACCATCCTATAACCTGTAATAATTCTTTAAGGAATCAATTCATCTTTATCATTAGGAACGGCAGTAATACCTCCCTTCTTAGGGACTGATGTCTACTACACAACCTTCTTCTTGTAGATGTTGTTGGGCCTCCAAGTGCAGAGGTTTGTAGGACAATAGCAAATTTCCCTCAAGTGGATGACCTAAGGTTTATCAATCCGTAGGAGGCGTAGGATGAAGATGGTCTCTCTCAAGCAACCCTGCAACCAAATAACAAAGAGTATCTTGTGTCCCCAACACACCCAATACAATGGTAAATTGTATAGGTGCACTAGTTCGGCGAAGAGATGATGATACAAGTGGTATATGGATGGTAGATAAAGGTATTTGTAATCTGAGATTATAAAAACAGCAAGGTAACTAATGATAAAAGTGAGCGTAAACGGTATTGCAATGCGTGGAAATAAGGCTTAGGGTTCATACTTTCGCTAGTGTAAGTTCCCTCAACAATAATAACATAATTGGATCACATAACTATCCCTCAACATGCAACAAAGAGTCACTCCAAAGTCACTAATAGCGGAGAACAAACGATGAGATTATGGTAGGGTACGAAACCACCTTGAAGTTATTCTTTCCAGTCAATCCGTTGGGCTATTCCTATAGGTGTCACAAACAGCCCTAGAGTCCGTACTAGAATAACACCTTAAGACACAAATCAACCAAAACCCTAATGTCACCTAGATACTCCAATGTCACCTCAAGTATCCGTGGGTATGATTATACGATATGCATCACACAATCTCAGATTCATCTATCCAACCAACACATAGAACTTCAAAGACTGCCCCAAAGATTCTACCGGAGAGTCAAGACGAAAACGTGTGCCAACCCCTATGCATAGGTTCATGGGCGGAACCCGCAAGTTGATCACCAAAACATACATCAAGTGGATCAATAGAATACCCCATTGTCACCACTGGTATCCCACGCAAGACATACATTAAGTGTTCTCAAATCCTTAAAGACCCAATCTGATAAGATAACTTCAAAGGTAAAACTCAATCCATTACAAGAGAGTAGAGGGGGAAGAAACATCATAGGATCCAAATATAATAGCAAAGCGCGCGATACATCAAGATCGTATCACCTCAAGAACACGAGAGAGAGAGATCAAACACAGAGCTACTGGTACATACCCTCGGCCCCGAGGGAGAACTACTCCCTCCTCGTCATGGATAGCACCGGGATGATGAAGATGGCCACCGGAGAAGGATTCCCCCTCCGGCAGGGTGCCGGAACGGGTCTAGATTGGTTTTCGGTGGCTACGGAGGCTTCTGGCGATGAAACTCCCGATCTATTGTGTTCCCCGATCGTTTTAGGGTATGTGGGTATATATAGGAGGAAGAAGTACGTTAGGGGAGCCACGAGGGGCCCACGAGGGTGGAGGGCGCGCCATAGGGGGGTGGGCGCGCCCCCCTGCCTCGTGGCTCCCTCATTTTTTCCTGACGTGCACTCCAAGTCTATCGGGTAGCTTTCCTTCCAAAAATAACTTCTCCAGAAGGTTTCATTCTATTTCGACTCCGTTTGATATTCCTTTTCTTCGAAACGCTGAAACAAGGGAAAAACAGGAACTGGCACTGGGCTCTGGGTCAATAGGTTAGTCCCAAAAATAATATAAAAGTGGATAATAAAGCCCAATAATGTCCAAGACAGAAGATAATATAGCATGGAGCAATAAAAAATTATAGATACCTTGGAGACGTATCAGGGACACAATGGACAGGACTTACCCACTGACTATCAGCAACGGGATAGATTATACCTGCCTTAATGAGCTTTAGTATTTCCTTTCTCACCACTTTTTTCATTTTAGGATTCAGCCGTCGTTGATGATCACGAACTGGTTTAACATCTTCTTCCAAATTTATTTTATGTTGACATAGAGTGGGACTAATGCCCTTAAGATCATCAAGAGTATACCCAATAGCAGCATAGTGCTTCTTCAGAGTTTTCAATAATCTCTCTTCCTCATGCTCTGAAAGGTTAGCACTAATAATAACAGGATATATTTTTTTCTCATCAAGATAAGCATATTTAAGAGTATCAGGTAACGGTTTAAGCTTAAACACGGGATCACCCTTGGGAGGAGGAGGATCCCCTAGGATTTCAACAGGCAAATTGTGTTTCAGAATAGGTTCATGTTTAAAGAATACTTCATCTATTTCCCTTCTTTCATTCATAAACATATCATTTTCATGGTCTAGCAAATACTGTTCTAAAGGATCACTAGGAGGTACGGCAATAGAAGCAAGACCGATAATTTCATCCTTACTAGGTAATTCTTCTTCACAGTGTTGTCTACTAAATTTAGAGAAATTAAATTCATGAGACATATCATCTAACCCGATAGTAACAACATCCTTTTTGCAATCTGTCTTAGCATTAATAGTGTCTAAGAAGGGTCTACCAAATATAATGGGACAAAAGCTATCTTGTAGGGAACCAAGAACAAGAAAATCAGCAGGGTATTTAGTTTTCCCACACAAGACTTCAACATCTCTAACAATTCCCATTGGTGAAATAGTATCTCTATTGGCAAGTTTAATTGTGACATCAATATCTTCTATCTCAGCAGGTGCAATATCATGCATAATTTCTTTGTATAAGTCGTAAGGTATTGCACTAGCACTAGCACCCATATCACATAAGCCATGATAAGAATGATCTCCTATTTTAACAGAAATAACAGGCATGCCTACCACAGGTCTGTTTTTATCTTTAGCACAAGGTTTAGCAATTCTAGCAGTCTCATCAAGGAAATGAATAACATGCCCATCAATATTATCAGACAAGAGATCTTTAACAATAGCAATATCAGGTTCAACTTTAATTTGCTCAGAAGGCGTATAAGTTTTAATATTGCTTTTACGAACCACAGCTGAAGCTTTAGCATGATCCTTTATCCTAATAGGGAAAGGTGGTTTCTCAACATAAGCAGTAGGAACAATAGGATCATTATAAGTGATAGTCTTTTCTTCAACTTTAATAGGTGCAACTACTTTTACTTCTATGGGAGGATGATATTTAAACCACTTCTCCTTGGGAGATCAACATAAGTAGCAAAAGATTCAAAGAAAGAAGCTACTATCTCAGAGTCAAGTCCATATTTAGTGCTAATTTTATGGAAAACATCGGTATCCATAAAAGATTTAACACAATCAAACTTAGGTGTCATACCTGACTCTTTACCTTCATCGAGGTCCCAATCTTCAGAGTTGCGTTTAATTCTTTCCAATAAATCCCATTTGAATTCAATAGTCTACGTCATAAAAGAGCCAGCACAAGAAGTATCGAGCATGGTGCGATTGTTATCAGAAAGCCGAGCATATAAATTTTGAATAATCATCTCTCTTGAGAGCTCATGATTGGGGCATGAATATAACATTGATTTAAGCCTCCCCCAAGCTTGAGCGATGCTTTCTCCTTCGCGAGGCCAAAAAGTATATATATAAAATTGTGATCACGATGAACAAGATGCATAGGATAAAACTTTTGATGAAATTCCAATTTCAATCGTTTGTAGTTCCATGACCCCGTACCATCACATAGCCTATACCATGTCAATGCATCTTCATTCAAAGATAAAGGGAAGACCTTCTTCTTAATAACATCTCCGGGTACACCTGCAAGCTTAAATAATCCACAAACTTCATCCACATATATTAGGTGCTCATCAGGATGCATTGTTCCGTCTCCTGTAAAAGGATTAGCTAGCAGTTTTCCTATCGTACCCGAAAGAATTTCAAAGCAAACATTTTCATTTTCAGTAGGTTCAGTAGGTTGAGGAGCAACTCTTTGCTCTACTGGTCGAGGTGAAGATACCCCGAACAAGCTCCTCAGAGGATTACTTTCCACAGTAAATTTCAGCACACTGTATAAATTTTTCCTTACCAAATTCCACCTACCAAAGGCGCTTCACTCCCCGGCAACGATGCCAGAAAAGAGTCTTGATGACCCACAAGTATAGGGGATCTATCTTAGTCCTTTCGATAAGTAAGAGTGTCGAACCCAACAAGGAGCAGAAGGAAATGATAAGCGGTTTCCAGCAAGGTATTCTCTGCAAGTACTGAAATAAGTGGTAACAGATAGTTTTGTGATAGGATAATTTGTAACGAGCAATGAGTAACAAAAGTAAATAAAGTGTAGCAAGGTGGCCCAATCCTTTTTGTAGCAAAGGACAATCTTGGACAAACTCTTATATAGAGAAAAGCGCTCCCGAGGACACAAGGGAATATCGTCAAGCTAGTTTTCATCATGTTCATATGATTCGCGTTCGGTACTTTGATAATTTGGTATGTGGGTGGACCGTTGCTTGGGTACTGTCCTTACTTGGACAAGCATCCCACTTATGATTAACCTCTATTGCAAGCATCCACAACTACAACAAAAGTATTAAGGTAAACCTAACCATAGCATGAAACATATGGATCCAAATCAGCCCCTTATGAAGCAACGCGTAAACTAGGGTTTAAGCTTCTGTCACTCTAGCAACCCATCATCTACTTATTACTTCCCAATGCCTTCCTCTAGGCCCAAATAATGGTGAAGTGTCATGTAGTCGACGTTCACATAACACCACTAGAGGAGAGACAACATACATCTCATCAAAATATCGAACGAATACCCAATTCACATGACTACTAATAGCAAGACTTCTCCCATGTCCTCAGGAACAAACGTAACTACTCACAAAGCATATTCATGTTCATAATCAGAGGGGTATTAATATGCATATAGGATCTGAACATATGATCTTCCACCAAATAAACCAACTAGCATCAACTACAAGAAGTAATTAACACTACTAGCAACCTACTAGTACCAATCCCAGACTTGGAGACAAGAATTGGATACAAGAGATGAACTAGGGTTTTGAGAGGAGATGGTGCTGGTGAAGATGTTGATGGAGATTTCCCTCTCCCGATGAGAGGAGCATTGGTGATGACGATGGCGATGATTTGCCCCTCCCGGAGGGAAGTTTCCCCGGCAGAACAGCTCTACCGGAGCCCTAGATTGGATCCGCCAAGGTTCCGCCTCGTGGCGGCGGAGTTTCGTCCAAGGAGATGGCTTATGATTTTTTCCTCATCGAAAGACTCCATATAGCAGAAGATGGCCATCGGAGGGCCACCCGGGGTCCCACGAGGTAGGGGGTGCGCCCAGGGGGGTAGGGCGCGCCCCCCACCCTCGTGGGCAGGGTGTGGCCCTCCTGGTGAACTTCTTGCGCTCAATATTTTTTATATATTCTGAAAACGTCTTCCGTGAAGTTTCAGGACTTTTGGAGCTGTGCAGAATAGGTCTCTAATATTTGCTCCTTTTCCAGCCCAGAATCCCAGCTGCCGGCATTCTCCCTCTTTATGTAAACCTTGTAAAATAAGAGAGAATAGGCATAAGTATTGTGACATAATGTGTAATAACAGCCCATAATGCAATAAATATCGATATAAAAGCATGATGCAAAATGGACGTATCAACTCCCCCAAGCTTAGACCTCGCTTGTCCTCAAGCGAAAGCCGAAATCAAAAAGTATGTCCACATGTTTAGAGACAGAGGTGTCGATAAAAGTAAAATACGGACATGAGGGCATCATGATCATTCTTAGAATAGCAACTTACATAATTCTTGTCATATGATTTCTTATGCTAGAGTAATAATTCAATCACAATTTCAAGTATGAATCGTAAACTTCATTGAAAACTAACAAACTATAATCTCAGTCATTGGAGCAATTGCAATTTATCATAACATAGGAAAGAGCCAATATATAAGAGCTTTTCAGCAAGTCCACATACTCAACTATCATATAGTCTTTCACAATTGCTGACACTCACGCAATACTTATGGGTATGGAGTTTTAATCGGACACAGAGAAAGATAGGGGCTTATAGTTTTGCCTCCCAACGTTTTACCTTAAGGGTAATGTCAACAATAATAGTTCATGAAAACTCACATCCAATTAGCCATATATACCAGGATCTTTCCAACATACTGTGCTTGCCAAAGGATAAAATGTAAAAGGGAAGGGTGAAGATCACCATGACTCTTATGCAAGGTAGGAGATAAAAGTAAAAGATAGGCCCTTCGCGGAGGGAAGGAGAGGTTGTCATGTGCTTTTATGGTTGGATGCACAAAATCTTAATGCGAAAGAACGTCACTTTATATTGCCACTTGTGATATGGACCTTTATTATGTAGTCTGTCGCTTTTATTTCTTCCATATCACACGATCGTATAAAGCTTATTTTCTCCCACACTAATAAGTCATACATATTTAGAGAACAATTTTTATTGCTTGCACCGATGACAACTTACTTGGAGGATCTGACTCAATCCATAGGTACGTATGGTGGACTCTCATGGCAAAACTGATTTAAGGGTATTTGGAAGCACAAGTAGTATCTCTACTTGGTGCGATGAATTTGGCTAGCATGAGGGGGAAAGGCAAGCTCAACCATGTTGGATGATCCATGACAATATAATTTATCTCAGATGTAAGAAGACATAACCCATTACGTTGTCTTCCTTGTCCAACGTCAACTCTTTAGCATGTCATATTTTAATGAGTGCTCACAATCATAAAAGATGTTCAAGATAGTATATTTGTATGTGAAGACCTCTCTTTCTTTATTACTTCCTATTAATTGCAACGATGACCAAAACTATGTTTGTCAACTCTCAACAACTTTTATTCATCATACTTTTCTATGTGAGCTCATTACTCTCCATAAGATCCATATCATCTCTTTGTTTCCTTTTTATTTATTTCTCTTTTCTTTTATTCATTTAGGATCATGGCAAAATAATCAAGCCCTTGACTCAACACTAATATTTATTATATATAGCTCACGGACTTGATTACATAGAGGGATCATAAAGCAAAACTCAAAACTAGATCATGCCATAAACTTTATTCTACTAGATCAAGATATTACCAAAAGGATCGAGCTAAGAAAAACGGTAAAGATAAAAGTGATGGTGATACGATACCGGGGCACTCCCCCAAGCTTGGCAGTTGCCAAGGGGCCCATACCCATGTGATTATGTCTCTCTTTTCGGGGATGGTGATGTGATATTCTTGGCGATGATGCTCCTCACGATACAATTCTCCTCCTCGAGCTTATTGACTTGCTGCTTGAGGTCCATTATTTCCTTTCGGAGTTTTCCTGTAACAGCCAAAGCTCCCTGCACCCAAGGGTGTTGCATAGTTGCGGGAGAACCAGTGACACTCTTTTTCAGATTATCATAAGAAAGAAATCTAACATTGGGAGGGATAACCGAGTTTGGAATAGCCGAGCTCTGCAGTTCTCCCATTGTGAATCCAGCTCGGAAGCGGGAAGTGACTTCTTAATCCTCTTCCATGGCATCTATCCTCTTCAAACCAGCCTCCATCTCTTCCTCCGTTGCTGGCCCAAAGAGGTCAACATTGTTGTTTGTCGTTGATCTCGGTGCCGGATGAGACACCCGGCTCTCCCGACTGACTCTTGCGAAGACATCTTGCTCTAATCTGCAGCAACAACAACTCGAAACACAAATAGAGGATAATTGCATGATATGGGAGTCAAAACCCCTGGGATATTATATAATGAATTTTTACCGACCACAATATGTATCATGTAAGAAAACGGAGTCCGGAGAGCGCACGAGGTGCCCACAAGGTAGGGGGCGCGCCCAGTAGGGTAGGGCGCGCCCTCCACCCTCGTGGAGGCCTCGTGTCCTTCCCGGACTGCTTCTTATTTTTCTATTTTTCTAAATATTTCAAAACGGAGAAATATTGCCTTAAAAACTGTTTTGGAGTCGGTTTACTTACCGTACCACATACCTATTCCTTTTCAGAGTCTGAAACGTTCCGGAAAGTGTCCCTTATGTATTCCTCCGGGGTTATGGTTTCAGTAACATTGGTTTCAACATTTATGTGATTACCTGAGATATAATGTTTGATTCTTTGACCGTTCACCACCTTCGGATTTCTGCCTTCGAAGTTGTTGATTTTTATGGCACCGGAACGATAGACCTCCTCGATAATGTAAGGACCTTCCCATTTAGAGAGAAGTTTTCCTGCAAAAAATCTTAAATGAGAGTTGTATAGCAATACATAATCACCTACATTAAACTCACGCTTTTGTATCCTTTTATCATGCCATCTTTTAACTTTTTCTTTAAACAACTTGGCATTTTCGTAGGCTTGGGTTCTCCATTCATCGAGTGAGCTGATATCAAATAACCTCTTCTCACTGGCAAGTTTAAAATCATAATTGAGCTCTTTAATAGCCCAATATGCCTCATGTTCTAGTTCGAGAGGTAAGTGACATGCTTTTCCATAAACCATTTATACGGAGACATACCCATAGGATTTTTATATGCAGTTCTATAGGCCCATAATGCATCATCAAGTTTCTTGGACCAATTCTTTCTAGACCTATTGACAGTCTTTTGCAAAATTAATTTGAGCTCTCTATTACTCAATTCTACTTGACCACTAGACTGAGGGTGATAAGGGGATGCAATTCTATGATTAACATCATACTTAGCAAGCATTTTACGGAAAGCGCCATGAATAAAATGTGAGCCACCATCAATCATTAAATATCTAGGGACTCCAAATCTTGGAAAAATAACTTCTTTAAGCATTTTAATAGAAGTGTTATGATCAGCACTACTAGTTGGAATAGCTTCAACCCACTTAGTAACGTAATAAACAACAACTAAAATATGTGTATATCCATTAGAGGCAGGAAAAGGTCCCATATAGTCAAAGCCCCAAACATCAAATGGTTCGATAGTGAGTGAATAGTTCATAGGCATTTCTTGACGTCTACTAATATTACCAATTCTTTGGCATTCATCACAAGATATGACAAACTTACGGGCATCGTTGAAGAGAGCAGGCCAATAAAAACTAGATTGCAATACCTTATGTGAAGTTCTATCTCCAGCATGGTGTCCTCCATAAGCTTCGGAGTGACACTTGCGTAGGATCTGTTCCTGTTCATGCTCAGGTACACAACGTCTAATAACACCATCTACTCCTTCTTTATAAAGATGTGGGTCATCCCAACAGTAATGCCTCAAATCATAGAAGAACTTTTTCTTTTGCTAGTATGTGAAACTAGGTGGTACGAATTTGGCAACAATGTAATTAGCATAATCAGCATACCATGGAGCAGTATGAGAAGCATTTATGACATTTAATTGCTCATCAGGAAAGCTATCATCAATAGGTAGTGGGTCATCAAGCACATTTTCTAACCTAGACAAGTTGTCTGCAACGGGGTTCTCAGCTCCCTTTCTATCAACATATGTAAGTCAAATTCTTGTAGCAAGAGAACCCATCTAATAAGTCTAGGTTTAGCATCTTTCTTTTCCATAAGATATTTAATAGCAGCATGATCAGTGTGAATAGTTACTTTAGAATCAACAATATAAGGTCTGAACTTATCACAAGCAAATACAACTGCTAAGAATTCTTTTTCAGTAGTAGCATAATTTCTTTGAGCATTGTCTAGGGTTTTACTAGCATATTGAATAACATTTAATTTCTTATCGACTCTTTGCCCTAGAACAACACCTACAACATAATCACTAGCATCACACACAATTTCAAAGGGTAAATTCCAATCAGGTGGCTAAACAATAGGTGCAGAGATCAATTCTTTCTTAAGTATTTCAAATGCTTCTACACAATCATCATCAAAGACAAATGGTATATCTTTTTGTAATAAATTAGTCAGAGGCCGAGAAAATTTTGAGAAGTCCTTAATGAACCTCCTATAAAATCCGGCGTGACCAAGGAAACTTCTTATACCTTTGATGTCCTTGGGGCATGGCATCTTTTCAATAGCATCAACTTCTGCTTTATCAACTTCAATACCTCTTTCAGACACTTTATGCCCCAAGACAATACCTTCATTAACCATAAAGTGGCACTTTTCCCAATTCAAGACAAGATTAGTTTCTTCACATCTCTGCAAAACTCGATCAAGGTTGCTCAAGCAATCATCAAAAGAAGATCCATAGACGGAGAAATCGTCCATGAAAACCTCACAAATCTTTTCACAAAAGTCAGAGAATATAGCCATCATGCATCTTTGAAAGGTAGCAAGTGCATCACATAAACCAAAAGGCATACGTCTATAAGCAAAAATACCAAAAGGGCAAGTAAAAGTAGTCTTTGATTGATCCTTGGCTGACACAGGTATTTGAGAGAAACCAGAATAACCATCTAGAAAGCAAAAATGTGTATGTTTGGATAATCTTTCTAGCATTTGATCGATAAAAGGTAAGGGGTAATGATCCTTTTTAGTGGCCTTATTTAATTTGCGGAAATCAATTACCATCCTATAACCTGTAATAATTCTTTAAGGAATCAATTCATCTTTATCATTAGGAACGGCAGTAATACCTCCCTTCTTAGGGACTGATGTCTACTACACAACCTTCTTCTTGTAGATGTTGTTGGGCCTCCAAGTGCAGAGGTTTGTAGGACAATAGAAAATTTCCCTCAAGTGGATGACCTAAGGTTTATCAATCCGTAGGAGGCGTAGGATGAAGATGGTCTCTCTCAAGCAACCCTGCAACCAAATAACAAAGAGTATCTTGTGTCCCCAACACACCCAATACAATGGTAAATTGTATAGGTGCACTAGTTCGGCGAAGAGATGATGATACAAGTGGTATATGGATGGTAGATAAAGGTATTTGTAATCTGAGATTATAAAAACAGCAAGGTAACTAATGATAAAAGTGAGCGTAAACGGTATTGCAATGCGTGGAAATAAGGCTTAGGGTTCATACTTTCGCTAGTGTAAGTTCCCTCAACAATAATAACATAATTGGATCACATAACTATCCCTCAACATGCAACAAAGAGTCACTCCAAAGTCACTAATAGCGGAGAACAAACGATGAGATTATGGTAGGGTACGAAACCACCTTGAAGTTATTCTTTCCAGTCAATCCGTTGGGCTATTCCTATAGGTGTCACAAACAGCCCTAGAGTCCGTACTAGAATAACACCTTAAGACACAAATCAACCAAAACCCTAATGTCACCTAGATACTCCAATGTCACCTCAAGTATCCGTGGGTATGATTATACGATATGCATCACACAATCTCAGATTCATCTATCCAACCAACACATAGAACTTCAAAGACTGCCCCAAAGATTCTACCGGAGAGTCAAGACGAAAACGTGTGCCAACCCCTATGCATAGGTTCATGGGCGGAACCCGCAAGTTGATCACCAAAACATACATCAAGTGGATCAATAGAATACCCCATTGTCACCACTGGTATCCCACGCAAGACATACATTAAGTGTTCTCAAATCCTTAAAGACTCAATCTGATAAGATAACTTCAAAGGTAAAACTCAATCCATTACAAGAGAGTAGAGGGGGAAGAAACATCATAGGATCCAAATATAATAGCAAAGCTCGCGATACATCAAGATCGTATCACCTCAAGAACACGAGAGAGAGAGATCAAACACAGAGCTACTAGTACATACCATCGGCCCCGAGGGAGAACTACTCCCTCCTCGTCATGGATAGCACCGGGATGATGAAGATGGCCACCAGAGAAGGATTCCCCCTCCGGCAGGGTGCCGGAACGGGTCTAGATTGGTTTTCGGTGGCTACGGAGGCTTCTGGCGGTGAAACTCCCGATCTATTGTGTTCCCCGATCGTTTTAGGGTATGTGGGTATATATAGGAGGAAGAAGTACGTTAGGGGAGCCACGAGGGGCCCACGAGGGTGGAGGGCGCGCCATAGGGGGGTGGGCGCGCCCCCTGCCTCGTGGCTCTCTCATTTTTTCCTGACGTGCACTCCAAGTCTATCGGGTAGCTTTCCTTCCAAAAATAACTTCTCCAGAAGGTTTCATTCTATTTCGACTCCGTTTGATATTCCTTTTCTTCAAAACGCTGAAACAAGGGAAAAACATGAACTGGCACTGGGCTCTGGGTCAATAGGTTAGTCCCAAAAATAATATAAAAGTGGATAATAAAGCCCAATAATGTCCAAGACAGAAGATAATATAGCATGGAGCAATCAAAAATTATAGATACCTTGGAGACGTATCAGGGACACAATGGACAGGACTTACCCACTGACTATCAGCAACGGGATAGATTATACCTGCCTTAATGAGCTTTAGTATTTCCTTTCTCACCACTTTTTTCATTTTAGGATTCAGCCATCGTTGATGATCACGAACTGGTTTAACATCTTCTTCCAAATTTATTTTATGTTGACATAGAGTGGGACTAATGCCCTTAAGATCATCAAGAGTATACCCAATAGCAGCATAGTGCTTCTTCAGAGTTTTCAATAATCTCTCTTCCTCATGCTCTGAAAGGTTAGCACTAATAATAACAGGATATATTTTTTTCTCATCAAGATAAGCATATTTAAGAGTATCAGGTAACGGTTTAAGCTTAAACACGGGATCACCCTTGGGAGGAGGAGGATCCCCTAGGATTTCAACAGGCAAATTGTGTTTCAGAATAGGTTCATGTTTAAAGAATACTTCATCTATTTCCCTTCTTTCATTCATAAACATACCATTTTCATGGTCTAGCAAATACTGTTCTAAAGGATCACTAGGAGGTACGGCAATAGAAGCAAGACCGATAATTTCATCCTTACTAGGTAATTCTTCTTCACAGTGTTGTCTACTAAATTTAGAGAAATTAAATTCATGAGACATATCATCTAACCCGATAGTAACAACATCCTTTTTGCAATCTATCTTAGCATTAATAGTGTTTAAGAAGGGTCTACCAAGTATAATGGGACAAAAGCTATCTTGTAGGGAACCAAGAACAAGAAAATCAGCAGGGTATTTAGTTTTCCCACACAAGACTTCAACATCTCTAACAATTCCCATTGGTGAAATAGTATCTCTATTGGCAAGTTTAATTGTGACATCAATATCTTCTATCTCAGCAGGTGCAATATCATGCATAATTTCTTTGTATAAGTCGTAAGGTATTGCACTAGCACTAGCACCCATATCACATAAGCCATGATAAGAATGATCTCCTATTTTAACAGAAATAACAGGCATGCCTACCACAGGTCTGTTTTTATCTTTAGCACAAGGTTTAGCAATTCTAGCAGTCTCATCAAGGAAATGAATAACATGCCCATCAATATTATCAGACAAGAGATCTTTAACAATAGCAATATCAGGTTCAACTTTAATTTGCTCAGAAGGCGTATAAGTTTTAATATTGCTTTTACGAACCACAGCTGAAGCTTTAGCATGATCCTTTATCCTAATAGGGAAAGGTGGTTTCTCAACATAAGCAGTAGGAACAATAGGATCATTATAAGTGATAGTCTTTTCTTCAACTTTAATAGGTGCAACTACTTTTACTTCTATGGGAGGATGATATTTAAACCACTTCTCCTTGGGAGATCAACATAAGTAGCAAAAGATTCAAAGAAAGAAGCTACTATCTCAGAGTCAAGTCCATATTTAGTGCTAATTTTATGGAAAACATCGGTATCCATAAAAGATTTAACACAATCAAACTTAGGTGTCATACCTGACTCTTTACCTTCATCGAGGTCCCAATCTTCAGAGTTGCGTTTAATTCTTTCCAATAAATCCCATTTGAATTCAATAGTCTTCGTCATAAAAGAGCCAGCACAAGAAGTATCGAGCATGGTGCGATTGTTATCAGAAAGTCGAGCATATAAATTTTGAATAATCATCTCTCTTGAGAGCTCATGATTGGGGCATGAATATAACATTGATTTAAGCCTCCCCCAAGCTTGAGCGATGCTTTCTCCTTCGCGAGGCCAAAAAGTATATATATAAAATTGTGATCACGATGAACAAGATGCATAGGATAAAACTTTTGATGAAATTCCAATTTCAATCGTTTGTAGTTCCATGACCCCGTATCATCACATAGCCTATACCATGTCAATGCATCTTCATTCAAAGATAAAGGGAAGACCTTCTTCTTAATAACATCTCCGGGTACACCTGCAAGCTTAAATAATCCACAAACTTCATCCACATATATTAGGTGCTCATCAGGATGCATTGTTCCGTCTCCTGCAAAAGGATTAGCTAGCAGTTTTTCTATCGTACCCGAAAGAATTTCAAAGCAAACATTTTCATTTTCAGTAGGTTCAGTAGGTTGAGGAGCAACTCTTTGCTCTACTGGTCGAGGTGAAGATACCCCGAACAAGCCCCTCAGAGGATTACTTTCCACAGTAAATTTCAGCACACTGTATAAATTTTTCCTTACCAAATTCCACCTACCAAAGGCGCTTCACTCCCCGGCAACGACGCCAGAAAAGAGTCTTGATGACCCACAAGTATAGGGGATCTATCTTAGTCCTTTCGATAAGTAAGAGTGTCGAACCCAACAAGGAGCAGAAGGAAATGATAAGCGGTTTCCAGCAAGGTATTCTCTGCAAGTACTGAAATAAGTGGTAACAGATAGTTTTGTGATAGGATAATTTGTAACGAGCAATGAGTAACAAAAGTAAATAAAGTGTAGCAAGGTGGCCCAATCCTTTTTGTAGCAAAGGAAAATCCTGGAAAAACTCTTATATAGAGAAAAGCGCTCCCGAGGACACAAGGGAATATCGTCAAGCTAGTTTTCATCATGTTCATATGATTCGTGTTCGGTACTTTGATAATTTGGTATGTGGGTGGACCGTTGCTTGGGTACTGTCCTTACTTGGACAAGCATCCCACTTATGATTAACCTCTATTGCAAGCATCCACAACTACAACAAAAGTATTAAGGTAAACCTAACCATAGCATGAAACATATGGATCCAAATCAGCCCCTTATGAAGCAACGTGTAAACTAGGGTTTAAGCTTCTGTCACTCTAGCAACCCATCATCTACTTATTACTTCCCAATGCCTTCCTCTAGGCCCAAATAATGGTGAAGTGTCATGTAGTCGACGTTCACATAACACCACTAGAGGAGAGACAACATACATCTCATCAAAATATCGAACGAATACCCAATTCACATGACTACTAATAGCAAGACTTCTCCCATGTCCTCAGGAACAAACGTAACTACTCACAAAGCATATTCATGTTCATAATCAGAGGGGTATTAATATGCATATAGGATCCGAACATATGATCTTCCACCAAATAAACCAACTAGCATCAACTACAAGAAGTAATTAACACTACTAGCAACCTACTAGTACCAATCCCAGACTTGGAGACAAGAATTGGATACAAGAGATGAACTAGGGTTTTGAGATGAGATGGTGCTGGTGAAGATGTTGATGGAGATTGCCCTCTCCCGATGAGAGGAGCATTGGTGATGATGATGGCGATGATTTGCCCCTCCCGGAGGGAAGTTTCCCCTGCAGAACAGCTCTACCGGAGCCCTAGATTGGATCCGCCAAGGTTCCGCCTCGTGGCGGCGGAGTTTCGTCCAAGGAGATGGCTTATGATTTTTTCCTCATCGAAAGACTCCATATAGCAGAAGATGGCCATCGGAGGGCCACCAGGGGTCCCACGAGGTAGGGGGTGCGCCCAGGGGGGTAGGGCGCGCCCCCCACCCTCGTGGGCAGGGTGTGGCCCCTGGTGAACTTCTTGCGCTCAATATTTTTTCTATATTCTATAAACGTCTTCCATGAAGATTCAGGACTTTTGGAGCTGTACAGAATAGGTCTCTAATATTTGCTCCTTTTCCAGCCCAGAATCCCAGATGCCGGCATTCTCCCTCTTTATGTAAACCTTGTAAAATAAGAGAGACTAGGAATAAGTTGTAATGCCCTCGATGCGGCTATATCTCCCACGTGTCGAAGCACGACTTAGAGGCATAACCGCATTGAAAGCAATGTCGCAAGTGAGGTAATCTTCACACAACCCATGTAATACATAAGGGAAAGAGACACATAGTTGGCTTACAATCGCCACTTCACACAATACATAAATAAAACATTACATCATCCAGATACAATCAAGGTCCGACTACGGAACCAAAATAAAAGAAGACTACCCCAAATGCTACATAGATCTCTGATCGTCCCGACTGGGCTCCACTACTGATCAACTGGATCACAACAACACAAAGCACAAGATCTTCATCGAGCTCCTCCTGAGCTTGGTTGCGTCATCTGCACGGAGTCATCGGCACCTGCAAGCTGGTTTTGGAAGTATCTGTGAGTCACGGGGACTCAGCAATCTCACACCCTCGCGATCAAGACTATTTAAGCTTATGGGTAAGGTAAAGGTAAGAGATGGAGCTGCAGCAAGCGACTAGCATATTTGGTGGCTAAACATACGCAAATGAGAGCGAGAAGAGAAGGCAAAAGCACGAATGAAGAGCTATGATCAAGAAGTGATCCTAGAACAACCTACGTCAAGCATAACTCCAACACCATGTTCACTTCCCGGACTTCGCCGGAAAGAGACCATCACGGGTACACACGTGGTTGATGTATTTTAATTAAGGTCAACTTCAGGTTTTCTACAACCGGACATTAACAAATTCCCATCTGCCCATAACCGTGGGCACGGCTTTCGAAAGTTCAAATCCCTACAGGGGTGTCCCAACTTAGCCCATCACAAGCTCTCACGGTCAACGAAGGATAAACCTTCTCCCGAGACATTCCGATCAGACTCGGCATCCCGGTTCTACAAGACAACTTCGACAAAGATAAAACAAGTCCAGCAACACCGGCCGAATGTGCCGACAAATCCCGATAGGAGCTGCACATATCTCGTTCTCAGGGCACACTCAGATGAGCTCTCCATACAACTAAAACCAAACCTCGAGTTACCCCGAGGGGGCGCTGCATAGGACTCTAGTTTGGACCAACACTCAAAGGAGCACTGGCCCCGGGGAGGGGGGGGGTTAAAATAATGATGACCCTCAGGAGCGCGACTCCCAAGGGAAAAGAAAAGGCTAGGTAGCGAATGGTAAAACCAATGTTGGGCATTGCTGGAGGAGTTTTATTCAAGGCGAACTGTCAAGGGGTTCCCATTATTACCCAACTACGTAAGGAACGCAAAATCCGGGAACATAACACCGATATGACGGAAACTAGGGCGGCAAGAGTGGAACAAAACACCAGGCATAAGGCCGAGCGTTCCACCCTTTACCAAGTATATAGATGCATTAATTAAATAAGAGATATTGTGATATCCCAACAAGTAAACATGTTCCAACAAGGAACAACATCTCCATGTTCCAACAAGGGACAAACTTCAATCTTCACATGCAACTAACAACGCTATAATTGGGGCTGAGCAAAGCGGTAACATAGCCAAACAACGGTTTGCTAGGACAAGGTGGGTTAGAGGCTTGGTTCAACAATATAGGAGGCATGATAAGCAAGTGGTAGGTATCGCAGCATAGGCATAGCAAAAGAGCGAGCAACTAGCAAGCAAAGATAGAAGTGATTTCGAGGGTATGATCATCTTGCCTGAAATCCCGCAAGGAAGATGAACGAGTCCATGAAGAAGATAAACGGACGTAGTCGAACAGATCCTCACACACACGACGTTATCGGAACCAACCCGAAGAAGCAACACGGGAAAGAAGCAAATGACATAGTAAACAACCAACACATCAACATGGCATGATGCACAATCAAGTATGATGCATGTCCAGTTTAATGAAGCATGGCATGGCAAAGTGCACAAACAACACTACAAGTTAAGTGGAGCTCAATATGCAATGGGTTGCATATTGACGGAACACCACATCAATTATTTAGTTCTCTCTCATTTATGTACCCCAACAATATTAAATGTTCTTAACATGGCAAGGGTGAAGCAAAGTAAACTACCTATCTAGTCAAGTTTAAATGAGGCCGGAAGCAACGGACAACAATGCCGGAAACTCCTCATGAGCATATTATAGATTTGGTACTGTTCTTCCCTAAACATTATTTTAGAGTTGTTAAACATGCAAGATGAGTGCACCAAGTAAATCTAGGCATTTTTCTACCCCAAAAGCATATAAAGTTTATTTAAAATGGAGCTACGGTTATTTAGTTATGAATTAAAGCATTTTAACATGGCATAGGAGTAAATTTAACCAAACATCATTTTAAATATTTTAAACATAGATGAAAATGGCATATTATTAAACTAGACAAAATTCTAAGCAACTTTCATATAAGGTTTGTTTTAAACCGATGCACAGTTGTTAAGTTATTATATGCATGAAGCATAAGGGGTTTTCTGTAAAATAGGAAAACTCTGGATAAATAGACAAATTCACAGATCCTGAAAAAAACGTCCATGGGCTGAATCTGGGCGGACTGGGCTGCTCACATTGGGCTTGAGGAGGCGCTGGGCATCTGGGCTGCGAGCGAAGCAGAGGAGCTGGGCCTTGGCGCGATCGAACCAGGAGGCAAGGCGTGGTCAACGCGCCCACGACCCGCGTACGGCAGCGGTCGACTTGTCTCAGCCCGCACGAAGCAGAGGCACGGCGAGGCGGGACTTGAGTGGCCAGAGCGACGGGAACGGGAGACGGCGCTCGCCGGGGATGGAGGGGTCCGGGCGCGGGTCCATGCAAACGGGGCGGCGTGCTCCGGCGAAAGGGGCGCAGGGCTTGCGGAGACGGCGATGAATGGAGCATGGCGGCGGAGGAGCTGCAAGGACATGGCAGGGGAACAAGTTCAGAGAAGCAGCGGTGAGGGAGGAAGGAAAAATGAGAAGGAGAGGGACGGGCAGAGGGAGGCGGACCAGGATCCCGTCGCAGGAGGTCGCATGTGTGCCCGTTCCCTGCTGGATCAACGCGGCGGCGGGCTGGCGGACTTGGAGCTCCAAGCTTCGAAGGGCGCGGCCATGTCGTGGTGCTTCTGTGAGGGAAACACAGAGAGGGGCGAACATGAGAGGAGGGAGACGGGGAGGAATAACTGCCGGAGGAGGAAGGAGAAGAAAGGGAAGGCACCGGGCACGGGGAACCTCGGGAGGTTGCCGCTTGGTGGTCCGGCGAGGTCCTGCGGGGGCGCTCGAGGCAGCAGGGGGTCGGGACGGCCATGGCAGTTCCTGCCAGTGGCAAGAGGTCAGGCCACACGGAGAGGCAGGGGTAACAAGAAGAAACAGGGGGAGAAAAGGAGGGCGGCGACTCATCTGCTAGCTGATTCGGGCACTCGGGAGGAGCTCGTCTCCCCGGGTCGACGAGGAGAGAGAGGAGGGAGAGGATCAATGGGCTTGGGTGGATCGAGGGGAAGCAGAGGCTGGTTGGTTCGGTGGCGAAATCGAGGAAGGGAAGGAGACTGTGCTGGTTGGGCAGGTGGATCGGGGTGGATCCCGATGGGGATTTGGTGGAATGGCGGCGGCGGCTGGGAGTATGGGACATCTCTCCTCAAATTTAGGGTTGGACTATATATTTATAGCATATGGGTGTTTGGCTAGGGGCTAATCTGGATCCTTCGATCAAAATCGAGCGGTTGAGAAAAATAGGTTAGGAAGTCTAATAAACAAAACGGAGATGTTTTGTAGACGTTTGGGGACGATCCGGACACAGCGGTAACGACTGTCCGGGTCGGGTCCGGGATAGATTTCGAACGCGCGCGGGAGGAGGTCCGTGGACTGACGAGAGATGTTAGGTAGGGCCCGGCGGTGAGAGGTAGACTGTGCAGACGGTCTCGAGCTGAGAGAAGATAAGAGAGGGAGGGTCCGACATCTGTTTCCGGAGACCGAAAACATCCGACGTTAGACCGGCTATATTGCCGCTATAGTTTAACGGTTGGGCTATCAAACGAACTCCGAATGCGATGAAACTTGACAGGCGGTCTAGCTACACTAAAATAAGACCACACGTCAACTCTCATCCCATTCCGAGAACATCTCCCGGCCACTTATAAAATACTATTTCGGACATGCCGCGGGCGCGTGCGAGTGTGTCTGGACTCGGAACGGACAACAGAGAGAACTAGGGAAACCCGGACGAATGCAGGTTTTGAAAACATGATGATGCAATGCACATGATGACATGGCAAGATGCGACACGCAAGCAAATCACAAGGCAACAACAATGGAGCACCGGAAGACACCTGGCGCATCGGTCTCGGGGCGTCACAACACTCCAGCAGTACGAGAGGATCTCATCCCGAGATCTAGAATGGCACCGGAGGAACAACGGAAAAGAAAGAGAAGAGGTAAAACTAAGTTGCTTCTTGACAAAAGAGTGAAACCAAAGAACCTTGAGAGGTTGAACAAATTGAAAAGAAGAAAACAACGGAGATTAACAAAGTTGAAAACACTCCGTTAGAAAAGAGGAACAAGGAATAACAAATTCGAGCAGCACTCCGGTTGAGAAGTTATGCAAGACTTGATACGATGAAAAGAACTTGAGCAGAGGACACGACACTCCGGTTAAACAAGACAGAGAAGGAATAAGACTGATATAATTTGGACAGTACTTCGACTGTAAATGGAAGAAATTGAACATGATCTTGACAAAATGAGACGAGGAGTGAAAAGAGCAACATCAATAGACCTCCAGGTGAAAGAATATAATAAAGATAATTGAGACAAAAGAATGTAGAAGACAATGCCAACTCCTGCTACGAAAGAGCTTGAAAAGGCATCTTTAGGAGAAGGGTTGAACGGAGTTGTTGGAAAACCAACAACGAAAAGAACAACGTTGTAGTGGACTTATAGAAAACATCTCAAAGCTATGAGGTGAAATTCTGCCACTAACGAAAAATAATAGATTGGATTGATATCAACAAGGAGACGAGAAACTTATTTCACCGGAAGGATAAATGAAGAACTTGGGTCATTTATAAGCACCATAGATAGATAGCAACATTCCTTAGGGAAAGCTTTAGGTGAAATATACCCAAAGATAACCCCAAAGAAGAGGTTGATGGATTTAAAATACCTCATTCTTAACAACATGTGGAACATGAAACATGAACTCAAATTATCAAGAATGACATAATACCACCTCCAATGATACGGAAGAAAAAATTGCACTCCGGATAGCAAAATGAAGAATGCTTGAGTTCCTCTGAAAATAATTTTGATGAACACTTCGAGAAGGAATTAGATCCTTGATGGACCATCATGTATAGCCTCCATGGAGAAACTCCGGTAACAAAAGAATAAAAAGAAAGAGAAATTGAAAACACAAGGTGAATCCTTGCAATGATTTAGATGGATCTCCGTGACGATATAATTGAGAGAGCTTGGAACTCCGGGAAAAGAAAAGATAAAGCATCGAACTGAGAATGTGATATGATGAACCACTCCGGAAAAAGGAATTGATCACTTGGACGGAACAAGAATAAGAATTATGTTATACGTATCCTTCACCAATTAAATTGACTAGTCGTCAACTCGTGCATTCGCACGGACTAATCAATAAGTTTTTTGTATTTTTTTTGCATAAATAATATCTATCATGAAAGGAAGAAAGTGAAACACCTATCCATCCACTTCATCATGAAGCACATGTAGGGTGTCAGCCTTTTTCTTAGTAGTTCAATTCTAAGTGAAAAAATATGATTTGAATAATGTATTTTAAATCTTTTGCTATTATTGTATTTTGTTTCCATTAACCTTGCTGCTTTGTATACCCGATATGTATCCAAAAAATAATTATAATTTATTTTTGCTATGTTCATGCTTTTCAGTTTCAAAGTCATTGCATACAAAAAAAATTGAAGGAAGAGAACACATAGAGCGAAAAGGGAGAACATTCAATGGAAATCAGTGATTTTGAGGCTTGTATAAACTAATTGTAGAAATATATATGAGGATGATATCCCTACATACAAATTTGGTCGATCCATGACAGTATTTCCCATTGGACATAGAAGCATGACATATGACATTCAAGAATTTCTGAGGATATAATAACTGTGTTAGCTAATTTAAGTGCATAACAAAACCTAAGATTCTTCGTTGTGTTTGATCAATTTATTTATCTTCTATTGTGTCTCAAGTTAATCATGAGTTATAAGGATAAATACCTTCATATTGTTGGTAGTTGGGTGTTGGGTTTATGTCATCTAATCATCAGCAAATATTTAGAGGCCACTTTGACGGGTTCATGGTATCAACACTGATTTACTGTAGAAAAGTCAGCTACTTATTGGTAAGACAGAATGCCAACTACTGGTCAGTCTAGTAGTTATATTAACCAAAATGTTGTTTCACAAATATCTAAGAATTATATATGAAATATATCATTGTTCTAATTACTACATAGATATTATTTAGTACACAAAAAGGGTATTTCATATGATATTTTCTGAACTGCGAGTTGTTGTTGCGTAACATTTTCAGAGGTGTAACCAAAAGCCAAATACTGCTTGCCAATTAATGTAATCTCTAAGTGTGTTTATAACTTTATATAGGATCTAAGTGCTTTCTATCATATAACCATTTGAGCTAAAGAGCGCCATGGTGTTGATGGTCATCATCGTCGATACCCTTGGATTGCAGCCGTTTAGTTCAAGATGTGTGAACATCTCCTGTGCTAAATCTGCTTTCCTCATAGATAATTTCACAAAATTGATTAGCTCCATTCTTATGTACTATTCCATTAGTCATGTGGGCATGCTTCCACCCCCTAAGCATCAATGGGCCATGTGTCCTTGCCATGAATGTGCAGCAGAAAAACATAACGCATGTGAAGCCGACACATGAAGATCTTCAAATTTGCCAGAAGCACTCAAAGGAAAAAGGGAAATTATAGATCAACCCTGAATAGAAAAATGAAATTGTTGATAAATATAAGGGTAAAAACAATAGTGTCAATGTTGACATTGTAACCTGATCTCCACGCATCAATGGATGGTAGTACATGCATTGATATATATGTACTAATTGGATCTCCTCCAGCCCTATTTTATTTGGTAACATGGCTTGCTCTAAAAATCTTTCATCACCAAAATACAATCTTTATCCTTTTATTAATAGTGCAATTAAAAACTTTGTGTGGTTGACAACTCCACTTTCTACTACTCAGCGACATTAATATATGATGATATTGGGTAGAAACCCACAATGCTTCCTTTCAGCTCAGCTAAAAATTAAAGAAAAATGTTTCTTGAAGTTCCACAAAAACTGTACATTTAGATGTCTACTCCCTAACTTTAAACATTATTCGAATTTGTTTTGTATGTTACACTGAAAGACCAATAAAATACTTTCTGATCCTACATATATACGTAATGGACATTTACATGTTGCGAAAAACAGGAATTTCAGAAACATTAGAGGGATTTGATTTGTTTTTGGAAAATAATCTATTTGAAAATTGGAATAAAAATAAAATTATATCGGAAGAAACTAACAAAGAAAAAGATCTGACAGACAATATTACCATCTTCTGAAAAATAGCAGTGTCTAAAATACATATACATGAGTCGTGCATGTAACACGTAATCAGTTTCATCCATAAATAGCTACAGAGATAAAACTGTGCATCTATTAAAAACAGTGAGTACCTTTCTTGAGTGCGAACCACAGATGATATTAACTCTGGACAAAAGGATGTTGTATTCTTTTTCCAGCCATCGGATATCAACTCTAGTGGCAGTCCTCCAAAAAGTATGGTTTGTCTCTGACCGCCATGTGTGCTCGCCGCTATCTTGTAGAACCCAATAAACATGGTTTAGCTTCAGCTCAGTGGTGCCATCTCAGAATACGTTAGAAAAAGCTGCAGAAGATCATCGGAGTTAGCTAGCAGCAGTAGTAGAGAGAGAAGGAGCGTGATGGGACTTGTTCAGCAACAAAGAAAGCCGACTTTCAGAAAGAGGCTGATCTAGCATCGTACATATGTAAGTACGCACACGTAACATATGTATTTCTTCCTCCCACTGACGCTTCCAGTGTTGTGTAAATCCAACCTGCTTGATGA
This sequence comes from Triticum monococcum, assembly GCA_034509565.1. NCBI lineage: Eukaryota > Viridiplantae > Streptophyta > Magnoliopsida > Poales > Poaceae > Triticum > Triticum monococcum. The sequence goes on along the minus strand of CM067846.1, from coordinate 56,530,599 downwards.
CATCAATTATTTGACCTGTCGGCATCTCGGCAGTCAACACATGCTAGATAGATTTAGCCATGCAGGCTCATGGGCATGTCTGACCTTGTTACAGACTGCTCTCCGTGAAGTCGCTGCTCCAGATCTTGTTCAAGAAGACATGCTGACATCCTTGTTGATCTTGACTTCCGGTAGGCATTGGAAATTGTCCAGACTTATGAAGAGCCCCATTAGGAAGATAATCACCATCAGCATAATAAAGAACATGGAACCCACGTGAACGCCTTCCCTAGATAAGTTGTATGATTTGAGTTCATTGCTTCATGCATCTTGATTGGACGGTGACCGCAGTCAGTTAGGAGTATCCATCCTAATCGATTTCGCTTAGTGCAGCCACCTGCAGCAGCATATGCCCAACCTAAGTTCTTCCTCCCCCATCCAATCCGCCCCATCCTCCTTCGTCGATCGTCATGCCCTCCCACCGTGAGAAGCAACCCCAACAACATCTTCTAGCCAATCCTCTTCCCAATCTCGTCTTCCTCCGATATCCCCTGCCCCAGATCTTCCATGTTGACGCTCCTCAAGCAGGGAGAAGCAGGAACACACATAGCGTTCTCCGATCTATCACTTTAGCAGTCCAGCCACGCGAGGAGGAGCCAACTAGCGGCCGGCTCTTGCCTTCACAAGGCCATGGTCCTTGTTCCAGTCGATTGGATTCACTGGATAAGAAAAAGAACGGAGAGGTGGGAGGGCCTAGGTGGCGACCGAGGAAGGCATGGTTGCGCAGGAACAATAATACACACAACAACGAATTGCACGGGATTCGCATTGAGAGGATAATTGCTTAGAGATTTTTTTTTTCAAAGGGCTTAGAGATTCCTTTTGGTTATTCTGATTGCTTCGAGAGGATAGGTTATAAGATGGCAGTTTTTTTCGGTAGAACCGAGGAAAGAGATCGTCAAGTTTTTTGTGTGAGGATTATTTGGGAAGGATCGATCGTGAGGTTGTCTAGGAGTAGTATACGATAGATTGCTTTTTTGACAGGTACCCTAGATTGGATTTTTATACGGTTGTTGTCTATTACCATAGATTGGTTTTTTATAGCTATGATATGTTGGCTTTTTCTCAGATTGCAAGGATTATATGGGTGAATCCGCACCGTTATAACTCGGTCCCATCAGATTAACGGTCGGTAATTTCTAATTAATGTGGGAATTTCTTGGAAGTCCAGAATTAGTATAGGTATAGATGACAATCAACGGATTTGGCATATTACTTATTCTCGTAGAGAAAAATTAAGAGAGATATAACATAAACTTGGGAATGGCTTCAACGAACCACCGGTAGGAAAGAAATAACAATTAGATTGATATGATAAACGAAAGAAGAGAATCTTGAATGAACCACCGTAAGAATTGAAAATGAACAATGAAAAAAATATAAAGAAACACCGGAAAGAATTAGCAAATGAACGAAGAAGCTTGAGGGGATTTAGATCCATGAGAACGAAAAGATTATGAGCTGATTAGAGAATCCTTGATTTAGACACCGGTATGATTTAGAGTATGAGAGCTGAAAGCTGGAATGAATAAATCTTAGATGATGGGCTCCGGATAATCAAACTGAACAGAATCTTGAATTGCTCCGGATGGGTGAAAAAAAATCTCACAACTGAAAACAATTATGAGAGGTTGGCAGAGAATGGGGCAATATTTAAAAGAAACTCTTCTTCGGTCTTCAAAATCTGAGAATGACGATGAGAAACACCACCAAATTGTTGAGATACTCCGGGATGAAAAATGGAAAGGTTGAACCAACGATGAAATAATTTGAAAGATCAAGGAGAAAGGCATTTGACTGATGATAACTCATTCTTACGTCAAACTTGGAAAAGAATTTGAGAGTAACTCCGGAAAAATTAGAAGAGTCAAGTAAGATCCTAGAAAAAGACCTGTGGGTTAGGGCCCACTCAAAAGAAACACCGTAGAACGATTTAAAAGAGAGGTTGCATCGGTTGAATTAAATGGCTTGAGTGAGATAACAACCTCGAAATAGGTTGAACGGATCTTGAATGACAAGACGAGCCTTTTGAGATAGCTTGAGCACGCCGGAACAAATGAATAGCAAGAAGTGAATTATTATGAGGTGCACCGGTATGAGAAGGCATTAGAAACGAGGAAATGATAAGATCCATAAAGCTTGAATTAACTCCACCGGAGAAGAAAAGATCGAAGAATACAACACTTGAAGCTCCGTTAGAATCTTCATGAGAAATCATCGGATAAGACATTGACGGAAAAGAATGGAAAGACTTCACAACAATAAAAGGATACTTGAATAAGAAATCTGGGTCCTTGAAGAAAAAGGGTGGGAGGGAGGGAAAACAAAGGCAATTTGGGATGAATGAAATGAACACCGTTGAAAAGAACTGAGATTGGATCTTGCAAATGTTGAAATGATCGGATCCACTTCAAGAGAAACACGCCGGTGAAAAGGATTGACAAGACAATCTTGATGATCAAGAAGGATTGGTATTCATATCGGAGTATGAGAACACCATTTGGGGAAGGTATGGAATCAACACTTGACATTGAAGCAACTCGAATACCACAACTGAAAACAAAACAAAGGATTGGCTTGCAGAATAAGCCGGAACAAACATATGATAGAGATTTCGTCCGAAGTTTTCGTGGTGGGGCCTACACGGGCTCGATCATACAACACCATTATGTACAAGGCAGTGCACATGACATACGAAGTGTCACCGAGTCGGCATAGCCAAGGACTCTTTAAGACACAACGAGACCACTGTAAAACCAACCGTGAATAGGCGGACCACTAGACGTCGAACCCCAATTTCAAATCATACATCTGTTGGAAAGATATCCTAAGAGCTACTTGAATTCCCACTTATAAACTCCCAAAATTTTCCCAGTTATGCAATCAGGTGTTGGGGATACAGGGGAAGCATAATATCTCACCCAAACTAGCAAATCCTACATCCAGCTGTATCCATCCTTCAACACATAACCAAGAAACCTTCGGAAATCGTCTACCTCAACCTTCGAAAAGCATCCGTTATACGAGTTATGGCAATACTCCCGAATTCCCGCCCCAGTACTGGGTGGCGTCGAGGTTATCTCACCAACAACTACATAAAAGAGATTTTCGATGTCGGCGAAACTAAACTCAGGCATTCCAGAACTACAACGATAAAATTGTGACGACAACACCTCGAAGCTCAACTCCCCGGGACACTGCCACAACCCCTAAATGACAGGAGGAACCAAGAACAATGTTCTCGTCACAAATCAATCGGAACGATTCCAAGATACCCGCGTGATCCTAAATTTTTTTTAGTGAAATTTGAGAAGAGAAGAGTCAAAACTCTACGCCAGGATGCCTTACCAGAGCGATGAATGGACTGGGGAGTAAAAAGAATTCTTAAACTCTTTGATATATAATTACTAAATGACTCAAAACATTTTTCTAGACTCAACTCGTCAGCTAATTCGACCAAGCAGGGGGCTCCTAAGGTCGGGGAAGGCTCTGATACCAACTTGTAACGCCCTCGATGCGGCTATATCTCCCACGTGTCGAAGCACGACTTAGAGGCATAACCACATTGAAAGCAATGTCGCAAGTGAGGTAATCTTCACACAACCCATGTAATACATAAGGGAAAGAGATACATAGTTGGCTTACAATCGCCACTTCATACAATACATAAATAAATCATTACATCATCAAGATACAATCAAGGTCCGACTACGGAACCAAAATAAAAGAAGACTACCCCAAATGCTACACAGATCCCCGATCGTCCCGACTGGGCTCCACTACTGACCAACTGGATCAAAACAACACAAAGGACAAGATCTTCATCGATCTCCTCCTGAGCTTGGTTGCGTCATCTGCACGGACTCATCGGCACCTGCAAGCTGGTTTTGGAAGTATCTGTGAGTCACGGGGACTCAGCAATCTCACACCCTCGCGATCAAGACTATTTAATCTTATGGGTAAGGTAAAGGTAAGAGATGGAGCTGCAGCAAGCGACTAGCATATTTGGTGGCTAAACATACGCAAATAAGAGCGAGAAGAGAAGGCAAAAGCACGAACGAAGAACTATGATCAAGAAGTGATCCTAGAACAACCTACGTCAAGCATAACTCCAACACCGTGTTCACTTCCCGGACTCCGCCGGAAAGAGACCATCACGGGTACACACGCGGTTGATGTATTTTAATTAAGGTCAACTTCAGGTTTTCTACAACCGGACATTAACAAATTCCCATCTGCCCATAACCGCGGGCACGGCTTTCGAAAGTTCAAATCCCTGCAGGGGTGTCCCAACTTAGCCCATCACAAGCTCTCACAGTCAACGAAGGATAAACCTTCTCCCGAGACATTCCGATCAGACTCGGCATCCCGGTTCTACAAGACAACTTCGACAAAGATAAAACAAGTCCAGCAACACCGCTCGAATGTGCCGACAAATCCCAATAGGAGCTGCACATATCTCGTTCTCAGGGCACACTCAGATGAGCTCTCCATCCAACTAAAACCAAACCTCGAGTTTCCTCGAGGGGGCGCTGCACAGGACTCTAGTTTGGACCAACACTCAGAGGAGCACTGGCCGGGGGGGGGGGGTTAAAATAATGATGACCCTCAGGAGCACGACTCCCAAGGGAAAAGAAAAGGCTAGGTGGCGAATGGTAAAACCAATGTTGGGCATTGCTGAAGGAGTTTTATTCAAGGCGAACTGTCAAGGGGTTCCCATTATTACCCAACTGCGTAAGGAACGCAAAATTCGGGAACATAACACCGATATGACGGAAACTAGGGCGGCAAGAGTGGAACAAAACACCAGGCATAAGGCCGAGCCTTCCACCCTTTACCAAGTATATAGATGCATTAATTAAATAAGAGATATTGTGATATCCCAACAAGTAAACATGTTCCAACAAGGAACAACATCTCCATGTTCCAACAAGGAACAAACTTCAATCTTCACATGCAACTAACAACGCTATAATTGGGGCTGAGCAAAGCGGTAACATAGCCAAACAACGGTTTGCTAGGACAAGGTGGGTTAGAGGCTTGGTTCAACAATATAGGAGGCATGATAAGCAAGTGGTAGGTATCGCAGCATAGGCATAGCAAAAGAGCGAGCAACTAGCAAGCAAAGATAGAAGTGATTTCGAGGGTATGATCATCTTGCCTGAAATCCCGCAAGGAAGAAGAACGAGTCAATGAAGAAGATAAACTAACGTAGTCGAACGGATCCTCACACACACGACATTATCGGAACCAACCCGAAGAAGCAACACCAGAAAGAAGCAAATGACATAGTAAACAACCAACACATCAACATGGCATGATGCACAATCGAGTGTGATGCATGTCCGGTTTAATGAAGCATGGCATGGCAAAGTGCACAAACAACACTACAAGTTAAGTGGAGCTCAATATGCAATGGGTTGCATATTGACAGAACACCACATCAATTATTTAGTTCTCTCTCGTTTATGTACCCCACCAATATTAAATGTTCTTAACATGGCAAGGGTGAAGCAAAGTAAACTACCTATCTAGTCAAGTTTAAATGAGGCCGGAAGCAACAAACAACAATTCCGGAAACTCCTCATGAGCATATTATAGATTTGGTACTGTTCTGCCCTAAACATTATTTTAGAGTTGTTAAACATGCAAGATGAGTGCACCAAGTAAATCTAGGCATTTTTCTACCCCAAAAGCATATAAAGTTTATTTAAAATGGAGTTACAGTTATTTAGTTATGAATTAAAGCATTTTAACATGGCATAGGAGTAAATTTAACCAAACATCATTTTAAATATTTTAAACATAGATGAAAATGGCATATTATTAAACTAGACAAAATTCTAAGCAACTTTCATATAAGGTTTGTTTTAAACCGATGCACGGTTGTTAAGTTATTATATGCATGAAGCACAAGGGGTTTTCTGTAAAACAGGAAAACTCTGGATAAATAGACAAATTCACAGATCCTGAAAAAAACGTCCACGGGCTGAATCTGGGCGGACTGGGCTGCTCACATTGGGCTTGAGGAGGCGTTGGGCATCTGGGCTGCGAGCGAAGCAGAGGAGCTGGGCCTTGGCGCGATCGAACCAGGAGGCAAGGCATGGTCAACGTGCCCACAACCCACGTACGGCAGCGGTCGACTTGTCTCAGCCCGCACGAAGCAGAGGCACGGCGAGGCGGGACTTGAGCGGCCGGAGCGACGGGAACGGGAGACGGAGCTCGCCGGGGATGGAGGGGTCCGGGTGCGGGTCCATGCAAACGGGGCGACATGCTCCGGCGAAAGGGGCGCAGGGCTTGCGGAGACGGCGACGAATGGAGCATGGCGGCGGAGGAGCTGCAAGGACATGGCAGGGGAACAAGTTCAGAGAAGCAGCGGTGAGGGAGGAAGGAAAAACGAGAAGGAGAGGGACGGGCAGAGGGAGGCGGACCAGGATCCCGTCGCACGAGGTCGCCGGTGTGCCCGTTCCCTGCTGGATCAACGGGGCGGCGGGCTGGCGGACTTGGAGCTCCAAGCTTCAAAGGGCGCGGCCATGTCGTGGTGCTTCTGTGAGGAAAACACAGAGAGGGGCGAACATGAGAGGAGGGAGACGGGGAGGAATAACTGCCGAAGGAGGAAGGAGAAGAAAGGGAAGGCACCGGACACGGGGAACCTCAGGAGGTTGCCGCTTGGTGGTCCGGCGAGGTCCTGCGGGGGCGCTCGAGGCAGCAGGGGGTCGGGACGGCCATGGCAGTTCCTGCCAGCGGCAAGAGGTCATGCCACACAGAGAGGCAGGGGCAACAAGAAGAAACAGGGGGAGAAAAGGAGGGCAGCGACTCATCTGCTAGCTGATTCGGGCACTCAGGAGGAGCTCGTCTCCCCGGGTCTACGAGGAGAGAGAGAGAGGAGGGAGAGCATCGATGGGCTTGGGTGGATCAAGGGGAAGCAGAGGCTGGTTGGTTCGGTGGCGAAATCGAGGAAGGGAAGGAGACGGCGCTGGTTGGGCAGGTGGATCGGGGTGGATCCCGATGGGGATTTGGTGGAATGGCGGCGGCGGCTGGGAGGATGGGACATCTCTCCTCAAATTTAGGGTTGGACTATATATTTATAGCATATGGGTGTTTGGCTAGGGGCTAATCTGGATCCTTCCATCAAAATCGAGCGGTTGAGAAAAATAGGTTAGGAAGTCTAATAAACAAAACGGAGATGTTTTGTAGACGTTTGGGGACGATCCGGACACAGCGGTAACGACTGTCCGGGTCGGGTCCGGGACAGATTTCGGACGCGCGCGGGAGGAGGTCCGCGGACTGACGAGAGAGGTTAGGTAGGGCCTAGCGGTGAGAGGTAGACTGTGCAGACGGTCTCGTGCTGAGAGAAGAGAAGAGAGGGAGGGCTCGGCATCTGTTTCCGGATACCGAAAACGTCCGACGTTAGACCGGCTATATTTCTGCTATAGTTTAACGGTTGGGCTATCAAACGAACTCCGAATGCGATGAAACTTGACAGGCGGTCTAGCTACACTAAAATAAGACCACACGTCAACTCTCATCCCATTCCGATAACATCTCCCGGCCACTTATAAAATACTATTTTGGACATGCCGCGGGCGCGTGCGAGTGTGTCTGGACTCGGAACGAACAACAGAGAGAACTGGGGAAACCCGGACGAATGCAGGTTTTGAAAACATGATGATGCAATGCACATGATGACATGGCAAGATGCGGCACGCAAGCAAATGACAAGGCAACAACAACGGAACACCGGAAGACACCTGGCGCATCGGTCTTGGGGCGTCACATAAGGAATGTGACATAATGTGTAATAACAGCCCATAATGCGATAAATATCGATATAAAAGCATGATGCAAAATGGACGTATCAGAGCCCTGGCTCCATCTTCACCGCGGCGAGCCCCGGCTCCGTCTTCGACTTGACGGGGCAGGGAGGAGCCGAGGAAGAGGCGTGCCCGCCCTCATTGATGACGATCCGGAGCTGCGAGTGTGCTAGCTGAGCGGCGTCTCCGTGGGCTCGGCCTTGATGCTGAAGAGCACCGACGACCCGGAGGAGTGGGAGGAGGAGCGGGAGGAGGAGGAAGAGGAGCCGGTCCTCCTCAGCATCCATTGGCCGCCGCTCCGGCGGGGGACCGGGGCGGCAGGGTACGTCAACGATGGCTCATTGCCACCCTCGAGGTGCTCGAGGACGGTGTGGAGCGTGCGGCCGGGGGCGCCCCACCACAGGCGGCGACCGTCGCTGTTCTTGGTCCCCGCACCACTGGTGCATTATTGGTGGAGGCCAGTCGCTCCGCCTGCCTGCGTTCGAAGTGCGCCGCCCACGCCTCGTGGTTGTCAGCGGCGTACTCCGGGAGGGCCCGATGCTCCGCCGTCAACGACTGTAGCGACCCGACCTCAGATGGTCAAGTCTTTGTGCTTCAGTGTCATCCCTGGATCAGTAATGCTGACACACATAGTAGTCGAAGGATTTATAACAGAGTAGCAATCACACACTTATTACATCGAATATCTCAAGAGAGAACTTATTACAATAATATGGCTTAAGGCCATCTAATACGATAAGAGCGGAAGGCTTGGAAGATAAAGTGAGTCCATCAACTCCAACGGCATAGCTGAGCCGCACGGCAACGATCTAACGAACCTTACTCCTCGTCTGAAAAGTCTGCAACATAATACGTTGCAGCCCAAAAACGGGTCAGCACATGGAATATGCTGGCAATGTAACACAGTAGAGTAAGAACAGAATAATGCTATCACTACATGCATATTTGGCTGGTGGAAAGCTCTATGGTTACAGTTTTTGCGAAAAGCCAATTTTTCCCTACAACAAAGGAATAGATTTTATTTAACTATCATGGTAGTTGAAACATCATTGAGAAGGTTCCTCCAACTCAATCCCAATTAAAGTGATTAACAACCCAACAATATTAATTAAGAGTGATGAGATACATGTGATAACCCAAGTACTATATACTCAAGAATTGTCCATAACCGGGGACACGGCTAACCATGATTAGATTGTACACTCTGCAGAGGTTTGCGCACTTTTCCCCACAAGACTCGATCGCCTCCGTTGGATTTCTCGCACTACATGGTGTTTGAGAAACGGATGACCGAGACACAGTCTTTCAGAAACATTAACTCTCTACTCCGGACAAACCATACCAAACCTACATCCCACTACCTGCTGATCTGCCTCTTCAAGAGCTTCACGTAACTTACTCAACTATGCTAGAGCCCATAATAGCTTGTGGCTGCACACGAAAGTTTCTAGCATGAATCATCTCAGTTCCCTTTGAGCCTGGGTGGCGGTCCATAGGAAGATCACATGAGTACTCCGGGATTTCCAAAAAATACAGGCAACACTGGGTACTCCAGGTGCCTCAATCCACCCAGATGTTTGATTAAGTTGCCACCTTAAGTTGAACCATTAATTAACAAGCTCACATCTGTCATGTATTTCACTCAAACCCAAACCACGTCTACGAGCATAGCATAGCATAGTATATATAAGCAACGCGTAGAGTAACTCCAGAGGGTTTGAATGTAACAAGGCAATAGGTTCTACCTCATCGACTGCTTCCCAACCCACAAGTTAATAACATCCTAATCATGCAATGTTTGAGGATTGAGACTAATGCATAAAAACTGGGTGATAAAAGGGATATGATCAAAGTGTTACTTGCCTTGTTGACGATCTGCGAAACCTAGGGACTCGTAGTAGCACGCTTCGCACTCCGGGTGTTCTATCGCAAGCAAACAATAGCATACATAAGTAACAAGCAACTATGCACAAGCAAAACTCAAACAAAAGAGGTTGACCAGAAATTTCAACTTAAGAACTCCGGTTCGCAAAAAGAATCAAATCAAATGGAGCAACGAAACTTAAACAGCGAAAGAAAGAAGCTTCGTTTACTAATCTGAAACTAGGTCAAATTTTACAGTAGAGAAAACTTGTTTGAGTTGGTTAAGCGGAAAGAGGGTTTCGAGACGAAACTCCAGGTGCTTGAATCGCCTGATTCCGACTAACGAGCGAAAAGAAAAACAGAAACTAAGATCGGATCAGAAATCGCGATCAGAGAAAAATTGCGGAATAAATCCGATAAAAGAAAACTGACGAACAGACTAATGAACGAGCGTTCGTTGGCTGTTTCTAACGGGCGAAGAACCGTTCGTTAAAACAATCGTTCGGACGAATGTCCGCCAAATAGAAGAACCGAGAAAAACCGGCGAATCCGAAAAAAACGGATCTAGGGTTCTAAAAAAACCGGTCGGTCTTTATAAAAAAACCGGAGGCGGGGCGCGGCGGCTACCTCCGGCGAGAGGTCCGGCGGGGCGGTGGCTTAGGGGCGGCGGCGCTCGATGGCAGCGCGGACTGCGGCGGCGGCGGCAGCTTGGCGCGGCGCGGGCGGCGGTGGTGTGGTGGGGTGTTGGGGCAGCGGGGCGGCGGTATATAAGGGCGGGGCGGGGCGGCTTGGAGGAGGGGGCAAGACGCGGCGGCGGAGAGGAGTCTGGCTCGGACTCCTAGTCCGAGTCGGCGGCGGCGGCGCTCGCGGGGAAGGCGGCGGTGGCGGCCTGGCGCGGCTTGGCCTTAGGCCCAGTCGACGCGGGAACCTTTTTTTAATAATTTCGCTGACCGAAATAAATCCTAAATAAATAAATAAAAAATCTAAAAATGCCAAAATAAATTTTCACCGTCTAAATATAATATTTAGAACGAGATGAACATTTTCTTGGCCCTAAAATGCAATTTTGGAAAACGTGCAATTTTACTAATGCAAACAAAATTGCAATAAAATCCAAATAAAACAATTATTTGGTTTTAATATTTTTCCTCCAATATTTCAATTATCTTGGAGAAGTCATATTATCTCCTCTCATATATTTTAGTGTGAAATATTTTTGGAGAGAAAATAATTAAAACCAAAAATCCTCGATTTCAAGATTTGATAAAGATTACATTTGAAAACCGGGAAATCCCCAACTCTCTCCGAGGGTCCTTGAGTTTCCTAGGATTTCGAGGATCGCAAGACGAAATGCGAATAAAATATGATATGCATGGATGACTATGTATAACATTCCAAATTGAAAATTTGGATGTTACAAACCTACCCCCCTTAAGATGAATCTCGCCCTCGAGATTTGGGTTGGCTAGAAAATAGGTGTGGGTGGTCTTTGCGAAGATCATCCTCCCGTTCCCAGGTGGCTTCAATCGCGATATGGTGGCTCCACTGAACTTTACAAAACTTGATAACCTTACTGCGGGTGACTCTGCTGGCAACTCAAGAATCTTAACTGGTTTCTCCTCATAAGTCAAATCACTGTCCAACTGAATCGCCTCCAGGGGTACTGTATCTCTTAGCGGTACATCTGCCATCTCAGCATGACACTTCTTCAGCCGTGAAACATGAAACACGTCATGAACTCCTGACAATCCCTCGGGTAACTCCAACTTGTAGGCAACTTCTCCCATCCGTTCCAAAATACGATACGGTCCTACAAATCTCGGGGCTAACTTTCCCTTAACTCCAAAACGTTTCACTCCTCGCAAGGGTGATACTCGCAGATATGCTCGGCCTCCAATTTCATAGGTTACCTCCTTGCGTTTGAGTCTGCATAACTCTTCTGCCTAGACTGAGCAATCTCCAGTCTGTCACGAATCAATTTAACCTTCTCCTCAGACTCTTTGATCAAGTCTGGTCCAAACAACTATCGGTCTCCTACCTCGTCCCACATCAATGGTGTTCTGCACCTTCGTCCATACAGGGCTTCAAATGGGGCCATCTTCAAATTGGCTTGATAGCTATTGTTGTATGAAAACTCTGCGTATGGCAAATTGTCATCCCAACTAGATCCATAATCTAGCGCACAGGCTCTCAACATGTCCTCCAAAATTTGGTTGACTCTCTTTGTTTGTCCATCCGTCTGCGGGTGAAATGCTGTACTAAACTCCAATCTCGTTCCCAAAGTCTGGTGCAACTAGTGCCAAAACTTTGAGGTAAACTGTGTTCCTCGGTCTGATACGATGGTCCTCAAAACTCCATGCAGACATACTATCCTGGACATATATATCTTGGCCAACTTTGCACTCGTATAGATGGTTTTTACTGGGATGAAGTGAGCTACTTTGGTCAAGCGATCAACTACTACCCATATGGAATCATATCCTACTTTGGTCCTGGGCAATCCGGTGATAAAGTCCATGCCCAGTTTATCCCACTTCCATTCGGGTATCGGCATAGGTTGTAACAGTCCTGCTGGCTTCTGATGTTCTGCCTTCACACGCTGACATACATCACATACGGTGACATACTCGACAATATCCTTTTTCATACCGGTCCACCAGAAACGTTCCTTCAAATCCAAATACATTTTGGTGTTTCCGGGGTGTATCGAGTAGGGTGAGTCATGGGCCTCGTGAAGTATTAACTTCCTGATCTCCTGGTTATTGGGCACATAAACTCGGTCCTCAAACCATAGGGTATCGTGCTCATCCTCACAAAAACCTTTGGCCTTTCCTTTGCCCATCTTCTCCTTTATCTCGGCAATCTCTTTGTCATCCTTCTGAGCTTCCCGAATTTTGTCCAGCAATGTCGACTGGACCTCCATTGTTGCAATAAATCCTCTAGGAACAATCTCCAATCGAAGTTCCATGATGTCCTCTGCTAATTCCTTCGGCAGTCCCTTGCTTTCAAGGATATTAGCATAACTCTTCCGGCTCAAAGCGTCTGCTACGACATTGGCCTTTCCTGGATGATAGTGTTGCTTCATGTCATAATCCTTTATAAGTTCCAACCATCTCCTCTATCGAAGGTTCAGCTCCTTCTGGGCGAAAATGTACTTCAAACTCTTATGGTCCGTGTACATATCACAACGGTTTCCAATATGGTAATTTCTCCAGGTCTTCAATGCATGTACTATGGATGCTAGCTCCAAATCTCCAGGTATTCAATGCATGTACTACGGCTGCTAGCTCCAGGTCTTCAATGCATGTACTACGGCTGCTAGCTCCAAATCTTGTCGTGAGGCATACGAAACAACTCTCCCGTCCTGCATAAGCGCACATCCAAGTCCTAAGTGTGAGGCATCGCAGTACACTTGGAACTCCTTATGTATATCTGGCAGTGTTAGCACTGGCGCTGTAGTCAAGCATTTCTTCAATTCCTGGAAACTTGCCTCGCAATCTTCTGTCCATTTAAACTTAGTATCCTTCTTCAACAGTTCAGTCACTGGCTTTGCAATCTTGGAAAAATTCTCGATGAATCTCCAGTAGTATCCTGCGAGTCCAAGAAAACTGCGGATCTCGCTAACTGAAGTGGGTGCCAACCATTCAATGACTGACTGAATTTAGCTGGGGTCTACTGCTATACCTTCTCCCGATATAACATGTCCAAGGAACCCGACTTCCTTCAACCAAAATTCGCATTTGCTGAACTTAGCATACAACTGCTGTTCCCTGAGTTTCTCGAGAACTAAGCGCAAATGCTCTTTGTGCTCCTCCTCGTTCTTCGAGTATACCATAATATCATCAATAAACACCACAACAAACTTGTCCAAATACTCCATGAACACCTTGTTCATCATGCTCATGAAATAGGCAGGGGCGTTAGTCAGTCCAAATGACATGACCGTGTACTCGTATAATCCATATCGTGTTATGAATGCTGTCTTCGGTATGTCCTTCTCTCGTATCTTCAACTGATGATACTCCGATCGCAAATCGATCTTCGAAAACACTTTAGCTCCCTGCAGCTGATCAAACAGATCATTGATCATCGGCAGTGGGTACTTGTTCTTAATCGCCACTTCATTTAATGCTCGATAATCAACAACCATCCTCAGGGATTTATCCTTCTTCTCAACCAAAAGTACTGGGGCTCCCCAAGGTGATGAACTTCTTCGGATGTATCCTTTCTCCAATAACTCCTTGATCTGTTTCTTAATTTCTTCCAGATCATTTGCGGGCATCTGATAGGGTCTCTTGGATATTGGTCCGGTACCTGGCAACAGTTCTATCAAAAACTCAATGTCTCTATCTGGTGGCATGCCTGGTAACTCCTTTGGAAAAACATCCGGGTAATCCTTCACTACAGGCACTTCCTCCTAAACAACTCCCATAAGGGCATTCACCTGACTCCTCCTAGGCACATGCCTAGATACATACTTAACCCTTTTTTCCTTCCGGAGTGGTGAGATAAATCGACTTACTAGCACAGTCAATGCTTCCTCCAAACTTTGACATCTAGTCCATACCCAATATCACATCCAATCCTTGTGACTCCAAGATAATTAGGTCAGACGGGAAAACATGTGTACCAATGGTTAAGGGTATCTGGTCACACCATCGGCTAGCCATAAACTCTGCCCCGGGTGAACTCACTAAAAGAGGGGTCCTAAGGGTCTGGGTTGGTAGCTTAAACTTATCCACGAATCCCCTTGATATGTATGAATGCGATGCACCAGTATCGAAAAGAACAAGAGCGGTAAATGACTTAACCATAAACTTACCTATTATCGCGTCCGGCTGCTCTTCAACCTCCTCCACGTTAGCGTGGTTCACTTGTCCTTTGTTGAATGGATTTGGCTTCTTCCCAGCGCTCTCGTTTCCATTTCCATTCTTTCCTTCAGGGCACTCCGTGGCGTAGTGTCCAGTCTTCCTGCACTTGAAACAAGTAACACGACTTAAGTCCCTTTTGGCGAGTGTGGCTGGGTTGGGGCGGTTATGATTATTGTTGGTTCCGTTCCCATTCCCATTCTTAGATCCATTGTGGTTATGCGATCCTCCTCCAGTGTGGTTGTGACCTCCATGGTTATGAACAAGTCCTCCCGAGTTCGGGGTTAGGCAAGGCTTCTGCTGAGCTCCAGAGTTATACTTCCCTTGTCCATACTTTCTCTTGCGGCTCTCAATCTGCTGCTACTTCCCTTCAATCATAAGAGCCTTATCTACCAACTCCTGGTAGTTGTTGAAGGTTGCTACCATCAATTGCATACTCATCTCATCATTCAGCCCTTCCATAAACTTCTCCTGTTTCGCTGCATCTATGGCCACATCATCAGGGGCATAGCGAGATAACTTGCTAAACTTATCGACGTACTGAGCCACAGTACGGTTCCCGTGGCGTAAGTTGCGGAACTCCCGCTTCTTCATTTGCATAGCTCCAGTGGAGACATGGGCTGTGCGGAAAGCTTGCTGAAACTGGTCCCAAGTGACATTGGCTATAGGAAAAGTGGCTGTGTAACTCTCCCACCATGAGGCTGCTGGTCCATCCAATTGATGTGCGGCAAAGCGCACTCTCTCAGCATCTGTGCAACCTGCGGTGGACAACTCCCTTCAAATACGGCGCAGCCATTCGTCCGCAACTATGGGCTCGGTGCTACTGGAAAACACTGGCGGCTATAACCTTAGAAAACGGGATAGGTTGTCCACGGGCGGCGGGTTGTTGTTATTGTTGCCCTGATTCTGAACTAGCAATTGCATCAAGGTATTCTGCTGTTGGATCAACTGGGTGAGCTCCGGTGGGAAGGCAAAACCTGAAGGAAATATGCCCTGGAGGCAATAATAAAGTTATTATTTATTTCCTTATTTCATGATAAATGTTTATTATTCATGCTAGAATTGTATTAACCGAAAACATAATACATGTGTGAATACATAGACAAACAGAGTGTCACTAGTATGCCTCTACTTGACTAGCTCGTTAATCAAAGATGGTTATGTTTCCTAACCATGGACAAAGAGTTGTTTTGATTAACGGGATCACATCATTAGATGAATGATCTGATTGACATGACCCATTCCATTAGCTTAGCACCCGATCGTTTAGTATGTTGCTATTGCTTTCTTCATGACTTATACATGTTCCTATGACTATGAGATTATGCAACTCCCATTTGCCGGAGGAACACTTTGTGTGCTACCAAACGTCACAACGTAACTGGGTGATTATAAAGGAGCTCTACAGGTGTCTCCAAAGGTACATGTTGGGTTGGCGTATTTCGAGATTAGGATTTGTCACTCCGATTGTCGGAGAGGTATCTCTGGGCCCTCTCGGTAATGCACATCACTTAAGCCTTGCAAGCATTGCAACTAATGAGTTAGTTGCGGGATGATGTATTACGGAACGAGTAAAGAGACTTGCCGGTAACGAGATTGAACTAGGTATTGAATACCGACGATCGAATCTCGGGCAAGTAACATACCGATGACAAAGGGAACAACGTATGTTGTTATGCGGTCTGAC
This sequence comes from Triticum monococcum, assembly GCA_034509565.1. Classification (NCBI taxonomy): domain Eukaryota; kingdom Viridiplantae; phylum Streptophyta; class Magnoliopsida; order Poales; family Poaceae; genus Triticum; species Triticum monococcum. Next base: position 56,514,328 of record CM067846.1, on the reverse strand, counting down.
CGATAAAAGATCTTCGTAGAATATGTAGGAACCAATATGGGCATCCAGGTCCCGTTATTGGTTATTGACCGGAGACGTGTCTCGGTCATGTCTACATTGTTCTCGAACCCGTAGGGTCCGCACGTTTAAGGTTTCGATGACAGTTATATTATGAGTTTATGAGTTTTGATGTACCGAAGGAGTTGGAGTCCCGGATGAGATCGGGGACATGACGAGGAGTCTCGAAATGGTCGAGACGTAAAAATCAATATATTGGACGACTATATTCGGACATCGGAAAGGTTCCGAGTGATTCGAGTATTTTTCGGAGTACCGGAGAGTTACGGGAATTCGCCGGGAAAAGTATTGGGCCTTATTGGGCCATACGGGAAAGAGAGAGGGGCTGCCTAGGGCAGGCCGCGCGTCCCCCAAGGCCTAGTCCGAATTGGACTAGGGGGAGGGGCTGCGCCCCTTCCTTGTTTCCTACTCCTACTACATGGAAGGACTCCTAGTTGGACTAGGAAAGGGGAATCCTACTCCCGGTGGGAGTAGGACTCCCCTAGGCGCGCCATAGAGAGGGCCGGCCCTCCCCTCCTCCACTCCTTTATATACGGGGGTAGGGGGCACCCCATAGACACACAAGTTGACCGACATGATCATATTCTTAGCCGTGTGCGGCGCCCCCTTCCACGATAGTCCTCGATAATATTGTAGCGGTGCTTAGGCGAAGCCCTGCGACGGTAGTACATCAAGATCGTCACCACGCTGTCGTGCTGACGGAACTCTTCCCCGACACTTTGCTGGATCAGAGTCTGGGGATCGTCATCGAGCTGAACGTGCGCTAGAACTCGGAGGTGCCGTAGTTTCGGTGCTTGATCGGTCGGGCCGTGGAGACGTACGACTACATCAACCAAACGCTTCCGTTGTCGATCTACAAGGTTACGTAGATTACACTCTCCCCTCTCATTGCTATGCATCACCATGATCTTGCGTGTGCGTAGGAAATTTTTGAAATTACTACGTTCCCCAACAGTGGCATCCGAGCCTAGGTTTTATGTGTTGATGTTATATGCACGAGTAGAACACAAGTGAGTTGTGGGCGATATAAGTCATACTGCTTACCAGCATGTCATACTTTGGTTCGGCGGTATTGTTGGATGAAGCGGCTCGGACCGACATTACGCGTACGCTTACGCGAGACTGGTTCTACCGACGTGCTTTGCACACAGGTGGCTGGCGGGTGTCAGTTTCTCCAACTTTAGTTGAACCGAGTGTGGCTACGCCCGGTCCTTGCGAAGGTTAAAACATCACCAACTTGACAAACTATCGTTGTGGTTTTTGATGCGTAGGTAAGAACGATTCTTGCTAAGCCCGTAGCAGCCACGTAAAACTTGCAACAACAAAGTAGAGGACGCCTAACTTGTTTTTGCAAGGCATGTTGTGATGTGATATGGTCAAGACATGATGAGATGTAAGTTGTTGTATGAGATGATCATGTTTTGTTGAAGTTATCGGCAACTGGCAAAATCCTTATGGTTGTCTCTCTATTGCATAAGATGCAAGCGCCCAATAACTGCTTTACTTTATCGCTATGCGATAGCAATAGTTGCAAGAGCAATTGTTGGCGAGACGACCACGTGACGACACATTGATATAGATCAAGATGATGGAGATCATGGTGTCATGCCGGTGACGATAGAGATCATAACAGTACTTTGGAGATGGAAATCAAAGGCGCAAGATGATGATGGCCATATCATGTCACATATTTTGATTGCATATGATGTTTATCTTTTATACATCTTATTTTGCTTAGTTTGACGGTAGCATTTTAAGATGATCTCTCACTAATTATCAAGAAGTGTTCTCCCTGAGTATGCACCGTTGCGAAAGTTCTTCGTGCTGAGACACCATGTGATGATCATGTGTGATAGGCTCTACGTTCAAATACAACGGGTGCAAAACAGTTGCACACGCGGAATACTCAAGTTATACTTGACGAGCCAAGCATACACAGATATGGCCTCAGAACACGGAGACCGAAAGGTCGAGCGTGAATCATATAGTAGATATAATCAACATAGTGATGTTCACCAATGAAACTGCTCCATCTCACGTGATGATCGGACATGGTTTAGTTGATTTGGATCACGTGATCACTTAGAGGATTAGAGGGATGTCTATCTAAGTGGGAGTTCTTAAGTAATATGATTAATTGAACTTAAATTTATCATGAACTTAGTCCTGGTAGTATTTTGCAAATTATGGTGTAGATCAATAGCTCGCGTTGTTGCTTCCCTGTGTTTATTTTGATATGTTCCTAGAGAAAATTGTGTTGAAAAATGTTAGTAGCAATGATGCGGATTGGATCCGTGATCTGAGGTTTATCCTCATTGCTGCACAGAAGAATTATGTCCTTGATGCACCGCTAGGTGACAGACCTATTGCAGGAGCAGATGCAGACATTATGAACGTTTGGCTAGCTCAATATGATGACTACTTGATAGTTTAGTGCACCATGCTTAATGGCTTAGAATCGGGACTTCAAAGACATTTTGAACGTCATGGAACATATGAGATGTTCCAGGAGTTGAAGTTAATATTTCAAGCAAATACCCGAGTTGAGAGATATGAAGTCTCCAACAAGTTCTATAGCTAAAAGATGGAGGAGAATCGCTCAACTAGTGAGCATGTGCCCAGATTGTCTGAGTACTACAATCACTTGAATCAAGTGGGAGTTAATCTTCCAGATAAGATAGTGATTGACAGAATTCTCTAGTCACCATCACCAAGTTAGTAGAACTTCGTGATGAACTATGATATGCAAGGGATAACGGAAACGATTCCCAAGCTCTTCGTAATGCGGAAATTGATGAAGGTAGAAATCGAGAAAAACATCAAGTGTTGATGGTAGACAAGACCACTAGTTTCAAGAAAAGGGCAGAGGGAAGAAGGGGAACTTCAAAAAGAACAGCAAGCAAGTTGCTGCTCAAGTGAAGAAGCCCAAGTCTGATCCTAAGCCTGAGACTAAGTGCTTCTACTGCAAAGGGACTGGTCACTAGAAGCGGAACTACCCCAAGTGATTGGCAGATAAGAAGGATGGCAAAGTGAACATAAGTATATTTGATATACATGTTATTGATATGTACTTTACTAGTGTTTATAGCAACCCCTCAGTATTTGATACTAGTTCAGTTGCTAAGATTAGTAACTCGAAACGGGAGTTGCAGAATAAAGACTAGTTGAGGGTGAAGTGACGATGTGTGTTGGAAGTGGTTCCAAGATTGATATGATCATCATCGCACACTCCCTATACTTTCGGGATTAGTCTTGAACCTGAATAAGTGTTATTTGGTGTTTGCGTTGAGCATGAATATGATTTGATCATGTTTATTGTAATACGGCTATTCATTTAAGTAAGAGAATAAATTGTTGTTCTGTTTACATGAATAAAACCTTATATGGTTACACACCCAATGAAAATAGTTCGTTGGATCTCGATCGTAGTGATACACATAATCATAATATTGAAACCAAAAGATGCAAAGTTAATAATGATAGTGCAACTTATTTGTGGCACTGCCGTTTAAGTCATATTGGTGTAAAGCGCATGAAGAAACTCCATGCTGATGGGATTTTGGAATCACTTGATTATTAATCACTTGATGCTTGCGAACCATGCCTCATGGGCAAGATGACTAAGACTACGTTCTCCGGAGCGAGTAACTGACTTATTGGAAATAATACATACTGATGTATGCGGTCCGATGAGTGTTAAGGCTCACGGCAAGTATCGTTATTTTCTGAACTTCACAGATGATTTGAGCAGATATGGGTATATCTACTTGATGAAACATAAGTCTGAAACATTTGAAAAGGTCAAAGAATTTCAGAGTGAAGTGGAAAATCATCGTGACAAGAAAATAAAGTTTCTACGATCTGATCGCGGAGACAAATATTTGAGTTACGAGTTTGGTCCTCAATTAAAACAATGTGGAATAGTTTCACAAACTCATGCCACATGGAACACCACAGCATAATGGTGTGTCCGAACGTCATAACCGTACTTTATTGGATATAGTGCAATCTATGATGTCTCTTACCGATCTACCACTATCGTTTTGGGGTTATGCATTAGAGACAGCTGCATTCACATTAAAAGGGTACCATCTAAATCTGTTGAGACGACACCATATGAACTGTGGTTTGGCAAGAAACCAAAGTTGTCGTTTCTCAAAGTTTGGGGTTGCAATGCTTATGTGAAAAAGTTTCATCCTGATAAGCTCTAACCCAAATCGGAAAAGTGTGTCTTCATAGGATACCCAAAAGTTACTGTTGCGTACACCTTCTATCACAGATCCGAAGGCAAGACTTTTGTTGCTAAATTCGGAAACTTTCTGGAGAAGGAGTTTCTCTCAAAAGAAGTGAGTGGGAGGAAAGTAGAACTTGATGAGGTAATTGTACCTGCTCCCTTATTGGAAAGTAGTTCATCACAGAAATCTGTTCCTGTGACTACTACACCAATTAGTGAGGAAGCTAATGATGATGATCATGTAACTTCAGATCAAGTTACTATCGAATCTCGTAGGTAAACCAGAGTGAGATCCGCACCAGAGTGGTACGGTAACCCTATTCTGGAGGTCATGTTACTTGACCATGACGAACCTACAAACTATGAGGAAGCGATGATGAGCCCAAATTCTGATAAATGGCTTGAGGCCATGAAATCTGAGATAGGATCCATGTATGAGAACAAAGTGTGGACTTTGGTGGACTTGCCCGAGGATCGGCAAGCCATTGATAATAAATGGATCTTCAAGAGGAAGACGGACACGGATAGTAGTGTTACTATCTACAAAGCTAGAATTGTCGCAAAAGGTTTTCGACAAGTTCAAGGTGTTGACTACGATGAGATTTTCTCACTCGTATCTATGCTTAAGTCTGTCCGAATCATGTTAGCAATTGCCGCATTTTATGAAATCTGGCAAATGGATAAACAAAACTCCATTCCTTAATGGATTTATTAAAGAAGAGTTGTATATGATGCAACCAGAAGGTTTTGTCAATCCTAAAGGTACTAACAAAATATGCAAGCTCCAACGATCCATCTATGGACTGGTGCAAACATCTCGGAGTTGGAATATACGCTTTGATAAGTTGATCAAAGCATATAGTTTTATACAGACTTGCGGTGAAGCCTGTATTTACAAGAAAGTGAGTGGGAGCACTACAACATTTCTGATAAGTATATGTGAAAGACATATTGTTGATCGGAGATAATGTAGAATTATTCTGCAAAGCATAAAGGAATGTTTGAAAGGAGTTTTTCAAAGAAAGACCTCGGTGAAGCTGCTTACATATTGAGCATCAATATCTATAGAGATGGATCAAGACGCTTGATAAGTTTTTCAATGAGTATATACCTTGACAAGATTTTGAAGTAGTTCAAAATGGAACAGTCAAAGAAGGAGTTCTTGCCTATGTTACAAAGGTGTGAAGTTGAGTAAGACTCAAAACCCGACCACGGCAGAAGATAGAGAGAGAATGAAAGTCATTCCCTATGCCTCAGCCATAGGTACTATAAAGTATGCCATGTTGTGTACCAGACCTATTGTATACCTTGCCCTGAGTTTGGCAAGGGAGTACAATATTGATCTAGGAATAGATCACTGGACATTGGTCAAAATTATCCTTAGTGGAATAAGGATATGTTTCTCGATTATGGAGGTGACAAAAGGTTCATCATAAAGGGTTACGTCGATGCAAGTTTTTGACACTGATCCAGATGATTCTAAGTCTCAATCTGGATACATATTGAAAGTGGGAGCAATTAGCTAGAGTAGCTCTGTGCAGAGCATTGTAGACATATAATTTTGCAAAATACATACGGATCTAAATTTGGCAGGCCCGTTGACTAAATTTCTCTCACAAGCAAAATATGATCACTCTTTGGGTGCTAATCACATAGTGATGTGAACTAGATTATTGAATCTAGTAAACCTTTTGGGTGTTAGTCACACGGAGATGTGAACCAATCACATAAAGATGTGAACTATTGGTGTTAATCACATAGCGATGTGAACTAGATTATTGACTCTAGTGCAAGTGGGAGGCTGAAGGAAATATGCCCTAGAGGCAATAATAAAGTTATTATTTATTTCCTTATTTCATGATAAATGTTTATTATTCATGCTAGAATTGTATTAACCGGAAACATAATACATGTGTGAATACATAGACAAACAGAGTGTCACTAGTATGCCTCTACTTGACTAGCTCGTTAATCAAAGATGGTTATGTTTCCTAACCATGGACAAATAGTTGTTATTTGATTAACGGGATCACATCATTAGATGAATGATCTGATTGCCATGACCCATTCCATTAGCTTAGCACCCGATCGTTTAGTATGTTGCTATTGCTTTCTTCATGACTTATACATGTTCCTATGACTATGAGATTATGCAGCTCCCGTTTGCCGGAGGAACACTTTGTGTGATACCAAACGTCACAACGTAACTGGGTGATTATAAAGGAGCTCTACAGGTGTCTCCAAAGGTACATGTTGGGTTGGCGTATTTTGAGATTAGGATTTGTCACTCCGATTGTCGGAGAGGTATCTCTGGGCCCTCTCAATAATGCACATCACTTAAGCCTTGCAAGCATTGCAACTAATGAGTTACTTGTGGGATGATGTATTACGGAACGAGTAAAGAGACTTGCCGGTAACGAGATTGAACTAGGTATTGGATACCGACGATCGAATCTCGGGCAAGTAACATACCGATGACAAAGGGAACAACGTATGTTGTTATGCGGTCTGACCGATAAAAGATCTTCGTAGAATATGTAGGAACCAATATGGGCATCCAGGTCCTGCTATTGGTTATTGACCGGAGACGTGTCTCGGTCATGTCTACATTGTTCTCGAACCCGTAGGGTCCGCACGCTTAAGGTTTCGATGACAGTTATATTATGAGTTTATGAGTTTTGATGTACCGAAGGAGTTCGGAGTCCCGGATGAGATCGGGGACATGACGAGGAGTCTCGAAATGGTGGAGACGTAAGAATCGATATATTGGATGACTATATTCGGACATCGGAAAGGTTCCGAGTGATTCGAGTATTTTTCGGAGTACCGGAGAGTTACGGGAATTCGCCGGGAGAAGTATTGGGCCTTATTGGGCCATACGGGAAAGAGAGAGGGGCTGCCTAGGGCAGGCCGCGCGCCCCCCAAGGCCTAGTCCGAATTGGACTAGGGGGAGGGGCTGCGCCCTTCCTTGTTTCCTACTCCTACTACATGGAAGGACTCCTAGTTGGACTAGGAAAGGGGAATCCTACTCCCGGTGGGAGTAGGACTCCCCTAGGCGCGCTATAGAGAGGGCCGACCCTCCCCTCCTCCACTCCTTTATATACGGGGGCAGGGGGCACCCCATAGACACACAAGTTGATCGACATGATCATATTGTTAGCCGTGTGCGGCGCCCCCTTCCACGATAGTCCTCGATAATATTGTAGCGGTGCTTAGGTGAAGCCCTGCGACGGTAGTACATCAAGATCGTCACCACGCCGTCGTGCTGACGGAACTCTTCCCCGATGCTTTGCTGGATCGGAGTTCGGGGATCGTCATCGAGCTGAACGTGTGCTAGAACTCGGAGGTGCCGTAGTTTCAGTGCTTGATCGGTCGGGCCGTGGAGACGTACGACTACATCAACCAAACGCTTCCGTTGTCGATCTACAAGGGTACTCAGATCACACTCTCCCCTCTCGTTGCTATGCATCACCATGATCTTGCGTGTGCGAGGAAATTTTTGAAATTACTACGTTCCCCAACAAAACCGGTGTCACGTCTCGGAGGCATCTGAGGGTTTAGATGGAAGAGATTAGAATAGAGAAGGGGGTCTAATGAGAAAACACTACCCATATGCACATGAGACAAACACAATCATTTCACTCAATCAATCAAGCAAGGGCATACAAACAATCTAGAACTATCGCACAAGTGCTCAACTACTACTAAATACATGGGGGAATACTAGTGATATATGTTAGTCATCTAGAAATTTTGATCGGTGGAAGACTCCATGATGTCTGCTCCAGCTTCGTCTTCATAGTCATCATCACTAGGATCGGAATCGGTGTCGTCGATGATGATGTAGTCCTCGGGGCATATCTCCTTGGGTTTGTCTTCTTCTTCTATTGGTGCTGGTCCTCCCATGAATACTCCGATCTTCTTGACTAGGTCGTCATTCTTCTCCAGTAGTGTCTTGATTTCCTCCTCATATCCATCGCGTACAAACTTGAGTTCTTCCTCCAGTTCGATGATTCTAGTCTTCGCCTTCTTTAAGTCCATCATGTCTGCGCACATCTGGTTTTCCTGACGTCGGATGTGCTGGTTTAACTCCTGGATAAAAGCTGCAATGGATCTATCCTTCCTGGTGCTGATTACTTCTCATTGCTCGTCTCGGCGCCCACATATTTGGTAAATAGTGTCCTTAAGTTCCCTGTTGTAAACTTCTCCAATGCGTCCAATGGTAATGTGGGCTTCCATGCTCTGGCCTAGACTCCAGGTGGGTGCTTCGAAAGAAAACTCTATGGGTTTAGAAGTTGGCGAGAACGTCCTTCCTGGAACTTGTACTTGTATCCTCCAGCGCTCCTCTTCAGGTAAAGTGGCGTTGTACGTCCCGGTGAAACTTGGTATTCCAATGTTCAGGTACCTAGTGACTTCCTTCAAGTGACGTCCAAAAGGTGTGTCTTCATCCGGTTGGGCAAACTTGTTCTTCATCTCCGCCATCCTAAAGAGTAGAAAATGGAGAGGAGTTAGAAATGAGAAGAGAAGGGTGACCTAGGGTTTATCTTAGTGGTCGTGTCCTACACTCAGCGTGTGCTCTGATACCATCTTGTAGCGACCTGACCTCAGATGGTCAAGTCTCCGTGCTTCAGTGTCATCCCTGGATCGGTAATGCTGACACACACAGTACTCGAAGGATTTATAACAGAGTAGCAATCACACACTTATTACATCGAATGTCTCAAGAGAGAACTTATTACAATAATATGGCTTAAGGCCATCTAATACGATAACAGCGGAAGGCTTGGAAGATAAAGTGAGTCCATCAACTCCAACGGCATAGCTGAGCTGCACGGCAATGACCTAACGAACCTTACTCCTCATCTAAAAAGTCTGCAACATAATACGTTGCAGCCCGAAAACGGGTCAGCACATGGAATATGCTGGCAATGTAACACAATAGAGCAAGAACAGAATAATGCTATCACTACATGCATATTTGGCTGGTGGAAAGCTCTATGGTTACAATTTTTGCGAAAAGCCAATTTTTCCCTACAACGAAGGAATATATTTTATTTAACTATCATGGTAGTTGAGACATCATTGAGAAGGTTCCTCCAACTCAATCCCAATTAAAGTGATTAACAACCCAACAATATTAATTAAGAGTGATGAGATACATGTGATAACCCAAGTACTAGATACTCAAGAATTGTCCATAACTGGGGACACGGCTAACCATGATTAGATTGTACACTCTGCAAAGGTTTGCACACTTTTCTCCATAAGACTAGATCGCCTCCGTTGGATTTCTCGCACTACATGGTGTTTGAGAAACTAATGACCGAGACACAGTCTTTCAGAAACATTAACTCTACTCCGGACAGACCATACCAAACCTACATCCCACTACCTGCTGATCTGCCTCTTCAAGAGTTTCACGTAACTTACTCAACTATGCTAGAGCCCATAATAGCTTGTGGCTGCACACGGAAGTTTCTAGCATGAATCATCTCAGTTCCCTTTGAGCCTGGGTGGCGGTCCATAGGAAGATCACACGGGTACTCTGGGATTTCCAAAAAATACAGGCAACACTGGGTACTCCAGGTGCCTCAATCCACCCAGATGTTTGATTAAGTTGCCACCTTAAGTTGAACCATTAATTAACAAGCTCACATCTGTCATGTATTTCACTCAAACCCAAACCACGTCTACGAGCATAGCATAGCATAGTATATATAAGCAACGCGTAGAGTAACTCCCAAGGGTTTGAATGTAACAGCGCAATAGGTTCTACCTCATCGACTACTTCCCAACCCACAAGTTAATAACATCCTAATCATGCAATGTTTGAGGATTGAGACTAATGCATAAAAACTGGGTGATAAAAGGGATATGATCAAAGTGTTACTTTCCTTGCTGACGATCTGTGAAACCTAGGGACTCGTAGTAGCACGCTTCGCACTCCGGGTGTTCTATCGCAAGCAAACAATAGCATACATAAGTAACAAGCAACTATGCACAAGCAAAACTCAAACAAAAGAGGTTGACCACAAATTTCAACTTAAGAACTCCGGTTCACAAAAAGAATCAAATCAAATGGAGCAACGAAACTCAAACGGCGAAAGAAAGAAGCTTCGTTTACTAATCTGAAACTAGGTCAAATTTTACAGTAGAGAAAACTTGTTTGAGTTGGTTAAGCGGAAAGAGGGTTTCGAGACGAAACTCCAGGCGCTTGAATCGCCTGATTCCGACTAACGAGCGAAAAGAAAAACAGAAACTAAGATCGGATCAGAAATCACGATCAGAGAAAAATCGCGGAATAAATCCGATAAAAGAAAACTGACGAACAGACTAACGAACGAGCGTTCGTTGGCTGTTTCTAACGGGTGAAGAACCGTTCGTTAAAACGATCGTTCGGACGAACGCCCGCCAAATAGAAGAACCGAGAAAAACTGGCAAATCCGAAAAAAACGGATCTAGGGTTCTAAAAAAACCAATCGGTCTTTATAAAAAAACCGGCGGCGGGGAGCAGCGGCTACCTCCGGCGAGAGGTCCAGCGTGGCGGCAGCTTAGGGGCGGCGGTGCTCGGCGGCGGCGGCGGCAGCTTGGCATGACGCGGGCGGCGGTGGTGTGGTGGGGTGTTGGGGCGGCGGTATATAAGGGCGGGGCGGGCGGCTTGGAGGAGGGGGCAAGACGCAGCGGCGGAGAGGAGTCCGGCTTGGACTCTTAGTCCGAGTCGGCGGTGGCGGCCTGGCGCGGCTTGGCCTTAGGCCCAGTCGGCGCGGGAACCTTTTTTTTTAATAATTTCGCCGACCGGAATAAATCCTAAAAAAAATCTAAAAATGCTAAAATAAATTTTCACCGTCTAAATAAAGTATTTAGAACGAGATGAACATTTTCTTGGCCCTAAAATGCAATTTTGGAAAACGTGCAATTTTTCTAATGCAAACAAAATTGCTATAAAATCCAAATAAAACAATTATTTGGTTTTAATATTTTTCCTCCAATATTTGAATTATCTTGGAGAAGTCGTGTTATCTCCTCTCATATATTTTAGTGTGAAATATTTTTGGAGAGAAAATAATTAAAACAAAAAAATCCTCGTTTTCAAGATTTGATAAAGATCAAATTTGAAAACCGGGAAATCCCCAACTCTCTCCGAGGGTCCTTGAGTTGCTTAGGATTTCGAGGACCGCGAGACGAAATGCGAATAAAATATGATATGCATGGATGACTATGTATAACATTCCAAATTGAAAATTTGGGATGTTACAACGACGCCAGCGTGCGCTCGACCTCGGCGTTGAAGTAGTCGGGGCAATTCACGTCGGGCAGCGGGGGGACGGGGACGCCCCCGGCGCTGAGCCTCCACACTGTTGGGGAACGCGGTAATTCAAAAAAAAAATCCTACGATCACGCAAGATCTATCTAGGTGATGCATAGCAACGAGAGGGGAGAGTGTGTCCACGTACCCTCGTAGACCAAAAGCGGAAGCGTTTAGTAACGCGGTTGATGTAGTCGAACGTCTTCGCGGTTCAACCGATCCAAGCACCGAACGTACGGCACCTCTGTGTTCAGCACATGTTCAGCTCGATGACGTCCCTCAAGCTCTTGATCCAGTTGAGGACGAGGGAGAGTTTTGTCAGCGCGACCGCGTGTTGGCAGTGATGATGAAGCTACCGGCGGCAGGGCTTCGCCTAAGCACTACAACGATATGATCGAGGTGTGTAACTGTGGAGGAGGGCACCGCACACGGGTAAGAGAAGACTTGGTGTGTCTTCGGGGTGCCCCCTGCCCACGTATATAAAGGAGGGAGGGAGAGAGGCCGTCCTCCTAGGGGCGCGCCAATAGTATGGAGTCCTACTAGGACTTCCAAGTCCTAGTAGGAATCACTTTCCTTTTCGGAGTAGGAGAGAAGGAAAGAGGGAAAGAGAGAGGGAGTAGGGAAAGGCAAGGGGGGCGCCGCCCCTTCCCCTAGTCCAATTCGGATCCATGGGGGGGGGGGGGGGGCGCACGCCACCTCTCCTTGGCCTGCCTCCTCTTTTCCCGTATCGCCCAATAAGGCCCATTACTTCTCCCGGTGAATTCCCGTAACTCCCCAGTACTTCGAAAAATACCCGAATCACTCGGAGCCTTTCCGATGTCCGAATATAGCCTTGCAATATATGAATCTTTACCTCTTGATCATTTCGAGACTCCTCGTCATGTACGTGATCTCATCCGGGACTCCGAACAAACTTCAGTCATCAAATCACATAACTCATAATACAAATCGTCATCGAACGTTAAGCGTGCGGACCCTACGGGTTTGAGAACTATGTAGACATGACCGAGACACATCTCCGGTCAATAACCAATAGTGGAACCTGGATGATCATATTGGCTCCTTCATATTCTACGAAGATCTTTATCGGTCAAACCGCATAACAACATACGTCATTCCTTTTGTCATCGGTATGTTACTTGCCTGAGATTCGATCATCGATATCCTCATACCTAGTTCAATCTCGTTACCGGCAAGTCTCTTTACTCGTTCCGTAATGCATCTTCCCGTAAATTACTCATTAGTCACATTGCTTGCAAGGCTCATAGTGATGTGCATTACCGAGAGGGCCCAGAGATGTCCCTCCGATACACGGAGTGACAAATCCTAATCTCGATCTATGCCAACTCAACAAACACCATCAGAGACACATGTAGAGCATCTTTATAATCACCTAGTTACGTTGTGACGTTTGATAGCACATAAGGTGTTCCTCCGGTATCCAGGAGTAGCATAATCTCATAGTCAGAGGAACATGTATAAGTCATGAAGAAAGCAATAGTAATAAAACTAAACAATCATAATGCTAAGCTAACGGATGTGTCTTGTCCATCACATCATTATCTAATGATGTGATCATGTTCATCAAATGACAACACATGTCTATGGATAGGAAACTTAACCATCTTTGATTAACGAGCTAGTCAAGTAGAGGCTTACTAGGGACACTCAGTTTTGTCTATGTATTCACACATGCACTAAGTTTCTGGTTAATACAATTCTAGCATGAATAATAAACATTTATCATGATATAAAGAAATATAAATAACAACTTTATTATTGCCTCTAGGGCATATTTCCTTCATCCACTGCCCCGCGCGCGCGCATGTCGGGAGGCGCCAGGATGTTGGCTTCATGCAGAAGGTGGGCTTCCCACTCGTGTAGCGAGCGGTGGCCGAAGCCATTGGCCGCCGCCCCATGGCCGGGGAACCTCTCGCCCATCGCCTGCGGCGGTTGTGAACGGGGGAGAGAGAAAAGAGTTCGTCAGCGGCGGCTGTGCACGGGGAGGGGGGCTGCGGGCGGGTGCGTCCACCGGCGAGGGAGGTGCTGCTTTATATAGTGGCTGGGGGGCGGCGTTGTGTATACGCGTGGCGGGGAGGGGGCGCGTCGCCGCACCGCGCCACCCATGAGGAATCAATGGAAGGCTGATCGCGCGGCAGCCTTAGCATTGATTCCCCGTGAGAAACCGAGGCGTTGTAAGAACGACGAGGCGAGGGTCGGTGACTCGGCTGGCCCGTTGTTCGTTCCCACCACAATCGGATTCCCCGGCGCCCCCAGGCGACCCCAGTGTGCCGGGTTTGGCCTGGGTTTGCCTGCACCAGTTTCGGCCCAAACCGGCGAAAAACGGGCTCCTGGGGGCGACTGGGCCGTTTTTGGGGGTCGGTGCTAAAAAATGGCCTGGGGGTCTGTTGGGGGCGCGGCTGGAGATGCTCCTACCATGGGCTTGTTGATTCTCAATCCTATATATGTATGATACAAGGTCTTTTGACACCTAATAATGTCGGTGGTCGAGAAATGTTTCAAAGCATGAGGCAAATGGGCGTGTTTTTTTTCTCAAGGTGGTTTTACATTCCTTTTTGCATGTGTGAAAAAGGTGCCATGCAAATGAATATCATATTTTGAACATGTCGAGGAAGCGATCACGAACCATAAATAGCCAAATAATCAAAGTACTCTGATGAGTATTATTGTTTAAGTAAGCATAAATGATTGTGGCAACCAAGACCAGATAATTATTGCATAGTATTTTTAAGAGACACTAAACTTTGATTTGAGGCCAAAATCCACTGAAATTTTCCTGCACACATCGGATAGTGTTAACGCATTCCTTTTGTATACATAGCTTTGTATAGGAATATGATCACCTACCAGATATGTACTGATTCGGTTAGGGATCTTCTTGATCTTCCTTGATGATCAAGCATTGTAATCTATATAAGTGGATATGTAGCCGCCCCATGAGAGGCGTGCATAACACAAACATACGAGTTTACTTGGTATCAGAGCGACCTCTCGTACACCTGATGCCCTCCACCCCCTATCCGGCTGCCACCCAGCCTAGCCCCATCTCGACCGCTCCAGGCACCGTGGCCGCCACCAGCTCCTCCCTCACCTCCCCCTCCCTGCCCGCCACCATCAACGCCACCTCCGGCGCCCTTGTCACCGCTGCCATGCCTGCCTCCATCTCCTCTACAATCCAGGTCGCCAGCGTGCGCACACATGTTCCCGTGACGCTCGACCTGCAGGCGTCCAACTTCACCAAGTGGCGGATGCTTGTCCGCGTCCTCCTTGGCAAGTACGATTTGCTTCCTCACGTCAACACCGTCACCGCTGCGGCGGACCACACGCCGGATTGGACTCACGAGGACTACGTCGTCCGGTCATGGCTCTACGGGTCAATCTCCGACGAGATCCTCGACATCATCATGACCGAGGACCAGACGGCGCAGGAGGCGTGGACGCTCATCACCAACCTCTTCCTCGACAATCAGATGACCCGCGCCGTCTACCTCAAGGTGGAGTTCCGTGGTCTTGTGCAAGGCGACCTCTCCGTCACCGCCTACTGCTATCACCTCAAGGATCTCTCGGATGCCCTCGGCGACGTCGGCACCCCCGTCTCCGACCAGACCCTTGTCCTCAACTGCCTCCACGGACTCAACCCGCGCTTCTCCGACATCACCACCATTGCCACCATGCAGAGCCCCCTGCCGTCGTTCACCCAGACGCGCTCCCTTCTCACTCTGCGCGAGACCCACCTTACGAACTCCTCGGCAGTGGGCAACCAGACCGCCCTCTACAGCGGTGGCCCGTCCCACGGCGCTGGCGGCTCCCATGGCACTGGCGGCCACCATGGCGCTGGTAGCTCCAACTCCTCTGGTCAGTAAAATGGTGATGCTAACCGGAACAACTCCGGCGGCAACCGCAATGGTGACAATTGGCACAAGAAGAAGAACGGAAACAACAGCAACAACAATGGCGACTCTTCTAGCGGTTACCGACCCGGCGTCGCTCCCTCCTCTGTTGGCCCGTGGGTCTGCTTCAACCCTCTCATGGGTCAGCAGCTACAAGCGTCCCCAATGGCTAGGCAGAATACCGGGGCCGGCCTCCTGGGCCCACGACCCCCGGCGCTCCCGCCAGCGCAAGCTTTCACCTCGCTGGCTCCTCTCCATGGACAAGCGTTCGGCACCAACCCACCGCCGATTCCCGGCTATGGCGGCGCTCCATCTCGGTACTGCACCGCACTGATGGCCACCATCAACAACGCGCCACCCCTCGACCGTTGGCGAGTGGGTCATGGATTCCGGCTCCACGGCACATATGGCCTCCGACCCCGGTATGCTCCACCACCTAGCTCCTTCTAATTCTTCTTCTATTGTTACCGTGGGCAACGGCTCCACCTTGCCCATATCACACATTGGTCACACGTCCATACCCACTTCCGCATGCACACTCTTGCTTAGCAATGTCCTACTTGTTCCTCACTGTCACATCCCTAGCTTATGGTGCTGCCTAGTGTTTGCATCTTGTTTGTATCATGTTTAACTTTCATGGAAATTTGAAATGGGGATGTTCAAACCCTAGCATCAAAAGGAATTCAAATAGGTTCAACCAAAATATTTTTCAGTGATTTCAAAATGCCCTTTAAAAATGTTCATCATTTCTGGATCAAGGTGGAAGCATCTACCAAAAATGGTTCACATTTTTGCAGGACATATTTGGACTCTCAATTAATTCAAACATATTTGAATTGGAGCTATTTACATGCTATATATATTTTAGATGCTCCAAAAATGTTGGAAATTGTTAAGGGTCACTGGAATAATTCAGAAAGCACCCATAATTGTTTCCAGGATTTTATGAAATGGTTTAGTATTATTACTAAATCAAAACAAATAGCAAATAAATAGAAAACAAAAACAATTTAAATTAGAAAACACACAGAGAGAGTTACCTGGGCCGGCCTACCTGTTCTGGCACTATAGCGGCCCAGCCCACCGAGGGCAGTGTTGGGGAACGTAGTAATTTCAAAATTTTCCTACGCACACGCAAGATCATGGTGATGCATAGCAACGAGAGGGGAGAGTGTTGTCCATGTACCCTCGTAGACCGTATGCGGAAGCGTTAGCACAACACGGTTGATGTAGTCGTACGTCTTCATGATGCGACCGATCAAGTACCGAACGTACGGCACCTCCGAGTTCAGCACACGTTCAGCCCGATGACGTCCCCCGAACTCCGATCTAGCCGAGTGTTGAGGGAGAGTTTCGTCAGCACGACGGCATGGTGACGATGTTGATGTTCTACAGACGCAGGGCTTCGCCTAAGCACCGCTACAGTATTATCGAGGTGGACTATGGTGTAGGGGGGCACCGCACACGGCTAAGAGATGATCAACTTGTGTGTCTAGAGGTGCCCCCTGGCCCTGTATATAAAGGAGCAAGGGGGAGGCGGCCGGCCTAGGAGAAGGGCGTGCCAAGGGGGGAGTCCTACTCCTACCGGGAGTAGGACTCCTCCTTTCCTTGTTGGAGTAGGAGAGAAGGAAAGAGGGGGAGAGGAACAAGGAAAAGTGGGCTGCACCCCTTGTCCAATTCGGACCAGAGGGGGGGCGCGCGCCTCCTTCCTTTTGGCCTCTCTCTTCTATTCCCGTATGGCCCAATAAGGCCCATATACTCCCCAACGAATTCCCGTAACTCTCCGGTACTCTGAAAAATACCCGAATCACTCGGAACCTTTCCGATGTCCGAATATAGTCGTCCAATATATCGATCTTTACGTCTCGACCATTTCGAGACTCCTCGTCATGTCCCAGATCTCATTCGGGACTCTGAACTCCTACAGCACATCAAAACACATAAACTCATAATATATCCGTCATCGAACTTTAAGCGTGCGGACCCTACGGGTTCGAGAACTATGTAGACATGACCGAGACACGTCTCCGGTCAATAACCAATAGCGGAACCTGGATGCTCATATTGGCTCCTACATATTCTACGATGATCTTTATCGGTCAAACCGCATAACAACATACGTTGTTCCCTTTGTCATCGGTATGTTACTTGCCCGAGATTCGATCGTCGGTATCTCAATACCTAGTTCAATATCATTACCGGCAAGTCTCTTTACTCGTTCCGTAATACATCATCCCGCAACTAACTCATTAGTTGCAATGCTTGCAAGGCTTATAGTGATGTGCATTACCGAGTGGGCCCAGAGATACCTCTCCGACAATCGGAGTGACAAATCCTAATCTCAAAATACGCCAACCCAACAAGTACCTTCGAAGACACCTATAGATCACCTTTATAATCACGCAGTTACGTTCTGACGTTTGGTGGCACACAAAGTGGTCCTCCGATAAACGGGAGTAGCATAATCTCATAGTCATAGGAACATGTATAAGTCATGAAGAAAGCAATAGCAACAAACTAAACGATCAAGTGCTAAGCTAATGGAATGGGTCAAGTCAATCACATCATTCTCCTAATGATGTGATCCCGTTAATCAAATGCCAACTCTTTGTCTATGGCTAGGAAACATAACCATCTTTGATCAACGAGCTAGTTAAGTAGAGGCATACTAGTGACACTCTGTTTGTCTATGTATTCACACATGTATTATGTTTCCGGTTAATACAATTCTAGCATGAATAATAAACATTTATCATGATATAAGGAAATAAATAATAACTTTATTATTGCCTCTAGGGCATATTTCCTTCAGTCTCCCACTTACACTAGAGTCAATAATCTAGATCACATCGCCATGTGATTTAACATCAATAGTTCACATATTTATGTGGTTAACACCCATAGTTCACATTAACATGTGACCAAAACCCAAAGGGTTTACTAGAGTCGGTAATCTAGTTCACATCGCTATGTGTTTAACACCCAAAGAGTACTAAGGTGTGATCATGTTTTGCTTGTGAGATAATTTTAGTCAACGGGTCTGTCACATTTAGATCCGTAAGTATTTTGCAAAGTTCTATGTCTACAAAGCTCTACACAGAGCTACTCTAGCTAATAGCTCCCACTTTCAATATGTATCTAGATCAAGACTTAGAGTCATCCAGATCGGTGTCAAAGCTTGCATCGACGTAACTCTTTACGACGAACTCTTTTATCACCTCCATAATTGAGAACTATTTCCTTAGTCCTCTAAGGATAATTTTGACCGCTGTCCAGTGATCTACTCCTAGATCACTATTGTACTCCCTTGCCAAAAAAACAGTGTAGGGTATACAATAGATCTGGCACACAGCATGGCATACTTTATAGAACCTATGGCTGAGGCATAGGGAATGACTTTCATTCTCTTTCTATCTTCTGCCGTGGTCGGGCTTTGAGTCTTACTCAATTTCACACCTTGTAACACAGGCAAGAACTCTTTCTTTGACTGTTCCATTTTGAACTACTTCAAAATCTTGTCAAGGTATGTACTCATTGAAAAAACTTATCAAGCGTCTTGATCTATCTCTATAGATCTTGATGCTCAATATGTAAGCAGCTTCACCGTGGTCTTTCTTTGAAAAACTCCTTTCAAACACTCCTTTATGCTTTGCAGAATAATTCTACATCTTTCCAATCAATAATATGTCACTCACATATACTTATCAGAAATGCTATAGTGCTCCCACTCACTTTCTTGTAAATACAAGCTTCACCGCAAGTCTGTATAAAACTATATGCTTTGATCAACTTATCAAAGCATATATTCCAACTCCGAGATGCTTTCACCAGTCCATCGATGGATCGCTGGAGCTTGCATATTTTGTTAGCACCTTTAGGATTGACAAAACCTTCTGGTTGCATCATATATAACTCTTTCTTTAATAAATCCTTTAAGGAATGCAGTTTTGTTTATCCATTTGCCAGATTTCATAAAATGCGGCAATTTGCTAACATGATTCAGACAGACTTAAGCATCGCTACGAGTGAGAAAATCTCATCATAGTCAACACCTTGAACTTTGTCAAAAACCTTTTTCGACAAGTCTAGCTTTGTAGATAGTAACACTACTATCAGCGTCCGTCTTCCTCTTGAAGATCCATTTATTTTCTATGGCTTGCCGATCAACGGGAAGTCAACCAAAGTGCACACTTTGTTCTCATACATGGATCCCATCTCAGATTTCATGGCCTCAAGCCATTTCGCCGAATCTGGGCTCATCATCGCTTCCTCATAGTTCGTAGGTTCGTCATGGTCAATTAACATGATCTCCAGAACAGGATTACCGTACCACTCTGGTGCGGATCACACTCTGGTTGAACTTACGAGGTTCGGTAGTAACTTGATCTGAAGTTACATGATCATCATCATTAGCTTCCTCACTAATTGGTGTAGGAGTCACAGGAACAGATTTCTGTGATGAACTACTTTCCAATAAGGGAGCAGGTACAGTTACCTCATCAAGTTCTACTTTCCTCCCACTCACTTCTTTCGAGAGAAACTCCTTCTCTGGAAAGGATCCATTCTCAGCAACGAATATCTTGCCTTCGGATCTGTGATAGAAGGTGTACCCAACATTTTCTTTTGGGTATCCTATGAAGACGCACTTTTCTGATTTGGGTTTGAGCTTATCAGGTTGAAGCTTTTTCACATAAGCATTGCAACCTCAGACTTTAAGAAACGATAGCTTAGGTTTCTTGCAAAACCATAGTTCATACGGTGTCGTCTCAACGGATTCAGATGGTGCCCTATTTAACGTGAATATAGTTGTCTCTAATGCATAACCCCAAAACGATAGCGGTAAATTAGTAAGAGACGTCATAGATCGCACCATATCAAATAAAGCACGGTTACAACATTCGGACACACCATTACACTGTGGTGTTCCAGGTGGCGTGAGTAGTGAAACTATTTCACATTGTTTTAATTGAAGGCCAAACTCGTAACTCAAATATTTTACTTATGCGATCATATCGTAAAAACTTTTATTTTTGTTACGATGATTCTCCACTTCACTATGAAATTCTTTGAACTTTTCAAATGTTTCAGACTTGTGTTTCATCAAGTAGATATACTCATATCTGCTCAAATCATCTGTGAAGATTAGAAAATAATGATACCTGCCGCAAGCTTCAATATTCATCGGACCACATACATCAATATGCATGATTTCCAGCAAATCTGTTGCTTGCTGCATTGTTCCGGAGAACGGAGTCTTAGTCATCTTGCCCATGAGGCATGGTTCGCAAGCATCAACTGATTCATAATCAAGTGATTCCAAAAGTCCATCAGCATGGAGTTTCTTCATGCGCTTTACACCAATATAACCTAAATGGCAATGCCACAAATAATTTGCACTATCATTATTAACTTTGCATCTTTTTGTTTCAATATTATGAATATGTGTATTAATACGATCGAGATCCAACGAACCATTTTCATTGCCTGTGTAAC
The DNA here is from genome assembly GCA_034509565.1 of Triticum monococcum. Lineage (NCBI taxonomy): Eukaryota > Viridiplantae > Streptophyta > Magnoliopsida > Poales > Poaceae > Triticum > Triticum monococcum. Next base: position 56,493,327 of record CM067846.1, on the reverse strand, counting down.
CATATATGTAAATAGAACAACAATTTATTCTCTTACTTAAATGAATAACCGTATTGCAATAAACATGATCAAATCATATTCATGCTCAATGCAAACACCAAATAACACTTATTTAGGTTCAACACTAATCCCGAAAGTATAGAGAGTGTGCAATGATGATCATATCAATCTTGGAACCACTTCCAACACACATCGTCACTTTCACCATTAACTAGTCTCTGTTCATTCTGCAACTCCCCTTTCGAGTTACTACTCTTAGCAACTGAACCAGTATCAAATACCGGGGGGTTGCTACGAACACTAGTAAAATACACATCAATAATCTGTATATCAAATATACCTTTGTTCACTTTGCCATCCTTCTTATCCGCCAAATACTTGGGGCAGTTCTGCTTCTAGTGACCAGTCCCAAGCACTCAGTCTCAGGCTTAGGTCCAGACTTGGGCTTCTTCGCTTGAGCGGCAACTTGCTTGCCATTCTTCTTGAAGTTCCCCTTCTTCCCTTTGCCCTTTTCTTGAAACTAGTGGTCTTTGTCAACCATCAACACTTGATGCTTTTCTTGATTTCTACCTTCGTCGATTTCAACATCACGAAGAGCTTGGGAATTACTTTTGTCATCCCTTGCATATTATAGTTCGTCACTAAGTTCTAGTAACTCGGTGATAGTGACTAGAGAACTTTATCAATTACTCTCTTATCTGGAAGATTAACTCCCACTTGATTCAAGCAATTGTAGTACTCAAACAATCTGAGCACATGCTCACTGGTTGAGCTATTCTCCTCCATCTTGTAGGCAAAGTACTGTCAGAGGTCTCATACCTCTCGACACGGGCATGAGTATGAAATACCAATTTCAACTCTTGGAACATCTTATATGCTCCATGGTGTTCAAAAACGTCTTTGAAGCCCCGATTCTAAGCCGTTAAGCATGGTGCACTAAACTATCAAGTAGCTATCATATTGAGCTAGCCAAACGTTCATAACGTCTGCATCTGCTCCTGCAATAGGTCTGTCACCTAGCGGTGCATCAAGGACATAATTCTTCTGTGCAGCAATGAGGATAATCCTCAGATCATGGATGTAATCTGCATCATTGCTACTAAATTTTTTCAACTTAGTTTTCTCTAGGAACATATCAAAAGTAAAACAGAGGAGCTAAACGCGAGCTATTGATCTACAACATAGATATGCTAATACTATCAAGACTAAGTTCATGATAAATTAAAGTTCAATTAATCAAATTACTTAAGAACTCCCACTTAGATAGACATCCCTCTAATCATCTAAGTGATCACGTGATCCAAATCAACTAAACCATAACCGATCATCACGTGAAATGGAGTAGCTTTCAATGGTGAACATCATTATGTTGATCATATCTACTATATGATTCACGCTCGACCTTTCGGTCTCAGTGTTCCGAGGCCATATCTGCATATGCTAGGCTCGTCAAGTTTAACCTGAGTATTCCGCGTGTGCAACTGTTTTGCACCCGTTGTAGATGGACGTAGAGCTTATCACACCCGATCATCACGTGGTGTCTGGGCACGACGAACTTTGGCAACGGTGCATACTCAGGGAAAACACCTTTATCTTGAAATTTAGTGAGATATCATCTTATAATTCTACCGTCAATCAGAGCAAGATAAGATGCATAAAAGATAAACATCACATGCAATCAATATAAGTGATATGATATGGCCATCATCATCTTGTGCTTGTGATCTCCATCTCCGAAGCACCGTCATGATCACCATCGTCACCGGCGCGACACCTTGATCACCATCGTAGCATCGTTGTCGTCTCGCCAATCTTATGCTTCCACGACTATCGCTACCACTTAGTGATAAAGGAAAGCATTACAGCGCAATTGCATTGCATACAATAAAGAGACAACCATATGGCTACTGCCAGTTGCCGATAACTCGGTTACAAAACATGATCATCTCATACAATAAAATTTAGCATCATGTCTTGACCATATCACATCACAACATGCCCTGCAAAAACATGTTAGACGTCCTCTACTTTGTTGTTGCAAGTTTTACGTGGCTGCTACGGGCTTTAGCAAGAACCGTTCTTACCTATGCATCAAAACCACAACGATAGTTTGTCAAGTTGGTGTTGTTTTAACCTTCTCAAGGACCGGGCGTAGCCACACTTGGTTCAACTAAAATTGGAGAAACTGACACCCGCCAGCCACCTGTGTGCAAAGCATGTCGGTAGAACCAGTCTCGCGTAAGCGTAAGCGTAATGTCGGTCCGGGCCGCTTCATCCAACAATACCGCCGAACCAAAGTATGACATGCTGGTAAGCAGTATGACTTATATCGCCCACAACTCACTTGTGTTCTACTCATGCACAACATCAACGCATAAAACCTGGCTCTGATACCACTGTTGGGGAACGTAGTAATTTCAAAATTTTCCTACGCACACGCAAGATCATGGTGATGCATAGCAACGAGAGGGGAGAGTGTTGTCCACGTACCCTCGTAGACCGTAAACAGAAGCGTTAGCACAACACAATTGATGTAGTCGTACGTCTTCACGATCCGACCGATCAAGTACCGAACGTACGTCACCTCCGAGTTCAACACACGTTCAGCCCGATGACGTCCCTCGAACTCCGATCTAGCCAAGTGTTGAGGGAGAGTTTCGTCAGCACGACGGCGTGGTGACGATGCTGATGTTCTACAGACGCAGGGCTTCACCTAAGCACCGCTACAGTATTATCGAGGTGGACTATGGTAGAGGAGGGCACCGCACACGGCTAAGAGACGATCAACTTGTGTGTCTAGAGGTGCCCCCTGCCCTTGTATATAAAGGAGCAAGGGGGGAGTCAGCCGGCCTATGAGAAGGGCGTGCCAAGGGGGGAGTCCTACTCCTACCGGGAGTAGGACTCCTCCTTTCCTTGTTGGAGTAGGAGAGAAGGAAAGAGGGGGAGAGGAACAAGGAAAAGTGGGCTGCACCCCTTGTCCAATTCGGACCAGAGGGGGGGGGGGCTCCTTCCTTTTGGCCTCTCTCCTCCATTCCCGTATGGCCCAATAAGGCCCATATACTCCCCGACGAATTCTCGTAACTCTCTGGTACTCCGAAAAATACCCGAATCACTCGGAACCTTTCCGATGTCCGAATATAGTCGTCCAATATATCGATCTTTACGTCTCGACCATTTCGAGACTCCCCGTTATGTCCCCGATCTCGTCCGGGACTCCCAACTCCATCGGTACATCAAAACACATAAACTCATAATATAACCGTCATCGAACTTTAAGCGTGCGGACCCTACGGGTTCGAGACTATGTAAACATGACCAAGACACGTCTCCGGTCAATAACCAATAGCGGAACCTGGATGCTCATATTGGTTCCTACATATTCTACGAAGATCTTTATCGGTCAAACCGCATAACAACATACATTGTTCCCTTTGTCATCGGTATGTTACTTGCCCGAGATTCGATCATCGGTATCTCAATACCTAGTTCAATCTCGTTACCGGCAAGTCTCTTTACTCGTTCCGTAATACATCATCCTGCAACTAACTCATTAGTTGCAATGCTTGCAAGGCTGATAGTGATGTGCATTACCGAGTGGGCCCAGAGATACCTCTCCGACAATCAGAGTGACAAATCCTAATCTTGAAATACGCCAACCCAACAAGTACCTTCGAAGACACCTGTAGAGCACCTTTATAATCACCCAGTTATGTTGTGACGTTTGGTGGCACACAAAGTGTTCCTCCGGTAAATGGGAGTTGCATAATCTCATAGTCATAGGAACATGTATAAGTCATGAAGAAAGCAATAGCAACAAACTAAACGATGAAGTGCTAAGCTAATGGAATGGGTCAAGTCAATCACATCATCTATACCTATACTAATTCTGGACTTCCAAGAAATTCCCATGTTAATTAGAAATTACCGACTGTTAATCTGATGGGACCGAGTTATAACGGTGTGGATTCACCCATATAATCCTTGCAATCTGAGAAAAAGCCAACATATCATAGCTATAAAAAACCAATCTATGGTAATAGACCACAACCGTATAAAAATCCAATCTAGGGTACCTGTCAAAAAAGCAATCTATCGTATACTACTCCTAGACAACCTCACGATCGATCCTTCCCAAATAATCCTCACACAAAAAACTTGACGATCTCTTTCCTCGGTTCCACCGAAAAAACTGCCATCTTATAACCTATCCTCTCGAAGCAATCAGAATAACCAAAAGGAATCTCTAAGCCCTTTGAAAAAAGAAATCTCTAAGCAATTATCCTCTCAATGCGAATCCCGTGCAATTCATTTTTTTTTGAGCATCAGTACAAACACAAGCGCTCATATAGACGCGCATACACTCATCCCTATGAACGCTTACGAAGTCACCGTAGGCGCCTCGTCGTCGACGGGAACGTCTCCTCCCACTGAAAGCGCATCGCCGGAAATCCTGAAATAAATCCAGGAATAATGCGAGCACCAGGATTTGAACCCTGGTGGGTTGGGGATACCACTGTCCACCTAACCAACTCAACCACATGTTGATTCGCATCCCGTGCAATTCATTGTTGTGTGTATTATTGTTCCTGCGCAACCATGCCTTCCTCGGTCGCCACCTAGGCCCTCCCACCTCTCCGTTCTTTTTCTTATCCAGCGAATCCAATCAGCTGGAACAAGGACCATGGCCTTGTGAAGGCAAGAGCCGGCCTCTAGCTGGCTCCTCCTCGCGTGGCTGGACTGCTAAAGTGATAGATCGGAGAACGCTATGTGTGTTCCTGCTTCTCCCTGCTTGAGGAGCGTCAACATGGAAGATCTGGGGCAGGGGATATCGGAGGAAGACGAGATTGGGAAGAGGATTGGCTAGAAGATGTTGTTGGGGTTGCTTCTCACGGTGGGAGGGCATGACGATCGACGAAGGAGGATGGGGCGGATTGGATGGGGGAGGAAGAACTTAGGTTGGGCATATGCTGTTGCAGGTGGCTGCACTAAGCGAAATCGATTAGGATGGATACTCCTAACTGACTGCGGTCACCGTCCAATCAAGATGCATGAAGCAATGAACTCAAATCATACAACTTATCTAGGGAAGGCGTTCACGTGGGTTCTATGTTCTTCATTATGCTGATGGTGATTATCTTCCTAATGGGGCTCTTCATGAGTCTGGACAATTTCCAATGCCTACCGGAAGTCAAGATCAACAAGGATGTCAGCATGTCTTCTTGAACAAGATCTGGAGCAGCGACTTCACAGAGAGCAGTCTGTAACAAGGTCAGACATGCCCATGAGCCTGCATGGCTAAATCTATCTAGCATGTGTTGACTGCCGAGATGCCGACAGGTCAAATAATTGATGTCATCAAGCAGGTTGGATTTACACAACACTGGAAGCGTCAGTGGGAGGTACTTACATATGTACGATGCTAGAGCAGCCTCTTTCTGAAAGTCGGCTTTCTTTGTTGCTGAACAAGTCCCATCACTCTCCTTCTCTCTCTACTACTGCTGCTAGCTAACTCCGATGATCTTCTGCAGCTTTTTCTAACGTATTCTAAGATGGCACCACTGAGCTGAAGCTAAACCATGTTTATTGGGTTCTACAAGATAGCGGCGAGCACACATGGCGGTCAGAGACAAACCATACTTTTTGGAGGACTGCCACTAGAGTTGATATCCGATGGCTGGAAAAAGAATACAACATCCTTTTGTCCAGAGTTAATATCATCTGTGGTTCACACTCAAGAAAGGTACTCACTGTTTTTACTAGATGCACAGTTTTATCTCTGTAGCTATTTATGGATGAAACTGATTACGTGTTACATGCACGACTCATGTATATGTATTTTAGACACTGCTATTTTTCAGAAGATGGTAACATTGTCTGTCAGATCTTTTTCTTTGTTAGTTTCTTCCGATATAATTTTATTTTTATTCCAATTTTCAAATAGATTATTTTCCAAAAACAAATCAAATCCCTCTAATGTTTCTGAAATTCCTGTTTTTTCGCAACATGTAAATGTCCATTACGTATATATGTAGGATCAGAAAGTATTTTATTGGTCTTTCTGTGTGACATACAAAACAAATTCGAATAATGTTTAAAGTTAGGGAGTAGACATCTAAATGTACAGTTTTTGTGGAACTTCAAGAAACATTTTTGTTTAATTTTTAGCTGAGCTAAAAGGAAGCATTGTGGGTTTCTACCCAATATCATCATATATTAATGTCGCTGAGTAGTAGAAAGTGGAGTTGTCAACCACACAAAGTTTTTAATTGCACTATTAATAAAAGGATAAAGATTGTATTTTGGCGATGAAAGATTTTTAGAGCAAGCCATGTTACCAAATAAAATAGGGCTGGAGGAGATCCAATTAGTACATATATATCAATGCATGTACTACCATCCGTTGATGCGTGGAGATAAGGTTACAATGTCAACATTGACACTATTGTTTTTACCCTTATATTTATCAACAATTTCATTTTTCTATTCAGGGTTGATCTATAATTTCCCTTTTTCCTTTGAGTGCTTCTGGCAAATTTGAAGATCTTCATGTGTCGGCTTCACATGCGTTATGTTTTTCTGCTGCACATTCATGGCAAGGACACATGGCCCATTGATGCTTAGGGGGTGGAAGCATGCCCACATGAATAATGGAATAGTACATAAGAATGGAGCTAATCAATTTTGTGAAATTATCTATGAGGAAAGCGGATTTAGCACAGGAGATGTTCACACATCTTGAACTAAACGGCTGCAATCCAAGGGTATCGACGATGATGACCATCAACACCATGGCGCTCTTTAGCTCAAATGGTTATATGATAGAAAGCACTTAGATCCTATATAAAGTTATAAACACACTTAGAGATTACATTAATTGACAAGCAGTATTTGGCTTTTGGGTACACCTCTGAAAATGTTACGCAACAACAACTCGCAGTTCAGAAAATATCATATGAAATACCCTTTTTTGTGTACTAAATAATATCTATGTAGTAATTAGAACAATGATATATTTCATATATAATTCTTAGATATTTGTGAAACAACATTTTGGTTAATATAACTACTAGACTGACCAGTAGTTGGCATTCTGTCTTACCAATAAGTAGCTGACTTTTCTACAGTAAATCAGTGTTGATACCATGAACCCGTCAAAGTGGCCTCTAAATATTTGCTGATGATTAGATGACATAAACCCAACACCCAACTACCAACAATATGAAGGTATTTATCCTTATAACTCATGATTAACTTGAGACACAATAGAAGATAAATAAATTGATCAAACACAACGAAGAATCTTAGGTTTTGTTATGCACTTAAATTAGCTAACACATTTATTATATCCTCAGAAATTCTTGAATGTCATATGTCATGCTTCTATGGTCCAATGGGAAATACTGTCATGGATCGACCAAATTTGTATGTAGGGATATCATCCTCATATATATTTCTACAATTAGTTTATACAAGCCTCAAAATCACTGATTTCCATTAAATGTTCTCCCTTTTCGCTCTCTGTGTTCTCTTCCTTCAATTTTTTTTGTATGCAATGACTTTGAAACTGAAAAGCATGAACATAGCAAAAATAAATTATAATTATTTTTTGGATACATATCGGGTATACAAAGCAACAAGGTTAATGGAAACAAAATACAATAATAGCAAAAGATTTAAAATACATTATTCAAATCATATTTTGTCACTTAGAATTGAACTACTAAGAAAAAGGCCGACACCCTACATGTGCTTCATGATGAAGTGGATGGATAGGTGTTTCACTTTCTTCCTTTCATGATAGATATTATTTATGCAAAAAAATACACAAAACTCATTGATTAGTCCGTGCGAATGCACCGGTTGAGGACTAGTTCTTCTAATGATGTGATCCCGTTAATCAAATGACAACTCTTTGTCTATGGCTAGGAAACATAACCATCTTTGATCAACGAGCTAGTCAAATAGAGGCATACTAGTGACACTCTGTTTGTCTATGTATTCACACATGTATCATGTTTCCGGTTAATACAATTCTAGCATGAATAATAAACATTTATCATGATATAAGGAAATAAATAATAACTTTATTATTGCCTCTAGGGCATATTTCCTTCAGGCAGAGCCGTCTTCTTCCTCCTGTCAGTAGGCAGAGGGGAAGCGTGGCGCGCACGCGTGCGTCCCCGGCCACCTCCTGCTTGCCTCCCTCGACCTGATCTACGCCCGGAGACGCCCGACGCCTCCCCTCGCTCCTCTCCCTCACTCTCCGCTCTCTCCTTTGCCCTCTAGTCCCTTCCACGAGCGCGACCTAACGCATCCGTCGCCGCCGACGAGCTCCCACACGGCCACAGACATCTCCGAGCCTCTCCGACGCGCCCTTGAGCCACATGACGTCGGACGCCCTGGAGCGCCGTCGTTGACGCCATCTTCGCCCTCTGCACCGATGGCTGTCGTCGACCGATTCGTCGTCACCAGGCCATCCCTGAGCACGCTGAGATCACCGACGACCACGCCGTGAGCTCCTCTACCGAACCCCTCTCTTCCCACTGTCGTTCTCCTCCTCTAGCCCCGCTGTCCACCGGAGCCGATAGCTCCTCGCCGCCGGCCATGCCGCCACCGCGGCTACGGCCGCGCAAGCTTGCCTCCGAGCACGTCAACGCACTCAGGGAGTCTCCAGGAGCTCGAATCACCCGCCCGTTAGGCCTGCCCTGCACCGTAGCCGCAAACCCCGCACTCACCCAAACTCCGGCACCGCCACGAGCTCACTTCCGGCGAGCTCCGTCCACCCCACGGCCTCCCACCTGCTCCGTTAGATGCGCGTGAGCGCCAGCCACCCTCAGCACCCATCCGCGCGTCGAATGGACGCTGGAGCCACGATTCCGGCGTGCCTCTGCCGTCAGCTGTGGTCGTCGCCGGCCATGCTCCGGCGAGTGTCGACGTGGACATCATTAGACGCTAACCCCACCACCTAAGCAACCCTAATAGCCACTGACAGCAGGCCCTACTGCAGGGTCAAACCCAGTCAGCATTGGGTTTGACTGTATTTAGCCCCTGCGTCACTAACGCGCGGGCCCGCCATGTTAATCTCTAATTAGTTTTAGGTTAGTGCTAACTGACTTAGATTAATTAGTACAGTCACTGACTAGTGGGCCCAGGCCCTAATTAACCGAGGTTAGTGCTAACCTAACACTAACTAACTCTGTTAGTTAGTTGTTTCATTGACATGTGGGTCCCATTCATCAGGGTTGACCTGGGCTGGCGCCTTTGACCTGCTGACGTCACCCCGACGTCATGCTGGTGCAATAACTCTTTTTCTGGACTTATTCTTTCACAGGAAATTCCAGAAAATGTTTTAAACTTCTAAAAATCATATAAAATCAACTGTAGCTCAGAATGAAATAAATTATATATGAAAAATGATCAGAAAATCCAATCTATCCATCTATACTAGTTTCATGCATGTTTAAACAAGTTAACTTGTTGTTTAGTGCAAAACATGATAAATCACTATTTAAGACCACAAATGAGTTTGAACTTTGAATCTTTGGTTCAAAATAGCTCAAACCCATCTGTTTGTAGTTGCATTAGCCCAACACACTCATTTTACCATGTCATGATCATGCATCATATTGTGCATTGCATTGATTGTGTTTCTTTCTCTGTTGCCGGTATTTGTCCCCTCTCAGTAGACGTTGCTTCGACGATGTGATCATTGACACCAATGAAGAGTTATACTATCTTAAGAAGTGCCAGGCAAGCAAAACCCCCTTGTTCATTCCGATACAATCCCACTCTCTCACTCCTGCTCTCTTTTACTGCATTAGGACAACAACGATTCATCTGTTACTTGCTGCGGTAGTTGAACCCCTTATCCTCTGCATGACCTGTCATTGCCACAGTAAATAGATGAAACCCACTAGCATGAGTAGGAGTTGTTTGAGCCCTGATGTGCCTACTCATTCATGCTTGTTTGTTGTGCCTGTTATTGCTTAGGGCTGTGTCAGGTCTGATTCATCGGGGATGAATCAGAGGTGTGTGAACATGTCCTACTGTTGAGAGCTAAGTGTGTGAACATCATTTGGTAAAGGTATCGATGAGAGGCCATGTAGGAGTACATGGTGGGTTGTTTCATTGAAGCCGTCCTTAGGAACTGAGTTCTGTGTTTGTGATCCATGAAACAGCTACTACCACACATTGGGCCCTGAAATATGACCCCGCTCGACTTACTGACCCCTCTCGTCCTATGTCTAGGAGTTGCAACTAGTTTCTGGTGTTTATAGGTTACGTGTTCGTGGCCGTGCGTAGCGCTGAACCTAGGGGTGGGCTATGATGCGGTAGATACACCGTGGCCGGGTATGCCGGGCGCCCGTTTGGCGTCTAGGGACCCTGTACACATCGTTTGGGGCCGTTGAGGACACCCCGGCCGGATTTCCTTGCGGATGGAACCCGAATAGGCGATAAACCTGGACTAGAGACTTGTGCGGTTAGTCAGGTCGTGGTCTACACCCACGTCGGCTTTCGCTTGAAGTCTGCCGAGCACATGTCATGTGCACACGTTAAATGGTGGAAACATGTGTGATGAAGTACACCCCTGCAGGGTATAAAACTATTCGAATAGCCGCGTCTGCGGTAAAGGACTTCTGGGTTGCCTATAACAGTTCATAGACAAGTGAAAGTGGATACTCTAAAATGTGCAAGATAAGCGTGAGTGCTATGGATGGCGTTGTCGTAGGGAGACGGGAGCGGATCCATAGTGGTGTATTGAATGGTGAATATGTGGACTCGTGTGCGCCACCTCAAAAGAGTTGCTTGCAGTCATAGTTCAGGATAGCCACTAAGTCAAAGCTGGCCTGCTATAGTTAAACTCCACTACCTCCTTTGTTGATACCGATTCATATGTAGCTAGTTCTGATGTAAGTCTTGCTGAGTACTATTGTACTCACGTTTGCTTAATTTATGTTTTCCAGAGAGACTTCAGTCTCGCTAGTAGTTTCGTGTGGACTTCGACGTTTAGCTTGATACCTCAGCTACGATCTTGTGCCCTCGGCAGGATCTGGTAGATATTCAGGCTTCTTAGCCTTTTTCATTTGTAGATGTCTGTACTCAGACATGTTAAGCTTCCGCATGTGCTTTGATTTGTATGCTATGATTGTTGGGTCATGAGACCCATGTTTGTAATATCTCGCTCCTCGGAGCCTAATGAATAAATACTTGAGTCGTAGAGTTATGTTGTGATGCCATCTTGTATTTAAACATATCGAGCATATTGTGTGTATGATTGAAATGCTTGGTATGTGTGGGATCCGACAATCTAGTTGTTTATCCTTGGCAGCCTCTCTTATGGGGAAATGTAGTCTAGTGCTTCCATGAGCCATAGTAGTCCACTACAGCCTGGTTCACCGGAGTCCTGCTAGCCCAGCACTACTGCTCAGGACACTTGACTGGCCGGCATGTGTTTCACTTCGTTCCTGTGTCTGTCCCTTTGGGGAAATGTCACGTGGTGACATCCGGAGTCCTGCCTAGCCAGAACAGCCCGGGTTCCCGGAGTCCTGTTAGCCCAGTGCTACAGCCCGGATTCACACGCCGCTGACCGACATGCTCTATGTGATTCATGTATGCCTGTCCCCATAGGTTGGTGCCGCTTTGGGTCCACGACTAGTCATGTCGGCCCGGGTTCCCTGTCATATGGATGCTAGCGACACTATCATATACGTGAGCCAAAAGGCGCAAACGGTCCCGGGCCATGGTAAGGCGACACCCGTGGGAATACCGTGCGTGAGGCCGCAAAATGATATGAGGTGTTACCGGCTAGATCGATGTGACTTGGAATCAAGGTCCTGACACTCACATTGTCAAAAATTTACTCTCTGCTCGTCGTTTCACTATTGACAATCTTTGTTCCATTGAATTTGACCCGTTCGGATTTTCTGTGAAGGATCTTCGCACCAGGGTCGTGATCCTTCACTGCAATAGCCAAGGAGATCTCTACATCTTCCCATCGTCTGTCGTCCATCACCACGCCCATGGACTCCTCGCCACTACCTCCACCGAGCTTTGGCATCGCCGCTTAGGACATCCAGGACGTGACGCCATGTCCCAACTTCATAAACAGACTTTTATTTCTTATAATAAGGCAGCTTCATGTGTTTGTCATGCTTGTCAACTCGGCAAGCACGTGCGCTTGCCCTTCTCTAGATCATCTTCAATAAGCGTCGAACCGTTCAAATTGATACATTGTGATCTCTGGACCTCTCCAGTTTTGAGTAATTCGGGCTTTAAGTATTATCTCATTATTGTTGATGATTTTTCACATTTTATGTGGACTTTCCCTCTACGTCAAATGTCTGAAACCGCTGCCATTCTCCTCAACTTTGTCGCGTATGTTCGGACACAATTTTCTCGTCCCCTCGTTGCCATGCAGGCTGACAATGGCACTGAGTTTATCAACTCAACAGTTACCACCTTTTTCTCCTCTAATGGCATTCGTCTTCGCCTCTCGTGCCCCTACACTTCTACCCAAAACGGCAAGGCCGAATGCGCCATTCATACAATCAATGACGTGGTCCGGAGCCTTATGTTTCAGTCATCCATGCCGCCATCCTATTGGGCGGAGGCCCTTGCAACCGCTACCCATCTCGTCAACATACCCCCAAGCCATAGACTTTGCCATACCCTATATTCGCTTATATGACTCTCCACCTGATTATGCGACTTTTCGTGTCTTCGGTTGTCTATGCTATCCCAATCAATCCACCACCGCCAAGAACAAACTCTCTACAAGATCTGTCGCGTGTGTGTTTCTTGGTTATCCTAGTCAACATAAAGGCCATCGCTGTCTCGATCTTGCCACCCGGCGAGTTATTATTTCTTGCCATGTCACTTTCGACGAACATGTTTTTCCTTTCTGTCATATCCATGATCACGCACCCACTCAACTAGCCGATCTAGATTTCCTGCTCCACCTAGCGGCTACACACCATGCACCAACCCAGACCCAACCCGTTATGCATGCATATCCGTCACCCGCCATGCATGTTGCTCCACCTGGGCCTACGTCAGCCTGTGCCAACTCTCCTCCACCCACCGCACATGCAACCCCGTCTCCAGCTACCCTGCATGCAGCCCCGTCTCCAGCCATGCACAAGGCTCTCCTGCCACCCATGGTGTCACCAGCTCCCATCAGCCCGCCTTTGTGCTCGTCCAGCCCTCCACCTGGCCCGATGGCCTCCTCCTCCGTGTCTCCTGACTTGTCGCCGCCCGTCATCATTCAGCGGCCGCCATCGCCGAGTAACACGCACACGATGCTCACACGTGCCAAACGTGGGCTCTTCCAACCCACCGATTGTCCAAACCTCACGGCATCCCACTCCACTCCCTCTCCCATTCCCAAAACATACCGGGGTGCTCTCCATGACCCTCATTGGCGTCGTGCCATGCTCGAGGAATTTGATGCTCTTGTTGCTAACGGAACTTGGTCACTTGTTCCTCGACCTTCTCGTGCTCATGTTGTTTCAGGAAAATGGATCTTCAAGCATAAGTTTCATTCTGACGGAAGCCTTGCTCATTACAAGGCTCGGTGGGTGGTCCGTGGCTACTCTCAACAGCCGGGCATCGATTTCGACGAGACATTCAGCCCCGTGGTCAAGCCGGCCACGATACGCATCGTCCTCAGCCTTGCCGTTTCACGGGCGTGGCCGGTTCACCAGCTCGATGTCAAGAATGCCTTTCTTCATGGCAATCTTGACGAGGAGGATTACTGTCAGCAACCTCTCGGCTTTGTCGATGCTCGCAGCCTGGACTATGTGTGTCATCTCCACAAATCGCTCTACGGTCTCAGGCAAGCTCCGCGTTCTTGGTACCATCGTTTTGCTCATTTTGCACATTGGTTGGGATTTGTCGCATCCAAGTCAGATGTCTTTCTGTTCATCTACAAGAGTGGTCATGACCTTGGCTACATTCTTGTATATGTAGATGACATTGTGATCACCGCCTCCACGGATCAGCTACTTCGTCGTCTTACTCAGCAGCTCCACTCCGAGTTTGCCATGACGGATCTTGGCGCCTTATCATTCTTCCTCGGCATTCCTGTCACTCGAACAACGTCTGGTATGGTGCTCTCACAGCGACAGTATGCATTGGATCTCCTCCAGCATGCCGACATGGTAGATTGTAATCCGTCGGCTACTCCCATTGACGCCAAGTGCAAGCTCTCGGCGCAAGATGGTCCTCTTCTCATTGATCCCACTGAGTACCACAGCTATGCTGGAGCTCTACAGTACTTGACACTCACGCGAACCGACATCGCGCACGCTGTTCAGCAGGCTTGTCTTTATATGCATGCACCTCATGAGCCACATCTACACCTGGTCAAGCGTATACTCTGGTATATCAAGGGCACCCTTGACCTTAGCTTACACATCTCCCGCTCTTCGTCGACCTCTCTCATAGCTTACTCTGACGCTGACTGGGCAGGATGCCCCGACACCAGACGTTCGACCTCTGGATATTTTGTCTATCTAGGTGATACTTTGGTCTCTTGGTCGTCCAAATGCCAGACCACCGTATCTTGTTCTAGTGCCGAGGCAAAGTACCGTGCTGTTGCTCATGTCGTAGCTGAGTGTTCTTGGATCCGGCAGCTTCTCGGTGAGCTTCATCATCCCCTATCGACTGCCACCATTGTCTTCTGTGATAATGTTAGCACCGTCTATGTCAGGACCCCGATTCCAAATCACATCGATCTAGCCGGTAACACCTCATATCACTTTGCGGCCTCACGCATGGTATTCCCACGGGTGTCACCTTACCATGGCCCGAGACCGTTTGCGCCTTTTGGCTCACGTATATGATAGTGTCGCTAGCATCCATATGACAGAAAATCCGGGCCGACATGACTAGTCGTGAACCCAAAGTGGCACTAACTTACGGGGACAGGCATACATGAATCAACATCGAGCATGTCGGTCAGCAGTGTGTGAATCCGGGCTGTAGCACTGGGCTAACAGGACTCCGGGATCCCGGGCTGTAGTAGGCTAGGCAGGACTCCGGATGTCACCGCGTGACATTTCCCCGAAGGGACAGACACAGAAACGAAGTGAATCACATGCCGACCAGTCAAGTGTTTCGGAGCAGTAGTGCTGGGCTAGCAGGACTCCGGTGAACCGGGCTGTAGCAGACTACTATGGCTAATGGAAGCACAAGACTACATTTCCCCATAAGAGAGGCTACCAAGGATAAACAACTAGGTTGTCGGATCCCACACATACCAAGCATTTCAATCATACACACAATATGCTCGATATGTGTAAATACAACATGGCATCACAACAAGACTCTACGACTCAAAGTATTTATTCATTAGGCTCCGAGGAGCGAGATATGACAAACATGGGTCTCACGACCCCAACATACAGAGCATACAAGCAACAGGCACATGCGGAAGCTTAATTTGTCTGAGTACAGACAACTACAAATGAAGAAGGCTGAGAAGCCTGTCTATCTACAAGACCCTGCCGAGGGCACGAGATTGTAGCTGAGGTATCAAGCTAAATGTCGGAGTCCACACGGAACTACTAGCGAGACTGACGTCTCTCTGCAAAAACAAAATAGGCAAATGTGAGTACAAATGTACCCAGCAAGACTTACATCAGAACTAACTACATATGCATCGGTATCAACAAAGGGGGTAGTGGAGTTTAACTGCAGCAAGCCAGCTTTGACTCAGTGGCTAACCTAAACTATGAATGCAAGTAACTCTTTTGAGGTGGCGCACATGAGTCCACATATTCACCATACCAATACACCACCATGGATCCGCTCCCGTCTCCCTACGAGAAGGCCATCCATAGCACTCACGCTTATCTTGCGGGTTTTACAGTATCCACTTTCACTTGTCTATGAACTGTACAGGCAACCCAGAAGTCCTTTACCGCGGACACGGCTATCCGAATAGATCATTTATAACCCTGCAGGGGTGTACTTCTTCACACACGCTCTCGCCACTTACCACCATGTACACGTCGTGTATCTCAGCAACCTTCAAGCGGAATCCTGGCGAGGGAGTCGGCCACGACCTGACTAACCACACAAGTCTCTAGCCTAGGTTTATCGCCTATTCAGGTTACATCCGCGAGGAGATCCAGCCGGAGTTTCGCTCACAGCCCCAAACGATGTGTGCAGGGTTCTCGAGACACCAAACGGGCGCCCGGTACACTGTGCCACGGTGTATCTACCGCATCATAGCCCACCCCTAGGGTCAGCGCTACGCACAACTGCCAACACATATCCTACAAACACTAGAAACTAGTTGCAACTCCTGTACAGAGGGCAAGGCAGTTAATAAGTCGAGAGGGTCCATTGGTTTCGGGCCCAATGCATGGTAGTAGCTGTTCATGGATCACAAACACAGAACTCAGTTCCTGAGGATGGTTTCAATGAGACAACCCACCATGTATTCCTACATGGCCTCTCACCGCTACCTTTACCAAATCGTGTTCACACACTTAGCTCACACACAGTAGGACATGTTCATCACCATGCAATTCATTCCCGATGAATCAGACCTGACTCAACTCTAAGCAGTAGCAGGCATGACAAACAAGCATGAATGAGTAGGCACATCAGGGCTCACACAACTCCTACTCATGCTAGTGGGTTTCATTTATTTACTGTGGCAATGACAGGTCATGCAGAGGAAAAGGGGTTCAACTACCGCAGCAAGTAACAGTTGAAACATTGTTGTCCTAATGGAGTAAAAGACAGGAGGAGTGAGAGAGTGGGATTGTATTGGAATGAACAAGGGGGTTTCGCTTGCCTGGCACTTCTGAAGATAGTATAGTTCTTCATCGGTGTCATTGAACTCATCATTGGAACGTCGTCTACTGAGAGGGGATGAATACCGGCAATAGAGAGAAACACAATCAATGCAATGCATAATATGATGCATGATCATGCCATGGTAAAATGAGTGTGTTGGGCTAATGCAACTAGCAACAGGCTAAATGGAGTAGGTTTGAACCCTAGTTTCAAATTCAAACTCCATATGTGAGGGTTTAAATGCCATTATATGATTTGGCCTAAACAGCAGCCATAAGTTGTTCTAACATGCATGAAAATGGTACAGATGGATAGATTGGATTTTTTTGATCATTTTTCATATATAACTTATTTCATTCTGAGCTACGGCTGAATTTCTATGATTTTTAGAAGTTAGCACTATTTTCTGGAATTTCCTCGATAAACTTAAATCCAGAAAATGCTTTACTGCGTCAGCATGACATAGGTGTGACGTCAGCAGGTCAACTGGGACGGCCAGGTCAAACCTGACATGTGGGACCCATACGTCAGTGTCTCAGGCTGGTTTGGGTGGACGACAGGTGGGACCGGTCAACGTTGACTTGACCAATGTCAAAGCTGACACATGGGGTCCACACATATTAGTACTAATCTTAACAGAAAATTAGACTAACCTAATTATGCTCGGGGACCCACATGTCATTGACAAAGGCAATAACTAAACACGATTAGCTCCTAAACTAATGGTGCCACATTAGCCACTGGCGTTTAACCGCCGGCGATGACAGACCGCGGCGGTGCCCGCGTCGGGTTTGCTCTACGGGCCACCGTTCGACGAGCGGTTTGTGGCTACGGGTTGCTGGCGCTTGCACGCATCCATTGGTGCTCTCAGCTTCGCTGGAGATGGCCCAGAACGACGGCGGTGATGGCAAGTGCGGCGGCCGGCGTTCGGGTGTCGAACGAGTCGACGGTGCAGGGCATGGCAGGAGCCGCGGTTAGGCGCGTTGGACTCATGGGGGTGTGGTGAGCTCAGTGGTAAGCTCGGATGTGTGCTTGCACGGCCGTAGCCGCGGTGGCGACATGGCTGGCGGCGAGGAGCAATCGGCTCCGATGTCCACGGTGGTTAGAAGGCGCGGACGAGCACGGGGAGAGAGGGGAAAGAGGCAGGGGCTCACGGCGAATCCAGTAGACTCAACGGCGAGGCCGGGGAGGGTCTGGAGCTCGCGTATCCACGCCGGCGAGCTTCAGTGGCCGGCGAAGAAGAAGATGGAGATGGCATCGATGCAGAGCTTCCCGGGTCGCATGGCTCATTGAGGACGTAGCAGGCGGCGAGGCGGAGCTCTGGGGCAAGATGAGAGGCCCAGAGGGGCATGGTGGCTACGGTGAACGGCGTCGGTGGCGATGAGAGGGTTCGGGTCTGCTCGGGAGGGGGCCTAGAGGCCAGGGGAGAGAGCAAAGAGCGAAGGGAGAGGCAGAGGGGGCTGCGGGGCGTCTCCAGACGCGTTGGGGGCGCCTCGGTGGCAAGCAGGAGGTGGCCAGGGGCGGCGCGCGGGCGACAGGTAGCAGCCTACCTGCTCTGGCGGGAGGTTGGTGATGACTGGAACTGTGGGCCAGTGGGCCGCACAGTGCTGGGCCAGCTGGGGCGCCAGATGGGCTGCAGGTAAGTTAGGTAGGTTTTGTGTTCTTTCTTTTTATTTCTGTTTTCTAATTCTTCTGTAATTTTAGGGCTTTAATTAAAATACTAAAACTAACTCAAAAATCATGAAACTTCTCAAGCCCACTGTTTGGAATATTTCCAACAGTTAACATTTTAGTTCTTGATTATTTGGACATTAAAAACATTATATAGCATTTAAATGCCCAAATGCAAATAGAGTATGATTTAATTCAGTGACCCAATGTTGTCCTAGAAAAATGTGAACCGGTTTTGACTGAGGTTCTAGACCAAGGCAAAGATGATGAACATTTTAGAAGGGCATTTCAAGTTCATTGAAAAAGTATTTTAGTAACCCTAGTTGGTTTGAGTGGTGCTGGGGGTTTCTGTCATCCCCATTTCAAGTTTCTGAGAAAATTAAACATGATGATATGATGATCATGCAAGGACAAGCAAAGGCTAAGCTAGGGCTGTGACAACTCACCCCCACTAAACAAGAATTTCGTCCCGAGATTCAAGACGTGAGGTAAGAAGACAGAGGGGCACAGGACCAACACAATCTTCACGATCCAAGTTGCACCTCATAAGGTTGTTGATTCGTTGCATACGTTGATTCTGACATCCTCGCTTTTGAGAGCTTCATCCACGCAATGACAACGGAAAGAAACTCTACTAGAATTGATCTTCTCGAAGATCGAGCTATACAAGATCAACTCGCGGAATGAGATGTTGAAACATCTCGAGTTGAGACACAAAACACATCGAGAGGGATGGTAGAACAAACGACGAGATTTGATTTGGTGGGCAACAATTCCACGCTTAGAGAGATGGTGGATGGTGTCAAGGTGGCGAGGAAATAATTGCCGTGATCCCATAGCGGGGCACCTTGGGGGAGGTTACTCGTAGAGTTATTCCCTTAAATGGCAAAAAGAATTACTTTTGATATCTAGATCATTGAAACTCTCTATACCAGCCTAAGGAAAATCACAATAGATTGTTTCAAAGAGTTTGACGAAATGACATACCCAGACTAGAATGGATGATGTGGACTACCTTGTTGAAGACAACGTGATGGATGATTTTGCTTATCACCGGAGATGGATGGGACCCATGGTATGTCCACTATTGAAGATGATCCTGAACAACAATTGTTGAGAAGGGCAGCCCATGGGAAATTGGCACAATGGCGGTGCAAGCTGGGAACAAAATGCAACTGTTGGGAATGTTCCAACCATCATATCTGCGTGAGATTCAGATCCAATTGGTGATAGGATACTTCAAATTCAGCATGTCTGAAAGGAAAGTTTGCAACACAAATCGACGAGATGACATTGCGAGATTCTCAGGAAATGAACTACGATGGTATGCTCCAAAACATGAGCTGGTTCGGCTACACACATGTGAACGCGCTGTCCCAGACAAGCATGATCACATGGTAGTCTTGCAATAAGACACTACTGAGTTCTGATTGGGAACCATCATTGAGATAACGAAGTCTTGTGCATATCCGTCCGGGCCCTTCAGGATTAGCGCATGAACTTCTTTTCTTTGAACAAATCAATCAGTGGCTTGGTGTGCTAGGGTATACATATGGAGTGGAGGTAATTAATCTACCATACCATAGAATACATTCTCACATGCATAATTGACTTGGGATGGTACCAGAGGAAACAAAAACAGTCTTTATCAAACTCACAACGGCAACTTGCATCAAATGCACATGAATTCGAGGAAGTCACTTCTTCCATCCAAGCATAAGCTTCATGAGCGGAACACGAAGACATTGCTTGCAAAGTTTCCAACACTAGGTTGATGTTCAACATGAATCATGGGGGAGACAAAATGCTGCTGATGGGCTCAACAACAACTCATCGGAATTTCCATATCACTGGACTTCCACCATCATGTGAACACGGTGATAGCATTGGTCAGACCAAAAGATGTAATGGTGTATGCTCGAGGGATCAACCACGAGTAAGACAACATTACGAACATCGTTGGTTCTGATTTGACTTGACGATATCCCATACTCAAATCAAAGTTTGGATAAGACAATAGATTCAACAACTGATCACGGGGATCAGTCGATGAAGATATCATCTTGCTTCAACACACACACACACACACACTCACTCAAGGATATCCCTTAGTGATGAACTAAGTTTGGCAAAGCTTTTATCTTCTAACTATCCAAGTTGTTGTTTAGCTTAACCAACTAGCTCAGGGGTATCCAACACGGATTCTTGGATAAAGAGTGGTTTATTGGTAAACCAACTTGATCACGAACTCACCATATCGGTCAGGGGATGACCTGGTGATACTTCCATGAAGATATCCGGAAAATCACGAACCACCGATATGACTCTAAGCTCGGGAACAATCTTGCTTTTCAGGGCAAGACGATATGATCGAAAGAGTGAGGGCTTGACACAATCCCGACTAATGGATCAAAGAGTGCACCAGAAATAAGGACTAGGTAGCATGATCAATCTTAGGATGATGATTTAAACTGCTTTGACCCAATCCTAGAAATGAATGAGGTACTGGAGTTTGTTTCTCCTAGTCATTCTGAACTAGAATGGCTTGACAGACCACAAGAATAGTAAGCATCGATAACACGGATGCACAATTACTCCTGACTATCAATTGATAGATGATGGTTGGAATACAAATGAAGAGGGACAACTCAAGGGAACATATATCTTTCTGAGTTATGGATGCATAGATTAATATGTCGAACCAAGTTCAATAGGTTTCTTCCAGATAACCCATGCAGAAAGGTAGAACTGGCAGACTCCCAATTATGGATGGAGAACTCCTCAAGAGTACTCTGATTGTGAGCTTTTGGTTCAAAGAACTTCTGCCTTAATGGTTCATGGTATTTGGAAGAAGGAAATACCATGGACCTCGAGGACTATCGCAAAGGTTACTAATATCCTAAAGGTACGAGCAACACTATCAACACGAGGTAAGTAGAGTGAATCTTGGGTCAAGAACCCAGGAGTAGAATACCTACTACTAAATGGCATCACGGGATGCTTTCGAGAATGGTGGCCAGAATCATGACACTGGGAACACAAAACATGGCTAGGTTACTAGGTGATACTCTAGACACCTAGGGTCATAATAATAGCTCCAACACAAATGCCAAGGCAATGAAGTACCTCAACACACTAGTTAGTGTGGTTGATCTGGCACAACAGAACTTCAGAACGGTAAGAAGGAATTTGCAAATGCATCAGACTGTTTAGAAACCTGGGATGACTCGGACAGCATAACGGCTGTAATTGCTCAAAGGATTTGAGACATCCTGAAAAATGGTGGCATAACCACTCAACATCACAATATCAAGGGTCTGATTCAACTGACAACATACTAAAAGTAGTAGAAACTGAACTAAGGCCTGGAACCAACAATCCTAAGATTCTACGGATTAGCAACACGTGATCCTGATAGAAAGATGAGAAGCCTAGTTCTCAATCCCCGTAGAAAGGAAGAGGATGACTCAGACAGAGGGCATGAGGTATAAGGAGTAAAAAGAGCCTTACGTTCCCTTCCACAATCAATTCCCTTATATAACTAAAGCATTTCTAGACTCAACTTTGACCAGTTTGGCTTGGTAATCCTACAGGCAGTCAGGCTCTGATACCTAAGCTGTCAGGACCCCGATTCCAAATCACATCGATCTAGCCGGTAGCACCTCATATCACTTTGCGGCCTCACGCATGGTATTCCCACGGGTGTCGCCTTACCATGGCCCGAGACCGTTTATGCCTTTTGGCTCACGTATATGATAGTGTCGCTAGCATCCATATGACAGAGAACCCAGGCCGACATGACTAGTCGTGAACCCAAAGTGGCACAACTTACGGGGACAGGCATACATGAATCAACATCGAGCATGTCGGTCAGCAGCGTGTGAATTCGGGCTGTAGCACTGGGCTAACAGGACTTCGGGAACCCGGGCTATAGCAGACTACTATGGCTCATGGAAGCACAAGACTACATTTCCCCATAAGAGAGGCTACCAAGGATAAACAACTACGTTGTCGGATCCCACATATACCAAGCATTTCAATCATACACACAATGTGCTTGATATGTGTAAATACAACATGGCATCACAACAAGACTCTATGACTCAAAGTATTTATTCATTAGGCTCCGAGGACCGAGATATTACAAACATGGGTCTCATGACCCCAACATACAAAGCATACAAGCAATAGGCACATGCGGAAGCTTAACTTGTCTGAGTACAGACAACTACAAATCCAGAAGGCTGAGAAGCCTGTCTATCTACAAGACCCTGCCGAGGGCACAAGATCGTAGCTGAGGTATCAAGCTAAACATCGGAGTCCACATGGAACTACTAGCGAGACTGGGGTCTCTCTGCAAAAAACATAAAATAGGCAAACGTGAGTACAAATGTACCCAGCAAGACTTACATCAGAACTAACTACATATGCATCGGTATCAACAAAGGGGGTAGTGGAGTTTAACTGCAGCAAGCCAGCTTTGACTCAGTGGGTAACCTAAAATATGACTGCAAGTAACTCTTTTGAGGTGGCGCACACGAGTCCACATATTCACCATATCAATACACCACTATGGATCTGCTCCCGTCTCCCTAGAAGAAGGCCATCCATAGCACTCACGCTTATCTTGCGAGTTTTAGAGTATCCACTTTCACTTGTCTATGAACTGTACAGGCAACCCAGAAGTCCTTTACCACAGACACGACTATTCGAATAGATCATTTATAACTCTGCAGGGGTGTACTTCTTCACACACGCTCTCGCCACTTACCACCATGTACACGTCGTGTATCTCGACAACCTTCAAGCGGAAGCCTGGCGAGGGAGTCGGCCATGACCTGACTAACCACACAAGTCTCTAGTCCAGGTTTATCGCCTATTCAGGTTCCATCCGCGAGGATTTCCGGCCGGAGTTTCGCTCACAGCCCCAAACGATGTGTGCAGGGTTCTCGAGACAGCAAACGGGCGCCCGGTACACCGTGCCACAGTGTATCTACCGCATCATAGCCCACCCCTAGGGTCAGCGCTACGCACGACCGCTAACACATATCCTACAAACACTAGAAACTAGTTGCAACTCCTGGACAGAGGGCAAGACAGTTAATAAGTCGAGAGGGTCCATTGGTTTCGGGCCCAATGCGTGGTAGTAGCTGTTCATGGATAAGAAACACAGAACTTAGTTCCTGAGGACGGTTTCAATGAGAAAACCCACCATGTACTCCTACATGGCCTCTCACCGCTACCTTTACCAAATCATGTTCACACACTTAGCTCACACACAGTAGGACATGTTCATCACCATTCCAATTCATTCCCGATGAATCAGACCTGACTCAACTCTAAGCAGTAGCAGGCATGACAAACAAGCATGAATGAGTAGGCACATCAGGGCTCAAACAACTCCTACTCATGCTAGTGGGTTTCATCTATTTATTGTGGCAATGACAGGTAATGCAGAGGAAAAGGGGTTCAACTACCGCAGCAAGTAACAGTTGAAACTTTGTTGTCCTAATGCAGTAAAAGAGAGCAGGAGCGAGAGAGTGGGATTGTATCGGAATGAACAAGGGGTTTTTGCTTGCCTGGCACTTCTGAAGATAGTATAGTTCTTCATCGGTGTCATTGAACTCATCATCGGAACATCGTCTGCTGAGAGGGGACGAATACCGGCAGTAGAGAGAAACACAATCAATGCAATGCACAATATGATGCATGATCATGACATGGTAAAATGAGCGTGTTGGGCTAATGCAACTAGCAACATGCTAAATGGAGTAGGTTTGAACCCTAGGTTCAAATTCAAACTCCATATGTGAGGGTTTAAATGCCATTGTATGATTTGGCATAAACAGCAGCCATAAGTTGTTCTAACATGCATGAAAATGGTACATATGGATAGATTGGATTTTTCTGATCATTTTTCATATATAAATTATTTCATTCTGAGCTACGGTTGAATTTCTATGATTTTTAGAAGTTAGCACTATTTTCTGGAATTTCCTGGATAAACTTAAATCCAGAAAATGCTTTACTGCGTCAGCATGACATAGGTGGGACGTCAGCAGGTCAACTGGGTCGGCCAGGTCAAACCTGACTTGTGGGACCCATATGTCAGTGTCTCAGGCTGGTTTGGGTGGATGACAGGTGGGACCGGTCAACGTTGACTTGACCAAAGTCAAAGCTGACACGCGGGGTCCACATGTATTAGTACTAATCTTAACAGAAAATTAGACTAACCTAATTATGCTCGAGGACCCACATGTCATTGACATGGGCAATAACTAAACATGATTAGCACCTAAACTAATGGTGCCACGTCAGCCACCGGCGTTTAACCGCCGGCGACGACAGACCGCGGCGGTGCCCGTGTCGGGTTTGCTCTACGGGCTACCGTTCGATGAGCGGTTTGTGGCTATGGGTTGCTGGTGCTTGCGCGCATCCAGTGGTGCTCCCAGCTTTGCCGGAGATGGCCCAGAACGACGGCGGTGATGGCAAGTGCGGCGGCCGGCGTTCGGGCATCGAACAAGTCGACGATGCAGGGCATGGTAGGAGCCGCAGTTAGGCGCGTTGGACTTGTGGGGGTGTGGTGAGCTCAGTGGTAAGCTCGGACGCGTGCTTGCACGGCCGTAGCCGCGGTGGCGACATGGCTGGCGGCGAGGAGCAATCGGCTCCGATGGCCACGGTGGTTAGAAGGCGCGGACGAGCACAGGGAGAGAGGGGAAAGAGGCAGGGGCTCACGGCGAATCCAGTAGACTCAACGGCGAGGCCGGGGAGGGTCTGGAGCTCGCGAATCCATGCCGGCGAGCTTCAGTGGCCGACGAAAAGAAGATGGAGATGGCGTCAATGCAGAGCTTCCCGGGTCGCATGGCTCATTGACGACCTAGCAGGCGGCGAGGCGGAGCTCTGGGCAAGATGAGAGGCCCAGAGGGGCATGGTGGCTACGGTGAACGGCGTCGGTGGCGACGAGAGGGTTCGGGTCTGCTCGGGAGAGGGGCTAGAGGCCAGGGGAGATAGCAGAGAGCGAAGGGAGAGGCAGAGGGGGCTGCAGGGCGTCTCCAGACGCGTCGGGGGCGCCTCGGTGGCAAGCAGGAGGTGGCCAGGGGCTGCGCGCGGGCAACAGGCAGCAGCCTGCCTGCTCTAGCGGGAGGTTGGTGATGACTGGCACTGTGGGCCGCACAGTGATGGGCCAGGTGGGGCGCCAGATGGGCTGCAGGTAAGTTTGGTAGGTTTTCTGTCCTTTCTTTTATTTCTGTTTTCTAATTCTTCTGTAATTTTAGGGCTTCAATTAAAATACTATAACTAACTCAAAAATCATGAAACTTCTCAAGCCCACAGTTTGGAATATTTCCAACAGTTAACATTTTAGTTCATGATTATTTGGACATTAAAAACATTATATAGCGTTTAAATGCCCAAATGCAAATAGAGTATGATTTAATTCAGTGAGCCAATGTTGTCTTAGAAAAATGTGAACCATTTTTGACTGAGGTTCTAGACCAAGGCAAAGATGATGAACATTTTAGAAGGGCATTTCAGGTTCATTGAAAAAGTATTTTAGTAACCCTAGTTGGTTTGAGTGGTGCTGGGGGTTTCTGTCATCCCCATTTCAAGTTTCTGAGAAAATTAAACATGATGATATGATGATCATGCAAGGACAAGCAAAGGCTAAGCTAGGGCTGTGACAGTCTACATGGTATCCAACCCAGTCCAGCATCGTCGTACCAAACACTTTGAGACCGACATTCATTTTGTTCGTGAGAAGGTGTCCCTTGGTGAGGTGCGGGTTCTACATGTGCCATCTTCACATCAGTATGCCGACATTATGACAAAAGGGCTCTCGTCGCAACTCTTCTCCGAGTTTCGGTCTAGTTTGTGCCTCTTGCTATACGACGCACAAACTGAGGGGGGATGTTAACGCATTCCTTTTGTATACATAGCTTTGTATAGGCATATGATCACCTACCAGATCTGTAATGATTCGGTCTGGGATCTTCTTGATCTTCCTTGATGATCAAGCATTGTAAACTATATAAGTCGATTTACAGCCGCCCCATGAGAGGCGTGCATAACACAAACATACGAGTTTACTGATAGCATAGCAGCAGTGGAGTCGGTGTATGCGATGTGTTGCTACCTCTTGAGCACTGCGTTGGTTTTCCCTTGAAGAGGAAAGGGTGATGCAGTAAAGCAGCGTAAGTATTTCCCTCAGTTTTTGAGAACCAAGGTATCAATCCAGTAGGAGGCGACGCACGAGTCCCTCGCACCTACACAAACAAATAAAATCCTCGCAACCAACGCAATAAAGGGGTTGTCAATCCCTTCACAGTCACTTACAAAAGTGAGATCTGATAAATATGATAAGATAATATTTTTGGCATTTTTATGATAAAGATGCAAGTAAAGAAAGCAAAACAAATAGTGCCAGAAATAGCTTGTTGACAGGAGATTAATATGATGGAAAATAGACCCGGGGGCCATAGGTTTCACTAGTGGCTTCTCTCGAGAGCATAAGTATTACTGTGGGTAAACAAATTACTGTTGAGCAATTGACAGAATTGAGCATAGTTATGAGAATATCTAGGTATGATCATGTATATAGGCATCACGTCCGAGACAAGTAGACCGACTCCTGCCTGCATCTACTACTATTACTCCACTCATCGACCGCTATCCATCATGCATCTAGAGTATTAAGTTCAAAATAACAGAGTAACGCTTTAAGTAAGATGACATGATGTAGAGGGATAAACTCATGCAATATGATATAAACCCCATCTTGTTATCCTCGATGGCAACAATACAATACGTGCCTTCTGCCCCTACTGTCACTGGGAAAAGGACACCGCAAGATTGAACCCAAAGCTAAGCACTTCTCCCACTGCAAGAAATATCAATCTAGTAGGCCAGACCAAACTGATAATTCGAAGAGACTTGCAAAGGTAACCAATCATACACAAAAGAATTCAGAGAAGATTCAAATATTGTTCATAGATAAACTTGATCATAAACCCACAATTCATCGTTCTCAACAAACACACTACAAAAGAAGATTACATCGAATAGATCTCCACGAGAATCATGGAGAACTTTGTATTGAGATCCAAAGAGAGATAAGAATCCATCTAGCTAATAACTATGGACCCGAAGGTCTGAGGTAGGCTATGGTGTTGATGTAGAAGCCCTCCATGATCGATGCCCCCTCCGACGGAGCTCTGGAAAAGGCCCCAAGATGGGATTTCACGGGTACAGAAGGTTGCGGCGGTGGAATTAGGTTTTTGGCTCCATATCTGGTAGTTTGGGGGTACGTAGGTTGATGTCTACTACACAACCTTCTTCTTGTAAACGTTGTTGGGCCTCCAAGTGCAGAGGTTTGTAGGACAGTAGCAAATTTCCCTCAAGTGGATGACCTAAGGTTTATCAATCTGTAGGAGGCATAGGATGAAGATGGTCTCTCTCAAGCAACCCTACAACCAAATAACAAAGAGTCTCTTGTGTCCCCAACACACCCAATACAATGGTAAATTGTATAGGTGCACTAGTTCAGCGAAGAGATGGTGATACAAGTGGTATATGGATGGTACATAAAGGTATTTGTAATCTGAAATTATAAAAACAGCAAGGTAACTAATGATAAAAGTGAGCGTAAACGGTATTGCAATGCGTGTAAATAAGGCCTAGGGTTCATACTTTCGCTAGTGTAAGTTCCCTCAACAATAATAACATAATTGGATCACATAACTATCCCTCAACATGCAACAAAGAGTCACTCCAAAGTCACTAATAGCGGAGAACAAACGAAGAGATTATGGTAGGGTACGAAACCACCTCAAAGTTATTCTTTCCAATCAATCCGTTGGGCTATTCCTATAAGTGTCACAAACAGCCCTAGAGTTCGTACTAGAATAACACCTTAAGACACAAATCAACCAAAACCCTAATGTCACCTAGATACTCCAATGTCACCTCAAGTATCCGTGGGCATGATTATACGATATGCGTCACACAATCTCAGATTCATCTATTCAACCAACACATAGAACCTCAAAGAGTGCCCCAAAGTTTCTACCAGAGAATCACGACGAAAACGTGTGCCAACCCATATGCATAGGTTCATGGGCGGAACACGCAAGTTGATCACAAAAACATACATCAAGTGAATCACGTGATATCCCATTGTCACCACAGATACGCACGGCAAGACATACATCAAGTGTTCTCAAGTCTTTAAAGACTCAATCCGATAAGATAACCTCAAAGGGAAAACTCAATTCATTACAAGAGAGAAGAGGGGGAGAAGAAACATAAGATCCAACTATAATAGCAAAGCTCGCGATACATCAAGATCGTGCCAAATCAAGAACACGAGAGAGAGAGAGAGAGAGAGAGAGAGAGAGAGATCAAACACATAGCTACTGGTACATACCCTCAGCCCCGAGGGAGAACTACTCCCTCCTCGTCATGGAGAGCACCGGGATGATGAAGATGGCCACCAGAGAGGGATTGCCCCCTCCGATAGGGTGCCGGAACGGGTCTAGATTGGCTTTCGGAGGCTACGGAGGCTTCTGGCGGCGGAACTCCCAATCTAATCTCCGTTCTGGAAGTTTTAGGATACGTGGGTATATATGGGTGAAAGGAGTACGTCAATGGACCGAAGGGGGGACCACGAGGCAGGAGGGCGCCCCCCTACCCTCGTGAGCTGCTCCTTCATCTTTTGACATAGGGTCCAAGTCTATCCGGTAGGTTTCCTTCCAAAAATAACTTCTCCAGTTGATTTCCTTCTGTTTCGACTCCGTTTGATATTCCTTTTCTTTGAAACACTGAAATAGGCATAAAACAGCAAATCTGGGCTGGGCCTCCTGTTAATAGGTTAGTCCCAAAAATAATATAAAAGTGGAAAATAAAGCCCAATATTGCCCAAAACAGTAGATAATATAGCATGGAGCAATCAAAAATTATAGATACGTTGGAGACGTATCAAGCATCGCCAAGCTTAATTCCTGCTCGTCCTCGAGTAGGTAAATGATAAAAAGATAATTTTTGATGTGGAATTCTAGTTGGCATAATTTCAATGTAATTCTTCTTAATTGTGGTATGAATATTCAGATCCATAAGATTCAAGACAAAAGTTCATATTGACATAAAAATGATAATACTTCAAGCATACTAACTAAGCAATCATGTCTTCTCAAAATAACATGGCCAAAGAAAGTTATCCCTACAAAATCATATAGTCTGGATATGCTCCATCTTCACCACACAAAATATTTAAATAATGCACAACCCCGATGACAAGCCAAGCAATTGTTTCATACTTTTGATGTTCTCAAACTTTTTCAATCTTCACGCAATACATGAGCGTGAGCCATGGACATAACACTATAGGTGGAATAGAATGGTGGTTGTGGAGAAGACAAAAAGGGAGAAGATAGTCTCACATCAACTAGGCGTATCAACGGGCTATGGAGATGCCCATCAATAGATATCAATGTGAGTGAGTAGGGATTGCCATGCAACGGATGCACTAGAGCTATAAGTATATGAAAGCTCAACAAAAGAAACTAAGTGGGTGTGCATCCAACTCGCTTGCTCACGAAGACCTAGGGCATTTTGAGGAAGCCCATCATTGGAATATACAAGCCAAGTTCTATAATGAAAGATTCCCACTAGTATATGAAAGTGACAACATAGGAGACTCTCTATCATGAAGATCATGGTGCTACTTTGAAGAACAAGTGTGGTAAAAGGATAGTAGCATTGCCCCTTCTCTCTTTTTCTCTCATTTTTTTTATTTTTTTATTTGGGACTTTTCTCTTTTTTTATGGCCTCTTTTCTCTTTTTTTATTTGGGCTTCTTTGGCCTCTTTTATTCATTTTCGTCCGTAGTCTCATCCCGACTTATGGGGGAATCATAGTCTCCATCATCCTTTCCTCACTGGGACAATGCCCTAATAATGAAGATCATCACACTTTTATTTACTTACAACTCAATACTTAGAACGAGATATGACTCTATATGAATGCCTCCGGCGGTGTACCGGGATGTGCAATGATGCATGAGTGACATGTATATGAAAGAATTATGAACGGTGGCTTTGCCACAAATACAATGTCAACTACATGATCATGCTAAGCAATATGGCAATGATGGTGCGTGTCATAATAAACGGAATGGTTGCATGACAATATATCTCGGAATGGCTTTGGAAATGCCATAATAGGTAGGTACGGTGGCTGTTTTGAGGAAGATATATGGTGGGTTTAAGGTACCGGCGAAAGTTGCGCGGTACTAGAGAGGCTAGCAATGGTGGAAGGGTGAGAGTGCGTATAATCCATGGACTCAACATTAGTCATAAAGAACTCACATACTTATTTCAAAATTCTATTAGTTATCAAAACAAAGTACTAAGCGCATGCTCCTAGGGGGATAGATTGGTAGGAAAAGACCATCGCTCGTCCCCCACCGCCACTCATAAGGATGACAATCAATAAATAAGTGTGACCCCCGAGACCGATGCGCCAGGTGTCTTCCAGTTATTCGCTGTCTTTGCCATATCATTCGCTTGCGTGCCGCATCTTGTCATGTCATCATGTGCATTGCATCATCATGTTTTCAAAACTTGCATTCGTCCGGGTCTCCCTGTTCTTTCCGTTGTCCGTTCTGAGCCCAAACACACTCGCACGCGCCCGCGGCATGTCCGAAATAGTATTTTTATAAGTGGCTGGAAAATGTTCTCAGAATGGGTTGAAAGTTGGCGTGCATTCTTATTATAGTGTAGGTAGGCCGCCTGCCAAGTTTCATCGCATTCGGAGTCCGTTTGACGCCCCAACGGATAACTATAGCGGCAATATAGCCGGTCTAACGTCGGACGTTTTCGGTCTCCGGAAACTGCTACCCGGCCCTCTCTCTCTTCTCTCCTCTCAGCCTCGCCACAGCCCACCTAGTCCATCCACCTACCCCTCTTCGCGTCCGGAGTCGTCCGATGCGATCGCACGGTCCGAAAAACCCTCTCTGCGCAGTGCACCGAACCCCTCGCGCGTGTCTGGAAGTTGTTCCGAACCCGACCCAGGGAGTTGTCACCGTTGGACTCAGAACATCCCCAAACATCTACAAAACGTCTCCATTTTCTTAATTGGGCTCCCTAACCTATTTATCCGAAACCGTCCGATTTTGATCGGAGGGTCCAAACCTAATCCTTTTGTCCCTATATATAGACCAACTCCTACCCAAATCAGATCAAACCCTAAAATCTAGGAGAGGTGTCCCGTCGCCCGCCGTCGCTTTCCAAATCCCCCTCGGGATCTTCCCCTGCCCGATCCACCCACCAACCACAATCAGCCACCTCTCCTCTGCTCCATTGGATTTTGATCCAATGACGTAGCGGCCCTGAGCAGCACCCATGCGCGAGCCCTGCAGGAGCTCGAACCAGAGCGGAGCGAGCCAACCCTCCCCGCCGGCGATGAGCAGCAGTAGGTCCCGCGGCTCCGACAAGCCCTGCCGCCGGTGACTCCCACAGGAACCCTCTCCTTCCTCCCCTGCTTCTTCTTCCTTCCCAATTTTTCTCTCCCTCCTCTCAACATCTTGGTCTTGCTTTTCTACAGGAGCACACCGGCGTCATGGTGCCCTCCCGAGCCCCTCATGCGCCAGATCCGGCGAGCCACGCCGGATCCATCTCCGGTTCCTTGTAGCTCGGCGCCCCCGTGCTCCGTCACCACGTACGAGCTTGGCGCCATCCACTGCTTCACGCACCTACTCCCGCTGCTGCTTGCGACATCTGCTTCTATTAGGACGCCGCCGCCTTGGCCTCCAGCTCTGCCCAGCCGCTGCCTCCTTTGCCGACTTGAACCCCGTCGAATCAGGGCCTCGTCGTCCGCGCCCGGCCGACAACAAGCAGCAGCTCGCCGGGGCACGAGTTCCATCGGGTCCGCCTCCCTGCTGCCGGAGCCCCATGACCCCGCGCCAAGCCTCTCACCAGCGGCAAGTGCCTGGCCGCCTCTGCCTGGATCCACACCTCGCCTTGTCCTCGTCACCGGGAGCCCCGCCATCTCTAGCGTCGCGCCCAAGTCCCACATCACCGGCAATCGTTCTCGCCGTGTGTCGTCCTGAACTTGCTGCACCTCTCTCCGTTCTTCAGTTACGAGAAGGAGCAGCTCGCTCGCCTCGCGTTGACATTTCAGATTCAGCCGGCCCAGCGCTGCCGCATCCGCCCCGCCAGCCCATGAGCCGCGTGCCCCTGTCAGGCCTCTCCATCAACTGGGCCAGGCCCACGGGGTGAGGCCACACCCGAGCACCCCTTCTTTCTTTTTTGTTGTTGTTGTTTTGCTCCTGTTGTGGCCCAGTTTGCCTCAGATCTGGCCCGTGTTGTTTTTTTCCTGAGAGGACGATTTTTCTAATTTCCAGAGACAACAGTTTTGCAGGAAACCCCCTAGACTACATGCATATAATAACGCACAATTGGTGCATCGGATTAAAATGAATTATACATGAAAGTTGCTTAGAATTTTGTGTAGTTTAATAATATCCAACTTTCATCTATGTTTAAAATGTTTAAAATGATGTTTGATTAAATTTGCTCCTATGCCATGCTGAAATGACTTAATTCATAACTAAATAACTGGCTCGGTTTCTAATAAACTTTATATGTAAATGGGGTGAAAAAATGCCTAGTTTAACATGGTGGCTTTACTTTGCATGTTTAACAACTCTAAAATATGGTTTAGGGCAGAACAGGACCAAACCTAATATATGCACATGAGGAGTTTCCGGATTTGTTGTTCGATGTTTCGGCCTCATTTAAACTTGCCTAGATAGGTAGTTTACTTAGCTTCACATCTTGCCATGCTAACAACATTTAATCTTGTTGGGTACATAAACAAGAGAGAACTAAATAAGTCATGTGGTGTTTCGTCAATATGCAACGGAGTTGCATGTTGAGCTGCACTTAATTTGTAGGATTGTTTGTGCACTTTGCCATGCCATGCTTCATTATACCGGACATGCATCATACTTGATTGTGCATCATGCCATGTTCATGTGTTGGTTGTTTACTATGTTGTTTGCTCCTTTCCGGTGTTGCTTCTTCGGGTTGGTTCCGGTAACGTCGTGTTTGTGAGGATCCGTTTGACTACGTCCGTTTGTCTTCTTCATGGACTCGTTCTTCTTCCTTGCGAGATCTCAGGCAAGATGACCATACCTTCGAAATCACTTCTATCTTTGCTTGATAGATGCTCGCTCTTTTGCTATGCCTATGCTGCGATACCTACCACTTGCTTATCATGCCTCCCATATTGTTAAGCCAAGCCTCTAACCCACCTTGTCCTAGCAAACCGTTGTTTGGCTGTGTTACCGCTTTGCTCAGCCCCTCTTATAGCGTTGTTAGTTGCAGGTGAAGATTGGAGCTTGTTCCATGTTTGGAACATGGTTATTTTGTTGGGATATCACAATATCTCTTATTTAATTAATGCATCTATATACTTGGTAAAGGGTGGAAGGCTCGGCCTTATGCCTGGTGTTTTGTTCCACTCTTGCCGCCCTAGTTTCCGTCATATAGGTGTTATGTTCCTGGATTTTGCGTTCCTAACACGGTTGGGTTATAATGGGAACCCCTTGACAGTTCGCCTTGAATAAAACTCCTCCAGCAAGGCCCAACATTGGTTTTACCATTCGCCACCTAGCCTTTTCTTTCCCTTGGGTCGGCCAGCCCAAGGGTCATCTTTATTTCAACCCCCGGGGCCAGTGCTTCTCTAAGTGTTGGTCCAACCCAGAGCACCATGCGGGGCTGTCCCTTGGCAACTTGGGTTACGTTGGCTCCCGTACGCTTAGCTTATCCGGTGTGCCCTGAGAACGAGATATGTGCAGCTCCTATCAGGATTTGTCGGCACAGCGAGTGGTCTTGCTGGACTTGTTTTACCATTGTCGAGGATGTCTTGTAACCGGGATGCTGAGTCTGATCGGATTGTCTTGGGAGAAGGAATATCCTTCGTTGACCGTGAGAGCTTGTGATGGGCTAAGTTGGGACACCCCTGCAGGGATTTGAACTTTCGAAAGTCGTGCCCGCGTTTATGGGCAGATGGGAATTTGTTAATGTCCGGTTGTAGAAAACCTGAAGTTGATCTTAATTAAAACACATCAACCGAGTGTGTAACCGTGATGGTCTCTTCTCGGCGGGGTCCGGGAAGTGAACACGGTGTTGGAGTTATGCTTGACGTAGGTTGTTCTAGGATCACTTCTTGATCATAGTTTCTCAACCGTGCTTTGCCTTCTCTTCTCGCTCTGATTTGCGTATGTTAGCCACCATATATGCTAGTCGCTTGCTGCTGCTCCACCTCATACCTTTTACCTTACCTATGAGCTTAAATAGTCTTGATCGCGAGGGTGTGAGATTGCTGATTCCCCGTGACTCACAGATGCTTCCAAAACCAGTTTGCAGGTGCCGTTGATACCGCACAGGTGACGCAACTGAGTTCAGGAGGAGCTCAATGAAGATCTTTTCCTTTATGTTGTTTTGTTCTAGTTAATCAGTAGTGGAGCCCAGTCGGGACGATCGGGGATCTGTGTAGCTTTTGGGGTAGTCTTCTTTTATTTTGATTCCGGAGTCGGACCTTGATTGAATCTGGTTGATGTAATGCTTTATTCATGTAATTGTGTGAAGTGGCGATTGTAAGCCAACTATGTATCTCTTTCCCTTATGTATTACATGGGTTGTGTGAAGATTACCTCACTTGCGACATTGCTTTCAATGCGGTTATGCCTCTAAGTCGTGCTTCGACACGTGGGAGATATAGCCGCATCGAGGGCGTTACAATAAGTCATGCTCCGACTTCATCACATAACGGTTCACCACACGTGCATGCTACGGGAATCACAAACTTCAACACAAGTATCTCTCAAATTCACAACTACTCAACTAGCATGACTCTAATATCACCATCTCCTCAAAACAATTATCAAGTATCAAACTTCTCATAGTATTCAACACACTCATAAGAGAATTTTATTATTCTTGAATACCTAGCATATTAGGATTTTAAGCAAATTACCATGCTATTTAAGACTCTCAAAATAATCTAAGTGAAGCATGAGAGTTCATCTATTTCTATAAAATAAAACCACCACCATGCTCTAAAAAGATATAAGTGAAGCACTAGAGCAAACAACAAACTACTCCGAAAGATATAAGTGAAGATCAATGAGTAGTTGAATAATTATGCAACTGTGTGAAGACTCTCTAACATTTAATAATTTCAGATCTTGGTATTTTATTCAAACAGCAAGAAAAACTAAATAAAATGACATTCTAAGAATGGCAAACATCATGTGAAGAAGCAAAAACTTAGGGTCAACCGATAGTTGTTGAAGAAGAAAGGTGGGATGCCAACCGAGGCATCCCCAAGCTTAGACGCTTGAGACTTCTTGAAATATTATCTTGGGGTTCCTTGGGCATCCCCAAGCTTGAGCTTTTGTGTCTCCTTAATTCCTCTCATATCACGGTCTCCCTAAATCTCAAAAGCTTCATCCACACAAAACTCAACAAGGACTCGTGACATAAGTTAGTATAAACCATTGCAAAAACCTTATCATACTCTACTGTAGCAAATCACTAAAATTATTATTCAACATTGCATACTAAATTCCTCTGCATATTTAATAGTCCTATCCTCAAATAGAATCATTAAAGAAGTAAACATATGCAAACAATGCAAACATAACAGCAATCTGCCTAAACATGATAGTTTGTAAAGAAAGCAGCAACATCCATACTTCCCTAGCTCCAAAAATTATGAAAGAAAACCCCCACTGTAGTAAATTTATTAGAGCTTAATATGCAAAAGGTTTCTACACATGCCCCCCTATTTTTTGGCAAAGCTTGTGTGCCGAAAAAATAACTTGCACATAGCTTGCTCTAAGGACGATGTCAACACTACATCGACCATTTTGCATATGCTTAGCACGATAAGTTTATATCGGCCATTGCTTGTGTGAATATTTTGATGCAAGCTTCGGTGACTTTCTCAACTTCATTAATCCGACTATGAAGTTCCATAGGTATGCATGTCAAGACTATCCATCAACCATATTGTCCACCCTTCTGCTAGGATCTTGCAGATAATCAACAATGAACTTTCTCGAATCCTTACTTTGTCTGCATAAAAGTTTCATTAGTGGCCGAGGTAGTGAGCTCCAATTCGGCCTTAACTATGTTGGCAAGAATAAGCATCGGCTATTGATAGATATGCAATACACCATGACAGACATGGTAGCCGGATGCTTGCTATGCCAACTCTCTTCAATTGACATGTCTAAATATGTGAACAATTTTAATGCAACCCAAGGTAAATTTTGCATCTAGACATACCCCAAGATAAACTATAAGTGATTCGTCAAAAAATTGATTACCCTAGGATATTTGTTGTACTACTCATAACGAATCACCCAAAGCCACAATATGTATAGCACCTATGGCAACCAAAAGCTCCAAACCGAATAAAATTTTATATTCGGCTTTGATTATTGTGAAAAAATATTTTAAGCGGCATGATGCTTGTTTTGGTCTCCAATTGAACTAAGGACGGTGTTAGGATACTACACCAGCCATGCTTTGACATATTATTAGGGAGATAGATAAATATCGGCCATTAACATGAGGTCCATGTAGAATTCACCCACCAAATTATGTATAGCCGAAATAAACAAATAAAATAGGAATAAAATATTTCGGCCCCTTTGTATTAGCAACAATGTAACTAACCATATGTATAGTAATTTGGTAATACCCTCTTATGATATAGAAAATTATGTTGCATCCATGGATCAAAATAAATCCATGGAGGGTAATTGATCATACCTAGGGATGAATTCCATGGCAAAGGCATCAACGGCATGGTTGAAGAAAATGGATGATGTGCTAACCGAAGATTTTGGTGTTGTGATGCGCACCTTTGGCTTAATTGTTTGTTGCTTTCATTCTTTTCCTTCTTCACTTTTATTGTACTTGTTGCAATAGAAGCATGCACATCATTTTTGTCTTGATTGATCTTCTTGGGAACCCATGCCATGTTCTTCTTTCTCAGCTCTTGTGCACTAAGATTTTGTAATTTCTTCTTTTGCCAATATGATAAGCCGAGTGAGCATGTCGGCTGTGATTTTTTTTCAACCAATGGAAACTCGTTTTGGGCCTTGTGCACCCTCAACCTCTTTTCTTCAGATTTGACACTTTGATTTTTATCAATTTATTGCTTCACTTCTTTGCCTTTTGTAGCCAATGTCAACACTTTAATTGGCTCTTTGTTATTTGAGATCAAATCTGAAGTAGCACACTTACGACCATCTCTTTTCACGCGGTAAACTTGATTTACCACCTCTTTCTTCTTCCTTGAGCTCTAGACCGATTCGTTATGATTGAAACGGTCTTTAACATGTGATTGTTCAAATGTTGATCTTCTTGGAGCTGCATAATATTGGTGAGATGGTCTAAAATAAGATGGAGAATGTGTCCTTGTATCATACCTGTCCCATGAGGAATATGGATCTATATGAGCATAGGGAGGCATCCACGGCATTGGCATTGGCGGCCCAAAATAAGGATATGAATATGTTGCATTAAAATTCTCACTTTGCCAATACCGATCCTCATATTTGCGCCTTGGGGGTGATCTTGGTTTCTTTGCATGATTTGGTTGATAAACATTCTTCTCTTCAATCTTCTTTTGATATTTATCCAATAGTTCAACAAAGATGATTTTTGATCTCTTACACTTGCGCTTATTTCGGCCTTTGTTTTCTTTTGGTTTGCTTTCATCGATCATTGGATTTTCTTGCTGCCCCCAGTCCTTGGCGTATACATTGTAGCTTCGATGGAATTCCCACCCTTAAGATTATGTTCATTATGCTCTTCAACAACTTCTTTACTTGAAAGCTTGATCCCATCACCTGCAGTTTTTACCTTCTCTTTAATGGATAGGCTTGAAGCAGCCGATGCAAAAACTTTTTGCCATCGGGACTAATCAGAATAGACTGGTCATCTCTTGGTATTTCAACAAACTTCAATCGTCCTTTTTCAATGGCCGATTTAACTATTTGACGAAACATGTTGCAATCCTCAAAGTTATGCTTGGACGAATCATGCAACTTACAATACATTCGTCCTTGGATTGATGGCTTAACATGGTGATCAAGAATTGTAATGTAATTATTTTTCAGTAACAAATCAAATATTTGATCACACATGCTTGAATTGAAGGTATACTTCTTGTTTTCTAGCCGATCATGTTGTGAGAACGGCTTTGGAGTTAAGAAAACGAATGGTTCAGATTTTGCATCACCCCATTCGGCTATGCATTGTGTTTTGCACTCTATCTCCGATGTCTTTGGATAAGAAACTATACTGGCATCTGTTTGCTCAGAAGATCTTAACCTTGGCTTTAAATTTCTGATACGAAAATAGCTAGAACATACATGTATCAATTGAGACCAATTGTAAGCCAAGTAAGAAATAAGCAGAGCTACCCAATTAGATATGAGCTTTACATAAAGCAATGGGGAAAGCCTTGGCTGCAATAATTTTTCGCAATCGGTCTTTCTGAATGGTGAAATATGTTGACCGATATGCTTTGTGACAATCTGATTGCTAACAGATAAATTACCCTTCTTCATTGGTCTCTCAACAATTGTTATGAAGATTTTTCTAATAAATGCATCAACAACTAAGTCATGACCAAATCTGAAAACAGGTAAATTAATTGCTAGACATACCTCTTCAAATATGTTGGGAGAGCATGATGGTGGTGTGACTTGAAGAATATCTTGCTCCGCCTTCGGATAGCTCCCCAGCGCCTTGTCATCATCTTTCTCTTGATTCCATGCATCATTAGTTTGAAGAACTTCATCCACCAAACTTTCTTCGGCCACTTGTTCTTGTTTTTGAAGCTCATCAATTTCTATGGCACGAAACTCATAGGGCAGGAAGTAGGTTCCATTAACTTCAGAAAAATCAAGTATGGCTGTCGTGCTATACTTTCCATGCCCTTTCTCAACAATGTTTGGATTTGATGGATTTGGAATATATACTACTTGATTCGGCTTTTTCAACCGAAGAACTTTTAGTTTCTGAA
This sequence comes from Triticum monococcum, assembly GCA_034509565.1. NCBI lineage: Eukaryota > Viridiplantae > Streptophyta > Magnoliopsida > Poales > Poaceae > Triticum > Triticum monococcum. Next base: position 56,453,743 of record CM067846.1, on the reverse strand, counting down.
TCATCATTATTTTCACCGGTTATATCAATTGGCAAGGATTCTTTTCTTTGAGCTAATTCCCTATCAATTTTCTCTTGGCGAAGTACTTGCACCCTATCACGCAAAGCTTTAACTCCCCTCTCAATTTTAGTCCGCTCTAGATTAGTTTGCCCCCCAATGCTTTTAGGATCTTTCGGCAATGAAGTGTTAGTGTTGCCGAAATTTTGCAATTGTGTAGGGGGTGTATAATATGCTGCGGTACTAGGTGGAGATGTATGCATTGCTGTATAACCATATGCTCTCTCACCAATACTATCAATTGATGAAGTTTCATCTTCCTGCAAAACTCTAGCCTTTATTGCAGCATAATCAGGAAACAACCCCTTTCATATTGTTCAAGGCAAAGAGCACTAATTCTCTTGTTTTGTGCCAAGCTCTTTTTTAATGCAGCCACAACCGCTTCTGGAAGGGATTGCTCCGTAATACTTTCAGATTCTTTCGGCAATGATTTGTGAGTGTTGCCGAAATCCTTGGATTGCGTAGAGTATGCATTTTATGCTACATTATTTGATGACCGCACATGTGTTCCTGTAAAAATTTCACTTATTCGGCTATGACCATGAAGATGCGGGGCCGAATTACGAACATCTACAGTTGCATACGGTGCTCAAAATTACTAACATGATGTGTAGCATATGATGGTTGAGAGTAACTGGCCGAATAGCTAGTAGTAGCATGGCCAATTCTCCCATTCATCGGCAAGGTTGGATTCACATATTGCAAATTAGTTGCCGATGAATAAAAAGGTGAAACACTTTCGTGTATGCTATTGGAAATTTTAACATGAGGTGTTTCAAATTTATTAACCAAACCCATCATGTTGTTCGTCAGCATATGTATTTGTGGGGTTGTCGATGCATGAGAGTTTGGATACATATGGTGTACGTTGCTAAAATCATAAGAATTTGAAGCATGAAGATTGCTTTAAATTGGCCCTTGCGCATAATTAGATGCATGATTAATAAAACTAAGGCTAGCCGATACATTATGCTCATTAGGTGATCCCAGCAACAACATATGGATTATTTGCATCTACAAAGGGGAATTGGGTATTCATATTACCTTTGTAGATTGCAGCAACTTGATGACGATCTCTTCGTAGCAATAATGGGTTGGAGACCGTTCAAAGCTTCTTCCCCAGCGGAGTCGCCAAAAAGTGTGTTCGCACACGAACACGTCACCGTGTACCCTCGACGCCGAGGGTGATGCACCGCAGCTCACGTCGAAGGAGACTCGGCTGGAAGCGCGGTACGCAAGACAATCCGGACTACGATTTTGAGGACCCGAAACCCCACACGCCCGGGAGGGACCCCATCAGGGCACGCGGCGGCTATGGGCTGCCCTAGGTCGACCTGATCGCCCCTACGGCCTCGAGGTTCCCCGCCTTGCAACAAGAAGAACAGACGAAGAACGAGGAAGAAGAAGAACTAGGGTTAAGGAGAAAAGATAAAAGATAAAAAGTGGTAGATGATTTGATCGATTGTGTGTTGTTCAATCGGCCGTCACCCCTTAGATATATAAGAGGCGGCTGGACTTCCCGTGCAAGGAAAAGGCTTGGATTCACGTCCAAAACCCTAGTCACATTCGGATTGGTTTTATCCGAACTTTCCAAAACTGTTCGGTTTAAACTGGCTGCACCTTGCGGGTCTTTTTTGTGGTGGTAAACCATCTCGGATGAAAACGAGCCCAAAAGCAATCTTGACCGTTCCGACGAGACGAACAACTTTCATGTTGAAGGTTTTTTTTGATCAGAGGTCATCTTGAGGGTTAAATCGGTCGCGCAAAACAGGATATTCCCTCATGCTACCCATCAGACATGTGTCTGGTGGGGCGCGCCACATCTCACCTCGTGACAAGGCTTCACTCTGATTGCTCTAACTTTTGCATAAGAACTCGGATTTGGATGATTTTTATATCAAAATCGATCGTTTCGACGAGACGAAGACAACCTGCGCAGATCATTTTTCCATTTGAGGTCGTCTTGGGGCCTAATCAGCCAAACTGTACTCTGAATATAAGATCTTAGTATTTTGAGCATAGTTTCGGCCTCCGAGATAAAATCGGATGGTGATGACCCAAACTTCAATGATGTTCATATCAATAATACGGAACTCTTCCATGTAGATCACTTCTCCATTTGAGGCCATCTTAAATAAGTTCTTGACCATGCCAAAATCTGGTGTCAACAACCCTTTACGATGAACCTTTTGTCATCTCCATAATCGAGAAACATATCCTTATTCCAGCAAGGATAATTTTACCAATGTCCAGTGATCTACTCCTAGATCACTACTGTACTCCCTTGCCAAACTCAAGGCAGGATATACAACAGGTCTGGTACACAGCATGACATACTTTATAGAACCTATGGCTGAGGCATAGGGAATGACTTTCATTCTCTCTCTATCTTCTGCCGTGGTCGGGTTTTGAGTCTTACTCAACTTAACACCTTGAAACACAGGCAAGAACTCCTTTGACTGTTCCATTTTGAACTACTTCAAAATCTTGTCAAGGTATGTACTCATTGAAAAAAATTATCAAGCGTCTTGATCTATCTCTATAGATCTTGATGCTCAATATGTAAGTAGCTTCACAGAGGTCTTTCTTTGAAAAAATCTTATTAAAATATCCTTTTATGCTATCCAGAGATTCTATATCATTTCCAATCAACAATATGTCATCCATATATAATATCAGAAATGCTACAGAGCTCCCACTCACTTTCTTGTAAATACAGGCTTCTCCAAAAGTCTATATAAAACTATATGCTTTGATCACACTATCAAAATGTTTATTCCAACTCCGAGAGGCTTGCACCAGTCCATAAATGGATCACTGGAGCTTGCACACTTTTTTAGCTCCCTGTGGATCAATAAAACCTTCTGGTTGCATCATATACAACTCTTCTTCCAGAAAACCATTTAGGAATGCAGTTTTGACATCCATTTACCAAATTCCATAGTCATAAAATGCGGCAATTGCTAACATGATTTGGACAGACTTAAGCATCGCTACGGGTGAGAAGGTCTCATCATAGAATCCCTTGAACTTGTCGAAAACCTTTTGCAACAAGTCGAGCTTTATAGACAGTAACATTACCATCAGCGTCAGCCTTCTTCTCGAAGATTCATTTATTCTCGATGGCTTGCCGATCAATGGGCAAGTCAACCAAAGTCCACACTTTGTTCTCATACATGGATCCCATCTTAGATTTCATGGCTTCAAGCCATTTTGCGGAATCTGGGCTCACCATCGCTTCTCATAGTTCGTAGGTTCGTCATGGTCTAGCAACATAACCTCTAGAACAGGATTACCGTACCACTCTGGTGCGGATCTTACTCTGGTTGACCTACGAGGTTTAGTAACAACTTGATCTGAAGTTTCATGATCATCATCATTAACTTCCTCACTAATTGGTGTAGACATCACATGAAGCGGTTTCTGTGATGAACTACTTTCCAATAAGGGAGCAGGTACTGTTACCTCATCAAGTTCTACTTTCCTCCCACTCACTTCTTTCGAGAGAAACTCCTTCTCTAGAAAGGATCCATTCTTAGCAGCCAATTTCTTGCCCTCGGATCTATGATAGAAGGTGTACCCAACAGTTTCCTTTGGGTATCCTATGAAGACACATTTCTCCTATTTGGGTTCGAGCTTATCAGGTTGAAGCTTTTTCACATAAGCATCGCATCCCCAAACTTTAAGAAACGACAACTTTGGTTTCTTGCCAAACCATAGTTCATAAGGCGTCGCCTCAACGGATTTTGATGGTGCCCTATTTAACGTGAATGCGGCCGTCTCTAAAGCATATCCCCAAACTGATAGCGGTAAATTAGTAAGAGACATCATAGATCGCACTGAAGGAAATATGCCCTAGAGGCAATAATAAAGTTATTATTTATTTCCTTATATCATGATAAATGTTTATTATTCAGGCTAGAATTGTATTAACCGGAAACATAATACATGTGTGAATACATAGACAAACATAGTGTCACTAGTATGCCTCTACTTGACTAGCACGTTGATCAAAGATGGTTATGTTTCCTAACCATAGACATGAGTTGTCATTCGATTAACGGGATCACATCATTAGGAGAATGATGTGATTGACTTGACCCATTTCGTTAGCATAGCATTTGATCGTTTAGTTTGTTGCTATTGCTTTCTTCATGACTTATACATGTTCCTATGACTATGAGATTATGCAACTCCCATTTACCGGAGGAACACTTTGTGTGCTACCAAACATCACATCGTAACTAGGTGATTATAAAGGTGCTCTATAGGTGTCTCCGAAGGTACTTGTTGGGTTGGCGTATTTCGAGATTAGGATTTGTCACCCCGATTGTCGGAGAGGTATCTCTGGGCCCTCTCGGTACTGCACATCACATAAGCCTTGCAAGCATTGCAACTAATAAGTTAGTTGCGGGATGATGTATTATGGAACGAGTAAAGGGACTTGCCGGTAACGAGATTGAACTAGGTATTGACATATCGACGATCAAATCTCGGGCAAGTAACATACCGATGACAAAGGGAACAACGTATGTTGTTATGCGGTCTGGCCGATAAAAGATCTTCGTAGAATATGTAGGAGCCAATATGAGCATCGAGGTTCCGCTATTGGTTATTGACCAGAGACGTGTCTCGGTCATGTCTACATTGTTCTCGAACCCGTAGGGTCCGCACGCTTAACGTTACGATGATAGTTTCATTATGAGTTTATATATTTTGATATACCGAAGGTTGTTCAGAGTCCCGGATGTGATCACGGACATAACGAGGAGTCTCGAAATAGTTGAGACATAAAGATTGATATATTGGACGACTATATTCGGACATACGAATGGTTCCGGGAGTTATCGGATATAAAACGGAGTACCGGGGGTTACCGGAACCCCCCCCCCCCGGGGGGGTTAATGGGCCTCATGGGCCCAAAGTGGAGCAGAGGAGGGGCGGCCAGGGCAGGCTGCGCGCCCCCTCCCCCTCTAGTCCGAATTGGACAAGGAGGGAGGGGCGGCTCCCCCTTTCCTTTCTCTCCTCTCTTCCTTCCTTCCCCCTCTCCTAGTTGGACAAGGAAAGGAGGGAGTCCTACTCCCGGTAGGAGTAGGACTCCTCCCTGGTGCGCCTCCTCCTGGCTGCCCACCCCTCCCCCTTGCTCCTTTATATACGGGGGCAGGGGGCACCTCTAGACACAACAATTGATCCTTGAGATCTATTAGCCGTGTGTGGTGCCCTCCTCCACCATAACCCTCGATAATATTGTAGCGGTGCTTAGGCGAAACCCTGCGACGGTAGAACATCAAGATCGTCACCACACCATCGTGCTGACAGAACTCTTCCCCAACATTCTACTGGATCGGAGTCCGGGGATTGTCATCGAGCTGAACGTGTGCTAGAACTCGGAGGTGTCGTAGTTTCGGTGCTTGATCGGTCGGGCTGTGAAGACGTACGACTACATCAACCGTGTTGTGCTAACGCTTTCGCTTCTGGTCTATGAGGGTACATAGACAACACTCTCCCCTCTCATTGCTATGCATCACCATGATCTTGCGTGTGCGTAGGATTTTTTTTGAAATTACTACGTTCCCCAACAGTGGCATCCGAGCCTAGGTTTTATGCGTTGATGTTGTGCACGAGTAGAAGACAAGTGAGTTGTGGGTGATATAAGTCATACTGCTTACCAGCATGTCATACTTTGGTTCGGCGGTATTGTTGGATGAAGCGGCCCAGACCGACATTACGCGTACGCTTACGCGAGACTGGTTCAACCGACGTGCTTTGCACACAGGTGGCAGGCGGGTGTAAGTTTCTCCAACTTTAGTTGAACCAAGTGTGGCTACGCCCGGTCCTTGCGAAGGTTCAAACAGCACCAACTTGACAAACTATCATTGTGGTTTTGATGTGTAGGTAAGAATGGTTCTTGCTAAGCCCGTAGTAGCCACGTAAAACTTGCAACAACAAAGTAGAGGACGTCTAACTTGTTTTTGCAGGGCATGTTGTGATGTGATATGGTCAAGACATGATGCTAAATTTTATTGTATGAGATGATCATGTTTTGTAGCCGAGTTATCGGCAACTGGCAGGAGCCATATGGTTGTCGCTTTATTGTATGCAATGCAATTGTGTTGTAATGCTTTACTTTATCACTAAGCGGTAGCGATAGTCGTGGAAGCATAAGATTGGCGAGACGACAATGATGCTACGATGGTGATCAAGGTGTCACACCGGTGACGATGGTGATCATGACGGTGCTTCGAAGATGGAGATCACAAGCTCTAGATGATGATGGCCATATCATATCACTTATATTGATTGCATGTGATGTTTATCTTTTATGCATCTTATCTTGCTTTGATTGACGGTAGCATTATAAGATGATCCCTCACTAAATTATCAAAGTATAAGTGTTCTCCCTGAGTATGCACCATTGCAAAAGTTCTTTGTGCCGAGACACCACGTGATGATCGGGTGTGATAGGCTCTACGTTCAAATACAACAGGTACAAAACAGTTGCACACGCGGAATACTCAGGTTTAACTTGACGAGCCTAGCATATAACAGATATGGCCTCGAAACACGGAGACCGAAAGGTCGAGCGTGAATCATATAGCAGATACGATCAACATATTGATGTTCACCATTGATACTACTCCATCTCACGTGATGATCGGACATGGTTTAGTTGATTTGGATCACGTGATCACTTAGAGGATTAGAGGGATATCTTTCTAAGTGGGAGTTCTTAAGTAATATAATTAATTGAACTTAAATTTATCATGAACTTAGTAGCTGATAGTATCTTGCTTGTCCATGTTTGATTGTAGATAGATGGCTCGTGCTGTTGTTCCATTGAATTTTAATGCGTTCCTTGAGAAAGCAAAGTTGAAAGATGATGGTAGCAATTACACAGACTGGGTCCGTAACTTGAGGATTATCCTCATTGCTGCACAAAAGAATTACGTCCTAGAAGCACCGCTAAGTGCCAAGCCTGCTGCAGGAGCAACACCAGATGTTATGAACGTCTGGCAGAGCAAAGCTGATGACTACTCGACAGTTCAGTGTGCCATGCTTTACGGCTTAGAACCGGGTCTTCAACGACGTTTTGAACATCATGGAGCATATGAGATGTTCCAGGAGTTGAAGTTAATATTTCAAGCAAATGCCCGTATTGAGAGATATGAAGTCTCCAGTAAGTTCTATAGCTGCAAGATGGAGGAGAATAGTTCTGTCAGTGAACATATACTCAAAATGTCTGGGTATCATAATCACTTGACTCAACTGGGGGTTAATCTTCCTGTTGATAGTGTCATTGACAGAGTTCTTCAATCACTGCAACCATGCTACAAAATCTTCGTGATGAACTATAATATGCAAGGGATGAATAAGACTATTCCTGAGCTCTTCGCAATGCTAAAAGCCGCGGAGGTAGAAATCAAGAAGGAGCATCAAGTGTTGATGGTCAATAAGACCACCAGTTTCAAGAAAAGGGGCAAAGGGAAGAAGAAATGGAACTTCAAGAAGAATAGCAAACAAGTTGCTGGTCAGGAGAAGAAACCCAAGTCTGGACCTATGCCTGAGACTGAGTGCTTCTACTGCAAGCAGACTGGTCACTGGAAGCGGAACTGCCCCAAGTATTTGGCAGATAAGAAGGATGGCAAAGTGAACAAAGGTATATGTGATATACATGTTATTGATGTGTACCTTACTAATGCTCGCAGTAGCACCTGGGTATTTGATATTGGTTCTGTTGCTAACATTTGCAACTCGAAACAGGGGCTACGGATTAAGCGAAGATTGGCTAAGGACAAGGTGACGATGCGCGTGGGAAATGGTTCCAAAGTCGAAATGATCGCGGTCGGCATGCTACCTCTACATCTACCTTCAGGATTAGTATTAGACCTAAATAATTGTTATTTGGTGCCAGTGTTGAGCATGAACATTATGTCTGGATCTTGTTTGATGCGCGATGGTTATTCATTTAAATCAGAGAATAATGGTTGTTCTATTTATATGAGTAATATCTTTTATGGTCATGCACCCTTGAAGAGTGGTCTATTTTTGATGAATCTCGATAGTAGTGATACACATATTCATAATGTTGAAATCAAAAGATGTAGAGTTGATAATGATAGTGCAACTTATTTGTGGCACTGCCGTTTAGGTCATATCGGTGTAAAGCGCATGAAGAAACTCCATACTGATGGACTTTTGGAACCACTTGATTATGAATCACTTGGTACTTGCGAACCGTGCCTCATGGGTAAGATGACTAAAGCACCGTTCTCCGGTACTATGGAGAGAGCAACGGATTTGTTGGAAATCATACATACAGATGTATGTGGTCCAATGAATGTTGAGGCTCGTGGCGGATATCGTTATTTTCTCACCTTCACAGATGATTTAAGCAGATATGGGTATATCTACTTAATGAAACATAAGTCTGAAACATTTGAAAAGTTCAAAGAATTTTAGAGTGAAGTTGATAATCATCGTAACAAGAAAATAAAGTTTCTATGATCTGATCGTGGAGGAGAATATTTGAGTTACGAGTTTGGTCTACATTTGAAACAATGCGGAATAGTTTCGGAACTCACCCCACCTGGAAGACCACAGCGTAATGGTGTGTCCGAACATTGTAATCGTACTTTATTAGATATGGTGCAATCTATGATGTCTCTTACTGATTTACCGTTATCGTTTTGGGGTTATGCTTTAGAGACGGCTGCATTCACGTTAAATAGGACACCATCGAAATCCGTTGAGACGACGCCTTATGAACTGTGGTTTGGCAAGAAACCAAAGCTGTCATTTCTGAAAGTTTGGGGTTGCGATGCTTATGTGAAAAAGCTTCAACCTGATAAGCTCGAACCCAAATCAGAGAAATGTGTCTTCATAGGATACCCAAAGGAGACTGTTGGGTACACCTTCTATCACATATCCGAAGGCAAGACTTTTGTTGCTAAATTCAGAGTTTTTCTAGAGAAGGAGTTTCTCTCGAAAGAAGTGAGTGGGAGAAAAGTAGAACTTGATGAGGTAACTGCACCTGCTCCCTTATTGGAAAGTAGTACATCACAGAAACCGGTTTCTGTGACCCCTACACCAATTAGTGAGGAAGCTAATGATAATGATCATGAAACTTCAGATCAAGTTACTACCAAACCTCGTAGATCAACCAGAGTAAGATCCGCACCAGAGTGGTACGGTAATCCTGTTTTGGAAGTCATGCTACTAGATCATGATGAACCTAAGAACTATGAAGAAGCGATGGTGAGCCCAAATTCCGCAAAATGGCTAGAAGCCATGAAATCTGAGATGGGATCCATGTATGAGAACAAAGTGTGGACTTTGGTTGACTTGCCCGTTGATCGGCAAGCAATTGAGAATAAATGGATCTTCAAGAAGAAGACTGACGCTGACGGTAATGTTACTGTCTATAAAGCTCGACTTGTTGCAAAAGGTTTTTGACAAGTTCAAGGGATTGACTATGATGAGACCTTCTCACCCGTAGCGATGCTTAAGTTTGTCCGAATCATGTTCGCAATTGCCGCATTTTATGATTATGAAATTTGGCAAATGGATGTCAAAACTGCATTCCTGAATGGATTTCTGGAAGAAGAGTTGTATATGATGCAACCAGAAGGTTTTGTCGATCCAAAGGGAACTAACAAAGTGTGCAAGCTCTAGCGATCCATTTATGGACTGGTGCAAGCCTCTCAGAGTTGGAATAAATGCTTTGATAGTGTGATCAAAGCATTTGGTTTTGTACAGACTTTTGGAGAAGCCTGTATTTACAAGAAGGTGAGTGGGAGCTCTGTAGCATTTCTGATATTATATGTGGATGACATATTATTGATTGGAAATGATATAGAATTTCTGGATAGCATAAAGGGATACTTGAATAAGAGTTTTTCAGTGAAATACCTCGGTGAAGCTGCTTACATATTGGGCATTAAGATCTATAGAGATAGATCAAGACGCTTAATTGGACTTTCACAAAGCACATACCTTGACAAGGTTTTGAAGAAGTTCAAAATGGATCAAGCAAAGAAAGGGTTCTTGCCTATGTTACAAGGTGTGAAGTTGAGTAAGACTCAATGTCCGACCACCGCAGAAGATAGAGAGAAAATGAAAGATGTTCCCTATGCTTCAGCCATAGGCTCTATCATGTATGCAATGTTGTGTACCAGACCTGATGTGTGCCTTGCTATAAGTCTAGCAGGGAGGTACCAAAGTAATCCAGGAGTGGATCACTGGACAGTGGTCAAGAACATCCTGAAATACCTAAAAAGGACTAAGGATATGTTTCTCGTATATGGAGGTGACAAAGTGCTCATCATAAATGGTTACGTTGATGCAAGCTTTGACACTAATCTGAATGATTCTAAATTGCAAACCGGATACGTGTTTTTACTGAAGGTGGAGTTGTCAGTTGGTGCAGTTCTAAACAAAGCGTCGTGGCGGGATCTACATTTGAAGCAGAGTACATAGCTGCTTTGGAAGCAGCAAATGAAGGAGTCTGGATGAAGGAGTTCATATCCGATCTAGGTGTCATGCCTAGTGCATCGGGTCTAATGAAAATCTTTTGTGACAATACTGGTGCAATTGCCTTGGCAAAGGAATCCAGATTTCACAAGAGAACCAATCACATCAAGAGACGCTTCAATTCCATTCGGGATTTAGTCCAAGTGGGAGACATAGAAATTTGCAAGATACATACGGATCTGAATGTTGCAGACCCGCTGACTAAGCCTCTTCCACGAGCAAAACATGATCAGCACCAAGGCTCCATGGGTGTTAGAATCATTACTGTGTAATCTAGATTATTGTCTAGTGCAAGTGGGAGACTGAAGGAAATATTCCCTAGAGGCAATAATAAAGTTATTATTTATTTCCTTATATCATGATAGATGTTTATTATTCATGCTAGAATTGTATTAACCGGAAACATAATACATGTGTGAATACATAGACAAACATAGTGTCACTAGTATGCCTCTACTTGACTAGCTCGTTGATCAAAGATGGTTATGTTTCCTAACCATAGACATAAGTTGTCATTTGATTAACGGGAACACATCATTAGGAGAATGATGTGATTGACTTGACCCATTTCGTTAGCTTAGCACTTGATCATTTAGTTTGTTGCTATTGCTTTCTTCATGACTTATACATGTTCCTATGACTATGAGATTATGCAACTCCTGTTTACCGGAGGAACACTTTGTGTGCTACCAAACGTCACAACGTAACTGGGTGATTATTAGTTAGTTGCGGGATGATGTATTACGGAACGAGTAAAGAGACTTGCCGGTAACGAGATTGAACTAGGTATTGAGATACCAACGATCAAATCTCGGGCAAGTAACATACCGATGACAAAGGGAACAACGTATGTTGTTATGCGGTCTGACCGATAAAAGATCTTCGTAGAATATGTAGGAGCCAATATGAGCATCCAGGTTCCGCTATTGGTTATTGACCAGAGACGTGTCTCGGTCATGTCTACATTGTTCTCGAACCCGTAGGGTCCGCACGCTTAACGTTACGATGACAGTTTCATTATGAGTTTATATATTTTGATGTACCGAAGGTTGTTCAGAGTCCCAGATGTGATCACGGACATAACGAGGAGTCTCAAAATAGTCGAGACATAAAGATTGGTATATTGGACGAATATATTCGGACACAGGAATGGTTCCAGGAGTTATCGGATATAAAACGGAGTACCGGGGGTTACCGGAACCCCCCCCCCCCCCGAGGGTTAATGGGCCTCATGGGCCCAAAGTGGAGCAGAGGAGGGGCGGCCAGGGCAGGCTGCGCGCCCCCTCCCCCTCTAGTCCGAATTGGACAAGAGGGAGGGGCGCCCCCCTTCCTTTCTCTCCTCTCTCCCTTCCTTCCCCCTCTCCTAGTTGGACAAGGAAAGGAGGGAGTCCTACTCCTGGTAGGAGTAGGACTCCTCCCTGGCGCGCCTCCTCCTGGCCAGCCGCCCCTCCCCCTTGGTCCTTTATATATGGGGGCAGGGGCACCTCTAGACACAACAATTGATCCTTGAGATCTATTAGCCGTGTGTGGTGCCCTCCTCCACCATAATCCTCGATAATATTCTACCGGTGCTTAGGCGAAGCCCTGCGACAGTAGAACATCAAGATTGTCACCACGCCGTCGTGGTGACGGAACTCTTCCCCGGCATTCTGCTGGATCGGAGTCCGGGGATCGTCATCGAGCTGAACGTGTGCTAGAACTCGGAGGTGACGTAGTTTCGGTGCTTGATCGGTCAGGCCATGAAGACGTACGACTACATCAACCGCGTTGCGCTAACGCTTCCGCTTCCGGTCTACGAGGGTACGTATACAACACTCTCCCCTCTTGTTGCCATGCATCACCATGATCTTGTGTGTTCATAGGAATTTTTTTGAAATTACTACGTTCCCCAACATGCACCATATCTAATAAAGTACGGTTATGACGTTCGGACACACCATTACGTTGTGGTGTTCCAGGTGGCGTGAGTTGCGAAACTATTCCACATTGTTTCAAATGAAGACCAAACTCGTAACTCAAATATTCTCCTCCACAATCAGATCACAGAAACTTTACTTTCTTGTTACGATGATTTTCCACTTCACTCTGAAATTCTTTGAACTTTTCAAGTGTTTCAGACTTATGTTTCATCAAGTAGATATACCCATATCGGCTCAAATCATCTGTGAAGGTCAGAAAATAATGATACCCGTCGCGAGCCTCAACACTCATCGGACTGCATGTTGGGGAAAGTAGTAATTTCAAAAAATTTCCTACGCACACGCAAGATCATGGTGATGCATAGCAACGAGGGGGAGAATCTAATCTATGTACCCTTGTAGATCGCAACGGAAGCGTTGACACAACGTAGAGGAAGTAGTCGTACGTCTTCTTCCCGATCCGACTGATCCAAGCACCATTGCTCCGGTACCTCCGAGTTCTTAGCACACGTACAACTCGATGACGATCCCCAGGCTCCGATCCAGCAAAGCTTCGGGGAGGAGTTCCATCAGCACGACGGCGTGATGACGATCTTGATGTACTACCGACGCAGGGCTTCGCCTAAGCACTACAACGATATGATCGAGGTGGAATATAGTGGCAGGGGGCACCGCACACGGCTAAGGAACGATCTCAATGATCAACTTGTGTGTCTAGAGGTGCCCTCTGCCCCCGTATATAAAGGATCCAAGGGGGAGGGGCTGGCCGGCCAAGGGAGGCGCGCCATTAGAGTCCTACTCCCTCTGGGAGTAGGATTCCCCCCCCCCCACTCCTAGTTGGAATAGGATTCATCAAGGGGGGAAAGAGAGAGAGGGGGGCCGGCCACCTCTCCTAGTCCTAATAGGACTAGGGGAGGGGGGAGGCGCACGGCCACCTTGGGATGCCCCTTTCTCCTTTCCACCAAGGCCCACTATGGCCCATATGACTCCCGGGGGGTTCCGGTAACCTCCCGGTTCTCCGGTAAAATCCCGATTTCACCCGGAACACTTCCGATGTCCAAACATAGGCTTCCAATATATCAATCTTTATGTCTTGACCATTTCGAGACTCCTCGTCATATCCGTGATCACATCCGAGACTTCGAACAACCTTCGGTACATCAAAATGCATAAATTCATAATAACTGTCATCGTAACGTTAAGCGTGCGGACCCTACGGTTCGAGAACAATGTAGACATGACCGAGACACATCTCCGGTCAATAACCAATAGCGGGACCTGGATGCCCATATTGGCTCCTACATATTCTACGAAGATCTTTATCGGTCAGACCGCATAACAACATACGTTGTTCCCTTTGTCATCACTATGTTACTTGCCCGAGATTCGATCGTCGGTATCCAATACCTAGTTCAATCTCATTACTGGCAAGTCTCTTTACTCGTTCCATAATACATCATCCCGCAACTAACTCATTTGTTGCAATGCTTGCAAGGATTAAGTGATGTGTATTACCGAGAGGGCCCAGAGATACCTCTCCGACAATCGGAGTGACAAATCCTATTCTCAAAATACGCCAACCCAACATCTACCATTGGAGACACCTGTAGAGCTCCTTTACAATCACCCAGTTACGTTGTGACGTTTGGTAGAACACAAAGTGTTCCTCCGGCAAACGGGAGTTGCATAATCTCATAGTCATAGGAACATGTATAAGTCATGAAGAAAGCAATAGCAATATACTAAACGATCGGGTGCTAAGCTAATGGAACTGGTCATGTCAATCAGATCATTCAACTAATGATGTGACCTCGTTAATCAAATAACAACTCTTTGTTCATGGTTAGGAAACTTAACCATCTTTGATTAACGAGCTAGTCAAGTAGAGGCATACTAGTGACACTCTGTTTGTCTATGTATTCACACATGTATTATGTTTCCGGTTAATACAATTCTAGCATGAATAATAAACATTTATCATGATATAAGGAAATAAATAATAACTTTATTATTGCCTCTAGGGCATATTTCCTTCAGTCTCCCACTTGCACTAGAGTCAATAATCTAGATTACACAGTAATGATTCTAACACCCATGGAGCCTTGGTGTTGATCATATTTTGCTCGTGGAAGAGGCTTAGTCAACGGGTCTGCAACATTCAGATCCGTATGTATCTTGCAAATCTCTATGTCTCCCACCTGGACTAGATCCCTGATGGAATTGAAGCGTCTCTTGATGTGCTTGGTCCTCTTGTGAAATCTGGATTCCTTTGCCAAGGCAATTGCACCAGTATTGTCACAAAAGATTTTCATTGGACCCGATGCACTAGGTATGACACCTAGATCGGATATGAACTCCTTCATCCAGACTCCTTCGTTCACTGCTTCCGAAGCAGCTATGTACTCCGCTTCACATGTAGATCCCGCTACGACGCTTTGTTTAGAACTGCACCAACTGACAGCTCCACCATTTAAAGTAAACACGTATCCGGTTTGCGATTTAGAATCATCTGGATCAGTGTCAAAGCTTGAATCAACGTAACCTCTTACGGTGAGCTCTTTGTCACCTCCATATACGAGAAACATATCCTTAGTCCTTTTCAGGTATTTCAGGATGTTCTTGACCGCTGTCCAGTGATCCATTCCTGGATTACTTTGGTACCTCCCTGCTAAACTTATAGCAAGGCACACATCAGGTCTGGTACACAGCATTGCATACATGATAGAGCCTATGGCTGAAGCATAGGGAACATCTTTCATTTTCTCTCTATCTTCTGCAGTGGTCGGGCATTGAGTCTGACTCAACTTCACACCTTGTAACACAGGCAAGAACCCTTTCTTTGCTTGATCCATTTTGAACTTCTTCAAAATTTTGTCAAGGTATGTGCTTTGTGAAAGTCCAATTAAGCGTCTCGATCTATCTCTATAGATCTTAATGCCCAATATGTAAGCAGCTTCACCAAGGTCTTTCATTGAAAAACTCTTATTCAAGTATCCCTTTATGCTATCCAGAAATTCTATATCATTTCCAATCAGCAATATGTCATCCACATATAATATCAAAAATGCTACAGAGCTCCCACTCACTTTCTTGTGAATACAGGCTTCTCCAAAAGTCTGTATAAAACCAAATGCTTTGATCACACTATCAAAGCATTTATTCCAACTCCGAGATGCTTGCACCAGTCCATAAATGGATCGCTGGAGCTTGCACACTTTGTTAGCTCCCTTTGGATCGACAAAACCTTCCGGTTCCATCATATACAACTCTTCTTCCAGAAATCCATTCAGGAATGCAGTTTTGACATCCATCTGCCATATTTCATAATCATAAAACGCGGCAATTGCTAACATGATTCGGACAGACTTAAGCATTTCTACGGGTGAGAATGTCTCATCGTAGTCAACCCCTTGAACTTGTAGAAAACCTTTTGTGACAAGTCGAGCTTTATAGACAGTAACATTACCGTCAGCATCAGTCTTTTTCTTGAAGATCCATTTATTCTCAATTGCTTGCCGATCATCGGGCAAGTCAACCAAAGTCCATACTTTGTTCTCATACATGGATCCCATCTCAGATTTCATGGCTTCAAGCCACTTTGCGGAATCTGGGCTCACCATCGCTTCTTCATAGTTCGTAGGTTCATCATGATCTAGCAGCATGACTTCCAGAACTGGATTACCGTACCACTCTGGCGCGGATCTGGCTCTGGTTGATCTACGAGGTTCTGTAGTATCTTGTTCTGAAGTTTCATGATCATTATCATTAACTTGCTCACTTATTGGTGTAGGTGTCGCAGAAACAGTTTTCTGTGATGTACTACTTTCTAACAAGGGAGCGGGTACAATTACGTCGTCAAGTTCTACTTTCCTCCCACTCACTTCTTTCGAGAGAAACTTCTTCTCAAGAAAGTTTCCGAATTTAGCAACAAAAGTCTTGCCTTCGGATCTGTGATAGAAGGTGTATCCAATAGTTTCCTTTGGATATCCTATGAAGACACATTTCTCCGATTTGGGTTCGAGCTTATCAGGTTGAAGCTTTTTCACATAAGCATCGCAGCCCCAAACTTTCAGAAACGACAACTTTGGTTTCTTGCCAAACCATAGTTCATAAGGCGTCGTCTCAACGGATTTTGATGGTGCCCTATTTAACGTGAATGCGGCCGTCTCTAGAGCGTATCCCCAAAACGATAGCGGTAAATCAGTAAGAGACATCATAGATCGCACCATATCTAGTAAAGTACGATGACGACGTTCGGACACACCATTATGCTGTGGTGTTCCGGGTGGCATGAGTTGCGAAACTATTCCACAATTTTTCAAATGTACACCAAACTCGTAAATCAAATATTCTCCTCCACGATCAGATCGTAGAAACTTTATTTTCTTGTTACGATGATTTTCCACTTCACTCTGAAATTCTTTGAACTTTTCAAATGTTTTAGACTTATGTTTCATTAAGTAGATATACCCATATCTGCTTAAATCATCTGTGAAGGTGAGAAAATAACGATATCCGCCACGAGCCTCAATATTCATCGGACCGCATACATCTATATGTATGATTTCCAACAAATCTGTTGCTCTCTCCATAGTACCGGAGAACGGTGTTTTAGTCATCTTGCCCATGAGGCACGGTTCGCAAGTACCAGGTGATTCATAATCAAGTGGTTCCAAAAGTCCATCAGTATGGAGTTTCTTCATGCGCTTTACACCGATATGACCTAAACGGCAGTGCCACAAATAAGTTGCGCTATCATTATCAACTCTGCATCTTTTCGCTTCTACATTATGAATATGTGTATCACTACTATCGAGATTTAACAAGAATAGACCACTCTTCAAGGGTGCATGACCATAAAAGATATTACTCATATAAATAGAACAACCATTATTCTCTGATTTAAATGAATAACCGTCTCGCATTAAACAAGATCCAGATATAATGTTCATGCTCAACGCTGGCACCAAATAACAATTATTTAGGTCTAATATTAATCCCGAAGGTAGAAGTAGAGGTAGCGTGCCGACCGCGATCACATCGACTTTGGAACCGTTTCCCACGCGCATCGTCACCTCGTCCTTAGCCAATCTTCGCTTAATCCGTAGTCCCTGTTTCGAGTTGCAAATATTAGCAACAGAACTAGTATCAAATACCCAGGTGCTACTGCGAGCATTAGTAAGGTACACATCAATAACATGTATATCACATATACCTTTGTTCACCTTGCCATCCTTCTTATCCGCCAAATACTTGGGGCAGTTCCGCTTCTAGTGACCAGTCTGCTTGCAGTAGAAGCACTCAGTTTCAGGATTAGGTCTAGACTTGGGTTTCTTCTCTTGAGTAGCGACTTGCTTGCCGTTCTTCTTGAAGTTCCCTTTCTTCTTCCCTTTGCCCTTTTTCTTGAAACTAGTGGTTTTATTAACCATCAACACTTGATGCTCCTTCTTGATTTCTACCTCCGCAGCTTTCAGCATTGCGAAGAGCTCGGGAATAGTCTTGTTCATCCCTTGCATATTATAGTTCATCACGAAGCTCTTGTAGCTTGGTGGCAGTGATTGGAGAATTCTGTCAATGACACAATCATCTGGAAGATTAACTCCCATCTGAATCAAGTGATTATTATACCCAGACATTTTGAGTATATGCTCACTGACAGAACTGTTCTCCTCCATCTTGCAGCTATAGAACTTATTGGAGACTTAATATCTCTCAATCCGGGCATTTGCTTGAAATATTAACTTCAACTCCTGAAACATCTCATATGCTCCATGACGTTCAAAACATCGTTGAAGTCCCGATTCTAAGCCGTAAAGCATGGCACACTGAACTATCGAGTAGTCATCAGCTTTGCTCTGCCAGACGTTCATAACATCTGGTGTTGCTCCAGCAGCAGGCCTGGCACCCAGCGGTGCTTCCAAGACGTAATTCTTCTGTGCAGCAATGAGGATAATCCTCAAGTTACGGACCCAGTCCGTGTAATTGCTACCATCATCTTTCAACTTTGCTTTCTCAAGGAACGCATTAAAATTCAACGGAACAACAGCACGAGCCATCTATCTACAATCAACATAAACAAGCAAGATACTATCAGGTACTAAGTTCATGATAAATTTAAGTTCAATTAATCATATTACTTAAGAACTCCCACTTAGATAGACATCCCTCTAATCTTCTAAGTGATTACGTGATCCAAATCAGCTAAACCATGTCCAATCATCACGTGAGATGGAGTAGTTTCATCGGTGAACATCATTATGTTGATCATATCTACTATATGATTCATGCTCGACCTTTCGGTCTCCGTGTTCCGAGGCCATATCTGTATATGCTTGGCTCGTCAAGTATAACCTGAGTATTCCGCGTGTGCAACTGTTTTGCACCCGTTGTATTTGAACATAGAGCCTATCACACCCGATCATCACGTGGTGTCTCAGCACGAAGAACTTTCGCAATGGTGCATACTCAGGGAGAACACTTCTTGATAATTTAGTGAGAGATCATCTTATAATGCTACCGTCAATCAAAGCAAGATAAGATGTATAAAAGATAAACATCACATGCAATCAATATAAGTGATATGATATGGCCATCATCATCTTGTGCTTGTGATCTCCATCTCCGAAGCACCGTCATGATCACCATCGTCACCGGTGCGACACCTTGATCTCCATCGTAGCATCGTTGTCGTCTCGCCAATCTTATGCTTCTACGACTATCGCTACTGTTTAGTGATAAAGTAAAGCACTACATCGCGATTGCATTGCATACAATAAAGCGACAACCATATGGCTCCTGCCAGTTGCCGATAACTCGGTTACAAAACATGATCATCTCATACAATAAAATTTAGCATCATGTCTTGACCATATCACATCACAACATGCCCTGTAAAAACAAGTTAGACGTCCTCTACTTTGTTGTTGCAAGTTTTACGTGGCTGCTACGGGCTTAAGCAAGAACCAATCTCACCTACGCATAAAGACCACAACGATAGTTTGTCAAATAGACTCCGTTTTAACCTTTGCAAGGACCGGGCGTAGCCACACTCGGTTCAACTAAAGTTGGAGAGACAGTCGCCCGCAAGCCACCTGTGTGCAAAGCACGTCGGGGGAACCGGTCTCGCGTAAGCGTACGCGTAAGGTTGGTCCGGGTCGTCTCGTCCAACAATACCGCCGAACCAAAGTATGACATGCTGGTAGGCAGTATGACTTATATCGTCCACAACTCACTTGTGTTCTACTCGTGCAAATAACATCAAACCATAAAACCTAGGCTCTGATACCACTATTGGGGAATGTAGTAATTTCAAAAAAATTCCTACGCACACGCAAGATCATGGTGATCCATAGCAACGAGGGGGAGAATCTGATCTACGTACCCTTGTAGATCGCAACGGAAGCGTTGACACAATGTAGAGGAAGTAGTCGTACGTCTTCTTCCCGATCCGACCGATCCAAGCACCGTTACTCCGGCACCTCCGAGTTCTTAGCACACGTATAGCTCGATGACGATCCCCGGGCTCCGATCCAGCAAAGCTTCGGGGAGGAGTTCCGTCAGCACGACGGCGTGATGATGATCTTGATGTACTACCGACGTAGGGCTTCGCCTAAGCACTACAACGATATGATCGAGGTGGAATATAGTGGCAGGGGGCACCACACACGGCTAAGGAACGATCTCAATGATCAACTTGTGTGTCTAGAGGTGCCCTCTGCCCCCGTATATAAAGGATCCAAGGGGGAGGGGCTGGCCGGCCAAGGGAGGCGCGCCAGGAGAGTCCTACTCCCTCTGGGAGTAGGATTCCCCCCCCCCCCCCACTCCTAGTTGGAATAGGATTCATCAAGGGGGGGAAAGAGAGAGAGAGGGGGGCCGACCACCTCTCCTAGTCCTAATAGGACTAGGGGAGGGGGAGGCGCGCGGCCACCCTGGGATGCCCCTTTCTCCTTTCCACCAAGGCCCACTATGGCCCATATGACTCCCGGGGGGTTCCGGTAACCTCCCGGTTCTCCGGTAAAATCCCGATTTCACCCGGAAAACTTCCGATGTCCAAACATAGGCTTCCAATATATCAATCTTTATGTCTCGACCATTTCGAGACTCCTCGTCATGTACGTGATCACATCTGGGACTCCGAACAACCTTCGGTACATCAAAATGCATAAACTCATAATAACTGTCATCGTAACGTTAAGCGTGCGGACCCTACGGTTCGAGAACAATGTAGACATGACTGAGACACATCTCCGGTCAATAACCAATAGCGGGACCTGGATGCCCATATTGGCTCCTACATATTCTACGAAGATCTTTATCAGTCAGACCGCATAACAACATACGTTTTTCCCTTTGTCATCAGTATGTTACTTGCCCGAGATTCGATCGTCGGTATCCAATACCTAGTTCAATCTCGTTACTGGCAAGTCTCTTTACTCGTTTCGTAATACATCATCCCGCAACTAACTCATTTGTTGCAATGCTTGCAAGGCTTAAGTGATGTGTATTACCGAGAGGGCCCAGAGATACCTCTCCGACAATCGGAGTGACAAATCCTATTCTCGAAATACGCCAACCCAACATCTACCATTGGAGACACCTGTAGAGCTCCTTTATAATCACCCAGTTACGTTGTGATGTTTGGTAGCACACAAAGTGTTCCTCCGACAAACGGGAGTTGCATAATCTCATAGTCATAGGAACATGTATAAGTCATGAAGAAAGCAATAGCAATATACTAAACGATCGGGTGCTAAGCTAATGGAATGGGTCATGTCAATCAGATCATTCAACTAATGATGTGACCTCGTTAATCAAATAACAACTCTTTGTTCATGGTTAGGAAACTTAACCATCTTTGATTAACGAGCTAGTCAAGTAGAGGCATACTAGTGACACTCTGTTTGTCTATGTATTCACACATGTATTATGTTTCTGGTTAATACAATTCTAGCATGAATAATAAACATTTATCATGATATAAGGAAATAAATAATAACTTTATTATTGCCTCTAGGGCATATTTCCTTCACTGCATACATCAGTATGTATTATTTCCAACAAGTCTATTGCTCGCTCCATTGTTCCGGAGAACGGAGTCTTAGTCATCTTGCCCATGAGGCATGGTTTGCAAGCATCAACTGATTCATAATCAAGTGATTCCAAAAGCCCATCAATATGGATTTTCTTCATGCGCTTTACACCAATATGACCTAAATGGCAGTGCCACAAATAAGTTTGCACTATCATTATTAACTTTGCATCTTTTGGTTTCAATATTATGAATATGTGTATTACCATGATCGAGATCCAACAAACCATTTTCATTGGGTGTATAACCATAGAAGGTTTTATTCATGTAAACAGAATAACAATTATTCTCTAACTTAAATAAATAACCGTATTTGCAATAAACATGATCAAATCATATTTATGCTCAACGCAAACACCAAATAACACTTATTTAGGTCCAACACTAATCCCGAAAGTATAGGGAGTGTGCGATGATGATCATATCAATCTTGGAACTACTTCCAACACACATCATCACTTCACCTTTAACTAGTTTATGTTCATTCTGCAACTCCCGTTTTGAGTTACTACTCTTAGCAACTGAACCAGTATCAAATGCCGAGGGGTTGCTATAAACACTAGTAAAGTACACATCAATAACATGTATATCCAATATACCTTTGTTCACTTGGGGCAGTTCCGCTTCCAGTGACCAGTCCCTTTGCAGTAGAAGCACTTAGTCTCAGGCTTAGGACCAGACTTGGGCTTCTTCACTTGAGACGCAACTTGCTTGCCGTTCTTCTTGAAGTTCCCCTTCTTCCCTTTGCCCTTTTCTTGAAACTAGTGGTCTTATCAGCCATCAACACTTGATGTTTTTCTTGATTTCTACCTTCGTCGATATCAGCATCACGAAGAGCTTGGGAATCGTTTCCGTTATCCCTTGCATATTATAGTTCATCACGAAGTTCTACTAACTTAGTGATGGTGACTAGAGAATTCTGTCAATCACTATCTTATCTGGAAGATTAACTCCCACTTGATTCAAGCGATTCTAGTACCCAGACAATCTAAGCACATGCTCACTTCTTGAGCTATTCTCCTCCATCTTTTAGCTATAGAACTTGTTGGAGACTTCATATCTCTCAACTCTGGTATTTTCTTGAAATATTAACTTCAACTCCTGGAACATCTCATATGGTCGATGACGTTCAAAACGTCTTTGAAGTCCCGATTCTAAGCCGTTAAGCATGGTGCACTAAACTATCAAGTAGTCATCATATTGAGCTAGCCAAACGTTCATAACGTCTGCATCTGCTCCTGCAATAGGTCTGTCATCTAGCGGTGCATCAAGGACATAATTCTTCTGTGCAGCAATGAGGATAAACCTCAGATCATGGATCCAATCCGCATCATTGCTACTAACATCTTTCAACTTTAGTTTTCTCTAGGAACACATATAAAACATAGGGAAGCAACAACATGAGCTATTGATGTACAACATTATTTGCAAAATACTATCAGGACTAAGTTCATGATAAATTAAAGTTCAGTTAATCATATTACTTAAGAACTCCCACTTATATAGACATCCCTCTAATCATCTAAGTGATAACGTGATCCAAATCAACTAAACCATAACCGATCATCACGTGAAATGGAGTAGTTTTCAATGGTGAACATCACTATGTTGATCATATCTACTATATGATTCACGCTCGACCTTTCGGTCTTAGTGTTCCGAGGCCATATCTGCACATGCTAGGCTCGTCAAGTTTAACCTGAGTATTTTGCGTGTGCAAAACTGGCTTGCACCCGTTGTAGATGGACGTAGACCTTATCACACCCGATCATCATGTGGTGTCTGGGCACAACGAACTTTGGCAATGGTGCATACTCAGGGACAACACTTTTATCTTGAAATTTAGTGAGAGATCGTGTTATAATGCTACCGTCAATCAAAGCAAAATAAGATGCATAAAAGATAAACATCACATGCAATCAATATAAGTGATATGATATGGCCATCATCATCTTGTGCTTGTGATCTCCATCTCCGAAGCACCGTCATGATCACCATCGTCACCGGCGCGACACCTTGATCTCCATCGTAGCATCATTGTCGTCTCGCCAACTATTGCTTCTACGACTATCGCTACCGCTTAGTGATAAAGTAAACCAATTACAGGGCGATTGCATTGCATACAATAAAGCGACAACTATATGGCTCCTGCCAGTTGCTGATAACTCGGTTACAAAACATGATCATCTCATACAATAAAATATAGCATCATGTCTTGACCATACCACATCACAACATGCCCTGCAAAAACAAGTTAGACGTCCTCTACTTTGTTGTTGCAAGTTTTACGTGGCTGCTATGGGCTGAGCAAGAACCATTCTTACCTACGCATCAAAACCACAACGATAGTTCGTCAAGTTAGTGTCGTTTTAACCTTCTCAAGGACCGGGCGTAGCCACACTTAGTTCAACTAAAGTTGGAGAAACTGACACCCGCCAGCCACCTGTGTGCAAAGCACGTCGCTAGAACCAGTCTCGCGTAAGCGTACGCGTAATGTCGGTCCGGGCCGCTTCATCCAACAATACCGCCGAACCAAAGTATGACATGCTGGTAAGCAGTATGACTTGTATCGCCCACAACTCACTTGTGTTCTACTCGTGCATATAACATCAACGCATAAAACCAGGCTCGGATGCCACTGTTGGGGAACGTAGTAATTTAAAAAAAAATCCTACGCACACGCAAGATCATGGTGTTGCATAGCAACGAGAGGGGAGAGTGTGTCCACGTACCCTCGCAGACCGAAAGCGGAAGCGTTAGCACAACACGGTTGATGTAGTCGTACGTCTTCATGATCCGACCGATCAAGCACCGAACGCACGGCACCTCCAAGTTCTGCACACGTTCAACTCGATGATGTCCCTCGAACTCCGATCCAGCCGAGCTTTGAGGGAGAGTTCCGTCAGCACGACGGTGTGGTGACGATGATGATGTTCTACCGATGCAGGGCTTCGCCTAAGCATTGCTACAATATGACCGAGGTGGATTATGGTGAAGGGGGGCACCGCACACGGCTAAGAGATCCAAGAGATCAATTGTTGTGTTTAGGGGTGCCCCCTGCCCCTGTATATAAAGTAGTAAGGGGGGAGAGGTGGCCGGCCAGGAGGAGGCGCGCCAGGGAGGAGTCCTACTCCCACCGGGAATAGGACTCCCTCCTTTCCTAGTTGGAGTAGGAGAAGGGGGAAGGAGAAAGGAGAGAGGAACGAAAGGGGGGCGCCGCCCCCTCCTTGTCCAATTCGTACTAGAGGGGGAGGGGGCGCACGGCCTGCTCTAGCCGCCCCTCCTCTTCTCCACTAAGGCCCCTCTTGGCCCATTAAACCTCCGGGGGGGTTCCGGTAACCCCCGGTACTCCGGTAAAATCCTGATTTCACCCGGAACACTTCCGATATCCAAATATAGGCTTCCAATATATCAATCTTTATGTCTCGACCATTTCGAGACTCCTCGTCATGTTCGTGATCACATCTGGGACTCCGAACTACCTTCGGTACATCAAAACACATAAACTCATAATATAACTGTCGGTGTCAAAACCCGCCTTGCAATGCCGAAGACAATCTGCGCGCCGGACTCGTCGTCATTGAAGCCTGGTTCAGGGGCTGTTGAGGGAGTCCTGGATTAGGGGGTGTTCGGGTAGCCGGACTCCAGGACTATGAAGATACAAGATTGAAGACTTCGTCCCGTGTCCGGATGGGACTTTCCTTGGTGTGGAAGGCAAGCTTGGCGATGCGGATATTCAAGATCTCCTACCATTGTAACCGACTCTGTGTAACCCTAACCCTATCTGGTGTCTATATAAACCGGAGGGTTGTAGTCCGTAGGACATCAACTCCATATACAACAATCATACCATTGGCTAGCTTCTAGGGTTTAGCCTCCTTGATCTCGTGGTAGATCTACTCTTGTACTACCCATATCATCAATATTAATCAAGCAGGAGTAGGGTATTACCTCCATCGAGAGGGCCCGAACCTGGGTAAAAACATCGTGTCCCTTGTCTCCTGTTACCATCCGGCCTTGACACACAGTTCGGGACCCCCTACCCGAGATCCGCCGGTTTTGACACCGACAATAACCGTCATCGAACTTTAAGCGTGCGGACCCTACGGGTTCGAGAACTATGTAGACATGACCGAGACACGTCTCCTGTCAATAACCAATAGCGGAACCTGGATGCTCATATTGGCTCCTACATATTCTACTAAGATCTTTATCGGTCAAACCACATAACAACATACGTTGTTCCCTTTGTCATCGGTATGTCACTTGCCCGAGATTCGATCGTCGTTATCTCAATACCTAGTTCAATCTCGTTACCGGCAAGTCTCTTTACTCGTTCTGTAACACATCATCCCCCAACTAACTCATTAGTTGCAATGCTTGCAAGGCTTAAGTGATGTGTATTACTGAGTGGGCCCAGAGATACCTCTCCGACAATCGAAGTGACAAATCTTAATCTCAAAATACGCCAACCCAACAAGTACCTTCGGAGACACCTGTAGAGCACCTTTATAATCATCCAGTTATGTTGTGACGTTTGGTAGCACACAAAGTGTTCCTCCGGTAAACGGGAGTTGCATAATGTCATAGTCATAGGAACATGTATAAGTCATGAAGAAAGCAATAGCAACAAACTAATCGATCAAGTGCTATGCTAACAGAATGGGTCAAGTAAATCACATCATTCTCTAATGATGTGATCCCGTTAATCAAATGACAACTCATGTTTATGGCTAGGAAACTTAACCATCTTTGATTCAACGAGCTAGTCAAGTAGAGGCATACTAGTGACACTCTGTTTGTCTATGTATTCACACATGTATTATGTTTCCGGTTAATATAGTTCTAGCATGAATAATAAACATTTATCATGAAATAAGGAAATAAATAATAACTTTATTATTGCCTCTAGGGCATATTTCCTTCATATATGTGGAATAGAATGGTGATTGTGGAGAAGACAAAAAGGAGAAGATAGTCTCACATCAACTAGGCGTATCAACGGGCTATGGAGATGCCCATTAATAGATATCAATGTGAGTGAGTAGGGATTGCCATGCAACACATGCACTAGAGCTATAAGTGTATGAAAGCTCAACAAAAGGAACTAAGTGGGTGTGCATCCAACTTGCTTGCTCACGAATACCTAGGGCATTTTGAGGAAGCCCATCATTGGAATATACAAGCCAAGTTCTATAATGAAAAATTCCCACTAGTATATGAAAGTGATATCATAGGAGACTCTCTATCATGAAGATCATGGTGCTACTTTGAAGCACAAGTGTGGTAAAAGGATAGTAACATTGTCCCTTCTCTCTTTTTCTCTCATCATCATTTTTTTTATTTACTCCGGAGTCTCATCCTCACTTGTGGGGGAATCATAGTCTCCATCATCCTTTCCTCACTTGGGACAATGCTCTAAAAATGATGATCATCACACCTTTATTTACTTACAACTCAATACTTAGAACAAAATATGACTCTATGTGAATGCCTCCAATGGTGTACCGGGATATGCAATGAATCAAGAGTGACATGTATGAAAGAATTATGAACGGTGGCTTTGCCACAAATACAATGTCAACTACATGATCATGCAAAGCAATATGACAATGATGGAGCGTGTCATAATAAACGGAACAGTGGTAAGTTGCATGGCAATATATCTCGGAATGGCTATGGAAATGCCATGATAGGTAGGTATGGTGGCTGTTTTGAGGAAGGTATATGGTGGGTGTATGATACCGGCGAAAAGTGCGCGGTATTAGAGAGGCTAGCAATGGTGGAAGGAAGAAAGTGCGTATAATCCATGGACTCAACATTAGTCATAAAGAACTCATATACTTATTGCAAAAATCTACAAGTTATCAAAGCAAAGTATTATGCACATGCTCCTAGGGGGATAGATTGGTAGGAAAAGACCATCGCTCGCCCCCGACAGCCACTCATAAGGAAGACAATCAATAAATAAATCATGCTCCGACTTCATCACATAACGGTTCACCATACATGCATGCTACGGGAATCACAAACTTTAACACAAGTATTTCTCAAATTCAAAACTACTCAACTAGCATGACTCTAATATCACCATCTTCATATCTCAAAACAATTACCTAGTATCAAACTTCTCATAGTATTCAACACACTCATAAGAATTTTTTTACTAATCTTGAATACCTAACATAATTAAAGAAAATTACCACGCTATTTCGTAGGACTCTCAAAATAATCTAAGTGAAGCATGAGCGAACAATAGTTTCTATAAAACAAATCCACCACCATGCTCTAAAAGATATAAGTGAAGCACTAGAGCAAAAACTATATAACTCAAAAGATATAAGTGAACCACATAGAGTATTCTAACAATTTCCGAATCATGTGTGTCTCTCTCAAAAGTTGTGTACATCAAGGATGATTGTGGCAAACTAACAAATAAAGACTCAAATAATACAAGACGCTCCAAGCAAAACACATATCATGTGGTGAATAAAAATATAGCTCCAAGTAAAGTTACCGATGGAAGTAGACGAAAGAGGGAATGCCTTCCGGGGCATCCCCAAGCTTTGGCTTTTAGGTGTCCTTAGATTATCTTGGGGTACCATGGGCATCCCCAAGCTTAGGATATTGCCACTCCTTGTTCCATAATCCATCAAATCTTTTACCCAAAACTTGAAAACTTCACAACACAAAACTTAACAGAAAATCTCGTGAGCTCCGTTAGCGAAAGAAAACAGAACACCACTTCAAGGTACTGTAATGAACTCATTCTTTATTTATATTGGTGTTAAACCTACTGTATTACAACTTCTCTATGGTTTATAAACTATTTTACTAGCCATAGATTCATCAAAATAAGCAAACAACACATGAAAAACAGAATCTGTCAAAATCAGAACAGTCTGTAGTAATCTGTAGCTAACGCAAGTTCTGGAACCCCAAAACTTCTAAAATAAATTGCTGGACGTGAGGAATTTATCTATTAATATTCTGCAAAAATAATTAACTAAATATCACCTTAGAAATAAAAATGGAAGCAGTTCTCGTGAGCGCTAAAGTTTCTGTTTTCTACAGTAAGATTAAAAAGACTTTCCCCAAGTCTTCCCAACGGTTCTACTTGGCACAAACACTAATTAAACACAAAAAACACAACCAAAACAGAGGCTAGGTAAATTATTTATTACTAAACAGGAGCAAAAAGAAATAAATAAAAATAAAATTGGGTTGCCTCCCAACAAGCGCTATCATTTAATGCCCCTAGCTAGGCATGAAAGCGAAGATAGATCTAGGTATTGTAATCTTTGGTAGGAAATCCATAGGTGGCTCTCATAATAGATTCATATGGTAATTTAATTTTCTTTCTAGGGAAGTATTCCATTCCTTTCCTTAACGGAAATTGGAATCTAATATTCCCTTCCTTCATATCAATAATTGCACCAATCGTTCTAAGGAAAGGTCTACCAAGAATAATAGGACATGAAGGATTGCAATCTATATCAAGAACAATAAAATCTACGGGAACATAATTCCTATTTGCAACAATAAGAACATCATTAATTCTTCCCATAAGTTTCTTAATGGTGGAATCCGCAAGGTGCAAGTTTGAAGAGCAATCATCAAAATCACGGAAACCTAGCAAATCACACAAAGTCTTTGGAATCGTGGAAACACTAGCACCCAAATCACACAAAGCATAGCATTCATCATCTTTAATTTTAATTTTAATAGTAGTTTCCCACTCATCATAAAGTTTTCTAGGGATAGAAACTTCCAACTCAAGTTTTTCTTCATAAGATTGCATCAAAGTATCAACGATATGTTTGGTAAAGGCTTTATTTTGACTATAAGCATGTGGAGAATTTATGATGGATTGCATCAAGGAAATACAACCTATCAAAGAGAAATTATCATAATTAAAATCCTTGAAATCCAAAATAGTGGGTTCATTAATATCTAGAGTTTTGATCTCTTCAATCCCACTTTTACCAATTTTTACATCAAGATCTAAAAACTCCGAATTTTTGGAACACCTTCTAGGTAAAGGTGGATCATATTCAGTCCCATCATTATCAAGATTCATATTGCAAAACAAAGATTTAATAGGGGACACATCAATAACTTTTAGATCTTCATCTCTATTTTCCAAAAAAAAATCCGGCTTAGAGGCCATCTTATTAACTAAGGTGGCCTGCTTATCCGAAACTTCACCTATTAACTTCTCAAGATGAGCAATCTGAGATTTCAAACCATCAAATTCTTTAGACATATCATCGAGTTCTTTATTCATATAACCCATAAAGATTTTTTGTTCCTTAAGCTCGTTTCTAAAGAAATTATTATGCTCAAATTGTAAGACCATAAAACTCCTGACGTTGCTTTCGATCTCTTCTAACCTTTTAAGGTGAAGATCACCAAATCTAGGTAGAGCCATCGTGACAAGCAAGCGATCCAACACACGAGCAAACAAGAAGCACGCGAAAAAGAGGCGAACGGAAAAAAGAGGGCGAATAAAACGGCAAGGGTGAAGTTAGGGAGAGGAAAACGAGAGGCAAATGGCAAATAATGTAACGCAGGAGATAAGGATTTGTGATGGGTACTTGGTATGTTGACTTTTGCGTAGACTCCCCAGCAACAGTGCCAGAAATCCTTCTTGCTACCTCTTCAACACTGTGTTGGTTTTTTCCTTGAAGAGGAAAGGGTGATGCAGTAAAGCAGCGTAAGTATTTCCCTCAGTTTTTGAGAACCAAGGTATCAATCCAGTAGGAGGCCACGCGCGAGTCCCTCACACCTACACAAACAAATAAAATCCTCGCAACCAATGCAATAAAGGGGTTGTCAATCCCTTCACAGTCACTTACGAAAGTGAGATATGATAAATATGATAAGATAATATTTTTGGTATTTTTATGATAAAGATGCAAAGTAAAGAAAGCAAAATAAACAGTGCCAGAAATAGCTTGTTGATAGGAGATTAATATGATGGAAAATAGACCCGGGGGCCATAGGTTTCACTAGTGGCTTCTCTCGAGAGCATAAGTATTACGGTGGGTAAACAAATTACTGTTGAGCAATTGACAGAATTGAGCATAGTTATGAGAATATCTAGGTATGATCATGTATATAGACATCACGTCTGCAACAAGTAGACCGACTCCTGCCTGCATCTACTACTATTACTCCACACATCGATCGCTATCCAGCATGCATCTAGATTATTAAGTTCAAACAGAGTAACGCTTTAAGTAAGATGACATGATGTAGAGGGGTAAACTCATGCAATATGATATAAACCACATCTTGTTATCCTCGATGGCAACAATACAATACGTGCCTTGTTGCCCCTACTGTCACTGGGAAAGGACACCGCAAGATTGAACCCAAAGCTAAGCCCTTCTCCCATTGCAAGAAAGATCAATCTAGTAGGCCAAACCAAACTAATAATACGAAGAGACTTGCAAAGATAACCAATCATACATAAAAGAATTCAGAGAAGATTCAAATATTGTTCATAGATAAACTTGATCATAAACCCACAATTCATCGGTCTCAAGAAACACACCGCAAAAGAAGATTACATCAAATAGATCTCCATGAGACTCATGGAGAACTTTGTATTGAGATCCAAAGAGAGAGAAGCCATTAGCTAATAACTATGGACCCGAAGGTCTGAGGTAAACTACTCACACATCATCGGAGAGGTTATGGTGTTGATGTAGAAGCCCTCCGTGATTGATACCCCCCCCCCCCCCCGGTCGAGCTATGGAAAAGGCCCCAAGATGGGATCTCATGGGTACAGAAGGTTGCGGCAGTGGAATTAGGTTTTTGGCTCCGTATCTGGTAGTTTGGGGGTACGTAGGTATATATAGGAGGAAGAAGTACGTCGGTGGAGCAACGTGGGCCCCACGAGGGTGGAGGGCGTGCCTGGGGGGTAGGCGTGCCCCCTACCTTGTTCCTTCCTGATAGCTTTCTTGACGTAGGGTCCAAGTCCTCTGGATCACGTTCGTTCCAAAAATGACGTTCCCGAAGGTTTCATTCCGTTTGGACTCTGTTTGATATTCTTTTTCTGGGAAACTCTGAAATAGGCAAAAAAATAACAATTCTGGGTTGGGCCTCCGGTTAATAGGTTAGTCCCAGAAATAATATAAAAGTGTATAATAAAGCCCAATAATGTCCAAAACAGAATATAATATAGCATGGAACAATCAAAAATTATAGATACGTTGGAGACGTATCATGTACTATAACACAACACAATCCTTTTTAAATCAAATAAACTTAATAAAAAATATTGTAGAGTTCAATTTTGTTAGAGGGCTTATTTGATAGGTAGCATCAAAAACCTGAATTTTTCCTATACGCCATTTTCATGCGGCTTTTTTTTTACTTTAAAACTGCTAAGTGCAACCCTTTTATAATTTTTTTGGAGAAAAAATGTCGAGAAAACGTTTATCATAATATCTGCCATGCAACGACTCTTTTTTTAACATCAGTACAGACATAAGCGCTCATATACACGCGCATACACTCACCCCTATGAACACACACACGCACACCCTACCCCTATGAGCACCTCCGAAAGACTGAGCCGGCATATCATCTTGAGATTTACAAAGTCACCGTAGGCGCCTCGTCGTTGACGGAAACGTCTCCTCCCACTGAATGTGCATCGCCGGAAATTCTGAAATAAATCCAGGAATAAATGCGAGCACCAGAAATTAAACCTTGGTGGACTGGGGATACCACAGTCTCTCTAACCATCCAACCATAGGTTGGTTCGCCACGCAACGACTCTTGCATCATGTGATATAGCCATCCATCACACGAAGCATGATCCGGAGGCCAATTAGTTTAGTAGGGCATATCTTTCATATTAAAACACACAACAATCATAGTATTAATAACCCAACGACGAAGAGTTGATTCAGGTAAAAGTCCCTCCTCCCGCGAGCGTCCGAGAGGCTAACCTAGCGCTGCCGCCCACCGTCCCCTCATCCTCTCCCCCTCCCTCGTCTTCGCCGGCGGCGGCGAGGCCCTCTTGTCTCCTCGCGCAGGGGGATCGACGCGAGCCGGATTTCTTGGGCTGGGACACGGTGCTCGTTGCTGGCCATGGAGGCGCAGCGGCGCTTCGGCGTGCGCCAGCGACGGTGGCGTGGCGGCGGCGTGATAGGCGACAAGGAAGAGGTGCAAGTCGGTGGGTGGTGTCGGCGGCGGCTGCTCCCCTGCAGCGCCTCGGCATCGCCTCTGGCGCTGCGGGTCGATTTCGGCCGGGTCGCGGGCGGCCCTCTCTCGGTGGCCCTGGTGGGGGAGTGGGGGCGGCGCGGCAACGGTGGCGGTGGGCGTCCCCGTTCAGCAAGGCCCTTTGCGGCGGAACGGTGGCCCTGGTGGGGAAGGGGGCGCAGCAGCGGTGGCGGTGGGCGTCCCCGTTCAGCAAGGCCCTTTGCGGCGGAACGGTGGTGCTCAGCACGGGAAGATCCCCTGCTGGCTTCCCTTAGGCGCGACAGCGGATGATCTGGTTCCCCTTCACCTTCTTCCGTGTGCAGCAGCGGCCGGTGCGCTCCGGCTGGTCCGAGCCTGTGGTTTCGGGGGCGAACGTGGTTTCGGGGGGGGGGGGGGGGTGGCTGGTGGACGGGGGCGCTTCCGTGTGCCCCGTCGCCGATCTTGGCCTTGGGCTGCTCCGTCACCTCCCCCTTTCCCTGGACCGGCATATGGCCATGGTTCCTCTCGTGGCAAGGTGTCCGTCGGTGACTTCGGAGTCGGCTGGGGGCATAGATTTGGTCAAAGTTGTGCTCTTTGGTGGCTGTCGCGGTGGTCTGGTGGCAGTGCGGCGGTCCTGGCGGTGGGAGGCGCGTATGTCGTGGGCGAACTGCGCGTCTTGGTTGCGGGCGCACAGTCATGGCTGCGAGTGGTTGGCGGATCGGGGATGCGACGAAGGGATTGAAGCACTGGGTTCATCACCTATCCAGTTCGTGCACCGGTCAACGGTGGCGGCATTCGCGGATGTTGTGTTCCTCCTTGTAGGCTACGTCGTGGTCCTCCCTCTCCTTCGTCTCGCTCCGGGTGAAAATTTGATCTTCGGATCAAAAGGAGGCGACATTCTGTGGTCGTACCCTTCTTGGAGGCATCGTCCCTCGGTCCGGCGTGGTTCATCACACACCCTCTCGGACGATTGCTCTTGGCGGTCTCCGTCGATGCTAAGCGGACCCTTTTTTGCACATCTTGTAGGTGCTTGGTTGTCGTTGAGGGTGTGTTTCGTTGCACGGTTTCCTTGTACCTCGCCTTGGGTTTGTGTGGTGTGCGTTTGTATCGTTGCTTTGGATGTACTCTTTTTATATAATATATAAAGCGGGGAAACCCTTTTTCAGATTAATAACCCAACACAAATATATAGATATGTTTTCACAGCTGCTGCTACATATACATTTGGTTATTTGGAGTCATATCTCATATCTCAATTGTATAGCCTATAACCCACTAGAGAGTGGGGTGGTTGTGTGCATCAACTTGCAGACGCCGGGATTGAGTGTGCCTATGGTATAATTGACGGAAATCTTCCGGAATTCCAGCTGAGCACATACATACGCGGCCGGGCTTATCTCCGGCATCTTACGGTTCTCTTTAGTGAAGTATAATTAAGCAGTGGTGATACTTGGTGATACGTATAGTACGTAGTATTGATTGAGTTGATGGTGCATGCACGTGGCTAGCATTAGTTGGTGATGGGGATGATCCTGCCGTAGGCCTT
Organism: Triticum monococcum; assembly: GCA_034509565.1. Lineage (NCBI taxonomy): Eukaryota > Viridiplantae > Streptophyta > Magnoliopsida > Poales > Poaceae > Triticum > Triticum monococcum. Next base: position 56,419,407 of record CM067846.1, on the reverse strand, counting down.
CTTGCCGTCGTCCTTGGGGATGGTGATGGTGAGCACGCCGTTGTCGAGCGAGGCGTGGACGCTGCCGCCGTCGACGTCGGCGTTGGGCGGCAGGCGCACGGTGCGCACGAACTTCTCGGCGCTCCGCTCCACGCGGTGCCACCGGTCGCCCTTGTCCTCGGCGGCGCGCGCGCGCTGCCCGCTGATCCGGAGCACCCGCTCCTGCTCCACCTCCACCTTCACCTCCTCCCGCCGCAGGCCCGGCACGTCCGCCATGAACACGTGCGCCGTCGGCGTCTCCTTCCAGTCCATGCTCGCCGTCGAGAACGGCAGGCCCAGCGCCGGCCGGCAGCCGCCGCCGCCGAACGCAGTCAGCGAGATGGCCTCCATGAACGGCTCTAGGATGTCGATGCTCACCGGCTCCACGACCTCGTCACCGCCGCCGCCGTGGCCGTGGCCGTTGGCCTTGTGGCCCGCCGCGTGCTGCTGCGGCTGCGGCTGCGCCGGCGGCTGCTTCCGGCCCAGCATGCTGGAGATCATCGACATGCTGCCTAGCTTAATTTGTCAGATTCTTTCTTCTTCTTCTTCTAGCTTTGTTGATGATATGTAACCTTGGGCTACTTGCCTTGCCTATTTATAGATGCATGACAGCATGGGTACATGAACGGATTATTACTGTGTATGGATGCCATCCATCCTCTAGGAGCTTGTGGAAAACTAGTGGATGTGGATTCATTATTCGATGGCTACACGCACTGATAAAGGATTTGTTTTCCCCAAAGATCATACGAATCATTTGCTTTGAAGAGAATAGAATAAAAACACCTTTTCACCCTGTTCATATTCATATTGGCCTTCGGTTCTGATGATTAGCTTTTTTTTTGGGAGTGGGGCGGGCGGGGGGGGGGGGGGGGGGGGGGGGAGGAGATATACAACGACCTTTAATTTTATTTTATTTGCGGGTGAACGACCTTTATTTCATATAGCAAAATTCAAGAGATACAAATATTTTGAGGAGGATTGGACTGGTGTGGCTAGAAATCAGTCAGCTAAAAATTTCGTTTGAGATCAATTGATTCTGTGAACCGCTGGATGCAAAATCAATGGTTTTTCTTCAACTTCTTGATGCATCTCCTTCCTTGAGCTGCCAGCCACCACCGGCCTAAACGCTGGCCCCCGCCGCCCTGGCCATCCCTCTAGGGTTGCCTGCGCTGAGCTTTTTCTCCAGCTAATCCCACACCACTGCCGTCCACCACCGCCCTCATCCTGAACCCTAAGATAGATACTGGGGTGATGATGGCGAGCTCCTTCCTTCTCTCCGGCGAGGTCCTCCCTTCTCCTTCCTTCATTCAAAAATCAACTGACGCTGAATTTGAATCAGCTGACTGATGTGTAGCTAAACTGGGATTGGATAGCCAAATATGGCGTCAAGGATCTAAAGTAGCCGCCATAGGCAAGTCTATGAGGAGCCTCCACATTACAAGTGCGCTACTCATGGCCAAATTCACATGCCAGAAAAGAAGTCAAGCGAGTAAAGATCTCCTTCGAGATCAATTCATGCATTGTCTAAAAAAAATGCAATTGTCTCCCAGTTGCTTCGAGGCGTGTAGATCTTGAATCACTCTTAGTTTTTTTTGAGAATCGAATCACTCTCCGTCAGTCTGAAGCAATTGTCACCTTGCTCAATAGAAGATCTTCTCCAAGCACTAGGCCTTCCTTGCATAAGTCTCCAACATGTTTGAGTCCATCACCCCTTCGCACACAATCATCGATGCACCAAGGAAACAATCTTGCCTAATTTCGCTCTTTAATCTCCATGAGAGGGCGGCCCCTCCTAGGAAAACCCTATTTGCACCATTCTGTGGTAGATTGCCGCTATTTCGCATAGGCTAGCGACTGATCGAACTGTGTTGTAAGAATCGGTTTTCAGAACCCTCTAAAACGTTCCACCCGTTTTGGGGACTTCTAGATGGTTCATAATCGATTATTTGATTTCATGTTTTTTTTATTTTGTTTGTTTCTTATTTTTCAAAATTTTCAGGTTTTTTTAAATTTTCAGAAATTTCGAAAATGGCTTAGTTTTAGAAATTTGTTCACAATTCAAAAAATGTTTGTTCTTTTATAAAAAAGTTTGAAATTTCAAAAATGCTCTTATTTTCAAAATTTGTGCATAAATTTAAAAAATGCTCGCATTATCGAAAAATGTTCTGGAATTTCAAAAAATGTTCACGTTCTCAAAAATTGATTGTAATTTTAAAAATTCTCCATTATCAAAATCTGTTCATAAATTTAAAAAAGTGTTCTAAAAAATGCTTGCCGTTTAAAAAAATTATTTGCCAGTTAAAAAAATGTTCAGGATTTTTCAACGAAATGTTCGCTAGTGCTAAGGGAAACCTCCTCGAATTGCATTTCACTTGGCCTAAATTTGTAGTGTTGAAAGTGTGCGACTTCAACAAACGTAATACACTTTCTACTCTTTAGTTTATATAAAAAGTGAGCTAGGGACAGGAATGGTTGGATGTTGATCTGAACTTCAAAGGTGCTACTCCAACCTTAGTTCAAAGATGCGACATTTATTTTGGATTGAGGGTAGTACTAACCTTGGTTCAAAGTTGTGATACTTATTTTGAATCGGAGGGAGTACAATATAATTTCAGGCAACGCAATTAATCGCACAAACAGAGCATGCCTTCATTTTTTAAGGACGCTACTTTGATGCTAATGGAGGTTACTTTCGGAGATAGCTTTTCCTATGATAAGTTGTGTTACCCATTGTAAAAAGAACTTCTGTTGTTGAAAACTGTTAACACTGTAGCATGTAGCAATTGCAAACATTTGCATGATACTGCTCCGAAATGTGCACTCGATTCTGCGATTGAATTCAAACAGCTGACACCATGAGAACATAAACAGCCTCCCACCGTAGAGGTTCTGGGTCTGTCTACACCTGTCAAAAGTCCATGTTATAGGAACAAATCATGTGGACGAAATGTACAGAAGTTCAAGCAGTAGGGTACAGTTTTTTTTTAAACAAGATAGACAGGCTCATAAGTGTAGGATTCACGATGCTTTACAGACTCAATCTCGTTGTTCTGCTAGAAGATGGACATAGGAATTTTAATTTATTTTTGCAAGAAAAATTTCCAATCTATTCATCAACTGTCAAGGTAGTACAAAGCACATCAGAGTAAAAAAATATATACATTCAGATACATAGACCACCCAGCGACGACTACAAGCATTGGAGCGAGCCGAAGGAGCGCCGCCGCCATCGCCCCTTACTCCGGACAAACCCTATTGTCGTAGATAGTTAGAAAGTTGTCGTGTTAGGGCCCGATAAGACAAGCACACCAGGACAGCAACCGCCGCTCTAGGAGTTCATTGTGTGTCAAACCCTCTTTAAAGGGTGCACTACTAACCGTTTAATTTGTGAATAATGATGAACAATCCTGGTTTATCCGCATATTTATATGACATTTTTTTCTTGCTTGTTGTTGGTCATTGGTTGATGTAATTCCTGACTAGTTGATGACTTCGTTAATACAAAGCCGGACTCTCCTTGAGCCTTTTTTTGAAAAAATATTTTACTCCTGGGTATGAACACTGGATTAAGGCATATACAGAAATTGTTTATTATGTACTCTCTCTGTCCTTTGATACATCCGTATCTAGACAAATTTAAGACAAAAATTTTAGAATAGAAGGAGTATAATGCAAAGGATTCAAATGTCTAAGTGTCCTCGAAATAACAAAATTGAAAGGATAAATCAAATCTATGAGATGTCGCTCATTCTAAGAGCATCTCCAGCCGCGCCCCCAACAGGCCTCCTCAGGCCACTTTTTCGGCGCCGGCGCGAAAAAAACACCCCAGTCGCGCCCCTAGGACGCCAAAAATCGTCTGTTCGGCCTTTTTTTCCGCCCGGCGGTCACAGGCCGAACCCGGCGCACTGGAGAGCAGTTGGGGGCTCCGGCGCAAGGGAAAAGCGTGGCTGGCCCACACCGTCAGGGAAAAAGTCAAGGTTTTCTTCCCCGACTCGCCTCCCACCCCCCGCGCCCTCGGCCACCGGTAGCTATATCCCGGCGCCGCCCGCCGCCCTACACCGCTAGATAGCCATTCCCCGCCGGAAAAATAGCAGCGCTTCGCCGCGGCAGCCCCTCCAACAGCAGTTGGGCGTTTCCAGCCGCCGTTTCCGGCCGCAGAGGCGCGGTTTAGCGGCGGGTACACGCCCACCGAGCGCAAGGTGTTGGGCGATTTGCCTACCTCGGCGATGGACTCGGATGACGAGGAAGCGCTCGCCGCGCTGCTGGAGGAGGAAGCCGAGGCCGACGTCCAGGAAGAAGAGCATCTCATGGTGCTCGCCGCCCTCGCCCAGCTGCTGGCGAGTAATGAAAAGTCGCGGCGAGGTGGCTCGGCGCCTGGGCGGGTGAAAGCAAAGAACCGGTGGCGTCTTGAAGGCTACTGCATGCTCTACTCCGACTACTTCGTCGATGCTCCACTTCACGGCGAGAAAATATTTCAACGCCGTTATCGGATGAGCCGAAAGCTCTTCCTCAGGATTGTGAATTCCATTCGGGAGTTCGACAACTACTTCAAGTGCAAGATGGATTGCACCAGCGCTTTTGGATTCACCTCCATCTAGAAGTGCACGACAGCGATGAGGATGCTTGCATATGGAGCTCCCGGTGATTCACTCGACGACTATAAGCGCATGGCCGAGTCCACCAACATAGAGTGTTTCTACAAGTTCTGTCGGGCAGTGCTGGCAGTGTTTGGACCACAATACTTGAGAACACCCAATGCGGAAGACACTGCTCGGATCCTAGCACAGAATACAGCAAGAGGATTTCCTGGGATGCTTGGAAGCATTGACTGCATGCATTGGAAATGGAAGAATTGCCCATTTTCTTGGTAGGGGATGTACAAAGGCGCCAAAGGCGGTTGGAGTGTGGTGCTTGAGGCGGTGGCCACACATGACCTCTGGATTTGGCACTCCTTCTTTGGTATGCCAGGAACTCACAATGACATCAACGTGCTGCAGTGCTCTTCTGTCTTTGCCAAGCTTGTTGAAGGTCATTCTCCTCCGGTGAACTTCGAGATCAATGGGCGGCACTACAACAAGGGGTACTATCTAGCTGATGGCATCTATCCGAGATGGTCGACATTTGTGAAGACGATCTCAAACCCTGTGCCAGGAGGCAAGAACGCCTGGTTTGCGAAGGTTCGGGAGGTTTGCAGGAAGGATGTCGAGCGGGCATTTGGTGTGCTCCAATCTCAATTTGCTGTTGTCCGGTACCCTGCTCAGACCTGGTCGAAAGATCAAATGTGGGAGATTATGACTTGCTGTGTCATCTTGCACAACATGATCATCGAGAGCGAGCAAGAAGACCCAGTGTTTGACACCGAACCATACTACATGCAGGGTCCTCTAGCCGAAGTTGATCACCAGCTACCGGCAACCTGGACTGCCTATCTCAGTATGTGTCAGGAGATCCGAGACCCACAGGTGCATCATCAACTGCAGCAAGATCTGATAGAGCATCTATGGAGGCTCAAGGGCGACGCCGGGCGTGACGTGTGATGAAATATGAGTTTTTATTTGTTGAACTATATAATTTGTATTGAACTATTTGTTGTTGTAGTTGTTGAAGTATTTGATATTTTTGTGATGAAATATGTGATAAAAAAATTTTATGTGCATAATTGAACGCCGAACAACGGCGAACCACGCCGAATATGGGCCCTTTATTCATCGAAATGGGGCTGAAAAGTGGGCCAATTTCGGCGCCTGGGGGCGATGACTGGGCGTGAAACCGTCCCCAACACCGATTGCATCGCCGGCTCGCCCCCAGAGAGCAATTTTTATGCGTCCTGGGGGGGCGAACGGCTGGAGATGCTCTAAACAAGCCTCAAACAGTCAGAATCTCCGCCCTCGTCTGCACGGCACTCCCTACCAGTGAGCCGGATGGCACCCCAAAATGTGGATGGACTGAGATCCGGTGCCTTGGCACAAACAGGGCACTGATGAACAGTATCGTGCCTTGAGGGCATCTCCTGGCCGTTGGATCTACAAGTGACGGTCCGATGAACATCAAGAGTCACCGCTACAGTACATCGCTACAGGAAGTCTGCTACAGGACAATTGCTACAGGACCAAACATACTGTAGCGCGGGATGTTGTTCACTAAAATATGAAACCTTGATTTCCGATCTAATGGCTGAAAGCTTAAGGCATTGCACTTTTCACGTGTGCCTTGTGGGTGCCAAGGCACCGGATCTCAGTCCAATGTGGATACTCCATCCCACTCCCTATCAGTGAGCCAGATGGCACACCAAAATGTGGATACTCCATCCTACACTGGACATTTTTTTACACAGCTGCATGGTGAGCACAAAGCGAACTATTCTTTCACCATTTTCTCTTAAAAACTAGGCATTGTTTTGGAGGGGGGAAGGGGGGGGGTGTACAGAGATGTAGTAATTCGCCATTTTGGAGGCATAGCAGTAAGGCAAGCTGCCAGATTGACATATTGTATCAGCAGAACTATTATTTTCGTCGCAAACAATCATGTTTTCTGCTAAGTTTTGCAAGATAGCCTTTTATCAACCAACTAAATTTTCCTTGCAAAAGGAAAAAACAAATCAGTGCAATTTGATCATGTGAGGTTCGTAGGCCTTTTTCCAGGTGCTGACCGGCTATCACCAGCTATAGACCAGGAGGCCCATCCACCCGCTGATAGCCAAGCCCACCACACGGAGACTCAGTCACAAGCGCTGGCATCACCGCCCCATCCATTTCATTAGTCCCACCTCGCTTACTTGCGTGAAACCCGACCAGCTTATATACCGTCGTGGTCCGCCAGCGGAGCAATCACCAGAGGCCAAGGGGTGGGCATAAAGACCGAGAACCGAAGACCGGAGCCGAAAAAACCGAGACCGAAGCCGAAAAAAGCAACGAAGCCCAATAGCCCATCCACGTTAATAGATAGCCTGCCTAACGAACCAAATCCCCGAATTAACCGAAGTAGGCTTGTATGAAAGCCCAACAACGAAGCCCAGCCCTTTCTCAACACACACGCAACCTTATCTGAATACAGGCACGCATTGCGCCGCCTCCGTTTTCTCACCTCGAGCAATAGCCCATCCACGTTAATAGATAGCCTGCCTAACGAACCAAATCCCCGAATTAACCGAAGTAGGCTTGTATGAAAGCCCAACAACGAAGCCCAGCCCTTTCTCAACACACACGCAACCTTATCTGAATACAGGCACGCATTGCGCCGCCTCCGTTTTCTCACCTCGAGCACGGCTGTGCCCATGGGTCCTACGCGGCGGCGGCTGGAGGCGATCATGACCGTATCTCCCACATCTTTTGTATGATGTTTCTTTCATTCTTGTTTTGCCATTCATGTATTTTGCCCACCCGATTTCTTACTTCCTGTTATAGTATCAAAGTAAAAGAGACAAAGAAGAGACACAAATGATCCACTCATTCCATTGCAGCCCATCCACGTTAATAGATAGCCTGCCTAACGAACCAAATCCCCGAATTAACCGAAGTAGGCTTGTATGAAAGCCCAGCAACGAAGCCCAGCCCTTTCTCACCACACACGCAACCTTATCTGAATACAGGCATGCACTGCGCCGCCTCCGTTTTCTCACCTCGAGCAATCTTAGCGATGGACGGCTGTGCCCATGGGTCCTACGCGGCGGCGGCTGGAGGCGATCATGACCGTATCTCCCACATCTTCTGTATGATGTTTCTTCCATTCTTGTTTTGCCATTCATGTATTTTGCCCACCCGATTTTTTACTTCCTGTTATAGTATCAAAGTAAAAGAGACAAAGAAGAGATACAAATGATCCACTCATTCCATTGCAATGTGGGAGATCCACTTATATACATAGTGAAGGGGTGTGTTGGGGAGACACCTCTTCCCCAACAGACACCTCCCGGGAGGCATCCCTCCCATACAATTGATCACATGTTTTTATTTCTCAACACTCCCCCTTGATCAATTCGTGATATGTATATTGCAAACTGAAAACTCCTCCAAAAACCCTGTGGGAAAAATTAAGGAGAAACCTTATAATAATATGCCATCGAAAACTCCTTTAAAACCCAGTGGAAAAAAAATGAGGAGAAACCAATGTGGCATATATCCGCACTTGTATTTATATTGTCTCGTTAAAAACCTTATATGAGAAACCATCATGGAAAACTCATAAAAGGAAAAAGAGTACAATATGAGTGATTTGAGGATCACCAATGGGTTATAACTTGGGATTTTACTCCCGCTGAACTTTGCAAACCTCAAGAATATCTCATACCAATTCCACGAAGCTAGTTCTGGAATGAAAACATTGATAGAGATATTGTGAATATCACAATAATCTGTTTGCATATTATCCTCTTACATTTCTGTAATTCACAAGGATAAATATAACCCATAAGCAATACAAGTGACATTATCTTGGTAGATAATAATAATCTCCACATGATTTCACATGTGGCCAATCATTCTATGAAGTCATCCACATTTTCCGATGCTTCAAATGAAATAGAATGATCACTGGAAGGACTCGTTTAGAGTATATTCTGAATACTTTCTTCAAAGTACTCTTCCAGCAAACCCAGTCTTTGATATGTCATTGTGGGATCAGATAATTAGCCACTATCAATATATCAAACCATGGTCCCATCTTGATTTTTCGAATGAAATTGATCAACACCCTTCGTGCCCTGGATATATCCCAGGATATTCCTTACACAAACCTTATACCTTTTAGAGAATTGCACTCTCAATAAATTGCCAAAAACTATAGTGTCAGGCCTGGCATATTTTGCAAGATATATGAGTGCTTCGATGGTATTTAGATATGGCAATTTATGCTCATCTATCACTTCACCATCTCCCATATGTCTCAAGGATTTGTATCCCATATTAGGTATAATATGACCATATGTGTCTTTGATATAATCTATCCATATTGAAATTCTTCAATACTTCTGGATATATGAAGACTGATATCTTAGGGGGATATGCTCAAGTCATAAACTTAGCATAATTTGCTTTAACCTAAATATCCGTCTTAACATGATTGTGTGTATTTCATGTTTTATATAGACTTTAATGATAAGATCATCAACACCACAAACTAAGGTGATGTAAAATCCAACCCAGGATTTCTTCATGAATACATGTCAACAATCATTGGTATGAGAGTAATCCTTGTCAAGGAATAACTCACTTAGTCGGTTTCACCACACAAATCTCCGACTACTTCAAGTCATAGAATGACTTCAGAAGTTCCACACATGTATGTTGCGATTTACCTTTGGATTCAAACTATTAAGTCATTCAATGACTTCAATATATACATCCAAACTAATTGACCCATGGAGTATGTAGACATTACATACATCAACCGTATGGATCTGTACTGCCATTAACATTCAGTATCGAAACATAATTCCACTTATACCAAAAAGGTATGCTACATCGTAACTGATGTCGGGGCTCTGCGAAAAACCCTTGTGCTACAAGCCTCGCTTTCTCACCACCTCATTTATTTTTGTTTCCAAACGAAAAATTCACTTCTCTTCCCTCTGGAAGATACTTATGAGGAGCATGTTTTACAATGGTAAATACCGCTCTTTTGATGAGCGAGTGCCACTCTTCCTTAATTGTTTCCTTTCATTTGAACCAATATAAGTGCAGAAAACACTTTCCATGGATTTTGGTTCAGGGCCCAAAAGGATTCTAGCAATTCTCAAGAAGAATTTTATGTCGACATATGTAGACTTTCTCATATACGATTCTCATGAATCAATATCATTGTGGAATTCTTACTACGCCTCTTAACTCCTTGTGATTTCCCACAACAACGGAGTCAAGGTGTTTCGATTTCCCAACACCTAAAAATGTGTGCACATATGTGTTGGACTTTGGATGCTGCGCATCCCTCAGGTGTCATTCAACCCGAGGTTGAATCATATTTACTGATCGAGGAGTCAATCTCCCATGTTTCTGCTGAAACATATGAGAACTTAATCTCATGCGACCAGAATTCTCCCCCTCTTGCTCTCATCTAGGGAGATGAGTGGCTTATTAGGTACCTCCACTCATTCTGGTACTTGACCATATTGACACCTTTGTCATCAGTAAATATACTTGACAGATTATTTGCAGTATGCTGCAAATTTCTCATAACCTGAACATGTAGTTCAGATTCTTAAGTACGTGCACAAAATGTCTATGACATTTCTTATCCATTTCCTGGCATTCTTTGTGGTACAAATCTCCCCCTAATGCCAGAAAATGTTCTTATTGCAAAAGCAATCAGCGTATGGGCTACAAATAACTCCCTTGCTAGGGTTAAGGTATTCGGCGGATTAACGAACATACCACAGTTATTCCTCACATAGATCCCAACCATATGTGAAGGCCCATGATGTACGCTGGGGTGGTGATATCGGTATACAACCGAATTACCGCAGATGGGAAATACTTCACTTATTTCCACGTACAAATTGCAAGGGGGTGCAGTATCATTTGATCTCATTTAGACCAAATATGCGGAGTGTGAAACCGCATGTTACCATCAACAAAATGTTGGTAAATCACAATTCTGCAACATTGGCTATGCAATATTGAATCTCTTTCATAACAGATCCAGCCAAACCATTCTGGGTATGTACCATATACTGAATATAACCATTGAATGCCCGTGAATCAACTTCAATGACATTTCCATTCCAATGGAATTATCCCACATTAGGATAATTTGCTCTAAATTCGTCAATTTTGAGCACTTAATTCAGTAAATGCATGGTTAAGTGTGGATATACACACCTAAGACCATTTTCTAAATGCGTTTATGAACACCATGAAGTACCAAGATAACCCAGATAATGGTTGAATAATCCAAACATATTATTGCATTCAATCAAGAATATTGGCTGGCTCATGTCAAATTTTAAGGTGAGAGTGCCTTAAAATTAATTCCCCAATGTCACATGTAGTGCATAAAACAATCTGATGATTGTTAAAAATATTGCAACTTGTCAAGTTGTGGCCAACAGAATTGTCAATAATTTCTCCAATCATCCAATACCATGATGATAAAGGAGGAAAAAATTATTATGTATGCAACAAGATTGAGTATGAACTGACTCATACACTCAATTATCTCAACTATCATGTCCGACGGACAAGATGTTGCAATTTGTACTATATGTAGTAGTACAATTATAGGCCAATGATATTTTGGGATAACTAGGAGACTACATAAGATCTCCATAATATCTTTGGAATATCATTCCACAAGCATATCATCAATATAGAGGAGTCCATTCTCCTTCTACCATGCCAGAATATTTTCTGGTTGTTTTCCTTTTGAAGTAGAACTTCAAACTTATCCCATTAAGATCATTTGCCTCCTGTGAGCCGGTGGTATGATTCAAACCAATACTTGACCAATTGGTAATCACTGGTACGATATTTCGTACAACCACCACTTTGACAAACTAGAGAGTTTGTCATTGTGATCATTTAGTTTAAATGATCCATTCCCTTTTGAGATATACACTCTATTTCTGTTTGTCATTCTTCACTTTGCATTCAACTCCTGGTGGTTTTTTAACCACTATTGCTAAGTACTAAGGGCACTAGCATGAATTTTAGGCATTGCGGCCTAAAATAAAGATGATATTCTGTTTACCATCCTAGGAGAACGTAAAGTGTAGTAAGGACTTATAGTCAGATATGCATCTGAAACTGCCGTATCACAAAATCTCAACTTGATGTTGATTTATAGACATCAGAAGTATAAGCCTCAATGGACTTGAAGTCCCGACAATGAATGGATAATCATTCATGTGATGCTTATAACAATATATCTCGCCTCAGTGAGGCCTCAAAGGGAAAACGGATATTCATCATCCATTACATACTCAGTTTGAGAACCAAGCCATTGCGATGGTACATAAATGCAAATATGCATATTCTTAGCTATTTATAGATAGCCATGACATTTTCTACCGGTGGAGTTTCTGTGGCAACAAGGCCCCGGGTCGACAAAATCTTTAATGTCCATGACCCATCTTAAATACTTACTCCCACCAAATGTCATCTCATCGCATTTCCTTTCGAAAAGGTCAACCATATGATGCATGAAATACTCATGCATTAATTTACCTTTAGTAAATTATGTAGGATGAAAATGCTATGGCTAAGCATAATCATGGTCATGGTGATTGTTACTGACCCAAAGTGCAAGCCTTCCAGAAGAACACCACAGTGTGGTGTAGATCTTCAAATTAAAGGTAGTCACCTCAAAAAGGACAAGCCTCTAATTTCCTTAAAACACATAGAGGTAGTCGACCATCTAGTGGTACCTCACTCTTATGAACAATTCCCATTGATCATAGCCTATACAACCTTATGTTATGTATAACACATGAAGGTAATCACCATAAAATGGCATGAACCTCTCAGTTGTGCATGAAACTTAATTCATAGCTATCATGGCATCTCATAAGCTGTGTATGGATGGAAGGTAATCACCAAAATATGCAAGTGTTTTGCATAATTCTCATCATAGCATAATATGAAGCATAATCACCAATGCCTTGGGTTCATCTCCTGGTGGAGTATGTGACACTATAGTCACAACCAATGACACATGCTATGAAAATGATAAGTATTTGGAAAAAAAATCATGAAGGTAGTCACCAATAATGCAAACATCATAGCTCCAAACGAAAAATTATTTCATTACTATGATGTGCTAAATCCACATAAAGGTCTAGGAAAAGCCTAAACGACCCATAATATGACTTTCTACAAATAGATAATCACCATAACATGGTGTAGATCGTATTTGTAGAACACATAGAGGTAATCACCACCAAGTGGTGTAGACCTCACCCTTATGGTACTTTGCACAACCTTGCGTTAATTAAAACACATTGAAGGTGGTCACCACACTGTGACATAGACCTCTCAGTTGTGAACAAAGTTATAAATTGGCTTAACGAATCCATAAGTTGTGTGCAGATTTAAAAATTGTCATATCAGTTTGTTGACATAAGATGTGTAGACATAACATAATCATGCAATGTCATACACTGTACCACCTTTTGTTTTCCAAAGTTTTGCAAGCAAATTCCATATTCCATTCGAATAATGGAGTCAACATATTGCTTTGCAACAGTATTACTCACGTAATACAATAAGACCTATGGTCTTATACAGTCATTTTACATGATGTAAAATGATGCATAATTAATTATTATGCAATTTACCAACGGTCTACCTGCATATTTGCTCTAAAGCCCATGGCTTAACATGCAAAAAACAATATTTTATTGTTAAAGTGCTAAAGCCAAGGGGCTAAAACGCAAGATCTGATAAGCATATGCCGTAAATCAGAGAAAGCAGGGGCTTTTCCAGGATTAACAAACAATCCAGTGACTGATTTGTAAAATCACCAAGGAGATAGGATTCCTTTCCTTCTCTCCCGTGCGGTTACCAATTTCCCGAGGGGAATAACCACCGCCGCCGGTCCCATGCGTCGCCGTGAAGAGGCGTCGCTGCCGGCCGTGCCTCGCCTTGAGCCGCCGCTGCCCCGAGGTACGAGCAGCGCCGCGCAGGCGCACGCCCATGGACGCCGCCGTTTATCGCCTCCGCCGGTTGTCACCCCACCGGGAGACGTGAGCGTGTCGGGAGCCGCGATCGCGGTGAGAGTGACGCTCCGTGCGCCAGTCGTCACCGATGTGCCGGGAAGACTCTGCTGCGTTGTTACACGACGAACCGCTTGCCATAGATGGTGTTGTCGTGTCTGGGTCGTAGCAGCCGCTGCACTGGTGCATTGCCATGGTGCACGCGACGCGCTGTTGCCGCTAAGGTCGGGAGACTGGAGCGGTGCCACCCCCGCCGGTCGTCTTGGCGGTCTGGTCATAACTGCCGCCGTTTCTCCGTGCGTGCTATGGTACAGACCAACATCGAGCGGTGTCGCTGAGGAAGTACTACGCCGGGGCTGTTCTTCCATTTCGATGGACACAAGAACAATAATGCATCGATTAGTACTTGATCCAACAAGAATAAACTAATGAATCAATGCACTGATGACTAAATGGACGCATGCAACTGCATGCATATTGATTGATCAGTGTCAATCGATTTTCATCTCGCATGTGTTCATGCTTCACTTGCTCCTCACGGCCTTGCCGTTTTGGCCTAGATGATTTAGTGAAGAGCAACGCATGCGGGGGCGTCGTTGCCGCCGGAAGGAGCAGCGCTGAGGGTGAGATCCGCCGCGCAGGCTTGGCGCCCCTTCGCGTCGGTAGTGGCTGCACCAACCAGCCATGTCGTGCGCCAGCCATCGTCGCCGATGCAAGTACGTCCGCGTCAAGGGGTGAAGCATCAAGACCGGCAAGAAGCAATGGATCTATCTGTATCCATCCATAGAGACAACGATGGGCTGGATCCTGTAGAGAAGCGTTGCCGATAGACGTCTCTCATCTCGGATGGCCTTTTGGTCTCAACGGAGAGCGAAGTGCTGATAACGTGTTATAGTATCAAAGTAAAAGAGACAAAGAAGAGACACAAATGATCCACTCATTTCATTGCAATGTAGGAGATTCACTTATATACATAGTGAAGGGGTGTGTTGGGGAGACACCTCTTCCCCAACAGACACCTCCCGGGAGGCATCCCTCCCATACAATTGATCACATGTTTTTATTTCTCAACACTTCCCACCAATTTTGGATCCGTTCGGTTGTACCCGAAGACCGAACCGTATTATCGATGACCCGAACGCTCGGTTGTTGATTTCTTGTAGGACCGTTCGGTCAGGAAAATCAAGAAACCGAAATTTAAAATAGACTGAGGCACCGAACAGATCGGTTCGGTTTAACCGAATGCCCAGGCCTACCAGAGGGTGAAGTGTTGGTCGAGTGCTAGGGTAGTGGCGCCAGCGTAATGAGCAGCACTGTCTAGGTGCGCGTGATTAACCCTAAACCTACGCGCGGGCCGGGCAAAAAACAAAGGCTTGTTTCCCTGTGCTTTGGCCTTCTTAACATAAGAGCGCGTGATTAACCCTAAATCTACGTGCGGGCCGGGCAAAAAACAAAGGCTTGTTTCCCTGTGCTTTGGCCTTTATAACATAAGAGCATCGACACATTTCCTTCCTCTCCTCATCGCGCACCGCATCACGTGAAGCTCCGACGGTTTTGGCAAGATCTTCAACGGCATTTTTATGGGAATGAGTCCGAGGAGGCATATCAAAAGACATTCCGTCCATGCCGGCCGGATAGCTCCGACGGTCTTGGCAAGATCTTCAACGGCATCTTTATGGGGATGTGTCTGAGGAGGCACATCAAAAGACATTCCGCCCATGCCGGCCGGATAGCTCCGACGGTCTTGGCAAGATCTTCAACGGCATCTTTATGGGGATGTATCCGAGGAGGCACATCAAAAGACATTCCGCCCATGGCGGCCGGATAGCGTCGGGGAGCATCGACACATCATTCCTCGTCCTCATCTTCGGACTTCCTCCCTCTCCTCATCGTGCACCACATCACGTGAAGCTCCGACGGTGTTGGCAAGATCTTCAACGGCATCTTCATGGGAATGTGTCCGAGGAGACACATTGAAAGACATTCTGCCCATGGCGGCCGGAGGTGCACCCATGCCTCCCATGAGAGAAGCAAAACTCATGCCTCCCATGCTGGCCATAGCGTCAGGGGGTGCTCCAAAACCAGGCATGCCTCCCATTCACTAGTAGAAAAAGGGTCAAACGTGAAGCACATTAGTGCCGGTTTGTATTTGAGCCGATACTAATGGTACCATTAGTGCCGGTTCGAACAGATTTGCATTAATGCCGGTTCGTGTTGAACCTTTAGTACCGGTTCGTGGCACGAACCGGTACTACAGGGGTGGTGGCAGGCTGGCGTCAGGCCGGGGCCCCACGATCACCTTTAGTACCGGTTCGTGGCACGAACCGGTACTAAAGGTCTAACCACGAACCGGTACTAAAGGGGTCTGACCTATAGTACCGGTTTGTGACACAAACCGGCACTATAGGGCAATTTTCAAACTCTACCCCCCCTGGATCGCCTTTTCAGTTTAAAAAAATAAACGAAAATGATGGAAATGTCAAAAAATAAAAGAAAATAAGTTTCTAATGTGATATGTGGTCTAGTTGTTGGGAAAATTTGCAAATGTGAATTTTGACTTTATTTGCAAAATCTCTCTGAAATTTGTAAAAATGGGCATAACTTTTGCATACTAAGTCGGATGAAAAAGTTTTTTATATGAAAAATCATCTACTCGAAAAGTTACATCCAAATTTAACGGGGGAACCCCGTTAAACATTTTTAAAATCCTCAAAAACCTAATAGAAAAAAAGTTACGGGGCTTTTAAGATCTAGAGTGGAAAAAATTGAAAAATATTCAAACAGTGGGCAAACTGTGGTCAAACAATGGTCAAACTAATTATTCTAGAATATTAGTGTTACTAAATAATTATTTTAGTTATTTCAATTTTGGTCAAATCTGGTCAAACTATGGTCAAACTGTAGTCAAACAATGGTCAAACTAATTATTCAAGAAATATTAGTGTTACTAAATAATTATTGTTTTTTAAAACAATAGTTTCAAACTCAAACAGTGAAATGTGTCACTTCATGCTCAAGCAAAATTCCTGAAGGTTAATAGGATTGACATCTTACTATTGTCAGGAAAACAACAAGTGCAGACTTGGAGCGAGGGAGAATAGAACCCGGAAGTTAAGCGTGCTCGGGCTGGAGTAGTGAGAGGGATGGGTGACCGGTCGGGAAGTTAGATGATTTGGAATGAGTGATCCACACTTGAGCAGTTAAGAGAGGTGATTAGAGACTAAATCTTCAAATAATTCAGAAAAATTAAAAAAATAAATTTTTTTCCAAAATTTTCAGAAAATTTTTTTAAAAAAAACCTTTAGTACCGGTAACACCAACCGGTACTAAAGGTCCCCCGTATCAGGGCGCGAGCTCACGCCACGTGGTGGCACTTTAGTGCCGGTTCGTGCTGAACCGGTACTAAAGGGGGGGGGGGCTTTAGTGCCGAAATAATAGTGCCGGTTCCATAACTGGCACTAAAGGTCCTTACGAACCGGTGCTATTGCCCGGTTTTCTACTAGTGATTGCACTTAAACCGCCCACGGTACCTCCCAAGAGGCCGCGCGCGAGGCCGCTGCTCGGAGGAGCTCCGACGGAGGCGAGGCCAACGCCACCCAGGCTAGGGTTTGTGGCGGCAGGGGCGGGGGGGGGGGGGGGGGGGGGGGGTCGCGGCTATAAAACGGGATGCCGGCGCGTGCGTCCATGGGTGCGGGCGCGCGGGGCTTTGGAGGGGCAGAAGAAAAGCGCAGCGCGAGTCTTGAGTGTGCCGCGCGCGGAAGCGAGCACCGCAAATACACCACGCGAGGTACCGTTTCCTATCACGCGCCCAACTAGTTATATCACGCGCGCGGTTATTGCACGCCCGCTGGAGCCATCCGCCGGGTTGCGCGCGCGCTAAAATGGGTATATTTACAGCGCGGTGCCTGTTTAGCGCGCCTATTGAAAATGCTCTAAACACAGATGCCCCTGTGCTGTGCTAGGACCTTTGGATGAGTTCGTTGGGCTGGCGGTGGACCTCGGCCCTATATATCCCTTCCAAGAAAACAGTAGCCCTCCTTTTGTATATATAATATGGACTTGTATATACGTCATCAGAGGCACAAATAAACAAAGGAAATTGTAGGATTTGGTATAAAAAAAGGGAAAGGCTTAGTTATGTGACAGTTCAAAGCTTTCATATTTGTATTCATCTTCTAGGATTCCATATTTAAATTCTTCTAGGGTTTTATATTCATATTCGTTCTCTCGGGTCCTATATTGTTTTCTGAGTCTTCCGCTCGAGTTTTTCTAGGGTCCTATATCTAAATTTAACAATTCCTGAACTTTTTTTATCTTTTCTGTATCAGGGATCGTCAAAATAAGCAAAAATAATATTTCTATATAAAAATACGTATTTCTACGTCCAAACAAGCTTATGCATCATCAGACGTACAGAGAAACAAAGAAAATTGTAGGATTTGGCAAAATGAGAAAGGCTCAATTATGTGACAGTTCAAAGCTTTCATATTCGTATTCGTCTTCTAGGATTCCATATTTAGATTCTTCTAGGGTTTTATATTCATATTCGTCCTCTTGGGTCATGTATTCGTCTTTTAGGGTCTCATATTCCTTTTCAAGTCTAACGCTCGAGTTCTTCTTCTAGGGTCCTATATCTAAATTTAACAATTCTTGAACCCTTTCTATCTTTTCTGTATCGGGGATCGTCAAAATAAGCAAAAATAGTATTTCTACGTAAAACACCCATAAGGAGGATTTCAATCGAAATCCCAAAACAGGATATTAGTTCTTTCAACAGGAACTTAGTTCTTTCTCTTGTTCTTGATGATATTGTAATGAAATGACAACCTATTTCTTTGCTTTTTCGCCAACAAATCTGAATTATCATGAAAAATGGAAGGATAGATAAAATTCCAATGGCCATTGGACATGATTCGATCCTAAGTAAATCGACAGAGGAACTACAAACCTATGCACAGGATCAGAAGAGAAGATCCATGAGAAGACCACATTTGAGAGAGCATGAGAAGATCCTTCAGAAGACCACATTTCAAGAATTTCCTCAATACTTCATGACCAGTTCAATGCAAGAATCTGCCGACAAATAGAACACAAGTATGGCAGGAACAACACAATTACACACGATATTAAGGGTTCACTTATTAATCATCCAACCTCCAAAGCCACTCACATCATTAAGTTTGTAAGCACAACCAATCATAACAGAGATAGAAAGACGACCAAAACAGAAACTGAAAACACCATTGAGTACACCGACGAGACAGAAGCAGCGCCATGAGCAGGCACTTACTGGCCACCACGCAGGCGGAGCACCAGGTGAAGGGTAGACTCCTTCTGGATGTTGTAGTCTGCCAGGGTGCGGCCATCCTCAAGCTGCTTGCCGGCAAAGATCAGACGCTGCTGGTCCGGGGGAATGCCCTCCTTGTCCTGGATCTTCGCCTTCACATTGTCAATGGTGTCCGAGGACTCCACCTCCAGGGTGATGGTCTTGCCGGTGAGCGTCTTGACGAAAATCTGCATGCCTCCACGAAGCCTGAGCACCAGGTGGAGGGTGGACTCCTTCTGGATGTTATAGTCTGCCAGGGTGCGGCCATCCTCAAGCTGCTTGCCGGCGAAGATGAGGCGCTGCTGGTCCGGAGGGATGCCCTCCTTATCCTGGATCTTTGCCTTCACATTGTCGATGGTGTCCGAGGACTCCACCTCCAAGGTGATGGTCTTGCCGGTGAGGGTCTTGACGAAAATCTGCATGCCTCCACGGAGCCTGAGCACCAGGTGGAGGGTAGACTCTTTCTGGATGTTATAGTCAGCCAGGGTGCGGCCATCCTCCAGCTGCTTGCCGGCAAAGATGAGGCGCTGCTGGTCCGGGGGGATGCCCTCCTTGTCCTGGATCTTGGCCTTCACATTGTCGATGGTGTCCGAGGACTCCACCTCCAGCGTGATGGTCTTGCCAGTGAGGGTCTTGACAAAGATCTGCATGCCTCCACGGAGGCGGAGCACCAGGTGGAGGGTGGACTCCTTCTGGATGTTGTAGTCAGCCAGGGTGCGGCCATCCTCGAGCTGCTTGCCGGCAAAGATGAGGCGCTGCTGGTCCGGGGGGATTCCCTCCTTGTCCTGGATCTTGGCCTTGACATTGTCGATCGTGTCAGACGACTCGACCTCAAGGGTGATGGTCTTGCCGGTGAGGGTCTTCACGAAGATCTGCATCTGTAAATACAAAGTAAAGTAAACCCAGAGTAAGGAGCAGTTAAAAGGAAACATGAGGACATTAACAAAACAAGTACAGAGAGAGATGAAATCCTAGCTACAAATCAACAAACATCTCAATATAAAGTTGAACAAACAGACTACACTAGCAAAAATCCGATGTATCAGTACAATCTTTCTTAGCCTGGTGAGAAGGACGATTAATCTAAATTCTAGCAGATCTATGCTCAAGTTGGGCACAACACTCTAGAAAAGTGTAGATGAATCAACAATAACACTATCACGAATTTCAGAGTAGAACCGACAGGCAACTACGAGGCTGAACAATGAATAAGCTGGTAAACAAATCCAGAACCGCCTGGTGAGAAGGACGATTAATCTAAATTCTAGCAGATCTATGCTCAAGTTGGGCACAACAATCTAGAAAAGTGTAGATGAATCAACAATAACACTATCACGAATTTCAGAGTAGAACCGACAGGCAACTACGAGGCTGAACAATGAATAAGCTGGTAAACAAATCCAGAACCAACAACCCACAAGAACCCAGCATAAACTTCGCAACAATCATACGGAACCAACCGGCTACACAAGCCTAGATGGACCGAACCAACGACGGTCGGCAGATCTACTGGATAATCCATACATAATCGCGGTGGGGATTTAACAACAGCCGAGCAGAATCACCTTAGTTCTACAAGAACACGACACGCAAACTTGGCAACAAACGAGCGGAATCAACCGCAGCTACACACATCTAGACGGACCGAATCAACAACAACCGGCGTATCTACTCGATGGTCGATGCATGATCGAATCGACAGCAATCGACCAACAGATAATAGGTCTCCAGCCCGCAGATTTACCCAATACTAGAACATAGAGCGAGCGGAATCGAAAGGCGGAGGGATCGGAAACTCGCTTACCTTGAAGGAGCGTGAGAGGGCCTTGTCTTTCGATCGGTCGAGGATTTTCTCGGTGAGATCGCGGAGAGGGGATTGGATTTGTTTGGTGGACGGGAGAGGAGAGGGGGGCGGGGATTTTGTAGTCGGGGAGGGGGACGCCGGGTCAGACGGGAAGGGAGGAAGAGTCCCGCAAGGCTACGGCACCGGTGACGTGTGGCGTGGGAACAACCAACCGATAAGATTTTTTTTCCCCTCTGCTATATATTATCTCGCTTTGTTTTTATTTTTCAAAAACTAGTCAATAAGTACGTGCAATGCATGTTAATTTGAAAATATATTAAGTACATGCAGCTATTAAGTAGGATATTTTTTGCATGTTATTATGTAATTAGCACTATTTTTGGCATGAAATTAACTGCACGCTAAATGTGTTGAGCACTCGACATTGAAGCAGTTTAGGTCGTTGGATTAATATGATTTGATGATTGAGATTAAGTAGATATGCCCGTTTGGGTCTTTTTATATTGGTATAGATGCTAAACATACGGGCACCTACAGGCCCTTACGGGGACCAAACTAAACACTGCCCCCCCCCCCCCCCCCCCCCCCCACCCGCCCCTGATTTTTCAGGGGGTTGAGCCTGCTTTGGCAACTAAAATTTAATCATAAACTTCTATGTCACATTATTTTCAAGTCAATCTGTAAAAGCCTGTATAATCCTGTACGTGTAACATTACTGTTTCTTTACCTATCAAGCAAACCGATAGCTTGTTTCATGGTATACATCATCTACAGCCGCGGACAACATTCCAACCCCTCAAACACCCGGACGTTCGTCAGCACGGACCAATCATGCCTTAAATTTTTCTTTCCACACCCGCATATCTCATATCTCGCACCCTATATGCATACTACACATGTAGCATAAGAGCTGCTCTACGTGATCAAACAACGCACAACAAAATCGGCATCAAACGGACAACTAAATGCACATAAATGAACTATACATCATCTAAAAAACATCGGAGTTCATCGCCAGACAAGTTCTTAACTTCAACAACTAAAAAAACGACAATAAACATAGGAGCATGAGCGTCTTCATCACTTCCTCGTTGGGCCTTTCCCCTTCCGGTCGCCGGCATAGTTGTAGGCGTCCGCGACTGGTGGAGGATCTTGGTCGTTGGGGGAGGAGGTGGAGTTGTAATCGTCGTCGTCGCCGGAATCGAAGAGGACGCTCAACCCCTTCATTTGGAGGACGACCTGGTCCCGCTACCGCTTCAACTTGGCGAGTCGAGCCACCTCCTTCGCCTCACGCTTCGACTCCTCTGTGGCAAGCCAAAGCAATATTGTGTTCTTCCGCCATAGGCGGCGAGTGTTCGTCTCCACCATTGTGAGCGACCGGCGGTAGACCCAAGCAAGGAGCCGTTCATCCTCATCAGGCTCCGCTGACATCCCACGGCGGTGGCGCATGATACATTCATTTTGCATCATGCTTTTATATTGATATTTATTGCATTATGGGTTGTTATTATACATTATAGCATAATATTTATGCATTTTTCTCTCTTATTTCACAAGGTTTATATGAAGAGGGAGAATGCCGGCAGCTGGAATTCTGGACTGGAAAATGAACAAATCTGAGAGGCATATTTTGCACAACTCCAAAAGTCCTAAAAATTTACAGAGAATTATTTTGTAATATATAAAAAACATTGGGTGAAGAAAGTACCAGAGGGACCCCACCAGGAAGCCACAAGGGTGGGGGCGCGCCCTACCCCCCTAGGTGTGCCCCTTGCCTTGTGGGCCCCCTAGCAGGCCTCCGGTCCTCATCTCCATCAACATCTTCACCAGCACCATCTCCTCTCAAACCCTAGTTCATCTCTCGTATCTGATATTTGTCTCCAAATCTCAGATTGGTACTTGTGGGTTGCTAGTCGTGTTGACTACTTCTTGTAGTTGATGCTAGTTGGATTATTGGTGGAAGATCATATGTTCAGATCCTTAATGATAATTAATACTTCTTTTATTATAAACATGAATATGCTTTGTGAGTAGTTACGTTTATTCCTGAGGACATGGGAGAAGTCTTGTTATAAGTAATCATGTGAATTGGGTATTCGTTTAGTATTTTGATGAGATGTATGTTGTCTATCCTCTAGTGGTGTTATGTGAACGTCGACTACATGACACTTCACCATTGTTTGGACCTAGGAGAAGGCATTGGAAAATAATAAGTAGATGATGGGTTTCTAGAGTGACAGAAGCTTAAACCCTAGTTTATGCGTTGTTTCGTAAGGGGCTGATTTGGACCCACATGTTTCATGCTATGGTTAGATTTATCTTAATTCTTATTTCGTAATTGCGAATGCTTGCGAGAGGGGTTAATCATAACCGGGAGGCTTGTCCAAGTAAGGACAACACCCAAGCACCGGTCCACCCACATACCAAATTATCAAAATAACGAACGCGAATCATATGAGCATGATGAAAACTAACTTGACGGTAATTCCCATGTGTCATCGGGAGTGCTTTGCTTTATATAAGAGTTCATCGAGGCTTCTCCTTTGCTACAAAAAGGATTGGCCCACCTTGTTGCACTTTAGTTACTCTTGTTACTTGTTACCCGTTACGAATTATCTTATGACAAAACTATCTATTACCGATAATTTTAGTACTTGCAGAGAATACTTACTAAAAACCGCTTGTCATATCCTTCTGCTCCTCGTTGGGTTCAACACTCTTACTTATCGAAAGGACTACGATAGATCCCCTATAATTGTGGGTCATCAAGACTCTTTTCTGGCGCCATTGCCGGGGAGTGAAGCACCTTTGATGAGTGGAATTTGGTAAGGAAACATTTATATTACATGCTGAAATTTACTGTCACTTGTCGCTATGGAAAACAATCCTTTGAGGGGTTTGTTCGGGGTATCTTCACCCCGCCCAGAATAATAAAGATTTGCTCCTCAATCTACTGCACCTACTGAAAATATTTATTATAAAATTCCTCCGGGTATGATAGAGAAACTGCTGGCTAATCCTTATGCAGGAGATGGAACATTACATCCTGATATGCATCTAATCTATGTAGATGGAGTTTGTGGATTATTTAAGCTTGCAGGTTTGCCCGAGGATGTTGTCAAGAAGAAGGTCTTCCCTTTATCTTTGAAGGAAAAGGCATTGACTTGGTATATGCTATGTGATCATATTGGATCTTGGAACTTCAACCGATTGAAATTGGAATTTCATCGGAAGTTTTATCCTATGCATCTGGTTCGTTGTGATCGGAATTATATATACATATAATTTTTGGACTCGTGAAGGAGAAAGTATCGCTTACAAGGTTGTCAGAATCGCGATTCTGTTATACGATTCTACGACTTTATGATCCAAACTAACCCCTCTGATTCTACGATTTTAGTTCATAGAATCTACGTTTTTACGATCCTGATAGTGAAGATTCTACGATTTGCAATCCTACCATCAGAACTCCGATCCGATTCAAAATCACGATTCTGACAACCTTGATCGCTTAAGCTTGGGGGAGGATTAAGTCAATGTTATATTCATGCCCCAATCATGAGCTCTCAAGAGAAATTATTATTCAGAATTTTTATGCTCGACTTTCTCGTAATGATCGATCCATGCTCAATACTTCTTGCACTAGTTCTTTTATGAAGAAGACTATTGAATTCAAATGAGAGTTATTGGAAAGAATTAAACGCAACTCTGAAGATTGGGAACTCGGCGAAGGTAATGAGTCAGGTATATATAAACCTTAAGTTTGATAGAACTTTAAATAATCATGACGATATCCAGGCAATGATCATTATATAGGCATCACGTCCAAGATTAGTAGACCGACTCCTGCCTGCATCTACTACTATTACTCCACACATCGACCACTATCCAACATGCATCTAGTGTATTAAGTTCATGGAGAAACGGAGTAATGCAATAAAAAGATGACATGATGTAGACAAGATCTATTCATGTTGGAATAGACCCCATATTGTTATCCTTAATAGCAACGATACATACGTGTCATTTCCCTTTCTGTCACTGGGATTTAGCACCATAAGATCAAACCCATCACAAAGCACATCTTCCCATGGCAAGAAAAATTGATCTAGTCGGCCTAACTAAACCAAAGATTCAAAGAAGAAATACGAGGCTATAAGTAATCATGAATATAAGAGATCAAAAGACTCAAATAACTTTCATGGATAAAAACATAGATCTAATCATAAACTTAAAGTTCATCGGATCCCAACAAACACACCGCAAAAAGAGTTACATCATATGGATCTCCAAGAGACCATTGTATTGAGAATCAAGAGAGAGAGAGAGAGAGGAAGCCATCTAGCTACTAACTACGACCCCGTAGGTCTACACTAAACTACTCACGCATCATCGGAGAGGTACCAATGAGGATGATGAATGCCGGTGTCCTGGACTAGGGGGTACTCACCACGTCGTCTCCCGACCAGCTGGATTGGGCCGAGGACCCCCCATGGCGGTTCACTCATGGGCCACTTCGGGCAGCCCATGCCGCATACAAGGAAGATCCCACGAGACTTGGCGCACAAGACGAGGACTCTCCTAAACCCTAGGCCTCTGGCATGTTATATAAACCGAGGCCAGGCTAGTCAATAGACAATCGCATATTCATTACTACAATCTCGTGGTAGATACATGTACTCTGTACTACACCCCATATGAATACAATCAAAAGAAGGACGTAGGGTTTTACCTCCATCAAGAGGGCCCGAACCTGGGTAAAATCCTGTGTCCATGTTACCATCGCTCCAAGACGCCTAGCTTAGGACCCCTACTACAGATGCCGGATATTGAACCGACATTGTTGCTTTCATTGACAGCCTACTGGGTGATCGTCACGGATTGATGGGATGATCAGGTGATATTTTTTCTGTTAGATCTATTCGATATAAACTGTCCTTTTAAGATTACGGCTGCTGCCTTGAACTATACTATTCGCAGTCAAATCGAGACCAGAAAAAGTGTCTGGCGACTGGCCGTACACCAGGTCCGGCCTCCACTGGGACTCTCATGCGCTGTAGCCGAGCAGCCATCAAGCGGCGCCCCGGCCATAGAATGATACGTCTCCGTCGTATCTACAATTTTTGATGTTCCATGCCAATATTATACAACTTTCATATACTTTTGGCAACTTTTTATACTATTTTTGGGGACTAACATATTGATCCAGTGCCCAGTGCCAGTTCCTGTTTGTTGCATGCTTTTTGTTTCGCAGTAAATCCATATCAAATGGAGTCCAAATGAGATAAAAACTAACGGAGACTTTTTTGGAATATATGTGATTTTTGGGAAGAAAAATCAACGCGAGACGATGCCTGAGGGGGCCACGAGGTAGGGGGCGCGCCCGAGGGGGTCAGGCACGTCTGTAACGCCCCACATGTAACCTTCCCCAATTGTACTTCGACTCATGCCGTTTCCGGCATTAAGTTATATTTAATTCTCGGGTTCGGGTTTTTGCCTCCGTGTGTTGTTTTCGTTTTTCGTTCATCTCATATCATGTCGTCACGTGCATTGCATTCGCATACATGTTCATCTCATGCATTCGAGCATTTTCCCCGTTGTCCGTTTTGCATTCCGGCGCTTCGTTCTCCTCCGGTGGCCATTTCTAGCTTTCTTTCGTGTGTGGGGATTAAACATTTCCGGGTTGGACCGAGACTTGCCATGCGGCCTTGGTTTACTACCGGTAGACCGCCTGTCAAGTTTCGGGTCATTTGGACTTCGTTTGATACACCAACGGTTAACCGAGGGACCGTAAAGGCCTCGTGTGTGTGCAGCCCAACACCCATCCATTTTGGCCCAAAAACCCACCAAACTCAGCTCCATCGTCTCGGTCGTTCGATCACGATCGTGTGGGCAAAAACCGCACCTCATTTGGACTCTCCTAGCTCCCTCTATGCCTATATATACCCCCCCCCCCCGTTTTCGGATCTCTTCCTCCCCCCGAAACCCTAAATTCTCCTCCGACGCGCCGGACGTGTCCGGTCCGCGTCGGACGTCTCGCCGCCACCAACCGCCGTCCGCCACGTGGCCTCCCGCCGGCACAGCCCGCGCGGGCCCGCCAGGCCCGAGGCCGGCCCCCGCCGCCGCCTACCCGGGCCGCGCCCCGCGCCTCCACCCGCCGCCGCCTCCTTGGGCTCCGGTGGCCGGAGCCACCGCGCGCCGCCGCCGGCCGCCGCGGGCCGCACCTCGCCGGTGCCCCGCGTCTCAACTCCGGCCGCCGCGGGCCGCGGCTCCCCTCGCCGTCCGGCCGCACCTCGTCGCCGGCCTCGCCCGGTCCGGCCGGAGCTCCCCGGCCCTCCCCCGGGGCTCCCCTCGCCGCCCCGGCCGCCCTCATCGCCGGATCCGGCGGGATCCACCGCCGCGCCATTGCCGGCTTCTTCGAGCTACAGTACCGGAGTGCCTCGGAATCCGCGCTGGATCTGGATCTGAGGGAGACCCTCGGTTGACTTTTTCATCTCCTAACCCTAGTTTTTCTTGCTACTTTGACCGCTCATATCTCCTCATCCATAGCTCCGTTTTGGGCGTATGATATGTCAAATTCTTCGTCTCGATGAGTACATCATTTCATTCCATTGCATCATTTGCATTTGAGGTCATCTTGGTGCCCAAAATGCTGTTGGAAGGAGGCATGTTGAGTTAAATTGCAGATCCGTTAGTCCAACATACACTTTTGTCATTTTTGCCATATTTAATCCGTGCATGATATGCCTGTGCCCCTTTGGGATGAATTGTTAAGCATGTTGTCTTCTTTCTAGTGGTGCCTTCCATGTATTTTTAGGATGTGTGTGTTGTCTTGTGCAAGCTTGCGAAGAGGGCTACCTGAGATTACAGATTTCAGGGACTTGGTGATTTTCACTAAGTCTGAGCCGTTTTAGTTCTCGATGCTATATGTCCGGCTTGTTTCCTAGCGATCCGTGCCTCTTTTGAGGATGATCAGTAAGAGTGATTTGTTATGCTTGTTGTGCTTAATCCATCCATGTATTTACTTGTTATGTTAGAGCACTCTAGGTTGACTCAATCGAGCTCAACTTTTGGATAGTTGCTGTTTTGGGCAGATCGTTAACTCTTTTGCGATTTTGCCGGAGCGATTGCTAGTGATCCATGCATGCTATGCCATTGTTCTTGCCATTTCTAGCTAGCATTTTGTGCCTTATTTATGGATATATGCTTACCTTGCCATGACTTGCACCGTAGTGAGAGCATCGAGCTTGTTTATATGCCTCCGTGAGTTATTATTTCAGCATGTCCCAGTTTTCACTAAGTCTGAAAACTGATTGTGTTTCATCGATGTTCGTGTGCTCGGTAGAGTATTTTGTGAACCCTTTTGGCCCCAGGGCATTTTGGGTGTTTTGTTAAGCTTGTTGTGTAGCTCCATGCCATGCTCTTACTTGCCATGTTCAGGTTTTCCTTCATGTTGTTTTGCTGCTCCGAAGAGAGCATCGTGGTCTGAAATTTCAGACTAGCGTTAATTTCGCTAAGTCTGAAATCTGTTTTGCTTATTCAGTTTTGCCATGCTTGTTTGAAGCCCTTAATGGATATATTTGCCTATGCCTCAGTCATGATGATTTGTTAATCTTGAGGAGTACATCACTGCCATGCAATTTGTTTTCATGTTGGGTGGCTGTAGCATGTTCATTTTGTTGCATTTAGGAGCCTACTTGCTGTAAATCGCAGATCGGTTCGTTTAGTAAAACGCTTGCCATTTCTAAACCGTAGCTCCGATTGCCATGATCTTTATATCGTTTTCAGGGGATTTCTTCCCCTCTATCCAGTGGCACACTTGGATTTCCAAGTTGAGGCCAGGTTCATGCATTTCCTGTTACATGTTGCATTCTTGCATCCCGCATCGCATCCCGCATAGCATATCATCTTTGCATCGTATTGGTTGCCTTTGCACGTGGTTGATTGTATCCTTGTTGCTTGTTTGTGTTGTTGGGTAGAGCCGGGAGACGAGTTCGCTAACGAGGAGCCCGTTGAGTTTGCTTTTGAGGATCCAGTCAATTCTGACAGCTGTGCAGGCAAGATGATCACATCCTTGAAATCACTACTATCTTTGCTATGCTAGTTTGCTCGCTCTTTTGCTTTGCCAATGCTACGATGCCTACCACTTGCTTGTCAGCCTCCCAATTGCCATGATTGAGCCTCTAACCCACCTTTGTCCTAGCAAACCATTGATTGGCTATGTTACCGCTTTGCTCAAGCCCCTTCTTATAGCGTTGCTAGTTGCAGGTGAAGATTGGAGCCGTTCCTTGTTGGAACCTTTATTTACTTGTTGGGATATCATTATATTGCTATGTTATCTTTACTCTTCTATATACTTGGTAAAGGGTGGAAGGCTCGGCCTCTCGCCTAGTGTTTTGTTCCACTCTTGCCGCCCTAGTTTCCGTCATATCGGTGTTATGTTCCCGGATTGTTGCGTCCCTTACGCGGTTGGGCTATAATGGGAACCCCTTGATAGTTCGCCTTGATTAAAGCTTTTCCAGCAATGCCCAACATTGGTTTTACCATTTGCCACCTACCCTTTTCTTTCCCTTGGGTTTCCGGAGCCCGAGGGTCATCTTATTTTAACCCCCCCGGGCCAGTGCTCCTCTAAGTGTTGGTCCAACTGTCAGCTGCCGGTGGCCACCAGGGGCAACTCTGGGCTGGCCTACCCGTACCTAGGACAATCTGAGTGTGCCTTGAGAAAGAGATATGTGCATCTCCTATCGGGATTTGTCGGCGCATTCGGGCGGTGTTGCTGGACTAGTTTTGACCTGTCGAATCATCTTGTTGTACCGGGATACCGAGTCTGATCGGTGGGTCCTGGGTGGAGGTCTATTCCTTCGTTGACCGTGAGAGCTTGTTATGGGCTAAGTTGGGACCCCCCTGCAGGGATTGATCTTTCAAAAGCCGTGCCCGCGGTTATGGGCAGATGGGAATTTGTTAATGTCCGGTTGTAGATAACTTGAACTTGATTAATTAAAATGAATCAACTGCGTGTGTTGCCGTGATGGCCTCTTCTCGGCAGGGTCCGGGAAGTGGACACGGCATTGGAGTTATGTTTGCGTAGTCCGCTCTATTTAGTTTTCCGCTCGTGCCTTGCCTTCTCTTCTCGCTCTCTTTTGCGAATAAGTTAGCCACCATATATGCTAGTCGCTTGCTGCAGCTCCACTCACATTGACCCTTCCTTACCTTTTAGCTTAAATAGTCTTAATCGCGAGGGTGCGAGATTGCTGAGTCCTTGTGGCTCACAGATTACTATTACACCAGATGCAGGGACCGATGATACTCCTCCGGATGGCGCGTTCGAGCTGAAGTGGGAGTACGATGAGGACTCTCAGCGATACTATGCTTCTTTTCCTGATGATCAGTAGTGGTGCCTGCTCGGGGTTCGATTCAGGGATTAGTCGCATGTGGGGAGTCTTTTCTATTTTGGCGCCGTAGTCGGGCCATGAGTGTTTGTATGATGAATGCTATTTATGTACCTTGATGTGACGTGGCGAGTGTAAGCCAACTATTATTATTATAC
This sequence comes from Triticum monococcum, assembly GCA_034509565.1. Classification (NCBI taxonomy): domain Eukaryota; kingdom Viridiplantae; phylum Streptophyta; class Magnoliopsida; order Poales; family Poaceae; genus Triticum; species Triticum monococcum. Next base: position 56,389,067 of record CM067846.1, on the reverse strand, counting down.
CCCTTTATATTTATATGTACATGGGTTGTGTGAAGATTGCCTCACTTGCGACTTATGCCTTCAATGCGATTATGCCTCTAAGTCGTGCCTCGACACGTGGGAGATATAGTCGCATCGAGGGTGTTACAACATCCTAGGCCCTCATGGCCACCCCGTAAGGCAGTTGATGCCCTTCTTTCTTCGCAAGAAATCTAATATCCGTATAGAGATCGTGTTAAAATTTCAGCCCAATCGGAGTTATGGATCTCCGGGAATATAAGAAACAGTGAAATGGTAGAAGAGACAGATCCAATCTCGGGGGGGGGGGGGGGGGGGCTCTCGCCCCTCCGCCGCCATGGAGGCCATGGACCAGAGGGGAAAACCTTCTCCCATCTAGGGAGAAGGTCAAGGAAGAAGAAGAAGAAGAAGAAGAAGAAGGGGGGCTCTCTCCCCCTCTCTCCCGGTGGCGCCGGAACGCCGCCGGGGGCCATCATCATCACCGCAATCTACACCAACACCTCTGCCATCTTCACCAACATCTCCATCACCTTCCCCCCTCTATCTACAGCGGTCCACTCTCCCGCAACCCCATGTACCCTCTACTTGAACATGGTGCTTTATGCTTCATATTATTATCCAATGATGTGTTGCCATCCTATGATGTCTGAGTAGATTTTGGTTGTCCTATCGGTGGTTGATGAATTGCTATGATTGGTTTAATTTGCTTGTGGTTATGTTGCTGTCCTTTGGTTCCCATCATCTGAGCGCGCACGTGGGTCACACCATAGGGTTAGTTGTATGTTGATAGGACTATGTATTGGAGGGCAAGAGTGACAGAAGCTTCAGCCTAGCATAGAAATTGATGCATACGGGATTGAAGGGGGACCAATATATCTTAATGCTATGGTTGGGTTTTACCTTAATGAACGTTAGTAGTTGCGGATGCTTACTAATAGTTCCAATCATAAGTGCAGAGAATTCCAAGTCAGGGATGACATGCTAGCAGTGGTCTCTCCCACATAAAACTTGATATCGGCCTAGTAAAGTAGTCAATTGCTTAGGGACAATTTCACAACTCCTACCACCACTTTTCCACACTTGCTATACTAACGTTATTGCTTCTTTACCTAATCAGCCCCTACTTTTTATTTACGTGCACTTTATATTCTTGCAAACCTATCAAAAAACACCTAAAAAGCACTTCTAGTTCCATACTTGTTCTAGGTAAAGCAAACGTTAAGCGTGCGTAGAGCTGTATCGGTGGTCAATAGAACTTGAGGGGATATTTGTTCTGCCTTTAGCTCCTCGTTGGGTTCGACACTCTTACTTATCGAAAGAGGCTACAATTGATCCCCTATACTTGTGGGTTATCAAGACCTTTTTCTAGCGCTGTTGCCGGGGAGCAATAGCGTGGGGTGAATATTCTCATGTGTGCTTGTTTGCTTTATCACTAAGTTATTTTTATTTGCTGTTCTATGTTGTTTTCTATCTTTAGTTATGGGTAGGAAACGCAAAATACCAAAAAATGGTTATACCTACTACACCAATGGTTGAAGAACCATTCAAAATCTATCACACTCCTAAAGCTTTTCACTTGGATCATCTTCGATCCCTTTGTGCTCGTGCTAAAACCCCAACTAGCTTAGTTGAGGGAAAATCTTTAGATGAGCATGCTTGTTACGTGCAACACCGCTTATCTCAAAAAGGGGAACTTTTACTGGACCAAATTCATCGTTTGCAGTGCTATGCTTGGAATTTATGTGAAATTTATGATGTTACTTGTTGTTCTGAAAACCCTAAGAAACACCTTCCCTACCAATGTGAGTTTAGCGATAATGGAATCGTATCTTCATATGCTAAGGGTGTTTATAATTACTATGATGTTCAACAAATTGAAGAATTTGTTGTTTTTAAGGGTGCTTATGAAATTGCTTCTTTGATTGAAAAGTATGATGCTACTCTTTACAAATTTGAAAATTTTGCCATACTTAAATATTGTTATGATAATTATGCTTCTAACACCTATGTTAAACCATATATTGAGGACTCCTCCACTGTCCAAGAAGAGACTAATATTTTGTAGGAGTCTATGGAAGAAGAAATTAATGACATTGTGAGCTCATTGGACGAAAAAGATGAGGAGAGCGAAGAACAAAAGGAGGAAGAGCGGATTGATCACCCATGCCCACCTTCTAATGAGAGTACCTCTTGAACTCATACATTGTTTAATTTCCCTTCGTGCTTACCGAAGGATGATTGCTATGATGATTGTTATGATCCCGTTGATTCTCTTGAAATATCCCTTTTTGATGATGCTTGCTATGCTTGTGGCCAAGATGTCAATATGAATTATGCTTATGGAGATGAACTTGCTATAGTTCCTTATGTTAAACATGAAATTGTTGCTATTGCACCCACGCATGATAGTCCTATTATCTTTTTGAATTCTCCCAACTACACTATATCGGAGAAGTTTACACTCATTAAGGATTATATTGATGGGTTGCCTTTTACCGTTGCACATGATAATTTTGATGACTATAATATGCATGTGCTTGCTGCTCCTACTTGCAATTATTATGAGAGAGGAACTACATCTCCGCCTCTTTATGTTTCCAATATGATAAAATTGCAAGAAACTGTAAATGCTATGCATTGGCCTTTACTTTGTGTGCATGAATTGTTCTTTTATGACATGCCGATGCATATGTAGAGAGTTAGACTTCGTCATTACATGATATATGTTACTTTGTGCTCACTACTAAATTACAAATCATTGTTAATTAAAATTGGCTTTGATATACCTTGGGATCCGGGTGGATCCATTACTTGAGCACTATATGCCTAGCTTAATGGCTTTAAAGAAAGCGCTGCTAGGGAGATAATCCGGAAGTTTTAGAGAGTCATTTATTTTTTGTGTGTGCTTTTATAAGGTTTAAAAATAAAAATAATGTGCCAAGGTTTGCCTTTAGGATGTTTTAGATTACTTGTTGGTTTGTGCGGTGCAGGACAGAAACTCTAGCTGTAGTGCGCGATTTTACATTTTTTACTGGAACGTCAAATGGTTCTGAAACTTTTTGCAATGTCTTTCTATATAAATTATTTATTTTTCCTAATTTGGGTAGAATTTTTGGAGTACCATAGGTATGGTGAATGTTCTGATTATTACAGACTGTTCTATTTTAGACAGATTCTGTTTTTGATGCATAATTTGCTTGTTTTGATGAAACTATCGATTTATATCAGTGGATTAAGCCATGGAAAAGTTATCACTACAAAAAAAGACACATACATGCCATTTTGGCCCGAACAATTTTTTTCCTGTCATACATATGACACTTCTATGATGATAATTGTGACAAAACCCGGTATCGTCATAGATGTGGGTGGGCTCCTACTTCTATGATAAAAAATCATGACAGAAAATGGGCTTTTCGTCCTGGGCGGGCCGGAGACGCAGCTGCATGACATTATTTGGCTGTCCATGACAGAAAAAACCGTGGTAGAAGCGAGGGGGAGGAAAATTTCGGGGAGTTCCCGGTTACGGTGGGAGGTCGGGGGCCGAGCGATGCGCGTTTCTCTCGTACATGTACGCGTGTGTGTGCGAGGCGTTGGCTCTATTTGAACCCGAGCGAGGCGTTGGGCTCTAATTAACTGAACCCGAGCGATTGCACTGCAGGCTACGCGTTACTGAACCCGAGCGATCGATCGATGGATGTTAACTGAACCCGATCGAGCGATTCCTTCGCTACAGCTGCTAACTGAAACCGATCGATGCTGCCTTTGGGATGAACAGTGAGCGTTGCGGGGGGGGGGGGGGGGGTTGGATGAACAGTGAGCGGTGGCGTTGCCTCTGGATGAACAGGACCCCGTGGTGTGGTGGAGGGCTGGATGAATAGTAGACGGTGGAGGGGTGCCCGTGGAGGGGTGGTTGAATAGGACCCCGTGGTGTGGAGGGCTGGATGAACAGTAGATGGTGGAGGGGTGGTTGAACAATAGCCGATGGAGTAGCGCGTGGTGGAGGCTGGATGAACAGGAGACCGTGGAGGCTGGAGGAGGTCGACGGTGGAGATGAACAGTATCCCGTGGAGTCCCGTTTTGCGGTACGCCACACCCCCCCGATGAACAGGACCCCCGTTTCGACCGTAGGAGGTCCGTTTCGTCCGTTTTGCGGTACGCCACACCCCTCCCGATCAACATGACCCCCATTTCGACCGTAGGAGGTCCATTTCCTCCGTTTTGCGGTACGCCACACCCCTCCCGATCAACAGGACACCCGTTTCGACCGTAGGAGGTCCGTTTCCTCCGTTTTGCGGTACGCCAGACCCCTCCTGATGAACAGGATCCCGTTTCGAACGTGGCCGGTCGAACACAAGGCCGTTTCCTCCGTTTTGCGGTACGCCAGGCCTTGTTTCCATCGCCTGTTCCGTCCAAGCCCTCCCGATGAACACGACCACACATTCCGTTCTGACCCAGCCGGTTGGCTCCCACGCGTTCCGTTGCCTCCCGATGAACACGACGCATTCCGTTGCCTCCCCATGAACACGACGCATTCCGTTGCCTCCCCATGAAGACAACGACGATGCTGTTTCTCTGTTCCGACCCAGCCATGTACACGAGCCCTGGCCGTACGTATGCGCGAGTAGGCGTTTGAGACCCTGCCCGTATGTACGTACGTGACCGTATTTTCTTTCTTGCACCCTGGCCGCTGTACGTACATGTACATGCTACGTGTGCGCCTCTACTACGACACGTACGCGCCTCTACTACGACACGTGCGCGCCTCTACATCGACCAGTATATATGTATGCACACATTCGCGACTAGAATGACAACGCTACGTACGCTTCGACCAGATGGGTCCCGACTGTCAGGCACTTCCTTGCCTGCGAAGATGTAGCTAGTGGGTCCCAGCAGTCAGGGGGGGGGGTGAATCGTTTTGTTTGTTTTTTTTGCCCGGACGCACTTCCTTGCGTGCGAAGATGTAGCTGCTGGGTCCCAGCAGTTAGGGGGGAATCGTTTTTTAGACGCACTTCCTTGCGTGCGAAGATGTAGCTGGTGGGTCCCAACAGTCAGGGGGGCGAATCGTTTTTTCGGACGCACTTCCTTGCGTTCGAAGATGTAGCTGGTGGGTCCCAGCAGTCAGGGGAAACGTTTTTTTCGCGAAATACGGTGGCCCGTTCGGTGGGTCCCCGCTGGCAGGTGGAGGAATAATTATTTTGTGCGTATTAAGGAGGCACTTCCTTGCTGCGGCCGTGGACCCAGCTATCAGTCTCTCCACGTATAGTCCATGTCCGATGGAAGCCATTCCTTGATCACGTTGACCACGCCGCGCCGAGAGCACCAGGGCGGTGGACGACGGTGAGGCCTAGGAAGGGGACGACGCGGATCCGGGGAAGACGCGACAGTGGATGCCCACACGTAGAGGAGTATGAGGGTTCACTCGTTCGGCTACGGTGTGAGGCTGCCGTCGCCGCAGAATAACAGGGGGTGTGGGTGCGTAGAGGGATGGCCTGGCCAGCGGTGGGATTAGTAGGCGGCGGTGAGGCCTCCGCGGCATCACAGCCGACCACGGGCGGCAGGAGCAGGCGACACGACCGGCGCTGCTTTGGGCGGCTGGAGCAAGAAGACCAGAGGATGAAGAAGCACTACGGCCGTTGGATGGACATCGTACGGTCACTAGAGCTAGAATCGTTCATATATTGACTAAAGTTGACAAAGGCCTCCGTCCCAGCCAACTTAGTAGGCCCACAAGTCAGCCTCCCACCAAGGTGGGTTCCAGGTAGCAGGGGGTATTCATTTTTTTGTGCGTAATAAGGAGGCACTTCCGGTGGGTCCGAGCTGACAGCGAGGGGAACGTTTTTTTTGCGAAATATGGTGGCCCATCCTGTGGGTCCCAGCAGTCAGAGGGAAACGTTTTTTTCGCAAAATACTGGTGGCTCGTCCGGTGGGTCCCTACTGTCAGGTGGAGGAATAATTATTTTCTGCGTAATAAGGAGGCACTTCCTTGCGGCTGCCGTGGACCCAGCTGTCAGCCTCTCCACGTACAGTACTCTTCCGATGGAAGTCGGTCGTTGACCACATTGACCATGCCGCGGCCTAGGAAGGGGACGACGCGGAGCCGGGGAAGACGTGGCAGTGGAAGCCCGCGCGGAGAGGAGTACGGGGATTCACCGGTTCAACTGCGGTGTGAGGCTGCCGTCGCCGTAGAATAACAGGGGGTGTGGGTGAGTAGAGGGATGCCCTGGCCAGTGGTGGGAGTAGTAGGGGATGCTGAGGCCTACGCGGTAGCACAACCGGCCACGGGAGGCGGGAGTAGGCGGTCCCACCGGCGCTGCTTTGGTGGCTGGAGCAAGAAGATCAGAGATTGAAGAAACACGACGGCCGTTGGATTGACATCCAACGGTTACGTCTGCTAGAATCATTTGTTGACGTATATAATAACTAAAAAAATCTTGCATACGCGTCAACTAAACAGCCCCACAAGTCAGACCACTCCCTTTTTTTAATAATTTATATATAGCTCATGGCAACTTCTTATGCAATTTATTGCAGTCGTTTTTTTGGTTGGCCAGGGCCAATTTCGCATATTTCTGTGGGTTCCAAACTATTTTTAATACCGAAATGTTGAGCCAGATTTAAAGTACTTTGAAGATATAATTAAATTAGGTTAATGCCCAGTGAAATAGGAATCTAAAAATGTGAAAAAAATTCAGAAATTACAAAGTAATTGCCAATTTGTCATCTGTTTTTATATTTACAACCCATTCCATATTACTTTCAAGATTTGCAGGCGTCTTGAAAGAGTTACAGCCCATCAGGGCGTAGAAAAATAAGTAGGCCTGGATTGGGTATTCTTCAGAAAAAATAAACTGGGCTCATTTTCACAAAGAAAAAAATAGCTGGGCTGGTCACATGGTGAACATAAAATATAAGCCTGGGCGAGACGGGCCACAGCCCAGTTCAAACCCTACTCCGTCTCAACAATACCAAACAAAAAAATACTGCTCGAGTAGCTACATCCCAGGTGTCAGCCAATCTTGTGCTGTTCTCTTGTCTATTGACTATATACGCTCACAATGTCGTGGGTCCCAGATGTCAGGAAAACACTAGGAGGAAGCATTTTATTTTTCCATACGCTGACATGGTGGGCCCCTACTGTCATCCTCTCCACGTACTTCTGCCGATTCCTATTGTTTGTTGACCATGTTGACAACGCGAGAGGGCGGCGCCGCGGCGAGCGCACCAAAGCGCGCGGAGGACGTCAGCGTTAATGATTTTGGAGACGGTGGGGCGGCGATGCGTGCGCTGAGGCGCAGCCAGCCATGGGAGGCGGAAGCAGGCAGCCCCGCCGGCGCTGGGTTGGTTTTGGCGGCTAGAGGAAGACAGGACCGAAGAAACACGACAGAGTGTAAAAGCAGCAGGAGTACTTAACAACCTTAACTGAAACCAGCAGGGGCACTTAACAACCAAAGCTGAAAGCAGTATGAGTAATTATACAGGTTCAACTGTACAAAGCACGCCTCGAACAGTGCTACTTTTCCTACAATTAACCAAGGGTGAGGCCGCCAAGCCCCAGGATAAGGCCCAGGCGCCACCCCGCGCATCCACAACCTTCTGAAAGCGGCTTCATCTCGCAACGTGGTCAATAAACAAGATATTCGCTTTAGAGCAATGGAAAAGCATGAACATAATCTTCTGTCCTATTCCCCAAGATGGACGAGCCTTCATTATTTGAGACCACCCATGAATAAGTATCTTTTCACCTCCAAGGGGAATTGAGTAGGTCGACATAAACATCATGTTGTGACCAAGCGCAAGTCTGACCCGACCATGGTCAGGCATCTATATAGGAATAATAGAACTCGGCAGTTCCTGTTTCAAGAAGATCACAGCTGTAAAACTGTGTATAAGCAATAGTTTATGAACAACATATATAACAGAAAATAGCTCGTACCATAAGTTTCTCGACACAGTTGGACCTATTCAACGAGTGCAGCAGTGGCACACATATCCCACGTGGCCTTCCACCATTGAAACACCCCGCAAGGACCTCAACACGATCAATAAAGTGTAGGAACTTGTGGATGTCGATCCAGTCAACTTCAGTGCCATTAGTAACAGTCGAGTTATTACAGAGTAACAAACGAGCAGACTGCTTAACTCTGAAAAAACCTACACGTGCCACCAATTATAAGAAAATATTAGTTAGAAGTAGCATCTTCGTGAGAGATTCGTTGCTACTTCTAAAGTTAAATTGTGATTAGTTAGACAGAATAGGTGGATTAAGAAGTAATCGAGGCAACAAGCAAGAACGAGATACAAAACTAACATGGATGAACAATGGAACGATATCGGGGTGGAAGATCAAAGTGAAGATGAGACCAGGTTCTGCTATTTCCATCAACATTCGTGCGCCAACTTTCAGTCCGTAACACTTGAGAAAGTTTATCCAAGTTCGGCCATAAAAAAAGCAGCGATCTTGGTTCATGAACCCAACTCGAAACTTATATCCATGGCTTGTCTTCACTGTGACCATTAAACTAGTGTATTCAGTTATGGCAAGGCCGAGCATCTTGAGTACATGTGTTCTGGCAGACCAAATAATACACTGCAGGAAAAATAATATGAGAACACAACATGTTCAAAAAAACCCCACCCTCTCGGATAGAAAAGAGGATTCTAGGAACATACTGTGCCCGTTTCAAAATGATGTGTTAGGATGAGATGGAAAAAGTGTGGCATCTCGCTGAGAGCGCAGAAACCTGTAGGGTACTCGCACTTTGGGCACTGCACATGAAACACACTAGATTCAGTAGGAAGAAAAATGCATCAACGGCGGCGGCTGCCATCCTAGGATTACCTGCGACCAAGGGACTTGGATTTATCGGGGATGGATGAAGAATTTGTACCTGGTTCCCCATGAGAAAACCCTATGCAATCGCCGAGAGGGGGTTTTCTCTGAACAAGCAGACGAGGGAGAAGGGGATTCAGGCCCAGTGAAATATTGCCACTTCGTCCGTCCAGCTTACTGCTAAAGCTGGAAGGGGGGGGGGTTGTGATTTGACGGCTCATTGGGCATTACTGCGGCGCTACGACCGGGGTGTGTCTACCGTGAAGTTGTGCACTCTAATTTGTGCATATGGCACGTGGACCCCGTTGCCAGTTGCCCCACATATCAGCGAAAGGAAGTAGAAAGACAGGAGTAACTAGTTACACATAAATATATTTTTTGATAGAGAGATACTCCCCTCTGTAAAGAAATATACAAATCTTTTATATCACAGGCTCACCTTGCCGCTCTGGAACGCACGCGCATTATGGGGGTTCAGCTTTTTTATGGGGGTTCAGCTGAGAATATAATACTCAGATAGGCTCACGGTTCTGGACTTTGGGCTGCAGGCCGACCCTACATGTTTGGGGGCCCATGTGTTCTACCTCAGCGCTTTTCATATTGCAAGCGATCGGTACAGCGCTGGTTTTAGATGCTGTCGCAAGGCGAATACACAAAATTGAATAAATCACGTCAACTGTTGGAATGAAATCGAATGACAGTTCCTAACCAACAATCAGAGTTGCAATTCTATCAACGATATACCATGTGATAAATAATACTGCCGTACTAATACACACAGGACACTTGTTTCACCATGCCAGATTATTACATCAAAATCTCTCGGAGGATAGATCAGTTCGGCAGTTGCGTGCTGCTACTGAAGAATTTCAAAGTTGATTTGGACCAGCTCTCCTGGCTGAGAAAGTTCGATTTTGAGATCATCCCCTACCGCAAGATATGATTTAGATTTGAACATTGACCATCCTTTAGCATCAATCATCATGCGACCATCCTTTGTACTTACGGTATATTGAGCAGGTTCATTCACACCAAGGCTGCGCATGGTAAGAGAAACTTGGTCGCGATTGCCCAGATTGGTGAACGATTCCCTCATTACTCTAGGATTTCTCTGTTTACAAACAAGAAGACATACCCAAACAGTTAGATCGACACAGTGAATCATGTGAAACAACATGGAAAGAAAAAAGAACGAAGCACTTGGGCGGCCAATGCTTACCAAGAAGGTGGACATGTCGGTTTTTGTAAGGACTTTGGTATATGAAGTGCGAACTGCAGCCCAGTCTGTTGCCAATGCAACTGCACGGGCCGGAGCAGATGCAAGTGCAAGTGTTGGTGCAGGTGCCGAAGCTGCTGCTGCTGCTGCTGCCGGAGATGGTGCTCCTTGTAGAGCTGGTGCCGGTGTCGATGCCCGATCCTCCGGTAGATCAGACTGATCCGCTGACGCGGTCGGTGCCCAATCCTCAGCTGGATCAGACTGAGCTGCTGCTGCTGTTAGTGCTAGACCAACTGCCGATGCTCGATCTGTGCGAGACAGCGGCGATTGTGTCTGGTCTGCTATGATAAGCTTTCTAACTTGACTAGGATCCGTGACCGTGATCCAGTTTTTTTCTTCATTTCCTTTAAATGCGAGAAGGACTAATTGTGGCGTTTTTGTTAAACCAAACTGCAGTTCATCATAGGGATTCAGCTTGTACCCAGACAGCAAACTGGTCCAATTTTTTCCAGTAATATAAGTGATGGATAGTGCCTTCGTTACTGACACGACATAAGAAGTGAAACCTGCAAAAATAGCCATCGTAGAGCAAACCAAACGGTTTATTATGTGATGAATGTCACATGGAAAAACCTACATCGTAAAATTGCAGGAAAAGAAAGAAAACATGACATTAAATCAATAAGATTTAGGCAGTAAATCAATAAGATTTACTTGATGTGACACGAGTGAATCCTTACCAGGAAATCACTATGTTGAAGTACTAAATAGAAGATTGATCGTCCAACTACGCGTGGCATGCAGGGGCCCCGCCTACTCCCATAAGCAGGACAGTCCAAAGGTCGTGACAAATCGTATGGACCGAACATCCATGGGACTGGAAATCCTGGTGGGTGCGATAAACCCTGCAATGCATACATATATTGGAGTGTAACCATAATTGATAAACCGTCCTCACAAAAAATATGATCTGGACACTTCAAAATATACAGACTGAATTGAGTGGACAGACATTAACATAGACCGTTCTCAGGACTAACCACACACCAAAAGTGGCAGTACTAATAAACAATACAGGGTTCATAAACACAAATCAAGTACTGAACAATAGTACTTACTACAGACAAGCAAAGTTGCACTAACTAAACTCTGCAGACTATTTCTTGCCACCGACCTACGGGATGAACCCCACATAACTGACTAGGCCATGGACTTCGTGGGAGATGTCTACATGCACCATCCATCTTGTCAACCTTGGAGAACCTAACAGAGTGGTCTTTCCACTCATAAACATGATGATGAAGACATGCCGCATCATATTTGTTGGGAAGCTTTACAAGAACCACACCATTCGTAATCGAAGGCATAGCCAGGAAATTGTTGTGGTCAAGTACAGCCTCGAGAACATGCCTGACAACAATGCTATAGGAAAACACTAGTTCAGGACACGTGGCAACAAGGACACAACAGGGACACAGCTTCAGTGACTTCATGAAGCTAAGTCTCACCGTAACTTAGCCCCCTCTACCAGCTATCCATTCAAGATCCAACAGACCAGATTGATCCATGTTCCAAATAATTTTTTTAAAAGTGTTCAGAAAAAATTAAAAAAATCCAATAAATCATAAATATTTCATTTAGTATTCTGCAAAAGTCTCAACCCATTTGGATGTATGGTTTGTGATTAAATAACCTTTTGAGCTCAGATGAATAAAAATGTGTATTCGTAAACTATACATCCAAATGGATCAAAATTTTCACAGAATACTAAACGAAATATTTATGGTTTATTGGAATTTTTTCAAATGTTTCTGAACATTTTAAAGAAAATTATACGGAATATGGATCAATCTGGTCTGTCGGATTTTGAATGGATGGCTGGTGGAGGGGGTTAAGTTACGATGAGACTTAGCTTCATGAAGTCACTGAAGCTGTGTCCGCACAACATCTGGATAGTTCAGCAGTAGAACTCATCACCAGGTCTTCCAGTTCACACGACATGACTTTGAGAACTTCATCTCCACCGCGGACCTGGTTCTAATTCAAACAGAAACCATATTTTATTACTACCTCCGTTCATAAATATAAGATGATTTTCGATATTATACTCTATATATGACTACATATACGCACAGAAATGAGTGAACAAAGACACTAGAACATGTCTTCAAAGGCATGAGAGCAGAGGGATTACATGCAATATCCATAACACAAGTTACTGAGGCAAATATACCCTCTTAAAAGGTAGCATTGATGTTCATAAAGTACTCCCTCCGTCCCAAAATTCTTGTCTTAGATTTGTCTAGATATGGATGTATCAAGTCACATTTTAGTATTAGATACATCCGTATCTAGAAAAATCTAAGAAAAGAAATTTGGGACAGAGGGAGTAGTTGAAAGTAATCTATAAGAAATCAGTGTCAACCTCTCGCATGTTTTGGTCAAAAGAGGAATTTAGAACCGTCATTTGGCACACTAAAATCACATGCAAGATAACCCAGAAAGTTGTACTACCAGTACTAGTACTGCGTCTTAGATGAAAAAACACGATCAAGATCGAGAAAAAGATCATCAGCAAGAGACATTACCTGGACTTTCTTAATGAGGGATCCCGGAGAGGGGGGCTTGGACATGGCGATGGCTTTGAGCTTGGCTGCGGTAGTCTCGGTGGGGTGCTTGCGCTTCTTCGTACCATGAGCCTCGACGGTTTTGGCCAGAGCCATAGACATCACGTCGGCCAGTGCTCCGGCATCCATCCAAGAGAGGAAGCTGAGAGAGAAGAGTGAAAGGAGGAACGAGATGAGGGAGAAGCAAAGCGAGTGGGGGTTTTCTTCAATAGAGGAAGCTAAGAGAGAAGAGTGAAATGATGGTTGCTTCGTCCGTCCAACTTACTACTAGAAAGGAGGGGGTTTTGTGATTTGACAGCTCTTTGGGCATTACTGCGGCGGTTCGATCGGGGTAGTCTACCGTCACTCTACTACGGAGTAATTTAGTGCATGGCTGGTGGACCCAGGTGCTGGCTGTCCCACACGTCGGCGAAAGTGAGTAATTTAGTGCATGGCTAGAGGAGGATCCACACGGTAGAGCGTGTCCACTGTTTTTCTAAAGAAAAAAAATGATTACACCAAGCGTTTCCACTCCTACGACGGAGGAGTGCGAAACACGGCAGCCACTTGAACATACACAATGCTCCTACGACGAGGCATGTGTAGTGGTTCATACGTCAGTACTACACAATCTTGTTGCTAGTGTAGTAAGATATGACGATAACAAATGATGTTGTGCGCATGTCAACTACTCCTATATGTAACATAGTGCCGCTTTTTCGACTGTCCGGTCGAGAATGAACGGTGAGATCAATGTTAACAGAACTAGGTCCACAGCGCACGGAGAGTACGGTGCTACAGTACTCCACAAAACATGAACCATATGAAGCACGAATGGATTCCGGTGACGGAGCCCTGAAAGTATTCGCCCGACAACGGCGACGACAGCCCGCAACCCCTCCTTGTCTAGCTCACCACCCACCATCATGCGGAGAAAGCTCAGCTCCTCAGAGATATAGGAGAAGAAGGAGACCAGGTCAGGAAGCCGCAACTCGTTGAAGTCGATCGGGTGGTCGAACGAGTTTAGCCCGACGGCCCGCATCATCGCGCTGGCACGACGGTAGGCATCGCGCAGCCGCAACATGTGTTTGGCAACTTGGTTCACCAAGTGGCTGAGGCGATCCTGGACCTTGTCACGATCGGCCCGCTCGCGCTCCAGCCGGCTCCCCTGACGGCCTATCGTATCTCCCGCTTTCTGCAGCAACGCCGCCGATGCCTCGAGCATCATTGTGGTGGACGCCTGCCGCTTTTGAAGCTCCATGAACTCCCGCACATAACGGAGGAGCATGGCACTCCTCTCCTCCTTGAGATCACGGAGCTCCACGTCCTTGGCCCCGAGCTCCGCATCCTTGGCATGGAGCTCCTGTGTGAGGAGCCTCACCTCGGACTCCGTGATCTGCTGCGCCGCCATGGCACCAGGTAGAAGCAATGGGGAGAGGAAGCAAAGGGGGCGAAACGGTTGAAAGGCAATGCAATCTACAGGAAGGCGGAGGGAGCAGTGGGTTTTTACAGGCGGAGTCATCGTGACTAATTGCTGCCGCGCCTGCTCCCATCAATCAAAAAATTAAAAATCCTGCCGCGCCTGCTCCCGTCAATCAAAAAATTAAAACTCCTGCCGCACCCAAACACCAGAGCAACGCTGCAGTGGATATTTAAATTTACCTGCCGGCAAGTAGATAAAAAAGGGGTGAAAAAACAAATGTGGCGGCGGCCTAGCTAATCGGTCGAACTAGCCCAACTAGCTAGCCACCGTGCTTCACTGATGTACTCGGCGGGAAAGGTGGTCTTTCGTGATTTGACGACTCATTTACTTGCTTCGGCGCTACAACCGAGGAGGACCCAGAAAACGTGCGGTAGGGTGTCCCACGTCAGGAAGAATATATGCGTGCACCACCCGGGAGGACCTCGAAACCGCGCGGTAGGGTGTGCCACGTCTCGGCACGGAGGAAAAATGTGTGTGTAAAAATATACTGTATCAGACGTAGTACCTATGGTTCGACCTCGGGACCCAACCAGTCGGTCGAAAACACCCCACTAGCCACACAGCTTCATCATGCAAATGTGGCACGGAGGATAGATGTGGTTAGCTCTGTCTCGACCAGCCACAACGTCTCTTGTTCTAGGCGATTCTTCTATTTTCCAAGCTTTTTTTAGTTGTAATAACACCACGGCAAGCTAGCGCCGCTCTTCGTGTGTGCCCGTGCAAAGGTTAGACGATGGAGAGAAGAGAGATTGAGATCGCAGACCTGGGACCCACCAGTAAGTGAGACAACGGTCATGCATGTGTTGACGAGGCACTCCCTCTACTCTACTCAACGCAAGTACTGTATAAAATCAAGTTATGGGACAAAGCCAACAACTGTTTGTTTTTTCAGGCTATCGACTTACGCTTTGTAGTCCAGGTTGCCAGTTCGAATCTCGTCTTTTAGATTTGTTAATTTTAGGTCCAAATTTGATTAATGACAAGTGGGACCCCCGTGTGTTGTTCCGATATTTCAGTGTAGGATGGTTTTTTTGAACAAACACTTTGCACGGTTAGACAAGTAACGGCACGAGTTACACGTATTTTGCAAGTTTACAAACAAAAATGATAGCGGCATAGAATATCACATCCACCCCGCAGCTTAGATACTATGGTGATATGAGTTTTTACACCGTTGGAAGCGAGATCCAATGGCTTGGGAGTAGTCTTTGTAATTATGCGCAATTTCCAAACTCTCCAAAGTTTTTTTGCAAATAAAACATTCAGGCCTCATGTGTGCCGCTGCATCTTCGATCCAACGGCTCCCCGGTGCTCATATTAGGTGCTCCCCGTAGCTTAATTACCCGCTACGGTTATATGAGCATCTAGGTCGTATGATCAGTGATCAGATGGCACATGCGTAGTACTTGTACTTTCTGCGCATTTCCCAAACTCTATCAGCCGTATATTGCAAAAACATTCAAACCTCCTACTGTGGGCCATTAGATCTCAGTGAACTCGTATCACCATAGAATCTACGGTGCGGGAGCACCTCATACTCTCCCGTGCGAGAAAACATAAGGTGCTATCGCAGCTTGGATGCTACGGTGATACGAGCTTGGAGGTCGTTTGATATGAGATCCAATGGCATCTGAGCAGTCTTTGTGCTTATAAGCAGTGGCCGAACTCTTTTGGGGCTTTTCTGCAAAAAAACCATTCGAACCACCAAGGAGGTGTTGGGTCACAAATCCAACGCCTCCGAAGAGCTTGTATCACCAAAGCATCTAAGGTGTGGTAGCACATGATATTCTTACATACATGAGAATATGATGTCCTCCTTCATCTTAGATGCTACGGTGATACGAGCTTCGAGGTCGTTGGATATGGGATCAAAGGGCATCTAAGTAGTTTTTGTATAAATTGTGTGCAATTCTCAAACTCATCAAGGTTTCCTGCAAAAATATTAAGACACATCATGTGAGCTGCTATATCTCAGATCTACAAGCTCCAAGCAACTCGTATCGGCATATAGCATCTAAGGTATGGGGGCACATGATATTCTCCCGGGGAGGAGGGGTGGGGGGTGCACAACCAATCGGTGGTTGGGAGGGTGGGGACAAATATAATCTAAACAACCCTAAACAGAGCTCCACAATTTTATCTAAGGTCGAGGGGTTGACCCCCGACAATCATACCTCCGCCTAAACACAACATTTGCATGTACTGTGGTACTGACTTAATATTCATGTTTCAGTTTCATGTTCATATTAAATATTGAACTGAGGACCATGGATGTCTTACATTTTATTCCCTTCGTTCCTAAATATTAGTCTTTTTAGAGGCTTCAAATGGATTGGCACACGCGGATGTATATAGACATATTTTAGAGTCTAGATTCACTCATTTTGCTCCGTATGTAGTCACTTGTTGAACTCTCTAAAAGACTAATATTTAGGAATAGAAGGAGTATTTTTGAATTCGTGTCATACATTCATGGTTTGGAAAAATAGATGCACTATACTTATTGGATTGTTGTTGTGTTCGTGCGTGTGTGTTTGTGTGTGTGTGTGTGGTCATATGCTTGATACATACAAAGTTTTCTCACCTCCATATTGTTCATCTTTTAAATTTGAATTTGCATTGGAAAACTTACTAGGGATACCATGAAATGTGAAATCCACGTTGAGATCATTATATCACAAACTCACTCTAATTCAACAACTCGTCATAAATCAATTACCACGTTGAGGTTAGTATTTGCAAGGAAAATACGGGTATTGTAATACACGTAGATTCGTTCGGCAATTTAAAAGGTTCCTTTTGTATTCTCGAATGGTAGGACCCAACGGCGTACCAGCCAGACCTTGGCTCGTGTTGATCCTAAAAAAACCGGGCTCGTGTCCTTCGATGGCGTGCGTGGTACGCACATTAGGCAACCCCAACCAGTCGAGCCTCAGCGTTTCAAGTCGAAATATCTGGCGGCCAGAATTCCAGCCCTAGGAAATTCCCCTCATGTCCCCGGTCCATAATGACTACCAATGAACAACGGAGGGATGCTTTAGTAACTAGACAACGTTACCTACCGTGCCGAGCACGGTTCAATTCCCTCGGTCGCCGCTCGTCAAGGTCACCCGTCAACTGCATTGCCTAGTACTACTACTACTACACCAGGATGAGCACAGAATTGAGCCCGTTTGTTCGTGCCTAGTACTTGAGTTAATATATCAGGCAATGCACTGGTACGGAGGGATTATCCTTTTACTCTGCATATATAACTTGTCTGAAGTCTAACTAAGCAAAATGTTTGACCAAATCCTTTCTTAAGAAATACAATAGGACAGATGTACGGCTTGAAAATTTATTGCATGATGCAGGTTATGATATTGTTTCGAATCCTGGATCTTAAATTTCAGAAAATCCAAAAGTGAGCATAAATTCTTGAAACTAAGCATGGTCACGTGATATGGCACAAATATTACTTCGTAAGTTTTTTCTTCAATTTGAGACAAGCTGCTTATGACAAGTTGCACAAATGAAGAGCCAAGGTATTTTGGAACAAAGAAAGACCTGTCACGTTAAGGCGAACGCTTTCACTACTGAAACCGTGGGCGTTTACGTGCCGCCACGCGTCCCAACTTCTCATCGACAGGTGCCGTCCGAGTAAGTGATACGTCTCCAATGTATCTATAATTTTTGATTGCTCCATGCTATATTATCTACTGTTTTGGGCAATATTGGGCTTTATTTTCCACTTTTATATTATTTTTGGGACTAACCTATTAACCGGAGGCCCAGCCCAGATTTGATGTTTTATGCCTATTTCAGTCTTTCAAAGAAAAGGAATATCAAACGGAGTCGAAATGGAACGAAATCAACTGGAGAAGTTATTTTTGGAAGGAAACCTACCGGATAGACTTGGACCCTACGTCAGAAGATGAAGGAGGAGCTCATGAGGGTAGGGGGCGCGCCCCCTGCCTCGTCCCCCCTTCGGTCCACCGACGTACTCCTTTCACCCATATATACCTACGTATCGTAAAAACATCCAGGAGCACAATAGATCGGGAGTTCCGCCGCCAGAAGCCTCCGTAGCCACCGAAAACCAATCTAGACCCGTTCCGACACCCTGCCGGAGGGGGCAATCCTTCTCTAGTGGCCATCTTCATCATCCCAGTGCTCTCCATGATGAGGAGGGAGCAGTTCTCCCTCGGGGCTAAGGGTATGTACCAGTAGCTATGTGTTTGATCTCTCTCTCTCTCTCTCTCTCTCGTGTTCTTGATTTGGCACGATCTTGATGTATCGCGAGCTTTGCTATTATAGTTGGATCTTATGTTTCTCCTCCCCCTCTTCTCTCTTGTAATGAATTGAGTTTCCCCTTTGAAGTAATCTTATCGGATTGAGTCTTTAAAGATTTGATAACACTTGACGTATGTCTTGCCGTGGATATCTGTGGTGACAATGGGATATCACGTGATTCACTTGATGTATGTTTTGGTGACCAACTTGCTGGTTCCGCCCATGAACCTATGCATAGGGGTTGGCACACGTTTTCGTCGTGATTCTCCGGTAGAACTTTGGGGCACTCTTTGAGGTCCTTTGTGTTGGTTGAATAGATGAATCTGAGATTGTGTGATTCATATCATATAATCATGCCCATAGATACTTGAGGTGACACTGGAGTATCTAGGTGAAATTAGGGTTTTGGTTGATTTGTATCTTAAGGTGTTATTCTAGTACGAACTCTAGGGCTGTTTGTGACATCTATAGGAATAGCCCAACAGATTGATTGGAAAGAATAACTTTGAGGTGGTTTCGTACCCTACCATAATCTCTTCGTTCGTTCTCCGCTATTAGTGACTTTGGAGTGACTCTTTGTTGCATGTTGAGGGATAGTTTGATGATCCAATTATGTTAGTATTGTTGAGAGGACTTACACTAGTGAAAGTATGAACCCTAGGCCTTGTTTCCTAGCATTGCAATACCGTTTACGCTCACTTTTATCACTTGTTACCTTGCTGTTTTTATAATTTCAGATTACAAATACCTTTATCTACTATCCATATACCACTTGTTTCACCATCTCTTCACCGAACTAGTGCACCTATACAATTTACCATTGTATTGGGTGTGTTGGGGACACAAGAGACTCTTTGTTATTTGTTTGCAGGGTTGCTTGAGAGAGACCATCTTCATCCTACGCCTCCTACGGATTGATAAACCTTAGGTCATCCACTTGAGGGGAATTTGCCACTATCCTACAAACCTCTGCACTTGGAGGCCCAACAACGTCTACAAGAAGAAGGTTGTGTAGTAGACATCAAGCTCTTTTCTGGCGCCGTTGCCAGGGAGGTGAGTGCTTGAAGGTATATCTTTAGATCTTGCAATCGAGTCTTTTAGTTTCTTGTTTTATCACTAGTTAGTTTATAGAAGAAAATTACAAAAAAATGGAATTGAGTTTGTCTCATACGCTTCACCTTTTTAATATCTTTCGTGAGTATGATGGAAAGGATAATTGTGCTCAAGTGCTAGAAGAAGAAATCTATAAAATGTTTGGCACTAAATATTTGAATGATGAGCATGATTGCAATGTTGTTAGTATGAATTCCTTGAATATCCATGATGCTAATGATATGCAAAGCCACAAGCTTGGGGAAGCTATGTTTGATGAAGATGATATTTTTGTCCCCCAAGCTTTGATGAGCAAATTTATTATGATGAAAGCATGCCTCCTATATATGATGATTATTGTGATGACACATATGCTTTAAAGAATAATGATAACCATGAAACTTGTCGTCTTGATCTTAATTTTCAATCACATGATAGTTATTTTGTTGAGTTTGCTCCCGCTATTATTCATGCGAAGAATTTTGCTTATGTGGAGAGTAGTCAATTTTCTATGCTTGTAGATCATGAAAAGAATGCTTTAGGTGCTGGTTATATTGTTGAATTCATTCATGATGCTACTGAAAATTATTATGAGGGAGGAATATATGCTTGTAGGAATTGCAATAATATCAAGTTTCCTCCCTATGTGCTTAAAGTTTTGAAGTTATGTTTGTTTTACCCTCCTATGCTAGTTGATTATTGTTCCCACAAGTTGTTTGCTCACAAAATCCCTATGCATAGGAAGCATGTTAGACTTAAATTTGCTAGTCATATTCTTCATGATGCTCTCTTTATGTTTCAATTCTTATCTTTTATGTGAGCATCGTTGAAATCATCATGCCTAGCTAGGGGCGTTAAACGATAGCGCTTGTTGGGAGGCAACCCAACTTTATTTTTGTTCCTTGATTTTTGCTCTAGTTTAGTAATAAATAATTCATCTACCCTCTGTTTAGATGTGGTTTTATGCTTTTAATTAGTGTTTGTGCCAAGTAGAACCTTTGGGAAGACTTGGGGAAAGTCTTGTTGATCATGCTGTAAAAAACAGAAACTTTAGCGCTCATGAGAACTGCTGCAATTTTTATTTTGAAGGTGCTATTTAGTTAATTATTTTTGCAGATGATTAATAGATAAATTCCTCACGTCCAGCAATTTATTTGAGAATTTTATGAGTTCCAGAAGTATACGTTTGATCCAGATTATTACAGACTGTTCTGTTTTTGACAGATTCTGTTTTTCATGTGTTGTTTACTTATTTTGATGAATCTATGGCTAGTAAAATAGTTTATAAACCATATAAACTTGGAATACAGTAGTTTTAACACCAATATAAATAAATAATGAGTTCATTACAGTACATTGAAGTGGTGATTTATTTTCTTATACTAACGGAGCTTACGAATTTTCTGTTAAGTTTTGTGTTGTGAAGTTTCAAGTTTTGAGTAAGGATTTGATGGACTATGGAATAAGGAGTGGCAAGAGCGTAAGCTTGGGGATGCCCGAGGCACCCCAATGTAATATTCAAGGATAGCCAAGAGTCTAAGCTTGGGGATGCCCCGGAAGGCATCCCCTCTTTCGTCTTCGTTCAACGGTAACTTTACTTGGAGCTATATTTTTATTTACCACATGATATGTGTTTTGCTTGGAGCATCAATTTATTTTGTTAGGATTTGCTTGCTATTATTTAGAACAATGTGTTGCATCTTTTATTCCAATAAAAGTGGCATTAATAGTCTTTACTATGCCTATGTTACAAGTCTTCATGTTGCTGTTTGAAAACAGAAAGTTTACCGCTGTTGCAATAATTCCCTAGAAAAGTCAGAACGTGATAAAATGTTGAAACCTTTTGCATATTAAGCTCTGATAAATTTACTACAGTGGGAATTGTTTTCATAATTTTTGGAGTTAGGGAAGTATGGATGTTGCAGCATTCTTTACAGACTGTCCTGTTTAGGCAGATTGTTGTTATGTTTGCATTGTTTGCATATGTTTGCTTCTTTAATGATTCTATTTGAGGATAGGACTATTAAATATGAAGAGGAATTTAGTATGCAATGTAGAATAATAATTTTAGTGATTTGCTACAGTAGACTATGATAAGGTTTTGGCAATGGTTTATACTAACTTATCTCACGAGTTTTTGTTGAGTTTTGTGTGGAGGAAGCTTTTGAGATTTAGGGAGACCGTGCTATGAGATGAATTAAGGAGACACAAAAGCTCAAGCTTGGGGATGCCCAAGGCACCCCAAGATAATATTTCAAGAAGTCTCAAGCATCTAAGCTTGGGGATGCCCCGGTTGGCATTCATCAACTATCGGTTAGTTTCGGTTGATCCTAAGTTTTTGCTTCTTCACATGATGTTTGCCATTCTTAGAATGTCATTTTATTTAGTTTTGCTTGCTGTTTGAATAAAATACCAAGATCTGAAATTATTAAATGTTAGAGAGTCTTCACATAGTTGCATAATTATTCAACTACTCATTGATCTTCACTTATATCTTCCGGAGTAGTTTGTTGTTGCTCTAGTGCTTCACTTATATCTTTTTAGAGCACGGTGGTGGTATTATAGAAATAGATGAACTCTCATGCTTCACTTAGATTATTTTGAGAGTTTTAAATAGCATGGTAATTTGCTTAAATAATCCTAATATGCTAGGCATCCAAGAATAGTAAAAACTTTCATATAGAGTATTGAATACTATGAGAAGTTTGATACTTGATAATTGTTTTGAGATATGGAGATGGTGATATTAGAGTCGTGCTAGTTGAGTGGTTATGAATTTGAGAAATACTTGTGTTGAAGTTTGTGATTCCCGTAGCATGCACGTATGGTGAACCGTTATGTGATAAAGTCGGAGCATGATTTATTTATTGATTGTCTTCCTTACGAGTGGCGGTCGGGGACGAGCGATGGTCTTTTCCTACCAATCTATCCCCCCTAGGAGCATGCGCGTAATACTTTGCTTTGATAACTTGTAGATTTTTGCAATAAGTGTATGAGTTCTTTATGACTAATGTTGAGTCCATGGATTATACGCACTCTCACCCTTCCACCTTTGCTAGCCTCTCTAATACCGCGCACCTTTCGCCGGTATCATACACCCACCATATACCTTCCTCAAAACAGCCACCATACCTACCTATTATGGCATTTCCATAGCCATTCCGAGATATATTGCCATCCAACTTTCCACCGTTCCGTTTATTATGACACGCTCCATCATTGTCATACTGCTTTGCATGATCATGTAGTTAACATCGTATTTGTGGCAAAGCCACCGTTCATAATTCTTTCATACATGTCACTCATGCATCATTGCACATCCCGGTACACCGCCGGAGGCATTCATATAGAGTCATATCTTGTTTTAAGTATGGAGTTGTAATTCTTGAGTTGTAAGAAAATAAAAGTGTGATGATCATCATTATTAGAGCATTGTCCCAGTGAGGAAAGGGTGATGGAGACTATGATTCCCCCATAAGTCGGGATGAGACTCCGGACGAAAATAAATAAATAAAAGAGGCCAAAGAAGCCCAAAAAAAGAAAAGAGTCCATAAAAAAAGATAAGGCCCAAAAAATAAAAAATAAAAAAATGAGAGAAAAAGAGAGAAGGGGCAATGCTACTATCCTTTTACCACACTTGTGCTTCAAAGTAGCCCCATGATCTTCATGATAGAGAGTCTCCTATGTTGTCACTTTCATATACTAGTGGGAATCTTTAATTATAGAACTTGGCTTGTATATTCCAATGATGGGCTTCCTCAAAATGCCCTAGGTCTTCGTGAGCAAGCAAGTTGGATGCACACCCACTAGTTTCTTCTGTTGAGCTTTCATATACTCATAGCTCTAGCCCATTGATACACCTAGTTGATGTCAGACTATCTTCTCCTTTTTTTTCTTCTCCACAACCACCATTCTATTCCACCTATAGTGCTATGTCCATGGCTCACGCTCATATATTGCGTGAAGATTGAAAAGGTTTGAGAACATCAAAAGTATGAAACAATTGCTTGGCTTGTCATCGGGGTTGTGCATGATTTAAATACTTTGTGTGGTGAAGATAGAGCATACCCAGACTATATGATTTTTTAGGGATAGCTTTCTTTGGCCATGATATTTTGAGAAGACATAATTGCTTTATTAGTATGCTTGAAGTATTATTATTTTTATGTCAATATGAACTTTCGTCTTGAATCTTTGGGATCTGAATATTCATATCACAAGTAAGAAGAATTACATTGAAATTATGCCAACTAGCATTCCACATCAAAAATTATCTTTTTATCATTTACCTACTCGAGGACGAGCAGGAATTAAGCTTGGGGATGCTTGATACGTCTCCAACGTATCTATAATTTTTGATTGCTCCATGCTATATTATCTACTGTTTTGGGAAATATTGGGCTTTATTTTCCACTTTTATATTATTTTTGGGACTAACCTATTAACCGGAGGCCCAGCCTAGATTTGCTGTTTTATGCCTATTTCAGCGTTTCGAAGAAAAGGAATATCAAACGGAGTCGAAACGGAACGAAATCAACTGGAGAAGTTATTTTTGGAAGGAAACCTACCGGATAGACTTGGACCCTACGTCAGAAGATGAAGGAGGAGCTCACAAGGGTAGTGGGTGCGCCCACCCCCTGGGGCGCGCCCCCCTGCCTCGTGCCCCCCCCCCTTCGGTCCACCGACGTACTCCTTTCACCCATATATACCTACGTTTCGTAAAAACATCTGGGAGCACAATAGATCGGGAGTTCCACCGCCAGAAGCCTCTGTAGCCACTGAAAACCAATCTAGACCCGTTCCGGCACCCTGCCGGAGGGGGAAATCCTTCTTCGGTGGCCATCTTCATCATCCCGGTGCTCTCCATGACGAGGAGGGAGTAGTTCTCCCTCGGGGCTGAGGGTATGTACCAGTAGCTATGTGTTTGATCTCTCTCTCTCTCTCTCTCTCTCTCTCTCTCTCGTGTTCTTGATTTGGCACGATCTTGATGTATCGCGAGCTTTGCTATTATAGTTGGATCTTATGTTTCTCCTCCCCCTCTTCTCTCTTGTAATGAATTGAGTTTCCCCTTTGAAGTAATCTTATCGGATTGAGTCTTTAAAGATTTGAGAACACTTGATGTATGTCTTGCCGTGGATATCTGTGGTGACAATGGGATATCACGTGATTCACTTGATGTATGTTTTGGTGACCAACTTGCGGGTTCCGCCCATGAACCTATGCATAGGGGTTGGCACACGTTTTCGTCGTGATTCTCCGGTAGAACTTTGGGGCACTCTTTGAGGTCCTTTGTTTGGTTGAATAGATGAATCTGAGATTGTGTGATGCATATCGTATAATCATGCCCACGGATACTTGAGGTGACATTGGAGTATCTAGGTGACATTAGGGTTTTGGTTGATTTGTATCTTAAGGTGTTATTCTAGTACGAACTCTAGGGCTGTTTGTGACATCTATAGGAATAGCCCAACGGATTGATTGGAAAGAATAACTTTGAGGTGGTTTCGTACCCTACCATAATCTCTTCATTCATTTTCCGCTATTAGTGACTTTGGAGTGACTCTTTGTTGCATGTTGAGGGATAGTTTTATGATCCAATTATGTTAGTATTGTTGAGAGGACTTACACTAGTGAAAGTATGAACGCTAGGCCTTGTTTCCTAGCATTGCAATATCGTTTACGCTCACTTTTATCACTTGTTACCTTGCTGTTTTTATAATTTCAGATTACAAATACCTTTATCTACTATCCATATACCACTTGTTTCACCATCTCTTCGCCGAACTAGTGCACCTATACAATTTACCATTGTATTGGGTGTGTTGGGGACACAAGAGACTCTTTGTTATTTGGTTGCAGGGTTGCTTGAGAGAGACCATCTTCATCCTACGCCTCCTACGGATTGATAAACCTTAGGTCATCCACTTGAGGGAAATTTGCTACTGTCCTACAAACCTCTGCACTTGGAGGCCCAACAACGTCTACAAGAAGAAGGTTGTGTAGTAGACATCAGTAAGCGTGTGAGTCGACGGGAGGCGTGCGAGCAGACCGCTGCGCCAGCTGTCAGGGAGGCGTGCGAGCAGACAGCTGTGCAGGCTCACCGGGAGGCGAGCCCTTTGACCAGGCTCCGCCGCCCACCGTCGTCCCAACTGCTCCCACTTTTAATGTCGCCGGTGCCGTAGTTTAAAATCAACCCCGCACTACCCGGTATCGCTAGAATCCTCTCTCTTCCTCTCCGATTCTCCTGTCGTCTACCTCCAACTAGCCTGACCTAAACGTACGCCATGCCGCATCACGATGGTCTGCCCTTAGTGTTGCAGTTTCCTGAGGAAGACACCCAGCCGGAGTCTCAAGAACATAAGGCGCTTTGGGACGAGCTTGAATTGGCCTTGCGGGAAGACGCCGCGCCTGTCCGCGTTCCTATTCCGGCTCCCGTCGCCCCGACTGCGCCAGCGCCATCCCCGTGCACCTGCTAGTGCATGCGACTGCGCGTGCACTAACGCGCATGCTCGTGCCGGTGCCCATGCACCTGCCAGCGCATGCGCCTACGCGTGCACTGACGTGCGCGCCCGTGCCGGTGTCCGTGCACATGAATGTCTCCGCCGCGCTGTTGAAGTGCCTGTCCCCGCGCGGGTGCTAGTGCCCCCCTCAGCGGCATGGATGGCCGGCGTTGACCGCTTCCTTGCACCAACGCCAGTCGCCTCCTCCCTCCAGTTAACTCGCTCCGAAGTCCAGAGCATTTTGGCCTTCCTTGAAGCTAGGCCAACGTCCAGGAGTACGCCAACAACGGCGCAAGACGCCACCATGGCCGTCGGTCAGTGGCCCGACGACACACAGAGCATGGTAGAGGAGCCGCTTCCCACCGCGAGACGCTCCCGCCGCCGCCGCGTAATCTAAATTTGCCATAAAAAATGTTCGGATTGCCATGCTTAAAATCCGAACGTTTATCATTTCCGTTTATTTTATATCGATCGTCGTATAATTTAAAGTCGGAGTCAGATTGTACGAAATGTATAGTTTGATCGATTGAATGTTCTGCTAGAGCCGTATCAAATTAAATATAAAACGTCATCAAGCCACATGTATTCCTTGTCATCCAACGACCTAGACTGCTTCAATGTCGAGTGCTCAACACGCTTAGCGTGCAGTTAATTTCATGCCAAAAATAGTGCTAATCACATGACAACACGCAAATAATATCCTAGTAGTTAATATTCGCATGCACTTAATATACTTCCAAATTAACGTGCATTGCACGTACACACTCACTAGTGCTGCTAGTACGTGAAACTGGTGCCGTGACTTGTGAACGCATCTAGATATGGTTAACGACAACATCGCCCGCGAGTTCTTCTTGTTTGCCCGTGCGTCTAAACGCAGAAGGGGAGGAGAGAGAGAGAGCACACATGGAACCCACCAGTAAGTGAAGGCGAATAGTACTAAAAATAATATTACATGTTATCCATTAATTTGGCTGTGGTAATATAAAAACATTATGTGAACAAAGGGGGTACAACAAACATTGCTATTCTACGTATGTTGCCTATTGACGTGCGGCTTGAAGGCCCGGTCACATGTTCGATCCTCGTCCTTTATTTTTTAATTTGTATATGGGTCCAAATTTGTTTCGTGACATGTGAGCCCCTCAGTGTGTAGTTTGTATCACTTTAATTTGTGGGTCGAAATTTGTTCCATTCCAAGTGGACTATCAGTGTGTAGTTTTGTAGCTTATTTATAATAATTAAAGAGAACGACATAGTTTTTTCAATAATACCATGGTGCGACGTTGAAGGCGAGAAAGGACGTGCGAGAGAGCGATGACCGAGCCAGAGGGAAATCAACTAGGGGAGTTGCATGGGTTGCAATGATATTTGGAGTAGTTGTGGGCCGAATGCTACGAAAATATAATCTAAACCGACTAGAACAAATGCCTACACAAATTAATCCAAGGTTGGAGTGCCCCTCGTAATGTAAATAGCTCCGTCTTTGCGAGGGATGGAGAGGTAGTAGCTTCAATGCGTGGAAGATACGATGTGATAAAGCGAGGTCAATCGAGAGACATATAGATAGAGAGACAAAGTGAGTGTGGTCCGACATTCATTGAACAAATATATATGCTCTGGAGAGATATTGTCCAATTGAGCTTTTTGGCAAGGGTGAGAGCTGTAAGATAGAGCTTGAGAGATGATCCAGTCATAGACGTGTAGATATATTTTGTGCATGGGAGGAAGCAAGGTCAACCGATCACATAGGGTCGCCGTGCGATTGAAAGAGTGAGACGGGTTGGAGAGAGTGACCTGGATAGACGATGTACGTGAGAGAGTATACAATGTGAATAGGTCGAATTGGGCTCAAACATGGTGATATATCGTTTTTGTCCGAGAAAGAGCGAGGTCAATCGAGACATACAGAGAGAGAGAGAGATTGAGTGAGCGTGGCCCACCATGAGGTCGAAAGAGTGGCGGCGGCTTGGATGGACTGACCTATATAGACAATCTGTGTGAGAGAGTATATAGTGTGTTGATCGAGGCCCGAACAGGGAGATGTATCATTTGTGTGTGAAAGAAAACGAGGTTAAACGAGATTCAGATAAAGAGAGCGAGATTGAGCGAGTGTGGCCCGCCGTGCGGAAGAAAGAGTGAGACAGTCTCGAGGGAGTGACCTAGATATACAACGTGCGTGCGTGTGCACAAGAGGGTGGGGGGGGGGCTAGATAGGCAATGCATATGAGGGAGTCCTGGATTAGGGGGTCTCCGGACAGCCGGACTATATCCTTTGGCCAGACTATTGGACTATGAAGACATAAGATTGAAGACTTCGTCCCGTGTCCGGATGGGACTCTACTTGGCGTGGAAGGCAAGCTGGGCAATACGGATATGTATATCTCCTCCTTTGTAACCGACCTTGTGTAACCCTAGCCCCCTCCGGTGTCTATATAAACCAGAGGGTTTTAGTCCATAGGACAACATACAATCATACCATAGGCTAGCTTCTAGGGTTTAGCCTCTCCGATCTCGTGGTAGATCAACTCTTGTACTACTAATATTATCAAGAATAATCAAGCATGACGTAGGGTTTTACCTCCATCAAGAGGGCCCCAACCTGGGTAAAACATCGTGTCCCCTGCCTCCTGTTACCATCCGCCTTAGACGCACAGTTCGGGACCCCCTACCCAAGATCCACCGGTTTTGACACCGACATTGGTGCTTTCATTGAGAGTTCCTCTGTGTCGTCGCCATTAGGCTTGATGGCTCCTTCGATCATCGATAGCGATGCAGTCCAGGGTGAGACTTTTCTCCCCGGACAGATCTTTGTATTCGGCGCCTTCGCACTGCGGGCCAACTCGCTTGGCCATCTGGAGCAGATCGAGAGTTACGCCCCTGGCCATCAGGTCAGGTTTGGAAGCTTAAACTACACGGCCGATATCCACAGAGACTGGATCTTCGACGGATTCGAGCCCCTGCCTTGTGCACCACACGGTCACGATGAGTATGATTTAGCTCACCATCAGACAGTGTTCAAGAGATCGCACCGGCAACCGCTCCGACCCTCAATTCGGAACTAACTGCGCCATCTATGGACGGGTGTATAGACCCCGCCACGGAGGCTGCACTCTCATCGGCGACCGAGCCGAGTTTCGACCTTACCCTTCATGAGAGCCGTGACACCGAACTACCGGATTCCTCCCCGGCCACGGACTCCGAACCACCTGCGCCCGTGCATATCGAATCCGATTGGGCGCTGATCATGGAGTTTACCTTCGCGGATATCTTTCAGCACTCGCCCTTCGGCGACATACTGAACTCATTAAGGTCTCTCTCCTTGTTAGGAGAGTCCTGGCCGAACTATGTCCGGCAGGATTGGGATGCGGATGACGAAGAAATTCACCGCCCACCCACCACCCACTTAGTAGCCACTGTCGATGACTTAA
This sequence comes from Triticum monococcum, assembly GCA_034509565.1. Classification (NCBI taxonomy): domain Eukaryota; kingdom Viridiplantae; phylum Streptophyta; class Magnoliopsida; order Poales; family Poaceae; genus Triticum; species Triticum monococcum. Next base: position 56,359,634 of record CM067846.1, on the reverse strand, counting down.
CCGACATGCTAGACTTCGACTCCGAAGACATCGACGGTATGGAAGACGATGCGGGACGCGAAGAGGAACCACTTCACCCAGGGCACTGGACAGCCACCTCATCATATGATATATACATGGTGGACACACCCAAAGAAGGCAATGGCGACGAGAGAGCGGAGGATGACCCCTCCAAGAAGCAACCCAAGCGCCGGCGTCAGCGGCACCGCTCTAAGTCTCGCCAAAGCAAAAGCGGTGACCCGGCACAGGAGATAATAGCATTCCGGACAGTGCCGAAGACGACAACAATCCCCTCCAGCAAGATTTAGGGCAGGAGGATGGAGAAGCCAGCCCTCCAGAGAGAGCGACAGATGGAGAGGCAGAGGACGATAATTACGTGCCTCCCTCTGAAGACGAGGCAAGCCTCGATGATGAAGAATTCGTCGTGCCTGAGGATCCCGTCGAACAAGAGCGCTTCAAGCGCCGACTTATAGCCACGACAAATAGCCTTAAGAAAAAGCAACATCAGCTTCAAGCTGATCAAGATTTGCTAGCTGACAGATGGACTGAAGTCCTTGTGGCCGAGGAATATAAACTCGAACGCCCCTCCAAGAGTTACCCAAAGCGTAGGTTGCTACCCCGACTGGAGGAGGAAGCACTCAAACCTACATCTCTAGCATATGGTGTGGCTAACCGACCACCTCGTGGCCGCGACAGAGAGGCATTTCAGCCAAAAACTCAGCCCGCACCCTGACGCCACCCAAATAAAAATGACAAGGCACGGGGAAACATGCTAGACCGGCGAGACGTATTGGAGGACAAAGCAAAACATGCAAGATCGATCTACGGATCACGAGGGCGCGCCACTATGCGAGATGATAACCGTCACGCCAGATACAGTAAAAGTAAATCCGGCCGGGCCGAACACAGCTGGCAAGACTCATTTGAGCTGCGTCACGACATATGTAATGCCCTCGATGTGGTTATATCTCCTACGTGTCGAAGCACGACTTAGAGGCATAACCGCATTGAAAGCAATGTCGCAAGTAAGTTAATGTTCACGACAACCCATGTAAATAGATAATAGGGGAAAATAGGTACATAGTTGGCTTACACTCGCCACGTCCCACAAATACATGAATAACATTACAATCATCCAATACACTCATGGTCCGACTACGGTACCAAAAATAAAAGATCAACCCCAACATGCGACACGGTCCCGATCGCCCCAACTGGGCACCACTACTGATCATCAGGGAAAGACACATAGTAACGGCGTGAGTCTTCGTCGAACTCCCACTTGAGCTCAAGTGCATCATCTGGAACGGAATCATCGGGCCCTGCATCTGGTTTGGAAGTAATCTATGAGTCATGGGGACTCAGCAATCTCGCACCCTCGTGATCAAGACTATTTAAGCTTATAGGTAAGGCAAGGTAATATGTGGAGCTGCAGCAAGCGACTAGCATATATGGTGGCTAACCTGTTCACAAAAGAGAGCGAGAAGAGAAGGCAAAGCACGAACGAAGAACTATAGAACAACCTACGGCAAACATTACTCCAACACCGTGTTCACTTCCTGGACTCCGCCAGAAGAGACCATCACGGTTACACACGCAGTTGATTCATTTTACTTAAGTTAAGGTTCATGTTATCTACAATCGGACATTAACAAATTCCCATCTGCCCATAACCGCGGGCACGGCTTTTGAAAGTTCAAATCCCTGCAGGGGAGTCCCAACTTAGCCCATCACAAGCTCTCACGGTCAACGAAGGATAAACCTTCTCCCGAGACATTCCGATCAGACTCGGCATCCCGGTTCTACAAGACAACTTTGACAATGGTAAAACAAGTCCAACAACACCGCCCGAATGTGACGACAAATCCCGATAGGAGCTGCACATATCTCATTCTCAGGGCACACTCAAATGAGACTAGCTACGAGTAAAACCAAACCTCAAGTTTCCCTGAGATGGCCCCGCAGACAGCTCAGTCGGACCAACACTCAGAGGAGCACTGGCCCAGGGGGGTTTAAATAAGATGACCCTTGGGCTCCGGAAACCCAAGGGAAAAAGAGGCTATGTGTCAGGACCCCGATCCTAAGTCACACCGATCTAGCATGTAACACATCATATCACTTTGCGGCCTCACGCACGGTATTCCCACAGGTGCCACCTTACCTGGCTCGGGACCGTTTGCGCCTTTTGGCTCACGTATATGATATTGTCGCTAGCATCCATATGACAAAGAACCCGGGCCGACATGGCTAGTCGTGAACCCAAAGTGGCACTAACCCGTGGGAACAGGCATACATGAATCAACTTCGAGCATGTCGGCCAACAGCGTGTGAATCCGGGCTGTAGCACTGGGCTAACAGGACTCCGGTAACCCGGGCTGTAGCAGGCTAGGCAGGACTCCGGATGTCACCGCGTGACATTTCCCCGAAGGGACAAACACAGGAATGAAGTGAAACACATGCCGGCCAGTTAAGTGGCCTGAGCAGTAGTGCTGGGCTAGCAGGACTCCGGTGAACCAGGCTGTAGCGGACTACTATGGCTCATTGAAGCACTAGACTACATTTCCCCATAAGAGAGGCGGCCAAGGATAAACAACTACGTTGTCGGAACCCACACATACCAAGCATTTCAATCATACACACAATATGCTCGATATGTGTAAATACAACATGGCATCACAACATAACTCTACAACTCAAGTATTTATTCATTAGGCTCTGAGGAGCGAGATATTACAAACATGGGTCTCATGACCCAACAATCATAGCATACAATTCAAGCACATGCGGAAGCTTAACATGTCTGAGTACAGACATCTACAAATGGAAAAGGCTAGGAAGCCTGACTATCTACCAGATCCTGCCGAGGGCACAAGATCGTAGCTGAGGTAACAAGCTAAATGTCGAAGTCCACACGGAACTACTAGCGAGACTGACGTCTCTCTGCAAAACATAAAATAGGCAAACATGAGTACAAATGTACCCAGCAAGACTTACATCAGAACTAGCTACTTATGCATCAGTATCAATAAAGGGGGTGGTGGAGTTTGACTGCAGCAAGCCAGCTTTGACTCGGTGGCTAACCTGAATTATGACTGCAAGTAACTCTTTTGAGGTGGCGCACACGAGTCCACATATTCACCATATCAATACACCACTATGGACCCGCTCCCGTCTCCCTACGAGAAGGCCATCCATAGTACTCACGCTTATCTTGCGTATTTTAGAGTATCCACTTTCACTTGTCTATGAACTATTATAGGCAACCCAGAAGTCCAATTCCGCGGACGCGGCTATTCGAATAGATGATGTTAACCCTGGAGGGGTGTACTTCTTCACACACGCTCTCACCACTTACCGCCGTTTACACGACATGTACTCGGCAACCTTCAAGCGGAAGCCCAACGAGGGTGTCGGCCACGGCCTACCTAAACACTCAAGTCTCTAGTCCAGGTTTATCTCCTATCCAGGTTCCATCCGCGGGGAGTCCGGCTGAGGTTTCCACATACGGCCCTGAACGATGTGAACAGGGTTCCCAAGACACCAAACGGGCACCCGGTACACCGTGCCACGGTGTATCTACCGCATCATAGCCCACCCCTAGGGTCAGCGCTACGCACGACCGCCAACACATATCCTATAAACACCAAAAACTAGTTGCAACTCCTGGACAGAGGACAAGGGTGATCAAGAAGCCCAGAGGGTCCATTGGTTTCGGGCCCAATGCGTGGTAGTAACTGTTTCATGGATCACAAACACAGAACTTAGTTCCTGAGGACGGTTTCAATGAGACGACCCACCATGTACTCCTACATGGCCTCTCACCGCTACCTTTACCAAATCGTATTCACACACTTAGTTCTCAACAGTAGGACATGTTCACCACTTTCCAATTCATCCCCGATGAATCAGACCCGACTCAACTCTAAGCAGTAGCAGGCATGACAAACAAGCATGAATGAGTAGGCACATCAGGGCTCAAACAACTCCTACTCATGCTAGTGGGTTTCATCTATTTACTGTGGGAATGACAGGTCATGCAGAGGAAAAGGGGTTCAACTACCGCAGCATGTAACAGTTCAATCGTTGTTGTCCTAATGCAGTAAAAGAGAGCAAGAGCGAGAGAGTGGGATTGTATCAGAATGAACAAGGGGGTTTTGCTTGCCTGGCACTTCTGAAGATAACATTGAGTCTTCATCAGTGTCAACGATCACATCGTCGGTACAACGTCTATCGAGAGGGGACAAATACCGGCAACAGAGAAAGAAACACAATCAATGCAATGTACAATATGATGCATGATCATGACATATCAATATGTTGTGGTTTGAGCTAATGCAACTAGCAACATGTTAAATGAAGTTGGTTTGAACCCTGGGTTCAAATTCAAACTCCATATGTGAGAGTTTAAATTCCATTTATATGAATTGGCCTAAACAGTAGCCATAAGTTGTTCTAACATGCATGAAAATGCCATAAACAGATTCCTTGAATTTTTCTGATAATTTTTCATATATAATTTATCTTATTTGGAGTTACGGCTGAATTTCTATGATTTTTCAAAGTTTTGGATATTTTCTGAATTAAACAAATCATTTCTGATTTATTTAAAATCCAGAAAAGGATTACTGCGTCAGCCTGACATCAACATGACGCCAGCGGGTCAACGGGGCACGGTCCAGGTCAAACCTGACCAGTGGGGTCCACTGGTCAGTGACACAGAGCTGTCTGGGTCATAGACATGTGGGGTCAGGTCAACATCCACGTCAGCACGGTCAACTCTGACGTGTGGGTCTCGTTGGATTAGATAAAACTAAGTAGAAATTAAACTAGGGTTAGTTAAGGGCGTGGGGCCCAGTATTCAGTGAGAGGGGGGGGGGGTTAGTTGGTGGCATCATTAGCCACTAATGACGGTTCCATGTCGGCACGGCCGGAGTTAACCCGTCGGCGACCAAAACAACGGCGGAGGCTCGCCGGACTTGAGCTACAGGCAGCGGCTGGACTCGCGGAGACCACCGGGGCGTAGCCCGTGCTCTCCCGCATCCAGAGGAGCAGGTGGGTGGCCGCGGGGGCACCGGAACTCGCTGGAACGAAGCTCGCGGCGGCTACCGGAGTTCGGGGTTGGTGCGGGTTGGCGCTAGGGGGCACGGTAGGTCGAATGGGTGGGCGCGCCCGGCTCCTGGAAGCGTGCTGAGCATAGCGGTGTGCTCGGCTTCGAGCTACCGTGGCTCTAGCCACGACGGCGATGAGGCATGGCGGCGGCGAGCTTCCGCCATGGTGGACAGTGGGGCTAGAAGAGGAAATCGACAAAGGAGAGAGGGGGTTTGGGAGCAGGAGCTCACAGTGAGTCGAATGGGAGGGTCAGCGAGCTCGGGGAGGCACCGGAGGCAGCTAATCGACTGTGACGATCTTCGGTGGCCGACGAGGGGAACGGCGGTGTAGGTGGCATCCAGGGGCTTCCCGCATCAGGCGGCTCGGTGAGGAGGAGGAGAGGGACTCGGCGGAGCTCGTGGGCAGCTCCAGGGGACGAGGGAGAGGCGATGGCCGCGGTGATGCTCATCGGCAGCGGCGGACGCGTTCGGTGAGATCGGGAACGACGAGGGAGATAGCAGGGGGAAGAATGAGCGAGCTAGAGGGATTGGGACGACGCCGAGGAGGGGATTCGCGGTGTCGCGCTATCCTCGGACGCAGGCAGGCAGCCTGGTGGCGTGGCGCTCGCGCGCGCCGTGCCTTGTCTCTGCCTCTGCCTACTGGCAGAGGTGGGAGACGACTGGCAACGGCCGGGTGGGCTGGGCCGGCTCATGGGCCGCACAGGTAAGTAGCCAGGTTGGCTTTTCTCTCTCTTTTTTCCTGTTTTTCTGTTTCAGTTTTCCTATTTTTTTGCAGTATGTTTTGACTTAGTTTAAATACTAAAACATTTTATAAAATTCTGCAAACTTTTATGGGCACTATCTGATTTAAACCAGAGGCCCTCACCAAGTTTCAGAATATTTGGAGCTAGCAAATATTTTATAGGAATTAGTAGCTCCAATTCAAATAAGTATTGACTTAATTCAAAGGCCCAAATAAATATTTCTGTGATTCCAAAAATATTGGTTTGAATTTTACCTCTTGCCAATATTTCCAGAAATGAACCGGAACATTTTCTTGGACTCATTTGATGAGATTTAAATGTTGGTTATTTTTAGAAGTCTTCTGAGGCTTTTGAAAATTCCTCAATTCAAATTTCATTAGAATTTAAACATGATGCTCACATGAAGGGCTAGCCTAGTGCATACCAGAACTAGGGATGTGACAGCTCACCCCTACTGAACAAGAATCTTGTCCCGAGATTCAAGCGTAGGGTAAGATGAAGGGGGAACGCAAACTAACATAATCTTCATGATCCAGGTGGCACTTCAACGAACATTGACTCGGTCACCATCATTGTCTCGATGTCTTGCCCCAAGAACTCCAACTAACATGACAATGGGAGGGAAAGGAAAACTCGAGAGGGATCAATCTTATCGAAGGTCGAACAACTCAGGATCAACTCACGGAGTGAGACATTGAAACATCTCTTGAGCTGAGACACAAAACATACATCAGGAGGAATGGAGTGCAACACATGACAAAGGTACACTAGGTAAGCAAACAATTCCACACCTAAGAGGGTGGTGGTCGATTGCCAAAGTAGCGAGGAATTGAGTTGCCATGACACCAAAACGAGACATCTTGGAGGAGGGTGACCCGTAGAATCATCCCTTAAGCAGCAAAAAGAATTACTTTTGATCCAGAGATCAATAAAATTCTCTATACCAGCCTAGGGAAAATCTCGAGCAATCGTTTGGCGGAGTAAGTAGGGATGGCATACCGAGACTAGAATGGATGATGTGGACTACCTTGTTGAAGACAACGCAATGGATGATTTTGCTTATCATCAGAAATGGATGGGACCCATGGTATGTCCACTTTGAAGATGATCCTGAACAACAACTACTAAGGTGCAAGCTGGGAACAAAATGCAAATGTTGGGAATGATTCTGGTAACTAGGGAAGAACTCGACAGTCGAGAGTGAGTCCATTGTTTGAAAAGGTTTTAACATAACCAAGGAAACTAGAAGAAAATCCCAGTTAACGCCAACGGTAAAACCTGGTGCTAGCGCGTGCTCTCAAGAACTTGAGCATCTCCATATTCATCAAGGTTTTACCAATATTCGTGTCAAGGATTGTGGCAACACAACATACCACCATGATGAATGGTGATGGATAATGCAGATGCAAAGGAAGATAACACCTTCTCAGATTTCACCTTAGCGAGGCCAAGGGAACAAAATCTGGATGATCGACCGAGAGACATTTAGCACTCCGCTTCTAATATTCTCCTTGATGTGCTAGGATAACCCATTTATTGATACGGTTTGGTATCTAGGACATCAAGTAAAGGTCGGACTTCGAAAGCTCAAAAATCCGTAAGGATTAACTACGAAGGTAAATCCTACAAAATCCTCATGGAAAGGTGGCCAACTATCTTCAATCGAGATACTACAATAATAGGTCTTCCGGCTGGATGTGTTGGCCACGACATCCACTTTACTCGTTATCGAGAGACCAATATTATAGCTCTTGAGAAACGTTCCAACCATCATATCTGCCCGAGATTCAGATCTGGCTGGTAACAGGATATTTCAGACAGCATATCCAGAAAAAGGAAGTTTGCAACACAAACCGACGAGATGACGTTGCGAGATTCTCGGGAAATGAACTACGATAGCAAGCTCCAAAACATGAGCTGGTTCTGCTACATACATGTGAACACACTGTCCCAGACAAGTATGATCACATAGTAGTCTTATAATAAAACACTACCGAAATCAGGTGGGGAACCATCTTCGAGGATATTGGAATCTTGTGCATGAACTAGTATTCGCACAACAACTTCTTTTCCTCGAACAAATCAATCAGTGGCTTGGTGTGCTAGGAACACATATGGAGTGGAGGTAATTAATCTGCCAAACCATAGAATACTTCGCACGCATGCATGACTGACTTGGGATGATTCCAAGGGAAACAAAACAAACCTTTCTCAAATTCATGGCGGCAACTTACACCTAATGCACGTGAATTCGAGGAAGTCACTTCTTCCATCCAAGCGTAAGCTTCATGAACGGAACACGAAGGCATTGGTTACAAAGTTTCCAACACTAGGTTGATGTTCAACATGAATCATGGGGGAGACAAAATGCTGTTGATGGGCTCAATAGCAACTCATCGGAATTTCCATATCACTGGACTTCCACCATCATGTGAACACAGTGATAGCATTGGTCAGACCAAAAAAATGTAATGGTGTATGCTCGGGGGAGAGACCACGAGTAAGACAACATTACGAACATCGTTGGCTCTGGTTTGACTTGACGATAGCCTATACTCAAATCAAAGTTTAGATACAACAATAGGTACAACAATTGATCACAAGGACCACTCGATGAAGATATTATCTTTCTTCAACACACACACACAAGGATATCCCTTAAGAGTGAACTAAGTAGATTAAGCTTTTATCTTCCAACTCTCCAAGTTGTTGTTTAGCTTAACCAACCAGCTCAGGGGGTAACCGACACAGATTTCTTGGAGAATGGCTGGTTTACAAGAAACCAACTCGATCACGAGCTCAACATAGCGGTCAGGTGACAACCTGGTAATACTTCCGACAAGATATTCGGAAAATCACGAACCACCGATAAGTTATTAAGCTCGAGAACAATCTTGCTTTTCAGGGCAAGATGATATGATCAAGGAGTGAGGGATTGACACAATCCTAACTCGTTGATCAAAGAGTGCACCAGAAATAAGGACTAGGTAGCACGATCAATCTTAGAATGATGATTTGATAACCAACACGCTAGGAATGATAATAGTGTCCATTAACTACCAAGCAACACAGTTGCTAGGAGTATTGATTTCACACATCACGATTCACTTGTCGGCACTCCGGTTACATCAACACGGGACCGAGGAATGAATAATGATGGAGAGAATATCACTGCATCGATAATTCATAAGAGGTGGTGCAATTCTTATGACATTCTTGATAAGAAAGAAGGTGACACTCCACGGTAGAACAGAGCAAATGCTAGATTGGCATTTTGATCTGCGGAATACAACTGCTTTGACCCAATCCTAGAAATGGACAAGGTACTGGAGTTTGTTTCTCCTAGTCATTCCGGAATAGAATGGCTTGACGGACCACAAGAATAATAGGCATTGATAACATGAATGCACAACTATTCTTGACCAACAATTGATAGAAGAGGGTCAGAATACAACTAAAAAGGGACAACTCAGCGGAACATATAATTTCTTTAAGTTGTAGATGCATTGGTTAGCATGTTGAATAAATTCATCATGTTTCTTCCGGATAACCCATGCATAAGAAGAAGGACTGGCAGATTCACAATTATGGATGGAGAACTCCTCAAGAGTACTCTGATTGTGAGCTTTTGGTTTCAAAGAACATCTGCCTTAATGGTTCATGGTATTTGGAAGAAGGAAATACCACGGACCTCGAGGGCTGTCGCAAGGTTACTAATATCTTAAGGGAACTAGCAAATACTAACAACATGAAGTAGGGTGAATCTCGGGTTCGAAAACCCAGGAGTAGAATACCTACTACTAAATGGCATCACGGGATGCTTTCGAGAATGGTGGCCAGGATCATCACACCGGGAACACATAGCATTGCTAGATTACTAGGTGACTCCCTAAGACACCTAGGGTCATAATAATAGCTCCAACATATATGCCGAGGCAATAGGGTGCCTCAACAGACCGATTAGTGTGCTTAATCTGGCCCAAAGGAACAACGAGAATGGGAAGAAGGGATTTACAAATGCATCAGACTAGTTAGAAACCTGGGATGACTCGAACAGCATAACGGCTGTAAATGCTCAAAGATATTGGAGACATCCGGCAAAATAGTGGCATAACCACTCAGAAGCACAATATCAAGATTCCGAGACCAACTATGAACACACGAAAGTAGTAGAAACAGAACTGAGGCTTGAACTCAACAATCCTAGGCAACTACGGTTTAGTAACACGTCATCCTGAGAGATAGAAGAGAAGCCTAGTTCTTAAACCCCGTAGAAAGGAAGAGGTTGACTCAGATCAGAGGGCATGAGGTATAAGGAGTAAAAGAGTCTTACGTTCCCTTCCACAATCAATTCCCTTATATAACTAAAGCATTTCTAGACACAACTTCGACCAGTTTGGCTTGGTAATCCTACAGGCAGTCAGGCTCTGATAGCAACGCTGTCAGGACCCCGATCCTAAGTCACACCGATCTAGCATGTAACACATCATATCACTTTGCGGCCTCACGCACGGTATTCCCACGGGTGCCACCTTACCTGGCCCGGGACCGTTTGCGCCTTTTGGCTCACGTATATGATATTGTCGCTAGCATCCATATGACAAAGAACCCGGGCCGACATGGCTAGTCGTGAACCCAAAGTGGCACTAACCCATGGGAACAGGCATACATGAATCAACTTCGAGCATGTCGGCTAACAGCATGTGAATCTGGGCTGTAGCACTGGGCTAACAGGACTTCGGTAACCCGGGCTGTAGCAGGCTAGGCAGGACTCCAGATATCACCGCGTGACATTTCCCCGAAGGGATAGACACAGGAACAAAGTGAAACACATGCCGTCCAGTCAAGTGTCCTGAGCAGTAGTGCTGGGCTAGCAGGACTCCGGTGGACCGGGTTGTAGCGGACTACTATGGCTCATGGAAGCACTAGACTACATTTCCCCATAAGAGAGGCTGCCAAGGAGAAACAACTAGGTTGTCAGATCCCACACATACCAAGCATTTCAATCATGCACACAATATGCTCGATATGTGTAAATACAACATGGCATCACAACATAACTCTACAACTCAAGTATTTATTCATTAGGCTCCGAGGAGCGAGATATTACAAACATGGGTCTCATGACCCAACAATCATAGCATACAATTCAAGCACATGCGGAAGCTTAACATGTCTGAGTACAGACATCTACAAATGGAAAAGGCTAGGAAGCCTGACTATCTACCAGATCCTGCCGAGGGCACAAGATCGTAGCTGAGGTAACAAGCTAAACGTCGAAGTCCACACGGAACTACTAGCGAGACTGACATCTCTCTGCAAAACATAAAATAGGCAAACATGAGTACAAATGTACCCAGCAAGACTTACATCAGAACTAGCTACTTATGCATCAGTATCAATAAAGGGGGTGGTGGAGTTTGACTGCAGCAAGCCAGCTTTGACTCAGTGGCTAACCTGAACTATGACTGCAAGTAACTCTTTTGAGGTGGCGCACACGAGTCCACATATTCACCATATCAATACACCACTATGGATCCGCTCCCGTCTCCCTACGAGAAGGCCATCCATAGTACTCACGCTTATCTTGCGTATTTTAGAGTATCCACTTTCACTTGTCTATGAACTGTTATAGGCAACCCAGAAGTCCATTTCCACGGACGCGGCTATTCGAATAGATGATGTTAACCCTACAGGGGTGTACTTCTTCACACACGCTCTCACCACTTACCGCCGTTTACACGACATGTACTCAGCAACCTTCAAGCGGAAGCCCAACGAGGGTGTCGGCCACGGCCTACCTAAACACTCAAGTCTCTAGTCCAGGTTTATCGCCTATCCAGGTTCTATCCGCAGGGAGTCCGGCCGAGGTTTCCACATACGGCCCCGAACGATGTGAACAGGGTTCCCGAGACACCAAACGGGTGCCCGGTACACCGTGCCATGGTGTATCTACCGCATCATAGCCCACCCCTAGGGTCAGCGCTACGCACGGCCGCCAACACATATCCTATAAACACCAGAAACTAGTTGCAACTCTTGGACAGAGGACAAGGGTGATCAAGAAGCCGAGAGGGTCCATTGGTTTCGGGCCCAATGCGTGGTAGTAACTGTTTCATGGATCACAAACACAGAACTCAGTTCCTGAGGATGGTTTCAATGAGACAACCCACCATGTACTCCTACATGGCCTCTCACCGCTACATTTACCAAATCGTATTCACACACTTAGTTCTCAACATTAGGACATGTTCACCACTTTCCAATTCATCCCCGATGAATCAGACCTGACTCAACTCTAAGCAGTAGCAGGCATGACAAACAAGCATGAATGAGTAGGCACATCAGGGCTCAAACAACTCCTACTCATGCTAGTGGGTTTCATCTATTTACTGTGGCAATGACAGGTCATGCAGAGGAAAAGGGGTTCAACTACTGCAGCATGTAACAGTTCAATCGTTGTTGTCCTAATGCAGTAAAAGAGAGCAGGAGCGAGAGAGTGGGATTGTATCGGAATGAACAAGGGGGTTTTGCTTGCCTGGCACTTCTGAAGATAACATTGAGTCTTCATCAGTGTCAACGATCACATCGTCGGTACAACGTCTATCGAGAGGGGACAAATACCAGCAACAGAGAAAGAAACACAATCAATGCAATGCACAATATGATGCATGATCATGACATGTCAATATGCTGTGGTTTGAGCTAATGCAACTAGCAACATGTTAAATGAAGTTGGTTTGAACCCTGGGTTCAAATTCAAACTCCATATGTGAGAGTTTAAATTCCATTTATATGAATTGGCCTAAACAGCATCCATAAGTTGTTCTAACATGCATGAATATGCCGTAAACAGATTCCTTGAATTTTTCTGATAATTTTTCATATATAATTTATCTTATTTGGAGTTACGGTTGAATTTCTATGATTTTCAAAGTTTTGGATATTTTCTGAATTAAAAAAATCATTTCTAATTTATTTAAAATCCAGAAAAGGATTACTACGTCAGCCTGACATCAACATGACGTCAGCAGGTCAACGGGACATGGTCCAGGTGAAACCTGACCAGTGGGGTCCACTGGTCAGTGACACAGAGCTGTCTGGGTCACAGACATGTGGGGTCAGGTCAACATCCACGTCAGGACGGTCAACTCTGACATGTGGGTCCCGCTAGATTAGATAAAACTAAGCAGAAATTAAACTGGGGTTAGTTAAGGGCGTCGGGCCCAGTATTCAGTAAGAGGGGGGGTTAGTTGGTGGCATCATTAGCCACTAATGACGGTGCCACGTCGGCACGGCCGGAGTTAACCCGCCGACGACCAAAACAACGGCGGAGGCTCGCCGGACTTTAGCTACAGGCAGCGGCTGGACTCGCGGAGACCACGGGGCGTAGCCTGTGCTCTCCCGCATCTAGAGGAGCAGGTGGGTGGCCGCGGGGGCACCAGAGCTCGCTGGAACGAAGCTCGCGGCGGCTACCGGAGTTCGGGGTTGGTGCGGGTTGGCGCTAGGGGGCACGGTAGGTCGAATGGGTGGGCGCGCCCGGCTCCTGGAAGCGTGCTGAGCACAGCGGTGTGCTCGGCTTCGAGCTACTGTGGCTCTAGCCATGACGGCGATGAGGCACGGCGGCGGCGATCTTCGGCTGTGGTGGATAGTGGGGCTAGAAGAGGAAATCGACAGAGGAGAGAGGGGGTTTGGGAGCAGGAGCTCACAGTGAGTCGAATGGGAGGGTCAGCAAGCTCGGGGAGGCACCGGACGCAGCTAATCGATGGCGATGATCTTCGGTGGCCGGCGAGGGGAACGACGGTGCAGGTGGCATCCAGGGGCTTCCGGCATCAGGCGGCTCGGTGAGGAGGAGGAGAGGGACTCGCCGGAGCTCATGGGCAGCTCCAGGGGACGAGGGAGAGGCGATGGCCGCGGTGATGCTCATCGGCGGCGGCGGACGCGTTCGGTGAGATCGGGAATGAGCGAGCTAGAGGGATTGGGACGACGCCGAGGAGGGGATTCACGGTGTCGCGCTGTCCTCGGACGCAGGCAGGCAGCCTGGTGGCGTGGCGCTCGCGCGCGCCGTGCGTTGTCTCTGCCTCTGCCTACTGGCAGAGGTGGGAGACGACTGGCAACGGCCGGGTGGGCTGGGCCGGCTCATGGGCCGCACAGGTAAGTGGCCAGGTTGGCTTTTCTCTCTCTTTTTTTCTGTTTTTCTGTTTCAGTTTTTCTATTTTTTTGCAGTATGTCTTGACTTAGTTTAAATACTAAAACACTTTATAAAATTCTGCAAACTTTTATGGGCACTATCTGATTTAAACCAGAGGCCCTCACCAAGTTTCAGAATATTTGGAGCTAGCAAATATTTTATAGGAATTAGTAGCTCCAATTCAAATGAGTATTGACTTAATTCAAAGGCCCAAATAAATATTTCTGTGATTCCAAAAATATTGGTTTGAATTTTACCTCTTGCCAATATTTCCAGAAATGAACAGGAACATTTTCTTGGACTCATTTGATGAGATTTAAATGTTGGTTATTTTTAGAAGTCTTCTGAGGCTTTTGAAAATTCCTCAATTCAAATTTCATTAGAATTTAAACATGATGCTCACATGAAGGGCTAGCCTAGTGCATACCAGAACTAGGGATGTGACACTATGTGGCAAATGGTAAAACCAAGGTTGGGCATTGCTGGAGGAGTTTTATTCAAGGAGAACTGTCAAGGGGTTCCCATTATCACCCAACCGCGTAAGGAATGCGAAATCCGGGAACATAACACTGATATGACGGAAACTAGGGCGGCAAGAGTGGAACAAAACACTAGGCAAAAGGCCGAGCCTTCCACCCTTTAGCAAGTATATAGATGCATTAAGATAACAAGATAATATAGTGATATCCCAACAATAAACAATGTTCCAACAAGGAACGATCTCCAATCTTCACCTGCAACTAGCAACGCTATAAGAGGGGCCGAGCAAAGCGGTAACATAGCCAATCAACGGTTTGCTAGGACATGGTGGGTTAGAGGTTTGACATGGCAATTTGGGAGGCATGATAAGCAAGTGGTAGGTATCGTAGCATAGGCATAGCAAAAGAGCGAGCATCTAGCAAGCAAAGATAGAAGTGATTTCGAGGGTATGATCATCTTGTCTGCAAAGTTGTCAGAGTTGACTTGATCCTCGTAAGCAAACTCAATGGGCTCCTCGTTAGCGAACTCGTCTCCCGGCTCTACCCAAACAAGACAAACAAGCAAAAGGAACACAATCAACCACGTGCAAAGCTCAAACGACATGATGCAAACATGGTATGCTATGCGGGATGCGATTTTGTGATGCATATGCAAGATTTGACAAGGAATGATTGAACCGGGCCTCAACCTGGAAATCCAAGAGTGCCACTGGAAAGGTGAGGTGATTTTGGTTGAAATCGATATAAAGATCACCAGAATCGGATGCACGGTTTGGAAATGGCAAGCAAAACAAAATATGGCACCGGTCTGCGATAAACAGCAAGTACCATCTAAATGCATCAAGATAAATATGCTACAGCAATCAAACATGACAACAAAATACATGGCAGGTATCCACTCATGATGCTTGACAAAAGATGAACACTGAGCTACGGCCAATTCATCCATTAACAGGTTCAAACAAGCATGGCAAAAGTGCAAATGATAAACATGTTTCGGACTTAGTGAAATTAACACAAGTCTGGAATTTTACATCAGGTAGCACACTTTGGAGCATGAAAACTATATGCTACAGGAACTTAACATGGAAAATCAAGGCATTACATGAAGCTACTCAAAGCACTTAACAAAAGTCCCTTAGTGACCTTGAGCCAAAAGGGATCAGAAAATACAATTGCAAGCATGTGAACATGGCAAAAACATAATCAGATTACAGACTGAAAAACTGGAGCATGCAAATCTGTTAACGAGTAGGCATGTTTACGAGCTCGATGCACTCACTACAGAGCATGGTATGACAAACTAAGTATACACGCATCAATAATACATATCATAGAAGCTAGACATGGCAATAACAACAACATAGCATGCACAGATCGATAACAACAACCTCGGCAAAATCGCTAACAAGTCAACAATCTGCCAGGATTCATGAAATAGCAAAAGTAGAGCTCGATTGACTCAAGCTAGGGTGCTCTATAATTGCAAACAAATACATGGATCGATAGAGCACCACAATATTAACAAATCGTCCTTAGTGATCATCCTCAAAGGAGGCATGGATCACTAGGAAACAACATGAACATATGGCATATTGATAAAATCAGATCAAGGACTTAGTGAAATTCTAAGTTCCTGAAATCAGCATTAACGAATGCACTACTTTGCAAGCTTGTGCTAGTCACCACACACATCACAAAAATATATGGTAAGCACCTCTATAAAGATGGCATGGCATATAACAAAACACATGTAGAGCTCAGGAGCATATCATGCACACATTAATCATGGTAAAAATGACAAATAGCTATTTGATGCAGCAGATGTGACAATTATCTCAAATAGCTCTCTTCCAACAGCATTTCGGGCATCAAGATGAGCTCAAATGAAAATGATGCAATGAGATAAAATGATGTACTCTCCGAGACGAACATTTTGATATGCTACACGCCCAAAACGGAGTTACGGATGCGGAGTTACGACATGATGAAGTTGCAAGAAAAATACTAGAGAGAGGGAAAAAGTCAACCCTCTAGGGTTTACTGTAGCTCGATCTGGATCTGGCGGGCACGCAGTACGAGGATCGCCGGGGAAAACCCTGTTCACCGAAGAGGAGAGGTCGCCGGACTTGGAGTTTGCCGGGGCGAGGAGGCCGGTCGCCGGAGTAGCCGGGGACGGCGGGACGGCGGCACAGTCCGGCGAGGCGCGCGGCGGGCGGCGTGGTGAGGCGGCGTGGAGGCGAGGCCCGGCGAGGTGCGCAGCGCCGGCGGAGAGGCCGTGCCGGAGATCGGCGACGAGGAATGGCGGGCGGCGGCGCCGGCTTCTCTGGCTCCGGACGAGAGGAAGAAGGAGACGGGCGGCGGCGCGCCGATCTGGGCCGTGGGGGCCCTACGCGGGCCGGGCGGGCCGCGCGCGGTGGCGCCGGCGGGGAGGACACGTGGCACGACAGGAGAGGCTGGGAGCGGCGGCGGGACTTGTCCGGCGCCGCCCGAATGTGTCCGGCGGCGCGGAAGGGAAAATTAGGGTTAGGGGGAGAAGAACCGAAAATTTCGGAGGAGGGTCTATATATAGGCATAGAGGGAGCTAGGAGACTCCAAATGAGGTGCGGTTTGCGGCCACACGATCGTGATCGAACGCTCTAGATGATGGAGAGGGTTTTGGTGGGTTTTGGGCCAAATTGGAAGGGTGTTGGGCTGCAACACACACGAGGCCTTTTCGGTCCCTCGGTTAACCGTTGGAGTATCAAACGATGTCCAAATGACACAAAACTTGACAGGGGGTCTACCGGTAGTAAACCAAGGCCACATGGCAAGTCTCGGTCCAATCCGGAAATGTTTAACCGCCACACACGAAATGAGGTAGAAAGGACCACCGGAGGAGATAGGAGCGCTGGAATGCAAAACGGACAACGGGGAGAATGCTCGGATGCATGAGACGAACACATATGCAAATGCAATGCACATGATGACATGATATGAGATGCATGACAATGGCAACAACACACGGAGAGAAAAACCTGAACCCAAGGAAAATAAATTAACTTAGCGCTGGAAACGGCAAGAGTTGGGATACATATAAGGTAAATTACATCCGGGGTGTTACAACATAGCCCAGTACAGAGGCGCCGCACACCCCCTATGCTTCATAGACGAAGTAATGGATCACACGATGGCACAACAGATCCTGCGGTATGGATCGAGGATTTCCTCCTGCACATCCACATGGCCCGCGGTGATGATCTACACGCCATCAAATACCTCCCACTCAAGCTCAAAGGACCAGCTCAGCATTGGCTCAACAGCTTGCCAGCAGAGTCCATTGGCTGTTGGGAAGATCTGGAAGCCGCATTCCTCGACAACTTCCAGGGCACTTATGTGCGACTGCCAGATGCCAATGACTTGAGCCACATAATTCAGCAGCCAGAGGAATCGGCCAGGCAATTCTGGACATGGTTCCTAACAAAGAAGAAACAAATCGTCGACTGTCCGGATGCAGAGGCCCTAGCAGCTTTTAAGCATAACATCCGCGACGAGTGGCTCGCCCGGCACCTTGGCCAGGAAAAGCCGAAATCTATGGCAGCCCTCACGACACTCATGACCCGCTTTTGTGCGGGAGAAGACAGCTGGCTGGCTCGTAAACATATCAAAGAACCATGGTACTCCGCATACCAAGGATGGCAATGGCAGGTCACATCACAACAAACACAAGCGCCGCTTTAACAGCGACAATATAGAGGATACGACAGTCAATGCCGGATTCAAAGGCTCTAAACCCGGTCATCGGAAAAAGCCATTTAAAAGAAGCACTCCGGGACCGTCCAGTTTGGACTGTATACTCGATCGCTCGTGGCAAATACACGGCACCCCTGACAAACCAGCCAACCACACCAACAGGGATTGTTGGGTGTTCAAGCAGGCCGACAAGTTAAATGCCAAAAACAAAGATAAGGGGTCGCATAGCGATGACGAGGAGGAGCCCCGTCAGCCGAACACCAGAGGATAGAAGAGATTCCCCCCACAAGTGCAGACAGTGAACATGATAAATGCAACCCACATCACCAAGAGGGAGTGGAAGCGTGCGCTAAGGGACGTATATGCATTGGAGCCAGTCACCCCAAAGTTCAACCCATGGTCCTCTTGCCCGATCACCTTTGATCGCAGGGACCACCCCACTAGTATCCGTCATGGAGGATTTGCCGCACTGGTCCTAGACCCAATCATTGACGGATTTCACCTCACTTGAGTCCTTATGGATGGCGGCAGCAGCCTGAATCTGCTTTATCAGGACATAGTGCGCAAAATGCGTATAGACCCCTCAAGGATCAAACCCACAAAACGACCTTCAAAGGCGTCATACCAGGTGTAGAGGCCCATTGCACAGGCTCAATGACACTGGAAGTGGTCTTCGGATCCCCGGATAACTTCCGAGCGAGGAGTTAATCTTCGATATAGTCTCGTTCCGCCGTGGCTATCATGCACTGCTCGGGCGAACCGCATTTCTGAGATTCGATGCGGTTCCGCATTATGCATACCTCAAGCTTAAGATTCCAGGACCTCGAGGGGTCATCACAATTAATGGAAACACAGAGCGCTCTCTCCGCACGAAGGAGCACACTACGGCTCTCGCAGCAGAAGCGCAAAGCAGCCTCTTAAGGCAATCCACTAGTTCGGCGATTTTTCAAGCGCACCAGGAGTAATCGTCAGCAAGACCACCTGGCACATTCCGAGCTCGCATAGCAATGCGGCCCCCACCCCAGTACCAGCCAAATGGTGAAACTCGTGCCATGCGTACATAATTACGCATTGAAAATACCATGGGCACAGGTGGGGAGTGGGGCACGACTACGACACGCCCCAAGACGCGGCTCAACCGCACTAGGGGCTTCCCGCTTTGTTAATTTTCTCTCTTTCAGGACCTTACTCTCTGGAAACCCTGTCTGGCAGTATGATTGCCGAACACATGATGCAGCAACCAAGGAGGCAGAAAGCTACGTCGCACCATGGAACTCCCAGGTGGTCTCTGACAACAAGTGAAATACTCGCTCTAAATACCATTCCTTAGCTTGCCCTTGGAGGGGACATGTCAAATAGTCCTACTTTTTGCTTACCACACCACTTGTATCATTCTGCTTTAACGCACCTTTTTGAATAAACAATGCATAACACTAGACTATTATCGCATTCTTTATTCTTCTTTTTTATATACATATGTTCATTCATGACATCCAGCACCCGTACACTCTGGTACGGCCAATACGCTAGGGGCTTAAGCATACCCCATAATACGGCGTGAGAAGTCCGAACACATTAGACAGTGCGGCACCCCGAACTTATAGAATTATATGCATCAGCTCCGAATCATGTCTTGGGTCAATAGTTGGGTTTGCCCGACTCCCATGTTTTGGTACCTTACGTTCCGCTATATCGGCTAAGGTAGCACTGGGAGAACTACTGCAATTGTGCCCCGGTTCAGCTGGGCTAAGCACCTTAGTAGAGAAAGCTAAAACTGACTGTCCTGATAAGGCGAGAGACTGGTCGCTGTTTGAGAGGTTTTGAGTCCCTAAAGACTTATGCCGCTTAGAGCGAGGAGTCGGCTTTGTCCGGCTTAAGGCGTGTATAGCGCCCCAAATTCGGCCTTCTGAATACTAGGGGCTTCGCCAAAATTTAAAATTATAGAATTCTATGGCTAAGTGAGAGTGATAAAGCATTATAGTCCGATTGCCTTGTTCGTTGCACTGAGCACCTCCCTCGAAGGACCCAAAAATGGGAACAAGAGTGCTCAGGTTTATCCCGAAAACCCCAGCACTCGTGGCATGGGGGCAGAAGCCGATGACTAGCCATCTCTCAGATTTGATAAACAGCCAAACATAAGGTAATATTTTAAATTCAAACAAGCGTTGCATAGCGCATATGAACAAGCTTTCATACCACAGGATCACACAAGCAAGTTCATTCAAATATTACATCTTTAGCACACTCGTCCGCTACAAGACGGGCACCCTTCAAGACACCCTCATAATACATCTCCGGGTGGCGATGCTCCTTGCCCTGCGGCGGCCCCTCCTTCACCATCTTCTCGGTGTCCATCTTGGCCCAGTGCACCTTCGCACGGGCAAAAGCCCGGCGTGCACCTTCGATGCAGAAGGACCGCTTGAGACTTCCAGCCATGGGCAGGCATCCACAAGCCGCCTCACCAGGCCAAAGTAGCTGTTGGGAAGGGCGTCGCCAGGCCACATCCGGACTATAAAGCCCTTCATGGCCTGTTCGCCCGCCTTGTGCAGCTCGACCAGTTGCTTCAGCTGGTCGCTCATAGGCATCGGGTGTTCGGTCCCAGTATACTGAGACTAGAACAACATCTCCATCGAGCTTCCATCCTCGGCCTGGTAAAACTTTGCAGCATCCGACATGCTGCGGGGCAAATCTGCGAATGCTCCTGGAGAGCTCCGGACTCGGGTAAGTAACAAGTAATTTACTTTCACATGCTTGATTTGCATATTGAATACCTTAACCGCCGCTATCTTCCTCATTGCCTCAATCTCCTGGAGGGCCTTTTGGGCTCCAGCCTTGGTTCTTTGCGCTCTCAAGGGCCGCGGCAAGCTCAGACTCTCGCGTCTTCGAGTCAAGCTCCAACGCCTCGTGCTTCGTCATGAGAGCTTGGAGCTCTTGCTGCACCTCGCCCACCCGTGCTTCTTGCTTTTCCCGCTCGGTGCGCTCTTGGGCCGCTTTGTTTTCGGCCTCGGACAACGCTTGCTTCAGGGTCGCCACTTCGGTCATGGACCCTGGCAAATTCATGATGATCCTGTCATTTTGCAATCGCATATTATATATATAGACTAGGTATTACTTACCTTTGTTCTCCTCGAGCTGCCTCTTAGCAAGGCCGAGCTCTTTCTCGGACCCCTCGAGGTCCTGCTTCAGTGCGGCGACCTCCGCAGTCAGTGCAGCAGAGGTCAGCAGCGAAGCCTGCATACGGATATAGACATATTTATATTAGACCCCTGCATATATTATTTGATCCTATATTCGGCTTTTCTTTGTGAACACCAAACAAAGCATCAGGGGCTACTGTCTATGCGGTAATATTTTTCCTATATTTTAAATACCTACCTGAAAGCCTGTTAGAAGGCTGGCACAGGCTTCAGTCAGTCCGCTCTTGGCAGACTGAACCTTCTGGATCACCGCACTCATAATAGTGCGGTGCTCTTCGTCGATGGAAGCGCCGCTAAGCGCTCCCAGCAGGTTGTCCAGTGCCTCTAGATGGACAGAGGTCACCGGCACGGGCATCTTACCCCTTTTGGAAGGGGGCCGCCTGCCCGAGTCTGGAACCACTGGAGGTTCCGGCGCGATGTTTGGCTGAGAGCCAAACTTGGAGCCCCCGGGAGCCTTGCTTCCTTTTTCCTGGAGTCCGGAAGGTTGCCTTGAGGCGCCTCCAGGACTGTCTCCCCCCGGCTCGGTGCCCCTTGAGACAATACCTCGGCATTGTCCGTGGGGCAAGGGGAGGAGGTGGTCGGAAGTGGATCGCTATCCATATCCGACGAATCCAAGGAGCCGTTCGATGAGGACACGTCAATACGGGCTTGGGGCAGTCTGCATAATCATATTCGGCGTTAGGAGAAGCATTGCGACAAAGTTATGCTATGATTTACTCTGGTATCCGAATACTTACGACTTCGCCAGGGGCTTGGCCCTGAGCAGCCACTCGTCTTCGCCTTCGGCCGTGGTGGTGGAGCAGTCCGGAAGGAGAGTCCTTCCTTTCTTGGACCCTTCGGCCTCCCCGGTTGGGGCGGCCTTCCTTTTCTTGTCTCCCCCGGCTGGAAGGGGAGCATCTTCATCTTCCTCCTCCTCATCTTCATGGGAGGAGTGCGTCATGGAGTTATCAGACGATGAGTGTGATACCACCTGGTGCCGGGAACTCCTTCAGGTTCCCTTGACCTTCTTCTTGGTCTTCTCCGGCACCTTATAAAGAGCCGGAGTCAGCATCTCCGTCAGGAGAGCGTCCGCAGTGTCTTTGGGCAGAGGGGCCGGACAGTCAATCTGCTCCAATGCCTCCACCCAGTCCTGTCAAAGGCACGGGAGCTCAGACCCCGCACGTGGTTAAGCCATGGGAAATAAATATCCTACCAGATGTACAGATCTTACCGGATTCGCAGGGCGCTTCGGACTTAGCCCGCGGTCCTCGATGAGAGAGGGAGGGACCTCGACGCCCTTGAACAGCACCCTCCAGACGTCTTTGTGCATCGTGTCGAAGAGCTCGCTTAGAGTCTGGTGCCGGGCCGGGTTGAACTCCCATAAGTTGAAATCCCGTTGTTGACACGGGAGGATCCGGTGGAAGAGCATGACCTGGACTATGTTGACAAGCTTAAGTTTCTTGCTTGTCATGTTCCAGATACACTTCTGGAGTCCGTCGAGCTCCACCGATGAACCCCAGGACAGGCCCTTCTCCTTCCAGAAAGTGAGCCGCCTGGGGATTCCGGATCAAAACTCGGGGGCCGCCACCCAGTTGGTGTCACGCGGCTCGGTGATGTAGAACCACCCCGATTGCCACCCCTTTACGGTCTCCACGAAGGAGCCCTCGAGCCATGCAACGTTGGGCATTTTTCCAACCATGGCTCCACCGCATTGTGCTTGTTGGCCGCCTACAACCTTCAGCTTGATATTGAAGGTCTTTAGCCATAGGCCAAAGTGGGGCCGGATGCGGAGGAAAGCCTCGCACACGACGATGAACACCGAGATGTTGAGGATGAAATTCGGGGTCAGATCATGAAAGTCCAGCCCGTAGTAGAACATGGGCCACGGACGAATGGATGGAGGGGAAACCCCAATCCGCGGACGAAGTGGGGGAGGAAAACCACCCTTTCGTGAGGTTCCGGGGTAGGGACGACCTGCCCTGCGGCTAGCAGCCGGTGCGCGATGTCCACGGCTAAGTATCCGGCTCCACGCAACTTTTTGATGTGCCCCTCCGTGACGGAGGAGGCCATCCACTTGCCTCCCACTCCGGACATGTTTTGAAGAGAGTTGAGAAGGAGGATGCAGACTTGGGCGCTGGAGCTCGAGTGCGCAAGAATGGATGAGCAAGGAGGAAGAAGGCGTGGGTAGAAAAAGGTGAGATCTTATCCCTTTATAAGGGCAGACTAAACTATTCGCCCCCACTAGCCTGGTAAAACTCACTTGTCCACCAAGCGCCGTAATTGATGGCGCGGTTGGGTTACCCACGTCCGTATTGATGAGAATCCCATAATAAGGGGAACACGATCTCTGCTTTGACAAGACGTGTCAATAAACTGCCTCGCGTTATGTGCGGGGCTGGTTAAGGAAAAACGGTTCAAATAATTACCAGGCCGTGGCGTGATGTCATGCTGGCAAAACATGTCAGCAGATTAGATTTGTGGAAATATTATTCTCTCTACGGTGGTATGTGGAACTTATTTTGCAGGGTCGGACACTATCCTTGTATTCAAACTCTTCTATGGTGTATTCGGAGGAGGAACCCGCCTTGCAATGCCGAAGACAACACTGTGCACCGGACTCATCGTCATTGAAGCCTGGTTCAAGGGCTACGGAGGGAGTCCTGGATTAGGGGGTCTCCGGACAGCCGGACTATATCCTTTGGCCGGACTATTGGACTATGAAGACATAAGATTGAAGACTTCGTCCCGTGTCCGGATGGGACTCTACTTGGCGTGGAAGGCAAGCTAGGAAATACGGATATGTATATCTCCTCCTTTGTAACCGACCTTGTGTACCCCTAGCCCCCTCCGGTGTCTATATAAACCGGAGGGTTTTAGTCTGTAGGACAACATACAATCATACCATAGGCTAGCTTCTAGGGTTTAGCCTCTCTGATCTCGTGGTAGATCAACTCTTGTACTACTCATATTATCAAGAATAATCAAGGAGGACGTAGGGTTTTACCTCCATCAAGAGGGCCCGAACCTGGGTAAAACATCGTGTCCCCTGCCTCCTGTTACCATCCGCCTTAGACGCATAGTTCGGGACCCCCTACCCGAGATCCACCGGTTTTGACACCGACAGCATGTATTTAGCGCGAGAGGGTGAGAGGGAGAGGGGGCAGAGAGAGAGAGCTCGGCATGGGGTGCAATGGCGGGTGTGTGAGGTAAATACATTTGGTAACATAGTGGAAAAAGGGGTTGTTTAGTTGAGAGACTTAGAGATCAAAACATGGAGAGAAAGAACGAACGTGTGTTGGAAACCGATAGCTTCCTAAGGTGGTTAGGAGAGGAAGATTGACCGATACAGGAAGTATGTAGCATTTGTGCGCAGGGGGGGGGGGCTAAAAACAACATTTGAATGTACATAGTACGAGACTTAATATCGATGTTTCAATTCGGTGTACATTGTAGGATTTGAACTGAGGACCAGGCATACGGGTAATTATTTCGAATTCGTGCCATACTAAGTTTCGAAAAGTTGACATTGACTCAGTTTGTTGTGCTATTTTGTAGGTCATATGTTTGAATCCATCCAAAAGTTTTCTCACTACCATGGTGATCATCATATATATATATGAATTTGTATTAAAAAAGTAGCATGGATACAGTGAAATGCAAAATCCACGTTAGAATTGGAGATCGCTACGTGACACACACTCTAATTCAAATAACTAACTACGTGACACACACTCTAATTCAAATAACTAATTATGTGACACACACTCTAATCCACGTTAGCGTGGGTACCGTTTCGATTTTTTTTCAAATAACTCCTCATTAATTAATTTATAGTACTCCCTCTGTTCACTTTTATAAGACCTTGAAGACATTTTAGACAATGTGCAAAATAGTTCATTTTAAGTTGTCTGAAACGACTTACAAAAGTGAACGGATGGAGTATCTCGTTTCGAATGACTAATTATTGCAAGGAAAACACGGGCATGGTAATACATACAGATTCGTTTGCAAATGAAAGAAGATTCATTTGCATTCCCAAATGTAGGCGCACCAGGCAGACCAGGGTCGTGTCGGGGTGGACGCTGCTTCCGTGCCTTAAAGGCAACTGCCTTTGGGTCACTGACATGTGGCCCAGCCACCTTTTGGGCCCACATGTCATGGACACAAAGGCAGGTGCTTTAAGGCACCGAAGCATAGTCTTGTCGGGGTGGTCGCGTGTGTCGGACGGACGCGTAGCACCCAGCCACCCACCCCCTCCCCCCAAAAAAAGGATGACGACAATATAAGTTCGCGCTTCCACGTTTCGGATTGAAATATCTGGCGGCCCCAATTCCAGCCCTGCAAAATCTCTCTTCTCCACCGTCCCCTTCCGCGCCCAGATTGCTCAAATCCCTAATTTGTCGCCAACCCTCGAATCGCCCCTCGTCTCGTCTCTTTCCCCACCGTTCCCCACCTCTGTGCCGGACGGCGACAACGAAGACGACGGTCGTGCTTCACCACCGCACCGGAGCTACCTCATATACGCCCTTGTCCACCGCACCGGAGCAACCTCATCTACGCCCTCGTCCACCGCACCGGGTGGTCAACCGACAACGTCGGCCGCCGCAACCGACGTGCCTTACAGACACCGAGTTCCACCGCATCAGGTGCGCTTCACTGACGCCGTCTCCCAGCTCACCGGGGCTACTTCACCGAGCACATCGTTGCACCTCCGCCCCCCGAGGCCATTGGGGCTTCACCAACGGTCTCGTCCACCGCATCATAGCGCTCCACTGCCACTCAAGATCTGCATCCGTGCGCGGCCAGCCAACGTCAGCGCATCACCCTCAACGGCTCTGAAGTGACCCGCACTCTAGCTAGGCGAGCATGCCCAAACGCCGGCCCGAACTAGGTATCCACACATCACTCCCTTGTGCACTATTCCGACGATGTTTGGATATCCTTTCATTGCTCTCTTAGCTTACACGCCTATGCAACTCTGACTTTAACTCTTATTTCTTCTGGAGATATCATCTGAAACAAACAAATCCGTTTTTTAGCGAAGCATGACGGTGCTACGGGATCTGGTACACATCCTGCACACCCGTATAACCTTATAAGTATCTGTCCTTCGGTACAACATCAAGGTCGATTTCTCTTATTTGATCAACCATTCGCCGTGTCAAAAATGCAGAGGTGGATGCAAGGAGCACAAGGCCTGCACATCCAAGCAAGTGGTAACATGGACTTGTACATGGAACATCCCAAGCGCAAGTAGAGCTGAAGTGAGCCTGTACAACGAGCTAGCGTAAGTACCTGCATTTCATTTAATCCTTACTGGCATTCATGTATGATTTGTGTGTAGTGGCTGATCCACGAATTCAAGTTAGCAGGGGCGAACATTTAACTTAAAAAATACGAAGGCACTTGCACTCCGGAAATCAACATAACTTGAGAAATGTGAAGCTACATGCACTTTGAAAACCAGCTGATGATCCAAAGTAGTTCAGATTATAAACACTAAATGATGCAAGCACCAAAAAACACAAAATGCAACATGGTGTACAAGGACTACAAACATGGTCTGTACCTGCTTGAATTATTCGTTCTCTGGCTGAAAATATCGAAGTGTAATTGCATGTATAACCAGTGCGCAAACTGCATATCAATATATCTATCCTGCACAAGTATGCCAATAGTTTCAAACAACAGATTAGAAAAGTATTTATGCTATGTTGTCATGATACATGGACTTTCTGGTAGATGGCCTCGACGTTTCCTCAAGCTATGAAAATGCACTATAATTTGCTTGTCATCAATGCCTGCAAATCTCTGTCTCTCTCAACATAGTAGATCATCATTAGACACTAAATCCTTCAATGAGCTTGCAAAATGCTTGCATTAGATCCCTCATTAGACACTATATGTTCATCACCAGGAGCATGTAAAATGTTTGCATCAAATCCTTCATTAGCAGTCTGTTCATTAGACACTTCAGGCTCAAGAACAACATGAGCTTCTATGTTTGCACCGGAAACTTGATTAGATACATCAGATTCAGTCAGTTTAGTATTGATTGGGGGAGTTATAAAATAAGTAGAAATTGGTTTCATTTTCTCATAGATTCCCTACACACAAGCAGTTTTACAACACCATAAGGTTTAACTATTGGCCAGAAATTGAATAGTTGAATTAGATATAATCAGGGATGTGATGTACCTGCTCATTGCGCATGCTACTCTTGCAAGCTGCGACTGTCCATTTGCGCAAGCTCGATGCCATGCCCGTGCCGCCGCCGCTGCCTCCCACTCAGGCTACACCCAGGGTTGGATCTTCATCTTCTTGTCCTTCCGTTCGCTTGAAGCCCGGCAACCGCCCTCCAACGAGGACACGAGGAAGTGCTGTGTCGGTCTGTCTAGCGGCGGCTAGGTTAGGAGCGAACTAGACTGGAGGCTAGAGCGAATGAATTGGGATTTTTCCTGCTGTCGATCGATATGGGAGGCGCTCGTTTGGGCCGCGAGCCTGCTATAGGGCCTGCCTTGCACTGATGTTATTGGCCCATCTTTTCTTCATTTTTTACACTGCCTGCTCGTGCGTTGGGATGAACAAAACTAGCGTGGGACAACCTGGACGACTCAAACTAGGTGCACACTTTCCAGCGACCTGAGGCGGCCGCCCATACCAGCCCCTATGGTGGCGTCACCCCTTTTTGCATGTATGATTGGATAGTGAAAAATATTCCAGTTGCGCTTTTGATTTACCCACAGAATGGTTGAATTGCTTGTTTCTATGAACTGAGTTCGCCAATAATGTGAAGGATGCCAGTATTTTCATCCTCTTGTAGATTGCTTAGATCTCGATATGCCAAAAGTAATCGCATGAAATATACAGTAAAAGCCAGTGTGATGTGTTTGGCTACAACTAGTCTGACTACACGTCCTCATATAACATATGAAGGACGCACCATCTTACCAGATTAACCATTCGACTTACCCATGCAGTGTGGGAAGAAAGAAGTATTGGGATTGCGTATCCAAGCAATTGATGCCATGGACTCCTTTGTACAACCTTGTAAGCGAAAAAGAAGTTCCAGTGTGCCTATACAAAGAACTAGCGTAAGTTCAATTACCTGCTTCTCGGAATTTTAGTTAGCCACTTATTGCAAAATTGTTCAATTATGTTGTTTGGCTTAATTTAGTTTGCTACTGATTACATAATGGCACAGCCTGTTAATCATATTGTAGACTGTGCCTATCTATGTGTTTGATACTTACTGTTAAGAATTACCTGTTTGCCTTAACTTAAATATCTACTTGTTTGTTTAATTGCTTTGCTGCTGCAACAGTGGGTCACAATGATGTTAATAACTACTTTTCAGCATCCAATTGAAACTTTTTAATTCCTTGTTTGTTTAACTGGTTTGTTGTTATAACTCCCAGTTGAGATGTTTTGCTAACTTCAACTTTTCCGAATCCAATCAGAACTTTAATGGCAAAAGAGGTTAGCCCAAGATCAAAGAGCGAGGTCCCCATGGACGTTGCATCATCCCACAGCAGTGGCACCGGCCCAATCGTGCATTATGAATTGCTAACTGCTGATGCTCTAGAGGCTAAACTAGTGGTAGAAATAGATTATGCTTCTGCACTTAGAGATGAAGTTGACATGTTGAGGAAGTAAACATCACAATCACAAGAAGTACTCAAGACAACCATTAAATATTTGGTGGATTTCAAAACGAAGCAAGCTGAGACTGACCAGATTGTGAAGGTCCTGAAGGAAAAAAGGAAATTAAATTCCTACTTGGTAAATCATAGGTGAAATGTTCTTTCCATAGTTGAATAACCATTGTGTTATCTGTTCATGTAATTAGTACAGCGGCCTGGCTTATGTTTGTTAGTTGATATTATTGATCCATATACTCTATAAGTGTTTATATGTCTGTTAGTTCTGTACATTCTTGGTTGATTGACTCGGTATTTGAATCTTGATACATCGCTTGTGTACATATCTAAATGGGAGTACACATTATGCTGTGTGTGACACTTGAGTTGGACATGAAGTATTCCAAATATTCGAATTCACCTTAAACTGGATACTAGTTTCTAAATTTGAGTATCGACATTTGTAAACCATATTCATATATGACAGTGGAGTACATCTTTGTCGTCCTTTTGAAGATATATAAAAACACATAGAATGATTTATAAAGATTCATATAGGAATGCAAAATGGATTCGAATTTAGTTGCCAGGGTAAACGTGGATGCTTATTGTCCCAAAATTCGAAAGAAGCAGCAAAATGTCCACTCTCACGTCGGCTGCCCGAAGCCAAGTGTTTGGGAGATGGAAATTAAGGTCTACCCATTACACAGACAATCCATCGGCCCGATTTCCACTGCTCTAAATAGGGGTAGGTTAGTAACTTCAATTAGACGTGACACGACCGCCTCTGAGCCCATTCCGACACGGTGGGCGTCAAACATGGGCGGCAAAACTCATTTGATTCAAGCTCGTCCGAAAGACCTCTGTTTCTCCCTCCATTACCCATTCATACACGCTGGGCGGCAAAACAAACTTGACTCAGCCGAAATCGATGTAGGCAAATATTTTCAATTGGGGCAGGTTTGTAACTTCACTCAGACGTGACACAACCGCCCTACCTGTCAGCCCCGTTCATACACCGTGGGCGCCAACCATGGGCGCCAACCACCCTCTCCTCGCCTGAAATCGCTCTGGGCAAATATTGGCGAGATGCGAGATTACCGTCCTATCCCCAACCGACGAGACGTCCAAATTTTAAACGGGGGCTAAGTTCATAACTTTACCATATTTCAGACAGGCGTGTCCCAAAAACATGGTTCCCCGTACCTCTCCCTCCATTTTCCCATTCATACACCGTCCACGCTAGAACACCCCATCCCCACACCAGCCTCCGTCCGCCACCCCATCCATCGCCGCCGTCCTCCACCACATCCATTGCCACCGTCCTCCACCATGCCGGAGTGCCTACCAAGACCGCGTCGTCCACTGCAAGAGATGGACGTTTCTCATCCACGGCGACGGACCAATAGCCTTGCATCGCGTCCTCTCGCTTCATCGGCGTCGTCTTCCTCCTTGACAGGGCCGCTCACACGATCTTCTCTTCCACCGCAACGGGACTTATCCCCCGATGCACCCGTCTACCGTCGCAGATCTACTTCAACGCCACCGACAGCCATCGCACCCCAATGCCTACGCGGCGCTACAAAGAGAGGTGGTACTTCATATCTCCTCAACTTTTTGATCTCAACCAGAAAATAGATCTTAACTTGGTTACTCTACTTTCCTTTTAGCTCTTAGAATTTAGTTCTTAGTTCAAAGCAAACAATGGATGCTAAATGTCATTTCTCCAGTTTGCAACTTCAAATCTGCCATGGCACAGCCATAATATGATTTAATTGATCATGCTTAGGGTTTAATTGATCATGTTGGTTCCGTGGTGGTTTCTTTAATAGAAATCGAAGGGGAAACCCTCTTTTGCTAAAAAAATATATGCTTAGAGTTTCCCCCTTTTATGATCACTATACGATCAGAATACGTGTTTTGTGTCATAATAACACTGCTCCACCCATCAAGCTAAACAAGCTTAGTTGTTCAAATACGAATCTGATATTATTAAAACAGAGTTGTTTAATTGGTCAGCTAAATGTTCCTAAATTAGTTTGGAAAATGCATGTTCGCCGCTCGGGTGTGTATCTCTACAGGGTGCCCACGGTGGGCCGGCCCACCCCGGGATTTTGGGTCATCCCAGGCCCCGATTCCCCTCTGTTCTGCTGCGCGCTTCCGATCTCTACTCGCCCCCAGCCGCTTGCCTCGCCGGCGACTTGCCGTCCCCAGATGGCATGACTCTAGGAGGAGACGCCAGACTAATAGGAGGCCAGGAGCCGCTCGCCCAACAGCGTCACCACTGCCCGGGCGCGCCGCCGTGCCTACCTTCCCAGTCCGTTCAGGGCTCAGGCGTGCAACACCCACCAAGCCAACCCGATTTATCCTGAGATACGTCCTCAACACTCAGCAGCCACTCCTCATCACCCATTTTCTAATTGATTCATTACTCATTAGGCAGGACTATCATTAGGGTTTGTTGTGTGCTCAGTGCTACCTACACTTAATGGTTCAGATGTATTTCGGTAATCTTTAGTACCTCTAAAGTTCATAGGGTTTTCAAAATTCCGGCCCTCGGAATAGATAATCTGACTACTTTTTATGTTTTCATGAATCTTAGATTCTGAACATCATCACAATGATTATGAGCTTGCGCACATGAAAAGAATAAAGCAGAACAATGCCATGGCTGTCAAACTTGGCATTAAGGGACTGAAATCAAGTCTGGATGCAATGCAATGCAAACGCTCTCCACCTACAGATTCATGCTCAGAATACGATCCTAACAGTGATTTTGAGCTAGAGGGAGACCTAAGTCAATGTAGCTCCCTAGTGGAGGAGTCAGAGGAAGATGCCCTATCTTATTCACCCATCAAGGTACTTGCTCTAACTTTCCAAGGTTACATTGCTCGCACATATCTTGCAACTGATGCTTTGCATTGCTTCTACTTTGTTGAACTGCCATTAGCTTAGTTTACACATTGTGTATGTGAATACGCCCCGCCTATCCATTTTTAGTACATATTCCATCTGTCATCATACCATATTTATCCATTCAAATGCTGTTCTTGTGTATCAGACGTTCAAAAGGAAGAGGGCGATAGCTGATCGTGGAGGAGCACAAGCAAAGTATTTGGAAAAGGTAGTGGCACCTGATAAATCAAATAGCCCATTAGGTGTAGTTGCAATATCACCTAACCCACAAAATACCCCAACTCTAGCAGACTCTCGCCCTACTACACTGGTCATTTCTGATGCCCCAACTCAGTAGACCCCAACTGCAGCAAACAATATGATTATGCCAATTGACATAGCACCAGCTGTACGATGCAAAACCCCCATTCCAGCAAAGAGTACACCAAATCCAGTTGCCAAATCCCTTTTCAAACCAGAGAGAGCCCCAATTGCAGCAAATAGGACCCCTGTTCCATTTCTTCCCAGTTTAGAAGACGAAGCTTATGTTGTTGTCAGGAACTTTGTGCACATGTTTCCTTCATGGATAGATTATACCGCAGACACAGAACAATTTCTAGTCTTCCTCCGCAACTTACACGTAAGTAATGTACTAATGTTATTCATGGTCATTATTGCATATGTTTCTGTTGACAGAAGACACAAGATTTCATTCTTTTAAATAGGCGAGGAGCAAACTGGATTGTGATGACGAGCAAGGGTTGGTTGCGCTTTTCAAGCACTCGTTGATGAAGTATCGTTCCTACTTGAGGCAAGCGCACTTCGATGGCAAGCCTCTGAACGAAATTTTTGTAAATTCTCCAGCGCTACATTTATCCAACGGTGACTGGAATAATCTTGTTACACATTGGTCTCGGCTGCAGCGTAAGGTACTATCTATGATATCACATCACAATTTGAACTACATTTCTGCATTTTCCTTAATGTCTCACTTGTACGAAAACTGTTAGCAGAAGAACATTCATTCTCAAGGGACCACATAATCTCGCAATAATACTGCACAATGCATTGCTCTTGTGAGTACCTCTTGCCCTGTATGACCATACTTACTTTCATAGCTGTTTGATTATGTAGCATCACTGCACATGTTAGCCTCGTAATCGTCCATTTGGTGGACATTATAAGATCTGTATGGACTCTTACATAAATTTAGAATCAACCCAATGCTTTTGAAGATGTTTAGCTCTACAGTCCTCTTGTAAGGACTGAACGTGGTCTATCACTGTACTTACATTAACAGCTACTCCCTCCATCCCATAATATAAGAACGTTTTGTACAGTACACCAGTGTTCAAAACACTCTTACATTATGGGAAGAGGGAATGGTTCATTTTGTAGCATTCTGCATCTTATCTCCCTCGCCCACCATTTACTTAAAAAGATCAGATCTATATTTAATCTTACCAACAAGTAGAATACATAGACAATGCCAATGCAGAAGTGTAGCCCATTGCTCTTGTCAGTACATTTTGTCTTGTAACGCTTGTACTTCCAGGGATTGGTAGTTGATTATGTCGCATCAATCTGCATCTTATCTTCATTATCCTCTATCCCTTCCAGTATTATCATATCTATAATTACTCTCTACAAAATGTAGAGTACATGTAATGCTTATGAAGAAGATTCTGTGATGAAATTCTTGAGTTATCCTTCCCTTGACATGGAGAAGGGCATTATAAAGCCGATGTTAACTGTTAATGTAAGTCAGTCCTTCTAAAGCCTTTATGCTCAACTGCTATTTAATTTTCTCATACTCCCTATAGTTTACTGCTGTTTAGTTTGCTGTTTCTACCAAAATGCATGTTCATAAGAACTGTAAGTTATAAGTTTTACTTGTAAACCAAATTCCTTATTCATACCATGCACATTACTTAATAGTCCCTATATGTATGCTTGTTTTTCTGGATCTATAATCCAGTGTGTGGTGAAGCAGCCCACGTTTTCACCTTGTCATCTCCTGTTTTATCTTACTAATGTGGGTGATGATATGAACAACATGCCATGCACATTATCCAAAATAGATACAATGATTTTCTTTGCCCTTCATCTATGCTTGTTATGTTGACATGGTAATCCAGTAGTGTGGTGAAGCTCCCCGCATTATGAACAATGCCAAATTACGCTATTGATATTTTGAACTTACTCTTTATTTTCTAATTTGAAGAATTGACAGAACAATTATCATCTTTGTTTATACACGTGCAAAACCTGTCATCTCTCTGCTTTGTTTCAGGGTGATATGCTTGATGGCATGCACAAGTCTGCTGAAGGCTGTGAGACAAACCCAACATATATTGCAGCAAAGAAGGCAAAACATCTTGAAGATAGCGAGACAACCCCAAAGTCTTGTCTTGATGCAGTGTTCAAGTTACTTGAGACTAACAGTCAGACAAGCTCACAGAATTCGTTGTTTGAATCAGTTCGACTTATTCAGTCCCAAGTTCTAGCAGAAAGGCATTCTGCAACTCAACTTCGACTTGAAGTCCTATCTCTAAGAAAGATTGCGGAGAACACCAATCAGAACCTCATCGCTAAACAGCCATACCTGGAGGCTATGACCGACATGCTAGGCCACTCTCATAGCCTTGCTCAGCAGCTTGTGCAACAGTTCCCCCGCAAGGCTAACCTTTCTTGAACTGTCTTGGAAGTGGTCTCGGTTCAGTACTATTTTGTTACGCTGCAATGGTGCCCAGTTTTTGTAATCTGCTTCTTCGTTGCGCTTTATGATCACTGGTGGCGAACTTCGATGCCTAGTGGATGTAATATACCTTAAATCCTTTATTGTATAGTGTAGGTTTATTCTTAGTTACTATTCTATAATTTCTTTATTGTATAGAGTAGGTTTGTTCTTAATTCCTACTAGTTACTGCCATCATTCGCTATGTGAAAAAAAAATCAGATGTAGTCGACCGGACCGAAATATTCGACTCTAATGGGCCAGGTTTTTAGCGGGCCTGAAATGTGCCGAACAGCTCATGGGCCGGAAGCAGCCCGAAATGAACCCCGGCCCATGATTGTGCGAATCAAATCACGGGCTTTTAACAGGCTAAAATTGTCTCGGTCCTTGTTTGGCCCAGTCAGATATCGGCTGCGAGCAGGCCGGATGCAAATCGGGCCGTAGTTAGGCCCAACTATATGACGGGCTTTTAACAGGCCAAAATTAATATAGGGCCGAAATGTTAAATGGGCCCTTAACAGGCCAAGACTAATATCAGGCCGAATTACTAAGTGGTCCTTTAGCAAGTGGTCCCAAAAGCATAGTGTCCAGTTGACGGGCCGAATCTGATATGGGCCATAATTGCGCCCAAAGCCTCTTAAAGGGCCAGACCTGATCTGGGCCGTAATTTAGCCCAGAACGTGGTAGGCTTTTAATGGGCCGGATCTCATATGGGCCACTATTAGGCCTGGAGTGTGGGAGGCCATTAATGGACCGGATCAAATATGGGCCGGCATTTGGCCCAAAACATGGCAGCCAGTTAATGGGTCAGCCTACTAGAGTCCTCAGAATCTTGTGGGCCTACAGCTGGGCCGGCCCATTAATGTCGGCGAAATCTCGTGGGCCTTTAGCTGGGCTGGCCCATTATGATCCGCAAGAATCTTGTGGGCCTTTACCTGGGCCGGCCCATTATGGCACACAAAAATCTCGTGGGCCTTTACCTGGGCCGGCCCATTATGGCCTGCAAAATCTTGTGGGCCTTTAGCTGGGCCAGCCCATTATGGTCCAGAAA
This sequence comes from Triticum monococcum, assembly GCA_034509565.1. Taxonomy (NCBI): domain Eukaryota; kingdom Viridiplantae; phylum Streptophyta; class Magnoliopsida; order Poales; family Poaceae; genus Triticum; species Triticum monococcum. The sequence continues at coordinate 56,323,882 of CM067846.1, read as the reverse complement.
ATCTCGTGGGCCTTTAGCTGGGTGATACGTCTCCAACGTATCTATAACTTTTGATTGTTCTATGCTATATTATCTACTGTTTTAGACATTATTGGGCTTTATTTTCCACTTTTATATTATTTTTTGGGACTAACCTATTAACCGGAGGCCCAGCCTAGAATTGCTATTTTTTGCCTGTTTTAGGGTTTCGAAGAAAAGGAATATCAAACGGAGTCCAAATGGAATGAAACCTTCGGAAACGTGATTTTCTCATCAGATAAGATCCAGGAGACTTGGACCCTCCGTCAAGAAAGCCACGAGGTGGTCACGAGGGTAGGGGCGCCCCCTAGGGCGCACCCCCTGCCTCATGGGCCCCTTGAAGCTCCACCGACGTACTTCTTTCTCCTATATATATCCACGTACCCCCAAACGATCGGGGACGGAGCCAAAAAACCTAATTCCACTGCCGCAACTTTCTGTATCCACGAGATCCCATCTTGGGGCCTGTTCTGGAGCTCCGCCGGAGGGGGCATCGATCACGGAGTTCTTCTACATCATCATCCAAGCCCCTCCAATGAGGTGTGAGTAGTTTACTTCAGACGTACGGGTCCATAGCTAGTAGCTAGATGGCTTCTTCTCTCTTTTTGGATCTCAATACAATGTTCTCCCCCTCTCTTGTGGAGATCTACTCGATGTAATCTTCTTTTTGCGGTGTGTTTGTTGAGACTGATGAATTGTGGGTTTATGATCAAGTCTATCTATGAATAATATTTGAATCTTCTCTGAATTCTTTTATGTATGATTAGTTATCTTTGCAAGTCTCTTTGAATTATCAGTTTGGTTTGGCCTACTAGAGTGGTTTTTGTTGCCATGGGAGAAGTGCTTAGCTTTGTGTTCAATCTTGCGGTGTCCTTTCCGAGTGACAGAAGGGGCAGCAAGGCACGTATTGTATTGTTGCCATCGAGGATAACAAGATGTTTTTTATCATATTGCATGAAATTACCCCTCTACATCATGTCATCTTGCTTAAGGCGTTACTCTGTTTTGAACTTAATACTCTAGATGCATGCTAGATAGCGGTCGATGAGTGGAGTAATAGTAGTAGATGCAGAATCGTTTTGGTCTACTTGTCTCGGACGTGATGCCTATATACATGATCATACCTAGATATTCTCATAACTATGCTCAATTTTGTCAATTTCTCAACAGTAATTTTTTCACCCACCGTAGAATACTTATGCTCTTGAGAGAAGCCACTAGTGAAACCTATGGCCCTCGGGTCTCTTTCTCATAATATAAATCTCCATCACTTTATTATTGCTTTGCTTTTACTTTGCTTCTACTTTATTTACTTTGCATCTCTATATCAAAAATTCCAAAAATATTATTTATCATCTCTATCAGATCTCACTTTCGTAAGTGACCGTTAAGGGATTGATAACCCCTAAGCGCGTTGGTTGCGTTGAGCTATTGTTTTTGTGTAGGTACGAGGGACTCGAGCGTAGCCTCCTACTGGATTGATACCTTGGTTCTCAAAAACTGAGGGAAATACTAATGCTACTTTGCTGCATCATCCCTTCCTCTTCGGGGAAATCCAATGCAGTGCTCAAGAGGTAGCAAGAAGAATTTCTGGCACCGTTGCCGGGGAGTCTGCGCAAAAGTCAACATACCAAGTACCCATCACAATCCCTATCTCCCGCATTACATTATTTGCCATTTGCCTCTCGTTTTCCTCTCCCCCACTTCACCCTTGCTGTTTTATTCGCCCTCTCTCTCTATCCTCCCTCTCTTTCTCCATTTGCCTCTTTTTGCCCGTTTGCTTTTTGTTTACTCGTGTCTTAGTTTGCTTGTTTGTTGCGATGGCTCAAGATAATACTAAATTGTGTGACTTCACCAATACCAACAATAATGATTTCCTTAGCACTCCGATTGCTCCTCTTACCGATGCTGAATCTTGTGAAATTAATACTGCTTTGTTGAATCTTGTCATGAAAGATTCATTCTCCGGCCTTCCTAGTGAAGATGCCGCTACCCATCTTAATAGCTTCATTGATTTGTGTGACATGCAAAAGAAGAAAGATGTCGATAATGATATTGTTAAATTGAAGCTATTTCCTTTTTCGCTTAGAGATCGTGCTAAAGCTTGGTTTTCGTCTTTGCCTAAAAATAGTATTGATTCATGGAACAAGTGCAAAGATGCTTTTATCTCTAAATATTTTCCTCCCGCTAAGATCATCTCTCTTAGAAATGATATTATAAATTTTAAACAACTTGATCATGAACATGTTGCACAAGCTTGGGAGAGAATGAAATTAATGATACGTAATTGCCCTACTCATGGTTTGAATTTGCGGATGATTATACAAAATTTTTATGCCGGATTGAATTTTGCTTCTAGAAATCTTTTAGATTCGGCCGTGCGCGGGAGGCACTTTTATGGAAATCACTTTAGGAGAAGCTACTAAACTCCTAGATAATATTATGGTTAATTATTCTCAATGGCATACTGAAAGATCTACTAAAAAGGTGCATGCGGTAGAAGAAATTAATGTTTTGAGTGGAAAGATGGATGAACTTATGAAATTATTTGCTAATAAGAGTGTTTCTTCTGATCCTAATGATGTTCCCTTGTTTACTTTGATTGAGAATAATAATGAATCCATGGATGTGAATTTTGTTGGTAGGAACAATTCTGGTAACAACGCGTATAGAGGAAATTTCAACCCTAGGCCCTATCCTAGTAATCCCTCTAATAACTATGGTAATTCCTACAACAATTCTTATGAAAATTATAATAATATGCCCTCTGATTTTGAATCTAATATTAAAGAATTTATTTCTTTGCAAAAGAATTTTAATGCTATGATTGAAGAAAAATTGCTTAAGATTGATGATTTGGCTAGGAACGTTGATAGAATTGCTCTTGATGTTGATTCTTTGAAACTTAAATCTATTCCACCTAAGCATGATATCAATGAGTCTTTCAAAGCCATGAGAATTTCCATTGACGAGTGCAAAGAAAGAACCGCTAGGATGCGTGCTAAGAAAGATGCCTTTATAAAAGCGTGTTCTTCTAGTTCCTATGAAAATAATGATGAAGATCTAAAAGTTATTGATGTGCCCCCTATTAAATCTTTGTTTTACAATATTAATCTTGATAATTATGGGACTGAATATGATCCACCTTTACTTAGAAGGCGTTCTAAGAATTCGGAATTTGTTGATCTTGATGCTAAATTTGATAAAAGTGGGATTGAAGAAATTAAAACTCTAGATGTTGCTAAACCCACTATTATGGATTTCAAGGAATTTAACTATGAAAATTTCTCTTTGATTGATTTTATTTACTTGTTGCAATCCATGCTAAAATCTTCTCACGCTTATAGTCAAAATAAAGCGTTTACTAAACATATCATTGATGCCTTGATGCAATCTTATGAAGAAAAACTTGAATTGGAAGTTTCTATCCCTAGAAAACTTTATGATGAGTGGGAACCAACTATTAAGATTAAAATTAAAAATTATGAGTTTTATGCTTTGTGTGATTTGGGTGCTAGTGTCTCTACTATTCCCAAAACTTTGTGTGATTTACTAGATTTCCGTGATTTTGATGATTGCTCTCTAAACTTGCATCTTGCGGATTCCACTATTAAGAAACCTATGGGAAGAATTAATAATGTTATTATTGTTGAAAATAGGAATTATATGCCCGTAGATTTTATCGTTCTTGATATAGATTGCAATCCTTCTTGCCCTATTATTCTTGGTAGACCTTTTCTTAGAACGGTTGGTGCAATTATTGATAAGAAGGAAGAGAATATTAGATTTCAATTTCCATTAAAAAAGGACATGGAACACTTTCCTAGAAAGAAAATAAAATTACCATATGAATCTATCATGAGAGCTACTTATGGATTGCCTACCAAAGATGGCAATACCTAGATCTATTCTTGCTTGTTATGCCTAGCTAGGGGCGTTAAATGATAACGCTTGTTGGGAGGCAACCCAATTTTATTTTTATTACTTGCTTTTTGCTCCTGTTTAGTAATAAATAAATTATTTAGCCTCTGTTTTGGTTGTGTTTTTTGTTTTTAATTAGTGTTTGTGCCAAGTAGAACCATTGGGAAGACTTGGGGAAAGTCTTGTCGAACTTGCTGTAAAAAACAGAAACTTTAGCGCTCACGAGAACTGCTGTCATTTTTATTTGGAAAGTTCTATTTAGTTAATTATTTTTGCAGATGATTAATAGATAAATTCCTCACGTCCAGCAATTTATTTTAGAATTTTTGGGGTTCCAGATCTTGCGCTAGCTACAGATTACTACAGACTGTTCTGTTTTTGATAGATTCTATTTTTCGTGTGTTGTTTGCTTATTTTGATGAATCTATGGCTAGTAAAATCTATACCTATATTAATTTGTGACTCCCTAAAAATTCCCACAATAATTAGAATTTACAAGCTGTTAATCTGGTGGGACCAAATTATTACGGTGTAGATCGACTCATGGCATCCTCCATAAAAAAATTATCCCTATAGTATAATAATGCAAAAAAAAGCTATGAAAAGGCCCTGGAACCTTTCTGTTTGTAACTAAAAATAAAATCCTAACAAGATACGCACGCCTATCTCATCCCATGCGTATACTAAGTCCATAGATTGCCAAAAAAACTAATTCCACTCCATATTCCTGAATATCTCTCTCCCCGTGAAAACACACGTTCCATCTATCTCTCCGTGTTCTCTCTTCCCCGTATCATCCTCTCTCTCTCTCTCCGGACCGACCCTTCCCCTCTCCATCCTCTCTCTTCCTGGATGGAAAACAAAAGAATCATCTCTCCAACCTGAAGCAAGCAAGTTTGGCGGCCTGGATCCGGGTGATCAACATCTTACTGCCTCAAATTTGAGGTCCTCATCTAGATTGGGTACAACTCGAAAAGAAAAAAAATCATTTGGACCTGAACTCCCATCGATACCAGGTATGGCGATGCAAGATGGATAATGAGCCTCGAACTTCATGTGTGCTAGCAGGTCTCAACACGAACTGTGTGCATCCAGGCCCAGTTGTACCCCCAACCTACATGGAGATCCTGCACTGTATGCCGCTCCAACTCAAATCTCTCTGATCTCAGGTAACCACGCTCTCATCTTCAAAGTCCAATCACGCGCTGCTTCGATCTAGAATATCTGACAGACTAGGAGTACAAAGATGGCTACTTATAGGTTCTTCCATACATGGATGCATTGATCTGATCCGGTTCTGAACCGTTGAATCACATTAAGATCTGATTTGGTGTATCCCTTCGTTGGAAGCCTCCGATCCAATCTCCGCATCCAAGTCTAACACGTCTGCCACCTCTCCAGGATGTCTTTGGTTGAATAAGAAGAAGAAGTGTTCCAAATTTCGCCTCTACTGTGGTGGTACAGCCCGACCTCGCCGATGCAACAAGCAGAGTTCTTTCCAGCATCATGCACCTACGGAAGCTAACTCGACTACTTCTATAACTGACCAGACCGGGGAAAACAGGCAAGTAAATGGAAGCTAGCTGATTGAGTCACGTACAGTGCATGCACGTAGTCACGTACACATATCATTATTTGTCTTTGGCCATAGATTGATTCGGGCATTATGTATTTTGGCATGTGTTATTACAGGTTGATTGTTTCGTTTTTCACAAGCTAGCTTTATACATGTAGATCGATTCAGGCAACATCACAGCAGGCAAATGGAGCCAGTTTTTGCAGATTTCTTTCACAGGAAAGTACGTCGCAGTTAAAGAAAAGCCCAGTCCGAACCAACAGTTGAGTAAGTTTCTAAGCATCCAACAGATCCATATTTGCATTTGGGGAGATCCAGGAGTACAGGCTCCAGCACTTTAAGAAAACAGCACAAGTGCTCCGTGTCGCTCCTCTCCAATTCTACCCATGTGTGTCCTACTTTCTCCCTGTTTGCTTAAGTTTTTCTTATTCTGACTACTTAAGCTTATTAATTTATACCCAGTTGGGCTTATGATAATTGTTTGTTGCTAGAAGGTTGGAAGAGGCTTCTCTGTCATCAATTATATGGATTTATTATGTTCAATCTTAATGACAAAAATACTATTCCCCTTTTGGTGACACGGAAGAAAACAGAGAGTGTAATGTGTGAGATGGGAGAGGCAAACGATGTGGCTCTTTACCATGTTGTGACTAACGCAATGATGTGTTAAAACAAGTTTAAGTTCAGGTATTTTATTTCTTTTCCCGATTTATTCTTGAATCTATCTGAACTTTACCACTGGATTCTGATTAGTGAATCATCTTCTGTCCAATTATTTTCTAGCGATTTGCTGTAGCGTTTTTGAATCATGTTGTGAGAGTATGCAATTTGTACTGCTTACAGGAACAGGACAACCAACATTTGATTTAATAATTTTAGCACTCCTTACTTTCTGATATGCGACTTGAATAATCTTCAAAATTCATATTACTTTGATCTGTTATATAAAAGTTTTGATTTCTTCATTTTTTGGTATTTAGGGTCTAAAACAATGGCGCGTGATTATACTTAACGCAGTTAGCCTATGGGAAGCTATTATGCTCAACAGCAACGAATTTAGGATGAAGAGGTCAGATGATTGGTTACCAAGTTTAGGCCGTTGATACAAGAAGGTTTAGACTACATTACATACGATTTTAGGGTAGCATGTGCTTTGAATTTCCATCCAGTTGAAGGCAACAATATGCTTATTTTCTTGCACACGAGAGGTAAAAGGTCTAAAATATATCCTCATAATAGCGCTTCAGATTTCCTAGAACTGAAATTCTTTCCACATGAGAGATGGCCAGAAGATTTACTTATCGGTATGACTATATTTTCTAAATGATTATTTTAAATTTTTTTTGCATACTAACACCAACTTATTTAGCATATGTCATTGGCATAGCAACTTACGTCGGACATATGGAAGAAACACAGACTATTCATGGTACTTCTAAGATGTGGAGATATTGCCCCTCAAATTGGGTGAGTATATTGGAAGAAAAAAGATGCATACAAATACATGGCTGCAAATCTGTGCGTACAAGATACTTCAATGTCCAATTTGCGTACGGTGCAAAATCTAATGCTCAGCAGCACCTCTGTTCATTACACCAATGGTTTGATTAGTTGTGTTATATAAAAATCTGACAAGTAGTGGTGTATGTGTATCATGGTTCATTGCTAATATATACCACTCTTGGAATATACATGCATGGATAAATTAAGGTTAGACTATATGGTGAGAAGGTCAACCAAATTGATGAAGATTCTTTGGGACATGTTGTCGTAGTAACAGCAACAACTGTTAGAAAATTGACATGTTTGTATTTCTTTTGATAGAGTCGAAGAAATTAAACGCCTTCTGTGCATGGACAGGGAGCATGCTATTTCCCTGGTCCGTCGCCATCGTAACTCCGTTGCTCATAGCCTTGCCCAGTTGGGCCATAATAACTCTCGTACTGCAGTTTGGCTGAGGTCTGTACCTCAAGAGATTCATTTGCTATATCAGAACGACTGTAATAATCCCCATGGTTAAGTAATGAATTATCTTTTTCCCGCAAAAAAACAACAATTAAATCAATTACTACATTATATGGGTGATACACTGGTACTACATAGGATGTGGCAAAGACAAGAAAAGGAAAAAAAACTGGTAATCACTTCTATTATTACGAATGTGAAAAGAACCTGAGAAGACATGTGTTCTACACCAAACCATATATGTTGTGTATAGGTACAAACTTAGGCTAGAGATGTGTGACCTGAATGGTACATCGACTTGAACCATATTTGAGACATAAGGAAGAAAACTGATAAGAAATCTCAAGATTCTTGATAGATACAGATAATTATGATATGAACGACAAGACAAAAAAATCCAGAAAGTACGTCCATAGAGATTTATATAACAGTTCACGTTGGATATATGTAACACTCAATGGAATCATTTTCATAGGCTCAGAAAAGGATTTGGGGATACTGCATGTTGATGAACGTTTTGTGAAACTAAACAGGATAAAAGCAGGTCCTGTACTTGGGAGATGGAGGAGATCAAAAGCATATTTTAAACATGCATCAACTTTTCTACTACGGTACTCTCTGCTTTTTAGTATCTACTTCATACCAAATAATATTTGCAATCAATATTTAACAGTAGTTGACACAAGTTTGGTCATGTTTTTGTCGAAGCATATTACCGATGATATACTGATTGTTAAAAACAACAAAAACACTATAACAAAGAAAACATATTGTGTTTTATATTCTGATAGTAGTGAGGATAAAGATGAATCCGTAATTAAGGAATCAAGAGCTAAGAGAAAGCATACAATAACTCGCATATGTGGCACATTGCTAAAATAACACAAAAAAATTGCACATTCAGGGAAACAAAGAAAGTGAAAATTATCAAAGAACAAGCCAAGGGTACTGTCACGAACAAGGGAATTGAAAAAGATAGTGATGTAAGCTTTTTTGTTTTATTTGCATGTTCTTTTATAATATAAGTTCCATGGTGGTGTTGATAATGAATCGACGACCAAAGAATATATGGGAGCGTCGGATTTGACTTTATATATATACTTTGGTGTTAATCCCTTTCATCTATGTCACTAAGTTCCTAATACGCCTGTTAGTCAAGAGCAGATAATTGGCGTATATGTTGATTGCGTGAAGAGTTCAATCCACCCGTGTTGCTTGCTATATCAAGAGAGAGCATATGACCTAAGGTAAAAAAATACTAAATATGCAACACTGGTACCAGAATACTTAAGACGAAAATCTGCTATTTTGCACTAGCAATCTGCTCTCCTCGCCACCAAGCATAATATAGTACGCAACCTAGCACACCTTGACATCTGATGAAGTACAGTGCTCTCCCAGGTGTCTATTCCTTGAGCTAGAGTCACATAGAATGTTCAAATTCATCTATACACTTTGTTTAGGTTAAAAATTAACAATGTAATTAGATCAATGACTGGTCAAAATAAGGTGCAGCAGCCAATGATCTGCATTGCCAACCCATAAGGTGCATCAGCCAATAATTTCTATTAGAATTTAATATTAGTTTTACAGTGAGGAGATATAGAATTATAGATAAGCATAAATCATACATGATGATACACATTGCTACAAATGCAAATATAATACGTAATACATGGACTATAGACGTGCAACTCATTTTTTTCATCCTAGAGTTCAACCAAATTTAAAGTTGTACACTAAAGCTAAGTATATTATACAACGTGCACCAAGTGGAATAAATTCAGAAACCAATGTTCAAAGAAATGGATACATGGGAAGCCATGTCGGGCCTTCTGTGAATAATAATGCTTGCTGCCATACTGAAATGATTAAGTAGCTAATAAACCACCATTAACTAATAATAGATAATTTCCACAAAAAAACTAATAATAGATGAATTATAATGTATGTTCAACATTCCTCAAAGATAGCATTCTCTTGGTAGCCCGTGCGATTGCACGGGTTGACGACTAGTAGTTTATAATCCATAGAGAAGTTAGAATACAGTAGGTATAACACCAATATAAATAAATAATGAGTTCATTACAGTACCTTGAATTGGTTTTTTGTTTTCTTTCGCTAACGGAGCTCACGAGATGTCCTACTTTAAGTTTTTTGTTGTGAAGTTTTCAAGTTTTGGGTAAAGATTTGATGGATTATGAAACAAGAAGTGGCAAGAACCTAAGCTTGGGGAAGCCCATGGCACCCCCAAGATAATCTAAGGACACCTAAAAGCCAAAGCTTCGGGATGCCCCGGAAGGCATCCCCTCTTTCGTCTACTTCTATCGGTAACTTTACTTGGAGCTATATTTTTATTCACCACATGATATGTGTTTTGCTTGGAGCGTCTTTTATGATCCGAGTCTTTGCTTACTAGTTTACCACAATCATCCTTGCTGTACACACCTTTTGAGAGAGCCATACATGATTTGGAATTTGATAGAATACTCTATGTGCTTCACTTGTATCTTTTGAGCTTTATAGTTTTGCTCTAGTGCTTCACTTATATCTTTTAGAGCACGGTGATGGATTTGTTTTACAGAAACTATTGATCTCTCATGCTTCACTTAGATTATTTTGAGAGTCTTAATAGCATGGTAATTTGCTTAAAATCCTAATATTCTTGATATGCAAGATTAATAATAAAACTTTCTTATGAGTGTGTTGAATACTAAGAAAAGTTTGATGCTTGATGATTGTTTTGAGATATGGAGGTAATAATATCAAAGTCATGCTAGTTGAGTAGTTGTGAAATTGAGAAATACTTGTGTTGAGGTTTGGAAGTCCCATAGCATGCACGTATGGTAAACGTTATGCAACAAATTTGAAACACGAGGTGTTATTTGATTGTGTTCCTTATGAGTGGCGGTCGGGGACGAGCGATGGTCTTTTCCTACCAATCTATCCCCCTAGGAGCATGCGCATAGTGCCGAGGTTTTTGATGACTTGTAGATCTTTGCAATAAGTATGTGAGTTCTTTATGACTAATGTTGAGTCCATGGATTATACACACTCTCACCCTTCCATCCTTGCTAGCCTCTTCGGTACCGTGCATTGCCCTTTCTCACATTGAGAGTTGGCGCAAACTTCGCCAGTGCATCCAAACCCCGTGATATGATACGCTCTTTCACACATAAACCTCCTTATATCTTCCTCAAAACAGCCACCATACCTACCTATTATGGCATTTCCATAGCCATTCCGAGATATATTGCCATGCAACTTTCCATCATTCCGTTCATCATGACACATTCATCATTGTCATATTGCTTAGCATGATCATGTAGTTGACATAGTATTGGTGGCAAAGCCACCATTCATAATTCTTTCATACATGTCACTCTTGGTTCATTGCATATCCTGGTACACCGCCGGAGGCATTCATATAGAGTCATCTTTGTTCTAGTATCGAGTTGTAATCATTGAGTTGTAAATAAATAGAAGTGTGATGATCATCATTATTAGAGCATTGTCCCAAGTGAGGAAAAAAGGCCATAAAAAAGAGAAGGCCCCAAAAAAAGAGAGAGAAAGGCCATAAAAAAAAGAGAAAAGACCCCAAAAACAATGAGAGAAAAAGAGAGAAGGGACAATGTTACTATCCTTTTACCACACTTGTGCTTCAAAGTAGCACCATGATCTTCATAGTAGAGAGTCTCTCATGTTATCACTTTCATATACTAGTGGGAATTTTTCATTATATAACTTGGCTTGTATATTCCAACAATGGGCCTCCTCAAGTGCCCTAGGTCTTCGTGAGCAAGCAAGTTGGATGCACACCCACTAGTTTCTTTTGTTGAGCTTTCATACATTTATAGCTCTAGTGCATCCGTTGCATGGCAATCCCTACTCCTTGCATTAACATCAATCGGTGGGCATCTCCATAGCCCATTGATTAGCCTCGTTGATGTGAGACTTTCTCCTTTTTTATCTTCTCCACATAACCCCCCTTTATTATATTATATTCCACCCATAGTGCTATGTCCATGGCTTGCGCTCATATATTACGTGAAAGTTTATATGTTTGAGATTACTAAAGTATGAAACAATTGCTTGGCTTATCATCGGGGTTGTGCATGATGATAACATTCTTGTGTGACGAAAATGAAACATGACTAAACTATATGATTTTGTAGGGATGAACTTTCTTTGGCCATGTTATTTTGAGAAGACATAATTGCTTAGTTAGTATGCTTGAAGTATTATCAGTTTTATGTCAATATGAACTTTTGTCTTGAATCTTTCGGATCTGAATATTCATATCACAATTAAGAAGAATTACATTAAAATTATGCCAAGTAGCACTCCGCATTAAAAATTCTGTTTTTATCATTTGCCTACTCGAGGACGAGCAGGAATTAAGCTTGGGGATGCTTGATACGTCTCCAACGTATCTATAATTTTTGACTACTCCATGCTATATTATCTACTGTTTTAGGCATTATTGGGCTTTATTTTTCCGCTTTTATATTATTTTGGGACTAACCTTTTAACCGGAGGCCCAGCCCAGAATTGCTGTTTTTTGCCTGTTTTAGGGTTTCGAAGAAAAGGAATATCAAACGGAGTCCAAACGGAATGAAACCTTCAGAAACATGATTTTCTCATCAGATAAGATCCAGGAGACTTGGACCCTCCGTCAAGAAAGGCACGAGGTGGTCACGAGGGTAGGGGGCGCCCCCTGCCTCGTGGGCCCCTCGAAGCTCCACCGACGTACTTCTTGCTCCTATATATATCCACGTACCCCCAAACGATCGGGGAAGGAGCCAAAAAACCTAATTCCACTGCCGCAACTTTCTGTATCCACGAGATCCCATCTTTGGGCCTGTTCCGGAGCTCCGCCGGAGGGGGCATCGATCACGGAGGGCTTCTACATCATCATCCAAGCCCCTCCGATGAAGTGTGAGTAGTTTACTTCAGACCTACGGGTCCATAGCTAGTAGCTAGATGGATTCTTCTCTCTTTTTGGATCTCAATACAATGTTCTCCCCCTTTCTTGTGGAGATCTATTCGATGTAATCTTCTTTTTGCGGTGTGTTTGTTGAGACCGATGAATTGTGGGTTTATGATCAAGTCTATCTATGAATAATATTTGAATCTTCTCTGAATTCTTTTATGTATGATTGGTTATCTTTGCAAGTCTCTTCGAATTATCAGTTTGGTTTGGCCTACTAGATTGGTTTTTCTTGCCATGGGAGAAGTGCTTAGCTTTGGGTTCAATCTTGTGGTGTCCTTTCCCAGTGACAGAAGGGGCAACAAGGCACGTATTGTATTGTTGCCATCGAGGATAACAAGATGGGGTTTTATCATATTGCATGAAATTATCCCTCTACATCATGTCATCTTGCTTAAGGCGTTACTCTATTTTTAACTTAATACTCTAGATGCATGCTAGATAGCGGTCGATGAGTGGAGTAATAGTAGTAGATGCAGAATCGTTTCGGTCTACTTGTCTCGGGCGTGATGCCTAGATACATGATCATACCTAGATATTCTCATAACTATGCTCAGTTCTGTCAATTGCTCAACAGTAATTTTTTCACCCATCGTAGAATACTTATGCTCTTGAAAGAAGCCACTAGTGAAACCTATGGCCCCCGGGTCTCTTTCTCATCATATCAATCTCCATCACTTTATTATTGCTTTTCTTTTACTTTATTTACTTTGAATCTCTATATTAAAAATACCAAAAATATTATTTATCATCTCTATCAGATCTCACTTTCGTAAGTGACCGTGAAGGGATTGACAACCCCTAATCGCGTTGGTTGTGTTGAGCTATTGTTTTTGTGTAGGTACAAGGGACTCGAGCGTAGCCTCCTACTGGATTGATACCTTGGTTCTCAAAAACCGAGGGAAATACTTACGCTACTTTGCTGCATCATCCCTTCCTCTTCGGGGAAATCCAACGCAGTGCTCTAGAGGCAGCACTGGGCCTGCCCATTATGGTCCGCAAAATCTTGTGGGCCGTCAGTTGGGCCGGCCCATTTAAACTTGATGGGCCGGTCCACGTGTCAACATATCATAGGCGCGTCTCGCCCATTGGATGAGTGACACCTGTGCCAACGCGGGCCTGACACGTGTCTCCTCCAACCAATGATGATTTTACACGTGGAAAATCCCCATTGGTCTGGGCTGTTAACGGGTTATCGGATCCAAAACTCGACCCGATAGCTTAACGGCGTTCCGTTACGGTGGATGCCACGTGTCGGTAACCCTTGACGAAAGCACTTCTGTGACGCGCGATTTATCGTCATGGAAGTGGACACTTCCGTGATGATAATTTTGATAATGCCATGGAACACTTCTATGACAGCACATGTATGACTATCTTGATTCTGTCGTAAATTTGTCATGGATGTACATGCATGACAAAAAACGCGACCTACTGTGACAAACACGTATCATCACGGAAGTGTATTTTTTTGTAGTGTATATTACAGTAGCTACAATGCAAAAACAAAATATGAATTGGTTTGCAACAGTACTTAGAGTAGTGATTTGCTTTATTATACTAACGGATCTTACCAAGCTTTCTGTTGAGTTTTGTGTGGATGAAGTGTTCGAAGATCGAGGATGTCTCGATATGAGGATAAGGAGGAGAGACAAGAGCTCAAGCTTGGGGATGCCCAAGGCACCCCAATTAAATATTCAAGGAGACTCAAGCGTCTAAGCTTGGGGATGCCCCGGAAGGCATCCCATATTTCTTCAACAAGTATCGGTATGTTTTCGGATTCGTTTCGTTCATGCGATATGTGCAATCTTGGAGCGTCTTTTGCATTTAATTTTCACTTTTCTTTTATGTACCATGATGGTATGAGATAGTCCATGGTTGATTTATAGAATGCTCATTGCACTTCACTTATATCTTTTGAGTATGGCTTTATAGAATGCTTCATGTGCTTCGCTTTTTATCATTTGAAGTTTGGATTGCTTGTTTCTCTTCACATAGAAAACCGCCATTTGTAGAATGCTCTTTTGCTTCACTTATATTTGTTAGAGTGTGGGCATATATTTTGTAGAAAGAATTAAACTCTCTTGCTTCACTTATATCCATTTAGAGAGTTGACAGGAATTGGTCATTCACATGGTTAGTCATAAAATCCTACATAAAACTTGTAGATCACTGAATATGATATGTTTGATTACTTGCAATAGTTTTGCGATATAAAGGTGGTGATATTAGAGTCGTGCTAGTTGAGTAATTGAGAAATACTTGTGTTGAGGTTTGCAAGTCCCGTAGCATGCACGTATGGTGGACCGTTATGTAACGAAGTTGGAGCATGAGGTATTTATTGATTGTCTTCCTTATGAGTGGCGGTCGGGGACAAGCGATGGTCTTTTCCTACCGATCTATCCCCCTAGGGGCATGCATAGTAGTACTTTGATTCGAGGGCTAATAAACTTTTGCAATAAGTATATGAGTTCTTTATGACTAATGTGAGTCCATGGATTATACGCACTCTCACCCTTCCATCATTGCTAGCCTCTTCGGTACCGTGCATTGCCCTTTCTCACCTTGAGAGTTGGTGCAAACTTTGTCGGCGCATCCAAACCCCGTGATACGATACGCTCTATCACACATAAGCCTCCTTATATCTTCCTCAAAACAGCCACCATACCTACCTATCATGGCATTTCCATAGCCATTCCGAGATATATTGCCATGCAGCTTCCATCATCATCATATACATAACTTGAACATTTATTGTTATATTGCTTTGCATGATCGTAAGATAGCTAGCATGATGTTTTCATGGCTTGTCCGTTTTTTGATGTCATTGCTACGCTAGATCATTGCACATGCCGGTACACCGCCGGAGGCATTCATATAGAGTCATATCTTTGTTCTAGCATCGAGTTGTAACATTGAGTTGTAAGTAAATAAAAGTGTGATGATCATCATTATTAGAGCATTGTCCCAGTGAGGAAAGGATGATGGAGACTATGATTCCCCCACATGTCGGGATGAGACTCCGAACGAAAAAAAGAAGAAAAAAGAAAAAAAAGAAAGGCCAAAAAAGAGAAGGCCCAAAAAAAATGAAAGAAAAAGAGAGAAGGGACAATGTTAGTATCCTTTTACCACACTTGTGCTTTAGAGTAGCACCATGTTCTTCATATAGAGAGTCTCTTGAGTTATCACTTTCATATACTAGTGGGAATTTTCATTATAGAACTTGGCTTGTATATTCCGATGATGGGCTTCCTCAAATGCCCGAGGTCTTCATGAGCAAGAAAGTTGGATGCACACCCACTTAGTTTCAGTTTGAGCTTTCATACACTTATAGCTCTAGTGCATCCATTGCATGGCAATCCCTACTCACTCACATTGATATCTATTGATGGGCATCTCCATAGCCCGTTGATACGCCTAGTTGATGTGAGACTATCTTCTCCCTTTTGTCTTCTCCACAACCACCCCTCTATTCCACCTATAGTGCTATATCCATGGCTCACGCTCATGTATTGCATGAAAATTGAAAAAGTTTTGAGAATGTCAAAAGTATGAAACAATTTATTGGCTTGTCATCGGGGTTGTGCATGATTTAAATATTTTGTGTGGTGAAGATAGAGCATAGCCAGACTATATGATTTTGTAGGGATAACTTTCTTTGGCCATGTTATTTTAAGAAGACATGATTGCTTAGTTAGTATGCTTGAGGTATTATTATTTTTATGTCAATTGATGGGCATCTCCATAGCCCGTTGATTAGCCGCGTCGATGTGATACTTTCTCCTTTTTTGTCTTCTCACACAAACCTCCATCGTCATATTCTATTCCACCCATAGTGCTATGTCCATGGCTTGCGCTCATATATTGCCTGAGGGTTGAAAAGGCTGAAGCACGTTAAAAAGTATGAACCAATTGCTCGGCTTGTCATCGGGGTTCTGCATGATTTGAATGCTTTGTCTGGTGATGATGGAGCATAGCCAGACTATATGATTTTGTAGGGATGAGCTTTCTTTGGCCATGTGATTTTGATAAGACATAATTGCTTGGTTAGTATGCTTGAAGTATTATTGTCTTAATGTCAAATGATAGACTATTGCTTTGAATCACTCGTGTCTTAATATTCATGCCATGATTAGATATGTGATCAAGATTATGCTAGGTAGCATTCCACTTCAAAAATTATCTTTTTTACCATTTACCTACTCGAAGATGAGCAGGAATTAAGCTTGGGGATGCTGATACGTCTCCGTCATATCTATAATTTTTGATTGTTCCATGCCAATATTATACAACTTTCATATACTTTTGGCAACTTTTTATACTATTTTTAGGGACTAGCATATTGATCCAGTGCCCAGTGCCACTTCCTGTTTGTTGCATGTTTTTTATTTCACAGTAAATCCATATCAAACGGAGTGCAAACAGGATAAAACTGACGAAGATTTTATTTGGAATATATGTGATTTTTGGGAAGAAAAATCAACTCGAGACGATGCCCGAGGGGGCCACGAGGCAGGGGGCGCGCCCCAGGGGGTCAGGCGTGTCCTGGGCCCTTGTGGCCACCCCGTAAGGCGGTTGATGCCCTTCTTTCGCCGCAAGAAAGCTAATATATGGATAGAGATCGTGTTAAAGTTTCAGCCCAATCGGAGTTACGAATCTCCGGGAATATAAGAAATAGTTAAAGGGCAGAATCTGAGAACGCGGAAACAGAGAGAGAGAGAGAGATAGAGAGATAGATCCAATCTCGGAGGGGCTCTCGCCCCTCCTCCACCATGGAGGCCATGGACCAGAGGGAAAACTCTTCTCCCATCTAGGGAGAAGGTCAAGGAATACGAAGAAGAAGGGGGGCTCTCTCCCCCTCTCTCCCGTTGGCGCCGAAACGCCGTCGGGGCCATCATCATCACCGTAATCTACACCAACACCTCCGCCATCTTTACCAATATCTCCATCACCTTCCCCTCTCTATCTACAGCGGTCCACTCTCGCGCAACCCGCTGTACCCTCTTCTTGAACACGGTGCTTTATGCTTCATATTATTATCCAATGATGTGTTGCCATCCTATGATGTCTGAGTAGATTTTCGTTGTCCCATCGGTGGTTGATGAATTTCTATGATTGGTTTAATTTGCTTGTGGTTATGTTGCTGTCCTTTGATGCCCATCATATGAGCGCGCGCGTGGATCACACCATAGGGTTAGTTGTATGTTGATAGGATTATGAATTGGAGGGCAAGAGTGACAGAAGCTTCAACCTAGCATAGAAATTGATGCATACGAGATTGAAAGGGGACCAATATATCTTAATGGTATGGTTGGGTTTTACCTTAATGAACGTTAGTAGTTGCGGATGCTTGCTAATAGTTCCAATCATAAGTGCATAGAATTCCAAATCAGGGATGACATGCTAGCAGTGGCCTCTCCCACATAAAACTTGCTATCGGTCTAGTAAAGTAGTCAATTCTTAGGGACAATTTCGCAACTCTTACCACCACTTTTCCATACTCGCTATACTAACTTTATTGCTTCTTTATCTAAGCAACCCCTACTTTTTAGTTACGTGCACTTTATATTCTTGCAAACTTATCCAAAAACACCCAAAAAACACTTCTAGTTTCATACTTGTTCTAGGTAAAGCAAACGTTAAGCGTGCATAGAGTTGTATCAGTGGTCGATGGAATTTGAGGGAATATTTGTTCTGTCTTTAGCTCTTCGTTGGGTTCGACCCTCTTACTTATCGAAAGAGGCTACAATTGATCCCCTATACTTATGGGTTATCAGAGAACAACACTACAGTGACTAATATTGCCGGCATGCAAACAACACACAAGCTCGGCTCGGTGGCGGCCGCAGGGAGATTTGATTTTTCTCTCTAATATTTAATTGGGCTGTTTACACTTTCTTACTATTGATCCTTTTCTATGCACTTTCCCGTGGAGCAATCAGCTGGAGTACTAGTCGTGACACATCAATTAGTTTGATTGCTGCAAACATGTACATCTGCACTGCACTCAAGCGGAATTATTCCAGCTATTTGTCTCGTACATTTTAATATGAGAAATTCAATACTTCCGATTTGCGCTACTTCAGTTTTGCAGGTTATCTAGGATCGACCCGACTGACGGTGCCTTTACATGGGATGCTACCTGTTCGGTCTATTGGAAATTGTTTCTGCTTCGGCCACCATGGCTGCTACCAAGAAAACTATTAGGTGCCACTGTTTCATTTACTGGTTTTACAAAAAACATGTACCTCTTGCCGGAGATTTTTTCTGTCGGTCGGCATTGTTTTGTGCGTGCAGCATTTTTTGCTTGTGGCTGCCACTTCGAGGTCATCCGAGATGTTGTCACTAGCACGGCAACCATGGTTCGACGAACGCCACATTGCGCCTACATTGTCGTTCCACGAGCGACGACCTGCGTTGACATCTTCGCTTGACCAAGACGACCCCGACATAAAGACCATATTTCTTAAACTTATTTATTTTTAGATAAATTATACAAAGGGATTTTTTATTTCCATCCTGCACTGCTTTATGTACGCAGGAACATTAATACTGGCACATTATGCCGTGTTACCCAAAACAGAAACATCAGGTTTATCTTTCTAGTTACCTGTATTGTAAATACGCACAGAATATTCTCTCTGCCCGTTTGCATGGTTTTTTGTGTGTAGATATTTTGCGACCGGTTTACAACTTGGTCCACCGGTCGACGGCTCAACGCGCTGGCCCGGTCGGTTCCTATCTAGCCGGCTTCATCTG
This sequence comes from Triticum monococcum, assembly GCA_034509565.1. Classification (NCBI taxonomy): domain Eukaryota; kingdom Viridiplantae; phylum Streptophyta; class Magnoliopsida; order Poales; family Poaceae; genus Triticum; species Triticum monococcum. The sequence continues at coordinate 56,304,653 of CM067846.1, read as the reverse complement.
TAGTCAGACAGGCGCCGCATCCGCAGCTCGGCCTGCCAGTCGAATTCACACTACATTCACTAGTAGAAAATAAGGCTATGGTCCAGGCCGCATCAGCCCATTAGTCCCGGTTCAGTCTAGAACCGGGACCAATGTGGGCATTGGTCCCGGTTCATGAGCCCAGGGGGCCGGCCGGGCCACGTGGGCCATTGGTCCCGGTTCGTCTGGACCTTTTGGTCTCGGTTGGTGGGATGAACCAGGACCAATGTGCCTCCCTCCCGGCCCACCACCATTGGTCCCGGTTGGTGGCTTGAACCGGGACCAAAGGCTCCCCTTTAGTCCCGGTTCCCTTTGGTCCCGGTTCAAGCCACCAACCGGGACCAATGAGGTGCCTATATATACCCCTCGCTCGCGAGCAGAGCACCCTAGTGCTCTATTTTTCTCTGGCCGAGGGGGAGAGGGCTTTCTGGTGCTCTAGCTCACCTCCTATGCACATGAGGTGTTCGATGGAATGCCCGAGCCACACTACTTAAGCTTTCTCCTCTCGAAGCTCGACCTCCAATCTCCATTTTCCTCGAGATTTGTCTAGATTTAGCGGTCCGTCACGCCCCGTCCCCGTCTTCACCGCCGTCGATCACCCGCGCCGATCTCATCACCGACACCACCGTGGTGAGCCTCTTGTTCTTATCTTCTTTCTGAAAGGAAAAATATTCTTACTTGTATGTTTAGATAGATACTTGTATCATTTTTTTTACATTTTTTATTGCATCTTATATAGTGCGATGGTTTTGGTATCCGCCCCCGTCGGTCCTCGTCCTGTCTATGATTCGGATTTGATATGTATATTATCTTTATAACTATTGGTTCATTTATTGTTTATGAAAATTATGCCGACCAACGTGACATAGATTTTATTTATCTAGGATGTATGTGAATCGGAAATGCCAACCGACCTTGTCGAGAGGTTAAATTTAGTTGAAGAAGAAAACAATTTGTTGAAGGAAAAAATAAAAAAAATTGAGGAGGAGAAGATGATATTGGAGTTGCATGTTGCGGATGTCGTCGATGATCACAAGATCAAGATGGATGCAATGCGCTTGAAGATTAGAAAGATTAGAAAATATGCCATTCATACCGAGGCTTGGTATCATTATGCCGTTGGATCAATTGTTACCTTGGTTGCGTTTATGATCGCATTTGTTTTCACATTTAAATGTTTTACATAGTTTCAATGTATGGTTTAATTAATTATATGCTCTGGAGAGCTATATGTTATTAGATGAGAACTATGTATGCACTTTGGTTTTAATGTGATGATGAACTTCTATTAATTTGGACACTTAATTATATATAATGCACGCAGATGAACCGACAATGGATGTACGGTGACAGACACACCCGCGAGTACATTAAGGGCGTGCATGAGTTTCTCGATGCGGCTGAGGCAAACAAGCAGAATGGTTTTATGTGTTGTCCATGCACTGAATGTGGGAATACGAGGTCTTACTCTAACCGGAAAATCCTCCACTCCCACCTGCTTTACAAGGGTTTCATGCCACACTATAATGTTTGGACGAGGCACGGAGAAATAGGGGTTATGATGGAAGACGGCGAAGAAGAAGAGTACGATGACAACTATGTGCCCCCTGAATACGGTGATGCTGCAACGGGGGGAGCTGGTGAAGATCAAGAGGAACCAGACGATGTGCCCAATGATGCTGCCACGGGTGTGCTGAAGATCAAGAGAAACCAGACGATGTGCCCGATGATGATGATCTCCGCCGGGTCATTGTCGATGCAAGGACGCAATGCATTAGTCAAAAGGAGAAGCTGAAGTTCGATCGCATGTTAGAGGATCACAAAAAAGGGTTATACCCCAATTGCGAAGATGGCAACACAAAGCTCGGTACCGTACTGGAATTGCTGCAGTGGAAGGCAGAGAATGCTGTGGCTGACAAAGGATTTGAGAAGCTACTGAAAATATTGAAGAAGAAGCTTCCAAAGGATAACGAATTGCCCGACAGTACATACGCAGCAAAGAAGGTCGTATGCCCTCTAGGATTGGAGGTGGAGAAGATACATGCATGCCCTAATGACTGCATCCCCTACCGCGGTGCATACAAGGATCTGAACGCATGCCCGGTATGTGGTGCATTGCGGTATAAGATCAGACGAGATGACCCTGGTGATGTTGACGGCGAGCCCCTCAGGAAGAGGGTTCCTGCGAAGGTGATGTGGTATGCTCCTATAATACCACGGTTGAAACGTCTGTTCAGAAACGAAGAGCATGCCAAGTTGATGCGATGGCACAGTGAGAACCAAAAGAAAGATGGGAAGTTGAGAGCACCCGCTGACGGGTCGTAGTGGAGAAAAATCGAGAGAAAGTACTGGGATGAGTTTGCAAAGGACCCAAGGAATGTATGGTTTGCTTTAAGCGTGGATGGCATTAATCCTTTCGGGGAGCAGAGCAGCAATCACAGCACCTGACCCGTGACTCTATGTATTTATAACCTTCCTCCTTGGATGTGCATGAAGCGGAAGTTCATTATGATGCCAGTTCTCATCCAAGGCCCTAAGCAACCCGACAACGAAATTGATGTGTACCTAAGGCCATTAGTTGAAGAACTTTTACAGCTGTGGAATGGAAACGGTGTACGTATGTGGGATGAGCACAGACAGGAGGAATTTAACCTTAAGGCGTTGCTGTTCATGACCATCAACGATTGGCCCGCTCTTAGTAACCTTTCAGGACAGACAAACAAAGGATACCACGCATGCACGCATTGTTTAGATGACACTGAAAGTATATACCTGGACAAATGCAGGAAGAATGTGTACCTGGGCCATCGTTGATTTCTTCCGACCAACCATCAATGTCGAAAGAAAGGCAAGCATTTCAAAGGCGAGGCAGATCACTGGAAGAAGCCCGCCATGTGCACCGGTGATCACGTGCTTGCTATGGTCAATGATTTACACTACGTAATCTTTGGAAAGGGTCCCGATGGACTAGCTGTTCCGAATGACGCTGAGGGACACGCACCCATGTGGAAGAAGAAATCTATATTTTGGGACCTACCCTACTGGAAAGACCTAGAGGTCCGCTCCTCAATCGACGTGATGCACGTGATGAAGAACCTTTGCGTGAACCTGCTAGGCTTCTTGGGCGTGTATGGGAAGACAAAAGATACACCTGAGGCAAGGGAGGACCTGCAACGTTTGCACGAAAAAGACGGCATGCCTCCGAAGCAGTATAAAGGTCCTGCCAGCTACGCTCTTAGGAAAGAAGAGAAAGAAATCTTCTTTGAATGCCTGCTCAGTATGAAGGTCACGATTGGCTTCTCGTCGAATATAAAGGGAATAATAAATATGCCAGAGAAAAAGTTTCAGAACCTAAAGTCTCATGACTGCCACGTGATTATGACGCAACTACTTCCAGTTGCATTGAGGGGGCTTCTACCAGAAAACGTCCGATTAGCCATTGTGAAGCTATGTGCATTCCTCAATGCAATCTCTCAGAAGGTGATCGATCCAGAAATCGTACCAAGGCTAAGGAGTGATGTGGCGCAATGTCTTGTCAGTTTCGAGCTGGTGTTCCCACCATCCTTCTTCAATATCATGACGCACGTCCTAGTTCATCTAGTCGACGAGATTGTCATCCTGGGGCCCGTATTTCTACACAATATGTTCCCCTTTGAGAGGTTCATGGGAGTCCTAAAGAAATATGTCCGTAACTGCGCTAGGCCAGAAGGAAGCATCTCCATGGGCCATCAAACAGAGGATGTTATCGGGTTTTGTGTTGACTTCATTCCTGGCCTTAACAAGATAGGTCTCCCTAAATCACGGTATGAGGGGAGACTGACTGGAAAAGGCACTCTTGGAAGAGACTCAATAATATGCAGGGACGGATATTCTTGGTCTCAAGCACACTACACAGTTCTACAGAACTCTACCTTGGTGACCCCGTATGTCGATGAACACAAGAACAGTCTGCGCTCCAAACACCTGGAGTAATGCGACGACTGGATTACATGTGAACACATCAGGACTTTCAACAGTTGGTTGGAAACACGTCTCAGAGGTGACAACACTGTTTGTGATAAGTTGTACTTGTTGTCCAGGGGACCATCTTTGACTGTATTGACTTACAAAGGATACGAGATAAATGGGAATACATTTTACACGATCGCCCAAGATCAAAAGAGCACCAACCAAAACAACGGTGTCCGCTTTGATGTAGCAACCGAGAGCGGAAAGGACACATATTATGGTTACATAGTGGACATATGGGAACTTGACTACGGACCTGATTTTAAGGTCCCTTTGTTTAAGTGCAAATGGGTCAATCTGTTAGGCGGCGGGGTACAGGTAGACCCACAGTACGGAATGACAACAGTGGATCTGAAAAATCTTGGGTACACTGACGAACCTTCGTCCTAGCCAATGATGTGGCACAGGTTATCTATGTGAAGGACATGTCTACCAAACTGAGAAAAAGAAAAGATAAGGAAGCGAATACATCATACGATGAGCCAAAGCGCCACATAGTTCTTTCAGGAAAAAGGGACATCCTGGGAGTGGACGGCAAGACAGACATGTCTGAAGATTATGAAAAGTTTCATGAATTCCTCCCTTCAATGTCAAGGCTGACCCAAGCATCCTGATAAACAATGAAGATTATCCATGGTTACGGCGCAATAAGCAAATGACACAAGCGAAGAAAAAGTGAAGACTTTCTCCTGCAATAAGCAAATGCTATGTGGGTGAAATGATGATACCATCCCAACTTTCAACTTTTTCAGAGTTCATTTGAAATGCTTTCATGTCTTATGGTTCGAAACTTTGATACTTCGAAAGTGATTGTCCATTTTGTACACGAAGTGCATCAAGTTTTTGTCGCAACCCTCTCTACTTTTTGGAACATGCTATGTGGGTGAAATGATGATACCATGCCAACTTTCAAACTTTTCAGAGTTCATTTTGAAATGCTTTCCAATTTTAGAGTCATTTAGCTCAAAGAATGAATTAATAGAAAACAGAATGAACTACAAAACTTTTATGAAAATAAAAACAATCAATTAAAATATTATGTTATGATCAACTAAAATAAAACTATAATATTCTTCAATAGCAAAAAGAATATAATTTTTGTGACCTAAAATCAAACTATAAGTATTTAATTGTAAGTATAAATAAAAAATAAATAGCAAAGAAGAATTTTTTTTCTATTTTTATAGTAAAGTTATTCATAAACTAGTGATTCACACAAATTTTATAAAATTCCAATTTAAACTATTTAAAATTTTAAAACTAATGGCACTAACAGAAAGTTTATAATTTTTGTGACATAAAATAAAAAAAATCACTAAAAAACTATAAGTATTTAGTTGTAAGTATAAATAAAAAATAAATAGAAAAAATTCTATTTTTATAGTAAAGTTATTCATAAACTAGTGATTCACACAAATTTTATAAAATTCCAATTTAAACTATTCAAAATTTTAAAACTAATGACACTAACAGAAAGTTTATAATTTTTGTGACCTAAAATCAAAAAGAAATCACTAAAAAACTATAAGTATTTAGTTGTAAGTATAAATAAAAAATAAATAGAAAAAAAATTCTATTTTTATAGTAAAGTTATTCATAAACTAGTGATTCACACAAAATTTTAAAAATTCAAATTTAAACTATTCAAAATTTAAAACTAATGGCACTAACAGAAAGTTTATAATTTTTGTGACCTAAAAGCAAAAAGAAATCACTAAAAAACTATAAGTATTTAGTTTTAAGTAGAAATAAAAAAAAACCAAAAAATGTAGAAATAAAAAAGAAAAAACAAAAAAAATGCCACCTACTGGGCCTCCACGGCCTGAATACGACTAGAAACCCTACATGAGCCAGGATTCAGGCCCGCAGAGGCCCAATAGGCCCACAGGCAGTAGCAAGTTTAGGCCCGAAAGCCTGCATTAGAGAGGAGCTCGAATGGGGAGGCACAACAACGCTTATAAGCAAGTGCCGGCGCCCTTCAGCTAGCGATGTGGGACTAAACTTTTGGGCGCGGGCAGCACAAGGGCATTGGTCCCGGTTGGTGGCACCAACCGGGACTAAAGGGGGGCATTGGTCACCAACCGTGACCAATGCCCCCCTTTAGTCCCGGTTGGTGCCACCAACCGGGACCAAAGGCCGCCGCTTCCCGCCCTTTGGGCTACTGAAAATTGGCATTTGGTCCCGGTTGGTGGCACCAACCGGGACTAAAGGGGGGCATTGGTCACGGTTGGTTTCACGAACCAGGACCAATGCTCTGGCTATATAAGCCAGCACTTGTGAAATTCTCGATTCAGTTCGATCGATCTCCTTGTCCTCTCCTCCGACGATGCCGCCAGGCTGCTCCTCGTCCTCGTCGCCGCCGAGCCCTCCGGACCACGTTGTCACCTCCCTGAGCCCGCGCCGTCCTCGTCGCCGGCATCCCTGAGCCCGCCGCCCTCGTCCCCGTCGCCGCGTGCCTCCCCGAGCCCGCCTCCTTGTCCCCGGCCGTCACCGCGTGCCGCCCGGCCCGAGGTTGCCGTCCCCGTCACCGTGTGCCGCCTCGAGCCTGCCGTCCTCATCGCCGGACTCCAGCCGTCGCCGCCCCCCTCAAAGTGAGCCCCCCTCTCGAGTGCCACTCTTGCGCCCGAGCGCCCTTGCTCCGCCCCTGCTCCATGGTCGCCGCCGGCCCCGATGCATTGAAGAGTAGAAGGAGAGGAGAAGTAGAGGAGAGGAGAAGTGGAGCGTCCACTTTTCTGAATTTTTTGGAATTTCTGAATTTTTTTGTCCATATAGAAGGTGTTTGATGAAATGCTAGATGGCTTTGGGCATTTTTGAAATTTAAAAAAAAATTGTGGTGAGGTACTGATGCAAGAAAAAGGCGATGGCAAAATTTCAGAATTTTTGGAGAGGTTTAGAATAGGTTTTCAACAAGTTATTTGAATCCGATTCAAATTTCATTTGAATGAAATTTGAAAATTTTGAACTATGGATCAGAAGGTTTTTGGTGAAACAGATTGCGGGTACTGTCATGAAGTTGGAGTAATTTTTCTGGTTGTAAAAGAGTTAGGAAAATTTAGAATATGCTAAAAATGTCAAAAATGTTTTTTTATATGATGTTTTTTTTCATATATGTATTCATTTTTTTATTTAGGTTGTTAATTAGTAGATATCGATTTTAGGTTAGTGTAGAGGAAAAAGTAAAATAAGGAAAAGGAAGAAAAGAGGAAGAAGGAAGAAGAAGAAGAGGAAAAGGAAGGAGTGGAAAAAGGAAAATAAGAAGAGGAAGACTTTTTTTTCTTCGATCTTGTCCTCTATTTTGTTCATGGATATATGCTAAAGAAAACGAGGGGGCTGATAGATGATGATGAGGGGTCCAGAGTGGGACGAGAGGTCGAGAGGTGTCGAGGGGAGAAAAAATATGTTATCAGGGACGAGGGTCATCGAGGGGTCGAGGGGTCGAGAGAACTAAATAAGAAGAAGAAGAGGAGAGGAAGAAGAGGAGAAATAAATAAGAAGAAGAAAAATAAGAAAAAGAAGAGGAGAAGAAGAAAGGAATAGTGGAGAAGAAGAAAAAAATATAATTATTCTATTTTTTCTTCTTCTGCACTATTCCTTTCTTCTTCTCCTCTTTTTTCTTCTTTTTTTCTTCGATCTTCTCCTCTAGCTATTCCTTTCTTCTTCTTCTTCTTCTTCTTCTTCTTCTTCTTCTTCTTCTTCTTCTTCTTCTTCTTCTTCTTCTTCTTCTTAATTTTTATCGGGAACGAGGGTGTCGAGGATCACCGAGGGGTCGAGGGTCGGGAACTAGGGTAGAGGGTCGAGGGTCGTTAAGGGGTCAAGGGTCGAGGGTTTCAGGGTCGAGGGTTCGAGGGTTCTATAGGGTCGAGGGTCGAGGGTTCCAGGGTCGTCTAGGGGTCGAGGGTTCCAGGGTCATCGAGGGTTCGAGGGGTCGAGGATCGCCGAGGGGTCGAGAGAGGTTTCCTAGTGTCAAAGTATGGAAGAAATCCATGCCTTCATCATTAGCCGGAAGTAACCAGGGCATGTTGGTACGAAGTTCTGCAAAGTTGTTCTGGAATGAAGTCCCGGATAGAATAATCCGCCTTTTGGTACGAATTCAGCAAAGGCCTTCCAAATAGTGATATTCGGAAGGCTCTTGCTGAACTTTGTACCAAAAAGCGAATTATCCTATCTGGGACTCCGTTCCAGAACAACTTTGAAGAGCTTCGTACCATCATGCACATGTTACTTTCGCCTAATGATGAAGACATGGTTTTGTTGAATCCTTTGACACTACGCAACCTCCCGACCCCTCGGCGATCCTCTCGAACATGAGAGGAAGAAGAGGATCGTCGAGGGGTCGAGGGTTCCAGGGTCGTCGAGGGTTCGAGGGGTCGAGGATCGCCGAGGGGTCGAGAGAGGTTTCCTAGTGTCAAAGTATTGAAGAAATCCATGCCTTCATCATTAGCCGGAAGTAACCAGGGCATGTTGGTACGAAGTTCTGCAAAGTTGTTCTGGAATGGAGTCCCGGATAGAATAATCCGCCTTTTGGTACGAATTCAGCAAAGGCCTTCCAAATAGCGATATTCGGAAGGCTCTTTCTGAACTTTGTACCAAAAAGCGAATTATCCTATCTGGGACTCCGTTCCAGAACAACTTTGAAGAGCTTCGTACCATCATGCACATGTTACTTTCGCCTAATGATGAAGACATGGTTTTGTTGAATCCTTTGACACTACGCAACCTCCTGACCCCTCGGCGATCCTCTCGAACATGAGAGGAAGAAGAGGATAAAAAAAGAAGAGGAAGAAGAAAAAAAAGAGGAGAAGAAAGAATAGCTTCTCCTCTTTTTTTCTTCTTCTTCCTCTTTTTTTATCGGGAACGAGGGTCGTCGAGGGACATAGATGTAGTGTCGTCGTTGTCGATATATACCCCCTCCCGATAGCTTACTATGATTAGGTAGCTAGTTCTATGTTTGGCACTAATATATCCATCTGTCATGTTTGAATAATAATTGCCATGTTGTAAATATTTGTAGAAACTATGGACACCGCCCTAGACGAAGCAACAAAAGAAGCGTTGTTGAGGGAGATAATCGCAGAAGGAAGTGATGCCGTCTCGTACTTTCTCAACGAAACCGATGGTCTGGAAGGAGAGGGTGAACAAGCTGGCTACGGTGACCTAATGCTGGTGCAAGAAGAAGAACATGAGGACGGCTCCGGTGACCCAATGCCGGTGCAAGAAGGAGACCATGATGATGGCTCCAGTGACCAACCAAGTCCGACCAGGTATATATATTAGTTAAGCCTATCCTGACCGATTGATGCATTCATTGTTTTGGTATGTACACATATTAATTAAGTCTTTGTTCTTTTTTCTAGCCCTCCGGATCGAGCACAACTTCGGTAAAGAGACGAGGCCCGAAGAAAAAGTTGAGCTCGGATGAAAAGCTTGAGATCACAGCAATCGCGCCCGACGGCCAACCTATTGAACCCCTCCGGACAAAGAGCGCATTTGTTGCTCAGTGCGGGGTTCTGGTTAGGGACAAGATCCCAATAAGCATCCAGCAATGGTTTAAGCCGGCTACAGAAGACCCTGAGGTGTCTTATGTCAATGATATGCAGAAAAATGATCTTTGGACTGAGCTGAAGTCAAATTTCACCCTACCGCCAGAGGATAATCCAGAGAACCCAATTAAAGAGAAATCTATCAAGTCTTTTGCTCTGAAGAGGATGGCAGAACTATTCAGCAGGTGGAAGAAAGAGCTGAATAATAAGTTTTTGAAAATAATGAGACACCAGAATTCAAGGGCAGATATGACAAGATCAGAGATCACCGGCCCGCATTTGTGGCCCACAAGACATCGGAAAAGAGTAAGAAGATGTCGGCGACAAACAAGCAAAATGCTGCGAAGAAGAAGCTTCACCATCGCACGGGGTCAGGTGGCTACCTCGTAGCCCGGCCTAAGTGGTCCAAGAGTGAGAATGATCTGGTTCTTAAAGGGATCGAACCAGAGACAAATAACTGGCCAGACCTTTGCCAGACTTAGTTCTTTGGGGCTGGCGGAACCTTGGACCCTGAAACAGGGAAGTGCATTTGGACGAACGAACAAATGGACATACCAGTCAGTAAGCTTAAGCAGTATATCGAAGCAGCGCAGGAAGGGACGTTCTTTCCAGACAGAGAGAACGACGAGCTCACAATGGCCCTCGGGAATCCTGAGCACCCTGGACGGACACGAGGCACGCCAGGCTCCGTTCCATGGAAGGTTGGGTTTCCGGACGCAGGCGGTTACAAATCCCATGAGAGGAGGAAAAAAGTGCAGCAGACCCAAATGCAGGCATTGCAAGCAAGGGTAGACGCGATAGAGGAACGAGAAGCAAATCGCAGCAAACGTACTGCCGAAGCCTCCCCCGAAGCTACCCCGCCAGCTCAGCGCAGAAGCAGCGTGGCTTCCACCGAGCTGCTTTAGCCGGAGCATGCTTGACGGCTCCTGCCAGCTATCCCGTGGATGCTATCACGAAGTCTCAAAATTGCCACCTTATGATGCAATGGATGAATTTGAAGGTCAAGGCGGCTGTTGGCTCTGTTTATCCTACTGAACCCGGCGCAACTTTTCACTGCCGGCCGATTCCAGAAGGATATGCTAGGGTGATGGTGGATGAGATAACGGAGGGATTTGAGGACCTCCAGCTCCACCGCCTCTTCCTCCGGCGAGTGACGATCAGGGCCCTCGGCCGGCTCCTTCTCCGGCGCGTGGCGGCACTCCGCCTCCTTCTCCGCCTGCGCCGACGCGCCCGAGCAGCCAGCCTCCTCCTTCTCCGCCTCGTCAGCAAGGGCGGAAGAGACCTGCCGCCGCTCCAGCTGCTCCGACGCATCATAGTCCTTCTCCTCCGCCTCTTAAGCAAGTAAAGAAGACAACCGCTCCGTCTGCTCGGTCGGCGTCTAGCAGTACAACCAGAGGCGGTCGGACATACAAATTCGGTCCTTCTCTGAAGACTCCAGAGAAGTTACCATACGAGAGGACCCAGGAGGAGAACGCCGAGATCGCGCGAGAAGAAGTGAGGAAATTCTTTGAAGGGGTGAAAGCAAAGAAACAGCCACCTCCGGAGGAGAAGGTAGATCGGGTGAAAGTGAAGCACACTCTGGCTGCCCTGACAAAACCACCAAAGTCTGATCCGCCGAAAGGAAACTATGACCGCATTATTGGAAAGGAATTTGCCGAAGCGGAGCGGTCGGGAAGTACTGTCAGTGATCAAAGGCTGAAAGAATGATGAGCTGGGAAACAAATTGCCCAGCTCGGCGAACAAGCGAAGCAATCATGCCCCCCGCTCAAGGTGCCTAGCCACAACATCGCTAATGATCCGAGGATGTTGCCCGATTATAGCAATCTTGCAGATTACCTGCCCGACGAAGTACATTATGAACCCATGGAGATGCAGATACAAAGATATGAGTACGGGAAGCCTCTCGTCAAAGATGAAAGATCTCTATCAATGATGATGCGAAGATTGCATGATTGGTACTTGAAAATCTGCAGAGACTCTGGGGTGAGGAGTACTTTGTATTTGAAAGTTAAAATGGAGCATGACCTCGTTGGAATTGATCTGTTGCCTGTTCCATTTGAGGAGTTCTATCAGTTTTTCAATCAATTGACCCTCGATAAAACAACGGTCGCCTGCTACTGTCTGTAAGTAGTACTACTTCTGTCATTAAGTTTCTCTATATAGCTTAGCTCTTTCATTGCATGTATTTATAATCATCCTCACTATATTATGCAGATTGAAGATCGTCGAATTGAAGAAAAGACAAGTCGGTGATATTGGGTTCATTAACACATATCTCATAGATGCAACTCAGGTTAAATTTCATGCCGTAGAAACCGAGGCCAGCATGCTACAATCGTTGATAATAAATCAAAACAAAGATATAATACTCTTTCCTTACAACTTCAAGTGAGTGTTACTGTCTTGTGCGTATTCGGTTTCCCTTATATATTAGTCAAGGTTATAGTAATGTAATTGATGAGTTATGCATGCGTGTGCAGTTTCCACTATATTCTCCTACATATTAAGCTTGAGCAGGGACTAGTAACCGTCTTGGACTCAAGACGAAAAGATCCCAAGGACTATGCAGACATGACTCAAATACTCGAGAAGTAAGTTAAATCGATCATTATCCACCATATCAGCAACTTTATTCATTTCCTGATATATCAAGTAATTGTTTTCTTTGTCCAGTAGGGTTTAGAGAAAATTCACCAGAAAAGCTTCGGGACTACCGAAGGAGCTGCAATTTAGACACCCGAAAGTAAGTACTAGCTATAGTAGCATTTTAAGCGCATCTACTAGTCATTCAAGCGCTAGTTTCATCAATACCATTTGGCATTCTTGCTTATCAGTTTGATTAACCTCTGTTTCTTGTAAAGTGGCTATGGCAGGAACAAGGGAATGATTTCTGTGGATACTATGTTTGCGAGTCCATCCGCCACACGACCTGTGAGCGGGGCTACACTGACAAACAATATGAAGTACGTAAAGAACAACATTCACAATTTTATTTTATTACCATCATTTGTGTTGAGTTTCATTCATTCATATATATATGTATTGACCCCCTTCTTTAAATTAGATGTTTCAGAAGCGGGATGAACTCCTAGCACCAGCTCGCATGCGAGGAATTCAAGAGGAATTGGCGGCATTCTTTCTTGACCACGTGATCCCTGAAGACGGAGAATTCTATGTTGACCCTGAGTCCGTATGATTATATTTGTAAGAGATAATTATTGTATATATGTAGCCGGTAGTGTCAGAGATATACGAGAACTTGTTGTTCGACCAATCTCTCGGAGAAAGAGAGGTGGTCGATATCACTTCTCTCTGGATGCATATATGTTCATCACGATCTTCTGTTTCCTTCGTTTTCTTACTAGCTAGCCAGCGTGTCTAGTGCTCTCTATACGTATGTATAGTACGTAGCGTCGACCAAGCACGGACATAAGAGAGGACACTTCTCTCTATTAATTATAGCTAGCTAACACAATATATGAAACACCTAAATTAACCCCCCAAAACCCCCAAACCCCCCCTTTCAACAAAAAAACAAAAACCCCAGCCACAGAAATGCTGACGCGTGGATGCCTATTGGTCCCGGTTGGTGCCACCAACCGGGACCAAAGGGTCTCTTGACTGGGCTCTACACACTGCCCACGTGGAGGCCCATTAGTCCCGGTTCTGGATTGAACCGGGACTAAAGGGTCGGGGCATTAGTACCGACACTTTAGTCCCGGTTCAGGAACCGGGTCTAAAGGCCCTTACGAACCGGGACTGTAGGCCCTTTTTCTACCAGTGCATTATTCTGTCACCGCACCATGCTGCCACTCCGCCGAGCTGACCTTAGCGCCCAGGCCACATATCTTTTTAGGTTTTAACAGGACATGCCGTCCCCTCGGCGTGCCGGAGTCGCAGTCCTGCTCGTATCGCCAAGTGGTGGCACCACCTTGGCACACTACCCTGTGTAGGAATTGCCTTGCCATCCCCTCGTTGAGCCGACAAGCCACAGCACCAGCACCGCCACATTGTTGTCGGACCATGCGAACGTCGTCATCTAGAGAATTTCAATCTATACAGACTCTATACAGACATGGATCCCGTTATGTCGAATCCGAATTATGCTGCGACCACTACAACTTTTTGGTTTCGCACGTGGTCCTTGGGACGGCCGCGAGGCCGTACACCTTTTTTCGGCTTCGCAGGGAATCAACCAAGCTCCTGCTAATTCCTCTTCACGTGGACCATCAGGAAAGTCAATTAAATTGTTATTATTTAGTTGTGTTATTAATTCACCAAATGATACTACTTGTAGTCCCAGCACAAGCACGAATTTCCAGGTTTAATAGATAAACACTTTACCTTGCTTTGTTTGTTCATCGTGAAGACTAAACCTAATATTTTGACTCTTGCTGTTTTTCATCAATTGTTGTTGCAACTCCTCGTGGAGGTAAACCCGGCAAGAGGATCTAATTTTCCACCTTGAGCTGCTACCCATCGTCCTCTGATCGATTGCATCACCCGAGGAAAATCGCAGCCATGACACGAGGCAGTACGCACACGCCCCAAAGCCTAAGGTTGCTATTGTCCCAGTCACAGGGCGGTGCATGAACCCACGTGGAAGTGCCCATGAAATTTTTTCTCGATCGTCTAAGGCGTCCCGACGTGTTGCTGATCATCACGTCCGACCTAGTAAGGAAGCCTAATCAGCTAAGTACTTTTTTTCTTTTCAAAGCGAACATGACGGGAGTTGTACTTCTAGTTTGATTCCTTTCCTGTGCTAATATTGTTACTCCATGTTAAGCACGTTTCTTGAGATTTTGCTGGTGAATAGTGTATCATGGAAGAGCTATACTAATTCCTGTGGAGGCACCATATTAGCTACTTTTCTTATCTTCCAGGTGCTTCGAGTGGGGCTTGTCCATCTTCATGCACGTTAATGATCAAACGTCCTCCACATAGTCTTGTGGTTCGGACTATGCCGTGGCACGTCGCGAGTTTTGACTCATGAAATCTACTTCGTCTGCGCCACCTCTGTGAGCCGTCGCCGTCGCCCCCCTCGATCGGCCAAGATGTGGCATCACCTAGCCGACCAGCTTCATCCGCTCGGCTGGACTGGGGGCTTTGCATCGCCACATCGGCCATGCTATGTCGTGACTTCGGTGTGCCGAGCTCTTCGCTCCATCACCTCGGGACTGGCTCAGGGGCTGGGACCTCGGGCCAGGCTAAGGACTATGTCTTCGTCCCGCCATAAGTCCGGACCTCATCATCAACATCGAGCACATTAACCAGCCAAGTCACTTTCATGCTCAAAAACTTTCAGTTTTAAATTTTGTTCGGTTCGACCAAGCATTATACTTTTTTGCAAAAAGTTGTTTGTGAAAAACTTCCTTGTCAAAATTTTGTTTGTGACACGCAAATTCAAATACCCCGTTTATTTGGGGGCTTCCTTTATGAAGCTTTTCCTCTTGCATATGATTATAGTTGTACGGCTTCATTCCTTATTCGTGTATTACGCCACAATATGCACCATGTTGACTTAAGTGTTCCGCAAGCTGGGTTGCCTTGCTCCTGTGTTTACCCCTACGTTCCCGATTGTTCGGCTAGGGAGTAAAGGGAGCACCTTTGCGATTGTCACGATCGGGTCATCCGAGCTCGGACCTCAGACTGGGTGGAGCCGAAAGCTAGCGCTCTTATTGTTTTCAATCATGGTCGGCACACAACGGAACTCATGAGTACAAAAAAATCTATTGCACAAGTCTCATAGTAACAATGAGCAGCCGAAGAAAGGTATCTGTGGAGGTACTATTTTCTTCGAAGATGCTTCTTACACTTCGTAAGTAATATACAATAAGTTCCTTGAGCGCGCTTTGTGTGTTATAGCCTTATGGCCTGATTGCCTGGTTATCGGAAACACCATCGATACTCTCGACAGGTGGAGTACATAACACTTTTCGGCCCTTGACTGAAGAGGGAGAAGCCCATGGTCAGTTAAGACGCGTTTAAAGTTTGGGTGAACATGGATATTATATAAGTACTTCGGTACATGCAATCATTATACATAAAATTCTTTTACCCAAATCACTTGGGGGCTCTTAAATTAATATGAGCAGTTTTGTAATAGATGTTTTTTCTTAGTTGTTGCAAAATCTTTTTCTACCACTCCTTTATTGACTCAGGTGTATGATCAATAGCCGGGTAGCCTGGTTTCTCTCTAAAGCCGCTCGCGTTTAGTTCGCTAAATTGGCCTGAGAAACACTCCGCCTTAGGGATAGGGAGGTTGAAGCCGAAGGCTGACCCACTTGAAGTCTAGAGATCGGATTTGTCAGGTCAAAGCACGATGGAAGTACAATTTTAAGACCAATTTCTTATTGGCACCAAAACAGCTTGATTCAATCTAGACGTAAAGTTACGCATGTTTTTGGCCTTTGAGCTTATAACATCTTTTCACCTATTTTATGTTTTCCTTTCAGGAAGCAGGACATTGTCTTGGTTGAGGTGTTCGGCGTGAAACTCTTTTCTAAAACTACAGTTCAGCATCTTTTCTGCCGAACCCCACCTCGGTATTATCAAAACATACATGATAGTTGAACTAGTTCCCAAGGAGGTACGATCCTAGGGTCGGCCATGTTGCCCAACCCAATTCTCGGGGGGCTACTGCACTGGAAATCCAATGTAGAAAATTTAAGTGCAATATAGTTTTCAAGGAGATTATGATCCTTAGGTTGGTCGGCCACAAGCAACCTAAGGCTCGAGGACTTTGCACGCCGTTTTTGTGTCCCAAAGTATTCTGCCAAGCTAGGAGTTGATCCTCAGGCCGATTTTGTGAATCAACCTGAGTCTCAGGGGCTACTGGGATCAGAGGTATTATGTCATCCTTCAGGCGCATCTCGGGTTTTAGACCGATACACACCTTGAGGGATACTGGCTATATATCTCGGCAGAGAATAAATTGCACCAATCAAAATATTGACAAAAAATAGGCCCGCAGTCAGGGTGGTGCACCACCTCGGAAGCAGTCCGACATAAAGCTCGGGCGCTAGTGGCTGGCTCCATAGAGGGCATTTCCGGCATTAAGCTCGGCTAAACTCCTTCAACTTTTTTGAACCTAGGTGATCTATGACACCTCAGATATAGTCTGGCATTGGAGCTTGGACATAGTCTGGCGTTGGAGCTTGGATACTATTCAGCGTTGGAGCTCGGCTCTAACAATACTCTTTAGATACAGTCCGGCGTTGGAACTCAGATACATTCCAGCATTGGAGCTCGGAAGCGGTCTGGCGTTGGTGCTCAGGTGAGAAAGATACCTCGAATGCAGTCCGGCGTTGGAACTCGGACGCAAGAGGACACTGCTGCCTGGGAACAACTTCAAAACCGAGGTGTGGCATAAAAATAACAAGGCATTGATAAAGGCCGAAGACTTAAAGGGCTCCTCGGATACCCGACGTGTAAACTCTTCGGATTCACTTTGGCGATCCTCAGGATCGAAGATGAGAAGATTTGTTGAACCAGTTTTCAAGATCGACGACCGAAGATGAAGAACAGTTCGGAAGAATCGACGAGCGTCCCCAACGTGAAGACCGGTTTAGGGGGCTACTGACGGTGTCCTGGACTAGGGGGTACTCACCACGTCGTCTCCCGACCAGCTGGATTGGGCCGAGGACCCCCCATGGCGGTTCACTCATGGGCCAGTTCGGGCAGCCCATGCTGCATACAAGGAAGATACCAAGAGACTTGGCACACAAGACAAGGACTCTCCTAAATCCTAGGCCTCTGGTATGTTATATAAACCGAGGCCATGCTAGTCAATAGACAATCTCATATTCATTACTACAATCTCCTGGTAGATACATGTACTCTGTACTACACCCATATAATACAATGAAAAGCAGGACGTAGGGTTTTACCTCCATCAAGAGGGCCCGAACCTGGGTAAAATCATGTGTCCATGTTACCATCGCTCCAAGACGCCTAGCTTAGGACCCCTACCACGAGATATGCTGGATATTGAACTGACAATGAACCCCTCCGTGATGGTGTATGGATTGGATCTGTGGTTTCTGGAACTTGCGGCAGCTGGAATTGTTTTTCATCGACTCCCCTAGGGTTTCTGGAATATTGGGGTATTTATAGAGCAAAGAGGCGGTGCAGGAGGCCACCTAGGTGGGCACAACCCACCAGGGCACGCCTGGGCCTACAGGCGCGCCCAGGTGGGTTGTGCCCCACTTGGGGCACCCCTCTGTTTCTTCTTTGGCCCTTCCTGTGTCTTCTGGCCTAGAAAAATTCTCTAAAAAGTTTCACTGCGTTTGGCCTCCATTTGATATTGATTTTCTGCGAAGCAAAAAACAGCAGCTGGCACTGGGCACTATGTAACGCCCCAAACAAACCCACCGGTGGTCGTTACTCCTGGCGGGATCTAGACTGGCCCCACAGACCAATACTAGTTTTTTCTGCACACTTTGTCCTCACCTGTGCGCACCCGAGAGCAACTCCCTGGTCGGTCACCCATCCTGAAACTACTCCAAGCTGAGCACGCTTAACTTTGGAGTTCTAACCGAATGGGCTCCCAGAAAAGAAGGAATTCCTTATTGATATGAGTAGCCTATCAGCCCTAATAAGCCAGGCTATCACATGCACCCCCACTCAGAGGATCCGATGTCCTCGTCGGGCCACAGGAACATTCCGTCTTGGCACATACGTCTGTGCTTCCAGTCCGGCACATGTGCCATGCCGTGTGCCACGAGGGTCACAAACGTCATGCATAACATGACCGCGCACCTGTCTGCAAACATCCGTGTAACCGCAAGGGTCGGCTCTGATACCAAATTGTAACGCCCATGATGCGGCTATATCTCCCACGTGTCGAGGCACGACTTAGAGGCATAACAGCATGGTGGTTTAGTCGCAAGAAGGGTCATCTTCACACAATCCCAATGTAATGAACAAGACAGGGATAAAGAGAGTTGGCTTACAATCGCCATGTCACACAAATACTTAAATAAGTAATACATCATTCAAAATACACACATAGATCGACTACGGTCAAAACCAAATAAAAGAAGATAACCCCAAATGCTAGATCCACGATCATCCCAACTGGGCTCCAGTATTGATCGTCAGGAAACTACACACAGTAGCGACCAAGTTCCTTGTCGAACTACCACTTGAGTTCGGTAGCATCACCTATGGTATCATAGGCACTTGCAACTATTTTGGTAGTATCTGTGAGTCACGAGGACTCAGCAATCTCAAAACCCGCGAGATCAAGACTATTTAAGCTTATGGGTAGGATAAGGTAATGAGGTGGAGTTGCAGCAAGTGCTAAGCAAATATGGTGGCTAACATACGAAAATAAGAGTAAGATGAGAAGCTACACAACGGTCGTAAAGCTAAAAGTGATCAAGAAGTGATCCTGAACTACTTACACTCAAACATAACCCAAACCATGTTCACTTCCCGAAAAGAGACCATCACGGCTACACACACGGTTGATTCATTTTAATTAAGTCAAGTGTCAAGTTCTCTACAACCGGATATTAACAAATTCCCATCTGCCACATAACCGTGGGCATGACTCTCAAAAGTTCATACCCTGCAGGTGTGTCCCAACTTAGCCCATCACAAGCTCTCACGATCAACAAAGGATATTCGTTCTCCCGAAAAGACCCGATCAGTCTCGGAATCCTGGTTACAAGACATTTCAACCATGGTAAAACAAGACCAGCAAGACCGCCCGACTGTGCCGAAAAATCCCGATAGGAGCTGCACATATCTTGTTCTCACGACACAACGGATGGGACATCCTATGAGTAAAACCAACCCTCAAGTTTCCCCGAGGTGGCCCCGCAGTCTACTCGGTTTGGACCAACACACAGATGAGCACTGGCCACCGGGGGGGGGGGGGTTAAAATAAAGATGACCCTCGGGTTTGCAACCCCAAGGGAAAGTTATAGGTTGTTAGGCAAATGTAAAACCAAGGTTGGGCCTTGCTAGAGGAGTTTTATTCAAAGCGAACTGTCAAGGGGGTCCCATAACCCCAACCGCATAAGGAACGCAAAATCAAGGAACATAATATCGGTATGGTAGAAACTAAGGCGACAAGAGTGGAACAAAACACCGAGAAAAAGGCCAAGACTTCCACCCTTTGCCAAGTATATAGATGCATTTATTAAAATAAGAGATAATGTGATATCCCAACATATCCATGTTCCAACATGGAACAACCTGCGAAGCATCTGCAACTAGCAACGTTATAAGAGGGGCTGAGCAAAAGTGGTAACTTAGCCAAACAAAGGTTTGCTAGGAAGGTGGGTTAGAGGCTTGACATGGCAGTATGGGAGGCATGATAAACAAGTGGTAGGTAGCGCGACATAGCTATAGAATGAACAACTAGCAAGCAATGATAGAAATGATATCGAGGGTAATGGTCATCTTGCCTGAGATCCGACAAGGAAGAAGAACGAGTCCATGAAGAAGACAAACGGACGTAGTCGAATGAATCCTCACAACTCCGGAACGAAACCGAAGCTAACGAGGGAAGCAAACCGGAAAGAAGAAAATAACATGGTAAACACACAAGCATAAACCTGGCATGATGCATGTCCGGTGTAAATATGCATGGCATGGCAAAGTGCACAAATAAAACTACAAGTTAACTGGAGCTCAACATGTAACAACATAAATGTTGACGAAACACCACATTCGATTATTTAGTTCACTCCCGGTTAGGTACTCAACAATATTAAATGTTGGTTAACATGGCAAACGGTGATGCATAAGTAAACTAACTATTTAGGCAAGTTTAAATGAGGCCGGAAATAACAAACAACAATTCCGGAAAATCCCCATATGCATATTATGAATTTGGCACTGTTCTGCCCTAAACCATATTTTAGAGTTGTTAAACATGCAAGATGAGTGCACCATGTTAAACTAGGCATTTTTCTACCCCATTTCCATATAAAGTTTATTTAAAACCGAGCCACGGTTAATTAGTTATGAATTAAATCATTTTAGCATGCCATTATGCAAATTAAATGCAAACATCAATTTAAACATTTCAAACATGGATTAAAGTTGGATATTATGAAACTAGATGAAATTCTAAGCATTTTACATATATATAGTTTTTACATAAGATGCATAGTTGGTGAGATATTAAATGCATGATCTAGATGGACTTTTTTGTAAAACAGGAAAACCCTGGATAATTTGGAAATTCGCTGGACAGAAAAAAGCGTTCTACATGGATTTGCATGTCGGTGTACTTCGCTTTACAAAAAAGTCCCTCTAGATCATGCATTTAATATCTCACCAACTATGCATCTTATGTAAACCGGCTATCTTGCCTAATTTGGGATAGATCGCTTATGTTTGGGTGGGTGGGTGGAATTGAACCCGAATCCTCACCCAATCTGAGACTCGGGGGCCAAGGAGTTTCCAAACTCGGAGGTTTGGATTCTTGGAGGTTTTCCAATAAATCTAGCCCGCTGCCTGAGTCTAGATTCAGGTCTTGAGTGACGTCCTCCCCTCCGCGGGTATCTGGCTTGGAGGGATCGGGAATCCGGACATAGCTAGTTCTGAAGATATATAAACATTAGTAGAAAACGGAGCTTTAAAACCGGTTTGTAAGGGCCTTTAGTGCCGGTTTGTTTTCCTCACAATAGTAAGATGTTAATCCTATTAACCCTCAGGAGTTTAGCTTGAGCATGAAGTCACACATTTCATCGTTTGAGTTTGAAACTATTATTCTAAAAAAATAGTAATTATTTAGTAACGCTAATATTTCTTGAATAAGTTTGACCATAGTTTGACCACAGTTTGACCACAGTTTGACCATATTTGACCAAAATTCAATAAATTGAAATAATTATTTAGTAAAACTAATATTCTTGAATAATTATGTAGTAACATTAATACTTCTTGAATAAGTAGTTTGACCAGATTTAACCAATTTTTTTTAAGAAAACTGAAATTTGACCATATCTTTTTTTCCTTTTGGAATTTGAGGATTCTAAAAAATTCCAAACAGGCCGTAGGCGGTCTCCATCGGATGCGGATTTTCGTGCTAAATTTTTTGATATATTATACGTTTTTTCGACATCGTATGCAAAAGTTATAGCCGTTTTACATTTTCCCTACACTTTTTGCAAAACATGTCCAAAGTTAAGTTTTCAAATTTTCCTAACTAGTAGCTGTAGTAATATAACTACCTCTCGAAGGATTTTATTTTTTGAATTTTTATCATTTTCTTTTGATTTTTTCAGAACTGAAATGGCGACACACAGGGGGGGGGGTAGAGTTTGAAAATTGCCCTATAGTGCCGGTTTGTGTCACAAACCGATACTATAGGCCAGACCCCTTTAATACCGGTTCGTGGCACAAATCGGTACTAAAGGTTAGCCCTTTAGTACCGGTTTGTGACACGAACCGGTACTAAAGGTGATCGTGGGGCCCCGGCCTGACGCCAACCTGCCATCACCCCTTTAGTATCGGTTCGTGGCACGAACCGGTATTAAAGGTTCAACACGAATCGGCATTAATGCATAGCCGTTCGAACCGGCACTAATGGTACAATTAGTGCCGGCTCAATTTCAAACCGGCACTAATGTGCTTCACGTTTGACCCTTTTTCTACTAGTGAAAGGGTTGCCGCATTGTTCCTCCACCACTGCAACGTGATGGGTGACCTGGGGAGAGTTGATCTCTCTCAAATCGGGTTTAGGCCCAATCTGATCGTAGTCTGTAGCGACTCCCAGGGCGACGATGCGATCCAAGAGCTCATTCAGGGAAGAGAGCTCCATTGGATCTAACTGCTCGGAGAGTTCCGAGTTGACGTGAAGATTGATTTCGATGACCCGAGAAGTCATCGTCGGCGCAGCGGCCGAACAGGCGGTCATAAGAAAACCACCTAGCCGGAGAGTTTGGCCGATAGCCAAAGCTCCCTCAGCAACAGTGCCGTCTTTAAAGACGGGACGAGGCTTCCTTCCTTATGGCGACGGCACAACGGAACTCTCAATGAAACCGGCAGATCTCGTAAAGCAGGACAGCCGGACTACACCGACGTTGGGTCCTGAGATTTGCATGTCGGTGTCAAAACCGGCGGATCTCGGGTAGGGGGGTCCCGAACTGTGTGTCTAGGCCAGATGGTAATAGGAGGCAGGGGACACGATGTTTTACCCAGGTTCGGGCCCTCTTGATGGAGGTAAAACCCTATGTCCTGCTTGTTTGATATTGATGATATGGGTAGTACAAGAGTAGATCTACCACGAGATCGGAGAGGTTAAACCCTAGAAGCTAGCCTATGGTATGATTGTATGTTGTGGTTGTTGTCCTACGGACTAAAACCCTTCGGTTGATATAGACACCGGAGAGGGTTAGGGTTACACAAGATCGGTTACAAAGGAGGAGATATCCATATCCGTATTGCCTAGCTTGCCTTCCACGCCAAGTAGAGTCCCATCCGGACACGAGACGAAGTCTTCAATCTTGTATCTTCATAGTCCAACAGTCCGGCCAATAGAGATAGTCCGGCTGTCCAGAGACCCCCTAATCCAGGACTCCCTCAGTAGCCCCTGAACCAGGCTTCAATGACGATGAGTCCGACGCGCAGTAGTCTTCGGCATTGCAAGGCGGGTTCCTTCTCCGAATACATCACAGAAGAATTTGAATACGAGGATAGTGTCCGACCCTGCAAAATAAGTTCTACATACGGCCGTACAGAGAATAATATTTTCGCAAATCCAATTTGCGGACTTGTTTTGGTAGCATGACGTTATGTCATGGCCCGGTGATTATTCGAACCGTTTTCTTCAACCAGCTCCACACATAACGCGAGGCGGTTTCTTGACACGTCTTGTCAAAGCAGAGATCGTGTTGCCCCAATTACGAGATTCTCATTAATGCGGTCGTGGGTAACCCAACCGTGTCTAGGACTCCTAGATTATAGGAAAATCCTAAACGGCTACGGAGAGGATGCTTGATATTCACCCTCTTTATAAAGGGACAAGGTATTCGCTTTTTCCCTCTCGTGCTCAATCGAACCCTTCCCCCGCCTCGAGTTTCAACACCCAAAGCCCATGTTAGGTGCTCCGGATCTTCAATCATGTCCAGATCCAGCCTTCAAGGCCGATGGATGCCCTCCTCCGTGATGGCAGAGGACATCAAGAAGTTGAGGGAGGCCAGATACCTGACCGCCGAGGTTTCGCATCGGCTCCCTGCTCGAGGGCAGGTCGTCCCTACTCCCGAACCCAACGAGAACGTCGTGTTCGTATCCCACTTCCTCCGAGGCCTAGGCCTCACTCTGGATCCCTTCGCCAGGGGTTTGATGTCCTATTACGGGCTAGATTTCCACGATCTAGCTCCGGACTCCTTTCTCCACATCTCGACATTTATTGTCGTGTGTGAGGCCTTCCTCCGCATTACCCCTCACTTCGGCCTGTGG
Source organism: Triticum monococcum (assembly GCA_034509565.1). NCBI lineage: Eukaryota > Viridiplantae > Streptophyta > Magnoliopsida > Poales > Poaceae > Triticum > Triticum monococcum. The sequence continues at coordinate 56,280,663 of CM067846.1, read as the reverse complement.
CTCAAGACCTTTGAAGTGAAGCCGAAGATGATCGAGGGGCAACATGCAGCGTGCGGAGGTGCATCAATAGGCAAGATGGCAGGAGCTCCATGGCCGAAAGGTTCCTTTCCAGAGGTGTCCGAATTATGGCAATAGGAGTGGTTTTACGTCACGGCTCCCAGAAGTGCCAAGTGGGAGGCCGCCCCCGCTTTCTGCTCGGGCCCCCACCACGACTAATGTCATGGGTTAGCAGAGGTCTGAGCTGGGGTCCAGCCAAGGACGTGCCTATACTGCAAAACCGCATTCGAGATCTCTTCGAGGGAGATTTTAATTTGGTCGAGGTAATACAAGTTATGCTGGTTCGTCAAGTCCAGCCTTGCAAACGCCGGCCCCTTCGCTTGTGGGAGTTCAACCCAGAAGGACCGCGTGCCATTCAAAGTTTCCTCGGCCTGACGCACGAGGAGATGTACAAGTCATTCTTCGGACCTCAAGTAGAGTGTCCGGATACTACCGAGGACGTGGGCCTGAGCAGTAACCGCGTCGCCGAACAAGTAAGAAATCCTCTAACCGAATACACTGTCTTTTATTCATCATGAAGTTATTTCTAAGAGTTCACTCTTTGACCAGGACTAGCTAACAAAGGAGAATATGATTTGGTGTTTGGCCCCCCTCCCTGAGGGTTTCGAAAATCTGGTATTGGAAAAGATGCTCGAGCTCGCACCTTGCCCGGAGCCCCCGAAGGAAGATACGGGGGGGGGGGGGGGAGATAATACGGGCGGACACGGGCCCCCATCGCTGCCAGTTCCAACCGAGGGAATGAGCGTCTCCATGATGGAGGATAATCGGGGGAGGAAAAGGACTGCTTCCGAGGATCCGGAAGCCGAGGCCTCCAAACGGGAGAAGAAGTCTCCCACAGACGGTCCTGCCTCGGGGGGTGCTTTTGCCGCGCAAAGTCCGCGGGGGGATCAGCCCTCCAACGAGTCGTAAGTGATCCAAAAAATACTTTAATAGTGAAGGTATACTATATTTCTTCTGAGAAAAATAACCACCGCATATATCTTGCAGTTCGGGCCTTAGCCCCTCTCAGCTGATCTCGTCTTCGGGGGATCTTCTTCCAGAGATGATGGAGAGCGAAATGCCTCCCCCGGACTCCTCCACTCAAGAAGCAGGCGACCCCGAAGTGTCGTCACGGAGGGCCTCTCCGGATCTGGTGAGGCTAGAAGATAATCCCATAGACCCCGGAAGTCCCCAGCGTCCGGCTCCCGAAGAGCGCAAACAAAAGAGTCCAGCACCGTCTGGTATGCGGTCAGACGTTCTGAGGGAGCTGGTGGGGCGAGCGGCCATATCAGAAGAACACCGTACGCTGATGGGTACGGTGATGGAGAGAATTTCATCCGCCGAAAGTGGATTACATGAAGCCTTTATAAGTGTACTGATAGGCTTTGAGGTACGTGAGATAATATGTGATAGTACCACACATGTTAAGTGTGCCCTGTGTAGATAGTAGCCCCTGAGACTCTGGTTGTCGTCGAGAATGGCGTCAAATAGAGGATCATAGTCCTAGGCAATAACCAGACTACCCTTATGTGCAGGTGGTGGAAGCTCCGGTGGCTAGCTGGACTAGTGAGTTTGCCGAATTAAAACAACAACTGGATGCGGCAGACGCCGACATCGAGCTTGTTAACAAGAGGCTTGACGAGGCACAGGGTAAGTGTTATTATCTGGTGAACTCCACACAGTAAGAGCAGCATGATGCCAGTATCTTTAATATGTTGTGACTGCAGATGGAGCTGCCACCATGGAAACCTTGCGGGCATAACTTGCCCGAGCCAAGGAACAAGCGAGGATTAGTAATGCGGCTGCTTTGAAGGCGGCTGAAGAGTTGAAAGCCGAGAAGGCCGCACATTGCGAGAGCCAAGAGAAGATGGACAAGATGGCCGTAGAATTAAAAGACACTGCCGACCGTTGCCGGCTCCTTGAAAATGAAAACCGAGCGAAGGCAACGGACCTTGAGAAGGCCACGATGGCGGACAAAGACACCCGCTCTGCTATGAGAGCGAAGAAGGAGGAGCTGCGGGAAGCAGGGGATATTGCGGCTGGGAAGCCCTTCATGCTACGGAGGAAGTTCGGATATCCATGGTATGCCCCTCTGGATCAGCTGTGGAGTTCAGCAGATGCGTATATGGACTTTGCGGCGAGCGCTGCCGATGCGGCCAAGTATTTCCAAGGTCAAATAGATCGTGAAGTGGACAAGCTATTCTGGTCGCAATTCAACGTTCCAGTGCGTCCTCTTTCATTGATTGACCAGCTAGCCGAATGGGCCGAACTAAATAGGTTGTCCGGACTCGCCATGAGGTCTGTCGTGGATCAGCTATGGTCGGAAAAGCTAAAGCCGAACAACTATTTCAGTTTAGTGCAGCGGTTCCTTTGTGCGGTGCCGCGCATTAATGCGATGAAGAGGTCGGCGTGCATAGAAGGCTCGCGGATGGCCCTTGCCCGTGTTAAAGCATACTGGGCGGAGATGGACGCTACCACTGTTGCGGCGCAGGGTTCGCCCATAGGCCGAGTGGCTGCCGAGCACTATTTCAAGGAGGTTCTCGAGGGTGCTCGTTTGATAGAGGCCCAGTGCTCGAAGAATATTATGTTTGAGTGATATGTATTCTCATTGTAAACACAATGCTTTTATGAAATTTTATAAGGCTATGTTTATACTTTTGCCTGAAAGTAGTATGATACCTCCTGTGCGGCTGTTTCTGTATACATGTGTATAACCTGAAAGATTGCAGTCGTCGGCTTCAGCCCCCATGCATATAATGCCGAGGTGTTCGCAGAAAACACGTGTTCACACTTAACCCAACATCTTGGTCCTATTAAGGAGGTGGTAGCGCAGCGAACGAGGCAACCGGACTATAATGCTTTAACACTTTCCCTTAGCCATAGGAGTTTGACAGTGGGGCTACTAGATAGCCCCTGGTGGCTCCGTACACTCTCGATCTCGGGGTGCGTACATGCCTGGCCGGAAAACGGCCCTTCGTTAAGGCAGAGGAATTCTAACATTCCGATAGGTCATCGAGTGGTTGACCAGTCTCACGCTATATCATGACAGTCAGTTTTCGGCTTTCTCTACTGAGGTGCTCGTCCGGATGAACCAAGGCACAATCGCAGTAGTTCTCCTGGTGCTGCCTTAGCCGATGAAGTGGAACGGAAGGCACCAAAACATAGGAGCCGGGCAAACCCAACATTTGACCAAAGACAATGATTCGTACCTGATGCATATAAGGCCAAACTCGCGACGCCGAACACTCCCTAAGGTGTTCGGTCTTTATGGTATAAACCGGGCCTAAATAGTGCCCTTTATAAGAATCCCCTTGTGTCCAGGTACGTGCATTATTCTGACGTGGCCACATGCCAAGACGTCAGCATCCTTCTCAATTGTGCTGAGAATTCGGTGGATGTGTATCAACAAGAGATAGTAAAAAAGCTTTATGCAGGGTCTTAATCTAAAAAGAATCCTTGGAACGGGTCCCTGCTGCATGTCTGTGCCTGTGTCTCCGTTGTGCCGTATCCTAGATGGGTGTAGCACGATGGTCATCTGTAAAAAAAGAGGAACTTAGGTGAAAAAGTTGTCGTGTAAAAATGTGGTTTTTTAAGGAGACCATGTATAACTAGAAATGAGTAGAAATTGCCACTTGTCTGCACACATTGAGCCCCTTGTATTTGTAATAGGGGTGTGGCCATCAATCCGGTATAAATTACATATAGCAGCGCCAGACTCGTCTAACCGCGTCCGTGGTCTTGACGACCTATCAAATACTTTAGTTGGCGAGGCCGTTTTAGTGTGCGGTTGCCAAGGCAGTCGCATTCTCTTCGGCGCGCAAGGATCGCTTAATACTTCCGTTCACTTTAATGATGCCGCGTGGACCGGGCATCTTGAGCGTTAGGGAAGCGTAATGTGGTATTGCATTAAAGCGAGCAAAAGCTTCGCATCCAAGTAGGGCTTGATAACCGCATTGGAACGGAGCAATGTGGAAGGTTAAATGTTCTCTACGGGAGTTATCGGGGAAGCCGAATATAACCTTTAGTAGTAGGGAGCCCATGCAGTGAGCCCCTGGGCCTGGCATTACTCCTTTAAAGGTAGTGTTGCTATGTCAAATTTTCTTTGGGTCTATCCCCATTTCGCGTATTGTATCCTGGTCTATCAGGTTTAGACTGCTGCCACCATCCATCAGGACTCGTGTGAAGTGGTATCCGTCAATTATTGGGTCTAATACCAGGGCAGCCCATCCTGCACGCCGGATACTTGCTGAGTAATCACGATGGTCGAAAGTGATCGGTTGAGACGACCAGTGGCAGGACTCCACGGTGATAGGCCCTTGGGCATATTTTTCTGGGAGTGCCGTTTTGTTTCTCCCCTTGATCACGTGTAACACATTTACTGTTTTGACTTCTGGTGGAAATTTCTTTTGTTCCCCAGTGTCTTGCTTGAGAGGCTCATCCATGTCTTCGCTTGGTGTATCCTCCCCCTTGTGTACGGCATTGAGCTTGCCGGACTGCTTGAAGACCCAACATTCTCTGTGGGTATGATTAGCGGGTTTACCAGGGGTGCTATGGATCTGACATATTTGGTCCAAAATTTTGTTTAGGCCGGACAGTTCGTCTCTGGCGCCTTTAGAGGGCGGCTTTTGCTAACTTGGCCGAGAGCTTTTGAATCTGGCGTTTACTGCCGTGCTCTTCGTGCTGTCTTCTTTATTCCGATGTTTGTTATTGCTGTTGCACCATGATTTCCCGTTTCCATCTCTAACTTCGGATGTACTGGGGTCGCTGGTGCTGCATCTGGCTAGCCAGCTATCCCCACCCGCGCAAAAGCGGGTCATGAGGCTTGTTAATGCTTCCATTGTTCTCGGCTTTTCTTGGCCAAGGTGTCTGGCAAGCCATTCGTCACGGACGCTATGCTTAAAAGCTGCCAAGGCTTCGGTGTCCGGACAGTCGACAATTTGGTTCTTTTTAGTAAGAAACCTGTTCCAAAGCTTTCGGGCTGACTCTCCGAGCTGTTGAGTTATATGACTCAAATCATCCACGTCCGGAGGTCGGGCATAAGTCCCTTGAAAATTTACCCGAAAGGTGTCTTTGAGCTCTTCCCAACTACCAATGGAGCTTTCGGGGAGGCTCTTAAGCTAGTGCCGAGCTGGCCCTTTGAGTTTGAGGGGTAAATACTTAATGGCGTGGAGATCATCTCCCTGAGCCATGTGGATATGGAGGATATAGTCCTCAATCCAGACCCCAGGGTCTGTTGTTCCATCGTATGCCACTATGTTTATGGGTTTGAATCCCTTTGTAAATTCATGGTCCAGCACCTCATCGGTGAAACATAGGGGGGTGTGCGACACCCCTATATCTGGGTGTACCGCATTGTTCGGATGTTTGTTGTGTTGCATCGTATGCTGGAGCACGCTTGTGTGGTCCATAGATGGATCTGGTTTCGCCGTCCTTTTGATGCGACCCGTTGCGTAGACCGCGTATTGGCTTATGTGCGCCGTTGCTTGCCGCTTTATGTTGGCCATGAGGTCATCTATCCGGCCAGATGGCTGTTTTAATTTTTGGTTGTGGGGGGGTCTGAGGCCTCCTCATCGAATTCAGGTAGCAACTTCCACTTTGGGTAGATCTTGGTGGGGCGATTGCCGCCGTACTTCGCTGCTGTGTTGAGTACTTTACTCCATCTGATTTGGAGTGTGTCCTGCGCAGCCTTGAGCCTTTGCTTTTTCTTTTTCAGACTCCTCACGGTGGCAACAAGCCTTTGACGGGCATTCTGCTACTCCGGGTGCCTGTCCGGTGTTATGTCGTCTGGACTATTATCTTTGACAGAATTGGTTTGTTCGGTTTGATTTTCCGTATTGCCGTGGTCCGGCGGTGGTTCGCCCTCCTCCAACGCTGGGTCTGTATGGTCGTTATTTCTGCCGAGGCGGGATTTGGGGCGGCGCTTACACCGCCTCTTTGACTGCTTCTCGAGGGGACAAGCCTTCGTTGCGTCCTTCCGTTCCTCATCGTTGTCTTCTTTTGGTGTGTCCACCATGTAGACGTCATATGATGAGGTGGACGCCCGGCGCCCTGTGGGCGGTGGTTCCTCTTCGCCTCCCGCATCGTCGTCCATACCGTCGATGTCTTCGGAGTCGAAGTCGAGCATGTCGGTTAAATCATCGACAGTGGCTACGAAGTGGGTGGTGGGTGGGCGTCGAATTTCTCCGTTGTCCGCATCCCAATCCTGTTGGCCATAGTCTGGCTAGGGCTCTCCTGACAAAGAGAGAGACCTTAGTGAATTCATAATGTCGCCGAAGGGAGAGTGTTGAAAGATATCCGCGGCAGTGAATTCCATGATCGGCGCCCAATCGGATTCGACTGGCAGGGGCGCGGACGGTTCAGAGTCCAGAAAAGAGTCCGGCACCTTGGAGTCACGGTCTTCGCAGAGGATTAGGCTGGTGTTCGGCTCGATCACCGTTGAGACTGCAGCCCCTGAGGCGGTGTCTAGCCACCCGTCCTCGATTGGCGCAGTTGGCTCCGAGCTAAAGGTCGGAGCTGATGCGGGCGCGGCCTCTGGGGTACTGTTCGGCGACAGAGCTAGGTCATACCCGTCGTGACAGTGCGGCGTGCCTGGCTGTGGCTCAAAACCGTCGAAGATCAAGTCTCTGCGGATGTCGGCCGTGTAGTTCAAACTTCCAAATCTGACCTGACGGCCAGGGCCGTAGCTTTCAATCTACTCCAGATGGCCAAGCGAATTAGCCCACAGTGCAAAGCCACCGAATATGAAGATATGTCCGGGGAGAAAAGTCTCGCCCTGGACCGCATCACTATCGATGATAGTAGGAGCCATCAAGCCTACGGGCGACAACACAGAGGAACTCTCAATGAAAGTAGCAATGTCGGTGTCAAAACCGGCGGATCTCGCGTAGGGGGTCCCGAACTGTGCATCTAGGCCGGATGGTAACAGGAGGCAGGGGACACGATGTTTTACCCAGGTTCGGGGCCTCTTGATGGAGGTAAACCCCTACGTCCTGCTTGATTGATATTGATGATATGGGTAGTACAAGAGTAGATCTACCACGAGATCGGAGAGGCTAAACCCTAGAAGCTAGCCTATGGTATGATTGTATGTTGTGGTTGTTGTCCTATGGACTAAAACCCTCCGGTTTATATAGACACCGGAGAGGGTTAGGGTTACACAAGGTTGGTTACAAAGGAGGAGATATCCATATCTGTATTGCCTAGCTTGCCTTCCACGCCAAGTAGAGTCCCATCCGGACACGAGACGAAGTCTTCAATCTTGTATCTTCATAGTCCAATAGTCCGGCCAATAGAGATAGTCCGGCTGTCCGGAGACCCCCTAATCCAGGACTCATTCAGTACTGTTCTACCCTAAACCATATTTTAGAGTTGTTAAACATGCAAGATGAGCGCACCATGTTAAACTAGGCATTTTCTACCACATTTCCATATAAAGTTTATTTAAAACCGAGCCACGGTTAATTAGTTATGAATTAAATCATTTTAGCATGCCATTATGCAAATTAAATGCACACATGAATTTAAACATTTCAAACATGGATGAAAGTTGGATATTATGAAACTAGATGAAATTCTAAGAATTTTACATATATATAGTTTTTACATAAGATGCATAGTTGGTGAGATACTAAATGCATGATCTAGAGGGACTTTTTTGTAAAACAGGAAAACCCTGGATAATTTGGAAATTCGCTGGACAAAAAAAGGTTATGGGCCAAAACTGGTAGGCGCGACATAGAAGAATAGCGCACAATGAGGAATAGGAGGGTGCTGCTCACCATGGGCTTGACCCGTTGGTGAAGAGGCCGGGCAGCGCTAGGGGTGGCCTCACCGTGGGCCAAACTGGCCAGGTCTGGTGGAGTGAGGGAAGCTGGGCCATGGAGGCGCCGTCCCATCCGCGTAGATCAAGCGGAGGGGGCGGATTGGGCGTCCGCCTACTCGATCTAGGAGGACGATGGCGCAGTAGCACCAACCGGCAAGGCATGGGAAGGCCAGAAACGGCGAGGCAGCAGGGGATGGATCCGGTCCATCCAGATCTGGCAGCGGACAACACGGGCGAGGGGACCAACGACAAGCTCAACGACAGTAGCTCAGCTTCCATGGCCATGGCGGCCCTGCAGGAAGAGGGAGAGAGATGTGAGGTCTGAAAGAGATAGGAGAAGGATAGGGCGACGGGGGGCGGCAACCTAACAGAGGCGGTGGCCATGGTCTCAAGTGAGGGCCGGCTCCGGTGACCTGCCGGAGGAGTAAACGATGGCAGGAGGCGTTGCACGATGCTTGGTGATGAGGGAGCTCGAGGGGAGTCAGGCTTCTGCGGCTGCGGGCGCTCAGGAGGCGTAGCAACGCAGTTCGGGCTTGCTTGAGCCCGGCGGGCCAGAGCCAGGGCCCAGCGGGCTTAGCGGTGGAGAGGGGGCTGCGGAGCGATGTGGCGGCATCTGAGTTGGCAGGAGCGGCGCTGGGTGGCGGCGCGGCCACTCGGACGGCGCCAAGTAGCGGCGGGGAGGTGGCTGGCGTGGAACACGAAGAGGGCGGCGGCTAATGATTATGGGTGCGGAAATTAAGGAGGAGTGGTAGGTGGCTACCAAAAATGGAAGGGGGGGTTTTAAATAGGAAAGGGGGGCTAGGATTAGGGTTAGGAGGGGTTTGGAGGTGTTTTTGGACCTCTGATCATGATTCGATGGTTCCGGTCGGAGGGGGGTGTCGGTGTCAAAACCGGCGGATCTCGGGTAGGGGGTCCCGAACTGTGCGTCTAGGCCAGATGGTAACAGGAGGCAGCGGACACAATGTTTTACCCAGGTTCGGGGCCTCTTGATGGAGGTAAAACCCTACGTCTTGCTTGATTGATATTGATGATATGGGTAGTACAAGAGTAGATCTACGACGAGATCAGAGAGGCTAAACCCTAAAAGCTAGCCTATGGTATGATTGTATGTTGTGATTGTTGTCCTATGGACTAAAACCCTTCGGTTTATATAGACACCGGAGAGGGTTAGGGTTACACAAGGTCGGTTACAAAGGAGGAGATATCCATATCCATATTGCCTAGCTTGCCTTCCACGCCAAGTAGAGTCCCATCCAAACACGAGACGAAGTCTTCAATCTTGTATCTTCATAGTCCAACCGTTCGGCCAAAGGATATAGTTCGGCTGTCCGGAGACCCCCTAATCTAGGACTCCCTCAGTAGCCCCCGAACCAGACTTCAATGACGATGAGTCCGGCACGAAGTATCGTCTTCGGCATTGCAGGGCGGGTTCCTCTCCAAATTCCGTGTACCCGTCGAAATAGTGTCCGGCCTCTTGTGAATGTTGCACTCCTTGGCTTCCACGCCCAATAATGGCCACTTTCCACGTGTCGAGCGCATGTGAAGAGCCAGGGTGTTTTTACATTTACCCCCTAGCTATGTGAATGAGCTGCCTATTAAGAAGAAGAGGATTCAGATCCAAATCACACCATCCTCCCTTGGCGAGCCTTCATCGGAGCACATTCGACAGAGATCCATTCCATCATGGCCGGTCGACGCAACTCCTCCTCTCGCTCCCCTAGCCCCAAGCCTGGAGATTGGGAGAGATGTTCTGTCCCGCACAACAAATTAGTGATGCTTCAGACCAAGGGATTTCTTCCCCCAGCGTACATGGTCCCGGTTCAAGCCGGGCTTGCCACCTATAATGGCGGAGAGCAATCGGAGAGCCTTCCCAATCCCTCCAAGGGAGAGCGGGTATGCCTTGTCCCTTATTTGGTAACAGGGCTCGGATTTCCAATTCATCCGTTTCTCCGGGGGCTCCTGGAGTTCTACGGCCTCCAGTTGCACAACCTTACGCCTGCCTCCATGCTGCATATCGCGGGATTCGTAGCCCTTTGCGAGTTGTTTTTGGGCTGTGAGGCTCATTTCGCTCTGTGGAAGAAGCTGTTCTGCCTTGTGCCCCGTTCTCAGAAGGGGTCAATATATCAAGTGGGCGGAGCCGAAGTGTGGCGTATTGCCGGGACCGGATACCTATCCGGAACCCCAAAGAAAATGTCCGAATACTGGCCTTCAGAATGGTTTTATATAGAAGACGTCCCCCTCCTGGATCCTATTAGAATCGGCCTTCCTGAGTTCGACAACGCCCCTTCAAAGAAGCGCTGGAGCTGGCGTCCATGGAGCTCCCTGGAGGAAGATGACAGGGATGTTCTTTACCTGATGAGCCGGATACGTTCTTTAGCTCGATCCGGATTGACCATGATCGAGGTCATGGCCATATGTATTATGCGAGGGGTGCAGCCGCTTCAATATAGAGGCCACCCCATGTGGGATTTCAATGGGGAGGATGACGCCACCCGCCACGGCCGTAAAGGGCCGGGATCGGTTGCTGATCTAATAAAGATCTTATCCACTTTGTACAAGGGAGAAGAGGAGGAATTCCTTCGTGTCAACCCACATGGCGGATTTTCTATGTACAATCCTCCGAGCTGGGTAAGCGAAGACTTTTTTTCGCCCATCCGTTTCGTATTCCCGTAGTTAAGTATTCGGCCTAGCGATTTCATCGCAGGAGCTGCACCAGGCTGTAAGGGAGATAAAGAACCCCCTCCACAACCCGAGGACCCTGGACGGTCCCTTGACCCAGCCTCCCAGGAGGATCTGGACATATCTGTGGAGCTGATCGATGGGGTATTTTACCAATTGAGTAATGACAACGCTTTGGTGGCCATTACGGCCGATTACCCTGGGCTACTTCCAGCCTCACAGGTGACTGAGACCGAAGTCCCAGCACTTCGAAAAGGGATCTGTCCTTGCGTGTTTTTGATTGCCGTATAATAGCCGTGTTTTGCAGGGGAGGTCCTCGAGGCGGAAGGCCGAGCCTGCGGCGACTAGCCAACAAGGGGCCGCGAGGCCAGGCAGGCTGAAAAGACCCGCAGTCTAGATTCAGACACCGGCGCAGCGGTACGGCGCGCCATCTTTATTGCAAGACATTATTCTCAGAGGCATATTAACGCCCATGCCTTCTTTTCAGGAAAAAGAGCGCTCGCCGGACTATACCCGTAGAGGCTACTAAGCGCGCCTCCACCAGCCAGGCTCCAAGGCCGGATTCGGAGGCGGGAACGAATACAAGGCGTGCACCGGGAGCTCCTCCGACAGAGGATGCGCATAAACTGTCCGCCACCAATTCCGAGGTGGAAAGTGGATGAACCACAGGCGTCGCCGGACTGTTCTTCGTGACGCTTGTTTCTCCCAAGAGGCATTGGATGCCTTCAACTCGGGAGATGCGTACCTCCGTGCCGCTCAAAATGGTCTAGCCAGAGCCACGGAGCAGTATGTAAAAGACATACGGGTGAGAAAATTTGGTGATTATATATATCAGTAGCCCCTGAGACTTGAAACAGTTAGAATAACTGATTGAAGGATCATTTGTTATGCAGGTTCTTACCGAAAAGAATACTCAACTGTCCTAGGAGCTGGAAGAGTGTAGAGCCCAACTTCAGGCCGCACTGTCCACGGCGGGGAACCCAAAGAGACCCCCTCTGGTAATATATCCATCGAGTGATAAGTGTCATATAGGATGCGGCGTATATGCAGATCTGACGATCAAATTGCAGATGATGCTGGAGTAAATCCGGATAAGCAACAGCTCCTACGCCAGCTGAAGGCTGGTGAGAGTGTGCTTATGAGGGTGAGGCAGGAGAAAAATGATCTCCTAGATGCCAACACCAAGCTGGGCGTGGAACTTAAAGATGTTCGTGCCCAACTGTCGGACTCTGTTAAGGAGAATCGGCGGCTTCGACGTGGCATATTTAGTAAGTGCTTGAACGAACTTTGAAAAAGAGTTCGGCGAGGAAGCTGGCTGACAAAGTTATGTCTGTAGGTATGCTAACAGGTCGTCCTGCCAAGGAAATGCCCGGTTCAACGGGTGACCTTCTTCCCGAGCTCTCGCAGCTGCACGAACGAGTTCGGCAGGTGATGCAAGGCGTCGCCCAGGCCTTGTGGCCATCCGTCTCCATACCCGAAGGCCTTGGAGAGCTTGCAGAAAAGCTGAAGGGAGCGCGGCGGAACTTCTGATTATGGAAGATATCGGCCTGCCGTCAGGGCGCTAGGGAAGCCTGGCCAATGGTGAAGACACGGTACATGAAGGCTGACCCGAACCACATGGCCGAAGTCGGACCTGTGGGGCCCGATGGGAAGGAGATCCCTGTGAGCTTATTGTACCGCCAAGTAGAATTGGCCGCAAAGTATTCCCAACAGGACTGTAGACTAGACAGCCTATTGGATGGTATTGAAGAGGAATTCAACCAGTCAAATTGACTATGTAATTTAAAGTGACATGTATAATGCCTTCTAGCCGGATTGTAGATCATTTGTCATGGCGGACCTTTTCGCTTCAACCTCGGGACCCAACGGTCCGAAGGGTATCCGAATACCCTCTCGGTTATGTAAGAACCGGGGCATGCATGGAGACCAGGCGTAGGGGTCATTAGTGCTTTATCAGACAAGTGCCCAACTAGTTATGTTATATTACATGGGTAGTAAGAAACATCTTCCAGGGAGAACAATAGTTCTGTTAAGGGTTCCTTTCCCTGGGTAAGCATGCCCTAAAGTGCATGTCCGGACTGCGATAAGAAGCACAGAAAAAGAATCTGGGGGTAGATATGGAAAATAAATAAAAGTCATCTTTTGTTCACCGACTGAATATTCCCTTAAGAACGCTAGCTTTCGGCTTCACGTAGTCTGAGGTACACATCCGGCTGACCCGGCGGTAACAATCGTAGAGGTGCAACCCTTATGCCCTAGCCGAATTAACGGGAACGTAGGGCATAAATACAAGAGCCAGGCAACCCAGCTTGGCCAAAACTTAAGTCATATCGATGAATATAATGGTGAAAAAAGGTACATGCGGAAGTATAACACATGTGTTGGGCGTGAGGCCCAGGTAAATAATTTAAGCTTCTGTGAAAGAAGCCCCGAGGTATGAAGAGTGCGGCTAGCGCCTCTGTAATGTACGAGTCAAGCACAAGGTCACCCTTGAAGGCCTAGAGAAATAATAATAAAAAGAAACAAAGGGAAACAATATAGATGATGCATATGCAGAAAATGGACAAAGGGAGGGGACTAACATAGAGTCCGGTGCTAGGCGTAGAATCTTCGAAGCCTGGCTGTATTCCATGGGTTCGGCTCAAGTCGACTAGTCGATGCATCCCGCAGTCGGTACGCTCCACCGGTCAGAACTTGGTCGATAATGAAGGGACCTTCCCATTTGGGCTCGAGCTTGTTCTTTTTCTTATCTGGCAGTTGTCGGTGTCAAAACCGGCGGATCTCAGGTAGGGGCTCCCGAGCTGTGCGTCTAGGCCGGATGGTAACAGGAGGCAGGGAACATGCTGTTTTACCCAGGTTCGGGCCCATGGAGGTAAAACCCTACGTCCTGCTTGATTAATATTGATGATATGGTGTCACAGCCCTAGAATTTTCTTGTAGCTATTTACCCGAGTGAGCATCATGCATCATGTCTAAATTCTGAAAGTTGAATTGAGGTTAGTTGAAACCCTTATAAATCACTTCAAAAATAATCAATATTAAAATCTTTTCAAAGAAGTCCAAGAAAATGTTCCTCTTAGTCTCTGAAAATATTGGCAAGAGGTAAAACTTAAAACAATATTTTTGGAATCTCAGAGATATTTATTTTGGGCCTTTGAATTAATTAAATAACTATTTGCATTGGATATATATTCTTTATATAATTAATATATGTCCAATAATTCTGGAACATTTTATGTGGTTTGGGATATTTTAGTTCTAGTCACATATTTATTTTCAGGATTTTATAAAATGATTTAGTATTTAAACTAAATAAAAAATAGCAGAAAATAGAAAACAGAATAAAATTAGAAAGGACAGAGAGAGAGAGAAGTCCAGCCACTTACCTCGCCGGCCCAGCTGTCGGCCCAGCCGGCTGGCCAGCCCACCGAGGCACGGGCGTCCTCTTCCTCCTGCCAGAAGGCAGAGGAGAAGACAGCCACGGCGCCGCGGCGTGCCATGTCGGCAGCTGCCTACCTGGCTGCCCCCTCATCGCCCTGGCCTTCCTCCGCAACACCACGCGCCTCCTGGACCCTCTCTCAACCTCTCCCATCGCCTCTCCCCTCCTCTCCCTTGCTCTCTCCCGCGACGGCCGACGCGGCCATGGAAGCGCCGCCGTGAACCACCGCGCTCCCCGACCCCCTCTCGCCTTCCCATGTTGCGTGGAAGCTCCGCCACTGTCACCTACGCCTTCTGCACCAAGCCAAGCGAGCCGGGAAGCCCTGCTTCATCCTCGGCGTCATCTTCGTCAACCTCGGCCACCGAAGATCGCCACCGTCCGCGCTTCCCCAAGGTCGCCGACCAGCTCTCTGGATCCGCCGTGAGCTCCTCTACCTAGCCCTCTACTTCCCGTGCTCGATTACGCCACGTAGCCACCGCCCCCTTCGAGCCCGAGTGCTCCTCGCCGCCAGCCATGTCGTTGTCGTGGCTACGACCATGCAAGCACGCGTTCGAGCGCACCACCGCACTCAGTGCGTCCTCAGGAGCCCAACGCACGCACTCCCTCGCCCTGCCATGAACCGTAGCCCTTTTTCCTTCCCCGCCCGAACTCCGGCCACCGCCGCGAGCTTGCCTCCGGCGAGGTCGGGCCACCTCAGGCCCTGCCGTTTGCCCTGATGGATGCGGGCGAGTCCCAGCTCCGCATAGATGCCCTCCGCTGGCCATTTGGTCGCCGGAGGAGGAATCCCGAGCCCCTCCGCCGTCTATGGCCTTGCCGGCGACGAGCGCCGGGTCAACTCCGGCGAGTTTGACCCGGGTCGAACCTGTTTGACTTTCTCTTGGGTCAATGACAGGTGGGGCCTAACTGGCTAATTAATCTAGGGTTAGTACTAATTATAATTAGTTAAAACTAATGACACTGACACGCGGGACCCACTGTCATAGAAATTCAACCGTAAATCCAAATGAAATAATTTATATATGAAAAATGATCAGAAAAATCCAAGGAATCTGAATATGGCAGTTTCATGCATGTTTGAACAACTTAACCCCACTGTTTAGTCCAAAACATGATAATGCATTATTTGAATTCATAGTTTGAATTTGAATTTGAACCTAGTGTTCAAACCAACTCCATTTAACTTGTTGTTAGTTGCATTAGCTCAATCAACAGCATATTGTCATGTCATGATCATGCATCATATTGTTGCATTGCATTGATTGTGTTCTTCCTTGTTTGCCAGTAATTGTCCCCTCTCGGTAGACCCTACTCCGACGCTGTCATCGTTGACACTAATGAAGACCCAATGATATCTTCAGAAGTGCCAGGCAAGCACAACCCCCTTGTTCATTCCCATACAAGCCCACTCTCTCGCTCCTGCTCTCTTTTACTGCATTAGGACAACAACGATTCATCTGTTACTTGTTGCGGTAGTTGAACCCCTTATCCTCTGCATGACCTGTCATTGCCACAGTAAATAGATGAAACCCACTAGCATGAGTAGGAGTTGTTTGAGCCCTGATGTGCCTACTCATTCATGCTTGTTTGTCATGCCTGCTACTGCTTAGAGTTGAGTCAGGTCTGATTCATCGGGGATTGATCGGAGGTGTGTAAACATGCCCTACTGTTGAGAGCTAAGTGTGTGAACATGTTTGGGTAAAGGTAGCGGTGAGAGGCCATGTAGGAGTACATGGTGGGTTGTCTCATTGAAGCCGTCCTTAGGAACTGAGTTCTGTGTTTGTGATCCATGAAACAGTTACTACCATGCATTGGGCCCGAAACCAATGGACCCTCTCGGCTTCTTGATCACCCTTGTCCTCTGTCCAGGAGTTGCAACTAGTTTCTGGTGTTTATAGGATATGTGTTGGCTGCCGTGCGTAGCGCTGACCCTAAGGGTGGGCTATGATGCGGTAGATACACCGTGGCACGGTGTACCGGGCGCCCGTTTGGTGTCTCGGGAACCCTGTTCACAACGTTCGGGGCCGTATGTGGAAACCTCGGCCGGACTCCCTGCGGATGGAACCTGGATAGGCGATAAACCTAGACTAGAGACTTGAGTGTTTAGGTAGGCCGTGGCCGACACCCTTGTTGGGCTTCCGCTTGAAGGTTGTCGAGTACATGTCTTGTAAACGGCGGTAAGTGGTGAGAGCGTGTGTGAAGAAGTACACCCCTGCAGGGTTAACATCATCTATTCGAATAGCCATGTCCGCAGTAATGGACTTCTGGGTTGCCTATAACAGTTCATAGACAAGTGAAAATGGATACTCTAAAACTCGCAAGATAAGTGTGAGTGCTATGGATGGCCTTCTCGTAGGGAGACGAGAGCGGATCCATAGTGGTGTATTGAATGGTGAATATGTGGACTCGTGTGCGCCACCTCAAAAGAGTTGCTTGCAGTCGTAGTTCAGATAGCCACCGAGTCAAAGCTGGCTTGCTGCAGTTAAACTCCACCACCCCCCTTTGTTGATACCGATGCACATGTAGCTAGTTCTGATGTAAGTCTTGCTGAGTACTCTTGTACTCACGTTTGCTTAATTTATGTTTTGCAGAGAGACTCCAGTCTTGCTAGTAGTTTCGCGTGGACTTCGACGTTAGCTTGATACCTCAGCTACGATCTTGTGCCCTCGGCAGGATCTGGTAGATAGTCAGGCTTCTTAGCCTTTTTCATTTGTAGATGTCTGTACTCAGACATGTTAAGCTTCCGTATGTGCTTTGCATTGTATGCTATGATTGTTGGGTCATGAGACCCATTTTTGTAATATCTCGCTCCTCGGAGCCTAATGAATAAATACTTGAGTTGTAGAGTTATGTTGTGATGCCATGTTGTATTTACACATATCGAGCATATTGTGTGTATGATTGAAATGCTTGGTATGTGTGGGATCCGACAATCTAGTTGTTTATCCTTGGCAGCCTCTCTTATGGGGAAATGTAGTCTAGTGCTTCCATGAGCCATAGTAGACCGCTACAGCCCGGTTCACCGGAGTCCTGCTAGCCCAGCACTACTGCTCAGGACACTTGACTGGCCGGCATGTGTTTCACTTCGTTCCTATGTCTGTCCCTTCAGGGAAATGTCACGCTGTGATATCCGGAGTCCTGCCTAGCCTGCTACAGCCCGGGTTCCCCGGAGTCCTGTTAGCCTAGTGCTACAGCCCGGAATCACTCGCTGATGACCGACATGCTCGATGTGGTTCATGTATGCCTATCTCCATAGGTCTGTGCCGCTTTGGGTTCACTACAAGCCATGTCGGCCCGGGTTCTCTATCATATGGATGCTAGCGACACTATCATATACATAAGCCAAAAGGCGCAAACGGTCCCGGGCCATGGTAAGGCGACACCCGTGCGATACCGTTTGTGAGGCCAGAAAGTGATATGAGGTGTTACTGGCTAGATCGATGTGACTTGGAATCGGGGTCCTGACATATGGGTAGTACAAGAGTAGATCTACCACAAGATCAAGGAGGCTAAACCCTAGAAGCTAGCCTATGGTATGATTGTTGTATATGGAGTTGATTGCCAACGGACTACAACCCTCCGGTTTATATAGACACTGGATAGGGTTAGGGTTACATAGAGTCGGTTACAATGGTAGGAGATCTTGAATATCTGCATCGCCAAGCTTGCCTTCCACGCCAAGGAAAGTCCCATCCGGACACGGGACAAAGTCCTCAATCTTGTATCTTCATAGTCCAGGAGTCCGGCTGAAGGTATACTCCGGCTACCCGAACACCCCCTAATCCAGGACTCCCTCAGTAGCCCCTGAACCAGGCTTCAATGACGATGAGTCCGGCACGCAAATTGTCTTCGGCATTGCAACGCGGGTTCCTCCTCCAAGTCCTTCATAGAAGATTGTAAACACCAAGAGTAGTGTCCGGCTCTGCAAAATAAGCTTCCACATATTGCCATAGAGAGAATAATATTAACACAAATCAAATCTGCTGACATATTCCGCAGTGCGTCATCACAGTACAGCCAAGTCCTTTACTCGAATCGATTTCACTTTTCCACCTCAGCGTGTTTTGCGAGGCAGTTTCCTTGGCACGTCTTGTCAAAGCAGAGATCGTGTGCCCCCCTTTTACGGGATTCTCATCAATACGGACATGGGTAACCCAATCGTGCCCGTTAGCATGTTTTCTCGATTAAAGGCGAGTCCCAAACGGTTACGGGAAGGGCTCCTGGTATTCAACCTCTTATAAAGAGACCAGGGCCTTACTCTTAATCCCAAAACGAGTTCGCCCGTCGCCTCGAGTTCCAACACCCTAGGCTCCAGATTCCGGGCGCCTCAGACCTTCGACAATGTCCAGTTCTGACCTTCAAGGCCGATGGATGCCCTCCTCCGTCACGGAGGAGGACGTGCTAAAGTTGAGAGAGGCTAAGTTCTTGACCACCGAAATTTCGCACAGGTTGCCTGCTCAAAGGCAGGCTATCCCCAATCCCCAGCCCGATGGATCCCTTTATGAGGGGACTGCTTTTTTATTACGGGTTGGAATTTCACGACTTAGCTCCGGAGTCCATCGTCCATATCTCCTCGTTTATCATTGTATGCGAAGCGTTCCTCCGTGTTACCCCTCACTTCGGATTATGGCTCAAGACTTTCAAAGTGGAGCCAAAGATGATCAATGGACGGCACGCAGAGTGCGGAGGCGCTGTTATAAGCAAAAATGCTGATGCTCCATGGCCCGAGGGCTATTTTCAAGAGGAGCTAGGCTTGTGGCAACGAGAGTGGTTTTATATCACCACTCCCCGGAGCACCAAGTGGGTGGCGCTTCCTGCCTTTTGCTCGGGTCCCCCACCACGGCTAGCGTCATGGCTTAACAGAGGGTTAGATTGGGGTTTGCCCAAAGACGTGCCCTTGTCACAGGGCCTCATTAAGGATCTCTTGGAAGGAGACCTCAGCCTGGTCAAGGTGATGCAGGTCATGCTAATTCGCCAAATATTGCCTAGAAAACATCGCTCCCTTCGCCTGTGGGAGTTTAACCCAGAGGGACCGTGAGCTCTCCAGAATTTTATGGGCGCGACGCCCGCGGAGATGTATAAACTGTTCTTCAGATCACAACAGATGTGTTCAGATTTAACCGAGGACGCAGGCCTAAGCTGCAATCACCCGGATACTCAAGTAAGCAACCTTGTGCCCGGACCTTCTATCCGTATAATTGTCATAAACTTGCCCCTAAAAGAGCCGTCCTTTTAAACAGGAGTGGATAGCGAAGGCAAAGCTGATCAGGTGTCCGGCTCCCATTCGTGAAACCAGGCCGGATCCCGTGCTGGTCAGGATGCTGGAGATAATGCCTTTGGAGTGGGAGGACAAGGAAGCTATGGCCTCCTCGAAGGAGGCTGCTCCGAAGGGAGGAACCGACAATTCCTCTCCTAAGGGGAAGAAGAGAGCCGCCTCTGACGACCTGGAAACCATGGCCTCGAAGCGGGCGAGAAAATCCTCGTCAGAGGGTCCGATGCCGGGGAGTTCCCCGACCGGACTACGCCCTCAAGGGGATCAGCCCTCCAGCGAGCCGTAAGTGGAGAAAAGATTTTCCTTTTGAGGGATGAGGGGAATCCTTGATTTCTATCTGAGAAGATTAACCAAACCTTTACCTTGTAGCTCGGACCTCAGCCCTTCTCAGCAGAGCTCGTCTTTGGGGGATCTCCTTCCGGAGATGATGGAGAGCGGGACGCCTCTCCCTGCCGTGCTGCCTAGCGAGGCGGGCGACCCTGAGGTGTCATCGCGGAGGGGTTCTCTGCGTCCGGCCTTCGAAAGAGGTCATGGGACGACCCCGACACCATCTGGTGCTCGGCCGGAGGAGCTAAAGATTCTGCTGGGGCGAGCTTCTATCTCAGAGGAGCACCGTGCATTGATGGGCAAGGTGATTGAAAGGATTTCATCCGTAGAGAGTGGATTATATGAGGCCGTCAAAAGTTTACTGACGGGTTTCGAGGTACATTAGATAATGTATACTTTTGTCAGTTGTGCATGAATAAGATGCGCCCTGTGTAGATAGTAGCCCCTGAGACTCTGCGCGTCGTCAAGAAATGACGGCACGCGGAGGATCATAATCCCAGGTCTAAGATGTCGCCTTTGAATGTAGGCGGCAGGGTGTCCGGAATCGAGCCGAACTGACGATTTTGCCGAACTAAAGCGGCAACTGGACGTGGCAGATGCCGACATCACGCTTGTCAATAAGCGGCTTGATGAGGCTCAAGGTATGTAATTCCTCAGGTGACATCAGGTAAGAACAGTTTTATGCTTGTGTCTTACGATGTGTGTGCTTGACGCAGATGGTGTGGCTGCCGTGGAGAGTCTTATGGCAGAACTTGCCCGAGCTAAAGAACAAGACAGCGAAAGTGATGCGGCCACCAGGAAAGCCCTTGAAGAGCTGAGAGCCGAACAGGCTGCTCATTGCCGAAGCAAGGAAGAGATGGCCGAGATGGCTGAAAAGTTAAAAAGTGCTACAGACCATTGCAGACTTCTTGAAAAAGAAGACCAAGCGAAACAGACGGACTTAGAGAAGGCTGTTGCCAATGCCAAGGACGCGCGCTCTGCGATGAGAGCTGGGAAGGAGGAGCTGCGTCAGGCCGAACAGATTGCTGCTGGAAAGCCCTTTATGCTGCGAAGGAAATTTTGCGATCCGAAGTTTGCTCCGTTGGACCGGATGTGGACTGTGCAGGATACCTATCTGGACTTGGCAGCGAGTGCTGCTGATGCGACCGAACACTTTTGAGAACAGAAAGATCACGAAGTGGAAAAGCTTTTCTGGTCGCAGTTTCACAATCCAAAGCGTCCACTGGCAGTGGATGATCGTTTGGCTCAGTGGGCCGAACTGAATAGGTTGTCTGGACTCGCCATGAATTACGTCATGGGTCACCTATGGCCGGGGAGATCAGAGCCGAAGAGTTATTTCAGCTTAGTGCAGCAAATCCTTAACGCGGTGCCGCGTATTAATGCAATGAAGAGGTCAGCATGCATAGAGGGCGCAAGGATGGCTCTTGCCCGTGTCAAGACAGATTGGGTAGAGATGGAGACCACCATTGTTGCGTCCCGAGATTCGGACAAAAGCCGATGTCGACGTTCTGGGAACGGGGGTCCCCAGACTTGCCTGCCTGCGGCTCGCGGCGTGGCTCAAATGGGGGCCCAGCACGGCCCATCTTCATCAACATAAGGCTCAAGACCCTCATGAGGGGCCAAGCCTCGCGAGGCGGACGACACGGCGCATCCTCAGGCACAGCCTCATCAGGCTGGCTCGCGGGGAGGCGGAGACATCAAGACAGGGTACCTCGCGAGGTGCCCATGACGTAAGCCATGACGACTCAGGGTGCCAGGCGGGCGCCAGCGCTCGCAGCGTCCTTCTTTCCTCTTTGGTGCAAAGGGGGCAAGCACAGCCGCGGAGTACCGAGGCATCAGGCAAAGGTTGCCACTTCGGTGCAACGAGACCAGGACCAGGCGGACTACGACACGGAGGTCACCATGGAGCCCAGCACGGCGTCATCACAGAGCCTTTGGCAGGCGAAGACCAACTTTAGTCAGGATAAGTGTACTTGCTGTCCCCCTTCAAATTAGCCCGCCATTGTTGGCTCCCTTCCCGCTCAATATTTGCGAAGAGGACCAGGGCCTCTATAAATAGGACTAGCCACCCACATAGCAAGGGGTCGGTTGGATCGTTCGGTTAGGGGGGTTCGATCAGTTTGAGTTTGGTAGGAAGCAGAGAGAGAGAGAGAGAGAGAGAAAGAGAAAGGTGACTGAACTCCACCTAGCAGTTCATCACCCCAGCCAAGAACAGACCCTCGCGAGGCTGTTCTTCCTTGTATTGTTCATCATCATCAGCCCCAGGAGGCAATCCACCAACCACACACTGGAGTAGGGCATTACACCACAATGTTGGCCCGAACCAGTATAAATCTTGTGTCTCTTGCGCAGTTCTTTTAGTAGTTTAGATCCTTACGAGACGGAGGGGTTGAAGGCGTAATATCCACGCGCACCCCAGTGTTCGAACCTTAAGGGTCTGTTGGAACCCACGAATCCGACATTTGGCGCGCCAGGTAGGGGTGCGCCGGAATTCGTCTTCCACCACTCCGCTCTCCTTCGAACGCAGCATCCATGTCTGACGCTCGTCGGGCCCGCGCCGAGCGCCGGGCCGCCATCGCTTCTCGCTTCGCCCAGACGGCCCCCGTCGGTGGGCGTCCTCGTCGTTCCCCGTTGCCCTCCATCAACACCGCCACCGGCCCGGCGGGGGGCGAGCAGCAAGCATCGTCTCAGCACCCGTCCGTGCGGCAAGACGGCCGCACCGCTACTCCATCGCTCGCTCCAACCGGCTCTTCGTCCCACGCGCTCCGCGCACCCTTGGAGGCTCGAGATGCGCTCATCGCGGCAAACGAGCTCCTGCGCTACCGCCTCGTCGACGACGTCTACGAGGAGTGGCTCGACCGCGTCGCCGAGCTCGTCTGCGCCGCAGGGGGCTCTCCTGCGCCGTCCGCTCTGCTGCGCCGCACTCCGCCCCGCGCGGGCAATGAAGCTCCGGGGGCGTACCAGCCGCTTCCTCTCCAAGAAGACGCCATGGCTCCAAGGCGTGTGGCCCCTGGCGGAGCGGGCCAGCGCAGCCAGAACGGAGCTGCTAAAAAATCCCTCGCCCGCAAGGGGCTGCCCGGGCGCTCCCTGCTCCAGCTCCGACACGCCAAGACCCCGCTCTGCTCCGATGGCGTGTGCGACGTCAAGATGAAGGAGGAGCTGGCGATGCATGAAGACCTCTGCACCTCCCTGGAGCTGTTCAACATGGCGAACAAGAGCGCCAGGGCTGAGGAGGGGCGTCTCTCCCTCCTCGAGCTGCCTGCCGTGGACCCAGAAGAGAAGAAGCCCAAGGCCAAGGACGTGAAGCGCAAGGGGCCTGCAGTACTCGCAGCCGAACCAGACACAAAGCGGGGCAAGGATCTGCCCGACTCCTGCAGGGGCAGCCGATACTGTGTGTACCACGACCTCCACACCCACAACACCAACGAATGTCAAGAACTCCGCGCCATGCGAGAAGGAAGGATCGGATATCGCCATGATCGTGCTGACCGGGGCTATGGCCGAGGAGGAGGAAGAAACCCAGGACGCTGGGAAGATCGCGGCCCGCGCCAGGGGTGGCGCGACCAACCTCGCGAGGACCGCTGGCAGGACCTGCCTCGCGAGGGGGACTGGAGGGATCAGCCTCGTGAGGATCGTCCTCATGGCAACGCAGGCCTACCTCCGCTGCCGCCTCCGCCAAGAAGGAACGAAGACCGCCATCAAGACGAGGGGGCTGGGGGCTTCCAAGAGCCGCGCGCAATCGCCTGCATCCTGGGCGGAGCTCAAGCCCCAGCCTCTCAACATATCTTCAAGCAGTTTGCCCGTGAGGTGAATGCAGTTCTCCCCAAGCTCGAAGCAACGCGCCCCCTCAGGAGGTCGGCGTGCGCCATCACGTTCAGCTCAGCAGACCAGCTCAAGTGCTCGGCCACAGCCGGAGTACTCCCGATGCTTTGCTCCCCAGTCATCGGCAACGTGCTGGTCACCAAGACCCTCATCGACGGAGGGGCAGGGCTCAACGTCCTCTCCGTGGAGACCTTCAACAACCTCCAAGTGCCCTATGATCAGCTTTAGCCAACCAAGGCTTTCTCCAGAGTCACCGACGGTTCCACAGTCCCGATCGGGCAGGTCCGCCTCCCCGTCACCTTCGGGGCCCACAGCAACTACCGCACCGAGCTCATCGACTTCGACGTCGCCCACATCCGCCTGCCATACAACGCCATCCTTGGGTACCCAGCGCTGGCCAAGTTCATGGCCGTGACTCACCACGGCTACAACGTCCTCAAGATGCCAGGAAGTGGCGGCGTCATTACGGTGGCCTGTGAAGAGAGGGATGCAGTGTGTTCCCTGGAGCGAGCCTTTCAGGCCGCGTCGCTAGAAGACCCAGATCGCAGAAGCAGGAGGCTTCCTGAGACCACCTCCAAGAAGAAGAAGACGTCGTCAGGCTTAGCCCCTCAGGAGGTAGGCCCCTTAGGGCCCGTGTCTGCCCGGGAGGACCCTCCTTCCATCGCATAGGAAAGCGCGCCCGATGCCCTCCTCAGGCAGGGCTCGGGGGCTCTCACCTGGAGGGCCACCGACCTAGCTAGGTTCATGAGGGAGGCGCTTGGGAACCATGTGGAGGCGTGCTTCGAAGCACGTTTCCCTCGAGGAGGAGCCAGGCAAGGAGGGTCAGACCAGCAGGAGTTTGTCAACAAAGCCATTCAAGAACTACAGGAGTCAAGGATCATGAGAGGTTGCCGCCATCCACTAGTTGTGGCCCCACATCCAGCCGAGGATGGTGGGCTGCGCGTCTGCGTCAACGTGCCAAGGCTTAATCAGATCGCCACAACGGAGCGTCTCTGGCCCTCGCAAGTGGGGCACTGCGGGAGTCCACCCCACAGTTGTGTTCACATGCCTTACGGCCTGCCGAGCGTGGCTGCAGTGTGCCAGCGCCTCATGAGGGGCATCGTGGAGGCTCAGGAAGACAGGCGTTCCGCGGACCTAGCGGAGATGAAGAGAGCTCGCGAGGAGTCACCAGTGCCTCCGGAGCCTCCCGAGGCCCCGAGGCCTGGGGGCTCGTGAGGATCGGCTTCCGCAACCCACCGAGTCTGCTGCACCAATGCCACTTCGCCGACGACATCCTCAGGTGACATCTTCCAAGCCTCATTCCCAGCTGGGAGCGCCCTCCCAGGGTTGCATCACTCCCAGGCCGCATGGGTCCATCCCTGTGGCATGTATCTGCTTTTATCTTTCAGTCGATTAGTTTGCCTTGTTGGGGGCACCCCTCGGGCTGCATCATCCCCAAGCCGCTGGGGCTAGGCCCAGCGGCGTGTATCTCCCTCGCGTTTATTTCCAACTATGCATTCGCCTATCACGCTAGATTACTTGATGCCTGTCCGTGGCAACCCTTCTTCTCCATGTCGACTACTTGCACGTTAAAGGGGGGGTGCCTGAGCATCGCGACTCAGGGCTCTTACTGGCTCTCCAGCCCTCACCCTCTGGCCTTGTCCATGGCATCGCGACCTGGCATACTAGCGACGGCTGAGACAACCTCAAGGGCCGGGACCCGAGGACGTAGAGTAACCAAATTTTGCAGGGACACATCTCAAGATACGGCCCAGTGCCAGGCGCAACCCGCCTAGAGGTAGGGTCTCGTGAGTCCCGTGCTGGCTCACGGGTGCCCTGATACACCTCACCTGCTCCAACCAACAAACTCTTGAGTGACTAACGATCGACTAATGATTGCCATGGCAACCCCATCTTCTTTCTCTGATGACTCTGCAGGATCCTTGGAGGGAACTGCGCTAGCCGAGGCCCTCACGAGGTTCCCTTCGCCCTCACCCGCGCGAACCGCTTGCACGTTAAAGGGGGGGTGCCCGAGCATCGCGACTCAGGGCTCTTACTGGCTCTCCAGCCCTCACCCTCTGGCCTTGTCCACGGCATCGCGAACTGGCATACCAGCGACGGCTGAGACAAGCTCGAGGGCCGGGACCCGAGGACGTAGAGCAGAAAGGGGAGCAGAGGCGAGGGAGAAGGGGCTCGCGAGGACCTTGCCGAGCGATTCCGTTCCTGCCTACGTGCGGACCCGACGGCACACCAGGAATGATCCCTGATTCTCAAGATAAGTCACCACCTAAAGCACTGGCTACCGTGGCATTACCCCCGCACCTAAAGCAATTCCGTACTAGCCACGTTGCTTCCCTTTCTCACCAAGCGACGGCTGCTTGGGTGCCAAAGGGCACCTCCTGAGCATCGCGACTCAGGGGCTCTTACCAGACCCCGGGTCGCTCACCTCCTGGCCTTGACCACGGCATCGCGACCTGGCATACCAACGACGGCTAACGCCGCCTTGGGACTGGGACCTATCGATGCAGAGCACCAAGCCCTCGTGAGGTGTGAAAGGGAGGACTGAACTACAACCGAATCAGCAACGCACACAGCTCTGCAGCAAAGATCATATATTAACAAACGGGACTACAGACACCTTACAAGCCCCCACGGGGCGCATTTTGATTCCTCACCGGGAACAAATCCTAAGGGACGCTAACTACACGAGCTCCTGCAAAAGACGCCATCATCAACAGTGGGCCGTCAGGCACCGGCGCCAACTCCATCCAGATCAGGGTCGGCAACAGCCTGATGAGTCCGCCCTGCTCCGGGAGCGGCGCCGACTCGGGGGCTCGTAGCTGTCGTCGCTCGTTTCCGGAGTCGCGAAGACTTGGCTGGAGTCGCTGGACCCTCCGGCGCCTCCGCCGAGGGAGCGGTCGACGGGCCTAGCCCTCACCAGGGCGAGGTCCTGGCCACCTCTCCTGCGGCAACACTCCAGCCGGCGCCCGTTCGCGTCGAAGACCTTGAAGAACATCACCATAGCGCTGTCGTACTCCAGGTGGACCGCGAAGACGCCCCTTTCCCTGCAGACCCGGGCGATCTCTCTCCAGCCGTGGGACATGTAGACCTCGCCTGGGGCAACGACCACGACCTCTGCCTCGGTCGCGAGGGTGCTGCAGTCGGTGTGCTGCAGCCAGAGCTCCAGGGGCCCTCCTAGAGGGACGATGGAGGCGAAGAAGGGAGGCAGACGGATCCAGGACTGAAGAGGAATGGCGACGTGGAGCACGCACTCCTGGGAGGAGCCCTCGGCGTGGACTCCAGGAGGAACCACCCACGCCTTCGTGACCTGACGGCGCCGACGACGGCGCTGACCGCAGGGATCGGCATCGACACCTTCAGGGCCCTCGACGTGGGTATACAAGGGAAGCGGGAACCCCGGCGGATCCCGCTCCCGCCCGGGCCTCGCCACCACCTGACAATCCTCCTCGTCCCGGCTGCAAAGGGCGAGCCGCTTCTTCGGCGGGAGCGGGTCTAGCCCCTCTCGAGGAGCCTTTCCCTTCTCCGCTGCAGAGAACCGGCGAATTGGAGCCATCACACCAAGGCGGGGCAAGAGCAGAGGCAAAGGACATAGCAAGGAGAGATGGACTGGAAGGGCACGCGCGGTGCCGTACTTATAGCCAGCGAAGGCCAACCGTCGGCCTCCATGATCACAGGTAATCATGACACGTTCTGCATGCAGGGACTTGTCCAACTCGCGTGATCACCGAGGCATCATGGGGAAGTGGAGATGCCACGTCCAATCAACCGCCACGCGGCGCCCAAGGCCACAGGCTGTTAGGGCCCACGGCGCTTCGCCCTTTCCCTTTCGCCTCTCGGCACGGCCAAGTCCATGCGCGCCTTGGGCTCGGGGGCTACTATCGGCGTTCTAGGAACGGGGGTCCCCAGACATGCCTGCCTGCAGCCCGCGGCGTGGCTCAAATGGGGGCCCAGCACGGCCCATCTTCATCAACACAAGGCTCAAGACCCTCGCGAGGGGCCAAGCCTCGCGATGCGGATGACACGGCGCATCCTCAGGCGCAGCCTCATCAGGCTGGCTCGCGAGGAGGCGGAGACATCAAGACAGGGTACCTCGCGAGGTGCCCATGATGTAGGCCATGATGACTCAGGGTGCCAGGCGGGCGCCAGCACGCGCAGCGTCCTTCTTTCCTCTTTGGTGCAAAGGGGGCAAGCGCAGCCGCGGAGTACCGAGGCATCAGGCAAAGGTTGCCACTTCGGTGCAACGAGACCAGGACCAGGCGGACTACGAGACGGAGGTCACCATGGAGCCCAGCACGGCGTCATCACCAGAGCCTTTGGCAGGCAAAGACCAACTTTAGTCAGGATAAGTGTACTCGCTGCCCCCCTTCAAATTAGCCCGCCATTGTTGGCTCCCTTCCCACTCAATAATTGGGAAGAGGACCAGGGCCTCTATAAATAGGACTAGCCACCCACATAGCAAGGGGTCGGTTGGATCGTTCGGTTAGGGGGGTTCGATTAGTTTGAGTTTGGTAGGAAGCAGAGAGAGAGAGAGAGAGAGAGAAAGAGAAAGAGAAAGGTGACTGAACTCCACCTAGCAGTTCATCACCCCAGCCAAGAACAGACCCTCGCGAGGCTGTTCTTCCATGTATTGTTCATCATCGTTAGCCCCAGGAGGCAATCCACCAACCACACACTGGAGTAGGGTATTACACCACAATGGTGGCCCAAACTAGTATAAATCTTGTGTCTCTTGCGCAGTTCTTTTAGTAGTTTCGATCCTTACGAGACGGAGGGGTTGAAGGCGTAATCTCCGCGCGCACCCCAGTGTTCGAACCTTAAGGGTCTGCCGGAACCCACGAATCCGACAGCCGAGTACCCTCCGAGCACTATTTTCAGGAAGTCCTTGAAGGCGCTCGTGTAATAGAGACACAGTGCTCGAAAGATGCTATGTTATGATAGCATATGTAATTATAAAGTAATATTTTGATAAACTGTAGAGGCCTTTTTATACCTGTGCCTTCAAGTATTGGGAACACCTCCAGTTCGACCGTTTTAAGATATATATATACAAAATCTGAAAGATGGCAGTCGTTGGCTTCAGCCCCCACGCACATAGTGCGGGGGTGCTCGCAGAAGACGCATTTTCACACTTAACCCAACGTCTTGGTCCTACAAAGGAGGTGATAGCGCAGCAGGCCAGGCAACCGGACTATAATGCTTTAACACTTTCACTTAGCCATAGGAGCTTGACAGTGAGACTATTTAGGTAGCCCCTTGGTGGCGACTGCGCTCGCCCGAGTTCGGGGCGCGTATGTGCCTGACCGGGAAGCGGCCCTTTGTTAAAGCGGAGGAATCCGATAGATTCCGATAGGTCATCGAGTGGCTGACCAGTCTCACGCTACATCATGACAGTCAGTTTTCGGCTTTCTCTACTGAGGTGGTCGCCCGGCCGAACCGGGGCACAATCGCAGTAGTTCTCCTGGTGCTACCTTAGCCGATGGAGCGGAACGTAAGGTAGCCGAACTCAGGAGCCGGGCAACCCAACATCTGACCAAAGACATGATTCGGAGCTGATGCATATAATGCCAAAACTCACGACGCCGAACACTCCCTAAGGTGTTCGGTCTTTATGAGTGCGGGCGAAACAACACCCTTTATTAAAAAAGCCCCTAGTGTCCAGGTACGCGCAAAAATTCTGATGTGGCCACATGCCAAGACGCCAGCCTCCTCCTTGGTTATATCAGAAAAAACTAGGGGATGTGTAGCAACAAGAGACAGTAAAAAAGGTTTACACAGGGTCTTAATCTAAAAAGAATCCTTTAGGACGGGTCCCTACTGCACGTCTGCACCTGTGTCTCTGTTGTGCCGTATCCTGGACGGGCGTCGCACGACGTTCATCTGTAAAAGAGAGGAACTGAGTTGAAAACGGGTCGTGCCGAACAAAAGTTTAAAATAAACAAAGTATAAAATAAAATATATAAAATTGAGCTTTATTTTCTCTTATTGTATATGCATGGAGCCCCTAGTGCGGGGGTATATGGCCACTAAGCCTGCATCAATGATGATTTTGTCCCGAACTCGTCTATCCGTGTTCGTGGTCTTTAATGACCTATTTCGAAGTTTTTTGGCTGGTGAGGCCATTTTGCTGTGGGGCTGTCAAAGCGGCCGCACAGTCCTCCGCTTGGGGAGGTGCACTTTAGTGCTTCCCCTTCAAAGAGATGATGCCTCGTGGACCGGACATCTTAAGCGGAAGAGATGCATAATGCGGCATTGCGTTAAAGCGAGCGAAAGCTTCGCGTCCCAGTAGTGCTTGATAGCGACTTGAGAACGGGACGATATGGAAGGTCAGCTTTTCGCGGCGGAGGTTATCGGCAGAGCCGAATATGACTTTGAGCCGGAGAAAACCCATACAATGGGTGTCCGGACCAGGTATTACCCCTTGAAAGGAGGTTTTGCTGCGACGGATTCTTGCTGGGTTTATCCCATTGTGCTGGATTGTATCCTCATATATCAGGTTTAGTCCACTACCGCCGTCCATAAGGACATTTGAAAACTGGAGTCCGCCAATTATTGGATCGAGTATCAAGGCA
Organism: Triticum monococcum; assembly: GCA_034509565.1. Taxonomy (NCBI): domain Eukaryota; kingdom Viridiplantae; phylum Streptophyta; class Magnoliopsida; order Poales; family Poaceae; genus Triticum; species Triticum monococcum. Next base: position 56,250,700 of record CM067846.1, on the reverse strand, counting down.
GTCCAGCCTACATTCTTGATATTTCTAGAATAATCTAGCTGATCGAAGATGATCGGTTTTGACAACCAGTGGTAGGACCCTTTGGGGATGGGCCATGTCCCATCCTCGCTGACCGTAGTTCGGCCAGGGCTCTCCTGATAAGGAGAGAGACTTGAGAGAGTTCAGGATATCTCCACAAGGCGAGTGCTGAAAGATGTCTGCGGCGGTGAACTCCATTATCGGCGCCCAATCGGATTCGATCGGCAGGGGCGCGGGGGATTCGGAGTTCGGAAAGGAGTCCGGATCCTCGGAGTCACGGATCATGCAGAGTGCGGGGCTAGCGTTCGGCTCGACCGCCTTTGAGATCGAAGCCCCCGAGGTGATGTCCAACTGCTCATCCTCGATTGGTGCAATAGGCTCCGAGTTAGGGGTCGGAACCGATGCGTGTGCGGCCTCCAGGACACTGTCCGGAGGCAGAGCTAGATCATGCCCCTCGAGATAGTGCGGCGCGCTTGGCCGTGGCTCGAACCCGTTGAAGATCAAATCTCCATAGATGTCAGCCGTGTAGTTTAAGCTTCCAAATCTGACTTGATGGCCAGGGGCGTAGCTTTCGATCTGCTCCAGGTGGCCGAGCGAATTGGCCCGCAGAGCGAAGCCGCCAAAGACGAAGATCTGTCTGGGAAGAAAAGTCTCACCCTGGACCGTATCGTTGTTGATGATCAAAGGAGCCATCGGGCCTAAGGGCGACGACACAGAGGAAGTCTCAATGAAAGCACCAATGTCGGTGTCAAAACCGGCGGATCTCGGGTAGGGGGTCCTGAACTGTGCGTCTAGGCCGGATGGTAACAAGAGGCAGGGAACACGATGTTTTACCCAGGTTCGGGCCCTCTTGATGGAGGTAAAACCCTACGTCCTGCTTGATTAATATTGATGATATGGGTAGTACAAGAGTAGATCTACCACGAGATCAAGGAGGCTAACCCCTAGAAGCTAGCCTATGGTATGATTGTTGTATATGGAGTTGATTGCCTACGGACTACAACCCTCCGGTTTATATAGACACCGGATAGGGTTAGGGTTACATAGAGTCGGTTACAATGGTAGGAGATCTTGAATATCCGCATCGCCAAGCTTGCCTTCCACGCCAAGGAAAGTCCCATCCGGACACGGGACGAAGTCTTCAATCTTGTATCTTCATAGTCCAGGAGTCCGGCTGAAGGTATAGTCTGGCTACCCGAACACCCCCTAATCCAGGACTCCCTCAGCAGTCATAGAACTAGTTCACCAATGTTCTAAGTTTCGGCCCGTACTTCTCTGCTTTGGTATCCGCGAGCCTGTTGCTGGTAAAATGCGGAACGGGCTTTGGCTACGTCACGCTCTTCCTCCAAGGTGTCCACACTGTCCTGCTGATCAAGCTCGGCTTCTCTTTCTTCGTACATGCGCACTCGAGGTGAGTCATGAATTATGTCACAGGGCAAGACTGTTTCTGCGCCGTACACCATAAAAACGGTATATATCCGGTACTACGATTTGGCGTGGTCCGCAGCCCCCAGAGTACGGAATCGAGCTCATCTACCCAGTGCGTGTCAGACTCTGTTAAGGAACGCACTAATCTAGGTTGAATGCCGCTCATTATAAGACCATTTGCTCTTTCGACTTGATTATTGGTTTGTGGGTGATAGACCGAAGCATAATCGAGCTTGATAACCATTTTGCTGCACCAGAGTTTTACCTCGTCGGCCGTGAAGTTTGTGCCGTTATCAGTGATGATGTTGTGGGGGACGCTGTAACAGTGTACAACCCGGGATATGAAATCTATCACCGGTCCGGATTCGGCTGTTTTAACCGGTTTAGCCTCTATCCATTTGGTGAATTTATCCACCATGACCAATAAGTATTTTTTTCTTGTGGGTTCCCCCTTTAAGGGGTCCAACCATGTCAAGCCCCCAGACCGCAAAGGGCCATGTAATGGGGATTGTTTGGAGGGCGGTGGGTGGCATGTGGCTTTGATTTGCAAAGAGCTGGCAACCGGCGCAATGTTGGACCAAGTCTTGTGCATCTTCCCGGGCCGTTGGCCAATAGAATCCTGTACGGAAGGCCTTGCTTACAAGAGCCCCGGCTGCGGCGTGATGACCGTCGAGTCCGGCGTGAATTTCTGCCAAAAGTTCCGCCCTTCCTCTTCGGAGATGCACCTTTGAAGGACTCCGGTAGTGCTTTTCTTGTACAATTCTCCCTCATGGACCCTATAGGCCTTGGATCGCCGCACTACGCAGCGTGCCTCATTTTGGTCTTCTAGAAGTTCCTGTCTAGTTAGGTAGGCCAGGAATGGTTCTATCCACGGGGCAATAGTGGCCATTATTTTGTGGGCTCAATGTGTTATTTCGGTGGCGGAGCCTCCGATTGTGTCAGAGAGTTCGGTATTGGGTATTTTGGCAGGGTCCGGACTATTGTTACCGGTGCCCCCTTCCCATACTACGGATGGCTTGAAGAGCCTTTCCAGAAATATGTTGGGAGGGACCGCGTCGCGTTTTGCGCCGATGCGGGCGAGGATATCCGCCGCCTGATTGTTTTCCTGAGCCACATGGTGAAATTCGAGCTCCTAGAACCGAGCTGACATTTTTAGGACGACATTGCGATAAGCTGCCATTTTCGGATCCTTGGCATCAAAGTCTCCATTTATTTGGGACATTGCAAGGTTCGAATCCCCGTGCACCTCTAGGCGTTGAATGCCCATGGATACTGCCATCCGGAGACCATGTAGAAGGGCCTCATATTCGGCTGCGTTGTTGGAGTCCGTATACATAATCTGTAGTACGTATTGAACGGTATCTCCTGTTGGGGACATCAAAACGACGCCAGCCCCAGACCAGCCAACATTTTGGAGCCGTCGAAGTGCATGATCCAGTTTGAATATGTGCCGTACTCCTTAAGGAGTTCGGCTTCCGTCCACTCGGCCACGAAGTCAGCCAAAACTTGCGACTTAATAGCTCGCTGTGGCTTGTAAGTTATGTCGAACGTGAGGAGCTCAATGGCCCATTTGGCAATCTGGCCCGTCGCGTCGCGGTTGTTTATAATATCGTAAGTGGTACTTCCGAGGCTACCATTATCGAACACTCTTGAAAGTAGTGGCGCAGCTTTCGGGATGCCATAAATACCGCGTACGCTATCTTTTGATAATGCGGGTACCGTGATTTGCATGGAGTAAGGACAGTGGACACATAGTAAACCGGCTTTTGAAGGGAGAATTTGTGTCCGTCCACTTCTCGCTTGACGACAAGCACTGCGCTTACTACTTGATGAGTTGCCGCAATGTATAATAGCATTGGTTCGCCAATGTTTGGCGCGGCCATGACTAGGTTTGTTGCCAATATGGATTTTATTTCATTGAGTTCGGCCGTGGCGGCATCCGTCCACTCGAAGTGTTCGGTGCGCCGGAGGAGGCGATAAAGGGGTAATGCCTTTTCTCCCAAGCGGGAGATAAAGCGGCTTAGAGCCGCCACGCATCTGGTCAATTTTTGTATATGTTTGAGGTCTGTTGTGGTAGCCAACTATGACAATGCTCTGATTTTGGCCGGATTAGCTTCAATACCTCTATTGGAGACAATGAATCCCAGGAGCTTTCCGGCTGGTACGCCGAAAATGCATTTTTCGGATTGAGCTTGATGTCATATGTTCGGAGGTTATCGAATGTGAGCCTCAAGTCGTCTACTAGAGATTCGACATGCTTGGTTTTGACGACCACGTCATCTACATATGCCTCCACTGTTTTGCCGATCTGGTTTGCCAGACATGTCTGAATCATGCGTTGATATGTTGTGCCGGCGTTTTTGAGCCCGAAGGGCATTGTGTTGAAGCAGAATGGGTCGTATGGTGTGATGAATGCCGTTGCGGCTTGGTCTGGCTCTGCCATTTTAATTTGATGATAGCCGGAGTATGCGTCGAGGAAACACAACGAATCGTGTCCTGCGATAGCGTCGATGATTTGATCGATGCGGGGGAGGGGGAAGGGATCCTTTGGGAAGGCCTTGTTAAGGTCCTTAAAATCGACGCACAAGCGCCATGATTTGTCCTTCTTTGGTACCATCACCAGGTTTGCTAGCCAGTCCGGATGTTTTATGTCTCTGATGAATCCGGCCTCCAATAGCTTGGCTAGTTCCTCTCCCATGGCTTGTCTCTTAGGTTCGGAGAAACGCCGAAGAGCCTGCTTGACTGGCTTGAATCCTTTTAGGATATTTTGGCTGTGCTCGGCCAGCCTGCGTGGGATTCCTGGCATGTCTGAAGGGTGCCAGGAAAAAATGTCCCAGTTCTCATGTAGGAACTCTCGCAGTGAGGTGTCGACATTAGGGTTTAATTGTGCCCCGATGGAAGCTGTTTTTGTAGGGTCCGTTGGATGGACTTTGAATTTGACTATTTCGTCCGCCGGTTTAAAGGAGGTGGACTTGGATCTTTTATCGAGTATCACATCATCCCTGTTCACCGTGGAGCATAGCGCAGTTAGTTCCTCGGCCGCGAAGGCTTCGGATAGTGCCTCGAGGGCCAGTGCGGCTGTCTTATTTTCGGCGCGGAGTGCTATGTCTGGATCACTAGCAAGAGTGATGCTTCCGTTGGGCATGGGCATTTTGAGCTTCATGTACCCGTAATGGGGTATGGCTTGGAAGATTGTAAACGCCTCCCGCCCTAATAGAGCGTGGTATCCACTGCTGAACGGGGCCACTTGGAATGTAATTTCTTCAGACCTGTAATTATCCGGTGTGCCGAATACCACATCTAGTGTGATTTTCCCACCACAACGTGCTTCCCGACTGGGGATGATTCCTCTAAAGGTTGTGCTACTTTGCTCAATGCGGCTCCAGTCTATTTCCATCTTTTGAAGATTCCTCATAGATGAGGTTTAGTCCGCTGCCGCCATCCATGAGTACCTTGGTGAGTCGAAAGCCGTCCATGATTGGACCGAGGACCAGTGCGGCTGGTGCTCGAGTTGTTTGGAATTTAGGTTCGTCACTGGCATTGAAGGTAATAGCCGTGTCACTCCAAGGATTTATTTCTGCTATGTGGGAGATTTCGGCCATGCTGCGGAGTGTTCGCTTGCGTCTATTATTTGACGCGAAGGTCTCAAAGACCGTTAACACCGTATCATTGTCCACGGGATGGTGCTCTGTGGTATTTGGGAGGAGTAGATCCTCACCACTTTTGGCCACATGTCGGAGTATCCAACATGCTCTAAGGCTGTGCATTGGTATTGCATCCGCTGTACTATGAATTTTGCAGGGTCCGTTGAGCCATCCCTCCAGTACAGTTCCTTGCCCTGTAGAGGGCTTTTGCTTTTTGGTAGTTAACCCAGGTGTATTGTGATAATGCACCCTTTTATTTCGGACTGGGTTTGTATTCAGGGCTGGATTATCCCAAAATTTTATTTTGGTTTTCCAGGCGCTTTCCATCGCACAGTACTTTTGTACTATGGACACCAAGTCGTCAAAGCATGTAATTTGCGGCGACTTATAGCATTGAGGATTCCCTTGTCCGTGCAATTATTGTACAAGAATGAAATTGCGTCTTCCTCGCGGCAGTCCTTTATCCTGTTCATGACCAGGAGGAATCTGGCCCAGTAATGGTGTACTGTTTCTTCGGGCTCTTGCCTAATTTGGGATAGATCGCTTATGTTTGGGTGGGTGGGTGGAATTGAACCCGAATCCTCACCCAATCTGAGACTCAGGGGCCCAGGAGTTTCCGAACTCGGAGGTTTGGATTATTGGAGGTTTCCCAATAAATCTAGCCCGCTGCCTGACTCTAGGTTCAGGTCTTGAGTGACGTCCTCCCCTCCGCGGGTATCCGGGTTGGAGGGATCGGGAATCTGGACATAGCTAGTCCTTAAGATAGATAAAGGGTTGTCGCATTGTTTCTCCACCACTGCAACGTGATGGGTGACCTGGGGAGAGTTGATCTAACTCAGATCGGGTTTAGGCCCAATCTAATCGTAGTCTGTAGCGACTCCCAGGGCGGCGATGTGATCCAAGAGCTCGTTCAGGGAAGAGAGCTCCATTGGATCTAACTGCTCGGAGAGTTCCAAGTTGACGTGAAGATGGCTTTCGATGACCCGAGAAGTCATCATCGGTGCAGCGGCCGAACAGGCGTTCATAAGAAAACCACCTAGCCAGAGAGTTTGGCCAATAGCCAAAGCTCCCTCAACAACAGTGCTGTCTTTAAAGACGGGATGAGGCATCCTTCCTGATGGCGACGACACATCGGAACTCTCAATGAAACCGGTGGATCTCGTAAAGCAGGACAGCCGGACTATATCCTTTGGGTAGGGTGTCAAAACCGGTGGATCTCAGGACCCAATGTCGGTGTCAAAACCGGCGGATCTCAGGACCCAATGTCGGTGTCAAAACCGGCGGATCTCGGGTAGGGGGTCCCGAACTGTGCGTCTAGGCCGGATGGTAACAGGAGGTAGGGGACACAATGTTTTACCCAGGTTCGGGCCCTCTTGATGGAGGTAAAACCCTATGTCATGCTTGACTGATATTGATGATATGGGTAGTACAAGAGTAGATCTACCACGAGATCAGAGAGGCTAAACCCTACAAGCTAGCCTATGGTATGATTGTATGTTGTGATTGTTGTCCTACGGACTAAAACCCTTCGGTTTATATAGACACCGGAGAGGGTTAGGGTTACACAAGGTCGGTTACAAAGGAGGAGATATCCAGATCCGTATTGCCTAGCTTGCCTTCCACGCCAAGTAGAGTCCCATCCAGACATGAGACGAAGTCTTCAATCTTGTATCTTCATAGTCCAACAGTCCGGCCAAAGGATATAGTCCGGCTGTCCGGAGACCCCCTAATCCAGGACTCCCTCAGGGGGTTTGGTGGGCTGGTTTAGAGAGGGAGTGGGCTGTGAAGAGAGGCCTTGGGCTGAGAGGAGAGAAGAGAAGGAGAGGCCCAGCGGCAGTTTCGGGGACCAAAACGTTCGATGAATAAACCGACTATAATGCCGCTATATGTTTAATGGTTGGGCTATCAAACGAGCTCCGAATGCGACGAAACTTGACAGGCGGTCTATCTACACTATAATAAGACCGCGCGCCAACTTTCGTCCCATTCTGAGAACATTTTCCGGCCAGTTGTGAAATAATTTTTCGGAGGTGTCGCGGGCGCGTGCAAGTGTGTCTAGGCTCAGAACGGGCAACAGAAGGAATGGGGAGACCGGGACGGACGCGAGTTTTGAAAACATGCAGATGCAATGCGGATGATGACATGGCAAAATGCAACACGCAAACAAGTGACATGGTTACGACATCGAATAACTAGGAGACACCCGGCGCATCGGTCTCGGGGCGTTACAAGCATGTCAATAGGTTAGTCCCAAAAAATGATATAAAGTTGCTATAAAATGATTGTAAAACAAACAAGAATGATAACATAACAGCATGTAACAATCAAAAATTATAGATACGTCGGAGAAGTATCAGCTACCTTGCTGCACTTTATTTACCGTTACCATTAATTACTTGTGCATTACAAATTATCTTGCTATCAAACTACCTGTTACCGACTATATCAGTGCTTGTGGAAAATACGTTGCTGCAAACCACTTATCATTTCCTTCTGCTCCTCGTTAGGTTCGACACTCTTACTTATCGAAAGGCCTATGATTGACCCCCTATACTTGTGGGTCATCATAGGTTCTCTAAGGTGTACAAGTTTTTCAATAGTTAAACTTGCATTTTTATCAAGTTTTTTAAAATATTAATGTATAGAATACCAAATTGTATAATTAGATCCACCATGAAATGTATTTTCATATTTTATATATTTTGTATTGCAGATATTGATATTTTATTCTAGAATTCTAGTCAAACATGCATACATTTGACTCTCACAAAAACTTATGCACCTTATATTTTGGATCCTGAAATTTTATTTAAGGGAAATGTAACCAGCCAACATCAGAAATCTCGCTGCTCCACTCAAAAGGAGACGAGATACCTCAGCTCCGAAAGTCACTCACGAGACCTCTTCATTTTTAGTCTGGGTAATGCTTCACGCCTAGGTTTAGGCGATGCGGCAGCCGCCGTGCACGACAACGTTGTTGCCACACGCGACCATAGGTTGCAGGGCGGCCTTGTTGTGGCATAGTTCGTGTGGGAGAAGGTAGGAGGAAAGGACCGTGTTGTTGTCATCGGGTGGGAGGACTCGCCTGGAATGGGCCATGTCTCGGACAACACGGAACGAGATCACATCTACATGCGGATCACCAATCCGGGATGTACTCTTCCATGACCATGACAAGCCACCAGATTGCGCGTCGCCGATTTCCTGGCCTGTTTCCGATACAGCATGCAGAAAACCATGACAAAGTCTGTAGACCGTTCGCTCTCACCATCTGTGATGCCTACGGAAGATTTGAACGCAGGTGGGGGGTGTTGGTGTCAAAACCGGCAGATCTCGGGTAGGGGTCCCGAATTGTGCATCTAAGGATCAAAGGTAACAGGAGGCAGGGGACACGATGTTTACCCAGGTTCGGGCCCTCTTGAGGAGTTAATACCCTACTTCCTGCTTGATTGACTTTGATGAGTATAAGGGTTACAAGAGTGGATCTACCACGAGATCGTAATGGCTAAACCCTAGATGTCTAGCCTGTATGATTATGACTACCTCTACACACTAAACCCTGTGGTTTATATAGACACCGGAGCGGCGTAGGGATGTACATAGTTGGTTTACAAAGAAAGGGATCTCCATATCCGAGCGCCAAGCTTGCCTTCCACGCCAAGGAGAGTCCCATCCGGACACGGGGGAAGGTCCTCGATCTTGTATCTTCACGGCCCATCAATTCGTCCCATGCCGCATAGCCCGGCCATCTGAGGACCCCATAATCCAGGACTCCCTCAGTAGCCCCCAAACTCGCCTTCAATGACGACATAGTCTTTGGTCTCGCATTTTCGGCTTTGAAAGGTGGGTTCTTCATTACAATCCGGACTATCGATAATCCGGCGACAATCTTAACATTTTTTACAATCCCCCCGATGGCGCTTCGAATTTCGCGCGCAGGATGAATACGAACGGTCCATGTTATTTTTGTAAATAAGTCCTTTACCACGTTCGGTGGCATCTATATAAGGTGATATAGACCTCCAAATGACATCCCCCATCGCATAGAAAGGAAATCGCCAAATCCAGCCACGAGCAAAGCCTTCGACCATGGCCAACGCTCCAGGCTCCTCCTCACATCCCCATGGCCCTCAAGAGGGAGATTGGCAGAGTTGCTCTGTGCCTCACCTTCAGTTAAGCCAGCTCTAGATGCAAGGCTACCTCCCTCCCGCGGATCTAGTCTCTACTCGAGCAGGATTGTATTCAACAGGAAATGACGTGATGGCTGAGAATTTCCCCAACCCCAATAAGGAAGAGAGGGTGTGCTTCGTCCCATTCTTGCTATGGGGCATCGGGTTTCCAATCCATCCCTTTATCAGGGGGTTATTGGAATTTTATGGCATCCAACTACACAACCTCACTCAAGGTTCGATTTTGCACATCTTAGGCTTTGTTGCCCTCTGCGAGCTATTTTTGGGTATCGAAGCCCACTTTGTATTATGGAGGAAGTTCTATTGTCTCATTCCACACCACAGAGGAGGCTCTATTTTTGAGGTGGGCGGCGCCAAAGTATGGCGTATTGTCGGGTCTGGATACCTTGTAGGAACACCTAAAGAGGTTTACACGCAATGGACTTCGGAATAGTTTTATGTGGACGAAGTCCCACTGCCGGACCCAGTTCGTAGTGGCCTCCCTGAATTCTCTAGTGCTCCTTTAGGGAAGCGCCTCAACTGGCGTCCCCGAAGCCCCAAAGATGAGGACACCGTGGAGATACAATGGTTGGTTAGCAAGGTCAGGCTGCTGGCCGACTCCGAACTCTCAATAGTCAAAGTCATGGCGATCGCAACAAAGAGGTGCGTGCAGCCACTCCAATCCAGAGTAACTCCTTTATGGTGTTACAATGGAGAAGACGACGCGTCTCGTTACAAACGGCAGGGTCCGGATACCCCAGCCAAACTGGCCTCTACTTTGGTCGATCTGTATAAGGGCGAGAAAGAAGATTTTCTTCGGTTAAATCATCAGGAGGCCTATTCCATGTACACTCCTATTAAATGGGTAAGATCTCGATTCATCTGTGCTTATTTTACTGCATCACAGATACTGATCAAATGTACCTTTCATTGCCACCAAATTTAGTCATGGAAGAGGATGGTTCAGGACGTCCACTGTCCCGCTCCTTAGCCGGAGGATCATAATCGCGATACGGATCTTGGCTTTTGTGAGGATCCGGATATATATAATTTTACGATGGGGTGATACGTCCATTTTGCATCATGCTTTTATATCGATATTTATTGCATTATGGGCTGTTATTACACATTATGTCACAATACTTATGCCTTTTCTATCTTATTTTACAAGGTTTACATGAAGAGGGAGAATGTCGATAGCTGGAGTTCTGGGCTGGAAAATGAGCAAATATTAGAGTCCTATTCTGCACAACTTCAAAAGTCATGAAACTCCATGAAAGTCAGTTTTGGAATATATAAAAAATATTGGGCGAAGGAAGCACCAGAGGGGGGCCACCCACCATCCACGAGGGTGGAGGGCGCGCCCTACTCCCATGGGCGCATCCCCTGCCTTGTGGGCCACCTGGAAGGCCCCTGTCGGTGTCAAAACCGGCGGATCTCGGGTAGGGGTCCCGAACTGTGCGTCTAAGGCGGATGGTAACAGGAGGTGGGGGACACGATGTTTACCCAGGTTTGGGCCCTCTCGATGCAGGTAATACCCTACTTCCTGCTTGATTGATCTTGATGATATGAGTATTACAAGAGTTGATCTACCACGAGATCGTAGAGGCTAAACCCTAGAAGCTAGCCTATGGTATATAATTGTTGTATATCTATCGACTAGCCTGGCCCTGGTTTATATAATGCACCAGAGGCTTAGGATAACAAGAGTCCTAGCCGAATACGCCGGTGGGGAGGAGTCCTTGTCTTGACCACCAAGTCTGGTGGAATCTTCCTTCTATGCGGCAGCTGTCCGAACTGGCCCATGAGTATACGGCCATGGGGGTCCTCGGCCCAATCTAACTGACCGGGAGACGGCATGGTGAGTACCCCCTAGTCTAGGACACCGTCAGTAGCCCCCTGAACCGGTCTTCAAGTTGGGGATGCTCCTCGATTCTTCTGAACTGTTCTTCATCTTCGGTCATCGGTCTTGAAAACTTGTTCAACAAATCTTCTTCGATCTTGAGGATCACCAACGTGCATCCGAAGAGTTTATACGTCGGGTATCTGAGGAGCCCCTTTAAGTTTTCGGCCTTTATCAATGCCTTGTTTATTTTTATGCCACGCATCGGGTTTGAAGTTTTTCCCGGGCGGCAACGCCCTCTTGCATCCGAGCTCCAACGTCGGACTGCATTCGAGGTATCTTTTTCAAACTAGTACCAACGCCGGACCGCTTCCGAGCTCCAACGTCGAAATGTATCCGAGCTCCAATGACGGACTATGTCCAAGCTCCAACGCCGGACTGTATTCGAGCTCCAACGCTGGACTATATCCGAGGTGTCATAAATCACCTTGGTTCAAAAAAGTTGAAGGAGTTTAGCCGAGCTTAATGCCGGAAATGCCCTCTATGGAGCCAGCCACTAGCGCCCGAGCTTTATGCCGGACTGCTTCCGAGGTGGTGCACCACCCCGACTGTGGGCCGTTTTTTGTGAATATTTTTCATTGGTGCAATTTATTCTCTATCGAGATATATAGCCAGTAGCCCTCAAGCTGTGTATCGGTCTAAAACCCGAGATGCACTTGAAGGATGACATAAAACCGCTCGTCCCAGTAGCCGCTGAGACTCAGGTTGATTTGCAAAATCGGTCTGAGGACCAACTCCTAGCTCGGCAGAATACTTCGGGAAACAAAAAGTGGTTTGCAGAGTCCTCGAGACTCAGGTTGGGTGCGACCGACCAACCTGAGGATCATAATCTCCTTGAAAACTATATTGCACTTAAATTTTCTGCACTGGATTGCCAATTCAGTAGCCCCCGGGACACTGGTCGGGTGGCAACACCAGATCAGGGGATCGATACGCCCCTTTAATATTAGTAAATGATAAGCCCGAAGCCCAGTAGCCCCTGAGCCTTAATGCGGGCATGGGTGGCCGAATTAAGGATCAATATCTAGAGGAAAATCAAAAATTTTGTGTAATGATTCTATTTATCCAAGTACTTTACATCATTAATGCTCGGATCCGCATTGTACAAAACTTTGTTGACCGACCATCGGCTTCCACCTCCTCGGCCAGTAGACGAGGACTGTTTGTCCTACTTTATAAAACCTTTATGAGGGCAAAGATTTACGACAAACAAGGCAATCTGGCCATACGGTCTTATAAAAAAGGTATGCAGAGAGATATGTTATATTACTTGTTTAACATAAGAAATGTCTTCCAAAGGAACTAGTCCCGCTATCGGTTCCTTTCTTTGGGTTGTTATGCTAAGCATGATCATGAAACCTTAGCTCTAATGTAAGAGCAAAATATCGAGGATTTAGTTTGGGAGGCCAGTTACTAGCCCCCGATAGTGTTCGGCGACAGTCGAGGTCAAGCCGTAAACACTTTGGCCAATGTTATGAATGGCCCGTCATTTAACATAGTCATTGGATCGTTGACCAATTTATGCTTATTGTGACAGTCAGTTTTCGGCTTTCTCCACTGAGGTGCATAACCATGTGAGCTGGAAGCACAATCGCAGTGGTTCTCCCTTTGCACACCTAGCCGAACAAAGCGGAACGTAGGAGGCAAGCGCAGGAGCCGGGCAACCCAACTATTGACTGAAGACACAATTCGAAACCGATGCATATATAGAAATATCCGAGAATGTTTTTGCCGAATTTGTAAAGGTGTCCGGCGTTGCACTGCGAGACTTGTGCTGAAAACACACAAATAGTTTGAAAGTGCCATAAGCTTGGAAAACCAAAAAACGTCAGTAAAACTTGATGTCCGAACAAGATCAAGTGTCTGGTGCCAATCCAAAAATTGGAAAAAAAATTGTGCTTCTCTCCTGCTTTAACATGACACATCCGATCTCAAGACTTCACGCGGGTCAGCCTACGGCTTCAAGCTCCTTATTGCAAAGGCGGAGTACTTCTCCGAGGTCAGTTTAGCAAACTAAACTCAAGCGGCTTTCAGAGAGGAGATAGGCTATTCGACTATTGACCATAAAGTCAAGTCGAAAAAGGAGCGGTAGTAAAAGACTTTGCAACGACCAAGAAGAAAACACATTTACTATAAAACAGCTCATATAAATTTTAAGAACCCCCAAGTGACTTGGGTAAAAGAATTTTATGTATAACGATTGTATGTACCAAAGTACTTATATCATATCTGTGTTCACCCGAACTTTAAATGCGTCTTAACCGACCGTCGGCTTCTCCCTCTTCGGCCAAGGGCCGAAAAGTGTCATGTACTCCACCTGTCGAGAGTATCGACGGTGTTTCCGATGACTAGGCAATCAGGCCATAAGGCCGTAAAAGACAAAGCGCGCTCAGGGAACTTATACTATATTACTGACGAAGTGTAAGAAGCATCTTCGAAGAAAATATTACCCCCACCGATACCTATCTTCGATGCTCATTATTACTATGAGACTTGTGCAATAGATTTTTTGTACTCATGAGTTCTGTTGTGTGCCGACCATGATTGAAAACAATAAGAGCACTAGCTTTCGGCTTCACCTAGTCTGAGGTACTAACTCGGATGACCCAGTAGTAACAATCGCAGAGGTGCTCCCTTTACTCCCTAGCCGAACAATCGGGAATGTAGGGGTAAGCACAGGAGCCAGGCAACCCAGCTTGCGAATTTCTTAGGTCAATATGGTTGTAGGATTGGAAGTATGTCTAGAGGGGGGGTGATTAGACTACTTGACCAAATAAAAACTTAACCTTTTCCCAATTTTAGTTCATGGCAGATTTTACCTGTCTTAGGGCAAGTCAAGCAATCATCACACAATTCAAGCAAGCATGCAAAGAGTATATTGGCAGCGGAAAGTAAAGCATGCAACTTGCAAGAATATAAAGGGAAGGGTTTGGGGAATTCAAACGCTATTGGAGACACAGATTTTTTTCCCATGGTTCGGATAGGTGGTGCTATCCTACATCCACGTTGATGGAGACTTCAACCCACGAAGGGTAACGGTTGCGCGAGTCCACGGAGGGCTCCACCCACGAAGAGTCCACGAAGAAGCAACCTTGTCTATCCCACCATGGCCATCGCCCACGAAGGACTTGCCTCACTAGCGGTAGATCTTCACGAAGTAGGCGATCTCCTTGCCCTTACAAACTCCTTGGTTCAACTCATTCTTGTCGGAGGCTCCCAAGTGACAACTAGCCAATCTAGGAGACACCACTCTCCAAGAAGTAAAAAATGGTGTCTTGATGATGAACTCCTTGCTCTTGTGCTTCAAATGATAGTCTCCCCAACACTCAACTCTCTCTCATAGGATTTGGATCTGGTGGAAAGAAGATTTGAGTGGAAAGCAACTTGGGGAAGGCTAGAGATCAAGATTCATATGGTTGGAGTGGAATATCTTGGTCTCAACACATGAGTAGGTGGTTCTCTCTCAGAACATATGAGTTGGAACGGTGTGTGTGTTCTGATGGCTCTCTCCACGAGTGAAGAGGAGGTGGAGGGGTATTTATAGCCTCCACACAAAATCCAACCGTTACAGACAATTTACCAATCTCGGTGGGTCTGAATCAGAAAACTCGGTCGGACCGAAATAGTAAACCTAGTGACCGTTAGGAAATTCGGTGGGACTGACATGCAACTCGGTAGGACCAATTCGGTTAGGGTTTGGGCATAACGTAATCTCGGTGAGACTGATTGCACAAACTCGGTGAGACCAAGTTTGGCAATAAGCTAACCAGAGAGTTGGTCAGGCAAACTCGGTGGGACCGACTCGCTCTTTCGGTGAGACCGAAAAGTTACAAGAAGGAAACATAGAGTTTACATTGCAATCTCGGTGGGACCAATTCGCTCTTTCGGTGAAACCGAAAAGTTACGAAAGGGAAATAGAGAGTTTGCAATCCCATCTCGGTGAGACGGAGATCCTTATCGGTACGACCGAATTGCTAGGGTTTGGCAGTGGCAAATGACAAGTGAAACTCGGTGGCGCCGGATTGAAAGAATCGGTATGACCGAGTTTTGCTTAGGGTTTAGGTCATTTGTGGATATGGGAAAGTAGCTGAGGATTTTGGAGCATATCATTAAGCACATAAAGCAAGAGGCTCATTAAGCAACACCTCATCCCTCCTTGATAGTATTGGCTTTTCCTAAAGACTCAATGTGATCTTGGATCACTAAAATATAAAATGAAGAGTCTTGAACTTTTGAGCTTGAGCCAATTCTTTGTCCTTAGCATTTTGAGGGTTCCACTTTCACATCCATGCCATGCCAATCATTGAGCTTTCCTGAAATAATCATCTTGAAATAGCATTAGCTCAATGAGCTATATGTTGTTATGAATTACCAAAACCACCTAGGGATAGTTGCACTTTCAATCTCCCCCTTTTTGGTAATTGATGACAGCATATAGATCAAAGCTTTGACAAATGATAATAAGCTTGAAATATATCATTGCTTTGAGAAGTATGTGACAAATAAGAGCTCCCCCTAAATTTGTGCATATTTAGAATTTGCTTTGGACTGCAAATGCACAAGGAGTTAGAGTCATGGGTTACTCTTCCATGTCACATACATCTTGGTGGAGCGCTCAAAAATGATAAGATTGAAATACATGCACTCATCACCAAGAATAGTGAGTGATCACATAAGATAGATATAATAATAATAGCATTAAGCAAACATTAAGTGTAGCTTATGATCAAACACATGATCATCGATGTCTCACACAGATAAGGGCATAGTATCTCACACACAAGCAAATAAAGTTCGAAAAACCACCAAATAAAACAATAGAGAATAAAAGCAACACTTTCTCTCGAAGCCTATGATCTATTCATTTTCTCCCCCTTTGGCAACAAGTTACCAAAAAGTTCCTAGAAAATGCATAGTGCTAAGTCGACGCTCAGGCTTGATCTTCAGGTGGTGGTGGAGTTCGGAGCACTCCAAGGACGAAGCCTTCGGTAGACGTGGTCGAAGTTGAGGCTGAAGTGGATGCTGGAGCTGGTGGAACTGAGGCTGTGGCTGGCGTAGACGTTGTAGCTCTAGTGTCAACAACTGGCATTGTAGACGACCTCGGACCTCATGGCACCCTGGCAAAAGCATCAGTTGTAGTCCTGCCTCTCCTCTCTTTCATGTCATCCTGGAGCTGCTCCACGGCAGTCTGTATCTCTATCACCTTGATGTCCAAGTCATAGAACCTCTGTTCCATGTTCCTCTTGAAGCTTGCCTGGTTCTGAGTCAGGGTGGCAAGCCCTTGCTCAATCCGCAGGGTGGACGCAATCAGGTAACCAAGCTGCTCTTGTTTGGTTTTCAGGAAGTAATCAGATGCCTCCTCTTGAGTAGGCATCCTGGCAGCTTTCTCCTTCTTCGCCTTCTCCTTCTTAGCTTGTGCATGGGCAGATGATGGCTCATTATCAGTCATGACCACTTGGTTATCTTCAAAATCTGGACGGATGGGCAGGTGTTCCTTATCCAAGAGGTATATGCCTGTGCCCATCTTGGAGTTGATGAGCTCCTGAATCTGTGGGGCATATCCACAGCTCCTCTTCTGATCTGCTGCAGTCCTTTTGATTGTTTCCACTATGAGACTCATGACTTTGAATTTTTGAGGCATGTCAAAGACATGAAGCAAATTGATCGCGTGACCTCTGATCATCTTGTGATCTCCAGACTTGGGCAATAGGGTGTGCCTTAGAATCCAGTTGATAGTGGGCAGTCCTGACAGAAGATAGTGCACTGAACCAAATTTGAAAGTGTCAAGTGCTTCATTCGGAATCTCCTTGTACATGTTGGACATAGAGTTGTGGTCCATCTTCTTCTTGGCATAAATGTCCAAGTCATCATCCTGCTCCTCTGGGGCATTGATCAACTTCGCCCATTCCTCAACAGTTGATTGGTACCTTGTACCCTCTGACATCCAAGTGATCCTGCCATCCGGGTAGAAGTGTGCTGTGGAGTAGAATTGCATGATTAGCTCCTCGTTCCACTTTGTGAGCTTCTACCCAACAAAGTCTGCAACTCCACACGCACTAAAGCTGTCATACACTCCAGCATAGTGTTCCTCATTTTCCTTCATGTAGGTCCAGTCGACCCATCTCATGTCACATACTATTGGCTTCTTGTCAAGCAAAATTGTCTCATAGAAATCCTGCTGCTCCTTGGTGTGAAATCTGTAGTCCACTGCAGTCCTTCTCCTAGAAGCATACGGATCTGCTTCTCTCCACTTCCTCAGCCCTGAGTCTCTCCCGAGCTTCATATCCTCAGCCACAGGATGAGCATGGTTGTGGTCTGTGATCTTGGGCTTGAGCTTTCTAAGGACATTCTCTTCCTCTTCCTCTGCAGCTTCAGGCACTCGGGCCTTGTTCTTTTCAATGGCCGGGATGCTTCTTGTGTTTCTCTTTGGCTTTGGCTTTGGAGCTGATTTGGCCTTGGAAGCAGCTCCCCCTGATTTTATGGCATCACCCATTAGCTTGGGTGCCTTGGGTGCTGGTGCAGCAACCTCTTCTTCTTCCTCCTCATCTACCATGATGGAGGCCTTGCCAAGCACTCTGGCTACAGTCTTCTTGACCCTTTCCTTCGTCTTTTTGCCTTCAGCAGCAACTGGCTCTGTGGGTGCAGGCTTCTCAGTTGAAGCTCTAACCTTAGACATGGGCTGCCTGCCTGCTGGCCTTTTGAACTTCAACCCTGGCTTTGTAATTGCTGCTGGCTCAGCTCTCTTGGAGGTGGCTTCCTCCTCTGCCACATAATTCTCATCTTCAGAATCTGAGGTTCTCTTCTTTCTCTGACGTGTGGCAGCTTTAGGCAGATTGCTGGGAGTGCTCCTGCTGCCATCATCCGAGGAACTTGAGGGGCTAGTGCCCTCACTCAACTGCACTTGCTGCTCTGACAAGTTCTGGCTGTCACTCTGGTCTGACATGATGCAAGCTCTGATTGCTGACCCTGTGAATAGATTATAGATGATATAGAGTGGATGAGCATCACAAAATGCAGAGATTTTTGCAAAAGAATAATTCAAAAACTTAGTTTTAGTTTCCCACTGAAATCATCTCGGATCTACCGATTTTCAAACTCGGTGACACCGAAGCAGTTTTGGCACCAGAAGTAGTAAACTCGGTCAGACCGAGTCACAGTTCGGTGGCACCGAGACTGCTAGGGTTTCACAGAGTTCCAAAATCGGTCACACCGATAAGTAATTCTCGGTCAGACCGAGTTTTACTTGTGCAATGGCATAAGCCAAATCGGTGGGACCGAGTTTTTCAACTCGATGGGTCCGAGATGGTTTCGGCGGAAACCTAACCCTAAAATTTTCAAATTAAACCTAATCTACGAGTTCATTGACTGGATAGGAGTTTATCAAACGTGGCAAGAATCATGATGATCACAATGTGCTAGGAATCGGATTGGAGAATAGCACAAAGATCGAGTCCATACCCTAGTTCGGAGGAGACTCGCTACGGCAGCAACGGCGGGGCAGAATTCCGTTGATGGCGACGGAGACCAGCGACTGGAGGCTGCTGGCGGCGAGGACGACGATCCGGAGACCCAGGAGGCAGAGCGAGCTATGCGCGGGCGAAGAGGTTTCGGAGAAATTTCCAAAATTTTGCCTCTCACTATATATAGCCCGACCCTGTCGGTGTGACCAAGTGGAACAACTCGGTGGCACCGAGATGCAAAACTGTATACAGTTATTGCAACTCGATGTGACCGAGTGGTTCAAATCGGTTGCACCGAGATCGAAAACCTAGATCAACTTAATGATCTCGGTAGGACCGAAATGGTATCGGTCAGACCGAGAATCACAAAGAGGTTTTGGAAGTTTAAGTCTATGACGAATCGGGGACTCCGAGCGCTCCTCACACAGAGTGGTTCGAATCTGACTTGATCAAGTTTTGTGATGCAGCATGAATAGAGTTTGAGACGAAAAAAGCATAGATAGCTAGAGGAGGTTCTTAGGCATTCTTGTCCATCCACTTGGCAAAAGAAGATAAAGCCAAACAATCAAAACAATAAGTGGATGTCCTCGAATGAGTAAAATATGCAACCAACATGCTCACACAATAAGATGGCAAATGAAATATGTGGCAAAGCATGCACAATCAATTCTAGCATCTATCAAGCAATTTGCGATGACTAGGTCATCTATATATGAGTATATTGACTTAGGAGTCAAGTGAGAACACTTGATCGTAGGTCATACTCATCGTTTAAGCTCAAGTGGGGTTACCACTTTTACATAAAGCATTGTTGTATTCACATCTTTAGAGTTGCTTTAGCTCAAGTCTTAGAGTAAAGCTCCCCCTAGATGTGATATCCCCCCTAAGAGGGATGAACTAACCTTGGGTTTTGTCGATGATGACTTCATGTAGATGTTGAAGATGTGGATGCTCAACGTTGATGTAGATCACTTGGAGCTATCCATTTGAGTGAATTGCACTTTCAATACCTACATGGGTTAGTCCCACAAGGAACAAACAAGGATATCCATAGACATAGAGTGATGCATACACAAGATGATGTCTATGAAAACTTTTGGTTACCTTGTCCCTTGTCTTCCCAACAAGAGGGTTTGTGACTCCTTGAACTAGTGCATGATGTGGAAGTTGATTGCACTTGTTCTTGCCAAAATGATGAGAGTGAAATATGTTGGCGGAGTCACCCTCAAGAACTCTCTAGTTCTTTTTCTTTTGGATCCACATCATCTTGATGGGAATCCTTGGAGTTGTAGTCGTACTTGATGAAGTGGAACTTGACGTGGTCTTGGGAATCCACTTGATTAAGGTCTTAGGAGCTTCTTCAAATGCATCAATCTCCTCTTGAAGCTTGTCCTTGCCTTTTTGCTTGTAGTCTTGTGGTGGAAGATCATCTTGAGCTTGTATCCCCTTGAAAGAGGTGTCATACTTCTCTTGTTGAGGAACAAACTTTGTCTTGGGGTATTGATCTTCTTCCCATTCAACTCCATCGGCATTGAACTTTCGTTCAAAACCAACACCTCGATTCTTCCGGTGCATTCCTTGCTTGCGCACAATTTCCTCGAATTGCTTACTCCCGGCAAGGCTTTTGTACACTCCTTTCTCTATAATCCCCTTCAATAAGCTATTTTCTTGCTCAAGTGTAACTTGGCTAAGAGAATCATTAGTGGAATCAAGAGAACTGCTAGAAGCAACAATATTGGATTTAGCATGATCATTGTTACTACTAGAGGAAGAATCTTTCTTGTTCTTGTTACTAGACTTGACTTGAGGCATGTAAGTGGATAATAGTAAACGCTTGGCAATCTAAGAAGAACTTTTCTTGCGGAGATCATCATTGATTGCTTTTAAGAACTCAAATTTCTCATGAGCTCTTAAAAGTTCTTGATGATCTTTGGAGATAGTTTCATGAGCTAACTTAAGAGTGTTTAGTTCTTTAGTTAGAGCCTCAATCTTCTCCTTGTCATTGTCATTCGTTTTAGCATGATTAATTGATGTTTCATCATAGTACTCATCACTAGAGTTGTCAACAAGCAAGTCATCATCACCTAACAAGTCATATTCATCACTATTAAAATCAACATACTCGGGGTGTGTTACCTTAGGACCTTTGGCCATGAAGCATCTTCCAATTCCTTCATTTGGTGAGTCAAATATGTCGTAGGAGTTGGTTGACACAAGTGCTAGACCGGCAATACCTTCATCTTGAGTATCTTCGGAGTCGGAGTGATAACTTCTCTCGGAGTGGCTCTCGGAGTCGGAGCCGGATACCCATTCACCAACATGAGCTTGATGTCTTCGTTTTGTGTAGCTCCTTGATGATTTTTCATTCCTTTCCGAATCCTTGCTTCTCCGTGAGTATCTTCGTTCATAACAATCATCTCTACTCCTTCTCTCTCTTGGTGATGATTCTTTGCTTCTTCTTTTTGGAGAATCTTCTCTTCTCTTGTAGGGAGCCGTACACTCATTGGAATAGTGTCCGGGTCTTCCACAATTATAGCAGTTTCGCTCTTGACTAGAAGATCATTTGTCATTGTAGGACCTTGACTTGAAGCTTCTATCTTTGCTTCTACTCTTGTAGAACTTGTTGAAGTTCTTCACCATTAAGCTCAATTCTTCATTGAAGTTTTGTTTCTCACTTGATGATGTGGGGACTTCACATGAGGCTTTGTAGGCACCACTTGATTTGTTGTGAAGTTCCTCTTTATCCTTGAGTGACATCTCATGATCAACAATCCTTCCAATCACTTGCATCGGTTTGAGATCTTTGTAATTGGGCATCATTTGGATCAACGTGCACACGGTATCATATTTTCCATCCAAGGCTCTTAGGATCTTCTTGATGATGAATCTATCGGTCATCTCTTCACTTCCTAAGCTGGCAATCTCATTTGTGATGAGAGCAAGCCTAGAGTACATTTCAGCGACACATTCACCATCCTTCATCTTGAACTTGTCAAGTTGACTTTGAAGCACATCCAACTTGGATTCCTTGACGGAGTCGGTACCTTCGTGCATATCAATCAAAGTGTCCCAAATTTCCTTTGCATTCTCAAGACGGCTGATTTTGTTGAATTTCTTCGGGGCATAATCCGTTGAAGAGAATATCACAAGCTTGAGCATTGTATTGCAACATCTTCAACTCATCCGCGGTAGCTTCATGGTTTGGTTCCCTCCCATCAAAGAACTCACCTTGCAAACCAACACAAACAATAGCCCATACGGCGGGGTTATTTCCAAGACTATGCATTTTCATTTTATGCTTCCAACTAGCAAAAATTAGTACCATCAAAGTAAGGACCTCTATGGTGATAATTTCCCTCGCTAGACGCCATACTCTCCTAGGTTGTGAAACCAAGGCTATGACCACCAAAAGCTATGGAGATCAAGGCAAATGGAGATCAAAGCTCTGATACCACTTGTAGGATCGGAAGTAGGTCTAGAGGGGGGTGATTAGACTACTTGACCAAATAAAAATTTAACCTTTTCCCAATTTTAGTTCATGGCAGATTTTACCTATCTTAGGGCAAGTCAAGCAATCATCACATAATTCAAGGAAGCATGCAAAGAGTATATTGGCATCAGAAAGTAAAGCATGCAACTTGCAAGAATATAAAGGGAAGGGTTTGGAGAATTCAAACGCTATTGCAGACACGGATGTTTTTCCCGTGGTTCGGATAGGTGGTGCTATCCTACATCCACGTTGATGGAGACTTCAACCCACGAAGGGTAACGGTTGCGCGAGACCACGGAGGGCTCCACCCACGAAGGGTCCACGAAGAAGCAACCTTGTCTATCCCACCATGGCCATCGCCCACGAAGGACTTGCCTCACTAGCGGTAGATCTTCACGAAGTAGGCGATCTCCTTGCCCTTACAAACTCCTTGGTTCAACTCCACAATCTTGTCGGAGGCTCCCAAGTGACACCTAGCCAATCTAGGAGACACCACTCTCCAAGAAGTAACAAATGGTGTGTTGATGATGAACTCCTTGCTCTTGTGCTTCAAATGATAGTCTCCCCAACACTCAACTCTCTCTCATAGGATTTGGATCTGGTGGAAAGAAGATTTGAGTGGAAAGCAACTTGGGGAAAGCTAGAGATCAAGATTCATATGGTTGGAGTGGAATATCTTGGTCTCAACACATGAGTAGGTGGTTCTCTCTCAGAACATATGAGTTGGAATGGTGTGTGTGTTCTGATGGCTCTCTCCACGAGTGAAGAGGAGATGGCGGGGTATTTATAGCCTCCACACAAAATCCAACCGTTACACACAATTTACCAATCTCGGTGGGACCGAATCAGAAAACTCGGTCGGACCGAAATAGTAAACCAAGTGACCGTTAGGAATTTCGGTGGGACTGACATGCAACTCGGTAGGACCGATTCGGTTAGGGTTTGGGCATAATGTAATCTCGGTGAGACCGATTGCACAAACTCGGTGAGGCCGAGTTTGGCAATAAGCTAACTAGAGAGTTGGTCAGGCAAACTCGGTGGGACCGACTCGCTCTTTCGGTGAGACCGAAAAGTTACAAGAAGGAAACATAGAGTTTACATTGCAATCTCGGTGGGACCGATTCGCTCTTTTGGTGAGACCGAAAAGTTACGAAAGGGAAACAGAGAGTTTGCAATCCCATCTCGGTGAGACCGAGATCCTTATCGGTAGGACCGAATTGCTAGGGTTTGGCAGTGGCAAATGACAAGTGAAACTCGGTGGCGCCGGATTGAAAGAATCGGTATGACCGAGTTTGGCTTAGGGTTTAGGTCATTTGTGGATATGGGAAAGTAGCTGAGGATTTTGGAGCATATCATTAAGCACATAAAGCAAGAGGCTCATTAAGCAACACCTCATCCCTCCTTGATAGTATTGGCTTTTCCTAAAGACTCAATGTGATCTTGGATCACTAAAATATAAAATGAAGAGTCTTGAACTTTTGAGCTTGAGCCAATTCTTTGTCCTTAGCATTTTGAGGGTTCCACTTTCACATCCATGCCATGCCAATCATTGAGCTTTCCTGAAATGATCATCTTGAAATAGCATTAGCTCAATGAGCTATATGTTGTTATGAATTACCAAAACCACCTAGGGATAGTTGCACTTTCAATCTCCCCCTTTTTGGTAATTGATGACAACATATAGATCAAATCTTCGACAAATGATAATAAGCATGAAATATATCGTCGCTTTGAGAAGTATGTGACAAATAAAAGCTCCCCCTAAATTTGTGCATATTTAGAATTTGCTTTGGACTGCAAATGCACAAGGAGTTAGAGTCATGGGTTACTCTTCCATGTCACATACATCTTGGTGGAGCGCTCAAAAATGATAAGATTGAAATACATGCACTCATCGCCAAGAATAGTGAGGGATCACATAAGATAGATATAATAATAATAGCATTAAGCAAACATTAAGTGTAGCTTATGATCAAAAACATGATCATCGATGTCTCACGCAGATAAGGGCATAGTATCTCACACACAATCAAATAAAGTTCGAAAAACCACCAAATAAAACAATAGAGAATAAAAGCAACACTTTCTCTCGAAGCCTATGATCTATACATTTTCTCCCCCTTTGGCAACAAGTTACCAAAAAGTTCCTAGAAAATGCATAGTGCTAAGTCGACGCTCAGGCTTGATCTTCAGGTGGTGGTGGAGTCCGGAGCACTCCAAGGCCTTTAGTCCCAGTTCATAAGGGGCCTTTAGTCCCGGTTCTGGAACCGGGACTAAAGGGTCGGTACTAAAGCCTCCCCCTTTAGTCCCGGTTCTAACTGGAACCGGGACTAAAGGCCCTCCATGTGGCCGCTGCCTGGAGGTCCACCTTTAGTCCCGGTTGGTAACACCAACCGGTACTAAAGGAAATTTTATGTTTTTTTTGAAAAAAAAAATTTGAATTTTTTTTTTGAATTTCAAATTTCTGAATTATTTTAACCTCTAATCACCCCTCATCACTGCTCAATTTAACCTTTAATCTCTAATCACCCCTCATCATTCCAAATCATCTAACTTCTCGAACAGTCACCCATCCTCTCACTACTCCAGCTTGAGCACGCTTAACTTCCGGGTTCTATTCTCCCTCGTTTCCAAGTCTGCACTTCTTGTTTTCCTGACAATAGTAAGATGTCAATCCTATTAACCCTCAGGAATTTAGCTTGAGCATGAAGTCACACATTTCACTGTTTGAGTTTGAAACTATTGTTCTAAAAATCAATAATTATTTAATAACACTAATATTTCTTGAATAAGTAGTTTGACCACAATTTGACCACAGTTGACCAAAATTCAGAAAAACTGAAATAATTATTTAGTAACATTAGTATTCTTGAATAATTATTTAGTAACACTAATACTTCTTGAATAAGTAGTTTGACCATAGTTTGACCAGATTTAACAAAAATTCAAAAAAACCTGAAATTTGAGCATAACTCTTTTTCCTTTTAGAATTTAAGGATTCTAAAAATTTGCAAACAGGCCATAGGCGGTCCCCATCGAATGCGGATTTTCGTTCCGAACATTTTTATATATTATACTATTTTTTCCGACATCGCATGCAAAAGTTATAGCCGTTTTACATTTTCCCTACATTTTTTGCAAAACATGTCCAAATTTATGTTTTTAAATTTTCCTAACTAGTAGATGTAGTAATATAACTACCTCTCGAAGGATTTTATTTTTTTGAAGTTTTTATCATTTTCTTTTGATTCTTTCAAAACAAAAAAGGCGATCCACCCGGGGTGTAGAGTTTGAAAATGGGACCTTTAGTCCCGGTTTAAGACACAAACCGGGACTAAAGGGCATCGCACCCTTTAGTCCCGGTTCGTGTCTCAAACCGGGACTAAAGGTCTAATCTTTAGTCCCGATTTGAGACACAAACCGGGACTAAAGGGCATCGCACCCTTTAGTCTCGGTTCGTGTCTCAAACCGGGACTAAAGGGCTCAGGTGAACCGGGACTAAAGCCTTAGCCGCACGAACCGGGACCAATGCTCACATTAGTCCCGGTTCGTGACTGAACCGGGACTAATGTGAATATTGCCCCGTGACCAAAGCCCTGTTTTCTACTAGTGTAATATCACCTCGTTTATTTGTTGTAGCATTCCGAAGAAAAGCGACTCCCAAAATCGGGGATCGATCCGCACACCCATTTCCTGATGGGCGATAAAGCAATGGCCTAGTGATGCTGGCAAAGTTTGGCTTGCCGAGGTGAAGCCCTCGGTCCAGCTAACATGACAAAAATGGTCTGCTGGTGACGCCGAAGTCACCGGAGTATGTTGATGAAGAAATAGCCAAGTCCCCGGTCTAGCCGAGGTGACGGAGCAGGTCGGTGAGGAGTAGTTGTAGCTGCCATGTCAGTCGAGGTGTTGAATTAGTTTGGCGTGATGGACATTGGCTCGAAGAAGCAATAGTGCGGCCATGCCAACCCAGGTCGTAACTTGTGACGCGACCAATGCTGGTATGATGAAGTGACCATGCGGTGATGCCGGTGTGCCTGCTTCGTGTAATCCGTGGGGTGGCGATGTTTGTGATGATTTATTCTTGGCAATTCCGAACTCTTATTCGGCTTGCCGAGGTGAGGATCCAAAGAAGTTGAGCTCGGCTTAAAAAGCAACGAGATGTCTAGCGCAGGTCGGCAGACGTGGAGCTATATTGCCGGACTGGTTTGACACCAGCGTGATGGCGAAGATTACCTCGGAGGAGGATTAAAATTTTACGGGCGCATGTTAAAAACAACGCACAATACCTTAGAAGAAAATTCCTTTTAAAAAGGTTGTCAAATATCACGTTCATAAAGAAACATGAATTCGGGTCGGATCTGTGTTCACGCAAGAAACAGATCTGAAAAGTGATGCACTAATCGGAAGGTTCCCGGAGTTTGGACAGTCGGATCGAGCTGAAATTTTGAGGGGTGCTAGATATGGGAATTCCGCAGCCGGTGAATGGTTGGATCTTCCAAAGGACTTCCGAGCTGGGCTCTGGAGACCATGCCCTAAACTTATCCAAATTCCCGTTTGGATTTGACACGGCTCCGGTATATCGTAGATTGTCAGAAATTCCTCTGTCGGAACTCGAAGGAATTTTCCAGGGTTGTTTTAGACTCGATTCCGCACAATTACACTCGAGGAGGCAGTGGCGGCGGATACGCGTTCGCTGTCCAGAAAAACAGCACGGTCGCCCGAGGGCAATGTTGACGTTGAGCCCTCGGGCTCCATGGACGATTCCTCCATGATCTTGATAGAGATCGGGGTTGGTGTTGATGAAGGCCCTCGTCCGAACATGATAATCGGAGGCAGGGCATAGTCCTCGGTCAAGCCAAGGTGACCAGTCGAGCCGGTGACGAAGATGTCGACGTCGCAGTTAATCTGCAGACGAATCATTGATCCTTTTGACAATCACACAGTGGGACTCTCAATGAAAGCACCAATGTCAGTGTCAAAACCGGCGGATCTCGGGTAGGGGGTCCCGAACTATGCGTCTAAGGCAGATGGTTACAGGAGGCGGGGGACACGATGTTTATCCAGGTTTGTGCCCTCTCGATGGACGTAATACCCTACTTCCTGCTTGATTGATCTTGATAATATGAGTAGTACAAGATTTGATCTACCACGAGATCGTAGAGGCTAAACCCTAGAAGCTAGCCTATGGTATATAATTGTTTGTATATCTATCGATTAGCCTAGCCCTAGTTTGTATAATGCACCAGAGGCCTAGGATAACAAGAGTCCTAGCCGAATACGCCGGTGGGGGAGGAGTCCTTGTCTTGACCACCAAGTCTTGTGGAATCTTCCTTGTATGCGGCATCTGTCTGAACTGGCCCATGAGTATACGGCCATGGGGGTCCTCAGCCCAATCTAACTGACCGGGAGACGGCATGGTGAGTACCCCCTAGTCAAGGACACCGTTAGCCCCTGATGCCCATCTTCTGGTATAAGGTGTCTTTCGCCCTGGAAAAAATAAGAAGGAAGCTTTCGGGACGAAGCGCCATCGTCTTGAGGAGGAACCTTGGCAGAACAAATCTGGGGCTCCGGCGGAGCTGTTCTGTCGAGGAAACATCCCTTTGGGAGGGGGAAATCATCACCATTGTCATCACCGTCGATCCTCTCATCGGAGGGGGTCAATCCCCATCAACATCTTCACCAGCACCATCTCCTCTCAAACCCTAGTTCATCTCTTGTATCCGATCTTTGTCTCAAAACCTCAGATTGGTACCTATGGGTTGCTAGTAGTGTTGATTACTCCTTGTAGTTGATGCTAGTTGGTTTATTCGGTGGAAGATTATATGTTAAGATCCTTTATGCATATTAATACCCCTCTGATTATGAACATGAATATGATTGGTGAGTAGTTACGTTTGCTCCTGAGGACATGGGATAAGTCTTGTTATAAGTAGTCATGTGAATTTGGTATTCGTTCGATATTTTGATGAGATGTATATTGTCTTTCCTCTAGTGGTGTTATGTGAATGTCGACTAAATGACACTTCACCATTGCTTGGGCCTAGGGGAAGGCATTGGGAAGTAATAAGTAGATGATGGGTTGCTAGAGTGACATAAGCTTAAACCCTAGTTTATGTGTTGCTTCGTAAGGGGCGGATTTGGATCCATATGTTTCATGCTATGGTTAGGTTTACCTTAATTCCTCTTTCATAGTTGCGGATGCTTGTGAGGGGGGTTAATCATAAGTGGGATGCTTGTCCAAGGAAGGGCAGTACCCAAGCACCGGTCCACACACATATCAAATTATCAAAGTAACGAACGTGAATCATATGAGCATGATGAAAACTAGCTTGACGATAATTCCCATGTGTCCTCGGGAGCGCTTTCCTTTATATAAGAGTTTGTCCAGACTTGTCCTTTGCTACAAAAAGGATTGGGCCACCTTGCTGGACCTTGTTTAATTTTGTTACTTGTTACCCATTACGAATTCCTTATCACAAAACTATTTATTACCGATAATTTCAGTGTTTGCAGAGAATACCTTACTGAAAACTGCTTGTCATTTCCTTCTGCTCCTCGTTGGGTTCGACACTCTTACTTATCAAAAGGACAATGGTAGATCCCCTATACTTGTGGGTCATCATGGGGTATTCTATCAGGCGAGCCTTGACGGTTCGGAAGTGGCCATTATCAGTGACCACCCTCGCCTTTACCCATTCTGCATCGTGAGTATCCAGAGGCTTCCTAAGAAGAGATCCGCATTTGTATCCTTCCCTGTTGTACTAATCCGGATTTCATCAGGATCGGCGTTCCAAGGACTGTAACTCTTCGAGGGCGTCCCCCGCGCAAGGCCGTCGTTCAAAATGAAAAGGAGCCGGGAGTCCCGCAGAGGCTTCACAGTCTTCCAAGAGGTATTTGTACTTAATGCATGCCTAGGCATGAGTCTGGATTGTTTAAGATTCTCCCCTTCTTTATCTTTTAGGAGGAGTACACAGCAAACACTGGGAAAGCGCCCAGTTAGCCAAATGCCCACTAATCCGGTGCCAAACTCGCCAATTAGGACGCGAGCAAATGCCGCGCCCGTTCCACCTCCTCAAGAGGATTTGAATGATGTGTCCGTCACAAATTGCGAAGTGGAGAGCGTGATGAATCACCGTCGCTTGAAGGAAGCCATGCGTACGCCTTGTCCGAGCAAGAATTCACCGCACTAAATTCAACGGATGCCTATATCCGGGCCGCTCGAGACGGCCTTGCCGGAATTATTCAGATGTTCTCCAATAAAATACAAGTGAAATTGGACACAATTTAACATGGTCATATGCCCGCAGCCCCCAAGACTTGAAGCAGTTGGCCCAGATGATTGAAGGATTGTTATATCATTAGGTACTTACGGAGAAGAATAACACATTGTCCAAGCGGCTTGAAGGGTGTCGGACCATGCTAACTATTGTCATCGCCGAACTGGAGAGTTTGAAGAATTCCAAAAAGGCATCCGATGGTAAGCACAATAGTGTCCAGGAAATACGATTATGTGCCAACAATGATTTTAAAATATGCATTGTTTTGTTTCCAGCGACAGGATCGACAAAGCAGTTGGAGGAAAGGCTAAAGGCTGCTTAGGCGGACAAGGAGCATGCCGAAGGGTAAGAAGCCGCCGGTCAACGTATACTAACACGGACCAGGGATGAAAAGAACAAGCTGCAAGATGCCAACATCAAACAGGCCGAGGAGCTAAAGGACAAATGAGCCCAACTCGTGGATGCCCTAAAGGAGAACAGAAAGCTGAAAGGCGGCATATTCAGTATGCTTTGTAACCTTACTTCCATACAGTCCCCTAATGGGAAGTTTAACAAGTTTATTTCTGTAGGTATGCTGACTGGGCGGCCCGAAGGAGAGATGTTCGGATTTCAAGGCAATCTGCTACAAGAGCTGTCCAAAGTGCATGATCGAGCCCAGAAGGCAATGAGGAACATTGCTAAAGCTTTATATGTCGGGACCCCGATCCCAAGTCACACCGATCTAGCATGTAACACTTCATATCACTTTGCGGCCTCACGCACGGTATCCCCACGGGTGCCACCTTACCTGGCCCGGGACCGTTTGCGCATTTTGGCTCACGTATATGATAGTGTCGCTAGCATCCATATGACAAAGAACCCGGGCCGACAAGGCTAGTCGTGAACCCAAAGCGGCACGGACCTATGGAGACAGGCATACATGAATCGCATCGAACATGTCGGTCATCAACGAGTGATTCCGGGCTGTAGCACTGGGCTAACAGGACTCCGGGGATCCCGGGCTGTAGCAGGCTAGGCAGGGCTCCGGAGATCACCATGTGACATTTCCCCGAAGGGACAGACATAGGGACGAAGTGAAACACATGCCGGCCAGTCAAGTGTCCTGAACAGTAGTACTGGGCTAGCAGGACTCCGGTGAACCGGGCTGTAGCGGACTACTATGGCTCAAGGAACATTAGACTACATTTCCCCATAAGAAAGGCTGCGAAGGATAAACAACTAGATTGTCGGATCCCACACATAGCAATACACGTTACACGTACGCATAACATGCATGTATGTGCGGTACATCATGGCATCACAACATAACTCAAACTCATATAGATAAGGGCCCAGACGAGCCACATAGCATAAATACAAACAGGGGTCACATGACCCATCATTCAGAGCATACAAGCAACAAGCGGAAGCATTACATGTCTGAGTACAGACAACTACAAAAGAAAATGACTAAGAAGCCTGACTAACACGACCCTCCCAAGGGTACAAGATCGTAGCTGGGATACAAGCTACTCGTCGAAGCCACTAGTGTAACCAACTCCAAACATAAATAAGCAAACGTGAGTACAAAGGTACTCAGCAAGTCTTACTTCAGAACTATCTACATATGCATCATTATCAACAAAGGGGGGTGGAGTTTAACAGCAGCAAGCCAGCTTTGACTCAATGGCTAATCTATACTACGGGTAACAGAAACTTCTTTGAGGTGAGAAGACGCACACGAGTCCACAACTTCACCATATCAATACTCCACTATGGATCCGTTCCCGTCTCCCTACGAGAAGGCCATCCATAGCACTCACGCTTATCTTGCGTATTTTAGAGTATCCACTTCAAATTGTCTATGTACTATATAAGTCCTCCAAGTTTCCATATCCGAGGAAAACAGCTATTCGAATAGATAATAATGACCCTGCAGGGGTGTACTTCTTCACACACGCTCTCGCCACTTATAGCCCCGTACACGTCATGTACCTCGGCAACCTTCAAGCGGAAGCCGGGCGAGGGTGTCGGCCACGACCTGACTAACCACACAAGTCTCTTGTCCAGGTTTATCGCCTATTCGGGTTCCATCCGCAAGGAGATCCGGCCGGGGTGTCGCTCACGGCCCCAAACGATGTGTGCAGGGTTCCCAAGCCCACCACCCGGGTGCCACTTGGTACACCGTGCCACAGTGCCTAGTCTGTCCCAAGCCCGTCCCGTCGGACACCACCTGGTAGACAAGTAGCACTACCTACAAACGCCAGAAACTAGTTGCAACTCCTGGACAGAGATCAAGTGGGTTAATAAGCCGAGAGGGGCCGGATAACCGGAACCCAATGTGTGGTAGTAACTGGACTTGGATAACGTACACAGAACTCAGTGCTTACGGATGGTTCCAATGAGACAGCCCACCATGTACTCCTACATGGCCTCTCATCGCTACCTTTACCAAAACGTGTTCACACACTTAGCCTTTACCGGTAGGACATGTTCACCACTCTGATTCATTCCCGATGAATCAGACCTGACACAACTCTAAGCATAGCTGGCATAAAGAAAACAAGTATGGATGAGCAGGCACATCAAGGCTCAAGCAACTCCTACTCATGCTAATGGGTTTCAACTATTTACTGTGGCAATGACAGGTCATGCAGAGGAATGGGTTCAGCTACCGCAGCAGAAAGTAGCAGTTTGAATCGTTGTTGTTCTAATGCAGTAAAAGGAGCAGGAGCGAGAGAGTGGGACTTTATCGGGATGCTCAAGGGGGTTTGCTTGCCTGATAGATCCACGAAGAAGCACTGCTCCTCAGACAGGTACTCGGGACACCTTCCGGAGTACAACCTATAGAGAGGGAACGGTGCCGGCAATCAATAAACAACCATATGCAACAATATGATGCATGAAGATAACATTCAAAAAAATGCTATGATTTGCCCTAATGCATCTAGTATCAATTTGGTTGAAGTCCACATGAACCAAGGGTTCATATGCAAACCCTAATTTAGATATATAACATGCCATTATTACGTTTTCACTTATACAGTAGGTATAAGTTGGTTTTTCATGCATGAAACTGGCATAAATGGATTCCTTGCATTTTTCTGATAATTTTTCATATATAATTTATTTGATTTGGAGTTACGGTTGAATTACTATGAATTTTTGAAGTTTTAACTATTTTCTGAAATTCTCTGAATTATTTAAAATCCAGAAAACAAATACTGCATCAGCATGACGTCACAGAGGCGTCAGCAGGCTGACCAGGTCAAACCTGACGTGTGGGGCCCACACGTCAGTGTCTGTGGTTAATCTTAATCTAAGAATAACCTAATCTGATTTAGTTAATGGGGTTGGGCCCACGCGTCAGTGACCCATCTAGCTAAACAAGGTTTAATTAGTCGTTAATCTAATCCTACTTAGAACTTAACAGGGCCGGGCCCACATGTCATTGACAGAGAGGGAGAGGTCAACGGGGCTGTGGGGGGTCAAAACCACCGGCGGCTTGACGCCGGCGAGCCAGACGCGGCGGAGGGCCTCGGATTTCGCCCTCCGGCGACCATTTGGACGGCGGAGACCACTGGCGAGGAGCCAGCGCTCGTCCGCGTCATCTGGAGCAAGTGGGAGAGGCGGGGATGGCCGGAGCTCGTCGGAGCGGAGCTCGGGGCGGCGGCCGGAGCACGGGCTTCAAGCGGGAGCGGCTGTGGGGCACGGGGAGGCCACCCGAGGGGCTCTGCGGCACCCTCGTGGCACCAGGAGCACGGTGACGTGCTCCGTTGCGGCTGGCTCGGCCCCTGGCCACGGTGGCGCCATGAACGGCGGAGCCGAGCTCTCGGCCAAGGTGGCCGGCAGGGCTAGGGGGGCGCTCGAGCTACGGGGCTATGGGGAGGAGGAAGGGGAGCTCACAGCGAAACCGAAGGCGTCGTCGGTGAGCTCGGGAAGGCGTGGGTTGCCGCGAATTTGACGGCGGCGATCCACGGCGGCCGAGGTGAAGACGATGGCAATGGCGGCGCTCCAGGGCTTCTCGCGTCACGTGGCTCGACAGAGAGGTGGAAGGCGACGTGGCGGAGCTTCTGAGCTGGTCGGAGAAGCGAGGGGGAGGCGGTGGCTACGGAAACGGCGAACGGCGGCGACGGCAGTGCTCGGGCGTGGTGAAGAGAGCGAGACAGAGGAGAGGAGAGAGCTGGGGGGGGGGGGAAGTGAGAGGGGTAAGGGACAGCGCGTGGCGTCGTCCGGGCGTTCCAGGGCGACGAGGAGGCGCCAGGCAGGCAGCTGCGTGCCGGCGCGCACGGCGTCGGGCGCAGCTTCCCCTCTGCCTACTGGCAAGAGGAGGAAGACGCCCATGCCCCTGGTGGGCTGGGCCAGAACAGGGATGGGCCGTGGTGGGGCGCCAGGTAAGTCAGGTAAGTGTTTCCTTACTTCCTATTTTCTTTTTTTCTATTTCTGACATTTGTTTTGCATTTAAAAGAAATGTTAAAACATTTCCATAAATGTTGAAAATAATTGTGGCATCTAGATATAATATTCTAGAGGCCCTCACCAATTCCCAACATTTTTGGAGCTATTAAAAATATTTATATAATTTAAACAGCTCCAATTCAAATATTTAAGCATTGATTCAAAAATCCAAAATGAGAAGGAAAAATGTGCATCACCTCTGGTTGTTGTTCCCAACATTTTCCAAAGGCCATGAACATTTTTGAAAAGCATTTTGGGTTCATTGAAATTCCACTTTTAATTTGAACCTATTTGAATTGCTTTGGTGCTAGGGTTTGCAACTTCCCCATTTCAATTTCATTTGAAATATAAACATGATGCACAAAGCAAGCCTAGGACCATACCAGAACTAGGGATGTGACAACTCGCCCCCACTCGAAGAAATCTCGTCCCGAGATTCAGGAGTCGGCGGGAAGAAAGCGGGGTACTCAAGTCGAAGACGATCTTCACGCTCCCAAGTGGCTTCTCTCTCGGAATGATGAGACCACTGAACCTTGAGAAACTTGATGTTATGATGTCGAGTGACACGCTCTGCTTGATCCAGAATGTGAATGGGGTACTCTGGATAAGTGAGGTTATCTTGGAGATCAAGCGTTTCGTGGTCCACTCCGCGGATGGGATCCGAGAAGCAACGCCTGAGTTGAGAGACGTGGAAAACATCATGAACTCAAGAAAGATGTGGGGGTAGTTCCAGCTGGTAGGCAACCTCTCCTCGTTTAGCGAGAGTGTGAAAAGGACCGATGTAACGAGGAGCCAACTTGCCCTTGATACCGAAACGATGGGTGCCCTTCAAAGGGGTAACCCGAAGGTAAGCCTTGTCGCCAACTTCATAAGCCACTTCCTTATGACGACGGTCATACTGGCTCTTTTGACGAGATTGAGCTGTTTTCAAATTCTCACGAATGATGCGAACTTGCTCTTCGGCCTCCTGGATCATATCCGGTCCAAAGAATTGTCTTTCGCCGGTTTCTGACCAGTTCAAAGGTGTTTGACATCTTCGTCCATACAGGATCTCGAAGGGTGCCTTCTCAAGACTGGATTGGTAGCTGTTGTTATAAGCAACTCGGCAAAGGGAAGACATTTCTCCCAATCCATACCGAATGAGATAACGCAAGCTCTAAGCATGTCTTCGAGAATTTGGTTGACCCTTTCCACCTGACCACTTGATTGAGGGTGGAAAGCGGTACTGAAAGAAAGATGGGTGCCCATGGCAGTTTGGAAACTTTCCCAGAAATGAGAGGTGAAAAGACTGCCACGGTCTGAATTGATCTCTAGTGGAACACCATGGAGTGACACTATTCGGGAGATATATAAGTCAGCGAGCTGACTAGCAGTGATACTCTCTCGAACAGGTAGGAAGTGAGCCACTTTGGAAAGACGATCAATGACTACGAAGATAGCATTATTTCCTTTCTTGGTCCTGGGAAAGCCGGTGATGAAGTCCATACCAACTTTGTCCCATTTCCACTCGGGAATAGCTAAAGGTTGAAGGGTGCCAGCAGGTCTTTGATGCTCTGCCTTAACGCGACGACAAACGTCACAGTTGGCAATATACTGAGCGATTTCTCTCTTCATCCTAGTCCACCAGAACCTCTGGCGTAGGTCCTGATACATCTTTGTACTACCGGGATGAATCGTGAGAGGGGATTCATGGGCCTCCTTAAGGATCAGTTGCTGCATCTGTTGACATTTGGGAACCACCAAACGGTTACCAAAGTAAACAACACCTCGTTCATCCATGGAGAAACAACCAGCAACTCCCTTGGAAATATTCTTCTTGATCCGGGAGATTCCCGTATCATGCTTCTGAGCCTCTATGATCTGATCCGTAAGGGTAGGTTTCGCCACCAAGGTAGAAAGGAAACCATGAGGAGCTATGTGAAGGTTAAGCTTACAGAATTCCTCATGGAGGGGCGGTTGACAATGTTGCAGCATGAGGTTGTTGCAATAGGATTTACGACTTAAAGCATCAGCCATGACATTGGCTTTGCCTGGGGTGTAGGTGATTCCTAAGTCGTAATCCGAGATCAACTCCAACCAACGTCTCTGTCTGAGATTCAGATCCGGTTGGGTGAAGATATACTTGAGACTCTGATGGTCGGTGTAGATTTCGCAATGGTTACCAAGAAGGTAATGCCGCCAGGTCTTAAGTGCATAGACTACGGCTGCAAGCTCCAGATCATGTGTAGGATAATTTTCCTCATGTGGATGCAACTGTCGAGATGCATAGGCAATCACATGGCGATCCTGCATAAGAATGCAACCTAGTCCTTGACGCGAAGCATCGCAATAGATAACAAAGTCTTTAGTGAAATCCGGTGGCACGAGTATGGGCGCAGAAGTCAGGCGTCTTTTCAGTTCCTGAAAACTGTGCTCACACTGTGGGGTCCACTCAAACTTTTTATCTTTCTTGAGAAGCTCCGTGAGGGGTTTGGCTACTTTGGAGAAGTTTTCAACGAAGCAGCGACAATAACTGGCTAGACCGAGGAAACTCCTAACTTGCTTAACTGTTTCGGGTGGAGTCCAATCGAGAACGGCTTTGACTCTCTCAGGATTTACAGCAATGCCCTTACCGGAGATCACGTGGCCTAAATAGGTTACTTCTGGCAACCAAAATTCACACTTGGAGAACTTGGCATAAAGGCGATGCTCTCTGAGTTTTTCTAACACAAGCCTAAGATGTTCGGCATGCTCTTCCTCGTTCTTCGAGTAAATAAGAATATCATCGAGATAAACCACGACGAACTTATCTAAGTACTCCATAAAGACCGAGTTCATCAAGCGGGAGAAAGTAGCTGGAGCATTGGTTAGGCCGAAAGACATCACGGTGTACTCGTATTGACCATAACGAGTAACAAAGGCCGTTTTGGGGATGTCCCCGTTTCTGATCTTGATTTGGTGGTAGCCTAACCTCAAATCCATCTTGGAAAAGACTGAGGATCCAGCGAGCTGATCATACATGTCGTTGATCCTGGGGAGCGGATACTTGTTCTTTATCGTGACCAAATTAACGGGACGATAATCTACAACCATCCGGTCCGTACCATCCTTCTTCTTGACGAAGAGAACGGGGCAAGCCCAGGGAGAAGAACTAGGACGGATGAAACCCTTTTGCAAGGATTCATCGAGTTGTTGCTTAAGCTCGGCTAGCTCCAAAGGTGCCATCTTGTATGGTCTTCTAGAGATTGGAACAGTTCCTGGGATAAGTTCTATGACAAACTCTACATCTCTGTCAGGTGGGACACCTGGCAGTTCTTCTGGAAAGACATCCGGGAAGTCACGGACTACCGGAATATCTTCAAGGTCTGGAAGAGGGCTGGCATTAAGAGAATAGAGTTGACGCCTTGCAACTCTAGTGGAGACAGTGACTATTTTGCCAGATGGGTGTGTAAGTTGAACAGATCTGGTGTAACAATCGATCTTGGCATGATGAGCTGTCATCCAGTCCATACCCAAGATGATGTTAATATCTGAGGACTTTAGAGATATCAAAGAGGCAAGGAAAACCAGTCTATCAACAAGGATTTCATTACCATGGCTTACCTTGGAGGTTTGCCATTTGGAACCAGGAGTCTGGATTATTAATGGAGTTGGCATATCACAAAATGACATGTCGTGCATCCGAGCATAACCTTCAGATATGAAGGAGTGGGATGCTCCGGTATCAAACAGAACTGAAGCTGGGTGACAATTGACAAGAAGTGTACCCAGTACGACATCGGGATCATCTTGAACTTCTGAAACGGAGACATGGTGCACACATGCTCGTTCAATGGAGGCTGGCTTGGTACTGATCATCTTGACTGATGGCTTTTCACGGCCAGCAGACCTCTCAGACTGGGGTGGAGCATAACTGGACTGAGGGCAGTCACGTGCATAGTGTCCTGGTTCTCCGCAGGTAAAACAAGTTCCTGAGGTAGGACGTGGACCTACGTTGGCAAGTGGTCCACTAATAGGCCAGAGTGGAGCATGTTGCTGAGTTGGGTGAGGCGCCACATAGGATGGCCTCGGTGCATATCGAGGTGGAAGAGCCGAGTTCGGAATCCAAATCCGTCGCTTCTGGGAGCCAGAGCGGGAGGAAGAACCTAGATCACGGTTGTGCTTACGAGACTCCTCGTAAGTGAGTTGAGCTGTCTCTGCATTAATGGCCTTGTTCACAAGAGCCTGGAAAGTATCACAATGATGCAGGTGGAGATCACGACGCAACTTAGGGTGGAGACCCTTCCGGAACCTAGCCTGCTTCTTAGCGTCCGTGGACACTTCTTCTGTAGCATAGCGGGCGAGGGTTCCAAACTCCCTACTGTAAGCATCAACAGGCAGCTTACCCTGGGTAAAATTACAGAACTCGTCCCTCTTGCGGTCAAAGAGAGCCTGAGGAATGTGGTGCTCACGAAAAGCTTCGGTGAAATCTCTCCAGGTAGGAATCTGACCAGCTGGAAGCATAGCTTCAAAGCTCTGCCACCAAATACTAGCAGGTCCTTCCAAGTGATAAGTAGCATAGGTGACCTTGTCACTTTCAACGACGTTCGCAGAATGCAACTTGTGAGTGATGCTTCGGAGCCAGTCATCCGCATCGAGTGGCTCAATGGAATGATGGAAGGTGGGTGGTTTCAGACCAATGAAGTCGGTGATGGAAACCAACTTCTTACGCTGATGTGCGGTGTTCTGCTCAATCTGTGCCAGCAAGCGGTTAGTCTCACGCTTGTTCCTCTCGGATGCTAACAAGAACTCTGCCACCAAAGGTTGGTCAGGAGGATCCTCGTCCCTACCATCTCCATGGTTCTTGCTATGAGCAACTGGAGCTCGGTTAGCAGACGACATCCTGACACAGAAACCAAAGAAACAAGGGTGGAATTAGCATCGACCTAGGGATGCGGAAAGTAATGCAAAAGCATTGGAAAGTCTTGAAATCTTGGGACAATTTCGGCAGCATAACGGCTGTAAATGCTCCAAAGGATTTTTGAGACATTCATCAAAGGAATAGCATAACCAATCAGCATCATAATATCAAGGTTCTGGGTCAAACTGAGGACACACAGAAGTAGTAGAACTGTATTGAGACACAACCCAACAATCCTAAGACTTTACGGTTTAGTAACACGTCATCCTGAGAGATAGAGGAGAAGCCTAGGCCTTAACCCTCGTAGAAAAGAAGAGGCTGACTCAGAAAGAATGACATGAGGTAAAGAAGTAAAAGGAGCCTTACGTTCCCTTCCACAATCAATTCCCTTATGTAACTAAAGCATTTCTAGACTCAACTTCGACCAGTTTGGCTTGGTAATCCTACAGTCAGTCAGGCTCTGATACCAAGTCTGCCGGGACCCCGATCCCAAGTCACACCGATCTAGCATGTAACACTTCATATCACTTTGCGGCCTCACGCACGGTATCCCCACGGGTGCCACCTTACCTGGCCCGGGACCGTTTGCGCATTTTGGCTCACGTATATGATAGTGTCGCTAGCATCCATATGACAAAGAACCCAGGCCGACATGGCTAGTCGTGAACCCAAAGCGGCACGGACCTATGGAGACAGGCATACATGAATCGCATCGAACATGTCGGTCATCAACGAGTGATTCCGGGCTGTAGCACTGGGCTAACAGGACTCCGGGGATCCCGGGCTGTAGCAGGCTAGGCAGGGCTCCGGAGATCACCATGTGACATTTCCCCGAAACAGACATAGGGACGAAGTGAAACACATGCCGGCCAGTCAAGTGTCCTGAACATTAGTACTGGGCTAGCAGGACTCCGGTGAACCGGGCTGTAGCGGACTACTATGGCTCAAGGAACATTAGACTACATTTCCCCATAAGAAAGGCTGCGAAGGATAAACAACTAGATTGTCGGATCCCACACATAGCAATACACGTTACACGTACACATAACATGCATGTATGTGCGGTACATCATGGCATCACAACATAACTCAAACTCATATAGATAAGGGCCCAGACGAGCCACATAGCATAAATACAAACAGGGGTCACATGACCCATCATTCAGAGCATACAAGCAACAAGCGGAAGCATTACATGTCTGAGTACAGACAACTACAAAAGAAAATGACTAAGAAGCCTGACTAACACGACCCTCCCAAGGGTACAAGATCGTAGCTGGGATACAAGCTACTCGTCGAAGCCACTAGTGTAACCAACTGCAAAACATAAATAAGCAAACGTGAGTACAAAGGTACTCAGCAAGTCTTACTTCAGAACTATCTACATATGCATCATTATCAACAAAGGGGGGTGGAGTTTAACAGCAGCAAGCCAGCTTTGACTCAATGGCTAATCTATACTACGGGTAACAGAAACTTCTTTGAGGTGAGAAGACGCACACGAGTCCACAACTTCACCATATCAATACTCCACTATGGATCCGTTCCCGTCTCCCTACGAGAAGGCCATCCATAGCACTCACGCTTATCTTGCGTATTTTAGAGTATCCACTTCAAATTGTCTATGTACTATATAAGTCCTCCAAGTTTCCATATCCGAGGAAAACGGCTATTCGAATAGATAATAATGACCCTGCAGGGGTGTACTTCTTCACACACGCTCTCGCCACTTATAGCCCCGTACACGTCATGTACCTCGGCAACCTTCAAGCGGAAGCCGGGCGAGGGTGTCGGCCACGACCTGACTAACCACACAAGTCTCTTGTCCAGGTTTATCGCCTATTCGGGTTCCATCCGCAAGGAGATCCGGCCGGGGTGTCGCTCACGGCCCCAAACGATGTGTGCAGGGTTCCCAAGCCCACCACCCGGGTGCCACTTGGTACACCGTGCCACAGTGCCTAGTCTGTCCCAAGCCCGTCCCGTCG
Organism: Triticum monococcum; assembly: GCA_034509565.1. Taxonomy (NCBI): domain Eukaryota; kingdom Viridiplantae; phylum Streptophyta; class Magnoliopsida; order Poales; family Poaceae; genus Triticum; species Triticum monococcum. The sequence goes on along the minus strand of CM067846.1, from coordinate 56,210,010 downwards.
GACACCACCTGGTAGACAAGTAGCACTACCTACAAACGCCAGAAACTAGTTGCAACTCCTGGACAGAGATCAAGTGGGTTAATAAGCCGAGAGGGGCCGGATAACCGGAACCCAATGTGTGGTAGTAACTGGACTTGGATAACATACACAGAACTCAGTGCTTACGGACGGTTCCAATGAGACAACCCACCATGTACTCCTACATGGCCTCTCATCGCTACCTTTACCAAAACGTGTTCACACACTTAGCCTTTACCGGTAGGACATGTTCACCACTCCGATTCATTCCCGATGAATCTGACCTGACACAACTCTAAGCATAGCTGGCATAAAGAAAACAAGTATGGATGAGCAGGCACATCAAGGCTCAAGCAACTCCTACTCATGCTAATGGGTTTCAACTATTTACTGTGGCAATGACAGGTCATGCAGAGGAATGGGTTCAGCTACCGCAGCAGAAAGTAGCAGTTTGAATCGTTGTTGTTCTAATGCAGTAAAAGGAGCAGGAGCGAGAGAGTGGGACTTTATCGGGATGCTCAAGGGGGTTTGCTTGCCTGATAGATCCACGAAGAAGCACTGCTCCTCAGACAGGTACTCGGGACACCTTCTGGAGTAGAACCTATCGAGAGGGAACGGTGCCGGCAATCAATAAACAACCATATGCAACAATATGATGCATGAAGATAACATTCAAAAAAATGCTATGATTTGCCCTAATGCATCTAGTATCAATTTGGTTGAAGTCCACATGAACCAAGGGTTCATATGCAAACCCTAATTTAGATATATAACATGCCATTATTACGTTTTCACTTATACAGTAGGTATAAGTTGGTTTTTCATGCATGAAACTGGCATAAATGGATTCCTTGCATTTTTCTGATAATTTTTCATATATAATTTATTTGATTTGGAGTTACGGTTGAATTACTATGAATTTTTGAAGTTTTAACTATTTTCTGAAATTCTCTGAATTATTTAAAATCTAGAAAACAAATACTGCATCAGCATGACGTCACAGAGGCGTCAGCAGGCTGACCAGGTCAAACCTGACGTGTGGGGCCCACACGTCAGTGTCTGTGGTTAATCTTAATCTAAGAATAACCTAATCTGATTTAGTTAATGGGGTTGGGCCCACGCGTCAGTGACCCATCTAGCTAAACAGGGTTTAATTAGTCGTTAATCTAATCCTAATTAGAACTTAACAGGGCCGGGCCCACATGTCATTGACAGAGAGGGAGAGGTCAATGGGGCTGTGGGGGGTCAAAACCACCGGCGGCTTGACGCCGGCGAGCCAGACGCGGCGGAGGGCCTCGGATTTCGCCCTCCGGCGATCATTTGGACGACGGAGACCACTGGCGAGGAGCCAGCGCTCGTCTGCGTCATCTGGAGCAAGTGGGAGAGGCGGGGATGGCCGGAGCTCGCCGGAGCGGAGCTCGGGGCGGCGGCCGGAGCACGGGCTTCAAGCGGGAGCGGCTGTGGGGCACGGGGAGGCCACCCGAGGGGCTCTGCGGCACCCTCGTGGCACCAGGAGCACGGTGACGTGCTCCGTTGCGGCTGGCTCGGCCCCTGGCCACGGTGGCGCCATGAACGGCAGAGCCGAGCTCTCGGCCAAGGTGGCCGGCAGGGCTAGGGGGGCGCTCGAGCTACGGGGCTATGGGGAGGAGGAAGGGGAGCTCACAGCGAAACCGAAGGCGTCGTCGGTGAGCTCGGGAAGGCGTGGGTTGCCGCGAATTTGACAGCGGCGATCCACGGCGGCCGAGGCGAAGACGATGGCAATGGCGGCGCTCCAGGGCTTCTCGCGTCACGTGGCTCGACAGAGAGGTGGAAGGCGACGTGGCGGAGCTTCTGAGCTGGTCGGAGAAGCGAGGGGGAGGCGGTGGCTACGGAAACGGCGAACGGCGGCGACGGCAGTGCTCGGGCGTGGTGAAGAGAGCGAGACAGAGGAGAGGAGAGAGCTGGGGGGGGAAGTGGGAGGGGTAAGGGACAGCGCGTGGCGTCGTTCGGGCGTTCCAGGGCGACGAGGAGGCGCCAGGCAGGCAGCTGCGTGCCGGCGCGCACGGCGTCGGGCGCAGCTTCCCCTCTGCCTACTGGCAAGAGGAGGAAGACGCCCATGCCCCTGGTGGGCTGGGCCAGAACAGGGATGGGCCGTGGTGGGGCGCTAGGTAAGTCAGGTAAGTGTTTCCTTACTTCGTATTTTCTTTTTTTCTATTTCTGACATTTGTTTTGCATTTAAAAGAAATGTTAAAACATTTCCATAAATGTTCAAAATAATTGTGGCATCTAGATATAATATTCTAGAGGCCCTCACCAATTCCCAACATTTTTGGAGCTATTAAAAATATTTATATAATTTAAACAGCTCCAATTCAAATATTTAAGCATTGATTCAAAAATCCAAAATGAGAAGGAAAAATGTGCATCACCTCTGGTTGTTGTTCCCAGCATTTTCCAAAGGCCATGAACATTTTTGAAAAGCATTTTGGGTTCATTGAAATTCCACTTTTAATTTGAACCTATTTGAATTGCTTTGGTGCTAGGGTTTGCAACTTACCCATTTCATGACATTTGAAATATAAACATGATGCACAAAGCAAGCCTAGGACCATACCAGAACTAGGGATGTGACATTATAGCCGGCCGATTCTCCTCCAGGAAGTATAGAGGAACTCATGCATTTATTCAAGGGAGCTCGTCGCCGCTTTGGACTATGGAAGATATCAGCATGCCGAGAGGGCGCATGAGAGGCCTAGGCCATGGTGAAAACACGGTACACCGGACTTGATCCAAATCATATGGCCCGGGTCGGGCCTCGAGGACCAGATGGACAGGAAGTTCCTGTTAGCTTAGTATATGACCAAGTAAGGATAGCCGTCAAGTTTTCGCAACAGGATTGTAAGCTAGACAACTTATTATATGGTCTAGAGGAAGAGGAAGTTTTTGAGTCCAAGTAGTAATGTACTTTTATCAACAAACGTATTTATAGCCGAATTATAAAACAATTGTCATCGCATACCTTCCGCTTTAACCTCCGGAATCCAAAGTTTGGAGTGTTTCCGAATACTGTACCGGTGGTAAACACCGAAGTATGTTCGGAAATCAGGCAGACCGGTCATAGTTCCTTGAATAGACAAGTTGTATTTGGGGAGTTATGTTATATTACACTTGATCGTAGGAAACATCTTCAAGAGAGTTTCTGTTAAGGGTTCCTCTCCCTGGGCTAGCATGCGTTGTTGTGCATGCCTGAGCTGTGATGCCAAAAATCATAATACACATTGTATTTTGGGGGCTTGTATCGCAACGAGGGTAGTTCATCTTTTGTCCACCGACCTATTATTCCCTTAAGAATGCTAGCTTTCGGCTTCACCCATCTGAGGTACACGTCGGGATAACCCGACTGTAAGAATTGCAGAGGTGCTCCCTTTATGCCCTAGCCGAACAAGAGGGAACGTCGGGATAAGCACAGGAGCCTGGCAACCCAGCTTGGCAAAAACTTAATTCATAAAGGTGCATATAATGGCGGAGAAAAGACATATATGAGAAGACGACACATATATACGGTGAGCTTGATGCTCGATAAATAATAAGCTTCTATGACTAGAACCCCCAGGTATTGGGGTGATGTACATTTAAGGATGTAAATCCCTTAAGTGTGTGGTTTATCCGAACACAGGCCAGAAGTCGTATAAAAACGAAAAGAAGAAAGAGATAAAAAGAGGAAAAAGGTAACAAACAATGAGTCCGGGCTTAGGCGTAGAATCTTTGGAGTCTGGCAGCGTTTCATGGGTTAGGCTCTAGGAGATTGTCCGATGCATTACGAAGGCGGTAGGCTCCTCCAGTGAGAACTTCATCTATAATGAAGGGACCCTCCAATTTGGGCTTGAGCTTGTCCTTTTTCTTCTCTGGTAGGCGTAGAACGAGTTCACCGACATTGTAAGTCTTGGCCCGCACTTCTTTGCTTTGGTATCTTCGAGCTTGTTGTTGGTAGAATGCTGAAAGAGCTTTTGCGACATCGCCCTCCTCCTCCAGGCCTTCTAAGTCATCTCGCCGATCGAGCTCGGCCTCTCTCTCTTTGTACATGCATACTCAAGGTCAGTCGTGAATAATATCACAGGGCAGGACGGCCTCTGTGCCGTACACCATAAAGAACAGTGTGTATCTGGTCGTGCGATTGGGCGTGGTCCACAACCCCTAGAGTATGGAGTCGAGCTCCTCAACCCAGTGTTTATCTGACTCCTTTAAGGATCGCACTAGTCTCAGTTTAATGCCTCTCATTATCAGGCCATTAGCTCGTTCAACTTGACCATTTGTTTGAGGGTGGTAAATGGAGGCATAATCGAGCTTGATGCCATATTAGCACACCAAGTTTTTACCTCATCGGCTGTGATGTTAGAGCCGTTACCGGTAATGATGTTGTGTGGGACACCATAACGGTGTACGACACCGGATATGAAATCTATCACTGGTCCGGCTTTGGCTGTTCTAACTGGTTTGGCCTCTATCCACTTAGTGAATTTATCCACCATGACCAGTAGGTATTTTTTCTTATGGCTTCCCCCTTTAAGGGGTCCGACCATGTCAAGCCCCCAGACCGCAAAAGGCCAAGTAATGGGGATTGTTTGTAGGGCGGTAGGCGGCATATGGCTTTGATTGGCGAAAAGCTGGCAGCCTACACAATGTTGGACGAGGTCTTGTGCATCTGCTCGGGCCATAGGCCAGAAAAAACCAGTCCGGAAGTCCTTACTTACAAGGGCCTGAGCTGCGGCATGATGACCGCCAATACTAGCATGGATTTCGGCCAAAATCTACCGCCCTTCTTCTTCGTAGATACATCTTTGAAGGACTCCGGTGGTACTTTTCTTGTAGAGCTCACCTTCATGAACCTTGTAGGATTTCGAGCGTCGAACGATACAGCAGGCCTCATTCTGGTCCTCAGGGAGCTCTCGCCTATTAAGGTAGGCTAGGAACGGTTCGATCCATGGGGCGATCACTGCCATGATTTCATGGGCCGATGGTGTGATTTCGGTGGTCGAGCCCCCGATGATATCAGAATTGTGTTCGGAATCTGGGGGTGTGATCGGCCCCGGACTGGTGTTGCTGCTCTCGTCCTACCATACCACGGATGGCTTGAAGAGACTATCCACAAAGGTATTGGGTGGGACGGGGTCGCGCTTAGAGCCCATGCGAGCAAGGATGTCCGCTGCTCGATTACTCTCTCGGGCCACGTGATGAAACTCGAGCCCCTCAAACCGAGATGATATTTTAAGTACGGTGTTGCGGTAAGCCGCCATCTTTGGATCTTTGGCATCAAATTCTCCGTTTATTTGGGATATTGCAAGGTTTGAATGTCACACCCTAGCTAGACCATGCATTAGAGTGTCCATCATGTTTACTTTCATCAGAAACTTGAAATGGGGAAAGCAGAACCCCTAGCACCCCCCCTGAAATCAACTAGGGTTTACTAAAAGCAATTAAAATGAACCTGAAATGCCCTTCTAAAATGTTCATCATCTTTGCTTTGGTCTTAAACCTCTGGCAAAAATGGTGCACATATTTTTAGGTCAACAAAAGGTCATTGATTTAAATCATAAGTATTTGAATTTGGGCATTTAAATGCTATTAAATAATTAAATTGCTCAAATAATTTTGAAAGTAAATGTTTGCTATTGGAAATAATCCAAACAGAGACCACAATTATTTTCAGGATTTTTGGAAGTGTTTTGGTATTTTAAATAAGTCCACAAAGTTACAGGAAAATAGAAAAGGAAACAAATCAGAAAGACTAACCTGGCCGCAGCCCAGTAGCCGGCCCACCTGGCGGCCCAGCACTGTGCTGGCCCATGCCAGCCAGCTGCTTCGTCTTCGCCAGGCAGGCAGGCAGGTGCTCGACGCCGAGCACCCGCATGCACGCCACGCAGCTGTCGCCGCCTCGCCGCTCCCCTCGTCGCGCTGTCGACGCGGGACGAACCCCCCGCTCTTTCCCCGACCTCGCAGACACCCGCACGCCCCTCTGGCTCCTCTCATTCGCTCTCCCTCCACCATGGCCGACGCTGCCGTGCTCGCGCCACCGTGAAACCGCGTCCACCGTCGCCCCTGTACCGAGCCACCGTGTCCAACAACTCCGCCGTCGTCGACTTCGTCGAACAGCCCGAGCCCCGAGCGCTCACATGCTCTGCATCGTCCTCTTCGACCTCGTCTTCACCGAGCACTGCCGGAGATCCCCTTCGCCGTCGCCGCCGCACTAGCTCGTCCCCGACCGTGCCGTCTAGCTCTACGAGACTGTCGTGAGCTCAGCTACCTCTCCATCCTCTCCATTTGCTTCCTCGTGCACCGTAGCAACTGCACGAAGCTCACCCGCACACACCGCTGCGGAGCTCGTCGCCGACGTGGCTCCGGCCAAATTTTGGCCATGCCACCGTGTCCGAACACTTCACCGCATCACCAGGAACTCAACGCACTACTCCACGCACCTCGCCGTGCCTCACAGCCACGGGTTCACTTTCGCTCGACTCCGGCGACCGCCAAAGTCGTCGCCGGGCTCGATTCTTACCACCCTTTGCCCAAACGCGGCCAGCACTAGATGCGCGCAAGTGCTAGCAAGCTGCAGCAGCAAACCACGCTCAAAACGGCGCCACGTGGGCAATTTCCGAGCCCCTCCGCCGCGACTGCTGTCGCCGGCGGCTAACCGCCGGTCGTTTTGACCGGGTTTGACCACCCTTTGACTCCTTGGAGTCATTGACATGTGGGCCCAGTCCCTGGTCACAGCTAGGTTAGTTGCTAATTAACCTCTAATTAGTTAGTTAACTAGATGAGCCACTGACATGCGGGCCCAGCCCTAGGTTAGTTAAGTTAATCACCTACTTAGCACTAACAGGCACTGTTAGTTAGATGTGACACTGACACGCGGGTCCCACAGGTCAGGTTTGACCTGGACCGGGCCTGTTGACCTGCTAACGTCGGCATGAACTAGTGCTGAGGCAGTATTACTTTTCTGGATTTAATTTAATTCAGGAAATTCCAGAAAATTGCCTAAACTTCAAAAATTCATAGAAATTCAACCATAACTCCAAATGAGACAAATTATATATGAAAAATGATCAGAAAAATCCAAGCTATCCATTGGTACTAGTTTCATGCATGTCAGAACAAGTTAAACCTGCTGTTTATGCAATATAAGGTGATGCACTAATATGATCATGTCAAATAAGCTAACACTTGAACCTTTGGTTCAAATAAGCAATTACCCTTCTGTTTTAGCTTGCATTAGGCCAAAACACATTCATATTGCCATGTCATAGCATGCATCATATTGCTGCATATCGTCATGTGTTGATTGTGCTCGGTTGTGTTCTTCGTGGTAGGTTCTGCCTCCGAGGATATTCACGAGTATCCAACTGAAGGGCAGTATCCCGTTACCACTCCATCAGGCAAGCAACCATTGATCATTCCGATACAAACCCATGTTCTCGCTCCTGCTCTTGTTTACTACATTAAGACAACACAATTCAAACTGCTGGGTGCTACGGTAGTTGAACCCTTATCCTCTGCATGACCTGTCATTGCCACAGTAACTAGATAAAACCCACTAGCATGTGTAGGAGTTGATTGAGCCATGTTTTGTGATTCCTACCTTGCTATGCCTGCTATGCTTAGAGTTGTGTCAGGTCTAGTTCATCTGGGTGATGGGCTAGGGTGAAATGCTTGTGTCAGTAATATGCGGGATGTGTTGAACATGATTTGGTAAAGGTATCGATGAGAGGCCATGTAGGAGTACATGGTGGGTTGTTTCATTGAGGCCGTCCATAAGAACTGAGATCTATATGTGTGATTTAAGATGCAGTTACTACCGTACATTGGGCCCGAAACAAATGGACCCTCTCGGCTTCTTAGCCACCCTAGTACTCTGTCCAGGAGTTGCAAATAGTTTCTGGTGTTTGTAGGATATGTGTTGGCGGCCGTGCGTAGCGCTGACCCTAGGGGTGGGCTATGTTGCGGTAGATACACCGTGGCCGGGTGTACCGAGTCACCCGTTTGGTGTCTCGGGAACCCTGTTCACATCGTTCGGGTCCGTATGTGGAAACCTCGGCCGGGCTCCCTGCGGATGGAACCTAGATAGGCGATAACCTGGACTAGGGGCTTAGGTGTTTAGGTAGGCCGTGGCCGACACCCTCGCTGGGCTTCCGCTTGAAGGTTGCCGAGTACATGTCGTGTAGACGGCAGTAAGCGGTGAAAGTGTGTATGACGAAGTACACCCCTGGAGGGTATAAAACTATTTGAATAGCCGCGTCCGCGGTAAAGGACTACTTGGTTGCCTATACAGTTCATAGACAAGTTAATGGATACTACTAAAAGACTCAACATAAGTGTGAGTACCGAGGATGGCCCTCTCGCAGGATACGAGGGAGGATCCACGGTGGAGTATTGTGTTGGTGAGTAGTGGACTCGTGTGCGAAAACTATTTTACTAAAAGGTTCCGTAGGATAGCTTAGCCAAGAGTCAAAGCTGGCTTGCTGCATAAACCCCACCACCTTCTTGAGAATGAGCATGTATAGTAGGTTCTGATGTAAGACTTGGTGAGTACCTTTGTACTCATGTTTGCTTATTTATTGTTTTCATACGACAACACTGCCCCCTCCGATGGGTTTTATGTAGACCTTGACGTCGACGAGTGACTAGCCACCCAGGTGGTGATCCAGGCCATGGAGGGCCCTATGTAGATAGACAGGCTTCGAGAAGCCTTCTTTCTTTCTAGAGTCTGTACTCAGACTAGTTGCTTCCGCATGTGCTTGTATGACTGTATGACTTGAGTGTCGGGTCATGTGACCCCTATCTGTATGAATATGTTATGTATGGCTCCCTGGAGCCTTTAAATAAAGTACTTGAGTTGTAGAGTTTTCTTGTGATGCCATGTTGTATGTACTCATATCGGGCATATTGTGTGTATGATTGAAATGCTTGGTATGGGTGGGATCCGACAATCTAGTTGTTTGTCCTTCGCAGCCTTTCTTATGGGGAAATGTAGTCTAGTGTTCCTCGAGCCATAGTAGTCCGCTACAGCCCGGTTCACCGGAGTCCTGCTAGCCCAGCACTACTGTTCAGGACACTTGACTGGCCGGCATGTGTTTCACTTCGTCCCTATGTCTGTCCCTTCGGGGAAATGTCACGCGGTGATCTCCGGAGTCCTGTCTAGCCTGCTACAGCCCGGGATCCCCGGAGTCCTGTTAGCCCAGTGCTACAGCCCGGAATCACTCGTTGATGACCGACATGTTCGATGTGATTCATGTATGCCTGTCTCCATAGGTTTGTGGCGCTTTGGGTTCACGACTAGCCATGTCGGCCCGGGTTCTCGGTCATATGGATGCTAGCGACATTGTCATATACGCGAGCCAAAGGCGCAAACGGTCCCGGGCCATGGTAAGGCGACACCCGTGGGATACAGTGCGTGAGGGCGCAATGTGATATGAGGTGTTACCGGCTAGATCGATGTGGCTTAGAATCGGGGTCCTGACAGCGTTGGCATCAGAGCCGGACTGCCTGTAGGTTCGTTGAGCCAAACTGGTCGATGTCGAGTCTAGAAATGCTTTAGTTATATGCAAGGGAATTGATTGTGGGAGGGAACGTAAGGTTCTTTTACTCCTTTACCCTATGCTTCTGATCTGAGTCATTCTCTTCTCATTCAACGTGGGTTAAGGACTAGGCTCTCTTCTTCTATTAGGTTCACGTGTTACTAATCCGTAGTAGTTTATAGGATTATTGCTACGAGTTCCAGTCCAGTTTCTACTATTTTAGTATGTTGCTATTTGAACCAGAACCTTGATATGATACTATTGAGCGGTATTGTGAACTGTTGTGGATGTCTCAAATCTTTTTCTGAGCATTTACAGCCGTTATGCTGTCCAATTTTCCCTAGGAATTCTGATGTCTTTATCTTGTGGTTGTGCTTTCAGATGGCCAACCGTTCTCAAAATCAAGTGGTTCTCCTGACCAGGTGCCTCGACGTGCCCGGTCATACTGCTATGTTAGTCCGGGTCATGATCGAGACAGTATACCGTTGGTATCCCGAATACACTGTTGAAGAGCAGTTCCGCGACTTTAATCAAAGCCAGTATTTCTGCACCGTCAGGATATTTCCTTCCTATCCAGGATCTACCGAGCCCCTTCACTGTTCCTATGGACTCGGGGTTACCGTTGAGATGGCTGTGCAGGATGCTGCCTACTCCATGATGACCATCTTGCGAGTCCGGACTGGCCTGCTTCGGAACACTGACTTCTGTTACATGCCAGCTTCACTTCCGGGAGCGCAAGGGTATCTTCAGGCTATCTATGCTGACTCCACTCAGGAGGACTCATTAACTCGTACCATCGCGGAGATGCTCGAAGATAAGGACCGAGAGAATCGGGCCTTGAGGCTGGAGCTTTTTAATACTCGTGCTGATCATTGGGCCACATTGACTCGGTTTGCACCTGCGGTGCAAGCTGGATGTATGGATACCAGGGATCTGTATCCTATGAGATCAGCTCTGCCAGACATGGTGGATTGGCGTGATGTGGGAGGCATCACCCCACCCGGTGGTCCCCGCAGGCCACCATTTGTTGGTCCAAGACCTCATCCTAGCCCCTATGGTCCACAGGCTCCTCAGGACCGTCTGTTTCCGGATGATCACGTTGAACTTCCAGGCTATGGAGGTGACTTCTATGAGGACTACTACGGAGCTGTCTGAGTTAGTAGTAGTACCACTAGTATTGTAGTAGTTGTATCTCCACTGTCCTGCCTGACTTGTGGAATATGACTTGGCGTGTAATCGATTCCGGAGGTGTAGACAAAAAATGTATAGGAACTCGGAATGCCTCCGATGAGATGTAACGTCTACCTTCATAGTTGTACTGTAGCATGGGCTTGTACTAAACTATGTATGACGAGTATGACCGTTGGTGTATATATGGCAGTTTTATATTACCATGGCATACGAATGAGCATCTCTGCATTCCGTGTTATCCTTTACATTCTGCACTTCCTTGTTAAGTTTGAGCCATCCTTGTCTAAACCGTTGTCTTGTTTCCTCCTAGGATGGTCAACACCCGCGGCAACCCTGCTGTCCCGGAGCGGGGGGAAGCCAGTGCAGCTAGAGGTGAAAATCTGCCTCACCCGCCTTCTCTGGCCGAAGTGATGCTGGAGGCGGAAAGGAACAAATGTGAGACCAACCGCCTGCTGGAGCGGATTGAGCAGAACACTGCACGCCACCCACGAAATGACCTGGTGTCAATCAATGACTTTATCAAGCTGTACCCACCGAAGTTTAACCATTCCGTCGAACCCCTCGACGCGGATGATTGGCTTCGCAGCATCACCCACAAGCTACGTTCTGCCAACGTAGCCGAAGCCGACAAGGTTACCTATGCTGCCTATCATCTCGAGGGCCCTGCTAGCCATTGGTGGGAAAACTACGAAGCTATGCGCCCGGTCGGTCAAATCACTACCTGGGCTGAGTTCAGTGAGGCTTTCCGTGAGCATCACATTCCGGAAGGTCTCATGGATCGCAAGAGGGAGGAGTTCTGCAACTTCACCCAAGGAAGGCTGACTGTGGATGCATATAGCCGAGAATTTGGGAACCTGGCACGCTATGCTCCTGAAGAGGTTTCTACTGACGCCAAGAAGCAGGCAAGGTTCCGCAAGGGACTTAGCCCTGAGCTTCGCCGCGATCTCCGTCTGCACGAGTGCACATCCTTTCAGAAGTTGGTCAATAAAGCTATCAGTGCTGAGACAGGCCAGACTGATTATGACGCTTCACGCAAGCACTCCCGTGATTTTGGGTCTTCATCCGGCTCTGGAGCTCAGAAGCGCCGGGTGTGGATTCCAAGCACAGCACTGCCACCCAGATTCACCCCGAGGCCATCCTTGGAGGCGCCTCGTCCCAGCCAGCAATTCGCACCGCCCAAGCCCTATGGTCGCCCCGCTGCTAATGCTGCTCCACGCCCCACTGTGGTAACATGCTTCAAGTGTGGAGAGCCGGGTCACTATAGTCGAGAGTGTCCCCAGAACAACCCCAATAAAGCTGGAAAGTCCGTTGGCCGTGGTAAGCCCGCGGGAAAGACTTTCTACGCCAAGCTGGCCACCACTGCATGTGGCCATGTCAATTATGTTTCAGCCGAAGAGGCTCATGAGGATCCCAACGTCGTCCTTGGTACGCTCCTTGTTAACTGCCATCCGGCATCTGTTCTTTTCGATACTGGAGCATCTCATTCATTCATATCCGAGAATTATGCTCGGTTGCATAACACGACCTTCTGTGATATGCCCTCCACCATGGAAATTCAAACCCCTGGCTCTAGATGGCAAACGTCTAGGGTAAGCCATGGGAACGAAATTCTTGTCGATAGACTTGTCTTCCTTGCATCTTTAATAGCTCTCAAGTCCTCTGACATAAACATCATCTTGGGTATGGACTGGATGTCGGCTCATTATGCCAAGATCGATTGTGCCACTAGAACCGTTCAACTTACTCACCCCTCGGGCAAGACAGTTAATGTCTTAACTCGAGTGGCCAAGCGCCAACTTTACTCCCTCAATGCCAACCCTCTTCCAGACCTTGAGGACGTTCCGGTAGTCCGAGACTTTCCGGATGTGTTTCCAGAAGAACTGCCAGGTGTTCCACCTGACAGGGATGTCGAGTTTGTGATAGACCTTGTTCCAGGAACCGTTCCAATTGCTAGAAGACCCTACAAGATGGCACCCTTAGAACTAGCCGAGCTTAAGAACCAACTCGATGAGTCCTTGAACAAGGGGTTCATCCGTCCTAGCTCCTCTCCTTGGGCTTGCCCCGTCCTCTTCTTCAAGAAGAAGGATGGAACGGATCGAATGGTTGTGGATTACCGACCTGTCAATCTGGTCACCATCAAGAACAAATACCCGCTTCCCAGGATCAACGACCTGTATGACCAGCTCGCTGGATCCTCAGTCTTCTCCAAGATGGATTTGAGGTTGGGCTACCATCAAATCAAAATCAGAAACGGGGACATTCCCAAAACGGCCTTTGTTACTCGTTATGGCCAATACGAGTACACCGTCATGTCCTTCGGTTTAACCAATGCCCCGGCCACCTTCTCCCGGTTAATGAACTCAGTCTTCATGGAGTACTTGGACAAATTCGTCGTAGTATACCTCGATGACATACTCATCTACTCCAAGAATGAAGAGGAACATGCCGAACATCTAAGGCTGGTATTGATGAAACTTCGAGAGCATCGCCTTTATGCCAAATTCTCCAAGTGTGAATTTTGGTTGTCAAAAGTGACCTATCTAGGCCATGTAATCTCTGGTAAGGGTATTGCTGTCAATCCCGAGCGAGTTCAAGCCGTCCTTGATTGGACTCCACCTGAAACGGTCAAGCAAGTTCGGAGTTTCCTTGGCCTAGCGAGCTATTGTCGCCGCTTCGTTGAGAACTTCTCCAAGGTGGCTAAACCTCTAACTGAACTCCTCAAGAAAGATAAAAAGTTCGAGTGGACTCCACAATGCGAGTTCAGTTTTCAGGAACTGAAAAAAGATGCCTGACATCTGCTCCCGTACTGGTACCACCAGATTTCTCCAAGGACTTTATTATCTATTGCGACGCCTCGCGACAAGGACTAGGTTGCATACTCATGCAAGATCGTCAGGTAATTGCCTATGCTTCACGGCAATTACACCCACATGAGGAAAATTATCCCACACATGATCTAGAGCTTGCAGCTGTAGTCCATGCACTTAAAACCTGGCGACATTACCTTCTCGGTAATCGCTGCGAGATCTTCACCGATCACCAAAGTTTGAAATATATCTTCACCCAACCAGATTTGAATCTCAGGCAAAGACGTTGGGTCGAGTTGATCTCGGATTACGACTTAGGAATAACTTACACCCCTGTCAAAGCCAATGTCATGGCTGATGCACTAAGTCGTAAGTCCTACTGTAACAACCTGATGTTACAACAAAGTCAACACTTCTCCATGAGGAATTTCGCAAGCTTAATCTTCACATTGTTCCTCAAGGATTCCTATCCACCCTAGTGGCGGAACCTACCCTTACGGATCAGGTCATCAAGGCACAGAAGGTAGATCCGGGAATTTCCCGTATCAAGAGAAACGTTAAGAAAGGAGTCGTGAATTGTTTCTCCATTGATGATCAAGGTGTCGTATACTTTGGGAATCGCCTAGTGGTTCCAAAGGCGCGAAACCTGAGGCAACTGATCCTTAAGGAAGCTCATGAGTCCCCTCTCACCATTCATCCCGGTAGTACTAAGATGTATCAAGATCTACGCCAGAGGTTTTGGTGGACTAGGATGAAGAGAGAAATCGCTCAATACATTGCTAATTGCGACGTTTGTCGTCGTGTTAAAGCAGAGCATCAACGGCCTGCTGGCACCCTTCAACCTTTGGCTATTCCTGAATGGAAATGGGACAAAATCAGTATGGATTTCATCACTGGGTTTCCCAGGACCAAGAGAGGAAATAATGCCATCTTCGTTGTGATCGACCGTCTTTCCAAAGTGGCCCACTTTCTACCCGTTCGGGAGAGTATCACCGCTAGCCAGCTAGCTGACTTATACATCTCTCGAATAGTGTCTCTTCATGGTGTCCCATTGGAAATTAACTCAGACCGTGGAAGTCTATTCACCTCTCGATTTTGGGAAAGTTTCCAAAATGCTATGGGAACTCATCTCTCCTTTAGCACCGCCTTCCATCCTCAATCAAGTGGTCAAGTAGAGCGAGTCAATCAAATCCTGGAAGATATGCTCCGAGCTTCTGTGATCTCGTTCGGAATGAGTTGGGAGAAATGCCTTCCATTCGCAGAGTTTGCTTATAACAATAGTTATCAAGCTAGTTTGGGCAAAGCTCCCTTCGAAGTTCTCTATGGACGAAAATGTCGAACGCCTCTTAACTGGTCAGAAACCGGGGAAAGACAACTCTTTGGCCCGGATATGATTCAGGAAGCAGAAGAGCAGGTTCGCGTTATTCGTGAGAAATTGAAAACAGCCCAATCTCGCCAAAAGAGTCAATATGATCGTAAACATAAGCCTATGACATTTGAAGTTGATGAGAAGGCTTACCTCCGGGTTACCCCGTTAAAGGGAACCGATCGCTTCGGTACCAAAGGCAAATTGGCTCCTCGTTACATTGGACCCTTTCGCATTCTTGCCAAACGAGGAGAAGTTGCCTACCAATTGGAACTACCTCCGCATCTTTCCAGAGTTCACGATGTCTTCCACGTTTCGCAACTCAGGCGTTGCTTCACGGATCCTATCCGTGGAGTGGACCACGAAACGCTTGATTTACAAGATAACCTTTCTTATCGGGAATACCCCGTTCGTATCCTTGATCAAGCCGAGCGTACCAATCGACGTCATAATATCAAGTTTCTCAAGGTTGAGTGGGGGTGAGTTGTCACACCCTAGCTAGACCATGCATTAGAGTGTGCATCATGTTTACTTTCATCAGAAACTTGAAATGGGGAAAGCAGAACCCCCAGCACCCCCCCCTGAAATCAACTAGGGTTTACTAAAAGCAATTCCAATGAACCTGAAATGCTCTTCTAAAATGTTCATCATCTTTGCTTTGGTCTTAAACCTCTGGCAAAAATGGTGCACATATTTTTAGGTCAACAAAAGGTCATTGATTTAAATCATAAGTATTTGAATTTGGGCATTTAAATGCTATTAAATAATTAAGTTGCTCAAATAATTCTGAAAGTAAATGTTTGCTGTTGGAAATAATCCAAACAGAGACCACAATTATTTTCAGGATTTTTGGAAGTGTTTGGGTATTTTAAATAAGTCCACAAAGTTACAGGAAAATAGAAAAGGAAACAAATCAGAAAGACTAACCTGGCCGCAGCCCAGTAGCCGGCCCACCTGGCGGCCCAGCACTATGCTGGCCCATGCCAGCCAGCTGCTTCGTCTTCGCCAGGCAGGCAGGCAGGTGCTCGACGCCGAGCACCCGCATGCAGGCCACGCAGCTGCCGCCGCCTCGCCGCTCCCCTCGTCGCGCTGTCGACGCGGGACGAACCCCCCGCTCTCTCCCCGACCTCGCAGACACCCGCACGCCCCTCTGGCTCCTCTCCTTCGCTCTCCCTCCACCATGGCCGACGCTGCCGTGCTCGCGCCACCGTGAAACCGCATCCACCGTCGCCCCTATACCGAGCCACCGTGTCCAACAACTCCGCCGTCGTCGACTTCGTCGAACAGCCCGAGCCCCGAGCGCTCACACACTCTGCATCGTCCTCTTCGACCTCGTCTTCACCGAGCACTGCCGGAGATCCCCTTCGCCATCGCCGCCGCACCAGCTCGTCCCCGACCGCGCCGTCTAGCTCTACGAGACCGCCGTGAGCTCAGCTACCTCTCCATCCTCTCCGTTTGCTTCCTCATGCACCGTAGCAACTGCACGAAGCTCACCCGCACACACCGCCGTGGAGCTCGTCGCCGACGTGGCTCCGGCCAAATTCTGGCCACGCCACCGTGTCCGAACACTTCACTGCATCACCAGGAACTCAACGCACTACTCCACGCACCTCGTCGTGCCTCACAGCCACGGGTTCACTTTCGCCCGACTCCGGCGACCACCAAAATCGTCGCCGGGCTCGATTCCGGCCACCCTTTGCCCAAACGCGGCCACCACTAGATGCGCGCGAGTGCTAGCAAGCTGCAGCAGCAAACCACGCTCAAAACGGCGCCCCGTGGGCCATTTCCGAGCCCCTCCGCCGCGACTGCTGTCGTCGGCGGCTAACCGCCGGTCGTTTTGACCGGGTTTGACCACCCTTTGACTCCTTGGAGTCATTGACATGTGGGCCCAGTCCCTGGTCACAGCTAGGTTAGTTGCTAATTAACCTCTAATTAGTTAGTTAACTAGATGAGCCACTGACATGCGGGCCCAGCCCTAGGTTAGTTAAGTTAATCACCTACTTAGCACTAACAGGCACTGTTAGTTAGATGTGACACTGACACGCGGGTCCCACAGGTCAGGTTTGACCTGGACCGGGCATGTTGACCTGCTGACGTCGGCATGACCAAGTGCTGACGCAGTATTACTTTTCTGGATTTAATTTAATTCAGGAAATTCCAGAAAATTGCCTAAACTTCAAAAATTCATAGAAATTCAACCATAACTCCAAATGAGACAAATTATATATGAAAAACAATCAAAAAAATCCAAGCTATCCATTGGTACTGGTTTCATGCATGTCAGAACAAGTTAAACCTGCTGTTTATGCAATATAAGGTGATGCACTAATATGATCATGTCAAATAAGCTAACACTTGAACCTTTGGTTCAAATAAGCAATTACCCTTCTGTTTTAGCTTGCATTAGGCCAAAACACATTCATATTGCCATGTCATAGCATGCATCATATTGCTGCATATCGTCATGTGTTGATTGTGCTCGGTTGTGTTCTTCGTGGTAGGTTCTGCCTCCGAGGATATTCACGAGTATCCAACTGAAGGGCAGTATCCCGTTACCACTCCATCAGGCAAGCAACCATTGATCACTCCGATACAAACCCATGTTCTCGCTCCTGCTCTTGTTTACTACATTAAGACAACACGATTCAAACTGCTGGGTGCTACGGTAGTTGAACCCTTATCCTCTGCATGACCTGTCATTGCCATAGTAACTAGATGAAACCCACTAGCATGTGTAGGAGTTGATTGAGCCATGTTTTGTGATTCCTACCTTGCTATGCCTGCTATGCTTAGAGTTGTGTCAGGTCTGGTTCATCTGGGTGATGGGTTAGGGTGAAATGCTTGTGTCAGTAATATGTGGGATGTGTTGAACATGATTTGGTAAAGGTATCGATGAGAGGCCATGTAGGAGTACATGGTGGGTTGTTTCATTGAGGCCGTCCATAAGAACTGAGATCTGTATGTGTGATTTAAGATGCAGTTACTACCGTACATTGGGCCCGAAACAAATGGACCCTCTCGGCTTCTTAGCCACCCTAGTACTCTGTCCAGGAGTAGCAAATAGTTTCTGGTGTTTGTAGGATATGTGTTGGCGGCCGTGCGTAGCGCTGACCCTAGGGGTGGGCTATGTTGCGGTAGATACACCGTGGCCGGGTGTACCAAGTCACCCGTTTGGTGTCTCGGGAACCCTATTCACATTGTTCGGGGCCGTATGTGGAAACCTCGGCCGGACTCCCTGCGGATGGAACCTGGATAGGTGATAACCTGGACTAGGGGCTTAGGTGTTTAGGTAGGCCGTGGCCGACACCCTTGCTGGGCTTCCGCTTGAAGGTTGCCGAGTACATGTCGTGTAGACGGCGGTAAGCGGTGAAAGCGTGTATGACGAAGTACACCCCTGCAGGGTATAAAACTATTCGAATAGCCGCGTCCGCAGTAAAGGACTACTTGGTTGCCTATACAGTTCATAGGCAAGTTAATGGATACTACTAAAAGACTCAAGATAAGTGTGAGTACCGAGGACGGCCCTCTCGCAGGATACGAGCGAGGATCCACGGTGGAGTATTGTGTTGGTGAGTAGTGGACTCGTGTGCAAAAACTATTTTACTAAAAGGTTCCGTAGGATAGCTTAGCCAAGAGTCAAAGCTGGCTTGCTGCATAAACCCCACCACCTTCTTGAGAATGAGCATGTATAGTAGGTTCTGATGTAAGACTTGCTGAGTACCTTTGTACTCATGTTTGCTTATTTGTTGTTTTCAGACGACAACAC
Source organism: Triticum monococcum (assembly GCA_034509565.1). Lineage (NCBI taxonomy): Eukaryota > Viridiplantae > Streptophyta > Magnoliopsida > Poales > Poaceae > Triticum > Triticum monococcum. The sequence goes on along the minus strand of CM067846.1, from coordinate 56,191,314 downwards.
TGCCCCCTCCGATGGGTTTTATGTAGACCTTGACATCGACGAGTGACTAGCCACCCAGGTGGTGATCCAGGCCATGGAGGGCCCTATGTAGATAGACAAGCTTCGAGAAGCCTTCTTTCTTTCTAGAGTCTGTACTCAGACTAGTTGCTTCCGCATGTGCTTGTATGACTGTATGACTTGAGTGTCGGGTCATGTGACCCCTATCTATACGAATATGTTATGTATGGCTCCCTGGAGCCTTTAAATAAAGTACTTGAGTTGTAGAGTTTTGTTGTGATGCCATGTTGTATGTACTCATATCGGGCATATTGTGTGTATGATTGAAATGCTTGGTATGGGTGGGATCCGACAATCTAGTTGTTTGTCCTTCGCAGCCTTTCTTATGGGGAAATGTAGTCTAGTGTTCCTCGAGCCATAGTAGTCCGCTACAGCCCGCTTCACCGGAGTCCTGCTAGCCCAGCACTACTGTTCAGGACACTTGACTGGCCGGCATGTGTTTCACTTCGTCCCTATGTCTGTCCCTTCGGGGAAATGTCACGCGGTGATCTCTGGAGTCCTATCTAGCCTGCTACAGCCCGGGATCCCCGGAGTCCTGTTAGCCCAGTGCTACAGCCCGGAATCACTCGTTGATGACCGACATGTTCGATGTGATTCATGTACGCCTGTCTCCATAGGTCTGTGCCGCTTTGGGTTCATGACTAGCCATGTCGGCCTGGGTTCTCGGTCATATGGATGCTAGCGACATTGTCATATATGCGAGCCAAAAGGTGCAAACGGTCCCGGGCCATGGTAAGGCGACACCCATGGGATACTGTGCGTGAGGCCGCAAAGTGATATGAGGTGTTACCGGCTAGATCGATGTGGCTTAGAATCGGGGTCCTGACATTGAATCCCCGCGCACCTCGAGGTGTTGTATGTCCATAGAGACGGTCATCCGAAGACCATGCAATAGGGCCTCATATTCGGCCGCGTTATTAGAGTCTGTATATAGTATTTGGAGCACATAACGGACTATGTCTCCTGTGGGGGATGTCAGGACGACACCAGCCCTAAGTCCGGCTAGCATTTTAGAGCCGTCGAAGTGCATCACCCAGTTGGAATATGTGTCGTACTCTTTAGGGAGTTCGGCCCCTACCCATTCGGCGACAAAGTCAGCCAACACCTGAGATTTAATGGCTTGGCATGGCTTATATGTTATTTCAAATGGTAAGAGCTCAATGGCCCGTCGCGGCTTGGTCGGATTGCTTCCTTTTGATTTGATGGTATCCGGAGTATGCGTCGAGGAAACACAGTGAGTCGTGTCCTGTGGTTGCATCAATAATCTGGTCGATGCGAGATAGTGGGAAGGGATCCTTAGGGAAAGCTTTATTAAGGTCCTTGAAGTCGACACAAAAGCGCCAGGATTTATCCTTCTTCGGCACCATGACCAGGTTTGCTAGCCAGTCCGGATGTTTGATCTCTCTGATGAACCCGGCTTCGAGTAGCTTGGCTAGCTCCTCCCCCATAGCCTGTCATTTGGGTTCGGAAAATCGTCGCAACTTTGCTTGACTGCTTTATATCCCTTCAGTATATTGAGACTATGTTCGACCAGCGTGCGTGGGATTCCTGGCATATCCGAGGGGTGCCAGGTGAAGATGTCCCAATTCTTGCGCAAGAACGCGTGTAATGCGGCGTCGACCGTCGGATCCAGCTGTGCCCCAATGGAAGCTGTCTTCTTGGGCTCCGTCGGGTGAACTTGAAATTTGACTATCTTGTCTGCTGGCTTGAAAGAGGTGGATTTAGGCCTTTTATCAAGAATTACGACGTCTCTATCCACTGTGGAACACAGAGCGGTGAGCTCCTCGGCCGCCAGGGCTTCGGACAGTGCCTCAAGGGCCAAGGATGCGGTTTTGTTTTCGGCGCGGAGTGCTATGTCTGGATCACTGGTGATAGTGATAACACCGTTGGGCTTGGGCATTTTGAGCTTCATGTACCAGTAATGAGGTATGGCTTGAAAGTGTGTGAATGCGTCTCGCCCTAACACGGGATGATATCCGCTATCGAAAGGGGCCACCTGGAAGATTATCTCTTCGGACCTATAGTTCTCTGGCGTGCCGAATACCACGTAGAGTTTAATTTTCCCCGAGCATCTTGCTTCCCTACTGGGGATAATTCCTCGAAAGGTTGTATTACTCTGCTCAATGCGACTCCTGTCCATTTGCATTTTATTGAGCACATCTTCATAGATTAGGTTCAGTCCGCTGCCGCCGTTCATGAGCACTTTACTGAGGCGAAAGCCATCTACAATTGGTTTTAAAACCAAAGCGGTTGGTGCTCGGACCGATCGGGCCCTTGGCTCGTCACTGGCGTTAAAGGTTATCGCCATATCATTCCAAAGATTTATTGCGGTTACGTGATTGACTTCAACGAGGTCGCGGAGCATCCTTTTACGCCAGTTGTTTGAAGAAAAGGTCTCAAAGATCGTAAACACATCGAGGTCGTTATCCTCGGGGGAATGCATTGCCGGAGTAGTGTTGGTGAGAATAGCCCCCCTCCCCCCCCCCCCCCCCCCCGCTTTTAGCCACCTGCCGGAGTATCCAACATGCCCGAAGGCTATGAGTTGGTCCGGAATTCGGCATCGTGTTTATCTGACAGGGCTTGTCGAGCCATTCATCGAGGACAGTTTTGTGTCCCGGTAAGGGCTTAATTTTTCTTTCCGTGAAGTAATGATCAGGTGCCCCGTAGGGGTGCATCCGTTTTGTCTGGCCGGTGGGTGGCTTAAAGGCCGGTGTTTCCCACCGAGCTGTCTGGGCTTTCCAGGTGCTTTCTATTGCGCAATATTTCGGTACTATGTGTGCCAAATATGCAAAGTGCAGTATGTGGCGCCGATTGAGGGCATTGAGGATGCCCTCGTCTGTATAGTTGCGGCGAAAGACTGATACCGCGTCATCGTCGCAGCAATCTTTAATCTTGTTTTTAACAAGTAGGAATCTAGCCCAAAAGTGATGGACTGTTTCCTGAGGTAGCTGTCGTATATACCTTAAATCGCATATGTCCTGGGGACCGGAATTGCTTGGAGAATATTTATTGTGGTGGGTGGGTGGGTTTAAATCCGAACCCTGACCCATTGTGGAATTCGGATTAAGAAAAATTTCTGAGGTCATTAGCCCAGGATCTCGAGTGTCATGGGGGTTTTTAGACTCAGCACCTGACTCTATGTTCGGAGGATGGATGATCCTTTCTCGAAGATGAGTGTCCGGCTCATGAGGATTGGAGATCTGAACATAGTTTGTTTTCAGCATAGGAGGAGCGGTATCCTCAACTTGTTATACCACGACAGTCACCGGGTGGGTGACAGGTGGAGACCTGATTTCCTTCTGATCGGGTTTAAGCCCAATCAGGTCATAATCTGTTGCAACCCCCAGGGCGGCAATGCGATCTAGCAGTCGTTTAAAGACAAGACATCTGCCGGATTCATCTTATCGACGCTTTCAGGGTTGATGCGGAGATGATTTTTGGCAATCCGGGGGACCGCCTTGGGCTTAATGGCCGGGCGGGTGCCTATGATGAAATTGCTGATCTGGAGGATCTGTCCAGGAAATAGGGCTTTTCTAGAGGTGATTTTGTCATTGATGATGAGGTGAGCCATCGAACCCTTTATCGACAACACGGAAGAACTCTCAATGAAAACACCAATGTCGGTGTGAAAACCGGCAGATCTCGGATAGGGGGTCCCAAACTATGCGTCTAAGGATTGAAGGTAACAGGAGGCAGGGGACATGATATTTACCCAGGTTCGGGCCCTCTTGATGGAGGTATACCCTACTTCCTGCTTGATTGACTTTGATGAGTATAAGGGTTACAAGAGTGGATCTACCACGAGATCGTAATGGCTAAACCCTAGATGTCTAGCCTGTATGATTATGACTGCCTCTACGGTCTAAACCCTCTGGTTTATATAGACACCGGAGGGGCCTAGGGATGTACAGAGTTGGTTTACAGAGAAAGGAATCTTCATATCCGAGCGCCAAGCTTGCCTTCCACGCTGTCGGTGTCAAAACCGGCGGATCTCGGGTAGGGGGTCCCAAACTGTGCGTCTAAGGCAGATGGTAACAGGAGGCAGGGGACATGATGTTTTACCCAGGTTCGGGCCCTCTTGATGGAGGTAAAACCCTACGTCCTGCTTGATTTATTCTTGATAATATGAGTAGTAGAAGATTTGATCTACCACGAGATCAGAGAGGCTAAACCCTAGAAGCTAGCCTATGGTATGATTGTCTGTTGTCCTACAGACTAAAACCCTCTGGTTTATATAGACACCGGAGGGGGCTAGGGTTACACAAGGTCGGTTACAAAGGAGGAGATATACATATCCGTATTGCCTAGCTTGCCTTCCACGCCAAGTAGAGTGCCATCCGGACACGGGACGAAGTCTTCAATCTTGTATCTTCATAGTCCAACAGTCCGGCCAAACGATATAGTCCGGCTATCCGGAGACCACCTAATCCAGGACTCCCTCAATAGCCCCTGAACCAGGCTTCAATGATGATGAGTCCGGTGCGCAGTGTTGTCTTCGGCATTGCAAGGCGGGTTCCTCCTCCGAATACACCACGGAAGAATTTGTATACAAGGATAGTGTCCGACCCTGCAAAATAAGTTCCACATACCACCGTAGAGAGAATAATATTACCACAAATCTAATCTGCTGACACATTTTGGTAGCATGGCATCACACCACGGCCCGGTAATTATTTGAACCGTTTTTCTTTAACCAGCCCCGCACATAATGGGAGGCAGTTTCTTGACATGTCTTGTCAAAGCAGAGATCGTGTTCCCCTTATTACGGGATTCTCATCAATACGGACGTGGGTAACCCAACCATGCCTAGGGCTCCTAGATTTTAGGCAAGTCCCAAACGGCCACGAGGAGGACGCTTGATATTCACCCTCTTTATAAAGGGATAAGGCCGTTACTTTTTTCCCTCCCATGCTTAATCGAATCCCTCCCCCGCCTCGAGTTCTAACACCCAAAGCCAAGGTCAGGTGCTTCGGACCTTCAATCATGTCCGCATCCAGCCTTCAAGGCTGGTGGATGTCTTCCTCCGTCACGGAGGGGGACATCAAGAAGTTGAGGGAGGGCAGATATCTGACCACTGAAATTTCGCATAGGCTGCCCGCCCGAGGGCAGCTCGTCCCTACTCCCGAACCCAACGAGAGCGTTGTGTTCGTCTCCCACTTCCTCCGAGGACTAGGCCTCGCTCTGGACCCCTTTGTTAGGGGTCTTATGTTCTATTACAGGCTGGATTTTCATGATCTGGCCCCGGACTCCCTTCTTCACATCTCGTCATTTATTATCGTCTGTGAGGCCTTCCTCCACATTACCCCTCACTTCGGCTTGTGGCTCAAGACCTTTGATGTGAAGCCGAAGATGGTCGAGGGACAGTATGCATCGTGCGGAGGTGCTTTAATAAGAAAAATTGCTGATGCTCCATGGCCAAAGGGTTCCTTTCCAGAGGTGTCCGGATTGTGGCAACGGGAGTGGTTTTACGTCACAGCTCCCTGAAGTGCCAAGTGGGTAGCTGCCCCCACCTTTCGCTCGGGCCCTCCACCACAACTGATGTCATGGATCAGCAGGGGACTGAGCTGGGGTCTAGCCAAGGACGTGCCAATACTGTAGAGCCATATCTGAGATCTCTTCGAGGGAGATTTCAGTCTGGTTATGGTAATGCAAGTCATGCTGGTTCGTCGAGTCTAGCCTGACAAACGCCAGTCCCTCCTCATGTGGGAATTCAACCAGGAAGGACTGCATACTATTCAGAATTTCCTTGGCCTGACGCACGAGGAGATGTACAAATCGTTCTTCGGACCCCAAATAGAGTGTCCGGACACTACCGAGGACGTGGGCCTGAGCAGCAACCGCACCGCTGCCCAAGTAAGTAATCCCATGTCCGAACACACTGTCCTTTTATTTATCATGACATCATTTTGAAGAGTCGCTCTTTGACCAGGACTGGATAACAAAGGCGAAGATGATCCGGTGCTCGGCCCCCCTTCTTGAAGGTTTGGACAATCCGGTGCTGGAAAAGATGCTCGAGCCAGCACCTTGCCTGGTGCCCTCAAAGGAAGATGAAGGGGGGAATAAAGAGGGCGAAAGCGGGCCTCCATCGCTACCTATTCCAACCGAGGGAATGAGCGCCTCCGCGAGGGAGGATAACCAAGGGGAAGAATCTAACATTCTCTCTCTCCGGGGAAGGAAGAGGACTACCTCCGAAGATCCGGAAATCAAGGTTTCCAAACGGGAGAAGAAATCTCCGCCAGAGGGTCCTTCCTTGGTGGGTGTTCTTGCTGCACAATGTCCGCACGGAGATCAGCCCTCTAACAAGCTGTAAGTAATCAAAAGGTATTTAATAGTGAAGATATCCTACCTTACTTCTGAGGAAAATAACCGAAGTATTTATCTTGCAGTTCGGATCTTAGCCCTTCTCAACTGAGCTCGTCTTCGAGGGATCTTCTTCTAGAGATGATGGAGAGCGAAACGCCTCCCCCTGCCACACCGCCTTACAAAGAGGGCGACCCTGAGGTGACGTCGCGGAGGGCTTCTCCTGATCTGGCAAGGCCAGAAGGTAATCCTATGGCCACCCAAAGTCCTCAGTATCCGGCTCTCGAAGAGAGCAATCAAAAGAGTCTGGCATCGTCTGGTGCGCGGTCGGATGTATGGAGGGATCTGCTGGAGAAGGCGGTTATCTCAGAAGAGCAGCGCACATTGATGGGTACGGTGATTGAAAGGATTTCGTCCACCAAAAGCGGGCTGCATGAAGCCTTTATGAGTCTACTGACGGGTTTTGAGGTACGTGAAATGATGTATATTTTTGAAAGTACCGCACATTTTTAGATGTTCCCTGTGTAGATAGTAGCCCCTGAGACTCTGGTTGTCGTCGAAAACGGCGGCAAACAGAGGATCATAGTCCCAGGCAATAACTAGACTGCCTATATGTGCAGGTGGTGGAAGCTCCGCTGGCTAGTCGGACTGATGGGTATGCCGAACTAAAGCGGCAGCTGGATGCGGCAGATGCCGACATCGTTCTTGTCAACGAGCGGCTTGACAAGGCACATGGTGAGTGGCCTTTCTGGTGATCGTAACATAATAAGAACAGCATGATGCCAGTATCTTTAATATGTTGTGACTGCAGATAGAGCGGCCATCGTGGAAACCCTTCGGGCAGAGCTTGCCCGAGCCAAGGAGCAAGCAAGGAGTAGCAATGCGGCTGCTTTGCAAGCGGCCAAAGAGTTAAGGGCCGAACAGGCCGCACATTGTGAGAGCAAAGAGAAAATGGCCAAGATGGCTATAAAGTTAAAAGATACTGCCGAGCGTTGCCAGCTTCTTGAAGAAGCAAACCGGGCGAAGGCGACGGACCTAGAAAAGGCCATGATGGCGACTAAAGACACCCGCTCTGCGATGAGAGCGAATAAGGACGAGCTGCGTCAAGCCGGGGATATCGCGGCTGGGAAACCCTTTATGCTGCGGAGGAAGTTTGGAGATCCTCGGTATGCCCCTCTGGACTGGCTGTGGAGTTCGTCGGACGCATATCTGGACTTGGCGGCGAGTGCTGTCGATGCGGCCGAATACTTCCGAGATCAAACAGATCATGAAGTGGACAAGCTATTTTGGTCACAATTTAACGTTCCAGAGCGTCCGCTTCCATTGACTGATCGGCTTGCCGAATGGACCAAGCTGAATAGATTGTCCGGACTCGCTAAGAGGTCTGTTGTGGATCATCTATGGCCGGAAAGGCCAAAGCCGAACAACTATTTTAGTTTGGTGCAGCGGTTCCTTGGTGCGGTGCCGCGCATGAATGCGATGAAGAGGTCGGCGTGCATAGAAGGCTCGCGGATGGCCCTTGCCCGTGTCAAAACATACTGGACGGAGATGGATGCCACCACTGTTGCGGCGCAGGGTTCGGCCATAGGCTGAGTGGCTGCCGAGCACTATTTTGGAGAAGTTCTTGAAGGCGCTCGTTCGGTAGAGGCCCAGTGCTCGAAGAATATTATGTTTGAGTGACATGTATTCCCATTGCAAAAACAATGTTTTATTAAGTTTATCAAGGATGTATTTATACTTTTGCCCGAAAGTATTAAGATGCCTCCTGTGTGGTCGTTTATGTATATATGTATATAACCTAAAAGATTGCAGTCGTCGGCTTCAACCCCACACATATAATGCGGGGGTGTTCGCAGAAGACACATGTTCACACTTGATTCAACGTCTTGGTCCATTAACGAGGTGATAGCGCAGCGAACTAGGCAACCGGACTATAATGCTTTAACACTTTCACTTAGCCAGAGGAGTTTGACAGTGGGGCTACTATATAGTCCCTGGTGGCTCCGCACGCATCTGAATTCGGGGTGCGTACATGCCTGGCCGGGAAACGGCCCTTCGTTAAGGTGGAGGAATCCCGAAGATCCCAATAGGTCATCGAGTGGTTGACCAGTCTCACGGTATATCATGACAGTCAGTTGTCAGCTTTCTCTACTGAGGTGCTCATCCGGATGAACCAGGGCACAATCGCAGTAGTTCTTCTGGTGCCGCCTTAGCCGATAGAGCGGAACGTAAGGCAGCAAAACACAGGAGCTGGGCAAACCCAACATTTGACCAAAGACATGATTCGGAGCTGATGCATATAAGGCCAAACTCGCGACGCCGAACACTCCCTAAGGTATTCGGTCTTTATGGTGTAAACTGGGCCTAAACAGTGCCCTTTGTAATAAGCCCCTGGTGTCCAGGTACATGCAATATTCTGACGCGGCCACATGCCAATACGTCAGCATCCTTCTCAATTGTGCTGAGAATCCGAGGGATGTGTATCAACAAGAGACAGTAAAAAAGGTTTACGCAGGGTCTTAATCTAAAAAGAATCCTTGGAATGGGTCCCTGCTGCACGTCTGCGCCTGTGTCTCCGTTGTGCCGTATTCTGGACGGGTGTAGCATGATGGTCATCTGGAAAAGAGAGGAACTTAATTGAAAAGTTGCCGTGCAAAAGGTAAGTTATACTAAATAAACAATATGAGTAAAGTTGAGCCTGATTGTCACTTGTGCGTGCGCGTTGAGCCCCTTGTATTGTAATAGGGGTATAGCCATCAAACCTGTATCAATTACATATAGCAGTACCGGACTCGTCCAACCGTGTCTGTGGTCGTAACGACCTGTCAGATGCTTTAGTTGGTGAGGTCGTTTAGTGTGCGGCTGCCAAGGCAACCACACGGTATTCCGCGCGCAAGGAGCGATCAATATTTCCATTTACTATAATGATGCCACGTGGACCGGGCATCTTACGCATGAGGGAAGCGTAATGCGGTATTGCGTTAAAGCGAGCGAAAGCTTCGCGTCCGAGTAGTGCTTGATAGCCACTTTGGAACGGAGCGATGTGGAACATTAAATTTTCGCTCCGGAAGTTGTCGGGAAAGGCGAATATAACCTCTAGTAGCAGGGAGCCCGTGCAATGGGCCTCTAGGCCTGGCGTTACTCCTTTAAAGGTAGTATTGCTGCGGCTAATTTTTGTTGGGTATATCCCCATTTTGCGGACTGTGTCCTGATATATTAGGTTTAAACTGCTGCCACCGTCCATCAGGACTCGTGTGAAGTGGTATCCGTCAATTATTGGGTCTAATACCAAGGCAGCCCATCCTGCCTGTCGGATACTTGCCGAGTAATATCGATGGTCGAAGGTGACCGGTTGGGACGACCAGTGGCAGAACTCCGCTGTGATAGGCCCTGGGACATATGTCTCTAGGAGTGCCGCTTTGTTTCTCCCCTTTGTCACGTGTAATACGTTTACTGTTTTGACTTCTAGTGGGAACTTCTTCTGTTCCCCAGTGCTTTGCTTGCGAGGCTCATCCTCGTCTTCGCTTGGTGTATCCTGCCCCTTGTGTTCGGCGTTGAGCTTGCCGGACTGCTTGAAGACCCAACATTCTCCATGGGTATGATTTGCAGGTTTATTGGGGGTGCTATGGATCTAACATATTTGGTCCAGAATCTTGTTTAGGCTGGACAGTTCGTCTTTGTTGCCTTTGGGGGCAGCTTTTGCTGACCTGGCCGAGAGCTTTTGAATCTGGCGTTTACCGCTGTGCTCTTCGGGCTGTCTTCTTTATTCCGGTGCTTGTTTTTGCTGCGTCGTGATTTCCCATTTCCGTCCCTGACTTCGGATGTACTTGGGTCGCTGGTGCTGCATCGGGCTAACCAGTTGTCCTCGCCCGCGCAAAAGCGGGTCATGAGGCTTGTTAATGCTGCCATTGTTCTCGGCTTTTCTTGGCCAAGGTGTCTGGAAAGCCATTCGTCTCGAATGCTGTGCTTGAAAGCTGCTAAGGCTTCGGCGTCCGGACAGTCAACTATTTGGTTCTTTTTAGTGAGGAACTTGTTCCAAAGCTTTCGGGCTGACTCTCCGGGCTGTTGAGTTATATGACTTAAATCGTATGCATCCGGTGGTCGGACATAGGTCCCTTGAAAATTTGCCCGAAAGGCGTCTTTGAGCTCTTCCTAACTTCCAGTGGAGTTTTCGGGGAGGCTTTTAAGCCAGTGCCGAGCTGGCCCTTTGAGCTTGAGGGGTAAGTACTTGATGGTGTGGAGATTGTCTCCTCGAGCCATATGGATATGGAGGATGTAGTCCTCACACTAGTAGAAAAAGGGGAAACGGTCCAGGCCGGGTCAGCCCATTAGTCCCGGTTCAGTCCAGAACCGGGACCAATGGGGGCATTGGACCCGGTTCGTGAGCCCAGGGGCTGGCCAGGCCATGTTGGCCATTGGTCCCGGTTCATCTGGACCTTTTGGTCCTAGTTGGTGGGATGAACCGGGACCAGTGGGCCTCGCGCCTGGCCCACCACCTTTGGTCCCGGTTCCTGCCACCAACCGGGACCAATGAGGTGCCTATATATACCCCCTCGCATAAGAGCAGAGCACACTACTCTGTTTTTTTCTGGCCGAGGGGGAGAGGGCTTGGTGGTGCTCTAGCTCACCTCCTATGCACACAAGGTGTTCGATGGAATGCCCGAGCCACACTACTTAAGCTTTCTCCTCTCCAAGCTCGACCTCCAAGCTCCATTTTCCTCAATATTTGTCTAGGTTTAGCGGTCCGTCATGCCCCGTCCCCGTCTTCACCGCCGTCGATCACCCGCGCCGAGCTCATCGCCGGCACCACCGTGGTGAGCCTATTGTTCTTATCTTCTTTCTAAAAGGAAAAATATTCTTACTTGTATGTTTACATAGATACTTGTAATATTTTCTTACTTTTATTATTGCATCTTATATAGTGCGATGGTTTTGGTATCCGCCCCCGTCGGCCCTCGTCCTGTCTATGATTCGGATGTGGTATATATATTATCTTTATAACTATTGGTTCATTTATTGTTTATGAAAATTATGCTGACCAACGTGACATAGATTTTATTTATGTAGGATGTATGTGAATCGGAAATTCCAACTGACCCTATTGTCGAGAGGTTAAATTTAGTTGAAGAAGAAAACAATTTGTTGAAGGAAAAAATAAAAAAATTGAGGAGGAGAAGATGATATTGGAGTTGCATGTTGCGGATGTCGTCGATGATCACAAGATCAACATGGATGCAATGCGCTTGAAGATTAGAAAGATTAGAAAATATGCCATTCATACCAAGGCTTGGTATCATTATGCCATTGGATCAATTGTTACCTTGGTTGCGATTATGATCACATTTGTTTTCACATTGAAATGTTTTACATAGTTTCAATGTGTGGTTTAATTAATTAGATGCTCTGGAGAGCTATATGTTGTTAGATGAGAACTATGTATGTACTTTGGTTTTAATGTGATGATGAACTTCTATTAATTTGGACACTTAATTATATATAATGCACGCAGATGAACCGGCAATGGATGTACGGTGACAGACACACCTCCGAGTACATTAAGGGCGTGCATGAGTTTCTGGATGCGGCTGAGGCAAACAAGCAGAATGGTTTTATGTGTTGTCCATGCACTGAATGTGGGAATACGAGGTCTTACTCTAACCGGAAAATCCTTCACTCCCACCTGCTTTACAAGGGTTTCATGCCACACTATAATGTTTGGACGAGGCACGGAGAAATAGGGGTTTTGATGGAAGACAGCGAAGAAGAAGAGTACGATGACAACTATGTGCCCCCTGAATACGGTGATGCTGCAACGGGGGGAGCTGGTGAAGATCAAGAGGAACCAGACGATGTGCCCAATGATGCTACAACGGGTGAAGCTGCTGAAGATCAAGAGGAACCAGACGATGTGCCCGATGATGATGATCTCCGCCGGGTCATTGTCGATGCAAGGACGCAATGCGAAAGTCAAAAGGAGAAGCTGAAGTTCGATCACATGTTAGAGGATCACAAAAAAGGGTTGTACCCCAATTGCGAAGATGGCAACACAAAGCTCGGTACCGTACTGGAATTGCTGCAGTGGAAGGCAGAGAATGCTGTGGCTGACAAATGATTTGAGAAGCTACTGAAAATATTGAAGAAGAAGCTTCCAAAGGATAACGAATTCCCCGACAGTACAAACGCATCAAAGAAGGTTGTATGCCCTCTAGGATTGGAGGTGGAGAAGATACATGCATGCCCTAATGACTGCATCCTCTACCACGGTGCATACAAGGATATGAACGCATGCCCGGTATGCGGTGCATTGCGGTATAAGATCAGACGAGATGACCCTAGTGATGTTGACGGCGAGCCCCCCAGGAAGAGGGTTCCTGCGAAGGTGATGTGGTATGCTCCTATAATACCACGGTTGAAACGTCTGTGCAGAAACGAAGAGCATGCCAAGTTGATGCGATGGCACAGTGAGGACCGGAAGAAAGACGGGAAGTTGAGAGCACCCGCTGACGGGTCGAAGTGGAGAAAAATCGAGAGAAAGTACTGGGTTGAGTTTGCAAAGGTCCCAAGGAATGTATGGTTTGCTTTAAGAGCGGATGGCATTAATCCTTTCGGGGTGCAGAGCAGCAATCACAGCACCTGGCCCGTGACTCTATGTATGTATAACCTTCCTCCTTGGATGTGCATGAAGCGGAAGTTCATTATGATGCCCGTTCTCATTCAAGGCCCTAAGCAACCCGGCAACGACATTGATGTGTACCTAAGGCCATTAGTTGAAGAACTTTTACAGCTGTGGAATGGAAACGGTGTATGTACGTGGGATGAGCACGGACAGGAGGAATTTAACCTAAAGGCGTTGCTGTTCGTGACCATCAACGATTGGCCCGCTCTCAGTAACCTTTCAGGACAGACAAACAAAGGATACCACGCATGCACGCACTATTTAGATGACACTGAAAGTATATACCTGGACAAATGCAGGAAGAATGTGTACCTGGGCTATCGTCGATTTCTTCCGACCAACTGTCGGGGGTGACTGATCCCACGGACACCTATGGGACCGCGGCGGACCGGGGCCCCTTTCGGTTCGGCAGGGGGCGGAGAGTGCACGAAGAGTAGATCGAGGCGAACGTACGAGCACACGCGATCGGTTTACCCAGGTTCGGGCCGCACGGATGCGTAAAACCCTACTCCTACTTTGGTTTGTATTGGTGTTCTTGCTCGGGAGCGATGACTGCTACAGTACGCTCGGATGGCTAGCAAGACCGAGCGTGAGAATGGTCCTCCCTCCCTACTGTTGCACATGGGCCTCCTTTTATATGCCAAAGGGGTCACCGACAGGTGGCAACAGAGATGAGGGTAAAAAGGTAAAAGGGGTGGTAGTTGGCGCCACCGCTTGCTACAGTGGTATCATACCTAACCCTGACGGTAGGGGACAAAGGCAAATGCCGTATCTGTGTCGCCTAGATGGCGCAGAAAGGGACCGTCAGGGGCGCCACCGTTTGCCACGATGGCTATCTTGTCAGCGCCTGCTTGCCACCGCATGCCCCTGGCTGCACAGCCTCCCACCACGTACGCCAGGAATGGTCCCAGAGAGACACGTTGGTGGGTGAGCTGGAGCGCGGGCTGCGGAGTAGTAGCTTGACGCGGCAAGCGCCTTGCCGCGGATGTTGTCTTGTCGTGTCCGGGAGCTTGTCGCTCACCGGGTCTTGTCGCGTCCGGGAGCTTGTCGCTCACCGGGTCTTGCCGGGACGCGCAGCGCGTCACAGCAAGCTTCTCGAGATGTCTTGGTTAGTCTTCCCGGCAAGCTCCTCTTGCCAGGGTCTTGTCTCCTTCCCGGCAAGCTCTTCTTGCCGGGGCCTTGGATACTTAGTTCTTGAATGGCTCTAAAGGAACCACGGAGGATCTTGGCGGTCGCCCGGCAAGCCTTGCCGCGGGGTGCTGCGACTGCCCATGCACAAGTTCGGGATACTAAGGTACCCCTACTTTAGTACACCGACAGGAGCCCCCGGGCCTGGGCCATACACGGTGCTGAGCGCTGTTGGGCCAGGCCCAAAACAGTGCACGGGCACGCGCGGCCTGGGTCACGCCGTATCTGACTTCGCATCCACCGCGCCCTCCCCGAGCGGCACGCGTCGAATGCAGCATCGTGCGCGACGTGGGCGGCATGCGCGAGGCTGATGCGCGGTTTTCGAGGCGCCCACTCCCCACGATCACGGGGTGGGGAGAGGTCGCCTCATCCGTCGCCTCGGTTCTGCACGCCTGCCACGCGGCTCCCATGCGCTTGGGGTCACGGACGGTGGAGGCGGAGAACTGGGCCGTCGCGGGTCGATGCAGCGGGTCGGCCCCAGCTCCCTGCTCTTCCCGTGTCTTGATTCGCTGAGCGGGGCGGTCGAGCCCCCACCTCGCTCCTTTATAAAGAGCGGGAGGGGAGGACGGAAGCCCGCATTCTTTCATCTCCTTCTTCCTTCAGCTTCTGCTCCCCTTTCTCCCATTCGCCATGGAGAAAGGGAACCCTGGTCCCTCATCGGTGGTGGCGAGGGTTGCCGCCAGACAGCGCATCCCTCCCTCTCCCGCACCCGTGGTGGCCGAGCCAGCCGTAAGGGGAAGAGGGAGGGGGCGAGGTCGTGGACGAGGTCAAGGCGCTCGGGGAAGAGGTGGACGGGGCGGCGCGCCGGCTTCGCCTCCGCCGGCGGTTCCTCTTCCCGCGGCGGTCCATACTGGAGACGACCCTTGCGAGTTCTTCGTTAGGCTGCGCCGGGCGCCTCGTCGTCGCCTCCAACTCCCATCTCCGTTTGCGAGCGTGGTGGAGTTGAACCCGCCCGAGACACTAAGACTGCACATGAGGGGCTGTGGGATCAGCGGCACGCGAGTCTGCGTTGAATTCCCAGCCCCTAATGTGATGTATCTTGGTCGAGGGTGGAAGACGTTCGCCCGTATCCACAGCTTGACGGCGGGGCTCACCCTCCATTTTAAGTTGATGGAGGGCGATCTCCTCTCCGTCAAGGTCTTCGGGTGCTTCGGCATTCGGGCAAGGTGCTGCGTGGACAGCTCCTCCGATAGCGAAGGCTCCTCCTCGAGCGAGAGTGACGAGGAGGGGAGCGACAGCGACAATGAGGGTAGCGGGCGGCAGGATGACGGGCCCGACTAGGTGTCGGGCGCCACTCCGCGCGGCACCGACGACCCCATCATCCGTGTCGCCGGCTCCTTGAACTCCCCGGGGTCGTCTCCTTGGGCGGCTGGCGTAGGGAGGCTGCGGAGGAGGAAGAGGGCTGGCGGCAAGGCTGTCAAGTCGGAGTACGAGGGCGTGGTGCCCTCGACAGCGTGCTGACGTCCTGCCGCCTCGTCTTCGAGCCCTGCTTCCGGCGCCGCCATCACCGTCCAGCCTTCGGACCGCCCCGGGGATGTTCTCTTGGTGTCTTCTGGCACCCATAGCTCGCCTAGGCGCTCCTTTTGCCCTTTTCGCCTCCTTGACCTACCTCCTGAAGAGAGGGACAAGAAAGGGATTACGGGCATCTTATCTTTTTAATTTGTAAGCCTTCGGGCCTTAGTTGCATTTAAAACTTGTAATCCTCTCTTTCATGTTTTTCATCCTCTATGGACTGTACCTGGGTGGAATATTTTTTAATGAAAAGGGGATGCTTGCCGGGTCATTTTGTCTCGCGGGTAGAACCCACGTCAAGGAGCAAATCCTTGGTATCTTTCAGGTAGACACTTTTTCTCCCGGCAACAGGCCCTGCCGTCTTCCCACGTCGCTCGACCTTTCTCACGCTTTTGACGGAGGCAGGGACGAGGCGGGTGCGGCCCCTCGTTTCATCCCTTTGCTGCCGCGACTACGACCAAACTTGGCCCCAGGAACGAGCCCAGGGCCTAGAGTTAAGGGAGCACGGTAGTTTTCAGGAAGAAAAGAGGTTTCGTATTCCCCAGTCCATAAGAGAATGCATGATGAGGGATGAAAGACTTATCTGAGATTGCAGCCCCCGGCAACTCTGGCTTGCCGTGGGTGAGTCTTGGTACTTGCAGCCCCCGGCAACGCTGGCTTGCCGGGGTCCAGATGCCGGTACGTCCTTCTTCTCCTTTTCGTCCTCAGGCGGTCCGGCAAGGATATGCGAGTCCTGCGAACCAAGGGAAACGAAAGAAAGGCAAAAGGGACGCGCACTCGACCTCTAAGTTAGGGGTTAGCCGCTGTTAAGCACTATCAACCCTAACCCAGGACGAGACTCGACCTAGCATGCATGCTATAACTTAGGGCGCCAGCGCTTCATTTACTTGTGCTCAGGGTCTGCGCCTGGCTTTGTACAAAGGATTACATGCAACAGCGGCAAGACTTGTACAAAAGGGTGGTTGCCAGACGGGGTCCAACAACCGCGCCTTACGGGTAAAACTTACGAAGATGCTCAATATTCCAGGAGTTGCTCACTGGTACGCCATCTTCGGTCTCAAGGCGGACAGCGCCAGGCCTTGTGACTCGTTTCACCCGGTAAGGGCCTTCCCACTTCGGCGTCAACTTGTTGGAATTCTTGGTGGACTGAACGCGCCGAAGAACAAGGTCGCCTTCCTCGAGACTTCTGGCGTTAACTTTGCGGCTATGGTAGCGGCGCAAAGCTTGCTGGTAGCGAGCGGCTCGCACAGCAGCCTGAAGACGGTCTTCCTCAAGGAGCAGCGCGTCATCTTGCCGCAGCTGCTCTTGCTCAAGCTCATCGTAAGCGAGCACTCGAGGTGACCCGTATACGAGTTCCGTGGGGATAACTGCTTCTGCTCCATAGACTAGAGCAAAGGGTGTCTGGCCAGTGGCTCGATTTGGCGTCGTCCTGATCGACCAAAGAACCACCGGCAGCTCCTCGATCCAGTTTCTTCCACACTTGTGCAGCCTGTCGAAAGTTCTGGTCTTGAGCCCGCGCAGCACTTCAGCATTTGCCCTCTCCGCTTGACCGTTGCTTCTCGGGTGAGCAACAGAAGCGAAGCAGACCTTGGCGCCAAGATCTTGGACGTACTGCATGAAGGTGCGACTCATAAATTGCGTACCGTTGTTGGTGATTATCCTGTTAGGGATCACGAAACGGCAAACAATCGACCTGAAGAACTTGACTGTTGACTGTCCTGTCACCTTCCTCACAGGTTCCACTTCCGGCCACTTTGTGAACTTGTCGATTGCAACGTACAAGTACTCAAAGCCCCCGACAGCTCGCGGAAAGGGGCCGAGGATATCGAGCCCCCAGACCGAAAATGGCCAGGATAAAGGGATCGTCTGGAGAGCTTGAGCTGGCTGGTGTATCTGCTTGGAATGGAACTGGCATGCTTCACACTTGGTTACTTGTGCAGTTGCATCCTGGAGGGCTGTCGGCCAGAAGAAACCTTGCCGGAATGCTTTTTCGACAAGGGCTCTTGCGCCAATGTGGTGACCACATATGCCTCCATGTATCTCTGCCAACAGCTTCTGTCCGTCTTCCCGGGGAATACACTTCAATTTCACACCATTGAGTCTTCTTCTACATAGTATGTTATCGACAAACTGGTACATACTAGACTGCCGGGCTACTCTTTCCGCTTCTTCTTACTCTTCGGGAAGTTCTCCTGTCTGAAGGAAACGGACAATCTGCTGCGCCCATGTTGGAGCCTGCAGCTCGACAATAAGGACTAAAGGCAATTCTGTTGCTGTGGGAACATCTGCTTCCACGGCAAGAGCCCGCGGCTCTGCCGGAGCTTGACGTTCCCCGGCAAGCTTACTGGAGCAGAGCTTGTTGGGAGAATCTGCTTCAACGGAACAAACCCTGGGGCTTGCCGGAGCAGACTGCTCCTCAGCATTCTTGGTGTTGATCTTGGGGACTTTCTTAGCGGCGGCTTCGGGAAGCTCTGCCGGAAAATAGTCGCCAGAAACAAACTTCCTTTTCTTGCTCTGTCCAGTTGGTGGTGTTACGGATGGCTGAGTCAGCTTGAGCACAAAAATCCCTGGTTCCACGGGTAATTTAAGTGCGGCGCACTTTGATAGGCCATTGGCAATGTCATTCTGAGCTCTTGGGACGTACTCCATCTTTAGGCCGTCAAAGTGCTCCTCTAGCTTTCTCACTTGGTCGACGTAAGCTTCCATTAAGGGACTCTGGTAATTCTTGTTCACTTGGCGGACGACAAGCTGTGAGTCACCCCTGACTATGAGCTTCTTAATCCCAAGTTCTGCCGTGATCCTGAGACCGGCAAGCAAGCCTTCGTACTCTGCGGTATTGTTTGTCGCTTGCTCCTTGGGGAAGTGCATCTGGACTATGTACTTGAGGTGCTCTCCGGTGGGTGCGACAAGCAGCACACCAGCACCGGCGCCTTGCAGCGAGAAGGCACCGTCAAAGTACATGAGCCACTCTTTGTTTGCTTCCTTGGCGGGGATGCTTGTCTCCGGAATTTCTTCATCTGGAGTTGGCGTCCACTCTGCTATGAACTCTGCCAATGCTCTGCTTTGGATTGTTTATGTACTCTCGAATTTGAGGCCAAAGCTTGACAGTTCCAGTGCCCACTCAACAATCCTGCCTGTTGCTTCTGGATTTTGCAATATCCTCTTCAGCGGAAAGCGAGTGACAACTGTGATCTCATGTGCTTGGAAGTAATGGCGCAGCTTTCTCGAGGCCATGAGAAGGCCGAAAAGTAACTTCTGCACACCAGAGTACCTTGACCTAGCCGCCTGTAAAAGGGAACTGACAAAGTAAACTGGGCGCTGCACCATCTTCTTCTGTATCTCCTCTTGCATCTGCGCAGATCCTTGCTTGTTGGGACCAGAGCTTGTCGGGGAAGCCCCCTGCTTGTCGCTGGATGTGTTTGCCGCAGTTGCTGGCTCGTCATCTGCCTCCCTCTCTGCTACTAGCGCAGCACTAACCACTTGATTGGTTGCCGCTATGTACAGCAGCAACTTCTCTTGTGGCTTAGGTGCGACAAGTGTTGGAGTGGAGGACAGGTATCTCTTCAAGTCTTGCAGCGTAGCCTCCGCTTCCGGAGTCCATTTCATTGGACCTGCCTTTTTCAAAATTTTGAAAAACGGCAGGGCGCGCTCAGCAGACCGAGAAATAAACTTGCTGAGGGCAGCCACGCAACCGGCAAGCTTCCGTACATCCTTGACGCGCTTTGGTGCTTCGATCTGCTCAATGGCCTTGATCTTGTCGGGATTGGCTTCGATTCCCCACTGAGACACAAAGAACCCGAGAAGCTTGCCGGAAGGGACTCCAAACACACACTTCTCGGGGTTGAGCTTGAGGTTGATCTTGCGCAGATTTGCAAAAGTCTCTTCTAAATCTTAGATCAGAGTTTCCCTGTCCTTGCTTTTGACCACTATATCATCCATGTAAGCTTCTACATTTTTGTGTATCTGTGGCTTCAAAGCGACATGGACTACTCTTGCAAATGTTGAACCAGTGTTCCTTAATCCGAAAGGCATCCGTACGAAATAGTACGTGCCACATGGAGTAATGAACGCAGTTTTCTCCTCATCCTCTTCTGCCATGAAGATCTGATGGTATCCTGAATATGCGTCAAGAAATGAAAGCAGATCACATCCGGCTGTGGAGTCAACAATCTGGTCAATGCGCGGCAAGGGAAATGGATCTTTGGGACAAGCTTTATTAACATCAGTGAAGTCAATACAAAGCCTCCATTTTCCATTTGCCTTGCGCACTACAACAGGATTGGCCAACCACATGGGATGGAGCACTCCTCTGACAAGGCCTGCCGCTTCCAACTTCTTGATTTCTTCTGCTATGAATTCTTGGTGCTCCACTGCCTGTTTTCTAACCTTCTGCTTGACGGGCCGCGCATGGGGACAAACGGCAAGGTGGTGCTCAATTACTTTCCTGGGAACACCGGGGATGTCGGACGGCTGCCTTGCAAACACGTCAACACTCGCCCGCAAGAAAGTAACAAGCGCGCTTTCCTATTTAGGGTCAAGCGTGGCACTAATGGTGAAGATACCACCAGTGTCGTCCTCCTTGGTGGACACCTTCTTGGTAAGTGGTGGAGCAGCCATGGCCTTCTTACACTTGCCGGTGGAGCTCGATGGTGCGTCCTCGATGGCAGCGCAGCACTCCGAGGAGGTGCGCTTGCCGGAGTGGACATCAGAGCTCTTGCCGGACTTGGTCTTCTTCTTCCCCCCGGGAGCTTCAGCGGCAAGTGCCTTGCGATCTGTCGCAGCTGCTGCTTCCTGGTAGATCTTGTCGGCACAGATAAGGGCATCCTTCTTGTCGCCGGGGACAGAGATGACGCTTATCGGGCCTGGCATCTTGAGCAAGTTGTACGTATAGTGAGAGGCTGCCATGAACTTGGCCAGTGTTGGACGGCCAAGTATCCCATTGTAAGGCAATGGGAAATCGGCAACGTCGAAAGTGACCCTCTCAGTCCTGAAGTTCATTTCGCTACCAAATGTCACCGGCAACGTGACCTTCCCTTTCGGCTTGCTCCTTCCCGGGTTGATTCCTTGGAACGTACCGGTCTCTTCGAGCTCGTTGTCCGGGATCTGGAGTTTCTGGAGTACAGCGGAGGAGATCAGATTTAAGCCGGCCCCGCCGTCAACTAGCATCTTAGTGACTTTGAGGTTGCGGATTGTTGGTGAAACCAACAACGGCAAGCACCCGACCGCAGTTGTGCGATCAGGGTGGTCCTCAATGTCAAAGATGATAGGCGTGCTGGACCATTTCAGAAGCTTGCGTGATTCGACAGGTGGTTCTGCCGCATTAACTTCCCGCAGCCACTGTTTGAGTTGGCGGTGGGAAGTATGCAGAGAAGCACCGCCGTCAACACACAAGACTTCTGTAGCTTTCTGAAACTCCTGCTCACTGTTCTCAACATCATCCATGTCCTCATCGTCGTCTTCGTCTTCATCCTTGTCGCGGCCGCGGGGAGGTCTGTCTCCTTGCCGCTGCTTGGCCTGGCCGCGGCGTCCTCCCTGGCCAGCGCGCTTCTTGCTGGCTTCTCCACCGCCTCCTTGGGCTCTCTCCTTGTCGCGCCGCTCGTACTCAGCTTTTTGTTGCTGGACAAGCTGCTCGACCTTCTTGCAGCTCTGGAGATCATGGCCCTTGGTGCGGTGAATCTTGCAGTACCGCTTGTCGGAGCTGTCCTGCTTGTCGGCGGCTGCCACAGCTTGGCAGTTGGTGCACGCGGCAACCTCCTTGCCGGAGCTGCCAACTTTGGCTTGCTTGGCGGCGACGTCATCGCCGGACTGCTCAATGACTAGTACCTCTTTGCCTCTCTTTTTCCTGTTGCGCCTCCGGTTTTTCTTTGCCGGGGTAGCATCTTCACTGTCAGATCCTCCTGCTCCAGTGTCTTCTCTGGGGAGTTTGCTCCCTTCTTCAGCGCGTGCACACTTGTCGGCCAGGGCATAAAGCTCACTGACGTCTCTGATCCTGCTCATCACCATCTCCTCCCGCATCCTGCGGTTACGCACGTTCTGATGGAACGCGCTGATAACCGCGGCTGGGTGGATGTCTGGGATGTTGCGCTGCACACGGCTGAACCTCTGAATATACTTGTGCAGGGGCTCTCCTTCCTTCTGGGCAAGCAGGTGAACGTCACTTTCCTGGCCATGTGGCTTGTGGCCGCCTGTAAAGGCGCCGACAAACTGATGGCACAAGTCCGCCCAAGAGGATATGGAGTTGTCCGCCAAGTGCATGAGCCCGGATCTGACTTCGGGCTTGAGCACGAGCGGGAAGTAGTTGGCAAGGACCTTGTCGTCTTGCCCCCCGGCAGCTTGCACCGCAATGGTGTAGATGCTGAGGAACTCTGACGGGTGCGACTTGCCATTGTACTTCTCCGGCACGTCTGGCTTGAATTGTTTCTGGCTGGGCCACTGGACTTGCCGCAGCTCACGGGTAAACGAAGGGCAACCTACCGCGTACGGCAAGTCGCCTGGTTCTCCGGGCGCATGCATGTCAACAGAAGGCCCAGCGCGCAGGTCTGATTGACGCCGCACTTCTCTTCGGCGCTCGATGCGTGTTCGAGCGTCTTCTTGCTGTCTCTCATGAAGAACTTGGCGCTGATCGCGACGAGCTCACGGATCTGATGACACGGTGGAGCCGCTGTCGAGGTGGATCCGGCGAGTCGGCGACCTTGGCCTTCTAGGCGGAGAGTGCACAGTGGTTGCACCCTCGCCGGTCTTGTCGCCACCGGCTCGCGCCTGGCTGACTTGCCACGGCAGCGATGCGCTCGGCTGCCGTGGGTTGTCACCGTTGGCGAAGCTGATGAGGCTCTGGATAGTGGCCCTCCAGTCGTCGATCTTCTCTGGCGCTGGAGGGTAATCTAGAAGCAGTTGGGCCCGTGCCAACGCTTCTGCCGGAGTGGCAGGTGGTGGCGGCGAACGGCGCGAGGAACGGGACATGCTCGGACTTCTAACTACGTTAGAAGGAGCAATCTCTCGTCCGGGCGACCGTGCCATGCTCATGCCAGCATGCTGGCGTGCATGCTGGTCTCGAGCACTCCGGGATCCGCCAGCTTGATCTTGGCCCAGCAAACGTGTGGTACCATGGGTACCATGACACTGCTGGTCCCGCGCCTCCTGGGACGGGCGCGGTGCGTGTACGAACGCCGAGGTCTTGGAGTGCGTCCGGTCGCTGTGGGAGCCGACCGCACCGCCGATGTGCATCGCAGTCTTGTCCTTGGACCTGGCAGCACCACGAGCACCCTCGTCGACGCCCCTCTTCCGCCGACGTCTTCTCCACCAGCCGTTCGCTCCGGCGATGGTGGGCTCGGCGCAGACGGAGCAGCTGCCTCCGAAATCTTCTTCTTCGGTGGCATGTTAATGAAGATGACGAAGATTCGGCTCATGCGAACACCGGATCAGATTCACACAGCCTCGACGCACCCCTACCTGGCGCGCCAAAGATGTCGGGGGTGACTGATCCCACGGACACCTATGGGACCGCGGCGGACCGGGGCCCCTTTCGGTTAGGCAGGGGGCGGAGAGTGCACGAAGAGCAGATCGAGGCGAACGCACGAGCACACGCGATCGGTTTACCCAGGTTCGGGCCGCATGATGCGTAAAACCCTACTCCTGCTTTGGTTTGTATTGGTGTTCTTGCTCGGGAGCGATGACTGCTACAGTACGCTTGGATGGCTAGCGAGACCGAGCGTGAGAATGGTCCTCCCTCCCTACGGTTGCACATGGGCCTCCTTTTATATGCCAAAGGGGTCACCGACAGGTGGCAATAGAGATGAGGGTAAAAAGGTAAAAGGGGTGGTAGTTGGCGCCACCGCTTGCTACAGTGGTATCATACCTAACCCTGACGGCAGGGGACAAAGGCATTAAATGCCTGTCTATGTCGCCTAGACGGCGCAGAAAGGGACCGTCAGAGGCGCCACCGTTTGCCACGATGGCTATCTTGTCAGCGCCTGCTTGCCACCGCATGCCCCTGGCTGCATAGCCTCCCGCCACGTACGCCAGGAATGGTCCCAGAGCGACACGTTGGTGGGTGAGCTGGAGCGCGGGCTGCGGAGTAGTAGCTAACCGCGGCAAGCGCCTTGCCGCGGATGTTGTCTTGTCGTGTCCGGGAGCTTGTCGCTCACCGGATCTTCTCGCGTCCGGGAACTTGTCGCTCACCGGGTCTTGCCGGGACGCGCAGCGCATCGCAGCAAGCTTCTCGAGATGTCTTGGTTGGTCTTCCCGGCAAGCTCCTCTTGCCGGGGTCTTGTCTCCTTCCTGGCAAGCTCTTCTTGCCGGGGCCTTGGATACTTAGTTCTTGAATGGCTCTAAAGGAACCACGGAGGATCTTGGCGGTCACCCGGCAAGCCTTGCCGCGGGGTGCTGCGACTGCCCGTGCACAAGTTCGGGATACTAAGGTACCCCTACTTTAGTACACCGACACCAACCATCAATGTCGAAAGAAAGGCAAGCATTTCAAAGGCGAGGCAGATCACCGGAAGAAGCCCGCCATGCGTACTGGTGATCACATACTTGCTATGGTCAATGATTTACACGTAATCTTTGGAAAGGGTCCCGGTGGACTAGCTGTTCCGAATGACGCTGAGGGACACGCACCCATGTGGAAGAAGAAATCTATATTTTGGGACCTACCCTACTGGAAAGACCTAGAGGTCCGCTCTTCAATCGACGTGATGCACGTGACGAAGAACCTTTGCGTGAACCTGCTAGGCTTCTTGGGCGTGTATGGGAAGACAAAAGATACACCTGAGGCACGGGAGGACCTACAACGTTTGCACAGAAAAGACGGCATGCCTCCGAAGCAGTATAAAGGTCCTGCCAGCTACGCTCTTACGAAAGAAGAGAAAGAAATCTTCTTTGAATGCCTGCTCAGTATGAAGGTCACGACTGGCTTCTCGTCGAATATAAAGGGAATAATAAATATGCCAGAGAAAAAGTTTCAGAACCTAAAGTCTCATTACTGCCACGTGATTATGACGCAACTGCTTCCGGTTGCATTGAGGGGCTTCTACCGGAAAACGTCCGATTAGCCATTGTGAAGCTATGTGCATTCCTCAATGCAATCTCTCAGAAGGTGATCGATCCAGAAATCATACCAAGGGTAAGGAGGGATGTGGCACAATGTCTTGTCAGTTTTGAGCTGGTGTTCCCACCATCCTTCTTCAATATCATGACGCACGTCCTAGTTCATCTAGTCGACGAGATTGTCATCCTGGGGCCCGTATTTCTACACAATATGTTCCCCTTTGAGAGGTTCATGGGAGTCCTAAAGAAATATGTCCGTAACCGCGCTAGGACAGAAGGAAGCATCTCCATGGGCCATCAAACAGAGGATGTTATCGGGTTTTGTGTTGACTTCATTCCTGGCCTTAAGAAGATAGATCTCCCTAAATTGCGGTATGAGGGGAGACTGACTGGAAAAGGCACTCTTGGAAGTGACTCAATAATATGTAGGGACGGATATTCTTGGTCTCAAGCACACTACACAGTTCTACAGAACTCTACCTTGGTCACCCCGTATGTCAATGAACACAAGAACAGTCTGCGCTCCAAACACCCGGAGCAGTGCGACGACTGGATTACATGTGAACACATTAGGACTTTCAGCAGTTGGTTGGAAACACGTCTCAGAGGTGACAACACTGTGTGTGATGAGCTGTACTTGTTTTCCAGGGGACCATCTTTGACTGTATTGACTTACAAAGGATACGAGATAAATGGGAATACATTTTACACGATCGCCCAAGATGAAAAGAGCACCAACCAAAACAGCAGTGTCCGCTTTGATGCAGCAACCGAGAGCGGAAAGGACACATATTATGGTTACATAGTGGACATATGGGAACTTGACTATGGACATGATTTTAAGGTCCCTTTGTTTAAGTGCAAATGGGTCAATCTGTCAGGCGGCGGGGTACAGGTAGACCCACAGTACGGAATGACAACAGTGGATCTGAAAAATCTTGGGTACACTGACGAACCGTTCGTCCTAGCCAATGATGTGGCACGGGTTATCTATGTGAAGGACATGTCTACCAAACCGAGAAAAAGAAAAGATAAGGAAGCGAATACATCATACGATGAGCCAAAGTGCCACATAGTTCTTTCAGAAAAAAGGGATATCATGGGAGTGGAGGGCAAGACAGACATGTCTGAAGATTATGAAAAGTTTCATGAAATTCCTCCCTTCAATGTCAAGGCTGACCCAAGCATCCTGATAAATGATGAAGATTATCCATGGTTACAGCGCAATAAGCAAATGACACAAGCGAAGAAAAAGTGAAGACTTTCTCCCGCAACTATTATGATGATACCATGCCAACTTTGTAACACAAGAGTATGCTATGCCAACTTTTTCAGAGTTCATTTGAAAACTATGAATTTAGGTCGAATTTTCTCTATAGGTGCATCTATGTTCATTTTTTAGTAAAGTTAATCAAAAACTTGTGATTCACACAAATTTCAAAGAATTCAAATTTTAACTATTGAAATTTGAAAACTAATGGCACTAACAGAAAGTTTATAATTTTTCTAAAACTAATGGCACTAACAGAAAGTTTATAATTTTGCTGACCTAAAAGCAAAAAGAACTAAAAAATAAAGCAAAAAACAAAAGAAAATATATAATAGAGAAAACAAAACAAAAAACTGAAAAAAAAATAGCAACAATAAGTATTTTGTTGTAAGTAGAAACAAAATAAAATAAATAAAGCAACAAAGAAAACAAAAAAACTGAAAAAGTGTTTTCAAATTTGAAAACTAATGGCACTAACAGAAAGTTTATAATTTTTCTAAAACTAAAAGCAAAAATAATTAAAAAAAGAAAAAAAAAGAAAATAAATAATGGAGAAATTTTATAATTTTTGTGACCTAAAAGAAAAAAGAAATCACTAAAAAACTATAAGTATTTTGTTCTAAGTAGAAATGAAAAAATAAATAGCAAAAGAGAAAAAAATACCTATAATATTTGTTATGACTAAGTAAAATTACCAAATTGAGTATAATGATAAAACACAGTAATATTAAATAGCAGGAAAAAGAATGACTCAAAAAATCAATTTTTATAGTAAAGTTATTCATAAACTAGTGATTCACACAAATTTTAAAAAATTCAAATTTAAACTATTCAAATTTTAAAACTAATGGCACTAACAGAAAGTTTATAATTTTTGTGACCTAAAAGAAAAAATCACTAAAAAAACTATAAGTATTTAGTTCTAAGTAGAAATGAAAAAACAAATAGTAAAAAAATGCCACCTGCTGGGCCACCACAGCCTGAATACGACTAGAAGCCCATCCATGGGCCAGGATTCAGGCCCGCAGAAGGCCCGGCAGGCCCACAGGCATAGCGGTGTGAGATTAGGCCCAAAGGCCTGCAGTTCTGAGGAGTTCGATGAAGAGGGCGGGGCAGCGCTTATAAACAGGTGCGGCCGCTCCTCAGCTAGCGAGGTGGGACTAAACATCCCACCGCACCGCGGCTTTGGCGGGCGCAGGCCTTTGGTCCAGGTTGATGGCACCAACCGGGACTAAAGGGGGCATTGGTCACGGTTCGTGGCACAAACCGTGACCAATGCCCCCAAGTGCTAGTTATATAGACGAAGCATTGGTCCCCGTTCGTGGCACCAACCGGGACCAAAGGCCGCCGCTTCCCGCCCTTTGGGCTGCTGAAAGGAGGCTTTTGGTCTCGGTTGGTGGCACCAACCGGGACTAAAGGTGGCATTGGTCCCGGTTGGTGCCATGAACCAGGACCAATGCTTCGTCTATATAACTAGCACTTGTGAAAATTTCCATTCAGTTCGTCTTCCCCGCCCGACGCCGCCAGGCTGCCCCTCTGCGCCTCACCGTCGCCGTCATCGCCCCTGCCTTCGACGCCATCCCGCGCCGCCCAGACACCGTCGTCACCCCGTGCCGTCGCGGTCACCTCCCCGCGCCGCCCCGACACCGTCGCCGCCCCGCATCGCGCCCCTACGCCGTCTTCGCCCCGCGTCGCCACCCCGACGTCGTCGCCGCCCCGCCTCTGCCTCGCCGTCGCCGCCCCGCGCCGCCGTCGCCTCTCGCTTTGGTCAGGGCTGGCACCGCCCCCTCTTCCCCCCTGTTTTTTTGCAAATTCATATATGTTTTTTCCTGATTATATGTATATGTATAGTATATGTATGTGTGTATATGTATGCAAAAGATAGATTAATAGAAAAAAATAGTATTTTTTCTGTTCATAGATTTTTTTTGGTGATATTGATTATTGTAAATATGCAAATGTTTGCATATTCATACGAACAATGAATTAGGCAAAACCTTTACTTTTTTCTAAAATTTCTATTTGAACATTATTTAAAAAAACAAGCAGTACTACTTCATGTATTTTTAAGAAGGAAGAAGAAGAAAAAGAATGAGAGGAAAAAGGAAATAAGAAGAGGAAGAAAGGAGATGAAGAGGGGAGAGGAAGACGAGGAGAAATAAATAAGAAGAAGAAAAAAGAAGAAAAAGAAGAAAAAGAAGAGGAGAAGAAGAAAGGAATAGAGGAGAAGAAGAGTTCCTTTCTTCTTCTCCTCTTTTTTTCTTCTTTTTTTCTTCGACATGTGGGGGGGTCGATATACCCCCACTCGATAACTTCAACACGAGGGGGGTCGATATACCCCCTCCCTGATAATATTATTTTCCCATGTATGTATGTCGTGTCGATATTAACTCCCGATAACTTCAACACAAGGGTGGTCGATATATATACCCCGTCCCTGATAATATTATTTTCCCGCATGTACGTATGTTGTGTCGATATAAACTCCTGATAACTTCAACACGTGGGGTGGGGTCGATATACCCCCTCCCGATAACTTCAACACGTGGGGGGTCGATATACCCCCTCCTGATAACTTCAACACGAGGGGGGTCGAACATGAAAGGAAGAAGAGGATAAAAAAAGAAGAGGAAGAAGAAAAAAAAGAGGAGAAGAAAGAATAGAGGAGAATACTCCTCTATTCTTTCTTCTCCTCTTTTTTTTCTTCTTCTTCCTCTTTTTTTTATCGGGAACAAGGGTCGTCCAGGGTCGCCGAGCGGTAGAGGAAACCCTAAATAGCAAGTATCGTCGGTGTGAGATACGTGTGGCCGTCGGTGTCGGACAGTACATCCACGTCCCACAAGTGACGCAGGCGTCGACCCGCGTCACTTGTGGGACGTGGATGTAGTGTCTGACACCGAAGGCCACATGTATCTCACACCCACGATACTTGCTATTTAGGGTTTCCTCTACCGCTCGGCGACCCTGACCCTCGACGACCCTCGTTCCCGATAAAAAGGAGGAAGAAGAAGAAAAAAAGAGGAGAAGAAAGACGACGCCCACGTCACTTGTGGGACGTGGATGTAGTGTCCAACACCGACGGCCACATGTATCTCACACCCACGATACTTGCTATTTAGGGTTTCCTCTACCGCTCGGCGACCCTCGATGACCCTCGTTCCCGATAAAAAAAGAGGAAGAAGAAAAAAAAGAGGAGAACAAAGAATAGAGGAGTTCTTACTCCTCTATTCTTTCTTCTCCTCTTTTTTTATTCTTCCTCTTCTTTTTTTATCCTCGAAGCGTTGTCGAGGCCACCCCAAACCCTAGAGAAGCAGCGTCGAGGCCACCCCAAACCCTAGAGAAGCAGTGTCGAGGCCACTAATTAATATTAGTTCTACGTTTGCCACTAATATATCTAGCTGTCATGTTTGAATAATAATTTCCATGTTGTAAATATTTGTAGAAACTATGGACACCGCCCGAGACGAAATACAAGAAGAGTTGTTGGGGGACATAATCGCACGAGGAAGTGATGCCGTCTGCTTGTTGTTTCTCAATGACACCGATGGTCTGGAAGCAGCTGGCTATGATTATGATGGCTTTGGTGAACTAATGCCGGTGCAAGAAGGAGATCGTGAGGACGGCTCCGGTGACACAATGCCGGTGCAAGAAGGAGACCGTGATGACGTCTCTGATGACCGAACCGAGTCCGGCCAGGTATATATATTAGTTAAGCTTCTGCTGACGAGCTAATTGATGCATTCATTGTTTTGGTATGTACACATATTAATTAAGTCTTTGTTCTTTTTTCTAGCCCCCGGGATCGAGCACAACTTCGGTAAAGAGACGAGGCCCGAAGAGAAAGTTGAGCTCGGATGAAAAGTTTGAGATCATAGCAATCGCGCCCGATGGCCAACCGATTAAACCCCTCCGGATAAAGAGCGCATTTGTTGCTCAGTGCGGGGTTTTAGTTAGGGACAAGATCCTGATCAGCATCCAGCAATGGTTAAAGCCGGCTACAGAAGACCCTGAGGTGTCTTATGTCAATGATATGCAGAAAAATGATCTTTGGACTGAGCTGAAGTCAAATTTCACCCTACCGCCAGAGGATGATCCGGACAAGCCAGTTAAAAAGCAATTAATCAAGTATTTGCTCTTAAGAGGATGGCAGAACTATTCAGGAGGTGGAAGAAAGAGCTGAATAAGTTTGTCAAAAATAAAGAGACACCGGAATTCAAGGGCAGATATGAGAAGATCAGATATCACTGGCCCGCACTTGTGGCCCACAAGACATCGGAAAAGAGTAAGAATATGTCGGCAACAAACAAGCAAGATGCTGCGAAGAAGAAGCATCACCATCACACGGGGTCAGGTGGCTACCTCGCAGCCCCGCCTAAGTGGGCCAAGATTGAGAATGATCTGGTTGATAAAGGGATCGAACCAGAGACAATGAACTGGCCAGACCATTGCCGGACTTGGTTCTTCAGGGCTGGCGGAACCTTGGACCCTGTATCAGGGAAGTGCATTTGGATGGACGAGCAAATGGAAATACTAGTCAAGAGGCTTAAGCACTATATCGAAGCAGCGCAGCAAGGGACGTTCGTTCCAGACAGAGAGAACGACGAGCTCACAATGGCCCTCGGGAATCCTGAGCACCCTGGACGGACACGAGGCACGCCAGGCTCCATTCCATGGAAGGCTGGGTTTCCGGAAGCAGGCGGTTACAAATGCCACGAGAGGAGGAAGAAAGTGGAGCAGACCCAACTCCAGGCACTGCACGCTAGGGTACAAGAGATAGAGGAACGAGAAGCAAATCGCAGCAAACGAACTGCCGAAGCTACCCCGCCATCTCAGCGGAGAAGCGGCGTGGCTTCCACCGAGCTGCTTCAGCCGGAGCATGTCTTGACGGCTCTTGCCAGCTATCCCGTGGATGCTATCACAGAGTCTCAAAATTGCCACCTTATGACGCAATGGATTAATATGAAGGTCCAGGCGGCTGTTGGCTCTGTTTTTCCTACTGAACCCGGCGCAACTTTTCACTGCCGGCTGATTCTAGAAGGATATGCTACGGTGATGGTGGATGAAATAATGGAGGGATTTGAGGACCTCCAGCTTGACCACCCTACCGATGAAGGGGAGACTTGGCTGGGTTCTGCTCTGAAGACTCCATGCCTATGGCGGAAGGAGCTCATCAACCTTCCGAACTGGACGCCTCCACCTCCTCCTCCTCCTCCGGCGAGTCAGGGCACTCCGCCTCCTCCACCGCCTCCTCCTCCGGTGAGTGACGATCAGGGCACTCGGCCGGCTCCTTCTCCGGCGCGTGGCGGCACTCTGCCTCCTTCTCCGCCTGCGTCGGCGCGCCCGAGCAGCCAGCCTCCTCCTTCTCCACCTTGTCAGCAAGGGCGGAAGAGACCTACCGCCGCTCCGGCTGCTCCGGCGCGTCATAGTCCTTCTCCTCCACCTCGTAAGCAAGTAAAGAAGACAACCGCTCCGTCTGCTCTGCCGATGTCTAGCAGTACAACCAAAGGTGGGAGGACATACAGATTCGGTCCTTCTCTGAAGACTCTAGAGAAGTTACCATACGAGAGGACCCCGGAGGAGAACGCTGAGATCGCGCGAGAAGAAGTGAGGAACTTCTTTGAAGGGGTGAAAGCAAAGAAACATCCACCTCTGGAGGAGAAGGTAGATCCGATGAAAGCGAAGCGCACTCTGGCTGCCCTGACAAAACCACCCAAGTCTCCGCCGGAAGGAAACTATGAGCGCATTATTGGAAAGGAATTTTCCGAAGCGGAGCGGTCGGGACGTACTGTCAGTGATCAAAGGCTGAAAGAACGACGAGCTGGGAAACAAATTGCCCAGCTCAGTGAACAAGCGAAGCAATCGTGCCCCCCGCTCAAGGTGCCTAGCGACATCGTCGCTAATGATCTGAGGATGGTGCCCGGTTATAGCAATCTTGGAGATTACCTGCCTGACGATGTACATTATGATTTCATGGAGGTGCAGATACAAAGATACGAGTACGGGAAGCCTCTCGTCAAAGATGAAAGATCTCTATCAATGATGATGCGAAGATTGCATGATTGGTACTTGAAAATCTGCAGAGAGTCTGGGGGAGGAGTACTTTGTATGTGAGAGTTAAAAAGGAGCATGACCTCATTGGAATTGATCTGTTGCCTATTCCATTTGAGGAGTTCTTTCATTTTTTTCAATCAATTGGCCCTCGATAAAGCAACGGTCACCTGCTACTCTCTGTAAGTAGTACTTCTTCTGTCATTAAGTCTCTCTATATAGCTCAGCTCTTTCATTGCATGTATTTATAATTATCCTCACTATATTATGCAGATTAAAGATTGTCGAATTGAAGAAAAGACAAATCGGTGATATTGGGTTCATTAACACAAATATCATAGATGCAACTCAGGTTAAATTTCATGCCATAGATACCGAGGCCAACTTGCTACGATCGTTGGTAATAAATGAAAACAAAGATATAATACTCTTTCCTTACAACTTCAAGTGAGTGTTACTGTCTTGTGCGTATTCTGTTTCCCTTATATATTAGTCAAGGTTATAGTAATGTAATTGATGAGTTGTGCATGCGTGTGCAGTTTCCACTATATTCTCCTAGAGATTAAGCTTGAGCAGGGACTAGTAACCATCTTAGACTCAAGAGGAAAAGATCCCCAGGACTATGTGGTCATGACTCAAATGCTCGAGAAGTAAGTTAGATCGATCATTATCCACCATATCAGCAACTTTGTTCATTTCTTGATATATCAAGTAATTGTTTTCTTTGTCTAGTAGGGTTTGGAAAAAATTCACCAAAAAAGCTCCGGGACTCCCGAAGAAGCTGCAATTTAGACACCCGAAAGTAAGTACTATAGTAGCATGTTCCACGCATCTCCTATTGATTCAAGCGCTAGTTTCATCAATACCATTTGGCATTCTTGCTTATCAGTTTGATTGACCTCTATTTCTTGTAAAGTGGTTGTGGCGGGAACAAGGGAATGATTTCTGTGGATACTACGTTTGCGAGTCCATCCGCCACACGACCTGTGAGCGGGGCTACTCTGACGAACAATATGAAGTGCGTAAATAACAACATTCACAATTTTATTTTATTACCATCATTTGTGTTGAGTTTCATTCATTCATATATATATGTATTGACCCCCCCTTCTTCAAATTAGATGTTTCGGAAGCGGGATGAACTCCTAGAGCCAGCTCACATGCGAGCAATTCAAGAGGAATTGGCGGCATTCTTTCTTGACCACGTGATCGCTGAAGGCGGAGAATACTATGTGGACCATGAGTCCGTATGTTAGGAGATTATATTTGTAAGAGATAATTATTGTATATATGTAGCCGGTAGTGTCGGATAGATATACGAGAACTTGTTGTTTGACCAATCTCTCGGAGAAGGAGAGGTGGTCGATATCACTTCTCTCTGTATGCATATATGTTCATGACGATCTTCTGTTTCCTTTGTTTGCTTACTAGCTAGCTAGCGTGTCTAGTCCTCTCTATACGTATGTATAGTACGTAGCGTCGACCAAGAACGGACATAAGACAGGACAGTTCTCTCTATTAATTATAGCTAGCTAACACAATATATGAAACACCTAAATTAACCCCCCAAAACCCCCAAACGCCCCCCCCCCTCAAAAAAACAAAAACCCCAGCCACAGAAATGCTGACGCGTGGATGCCTATTGGTCCCGGTTGGTGCCACCAACCAGGACCAAAGGCCCTCCTACCTGGGCTCCGCGCACAGGCCACGTGAAGGCCCATCTGTCCCGGTTCTGGATTGAACCGGGACCAAAGGGACAGGGCATTAGTACCGACCCTTTAGTCCCGGTTCAGGAACCGGGACAAAAGGCCCTTACGAACCGGGACAACAGGACCTTTTTCTACTAGTGTCAATCCAGACCCCAGGGTCTGTCGTTCCATCGTACGCCTCTATGTTTACGGGTTTGAATCCCTCTGGAAATTCATGGTCCAG
This sequence comes from Triticum monococcum, assembly GCA_034509565.1. Classification (NCBI taxonomy): domain Eukaryota; kingdom Viridiplantae; phylum Streptophyta; class Magnoliopsida; order Poales; family Poaceae; genus Triticum; species Triticum monococcum. The sequence continues at coordinate 56,157,286 of CM067846.1, read as the reverse complement.
CACCTCATCAGTGAAATATAGGGGGTGTGCGGCACCCCTGTATTTGGGTGTACCGTGATGTTCGGATGTTTGTTGTGTTGCATTGCATACTGGAGCGCGCTTGTGTCGCTCGTATATGGATCTGCTTACGCCGTCCTTTTGATGCGAGCCCTCGCGTGGATCGCGTACTGGCTTATGTGCGACGTCGTTTGCCGTTCTATGTTGGCCACGAGGTCGTCTATCCGACTGGATGGCCGTTTTGTTTTTTGATTGCGGGGGATCTAAGGCCTCCTCATCGAATTCAGGTAGCAGCTTTCGCTTCGGGTAGCTCTTGGTGTGCCGATTACCACCGTACTTCGCTGCAGTGTTGAGTACTTCACTCCATCTGATTCTGAGTGTGTCTTGTGCAGCCCTGAGCCTTTGCTTCTGCTTTTTCAGACTCCTCGCAGTGGCAACTAGCCTTTGATGGGCATTCTGTTGCTCCGGGTGCCTATCCGGTGTGATATCGTCTGGACTGTTATCTTTGATGGGGTCGGGTTGTTCGGTTTGATTCTCCGTCTTGCCCTGGTCGGGCGATGGTGCACCCTGCTCTATGGCTGGGTCTATATGACCGATGTTTCTGCCGAGGCGGGATTTGGAGCGGCGCTTACACCGCCGCTTTGACTGCTTCTCGAGGGAACAACCCTTCTCTACGTCCTTCCGTTCCTCGTCATCATTTTCTTTGGGTGTGTCCACCATGTATACATCATATGATGAAGTGGGCGTCCAGTGCCCTGTGGGTAGTGGTTCCTGTTCGCCTCCTGCATCGTCGTCCATACCGTCGATGTCTTCGGAGACGAAGTCGAGCATGTCGGTCAAATCATCGACAGTGGCTACTAAGTGGGTGGTGGGTGGGCGGCGAATTTCTTCGTCATCCGCATCCCAATCCTGCCGAACATAGTTCGGCCCGGACTCTCGTGACAGGGAGAGAGACCTTAATGAGTTCAGTATGTCGCCGACGGACGAGTGCTGAAAAATATCCGCGGAGGTAAACTCCATGACCGGCGCCCAGTCGGATTCGATAGGCACGGACGTAGGTGGTTCGGAGTCCGCGGCCAGGGAAGAATTCGGTAGTTCGGCGTCACGGCTCTCGTGAAGGGTAAGGTCGATATTCGACTCAATCGCTGATGAGAGTGCGGCCTCCGTAGCGGGGTATATCCACTCGTCCATGAATGGCGTAATTGGCTCCGAATTGAGGGTCGGAGCGGTTGCCTGAACACTGTCCGATGGTAGAGCTAAATCATGCTCATCGTGACTGTGCGGCGCTCTTGGCAAGGGCTCGAATCCATTGAAGATTGAGTCTCCACGAATGTCGGTCATGTAGTTTAAGCTTCCAAACCTGACCTGGTGGCCAGGGGCGTAGCTCTCCATCTACTCCAGATGGCCAAGCGAGTTGGCCTCCAGTACGAAGCCGCCAAATACAAGGATCTGTCCGGGGAGAAAAGTCTCACCCTGGACTGCATCGCTATCGATGATCGAAGGAGCCATCCAACCTAATGACGACGACACAGAGGAACTCTCAATGAAAGAAGCAATGTCGGTGTCAAAACCGGCGGATCTCGGGTAGGGGGTCTCGAACTGTGCGTCTAAGGCGGATGGTAACAGGAGGCAGGGGACACGATGTTTTACCCAGGTTCGGGCCCTCTTGATGGAGGTAAAACTCTACGTCCTGCTTGATTTATTCTTGATAATATGAGTAGTACAAGAGTTGATCTACCACGAGATCGGAGAGGCTAAACCCTAGAAGCTAGCCTATGGTATGATTGTATGTTGTCCTATGGACTAAAACCCTCCGGTTTATATAGACACCAGAGGGGGCTAGGGTTACACAAGGTCGGTTACAAAGGAGGAGATATACATATCCGTATTGCCTAGCTTTCCTTCCATGCCAAGTAGAGTCCCATCCGGACACGGGGCGAAGTCTTCAATCTTGTATCTTCATAGTCCAATAGTCCGGCCAAAGGATATAGTCTGGCTGTCCGGAGACCCCCTAATCCAGGACTCCTTCACACGCCAAGGAGAGTCCCATCCGGACACGGGGGAAGGTCCTCGATCTTGTATCTTCACGGGCCATCAATTCAGCCCATGCCGCATAGCCCAGCCATCCGAGGACCCCCATAATCCAGGACTCCCTCAGGGGGGTGCTCAAGGAGTGACCACCCGAAGCCAGTGAACGGTGATGCCAATGTGTTCGCGGTGGCACGGACGTTGATTCACGACCTGGCGGTGGCTGTGAACGGGAAGATGGCGGGACCGACGGGGGAGATGCCTTAAGGGAGGAGGCGCAGTAGCTAGATCTAGAAGGGTCTGGGGACGTTGTGGAAGGGAAGGACAAAGAGGAAGCGAAGGATCTAATCATGTTAGACATGGAGGAGCCAAAGGTGGTGAAAGGACAAGAACACCCATGGACGATGATCGCGTGGCTCTACTCGCTCCACCAACCGACGCCGCATACTCTCTTTGATACAATCCAGCCAGCATGGACCCTGAAGGAGGATGGCAAGTATAGGTGATATGGTGAGAGTTGTGCATTGGAGGAGGGGGTGGCAGTATCGACATGTTCTCATCATCATGGAGGCTTATGATGGTATGAAGCATCTATCTGAATATCAGGTTTTTTTGAAAGTATATCTGAATATCAGGTTGATACTATTGTGTTCCATCTCTTTGTTTTTTGTTTTTCAGTCATTACTTTCTCCTTGCAGCATTACTGAGACCATCATTTGTTAGTTTAGTTATGTCAGTTTTATTATTATTATTAGTATGTAGTTGAAAGTTTTATTTCAGTATGTTCAATTGTCATTATTCATTTAAATCTTGTTTGTCACTCTCCAGTTCATATTAGTCATTAGTGGATTATCTTTTTTTCAGTACTCATTATCCAGTTGATTTTTATCTGATGTTGATCAGTTTGCCAACAAGACTGCATCAACAGGGATGCATGTAGCATATGATTATCTTTTTTCCTAGCACTGCTACGATTCTGATATTGCCGTCACTAGGCAGAGAGGTATACCAATGTTGGATGAAATCATTTTGAGCCTGGCCTTAATTCCACATTAATTTGCTCTGAACATCATCTTCATGGGTTGTTGGCACATTTGGATGCAAAAAAAACTTCTGGATTTTAAAACTTGAATACTCCAGTCTTGCCTCTTGGAGATACCTCCTAAAGTCTGATCTTCTGTCGTTAACTCATAGTATCAAGAATAATATGTATCTCTACTACTATAGTACATATTTTTTGAATATTTGAATCTACCTTCGTCTCTCTTCTTTTACTCGTAACTTCCAAAGTAGATTCATCTATAGCCATCAATTCTATTAAATCAAACGGCCTCTATCACTTGGATTCGCCATCCAAGTAGTTCCCACCAAACCTGAAAACAAGTCGCCCTTCTAGAGGATTCCACAACCCACGGTAGGCTCCAGGCTTCACATGTATCTGAGGTGTGGAGTGTGCCACCTGCCGGCGTGTGGGGCCGTGGCTGCCGGATTTGAGTGCCACCGTGTGTTAGAATAAATTTGAGGTGCTTCATCGATTTACCGAAGACCAAGCAATCATATGAACACGACACCGAGATTTGTTAACGAGGTTCACCGATATGGCTACATTCTCGGGGCATGACTACGGACGCTCCTCGCCATGACACCATCACAATACCGTACCCCGGCCGCCCGAACGCCGGCACACGCCGCCGGCTCCCCCGCGTGCCTGTGCTATTATGTTGGCATAGGTTTCATTGTGTGTCTACCCCCGCTATATATGAGAGTCCTAGAATACAAGTGTCCTACTTGGATACGACTACATATCCTATCTACACACAGTTCAAAACCAAGTTCAACTGTAACATAACTTGTACAGTAATATTTGACACAATTCTAACAAACTCCACCTTGGCGAATATTCTCCACCATCTTGAATTCATCCATGTGTCAAACCTTCATATACATTAGACTTGAGATATGTCATGAGCACCGCTGCTACTCCCAGACTCCATGTGACTTCACCTGCAACCGTAGTCCCTTCTCGTCTTCTTCACAGTCAACACTCGAGCAAAATTAAGTTTTTCATTACTCTACTTTGTGTTCCCAACTTCTGGAGTTTCCGTTCAACGCCATCACACACGGATAATTTATCTGCGTGAAAATGAACAACTCACATATTGGATGTCACATACAAAAGTTACCCGAACTCAACATCACCGCTCTTTCTTGACCGTCTGTCTGAAACTTGAAGAAATTTCACCGTCGCCCTATGTCACCCTGAGTAAATTCACAGTTGTCTCATCCTTTTTCCCGGATAGTCTTTGACATGTCCCATAGCTATAGCACTCCGCCTCCTTCTGTACTTGTCATTCGCACTTTGCCATGTGCACTGAACACCACAGAATATACAACAATGTACTCTCTCAGCCGTTGACAATTTCAGACTTTCCGCCACTTTCTCAGATTCTCCATGGTCAACTCCTGTCCATCAACTAGCACCGATAGACCCAGTCACCAACTTGAATCTGGTACTCGTCAACACTGCTTTAGCACCCCTACACACTTTGTCTGACCACATGTCTCGCTATTAGTGTCTTGGTCTGTCGCTGTGTCCCGTGCTTTTCGCACGCCTCGCTGCTATCACCGCATCGAGCCTCTGCTGCCCTGGTCGAGTCTCCCATGTAGCTAGCCCACACTGCCTCAACACCCACTGCAGAGAACCACCGATCATCACCGACCGATGCCGAGTATCACATTTCCATCAAACCACTGGTACCCAGTCCGATCCACGTGTCTCTCGTTATCCCGCTGAAATAGGCTTCGACTCTCTGAATTCTTACGCCGTAGCCCCTCCACCATCACATAGTGAAGTCGTCTATCAGACTCCAACTCCACCTTCAACATGACTCCATGGTAGTTGTACATGCTACCTCCTGCGCCATGTCGACTTCAAGTTCTCCTGTGCGCACCATCTTGAATCAACCCCGCGCCATAGTCTATCGAAGCCGCACAAGCCCTCAGGCCTGCACCACGTGTTTTCACGCCCCAGAAGTCGGTCACCATCAGCATCACGCTCTTATGTCGTCGTCGCCGAAATCACCGCCGTCTTCTGCTTTGACCAACATCGCCGTCGATTTGTCAGACTGTCTAGTCCAACCCAGCCGAAAATATCCGACTGCAACAATGCTTCACCCTGCGTCTTGTCCGCCCGCACATCTCTGTGCATTGCTTGACGCCTTGTGTATGCATGATCCTGCCATGACATGCTCCAGACTCCTCCGAGCCTTATACGCACGTCATCATCCTTGCCACGCACACCACGGACCCTCATCCTATCATCCTCATACACAACCATGTACAAAGAAATAAAGCCAAACTGCACCACGTAAGCCTTCCCGTGTGCAGTTCATTGTGAAGATCAATGGAAAAACTCCAACACTCCACCTCATGCTCCTGTAGGCCGTAAATCAATTAGCTTTTCATCTCTTCCTCTTGATGGATAGCATCAGTCCGTCACGTAGCCCACTTTTTTTAACCAACAAATCTCGTGCGACACGCACAACACCAAGCCAATCACTTGTACCAGTGCCTTAGCGCATCTCTAGCCGTGCCCCAGGAAGGCCTTCCCAGGCGATTTTTTCGCGCCGGCGCCAAAAAACGGCCCAGTCGCGCCCCAGGACCCCGATTTTCGCCGGCCTGGGCCGAAAACAGCGCCGGCGGACCCAGGCCGAACCCGGCGCGCTAGGGGACGCTCGGGGGCGCCGGGGCGAACTGTTTTGGAGCGAAACAGCCGCGGGCCCGCCGCGTCAACGACACGGCGCCTCGTCTTCCCCCAACGGCCTCGGTTCCCGCGGGGAATCAATGCCAAGGCTGCCGCCGGTCAGCTTTACCATTGATTCCTCACGGGTGGTGCGTCACGGGACGGCGCGCCGACGCCTCCCCTCCCTCGCACGCGTACACACGGGTGCAGCGCGGCTATATAGCCGGTGGCCTGCACTCGCCTGTGCCCACACCAGCCCCGCCCCCCGCCGCCGCCCAGCTCCTCCCTCTCCTTGCCTCTCCCGAGCGCCGCCGCCCAGCCCCTCCCTCTATCTCTCTACCTCTCCCGAGCCCGTTGCCATGGCGGAACGCTTCCCCGGAGACGAGGCGGCGGCCAACGGCTTCGGCCGCCGTTCGCTCCGCGAACAGGAGTCCTGACTCCTGTTCCAGGCGAACATCCCGGCGTCACCGGACATGCGCGCCGGGCCGACGGGGTGGCGACGGCGACGACTTCAGCCAGTTTTTCCTTTAGATTAGTTTATGTATATGTGCTATGTAATGAAAATCCGCGAACTTTGCCGAAATTTATCGTGTTTGGCCGAAATTTATCGTGTTTGGCCGAAATTTATCGTGTTTAAGCCGAACTTTGCCGAACTTCTTTTATTTTAAAACGTGCCTGGGGGCGGCTCTGGGGCCGGCGGCTGGGGACCAACTCGCCCCCAGGCCCAATTTTTGCGCCGGCTCACCCCCAGATGGCGATTTTAGACGCCCCCTGGGGGCCCAACAGCTGGAGATGCCCTTATAGCCACAACTGCCGCTCCTAGACCTCTCCAACACATGCAGAGCGCACGTTAGCTCGTCTCGCCTACCGGCCTGCCTAGTGCCTGGGCCTTGGGCCGCGCATCACGCGCCGTTACCGCTGAAGAGTCCTGCTGCTGCACGCTGCATGACACTGCTGAAGCTGTGTTCCGATCGCCACGTCTCCTGCCGCCAGACCGATTCGATCGGAAACATCTCGATGCCTATGACCACCTGCGTATGTCGAGATCTCGCCTGTTTCCGATTGCTTCCGTGGACAAAACGACCAATCGATTCCGCTGCATGTTTCTCGTAGACGGACGTCACCGTGAAAACTTCCGCAGCCATGATCTTCTCTCATCCTCCTCTTCTAAGTTAACATCATGGCCTCGAATTGAACCTTGCTCATGATACCACTTGTTAGAATAAATTCGAGGCGCTCCATCAATCTATCGAGGACCAAGCAATCACACGAGCACGACACCGAGATTTGTTAACGAGGTTCACCGATATGGCTACATCCCCGGGGCATGACTATGGGCGCTCCTCCCCATGACACCGTCACAACACCGCACCCCGGTCGCCCGGGCGCCGGCACATGCCGCCGGCTCCCCCACATGCCTGTGCTATTATGTTGGCTTAGGTTACATCGTGTGTCTACCCCCGCTATATATGAAAGGCCTAGGATACAAGTGACTTACTTGGACACGACTCTATATACTATCTACACACAGTCCAAAACCAAATCCAACTGTAACCTAACTTGTACAATAATATTCGACACAATTCTAACACCATGGAATTGGTTAGGAGGACAGTGGTATCCCCAACCCACTAGGATTCAAATCCTGGTGCTCCCATTATTCCTGGATTTATTTCAGGATTTTCGGCGATGCGCTTTCAATGGGGGGAGATGTTCCCGTCGTCGACGAGGCGCCTACGGTGACTTCGTAATCTCAAGATAATATGTCGGCTCAGTCTCTCGGAGGTGCTCATAGGGATAGGATGTGCGTGTGTGTGTGTTCATAGGGGTGAGTGTATGCGCATGTATATGAGCGCTTGTGTCTGTACTGATGCTAAAAAAACACCGTGCTTCCTGATAACGGGAGAAGGGGCGGTGGCGCGGTGGTGCTCCGCTCGATTGTCTTTTTTCAGGGAACTCACTCGACAGCCAGTGCGAGCGATCTGATGTTATGTTTCTGAGTGGGGCTCCATACGGTTGGCCCAGTGGCAAGCTTGAAGGCATATTTTAGTCCTGGGTGGTAAGGTACTTCCTCCGTTCCGAATTACTTGTCACAGGTATGGATGTATCTAGATGTATTTTAGTTTTAGATACATCCATTTATGTGACAAGTTGTCACATCCCTAGTTCTATTAATGCCTAGTGCTAGCATCTGGTGTTGCATCATGTTTAAATTTCAGTTAAACCTGAAATGGGGATTGCCTAAACCCTAGCACCAAATGAATTCAACTAGGTTCAATAAAAAAATATTTTCAATGACCCAGATTGCCCTTTAGAAAAGTTCATGATTCTTGTTAAAGGTGAAAACCTCTGCCAAAAGTCATGCACTTATTTCTAGGCCATTCTGGATTTTTGAACTAAATCATATAGTATTTGAATTTGGGCATTTAAATACTATAAAATAATTAAAATGTTCAAATAATCCTAAACTGAAATGTTCCATGTTGGATATATTCCAAACAGTGGCCATGAGCAGTTTGGACATTTTTGAGTGTGCCTAAGTATTTTTAGTAAAGCCCGGAACAAAATAACAAAATAGAAAACATAAACTAAATAAAAGAGAGAGAGAGAGAGAGAGAGAGAGAGGGACTAACCTGGCATTTACCTCGGCCCACCTACCTATTGCCGGCCCAGCTGCACCGGCCAGCCCACCAGGGGCAGAGCCGTCTTCAACCTCTGCCTACTGGCAGAGGCATGGCGACGCGCCCGTGCCCGAGCCTCCACCTCCTGCTTGCCTGCCTGTCCCTCCCCGACGCGTCTGGACGAGCGCCACGCGACCCTCCCCGGCTCTCTCTCACTCTCTCTCGTCCCCATCCCCTCCCCTGGATTTCCCTCTCTCTCACGGCTGAGCGCGCCGTTGCCGCCGTCAACAGCCACCGCGGCCACAGCCTCCCTATCGCCTCTGCGATGTATCCAAGAGCTCTGCCGCCTCGTTTACGTCCTCCTCACCGATCCACGTGACCGGAAGGGCACCGAAGCGCCGTCCCTGACCTTTCTTCCCCGTCCACGGCCGCCGGATGCCGAGGTCCAATTCATCGTCTCCGTCGCCTCCCCAGGCCCACTGAGCTGCTCTACGACCTCGCTGTGAGCCTCTGCACCGAACCCCTCTCTCCCCGCGCTCTTTTGCTCTCTCTAGATCGTGGTTCCACCGGAGCCAAGAGCCAGCCGCCGCCATTCTTGTCGCCGCCGTAGCCAGAGCTAGCAAAGCTCGTGCCCGAGCACGACTACGTGCTCAGCAGCTCTGCAGCAAGCTAACTCTGCCACCAGCTCGTCCTCCCGTGCACCATAGCGCTGCGCCGCTCGAACCCGAGCTCCGGCAGCCGCCGCGGGCTCCACTCCGGCGAGCTCCGGCCTCCCCGCCACCCAGCACATGCACCGTTCGACGCGTGGGAGCAAAGGCTTGCCAACGCACCCAGGCACGCTTCGAATGAGGCCCTGTAGCGTTTTCCCAAGCCGCGCCGCCGTATCGGCCCTTGCCGGCGTCATGCCGCCGGTGGGGTTTGACCCCTTTGACCTCGCGGGACCGTCAGGTGGGCCCCATGGGTCAGGTGATTAGCTTAAGGCTAATCACCATTTAACTAAACCTGATACTGACATGTGGGCCCGAGGCCACTAACTAAACTAGATTAGTTAGTTTAGACACTGACATATGGGTCCCACTGGTCAGGTTTGACCTGGACCGACCCGTTGACTCACTGACGTCACGCTGACGTCAGGCTGATGCAGTTATTCATTTTCTGGATTTAAGTTTAAACAGGAAATTCCAGAAAATGCCCAAAACTTCTAAAAATCGTAGAAAATCAACCATAACTCCAAATGAAATAAATTATATATGAAAAATTATCAGAAAAATTCAAGGAATCCATCTGTACCATTTTCATGCATGTTTGAACAACTGAACCTCACTGTTTAGTCCAAAACATGATAATGCACTATTTGAATTCATAGTTTGAATTTGAATTTGAACCTAGTGTTCAAACCAACTCCATTTAACTTGTTGATAGTTGCATTAGCAAAATCAACAGCATATTGCCATGTCATGATCATGCATCATATTGTTGCATCGCATTGATTGTGTTATTCCTTGTTTGCCGATAATTGTCCCCTCTCGATAGACGATGTACTGACGCTGTGATCGTTGACACTAATGAAGACCCAATGATATCTTCAGAAGTGTCAGGCAAGCACAACCCCCTTGTTCATTCTGATACAAGCCCACTCTCTCGCTCCTGCTCTCTTTTACTGCATTAGGACAACAACGATTCATCTGTTACTTGTTGCGGTAGTTGAACCCCTTATCCTCTGCATGACCTATCATTGCCACAGTAAATAGATGAAAACCACTAGCATGAGTAGGAGTTGTTTGAGCTCTGATGTGCCTACTCATTCATGCTTGTTTGTCATGCCTGCTACTGCTTAGAGTTGAGTCAGGTCTGATTCATCGGGTATGGATCGGAGGTGTGTAAACATGTCCTACTGTGTGTGAGCTAAGTGTGTGAACACAATTTGGTAAAGGTAGCGGTGAGAGGCCATGTAAGAGTACATGGTGGGTTGTCTCATTGAAACCATCCTCGGGAACTGAGTTCTGTGTTTGTGATCCATGAAACAGATACTACCATGCATTGGGTCCGAAACCAATGGACCCTCTCGGCTTCTTGATCACCCTTGTCCTCTGTCCAGGAGTTGCAACTAGTTTCTGGTGTTTATAGGATATGTGTTGGCGGCCGTGCGTAGCGCTGACCCTAGGGGTGGGCTATGATGCGGTAGATAAACCGTGGCCGGGCATGCCGGGCGCCCGTTTGGTGTCTCGGAACCCTGTACACATCGTTCGGGGCCGTATGTGGAAACCCCGGCCGGACTCCCTACGGATGGAACCTGGATAGGCGATAAACCTGGACTAGAGACTTGAGTGTTTAGGTAGGCCGTGGCCGACACCCTCGTTGGGCTTCTGCTTGAAGGTTGCCGAGTACATGTCGTGTAAACGGCGGTAAGTGGTGAGAGCGTGTGTGAAGAAGTACACCCCTGCAGGGTTAATATCATCTATTCGAATAGCCGTGTCCGCGTTAATGGACTTCTGGGTTGCCTATAACAGTTCATAGACAAGTGAAAGTGCATACTCTAAAACTCGCAAGACAAGTGTGAGTGCTATGGATGGCGTTCTCGTAGGGAGACGGGAGCGGATCCATAGTGGTGTATTGATATGGTGAATAGGTGGACTCGTGTGCGCCACCTCAAAAGAGTTACTCGAAGTCGTAGTTTAAGATAGCCACCGAGTCAAAGCTGGCTTGCTGCAGTTAAACTCCACCACCCCCCCCCCCCCCATTGTTGATACCGATGCACATGTAGTTTAGTTCTGATGTAAGTCTTGTTGAGTACCTTTGTACTCATGTTTGTTTAATTTATGTCTTGCAGAGAGATTTCAGTCCCGCTAGTAGATCCGCGTGGACTTCGACGTTTAGCTTGATACCTCAACTACGATCTTATGCCCTTGGCAGGATCTGGTAGATAGTCAGGCTCCTTAGCCTTCTTCATTTTGACTTGTCTGTACTCAGACAAGTTAAGCTTCCGCATGTGCTTTGACTTGTATGCTCTGAATGTTGGGTCATGAGACCCATGTTTGTAATATCTCGCTCCTCGGAGCCTAATGAATAAATACTTGAGTTGTAGAGTTATGTTGTGATGCCATGTTGTATTTACACATATCGAGCATATTGTGTGTATGATTGAAATGCTTGGTATGTGTGGGATCTGACAATCTAGTTGTTTATCCTTGGCAGCCTCTCTTATGGGGAAATGTAGTCTAGTGCTTCCATGAGCCATAGTAGTCCGATACAGCCCGGTTCACCGGAGTCCTGTTAGCCCAGCACTACTGCTCAGGACACTTGACTGGCCAACATGTATTTCACTTCGTTCCTGTGTCTGTCCCTTCGGGGAAATGTCACGCGGTGACATCCGGAGTCCTGCCTAGCCTGCTACAGCCTGGGTTCCCGGAGTCCTGTCAGCCTAGTGCTACAGCCCGGATTCACACGCTGCTGACCGACATGCTCGATGTGATTCATGTATGCCTATCCCCATAGGTTAGTGCCGCTTTGGGTTCACGACTAGCCATGTCGGTCCGGGTTCTCTGTCATATGGATGCTAGCGACACTATCATATACGTGAGCCAAAGGGCGCAAACGGTCCCGGGCCATGGTAAGGCAACACCCGTGGGAATACCGTGCGTGAGACCACAAAGTGATATGAGGTGTTACCGGCTAAATCGATGTGACTTGGAATCGGGGTCCTGACAGCTTTGGTATCAGAGCCTGACTGCCTGTAGGATTACCAAGCCAAACTGGTCGAAGTCGAGTCTAGAAATGCTTTAGTTATGTAGGGGAATTGATTGTGGAAGGGAATGTAAGGCTCTTTTTATTCCTTTACCTTATGGCCTTCTGATCTGAGTCATCCTCTTCTCTTCTACGGGGTTAGGAACTAGGCCTTCTAATCTATCTATCAGGATGACGTGTTACTAATCCATAGACTTATAGGATTGATGGATTCAATTCTTAGTTCAGTTCCTACTATTCTGTGTGTTGACAGTTGATCTCGAAACCTTGATATTGTGTTGTCGAGTGGTTATGCCACCATTTTGTAGTATGTCTCAAATCTTTTGAGCATTTACAGCCGTTATGCTGTCCGAGTCATCCCAGGTTTCTAGTTAGTCTAATGCATTTGCAAATCCTTCTTCCTATCCCGATGTCCCTTTGGGCCAGTTCAACCACACTAATCGATGAGTTGAGGTACTCTATTGCCTCAACATATATGTTGGAACTATTTTTATGACCCTAGGTGTCTTATGAAACCATGTAGTAATCTGTCCATGTTTTGTGTTCCTAGTGTGATGAGTCTGGCCACCATTCTTGAAAGCATCCCGTGATGCCACTTAGTAGTAGGTATTCTACTCCTGGGTTTTGAACCCGAGATTCACCCTACTTCATCTTGTTAGTATTTGCTAGTTCCCTTAAGATATTAGTAACCTTTGCGATAGTCCTCGAGGTCCGTGGTATTTCCCTCTTCCAAATACTATGAACCACTTATGGCAGAAGTTTGTTGGATCAAAAGATCACAACAAGAGTGCTCTCGATGAGTTCCCCATTCTATATTGTGATTCTGCCAGTCCTACCGTTCTGCATGGGTTGTCCAGAAGAAATGTTGAGCTTTGCTCGACATATTAATCTATGCATCCACAACTCAGAAAATCATATGTTCCTTGAGTTGTCCATCTCCATTTGTTATTCTGACCATCGTCTATCAATTGATAGTCAGGAGTAATTGTGCACCCGTGTTATCGATGTTTATTATTCTCGTGGTACGTTAAGCCATTCCATTTCAGAATAATTAGGAGAAACAAACTCCAGTACCTCATCCATATCCAGGATTGGGTCAAAGTAGTTGTGTTATGCAGATCAAATGCCAATCCAGCTTTTGCTCTGTTCTACCCTAGAGTATTACCCCCTTTATGTCAGGATTGTCATGAGAATTGCACCCTCTCTTATGAATTCTTGACGTAGTAATACTTCTTTCCATCATTGTTCATTCCTCAGTTCCGTGTTATTATAACCGGAATGCCGACAAGTGAACCGTGGTGTGTGAAAGCAATATTCCTAGCAACTCCGTTGCTTGGTAGTTAATGGATAATACTCTCATTCTTAGTGTGCTGGTAATTAAATCACCATCCTAAGATTGATCGTGCTACCTATATCATATCTCCGGGTGCACTCATCGACCAATGAGTTAGGACTGTGAATCCCTCGCTCCTTGATCATATCGTCTTGCCCTGAAAAGCAAGATTGTTCTCGAGCTTAATAACATACCGGTGGTTCGTGATTTTCCGAATATCTTCTCGGAAGTGTTACCAGGTTGTCACCTGACCGTTATGTTGAGTTTGTGATCAAGTTGGTTTTCCGATAAACCACTTTTCCCCAAGAACCTGTGTTGGATACCCCTGGACTAATTGGATAAGCTAAAACAACAACTTGGAGAGTTGGAAGATAAAAGCTTAATCTACTTAGTTCACTCTTAAGGGATATCCTTGTGTGTGTGTGTGCGCGCGCGCTGAATAAAGGTGATATCTTCATCAATTGGTCCTTGTGATCAGTTGTTGGATCTATTGCCTTGACAAAACTTTGACTTGAGTATGGGATATCGTCAAGTCAAATCAGAACCAACGATGTTCGTAATGTTGTCTTACTCGTGGTTGATCCCTCGAGCATACACCATTACATCTTTTGGTCTGACCAACACTATCACATCGTTCACATGATGATGGAAGTCCAGTGATATGGAAATACCGATGAGTTGTTGTTGAGCCCATCAGCAGCATTTTGTCTTCCCCATGATTCATGTTGAACGCTACACTAGTATTGGAAACTTTATAAGCATTATCTTCGTGCTTCGTTCATGAAGGATATGTTTGGATGAAAGAAGTGACTTCCTCTAATTCATGTGCACTCGATGTAAGTTGCCGCCATGAATTTGAGAAAGGTTTGTTTTGTTTCCCTTGGAATCATCCCAAATCAGTCATGCATATGTGCGAAGTATTCTATGGTTTGGTACATTAATTACCTCCACTCCATATGTGTTCCTAGCACACCAAGCCACTGATTGGTTTGTTCAACGAGAAGAAGTTTCTTCATAGGAGCTAGACTTACGCAAGGACTTCAATATCCTCGTTGATGGTTCCCTCCTGAACTCGGTAGTGTTTCGTTGTAAGACTACCAGGTGGCCATGCTTGTCTAGGACAACGTGTTCACACGCTTGTAGCAGAACCGGCTCATGTTTTGGAGCTTGCTATCGCAGTTCATTCCCCGAGAATCTCGCAACGTCATCTTGTCAAATTGTGTTGCAAACCTTCATTTTCCTTTCTAGACTCGATGAGTCTGGAATATCCTGACACCAACCAAATCTGAATCTCAGGCAGATATGATGGTTGGAGTGTTTTCCAAGAACTATAATATTGGTCTCTCGATAACCGGTAAAGTGGATGTCGTGGCTAACACATCCAGCCGGAAGGCCTATTGTTGTAGTATCTCGATTGAAGAAAGTTGGCCACCTCCCCATGAGGATTTCGTAGGATTTACCTCCATAGTTAATCCTTACGGATTCTTGTGCTCCCGAAGTCCGACCTTTACTTGATGTCCTAGATACCAACCCGTATCAATAAATGGGTTATCCTAGCACATCAAGGAGAACATTAGAAGCGGAGTGCTAAATGTCTCTCGGTCGATCATCCAGATTTTGTTCCCTTGGCCTCGCTAAGGTGAAATCTGAGAAAGTGTTATCTTCTTTGCATCTGCATCTTCCACCATTATCCATCATGGTAGCATGTTGTGTTGCCAGGATCCTTGACACGGATGTTGGTAGAACCTTGATGAATATGAAAATGCTCAAGTTCTTGAGAGCACGCGCTAGCACCAGGTTTTATCATTGGCATTAACTGGGATTTGCTCCATGATTCCTCGGTTATGTTATAACCTTTTCAAATAGTGGACCCACTCTAGACTGTTGAGCTCTCCCCAGTTACTAGAATCATTCCTAGCATTTGCATTTTGTTCCCAGCTTGCACCGCCATTGTGTCATCCTACTACGGACTACCCTTCTCAGTAATTACTGATCAGGATCAACTTCAAAGTGGTCCTACCACGGGTTCCATCCATCTCCGATGATAAGAAAAAATCATCCATTGCGTTGTCTTCAACAAGGTAGTCCACATCATCCATCCTAGTCCAAGTATGCCATCTCTTCAAGCTACCTCAAACGATCAATTGTAAATTGCCTTAAGCTGGTATGAAGAGTTTCAATGATCTCTGAATCAAAAGTAATTCTTTTTGCCACTTAAGAGAATATTTCTGCGAGTCACTTTCCTTAAGATGTCTCGTTATGGTATCATGGCAATTTCTCTTGCTACTTTGAAACCCTCATCAAATTGTTTCTTCTATCGCTCCTAATGCAAGTTTTTCCTCTCAGCTCCAGAGATGTTCCTACGTCTCACTCCATGAGTTGATCCTGAGTTGTTCGATCTTCGAGAAGATCGACCCTTCTAGAGTTTTCCCTTCCCTCTCGTTGTCATGTTGGTTGGAGTTCTCAGAGCAAGACATCGAGACAATGATGGTGATCGAATCAACAACCTTATGAGATGCAACCTGGATCGTCAAGATGATGTTAGCTTGTGTTTTCCCCTTCATCTTACCTCACGTCTTGAATCTCAGGCCGAGATTCTTGTTTAGTGGGGGTGAGTTGTCACATCCCTAGTTCTAGTAATGCCTAGTGCTAGCATCTGGTGTTGCATCATGTTTAAATTTCAGTTAAACCTGAAATGGGGATTGCCTAAACCCTAGCACCAAATGAATTCAACTAGGTTCAATAAAAAAAATATTTTCAATGACCCAGATTACCCTTTAGAAAAGTTCATGATTCTTGTTAAAGGTGAAAACCTCTGCCAAAAGTCATGCACATATTTCTAGGCCATTCTGGATTTTTGAACTAAATCATATAGTATTTGAATTTGGGCATTTAAATACTATAAAATAATTAAAATGTTCAAATAATCCTAAACTGAAATGTTCCATGTTGGATATATTCCAAACAGTGGCCATGAGCAGTTTGGAGATTTTTGAGTGTGCCTAAGTATTTTTAGTAAAGCCCAGAACAAAATAACAAAATAGAAAACAGAAACTAAATAAAAGAGAGAGAGAGAGAGAGAGAGAGAGAGAAGGACTAACCTGGCACTTACCTCGGCCCACCTACCTGTTGCCGGCCCAGCTGCACTGGCTAGCCCACCTGGTGGCCCAGCCCACCAAGGGCAGAGCCGTCTTCAACCTCTGCCTACTGGCAGAGGCGTGGCGACGCACCCATGCCCGAGCCTCCACCTCCTGCTTGCCTGCCTGCTCCTCCCTGACGTGTCTGGACGAGCGCCACGCGACCCTCCCCGGCTCTCTCTCACTCTCTCTCATCCCCATCCCCTCCCCTGGATTTCCCTCTCTCTCACGGCCGAGCGCGCCGTCGCCGCCGTCAACAGCCACCGTGGCCACAGCCTCCCTATCGCCTCTCCGACGTATCCAAGAGCTCTGCCGCCTCGTTTACATACTCCTCACCGATCCACGCGACCGGAAGGGCACCGAAGCGCCGTCCCTGGCCTTTCTTCCCCGTCCACGGCCGCCGGATGCCGAGGTCCAATTCATCGTCTCCGTCGCCTCCCCAGGCCCACTGAGCTGCTCTACGACCTCGCTGTGAGCCTCTGCACCGAACCCCTCTCTCCCCGCGCTCTTTTGCTCTCTCTAGATCGTGGTTCCATCGGAGCCGAGAGCCGGCCGCCGCCGTTCTTGTCGCCGCCGTAGCCAGAGCTAGCAAAGCTCGTGCCCGAGCACGACTACGTGCTCAGCAGCTCCGCAGCAAGCTAACTCCGCCACCAGCTCGTCCTCCCGTGCACCATAGCGCTGTGCCGCTCGAACCCGAGCTCCGGTAGCCGCCGCGGGCTCCACTCCGGCAAGCTCCGGCCTCCCCGCCACCCAGCACATGCACCGTTCGACGCGCGGGAGCAAGGGCTTTCCAACGCACCGAGGCACGCTTCGAATGAGGCCCTGTAGCGTTTTCCCGAGCCGCGCCGCCGTATCGGCCCTCGCCGGCGTCAAGACGCGGTGGGGTTTGACCCCTTTGACCTCGCGGCCCGTCAGGTGGGCCCCATGGGTCAGGTGATTAGCTTAAGGCTAATCACCATTTAACTAAACCTGATACTGACATGTGGGCCCGAGGCCACTAACTAAACTAGATTAGTTAGTTTAGACACTGACATATGGGTCCCACTGGTCAGGTTTGACTTGGGCCGACCCGTTGACTCGCTGACGTCACGCTGACATCAGGCTGACGCAGTTATTCATTTTCTGGATTTAAGTTTAAACAGGAGATTCCAAAAAATGCCCAAAACTTCTAAAAATCATAGAAAATCAACCGTAACTCCAAATGAAATAAATTATATATGAAAAATTATCAGAAAAATTCAAGGAATCCATCTGTACCATTATCATGCATGTTTGAACAACTTAACCTCACTGTTTAGTCCAAAACATGATAATGCACTATTTGAATTCATAGTTTCAATTTGAATTTGAACCTAGTGTTCAAACCAACTCCATTTAACTTGTTGATAGTTGCATTAGCTCAATCAACAACATATTGCCATGTCATGATCATGCATCATATTGTTGCATCGCATTGATTGTGTTCTTCCTTGTTTGCCGATAATTGTCCCCTCTCGATAGACGATGTACCGACGCCGTGATCGTTGACACTAATGAAGACCCAATGATATCTTCAGAAGTGCCAGGCAAGCACAACCCCCTTGTTCATTCTGATACAAGCCCACTCTCTCGCTCCTACTCTCTTTTACTGCATTAGGACAACAACGATTCATCTGTTACTTGTTCGGTAGTTGAACCCCTTATCCTCTGCATGACCTGTCATTGCCAAAGTAAATAGATGAAACCCACTAGCATGAGTAGGAGTTGTTTGAGCCCTGATGTGCCTACTCATTCATGCTTGTTTGTCATGCCTGCTACTGCTTAGAGTTGAGTCAGGTCTGATTCATCGGGTATGGATCGGAGGTGTGTAAACATGTCCTACTGTGTGTGAGCTAAGTGTGTGAACACGATTTGGTAAAGGTAGCGGTGAGAGGCCATGTAGGAGTACATGGTGGGTTGTCTCATTGAAACCGTCCTGAGGAACTGAGTTCTGTGTTTGTGATCCATGAAACAGTTACTACCATGCATTGGGCCCGAAACCAAGCATTGGGCCCGAAACCAATGGACCCTCTCGGCTTCTTGATCACCCTTGTCCTCTGTCCAGGAGTTGCAACTAGTTTCTGGTGTTTATAGGATATGTGTTGGCGGCCGTGTGTAGCGCTGACCCTAGGGGTGGGCTATGATGCGGTAGATACACCGTGGCCGGGCATGCCGGGCGCCCGTTTGGTGTCTCGGAACCCTGTACACATCGTTCGGGGCCGTATGTGGAAACCCCGGCCGGACTCTCTGCGGATGGAACCTGGATAGGCGATAAACCTGGACTAGAGACTTGTGTGTTTAGGTAGGCCGTGGCCGACACCCTCGTTGGGCTTCCGCTTGAAGGTTGCCGAGTACATGTCGTGTAAACGGCGGTAAGTGGTGAGAGCGTGTGTGAAGAAGTACACCCCTGCAGGGTTAACATCATCTATTCGAATAGCCGTGTCCGCGGTAATGGACTTCTGGGTTGCCTATAACAGTTCATAGACAAGTGAAAGTGCATACTCTAAAACTCGCAAGACAAGTGTGAGTGCTATGGATGGCGTTCTCGTAGGGAGACTGGAGCGGATCCATAGTGGTGTATTGATATGGTGAATAGGTGGACTCGTGTGCGCCACCTCAAAAGAGTTACTCGAAGTCGTAGTTTAAGATAGCCACCGAGTCAAAGCTGGCTTGCTGCAGTTAAACTCCACCACCCCCCCCCCCTTGTTGATACCGATGCACATGTAGTTTAGTTCTGATGTAAGTCTTGATGAGTACCTTTGTACTCACGTTTGTTTAATTTATGTCTTGCAGAGAGATTTCAGTCCCGCTAGTAGATCCGCGTGGACTTCGACGTTTAGCTTGATACCTCAGCTACGATCTTGTGCCCTTGGCAGGATCTGGTAGATAGTCAGGCTCCTCAGCCTTCTTCGTTTTTACTTGTCTGTACTCAGACAAGTTAAGCTTCCGCATGTGCTTTGACTTGTATGCTCTGAATGTTGGGTCATGAGACCCATGTTTGTAATATCTCGCTCCTCGGAGCCTAATGAATAAATACTTGAGTTGTAGAGTTATGTTGTGATGCCATGTTGTATTTACACATATCGAGCATATTGTGTGTATGATTGAAATGCTTGGTATGTGTGGGATCCGACAATCTAGTTGTTTATCCTTGGCAGCCTCTCTTATGGGGAAATGTAGTCTAGTGCTTCCATGAGCCATAGTAGTCCGCTATAGCCCGGTTCACCGGAGTCCTGTTAGCCCAGCACTACTGCTCAGGACACTTGACTGGCCAGCATGTGTTTCACTTCGTTCCTGTGTCTGTCCCTTCGGGGAAATGTCACGTGGTGACATCCGAAGTCCTGCCTAGACTGCTACAGCCCGGGTTCCCGGAGTCCTGTTAGCCCAGTGCTACAGCCCGGATTCACACGCTGCTGACCGACATGCTCGATGTGATTCATGTATGCCTGTCCCCATAGGTTAGTGCCGCTTTGGGTTCATGACTAGCCATGTCGGCTCGGGTTCTCTGTCATATGGATGCTAGCGACACTATCATATACGTGAGCCAAAGGGCGCAAACGGTCCCGGGCCATGGTAAGGCGACACCCGTGGGAATACCATGCATGAGGCCGCAAAGTGATATGAGGTGTTACCGGCTAGATCGATGTGACTTGGAATCGGGGTCCTGACACGAGTAATTCGGAACGGAGGGAGTAGGACGTAACTAGCGGTATTTCCAAAAAAACAAGGTCAAGCAGATACCTCTCAAATAAAATCAAAAGGATTTTCAGCTCAAAAAATCAAAAAGGATTTTTTTGAGGAAAAATAAAATCAGAAGGTGTTTCTAAAAAAAGTAAAAAAACAGAAGGTCGAGCGAAACGGCTATTCTCACGTTTTTGCATGAATTTTACGATGATGCCGTTCATTTACATGTATATGTATATATGGACTGATACATGAGAGAGGCGTTTGTTGACACACAAACACGTCACGTGTACCCTCGACGCCGGGGGTGATGCACCGCAGCTCACGTCGAAGGAGACCCGACCGACAGCGCGATGCGCAAGACAGTCGACGGGCGCTTTTGCAGACCCGAAAACCCCACACCCCCGGGAGGGACCCTGTCAGGGAGTGCGGCGGCTATGGGCTGCCCTAGGTCGATTCGCTCGCCCCTAGAGCCTCGGGATTCGCAGCTCTCAAACACGAAGAACAGCGAAGAACGAGATAGAAAAACGGTGGAGAGATAAAACGTAGATGAAAAAGTAGTATACTGATTTGTTTGATTGTGTGTTGTTCAATCGGCCATCACCCCCAACATATATAAGAGGCGGCTGGACTTCCCGTACAAGTGAAGGATTCGTCTAGGCTTTCCTTACAAGAAAAATTATATCAATTCACATCCTAGAGTCCTAATTCTATTCCAACTCGGATTCAGTCTGAATCTGGCCCAAACTCTGTCTTCCTTCTTGCGCGGGCCGCCGGGCTTGCATATGATCTCCGATCAAGACGGCCCAAATATCAAACTCGTGCTCCTCGACGATACGAACAATTCTCATGTTGATCACTCTTTCAAATAAGGCCATCTTGAATACTTTTCGAGGTCATCTTTATCTTCCAGTCGAACTTGGTCTTGCGGTAGACTGGATTATCCGAGTCTCGTAGTGAGTTTGTAGGCCATATACTATCTATGATGATGACGACTCCAAAATCAAAGTTTACCATCTTGATGATACGCACAACTTCTGTATTGAACACTTCTTCATCCGATGTCATCTTGATAAACTTTCAGGCATATGTTCAATTTCACTCGGATCCGAGCTCATCCACTCGGATTAGAGTCATTCACTTGGATCGTCCGACTGGACTTTTCACTCGGATGTTTAGAGTTTTTCACTCGGAATACAATTTTCACTCGGAATATTTTCACCTGGAGGACAATTTCACTCGGATGACCATATTTCCACTCGGATGACTATATTTTCACTCGACCAGTAAATTTTCACTCGACCGTAAACTTTCACTTGGGCGGTAAACTTTTCACTCGGAATTTCCGACTGAAAACATAGCTTGATTTTGATTTGTCTCTCCAGGCCTCATACGACCTCGGATTGAGATGAATTATATACAAAAATCGATCGGCTCGACGAGACGAAACTTTTTCCGTGTTGAAGGTTTTCTGATTCAAGGCCGTCTTGATGGCCGAATTACTCGCGCAACCTATCAGACAAGTGTCTGGCACCTCGTGCCATATTTCCGTTGAGGTTCGGTCTGCAGTGTATTGCCTCTAACTTTTGCATATGAACTCGGATTGAGATGATTTACATATCAAAATCGATTGCCTCGACGAGGCGAAGACAATTCCTTAAGTGTGCTCCTTCATCTGAGGTCATATTGAGGGTGTAATCGGCCGAAAAGCACTCAGAACATTAAATTTTGTCACTCGGAGTACAGCTTCGGCCACTGAGATGAGGTCGAATGGCGATAGTCTAAACACCAAAGTTGTTCCACTCGACGATATGAAACTTTCTCATGCTGAAAACCCTTTCACTCTATATCTTGCCAAAATCAGGTGTCAACACATGCCCCCCTGTTTTTCGGCAAAGCTTGCATGCCGAAAAATAATATGCATAGTGTTCGTTCTAAGGACGATGTCAACACTCCATCGGCCATTTATTTTTCTCAGGGCGATAATTATGTATCGGCCATGTTTGTGCTAAGGGCGACAATCGTATATCGGCCTTTGCCTACTTAGGCTTCCTGCCACACACTCGGGTGGTACTTCTTCAAATATTTGCCATTGAGAGCTCGAGGTAACAATGCCCCTTGTATTGATTCCACCAAATATGAATTTCCAGGAACAACTCTTGTAATCCTAAAAGAACCTTCCGAACTCGGAGACCACTTCCCGAATTTTCTGTCTCTTGAACCAATCGGCAGAATCACCTTCCAAACGAGATCACCAACTTGAAAATTCTTCAACTTAACTTTCTTATTGTAAGCCCTTGCCACCCTCAACTTATCTCTCTCTATGGCGTTCAAAGCAGCCAAACGTTTATCAGCAACCTCATCAATGTTGTCCATCATCAAGTTATAGAAGTCTATTGCCGATAAATCATTTTGTTTGGCTATTCTCAAAGCATTCAAATTTACTTCCACCGGTAAAACAGCCTCCTGACCATATACTAGCTCATATGGAGTCACTTTCGTAGCACCATGCCTTGAGATTCTATGTGCCCATAATGCCTCAGACAACAAGTCATGCCATCTCCTTGGATTATCCTCAATCTTCTTCTTGATGAGCTTGATTAAAATTTTATTGCTAGACTCAGCTTGTCCATTAGCTTGGGCATAATATGGAGAGGAATTGAGCAACTTTATGTTATAAGATTCGGCAAACTCTCTGACTTGGTGTGACATGAAAGATGAACCTTGATCTGTAGTTATCGTTTGAGGAATACCGAATCTATGAATAATGTGCTCGGTTATGAATTGAATTACCTCCGTATGCGTCATGTTCTTGAGAGGTACTGCTTCAGACCATTTAGTGAAATAATCAGTTGCCACCAATACGAACCGATGCCCTTTTGAGGAAGATGGATGGATTTGTCCAATGAAATCTAAACCCCAACCTCTGAAAGGCCACGGTTTGATAATAGGATGTAGCATAGCAGCAGGAGCCAATTGAATATCACCAAACTTTTGACAAGCTTCACACCCCTTATAATATCTGAAGCAATCACTAATCATAGTCGGCCAATAAAACCCAGCACGTCGCAATAACCATTTCATCTTGGGAGCCGACTGGTGAGTGCCACAAATACCTTCATGTACTTCTCCCATAGCAACTCTTGCCTGGTCCTCGTCCAAACACTTTAGAAGAACATCATCGACGGTTCGGCGATAAAGACCATCATCTCTCATTGTATACTTGAAAGCCATACGCCGAACAGCCCTGTCCACCCTTTCACTCGGATTGCACAAGTAATCAACAATGGGCTTCCTCCAGTCGGGATTATTACCTGCACTAGACTTTTTGTTAATGGCCGAATCAGTGGGTTCAGGTTCGGCCTCTCCCATATTGGCAAGACAAGACATCGGTCTTTGAGAGATATGAAACATGCCATGACCAACATGATATCCGGATGCTTGTTGTGCCAATTCATTTGCTTTCCAATTGTCATGTCTAGATATATGAGCAATGCTAAAGTAATCCAAAGTAAAAATTATATCTAGACATCTATCAAGATAAACATTAAGTGATTCGTCCGAACACTGAAAGACTTTGGATATTTGTTGCACCACTAGTAACGAATCACTATAAGCCTCAATATGTGTAGCACCTATAGCAAGTAACATCTCTAGGCCGAATAACAATGCTTCATATTCGGCTTGATTGTTTGTGCAAAAATATTCTAAGCGGCATGAGGCTTCAAAAACAGCACTATGAGGAGATATATAAACAATACCAACACCTTGGCCATTGTTACAAACTGAACCATCAAAGTATAATCTCCATGGTACTAATGAAACAAGGTTCATATCAACATCATGCTTGTTATTAATCCGATGTTCAATAATGAAATTAGCAACAATTTGGCCTTTCATGGATTTTAGAGATTCATAAGCCAAATCATATTCAATCAAAGCATAAGCCCACTTGCCAATTCTACCACTAAGAATTGGCCTATGCAACATGTATTTAATGACATCGGTTTGACAAGCTACTATGCAAACACTCGGCACTAAATAATGTCTCAATTTTGTGCAAGCATAATATAAGCATAGACATAATTTCTCAATAAATGTATACCTTGTCTCTGCGTCCAATAAGCGGCGGCTCAAATAAGTGATGGCATGCTCTTTTCCTTCGGTCTCTTGAGTTAGAACAGCACCAATAACTCTTTCCTCTGCTGCAATGTAAAGTCTGAAGGGTTCCCTATGCTTGGGTGCTCTCATCACCGGAGGAGTGCACAAATAATTCTTGATCATATCAAATGCTCCTTGCTGTTTTGCCCCCCAAGTGAAATCAGCATCATTCTTCAACCGAAGGATAGGAGTAAATGCATCAACTTTCCCTGATAGATTAGCTATGAACCTTCTCAAATAATTGACCTTGCCAAGGAACTTTTGCATATCTCTCTTGCATGTTGGAGCTTCCACTTTCTGTATGGCCTCTATCTTTTTGGGATCAATCTCTATGCCATCTTCATGAATAATGAAACCCAAAAACTTGCCAGCTGACACGCCGAAAGCACACTTCAAAGGATTCATCTTCAGTCCATACTTTTTCATTCTTTCAAAAGCTAAACGCAAATCGGCCAAGTGAGATTCAAAAGCATCCGATTTGACAACAATATCATCAATATAAACTTCAAGTATGACACCGAGTAAATCATGAAAAATCAAATTCATAGCCCTTTGATATGTGGCGCCAGCATTTTTTAATCCGAATGTCATCACTGTCCACTCAAATAAACCAAGGAAACCAGGGCATCGAAAAGCAGTCTTGTACATGTCCTCTTCGGCCATAAAAATTTGGTTGTATCCAGCATTACCATCTAGAAAGCTAATAACCTTATGTCCAGAAGCATCATTAATAAGCATATCGGCTATTGGCATAGGATACTCATCTTTGGGTGTGGCTCTATTCAAATCTCTGAAGTCAATGCACACCCTCAACTTGCTCCTTTCTTCTCCACTGGGACAATGTTAGAAATCCACTCGGCATACTTGCAAGGTCGAATGAAATTAGCTTCAAGCAGTCGACCGATCTCTTCCTTGATCCGGTCATATGTTTTTGGATTAAACTTTCTGGCCGGCTGTTTATATGGTCTAAAACCGGCCTTTATAGGTAACCGATGCTCCACTAGCTCTCGGCTCAAACCTGGCATCTCATGATATTCCCACGCAAAACAA
Source organism: Triticum monococcum (assembly GCA_034509565.1). Lineage (NCBI taxonomy): Eukaryota > Viridiplantae > Streptophyta > Magnoliopsida > Poales > Poaceae > Triticum > Triticum monococcum. The sequence continues at coordinate 56,131,771 of CM067846.1, read as the reverse complement.
CAAACATATTCCTTCAATAGCTCGATTAACTTAGCTTTACAATCGGCTTTCAAATTTTTGTTTATAAATGTCGGTCGAGTGACTGAACCATCTCCAATATCTACCTCTTCTAACGGATCGGCTGATGTAAAACCTTGTCCAAGTTTATCCATGTCATCCAACTCCTCTATAGACTCATACATATCGTTCTCACTCGACCGATACTTTACAAGACGTTTTTGTAACCACTCGGAATTAGGATCCATTTAAACATATCATACCTTGGAGCCGATTGCATTCAGTCGGCTTTAAAGAGACGGGCACAAAACCATTCTTGGTCGCGCTGAGAAAATCAAACTCTGACAAGTCACGTCCCGTCAAGCAAGTAGCATTGGGATGTTGCCAATCCATCGATGAATCGGCCAAAGCAACACAGGCCGAGTTATCTGCATGAATGACTTCCACTTCATCATCAACCCACTGAATCAAAAACTAGTGCAAAGTGGATGGCATGCACTGGTTTGCATGAACCCAATCACGGCCTAGTATGACATTGTAGTTACCTTGCACCTCAGCGACAAAGAATGCAGTAGCCAAAGTTTTGCTTCCGACTGTAAGTTCCACATACATGACACCTTTGGCTTCAGTTTTCTCTTTGCCTTCAAATCCATTGAGCACCATATTGGTCTTGATCAATTCTTCACCAGGCAAACCCAATCTCTTGAAGACCGAATAGGGCATAAGATTTACCACAGCACCACCATCAACAAGCATCCGAGTGAGCGGCGACCCATTGATATGACCTCTAAGATATAATGGTTTCAGATGCGTTACTGGTTCTTTTGGCTTCTCGAATATTGCGTTTTTAGGGCCAAAATCCAGCTGAGCCACCTTCCCTTCTTCATCTACAGCACGAAACTCAACAGGTAAGTAATACACCATATTGATATCCATACCTTCATGAACCGGCGTAGACTCATAGTCCAACATATCAGCCTCCTCTTCGAGTGCATCCACCGATTCTGAAATTTGTCCGAGTGAAGGAGAAGTAAGAAGTGTCACAGACGATGTGATATCTGTTGCATCGTCCTCCTTTGGTGATGTAGGTGTTGCTGTGATAGATGTAGAAGCTATTGTATCTTTTATTTGTTTAGGCCTCCACACTTGTTTTGCCGGAACCATGGGTCGAGTGTCATTGAACAACTTATCCCTTTGTTTCTCGGCCTCCTTTTCTGCCATCTCTTGACTCCTTAACCTCTGTAGTTTCCTCTTTTGTGTCTTTGTTAGCCCTGGAGGACACCACTTTGGCTGAGTGTATTTAGGATCTCTCATTTTTACCTGGCTGGTGCTTGCTTCATGGTCATTGGCCGAGTGCTTTGGCGCGATAGCAAGTATCGGCTCAGTCGGATTGCTATGCACAATCGGCTGTCGTATGGCGAATGTTTCGGTGCCCAAGATAAGTGAGTCGACATCCATTTTCTCCTTGCCTTTTGCCGACTCAATTGCTGCAACACTTGGTGATTTAACACGCCATTCTTTTCGACTTTCCAGATGCATGAAATTTCCACTCGAGCGCACCTTTTTACTCGGATGGAATCCACTCGGATGGAATCCACTCGGATGGAATCCACTCGGATGACTTCCACCTGGGTGCATTCTTACACTCAGATAATTTCCACTCGGTCGCATATTTTGACCAACCGACTGATAGTCACCGATGTTGAGTCGGCCATTATATGAGTAGTCAAGTCGATCCCAAACAGATTGCGTATAATCTCCTGGAAATTGCGCCCTTGGTCTACTCGGTTTTGTATACCGACTGAACATATCAGCTGATGGTGACCTTGGTCGTTTCAGATCAGTCGGTCGATTGAAACTAGAACCGGCCGAGTGGTTAGCATACTTGGACAACAACATATCAAAAGTTGGCTTGATCCGCTTGCGCTGCACTTTAGCTTCATTCTTCTTCCACTTGCCAACTTCCGGACTCTTGGGCTTGACAAATTTAACACGAGCATTTTCTTGTACTTGCGGTTGCCCCCCGAGTGTAGGGTTCTTGATGGTGATTTTGATCACTTCCTTGCCATCGGGTTGCTTATCAAGCACAACTTGTCTCCACAAGACCTTGCTGTCCTCCTTGTCTTTCCTGGGCTCACCAACAATGACATTAGCTTTATTAGCAGATTCGGCTACCTCCGGCCGAGTGAGTAGTTTCTTCCCCTCCAAACACATGGTATTCATTGGAAAAGGTTGTTTATCAACTTGCATCTCAAAAAAGTTCAATCGTCCGTCATTAATGGCCGATTGTATCTGTCGTCGAAAAACATTGCAATCGTTAGTAGTATGAGAAAAAGAATTATGATACTTGCAATAAGCACGCCGTTTTAGCTCTTCAAACGGCGGTGAAGTATGAGATATTCTAACAATCTTAGCCTGCAACAAAGCATCAAATATTCTATCACACTTAGCAATGTTAAAAGTAAACTTCATCTCTTCATCACGATTCTTATGAATCGGTTTCAGATCATTGCAAGTAAAGGGTTTGGCCTTAGATGGCCAAACAAATTCAGTAGAAAAAACATCACCCCCATCGTCCGAGTGATCACTGTCATATTCCACCATATTCATCTTTGGACGATCGGCTTTGTACCTATGCACTTCTTTGAGGTCTTTGCTTCGGCTTTCCTGAGCCAAAGCCCTTTGTAAGACTTGGTTGATATTTAAGAACTCGTAGCCTTCTAGTTTTTCTCTAATGGGAGTTCTCAAACCACTCAGCACTAGGTCTGCCAAGTCCCTCTCGGTTATCACCGAACTAAAACACCGGTTTTTTGTTTCTCTGAATCTCTTGACGTAATCGGAGACCGATTCATCCTGCTTCTGTTTAACCGATGTTAGATGTGACAACTTGAGTTCATTGTCGCCGCTATAAAAGTGATCATGAAACTTCTGCTCTAGCTGCGACCAAACCCGAATGGAACCATGGGGTAAAGAAGAAAACCATGAAAATGCGGTACCAGTTAATGATAAAGGAAACAAACGCACTTTCAATTCATTCAATGAGCCTGCCTCACCCAATTGTGCTAAATATTGACTAACATGCTCCCATGTGGTTTTTGTGCCTTCTCCATTAAATTTAACAAAATCTAGAATTTTATATCCTGGAGGGCACTGGATGGCATCAAAGTACTCGGGGTACGGCTTTTGGTAAATCCGATTCCGAGGTAACTCAACTCCAAAATTCTCTCGAAGCATTTTAGCCATCTCCTCTCTAAGATTAGCTAGACCATCATCCATAGTGGACGATGAAGCTTGTGGCAGTGGCATAGGAGGAGCAGGGTTACTAGCTGTAGGTAGGAATTGTGGCATGTACGTCGACCCATAATTTGGTAATGGTCGAGTGGATGTAGCTGTAGGTAGGGTTTGGTTCGGCGTTGCCACCGAACCTGGCATGCACATAATAGGATTAATGGGTGCAGCCACAATCTGATTTGTTTGGGTAGGATAATAAGCCATCGGCATGGGAGGCGCCGATGAGATGGGCAAAGACAGATTAGGGTTTTGCACACTAGCAGCTACACCACCATTACCACTAGACGATTGAGATATATTCTTCTGAGCATTAGTATTTTCTATGAAAGTTTGATAGACTAGATTGTTACCATCAGCAATACGACTTTCAATCTCAGCCCACTGCTCAGGAGAAAAGGCAGTACTTACAGAAGGTTTAACCTGTTCAGTTTGAAGAGGAGGGAACTTGATTTCTTCAATCGGAGTGATGTTGCCTTGGCGATCTTTCTTGAATTTTGCAAGGAACTCCTGTAGGTCCTTCTCCTCGCGCGCCTTCTTGTACTCCTCATAGACTTGGTGATGATCGGCCGATATCTCATCAAGACTGGGCTTAATGATGTTATCGGCGTCTACCTCAGATGGCTTGGGAAGATCGGACATGGTGGATGATGACGATTGAACTTCGTTCCCCAGCGGAGTCGCCAAAAAGTGTGTTGACACACGAACATGTCACGTGTACCCTCGACGCCGGGGGTGATGCACCGCAGCTCACGTCGAAGGAGACCCGACCGACAGCACGATGCGCAAGACAGTCCACGGGCGCTTTTGCAGACCCGAAAACCCCACACCCCCGGGAGGGACCCCGTCAGGGAGTGCGGTGGCTATGGGCTGCCCTAGGTCAATTCGCTCGCCCCTAGAGCCTCGGGATTCGCAGCTCTCAAACACGAAGAACAGCGAAGAACGAGATAGAAAAACGGTGGAGAGATAAAACGTAGATGAAAAAGTAGTATATTGATTTGTTCGATTGTGTGTTGTTCAATCGGCCATCACCCCCAACATATATAAGAGGCGGCTGGACTTCCCGTACAAGTAAAGGATTCGTCTAGGCTTTCCTTATAAGAAAAATTACATCAATTCACGTCCTAGAGTCCTAATTCTATTCCAACTCGGATTCAGTCTGAATCTGGCCCAAACTCTGTCTTCCTTCTTGCGCGGGCCGCCGGGCTTGCATATGATCTCCGATCAAGACGGCCCAAATATCAAACTCGTGCGCCTCGATGATACGAACAATTCTCATGTTGATCACTCTTTCAAACAAGGCCATCTTGAATACTTTTCGAGGTCATCTTTATCTTCCAGTCGGACTTGGTCTTGCGGTAGACTGGATTATCCGAGTCTCGTAGTGAGTTTGTAGGCCATATACTATCTCTGATGATGACGACTCCAAAATCAAAGTTTACCATCTTGATGATACGCACAACTTCTGTATTGAACACTTCTTCATCCGAGGTCATCTTGATAAACTTTCAGGCATATGTTCAATTTCACTCGGATCCGAGCTCATCCACTCGGATTAGAGTCATTCACTTGGATCGTCCGACTGGACTTTTCACTCGGATGTTTAGAGTTTTTCACTCGGAATATTTTCATCTGGAGGACAATTTCACTCGGATGACCATATTTCCACTCGGATGACTATATTTTCACTCGACCGGTAAATTTTCACTCGACCGTAAACTTTCACTTGGGCGGTAAACTTTTCACTCGGAATTTCCGACTGAAAACATAGCTTGATTTTGATTTGTCTCTCCAGGCCTCATATGACCTCGGATTGAGATGAATTATATACGAAAATCGATCGGCTCGACGAGACGAAACTTTTTCCGTGTTGAAGGTTTTCTGATTCAAGGCCGTCTTGATGGCCGAATTACTCGCGCAACCTATCAGACAAGTGACTGGCACCTCGCGCCATATTTCCGTTGAGGTTCGGTCTGCAGTGTATTGCCTCTAACTTTTGCATATGAACTCGGATTGAGATGATTTACATATCAAAATCGATTGCCTCGACGAGGCGAAGACAATTCCTTAAGTGTGCTCCTTCATCTAAGGTCATATTGAGGGTGTAATCGGCCAAAAAGCACTCAGAACATTAAATTTTGTCACTCGGAGTACAGCTTAGCCACTGAGATGAGGTCAAATGGCGATAGTCTAAACACCAAAGTTGTTCCACTCGACGATATGAAACTTTCTCATGCTGAAAACCCTTTCATTTTGTATCTTGCCAAAATCAGGTGTCAACAGCGTTTTGGTGGCCGAGCACCCTGTAGGCTGTAATCTCGTGCCGTGCATGTATCGCCGTGATCTGTGCTCCCTTTTTCTCGCTCGCTATATATGGTGCCTGGTAAGTTGGAATACATGTGTGCCATGGGCTGGTGTGCCACCGTTGTATGTGGGCCTGGACGGCACGCGCACCTCATACGCCTGCTGGGCTCATTTAAAGATTAGCCCATGTAGTTGCAACGGTGGCTGGTACGATATTAACTCCCGCTTTAATGGGCCGATCTGGCGCTGCAGCTTTTTTCTCAAAAAAAAACATGAGCGGTTTCTTTTTCTTTCCTTGGTCATAATATTCATCTCTTCCCGTGGTAGCTGTGCGGAGCGGCGATTCGCCATTGATGGCCTCGAGTTCTTCTTTGAGGAAGAAGAATCTGGGTGAGAGCCACCTACCATATTGTCTCTCTTGCTGTTACTTCTTTCGATTTGGGATTTATTTGTTATTCTGCTGCTTGATTTTCGGTATTTGTTCTTGAGTTCTTCGTCCTTTGTTTCGTTGGATCTGACTGGGTGGTAACTTCTATGTCCTGCAGATTGGTTCCTAGGCTAGATGCGGGAGATATTTTGGGTGGTGGGATAGATGTTGTGGAGTCTTGGTTGCTTCTATCCATGATGCTCGCGGGCCCTCCGCTGATCTGATATGTTCTGAGCCCATGGATAGCAGCGGCGGCGAAGGGCGGAAGTGAGGTCGTTGGTGACTCAAACACCATGGCTCCTGATTGTGAGAAAGTTGCATCTGTGAGAGAAGACGGTGATGTAGATGGTGTCGTCGTCAACAATTCAAAGGGCTCCTGCTGGAGTCGATGGTAACAGACACACGCTTGTTTTTGCCCTTATTTTTCTCTGTACCAGTGATTCTAGCTTCCTGCACTTGCCTGTAGCAAGAACACACACCCGTGGGAGTGTTTTGCCACCGTGGACAAACCAAAAAATGTTTCCTTCTTATAGTTCTTTTGCTAGCTTCAAACCACAAACTTTAATCCTAGGTGTCATCCTTGTAGAACGTAATACATGATTGTGCATCAATGTTCGGTACTGAATTTTTAAGAATTACTCTCTTATCTAGGTTTGGACTGCTAGAAAATACAGTTAACACTACTTTTGGAGAAAAAAAATGCAGTATTAGGATTGGCAAGGCGTCAGAGAAAGGGATGCCAACCCCAGCAGAGTCCCTGCACTTGAGGCTTCAATGAGAGCTTACGCAGAAAACAAGGATGAAACTGTTGTCAATCCGGCGCTCGAAACAATCTGCATCTGCTTTGCCTTGAAATTGTTAGACTTGGTGACAGCAATGTCGATGCATATACTCTTGCCATGGAGCAGGTAAGAAACGCAAAGGCATTGCTTGAGCCGGTAGCTGATGTACGTGATGGCATGGGATTATCCAACAGAGAGATGGCGGGTGATTCTGCAGGCTCATCTAGCGCGCAAGCAACATTTTGGTCCAACGAATCAGGTGCAGAGTGTCTTGCAATGTTCAGAAAGTTTTGGGGCACCATCCAAGAAGAGACCAGCGGGGCGGCCTACAACAAGCCGCGACAAAGCGCCATATGAACGGCCGGCTAAAGGAGCCGGTTTTGTTCAATCTGCCGTGGTTAGGGGCACAAGAGCACTACGTGTCCGCAGCGCGGTGATCTTCCGAATGCGCCAAGGAAGTGTCCTCGCTGCTCCAGGTGCAGTCTGACAGGACACAGGAGGAACACTTGCACCAACACGCCTAGGGCAGATTTCTACGAGTGATGTTGTTATGTTTTTATGGTTGAAGTGTAGCAGTTCATTGAACTGTGCTTATGTCGGTTGTTAGACTGCAAGCGACTCTGCCCTGTGATAGTTAGAATCTGTATCTGTAGTTTACTTGTTGTATTCGATAATTAGTTGGAGACTCCGTGATTTCAGTTTCAGTTCTCTTGTTCGGACATTTTCGGTGTGTTGCTGATGAAAAACTGTATTTGTTTGATTAATGTGCGCCTGAACCTCGCCGCAATCCAGGCAAGTGATCAGTGGCAGATGCTGTTGCCTTTCCCTGGGACGAACTGAGGATGAAGATGAAGCCATGTCAATTGTGTTTGGGGAGAAAGACGAGTCCATCTCTGCTATAAATAGCCGGCTCCCTGTCGTGGAACATTTTGACAGGGTCGATCCCGTGCCGTGTACAGGTGCCGCAAGAGCCGATGGACACTGTGACAGCGACATGCATCTGTGCAGAGCTCCTGTGCCTGCTAGTATACATGAGCCCGTACTTTTTAGTAATTGGCAAACGGTTTGTCTAATTCATATTTAGATGTTTTTTAAGAATGTCACATTTAAACTCCCACAAATAACACAGCAACAAAGAACAGAAAAAAAAACTGAGATAAAAAAATAGACCACAAACATAGTGGACATCAGGTTAGATGTGACATAACTATGTCACATCCAGATGTGTCCTAGACAGACCCATTAACAAATACGAGCACTGTGTATGGTCCGCTTCTACGAATACATTCAGAATACAGTAGAGTCGCTCCTCCTTGCCACCGATCGCAACGGGCACTAACGGGGCTGATTACGGCCTGCACGGTGCTCGGCCACCAAAGGCCATTTTCGCTGATACATACCCATTTTTCTGCAAATAAAGAAAGGTAAAAAAAGGTCGAGCGGAACGGCTGTTCTTACGTTTTTGCGTGAATTTTATGATGCTACTATTAATTTACATGCATATGTGTATATGGACTGATACATACCCATTTTTTCATACAAATATTGAATATGCATGGTGTAGAATGCATTTTATTCCATCTACGTCCAAGTGATGTAGAATGCATGGAGATGATTTTTTTTGAATATATATATATATATATATATATATATATATATATATTTGATCTCATGGGGGGGGGGGGCTAGGGCCGGGCCCATAGTTGTACAGGCTGTGCGGACCGCACAGGGCCCATAGATTTTTTGGGGCCCCAAATTTGTATAAGGCCTATGTATATTTTTTTCCTGGGCGCGCGTCCCGGCCTGCTCCATACCCCGAACATGATCGATTGCATCCAGAGCCCCCCTCCCCCCCCCCCCCCCCCCCCTCACCCCTCTCAAAAGATTAAGGTAGCGCTAAATAGGGCTAAGATATTTGATTCAGGTAGCGCTAAATAGGGCTAAGATTTGTACTCTGGCCGGAGATATAATTAGTTTAGGCACAGCCATAATTACCTTAATGTGATGTGTACTGAAGCCCAAAAGAGCCCACCCCCATTATCCTGTATTTAGGCCACCGTGGTAGATTGCCTAGTTTCGTTTGTATGTTTGGCAAGACCTAGCGTCTATCCCTCATGTCGATCTATTCCACGCCGCCGTCGCTGTTATTCCGGTTGCCTTGTGAGTTGCCGGATATGCCACCTACACATCGCTGACATGGTTTGATGCTAGCCAGCAACTTACAATGTCTCTACCGATCCTACTCTCACAGTAGTGTGATGCCACATAGAGTATTCCAGTGCAGATCGCTGTATTGTATCGGCGTATCCGTTCCTTGAGCACTTGAATCTAAAGGTATGTATATTAAGTACTAGTTTGTATTATGTTGGTGGATTTCAATTCAGTAGTCTAGTGATTTTGTTTACTTGCATATAAGACAACTGGTTAATTGAACAATTAGGCGTGCCACTATTCCATTGGAGATGCTTTGATTAATTTGGCAAATCACGTGATCACTTAATCCAAATGAAGTTGCTGGAGAAGACACCATGGTCTAAAGTTAATCTAATACCAAAGATTCACAAGGATCATTTTCCATGAAGTTTTATCTATTGTGTGGTCATTCTCTTTCGTCACCCCGCTCATATTTAAATTCTGGCTCTGCTCCTGCACTTGAGAGCGAAGTGTTGAAGAAGATTGATCACATGAGTTAGATAGGTATTATTTTATTGAAGAAGATTGATCATGTTTTAGTGAGGATATCATTGAAGATTTCATTTCAAAGAATACTAAAAGAATGATGTTGTTCAAATAAATATCAGGCAACCAGGAGTTGGATAGGTATTATTTTTTACATATCCAATTGTTATGTAAGACAATATATCATATACTCCCTCCGTTCCAAAATGTAGTGCTTATTCTATTTCCATGCTTCAACTTTGACCATAATCAACGAGACCGACTGTGGCGGGAGCAAACATTATACCAGTGAATTCATACTCAAAAGAAGTTTTCAACTATATAATTTTTTTCTTCCGCCGGACCGTTGTTGGTTAAATTTATGCTCAAGTTTGGACCTCGGAAAGTGTGGGCGCACTATATTTTAAAATGGAGGGAGTACATCATAACTTAGTTTATTTTAATGACATAGGGCCCTATTATTTAGTTTCGTACAGGGCCCCGGATTTTGCCGGCCCGGCCCCCGAGGGGGAGGGGGGGGGGGGGGGGGTGGTGGTGGCGCGGTGGCGCTCTGCTTGATTGTCTTTTTTTCTTTTTTCAGGGAACTCGCTCGACAGCCAACGCGAGGGATCTGATGTTGACGTTTCTGAGTGGGGCTCCATAGAGTTGGCCCAGTGGCAAGCTTGAAGGCCCGTGTGCGTATAGCCAATTGTCAGCCCAAACCATATTTTAGCCTGGGTGGTAAGGTAGGCGTAACTAGCGGTATTTCTCAAAAAAAAAGTCAAGCAGATACCTCTCAAATAAAATCAAAAGGATTTTTTTAGGAAAAATAAATTCAGAAGGCATTTCCAAAAAAAAGTAAAAAAAGACAGAAGGTCAAGCGAAACGGCTGTTCTCACGTTTTTGCATGAATTTTACGATGATACCATTCATTTACATGTATATGTATATATGGACTGATACATACCCATTTTTCTGCAAATAACGAAAGGTAAAAAAAAAGGTCAAGCGGAACGGCTGTTCTCATGTTTTTGCGTGAATTTTATGATGCTACCATTAATTTACATGCATCTATATCTATATCCTATATAGTGTACTAGTATGAAGTTATATAGACCGTTGGATGTTTGTAAACGAACGGCTCAGATTCAATTGCTTTAGATAGAGGACTACGTGGCTAAATATAGACCATAGGATAGGGCAATCTAACGGCTGAGCACGTAGGGATTCGCGGTGGGGTTCCATTTTCGTGCTGCTAGATTGCCAGCGCGGCAGAGTACTTGCATGCTCTCGATTCTTCTGCCGGCCACAGGAAATGTGCCGCAGGCCCAGTTGACAAAAAGAAACGCTGCCCCACAGCCACACCAGGCAAGGAATGCAACGCTGCCCCACAGCCACAGACACATGCATTGCAGCCTCGGTACCGATGCTTTAACAGACTAAACAACAAGTAAAATAGAAGATTAATATATGTGTTGTACTAAAAAAAACTTTGTTACTTTCAAAGTTTAACTCTTGGGCATCAATACTCCTGGTGCCAGAAGTATTTTCTCATATTTTTATTTGTCAAAAATAACACATGTAGTAATCTGCATATTTACTATATTTGTCAAAAGTTTTACTAGCAGCCAGAAGAAGAAAATGGGCTTGCTTTAACGTGGCAGAAGACTTGTGCATGCATACAGTAACCATATTTAATTCTGTTACCATCTTTTACAAGAAGATTTACTAGCAAACCTGCTGTAGTATAGGACAAGTCGTTACTAGAGATACACTTATTTTACTAGAACATATTACCATCAAGTTTGTTCTCACGTACTCCTACAGATTTTTATTAGATATACGTCACCTTTTACTAGTAGGTTCAGGCAATTACTATCAAACAAAGAGGGATGGAGCGCATCGGACATGCTTTACTACTTTTACGATAAAGAAGCAGTGTATTACGATCAACACAAGGGGGGGTGGCTTCGTGCGGGTGTACCATGGCCGGAGCGTAGGATAAGGGATTATGCGCTCACGCTTAGTTTACTATTTCTCCCTTAAACATGTTAATTATTTCTCCCTTAACAATTACCATAAATTGATCATATTTTACTATAGTTGTAAACACCTATGTTCACATGCATATAACTAGCGATGAATTTATTACACTAGTCCTAGTTTTACTTTCTTAATATTTCCTGTCCATATCTGGTGTCCTATTACGAGAGATACAAGAAGTTTACTACTTTTCCCAATAATTTTACGATCAAATTTGTCTATGAGTGTGTGTAGTAACGAGGGCAACCGGTTTACTAGAATATACACATGTTTTACGTTCAATCATGGGTATAGGTGGCTGGAACGTGCGCACATCCAGATTAGAGGATAGTTGGCTGACTTGGTACGGGATACGTGATTTGGCCAGCGCGTAGAATAAGATGTTTTGAGCGCACGCTTAGTTTAGCATAGCTATATATATATATATATATATATATATATATATATATATATGATAGATAATTAGTTTCCTACTCATTCTTTATGTAAGATTTTCCATACTTATGATTTATTTTTGTTTCCTAATTATTAGGCATGTAAGACTTGTCATATAATAAATCGTATTAATGTTTTTTTATTTAAATTGCCATGGTTATCTAATGCGCGTATTTTTGTTTCCTAAATATCTAATACATACCAACTTGTATATACTCAATATTTTTTGAACTCTTACATATCATTTTTGGTTCCTAACTATCTAATATGGGCATCGAATACCTACTAATGAAATTATTTACATACGTGATATGTATATACCCAATAATGTATTTCCTAACTATCTAATACTTGTATCCGGTACCTACTGACGATGTCCATACACGGTACGTATATTCCAGGTCACGTAAAATATGGCTACATATATACCTTGCTATGTAAAATATACCCAATGAACTTCTATTGTACCTTCGTAGCAAAAAAAAAACTCCTAGTATACCCACATAGTTTATACGACATGGTCACATAAATCTTCTAGTATATACCCAACGAACATAAATAAAACAGTATACCCAATGTGTCTGCACATGTATATACCCGGCTATATGAAAAAGTGTAGAAACTGTTAGGTATCATGTCAACGTATATATAGTAAAATATGGCTACGTATATACCCGGCTACATGAATGATGGCATCCATAGGTATCTGAATACCCGGGTACAAATCTCACATCTGGGGGGTATGCAAAAAAATATGATGGGTATGCACATACCAAAAAAATATCCATTTTGAAAAAAGCTTGAAGACGTACATGTGTATTTTCCCATGGAGACAAAAGATAACTATACCTTCTGTTCCCAAGACGATCATATACATACGTATCTAATTATGTATATGACTTCCTATTTTTATGTAAAAAAGAAAGAAGTGCATGTATAAGAAATAAAGTTGGGGACGTACCATGGAGCATGCATGGCCGGACCATTAATTGTTGTTTCCCCCCTATATTGTTTAATCTAGGCATTAAGTGTCCATATGAAGCAATAATTTTCAATAATTCTTTCCTAATAAAGAGCTAACATGGTTGATCTAATACTGCTAATACTAATTACACATGCACACATCTTAATGTAATCCAACGGTTTGTAGGCAAGGTGCTTGGGCACCTAGATGTCCCAAACTATATATATATATATATATATATATATATATATATATATATATATATATATTTATTTATTTATTTATTTGATCCCATGATGTGATTTAACGTTTTGAGAGTATTAACAACAAGTTTGCCAAGTAAGTGTTTAACCAAAATTACTCTTTACATGTTTTGAAAATAAAATAAAATAAAATTTGTTCATGAACATTGTAACACGGTAAGAGGTTGTGAAGTTAAAACTCCATATAAAAAGTGCTTCATTTATACTTAAAATTTTCTTCTCGTGCAAAGTTTTTTAATTAAGAATGCACACGTATAAAGCACGTGCCTTCAACTAGTTTACCATAGTACAAGAGTTGGATCTATGGTTATCTTGCCTCATTAGCAACTCTTTTCTTCATGGAGTTTTCAAGGGCTGAAATTGGTTGAGCACTTGAGCCAATGGCTTTATTTTATTTTATTTCTTTTCTTCTTGTAATACTTTGTAAATATTTATATTAATGACAAATACTATAGAACAATCGTTCTATGGTTTGGGCTTAAAAAAATACTCATATTCATGAAAAAAATACATACTCCTACCTTAGTGGTTGGACAAACAAAATCTTAACTTGGCAATCTTGAGCGTTATTGCATCCTGTATATTTATAGAATACAAATACATTCAAACGCTTGTAGAAATGCTGGTTATTATGTATTTTTTGTTATGTTTGAGATGTTTTATACTTCCGATGAATTTTTATAATCGACCTGATCCTTTTCGCAAATTATCATCTATACCAATATAAAAAGACCCAAATGAGCAGATTCAAACCATCTCGACCGTCAAATCATGTTATCTAGCGGTTCAAATCGCTTCAATGTTGAGCACCAAACACATTCAACGCTCTAATTACCCACCACTGCCATTGGTTATAAACACGTTTTAACTTAACAATATCCCTTGAAATCTGCTATGTAATTAATATCTTATCATTCCCGCGAAAAAGTAATTGATACCTTACCAAATATCAACATGCAACAGATATATCTTACTTAATATAACCGTGCAACTAATATCCTACCTAATATAAACGTGCATTGCACGTACACTATTACTAGTCAATATTAATTATGGATATCATTATGAAATGCACTTTGACAAAAACTGAAACTAACTTCAGCGTGTAAACGTAAGAGCTTGCATCATCATTGGATGGATCACAAACTAGCCAGCAGTGGAAAGGAAGAGCCAGGACCCCGTGGTCTGGCAGTCATCGTCGAACGAACCGCGCAGCAGACCAATCGAAGAAATGGCTCGGTTGCTCATGTCGTACACGCCCATGTTGCCCCGAGCCTCGTCCAAGTAGTTCCTGCCGCGGTGCGTCTCGCCGGCGAAGTAGATGCGGTTCCCTCGCACGGCGCCGCCGTATTGGGACGCCGCCAGGGCCCTCGAGGAGCGCGCGCCGACGAAGAGGGCCTCATCGTCGGCCAGGCTCGTCACCTGCGACCACCGGCCGCCGTCATCGTCCGTCGCCTCGAGCTCGACTCGAACACGTCGAAGGTCGCGCCGATGCTGCGGACCAGCAGCAGCGTGCCGCGGGAAGGCGACGGCAGGAGGTAGTGCCTCGCCTCGAACGCCAGGAAGCGCGCCTCGGCCTCCCTGGGGCGGACGCCGTGGCCGTCGGCGGCCTCGCCCAGGTCGTAGGCGCAGAACGTGTCGCGGTCGTACAGCGCGTACAGCTCCCCGCGGTGGATGGCGATGTCCAGCAGCCGGCCTACGCCTTCCGGACGCTGAACCGGCGACCACCGGCCAGCCCCCGGCCGGCAGAAGGCGATGGTGCGGACGCGGTCGATCGTAGGCGATGGCTGCGACGAGGTCGCTCGAGCACACGACGAGCTTGCGTATCCCGTATTCCCCGCTGATGGACGGGAGCACCATGCTGGTCTCTTCTGACAACTGTTAGGTTTTTACTTGAGTCGTTTAAGTCCAGGGTTTAGCCTAGTTTTTCTTTCTGTTATTTCATGTACGTGACAGCCCTGCGCGGTGTCACAACTTGGACGTTGTTTTTCCTTTGCGTAGAGGTATAAGGCTGAGTCATGCGGTGAGCACTGTTTTAGAGTGAAAGTAAAAGAGACACATGAAGAATCCAAATGATCCCCTCGTTCCATTGCAATGTGGGAGACCCACTTATATACATGGTGAAGGGGTGTGTTGGGGAGACACCTCTTCCCCAACAGACACCTCTTGGGAGGCATCCCTCCCATACAATTGATCACATGCTTTTATTTCTCAACACTCCCCCTTGATCAATTCGTCATATGTATATTGCCAACTGAAAACTCCTCCAAAAACCTTGTGGGAAAAATTAAGGAGAAACCTTATAATAATATGCCATCGAAAACTCCTTTAAAACCCAGTGGGAAAAATATAAGGAGAAACCAATATGGCATATATCCGCACTTGTATTTATATTGTCTCGTTAAAAACCTTATATGAGAAACCATCATGGAAAACTCATAAAGGAAAAAAGAGTACAATATGAGTGATTTGAGGATCACCAACGGGTTATAACTTGGGATTTTACTCCCCCTGAACTTTGCAAACCTCAAGAATATCTCATACCAATTCCACGAACCTAGTTCTGGAATGTAAACATTCATAGAGATATTGTGAATATCACAATAATCCGTTTGCATATTATCCTCTTACATTTATGTAATTCACAAGGATAAATATAACCCATAAGCAATACAAGTGACATTATCTTGGTAGATAATGATAATCTCCACATGATTTCACATGTGGCCAATCATTCTATGAAGTCATCCACATTTTCTGATGCTTCAAATGAAATAGAATGATCACTGGAGAGACTCGTTTAGAGTCTATTCTGAATACTTCCTTCAAAGTACTCTTCCAGCAAACCCAGTCTCTGATATGGCATTGTGGGATGAGATAATTAGCCACTATCAATATATCAAACCATGGTCCCATCTTGATTTTCCGGATGGAATTGATCAAGACCCTTTGTGCCCTGGATATATCCCAGGATATTCCTTACACAAACCTTATACCTTTCAGGGAATTGCATTCTCAATAAATTGCCAAAAACTATAGTGTCAGGCCTGACATATTTTGCAAGATATATGAGTGCTTTGATGGTATTTAGATATGGCAATTCATGCCTCACTATCACTTCACCATCTCCCCTATGTCTCAAGGATCTGTGTCCCATATTAGGTATAATATGACCATATGTGTCTTTGATATAATATATCCATATTGAACTTCTCCAATAATTTCGGATATATGAAGACTGATATCTTAGTGGGATATGCTCAAGTCATAAACTTAGCATAATTTGGTTTAACCCAAATATCCGTCTTAACATGATTGTGTGTATTTCATGTCTTATATAGACTTTGATGATAAGATCATCGACACCACAAATCAAGGTGATGTAAAATCCAATCCAGGATTTCTTCATGAATACACGTCAACAATCATTAGTATGAGAGTAATCCTTGTCAAGGAATAGCTCACTTAGTCGGTTGCACCACACAATTCTCCGACTACTTCAAGTCATAGAATGACTTCAGAAGTTCCACACATGCATGTTGCGATTTACCTTTGGATTCAGAATATTGAGTTCAATATATACATCCAAATTAATTGACCCATGGGAGTATGTAGACATTACATACATCGGCCGTATGGATCTGTACTGCCATTAACATTCAGTAACGAAACATAATTCCACTCATACCAAGAAGGCATGCTACATCGTAACCGATGTCGGGTCTCTGCGAAAACCCTTGTGCTACAAGCCTCGCTTTCTCACCACCTCATTTATTTTCATTCCAAACGAAAATTCACTTCTCTTCCCTCTAGAAGATACTTATGAGGAGCAGGTTTTACAATGGTAAATACCTCTCTATTGATGAGCAAGTGCCACTCTTCCTTAATTGCTTCCTTTCATTTGAACCAATACAAGTGCAACAACACTCTCCATGGATTTGGTTCAGGGCCCAAAAGGATTCTAGCAATTCTCGAGAAGAAGTTTATGTCGACATATGTAGACTTTCTCATATACGATTCTCATGAATCAATATCATCGTGGAATTCTTATTACGCCTAACTCCTTGTGATTTCCCACGACAACGGAGTCAAGGTGTTTCGATGTCCCAACACCAAAAAATGTGTGCACATATGTGTTGGACTTTGGATGCCGCGCATCCCTCAGGTGTCATTCAACCCAAGGTTGAATCATATTTACTGATCAAGGGGTCATTCTCCTATGTTTCCAGTGAAACATATGAGAACTTAATCTCATGCAACCAGAATTCTCCCCCTCTTGCTCTCATATAGGGAGACGAGTGGTTTATTAGGTACCTCCACTCTCTCTGGTACTTGACCATAGTGACACCTTTGTCATCAGTAAATATACTTGGCAGATTATTTGCAATATGCTGCAAATTTGTCATAACCTGAACCTCAAGTTCAGATTCTTAAGTACGTGAACAAAATGTCTATGACATTTATTATCCATTTCCTGGCATTCTTTGTGGTACATATCTCCCCCTAATGCCAGAAAATGTTCTTATTGCAAAAGCAATCAGCGTATGGGCTGCAAATAACTCCCTTCATAGGGTTAAGGTATTCGACGGATTAACGATCATACCATAGTTATTCCTCACATAGATCCCAACCATATATGAAGGCCCATGATATACGCTGGGGTGGTGATATCGGTATGCAACCGAATTACCGCAGATGGGAAATACTTCACTTATTTCCACGTACAAACTGCAAGGGGGTGCAGTATCATTTGATCTTATTTAGACCAAATATGCGGAGTGTGAGACCGCATGTTACCATCAATAAAATGTTGGTAAATCACAATTCTGCAACATTGGCCAAGCAATATTGAATCTCTTTCATAAGAGATGAAGCCAAACCATTATGGTTATGTACTATATACTGAATATAACCATTGAATGCTCATGAATCAATCTTCAACGACATTTGCATTCCAATGGAATTATCCCTTAGGGTAATTTGCTCTAAATTCGTCAATTTGAGCAATTAATTCAGTAAACACATGGTTTGTGTGGATGATACTCATCTAAGACCATCTTTTAGATGCATCTATTAACATCATGAAGTATCAACATAACCCAGATAATGGTTGAATAATCCAAACATATTCTTGAATGCAATCAAGAATATTGGCTGGCTCGTTTCAAATTTAAGGTGAGAGTGCCTTAAAATTAATTCCCCAATGTCACATGCAGTGCACAAAACAATCTGATGATTGTTGGGAATATTGCAACTTGTCAAGTTGTGACCAACAGAATTGCCAATAATTTCTCTAATCATCCAATACCATGATGATAAAGGAGGAAAAATTATTGTGTATGCAACAAGATTGAGTTTGAACTGATTCATACACTCAATTTCCTCAACTATCATGTCCAATGGACAAGATGTTGCAATTTATACTATATGTAGTAGTACAATTATAGGCTAATGATATTTAGGGATAACTAGGAGACTACACGAGATCTCCGAAATATCTTGGGTATATCATTCCACAAGCATATCATCAATGTAGAGGAGTTCATTCTCCTTTACCATGCCAGAATATTTTCTGGTTGTTTCCTTTTGAAGTAGAACTTCAAACTTATCCCATTAAAATCATTTGCCTCAAGTGGTTCGGTGGTATGATTAACCCAAGACTTGACCAACTGGTAATCATTGGTACGATATTTTGTACAACCACCACTTTGACAAACTTGAGAGTTTGTCATTGTGATCATTTAAATGATCCATTCTTTTGTGAGATATACACTCCATTTCTGCTTGTCTTTTTTCCACTTTACATTCAACTCCTCATGGTTCTCTAACCACAAAATTGCTTAGTACTGTAAGCACTAGCACAAATTTCAGGTAATGGTATAGCACCCGTTGGGGTGTACTAGTTGATTCTTCACAAGAAGTTCATCATATTTTTACCCTGAAATAAAGATGATATTTGTTTTACCATCATAGGAGAATGTAAAATGCAGTAAGGACATATAATCAGATCAAGATCTGAGACTGCCCTATCATATAATCTCAACTTAGTGTTGATTTATAGACAACACAATTGTAAGCCTCAACAGACTCGAAGTCCTGACAACGAATGAATAATCATTCATGTGATGCTTATAAAAATATATCTCGCCTCAATGAAAGCTCAAAGGGAAAATGGATATTCATCATCCATTACATACTCAGTTTGAGAACTGAGCCATTGCGATGACACACAAATGCAAATATGCATATTCTTAGCTATTTATAAATAGCCATGACATTTTATGCAGGTGGAGTTTCTGTGGCAACAAGCCCCGGGTTGACAAAATATTTAATGTCTATGACCCATCTTTAAATGGTTACTCTCACATAATGTCATCTCATCGCATTTCCTTTCCAAAAAGTTCAGCCATATGTTGCATGAAATTCTCATGCATTAATTTACCTTCAGTAAATTAAGTAAGATGAAAATGCTATGGCTAAGCATAATCATGGTGATGGTGATTCTTAGTGACCCATAGGTCAAGCCTTCCAGAAGAACATCATAGTGTGATGTGGATCTTCCAAGTAAAGGTAGTCACCTCAAAAGGGACAAACCTTTAATTTCCTTAAAACACATAGAGGTAGTCAACCACCTAGTGGTGCCTCACTCTTATGGACACTTCCCATTGATTTCAGCCTCCACAACCTTATGTTATTTATAACACATGAAGGTGATCACCACAAAATGGCGTAAACCTCTCATCGTGCATGGAACTTAATTCATAGCTATGATGGCATCTCATAAGTTGTGTACGCATGGAAGGTAATCACCAAAATATGCAAGTACTTTGCATAATTCTCTTCATAGCATAACATGTGATGTTGTCGCCAACAATGCCTTTGATTCCATTCCTGATGGAGTATATGACTCAACAGTCACAACCAATAATAAATGCTATGAAGTTGCCAAGTATTTGGAAAAACATCATGAAGGTAGTCACAACGATGTAGGCATCATAATGGCTATGTCATAAGTTTTGTGCCTTCATTTTGCTTTGAATAAACAGAGATAATCACTAAATAGTGTAAATCTCACTTCTTATGGAGCTTCTCACAACCTTGTGTTAATTCAAAACACATTGAAGGTAATACACCACATGGTAGTGTAGACCTCGCAGTTGTGAACGAAATTAATTCGTTGGCATAATGCAATCCATAAGTTGTGTGCAAAATTGAAGGTAGTCATTATGTCGAAATGACATAATATAGACCTCACAATTTATTCGATAATCTGCAATTAAGCAGTAGGTATCATTTGTCGATTCCTTGTGACAAATGTAAATTTGACATAGTCAGCCAGCACTACCTTATGTTTCTTGAACTTGCAAGCAAGTTTCATATTTTATGCAAATAATGAAATCAACATATTGCTTTGCAACAGTATTATACATGTAATACGGATAAATGCAAAAGTATAAACATACTTGTGCAACATATATGAGGACTTGGGGCCTCAAACGGTCATTTTACATGATGTAAAATGATGCATAATGAATATTACGCAATTCAGCAAAATCTGATGGTCTATCATGCATATTTGCTCTGAAGCGTAAAGCATAAAACGCAAATAATAATAGCCATATGTTCAAACTGCTGAAAAACAGCAAGCCAGGGGTAAACTGAAAAGTTCACGAAGAGATTAGACTCTCTCCATCTTTATGAATGGTTGCCAATTCCCCTATGGGAATAACCATCGCTGGCTGCCGTTAGTGGCTCCCCGCACTGCCGGCCCGTGGTAGACCGTCGTGGTGGGGCGTCGCCGGTGGACAGGCTCGCATCGAGCCGCCGCTCTTTGCCGCCATCGCCCCGAAGGCTGTGCAACGCCACGCAGGGCTGGTGGCCGTCACCGCCACTGACAGCAGTGTGCCGATGCAACACCTCCTTCTTCGCGTCCGGGTGACTGCGCTTGAGAAGAGTCGCCACAAGGAAACCGCCTCCGCTGCGGGAGGGTCACGGCGGCGCACTGCCTGAAGCTGCCTCTGGCATCTTGGCGCCATCGAGCCGCTTGAGGCCGGGCCAAAGCCGCGCCGTGGCCATGCTGCTACGCACTTGATGGCGCCGCCGCTGGTGGGTTTGCCATGCCCCCGAACCGCCGTCGCGTCGGACTGGACAACATCATGAGCACCAAACGCCTTCGCTTCGGGTGTGGAGCATACCTGTCACCGTCCATCCGTTGCGTTGGAGGCCGCGTGCTGGCCGGTAGGCCACATCTGCGTCGGGGCTGATGGCGTTGTTCGTTATGGGACGCCGAATTTATCATTGCCATGTGCTGCCGCCGGTCCGCATGCGTCTTGAGGACGTCGCCGCTCGATCCGGTGGCATGGGTCACTTCATCACAGATCGTTCATGTGTGCTGATCGAAAGACGAGAGAATAGTGCATAGATTAGTTCATTGGTTCCAACGAAAGAGCAGTGAAGTAATCCGTCAATGCATTAAGGATTGGATCTGTGCATGCGATTGCATGCTAATTCGCCGATGCCAATCGATTTTATTCTGCATGT
Source organism: Triticum monococcum (assembly GCA_034509565.1). Classification (NCBI taxonomy): domain Eukaryota; kingdom Viridiplantae; phylum Streptophyta; class Magnoliopsida; order Poales; family Poaceae; genus Triticum; species Triticum monococcum. The sequence goes on along the minus strand of CM067846.1, from coordinate 56,110,069 downwards.
CTGCATGTCCATTGATGACTTGCTCCGCGGCCCTCTTCATCGCTGATTCGACGAAGCGACTGGATGCATGTATGCTCCGTGGCGCTGGCGCTGCATGCCGTTGCGCTGTTGCCGCCGCCACGATCGACGCCTTGTGGCCGAGCGTCTCGCGCCACATCGTCGGGATGGGCACCGCCTCCTGCCGGCCTGCAATCGCCGATGAGAGAGAGAGCCGCGAGACATGAGGCCGCCGCTTCATTGCCTGTTATTGTTGCGTGTAACCGCTGTTTTCTTGGCCGGATCGTGGCAGAGTCTATGTGCTGATAACGTGTTTTAGAGTGAAAGTAAAAGAGACACATGAAGAATCCAAATGATCCCCTCGTTCCATTGCAATGTGGGAGATCCACTTATATACATGGTGAAGGGGTGTGTTGGGGAGACACCTCTTCCCCAACAGACACCTCTTGAGAGGCATCCCTCCCATACAATTGATCACATGCTTTTATTTCTCAACAAGCACGACGGGCTGGTAGCGACGTCCGCTCTCTCGATCCGTCAGACGTGGGATGGCACGTTTGTAGCAACGGAAGCCAGCAGTGCGGGCACGATCCTTACGCAAGGAATAAGAAGAGAAAAACAGAAAAGGCCGCAAGTTAGTTGGCGGCGCAAAAACCACTTCGTGCTTCTCTGAACTCTAGCTGAACCTCATCGGCAGATCAAAGAGAGAGAGAGAGAGAGAGAGTTGCCCAGTGGCAACGACAAGTGGCATCAGAGCCTCGTCAGAGATCCTGTGGACATGGCCGACGGCAAGAAGCCGGTGCAGACGGACAAGGGCGACAGATCAGGGTCAAAGTCACCCTTGAGGTCGCCGGCGCGCCGTTCACGATCACCATCCCGCTCCCCGCGACGTGGACGGAGCCGCACAATCCGCGGCCGCGAGTTGGCGGCGCCAGTCATGCAGAAAGTGATCCGGGAGTCTGGATCGGCGAACTGGCCGATGCTGATCAAGTCGAACTACAACGACTGGTCGCTCCTGATGAAGGTGAAGCTGGAGGCGCGCGGCTACTGGGACGCCATCAAGCACGGCAACGTCGACTTCCACAAGGACTGTATGGCGCTGGAGGCCATCCTTGGAGCGGTGCCACCCGAGATGGTGGGGACGCTGGCCGTCAAGCCGTCGGCGAAGGCGGCGTGGGACGCGATCGCCACCATGCGCATCGGCGGCGACCGCGTGCGAGCAGCCAAGGCCCAGTCGCTGGCGCGGGACTTCGAGACCATCGAGTTCCGTGACGGGGAGACCGTGCATGATTTCGCGATGCGGCTCGGCTCCATGGTCACCAACTTGAACATCCTTGGCGACAAGGTCATCGAGGAGAAGGCGGTAAGAAAGCTCTTGCGCGTGGTGCCTCCACGGTACTCGCAGATCGCCCTGTCCATTGAAACCCTTGTTGATCTCGATACGTTGAGCATTGAGGATCTGACCGGCCGCCTCAAAGCGGACGAGGAGAGGTTTGATCATGGCAACTCAGGGCAGGCCGATGGAAACCTGTTGTTCACTGAGGAGCAGTGGCTGGCGCACTACAAGCAGCGCGAGGGGTCGTCGCGTGGCGGTGGCCGCGATGGCGGTCGTGGCTGCGGCAGAGGACGTGGTGGAAAGGGCAAGGACAGCGTGCCCGGAGACGGCGCGCCTGGCGATGGACGAGGGTCATCGGGCGGCGGCTCTCGCTTCAAGGGCAACTGCCACAACTGCGGCATCCAGGGCCACATGGCTCGGGACTGCACCAAGTCCAAGCAGTAGCGCAAGGAGGAGGCCAACCTCAACCAAGTGCAGGAGGATCAGCCTGCGCTGCTCATGGTGGTGAGCCATGGACTCGCCCAGATCCACGCCGAGCTGGCGCGCGAGCGCGTCTTCCTCAACGAGAAGGGCGTGATCCCGGTGCAGACGGCGTGCAACGCCTGGTACATGGACACGGGCGCGAGCAACCATATGACAGGCAAACGGGCCGTGTTCTCCGCGCTCGATGAGACGGTGACTGGCATGGTCAGGTTCGGTGATGGCTCGTCCATTGATATCCGTGGACGTGGTACAGTGGTGTTCAACTACAGGAACAAGTCGCACCGTGCACTGACGGGGGTGTACTTCATACCCCAGCTGTGAAGCAGCATTGTGAGCATTGGGCAGCTTGACGAGGTGGGCTGCAGGACGGTGATCGAGGACGGCGTGATGAGCATCTTCGACCAGGAGAAGCTGCTGCGCGCTCGCGCGCATGAGGCGCTCTAGGAGCCGTCTGTACATGATACGTCTCCGTCGTATCTATAATTTTTGATTGTTCCATGCCAATATTCTTAAACTTTCATATACTTTTGGCAACTTTTTATACTATTTTTGGGACTAACATATTGATCCAGTGCCCAGTGCCAGTTCCTGTTTGTTGCATGTTTTTTGTTTCGTAGAATATCCACATCAAACGGAGTCCAAACGGGATAAAAACTGACGGAGATTTTTTTGGAATATATGTGATTTTTGGGAAGAAAAATCCACGCGAGATGATGCCCGAGGGGGCCACGAGGCAGGGGGCGCGCCCTTGACCCTCATGGCCACCCCGTAAGGCGGTTGATGCCCTTCTTTCGCCGCAAGAAAGCTAATATCCGGATAGATATCCTGTTAAAATTTCAGCCCAATCGGAGTTACGGATCTCCGGGAATATAAGAAATGGTGAAAGGGAAGAAACCAGGAACGCAGAAACAGAGAGAGACAGAGAGACATATCCAATCTCGGAGGGGCTCTCGCCCCTCCCACGCCATGGAGGCCAAGGATCAGAGGGGAAACCCTTCTCCCATCTTGTGAGGAGGTCAAGGAAGAAGAAGACGAAGGGCCCCCCCCCTCTCTCCTTCTCTTCAGGTGGCGCCGGAACACTGCTGTGGCCATCATCATCACCGCAATCTTCACCAACAACTTCACCGCCATCATCACCAACTCTTCCCCCCTCTATGCAGCGGTGTAACCTCTCTCTTACCCGCTGTAATCTCTACTTAAACATGGTGCTCAACGCTATATATTATTTTCCAATGATGTATGGCTATCCTATGATGTTTGAGTAGATCCGTTTTGTCCTATGGGCTATTTGATGATCAAGATTGGTTTGAGTTGCATGTTTTATTATTGGTGCTGTCCTATGGTGCTCTCTGCGTATCGCAAGCATGAGGGATCCCCGCTGTAGGGTGTTGCAATACGTTCATGATTCGCTTATAGTGGGTCGCGTGAGTGACTGAAACACAAACCCGAGTAAGGGGGTTGTTGCGTATGGGATAAAGAGGACTTGATGCTTTATTGCTATGGTTGGGTTTTACCTTAATGATCTTTAGTAGTTGCGGATGCTTGCTAGAGTTTCAATCATAAGTTCATATGATCCAAGTAGAGAAAGTATGTTAGTTTATGCCTCTCCCTTATATAAAATTCCAATAATGATTACCGGTCTAGTTATCGATTGCCTAAGGACAAATAACTTTCTCGTAACAAAAAGCTCTTTACTAAAACTAACTTAGTTGTGTCTTTATCTAAACAACCCCTACTTTTTATTTACTTGCTCTTTATTATCTTGCAAATCTATCCAAAAACACCTACAAAATACTTCTAGTTTCATACTTGTTCTAGGTAAAGCGAACGTCAAACGTGCGTAGAGTTGTATCGGTGGTCGATAGAACTTGAGGAAATATTTGTTCTACCTTTAGCTCCTCGTTGGGTTCGACACTCTTATTTATCGAAAGAGGCTACAATTGATCCCCTATACTTGTGGGTTATCAAGACCTTTTTCTGGCGCCGTTGCCGGGGAGCAATAGCGTGGGGTGAATATTCTCGTGTGTGCTTGTTTGCTTTATCACTAAGTAATTTTTATTTGCTGTTCTTAGTTGTTCTTTATCTTTAGTTATGGATATGGAACACAAAATACCAAAAAAATTAGGTCTACTTGCTGCTCACGGAGATGAGGAACCTCCTAAAACCCTCGATGCTCGTTATGTGACAGCTATTATGTACTACTTTGATAATCCAGAGAAAACCCCATTCAATTTGGTAATGGGAGATATGTTGGATCAACGTGAATACTTTAGGGATTATCGCTTGACTCAAAAAGGGAAACTATTATGGGATTAAATTTATATGTTGTATTGGTATGCTAGGCAACTATGCTTGAGATATGATTATACTTGTTGCTCTAGGATGAAGGCTCCACACCTTCCCTTTTCATGTGAATTTAATGATAATGAAACTTTGGCTTCTTATGCTAGACGTATATATGACTACTATGATGTGGAACAAATAGAAGAATTTGTTGCTTTTATGGGTGCTTATGAAATTGAATCTATGTTCAAAGAATATGAAAATCTTTATAATGATGTCTACAGACCTGAAAATTTAGCTATCCTTAAATATTGTTATGAGAATTATGAATACAATTCCGATATTGATGCGTTTATTGAGAAAGTCTCCGCTATCCCAAAAGAGACTAATATTTTGCAGGAATCTATGGAAGAAGAAATTGATGAAGCTGTGAGCTCATTGGATGAAAAGATGAGGAGGAGAGCGAAGAACAAAAGGAGGAAGAGCGGATTGAACACCCGTGCCCACCTTCTAATGAGAGTAACTCTTCAACTCATACATTGTTTAATTTCCCTTCGTGCTTACCGAAGGATGAATGCTATGATAATTGCTATGATCCTGTTGATTCTTTTAAAAATATCCCTTTTTGATGATGCTTGCTATGCTTGTGGCAAAGATGCCAATATGAATAATGCTTATGGAGATGAACTTCCTATAGTTCCTTATGTTAAACATGAAATTGTTTCTATTGCACCCACACATGATAGTCCTATTATCTTTTTGAATTCTCCAAACTACATTATATCGGAGAAGTTTGTGCTTATTAAGGATTATATTGATGGGTTGCCTTTTACTACTACACATGATGATTTTGATAGATATAATATGCATGTGCTTGCTGCTCCTACTTGCAATTATTATGAGATAGGAACTATATCTCCACCTCTCTATGTTTCCCACACGATAAAATTGCAAGAAACTGTTTATGCTATGCATTGGCCTTTACTTTGTGTGCATGAATTGTTCTTTTATGACATGCTGATGCCTAGGAAGAGAGTTAGACTTTGTTGTTGCATGATATATGTTACTTTGTGCTCACTGCTAAATTACAAATCATTGTTAATTAAAATTGGCTTTGATATACCTTGGGATCCGGGTGGATTCATTACTTGAGCACTATATGCCTAGCTTGACGGCTTTAAAGAAAGTGCTACCAGGGAGACAACCCGAAAGTTTTAGAGAGTCATTTACTTCTGTTGAGTTCTTTTATATAGTTTAAAAACAACAAAAATAAAGAGGGGAACCCAAAACTTTTTCAAAAAAAGAAAGCGAAAGTGAGAAAGACGAGCATTGTTGAAGTGGGAGCTAGCCTTGAACTTTGTTCATGCTCACGGAAATTTGTGAATCTTGATTACAGGAACTTTTCAAAAAAAATAATTATCCCCTTGTACAATTCCATTGTATTATAAAAATAATGTGCCAAGGTTTGCCTTTAGGATGTTTTAGATGCTTGTTGGTTTGTACGGTGCAGGACAGAAACTTTGGCTGTAGTGCACGATTTTACATTTTTAGGTGCAACGTCAAATGGTTCTGATTCTTTTTGCAGTGTATTTATATACAAATTTTTTATTTTTCCAAATTTTGGCAGAATTGTTCAAGTATCAGAAGTATGCTGAATGTTCAGATTGTTACAGACTGTTCTGTTTTAGACAGGTTCTGTTTTTGATGCATAGTTTGCTTGTTTTGATGAAACTGTCGATTCATATCAATGGATTAAGCCATGAAAAAGTTATATTACAGTAGACACAATGGAAAAACAAAATATGAATTCGTTTGCAACAGTACTTAAAGTAGTGATTTTCTTTATTATACTAACGGATCTTACCGAGTTTTCTGTTGAAGTTTTGTGTGGATGAAGTGTTCGATGATCGAGAAGGTTGATACGTATCCAACGTATCTATAATTTTTGATTGCTCCATGCTATATTATCTACTGTTTTGGACTATATATTGGGCTTTATTTTCCACTTTTATATTATTTTTGGGACTAACCTATTAACCGGAGACCCAGCCTAGAATTGTTGTTTTTTTGTGTGCCTATTTCAGTGTTTTGGATAAATAGAATATCAAACGGAGTCCAAACGGAATAAAATCTTCGGAAACGTGATTTTCTCACCGAATGTGATCCAGGAGACTTGGACCCTACTGCAAGGGATCAAAGAGGTGGTCACGAGGGTGGGCCCCCCCTAGGGCGCGCCCCCTGCCTCGTGGGCCCCTCGGTGCTCCACTAACGTACTCCTTCCTCCTATATATACACACGTACCCCCAAATGATTAGAAGAGGAGCCAAAAACCTAATTCCACTGCCGCAACTTTCTGTATCCATGAGATCCCATCTTCGGGCCTGTTTCGGAGCTCCGCCGAAAGAGGGCCGTCATCACGGAGGGCTTCTACATCATCCTAGCCCCTCCGATGAAGTGTGAGTAGTTTACCTCAAACCTTCGGGTCCATAGTTAGTAGCTAGATGGCTTCTTCTCTCTCTTTGAATCTCAATACAAAGTTCTCCCCCTCTCTTGTGGAGATCTATTCGATGTAATCTTCTTTTTGCCGTGTGTTTGTTGAGACCGATGAATTGTGGGTTTATGATCAAGTCTATCTATGAATAATATTTGAATCTTCTCTGAATTATTTTATGCACGATTGGTTATCTTTGCAAGTCTCTTCAAATTATCCGTTTGGTTCGATTGGTAGCTCTTGCCATGGGAGAAGTGCTTAGCTTTGGGTTCGATCTTGCGGTGTCCTTACCCAGTGACAGAAGGGGCAGCAAGGCACGTATTGTATCGTTGTCATCGAGGATAACAAGATGGGGTTTATTTCATATTGCATGAATTTATCTCTCTACATCATGTCATCTTGCTTAAGGCATTACTCTGTTTTAACTTAATACTCTAGATGCATGCTGGATAGCGGTCGATGAGTGGAGTAATAGTAGTAGATGCATAATCGTTTCGATCTACTTGTCATGGACGTGATGCCTATATACATGATCATGCCTAGATATTCTCATAATTATGCTCAATTCTATCAATTGCTCAACAGTAATTTGTTCACCCACCGTAGAATACTTATGCTCTTGAGAGAAGCCGCTAGTGAAACCTATGGCCCCCGGGTCTACTCTTATCATATCAATCTCCATCACTTTAATATTGTTTTGCTTTTTTACTTTGCTTTTACTTTTTACTTTGCATCTTTATATCAAAAATACCAAAAATATTCTATCTATCAGATCTCACTCTCGTAAGTGAGCGTGAAGGGCTTGACAACACCTAATCGCGTTGGTTGCGAGTAGCTATCACTTTGTGCAGGTACGAGGGACTTAAGCGTGGCCTCCTACTGGATTGATACCTTGGTTCTCAAAAACTGAGGAAAATACTTACGCTACTCTGCTGCATCATCCCTTCCTCTTCGGGGAAAACCAACGCAAGCTCAAGATGTAGCAAGAAGGATTTCTGGCGCCGTTGCCGGGGAGTCTACGCAAAAAATCAATATACCAAGTACCCATCACAATCCCTATCTCTCGCATTATATTATTTGCCATTTACCTCTCATTTTCCTCTCCCCCCAATTCACCCTTGCCGTTTTATTTGCCCTCTCTCTCTATCCTCCCTCTCTGTTTGCCTCTTTTGTCAGCTTGCTTTTTGTTTGCTTGTGTGTTAGATTGCTTGTTTGTCGCGATGTCTCAAGATACTACTAAATTGTGTGACTTCACCAATACCAATAATAATGTTTTCCTTAGCACTCCGATTGCTCCTCTCACCGATGCTGAATCTTGTGAAATTAATACTGCTTTGTTGAATCTTGTTATAAAAGATCAATTCGTCGGCCTTCCTAGTGAAGATGCCGCTACTCATCTGAATAGCTTCGTTGGTTTATGTGATATGCAAAAGAAAAAAGATGTCAATAATGTGTCGTTAAATTGAAGCTATTTCCTTTTTTGCTTAGAGATCGTGCTAAAGCTTGGTTTTCTTCTTTGCCTAAGAATAGTATTGATTCATGGAACAAGTGCAAAAATGCTTTTATCTCTAATTAAGTATTTGCCTCCCGCTAAAATAATCTCTCTTAGAAACGATATAATGAACTTTAAACAACTTGATCATGAACATGTTGCACAAGCTTGGGAGAGAATGAAATTAATGATACGTAATTGCCCTATCATGGTTTGAATTTGTGGATGATTATACAAAATTTTTATGCCGGATTGAATTTTGCTTCTAGAAATCTTTTAGATTCGGCCGCGGGAGGCACTTTTATGGAAATCACTTTAGGAGATGCTACTAAACTCCTATATAATATTATGGTTAATTATTCTCAATGGCATACTAAAAGATCTTTTAATAAAAAAGTGCATGCGATAGAAGAAATTAATGTGTTGAGTGGAAAGATGGATGAACTTATGAAATTATTTGCTACTAAGAGTGTTTCTTCTGATCCTAATGATATGCCTTTGTCTACTTTTATTGAGAATAATAATGAATCTATGTATGTGAATTTTGTTGGTAGGAATAATTTTGGTAACAACGCTTATAGAGGGAAATTTAATCCTAGGCCATATCCTAGTAATCCTTCTAATAATTATGGAAATTCCTACAATAACTCTTATGTAAATTATAATAAGATACCCTCTGATTTTGAATCTAATATTAAAGAATTTGTTTCTTTGCAAAAGAATTTCAATTCTATGATTGAAGAAAAATTGCTTAAGATTGATTATTTGGCTAGGAACGTTGATAGAATTGCTCTTGATGTTGATGCTTTGAAACTTAGAGCTATTCCACTTAAGCATGATATTAATGAGTCTCTAAAAGCCATGAGAATTTCAATTGATGAGTGTAAGGAAAGAACCGCTAGGATGCGTGCTTCCAAAGATGCCTTTATTAAAACGTGTTCTTCCAATACCTATGAAAATCAAGATGAAGATCTAAAAGTTATTGATGTGTCTCCTATTAAATCTTTATTTTGCAATATGAATCTTGATGAAACTGAATATGATCTTCCTTTACCTAGAAGGCGTTCTAAAAATTCGGGGTGTTTAGATCTTAATGATGAAATTGATGAACGTGGGATTGAAAGAAATAAAAATCTAGATGTTGCTAAACCCACTATATTGGATTTCAAGGAATTTAATTATGAAAATTGCTCTTTGATTTATTGTATTTCCTTGTTGCAATCCGTGCTAAATTCTCCACATGCTTATAGTCGAAATAAAGCCTTCACTGAACATATTGTTGATGCCTTGATGCAATCTTATGAAGAAAAACTTGAGTTGAAAGTTTCTATCCCTAGAAAACTATATGATGAGTGGGAACCAACTATTAAAATTAAAATTAAAGATAATGAGTTTTATGCTTTGTGTGATTTGGGTGCTAGTGTCTCTACTATTCCCAAGACTTTGTGTGATTTGCTAGATTTCTGTAATTTTGATGATTGCTCTCTAAACTTGCATCTTGCGGATTCCACTATTAAGAAACCTATGGGAAGAATTAATGATGTTCTTATTGTTGAAAATAGGAATTATGTGCCCATAGATTTCATTGTTCTTGATATAGATTGCAATCCTTCTTGCCCTATTATTCTTGGTAGACCTTTCCTTAGAACGGTTGGTGCGATTATTGATATGAAGGAAGGGAATATTAGATTTCAATTTCCATTAAAAAGGGCATGGAACACTTTCCAAGAAAGAAAATAAAATTACCATATGAAACTATCATTAGAGCCACTTATGGATTGCCTACCAAAGATGGCAATACCTAGATCTATCCTTGCTTGTTATGCCTAGCTAGGGGCGTTAAACGATAGCGCTTGTTGGGAGGCAACCCAATTTTATTTTTATTCCTTGCCTTTTGCTCCTGTTTAGTAATAAATAAATTATTTAGCCTCTGTTTTGGTTGTGTTTTTTGTGTTTAATTAGTGTTTTTGCCAAGTAGAACCGTTGGGAAGACTTGGGAAAAGTCTTGTTGAACTTGCTGTAAAAAACAGAAACTTTAGCGCTCACGAGAACTGCTGTCATTTTTATTTGAAGATTGATATTTAGTTAATTATTTTTGCAGATGATTAATAGATAAATTCCTCACGTCCAGAAATTTATTTTAGAATTTTTGGGGTTCCATATCTTGCGCTAGCTACAGATTACTACAGACTGTTCTGTTTTTGACAGATTCTGTTTTTCGTGTGTTGTTTGCTTATTTTGATGAATCTATGGCTAGTAAAATAGTTTATAATCCATAGAGAAGTTGGAATACAGTAGGTTTAACACCAATATAAATAAATAATGAGTTCATTACAGTACCTTGAAGTGGTCTTTTGTTTTCTTTCACTAACGGAGCTCGCGAGTTTTCTATTTTGAATTTGTGTTGTGAAGTTTTCAAGTTTTGGGTGAATTCTTTTGATGGATCATGGAACAAGGAGTGGCAAGAGCCTAAGCTTGGGGATGCCCATGGCACACCCAAGATAATCCAAGGACACGAAAAAGTCAAAGCTTGGGGATGCCCCCGGAAGGCATCCCCTCTTTCATCCACTTCCATCGGTAATTTACTTGGAGCTATATTTTTATTCACCAACATGATATGTGTTTTGCTTGGAGCGTATTGTGTTATTTGTGTCTTTGTTTGTTAGTATGCCACAATCATCCTTGCTGTACACACCTTTTGAGAGAGCCATACATGAATTAAAATTTGATAGAATGCTTTATGTGCTTCACTTATATCCTTTGAGCTAGATAATTTTGCTCTATGTGCTTCACTTATATCCTTTGAGCTAGATAATTTTGCTCTATGTACTTCACTCACTACTAGGAAAAGGCCTACTAATGGCGCACCAGTTTTGCCTACTAATGGCGCACTACTGGTGCGCCATTAGTATCACGCCACTAGTATTTCTTACTAATGGCGCACCACCGGTGCGCCATTAGTATCTGGTATACTAATGGCGCACCAAGCAGTGTGCCATTAGTATAGAACACCATGCGCCATTAGTATGCCTCTCAGGGGGCCATATTTAACCATGTGCTTTGGCATACTAATGGCGCACTGTTGGGTGATGCGCCATTTGTGTGATTATCACAATGCGCCATTAGTGTCTTGTGTGGTGCGCCACTAGTATGAATATTAGGGATTTTTTTCATTTCTGATATTTTCACAGGTTAAAAAATATTAGAGATAATATACAACACAGATCTTCTTAGCTTACATACAGGGGGCCATATGTAACGATGTTACCTGCGTCCACCAGATCATATCCAACACACAAGTTTCATCATATATACATACATAGCCAACACATAGTTCCATCGTTACATATTACAAAAGTTTCACAATGTTCATTCAACACCGTTATCCATCAATTCACAAAAGTTTTACATTGATACAAAATAAAAACACAAATGGAAAAGAAGCACTCCATCCATGCAAGCTTCCGTGAATTAAATCAAATCTGCAAAATGATAAACAAGAAGTTAGAAGAAGAAGAAGAAGAGAAGAAGAAGAAGAAGAAGAAGAAGAAGAAGAAGAAGAAGAAGAAGACTAGAAGAAGAATAAGAAGAAGAATAAGAAGAATAAGAAGAAGACTATAAGCTTATTATGTAAACTCGATCATTTTGTGATAACATAAGTAATTTTGGTGCCCTTGACTTACTAGTATTTATCTCTATAAATGTAGAACTAATCTGACCACTATAAATGGCCCAGAAGACAAACTGAAAATAGTTGTTGTTGCTGAACTAATCTAACCACTATAACCTGTTCATCATTCATCCATAGTTGTTGTTGCTGCTACAAGTTCAGCAAGCAACATGCCTAAATCCAGTGCTTGTTTGACTTTACTGAATTACCAACACATGGCACACAAGACATTTATATTTTGTCAGGTCACACAACACATGCCTGAGGAGGAAGACTGAATTTTCTACAGAAGCAACATCAGGTACACTTCAACATGTGCTAGCAGCAACAAATGGTCAATATTCATTCTTATTTATGGTCAATATTTATAACCTATCAACAAATGGCAAGAATATTGAGTAATCTACTGTAGTTTGATCTACTGCAAATAATCTGTTGCAATTTGATATATTACATAAACATGGTTGATCTTCATTTTGCATAAACCTAGTTGAATATTACAGAGCAATTGACAGCAAATTGACCTGGTTGGAATTCATACAGCAACAGTAACAGTTAACTGAACTTCTTTTGCATGCATTTATCACTCCAGAAAACTATCAGTAACAAGTGAGAAGCATCTGCATTTTCTTAGTGAACTTTTGAGTTCATTTATCACTTGTTGGAGTATGCTACAGCTTCTGCAAATCACAAACTCCTTTAGTTTACATCTCAGTTTTAGCAAACACTACAGTTTCAGTGAAGGGGTCATAACTGAATAATATGCACTATAGTTTCTCTACAGTACTGGAACACTGAACATTTTCAGTATTGGCACTATAGTTCCTCTACAGCTTGACAACCAGTGTAAACTGCTATACTGAGAACAGCAAATTCAAACTCACAGCAACAAATTGAACAGTGAGTAAGCCTGAAGATTCTTCTCTTGCAAACCCCCAACCCTAGCTACTTAATTCTCCAACCCCCTTTCCTTGTCCAAAATTCTCCAACCCCCAACCCTAGAACACATCAGAAGGAAATCAAGAGGGGGAAGAGGGGGAAGCGGCTCGGGTGCTCACTAGGGAGGTCGAGGGCGACTCGGGGTAGCCGGAGCTAGTCGAGGCGGCGCGAATTCGGCGTCGAGCGGTGGCGATGGTGGCCGAGGCGGAGGAAATCGGTAGGCGTCGAAGGGATGGCTCGAGGGCATCCGAGCTCGTCCGGGTCCTCGTAGTAGAAGAGGAAGATTGCGGCGGTCCTCCTGGGCAGGCCGCGCGGTGTTGGACGGCGAGCACGAGGTTGATGCAGGCGGGGCCGCGGGGGAGGGGGCGCTTGGGCGGGAGGACGTCGAGGGCGCGGGCGCGGGTAGAGGGGGGACGGCGAGGGAGGCGACGCTCGGCTCGGGGAGGGGGCGTTGGGAGCGGTGGTGGTCGGGTGCGGCGGGGGAAGCGAGCACGGTCGGGGACGGCGAGCACGGGGGCGGTGGTGGTAGTCGGGCGCGGGTGAGATGAGGCAGGGGAGGGATTAAAGAGAAATGTGAGAGATTGGGGATTTTAGTGTGGGGAAGGCTTAGTAATGGCGCACCACTAGGTGGTGCGCCATTAGTATGTTTCTTTTTAGATAGCAATGGCGCACCCCCGAGCGATGCGCCATTAGTAATTTTTATTATTCTTTTTTGTTATTATTTTTTGTTATTATTTTTTGTTGCATCTAATAATTTTTTAGAAAATGAATATGAATATGAAACAGTAATATTTTTTTATAAAAACAGTAATAGTTGTTGTTTAACAACAATTGTAGTCTACACTTTTTTTTATTTTTTAAAAAATGAATATGAATATGAAACGAGGGGTGCTCATTGGCGGCGGTGGAGAGGGGGAGGGTGCGGGGGTGCTCGTCGAGTAGATGATTTTTCATATAAAAAACTTTTTCATCCGAGTTCGTACACAAAAGTTATGCCCATTTTACAAATTCTCGAGAGATTTCGCAAATAAAGTCGAAATTCATATTTGTAAATTTTCACAACAACTAGACCACATATCACATGGGAAACTTTTTTTCTTTTATTTTTTATGACATTTCCATCATTTTTTATTTTTTTAAAACTAAAAAGGCGGTCCAGGGGGTGCATTTGGTGGAAGTGGTGGCCAAGTTACTAATGGCGCACTAGTTGAACTAGTAATGGCGCACCACTCCCACGGTGCACCGTTAGTAAAACTAATGGCGCATGGCGCACCACTCCCACGGTGCGCCATTAGTAGTTTTGAAAAAAAATTAAAAACTAGTATTGGCGCACCACTCCCACGGTGCGCCATTAGTAGTTTTGAAAAAATTATTTTTTTTACTAATGGCGCACCATGGGAGTGGTCCGCCATTACTACTAATGGCGCACCACATGTCTGGTGCGCCATTAGTGTCAATTCCATCTATAGCCCTTTTCCTAGTAGTGACTTATATCTTTTGAGCTAGATAATTTTGCTCTATGTGATTCACTTATATCTTTTGAGCTAGATAATTTTTCTCTATGTGCTTCACTTAGATCTTTTTAGAGCACGATGGTGGATTCTTTTTAAAGAAACTATTGATCTCTCATGCTTCACTTAAATTAATTTGAGAGTCTCCTAATAGCATGGTAATTTGCCTAATAATAATATGCTTGGTATTCAAGATTTGTGAAACTTTCTTTTGAGTGTGTTGAATACTAAGAAAAGATTGAAGCATGATAATTGTTTTGAGATATGGAGATGATAATATTAAAGTCATGCTAGTTGAGTAGTTGTGAATTTAAAGAATACTTGTGTTGAAGTTTGTGATTCCCGTAGCATGCACGTATGGTGAACCGTTATGTGATGAAGTCGGAGCATGATTTATTTATTGATTGTCTTCCTTATGAGTGGCGGTCGGGGACGAGAGATGGTCTTTTCCTACCAATCTATTCCCCTAGGAGCATGCGAGTAATACTTTGCTTTGATAACTTCTAAATTTTTGCAATAAGTATATGAGTTTTTTATGACTAATGTTGAGTCCATGGATTATACGCACTCCCACCATTCCACCCTTGCTAGCCTCTCTAATACCACACAACTTTCGCCGGTATCATACTGTTGGGGAACGTAGTAATTTCAAAAATTTTCCTACGCACACGCAAGATCATGGTGATGCATAGCAACGAGAGGGGAGAGTGTTGTCTACGTACCCTCGTAGACCGACGCGGAAGCGTTGACGCAACGTAGAGGAAGTAGTCGTACGTCTTCCCGATCCGACCGATCCAAGCACCGTTACTCCGGCACCTCCGAGTTCTTAGCACACGTACAGATCGATGACGCTCCCCGGGCTCCGATCCAGCAAAGCTTCGGGGATGAGTTCCGTCAGCACAACGGCGTGGTGACGATGATGATGTTCTACCGACGCAGGGCTTCGCCTAAGCACTACAATGATATGATCGAGGTGGAATATGGTGACAGGAGGCACCGCACACGGCTAAGGAACGATCACGAGGATCAACTTGTGTGTCCTAGGGTTCCCCCTTGCCTCCGTATATAAAGGATCCAAGGGGGGGGTGCGGTCGGCCCTATGGAGGCGCGCAGGAGGAGTCCTACTCGTACCGGGAGTAGGACTCCCCTCCCTTTTCCTTGTCCAAGTAGGAGAGGTGGAAGGAGAATAGGAAGGGGGGGGGGCGCCGCCCCTCCCTCCTTGTCCAATTCGGACTAGGGGGAGAGGGGGCGTGCGGCCTGCCCTGGCAGCCCCTTCCTCTTCTCCACTTTAGGCCCATGAGGCCCATTAACCCCCGGGGGGTTCCGGTAACCCCCCGGTGCTCCGATTTTATCCGAAACTTCTCCGGAACGCTTCCGGTGTCCGAATATAGTCATCCAATATATCAATATTTATGTCTCGACCATTTCGAGACTCCTCGTCATGTCCGTGATCACATCCGGGACTCCGAACTAACTTCGGTACATCAAAATGCATAAACTCATAATAACTGTCATCGTAACGTTAAGCGTGTGGACCCTACGGTTCGAGAACAATGTAGACATGACTGAGACACATCTCCGGTCAATAACCAATAGCGGGACCTGGATGCCCATATTGGCTCCTACATAGTCTACGAAGATCTTTATCGGTCAGACCGCATAACAACTTACATTGTTCCCTTTGTCATCGGTATGTTACTTGCCCGAGATTCGATCGTCGGTATCCAATACCTAGTTCAATCTCGTTACCGGCAAGTATCTTTACTCGTTCCGTAATACATCATCTCGCAACTAACTCATTAGTTGTAATGCTTGCAAGGCTTATGTGATGTGCATTACCGAGAGGGCCCAGAGATACCTCTCCGACAATCGGAGTGACAAATCCTATTCTCGAAATACGACAACCCAACATCTACCTTTGGAGACACCTGTAGAGATCCTTTATAATCACCCAGTTACGTTGTGACGTTTGGTAGCACACAAAGTGTTCCTCCGGCAAACGGGAGTTGCATAATCTCATAGTGATAGGAACATGTATAAGTCATGAAGAAAGCAATAGCAACATACTAAACGATCGGGTGCTAAGCTAATGGAATGGGTCATGTCAATCAGATCATTCACCTAATGATGTGATCCCGTTAATCAAATAACAACTCTTTGTTCATGGTTAGGAAACATAACCATCTTTGATTAACGAGCTAGTCAAGTAGAGGCATACTAGTGACACTAAGTTTGTCTATGTATTCACACATGTATTATGTTTCCGGTTAATACAATTCTAGCATGAATAATAAACATTTATCATGATATAAGGAAATAAATAATAACTTTATTATTGCCTCTAGGGCATATTTCCTTCAGTCTCCCACTTGCACTAGAGTCAATAATCTAGATTACACAGTAATGATTCTAACACCCATGGAGTCTTGGTGCTGATCATGTTTTTCTCGTGGAAGAGGCTTAGTCAATGGGTCTGCAATATTCAGATCTGTATGTATCTTGCAAATCTCTATGTCTCCCACCTGGACTAGATCTTGGATGGAATTGAAGCATCTCTTGATGTGCTTGGTTCTCTTGTGAAATCTGGATTCCTTTGCCAAGGCAATTGCACCAGTATTGTCACAAAAGATTTTCATTGGACCCGATGCACTAGGTATGACACCTAGATCGGATATGAACTCCTTCATCTAGACTCCTTCATTTGCTGCTTCCGAAGCAGCTATGTACTCCGCTTCACATGTAGATCCCGCTACGACGCTTTGTTTAGAACTACACCAACTGACAGCTCCACCGTTTAATGTAAACACGTATCCGGTTTGCGATTTAGAATCGTCCGGATCAGTGTCAAAGCTTGCATCAACGTAACCATTTACGATGAGCTCTTTGTCACCTCCATATACGAGAAACATATCCTTAGTCCTTTTCAGGTATTTCAGGATGTTCTTGACCGCTGTCCAGTGATCCACTCCTGGATTACTTTGGTACCTCCCTTCTAAGCTTATAGCAAGGCACACATCAGGTCTGGTACACAGCATTGCATACATGATAGAGCCTATGGCTGAAGCATAGGGAACATCTTTCATTTTTCTCTCTATCTTCTGCAGTGGTCGGGCATTGAGTCTGACTCAACTTCACACCTTGTAACACAGTCAAGAACCCTTTCTTTGCTTGATCCATTTTGAACTTTTTCAAAATCTTGTCAAGGTATGTGCTTTGTGAAAGTCCAATTAAGCGTTTTGATCTATCTCTATAGATCTTTATGCCTAATATGTAAGCAGCTTCACCGAGGTCTTTCATTGAAAAACTCTTATTCAAGTATCCCTTTATGCTATCCAGAAATTCTATATCATTTCCAATCAGTAATATGTCATCCACATATAATATCAGAAATGCTACAGATCTCCCACTCACTTTCTTGTAAATACAGGCTTCTCCAAAAGTCTGTATAAAACCAAATTCTTTGATCACACTATCAAAGCGTTTATTCCAACTCCGAGATGCTTGCACCAGTCCATAAATTGATCGCTGGAGCTTGCACACTTTGTTAGCTCCCTTTGGATCGACAAAACCTTCCGGTTGCATCATATACAACTCTTCTTCCAGAAATCCATTCAGGAATGCAGTTTTGACATCCATCTGCCAAATTTCATAATCATAAAATGCGGCAATTGCTAACATGATTCGGACAGACTTAAGCATTGCTACGGGTGAGAAGGTCTCATCATAGTCAACCCCTTGAACTTGTCGAAAACCTTTTGTGACAAGTCGAGCTTTGTAGACAGTAATATTACCGTCAGCGTCAGTCTTCTTCTTGAAGATCCATTTATTCTCAATTGCTTGCCGATCATCGGGCAAGTCAACCAAAGTTCATACTTTGTTCTCATACATGGATCCCATCTCAGATTTCATGGCTTGAAGCCATTTTGCGGAATCTGGGCTCACCATCGCTTCTTCATAGTTCGTAGGTTCATCATGATCTATTAGCATGACCTCCAGAACAGGATTACCGTACCACTCTGGCGCGGATCTCACTCTGGTTGATCTACGAGGTTCAGTAGTATCTTGTCCTGAAGTTTCATGATCATTATCATTAGCTTCCTCACTTATTGGTGTAGGTGTCGCAGAAACAGTTTTCTATGATGTACTACTTTCCAATAAGAGAGCCGGTACAGTTACCTCGTCAAGTTCTACTTTCCTCCCACTTACTTCTTTTGAGAGAAACTCCTTCTCCAGAAAGTTTCCGAATTTAGCAACAAAAATCTTGCCTTCGGATCTTTGATAGAAGGTGTATCCAATAGTTTCCTTTGGATATCCTATGAAGACACATTTCTCCGATTTGGGTTCGAGCTTATCAGGTTGAAGCTTTTTCACATAAGCATCGCAGCCCCAAACTTTCAGAAACGATAACTTTGGTTTCTTGCCAAACCACAGTTCATAAGGCGTCGTCTCAACGGATTTTGATGGTGCCCTATTTAACGTGAATGCAGCCGTCTCTAGAGCGTATCCCCAAAACGATAGCGGTAAATCAGTAAGAGACATCATAGATCGTACCATATCTAGTAAAGTACGATTACGATGTTCGGACACACCATTACGCTGTGGTGTTCCGGTGGCGTGAGTCGTGAAACTATTCCACAATTTTTCAAATGTACACCAAACTTGTAACGCAAATATTCTCCTCCACGATCAGATCGTAGAAATTTTATCTTCTTGTTACGATGATTTTCAACTTCACTCTGAAATTCTTTGAACTTTTCAAATGTTTCAGACTTATGTTTCATTAAGTAGATATACCCATATCTGCTTAAGTCATCCGTGAAGGTGAGAAAATAACGATATCCGCCACGAGCCTCAACATTCATCGGACCACATACATCTGTATGTATGATTTCCAACAAATCTGTTGCTCTCTCCATAGTACCGGAGAACGGTGTTTTAGTCATCTTGCCCATGAGGCACGGTTCGCAAGTACCAAGTGATTCATAATCAAGTGGTTCCAAAAGTCCATCAGTATGGAGTTTCTTCATGCGCTTTACACCGATATGACCTAAACGGTAGTGCCACAAATAAGTTGCACTATCATTATCAACTCTGCATCTTTTGGCTTCTACATTATGAATATGTGTATCACTACTATCGAGATTCAATAAGAATAGACCACTCTTCAAGGGTGCATGACCATAAAAGATATTACTCATATAAATAGAACAACCATTATTCTCTGATTTAAATGAATAACCATCTCGCATTAAACAAGATCCAGATATAATGTTCATGCTCAACACTGGCACCAAATAACAATTATTTAGGTCTAATACTAATCCTGAAGGTAGATGTAGAGGTAGCATGCTGACCGCGATCACATCGACTTTGGAACCGTTTCCCACGCGCATCGTCACCTCGTCCTTAGCCAATCTTCGCTTAATCCGTAGTCCCTGTTTCGAGTTGCAAATATTAGCAACAGAACCGGTATCAAATACCCAGGTGCTACTGCGAGCATTAGTAAGGTACACATCAATAACATGTATATCACATATACCTTTGTTCACCTTGCCATCCTTCTTATCCGCCAAATACTTGGGGCGGTTCCGCTTCCAGTGACCAGTCTGCTTGCAGTAGAAGCACTTAGTTTCAGGCTTAGGTCCAGACTTGGGTTTCTTCTCTTGAGCAACAACTTGCTTGCCGTTCTTCTTGAAGTTCCCCTTCTTCTTCCCTTTGCCCTTTTTCTTGAAACTAGTGGTCTTGTTGACCATAAACACTTGATGCTCCTTTTTGATTTCTACCTCCGCAGCTTTCAGCATTGCGAAGAGCTCGGGAATAGTCTTGTTCATCCCTTGCATATTATAGTTCATCACGAAGCTCTTGTAGCTTGGTGGCAGTGATTGGAGAATTCTGTCAATGACGCAATCATCTGGAAGATTAACTCCCATCTGAATCAAGTGATTATTATACCCAGACATTTTGAGTATATGCTCACTGATAGAACTGTTCTTCTCCATCTTGCAGCTATAGAACTTATTGGAGACTTCATATCTCTCAATCCGGGCATTTGCTTGAAATATTAACTTCAACTCCTGAAACATCTCATATGCTCCATGACGTTCAAAACGTCGTTGAAGTCCCGATTCTAAGCCGTAAAGCATGGCACACTGAACTATCGAGTAGTCATCAGCTTTGCTCTGCCAGACATTCATAACATCTGGTGTTGCTCCAGCAGCAGTCCTGGCACCCAGCGGTGCTTCTAGGACGTAATTCTTCTGTGCAGCAATGAGGATAATCCTCAAGTTAAGGACCCAGTCCGTGTAATTGCTACCATCATCTTTCAACTTTGCTTTCTCAAGGAACGCTTTAAAATTCAACGGAACAACAGCATGAGCCATCTATCTACAATAAAACATAAACAAGCAAGACACTATCAGGTACTAAGTTCATGATAAATTTAAGTTCAATTAATCAAATTACTTAAGAACTCCCACTTAGATAGACATCCCTCTAATCCTCTAAGTGATCACGTGATCCAAATCAACTAAACCATGTCCGATCATCAGAGATGGAGTAGTTTTATTGGTGAACATCACTATGTTGATCATATCTACTATATGATTCACGCTCGACCTTTCGGTCTCCGTGTTCTGAGGCCATATCTGTATATGCTTGGCTCGTCAAGTATAACCTGAGTATTCTGCGTGTGCAACTGTTTTGCACCCGTTGTATTTGAACATAGAGCCTATCACACCCGATCATCACGTGGTTTCCCAGCACGAAGAACTTTCGCAACGGTGCATACTCAGGGAGAACACTTCTTGATAATTAGTGAGAGATCATCTTATAATGCTACCGTCAATCAAAGCAAGATAAGATGCATAAAAGATAAACATCACATGCAATCAATATAAGTGATATGATATGGCCATCATCATCTTGTGCCTGTGATCTCCATCTTCGAAGCACCGTCATGATCACCATCGTCACCGGCGCGACACCTTGATCTCCATCGTAGCATCGTTGTCGTCACACCAATCTTATGCTTCCACAACTATCGCTACCGCTTAGTGACAAAGTAAAGCATTACATCGCGATTGCATTGCATACAATAAAGCGACAACCATATGGCTCCTGCCAGTTGCCGATAACTCGGTTACAAAACATGATCATCTCATACAATAAAATTTAGCATCATGTCTTGACCATATCACATCACAACATGCCCTGCAAAAACAAGTTAGACGTCCTCTACTTTGTTGTTGCAAGTTTTACGTGGCTGCTACGGGCTTAAGCAAGAACCAATCTCACCTACGCATCAAAACCACAACGATAGTTTTTCAAGTTGATGCCGTTTTAACCTTCGCAAGGACCAGGCGTAGCCACACTTGGTTCAACTAAAGTTGGAGAAACAGTCACCCGCAAGCCACCTTTGTGCAAAGCACGTCGGGAGAATCGGTCTCGCGTAAGCGTACGCGTAATGTCGGTCCGGGCCGCTTCATCCAACAATACCGCCAAACCAAAGTATGACATGCTGGTAGGCAGTATGACTTATATCGCCCACAACTCACTTGTGTTCTACTCGTGCATATAACATCAAACCAGAAAACCAGGCTCAGATGCCACTGTTGGGGAACGTAGTAATTTCAAAAAATTTCCTACACACACGCAAGATCATGGTGATGCATAGCAACGAGAGGGGAGAGTGTTGTCTACGTACCCTCGTAGACCGACGCGGAAGCATTGACGCAACGTAGAGGAAGTAGTCATACGTCTTCCTGATCCGACCGATCCAAGCACCGTTACTCCGGCACCTCCGAGTTCTTAGCACACGTACAACTCGATGACGCTCCCCGGGCTCCGATCCAGCAAAGCTTCGGTGATGAGTTCCGTCAGCACAACGGCGTGGTGACGATGATGAAGTTCTACCGACGCAGGGCTTCGCCTAAGCACTACAACAATATGATCGAGGTGGAATATGGTGGCAGGGGGCACCACACACGGCTAAGGAACGATCACGAGGATCAACTTGTGTGTCCTAGGGTGCCCCCTTGCCGCCGTATATAAAGGATCCAAGGGGGGGGGGGTGCGGCCGGCCCTATGGAGGCGCGCAGGAGGAGTCCTACTCCCGGTAGGAGTAGGACTCCCCTCCCTTTTCCTTGTCCAAGTAGGAGAGGTGGAAGGAGAATAGGAAAGGGGGGGCGCCGCCCCTCCCTCCTTGTCCAATTCGGACTAGGGGGAGAGGGGGCGCGCGGCCTGCCCTGGCAGCCCCTTCCTCTTCTCCACTTTAGGCCCATGAGGCCCATTAACCCCCCGGGGGGTTCCGGTAACCCCTAGGTGCTCCGGTTTTATCCGAAACTTCTCCGGAACGCTTCCAGTGTTCGAATATAGTCATCCAATATATCAATATTTATGTCTCGACCATTTCGAGACTCCTCGTCATGTCCGTGATCACATCCGGGACTCCGAACTAACTTCGGTACATCAAAATGGATAAACTCATAATAACTGTCATCATAACGTTAAGCGTGCGGACCCTACTCATTAGTTGTAATGCTTGCAAGGCTTATGTGATGTGCATTACCGAGAGGGCCCAGAGATACCTCTCCGACAATCGGAGTGACAAATTCTATTCTTGAAATACGCCAACCCAACATCTACCTTTGGAGACACCTGTAGAGCTCCTTTATAATCACCCAGTTACGTTGTGACGTTTGGTAGCACACAAAGTGTTCCTCCGGCAAACGGGAGTTGCATAATCTCATAGTCATAGGAACATGTATAAGTCATGAAGAAAGCAATAGCAACATACTAAATGATCGGGTGCTAAGCTAATGGAATGGGTCATGTCAATCAGATCATTCACCTAATGATGTGATCACATTAATCAAATAACAACTCTTTGTTCATGGTTAGGAAACATAACCATCTTTGATTAACGAGCTAGTCAAGTAGAGGCATACTAGTGACACTAAGTTTGTCTATGTATTCACACATGTATTATGTTTCCAGTTAATACAATTCTAGCATGAATAATAAACATTTATCATGATATAAGGAAATAAATAATAACTTTATCATTGCCTCTAGGGCATATTTCCTTCACATACACCTACCATATACCTTCCTCAAAACAGCCACCGTACGTACCTATTATGGCATTTCCATAGCCATTCCGAGATATTTTGCCATGCAACTTTCCACCATCTAGTTCATCATGAGACATCCATCATTGTCATATTGCTTAGCATGATCATGTAGTTGACATAGTATTTGTGGCAAAGCCATCGTTCATAATTCTTTCATACTTGTCACTCGTGATTCATTGCATATCCCGGTACACCGCCGGAGGCATTCATATAGAGTCATACTTTGTTTTAGTATCGAGTTGTAATCATTGAGTTGTAAATAAATAGAAGTGTGATGATCATCACTCAATAGAGCATTGTCCCAAAAATAGGAAAGGCCAAAGAAAAAAAAAGAAGGCCCAAAAAGGGGTAATGCTACGATCCTTTTTTCCACACTTGTGCTTCAAAGTAGCACCATGATATAGCAAGTCTCATATATTGTGCTTCAAAGTAGCATCATGTTCTTCATATAGAGAGTCTCATATGTTGTCACTTTCATATACTAGTGGGAATTTTACGTTATAGAACTTGGCTTGTATATTCCAATGATGGGCTTCCTCAAATTGCCCTAGGTCTTCGTGAGCAAGCAAGTTGGATGCACACCCACTAGTTTCTTTTGTTGAGCTTTCATACATTTATAGCTCTAGTGCATCCGTTGCATGGCAATCCCTACTCACTCACATTGATATCTATTGATGGGCATCTCCATAGCCCATTGATACACCTAGTTGATGTGAGACTATCTTCTCCTTTTTGTCTTCTCCACAACCACCATTCTATTCCACCTATAGTGCTATATCCATGGCTCACGCTCATGTATTGCATGAAGATTGAAAAAGTTTTGAAAAAGTTAGAGTATGAAACAATTGCTTGGCTTGTCATCGGGGTTGTGCATGATTTAAATACTTTGTGTGGGGAAGATGGAGCATAGCCAGACTATATGATTTAGTAGGGATAACTTTCTTTGGCCATGTTATTTTGAGAAGACATAATTTCTTTGTTAGTATGCTTGAAGTATTATTATTTTCTATGTCAATATAAACATTTGTCTTGAATCTTTCTAATCTGAATATTCATACCACAATTAAGAAAATTTGCATTGAAATTATACCAAGTAGCACTCCGCATCAAAAATTCTCTTTTTATCATTTACCTACTCGAGGACGAGCATGAATTAAGCTTGGGGATGCCTGATACGTCTCCAACGTATCTATAATTTTTGATTGCTCCATGCTATATTATCTACTGTTTTGGACTATATTGGGCTTTATTTTCCACTTTTATATTATTTTTGGGACTAACCTATTAACCGGAGGCCCAGCCCAGAATTGCTGTTCTTTGCCTATTTCAGTGTTTCGGATAAACATAATATCAAACGGAGTCCAAACGGAATAAAATCTTCGGAAACGTGATTTTCTCACCGAACGTGATCCAGGAGACTTGGACTCTACTGCAAGGGATCAAAGAGGTGGTCACGAGGGTGGGGGCGCCCCCCCGTAGGGCGCGCCCCCTGCCTCGTGGGCCCCTCGGTGCTCCACCGACGTACTCCTTCCTCCTATATATACACACGTACCCCCAAACAATCAGAAGAGGAGCCGAAAACTTAATTCCACCGCCGCAACTTTCTGTATCCACGAAATCCCATCTTGGGGCCTGTTCCGGAGCTCCGCCGGAAGAGGGCCGTCATCATGGAGGGCTTCTACATCATCCTAGCCCCTCCGATGAAGTGTGAGTAGTTTACCTCAGACCTTCGGTTCCATAGTTAGTAGCTAGATGGCTTCTTCTCTCTCTTTGAATCTCAATATAAAGTTCTCCCCCTCTCTTGTGGAGATCTATTCGATGTAATCTTCTTTTTGCGGTGTGTTTGTTGAGACCGATGAATTGTGGGTTTATGATCAAGTCTATCTATGAATAATATTTGAATCTTCTCTGAATTCTTTTATGCATGATTGGTTATCTTTGCAAGTCTCTTCGAATTATCTGTTTGGTTTGGCCAACTAGATTGGTAGTTCTTATCATGTTATTATTGTTGAGGGAACTTGCACTAGCGAAATTATGAACCCTAGGCCTTATTTCCTAGCATTGCAATACCGTTTGTGCTCACTTTTATCATTAGTTACCTGGCTGTTTTTATATTTTCGGATTACAAAAACCTTTATCTACTATCCATATACCACATGTATCACCTTCTCTTCGCCGAACTAGTGCACCTATACAATTTACCATTATATTGGGTGTGTTGGGGACACAAGAGACTCTTTGTTATTTGGTTGCAGAGTTGCTTGAGAGAGACCATCTTCATCCTACGCCTCCTACGGATTGATAAACCTTAGGTCATCCACTTGAGGGAAATTTGCTACTGTCCTACAAACCTCTGCGCTTGGAGGCCCAACAACGTCTACAAGAAGAAGGTTGTGTAGTAGACATCAAGCTCTTTTCTGGCGCCGTTGCCGGGGAGGTGAGTGCTTGAAGGTATATCTTTAGATCTTGCAATTGAGTCTTTTAGTTTCTTGTTTTATCACGTAAATAAAACTACAAAAAAATATTGAATTGAGTTTGCCTCATACGCTTCATCTTTTTAATATCTTTCGTGAGTATGATGGAAAGGAAAATTGTGCCAAAGTGTTAGAAGAAGAATGCATTAAAATGTTTGGCACTAAATATTTGAATGATGAGCATGATTACAATGTTGTTAGTATGAACTCCTTGAATATCCATGGTACTAATGATGATTGCACTAGTTATGATGAAAATGTCTCCTATAAACATGTCAATTTTTGTGGAGTGCATTGGGTTTGTAAGTACACACCAAATAGGGAAGATAGATATTGCAAGAGGCATAAGTACTTAGAAACTAAATTGTTGCAAGAAAGGCTAGATGACTGTGCTGAAGATTTAAATTTTCTTGGCTGTACTTGTATACTTTGCAATGAACAGGGTCATTTAGCTATCCGATGCAAATTGTTTCATGATCTAATCGTGTCCAAAAATTGTGATGACTTGATTTCCCTTTCACATTATAATGAACTTAGTTTGCTTATGGGCAACGAAGAAATGAAACGTATAACTAAACATCTTCCAGAATTTTCCCGTTATAAACTTCTTGGTTTTGATCTAGAGGAAATTTATATGTATTGTGCGGTGAATTGCATTGAAAATCCTTATATTGCCAATTACATAAAGAAAAGAAAGCAAATAGAAGATGAAGAGAACACTAATGAAAGGGAAGAGACTTCCCAATATTCTCCTATTATTTCTTATGATGAATCAAGTAACGAGGAGGAGCCTCCTATTCAACCAATCTCATTAATAAGGAGCTCCAAAAAGAGGATTGAACCCACACATGATGTGGTGAAGAAGAAGAAAAGAAAAAGGAAGAGAGGTAAAAAGATATCTCCCCCAAATAATGCTGATCCTATTACTATTGTGCCTCATGAAAATATAATTGTGAAAGATAATGATACTTCTTATGATCTTGAAAATCTTTTTGGCACTTGCTTGGAAGAATATGATAATTGTTATACTATTGGTGTTATCCATACTATTAATGATGCGAGTGATTATGCTTATGATATCAAAAGGCCCAAGCTTGGGGATGCTATTTTGATGAATATGATGTTTTTGAGAATATATTTGCTGCAATTAATGTTTGTCCCAAGCTTGGGGATGCTACGTTTAATGAAAATGATATTTTTAGTCTCCCAAGTTTTGATATGCAAATTTATAATGATGATAGCATGCCTCCTACCTATGATGATTATTGTGATGATACTTATGCTATAAAAAGTAGTGATTATATTTATAAAACTTGTCATGACTATGATTACCCCTTCTCTGAACATTACTCTTTTAATGTGGAAACAATTTATAGTATTTGAGTCCCTTATGATACTCCCACTATTCCGAATGAGAAGAATTTTGCTTATGTGGGGAGTAATAAAATTTCTATGCTTGTAGATCATGAAAAGAATGCTTTAGGTGCTGGTTATATTGTTGAATTCATTCATGATGATACTGAAAATTATTATGAGGGAGGAATATATGCTTGTAGGAATTGTAATAATACCAAGTTTCCTCTCTATGTGCTTAAAGTTTTGAAGTTATGCTTGTTCTACCTTCCTATGCAAGTTGATTCTTGTTCCCACAAGTTGTTTGCTCACAAAATCCCTATGCATAGTAAGTGGGTTAGAATTAAATGTGCTACTAATATTATTCATGATGCTCTCTTTATGTTTCGATTCTTATCTTTTATATGAGCATCATTGAAATCATCATGCCTAGCTAGGGGCGTTAAATGATAGCGCTTGTTGGGAGGCAACCCAATTTTATTTTTGTTCCTTGCTTTTTGTTCCTGTTTAGTTATAAATAATTCATCTAGCCTCTGTTTAGATGTGTTTTTATGTTTTAATTAGTGTTTGTGCCAAGTAGAACCTTTGGGAAGACTTGGGTGAAGTCTTTATGATCATGCTGTAAAAAACAGAAACTTTTGCACTCACGAGAATTGCTGCCATTTTTATTTGGAGAGTGATATTTAGTTAATTATTTTTGAAGTTGATTAATAGATAAATTACTCAGGTCCACCAATTTATTTTAGAATTTGTGTGGTTCCAGAAGATTGCATTAGTTACAGATTACTACAGACTGTTCTGTTTTTGACAAACTCTGTTTTCTATGTGTTGTTTGCTTATTTTGATGAATCTGTGGCTAGTAAAAGAGTTTATAAACCATAGAGAAGTTGGAATACAGTAGGTTTAACACCAATATAAATAAATAATGAGTTCATTACAGTACATAAGTGGTGATTTATTTTCTTATACTAACGGATCTTACGACTTTTCTGTTAAGTTTTGTGTTGTGAAGTTTTCAAGTTTTGGGTAAAGATTTGATGGACTATGGAATAAGGAGTGGAAAGAGCCTAAGCTTGGGGATTCCCAAGGCACCCCAAGGTAATATTCAAGGACAACCAAAAGCCTAAGCTTGGGGATGCCCCGGAAGGCATCCCCTCTTTCGTCTTCGTTCATCGGTAACTTTACTTGGAGCTATATTTTTATTCACCACATGATATGTCTTTGCTTGGAGCGTCAATTTATTTTCTTTTGTTTTGCTTGCTGTTTGAATAAAATACCAAGATCTTAAATTCTTGAATGTTAGAGAGTCTTCACATAGTTGCATAATTATTTGACTACTCATTGATCTTCACTTATATCTTTTGGAGTAGTTTGTCATTTGCTCTAGTGCTTCACTTATATCTTTTAGAGCACGGTGGTGGTTTTATTTTGAAGAAATATATGAACTCTCGTGCTTCACTTATATCATTTTGAGAGTCTTTAGAATAGCATGGTAGTTTGCTTCGGTTATGAAACTAGTCCTAATATGATGGACATCCAAGAGGGATATAATAAAAACTTTCATATAAAGTGCATTTGAATACTAAGAGAAGTTTGATACTTGATAATTGTTTTGAGATATGGAGATGGTGATATTAGAGTCATGCTAGTTGAGTAGTTGTGAATTTGAGAAATACTTGTGTTGAAGTTTGTGGTTCTCGTAGCATGCACGTATGGTGAACCGTTATGTGACGAAGTCGGAGCATGATTTATTTATTGATTGTCTTCCTTATGAGTGGCGGTCGGGGACGAGCGATGGTCTTTTCCTACCAATCTATCCCCCTAGGAGCATGCGCGTAGTGCTTTGTTTCGATAACTAATAAATTTTTGCAATAAGTATGCGAGTTCTTTATGACTAATGTTGAGTCCATGGATTATACGCACTCTCACCCTTCCACCATTGCTAGCCTCTCTAATACCGCGCACCTTTCGCCGGTATCATACACCCACCATATAACTTCCTCAAAACAGCCACCATACCTACCCATTATGGCATTTCCATAGCCATTCCGAGATATATTGCCATGCAACTTTCCACCGTTCCGTTATTATGACACGCTCCATCATTGTCATATTGCTTTGCATGATCATGTAGTTGACATCGTATTTGTGGCAAAGCCACCATTCATAATTCTTTCATACATGTAACTCATGCATCATTGCACATCCCGGTACACCGCCAGAGGCATTCATATAGAGTCATATTTTGTTCTAAGTATCGAGTTGTAATTCTTGAGTTGTAAGTAAATAAAAGTGTGATGATCATCATTATTAGAGCATTGTCCCAGTGAGGAAAGGATGATGGAGACTATGATTCCCCCACAAGTCGGGATGAGACTTCGGACGAAAATAAATAAATAAAGAGGCCAGAGAAGCCCCAAAAAAGAGGCCATAAAAAAGGGAGAAAGGTCCAAATAAAAAAATGAGAGGAAAAGAGAGAAGGGGCAATGCTACTATCCTTTTACCACACTTGTGCTTCAAAGTAGCACCATGATCTTCATCATAGAGAGTCTCCTATGTTGTCACTTTCATATACTAGTGGGAATCTTTCATTATAGAACTTGTATTGTATATTCCAATGATGGGCTTCCTCAAAATGCCCTAGGTCTTCGTGAGCGAGCAAGTTGGATGCACACCCACTAGTTTCTTTTGTTGAGCTTTCATACACTTATCGCTCTAGTGCATCCGTTGCATGGCAATCCCTACTCACTCACATTGATATCTATTGATGGGAATCTCCATAGCCCATTGATACGCCTAGTTGATGTGAGACTATCTTCTCCTTTTTGTCTTCTCCACAACCACCATTCTATCCACCTATAGTGCTATGTCCATGACTCACGCTCATATATTGCATGAAGATTGAAAAAGTTTGAGAACATCAGAAGTATGAAACAATTGCTTGGCTTGTCATCGGGGTTGTGCATGATTTAAATATTTTGTGTGGTGAAGATAGAGCATAGCCAGACTATATGATTTTGTAGGGATAACTTTCTTTGGCCATGTTATTTTGAGAAGACATGATTTCTTTGTTAATATGCTTGAAGTATTATTATTTTTATGTCAATATTAAACTTTTGTCTTGAATCTTATGGATCTGAATATTATTGCCACAATAAAGAATATTACATGGATAAATATGTTAGGTAGCATTCCACATCAAAAATTCTGTTTTTATCATTTACTTACTCGAGGACGAGCAGGAATTAAGCTTGGGGATGCTGATACGTCTCCAGCGTATCTATAATTTTTGATTGTTCCATGTTATTATATTATCAACCCTGGATGTTTTATATGCTATTTTATATGATTTTTGGGACTAACCTATTAACCCAGAGCCCAGTGCCAGTTTTCTGTTTTTTCCTTGTTTTAGAATATCGCACAAAAGGAAAACCAAATGGAGTCCAATTGACCTGAAACTTCACAGAACTTATTTTTGCATCAGAAGAAGCCCAGAAGACTTGGAGTGCACGTCGGGGGATCTACGAGGAAGCCACGAGGCAGGGGGCGCGCCCTAGGGGGAAGGGTGCGCCCTCCACCCTCGTGGGCCCCTCGTGGCCCCCCTGACGTACTTCTTTCGCCTATATATCTCCATATACCCTAAAACTAACGGGGAGCATGATAGATCAGGAGTTTCGCTGCCAGAAGCCTCCGTAGCCACCGAAAACCAATCTAGACCCATTCCGGCACCCTGCCGGAGGGGGCAATCCCTCTCCGGTGGCCATCTTCATCATTCCGGTGCTCTCCATGACGAGGAGGGAGTAGTTCTCCCTCGGAGCTGAGGGTATGTACTAGTAGCTATGTGTTTGATCTCTCTCTCTCTCTCTCGTATTCTTGAGGTGATACGATCTTGACGTATCGCGAGGTTTGCTATTATAGTTGGATCTTATGATGTTTTCTCCCCCCCCTCTACTCTCTTCTAATGGACTGAGTTTCCCCTTGGAAGTTATCTTATCGGATTGAGTCTTTAAAGATTTGAGAACACTTGATGTATGTCTTGTCGTGCGTATCTGTGCTGACAATGGGATACCACGTGATTCACTTGATGTATGTTTTGGTGATCAACTTGCGGGTTCCGCCCATGAACCTATGCATAGGGGTTGGCACACGTTTTCGTCATGATTCTCCGGTAGAAACTTTGGGGAACTCTTTGAGGTCCTATGTGTTGGTTGAATAGATGAATCTGAGATTGTGTGATGCATATCGTATAATCATGCCCACGGATGCTTGAGGTGACATTGGAGTATCTAGGTGACATTATGGTTTTGGTTGATTTGTGTCTTAAGGTGTTATTCTAGTATGAACTCTAGGGCTGTTTGTGACACTTATACGAGTAGCCCAACGGATTGATTGGAAAGAATAACTTTGAGGTGGTTTCGTACCCTACCATAATCTCTTCGTTCGTTCTCCGCTATTAGTGACTTTGGAGTGACTCTTTGTTGCATGTTGAGGGATAGTTACATGATCCAATTATGTTATTATTGTTGAGGGAACTTGCACTAGCAAAAGTATGAACCCTATGCATTATTTCCTAGCATTGCAATACCGGTTGTGCTCACTTTTATCATTAGTTACTTATACGTCTCCAATGTATCTATAATTTTTTATTGCTCCATCCTATATTATCTACTGTTTTGGACTATATTGGGCTTTATTTTCCACTTTTATACTCCCTCCATTCCTAAATATAGGGTGTATAGTTTTTGGCACGGAAATTAAAGAAAGCACGTATGGTGAAAATTTCATGAGTTTTGGGCGAGATTACACTTGACTAATTGACATGATAAAATAGAGGAGCTGGCATAATATAAGTAAATGTAATCAAATCCCTAAAAAACTTATCCAAACGAATGGTGCGACGCAATGCACCTTATATTTCCGTGCTTGTTCTCAAAAATCTATACACCTTATATCAAGGAACGGAGGGAGTATTATTTTTGGGACTAACCTATTAACCAGAAGCCCAGCCCAGAATTGCTGTTTTTTTTGCCTATTTCGGTGTTTCGAAGAAACGGAATATCAAACGGAGTCCAAACGGAATGAAACCTTCAGGAACGTGATTTTCTCACCGAACGTGATCCAGGAGACTTGGACCCTAAGCTAAGGCATCAGAGAGGCGGTCACGAGGGTGTGGGCCCCCCAGGGCGCGCCCCCCTGCCTCGTGGGCCCCTCGAAGCTCCACCGACGTACTTCTTCCTCCTATATATACCTACGTACCCCCAAATGAACAGAGACGGAGCCAACAACCTAATTCCACCGCCGCAACTTTCTATATCCACGAGATCCCATCTTGGGGCCTGTTACGGAGCTCCGCCAGAGAGGGCTGTCATCACGGAGGGCTTCTACATCACCATAGCCTCTTCGATGAAGTGTGAGTCGCTTACCTCAGACCTTCGGGTCCATAGTTAGTAGCTAGATGGCTTCTTCTCTGTTTTTGGATCTCAACACAAAGTTCTCCCCCTCTCTTGTGGAGATCTATTTGATGTAATCTTCTTTTTGCGGTGTGTTTGTTGAGACCGATGAATTGTGGGTTTATGATCAAGTCTATCTATGAATAATATTTGAATCTTCTCTGAATTCTTTTATGTATGATTGGTTATCTTTGCAAGTCTCTTCAAATTATCCGTTTGGTTTGGCCAACTAGATTGGTAGTTCTTGCCATGGGAGAAGTGCTTAGCTTTGGGTTCGATCTTGCGGTGTCCTTTCGCAGTGACAAAAGGGGCGGCAAGGCACGTATTGTATCATTTCCATCGAGGATAACAAGATGGGGTTTATTTCATATTGCATGAATTTATCTCTCTACATCATGTCATCTTGCTTAAGGCATTACTCTGTTTTTAACTTAATACTCTAGATGCATGCTGGATAGCGGTCGATGAGTGGAGTAATAGTAGTAGATGCAGAATCGTTTCGGTCTACTTGCCACGGACGTGATGCCTATATACATGATCATGCCTAGATATTCTCATAACTATGCTCAATTCTGTCAATTGCTCAACAGTAATTTGTTCACCCACCGTAGAATACTTATGCTCTTGAGAGAAGTCGCTAGTGAAACCTATGGCCCCCGGGTCTATTCTCATCATATCAATCTCCATCAATTTAATATTGTTTTTCTTTTTTACTTTGCTTTTACGTTTTACTTTGCATCTTTATATCGAAAATACCAAAAATATTCTATCTATCAGATCTCACTCTCGTAAGTGATCATGAAGGGCTTGACAACCCCTAATCACGTTGGTTGCGAGTAGCTATCGCTTTGTGCAGGTACGAGGGACTTGAGCGTGGGCTCCTACTGTATTGATACCTTGGTTCTCAAAAACTGAGGGAAATACATACGCTACTCTGCTGCATCATCCCTTCCTCTTCGGGGAAAACCAACGCAAGCTTAAGACGTAGCAAAGGTCTCGATGTAAGAAGAAGGAAGAGAGTTAATAGCTCAATCATGGGGATGCCCAAGGCACCCCAAGTAAATATTCAGGGAGACTCAAGCGTCTAAGCTTGGGGATGCCCCGGAAGGCATCCCCTCTTTCTTCAACAAGTATCGGTATGTTTTCGGATTCGTTTCGTTCATGCGATATGTGCAATCTTGGAGCGTCTTTTGCATTTAGTTTTCATTTTTCTTTTATGCACCATGCTGGTATGAGATAGTCCTTGGTTTATTTATAGAATGCTCTATGCACTTCACTTATATCTTTTGAGTATGGCTTTATAGAATGCTTCATGTGCTTCACTTATATCATTTGAAGCTTGGATTGCCTGTTTCTCTTTACATAGAAAACCGCCATTTGTAGAATGCTTTTTTGCTTCACTTATATTTGTTAGAGCATGGGCATATATTTTGTAGAAAGAATTAAACTCTCTTGCTTCACTTATATCTATTAGAGAGATGACAGGAATTGGTCATTCACATGTTTAGTCATAAAATCCTACATAAAACTTGTAGAGCACTGAATATGATATGTTTGATTCCTTGCAATAGTTTTGCGATATAAAGATGGTGATATTAGAGTCATGCTAGTGGGTAGTTGTGGACTAGTAGAAATACTTGTGTTGACGTTTGTTTTGTGATGAAGTCGGAGCATGATTTATTTATTGATTGTCTTCCTTATGAGTGGCGGTCGGGGACGAGCGATGGTCTTTTCCTACCAATCAATCCCCCTAGGAGCATGCGCATAGTACTTTGTTTCGATAGCTAATAGACGTTTGCAATAAGTATGTGAGTTCTTTATGACTAATGTTGAGTCCATGGATTATACGCACTCTCACCCTTCCAACATTGCTAGCCTCTCTAGTACCGCGCAACTTTCGCCGGTAACATAAACCCACCATATACCTTCCTCAAGACAGCCTTCATACCTACCTATCATGGCATTTCCATAGCCATTTCGAGATATATTGCCATGCAACTTCCATCATCATCATATACATGACTTGAGCATTCATTGTCATATTGCTTTGCATGATCGTAAGATAGCTAGCATGATGTTTTCATGGCTTGTCCGTTTTTTGATGTCATTGCTACGCTAGATCATTGCACATCCCAGTACACCGCCAGAGGCATTCATATAGAGTCATATATTTGTTCTAATATCGAGTTGTAATATTGAGCTGTAAGTAAATAAAAGTGTGATGATCATCATTATTAGAGCATTGCCCCAGTGAGGAAAGGATGATGGAGACTATGATCCCCCCACAAGTCGGTATGAGACTCCGTACTTTAGAAATAAGTAAAAGATGCCAAAGAAGCCCAAATAAAAAAGAGAGGCCAAAGAAGCCCACCAAAAAACAAAAAGAAAACAAAAAATGAGAGAAAAATATAGAAGGGGCAATGTTACTATCCTTTTACCACACTTGTGCTTTAGAGTAGCACCATGTTCTTCATATAGAGAGACTCTTGAGTTATCACTTTCATATACTAGTGGGAATTTTCATTATAGAACTTGGCTTGTATATTCCGATGATGGGCTTCCTCAAATGCCTGAGGTCTTCATGAGCAAGCAAGTTGGATGCACACCCACTTAGTTTCAGTTGGAGCTTTACACTTATATCTCTAGTGCATCCATTGCATGGCAATCCCTACTCACTCACATTGATATCTATTGATGGGCATCTCCATAGCCCGTTGATACGCCTAGTTGATGTGAGACTATCTTCTCCTTTTTGTCTTCTCCACAACCACCATTCTATTCCACCTATAGTGCTATGTCCATGGCTCACGCTCATGTATTGCGTGAAAGTTGAAAAGTTTTGAGAACGTCAAAAGTATGAAACAATTTCTTGGCTTGTCATCGACGTTGTGCATGATGTGAATATTTTGTGTGATGAAGATGGAGCATAGCCAGACTATATGATTTTGTAGGGATAACTTTCTTTGGCCATGTTATTTTGAAAATACATGATTGCTTTATTAGTATGCTTGAAGTATTATTGTTTTTAATGTCAAATGATAGACTATTACTTTGAATCACTCGTATCTTAATATTCATGCCATGATTAGATATGTGATCAAGATTATGCTAGGTAGCATTCCACATCAAAAATTATCCTTTTTATCGAGGACGAGCAGGAATTAAGCTTGGGTATGCTGATACGTCTCCGTCGTATCTATAATTTTTGATTGTTCCATGCCAATATTCTACAACTTTAATAAACTTTTGGCAACTTTTTATACTATTTTTGGGACTAACATACTGATCTAGTGCCAGTGCCAGTTCCTGTTTGTTGCATGTTTTTTGTTTCGTAGAATATCCATATCAAATGGAGTCCAAATGGGATAAAAACTAACGGAGATTTTTTTGGAATATATGTGATTTTTGGAAGAAAAATCCACGTGAGACGATGCCCGAGGGGGCCACGAGGCAGGGGGGCGCGCCCCTGACCCTCGTGGCCACCCCGTAAGGCGGTTGATGCCCTTCTTTCGCTACAAGGAAGCTAATATCCGGATAGAGATCGTGTTAAAATGTCAGCCCAATCGGAGTTAAGGATCTCCGGGAATATAAGAAACGGTGAAAGGGAAGAAACCAGGAATGCAGAAACAAAGATAGACAGAGAGACAGATCCAATCTCAGAGGGGCTCTCGCCCCTCCCACGCTATGGAGGCCAAGGACCAGAGAGGAAGCCCTTCTCCCATGTTGTGAGGAGGTCAAGGAAGAAGAAGACGAAGGCCCCCCCTCCCCCCTTCTCTTCCGGTGGCGCCGGAATGCTGCCGTGGCCATCATCATCACCGCAATCTTCACCAACAACTTCACCGCCATCATCACCAACTCTTCCCCCCCTCTATGCAGTGGTGTGACCTCTCTCTTACCCTCTGTAATCTCTACTTAAACATGGTGCTCAACGCTATATATTATTTCCCAATGATGTATGGCTATCCTATGATGTTTGAGTAGATCCGTTTTGTCCTATGGGCTATTTGATGATCAACATTGGTTTGAGTTGCATGTTTTATTATTGATGTTGTCCTATGGTGCTCTCCGTGTCGCGCAAGCGTGAGGGATCCTCGCTATAGGGTTTTGCAATACGCCCATGATTCGCTTATAGTGGGTTGCGTGAGTGACTGAAACACAAACCCGAGTAAGGGGGTTGTTGCGTATGGGATAAAGAGGACTTGATGTTTAATGCTATGGGTCGGGTTTTACCTTAATGATCTTTAGTAGTTGCGGATGCTTGCTAGAGTTCCAATCATAAGTGCATATGATCCAAGTAGAGAAAGTATGTTAGCTTATGCCTCTCCCTCATATAAAATTCTAATAATGATTACCGGTCTAGTTATTGATTGCCTAAGGACAAGTAACTTTCTCGTAACAAAAAGCTCTTTACTAAAACTAACTTAGTTGTGTCTTTATCTAAATAGCCCCTACTTTTTATTTACTTGCTCTTTATGATCTTGCAAACCTATCCAAAAATACCTACAAAGTACTTCTAGTTTCATACTTGTTCTAGGTAAAGCGAACGTCAAGCGTGCGTAGAGTTGTATCGGTGGTCGATAGAACTTGAGGGAATATTTGTTCTACCTTTAGCTCCTCGTTGGGTTCGACACTCTTACTTATCGAAAGAGGCTATGATTGATCCCCTATACTTGTGGGTTATCAGTACACGTTGCAGCTCGACATCACGGGGCCAGTGTGCCTCCTTGCCAAGGCCGATGACGTGGCGTGGCGCTAGCACGCGCGCTATGGGCATCTTCATTTCAGGGCACTACACGACCTCTCCAGCAAGGGCATGGTCGGCGGTGTGCCGTCGATCTCTCGGGTGGACCAACTCTATGACGGGGGCATGCTTGCCAAGATGCACCGAACACCGTGCCCGCGTGCATCCTCATATCGTGTGGAGCACGGCCTGGAGCTGGTGCACGGCGACTTGTGCAGGCCGGTGACGCTGACGACACCAAGCGGCAACCGATACTTCCTCCTCATCGTCGACGACTACATCCTCTATATGTGGGTGGAGATGCCACGAACAAAGGATGAGGCGTTCAAGTTCTTTCGTTTGGTCAAGGCACTCACCGAGAGCGAGTGCGGCGTGAAGCTCATGGCGTTCAGGACGGACCGAGGCGGTGAGTTCAACTCCATCGAGTTCAAGTCGTACTGCGACGAGAATGGGGTCAAGCGGCACACCACGACGCCGTACTCCCCGCAGCAGAACAGTGTCGTGGAACGCCAGAACCAGACGGTGGCCGAGACCGCCCGGAGCATGCTCAGGGCCATGAAAGTACCTGGTGAGTTCTGGGGTGAAGCTGTGAAAACTGTTGTGCATATTCTGAATAGGGCGCCCACGCGTGCTCTGGACGGTGTCACTCCCTATGAGGCGTGGCACGGCCGGCGCCCGAATGTCACCTACCTGCGCACCTTTGGGTGCACCGCCTACGTGAAGAAGGTCGGACTGGGTGTCACCAAGTTGTCAAATCACGCAACACCCATGGTGTTCATGGGGTACGAGGACGGGAGCAAGGCCTACCGCGTCTACGGCCCGGCGGCCCGCAAGCTGCACATCACCCGCGACGTGGTCTTTGATGAAGATCGTCCCTAGAATTGGGAAGTGGTGCCCTACCCAGCAGTGCCCGCGGGCGCACCCACTATGTTCACCGTCGAGTACTCCGTCGATAACACCGAGACCAGCAGTGGCAGCGACCGCGCTCCGAACGTGCCCCCATCGACGCCGTGCGCACCCTCGGCGCGCAGCGAGCCATGCATGCTGCAGCCATCGCATGTGTCGTTCGTGATGCCTCCTACAGGAGAGACTCACGACACGGAAGGGGTGGCGCTCCGTTTTCGCATGATGGATGATATGTCTCCAACGTATCTACTTTTCCAAACACTTTTGCCCTTGTTTTGGACTCTGACTTGCATGATTTGAATGGAACTAACCTGGACTGACGTTATTTTCAGTAGAATTACCATGGTGTTATTTATGTGCAGGAGCAAACATTCTCGGAATGACCTGAAACTTCATGGAGCCATGTTTCAGAAAATAAGAAAATACATGCAAAAGATGGAGGCCAGGGGGCCCACCACCTCTCCACGAGGGTGGGGGCACGCCTGCCCCCCTAGGGCGTGCCCCCCTACCTCGTGGGCCCACTGTTGCCTCTCTGACTCCAACTCCACCTCCATATATTGAGTTTCTAGGAGAAAAATCAGAGAGAAGAAATCATCACGTTTTACGATATAGAGCCGCCGCCAAGCCCTAAAACCTCTCAGGAGGGCTGATCTGGAGTCCGTTTGGGGCTCTGGAGAGGGGAATCCGTCGCCATCGTCATCATCAACCATCCTCCATCACCAATTTCATGATGCTCACCATCGTGCGTGAGTAATTCCATCATAGGCTTGCTGGATGGTGATGGGTTGGATGGGATCTATCATGTAATCGAGTTAGTTTTGTTAGGGTTTGATCCCTAGTGTCCACTATGTTTTGAGATTGATGTTGCTATAGCTTTGCTATGCTTAATGCTTGTCACTAGGGCCCGAGTGCCATGATTTCAGATCTGAACCTATTATGTTTTCATCAATATATGAGTGTTCTTGATCCTATCTTGCAAGTCTATAGTCACCTATTATGTGTTATGATCCGTTAACCCCGAAGTGAGAATAATCGGGATACTTACCGGTGATGACCGTAGTTTGAGGAGTTCATGTATTCACTATGTGTTAATGCTTTGTTCCGGTACTCTATTAAAAGGAGGCATTAATATCCCTTAGTTTCCGTAAGGACCCCGCTACCACGGGAGGGTAGGACAAAAGATGTCATGCAAGTTCTTTTCCATAAGCACGTATGACTATATTCGGAATACATGCCTACATTATATCAATGAACTAGAGCTAGTTCTATGTCACCCTAGGTTATGACTGTTACATGATGAACCGCATCTGGCATAATTTTCCATCACCGATCCATTGCCTACGAGCTTTCCACATATTGTTCTTCGCTTATTTACTTTCCCGTTGCTATTGTATCATCACTACAAAATACCAAAAACATTGCTTTTACTACTATTACCTTTTTCTACCGTTACCACTACTATCATATTACTTTGCTACTAAGTACTTTGCTGCATATATTAAGTTTCTAGGTGTGGTTGAATTGACAACTCAGCTGCTAATACTTGAGAATATTCTTTGGCTCCCCTTGTGTCGAATCAACAAATTTGGGTTGAATACTCTACCCTCGAAAACTGTTGCGATCCCCTATAGTTGTGGGTTATCAAGACTATTTTCTGGCGCCGTTGCCTGGGAGCATAGCTCTATTCTTTGAGTCACTTGGGATATATATCCGCTTATCATTATGAAGAACTTGAGAGATCCAAAAACCAAGATCTATCCCTCAACTACGAGGGGAGGTAAGGAACTGCCATCTAGCTCTGCACTTGATTCACCTTCTGTTATGAGTAAGTTTGCGACACCTACACCTGCTTCTGCTATTCGTTCTGATAT
Source organism: Triticum monococcum (assembly GCA_034509565.1). Taxonomy (NCBI): domain Eukaryota; kingdom Viridiplantae; phylum Streptophyta; class Magnoliopsida; order Poales; family Poaceae; genus Triticum; species Triticum monococcum. Next base: position 56,069,941 of record CM067846.1, on the reverse strand, counting down.
GTCGCATGTTATTGATGATGCCACTTCTGCTATGCATGATACTTATGATGAAACTACATCTATGCCTGATACTACTATGCCACTTAGTGATTTTCTTGATGAACAACTTGCTAGAGCTAGAGAAATTGAAAATATTGAATCTGATGATACTGATGAAAGTGATGATGAAGAATCACTTGTTATTCCTAAGGGTTATGTTTTTGATCAAGAAGCTTCTTTAGCTATTTTAGCTTGCGAAAATAGAAATGAACTCAAAAGGTTATTAGCTAAATGGAGTAAGCAATCTCTAAATGCTAGAACGAAACCTGACCCTGCTTTTGCTACTTCACCTATCTTTGTTACTAATAAGGATTATGAATTCTCTGTTGATCCTGATATAATTACTTTGGTTGAATCTGATCCTTTTCATGGTTATGAATCTGAAACTGTTGTGGCACATCTTATAAATTGAATGATATAGCTACCCTATTTACTAAAGATGAGAGAACTCGTTAATTTTACATCCTTCAAATATTTCCGTTCTCATTAAAGGGTGATGCTAAGACATGGTTTAATTCTCTTGATCCTGGTTGTGTGCGTAGTCCCCAGGATATGATTTATTACTTCTCTGCTAAATATTTCCCTGCTCATAAGAAACAAGCTGCTTTAAGGGATATATATAATTTTGTGCAAATTGAAGAAGAGAGTCTCCCATAAGCTTGGGGGAGGCTTCTCCAGTTACTTAATGCTTTGCCTAATCATCCTCTTAAGAAAAATGAAATACTTGATATCTTTTATAATGGACTAACCAATGCTACCAGAGATTACCTAGATAGTTGTGTTGGTTCTGCTTTCAGGGAAAGAACACTGGATGAAGCTGAAATTCTATTGAATAATATGTTGACAAATGAAAATAATTGGATACCTCCGGAGCCAATTCCCGAGCCTATTCCTAAACCAACTCCGAAGAAGAGGGGTATTTTATTTCTCAGTCCTGAAGATATGCAAGAGGCAAAGAAATCTATGAAAGAAAGAGGTATTAAAGCTGAAGATGTTAAGAATTTACCTCCTATTGAAGAAATACATGGTCTTAATTTACCGCCTGTTGAAGAAACATATAATCTTAATCCTTTACATATTGAAGAAACTCATGGTCTTGATAACCCGACACAGGTAGTTAAGGTAAATTCTCTCTACAGATATGATAAAGCTGAAATCCCATTTACTAAATTTGCTAGCCCATGCTTAGATGAGTTTGATAAATTTATGGCTAAGCAAGAAGACTTTAATGCTTATTTTGGTAGACAATTGGAATACAATTCAAATATGCTTGAACACTTGGGTGATTATATGGCTAATGTTAAAGGTGAACTTAAACTTATTAGGAAACATGCTTCTATGGTTACCACTCAAGTAGAACAAGTACTTAAATCTGAAAATGATTTGCTCAATGAATTGAATAGTAAAGATAACGATAATGCTGTTAGAGTGGCTACTAGAACTAGTAGAATGACTCAGGAAGCTTTGTATCCTGAAGGCCACCCTAAGAGAATTGAGCAAGATTCTCAAAGAAATAATATAGATGTACCTACGTCTAAAAAGAAGAAAAAGAAAAATGATAGGACTGTGCATGCTTCTAGTGAACCTATTACTGAAACACCTGAGAATCCAAATGATATTTCTATTTCTGATGCTGAAACTCAATCTGGTAATGAACCTGAAAGTAGTGGTAATGTTAATGATAATGTTCATGATGATACTCAACCTAGTAATGATAATGATATAGAAATTGAACCTGCTATTGATCTTGATAACCCACAATCAAAGAATCAACGTTATGATAAGAAAGTCTTTGTTGCTAGGAAACATGGTAAAGAAAGAGAACCATGGGTTCAGAAACCCATGCCTTTTCCTCCCAAACCATCCAAGAAAAAGGATGACGAGGATTTTGAGCGCTTTGCTGAAATGATTAGACCTATCTTTTTGCGTATGCGATTAACTGATATATGCTCAGAACCAATCCTTATGCTAAGTACATGAAAGATATTATTACAAATAAAAGAAAGATACCAGAAGCTAAAATTTCCACCATGCTTGCTAATTATACTTTTAAGGGTGGAATACCAAAGAAACTTGGAGATCCAGGAGTACCCACTATACCATGCTCCATTAGAAGAAACTATGTTAAAACTGCTTTATGTGATCTTGGAGCCGATGTTAGTGGTATGCCTCTCTCTTTATATCATAGACTTGATTTGAATAAGTTGACACCTACTAAAATATCTTTGCAAATGGCTGATAAATCAACTGCTATACCTGTTGGTATTTGTGAGGATGTGCCTATTGTAGTTGCAAACATTACTGTTTTAATAGACTTTGTTATTCTTGATATTCCCAAGGACGATAGTATGTCTATTATTCTTGGAAGACCCTTTTTGAATACTGTAGGGGCGGTTATTGATTGCACTAAAGGCAATGTCACTTTTCATGTTAATGGTAATGAGCATACGGTACACTTTCAGAGGAAACAACCTCAAGTTCACAGTATCAATTCTATTGGAAAAATTCCATCGACTATATTTGGAGGTTTTGAATTTCCTCTTCTACTGTCAAGAAGAAATATGATATTCTGGTTATTGGGGATGTGCATATCCCTATTGAGGTAACATAGTGTTATTCGAAATTTCTCCGGTTCCATGTTATTCGGAATGAGTTCGTTAACAAGACTTGATCAACCTTATTAGTGGATTCCTTTTGATGATCATGAGATGGATGAAACTAGAAGGCACAACCTTCTGTACCCTCCTTTTACTTTCTGTTAATTATATTAAATAAAATAAAAATAAATATTTTTCTGTCTGTTATTTGATTATCCGTGCAATATATAAATATCCCGAAAATAAAAGTTCTCCAAATGCCCTGAAATTTAAATATGATTTTTTCCATAATATTTGAGAATATTTGGCACTGAGAACACAGCAGGGGGGCCAACCACCTGCACACGAGGGTGGAGGGCGTGGCCTACCCCCCTGGGCGCGCCCCCTGCCTCGTGGGCCCACGGTGGCCCTCCTCCACTTATTCCTGCACCCACACACTTCATCTTCCTCCCACAAACACGAATATCCAGCTCAAGCACGAGTTCTATCTCATCTTGCTGCCATTTTCGATCTCCTTGCTCAAAGCACCTCTCACAAAACTGCTTGGGGAGATTGTTCCTTGGTATGTGACTCCTCCATTGGTCCAATTAGTTTTTGTTCTAGTGCTTTATTCATTGCAAATTTTTGTTGCTTAGGTGACCTTGTTCTTGAGCTTGCATGTCAAATTTATATGGTCAAAAGTAGTTTTGATGCATGATATAGGCCCTAGGTACTTGTAGGAGTAGTTGCTATCAATTTTATTGAGTTTGGTTTACTTTTATTTTGAAGTTACTAAAAAATTTCAGAATTTTTCAGAGGAAGAAATATGCTTAGGAAAATGTTCCAAGGTGGTTCTTCAAGGAAGCAAGGACCCAGGCTTGCAATGCATGATGCTGATGAAGAGCCACCAAGAGACGCTCAAGTGCGTCCTTGTGAATGGCCTTCTGAGAACTTTATGGATTGGGCGGGAATTAAGGAAGAATTCAACGCATATTTGCGTAACGCTGATCTTGTGAGCTTTGAGGAAGAGAAGTGCAGCCAGTATCAAAACCTCACCAGTACCTTTATGAGGAGGTTTGAATTTTCAACTTCACGTAATTCTCCAACTGTCCTATTTGATCTTTATGATAAATCTTACACTATGGACTTAGAGGATTTTACCACTGCTTGCAAACTTCCACAATGGGGTAGTATAAGGGATCCTCGCAAATCTGAATTTAGAGATTTTCTTGCTAGCATAACTATGGGAGAATCTAGAGATATTACACAAGCTACCATAGAGAGCATTCACTTCCCAGCTATACATTATTTTGCTCTCTTTATAGGTAGATGCATTAATGGTAAAGATGAGGCATGTCACATGTGTGTCCCCGATCTCAGTATTCTTAGGAGTGCTGTGTTAGGAGACAAATCATATAATTTGGGAGCCATTGTTGCACGTAGGTTGCATCTTAATAGACTTAATGGAGATTTCTTTGGTGGAATTTATGCAACCAATATAGCTAATTTTCTTGGTATAGCCATACGCGAAGATGATGTTGAATTACCTCCTGCTTATCTAGATTTTAATGCTATGGTTCACCACCAGTTTGTCGAGAGGAACGAATCACCTCTCCAGTATCGACTAATCTTTGACAGACGCCGTTCTGTCCATATTACTCTCCCTACCCCTGCCTTCTTTGATTATCAGGCAAGAGGAGGATATACTATTACTAGAGAGGAGGCAGATGAGTACGAGAGGAGAGAGGAGGCCGCTCGTCGCCATGCTGCAGCTCAGCAGACAATAGCTGCTGCAACGTAGTACGACCCCAACTACTATTATGGATATCCTCCAGGCCAACCGTGGCCATAGACTAACTTAGGCCAAAAGCCTAAGCTTGGGGGAGTACGTATTTCCCACCGACATTACATTTATGTTCACACACTCATTGCTAGATGTCGGTGCTCATAATTTTTCATTGTATCATCCATGCTAGTTTATTTTCCTTTTTATGCTTTATTCTTGTGTGTTTAATAAACCTTAAGAAAAACCAAAAAAATTAGTTGTAGCTTTTAATCCGTTTAATTTCCATGCTTGTAGTAGTAATTAAAAAGAAAACCCAAAAAGATTTCCTGTTCTTCTTTTTGCTTGTTGGGAGCTTTCCCGTGTAAATAGTTTTATTTTTTTATTTCCTTTGGGGGTCGATAGGAGAAGACCATAATTAAATTGTTGAAGTGGCTCTTATATGCATTATGTTTATCTGACGAAAGAGCCCATGTTGTCTTGTCTTCTCATGTTTATTGAATGCCTGCAGATTCCAGCTTAGTCCAATGCACGTGCACTATTATTATTATTCACATCGTTCGGTCGTGCAAGTGGAAGGCAATTATGATGATATATGACGGACTGGCTGAGATAAGAAAAGCTGGTATGAACTCGACCTCTTTTATTTTTGTAAATATGATTAGTTCATCGTTTCTGATTCAGCCTATTATGAATAAACATGTTTGCAATGACAATTAGAGATCATAGTTTCTTGTGCCATGCTTGATTAGCTATGAGTTATAATGGTTTACCTTGCATGCCAACATGCTATTAAAATGGTTATGATGTGGTATGATAGGGTGGTATCCTCCTTTGAATGATTTAAGTGACTTGACTTGGCGCATGTTCACGCATGTAGTTGAAACAAAATCAACATAGCCTTCACGATATTTATGTTCATGGTGGATTATATTCTACTCATGCTTGCATTCGGTGTTGATTAATTTTAATGCATGTTCATGACTGTTGTCGCTCTCTAGCTGGTCGCTTCCCAGTCTTTTGCTAGCCTTCACCCGTACTAAGCGGGAATACTGCTTGTGCATCCAATCCCTTAAACCCCAAAGTTATTCAACATGAGTCCACTATACCTACCTATATACGGTATCTACCTGCCGTTCCAAGTAAATTTGTATGTGCCAAACTCTAAAACTTCAAATAAATATCCTATTTTGTATGCTCGAATAGTTCATGTATCAACTAGGGCTGTCTGTATCTTCCATGTTAGGCGGGTTATTCTCAAGAGGAGTGGACTCCGCTCCTCACTCACGAGATAAATGGCTGGTCACAGGGATGCCCAGTCCCATGCTTTATGCAAACTAAATCAAAATAATTGGAAACAAAACTCCCCCTGGGACTCTTGTTAGTTGGAGGCACTCGCTGTTTCGAGCAAGCCATGGATTGATGCTTGTTGGTGGAAGGGGGAGTATAAACTTTACCATTCTGTTTGGGAACCGCCTATAATGTGTGTAGCATGGAAGATATCGCCATCTCTTGGTTGTTATGTTGACAATGAAAGTATACCGCTCAAAATATTATTCACCTCTGTTTCAAAACCGAGCTCTGGCACCTCTACAAATCCCTGCTTCCCTCTGCGAAGGGCCTATCTATTTAATTTTATGCTGAGTCATCATCATCTTATTAAAAAGCACCAATTGGAGAGCACCGCTGTCATTTGCATTCATTACTATTAGTTTACATTGAGTATGAGTTGACTGGATCTCTTTTACCATGAATTACAATGGCTAGTCAGTCCTTGGTCTTTAAAGGTGCTCTGCATTTATGTTTTGCGGTCTCAGTAAGTGCTAGCGAGATACCATCTTGTTAAATCATATTATGATTGTTTTGAGAAAGTGTTGTCATCCGAGATTTATTATTATTGCTCGCTAGTTGATTATGCTATTGATATGAGTAAACTTGAGACCTATGCGTTATTGCAAATGTGATTAGTTATAATCCTTGCTGAAAACTTGAATGATGGCTTTACATATTTACAACAACAAGAGCAAACAGAGTTTGTAAAAGTTTTTCTTTATGACTTTCAGTTTGTCAACTGAATTGCTTGAGGACAAGCAAAGGTTTAAGCTTGGGGGAGTTGATACGTCTCCAATGTATCTACTTTTCCAAACACTTTTTCCCTTGTTTTGGACTCTAACTTGCATGATTTGAATGGAACTAACCCGGACTGACGCTGTTTTCAGCAGAATTACCATGGTGTTATTTATGTGCAGGAGCAAACGTTCTCGGAATGACCTGAAACTTCACGGAGCCACTTTTAAGAAAATAAGAAAAATACCTGCAAAAGATGGAGGCCAGGGGCCCACCACCTCTCCATGAGGGTGGGGGGCGCGCCTGCCCCCCTAGGGCGCCCCCTACCTCGTGGGCCCCCTGTTGCCTCTCCGACTCCAACTCCACCTCCATATATTGAGTTTTGGGGAGAAAAAAATAAGAGAGAAGAAATCATCACATTATACGATACGGAGCCGCCGCCAAGCCCTAAAACCTCTCAGGAGGGCTGATCTCGAGTCCGTTCAGGGCTCCGAAGAGGGGAATCTGGCGCCATCGTCATCATCAACCATCCTGTGACGCCCCGAGACCGATATGCCAGGTGTCCTCCAGTTATTCGTTGTCGTTGCCATGTCATTCGCTTGCATGTTGCATTTCATCATGTCATCATGTGCATGGCATCATCATGTTTTCAAAAACTTGCATCCGTCCCGGCCTCCTCGTTCTCTCCGTTGTCCGTTCTGAGCCCAGACACACTTGCACGCGCCCGCGGCATGTCCGGAATAGTATTTTATAAGTGGCCGGAAAATGTTCTCGGAATGGGATGAAAGTTGGCGTGCGGTGTTTTTTTGTTGTTAGTAGGCCGCCTGCCAAGTTTCGTCGCATTTGGAGTTCGTTTGATAGCCCAACCGTTAAACTATAGCGGCAATAGTAGCCGGTCAAAACGTCGGACGTTTTCGGTCCCCGGAAATAGTCGCCGGGCCTCCCTCTCTTCTCTTCTCTCAGCTCGAGACCGTCTACACAGCCCATTACTCACCGCCAGGTCCTATCTAACCCCTCTCGTCAGCCCGCGACCCTCCTCGCGCGCTCCCAAAAATTGTCCCGGACCCGACCCGAGCTGTCGCCATCATTGCGTTCAGATCATCCCCAAACGTCTATAAAGCATCTCCGTTTTTATTTGGACTCACCTAAACCATTTATTCTCGACCGTCCGATTTAATCAAAGGGTCCAGATGTTACCCTCTTTTTCTATATATAGACCTAATTGCCTAATCCCTAAAATCTAGGGCATTTGTCCCTTACCCCGCCGCCGCCGCATCTTCATCGGGATCCATCCTGAGCCAACCCGTGCCTCCTTCCTCCCTCGTATTCAGCGCCACACCATCCCACCTCCTCCTCTCGATTCCCTCCTCCCGAGCCTCACCGGACTACACTCCCGCCGGCGACTAGCAGGGCGTTAAGCCCATCCGGTTGCCGCTGCTACTGTCGTTCCCCTGCCGTGGCGCCCGAGCTGCACAGGAGCACGTGCACCTCCAAGCCGCTGACCACGCCGGGCCTCCACTTCTCCTCCCGTGCACCTCCGCTTGTCCTCTCGCATCACCGACAAGCTCCGGTGAGCCACAGGCCGTCGCCATGCCCTGCCTCTCCTTGTCTCCTTTTCCCTCTCTTTCACTCACAGGTCTCTCTCTCTCTCTGTCTTGCCGCAACAGGGAACGTGCGCCGCCTCCTCCAGCTCCGTCAGTCGCGCCACCCCGCCGGAGAACGCCGCCACGCGTTCGGATCCACTCGTCTTCGCCGCCTCCCCAAGTTTCCGCCGCTGCCGCTCCAGCATCATCCCGCCTCCATGTGCTTCCTCGCGCTGGACCTCGCTCCCCTGCCGTCCGTCGCGCCATGGCCCGGTTCTGCTGCGAGCTCTGCTGCTATCGAACCCGGATGAGCACGCCGCCCCATGCCCGTAGGACCTCACAGCCGATCAGATCGGCCCTCCTCACCAGAGTCCCTCAAGCCGCCGCCAGACCCGCTGCTGCGGCCTCCTGCATCGCCGGAGTCTCTGCATCGAAGCAGATGCAGAGGAGGACGAGCGCCCTGAACCGCATCGCTATGCGTTGACCGCGCCCCGGCCCAGCTGCTCCCCTCAAGTGCCGCGCAGGCCCAGCTCCCTTCACCCGCGAGGCCCAGCTCCACGCGCCCCTGCAGGCCCAATGTGAGCACCCAGATCCAGTGCCCCTCCTGTACACAGTTGGGCCTGCCAGATTCGGCCCATAGATGTTTTTTTAGGTCTGCGATTTCACTAATTTTCCTTCACATGCATAATTACAGAATATGCCATCATTGTAATATGATCACATCTAAATAAACGTAACTCCGATTTTAATAAACTTTATATGTAAATGGGGTAGAATTTTGCCTAGTTTATCATGGTGGCCTCACTTTGCATGTTTAACAACTCTAAAATTATGTTTAGGGCAGAACAGTACCAAACCTTAATTTATGCACATGAGGATTTTCCGGACTTGTTGTTCGTTGCTTCCGGCCTCATTTAAATTTGCCTAGATAGGTAGTTTTCATTTGCTTCACCTCTTGCCATGCTAATCAACATTTAATATTGTTGGGGTACATAAACGAGAGAGAACTAAATAATTGACATGGTGTTTCGTCAATATGCAACTTGTTGCATATTGAGCTCCATTTAATTTGTAGGATTGCTTGTGCATTTTTCCATGCCATGCTTCATTAAATCGGACATGCATCATAATTGTTTGTGCATCATGCCATGATTATGTGGTGGTTGTTTACTATGTTGTTTGCTCCTTTCCGGTGTTGCTTCTTCGGGTTGGATCCGGTAACGTCGCGTTTGTGAGGAACCGTTCGACTTCGTCTGTTTGTCTTCTTCATGGACTCGTTCTTCTTCCTTGCGGGATTTCAGGCAAGATGATCATACCCTCGAAATCACTACTATCTTTGCTATGCTAGTTTGCTCGCTCTTTTGCTATCCCAATGCTACGATGCCTACCACTTGCTTGTCAGCCTCCCAAATTGCCATGTTCAGCCTCTAACCCACCATTGTCCTAGCAAACCGTTGATTGGCTATGTTACCACTTTGCTCAGCCCCTCTTATAGCGTTGTTAGTTGCAGGTGAAGATTGAAGTTTGTTCCTTGTTGGAACATGGAGATCGTTCCTTATTGGAACATGTTTACTTGTTGGGATATCACAATATATCTTATTTAATTAATGCATCTATATACTTGGTAAAGGGTGGAAGGCTCGGCCTTATGCCTGGTGTTTTGTTCTACTCTTGCCGCCCTAGTTTCCGTCATATCGGTGTTATGTTCCCGGATTTTGCATCCCTTACGCGGTTGGGCTATAATGGGAACCCCTTGACAGTTCGCCTTAAGTAAAGCTTTTCCAGCAATGCCCAACATTGGTTTTACCATTTGCCACCTAGCCTTTTCTTTTCCCTTGGGGGGTCGCGCGCCCAAGGGTCATCTTATTTTAACCCCTCCCCGGGCCAGTGCTTCTCTAAGTGTTGGTCCAACTGAGCGATGTCCGAGGCTACCAGGGGCAACTCTGGGCTGGCTTACCCGACGTCTTGCTCATCCAGTGTGCCCTGAGAAAGAGATATGTGCAGCTCCTATCGGGATTTGTCGGCACATCTGGGTGGTGTTGCTGGTTTAGTTTTACCCTGTCGAAATGTCTTGTTGTACTGGGATACCGAGTCTGATCGGAATGTCTCGGGTGGAGGTCTATTCCTTCGTTGACCGTGAGAGCTTGTCATGGGCTAAGTTGGGACACCCTGCAGGGATTTGAACTTTCGGAAGCCGTGCCCGCGGTTATGGGCAGATGGGAATTTGTTAACGTCCGATTGTAGAAAACCTGAAGTCGACCTTAATTAAAATGAATCAACCGCATGTGTAACCGTGATGGTCTCTTTCCGGCGGAGTCCGGGAAGTGAACACGGTTGTTGGAGTTATGCTTGACGTAGGTAGTCCAGGATCACTTCTTGATCATACTTTTATCGACCGTGCTTTGCCTTCTCTTCTCGCTCTCACTTGCGTATGTTAGCCACCATATATGCTAGTCGCTTGCTGCAGCTCCACCTCATACCTTTACCTTACCCGTAAGCTTAAATAGTCTTGATCGCGAGGGTGCAAGATTGCTGAGTCCCCGTGGCTCACAGATACTTCCAAAACCAGCTTGCAGGTGCCGATGAGTTCGTACAGATAACGCAACCCAGCTCAGGAGGAGCTCGTTGAAGACCTTGTTCATTTGTGTTGTTTCGTTCTAGTTGATCAGTAGTGGAGCCCAGTTGGGGTCGATCGGGGACCTTTGTCGCATTTGGGGTTCTTCTTTTATTTTGGTTCCGTAGTCGGACCATGAGTATATTTGATTGATGTAATGCTTTATTCATGCAATTGTGTGAAGTGGCGATATTAAGCCAACTATGTATCCTTTCTTACATGGGTTGTGTAAAGATTACCTCACTTGCGACATATGCCTTCAATGCGATTATGCCTCTAAGTCGTGCCTCGACACGTGGGAGATATAGTCTCATCAAGGGTGTTATACATCCTCCATCACCAATTTCATGATGCTCACCGCCGTGCGTGAGTAATTCCATCATAGGCTTGCTGGACGGTGATGGGTTGGATGGGATCTATCATGTAATCGAGTTAGTTTTGTTATGGTTTGATCCCTAGTGTCCACTATGTTCTGAGATTGATGTTGCTATGACTTTACTATGCTTAATGCTTGTCACTAGGACCCGAGTGCCATGATTTCAGATCTGAACCTATTATGTTTTCATCAATATATGAGTGTTCTTGATCCTATCTTGCAAGTCTATAGTCACCTATTATGTGTTATGATCCGTTAACCCCGAAGTGACAATAATCGGGATACTTACCGGTGATGACCGTAGTTTGAGGAGTTCATGTATTCACTATGTGTTAATGCTTTGTTTCGGTACTCTATTAAAAGGAGGCCTTAATATCCCTTAGTTTCCGTAAGGACCCCGCTGCCACGGGAGGGTAGGACAAAAGATGTCATGCAAGTTCTTTTCCATAACCATGTATGACTATATTTGGAATACATGCCTACATTATATCAATGAACTAGAGCTAGTTCTGTGTCACCCTAGGTTATGACTGTTACATGATGAACCGCATCCGGCATAATTTTCCATCACCGATCTATTGCCTATGAGCTTTCCACATATTGTTCTTCGCTTATTTACGTTCCCGTTGCTATTGCTATCATCACTACAAAATACCAAAAACATTGCTTTTACTACTGTTACCTTTTGCTACCATTACCACTACTATCATATTACTTTGCTACTAAATACTTTGCTGTAGATATTAAGTTTCTAGGTGTGGTTGAATTGACAACTCAGCTGCTAATACTTGAGAATATTCTTTGGCTCCCCTTGTGTCGAATCAAAAAATTTGGGTTGAATACTCTACCCTCAAAAACTATTGCGATCCCCTATACATGTGGGTTATCAATGGAGGAGGTGATCGACCACGCCGAACCGGTCAAGATTGAGTACAGTCGGTTGTGCCTGCTCGCTGCTGAGGAACCTGGCAATGTCGACGATGCACTCGCTGAAGGGTGCTGGAGAAAGGGCATGGAAGAGGAGATGGGCGCTATCCGCGACAACGACACTTGGGAGCTGACTGAGCTGCCCGCTGGACACCGGGACATCGGACTAAAATGGGTGTTCAAGATCGAGAAAGATCCTCAAGGTAATGTGATCAAGCACAAAGCTCGTTTGGTTGCTAAGGGATATGCACAGAGAGAGGGCATCGATTTTGAGGAGGTGTTCGTGCCGGTGGCGTGGATGGAGACTGTGCGGGTGCTCGTCGCGCTCGCCACGCACCGCGGCTGGTCTGTTCACCACATGGACGTGAAGTCAGCCTTCCTCAATGGAGATTTGGCCGAGGAAGTGTACGTGCGGCAGCCGGAGGGCTTCGTCGACGCCAACAATGTGCAAGCTGTTCTGAAGTTTCGCAAGGCGCTGTATGGGCTGTGGCAGGCGCCGAGGGCCTGGAACATCAAGCTGGACAGTGCGCTCGCGGCTCTCGGCTTCGAGCGGAGCCAGCTTGAGCATGCTGTGTACAAGCGCGGGAGTGCGACACCCTCCTGCTTGTGGGGGTGTATGTGGATGATCTTATCATCACGAGCGCTAATGCCGGCGAGATCGCAGAGTTCAAGGCGGAGATGCAGCGCACTTTCAGCATGAGTGACCTCAGCCCCCTGAGTTATTACCTCGGGATCAAGGTCGAGTAGAAGGGCGACACCATCACACTTTGCCAGAGCAGCTATGCCCGCAAGATTCTCGAGCAGACAGGGATGACAGGCTGCAAGCTGTGCTCGACGCCGATGGAAAATCGCTTGCGGCTGTCGAAGAGCGACGGGAGTCTGGCTGTGGATGCGACCTACTACAGGAGTGTGGTAGGCAGTTTGCATTACCTAGCAAACACTTGAGCTGACATTGCCTACGCGGTTGGGATTGTCAGCCGCTACATGGAGGCGCCGACAACACAGCATATGGCCGTAGTGAGGCATCTTCTGCGCTACATCAGCGGCACAATTCATCATGGATGCAAGTACCAGCGAGGTAGAGGGGCTGAGCCGGACCTTGTGGGGTATAGTGACAACGATCATGGCGGTGACCTTGACGACCGCAAGAGCACAAGCGGGTCAGTGTTCTTCCTTGGATGAAATTTGATCACCTGGGCGTCACAGAAACAGAAGATCATCGCCATGTCCTCCTATGAGGTGGAGTACGTGGCGGCGGCTGTAGCATCTATGCAAGCAGTGTGGCCGAGTAGGCTGATCGCTGTTATTCAAGGCACTAAAGTGAAGAGTGTCAAGCTGCTGGTGGACAACAAGTCGGCGATCACTTTGAGAAAGAATCCGGTGCATCACGATCGCAACAAGCACATTGACTTGAGGTAGCATTTCATCCGTGACTGTGTTGAGACTGGCAAGATTGACATCGAGTATGTGGGCACTGAAGATCAGCTTGCGGATGTGCTCACCAAGTCCCTGGGCAGAGTTCAGGTCATGGAGCTGAAGAAGAGGATTGGCGTCGAGGAGGTGCAACTCAGATGACACAAGTAAGGGGGTGATTTGTTAGGTTTTTACTTGAGTCATTTAAGTCCAGGGTTTAGCCTAGTTTTTCTTTCTGTTATTTCATGTATGTGACAGCCCTGCGTGGTGTCACAACTTGGACGTTGTTTTTCCTTTGCGTAGAGGTGTAAGGCCGAGTCGTGCGGTGAGCACGACGGGCTGGTAGTGACGTGCACACTCTCGATCCGTTAGACGTGGGATGGCACGTTTGTAGCGATGGAAGCGAGCAGTGCGGGCACGATCGTTACGCAAGGAATAAGAAGAGAAAAATAGAAAAGGCCGCAAGTTAGTTGGCGGCGTAAAAACCACTTCGTGCTTCTCTGAACTCTAGCTGAACCTTATTGGCAGATCAAATAGAGAGAGAGAGAGAGTTGCCCAATGGCAACGACAACAACATTGGGTTCCTGAGGAGGAGTTCCGAGCTGGCGCCGCCATCATTGTCATCAGCGCGGACGACGCGACAAAGGAGCCACCGGTCGAAGGCGTCCTAGGAGCTGGCGTGGACATGGATGGGGAGGCTGTGGCGGGCGCCGTCGGGGAAGCCCGTGAAGACGCACTTGAGTGAAGTGGTGAGCCACGGGAGCACCGGAGGGAGGAGCCGCCAATGCTGCTGGGCCGCGAGGCGCCACCACCAGCAGACGAAGCGGAAGCGGGCGCAGTCGAACATGGACGGCACGCGGCCAAGGATGGCGCCACAGATCTCCGACGGGAGGTCCGACCAGCCACACGACGCAGCGGGGGTGCGCGTCCATTTGCTCGGCCTCGTGTCCTCCATTGCGCACTGTTAACACGACAACCCGAGTAAATAGCATAAACTACTAGTTTACAGACTAGGGTTCCAAAAACTACCACTTTTTAATTTTTCTCAGAAAGCTACCAAACGAGCGGTCTGCTATTTCAAAAAACCCAAAACACCCATGACTAGCAATTTAACCGTTTCCCCGACGGATTGGGCCCACCTGTCAGCCCACGTGGCCGCACGCGCTCACGGCGCCGCCGTTGACGGCCGTTAGCTAGTGCGGTCCGGTCAGAACCAAAGCCGCCGGTCGATCGCACTCGCTCTCCCTCTCACTCCCACTCCCCCCACAGTGACCTAGGTTGGCGATGGCGGCATCGCAGCGAAATGCCTTCAGCGGCGAGATTTTGAGCCAAGGCATCACTGGCGAGGAGGGCGGTGGACATTCAGCGGTTCAGGCATGGCTAGGCAGCTCGAGCTTCCCAGCGCAGCGGTCGCCACGACCATCACCGCCGGAGGCTTAGGTGGATCGAGAGAGCTCAGATCCGGAAGTCTGTGCTGCTAGGGCAGTGTCCAAGTGCATCCACATGAATCTAGATGGCGACCACAGGTGGGCGTCCACGTTTGGTGGAGTGAGGTAAGAAATTTCAGTACCAGTTATAGTTTTAGTTGAGATTTTAAAATTAGGGTTAGAAGATGATAGTTTTGGTTAGGAAAAAAGTACTGTATTTAGGGTTAGAAGATAGTGCAGTATTGGGAATGAGCAGTGTAATTGTTTGTTGGCATGCTTCTACATTTTAGTAACGTTCAATGCATTTGGTCATTGTTTTAAGCTTCAGTTACTTGAAAAATAAATGTTTGTCAATTAAATCTCCTACAGCTTAGATGAAGAGATTTGGGACATGAGGCTGCATTTCCAAGAAACAGATGATATGGAGAGAAAGTATTCAATTTCTTCAGATATCAGTTATCTGACCATATTAGCATTGGCCGAGTTGGAGGGGTTTGGAATGGAGGCTTTTCTGACTTATGTAAAGGAAGGGGCAAAGGTCTTGGAGGGGGTGGAGGTCCTGGATAGTGAGGAGGCATTAGAGGGAAATGCTTGACTTATTTGTTGATAAGAAGATCCTGAACATCACTGTCCGAAAGCCTACTGATCCAAGCCCAGCAGATGTTAATATGGATCACAGCTTGCTTGAGGAACAGACTCCCATTAGTAATGTTGGTGAGCAAGTTGTTTATAGTGTTTCCCAACAAGGTGTCCTGTATCCACTCCAGAATGCAACTTTGGAACCATAAATCCATGAGGAGCCCTATCTTAACACACATCATAGTTGTAATTTCAACAAGGGGAAAATGTTGTGGAAGAAGAAGAAGATGTAGAAGTAGAACATGAGGAAGATGAAGATGAAGATGAGATGGACAAATCTTCTTCAGATTTTGAGTTTTTTAGGGGTGATTACAAAGGGCAGACAATATCATACAAGACTTGGTGTAGGGGTGAAGATGAGTCTGGCACAGGGACAAGCCATAAGCCTAGGGGATAGGAAGATACTACAGATCACTATTGTGGAGCAAACTCAGAACCATCAGAGTTTTGGGAGGAAGACCAAATCCTTTCTGAACATGAAGAACCCTCAGTTGTACCAGAGAAAGGAGCAAAGAAGCTTAAGCCTGTCAGAAAACCAGGCCCAACTAGCAAGTCACACGATGAGCCTGAACACATCAAGTTTAAAGAGTTTGTGCCTGAACCTGTTGAATACTGCTTTCCATGTGATTTTGGCATTAGTGATGAAGAAGAAGTTTCAAGGTTGCCTTCTGGTAGGAAGAGAAGGTTGAAGAAGAGGAAGGAGAGGAGATGGTATGATCCATCAATCCCTGATGCACATGAGCAGTTTGCATTGCATTTGTGCTTCCTAAATATTGTGGAGTTCAGAGAAGCAGTAAGAAATTTCCATGTCAGGACACTTAGGAATTTTGAGTATCACAGGAATGAACCAACTAGGGTTATTGCTTGGTGCTCTGATAGAAAGCAATGTTGTTAGTTTTACATAGTGGCCTCTAGAATAGCTAATGAGTCAACTTTCAGCATCAAGAAGATGAATTTGGATCACACTTGTGGAGCAAGTGGAGAGAGCACCAAGGTTACAGTCAATTGGGTTGTCAAGGTTTGTGAGGATACCATTAGATCAAACCCTGGAGCTGGTGTTGAGACAATTCTATCGTACACAAAGAAAACATTTGGTGTTCATGTGCCTAAAAGCTTGGCATATAGGGCAACAAAACAAGCACTTGAAGTTGTGCAAGGAGATCACAAACTCCAATATCACAGACTAAGGAACTATCTACAGCGTGTGCTAGATACTAATCCAAGAAGTAGATGCATAGTGACAACAAAAGAGGACCTAGAAAATCCAGCTCCTACCCTCAGGTTTCACTACATGTTCTACTGCCTTTTGCATGAAAAGAGGGATTTCTAAATGGATGCAGGCCATTCATAGGTACATGATCCTTACACATATATCTAAGATGGTTGCATTCATGTTATTTACAACTAATGTGATCATATTTTTAGGTTTAGATGGTTGCTTCATCAAGCTCAGCACTGGACAACAGATATTGGCAGCTACTGGCAGGGATGGGAACAACAACATCTTCCCCATTGCATTTGGTGTTGTTGACAAGGAGAGACATACAGCTGGACATGGTTTCTCACACAGCTGAGAACTGTTATTGGAAGTGGGAACAAGTTTGGCAAGTACACAATTATGTCTGACATGCAAAAGGTATGTGCTCCACTTAGCCATCATTCTAAGCCATCATAATTAACAGGGATTGTTGAATGCAATCAATGATGTATTTCCTGACTCCCCACAAAGGTTCTGTCTTAGACATATATATGCCAACTTCCAATCTGCTGGTTTTAGAGGGGAGGAACTCAAGAAACACTTAGATCAGGCTACCTATTCCTTCACTAAGAATGGTCATGAAAAAGGGATGGAAAATTTGAAGAAAGAAAGTTTTGAAGCTTGGCAGTGGTTGTCACAGATACTAGACCATACATGGGCAAGATATAAAATGGATACTGTTTGCAAAACTGACCTGGTTGTTAACAACCTCAGTGAAGTTTTCAACATGATGATATTGGATGTTAGGAACAAGCCAATCAGGACTATGCTGGAGGGCATAAGAACAAAGTTGATGATCAAATTTCAGAAAATCAGAGAGAAAACAGAGTCATGCAGATGGGAGATCACACCAACCTACTCAGAAATTTTACAAGAAGGCAAGAAGTGGGCTAAGTATTGTGATGCATACATGGCAGGTCCAGGCATCTAGCAAATGACTAGTAGCTCTAAGAGCACATATTGTGTTAACTTGAACAACCATACCTGTGACTATAGGAGGTGGGACATGACAGTTGTGTCTTTTCAGTCATTCCATTGCTGCAATGCAGGAAGTGAAGCTACATCCTGAAGACTTTGTCAATGCTTTCTTCAAAAGACCATGTACTATGAAACATACACGCATATAATTTTCCCAGTTCCAGGTCCTGGCCACTGGCCTCATACACCTAGAGATGACATATCTCCACCAATGTTCAAAGAAAAGAAGGGCAAAAAGCAAACTGCCAGGAGGAAAGGTGTATTTGAGGTGCCAGCAAAAAAGGACACCTCAAGAATTGGTACTGTCACATGTAGCAATTGCAAGAAGAAGGGCCATAGGTTCAAAAATTGTGGTGACCCTTTGAAGCCTAAGTTTCAGATGAGGATGAACAAGCATCAGGTCATTTGAGGCCATGTTTCATTTCAGATCATTGTCTCATTTCATTGTTAAATTTCTTACAATGTTTCTTAATTGTGTAGGAAAATAGAGCAAATTACTCTCAAGCTGCTTCTTCTATAGCTACAAATGCTCAGAGGCCTCCAAGAGTACCTGCTGCTACTGCACCTGAACCAAGACCAGCTACAGCAAGAGCTACAACTTCTGCACCTTCACTAGCTCAAGTTGCTACTTCTAGGGAAAAAAGGGCTGCTTCAACTATTCTAGTAGCAAAAGCACAAGAACCACCAGCTAAGAGGAGCAGGACTAACACTTCTTCTGCTGCTAACACTTCTTCTCCTGCTAAGAACACCAGATCATCTACTACTTCTCCAGCAAAGAACACTAGATCTTCAAGTGCCCAAAGAAGAACTTTCATTGCACCAAGGCAATCAACTTCAACTGTTGTCCAGGAGGGGTCAAAGAGGATCAGTTAGCCAAGTGGGAGGCTGAAAGACTACTTTTATGCAAGTGGTAACTAGCATGTCTTGGTCTGAACTTGAGTTCATTTGGAATGGTTCTGTTTGTGTCAGTAAACAAATATGGATGGATTTGGGTCTACTATGGTTTGTAATGACTATACTTTATTTTGTTTCAGAGATATTCAGTCGGTTGAACTACCATGGTTTGTAATAACTACTATTCAGTTAGTTCACTCAGACAGTCATTCCTGTGTTGATTCAGTCAGTGAATTCAGTCAGTGTATCTTCTGTCAGTTAATCCAGTCAGTACATTTCAGATCCAATGCATACTTTCATTGAGAGTAGCATAAATACATAGATACATTAGTTCAGAGTAGCATCAAACACCAGTTATTACATAGAGTAGATCTTACATAGAACACCAAGATAGAAACATAGATAGATAGGTATATAGATGGATGGATGAGATGAGATTGATAGATTAGTCATAGCGCACGAAGAAACAGACCCACTTGGCCCTATTAGCTGGGTGGGGAGCCATGACTGCCCTCATCCTTGCCCAGCTCATGATCTCCATGAATGTCCTTCCCCTGCCACCAGTGAAAACCAGCTCCAGTTCTTCATCATTGCATTTCTCCAGTACCTTGTCGAAGAGTCGGCGGTTGAACTCCTGTTGCTGCTCATCCTGGGCCGCCTCTAGTGCCCTCTGCCCGCGCCTCCTCCTCCTCCTCTGTGCTGCTACTGCTGCCCTAACCTCCACAGCCCCCCTCCTCCTCTGTGACATCTCCCATGTCAGGATCCATCTCTAGGGTTTCTTTTGGGTGGCGGCTAGGCATCTGGTGGAGTCACTGCGAAAGGGTGGGGTTGGGGAGGGGTTTATATTAACAGATGGATGGTGAGGGAGTCCTGGATTAGGGGGTGTCCGGATAGCCGGACTATACCTTCGGCCGGACTCCTAGACTATGAAGATACAAGATTGAAGACTTTGTCCCGTGTCCGGAAGGGACTTTCCTTGGCGTGGAAGGCAAGCTTGGCGATACGGATATGTATATCTCCTACCATTGTAACCGACTCTGTGTAACCCTAGTGAAATGCCCTCGATGCGGCTATATCTCCTACGTGTCGAAGCATGACTTAGAGGCATAACCGCATTGAAAGCAATGTCGCAAGTGAGGTAATCTTCACACAACCCATGTAATACATAAGGAAAAGAGATACATAGTTGGCTTACAATCGCCACTTCACACAAATACATGAATAAAGCATTACATCATCCAGACACAATCAAGGTCCGACTACGGAACCAAAATAAAAGAAGAACCCCAAATGCAACAAAGGTCCCCGATCGACCCCAACTGGGCTCCACCACTGATCAACTAGAATGAAACAACACAAAGGACAAGATCTACATCGAGCTCCTCCTTAGCTTGGTTGCGTCATCTGCACGGACTCATCGGCACCTGCAAGCTGGTTTTGGAAGTATCTGTGAGCCACAGGGACTCAGCAATCTCGCACCCTCGCGATCAAGACTATTTAAGCTTATGGGTAAGGTAAAGGTATGAGGTGGAGCTGCAGCAAGCGACTAGCATATATGGTGGCTAACATACGCAAATGAGAGCAAGAAGAGAAGGCAAAGCACGGTTGATAAAAGTATGATCAAGAAGTGATCCTATAGCAACCTACGTCAAGCATAACTCCAACAACCGTGTTCACTTCCCAGACTCCGCCGGAAAGAGACCGTCACGGTTACACACACAGTTGATTCATTTTAATTAAGGTCAACTTCAGGTTTTCTACAACCGGACGTTAACAAATTCCCATATGCCCATAACCGCAGGCACGGCTTTCGAAAGTTCAAATCCCTGCAGGGGTGTCCCAACATAGCCCATTACAAGCTCTCATGGTCAACGAAGGAATAGACCTCCACCCGAGACGTTCCGACCAGACTCGGTATCCCGGTACAACAAGACATTTCGACAGGGTAAAACTAAACCAGCAACACCGCCCGAATGTGCCGACAAATCCCGATAGGAGCTGCACATATCTCGTTCTCAGGGCACACTCAGATGAGCTCTCCATACAACTAAAACCAAACCTCGAGTTTCCCCGAGGGGGCGCTGCACAGGACTCTAGTTTGGACCAACACTCAGAGGAGCACTAGCCCGGGGGGGGGGGGGGTAAAATAAAGATGACCCTCAGGAGCGCGACTCCCAAGGGAAAAGAAAAGGCTATGTGGCAAATGGTAAAACCAATGTTGGGCATTGCTGGAAGAGCTTTACTTAAGGTGAACCGTCAAGGGGTTCCCATAATAGCCCAACCGCGTAGGGAACGCAAAATCCGGGAACATAACACCGATATGACGGAAACTAGGGCGGCAAGAGTGGAACAAAACACCAGGCATAAGGCCGAGCCTTCCACCCTTTACCAAGTATATAGATGCATTAATTAAATAAGATATATTGTGATATCCCAACAAGTAAACATGTTCCAACAAGGAACAACATCTCCATATTCCAACAAGGAACAAACTTCAATCTTCACCTGCAACTAACAATGCTATAAGAGGGGCTGAGCAAAGCGGTAACATACCCAATCAACGGTTTGCTAGGACAAGGTGGGTTAGAGGCTTGGTGCAACAATATAGGAGGCATGATAAGCAAGTGGTAGGTAACGTAGCATAGGCAAGCAAAAGAGCGAGCATCTAGCAAGCAAAGATCGAAGTGATTTCGAGGGTATGATCATCTTGCCTAAAATCCCGCAAGGAAGAAGAACGAGTCCATGAAGAAGATAAACAGATGTAGTCGAACGGTTCCTCACACACACGACGTTATCGGAACCAACCCGAAGAAGCCACACCGGAAAAGAGCAAACAACATAGTAAACAACCACCACATAAGCATGGCACGATGCGCAATCAAGTATGGTGCATGTCCGGTTTAATGAAGCATGACATGGCAAAGTGCACAAGCAATCCTACAAATTAAATGGAGCTCAATATGCAACGAGTTGCATATTGACGAAACACCATGATAAGTTATTTAGTTTGATCCCGTTTATGTACCCAACAATATTAAATGTTGTTAGCATGGCAAGAGGTGAAATATGATGAAACTATCTAATCTAGGCAAGTTTAAATGAGGCCGGAAACAACGATCAACAATTCCGGAAACTCCTCATGTGCATATATTAGGTTAGGTCCTGTTCTGCCCTAAACCATATTTTAGAGTTGTTACGCATGCAAAACAATGTCACCATGATAAACTAGGCAAAATTCTACCCCATTTACATATAAAGTTTGTTAAAAACGGAGCTACGGTTATTTAGTTATGAATTAAACCATTTTAACAAGTTATTAGAGCAAATTTAAACAAACAACATTTTAAGCATTTTAACATGGCAAGAAAGTGGCATATTATTAATCTACACATAATTTTAAGCAAGTTTCATATATAGATCTTTTTAATCTGATGCACAGTTTGTGAGTTATTAAATGCATGAAGATGAAGGTCTTTTCTGCAATTCTGCCTTAACTGGATAAAAGAGAAAATCACAGCCGCAGGAAAAAAACAATACTGGGCCGAGTCTTGTTGGCCCAACCGGAACAGGGGAGAGGCTGGGCGTGTCCGCACCCATGGGCCTTGGCCCGGCCGGTGCTCGATTGGTCGTGCCCCTGCCGATCCCACTGGATCGAGGCAGGGACGAGCGCGGTCAACGGAGGCGGCCGCGTCGTCTACCTCCTTCCAAAGAAACAGAGGCGAGGTAGAGGGGCATGGCGTGGTGACTTCAGGCGAGGGGATGGCGGGATCTGGCGGGTCTGGGTGCGGGGATGGATATCTCCGGCAAGGTAGGCAGGATCTGACAGAGGGATGAAGCGCGACGCAGAGGAGACCAGGAAGACGGGGACGAGCGCGTTCCTGTGCTTGGACTGGTCGAAGATGAGCCCTGAAGGGCGACGTCCATGCGTCGGGGCGGCGTGCTTGGAGCTCGGTTACCTACAAGGACGGCCATGGCGGGTATTAGAGAGAGGGGGGGAGGAGATGACGCCAGGGAGAAGGGAAAAAGGACAGGGGCCCGAGGGGCTGAGCTGGCGACGGCTCCACTGCTGCTGCTGGATGACGAGGAGGAGGCAGGAGCAGGGGCCTCGGTTGCTACTGCTGCGGTGGCGCTCGACGGGGTCTGGTGGCTGCGCTGGTTTGGGGAAGAAGGAGCTCGGGCAGTGGTTGGCTGTGGTTTGGATCGAGGAAAACTCGGGCAAGGAGATTTGGCCAGGTGGTGTGCGGTGGAAAACTGAACGAGGAAGGAGGTGGGTGGATGTGGTTGGCTGGATGTGTACTCCGCGGAGGATTTGGGGAGGGGGTGGCGGCGGATGAGGTGTATGGATGGGACATGAGGCCTAGAAACTAGGGTTTGTCTAGTTTATAAAGCAAGTGGATCTAAAAGCAGACTAATGAAAGCCCTCCGATCTAAAATGGACGGCTGAGAAAATATAGGTTAGGAAGTCCAAAAAAATAAAACGAAGACGTTTTGTAGACGTTTGGGGATGATCCGGACACGACGGTGACGACTGCTCGGGTCGGGTCCGGGACAACTTTCGGACGCGCGCGCGAGCAGGGCCGCGGGCTGACGAGAGAGGTTAGGTTGGGTCTGGCGGATTGTGAAGAGCGGGTTGGTCTGAGAGAAGAGGGGAGAGATGCAGCTCGGCACGGTTTCCAGAGACCGAAAATGTCCGACGCTAGACCGCCTATACTGCCGCTATAGTTTAACGGTTGGGCTATCAAACGGACTCCGAATGCGATGAAACTTGGCAGGCGGCCTACCTACAACATAACAACACCACCTGCCAACTTTCAGCCCATTCCGAGAACATTTTTCAGCCACTTATAAAATAATATTTCGGACGTGCCGCGGGCGCGTGCAAGTGTCTCTGGGCTCAGAACGGACAACGGACGGAACTGGGGGAACCCGGACGGGTGCAAGGTTTTGAAAACATGATGATGCAATGCACATGATGACATGATGAAATGCAACATGCAAGCAAAAGACATGACAACGTCAGCGAATAACTAAAGGACACCTGGCACATCGGTCTCGGGGCGTTACAACACTCCACCACTACGAGAGGATCTTGTCCCGAGATCTAGAATGGCACTAGAGAGAAAACGGAAGAGGCGGAGGAGAGGTAAAACTAAGTTGCTTCTTTGAAAACGAGTGAAATCAAAGAACCTTGAAAAAGGTTAAGCCATTTAGAGAAAAGAATACAACGGAGATGAACGAAGTTGGAAACACTCCGTTAGAAAAAGGGAAACACGGAAGAACAAATTCGAACAGCACTCCGGTTGAAAAGAAAAGGAATCGAATAATAACTTGATAAGATGAGAAGATACTTGATGAAATCACAAAACACTGCCTCCGTAACTATTGAATGAAAGGAATAAGGGGGTAAGAAAGATCTCGGAGAGCACTCCGGTTTAAAAGAGATGAAAAAAACTGGATAACATGAAAGAACTTGAGAAAAGGAACACAATACTCTGGTTAAAAGGATAAGCACGATCAAAACATGGTCCTAACAATCCGAGAAGATGGGTTGAGGAGAGCAACATCACAATGCCTCCGGAACAAAAGTAAGAATGGAATGAACGAAGGGAAAAACGAGAGCATGCTTACAACACATGCTAGAACGGAATTGTTGGAAAACCAACAACGAAAAGAATACACTTGATATGGTCTTATGGAATACATCTCAAATTATGAGGTGACAGCCTGCCACTCACGGGAAAAGAATTGTATTGATAACAACAAGGAGATGAGAAACTATATCACACCGGAAAGGATAAATGAGAAAAAATGGATCATTTATGAGCACCATAAATAGCAACAATCCTTAGGGAAGGCTTTGGTGAAATATAACCCAAGATAACTCCAAAGAAGAGATTGATGGATTTAAAATACCTCATTCTTAATAACATGTGAATCATGAACTCAAATTATCAAGAATGACATAATACCACCTCCAATGATACAGAAGAGAGAATTGCACTCCGGATAGCAAGAAGAAGAAAAACTAGAACTTCTTAGAAGAGAATCTCGATGAAAAATTTGGAGAAGGAATTAAATCCTTGATGAACCATCATGTAGAGCCTCCATGAAGAACTCCGGTAAACAAAAGGAATGAAAAGAAAGAGAAATTGAAAACACAAGGTGAATCCTTGCAATGATTTAGATGGATCTCCATGATAATATAATTGAAAGAGCTTGGAACTCCGAGAAAAGAAAAGATAAAGCATCTCGAACTGAGAATGTGATATGATGAACCACTCCGGAATAAGGAATTAATCACTTGGATGAAACAAGAATAAGAATTATGTTATGCGTATCCTTCGCCAATTAAATTGATGACAATCAACGGATTTGGCACACTACTTATCCTCGTAGAAAGATTAAGATAGATATAGCGCAAACTTGAGAAGGTCTTCAACGAACCACCGGAAGGATTGAAAACGACAAATAATTGATATGAAAACGAATGACGAGAGCTCTTGAAGGAACCACCGTAAGAATAGAAAACGATTGAAGAAAAGATAAAGAAAACACCGGAAAGAATTATGAAATGAATGAGAAAACTTGAGAGAAATTAGATGCAAGAGAACAAAGAGATCACGAGCTGATTAGAGAAAACTTGAATGATGCACCGGTAAGATTTAGAGAAAGAGAGCTGAAAGATGAGAATGAATAAATTATTAGATGATGCACTCCGGATGAACAAACTAAAAAGAATCTTGAATTGCTCCGATAGGTGAAAAGAATTCTCACAATCAAACAATTATGAGAGGATGGCAACAAGCTAGAATCACGAATCTTGAAGAGAAAGGAGCAAGGTTAAAGAGAAACTCTTCTTCGGTCTTCAAATGTTAAGAATGATGACAAGAAACACCACCATGAATTGTTGAGGCACTCCGAATGAAAATTATAAAGGTTGAACCAACGATGAAAATAGTGTGAAAGATCTTGGAGAAGGACATTTGACTGATGATAAATCATTCTTACGTCAAACTTCAAAAGAATTTGAGGATAGCTCCGGGAAAGATAGAAGAGTCAGGTAAGATCCTGGGAAAAGACCTATGGGTTAGGGCCCACTCAAAAGATACACCGTTGAAAAGATTTAAAAGAGAGATTGCATCGGTTGAATTAAATGACTTGAATGAGAGAACAACTTCGAGAGATTTTGAACGAATGCAGAGTGGAAAACACGAATCTTCGAGATATCTTTAGCACTCCTGAACAAATGAATAACGAAAAGTTAATGATTGAGAGGTGCACCAGCCAGAGAAGACATTAGAAACAAGGAAAGGATATGATCAACACCAAAAGTTTGAATTGAAACCACCGGGGAAGAAAACGAGTGACAAACTTGAAACTCCGTAAGCATCTTCATGACAATCACCGGATACGAACATGAAGGAAAAGAATGGAGAGAGTTCCATCGATAAAATGAAACTTGATTAAGAAATCTGAGTCCTTGACTAAACAAGGGTGGGAGGGCGGGACAACAAAGACAACTTGGGATGGATGAAACGAACACCGTTGAGAGAGCTTGAGTTGATCTTGCGGATGTTGAAATGATCGGATCCACTTGAAGAGAAACACGCCGGTTGAAAGGAGTGATATGACACACTCGATTATCAAGAAGGATTAGTATCCACATAGGAATATGAGAACACCATTTAGGAAAGGTATGGAATCAACACTTGAGATTGAAGCAACTCGAATATCACAACTCAAAACAAAACAAAGGATTGGCTTGCAGAATAAACCGGAACAAACATATGATAGAGATTTCGTCCGAAGTTTTCGTGGTGGGGCCTACACGGGCTTGATCGTACAGCACCATCATGTACAAGGCAGTGCACATGACATACGAAGTGTCCCCGAGTCGGCATAGCCAAGGACTCTTTAAGACACAACGAGACCACTGTAATGAATAGGCGGACCACTAGACGTCGAACCCCAATTTCATATCATACATCCGTCGGAAAGATATCCTAAGAGCTACTTGAATTCCCACCTATGAAACTCCCGAAATTTTCCGGTTATGCAATCAGGTGTTGGGGATACAGGGGAAGCATAATATCTCACCCAAAACTAGCAAATCCTACATCCAGCTGTATCCATCCTGAAGGAAATATGCCCTAGAGGCAATAATAAAGTTATTATTTATTTCCTTATATCATGATAAATGTTTATTATTCATGCTAGAATTGTATTAAACGGAAACATAATACATGTGTGAATACATAGACCAACAGAGTGTCACTAGTATGCCTCTACTTGACTAGCTTGTTAATCAAAGATGGTTATGTTTCCTAACCATGAACAAGGAGTTGTTATTTGATTAACGAGGTCACATCATTAGTTGAATGATCTGATTGACATGACCCATTCCATTAGCTTAGCACCCGATCGTTTAGTATGTTGCTATTGCTTTTCTTCATGACTTATACATGTTCCTATAACTATGAGATTATGCAACTCCCGTTTACCAGAGGAACACTTTGGGTACTACCAAACGTCACAACATAACTGGGTGATTATAAAGGAGTACTACAGGTGTCTCCAATGGTAGATGTTGGGTTGGCGTATTTCGAGATTAGGGTTTGTCACTCCGATTGTCGGAGAGGTATCTCTGGGCCCTCTCGGTAATACACATCACATAAGCCTTGCAAGCATAATAACTAAGATGTTAGTTATGAGATGATGTATTACGGAACGAGTAAAGAGACTTGCCAGTAACGAGATTGAACTAGGTATTGGATACCGACGATCGAATCTCGGGCAAGTAACATACCGATGACAAAGGGAACAACGTATGTTGTTATGCGGTCTGACCGATAAAGATCTTCGTAGAATATGTAGGAGCCAATATGGGCATCCAGGTCCCGCTATTGGTTATTGACAGGAGACGTGTCTCGGTCATGTCTACATTGTTCTCGAACCGTAGGGTCCGCACGCTTAACATTACGATGACAGTTATTATGAGTTTATTCATTTTGATGTACCGAAGGTTGTTCGGAGTCCCGGATGAGATCACGGACATGACGAGGAGTCTCGAAATGGTCGAGACGTAAAGATTGATATATTGGAAGCCTATGTTTGGACATCGGAAGTGTTCCGGGTGAAATCGGGATTTTACCGGATTACCGGGAGGGTTACCGGAACCCCCCGGGAGCCAAATGGGCCAACATGGGCCTTAGTGGAAAGGTGAGAGGGCAGCCCACGTAGGCTGCGCCTCCCCCCTCTCCCTAGTCCTATTAGGACTAGGAGAGGGGCCGGCCACCTCTCTTTCTCTCCCCTTTAAGGATTCCTAGTTGGACTAGGATTGGAGGGGGGAGTCCTACTCCCGGTAGGAGTAGGACTCCTCCTGCGCCTACACCTCTTTGGCCGGCCAGTCCCCCTCCCTCCAACCTTTATATACGGAGGCAGGGGGCACCCCAAGACACACAAGTTGATCCTTGAGATCATTCCTTAGCCGTGTGCGGTGCCCCCTGCCACCAAATTCCACCTCGATCATACCGTTATAGTGCTTAGGCGAAGCCCTGCGTCGGTAGTACATCAAGATCGTCACCACGCCGTCGTGCTGATGGAACTCTTCCTCGACGCTTTGCTGGATCGGAGCCCGAGGAACGTCATCGAGCTGAACGTGTGCTAAGAACTCGGAGGTGCCAGAGTAACGGTGCTTGGATCGGTCGGATCGGGAAGAAGACGTACGACTACTTCCTCTACGTTTTGTGATCGCTTCCGCAGTCGGTCTGCGTTGGTACGTAGACAACACTCTCCCCTCTCGTTGCTGTGCATCACCATGATCTTGCGTGTGCGTAGGAAATTTTTTGAAATTACTGCGTTCCCCAATAGTGGCATCCGAGCCTAGGTTTTATGGTTTGATGTTATATGCACGAGTAGAACACAAGTGAGTTGTGGGCGATACAAGTCATACTGCCTACCAGCATGTCATACTTTGGTTCGGCGGTATTGTTGGTTGAGACGATCCGGACCAACCTTACGCGTACTCTTACGCGAGACCGGTTCCCTCAACGTGCTTTGCACATAGATGGCTTGCGGAAGACTGTCTCTCCAACTTTAGTTGAACCAAGTGTGACTACGCCCGGTCCTTGAGAAGGTTAAAACGGAGTCTATTTGACGAACTATCGTTGTGGTTTTGATGCGTAGGTGAGATGAGTTCTTACTTAAGCCCGTAGCAGCCACGTAAAACTTGCAACAACAAAGTAGAGGACGTCTAACTTGTTTTTGCAGGGCATGTTGTGATGTGATATGGTCAAGGCATGATGCTGATTTTATTGTATGAGATGATCATGTTTTGTAACCGAGTTATCGGCAACTGGCAGGAGCCATATGGTTGTCGCTTTATTGTATGCAATGCAATCGCGATGTAATGCTTTACTTTATTACTAAGCGGTAGTGATAGTCGTGGAAGCATAAGATTGGCGAGACGACAACGATGCTACGATGGAGATCAAGGTGTCGCGCCGGTGACGATGGTGATCATGACGGTGCTTCGGAGATGGAGATCACAAGCACAAGAAGATGATGGCCATATCATATCACTTATATTGGTTGCATGTGATGTTTATCCTTTTATGCATCTTATCTTGCTTTGATTGACGGTAGCATTATAAGATGATCTCTCACTAAATTATCAAGAAGTGTTCTCCCTGAGTATGCACCGTTGCAAAAGTTCTTCGTGCTGAGACACCACGTGATGATCGGGTGTGATAGGCTCTATGTTCAAATACAACGGGTGCAAAACAGTTGCACACGCGGAATACTCAGGTTATACTTGACGAGCCAAGCATATACAGATATGGCCTCGGAACACGGAGACCGAAAGGTCGAGCGTAAATCATATAGTAGATATGATCAACATAACGATGTTCACCATTGAAAACTACTCCATCTCACGTGATGATCGGTTATGGTTTAGTTGATTTGGATCACGTGATCACTTAGAGGATTAGAGGGATGTCTATCTAAGTGGGAGTTCTTAAGTAATATGATTAAATTGAACTTAAATTTATCATGAACTTAGTCCTGGTAGTATTTTGCAAATCATGTTGTAGATCAATGGCTCGCGTTGTTGCTTCCCTGTGTTTATTTTGATATGTTCCTAGAGAAAATTGTGTTGAAAGATGTTAGTAGCAATGATGCGGATTGGATCCGTGATCTGAGGTTTATCCTCATTGCTGCACAGAAGAATTATGTCCTTGATGCACCGCTAGGTGACAGACCTATTGCAGGAGCAGATGCAGACGTTATGAATGTTTGGCTAGCTCAATATGATGACTACTTGATAGTTTAGTGCACCATGCTTAACGGCTTAGAATCGGGACTTCAAAGACGTTTTGAACGTCATGGACCATATGAGATGTTCCAGGAGTTGAAGTTAATATTTCAAGCAAATACCCGAGTTGAGAGACATGAAGTCTCCAGCAAGTTCTATAGCTAAAAGATGGAGGAGAATCGCTCAACTAGTGAGCATGTGCTCAGATCGTCTGGGTACTACAATCGCTTGAATCAAGTGGGAGTTAATCTTCCAGATAAGATAGTGATTGACAGAATTCTCTAGTCACCATCACCAAGTTAGTAGAACTTCGCGATGAACTATAATATGCAAGGGATAACAGAAACAACTCCCAAGCTCTTCGTGGTGCTGAAATCAACGAAGGTAGAAATCAAGAAAAACATCAAGTGTTGATGGTTGACAAGACCACTAGTTTCAAGAAAAGGGCAAAGGGAAGAAGGGGAACTTCAAGAAGAACGGCAAGCAAGTTGCTGCTCAAGTGAAGAAGCCCAAGTCTGATCCTAAGCCTGAGACTAAGTGCTTCTACTGCAAAGGGACTGGTCACTGGAAGCGGAACTACCCCAAGTGATTGGCGGATAAGAAGGATGGCAAAGTGAACATAAGTATATTTGATATACATGTTATTGATGTGTACTTTACTAGTATTTATAGCAAACCCTTAGTATTTGATACTAGTTCAGTTGCTAAGTTTAGTAACTCGAAACGGGAGTTGCAGAATAAACAGAGACTAGTTAAGGGTGAAGTGATGATGTGTGTTGGAAGTGGTTCCAAGATTGATATGATCATCATCGCACACTCCCTATACTTTCGGGATTAGTGTTGAACCTAAATAAGTGTTATTTGGTTTTTTGCGTTGAGCATGAATATGATTTGATCATGTTTATTGCAATACGGTTATTCATTAAAGTAAGAGAATAAATTGTTGTTCTGTTTACATGAATAAAACCTTATATGGTTACACACCCAATGAAAATAGTTCATTGGATCTCGATCTTAGTGATACACATATTCATAATATTGAAACCAAAAGATGCAAAGTTAATAATGATAGTGCAACTTATTTGTGGCACTGCTGTTTAGGTCATATTGGTATAGAGCACATGAAGAAACTCCATGCTGATGGGTTTTTGGAATCACTTGATTATGAATCAGTTGATGCTTGCGAACCATGCCTCATGGGCAAGATGACTAAGACTCTGTTCTTCGGAACATTGGAGCGAGCAACAGATTTGTTGGAAATCATACATACTGATGTATGTGGTCCACGACAGGTATCATTATTTTCTGATCTTCACAAATGATTTGAGCAGATATGAGTATATCTACTTGATGAAACATAAGTCTGAAAAGTTCAAAGAATTTCAGAGTGAAGTAAAAAATCAACGTGACAAGAAAATAAAGTTTCTACGATCTGATCGCGGAGACAAATATTTGAGTTACGAGTTTGGTCTTCAGTTAAAACAATGTGAAATAGTTTCACTACTCACGCCACCTGGAACACCACAGCATAATGGTGTGTCCGAACGTCATAACCGTACTTTATTGGATATAGTGAAATATATGATGTTTCTTACCGGTTTACCACTATCGTTTTTGGGGTCACGCATTAGAGATAGCTGCATTCACATTAAATAGGGCACCATATAAATCCGTTGAGACGACACCGTGTGAACTATGGTTTGGCAAGAAACCTAAGCTGTCGTTTCTTAAAGTTTGGAGTTGCAATGCTTACATGAAAAAGTTTCATCCTGATAAGCTCAAACTCAAATCGGAGAAGTGCGTCTTCATAGGATATCCAAAGGAAACTATTGGATACACCTTCTCTCACAGATCCGAAGGCAAGACTTTTTGTTGCTAAAATTCGGAAACTTTCTGGAGAAGGAGTTTCTCTCGAAAGAAGTGAGTGGGAGGAAAGTAGAAACTTGACGAGGTAACTGTACCTGCTCCCTTGTTGGAAAGTAGCACAACACAGAAAACTGTTTCTGTGGCACCTACACCAGTTAGTGAGGAAGCTAATGATGATGATCATAAAACTTCAGAACAAGATACTACTGAACCTCGTAGATCAACCAGAGTAAGATCCGCGCCAGAGTGGTACGGTAATCCTTTTCTGGAAGTCATGCTACTAGATCATGATGAACCTACGAACTATGAAGAAGCGATGGTGAGCCCAGATTCCGCAAAGTGGCTTGAAGCCATGAAATCTGAGATATGATCCATGTATAAGAACAAAGTATGGACTTTGGTTGACTTGCCTGATGATCGGCAAGCAATTGAGAATAAATGGATCTTCAAGAGGAAGACGGACGTTGATAGTAGTGTTACTATCTACAAAGCTAGAATTGTCGCAAAAGGTTTTTCGACAAGTTCAAGGTGTTGACTACGATGAGAGTTTCTCACTCGTATCTATGCTCGAGTCTGTCCGAATAATGTTAGTAATTGCCGCATTTTATGAAATCTGGCAAAAAGGATAAACAAAACTGCATTCCTTAATGGATTTATTAAAGAAGAGTTGTATATGACGCAACAGAAGGTTTTGTCAATCCGAAAGGGGCTAACAAAATGTGCAAGCTCCAGCGATCCATCTGTGGACTGGTGCAAGCATCTCGGAGTTGGAATATACGCTTTGATGAGTTGATCAAAGCATATAGTTTTATACAGACTTGCGGTGAAGCCTGTATTTACAAGAAAGTGAGTGGGAGCACTACAGCATTTCTGATAAGTATATGTGAATGACATATTGTTGATCGGAAATAATGTAGAATTATTCTGTAAAGCATAAAGGAGTGTTTGAAAGGAGTTTTTCAAAGAAAGACTTCGATGAAGCTGCTTACATATTGAGCTTCAAGATCTATAGAGATAGATCAAAGACGCTTGATAAGTTCTTTCAATGAGTACATGCCTTGACAAAGATTTTGAAGTAGTTCAAAATGGAGCAGTCAAAGAAAGAGTTCTTGCCTGTACTATAAGGTGTGAAA
Organism: Triticum monococcum; assembly: GCA_034509565.1. Classification (NCBI taxonomy): domain Eukaryota; kingdom Viridiplantae; phylum Streptophyta; class Magnoliopsida; order Poales; family Poaceae; genus Triticum; species Triticum monococcum. Next base: position 56,037,054 of record CM067846.1, on the reverse strand, counting down.
TTGAGTAAGACTCAAAACCCGACCACGGCAGAAGATAGAAAGAGAATGAAAGTCATTCCCTGTGCCTTGGCCATAGGTTCTATAAAGTATGCCATGCTGTGTACCAGGTCTATTGTATACCCTACACTGATTTTGGCAAGGGAGTACAATAGTGATCTAGGAGTAGATCACTAGACAGCGGTCAGAATTATCCTTAGTGAAATAAGGATATGTTTCTCGATTATGGACGTGACAAAAGGTTCGTCGTAAAGGGTTACGCCGATGCAAGTTTTGACACTGATCTAGATGACTCTAAGTCTCGGTCTAGATACACATTGAAAGTGGGAGCAATTAGCTAGAGTAGCTCCATGCAGAGCATTGTTGACATAGAAATTTGCAAAATACATATGGATCTGAATGTGGCAGACCCGTTGACTAAAGATTCTCTCACAAGCAAAACATGATCACACCTTAGTACTCTATGGGTGTTAATCACATAGCGATGTGAACTAGATTACTGAATCTAGTAAACCCTTTGGGTATTGGTCACATGATGATGTGAACTATCGATGTTAATCACATGGTGATGTGATCTAGATTATTGACTCTAGTGCAAGTGGGAGACTGAAGGAAATATGCCCTAGAGGCAATAATAAAGTTATTATTTATTTCCTTATATCATGATAAATGTTTATTATTCATGCTAGAATTGTATTAAACGGAAACATAATACATGTGTGAATACATAGACCAACAGAGTGTCACTAGTATGCCTCTCTTGACTAGCTCGTTAATCAAAGATGGTTATGTTTCCTAACCATGAACAAGGAGTTGTTATTTGATTAACGAGGTCACATCATTAGTTGAATGATCTGATTGACATGACCCATTCCATTAGCTTAGCACCCGATCGTTTAGTATGTTGCTATTGCTTTTCTTCATGACTTATACATGTTCCTATAACTATGAGATTATGCAACTCCCGTTTACCAGAGGAACACTTTGGGTACTACCAAACGTCACAACGTAACTGGGTGATTATAAAGGAGTACTACAGGTGTCTCCAATGGTAGATGTTGGGTTGGCGTATTTCGAGATTAGGGTTTGTCACTCCGATTGTCGGAGAGGTATCTCTGGGCCCTCTCGGTAATACACATCACATAAGCCTTGCAAGCATAATAACTAAGATGTTAGTTATGAGATGATGTATTACGGAACGAGTAAAGAGACTTGCCAGTAACGAGATTGAACTAGGTATTGGATACCGACGATCGAATCTCGGGCAAGTAACATACCGATGACAAAGGGAACAACGTATGTTGTTATGCGGTCTGACCGATAAAGATCTTCGTAGAATATGTAGGAGCCAATATGGGCATCCAGGTCCCGCTATTGGTTATTGACCGGAGACGTGTCTCGGTCATGTCTACATTGTTCTCGAACCGTAGGGTCCGCACGCTTAACGTTACGATGACAGTTATTATGAGTTTATTCATTATGATGTACCGAAGGTTGTTCGGAGTCCCGGATGAGATCACGGACATGACGAGGAGTCTCGAAATGGTCGAGACGTAAAGATTGATATATTGGAAGCCTATGTTTGGACATCGGAAGTGTTCCGGGTGAAATCGGGATTTTACCGGATTACCGGGAGGGTTACCGGAACCCCCCGGGAGCCAAATGGGCCAACATGGGCCTTAGTGGAAAGGTGAGAGGGCAGCCCACATAGGCTGCGCCTCCCCCCTCTCCCTAGTCCTATTAGGACTAGGAGAGGGGCAGGCCACCTCTCTTTCTCTCCCCTTTAAGGATTCCTAGTTGGACTAGGATTGGAGGGGGGAGTCCTACTCCCGGTAGGAGTAGGACTCCTCCTGCGCCTACACCTCTTTGGCCGGCCAGCCCCCCTCCCTCCAACCTTTATATACGGAGGCAGGGGGCACCCCAAGACACACAAGTTGATCCTTGAGATCGTTCCTTAGCCGTGTGCGGTGCCCCCTGCCACCAAATTCCACCTCGATCATACCGTTACAGTGCTTAGGCGAAGCCCTGCGTCGGTAGTACATCAAGATCGTCACCACGCCGTCGTGCTGACGGAACTCTTCCTCGACGCTTTGCTGGATCGGAGCCCGAGGAACGTCATCGAGCTGAACGTGTGCTAAGAACTCGGAGGTGCCGGAGTAACGGTGCTTGGATCGGTCGGATCGGGAAGAAGACGTACGACTACTTCCTCTACGTTTTGTGATCGCTTCCGCAGTCGGTCTGCGTTGGTACGTAGACAACACTCTCCCCTCTCGTTGCTGTGCATCACCATGATCTTGCGTGTGCGTAGGAAATTTTTTGAAATTACTGCGTTCCCCAACACATCCTTCAACACATAACTAAGAAACCTTCGGAAATCATGTACCTCAACCTTCGAAAAGCATCCGTTATACAAGTTATGGCAATACTCCCGAACTCCCGCCCAGTACTGGGTGGCGTCGAGGTTATCTCACCAACGAATTGCATAAAAGAGATTTTCAATGCCGGCGTACTAAACTCAGGCATTCCAGAATTGCAACGATAAAATTATGACGACAACACCTCAGAGCTCAACTCCCCGGGACACTTCCACTAAACCCCTGATAGGAGGCACCAAGACAATGTTCTCGTCATAAAACCATCGGAACGATTCCAAGATACCCGCGTGATCCTAATTTTTTTAGTGAAATTAGAGAAGAGAAGAGTCAAAACTCTACGTCGGGATGCCTTACCAGAGCGATGAGGAGACTGGGAAGTAAAAAGAATTCCTAAACTCTCCGATATATATATATATAATCCTAAAGGACTCAAAACATTTTTTCTAGACTCAACAACAGCTGCTAAATACGATCAAGCGGTGGGGGCTCCTAAGGTCGAGGAAGGCTCTGATACCAACTTGAAACGCCCTCGATGCGGCTATATCTCCTATGTGTCGAAGCACGACTTAGAGGCATAACCGCATTGAAAGCAATGTCTCAAGTGAGGTAATCTTCACACAACCCATGTAATACATAAGGAAAAGAGATACATAGTTGGCTTACAATTGCCACTTCACACAAATACATGAATAACGCATTACATCATCTAGATACAATCAAGGTCCGACTACGGAACCAAAATAAAAGAAGAACCCCAAATGCGACAAAGGTCCCCGATCGACCCCAACTGGGCTCCACTACTGATCAACTAGAACGAAACAACACAAAGGACAAGATCTACATCGAGCTCCTCCTGAGCTTGGTTGCGTCATCTGCACGGACTCATCGGCACCTGCAAGCTGGTTTTGGAAGTATCTGTGAGCCACAGGGACTCAGCAATCTCGCACCCTCGCGATCAAGACTATTTAAGCTTATGGGAAAGGTAAAGGTATGAGGAGGAGCTGCAGCAAGCGACTAGCATATATGGTGGCTAACATATGCAAATGAGAGCGAGAAGAGAAGGCAAAGCACGGTCGATAAAAGTATGATCAAGAAGTGATCCTATAGCAACCTACGTCAAGCATAACTCCAACAACCGTGTTCACTTCCCGGACTCCGCCGGAAAGAGACCATCACGGTTACACACACGGTTGATTCATTTTAATTAAGGTCAACTTTAGGTTTTCTACAACCGGACGTTAACAAATTCCCATCTGCCCATAACTGCGGGCACGGCTTTCGAAAGTTCAAATCCCTGCAGGGGCGTCCCAACTTAGCCCATTACAAGCTCTCACAGTCAACGAAGGAATAGACCTCCACCCGAGACGTTCTGATCAGACTCGGTATCCTGGTACAACAAGACATTTCGACAGGTAAAACTAAACCAGCAACACCGCCCGAATGTGCCGACAAATCCCGATAGGAGCTGCACATATCTCGTTCTCAAGGCACACTCAGATGAGCTCTCCATACAACTAAAACCAAACCTCGAGTTTCCCTGAGGGGGCGCTGCACAGGACTCTAGTTTGGACCAACACTCAGAGGAGCACTGGCCCGGGGGGCGGGTAAAATAAAGATGACCCTCAGGAGCGCGAATCCCAAGGGAAAAGAAAAGGCTATGTGGCAAATGGTAAAACCAATGTTGGGCATTGCTGGAAGAGCTTTACTTAAGGCGAACTGTCAAGGGGTTCCCATAATAGCCCAACTGCGTAAGGAACGCAAAACCCGGGAACATAACACCGATATGACGGAAACTAGGGCGGCAAGAGTGGAACAAAACACCAGGCATAAGGCCGAGCCTTCCACCCTTTACCAAGTATGTAGATGCATTAATTAAATAAGATATATTGTGATATCCCAACAAGTAAACATGTTCCAACAAGGAACAACATCTCCATGTTCCAACAAGGAACAAACTTCAATCTTCACCTGCAACTAACAACGCTATAAGAGGGGCTGAGCAAAGCGGTAACATAGCCAATCAACGGTTTGCTAGGACAAGGTGGGTTAGAGGCTTGGTGCAACAATATAGGAGGCATGATAAGCAAGTGGTAGGTATCGCAGCATAGGGAAGCAAAAGAGTGAGCATCTAGCAAGCAAAGATAGAAGTGATTTCGAGGGTATGATCATCTTGCCTGAAATCCCGCAAGGAAGAAGAACGAGTCCATGAAGAAGATAAACAGACGTAGTCGAACGGTTCCTCACACACACGACTTTATCGGAACCAACCCGAAGAAGCCACACCGGAAAAGAGCAAACAACATAGTAAACAACCACCACATAAGCATGGCACGATGCGCAATCAAGTATGGTGCATGTCCGGTTTAATGAAGCATGACATGGCAAAGTCCACAAGCAATCCTACAAATTAAATGGAGCTCAATATGCAACGAGTTGCATATTGACGAAACACCACGATAAGTTATTTAGTTTGATCCCGTTTATGTACCCAACAATATTAAATGTTGTTAGCATGGCAAGAGGTGAAACATGATGAAACTATCTAATCTAGGCAAGTTTAAATGAGGCCGGAAACAACGAACGACAATTCCGGAAACTCCTCATGTGCATATATTAGGTTAGGTCCTGTTCTGCCCTAAACCATATTTTAGAGTTGTTAGGCATGCAAAACAATGTCACCATGATAAACTAGGCAAAATTCTACCCCATTTACATATAAAGTTTGTTAAAAACGGAGCTACGGTTATTTAGTTATGAATTAAACCATTTTAACAAGTTATTAGAGCAAATTTAAACAAACAACATTTTAAGCATTTTAACATGGCAAGAAAGTGGCATATTATTAATCTAAACATAATTTTAAGCAAGTTTCATATATAGATCTTTTTAATCTGATGCACAGTTTGTGAGTTATTAAATGCATGAAGATGAAGGTCTTTTCTGCAATTCTGCCTTAACTGGATAAAAGAGAAAATCACAGCCGCAAGAAAAAAAATAATACTGGGCCGAGTCTTGTTGGCCCAACCGGAACAGGGGAGAGGCTGGGCGTGTCCTCACCCATCGGCCTTGGCCCGGCCGGTGCTGGATTGGTCGTGCCCCTGCCGATCCCACTGGATCGAGGCAGGGACGAGCGCGGTCAACAGAGGCGGCCGCGTCGTCTACCTCCTTCCAAAGAAACAGAGGCGAGGCAGAGGGGCATGGCGCGATGACTTCAGGCGAGGGGACGGCAAGGAGGTGCTGGGACGGCGGGATCTGGCGGGTCTGGGTGCGGGGATGGATCTTTCCGGTAAGGTAGGCAGGGGCTCTTCCTCCTCTCTCTGCTCTTGACAGAGGGATGAAGCGTGACGCGGAGGAGACCAGGAAGACGGGGACGAGCGCGTTCCTGTGCTCGGACTGGCCGAAGACGAGCCCTGAAGGGCGACGTCCATGCGTCGGGGCGGCGTGCTTGGAGCTCGGTTACCTGCGAGGACGGCCATGGTGGGTATTAGAGAGAGAGCGGGAGGAGATGACGCTAGGGAGAAGGGAAAAAGGACAGGGGTCCGAGGGGCTGGCCTGGTGACGGCTCCGCTGCTGCTGCTGGACGACGAGGAGGAGGCAGGAGTAGGGGCCTCGGTTGCTGCTGCAGCGGTGGCGCTTGACGGGGTCTGGTGGCTGCGCTGGTTTGGGGAAGAAGGAGCTCGGGCAGTGGTTGGCTGTGGTTTGGATCGAGGAAAACTCGGGCAAGGAGATTTGGCCAGGTGGTTTGCGGTGGAAAACTGAACGAGGAAGGAGGTGGGTGGATGTGGTTGGCTGGATGTGTACTCCGAGGAGGATTTGGGGAGGGGGTGGCGGCGGATGAAGTGTATGGATGGGACATGAGGCCAAGAAACTAGGGTTTGTCTAGTTTATAAAGCAAGTGGATCTAAAAGCAGACTAATGAAAGCCCTCCGATCTAAAATGGACGGCTGAGAAAATATAGGTTAGGAAGTCCAAAAAAAGAAAACGGAGATGTTTTGTAGACGTTTGGGGATGATCCGGACACGAGGGTGACGACTGCTCGGGTCGGGTCCGGGACAACTTTCGGACGCGCGCGCGAGCAGGGCCGCGGGCTGACGAGAGAGGTTAGGTTGGGTCTGGCGGATTGTGAAGAGCGGGTTGGTCTGAGATAAGAGGGGAGAGATGCAGCCCGGCACGGTTTCCGGAGACCAAAAACGTCCGACGTTAGACCGGCTATACTGTCGCTATAGTTTAACGGTTGGGCTATCAAACGGACTCCGAATGCGATGAAACTTGGCAGGCGGCCTACCTACAACATAACAACACCACCTGCCAAATTTCAGCCCATTCCGAGAACATTTTTCGGCCAGTTATAAAATAATATTTCGGACGTGCCGCGGGCGCGTGCAAGTGTGTCTGGGCTCAGAACGGATAACGGATGGAACTGGGGGAACCCGGGCGGGTGCAAGGTTTTGAAAACATGATGATGCAATGCACATGATGATATGATGAAATGCAACACGCAAGCAAAAGACATGACAATTTCAGCGAATAACTGAAGGACACCTGGCACATCGGTCTCGGGGCGTTACACCTAGCCCTCTCCGGTGTCTATATAGACCGGAGGGTTTTAGTTCGTAGGACGAACGACAATCATACCATAGGCTAGCTTCTAGGGTTTAGCCTCTCTGATCTCGTGGTAGATCTACTCTTGTACTACCCATACCATCAATATTAAACAAGCAGGACGTAGGGTTTTACCTGCATCGAGAGGGCCCGAACCTGGGTAAAAACATCGTGTCCCCGGTCTCGTGTTACCATCCACCTAGACGCACAGTTCGGGACCCCTACCCGAGATCCGCCGGTTTTGACACCGACATTGGTGCTTTCATTAAGAGTTCCTCTGGGTCGTCACTTTTAGGCCCGATGGCTTCTCCGATCATCAACAGCGATGCGATCTAGGGTGAGACCTTTCTCCCCAGACAGATCTTCGTATTCGGCGGCTTTGCACTGCGGGCCAATTCGCTTGGTCATCTGGAGCAGATCGAAAGCTACGCCCCTAGCCCTTAGGTCAGATTTGGAAGTTTAAGCTACACGGACGACCTCCGCGGAGACTTGATCTTCGACGGATTCGAGCCGCAGCCGAGCGCGCCGCACTGTCACGATGGGCATGATCTAGCTCTGCCACCGAACTGTACCCTCTAGGCCGCACCCGCATCAGCTCCGACCCTTAATTCGGAGCCAACTGCACCAATCGAGGATGGGTGGTTGGACACCGCCTCGGGGGCTGCAATCTCTATGGCGATCGAGCCCAACACCAGCCCTATTCTCTGTGAAGCCCGTGACTCCATGGAGCCGGACTCCTCTCCAGACTCCAAGCCCTCCGCGCCCCTACCGGTCGAATCCGATTGGGCGCCGATCATGGAGATCACCGCTGCAGACATCTTTCAGCACTCGCCCTTCGGCAACATTCTGAATTCACTCAGGTCTCTCTCTTTGTCAGGAGAGTCCTGGCCGGACTATGACCGGCAGGATTGGGATGTGTACGACGAAGAAATTCGATGCCCACCCACCACCCACTTCGTAGCCACTATCGATAATTTAAACGATGTGCTCGACTTCGACTCCGAAGACATCGACGGTATGGACGACGATGTAGGAGATGAACATGAACCAGCGCCTATAAGGCACTGGACAACCACCTCATCTCATGATGTATACATGGTGGACACACCCAAAGAAAGCGACGACGAGGAACACAGGGATGCAACAAGGGATCGTTCACTCGAAAAGCAATCAAAGCGGCGACGCAAGCGCCGCTCCAAGCCCTGCCTTGACAGAGTTAGCAGCCATACAGACCCAGCCATAGAGCAGGACGAGCCGGCGGACGACGAACATGCCTTCGAGCAAATGTCCGAACAGGGCAACTTGGATAAACAAACCGAACACCCCGTCCCCGGCGAAAACAACAATCTAGATGACCTTACGCCGGATAGGCTCATGGAGCAGAAGAACCTCCACAAAATGCTCGTTGGCACTGCGCATAGCCTGAAAAAGCAGAAGCGGAAGCTCAAAACTGCGGAAGATGCACTCAAAATCAGATGGAGCAAAGTACGCAACACCGCAGACAAATATGGCGGCAGTCGCCGCACAAAAAGCTATCCAAAGCGAAAGCTACTGCCTGAATTTGACGAGGAGCCCGTAGAGCCCCCGCAGTCAAAAAATAGGAAAGCCACCCGGTCGGATAGACGACCGCATGGCCAGCATGGAGCGGCAAGTGGCGCCGCACACAAGCCGGCACGCGATCCACGAAAGGATCCGCATCAAAAAGATGGCCCAGCAAGATCTATCTACGGGCCAAGAAAGCAAGCTCTAGTAAGCAATGCAACACAAAAAATATCCGAACATCACGACACACCCAAATACAGGGGTGCCACACACCCCCTATGTTTCACCGATGAGGTGCTGGACCATGAATTTCCAGCGGGATTCAAGCCCGTAAACATAGAGGCGTACGACGGAACAACAGACCCTGGGGTCTGGATCGAGGATTATATCCTCCACATACACATGGCCAAAGGAGATGACCTCCATGCCATAAAATACTGAAAGTGCAACTATCCCTAGGTGGTTTTGGTAATTCATAACAACATATAGCTCATTGAGCTAATGCTATTCCAAGATGATTATTTCAGGAAAGCTCAATGATTGGCATGGCATGGATGTGAAAGTGGAACCCTCAAAATGCTAAGGACAAGAATTGGCTCAAGCTCAAAAGTTCAAGACTCTTCATTTTATATTTTAGTGATCCAAGATCACATTGAGTCTTTAGGAAAAGCCAATACTATCAAGGAGGGATGAGGTGTTGCTTAATGAGCCTCTTGCTCTATGTGCTTGATGATATGCTCCAAAATCCTCAGCTACTTTCCCATGTCCACAAATGTCATACCGATTCTGTCAATCCGGCGCCACCGAGTTTCACTTGTCATTTGCCACTGCCAAACCCTAGCAATTCGGTCCTACCGATAAGGTTCTCGGTCCCACCGAGATGGGCTTGCAAACTCTCTGTTTCCATTTCGTAACTTTTCGGTCGCACCGAAAGAGCGAATCGGTCCCATCGAGAATGCAAGGTAAACTCTATGTTTCCTTCTTGTAACTTTTCGGTCTCACCGAAAGAGCAAGTCGGTCCCACCGAGTTTGCCTGACCAACTCTCTGGTTAGCTAATTGCCGAACTCGGTCTCACGGAGTTTGTGCGATCCGGCTCACCGAGTTTGTGCGATCGATCTCACCGAGATTACGTTATGCCCAAACCCTAAACCGAATCGGTCCTACCGAGTTGCATCTCAGTCCCACCGAGATTCCTAACGGTCACTAGGTTTACCATTTCGGTCAGACCGACTTTTCTGATTCGGTCCCACCGAGATTGGTAGATTGTGTGTAACGGTTGGATTTTGTGTGGAGGCTATATATACCCCTCCACCACCTCTTCATTCGAAGAGAGAGCCATCAGAACACATACACCATTCCTACTCAGATGTTCTAAGAAAGAACCACCTACTCATGTGTTGAGACCAAGATATACCATTCCTACCATATGAATCTTGATCTCTAGCTTTCCCCAAGTTGCTTTCCACTCAAATCTTCTTTCCACCAGATCCAAATCCTATGAGAGAGAGTTGAGTGTTGGGGAGACTATCATCTGAAGCACAAGAGCAAGGATTTCATCATCAACACACCATTTGTTACTTCTTGGAGAGTGGTGTCTCCTAGATTGGCTAGGTGTCACTTGGGAGCCTCCGACAAGATTGTGGAGTTGAACCAAGGAGTTTGTAAGGGCAAGGAGATCGCCTACTTCGTGAAGATCTACCACTAGTGAGGCAAGTCCTTCGTGGGCGATGGCCATGGTGGAATAGACAAGGTTGCTTCTTCGTGGACCCTTCGTGGGTGGAGCCCTCCGTGGACTCGCGCAACCGTTACCCTCCGTGGGTTGAAGTCTCCATCAACGTGGATATAGGATAGCACCACCTATCCGAACCACGGGAAAACATCCGTGTCTCCAATTGCGTTTGAATCCTCCAAACCCTTACCTTTACATTCTTGCAAGTTGCATGCTTTACTTTCCGCTGCCAATAAGCTCTTTGCATGCTTGCTTGAATTGTGTGATGATTGCTTGACTTGCTCTAAGATAGCTAAAATCTGCCAATAACTATAATTGGGAAAAGGCTAAGTTTTTAATTGGTCAAGTAGTCTAATCACCCCCCCCCCTCTAGACATACTTTCGATCCTACAAGTGGTATCAGAGCTTTGGTCTCCATTTGGCTTGATCTCCATAGCTTTTGGTGGTCATAGCCTTGGTTTCACAACCTAGGAGAGTATGGCATCTAGTGAGGGAAACTATCATCGTAGAGGTCCTTACTTTGATGGCACTAACTTTGCTAGTTGGAAGCATAAAATGAAAATGCATATTCTTGGACATAACCCCGACGTATGGGCTATTGTTTGTGTTGGTTTGCAAGGTGAGTTCTTCGATGGGAGGGAACCAAACCGTGAAGCTACCGTGGATGAGTTGAAGATGTTGCAATACAATGCTCAAGCTTGTGATATTCTCTTCAACGGATTGTGCCCCGAAGAATTCAACAAAATCAGCCGCCTTGAGAATGCAAAGGAAATTTGGGATACTTTGATTGATATGCACGAAGGTACCGACTCCGTCAAGGAATCCAAGTTGGATGTGCTCCAAAGTCAACTTGACAAGTTCAAGATGAAGGATGGTGAAGGTGTCGCTGAAATGTACTCTAGGCTTGCTCTCATCACAAATGAGATTGCCGGCTTAGGAAGTGAAGAGATGACCGATAGATTCATCATCAAGAAGATCCTAAGAGCCTTGGATGGGAAATATGATACCGTGTGCACATTAATCCAAATGATGCCCAACTACAAAGATCTCAAGCCAACGGAAGTAATTGGAAGGATTGTTGCTCATGAGATGTCACTCAAGGATAAAGAGGAACTTCACAATAAATCAAGTGGTGCCTACAAAGCGTCATGTGAAGTCCCCACATCATCAAGTGAGAAACAAAACATCAATGAAGAATTGAGCTTAATGGTGAAGAACTTCAACAAGTTCTACAAGAGTGGAAACAAAGATAGAAGCTTCAAGTCAAGGTCCTACAATGACAAAAGATCTTCTAGTCGAGAGCGAAACTGCTATAATTGTGGAAGACCCGGACACTATTCCAATGAGTGTACGGCTCCCTACAAGAGAAGAGAAGATTCTCCAAAAAGAAGAAGCAAAGAATCTCCACCAAGAGAGAGAAGGAGTAGAGATGATCGTTATGAACGAAGATACTCACGGAGAAGCAAGGACTCAGAAAGGAAGGAAAAATCATCAAGGAGCTATAAAAAACGAAGACATCAAGCTCATGTTGGTGAATGGGTATCCGGCTCAGACTCCGACAGCCACTCCGAGAGAAGTTATCACTCTGACTCCGAAGATACTCAAGATGAAGGTGTTCCCGGTCTAGCACTTGTGTCAACCAACTCCTACGACATATTTGACTCCCCAAATGAAGGAATTGGAAGATGCTTCATGGCCAAAGGTCCTAAAGGTAACGCACCCCGAGTACGTTGATTTTAATAGTGATGAAGATGACTTGTTAGGTGATGATGATTTGCTTGTTGACAAGTCTAGTGATGAGTACTATGATAAAATATCAATTAATCATGCTAAAACGAATGACAATGATAAGGAGAAGATTGAAGCTCTAACTAAAGAACTAAACACTCTTAAGTTAGCTCATGAAACTATCTTCGAAGATCATCGAGAACTTTTAAGAGCTCATGAGAAATTACGCTTTGAAAAGCTCAATCTTGAGCAAGAGCATGAGTTCTTAAAAGCAATCAATGATGATCTCCGCAAGAATAGTTCTTCTTACATTGCCAAGCGTTTACTATTATCCACTTACATGCCTCAAGTCAAGACTAGTAACAAGAATAAGAAAGATTCTTCCTCTAGTAGTAACAGTGATCATGCTAAATCCAATATTGTTGCTTCTAGTAGTTCTCTTGATTCCACTAATGATTCTCTTAGCCAAGTTACACTTGAGCAAGAAAATAGCTTATTGAAGGGAATTATAGAGAAAGGTGTTTACAAGAGCCTTGCCGGAAGTAAGCAATTCGAGGAAATTGTGCGCAAGCAAGGAATGCACCGGAAGAATCAAGGTGTTGGTTTTGAACGAAAGTTCAATGCCAATGGAGTTGAATGGGAAGAAGATCAATACCCCAAGACAAAGTTTGTTCCTCAACAAGAGAAGTATGACACTTCTTTCAAGGGGACACAAGCTCAAGATGATCTTCCACCACAAGACTACAAGCAAAAAGGCAAGGACAAGCTTCAAGAGGAGATTGATGCATTTGAAGAAGCTCCCAAGACCTTAGTCAAGTGGATTCCCAAGACTACTTCAAGTTCCACTACATCAAGTACGACTACAACTCCAAGGATTCCCATCAAGATGGTGTGGATCCAAAAGAAGAAGAACTAGAGAGTTCTTGAGGGTGACTCCGCAAACATACTTCACTCTTATCATTTTGGCAAGAACAAGTGCAATCAACTTCCACATGTTGCACTAGTTCAAGGAGTCACAAACCCTCTTGTTGGTAAGACAAGGGACAAGGTAACCTAAAGTTTTCTTGGACATCATCTTGTGTGTGCATCACTCTATGTCTATGGATATCCTTGTTTGTTCCTTGTGGGACTAACCCATGTAGGTATTGAAAGTGCAATTCACTCAAATGGATAGCTCCAAGTGATCTACATCTACATTGAGCATCCACATCTTCAACATCTACATGAAGTCATCATCGACAAAACCCAAGGTTAGTTCATCCCTCTTAGGGGGGATATCACATCTAGGGGGAGCTTTACTCTAAGACTTGAGATAAAGCAACTCTAAAGATGTGAATACAACAATGCTTTATGTAAAAGTGGTAACCCCACTTGAGCTTAAACGATGAGTATGACCTATGATCATGTGTTCTCACTTGACTCCTAAGTCAATATACTCATATATAGATGACCTAGTCATCACAAATTGCTTGATAGATGCTAGAATTGGTTGTGCATGCTTTGCCACATATTTCATTTGCCATCTTATTGTGTGAGCATGTTGGTTGCATATTTTACTCATTCGAGGACATCCACTTGTTGTTTTGATTGTTTGGCTTTCTTCTTTTGCCAAGTGGATGGACAAGAATGCCTAAGAACCTCCTCTAGCTACCTATGCTTTTCTCGTCTCAAACTCTATTCATGCTGCATCACAAAACTTGATCAAGTCAGATTCGAACCACTCTGTGTGAGGAGCGCTCGGAGTCCCCGATTCGTCATAGACTTAAACTTCCAAAACCTCTTTATGAATCTCGGTCGGACCGATACTCCATTTTCGGTCCTACCGAGTTCATTAAGTTGATCTAAGTTTTCGATCTCGGTGCAACCGATTTGAACTCTTCGGTCACACCGAGTTGCAATAACTGCACACAGTTTTGCATCTCGGTGCCACCGAGTTGTTCCACTCGGTCACACCGACAGGGTCGGGATATATATAGTGACGGGCAAAATTTTGGAAATTTCTCCGAAACCTCTTCGCCCGCGCGATAGCCTGCTCTGCCTTCGTGGTGTCCGGATCGTCTTCTCGTCGCCAGCAGCCTCCAGTCGTTGGTCTCCGCCGCCGTCAACGTATTTCTGCCCCGCCGTTGCCGCCGTAGCAAGTCTCTGCCGAACTAGGGTATGGACTCGATCTTTGTGCTATTCTCCACTCCGATTCCTAGCACATTGGGATCATTATGATTCTTGCCACGATTGAAACACTCCTATCCAGTCAATGATCTCATAGATTAGGTTTAATTTGAAAATTTTAGGGTTAGGTTTCCGCCGAAACCATCTCGGACCCACCGAGTTGAAAAACTCGGTCGCACCGATCTGGCTCTTGCCATTGCACAAGTGAAACTCGGTCTGGCCGAGAATAACTTATCGGTGCGACCAATTTTGGAATTCTGTGAAACCCTAGCAGTCTCGGTGCCACCGAACTGTGACTCGGTCTGACCGAGTCCACCAGTTCTGGTGCCAAAACTGCTTCGGTGTCACCGAGTTTGAAAATCGATAGATCCGAGATGCTTTCTGTGGAAAACTAAAACTAAGTTTTTGAATTAATCTTTTGCAAAAATCTCTACTTTTTGTGATGCTCATCCACTCTATCTTATCCATAATCTATTCACAGGGTCAGCAGTCAGTTTGCAACATGTCTGATCAAAGTGACAGCCAGAATGTGTCTGAGCAGCAAGTTGTGATGAGTGAGGGCACTAGCCCCTCAAGCTCTACTGATGATGGCAGCAGGAGCACCCCCAGCAACCTGCCCAAGGCTGCCACACGTCAAAGGAAGAAGAGAATGTCTGATTCTGAGGATGAAGACTATGTGGCAGAGGAAGAGCCACATCAAAAAGAGCTGAACCAGCTCAAGGAACCAAGCCAGGGCTGAAGATCAAAAGGCCAGCAGGCAGGCAGCCCATGTCAAAGGCTAGGGCTTCAACTATGAAACCTGCTCCCACCGAGCCCATTGCTGCTGAGGGCAAGAAGAGAAAAGAGAGGGTGAAAAAGACTGTAGCCAGAGTGCTTGGGAAGGCCTCCATCATGGTAGATGAGGAGGAAGAAGAAGAAGAGGTTGCTGCACCAGCACCTAAGGCAGCCAAACTCATGGGAGATGCTATAAGGTCAGGAACAGCTGCATCCAAGCCCAAGGAAGCACCTAAGGCTGCATCTAAGCCTAAGAGTGCACCCAAGAGAAACACATGAAGCATCCCAGTTGCAGAAAAGAACAAGGCCCCAATGCCTGAAGCAATCGAAGAAGAGGAAGAGAGTGTCCTTAGGAAGCTCAAGCCCAAGATCCCAGACCACAACGATGCTCATCCTGTGGCTGAGGATATGAAGCTCAAGAGAGATTCAGGGCTGAGGAAATGGAGAGAAGCAGATCCGTATGCTTCTAGGAGAAGGACTGCCATGGATTACAGATTCCATATCAAGGAGCAACAAGATTTCTATGAGACTGTTTTGCTTGATAAAAAGCCGATCGTTTGTGACATGAGATGGGTCGACTGGACCTACATCAAGGACAATGAAGAGCACTACCCCGGTGTTTTTGACAGCTTTAGTGCGTGTGGAGTTGCAGACTTTGTTGGGCAGAAGCTCACAAAGTGGAACGAGGAGCTGATCATGCAATTCTACTCCACAGCACACTTTTATCCGGATGGCAGGATCACATGGATGTCTGAGGGTACAAGGTACCAATCCACTGTGGAAGAATGGGCGAAGTTGATCAATGCCCCAGAGGAGCAAGCTGATGACTTGGACATCTATGCCAAGACAAAGATGGATCACAACTCCATGTCCAACATGTACAAGGAGATCCCAAATGAAGCGCTTGACACGTTCAAGTTTGGCTCCGTGCACTATCTGCTCTCAGGATTGCCTACGATCAACTGGATCCTTAGGCACACCCTTCTGCCCAAATCTGGAGATCACAAGATGATCAGAGGTCACGCGATCAACGTGCTTCATGTCTTTGACGTGCCTTAGAAATTCAAGGTCATGAGTCTCATTGTGGAAACAATCAAGAGGACAGCTGCAGGCCAGAAGAGGAGTTGTGGGTATGCCCCACGGATTCAGGAGCTCATCAACTCCAAGATGGGCACGGGCGTGTGTTTATTGGATAAGGAACACCTGCCCATCCGCCCAGATTTTGAGGATAACCAAGTGGTTATGACTGAGAATGAACCCTCTTCTGCCCATGCACAAGCTCAGAAGGAGAAGGCGAAGAAGGAAAAAGCTGCCAGGATGCCTACTCAAGCAGAGGCATCTGATTACTTCTTGAAGACCAAACAAGAGCAGCTCGGTTACCTGATAGCGTCCACCCTGCGTATTGAGCAAGGACTTGCCACCCTGACTCAGAACCAGGCGAGCCTAGAGAGGATCATGGAATAGAGATTCTGTGACATGGACATCAAGGTGACAGAAATACAGACCGCCGTGGAGCAGCTTCAGGAGGACATGAACGAGAGGAGAGGCAGGACCACAACTGATGCGTTTGCGAGGGTGCCACGAGGTCCGAGGTCGTCTGCACTGCCAGTTGCTGCCACTAGAGCTACAACGTCTGCACCAGCTCCAGCATCCACTTCAGCCTCGACTCCGACCACTTCTACTGAAAGCTTCGTCCTTGGCGTGCTCCGGACTCCACCACCACCTGAAGATCAAGCCTGAGCGTCAACTTAGCACTATGCATTTTCTAGGAACTTTTTGGTAACTTGTTGCCAAAGGGGGAGAAGATGTATAGATCATAGGCTTCGAGAGAGAGTGTTGCTTTTATTCTCTCTTGTTTTATTTGGTGGTTTTTCGAACTTTGTTTGCTTGTGTGTGAGATACTACGTCCTTATGCTTGTGAGACATCGATGATCATGTGTTTGATCATAAGCTACACTTAATGGTTGCTTAATTCTTGCTATATGTTATCATTCTATCTATTGTCTGTGATCATTCACTATTCTTGGTGATGAGTGCATGTATTTCAATCTTATCATTTTTGAGCGCTCCACCAAGATGTATGTGACATGGAAGAGTAACCCATGATTCTAACTCCATGTGCATTTGCAGTCCAAAGCAAATTTTAAATATGCACAAATTTAGGGGGAGCTCTTATTTGTCACATACTTCTCAAAGCGACGATATATTTCATGCTTATTATCATTTGTCGAAGCTTTGATCTATATGTTGTCATCAATTACCAAAAAGGGGAGATTGAAAGTGCAACTATCCCTAGGTGGTTTTGATAATTCATAATAACATATAGCTCATTGAGCTAATGCTATTCCAAGATGATTATTTCAGGAAAGCTCAATGATTGGCATGGCATGGATGTGAAAGTGGAACCCTCAAAATGCTAAGGACAAGAATTGGCTCAAGCTCAAAAGTTCAAGACTCTTCATTTTATATTTTAGTGATCCAAGATCACATTGAGTCTTTAGGAAAAGCCAATACTATCAAGGAGGGATGAGGTGTTGCTTAATGAGCCTCTTGCTCTATGTGCTTGATGATATGCTCCAAAATCCTCCGCTACTTTCCCATATCCACAAATGACCTAAACCCTAAGCCAAACTCGGTCATACCGATTCTGTCAATCCGGCGCCACCGAGTTTCACTTGTCATTTGCCACTGCCAAGCCCTAGCAATTCGGTCCTACCGATAAGGTTCTCGGTCCCACCGAGATGGGCTTGCAAACTCTCTGTTTCCATTTCATAACTTTTCGGTCTCACTGAAAGAGCGAATCGGTCCCACCGAGAATGCAAGGTAAACTCTATGTTTCCTTCTTGTAACTTTTCGGTCTCACCGAAAGAGCAAGTCGGTCCCACCAAGTTTGCCTGACCAACTCTCTGGTTAGCTAATTGCCGAACTCGGTCTCACCGAGTTTGTGCGATCGGTCTCACCGAGATTACGTTATGCCCAAACCCTAACCGAATCGATCCTACCGAGTTGCATCTCAGTCCCACCGAGATTCCTAACGGTCACTAGGTTTACCATTTCGGTCAGACCGAGTTTTCTGATTCGGTCCCACCAAGATTGGTAGATTGTGTGTAATGGTTGGATTTTGTGTGGAGGCTATATATACCCCTCCACCACCTCTTCATTCGAAGAGAGAGCCATCAGAACACATACACCATTCCTACTCATATGTTCTGACAAAGAACCATCTACTCATGTGTTGAGACCAAGATATACCATTCCTACCATATGAATCTTGATCTCTAGCTTTCCCCAAGTTGCTTTCCACTCAAATCTTCTTTCCACCAGATCCAAATCCTATGAGAGAGAGTTGAGTGTTGGGGAGACTATCATTTGAAGCACAAGAGTAAGGAGTTCATCATCAACACACCATTTGTTACTTCTTGGAGAGTGGTGTCTCCTAGATTGGCTAGGTGTCACTTGGGAGCCTCCGACAAGATTGTGGAGTTGAACCAAGGAGTTTGTAAGGGCAAGGAGATCGCCTACTTCGTGAAGATCTACCGCTAGTGAGGCAAGTCCTTCGTGGGCGATGGCCATGGTGGAATAGACAAGGTTGCTTCTTCGTGGACCCTTCGTGGGTGGAGCCCTCCGTGGAATCGCGCAACCGTTACCCTCCGTGGGTTGAAGTCTCCATCAACGTGGATGTAGGATAGCACCACCTATCCGAACCACGGGAAAACATCCGTGTCTCCAATTGCGTTTGAATCCTCCAAACCCTTACCTTTACATTCTTGCAAGTTGCATGCTTTACTTTCCGCTGCCAATAAGCTCTTTGCATGCTTGCTTGAATTGTGTGATGATTGCTTGACTTGCTCTAAGATAGCTAAAATCTGCCAAGAACTATAATTGGGAAAAGGCTAAGTTTTTAATTGGTCAAGTAGTCTAATCACCCCCCTCTAGACATACTTTCGATCCTACAAATACTTACCACTCAAGCGTAAAGGGCCAGCCCGGCATTGGCTCAAAAGCCTTCCCGAAAACACCATTGGAAGTTGGGAAGAGCTTGAGGATGCTTTCCGGGCAAATTTTCAAGGGACCTATGTCCACCCTCCAGATGCAGACGATCTCAGTCACATAACTCAACAGCCTGGAGAGTCAGCCCGGAAATTTTGGAACAAATTTCTTACTAAAAAGAATCAGATAGTCGACTGTCCGGACGCCGAAGCCCTAGCAGATTTTAAGCATAACGTTCGAGACGAATGGCTCGCCAGACACCTCGGCAAAGAAAAGCCAAGAACAATGGCCGCATTAACAAGCCTCATGACCCGCTTTTGCGTAGGAGAGGACAACTGGTTGGCAAGATGTAGCACCAGCGACCCAAGTACATCCGAAGTTAGGGATGGAAACGGAAAACCCCGACGCAGCAAGGTCCAGCGCCGGAATAAGGGAAACAGCCCAAAGAGCATGGTGGTCAACGCCGGATTCAAAAGCTCGGGGCAGAATCAGAGAAAGCCACCCCTCAAGGATAACAGGGACGAGCTATCCAACTTAAATAAAATCTTGGACAAGATATGTCAAATACACAGTACTCCCGGGAAGCCTGCGAACCATACCCACAGAGATTGTTGGGTTTTCAAGCAATCCAGCAAACTCAACGCCGAACACAAGGAGCTCGACACACCAAGTGAGGATGATGACGAACCCCACAAGCAGAGCACCAGGAAACAAAAGGATTTCCCACAAGAAGTCAAAACAGTAAACTTACTTCACGTGACGAACAGAATGGCGCCAACAGAGACACGCGCCATACGGCCTATCCCAAAGGAGTCTCGCCAATGGTTGTTAAAACTAATCACCTTCAACCATCAAGATTACTCTAGAAGTATCCGAAACGCAGGCTGGACTGCCTTGGTATTAGATCCAATAATCGGCGGACTCCACTTTACAAATGTCCTGATGGACGGCGACAGCAGTCTAAACCTGGTATACCAGGACACAATCCGCAACATGGGGATAGACCCAACAAAAATTCGCCATAGCAAAACCTCCTTTCAAGGGGTACCGCCAGGCTCGGATGCCCATTGCATGGGTTCTCTCCGGCTAGAAGTTATGTTCGGCTCCCCCGATAACTTCCGTCATGAACAGCTAACTTTCCACATCGCCCCATTCTCAAGTAGCTATCAAGAACTGCTCAGACGTGAAGCTTTCGCCCACTTTAATGCAATACCACATTATGCATCTCTTACGCTTAAGATGCCCGATCCACGAGGCATCATCTCATTAAAGGGAAAAATTGAGTGCTCCTCACGCGCGGAAGACAGTGCGGCTGCCTTGACAGCCCCACAATAAAGCGGCTTCACCAGCCAAAGCACCTAAACAGGTCGATAAGTCCACAGACACGGCTAGACGAGTCCGTCATAAACATACAATTGATAAAGGCTTAATAGCTGTATACCCCTGTACTAGGGGCTCCACGCATATAAAACAAGAGACAATAAAGCTCAATTTTAGCCATTTCGATTTATACTTTGTTTATTTAGTATAACTTATGTTCGGCACGATCTTTCTTCAACTAAGTTCCTCTCTTTTATAGATGAACACCGTGCTACGCCCGTCCAGGATATGGCACAACGGAGACACAGGCGCAGACGTGCAGCAGGGACCCGTTCCAAGGATTCTTTTCAGGTTAAGACCCTGCATAAACCTTTCTTACTGTCTCTTGTTGATACACATCCCCTGGTTTCTTGGTATAACCAAGGAGGAGGCTGGCGTTTTGGCATGTGGCCACGTCAGAGTTTTTGCGCGTACCTAGACACTAGGGGCTTATTACTAAGGGCGCTATCCCGCCCGTCCTCATAAAGACCAAATACCTTAGGGAGTGTTCGGCATCGCGAGTTTGGCCTTATATGCATCAACTCCGAATCATGTCTTTGGTCAAATGTTGGGTTTGCCCGGCTCCTGTGTTTTGCTGCCTTACATTCCGCTCTATCGGCTAGGGCGGCACCAGGAGAACTACTGCGATTGTGCCCCAGTTCGGCCAGGCAAGCACCTCAGTAGAGAAAGCCGAAAACTGACTGTCATGATATAGCGTGAGACTGGTCAACCACTCGATGACTTACCGGAATCTTTAGGATTCCTCCGCATTAACGAAGGGTCGTTTCCCGGCCAGGCACATACGCGCCCCGAGTTTGGGCGAGCGCAGGCGCCACCAGGGGCTATATAAGTAGCCTCACTGTCAAACTCCTATGGCTAAGTGAAAGTGATAAAGCATCATAGTCCGATTGCCTAGTTCGTTGCGCTATCACCTCCTTTGTAGGACCAAGACGTTGGATCAAGTGTGAAAATGCGCCTTCTGCGAACACCCCCGCATTATGTGCGTGGGGGCTGAAGCCCACGACTGCCATCTTTCAGATTATATATACATATATGTTAAACGGCCGCACATGAGGTATTATAATACTTGCAGGCACAAGTATAAAAAGCTTCTACAATTTATCAAAATATTGTTTTGCAATAATATATGCTATTCAAATATAGTATCCTTCGAGCACTGCGTCCCTATTAAACGAGCGCCTTGCAGAACTTGCTGAAAATAGTGCTCGGCAGGTACTCGGCTTCCATCCGAGTCTGGGGATGCAACAACGGTGGCCTCCATTTCCACCCAGTATGTCTTGACATGGGCAAGAGGCATCTGCGCACCCTCTAAGCACGTTGACCTCTTCATCGCATTGATATGCGGCGCCGCACCAAGTTGAAATAACTTTTCGGCTCTGGCCTCTCTGGCCACAGATGACTCATGACATACTTCATGGCGAGTCCGGACAACCTATTTAGCTCGGCCCATTCGGCCAAACGATCGGCTAAAGACAGCGGACGCTCTGGATTGTGGAACTGCGACCAAAAGAGCTTTTCCACATCGCAATCTTCTTGATCTCGGAAGTGTTCGGCCGCATCTGCGGCACTCACTGCCAAATCCAGATAGGTGTCCGCCGGACTCCACATCCGATTTAACGGAGCATGTTTAGGATCACAGAACTTCCTCCGCAGCATAAAGGGCTTTTCAGCCGCGATCTCTCCGGCCTGACGCAGCTCCTCCTTCATAGCTCTCATCGCAGAGCGAGCATCCTTGGCAACGGCAACGGCCTTCTCCAGGTCCGTCTGTTCCGCCTGATCTTCTTTTTCAAGAAGCTTGCAACGGTCAGCAGCGCTCTTGAGCTTCACAGCCATCTCGGCCATTTCCTTCTTGCTTCGGCAGTGAGTAGCCTGTTCGGCTTTCAGCTCTTCAATTGCCTTTCCGGCAGCCGCATCACTTTTCCTGGCTTGCTCCTTGGCTCGGGCAAGTTCCGCCCGAAGATTCTCCATGGCAGTAGCACCATCTGCATCAAGCGCACACGTTGTAAGATACTGGCATAAAGCTCCTCTTACCAGGTGCCGCCGGAGTAATTTCATACCTTGTGCCTCGTCAAGCCGCTTTTTGACAAGCGCGATGTCGGCATCTACCACGTCAAGTTGCCGCTTTAGCTCGGCAAATTCATCAGTCCGGCTGGCCACCCAACACTTCGCCACCTACGTATGAAGGCGGCATATTAGACCTGGGATTATGATCCTCTGCGCGCCGTCACTTTTGACAATGCACAGAGTCTCAGGGGCTACTATCTACACAGGGCGCATCTTATTTATGCGCAACTGTCCAAAAAGGGTACATTATTTCACGTACCTCAAAACCTGTCAGTAAAATCCTGACGGCCTCGTACAATCCGCTCTCCCCACTACAACAAGAACCCTCCTTTGGCAACGCATCAATGTGTTATCGTATGTCCATATAAGCGTTGCTAAGGTCTACACCAACGGATTAAAATGTGTTGCCGTTGGTGGCGTTGCAAAGGTCTACACCAACATATATACATGCGTTGGTAAACGGCATAAATAAGTGTTGTAAGATAGCAACATATAGAGCTAGAGCACAACAACACTTCATATGCGTTGGTGGCTAGCTTAGAAAATGACCATTGTAATGCCTAGAAGAATTATCGTATTGCTTGGACAATTAATGGTATTTTGTATATTAGCATCCAGAACTTATTGCATTAGTGTTGATAATGCATAGGAGACACAAACATAACAATGAGAAAGGTCACATATATTAAATCAACTTGATTGCTTTACAAAGAACATGATACAGAGATTACAATATGTGAAACTATCTAGTAATAGTCTGATTCTCAACCTTGCACTGAACGACTCAGCCATCTAAACACATAGTGTTTGAAACATTGACCCTAAAAATTACATTCCAAAACATAATCTGAAACTATCTAGTAGTAGCCACCTTCTCGATCTTGTAATCAACTTCTGAGCCATGCATCATCGATTTATCTTGGCAATCTACAACAACAAAGAAATGAGAATAGCAAGGTACCATCAAAGAAAATCAATTAACAGGGAAGTAAAATTTAAACAAAAGAGCAACATATAAAGGTTGGAGGACATATGATAGTTAATCTTACTATATGACTAATAATTTTGTTTTAGTGGTTATGTCAACCAAGAAACAGTTACTCCCGGAGGGAGTACCAAGTCAACACCCATAGTTTTTTGTTTTATATTATAGGTCAGTACTCTGGAGTGTAGCAAGGGCAACATTCTTCTTTGGATTTCCCAAGCTAAGCAGGAACTGCAATAAGCATTAATATTGAAAAAAGTATGAGCAAATAAATTGTTGCTCAGCCATGTTGAATTCACACAATAGAGAAATGAGCATACCCTGTCTTTAGATGGATGATTGCATCTCCATATCATAGAGGAAGCTTCACTTTAAATGCAATATGTTGCTTCCCTAAACAGATTAGTTAAAGTTTCACTTCTCTGAACACCCAAGTCGAAGCAAGCACCAGAACAATATCCTTGTTTTGTCATCCAACATATAACATCATCTCTAAAGAGCTATCAAATATCATAATTTGATCACTTTTTACAGTCCCAGCCATAGCACTATGCTATATAGACGGAGAAAAGAGGGCCTTTTGAAAAGAGCGTCCTTATGTTAAATGAGTTAAACACCTTACAAAGAATATAATGAAGATACAGTGAGGTACATGCCAAAAACTATGTACATCGACAAATATAGCATCCTTGATTGCAAAGAAAGATCTGCAGTTCTCAAAACAATACATATAAATGTAGAGATTTTCAAATTTCCAGAAGTACTTGAAGTGGAGAGCTACAAAGCATGGATACGGCAAAATCTGCCGATTTGATGTCCTAGTACAGCGGGATACGGCGACACGCCTGGATAAGCTGGGATACACGTATCCCGCAGCATCCCATGATTCCTGAATTAAAAAAAATAGAAAAAAGCATCGATACGGCTGGGATACGTTGAGGGACTCGGGAGGCCCAATAATAGCCTCGGCACAATACAAACTCTCGTACGCACGCACGCCACATAACGAAGGACCTGCTGCTAACCAGCAGCGAATGCGCCGCCGCCACCTGGACTCGACCACCGCCCCCAGCATCTTCTCCTCCCGGAGGCAACCACACTCGAGCAGGTAACCCCAAGGCCAGCAGCCTCTCCTCAACCTCTTCATCTTTGTGACATGATTTCCTTCAATTGAGAGGCTGCTAATTGCTTCCCCATGTTGTGCTCGCTTGAATGATTTCTACTTGTTTCTAGGGAGCATGGCATCCGGGAGCGCCACCCCCGGGGCCACCCGTCCGTGGGTGAGATCAAAGGACAGCCTGGTCCCTGGTGTTCGTAGATACGAACTATCCTCTGTGGGATCTAGACCCAGCAGTGTTTCATTGTTTTTTTCTGTTTTGACTCTGTATATTTCTTATTTATTTTATATATACTCACCGTATCCTCGAACGACTGTTTTTGAAAAATAATGTATCCCGTGTCCTTGTATGCGTATCCCCGTCTTTCCGTCCCCGTGTCCGTGCTTTTTAGGTTGAGAGAACATAATTCCCACAAAGCTAAATCAGGTGGTTCTATTAAATGATAACAAGTATGTTTTCACATGATTTTAATTTATATAGATGCTTGGGAATAAGACAAATCTGAATTATGAATACACAAAATTTTTCAACCTTGGTTTTTAAATTACATTGTAGATAATGTCATGTAAATCACCTACACGTTTACTACCCAGCTGGAATCATGCTGTCGTACCTCCTTTTGCAGAAGTAGCCCACTATATGCCTTGATCTTTCTCCCAAAGATGAATATGTAAGAAATTTTGGCACTGCAAAGAATGATGGATTCACTTCATAAGTACTTGCAAGAACATTTAAGTTTTACATATCTAAATCAGTGGATCATAAATCATACCATAAGCACTAGCTAGTATCATCATTCTGAACCTGAGGATTTACGTGTTAAGAGAAAGAATAAACAGGCAAATGTTGGCTGATGCGAAGTCAATTTCAGAACTAGCAAGGATAGATGAAATAAAGGATTATGAAATAAAGATAAAGAGAAATAATAGGACGTAGAGATGCATGTGGGGCTTATTCATAGATTATTACAAGGAAATCAGTAAGGTTTCATAACACGATAAGAAGATATTTGTTTTCTTTCTCGAAAAAAATCATGATGTTGTACATAATAGTGGTCACCTATTAAATGATACTAGAAGGAATGGTTTTTATAAATAGTCAGAAACTAACAGCTAGGATATCCAGAGATACTATCAACTTATTCAATTGACAGCCTAATCATCTTCATGGATATATTAATTAATTATCCACACACATAGCTACATGAAAAATTAAAATCTAATGTATCACAAGATAGAACTATTTAGAAAAAGAGAACGCACACATTTTCCTGAATCAACACATACAGCCATGTGGTGAATCACTTGTATGCGTACACCCAGATGACTGAATTACCCCTAGGTAGCAGTATTTCTGTGCACATATGAGAATAGTGAGGAATACAAACCATGGAGTGGTGTGGCTGTCGGTGCAAGCCAGCGCCCACAAAGGCGGATCAGGCAAGTGATAAGGCAGCATTAATCATTGTCGTAATGGCCGGCAAAGAATTATCCATGGCAAGATGCCATGCCACAAAGCAGCGGCAGGGCAAGAGCAGAGGGGAGGGGTGCCTTACTGAACCGTCACATCGGAGTCGAGGTAGCCAAGGTGGAACAGCACCATCGAGCCTAGCCGGTAGCCGATCGTGTGTGGAAGTGGGATTGCTGGGCCGAGCACATGAGCTACAACAATGAACCGTCGCACCGTGCAGAGGTGTGGAGGACATCGTGGCGGTGGGGGTTGGGGGCGGGGCTAGAGGAGAACAAGAGGGGGGACGAGCTGGTGAGGCATGGTGAAGGGGAGCACCGGAGTTTCCTCGAATCAGAGGCGGCGGCGGTAGCGGCATTGTGGTGGAGCTCGGGTGGGAGATGTGAATCGGGGAGAGAGGTGGTGGGGAGATAAGAGATTGGGTTCTTTTTTTTCCTGCTTGGCTGCGTGTTGGTTGCGTGATATTTGGACCGAGGTGGATACAGGGAGGTTATCCTTCGTGGGGCGGTGGGAGGTTTGTTTAACTCAACGCATCTCGACTTTCGTTGCTAGATATGCGTTGTTATAGGTGGGTTTTTGTTGTAGTGATCCGCGGATGAAATCCTCTCAATCACCATACCCATCAATGCATGGTGCTCCTCTGAGATAGATGCTCGCCCTAGCAGATCCTTCAGCTCCTCCGACCGTGCACCAGACGGTGCCGGACTCGTCCGATGGCCCTTTTCAAAGGCCGGACACGGAGGGCTTTGGGGGGCCATATGACTACCTTCCGGCCCTGTCGGATTCGGATAAACCCTCCGCGACGATACCTCAGGGTCGCCCGCCTCGCAAGGCGGTACGGCAGGGGGAGGCGTTCCGCTCTCCATCATCTCTGGAAGAAAATCCCCCGAAGACGAGCTCTGCTGAGAAGGGCTAAGGTCCGAGCTAGAAGGTAAATTTTCAATTACTCTTCTCAGATATAACGCAAGGATTTCTCTCATTTCTTAAAAGAAAAACTCCTCTCTACTTACGGCTCGGTGGAGGGCTGATCCCCTTGAGGGCATAATTCGGCCGAAGTTCCCCCGGCGCAGGATCCTTTGACGAATATTTCTTCCCCCGCTTTGAGGCCATGGTCTCCGGGTCGTCAGAGGCGGTCCTCTTCTTCCCTTGAGGAGAGGAATTTTCGATTCCTCCCTTTTGTACAACCTTCTTCGAGGAGGCTGTAGCTTCCTTGTCCCCTCCCTCGCTTTCCTCCGAAGGCACAACCTCCAACATCCTGACTAGCACGGGATCCGGCGTGGTCTCGGGGAGGGGGGCCGGACACCTGATTAGCTTTGCTTTCGCTATCCACTCCTGTTTAAAGGACAACTCTTTTAGGGGCAATTTTATGATAAATATACGGATAGCGAGTCCGGGCACAAGGCTACTTACTTGAGTATCCGGGCGATTGCAGCTCAGGCCTGCGTCCTCGGTCAAGTCCGGACACATTGCTTGTGATCCGAAGAACAATTTGTACATCTCCACGGGCGTTGCGCCCATGAAATGCTAGAGAGCTCGTGGTCCCTTCGGATTGAACTTCCACAGGCGAAGTGGGCGATGTTTGCCGGGCAAGGCTTGGCGGATCAACATGACCTGCGTCACCACAACCAGGCTAATGTCTCTTTCTAAGAGATCTCAAATGCGGCACTGCAACAAGGGCACATCCTTGGATGGCCCCCAGTCCAGTCCTTTATTGACCCATGACACTAGCTGTGGTGGGGGACCCGAGCGAAAGGCTGGTGGCGCCACCCACTTGGTGCCCCTGGGACGGTGATGTAAAACCACTCTTGTTGGCATAAGTTGCACTCCTCTTGAAAAGAGCCCTCGGGCCATGGAGCACCAGCATTCTTGCTTATAAAAGCACCTCCGCACTCCGCGTGCCGTCCCTCGATCATCTTCGGCTCTACTTTGAAGGTCTTGAGCCATAGTCCGAAGTGAGGAGTAATACGGAGGAAGGCTTCACACACGACGATGAATGAGGAAATATGGAGGATGGACTCCGGAGCTAAGTCGTGAAATTCCAGCCCATAATAAAACCTGAGCCCCCTCATGAAGGGATCCGTCGGAAAGCCTAGCCCCCGAAGGAAGTGAGACATGAACACCACAGTCTCACCAGGCTTGGGAGTGGGAATGACCTGCCCATGAGCAGGCAGCCTATGCCAGATTTCGCCGGTTAAGAACCTGGCCTCTCTCAACTTCAGCACGTCCTCCTCCGTGACGGAGGAGGGCATCCATCGGCCTCGAAGGTCGGAACCGGACATTGTCGAAGGTCCGAAGAGCTTGAAATCTGGAGCCTTGGGTGTTGGGACTCGAGGCAAGGGCGAACTCGTTTGAGATTGAAAGAAAGGAGTAGGGCCTTGGTCTCTTTATAAGAGGTTGAATACCAAAGGCCCTCCCCATGACCGTTTGGGAATCGCCTTCGATCGAGAAAACATACCAACAGGTACGGTTGGGTTACCCACACCCGTATTGATGCGAATCCCGGAATAAGGGGACACGATCTCTGCTTTGACAAGACGTGCCAAGGAAACCACCTCGCTAACGCGCTGAGGTGGGACAGTAAAACGATTCGAATAAAGACTTGGCCGTGGTGTGATGTCACGCTACGGAATACGTCAGCAGATTAGATTTGTGTAAATATTATTCTCTCTATGGCAATATGTGGAAACTTATTTTGCAGAGCCGGACACTACTTTTGTGTTGAAAATCCTCTATAAAGTACTTGGAGGAGGAACCCGCCTTGCAATGCCGAAGACAATCTTCGCGCCAGACTCGTCGTCATTGAAGCCTGGTTCAGGGGCTACTGAGGGAGTCCTGGATTAGGGGGTGTCCGGATAGCCGGACTATACCTTCGGCCGGACTCCTGGACTATGAAGATACAAGATTGAAGACTTCGTCCTGTGTCCGGAAGGGACTTTCCTTGGCATGGAAGGCAAGCTTGGCGATATGGATATGTAGATCTCCTACCATTGTAACCGACTCTGTGTAACCCTAGCCCTCTCCGGTGTCTATATAAACCGGAGGGTTTTAGTCCGTAGGACGAACAACAATCATACCATAGGCTAGCTTCTAGGGTTTAGCCTCTCTGATCTCGTGGTAGATCTACTCTTGTACTACCCATATCATCAATATTTATCAAGTAGGACGTAGGGTTTTACCTCCATCGAGAGGGCCTGAACCTGGGTAAATACATCGTGTCCCCGGTCTCCTGTTACCATCCGCCTAGAAGCACAGTTCGGGACCCCCTACCCGAGATCCGCCGGTTTTGACACAAACAGATGGGGTTGGATTTTAGTAGGCCTAGGGTTGCATTTGGTCAGAGACTAGTGGGCCACTAAGCCCAATTACCCACACAAATAATATATGTAGGCTAACAAATAACATAGAAAAGATAGAAGATCAATTTGAACACTTAATAGCATAGAAGATCCATTTCCACTCCTTAGTAGCATATGAGATCCATTTCCACTACTTAATAGCATAGGAGATCCATTACAACACTTAATAGCATAGGTGATCCATTACAACTCACTTAAGAACATAGGAAATAAGGTTCTTACATAGGAAACTAAAGTTCAAATGCATGGCCAAACACTAGGTTAACTTCACATTCCCCCAAAATGTACACCCATAATCACTTCAGACTGTTAGGCCACATCCTTATATATAGGCCTTAGATGTACTTACTTCACCAACATATCACAACAACTTCATGACTCAAGGATGGCCTTGATTTTCTCTAACTTCTCCTTGCTACCATACCCATCTTTCAGCAGCTCAGCAACAACAACCTCAAGCTTTGCCTTCTCCTTCTTAAGAACATCTTTGTCAACTTCAACATCCTTCATAGCCTTCCTAGTGTTCTTGATGATATCAGCTTGGCTCTGCAAAATGCACCCCTGCTCTTTTGCAAGTTTGAGCGTTTCCATCTGCAACTCCAACATAGCTTTCTCCTCTATCCCCTTCTTCTTCTTCTTCTCAAGTTCTTCCTCCTCCACTTGCTTTTGGTACACCTTCCTGTCCACCCTACCATCTTGTCAATCAAACATCTTGGATACATCATCAATAAGCTTGGTGTACTCAATGCAAAGCTTGTCATTTTCAGTCTTAAGCTTGGCTAACTCCTTCTCAAACTTCTCCTTGTCAAGTACCCTTCCATGGTTCTACTCATGGAACATTTCCCATAGCTTGCACAAACATCTCTGAAGAACAGGAGCCCAAGGCCCATCAACCCACTCTACAACACCACAATTCACACCATTTTCCTGCATTTGTAAATGTGATAAGTTATTACAAGTGGACTAGTAGCTTATTTCAATTCTATGGTTAACTTGATAAACTTGAGATTTTCTAACAATGAATAACATAAATAAGATATGATAAGTTATTACAATGCCATGATTAAGTTTGTACATATGTGACTGGCATATCAAACAAACTGCAGCATCATATCAAACATCAGTGAACATCCTTAGCGGAATACTTAATTAGCATCTAACCTGGACTGGGCAGCCATAGAAACGCCTTCCTGTTATAGGCCCTTCAAAAGCAACACTCTTAATAGGCCTCATTTGGTGCAGAATGCACTTGGGATGAGCAAGCTCAAGTTGGCCACAAAAAAGGGGCTCTATAGTGGTGTTTGGGTTCCTCCTGCAACCAAAATAACCAACAAACACTGATTTCAATCTGCACTCAATACCAGAATCAATTTGCACTATTCATTAAACTTGAACACTAAAAAATCCCCAAATCAGCATGAACCCTAACACTGTACATAGATGAACCCTAGGTTACCTCAATCCTACAATCAAACCCCACCCTCACTAATCAAGAACAATATCACACAACAACAACAACAACAACAACAACAACAACAACAACAACAACAACAACAACAACAACAACAACAACAACAACAACAACAACAACAACAACAACAACAACAACAACAACAACAACAACAACAACAACAACAACAACAACAACAACAACAACAACAACAACAATAACAACAACAACAACAACAACAACAACAACAACAACAACAACAACAACAACAACAACAACAACAACAACAACAACAACAACAACAACAACAACAACAACAACACTACACTCAGCAAGATCCATGGCGGTAGCCTAGGCCTACTAGCACCTAACCCTAACCCTAGGTGGCAAAGAACTTATCATAAGTCCCATGTCCATGCTGACGACCTGGCAATCCTCCTCCGAGCTCGTTTAATTGTCGTTCCAGGAAGGCATTGCGGCAAGGAGGTCGACGGCGACAGGCCTTGAAGACGGCGAGCGGCGAAGAGCTCGTACTGGAGCAGGGGTGAGGGAGTCCTGGATTTGAGGGTGTCCGGATAGCCGGACTATACCTTCAGCCGGACTCCTAGACTATGAGGATACAAGATTGAAGACTTCGTCCCGTGTCCGGAAGGGACTTTCCTTGGCGTGGAAGGCAAGCTTGGCGAAACGGATATGTAGATCTCCTACCATTGTAACCGACTCTGTGTAACCCTAGCCCTCTCCGATGTCTATATAAACCGGAGGGTTTTAGTCCGTAGGACGAACAACAATCATACCATCGGCTAGCTTCTAGGGTTTAGCCTCTCTAATCTTGTAGTAGATCTACTCTTGTACTACCCATATCATCAATATTAATCAAGCAGGACGTAGGGTTTTACCTCCATCGAGAGGGCCCGAACCTGGATAAAAACATCGTGTCCCCGGTCTCCTGTTACCATCCGCCTAGACGCATAGTTTAGGACACCCTACCCGAGATCCGCCGGTTTTGACACCGACATTGGTGCTTTCATTGAGAGTTCCTCTGTGTCGTCACTTTTAGGCCCGATGGCTTCTTCGATCACCAACAAAGATGCGATCCAGGGTGAGACCTTTCTCCCCGGACAGATCTTCGTATTCGGCGGCTTTGCACTACGGGCCAATTCGCTTGGTCATCTGGAGCAGATCGAAAGCTACGCCCCTGGCCCTCAGGTTAGATTTGGAAGTTTGAGCTACATGGCCGACCTCCGCGGAGACTTGATCTTTGACGGATTCGAGCCA
The DNA here is from genome assembly GCA_034509565.1 of Triticum monococcum. NCBI lineage: Eukaryota > Viridiplantae > Streptophyta > Magnoliopsida > Poales > Poaceae > Triticum > Triticum monococcum. The sequence continues at coordinate 56,005,052 of CM067846.1, read as the reverse complement.
CAGCCAAGCGCGCCGCACTGGCATGATGGGCCTGATCTAGCTCTGCCACCGAACAGTGCCCTGGAGGCCGCACCTGCATCAGCTCCAACCCTTAATTCAGAGCCAACTGCGCCAATCGAGGATGGGTGGTTGGACACCGCCTCAGGGGCTGCCATCTCTATGGTGATCGAGCCGAACACCAGCCCTATTCTCTGCGAAGCCCGTGACTCCAAGGAGCCGGACTCCGAGCCCCTACCGATCGAATCCGATTGGGCGCCGATCATGGAGATCACCGCCGCAGACATCTTTCTGCACTCGCCCTTCGGCAACATTCTGAATTCACTCAGGTCTCTCCCTTTGTCAGGAGAGTCCTGGCCGTACTATGACCGGCAGGATTGGGATGTGGACGATGAAGAAATTCGATGCCCACCCACCACCCACTTCGTAGCCACTGTCGATAATTTAAACGACGTGCTCGACTTCGACTCCGAAGACATCGACGGTATGGACGACGATGTAGGAGATGAACATGAACCAACGCCTATAAGGCACTGGACAACCACCTCATCTCATGATGTATACATGGTGGACACACCCAAAGGAAGCGACGATGAGGAACACAAGGATGCAACAAGGGATCGTTCACTCGAAAAGCAATCAAAGCAGCGATGTAAGCACCGCTCCAAGCCCCGCCTCGACAGAAACAGCAGCCATACAGACCCAGCCATAGAGCAGGACGAGCCGGCAGATGACGAACATGCCTTCGAGCAACCGTCCGAACAGGGCAACTTGGATAAACAAACTGAACATCCCGTCCCCGGCGAAAACAACAGTCCGGATGACCTTACGCCAGATAGGCTCATGGAGCAGAAGAACCTCCACAAAAGGCTCGTCGCCACTGCGCGTAGCCTGAAAAAGCAGAAGCGGAAGCTCAAAACTTCGGAAGATGCACTCAGAATCAGATGGAGCAAAGTACGCAACACCGCAGACAAATATGGCGGCAGTCGCCGCACAAAAAGCTATCCAAAGCGAAAGCTATTGCCTGAATTTGACAAGGAGGCCTTAGAGGCCCCGCAGTCAAAAAATAGGAAATCCACCCGGCCGGATAGACGACCGCATGGCCAGCATGGAGCGGCAAGCGGCGCCACACACAAGCCAGCACGCGATCCACCAAAGGATCCGCATCAAAAAGATGGCCCAGCCAGATCTATCTACGGGCCAAGAAAACAAGCTCTAGTAAGCAATGCAACACAACAAATATCCGAACATCACGGCACACCCTCTATGTTTCACCTATGAGGTGCTGGACCATGAATTTCCAGCGGGATTCAAGCCCGTAAACATAGAGGCATACGGCGGAACAACAGACCCTGGGGTCTGGATCGAGGATTATATCCTCCACATACACATGGCCAGAGGAGATGACCTCCACGCCATAAAATACTTACCCCTCAAGCTTAAAGGGCCAGCCCGGCATTGGCTCAAAAGCCTTACCGAAAACACCATTGGAAGTTGGGAAGAGCTTGAGGATGCTTTCCGGGAAAAATTTCAAGGGACCTATGCCCGCCCTCCGGATGTAGACGATCTCAGGAACATAACTCAGCAACCCAGAGAGTCAGCCCGGAAATTCTGGAACAGATTTCTTACTAAAAAGAATCAGATAGTCGACTGCCCGGACGCTGAAGCCCTAGCAGCTTTTAAGCATAACGTTTGAGACGAATGGCTCGCCAGACACCTCGGCCAAGAAAAGCCAAGAACAATGGCCGCATTAACAAGCCTCATGAACCGCTTTTGCGCAGGAGAGGACAACTGGTTGGCAAGATGTAGCACCAGTGACCCAGTACATCCAAAGTTAGGGATGGAAACGGAAAACCCCGACACAGCAAGGACCAGTGTCGGAATAAGGGAAACAGCCCAAAGAGCACGGTGGTCAATACCGGATTCAAAAGCTCGCGACAGAATCAGAGAAAGCCGCCCCTCAAGGATAACAGGGACGAGCTATCCAACTTAAACAAAATCTTGGACAAGATATGTCAAATACACAGTACTCCCGGGAAACCTGCGAACCATACCCACAGAGAGTATGGTTCGGGTCGTCTCGTCCAACAATACCGCTGAACCAAAGTATGACATGCTGGTAGGCAGTATGACTTATATCGCCCACAACTCACTTGTGTTCTACTCGTGCAAATCACATCAAGCCATAAAACCAGGCTCTGATGCCACTGTTGGGGAACGTAGTAATTTCAAAAAAATTCCTACGCACACGCAAGATCATGGTGATGCATAGCAACGAGAGTGGAGAGTGTTGTCTACGTACCCACGCAGACCGATTGCGGAAGCGATCACACAACGTAGAGGAAGTAGTCGTACGTCTTCCCGATCCGACCGATCCAAGCACCGTTACTCCGGCACCTCCGAGTTCTTAGCACACGTACAGCTCGATGACGATCCCCGGCCTCCGATCCAGCAAAGCGTCGGGGAAGAGTTCCGTCAGCACGACGGCATGGTGACGATCTTGATGTTCTACTGACGCAGGGCTTCGCCTAAGCACTACAACGATATGATCGAGGTGGAATATGGTGGCAGGGGGCACTGCACACGGCTAAGGTACGATCTCAAGGATCAACTTGTGTGTCTAGAGGTGCCTCCTGCCCCCGTATATAAAGGATCCAAGGGGAAGGGGCTGGCCGGCCAAGGGAGGCGCGCCAGGAGAGTCCTACTCCCTCTGGGAGTAGGATTCCCCCCAATCCTAGTTGGAATAGGATTCATCAAGGGGGGGGGAGAGAGAGGGGGCTAGCCACCTCTCCTAGTCCTAATAGGACTAGGGGAGGGGGGAGGCGCGCGGCCAGCTTGGGCTGCCCCTTTCTCCTTTCCACTAAAGCCCAATAAGGCCCATATGACTCCCGGGGGGTTCCGGTAACCTCCCGTACTCCGGTAAAATCCCGATTTTACCCGGAACACTTCTGATGTCCAAACATAGGCTTCCAATATATCAATCTTTATGTCTCGACCATTTCGAGACTCCTCGTCATGTCCGTGATCACATCCGGGACTCCGAACAACCTTCGGTACATCAAAATGCATAAACTCATAATAACTGTCATCGTAACGTTAAGCGTGCGGACCCTACGGTTCGAGAACAATGTAGACATGACCGAGACACATCTCCGGTCAATAACCAATAGCGGGACCTGGATGCCCATATTGGCTCCTACATATTCTACGAAGATCTTTATCGGTCAGACCGCATAACAACATACGTTGTTCCCTTTGTCATCGGTATGTTACTTGCCCGAGATTCGATCGTCGGTATCCAATACCTAGTTCAATCTCGTTACTGGCAAGTCTCTTTACTCGTTCTGCAACACATCATCCCACAACTAAATCATTAGTTGCAATGCTTGCAAGGCTTATGTGATGTGCATTACCGAGAGGGCCCAGAGATACCTCTCCGACAATCGGAGTGACAAATCCTATTCTCGAAATACGCCAACCCAACATCTACCATTGGAGACACCTGTAGAGCTCCTTTATTATCACCCATTTACGTTGTGACGTTTGGTAGCACACAAAGTGTTCCTCCGGCAAACGGGAGTTGCATAATCTCATAGTCATAGGAACATGTATAAGTCATGAAGAAAGCAATAGCAACATACTAAACGATCAGGTGCTAAGCTAATGGAATGAGTCATGTCAATCAGATCATTCAACTAATGATGTGACCTCGTTAATCAAATAACAACTCTTTGTTCATGGTTAGGAAACATAACCATCTTTGATTAACGAGCTAGTCAAGTAGAGGCATACTAGTGACACTCTATTTGTCTATGTATTCACACATGTATTATGTTTCCGGTTAATACAATTCTACCATGAATAATAAACATTTATCATGGTATAAGGAAATAAATAATAACTTTATTATTGTCTCTAGGGCATATTTCCTTCAGTCTCCCACTTGCACTAGAGTCAATAATCTAGATTACACAGTAATGATTCTAACACCCATGGAGCCTTGGTGCTGATCATGTTTTGCTCGTGGAAGAGGCTTAGTCAACGAGTCTGCAACATTCAGATCCGTATGTATCTTGCAAATCTCTATGTCTCCCACCTGGACTAGATCCCGGATGGAATTGAAGCGTCTCTTGATGTGTTTGGTCCTCTTGTGAAATCTGGATTCCTTTGCCAAGGCAATTGCACCAGTATTGTCACAAAAGATTTTCATTGGACCCAATGCACTAGGTATGACACCTAGATCGGATATGAACTCCTTCACCCAGACTCCATCATTCGCTGCTTCCGAAGCAGCTACGGACTCTGCTTCACATGTAGATCCCGCTACGACGCTTTGTTTAGAACTGCACCAACTGACAGCTCCACCGTTTAAAGTAAACACGTATCCGGTTTGCGATTTAGAATCGTCTGGATCAGTGTCAAAGCTTGCATCAACGTAACCTCTTACGGTGAGCTATTTGTCACCTCCATATACGAGAAACATATCCTTAGTCCTTTTCAGGTATTTCAGGATGTTCTTGACCGCTGTCCAGTGATCCACTCCTGGATTACTTTGGTACCTCCCTGCTAAAATTATAGCAAGGCACACATCAGGTCTGGTACACAGCATTGCATACATGATAGAGCCTATGGCTGAAGCATAGGGAACATCTTTCATTTTCTCTCTATCTTCTGCAGTGGTCGGGCATTGAGTCTGACTCAACTTCACACCTTGTAACACAGGCAAGAACCCTTTCTTTGCTTGATCCATTTTGAACTTCTTCAAAATCTTGTCAAGGTACGTGCTTTGTGAAAGTCCAATTAAGCGTCTTGATCTATCTCTATAGATCTTTATGCCTAATATGTAAGCAGCTTCACCGAGGTCTTTCATTGAAAAACTCTTATTCAAGTATCCCTTTATGCTATCCAGAAATTCTATATCATTTCCAATCAGTAATATGTCATCCACATATAATATCAGAAATACTACAGAGCTCCCACTCACTTTCTTGTAAATACAGGCTTCTCCGAAAGTCTGTATAAAACCAAATGCTTTGAGCACACTATCAAAGCGTTTATTCCAACTCTGAGAGGCTTGCACCAGTCCATAAATGGATCGCTGGAGCTTGCACACTTTGTTAGCTCCCTTTGGATCAACAAAACCTTCCGGTTGCATCATATACAACTCTTCTTCCAGAAATCCATTCAGGAATGCAGTTTTGACATCCATCTGCCAAATTTCATAATCATAAAATGCGGCAATTGCTAACATGATTCAGACAAACTTAAGCATCGCTACAGGTGAGAAGGTCTCATCGTAGTCAACCCCTTGAACTTGTCGAAAACCTTTTGCGACAAGTCGAGCTTTGTAGACAGTAATATTGCCATCAACGTCAGTCTTCTTCTTGAAGATCCATTTATTCTCAATTGCTTGCCGATCATCAGGCAAGTCAACCAAAGTCCATACTTTGTTCTCATACATGGATCCCATCTCAGATTTCATGGCTTCAAGCCACTTTGCGGAATCTGGGCTCACCATCGCTTCTTCATAGTTCGTAGGTTCATCATGATCTAGTAGCATGATTTCCAGAACTGGATTACCGTACCACTCTGGCGCGGATCTCACTCTGGTTGATCTACGAGGTTCAGTAGTTTCTTGTTCCGAAGTTTCATGATCATTATCATCAACTTCCTCACTTATTGGTGTAGGTGTCGCAGAAACAGTTTTCTGTGATGTACTATTTTCCAATAAGGGAGCAGGTACAGTTACCTCGACAAGTTCTACTTTCCTCCCACTCACTTCTTTCGAGAGAAACTCCTTCTCTAGAAAGGATCCATTCTTAGCAACGAATGTCTTGCCTTCGGATCTGTGATAGAAGGTGTACCCAACAGTCTCCTTTGGGTATCCTATGAAGACACATTTTTCCGATTTGGGTTCGAGCTTATCAGGTTGAAGCTTTTTCACATAAGCATCGCAGCCCCAAACTTTAAGAAACGACAACTTTGGTTTCTTGCCAAACCACAGTTCGTAAGGCGTCGTCTCAACGGATTTTGATGGTGCCCTATTTAACATGAATGCGGCCGTCTCTAAAGCATAACCCTAAAACGATAGCGGTAAATCAGTAAGAGACATCATAGATCGCACCATATCTAGTAAAGTACGATTACGATATTCGGACACACCATTACGCTGTGGTGTTCCGGGTGGCATGAGTTGCAAAACTATTCCGCAATTTTTCAAATGTACACCAAACTCGTAACTCAAATATTCTCCTCCACGATCAGATCGTAGAAACTTTATTTTCTTGTTACGATGATTTTCCACTTGACTCTGAAATTCTTTGAACTTTTCAAATGTTTCAGACTTATGTTTCATTAAGTAGATATACCCATATCTGCTTAAATCATCTGTGAAGGTGAGAAAATAACGATATCCGCCACGAGCCTCAATATTCATCGGACCACATACATCGGTATGTATGATTTCCAACAAATCTGTTGCTCTCTCCATAGTATCGGAGAACGGTGTTTTAGTCATCTTGCCCATGAGGCACGGTTCGCAAGTACCAAGTGATTCATAATCAAGTGGTTCCAAAAGTCCATCAGTATGGAGTTTCTTCATGCGCTTTACATCGATATGACCTAAACGACAGTGCCACAAATAAGTTGCACTTTCATTATCAACTCTGCATCTTTTGGCTTCAATATTATGAATATGTGTATCACTACTGTCGAGATACATCAAAAATAGACCACTCTTCAAAGGTGCATGACCATAAAAGATATTACTCATATAAATAGAACAACCATTATTCTCTGATTGAAATGAATAACCGTCTCGCATCAAACAAGATCCAGATATAATGTTCATGCTCAACGCTGGCACCAAATAACAATTATTTAGGTCTAATATTAATCCCGAAGGTAGATGTAGAGGTAGCATGCCGACCGCGATCACATCGACTTTGGAACCGTTTCCCATGCGCATCGTCACCTCGTCCTTTGCCAGTGTTCGCTTATTCCGTAGTCCCTGTTTCGAGTTGCAAATATTAGCAACAGAACCGGTATCAAATACCCAGGTGCTACTGCGAGCTCTAGTAAGGTACACATCAATAACATGTATATCACATATACCTTTGTTCACCTTGCCATCCTTCTTATCCGCCAAATACTTGGGGCAGCTCCGCTTCCAGTGACCAGTCTGCTTGCAGTAGAAGCACTTAGTTTCAGGCTTAGGTCCAGACTTGGGTTTCTTCTCTTGAGCAGCAACTTGCTTGCCGTTCTTATTGAAGTTCCCCTTCTTCTTCCCTTTGCCCTTTTTCTTGAAACTAGTGGTCTTGTTAACCATCAACACTTGATGCTCCTTTTTGATTTCTACCTCCGCAGCTTTCAGCATCGCGAAGAGCTCGGGAATAGTCTTGTTCATCCCTTGCATATTATAGTTCATCACGAAGCTCTTGTAGCTTGGTGGCAGTGATTGGAGAATTCTGTCAATGACGCAATCATCTGGAAGATTAACTCCCATCTGAATCAAGTGATTATTATACCCAGACATTTTGAGTATATGCTCACTGACAGAACTGTTCTCTTCCATCTTGCAGCTATAGAACTTATTGGAGACCTCATATCTCTCAATCTGGGCATTTGCTTGAAATATTAACTTCAACTCCTGGAACATCTCATATGCTCCATGACATTCAAAACGTCGTTGAAGTCCCGATTCTAAGCCGTAAAGCATGGCACACTGAACTATCGAGTAGTCATCAGCTTTGCTCTGCCAGACGTTCATAACATCTGGTGTTGCTCTAGCAGCAGGCCTGGCACCCAGCGGTGCTTCCAGAATGTAATTCTTCTGAGCATCAATGAGGATAATCCTCAAGTTACGGACCCAGTCCGTGTAATTGCTACCATCATCTTTCAACTTTGCTTTCTCAAGGAACGCATTAAAATTCAACGGAACAACAACACGAGCCATCTATCTACAATCAACATAAACAAGCAAGATACTATCAGGTACTAAGTTCATGATAAGTTAAAGTTCAATTAATCAAATTACTTATGAACTCCCACTTAGATAGATATCCCTAAAATCCTCTAAGTGATCACGTGATCCAAATCAACTAAACCATAAACGATCATCATGTGAGATGGAGTAGTTTTCAATGGTGAACATCGTTATGTTGATCATATCTACTATATGATTCACGCTCGACCTTTCGGTCTCCGTGTTCCGAGGCCATATCTGCATATGCTAGGCTCGTCAAGTTTAACCTGAGTATTCTGCGTGTGCAAAACTGGCTTGCACCCGTTGTAGATGGACGTAGAGCTTATCACACCCGATCATCACGTGGTGTCTGGGCACGACGAACTTTGGCAACGGTGCATACTCAGGGAGAACACTTCTTGATAATTTAGTGAGAGATCATCTTATAATGCTACCGTCAATCAAAGCAAGATAAGATGCATAAAAAGATAAACATCACATGCAATCAATATAAGTGATATGATATGGCCATCATCATCTTGTGCTTGTGATCTCCATCTCCGAAGCACCGTCATGATCACCATCGTCACCAGCGCGACACCTTGATCTCCATCGTAGCATCGTTGTCGTCTCGCCAATCTTATTCTTCCACGACTATCGCTACCGCTTAGTGATAAAGTAAAGCATTACATCGCGATTGGATTGCATACAATAAAGCGACAACCATATGGCTCCTGCCAGTTGCCGATAACTTGGTTACAAAACATGATCATCTCATACAATAAAATTCAGCATCATCCCTTGACCATATCACATCACAACATGACCTGCAAAAACAAGTTAGACGTCCTCTACTTTGTTGTTGCAAGTTTTACGTGGCTGCTACGGGCTTAAGCAAGAACCAATCTCACCTACGCATCAAAACCACAACGATAGTTTGTCAAATAGACTCCGTTTTAACCTTCGCAAGGACCGGGCGTAGCCACACTTGGTTCAACTAAAGTTGGAGAGACAGTCGCCCGCAAGCCACCTGTGTGGAAAGCACGTCGGGGGAACCGGTCTCGCGTAAGCGTACGCGTAATGTTGGTCCGGGTCGTCTCGTCCAACAATACCGCTGAACCAAAGTATGACATGCTGGTAGGCAGTATGACTTATATCGCCCACAACTCACTTGTGTTCTACTCGTGCAAATCACATCAAACCATAAAACCAGGCTCTGATGCCACTGTTGGGGAACGTAGTAATTTCAAAAAATTTCCTACGCACACGCAAGATCATGGTGATGCATAGCAACGAGAGGGGAGACTGTTGTCTACGTACCCACGCAGACCGACTGCGGAAGCGATCACACAACGTAGAGGAAGTAGTCGTACGTCTTCCCGATCCGACCGATCCAAGCACCGTTACTCCGGCACCTCCGAGTTCTTGGCACACGTACAGCTCGATGACGATCCCCGGGCTCCGATCCAGCAAAGCGTCGGGGAAGAGTTCCGTCAGCACGATGGCGTGGTGACGATCTTGATGTTCTACCGACGCAGGGCTTCGCCTAAGCACTACAACGATATGATCGAGGTGGAATATGGTGGCAGGGGGCACCGCACACGGCTAAGGAACGATCTCAAGGATCAACTTGTGTGTCTAGAGGTGCCCCCCGCCCCCGTATATGAAGGATCCAAGGGGAAGGGGCTGGCCGGCCAAGGGAGGCGCGCCAGGAGAGTCCTACTCCCTCTGGGACTAGGATTCCCGCCCCCCAATCCTAGTTGGAATAGGATTCATCAAGGGGGGGAAAGAGAGAGAGGGGGGGCGGCCACCTCTCCCAGACCTAATAGGACTAGGGGCGGGGGGAGGCGTGCGGCCACCTTGGGCTGCCCCTTTCTCCTTTCCACTAAAGCCCACTAAGGCCCATATGACTCCCGGGGGGTTCCGGTAACCTCCCGGTACTCCGGTAAAATCCCGATTATACCCGGAACACTTCCGATGTCCAAACATAGGCTTCCAATATATCAATCTTTATGTCTCGACCATTTCGAGACTCCTCGTCATGTCCGTGATCACATCCGGGACTCCGAACAACCTTTGGTACATCAAAATGCATAAACTCATAATAACTGTCATCGTAACGTTAAGCGTGCGGACCCTACGGTTCGAGAACAATGTAGACATGACCGAGACACATCTCCGGTCAATAACCAATAGCGGCACCTAGATGCCCGTATTGGCTCCTACATATTCTACGAAGATCTTTATCGGTCAGACCGCATAACAACATACGTTGTTCCCTTTGTCATCGGTATGTTACTTGCCCGAGATTCGATCGTCGGTATCCAATACCTAGTTCAATCTCGTTAATGGAAAGTCTCTTTACTCGTTCCGCAACACATCATCCCGCAACTAACTCATTAGTTGCAATGCTTGCAAGGCTTATGTGATGTGCATTACCGAGAGGGCCCAGAGATACCTCTCCAACAATCGGAGTGACAAATCCTATTCTCGAAATACGCCAACCCAACATCTACCATTGGAGACACCTGTAGAGCTCCTTTATAATCACCCAGTTACGTTGCGATGTTTGGTAGCACACAAAGTCTTCCGCCGGCAAACGGGAGTTGCATAATCTCATAGTCATAGGAACATGTATAAGTCATGAAGAAAGCAATAGCAACATACTAAACGATCGGGTGCTAAGCTAATGGAATGGGTCATGTCAATCAGATCATTCAACTAATGATGTGACCTCGTTAATCAAATAATAACTCTTTGTTCATGGTTAGGAAACATAACCATCTTTGATTAACGAGCTAGTCAAGTAGAGGCATACTAGTGACACTCTGTTTGTCTATGTATTCACACACGTATTATGTTTCCGGTTAATACAATTCTAGCATGAATAATAAACATTTATCATGATATAAGGAAATAAATAATAACTTTATTATTGCCTGTAGGGCATATTTCCTTCATAGAGCACCAGGAAACAAAAGGATTTCCCACAAGAAGTCAAAACAGTAAACTTACTTCACGTGACGAACAGAATGGCGCCAACAGAGATACGCGCCATACGGCCTATCCCAAAGGAGTCTCGCCAATGGTTGTTAAAACCGATCACCTTCGACCATCAGGATTACTCTAGAAGTATCCGGAACGCAGGCTGGACTACCTTGGTATTAGATCCAATAATCGGCGGACTCCACTTTACAAATGTCCTGATGGACGGCCGCAGTGGTCTAAACCTGGTATACCAGGACACAATCCGCAACATGGGGATAGACCCAACAAAAATTCGCCATAGCAAAACCTCCTTTCAAGAGGTACCGCCAGGCCCGGATGCCCATTGCATGGGTTCTCTCCGGCTAGAAGTTATGTTCGGCTCCCCCGATAACTTCCGTCGTGAACAGCTAACTTTCCACATCGCCACATTCTCAAGTAGCTATCAAGCACTGCTGGGACGCGAAGCTTTCGCCCGCTTTAATGCAACACCGCATTATGCATCTCTTACGCTTAAGATGCCCGGTCCACGAGGCATCATCTCATTAAAGGGAAAAGTTGAGTGTTCCTCACGTGCGGAAGACAGTGCGACTGCCTTGAAGCCCCACAATAAAGCGGCTTCACCAGCCAAAGCACCTAAACATGTCGTTAAGACCACGAACACGGCTAGATGAGTCCGGCATAAACATACAATTGATAAAGGCTTAAGAGCCGTATACCCCTGTACTAGAGGCTCCGCGCATATAAAACAAGAGACAATAAAGCTCAATTTTACCCATTTCGATTTATACTTTGTTTATTTAGTATAGCTTATGTTCGACACGATCTTTCTTCAACTAAGTTCCTCTCTTTTATAGATGAACACCGTGCTACGCCCATCCAGGATATGACACAACGGAGACACAAGCGCAGACGTGCAGCAGGGACCCGTTCCAAGGATTCTTTTCAGATTAAGACCCTGCGTAAACCTTTCTTACTGTCTCTTGTTGATACACATCCCCTGGTTTCTTGGTATAACCAAGGAGGAGGCTGGCGTTTTGGCATGTGGCCACGTCAGAGTTTTTGTGCGTACCTGGACACTAGGGGCTTATTACTAAGGGTGCTATCCCGCCCGCCCTCATAAAGACCGAATACCTTAGGGAGCCTTCGGCGTCGCGAGTTTGGCCTTATATGCATCAGCTCCGAATCATGTCTTTGGTAAAATGTTGGGTTTGCCCGGCTCCTGTGTTTTGCTGCCTTACGTTCCGCTCTATCGGCTAGGGCGGCACTAGGAGAACTACTGCGATTGTGCCTCGGTTCGGCCAGGCGAGCATCTCAGCGGAGAAAGCCGAAACTGACTGTCATGATATAGCGTGAGACTGGTCAACTACTCGATGACTTACCGGAATCTTTAGGATTCCTCCGCATTAACGAAGGGCCATTTCCCGGCCAGGCACATACGCGCCCCGAGTTCGAGCGAGCGCAGGCGCCACCAGGGGCTATATAAGTAGCCTCACTTTCAAACTCCTATGGCTAAGTGAAAGTGATAAAGCATCATAGTCCGATTGCCTAGTTCGCTGCACTATCACCTCCTTTGTAGCACCAAGACGTTGGATCAAGTGTGAAAATGCACCTTCTGCGAACACCCCCGCATTATGTGCGTGGGGGCTGAAGCCGACGACTGCCATCTTTCAGATTATATATACATATATGTTAAACGGTCGCACAAGAGGTATTATAATACTTGCAGGCACAAGTATAAAAAGCTTCTACAATTTATCAAAATATTGTTTTACAATAATATATGCTATTCGAATATAGTATCCTTCGAGCACTGCGCCTCTATTAAACGAGCGCCTTGCAGAACTTCCTGAAAATAGTGCTCGGCAGGTACTCGGCTTCCATCCGAGTCTGGGGATGCAACAGCGGTTGCCTCCATTTCCGCCATGTATGTCTTGACACGGGCAAGAGCCATCCGCGCACCCTGTATGCACGTTGACCTCTTCATCGCATTGATATGCGGCGCCGCCCCAAGGAACTGCTGCACCAAGTTGAAATAACTTTTTGGATCTAGCCTCTCTGGCCACAGATGACTCTTGACATATGAGGGAGTCCTGGATTAGGGGGTGTCCGGATGGCCGGACTATACCTTCAGCCGGACTCCTGGACTATGAAGATACAAGATTGAAGACTTCGTCCCGTGTCCGGAAGGGACTTTCCTTGGCGTGAAAGGCAAGCTTGGTGATACGGATATGTAGATCTCCTACCACTGTAACTGACTTTGTGTAACCCTAACCCTCTCCGGTGTCTATATAAACCGGAGGGTTTTAGTCCGTAGGACAACATACAGATTAACAATCATACCATAGGCTAGCTTCTAGGGTTTAGCCTCTCTGATCTCGTGGTAGATCCACTCTTGTACTACCCATATCATCAATATTAATCAAGCATGATGTAGGGTTTAACCTCCATCAAGAGGGCCCGAACCTAGGTATAACTTCGTGTCCTTTGCCTCCTGTTACCATCTGGCCTAGACGCACACTTTGGGACCCCCTACCCGAGATCCACTGGTTTTGACACCGACATTGGTGCTTTCATTGAGAGTTCCTCTGTGTCGTCACCGTCAGGCTTGATGGCTCCTACGATCATCAATAGCGATGCAGTCCAGGGTGAGACCTTCCTCCCCGGATAGATCTTCGTCTTTGGCGGCTTCGCACTGCGGGCCAATTCAGTTGGCCATCTGGAGCAGATCAAAAGCTATGCCCCTGGCCATCAGGTTAGATTTGGAAGTTTAAACTATACGGCTGACATCCGCGGGGACTTGATCTTCGACGGATTCGAGCCACTGCCGAGCGCGCCGCACTGTCACGACAAGCATGATCTAGCTCTGCCGCCGAACAGTGCCCTGGAGGCCGCACCCGCATCGGCTTCAACCCTTAATTAGGGGCCAACTGCTCCGACCGAGGATGGGTGGTTGGATGCCGCCTCGGGGGCTACGATCCCAACAGCGATCGAGCCGAACACCAGCCCCGCACTCCGCGAGACTCATGACACCAAGGAGCCGGACTCCTCTCCGGACTCCGAACCCTCCGCGCCCCTGCCGATCGAATCCGATTGGGCGCCGATCATGGAGTTTACTGCCGCGGACATCTTTCAGCACTCGCCTTTCCGCGATATTCTGAAGACACTAAAGTCTCTCTCTTTATCAGGAGAGCCCTGCCCGGACTACGGTCAGCAAGGTTGGGATACGGACGATGAAGAAATTCAAAGCCCACCCACCACCCACTTTGTAGCCACGGTCGACGATTTAACCGACATGCTCGACTTCGACTCCGAAGACATCGACGGTATGGACGCCGATGAAGGAGACGATGAAGAACCAGCGCCTATTAGGCCCTGGAAAGCCACCTCGTCATATGACGTATACATGGTGGACACACCAAAAGATGACGACGAGGAGCGGAAGGACGCACTGAAGGCTTGTTCCCTCGAGAAAGCAGCGACGCAAGCGCCGCCCCAAATCCCGCCTCGACAGAAATAACGATCACACCGACCTAGTGCTGGAGTAGGGAGAACCGCCACCGGACAACGGCAATCCGGATAATCAAACCTAACAAACAAATTCTATCAAGGATAATGGTCCGGACGACATAACGCTGGACAGGCACCCAGAGCAGCAGAATGCCCATAAAAGGCTTGTTGCCACCGCATGGAGTCTTAAAAAGCAGAAGCAAAGGCTCAAGGCTGCGCAAGACACACTCCAAATCAGATGGAGTAAAATACTCAACACAGCAGCGACGTCCCGTGACAATCGCCCCTCCAAGAGCTACCCAAAGCGGAAACTACTACCTGAATTCGGTGAGGAGGCCTCAGACCCCCCACAACCAAATATCAAAGCAGCCACCTGGCCGGGTAGACGACCCCTCTACCAACACAGAGCGGCATACAACGCCACTCACAATACAACACGCGACCCATGCGAGGGCTCGCACCCAAAGGACGGCGCAACAAGATCCATCTATGGACCACGCAAGCGCGCCCCGGCATACAATGCAACACAACAAACATCCGAACAACGCGGTACACCCAGCTATAGGGGTGCCACACACCCTCTATGTTTCACCGATGAGGTGATGGACCATGAATTTCCAGAGGGATTTAAACCCGTAAACATAGAGACATACGACGAAACCACAGACCCTGGGGTCTTGATTGAGGACTACATCCTTCATATCCGTATGGCTCGAGGAGATGATCTCCACGCCATCAAGTACTTACCCCTCAAGCTTAAAGGGCCAGCTCGTCACTGACTTAAGGGCCTCCCTGAAAGCTCCATTGGAAGTTGGGAAGAGCTCGAAGACGCCTTTCGGGCAAATTTTCAAGGGACTTATGTCCGACCTCCGGATGCGGACGATTTGAGTCATATAACTCAACAGCCCGGAGAGTCAGCCCGAAAGCTTTGGAACATGTTTCTTACTAAAAACAACCAGATTGTCGACTATCCGGACGCCGAAGCCTTGGCAGCTTTTAAGCATAGCGTCTGTGACGAATGGCTCGCCAGACACCTCGGCCAAAATAAGCCGAGAATGATGGCCGCATTAACAAACCTCATGACCCGCTTTTGCGCGGGTGAGGACAGCTGGCTAGCCAGATGCAGCACCAGCGACCCTAGTACATCTGAAGTTAGAGATGGAAATGGGAAATCACGGCGCAACAGCAATAACAAACGCCGGAATAAAGAAGACAGCACGAAGGGCACGACAGTAAACGCCGGATTCAAAAGCTCTCGGCCAGGTCAAAAGCCGCCCTCTAAAGGCACCAGGGATGAACTGTCCAGCCTCAACAAAATTCTGGACCAAGTATGTCCAATCCATAGTACCCCTGGTAAACCTGCTAATCATACCCATAGAGAATGTTGGGTCTTCAAGCAGTCCAGCAAGCTCAACGCCATACACAAGGGGGAGGATACACCAAGTGAAGACAAGGATGAGCCTCCCAAACAAGACACTGGGGAACAAAAGAAATTTCCACCAAAAGTCAAACAGTAAACGTGTTACACATGATCAAGGGAAAAAATAATGCAGCACTCCCAGGAAAATATACCCAAGTGCCTGTCACCGCGAATTCCTGCCACTGGTCGTCTCAACTGATCAGTTTCGACCATCGCAATTACTCAGCAAGTATCCGACGCCCAGGATGGGCTGCCCTGGTATTAGACCCAGTAATTGGAGGATATCACTTCACACGAGTCTTGATGGATGGTGGCAGCAGTCTAAACCTAATATATTAGGATACAATCCGCGGGATGGGGTTAGACCCAACAAAAATTCGCCATAGCAATACTACCTTTAAAGGAGTAACGCCAGGCCCAGGGGCTCGTTGTACGGGCTCCCTCCTACTGCAAGTTATATTTGGCTCCCCCGATAACTTCCGTCGCGAGCATTTAACCTTCCACATCGCTCCGTTCCAAAGTGGCTACCAAGCACTGCTCTGACATGAAGCTTTCGCTCGCTTTAATGGAATACCACACTACGCCTCCCTCACACTCAAGATGCCCAGTCCACAGGGCATCATTTCAGTGAACGGAAATATCAAGCGATCTCTGCGCGCCGAAGAGAGTGTGGCTGCCTTGGCAGCCGCACACTAAAGGTGCCCAGACCAGTGAAAGCATCCAATAGGTCGTCAAGACCTCAGACACAACTAATCAAGTCCGGCGCCGCTATTTATACCGAATAAATGGTTACACCCCTATTTGTCCATACAAGGGGCTCAACGCGTGCAGACAAGTGGCAATTTCTTCTCATCTTGAATTATACATGGTTTCTTTAAAAAATATCCTTTTGCACGACAACTTTTTCACCTAAATTCCTCTCTTTTACAAACGATCATCGTGCTACACCCGTCTAGGATAAGGCACAACGGAGACACAGGCGCAGACATGTAGCAGGGACCCGCTCCAAGGATTCTTTTTAGATTAAGACCCTGCGTAAACCTTTTTTACTGTCTCTTGTTGATACATATCCACCATTGAGAAGGATGCTGACGTCTTGGCATGTGGCCACGTCAGAACCATGCACGTACCTGGACACAAGGGGCTTCTTACAAAGGCCATTATTTAGGCCCGGTTTATACCACAAAGACCGAATACCTTAGGGAGTGTTCGGCGTCGCGAGTTTGGCCTTGTATGCATCAGCTCCGAATCATTGTATTTGGTCAAATGTTGGGTTTGCCCGGCTCCTGTGTTTTGGTGCCTTACGTTCCGCTTTACCGTCTAAGGTAGCACCAGGAGAACTACTGCGATTGTGCCCTGGTTCATCCGGACAAGCACCTCAGTAGAGAAAGCCGAAAACTGACTGTCATGATATAGCGTGAGACCGGTCAACCACTCGATGACCTATTGGAATGTTAGAATTCCCCCGCCTTAACGAAGGGCCATTTTTCGGCCAGGCATGTACGCACCCCGGGATCGGGAGAGTGAGGAGCCACCAGGGGCTATCTAGTAGCCCCACTGTCAAACTCCTATGGCTAAGTGAAAGTGCTAAAGCATTATAGTCTGGTTGCCTCGCTAGCTCCGCTATCACATCCTTAATAAGACCAAGACGTTGGGTTAAGTGTGCACGTGTGTTTTTTGCGAGCACCTCCGCATTATATGCGTGAGGGTTGAAGCCGACGGCTGCAATCTTTCAAGTTATACACATGTATACATAAACGGCTACCCAGGAGGCATCATATTACTTTCAGGCAAAAGTATAAAAATAGCCTTATAAAAATTTATAAAAGCATTTCGCTTACAATGAGATTACATATCACTCAAACATAATACTTTTTGAGCACTGGTCTCTATCAAACGAGCACCCTCAAGAACTTCTTCGAAGTAGTGCTCAGCAGCCATTCGACCTATGGCCGAATCCCGCGCTGCAACAGTGGTAGCATCCATCTCCGCCCAGTATGCTTTAACACGGGCAAAGGCCATCCATGCGCCCTCTATACACACCAACCTCTTCATCGCATTAATGTGCGGCACCATGTCAAGGAACTGTTGCACCAAGCTGAAATAGCTGTTCGGTTTTGGCCTTTCCGGCCATAGCTGATCAACAACAAATCTTATGGCGAGTCCAGACAACCTATTCAGTTCGGCCCATTCGGCTAATTGGTCAGTCAATGAAAGTAGATGCTCAAGAGAATGGAATTGTCTCCAAAACAGCTGGTCTACTTCACGGTCCATTTAACCCTGGAAGTACTTGGCCGCATCGGCAGCGCTCGCCGCCAAATCCATATACACATCCTCCGAACTCCACAGCCGATCCAGAGGGGCATACCGTGGATCTCCGAACTTCCTCCGCAACATAAAGGATTTCCCAGCTACAATATCCCCGGCTTCCCGCAGCTCCTCCTTCTTCGCCCTCATAGCAGAGCGGGGGTCTTTTCTCGTCGCAGCAGACTTCTCAAGGTCTGATGCCTTCACTAGGTTTTCCTTTTCAAGAACCCGGCAATGGTCGGCGGCGGCTTTTAATTCTATGGCCATCTTGGCCAGCTTATCTCGGCTCTCGCCATGCGCGGCCTTCTTGGCTTTCAACTCTTCGGCCGCCTTCAAAGCAGCCGCATTACCCAACCTCGCTTGTTCCTTGGCTCGGGCAAGTTCTGCCCGCAAGGCTTCAATAGTGGCAGCTCCATCTGCAGTCACAACATATTAAAGATACTGGCATCATGCTGCTCTTCCTATGTGGCGTTTACCAGATAATGACACTTACCCTGTGCCTTGTCAAGCCTTTTGTTAACAAGCTCGATGTCGGCGTCTGCCGCATCCTACTACCGTTTTAAATGGGCAAACTCGCTAGTCCGGCTAGCCACCGGAGCTTCCATCACCTGCACATAAAGGTAGTATGGTTATTACCTGGGAATATGATCCTCTGTTCGTCGTCGTCTCCGACGACAACCAGAGTCTCAGGGGCTACTATCTACACAGGGCACACCTAGCATGTGCAGGACTATCATACATTCTTTTACATACCTCAAAGCCTGTCAGTAGACTCATAAAAGCTTCATGCAATCCGCTTTCGGCACACGAGATTCTCTTCATCACCATATTCATCAGCACACGGTGTTCATCTAAGATGGCCGCTCGCCCCACCAACTATTGGGGAACATAGTAATTTCAAAAAAATTCCTACGCACACACAAGATCATGGTGATGCATAGCAACGAGAGGGGAGAGTGTTGTCTACATACCCTCGTAGACCAAAGCGGAAGCATTGACACAACGTAGAGGAAGTAGTCGTAAGTCTTCCCGATCCAACCGATCCAAGTACCGTTACTCCGGCACCTCCGAGTTCTTGGAACACGTTCAGCTCAATGACGCTCCCTGGGCTCCGATCCAGCAAAGCTTCGGGGATGAGTTCCGTCAGCACAACGGCGTGGTGACGATGATGATGTTCTACCGACGCAGGGCTTCGCCTAAGCACTGCAACGATATGACCGAGGTGGAATATGGTGGAGGGGGGCACCACACACGGCTAAGGAACGATCATGAAGATCAACTTCTGTGTTCTAGGGTGCCCCCTGTCTCCGTATATAAAGGATCCAAGGGGGGGGTGCGGCCGGCCCTAGAGGAGGCGCGCAGGAGGAGTCCTACTCCTACCGGGAGTAGGACTCCCCTCCCTTTCCTTGTCCAAGTAGGAGAGGTGGAAGAAGAGAAGGAAAAGGGGGGCGCCGCCCCTCCCTCCTTGTCCAATTTGGACTAGGGGGAGAGGGGGCGCGCGGCCTGCCCTGGCAGCCCCTTCCTCTTCTCCACTTTAGGCCCATGAGGCCCATTAACCCCCCGGGGGGTTCCGGTAACCCCCCGGTGCTCCGATTTTATCCGAAACTTCTCTGGAGCACTTCCGGTGTCTGAATATAGTCGTCCAATATATCAATCTTTATGTCTCGACCATTTCGAGACTCCTCGTCATGTCTGTGATCACATCCGGGACTCCGAACTAACGTCGGTACATCAAAATGCATAAACTCATAATAACGGTCATCGTAACGTTAAGCGTGCGGACCCTATGGTTCGAGAACAATGTAGACATGACTGAGACAAATCTCCGGTCAATAACCAACAGCGGGACCTGGATGCCCATATTTGCTCCTACATATTCTACGAAGATCTTTATCGGTCAGACCGCATAACAACATACGTTGTTCCCTTTGTCATCGGTATGTTACTTGCCCGAGATTCGATCGTCGGTATCCAATACCTAGTTCAATCTCGTTACCGGCAAGTCTCTTTACTCGTTCTGTAATGCATCATCTTGCAACTAACTCATTAGTTGCAATGCTTGCAAGGCTTATGTGATGTGCATTACCGAGAGGGCCCAGAGATACCTCTCCGACAATCGGAGTGACAAATCCTAATCTCGAAATACGCCAACCCAACATGTACCTTTGGAGACACCTGTAGAGCACCTTTATAATCACCCATTTACGTTGTGATGTTTGGTAGCACACAAAGTGTTCCTCCGACAAACGGGAGTTGCATAATCTCATAGTCATAGGAACATGTATAAGTCATGAAGAAAGCAATAGCAACATACTAAACGATCGGGTGCTAAGCTAATGGAATGGGTCATGTCAATCAGATCATTCACCTAATGATGTGACCTCGTTAATCAAATAACAACTCTTTGTTTATTGTTAGGAAACATAAGCATCTTTGATTAACGAGCTAGTCAGGTAGAGGCATACTAGTGACACTCTGTTTGTCTATGTATTCACACATGTATTATGTTTCCGGTTAATACAATTCTAGCATGAATAATAAACATTTATCATGATATAAGGAAATAAATAATAACTTTATGATTGCCTCTAGGGCATATTTCCTTCAATCTCCCACTTGCACTAGAGTCAATAATCTAGATTACACTGTAATGATTCTAACACCCATGGAGCCTTGGTGCTGATCATGTTTTGCTCGTGGAAGAGGCTTAGTCAATGGGTCTGCAACATTCAGATCCGTATGTATCTTGCAAATCTCTATGTCTCCCACCAGGACTAGATCCCGGATGGAATTGAAGCGTCTCTTGATGTGCTTGGTTCTCTTGTGAAATCTGGATTCCTTTGCCAAGGCAATTGCACCAGTATTGTCACAAAAGATTTTCATTGGACCCGATGCACTAGGTATGACACCTAGATCGGATATGAACTCCTTCATCCAGACTCCTTCGTTTGCTGCTTCCGAAGCAGCTATGTACTCCGCTTCACATGTAGATCCCGCCACAACGCTTTGTTTAGAACTGCACCAACTAACAGCTCGACCATTTAATGTAAACACGTATCCGGTTTGTGATTTAGAATCGTCCGGATCAGTGTCAAAGCTTGCATCAACGTAGCCGTTTACGATGAGCTCTTTGTCACCTCCATATACGAGAAACATATCCTTAGTCCTTTTCAGGTATTTCAGGATGTTCTTGACCGATGTCCAGTGATCCACTCCTGGATTACTTAGGTACCTCCCTGCTAGACTTATAGCAAGGCACACATCAGGTCTGGTACACAGCATTGCATACATGATAGATCCTATGGCTGAAGCATAGGGAACATCTTTCATTTTCTCTCTATCTTCTACAGTGGTCGGGCACTGAGTCTGACTCAACTTCACACCTTGTAACACAGGCAAGAACCCTTTCTTTGCTTGATCCATTTTGAACTTCTTCAAAATCTTGTCAAGGTATGTGCTCTGTGAAAGTCCAATTAAGCGTCTTGATCTATCTCTATAGATCTTTATTCCTAATATGTAAGCAACTTCACCGAGGTCTTTCATTGAAAAACTTTTATTCAAGTATCCCTTTATGCTATCCAGAAATTCTATATCATTTCCAATCAGTAATATGTCATCCACATATAATATCAGAAATGCTACAGAGCTCCCACTCACTTTCTTGTAAATACAGGCTTCTCCGAAAGTCTGTATAAAACCAAATGCTTTGATCACACTATCAAAGCGTTTATTCCAACTCCGAGAAGCTTGCACCAGTCTATAAATGGATCGCTGGAGCTTGCACACTTTGTTAGCTCCCTTTGGATCGACAAAACCTTCCGGTTGCATCATATACAACTCTTCTTCCAGAAATCCATTCAGGAATGCAGTTTTGACATCCATCTGCCAAATTTCATAATCATAAAATGCGCCAATTGCTAACATGATTCGGACAGACTTAAGCATCGCTACGGGTGAGAAGGTCTCATTGTAGTCAATCCCTTGAACTTGTCGAAAACCTTTTGCGACAAGTCGAGCTTTGTAGACAGTAACATTACCGTCAGCGTCAGTCTTCTTCTTGAAGATCCATTTATTCTCAATTGCTTGCCGATCATCGGGTAAGTCAACCAAAGTCTAGACTTTGTTCTCATACATGGATCCCATCTCAGATTTCATGGCTTCAAGCCATTTTGCGGAATCTGGGCTCACCATCGCTTCTTCATAGTTCGTAGGTTCATCATGATCTAGTAGCATGACTTCCAGAACAGGATTACCGTACCACTCTGGTGCGGATCTTACTCTGGTTGATCTACGAGGTTCAATAGTATCTTGTTCTGAAGTTTCATGATCATTATCATTAGCTTCCTCACTAATTGGTGTAGGTGTCACAGAAACAGGTTTCTGTGATGTACTACTTTCCAATAAGGGAGCAGGTACAGTTACCTCATCAAGTTCTACTTTCCTCTCACTCACTTCTTTCGAGAGAAACTCCTTCTCTAGAAAGGATCCATTCTTAGCAACAAATGTCTTGCCTTCGGATCTGTGATAGAAGGTGTACCCAACAGTCTCCTTTGGGTATCCTATGAAGACACATTTCTCCGATTTGGGTTCGAGCTTATCAGGTTGAAGCTTTTTCACATAAGCATCGCAGCCCCAAACTTTAAGAAACGACAACTTTGGTTTCTTGCCAAACCATAGTTCATAAGGCGTCGTCTCAACAGATTTTGATGGTGCCCTATTTAACGTGAATGCGGATGTCTCTAAAGCATAACCCCAAAACGATAGCGGTAAATCAGTAAGAGACTTCATAGATCGCACCATATCTAGTAAAGTACGATTACGACGTTCGGACACACCATTACGCTGTGGTGTTCCGGGTGGCGTGAGTTGCGAAACTATTCCGCATTGTTTCAAATGTACACCAAACTCGTAACTCAAATATTCTCCTCCATGATCGGATCGTAGAAATTTTATTTTCTTGTTACGATGATTTTCAACTTTACTCTGAAATTCTTTGAACCTTTCAAATGTTTCAGACTTGTGTTTCATTAAGTAGATATACCCATATCTGCTTAAGTCATCTGTGAAGGTGAGAAAATAACGATATCCGCCACGAGCCTCAATATTCATCGGACCACATACATCGGTATATATGATTTCCAACAAATCTGTTGCTCTCTCCATAGTACCGGAGAACGGTGTTTTAGTCATCTTGCCCATGAGGCACGGTTCGCAAGTACCAAATGATTTCGTAATCAAGTGGTTCAAAAAGTCCATCAGTATGGAGTTTCTTCATGCGTTTTATACCGATATGACCTAAACAGCAGTGCCACAAATAAGTTGCACTATCATTATCAACTCTGCATCTTTTGGCTTCAACATTATGAATATGTGTGTTACTACGATCGAGATTCGTCAAAAATAGACCACTCTTCAAAGGTGCATGACCATAAAAGATATTACTCATATAAATAGAACAACCATTATTCTCTGATTTAAATGAATAACCGTCTCGCATCAAACAAGATCCAGATATAATGTTCATGCTCAACGCTGGCACCAAATAACAATTATTTAGGTCTAATACTAATCCCGAAGGTAGATGTAGAGGTATCGTGCCGACCGCGATCACATCGACTTTCGAACCATTTCCCACGCGCATCGTCACCTCGTCCTTTGCCAGTGTTCGCTTAATCCGTAGTCCCTGTTTCGAGTTGCAAATATTAGCAACAGAACCAGTATCAAATACCCAGGTGCTACTGCGAGCTCTAGTAAGGTACACATCAATAACATGTATATCACATATACCTTTGTTCACCTTGCCATCCTTCTTATCCGCCACATACTTGGGGCAGTTCCGCTTCCAGTGACCAGTCTGCTTGCAGTAGAAGCACTCGGTTTAAGGCTTAGGTCCAGATGTGGGTTTCTTCTCCTGAGGAGCAACTTGCTTGCCGTTCTTCTTGAAGTTCCCCTTCTTCTTCCCTTTGCCGTTTTTCTTGAAAATAGTGGTCTTGTTGACCATCAACACTTGATGCTCCTTCTTGATTTCTACCTCCGCAGCTTTCAGCATTGCGAAGAGCTCAGGAATTGTCTTATTCATCCCTTGCATATTATAGTTCATCACGATGCTCTTGTAGCTTGGTGGCAGTGATTGGAGAATTCTATCTATGACGCAATCATCTGGAAGATTAACTCCCAATTGAATCAAGTGATTATTTTACCCAGACATTTTGAGTATATGCTCACTGACGGAATTGTTCTCCTCCATCTTGCAGCTATAGAACTTATTGGAGACTTCATATCTCTCAATCCGGGCATTTGCTTTAAATATTAACTTCAACTCCTGGAACATCTCATATGCTCCATGACGTTCAAAACGTCGTTGAAGTCCCGATTCTAAGCCGTAAAGCATGGCACACTGAACTATCGAGTAGTCATCAGCTTTGCTCTACCAGACGTTCATAACATCTGGTGTTGCTCCAGCAGCAGGCCTGGCACCCAATGGTGCTTCCAGGACATAATTCTTCTGTGCAGCAATGAGGATAATCCTCAAGTTATGGAGTCCGTGTAAATGCTACCATCATCTTTCAACTTTGCTTCTCAAGGAACACATTAAAATTCAACGGAAGAATAGCGCAGGCCATCTATCCACAATCAAACATACATAAGCAAGATACTATCAGGTACTAAGTTCATGATAAATTTAAGTTCAATTAATCAAATTACTTAAAGAACTCCCACTTAGATAGACATCCCTCTAATCCTCTAAGTGATCACGTGATCCAAATCAACAAAACCATAACCGATCATCACGTGAAATGGAGTAGTTTTCATGGTGAACATCGCTATGCTGATCATATCTACTATATGATTCACGCTCGATCTTTCGATCTCGGTGTCCCGAGGCCATATCTGCATATGCTAGGCTCATCAAGTTTAACCTGAGTATTCTGCGTGTGCAAAACTGGCTTGCACCCGTCGTAGATGGACGTAGAGCTTATCACACTCGATCATCACGTGGTGTCTGGGCACGACGAACTTTGGCAACAGTGCATACTCAGGGAGAACACTTTTATCTTGATAATTTAGTGAGAGATCATATTATAATGCTACCGTCAATCAAAGCAAGATAAGATGCATAAAATATAAACATCACATGCAATCAATATAAGTGATATGATATGGCCATCATCATCTTGTGCCTGTGATCAACATCTCCGAAGCACCGTCATGATCACCACCGTCACCGGCGCGACACCTTGATCTCCATCGTAGCATCGTTGTCGTCTCGCCAATCTTATGCTTCTATGACTATCGCTACCGCTTAGTGATAAAGTAAAGCATTACAGCACGATTGCATTGCATACAATAAAGCGACAACCATATGGCTCCTGCCAGTTGCCGATAACTCGGTTACAAAACATGATCATCTCATACAATCAAATTTAGCATCATGTCTTGACCATATCACTGCACAACATGCCCTGCAAAAACAAGTTAGACGTCCTCTACTTTGTTGTTGCAAGTTTTACGTGGCTGCTACAGGCTTAAGCAAGAACCAATCTTACCTACGCATCAAAACCACAACGATAGTTTGTCAAGTTGGTGCTATTTTAACCTTCGCAAGGACCGGGCGTAGCCACACTTAGTTCAACTAAAGTTGGAGAAACTGTCACCCACAAGCCACCTATGTGCAAAGCACGTCGGGAGAACCGGTCTCGCGTAAGCGTACGCGTAATGTCGGTCCGGGCCACTTCGTCCAACAATACCGCCGAACCAAAGTATGACATGCTGGTAAGCAGTATGACTTATATCGCCCACAACTCACTTGTGTTCTACTCGTGCATATAACATCAACACATAAAACCTAGGCTCGAATGCCACTGTTGGGGAACGTAATAATTTCAAAAAATTTCCTACGCACACACAAGATCATGGTGATGCATAGCAACGAGAGGGGAGAGTGTTGTCTACGTACCCTCGTAGACCGAAGCAGAAGCGTTGACACAACGTAGAGGAAGTAGTCGTACATCTTCCCGATCCAACTGATCCAAGTACCGTTACTCCGGCACCTCCGAGTTCTTGGCACACGTTCAGCTCGATGACGCTCCCCGGGCTCCGATCCAGCAAAGCTTCGGGGATGAGTTCCGTCAGCACAACGGCGTGGTGACGATGATGATGTTCTACCGACGCAGGGCTTCGCCTAAGCACTGCAACGATATGACCGAGGTGGAATATGGTGGAGGGGGGCACCGCACACGGCCAATTCGGACTAGGAGGAGAGGGGGCGCGCGGCCTGCCCTGGCAGCCCCTTCCTCTTCTCCACTTTAGGCCCATGAGGCCCATTAACCCCCCGGGGGGTTCCGGTAACCCCCCGGTGCTCCGATTTTATCCGAAACTTCTCCGGAACACTTCTGGTGTCCGAATATAGTCGTCCAATATATCGATCCTTATGTCTCGACCATTTCGAGACTCCTCGTCATGTCCGTGATCACATCCGGGACTCCGAACTAACTTCGATACATCAAAATGCATAAACTCATAATAACTGTCATCGTAACGTTAAGCGTGTGGACCCTACGGTTCGAGAACAATGTAGACATGACTGAGACAAATCTCCGGTCAATAACCAACAGCGGGACCTGGATGCCCATATTGGCTCCTACATATTCTACGAAGATCTTTATCGGTCAGACCGCATAACAATATACGTTGTTCCCTTTGTCGTCGGTATGTTACTTGCCCGAGATTCGATCGTCGGTATCCAATACCTAGTCCAATCTCGTTACCGGCAAGTCTCTTTACTCATTCTGTAATGCATCATCTTGCAACTAACTCATTAGTTGCAATGCTTGCAAGGCTTATGTGATGTGCATTACCGAGAGGGCCCAGAGATACCTCTCCGACAATCGGCGTGACAAATCCTAATCTCAAAATATGCCAACCCAACATGTACCTTTGGAGACACCTGTAGAGCACCTTTATAATCACCCATTTACGTTGTGACGTTTGGTAGCACACAAAGTGTTCCTCCGGCAAACGGGAGTTGCATAATCTCATAGTCATAGGAACATGTATAAGTCATGAAGAAAGCAATAGCAACATACTAAACGATCGGGTGCTAAGCTAATGGAATGGGTCATGTCAATCAGATCATTCACCTAATGATGTGATCTCGTTAATCAAATAACAACTCTTTGTTTATGGTTAGGAAACATAACCATCTTTGATTAACGAGCTAGTCAAGTAGAGGCATACTAGTGACACTCTGTTTGTCTATGTATTCACACATGTATTATGTTTCCGGTTAATACAATTCTAGCATGAATAATAAACATTTATCATGATATAAGGAAATAAATAATAACTTTATTATTGCCTCTAGGGAATATTTCCTTCACCAACTCCCTCAAAACATCCGATTGCACACTAGACGGTGCCGGACTCTTTTGTCTGCTCTCTTCGGGAGCCAGACACTGGGAGCTTCAGGGGTCAATAGGATTATCTTCTGGCCTCACCGGACTCGGAGAGGCCCTCTGCGACGACACTTCAGGGTCGCACGCTTCCGGAGCGGAGGAGTCTAGAGGAGGCGTTTCGCTCTCCATCATCTCTGGAAGAAGATCCCCCGGACACGAGCTCATTTGAGAGGGGCTAAGGCCTGAACTACAAAGATATATCCGGTGGTTATTTTCTCAAAAGGAAAAGATGGCATATCTGTACTATTAAAGTATTTCGGGTCACTTATGACTCACGGGAGAATTGAACCCCCCGTGGACTTTGTGCGGCAACAGCACCCCCCAAGGTTGGACCCTCTGTGGGAGACTTCTTCTCTCGTTTGGAAGCTTTGGCTTCCGAATCCCCGGGCACAGTCCTTTTCCTCTTCTGGTCGTCTTCCTTCATGGAGACGCTCGCTCCCTCGGTTTGAATGGGCAGCGTTGGGGGCCTGCGTCCGCCCGTATTATCCTCCACAGTATCTTCCTTCAAGGGCTCCGGGCAAGGTGCGATCTGGAGCATCTTTTCCAATACCGGATTTTCCAAACCCTCAGGGAGGGGGGCTGAACACCGAATCAACATAGCCTTTGTTAGCCAGTCCTGGTCAAAAAGTGAACTCTAAGAAATAACTTCGTAACAAATGAGAGACAGTATGTTCGGCCGGAAGATTCCTTACCTGTTCGGCGGCGCGGTTACTACTCAGGCCCACGTCCTCGGTGATTTCCGTACACTCTACCTGAGGTCCGAAGAACGACTTGTACATCTCCTCGTGCGTCAGGCCGAGGAAATTTTGAATGACACGTGGTCCCTCGGGATTGAACTCCCACAAGCGAAGGGGCCGGCATTTGCAAGGCTGGACTTGACGAACCAGCATAACTTGTATTACCGCAACCAAACTAAAATCTCCATTAAAGAGATCTCGAATGCGGCTTTGCAGTATAGGCACGTCCTTGGCTGGACCCCAGCTCAGGCCTCTAATGATCCATGACATAAGTTGTGGTGGAGGGCCCGAGCGGAAAATAGGGGCGGCCGCCCACTTGGCACTTCTAGGAGCCGTGATGTAAAACCACTCTTGTTGCCACAATTCAGACACCTCTGGAATGGAACCTTGGGGCATTTGAGCTTGAGGTGGGGGAAGGATTCGATTGAGCACAGGAGGGAAAAATAAAAGCCTTGTCCCTTTATAAAGAGGGTGAATATCAAGCGCCCTCTCCGTGTCCGTTTGGACTTGCCTATAATCTAGGAGTCCTAGAAGCGGTTGGGTTACCCATGCCCGTATTGATGAGAATCCCGGAATAAGGGGACATGTCTCTGCTTTAACAAGACGTGCCAAGGAAACCGCCTCGCATGACGCGCTGAGGTGGTTTAATAAAACGACTCGGATAAAGGCTTGGCCGTGGTGTGTCGCGCTACGAAATACGTCAGTAGATTAGATTTGTGTAAATATTATTCTCTCTATGGCAATGTGTGGAAACTTATTTTGTAGAGCCGGACACTATCTTTGTGTACAAAATCTTCTATGAAGTACTTGGAGGAGGAACCCGCCTTGCAATGCCGAAGACAATCTGCGCGCCGGACTCGTCGTCATTGAAGCCTGGTTCAGGGGCTACTGAGGGAGTCCTGGATTAGGGGGTGTCCGGATGGCCGGACTATACCTTCAGCCGGACTCCTGGACTATGAAGATACAAGATTGAAGACTTCGTCCCGTGTCCGGAAGGGACTTTTCTTGGCGTGAAAGGCAAGCTTGGCGATACGAATATGTAGATCTCCTACCATTGTAACCGACTTTGTGTAACCCTAACCCTCTCCGGTGTCTATATAAACCGGAGGGTTTTAGTCCGTAGGACAACATACAGATTAACAATCATACCATAGGCTAGCTTCTAGGGTTTAGCCTCTCTGATCTCGTGGTAGATCCACTCTTGTTCTACCCATATCATCAATATTTATCGAGCAGGATGTAGGGTTTTACCTCCATCAAGAGGGCCCGAACCTGGGTAAAACTTCGTGTCCCTTGCCTCCTGTTACCATCCGGCCTAGATGCATAATTCGGGACCCCCTACCCGAGATGCGCCGGTTTTGACACCGACAACATACTTCATGGCGAGTCCGGACAACCTATTTAGCTCGGCCCATTCGCCCAAACGATCGGCTAATGAGCGGACGCTCTGGATTGTGGAACTGCGACCAAAAGAGCTTTTCCACTTCGCGATCTTCTTGATCTCGGAAGTGTTCGGCCGCATCTGCGGCACTCGCTACCAAATCTAGATAGGTGTCCGCCGTACTCCACATCCGGTTTAACGGAGCATGTTTAGGATCACAGAACTTCCTCCGCATCATAAAGGGCTTTCCAGCCGCATTCTCTCCGGCCTGACGCATCTCCTCCTTCATAGCTCTCATCGCAGAGCGAGCATCCTTGGCATCGGCAACGGCCTTCTCCAAGTCCGTCTACTCCGCCTGATCTTCTTTTTCAAGAAGCTTGCAATGGTCAGCAGCGCTCTTCAGCTTCACAGCCGTCTCGGCCATTTCCTTCTTGCTTCGGCAGTGAGCAGCCTATTCGGCTACAGCTCTTCAATTGCCTTTCCGGCAGCCGCATCACTTTTCCTGGCTTGCTCCTTGGCTCGGGCAAGTTCCGCCCGAAGATTCTCCATGGCAGCAGCACCATCTGCATCAAGCACACACATTGTAAGATGCTGGCATAAAGCTCCTCTTACCAGGTGTTGCCGGAGTAATTTCATACCTTGTGCCTCGTCAAGCCGCTTGTTGACAAGCGCGATGTCGGCATCTACCACGTCAAGTTGCCGCTTTAGCTCGGCAAATTCATTAGTCCGGCTGGCCACCCGACACTTCGCCACCTACGTATGAATGCGGCATATTAGACCTGGGATTATGATCCCCTGTGCGCCATCACTTTTGACAACGCACAGAGTCTCAGGGGCTACTATCTACACAGGACGCATCTTATTTATGCGCAACTGTCCAAAAAGGGTACATTATTTCACATACCTCAAAACCTGTCAGTAAACTCCTGACGGCCTCGTGCAATCCGCTCTCCGTGGATGAAATCCTCTCAATTACCGTACCCATCAATGCACGGTGCTCCTCTGAGATAGATGCTCGCCCTAGCAGATCCTTCAGCTCCTCCAACCGCGCACCAGACGGTGCCGGACTCATCCGATGGCCCTTTTCAAAGGCCGGACACGGAGGGCTTTGGGGGGCCATATGACTACCTTCCGGCCCTGCCAGATTCGGATAAACCCTCTGCGACGATACCTCAGGGTGGCCTGCCTCGCAAGGCTGTATGGCAGGGGGAGGCGTTCCGCTCTCCATCATCTCCGGAAGAAGATCCCCCGAAGACGAGCTCTGCTGAGAAGGGCTAAGGTCCAAGCTACAATGTAAATTTTCGATTACTCTTCTCAGATATAACGCAAGGATTTCTCTCATTTCTTAAAAAGAAAAACTCCTCTCTACTTACGGCTTTGTGGAGGGCTGATCCCCTTGAGGGCGTAATTTGGCCGAAGTATCCCTGGCGCAGGATCCTCTGACAAAGATTTCTTCCCCCGCTTTGAGGCCATGGTCTCCGGGTCGTCAGAGGCGGTCCTCTTCTTCCCCTGAGCAGAGGAATTTTCGAGTCCTCCCTTTCGTACAACCTTCTTCGAGGAGGCTGTAGCTTCCTTGTCCCCTCCCTCGCTTTCCTCCGAAGGCACAAGCTCCAACATCCTGACTAGCACGGGATCTGACATGGTCTCGGGGAGGAGGGTCGGACACCTGATTAGCTTTACTTTCGCTATCCACTCCTGTTTAAAGGACAACTCTTTTAGGGCCAATTTTATGATAAATATACGGATAGCGAGTCCGGGCACAAGGCTACTTACTTGAGTATCCGGGCGATTGTAGCTCAGGCCTGCGTCCTCGGTCAAGTCCGGACACATTGCTTGTGATCCGAAGAACAATTTGTACATCTCCACGGGCGTTGCGCCCATGAAATGCTGGAGAGCTCGTGGTCCCTCCGGATTGAACTCCCACAGGCGAAGTGGGTGACGTTTGCCAGGCAAGGCTCGGCGGATCAACATGACCTGCGTCACCACAACTAGGCTAATGTCTCTTTCTAAGAGATCTCGAATGCAGCCCTGCAACAAGGGCACGTCCTTAGATGGCCCCCAGTCCAGTCCTTTATTGACCCATGACACTAGCTGTGGTGGGGGACCCGAGCGAAAGGCAGGTGGCGCCACCCACTTGGTGCCCCTGGGAACGGTTATGTAAAACCACTCTCATTGCCATAAGCTGGACTCCTCTTGAAAAGAGCCCTTGGGCCATGGAGCACCGGCATTCTTGCTTATAAAAGCATCTCCGCACTCCGCGTGCCGTCCCTCGATCATCTTCGGCTCTACTTTGAAGGTCTTGAGCCATTGTCCGAAGTGAGGAGTAATACGGAGGAAGGCTTCACACACGACGATGAATGAGGAAATATGGAGGATGGACTCCGGAGCTAAGTCGTGAAATTCCAGCCCATAATAAAACATGAGCCCCCTCACGAAGGAATCCGTCGGGAAGCCTAACCCCCAAAGGAAGTGAGACATGAACACCACACTCTCACCAGGCTTGGGAGTGGGAATGACCTGCCCTTGAGTAGGCAGCCTATGCCAGATTTTGCCGGTCAAGAACCTAGCCTCTCTCAACTTCAGCACGTCCTCCTCCGTGACGGAGGAGGGCATCCATCGGCCTCGAAGGTCGGAATTGGACATTGTTGAAGGTCCGAAGCGCCTGAAATCTGGAGCCTTGGGTGTTGGACCTCGAGGCGAAGGGCGAACTCGTTTGAGATTGAAAGAAAGGAGTAGGGCCTTGGTCTCTTTATAAGAGGTTGGATACCAAGGGCCCTCCCCGTGACCGTTTGGGACTCGCCTTTGATCGAGAAAACATACCAACGGGTACGGTTGGGTTACCCATGCCCGTATTGATGAGAATCCCGGAATAAGGGGACACGATCTCTGCTTTGACAAGACGTGCCAAGGAAACCGCCTCGCTAAACGCGCTGAGGTGGCATAGTAAAACAATTCGAATAAAGACTTGGCCGTGGTGTGATGTCACGCTACGGAATACGTCAGCAGATTAGATTTGTGTAAATATTATTCTCTCTATGGCAATATGTGGAAACTTATTTTGCAGAGCCGGACACTACCTTTGTGTTCAAAATATTCTATGAAGTACTTGGAGGAGGAACCCGCCTTGCAATGCCGAAGACAATCTGCGCGCCGGACTCATCGTCATTGAAGCCTGGTTCAGGGGCTATTGAGGGAGTCCTGGATTAGGGGGTGTCTGGATAGCCGGACTATACCTTCGGCCGGACTCCTGGACTATGAAGATACAAGATTGAAGACTTCGTCCCGTGTCCGGAAGGGACTTTCCTTGGCGTGGAAGGCAAGCTTGGCGATACGGATATGTAGATCTCCTACCATTGTAACCGACTCTGTGTAACCCTAGCCCTCTCTAGTGCCTATATAAACCGGAGGGTTTTAGTCCATAGGACGAACAACAATCATACCATAGGCTAGCTTCTAGGATTTAGCCTCTCTGATCTCGTGGTAGATCTACTTTTGTACTACCCATATCATCAATATTAATCAAGCAGGACATAGGGTTTTACCTCCATCGAGAGGGCCCGAACCTGGGTAAAAACATCATGTCCCCGGTCTCCTGTTACCATCCGCCTAGACGCATAGTTCGGGACCCCCTACCCGAGATGTGCCGGTTTTGACACCGACAAGGGGAGTGAGAGCAGGGGAGGGAGCGAGCAGGGGAGTGAGCGAGCAGGTGCGCCCGACTGACCAAGGGGGTATATTTACCCCAGTTCCGACCGGGCTGGTCGGCTAACGACCATTAACTGCTGCGCCGTCCACGCACCGGGCCATGTGGGCTGACAGGCAGGCCCAATCTGTTAGGAAAACGGTTAAATCGCTAGTCACCGCGGGTTTGGGTTTTTTGAAACAGCCGACCGCTCGTTTGTTAGTTTTCTGAGAAAAATTAAAAAGTGGTAGTTTTTTTGGAACCCTAGCCTGTAAACTAGTAGTTTTCTGCTATTTACTCTGACAACCCGTACGTGCTATTATGGATCTATGAGAGCTCCAAAGTTCGTACGGATCATCAGACGCCGCGGATCTTCAATAATTTGAGGATCGGCACTGCTAGCTCTTTGAGGTGGAGAGAGTTTCCGAGTTCGCATAGGATGGGGTGTGTAGGTTGCGGCCGAGTCAGACTCTCGAATTCAGCGGCAACTTCAACGGACGACTTCAACGAGAGGCCAGTGCTAGGCCACGGGCGACCGGCGCCAGCACCAGGCTGGTCGCTCGTGAACCGTTGGATTCAAATATAATCTATGTTCAGAATTACGTTGACCTAGCCATCCCTCCCGGTCTCGACCTGTTCCTCGTCTGGCACTACGTGCAGACCCCATGGTGAAGGGGAAATAAACCCCCCTCCCCTGGCTCCAGCGGCACAAAGGTGTCTTTCTCCGTCGTTGTTTCCCCCTGCAACAGGCCATGGCTCGGTCGTGGTTGCTTGCAGCTCCTGCTATGGACAGTCACATCCCCGCCACCCAGCCTCGGCCGCCAGCAATTACAGCATCAGGAGCGCCGACTGGCCGCCGATCGGGTGCGCATCGCTCACATCATCGTCATCTACTGGTCATCACTTCCACCCTCCACCATTGTAGCAAAACAACTCACCTTTTGTAGCTTTTATGGTTGTTGGTCGTGGCAATCACGACACCACCCCCATCGTCGCCCTAGCTCATTGTCATCAATTGTAACATTTTTTTGCTAGTTCCAGCTTCTACCGTTGTTGGTTGTAGCCATCTCGGCACCACAGTTCATCGTAGCGGCACCACCTCCTCATGGTTGTAGCAAAACAATCGGTCGGTTCCGGCATCTGATGGTGCCCACTGTAGCGCTAAAATTTGCCAGTTGTAGCTCCCCACGAGGCCGATTCCAACACCGCCAATGAGTAGCTTGTAGAACCCGTAGTAGCCAGTTCCAACACCCGCGGTGGCCGGTACCAGCATCCTGTGCACCGGTTCCAACACCTCTAGGCGCCGGTCCGAACACCACTGCCCGCCCATTGTAGCATCATGTATGCCGCTACCAGGGGGTTCGTGCACATTTAAGAGGCCAGATTTGCTAAGTCTGGTTGTAGATGTTCTAAGGAGGGGGCCATGAGGAAGACTATGAGGCCCTATCCCAAGATTATTTTTTGGGCTGGCTTAGCCAGGGAACATTTTGCTGAGGAGGATGACAAATGTGAATGTTTTGCATGATCATTTGTGTTTTTCGTGGATGGAAAATTTCCTTTTTCCTTTGAGATGGAACACCCTGCATTCTAGATTACGGGGGACCAACCAAATTGGTGGGCACACGGAGTACATCGGACGGGAAGTTTCTTAGCTAGATTTGCTCGCTATCAGGAACTCCACACACCCCAGCCTTAGCCAACACATGCACTGGGAGATTACAGACTAGAGAGCAGTACATGGTTTTATACTCAAAGAAACCTAAATGCATGAGGTATTTTGCCTCGCAGAAGAGAAAACCAAGCAAACCCCGGTCCATGGCACTGCTTGACAGCGCTTGGTGAAGACTCATACAGTCTGTTTCGAAGTAGACCTGAGGGAGTCCTAGATTAGGGGGTGTTCGGATAGCCGGACTATACCTTCGGCTGGACTCCTAGACTATGAAGATACAAGATTGAAGACTTAGTCCCGTGTCCGGAAGGGACTTTCCTTGGTGTGGAAGGCAAGCTTGGCGATACGGATATGTAGATCTCCTACCATTGTAACCGACTCTGTGTAACCCTAGCCCTCTCCGGTCTCTATATAAACCGGAGGGTTTTAGTCCGTAGCAACAACAATCATACCATAGGCTAGCTTCTAGGGTTTAGCCTCTCTGATCTCATGGTAGATCCACTCTTGTACTACCCATATCATCAATATTAATCAAGCAGGACGTAGGGTTTTATCTCCATCGAGAGGGCCCGAACCTGGGTAAAAACATCGTGTCCCCGGTCTCCTGTTACCATCCGCCTAGACGCACAGTTCGGGACCCCTACCCGAGATCCGCCGGTTTTGACACTGACATTGGTGCTTTCATTGAGAGTTCCTCTGTCCCTTCGCCATCAGGAAGGATGCCTCATCCTGTCTTTAAAGACGGCACCGTTGCTAAGGGAGCTTTGGCTGTCGGCCAAACTCTCCGGCTAGGTGGTTTCCTTATGACCGCCTGTTCGGCTGCTGCGCCGACGATGACCTATCAGGTCATCGAAAGCAATCTTCACGTCAGCTTGGAATTCGCCGAGCAGCTAGATCCAATGGAGCTCTCTTCCCTAAACAAGCTCTTGGATCGCATCACCGCCCTGACAGTCGCTACGGATTACGACCAGATTGGGCCTGAACCCGATCTAAGAGAGATTAACTCTCCCCAGGTCACCCATCACGTTGCCGTGGTAGAGGGACAGTGCGGCGACCCTTCATCTATCTTAAGGACTAGCTATGTCCGGATTCCCGATCCCTCCAAGCCGGATACCCGCGGAGGGGAGGACATCACATAAGACCTGAACTTAAAGTCAGGCGACGAGAGCTAGATTCATTGGACAGCATCCAAGAATCTAAACTTCCGAGTTCGGAAACTCCTCGGCCCCTGGGTCTCAGATTGGGTGAGGTTTCGGATTTGATCCCACCCACCCACCCGTACATAAGCGATCTATCCCAAATTAGGCAAGAGCCCGAAGAAACAGTACATTATTACTGCGCCAGATTCCTCCTGGTTATGAACAGGATAAAGGACTGCCGCGAGGAAGACGCAATTTCATTCTTCTGCAATAATTGCACGGACAAGGGAATCCTCAACGCCATAAGTCGCCGTGATATTACATGCTTCGCTGACTTGGCGTCCATAGTATGAAAGTACTGTGCGATGGAAAGCGCCTGGAAAACCGAAATAAAATTTTGGGACAATCCGGCCCTGAATACAAACCTAGTCCGAAATAAAAGGGTGCATCATCGCCAGACACCTGGGTTCCATACCAAAAAGCAAAAGCCCTCTACAGGGCATGGAACCGTACTGGAAGGATGGCTTAATGGACCCTGTAAAATTCACAGTGCAGAGGGCGCCACGCCAACTCACAGCCTTAGAGCATGTTGGATACTCCGGCAGGTGGCAAAAATTGGCGAAGATCTTCTAATTCCAGAAGCCACAGAAAGCCACCCCATAGACACTAGTACGGTATTAACAGTCTTCGAGACTTTCGCATCAAATAATATGCGAAGAAGAACACTCCCCAGCCTTGCCGAAGTCTACCAAGTAGCAACAATAAACCCATGGAGTGACATGGCTATTACTTTTAATGCCAGTGATGAACCTAAATTCCGAACAGCCTGAGCACCAGCCGCATTGGTCCTCAGTCCAATAGTGGACAGCTTTTGTCTTACCAAGGTACTCATGGATGGCGGCAGCGGATTGAACCTCATTTATGAGGAAACCTTTCAAAAATGGAAATAGACTGGAACCGCATTGAGCGAAGCAGCACAACCTTTAGAGGAATAATCCGCAGTCGGGAAGCGCGCTGTACAGGAAAAATCACACTAGATGTGGTGTTCGGCATGCCGGATAATTACAGGTCCAAAGAGGTCACGTTCCAAGTGGCCTCGTTCAGTAGCGGATACCACGCTCTGCTAGGGCGGGAAGCGTTTACAATCTTCCAAGCAATACCCCATTATGGGTACATGAAGCTCAAGATGCCCGGGCCTAACGGAATCATCAATCTGGCTAGTGATCCGGACATAGCACTCCGCGCCGAAAACAAGACAGCTGCACTGGCCCTCGAGGCGCTATCCGAAGCCCTAGCGGCTGAGGAACTGACTGCGCTGCACTCCACGGTGAATAGGGACGATGTGATACTCGACAAAAGATCCAAGTCCACCTCCTTTAAACCGGCGGACAAAATAGTCAAATTCCAGGTCCATCCAACGGACCCCAATAAAACAGCTTCCATCGGGGCACAGTTAAACCCTAATGTAGACGCCGCACTGCGAGAGTCCTACGAGAGAACTGGGACATTTTCGCCTGGCACCCTTCAGACATGCCAGGAATCCCACGCAGGCTGGCCGA
Source organism: Triticum monococcum (assembly GCA_034509565.1). Taxonomy (NCBI): domain Eukaryota; kingdom Viridiplantae; phylum Streptophyta; class Magnoliopsida; order Poales; family Poaceae; genus Triticum; species Triticum monococcum. The sequence goes on along the minus strand of CM067846.1, from coordinate 55,967,248 downwards.
AGACAGCTTAAATATCCTAAAAGGATTCAAGCCAGTCAAACAGGCTCTTCGGCGTTTTTCCGAACCTAAGAGACCGGCCATGGGAGAGGAACTAGCCAAGCTATTGGAGGCCGGATTCATCAAAGATATAAAACACCCGGACTGGCTAGCAAACCTGGTGATGGTACCAAAGAAGGACAAATCATGGCGCCTGTGCGTTGATTTTAAAGACCTTAACAAGGCTTGCCCAAAGGGTCCCTTCCCTCTCCCCCGCATCGATCAAATTATCGATGCTACTGCAGGACACGGTTCATTGTGTTTCCTCAATGCATACTCCGGCTACCATCAAATAAAGATGGCAGAGTCAGACCAAGCCGCAAAAGCATTCATCACACCATACGGCCCATTCTGCTTCGGGCTAAAAAACGCCGGTGCAACATATCAGCGCATGATTCAGACATGTCTGGCAAACCAGATCGGCAAAACAGTGGAGGCATACGTAGATGATGTGGTCATTAAAACAAGACATGTCGAATCTCTAGAAGACGACTTGAGGCTAACATTCGATAACCTCCAAACATACGACATCAAGCTCAACCCAGAAAAATGCGTTTTCGGTGTTCTAGCCGGAAAACTCTTGGGCTTCATTGTATCTGGTAGAGGAATTGAAGCAAATCCAGCCAAGATCCGAGCTCTGTCACAATTGGATATCCCGAAGGACCTCAAACAAATACAAAAATTAACCGGATGCGTGGCATCTCTAAGCCGCTTTATGTCCCGCTTGGGAGAAAAGGCCCTACCCCTTTACCGCCTCCTTCGGCGCACCGAACACTTCGAGTGGACGGATGCAGCCACGGCCGGACTCGACGAAATAAAAGACATCTTGGCAACAAACCTAGTCCTGTCCGCGCCAAACATTGGTGAACCAATGCTATTATACATTGCAGCAACCCATCAGGTTGTAAGCGCAGTGCTCGTCGTCGAACAAGAAACGGACGGACACAAATTCCCCCTTCAAAAGCCGGTATACTATGTGTCCACTGTCCTTACTCCATGCAAGTCACGGTACCCGCATTATCAAAAGATTGCGTACGCGGTATTTATGGCATCCCGGAAGCTGCGACACTACTTTCAAGAGTGTTCAATAACAGTAGCCGCGGAAGTCCCACTTAACGATATTATAAACAACCGCGACACGATGGGCCGGATTGCAAAATGGGCCATCGAGCTCCTCCCGTTTGACATAACTTACAAGCCACGGCGAGCTATCAAGTCGCAAGTTTTGGCCCACTTCGTTGCAGAATGGACGGAGGCCAAACTCCCTAAAGAGTACAGCACATAATCAAACAGGGTCATGCACTTCGACGGCTCCAAAATGTTGGATGGTCTAGGGGCTGGCGTCGTTTTGACGTCCCCCACAGGAGACACAGTTCAATACGTACTCTAGATAATGTACACAGACTCCAACAATGCAGCCGAATATGAGGCCCTTTTACATGGTCTCCGGGGGGTAGTATCCATGGGCATTCAACGCCTAGAGGTGCGCGGGGACTCGAACCTCGCAATATCCCAAATAAATGGAGACTTCGATGCCAAGGATCCAAAAATGGCAGCTTATCGCAACGCCGTCCTAAAAATGTCAGCTCGGTTCGAAGGGCTCGAATTTCACCATATAGCCCGGGAAAATAATCAGGCCGCAGATGTCCTGGCACGCATCGGCGCAAAACGCGATGTAGTCCCCCCAACATCTTCTTGGAAAGGTTGTTCAAGCCATCTGTACTATGGGAAGGGGAACTCGGCAATAACAACCCGGACCCAACCGCACTGCCTGACACCGAACACTCTCACATAATTAGAGGCTCTGCCAATGAAATAACACCTTCAGCCCACGTAATAATGGTCGTCATCGCCCCGTGGACAGAACCATTCCTCACCTACCTTACTAGGCAGGAACTCCTCGAGGACCAAAATGAGGCACGCTGCATAGTGCGGCAATCTAAAGCCTATAAAGTCCATGAGGGAGAGCTTTATAAGAAAAGCACTACCGGAGTCCTTCAAAACTGCATCTCCAAAGAGGAAGGGCGGAACCTCTTGGCTGAAATTCATGCCGGACTAGGCGGTCATCACGCTGCAGCTTGGTCCCTTGTAAGCAAGGCCTTCCGTACAGGCTTTTATTGGCCGACGGCCTGGGCAGACGCCCAGGACTTAGTCCAACTATGCGTCGGTTGCTAGCTTTTTGCAAACCAAAGCCATATGCCACCCACTGCCCTCCAAACTATCCCCATCACTTGGCCCTTCGCAGTCTCGGGGCTTGACATGGTTGGACCCCTTAAAGGCAGAACCCACAAGAAAAAATACTTACTGGTCATGGTGGATAAGTTCACCAAATGGATAAAAGCCAAGCCCGTTAAGACGGTTGAATCCAGACCGGTGATAGACTTTATATCCGGGGTTGTACACCGTTACGGCGTCCCCCACAGCATCATCACTGATAACGGCACGAACTTTATGGCCGACGAGGTAAAACTCTGGTGCAAAAACATGGGCATCAAGCTCGATTATGCTTCCGTCTATCATCCACAAACTAATGGCTAGGTCGAACGTGCAAATGGTCTTATCATGAGCGGCATCAAACCCAGATTAGTGCGGTCCCTTAAGGAATCTAATACGCACTGGGTAGAGGAGCTCGACTCCGTACTCTGGGGGCTGCGGACCATGCCGAATCGCACCACCGGATACACACCATTCTTCATGGTGTACGGCGCAGAGGCAGTTTTGCCCTGTGACATAATTCATGACTCACCTCGAGTGCGCATGTACGAAGAAAGAGAAGGCGAGCTCGATCGGCAGGACAGTTTGGACGCCTTGGAGGAAGAGCATGACGTGGCAAAATCCCGTTCCACATTTTATCAACAGCAGGCTCGAAGATACCAAAGCAGAGAAGTACGGGCCAAAAATTACAACGTTGGCGAATTAGTTCTACGCCTGCCGGACAGGAAAAAGGACAAACTCAAGCCCAAGTGGGAAGGTCCCTTCATAATTGACCAAGTCCTGACTGGTGGGGCGTACCGCCTCCGAGATGCATCGGATAACCGACTTGAGCCGAACCCATGGAACGCAGCCCGCCTCCGAAGATTCTATGCCTAGCGTCGGACTCTGTGTTCGTCTCCTTCTTCTATCCATTTTCTATATACTTTCTGTCTTACATTTCTCTCCTTCTCCCCTCCCTCTCTCTTATAGCCTTTAAAGGCTCATAAAGTGACGCGCTATCCGCGCTCATTAAACCTGGGGGCTTCTTTAAACAGAAGCTTGTGTATACGGGCTTCATGCCCAACACATGTGTCACACTTCCGTGTGTACCTTTTATTCACCATTATATGCATCGATATGACTTAAGTTTTGGCCAAGCTGGGTTGCCTGGCTCCTTTGCTTACCCCTACGTTCCCGATTGTTCGTCTAGGTGGTAAAGGGAGCACCTCTGCGATTGTTACTGCCGGGTCAGCCGGATGTGTACCTCAAACTGGGTGAAGCCGAAAGCTAGTGTTCTTAAGAGAATATTCGGTCGGTGAACTAAAGATGATCTTTTTATTTATTTATTTATCTATACGCCCCCAGATGTTTTTCCTGCGCCTCTTTTCGCAGAATGGACATGCACTTTAGGGCATGCCTCCCAGGGAAAGGAACCCCTAACGGAACTATTCTCCCTGGAAGATGTTTCTTACTAACCATGTAATATAATATAACTAGTTGGGCACTTGTCTGTTCAAGCACTAATGACCCCTACGCCTGGTCTCCATGCATACCCCGGTTCTTATATAACCGCAAGGGTATTCGGACACACTCCAGACCGTCAGGTCCCGAGGTTGAAGCGAAAAGGCCGGCCATGACAAATGATCTACAATCCGGCTAGAAGGCATTACACATGTCAATTAAAATTACATAGTCAATCTGACTGATTGTATTCCTCTTCAATACCATCTAACAGGCTGTCTAGTTTATAGTCCTGTTGGGAACACTTTGCGGCCAATTCTACTTGGCCGTATACTAAGCTCACAGGGATCTCCTTCCCATCGGGACCCACGGGTCCGCCCTCGGTCATGTGGTTTGGGTCAGCCTTCGTGTACCGCGTCTTCACCATGGCCTAGGCCTCCCTGGCACCTTGATGGCAGGCCGACATCTTCCACAATCGGAAGCGCCGCCGTGCTCCCTTCAGCTTCTCTACAAGCTCTCCAAGGCCTTCGGGCATGGAAACGGATGGCCACAAGGCCTGGGCGACGCCTTGCATCACCTGCCGAACTCGCTCATGCAGTTGTGAGAGCTCGGGAAGAAGGTCACCAGTAGAACCGGGCATTTCCTCTGCAGGACGACCTGTTAGCATACCTAGAGACATTACTCTGTTAGTCGACTTCCTCGCCGAACTCTTTTTTCAAAGTTTGTTTAAGCACTTACTAAATATGCCGCGTCGAAGCCACTAATTCTCCTTAGCGGAGTCCAACAGCTGGGCACGAACATCCTTCAGTTCAACGCCCAGCTTGGTGTTGGCATCTTGGAGATTGTTCTTCTCCTGCCTCACCTTTGTCAGCACGCTCTCACCAGCCTTCAGCTGGCGTAGGAGTTGTTGCTCTTCCGGATTTAATCCGGCGCCATCTGCAATTTCATTTGTCAGATTTGCACCCACGCCGCACTTCGCAAAATACTTATCTTTCGAAGCATATATTACCAGAGGGGGTCTCCTTGGGATCCCCTGCCGCGGCTAGTACGGCCTCAAGTTGGGCTTTGCACTCTTCCAGCTCCTGGGACAGTAGGGTATTCTTTTCTGTAAGAACCTGCATAACAAATGATCATTAAATCAGTTATTCTAACTGTTTCAAGTCTTGGGGGCTACTGGTATATATATAATTACCAAAATTTTCTTACCCGTATGTCTTTTACATATTGTTCCGTGGCTCTGGCTAGACCATTTTGAGCGGCACGGAGGTACGCATCTCCCGAATTGAAGGCATCCAATGCCTCTTGGAAGAAACAAGCGTCGTGAAGAACTATCCGGCGACGCCTGTGGTTCATGGCATTCCACCTCGGAATTGGTGGCAGATATCCTGTCCGCATCCTCTATCGGAGGAGCGTCCGGTGCGCGCCTTGTGTTCGCCTCCGCTTTCGGACCAGGCTTTGGAGCCTGGCTGGTGGAGGCGCAATTGGCAACCTCTCTGGATATAGTCCGGCGAGGTCTCTTCGTCCTGAAGAGAGCACGAGCGTTAATATGCCTTGAAGGAATAACACCTGGGAATAAGATGGCGTGCTATACCTTTGCGCTGGCGTCTCAGTCCAGACCGCACTTCTTTTCAGCCCGCGGGGCCTTGCCGCCCCTCGTTGGCTAGTCACCGCAGGCTTGGCCTCCCGTCTCAAGGACCTCCCCTTCAAAACACGGTTGTCATACGGCAATCGAAAACATGCGAGGATAGATCCCTTTTCAAAGTGCTGGGACTTCGCACTAGTAGAAAAAGGGTCAAACGTGAAGCACATTAGTGCCGGTTTGTATTTGAGCCGGCACTAATGTATACATTAGTGCCGGTTCCAATGGCTAGTCGGGCCGCTTTCATTAGTACCGGTTCGTGGCGAACCTTTAGCACCGGTTCGTGCCACGAACCGGTACTAATGAGAGTGGTGGCAGGATGTTGTCAGAATGGGGCCCCTCCAGCCCCTTTAGTACCAGTTCTTGGCACGAACCGGTACTAAAGGTCGTCCTACATAAACCCTTCGTCCACCCGAGCTCACTCTGTTCTTCCCCTTTCCCCTCTCCTCTCTGTTCTTCCCCTCTTCCTCTCAAGCTCATCACACATTTTGCCCAAAATTTGTCAAGATTTGAAGGCCCCCATCCATTCAAATGATCACAAAGGTTTTGTCCTTTCATCTCTCATTGCTAGATTAGCTCTTGCAATGCTTTATATAGTGATTAATTTGTGAGTTTAGTAATTTGGGAGGATATATATATATATATATGTGTGTGTGTGTGTGTGTGTGTGTGTGTGTGTGTGTGTGCTAGTATTTGATTTATATGCAATTTGAGGTCAAAAATAACACTTAGTTTGCATATGTAGGTGTGGTTTACTTAGTGCCTTCTAAATCTCCATCGTAGCCACCGTTGATCGCCCGCACCGTCCCATCGCCGGCACCACCTTGTGGTGAGCCTCTTGTTCATGAAATTTTATATAAAAATTGATGTTTGTGTGATTTGGATATATAGTTACTCTTATAATTATCTTACCCGTACGTTGTTTGTTATACATATAGTGCCATGGTTTTGATACCGTCCCCGTCGGCCCTAGTCCTTGTTATGATTCGGATGTGGTATGTATATTCTCTTTTAAAACTAGTTGCATTTTGTGTTTATGACAAATTATGCACATCAAGTTGACATAGAAATTTTTTCTAGGAGGTATGTGAACCGGAAATTCCAACCGACCCTATTGCCGAGAGGTTAAATTTAGTTGAAAGAGAAAACGAGTACTTGAAAGAAAAGTTGAAAAGAATTGAGGGGGAGAAGATGGAATTGGAGTTGCATGTTGCCGATGTCGTCGATGATCACAAGATCAAGATGGAGAAAATGCGCTTGAAGATTAGAAAGATTAGAAAATATGCCATCGATAGTGAGGCTTGGTATCATTATGTTGTTGGATCCATTGTTACCTTAGTTGCGATCTTGATCGTATTTGTTGTTGCATTTAAATGCTTTAGCTAGAGAGTTATTTGTTTGTTGCATTTAAGTGTTGTATGAACTTGTATTAATTTGGTCTATTCGGTGTTGTGTAATGAAGATGAGCCGGCAATGGATGTACGATGACCGATGCTCTCCCCAGTTCGTTGAGGGCGTGCATACTTTTCTGCTTGCGGCTGAGGCAAACAAGCGGGCGATGGTTTTATGCCTTGTCCATGTGCTCGCTATAAGAATGGTAACAATTACTCTACGTCAAGAACCATTCACTTCCACCTGTTTAAGTCCGGTTTCATGCCCCATTATAATGTTTGGACCAAGCACGGAGAAAGAGGGGTTATGATGGAAGACAATGAAGAAGAAGAGGACGACGATAGCTATCCTGGCCATGGGTTCCCTGAATACGATGATACAACAATGGGGGAAGAAGCTGAGCCGGTAATGCGGGAAGAAGCTAAAGAAGAGGCATCAGATGAGCCCGTTGATGATCTAGGTCGGGCCATTGCCGATGCAAAGAGAAACTGCGCAAGTGATTTGGAGAAGAAGAAGAGGATCACAAAAAATTGTTGTACCCGAATTGCGTAGGTGACAAGAAAAAACTGGGCACCACACTGGAATTGCTGCAATAGAAGGCAGAGAATGGTGTATCTGACAAGGGATTTGGAAAGTTGCTGGTAATGATAAAGGATATGCTTCCAAAGGACAACGAATTGCCCGAGAGTACGTACGAAGCAAAGAAGGTTGTCTGCCCTCTAGGGTTAGAGGTGCAGAAGATACATGCATGCCCTAATGATTGCATCCTCTACCGGGGTGAGTACGAGGATTTGAACGCTTGCTCAGTATGTGGTGCATTGCGCTATAAGATCAGCCGCGATGACCCTGGTGATGTCGAGGGCCGGCGCCCCAGGAAGAAGATTCCTGCCAAGGTGATGTGGTATGCTCCTATAATACCATGGTTGAAACATTTGTTCCAAAACAAAGAGCATGCCAAGGCGATGCGATGGCACAGAGAAGACCGTAAGAAAGACGGAAAGTTGAGAGTACCCGCTGACGGGTCGCAGTGGAGAAAAATCGAAAGAAAGTATGGGAAGGAGTTTGCAGATGACGCAAGGAGCGTATGGTTTGGTCTAAGCGCAGATGGCATTAATCCTTTTGGGGAGCAGAGCAGCAACCATAGCACCTGGCCTGTGACTCTATGTTTGTATAACCTTCCTCCTTGGTTGTGCATGAAGCGGAAGTTCATTATGATGCCAGTGCTCATCCAAGGCCCTAAGCAACCCGCCAACGACATTGATGTGTACCTAAGGCCATTAGTTGAAGAACTCTTACAACTATGGAATGGAACAGGTGTACGTGCGTGGGATGAGCACATGGGGGAAGAATTTGACCTAAAGGAGTTGCTGTTCGTAACCATCAATGATTGGCCTGCTCTCAGTAACCTTTCAGAACAGACAAACAAGGGATACCGCGCATGCATGCACTGTTTGGACGATACCGACAGTATATATTTGGCTAATAAGAATGTGTACCTGGGACATCGTCGATTTCTTCCGAGCAGGCATCCCGTAAGAAAGAAAGGCAAGCATTTCAAAGGTTAGGCGGATCACCGGACGAAGCCTCGCCACCGTACTGGTGCTGATGTACATGATATGGTCAAGGATTTGAAGGTGGTCTTTGGAAAGGTTCCTGGTGGACAACCTGTTCCGAATGACGCTGACGGACACGCACCCATGTGGAAGAAGAAATCTATATTTTGGGACCTGCCCTATTGGAAAGACCTCGAGGTCTGCTCCGCAATCGACGTGATGCACGTGACGAAGAATCTTTGTGTGACCCTTCTTGGCTTCTTGGGCGTGTATGGGAAGACAAAAGATACACCTGAGGCATGGGAGGACCAGCAACATATGCACGGAAAAGACGGCATACATCAGGGTCATGCAAGCTACGCTCTTACTAAAGATGAGAAGGAAATCTTCTTTGAATGCCTGCTCAGTATTAAGGTACCGTCTGGCTTCTCGTCGAATATAAAGGGAATAATGAACATGGCAGAGAAAAAGTTCCAGAACCTGAAGTCTCATGACTGCCACGTGATTATGACGCAACTGCTTCCGGTTGCATTGCGGGGGCTTCTACCGGAAAACGTTCGATTAGCCATTGTGAAGCTATGTGCATTTCTCAATGTAATCTCTCAGAAGGTAATCGATCCAGAAATCATACCAAGGTTACAGAATGATTTGGTGCAATGTCTTGTCAGTTTCGAGTTGGTGTTCCCACCATCCTTCTTCAACATCATGACGCACGTCCTAGTTCACCTATGCGAAGAGATTAACATTTTGGGTCCTATATTTCTACACAATATGTTCCCCTTTGAGAGGTTCATGGGAGTCTTAAAGAAATATGTTCATAACCGTGCTAGGCCAGAAGGAAGCATCTCCAAGGGTCGTCAAAATGAGGAGGTCATTGAGTTTTGTATTGACTTTATTCCTGACCTTAAGCCGATTGGTGTTCCTGAATCGTGGCATAAGGGCAGACTGGATGGAAAAGGCACGCCAGGAGGGGAACAAATAATATGTATGGACGGATATTCTCTCACTGAAGCACACTACACAGTTCTACAGAATTCCGCCTTGGTGGCTCCGTATATGGATGAACACAAGAATTTGCCACGCTCCAAACACCCGGAGCGGTCTGATGACTGGATTACACGTGAACAAACCAGGAGTTTCGCCAGCTGGTTGCAAGCACGTACCATGCATGACACCTCTATTGAAGATGACCTGTACTTGCTGTCCCAGTTACCATCTTCGAATATAATGACTTTCAAAGGGTACGGGATAAATGGTAATACATTTTACACGATCGCCCAAGATAAGAAGAGCACCAACCAAAACAGTGGTGTCCGCTTTGATGCAGAAACCAAGACGGGAAAGGAAACATATTATGGTTATATACAGGACATATGGGAACTTGACTATCGACGTGGTTTGAAGGTCCCTTTGTTTCGGTGCAAATGGGTCAATATGACATGAGGCGGGGTAACGGAAGACCCGCAGTACGGAATGACAACAGTGGATCTCAACAATCTTGCGTATGCAGACGAACCGTTCGTCCTAGCCAATGATGTGGCACAGGTTTTCTATGTGAAGGACATGTCTACCAAGCCAAGAAAAAGAAAAGATAAGGAAGCGAATGCATCGTACGATGAGCCAAAGCGGCACATAGTTCTTTCTGGGAAGAGAAACATCGTGGGAGTGGATGACAAGACAGACAAGTCAGAAGATTATGAAAAGTTTGATGAAATTGCTCCATTCACAGTGAATATTGACCCGAGAATCCCGTTAAATGATGAAGATTTTCCATGGCTACGACGCAAAGGGACACACACGAAGAAAAATTTTCACACCCAAAGATCTGGGATGTGATCGGCTTAACTATCATCACTTTCTTCTGTGTTTCACACCCAGGAGGGAATCTCTGTAATAGTTAGGGTAGCTAGTTATGTGTTTTGGCATTTGAAACACGAAGAAATTTTATGTGCAAGCAAATTCTTTCATGCATTTACTGATTTTTTCAGCTAAATGACCCTGAAATTGAAAAGCATTTCAAATGAACTCAGAAAAGGATGAAAGTTGGCATGGTATCATAATTTCACCCACATAGCATGTGCAAAAAAGTAGAGAGGGTTACCGCAAAAACTGGATGCACTTCGTGTACAAAATGGACAATCTGCTTCGAAGTATCAGGGTTTCGGACGAAAACTCATCCGTTACAAAGGCATTTCATTTTTTAAATAACTTAAGCATTACCAAATTGAATATAATGATAAAACACACTAATATTAAACATAAGAAAAAAGAATCACTGGAAAATGTATTTTTAAAGTTAAGTTATTCAGAAACTAGTGATTCACACAAATTTCAAATAATTCAAAATTTAAACTATCCAAATTTAAAAACTACCGGCACTAACTGAAAGTTTCTAAAAACTATCAAAAATATTCACAAAGAAACTCTAAATACAGCAAAAAACAACTAAAAATAAATAAAGCAAAATAAATAAAGCAGAAAAGAAAAAACTAAATGAAAAAAGCCCACCTACCGGGCCACAGCAGCCTGCATACGACTAGAAACCCAACCTGTTGTTGGGCCAGGATGCAAGCCCGCAAGCCCAATAGGCCCCACAGGGCAGAGTAGCTGAGATAGGCCCAGAAGGCCTGCATTTCAGAGGAGCTCGAAGGAGCAGCCGCGGCTGGGTTTATAAACCAGTGCGGCTGCCCTTCGCTAGGCGAGGTGGGACTAAACTTTGCGCCCCTCGCCTGGCAGCGCACCCCCCTTTAGTACCGGTTCGTGGCACCAACCGGTACTACAGGGGGCGGCCTTTAGTACCGGTTGGAGCCACCACCCGGTACTAAAGGGGGTCGCTTCCTGCCGCTTGGGCTAGCCAAAACAGACCTTTAGTACCGGTTGGTGGCTCCAACTGGTACTAAAGGTGCCTTCTATATATACAACACTTCGAAAAATTTCATTCTCCCCCTCTGTTTCTTCCCGATCGATCGACGCTGCCCCCGTCTTACGTCGCCCCCGTCGCGCGCCGTTGCCGTCACCGACCCCATCCTCGTCGCCGCCCTCGTCCCCGTCGTCGCCCCCGTCGCCGTCGCCGCCCTCGTCTCCGTCGCCGCCCCGGGCCCGTCCCCGTCCCCGTCGCGCCGTCCCCTCATCGCCGCCCTGTCACGCCCCGGGCCGTCGCCTCGCCGTCGCTGTCGCCCTGCTGCGAGCTCTCCCCCCTCTAACCCCTCTCCGATCCCTCGCCCCCGGTGGCCGCCGCCCCTCCCCTAGCCCATACACACACAAGCATGAACACACACACACGCACATTTTTCTGCTTTTAGTTATAGAAATAGTTATAAAATAGTTAGAATTGATAGAAATTTTTCTATTTTTTAGTTATAGAAATAGTTATAAAATAGTTAGAATTGATAGAAATTTTTCTACTTTTTAGTTATAGAAATAGTTATAAAATAGTTAGAATTGTTAGAAAATTTTTCTGTTTTTTAGTTATAGAAATAGTTATAAAAAAGTTAGAAATTTTCGGTTTTTTAGTTATAGAAATATTAGAAATGTTATACAAATGTTAGTTATATATATAGAAATGTTATAATTTTTTTTCTGTTTTTTAGTTATAGAAATATTAGAAATGTTATAGAAATGTTAGTTATATAGCATTGTTAGAAATGTTATAGGAATGTTAGTTATATAGAAATGTTAGAAATTTTAGTTATCAAAATCCAATCATTATAAAAAAAGTTCGGCCCGCATCCTCGCTGGCGACCCGTCCGCGACGATGTCCGGCTGACCCATGTCCGGGACTGGGCTCCGCCGGGCTGGCACTGGGAGGTGCTGCCTGGAGGGGCGCGCCGCTTGATGAGGAACCCGGCCCTGGGTCCCGTCATCGACCCTGATCTCGTTTGGTGGCGTTCGCGTGGGCCAGTTTCGGTGCGGAGGGAGCCGGCCCCGCCGGAGGAGGTACGTCGCCGTGTCAGGGAGGAGGACGAGCACGTCCATCGCTACATGGTTGCGTTAGAGGGCGGCAGGTTCTCCAATACCTGGCAGTTTCTTCAGGGATCTCACTTCAGCTATGATCCTGTGAGGGTTCCTTCTCTTTGGGTATCCACCGCCCGCGCCAAAGGAACCGCGAGTGTCCTAGATTCTTCTATAGTATTCGATCTTTATTAGCTACCTAGCCAGTGATGTACTCGATATATAATATTCAAGACGATGTATTCGAGATTATATATTATTCGAGACGATGTATTCAAGATTATACATTATTCGAGACGATGTATTCGAGATTATATCTATTATTCGAGACGATGTATTCGAGATTATATCTATTATTCGACACGATGTATTCGAGATTATATCTATTATTCGAGATTATACTAAATTGTTTTATATTTCTTTTGGCATAGTTAAATAAAAGCTATGGCGAACAATACCGATAGAGAGAGAGAACAGACCATGTTCGATATCATACGCGGGCCAGATGCTGATCAGAATGAAGAAGATTTTGACGGCTCCGAATTTCTAAACAACACCGGAGAGGGTGATATGATATTCGATCGCGACGACCGAGAAGATGAAGTCATGAACTACGACGAAGAACATGTTGATCCTGAAATAACAAACACCGGCGAGGTATATATATTTATATAAGCAGGAATCTGGTGATCATCGCATGTTTTAAATGAGTTGAAGATATATTAACGAATCGATCTTTCTTCTTTCAGCCATCCGGATCAAGCAAATCTTCAGGCAAAAGGACAAAACGAGGCCCGAACAAAAAGTTGAAGGAGGGCGTAAAGTACAATATCGAGGCATTCAAACCTAATGGCGAACCATTAGCGCCTAAGAAGATTGCGGACAAGTTTGTTCGTCAGTGCGGAGTTCTTGTGAAGGACCAACTCCCGATCTCCCTTCAAGAATGGAGAAAGCCAGCAAATCCACGTCCAGATGTTACTTTTGTCGACGAGAATCAAAAAAAATCTGCTTTGGGATACTCTCATGGAACATTTCACCCTACCAGATCATTTCATAGAAGCAGATGTGCGGAAAGTCAAGAACGCTGCTTTTAGGAAGATGGCGGTTGCATTCAAGAACCACAAGAGAATGACGTGGGAGAAGTACGTCAAGGGAGGAAGGAAGACTCCAGTATTCGAGGGGATACTAGAGAATCAAAGTGCTCATTGGGACGATTTCATGAAATTCAAGGATTCAGAATTAGCTAAGGAACGGTCGAGAATAAACAAGAAGAATGCCGAAAAAAAAGGATAAGTTCCATAAGCTGGGGCCAGGTGGCTACGCGGTGGCAATGCCTAAGTGGGATAAGTCTGAGAAAGAGATGGAGGATGCAAGTGTCACTCCGGTTACTAAGAGCTGGCCCCCCAGGTGCAGGACTTGGTTCTATGCGCATGGGGGGAGTTGGACTCGAAGACAGGCAATGTTTCGACGAAGGCATGTTTGAACGGAGCCGACGATGTGCTACTTGTTGCAATAGAAGAGGCTCGATCGAGGGTGTTCCAGCCCAATAGAGAGAACGACGAGCTTACGCGTGCCCTGGGAAATCCTGAACACCCGGGAAGAACACGAGGCAAGGGCGCTATTCCATGGTATGAGGGGTTTTCGGACTGGAACGCCGACTACAGAACCCATGCGAGAAAGAAGATTGCGGAGGAGAAGAAGAGGAAGATGGAGGAGGAGCAGAGGAAGCGGGACTATGAACGCCTTCAAGGACTAGAAGCAAGTCAAGCGGAATTGGCAGCTAAATTCCAGCGGCAGCAAGAGAAAATCGACTCACTTAGCCAGCAAAGGGGGTCTCAGTAGCTGCAGCAGCTAGCGGATGATCCAGCATTGGATACCACCGCCCCATCCATGCCGAGAAGCAGCGTGGGTTCCGCCCCGGGCGACGCAGTAGTGCTGGATAGATACCCCGTGGATGACATCACGGAGAACACTAACTATGAGCTACACTTCAAAATGAAGAACATATCCATGAAGGTGGCAGACGCCGTTGCTTTTTCAAATTCCCCCGAGGCAACCTTCCATTGCAACCCGATTCCAGCGGGCTATGCTCGTGTCTTGGTTGATGAGGTGGTGGCCCCTTATTCGGAGCTACAGCTTGACATTCCTGGAGGTGACGACGAGCACACATTGGGAGAGGCCATACATCGTGTCATCCTATGGAGAAAGGACTGCATCATCTTTCGAAGGCCACCGACACCGCGTCACCCGACTCCTCATCGAAGTCCGTCACCGAGTCAGCAGACTCCCGCTCCTCCAAGTCCACCAACGCGTGAGGCCACTCCTCCTCCTCCAAGTCCGGCAAAGTGTCAGGCCACTCCTCCTCCAAGTCCGACACAGCGTCAGACGTCCACTCCTCGTCCAACTCAACCCCGCCAGCCGTCTCCGCCGCCTCAGCAATCGCAGAAGAGACACCCTGCAGCTATGGTGCGTAGCGGTACGAGTCGAGGTGATAGTACAGGAAGTACAGGCGGAGGCAAGCGATATAAATATGGTCCAAACCTCAGTACTCCTCTTCTTGTGAGGGCTTACGACAGGACCGAGGAGCAAACCAATGCCATAGTGCGAGCAGAAGTCGACGCCCATTTTGGACCGAAACCGCCACTGCCCCCAAAGGAGAAAGTGCATGTGGAAGTAGTTGACCACTTCATTCGTATGGCTCAACCACCAGCTCCTAAGCCTGTTGACTCAGACTATGAGCGCCACATCAGAAAGTTACATCGACAACGTCTACAGAAGGAGGCGAGCTCGAGCTCGAGCAAACAACAAGCAACTGTCAAAAAATGCGGGAAAACCATTACCCAGCTGGGAAAACAGGCGGCGCAATCGATCCCCCCGCTTGTTGTGCCGCCAACAACACGTGACAGTACGCGCGCCCAATATTATTGTGGCCAAACGGTTTACATTCCCGAGGTGGGCGATGTGGTAATAACCCAGGAGCATATAATGCAGGCTGAAGAACTCAAGATCACTGTTGGACAACTCCTCGAGATCGAGGACATGCCTCCGATTAGAGAGGAGGAAATAAAACAGAAATTTGTCCAGGGCCAACCTTTGGTCGAGCCAGAAGATGTCAAGAAGCTCCCAACGAGAATGTATGAATTGCATCAATGGTACATGGACATTAGCAAGAGATCCGATCGAGAGTCCCTCATGGTGTATGTCAAGAAGGATGATTACTACTATGAGAAAGCTGTGGCCGTTGAGTATTCTGAACTGTTTCAGTTATACAATCAAGACGCACTCGACAAATCTATCGTCAGTTGCTATTGTCTGTAAGTGATTTCTTTCTGTAATTTAAGTCTCAAGCTAGCTGTAGTGATCCTTTTGATCAATCATTACGTGTAATTATCCTCACTATATTCTTTTCTGTGGTATTATGCAGGATGAAGATGTCTGAAATGAGAAAAGGTGGACGCTATGGCATTGGGTTCATTGACCCAAACACCGTTAATGAATACACATGGAAATTAGATGCATATTATGAAAAAGAGGTAGAGGACAGCATGGTAGAGTTCTTCAAGCGCCTCAAATACAATGAAGATATACTACTTCCTTACAACTTCGAGTGAGTCACACTTTCTTGTACTACAAATTCTCTGTTTTTGCCTACTAGCTAGGTACATGTTTTTGCTTACATATGCCCGCTTAATTAAGACATGCAAACGTGTGTGCATGCAGATTTCACTGGATCTTGTGTATCATTAAAGTTGACGCCGGAACAGTTGAAATGATGGACTCGCTACTCAAAGCAAATACTGACTATAACATCTTGTTTGGGATAGTCAACATGTAATTTCAAGCATTATTAACTATATATCTCAGCCTATTTAGTTCGTCATTTCATGATATGAACTATTTAATAACCCCTTTATTCATTTTCTTCGTCGGCGGGCAGGGCTTGGGCAAGGTTCATCAGCGTCACTCCAGGCGAATGAAAACAAAATTTGAAATGGTTTCGAGCCAAGGTAAGTAATTAAGTAGTACTAGCTAGCTAGCTGCCATCTCTTTAATTATCATGCTTGATTAATTATTATCTGATCAAATTAAATTCCATTCTCGTAATAAAGGCCCTGAAGCAGGTGCCGGGGACTGATCTGTGTGCATACTGCGTTTGCAAGAACATTCGCATGATGGCGTCCGAAAGGAGCAGATCTCAAAGACAGGAATGGGTACGTTTGTCAGAACAATATTTACAATTTTTACACCATTATCGATATCTAGTCACACAACTAATACACATGCATATTGATCTCCTTCTTAACAGCTCAAAGAGGTGCGGGACAAGCTCCTACCAATGGAGCGTGTAGAAGCACTTCAAGAGGAAATAGCGGGATTTTTGCTCGACCAGGTCATAAATCCGAAGGGAGAATACTATTACCCGAGATCCGCCGGTTTTGACACCGACAAGACCCGTCCCATACCATGCACTTCCGCAACTTGGATGGCCTTCCATAGGCTTTAGTTTCAGCCTGAAGAGCGGTACCCTGGTTCAGCAATTTCCCAGCAGCAACGACCTCGCCGTTCCCATTAGGGAATGCATGGTGTTATCTTAGGAGTGCCACTTAGGATAAATGATGAAAATAATGAGGTGGAAAAGAGAGAAATTATAAGAAAAGACTTGTCTTCTCTTATTTAAGAAATGATTTTTTAGCACAATATGTCTCATCACGTTTTTAGGAATATCTAATTATTAAAGATAAGGCTAAAAGATGACCCATTGTAGACATGTTTTTTTTATCATCTCTAAATTACATGCAAGACTTAAGATAAAACTATCTTATCAACCATTGTATAAGACCCCACCCTCCTTATCCCGTGTCCGTAAGGAAAGATTGGTCGACATTGATTTTGATTATTTGGCAAATCTCTTGAGCACGGCATACCCGCCCAGTTCATTTTTTTTTTGCCAGGATTTACCGTGCTCTTAGAAGGAATTTGCCATCCTCGAGACAATGTAAATTACAAGTTCGCAAAAAGAAAATAGACAATGTAAATGAGAAACGTCCATTTTGCCATGCCTTCCCAGGAACGTCAGCACAACAGCGTTCCCATTTATTTATTTTCTCCCCTGAATCCGTCCCTGGCCAACTGTTGACATAGTTTCCTTGTACGCGTCCGTTTCCAAAACAATTTCCATCCGCGCGTCAGCATGCACGCCATGAATGGATAAAAGCTAAGCAGACCTAAGCCTAAGCTAACTCCTCCTATTTCTCCGGCGGTCACGGGGCCGTCTTCCGGCCTCCCTGCACCGTTTCTCCACCTCCGCCTTAATTTGTCACCCACCCAAGAATAAACCGACCCGAAAACAGCCTGAGTGAATAATTAGGCAAGCACCAAAACTGAGGATATACCAGGAAATAGCTTTAGTATAGTTCCATCCAAGCAGAGGAGAGGGGCGGAGAGGGGATCGATCGATCGATCGCTCTCGCGGCCGGCGGCATGTCGCGGTTGGCATCGGCGCTGCTTGCCCTGGCGACGGCGGCCGCGGTGGCGGTGGCGGTGGCGGCGCGGCCGGCAGTGGACGTGACCGCGACGGTGGCCTTCGGGGAGGGCTACACGCCGCTCTTCGGCTTCGACAACATCCTCCGCTCCGCCGACGACCGCACCGTCAGCCTCCTCCTCGACCGCACCACCGGTACGTACGTACGAGTGCGGTCATCCATCCATCCTCCGTCCTCCCCGGCTGGCCGGCCGGCCGTACGTTCGTGGCATGCGCGCGCATGGCGGCTTGGTTTCCTCCGTTAATTTCTGGGGCGTTTGTCTGTTTTTCATGCAACGTACGTCAGTTATCAGTTAATGGTAATTAAAATGGGCAGGGTCGGGGTTCATCTCGTCGGCCATGTACCAGCACGGCTTCTTCAGCGCGTCCATCAAGCTGCCGTCCGACTACACGGCGGGTGTGGTGGTGGCGTTCTACACGTCCAACGGCGACGTGTTCCCCAAGACGCACGACGAGCTGGACTTCGAGTTCCTGGGCAACATCCGGGGCAAGCCGTGGCGGATGCAGACCAACATGTACGGCAACGGCAGCGTCAGCCGGGGCCGGGAGGAGCGCTACGTGCTGCCCTTCGACCCCACCACCGAGTTCCACCGCTACTCCATCCTCTGGGGGCGCGACGCCGTCGTCTTCTACGTCGACGACGTGCCCGTGCGCCACCTGCGCCGCGCCCGCGCCGGCCGCGACTTCCCGGCCAAGCCCATGTCGCTCTATGCCACCGTCTGGGACGCCTCCAATTGGGCCACCTCCGGCGGCCGCTACCGCGTAGACTACCACTACGGGCCCTTCGTCGCCTCCTTCACCGACCTCGCCCTCGCCGGTTGCCGCGCCTCCTCCCCCACGGAAGAAGGCTGCGCCGACGCGCTGGCCGCGTCCGACCCCGCCGTCATGACGCTCGCCAAGCAGCAGGCCATGCGCCAGTTCAGGGAGCGCAACATGGTCTACTCATACTGCTACGACACCAGGCGCTACCCCGTGCCCTTCCCGGAGTGCGACCTCGTCGAGTCGGAGCGGAGCAGGTTCAAGGACAGCGGCCACCGGCTCGCGCTCAGGCGCCGCCGCGTCGGCCGCCGGCCGCCCAACAAGGCCGACATGTAGCGTGCACGCACCTAGCAGCCATATCTTCTCTTCTCTTCTCTTGTGTTCATTAATTAGGGACGGAGATTTGGGTTGGTTGATTATGTATTACTCGGCGGAATTTGGCAGTAGCATCCCAAGCGGAATTTGGGTGACACGTACGGTTACTCGGCGGGCACATTGCATGAAAACATACGACGACCTACACGGAGTGCTCCCTTCCTTCCTCCTCTGCTCTGCTCTTCTCCCCCACCGGCGATGGGCTCCGTTTCAGGCGCCGTGGGGAAAAACGTACGTTCATTCTGGATTTTCTTTGAAAAGCTACGTCGGACTAATTTTTGAAGGGTGTGACTAGATTTCAGTTGACCAGGATTTAACCAAGTCTCAGTCAAGTGACTAATATATAAAAAGAAAAAAGAAAAAAGCTAAACTGAAAATTTTGCAAAGATTTTCATGCAAGATCGAATGAATATAGTATTCACTGTTGATTGAGACTTTGAAAAGTCAACACTGCTTTTGCGTGGCTAGCTTTCATCTAGATGGGAATTAAGTAAATCACATCTAGCTCGTACATCATTTCATTTGGCGCGAATATCTGTGTGAATTTTTTTAGATGTGACTTAATTGTTATAACCGTCGGAGTTTCCTTCTAAAAAGTTTTGGAAGCCTGGTTTTATTTTAAAAGGTCATGCTTGCAAACATACCACTGCTGAAATAGTTTTTCCCTAAATCAACATAGCATAATGATGCGAAAGCCCGTTGAGATCATCAAATGGCATCTCCACCATCGCATCATCTTGAAGCCTAGTCTATTTTGGCTATCGTGCGGCCAAGCCTTCATATATTACGCTTGTGTTACATGTGTTTGACTCCAACACCTCACATAGTCTAATCAAGTTGTGACCTTTTACAAATATATCGGATACCAATTCCAATAAACTTCATCTTAACGAACATGTCTTTGTCATCTTGAAGTTGTCAGCTTCACATGAACGCATGTGCCAGATTGGACTTGGGTCTTCCCTTGTTTCTCACGTCACTTGTATAAGTCATCTGGCAAGTCCTCGTAAGACTTTTTAGCCTCGACTGAGCATATTGGCATGTCTCTCTTCTTCTCAACTCCGCCTTGTACATATTGTTTTTAGTCCGTGTTCCCTTCATCATGAGCTTTGGGCCAGTTTTTTTGGGCGATTCTATCAGAATCTAGAATCGCCCCCCTCTCCAGCTTCTCCCAGAATCACTACTTCATATATTTTTTACAATCCTAACTAATTAGACCTTAACTAGGTAGGATTGTAAAAAAAATGAAGTGACGATTCTGGGAGAAGCTGGGGAGGGGGGTGATTCTTGGCTCTGATGATTTTCTTGTCCATGTTCACTTGTGTAAGTAATCGCTACCATGAAGTTGACCAAGAAAAATAACACCTCTTCAAACCCTTGCCACGTCAACTGCACGATGTGTGTCCTCGTTGTTAGGGCATATTTATCCCTTAGTGGTTTGGTGATTGATAACAGTGCAATTTGTGAACTAACCGTGTGTAGGGGAACGGTGCATGAAAATCAAAAAAATATCCTACGAACACCCAAGATCTATCTAGGAGAAGCATAGCAACGAGAGGGGAGAGTGTGTCTACGTACCCTCGTAGAAAAGCAAAAGCGTATATAACGCGGTTGATGTAGTCGTACTCTTCGCGATCCGATCACGATCCAACCGATCTAGTGCCGAACAGACGTCACCTCCGAGTTTAGCACACATGCGACTCGATGACGTCTCCTCCTTCTTGATCCGGCAAGAGAACGGAGAAGTAGATGGGATCATAACCAGCACGACGGTGTGGTGGTGATGGTGGTAGTGGAGCAATGGCAGCGCTTCGCTAAGCAAAAAACCGTGAACGAGAACTATGCCGGGAGGGAGAGACGGGGCAGCTGCCAAGGCCAATGTATCGGGGTGCCTTGTTGCTCCCCTCCCCTATATTTATATGCATATGTGTGCGAGGGCTAGGAGTCCATCCCTACTCCTGATAGGAGTTGGCGCCAAGGGGAAGGAGTCCTACTCCTAGCAGGAGTTGGATTCCTAGTCCTCTTCCACATGTCTTAGCCACATGGGACTCTTAGGGGCTGGTGCGCGTGACCCATGTAGGCCAGGGCGCCCGCCTACACTCCATGATGGCATGTGAGATGTGATGGACCCACTTGTGAACTTTCGTACCCCTCCATAACTTCGTGGAAGCTTTCGGATACAATACCAAAAAATTGCACCTTTTTTTAAATCCCAAAAACGACTTTTCATATATAAATCTTTACTTCTCGATCATTCCGAGACTCCTCGTGACGCCTGGGATCTCATCCAGGACTCTGAACAACATTCGGTCACCAACATGCATATCACAATATTACTCTAGCGTCATCGAACGGTAAGCGTGCGACACTACGGGTTTGGGAATCATATAGTCATGACCGAGACACCTCTCCGGTCAATAACCAATAGCGGGACCTAGATGCCCATATTGGTTCCTACATATTCCACGAATATATTTTATCAGTTGAACCACGATGTCAAGGATTCGGTTAATCCCCTATACAATTCCCTTTGTCCGATGATATGTTACTGGCCCAAGATTCGATCGTCGGTATCTCCATACCTAGTTCAATCTCGTTACCAGCAAGTCTCTCTATTCATTCCATAATACAAGATCTCATGACTAATTCATTAGCCACATTGCCTGCAAGCTCTTTACGATGTTGTATTACCGAGAGGGTTCAGAGATATGTCTCCATCATACGAAGTGACAAATCCCAGTCTCGATCCGTGCCAACTCAACAAACACCTCCGGAGATACCTGTAGAGCAAATTGCATTGTTATTAATCACCAAAGCCACCGCCAAACGGTCTAGACCAACTCAATTTGCAACAATTGTAGTGTTGTAGAACCCCATTTGCAACAACGGTTGTTGTAGAACCCTGTAGTGTTGCATAACATTTTGCAACAGAGCACTTGTTGCAGAAACTTTTTGCAACAAAGTTTGTGTTGCAAATTTTATTTTTTAATTTTTTGCAACATTGTTGCGACTGGACTTCTGCAACATGAATGATGTCTCAATTTTTTTTCTAATGAAAGTTGATTTCATAGCAGCACCGCCATCGTTGTTTGAACAGGGAGGCGCTGGTGATGGTCGGAGATGACATGAACGAGGTCGGCGGCAGCCGTCCCAAGCTCGGGCGCACCGCAGACCGACAACCATGGTGGAGGCGGGGCTACGCATGAGTTCATGAACCCGGTTGCAACGAGCATCAATTTGCTACTCCAACGGCTGCCATCCGCAGTTGCAAGCACCGCCGCTGCCATTGCTATTGAACCACTATGAGATGCGGGATCATTGTTGGATTTGCAACAAGCTATGGTGACGGAGCTCTAGGGCATGAACGGAGCGGGAGAAGGCTAGACACGTGCGTCGGGAGAAGGAATGAGCTGTTGATATTTGCAGTGGGCGAGAGACTCGCTCGGGATAAGGAAGGAGTTGTTTTTTTGGACAAATGATGAATCTTATTAACTCAAAGTGGAGCATCAAGAGGATACAAACACATTGAGAACACACCCGGCTGCTGCATAGTTAGGATGCGCATAACCAACACCAACACACGCAAACAAAAATACACCGACAAATAGCAAAATCATGTAAGACCAAAGCCATGCGTAGACAAGGAAAAAATGATCAGATGTGCGATAAAAACTACAACAATGACCATATCCACGCTAATCATCTAATGACACCACACGGATGACGAGATTCTTCAAAGCAACATCTTTCAAAAATGAAGCGACGCTCAATCCTCGTCGTCACCGGATCCAGCCACCCAAGGCTAGATCTAGATTTTCACCCTGAAGAATCAGTTCGGGCATATCCGAGCAACGACTTCAACAAGGTAACAGCGTAAAAACACCGCCATTGCCAGGTATAACTAACACAGGTCACACAACTGTTGGGGAACGCAGTAATTTCAAAAATTTCCTACGCACACGCAAGATCATGCTGATGCATAGCAACGAGAGGGGAGAGTGTTGTCCACGTACCCTCGTAGACCGTAAGCGGAAGCGTTATGACAACGCGGTTGATGTAGTCGTACGTCTTCACGATCGATCGATCCTAGTACCGAAAGTACGGCACCTTCGCGATCTGCACACGTTCGGGTCAGTGACGTCCCACGAACTCACGATCCAGCAGAGTGTCGAGGAAGAGCTTCGTCAGCATGACGGCGTGATGATGGTGATGATGATGCTACCAGAACAGGGCTTCGCCTAAGCACCGCTATGATATGACCGAGGTGGATTATGGTTGAGGGGGGGGGGGGGGGGGCACCGCACACGGCTAAGAGATCAATGATCAACTTGTGTGTCCATGGGGTGCCCCTCCCCCGTATATAAAGGAGTGGAGGAGGGGAGGTGTGACACCCCAAGACTGACGCTCCAGAAGACTTCCATATTTTCGTGACCTCCGTGTGTCTCTTTTGTGCTTGCTCTATTTATTTTTGCATTGCATCATGTCATCATGCCAGCATGTCTTTTAATTTTTTTAAAGCTCAACTAAATAAATTGCATAGATCTTTTGATTTATTTAAACTGAGGGAATTCACATGGTGATTTCTCTTTATAACATATCCTCCTAATAATTATGGAGCTATTATAAATATTCCATTAGTTTGGAATTAACCGGAACACACTTGCAAAATAATTCCCATGCCTTTTCTATTTCAAGTTTGACCTTCAAATCTTGTCCGCAATTGTTATCACTTTTATCGAGGTTCCTCCAATAGTCCTCATCATTTTTCGGCACTTCTAAATCCCAGTCCTAGTTCAAACCCATTTGAGTTAAATTCAAATGAGTTTGAATTCAACTTCATATGCGTGCCCACTTCTATTTTTCCTGAATCAGGCTCATTTTTATGAGTCCGGAAAAATTACCCGCTTGCGCAAATTCTTGTCCTATCTCTTCTTTCTTCTCCTTTTTTCTTCTTTGTTTTTTTTCTTCTTCTTTCTTTTCTTCTGTTTTTAGAAGAAGAAGAGATAGGGAGAGAGAAGCCCAGCCCAGGCCGGGCTGCCTAAGCCCAGCCGCACTAACCCTAGCCGCCAGGGAGCCCATTCCCATCTCTCCGTCTCTCCCCTCGACCCCATCTCTTCCCTCGCGCTTGTCTCAAAAAAAATCTCCTTCCCTCGCGCCGCCAGAAACCCAGTGCTCGATCCCGACCCCCTCTCCCTCGCGAGCACCTCTCCTTCTCCTTCACGTTCTCGAGCACCCCTCCACCTTGCGACCTGCCGCCCCGACGAACCTCGCCGCTAGCGACCACCCAGGCCGGAGCTCCCGCCGCTGCGCCATGGATGGCCCCGACCTCCTCGTCCCCACCATCTGGCCTCCGCGCCCGCATAGACCTCGCCGCTTGTCTCCTCTGCGCCAAGGCCACGGCCTCGCCGGCCGGCCATCAGAGTCGCCGCCTAGACCGTGCCTCCTCCCGCCTGCGCCTCCTTCCTCCCGCGTGCCTCCCTCTCCTGCAAGGCCGCCCCTCGCCTTGCCGCCGTCGAGCTGCGCCGCAGCGCCGACCTCGCCCTGCCCTTGCAGCTGCTGCTTCGCCGCCAAGTCCCGCTCCTCCTGCCTCAGCCTCGAGCACGAGGAACGAGCGCCGCCAGCCCTCCTCCGTCGCCGGAGCACCCTGCCGCCACGCCTAGTCCCGCCATGTACGCAGCCGTCGCCCCTGCCTCGATGCCTACTTTGCCTCTGCGCCCCTCCATGGACCCCGAGCATCACCGCCACGCGTTGCATGCCACTGAAACTCTCCCTGCCTTCGTGCACCACCGCTGGCCCTTTTATCATTGTCAAGACCGTCCAAATCAGGGAACGCCAAGTTCCACTACTGTTGACTCCGAACATCTACGAAACGTGGACCTCTACGATCAATGTGGAACCGTTAAATACTCTTTGGACGCGCCAAGTTCCTCTTCAAAATGTACAACTACATCCGATGTGGATTTCAACAAGTACCACGACGTCCGGAGCCCTCGGATACGTCAAGTTCGACTACCTTCGTATGTCCACTACCGTCGACTCTCAAAGACCCCGTGGACGTCAAGTTCCTCGCCGTGACCCCGAACATCTACGAAACATGCACCACTACTTCCACTACCATCGCGAGAACGACTACTTCCACTACGACCCATGAACGACTACTTCCCTCGATGTTTTGAACCGCCTCGAAATGCACGCTTTGAAGGTGTAAACATCGAGACGATGCCATGAACGAATGCATGTGTGTTGGATGAGATGCCTGCGTTCGCACCGTGCCTGACTTGTTTATCGCACGTCGTCACTTGTTTCCTTGCCACCGTCATGTGGGACACCCGGTTACCGGGAGCACCCCACCTTTCATCGCATGACACGCTCCCGTTACACTTTCTTTTGCACCGGCATCTCAATCGAGTTACCGGAACCGGGATGTTGCCGTGGCACCCTTTTTCTTTCCGCCACGGCGACCAAATGCCGCATATCATCTTCATGTCAACTTTTCACAAAATTGCATAAAACTTGCACATGCCATCCGCATCATGATAACAACATCAAGAATGTCTAAATTGTTGTTGCATTAAATTGCTTAATGCATGTGGGGGTTTAACGGAATTGTTGTTGTTGTTGTTTCCGGACTCTTTTAAACTTGCCTAGTTAGGTAGTTTTATTATGCTTCATCTCCTGCCATGTTTAAAAAAACATTTAATATTGTTGGGTACATAACCGAGAGAGAACTAAATAATCGTGGTGTTTCGTTTTGCATATTGAGCTCCACTTAACTTGTAGTTTTGTTTGTGCACTTTGCCATGCCATGCATATTTAAACCGGACATGCATCATACTTGATTGTGCATCATGCCATGTTTATGCTTCTGTGTTTACCATGTTGCTTGCTTCTTTCCGGTCTGCTTCTCTCGTTAGCTTCGGTTTCGTTCCGGAGTTGTGAGGATTCGTTCGACTATGTCCGTTTGTCTTCTTCATGGACTCGTTCTTCTTCCTAGCGGGATTGCAAGCAAGATGACCATGCCCTCGATATCACTTCAATCTTTGCTTGCTAGTTGTTCGTTCTATCGCTATGTCACGCTACCTACCACTTGTTATATCATGCCTCCCATATTGCCATGTCAAGCCTCTAACCCACCTTCCTAGCAAACCGTTGTTTGGCTATGTTACCGCTTTTGCTCAGCCCCTATTATAGCGTTGTTAGTTGCAGGTGAAGTTGAAGTTTGTTCCATGTTTGGAACATGGATATGTTGGGATATCACAATATCTCTTATTTAATTAATGCATCTATATACTTGGTAAAGGGTGAAAGGCTCGGCCTTATGCCTGGTGTTTTGTTCCACTCTTTCCGCCCTAGTTTCCGTCATACCGGTGTTATGTTCTTGATTTTTTTTTTGCGTTTCTTACGCGGTTGGGGTTATGGGACCCCCTTCACAGTTCGCCTTGAATAAAACTCCTTCAGCAAGGCCCAACCTTGGTTTTACATTTTCCTAACAACCAATAACTTTCCCTTGGGTTTGCAAACCTGGGGGTCATCTTTATTTTAACCCCCCCCCCCCCCCCCCGGCCAGCGCTTCTCCGAGTGTTGGTCCAAACTAGAGCCCTTTGTGCCACCTCGGGGAAACTTGAGGGCTGGCTTTAGTTGTATGGATTGCTCACTCGGTGTGCCCTTAGAATGAGATATGTGCATTTCCTATCGGGATTTGTCGGCACATTCGGGTGGCTTTGTTGGTCTTGTTTTACCATTGTCGAAAAGTTTTGTAACCGGGATTCCGAGTCTGATCGTGTCTTCCCAGGAGAAGGAATATCCTTTGTTGACCGTAAGAGCTTGTGATGGGCTAAGTTGGGACACCCCTGCAGGGTATAAACTTTCGAAAGCTGTGCCCGCGGTTATGAGGCAGATGAGAATTTGTTAATATCCGGTTGTAGAGAACTTGACACTTGACTTAATTAAAATGAATCAACCGCGTGTGTAGCCGTGATGGTCTCTTTTCGGCGGAGTCCAGGAAGTGAACACAGTCTTGTGTTATGCCTGAACGTAAGTAGTTTCAGGATCACTTCTTGATCACTTCTAGTTCACGACCGTTGGCGTAGCTTCTCATCTTACTCTTATTTGCGTATGTTAGCCACCATATTTGCTTATCGCTTGCTGCAGCTCCACCTCACTAGCTTATCCTACCCATAAGCTTAAATAGTCTTGATCTCACGGGTGTGAGATTGCTGAGTCCTCGTGACTCACGGATACTTCCAAACAGTTGCAGGTACCGATGATACCAGTGCAGGTGATGCTGCCGAACTCAAGTGGGAGTTCGATGAGGACCTTGGCCGTTACTATGTTTCATTTCCTGATGATCTGTAGTGGAGCCCTGTTGGGACGATCGGGGATCGAGCATTTGGGGTTGTCTTCTTTTATTTTGGTTCCGTAGTCGGACCTTGATTGTACTCTGGATGATGTATGTTTAACTTGTTATTTGTGTGAAGTGGCGATTGTAAGCCAACTCTTTATCCCTTTCTTATTCAGTACATGGGATTGTGTGAAGATTACCCCTCTTGCGACAAAACCACCATGCGGTTATGCCTCTAAGTCATGCCTCGACACGTGGGAGATATAGCCGCATCATGGGCGTTACAGGAGGGGCCGACCCTCTCTATGGCACGCCCTAGGGGAGTCCTAATACCACCGGGAGTAGGATTCCACCCCTTCCCTAGCTGGAGTAGGAGAGGAAGGGAAGGAGGAGTAGGAGAGAAGGAAAGCTCCCCCCCCCAAACCTATTACAATTCGGCCTCCTGCCCAAGGGAGGCAGACCAGCCCCTTGTGGGTTGGTGTGCTTCCTTCTTATGACCCATAAGGCCCATAACTTCTCTCGGGGGGGGGGGGGGGGTTCTGGTAACCTCCTAGTACTACGGAAAAATGCCCGAACCACTCGGAACCATTCTGATGTCCAAACATAGGCTTCCAATATATCAATCTTTATGTCTCGGCCATTTCGAGACTCCTCGTCATGCCTGTGATCACATCTCACTACAAAAAAATACACTTCCATGATGATACGTGTTTGTCACAGTAGGTCGCTTTTTTGTCATGCATGTACATCCATGACAAATTTATGACAGAATCAAGATAGTCACACCAGTGATGTCGTATAAGTGTTCCATGACATTACCAAAATTATCCTCACGGAAGTTGTAACGCCCCGGACACACCCGCCGGTGGTCGTTACTCCTGGCGGGATCTAGACTGGCCCCATAGATCAATACTAGTCTTTTCTGCGCACTTTGTCCTCACTCGTGCGCATCCGGGAGCAACTTCCTGGTCGGTCACCCATCCTGGGACTACTCCAAGTTGAGCACGCTTAACTTGGGAGTTCTGTCTGGATGGGCTCCCGGAAAAGAAGGAATTCCTTATTGATATGAGTAGTCTATCATCCCTATTAAGCCAGGCTATCACAGAAGTGTCCACTTCCATGACGATAAATCACGCGTTACAGAAGTGCTTTCGTCAAGGGTGACCGACACGTGGCATCCACCGTAACGAAACGCCGTTAAGCTATCGGGTCAGGTTTTGGATCCGATAACCTGTTAACGGCCCCGGCCAATGGGGATTTTCCACGTGTAAAATCATCATTGGCTAGAGGAAACACATGTCAGCTCGTAAGTGGGTCAGATAGGCACCTATGATATGTCGACACGTGGCACGGCCCAATAGTGGCCCATTTAGCTTACAATGCCGGCTCGTTTGACTTGGTCAAAAGTTAACGGGTTGGCCCATGAAAAGCCTGTTAACGGTCTCTTCGCAAATAGCCCATTTTACGGCCCGTTAACTCATGGCCCGTTAGGCCCTATAGGAAATCGGCCCAACAACGTCATGTGGGCCGTCGAATATAATACCAGCCCATTTCACTTTCGCCCATGTATGGCCCGCAATGTCTTTCGGCCCATATGAGGCCTTCGTATCTTTTAGCCCATTACAGGCCCACGGTGACTCTAGCCCATAATGAATAGTAATTTTCTTTATTCCCGTTAACGGCCCGTGATTTACATGGGCCATTTCCAGCCCGTGTTAGCTTTCGGCCTATTGACGGCCCATACGTTCTTGGGTTCCTTTTCGGCCCTCGATTACTTCTGGCCCGTTACTGGCCTATTCCCCTAATGGGCCAAATTCGGCCCATGGCAAGAGTCGGCCCGTTACTGGCATGTTCCACTAATGGGCCAAATTCGCCCATGGCAAGAGTCGGCCCGTTACTGGCCTGTTACCCTAATGGGCCAAATTCGGCCTATGGCAACAGTCGGCCTGTTTCTGGCCTGTTAACCCGTTGCGCCGTTTCTGGCCCGTCCTATATTCTGGCCCATTAATGACCCGTTATGCCTGTGACAGAATTAAGCCTTTGCTGTCCTATGGCCTATTAACGACTTGTTACCGTGCTGGGCCGATACCAATTACGCCCGATTATGGCCCATGTAGACCCATTTATCCGACGGCCCAAGGCCCACCAATTACAGGCCCATTTATCGACGGCCCGTAGGAGACCCATGGATCCTACGGCCCGCATATGGCCCATGGTAGTTGCGGCCACTAGCAAACCAGGGAAAAAGAAGACTAGGAAATAAATAAGGCCGAAACTAACGCTAGGGTATTAAGGCGATTGCACAGATTACATCCACTCGGCATCAAAGATCGCCACCAGTGCAAATATAGGGAACACCCTCACTATACAAAAATGGCTTGCTGTTTTCTTCAGGCGGTGGTTGCACGTTAAGAATAAATTTTGTATCGCACCAAAACAAATTACAACTATATAACAAAAGGAAGGTTGGCATAAAACTTAACAGTCTAGCAGATAAATGCACCACCAGAAGTTCAGAAGCTCAGTTCATTTGACCTGATTGTTGCATTTTCATGCTGTATTGTCCGATGGAGCACCATAACCCTCGCCTTCATTTCCCCTAGGCTCCTGAACAACATAGCAAATGTCTGATAGTCTGGTTTCAAAACCATGCATATCTTGACGACATTGAGCAATGTTTCTCCTTGTTTCACAAAGGGTCTTTGTTAGGGAATGGACTTGTGTCTGGAGCACAGATACAACATTGCTTTGAGCTTGCATATCTTGATCATGAGGCAGTTTGGACGATATGCCTTAACAACCAACCCAGTATTACACATGAACGTGCTTTTGGCACTATTAGTGGACAGGTACTGACCCACTGCAGCAAGAGCTGACATTGCGGTTATAGTTGCCTCGCCACCTTCAGAAGGTGGCGGTTCCACCATTTTTTCCATAGCTCACTGAAAAGTTGAGGTTTTACATTAGTAGTACCAGACAAAATATTAAGGAGGCAGCAAAACCAAACAAAATAGCTTTGGTCTATATACAGAACTTATTCTGGTGAACCCATGTAAAATATTAGTTGTATTTTATTGCAAAGTACATAAGAAAACCAGGCTCCAATCATATGACCATGTACCATCGCTAATGTATTGTCTATTTCTTCACATTGTATTGAGAGCTAAGGATAAAGAGACGAAGTTTATAATACGGTAAGCATAGTATGACGTCATTCATATCACAAAACAATTGAGAATAGACAAACATGCAATTGTAACATTGTGTGGGCAAGTCCAGCACGGAACTAGATTACGGGTCAAGATCAAAGGAACATCACTCCTCTCTTTTAAACCTTGTAAGGTGCAATGATACGCTAAGACAATTGTGTATAAAATTGAAAAGAGTAATAGACATTGGCTGCAAACCATGCAGTTCAAGGCACAAGTCAGAGTAAGTAGTAGTTAAAAGGCATGAGGATTAAGGACTTACAACAGCGGCTTTGACTGGTGTAGTCATGCCCTTCTTCTTGCTGGTGTGACAGTCCTTGAAGATTTCCACAACATTTGGTGCAGGTACTTTTTGGTCCTTGCGGGCTTTCCTCTGCATTTGGAACAAGTCAATATAGATCTGATAATATGGTACAGGGAAAAGAGTGAAACAACAGCTAATTACAAGAGCCTCGCAGTGTGCAATATAGCTACGAGATCCTGTCATCTGTTGGAATTTCACTTTCGTACGGTTGGCCTTGTTCTTTGAACAGTTCACCTACAAGAAGATACATTTGTGTGGCACATGCGTAAATAGGACTTCAACATGTGATTTGATGACATATATATAATGTACCTGATACTTCGGATCGGACCAGTGTTTAACGAGGCCTCTCCAGTCTTCATCAGATATATTTTCCACTGGAGATGTTTGGGCAAGTTCACTATTAGCCTTGCCTTCAAAGTGAGTTTTCCTCAAGTTATACCGATACTGTCGCAGAGCAGACTTGAAAACATGGGTGCAAGCTTGTCTGGTTGCATCATCTTGGCTATCCAACTTGAACCTCATATGTTGAAAATTATGGGAGTCTCATTATCAGCAACCTAGAAAGTATTGGACAGAGCAAGACGATATTACTAGTTTCCATACATAACCATACTTACAGATAAATGGTTGAGGAAGATGTTGAATTGGGTTTCGTCTTTGTCATTCCTGTACTGAATCCATGTTGGGAGCATACGTACATGACACCTAACAGCAACCGCTGCCTTTGATACTAACTTGGCTGACTCTGTAGCATCACGTGGCCTTTTTAAACCTACCTCAAAATGGATCTCCATTCTTCCTCCTCTAGATTTAGTTAACCTATCGAGCATTATCCCTGATGTTTGTTTCCTCTTGCGCCTAGGTGCTAGTCCAACAACAAACATAGGAAGTGTTAGTGTACATCAAACTGTGAGACTACATATAAAGAAGCATGCAACTATAACTTGACTCCAGCAACTACCTTCTTGCTGTTGAAGCTCACAAGGTTCATCTGATATTGCCAACTTGTCTTGTGTCAAGAGTGCTTGGGAAGTAGTGTCAGGTGGCAAGGGAGCTTGGGAACGTGCTGCTAGCTCAGTTGACGCACGAGTACGTCGTGCAGCTGGTAGTACTGTGGTAGGTGTTGCAAGAACTAGGGTTGTCTCTGCTTGTTTGGTGGCAGGTATTTGTTTCTGTTTGTCTTTTTTTGCAACTCATGTAGCATGGGATGCCGTGTTTGTAGAATTTTCTGCTGGACTTTGACCTTCTATTGCACCATCAATACTAGCAGAATCTGCAAGATTCATCCGCTTCTCATTCCCTGCCACTCTGTGTTTCTTCCTCTTTCTCTGTGCCATGTTAAGTCAAGCCGACAAGAAAAACGAATAACAATTTAGTTCTTCAGAACAAATTGATGCGTGATGCAGACGAACTGAACTTTGATGTTAGACAACCACATGATAGGAGGATGTAATATGTATGAAAAACAGGACGGAAGAGATAACGAGAACTATGATGTGTAAACTAAGAAGAAGGCATTTCACCAAATTAGATGCAATGCAATGGAAGGTAGACACCATATGAAAGATGCTACAAATATCGCTCTGCCAAGTTAATAGTGTCTCATCATAAATGGCGTTTAAACAAATGTGAGGCAGTACAAGAAATAAATCATATGCAAGATGCAAACAACATCACACTACCATGTTAGAGGTCTCTCATCATTAGTGCCTTTGCATATTCACAGCATTGTATATTCACATCTTATGATGTGTAAACTAAGGAGAAGGCATTTCAACAAATTAGAAGCAATGAAAGCTAGACACCATATGAAAGATGCAACGAATATCACTCTACCAAGTTAAAAATGTCTCGTCATAAGTGTCATTTCAACAAATTAGTAATACAAGCTAGAAAAGAATGTGAGATGTAACCTATATCACACTCCGAAGTCAAACGTGTCTTATGATAAGTGATTGTTGCAGGTTACACAGCAGTAGTAATTTGATGTAAGAACATGGTGTGATAGACAGATATTATATGTTCTAGAAACAGGAACACGTGTCTTATTCAAGTATAATGTGTAAAGTAAGCAGATGAAATTCAACAAAATTAGAAGCAATACAAGCTAGACATCACACACAACATGCAACCACATATAACAGTGCCAAGTTAGAGGGAGCACTGGTGATGCTGCACTAGGGGAGACGTGCTCATCATAAATACAACTTTGTTGAGTGTCTATGCATGTGTTGTCTTGGAAATCATCTTGGGGGTGTGGAGGAGTAGAAACTGTAGAGGCCCTCCGTTCAGAAGGAGCACCTTTATCCGTTGCCTTGCTAACTTCCTTCCGCTTTATTGATTTTGAATTGTCAAGTAAAACCGGCAAGAAAAAGCAATAAAATTCTTTCTTCAGAACTCATTCATGCATGATACTGACAATCACTACTTTGATGTAAGGCAAACACATGATACCAGGATGGAATATGTATGAAAAACAGGACGGCATGGCATGTTCACAACTGTTTGTGTAAACTAAGAAGAAACCATTTCAGCAAATAAGAAGCAATGCAAGCTAGACACCACATGAAAGATGCAACTAATATGACTCTGCCAAGTTAAAAGCGTCCCATCATAAATGGAATTTCAACAAATTAGAAGTAGTGCATGCTATAAATCATATGAAAGATGCAACTAATATCGCATTGCATATACTAAAGGTGTCTCGTCATGTTGATTGATGCGGGATACAAAAAACAATAGTTTTATGTAAGGACATGCTTAATAGACAGATGTACTATGTACTAAATACAGGAAGGCATGTCACATTAACAGTTATAATGTATAAGCTAAGCAGACTAGCACATGCAGTTTAACCAGATTGGAAGAATTACAATCTAGACACCATATGCAACATGCAACCACATATCACGCTGCCAAGTTAGAGCAAGCACCTGCGATGCTAGTGTAGGGGAAATGCTATAATCAACTACAGAGTTGCGTTCACTATCTTCATCTAGCATTTCTGTTTCTTGAGAATCATGTCAGGAGGCTGACGATGCATTCTTTAAATGAGGAGTAGTCCCCTTGCCTACCTGCCTCGTCATAAGTGATTGATGAGGGATACACAAGAACATTAGTTTGATGTAAGAACATGGTTAATACACAGATGTACTAGTATGTACCAAAAACAGAAATGCATGTCATATTCAAAGGTATAATGTGTAAGCTAAGCAGATGCAATTTAACCAAATTGGAAGCAATACAAGCTAGACATCCGGCTGGAGTGGTGAGCATGATCATCTAGGACCTGAGAGCCTGGTGGGAGGCGGGCTGCTTCGCCACCATCGCAGTTTTTAGTTGGCTTTCAGGTGATGCCTATCTTTGTTGGGCTTGTCACTGGCTCGGCCAGTGCCCTGACTAGCTATTTGTCTTCTGGTGCTCATGGGATGGTGGTTCATGCAAAAAAATATCTTTCCTTATCTTACCGACTTCAGCCTTTCGAATAAAAGCTAGACACCATATGGAACATGCAACCACATATGACACCCCGAAGTTAAAGCAAGCACCTGGGATGGTGGTTCATTGCGAGCGAGGTCATCAACTCCAGAGCTACGTTCCCCGTCTCCATCTGCTGACACTACACCCTTTAAAGCGTTGAAACGTGTCTTGCCTAGCCGCACACCAAACTGGAGCGATTTCTCTCTTTTCTTTTTGGTTTCTCTCATGGCAGCAGAGTCTGAAATACCCTTGCATAAAAACACAACAGTGAGAGTAAGGGTGAAGTGTGTGCAGAACTAGTGCACTGTAAAAGTAGCAGATAGCAGGTGGTTGAAAAATAAATGACAGGAGACATATGATAGCTCTACAACATTGCATGGAAAACAAAATTAGATTCTGCTCCGTATGATTTTGTAATATATGAGCACAGGAAATGCAGGTACTCCTCCAGCACACCACCACATGTGGTCATATCTAAGATAACAGTCGACTGAAAATAAATAGGTCAGTCGATTTTTTTAATGAACCATCTGATCTATAAGGAACGGGCAGATGGCCTTCGTCTACCTCCCTCCAGTCACCGTTGACGATCTTTCTCGAACCGCCAGCGACCACCGGCCCAGACCCCTGCCTCCGCCGCCCCGCCCTCCCATCGACCTCACACCACCGCCGTGCTTGGCAGCGCCCCCAGGCCATCCCTTTAATCCAGGCCGACCTCCAGATCGGGCGCCAGTAGCTATAGGCCGCACACGCCCCTAAGATAAACACCAAGGCGCTGCTTCCCCGGCGTAATAGGCGTACTAGCGCCTGTTACGCCAGGGAATGCTTCCGTTAATTGGGAATCAAGTGGCCAGAAATTGAAATTCAGGGGGGCGATGGACCTCTAGCTAAGGTGAAATAGTATATGAGGATAAACCTTGTGCATCGCGGGTTACTAGGGACATCTAGTATCAAGAAGAAGCGGTCAACTAGTGTCTTCTGTGGGATGAATACCGTGCAAGTAGAGACATAAGATTTGCATGAATAAGGGAAGAGGAGTAACTTTTTCGGTTGCCGGTGCGGTCACCTACACAAGTCGCACCGATTTTCTTCTTTTTACTGGGGAGACCGATGTTCTGGAGGGTGCAGGCTTGGATGAATCCATGGCCAAATTGTTGACTGTGTTGCCGTGGCCGTATGTCAGTGGAGGGGAAGCAGATCCGAGGCGGCGAAGGACAACGTAGCAGGAACATCTCCGGTGCGGTGGAGGGTGGCGAAGTTGGAGCGACAGCGGTGAGGCGCAGGACGACGTGGTTGAACTGGCTCGGGTACGGACGGCTCGGCCTCGGCTTCAACTACTAGCCGTGGAGGGCGTTGCAGTTGAGGTTGTGGTGGACGACGACGTCGGGGTATCGGCTCCGGCGTGATGGAGGAGGGCGGCGGTTGATGGGTGGGATGGGGTGGCGGACGGAGGGCGCCGGGATTTCGCGGCTGGTGGAGAGGTAGTTTTGGCGCCCACGGAGTACGAATGGGGAATCGGACGGGTGGGGGGGAACCATGTTTCTGTCTGGGACGCGCTTGTTTTTGGCTTTTTTGAACAGAAGATGGGACGCGCTTGTTTAAAATTTGGGGAAAGTACAAACTTTGCCCCCCTCTTAAATTTCGGACCTACTGTGGGTCGGGGGTAGGATGGTAATCCCAGGTGTCCCAAATAGTGGGCAGGAGCGATTTCGGCCGCGCGCATGTGTGCTTAGGCGGCCATTGTGTATGAATGTTTTTCGGATGCGATTGCGTGGCGTCCAGATGAAGCTACAAACCTACCCCGGTTTAGACCTTTGGATGTCGGGCCGGTAGGTTTCACGGGTCGGAGTTATTAGAAAAGTAATTTCCTTGTACTACCAAACATTGGTCTCACGCGGTTTCGGGCGAGTAGAGGCTCTTTTGGCGCTTCGTTCAAAATTTTGAAACACAAGCATTCACGTTTAGAGTACTCTTGAACTATGAGGATTGACCTAAATATACAATGTTATATTTGACCTTGTATGTTTGAAAACCTCATTAAATTATCCGCTTCTTTTTGAAATTTTGACACTTGAAAAATCCTATAACTACGATTATTTTGGAATGGAGGAGCTAAATTTGAATCTATTTTGTACAAAACCAGAGCAAAGATTGGTGCCCCCATAATTTAGGTATGGTTTACAAATGCCATGATATCAAATTCAAATAATTGAATGGACTTCATGTTGAATTCGATTTTTTAAACCACCTTAAGTTGAATTCAAGTGTATGCTAGTTCATAGGTAGTAGTTATTTATAATGTCCATTGTGTAACTTTCATATGTATAATGTGCTTTACACACACAACATGAACTATACTCACGTTTATATTCGATTTCTAAAGCGATGCATTGTCCGGAGTTCAAAATACTAACTATGTGGATCAATTGTGTCGAATAATAACATAGACATGCTCAAATTCGATAGAATCTAGATGTCTGATGGATCAATGACCGCTCCTTACGCGAATTGCAAATATCATGATCCCATCCTAATATGTGGATACAATTTATATCTTTAATCAATGTGTAGAGCAGTCTTTTACATGTAGTTTCACTCTCCATCGATGGTCTCTCACACATGCTCACACACTCCCTCCCGAGGTGTCTTTCTCGCACACATGCTCTAGATATAACCCTCCCTCCCTCTCCTAACCATTTACAACTGTTTTCACTAACCTTTATCACAAGCACTCTTCCTCTCACAAACATACACACGCACAATCCTCATCGACCCTTTCTATATACATGGACCTGCCTATGTGTCTCATGTACGCACATTATCTTTACGCCTGTCTCTCACGCATGGTCTCACACCTCTCTTCCTAATCGACGAGTATGATTCTAGCAGAGCATTCTGTAGGATTCCCCTTAAAGTTAGGTTGGATGAATAGTAATATCAGAGATAAAGGGGTTACCTTAGTCCGAGAACTTAGGATTAAAAATCCTAGCCGGCTTTGTGAGTGGACACGGAGTCCTTCACAATTCTGCTATCTTTGTCTTGTACGACTAGTCATCCATGGGTCTTCCTAAATGCGTCACGGGCCGACCAATGTGGCGCAGGATGGAACAGAATGAAGGGCCTCACCTCGACCCACCGGAGCTCACGTGGTGACACACCCTCTGCCCCCACGTCTCATTATCTTCTCACACCCACACATACCAACACAAACACCACACACACAGAAAATTTCTCTTGGTGCCTCTATTCCCTCCATCCTTGCATACACACACTCAAGGGAATGGAATCTCTTGTCATGACGTCATATTCGTCTCTCTCTCTAGACCACTCTCATTTCTCGTGCTATCTCTCCCCCCCCCGTCGGCCCCTCTATCCATGCCTCTCTTGAATACGTAATACACACACATACATCTCTAGGCCCCGCCAAATGCATCAACTACACATTCACACATGTCACATCACGTACCCCATTGATCTAAAAAGCCCTCTCTTCACGTTTATTTCGCATACAACATTCCTTTTGAATAAAGTGTGGCCAAAAAATTATTTTAGAGTTTATACATATATACAACATTACAAAGTTATATGGAGGAGTACGAACGCTAATTTGCATTGCATAGTGCCCACAATGATATTTATTCCGCACTGTGAAATTGTATATTTTTATACTATATACAAAGTTACTCATAATAAAGAGAAACGAAGAGCATATCTCTCTCTCCATTGCATACCCCCCTGTACGCCCCTTTCATGTATGCACACAAAACTATCTCTAGGTCCACGAAAAGTAAGCCCCCAGAAAATTCACGCATGTTTCATCTTTCTCTCGCGATATATGCAATGACAATCATTGTATTTGAAGCGAAAGCACGATACGTACATTGGACTTCAGAATCCACTCATTACGGTCACCATTTATGTTTAGTGGTTATTATGCAGTCACGGGCTCACCGTACAACTTTGTATTTGCTCATGACATGACTAGTTGACCAGTTAAACGCTCCACGTGGCACCTCTAGTGTTGCATCACATTATCTCACTACCATCGTGTCCACCTGTCGACTTGTATCTACTCTACATTTATACTCTTATAAAATACATAAAGTACACTCTTATAAAAAAACAGAGTTGGTGATGATGGTGTGCCTGCCATCCTGCAATATAGGCCGTCCGATTTACATCTGACGGATAGGAAAGAAACTATGGCAATTTTGCAAAAAGGTACCCACACACCTCTCCACATTTGCAAATAAGGCCTTCCCTCGTTCATCCTTTCTCTCACAAGATAAACAAGTCATACAAATGCATCTTGATGTTACATGCAACGCACAGGCATCTTGCTAGTAAGAATGAAAACAAACGACAAAATAAATATTTGGACGGTGGTTCGAAGTCATGACCACGGGCACAGTGGACAAGGTGGCCTTGTATCGGCATGTTGAGCCGTCTGTTTTAACACGCAGGAGCTGGTGTGGTGATTATACACACACGCACGCATGCACACGAATTGCATCCACGCAACACTCACACAAACACATGCACCCACACACACAACACTCACATGTACACACGCAACCACGCATGCACGCAACACTCACACGCACACACGCAACACTCACACGCACACACGCACGCATGCATGCACACACCAGTACACCACACGACCAACACACACTCTCACGCTCAAGTGCTCAACCTACACGTGCATGCGCACACATCAAGCCCTAACAGACACATACACAACCAGGTGATTCCCGCGCACGGGTTGGAGCCTTGTCGCACCTGCGTAAATTTGTGTTTATCTGACCTTTTGCCTATGCAAACTGACGGGTGGGACCCACAACGAACGTGGTCAATTTAACTAGTCAACATGGCGCCATGTAGACTATTTGGCCGGTCAACAGAGTGCAATCCGATGCTGAGCTGTGAGCAAGTGACCGTATAATCACCACAAAACGTATATAGTGATCGTAATCAGCTTATTCTGAAGTTCGGTGACCGTATTACGCTTTTCTCTCTGTAGGCCCTCCAAAACTACATCTCTACACGTTCTCGCATGTTACATATAACAACTATGCAATACAGCACTACTACTACACTCTAACACAATAAATCATATGTGTTTTTAGTTTTACTAGATATCATATTGTTACTTATAATTATTAAGTTTGCATACATTAAAATTGCCTTTGAAATGCATGGCCAATACCATCTACCGTGCGGGAAAAATCCCGCCCTTTCCTGTTTAATCGGGTTTGTATCGATGGATCGTGCGAAACAACAAAACTATAGTACAAGTGACAGTTCACTGGGCCGTCGTGTCATCTACTCCTCCGTCGTAAGAGTGGAGCGCTCGCTTTCATAAATCTTCTAGTACCTTTCGCCGACATGTGGGACATCAAGCTACCGGGTCCACGTGCCATACCAGAATACAGTGCAAAGCAGCCGGGGTGAAGCACCCTAGTCATGGCGCCGGTGTAGTAATGAGCAATGAGGCGTCAAATCACAAAGCTGCACCTTTCCCGCAGTTAAGTTGGAGGGACGAAGATACCATCATTTCACTCATTGCTGAATCCGCTTCTCCCTCATCTTCTTCAACTTAACCACGTGTTTCTTCTGCCGTTGTTCTACCTCATGTGGGATGCGGATCGGCTTGGTAAAGCACTGACACGTGGGACTGCATGTTAGCAAACCGCCAGGACAACATCCTTCGAAAATAAGAAGCCTAATCCTAGACTTACAAAGGGCTACGTAGCTGCTACGTATACTTTCCATCTAATCTATATATACCCCCCTGATTTTCAGGTGGGGTGGGCCTA
This sequence comes from Triticum monococcum, assembly GCA_034509565.1. NCBI lineage: Eukaryota > Viridiplantae > Streptophyta > Magnoliopsida > Poales > Poaceae > Triticum > Triticum monococcum. The sequence continues at coordinate 55,927,191 of CM067846.1, read as the reverse complement.
ATCCTCTCCTTTAATCCAATCAAATAGTCCCACATCACATCAGTTCATAACTTTACGTAAACCATTACGTGGATGTAGCATTGCTCAAATAAGAAACCTCCCCCGACATCCGCGCGGAAAAATCACCTCCTTTTTACTAATCTCGATTCTATAATGTTTTAGATCAATATAATCGAGATTTGTATAGATAGCACACAGGAGCAAAACCAAGTGGTACGGTTAAGGGCATCCACAATGTGTAGCAAAATGTGAAAATAGCTTTTGGCATCGTGGGAACCATTGTGGACGGTGTTGCCAAAGCCAAAAAGATGGAACCGAAGCTCCCTGATTGATTGATTGAAGGAATAGAAAAATGCAATGTCTCTCCTCTTTCTCCCATGCTTGGACGCATGTAGTATAGTATAGAGCACATAGTCTACTCCCCTGTCCCTTCTATCACAAATCACAAAGCAGTGAGGCGTCAAATCACAAAAGCACGGACGAAGGAACCATCATGTCACTCTTAAGTGACTCCGCTTCTCCATCATCTTCTTCGAGAAGCCATCTCACCGCATTAGTTACTCCTAGTAGTACAAGTAAAGGACTTCCTGGATGCAAATAAAGCGGTTGTCTCGGCTTGCAGGCGGCACTTGCGAACAACTTACCGTGGTCTCCCTCAATGGTGTTCTTCGTCGAACGCACTTCGCCAAACCACCAAAAAAAATATCGCCGACGTCACCGCAATGGGGAAGGAAGTCAAATATAGTTACTACCTCCATTTTTTGTACACAAGGCCCATATATCAAAATTACAATTTGCAAAGGGCCACTAACACTAATCGAGGAAAAATTGATGGGGTTAGCAACCAAGGACATTAATATCCCCTGCATGCATGCGGAAGTGAGAAGGTTGGTTTGCATGGCGCTGGATTAATCAAGCGATGAGGAGTGAGATGGTTAGCTCTTTGGTCTTTGGAGAAAAAATACGCATTAATCGACACGTGAAATGAGGATTTGTATCGATTAAATCCCGCGAAGGAAAACCCAGCCTTTCTTTTTTAACACTAGTACTCCTAGTACATACGTACTTATCCTGTTTGGGTCTAGGCCTTGCATTGCCAAACTTCGCCACACATTTTTGCCAAGCTTGCCTAAAGTTTTCAAAATGAGAAGGAGGTCCACTTGCGCACGGCTATCGCGGTCGCACCGCACCCTCACACGGTCGCTCCTGCACGCCGCGGTCGCACCGCACCCTCACACAGTCGCTCCTGCATGCCGCGGTCGCACCGCACCCTCACACAGTCGCTCCTGCACGCCGCAAACCCAACCAAGGGAATGCACCCTCACTAACACGTGTGGTCGCATGTGAACACACCAAACTCAGCCATCCTATCGCTGACACATAATTTTCGTTTCATAGAGTATGTTTATCCAACCGCATGTTGGGCAGTATCCGTACGGCCCGTGCGGTGGTCGGTTGGGGAAGAAGAAGAGGTGAGGAAGAAGGAAAGAAGGGTTAGGAGACGTAGGATATTCATCCAACCGCCTGAAATGGTAGACTGACCCAAGTCAGGCGACTTGCATAACAAATATATGTTTTTACACAGCAAAAGATCCATAAAAACAACAACATAAAGAAAAACTATCACTGCTCGCGGAAAGAGACGACCTCATCGTCTTTGGCTGCCGGCGCGAACCAGCCGTCGCTGCCAACGTGTGTCTCCGCACCGTGGTTGTCCTCGGCCTCCAGCTACTCGTTCAAGCAGAGCGTGCGGGCGCTCTGCACGGACGAGAGCACAGCCCGGTTCAAGTCGAGGACGTCCGGTTCCGCCTGCAGGAGGGCCTCGATGGCAGCGGCATCCACGCGCTCCGCGTTGAGTCGAGCCTCCGCTGCCCGGTTCAAGTCCAGGACGTCCGGTTCTGCCTGCAGGAGGGCGTCGATGAGAGCGGCATCCGCGCGCTCTGTGTCGAGTCGAGCCTCTGCCGCCCGGTTCAAGTCCAGGACATCCGGTTCCGCCTGCAGGAGGGCCTCGATGGCAGCGACATCCGCGCGCTCCGCCTCAAGTTGAGCCTCCGCCGCCCGATTCACATCCACGACATTCGGTTCCGCCTATAGGAGAGCCTCGATGGCAGCAGCATGTGCGCGCTCCATGTCGAGTTGAGCCTCTGCCTCCCGGTCCTGCTTTAGTATCGCCATGTTGAACCGCTGGTCCGCCTGCACCATGGGGGACTCGGACGCCGGCACGAAGTCGACGTCCATCATCTCATACCCATCGGGGGCCTTCTGCGCCGCGACCTCCGCCATTAACATTGGATCAGCTTCCTCCTCCTTGTAGCTTGGCTCCAGAGAACTCGGGGATTGACCCGCCGCAAAGCGAGCTTGGGAACGGAGGTCTGTGGCACTGACCACCGCCGCGATTTCTGCACGGCGCTCCGGCGTCAGCATCTTGTAGTAAGTGATCTTGCGGCGCACCATGGCTTTCCGGCGAACTAGGGGACGCTTGATGCGGGCTAGGGGATCAAAAGGTGGGGGGATGAGCTGGAGATTTGGTGTGGTTTTAGGGTAGTGGCTGGCATAGGCCGAGCATCGAAGGTTCTGGTGTGAATAGTGGTTCCGGTGACGACCGGTCAATCGGTTTTGATTGTACATCGCTCTTGTCGCGTTCGCGTTGCAGCCCGGCACGCTGGACCCACCACGTCGCTCACCGAATGGAACGCGCTTCGTCTTGCGTTTTCGCTCGCTTGTGGGACCGCAGTGGAGAGCAAACCGACGTCCCTCCCCCTCCCCCGCCCGCATCATTTATTATACCACCACTCCCTCCGTTTTATGCGGAGTAAATAAAAACAGAGGGAGTATACTACGGATGAGGATCCCTTGACATGGCCGAACCCATTGAGTAACTGACATGCGGGGCCTAGCAAGCATGGGGTCCGCCAGTAAGTGACCGAAAGGGAGGGTAAGGCAGGGATACCTACGTCAGAGGATCCACTTCCACTATACTGCTTTGACCAAATGTTAGAGTAATAATATATGACATGCAACTTACACAAATGTTAGAGTAATAATATATGACATGCAACTTACACAAAGCATACAGGGTCTAATGCGTTTTTCGAGGCTAACTTTGACCAAATGTTAGAGTAATAATATATGACATGCAACTTACACAAAGCATACGGTCAAATTCGTATGTGAAAGGAGTTTCCAATGATATAATTTTCACATTATACATCTCATGTACTATTAATCTTGTCAATAGTCAAATTGGAAACCATCTCGAGTACAAATCTAGGAGTATGTACGAATCTAACAATATTGATTGGGCGCTGTTGAATGTTGATACCTTTTTTATCAAAGTAGATATACTTTGACTACACATAAAACTTATATGTAAACTAGAAAGGATAGGAGGGAGTATATTGTACGTTCAAAAACGAAACGAACATTGAATACCCTTTATATATGATTTGCGGATGCTATGATCACCGGTTCAAAATTTTGAATCCGCCTTAGGTATCACGTGCCCCCACTCGTTCCCTCTCAATTTCATCTCGGGGTCCGGAGATCTATTGACAGAGGACTAGGGTGGGTACATGTGAATGATACTCGGCGGAATGTTCAAATGAGGCATGTGGGAGGATGGACTCGACTAGAGGGCGACATGATCGATGGAGAAGAGGGTTGGAGAGGAATGAGAAATAAGCAAACGCCACATGATTATACTTGAACGGCTCAAATAGACAATAAGTTGTCTCGCTTGGCCTACATAGTGAAAGGCCTAATGCGCAACGCGGAGCACTGACACTCGAATATGGCCGGGAAAACAGGGAAACAGACATGTGGGGCACACCCGTAGGGACGACGTAGCGCAGACTAGTCCAATGGAGGAGCTGGCCCACGACCTCCTCGCCACCGACAACCATTCATGTGGTCATTGGGGCCAACAACGGGGCGCAGCTCCAGCACCGCCTCCGGACACGGCGACCGCGGTGAGCGACACACTCATATCGTCGCTAGACACGGTCGGTTTCAGTTTGCCGAGAGTGGCGTTAGAGCTGTGGCACGACCAATGGTATGTTTGGTTTGTGCCCAAGGTTGCCCCGTCAAAGCATTGGGTAGCCAAAATTTTGGTTGAGGTGTCCATGATTTGGCCGACATTGGCAAGGAAAATGAACTTGAGTTGGCTACAGTTCATTGGCATGCCAAAGAAATGGCAACCATCCAAACAAAGACCAATCTTTGGGTCATCACCAAAATTTTGGTTGAGGTATTGGCTGCCCATGATTTGGCCGACATTGGCAAGAAAAATGAACTAGAGTTGGCTAGAGTTCATTGGCGTGCCAAAAAATGGCAACCATCCAAACAAAGACCAATCTTTTGGTCATGACCAAAATTTTGGCAAGATGCACTTTGGCCACAATCCAAACACACCCCAACACCCGGCTCGTCGAGGATGCACGGGGCGCCGCGACACGTCCGCGAAGTGGTGTAGCGTGGCCAACTACATCCTCTGGACCTGAGACCATGCCGGGTCGTCTTGTTTTTTCAATGACATGCGGGGATCGCATGTGAGCAAAGGGCATCTCCAACGTTGCCACGACCGCAGCTGACTACCATGGCACACCAAAACCCTCGTCCCTCGCGCTGTCGTGCGGTGCATTCCCAGCCGGCGCCAGCTGCCCACATTCATGCCGTCCATTCGTATGTCATCATTAAGAGGCTCGGTGCCCGCGGAACCAACTCTGGCGACTTAATGATGCACCCGGACGCTTGGCCTCACCGGAATGCGCTACTTAAAGCGGCAACGCCCCGCTAACCTCCACACCATAGCGCATCGTCCTCCTACCTGGAACCACATCCACCAAGACCGCAAGCGCGAACGCTCTGCGGGAGAGCTTGTCTTCGGGGATGGAGCTCGAGGTCGCCGCCCTCGCTCAAGTCACCGCACAAGCGGTGGCCACGCTGGCGGCCGACGACGGGAGCACCGTCAGCCACGCGTCCTACTTGCCGCCGTCCAACGTCCAGCACCGCCGAGGTCGGGGACTCCGAGGATGTGTAGGGCATGGGAGGCGGCAGGACATGGTGTACCAACTGGCCGGTCCGTCTCTCATGTTCTACTTTTCCTCGCCAGAGACCGCACCTTCACTTCACGGGTCTTGAACCCCGCCTCCGTACATGGAGATCACAGATGGAGGACATCTGTCGCCGCCGTAGAATAGGTTTAGGGTCGGGTTTCTTTTTTTGTCCTATAAAAGTTCGAAATGTAATGAAAATCTGTCGTGTTTGCATTAATCTCGGCCGGTGTATATGAACTTTCACAATAATATACATATTGTAGGAGTACTAGCAAGATGCGCGTGCGTTGCACGGAAGATCAAGATCTTGTGGGAGAAAAGGATGAACGAGGGAAAGCCTTATCTGCAAATGTGGAGAGGAGTGCGGGTAAATTGTCATAGTTTCCTTCCTATCCGTTAGATATAGATCGGACGGCCTATATTGCAGGATCAGACACATCTTTCTACATCTATGGGAACCTACGAAAGGGTTAACGTAAATTGCCTCTCTCTCTCTCCTCCCCTGATTTTCATGGTGGTGGGCCCCTCCCCCCAATCTACAATCAACAGCTCACACATTTCACATTACGTTAATTACGTAACTGGGATTACGTAGGTGTAGCATTAATCGTCCTAAAAAACCCAACTAAGCCAACCTCCCAGCATATCGCGCGGGAAAAGACCTGGCCGTGTCGTTTTAGTCGGTATTACTGGATTACTAGTAGTAGTATCGATGGATCGCGCGAAGCAACAGATTTTTTTTGAGGGGGCAAAGCACCTAGTTTAAAAGGGAAAAATGCGGTACACTCACAGCACTCCTGTCGCGGTCGCATTGCACCCCACGCACGTTCGGTCCTGCACACGGCTCACGCAAACGGAACATGCTTCAGCTTGCCTCTTCACTGACACGTGGGACTGCACTTGGAGAAACCGACCACGCGCCAAACTCCCCCCGCCCACCGCGCGAAAATCCTCCCCCCCCCACACCCAAAAATTCCCCCCGAATCCGATTCAATCGCCCTTCGGCCAACTAGCCAATAATATTCCCCAAACCCCCTCCCCCCTGTCCCCCTCCACTCCATTCGCTCCGCCAAAGCCGTCGTCCCTGCCGTGCCGATACGTCGGTGCCGCGGTTCGGCGATCCTCTCTCTCCCACAGTACGCTCCCGTAGTCTGCCGTCCTCTAGCTGTGCCGCCACCTCTGGCTACGTTCTTGTGGAGGCGCACGGTGGTCAGCGCCGCCACCGCTGGCGACGTTCGTGTGGAGACGCACGGCGATCAACTTCTCCCACGGTACGCGCATTCTAGACTGAGGCCCCGTTCATGTCATTGTAGCGCTGAATGTTAGCTGATAGACGCTGTTAATCTCACTGTTTGCCGAAGTAGTTTACTGTCAATATGCTCTGCTTAAGAAGCTTCCTTGCCCTGTTCTACACTCAATCTGCTTAGCTGAGATGGCATGCCAAGGCCGATTAGTTGCTAAAATATCCTGCCATATATTTATTGTGACGTAGATTGCCATGGTCTAGTAGCCAATCTGTTAGCTGAAATAGCTCTACACCGTTTTATACTCGATCTTTGTTGCTGCGATGGCCTTCGATAGTTCGATGGATGTGTGCTCGGCCTCATTGACTGCTGAGACAGCCTGCCATAATTTGGCACTCAAATCTGTTTGCTGAATTAGCTTTACATATATTTCGTTACTTAGATCTGCTCGTCCAAATGTCTTGCCATAGCTTTAGACATCGACCTAGGTATTTTTACTCTCTGGACTTCATAAAAAAAGCATATATGTTTCTCTTGTAATATCTAGTAGAAGAACTAATTTGTATGTCTAACAGATGGACAGGACTTGGATAACTTCTGCTCGAAGATTCTCCACTGCATATGTTGAGGGGGTTGAAAACTTCATGAACTTTATCAGAGCTGAGTACGGTGGTCCGAAATCAGATGTGCTCTGCCCGTGTAGCAGTTTTATGAATTCAGTTACAAGACCCCAGTCAACTGTGCAAAATCATCTACAATTGTATGGGATGTCGGTCACATATACTAGGTGCGTTCATCATGGTGAAGCTGCGAACGTCAATGTTATTGACTACGTGGAAGCAGCAGATCACCATCTTGATCTGCCTGATGCTCAGGTGGAAGAGGAGGAGGAGGTGGTGGTGGCGGAGCTAGTGAGTTTGACCAACATTGAAACAATGCTACGAAATGCTCGTGCATTCCGTGAACTTTCACCTGCAGAAGAAAAACGGTGGGCCCGCATGTTGGAACAATGCAACGTTGTTGTCACCCCAGGAAATAAGCTGTCAGTATTCTCAGCTATGGTCACCTTTCTTCAGGTGAAGACATCTGAGCGGATGACCAACAAATCATTCGATGCGATGTTGGCTGCTTTCCGTGAATCTTTCCCAGATGCGTCTGAGCTGCCACACACCTACAGTAAAATGAAGAATTTCCTTTATGCAGTTGGAATTGGATATGATATGATCCATGTTTGTAAGAATAATTATGTTCTGTTCCGGAAGGATTATGCCAACTTAAGTGAATGCATGAAATGCAAATCATCAAGATGGAAAGATGGCGATGCTGTGAAGAGGATTCCTCATAATGTTCTAAGACATTTTCCAATTACACCAAGATTGCAGAGGTTGTTTCATGATGCTGAAACAAGAGAGGATGTAATGTGGCATTCTAGGAACCAGGAGTACAGAGATCAGAATGTAATGAGCCATCCGTCTCATGGTAGTGAGTGGAAAAGCTTCAATGATAAACACAAAGAGTTTTCTGCTGACCCGAGAAACATTAGACTTGGCTTAGCTTCAGATGGATTTAACCCATTTGGCCACCAGAGCGCCACATATAGCATGTGGCCAGTGCTTGTTATCCCTTACAACATGCCTCTAAATGTCTGCACCAAAGAATCAAACTACATGATGGCCTTGCTCATCCCAGGTCCAAAAAGTCCTGGAAAGGATTTTGATTTGTTCATGGAGCCTCTTGTGGAGGAACTTCAACAGCTATGGAAGGGTGTTCTCACTCGAGACCTATATAGCAGGCCACGAGCTGATTTCTTTCTGTGTGCTGTTATAATTTGGTGCATCCATGATTATCCGGCTTTGGGCACTATGTCAGGGCGAACGACACATGGTTACAATGCATGTGTTTGCTGTGATAGGAATCCGCTGTCATACGCAATACTTAGCAAGATCTGTTACATTGGACACCGCCGTTTCCTTGCCAAGGACAAGCTGCATCCTAGAAAATACCGAAGACATGTGTTCAATGCAAAGCATGAAAACCGTGATGCACCAAAGAGGCTCACCACCGATGAGTTGCAAGTGGAATTAGAGAAGGTCATGCGTATTACACCAGGAAACCATACTGGTAATGGTAGTGGGAAAAGGAAGTGTGGCAGGGTAGAAGAGAGATTATTGTTTACTCGCAGGTCCACTTTGTGGGACTTGGAGTATTGGAAAGATTTGGATCTGCGGCATAATCATGATGTGATGCACATCGAGAAAAATATATGTGACAGCATTATCGGCACACTTCTTAATATTGAAGGCAAGACGAAAGATACCTTAAAATCTAGAATTGATTTGACACACCTGGGTATCAGAAAGGATTTGCAGGTGCAAGATGAAGGTAAACCACGGGATATGGCACCAGCTGTGTACGTCTTGGACAAGGTAAAAAGAAAAGAATTCTGCAAGGTCCTGTCATGTGTGAGATTCCCACATGGATTTGCTTCCAACCCTGAAAGGAGAGTCAGTGCAGATGGAAACAAGGTACAAGGGTTGAAAACTCATGACTGCCATGTCCTACTTCAAAGGGTTTTACCTATTATCCTTAGAGGATTGGGCCGCCCTGACTTATATAGAGCAGTTGCAGAGTTGGGACAATTCTTCAGGGAACTCTGCAGTAGGAATATCAGGATAGATGCTTTGGAGTGTCTTAGAGACAAGATACCAACTATCCTATGCGACCTTGAGAAGATATGTCCTCCAGCCTTCTTTGATGTGATGGTGCATTTGGCTGTTCATCTACCTGATGAGGCACTACTTAGAGGTCCAGTACAGTATGGCTGGATGTACCCTATTGAAAGGCGGCTAGGCACTTTCAAGGGCTATGTTAGGAACAGAGCTAGACCCGAGGGTTCCATCGCAGAGGCCTACATTGCTACAGAAGCGTTGACATTCTGCTCAAAATACATTGAAACAGGTGATCAACTTAGCAAAGAGGTGGGTGGAGACAATCCCGAGCTCAATGTTTTTGATTATTCTGTTCGAGTTACAGGGAAGAGTCGACAAGAGGACAAACCTAAAGATTTGGACAAAATGGTTTGGTATGTGTTGAATAACTGTCCTGAGATACTACCTTATATCAAGTAAGTGCAGTACTGCAGCTTATACATCGTAATCTATTAAACTTGCAGCACATTCTTATATATTTAGATGTTTGACGTGATCACTATGTTGTGCAGCATCTACAAAGAGGAGTTACTGCCGCAAAATCCAAGAAACATTGACAAACTGGTTATGGAAGGATTTGCAAAATGGTTCAAGAACCATGTAAGCTTTTGAAGTGCATTGTTAGTTTTTTAATATATTGAGTACATAAGATGATCAGCTTGTCTATTTTCTAACCATAGGTTAAGAAGATGCGGGAGGATGGGCAGGAAGTTGATGATGCCCTTTACTCACTAGCAATGGGTCCTGATACTCGGGTAAGACATTATGAATCTTGCGTTGTTGGAGATGTGCGCTACAACACCCTTGCACGAGACGAAGGCAGGAAGACAAAAAATAGTGCCATCATGAGCACGGATATGTATGAAAAAGAGACAACTGAAATGTATGCTAACATAACAGACATTATTCAGTTGCAGTATATCTCCAGTTTCGAGGATCATCGGTGTGTGGGTCTGTTGTGTTGTCATTGGTATAACCTGTTTTCCAGGATCGCAAAACCCAGAGCTAATGATTATTTCAAATCCATCAATGTCAAGGCGGCGCACCAGACCAACGAGCCTTTTATTTTGGCAAATCAAGCAATAGAATTTTTTCTTGGAAGACACATTTGCACGTAGCGATGACTAGAGAGTATTGCAAAGGTTTGAGCAGAGGAATTCGTTTAATGAAGTTGCACAACAAGATGATGCTTACACTACTCCTGATGTACAAGATAACACAGATGTTCCTAATATCTTTGAGAACCATCACGTCAATGACACCGGCGAAAAGATTGCCTGTTGTGTTGTGGACATACAAGAGTTGATCAAGAAGAAGCCAACGTTCGAGGACGTTGAGGACGAAGAAGAAGATGACACCATGGGGAATTATGATTCAGACTGATACACATGGCGAAGATGTTGACGCTGCTGCTGTGGATGATGATTACATTGCTTTTGTCGTATTTGCCTGTCAGAAGACATTTTTTTATCTACCATGTGAAATTCTGTTTGCTATGAAAACTGAAACCTGATGAACATGTTGTTTAGTATTTTGTTGTGAGAACATCACTTGTTATGTATGCTGATTTGTGTTTGGTGATTGTATGACAACTAAAACATGATGAAATGTTGTTTAGTTGTACTCATATTTGGCTGTGAAACTTGAATTTGATGACATAGTTTGCTGTTGGACTGTTGGATTGTACCAACCTTGACCATTGGATTGACATTCAACATCTGTCGCGTTTCTTTAGTCTCTTCTACCTTGATCCGCCAAAGCCAAACCAGCGCCGGCGGGACCGCCTACTCCCGCCTCCCACGGCTGGCTGTGATCTACCCCGGCTCCTGTTTGTTCCCATCCGAGGCCTCACCATCGTCCTCCGCCTTGGTTCGCTCGCCGTGGCGCCGCCCTCCGGTGTTGTCAACATGGTCAACAACTGAGAGGAATAAGGAGATGACTGTATATAGTGAGGATGACAGTAGGGACCCAGCAGCGCACGCAGTAATTTTGTTTTTTCGGGACGGAGAAGGGTATCAACTGGGTTGTGCGGGACCCGTGGCCCTTCTAGCCCGGGCTTTTATTTCATATGTTTAGCACATGACCAGCCCAGTTTGTTTTTTTCCTTTCTGAAAATTGTTAGCCAGCTATTTTGTTTTTTGCAGAATAACCAACGTAGGCGTACTTGCTTTTCTATGCCCTGCTGGCTTGGAAATCTTTCAAGACGAGGAGGGGTGCATTTTGCCCAGAAAATGGGCTATAAGTAATAAGAAATGGGCTATAAGTAATAATAAATGGGCTATAAAATGAAAAAAATACAGGAAACAGACAATTAGTTCCAAAATATTGTTTTCTTTCAGATTTTGATATTTTAAATTTCATTGTTTTTGTGTGGGTAAAATTTCATTGAATTTAAATTAGGGTATATTTAGATTTAAAATTCATTTTAATCTGGCTAGAAATTTCGGGCTATATGCTGTTTGGGATAGATTTGGAGGCTGACTTGTGGGTCTACTAGGTTGATGTGTACTTTGGCTTTGTCAACTTAGTCCACAAACGATTCTAGCGGCAGTGACCGTTGGATGTTAATCCAACGGCCATGCTGCTTCTTCAATATCTGATCTTCTTGCTCCAGCAGCCCAAACTAGCTCCGGTGGGACTGCCTGCTCCCGCCTCCCGTGGCCGGCTGTGCTGCCGCACAGGCCGCACCGTCCCACCCTACTTCCTTGCTGGCCAGGACATTCCTCTACTCACCCACACCTCGTGTTATTTTCCGGCGACGGCAGGCGGACCAGTAAACCCTCGTACTCCCCACCGCGTGGGCAACCATTGTCGAGTCTTCCCCGGCTCCGTGTCGTTCCCTTCCTAGGCCTCGCCGTCGTCCACCGCCATGGTGCTCTCGGCGCGGCCTAGTCAACTTGGTCAACGAACGACATCCATCGGCCATGGACTGTACGCGCAAAATAATGATTCCTCCACCTAACAGCTGGGACCCACCGGAATGGCCTCTGTATTTCGTGAAAAAATCATTCCCCCCGCTGACATGTCAGACCCACCAGCTATATCTTCGCATGCAAGGAAGTGCCTCCTTATTACGCACAAAAAAATGAATACCCCCTGCTAGCTGGGACCCACCATAGGGAGGATGACTTGTGGGCCAACAAAGTTGACGGGGACGGAGGGCTTTGTAAACTTAGTCAATATGAACGATTCTAGCTCCAGTGACCGTACGATGTCCATCCAACGGCCATAGTGCTTCTTCAACCTCTTGTCTTCTTGCTCCAGCCGCCCAAATTAGCGCCGGTCGTGCCGCATGCTCCTGCCTCCCGTGTCCGGCTATGCTGCCGCGGAGGCCTCACCGCCCCCTACTATTCCCACCGCTGGCCAGGCCCTGCGGCGACGGCAGCCTCACACCGCAGCCGAACCAGTGAACCCTCGTACTCCTCTCCGCGTGGGCTTCCACTAACGTGTCGTCCCCTTCCTAGGCCTCGCCGTCGTCCACCGCCGTGGTGCTCTCTGCGCGGCGTGGTCAATGTGGTCAAGGAACAACTTCCATCGGAAGAGTACCGTACGTGGAGAGGCTGACAGCTGGGTCCATGGCCACATCCAGTTTTTTTGTGATTTGCCAAGTAAGTCGCTTTGTCATGCCTGTTGGGCTGCAAATCTTTCAAGACGAGGAGAGCTTTCATTCGGCTGGCCGAGAAAATGGCCCATCAATAATGAGAAATGGGTTGTACATTTTTAAAACACATCAAACCGGCAATTAGTTTCATATATCTTTTTTTCATTTCAAGATTTTAAATTACATTAATTTTTATGCATGGAGAATTTGTTGGATTTTATATTGATATACATTTATTTTTAAAATTAGTTTGAATGTGAGTCGGAACTTCGGGATTAAAAACAGTTCAGACCGCACCGAAATATGCAAAATTTCGTATAATTTTTTAACCATGGCCACAATTTGGGCTGTAATGCTAACAAAAAGAATATGGGCTCCAAAAAAACCTTAAGAATTAGCAAATGGTCTGAAAATTATTAGAAATAATGGTAGATGGGATGTATGTTGTTTTCCACAGATTTGAGGCTTTCCTAAAAAAAAGGTTGACGCACAAGAAGTGACTGTTGGATGTCCATCCAACGGCCGTCGTGCTTCTTCAATCTCTGGTCTTCCTGCTCCAGCCGCTCAAACAAGCACCGACGGGACTGCCTGCTCCCTCCTCCCCGCGGCTGGATGTGCTGCCGCGCAGGCCTCACCGCCCCACCGTAATCCCATCGCTGGCCTAGCCATCCCTCTACTCACCCACACATACTGTTATTCTCCAGCGACGACAGACGAACCAGTAAACCCTCATACAGTCATACTCCCCTCCGTGTGGGAAACAACCGCCGAGTCTTCCCTGCCTTCGTGTCGTTCCCTTCCTAGGCCTCGCCGTCGTCCACTGCCCTGGTGCTCTCGGCGCGGCCTGGTCAACATGGTCAACAACCGACATGCATCTGAAGTGGACTGTACGTGGAGAGGCCGACAGCTGGGTCCACGGCTGCATGCAAGGAAATGCCTCCTTATTACGCGCAAAATAATGATTCCTCCACCTGACATCAGGGACCCACCGAAAGGGCCTCTGTATTTCGTGAAAAAAACATTATCGCCGCTGACAGCTCGGACCCACCAGCTATATCTTCGCACGCAAGGAAGTGCCTCCTTATTACGCACAAAACAAATGAATACTCCCCCTGTTAGCTAGGACCTAGTATAGTGGCAGGCTGACTTGTGGGCCTACTAAATTGACGGGGACGGAGGGCTTTGTCAACTTAGTCAATATGCACGATTCTAGCTCCAGTGACCATACGATGTCCATCCAACGACCGTAGTGCTTCTTCAACCTCTAGTCTTCTTGCTCCAGCCGCCCAAACCAGCGCCGGTCGTGCCTCGTGCTCCTGCCTCCCGTGGCCGGCTGTGATGCGGCGGAGGCCTCACCACCCCCTACTACTCCCACCGCTGGCCATGCCATCCCTCTACTCACCCACACCCCCTGTTACTCTGCGGCGACGGCAGCCTCACACCGCAGCGAACCAGTGCCCTCATACTCCTCTACGCATGGGCATCCACTGCCGCGTCTTCCCCGGCTCTGCGTCGTCCCCTTCCTAGGTCTCGCCGTCATCCACCGCCCTGGTGCTCTCGATGCGGCGTGGTCAACGTGTTCAAGGAACGGCTTCCATCAGACATGGACTGTATGTGGAGAGGCTGACAGCTGGGTCCACGACCACAGCAAGGAAGTGCCTCCTTATTACGTGCAAAATAATTATTCCTCCACCTGACAGCGGGGACCCACCGGACGAGACACCGTATTTCGCACCCCTGACTGCTGGGACCCACCAGCTACATCTTCACATGCAAGGAAGTGGCTGACAGTCGGGACCCACCTGGTCGAAGCGTACGTAGCGTTGTTATTTTGCTCGCGAACGTGTACGTACATATATACTGGTGGATGTAGAGGTGCACACGTGTCGTAGTAGAGGCGGCCAGGGTGCAAGAAAGAAAATACGGCCACGTATGTGTACATACGGGTGGGGTCTCGAAGGCCTACTTGTAACACCCTCGATGCGACTATATCTCCCACGTGTCGAGGCACGACTTAGAGGCATAATCGCATTGAAGGCAATGTCGCAAGTGAGGTAATCTTCACACAACCCATGTAATATAATAAGGAATAAGAGGTACATAGTTGGCTTACAATCGCCACTTCACACAATTACATGAAGAAACATTACATCAATCAAATACACTCATGGTCCGACTACGGAACCAAAATAAAAGAAGAACCCCAAATGCGACAAAGGTCCCCGATCGACCTCAACTGGGCTCCACTACTGATCTACTAGAACGAAACAACACAAAGGACAGGATCTTCATCGAGCTCCTCCTGAGCTTGGTTGCGTCATCTGCACGGACTCATCGGCACCTGCAAGCTGGTTTTGGAAGTATCTGTGAGCCACGGGGACTCAGCAATCTCGCACCCTCGCGATCAAGACTATTTAAGCTTATGGGTAAGGTAAAGGTATGAGGTGGAGCTGCAGCAAGCGACTAGCATATATGGTGGCTAACATACGCAAATGAGAGCGGGAAGAGAAGGAAAAGCACGGTCGATAAAAGTATGATCAAGAAGTGATCCTGGACTACCTACGTCAATCATAACTCCAAAAACCGTGTTCACTTCCCGGACTCCGCCGGAAAGAGACCATCACGGTTACACACGCAGTTGATTCATTTTAATTAAGGTCGACTTCGGGTTTTCTACAACCGGACGTTAACAAATTCCCATCTGCCCATAACCGCGGGCACGGCTTTCGAAAGTTCAAATCCCTGCAGGGGTGTCCCAACTTAGCCCACGACAAGCTCTCACGGTCAACGAAGGAATAGACCTCCACCCGAGACATTCCGATCAGACTCGGTATCCCAGTACAACAAGACATTTCGACAGGGTAAAACTAAACCAGCAACACCACCCAGATGTGCCGACAAATCCCGATAGGAGCTGCACATATCTCTTTCTCAGGGCACACCGGATGAGCAAGACATCGGGTAAGCCAGCCCAGAGTTGCCCCTGGTAGCCTCGGACATCGCTCAGTTGGACCAACACTTAGAGAAGCACTGGCCCGGGGGGGTTAAAATAAGATGACCCTTGGGCGCGCGACCCCCAAGGGAAAAGAAAAGGCTAGGTGGCAAATGGTAAAACCAATGTTGGGCATTGCTGGAAAAGCTTTACTTAAGGCGAACTATCAAGGGGTTCCCATTATAGCCCAACCGCGTAAGGGACGCAAAATCCGGGAACATAACACCGATATGACGGAAACTAGGGCGGCAAGAGTGGAACAAAACACCAGGCATAAGGCCGAGCCTTCCACCCTTTACCAAGTATATAGATGCATTAATTAAATAAGATATAGGGTGATATCCCAACAAGTAAATAAATGTTCCAACAAGGAATGGTCTCCATGTTCCAACAAGGAACAAACTTCAATCTTCACCTACAAGTAACAACGCTATAAGAGGGGCTGAGCAAAGCGGTAACATAGCCAATCAACGGTTTGCTAGGACAAGGATGGGTTAGAGGCTGAACATGGCAATTTGGGAGGCTGACAAGCAAGTGGTAGGCATCGTAGCATTGGCATAGCAAAGAGCGAGCATACTAGCATAGCAAAGATAGTAGTGATTTCGAGGGTATGATCATCTTGCCTGAAATCCCGCAAGGAAGAAGAACGAGTCCATGAAGAAGACAAACGGACAAAGACGAACGGATCCTCACAACACGACGTTACCGGAATCAACCCGAGGAAGCAATCACCGGAAAAAGAAGCACACAACATAGTAAACAACCACGACATCAACATGGCATGATGCACAATCAAGTATGATGCATGTTCGGTTTAAAGAGGCTTGGCATGGCAAGTGCACAAACAATCCTACACATTAAATGGAGCTCCATATGCATCGGGATGCATATTGAGAAAACACCACATCAATTATTTAGTTCTCTCTCGTTTATGTACCCCAACAATATTAAATGTTGTTAAGCATGGCAAGATATGAAACATAGAGGGATTATCTATCTAAACAATTTAAATGGGGCCGGATATAGCAAACAACAAATCCGATAAATCCCCATATGCATGAGTAAATTAATGCAAACAACAATTTAAACCATCTTAATGTTGTTAACATGATGCGGATGACATGACCAAGTTTATGCAATTTTTATTAAGAGTTGACATGAGCATTATGAAGCATTGTCACCGTGGTGGAAGGAAAAAGGGGTGCCACGGCAACGAATCCGAAAATGATGCCACGGCAACATATCGGTTCCGGTAACTCGATTGAGATCCCGGTGCAAACGGAAGTGCGGCGGGAGCGCGACAAGCGATAGAAGGTGGGGTACTCTCGGATACCGAGTTCCCACATGTCGGTGGCAAGGCAAAAGAGGGGCGACATTATCGAACAAGGGTGCATCTCATACAACATGCATTCATTCACGGGCATCGTTCCGGCGGTTATACCTTCCAAGGGAGCATACTCGGAGGGGTTCGGGTTCGTAGAGGAAGTAGGCGTACACGTCTCGGAGAAGGACTTGACGCATTCGATGTTTCCGAAGGCGACGGTAGAGGAACTTGGTGAGTCCGAGTTTGTCGTCATCGAACTTGGTCAAATACACGATGTGGGTAGACGTTCCCTCGACGTCTTCGGCGATGGTAGTTGTACACGGGTCTTCGGCCACGGAAGTAATCGTGCACGTTTTCGTAGAGGTTCGGGGTCAACAACACGGAACTTGACGTCCACGAGGTCTTCGAGGGTCGACGGTAGTGGTACTCGGGTCATCGGCGACGATAGTCGTTCACGTTCGTTTCGGAGAGGTACTTGATGACTCCAACATCTTCGGGGCGACGGTAGTTGTACACGGTCCACGAGACGTCGATCGTTCGGGGTCCGATTTGTGGGTCTTGCCGACATGAAGGGGTACTTGGCGTTTTGTAGAGGTACTCTCGATCTTGGTGACGGTAGGCGAACTTGGTGGTCCTCGTCGTCCTGGAACTTGACATAACCGTGCGTAGAGGTACTTGCCGATCTGTGGAACTTGCGGGCTTGGTCTCACCGAAAAAGGCTCTTGGCGGTCTCGCACGGGGCAGCAATCTGGCAGGGGAGGTGATGGCGCTGGGCTCCAGCGAAGCAGGGCGCTGACGAGGAGACGAAGCAGAGGACGGGGAGGCCGGGGACGGCGGACGAAGCAGCGGCGAACAGGGTCCGGCGACGCGGCTCTGGCTGCTCGATGCCAGGCATGGAAGGAACCGGTGCAGGGGGCGCGCCGGGGAAGAGCAGCTCCGGTGGTGCGGCGCTGGAGACGGCAGGATGGCGCGCAGGAGAGGGAGGAGCAGGGCGCGGCCTGGTGCTTGGTGGCGCGGCGCCGGACGAAGCAGGGAGGAGCACAAGGAGACCCAGGCGCAGCAGGGCAGCGGTGCCGACGACAGGGAGATCTCACGGCGTGGGTGAGGGCGCCATGGGAGGCGGTTGGAGGTGCTTACGAGCGGGGAAGGGAGGTCGGGCGCTGCGGGATCGGGATCGAGCACGGGGCTCTTGCGTGTGCGAGAGAGAATGTGAGGGAGAGAGCGAGGAGAGATCGGGAATGGGGTGGCGGCGTTGGAGGAGGGACCGACGGAGAGAAGGGATCGAGAGGGAGAGACGATGGGCTCGCCCTGCGCTAGGGTTAGCTGGGGAGTGGGAGATGGTTGGGCCGGCCTGGGGGCGAGGCCCAAGTGGCCAGCAGAGCAGGCCGCCTCTCTCTCCCCCCCAGACTAAATTCCTTGCTTAACAAAAAAACAGAGGGTTAAGAAAAGTAGAAAAAAAAGGAGAAGAATTTGAGACATCAATTTTCTTGGACTCATAAAAAGGAGCTTGAGCCAAGAAAATAAGAGTGGGCATGAAAGAAAGATTAAATTCAAATTTCTTTGAATTTAATTCAAATGGTTTCAACTAGGACGGGTTTGAGAAGTGTCCAAAAATGTTCGGATTTTTGGTGGAGCTCCGGAAAATGAAGAAAAGATATATGACAAAGTTAGAGACCAAGAGTTGAGAAGGAAAAAGGTATGAGGATTATTTTGCACGTGTGTTATGGTGAATAACAAATTAAAGAAATATTGAATATAGCTCCCTACTATCGGGAGGATAGGTTATAAAGAGAAATCACCATGTGAGTTCCCTCGATTTAAATGGACCGAAGATCCATGCAATTTATTTAGTTGAGTTGCAACAATTAATGATATGATGGCATGATGACATGATGCAATGCACATGATGACGCAACAACATCGAATAACTGCACGACACCTGGCACATCGGTCTCGGGGCGTTACAACACTCCACCACTACGAGAGGATCTCGTCCCGAGATCTAGAATGGCACCGGGGGAAAATGGAAGAGAAAAAAGGAGAGGTAAAACTAAGTTGCTTCTTTGACAAACGAGTGAAACCAAAGAACCTTGCGAGGTTGAACAAATTCGAGAAAAGAATACAACGAAGGTGAACAAAGTCGAAAACACTCCGTTAGAAAAGAGGGACAACAAGCATTGCGAAACCTTGAGGTTGAAGGGAAGATATATATAGAAAAACACTCCGGTTAAGGAAGAGGCTCAAGGAAAAACCAAAATTCGGGCAGCACTCCGGTTGGAAAAGAAAAAGAATTGAATAAGGTCTTGATAATATGAGAAGATACTTGATGAAATCACAACACACTGCCTCCATAACTATTGAATGGATGGAACAAAGGGTAAGAAAGATCTCAGACAACACTCCGGTTGAGAAGGGAGTCAAAATTTGATAAGATGAGAGAGCTCAAATGAAAACACGACACTCCGGTTGAGAAAGGGATGCAAGACTTGATAAGGCGAAAAGAACTTGAACAAAGGGGCACAATACTCCGGTTAAGCAAGATAGGGAAGGAATAAGAGTGATATAATTTGGACAGCACTCCTCTGTAAATGGAAGGAATTGAACTTGACAAGATGAGAGGATACTTGAAAAGAGGACACAACACTCAGATTAAAAGGATAGGCATGAAAAGATCATGATCTTTGACAAAACGAGACGATGGGTTGAAAAGATGAACATCACCATGCCTCCGGAACAAAAGTAAGAATGGAATGGAGTGAACAGAGGAAAACAATATCTTGAGAGAGCACGGTTACCACCGAAGCTAGAACGGAGTTGTTGGAAAAACCACAACGAAAATAACAAGCTTGATATGGTCTTATGGAATACATCTAAAAATTATGAGGTGACAACCTGCCACTCACGGGAAAAGAATTGGATTGATAAGAACAAGGAGACAAGAAACTATTTCACCGGGAGGATAAATGAAAAACTTGGATCATGTATAAGCCCCCTAGATAACAACAGTCCTTAGGGATGGCTTTAGGTGAAATATAACCCAAGATAATTCCAATGATGAGATTGATGAATTTAAAATATCCCAATCTTGACAACATGTGAATCATGACAATATGAACTCAAATTATCAAGAATGACATAATACCACCTCCAAAGATACGGTAGAAAGAAATGCACTTCGGAATGCGAGATGAAGAATGCTTGAGCTCCTCTGAAAAAAATCTTGATGAACACTTCGAGAATGAATTAAATCATAGATGAACCATCATGTAGATTCTCCATGAGGAACTCCGGTAAACAAAAGGATACGAAAAGAAAGAGAAGTTGAAAACACAAAGTGAAACCTTATAATGATTAGATGGATCTTCATGACGATATAATTGAGAGAGCTTGGAACTCTGGGAAAAGAAAAGATGAAACAAATGAAACCGAGAATTTTGATGAGGCTCCGGAATAAAGAATTAATCACTTGGATGAACAAAAATAAGAATTACATTATGCTTATCCTTCACCAATTTAAATTGATGACAATCAACGGATTTGGCATATTACTTATTCTCGTAGAAAAGATTAAGAGAGATATAACATAAACTCAATGGACCACCGGTAAGATTTAACCAACGAATACATTGATAAGATGATGAAGGAATAGAAATCTTGAACGAACCACCGTAAGAATTGGAAATGAACGAAGTAAAGATAAAGAAACACCGGAAAGGATTAGCAAATGAACGAAGATGCTTGAGAGAATTTAGATACATGAGAGCGAAGAGATCACGGGTCGATTAGAGATCACTTGAACGAAGCACCGGTAAAATTTGGAGAACCATAGCTGAAAGTTGAGAATGAATAAATTCTGGGATGATGGGCTCCGGAGAAACAAACTGAAAAGGCTCCTGAATTACTCCGGATGGTTGAAAAGAATATCTCACAATCGCAAATAATTATGAGAGGATGGCAACAAGCTAGAATCACGAATCTTGAAGAGAATGGAGCAAGATTGAGAGACAAATCTTCTTCGGTCTTCCAATCTGAGAATGACGATGAGAAACACCACCATGAATTATTTAGACACTCCAGAATGAAGAATAGAAAGGTTGAGCCAATGATGAAAAGAATTTGAAAGATCTTGGGGAAAGACATTTTCCTGATGATAACTCCTTCTTACGTCAAACTTTAAAAGGAATTTAGGATAGCTCCGGGAAAATAAGAGAAGTCAGGTAAGATCCTGGGAAAAGACCTGTGGGTTAGGGCCCACTCGAAAGAAAACACCGTTGAAATGATTTAAAAGGGAGGTTGCACCTGTTGAATTAAATGACTTGAATGAGATAAACAATCTCGAAATATCTTGAACGAATGCAGAGTGAAAACACGAATCTCCGAGACATCTAGAGCACTCCGGAACAATAGAATAGCGAGAAGTGAATTATTATGAGGTCCACCGGCATGAGAAGGTATTGAAATGACGAAAAGGATATGATCAACAAAACTTGACTTGAAACCACCGGAGAAGAAAAGAACGAAGAACGATGAACTAGAAGCTCCGTTAGAATCTTCATAAGAAACACCGGATAAGAATGGAGAGACTTCCATCGATAAAATGGATAGTTGAATAAGAAATCTGAGTCCTTGAAGAAAACAAGGGTGGGTGGGCGGGAAAAACAAAGGCAACTTGGAGACGGGTGAAACAAACACCTTTGAGAAGAACTGATACTTGATCTTGCGGAAATTGAAATAATCGGATCCACTTGAAGAGAAACACTTCGGTTGAAAAAAAGGATTGACATGACAATCTCGATTATCATGAAGGATTGGTATTCACATCGGAGTATGAGAACACCATTTATGAAAGGTATGGAATCAACACTTGACATTGAAGCAACTCGAATACCACAACTCAAAACAAAAACAAAGGATTGGCTTGCAGAATAAGCCGGAACAAACATATGATAGAGATTTCGTCCGAAGTTTTCGTGGTGGGACCTACACGGGCTTGATCGTACAGCACCATCATGTAGAAGGCAGTGCACATGACATACGAAGCGTCCCCGAGTCAGCATAGCCAAGGACTCTTTAAGACACAACGAGACCACTGTAAAATCGACCGTGAATAGGCGAACCACTAGACGTCGAACCCCAATTTCATATCATACATCTGTCAGAAGGATGTCCTAAGAGCTACTTGAATTCCCACCTATGAAACTCCCGAAACTTTCCGGTTATGCAATCAGGTGTTGGGGATACAAGGGAAGCATAATATCTCACCCAAGCTAGCAAATCCTACATCCAGCTGCATCCATCCTTCAACACATAACCAAGAAACCTTCGAAAACCATCTACCTCAACCTTCGAAAAGCATCCGTTATACAAGTTATGGCGATACTCCCGAACTCCCGCCCCAGTACTGGGTGGCGTCGAGGTTATCTCACCAACGAACTACATAAAAGAGATTTTCGATGTCGACGAACATATCTCAAGTATGCCAGAATTGCAACGATAAAATTATGATGACAACACCTCAGAGCTCAACTCCCCGGGACACTTCCACTAAACCCCTGACAGGAGGCACCAAGACAGTATTCTCATCATAAGCCATCGGAACAAATCCAAGATACTCGCGTGATCCTAAAAAAAATTTAGTGAAATTTGGGAAGAGAAGAGTCAAAACTCTACGTCAGGATGCCTCACCAGAGCGACGAAGGGACTGGGGAGTAAAAAGAATTCCTAAACTCTCCGATATATAATATTCCTAGATGACTCAAAACATTTTTTTTCTAGACACAACTCGGCCGCTAAAAACGATCAATCAGTGGGGCTCCTAAGGTCGGGGAAGGCTCTGATACCAACTTGTAACACCCTCGATGCGACTATATCTCCCACGTGTCGAGGCACGACTTAGAGGCATAATCGCATTGAAGGCAATGTCGCAAGTGAGGTAATCTTCACACAACCCATGTAATATAATAAGGAATAAGAGGTACATAGTTGGCTTACAATCGCCACTTCACACAATTACATGAAGAAACATTACATCAACCAAATACACTCATGGTCCGACTACGGAACCAAAATAAAAGAAGAACCCCAAATGCGACAAAGGTCCCCGATCGACCCCAACTGGGCTCCACTACTGATCTACTAGAACGAAACAACACAAAGGACAAGATCTTCATCGAGCTCCTCCTGAGCTTGGTTGCATCATCTGCACGGACTCATCGGCACCTGCAAGCTGGTTTTGGAAGTATCTGTGACCCACGGGGACTCAGCAATCTTGCACCCTCGCGATCAAGACAATTTAAGCTTATGGGTAAGGTAAAGGTATGAGGTGGAGCTGCAGCAAGCGACTAGCATATATGGTGGCTAACATACGCAAATGAGAGCGGGAAGAGAAGGCAAAGCACGGTCGATAAAAGTATGATCAAGAAGTGATCCTGGACTACCTACGTCAATCATAACTCCAACAACCGTGTTCACTTCCCGGACTCTGCCGGAAAGAGACCATCACGGTTACACACGCAATTGATTCATTTTAATTAAGGTCGACTTCAGGTTTTCTACAACCGGGCGTTAAAAAATTCCCATCTGCCCATAACCGCGGGCACGGCTTTCGAAAGTTCAAATCCCTGCAGGGGTGTCCCAACTTAGCCCACGACAAGCTCTCACGGTCAACGAAGGAATAGACCTCCACCCGAGACATTCTGATCAGACTCGGTATCCCAGTACAACAAGACATTTCGACAGGGTAAAACTAAACCAGCAACACCACCCAGATGTGCCGACAAATCCCGATAGGAGCTGCACATATCTCTTTCTCAGGGCACACCGGATGAGCAAGACATCGGGTAAGCCAGCCCAGAGTTGCCCCTGGTAGCCTCGGACATCGCTCAGTTGGACCAACACTTAGAGAAGCACTGGCCCGGGGGGGTTAAAATAAGATGACCCTTGGGCGCGCGACCCCCAAGGGAAAAGAAAAGGCTAGGTGGCAAATGGTAAAACCAATGTTGGGCATTGCTGGAAAAGCTTTACTTAAGGCGAACTGTCAAGGGGTTCCCATTATAGCCCAACCGCGTAAGGGACGCAAAATCCGGGAACATAACACCGATATGACGGAAACTAGGGCGGCAAGAGTGGAACAAAACACCAGGCATAAGGCCGAGCCTTCCACCCTTTACCAAGTATATAGATGCATTAATTAAATAAGATATAGGGTGATATCCCAACAAGTAAATAAATGTTCCAACAAGGAACAAACTTCAATCTTCACCTGCAACTAACAAAGCTATAAGAGGGGCTGAGCAAAGCGGTAACATAGCCAATCAACGGTTTGCTAGGACAAGGATGGGTTAGAGGCTGAACATGGCAATTTGGGAGGCTGACAAGCAAGTGGTAGGCATCGTAGCATTGGCATAGCAAAGAGCGAGCATACTAGCATAGCAAAGATAGTAGTGATTTCGAGGGTATGATCATCTTGCCTGAAATCCCACAAGGAAGAAGAACGAGTCCATGAAGAAGACAAACGGACGAAGACGAACGGATCCTCACAACACGACGTTACCGGAATCAACCCGAGGAAGCAATCACTGGAAAAAGAAGCACACAACGTAGTAAACAACCACGACATCAACATGGCATGATGCACAATCAAGTATGATGCATGTCCGGTTTAAAGAGGCATGGCATGGCAAGTGCACAAACAATCCTACACATTAAATGGAGCTCCATATGCATCGGGATGCATATTGACAAAACACCACATCAATTATTTAGTTCTCTCTCGTTTATGTACCCCAACAATATTAAATGTTGTTAAGCATGGCAAGAGATGAAACATAGAGGGATTATCTATCTAAACAATTTAAATGGGGCCAGATATAGCAAACAACAAATCCGGTAAATCCCCATATGCATGAGTAAATTAATGCAAACAACAATTTAAACCATCTTAATGTTGTTAACATGATGCGGATGACATGACCAAGTTTATGCAATTTTTATTAAGAGTTGACATGAGCATTATGAAGCATTGTCACCGTGGTGGAAGGAAAAAGGGGTGCCACGGCAACGAATCCGAAAATGATGCCACGGCAACATATCGGTTCCGGTAACTCGATTGAGATCCCGGTGCAAACGGAAGTGCAGCGGGAGCGTGACAAGCGATAGAAGGTGGGGTACTCTCGGATACCGAGTTCCCACATGTCGGTGGCAAGGCAAAAGAGGGGCGACATTATCGAACAAGGGTGCATCTCATACAACATGCATTCATTCACGGGCATCGTTCCGGCGGTTATACCTTCCAAGGGAGCATACTCGGAGGGGTTCGGGTTCGTAGAGGAAGTAGGCGTACACATCTCGGAGAAGGACTTGACGCATTCGATGTTTCCGAAGGCGACGGTAGAGGAACTTGGTGAGTCCGAGTTTGTCGTCATCGAACTTGGTCAAATACACGATGTGGGTAGACGTTCCCTCGACGTCTTCGGCGATGGTAGTTGTACACGGGTCTTCGGCCACGGAAGTAATCGTGCACGTTTTCGTAGAGGTTCGGGGTCAACAACACGGAACTTGACGTCCACGAGGTCTTCGAGGGTCGACGGTAGTGGTACTCAGGTCATCGGCGATGGTAGTCATTCACGTTCGTTTCGGAGAGGTACTTGATGACTCCAACGTCTTCGGGGCGACGGTAGTTGTACACGGTCCACGAGACGTTGATCGTTCGGGGTCCGATTTGCGGGTCTTGCCGACATGAAGGGGTACTTGGCGTTTTGTAGAGGTACTCTCGATCTTGGTGACGGTAGGCGAACTTGGTGGTCCTCGTCGTCATGGAACTTGACATAACCGTGCGTAGAGGTACTTGCCGATCCGTGGAACTTGCGGGCTTGGTCTCACCGAAAAAGGCTCTTGGCGGTCTCGCACGGGGCAGCAACCTGGCAGGGGAGGTGATGGCGCTGGGCTCCAGCGAAGCAGATCGCTGACGAGGAGACGAAGCAGAGGACGGGGAGGCCGGGGACGGCGGACGAAGCAGCGGCGAACAGGGTCCGGCGACGCGGCTCTGGCTGCTCGATGCCGGGCGTGGAAGGAACCGGTGCAGGGGGCACGCCGGGGAAGAGCAGCTCCGGTGGTGCGGCGCTGGAGACGGCAGGATGGCGCGCGAGAGAGGGAGGAGCAGGGCGCGGCCTGGTGCTTGGTGGCGCGGCGCTGGACGAAGCAGGGAGGAGCACAAGGAGACTCAGGCGCAGCAGGGCAGCGGTGCCGGCGACAGGGAGATCTCGCGGCGCGGGTGAGGGCGCCATGGGAGGTGGTTGGAGGTGCTTACGAGCAGGGAAGGGAGGTTGGGCGCTGCGGGATCGGGATCGAGCACGGGGCTCTTGCGTGTGCGAGAGAGAATGTGAGGGAGAGAGCGAGGAGAGATCGGGAATGGGGTGGCGGCGCTGGAGGAGGGACCGAGGGAGAGAAGGGATCGAGAGGGAGAGACGATGGGCTCTCCCTGCGCTAGGGTTAGCTGGGGAGTGGGAGATGGTTGGGCCGGCCTGGGGGGCGAGGCCCAAGTGGCCAGCGGAGCAGGCCGCCTCTCTCTCCCCCCAGACTAAATTCCTTGCTTAACAAAAAAACAGAGGGTTAAGAAAAGTAGAAAAAAAAAGGAGAAGAATTTGAGACATCAATTTTCTTGGACTCATAAAAAGGAGCTTGAGCCAAGAAAATAAGAGTGGGCATGAAAGAAAGATTAAATTCAAATTTCTTTGAATTTAATTCAAATGGTTTCAACTAGGACGGGTTTGAGAAGTGTCCAAAAATGTTCGGATTTTTGGTGGAGCTCCGGAAAATGAAGAAAAGATATATGACAAAGTTAGAGACCAAGAGTTGAGAAGGAAAAAGGTATGAGGATTATTTTGCACGTGTGTTATGGTGAATAACAAATTAAAGAAATATTGAATATAGCTCCCTACTATCGGGAGGATAGGTTATAAAGAGAAATCACCATGTTAGTTCCCTCGATTTAAATGGACCGAAGATCCATGCAATTTATTTAGTTGAGTTGCAACAATTAATGATATGATGGCATGATGACATGATGTAATGCACATGATGATGCAACAACATCGATTAACTGCACGACACCTGGCACATCGGTCTCGGGGCGTTACACTACTCACCCATACGTACGGCGAGGGCTCGTTGACATGGCTGGGTCGGAACGGAGAAATAGCATCATCATCGTGTTCATGGGGAGGCAACGGAATGCGTCGTGTTCATGGGGAGGCAACGGAATGCATAGTGTTCATGGGGAGGCAATGGAATGCGTCGTGTTCATCGGGAGGCAACGGAACGCGTGGGAGCCAACCGGCTGGGACGGAACAGAATGCGTGGTCGTGTTCATCGGGAGGGCTTGGACGGAACAGGCGATGGAAACGAGGCCTGGCATACCGCACAACGGAGGAAATGGACCTCCTACGTTCCGAACGGGGTCCTGTTGATCGGAAGGGGTTTGGTGTACCACAAAACGAAGGAAACGGACCTCCTACGATCGAAACGGGGGTCCTCTTCATCGGGAGGGGTGTGGCGTACCGCAAAACGGACGAAACGGACCTCCTACGGTCGAAACGGGGGTCCTGTTCAGGGGGAGGGGTGTGGCGTACCGCAAAACGGGACTCCACGGGATACTGCTCATCTCCACCGTCGACCCCCTCCAGCCTCCACGAGCTACTGTTCATCCACCGTCGACCTCCTCCAGCCTCCACCTGCGACTGTTCATCCACGGGCTCCTGTTCATCCAGCCTCCACCGCGCGCTACTCCACCGGCTACTGTTCAACCAGCCCTCTCCATGGGCTCCTGTTCAACCACCCCTCCACGGGCTACTGTTCATCCTGCCCTCCACTGTCTACTGTTCATCCTGCCCTCCACGGGGTGGTCTTGTTCATCCAGCCCTCCACGGGGTCCTGTTCATCCAGCCCCAACCGGCTCGATCGATCGGGGTCCTGTTCATCCACCCCCACCAGGAACTGTTCATCCAACCCCCCCCCCTCCCACAACGCTCACTGTTCATCTAGAGGCAGCATCGATCGGCTTCAGTTAGCAGCAGTAGTGAAGGAATCGCTCAATCGGGTTCAGTTAACAGCCATAAATCGATCGCTCGGGTTCAGTAATGCGTAGCCTGCAGTGCAATCGCTTGGGTTCAGTTAGAGGCCAACGCCTCGCTCGGGTTCAATTAGAGCCAACGCCTCGCACACACGCGCGTACATGTACGAGAGAAACGCGCATCGCTCGGCCCCCGACCTCCCACCGTAATCGGGAACTCCCCGAAATTTTCCTCGCCCTCACTTCTACCATGGTTTTTTCGTCATGGATGGCCCAAAGAATGTCATGCAGCTGCGTCTCCGGCCCGCCCAGCATGAAAAGCCCATTTTTTGTCATGATTTTTTTGTCATAGAAGTAGGAGCCCACCACATCTATGATGATACCGGGTTTTGTCACAATTATCGTCATAGAAGTGTCATATGTATGACAGAAAAAATTCGTTCGGCCCAAAATTTCACGGATGTGTCTTTTTTTTGTAGTGTCTGGGACTCCAAACAACCTTCGGTTCATCAAAATACAAAAACTCATAATACCGATCGTCACAGAACGTTAAGCGTGCGGACCCTACGGGTTCGAGAAGTATGAAGACATGACCGAGACTCATCTCCGGTCAATAACCAATAGCAGAACCTGGATGCTCATATTGGATCCTACATATTCTACGAAGATCTTTATCGGTCAAACCGCATAACAACATACGTTGTTCCCTTTGTCATCGGTATGTTACTTGCCCGAGATTCGATCGTCGGCATCCTCATACCTAGTTCAATCTCGTTACCGGCAAGTCTCTTTACTCGTTTGGTAATGCATCATCCCTCAACTAACTCATTAGTCACAATGCTTACAAGGCTTATAGTGATGTGCATTACCGAGAGGGCCCATAGATACCTCTCTGATACACAGAGTGACAAATCCTAATCTTGATATATGCCAACTCAACAACACCATCGGAGACACCTGTAGAGCATCTTTATAATGACCCAGTTATGTTGTGATGTTTGATAGCACACAAGGTGTCCCTCCGGTATTCGGGAGTTGCATAATCTCATAGTCTGAGGAACATGTATAAGTCATGAAGAAAGCAGTAGCAATAAAACTAAACGATCATTATGTTAAGCTAATGGATGGGTCTTGTCCATCACATCATTATCTAATGATGTGATCCTGTTCATCAAATGACAACACATGTCCATGACTAGGAAACTTAACCATCTTTGTTTAACGAGCTAGTCAAGTAGAGGCATACTAGGGACACTCTGTTTGTCTATGTATTCACACATGTACTAAGTTTCCGGTTGATACAATTCTAGCATGAATAATAAACATTTATCATGATATAAGGAAATATAAATAACAACTTTATTATTGCTTCTAGGGCATATTTTCTTCAGTCTCTCACTTGCACTAGAGTCAATAATCTAGTTCACATCGTCATGTGATTTAACACTAATAGTTCACATCTTTATGTGACTAGTTCACATCTCCATGTGACTAACACCCAAAGGGTTTACTAGAGTCAATATCTAGTTCACATCGCTATGTGATTAACACCCAAAGAGTGATCATGTTTTGCTTGTGAGAGAAATTTAGTCAGCGGGTCTGCCACATTCAGAGCCATATGTACTTTGCAAAAATTTTATGTCTACAATGCTCTGCACGGAGCTACTCTAGCTAATCGCTCCCACTTTCAACATGTATCTAGATCAAGACTTAGAGTCATCCAGATCGGTGTCAAAGCTTGCATCGATGTAACTCTTTATGACAAACTCTTTGTCACCTCCATAACCGAGAAACATTTCCTTATTCCACTAAGGATATTTTTGCCCGCTGTCTAGTGATCCACTCCTGGATCACTATTGTACCCTCTTGCCAAACTTATGGTGAGGTACACACAATAGGTCTGGTACACAGCATAGCATACTTTGTAGAACCTATGACTGAGGCATAGGGAATGACTTTTAATTCCCTTTCCTTTTTTTCTGTCGTAGTCGGGTTTTGAGTCTTTACTCAACTTCACACCTTGCAATACAGGCAAGAACTCCTTCTTTGACTGTTCCATTTTGAACTATTTCAAAATCTTGTCAAGGTATGTACTCATTGAAAATATATCAAGAGTCTTGATCTATCTCTATAAATCTTGATGCTCAATATGTAACTAGCTTCATCGAGGTCTTTCTTTGAAAAACTCTTTTTAAACACTCCTTTATGCTTTCCAGAAAATTCTACATTATTTCCGATCAACAATATGTCATTCACATATACTTATCAGAAATGTTGTAGTGCTCCCACTCACTTTCTTGTAAATACCGGCTTCACCGCAAGTGTGTATAAAACTATATGCTTTGATCAACTCATCAAAGCATATATTCCAACTCTGGGATGTTTGCACCAGTCCATAGATGGATCGCTGGAGCTTTGCAGAGGTTTATAGGACAGTCGCAAATTTCCCTCAAGTGGATGACCTAAGGTTTATCAATCCGTGGGAGGCGTAGGATGAAGATGGTTTCTCTCAAACAACCCTGCAACCAAATAACAAAGAGTCTCTTGTGTCCCCAACACACCCAATACAATGGTAAATTGTATAGGTGCACTAGTTCGGCAAAGAGATGGTGATACAAGTGCAATATGGATGGTAGATAAAGGTTTTTGTAATCTGAAAATATAAAAACAGCAAGGTAACTAATGATAAAAGTGAGCACAAACGGTATTGCAATGCGTTGAAACAAGGCCTAGGGTTCATGCTTTCACTAGTGAAAGTCCTCTCAACAATAATAACATGATTGGATCATATAACTATCCCTCAACATGCAACAAAGAGTCACTCCAAAGTCACTAATAGCAAAGAACAAACGAAGAGATTATTGTAGGGTATGAAACCACCTCAAAGTTATTCTTTCCGATCAATCCGTTGGGCTATTCCTATAAGTGTCACAAGCAGCCCTAGAGTTCATAGTAAAATAACACCTTAAGACGCAAATCAACCAAAACCCTAATGTCACCTAGATACTCCAATGTCACCTCAAGTATTCGTGGGTATGATTATACGATATGCATCACACAATCTCAGATTCATCTATTCAACCAACATAAAGAACTTCAAAGAGTGCCCCAAAGTTTCTACCGGAGAGTCAAGACGAAAACGTGTGCCAACCCCTATGCATAAGTTCACAAGGTCACGGAACTCGCAAGTTGATCACCAAAACATACATCAAGTGGATCACGTGAATATCTCATTGTCACCACAGATAAGCACATGCAAGACATACATCAAGTGTTCTCAAATCCTTAAAGACTCAATCTAATAAGATAACTTCAAAGGGAAAACTGAATTCATCACAAGAGAGTAGAGGGGGAGAAACATCATAAGATCGAACTATAATAGCAAATCTCGTGATACATCAAGATCGTGAATCAAGAACACGAGAGAGAGAGAGAGAGAGAGAGAGAGATGGATCAAACACATAGCTACTGGTACATACCCTCAGCCCCAAGGGTGAACTACTCCCTCCTCGTCATGGAGCATGCCGGGATGATGAAGATGGCCATCGGAGAGGGATTCCGCCATCCGGCAGGGTGCCGGAACGGGTCTAGATTGGTTTTCGCTGGTTATAGAGGCTTCTGGCGGCGGAACACCCGATCTAGGTTATTTTCTGGAGGTTTCTAGATTTATAGGAATTTTTGGCGTTGGTCTCACGTCAAGAAGGTTCCCGAGTCGTCCACGAGGCAGGCCCATGCACCTGGGGGGTGGGCGTGCCCCCCACCCTCGTGGACGGCCCGGGACTCTTCTGGCCCAACTCTTTTACTCCGGGGTCTTCTTTTGGCCGTTTGGTATTCCTTTTCTGTAAAACTCAAAAACAAGGCAAAACAGAAACTGGCACTGGGCTCTAGGTTAATAGGTTAGTCCCAAAAATCATATAAAATAGCATATAAATGGATATAAAACATCCAAGGTTGATAATATAATAGCATGGAACAATCAAAAATTATAGATACGTTGGAGACTTATCAAGCTTGCACACTTTGTTAGCACCTTTAGGATTGACAAAACCTTTTGGTTGCATCATATACAACTCTTCTTTAATAAGTCCATTAAGGAATGTAGTTTTGATATCCATTTGCCAGATTTCATAAAATGCGGCAACTGCTAACATGATTCGGACAGACTTTTAAGCATTGATACAAGTGAGAAAATCTCATCGTAGTCAACACCTTAAACTTGTCGAAAACATTTTGCGATAATTTGAGCTTTGTAGATAGTAACAGTCGGGGGTTGCTGATCCCACGGACACCTATGGGACCGCGGCGAACCAGGGCCCCTTTCGGTTCGGCAGGGGGCGGAGGATGCACAAAGAGCAGATCGAGGCGAACGCACGAGCGACGCGATCGGTTTACCCAGGTTCGGGCCGCACGGATGCGTAAAACCCTACTCCTGCTTTGATTTGTATTGTGTTCTTGCTCGGGAGCAATGGATGCTACAGTACCCTTGGATGGCTAGCGAGGCCGAGCGTGAGAATGATCGCCCCCCCTCTCCTTGTTGTGCATGGGCCTCCTTTTATATGTCAAAGGGGTCAACGACAGGTGGCAACAGAGATGAGGGTAAAAATGTAAAAGAGGTGGTAGTTGGCGCCACCGCTTACTACAGTTGT
Source organism: Triticum monococcum (assembly GCA_034509565.1). Taxonomy (NCBI): domain Eukaryota; kingdom Viridiplantae; phylum Streptophyta; class Magnoliopsida; order Poales; family Poaceae; genus Triticum; species Triticum monococcum. Next base: position 55,894,554 of record CM067846.1, on the reverse strand, counting down.
ATCATACCTAACCCTGACGGCAGGGGACAAAGGCATTAAATGCGTGTCTGTGTCGCCAAGACGGTGCAGAAAGGGACCGTCAGGGGTGCCACCGTTTGCCACGATGGCTATCTTGTCAGCGCCTGCTTGCCACCGCATGCCCCTGGCTGCACAGCCTCCCGCCATGTACGCCAGGAACGGTCCCAGAGCGACACGTTGGTGGGTGAGCTAGAGCGCGGGCTGCGGAGTAGTAGCCTGCCGCGGCAAGCGCCTTGCCGCGGATGTTGTCTTGTTGCGTCCGGGAGCTTGTCGCTCACCGGGTCTTGCCGGGACGCGCAGCGCGTCGCATCAAGCTTCTCGAGATGCTTTGGTTGGTCTTCCCGGCAAGCTCCTCTTGCCGGGGTCTTTGTGCTTCATCCCGGCAAGCTCCTCTTGCCGGGGTCTTGGATACTTTGAGTGGCCTTCCCGGCAAGCTCCTCTTGCCGGGGTCTTGTGTCTTGGCTCGAATAATTTGTTCTTGAATGGCTCCAAAGGAACCACGGAGGGTCTTGGCGGTCGCCTGGCAAGCCTTGCCGCGGGTCGCTGCGACTGCCCGTGCACAAGTTCGGGATACTAAGGTACCCCTACTTTAGTACACCGACAGGAGCCCCCGGGCCTGGGCCATACACGGTGCCGAGCGCTGTTGGGCCAGGCCCAAAATAGTGCACGGGCACGCGCGGCCTAGGTTACGCCATAACTCACTCTGCATCCACCGCGCCCTCCCCGCACGGCACGCGTCGAACGCAGCATCGTGGGAGAGATCATGGGCGGCGTGCGTGGTTTTCGAGGCGTCCACTCCCCACGATCACGGGGTGGGGAGAGGTCGCCCCATCCGTCGCCTTGGTTCTGCACGCCTGCCACACGGCTCCCATGCGCTTGGGGTCGCGGACGGTGGAGGTGGGAAACTGGGCCGTCGCGGGTCGAGGCAGCAGGTCGGCCCCAGCTCCCTGCTCTTCCTGTGTCTTGATTCGCTGAGCGGGGCGGCCGAGCCCCCACCTCGCTCCTTTATAAAGAGCGGGAGGGGAGGACGGAAGCCCGCATTCTCTCATCTCCTCCTTCCTTCAGCTTTTGCTCCCCTTTCTCTCATTCGCCATGGAGAAAGGGAACCCTGGTCCTTCATCGGTGGCGGCGAGGGTCGCCGCTAGACAGCGCATCCCTCCCTCTCCCGCACCCGTGGTGGCAGAGCCAGCTGTAAGGGGAAGATGGAGGGGGCGAGGTCGTGGACGAGGGCGAGGCGCTCGGGGAAGAGGTGGACGGGCGGCGCGCCGGCTTCGCCTCCGCTGGCGGTTCCTCTTCCCACGGGGGTCCATATTGGGGACGACCCTTGCGAGTTCTTCGTCAGGCTGCGCCGGGCGCCTCGTTGTCGACTCCGACTCCCAGGTCCGTTCGCGGGCGCGATGGAGCTGGACCCACCCGAGACACTGAGACTGCACATGAGGGGCTGTGGGATCAGCGGCACGCGAGTCCGCGTTGAAGTCCCAACCCCCGGTGTGATGTATCTTGGTCGAGGGTGGAAGATGTTCGGCCGTATCCACAGCTTGACGGCGGGGCTCACCCTCCATTTTAAGTTGATGGAGGGCAATCTCCTCTCCGTCAAGGTCTTCGGGTGCTTCGGCACTCGGGCGAAGTGCTGCGTGGACAGCTCCTCCGATAGCGAAGGCCCCTCCTCGAGCGAGAGTGACGAGGAGGGGAGCGACAACGACGACGAGGGTAGCGGGCGGTAGGACGACGGGTCCGACTAGGTGTCGGGCGCCGCTCCGTGCGGCACTGGCGACCCCATCATCCGTGTCGCCGGCTCCTTGAACTCCCCGGGGTCGTCTCCTTGGGCGGCTGGCGTAGGGAGGCTGCAGAAGAGGAAGAGGGCTGGCGGCAAGACCGTCAAGCCGGAGTATGAGGGCATGGTGCCCTCGACAACGTGCTGACGTCCTGCCGCCTCGTCTTCGAGCCCTGCTTCCGGCGCCGCCATCACCGTCCAGCCTTCGGACAGCCCTCGGGGTGTTCTCTTGGTGTCTTCTGTCACCCGTAGCTCGCCTAGGCGCTCCTTTTGCCCTTTTCACCTCCTTGACCTACCTCCTGAAGAGAGGGACAAGAAAGGGATTACGGGCATCTTATCTTTTCAATTTGTAAGCCTTCGGGCCTTAGTTGCATTTAAAACTTATAATCCTCTCTTTCATGTTTTTCATCCTCTATGGACTGTACCTGAGTGGAATGTTTTTTTAATGAAAAAGGGGATGCTTGCCGGGTCATTTGTCTCGCGGGTAGAACCCCCGTCAAGGAGCAAATCCTTGGTATCTTTCAGATAGACACTTCTTCCCCGGCAACAGGCCCTGCCGTCTTCCCACGTCGCTCGACCTTTCTCACGCTTTTGGCGGAGGCAGGGACGAGGCGGGTGCGGCCCCTCGTTTCCTCCCTTTGCTGCCGCGACTACGACCAAACTTGGCCCCGGGAACGAGCCCCGGGGTCTAGAGTTAAGGGAGCACGGTAGTTTTCAGGAAGAAACAAGGTTTCGTATTCCCCAGTCCATAAGAGAATGCATGATGAGGGATGAAAGACTTATCTGAGATTGCAGCCCCCGGCAACTCTGGCTTGCCGTGGGTGAATCTTGGTACTTGCAGCCCCTGGCAACACTGGCTTGCCGGGGTCCAGATGCCAGTACGTCCTTCTTCTCCTTTTCGTCCTCAGGCGGTCCGGCAAGGATATGCGAGCCCTGCGAACCAAGGGAAACGAAAGAAAGGCAAAGGGACGCACACTCGACCTCTAAGTTAGGGGTTAGCCGCTGTTAAGCACTATCAACCCTAACCAAGGACGAGATTCAACCTAGCATGCATGCTATAACTCTGGGCGCCAGCGCTTCATTTACTTGTGCTCAGGGTCTGCGCCTGGCTTTGTACAAAGGATTACATGCAACATCGGCAAGACTTGTACAAAAGGGTGGTTGCCGGACAGGGTCCGACAACCGCGCCTTACGGGTAAAACTTACGAAGATGCTCGATATTCCAGGAGTTGCTCACTGGTACGCCATCTTCGGTCTCCAGGCAGACAGCGCCAGGCCTGGTGACTCGTTTCACCCGGTAAGGGCCTTCCCACTTCGGCGTCAACTTGTTGGAATTCTTGGCGGACTGAACGCGCCGAAGAACAAGGTCGCCTTCCTCGAGACTTCTGGCGTTAACTTTGCGGCTATGATAGCAGCACAAAGCTTGCTGGTAGCGAGCGGCTCGCACAACGGCCTGAAGACGATCTTCCTCAAGGAGCAGCGCGTCATCTTGCCGCAGCTGCTCTTGCTCAAGCTCATCATAAGCGAGCACTCGAGGTGACCCGTATATGAGTTCCGTGGGGATAACTGCCTCCGCTCCATAGACTAGAGCGAAGGGTGTCTGGCCAGTGGCTCGATTTGGCGTCGTCCTGATCGACCAAAGAACCACCGGCAGCTCCTCGATCTAGTTTCTTCCACACTTGTGCAGCCTGTCGAAGGTTCTGGTCTTGAGCCCACGCAGCACTTCAGCATTTGCCCTCTTAGCTTGACCGTTGCTTTTCGGGTGAGTAACAAAAGCGAAGCAGACCTTGGCGCCAAGATCTTGGACGTACTGCATGAAGGTGCGGCTCGTAAATTGTGTACCGTTGTCGATGATTATCCTGTTAGGGATCCCAAAACGGCAAACAATCGACCTGAAGAACTTGACTACTGACTGTGCTGTCACCTTCCTCACTGGTTCCACTTCCGGCCACTTTGTGAACTTGTCGATTGCAACGTACAAGTACTCAAAGGCCCTGACAGCTCGGGGAAAGGGGCCGAGGATATCGAGCCCCCAGACCGAAAATGGCCAGGATAAAGGGATCGTCTGGAGAGCTTGAGCTGGCTGGTGTATCTGCTTGGAATGGAACTGGCACGCTTCACACTTGGTTACTTGTGCAGTTGCATCCTGGAGGGCTGTCGGCCAGAAGAAGCCTTGCCGGAATGCTTTTCCGACAAGGGCTCTTGCGCCAATGTGGTGACCACATATGCCTCCATGTATCTCTGCCAACAGCTTCTGTCCATCTTCCCAGGGAATACACTTCAATTTCACACCGTTGAGTCTTCTTCTGCACAGTGTGTTGTCGACAAACTGGTACATACTAGACTGCCGGGCTACTCTTTCTGCTTCTTCCTGCTCTTCGGGAAGTTCTCCTGTCTAAAGGAAACGGACAATCTGCTGCGCCCATGTTGGAGCCTGTGGCTCGACAACAAGGACCAAAGGCGATGCTGCTGCTGCGGGAACATCTGCTTCCTCGGCAAGAACCTGCGGCTCAGCTGGAGCTTGATGTTCCCCGGCAAGCTTGCCGGAGCAAGACTTGTCGGGAGCGTCTGCTTCAATAGAACAAACCCTGGGACTTGCCGGAGCAGACTGCTCCTCAGCACTGTTGGTGTTGATCTTCGGGACTTTCTTGGCGGCGGCTTCGGGAAGTTCTGCCGGAAAATAGTCACCAGAAACGAACTTCCTCTTCTTGCTCTGTCCAGTTGGTGGTGTTACGGACGGCTGAGTCAGCTTGAGCACAAAAATTCCAGGTTCCACAGGTAATTTAAGTGCAGCGCACTTTGACAGGCCATCGGCAATGTCGTTCTCAGCTCTTGGAACATGTTCCATTTGCAGGCCTTCAAAGCGCTCTTCTAGCTTCCTCACTTCATCAATGTAAGCTTCCATCAACGGACTCTGGTAAACCTTGTTCACTTGGCGGACGACAAGCTGCGAGTCACCCCTGACAAGCCGCGATCCTGAGACCGGCAAGCAAGCCTTCATACTCTGCAGTATTGTTTGTCGCTTGCTCTTTGGGAAAGTGCATCTGGACTATGTACTTGAGGTGCTCTCCGGTGGGTGCGACAAGCAGCACACCAGTACCGGCACCTTGCAGCGAGAAGGCACCGTCAAAGTACATGAGCCACTCTTTGTTTGCTTCCTTGGCGGGGATGCTCGTCTCCGGAATTTCTTCATCTGGAGTTGGCGTCCACTCTGCTATGAACTATGCCAATGCTCTGCTTTGGATTGTTGATGTACTCTCAAATTTGAGGCCAAAGCTTGACAGTTCCAGTGCCCACTCGACAATCCTGCCTGTTGCTTCTGGATTTTGCAATATCCTCTTCAGCGGAAAGCGAGTGACAACTGTGATCTCATGTGCTTGGAAGTAATGGCGCAGCTTTCTCGAGGCCATGAGAAGGCCGAAAAGCAACTTCTGCACACTAGAGTACCTTGACCTAGCCCCCTGCAGAAGGGAACTGACAAAGTAAACTGGGCGCTGCACCATCTTCTTCTATATCTCCTCTTGCATCTGCGCAGATCCTTGCTTGTCGGGACCAGAGCCTGTCGGGGAAGCCCCCTGCTTGTCGCTGGATGTGCTTGCCGCGGTCGCTGGCTCGTCATCTGCCTCCCTCTCCGCTACTAACGCAGCACTAACCACTTGATTGGTTGCCGCTATGTACAGCAGCAACTTCTCTTGTGGTTTAGGTGCGACAAGCGTTGGAGTGGAGGACAGGTATCTCTTCAAGTCTTGCAGCGCAACCTCCGCTTCCGGAGTCCATTTCATTGGACCTGCCTTTTTCAAAATTTTGAAAAATGGCAGGGCGCGCTCGGCAGACCGAGAGATAAACCAGCTGAGAGCAGCCACGCAGCCGGCAAGCTTCCGTACATCCTTGACGCGCTTTGGTGCTTCGATCTGCTCAATGGCCTTGATCTTGTCGGGATTAGCTTCGATTCCCCGCTAAGACACAAAGAACCCGAGAAGCTTGCCGGAAGGGACTCCAAACACACACTTCTCGGGGTTGAGCTTGAGGTTGACCTTGCGCAGATTTGCAAAAGTCTCTTCTAAGTCTTGGATCAGAGTTGCCCTGTTCTTGCTTTTGACCACTATATCATCCATGTAAGCTTCTATATTTCTGTGTATCTGTGGCTTCAAAGTGATATGGACTACTCTGGCAAATGTTGAACTAGCATTCTTTAATCCGAAAGGCATCCGTACGAAACAGTACGTGCCACATGGAGTAATGAATGCGGTTTTCTCCTCATCCTCTTCTGCCATGAAGATCTGATGGTATCCTGAGTATGCGTCAAGAAATGAAAGCAACTCACATCCGGCTGTGGAGTCAACAATCTGGTCAATGCGCGGCAAGGGAAATGGATCTTTGGGACAAGCTTTATTAACATCAGTAAAGTCAATACAAAGCCTCCATTTTCCATTTGCCTTGCGCACTACCACAGGATTGGCCAGCCACGTGGGATGGAGCACTCCTCTGACAAGGCCTGCTGTTTCCAATTTCTTGATTTCTTCTGCTATGAATTCTTGGCGCTCCACTGCCTGTTTTCTGACCTTCTGCTTGACGGGCCGCGCATGAGGACAAACGGCAAGATGGTGCTCAATTACTTTCCTGGGAACACCGGGGATATCAGACGGTTGCCATGCAAACACGCCGACAGTCGCCCGCAGGAAAGTAACGAGCGCGCTTTCCTATTTAGGGTCGAGCGTGGCACTGATGGTGAAGGTACCACCAGTGCCGTCCTCCTTGGCGGACACCTTCTTGGTATGCGGTGGAGCTGCCATTGCCTTTTTACACTTGCCAGTGGAGCTCGATGGTGCGTCCTCAACGGCAGCGCAGCACTCCGAGGAGGTGCGCTTGCCGGAGTGGGCATCAGAGCTCTTGCCGGACTTGGCCTTCTTCTTCCCCCTGGGAGCTTCAGCGGAAAGTGCCTTGCGGTCTGTCGCAGCAGCTGCTTCCCGGTAGATCTTGTCGGCGCAAACAAGGGCATCCTTCTTGTCGCCAGGGACAGAGATGACGCTTATCAAGCCTGGCATCTTGAGCATGTTGTATGCATAGTGAGAGGCTGCCATGAACTTGGCGAGTGCTGGACGGCCAAGTATCCCATTGTAAGGCAATGGGAAATCGGCAACGTCAAAAGTGACCCTCTCCGTTCTGAAATTCATCTCGCTGCCAAATGTCACCGGCAACGTGACCTTCCCTTCCGGCTTGCTCCTTCCCGGGTTAATTCCTTGGAATGTACCGGTCTCTTCGAGCTCGCCGTCCGGGATCTGGAGTTTCTGGAGCACAGCGGAGGAGATCAGATTTAAGCCGGCCCCGCCATCAACTAGCATCTTAGTGACTTTGATATTGCGGATTGTTGGCGAAACCAACAATGGCAAGCACCCGACCGCAGTTGTGCGATCAGGGTGCTCCTCAATGTCAAAGATGATAGGCATGCTGGACCACTTTAGAAGCTTGCGTGATTCGACAGGTGGCTCTGCCGCATTAACTTCCCGCAGCCACTATTTGAGCTGGCGGGGGGAAGTATGCAGAGAAGCACCACCGTCAACACACAAGACTTCTGTAGCCTTCTGAAACACCTGCTCACTGTTCTCAACATCAACCATGTCTTCATCGTTGTCTGCGTCATCATCCTTGTCGCGGCCGCGGGGAGGTCTGTCTCCTTGCCGCTGCTTGACCTTGTCGCGGCGTCCTCCCTGGCTAGCGCGCTTCTTGCCGGCCTCTCCACCGCCTCCTTGGGCTCTCTCCTTGTCGCGCCGCTCGTACTCAGCTTTCTGTTGCTGGACAAGCTGCTCAACCTTCTTGCAGTTCTGGAGATCATGGCCTTTGGTGCGGTGGATCTTGCAGTACTGCTTGTCAGAGCCGTCCTGCTTGTCGGAGGCTGCCACAGCCTGGCAGTTGGTGCACGCGGCAACCTCCTTGCCGGAGCTGCCAACTTGGGCTTGCTTGGCGCCACCGTCGTTGCCGGACTGCTCAACGACTAGTACCTCCTTGCCGTTCTTCTTCCTGTTGCGCCTCCGGTTTTTCCTTGCCGGGGCGGCATCCTCACTGTCAGATCCCCCTGTTCCAGCAGTCTATCCGGGGAGTTCCCTCCCTTCCTCAGCGCGTGCGCACTTGTCGGCCAGGGCGTATAGCTCACTGACGTCTCAGATCCTGCTCATCGCCATTTCCTCCCGCATCCTACGATTACGCACGTTCTGATGGAACGCGCTGATAACTGTGGCAGGGTGGATGTCTGGGATGTTGCGCTGCACGCGGCTGAATCTCTGGATATACTCGCGCAAGGGCTCTCCTTCCTTCTGGGCAAGCAGGTGGAGGTCACTCTCTTGGCCATGTGGTTTGTGGCCGCCTGTAAAGGCGCCGACAAACTGATGGCACAAGTCCGCCCAAGAGGATATGGAGTTTTCCGGCAAGTGCATGAGCCAGGACCTGACTTCGGGCTTGAGCACGAGCGGGAAGTAGTTGGCAAGGACCATGTCGGCTCGCCCCCCGGCAGCTTGCACCGCAATGGTGTAGATGCTGAGGAACTCAGACGGGTGTGACTTGCCGTCGTACTTCTCCGGTACGTCCGGCTTGAAATGCTTCTGGCTGGGCTACTGGACTTGCCGCAGCTCTCGAGTAAACGCAGGACAACCTACCGTGTACGGCAAGTCGCCTGGCTCTCCGGGCGCATGCATGTCAACAGAAGGCCCAGCGCGCAGGTCTGATTGACGCCGCGCTTCTCTTCGGCGCTCGATGCGTGTTCGAGCGTCTTCTTGCTGTCTCTCATGAAGAACTTGGCGCTGATCGTGACGAGCTCGCGGATCTGACGATGCGGTGGAGTAGCTGTCGAGGTGGATCCGGCGAGTCGGCAATCTTGGCCTTCGAGGCGGAGAGTGCACACTGGTTGCACCCTCGCCGGTCTTGTTGCCACCGACTCGCGCTTGGCTGACTTGCCGCGGCAGTGATGCGCTCGGCTGCCGTGGGTTGTCACCGTTGGCGAAGCCGATGAGGCTCTGGATGGTGGCCCTCCAGTCAGCGATCTTCTCTGGCGCTGGAGGATAATCTAGGAGCAGTTGGGCACGTGCCAACGCTTCCGCCGGAGTGGCGGGCGGCGGCAGCGAACGGTGCGAGGAGCGAGATATGCTCGGACGTCTAACTGCGTTAGAAGGAGCAACATCTCGTCCAAGCGACCGCGCCATGCTCGCGCCAGCATGTTGGCGTGCATGCTGGTCCTGAGCACTCCGGGATCCGCCAGCTTGATCTTGGCCCAGCAGACGTATGGTACCGTGGGTACCATGACGCTGCTTGTCCCGCGCCTCCTGGGACAGGCGCGGTGCGTGTACGGACGCCGAGGTCTTGGAGTGCGCGCGGTCGTTCTGGGAGGCGACCGCGCCGTCGACGTGCGGCGCAGCCTTGTCCTTGGACCTGGCAGCACCATGAGCCTCCTCGTCGGCGCTCGTTCTTCCGTCGGCGCCTACTCCACCAGCCGTTCGCTCCGGCGATGGTGGACTCGGCGCAGACGGAGCCGCTGCCTCCAAAGCCTTCTTCTTCAGCGGCATGTTGATGAAGAGGATGAAGATTTGGCTCGTGCGAACGCTGGATCAAGTTCACACAGCCTCGATGCACCCCCTACCTGGCGCGCCAAAGATGTCGGGGGTTGCTGATCCCACGGACACCTATGGGACCGCGGCGGACCGGGGCTCCTTTCTGTTCGGCAGGGGGCGGAGGATGCACAAAGAGCAGATCGAGGCGAACGCACGAGCGACGCGATCAGTTTACCCAGGTTCGGGCCGCACGGATGCGTAAAACCCTACTCCTGCTTTGATTTGTATTGTGTTCTTGCTCGGGAGCAATGGATGCTACAGTACCCTTGGATGGCTAGCGAGGCTGAGCGTGAGAATGATCGTCCCCCCTCTCCTTGTTGCGCATGGGCCTCCTTTTATATGTCAAAGGGGTCACCGACAGGTGGCAGCAGAGATGAGGGTAAAAATGTAAAAGAGGTGGTAGTTGGCGCCACCGCTTGCTACATTTGTATCATACCTAACCCTGACGGCAGGGGACAAAGGCATTAAATGCCTGTCTGTGTCGCCTAGACGGTGCAGAAAGGGACCGTCAGGGGCGCCACCGTTTGCCACGATGGCTATCTTGTCAGCGCCTACTTGCCACCGCATGCCCCTGGCTGCACAGCCTCCCGCCACGTACGCCAGGAACGGTCCTAGAGCGACACGTTGGTGGGTGAGCTAGAGCGCGGGCTGCGGAGTAGTAGCCTGCCGCGGCAAGCGCCTTGCCGCGGATGTTGTCTTGTCGCGTCCGGGAGCTTGTCGCTCACCGGGTCTTGCCGGGACGCGCAGCGCGTCGCATCAAGCTTCTCGAGATGCTTTGGTTGGTCTTCCCGGCAAGCTCCTCTTGCCGGGGTCTTTGTGCTTCATCCCGGCAAGCTCCTCTTGCCGGGGTCTTGGATACTTTGAGTGGCCTTCCCGGCAAGCTCCTCTTGCCGGGGTCTTGTGTCTTGGCTCGAATACTTTGTTCTTGAATGGCTCCAAAGGAACCACGGAGGGTCTTGGCAGTCGCCCGGCAAGCCTTGCCGCGGGTCGCTGCGACTGCCCGTGCACAAGTTCGGGATACTAAGGTACCCCTACTTTAGTACACCGACAGTAACACTACTATTAGCGTCCGTCTTCCTCTTAAAGATCCATTTATTCTCAATGTCTCACCGATCATCGGGCAAGTCAATCAAAGTCCATATTTTGTTCTCATACATGGATCCCATCTCAGATTTCATGGCCTCAAGCTATTTTGCGGAATTTGGGCTCATCATCGCTTCCTCATAGTTCGTAGATTCGTCATGGTCAAGTAACATGACCTCCAGAACAGGATTACCATACCACTCTTGTGCGGAACGTATTCTGGTTGACCTACGAGGTTCGGTAGTAACTTGATCTGAAGTTTCATGATCATCATCATTAACTTCCTCACTAATTGGTGTAGGAATCACTAGAACTGATTTCTGTGATGAACTACTTTCCAATTCGGGAGTAGGTACAATTACCTCATCAAGTTCTACATTCCTCCCAGTCACTTATTTCGAGAGAAACTTCTTCTCTAGAAAGGATCCATTCTTAGCAACGAATATCTTGCCTTCGGATCTGTGATAGAAGGTGTACCCAATAGTTTCCTTTGGGTATCCTGTGAAGATGCATTTCTCCGATTTGGGTTCGAGCTTATTAGGTTGAAACTTTTTCACATAAGAATCATAGCCCCAAACTTTAAGAAATGACAGCTTAGGTTTCTTGCTAAACCACAGTTCATATGGTGTCATCTCAACGGATTTAGATGGTGCCCTATTTAATGTGACACTACTAGGAAAAGGGCTACTAATGGCGCACCAGTTTTGCCTACTAATGGCGCATCACTGGTGTGCCATTAGTATCACGCCACTAGTATTTTTTACTAATGGCGCACCACTTGTGCGCCATTAGTATCTGGTATACTAATGGCGCACCACTGGTGCGCCATTAGTATAGGCCACGGTGCGCCATTAGTATAGGCCACTGGTGCACCATTAGTATAGGCCACTGGTGCGCCATTAGTATTTTTGAATTTTGAAGGCGGGAAAATAGTAGTGGCGCATCGTCTAACCCCCACCGTGCGCCATTGCTATTTTTGAATTTTGAATTTGGATCTGGATCGTGATTTTTTTGCCCTTTTTTGCTCGTTTTTTTGCTCGTTTTTTGGCACGATATTATTTCAAATTTTGTTCCTGTTTTTGGATCTTGTACATTCTTTTGCCGTGTTCTTTTGCCGGAGAGGAGTTCGCAGGAGAGGAGGAGGAGGAGGTCACCAGAGAGGTGCTCGCCTACATCGCCGGAGAGGAGGAGGAGGAGTTCGCCGGAGAGGAGGAGGAGGAGGTCGCCGGAGAGGAGTTCACCGGAGCATCAGAGAGGAGGAAGGAGAAACCATGAGGGGATGGCAGGAGAGGAGGGAGGAGGAGCTCACCGGAGAGGAGGGAGGAGGAGCTCACCGGAGAGGAGGGAGGAGGAGCTCACCGGAGAGGAAGGAGGAGAAACCGTGAGGGGAGGGGAGGGGAGGAGAGGAGGGAGGAGGAGGTCGCCGGAGAGGAGGAGGTTAGTATGGTGGAGGAGAGAAGGGAAGATGGAGTGGAGGAGAGGAGGAGATGGAGTGGAGGAGAGGTGGAGTGGAGGAGAAGAATGAAGAGGTAAGGAGGAGAGGACCACGCCCAGCCATATATATGGCATAGTAATGGCGCACCGCGGGCAGGTGCGCCATTACTAACTTTTTTTGATTTATTTTGAATTTTCAAGGTGGGAAGATACTAATGGCGCACCATGGGCAGGTGCGCCATTAGTAACTTTTTTTATTTTTTGACTTATTTTGAATTTTGAAGGCGGGAAGATAGTAATGGCGCACCATGAGTAGGTGCGCCATTAGTAAGTTTGAATTTTTTTTGAATCTTTTTGCCTCTCCAGATCTTAAAAGCCCCGTATCTTTTTTTCTGTTAGGTTTTTGAGGATTTTGAAAATGTTTAATGGGGTTACCCCGTTAAATTCGGATGTAACTTTTCGAGTAGATGATTTTTCATATAAAAAACTTTTCCATCCGAGTTCATAAGCAAAAGTTATGCCCATTTTACAAATTCTCGAGAGATTTCGCAAATAAAGTCGAAATTCATATTTGTAAATTTTCACAACAACTAGACCACATATCACATGGGAAACTTATTTTCTTTTATTTTTTGACATTTCCATCATTTTTTATTTTTTTTAAACAGAAAAGGCGGTCCACGAGGGGGGGTGCATTCGGTGGAAGTGGTGGCCAAGTTACTAATGGCGCACCGTGGGAGTGGTGCACCATTACTAGTTGAACTAGTAATGGCGCACCACTCCCATGGTGCGCCATTAGTAGTTTTGAAAAAATTAAAACAAAAATTTACTAATGGCGCACCGTGGATGTGGTGCGCCATTAGTATTTGGACACTAATGACGCACCAACACATGGTGCGCCATTAGTATATAGTAATGGCGCACCACATGTCTGGTGCGCCATTAGTGTCAATTCCATCTATAGCCCTTTTCCTAGTAGTGTGAATGCAGCTGTCTCTAGTGCATCACCCCAAAATGATAGTGATAAATTGGTAAGAGACATCATAGATCGCACCATATCTAATAAAGTACGGTTATGACGTTCGGACACACCATATGGTGTTTCAGGTGGCGTGAGTTGCGAAACTATTCCACATTGTTTCAAATGAAGACCAAACTCGTAACTCAAATATTCGCCTCCGCAATCAGATCGTAGAAAGTTTATTTTCTTGTTACGATGATTTTCCACTTCACTCTGAAATTCTTTGAACTTTTCAAATGTTTCAGACTTATGTTTCATTAAGTAGATATACCCATATCTTCTCAATTCATCTGTGAAGATCAGAAAATAACGATACCCACCGCGAGCCTCAACACTCATCAGATTGCATACATCAGTATGTATTATTTCCAATAAGTCAGTTGCTTCCTCCATTGTTCCGGAGAATGGAGTTTTAGTCATCTTGCCCACGAGGCATGGTTCGCAAGCATCAAATGATTTATAATCAATTGATTCCAAAAGCCCATCAGCATGGAGTTTCTTCATGCGCTTTACACCAATATGACCTAAATGGCAGTGCCTCATATAAGTGGCACTATCATTATTAACTTTGCATCTTTTGGCTTCAATATTATGAATATGTGTATTACTACGATCGAGATTCAATAAACCATTCACCTTGGGTGTATGACCTCACAAGGTTTTATTCATGTAAACGGAACAACAATTATCCTTGACTTAAATGAATAATCGTATTGCAATAAACATGATCTAATCATATTATGCTTTACGCAAACACCAAATAACATTTATTTTAGGTTCAACACTAATCCTGAAGGTAAAGGGAGTGTGCGATGGTGATCTTATCGACCTTGGAATCACTTCCAACTCACATCATCACCTCGCCCTTAACTAGTCTCTGTTTATTTTGCAACTCCTGTTTCGAGTTACTACTCTTAGTAACTGAACCAGTATCAAATACTGAGGTGTTGTTATAAACATAGTAAAGTACACAACAATAACATGTATATCAAATATATACTTTTGTTCACTTTGCCATCCTTCTTATCCGCCAAGTACCTAGGGCAGTTCCACTTCCAGTGACCATTTCCTTTGCAGTAGAAGCACTCAGTTCTAGGCTTGGGTCTAGCTTTGAGCTTCTTCATGGGAGTGGAAACTTTCTTGCCTTTCTTCTTTGAAGTTCCTCTTTCTTTCCCATTGCCCTTTTCTTGAAACTAGTGGTCTTGTTAACCATCAACACTTGATGCTATTACTTGACTTGTACCGTCACCGATTTCAGCATCGTGAAGAGCTTGGGAATTACTTTCGTCATCCCTTGCATATTATAGTTCATCACTAAGTTCTAGTAACTTGGTGATAGTGACGAGAACTTTATCAATTACTATCTTATCTGGAAGATTAACTCCCACTTGATTCAAGCAATTGTAGTACCCAGACAATCTGAGCACATGCTCACTGGTTGAGCTATTCTCCTCCACCTTGTAGGCAAAGTACTGTCAGAGGTCTCATACCTCTCAACACGGGCATGAGTATGAAATACCAATTTCAACTCTTAGAACATCTTATATGTTCCGTGGCGTTCAAAACGTTTCTAAGTCCCGGTTCTAAGCCGTAAAGCATGGTGCACTAAACTATTAAGTAGTCATTATACCGAGATTTTTCAAATGTTCATAACGTGTGCATCTGCTCCTGCAATAGGTCTGTCACCTAGCGGTGCATCAAGGACATAATTTTTCTGTGCAGCAATGAGGATAATCCTTAGATCGTGGACCCAGTCCGCATCATTGCTACTATCATCTTTCAACTTATTTTTCTCTAGGAACATATCAAAAAATAAACGGGGAGCTACATCGCAAGGTATTGATCTACAACATAGATATGCAAATACTATCAGGACTAAGTTCATGATAAATTAAAGTTCAATTAATCATATTACTTAAGAACTCCCACTTAGATAGGCATCCCTCTAGTCATCTAAATGATCACGTGATCCAAATCAACTAAACCATGTCCGATCATCACGTGAGATGGAGTAGTTTTCAATGGTGAACATCACTATGTTGATCATATCTACTATATGATTCACGCTCGACCTTTCAGTCTCCAGTGTTCCGAGGCCATATCTGCATATGCTAGGCTCGTCAAGTTTAACCCAAGTATTCCGCGTGTGCAAAATTGGCTTGCGCCCGTTGTATGTGAACATAGAGCTTATCACATCCGATCATCACGTGGTGTCTCGGCACGACGAACTATAGCAATGGTGCATACTCAGGGAGAACCATTATACCTTGAAATTTAGTGAGACCCGGACCGACATTACGTGTACGCTTACACGAGACTGGTTCTACCGACGTGCTTCGCACACAGGTGGCTAGTGGGTGTCTGTTTCTCCAGCTTTAGTTGAATCAGATTCAATGAACAGGGTTCTTTCTGAAGATCAAAAAGCAATCACTATACCGCGTTGTGGTTTTTGATGCGTAGGTAAGAACGGTTCTTGCTCGGCCCGTAGCAGCCACATAAAACTTGCAACAACAAAGTAGAGGACGTCTAACTTGTTTTTGCAAGGCTTGTTGTGATGTGATATGGTCAAGACGTGATGAGATATAAGTTGTTGTATGAGATGATCATGTTTTGTTGAAGTTATCGGCGGTTGTCTCTTTATTGCATAAGATGCAAGTGCCAAATAATTAATTTACTTTATCGCTATGCGATAGCAATAGTTGCAAGAGCAATAGTTGGCGAGACAACCATATGACCACACGTTGATAGAGATCAAGATGATGGAGATCATGGTGTCATGCCGGTGACGATAGAGATCATGACGGTACTTTGGAGATGGAGATCAAAGGCGCAAGATGATCATGGCCATATCATGTCACATATTTTGATTGCATGTGATGTTTATCCTTTATGCATCTTATTTTTCTTAGTTCGGAGGTAGCATTATAAGATGATATCTCACTAAATTTCAAGGTACAAGTGTTCTCCCTGAGTATGCACCGTTGCCAAAGTTCATCATGCCGAGACACCACGTGATGATCGGGTGTGAAAAGCTCTACGTTCACATACAACGGGTGCAAGCCAGTTTTGCACACGCAGAAATACTCGGGTTAAACTTGACGAGCCTAGCATATGCAGATATGGCCTCGGAACACTAGAGACCGAAAGGTCGAGCGTGAATCATATAGTAGATATGATCAACATAGTGATGTTCACCATTGAAAACTACTCCATCTCACGTGATGATCAGACATGGTTTAGTTGATTTGGATCACGTGATCATTTAGATGACTAGAGGGATGTCTATCTAAGTGGGGGTTCTTAAGTAATTTGATTAATTGAACTTTAATTTATCATGAACTTAGTCCTGATAGTATTTGCATATCTATGTTGTAGATCAATAGCTTGCGATGTAGCTCCCTGTTTATTTTTTGATATGTTCCTAGAGAAAAACTATGTTGAAAGATGATAGTAGGAATGATGCGGACTAGGTCCGTGATCTAAGGATTATCATCATTGCTGCACAGAAGAATTATGTCCTTGATGCACAGCTAGGTGACAGACCTATTGCGGGAGCAGACATAGACGTTATGAACGTTTGGTAAAGCTCGGTATGATGAATACTTGATAGTTTAGTGCACCATGCTTTACGGCTTACAACCGGGACTTCAAAAACGTTTTGAACGCCACATGGCATATAAGATGTTCCAAGAGATGAAATTTGTACTTCAGGCTCATGCCCGAGTCGAGAGGTATGAGACCTGTGACAGTACTTTGCCTAGAAGATGGAGGAGAATAGCTCAACCAATGAGCATGTGCTCAGAATGTCTGGGTACTAGAATTGCTTGAATCAAGTGGGAGTTAATCTTCCAGATAAGATAGTAATTGACAAAGTTCTCTAGTCACTATCACCAAGTTACTAGAACTTCGTGATGAAATATAATATACAAGGGATGACGAAAGTAATTCCCGAGCTCTTTGATATGTCTCCAACGTATCTATAATTTTTGATTGTTCCATGCTATTATATTATCAACCTTGGATGTTTTATATGCATTTATATGCTATTTTATATGATTTTTGGGACTAACCTATTAACCCAGAGCCCAGTGACAGTTTCTGTTTTTTCCTTGTTTTAGAATATCGCAGAAAAGGAAAACCAAACAGAGTCCAATTGACCTGAAACTTCACAGAACTTATTTTTGGATCAGAAGAAGCCCACAAGACTTGGAGTGCACGTCGGGGGATCTACGAGGAAGCCACGAGGCAGGGGGCGCGCCCACCCCCCTAGGGCGCGCCCTCCACCCTCGTGGGCCCCTCGTGGCCCCCCTGACGTACTTCTTCCGCCTATATAGCTCCATATACCCTAAAACTATCGAAGAGCACAATAGATCGGGAGTTCCGCCGCCAGAAGCCTCCGTAGCCACCGAAAAACAATCTAGACCCGTTCCGGCACCCTGCCGGAGGGGGCAATCCCTCTCTGGTGGCCATCTTCATCATTCTGGTGCTCTCCATCATGAGGAGGGAGTAGTTCTCCCTCGGGGCTAAGGGTATGTACCAGTAGCTATGTGTTTGATCTCTCTCTCTCTCTCTCATGTTCTTGAGGTGATACGATCTTGATGTATCGCGAGCTTTGCTGTTATAGTTGGATCTTATGATGTTTTCTCCCCCCTCTACTCTCTTGTAATGGATTGAGTTTCCCCTTTGCAGTTATCTTATCGGATTGAGCCTTTAAATATTTGAGAACACTTGATGTATGTCTTGTCGTGCATATCTGTGGTGACAATGGGATACCACGTGATTCACTTGATGTATGTTTTGGTGATCAACTTGCGGGTTCCGCCCATGAACCTATGCATAGGGGTTGGCACATGTTTTCGTCATGATTCTCCGGTAGAAACTTTGGGGCACTCTTTGAGGTCCTATGTGTTGGTTGAATAGATGAATCTAAGATTGTGTGATGCATATCGTATAATCATGCCCACGGATGCTGGAGGTGACATTGGAGTATCTAGGTGACATTAGGGTTTTGGTTGATTTGTGTCTTAAGGTGTTATTCTAGTACGAACTCTAGGGCTGTTTGTGACACTTATAGGAATAGCCCAACGGATTGATTTGTGTCTTCTCCACAACCACCATTCTATTCCACCTATAGTGCTATATCCATGGCTCACGCTCATGTATTGCATGAAGATTGAAAAAGTTTTGAAAAAGTTAGAGTATGAAACAATTGCTTGGCTTGTCATCGGGGTTGTGCATGATTTAAATACTTTGTGTGGGGAAGATGGAGCATAGCCAGACTATATGATTTAGTAGGGATAACTTTCTTTGGCCATGTTATTTTGAGAAGACATAATTTCTTTGTTAGTATGCTTGAAGTATTATTATTTTCTATGTCAATATAAACATTTGTCTTGAATCTTTCTAATCTGAATATTCATACCACAATTAAGAAAATTTGCATTGAAATTATACCAAGTAGCACTCCGCATCAAAAATTCTCTTTTTATCATTTACCTACTCGAGGACGAGCATGAATTAAGCTTGGGGATGCCTGATACGTCTCCAACGTATCTATAATTTTTGATTGCTCCATGCTATATTATCTACTGTTTTGGACTATATTGGGCTTTATTTTCCACTTTTATATTATTTTTGGGACTAACCTATTAACCGGAGGCCCAGCCCAGAATTGCTGTTCTTTGCCTATTTCAGTGTTTCGGATAAACATAATATCAAACGGAGTCCAAACGGAATAAAATCTTCGGAAACGTGATTTTCTCACCGAACGTGATCCAGGAGACTTGGACTCTACTGCAAGGGATCAAAGAGGTGGTCACGAGGGTGGGGGCGCCCCCCCGTAGGGCGCGCCCCCTGCCTCGTGGGCCCCTCGGTGCTCCACCGACGTACTCCTTCCTCCTATATATACACACGTACCCCCAAACAATCAGAAGAGGAGCCGAAAACTTAATTCCACCGCCGCAACTTTCTGTATCCACGAAATCCCATCTTGGGGCCTGTTCCGGAGCTCCGCCGGAAGAGGGCCGTCATCATGGAGGGCTTCTACATCATCCTAGCCCCTCCGATGAAGTGTGAGTAGTTTACCTCAGACCTTCGGTTCCATAGTTAGTAGCTAGATGGCTTCTTCTCTCTCTTTGAATCTCAATATAAAGTTCTCCCCCTCTCTTGTGGAGATCTATTCGATGTAATCTTCTTTTTGCGGTGTGTTTGTTGAGACCGATGAATTGTGGGTTTATGATCAAGTCTATCTATGAATAATATTTGAATCTTCTCTGAATTCTTTTATGCATGATTGGTTATCTTTGCAAGTCTCTTCGAATTATCTGTTTGGTTTGGCCAACTAGATTGGTAGTTCTTATCATGTTATTATTGTTGAGGGAACTTGCACTAGCGAAATTATGAACCCTAGGCCTTATTTCCTAGCATTGCAATACCGTTTGTGCTCACTTTTATCATTAGTTACCTGGCTGTTTTTATATTTTCGGATTACAAAAACCTTTATCTACTATCCATATACCACATGTATCACCTTCTCTTCGCCGAACTAGTGCACCTATACAATTTACCATTATATTGGGTGTGTTGGGGACACAAGAGACTCTTTGTTATTTGGTTGCAGAGTTGCTTGAGAGAGACCATCTTCATCCTACGCCTCCTACGGATTGATAAACCTTAGGTCATCCACTTGAGGGAAATTTGCTACTGTCCTACAAACCTCTGCGCTTGGAGGCCCAACAACGTCTACAAGAAGAAGGTTGTGTAGTAGACATCAAGCTCTTTTCTGGCGCCGTTGCCGGGGAGGTGAGTGCTTGAAGGTATATCTTTAGATCTTGCAATTGAGTCTTTTAGTTTCTTGTTTTATCACGTAAATAAAACTACAAAAAAATATTGAATTGAGTTTGCCTCATACGCTTCATCTTTTTAATATCTTTCGTGAGTATGATGGAAAGGAAAATTGTGCCAAAGTGTTAGAAGAAGAATGCATTAAAATGTTTGGCACTAAATATTTGAATGATGAGCATGATTACAATGTTGTTAGTATGAACTCCTTGAATATCCATGGTACTAATGATGATTGCACTAGTTATGATGAAAATGTCTCCTATAAACATGTCAATTTTTGTGGAGTGCATTGGGTTTGTAAGTACACACCAAATAGGGAAGATAGATATTGCAAGAGGCATAAGTACTTAGAAACTAAATTGTTGCAAGAAAGGCTAGATGACTGTGCTGAAGATTTAAATTTTCTTGGCTGTACTTGTATACTTTGCAATGAACAGGGTCATTTAGCTATCCGATGCAAATTGTTTCATGATCTAATCGTGTCCAAAAATTGTGATGACTTGATTTCCCTTTCACATTATAATGAACTTAGTTTGCTTATGGGCAACGAAGAAATGAAACGTATAACTAAACATCTTCCAGAATTTTCCCGTTATAAACTTCTTGGTTTTGATCTAGAGGAAATTTATATGTATTGTGCGGTGAATTGCATTGAAAATCCTTATATTGCCAATTACATAAAGAAAAGAAAGCAAATAGAAGATGAAGAGAACACTAATGAAAGGGAAGAGACTTCCCAATATTCTCCTATTATTTCTTATGATGAATCAAGTAACGAGGAGGAGCCTCCTATTCAACCAATCTCATTAATAAGGAGCTCCAAAAAGAGGATTGAACCCACACATGATGTGGTGAAGAAGAAGAAAAGAAAAAGGAAGAGAGGTAAAAAGATATCTCCCCCAAATAATGCTGATCCTATTACTATTGTGCCTCATGAAAATATAATTGTGAAAGATAATGATACTTCTTATGATCTTGAAAATCTTTTTGGCACTTGCTTGGAAGAATATGATAATTGTTATACTATTGGTGTTATCCATACTATTAATGATGCGAGTGATTATGCTTATGATATCAAAAGGCCCAAGCTTGGGGATGCTATTTTGATGAATATGATGTTTTTGAGAATATATTTGCTGCAATTAATGTTTGTCCCAAGCTTGGGGATGCTACGTTTAATGAAAATGATATTTTTAGTCTCCCAAGTTTTGATATGCAAATTTATAATGATGATAGCATGCCTCCTACCTATGATGATTATTGTGATGATACTTATGCTATAAAAAGTAGTGATTATATTTATAAAACTTGTCATGACTATGATTACCCCTTCTCTGAACATTACTCTTTTAATGTGGAAACAATTTATAGTATTTGAGTCCCTTATGATACTCCCACTATTCCGAATGAGAAGAATTTTGCTTATGTGGGGAGTAATAAAATTTCTATGCTTGTAGATCATGAAAAGAATGCTTTAGGTGCTGGTTATATTGTTGAATTCATTCATGATGATACTGAAAATTATTATGAGGGAGGAATATATGCTTGTAGGAATTGTAATAATACCAAGTTTCCTCTCTATGTGCTTAAAGTTTTGAAGTTATGCTTGTTCTACCTTCCTATGCAAGTTGATTCTTGTTCCCACAAGTTGTTTGCTCACAAAATCCCTATGCATAGTAAGTGGGTTAGAATTAAATGTGCTACTAATATTATTCATGATGCTCTCTTTATGTTTCGATTCTTATCTTTTATATGAGCATCATTGAAATCATCATGCCTAGCTAGGGGCGTTAAATGATAGCGCTTGTTGGGAGGCAACCCAATTTTATTTTTGTTCCTTGCTTTTTGTTCCTGTTTAGTTATAAATAATTCATCTAGCCTCTGTTTAGATGTGTTTTTATGTTTTAATTAGTGTTTGTGCCAAGTAGAACCTTTGGGAAGACTTGGGTGAAGTCTTTATGATCATGCTGTAAAAAACAGAAACTTTTGCACTCACGAGAATTGCTGCCATTTTTATTTGGAGAGTGATATTTAGTTAATTATTTTTGAAGTTGATTAATAGATAAATTACTCAGGTCCACCAATTTATTTTAGAATTTGTGTGGTTCCAGAAGATTGCATTAGTTACAGATTACTACAGACTGTTCTGTTTTTGACAAACTCTGTTTTCTATGTGTTGTTTGCTTATTTTGATGAATCTGTGGCTAGTAAAAGAGTTTATAAACCATAGAGAAGTTGGAATACAGTAGGTTTAACACCAATATAAATAAATAATGAGTTCATTACAGTACATAAGTGGTGATTTATTTTCTTATACTAACGGATCTTACGACTTTTCTGTTAAGTTTTGTGTTGTGAAGTTTTCAAGTTTTGGGTAAAGATTTGATGGACTATGGAATAAGGAGTGGAAAGAGCCTAAGCTTGGGGATTCCCAAGGCACCCCAAGGTAATATTCAAGGACAACCAAAAGCCTAAGCTTGGGGATGCCCCGGAAGGCATCCCCTCTTTCGTCTTCGTTCATCGGTAACTTTACTTGGAGCTATATTTTTATTCACCACATGATATGTCTTTGCTTGGAGCGTCAATTTATTTTCTTTTGTTTTGCTTTCTGTTTGAATAAAATACCAAGATCTTAAATTCTTGAATGTTAGAGAGTCTTCACATAGTTGCATAATTATTTGACTACTCATTGATCTTCACTTATATCTTTTGGAGTAGTTTGTCATTTGCTCTAGTGCTTCACTTATATCTTTTAGAGCACGGTGGTGGTTTTATTTTGAAGAAATATATGAACTCTCGTGCTTCACTTATATCATTTTGAGAGTCTTTAGAATAGCATGGTAGTTTGCTTTGGTTATGAAACTAGTCCTAATATGATGGACATCCAAGAGGGATATAATAAAAACTTTCATATAAAGTGCATTTGAATACTAAGAGAAGTTTGATACTTGATAATTGTTTTGAGATATGGAGATGGTGATATTAGAGTCATGCTAGTTGAGTAGTTGTGAATTTGAGAAATACTTGTGTTGAAGTTTGTGGTTCTCGTAGCATGCACGTATGGTGAACCGTTATGTGACGAAGTCGGAGCATGATTTATTTATTGATTGTCTTCCTTATGAGTGGCGGTCGGGGACGAGCGATGGTCTTTTCCTACCAATCTATCCCCCTAGGAGCATGCGCGTAGTGCTTTGTTTCGATAACTAATAAATTTTTGCAATAAGTATGTGAGTTCTTTATGACTAATGTTGAGTCCATGGATTATACGCACTCTCACCCTTCCACCATTGCTAGCCTCTCTAATACCGCGCACCTTTCGCCGGTATCATACACCCACCATATAACTTCCTCAAAACAGCCACCATACCTACCCATTATGGCATTTCCATAGCCATTCCGAGATATATTGCCATGCAACTTTCCACCGTTCCGTTATTATGACACGCTCCATCATTGTCATATTGCTTTGCATGATCATGTAGTTGACATCGTATTTGTGGCAAAGCCACCATTCATAATTCTTTCATACATGTAACTCATGCATCATTGCACATCCCGGTACACCGCCAGAGGCATTCATATAGAGTCATATTTTGTTCTAAGTATCGAGTTGTAATTCTTGAGTTGTAAGTAAATAAAAGTGTGATGATCATCATTATTAGAGCATTGTCCCAGTGAGGAAAGGATGATGGAGACTATGATTCCCCCACAAGTCGGGATGAGACTTCGGACGAAAATAAATAAATAAATAAAGAGGCCAGAGAAGCCCCAAAAAAGAGGCCATAAAAAAGGGAGAAAGGTCCAAATAAAAAAATGAGAGGAAAAGAGAGAAGGGGCAATGCTACTATCCTTTTACCACACTTGTGCTTCAAAGTAGCACCATGATCTTCATCATAGAGAGTCTCCTATGTTGTCACTTTCATATACTAGTGGGAATCTTTCATTATAGAACTTGTATTGTATATTCCAATGATGGGCTTCCTCAAAATGCCCTAGGTCTTCGTGAGCGAGCAAGTTGGATGCACACCCACTAGTTTCTTTTGTTGAGCTTTCATACACTTATCGCTCTAGTGCATCCGTTGCATGGCAATCCCTACTCACTCACATTGATATCTATTGATGGGCATCTCCATAGCCCATTGATACGCCTAGTTGATGTGAGACTATCTTCTCCTTTTTGTCTTCTCCACAACCACCATTCTATCCACCTATAGTGCTATGTCCATGACTCACGCTCATATATTGCATGAAGATTGAAAAAGTTTGAGAACATCAGAAGTATGAAACAATTGCTTGGCTTGTCATCGGGGTTGTGCATGATTTAAATATTTTGTGTGGTGAAGATAGAGCATAGCCAGACTATATGATTTTGTAGGGATAACTTTCTTTGGCCATGTTATTTTGAGAAGACATGATTTCTTTGTTAATATGCTTGAAGTATTATTATTTTTATGTCAATATTAAACTTTTGTCTTGAATCTTATGGATCTGAATATTCTTGCCACAATAAAGAATATTACATGGATAAATATGTTAGGTAGCATTCCACATCAAAAATTCTGTTTTTATCATTTACTTACTCGAGGACGAGCAGGAATTAAGCTTGGGGATGCTGATACGTCTCCAGCGTATCTATAATTTTTGATTGTTCCATGTTATTATATTATCAACCCTGGATGTTTTATATGCTATTTTATATGATTTTTGGGACTAACCTATTAACCCAGAGCCCAGTGCCAGTTTTCTGTTTTTTCCTTGTTTTAGAATATCGCACAAAAGGAAAACCAAATGGAGTCCAATTGACCTGAAACTTCACAGAACTTATTTTTGCATCAGAAGAAGCCCAGAAGACTTGGAGTGCACGTCGGGGGATCTACGAGGAAGCCACGAGGCAGGGGGCGCGCCCTAGGGGGAAGGGTGCGCCCTCCACCCTCGTGGGCCCCTCGTGGCCCCCCTGACGTACTTCTTTCGCCTATATATCTCCATATACCCTAAAACTAACGGGGAGCATGATAGATCGGGAGTTTCGCTGCCAGAAGCCTCCGTAGCCACCGAAAACCAATCTAGACCCATTTCGGCACCCTGCCGGAGGGGGCAATCCCTCTCCGGTGGCCATCTTCATCATTCCGGTGCTCTCCATGACGAGGAGGGAGTAGTTCTCCCTCGGAGCTGAGGGTATGTACTAGTAGCTACGTGTTTGATCTCTCTCTCTCTCTCTCGTATTCTTGAGGTGATACGATCTTGACGTATCGCGAGGTTTGCTATTATAGTTGGATCTTATGATGTTTTCTCCCCCCCCCCCCCCTCTACTCTCTTCTAATGGATTGAGTTTCCCCTTGGAAGTTATCTTATCGGATTGAGTCTTTAAAGATTTGAGAACACTTGATGTATGTCTTGTCGTGCGTATCTGTGCTGACAATGGGATACCACGTGATTCACTTGATGTATGTTTTGGTGATCAACTTGCGGGTTCCGCCCATGAACCTATGCATAGGGGTTGGCACACGTTTTCGTCATGATTCTCCGGTAGAAACTTTGGGGAACTCTTTGAGGTCCTATGTGTTGGTTGAATAGATGAATCTGAGATTGTGTGATGCATATCATATAATCATGCCCACGGATGCTTGAGGTGACATTGGAGTATCTAGGTGACATTATGGTTTTGGTTGATTTGTGTCTTAAGGTGTTATTCTAGTATGAACTCTAGGGCTGTTTGTGACACTTATACGAGTAGCCCAACGGATTGATTGGAAAGAATAACTTTGAGGTGGTTTCGTACCCTACCATAATCTCTTCGTTCGTTCTCCGCTATTAGTGACTTTGGAGTGACTCTTTGTTGCATGTTGAGGGATAGTTACATGATCCAATTATGTTATTATTGTTGAGGGAACTTGCACTAGCAAAAGTATGAACCCTATGCCTTATTTCCTAGCATTGCAATACCGGTTGTGCTCACTTTTATCATTAGTTACTTATACGTCTCCAATGTATCTATAATTTTTTATTGCTCCATCCTATATTATCTACTGTTTTGGACTATATTGGGCTTTATTTTCCACTTTTATACTCCCTCCATTCCTAAATATAGGGTGTATAGTTTTTGGCACGGAAATTAAAGAAAGCACGTATGGTGAAAATTTCATGAGTTTTGGGCGAGATTACACTTGACTAATTGACATGATAAAATAGAGGAGCTGGCATAATATAAGTAAATGTAATCAAATCCCTAAAAAACTTATCCAAACGAATGGTGCGACGCAATGCACCTTATATTTCCGTGCTTGTTCTCAAAAATCTATACACCTTATATCAAGGAACGGAGGGAGTATTATTTTTGGGACTAACCTATTAACCAGAAGCCCAGCCCAGAATTGCTGTTTTTTTTGCCTATTTCAGTGTTTCGAAGAAACGGAATATCAAACGGAGTCCAAACGGAATGAAACCTTCAGGAACGTGATTTTCTCACCGAACGTGATCCAGGAGACTTGGACCCTATGCCAAGGCATCAGAGAGGCGGTCACGAGGGTGTGGGCCCCCCAGGGCGCGCCCCCCTGCCTCGTGGGCCCCTCGAAGCTCCACCGACGTACTTCTTCCTCCTATATATACCTACGTACCCCCAAATGAACAGAGACGGAGCCAACAACCTAATTCCACCGCCGCAACTTTCTATATCCACGAGATCCCATCTTGGGGCCTGTTACGGAGCTCCGCCAGAGAGGGCTGTCATCACGGAGGGCTTCTACATCACCATAGCCTCTTCGATGAAGTGTGAGTCGCTTACCTCAGACCTTCGGGTCCATAGTTAGTAGCTAGATGGCTTCTTCTCTGTTTTTGGATCTCAACACAAAGTTCTCCCCCTCTCTTGTGGAGATCTATTTGATGTAATCTTCTTTTTGCGGTGTGTTTGTTGAGACCGATGAATTGTGGGTTTATGATCAAGTCTATCTATGAATAATATTTGAATCTTCTCTGAATTCTTTTATGTATGATTGGTTATCTTTGCAAGTCTCTTCAAATTATCCGTTTGGTTTGGCCAACTAGATTGGTAGTTCTTGCCATGGGAGAAGTGCTTAGCTTTGGGTTCGATCTTGCGGTGTCCTTTCGCAGTGACAGAAGGGGCGGCAAGGCACGTATTGTATCATTTCCATCGAGGATAACAAGATGGGGTTTATTTCATATTGCATGAATTTATCTCTCTACATCATGTCATCTTGCTTAAGGCATTACTCTGTTTTTAACTTAATACTCTAGATGCATGCTGGATAGCGGTCGATGAGTGGAGTAATAGTAGTAGATGCAGAATCGTTTCGGTCTACTTGCCACGGACGTGATGCCTATATACATGATCATGCCTAGATATTCTCATAACTATGCTCAATTCTGTCAATTGCTCAACAGTAATTTGTTCACCCACCGTAGAATACTTATGCTCTTGAGAGAAGCCACTAGTGAAACCTATGGCCCCCGGGTCTATTCTCATCATATCAATCTCCATCACTTTAATCTTGTTTTGCTTTTTACTTTGCCTTTTACTTTTCACTTTGCATCTTTATACCAAAAATATTATATCTATCAGATCTCACTCTCGTAAGTGACCTTGAAGGGATTGACAACCCCTAATCGCGTTGGTTGCGAGTAGCTATCATTTTGTGCAGGTACGAGGGACTTGAGCGTGGCCTCCTACTGGATTGATACCTTTGTTCTCAAAAACTGAGGGAAATAGTTATGCTACTTTGCTGCATCATCCCTTCCTCTTCGGGGAAATCCAATGCAAGCTCAAGAGGTAGCAAGAAGAATTTGTGGCGCCGTTGCCGGGGAGTCTACACAAAAAGCCAACATACCAAGTACCCATCACAATCCCTATCTCTCGCATTACATTAGTTTCCATTTGCCTCTCGTTTTCCTCTCCCCCACTCCACCCTTGCCATTTTATTCGCCCTCTCTCTCTCTCTCTATCCTCCCTCTCTTTCCTGTTTGCCTCTTTTGCCCATTTCATGTTTGCTCGTATGGTTGGAATAGTTGTTTATTTATTACTAAACAGAGAACCTAAGATCTATGGATCCTCATCCACTTGCTAATCTTTTTAAGAGATCCAATTATGATGAACCAATTGCTAGTGAGTTTTGTGCACTAGATTATCTTTATGAGGTTTTGCTTGAAATTCGTGAATCTGAAAAGTGTGATGAATTACTTTATGAAGCGATTCACGATAGATCTTTGAATAGAAAGCATGATTACAATGAGTCTATTATAAATTCTATTAATGTCAATTATGCTTATAATATGCAAAACCCTAAGCTTGGGGATGCTAGTTTTGCTATGTCCTCTACTTGTTGCAGTGATCATGATTGGGGTGATTCTTCTTATGATCTTGAAACTTTATTTAAGCCCCATGATGAATATGAGATTGATAATAGTGTTTGCAATATTATTGAAAGTGGGTTTGGAGAAGTCATGACTTTAGTTAATGTTAGTCCCACTATTTTGGAAGAGTGTCAACTTTGCATGTATGTGGATCATGTTGAAAATATTTTATATGATAGCTATTTTGTTGAATTTGCTTATGGTCCCACATACAATTATTATGAGAGAGGAAAATATGGTGGTAGCAATTTTCATGTTACTAAATTACCTCTCGTTATGTTGAGATTGCTATTGTTTGATTTCGCTTCCTTGCATATGCTAGTTGTTGCTTGCCTTGATAAGTTGTTTGCCTATAAGATGCCTATGCATAGGAAGTATGCTAGACTTAGATGTGTTTGTCACGTGTTTTATGATGCTCTCTATGTGCTTCAATCCTTGTCTTTCATGTGAGCATCATTAAAATATTATGCCTAGCTATAAGGCTTTAAAGAAAAGCGCTTGTTGGGAGATAACCCAATATTTATCCTTGCTGTTATTCAATAAATAAATTATCTAGCCTCTGTTTTGGTTGTGTTTTTTGTGTTTAATTAGTGTTTGTGCCAAGTAGAACCGTTGGGAAGACTTAGGGAAAGTCTTGTTGAACTTGCTGTAAAAAACAGAAACTTTAGCGCTCACGAGAACTGCTGTCATTTTTATTTGAAGAGTGCTATTTAGTTAATTCTTTTTGAAGATGATTAATAGATAAATTCCTCACATCCAGCAATTTCTTTTAGAATTTTTGGGGTTCCAGATCTTGCGCTAGCTGCAGATTACTACAGACTGTTCTGTTTTTGACAGATTCTGTTTTTCGTGTGTTGTTTGCTTATTTTGATGAATCTATGGTTAGTAAAATAGTTTATAATCCATAGAGAAGTTGGAATACAGTAGGTTTAACACCAATATAAATAAAGAATGAGTTCATTACAGTACCTTGAAGTGGTCTTTTGTTTTCTTTCGCTAACGGAGCTCACGAGTTTTCTACTTTAAGTTTTGTGTTGTGAAGTTTTCAAGTTTTGGGTGAATTCTTGTGATGGATTATGGAACAAGGAGTGGCAAGAGCCTAAGCTTGGGGATGCCAATGGCACCCCCAAGATAATCCAAGGACACCAAAAAGTCAAAGCTTGGGGATGCCCTGGAAGACATTGTTGGGGAACGTAGTAATTTCAAAAAAATTCCTATGCACACGCAAGATCATGGTGATGCATAGCAACGAGAGGGGAGAGTGTTGTCTACGTACCCTCGTAGACCGATAGCGGAAGCGTTATGACAACGCGGTTGATGTAGTCGTACGTCTTCACGGCCCGTCCGATCAAGCACCGAAACTACGGCACCTCCGAGTTCTAGCACACGTTCAGCTCGATGACGATCCCCAGACTTCGATCCAGCAAAGTGTCGGGGAAGAGTTCCGTCAGCACGACGGCGTGGTGACGATCTTGATGTTCTACTGTCGCAGGGCTTCGCCTAAGCACCACTACAATATTATCGAGGACTATGGTGGAAGGGGGCACCGCACACAGCTAAGAGAACGATCTTAGAGATCAACTTGTGTGTCCAGGGGTGCCCCTGCCCCCGTATATAAAGGAGCCAAGGGGGGTGCGGCCGGCCCTAGGAGGAGGCGCGCAGGAGGAGTCCTACTCCTACCGGGAGTAGGACTCCCCTCCCTTTCCCTAGTTGGATTAGGACTTTGGGGGGGAAGGAGGAGAGGGAAGAAAGGAAAGGGGGGGGCGCCGCCCCCCCCCCCCCTCCTTGTCCAATTCGTACTTGGGGGGAGGGGCGTGCGGCAGCCCCTAGGCCTCCTCTCCTCTTTCTCCACTAGGCCCATTAGGTTGCCGGGGGGTTCCGGTAACCTCCCGGTACTCTGGTAAAATGCCGATTTCACCCGGAACACTTCCGATGTCCAAACATAGGCTTCCAATATATCAATCTTTATGTCTCGACTATTTCGAGACTCCTCGTCATGTCCGTGATCACATCCGGGACTCCGAACTAACTTCGGTACATCAAAAATCATAAACTCATAATATAACTGTCATCAAAACCTTAAGCGTGCGGACCCTACGGGTTCGAGAACAATGTAGACATGACCGAGACACGTCTCCGGTCAATAACCAATAGTGGAACCTGGATGCTCATATTGGCTCCCACATATTCTACGAAGATCTTTATCGGTCAGACCGCATAACAACATACGTTGTTCCCTTTGTCATCGGTATGTTACTTGCCCGAGATTCGATCATCGGTATCTCAATACCTAGTTCAATCTCGTTACCGGCAAGTCTCTTTACTCGTTTCATAATACATCATCTCACAACTAACGCATTAGTTGCAATGCTTGCAAGGCTTATGTGATGTGCATTACCGAGAGGGCCCAGAGATACCTCTCCGACAATCGGAGTGACAAATCCTAATCTCGAAATACGCCAACCCAACATGTACCTTTGGATACACCTGTAGAGCTCCTTTATAATCACCCAGTTACGTTGTGACATTTGGTAGCACACAAAGTGTTCCTCCGGCAAATGGGAGTTGCATAATCTCATAGTCATAGGAACATGTATAAGTCATGAAGAAAGCAATAGCAACATACTAAACGATCGGGTGCTAAGCTAATGGAATGGGTCATGTCAATCACATCATTCTCCTAATAATGTGATCCTATTAATCAAATGACAACACATGTCTATGGTTAGGAAACATAACCATCTTTGATTAACGAGCTAGCCAAGTAGAGGCATACTAGTGACGTTTAGTTTTGTCTATGTATTCACACAAGTATTCTGTTTTCGGATAATACAATTCTAGCATGAATAATAAACATTTATCATGATATAAGGAAATAAAATAATAACATTATTATTGCCTCTAGGGCATATTTCCTTCAGTCTCCCACTTGCACTAGAGTCAATAATCTAGATTACACAGTAATGATTCTAACACCCATGGAGCTTTGGTGCTGATCATGTTTTGCTCATGGAAGAGACTTAGTCAACGGGTCTACAACATTCAGATCCGTATGTATCTTGCAAATCTCTATGTCTCCCACCTGGACTAAATCCCGGATGGAATTGAAGCGTCTCTTGATGTGCTTGGTTCTCTTGTGAAATCTGGATTCCTTTGCCAAGGCAGTTGTACCAGTATTGTCACAAAAGATTTTCATTGGACCCGATGAACTAGGTATGACACCTAGATCGGATATGAACTCCTTCATCCAGACTCCTTCGTTTGCTGCTTCCGAAGCAGCTATGTACTCCGCTTCACATGTAGATCCCGCCACAACGCTTTGTTTAGAACTGCACCAACTGACAGCTCCACCGTTTAATGTAAACATGTATCTGGTTTGCGATTTAGAATCGTCCGGATCAGTGTCAAAGCTTGCATCAACGTAACCATTTACGATGTGCTCTTTTTCACCTCCATATATGAGAAACATATCCTTAGTCCTTTTCAGGTATTTCAGGATGTTCTTGACCGCTATCTAGTGATCCACTCCTGGATTACTTTGGTACCTCCCTGCTACACTTATAGCAAGACACACATCAGGTCTGGTACACGGCATTGCATGCATTATAGAGCCTATGGCTGAAGCATAGGGAACATCTTTCATTTTCTCTCTATCTTCTGCATTGGTCGGGCATTGAGTCTTACTCAATTTCACACCTTGTAACACAGGTAAGAATCCTTTCTTTGCTTGATCCATTTTGAACTTCTTCAAAACTTTGTCAAGGTATGTGCTTTGTGAAAGTCCAATTAAGCGTCTTTTTCTATCTCTATAGATCTTAATGCCCAATATGTAAGCAGCTTCACCAAGGTCTTTCATTGAAAAACTCTTATTCAAGTATCCCTTTATGCTATCCAGAAATTCTATATCATTTCCGATTAGTAATATGTCATCTACATATAATATCAAAAATGCTACAGAGCTCCCACTCACTTTCTTGTAAATACAGGCTTCTCCAAAAGTCTGTACAAAACCAAATGCTTTGCTCACACTATCAAAGCATTTATTCCAACTCCGAGAGGCTTGCACCAGTCCATAAATGGATCGCTGGAGCTTGCACACTTTGTTAGCTCCCTTTGGATCGAAAAAACCTTCCGGTTGCATCATATACAACTCTTCTTCCAGAAATCCATTCAGGAATGCAGTTTTGACATCCATCTGCCATATTTCATAATCATAAAATGCAGCAATTGCTAACATGATTCGGATAGACTTAAGCATCGCTACGGGTGAGAAGGTCTCATCGTAGTCAATCCCTTGAACTTGTCGAAAACCTTTTGCGACAAGTCGAGCTTTGTAGACAGTAACACTACCGTCAGCGTCAGTCTTCTTCTTGAAGATCCATTTATTCTCAATTGCTTGCTGATCTTTTGGCAAGTCAACCAAAGTCCACACTTTGTTCTCATACATGGATCCCATCTCAGATTTCATGGCTTCAAGCCATTTTGCGGAATCTTGGCTCACCATCGCTTCTCCATAGTTCGTAGGTTCATCATGATCTAGTAGCATGACTTCCAAAACAGGATTATTGTACCACTCTGGTGCGGATCTTACTCTGCTTGATCTACGAGGTTCAGTAGTATCTTGTTCTGAAGTTTCATGATCATCATCATTAGCTTCCTCACTACTTGGTGTAGGTGTCATAGAAACTGGTTTCTGTGATGTACTACTTTCCAATAAGGGAGTAGGTACAGTTACCTCATCAAGTTCTACTTTCCTCCCACTCACTTATTTCGAGAGAAACTCCTTCTCTAGAAAGTTTCTGAATTTAACAACAAAAGTCTTGCCTTCGGATCTGTGATAGAAGGTGTATCCAATAGTTTCCTTTGGATATCCTATGAAGACACATTTCTCCGATTTCGGTTCGAGCTTATCAGGTTGAAGCTTTTTCACATAAGCATCGTAGCCCCAAACTTTCAAAAACGACAACTTTGGTTTCTTGCCAAACCACAGTTCATAAGGCGTCGTCTCAACGGATTTTGATGGTGCCCTATTTAACGTGAATGCGACCGTTTCTAGAGCATAACCCCAAAATGATAGCGGTAAATCAGTAAGAGACATCATAGATCGCACCATATCTAGTAAAGTACGATTACAACGTTCGGACACACCATTACGCTGTGGTGTTCCGGGTGGCGTGAGTTGCGAAACTATTCCGTATTGTTTCAAATGTACACCAAACTCATAACTCAAATATTCTCCTCCACGATCAGATCGTAGAAACTTTATTTTCTTGTTACGATGATTTTCAACTTCACTCTGAAATTCTTTGAACTTTTCAAATGTTTCAGACTTATGTTTCATTAAGTAGATATACCCATATCTGCTTAAGTCATCTGTGAAGGTGAGAAAATAACGATATCCGCCACGAGCCTCAAGATTCATCGGACCACATACATCTGTATGTATGATTTCCAACAAATCTGTTGCTCTCTCCATAGTACCGGAGAACGGTGTTTTTGTCATCTTACCCATAAGGCACGGTTCGCAAGTACCAAGTGATTCATAATCAAGTGGTTCCAAAAGTCCATCAGTATGGAGTTTCTTCATGCGCTTTACACCGATATGACCTAAACGGCAGTGCCACAAATAAGTTGCACTATCATTATCAACTTTGCATCTTTTGGCTTCAACATTATGAATATGTGTGTCACTACTATCGAGATTTCATAAGAATAGGCCATTCTTCATGGGTGCATGACCATAAAAGATTTTACTCATATAAATAGAACAACCATTATTCTCTGATTTAAATTAATAACCGTCTCGCATCAAACAAGATCCAGATATAATGTTCATGCTCAACGCTAGCACCAAATAACAATTATTTAGGTCTAATACTAATCCCGAAGGTAGATGTAGAGGTAGCGTGCCGACCGTGATCACATCGACTTTGGAACCATTTCCCACGTGCATCGTCACCTCGTCCTTAGCCAATCTTCGCTTAATCTGTAGTCCCTGTTTCGAGTTGCAAATGTTAGCAACAGAACCCGTATCAAATACCCAGGTGCTACTGCGAGCATTAGTAAGGTACACATCAATAACATGTATATCGCATATACCTTTGTTCACCTTGCCATCCTTCTTATCCGCCAGATACTTGGGGCAGTTCCGCTTCCAGTGACCAGTCTGCTTGTAGTAGAAGCACTCAGTTTCAGGCTTAGGTCCAGATTTGGGTTTCTTCTCTTGAGCAGCAACTTGCTTGCTATTCTTTTTGAAGTTCCCCTTCTTTTTACATTTGCCTTTTTCTTGAAACTAGTGGTCTTGTTGACCATCAACACTTGATGCTCCTTCTTGATTTCTACCTCCACAGCTTTTAGCATTGCGAAGAGCTCAGGAATAGTCTTATTCATCCCTTGCATATTATAGTTCATCACGAAGCTCTTGTAGCTTGGTGGAAGTGATTGGAGAATTCTGTCAATGACGCAATCATCTGGAAGATTAACTCCCAATTGAATCAAGTGATTATTATACCCGGACATTTTGAGTATATGCTCACTGACAGAACTGTTCTCCTCCATCTTGCAGCTATAGAACTTATTGGAGACTTCATATCTCTCAATCCGGGCATTTGCTTGAAATATTAACTTCAACTCCTGGAACATCTCATATGCTCCATGACGTTCAAAATGTCGTTGAAGTCCCGAGTCTAAGCCGTAAAGCATGGCACACTGAACTATCGAGTAGTCATCAGCTTTGCTCTGCCAGACATTCATAACATCTGGTGTTGCTCCAGCAGCAGGCCTGGCACCCAGCGGTGCTTCCAGGACGTAATTCTTCTATGCAGCAATGAGGATAATCCTCAAGTTACGGACCCAGTCCGTGTAATTGCTACCATCATCTTTCAAGTTTGCTTTCTCAAGGAACGCATTAAAATTCAATGGAACAATAGCACGGGCCATCTATATACTATCAAACATAAACAAGCAAGATACTATCAGGTACTAAGTTCATGATAAATTTAAGTTCAATTAATCATATTACTAAAGAACTCCCACTTAGATAGACATCCCTCCAATCCTCTAGTGATCGCGTGATCCAAATCAACTAAACCATGTCCGGTCATCACGTGAGATGGAGTAGTTTCATTGGTGAACATCACTATGTTGATCATATCTACTATATGATTCACGCTCGACCTTTTGGTCTCCGTGTTCCGAGGCCATATCTGTATATGCTTGGCTCGTCAAGTATAACCTGAGTATTCCGCGTGTGCAACTGTTTTGCACCTGTTGTATTTGAACGTAGAGCCTATCACACCCGATCATCACGTGGTGTCTCAGCACGAAGAACTTTCACAACGGTGCATACTCAGGGAGAACACTTCTTGATAATTAGCAAGAGATCATCTTAAAATGCTACCGTCAATCAAAGCAAGATAAGATGCATAAAAGATAAACATCACATGCAATCAATATAAGTGATATGATATGGCCATCATCATCTTGTGCTTGTGATCTCCATCTTGGAAGCACCGTCATGATCACCATCGTCACCGGCGCGACACCTTGATCATCATCGTAGCATCATTGTCATCTCGCCAATCTTATGCTTCCATGACTATCGCTACCGCTTAGTGATAAAGTAAAGCATTACAGCGCAATTGCATTGCATACAATAAAGCGACAACCATATGGCTCCTGCCAGTTGCCGATAACTCAGTTACAAAACATGATCATCTCATACAATAAAATTTAGCATCATGTCTTGACCATATCACATCACAACATGCCCTACAAAAACAAGTTAGACGTCCTCTACTTTGTTGTTGCAAGTTTTACGTGGCTGCTACGGGCTTAGCAAGAACCGTTCTTACCTACGCATCAAAACCACAACGATAGTTTGTCAAGTTGGTGTTGTTTTAACCTTCGCAAGGACTGGGCGTAGCCACACTCGGTTCAACTAAAGTTGGAGAAACTGACACCCGCTAGCCACCTTTGTGCAAAGCACGTCGGGAGAACCGGTCTCGCGTAAGCGTATGCGTAATGTCGGTCCGGGCCGCTTCGTCCAACAATACCGCCGAACCAAAGTATGACATGCTGGTAAGCAGTATGACTTATATCGCCCACAACTCACTTGTGCTCTACTCGTGCATAACATCAACGCATAAAACCTAGGCTCGGATGCCACTGTTGGGGAACGTAGTAATTTCAAAAAAATTCCTACGCACACGCAAGATCATGGTGATGCATAGCAACGAGAGGGGAGAGTGTTGTCTACGTACCCTCGTAGACCGATAGCGGAAGCGTTATGACAACGCGGTTGATGTAGTCGTACGTATTCACGGCCCGTCCGATCAAGCACCAAAACTACGGCACCTCCGAGTTCTAGCACACGTTCAGCTCGATGACGATCCCCGGACTTCGATCCAACAAAGTGTCGGGGAAGAGTTCCGTCAGCACGACGGCGTGGTGACGATCTTGATGTTCTACTGTCGCAGGGCTTCGCCTAAGCACCACTACAATATTATCGAGGACTATGGTGGAAGGGGGCACCGCACACGGCTAAGAGAACGATCTTAGAGATCAACTTGTGTCCAGGGATGCCCACTGCCCCCGTATATAAATGAGCCAAGAGGGGGTGCGGCCGGCCCTAGGAGGAGGCGCGCAGGAGGAGTCCTACCGGGGGTTCCGGTAACCTCCCGGTACTCCTGTAAAATGCCGATTTCACCCGGAACACTTCCGATGTCCAAACATAGGCTTCCAATACATCAATCTTTATGTCTTGACTATTTCGAGACTCCTAGTCATGTCCGTGATCACATCCGAGACTCGGAACTAACTTCGGTACATCAAAACTCATAAACTCATAATATAACTGTCATCGAAACCTTAAGCGTGCGGACCCAACGGGTTTGAGAACAATGTAGACATGACTGAGACACGTCTCCAGTCAATAACCAATAGCTGAACCTGGATGCTCATATTGGCTCCCACATATTCTACGAAGATCTTTATCGGTCAGACCGCATAACAACATACGTTGTTCCCTTTGTCATCGGTATGTTACTTGCCCGAGATTCGATCGTCGGTATCTCAATACCTAGTTCAATCTCGTTACCGGCAAGTCTATTTACTCGTTTCGTAATACATCATCTCACAACTAACTCATTAGTTGCAATGCTTGCAAGGCTTATGTGATGTGCATTACCGAGAGGGCCCAGAGATACCTCTCCGACAATTGGAGTGACAAATCCTAATCTCTAAATACGCCAACCCAACATGTACCTTTGGAGACACCTGTAGAGCTCCTTTATAATCACCCAGTTACGTTGTGATGTTTGGTAGCACACAAAGTGTTCCTCCGGCAATCGGGAGTTTCATAATCTCATAGTCATAGGAACATGTATAAGTCATGAAGAAAGCAATAGCAACATACTAAACGATCGGGTGCTAAGCTAATGGAATGGGTCATGTCAATCACATCATTCTCCTAATAATGTGATCCCGTTAATCAAATGACAACACATGTCTATGGTTAGGAAACATAACCATCTTTGATTAACGAGCTAGTCAAGTAGAGGCATACTAGTGACGTTTAGTTTTGTCTATGTATTCACACAAGTATTATGTTTCTAGATAATACAATTCTAGCATGAATAATAAACATTTATCATGATATAAGGAAATAAAATAATAACATTATTATTGCCTCTAGGGCATATTTCCTTCAGACATCCCCTCTTTCGTCCACTTCCATCGGTAATTTACTTGGAGCTATATTTTTATTCACCAACATGACATGTGTTTTGCTTGGAGCGTCTTGTATTATTTGTGTCTTTGGTTGTTAGTGTGCCACAATCATCCTTGCTGTACACACCTTTTGAGAAAGCCATACATGAATTAGAATTTGATAGAATACTCTATGTGCTTCACTTATATCTTTTTGAGCTAAGTATTTTTGCTCTATGTGCTTCACTTATATCTTTTGAGCGTTATAATTTTGCTCTATGTGCTTCACTTAGATCTTTTAGAGCACGGTGGTGGATTTGTTTTAAAGAAACTATTGATCTCTCATGCTTCACTTAAATTATTTTGAGAGTCTTAATAGCATGGTAATTTTCTTAATAATAACATGCTTGGTATTCAAGATTTGTGAAACTTCTTTTGAGTGTGTTGAATACTAAGAAAAGTTGGATGCTTGATAATTGTTTTGAGATATGGAGGTAATAATATCAAAATCATCCTAGTTTAGTAGTTGTGAATTTGAGAAGTGCTTGTGTTGAAGTTTGCAAGTCCCGTAGCATGCACGTATGGTAGACGTTATGTAACAAATTTGAAACATGAGGTGTTATTTGATTGTCCTCCTTATGAGTGGCAGTCGGGGACGAGCGATGGTCTTTTCCTACCAATCTATCCCCCTAGGAGCATGCGCGTAATACTTTGGTTTTGATGGCTTGTGGATTTTTGCAATAAGTATATGAGTTCTTTATGACTAATGTTGAGTCCATGGATTATATGCACTCTCACCCTTCCATCATTGCTAGCCTCTACGGTACCGTGCATGGCCATTTCTCACATCGAGAGTTGGTGCAAACTTCGCCGGTGCATCCAAACCCCGTGATATGATACGCTCTTTCACACATAAACGTCCTTATATCTTCCTCAAAACAGCCACCATACCTACCTATTATGGCATTTCCATAGCCATTCCGAGATATATTGCCATGCAACTTTCCACCATCCAGTTTATCATGACACATTCATCATTGTCATATTTCTTAGCATGATCATGTAGTTGACATAGTATTTGTGGCAAAGCCACCATTCATAATTTTTTTCATACTTGTCACTCTTGATTCATTGCCTATCCCGGTACACCGCCGGAGGCATCCATATAGAGTCATACTTTGTTCTAGTATCGAGTTGTAATCATTGAGTTGTAAATAAATAGAAGTGTGATGATCATCATTCAATAGAGCATTGTCCCCAAAAAAGAGAAAGGCCAAAGAAAAAAAGAAGGCCCAAAAAAAGGGGTAATGCTACCATTCCTTTTTTCCACACTTGTGCTTCAAAGTAGCACCATGTTCTTCATATAGAGAGTCTCTTGAGTTATCACTTTCATAAACTAGTGGGAATTTTTCATTATAGAACTTGGCTTGTATATTCCAACAATGGGCCTCCTCAAGTGCCCTAGGTCTTCGTGAGCAAGCAAGTTGGATGCACACCCACTTAGTTTCTTTTATTGAGATTTCATACATTTATAGCTCTAGTGCATCCATTGCATGGCAATCCCTACTCCTTGCATTAACATCAATCGATGGGCATCTCCATAGCCCATTGATTAGCCTCGTTGATGTGAGACTTTCTCCTTTTTGTCTTCTACACATAACCCCCATCATTCTATTCCACCCATAGTGTTATATCCATGGCTCACGCTCATGTATTGCGTGAAAGTTTATGAGTTTGAAATTATTAAGGTATGAAACAATTGCTTGGCTTGTCATCGGGGTTGTGCATGATGAGAGCATTCTTGTGTGACGAAAATGGACCATGACTAAACTATATGATTTTGTAGGGATAAACTTTCTTTGGCCATGTTACTTTGATAAAACATAATTGCTTTGTTGGTTTGCTTGAAGTATTATTATTCTCTATATCAATATGAACTTTTGTCTTGAATCTTCCTAATCTGAATATTCATACCACAATTAAGAATATTTGCATTGAAATTATGCCAAGTAGCACTCCGCATCAAAAATTCTCTTTTTATCATTTACCTACTCGAGGACGAGCAGGAATTAAGCTTGGGGATGCCTGATACGTCTCCAACGTATCTATAATTTTTGATTGCTCCATGCTATATTATCAACTGTTTTGGACTATATTGGGCTTTATTTTCCACTTTTATATTATTTTTGGGACTAACCTATTAACCGGAGGCCTAGCCCAAAATTGCTATTTTTGCCTATTTCAGTGTTTCGAAGAAACGGAATATCAAATGGAGTCCAAACTGAATGAAACCTTCGGGAACGTGATTTTCTCACCGAACGTGATCCAGGAGACTTGGACCCTATGCCAAGGCATCAGAGAGGCGGTCACGAGGGTGGGCCCCCCCCCCTAGGGCGTGCCCCCTGCCTCATGGGCCCCTCAGAGCTCCACCGACGTACTTCTTCCTCCTATATATACCTACGTACCCCCAAACGAACAAAGACGGAGCCAAAAACCTAATTCCACCGCCGCAACTTTCTGTATCCACGAGATACCATCTTGGGGCCTGTTCCGAAGCTCCGCCGGAGAGCGCCGTCATCACGGAGGGCTTCTACATCACCATAGCCTCTCTGATGAAGTGTGAGTAGTTTACCTCAGACCTTCGGGTCCATACTTAGTAGCTAGATGCCTTCTTCTCTCTTTATGCATCTCAACACAAAGTTCTCCCCCTCTCTTGTGGAGATCTATTCGATGTAATCTTATTTTTGCGGTGTGTTTGTTGAGACCGATGAATTGTGGGTTTATGATCAAGTCTATCTATGAATAACATTTGAATCTTCTCTGAATTCTTTTATGTATGATTGGTTATCTTTGCAAGTCTCTTCGAATTATCCGTTTGGTTTGGCCAACTAGATTGGTAATTCTTGCCATGGGAGAAGTGCCTAGCTTTGGGTTCGATCTTGCGGTGTCCTTTCCCAATGACAGAAGGGGCAGCAAGGCACGTATTGTATCGTTGCCATCGAGGATAACAAGATGGGGTTTATTTCATATTGCATGAATTTATCTCTCTACATCATGTCATCTTGCTTAAGGCGTTACTCTGTTTTTAACTTAATACTCTAGATGCATGCTGGATAGCGGTCGATGAGTGGAGTAATAGTAGTAGATGCAGAATCGTTTTGGTCTACTTGCCATGGACGTGATGCCTATATACAT
Organism: Triticum monococcum; assembly: GCA_034509565.1. Classification (NCBI taxonomy): domain Eukaryota; kingdom Viridiplantae; phylum Streptophyta; class Magnoliopsida; order Poales; family Poaceae; genus Triticum; species Triticum monococcum. Next base: position 55,853,516 of record CM067846.1, on the reverse strand, counting down.
GATCATGCCTAGATATTCTCATAACTATGCTCAATTCTGTCAATTGCTGAACAGTAATTTGTTCACCCACCGTAGAATACTTATGCTCTTGAGAGAAGCCACTAGTGAAACCTATGGCCCCCGGGTCTATTCTCATCATATCAATCTCCATCACTTTAATCTTGTTTTGCTTTTTACTTTGCCTTTTACTTTTCACTTTGCATCTTTATACCAAAAATATTATATCTATCAGATCTCACTCTCGTAAGTGCCCGTGAAGGGATTGACAACCCCTAATCGCGTTGGTTGCGAGTAGCTATCGTTTTGTGCAGGTACGAGGGACTTGAGTGTGGCCTCCTACTGGATTGATACCTTGGTTCTCAAAAACTGAGGGAAATACTTACGCTACTCTGCTGCATCATCCCTTCCTCTTCGGGGAAATCCAACGCAAGCTCAAGAGGTAGCAGCTACCTTGTTGTTTTTATATTTTCAGATTACAAAAACATTTATCTACTATCCATATACCACTTGTATCACCTTCTCTTCGCCGAACTAGTGAACCTATACAATTTACCATTGTATTGGGTGTGTTCGGGACACAAGAGACTCTTTGTTATTTGGTTGTAGGATTGCTTGAGAGAGACTGAGGGAGTCCTGGATTAGGGGGTCTCCGGACAGCCGGACAGTTGGACTATGAAGATACGAGATTGAAGACTTCGTCCCGTGTCCGGATGGGACTCTACTTGGCATGGAAGGCAAGCTAGGCAATACGGATATGTATATCTCCTCCTTTGTAACCGTCCTTGTGTAACCCTAGCCCCTCTGGTGTCTATATAAACCAGAGTGTTTTAGTCCGTAGGTCAACCTACAATCATACCACAGGCTAGCTTCTAGGGTTTAGCCTCTTTGACCTCGTGGTAGATCAACTCTTGTAATACTCATATCATCAAGAACAATCAAGCAGGACGTAGGGTATTACCTCCATCAAGAGGGCCCGAACCTGGGTAAACATCGTGTCCCCTGCCTCCTGTTACCATCTTCCTTAGACGCACAGTTCGGGACCCCCTACCCGAGATCCACCGGTTTTGACACCGACATTGGTACTTTCATTGAGAGTTCCACTGTGTCGTCACCATAAGGCTTGATGGCTCCTTCGATCATCGCTAGCGATGCGGTCCAGGGTGAGGCTTTCCTCCCCGGACAGGTCTTCGTATTCGGCGGCTTTGCACTGCGGGCCAATTCGCTTGGCCATCTGGAGCAGATCGAGAGCTACGCCCCTGTCCATCAGGTCAGATTTGGAAACTTGAACTACACGACCGACATCCGCGGAGACTTGATCTTCGACGGATTCGAGCCCATGTCGGACGCGTGATACGTCTCCAACGTATCTATAATTTTTGGTTGCTCCATGCTATACTATCTACTATTTTGGACATTACTGGGCTTTATTATCCACTTTTATATTATTTTTGGGACTGACCTATTAACCAGAGGCCCAGCCTAGAATTGTTGTTTTTTGCCTGTTTTAGGGTTTCGAAGAAAAGGAATATCAAATGGAGTCCAAACGGAATGAAACCTTCGGGAACGTGATTTTCTCATCAAATAAGACCCAGGAGACTTGGACCCTACGTCAAGGCATGAAACAGGAGGCCATGAGGTAGGGGGCATGCCTGCCTACCCAGGCACGCCCTCCACCCTCGTGGGCCCCCTGTTGCTCCACCGACGTACTCCTTCCTCCTATATATATCCACGTACCCCCAAACGATCAAATATGGAGCCAAAACCCTAATTCCACCACCGTAACTTTCTGTATCCATGAGATCCCATCTTGGGGCCTATTCCGGAGCTCCGTCGGAGGGGGCATCGATCACAGAGGGCTTCTACATCAACACCATAGCCCCTCCGATGAAGTGTGAGTAGTTTACCTCAGACCTACGGGTCCATAGTTAGTAGCTAGATGGCTTCTTCTCTCTTTTTGGATCTCAATACAATGTTCTCCCCCTCTCTTGTGGAGAACTATTCGATGTAATCTTCTTTTTGCGGTGTTTTTGTTGAGACGATGAATTGTGGGTTTATGATCAAGTCTATCTATGAATAATATTTGAATCTTCTCTGAATTCTTTTATGTATGATTGGTTATCTTTGCAAGTCTCTTCGAATTATCAGTTTGGTTTGGCCTACTAGATTGATCTTTCTTGCAATGGGAGAAGCGCTTAGCTTTGGGTTCAATCTTGCGGTGTCCTTTCCCGGTGACAGTAAGGGCAGCAAGGCACGTATTGTATTGTTGCCATCGAGGATAACAAGATGGGGTTTTCTTCATATTGCATGAGACTATCCCTCTACATCATGTCATCTTGCTTAAGGCGTTACTCTGTTTTTAACTTAATACTCTAGATGCATGTTGGATAGCGGTCGATGAGTGGAGTAATAGTAGTAGATGCAGGCAGGAGTCGGTCTACTTGGCTCGGACGTGATGCCTATATACATGATCATACCTAGATATTCTCATAACTATGCTCAATTCTGTCAATTGCTCAATAGTAATTTGTTCACCCACCGTAGAATACTTATGCTCTCGAGAGAAGCCACTAGTGAAACCTATGGTCCCCGGGTCTATCTTTATCATATTAATCTTCCAATACTTAGTTATTTCCTTTGTTATTTACTTTGCCTTTATTTTACTTTGCATCTTTATCACAAAAAATACCAAAAATATTATCTTTATCAGATCTCACTCTCGTAAGTGGCCTTATAGGGATTGACAACCCCTATTTGCGTTGGTTGTGAGGATTTATTTGTTTTGTGCAGGTACGAGGGACTCGCGCGTAGCCTCCTACTGGATTGATACCTTGGTTCTCAAAAACTAAGGGAAATACTTACGCTACTTTGCTGCATCATCCCTTACTCTTCGGGAAAAACCAACGCAGTGCTCAAGAGGTAGCAAGAAGGATTTCTGGCGCCGTTGCCGGGGAGGTCTTCGCAAAAATCAACATACCAAGTACCCATCACATACCCTTATATCCCACATTACATTATTTGTCATTTGCCTCTCGTTTTCCTCTCCCCCACTTCACCCTTGCCATTTTATTTTCCCTCTCTCTCTCTATCCTCCCTTTCTTTCTCTATTTGCCTCTTTTTGCCCGCTTGCTTTTTGTTTGCTTGTGTGTTAGTTTGCTTGCTTGTCACGATGGCTCAAGATAATACTAAATTGTGTGACTTCACCAATACCAACAACAATGATTTTATTAGCACTCCAATTGCTCCTCTTGCTGATGCTGAATCTTGTGAAATTAATACTGCTTTGCTGAATCTTGTCATGAAAGATCCGTTTTCCGGCCTTCCTAGTGAAGATGCCGCCACCCATCTAAATAGCTTCGTTGATTTGTGTGACATGCAAAAGAAGAAAGATGTGGATAATGATATTGTTAAATTGAAGCTATTCCCTTTTTCGCTTAGAGATCGTGTTAAAGCTTGGTTTTCGTCTTTGCCTAAAAATAGTATTGATTCATGGAACAAGTGCAAAGATGCTTTTATCTCTAAGTATTTTCCTCATGCTAAGATCATCTCTCTTAGAAACGATATTATGAACTTTAAGCAACTTGATCATGAACATGTTGCACACTCTTGGGAGAGAATAAAACTAATGATATGTAATTGCCCTACCCATGGTTTAAATTTGTGGATGATTATACAAAAAAATTATGCCGGATTGAATTTTGCTTCTAGAAATCTTTTAGATTCGGCTGCGGGAGGCACTTTTATGGAAATCACTTTAGGAGAAGCTACTAAACTCCTAGATAATATTATGGTTGATTATTCTCAATGGCATACTGAAAGATCTACTAATAAAAAGGTGCATGCGATAGAAGAAATTAATGTTTTGAGTGGAAAGATGGATGAACTTATGAAATTATTTGCTAATAAGAGTGTTTCTTCTGATCCTAATGATATGCCCTTGTCTACTTTGATTTAAAATAATAATGAATCTATGGATGTGAATTTTGTTGGTAGGAACAATTTTTGTAACAATGCATATAGAGGAAATTTCAACCCTAGGCCTTATCCTAGTAATCCCTCTAATAATTATGGTAATTCCTACAACAATTCTTATGGAAATTATAATAAGATGCTCTCTGATTTTGAATCTAATATTAAAGAATTTATTACTTCGCAAAAGAATTTAATGCTATGATTGAAGAAAAATTGCTTTAGATTGATGATTTGGCTAGGAACGTTGATAGAATTGCTCTTGATGTTGATTCTTTGAAACTTAGATCTATTCCACCTAAGCATGATATCAATGAGTCTCTCAGAGCCATGATAATTTCCATTGATGAGTGCAAAGAAAGAACCGCTAGGATGCGTGCTAAGAAAGGTGCCTTTATAAAAGTGTGTTCTTCTAGTTCCTATGAAAATAATGATGAAGATCTAAAAGTTATTGATGTGTCCCCTATTAAATATTTGTTTTTCAATATGAATCTTGATAATGATGGGACTGAATATGATCCACCTTTACCTAGAAGGCGTTCTAAGAATTCGGAATCTATTGATCTTGATGCTATATTTGATAAAAGTGGGATCAAAGAAATTAAAACCCTAGATGTTGCTAAACCCACTATTATATATTTCAAGGAATTTAACTATGAAAATTGCTCTTTGATTGATTGTATTTCCTTGTTACAATCTGTGCTAAATTCTCCTCACTCTTATAGTCAAAATAAAGCGTTTACTAAACATATCGTTGATGCCTTTATGCAATCTTATGAAGAAAAACTTGAATTGGAAGTTTCTATCCCTAGAAAACTTTATGATGAGTGGGAAACAACTATTAAAATTAAAATTAAATATCATGAATGCTATGCTTTATGTGATTTGGGTGCTAGTGTTTCCACGATTCCAAAGACTTTGTGTGATTTGTTAGGTTTCCGTGATTTTGATGGTTGCTCTTTAAACTTGCACCTTGCGGATTCCACTATTAAGAAACCGATGGGAAGAATTAATGATGTTCTTATTGTTGCAAATAGGAATTATGTGCCCGTAGATTTTATTGTTCTTGACATAGATTGCAATCCTTCATGTCCTATTATTCTTGGTAGACCTTTCCTTAGAACGACTGGTGCAATTATTGATATGAAGGAAGGAAATATTAGATTCCAATTTCCATTAAGGAAAGGCATCGAACACTTTCCTAGAAATAAAATTAAATTACATTATGAATCTATTATGAGAGCCACTTATGGATTGCCTACCAAAGATGGAAATACCTAGATCTATTCTTGTTTGTTATGCCTAGCTAGGGGCGTTAAACGATAGCGCTTGTTGGGAGGCAACCCAATTTTATTTTTATTCATTCATTTTTGATCCTGTTTAGTAATAAATAAATTATCTAGACTCTGTTTTGTTTGTGTTTTTTGTGTTTAATTAGTATTTGTGCCAAGTAGAACCGTTGGGAAGGCTTAGGGAAAGTCTTGTTGAACTTGCTGTAAAAAACAGAAACTTTAGCGCTCACGAGAACTGGTGCCATTTTTATTTGGAAAGTGATATTTAGTTAATTATTTTTGCAGATGATTAATAAATAAATTACTCACGTCCATAAATTTATTTTAGAATTTTTGGTGTTCCAGATCTTGCGCTAGCTACAGATTACTACAGACTGTTCTGTTTTTGACAGATTCTGTTTTTCGTGTGTTGTTTGCTTATTTTGATGAATCTATGGCTAGTAAAATAGTTTATAAACCATAGAGAAGTTGGAATACAGTAGGTATAACACCAATATAAATAAATAATGAGTTCATTACAGTACCTTGAAGTGGTCTTTTGTTTTCTTTCGCTAACGGAGCTCACGAGATTTTCTACTTTAAGTTTTGTGTTGTGAAGTTTTCAAGTTTTGGGTAAAGATTTGATGGATTATGGAACAAGGAGTGGCAAGAGCCTAAGATTTGGGATTCCCATGGCACCCCCAAGATAATATAAGGACACCTAAAAGCCAAAGCTTGGGATGCCCCGGAAGGCATCCCCTCTTTCGTCTACTTCTATCGGCAACTTTACTTGGAGCTATATTTTTATTCGCCACATGATATGTGTTTTGCTTGGAGCGTCTTGTATGATTTAAGTATTTATTTGTTAGTTTACCACAATCATCCTTGCTGTACACACCTTTTGAGAGAGCCATACTTGATTTGGAATTTGTTAGAATACTCTATGTGCTTCGCTTATATCTTTTGAGTTATATAATTTTGCTCTAGTACTTAACTTATATCTTTTAGAGCACGGTGGTGGATTTGTTTTATAGAAACTATTGATCTCTCATGCTTCACTTAGATTATTTTGAGAGTCTTTAATAGCATGGTAATTTTCTTAAAATCTTAATATGTTTGGTATACAAGATTAATAATAAAAAAACTTTCCTATGAGTGTGTTGAATACTATGATAAGTTTGATGCTTGATAATTGTTTTGAGATATGAAGATGGTGATATTAAAGTTGTGCTAGTTGAGTAGTTGTGAATTTGAGAAATACTTGTGTTGAAGTTTTTGATTCCCGTAGCATGCACGTATGGTGAACCATTATGTGATGAAATCGGAGCATGATTTATTTTTTGATTGTCTTCCTTATGAGTGGCGGTCGGGGACGAGCGATGGTCTTTTCCTACCAATCTATCCCCCTAGGAGCATGCGCATAATACTTTGCTTTGATAACTTGTAGATTTTTGCAATAAGTATATGAGTTCTTTATGACTAATGTTGATTCCATGGATTATGCGCACTCTCACCCTTCCACCTTTGCTAGCCTCTCTAATACCGCGCACATTTTTGCCGGTATCATACACCCACCATATACCTTCCTCAAAACAGCCACCATACCTACCTATTATGGCATTTCCATAGCCATTCCGAGATATACTGCCATGCAACTTTCCACCGTTCCTTTTATTATTACATGCTCCATCATTGTCATATTGCTATGCATGATCATGTAGTTGACATCGTATTTGTGGCAAAGCCACCGTTCATAATTCTTCCATACATGTCACTCATGCATCATTGCACATCCCGGTACACCACTGGAGTCATTCATATAGAGTCATATTTTCTTCTAAGAATCGAGTTGTAATTCTTGAGTTGTAAGTAAATAAAAGTGTGAGGATCATCATTATTAGAGCATTGTCCCAGTGAGGAAAGGATGATGGAGACGATGATTCCCCCACAAGTCGGGATGAGACTCTGAACGAAAAAAAGAAAAAAAAAGAGAGAAAAGAGGCCATAAAAATAAAAGAAAAGGCTCAAATAAAAAAATGAGAGAAAAAGAGAGAAGGGACAATGCTACTATCCTTTTACCACACTTGTGCTTCAAAGTAGCACCATGATCTTCATAGTAGAGAGTCTCTCATGTTATCACTTTCATATACAAGTGGGAATTTTTCATTATAGAACTTGGCTTGTATATTCCAATGATGGGCTTCCTCAAATTGCCCTAGGTCTTCATGAGCAAGCAAGTTGGATGCACACCCACTTAGTTTCTTTCTGAGCTTTCATATACTTATAGCTCTAGTGCATCCGTTGCATGGCAATCCCTACTCACTCACATTGATATCTATTGATGGGCATCTCCATAGCCCGTTGATACTCCTAGTTGATGTGAGACTATCTTCTCCCTTTTTGTCTTCTCCACAACCACCACTCTATTCCACCTATAGTGCTATGTCCATGGCTCACGCTCATGTATTGCGTGAAAATTGAAAAGGTTTTGAGAATGTCAAAAGTATGAAACAATTGCTTGGCTTGTCATCGGGGTTGTGCATGATTTAAATATTTTGTGTGGTGAAGATGGAGCATAGCCAGACTATATGATTTTGTAGGGATAACTTTCTTTAGCCATGTTATTTTGAGAAGACATAATTGCTTAGTTAGTACGCTTGAAGTATTATTATTTTTATGTCAATATGAACTTTTGTCTTGAATCTTTGGGATCTGAATATTCATACCACAATTAAGAAGAATTACATTAAAATTATGCCAAGTAGCACTCCACATCAAAAATTCTGTTTTTATCATTTACCTACTCGAGGACGAGCAGGAATTAAGCTTGGGGATGCTTGATACGTCTCCAACGTATCTATAATTTTTGATTGCTCCATGCTATATTATCTACTGTTTTAGACATTATTGGGCTTTATTATCCACTTTTATATTACTTTTGGGACTAACCTATTAACCGGAGGCCCAGCCCAGAATTGCTGTTTTTTACCTGTTTTAGGGTTTCGAAGAAAAGGAATATCAAACGGAGTCCAAACGGAATGAAACCTTCAGGAACGTGATTTTCTCATCAAATAAGACCCAGGAGACTTGGACCCTACGTCAAGGCACGAAACAGGAGGCCACGAGGTAGGGGGCGTGCCTGTCTACCCCAGACGCGCCCTCCACCCTCGTGGGCCCCTTGTTGCTCCACCGACATACTCCTTCCTCCTATATATATCCACGTACCCCCAAACGATCAAATACGGAGCCAAAACCCTAATTCCACCACCGTAACTTTCTGTATCCACGAGATCCCATCTTGGGGCCTGTTCCGGAGCTCCGCTGGAGGGGGCATCGATCACGGAGGGCTTCTACATCAACACCATAGCCCCTCCGATGAAGTGTGAGTAGTTTACCTCAGACCTACGGGTCCATAGTTAGTAGCTTGATGGCTTCTTCTCTCTTTTTGGATCTCAATACAATGTTATCCCCCTCTCTTGTGGAGAACTATTCGATGTAATCTTCTTTTTGCAGTGTGTTTGTTGAGACCGATGAATTGTGGGTTTATGATCAAGTCTATCTATGAATAATATTTGAATCTTCTCTAAATTCTTTTATGTATGATTGGTTATCTTTGCAAGTCTCTTCGAATTATCAGTTTGGTTTGGCCTACTAGATTGATCTTTCTTGCAATGGGAGAAGTGCTTAGCTTTGGGTTCAATCTTGCGGTGTCCTTTCCCGGTGACAGTAAGGGCAGCAAGGCACGTATTGTATTGTTGTCATCGAGCATAACAAGATGGGTTTTTCTTCATATTGCATGAGTCTATCCCTCTACATCATGTCATCTTGCTTAAGGCATTACTCTGTTTTTAACTTAATACTCTAGATGCATGCTGGATAGCGGTCGATGAGTGGAGTAATAGTAGTAGATGCAGGTAGGAGTCGGTCTACTTGTCTCGGACGTGATGCCTATATACATGATCATACCTAGATATTCTCATAACTATGCTCAATTCTGTCAATTGCTCAACGGTAATTCGTTCACCCACCGTTGAATACTAATGCTCTTGAGAAAAGCCACTAGTGAAACCTATGGCCCCCGGGTCTATCTTCATCATATTAATCTTCCAATACTTAGTAATTTCCTTTGCTTTTTACTTCGCTTTTATTTTACTTTGCATCTTTATCATAAAAATACCAAGAATATTATATCATCATACCTATCAGATCTCACTCTCGTAAGTGGCCGTGTAGGGATTGACAACCCCTTATCGCGTTGGTTGCGGGGATTTATTTGTTTTGTGCAGGTACGAGGGACTCTCGCGTAGCCTCCTACTGGATTGATACCTTGGTTCTCAAAAACTGAGGGAAATACTTACGCTACTTTGCTACATCATCCCTTCCTCTTCGGGGAAAACCAACGCAGTGCTCAAGAGGTAGCAACGCGCCGCACAGTCGCGACGAGCATGACGTAACTCTGCCGTCGGACAGTTCGGGAGATCGCATCCGCAACTACTCCGTCCATCAATCCGGAGCAAGTCACGCCATCCGAGAGCGGAGGGATGGACCCCGCCATGGAGGCCGCACTCTCAGTGGTGATAGAGCCAGATACTGACTTCACCCCTTACGAGAGCCGTGTCACCGAACCACTGGATTCATCTCCGACCACGGACTCCGAGCCGCTCACATCCGTGCCCGTCGAGTCCGACTGGGCGCCGATCATGGAGTTCACCTCCGCGGATATCTTTCATCACTCACCTTTCGGAGATGTGCTAAACTCATTAAGGTCTCTCTCCCTGTTGGAAGAGCCTTGGCCGAACTATGTCCAGCTAGAATAGGATGCGGACAACGAAGAAATTCGCTGCCCACCCACCACCCACTTAGTAGCCACTGTCGACGACTTAACCGACATGCTCGACTTCGACTCCGAAGACTTCGACGGTATGGACGACGAAGCCGGAGACGAACAGGAACCACCGCCCTCAGGGCACTGGACCGCCACCTCATCATATGATATATACATGGTGGACACCCCCAAAGAAGGAAATGGCAACGAGACAGTAGAGGATGACCCCTCCAAGAAGCAACCCAAGTGCCGATGTCAGCAGCGCCACTCTAAGTCCCGCCACAGTAAGAGCAGTGATACCGGCACAGGAGATAATAACACTCCGGATAGCACCGAAGACAACAACAATCCCCTCCATCATGGTGTAGAGCTAGAGGACAAACAAGCTAGCCCTCCAGAGCAGGCAGCAAATGGAGAACCGGAGGAGGACAATTACTTGCCTCTCTCCGAAGACGAGGCGAGCCTCGGCGACGACGAGTTTATCGTGCCTGAGGACCCCGTCGAGCAAGAGCGCTTCAAGCGCCGGCTTATGGCCACGGCAAATAGCCTGAAGAAAAAACAGCAATAGCTTCAAGCTGATCAAGACCTGCTAGCAGACAGGTGGACCGAAGTCCTTGCGGCCGAGGAGCATGAACTCGAGTGCCCGTCCAAGAGTTACCCAAAGCGCAGGTTGCTACCTCACCTGGAGGAGGAAACATTGAAACCTCATTCACCAGTGTACGATGTGGCTGACCGGCCACTACGTGGCCGAGCCAGAGATGCGTTTCAGCCTAAAGTTCAGACCGCACCCCATCGCCACTCAATCAAAAATACTAAGGCCCGGGGCAACACAGAGGACCTGCGAGACATCTTGTACAGTAAGGCAAAAATCGCAAAGTCAATATACGGGACACGGGCACGTGCGCCCACATGGGACGATGATCGTCACGTTGGATACACCAAGAGTAAATCCGGCCGGGCCGAATACAGCAGACAAGACTCATATGAACTACGTCGGGATATAGCCCGGCACAGAGGTGTCGCACACCCCCTATGCTTCACTGATGAAGTTATGAATCATGAATTCCCGGAGGGTTTCAAACCCGTAAATATCGAATCATACGATGGCACAACAGATCCCGTTGTATGGATTGAGGATTTCCTCCTTCACATCCACATGGCTCGCAGTGAAGATCTACATGCCATCAAATACCTCCCACTAAAACTCAAAGGACCAGCTCGGCATTGGCTGAATAGCTTGCCAGCAGATTCCGTTGACAGTTGGGAGGATCTGGAAGATGCATTTCTTGACAAATTCCAGGGCACTTATGTGCGGTCACCGGATGCTGATGACTTGAGCCACATAACCCAGCAGCCAGGGGAATCGGCCAGACAATTCTGGACATGGTTCCTGACTAAGAAAAATCAAATTGTAGACTGTCCGGATGCACAGGCCCTAGCGGCATTCAAGCATAACATCCGCGACGAGTGGCTCGCCCGGCACCTCGGCCAGGAGAAGCCGAAATCTATGGCAGCCCTCACGACACTCATGACCCGCTTTTGCGCGGGCGAGGACAGTTGGCTGGCTCGCAGCAACAACACATCGAGGAATCCGGATACCTCGGATACCAAAGATGCTAATGGTGGGCAGCGTCATAAAAGACCAAAGCACCGCAATAATGGCGATAACACCGAAGATACGGCAGTCAATGCCGGATTCAGAGGCCCTAGATCCGGTCAACGGAAAAGCCATTTAAAAGAAGTACTCTGGCTCCGTCCAGTCTGGATCGCATACTGGATCGCTCGTGTCAAATCCATGGCACCCCCGACAAGCCAGCCAATCACATCAACAGAGACTGCTGGGTGTTCAAGCAGGCCGGCAAGTTAAATGCCGAGAACAAGGACAAGGGGCTGCATAGCGATGACGAGGAGGAGCCTCGGCCGCCGAACACAGGAGGACAGAAGGGGTTTCCCCCTCAAGTGAAGATGGTGAACATAATATACGCAACCCACATTCCCAAGAGGGAGCGGAAGCGTACACTAAGGGACGTCTATGCGATGGAGCCCGTCACCCCAAAGTTCAACCCATGGTCTGCTTGTCCGATCACCTTCGATCGCAGGGACCACCCCACTAGCATCCGTCATGGCGGATCCGCCGCACTGGTCCTAGACCCCATCATTGACGGATTTCACCTCACTCGAGTCCTTATGGACGGCAGCAGCAGCCTGAACCTGCTCTATCAGGATACGGTGCAAAAAATGGGTATCGACCCCTCGAGGATCAAACCCAGCAAAGCCACCTTTAAAGGCGTCATCCCAGGTGTAGAGGCCCATTGCACAGGCTCAATCACACTGGAAGTGGGCTTTGGATCACCAGATAACTTCCGAAGCAAAGAGTTAATCTTCGACATCGTCCCGTTTCGCAGTGGCTATCATGCACTGCTCGGGCGGACAACATTTGCAAAAATCAATGCAATGCCGCATTACGCGTACCTCAAGCTCAAGATGACAGGACCTCGCGGGGTCATAACAGTAAATGGAAACACATAACGCTCGCTCCGTACGGAAGAGCACACTGTGGCCCTTGCAGTAGAGGCACAAAGCAGCCTGTTCAGGCAGACCACTCATTCGGCGTCACAGCCCCCGGACACCTTCAAGCGAGTCCGGAACAAGCTGCAACAGGATCGCCTCGCATGATCAGAGCTCGCCTAGCAATCCGGCCCCCATCCCAGTCCCAGTGAAGCAACGAAATCCGTGTCGCGTGTACATAACTACGCATTGAAAATACCATAGACATAGGCGGGGGCACAATCAGGACACGCCCCGCATTGTGGCTTAACCACACTAGGGGTTGTATACCTTTGACATTCCTTTTCTCTTTCAGGGCCTAACTCTTTGGAAGCCCTTTCCGGCAGTACGATTGCCAGACACATTCCGGAAGCAACAACCAAGGCGGCAAGAAGCTAAGATGAACACGGGAACCGCCAGGTGGTCTCTAGTAATACTTGATATACCCGCTTTTCACTATTTATGCATGGCTTGCCCTGGGATAGGACATTTCGAATTGTCCCACTTTATGCTTATTGCACTACTTGTACCAGTACGCTTCGACGTATTATTCAAATAACAATGCATATCATTAATCTATCATTGCATTATTTAAGTTTTTCTCTTTCTCTTAAATGTCCATTTACGACGATCCGCACCCGCATGTTCGGATACGGTCAGTAGGCCAGGGGCTCTCGTTTACCCCACAATACGGCGCAAGAAGTCTGAACACTTTAGACAGTGCGGCACCCCGAACTTATAGCATTATATGCATCAGCTCCGAATCATGTCTTTGGTCAAATGTTGGGTCGCCCGGCTCCCATGCTTTGGTACCTTATGTTCCGCTATATCGGCTAAGGTAGCGGTGGGAGAACTACTGCGATTGTGTCTCGGTTCTTCCGGACGAGCACCTCAGTAGAGAAAGCCAAAAACTGACTGTCATGATAAGGCGAGAGACTGGTCGCTGTTCGAGAGGTCTTAAGTCCTTAAAGACTTTTCCGCTTCGGGCGAGGAGTCGGCCTTGTCCGGCTTAGGCGTGTATAGCGCCCCAAATTCGGCCCTCCGAATACCAGGGGCTTCGCCAAAAATTTAAAATCATAGACTTCTATGGCTAAGTGAGAGTGATAAAGCATTATAGTCCGATTGCCTGGTTCGTTGCGCTGAACACCTCCCTTGAAGGACCCAAAATTGGGGTAAAGAGTGTTCAGATTTACCCCAAACACCCCAGTACTAGTTACATGGGGGTAGAAGCCGACGACTGGCCAACTCTCAGATTTTATAAACGGACGCACAGAAGGTAATATTTTAAATTAAGAAAGCGTCGCATGGCGCAAAAGAACTCATTTCATATTACAGGATCACATGGGCATGTTCATTCAAAAATTACATCCTTGGCACACTCATCTGCCACTAAGCGGGAACCCTTTAGGACACTTTCATAGTAATTCTTGGGGTAGCGATGCTCCTTGCCCTCCGGCGGCCCCTCCCTCACCAGCTTGACGGCATCCAGCTTCGCCCAGTGCACTTTTGCTCGGGTAAAAGCCCTGTGTGCACCCTCGATGCAGACGGACCGCTTGATGATTTCAAGCCGTGGGCAGGCTTCCACAAGCCGCCTCACCAGACCAAAGTAGCTGCCGGACAGGGGCTCGCCAGGCCACATCCGGACTATAAGGCCCCTCATAGCCTGTTCGGCCTCCTTGTGAAGTTCAACCAACTGCTTCAGCTGGCCGCTCAAGGACACGGGGTGTTCGGTCCCAGTATACTGAGACCAGAACAACTTCTCCATTGAGCTCCCCTCCTCAGCCGGTAAAACTCTGCGGCATCCAGTACACTGCGGGGAAGATCTGCAAACACTCCTGGAGAGCTCTGAACTCGGGTAAGAAAAAGGAAAGTCTCCTTCACATGCTTGCTTTTCATATTGAATGCCTTACCCGTTGCTATCTTCTTCACCGCGTCAATCTCCTGGAGGACCTTGTGAGCTTCGGCCTTGGCGCTCCGGACGCTTTCAAGTGCATGCGCGAGCTCGGACTCTCGCATCTTGGAGTCAAGCTCCAAGGACTCGTGCTTTTTGGCGAGAGCCTCGAGCTCTTGCTGCACCTCGCCTACTCGGGCTTCTTGTTTCTCCCGTTCCATGCGTTCTTTGGCCGCTTTGTCTTCATCCTCGGACAACGCCTTCCTCGGGGTCTCCACCTCGGTTGTGGCCCCTGAAAAATTCATGATGATCCTATTACTTTACACCCGAACTTCTTTTTAACTATATAGGCAGGGGTATATCTTACCTTTGCTCTCTTCGAGCTGCCTCTTGGTAAGGCCGAGCTCGTCCTCGAACCGCTTCAGGGCCTGCTTCAGCGCAGAGACCTCCGCAGTACATGCGGCAGCGGCCAGCAATGAAGCCTGCACATACACATAGACAAACTCTAATTAGACTCCTGAGTTATCATTTGATCCTCTATTCGGATTTTCTTAGTGAACGCTGAACAGAGCATCAAGGGAGTAATTAAACTCTATCTATGCGGTAATATTTTCTTATATTTTGATTGCTTACCTCAAAGCCTGTTAGGAGGCTGGCGCAAGCTTCGGTCAGTCCATTTTTGGCGGACTGAACCTTCTCGACCACCGCACTCATAATAGTGTGGTGCTCTTCATCGATGGAAGCGTTGTGAAGCGCTTCCAGCAAGTTATCCGGTGCCTCTGGTTGGACAGAGGACACCGGCACGGATGGTTGGCCCCCCTTAATGGGGGAGCGCCTGCGGAGTCCGGAACCATCAAAGGTTCCGGCGCAGTGTCCGGCTGGGGCCCGAACTTGAAGCGCGTAGGAGCCTCGCTCCCTTGGTACCCAGGGTCCGGGAGGTCGCCGTGAGGCACCCCCAGGATCACCTCCCCTTGGCTCGGTGCCTTTTGAGACAACACCTCGGCGTTGTTCGTAGGGCGAGGGGTGGAAGTGGTCGGAGGAGAACCGTTGTTCATATACGGCGAGTCCAAAGAGCCGCTCGACGAGGATACGTCGAGATGAACTTGGGACGGACTGCATAATCATGTTCAGCATGAGGAAAGGCAGTACAATAAAACATACCATGAAGCACTATGGTGTCTGGACACTTACGACTTCGCTAGGGGCTTGTCCCTGGGTAGCCACTCGTCGCTGTTGTCGGCGGCCATCGTGGCACAGTCCGGAGGGAGGGTCCTTCCCTTCTTGGACCCTTCGGCCTCCCCGGATGGGTCGGCCTTCCTTTTCTTGTCTCCCCCGGCTGGGGGGAGAACTTTTCTCCTCCTCGTTTCCGTGGGAGGAGTACGCATCGGAGTCATCGGACGATGAGTCCGATATAACCTTGCGCTGGAGACCCTTTCGGGTCCCCGTGGCCGTCTTCTTGGCCTTCTTTGCCGGCACCTCATAAGGTGCCGGAGTCAGCATCTTCGTTAGAAGAGCGTCTGCAGGATCTTCGGGTAGGAGGGCTGGGCAATCAAGCTGCTCCGATGTCTCTATCCAGTCCTGTTAATGACATGAAAGCTTAGATCTAGCACATAACTAAACCGGGGAAAATAAATACCCTGAGAGATATAAAAGCCTACCGTATGGGCGCGGCGCTTTGCGCTGAGTCCGCGGTCCTCGGTGAGGGAGGGAGGCATCTCGGCGCTCTTGAACAGCACCCTCCAGATGTCCTCGTGCATCATGTCGTAGAGCTCTCACAGCGTCTGGTGCTTGGCCGAGTTGAACTCCCACAAAACAAATGCCCGTCGTTGCACGGAAGGATCCAGCGAAGAGCATAACTTGGACCACGTTGACGAGCTTGATTTTCTTGTTCATCATGTTCTGGATGCAGGATTGGAGTCCGGTCAGCTCTGCCGAAGAACCCCATGACAGGCCCTTCTTTTTCCAGGGGGTGAGCCGCATGGGAATTCCGGATCAAAATTTGGGAGCCGCCACCCAGTTGGAGTCACGCGGCTCGGTGCCCTCGAATCAGGTGACATTAGGCATCTTGCCCACAATGGCGCCTCCGCACTCTGCTTGTTGGCCGCCCACCACCTTCGGTTTAACATTGAAGGTCTTCAGCCATAGGCCGAAGTGGGGCCTGATGCGGAGGAAGGCCTCACACATGACGATAAACGCCGAGATGTTGAGGATGAAATTGGGGGCCAGATCATGAAAATCCAGCCCATAGTAGAACATGAGCCCGCGGACAAACGGGTGGAGAGGAAATCCTAGTCCGCGGACAAAATGGGTAAGAAAAACTACCCTCTCATGGGGTTCGGGCGTTGGGACGATCTGCCCTGCATTTGGCAGCCAGTGTGCGATATCCGCAACCAGGTATCCGGCTTCTCGTAACTTTTTGATGTTCTCCTCCGTGACGGAAGAGACCCTGCTTCGGACATGCTTTGAGTGGTTTGAGAAGAAGAACATGAGCTTGGGCGCTAGAGATCGAGTGTGCGGGAATGGGTAAGCGAGGAGGAAGAAGGCGTGGGTGAAAAAGGTAAATCTTTGTCCCTTTATAAGGGCGGAAGAGGTGATGTGTCTCCCCACTTGCCTGGCAAAACCGCTTATTCCCCAGGCACCGTAATTGATGGTGCGGTTGGGTTACCCACGTCCTTATTGATGAGAATCCCGTGATAAGGGGAACACGATCTCTGCTTTGACAAGATGTGTCAAGAAAACCGCCTCGCGATATGTGCGGAGCTGGTTGAGAAAAGCGGTTCGAATAAAAACCGGGCCTCCCCACTTGCCTGGCAAAACCGCTTATTCCCCAGGCACCGTAATTGATGGTGCGGTTGGGTTACCCACGTCCTTATTGATGAGAATCCCGTGATAAGGGGAACACGATCTCTGCTTTGACAAGATGTGTCAAGAAAACCGCCTCGCGATATGTGCGGAGCTGGTTGAGAAAAGCGGTTCGAATAAAAACCGGGCCATGGCGTAATGTCATGTTGTCAAGACATGTCAACAGATTAGATTTGTGGAAATATTATTCTCTCTACGGCAGTATGTGGAACTTATTTTGCAGAGTCGGGCACTATCCTTATATTCAAACTCTTCTATGATGTATTCGGAGGAAGAACCTGCCTTGCAATGCCGAAGACAACACTGCGCGCCAGACTCATCGTCATTGAAGCCTGGTTCAGGGGCTACTGAGGGAGTCCTAGATTAGGGGGTCTCCGGACAGCCGGACTCTATCCTTTGGCCGAACTGTTGGACTATGAAGATACGAGATTGAATACTTAGTCCCGTGTCCGGATGGGACTCTACTTGGCGTGGAAGGCAAGCTAGGCAATACGGATATGTATATCTCCTCCTTTGTAACCGACCTTGTGTAACCCTAGCCCCTCCGGTGTCTATATAAAGCGGAGGGTTTTAGTCCGTAGGACAACCTATAATCATACCATAGGCTAGCTTCTAGGGTTTAGCCTCTTTGATCTCGTGGTAGATCAACTCTTGTAATACTCATATCATCAAGAACAATCAAGCAGGACGTAGGGTATTACCTCCATCAAGAGGGCCCAAACCTGGGTAAACATCGTGTCCCCTGCCTCCTGTTACCATCCGCCTTAGATGCACAATTTGGGACCCCCTACCCGTGATCCGCCGGTTTTGACACCGACAGAGACCATCTTCATCCTACGCCTCCTACGGATTGATAGACCTTAGGTCCTCCACTTGAGGGAAATTTGCTACTGTCCTACAAACCTCTGCACTTGGAGGCCCAACAACATCTACAAGAAGAAGGTTGTGTACTAGACATCACTCTTCGCAATGCTGAAATTGGCGAAGGTAGAAATCAAGAAAGAGCATCAAGTGTTGATGGTTGACAAGACCACTAGTTTCAAGAAAAGGGCAAAGGGCTAGAAAGGGAACTTCAATAAGAATGACAAGCAAGTTGTCACTCCCATGAAGAAGCCCAAAGCTAGACCCAAGCCTGAAACTGAGTGCTTCTATTGCAAAGGAAATGGTCACTGGAAGTGGAACTGCCCTAGATACTTGGCGGATAAGAAGGATGGCATAGTGAACAAAGGTATATTGGATATACATGTTATTGATGTGTACTTTACTAGTGTTTATAGCAACCCCTCGGCATTTGATACTGGTTCAGTTGCTAATAGTAGTAACTCGAAACGAGAGTTGCAGAATGAACAGAAACTATTTAAGGGTGAAGTGACGATGTGTGTTGGAAGTAGTTCCAAGATTGATATGATCATCATCGCACACTCCCTATACTTTCGGGATTAGTGTTGAACCTAAATAAGTGTTATTTGGTGCTTGCGTTGAGCATGAATATGATTTGATCATAATTATTACAATATGGTTATTCATTTAAGTTAGAGAATAATTGTTGTTCTGTTTACATGAATAAAACCTTCTATGGTCATACACCCAATGAAAATGGTTTGTTGGATCTCGATCGTAGTGATACACATATTCATAATATTGAAGCCAAAAGATGCAAAGTTAATAATGATAGTGCAGCTTATTTCTAGCACTGCCGTTTAGGTCATATTGGTGTAAAGCGCATGAAGAAACTCCATGCTGATGGGCTTTTGGAATCACTTGATGCTTGTGAACCATGCCTCATGGGCAAGATGACTAAAACTCCGTTCTCCGGAACAATGGAGCAAGCAACTGACTTACTGGAAATAATACATACTGATGTATGTAATCCGATGAGTGTTGAGGCTCGCGGCGGGTATCGTTATTTTCTGATCTTCACAGATGATTTGAGCAGATATGGGTATATCTACTTGATGAAACATAAGTCTGAAACATTTGAAAAGTTCAAAGAATTTCAGAGTGAAGTGGAAAATCATCGTAACAAGAAAATAAAGTTTCTGCGATTTGATCGTGGAGGAGAATATTTGAGTTACGAGTTTGGTCTTCATTTGAAACAATGCGGAATAGTTTCGCAACTCACGCCACCTGGAACACCATAGCGTAATGGTGTGTCCGAACGTCGTATTCACACTTTCTAGATATGGTGCAATCTATGATGTCTCTTACTGATTTACCGCTATCATTTTGGGGTTATGCATTAGAGACAGCTGCATTCATGTTAAATAGGGAACCATCTAAATCCATTGAGATGACACCGTATGAACTATGGTTTGGTAAGAAACCAAAGCTATCATTTCTTAAAGTTTGGGGTTGCGATGCTTATGTGAAAAAGTTTCAAACTGATAAGCTCGAACCTAAATCGGAGTAGTGCGTCTTCATAGGATACCCAAAAGAAACTATTGGGTACACCTTCTATCACAGATCCGAAGGCAAGATATTTTGTTACTAAGAATGAATCCTTTCTAGAGAAGGAGTTTCTCTCGAAAGAAGTGAGTGGGTGGAATGTAGAACTTGATGAGGTAATTGTACCTTCTCCCAAATTGGAAGGTAGTTCATCACAGAAATCGGTTCTAGTGATCTCTACACCAATTAGTGAGGAAGCTAATGATGATGATCATGAAACTTCAGATCAAGTTACTACCGAACCTCGTAGGACAACGAGAGTATGGTCCGCACTAGAGTGGTACGGTAATCCTTTCTGGAAGTCATATTACTAGACCATGACGAACCTACTAACTATGAGGAAGCGATGATGAGCCCAGATTCCGCGAAATGGCTTGAGGCCATGAAATCTGAGATTGGATCCATGTATGAGAACAAAGTATGGACTTTGATTGACTTGCCCGATGATAGGTGAGTCATTAAGAATAAATGGATCTTCAAGAGGAAGACGGACGCTGATAGTGGTGTTGCTATCTACAAAGCTCGAATTGTCGCAAAATGTTTTCGACAAGTTCAAGGTGTTGACTGCGATGAGATTTTCTCACTCGTATCGATGCTTAAAAGTCTATCCGAATCATGTTAGCAGTTGCCACATTTTATGAAATCTAGCAAATGGATGTCAAAATTGCATTCCTTAATGGATTTCTTAAAGAAGAGTTGTATATGATGCAACCAGAAAGTTTTTGTTGATCCTAAAGGTGCTGACAAAGTGAGCAAGCTCCAGTGATCCATTTATGGACTGGTGCAAGCATCTCGGAGTTGGAATACATGCTTTGATAACGTGATCAAAGCATATGGTTTTATACAGACTTGCGGTGAAGCCTGTATTTACAAGAAAGTGAGTGGGAGAACTACAGCATTTCTGATAAGTATATGTGAATGACATATTGTTGATCGGAAATAATGTAGAATTTTCTAGAAAGCATAAAGGAGTGTATGAAAAGAGTTTTTCAAAGAAAGACCTCGATGAAGTTGCTTACATATTGAGCATCAAGATCTATAGAGATAGATCAAGACGCTTGATATATTTTCAATGAGTACATACCTTGACAAGATTTTGAAGTAGTTCAAAATGGAACAGTCAAAGAAGGAGTTCTTGCCTGTGTTGCAAGGTGTGAAGTTGAGTAAAGACTCAAAATCCGACTACGGCAGAAAATAGAAAGAGAATGAAAAGTCATTCCCTATGCCTCAGTCATAGGTTCTAAAAAGTATGTCATGCTATGTACCAGACCTATTGTATACCGTGCCCTGAGTTTGGCAAAGGAGTACGATAGTGATCCAGGAGTAGATCACTGGACAACGGTCAAAATTATCCTTAGAGGACTAAGGAAATATTTCTTGGTTATGGAGGTGATAAAAGAGTTCGTCGTAAAGAGTTACGTCGATGCAAGCTTTTTACATCGATCTAGATGACTCTAAGTCTCCATCTGGATACATATTGAAAGTGGGAGCAATTAGCTAGAGTAGCTCCGTGCAAAGCATTATAGACATAGAAAAATTGCAAAATACATACAACTTTGAATGTGGCAGACCCATTGACTAAATTTCTCTCACAAGCAAAACATGATCACTCTTTGGGTGTTAATCACATAGCAATGTGAACTAGATTATTGACTCCAGTAAACTCGTTGGGTATTAGTCACATGGAGATGTGAACTAATCACATAAAGATGTGAACTAGATTGTTGACTCTAGTGCAAGTGGGAGACTGAAGGAAATATGCCCTAGAGGCAATAATAAAGTTGTTATTTATATTTCCTTATATCATGATAAATGTTTATTATTCATGCTAGAATTGTATTAACCGGAAACTTAATACATGTGTGAATACATGGACAAACAGATTGTCACTAGTATGCCTCTACTTGACTAGCTCGTTGAATCAATGATAGTTATGTTTCCTAACCATAGACATGAGTTGTCATTTGATTAACGGGATCACATCATTATAGAATGATGTGATTGACTTGACCCATCCGTTAGCTTAGCACGATGATCGTTTAGTTTGTTGCTATTGCTTTCTTTATGACTTATACATGTTCCTATGACTATGAGATTATGCAGCTCCCGAATACCGGAGGAACACCTTGTGTGCTACCAAATATAACAACATAACTGGGTGATTATAAAGGTGCTCTACAAGTGTCTCCGATGGTACTTGTTGAGTTGGCATAGATCAAGATTAGGATTTGTCACTCCGATTGTCGGAGAGGTATCTCTGGGCCCTCTCGGTAATGCACATCACTTTAAGCCTTGCAAGCAATGCAACTAATGAGTTAGTTGCGGGATGATGTATTATGGAACGAGTAAATAGACTTGTCGGTAACAAGATTGAACTAGGTATTGAGATACCGACGATCGAATCTCGAGCAAGTAACATGCCGATGACAAAGGGAACAACGTATGTTGTTATGTGGTTTGACCGATAAAGATCTTCATAGAATATGCAGGAGCCAATATGAGCATCCAGGTTCCGCTATTGGTTATTGACTGGAGACGATTCTCGGTCATGTCTACATAGTTCTCGAACCCATAGGGTCCGCACGCTTAACATTCGGTGAAGATCGATAATATGAGTTTATGTGTTTTGATGTAGCGAAGGTAGTTCGGAGTCCCGGATGAGATCGGGGACATGACGAGGAGTCTCGAAATGGTCGATACGTAAAGATCGATATAATGGACGACTATATTCGGACATCGGAAAGGTTCCGAGTGATATGGGTATTTTTCGGAGTACCGGAGAGTTACGGGAATTCGCCGGGGAGTATATGGGCCTTATTGGGCTTTAGGGGAAAGAGAGAGAGGAGGCTGCCCCCCCCCCCCAAGGCCTAGTCTGAATTTGACTAGGGGGAGGGGCGGTGCCCCCTCCTTCCTTCTCTTCTCTTTTCCCTTTCCTTCTCTCCTACTCCTACTACATGGAAGGGGGGAATCCTACTCCCGGTGGGAGTAGGACTCCCCAGGGCGCACCATAGGAGGGCCGGCCCTCCCCCCTCCTCCATTCCTTTATATACGTGGCCAGGGGGCACCCCATAGACACACAAGTTGATCATTGATCTTTTAGCCGTATGCGGTGCCCCCTCCACCATAATCCACCTCGGTCATATCATAGCGGTGCTTAGGCGAAGCCCTGCGTCGATAGCTTCATCAACACCGTCATCATGTCGTCGTGCTGACGGAACTCTCCCTGAAAGCTCTACTAGATCGTGAGTTCGTGGGATGTCACCGAGATGAACGTGTGCAGATCGCGGAGGTGCCATACGTTCGGTACTAGGATCGGTCGATCGTGAAGATATACGACTACATCAACCGCGTTGTCATAACGCTTCCGCTTACGGTCTACAAGGGTACGTAGACGATACTCTCCCTCTCGTTGCTATGCATCACCATGATCTTGCGTGTGCATAGGAATTTTTTTGAAATTACTGCGTTCCCCAACAAGCACACAAGGTGTTCCTCCGGTATTCGGGAGTTGCATAATCTCATAGTCTGAGGAACATGTATAAGTCATGAAGAAAGCAGTAGCAATAAAACTGAACGATCATTATGCTAAGCTAACGGATGGGTCTTGTCCATCATATCATTCTCTAATGATGTGATCCCGTTCATCAAATGACAACACATGTCCATGGCTAGGAAACTTAACCATCTTTGATTAACGAGCTAGTCAAGTAGAGGCATACTAGGGACACTCTATTTGTCTATGTATTCACACATGTATTAAGTTTCCGATTAATACAATTCTAGCATGAATAATAAATATTTATCATGATATAAGGAAATATAAATAACAACTTTATTATTGCCTCTAGGGCATATTTTTTCAACAACAATGTTAGTAAAAAAGTTTTTCAAAGACTAGACTCAACTTCGACCAAGGAGTTTGGAAGGGGATTCCTGCAGGCAGCTGGCTCTGATACCAACTTGGATCGACGCGGCAACGGCGACGATCATGTCGGGTGCCTCTCCAGATCGGGGAGGAGAGCGAGTGGGAAGAGGGGGATAGTTAGTGAACATTCCAACAAACATTTTTAATTTACCTTTTCAAGAATTAATAATTTGACTTGTATTTAATTTGAATTTGAGTTTGATTTGGAACAAAGTGATGAGTAGTAAAATAATTGTGATGACTTGGCAGTCATTAGCAGGAGTTTACTGTAGCATGACGACAAGGGTGTTACAAGGAGGGCGGCGAGCGACCCTGGTTGCAACGGGCATCATTTGCAACTCCAATGCCTGCCATCCGCAGTTGCAAGCACCGCCGCCATGCTGTTGAACCACTATAAGCTGCAAGATCACCACCAGATCTGCAACATGCCATGGTGACGGACCTGCAAGGCGTGAACGGAGCGGGAGAAGTCGAGAGACGTGCGTCGGGAGAAGGAATGAGCTATTGAGTTTTGCAGGTGGGCGAGAGACCCGCTCGGTATGTGGAAGGAGTTGTTTTTTCTTCTTCTTGATAAATGGTGAATTTTATTAACTTAAAATGAAGCATCAAGAGGATACAAACGTAGTGAGTACACACCTGATAAATGATGGATTTTATCTCTAGTCTAGCACTTAAAAAAAGTAAGGTTTTCATTTCATCTTTCTTTCCATTATCCTTTGTCCAACCTTCCATTACATGATAATCAGACCCCGTTTGTTTCAAGGGACTTATTGCTTTTGAGACTTTAAAAAGTCCCTATAAGTCCCATCTAAACCAAACAGGAGGGACTTATAGGGACTTAAAGTGGTGATTTGGGACTTATCAAAAAAGACTCTCAGGGAGGAGCTTATTGGGACTTATCCATCGATTCCCCTGCCCCGCACCGCTTCGCTCCTGCCCCGCCCCGCATCGCTCCTACCCCGCATCGCTCCTGCCCCCCTTCGCTCCTTCCGCCGCTGCGGTAGGGACGGACCACTCGCAGCGGTAGCCGCCGCGGATGAACTCGTTGTCGCGCAAGTAGTCCGGCAGCTCCTCGAACCGCTTCAGCCGCGGCAGCCCGCCGCTCCACTTGGCGGCCTCTTTCCCGAGCTCCTCCGCCGCCGCGCTCGACAGCACCACCAGTTCGCCGTCCTCCTCCGGCGCCGGCGCGTGCCCGCAGCACCCGCGGTGGCGCAGCGCCGTCTTCGTCGTCGTCGTGGTCGTCATCGTCGCCATGTGTAGCTTGGTCGTGGCCGGCGAGAGGAGAGGAGAGGGGAGGGGAAGGGAGGAGAGCGGGACTTATAAGTCCCTGTAAACAAACAGGTAGGGACTCGGGACTTATAAGTCCCTGTAAACAAACAGGTAGGGACTTATGACTTATAAGTTGGGACTTAAAAAAGTCCTGGGACTTATGAAACAAACAGGGCCTCAATAACCACACGTATCTTCTGAACCAATTCTACTTTACTTATCAAACTTCTGATCAAAATATCACAGACAGAATTTGATGAACATTTATTTACACAATCACATCATTATTGACAAAAAAATCACAAGCTAATGTATTATAAAATATTTATATCCCGTTGCATCGCACGGACATGAATCAATTTAACTAAAAAAAAACAGTAGAAGCAGGAAGCAAAGCGGCCGCGAGAAGCGAAGCATCGCTCGCTCGCATCACGGCTTACGCGACGCACACAGACCCCTCCTGCAAGCAAAACAAGGCGGCACACGCGTCGACACGGCTCCGCTCCGGCATATGCTTTCTTCCCGATACTCCATCCTTCCAGATTTACTTTACTTTACTGGCTGCTTGGTGTCTGCCCCCCTCCCCACGACTCAAATCGACCCGCTTCCCCTTTCCCGAATCGCCAAATCCGCTCGCCGCCGTCGCCGTAAAAACCCTCTCCCCGCCTCCGCTAACCCCGCCGCCGCGGAGAGATGGTGCTGTGGGAGATCACGGCCATCACCGCCTACTTCCTCGGCCTCCGCCGCACCTACCGCCTCGCGCTCCGCGGCCAGCGCCGCCTCATCGGGCCCAACCACCCCAGGCTCCGCGACTTCGTCTACAGGTACCAAATCGCCGCCCCCCACCCCCGCTCGTACTCGGGCCCGATTCACGACGGCCTTGTTCGCCTCCGGCGTCTCCTTGGGCTCAGCCAGCCTCCTGCCGCGTCCGGCCCTCGCTGGCTGACTGGTCGTGCTGTCGTGTCCTGCCGCGCCGTGCCTATCGACCAATGCTTTGCTCCTGCTTAGCGTGCGCGCCCGGTGAACCGTGTGCTGTAGCAATGGGTACAGCGCCAGAACAAAGTGTTGGCTTCAGATTAGGGGAAGCTTGGGCTGAATGAAATCTGCGGTAAAGCTGCCGCTCTGTGCTGCTACACGGCACCTACTAGCCTCATAGGATAAAACAGAACAATTCATAGTTGATTGATATGCAAGCTGTCCAACATAAGGTCTCGATAGGCAGGCGTTCCTGCCATCTGATTATTAGAGAGCAGAAGTGATGAGTGTTGTGTTGGGGAGTTCGCTGCTGTGTGCTATAACTTGTAGCCGGGAGGTTTCATCTTTTACTGGCCCAGCATTTCTAGCTTTAGGCCGACAATTTTTATAGGAGCATTATACTTTTGAGCCGCTCATTTGGAGTTGAGAAAAGTCTAACACACTTCAATTTGCATACAGTCTTGAGTTCATTTCTCTGGTTACTTTGTGCTGTTTGGTTTACCTACTTAGCAGCTTAGATTGCTTTTGAAACATAAACATGACAGGCAACACTTTGTAGCTTTTCTATGTGTTTGAATTGCGTGAGACTCATTTCACCTTGTTGTAAATACTCCCTCCGTCCTAAAGTTGTACTGAACCAAAGACACTTATTTTGGGACGGAGGGAGTAGTTGATATTGTTTGTGTCTAGTGTACTTTGTTCTCTCTGAATATTGCCAGCAGATAAATACTATTGCATTCGGGTCGCTTATACCATCCATTATCCTGTGTAGTATTCAGCCTGAAACCTTAATTTCAGTAGTGTTGTGTGATATAATTATGTTCGACTCTGGTGTGATGTCCTGTACTGGTTTGTAAACCTGATGCTGTCTGCTGTGCTAAATCTGGTCGTACACTAGTGATGACTGCTTGTCATCAATACCTAAGATGGGATATGCTTATTGAAATTGTCACTGCATTTTTGGGACCAAATAATGGTTATGTCAGTTTCCGATGCTAGCCAGCAATCAAGATTGATTTGACCCTTCTCTTCTCCATGTTATGCAGGCGGACACGTTCTATATTCGACGTCGCAGTCTCAGTGCACAAGAACATTCAGGAGAGGGACTTGGAAGTTGGTCGGAACGTCGGAAACGCGGTCCTTCGCTGGCTCGACCGCATGAAGCCATCAGCACAGATCCGCCCCCACCCTCCAGGCCCGCCAGGCGCCCCCCCGGAGCAACTCAGGCACCTTTCGACCATGAATAAGGCCGTAGGAGCTCAGAAGCCTGCCTCGAAGACCTCGACGCACGACTCGAGCGGCAAGATGCTGTTCTCACCCCTGAACATCCGGCCCAAGTCCTTCCCTATCCTCCCCACGATGATGCAGTCCACCAGGATCAGCGCGAGCAACCAGTGCAGGCGCCTCTCCAGCTCGCCGTTCCCGCCCGTCACCGCCAGGAGGAAGGACATGATGGAGGGCGTCTTCCGGAAGGACATCGCCCAGCTAATGGTGTAAGGGATGTCTGTAGGTAGCCGTACTGCTTTCTGTGACTCTGAATATTGTTTACTCGACTGGAATTTGGCCTGGAGCAGAACTCATCACTAGCCCTGTAATAATGGTGGAGTGCTGAACATAATCGCTGTTGCTCCGCCTGTTTTGTGGCCAATATACATTTTCTAACAAATCATCATACGATGAGACTTGGGTATACCGCATGATTTCTTCCAACTGTGCTGAGGCAGCGAGTGGCCTGCAACTGAAATTTGTTGGTTCGGCTTCTCTTTTCATGTTGTGGATGAATGTGTCGTAGTATGAAACAACCATAGATGCTGTTTTCGAATGAAAACAGCAGAGGGCGATCTTTCATCCTTGTGAAGCTCTCTTGATCACGTAAAACGGCGATCAGAAATCACTTGCACTAACGTGTTTCCTCATACGTCATCCTCCTCCTCTGCTGTCGGTAGATAGCCTGCCTCCTCACCCGCCGGCTCCGCCTGTAGGGGTGTGAGGGGGAGGCCCCGGTCTACCGGTGGGAGTCATAGTTTTCTCCTCTTGGAGCAGTAGATAGGTCTCCATTCGGCGGTGGCGAGGTGATGATGTCGTACGTCTTGATCCCCCGACTCTAGTTTCGATCGATGAAGGTTGGTCGGTCTCGGTCTCGTCAGGGAGCGTGTGAGGTTTGTGTTCCCTGACTCCGCCTAGTTGGATCTTAGGGATTTGGATCATTTGCCTCGCTTTACATGGGGTTTAATGATTTGCCCCAAGATTGTCTCAATGGCTAGTGGTCCCGGCCCCACCCGTCAATCCCAGTGGAGGGGGGTGGGGGCAAATAATCAAAGTTAGATGTAAGGGTTAATTTTATAAATGCCACTCCAAATTTGGTGATTTCGACAAATGCCACTGCAATTTTCAAACTTTGAAAAATGCCATTTTATGCCATTTTCAATGGCATTTTTCGAAGTCTGCAGTGGCATTTTTTAAAGTTTGCAAAAATTGCAATGGTATTTTTCAATGTTTGGAAATTGCAGGGGCATTTTTATGAATCACTATAATTGGAGTGGCATTTATCTAATTAATCCTAGATGTAAACTGGGGCAACCGATCCTGTTTTCTCTGGGGCGTGCTATAGCTCCCTAGGTCGTTTTCTTCTCCGGGGCGGCAATTCGCTATGTAGATTGTGGCCGCCGGCGTCTCCTGACAGTGACAACTTTTTTGCCGCTGCTTCTACAAGATCTTGTGTTTAAGAAAGTTTGCTTTGTTGAGACGGAGGCCTAAAGGCAGCAGTGAGTTTTGCTCAAGGTTTGTCGGTGGATGCAAGAGGAAGACTTCGGTACCCCTAAGAATATGAATGTATTTTTTATTTTAGTAAGGTTATTTTTCATGAGTTTGTCCTAGTTAATATAACCTTTGGCTATTTCACCAAAAAAATAATCAAGAAAGAGGGTAGGCTCGAAAAACAATTCATTTTGCTTTGAAATAGATGCGATGTCTACTTCCATCCCTCTAGGAAAAATTACTTGTAATGTGCATGTATTTTTTAGTTGAGTTGTAATATGCATATAATTGATGCGTTGTTGTTGTTGTTGTTGTTGTTGTTGTTGTTGTTGTTGTTGTTGTTGTTATTGTTGTAGACACTTACAACATAAAGCAAATGTCACATTGTAAAAAGAAAACAGATCACTTAACCAAAGCATCTATTACCGATAAAATGTTTGCTATGTCTCATAAACTTTTACCAAATTAATACTAGAAAATATTGTATCTTCAATTGTGTGTTTTTTCCTTAAAGTAAATAGAAGATCAATCATTTTATTCTATATATAGTTAAGCTCTTGACATTGAAGAAACACATAGTATATATTTCTTTCTTGGAATATGCAGCGGTTAATTTTTTTATGTCTCGCAAATAGATGTTTGCTATGTCTTGTAAAATTTTATCAAATTAATACTCGGTCCGTCTCATAATATAAGACGTAGGGACATTATTTTCTACACCCCGACATGATGTGTATGGCTTTTTATTATTAGTGACACATGCGGTAAGCAATCCAGAGAATTCAAAAAGACGCAGGGAGTAGAAAATATTGTATGTTTTATTGGATGTTTTGTTATTGGAGTAAATGAAAGGTCATTTTATTCTATAGTTAAGCTCTTGACATTTAAAGAAACATACCGGCAGTAAAAAAAGAAACATATCATGTAGTATATTTTTTCTTTGAATACCCCACGCTTGATTTTTTTTACCAGGTTGAAATTAAAAAGAACGACCTTTTCATCTGCAAATTACGGCGCAGGCAGATCAGACAATTAATTCCTCAGTTCATAAAACCGTTGGCAGTTGCCAAGACTCTTTCATAAAACCGTTGGCGGCTGGAACTGATGGCAAACCCCTCGGCTTAACCCGGATTAAACCCTAGCCAGCGAGCGACCTTTCCCCATGCCGCTCCCTTCCTCCTCCTCCGCCGCCGCCGTCGCGGCCGGGCCGGCGGCGTCCCCGCTCGCCGCCCGAAGCCGGGGCCGCCTCCTCCGCGCGCGCTCGGGCCACGCCGCCGTGGTGAGCTCCGCCCTCCCCACCCCCTACCCCCTACCCCCGCCCGCCTTCGTTACAGATTGGTTTCCTTTTCTGGAGCCCGCTAGCACATTGCTTGCGCGAACGATTGTTCGTCCATGCGCTGTGCGCTCTTTCCTTTTTTGTGTTGATGTGTGCTTCGTCGAACGGAAGCAGCTTGATTGTTAGCGCAGCGTGCAACCGTGTATGGTCAGCTTGGTAGGACGAACTGCTCGTGGTAGTGTACTTGAGCGAAATTCATCTTTGTGCATGCAGAGGTGCCAGAGGGTCGATCCTGTGAGGCTGAGGGCGGTCAATGGATCACCCCCCTGCGTTCCCCTGTCCGACAGGTCGCCGTGGACCCCTGCGACGATGCCGATTTTCGGGGACGCAAACATCAGGAAGGACGACACGAGGCTGCGCATCTTCTCAGGAACGGCTAACCCCTCGCTCGCCCAGGTCGGTTGGATCTTCCTTGGAGAAATTCACCTTTCATACTTCTGCAGCTCCACACACTATTATCATCGTGTCCTCCTCCTGGTTCTGAGGAGCACACTCCTTTTTTTGCAAGGGAAATGGTAAGTGGGTTTAGCTTAGACAAACAACTATGCAAATGTGAACTAGGCTTAAAAAGACATGAACTGTGGAAACTGGAAAGCTATTATTCAAATTGAATACTTGTTATAAATCCTTCCATGCTAAACTGAATGATTTGTCACTCAATGCCACTCTAAGCTGTATTTTTCTTCTTCCTGGTGTCTTGTGACAGGAAATAGCAAGCTACATGGGTCTAGAACTTGGGAAGATCAACATAAAAAGGTTTGCTGATGGCGAAATATATGTTCAGTTACAAGAAAGTGTAAGGGGCTGCGATGTGTTCCTTGTGCAACCATCATGCCCTCCAGCAAACGAGAATCTCATGGAGCTACTCATCATGATTGATGCATGCAGAAGAGCATCTGCTAAGAATATTACTGCAGTCATCCCTTATTTCGGTTATGCCAGGGCTGACAGGAAGGTAATATTTTTTAAATATTGGTTTCTTATTTTAATTACAAAACGTAAGCCTACACCATAGACTTGTCAGTTGTCACGGCTTGCACACCTGTGCTTTTACCATTACTGTGTAACCAAACCAAACTTTCTGAGGTCAAATAAAATCACACCTATATGTGAAAAATACTAGTCGAATGCCTGTGCGTTGCCACAGAGAAAAAAAAGGGAGGTGGCATCATTCATG
The DNA here is from genome assembly GCA_034509565.1 of Triticum monococcum. Classification (NCBI taxonomy): domain Eukaryota; kingdom Viridiplantae; phylum Streptophyta; class Magnoliopsida; order Poales; family Poaceae; genus Triticum; species Triticum monococcum. Next base: position 55,822,270 of record CM067846.1, on the reverse strand, counting down.
GTGAGACGAAGCACAAATCAAATGGATTTGAAAATGACACATCGGTTTGTTAGCGGAAACATTGCAGTTTTGACAATTTCAGTGTAACAAGAATTCTCATGTAATAAAATTGAGATGTAAGGACTTGTGCATTTCCAGAAGAAACATGAACAATTGCAAACATGTGTATATTGGGCCATATATGAAAGATAGAAGTAAAAGCACGAATAAATGAGCTTTGATTGTGGCATTACAACAGCGAGGATGCATAATCATGACAATTTTCAAAACCAACATGATTCAAATATCTTCTTTCGTTATTTGCCATCATTTCTTTACTTTTCTACTTTCTTTAAGGTCCTGCCCTCAGCTTCTCCAAACAGTAACTTGAATCAATATGTCCGTTGCCGAGCAAACGAAGAAAAGGAACAAAAAAACAAAACAAAACAAGAAGAGCCTTACCAGATCTGATGCACAAAATAGAGTGGCACACAATCAAGTCTGTAATACCAATTAAAGATTGCACATGAATGTTTTTTATGCTTACTTACAATCAATCGTCTCATGATGCATAGGGGCCTCATCACGAGAAGCGCACCATCACAAAGTTACTTAACAAAGAGCGTAATCTTGTTATTAAGCCTAGATGTACAAAAATGGGGCAGAAGTAACACGGTATCTCCCCTTGCCACAAAGCAGAGTATCTTCCATCTAAAAAAACAGAGTACCTCCCTCGTTATAAAATCTACCACTGTAAAAAGGTAGGGTATCTTCCTTTGCTACAAACCAGCTCGTACCCAAGCACAGGAAATCAGACAAATTTTTGGCCTTTGCTTTGCCTTCTTAGCGCGCTTGATTTGTCATCTCCAGCAAGCACTGTTTAATAACAAAATAATCAATGAGCATGTTATACACTCTGAAGCATATGCACATATATACTGGTATACAAAGATTATCCTCCCTCCGTTCCTAAATATGTCTTTCTAGAGATTCCACTATAGAGACTACATTTGGATGTATATAGATGCCTTCTAGAGTATATGTTCACTCATTTTGCTTCGTATGTATTCTATAGTGGAATCTCTTAAAATACTTATATTTAAGAACAGAGGGAGTAGATGCAAATTTTCCTTTATTAGATAGGGTTCTAGGTTTTTTGCTTCATCTACCTGCTCACTTAAAAGGACATCAGACAATCACTATTGCATGCATAACTGTTTGTGTTATATTCAGACCAAAAGACCAAGCATGAGGGAGGTGTCACAGACTCATAGTACCTTTAGAGATTTTATAGTATGAGATGGTAGGTTGCAAAGTGTTTTTATCGCTCGTTCAGAGCATTTATCTATGTATCCGTTGGTGTCAGGTTATATAATAAAGAGTTGGGATGAGACTTTGTTTTGCTTTTTTTGTTATTATATTATAGATGCTGATCTTGTGCAAGGTCATGACTACCATAATAAGAACGCAAATGATCGCCTCAGCCTCCAACGGCAAACGCTAACAAACTAAACAACCCGATGCTTGGTACGACGCACCGGTATTGGGTCGAGTCCAGAGCGTTGGAAGTCTACCATATGCATGGGTATTTATGGAAAATAATTGATGGAACAAATGTCGTGGAATTGGGGCGGACCACATCGGGGGCGTACTTGCCAATGTCGGTCGGATGGGGTAGGGGGAGGGGAGGTGGTGGGAGGAGGGGTTGCTGCATCAGAGAAGGAGGCAAAAGAGGCATCGCGGACTTGGGGGGCGGACGGTGCCGGCCGTGTACTTGCCGACGTCGGCGTCGAACGAGACGGGGTAGGGGAAGAGGAGACAATTGGGAGGAGAGGGAGGGGGAGGTGGAGGTGGAGGAGGTAGTGAGTGGTTGGGCTGCTACGGTAGAGAGGAGTCGGGAGAGGCGTTCGGAGCGGCCGTCGCCGGCGGCGTGTGAGCAGCAGTGGCCACCTGCCCAGTTCGGTTCCATTGTTTGCTCCCCTTTTCTAGAAGGATCAAATGCCTCTTGTTTGATGAGGTGGGGATATATGGAGCAGGACGTAAAAAATAAGGGTCTATTTTAAACGTGAAGTGGGGTTGTGTCTCCCATGCGTCGGATGCAGATCTGATGGTCGAAAATGAGGGATGGCAGGCACACCATCCACCAACTCGGTTTTTTATGGGAGTAGAGATTCATAAATATGGAGAACTGAAAGTCAATGCTGAATAGTGCAGCATATTCTATTACCATGAGAGCATGTTGTTCTGGCAGGATAATGCATGATCAGGAACTCAGTCTTACTATATATTTCTGGCACGCCATCCTAATATTTACAAAATAAAATAAAATCATTGGCATATCTAACATAAGTTTATTTACTTCACTGCTTTTTCAGTCTCAAGGTCGTGAATCTATAGCTGCAAAACTTGTAGCTAATATGATTACTGAAGCTGGTGCAAACCGTGTCCTTGTTTGTGATCTTCATTCAAGTCAGGCCATGGGATATTTTGACATCCCAGTAGATCATGTTTATGGCCAGGTACTTACTGATACATGTTGCTTAAGTTGATCAATTACTTTAAAACTGGCATGTGATATGATATCCATCGTTCCATAACTGTGTCTTTGTCTCTTTGATCTGTGAAGCCGGTGATTCTTGATTACCTCGCCAGCAAGACAATTAGTTCAAATGACTTGGTGGTGGTGTCGCCCGATGTTGGAGGTGTTGCCAGGGCACGCGCTTTTGCCAAAAAGCTATCAGATGCACCTCTAGCGATTGTAGATAAAAGAAGGCATGGACACAACGTTGCCGAGGCAAGTAGTAGTCAATCTGCAGGAAATGTATAATGCATTTGGAGATGTGCTGTTTCACATGGTGCATGCTAGCTTTATTTTCCATGCCTTTATGTGATCAGTTCTGTCAGATTAAATAAGCATAACTTTTCATGTGCATCTTACAGGTAATGAATCTTATTGGAGATGTTAGAGGAAAAGTGGCCGTTATGATGGATGATATGATTGATACGGCAGGTAAGTTTCACATTTAAGTTATAGGAAACATAATTCTAAGATTGAGCATTTCACACTGAGGGGCAGTTAAGCCATGTTTTAATGTCGTGTTTGCAACTGTTTACTTGGTTGAGGCTAATGTTGGTAACCGGCATGTTGTTAATAGTGAAGTATATGTTGTGGTATCATGTTAAAAGCAGACACCAAAGATTAAAAAACGTCTTATATTTTGATACGGAGGGAGTATTATAGTTACAATTATTATTTTTTAGTAAGGTTTGGATACTAGTCATATGAGCTGCAATATAGTTTAAACTTGGAAACCTGCTAACTGAGAAGTAAATTATAACATCTTGTTGCATATCAAAACTAGCTACCTTTTGACAATGTTTGCTTCTGAATATGAATACTTATATCCTAATAAGACTAATACAATTAAATTAGGAACTATTGCCAAAGGAGCTGAGCTGCTGCATCAAGAAGGAGCAAGAGAAGTATATGCATGTTGTACACATGCTGTTTTTAGGTACGCTACTTTTACGCCCATTCCATAGATGAACTACTGAACTTGCCTTGCTGTGGGGTGAGGCCCATCACCGCACTATATACGTAGTTACAGACTTATTCCATGGAGCTGAGAGTTTGATGGAACCAGAGTCTGCACCAATTTGTGTGAGCAATTCAGAAGTGTGCATTGTGCTGGTATAGTCTAACATTGTATGTCGGATCTAAACCACAAATTTTTGGATGGATACAATAACTTAGGAAAATGACAGGGAAAAAGAATCCAGTGGTTACCAAATATTTGATGCAATCATTGAACTTGAATTTGACTCATGTTTTATTGCGTTATACTGTGGTGACATGTTTAGCTCTGATTTCTTACTAGTGTGGTTTACATCACCGTTTCAGCCCACCAGCCATCGAAAGATTATCAAGTGGTTTGTTTCAAGAAGTAATCATCACGAACACTATCCCTTTAAAGGAGGAGAAGAATTTCCCGCAGCTGACCATTCTTTCAGTCGCGAACCTTCTAGGCGAGACTATCTGGCGTGTTCATGACGATTGCTCGGTAAGTACTAAACTAGCAAACATCCGACCAGAGATCACCAGAATTTCTAGACCCTGTGCAACTGTATGCTAGTATATGAATTGCTTAACAAAGTGGTCACATTTTGAACCAATGCAGGTTGGCCATGCGCCATACTCCACCTTGGATATCGACTGACGCTTGTGTTCCACTCGCGACGCTTCCGTCCACTGAGGGCCCTCGTTTCATGCCTAGGTGAGAACGGGTGCCATAGAGGGTCGACCTGCCGTGGTGTCAACAACAACAAATACAGTTGATAGACGAGATGCCCAAGTGATAATGAGCAGAATGTACTCTTTCTTAATGCAGGAATAGTTGTACAAGTGCCCTTTTTTTGGATGTTCTCCTCTTTGTTTTGTGGAATAAGCTCTGCTAGCAGGGAAAAAGAACGTTGACTATGTGTACGAGTGTGGTAGTATATCAGATGGAAGTTTGAACTGTGTATATAGGCCCGCTTAATCCCAGCCGTTCCTCTTTTTTCCTTTTACCATTTTATAGATGAAAGTTGGCCCACTTTTAAGTGTAATGATTGGGCTGTTCTCACTGGCATAATAGTTGACCATCTATATTTCCTCTTGGGTTATAATAATTCTGCTTTGAACATTGCCTACTGTAGATGCAACTGATTTCAAGATTGACGGAGTATCTGTAGATTGGCAAAAGAAACCTGATTTAACTGTGGTGGGGCTAATTATTTGTGATTTGTTTTTCTTTGGTGCACTGCTGACGAAAGTGCATGGTCTCAGTCTCACACGAAAAATTTGGGTGGGCGTGTGATTCAGTGCGGCGTTTCTTTCCAAGATTTCGAAATGCTAGACTGTCCAATTCATAATCGACATGAAAAAAAAACTACAGTACAACTCTGAAATCAATAAGATGAAGCTTGTTTCCCTTGGCTAGTCGTAGTGAAAGTAACTTAGGTGGTAACATAACACGTCTCAAGACAAATTTTGCTTATGTGACATGAAGTTAATGAGGAGAAAGATGCTTGTGGTAATATAACACATCCTGAAGTAAAATGAGTCTATATCTCAATTAATGAAGGTTTGCATGTTATCATCTACTCTTTCCATTCCTAAATATTTGTTTTTCGATTTCAACAAGTGACTATATACGGAGCAAAATGAATGAATATATACTCTAAAATATGTCTATATACATCTGTATGTGGTAACCATTTAAGATCTCTAAAAAGACAAATATTTAGAAACGGAGGGAGTATATGTTACTACCTATTATAAAAGTAGTAACATAGGCTAATAACATAAGCATGTTGCTAGTCTAAGTTACTCCCCACTAACCAGCCTCATAGACGGCTAGTGAATGACTAGTATTATCATTTACATGAATTAATTAATTGGTGTGCTTTTAATTCGAACGGTATCATAAACTAGAGTTGCGGCCATAGATGCATGGACAGTGTTTTCATCCAGGAAGGAAAAACGGAAACCCATATGGAGACAACCATGAAAATACTTTAAGATGATGTTAACCTTCGACTGGAGATATCCCAAGCCCTCCACGAGTTCCTTCCTAAATAATGTCTCATCAACGCTTCATATTATACGTTTTTGTCAAGAAAAACGCCATGATAGACCATCTGAATCTGATGCTAGCTCCTCAAATCATTGGCCAGAGAAGGAAATGGATACAGCAAGTATCTCCTCATCTACCAAAACGTGTTTGGATCAATGAAGACTTCGGCACCCTTGATCTTTTCAGATATGAATGAAAGTCGGTAAGCAATCTCCGAAACCACAAACTGATGGACATCGAACTCTTCCTATCTTTCTAGCACAATATAACTATAAATGCAGCATACATATCCATCCAATTTCATTCTGGACTTGCCAGCGAAAAAAGAGAGCCTAGTCCATCGTCGCCTAAACAGCTTTGCACCATATATAAGCAGATCAACCTTGCAAGGTGTACAGCCACTGGATCTCGAAGCACACCTAAAGAATAATTTGGACCAGCTACCTGCCTTCGATCTATTCGCAGTGCTATGCTAAGCTTCTAGATAATGATGATGCCATGATAAGGAACCTGCATTGCTTATAATATACTGATTCAGTGGGGACTGAATTATTATTGTTACACCAGGTAAACAGCGCAAACCGCAAAACTATGTCGAGCTAGTAGAATACATCAAGGGACACCGAAAAAATATATCAATGTTACATGTAAACTGATACCTACGCATGCTATGCCGTGCCAGGTGAGGTGTGAATCTCAGGATGCTATATGTTAAGTTTAGGAATATGCTCCACATGAAAATATGTTTGATCCCCAAAATGAGTGCCTGCACAATGCTCAAAATTTGGAGCGAAACAATGTAAGACATTGAACTGAATTGCTGTGTGGTTTATAAACATTAAAAGCTAAACTGTTTTGAACTTTTGGTCTATTAGACATTCGCATAACCCAGATTAACTAGAACCACTTTAATGTATAGTGCCAAACAAAAAAAAGAACAACTTTAATGTGCATCACACAATCAGTTCCACTAATGCAGTGAATCACACAAACGATGTAATTTATGCGAATATAATAGAAAATACATGTTCACTCTTTTATTAAGCAACTGCACGTCTCTTGTAACTGTGCAAGCAATGTGGGATTGCCACGAAAATGGTCCATCCAACATATTTTCTCATGTCTGACCAATTAACATCCAGTAGGCAGGCTAGCGTGACGAGTCCAAAATAAAGTGCAAGGGATTTATCCCTTGTGTCATAAGAAAACAGTAGCAAAAATATTACCAAATATCTCAGTTCTCTGGAAACCAGCAAAAACCTACTGGTTCGAAAACTTCTCAAACAACTAGACCTAACAATGGAGTAGAAAATGAATCCAAGAGCAAGGTTTAAAATACATTACCTGTTTTGGCAAAGTCATAGGACTTTCAGATCAACAGACGGATGTGATGAGATATGTAATTATTACTTATACAAATGAAATGGCCTACTGATCATGCGGTCGCAAGGATGTATTGTTGTATAACCTCATAGTGTACCAAGTGGGATAGAACCCGTTTCGGTACATTGCCTCCATCCACCTTTCAGCCTCACTTCTGCTGCCATGCTTGCAGAAGCCATGTACCATTATATCAAAAGTATATCGATTCGGTAGATAGCCCCTTTGGCAGAGTCTTTCGAACATGTTACAGGCAGAATCCATCCTCCCTGCCATGCTCAATCCTCGTAACAGCATGTTATAAGTATAAATGTCGACAGGAAAGAACTGTTCTAGACCCTCTTCTAAAACCTCCAAGTCACTCCTGTTCCTGATACCGCTTGCAAACAACTCGATAAGTTGGCCAATCAAGAATCGTCCTGCACCCCGACCTTTGATCTCTCCAGCGCTTGCTTCAAGAGACCCGGATTTATCTTCTGAACGCGCCCAAGCCTTGAGAAGATCGCTGCCCCTCAGTGTGTGCAACAGAAGCACATTACACAAGAACGCTGAAACAGGGCGCCCTGTTTCCCTGAAATCATCAATAATCTTCACAACACTGTCATAATCTTGAACAGAGCTCAAAAGGAGCACAAGCTGTTCATAGCAGTCGATGCTCGGTATTAATCCTTTGTCCCTTGCTTCCCTCCAAAATACCATTGCCTGCTCTGGCTTCCGAGCTTCACATAGACCAGATATAAATACGTTATACATCTTGGTCCCAGGTGGCTTCTTCTCATGAATGAAGTTGAAAAAAGTCAGTGCGTCACCAATACGCTTACTCCTCAGATAACTCATGAGAAGAAGGATATTGCTTTCGACAGATGGTTCAATCCCTGCAGACTCCATCCGGCTGTACACCTCCCTGGCCACATCAGCCTTCTTAGCATGTCCAGCCCCAGAGATGAAGTAGTTATAGCACACACGGGGTTGGAGTTCACTCCTCCGCAACTGGTTCTCCAGCAGCTCAAGAACCTCACCATACTTACTCAGCTCACACAATTCACAAACAACCGACTGGTAGAGGCTTCGGGTTGGGATGTGTCCCATATCTTGCATTTCGAGTATGAGCCTTGGGAGCACATCCACCCTCCTAATCAATATTAATGCTCTGATCAAGCTCTTGTAAGTTGATTCATAGCGATATAGGCCCGCAGGGTTCTTGCTGCTCGCTATCTGAGGCACTTTACATGCCTCATCCACATTCCCACTCTTGCACAATGCAACAAGGTACTTGGCTAATACATTGTCCATTGGCCACGCCTCCTGCTTGAGAGCCCTATCGAGCAGCTTCCTCACCTTATCTAGCTTCCCTTCCTGACACAGCACATTTGCGAACATTGCAAATGTCTGACGGCCAGGAAAGTATCCATCTTCCATAGACTGTTCCAGTACCAGACAAGCCTCTTCTGTGGCCCCACCTCGGCACAGTGCCCTGATCAGATTGTTGTAGACATCCTTGTTTGGGTTAATCCCAAGGTCCAATCTTGATCTATACAAATGCATGGCAACTTCCACAAGCCCGGCTTTGCAAAAGAAGCAAAGCACGGCATTCATGGTTGAACGGCCTGGAGCAATGCCCTCCTCCATCATTTCCACAAGCAAATCATAAACTTCACCAAGTCTGTTCTTGCGGAGAAGGCGGTGCACAAGCTTATCATACCGCCGACCATCAGGGATATATCCCTCAGCCTCCTTCTTATCAGAAAGGAACTGCAATGTAGTATCAAGCATCCCAGCCTCAATGAGACCATGGATCCACGCGCCGTACACATCACATGACGAGAATTTACCAACAATCTGGGCTGCCTCGTCAAAGCGCCCACGCCGGCAGAACTCCGTGACAATAGAGCCAGCGGCGGGGCCTCTGGATGCTTCGGCGAAAGGGAGGGTGTCAAGTAGTGCAGTGGCATCGCTGAAGCGGGCGCGGCGGCACAGGCTCTTGATGCGGATGCAGGTTGCAACGGGACTAGCAGCAAGGTTGCGGGCGAAGGAGTCGGCCAAGTCGTGGAATGACGCATCGACAAGTGAGTTGAGGAGTATGCGGGAGGAGACGGCATCCAGGTCCATGCCGCGGAAGCGCATGCGGCCGAGGACGCTGAGCCCGCGCTGGGGGTCGCCCGCGACGGCGTAGCCTACGACGAGCGTCTGATAGAAGCGCGGCTGCCCGGTGGACGCGGAGGTGGTGGTGAAGAGGCGGAGCCAGTCGAGCACCACAGAGGCGCGGCGCGCGCGCGAGAGCAGGCGGAAGACGGCATGGTAGACGGCGCGCGTGTGGAGGTAGTGCGGGCGGCGGCCCGACCAGTCGAAGAACTTGATGCGGAGCAGCAGAACCGCGTCGCCGTCGGGGAGCCTCCGCGGGCGGTGGCGGAGCACCGAGAGGACGAGCTCCTCCGAGAGCGGGAGCGCCTCGAGCGCCGCCGCGTCGTCCGAGGCGAGGGCCTCGTAGATCGAGTCGAGGGCGGCGAGCGGCTCGGCGGCGCGGGGCGCGAGGAACCAGTCGCGGAAGGAGACGGCGATGCCGGACGCGGCCTCGGAGATGGAGGCGTAGGACTCCGCGGTCCGGGGGAGCAGCGGGGAGAGTTGCGGCAGCGGCGGCGGCGGCGGGGGCGGCGCGCGGTGTGGTGAGGCTGTGGACGCCGAGAAGGTGTTCGACAGAATGGCGAGGAGGCGGCGGCGGCGCGAGCGGGAGGGGAGCGGGGCGAGGAGGCGGGGCATGGCGGGCACGGGCGGCGGCGGTCAGCGAATAGGAGTTGGCCGCCGGCAGCAGTGGCAGCCGGCAGCGGCAGGTGGCATTGGCTGGCGGTGGCGGCTGCGGCCGCGTGCGTGATCTGTGTTCACCGGGTCGCGGGTGGGAAAGTTTGCGCGAGGTTGGGTTTGTTTGGGTCGGGAATGGGGTTGGAGCGGGCCGAGCGTTTGGGTTCAGAGAGACGTGCACGTGAGAATAAGATGCCAACTTGCTTTGGTGGGGACTGGGGAGATGTTTGCAAGACGAGTCGACTCCAACATTTTCAGAAACCAATCTATGATTGGATGGTAAGGTAAACAGTGACATTCTTAGCCCATCAGGGTTTAAGTTCTGGTGCTCGCATTTATTTTGGATTTAGAGCATCTCCAACATCCACACAACGCGCCGTGTGTTAAAAACTACTTTGTCGCGCGCCCTTCGCTTGGTTTTGCGCGGCCGGCCTCGTTGGCTCCAACAACCGCGCTAAAATGCAACGCGCGCGACTCGCCGTGGCATTGCATATATTGCATTTTGGACACAAAATGGATTTCAACATTCAAAATGCAATGAACATGACATATAAATTTCACACAAACAAGATGATGAATAAAAGTTCATGTCCACAAGTTCAAAATCATGCCCACAAATTCATCCAACCAAGTTCAAAATGCAAACCAAGTTCATGACACAAACGAAAGACACATCAAGCCTCGTCCTCGTCTTCGTCCTCATCTTCAGAAGACGATTCTTCCTCCTCCGAAGATGATTCTTCCTTCTCCTCCTCATCGCGCATCGGATCACGTGAAGCTCCGGCAGTGTTGGCAAGATCTTCAACGCCATCGGGTCAAGTTCGCCGACGCCGGCGCGCGCGGAAGCGGGCGCCCCAAATATACATCGCGAGTTGGCAATTCAGACCGCGCGCCTAACTGCATATGCCACACGCGCGGTTATTGGCGCCCGCTGGAGCTTGTCTACATGTTGCGCGCGCTAACATGGCAAAATTTGCGGCGCGACGCTTGTTTAGTGCGGCTGTTGGAGATGCTCTTATTTCAGAATTTCCCACGACATATGTTCAGTGGGAGGAGACGTTCTCGTCGACTATGAGACGCCTACGGCGACTTCGTAAAATCTCAAGATGATATGCCGGCTCAGTCTCTTGAAGGTGTTCATAGAGATAAGATGTGTGTGTGTGTATGTGTGTTCATAAGAGTGAGTATATGCGCGTATGTATGAGCGCTTGTGTCCAGTGGCGGAGCTTGGGCCAAAATTCTGGAGGGGCAATGGGCTTAGGGGGGGCTAAATTATGAGGCCTGGCCTTATTTTCCTGTACTTATGGCCCAAATACTTAGGGGTAGTGACAGATTTCTTCATGGGCTTCGGGGCGGTGACCCAGGTTGCATTCCATGAAGCTCCGCCATTGTTTGTGTCTATATTGATGTTCAAAAAAAGACTCCAACATCTCCTTGCAAATCCCGCAAGGGCATTTCCAACGGCGATCCTCAAATTTTCTTACCCATAGTCCACAATCAGGGGTGATCAGTCCACGAACATGGATACGTAAAGGCCGCTCTCCAACTGTAACGGTATATATTTTGACAATATTTTTTAAACACGGTATAGACGCAAGCGCTCATACATACGCACATACACTCATCTCTATGAACGCATTCACGCATACTTTATCCCTATGAGCACCCCCGAGAGACTGCGTCGGCATATCATATTTAGATGTGCAAAGTCACCGTAGGCACCTCGTCGTCGACGAGAACGTCTCCTTCCACTGAAAACACATCACCGGAAATCCTGAAATAAATTCAGGAATAATGCGAGCACCAGGACTTGAACCATAGTGGGTTGGGGATACCACTTGTCGTGGGAACAGATTTGAAAGTAGAGGTTAGGGGTACGTAGGAGAGGGCAGAGCCTAGCTACGGCGAGGTTGTACACTCGGATTTACGAGTTCAGGCCCCTCTCGGAGGAGGTAATGACCCTACGTCTCGGTGCTGCGGGAGCTTTGTTGTATGGAGTGTTCAGTTACGGGGGGTGCGAACCCTTGTGCAGGAGCGGAGGGGCGGCTTATATATAGTCCGCCGACCCCTCATCATCCTCCGTTACGCAAGGGTTCAATGATACAGTAAAGGTGCGAGCGTTTCTGGTAACGCCTACACTTAATGATCTTTATAACGACGAACTGATCGCCTGACCATTGCCATTAGGGCTGGAATTCGAGTTGAGTCGAGCCAGCTCGGCTCGACTCACTAGAGCTCGTTTAGTTAACGAGCTAGCTCGACTCGACTCGTTATTATTAACGAGCTCAAATCCAAGATTGGCTCGACTCGTATAACTCGCGAGCTGGCTCGTTTAGCTTGTTAAGCTCGTTAAAGATATGAACATAAAACCCTCAAACATTATAAAAATTGTTATGTATATATTAAACATATATATCACTAAACAATAATAATTTCCTTGTAACGCATGAGTCTCCTAGGTGGTTGGGCCTTCAATGGCTAGGCCTTGTGTTGTGCGCCTGGGACATAGGGTGCTGAGTGGGTGGTCTTTTTTATATTGGGAGTGACCGATCTTTTGTACTGAGCCTAACGAGTTACAGGAGTACTCGTGAGATTGGCTCGTTTAACTTGGTCTATAAACGATCTTAAACTAAAGCTCGACTCGACTCGTTATTCTTCGAGTTCGAGTCGATTCGAGCCGAGTCACGAGCTACTCGTTTAGCTCACGAGCTTCGAGCTTTTTTCCAGCCCTAATTGCCATCCCAGAGTGACTCTATGCCTAGGACCCTACCCTAGGTACATATCATCATTGTAGCCCTCGAATGGATCGGGGATCGGGTGAAAAGGACCAGTGCGGGTTCTAGTTAAGCTCATCACTTCGAAGATGCTCTAGAGTCTTGTGGACACCCACACTGCTTTAATTCCTTATCAGTTGTCTCGATCGATTCTGGTTTTATAAGCGGCCGAGTGATCCCGGACGTCGGGTCGGAGCCGAGTGGTCAAGGAGATCTTTTGATGCGATTGATCGTTCTGTCGGACCTAGATTTCACGGGATTCAAAAATTTGGAGAAGCGCGTAGATCGGCAACTATGCAGCGAGCAGGGCAAGTGAGGCGGTACTCCTCGATTATCGTTTTGCCTTTATCGCCATGTACTACGTCGCCCCTGTTAGTGGGATGCGCAGGGATCTTGCTGGCCCACAAGTCAGCGACTTAGTCGGGCAAATATAAAGAGCGACGCGACCGAGGGGTAAACGGTGCTATCCCCTTTCCCCCCTTCACCTTTCCTCTCCACCTCTTCTGCCCCTGCGCCGCGCCGCTCGGCTCCGACGACCACCGTAGAGATGGCGAAGGACAAGACGGCGCAGCTGGAGTGTGCCAAGAAGGTCGTGAAGGGGAAGAAGGCGTCAAGCTCTCGGGCCGCGTTGCCATCGTGCTGGATCCAGGGTGATTGGTTGCCTTCGACGGTCATGACGGAGGACCTCGATGGACTCACCTCCGATGACGTGCTGGTCCCTGGATCTTGGAGGTTGTCGGAGGGGGAGGTGATACGTCTCCAACGTATCTATAATTTTTGATTGCTCCATGCTATATTATCTACTATTTTGGACATTATTGGGCTTTATTATCCACTTTTATATTATTTTTGGGACTAACCTATTAACCGGAGGCCCAACCCAGAATTGCTGTTTTTTTTGCCTATTTTAGGGTTTCGAAGGAAAGGAATATCAAACGGAGTCCAAACGGAATGAAACCTTCGGGAACGTGATTTTTGGAACGAACAAGACCCAGGAGACTTGGACCCTACGTCAAGAAATAAAGGAGGAGGCCATGAGGTAGGGGGCGCACCTACCCCCCCTAAGCGCGCCCTCCACCCTCGTGGGCCCCCTATTGCTCCACCGACGTACTCCTTCCTCCTATATATACCTACGTACCCCCAAACGATCAGATACGGAGCCAAAACCCTAATTCCACCGCCGCAACTTTCTGTATCCACGAGATACCATCTTGGGGCCTGTTCCGGAGCTCCGCCGGAGGGGGCATCCATCACGGAGGGCTTCTACATCAACACCATAGCCTCTCCGATGAAGTGTGAGTAGTTTACCTCAGACCTTCGGGTCCATAGTTATTAGCTAGATGACTTCTTCTCTCTTTTTGGATCTCAATACAATGTTCTCCCCCTCTCTTGTGGAGATCTATTCGATGTAATCTTCTTTTTGCGGTGTGTTTGTTGAGACCGATGAATTGTGGGTTTATGATCAAGATTATCTATGAACAATATTTGAATCTTCTCTGAATTCTTTTATGTATGATTAGTTATCTTTGCAAGTCTCTTCGAATTATCAGTTTGGTTTGGCCTACTAGATTGATCTTTCTTACAATGGGAGAAGTGCTTAGCTTTGGGTTCAATCTTGCCATGTCCTTTCCCAGTGACAGTAGGGGCAGCAAGGCATGTATTGTATTGTTGCCATCGAGGATAACAAGATGGTTTTTTTTATCATATTGCATGAATTTATCCCTCTACATCATGTCATCTTGCTTAAGGCGTTACTCTGTTTTCATGAACTTAATACTCTAGATGCATGCTGGATAGCGGTCGATGAGTGGAGTAATAGTAGTAGATGCAGACAGGAGTCGGTCTACTTGTCTCGGACGTGATGCCTATATACATGATCATACCTAGATATTCTCATAACTATGCTCAATTCTGTCAATTGCTCAACAGTAATTCGTTTACCCACCGTAAAATACTTATGCTCTTGAGAGAAGCCACTAGTGAAACCTATGGCCCCCGGGTCTATCTTCATCATATTAATCTTCCAATACTTAGTTATTTCCTTTGCTTTTATTTTACTTTGCATCTTTATCACAAAAATACCAAAAATATTATCTTATCATATCTATCAGATCTCACTCTCGTAAGTGACCGTGAAGGGATTGACAACCCCTTATCGCGTTGGTTGCGAGGAGTTATTTGTTTTGTGCAGGTACGAGGGACTCGCGCGTAGCCTCCTACTGGATTGATACCTTGGTTGTCAAAAACTGAGGGAAATACTTACGCTACTTTGCTGCATCATCCTTTCCTCTTCAAGGAAATCCAACGCAATGCTCAAGAGGTAGCAAGAAGAATTTCTGGCGCCGTTGCCGGGGAGTCTACGCATAAGTCAACATACCAAGTACCCATCACATACCCTTATCTCCCGCATTACATTATTTGCCATTTGCCTCTTGTTTTCCTATCCCCTACTTCAACCTTGCCGTTTTATTCGCCCCCCCTCTGTCTATCCTCCCTCTCTTTCTCTATTTGCCTCTTTTTGCCCGTTTGCTTTTTGTTTGCTTGTGTGGTGGATTGCTTGCTTGTCACGATGGCTCAAGATAACACTAAATTATGTGACTTTACCAATACCAACAACAATGATTTTATTAGCACTCCGATTGCTCCTCTTACCGATGCTGAATCTTGTGAAATTAATGCCGCTTTGCTGAATCTTGTTATGAAAGATCCGTTTTTCGGCCTTCCTAGTGAAGATGCCGCTACCCATCTAAATAGCTTCGTTGATTTGTGTGATATGCAAAAGAAGAAAGATATGGATAATGATATTGTTAAATTGAAGCTATTCCATTTTTCGCTTAGAGATCGTGCTAAAGCTTGGTTCTCGTCTTTGCCTAAAAATAGTATTGATTCTTGGAACAAGTGCAAATATGCTTTTATCTCTAAGTATTTTCCTCCCACTAAGATCATCTCCCTTAGGAACGATATTATGAATTTTAAGCAACTTGATCATGAACATGTTACACAAGCTTGGGAGAGGATGAAATTAATGATACGCAATTGCCCTACTCATGGTTTGAACTTGTGGATGATTATACAAATTTTTTATGCCGGATTGAATTTTGCTTCTAGAAATATTTTAGATTCGGCCGCGGGAGGCACTTTTATGGAAATCACTTTAGGAGAAGCTACTAAACTCCTAGATAATATTATGGTTAATTATTCTCAATGGCATACTGAAAGATCTACTAATAAAAGGGTGCATGCGATAGAAGAAATTAATGTTTTGAGTGGAAAGTTGGATGAACTTATGAAATTATTTGCTAGTAAGAGTGTTTCTTCTGATCCTAATGATATGCCCTTGTCTACTTTGATTGAGAATAATAATGAATATATGGATGTGAATTTTGTTGGTAGGAACAATTTTGGTAACAACGCGTATAGAGGAAATTTTAATCCTACGCCTTATCCTAGTAATCCCTCTAATAATTATGGTAATTCCTACAATAATTCTTATGGAAATTATAATAAGATGCCCTCTGATTTTGAATCTAATATTAAAGAATTTATTACTTTGCAAAAGAATTTCAATGCTTTGATTGAAGAAAAATTGCTTAAGATTGATGAGTTGGCTAGGAACGTTGATATAATTTCTCTTGATGTTGATTCTTTGAAACTTAGATCTATTCCTCCTAAGCATGATATCAATGAGTCTCTCAAAGCCATGAGAATTTCCATTGATGAGTGCAAAGAAAGAACCGCTAGGATGTGTGCTAAGAAAGATGCCTTTATAAGAGCGTGTTCCTCTAGTTCCTATGAAAATAAAGATGAAGATCTAAAAGTTATTGATGTGTCCCCTATTAAATCTTTGTTTTGCAATATGAATTTTGATAATGATGGGACTGAATTTTATCCACCTTTACCTAGAAGGCGTTCCAAAAATTTGGAGTTTTTAGATCTTGATGCTAAATTTGATGAAAGTGGGATTGAAGAAATTAAAACCCTAGATGTTGCTAAACCCACTATTTTGGATTTCAAGGAATTTAATTATGAAAATTGCTCTTTGATTGATTGTATTTCCTTGTTGCAATCCATGCTAAATTCTCCTCATGCTTATAGTCAAAATAAAGCATTTACTAAACATATCGTTGATGCCTTGATGCAATCTTATGAAGAAAAACTTGAGTTGGAAGTTTCTATCCCTAGAAAACTTTATGATGAGTGGGAACCAACTATGAAAATTAAGATTAAAGATCATGAATGCTATGCTTTGTGTGATTTGGGTGCTACTGTTTCCAAAGACTTTGTGTGATTTGTTAGGTTTCCGTGATTTTGATGATTGCTCTCTAAACTTGCACCTTGCGGATTCCACTATTAAGAAACCTATGGGAAGAATTAATGATGTTCTTATTGTTTCAAATAGGAATTATGTGCCCGTAGATTTTATCATTCTTGACATAGATTGCAATCCTTCATGTCCTATTATTCTTGGTAGACCTTTCCTTAGAACGATTGGTGCAATTATTGATATGAAGGAAGGAAATATTAGATTCCAATTTCCATTAAGGAAAGGCATGGAACACTTTCCTAGAAATAAAATTAAATTACCCTATGAATCTATTATGATATCCACTTATGGATTGCCTACCAAAGATGGCGATACCTAGATCTATCCTTGCTTTTTATGCCTAGCTAGGGGCATTAAACAATAGCGCTTGTTGGAAGGCAACCCAATTTTATTTTTATTCCTTGATTTTTTCTCCTGTTTAGTAATAAATAATTTATCTAGCCTCTGTTTTGGTTGTGTTTTTTGTGTTTAATTAGTGTTTGTGCAAAGTAGAACCATTGGGAAGACTTGGAGAAAGTCTTGATATCTTGCTGTAAAAAACAGAAACTTTGGCGCTCACGAGAACTGCTGCCATTTTTATTTGGAAAGTGCTTTTTAGTTAATTCTTTTTGCAGATGATTAATAGATAAATTCCTCACGTCCAGCAATTTATTTTAGAATTTTTGGGGTTCCAGATCTTGCGCTAGCTACAGATTACTACAGACTGTTTTGTTTTTGACAGATTCTGTTTTTCGTGTGTTGTTTGCTTATTTTGATGAATCTATGGCTAGTAAAATAGTTTATAAACCATAGAGAAGTTGGAATACAGTAGGTTTAACACCAATATAAATAAAGAATGAGTTCATTATAGTACCTTGAAGTGGTCTTTTGTTTTCTTTCGCTAACGGAGCTCACGAGATTTTCTACTTTAAGTTTTGTGTTGTGAAGTTTTCAAGTTTTGGATAAAGATTTGATGGATTATGGAACAAGGAGTGGAAAGAGCCTAAGCTTGGGGATGCCCATGGAACCCCCAAGATAATCTAAGGACACCTAAAAGCCAAAGCTTGGGGATTCCCCGGAAGGCATCCCCTCTTTCGTCTACTTCTATCGGTAACTTTACTTGGAGCTATATTTTCATTCACCACATGATATGTGTTTTGCTTGGAGAATCTTGTATGATTTGAGTCTTTGCTTTTTAGTTTACCACAATCATCCTTGCTGTACACACCTTTTGAGAGAGCCATACATGATTTGGAATTTGTTAGAATACTCTATGTGCTTCACTTATATCTTTTGAGTTATATAGTTTTGCTCCAGTACTTCACTTATATCTTTTAGAGCACGGTGGTGGATTTGTTTTATAGAAACTATTGATCTCTCATGCTTCACTTAGATTATTTTGAGAGTCTTAAATAGCATGGTAATTTTCTTAAATAATCCTAATATGCTAGGTATGCAAGATTAGTAATTATTTTTCTTATGAGTGTTTTGAATACTAAGAGAAGTTTGATGCTTGATGATTGTTTTGAGATATGGAGGTAATAATATCAAAGTCGTGCTAGTTGATTAGTTGTGAATTTGAGAAATGCTTGTGTTGAAGTTTTCAAGCACTACAAAAAGGACACATCCGTGACATTTTGGGCCGAACGAATTTTTTCGGTCATACATATGACACTTCTATGACGATAACTGTGACAAAACCCGGTATCATCATAGATATGGTGGGCTCCTACTTCTATGACAAAAAATCATGACAGAAAATGGGCTTTTCGTCCTGGGAGGGCCGGAGACGCAGCTGCATGACATTCTTTGGGCCGTTCATGACGGGAAAACCCGTGGTAGAAGCGAGGGCGAGGAAAATTTCGGGGAGTTCCCGGTTACGGTGGGAGGTCGGGGGTCGAGCGATGCGCATTTCTCTCATACACGTACGCGCATGTGTGCGAGGCGTTGGCTCTAACTGAACCCGAGCGAGGCGTTGGGCTCTAACTGAACCCGAGCGATTGCACTGCAGGCTACGCGTTACTGAACCCGAGCGATCAATCGATGGCTGTTAACTGAACCCGATCGAGCGATTCCTTCGCTACTACTGCTAACTGAAGCCGATCGATGCTGCCTCCGGATGAACAGTGAGCGTTGCGGGGGGGGGGGGGGGGGTTGGATGAATAGTTCCTAGTGGGGGTGGATGAACAGGACCCGTGGTGTTGCCTCTGGATGAACAGGACCCCGATCGATCGAGCCGGTTGGGGCTGGATGAACAGGACCCCGTGGAGGGATGGATGAACAGGACCACCCCATGGAGGGCAGGATGAACAGTAGACGGTGGAGGGCAGGATGAACAGTAGCCCGTGGAGGGGTGGTTGAACAGGAGCCCATGGAGAGGGCTAGTTGAACAGTAGGCGGTGGAGTAGCGCGTGGTGGAGGCTGGATGAACAGGAGCTCATGGATGAACAGTCGCAGGTGGAGGCTGGAGGAGGTCTACGGTGGATGAACAGTAGCTCATGGAGGCTGGAGGGGGTCGACGATGGAGATGAACAGTATCCCGTGGAGTCCCGTTTTGCGGTACGCCACACCCCTCCCGATGAACAGGACCCCCGTTTCGACCGTACGCTCCAACACAAGTCTGTTTCGTCCGTTTTACGGTACGCCACACCCCTCCCGATCAACAGGACCCCCGTTTCGACCGTAGGAGGTCTGTTTCCTTCGTTTTGCGATACGCCAGACCCCTCCTGATGAACAGGATCCCGTTTCGAACATGGCCGGTCGAACACAAGGCCGTTTCCTCCGTTCTGCGGTATGCCAGGCCTCGTTTCCATCGCCTGTTCCGTCCAAGCCCTCCTGATGAACACGACGCATTCCGTTGCCTCCCCATGAACACGACGACGACGCTGTTTCTCCGTTCTGACCCAGCCATGTACACGAGCCCTGGCCGTATGTATGCGCGAGTATGCGTTCGAGACCCCGCCCGTATGTACACATACGTGGCCGTATTTTCTTTCTTGCACCCTGGCCGTTGTACGTACGTGTACATGCTACGTGCGCGCCTCTACTACGACACGTGCGCGCCTCTACATCGACCAGTATGTACGTACACGTTCGCGACCAGAATGACAACGCTACGTACGCTTCGAGCAGGTGGGTCCCGACTGTCAGGCACTTCCTTGCCTGCGAAGATGTAGCTGGTGGGTCCCAGCAGTCAGGGGGCGAATCATTTTTTTGCCCGGACGCACTTCCTTGTGTGCGAAGATGTAGCTGGTGGGTCCCAGCAGTCAGGGGGAATTTTTTTCACGAAATACAGTGGCCCGTCCGGTGGGTCCCAGCTGTCAGGTGGAGGAACCATTATTTTCCACGTAATAAGGAGGCACTTCCTTGCTGCAGCCATGGACCCAACTGTCAGCCTCTCCACGTACAGTCCATGTCCGATGGAAGTCATTCCTTGACCACGTTGACCACGCCGCGCCGAGAGCACCAGGGCGGTGGACGATGGCGAGGCCTAGGAAGGGGACGACACGGAGGCAGGGAAGACTCGACAGTTGTTTCCCACACGGAGGGGAGTACGATTGTATGAGGGTTTACTGGTTCGTCTGCCGTCGCCGGAGAATAATAGCAGGTGTGGGTGAGTAGAGGGATGGCTAGGCCAGCAATGTGAGTACGGGCGGGCAGTGAGGCATGCGTGGCAGCACAGCCAGCCGCGAGGAGGAGGGAGCAGGCAGTCCCGCCGGCGCTTGTTTGAGCGGCTGGAGCAGGAAGAGCAGAGATTGAAGAAGCACGACGGCCGTTGGATGGACATCCAACAGTCAGTGCTTGTGCATCAACCTTTTTTTAGGAAAGCCTCAAATCTGTGGAAAACAGCATACAACCCATCTGCCATTATTTCTAATAATTTACAGCCCATTTGCTAATTCTTAAGGTTTTTTTGGAGCCCACATTCTTTTTGTTAGCATTACAGTCCATATTGTGGCAACGGTTAAAAAATTATACGAAATTTTGCATATTTCGATGCAGTCCGAACTGTTTTTAATCCCGAAATTTTGACTCACATTCAAACTGATTTTAAAAATAAATGTATATCAATATAAAATCCAACAAATTGTCCACGCATAAAAATTAATGTAATTTAAAATCTTGAAATGAAAAAAGATATTTGAAACTAATTGCTGGTTTGATGCGTTTTAAAAATGTACAACCCATTTCTCATTACTGATGGGCCATTTTCTCGGCCAGCCGAATGAAAGCCCTCCTCGTCTTGAAAGATTTGCAGCCCAACAGGCCTGACAAAGCGACTTACTTGACAAATCATAAAAAAAACTGGGCTGTAGCCGTGGACCCAGCTGTCAGCCTCTCCACGTACAGTACTCTTCCGATGGAAGTCGTTCCTTGACCACGTTGACCACGCCGTGTAGAGAGCACCACGGCGGTGGACGACGGCGAGGCCTAGGAAGGGGACGACGCGTCAGTGGAAGCCCACGCGGAGAGGACTACGAGGGTTCACTGGTTCGGCTGTGGTGTGAGGCTGCCGTCGCCACAGGGCCTGGCCAGCAGTGGGAATAGTAGGGGGCGGTGAGGCCTCTGCGGCAGCACAGCCGGCCACGGGAGGCAGGAGCATGCGGCACGATCGGCGCTGCTTTGGGCGGCTGGAGCAAGAAGACCAGAGGTTGAAGAAGCACTACGGCCGTTGGATGGACATCGTACGGTCACTGGAGCTAGAATCGTTCATATTGACTAAGTTGACAAAGCCCTTCGTCCCCGTCAACTTAGTAGGCCCACAAGTCAGCCTCCCAGCAAGATGGGTCCCAGCTAGCCGTGGGAGTATTCATTTTTTTGTGCGTAATAAGGAGGCACTTCCGGTGGGTCCGAGCTGACAGCGGGGGGAACATTTTTTTTCGAAATACGGTGGCCCGTCCGGTGGGTCCCAGCAGTCAGGGGGAAACGATTTTTTTCGCAAAATACTGGTGGCCCGTCCGGTGGGTCCCTGCTGTCAGGTGGAGGAATCATTATTTTCCGCGTAATAAGGAGGCACTTCCTTGCTGCCGCTGTGGACCCAGCTGTCAGCCTCTCCATGTACAGTCCATGTCCGATGGAAGTCGTTCCTTGACCACGTTGACCACGCCGTGCCGAGAGCACCAGGGCGGTGGACAACAGCGAGGCCTAGGAAGGGGACGACGCGGAGCCGGTGAGGACGCGGCAGTGGATGCCCACGCGGAGAGGAGTATGAGGGTTCACTCGTTCGGCTGCGATGTGAGGCTGCCGTCGCCGTAGGGCCTGGCTAGCGGTGGGAATAATAGGGGGCGGTGAGGCCTCCGTGGCAGCACAGCCGGCCACGGGAGGCAGGAGCAGGTGGCACGACCGGCGCTGCTTTGGGCGGCTAGAGCAAGAAGATCAACGGTTGAAGAAGCACTACGGCCGTTGGATGGACATCATACGGTCACTGCAGCTAGAATCATTTATATTGACTAAGTTGACAAAACCCTTGGTATGTCAACTTAGTAGGCCCACAGGTCAGCTTCCGAAACGGTGCGCCCCAGATGTCAGGGGGAGGAATCATTTTTTGGGCGGGTGAAGCTAGAATATCCGAGATTGAAGAAGAAGCACGACATCCGTTGGATGGACATCCAACGGCCACTGCTGCTAGAACCGTGTGTTGACTATAAGTTGAGAAAGCCTTGCATATGCGTCAACTCTATTTTTTTAGGGGACGCGTCAACTTAGTAAGGCCAGAAGTGTGTGGCGGAGAACTTATAGCCCATTTGAGATCTGCAAGAATGTGTAGCCCATTTTTGGATTCTAATGGAATTTACTACAATCCATTTACAGTTTGTTAAAAGTACAACCCACTTCAACCAACCGTTCAAAACAGAATTCAATAAAATTTCGCACATTTTGATGGGATCCGAAATATTTTTATCCCGAAATTTCTAGTCAGATTAAATACAATTTCAATATAAATTTATATTACGTAAAAATCCAATGAAACATTGCACTCGCAACAATTAATGAAATTAAAATTTTCAATATCCAAAAATAATATTTTATAAAGTAATCACGTGTTTGGTGCATTTTTTTGTAGTTACTGCCCAGTTTTTATAATTACATCCCATTTATTATTTCTTAAAGCCTATTTTCTTGTTAAGCCTAATGCATCCCTCCTAGGAAAGATTTGCAGCCCAGTAGGGCGGAGAATAACAACTTGACCTTGCCTGGGTATTCCTAAAAAAAGTATAGCTGGGCTAGCCATTTTCAGCTTGAAAAAAGTTAATATCTGGGCCGGATATCTGGCCTAGGCTAGACGGGCCACAGCCCGCCCAGTTAATACCTGCAACAATGTTTTCGTTGTTGTTCATAGGAGAAAAATTAATATCTGGGCTAAACATCGAAAAACTCTGCAGTGCTCACACCTCAAAAACACAAATACTGCTCGAGCTGCTTGGTCCCAGCTGTCGACCGCTTCTTGTGCAATTCTCTCGTTTATTGACTACTACATAGGTTGACAGTGGTGTGGGACCGTGATGTCAGGAAACCAGGGGAAGCAAAATAAATTACTCCAGCGAGCGCTTCCACCTCTGCCTCGTTGTCTCCCGTGGAAACCCCTTTCCTCCCTTTTTTTTGCTCGGGCAAGGACCAATGCATGCAGCACGTCCATGCGGTTATTAGGCAAAAAATAAAAGCGCTTTGCATGCTATGAATTACGATGGCCTACATGGGTAGCTAATAAGGCATCCTCTTAACTGCTGTGATTAAATGTTGTGTTTAGAAGAGAGAAATATTCTTCTTTTCCACCAATCTTCTTGCACCTAGGTCGTGATGCACCTTCTAATACGACTTATTCACCTAGACGGAGGGATTATAGTTTTACACACACACACACACACACACACACACACACACACACACACACACACACACACACACACACACACATATATATATATATATATAATAAGGAGGCACTTGCGTACGTGAGGCTATGGACCTGGTGGGTCCCCATTGTCATCCTCTCCAAGTAAAGTCATCTCCTCGCCCGCGCGTGCTTTCCGCCTGAAATAGTCAGCGCCGCTCGCCCCGCTTCCCGGTGCAGGCGATTGCTCCGCCTTCAAACGACACAAGTGCCGTCCGTCCATCCATCTGCCGCCCACATTAATGATACACGGTTGCCGAGGCGGCTACTCTGGCGCCACATGTCCGTCCCTCCTCCCACCCACCATTGCTATATAAACTGCTGCGCCGGCCATAGCCGTAGTCATCCGCATCCGTTCCCTTTCTCCTGTCCACACCACTACTGCCCACCATGGCTTCCTCGCGCTCCAGCGCTCTTCGGGACGGGTGGATGATGGACCACAAGGAGATGACAGCCATTGCCGCCGACCGGCAAGCAGCCGAAGGACGACGACGTCCCAATGGAGAACATGGTAGTCGACGATCCGGCGCCAACCCCCTCCTCCGCGCCATCCTTGCCGGTGCATTGCACCATGACCATCGGCGAGGCCCGTGCCCAATATATGGACAGTGTGAGGCAGATGCGTCAGGAGCAGTTCTGGGAGGCGCAGGCCGACGCCGCCTACAACCACCACCTCCTCCAGGAGCACCTGCAGGCGGAGGAGCAGATCACCGCGGAGCGGGCGGAGCAGGAAGCGCTGCTCGACTCGTACCGCTCCGCCCGCAAGGGCCGCCTTGAGTGCTGGCGGTACCGCATGCGGGTGCATGAGGCTGCGGCCGCCTACAAAGAGGCTAGCAAAGAGGGCGATGAAGCGGGCGAGGCGCTGTTTGGTGAGACCGAGGACGAGGAAGAGGACAATGCCGGCTCCGATGAGTCCGCGCTCTGCTAGCGTCGACGAGGCCCTGCTCCGCCGAGGCCCCGCGGTGCCAACAACGAGGCAGAGGACATCGCCGGCTCAATCCGAGGCCCCACCCTGCCGGCAATGTGGGGGAGGATTTCCACCGCTCCGCTGAGGCGCCGCCCGCTGGCAACGAGACAGAGGACATCGCCGGCTCCGCCGAGGCCCCGCCCTGCTGCCAACGAGGCCGCGCCACACAGAAAATAAGGAAGACTAGAACACAGTAGGTTGCCGCCGCTCGGGTCCAAGTAAGGCCACCGCTGCTACCCTCCTATTGAAGCCAAGCTAAGTGGGTTGACCATTGATGGCCGGTTAGCTTCTTGGCGGCGACGTGGAGTCAGGGAGTTCTGCTGGAGAATAACACTGCTTCTACTTAACTGCTGGTGCAGTTGGCTGACTGACACGTGGGCCCAACAGGCCACATATCAGTTACACAACTGCACCTACAGTTAAGTCACTGAAGCTTCTGTTCGGCTCAGCGGGACACAAGTGGGTAGCTTCGGTTAATTAATTATACCTCCAGCGCACCCCTTTTTAGTTGAAGAATGTATGAAATGTAATGAAATCTGGCATGTTTATATGAAATCCGACCGTGCATGAATGAATTTATTTCGATTAGTTCGAATTCCTATATCACTGGCATTGGATGAACATGCAAAATAATACGTACTAGCATTATTCCCAGGGTGATCACCTCGTTTGCAGCAGTTTCACATGTACTCCCTCCGGTCCTTTCTAGTCTGCATACAAGTTTTGTCTGCAGTCAAAGTATCTCTACTTTGACCAATCTTATACAAAAAGTATGCACTTTCACAATGTGCGAAGTAAAAAGTAACAGAAGGAGTACGAAGAGTTTGAGCAGCTTTTTAGCGTTTCTGTACATTGCAATCAAACACACACGCCTGACAATTCATAGAGAACATTCAAAACAATCGATGATTATGCATCTCAATGACTCACATGTTAGAGGCAATATTTACTTCACAACTAAAGAATAAAGAAAAAATTGATCGACGCTGCTGACAGCAAAGGGCGTCCCATTTGAAAATATCAAACGCATGTCTTGCTAAAATCAATGAGCAAAATTTGACAAGGTTGTCCCATTCCAAAATATCAAATGCCTACGATTCTGGAATGGGCAGGGTTTGCCATCAGTTCGGACATTGACATGGAACCTCGTGTGTCACACCCTAGCTAGATTATGCATTAGAGTGTGCATCATGTTTACATTCATCAGAAATTGAAATGGGGAAAGCAGAACCCCCAGCACCCCCCCTGAAATCAACTAGGGTTTACTAAAAATAAATTCAATGAACCTGAAATGCCCTTCAAATATGTTCACCCTCTTTGCCTTGGGTTAGAACCCTTGGGAAAAATGGTGCATATAATTTTAGGTCAACAAAAGGGGCATTGACTTAATTCATAAATATTTGAATTTGGGCATTTAAATACTATTATATAATTCAAATGCTCAAATAATGTTGGAACTATTTTTGGGCCACTGAAATATTTCAGAAAGTGTCCATAAATATTTTCAGGATTTTATAAAATGATTTAGTATTTAAACTAAATCAAAACAGAATAACAAAAATAGAAAAACAGAATAAAATTAGAAAAGAGAGAGAGAGTAGGCCAGTGGGCCACTTACCTGGCCCAGCGCCAGGCCACCAGCGGCCCAGCCCACCAGGCCGTTGCCAGTCGTCCCCTAGCTCCTGCCAGGAGGACGAAGGGCGTGTGCCCGTGGTGCGCCAGCACGCGCACGGCCACCGACGGCCACCTCCTGCTTCGGCCGCCTCCCCGACGTCGCTTTGGATGCCACGCACCCCCTGGCCCTCTCATTCCCCCTCCCCGTGCTCATCCCCTCCTCTGCTCTCTCTCCCGCGCAACCGCCATGAGCCCGAGAGCGCCGACGAGAACCACCACAGCCACCGCCTCCCCCTCGCTTCCCTGACCAGCTTAGAGGCTCCGCCTCGACCCCGTCTTCCTTCTCACCGAACCACGCCCCGCCGGAAGCCCTGCGTCGTCGAATTCAAGCTCTT
Organism: Triticum monococcum; assembly: GCA_034509565.1. Lineage (NCBI taxonomy): Eukaryota > Viridiplantae > Streptophyta > Magnoliopsida > Poales > Poaceae > Triticum > Triticum monococcum. The sequence continues at coordinate 55,795,555 of CM067846.1, read as the reverse complement.
CTTCAAGCTTCGGCACCGACGATCGCCGCCGTCGATTCGCTTGCTCCAGTGCCTCCCAGAGCTTGCCGAGGCCATCGTTGCACCCGCTGTGAGCTCCTGTGTTGTTTCCCCCTCTCCCCTGGCTCGTTTTCTTCCTCTAACACCGATGCCCGTCGGAACCGAGAGCTCTTCGCCGCCGGCCATGCCGCCACCGTGACCACAGCCGTGCAAGCTCACTCCCGAGCACGGCAACGTGCTCCACACCTCACCAGGAGCACGTGGAACCCATCAGTTTCCCCTCCCGTGCACCACAACGCCGATCCGCTCAACTCCCGAACTCCGGCCGCCGCGCAAGTTGCCGTCGCCGTCGTTTTAGGCCACTAGGGCTGCTGCCGTGTGCACAGATGGATGCGGGCGAGTCCCAGCTCCGTGTAGATGCCCTCCGCTGGCCATTTGGTCGCCGGAGGAGGATTTCCGAGCCCCTCCGCCGTCTCTGGCCTTGCCGGCGACGAGCCGGGGTCAACTCCGGCGTGTTTTGACCCCGGGTCGGCTGGGTTGACTCCCCCCTGACTCACTGACGTGTGGGCCCAGGCGCCTGCCTAATTACCGTTAGTTAATTAGAGTTAATAAAAATTAGCTAATTAGTGAGCCACTGACATGCGGGCCCCGCCCGGCTAACCAAGTTAGTTAGGGTTAACTAACTTAGTTAGTTGATTGTGTCACTGACCAGTGGACCCCACTGGTCAGGTTTGACCTGGAGGCGCCAGTTGACCTGCTGACATCAGGGTGATGTCATGCTGACGCAATAACTCCTTTTCTGGATTTAATTTTATATAGAAAATTCCAGAAAATTGCCTAAACTTAAAAAATTCATAGAAATTCAACCATAACTCCAAATGAGACAAATTATATATGAAAAATTATCAGAAAAATTCAAGGAATCCATCTGTACCATTTTCATGCATGTTTGAACAATGCTTGTCCTCTGTTTTGGACAAAACAAATAAAGGGCATTTAAATAATCATATATGGGGTTGGAATTTGAATCTTGTACTCAAACCAACTCCATTTAAATCATAGCTAGTTGCATAAGCTCAAGACACATCCATATTGCCATGTCATAGCATGCATCATATTGTTGCATATCGTCATGTGTTGATTGTGCTCGGTTGTGTTCTTCGTGGTAGGTTCTGCCTCCGAGGATATTCACGAGTATCCAACTGAAGGGCAGTATCCCGTTACCACTCCATCAGGCAAGCAACCATTGATCATTCCGATACAACCCATGTTCTCGCTCCTGCTCTTGTTTACTGCATTAAGACAACACGATTCAAACTGCTGTGTGCTACGGTAGTTGAACCCTTATCCTCTGCATGACCTGTCATTGCCACAGTAACTAGATGAAACCCACTAGCATGTGTAGGAGTTGATTGAGCCATGTTTTGTGATTCCTACCTTGCTATGCCTGCTATGCTTAGAGTTGTGTCAGGTCTGGTTCATCTGGGTGATGGGCTAGAGTGAAATGCTCGTGTCAGTAATATGTGGGATGTGTTGAACATGTTTTGGTAAAGGTATCGATGAGAGGCCATGTAGGAGTACATGGTGGGTTGTTTCATTGAGGCCGTCCATAAGAACTGAGATCTGTATGTGTGATTTAAGATGCAGCTACTACCGTACATTGGGCCCGAAACAAATGGACCCTCTCGGCTTCTTAGCCACCCTAGTACTCTGTCCAGGAGTTGCAAATAGTTTCTGGTGTTTGTAGGATATGTGTTGGCGGCCGTGCGTAGCGCTGACCCTAGGGGTGGGCTATGTTGCGGTAGATACACCGTGGCACGGTGTACCGAGTCACCCGTTTGGTGTCTCGGAAACCCTGTTCACATCGTTCGGGGCCGTATGTGGAAACCTCGGCTGGACTCCCTGCGGATGGAACCTGGATAGGCGATAACCTGGACTAGGGGCTTAGGTGTTTAGGTAGGCCGTGGCCGACACCCTCGCTGGGCTTCCGCTTGAAGGTTGCCGAGTACATGTCGTGTAGACGGCGGTAAGCGGTGAAAGCGTGTATGACGAAGTACACCCCTGCAGGGTATAAAACTATTCGAATAGCCGTGTCCGCGGTAAAGGACTACTTGGTTGCCTATACAGTTCATAGACAAGTTAATGGATACTACTAAAAGACTCAAGATAAGTGTGAGTACCGAGGATGGCCCCCTCGCAGGATACGAGGGAGGATCCACGGTGGAGTATTGTGATGGTGAGTAGTGGACTCGTGTGCGAAAACTATTTTGCTAAAAGATTCCGTAGGATAGCTTAGCCAAGAGTCAAAGCTGGCTTGCTGCATAAACCCCACCACCTTCTTGAGAATGAGCATGTACAGTAGGTTCTGATGTAAGACTTGCTGAGTACCTTTGTACTCATGTTTGCTTATTTATTGTTTTTAGACGACAACACTGCCCCCTCCGATGGGTTTTACGTAGACCTTGACATCGACGAGTGACTAGCCACCCAGGTGGTGATCCAGGCCATGGAGGGCCCTATGTAGATAGACAGGCTTCGAGAAGCCTTCTTTCTTTCTAGAGTCTGTACTCAGACTAGTTGCTTCCGCTTGTGCTTGTATGACTGTATGACTTGAGTGTCGGGTCGTGTGACCCCTACCTGTATGGATATGTTATGTATGGCTCCCTGGAGCCTTTAAATAAAGTACCTGAGTTGTAGAGTTTTGTTGTGATGCCATGTTGTATGTACTCATATCGGGCATATTGTATGTATGATTGAAATGCTTGGTATGAGTGGGATCCGACAATCTAGTTGTTTGTCCTTCGCAGCCTTTCTTATGGGGAAATGTAGTCTAGTGCTCCTCGAGCCATAGTAGTCCGCTACAGCCCGGTTCACCGGAGTCCTGCTAGCCCAGCACTACTGTTCAGGACACTTGACTGGCCGGCATGTGTTTCACTTCGTCCCTATGTCTGTCCTTTCGGGGAAATGTCACGCGGTGATCTCCGGAGTCTTGTCTAGCCTGCTACAGCCCGGGATCCCCCGGAGTCCTGTTAGCCCAGTGCTACAGCCCGGAATCACTCGTTGATGACCGACATGTTCGTTGTGATTCATGTATGCCTGTCTCCATAGGTCTGTGCCGCTTTGGGTTCACGACTAGCCATGTCGGCCCGGGTTCTCGGTCATATGGATGCTAGCGACATTGTCATATACGCGAGCCAAAAGGCGCAAACGGTCCCGGGCCATGGTAAGGCGACACCCGTGGGATACCGTGCGTGAGGCCGCAAAGTGATATGAGGTGTTACCGGCTAGATCAATGTGGCTTAGAATCGGGGTCCTGACAGCGTTGGCATCAGAGCCGGACTGCCTGTAGGTTCGTTCAGCCAAACTGGTCAATGTCGAGTCTAGAAATGCTTTAGTTATATGTAAGGGAATTGATTGTGGGAGGGAACGTAAGGTTCTTTTACTCCTTTACCCTATGCTTCTGATCTGAGTCATTCTCTTCTCATTCAACGTGGGTTAAGGACTAGGCTCTCTTCTTCTATCAGGTTCACGTGTTACTAATCCGTAGTAGTTCATAGGATTATTGCTACGAGTTCCAGTCCAGTTTCTACTATTTTAGTACGTTGCTATTTGAATCAGAACCTTGATATGATGCTGTTGAGCGGTATTGTGAACTGTTGTGGATGTCTCGAATCTTTTTCTGAGCATTTACAGCTGTTATGCTGCCCAATTTTCCCTAGGAATTCTGATGTCTTTGTCTTGTGGTTGTGCTTTCAGATGGCCAACCAGTCTCAAAATCAAGTGGTTCGCCTGACCAGGTGCCTCGACGTGCCCGGTCATACTGCTATGTTGGTCTGGGTCATGATCGAGACAGGATACCGTTGGTATCCCGAATACACTGTTGAAGAGCAGTTCCGCGACTTTAATCAAAGCCAGTATTTATGCACCGTCAGGATATTTCCTTCCTATCCTGGATCTACCGAGCCCCTTCACTGTTCCTATGGACTCGGAGTTACCATTGAGATGGCTGTGCAGGATGCTGCCTATTCCATGATGACCATCTTGCGAGTCCGGACTGGCCTGCTTTGGAACACTGACTTCCGTTACATGCCAGCTTCACTTCCGGGAGCGCAGGGGTATCTTCAGGCTATCTATGCTGACTCCACTCAGGAGGACTCATTAACTCGTACCACCGCTGAGATGCTCGAAGATAAGGACCGAGAGAATCGGGCCTTGAGGCTGGAGCTCTTTAATACACGTGCTGATCATTGGGCCACATTGACTCGGTTTGCACCCGCGGTGCAAGCTGGATGTATGGATACCAGGGATCTGTATCCTGTGAGAGCAGCCCTGCCAGACATGGTGGATTGGCGTGATGTGGGAGGCATCACCCCACCCCTTGGTCCCCGCAGGCCACCGTTTGTTGGTCCAAGACCTCATCCTAGCCCCTATGGTCCACAGGCTCCTCAGGACCGTCTGTTTCCGGATGATCACGTTGAACTTCCAGGCTATGGAGGTGACTTCTATGAGGACTACTACGGAGCTATCTGAGTTAGTAGTAGTACCACTAGTATTGTAGTAGTTGTATCTCCACTGTCCTGTGTGACTTGTGGAATACGACTTGGTGTGTAATCGATTCCGGAGGTGTAGACAAATAATGTATAGGGACTCGGAATGCCTCCGATGAGATGTAACGTCTACCTTCATAGTTGTACTGTAGCATGGGCTTGTACTAAACTATGTATGACGAGTATGACCGTTGGTGTATATATGGCAGTTTTATATTACCATGGCATACGAATGAGCATCTCTGCATTTCGCGTTATCCTTTACATTCTGCACTTCCCTGTTAAGTTTGAGCCATCCTTGTCTAAACCGTTGTCTTGTTTCCTCCTAGGATGGTCAACACCCGCGGAAACCCTGCTGCCCCGGAGCAGGGGGAAGCCAATGCAGCTAGAGGTGAAAATTTGCCTCACCCGCCTTCCCTGGCCGAAGTGATGCTGGAGGCGGAAAGGAACAAGCGTGAGACCAACCGCCTGCTGGAGCGGATTGAGCAGAACACTGCACACCACCCACGAAATGACTTGGTGTCAATCAACGACTTTATCAAGCTGTACCCACCAAAGTTTAACCATTCCGTCGAGCCCCTCGACGCGGATGATTGGCTTCGCAGCATCACCCACAAGCTACGTTCTGCCAACGTAGCTGAAGCCGACAAAGTTACCTATGCTGCTTATCATCTCGAGGGCCCCGCTAGCCATTGGTGGGAAAACTACGAAGCTATGCGCCCGGTCGGCCAAATCACTACTTGGGCTGAGTTCAGCGAGGCTTTCCGTGAGCATCACATTCCGGAAGGTCTTATGGATCGCAAGAGGGAGGAGTTCTGCAACTTCACCCAAGGAAGGCTGACTGTGGATGCATATAGCCGAGAATTTGGGAACCTGGCACGCTATGCTCCTGAAGAGGTTTCTACTGACGCCAAGAAGCAGGCAAGGTTCCGCAAGGGACTTAGCCCTGAGCTTCACCGCGATCTCCGTCTGCACGAGTGCACATCCTTCCAGAAGCTGGTCAATAAAGCTATCAGTGCTGAGACAGGCCAGACTGATTATGACGCTTCACGCAAGCACTCCCGTGATTTTGGGTCTTCATCCGGCTCTGGAGCTCAGAAGCGCCGGGTGTGGATTCCAAGCACCGCACTGCCACCCAGATTCACCCCGAGGCCATCCTTTGAGGCGCCTCGTCCCAACCAGCAATTTGCACCGCCCAAGCCCTATGGTGGCCCCGCTGCTAATGTTGCTCCACGCCCCACTGTGGTAACATGCTTCAAGTGTGGAGAACCGGGTCACTATAGTCGAGAGTGTCCCCAGAACAACCCCAATCAAGCTGGAAAGTCCGTTGGCCGTGGTAAGCCCGCGGGAAAGACTTTCTACGCCAAGCCGGCCACTACTGCACGTGGCCATGTCAACTATGTCTCAGCCGAAGAGGCTCATGAGGATCCCAACGTCGTCCTTGGTACGCTCCTTGTTAACTGCCATCCGGCATCTGTTCTTTTCGATACTGGAGCATCTCATTCATTCATATCCAAGGATTATGCTCGGTTGCATAACACGACATTCTGTGACATGCCCACTTCCATGGTAATTCAAACTCCGGGTTCCAAATGGCAAACTTCTAGGGTAAGCCATGGGAACGAAATTCTTGTCGATAGGCTTGTTTTCCTTGCATCTTTAATAGCTCTCAAGTCCTCCGACATAAACATCATCTTGGGTATGGACTGGATGTCAGCTCATTATGCCAAGATCGATTGTGCCACTAGAACCGTTCAACTTACTCATCCCTCGGGCAAGACAGTTAATGTCTTAACTCGAGTGGCCAAGCGCCAACTTTACTCTCTCAATGCCAACCCTCTTCCAGACCTTGAGGACGTTCCGGTAGTCCGAGACTTCCCGGATGTGTTTCCGGAAGAACTGCCAGGTGTTCCACCTGACCGGGATGTCGAGTTTGTGATAGACCTTGTTCCAGGAACCGTTCCAATTGCTAGAAGACCCTACAAGATGGCACCCTTAGAACTAGCCGAGCTTAAGAACCAACTCGATGAGTCCTTGAACAAAGGGTTCATCCGTCCTAGCTCCTCTCCTTGGGCTTGCCCCGTCCTCTTTGTCAAGAAGAAGGATGGAACGGATCGAATGGTTGTGGATTACCGACCTGTCAATCTGGTCACCATCAAGAACAAATACCCGCTTCCCAGGATCAACGACCCGTATGATCAGCTCGTTGGATCCTCAGTCTTCTCCAAGATGGATTTGAGGCTGGGCTACCATCAAATCAAAATCAGAAACGGGGACATTCCCAAAATGGCCTTTGTTACTCGTTATGGCCAATACGAGTACACCGTCATGTCCTTCGGTTTAACCAATGCCCCGGCCACTTTCTCCCGGTTAATGAACTCGGTTTTCATGGAGTACTTGGACAAATTCGTCGTAGTATACCTCGATGACATACTCATCTACTCCAAGAATGAAGAGGAACATGCCGAACATCTAAGGCTGGTATTGATGAAACTTCGAGAGCATCGCCTTTATGCCAAATTCTCCAAGTGTGAATTTTGGTTGTCAGAAGTGACCTATCTAGGCCATGTAATCTCTGGTAAGGGTATTGCTGTCAATCCCGAGCGAGTTCAAGCCGTCCTTGATTGGACTCCACCTGAAACGGTCAAGCAAGTTCGGAGTTTCCTTGGCCTAGCGAGCTATTGCCGCCGCTTCGTCGAGAATTTCTCCAAGGTTGCTAAACCTCTAACTGAACTCCTCAAGAAAGATAAAAAGTTCGAGTGGACTCCGCAGTGCGAGTTCAGTTTTCAGGAACTGAAAAGACGCCTGACATCTGCTCCCGTACTGGTACCACCAGATTTCTCCAAGGACTTTATTATCTATTGTGACGCCTCGCGACAAGGACTAGGTTGCATACTCATGCAAGATCGTCAGGTAATTGCCTATGCTTCACGGCAATTGCACCCACATGAGGAAAATTATCCCACACATGATCTAGAGCTTGCAGCTGTAGTCCATGCACTCAAAACCTGGCGACATTACCTCCTCGGTAATCGTTGCGAGATCTTCACCGATCACCAAAGCTTGAAATATATCTTCACCCAACCAGATTTGAATCTCAGGCAAACACGTTGGGTCGAGTTGATCTCGGATTACGACTTAGGAATAACTTACACCCCTGGCAAGGCCAATGTCATGGCCGATGCATTAAGTCGTAAGTCCTACTGTAATAACCTGATGTTACAACAAAGTCAACCACTTCTCCATGAGGAATTTCGCAAGCTTAATCTTCACATTGTTCCTCAAGGATTCCTATCCACCCTGGTAGCGGAACCTACCCTTACGGATCAGGTCATCAAGGCACAGAAGATAGATCCGGGAATTTCCCATATCAAGAGAAACGTTAAAAAAGGAGTCGTGGATTGTTTCTCCATTGATGATCAAGGTGTTGTATACTTTGGGAATCGCCTAGTGGTTCCGAAGGCGCGAAACCTGAGGCGACTGATCCTTAAGGAAGCTCATGAATCCCCTCTCACCATTCATCCCGGTAGTACCAAAATGTATCAAGACCTACGCCAGAGGTTTTGGTGGACTAGGATGAAGAGAGAAATCGCTCAATACATTGCTAATTGCGACGTTTGTCGTCGTGTTAAAGCAGAGCATCAACGGCCTGCTGGCACCCTTCAACCTTTGGCTATTCCTGAATGGAAATGGGACAAAATCAGTATGGATTTCATCACTGGGTTTCCCAGGACCAAGAGGGGGAATAATGCCATCTTCGTCGTGATCGACCGTCTTTCCAAAGTAGCCCATTTTCTACCTGTTCGTGAGAGTATCACCGCTAGCCAGCTAGCTGACCTATACATCTCCCGAATAGTGTCTCTTCATGGTGTCCCATTGGAAATTAACTCAGACCGTGGAAGTCTCTTCACCTCTCGATTTTGGGAAAGTTTCCAAAATGCTATGGGAACTCATCTCTCCTTTAGCACCGCCTTCCATCCTCAATCAAGTGGTCAAGTAGAGCGAGTAAATCAAATTCTGGAAGATATGCTCCGAGCTTCTGTTATCTCGTTCGGAATGAGTTGGGAAAAATGCCTTCCATTCGCGGAGTTTGCTTATAACAATAGCTATCAAGCTAGTTTGGGCAAGGCTCCCTTCGAAGTTCTCTATGGACGAAAATGTCGAACGCCTCTTAACTGGTTAGAAACCGGGGAAAGACAACTCTTGGCCCGGATATGATTCAGGAAGCAGAAGAGCAGGTTCGCGTTATTCGTGAGAAATTGAAAACAGCCCAATCTCGCCAAAAGAGTCAATATGATCGTAAGCATAAGCCTATGACATTTGAAATTGACGAGAAAGCTTACCTTCGGGTTACCCCGTTAAAGGGAACCCATCGCTTCGGTATCAAAGGCAAATTGGCTCCTCGTTACATTGGACCCTTTCGCATTCTTGCCAAACGAGGAGAAGTTGCCTACCAATTGGAACTACCTCCGCATCTTTCCAGAGTTCACGATGTCTTCCACGTTTCGCAACTCAGGCGTTGCTTCGCGGATCCTATCCGTGGAGTGGACCACGAAACGCTTGATTTACAAGATAACCTTTCTTATCGGGAATACCCCGTTCGTATCCTTGATCAAGCCGAGCGTACCACTCGACGTCATAATACCAAGTTTCTCAAGGTTCAATGGTCACACCATTCCGAGGAAGAAGCCACTTGGGAAAGGGAGGATCGTCTTCGACTCGAGTACCCCGCCTTCTTCCCAGATGATCCTAAATCTCGGGACGAGATTCTATTGAGTGGGGGTGAGTTGTCACACCCTAGCTAGATTATGCATTAGAGTGTGCATCATGTTTACATTCATCAGAAATTGAAATGGGGAAAGCAGAACCCCCAGCACCCCCCCTGAAATCAACTAGGGTTTACTAAAAATAAATTCAATGAACCTGAAATGCCCTTCAAATATGTTCACCCTCTTTGCCTTGGGTTAGAACCCTTGGGAAAAATGGTGCATATAATTTTAGGTCAACAAAAGGGGCATTGACTTAATTCATAAATATTTGAATTTGGGCATTTAAATACTATTATATAATTCAAATGCTCAAATAATGTTGGAACTATTTTTGGGCCACTGAAATATTTCAGAAAGTGTCCATAAATATTTTCAGGATTTTATAAAATGATTTAGTATTTAAACTAAATCAAAACAGAATAACAAAAATAGAAAAACAGAATAAAATTAGAAAAGAGAGAGAGAGTAGGCCAGTGGGCCACTTACCTGGCCTAGCGCCAGGCCACCAGCGGCCCAGCCCACCAGGCCGTTGCCAGTCGTCCCCTAGCTCCTGCCAGGAGGACGAAGGGCGTGCGCCCGCGGTGCGCCAGCACGCGCACGGCCACCGACGGCCACCTCCTGCTTCGGCCGCCTCCCCGACGTCGCTTTGGACGCCACGCACCCCCCTGGCCCTCTCATTCCCCCTCCCCGTGCTCATCCCCTCCTCTGCTCTCTCTCCCGCGCAACCGCCATGAGCCCGAGAGCGCCGACGAGAACCACCACGGCCACCGCCTCCCCCTCGCTTCCCTGACCAGCTTAGAGGCTCCGCCTCGACCCCGTCTTCCTTCTCACCGAACCACGCCCCGCCGGAAGCCCTGCGTCGTCGAATTCAAGATCTTATTCAAGCTTCGGCACCGACGATCGCCGCCGTCGATTCGCTTGCTCCAGTGCCTCCCCGAGCTTGCCGAGGCCACCGCTGCACCCGCTGTGAGCTCCTGTGTCGTTTCCCCCTCTCCCCTGGCTCGTTTTCTTCCTCTAACACCGATGCCCGTCGGAACCGAGAGCTCTTCGCCGCCGGCCATGCCGCCACCGTGACCACAGCCGTGCAAGCTCACTCCCGAGCACGGCAACGTGCTCCACACCTCACCAGGAACACGTGGAACCCATCAGTTTCCCCTCCCGTGCACCACAACGCCGATCCGCTCAACTCCCGAACTCCGGCCGCCGCGCAAGTTGCCGCCGCCGTCGTTTTAGGCCACTAGGGCTGCTGCCGTGTGCACAGATGGATGCGGGCGAGTCCCAGCTCTGCGTAGATGCCCTCCGCTGGCCATTTGGTCGCCGGAGGAGGATTTCCGAGCCCCTCCGCCGTCTCTGGCCTTGCCGGCGACGAGCCGGGGTCAACTCCGGCGTGTTTTGACCCCGGGTCGGCTGGGTTGACTCCCCCCTGACTCACTGACGTGTGGGCCCAGGCGCCTGCCTAATTACCGTTAGTTAATTAGAGTTAATAAAAATTAGCTAATTAGTGAGCCACTGACATGCGGGCCCCGCCCGGCTAACCAAGTTAGTTAGGGTTAACTAACTTAGTTAGTTGATTGTGTCACTGACCAGTGGACCCCACTGGTCAGGTTTGACCTGGAGGCGCCAGTTGACCTGCTGACATCAGGGTGATGTCATGCTGACGCAATAACTCCTTTTCTGGATTTAATTTTATATAGAAAATTCCAGAAAATTGCCTAAACTTAAAAAATTCATAGAAATTCAACCATAACTCCAAATGAGACAAATTATATATGAAAAATTATCAGAAAAATTCAAGGAATCCATCTGTACCATTTTCATGCATGTTTGAACAATGCTTGTCCTCTGTTTTGGACAAAACAAATAAAGGGCATTTAAATAATCATATATGGGGTTGGAATTTGAATCTTGTACTCAAACCAACTCCATTTAAATCATAGCTAGTTGCATAAGCTCAAGACACATCCATATTGCCATGTCATAGCATGCATCATATTGTTGCATATCGTCATGTGTTGATTGTGCTCGGTTGTGTTCTTCGTGGTAGGTTCTGCCTCCGAGGATATTCACGAGTATCCAACTGAAGGGCAGTATCCCGTTACCACTCCATCAGGCAAGCAACCATTGATCATTCCGATACAACCCATGTTCTCGCTCCTGCTCTTGTTTACTGCATTAAGACAACACGATTCAAACTGCTGTGTGCTACGGTAGTTGAACCCTTATCCTCTGCATGACCTGTCATTGCCACAGTAACTAGATGAAACCCACTAGCATGTGTAGGAGTTGATTGAGCCATGTTTTGTGATTCCTACCTTGCTATGCCTGCTATGCTTAGAGTTGTGTCAGGTCTGGTTCATCTGGGTGATGGGCTAGAGTGAAATGCTCGTGTCAGTAATATGTGGGATGTGTTGAACATGTTTTGGTAAAGGTATCGATGAGAGGCCATGTAGGAGTACATGGTGGGTTGTTTCATTGAGGCCGTCCATAAGAACTGAGATCTGTATGTGTGATTTAAGATGCAGCTACTACCGTACATTGGGCCCGAAACAAATGGACCCTCTCAGCTTCTTAGCCACCCTAGTACTCTGTCCAGGAGTTGCAAATAGTTTCTGGTGTTTGTAGGATATGTGTTGGCGGCCGTGCGTAGCGCTGACCCTAGGGGTGGGCTATGTTGCGGTAGATACACCGTGGCACGGTGTACCGAGCCACCCGTTTGGTGTCTCGGAAACCCTTTTCACATCGTTCGGGGCCGTATGTGGAAACCTCGGCTGGACTCCCTGCGGATGGAACCTGGATAGGCGATAACCTGGACTAGGGGCTTAGGTGTTTAGGTAGGCCGTGGCCGACACCCTCGTTGGGCTTCCGCTTGAAGGTTGCCGAGTACATGTTGTGTAGACGGCGGTAAGCGGTGAAAGCGTGTATGACGAAGTACACCCCTGCAGGGTATAAAACTATTCGAATAGCCGTGTCCGCGGTAAAGGACTACTTGGTTGCCTATACAGTTCATAGACAAGTTAATGGATACTACTAAAAGACTCAAGATAAGTGTGAGTACCGAGGATGGCCCCCTCGCAGGATACGAGGGAGGATCCACGGTGGAGTATTGTGATGGTGAGTAGTGGACTCGTGTGCGAAAACTATTTTGCTAAAAGATTCCGTAGGATAGCTTAGCCAAGAGTCAAAGCTGGCTTGCTGCATAAACCCCACCACCTTCTTGAGAATGAGCATGTATAGTAGGTTCTGATGTAAGACTTGCTTGTATGACTGTATGACTTGAGTGTCGGGTCGTGTGACCCCTACCTGTATGGATATGTTATGTATGGCTCCCTGGAGCCTTTAAATAAAGTACCTGAGTTGTAGAGTTTTGTTGTGATGCCATGTTGTATGTACTCATATCGGGCATATTGTATGTATGATTGAAATGCTTGGTATGAGTGGGATCCGACAATCTAGTTGTTTGTCCTTCGCAGCCTTTCTTATGGGGAAATGTAGTCTAGTGCTCCTCGAGCCATAGTAGTCCGCTACAGCCCGGTTCACCGAAGTCCTGCTAGCCCAGCACTACTGTTCAGGACACTTGACTGTCCGGCATGTGTTTCACTTCGTCCCTATGTCTGTCCTTTCGGGGAAATGTCACGCAGTGATCTCCGGAGTCCTGTCTAGCCTGCTACAGCCCGGGATCCCCCGGAGTCCTGTTAGCCAGTGCTACAGCCCGGAATCACTCGTTGATGACCGACATGTTCATTGTGATTCATGTATGCCTGTCTCCATAGGTCTGTGCCGCTTTGGGTTCACGACTAGCCATGTCGGCCCGGGTTCTCGGTCATATGGATGCTAGCGACATTGTCATATACGCGAGCCAAAAGGCGCAAACGGTCCCGGGCCATGGTAAGGCGACACCCGTGGGATACCGGAGCGTGAGGCCGCAAAGTGATATGAGGTGTTACCGGCTAGATCAATGTGGCTTAGAATCGGGGTCCTGACATCGTGCTAAATAAACCAGATGTTCTTTTTTGTGCAGTTCCAGCAAAATCAACCAAATTCGCACGTAGCTTGTATGATTTCGCCCTTATATGTTGCAACGCCTTGAACTTATCAACACCTCCTTTCTTGTGGTGGAAATGAATGATTCGATGTATTCATGAACATTTTGTGCAGTTCCCATTGAAATCAAGCTGAGCACCCCTGTTTGCACAAATACAAAAAAGTGATTAGTATAGAGCAAACTGTACTAGGAATTGACAGTTTCAACAGGCACATAGATGGTCCATGTAGAGCACACTTTTAGAAAAATGGAACTCACCAGAAAGAATCCTAGAACAACATTGTACTCGCGCATCACAGCAAAAAAATGGAGATTTTGTCAGTCCTTCTGAGCTGAAGTTAGTTTGGTCTTGTGGGGAGTAATGTAACCATCCTTCAACTGCTCCTTCTGATGATAAGATAGACAGGGCTTCTTCATCCTGGCGTAATCGGAACTAGTCAGTTCACGTACTCCATATTCTTCTTCAGAGGAAGATGATCCTGTTGTGCAAAGACAAGAGGACTACTAAATGCTAGCATCACTGTTTGCTTGAAAAAAAGGAAAGGAAATATTTAAAACATCACAGATGAAGCACTTCTCAAGGACAATACCACTTTTTCATGACAGTATCTAAACAGTAGCACAACACCAATAGAGATGACAAAGCTCAATCATATGGATGAAATCAGTGGGCGAGTACCAACCTTTGTCAGGAGGCTTATTGTGTAGAGCATACAGATGAAGCAATTCTCCGGAACCATTTGTTGCTATCTACGGTGGTGGCCATGCTTACTATATACTCCTCAATTAGTTTAATGTTTCCAACATCTTCTTGTGTAGTTCCACTAAAATATATGGTATCTTCAAAGAAGATCCCTGTTTGCACAAGTAGAGATAATTACATATTACATTAAGAGTGGCAAAACAATTGCTCGTTCTAGCCATAGCAATAAAGTAAGATGCAGAACTATATCATTACTTGTGTCATCACAGTTCCAGTGCTTCATTACAGCACCGGGAGTTGATTTTTGTTTTTCTTCCCCTTGTTCTTCCCCTTCATCACTTGGTTCAATAACAAACAAGCTTCGCCTTCAATGTAAGATTTGGCATGTCAATTAGGGAGCACAAGTATAGTACTAAACTTAATTTTCTGATGAAAGTGGAAAAATACATGCCAACAGTTGTGAAATATCCTTATCTTACCGCAATGGGATATTACGGTGCACATACAGATTGGAAGTCTTGTCTCCATTTGTGCAGTTCACTAAAATCAAGCAACATTATCGTACAAGTAGCACAACATATGAATGCACACTGCAGAATCATGTGAAAGAAGGCTAGTACTGACCTCTCATGATGCGGAATTCAAACAACTCACAAGAAGAAGATCTGAACCAAATTCGCCTTAACAGATAGGAAGTAAGATCTCCTCTTGTGCAGTTCCACTAAGATCAAGCAATCAAGCAACGTTGTCGGTGTGACATTTTGGTTGAACTGCACAAAGCACTCTTAAAACAAAAGTGTTTTGTGCAGTGCAACAAAAGGTCACAATGGCAACAAGGTGAAGCAGATAACCCTGTTTACACAGAGGTGCAAAGGAAACAATTAGTGGTCAATAACGGTGGATGACACAGAAGCCAACAAAAAGAAGCATCTACCTTATATAAATAGGAAAGAAAGCAAGACAATAGCATTTCTCAAACGGTGGCATTGATTAATATTAACATAGAGATTATATTAACTATAAAATTCGTTAAACATGTAATTTGCTTTTAACTGCGGCATTGCATCAATTTTCCAGCAGCATTATTAGAGGGTGTTTGTTTACAGGGACATTTTGGTGTAGGGACTAAAAAAACTCCGTGTCAGTCCCATCTAAACCAAAGCGGAGGGACTTTTAGGGACTAAAAGTGGGCATTTGGGACTAAAGAAAGAAGACCCCGAGGGAGTCTTTTTGGGACTTTTCCCAACAGTTGCCCCTGCCACGCATCGCACCTTGTCTTTATTAGTTCATTACTAGGGGTAACATGGTCTTTTAGCATGTCATTTAATAACCTCTAGTCCATGTTTAGTCCCTGGAACCCAGCAGGTAGGGACTAGGGAGTTTTTAACCAAACAGGGCCTTAGATTAACCACAGCTAATGAGTTGCACGGGACAGTGGACGCACCAGCACCATGTGCATCTACCGATGTACTATGGTCATGCACAGTCTGTTGCAACAAAGAACAAACAACCAAGGAGCATATTTGTGTTGGTCCTAGTTTTGTTATCTTTAGACGCCTTTCCCCATGTGAGCGCAGCAAATCTAGTCCTGCTCGAACTCTACAGCCTTGTCCCTTCCTTTCCTTTTTGAAAAAGTACTTTCGCCCCTTCCTTTCCTCTTTGAACCACGTCCTAGATTTATGCGATACAACTTTCCCCACTACTTTCCCCCATTCCTTTCCTCTTTGAACCACGCCCTAGATTAATGCTATACAACTTTCCCCTTCATTTCCTCTTCGAACCACGTCCTAGATTCATGCTATATACAACTTTTCCCACTACTTTCCCCCACTCCTTTCCTCTTTGAACCACGTCCTAGATTCATGGTATACATGCAGCTAGAGCAATGCATGTGGAGTAAGTAAATTATACCTTATGGTTCTTGGGGCGTGGTTCGGTGGGCGACGGGACGACAGCGAAGAAGAAGGGGTCGGAGGCCCTCCCGCGCCGCCGCTGGGTGGAAAGTGAACAACTACAAATGTGGACGTCTCCAGAGCAACTTTAGATCTGGAGAGGGCGAGAGAGTGTGAAGAGAGCAACTACAAGCGCTGAGGCTCCAGCGGGAGAGGGTGAGAGAGTGTGAAGAGAGCAACTACAAGCGCTGAGGCTCCAGCGTGTATATATATACTAGAGAGAGAGAGAGTGTGAAGCGTGCAAACCCTAGAAAACATTTTGACCAGTCAAAGAATCCTCCTGGCACAAATTATGCTCAAGTGTAGTTATCGAACCCGAGACCTCAAGTTTGATGAGCGAACAGGCTAACCAGCTACACAACCCTCCCGTTATGTTCAACGAGAGGGAAATAACCTTTTATACATTCCTGCATTCGTGTGAAAAGCATGCCGTGTTTTGTGTGTATGTGTGTGTGGGAGTCATTGGGATTTCAATCATAATCGTGTCATGTGGCTTTGGTGGTAAGACTATCCACAGTGGTGCAGAAATAATGCAGCCTTAGTCACCTTACCTCTCTCCACGTAGTACGTTGGGTCCCACCAGTCAGAGGGTGAAACAAACAAATTAATAAGAAAAATTAAAAGCACCAGCGGTGTATCTTACCTCACACATCTCGCTACTGCTCGGGAACACTGTCCAATTGATACCTTTGTTCGCTCACGTACTATTTTAAGTGAATCCTTATTATAACATGCACACAAATTTTGGGCACTTGTATTCGACTTAAGTCAGTGTGCCACCGTATCTCGTACACTTACTACTCCCTTCGTCTAGGTGTAATAAGTCACGTTAGAAGGTGCAACGGGACCAAGGTGCGTGCGTGTGTGTGTGTGTGCGTGTGTTTAACACCATGTGTGTGTTAGAGAGAGCGACAGATTGACCTACTCCTACAGAGAAATGTTGTGTAGTGTACGATTTTAGCCGTGAGAGTCGGTGCATCCTCTCGTTTCCGGGCGTGTCCGCTAGGGACATGCGGACAGCTGCCACGCCCGCTCCTGACCAGCCTGGCCCACCCAAAGCCCCTCCATCGCCCGTGCGCGCTTCCCGCCCAAAACGGTCAGCGCCGCTCGAAAGAACCAATGCCGCATTCATGCCTAGGAAGAGCGGACGCAACCTCTCACTGGCGCAAGATGATGGTTGCTTCATCTGTCCAACTTACTGCTAGGTCTATGTGATTTGACGGCTCATTGGTCTTTATTACTGAGGTGGTAGGACTATTGGATGTCCCATGCTTTTGACGAAAGGAGGTATACTACTACTAGATTACAATTTTCTCCATTCTTACAGCGGAGGTGTGCAAGAGCAGTGAAAACACGCAGGCTCAGTGATTACATGGCCCACCTCACGCTATCACCGTGCGACACCTAACTCTTTACATAGTACTCCCTCCATTCCTAAATATTACTAGATGAGTCCCCGCGCATTGGCGCGGAACAACGGTATATCTCTCTGCGCAAAATTATCGATTTCATAGAACAAAAAAAAACTCTATAACCGCATGACAAATGTGGTAGCCAAACTAAATAAACTCCCATCATCATTTAGATCATCCCACGTAAGGAAAAAAGATCAGCCAACTCCTACTACGTAATGGGATTATATTTTTCTTTTTGACATGTTAATGGGACTTAAAAGCTCACTTACATGCATGCTACCGGTGCATGCTTGCATGCAGACATGTTGATGTGATTTAAAACCCACTCACATGCATGTGGCATGGTATTTCTGCATGCTTGCATGTGGCTTAGTGCGGAGCCTCTCAACGTCAAGATCAGACGGCTATTATGGACTGATTTACTTCATCTAACGGCTACATCAATTTTGATGATGTGGCTCAAGGAGAGGATAGAGAATTCCTAGTAGTGGGGGCTAGCTATTACTAGTAGATATAAGTCTTTGTAGAGATTCCACTACATACGGAACAAAATGAATGAATCTACACTTAAAATGCATCTATATACATCTGCATGTGGTTCATGGTGAAATCTCTACAAAGACTTATATTTAGGAACGGAGGAAGTACTAGTATAGTACGTACTATAATTTATCAGCGAGATAAATTTGTACAATGCTATGAAGCTTCCAGCTTCTGTTACATGTATCTTGCGTCCAAGGTTGCCCGTTGCAACATTTCATCAAATACAAAGGAGACTAACATGCATGCTATTGCATCTCAATGATTGACAGATCATAGCAAATATGTACTCCCTCCGTTCCAAAATAAGTTTCTCAACTTTGTGCAAACTTTAGTACAAAGTTGTACTACTACTAAAGTTGACACTTATTTTGGAACAGAGGCAGCTAAAGAAAAAAATGATCCATGCAGTCCCTAGCCCTTGAACCGTGAACCCTGACCAGGCTTCAATTTGCTGGCAACGTTCGAGCTTCCTAATAAATGAAGTTTGCAACCTTTTGACCATCGGATCATTTTGTGCAGTTTCACCAAAATCGAGATGAGCATCCCTGTGGCAAAGAAATTGAACAAGCGTGATTAGAATAAGATTACTGGGACTAGTTGATGAGACATAAACTCATCACAAATATAGTACGTAGAAGCCAGTAGAGGTATGTGCGGGGCAAAGAAGTAGAGAAATATCCACAGGGAGTGATGTGGGCTGCTGGAGAAGTGGTGCAAGCCGGCTGTAAAGGGAGTTGTACCTGAGGGACGTAGCTCAACCTTGAGGAGGGTGGCGGGAGGCGGCAACTGCCCACATCGCGGCAGTGAGAAAGGGACGAAGGCAACCTCACCGGCTTTGTGAGAGAGAACGGCGAGGACCCCTGATCGGGACGTGCCAACAGTGGGTTTTCGCCGTCGGCGACGGCCACCGCATCTACACTAAGCATCCACCCCTTCCCCAAGCGGACGTGATCCGCCGGGATGTTAGAGATGTGGCCACAATCATTTTGTGCGAGAGAGTGTGAAGAGAGCAACCCCAGCAAGCAACCGTGTAGGCTGGCCCGTCCTGACTATGTATATAGTGGAGCGGTTTCCTTTTCTCTCCATATGAACATATCATATTGCGTACGTGCCACTGAAAAAAAAAACTTTATTTATAAATGACGCGGCACCTACTACTCGTTCTCCTATAACCTTGCACTTGGCATCTCCAAAATATTAACCTTGCGATTGGCTCTTCGCCTCTTCGGGAAGTCGAGCAATAATGGTAGTGCAGTATATATCATTCTGGCTATATGGGACCGAATGAATTGCTGCACGTCCACCACATGGGCGAGGGTCGAGGGGCGAGGGAGAGTGCTACATATGGAGCAAAATGAGTGAATCTACACTCTAAAATACGTCTATATACATCAGTGTTTGGAGTATGTACTAGTAGTTCATATTGAAATCTACTAAAGGACATATATATTCCAAACAATATGATATAATCTCTATAACCAAGGTAGTAGGGACGAGGAGTAAACGGAGGGAGTAGTAAATTTTTCTCCTCGTCCTGTGAGCCACCGCGCGCATGGGCGAGGGAGCGGGCGTAAGGCGTAGTAAGCAAGCTTCACCTCATCCTGCGAGACACCGCGCTCGTGGGCGGGGGAGACGGCGTACTAAGCAAGCTTCTCCTCGTTCTGCGAGTTGATGGGACACATCAAAAGTACTCCAGTGTATAGAGCCTTGCCTCTAAGGTAGGCCCCACATGGTTTGCCTCTTTTTTTAACATAACACGTCAATTCGCAATTTGTTTGTTCACCCGTGGTAGACGATCCTCCCTCCACCAAGTGGACAACCAGTACACGTGCCAAATTACCACGTGGGCTGCCTTTTTCGTACAGAAATGAGCTCCACCGTGTACCCGTGCGGGTGTGGTTGGGAAAGAGACGGGAGTACATGCACCGTGCATGCACCTCTTCTCTTCGTGCACGTCCCCCACCTACGTGGGTGTGTGTGAGAGATACAAACCGCGTTCATGAGTGTTTTTTTGTTTTGGGGTGGGGGTGGGGTGGGGGGTTGATTTCGTGAATTATTTGTGGGAATATGTGTCGATGACATCTCAAACAAAATTTTGCATGCAATGTGTGTGAAATGGAGGCCTATCCATATCATACATAGAGGGTCGGGCAATCCACAAGAAGAGAGGGAAGGGTCATAGCTATCGATAGAGTCGAAGAGAGGATCAAGTGGGTGGGTGCGAGATCGATGAAGAGAGACATCGAAATTGTGTGTGTGTACAAGTCAAAGATATAGGGCGACTGGCCTACCGGAACGTTAGAGGGCACACGTCAAGTTTGTGTGTGCCAGGAAGACATGACTAGAGCGCTCGATGTATCGGTGTGTGTGTGGGGGGGGGGGGGGGAGGGGGTGGTGGGAGGGGTAGGCAGAGGCCTAACTATAGAGGTAGAACGACTCGTATATGTGTTGAGAAGGAGAGACCCAACTATGTCTTGAGGGAGATCGGTTGACATCCATACATAACTGAAGGACGGGAAATATGATGGGAGAGAGAGAGAGAGGAGAGAGAGAGGGAGGGAGAGGGAGGGAGAGGGGTAGAGTGCTGGATGGGTGATGGAGTTGCTTCTCGAAGATGGTGGGAGAGGCCTAATAGACAAACTGAGGGTGGAACTGCAATGTTATCAATAAGAGTGGGGATGTGTTTTCTGTGTGTGCCTGTGTGTGATAGATCTGCCGGGACGCATCCATGGATGATGAAGGGGAACCATGTGTTTGGTAAGCAAACCTAACTAGATCGGTAGATCAATTGTTGTTTGTCGGAGGAAGGGAGAGACACAACTAATGAGGTAGATCGATTGAAGTGTGGGTAAAAACAAGTTATAAGGACCTAGCTATATGCATAGCGAGAGATCGGTCGGTGTACGTCCATTTGTTAGAGGCAAATAAGGCCCAGCGAGACGGATAGACAGAGAGAATGGAGCTAGGAGGTGGTGCGAGAGGCCCAACGACTAGCTAGATAGGGGGAGGAGTGTGCGGTTGTGAGGGCGATGAAAAGAGGGGCGAGAGTTTACACGTGTGTCTGACGGTATGAGAGACACGAGGCAAGGACACATAAAGGACGAGATTGAAGGTGTGTTTGTATGTTGTAGGCAGGCATCGCTAGAGAGGTTTATCGATCGGTGTGTGTCGGAAAGGAGTTGTGGAGACTCTGGGAGAATGACCTAAAGAAAAAAAATGAATGTGCCCGGTGGATAGAATGCCGAGGGAAGGGGAGGGCGAGGAGGGCGTGTGCATGCACGAGAGAAAGTTAGTGGTAGCTACAAAGGTTAGAGGATTCTGTGGGTGTAAGAGACTAACAAAGATCATAATTTGATATGACAGCGGATTTATATATTTGAATGGGAGATCATAGTGTTTTAAACATTGCATGCATGAATATAGCGGTGATACACGTGCTGTGCACATGTTATACCATAATGTGATAATGTATGGTGTTTGCAACTCACAGCTAAATGCCAAACAATCTAAACCATACTATACATCAAACAATCTCACATTTTATTTGAATTTGTGATAATGTGTGGCGTTTGCAGCTTACAACTAAATATCGAACAATCTAAACAATACTATATATCGAACATTCTCACATTTTATTTGAATTTGTGGTAATGTGTGGTGTTTGCAACTCACATCTAAATACTTGTAGGCGTAGGGGGCGGGGCACCATACATAATGTGATAAACACATTATACATATGAGACATGGTTTAGATTATGAAGATCTAGCTAGAGCTAGAAAGGTAATGTGATTTGAAATCAAAATAAAGTGGATTCAAAAAATCTAGTTCGAGTTCATATAGTACACATAGTTCATATGTAACTCGAGACTAATCATGTGGTGTGCTGTGAAGATAATACACAAACAATGGTTTAACTTGACAATAATGATGATTGTAGATCTTATTAAAAGAGAGAAACGAATTCAAATGCTTTGGCTTCACAACAATCATTACTGTAGATCTTATTCAAATAGAGAAATGAATTCAAATTTAGTTCATATTGAAGCGGTAGTATATACGTTTGGAATGCACTAAAATGTTCATTTGAGTAGTAGGTTGCATGCATTATACACGTAGAGAAATATTTTAATTGAACATAACGTGAATTCAAAGTTTTGAATGACATTTGTAGGGCGCATTGATTTGGTACAGTACACGTTAGGCTTGTCCGGAAATTTCAACCCGCGCCTTGTTAGCCCGAAATATTTAAGATATATCTTTGTCTTGTTGTGCTCCGACAACTCCCTCCATCTCAACCCGCGCCTTGCTATTTCGAAATTACAATGCGCACGAAAACTCCCACCTCCTGTGAAATCCCGACACGCGAAATGCCCGTGGTACCCCTGAACCGAAAGAACTCCCTCAAATCGGTGGGGGTACTTTCGTAACTTACCCCACATTTTGGACAAGCGCGTCTCTAAGCCATGGTTCCCCACTGCCATCCCAGCCGCCCACCCATTCATACACCGAGGTCGCGAAAACCCGCGACGAAACCCCACACCCTGCTCCGTCTGCCACCCAGCCGGAGCCTCTTCCCTGACGACGTCGTCCACAACAACACCTCGAAGTCCCTCATCCACTGTACCGGATGAGGATCCGTCATCGATCTCATCGTTCTGCCGGTTCAGCCACCCCGTCCTCCACCTCCAAGGAGCTGTCTCGATGTCCCCCTCGTCTTTCGCGCCACCTCCATTCCCATACCGCCGTCTTCACCCGCACCACCAGAAGAGCATCATCATCACCGTTTCCTCGGATGAAGCTGCGGCCTAATCGGTGCCACCAAAGAGGTTGTACACTAATCGCCGCATTTTCTTCTTGATTCGATCTCACGGTGCTGCCAGCGCTCGGTCCCGAGCCGACACGGCGCGACTCCATCCATGGCGGCATCACCGGCCACTTCCTCCACGACGTCGCTCCCTCGGCGGTGACGTCCACATCAGTAGGACCTGCTGCTGCTTTAGCTCTCACTCGCGCTGCTGCTATGCTCTTGCTCTCGGTCCCCTGCCTGGTCTGCTCTTGCTTTTGCTCTTGCTCGCGCTGCTGCTCTCGCTCTTGCTCTTGCTTGCGATGCTGCTCCGATTTAGCTACACTTCACTCCGATGCCGCCGGGGTGAAGGAATTCCACTCAGGTTAACGTTGTTTGTTGTCTCTCTTGTCCTGCTTCAGCCTCGGCATCGTACAACTCACCGGAGCTGCTCCAACGACGAAACCCTCCATCACAGCGGAGCAATACCTCGGGCTCCATCTCCAGACGCCTAAGATCTTCTTCCCCTCCTTCGAGAGCCAAGTCAGTCGGAGCATCCTCACCGGCCAACCCAATCACGCTGAGATCGACATGGCTTCGCCAAAGAGGTTGTACACTTGTTGCATCTCTTTTTTACTCTACATGTTATATATATTTTCCACTGAGCACACGGATTTGTTCCTTTAGTGTCTCCTTGAAAGAAAAAACGTAGGAATTTTAATTTTCACTTGTCCTCCTTTTCAAATTCCTATTCATGAAGCACAAGACTAATAGATAGTAGCATAATAGCATTATAACCGTACATTTTCTTGTGGTCTGACTTAATCTCACCATGCTTCTTTGCATCCTGTGATCTTCCAATTGTTGTGAATCAAACATCCAGATTGGCAGAAATCCTGTGTTTTTAAATTCTCTGTTTTGCACATGCATTCCTATCCTATTCCTGTCTATTTCCTATCCTTGCATTGTTGGAATCCTCCAATTCAAATGAGCCCTTACAGAATTACTTCTCTTACAGATAGTTGTCAAAGAAAACCTTGCGTGGTTTGTCCCGCTCCTGCTGCGCCGTCGTCCACCCCAGCTCAGCTGCTCCAACGACAGAAGGGTCCAGCACAGCAGGGATCCGGCCTCCAGACTGTCTTTCGTCGCCTCAGATCTTCTTCCCCGCCGCTGGCAGCCATGAAAAATGCACTACCATCATCAACTGAGCAGGTGACCTCGAGGACTACACGGGTCCGCAAGAGAGGTCGCACTCTTTCGTGTCTGCTTACGTTATGCATCGCTTAATATTACATGCTACTTTATCGTCCTGTTCACAGATTAGACTCTGCGTCAGCTCCAAACTAATGGTCAAACTTGAGTGTTTAAATGGTTGTGGGGTACATCTCGGGGCCGCTATCAATAGTATCTATCTACTATCTGGTTAATCTCCGGTGTCTACTATGAGTTTCATGTTGGGTGGGAAATAAACAGTAAAGAAGCCATTATCTGTATTTTTTAACTGAAGCCATTATCTGCCTACTATTATTGGTTTTGGGTCTATCCACAGGTTGCTACCATCACTCTAGATTTCTGCATGCACTCCTTACATAATCTCACTATGTTTTATTCCTATGCATGACATTTATTGTAAACAATGGAACTGAACATGTAGAGCAAAAGAGACGAGCCTTGCGTGGCAATGAAATTTCATGCAGACGTCGCTCCATGGTAGGCACAAAAGAAGCCCCTCCATGCATTTCGTATTGTAAACGAGAGGAAGATATCTGTTCTGAGGGCGATTCAGAAGGAGAAGACAACTCCTATTTACCCCCTGAGGTCTTCGCTCTAACTTGGCATGCTGATGTTGGTTATATCATGCATATGGTGTCTTGCATTGCTTACTTTATACATCAAATATGTCATCTGCTTAGTTTAGACATCCTTTGTGCGAATGCCATATGTTTAGTTTATTCATCGTTTATGTGAATTATGCAATGCCATCTTGTTTAGCCAGGCATCATATATGTGAATTTTGCAATGCCATCTTGCTTAGCCAGTCATCTTATATGTAAATTATATCAGACCATCTTGCTTAGCCAGGCATCACATATCTCGCTGGTGACGGATACCTCCTCAGAGGAGGATTCAGAGACAGATGACCAGTCGTATTCCCCCCCGAGGTGTATGCTCTAACTTGGCAGGGTTATGTTGCTCATATCGTGCATATGGTGTCTCGCATTGCTATGTCATTTGATTAGTTTAGACATGCTTTGTGTGAATGCCACCTGTTCAGTGTCTAATTACCATATATGTGAATTATGCATTGCCATCTTGTTGCAAGACATTATATATGTGAATTATACAATGCTATCTTGTTGCAAAGGCATTATATATGTGAATTATGCAATGCCATGCTGTTTAGCCAATCATCATGTATGTGAATTATATCATGCTATCATTTTTTGTATTACGTGTTCCATTTGTCGACAACTTTGTATATTCAACTACTCTTCCTGTGCATCAGCCATTTGAAGCGGTGATGGAAGTATCTGGAGTGAAAACAAGGTATTCAGAGCAGACAATGCTACCTACTGAAGCAGACATCTTGCTGGTTATAGAGAGCTCCTCAGAGAAGAATTCAGAGACTGATGACCAGTCCTATTTTCCCCCTGAGGTCTATGCTCAAACTTGGCAGGGTTATATTACCCATGTCATGCATGTTGTCTTGCATTGCTTAGTTTTTACATCATATATGGATTGCCATCTGCTTACTTGCTTACTATATAAATCATATATTTGAATTATATCATGCCATCATGTTTACATAGTACATACACATCATCTATCTGAATTATGGCATGGCAACCCATTTAATAAAGACATCATATAGTTATATCATCTCATCCTGTTTAGTGTTTACAGTCATCATATTTTGAATTATGGCATTCTATCCATGAATGTATGTGAATTATGTCATGCCAACCTATTTAATAAACACATTATATAGTTATGTCATGTCATCCTGTTTACATAGTCTCATATTTTGAACTATGTCTTTCCATCTTTTTTAGTTAGCCATCAGAATGTGAAATTGTGTCATGCTATCCTGTTTAGTTAGCCATCATATATGTGAAATTGTGTCATGCTATCCTGTTTGGTTAGACAACATAAATATGAATTATTTCATGCCCTCTTTTATTCCCCACTATCCATTGCACCTGTCTATCATACAATGTCTATACTTTCAATTACTTTTCTTGTTTATTAGCCATTTGAATTGGAGAGCGTGATGGCAGTATCTAAGGGAGTAACAACACGGTCTTCAGAAAAGATAGTGCTACCAGTTGATGCAGATAGAACCATGGTTGTACTTGCCCAAGGACCAGATCCACCACACATAACCCAGACTCTCGCAGATTGTACCCTTACCCTGTTGGACAGAGAACCAGCTACACCCCTTCTAACCCCAACCCCGGCAGATAGTAACCCAGTTCCAGTTGACACAGCACCGTCTCCACCACAAAGCACCCAAACACGAGCAGTTAGTAAGGGAACTGTAGTGCCCAAAGCATGAGGACCACCACTCCGAATCCCAACTCAATGCTTAAAGGAGAAGAAGATTTGTTCTTAGGTCAGGTTCTGTAGCTATGGTTCATACTCCTTTGCTCTTGCATGACTGTATTTACTCATACCAACTATTTTCAAATTTGAAGGATGGAATTGAAACTCCAATGGCCCAACATGTATCTTTTAAACCTGTTTCTTTAACTGGTTTGCTGTTGTAACCTGCTCTATGTTGATTTCAGTTTCAATTGAATAAACAGTTATGTTCTCATGTCATGCACATTACAAGTGTTGTTATTGCTCTATAGTTACCCACACTTATATTCTGTCTATTCTGCTTTGTCTTGAACAAATATTATTTGAACTGTGTCTCTATCTTGATTTGGCAACAAAAACTAGAATGATATAGACCATAAAGTGACCATGGTACATAGATATATGTTTGTTTCATGCTGTTATCCTGTCCACTTTACTACTGAACTATAATACGGGTCCATCCTATCTACTTTTCCAAACACTTCTGCCCTTGTTTTGGACTCTAACTTGTATGATTTAAATGGAACTAACCCGGATTGACGTTGTTTTCAGCAGAATTACCATCGTGTTGTTTTATATGCAGAAAACAAATATTCTCGGAATGACCTGAAACTCCACGGAACATCTTAGAAAAAACAATAAAAATCCTCGCCAAAGATGAAGACCAGGGGGCTCACACCCTTCTCACAAGGGTGGGGGCGCGCCCCCCTAGGGCGCGCCCCCTACCTCGTGGGCCCCCTGTTGAGTCTCCGACTCCAACTCCACCTCCATATATTGAGTTTCGATGAGAAAAAACCAGGGAGAAGAAATCATCACGTTTTACGATACGGAGCCGCCGCCAAGCCCTAAAACCTCTCGGGAGGGCTGATCTGGAGTCCGTTCGGGGCTCCGGAGAGGGGGATTCGTCGCTGTCGTCATCATCAACCATCCTCCATCACCAATTTCATGATGCTCACCACCGTGCGTGAGTAATTCCATCGGAGGCTTGCTGGACAGTGATGGGTTGGATGAGATTTATCATGTAATCGAGTTAGTTTTGTTAGGGTTTGATCCCTAGTATCCATTATGTTCTGTGATTGATGTTGCTATGACTTTGCTATTCTTAATGCTTGTCACTAGGGCCCGAGTGCCATGATTTTAGATCCGAACCTATTATGTTTTCATGAATATATGTGAGTTCTTGATCCTATCTTGCAAGTCTATAGTCACCTACTATGTGTTATGATCCGGCAACCCCGAAGTGACAATAATCGGGACCACTCCCGGTGATGACCATAGTTTGAGGAGTTCATGTATTCACTATGTGCTGATGCTTTGTTCCGGTTCTCTATTAAAAAGAGGCCTTAATATCCCTTAGTTTCCAATAGGACCCCGCTGCCACAGGAGGGTAGGACAAAAGATGTCATCCAAGTTCTTTTCCATAAGCACGTATGACTATATACGGAATAAATGCCTACATTACATTGATGAATTGGAGCTAGTTCTGTGTCACCCTATGTTATGACTGTTACATGATGAACCACATCCGTCATAATTATCCATCACCGATCTGGTGCCTATGAGTTTTCCATATACTGGTTCTCGCTTATTTACTTTCCTACTGCTACTGTTACAATCACTACAAAATACCAAAAACATTACTTTTGCTGTCTTTACTTTTGTTGCCGCTACCACCACTATCATATTACTTTGCTACTAAACACTTTGCTGCAGATACTAAGTTTCCAGGTGTGGTTGAATTGACAACTCAGCTGCCAATACTTGAGAATATTCTTTGGCTCCCCTTGTGTCGAATCAATAAATTTGGGTTGAATACTCTACCCTTGAAAGCTGTTGTGATCCCCTATACTTGTGGGTTATCAAGACTAATTTCTGGCGCCGTTGCCGGGGAGCATAGCTCTATTCTTTGAGTCACTTGGGATTTATATCTGCTGGACACTATGAAGAACTTGAGAGATCCAAAAACCAAGATCTATCCCTCAACTACGAGGGGAGGTAAGGAACTGCCATCTAGCTCTGCACTTGATTCACCTTCTGTTATGAGTAAGTTTGCGACACCTGCATCTGCTTCTGCTATTCATTCTGATATGTCGCATGTTATTGATGATGCCACTTCTGCTATGCATGATACTTATGATGAAACTGCTTCTATGCCTGATACTACTGTGCCCCTTAGTGAATTTCTTGATGAACAAATTGCTAGGGCTAGAGAAAAAGAAATTATTGAATCTGAATACGATGATGATAGTGATGATGAAAATATGCCTGTTATTCCTGAGGGTTATATTTTTGATATGGAATCTTCTGCCGCTATTTTTGCTTGCAAAGATAGATATGAGCTTAAGAGGTTATTAATTAAATGGAACAAAGAATCACTTAGAGATAAAATGAGACCTGACCCTACTTTTGCTACTTCACCTATATGTGTTCCCGATAAGGATTATGAATTCTCTATTGATCCTGACATAATTACTTTGGTTGAATCTGATCTGTTTTATGGCTATGAATCTAAAACTGTTGTGGCACATCTTACTAAGTTAAATGATATAGCTTCCCTGTTCACTAATGATGAGAGATCGCGTTACCTTTATATACTCAAAATATTTCCGTTCTCATTAAAGGGTGATGCTAAGATATGGTTTAATTCTCTTGATCCTGGTTGTGTGCGTAGTCCCCAGGATATGATTTATTACTTCTCTGCTAAATATTTCCCTGCTCATAAGAAACAAGCTGCCTTGAGGGAAATATACAACTTCGTGCAAATTAAAGAAGAGAATCTCCCACAAGCTTGGGGGAGGCTTCTCAAGTTACTTAATGCTTTGCCTAATCATCCTCTTAAGAAACTTGAAATACTTGATATCTTTTATAATGGACTAACCGAAGCTTCCAGAGATTACCTGGATAGTTGTACTGGTTCTCTTTTCAGGGAAAGAACACCGGATGGAGCTAAAATTCTATTGAATAATATGTTGACAAATGAAAATAATTGGGCACCTCCTGAGCCAGCTTCTGAGCCAACTACTGCTCCAATTACTGAGCCTATTCCTAAACCAACTCCGAAGAAGAGAGGTGTTCTATTTCTCAGTCCCGAAGATATGCAAGAGGCAAAGAAATCTATGAAAGAAAAAGGTATTAAAGCTAAAGACGTTAAGAATTTACCTCCCATTGAAGAAATACATGGTCTTAATATACCGCTTGTTGAAGAAACATATGATCTTAATTATTTATTTACTAAAGAACCTCCTGATCCCGATATCCCGACACAGGTAGTAAAGGTAAATTCTCTCTATAGATATGATAAAGCTGAAGTCCCTCCTACTAAAATTGCTAGTCAATGCTTGGATGAGTTTGATAACTTTATATTTAAGCAAGATGACTTCAATGCTTATTTTGGTAGACAATTAAAAGAAAATGCTTATATGATTAGACGCTTGGGTGATTATATGGCTGATATTAAAGGTGAACTTAAACTTGTTAGCAAACATGCTTCTATGGTTACCACTCAAGTAGAACAAGTACTTAAGGCTCAAAAAGAAGTGCTTAATGAAATGAATAGTAAAAAAAGATTATGCTGTTAGAGTGGCTACTAGAACTGGTAGAATGACTCAGGATCCTTTGTATCCTGAAGGCCACCCTAAGAGAATTGAGCAAGATTCTCAAAGAAACAATATTGATGTTCCTAGTTCTTCTAAAAAGAAGAAGAAGAAAAATGATAGAACCGTGCAAACTTCTAGTGAACCTATTGCTGAACCACCTGATAATCCAAATGATATATCTATGTCTGATGCTGAAACACAATATGGTAATGAACATGAACCTAGTAAAAATATTAATAATGATGTTCATGATGATGCTCAACCTAGTAATGATAATGATGTAGAAATTGAACCTGCTGTTGATCTTGATAACCCACAATCAAAGAATCAACGTTATGATAAAAGAGACTTTGTTGCTAGGAAACATGGTAAAGAAAGGGAACCTTGGGTTCAGGAACCCATGCCTTTTCCTCTGAAACCATCCAAGAAAAAGGATGACGAGGATTTTGAGCGCTTTGCTGAAATGATTAGGCCTATCTTTTTGCGTATGAGATTAACTGATGTGCTCAAAACAAATCCTTATGCTAAATATATGAAGGATATCATTACTAATAAAAGAAAGATATCGGACGCTGAGATTTCCACCATGCTTGCTAATTATACTTTTAAGGGTGGAATACTAAAGAAACTTGGAGACCCCGGAGTACCTACTATACCTTGCTCCATTAAAAAGAATTATATTAAAACTGCTTTATGTGACCTTGGAGCCGGTGTTAGTGTTATGCCTCTCTCTTTATATCGTAGACTTGACTTGAATAAGTTGACACCTACTGAAATTTCTTTGCAAATGGCTAATAAATCAACTGCTATACCTGCCGGTATTTGTGAGGATGTGCCCGTTGTGGTTGCAAACGTTACTATTTTAACGGACTTTGTTATTCTTGATATTCCTGAAGATGATAGTATGTCTATTATTCTTGGAAGACCTTTTCTTAATACCGCAGGGGCTGTTATTGATTGCAACAAAGGCAATGTCACTTTTCATGTTAATGGTAATGAGCATACGGTACACTTTCCGAGGAAACAACCTCAAGTTCATAGTATCAACTCTATTGGGAAAATTCCATCGATTATATTTGGAGGTTTTGAATTTCCTCTCCCTACTGTCAAGAAGAAATACGATATTCTTATTATAGGGGATGTGCATATTCCCGTTGAGGTAACTTAGTGTTATTCGAAATTTCTCCGGTTTCATGATTATCAGAATGAGTTTGTTAACAAGACTTGATCAACCTTGTTAGTGGATTCTTTTTGATGAGCATGAGATGGATGAAACTAGAAGCACAAACTTCTGTACCCCACCTTTACTTTCTGTTATTTATATTAAATAAAGTAAAAATAGTATTTTCAGACTGTTTCCTGGCTTATCTGTGCAATATAAAAATATCCCGAAAATAAAAGTCCTCAGAATGCCATGCTAATTTAATATGATTTTTTCGGGAATATTTGAGGATTTACTGTGCAAAAATTACCGCGGGTGGAGCTGCCACCTGGCCACGAGGGTGGTGGGCGCCCCCCTATAGGGCGCACCCCTTGCCTCGTGGGCCCACGGTGGCCCTCCTCCACTTATCCCAGCACCCATCTTCTTCCTCTATCTCACACAAACCCGAAAAACCAACTCCAGCACGAGTTCCAGCCACTTTTGCTGCGATTTTCGATCTCCTTGCTCAAAGCACCTCTCGCAAAACTGCTTGGGGAGATTGTTCCTTGGTATGTGACTCCTCCATTGGTCCAATTAGTTTTTGTTCTAGTGCTTTATTCTTTGCAAATTTGTGCTGCATAGATGACCATGTTCTTGAGATTGCATGTCAAATTTATATGGTTCTAAGTAGTTCTAATGCTTGATATAGGCTCTAGGCACTTGTAGGAGTAGTTGTTATCAATATCATTGAGTTTGGTTTACTTTTATTTTGAAGTTACTAAAAATTTCAGAATTTTTCAGAGAAAAACAATATGTTTAGGAAGAGGTTCCAAGGTGGTTCCTCTAAGAAGCAAGGACCCAGGATTGCTATGCGCGATGCTGACGAGGATCCACCAAGAGATGCTCCAGTACGGCCTTGTGAATGGCCGTCGGAAAATTTTATGGACCGTGCGGGAATTAAAGAAGAATTCAAAGCATATTTGCGCAATGCCGGTCTTGAAGATTTTGAGGCTAACAAATGCCCCCAGTATCATGATCTCACAAGTTCATTTGTGAGGAGGTTCGAGTATTCATCTTCGCGTAATTCTCCTTCAGTCATGTTTGATCTTTATGACAAATCTTATACCATGGACCTAGAGGATTTCACTCTTGCATGCAAACTTCATCATGGGGTAGTGTTAGGGATCCCCCTAAATCTGAATTTAGAAACTTTCTTGCTAGTATAACTGTGGGGGAATCTAGAGATATAACGCAGGCTACCTTAGGGAGCATTCACTTTCCTGCTATACATTATTTTGCTCTCTTCATCGGTAGATGCATAAATGCTAAGGATGAAGCATGTCACATGTGTGTCCCTGATCTTAGCATTCTTAGGAGTGCTGTGTTAGGAGACCAATCTTATCATATGGGAGCCATTGTAGCTCGTAGGTTGCATCATAATAGACATAATGGAGATTTCTTTGGAGGAATTTATGCAACCCGCTTAGCTCATTTTCTTGAAATAGACATTCGTGAAGGTGATATGGAGTTGCCTCCTGCATATTTAGATTATAACTCTATGGCTTCGCACCAGTTTGTCGAGATGCCTGAATCACCTCTCTTATATCGCTTAATTTTTGATAAACAACGTGTTTTCCGTATTACTCTCCCTGCTCCCATCTTCTTTGATTCACAGACAAAAGGAAGATATGTTATTACCAGGGAGGAGGAAGAAGAGTACGAGAGGAGAGTAGAGGCAGCCCGACTCCACGCTGTAGCTCAGCAGGCGATAACCGCTGCACATTAGTATGATCCCAACTATTCTTCCTCATCACAATACGACCCCAACAACTATTATTATGGATATCCGCCAGACCAGCCGTGGCCATAGACCAACTTAGGCCAAAAGCCTAAGCTTGGGGGAGTGCGTATTTCTCACCGACATTACATTTATGCTCACACACACTCATTGCTAGATGTCGGTGCTCATACTTTTTCACTGTAATATCCATGCTAGTTTATTTTCTTTTTCCTGCTTTCTTCTTGTGTGTTTGTTAAACCTTAAGAAAAACCAAAAAAAATTAGTACTAGTTTATTTTTCTGCTGTAGTAGTAATAATTAAAAAGAAAACCCAAAAATATTTCCCGTTCTTCTTTTGCTTGTTGGGAGCTTTCCAGTGTAAATAGTTTTATTTCTTTTCTTTTATTTGGGGGTCGTTAGGAGAAGACCATGATTAAATTGTTGAAGTGGCTCTTATATGCATCATTAATGATTTAACCAAGAGCCCATATTGCCTTGTCTTCTCCTGTTTATTGAATGCTCGCAGATTCCATCTTAGTCCAATGCACGCGCACTCTTATTATTATTCACACCGTTCGGTCATGCAAGTGAAAGGCAATTATGATGATATATGATGGGCTGACTGAGATGAGAAAAGCTGGTATGAACTCGACCTCTTTTGTTTTTGTAAATATGATGAGTCCCTCGTTCTTGATTTAGCTTATTATGAATAAACATGTTTGCAATGACAATTAGAGATCATAGTTGCTTGTGCCATGCTTGATTAGCTATGAGTTATAATGATTTACCTTGTATGCCAACATGCTATTGAGATGGTTATGATGTGGTATGATGGGGTGGTATCCTCCTTTGGATGATTGAAGTGACTTGACTTGGCACATGTTCACGCATGTAGTTGAAACAAAATCAACATAGCCTTCACGATATTTATGTTCATGGTGGATTATATCCTATTCATGCTTGCATCCAATGTTTATTAATTTTAATGCATGTACATGGCTGTTGTCACTCTCTAGTTGGTCGCTTCCTAGTCTTTTGCTAGCCTTCACCTGTACTAAGCAGGAATACTACTTGTGCATCCAATCCCTTAAACCCCAAAGTTATTCCAGATGAGTCCACTATACCTTCCTATATGCGGTATCTACCTGCCGTTCCAAGTAAATTTGTAGGTGCCAAACTCTAAACCTTCAAATAAACATTCTGTTTTGTATGCTCGAATAGCTCATGTATCAACAAAGGCTGTCCTTATCTTCCATATTAGGCGGGTTATTCTCAAGAGGAGTGGACTCCGCTCCCCACTCACGAGAAAATGGCTGGTCACCGGGATGCCCAGTCCCATGCTTTATGCAAACTAAATCAAAATTAATTGCAAACAAAACTCCCCCTGGGACCCGATGTATGTTGGAGGCACTCGTTGTTTCGAGCAAGCCATGGATTGATGCTTGTTGGTGGAGGGGGAGTATAAACTTTACCATTCTGTTTGGGAACCGCCTATAATGTGTTTAGCATGGAAGATATCGCCATCTCTTAGTTGTTACGTTGACAATGAAAGTATATCGCTCAAAATACAATTTATCTCTATTTAAAAACCGAGCTTTGGCACCTCTACAAATCCCTGCTTCCCTCTGAGAAGGGCCTATCCATTTACTTTTATGTTGAGTCATCACCCTCTTATTAAAAAGCACTAGCTGGAGAGCACAGCAGTCATTTGCATTCATCACTGTTAATTTATATTGGGTATGACTATGATTGGATCTCTTTTACCATGAATTACAATGTCTAGCCAGTCCTTAATCTTTAAAGGTGCTCTGCATTTATGTTTTGCGGTCTCAGAAAGGGCTAGCGAGATATCATCCTGTTATATCATATTATGATTGTTTTGAGAAAGTGTTGTCATCCGAGATTTATTATTATGACTTGTTAGTTGATTATGCTATTGATATGAGTAATCATGAGACCTGAGAATTATTGCAAATGTGGTTAGTTATGATCTATGCTGAAAACTTGAATGCTGGCATGACATAGTTACAACAACAAGAGCAAACCGAGTTTGTAAAAGTTTTTCATTCTTTCTTTCAGTTTGTCAACTGAATTGCTTGAGGACAAGCAAGGGTTTAAGCTTGGGGGAGTTGATACGTCTCCGTCGTAGCATGGCAAAAGATATCATGAAAAAACAAGCCTGCAAGACAGCATAACGGAATAACTGCAGACGAAAACGATATGAAACAACTGCAACTACACACACAAGGTGCAAGCAAAGTCAACATGCAAGTTCGAGGCTCGTGATAAGAGGTTGGCTTGCCTGGGGGTCGACAAATACTCCGACAAGAAGTGGGAAACGATCGCGGAAAGATTTGTCGGAAATAGTTCTCTCATGGAGGGGGCTGTTTATGGGCAAGGGAAAAATGGTCATTTTCACTATGTGACAATATTATGAAAATGACATCAATGGAACAGGCTCGACGAAACAAAGATGTGGGCTTTGGATTCACCTGATTCGGAGTTACGGGTAAAAAGATACGGACGTTTAAAGCTTAGGGACTAGTCTGTAAAAATATTTCTACAAACAGGTCCCTGGTAGCTTAAACAGAACGTGTATTTTCTGAAAATATGTCTTCCATAGAGGGAAACGTATTCCCGGCCGAAGTAGAGGAGAAATACGCCTTCTAAGACTAAAAGTGTACTTCCCGTAAATGCGCTTTCGCGCGGGGAAAACGTATTTCAGCTCGAAGCCGCGAAATAGTACGCCTTTGCTTGGGGAAGGTGCACTACCGCGAATGCGTCTCCACTTAATCCAGTCAGCAGGGCCGCCACGTCAGCACTGAGACAATGACCGGCTAGGCCCACGACATCTTCTCTCTCCCTCGCCTGGTTCTTCTTCTCTATCACGATGCCGAGGCAGAGGAGCGCCGGGGCTCTCGTCGGGGCCGGCGACTGGAGAAACGGGAGGGCCAGGCTACGTGCATGGCGGCTCTGCCACTCCATGTCGTGCCCGTAGATAGCCTCGGAGGGGCTCGGGGCAGCCTGAGGGAGTCCTGGATTAGGGGGTGTTCGGGTAGCCGGACTATACCTTCAGCCGGACTCCAGGACTATGAAGATACAAGATTGAAGACTTCGTCCCGTGTCCGGATGGGACTTTCCTTGGCGTGGAAGGCAAGCTTGGCGATGCGGATATTCAAGATCTCCTATCATTGTAACCGACTCTATGTAACCCTAACCCTATCCGGTGTCTATATAAACCGGAGGGTTTTAGTCCGTAGGACAACTTCATCAACTCCATAGACAACAATCATACCATAGGCTAGCTTCTAGGGTTTAGCCTCCTTGATCTCGTGGTAGATCTACTCTTGTACTACCCATATCATCAATATTAATCAAGCAGGACGTAGGGTTTTACCTCCATCAAGAGGGCCCGAACCTGGGTAAAACATCATGTTCCCTGCCTCCTGTTACCATCCGGCCTAGATGCACAGTTCGGGACCCCCTACCCGAGATCCTCCGGTTTTGACACCGACATTGGTGCTTTCATTGAGAGTTCCTCTATGTCGTCGCCGTTAGGTCCAATGGCTCCTTTAATCATCAACAACGATGCGGTCCAGGGTGAGACTTTTGTCCCCGGACAGATCTTCGTCTTCGGCGGCTTCGCTCTGCGGGCCAATTCTCTTGGCCACTTGGAGAAGATCGAGAGCTACGCCCCTGGCCATCAAGTCAGGTTTGGAAGCTTAAACTACACGACTGACATCCATGGAGACTTGATCTTCGATGGGTTCGAGCCACGGCCAAGCGCGCCGCACTATCTCGAGGGGCATGATCTAGCTCTGCCTCCGGGTAGTGTCCTGGAGGCCGCACACGCATCGGTTCTGACCTCTAACTCGGAGCCTATTACGCCAATGGAGGACGAGCGGTTGGACGCCACCTTGGGGGCTGCGATCTTAAAGGCGATCGAGTCGAACGCTAGCCCCGCACTCTGCATGATCCGTGACTCCGAGGATCCGGACTCCTCCCCGGACTCCGAAACCCCCGCGCCCCTGCCGATCGAATCCGATTGGGCGCCGATAATGGAGTTCACCACCGCAGACATCTTTCAGCACTCGCCTTTTGGCATCATCCTGAATTCTCTTAAGTCTCTCTCTTTATCAGGAGAGCCCTGGTCGGATTACGGTCAGCGAGGATAGGATACGGATGACGAAGAAATTCAAAGCCCACCCACCACCCACTTTGTTGCCACTGTCGATGATTTAACCGACATGCTTGACTTCGGCTCTGAAGACATCGACGGTATGGACGATGATGTAGG
Organism: Triticum monococcum; assembly: GCA_034509565.1. Taxonomy (NCBI): domain Eukaryota; kingdom Viridiplantae; phylum Streptophyta; class Magnoliopsida; order Poales; family Poaceae; genus Triticum; species Triticum monococcum. The sequence goes on along the minus strand of CM067846.1, from coordinate 55,758,408 downwards.
AGATGAACAGGAACCAGCACCTGTAGGGTGCTGGAAGGCCACCTCGTCATATGACATATATATGGTGGATACTCCGAAGGATGGAGATGGCGATGGAACAGTGGGGGAGGACACCCCCAAGAAACAGACAAAGCGCCGGCGTCAGCGGCGCCACTCTAAATCCCGCCAAAGCAAAAATGGTGATTCTGGCACGGGAGATAATACTACCCCGGACAGCGCCGAAGAACACCCACCTCAGCAAGATTCGGCACAGGAAGATGGAGAAGCCAGCCCTCATAAGAGAGCGGCAGACCAAGAGGTTGAGGACGATAACTATATGCCTCCCTCCGAAGACGAGGCAAGCCTCGATGACGACGAATTCGTCATACCATCAGACCCCGCCGAACAAGAGCGTTTTAGACGCAGGCTTTTAGCCACGGCAAGAAGCCTAAAGAAAAAGCAGCAGCAGCTTAGAGCTGCCCAAGATTTGCTAGCTGACAGATGGACTGAAGTCCTTGCGGCCGAAGAGTATGAACTCGAACGCCCCTCCGAGAGTTACCCAAGGCGTAGGCCGCTACCCCGATCAGAGGAGGAAGCACCTACATCACCAGCGCATGACATGGCAGACCGGCCACCTCGCGGCCGCGACAGAGAGGTCTCTCGACCCTCCACCCAAGCCATGCCCCGACGCCACTCAACTAAGGCACAGGAAAATGCGCCAGACCTGCGAGACGTACTGGAGGACAAGGCAAGACAAACAAGATCGATCTACGGATCGCGCAGGCGCCCTATGACACGTGACGATGATCTTCACTCCGGATAAAACAAATCCGGCTGGGCCGAACACAACAGACATAGCTCTTCCGAGCTACGTCGTGATATAGCCCAGTACAGAGGCGCCGCACACCCGCTATGCTTCACGAATGAAGTAATGGAGCATAAAATCCCAGAGGGTTTCAAACCTGTAAACATCGAATCATACGATGGCACAACAGACCCGGCGGTATGGATCGAGGATTATCTCCTTCACATCCACATGGCACACGGCGATGATCTACACGCCATCAAATACCTCCCGCTCAAACTTAAAGGACCAGCCCGGCATTGGCTTAACAGCTTGCGAGCAGACTCAATCGGTTCTTGGGAGGACCTGGAAGCCGCATTCCTCGACAACTTCCAGGGCACTTACGTGCGACCACCGGATGCCGACGACTTATGCCACATAATTCAGCAGCCATAGGAATCGGCCAGACAATTCTGGACACGGTTCCTAACAAAGAAAAACCAGATAGTCGACTGTCCGGATGCAGAGGCCCTAGCAGCCTTCAAGCACAACATCCGCGACGAGTGGCTTACCCGGCACCTGGGACAGGAAAAGCCGAAATCTATGGCAGCCCTCACGACACTCATGACCCGCTTTTGTGCGGGAGAAGACAGCTGGCTAGCTCGCAGTAACAACTTATCAAAGAACCCTGGCAATTTGGATACCAAGGACAAAAGTGGCAGGACACGTCGGAATAAGCAAAAACGCCGTGTTAGTAGCGACAGCAATGAAGACACAGCAGTCAATGCCGGATTCAAAGGCTATAAATCCGGTCAGCGGAAAAAGCCGTTCAAAAAGAATACTCAGGGCCCGTCCAGTTTGGACCAAATACTCGACCGCTTGTGCCAGATACATGGCACCCCCGAAAGGCCAGCCAATCACACTAACAGAGATTGTTGGGTGTTCAAGCAGGTAGGCAAGTTAAGAGCCAAAAACAAAGACAAGGGGCTGCACAGCGACGACGAGGAGGAGCCCAAGCCGCCGAACAACAAAGGACAGAAGGGTTTTCCCCCACAAGTGCGGACGGTGAACATGATATACGCAACCCACATTCCCAAGTGGGAGCGGAAGTGTGCGCTATGGGACGTATACGCGATGGAGCCAGTCGCCCCAAAATTCAACCCACGGTCCTCCTGCCCGATCACTTTTGATCAAAGGGACCATCCCACTAGCATCCGTCATGGCGGCTTCGCCGCATTGGTTGTCGACCCAATCATCGACGGATTTCACCTCACAAGAGTCCTCATGGACGGCGGCAGTAGCCTGAACCTGCTTTATCAGGACACAATGCGGAAAATGGGCATAGACCCCTCAAGGATCAAACCCACAAGAACGACCTTTAAAGGCGTCATACCAGGTGTAGAAGCCAACTGTACAGGCTCAGTCACACTTGACGTGGTCTTCGGATCCCCGGATAATTTCCGAAGCGAAGAGTTAATCTTCGATATAGTCCCATTTCGCAGTGGCTATCATGCCCTGCTCGGACGAACCGCATTCGCAAAATTCAATGCGGTGTCGCACTATGCATATCTCAAACTCAAGACGCCAGGCCCTCGAGGAGTAATCACGGTCAACGGAAACACCGAACGCTCCCTTCGTACGGAGGAGCATACGGTGGCTCTCCCAGCGGAGGTACAAAGTAGCCTTCTTCGGCAATTCTCCAGTCCGGCCATTAAAAAGCCAGACACTGCCAAGCGCGCCCGGAGTAACCTACAGCAAGAAGACCAGAGGTTGAAGAAGCACTACGGCCGTTGGATGGACATCGTACGGTCACTGGAGCTAGAATCGTTCATATTGACTAAGTTGACAAAGCCCTTCGTCCCCGTCAACTTAGTAGGCCCACAAGTTAGCCTCCCAGCAAGGTGGGTCCCAGCTAGCCGTGGGAGTATTCATTTTTTTGTGCGTAATAAGGAGGCACTTCCGGTGGGTCCGAGCTGACAGCGGGGGGAACATTTTTTTTCGAAATACGGTGGCCCGTCCGGTGGGTCCCAGCAGTCAGGGGGAAACGATTTTTTTCGCAAAATACTGGTGGCCCGTCCGGTGGGTCCCTGCTGTCAGGTGGAGGAATCATTATTTTCCGCGTAATAAGGAGGCACTTCCTTGCTGCCGCCGTGGACCCAGCTGTCAGCCTCTCCACGTACAGTCCATGTCCGATGGAAGTCGTTCCTTGACCACGTTGACCACGCCGTGCCGAGAGCACCAGGGCGGTGGACAACGGCGAGGCCTAGGAAGGGGACGACGCGGAGCCGGTGAGGACGCGACAGTGGATGCCCACGCGGAGAGGAGTATGAGGGTTCACTCGTTCGGCTGCGATGTGAGGCTGCCGTCGCCGTAGGGCCTGGCCAGCGGTGGGAATAATAGGGGGCGGTGAGGCCTCCGTGGCAGCACAGCCGGCTAGGGGAGGCAGGAGCAGGTGGCACGACCGGCGCTGCTTTGGGCGGCTGGAGCAAGAAGATCAACGGTTGAAGAAGCACTACGGCCGTTGGATGGACATCATACGGTCACTGCAGCTAGAATCATTTATATTGACTAAGTTGACAAAACCCTTGGTACGTCAACTTAGTAGGCCCACAGGTCAGCTTCCGAAACGGTGCGCCCCAGATGTCAGGGGGAGGAATCATTTTTTGGGCGGGTGAAGCTAGAATATCTGAGATTGAAGAAGAAGCACGACATCCGTTGGATGGACATCCAACGGCCACTGCTGCTAGAACCGTGTGTTGACTATAAGTTGAGAAAGCCTTGCATATGCGTCAACTCTATTTTTTTAGGGGACGCGTCAACTTAGTAAGGCCAGAAGTGTGTGGCGGAGAACTTATAGCCCATTTGAGATCTGCAAGAATGTGTAGCCCATTTTTGGATTCTAATGGAATTTACTACAATCCATTTACAGTTTGTTAAAAGTACAACCCACTTCAACCAACCGTTCAAAACAGAATTCAATAAAATTTCGCACATTTTGATGGGATCCGAAATATTTTTATCCCGAAATTTCTAGTCAGATTAAATACAATTTCAATATAAATTTATATTACGTAAAAATCCAATGAAACATTGCGCTCGCAACAATTAATGAAATTAAAATTTTCAATATCCAAAAATAATATTTTATAAAGTAATCACGTGTTTGGTGCATTTTTTTGTAGTTACTACCCAGTTTTTATAATTACATCCCATTTATTATTTCTTAAAGCCTATTTTCTTGTTAAGCCTAATGCATCCCTCCTAGGAAAGATTTGCAGCCCAGTAGGGCGGAGAATAACAACTTGACCTTGCCTGGGTATTCCTAAAAAAAGTATAGCTGGGCTAGCCATTTTCAGCTTGAAAAAAATGAATATCTGGGCTGGATATCTGGCCTAGGCTAGACGGGCCACAGCCCGCCCAGTTAATACCTGCAACAATGTTTTCGTTGTTGTTCAGAGGAGAAAAATTAATATCTGGGCTAAACATCGAAAAACTCTGCAGTGCTCACACCTCAAAAACACAAATACTGCTCGAGCTGCTTGGTCCCAGCTGTCGACCGCTTCTTGTGCAATTCTCTCGTTTATTGACTACTACATAGGTTGACAGTGGTGTGGGACCGTGATGTCAGGAAACCAGGGGAAGCAAAATAAATTACTCCAGCGAGCGCTTCCACCTCTGCCTCGTTGTCTCCCGTGGAAACCCCTTTCCTCCCTTTTTTTGCTCGGGCAAGGACCAATGCATGCAGCACATCCATGCGGTTATTAGGCAAAAAATAAAAGCGCTTTGCATGCTATGAATTACGATGGCCTACATGGGTAGCTAATAAGGCATCCTCTTAACTGCTGTGATTAAATGTTGTGTTTAGAAGAGAGAAATATTCTTCTTTTCCACCAATCTTCTTGCACCTAGGTCGTGATGCACCTTCTAATACGACTTATTCACCTAGACGGAGGGATTATAGTTACACACACACACACACACACACACACACACACACACATATATATATATATAATAAGGAGGCACTTGCGTACGTGAGGCTATGGACCTGGTGGGTCCCCATTGTCATCCTCTCCAAGTAAAGTCATCTCCTCGCCCGCGCGTGCTTTCCGCCTGAAATAGTCAGCGCCGCTCGCCCCGCTTCCCGGTGCAGGCGATTGCTCCGCCTTCAAACGACACAAGTGCCATCCGTCCATCCATCTGCCGCTCACATTAATGATACGCGGTTGCCGAGGCGGCTACTCCGGCGCCACATGTCCGTCCCTCCTCCCACCCACCATTGCTATATAAACTGCTGCGCCGGCCATAGCCGTAGTCATCCGCATCCGTTCCCTTTCTCCTGTCCACACCACTACTGCCCACCATGGCTTCCTCGCGCTCCAGCGCTCTTCGGGACGGGTGGATGATGGACCACAAGGAGATGACAGCCATTGCCGCCGACCGGCAAGCAGCCGAAGGACAACGACGTCCCAATGGAGAACATGGTAGTCGACGATCCGGCGCCAACCCCCTCCTCCGCGCCATCCTTGCCGGTGCATTGCACCATGACCATCGGCGAGGCCTGTGCCCAATATATGGACAGTGTGAGGCAGATGCGTCAGGAGCAGTTCTGGGAGGCGCAGGCCGACGCCGCCTACAACCACCACCTCCTCCAGGAGCACCTGCAGGCGGAGGAGCAGATCACCGCGGAGCGGGCGGAGCAGGAAGCGCTGCTCGACTCGTACCGCTCCGCCCGCAAGGGCCGCCTCGAGTGCTGGCGGTACCGCATGCGGGTGCAGGAGGCTGCGGCCGCCTACAAAGAGGCTAGCAAAGAGGGCGATGAAGCGGGCGAGGCGCTGTTTGGCGAGACCGAGGACGAGGAAGAGGACAATGCCGGCTCCGATGAGTCCGCGCTCTGCTAGCGTTGACGAGGCCCTGCTCCGCCGAGGCCCCGCGGTGCCAACAACGAGGCAGAGGACATCGCCGGCTCAATCCGAGGCCCCACCCTGCCGGCAATGCGGGGGAGGATTTCCACCGCTCCGCTGAGGCGCCGCCCGCTGGCAACGAGACAGAGGACATCGCCGGCTCCGCCAAGGCCCCGCCCTGCTGCCAACGAGGCCGCACCACACAGAAAACAAGGAAGACTAGAACACAGTAGGTTGCCGCCGCTCGGGTCCAAGTAAGGCCACCGCTGCTACCCTCCTATTGAAGCCAAGCTAAGTGGGTTGACCATTGATGGCCGGTTAGCTTCTTGGCGGCGACGTGGAGTCAGGGAGTTTTGCTGGAGAATAACACTGCTTCTACTTAACTGCTGGTGCAGTTGGCTGACTGACACGTGGGCCCAACAGGCCACATATCAGTTACACAACTGCACCTACAGTTAGTCACTGAAGCTTCTGTTCGGCTCAGCGGGACACAAGTGGGTAGCTTCGGTTAATTAATTATACCTCCAGCGCACCCCTTTTTAGTTGAAGAATGTATGAAATGTAATGAAATCTTGCATGTTTATATGAAATCCGACCGTGTATGAATGAATTTATTTCGATTAGTTCGAATTCCTATATCACTGGCATTGGATGAACATGCAAAACAATACGTACTAGCATTATTCCCAGGGTGATCACCTCGTTCGCAGCAGTTTCACATGTACTCCATCCGGTCCTTTCTAGTCTGCATACAAGTTTTGTCTGCAGTCAAAGTATCTCTACTTTGACCAATCTTATACAAAAAGTATGCACTTTCACAATGTGCAAAGTAAAAAGTAACAGAAGGAGTACGAAGAGTTTGAGCAGCTTTTTAGCGTTTCTATACATTGCAATCAAACACACACGCCTGACAATTCATAGAGAACATTCAAAACAATCGATGATTATGCATCTCAACGACTCACATGTTAGAGGCAATATTTACTTCACAACTAAAGAATAAAGAAAAAATTGATCGACGCTGCTGACAGCAAAGGGCGTCCCATTTGAAAATATCAAACGCATGTCTTGCTAAAATCAATGAGCAAAATTTGACAAGGTTGTCCCATTCCAAAATATCAAATGCCTACGATTCTGGAATGGGCAGGGTTTGCCATCAGTTCGGACATTGACATGGAACCTCGTGCTAAATAAACCAGATGTTCTTTTTTTGTGCAGTTCCAGCAAAATCAACCAAATTCACACGTAGCTTGTATGATTTCGCAATTATATGTTGCAATGCCTTGAACTTATCGACACCTCCTTTCTTGTGGTGGAAATGAATGATTCGATGTATTCATGAACATTTTGTGTAGTTCCCATTGAAATCAAGCTGAGCACCCCTGTTTGCACAAATACAAAAAAGTGATTAGTATAGAGCAAACTGTACTAGGAATTGACAGTTTCAACAGGCACATAGATGGTCCATGTAGAGCACACTTTTAGAAAAATGGAACTCACTAGAAAGAATCCTAGAACAACATTGTACTCGCGCATCACAGCAAAAAAATGGAGATTTTGTCAGTCCTTCTGAGCTGAAGTTAGTTTGGTCTTGTGGGGAGTAATGTAACCATCCTTCAACTGCTCCTTCTGATGATAAGATAGACAGGGCTTCTTCATCCTGGCGTAATCGGAACTAGTCAGTTCACGTACTCCATATTCTTCTTCAGAGGAAGATGATCCAGTTGTGCAAAGACAAGAGGACTACTAAATGCTAGCATCACTGTTTGCTTGAAAAAAGGAAAGGAAATATTTAAAACATCACAGATGAAGCACTTCTCAAGGACAATACCACTTTTTCATGACAGTATCTAAATAGTAGCACAACACCAATAGAGATGACAAAGCTCAATCATATGGATGAAATCAGTGGGCGAGTACCAACCTTTGTCAGGAGGCTTATTGTGTAGAGCATACAGATGAAGCAATTCTCCGGAACCATTTGTTGCTATCTACGGTGGTGGCCATGCTTACTATATACTCCTCGATTAGTTTAATGTTTCCAACATCTTCTTGTGTAGTTCCACTAAAATATATGGTATCTTCAAAGAAGATCCCTGTTTGCACAAGTAGAGATAATTACATATTACATTAAGAGTGGCAAAACAATTGCTCGTTCTAGCCATAGCAATAAAGTAAGATGCAGAACTATATCATTACTTGTGTCATCACAGTTCCAGTGCTTCATTACAGCACCGGGAGTTGATTTTTGTTTTTCTTCTCCTTGTTCTTCCCCTTCATCACTTGGTTCAATAACAAACAAGCTTCGCCTTCAATGTAAGATTTGGCATGTCAATTAGGGAGCACAAGTATAGTACTAAACTTAATTTTCTGATGAAAGTGGAAAAATACATGCCAGCAGTTGTGAAATATCCTTATCTTACCTCAATGGGATATTACGGTGCACATACAGATTGGAAGTCTTGTCTCCATTTGTGCAGTTCACTAAAATCAAGCAACATTATCGTACAAGTAGCACAACATATGAATGCACACTGCAGAATCATGTGAAAGAAGGCTAGTACTGACCTCTCATGATGCGGAATTCAAACAACTCACAAGAAGAAGATCTGAACCAAATTCGCCTTAACAGATAGGAAGTAAGATCTCCTCTTGTGCAGTTCCACTAAGATCAAGCAATCAAGCAACGTTGTCGGTGTGACATTTTGGTTGAACTGCACAAAGCACTCTTAAAACAAAAGTGTTTTGTGCAGTGCAACAAAAGGTCACAATGGCAACAAGGTGAAGCAGATAACCCTGTTTACACAGAGGTGCAAAGGAAACAATTAGTGGTCAATAACGGTGGATGACACAGAAGCCAACAAAAAGAAGCATCTACCTTATATAAATAGGAAAGAAAGCAAGACAATAGCATTTCTCAAACGGTGGCATTGATTAATATTAACATAGAGATTATATTAACTATAAAATTCGTTAAACATGTAATTTGCTTTTAACTGCGGCATTGCATCAATTTTCCAGCAGCATTATTAGAGGGTGTTTGTTTACAGGGACATTTTGGTGTAGGGACTAAAAAAACTCCGTGTCAGTCCCATCTAAACCAAAGCGGAGGGACTTTTAGGGACTAAAAGTGGGCATTTGGGACTAAAGAAAGAAGACCCCGAGGGAGTCTTTTTGGGACTTTTCCCAACAGTTGCCCCTGCCACGCATCGCACCTTGTCTCTATTAGTTCATTACTAGGGGTAACATGGTCTTTTAGCATGTCATTTAATAACCTCTAGTCCATGTTTAGTCCCTGGAACCCAGCAAGTAGGGACTAGGGAGTTTTTAACCAAACAGGGCCTTAGATTAACCACAGCTAATGAGTTGCACGGGACAGTGGACGCACCAGCACCATGTGCATCTACCGATGTACTATGGTCATGCACAGTCTGTTGCAACAAAGAACAAACAACCAAGGAGCATATTTGTGTTGGTCCTAGTTTTGTTATCTTTAGACGCCTTTCCCTATGTGAGCGCAACAAATCTAGTCCTGCTCGAACTCTACAGCCTTGTCCCTTCCTTTCCTTTTTGAAAAAGTACTTTCGCCCCTTCCTTTCCTCTTTGAACCACGTCCTAGATTTATGCGATACAACTTTCCCCACTACTTTCCCCCATTCCTTTCCTCTTTGAACCACGCCCTAGATTAATGCTATACAACTTTCCCCTTCATTTCCTCTTCGAACCACGTCCTAGATTCATGCTATATACAACTTTTCCCACTACTTTCCCCCACTCCTTTCCTCTTTGAACCACGTCCTAGATTCATGGTATACATGCAGCTAGAGCAATGCATGTGGAGTAAGTAAATTATACCTTATGGTTCTTGGGGCGTGGTTCGGTGGGCGACGGGACGACAGCGAAGAAGAAGGGGTCGGAGGCCCTCCCGCGCCGCCGCTGGGTGGAAAGTGAACAACTACAAATGTGGATGTCTCCAGAGCAACTTTAGATCTGGAGAGGGCGAGAGAGTGTGAAGAGAGCAACTACAAGCGCTGAGGCTCCAGCGGGAGAGGGTGAGAGAGTGTGAAGAGAGCAACTACAAGCGCTGAGGCTCCAGCGTGTATATATATACTAGAGAGAGAGAGAGAGCGTGTGAAGCGTGCAAACCCTAGAAAACATTTTGACCAGTCAAAGAATCCTCCTGGCACAAATTATGCTCAAGTGTAGTTATCGAACCCGAGACCTCAAGTTTGATGAGCGAACAGGCTAACCAGCTACACAACCCTCCCGTTATGTTCAACGAGAGGGAAATAACCTTTTATACATTCCTGCATTCGTGTGAAAAGCATGCCGTGTTTTGTGTGTATGTGTGTGTGGGAGTCATTGGGATTTCAATCATAATCGTGTCATGTGGCTTTGGTGGTAAGACTATCCACAGTGGTGCAGAAATAATGCAGCCTTAGTCACCTTACCTCTCTCCACGTAGTACGTTGGGTCCCACCAGTCAGAGGGTGAAACAAACAAATTAATAAGAAAAATTAAAAGCACCAGCGGTGTATCTTACCTCACACATCTCGCTACTGCTCGGGAACACTGTCCAATTGATACCTTTGTTCGCTCACGTACTATTTTAAGTGAATCCTTATTATAACATGCACACAAATTTTGGGCACTTGTATTCGACTTAAGTCAGTGTGCCACCGTATCTCGTACACTTACTACTCCCTCCGTCTAGGTGTAATAAGTCACGTTAGAAGGTGCAACGGGACCAAGGTGCGTGCGTGTGTGTGTGTGTGCGTGTGTTTAACACCATGTGTGTGTTAGAGAGAGCGACAGATTGACCTACTCCTACAGAGAAATGTTGTGTAGTGTACGATTTTAGCCGTGAGAGTCGGTGCATCCTCTCGTTTCCGGGCGTGTCCGCTAGGGACATGCGGACAGCTGCCACGCCCGCTCCTGACCAGCCTGGCCCACCCAAAGCCCCTCCATCGCCCGTGCGCGCTTCCCGCCCGAAATGGTCAGCGCCGCTCGAAAGAACCAATGCCGCATTCATGCCTAGGAAGAGCGGACGCAACCTCTCACTGGCGCAAGATGATGGTTGCTTCATCTGTCCAACTTACTGCTAGGTCTATGTGATTTGACGGCTCATTGGTCTTTATTACTGAGGTGGTAGGACTATTGGATGTCCCATGCTTTTGACGAAAGGAGGTATACTACTACTAGATTACAATTTTCTCCATTCTTACAGCGGAGGTGTGCAAGAGCAGTGAAAACACGCAGGCTCAGTGATTACATGGCCCACCTCACGCTATCACCGTGCGACACCTAACTCTTTACATAGTACTCCCTCCATTCCTAAATATTACTAGATGAGTCCCCGCGCGTTGGCGCGGAACAGCGGTATATATCTCTGCGCAAAATTATCGATTTCATAGAACAAAAAAAAACTCTATAACCGCATGACAAATGTGGTAGCCAAACTAAATAAACTCCCATCATCATTTAGATCATCCCACGTAAGGAAAAAAGATCAGCCAACTCCTACTACGTAATGGGATTATATTTTTCTTTTTGACATGTTAATGGGACTTAAAAGCTCACTTACATGCATGCTACCGGTGCATGCTTGCATGCAGACATGTTGATGTGATTTAAAACCCACTCACATGCATGTGGCATGGTATTTCTGCATGCTTGCATGTGGCTTAGTGCGGAGCCTCTCAACGTCAAGATCAGACGGCTATTATGGACTGATTTACTTCATCTAACGGCTACATCAATTTTGATGATGTGGCTCAAGGAGAGGATAGAGAATTCCTAGTAGTGGGGGCTAGCTATTACTAGTAGATATAAGTCTTTGTAGAGATTCCACTACATACGGAACAAAATGAATGAATCTACACTTAAAATGCATCTATATACATCTGCATGTGGTTCATGGTGAAATCTCTACAAAGACTTATATTTAGGAACGGAGGAAGTACTAGTATAGTACGTACTATAATTTATCAGCGAGATAAATTTGTACAATGCTATGAAGCTTCCAGCTTCTGTTACATGTATCTTGCGTCCAAGGTTGCCCGTTGCAACATTTCATCAAATACAAAGGAGACTAACATGCATGCTATTGCATCTCAATGATTGACAGATCATAGCAAATATGTACTCCCTCCGTTCCAAAATAAGTTTCTCAACTTTGTGCAAACTTTAGTACAAAGTTGTACTACTACTAAAGTTGACACTTATTTTGGAACAGAGGCAGCTAAAGAAAAAAATGATCCATGCAGTCCCTAGCCCTTGAACCGTGAACCCTGGCCAGGCTTCAATTTGCTTGCAACGTTCGAGCTTCCTAATAAATGAAGTTTGCAACCTTTTGACCATCGGATCATTTTGTGCAGTTTCACCAAAATCGAGATGAGCATCCCTGTGGCAAAGAAATTGAACAAGCGTGATTAGAATAAGATTACTGGGACTAGTTGATGAGACATAAACTCATCACAAATATAGTACGTAGAAGCCAGTAGAGGTATGTGCGGGGCAAAGAAGTAGAGAAATATCCACAGGGAGTGATGTGGGCAGCTGGAGAAGTGGTGCAAGCCGGCTGTAAAGGGAGTTGTACCTGAGGGACGTAGCTCAACCTTGAGGAGGGTGGCGGGAGGCGGCAACTGCCCATGTCGCGGCAGTGAGCAAGGGACGAAGGCAACCTCACCGGCTTTGTGAGAGAGAACGGCGAGGACCCCTGATCGGGACGTGCCAACAGTGGGTTTTCACCGTCGGCGACGGCCACCGCATCTACACTAAGCATCCACCCCTTCCCCAAGCGGACGTGATCCGCCGGGATGTTAGAGATGTGGCCACAATCATTTTGTGCGAGAGAGTGTGAAGAGAGCAACCCCAGCAAGCAACCGTGTAGGCTGGCCCGTCCTGACTATGTATATAGTGGAGCGGTTTCCTTTTCTCTCCATATGAACATATCATATTGCGTACGTGCCACTAAAGAAAAGAAAACTTTATTTATAAATGACGCGGCACCTACTACTCGTTCTCCTATAACCTTGCACTTGGCATCTCCAAAATATTAACCTTGCGATTGGCTCTTCGCCTCTTCGGGAAGTCGAGCAATAATGGTAGTGCAGTATATATCATTCTGGCTATATGGGACCGAATGAATTGCTGCACGTCCACCACGTGGGCGAGGGTCGAGGGGCGAGGGAGAGTGCTACATATGGAGCAAAATGAGTGAATCTACACTCTAAAATACGTCTATATACATCAGTGTTTGGAGTATGTACTAGTAGTTCATATTGAAATCTACTAAAGGACATATATATTCCAAACAATATGATATAATCTCTATAACCAAGGTAGTAGGGACGAGGAGTAAACGGAGGGAGTAGTAAATTTTTCTCCTCGTCCTGCGAGCCACCGCGCGCATGGGCGAGGGAGCGGGCGTAAGGCGTAGTAAGCAAGCTTCACCTCATCCTGCGAGACACCGCGCCCGTGGGCGGGGGAGACGGCGTACTAAGCAAGCTTCTCCTCGTTTTGCGAGTTGATGGGACACATCAAAAGTACTCCAGTGTATAGAGCCTTGCCTCTAAGGTAGGCCCCACATGGTTTGCCTCTTTTTTAACATAACATGTCAAGTCGCAATTTGTTTGTTCACCCGTGGTAGACGATCCTCCCTCCACCAAGTGGACAACCAGTACACGTGCCAAATTACCACGTGGGCTGCCTTTTTCGTACAGAAATGAGCTCCACCGTGTACCCGCGCGGGTGTGGTTGGGAAAGAGACGGGAGTACATGCGCCGTGCATGCACCTCTTCTCTTCGTGCACGTCCCCCACCTACGTGGGTGTGTGTGAGAGATACAAACCGCGTTCATGAGTGTTTTTTTGTTTTGGGGTGGGGGTGGGGTGGGGGGTTGATTTCGTGAATTATTTGTGGGAATATGTGTCGATGACATCTCAAACAAAATTTTGCATGCAATGTGTGTGAAATGGAGGCCTATCCATATCATACATAGAGGGTCGGGCAATCCACAAGAAGAGAGGGAGGGGTCATAGCTATCGATAGATTCTAAGAGAGGATCAAGTGGGTGGGTGCGAGATCGATGAAGAGAGACATCGAAATTGTGTGTGTGTACAAGTCAAAGATATAGGGCGACTGGCCTACCGGAACGTTAGAGGGCACACGTCAAGTTTTTTTGTGCCAGGAAGACATGACTAGAGCGCTCGATGTATCGGTGTGTGTGGGGGGGGGGGAGGGGGGGGGAGGGGTAGGCAGAGGCCTAACTATAGAGGTAGAACGACTCGTATATGTGTTGAGAAGGAGAGACCCAACTATGTCTTGAGGGAGATCGGTTGACATCCATACATAACTGAAGGACGGGAAATATGATGGGAGAGAGAGAGAGAGGAGAGAGAGAGGGAGGGAGAGGGGTAGAGTGCTGGATGGGTGATGGAGTTGCTTCTCGAAGATGGTGGGAGAGGCCTAATAGACAAAGTGAGGGTGGAACTGCAATGTTATCAATAAGAGTGGGGATGTGTTTTCTGTGTGTGCCTCTGTGTGATAGATCTGCCGGGACGCATCCATGGATGATGAAGGGGAACCATGTGTTTGGTAAGCAAACCTAACTAGATCGGTAGATCAATTGTTGTTTGTCGGAGGAAGGGAGAGACACAACTAATGAGGTAGATCGATTGAAGTGTGGGTAAAAACAAGTTATAAGGACCTAGCTATATGTATAGCGAGAGATCGGTCGGTGTACGTCCATTTGTTAGAGGCAAATAAGGCCCAGCGAGACGGATAGACAGAGAGAATGGAGCTAGGAGGTGGTGCGAGAGGCCCAACGACTAGCTAGATAGGGGGAGGAGTGTGCGGTTGTGAGGGCGATGAAAAGAGGGGCGAGAGTTTACACGTGTGTCTGACGGTATGAGAGACACGAGGCAAGGACACATAAAGGACGAGATTGAAGGTGTGTTTGTATGTTGTAGGCAGGCATCGCTGGAGAGGTTTATCGATCGGTGTGTGTCGGAAAGGAGTTGTGGAGACTCTGGGAGAATGACCTAAAGAAAAAAAATGAATGTGCCCGGTGGATAGAATGCCGAGGGAGGGGGAGGGCGAGGAGGGCGTGTGCATGCACGAGAGAAAGTTAGTGGTAGCTACAAAGGTTAGAGGATTCTGTGGGTGTAAGTGACTAACAAAGATCATAATTTGATATGACAGCGGATTTATATATTTGAATGGGAGATCATAGTGTTTTAAACATTGCATGCATGAATATAGCGGTGATACACGTGCTGTGCACATGTTATACCATAATGTGATAATGTATGGCGTTTGCAACTCACAGCTAAATGCCAAACAATCTAAACCATACTATACATCAAACAATCTCACATTTTATTTGAATTTGTGATAATGTGTGGCGTTTGCAGCTTACAACTAAATATCGAACAATCTAAACAATACTATATATCGAACATTCTCACATTTTATTTGAATTTGTGGTAATGTGTGGTGTTTGCAACTCACATCTAAATACTTGTAGGCGTAGGGGGCGGGGCACCATACATAATGTGATAAACACATTATACATATGAGACATGGTTTAGATTATGAAGATCTAGCTAGAGCTAGAAATGTAATGTGATTTGAAATCAAAATAAAGTGGATTCAAAAAATCTAGTTCGAGTTCATATAGTACACATAGTTCATATGTAACTCGAGACTAATCATGTGGTGTGCTGTGAAGATAATACACAAACAATGGTTTAACTTGACAATAATGATGATTGTAGATCTTATTAAAATAGGAAACGAATTCAAATGCTTTGGCTTCACAACAATCATTACTGTAGATCTTATTCAAATAGATAAATGAATTCAAATTTAGTTCATATTGAAGCGGTAGTATATACGTTTGGAATGCACTAAAACGTTCATTTGAGTAGTAGGTTGCATGCATTATACACGTAGCGAAATATTTTAATTGAACATAACGTGAATTCAAAGTTTTGAATGACATTTGTAGGGCGCATTGATTTGGTACAGTACACGTTAGGCTTGTCCGGAAATTTCAACCCGCGCCTTGTTAGCCCGAAATATTTAAGATATATCTTTGTCTCGTTGTGCTCCGACAACTCCCTCCATCTCAACCCGCGCCTTGCTATTTCGAAATTACAATGCGCACGAAAACTCCCACCTCCTGTGAAATCCCGACACGCGAAATGCCCGTGGTACCCCTGAACCGAAAGAACTCCCTCAAATCAGTGGGGGTACTTTCGTAACTTACCCCACATTTCGGACAAGCACGTCTCTAAGCCATGGTTCCCCACTGCCATCCCATCCGCCCACCCATTCATACACCGAGGCCGCGAAAACCCATGACGAAACCCCACACCCTGCTCCGTCTGCCACCCAGCCGGAGCCTCTTCCCTGACGACGTCGTCCACAACAACACCTCGAAGTCCCTCATCCACTGTACCGGATGAGGATCCGTCATCGATCTCATCGTCCCGCCGGTTCAGCCACCCCGTCCTCCACCTCCAAGGAGCTGTCTCGATGTCCCCCTCGTCTTTTGCGCCACCTCCATTCCCATACCGCCGTCTTCACCTGCACCACCGGAAGAGCATCATCATCACCGTTTCCTCGGATGAAGCTGCGGCCTAATCGGTGCCACCAAAGAGGTTGTACACTAATCGCCGCATTTTCTTCTTGATTCGATCTCACGGTGCTGCCAGCGCTCGGTCCCGAGCCGACACGGCGCGACTCCATCCATGGCGGCATCACCGGCCACTTCCTCCACGACGTCGCTCCCTCGGCGGTGACGTCCACATCAGTAGGACCTGCTGTTGCTTTAGCTCTCACTCGCGCTGCTGCTATGCTCTTGCTCTCGGTCCCCTGCCTAGTCTGCTCTTGCTATTGCTCTTGCTCGCGCTGCTGCTCTCGCTCTTGCTCTTGCTTGCGATGCTGCTCCGATTTAGCTACACTTCACTCCGATGCCGCCAGGGTGAAGGAATTCCACTCAGGTTAACGTTGTTTGTTGTCTCTCTTGTCCTGCTTCAGCCTCGGCATCGTACAACTCACCGGAGCTGCTCCAACGACAAAACCCTCCATCACAACGGAGCAATACCTCGGGCTCCATCTCCAGACGCCTAAGATCTTCTTCCCCTCCTTCGACAGCGAAGTCAGTCGGAGCATCCTCACCGGCCAATCCAATCACGCTGAGATCGACATGGCTTCGCCAAAGAGGTTGTACACTTGTTGCATCTCTTTTTTACTCTACATGTTATATATATTTTCCACTAAGCACACAGATTTGTTCCTTTAGTGTCTCCTTGAAAGAAAAAACATAGGAATTTTAATTTTCACTTGTCCTCCTTTTCAAATTCCTATTCATGAAGCACAAGACTAATATATAGTAGCATAATAGCATTATAACCATACATTTTCTTGTGGTTTGACTTAATCTCACCATGCTTCTTTGCATCATGTGATCTTCCAATTGTTGTGAATCAAACATCCAGATTGGCAGAAATCCTGTGTTTTTAAATTCTCTGTTTTGCACATGCATTCCTATCCTATTCCTGTCTATTTCCTATCCTTGCATTGTTGGAATCCTCCAATTCAAATGAGCCCTTACAGAATTACTTCTCTTACAGATAGTTGTCAAAGAAAACCTTGTGTGGTTTGTCCCGCTCCTGCTGCACCGTCGTCCACCCCAGCTCAGCTGCTCCAACGACAGAAGGGTCCAGCACAGCAGGGATCCGGCCTCCAGACTGTCTTTCGTCGCCTCAGATCTTCTTCCCCGCCGCTGGCAGCCATGAAAACTGCACTACCATCATCAACTGAGCAGGTGACCTCGAGGACTACACGGGTCCGCAAGAGAGGTCGCACTCTTTCGTGTCTGCTTACGTTATACATCGCTTAATATTACATGCTACTTTATCGTCCTGTTCATAGATTAGACTCTGCGTCAGCTCCAAACTAATGGTCAAACTTGAGTGTTTAAATGGTTGTGGGGTAAATATCGGGGCCGCTATCAATAATATCTATCTACTATCTGGTTAATCTCCGGTGTCTACTATGAGTTTCATGTTGGGTGGGAAACAAACAGTAAAGAAGCCATTATCTGTATTTTTTAACTGAAGCCATTATCTACCTGCTATTATTGGTTTTGGGTCTATCCACAGGTTGCTACCATCACTCTGGATTTCTGCATGCACTCCTTACATAATCTCACTATGTTTTATTGCTATGCATGACATTTATTGTAAACAATGGAACTGAACATGTAGAGCAAAAGAGACGAGCCTTGCGTGGCAATGAAATTTCATGCAGACGTCGCTCCCTGGTAGGCACAAAAGAAGCCCCTCCACGCATTTCGGATTGTAATCGAGAGGAAGATATCTGTTCTGAGGGCGATTCAGAAGGAGAAGACAACTCCTATTTACCCCCTGAGGTCTTCGTTCTAACTTGGCATGCTGATGTTGGTTATATCGTGCATATGGTGTCTTGCATTGCTTACTTTATACATCAAATATGCCATCTTCTTAGTTTAGACATCCTTTGTGCGAATGCCATATGTTTAGTTTATTCATCGTTTATGTGAATTATGCAATGCCATCTTGTTTAGCCAGGCATCATATATGTGAATTTTGCAATGCCATCCCGCTTAGCCAGTCATCTTATATGTAAATTATATCAGACCATCCTTTTTTTGTTACATATTACATTTGTCAACAATGTTATTACATTCAACTGCTCTTCGTGTGCATCAGCCATTTGACACGATGATGGCAAATTCTGGAGTGAAAACAAGGTCTTCAGAGCAGACTATGCTATCTGACGAAGCACATATCTCGCTGGTGACGGATACCTCCTCAGAGGAGGATTCAGAGACAGATGACCAGTCGTATTCCCCCCCGAGGTGTATGCTCTAACTTGGCAGGGTTATGTTGCTCATATCGTGCATATGGTGTCTCGCATTGCTATGTCATTTGATTAGTTTAGACATGCTTTGTGTGAATGCCACCTGTTCAGTGTCTAATTACCATATATGTGAATTATGCATTGCCATCTTGTTGCAAGACATTATATATGTGAATTATACAATGCTATCTTGTTGCAAAGGCATTATATATGTGAATTATGCAATGCCATGCTGTTTAGCCAATCATCATGTATGTGAATTATATCATGCTATCATTTTTTGTATTACGTGTTCCATTTGTCGACAACTTTGTATATTCAACTACTCTTCCTGTGCATCAGCCATTTGAAGCGGTGATGGAAGTATCTGGAGTGAAAACAAGGTATTCAGAGCAGACAATGCTACCTACTGAAGCAGACATCTTGCTGGTTATAGAGAGCTCCTCAGAGAAGAATTCAGAGACTGATGACCAGTCCTATTTTCCCCCTGAGGTCTATGCTCAAACTTGGCAGGGTTATATTACCCATGTCATGCATGTTGTCTTGCATTGCTTAGTTTTTACATCATATATGGATTGCCATCTGCTTACTTGCTTACTATATAAATCATATATTTGAATTATATCATGCCATCATGTTTACATAGTACATACACATCATCTATCTGAATTATGGCATGGCAACCCATTTAATAAAGACATCATATAGTTATATCATCTCATCCTGTTTAGTGTTTACAGTCATCATATTTTGAATTATGGCATTCTATCCATGAATGTATGTGAATTATGTCATGCCAACCTATTTAATAAACACATTATATAGTTATGTCATGTCATCCTGTTTACATAGTCTCATATTTTGAACTATGTCTTTCCATCTTTTTTAGTTAGCCATCAGAATGTGAAATTGTGTCATGCTATCCTGTTTAGTTAGCCATCATATATGTGAAATTGTGTCATGCTATCCTGTTTGGTTAGACAACATAAATATGAATTATTTCATGCCCTCTTTTATTCCCCACTATCCATTGCACCTGTCTATCATACAATGTCTATACTTTCAATTACTTTTCTTGTTTATTAGCCATTTGAATTGGAGAGCGTGATGGCAGTATCTAAGGGAGTAACAACACGGTCTTCAGAAAAGATAGTGCTACCAGTTGATGCAGATAGAACCATGGTTGTACTTGCCCAAGGACCAGATCCACCACACATAACCCAGACTCTCGCAGATTGTACCCCTACCCTGTTGGACAGAGAACCAGCTACACCCCTTCTAACCCCAACCCCGGCAGATAGTAACCCAGTTCCAGTTGACACAGCACCGTCTCCACCACAAAGCACCCAAACACGAGCAGTTAGTAAGGGAACTGTAGTGCCCAAAGCATGAGGACCACCACTCCGAATCCCAACTCAACTCTTAAAGGAGAAGAAGATTTGTTCTTAGGTCAGGTTCTGTAGCTATGGTTCATACTCCTTTGCTCTTGCATGACTGTATTTACTCATACCAACTATTTTCAAATTTGAAGGTTGGAATTGAAACTCCAATGGCCCAACATGTATCTTTTAAACCTGTTTCTTTAACTGGTTTGCTGTTGTAACCTGCTCTATGTTGATTTCAGTTTCAATTGAATAAACAGTTATGTTCTCATGTCATGCACATTACAAGTGTTGTTATTGCTCTATAGTTACCCACACTTATATTCTGTCTATTCTGCTTTGTCTTGAACAAATATTATTTGAACTGTGTCTCTATCTTGATTTGGCAACAAAAACTAGAATGATATAGACCATAAAGTGACCATGGTACATAGATATATGTTTGTTTCATGCTGTTATCCTGTCCACTTTACTACTGAACTCTAATACGTCTCCATCCTATCTACTTTTCCAAACACTTCTGCCCTTGTTTTGGACTCTAACTTGTATGATTTGAATGGAACTAACCCGGATTGACGTTGTTTTCAGCAGAATTACCATCGTGTTGTTTTATGTGCAGAAAACAAATATTCTCGGAATGACCTGAAACTCCACGGAACATCTTAGAAAAAACAATTAAAATCCTCGCCAAAGATGAAGACCAGGGGGCTCACACCCTTCTCACAAGGGTGGGGGCGCGCCCCCTACCTCGTGGGCCCCCTGTTGACTCTCCGACTCCAA
The DNA here is from genome assembly GCA_034509565.1 of Triticum monococcum. NCBI lineage: Eukaryota > Viridiplantae > Streptophyta > Magnoliopsida > Poales > Poaceae > Triticum > Triticum monococcum. The sequence continues at coordinate 55,737,668 of CM067846.1, read as the reverse complement.
CTCCACCTCCATATATTGAGTTTCGATGAGAAAAAACCAGGGAGAATAAATCATCACGTTTTACGATACGGAGCCGCCGCCAAGCCCTAAAACCTCTCGGGAGGGCTGATCTGGAGTCCGTTCGGGGCTCCGGAGAGGGGGATTCGTCGCTGTCGTCATCATCAACCATCCTCCATCACCAATTTCATGATGCTCACCGCCGTGCGTGAGTAATTCCATCGTAGGCTTGCTGGACAGTGATGGGTTGGATGAGATTTATCATGTAATCGAGTTAGTTTTGTTAGGGTTTTATCCTTAGTATCCATTATGTTCTGTGATTGATGTTGCTATGACTTTGCTATTCTTAATGCTTGTCACCAGGGCCCGAGTGCCATGATTTTAGATCTGAACCTATTATGTTTTCATGAATATATGTGAGTTCTTGATCCTATCTTGCAAGTCTATAGTCACCTACTATGTGTTATGATCCGGCAACCCCGAAGTGACAATAATCGGGACCACTCCCGGTGATGACCATAGTTTGAGGAGTTCATGTATTCACTATGTGCTGATGCTTTGTTCCGGTTCTCTATTAAAAAGAGGCCTTAATATCCCTTAGTTTCCAATAGGACCCCGCTGCCACAGGAGGGTAGGACAAAAGATGTCATCCAAGTTCTTTTCCATAAGCACGTATGACTATATACGGAATAAATGCCTACATTACATTGATGAATTGGAGCTAGTTCTGTGTCACCCTATGTTATGACTGTTACATGATGAACCACATCCGGCATAATTATCCATCACCGATCTGGTGCCTATGAGTTTTCCATATACTGGTTCTCGCTTATTTACTTTCCTACTGCTACTGTTACAATCACTACAAAATACCAAAAACATTACTTTTGCTGTCTTTACTTTTGTTGCCGCTACCACCACTATCATATTACTTTGCTACTAAACACTTTGCTGCAGATACTAAGTTTCCAGGTGTGGTTGAATTGACAACTCAGCTGCCAATACTTGAGAATATTCTTTGGCTCCCCTTGTGTCGAATCAATAAATTTGGGTTGAATACTCTACCCTTGAAAGCTGTTGTGATCCCCTATACTTGTGGGTTATCAAGACTAATTTCTGGCGCCGTTGCCGGGGAGCATAGCTCTATTCTTTGAGTCACTTGGGATTTATATCTGCTGGACACTATGAAGAACTTGAGAGATCCAAAAACCAAGATCTATCCCTCAACTACGAGGGGAGGTAAGGAACTGCCATCTAGCTCTGCACTTGATTCACCTTCTGTTATGAGTAAGTTTGCGACACCTGCATCTGCTTCTGCTATTCATTCTGATATGTCGCATGTTATTGATGATGCCACTTCTGCTATGCATGATACTTATGATGAAACTGCTTCTATGCCTGATACTACTGTGCCCCTTAGTGAATTTCTTGATGAACAAATTGCTAGGGCTAGAGAAAAAGAAATTATTGAATCTGAATACGATGATGATAGTGATGATGAAAATATGCCTGTTATTCCTGAGGGTTATATTTTTGATATGGAATCTTCTGCCGCTATTTTTGCTTGCAAAGATAGATATGAGCTTAAGAGGTTATTAATTAAATGGAACAAAGAATCACTTAGAGATAAAATGAGACCTGACCCTACTTTTGCTACTTCACCTATATGTGTTCCCGATAAGGATTATGAATTCTCTATTGATCCTGACATAATTACTTTGGTTGAATCTGATCTGTTTTATGGCTATGAATCTAAAACTGTTGTGGCACATCTTACTAAGTTAAATGATATAGCTTCCCTGTTCACTAATGATGAGAGATCGCGTTACCTTTATATACTCAAAATATTTCCCTTCTCATTAAAGGGTGATGCTAAGATATGGTTTAATTCTCTTGATCCTGGTTGTGTGCGTAGTCCCCAGGATATGATTTATTACTTCTCTACTAAATATTTCCCTGCTCATAAGAAACAAGCTGCCTTGAGGGAAATATACAACTTCGTGCAAATTAAAGAAGAGAATCTCCCACAAGCTTGGGGGAGGCTTCTCAAGTTACTTAATGCTTTGCCTAATCATCCTCTTAAAAACTTGAAATACTTGATATCTTTTATAATGGACTAACCGAAGCTTCCAGAGATTACCTGGATAGTTGTACTGGTTCTCTTTTCAGGGAAAGAACACCGGATGGAGCTAAAATTCTATTGAATAATATGTTGACAAATGAAAATAATTGGGCACCTCCTGAGCCAGCTTCTGAGCCAACTACTGCTCCAATTACTGAGCCTATTCCTAAACCAACTCCGAAGAAGAGAGGTGTTCTATTTCTCAGTCCTGAAGATATGCAAGAGGCAAAGAAATCTATGAAAGAAAAAGGTATTAAAGCTAAAGACGTTAAGAATTTACCTCCCATTGAAGAAATACATGGTCTTAATATACCGCTTGTTGAAGAAACATATGATCTTAATTATTTATTTACTAAAGAACCTCCTGATCCCGATATCCCGACACAGGTAGTAAAGGTAAATTCTCTCTATAGATATGATAAAGCTGAAGTCCCTCCTACTAAAATTTCTAGTCAATGCTTGGATGAGTTTGATAACTTTATATTTAAGCAAGATGACTTCAATGCTTATTTTGGTAGACAATTAAAAGAAAATGCTTATATGATTAGACGCTTGGGTGATTATATGGCTGATATTAAAGGTGAACTTAAACTTGTTAGCAAACATGCTTCTATGGTTACCACTCAAGTAGAACAAGTACTTAAGGCTCAAAAAGAAGTGCTTAATGAAATGAATAGTAAAAAAAGATTATGCTGTTAGAGTGGCTACTAGAACTGGTAGAATGACTCAGGATCCTTTGTATCCTGAAGGCCACCCTAAGAGAATTGAGCAAGATTCTCAAAGAAACAATATTGATGTTCCTAGTTCTTCTAAAAAGAAGAAGAAGAAAAATGATAGAACCATGCAAACTTCTAGTGAACCTATTGCTGAACCACCTGATAATCCAAATGATATATCTATGTCTGATGCTGAAACACAATATGGTAATGAACATGAACCTAGTAAAAATATTAATAATGATGTTCATGATGATGCTCAACCTAGTAATGATAATGATGTAGAAATTGAACCTGCTGTTGATCTTGATAACCCACAATCAAAGAATCAACGTTATGATAAAAGAGACTTTGTTGCTAGGAAACATGGTAAAGAAAGGGAACCTTGGGTTCAGGAACCCATGCCTTTTCCTCTGAAACCATCCAAGAAAAAGGATGACGAGGATTTTGAGCGCTTTGCTGAAATGATTCGGCCTATCTTTTTGCATATGAGATTAACTGATGTGCTCAAAACAAATCCTTATGCTAAATATATGAAGGATATCATTACTAATAAAAGAAAGATACCGGACGCTGAGATTTCCACCATGCTTGCTAATTATACTTTTAAGGGTGGAATACTAAAGAAACTTGGAGACCCCGGAGTACCTACTATACCTTGCTCCATTAAAAAGAATTATATTAAAACTGCTTTATGTGACCTTGGAGCCGGTGTTAGTGTTATGCCTCTCTCTTTATATCGTAGACTTGACTTGAATAAGTTGACACCTACTGAAATTTCTTTGCAAATGGCTAATAAATCAACTGCTATACCTGCCGGTATTTGTGAGGATGTGCCCGTTGTGGTTGCAAACGTTACTATTTTAACGGACTTTGTTATTCTTGATATTCCTGAAGATGATAGTATGTCTATTATTCTTGGAAGACCTTTTCTTAATACCGCAGGGGCTGTTATTGATTGCAACAAAGGCAATGTCACTTTTCATGTTAATGGTAATGAGCATACGGTACACTTTCCGAGGAAACAACCTCAAGTTCATAGTATCAACTCTATTGGGAAAATTCCATCGATTATATTTGGAGGTTTTGAATTTCCTCTCCCTACTGTCAAGAAGAAATACGATATTCTTATTATAGGGGATGTGCATATTCCCGTTGAGGTAACTTAGTGTTATTCGAAATTTCTCCGGTTTCATGATTATCAGAATGAGTTTGTTAACAAGACTTGATCAACCTTGTTAGTGGATTCTTTTTGATGAGCATGAGATGGATGAAACTAGAAGCACAAACTTCTGTACCCCACCTTTACTTTCTGTTATTTATATTAAATAAAGTAAAAATAGTATTTTCAGACTGTTTCCTGGCTTATCTGTGCAATATAAAAATATCCCGAAAATAAAAGTCCTCAGAATGCCATGCCAATTTAATATGATTTTTTCGGGAATATTTGAGGATTTACTGCGCAAAAATTACCGCGGGTGGAGCTGCCACCTGGCCGCGAGGGTGGTGGGCGCCCCCCTATAGGGCGCACCCCTTGCCTCGTGGGCCCACGGTGGCCCTCCTCCACTTATCCCAGCACCCATCTTCTTCCTCTATCTCACACAAACCCGAAAAACCAACTCCAGCACGAGTTCCAGCCACTTTTGCTGCGATTTTCGATCTCCTTGCTCAAAGCACCTCTCGCAAAACTGCTTGGGGAGATTGTTCCTTGGTATGTGACTCCTCCATTGGTCCAATTAGTTTTTGTTCTAGTGCTTTATTCTTTGCAAATTTGTGCTGCATAGATGACCATGTTCTTGAGATTGCATGTCAAATTTATATGGTTCTAAGTAGTTCTAATGCTTGATATAGTCTCTAGGCACTTGTAGGAGTAGTTGTTATCAATATCATTGAGTTTGGTTTACTTTTATTTTGAAGTTACTAAAAATTTCAGAATTTTTCAGAGAAAAACAATATGTTTAGGAAGAGGTTCCAAGGTGGTTCCTCTAAGAAGCAAGGACCCAGGATTGCTATGCGCGATGCTGACGAGGATCCACCAAGAGACGCTCCAGTACGGCCTTGTGAATGGCCGTCGGAAAATTTTATGGACCGTGCGGGAATTAAAGAAGAATTCAAAGCATATTTGCGCAATGCCGGTATTGAAGATTTTGAGGCTAACAAATGCCCCCAGTATCATGATCTCACAAGTTCATTTGTGAGGAGGTTCGAGTATTCATCTTCGCGTAATTCTCCTTCAGTCATGTTTGATCTTTATGACAAATCTTATACCATGGACCTAGAGGATTTCACTCTTGCATGCAAACTTCATCATGGGGTAGTGTTAGGGATCCCCCTAAATCTGAATTTAGAAACTTTCTTGCTAGTATAACTGTGGGGGAATCTAGAGATATAACGCAGGCTACCTTAGGGAGCATTCACTTTCCTGCTATACATTATTTTGCTCTCTTCATCGGTAGATGCATAAATGCTAAGGATGAAGCATGTCACATGTGTGTCCCTGATCTTAGCATTCTTAGGAGTGCTGTGTTAGGAGACCAATCTTATCATATGGGAGCCATTGTAGCTCGTAGGTTGCATCATAATAGACATAATGGAGATTTCTTTGGAGGAATTTATGCAACCCGCTTAGCTCATTTTCTTGAAATAGACATTCGTGAAGGTGATATGGAGTTGCCTCCTGCATATTTAGATTATAACTCTATGGCTTCGCACCAGTTTGTCGAGATGCCTGAATCACCTCTCTTATATCGCTTAATTTTTGATAAACAACGTGTTTTCCATATTACTCTCCCTGCTCCCATCTTCTTTGATTCACAGACAAAAGGAAGATATGTTATTACCAGGGAGGAGGCAGAAGAGTACGAGAGGAGAGTAGAGGCAGCCTGACTCCACGCTGTAGCTCAGCAGGCGATAACCGCTGCACATTAGTATGATCCCAACTATTCTTCCTCATCACAATACGACCCCAACAACTATTATTATGGATATCCGCCAGACCAGCCGTGGCCATAGACCAACTTAGGCCAAAAGCCTAAGCTTGGGGGAGTGCGTATTTCTCACCGACATTACATTTATGCTCACACACACTCATTGCTAGATGTCGGTGCTCATACTTTTTCACTGTAATATCCATGCTAGTTTATTTTCTTTTTCCTGCTTTCTTCTTGTGTGTTTGTTAAACCTTAAGAAAAACCAAAAAAAATTAGTACTAGTTTATTTTTCTGCTGTAGTAGTAATAATTAAAAAGAAAACCCAAAAATATTTCCCGTTCTTCTTTTGCTTGTTGGGAGCTTTCCAGTGTAAATAGTTTTATTTCTTTTCTTTTATTTGGGGGTCGTTAGGAGAAGACCATGATTAAATTGTTGAAGTGGCTCTTATATGCATCATTAATGATTTAACCAAGAGCCCATATTGCCTTGTCTTCTCCTGTTTATTGAATGCTCGCAGATTCCAGCTTAGTCCAATGCACGCGCACTCTTATTATTATTCACACCGTTCGGTCATGCAAGTGAAAGGCAATTATGATGATATATGATGGGCTGACTGAGATGAGAAAAGCTGGTATGAACTCGACCTCTTTTGTTTTTGTAAATATGATGAGTCCCTCGTTCTTGATTTAGCTTATTATGAATAAACATGTTTGCAATGACAATTAGAGATCATAGTTGCTTGTGCCATGCTTGATTAGCTATGAGTTATAATGATTTACCTTGTATGCCAACATGCTATTGAGATGGTTATGATGTGGTATGATGGGGTGGTATCCTCCTTTGAATGATTTAAGTGACTTGACTTGGCACATGTTCACGCATGTAGTTGAAACAAAATCAACATAGCCTTCACGATATTTATGTTCATGGTGGATTATATCCTATTCATGCTTGCATCCAATGTTTATTAATTTTAATGCATGTACATGGCTGTTGTCACTCTCTAGTTGGTCGCTTCCTAGTCTTTTGCTAGCCTTCACCTGTACTAAGCAGGAATACTACTTGTGCATCCAATCCCTTAAACCCCAAAGTTATTCCAGATGAGTCCACTATACCTTCCTATATGCGGTATCTACCTGCCGTTCCAAGTAAATTTGTAGGTGCCAAACTCTAAACCTTCAAATAAACATTCTGTTTTGTATGCTCGAATAGCTCATGTATCAACAAAGGCTGTCCTTATCTTCCATGTTAGGCGGGTTATTCTCAAGAGGAGTGGACTCCGCTCCCCACTCACGAGAAAATGGCTGGTCACCGGGATGCCCAGTCCCATGCTTTATGCAAACTAAATCAAAATTAATTGCAAACAAAACTCCCCCTGGGACCCGATGTATGTTGGAGGCACTCGTTGTTTCGAGCAAGCCACGGATTGATGCTTGTTGGTGGAGGGGGAGTATAAACTTTACCATTCTGTTTGGGAACCGCCTATAATGTGTTTAGCATGGAAGATATCGCCATCTCTTAGTTGTTACGTTGACAATGAAAGTATATCGCTCAAAATACAATTTATCTCTATTTAAAAACCGAGCTTTGGCACCTCTACAAATCCCTGCTTCCCTCTGAGAAGGGCCTATCCATTTACTTTTATGTTGAGTCATCACCCTCTTATTAAAAAGCACTAGCTGGAGAGCACAGCCGTCATTTGCATTCATCACTGTTAATTTATATTGGGTATGACTATGATTGGATCTCTTTTACCATGAATTACAATGTCTAGCCAGTCCTTAATCTTTAAAGGTGCTCTGCATTTATGTTTTGCGGTCTCAGAAAGGGCTAGCGAGATATCATCCTGTTATATCATATTATGATTGTTTTGAGAAAGTGTTGTCATCCGAGATTTATTATTATGACTTGCTAGTTGATTATGCTATTGATATGAGTAATCATGAGACCTGAGAATTATTGCAAATGTGGTTAGTTATGATCTATGCTGAAAACTTGAATGCTGGCATGACATAGTTACAACAACAAGAGCAAACCGAGTTTGTAAAAGTTTTTCATTCTTTCTTTCAGTTTGTCAACTGAATTGCTTGAGGACAAGCAAGGGTTTAAGCTTGGGGGAGTTGATACTTCTCCGTCGTAGCATGGCAAAAGATATAATGAAAACACAAGCCTGCAAGACAGCATAACGGAATAACTGCAGACGAAAACGATATGAAACAACTGCAACTACACACACAAGGTGCAAGCAAAGTCAACATGCAAGTTCGAGGCTCGTGATAAGAGGTTGGCTTGCCTGGGGGTCGACAAATACTCCGACAAGAAGTGGGAAACGATCGCGGAAAGATTTGTTGGAAACAGTTCTCTCATGGAGGGGGCTGTTTACGGGCAAGGGCAAAATGGTCATTTTCACTATGTGACAATATTATGAAAATGACATCAATGGAACAGGCTCGACGAAACAAAGATGTGGGCTTTGGATTCACCTGATTCGGAGTTACGGGTAAAAAGATACGGACGTTTAAAGCTCAGGGACTAGTCTGTAAAAATATTTCTACAAACAGGTCCCTGGTAGCTTAAACAGAACGTGTCTTTTCTGAAAATATGTCTTCCATAGAGGGAAACGTATTCCCGGCCGAAGTAGAGGAGAAATACGCCTTCTAAGACTGAAAGTGTACTTCCCGTAAATGCGCTTTCGCGCGGGGAAAACGTATTTCAGCTCGAAGCCGCGAAATAGTATGCCTTTGCTTGGGAAAGGTGCACTACCGCGAATGCGTCTCCACTTAATCCAGTCAGCAGGGCCGCCACGTCAGCACTGAGACAATGACCGGCTGGGCCCACGACATCTTCTCTCTCCCTCGCCTGGTTCTTCTTCTCTATCACGATGCCCAGGCAGAGGAGCGCCGGGGCTCTCGTCGGGGCCGGCGACTGGAGAAACGGGAGGGCCAGGCTACGTGCATGGCGGTTCTGCCACTCCATGTCATGCCCGTAGATAGCCTCGGAGGGGCTCGGGGCAGCCTGAGGGAGTCCTGGATTAGTGGGTGTTCGGGTAGCCGGACTATAGCTTCAGCCGGACTCTAGGACTATGAAGATACAAGATTGAAGACTTCGTCCCATGTCCGGATGGGACTTTCCTTGGCGTGGAAGGCAAGCTTGGCGATGCGGATATTCAAGATCTCCTATCATTGTAACCGACTCTATGTAACCCTAACCCTATCCGGTGTCTATATAAACCGGAGGGTTTTAGTCTGTAGGACAACTTCATCAACTCCATAGACAACAATCATACCATAGGCTAGCTTCTAGGGTTTAGCCTCCTTGATCTCGTGGTAGATCTACTCTTGTACTACCCATATCATCAATATTAATCAAGCAGGATGTAGGGTTTTACCTCCATCAAGAGGGCCCGAACCTGGGTAAAACATCATGTTCCCTGCCTCCTGTTACCATCCAGCCTAGATGCACAGTTCGGGACCCCCTACCCGAGATCCACCGGTTTTGACACCGACATTGGTGCTTTCATTGAGAGTTCCTCTGTGTCGTCGCCGTTAGGTCCAATGGCTCCTTTAATCATCAACAACGATGCGGTCCAGGGTGAGACTTTTGTCCCCGGACAGATCTTCGTCTTCGGCGGCTTCGCTCTGCGGGCCAATTCTCTTGGCCACTTGGAGAAGATCGAGAGCTACGCCCCTGGCCATCAAGTCAGGTTTGGAAGCTTAAACTACATGACTGACATCCATGGAGACTTGATCTTCGATGGGTTCGAGCCACCGCCAAGCGCGCCGCACTATCTCGAGGGGCATGATCTAGCTCTGCCTCCGGGTAGTGTCCTGGAGGCCACACACGCATCGGTTCCGACCTCTAACTCGGAGCCTATTACGCCAATGGAGGACGAGCGGTTGGACGCCACCTCGGGGGCTGCGATCTTAAAGGCGATCGAGTCAAATGCTAGCCCCGCACTCTGCATGATCCGTGACTCCGAGGATCCGGACTCCTCCCCGGACTCCGAAACCCCCGCGCCCCTGCCGATCGAATCCGATTGGGCGCCGATAATGGAGTTCACCACCGCAGACATCTTTCAGCACTCGCCTTTTGGCATCATCCTGAATTCTCTTAAGTCTCTCTCTTTATCAGGAGAGCCCTGGCCGGATTACGGTCAGCGAGGATGGGATACGGACGACGAAGAAATTCAAAGCCCACCCACCACCCACTTTGTAGCCACTGTCGATGATTTAACCGACATGCTTGACTTCGGCTCTGAAGACATCGACGGTATGGACGACGATGTAGGAGATGAACAGGAACCAGCACCTGTAGGGTGCTGGAAGGCCACCTCGTCGTATGACATATATATGGTGGATACTCCGAAGGATGGAGATGGCGATGGAACAGTGGGGGAGGACACCCCCAAGAAACAGACAAAGCGCCGGCGTCAGCGGCGCCGCTCTAAATCCCGCCAAAGCAAAAACGGTGATTCCGGCACGGGAGATAATACTACCCCGGACAGCGCCGAAGAACACCCACCTCAGCAAGATTCGGCACAGGAAGATGGAGAAGCCAGCCCTCATAAGAGAGCGGCAGACCAAGAGGTTGAGGACAATAACTATATGCCTCCCTCCGAAGACGAGGCAAGCCTCGATGACGACGAATTCGTCATACCATCAGACCCCGCCGAACAAGAGCGTTTTAGACGCAGGCTTTTAGCCATGACAAGAAGCCTAAAGAAAAAGCAGCAGCAGCTTAGAGCTGCCCAAGATTTGCTAGCTGACAGATGGACTGAAGTCCTTGCGGCCGAAGAGTATGAACTCGAACGCCCCTCCGAGAGTTACCCAAGGTGCAGGCCGCTACCCCGATCAGAGGAGGAAGCACCTACATCACCAGTGCATGACATGGCAGACCGGCCACCTCGCGGCCGCGACAGAGAGGTCTCTCGACCCTCCACCCAAGCCATGCCCCGACGCCACTCAACTAAGGCATAGGAAAATGCGCCAGACCTGCGAGACGTACTAGAGGACAAGGCAAGACAAACAAGATCGATCTACGGATCGCGCAGGCGCCCTACGACACGTGACGATGATCTTCACTCCGGATAAAACAAATCCGGCTGGGCTGAACACAACAGACATAGCTCTTCCGAGCTACGTCGTGATATAGCCCAGTACAGAGGCACTGCACACCCGCTATGCTTCACGAATGAAGTAATGGAGCATAAAATCCCAGAGGGTTTCAAACCTGTAAACATCGAATCATACGATGGCACAACAGACCCGGCGGTATGGATCGAGGATTATCTCCTTCACATCCACATGGCACACGGCGATGATCTACACGCCATCAAATACCTCCCGCTCAAACTTAAAGGACCAGCCCGGCATTGGCTTAACAGCTTGCGAGCAGACTCAATCGGTTCTTGGGAGGACCTGGAAGCCGCATTCCTCGACAACTTCCAGGGCACTTACGTGCGACCACCGGATGCCGACGACTTAAGCCACATAATTCAGCAGCCATAGGAATCGGCCAGACAATTCTGGACACGGTTCCTAACAAAGAAAAACCAGATAGTCGACTGTCCGGATGCAGAGGCCCTAGCAGCCTTCAAGCACAACATCCGCGACGAGTGGCTTGCCCGGCACCTGGGACAGGAAAAGCCGAAATCTATGGCAGCCCTCACGACACTCATGACCCGCTTTTGTGTGGGAGAAGACAGCTGGCTAGCTCGCAGTAACAACTTATCAAAGAACCCTGGCAATTCGGATACCAAGGACAAAAGTGGCAGGACACGTTGGAATAAGCAAAAACGCCGTGTTAGTAGCGACAGCAATGAAGACACAGCAGTCAATGCCGGATTCAAAGGCTATAAATCCGGTCAGCGGGAAAATCCGTTCAAAAAGAATACTCAGGGCCCGTCCAGTTTGGACCAAATACTCGACCGCTTGTGCCAGATACATGGCACCCCCGAAAGGCCAGCCAATCACACTAACAGAGATTGTTGGGTGTTCAAGCAGGCAGGCAAGTTAAGAGCCGAAAACAAAGACAAGGGGCTGCACAGCGACGACGAGGAGGAGCCCAAGCCGCCGAACAACAAAGGACAGAAGGGTTTTCCCCCACAAGTGCGGACGGTGAACATGATATACGCAACCCACATTCCCAAGTGGGAGCGGAAGTGTGCGCTACGGGACGTATACGCGATGGAGCCAGTCGCCCCAAAATTCAACCCACAGTCCTCCTGCCCGATCACTTTTGATCGAAGGGACCATCCCACTAGAATCCGTCATGGCGGCTTTGCCGCATTGGTTGTCGACCCAATCATCGACGAATTTCACCTCACAAGAGTCCTCATGGACAGCGGCAGTAGCCTGAACCTACTTTATCAGGACACAGTGCGGAAAATGGGCATAGACCCCTCAAGGATCAAACCCACAAGAACGAACTTTAAAGGCGTCATACCAGGTGTAGAAGCCAACTGTACAGGCTCAGTCACACTTGACGTGGTCTTCGGATCCCCGGATAATTTCCGAAGCAAAGAGTTAATCTTCGATATAGTCCCACTTCGCAGTGGCTATCATGCCCTGCTCGGACGAACCACATTCGCAAAATTCAATGCGGTGTCGCACTACGCATATCTCAAACTCAAGACGCCAGGCCCTCGAGGAGTAATCACGGTCAACGGAAACACCGAACGCTCCCTTCATACGGAGGAGCATACGGTGGCTCTCGCAGCGGAGGTACAAAGTAGCCTTCTTCGGCAATTCTCCAGTCCGGCCATTAAAAAGCCAGACACTGCCAAGCGTGCCCGGAGTAACCTACAGCAGGACCGCCTGGCACACTCCGAGCAAGCGTAGCAATGCGGCCCCAACCCCAGCTTTCGCGACCTAGCGAAACTAGTACCTCGCGTACATAACTACGCCCTAGAAATACCATGGGCACAGGGGAAGGGGCAAAATAACGGCACGCCCAAAATATGGCTTAAAACGTACCAAGGGCTGCCGTATTCTTCTTTTAATTTTTTCTTACTTTCAGGACTCCATACTTCGGACGACCTGTTCGGCAATTAGATTGCCGCACAAATGATGCAAGATCCAGGAAGGCAGACAAGCCATGCCGCACTATGGAACTCCCAGGTGGTCTCTGTTACGAGCGATATACCTACTTTATATATAATTCCGCGGCCTGCCCCTGGTCAGGACATACTGAATAGTCCAATATCTTTTGCTTACCGCACCATCTGTATCGTTCGGCTTTGATAAATAGCCTCTCTATAAACAATGCCTAGCTTTTTGTCTATTTTTTGCATTACTCTTTTCATATATATGTTCATTAATGATATGTTGCACCCGTACATTGTGGTACGGCAAGTACGCCAGGGGCTTCAGTACCCTTTGATATGGTGTGAGAAGTCCATACACTTTCACAAGTGCGGCACCCCGAACTTATAGCACTATATGCATCGGCTCCGAATCATGATTTGGGTCAATAGTTGGGTTTGCCTGGCTCCTATGTTTTGGTGCCTTACGTTCCGCTATATCGGCTAAGGTAGCACTAGGAGAACCACTGCGATTGTGCCCCGGTTGAGCTGGGTTAAGCACCTCAGTGGAGAAAGCTAAAACTGACTGTCATGATGAGGCGAGAGACCAGTCGCTGTTCGAGAGGTTTTTCAAGTCCCTAAAGGCTTATGCCGCTTCGAGCGAGGAGCTGGATAACCCCAGCCAAGGCGTGGATAGCGCCCCGAACTCGGTCTTCTGAACTAGGGGCTTCGCCGAAATTTAAAATTATAAAGTTCTATGGCTAAGTGAGAGTGTTCAAGCATTATAGTCCGATTTCCTGGTTCGTCGTGCTGAGCGCCTCCCTCGAAGGACCCAACCATGGGAAAAAGAGCGCCCAAGTTTATCACCGAACACCCCAACACTAATGGCATGGGGGCAGAAGCCGACGACTGGCCATCTCTCAATTTTTGATAAACGGCCGTACAGAAAATAATATTTTAAATTCAATAAGCATTTCTTAGCACATATGAACAAGTTTTCAGCGCACAGGATAAACACGAGCGAATTCATTCAAAAATTACATCCTTGGTGCACTCATCTGCCACAAGGCGGGCACCTGCAAGAACATCCTTATAGTAGTTCTCCGGCTTGTGATGCTCCTTCCCCGGCGGCGGCCCGTTCGTCACAAGCTTCTCACCGTCCAGCTTACCCCAGTGCACCTTTACACGGGCAAGGGCCCTACGGGCACCTTCGATGCAGGCGGAGTGCTTGATGACCTCGAGCCTTGGACAGGCCTCCACCAGCAGCCGCACCAGCCCGAAGTAGCTCCCAGGCAAGGCCTCTCCGGGCCACAACCGAACTATGAAGCCCTTCATGGCCTGTTCGCCTGCCTTGTGGAGTTCGACCAGCTGTTTCAGCTGGTCACTCAAGGGCACAGGGTGTCCGGCCTCAGCATACTGAGACCAGAATACCTTCTTCGTCGAGCTACCCTCTTCAGCTCGGTAGAATGCGGCGGCATCGGACACACTGCGGGGAAGATCCGCGAAGGCCCCTGGAGAACTCTGGATTTGGGTAAGTAAGAGGTAGTTTACTTTTATGTTTCTGCTTTGCATAAAGAAGGCCTTACCCGCTGCTATCTTCTTCATATCCTCCAACTCTCAGAGAGCCTTTTGGGCTTCGGCCTTGGCAGACTTGGCAGTCTCAAGGGCCGTCGCGAGCTCGGACGCTGGGGTCTTTGACTCCAGCTCCAAACTCTCATGTTTCTTCATGAGAGCCTGAAGCTCTTGCTGCACCTCGCCGACCTGAGACCCAAGTTTCTCTCGCTCGATGCGCTCCGCGGCCGTTTTCTTTTCGGCCTCGGACAGCGCCTTCTTGAGGGTCGCCACCTCAGTCGTGGCCCCTACAATAAGCAGTACAATCCTGTTATTTTTTGCAATCACGCCTCTCTATAGGCACCTTTGTATAAGGTATTTCTTACCTTCTTTCTCCTCGAGCTGCTGCTTGGCACAGCCGAGCTCTTGCTCGGACTGCTCGAGTCCCTGTTTTAGGGTATCCACCTCCGCGGTCAGTGCGGCGGTGGCCAGCAGCGAAGCCTGCATACGCATATTGACCTCTTTATTATTAGATTCCTGCGAAATTTCATAGATCCTCTATTTGGCTTTTCTTTCCGAACGCCAAACAGAGCATCAGGGGCTACTGTCTATGCGGTAATATTTTTACATATTTTTACTTACCTCAAAGCCTGTTAGGAGGCCAGCGCAAGCTTCATTCAGCCCGCTCTTGGCGGACCGAACCTTCCGGATCATCGTACTCATAATAGTACGGTGCTCCTCGTCGATGGAGGCACCTTCAAGCACCTCCAGCAGATTGTCCGGCGCCTCCGGTTGGACGGAGGCTGCCGGCTCAGAAGGCTTGCTCCTCTTGGAAGGAGTTCACCTGCCGCGCTTCGGAATTGTTGAAGATTCCGGCACGGTGTCCGGCTTAAGGCCGGACTTGGAGCCCTGGGGGTCTTGTCCCCTTCACTCCTGGGGTCCGGGAGGTCGCCTTGTGGCTCCTCCAGGACCACCTCCTCCTGCCCCAGAGCTCGTTGTGACGCCACTTCGGTGTCATCCGCAGTGCGGGGGGAGACAGTGGGCGGAACAGAGTTCACATCCGATGAATCCAGGGAGCCGCTCGACGACTCGTTGAGTGCGGCCCGGGGCGGGCTGCATGATTATATTTGACATTAGGGGAAGCTGTGCAACAAAAGGAATATCATGAGTCACTCTGGTATCTGAACACTTACGATTTTGCCGGACGCTTGGCCCTGTCCGGCCACTCCTCTTCGCCCTCTTCAGCGTCAGGGGCGTAGTCCGGCAGAGGGGTCTTCCTTTTCCTAGACCCCTCAGCCTCCCCCGCTGGGGCGACCTTCCTCTTCTCTCCTCCCTCCACTGGAGAGGGAGAGTCTTCTTCTTCCTCCTCCTCGTTCTCGCGGGAGGAGGGCGCCTCGGACTCGTCAGATGACGAGTCCGACACCACCATGTTGCGGGCACTCTTTCGAGTCCCCGTGGTCTTCTTCTTCTTGACCTTCTTCTCCGGCACCACATAAGGCGCCGGGGCCAGCAGCTTCACCAGTAAAGCTGGGGCTAGATTTTCGGGTAGCGGAGCCGGACAGTTAATCGGCTCGGCTATCACCCGCCAAGCCTGTCAGAGGAAAGGGAGTTTAGATCCCGCATAGTGTCAAACTATGAAAAAAGGCTTAACATCCTGTGAAGGGTGTAGATGGCATAACTTGCTAGCGTGACGCTGCGAGCTGTATCCACGGTCCTCGGAAGCGGATGCGGGAGCCTCGGCGCCCTTGAATAGCATCTTCCAGGCGTCTTCATACGTCGTGTCGAAGTGCCTGTTGAGGGTTTGGTGCTACGCCAGGTCGAACTCCCACAGATTAAAATCCGGTTGTTGGCACGGGAGGATCCGGCGGACAAGCATAACCTGGATTATATTAACAAGCCGGACTGGCTTGTTCACCAGGGACTGGATGCGTGTTTGCAATCCGGTCACCTCTTTTTCGTCACCCCACGACAGGCCCGTCTCTTTCCAGGACATAAGCCGCATGGGGGGTCCGGATCAGAACTCAGGGGCTGCAGTCCATTCCGGATCGCGTGGCTCGGTGATATAAGACCACCCGCCTTGCCATCCCTTTAGGGTCTCCACGAAAGAGCCCTCGAACCATAGGACGTTGGCCATCTTGCCCGCCATAGCGCCTCCGCACTCCGCCTGGCTGCCGCACACCACCTTGGGCTTGACGTTGAAGGTCTTGAGCCAGAGGCCGAAATGGGGGCGGACGCGGAGAAAGGCCTCGCACACGATGATAAACGCCGAGATGTTGAGGATGAAGTTTGGAGCCAGATCGTGGAAGTCCAGGCCATAGTAGAACATGAGCCCCCGAACAAATGGGTGGAGTGGAAAACCTAGTCTGCGGAGGAAGTGGTGGAGAAACACGACCCTCTCATGGGGCCTTGGGGTGGGGATAAGCTGCCCCCTCTTCGGGAAGCCGGTGCGCGATGTCCTTGGATAGGTATCTGACCTTCCTTAGCTTTTTTACTTTACCCTCCGTAACGGAGGAGACCATCCATTTGCCTCCCGCTCCGGACATTGCTGGAGCTCGGGTGCGCGAGAGATGGATAGGAAAGGGAGGAAGAAGGCGTAGGTAAAAAGGGTGGATCCTTATCCCCTTATATAGGCGGATGCGGTTATGCGTCCCCACCTACCTAATAAAACTCGCTTGCCTCCCGAGCGCCGTGATAAATGGCGCGGTTGGGTTACCCACGTCCGTATTAACAAGAATCCCGTAAAAAGGGTACACGATCTCTGCTTTGACAAGACGTGCCAAGGAAATCGCCTCGCAAAACATGCTGAGGAGGAAAAGTAAAAACAATTCGAGTACAGGACTTGGCCGTAGTGTGATGGCGCACTGCGGAGTACGTCAGCAGATTGGATTTGTGTTAATATTATTCTCTATATGGCAATATGTGGAAACTTATTTTGCAGAGCCGGACACTACCCTTGGTATTAACAATCTTCTATGAAGGACTTGGAGGAGGAACCCGCCTTGCAATGCCGAAGACAATTTGCGCGCCGGACTCGTCGTCATTGAAGCCTGGTTCAGGGGCTACTAAGGGAGTCCTGGATTAGGGGGTGTTCGGGTAGCCGGACTATAACTTCAGCCGGACTCTAGGACTATGAAGATACAAGATTGAAGACTTCGTCCCGTGTCCGGATGGGACTTTCCTTGGCGTGGAAGGCAAGCTTGGCGATGCGGATATTCAAGATCTCCTATCATTGTAACCGACTCTATGTAACCCTAACCCTATCCGGTGTCTATATAAACCGGAGGGTTTTAGTCCGTAGGACAACTTCATCAACTCCATAGACAACAATCATACCATAGGCTAGCTTCTAGGGTTTAGCCTCCTTGATCTCGTGGTAGATCTACTCTTGTACTACCCATATCATCAATATTAATCAAGCAGGACGTAGGGTTTTACCTCCATCAGGAGGGCCCGAACCTGGGTAAAACATCGTGTTCCCTGCCTCCTGTTACCATCCGGCCTAGACGCACAGTTCGGGACCCCGTACCCGAGATCCGCCGGTTTTGACACCGACACAGCCTATAGCGCCGGGGCCGTGGAGGTCCGCGGCGGCCAGAGACAGAGGGCGGTGGGGTCGGTGGTTGGGTGGCTCTGGTGGGCGAAAAGGAGGGGCGGCGAGCTAGGGAGGATCGCCAGGGAGTGGCGCGTCCATCCATGGGCTCGGACTGGGCATGGGACGGCCGGAGAGTGGTGTTGGGCGCGGAGGCCGTGGACAACTCCGGCTAAATTGCCGGGCTCCGGCGAGGGATTCGGCCGGGCACGGGCACTGGGGTGGGCCGGAGGGAGGGGAGAGGAGGCTGGGAGGGCTGGCTTGCTCGAGGAGGGTCGCAGACGGGCTATTTATTGCTGGACGAGGAGCACCCGAGCTGGGCACCGCTGAACGCGTCTAGCCGAGGCTCTGCCGGCCGCAGCAGTCACGTGGACGTGCAGGAAGGCGACGAGGAGGGTGCGGACGAGTGCCAGAGAGTCACGGAGACGAGCAAAGCGTGCGGACGAATGGAGGAAGAAGAAATCGGGGGGGGGGGAGATGACGATGCACAGCAGCGCACTATTCCGGTCGTTGGCACGGCAAGCCAGAGAAGAAAACGAAGGGGGCAGCGGTCCAGAGGGAAGACGACGACGAGGGGGAGTTGCTGGACATTAATGGCGAGGCCAGAGACAGTCGGGGCAGCGATGCCGACGACAACAGTGGCTAGACCACCGTTTTGGCTGGTTACACTCGTGGTCACCACTGGCATGGAGCGCTTTGGGTTTTTACTGAGGTAAGATCATGTCTACCGCGTAGTCCTTCCAGCGTGGAGTATTACTACGGTAACGGGTCGGGCAGAGATAAATGGAGCTGAGTAAAACAAGCTCCACAAGTTTACTGCTGCAAACTTGACCACATCCTAGAGAGTAAACCAGAGAGGGTAAAAGGTAAACTTGATGTCTGGGAGGCTTGGGGTAGAAAGGACTACAGTCCTGTGAGTTTTGAGGTAAAATGGACAACTATTTACCATAGTTGATGTACAACCACCAAACTGACCCAGAAACTGAATCATGGTGAAGCACTCACTAGGAGTGATGGGTTAGGCTAAATCTTGGCAAAGCCTGATGATTTGAACATACCATGATGCTGTAAAAAGTTCATACCAAATGGACTCACCAAAATGGTACTTCCTTCACAGCTATCATTTCTGTCCGAAAACTTCAGAAAAATCCTCAGGGCAATTGGCCAGAAGATATGAAACTAAATCTTATGGAGATAGGTTATATAGGTAGGATAAGGCCTGAGAAATTATCAACCATAATGGAGCAAGATAAAATACACTTGCTTCACAAACTGAAAAATTGGACGGAAAACAAGAATTGTTCCTGTGCTCACATAGTTCAGTGGAATGAGATGAATCTTGGAGGAGTGTGATAATATGATCATTAGATACTTATGGAAAAGTTTCAACTCATTTTGATCATCCATGAGGGTACGTCCTTTACAGACAAGCAAATCTGAACAGAAACTTGAAAAATTCCCAAGGAAGATTGGATAGATGGATTGAGCTGATTTTTGGTGTCCAGAGGTGATTTGTAATTGTTAATCACCCTGCCAAATTATAGCTCAATTGGAGTTAGGAATAAATTACTTCCTTTGCAAAATTTCAGATAGGGCAGAAACTTGCATTGGATCATGTTCTCAAATTATGATCTTTGAAGCATGGGTTTGGATGGAAAGGGTGAAGATATAGCAAGTAAAAAGCTCCACAAATTATGTGGGAATTTTCCCTGCTATAAAAATGGTAGTTCCTTTGGAAACTGACAGAAATGCAATATTGGATTAAAATAGGAAAAGACAATTTTCCTTATTTAATTATGGCCAATATCTTTGCCAAATCTTGGATTAGGCATAAATATCAACTCCACCAATTCTCATGAATTTAGGAGATGACTAGCTATGCCTTTGGATTTTATTCCTCGAAAAGGCAAGAAAAGGAATAAATCATAATTCAAAAATATTGCATCGGACTTAGCAATATTTTTTGCATATCCAAGGTTCAGATAGTTAGGAGGATCTCTGTGAACAACTGGGAGGATCAACAGATCAAAGGAAATGATAGCTCCTTTGTAATCACAAAGGGCACATTCAAATTCCAAAAATTTGGAATTAGGGTTTGGGATGATGCAAATGAGGTCATGCCCACTGAAAAAGACATGAGCAAAATTTTGAAGGGTTGAAAATGACAAAATTTCTCAGAGTCATCCAGCAAACTCAGGAGAAAATTTTGAAAATGAGTGCCAGGAGAGAATAACAGCACAAAAATTGATAACCCAATTTTGGGGCTGTTACAACTCTTCCCCCATTAAAAAGAATTTTGTCCTCGAGATTGCTAGGGTTACAGCACAAATGAAAGAATAACCTCTGGGTTAATTTTTAACCCCTTGGTCAAATTCAAATGAGATAGGGGCGCCGATAATTGGTAAACCCGGGGAGGGATATGGCAAACCTGGATGTATCCACTGCTAGGGGCACTCGAGATCAAACTCCCGAAAAATGCTAGATGCACCAAATGAACAGTGGTTTCACCTGCTGACACGTGGGTCCAGGGCCCACTGGTAGCCACCTTCTTCTACCTCCGGCTTGCTCCTTCTTCTTCGTCGCTACTCCGCGTGCAACGTAGCGTAGCGCGCATCTAGCTTCTAGGGCGATGAGGACCCTAGTGTCGTAGTGCGCGGCGTGCATGGCGTCGGTGCAGCGAGCACTCACGTTGCGAGCCATCACCTTGTCAGCACTGCTCGCGGATTCGCCTCCTGGACGCCGGTGATTGAGCGGCGAGTGGTTCTCCTGGACCTTGCTCACCATACACCGGGGTTGGGCAGCAGCGCGGCTCTCCTCCAACGCACAAACACAATGCCGCTCTACTACCTCTTTGGTTTGGGTGAGATCGAGCCGAGCTCCTTCGGCAAGGAGGTGTTCCTGGTGGCGCCGCGGTTGTTCCTCACAGTGCTGCTGGGCACGCTGATCGGCTCGTCACTCCTCCTGCTGATTCTCATCAGGAATGAGCGAGCTCGGAACAATGCGTGGCTGGGTGCGGTGGCTCGAGACGCGGGAGAAGATGGCGCACTGGGTGGTCCTCTGCCACGATTGATTCTCCGTCGCTTTGCGCCGACGGAGTAATCGCGTGCTGTGGTGGAGCGGTGGTGGCGATCTACTTGCGCCACGCAAGGCAGTGACGGTGGTGGTGGTGGGGTCCAGATGCAGGTGAGGTGGCTGCGCCAGCTCAAGAATCACACGGAGTACGGAAAAATTTCGCGGATAGCTCCACGAAATGTAGGTGTCGAGGTAGAATCGGAGTTGCAATCTGTATCGGGGTAGTTGCACTGGTTCGAATGAAATAAGGTGGGTAGTGTTTCCCCCGGAATTGAAATCGGAAGAAAGAGTTAGAGATGAGGAATTTCCAGGCGGAAATGCCTCTACGGGGTTCTGGATTTGAAAATCCGACACACGGGGTATGCACAGATAGATAGGGATATGTGACTTTGCATCCCCCCGAGTACTGCCCGAAGGTACTCGTGGGTGAACCGGGTATGCGTGTGTTATGCAGTAATCTACACTAACAAAAAGACAGAGATAAAAATCATGCAACGAAAAGCACAGCAGACAAATCATTCTAAAGCGTTTTAAGGCTAGTGGGTATATATATAATCCTGGTATATATATACCCGAACCAGTGCGCATTTTATTAAAGACTCGGGACGAGTAAATGTTGTGTTTAGTGTATGTGCTCTACTGATTAAAATCTTGTTAACTCACATTACCAACCCTGTCAAACATCTCTGTTTGACAGAGAGACAAACCAACACAACAATCCAAAAGCAAGAAAGCAAGCATAAACACATCATACGAGTTACAACAGTTTAAGCATAGAACCAAGCACGAGCGCTCTACGTGCTAAACGAAACTACTCACTTCGGGATACAGGGTTCTATCCTCATATCGGGAATGAACTGACAGACTGACCTACTAGCAGAAACAACTGGTTGTGCGGCTGAGATCAAGCTGAGGGCTTGCTTTGCTGGGGCTCTCTGGGAGGACGAAGACTAAGCCAATCTCCATCTTCATCATCTGAGATCACTATGGGTTAGGGTTTGGCTACCGGGGGTGTGGCTGAAATTGATCCAGGCATATGCTGCTGGTGGATCCGGAAAAGAGTCTTGTTGAGAGTGATGATGTTTGGTCGAGGCCACAACACCGGCTGAGAGGGTAGCACTGGCTCGGATAGCGTTGGGTGAGCCACTTGAGATGCGAACTAATGAGCCTCAAGGTAAGCTTCCTTGACAACTCGCACCGCATCGTTGTCCAAGGTTCTGAATTTGGCAAGCATCCTTGAAATCATCATTCCCTGGGCAGTGATATACTGCTCCAGGCGAGCGATTGCGGGGTCATTCCCTTGGATAGAGGGGGATGGTTGAATTCCTGACACTGTAACAATGGGGAAGAAATAGAACTCCCTTCGATCTGCCATGTGCGGGAACTTGGTTCATAGGTATAGGATTGCCTCCACAGCAGCGGCCTGGATGGCCAAATCAGTGGTAGGCATGGCTCTACCCTGAAAAACCAACGGCTGGCCATCTGCTGCAGGGCCGGGGCTGATGTGCACCCTTGCATCATAGCGATGAAGGTGAGGAATGGGTGTTGACTGGAACACCAGGTAGTCGGGGCTAGCATCATAGCCAAAGGCTTGGGTGAGCATCTCAGCAAGAAGGGGTGGAAAGCCAGGATGGTTGACGGCACTTGTGCGGCTGTGGAACTTAGTAGTTTTGAGGGTGCTAGCCATGACTGGAGTGTTACTAGCTAGGCTTCTCTGCAGGGACATGGCTGAATGAGGAGTGAGCGATACGGCTAGTGGAAAGGGGGCTTTTATAGGCAGCTATGCGGGACATGGCCGCGTGGTGTGGACCCTTTCCCTTAATGGCGAAGGGCAAGCGGTGCGGCCGACCAGAAAGGATCTGGCTGCTACTTGCTCCATGGATAACTAGGTGGGGACAGCGCGGTGAGGACGTGTCAGTCCCGACTGCGCCACCTGTTGATTAACAGTGGCCATGCCGGATGCAGGGATGGGCCAAATCCCTTAGGGCCATTACTGGTTAATGGTAGCGGTGATCTAATATTAGGATAACCTATGCCAGCCTGGCTCCTCTGATACCATGCCCTGTGGCACCCCGACCAGCATGGAGCAGGGGGCCTTCGCACGTTAGCCCAGGATGACAGGTCCATAATACAGCATTCTAGGTACAAGAATATTCATCAAATACATGTATATGAGATTACATCACTGATGAATACAATTATCTGGCATAGCCCTAAGGCTATTAAATGACAGCGGAAGTCTGATTGAATGGCGGCGGAAGTCTTGGTTTGGCAGCATAACAACTCTGGCTGGGCTCCACAACTCGCAGGACTGGCAAGGTTACGGCCTAGCACGACGGATCAAGCGAACAATACGGGTATGACCTACAAAACTGGCATGACACGCCAGGTCAGTACATTGAATGTACTTGCAAGACAAGCAAATACATAGCATCCAAACAAGCAGAAGACAAAGCGAGAACCGAGCGCATGCAACAACCTACCTCATATCAATTACTAAACATGGCAAGATAAAAAAATCAACTAAGCATGAGCACATCGTAGCATCTATTAACATGGCAATAACATGCCATATCAAAACATGCTTCTAACATGGCCATAACAAGGCATAATAGCATCATGAAACTATGCTGAAAATAAACTACCAATAATATCCAATGCAGACATATCATATTAACTTTATGCAATCATCTTCTGTTCTATCATGGTTCTTTAAATGCAAATAATGATATATTTCTCATGCAATGTAACCAAACTTGTACACCGAGTCCCTCAGACTCTCTTATTAATGGGTTGCCTCGCAACCGAATAGTGATCTTTCTGGCGATCACAACCATGACCAACACTTGGTCTCCAACACTCACCGAGACCTCAACTCGTGATCATATCAAAATATCGTCGTGACTCCTCACGACTATCTCATAGTACAAGTCACCATATCTTTGTTATCACATATTTATTTACCAACTTAATTATTTCGGTTTATCCTCCATTTCGACCAAGACCTGATAGTGGGACCTACTATGAACTGTTGCTATCGATAGACTTTATACACTCTCCAGAGGTAGTACACTGTACCCACACCACAGAACCCATGGCCTCGTCATCCCATTCGGGTGGACCAACGTCATTCCAACGAAACCGACCTACTGCCATGACGCCCTCCCGGCCACTCCGACCCAATCCCAAAGGGCTGGTCCTGGGTGGCCCCGTGTCTACCAAAGACACCCCGACCACCATCATGGTCAAAACAATCCCACTCGGGGACTCGGTACCATAATCTCATCAACGAGCACACAAGATTATGTCTGCCTACCTGATTAGGGTAAGCACGCCCATAACCTTCCCTAGTGGGAGGCACCGAAGAGAAGTCACGACAATAGCTCGCATTAAGACCTTCCCACAAAGGCAAATGTGGCTGCACTGAAAAAGTTCGGTTTGGCGGCACTATGACTCGATCCCATCAATGACGGAGGAGGTTTGTTATTATTAAGTCATTTTATTTCCTTCTCCATCATCATGAGCATATATAACATGGATGCAACAATGAGCATGCAGCATACAAATGCATGGCAAAATATCGAACTCCTCAAGTGCACAACTATAACATAAAGAACATGACAATAGCATATCAACGGTGCATTACAATCCTCATATCATTTTATAATGATGACATGTAAATAAAGTAGAGTAGTGACATGGCATTATTAATAATAACATTCTAATTAGCATGGCAAACGATATCATGCAAACACAAGCATGCAAGACAGCATAACAGAATAACTGCAGACGAAAACGATATGAAACAACTGCAAGTACACACACACAAGGTGCAAGCAAAGTCAACATGCAAGTTCGGGGCTCATGATAAGAGGTTGGCTTGCCTGGGGGTCGACAAATACTCCGGGAACAAGTGGGAAACGATCGCGGAAAGATGTGCCGGAAACAGTTCTCTCACGGAGGGGGCTGTTTACGGGCAAGGGCAAAATGGTCATTTTCACTGTGTGAAAATATTATGAAAATGAAATCAACGGAACGGGCTCGACGAAAAGAAGATTTGGGCTTTGGATTCACCTGATTCGGGGTTACAAGTAAAAAGATACGCACGTTTAAAGCTCAGGGACTAGTCTGTAAAAACATTTCTACAAACAGGTCCCTGGTATCTTAAACAGAACGTGTCTTTTCTGAAAATATGTCTTCCGGAGAGGGAAACGTGTTCCCGGCCGAAGTAGAGGAGAAATACGCCTTCTGTGACTGAAAGCGTACTTCCCGTCAATGCGCTTTTGCACGGGAAAACGTATTTCAGCTCGAAGTCGTGAATGAGTACGCCTTCGCTTGGGGAAGGCCCACTGCCGCGAATGCGTCTCCACTTAATCTAGTCAGCAGGCCTGCCACGTCAGCGCTGAGACAATGACCGGCGGGGCCCACGGCATCTTCTCTCTCCCTCGCCTGTTTCTTCTTCTCCATCGCGATGCCGAGGCAGAGGAGCGCCAGGGCTCTCGTCGGGGCCGGCGACTGGAGGCATGGGAGGGCCAGGCGACGCGCGCGGCGGCTCTGCCACTCCATGTCGCGCCCGTAGATAGCCTCGGAGGGGCTCGAGGCAGCCTGCAGCGCCGGGGCCGTGGAGGTCCACGGCGGCCAGAGACAGAGGGCGGTGGGGTCGGTGGTTGGGTGGCTCCGGTGGGGGAAAAGGAGGGGCGGCGAGCCAGGAAGGATCACCGGGGAGTGGCGCGTCCATCCATGGGCTCGGACTGGGCAGGGGACGGCCGGAGAGTGGTGTTGGGCACGGAGGCTGTGGACGAACTCCGGCTAAATTGCCGGGCTCCGGCGAGGGATTCGGCCGGGCACGGGCACTGGGGTGGACTAGAGGGAGGGGAGAGGAGGTTGGGAGGGCTGGCTTGATCGGGGAGGGTCGCGGACGGGCTATTTATTGCCGGACGAGGAGCACCCAAGATGGGCACCGCCGAACACGTCCCGTCGAGGCTCTGCCGGCCGCAGCAGTCACGGGGACGTGCAGGAAGGCGACGAGGAGGGTGCGGACGAGTGCCACAGAGTCATGAAGACGAGCAAAGCGTGCGAGCGAACGGAGGAAGAAGACATCGGGGAGGAAGACGACGATGCACAGGAGCGCACTATTCCGGTGGTTGGCACGGCTCGTGGGAGAAGAAAACAAAGGGGGCAGCGGTCCAGAGGGAAGACGACGACGAGGGGGAGCTGCTGGACATTAATGGCGAGGCCAGAGACGGTCGGGGCAGCGATTCCGACGACAACAGTGGCTAGACCACCGTTTTGGCTTGTTACACTCGTGGTCATCACTGGCATGGTGTGCTCATGTCTACCGCGTAGTCCTTCCAACGTGGAGTATTACTACGGTAAAGGGTCGGGCAGAGATAAATGGAGCTGAGTAAAACAAGCTCCACAAGTTTACTGCTGCAAACTTGACCACATCCTAGAAAGTAAACCAGAGAAGGTAAAAGGTAAACTTGATGTTTGGGAGGCTTGGGGTAGAAAGGACTACGGTCCTGGGAGTTTTGAGGTAAAATGGACAACTATTTACCATAGTTGTTGTACAACCACCGAACTAATCCAGAACCTGAATCATGATGAAGCACTCACTAGGAGTGATGGGTTAGGCTTAATCTTGGCAAAGCCTGATGATTTGAACATACCATGATGCTCTAAAAAGTTCATACCAAATGGACTCACCAAAATGGTACTTCCTTCACAGCTATCATTTCTGTCCAAAAACTTAAGAAAAATCCTCAGGGCAATTGGCCAGAAGATATGAGCCCAAATCTTATGGAGATAGGTTATATAGGTAGGATAAGGCATGGGAAAATTATCAGCCATAATGGAGCAAGATAAAATACACTTGCTTCACAAACTAAAAAATTGGATAGAAAACAAGAATTGTTCCTGTGCTCACATAGTTCAATGGAATGAGATGAATCTTGGAGGAGTGTGATAATATGATCATTAGAGACCGATGGAAAAGTTTCAGCTCATTTTGATCATCCATGAGGGTACTTCCTTCACAGACAAGCAAATCTGAACAGGAACTTGAAAAATTGCCAAGGAAGATTGGATAGATGGATTGAGCTGATTTTTTGGTATCCAGAGGTGATTTGTAATTGTTAATCACCCTGCCAAATTATAGCTCAATTGGAGTTAGGAATAAAGCACTTCCTTTGCAAAATTTCAGACAGGGCAGAAACTTGCATTGGATCATGTGCTCAAATTATCATCTTTGAAGCATGTGTTTGGATGGAAAGGGTGAAGATATAGCAAGTACAAGCTCCACAAATTATGTGGGAATTTTCCCTACTATAAAAATGGTAGTTCCTTTGGAAACTGACAGAAATGCAATATTGGATTAAAATAGTAAAAGACAATTTTCCTTATTTAATTATGGCCAATATCTTTGCCAGAGCTTGGATTAGGCATAAATATCAAATCCACCAATTCTCATGGATTTAGGAGATGACTAGCTATGCCTTTGGATTTTATTCCTCACAAAGGCAAGAAAAGGAATAAATCATAATTCAAAAATATTGAATAGGACTTAGCAATATTTTTGCATATCCAAGGTTCAGAAAGTTCGGAGGATCTCTGGGAACAATTGGGAGGATCAACAGATCAAAGGAAATGATAGCTCCTTTGTAATCACAAAGGGCACATTCAAATTCCAAAAATTTGGAATTAGGGTTTGAGAGGGTTTGGGATGATGCAAATGAGGTCTTGCCCACTAAAAAAGACATGAGCAAGATTTTGAAGGGTTGAAAATGAAAAATTTTCTCAAAGTCATCCAACAAACTCAGGAGAAAATTTTGAAAATGAGTGCCAGGAGAGAATAACAGCACAAAAATTGATAACCCAATTTTGGGGTTGTTACATTGTCAATCCCTACACAGCCACATACGAGAGTGAGATCTGATAGATATGATAAGATAATATTTTTGGTATTTTGTGATAAAGATGCAAATTAAAATAAAGCCAAAGTAAAAAACCAAAGGAAATAACTAAGTAGTAGGAGATTAATATGATAAAGATAGACCCGGGGGCCATAGGTTTCACTAGTGGCTTCTCTCGAGAGAATAAGTATTCTACGGTGGGTGAACAAATTACTGAAGGAAATATGCCCTAGAGGCAATAATAAAGTTATTATTTATTTCCTTATATCATGATAAATGTTTATTATTTATGCTAGAATTGTATTAACCGGAAACATAATACATGTGTGAATACATAGACAAACAGAGTGTCACTAGTATGCCTCTACTTAACTAGCTCGTTAATCAAAGATGGTTATGTTTCCTAACCATGGACAAAGAGTTGTTATTTGATTAACGGGATCACATCATTAGATGAATGATCTGATTGACATGACCCATTCCATTAGCTTAGCACCCGATCGTTTAGTATGTTGCTATTGCTTTCTTCATGACTTATACATGTTCCTATGACTATGAGATTATGCAACTCCCGTTTGCCGGAGGAACGCTTTGGGTGCTACCAAACATCACAACGTAACTGGGTGATTATAAAGGAGCATTACAGGTGTCTCCAAAGGTACATGTTGGGTTGGCGTATTTCGAGATTAGGATTTGTCACTCCGATTGTCGGAGAGGTATCTTTGGGCCCTCTCGGTAATGCACATCACTTAAGACTTGCAAGCATTGCAACTAATGAGTTAGTTGCGGGATGATGTATTACAGAACGAGTAAAGAGACTTGCCGGTAACGAGATTGAACTAGGTATTAGATACCGACGATCGAATCTCGGGCAAGTAACATACCGATGACAAAGGGAACAACGTATGTTGTTATGCGGTCTGACCGATAAAGATCTTCGTAGAATATGTAGGAGCCAATATGGGCATCTAGGTCCCGCTATTGGTTATTGACCGGAGACGTGTCTCAGTCATGTCTACATTGTTCTCGAACCGTAGGGTCCGCACGCTTAAGGTTTCGATGACAGTTATATTATGAGTTTATGAGTTTTGATGTACCGAAGGAGTTCGGAGTCCCGGATGAGATCGGGGACATGACGAGGAGTCTCGAAATGGTCGAGACATAAAGATTGATATATTGGAAGCCTATGTTTGGACACCGGAAGTGTTCCGGGTGAAATCGGGATTTTACCGGATCACCGGGAGGTTATCGGACCCCCCGGGAACCAAATGGGCCTTATTGGGCCTTAGTGGAAAGGTGAAAGGGGCAGCCCAAGGTGGGCTGCGCGCCACCCCCTCCCCTAGTCCTATTAGGACTAGGAGAGGTGGCCGGCCACCTCTCTCCCTCTCTTTCCACTTGGGAGTCCTATTAGGAATAGGATTGGGAGGGGAGTCCTACTCCCGGTAGGAGTAGGACTCCTCCTGCGCCCTCCTCTCCTTGGTCGGCCAGCCCTCCCCCTGGCAACCTTTATATACGGGGGCAGGGGGCACCTCTAGACACACAAGTTGATCCTTGAGATCGTTCCTTAGCCGTGTGCGGTGCCCCCTGCCACCAAATTCCACCTCGATCATACCGTTGTAGTGCTTAGGCGAAGCCCTGCGTCGGTAGTACATCAAGATCGTCACCACGCCGTCGTGCTGACGGAACTCTTCCTCGTCACTTTGCTGGATCGGAGCCCGAGGATCGTCATCGAGCTGAACGTGTGCTAAGAACTCGGAGGTTCCGGAGTAACGGTGCTTGGATCGGTCGGATCGGGAAGAAGATGTACGACTACTTCCTCTATGTTGTGTTAACGCTTCCGTTGCGATCTACAAGGGTACGTAGATCAGACTCTCCCCCTCGTTGCTATGCATCACCATGATCTTGCGTGTGCGTAGGAATTTTTTTGAAATTACTACGTTCCCCAACAGTGGTATCAGAGCCTAGGTTTTATGGTTTGATGTTATTTGCACGAGTAGAACACAAGTGAGTTATGGGCGATACAAGTCATACTGCCTACCAGCATGTCATACTTTGGTTCGGCGGTATTGTTGGACGAGACGACCTGGACCAACCTTACGCGTACGCTTACGCGAGACCGGTTCCCTCGACGTGCTTTGCACATAGATGGCTTGCGGGCGACTGTCTCTCCAACTTTAGTTGAACCAAGTGTGGCTACGCCCGGTCCTTGAGAAGGTTAAAACAGAGTCTATTTGACAAACTATCGTTGTGGTTATGATGCGTAGGTGAGATGAGTTCTTGCTTAAGCCCGTAGCAGCCACGTAAAACTTGCAACAACAAAGTAGAGGACGTCTAACTTGTTTTTGCAGGGCATGTTGTGATGTGATATGGTCAAGGCATGATGCTGATTTTATTGTATGAGATGATCATGTTTTGTAACCAAGTTATCGGCAACTGGCAGGAGCCATATGGTTGTCGCTTTATTGTATGCAATGCAATCGCGATGTAATGCTTTACTTTATTACTAAGCGGTAGTGATAGTCGTGGAAGCATAAGATTGGCGAGACGACAACGATGCTACGATGGAGATCAAGGTGTCACGCCGGTGACGATGGTGATCATGACGGTGCTTCGGAGATGGAGATCACAAGCACAAGATGATGATGGCCATATCATATCACTTATATTGATTGCATGTGATGTTTATCTTTTTTATGCATCTTATCTTGCTTTGATTGACGGTAGCATTATAAGATGATATCTCACTAAATTATCAAGAAGTGTTCTCCCTGAGTATGCACCGTTGCCAAAGTTCGTCGTGCCCAGACACCACGTGATGATCGGGTGTGATAAGCTCTACGTCCATCTACAACGGGTGCAAGCCAGTTTTTGCACACGCAGAATACTCAGGTTAAACTTGACGAGCCTAGCAAATGTAGATATGGCCTCGGAACACGGAGACCAAAAGGTCGAGCGTGAATCATATAGTAGATATGATCAACATAACGATGTTCACCATTGAAAACTACTCCATCTCACGTGATGATCGGTTATGGTTTAGTTGATTTGGATCACGTGATCACTTAGAGGATTAGAGGGATGTCTATCTAAGTGGGAGTTCTTAAGTAATATGATTAAATTGAACTTAAATTTATCAGGAACTTAGTCCTGGTAGTATTTTGCAAATCATGTTGTAGATCAATAGCTCGCGTTGTTGCTTCCCTGTGTTTATTTTGATATGTTCCTAGAGAAAATTGTGTTGAAAGATGTTAGTAGCAATGATGCGGATTGGATTCGTGATCTGAGGTTTATCCTCATTGCTGCACAGAAGAATTATGTCCTTGATGCACTGCTAGGTGACAGACCTATTGCAGGAGCAGATGCAGACATTATGAACGTTTGGCTAGCTCAATATGATGACTACTTGATAGTTTAGTGCACCATGCTTAATGGCTTAGAATCGGGACTTCAAAGACGTTTTGAACGTCATGGACCATATGAGATGTTCCAGGAGATGAAGTTAATATTTCAAGAAAATACCCGAGTTGAGAGATATGAAGTCTCCAACAAGTTCTATAGCTAAAAGATGGAGGAGAATCGCTCAACTAGTGAGCATGTGCTCAGATTGTCTGGGTACTACAATCGCTTGAATCAAGTGGGAGTTAATCTTCCAGATAAGATAGTGATTGACAGAATTCTCTAGTCACCATCACCAAGTTAGTAGAACTTCGTGATGAACTATAATATGCAAGGGATAATGGAAACAACTCCCAAGCTCTTCGTGATGCTGAAATCAACGAAGGTAGAAATCAAGAAAAACATCAAGTGTTGATGGTTGACAAGACCACTAGTTTCAAGAAAAGGGAAAAGGGAAGAAGGGGAACTTCAAGAAGAACGGAAAGCAAGTTGCTGCTCAAGTGAAGAAGCCCAAGTCTGATCCTAAGCCTGAGACTAAGTGCTTCTACTGCAAAGGGACTGGTCACTGGAAGCGGAACTACCCCAAGTGATTGGCGGATAAGAAGGATGGCAAATTGAACATAAGTATATTTGATATACATGTTATTGATGTGTACTTTACTAGTGTTTATAGCAACCCCTTAGTATTTGATACTAGTTAAGGGTGAAGTGATGATGTGTGTTGGAAGTGGTTCCAAGATTGATATGATCATCACCGCACACTCCCTATACTTTCGGGATTAGTGTTGAACCTAAATAAGTGTTATTTGGTGTTTGCGTTAAGCATGAATATGATTTGATCATGTTTATTGTAACACGGTTATTCATTTAAGTAAAAGAATAAATTGCTGTTCTATTTACATGAATAAAACCTTATATGGTTACACACCCTATGAAAATAGTTCATTGGATCTCGATCTTAGTGATACACATATTCATAATATTGAAACCAAAAGATGTGAAGTTAATAATGATAGTGCAACTTATTTGTGGCACTGCCGTTTAGGTCATATTGGTGTAAAGCGCATGAAGAAACTCCATGCTGATGGGATTTTGGAATCACTTGATTATGAATCACTTGATGCTTGCGAACCATGCCTTATGGGCAAGATGACTAAAACGCCGTTCTCCGAAACAATGAAGCAAGCAACAGATTTGTTGGAAATCATACATACTGATGTATGTGGTCCGATGAATATTAAAGGCTTACAGCAGGTATCATTATTTTCTAACCTTCACAAGATGATTTGAGCAGATATAGGGATATCTACTTGATGAAACATAAGTCTGAAACATTTGAACAGTTCAAAGAATTTCAGAGTGATGTGGAAAATCATTGTGACAAGAAAATAAAAGTTTCTACGATATGATCGCAGAGGTGAAATATTTGAGTTACGAGTTTGGTCTTCAGTTAAAACAATGTGAAATAGTTTCACTACGCACGCCACCTGGAACACCACAGCATAATGGTGTGTCCGAACGTCATAACCGTACTTTATTGGATATAGTGCAATCTATGATGTTTCTTACCGATTTACCACTATCGTTTTTGGGGTCATGCATTAGAGACAGCTGCATTCACGTTAAAAAAAGGGGCACCATCTATATCCGTCGAGACGAAGCCTTATGAACTATGGTTTGGCAAGAAACCAAAGTAGTCGTTTCTTAAAGTTTGGAGTTGTGATGCTTATGTGAAAAAGTTTCATCCTGATAAGCTCAAAACCAAATCGGAGAAATATGTCTTCATAGGATACCCAAAAGGAGATTGTTGGGTACACCTTCTATCACAGATCCTAAGGCAAGACATTTGTTGCTTATAATGGATACTTTCTAGAGAAGGAGTTTCTCTCGAAAGAAGTGAGTGGGAGGAAAGTAGAACTTGATAAGGTAATTGTACCTTCTCCTTTATTGGAAAGTAGTTCATCACAGAAATCTGTTCTTGTGACTCCTACACCAATTAGTGAGGAAGCTAATGATAATGATCATGAAACTTCGGATCAAGTTACTACCGAATCTCGTAGGTAAACCAGAGTGAAATCCGCACCAGAGTGGTATGGTAATCCTGTTCTGGAGGTCATGTTACTTGACCATGACGAACCTACGCACTATGAGGAAGCGATGATGAGCCCAAATTCCGCGAAATGGTTTGAGGCCATGAAATCTGAGATATGATCCATGTATGAGAACAAAGTATGGACTTTGATGGATTTGCTCAATGATCGGTAAGCCATAGAAAATAAATGGATCTTCAAGAGGAAGACGGACGTTGATAGTAGTGTTACTATCTACAAAGCTAGAATTGTCGCAAAAGGTTTTCGACAAGTTCAAAGTGTTGACTATGATGAGAGTTTCTCACCCCCATCTATGCTTAAGTCTGTCCGAATCATGTTAGCAATTGCCGCATTTTATGAAATCTGGCAAATGGATAAACAAAACTGCATTCCTTAATGGATTTCTTAAAGAAGAGTTGTATATGATGCAACCAGTAGGTTTTGTCAATCCTAAAGGTGCTAACAAAATATGCAAGCTCCAGCGATTCATCTATGGACTGGTGCAAGCATCTCAGAGTTGGAATACACGCTTTGATAAGTTGATCAAAGCATATAGTTTTATACAGACTTGCGGTGAAGCCTGTATTTACAAGAAAGTAGTGGGAGCACTACAACATTTCTGATAAGTATATGTGAATGACATATTGATGATCGGAAATAATGTAGAATTATTCTGTAAAGCATAAAGGAGTGTTTGAAAGGAGTTTTTCAAAGAAAGACTTCGAAGAAGCTGCTTACATATTGAGCTCCAAGATCTATAGAGATAGATCAAGACACTTGATAAGTTTTTTTTTTCAATGAGTACATACCTTGACAAGATTTTGAAGTAGTTCAAAATGGAGCAGTCAAAGAAAGAGTTCTTGCCTGTATTACAAGGTGTGAAGTTGAGTAAGACTCAAAGCCTGACCACGGCAGAAGATAGAAAGAGAATGAAAGTCATTCCCTATGCCTTGGCCATAGGTTCTATAAAGTATGTCATGCTGTATACCAGATCTATTGTATACCCTGCACTGATTTGGCAAGGGAGTACAATAGTGATCTAGGAGTAGATCACTGGACAGCGGTCAGAATTATCCTTAGTGAAATAAGGATATGTTTCTCGATTATGGACGTGACAAAAGGTTCGTCGTAAAGGGTTACGCCGATGCAAGTTTTGACACTAATCTAGATGACTCTAAGTCTCGGTCTAGATACATATTGAAAGTGGGAGCAATTAGCTAGAGTAGCTCCATCCAGAGCATTGTTGACATAGAAATTTGCAAAATACATGTGGATCTGAATGTGGCAGACCCGTTGACTAAGATTCTCTCACAAGCAAAACATGATCACACCTTAGTACTCTTTGGGTGTTAATCACATAGCGATGTGAACTAGATTACTGAACCTAGTAAACCCTTTGGGTATTGGTCACATGGCGATGTGAACTATGGGTGTTAATCACATGATGATGTGAACTATCGATGTTAATCACATGGTGATGTGATCTAGATTATTGACTCTAGTGCAAGTGGGAGACTGAAGGAAATATGCCCTAGAGGCAATAATAAAGTTATTATTTATTTCCTTATATCATGATAAATGTTTATTATTCATGCTAGAATTGTATTAACCGGAAACATAATACATGTGTGAATACATAGACAAACAGAGTGTCACTAGTATGCCTCTACTTAACTAGCTCGTTAATCAAAGATGGTTATGTTTCCTAACCATGGACAAAGAGTTGTTATTTGATTAACGGGATCACATCATTAGATGAATGATCTGATTGACATGACCCATTCCATTAGCTTAGCACCCGATCGTTTAGTATGTTGCTATTGCTTTCTTCATGACTTATACATGTTCCTATGACTATGAGATTATGCAACTCCCGTTTGCCGGAGGAACACTTTGGGTGCTACCAAACGTCACAACGTAACTGGGTGATTATAAAGGAGCATTACAGGTGTCTCCAAAGGTACATGTTGGGTTGGCGTATTTCGAGATTAGGATTTGTCACTCCGATTGTCGGAGAGGTATCTTTGGGCCCTCTCGGTAATGCACATCACTTAAGCCTTGCAAGCATTGCAACTAATGAGTTAGTTGCGGGATGATGTATTACAGAACGAGTAAAGAGACTTGCCGGTAACGAGATTGAACTAGGTATTAGATACCGACGATCGAATCTCGGGCAAGTAACATACCGATGACAAAGGGAACAACGTATGTTGTTATGCGGTCTGACCGATAAAGATCTTCGTAGAATAGGTAGGAGCCAATATGGGCATCCAGGTCCCGCTATTGGTTATTGACCGGAGACGTGTCTCGGTCATGTCTACATTGTTCTCGAACCGTAGGGTCTGCACGCTTAAGGTTTCGATGACAGTTATATTATGAGTTTATGAGTTTTGATGTACCGAAGGAGTTCGGAGTCCCGGATGAGATCGGGGACATGACGAGGAGTCTCGAAATGGTCGAGACATAAAGATTGATATATTGGAAGCCTATGTTTGGACATCGGAAGTGTTCCGGGTGAAATCGGGATTTTACCGGATCACCGGGAGGTTACCGGAACCCCCCGGGAACCAAATGGGCCTTATTGGGCCTTAGTGGAAAGGTGAAAGGGGCAGCCCAAGGTGGGCTGCGCGCCACCCCCCTCCCCTAGTCCTATTAGGACTAGGAGAGGTGGCCGGCCACCTCTCTCCCTCTCTTTCCACTTGGGAGTCCTATTAGGAATAGGATTGGGAGGGGAGTCCTACTCCCGGTAGGAGTAGGACTCCTCCTGCGCCCTCCTCTCCTTGGCCGGCCAGCCCTCCCCCTGGCAACCTTTATATACGGGGGCAGGGGGCACCTCTAGACACACAAGTTGATCCTTGAGATCGTTCCTTAGCCGTGTGCGGTGCCCCCTGCCACCAAATTCCACCTTGATCATACCGTTGTAGTGCTTAGGCGAAGCCCTGCATCGGTAGTACATCAAGATCGTCACCACGCCATCGTGCTGACGGAACTCTTCCTCGACGCTTTGCTGGATCGGAGCCCGAGGATCGTCATCGAGCTGAACGTGTGCTAAGAACTCGGAGGTGCCGGAGTAACGGTGCTTGGATCGGTAGGATCGGGAAGAAGATGTACGACTACTTCCTCTACGTTGTGTCAACGCTTCCGTTGCGATCTACAAGGGTACGTAGATCAGACTCTCCCCCTCGTTGCTATGCATCACCATGATCTTGCGTGTGCGTAGGAAATTTTTTGAAATTACTACGTTCCCCAACAATTACTGTTGAGCAATTGACAGAATTGAGCATAGTTATGAGAATATCTAGGTATGATCATGTATATGGGCATCATGTCCGAGACAAGTAGACCGAGTCCTGCCTGCATCTACTACTATTACTCCACTCATCGACCGCTATCCAGCATGCCTCTAGAGTATTAAGTTAAAAACAGAGTAACACCTTAAGCAAGATGACATGATGTAGAGGGAGAAACTCATGCAATATGATGAAAAACCCATCTTGTTATCCTCGATGGCAACAATACAATACGTGCCTTGCTGCCCCTACTGTCACTGGGAAAGGACACCGCAAGATTGAACCCAAAGCTAAGCACTTCTCCCACTGCAAGAAAGATCAATCTAGTAGGCCAAACCAAACTGATAATAAAAAGAGACTTGCAAAGACAACCAATCATACATAAAAGAATTCAGAGAAGATTCAAATATTGTTCATAGATAGACTTGATCATAAACCCACAATTCATCGGTCTCAACAAACACACCGCAAAAATAAGATTACATCGAATAGTTCTCCACAAGAGAGGGGAAGGACATTGTATTGAGATCCAAAAAGAGAGAAGAAGCCATCTAGCTAATAACTATGGACCCGTAGGTCTGAGGTAAACTACTCACACTTCATCGGAGAGGCTATGGTGTTGATGTAGAAGCCCTCCGTGATCGATGCCCCCTCCGTCGGAGCTCTGGAACAGGCCCCAAGATGGGATCTCGTCGATACAGAAAGTTGTGGTGGTGGAATTAGGTTTTTGGCTCCGTATCTGATCGTTTGGGGGTACGTAGGTATATATAGGAGGAAGGAGTACGTCGGTGGAGCAACAGGGGGGCCATGAGGGTGGAGGGCGCGCCTGGGGGGGGGGGGGGGGTTAGGCGCGCCCCCTACCTCGTGGCCTCCTCTTTTGTGTCTTGACATAGGGTCCAACTCTCCTGGGTTTTGTTCGTTGAGAAAATCACGTTCCCGAAGGTTTCATTCCGTTTGGACTCCGTTTGATATTCCTTTTCTTCGAAACCCTAAAACAGGCAAAAAACAGCAATTCTGGGCTAGGCCTCCGGTTAATAGGTTAGTCCCAAAAATAATATAAAAGTGGATAATAAAGCACAATAATGTCCAAAACAGTAGATAATATAGCATGGAGCAATCAAATATTATAGATACGTTGGAGACATATCAAGCATCCCCAAGCTTAATTCCTGCTCATCCTCGAGTAGGTAAATGATAAAAACAGAATTTTTTATGCGGAGTGCTACTTGGCATAATTTTAATGTAATTATTCTTAATTTTGGCATGAATATTCAGATCCGAAAGATTCAAGACAAAAGTTCATATTGACATAAAAATAATAATACTTCAAGCATACTAACTAAGCAATTATGTCTTCTCAAAATAACATGGCCAAAGAAAGTTCATCCCTACAAAATCATATAGTTTAGTCATGCTCCATTTTTGTCACACAAGAATGCTCTCATCATGCACAACCCCGATGACAAGCCAAGCAATTGTTTCATACTTTAGTAATCTCAAACCTATAAACTTTCATGCAATATATGAGCGCGAGCCATGGACATAGCACTATGGGTGGAATAGAATATAATGAGGGGGGTTATGTGGAGAAGACAAAAAGGAGAAAGTCTCACATCAACGAGGCTAATCAATGGGCTATGGAGATGCCCACCGATTGATGTTAATGCAAGGAGTAGGGATTGCCATGCAACGGATGCACTAGAGCTATAAATGTACGAAAGCTCAACAAAGAAACTAAGTGGGTGTGCATCCAACTTGCTTGCTCACAAAGACCTAGGGCACTTGAGGAGGCCCATTGTTGGAATACAAGCCAAGTTCTATAATGAAAATTCCCACTAGTATATGAAAGTGACAAAACAAGAAACTCTCTATCATGAAGATTATGGTGCTACTTTGAAGCACAAGTGTGGCAAAGGATAGTAACATTGTCCCTTCTCTATTTTTCTCTCATTTTTTGGGCCTTCTCTTTTTTATGGCATTTCTCTTCTTTTTTGGTAATTCCTCACTTGGGACAATGCTCTAGAAAATGATGATCATCACACTTCTATTTATTTACAACTCAATGATTACAA
The DNA here is from genome assembly GCA_034509565.1 of Triticum monococcum. Lineage (NCBI taxonomy): Eukaryota > Viridiplantae > Streptophyta > Magnoliopsida > Poales > Poaceae > Triticum > Triticum monococcum. The sequence continues at coordinate 55,698,911 of CM067846.1, read as the reverse complement.
CTCGATACTAGAACAAAAGATGACTCTATATGAATGCCTCCGATGGTGTACCGGGATATGCAATGGACCAAGAGTGACATGTATGAAAGAATTATGAATGGTGTCTTTGCCACAAATACTATGTCAACTACATGATCATGCTAAGCAATATGACAATAATGAATGTGTCATGATAAACAGAATGGTGGAAAGTTGCATGGCAATATATCTCGGAATGGCTATGGAAATGCCATAATAGGTAGGTATGGTGGCTGTTTTGAGGAAGATATAAGGAGGTTTATGTGTGAAAGAGCGTATCATATCACGGGGTTTGGATGTACCGGCGAAGTTTGCGCCAACTCTCAATGTGAGAAAGGGCAATGCACGGTACCGAAGAGGCTAGCAAGGATGGAAGGGTGAGAGTGCGTATAATCCATGGACTCAACATTAGTCATAAAGAACTCACATACTTATTGCAAAAATCTACAAGTCATCAAAAACCTCGGCACTACGCGCATGCTCCTAGGGGGATAGATTGGTAGGAAAAGACCATCGCTCGTCCCCGACCGCCACTCATAAGGAGGACAATCAAATAACACCTCATGTTTCAAATTTGGTACATAACTTTTACCATACGTGCATGCTACGGGACTTGCAAACTTCAACACAAGCATTTCTCAATTTCACAACTACTCAACTAGCATGACTTTGATATTATTACCCCCATATGTCAAAACAATCATCAAGCATCAAACTTCTCTTAGTATTCAAAACACTCATAAGAAAATTTTACTAATCTTGAATACCTAGAATATTAGGATTTTAAGCAAATTACCATTCTATTTAAGACTCTCAAAATAATCTAAGTGAATCATGAGAGATCAATGGTTTATATAAAACAAATCCACCACCGTGCTCTAAAAGATATAAGTGAAGTACTAGAGCAAAACTACATAACTCAAAAGATATAAGCGAAGCACATAGAGTATTCTAACAAATTCCAAATCATGTATGGCTCTCTAAAAAGGTGTGTACATAAAGGATGATTGTGGTAAAATAAAAGTTAAAGACTCAAATCATACAAGATGCTCCAAGCAAAACACATATCATGTGGCCAATAAAAATATAGCTCCAAGTAAAGTTACCGATAGAAGTAGACGAAAGAGGGGATGCCTTCCGGGGCATCCCCAAGCTTTGGCTTTTAGGTGTCCTTAGATTAGCTTGGGGGTTCCATGGGAATCCCCAAGCTTAGGCTCTTGCCACTCCTTGTTCCATAATCCATCAAATCTTTACCCAAAACTTGAAAACTTCACAACACAAAACTCAAAGTAGAAAATCTCGTGAGCTCCGTTAGCGAAAGAAAACAAAATACCACTTCAAGGTAATGTAATGAACTGATTATTTATTTATATTGGTGTTATACCTACTGTATTCCAACTTCTATATGGTTTATAAACTATTTTACTAGCCATAGATTCATCAAAATAAGCAAACAACACACGAAAAACAGAATCTGTCAAAAACAGAACAGTCTGTAGTAATCTGTAGCTAGCGCAAGATCTGAAACCCCAAAAATTATAAAATAAATTTATGGACGTGAGGTATTTATCTATTAATCATCTGGAAAAAAAATTAACTAAATATAACTTCATAAATAAAAATGGCAGTAGTTCTCGTGAGCGCTAAAGTTTCTGTTTTTTACAGCAAGTGTAACAAGACTTTCCCCAAGTCTTCCCAATGGTTCTACTTGGCACAAACACTAATTAAACACAAAAAACACAATAAAAACAGAGGCTAGATAAATTATTTATTACTAAACAGGAGCAAAAAGCAAGGAATAAAAATAAAATTGGGTTGCCTCCCAACAAGCGCTATCGTTTAATGCCCCTAGCTTGGCATAACAAGCAAGGATAGATCTAGGTATTGCCATCTCTGGTAGGAATTTCTTTATTTTTATTGATTATCAAATTTTTAGGCACAAGATCAAAAAAAATCATTTGTAACAAATGGTTCCTTAATGATAGCAAAAAGATTGGGATGAACACTTATAGATTTGAGATCCGCAGTTTCCTTACTAGAGGATGCACCCTTATTCTTAGGAACCTAGATAAGCTTGGATATTTTAGCGGGAGGACTTGGAGTGTTCTTTATGGAAGAAAAAGCGGTTCCCAAGTTGGTAATAATATCCTCAAGTTTATCAATTCTAGTGGAATCGTGATGTATTTTCTCATTAACTATGGGTTCCTTCTCTTTAATATTTTTCAAAGTGACTCCTACTTTAGATCCATATTGAAAGATTCGGTTGTGAATCTTTTATCCAAATTTTCAATTAACTCTACGGTAGCAATCTTATTTTCAATAATTTCAAGCCTTTGCATTACATGCTCCAAAGTTAATACAGTTCCATTAACCAAAAGAGGGGGTGAGCCAAACAAATCTATCATAGCATTATAAGAATCAAAAGTATGGCTACCCAAGAAGTTCCCTCCGGTAATAGCATCAAGGATATATCTGTGCCAGGGAGTTATGCCTACATAAAAATTGCGAAGAAGAACGGAAGTAGATTGCTTCCTGGTAGATCTATTTTGAGCATTGCAAATTCTATACCAAGCATATTTTAGATTTTCTCCCTCCCTTTGCTTAAAATTTAGAATTTCACTCTTGGGAGATAACAGAGAAGATAAGGGACTAGCCATAACGCACAAGCAAACAAAAAGCAAGCGGGCAAAAAGAGGCAAATAGAGAAATAGAGGGAGTATAGAGAGAGAGGGAGAATAAAACGGCAAGGGTGAAGTGGGGGAGAGGAAAACAAGAGGCAGATGGCAAATTATGTAATGCGGGAGATAAGGGTATGTGATGGGTACTTGGTATGTTGACTTTTGCATAGACCTCCCCGGCAACGGTGCCAGCAATCCTTCTTTCTACCTCTTGAGCACTGCGTTGGTTTTCCCCGAAGAGGAAGGGATGATGTAGCAAAGTAGTCTAAGTATTTCCCTCAGTTTTGAGAACCAATGTATCAATCCAGTAGGAGGCTACGCGCGAGTCCCTCGTACCTGCACAAAACAAATAAATCCTCGCAACCAACACGAATAGGGGTTGTCAATCCCTACACGGCCACTTACGAGAGTGAGATCTGATAGATATGATAAGCTAATATTTTTGGTATTTTTGTGATAAAGATGCAAAGTAAAATAAAGGTAAAGTAAAAAGCAAAGGAAATAACTAAGTAGTAGGAGATTATTATGATAAAGATAGACCCGGAGGACATAGGTTTCACTAGTGGCTTCTCCTGAGAGCATAAGTATTCTACGGTGGGTGAACAAATTACTGTTGAGCAATTGATAGAATTGAGCATAGTTATGAGAATATCTAGGTATGATCATGTATATAGGCATCACGTCCGAGACAAGTAGACCGACTCCTGCCTGCATCTACTACTATTACTCCACTCACCGACCGCTATCCAGCATGCATCTAGAGTATTAAGTTAAAAACAGAGTAACGCCTTAAGCAAGATGACATGATGTAGAGGGATAAACTCATGCAATATGATGAAAACCCCATATTGTTATCCTCAATGGCAACAATACAATACGTGCCTTGCTGCCCCTACTGTCACTAGGAAAGGACACCGCAAGATTGAACCCAAAGCTAAGCACTTCTCCCATTGCAAGAAAGATCAATCTAGTAGGCCAAACCAAATTGATAATTCGAAGAGACTTGCAAAGATAACCAATCATACATAAAAGAATTCAGATAAGATTCAAATATTGTTCATAGATAGACTTGATCATAAACCCACAATTCATCGGTCTCAACAAACACACCGCAAAAAGAAGATTACATCGAATAGTTCTCCACAAGAGAGGGGAAGGACATTGTATTGAGATCCAAAAAGAGAGAAGAAGCCATCTAGCTAATAACTATGGACCCGTAGGTCTGAGGTAATCTACTCACACTTCATCGGAGGGGCTATGGTGTTGATGTAGAAGCCCTCCGTGATCGATGCCCCCTCCGTCAGAGCTCTGGAACAGGCTCCAAGATGGGATCTCGTCGATACAGAAAGTTGTGGCGGTGGAATTAGGTTTTTGGCTCCGTATCTGATCGTTTGGGGGTACGTAGGTATATATAGGAGGAAGGAGTACGTCGGTGGAGCAACAGGGGGGCCATGAGGGTGGAGGGCGCGCCTGGGGGGGGGGGGGGGTAGGCGCGCCCCCTACCTCGTGGCCTCCTCTTTTGTGTCTTGACATAGGGTCCAAGTCTCCTGGGTTTTGTCCGTTGAGAAAACCACGTTCCCGAAGGTTTCATTCCGTTTGGACTCCGTTTGATATTCCATTTCTTCGAAACCCTAAGATAGGCAAAAAAACAACAATTCTGGGCTAGGCCTCCGGTTAATAGGTTAGTCCCAAAAATAATATAAAAGTGGATAATAAAGCCCAATAATGTCCAAAACAGTAGATAATATAGCATGGAGCAATCAAAAATTATAGATACGTTGGAGACGTATCAGCAAGTACAACTATTTTTTTGGTATTTCATGTTCCATATCTACAACTAAAGATATAAAACAACCTAGAACAGAAAATAAAATTTACTTAGTGATAAAGCAAAATGGCGCACACGAGAATATTCTCCCCACGCTATTTCTCCCAGGCAACGGTTCCAGAAAAAGGTCTTGATAACCCACAAGTATAGGGTATCAATTGTAGCCTTTTTCGCTAAGTAAGAGACGAGGAGCTAAAGGTAAAATTTATATTCTCTTCAAGTTCTATCGACCACCGATACTACTCACACTTAATGTTTGCTTTACCTAGAACAAGTATGGGACTAGAAGTACTTTGTAGATGTGTGATGTCTACTATGCAACTTTATTATTGTAGACACGTGTTGGGCCTCCAAGCGTAGAGTTTTGTAGGACAGTAGAAATTTTCCATCAAGTGGATGACCTAAGGTTTATCAATCCATGAGTGTGACGCCCCCGATTCGACCATACACTAATCATACACGTAAATGTGTACGATCAAGATCATGAACTGACGGGAAGATATTACAAGCTTCATATTACAAGCTTCATATTACAAGCCAGGGGCCTCGAGGGCTCGAATACAAAAGCTCGATACACAAGCATCAGCAGAAGCAACAATATCTTTGTACAAACATAAGTTTAGACAAGAATGCCTTAAGAAGGCAAAAACAAAAGCAACAACGATCGAAGAGGCAAGGCCTCCTGCCTGGGACCTCCTAACTACTCCTGGTCTTCGGTGGCCTCTGTGTAGTAGTATCCGTCGACGGAGGCATCTGGCTTCAAGGATCCACCATATGGTTGCATCAACCGGAAAGAAGAAGGAATGGGGAAAAGGGGTAGAAAAGCAACCGTGAGTACTCATCCAAAGTACCCGCAAGCATCATATCTATACTAAGTATGCATTGGTATCAAAGGAAGGTATGTATCTGTGGACTAAACTGCAGAATGCCGGAATAGAGGGAAAAACCTAGCCTATCAAAGACTAACATCTTCAAGCTGCTCCGAGCATCTTGCATCATGTAGAAGAGTAAAGAATAGCAGTTTATATTAACAAACATGTTGTAGCATTAATGCCCAGAGATCCGTCCTCGACTCCTTGCGAGAAAGCAATCCCAGGGCCATTTCGAGTTGTAATAGATTAGGATATAAGTCTGAACGTCCATTACCGTGGACACAGTATTCGAATATATATCTTCCCTGCAGGGGTGCACCATGTTTTCCAACACGCTTGATTAATCTGGCCGGACACACTTTCTGGGTCAATGCCCGGCCTCGGAAGATCAACACGTCGTAGCCCTACCCAGGCTCAGCAGAGAGGTCCCCGCCGGTCTACATCCTAAGCACTATGGGGTCTGGGCCCATCGCCCATTGCAGTTCGCGTCGTTGCGTGTAGGGCGGATCCAGGCCACCTCCACTGGGGCGCCGACCAGGCCGTGCCGCAATGCTGAACTGGACGTCTGACAAAGCTTCGGCTGATACTGCGACGTCGAGGCCCATAACTATTCTCGCATGGTGGTTAGTGCGTAAAGCCCAAAGGCCAACTCAGAACAAATACCCAAACCATATTGTATTATTAGCTTGCGGAGATTTGCAAGGGCTAGCTCAGCCCACTCGGGGGTGGCCTGCCTGCCTGGACGTGCCTCACAACCATCTTGCGGGTGCTCTCCGGGCCCACCCGACTTTCCCAAAGGTCTCAAGTAAATTCAAGGTAACCGTTTGTCCAAACATCAAGGGGCAAACCCTGGGAATGACCCTCGGTGGATTCCACTCGATGTAATCATCAAGGTGAACGTAAGAGGAACCACCCTCGAGGTTCACACTTAAGGGGTTGCACGACAGAGTCGTATCGGAAGTGGTTAAGGAGCAATCACCCTCGATCACCACGACCGAATAGCTACACTACAGAGATCTCATAAGGAGTGATGTATGAGGTACCACCCTCGGCACTTGATGGTAACTCTGTAGAGGGAGCAACAAAAGGGGCGTGATGTGATGTGAGGTGCCAGGCTCTGGCCATCGATCACGTTGATTGAGTCATCGATGATGAAGCAGGGGCAACAAGGACAAGGTGGGGGTCACTGATGGATCACCAACCAACCTATACTAAGCAGTTTAGGATAAGCAGATAGGTAACAATAAGCAGGTTACAAAAGCAGGCTATGCATCAGAATAGGAGCAATCAAATATAGTAGAAAAATGTAATGCAAGCGTGAGAGAATGGAATGGGCGATATCGGGATGATCAAGGGGGGGGGCTTTCCTGGAAGCTCCGCTGAAAGGGAAGAAGGGTCGTCGTCGACATAGTCGATCACAGCGGCATCAACAGCGGTCTCGGGGTCTACCGGGGAGAAGAGGGGGAAGAAACAGTAAATACAAGGCACACATATGCATCACTAAGCATGACATGGCAATACGCGGTGCTAGGGGTGTTATAACGCAGTGCTACGTGGCACCGTGGAAGGGGGGAGACTTCCGAGAAAGTTTTCCTGAAGTTTGCTTTCGGATAGGTGAAACAAAGGGGGACGGCTGCAGGTTCGCTATGCTAGGGACGTGTGGAAAACGAACAGGCTGCGTATTCGGATTCGTCTCGTCTTTCTGAGCAACTTTCATGTACAAAGTATTTTCATCCGAGCTACGGATTATTTCCTATTGATTTAGCGAAGTTTTAATTGATTTTTCCAGATACAAGCTTCCTTGCATCCGAAGTAGAGCTCCAGCTGACCATTGAGGAGGGCACAACCCACCACCACACGTCTGGACTGCCTGGCACGCCCAGGTGTCTTGTGGTGGCTGTGGGCCCCCGTTTGCCTTGATTCCACCTCCCAAAAATCACAAATATTCCAAAATCATTCTCTGTAAAAAAATTTTGCGTTTGGACTTTGTTTGATATGGATATTCTGCGAAGAAAAAAACATGCGAGAAACAGGAACTAGGACTAGACACTGGATCAATATGTTAGTCCAATAAATTATATAAAATGTTGCGAAAAATACATGAAAGTTTTATAACATTGGCATGAAACAATAAAAAAAATATAGATACGACAGAGATGTTGATACGTCTCCAACGTATCTATAATTTTTGATTGTTCCTTGCTGTTATATTATCAATCTTGGATGTTTTATAATCATTTTATAGTCATTCTATATCATTTTTTGGTAGGAACCTATTGACATAGTGCCAAGTGCCAGTTGCTGTTTTCTGCATGTTTTTTACATCACATGAAATCAATACCAGATGGAGTCCAAATGCTGCGTAACTTTACAGAGAATTTTTATAGGCCAGAAGGAACACAATGGGCCCTGGCTGCAACTAGGGGTGCCCCGAGGGAGGCACAACCCACTAGGGCGCGCCAGGAGGCCCAGGCACGCCCTGGTGTGTTGTGCCCACCTCGGGTGCCCCCGGACCGCCTCTTTGATCTATAAATACCCCAATATTCCAAAAACCCTAAGAACGTCGACAAAATATTCATCCAGCCGCCACAGAGTCCAGAACCACTAGATCCAACCTAGACACCATGTCGGATGGAGTTCACCAACTCCATTGGTGCCTCTCCGATGATGCGTGAGCAGTTCTTTGTAGACCTTAGGGTCCACAGTTAGTAGCTAGATGGCTTCCTCTCTCTTGCTGAATTCTCAATACAGTGATCTCTTGGAGATCCATATGATGTAACTCTTTTTGCGGTGTGTTTGTTCTGATCTGATGAACTTTGAGTTTATGACCGGTTATATCTTTTTATATCCATGAAAGTTATGTGAGTTTCTTTCATGTCTTATATGCATGATTGCTTATAGCCTCGTATTTCTTCTTCGATATTTGGGTTTTGTTTGGCCAACTTGATCTATTTATCTTGCAATGGGGAGAGGTGCTTTGTAGTGGGTTCGATCTTACGGTGCTTGATCCCAGTGATAGAAGGGGAACCGACACGTATGTATCATTGCTACTAAGGATAAAACGATGGGGTCTATATCTACATAGATAGATCTTGTCTACATCATGTCATCGTTCTTATTGCATTAGTCTATTTCTCCATGAACTTAATACTCTAGATGCATGCCGGATAACGGTCGATGTGTGGAGTAATAGTAGTAGATGCAGGTAGGAGTCGGTCTACTAATCTTGGATGTGATGCCTATATAATTATCATTGCATGGATATCGTCTTGATTATTCGAAGTTCTATCAATTTCCCAACAGTAATTTGTTTACCCACCCTTTGCTATTTTTCTCTAGAGAAGCCACTAGTGAAACCTACGGCCCTGGGGTCTTCTTTCTCATATATTTGCCTTTACGATCTACTTTTCTCTTGCATTTATTTTCAGATCTATTAAACCAAAAATACAAAAATACCTTGCTGTGTTTTATTTCTATTTATTTTATTTGCGATCTATCTTTCAATCTAATACAAATTTATTTCACGTCCGTTTGCCTGTCTTGAGGCGTCGTACCCCGGAAGGATTTGACAATCCCTTTAACACATTGGGTTGTGAGGCTTTGTTATCTGTGTGCATGGTCTGTTTACGTTGTGTTTCTTGTTTCTCCTACTAGTTCAATTACCTTGGTTTCATATCTGAGGGAAATACCTACCGCCGTTGTGTTGCATCATCCCTTCCTCTTTGGGGAAATACCAACATAGCTTCAAGCGACATCAGACGTATCAATCATGTGGTGAGGAAAGATCTAGGCACATATATCGAGTTGGATATGAGTGGTCATGAGTTATTATTGTTGACATCACCCTTGAGGTGAATATGTTGGGAGGCGAAACTATAAGCCCCTATCTTTCTATGTGTCTGGTTCAAACTTTTTGTTCATGGGTATGTTGTGAGTGTTAGCAATCATAAAAGGTTAAATGATGGTTGAGTATGTGGACTGGCCAAAAGGCTCCGACATGTGTCCCTTCCTGAAAATATGATGAATTGTAGTTGCAAAGCTGAGTGAGAACATAGTTTTTTGTTTTTCAATGAGGTTTATGCTTCATACTTCAAAGTTGTGATGACTTGTTACTTGTTCACGAGAACTTATATGATAAAAGTTGTGTGATAAAGCTTTATGTTAAAGTTCTTTGTTGTTATAATAATAAACATGATGCTTCTATGCTCGCATTTTGTTTTTCTCGACACCTCTCTCTTTAAGCATGTGGGTATGTTTTTCGATTTCGGTTTTTCGCTTAAGGACAAGCGAGGTCTAAGCTTGGGGGAGTTGATAAGTCCATTTTGCATCATGTTTTCCTACTATTATTTATAATGTTTGATGCATAATAATGCTTTTTGGAGTAATTCTAATGCCTTTTATGTCATAATATGCAAGGTTTACACAAAGAGGGAGAATACCGACAGCTGGAATTCTGGACCTGAAAAACTTACGTCAGAGTTACCTATTTTGCACATCTCCAAATGAGCTAAAAATTTACAGAGAATTATTTTGCAATATATGCCAAATACCGGAGCAAATAACTATAGGAGGAGGCCCACCAGGTGGGCACAACCCACCTAGGCATGCCAGGCCCCCAGGCGCGCCCTGGTGGGTTGTGCCCTCCTCGGCCCACCTCCGGTGCCCATCTTCTGGTATAAAGGTCATTTTGACCTAGAAAAAAAATTAGGGGGGGGGGGGGCTTTTGAGTCAAAGCGCCGCCGTCTCGAGGTGGAACTTGGGCAGGAGCACTTTTGCCCTCCAGTCACTACTAGGAAAATGCTTATACATAGAATTTTAGCAGTAGCGCCTGTTTGGGCACACACGCTTCTGGTATTTACCAGTAGCGCCGTCCAGAATGGGTGTTACTGCTAGTGAGTAGTAGCAGTGCTGGTTGGTGCGGGCCGCGTTGCTATTTAGCGGGCCGCCGGGGCCAAAGGGCAGGCCACTTAGCTATAGCGTGTGTTTTGCGCCAGCGCTACAGCTAGTGGGCTTAGTAGTAGCGCTGGCCCATTGCCCGCGCTGTTGTTAAGCCCACTCCCTCTCCCCCCGCGTGCCCCCGGCCCGGCCTGCCTCATCTCTCACTAAAGCTCACTCACACTCTCCACACTCTCCACACTCCTCCCTCTCAATCCCCCGCGCGCCGCCGTCGACCCGCATGTTGTCGTCCCCCGGGCCGGCCCTCCTCCCTGCTGCTTCGGCCGCCCTCGCCGGCGCCGGCCCTCGTCCTCGCTGGCCGCCATCCCCCGCGTCGGCCTCCTTCCCCGCCGGCCGTCCCAGCCCCTGCTTCGTCTCTCCTCCTGCGCTGGCACTCCTCCACCGTACCGAGAGGTACTGCTCCCTCTCCTTCCTCCTCCTCCCTCCCCCTAGCTAGTTATAATTATTAGAGTAGTTATTTTGAATCCTATGTAGTTGAAAAATGTAGGTTATTAGAATAATTAGGTATGGACCCTAGTTAATTCGTATGGACCCTAGGTTTTTAAATTTAGCTAGGTTTTAAAGTTAGGACTGAAATTTAGCTAGGTTTTTAATTAGGTGTAATTAATAGAATTTAGGTGTTTTAGTTGTTTTAGGTGTAGTTAACAGAATTTTAGGTGTTTTAGTTGTTTTAGGTGTAGTTAACAGAATTGTAGGCATTTTTTTAGTTAAAGCAATTGTTGTTATTTTTTAGTTAAAGCAATTTTTCCTGTTATATGCAAATTTGCGGTGGACATGTCATATTTTGAACATGTCACATTTTGGACATGTCATATTTTTCCGAGCGGCCTAAGTTTTGCCAGAAATGTCGATTCGTTTACGTTCTAGCAAATTTCAGGCGCTCGATATGTCCTATTTTTAGCAAAGGTCATGCCAAATTTTGCTAAGTGTTTATTAATTTCGTTTTCATAATTAAGCATTTAGTTCTCGATGTCGACGATGCCTATCCCGCATCCTCGTCGTCGACTAGGCGAAGGACTCCTAGTTGAGCCGAGGGGCCATGTCCGGGACTGGGCTCCGCTGGGCTGGTACTGGGTTGTGCTACCTTCTTGTGAGCGCAGCTTAGTGAGGAGCCAGCCCGTCGTCGACCCGGAGCTTCTTTGGTGGCGGTCACGTGGGCCTGCATCGGTGGAGAGGCTTGAGTCCCCCGCGTAGGTGGTACAGCACCGTGTCACAGAGGAGAACGTGCACGTCCAGTGCTACTTGGTTGCGTTGGCAAACGGCCGGTTCTCGAATACCTGGCAGATTATTTGGGGATCTCACCGGAGCTATGATCCGGTGATGGTTCCTTCTTTTTGGTTGTACACCGCGGCCCACTGAACCTAGAGGAGCTATTATTTGAGATGTATTAGTGATATTATATGATGATCTTTGCTACAAACTACTATATATGTATTCGATGATGGATTATTAATTACCTATTAGTTATTTTCTTATTGAATGCAAAAGATGAGCGCGGTTTGTGCTACAAACAACTATATATGTATTCATGATGGATTATATGATGATCTTTGCTACAAACTACTACAAACTACAAATTTTAGGTGTTTTAGTTGTTATATGATGATCTTTGCTACAACCTACTATATATGTATTCAATGATGGATTATTAATTACCTATTAGGAAATGTCTGACGATGAAAGGGAATTCGCTATGTGCGAGTACTGCAAAGATAAGCGTGGTCTGTGCGATAGGCCTCACTTGGTAGAAGGTCGGCGCTTCAGCATCAAGCTCCAAGAGACCTTCGATGTTGAAACGGTATGCAACGACGACAAGTGTTTTTAGTTATTTTTTGCACGACTCTCTGCCTCTTCAACGTGTAATTTCCATCTTTTACAATTCGACTAGCTTATCTCATGCCATGCAAGACACCATGTCTTGGAAAAGATGGGTTTTGAAGATCATGAAAGAATGGAGACAAAGATAATTCAACTAAGGACCCATCATGGTTATGATTTTGCTGTAAATCTATACAATTCTGTGAACTCATCCAATTTTGGTTGCCTGAATTGGGAAGCCCGTTGCAAGGCGTATGATTTTCATGAGGGTATGCTTCTCACCTTCGATCTTGGTGATCCTGACATCAAAGAAAATGATATGACCATTTGGGTTCTTGTTGACACGCTTCCAGTTCTACCGCTGTGTGAGTTTCTTAAACATATTTACTAAGTAATTTATATTGTTTATTTCAAAATATTTGACAGTTTATTTCCATTGACATCTTATTTTCATTCTTCAAAAAATGTACGGAAAATGCTAGACAGAACCTACTACTACAATGATGAAGCACAATTAACTTATAAGGATTAAGATGGTCTTATCGCATTTTTTTACTGATATTGAGAATTACAATAGCTATTATCAAACTCCTCCACATTATGGTCAATACGTGCCACTAGTGCACGTGTTGAACTATGGTAACATCAATGGAGATATCATGGTAAGATTTTCTACTATTACGACATCCGTGCATCTTTTACATAAATGCTTCTGAAACTAAACTATATTGCTAACTACAAAGTTATTAATATGTTTTTGAACAGAAAATCCCGATGGATTGTGTGCCTCATCTGATGTTGACGAGAGGTCGCGTTAATGTTATGAGCTTACGGCCACCACAGCTAGGTCAGCTGCAGTATCCACATCACTCCTGTCCATACTGGATTTCTAAAAGCGTGAAAGCCATGATAATAGATGATTTCAAAAAATATTTGAACCATCATAGAGAGCTACTTGGAAGCAACATTGTGCGTAGGCCAAGACTTGGAGACAAGATGATCTACGTTCTTTATTATGGAGAGTCAATTTTCCTTAATGCAGCGTCAATGCCTATCTTGTTTTATGATATTTTACCTAAGAGAGGGTAGAGTAGGTCCTATGAGAGGAGAAGGTCGTAGCTAGAATGTGTTATTATGTGCTACAATGTGTTAGACACTACTAAGAAAAAGGCCTACTAGTGGCGCACCAGTTTTGCCTACTAATGGCGCACTACTGGTGCGCCACTAGTATTTTTACTAATGGCGCACTACAGGTGCGTCATTAGTATACGCCATTAGTATACCAGATACTAATGACGCACCTGTAGTGCGCCATTAGTATGTCTAGAGGTGCGCCATTACTATCTGACTTAGTAATAATGCACCACATAGAAGTGCACCATTAGTAATAATTTTTTTTAATTTTTCTTCAATTTTTTTATTTTTTTTTCTTAATCTTGGGTCAAATCGCACTCCGTGGTCAAACTTCCCAAAAGGTCACCCATCCTCACACTACTTCAGCCCAAGCACGCTTAACTTCAGAGTTCTATCCAACCCGGCACCAGCTCACTTCACAGGCACTTGTTGATATATCTAGCATATCAATCCTATTAAACCTTGTTGATGTTTAGGACTTTGTTCATGTTCATGAGTGTGATGAAATTTTGAAAAAATATTTCAAATTTCCGTTCATATTACATATCATATTTTGAAAAAAAAATCCCAAAAAAAATCGAAACTAGTTTTTTTTTCTGTTACTAGTGGCGCATCTAGCAGACGGTGCGCCACTAGTACGTTTGAAATTTTCTGAATTTTTTGCCTCTAGATCTTAAAAGCCCCGTAACTTTTTTCTTTTATGTTTTTGAGGATTTTGAAAATGTTTAACGGGGCGCACCGTGGATGTGGTGCGCCATTACTAGTTTTGAAAAAAAAAATCTTGTTACTAATGGCGCACCGTGGATGTGGTGCGCCATTAGTATTTGGACACTAATGGCGCACCAACACATGGTGCGCCATTAGTATATTGTAGTGGCGCACCACATGTCTAGTGCGCCATTAGTGTCAATTTCATCTATAGCCCTTTTCCTAGTAGTGAGAGTTGATGATGATGATGAGGAGTTGTGATTATGACTAGTGACCAACTTGTTATATGATGTCTCATTGATGAACATTGTTTGATGGTGATGACAAGTGGTAATAAATATGCTATTTAAACATACTAGTTCATGATGAGTTTTTATTGTATAAAAGATATATCTGTTTAAACATGTACAGCGCCAAAATGCTAAAAAAACATAAAAGTTAGCAGTAGCGCTGGCCTAAAAATGCGCTACTAGTAGTTGAACTTACTAGTAGCGCTGGCCTTAAAATGCGCTACTAGTAGTTGAACTTACCAGTAGCGCTGGCCTAAAAACACGCTACTGCTACAAAATAGTTGTAGTGTCGTAGCAGTAGCGCTGGTGCCAGCGCTACTGGTAGCACAAAAACCGGTGCTACTGGTAAGCATTTTCCTAGTAGTGGGTGGAGCGATTCCGCTGGGGGAACTTCCCTCCCAGAGGGGGAAATCGTCGTCATCATCATCACGAACAACCCTGTCATCTTTGGGAGGGCAATCTCCATCAACATGTTCAACAACACCATCTCCTCTCAATCCCTAGTTCAACTCTTGTGTTCAATATTTGTATCGAAACCTTAGATTGGTACTTGTGGGTGACTAGTAGTGTTGATAACATCTTGTAGTTGATTACTAAATGATTCATTTGGTGGAAGATTATCGGTTGTGAGTAGTTACTTTTGTTCTTGAGGTCACTGATGTCTAGTACACAACCTTCTTCTTGTAGACGTTGTTGGGCCTCCAAACGCAGAGGTTTGTAGGATAGTAGCAAATTTCCCTCAAGTGGATGACCTAAGGTTTATCAGTTTGTGGGAGGCGTAGGATGAAGATGGCTCTCTCAAGAAACCCTTCAACCATATAACAAAGAGTCTCTTGTGTCCCCAACATACCCAATACAATGGTAAATTGTATAGGTGCACTAGTTCGGTGAAGAGATGTTAATACAAGTGCAATATGGATGGTAGATATAGGTTTTTGTAATTTGAAAATGTAAAAACAGCAAGGTAACTAATGATAAAAGTGAGCATAAATGGTATTGCAATGCTAGGAAACAAGGCCTAGGGTTCATACTTTCACTAGTGCAAGTTCTCTCAACAATAATAACATAATTGGATCATATAACTATCCCTCAACATGCAACAAAGAGTCACTCCAAAGTCACTAATAGTAGAGAACAAACAAAGATATTATTGTAGGCTACGAAACCACCTCAAAGTTATCCTTTCTGATCAATCTATTAAAGAGTCCGTAGTAAAATACGACGAAGCTATTCTTTGTGTTCAATCTATGATAGAGTTCGTACTAGAATAACACCTTAATACACAAATCAACCAAAACCCTAATGTCACCTAGATACTCCAATGTCACCTCAAGTATCCGTGGGTATGGTTATACGATATGCATCACACAATCTCAGATTCATCTATTCAACCAACACAAAGGACTTCAAAGAGTGCCCCAAAGTTTCTACCGGAGAGTCAAGACAAAAACGTGTGCCAACCCCTATGCATAAATTCACGAGGTCAAAGAACCCGCAAGTTGATTACCAAAACATAGATCAAGTAGATCACGTGATATCCCATTGTCACCACAGATAAGCACATGCAAGACATACATCAAGTGTTCTCAAATCCTTAAAGACTCAATCCGATAAGATAACTTCAAAGGGAAAACTCAATCCATTACAAGAGAGTAGAGGGGGAGAAACATCATAAGATCCAACTATAATAGCAAAGCTCGCGATACATCAAGATAATGCTGAATCAAGAACACGAGAGAGAGAGAGAGAGAGAGAGAGAGAGAGAGAGAGAGAGAGAGATCAAACACATAGCTACTTGTACATACCCTCAGCCCCGAGGATGAACTACTCCCTCCTCATCATGGAGAGCGCCGGGATGATGAAGATGGCCGCCAGAGAGGGATTCCCCCCCTCCGGCAGGGTGCTGGAACGAGTCTAGATTGGTTTTCGTTTGCTATGGAGGCTTGCGGCGGCGGAACTCCCGATCTAGGTTATGTTCTGGAGGTTTGGGAATTTATAGGAATTTTTGGCGTCGGGAACAAGTAAGGGAGGTGCCCCAGTCGTCCACGAGATAGAGCGGCGCGCCCAGGGGGGTGGGTGTCGGTGTCAAAACCGGGGCATCTCGAGTAGGGGGTCCCGAACTGTGCATCTAAGGCAGATGGTAACATGAGGCGGGGGACACAATGTTTACCCAGGTTCAGGCCCTCTCGACGGAGGTAATACCCTACTTCCTGCTTGATTGATCTTGATGATATGAGTATTACAAGAGTTGATCTACGACGAGATCGGAGAGGCTAAACCCTAGAATCTAGCCTATGGTATGATTGTTGTTGTCCTACGGACTAAACCGTCTGGTTTATATAGACACCGGAGGGGCTAGGGTTACATAGAGTCGGTTACAAGGGAGGAGATCTACATATCCGAATTGCCAAGCTCGCCTTCCACGCAAAGGAGAGTCCCATCCGGACATGGGATGAAGTCTTCAATCTTGTATCTTCATAGTCCAACAGTCCGGCCAAAGCATATAGTCCGGCTATCCGAGGACCCCCTAATCTAGGACTCCCTCAATAGCCCCCGAACCAGGCTTCAATGACGATGAGTCCGGCGCAGATTGTTCTTTGGCATTGCAAAGCGGGTTCTCCAAATCCTGAGTACCTGACGTAACGATTTGTGTCTGGCCTCCCATGAATGTTGCACTCCTCGGCTTCTGTGCCTTAATAATGGCTATCATCCATGTGTCCAACGAATGTGATAGGTCGGGGTGTTTTTACATTTACCACCCTAACCAGGCAGATGAATCGTCTATTTAAACAGTCGGGGATCTTCAAATCTAGATCACACCACCTTCCCACAGCGAGTATCCATCAGAGCGTGCCCAGAAAAATCCATCCCATCATGGCCGGCCACCGCAGCTCCGCCTCTCGCCCCCGTCGCCCTAAGCCAGGTAGTTGGGAGAAGTGTTCTATTCCCCATAGCCAACTAGTAGAGTTGCAGACCCAGGGGTTTCTCCCTCCTGCGTACATGGTCCCCATCCGAGCCAGACTAGCCACTTATAATGGCGGGGAGCAAGCGGAAAGCTTTCCCAACCCATCCACGGGGGAGAGGGTATGCCTCGTCCCTTATTTATTGAGGGGACTCGGATTTCCAATCCATCCATTCCTCCGCGGGCTCGTTGAGTTCTATGGCCTCCAGCTGCATAACTTTACTCCCGCCTCCATATTACACATCGCAGGCTACGTTGCCCTTAATTTGCAAGCAGTTTCTGGGCTGCGAAGCTCATTTCGAGCTATGGCAGAGGCTACTTTGCCTCGTGCCCCGTACACAGAAGGGGTCATTATTTCAAGTGGGCGGAGCCGAAATATGGCGCATCACCGAGACCGGATACCGGTCCAGTACTCCAAAGAAGACATTCGAAGACTGGCCTTCGGAGTGGTTTTATATGGAGGAGGTTCCCCTCCCAGACCCTATTCGGATGGGCCTTCCTGAGTTCAACCAAGCCCCTTTGAAGAAACGCCGTAGCTGGCACCCTAGGAGCCCCCAGGAGGAAGATAACAGAGAAGTCCTTTACCCGATGAGCCAGATAAAGACACTGGCCGAATCAGGACTGACAATAATCAAGGTTATGTCAATATTTATAATGCGGGGGGTGCAGCCACTTCAATATCGGGGACAACCCATGTGGCACTTCAATGGAGAAGACGATGCCACCCGCTGCGGCCGTAAAGGTCTGTACTCCACCGCCGCTCTGGCAGAAGTACTGTCCGATTTATATAAGGGAGAGGAAGAGGAGTTCATCCGTATTAAGCCCCAGGATGGATTCTCCATGTACAACCCCCCAAACTGGGTGAGCTGCTGCTTTTTACTCCAAACCTTCCTGCTTTCTTTGTCATAAATATTTATCTTGCTATTTCATAGCAGGAACTACGAAAAGTTGTGAGGGAGATTCACAACCCATCTCCACAGCCAGAGGACCCTGATCGGGCCCTCGATCCCGGACTCAAAGAAGATCCGGACATATTCGTGGAGCTCATCGACATGACATTTTATCAGTTAAGCTGCGATGGTGCCTTGGTGGCCATCACCGCCGATTATCCTGGACTGCTCCCTGCATCGCATGTAAGTAAAACCGGAGTCCCAACTTCCGAGAAGGACCCCCTTTTTCGCACTTCACCCACCACACACGTATGGTGTCTTCCAGGGAAGGCCCTCGGGACGCCATGCCGAACCCGCAGTGACTCACCAATGAGGGGCACCGAAACCAGGTAGGCTTAAAAGGAAGGCGGTCAGGACTGAGATGTCATCGCAGAGGTATGAAAAAGAACCCTGCTCCATGGTTATTGTCTTTAAAATATAATAACGTTCGTTGTTAAAACCAGGAAAAACGCTCGCTGGACCGTATCCGGAGAGCCTGTCGACCATGCCTCCACTAGCCAGGCTCCAGAGCCGGACTTGGAGGCAGATGCTAACATAGGGACAACACTGGATATTCCTGCTACCGAGGATGCGGATAGGCTGTCCGCTACAAATTCTGAAGTGGAGAGTGCCATACTCCACGACCCCGGTTTTTCTGAAGAAGCGGTTGATGCCTTCAACTTAGGGGACGCGTACATCTGAGCTGCTCAAAATGGTCTTGCTAGAGCCACGGACCAGTATGTAAAGGATATACGGGTAAGAAAATCAGATAATTATATATATACCAGTAGCCCCTAAGACATGAAGCAGTTAGCACAACTGATTTAAGGATCATTATTTTCATAGGTTCTTACTGAGAAGAATACCCAGTTGTCTCAAGAGCTAGAGGAGTGCAAAGCCCAGTTACGGGCCGCAGTTGCCAAAATGGAGGAGTCCCAGAAGGCCCCATCTGGTAACACTTGTTCCTATCAGAAAGAACGAGATATAACAGTTAATATTTAGCTTGCATGCTAATCTAATCAATAGATTCTGCAGATGATCCCAGAGTGAATCTGGAGGAGCGACATGCTCAACGACAGCTGAAGGCTGGCGAGCGCATGCTTACACAAGTTAGGCGGGAGAAAAACGATCTCCAAGATGCCAATACCCGGCTGGATATTGAACTGAAAGATGTTCGGGCCCAGCTGGCTGACTCCATAAAGGAGAATAAAAGGTTTCGATGCGGCATTTTCAGTAAGTGCTTGAGCGAACTTCTATATAGTTTGGCGAAGAAACCATCTAATAGAGCTATATCTATAGGTATGCTGGCGGGCCGTCCTAGAGAGGAGATGCCCGGGTCTACGGGAGATCTTCTGCCAGAGCTCTCACAACTACACGAACAAGTTCGGCAGGTGATGCAGGACCTTGCTCAGGCCTTGTGGCCATCCGCCTCCCTGCCAGGAGGCATGGGGGAGCTTGTAGAGATAGTCAAGGGAGCGCGGCGGCGCTTCCGATTATGGAAGATATCTGCCTGTCGACAAGGTGCAAGGGAAGCCTGGGCCATGGTGAAGACTCGATATACCAAGGCTGACCCGAACCATATGGCCGAGGTCAGACCTGTAGGGCCTGAAGGGAAAGAGATCTCCGTCAGCTTGGTGTATGACCAGGTGAAATTAGCCGCAAAGTATTCCCAACAGGATTGTAGGCTAGATAGCCTGTTGGATGGTATAGAAGAAGAATTTGGTCAGTCTAAGTGAATGTGTACTTTGAGTGACATATATTGTCCCTAGCAGGATTGTAAATCATTTGTCATGGTGGACCTTTTCCCTTCGACCTCCGGACCCGACAGTCCGGAGTGTATCTGAATACCCACTCAGTTATGTAAAAACCGGGGTACGCATGGAAACCAGGCGTAGGGGTCATAAGTGCTTGAACAAACAAGTACCCAACTAGTTATATTATATTACATGGATAGTAAGAAACATCTTCTAGGGAGAATAGTTCCGTTAAGGGTTCCTTTCCCTGGGTACACCTGCATTAATGTGCATGTCCAAACTGCGACAAGAGATGCAGGATATAAACATCTGGGGGTATGTATTCTAATAAGTAAAAAAGTCATCCTTTGTTCGCCGACCGAATATTCCCTTAAGAACGCTAGCTTTCGGCTTCACCCAGTCTGAGGTACACGTCCGACTGACCCAATAGTAACAATCGCAGAGGTGCTCCCCTTATGCCCTAGCCGAATTAACGGGAATGTAGGGCATAAACGCAAGAGCCAGGCAACCCAACTTGGCCAAAACTTAAGTCATATCGATGCATATAATGGCAAAGAAAAGGTGCATGTGTAAAAATAACACATGTGCAGCGGGCATAGAGCCCGGATCATAATTATATTAAGCTTTTGTATAAGAAGCCCCCGGGTATAATGAGCGCGCTTAATGCGTACAAATTGTGAAGTCAAGACACATTTTAACCTTTGAAGGCCACGAAGAAAAGGAAGAAAGACAGAAAAATATAGATAACGAATATATAAAAAATTTACGGAGGTAAGGAGACGAACACAGAGTTCGGCGCTAGGTGTAGAACCTTCGGAGTCTGGCCGCGTTCCATGGGTTTGGCTTGAGTCGATTGTGCAATGCATCCCGCAGGCGGTACGCTCCATCGGTCAGAACTTTGTCAATAACAAAGGGACCTTCCCATTTGGGTTTGAGCTTGTCGTTTTTCTTCTCTGGTAGGCGTAGAACGAGTTCACCAACATTATAAGTTTTGGCACCTACTTCTCTGCTTTGATATCGTCGATCCTGTTGTTGAGAAAATGCGGATCAGGCTTTTGCCACATCACGCTCCTCCTCCAGTGCGTCCAAACTGTACTGCCGATCTAGCTCGGCTTCTTTCTCGTCGTACATGCACACGCGAGGTGAGTCATGAATGATGTCGCAGGGCAGTACCGCCTCTGCGCCGTACACCATAAAGAAAGGTGTGTATCTGGTAGTGCAATTTGGCGTGGTCCGCAGCCCCCATAGTACGGAGTCGAGCTCCTCGACCCAGTGCGTATCTGATTCCTTCAAGGACCGCACTAGTCCGGGTTTAATGCTGCTCATTATAAGACCATTTGCTCGTTCGACTTGACCGTTAGTTTGAGGGTGATAGACGGATGCATAATTGAGCTTAATGCCCATGTTGCCGCACCAAGTTTTTACCTCATCGGTGTGATATAGAGGATGAGATCATGGTAACTATCACTCGTACAACCACCTACCATTACTTTTTGAACAGCCGAGGGCCCGATACATCACTACTTGTCGGGGATATCTAGCGACATATACCAGGGGGTGGCTTATCATGGATGGGGACAGGAGTACGTCCTCGGGCCCTGGAAGCGGGAGTGAGCGAGATCTCGAACACCTACGAGTCTTACCGAGGTTCGAGGCTCTCCGTGGAGATAACAGCCCTAGTCCTGCTCTGCGGGGTCTCCACATGACGACTAATGTCAATAGGTGGCTACAAGGTTGCTCCTTGAGCTGTTCCGCTAGAGGAGGAAGAAGGGCAAAGATAGGTCCTTTGGCTCTCTAGCTATGGGTGTGTGTATCTGCGTGAGCGCAGAACGCTTTGCATGGGTGAACCTCGGGGGTTTATATAGGCCTACTCCCAAGGATACAATGGTAATCCGTCTAGGTGTAGGACCCGGATGTCAGTGTCTCTGGGCACTGGGTTCTTCGCCGGCTGCTGGGGCCTGCCGTCTGGTGGGTCCCGCCGGCTGCCGCAAACTCGGTTGATAGGTAAGGGCCCGCCGTCCGCGGGCCATGCTGACTACCTTTTACTGTAGCCTCACCCTGGATGACGGAGGCCTTGTCGGGGGGCACATGGCTACAGCCCCGCTGCCTGGCGGGCGCTTACTGTAGCCACACTCCATCTCATTAGATTAATGGCGCACAGACTCCGAGGGGAGGGAGGGCTGCCTGCTAGAGGTCGGCCCGCCCTCGAGGCCACCTGCTCGGGGTGCGCCGTCTTCTAATCACTCGCGGACAGGTAGGGCCCGCCGCCTGCGGGCCGTACTGACCGCCCGTCGTGGGAGCATGGCCCTAGCTGACGTAGGTCGCGTCATGGGTTGCATGACTACAGTGCCGCTTTGGGCGAGGGGCGTCTGCCTGGTACGCCCGCACTGTGGCTAGATTCCTCCTGGATACGGGAGTGGCAGGTGGTCCTGTAGCCACGCCACGTCTCGTTGTAATAAATGGGTGCAAACTTTGAGGTGACGTAGGTCCGCCTGCTAGGTGCCGGCTCCCTGAGGCCGCCTTCTGAGAACACGCCGTCTTCTAGCAGCCGGCCCAGGGAGCCATCCGTGCGTCCGGGAGGTGCGAGGGGCTTTGCTAGCCCCGATGTCTTGAAATGCTATGGGGTGCTGATGAGGTCATCCGTGGTCAATCCCTCCAACACTAGTGACTAATTTGAAAAATGACATGAGCCATAATAGTCACCATGCATGCCCCATGTAGAGAGGATGTATTCTTTCCTTGTCCATGACTCGCTGTGGGTATTGCGACGAGGCTGAATATAAATAGTCTGACAGCACATATCCCGGTGATTAGTGGCGGAGCTACACACGTCACTGGGCGGGCCAAAAAAGGCTAGATTAAGATATGCGCCTGAAAATTTGCACCCAGGGGCCAAAATTAGCTCCACTTACACTGAACTCTTGTTTGGCTGGGCGGGCCATGGCCATGTTTGGCCCTGCTGTAGCTCCACCACTGCCGGTGATAATACGGACCGCGGTGATACTGAGCTACATGTACCCGGGTTGGCTTGTCTACTATAAGACTTAACAGGACTGCTAAATCTCAGTCGACGATGACTTAACGAAGCCTTGGTCAATCCTATATTCATGAGCTCTTAGGTGGAGATCTGTGCAAACTCTTTTTTTAATATTTTATATGTTGTGTCACTTCATTAACCAAGTCGACTAAGATCTAGCCATACCCAAGACTTATATATGGCAATCTTTTATTTCGTGTGCAATTATTGTGTGCTTCACACCCTCATTTCTAATCCTGGCTCGTGCCTTCACCCTCAATTAGGTGTAGCATTTTTGCCCCTAACACGGGATTAGTAAGAGGTTAGTGTAAAGGAGAGACCCGTAAGTATAGGATTTCCATGGGAGGAGAGCGGAAGCCGGAAGGCAGAGCGGAAGGAGCATTGCTAATTTGGGCGCGTAAAGCTCTCCTGGCCTCCCACCATGACACCACACCGTACGTTCGCATGCATGTATGTATATATAGAGATAAGCGAGAGCCACGCCTCCTTCATCCTCACAACACAACACAATCTCTCCTCTCCTCTCCAAGAGCAGCAGCAATGGCGGCGGTGCAGAAGTACACGGTGGCGCTCTTCCTCGCCGTCGCCCTCGTGGCGGGGCCGGCCGTCTCCTACGCCGCCTACGCCCCCGGCGCCCCGGCCACACCCGCCGCCCCAGGGACCCAGCCCAAGGCGACGACTCCAGAGCAGAAGCTGATGGAGGATATTAACAACGGCTTCAAGGCGGCCGTGGCGGCCGCAGCCGGCGTCCCTGCGGCGGACAAGTACAAGACATTTGAGGCCACATTCAGCGCGGCCTCTAACAAGGCTTTCGCGGAGGTCCTCAAGGGCGCCGCCACCGGCCAGTACGCCGCCCAGTCCAGCTCCATGGCCAAACTCTCCAGCAGCCTCGAACTTTCCTACAAGCTCGCCTACGACAAAGCCCAGGGCGCCACCCCCGAGACCAAGTACGACGCCTACGTCGCCACCCTCACCGAGTCGCTCCGCGTCATCTCCGGCACCCTCGAGGTCCACTCCGTCAAGCCCGCCGAGGAGGAGGTCAAGGGGGTCCCCACCGGCGAGTTGAAGGCCATCGACCAGGTCGACGCCGCCTTCAGGAGCGCCGCCACCGCCGCCGACGCTGCCCCGGTCAACGACAAGTTCACCGTCTTCGAGTCCTCCTTCAACAAGGCCATCAAGGAGACCACGGGCGGCACATACGAGAGCTACAAGTTCATCCCCGCCCTCGAGGCCGCTGTCAAGCAGGCCTACGCCGCCACCGTCGCCGCCGCGCCGGAGGTAAAATTCACCGTCTTTCAGACCGCCCTGAGCAAGGCCATCAATGCCATGACTCAAGTTGAGAAGGATGCCAAGCCCCCTGCCGCAGCCACGGCCACCGCCACCGCTGGAGCCAGCGCCGGCGCCACTGCTGGTGGCTACAAAGCCTGAACTCGCCAACACTACACATCGAATCAATGAGCTTTATTGATCAAAGGTTTTGATTACAATCTTGCCTTAGAAAATCGGCAAGGAAAGGGGGGATGTAATTAAGCCACAGGCATCTATGCCTTGACTCGCTCGGCGAGCGAATTTTCCTGATGCTTCCTTCTTTGTATTCGTTTCATGCAGCGCCGAATCGACCGCGTGTGCATATTCCATATGAAATATATCCTTATGAAATGTCATCATATTCCATATGGCATATAGTACTTCCTCCGTCCCATAATATAAGAGCGTTTTGACATTGTATTAAAAGCGACCATATATTATGGAACGGAGAGAGTATATCGGAGCGAGTTTAATGATGTCAAGTTTTGTTTGATTAAGTTTTTTTTTCAAAATACTATCATAAAGCATTTTTTTTGCAACGAACTAGGAGCTTTATTCTATACCTACTAATAAAGATGCTATTGCTTCTTACCACCGTTATTTTCGTCCGTTCGGTCCGTCATAAGATTTTCGTCCGTCGGTGTAAAAAATAATGATTTGTTTCGTGTTTGGCACTTCGTCCCACCCGTATGGGCCTCAGCCCGAACAGCCCAACCAAGAAAATTATTTTTGTGTCAGTCCCTCAGGGCTTAAGATGGCAACGGGGATGAAACCCATTGGGTTTTGCCTTCCAAAACCCATCCCCACGAGAAAATCCTAAACCCATCCCCGTCCCCGTCATCGTGCGCGGGGCTACTTTTTTGCCCGTCCCCTAAACCCATCGGGTTTCTAAACCCACGGGAAACCCGCGGGGAAATCGACATATATAAGAAAACATAGAACCAACAAAGAATAATATTTCAACAACAAAATGATACCACATTTCAGCAACATAGATAATCAGATTTCAGCAACAAACAGGAGCATATTTCAGCCATACATCGTTAAACAAGATGTCCAATTACACAAGTTCTAATATATAATTCTTGGTTCACAAATCAAAAGCATAAATGATACGAAATAGTCCAATACATAAGTTTTGAAATAGAATTCATAGTTCACAAATCACTTTAAAGTAGGAATCATCATAGCATCTTTCACATCTCCAAGCCTCCAAAAGACTATCTTCAAAGCTTCCAAAGCCAAATCAAAGTGCCAAGTCCTAGAGAAGATCAAAATACGCTGAAGCTTGGTGAAAAAATGTATTTTGCCGGGTTTGCCGGGTTTCGGGTTCGGGGACTACCGAAACGGGTGCAAACCCATGAAACGTGTCGGGTTGTATAATGTGCCCAACAACAGCCCCGTGGGGATGAAAAGACGCCCATCCCCGTTCCCTAATAGGGTAAAAACCCGCGGGGACGCGGGTTTCGAGGCCCCATTGCTATCTTGACTCAGGGCCTAATAAAACAACCAAAAAATAACACCAGTCGAACTCGAACTCAAAACCTCAAAGTGAGCTTTAACCCCCTAAACAAACTAGACCACTGTAAACTTGTGATCACTAAATGTTGTGTCTTATTTATATATGTTCAATGTAGTTCTCTGTCGTGAGCTAGGATCTCTGACATGCAAGGAAATCGTGGGTGTATGTGGCCTGCCTGGTATCTAAACTTTGCATTGTGCATATTATGAAAGGAAATGATTGCCGGCTCAAAAAAAGTGCATAATTAAAGAAGTACGGATTGTGGCTTTGATGAAAAATTGTGGGCTGAAAAAAAGAGCATTATTAAAGATGAAGGGTTATGGTTGGAGTAAATTGAATGAAAAATTATGGGCATGAAAAAACTGCAAGGAATGATTGTGGGCTAGAAACAAAAATTCATAACAGTAAGAATTGTGGGCTGGATTAACTAAAGATTATGGTTGGAGTAAATTGAGTTAAAAATTGTGGGCATGAGGCGGACAATGCCTCAAATCTAATACTCAGCTCCTAGGCGAGAAGAAGATAGAGCAAACGGAACTCTCCACCCCCGTGAGATAAGTGGCACATTTTTGTTGCTATGAAAAAAAATATATTTAAAAATATATACCTGCTTGATCTACATGCAACTTCGATTAACCTTTGCTCTGCCAAAACGGGAACGCGACAGTGCAAGCCCAGCTGATGCCACTGCGAGCGGGGCATCACCGATGGAAGGCCGAGTGCCCAATGCATCTAGCCAGAAACACGTTAATGCAACACCGAGGTGTCGACTCCTTCATCATCGCAACCGCATGGCACCTCTGGAAGCAAAGAAACGCTAGAGTGTTCCATAGAAACGACCAAGTGAGAACGGCTACTAGTCTAGTGCAGAATATCCTAGATGAGATTAAGCAATGGATTTCGGCGGGAGTAGGAGTTGAGGGTCTGGCTAGGTTTGTTAGAGAGTAGGCTTTAGGTATCTCCGGGTGGAGTCGGAGTCCGCCGCCGGGACGACTCGTCGTCTAGTGCGGCTTCTTGTAAACAACTTTTCTGCTTTTTATAAAAATATGGTACGTTTTCCGCGTACTCTTGAAAAAAAACACCAATCGCTCCTTTTTCTATTGAATATTCGGACCACCATGTTGCATAATCATGACACGGACGTTGCAAGGACAGTCATCGCTGCTACAAGTCGAATGAAAAACATTGCAAAGCCAACCACGTGAACCTGCAAAGATGACCAGCATTGCTACAGATCAGACGCATGCCATTGCAAGGTCGTTTCGTGGTTAATGTGCAGCTCATATGAATTTCTCCTAGACATCGATGTGCACCTTCCTGCAGCTGCCATCTCACACTGTTCGGATGTCATCATGCACTGTTGATGGATGTTTGCATGGACGCGATAGTTTTCATTCCGTTGCAACGCACGGACATATGTGCTAGTAATGTATCAAAAGTCGTTACAATCTTCCTGGAGGGCTGCTGGATAAGAAAATCGGGGCTACGATCAAACAAACTCTAAGTGCCCTACGGTGTACATGCATGTTTGCACACTGATGAGCCGGGGAATTCAGGTTTCGCCCGACATCGGTAACCGAAATGGAAGTAAAGCTAGGGACTATATCCTCTAATTTTTATAGGATAGGCACGGCAACTGAACGTGTATTGTTGCGAGAAGACCAAAAGTCGACTAGCTCAAGGCAGTCTACCTGTATTATCACATGCGAGTATCTCCGTAGGCGAACAAAGATTACCCCCTCCAAAAATGCCAGCAGCTCAGAGGTGAACAGATCCGAAACCCCTGGTAGTATTTTGCTCCATGTGGTAAGGACTAAGGAATGCCAAGTGAGAGCGGACTACACCTCCAACCAGACCCTTCATGGCATCCCCATTAATCCCACCGTCCGTGCTGATTGTCACCCATCCTGGATTAGGTGGTCTTAAGCATTGATCTACTGGAGCTCTCGTGCGGCCAACCGGAAGGTCCATAAGTGACAAAGTCTCATGCTCCTATTTTATTAGTTGAATTGGATCATAGCCATCCTTGTCGTGTGTCCAACGATTCCGCAATGACCAAATAGAGTGTATAATGATGATGATCTTGCACCTTTCGTCATCAGAGAAAATATCTGCCATTAAGATATCTCTCACCTATGTTTGTGGATATAGCCTCGATAAGGTGAAGTTGAACCGATCCTTTGCTGCAATCCAGAATTTCTTGGCATGCGTGCAGCCTATGAGGGCATGCATCAAATCCTTCTTCATGGCTTTGCAAATATCACAGAGCCCAAGAAGTTTTATGTGTCTGTAGTGTAGGGTGACCGAATCAGGAAAAGCATCTTTATTTCCCGGGATACAGTACTGTACCTCCATACCATACTAGTATACAATTGTAGTGCATAAATTTTAGTCTACTACCTGCATGCTTCTTTATTGTTCTCTATTGTGTACATTTCAATACTGGAATGTCAGAGTGATTGTTCTCAGTTGCATATTTGCCTTCTTTAGGGCAACTCTAACCGATCGTCTAAAAGTTAAAGGAGGATCTGGCCAAGTAAAGTTAGAGGAGTAAACGTTTCCTTCTCTATAGATGGCCCCACCTAACCGATCCCCTAAACTTTAGTGGAGTATTTTTTTTATAGATTTTGCGTTCTAGCCCCATAAACTTCAAACACTTCACAATGTATATCATAAAACATTGAAATTTAAAACATGCACAACATAACCGTCATAACATATAGTTTCATCATCGCAATTTTCAAATAAAAACATGCATAGTTCATCCAAAAGGCATCACTTCAAAACCAAATGTTTGATTCAAAATCACCACAAATATAACATGCATACGTTGTGGATCGAGCCAACCAATGGCATGCACAAACTCAAATGAGGTGGTCGCCGAAGAAAACATCACCACCACCACCACCATCCTCTTGGCCGCCACTACCACCATCATCCTCTCGGCCGCCGCCACCACTCCCTCGGCCACCATCACCATTCCGAAGAGAGGCTTACACTTGGGTCAAGACACTGGTGGAAAAAGGGCCTTTGGTCGCGGTTCGCAACTGCCATTAGTCGCGGTTGCGCAACCGCGACCAAATAGGCGCGACTAAAGGACCCCCACTTTAGTCGCGGTTGCTTAAGAACCGCGACTAAAGGCCCGTCCACGTGGGCGCCAGGCGGCCGTCGGGGCGGAGGACCTTTAGTCGCGGTTCTTCTGGCCAACTGCGACTAAAGGCCGCCACAGGTTTAGGGTTTTAGCCCCCCCCCTAAACCTGTTTTCTGTTTAATTTGTATTGTTTTATTTCTTTTGTGCTTTATTTTAATTTTGAAGGAGTTTCACATATTCTACGGTACTACATACATGCATATGAATGTACAACTTCAAACAAATTTGAAATTAGAACCAAAAAGAATTCAAGAGGAATATACAATATATATTCAATATCATCGGATGACCATATACAATTTTGAACAAGTTTCCATACATAATTTAATGCATATAAAGTTCTACGTCCTCGTAATGGTGTTCTCCTTTAGAATGGAGGACTTCCCTGCTGAACCATCCAGCTAGTTCCTCTTGAAGTGGTCGGAAGCGAGCTTCTGGACTAAGCATCATCCGGAGGTTATTCCTCTGAGCATTGGTATCACTCGGAACCCGCTCAGAGGTGTATCTCCGGATCATCTCACAGACATAGTATCCACATAGATTGGTCCCCGCTGGCTGAATATCCCCAGCATTCTTAGCCTTTGACCTTTTGAATTCTAGCTCTTTTTTGAATTCACCGACCTTTGTATCTACGAACCGTCTCCAAACCCTACGAGGCAAAGAAAATTAAATGAACAAGAGAGTTATTAGTTACTTGATATTAGGAAATGAACGAAATAGGCCGATCGATATAGAGCGCAAATGAATGAAAATAATTACTTCTGCAGCATTCTTCTCATGCCGCCCCAAAGCTTTGGATCCATATTCAGAGAGTCGTGGACGAGACATTCTGAGGTGTCAACTTTAATTACTAGCAGAATCCAGTGGAACCTGCGGACACGATACATGCACAGTACGTCATGCATAACTCATCGATTAGCCGGCCACATACCATGCATGGAGTAAACAAAAGAGAATGTGCTCAAGACAGAAACACTCACCCAAAATGGTAAGGAAATAGAATATCACTTTTGAGTTCCTGCTTTGTAAGAAACTGCCACAGGTCTGCCTCCATGTCGGCGGGGTGATGCTCCAACACATATCCATTAACGATGTGTGGGTCAATGAACCCAACATCATGGATGTTCCTTACTCTGCATTCCTTAATCTTCATTCTGCATGTATAATAGCGGACACAACAATATAGTTAGGACATATATATAGTGCAGGCAATATGAACGAGATGGGGTAGAAATAAATCACTTATAGAACGTAGCAACTGATGATAGATTTGTCGAGCTCGCGCAGATTGAAAAGCTGGAACAATTCACTCAGATGAATTTGTACATAGTAATGTTTGAAGTGATGCTCATATCTAACTTCCGCATAAATATATT
The DNA here is from genome assembly GCA_034509565.1 of Triticum monococcum. Taxonomy (NCBI): domain Eukaryota; kingdom Viridiplantae; phylum Streptophyta; class Magnoliopsida; order Poales; family Poaceae; genus Triticum; species Triticum monococcum. Next base: position 55,668,570 of record CM067846.1, on the reverse strand, counting down.
CTTTGGCGTTTTTATTTTTTATGTAACCCTTGTACCATTTCAGCAGACCTATCATTTGTGGAGGTAGATCCTTTTCCTGCGCAGGCTCGACGAGAGGCCCATTCTTCACATATGTAATTACTACCTCCTTCACTGGCGCCTTATCAAGGCCTAACAGTTCACGAAGAGTAATACCTAAGTTGGCCGCTTGTTCTCTGGCACTCGTTACAGTCAATCCATGTGCTGCCGCAGCTGCTAAGATATCGGGGTCATCCGGACCGGCGGCTTTCACTATAAGCGGGGCAATCGATTGTTTACTTTGTTCCCCAAGCTGGGCAACTCGTTTCCCGCTTTTTTTACTTTCTAATTCCGTTTTCTCGGCCTCCTCCAAGGCTTTGTTCTCCTGGTTCTCCGCCCGCTCTTTCTTCTCCTTCAACATGAGTGCCTGCCTACGAAGTTCACGTGCATAGTCGTCAGGCAGATTCTTCACGGCTTGGGACGGTGTGCTCAAAAATGACTTAGCCCACTTCTTTTGCTCATCAGAAAATACTGGCTTGGGCTCGGGCTCTCTTTTCTTCTTGCAGTCCGCCTTCCATTTGTCATGATCAGCAGCCGCGGCCGCGGCAGTTTCCTCGGCACTACGTTCCCAAGGCCTTGTGGGGAGAGGCTTCAGTGATGGCTCCGGTACCTTTATGGTCTTAGGTACATAAGGGTCCGGGTTAATAATCCAGGACTGCTTCTGCTTCTTTGCTGGAGGTGGATTGGGGGGCGGCGTCTGATCACCCGCCGGACGAGGACTGGGGGGGGCGGCGTCTGATCACCCGCCGGACGTTGTGGACTGGGGGGCGTCGGCTGATCACCCGCCGGACGTTGTGGACTGGGGGGCGTCGGCTGATCTCCCCACAAGTGAGCTCCCAATAATTTCTTGCGGTTTCAGAAATTGTGGTTAGATTCATGAACAAGATAGCACGTTCTTTGGCCTTCTTGGCATCACAAATCCTCTCCTCCTCAAGTGCAAGTCTACGCTCCTCTGCTTTTAACTTTCTCTCTTCGGCCGCCAACTTGGCTTTCCATTTCTCATCCTCCAACACCTTGAGCTCATTCCACCTCGCCATCTTCTCTTCTTTGCGTTCGACCACCAACACCTTCTTGGCCTCAATCATGGCCACAAATTCTTCTTTGTATGTCCCACATAATCCATTTCTATTCCTTCTGCCTTTTGCAATCTTGTTTTGTAGCGCCCAAGATGTGATTCTATCCCAATCACATGATTTATTCATGATTGGGGCACAACCGCATTTCGAGCGCATAGTAAGGTGGATATCATTACAACATACCAAGTACTGAATAGATGAGAATACAAGATAAAGTCTTACACTCGCCACAAGCCACAACATGAATACATAAATACATCAATACATAGCAATCATCATACAAAAGAGCAGGATCCGACTATGGATGAAATCAAACGAAGAAGAAGAACGACACCCACCCTGCTAATCCCAGGCTCCCTGACTCAGAACCTAACCCTTGATCGAAGAAGAAGAACTCCAAAAGCAAGCAAGCATCACTCTCACGTCAAAGCTTCGCATAACCTGCACCTGCAACTATTGTTTTAGTAATCTGTGAGCCACGAGGACTCAGCAATCCCATTACCATGGCTATCAAGACTAGCAAAGCTTAATGGGTATGGAATGGATAAGTGGTGAGGTTGCAGCAACTGACTAAGCATTGTATAGTGGCTAAATTACAAGTACAAGAATAAGATGAGAAACTATGCAACGATTGCAGACTAGTAATGATCAAGAAGTGATCTCGAACTACTTACATTCAAACATAACCCCACTATGTTCTCTTCTCGAACTCACTCGAAAAGAGACGGTCATGGTTACACACGCGATTGGTGTATTTTAATTCGAATCTCGTGTCAAGTTCTCTACAACCGGATATTAAAATTCCCATCTGCCACATAACCGTAGGCACGGCTCTCGAAAGTTTAAACCCTGTAGGGGAGTCCCAACTTAGCCCATGACAAGCTCACGATCCACGGAGACAATCCTCCATCGCGGTACATCTGATCAGACTCGGGATCCCGGTGCACAAGACATTTCGACAATGTTAAACAAGTCCAGCAAGACCTCCCGGCGTGCCGACACCTTGATAGTAGCCGCGCGTTTCTCATCTCAGGCCACGACCGGATGAACACTATGTACGGCAACCGAAAACCCCAGGTGAAGGGGTGGCGCCGCAAGTGGCTCTGTTTTGGGACCAACACCATCAGCACTGCCCCTGTATTATGTTGAAAGAATCCTCGGGGACACAACCCCCTATGCTAATTAATTAATTATTAGGTTTAGTTATTATGTTGGGAAAATGGTAAAACCAATGTTGGGCCTTGCTGGAAGAGTTTTATTCAAAGCGAACTGTCAAGAGGGGCCCATAAACCCTCATCATGTTAGGGGCGCAAAATCAAGAAACATAACACCGGTATGACGGAAACTAAGGCGGCAAGAGTGGAACAAAACACTAGGCAAAAGGCCGAGCCTTCCACCCTTTACCAAGTATATAGATGCATTAATTAAATAAGAGATATTGTGATATCCCAAGATATCCATGTCCCAACATGGAACAACCTACAACTGCACCTGCAACTAGCAACACTATAAGAGGGGTTGAGAAAAGCGGTAACATAGCCAAACAACGGTTTGCTAGGATGGCGGAAAAGGTTAGATGCTATCAGGGCAATTTGGGAGGCTTGATAAACAAGTGGTAGGTAGTGCGACATAGCGATAGCATCGAGACAAGCAAAGCAAAGTAGTAGTGGTATCCAGGGTAACGGTCATCTTGCCTGAAATCCCGCTAGGAAGAAGACCGAATCCATGAACTAGACGAACCAACGTAGTCGAATGGATCCTCACAATCGCAATGTAAGCGTAACTATTGAGAAGAAACAACACCAGAAAGAAGCAAACAACACGGTAAACCAACAAGCATAAACATGGCATGATGCATAACCAAGTATGATGCATGTCCATTTAAATAAGGCATGGCATGGAAAAGTGCAAGAAACAATACTACAAGTTAAGTGGAGCTCAATATGCAATGGGTTGCATATTTATGAAACACCCCATTCAATTATTTAGTTCACTCTTGTTTATGTACTCAACAATATTAAATGTTCTTAACATGGCAAGAGGTGAAGCATGAGTGAACTATCTTTCTAAGCAAGTTTAAATGAGGCCGTAAACAACAAACAAAAATTCTGGTAAATCCCCACATGTTATTTAGCAATTTAATGCAAATGACAATTTTAAGCATTTTAAATGTTGTTATAATGATGCGGATGACATATACAAGTTTTATGCAATTTTGTGAAAATGTTGACTTGAGCATGTTATGAAGCATTTGGTCACCTTTGCGGAACGAAGGGGGTGCCACAGCAAGGACACCACAAATGGTGCCACGGCAACATTCCGATGATCCGACAACTCGTCGAGATGTCAGTGTAAAAGAAAGTGTGGAGGTGCGGAACATGCTAGAGATGGTGGGGTGATCCCGGTTACCGGGTTCCCATGGGTCGACGGCATGGCAAACATGGAGGAACGTACAATGACAACTCGGGCACGGTGCAAACACGAGCATCTCATACAACACACATGCATTCGTCCACGGGTGTCGTCTTGGTGGTTATACCTTCGAAGCGTGCATTTTCGGAGTAGATCAAGTTTGGAGCAGTGTAGAGGAAGTAGACGTTCTCCGGACCGTCGTAGTGGAAGTAGTGGTACATGGAGACGTTAGAGGTACTTGCGATATTGGCGACGGTAGTGGTACACTTTATCTTGTTGAAATCACGGGGGCGGCGGTTGTTCACTCGACGGGTAGTTGTACACGGTGCGTAGAGGAACTTGTCGTCGAGGGACTTGACGTATCCAAGTGGCACCAGGCACATGTCCACTGTTAACACCACACGGGTGTACAGGGGCAAAACTTGGCGGTGCTACACATGCGGTTTCTAGAGGATGGATGATGCCAGGTCGAGGCTGCGTCTTGGCGGTTCAACGAGGGTCGAATAGGAGTAGGGCGCATCTCGTGATGGACGAGGAGAGCAGCCTGGAGGCAGTAGCAACGGTTGGTGGCGTGTGCGAGCGGCAGCGGAGAAGAGGGAGAGGAGTGAGGGAGTCCAGGATTAGGGGGTCCTTGGGCGTCCGGGCTATATGACATGGGCCGGACTGATGGGTCATGAAGATACAAGATAAAAACTCTTCCCCCTTGTCCACATGGGACTCTCCTTGGCGTGGAAGGCAAGCTTGGAGTGCGAACATGAAGATTCCTTTCTCTGTAAACCGACTCTATGCAACCCTAGCTCCCTCCGGTGTCTATATAAACTGGAGGGTTTAGTCTGTAGAGGTAATCATAATCATACCGGCTAGACATCTATGGTTTAGCCATTACGATCTCGTGGTAGAACAACTCTTGTAACCCATGTACTCATCAAAGTTAATCAAGTAGGACGTGGGATATTACCTCCTTCAAGAGGGCCTGAACCTGGGTAAACATCGTGTCCCCTGCCTCCTATTACCCTCGACCCTTAGACGCATAGTTTGGGACCCCCTACCCGAGATCTGCCGGTTTTGACACCGACATTGGTGCTTTAATTGATACTTCCACTGTGCCATCGTCGAAAGGCTCGATGGCTCCTTTGATCATCTACAATGATGCTGCCGGGAAGGAGATTTTCCTCCCTGGCCAGATCTTCGTATTCGGCGGCTTCGCGCTGCGCGCCAACTCGGTTGGCCACCTGGAGCAGATCGACAGCTTCGCCCCTGGTCAACAAATCAGTTGTGGAAATCTGGACTACGTCGCTAATATCCGAGGAGACTTGATCTTCCAATGGTTAGCGGCCTCAATCACCGCTCCGGCCTTAGATCCGGAGTATGTCAACAGGTCCGAAGACGGGAGTCTAGAGCCCGCCGGACTCTCTGCGACTTTAGAGCCCAATGATGAAAAACCGGCGAGAATAGCGTCTCTGGCAACCATTATAGAGCGGGACACTAACTCAGAACCATGGGAGTCTGCACCATGCGAGTTTGGCGAGGGACCCTTTGTCCCCGTCCAAACCTCGCTCTTAAACGAGGCTCTGGACTTAATGTGATCCCTCGTTATTACAGAAGAACCGCTTCCGAGTTATTCTCAAACCGGACTAGGGGCTGAAAACAGGGAATTTTGCTTCCCACCCACCACCCACTTCATAGCCACTGTCGAGGATCTTACCGACATGCTCGATTACGCCTCCAAAGACATCGACGGTATGGACGACGATGCCGGAGAGGAGCAGGGCCAAAACCCGCCGTTCACCGAACGCTGCACGGCCACTTCCTCATATGACGTATACATGGTGGACACACCTAAGGAAGGCGATGACGATGGTGACAAGAACCCAGTCGAGGATGAACCTCCTGAAATACCACCGAAGCGTCGACGTCAGCGATGCCGCTCAAAATCGCGTTGCGGAAAAGATAGCAATACCCGCACCAAAGACAATGATACTCCAGAAAACGCCGAAGACCAAGAAGACCCCATTGAACCAACATCCGAACAGGATGATCGGGAGGATGGGTAGGTCGACCCTGACGAGCAGGCAGGGAACGAAGACTCAGAGGATAACAACTATCTACCACTTTCCGAGGATGATGTGAGCCTCGACCACAAAGATTTTATCATGCCAGAGGAACCCCTCGAGCTCGTTAAGCGCCGACTAATAGCCATGACAAGAAGCGTAAAAAAGAAACAACAGAAGCTTCAAGCTGACCAAGATCTGCTCAACGACAGATGGACTCATGTCCTCGCAGCCAAAGAGTATGGCCTCGAACACGCAACAAAGAGTTACCCGGAGCATAAGCTGCTACACCAATTTGATGATGAGGCGTTGGATCCCATACCACCCGTGCGTAACGCGGCTGACGGACCCGATTGGCCACCACATGGCCGGGGCAAAACGACAACTCAAGCCGAACACCAGCCCGCATCACCTCGCCATAAAAGCAGAGAAACAACAACTCAAACATACACATATGACCTACGACATGACCTAGAAAATAGAGCAGGTCAGACCAGATCAATCTACGGATCGTGGGGGCGTGCCCCGACGCGAGAGGACAACTATCAAGCCAGGCGCGACAAGCATAACCACGCCCGGGCCGAAAACCGTATACGCATGCCATCCGAACTGTGTCGTCACATGGCCGATACAGAGGCGTCGCACACCCCCTGTGCTTCACCGATGAGGTAATGGAGCACCAGTTCCCAGAAGGGTTTAAACCCGTGAACACTGAATCATACGACATCACAATAGACCCCGCAGTTTGGATTGAAGATTTTCTTCTCCACATTCACATGGCTCACGGTGATGATCTACATGCCATCAAATACCTTGCCCTAAAACTTAAGGGGCCAGCTCAGCACTGGTTAAACAGCCTCCCAGAAAACTCTATTGGTAGCTGGGAAGACTTGGAAGACACATTTAGAGATAAATTCCAAGGACACCTATGTTCGCCCCTAGACACGGACGACCATAGTCACATAATCCAGCAACCCAGGGAATCAGCTCCATAGCTCTAGACCAGGTTCTTAATAAAAAAGAACCAAATTGTGGATTGTCCGGACGTCGAAGCTCTTGCGGCCTTCAAGCATAGTGTCCGGGACGAGTGGCTCGCCCGAATCCTCGGCCAAGAAAAGCCGCAGTCAATGGCAGCCCTCACTGCACTTATGACCCGCTTCTGCGCGGGAGAGGATAGCTGGCTTGCTCGTAGAAGTAATAGCACCAGCGACCCCGGAACCTCTGAGGTCAGGGACGGCAATGTCAAGCTAAGACGCAATAAACACAAGCGTCAAAACAATAACGAAGGAGACCAACACACGGCAATCAAGCCGGATTCAGTGGCTCCAAACCCGGTCAATGGAATAAGCCATTCAAGGCAAACATAGATGGACCATCCAGCTTAGACGAAATACTGGATCGACCTTGCGAGATTCATGGCGCTCCTGATAAAGCTGCCAGTCATACCAACAGAAATTGTTGGGTCTTTAAGCAGGGCGGCAAGCTTAATGCCGAACACAAAGGAAAAGGGTCGCCAAGTGACGACGAGGACCAAGAGCCTCATCAACCGAACACAGGGGTACAAAGTAATTCCCCAAGGTAAAAACAGTGAATATGATATATGTCACACATATCCCCAGGAGGGAACACAAACACGCACTACGGGATGTCTACGCCATAGAGCCAATCGCCCCAAAATTCACCCCATGGTCTGCTTGTCGATCACCTTCGATCAAAAGGACCACCCAACCAATATCCGTCATGGAGGTTCAGCAGCTCTGGTCCTCGATCCAATGATCGATGGATTCTACCTCATGCGAGTATTCATGGATGGCGGCAGCAGTCTCAATCTAATTTATCAAGACACTGTCCGCAAAATGGGCATTGATCTGTCAAGAATCAAGCCACCAAAACTACCTTCAAAGGAGTAATACCTGGTGTAGAGGCCCGCTGCATGGGCTCAATCACGCAGGAGGTCGTCTTCATCTCGCCAAACAACTTTCGAAGTGAAGACTTAATCTTCGACGTCGTACCCTTCCACAGTGGCTATCACGCACTACTCGGATGAACCGCTTTTGCCCGCTTCAATGCGGTCCCACACTACGCCTATTTGAAGCTCAAGATGCCTGGTCCATGTGGCGTCATTACAATCAATGGAAACATGGAGTGCTCCCTCCCCGCTGAGGAGCATACCGCGACCATTGCGGCCGAAGTAAAAAGCGGCCCTGTCAAGCCGCACACCTCATCGGCTATTCAGCCACCGGACTTCATCGTGCAAGGCCGGTCAGCCGGCAGTCCGGCAACTTCAGGGCTGGATTAGCAGCTTCGCCTCCATCGACTGCCACGTACATTAAGCGAAATTCGTACCACGCGTACATAATTATGCACTCAAAATACCATGGGCATCAGCGGAGGCAATATACGGACAGGCCTATAACACGGTTCAACCTCACACGGCCTCCCCCTTTATCTAATCATCTTTTTCCTTTTTACCACTGGTGAATCAAAACCTACTCATTCTTCGGACTCAGAAGGACTCTCTCCGAGCCCGGTCCCATATACATAGCTAAAGATGATTCCTCTAAAGGATTCTTCCTTATTTGGGCGAAAGTAGTGCAGACGTGCGGCAGGAAAGTGCAAATCATTTTGCAGACCACAACTTTACTCAAGAACCTGTATAGAGCTTTTTCCCTTAGCCCTAGACCCCCGACATGTAAAATGGCCTTGGTGATTATGGCACCTTCTGTAAGATTACGTTTTGACGTCTCAATCAGATTTTAGTGAACCAAAATTCTTATTCTGTATCATCTTTTACCTATAGACTTTATTCCGCCCATTAAGTTGTGTTACACCTCGGCACAAAATTGCCTAGGGGCTCTATAGGGCAACATATGTGTTGTCAAACAAAATTCCGAACAGCTTCACAACACATTTCGGCGTCCCGAGTTCGGCATTATATGCATCGGCTCCGAATCATGTCTTTGGTCAATAGTTGGGTTGCCCGGCTCCTGTGCTTGCTACCTTATGTTCCGTCTGATCGTCTAGGGTATTAAAGGGAGAACTACTGCGATTGTGTTTTTGGTTTGTCTGGTTAAGCACCTCAGTAGAGAAAGAGGAAAACTGACTGTCATGATGAGGCGAGAGCTAGTCAGCCACTTAGCGATTCATTACAATCCCTAGCGATTTTTCCGTATTACACGAAGGACCATTTATGGGTCACATATGTAACGCATCCGCATCAGGGTAGCTGCATACATACCATGGGCTACCTAATAGACCAATTGTCAAACTCCTATAGCTAAGTGAGAGCAATAAAACCGAATAGTCTGATTGCCTGGTTGGTCGCACTGACACCTCCTTCAAGGACCAAGACGTTGGATTAAGTGTAGTCATGTGCAATCCGAAACACCCCAGTAGTATCTACATGGGGGTTGAAGCCGACGACTGGGAACTATCAGATATAATAAATGGCCGCACAGGAGGATAAAAACTTCTTCATCAAAGGAGTAAATATATTACGACATACTTAGTTCATAATACAGACCCCCGGACAGTTCGGACTCTCTTATTCGAACACTACGTTCTTAGAGCATTGGTCCTCTACAAGGTGGGCACCCTTTAGCACATCCTCAAAATAACGCCCTGGTGTGTTGTGGGCCTTGCTTTCGAGAGGACCCTCAACTACAACCTTTCCGACATTCATTTTCACCTAGTGCATGTTGACACGGGCGAAAGCCATGCGCACTCCTTCTATACAGGACCACCTCTTGACGGCATCAATTCGGGGCAGCGCATCAACGAGGCGTGACACGAGGCTAAAGTAGCTATCCAGCATGGCCTCGGTCGGCCACACCCGGACTATGACGTCCCTCATGGTTGCGCTGGACATCTTATGTAGCTCCGCCAACTGTGCCATCTGGTCATTTAGCATAAGGGGGCGCTCCTGCCCCACAAACTGCGACCAGAAGAGCCTGTCTGTCACGCACCCCTCTTGGGCCTGGAAGAAGTCGGCGGCGTTCGCAAGACTCTTCGACAGATCCACATATACGTCTGGAGAACTCCACAATCGATTAACCAAAGCATACATCGGGTCCCCAAATCTAGCCTGTAAAAGAAAGGGCTTACCAACTGCTATCTGTCCGGCTTGACGGATTTCCTCGCACGCTGCGCGGGATTCGAACCGTGCCTCCGAAGTGCCGTGAAGAGCCTTGGCCAGTTCGGTCCCTTTGCCTTATTCTCTGATTCCACGGACTCGCACTTGGAGGTAGTGTCCTTGAGATTTTTCTCTGCCTTGGTCACCTGTTCCTCAAAACGGCGTCGAGCGGCCTGTTCGACCGTTAAGTTTGCAGCCGCCTTATCAGCAGCTGCCTTGCTTATCCTTACTTGCTCCTTGTCTTGAGCAAGCTCGCTCCTGAGGGTCTCCACCGCGGCGGAACCATCTGTACAAAAATGCACATTGCATCTTTTCAAACTTCCACAAAAGCACGGACATAAAGAGGCATACCGTAAGATGTATCTTATACCTTGCGCCTGGTCGAGCCGCGTGTTAACATGGACTAGATCCTCATTGGCACGCTCTAGTTTCCATTTGAGTTTGGATATTTCCGCTGACTAGGTGGTTGCTGCTAATAGACAAGCCTGTTTTAAAATAAAAAAGCCTGTTACCACCTGACAACTGATTATTGATCCTCTGCTCGCTTTCCTTTCGAAAAGCCGAACAGAGTCTCAGGGGCTACTGTCTATATATAGGCATATTTCTCATAAAATGACCAAAAACATTACATTGCGTACCTTGAAGCCTGCTAGCAGACTGCAAAAGGCTTCACTCAGCCTGCTCTTACCGTACTGAATCTTCTCAGCCACCGCACCCATCAGGATACGATACTCATCCAGGACGGATGCACTTTGAAGTACATCCGCCATGGTATTCGGGGCCTCCAGATTAATGGAGGTTGTCGTTCTCCCCTCCTAGGTAGGGGGCCGCTCACCAGATTTCGGAGCCTTGTGGGTCCCCGGAATAGTATGTGGCTGGGGGATGGATTGACCAGGGCCAACGTCACTGGTCTTCGTGGGAGCCGTACCACCTAGTTCTTCGGCAACCAAGGTATTTCCCTACAGCGCCGTTAATTTTCACTCCCGTGTCTCTTCAAGGACCGGGGAGGGCCTATGGGGCGACACTTCGGCGTCGTCCACCCTAGGCGGCGGGGAAGCTAGTGGAGACGATTCGCTCTCCATCATCTCTGGCGGCAGATCCCCCGAGGATGAGGATAGCTGGGGGAGATCGCGCGCCGGACTAAGAGATAGAACTTAGAGTTATTATCACAGTGCATAAAAGATTGAATGAATGTGATAAATCCCGGACTACTTACGAGACAGCCTGGGGCCTAGTTCGGCGATGATGCTTCGGGGTGACCTCGGCGTCTGACTTCGAGTCATCGGGGAGGGTAATTTTGTCCCTTTTGGACGCCTCGGCTTCTAGATCTTCAGAGGTCGCCCTCTTTTTGCCCTTGCGGGGAGGATCTTCTTCTTCCACCTCCTCATTGTCGTCGTCATCCTCGTGAGTGGACTAGGCATCAACCTCTCCGGACACTATGCCCGAAGTGCCCTCTTCTTTCTTCTTCTTCTTCTTCTTCTTCTTCTTCTTCTTCTTCTTCTTCTTCTTCTTCTTCTTCTTCTTCTTCTTCTTCTTCTTCTTGGCCCTCTTGGCCGATGCCTGGTATGGCGCCGGGACCAGCATCCTCATTAGTAGGGGACTGGCCGAATCTTCGGGAAGGGGAGCGGGACATCGGATTTGATCCGCCTTCTTAATCTAGACCTGTTTAAGGATGGACCACTCAATACTTCTCTTTTTGGGTTTGACAAAGTCAATCGGTGTTCGGAGGTTTAGGAATTTACCTCGGACGTTGATATGTCCATTTTACATCATGCTTTTATATCGATATTTATTGCATTATGGGCTTTCATTACACGTTATGTCATAATACTTATGCCTATTCTCTCTTATTTTACAAGGTTTACATGAAGAGGGGGAATGCCGGCAGTTGGAATTCTAGGATGGAAAAGGAGAAAATATTAGAGACCTATTCTGCACATCTCCAAAAGTCCTGAAACTCCACGAGAGTTATTTTCATAATATATAAAAAATACTGAGCGAAGAAAGTACCAAAGGGGGGCCACCCACCATCCACGAGGGTGGGGGTGCGCCCTACCCCCTGGGTGCGCCCCCTGCCTCGTGGGCCCCCTAGTGGCCCTCTGATGCCCATCTTCTGCTATATGGAGTCTTTTGTCCAAGAAAAAAATTCATAAGCAAGCTTTCAGGAAGAAACTCTGCCGCCACGAGGCGGAACCTTGGTAGAACCAATCTAGGGCTCCCGGCAGAGCTGTTCTGCCAGGGAAACTTCCCACCGGGAGGGGGAAATCATCACCATCGTCATCACCAATAATCCTATCATTGGGAGGGGGTCAATCTCCGTCAATTTCTTCACCAGCACCATCTCATCTCAAACCCTAGTACATCTCTTGTATCCAATCTTTGTATCCAAACCTCAGATTGGTACCTGTGGGTTGCTAGTAGTGTTGATTACTCCTTGTAGTTGATGCTAGTTGGTTTATTTGGTGGAAGATCATATGTTTAGATCCATTATGCATATTAATACCCCTCTGATTATGAACATGAATATGCTTTGTGAGTAGTTACGTTTGTTCCTGGGGACATGGGAGAAGTCTTGCTATAAGTATTCATGTGAATTTGGTATTCGTTCGATATTTTGATGAGATGTATGTTGTCACCCCTCTAGTGGTGTTATGTGAACGTCGACTACATGACACTTCACCATTGTTTGGGCCTAGAGGGAGGCATTGGGAAGTAATAAGTAGATGATGGGTTGCTAGAGTGACAAAAGCTTAAACCCTAGTTTATGAGTTGCTTCATAAGGGGCTGATTTGGATCCAAATGTTTCATGCTATGGTTATGTTTACCTTAATACTTCTATTGTAGTTGTGGATGCTTGCAATGGGGGTTAATCATAAGTGGGATGCTTGTCCAAGTAAGGATAGTACCCATGCACCAGTCCACCCACATATCAAATTATCAAAGTGCAGAACGCGAATCATATGAACGTGATGAAAACTAGCTTGACGATGATTCCCATGTGTCCTCGGGAGCGCTTTCGTTCATATAAGAGTTTTTCTAGCCTTGTCCTTTGCTAAAAAAAGGATTGGGCCATCTTGCTGCAACTTATTGACTTTTATTACTTGCTACTCGTTACAAATTACCTTATCACAAAACTATCTGTTACCGATAATTTCAGTGCTTGCAGAGAATACCTTACTGAAAACTGCTTATCATTTCCTTCTGCTCCTCGTTGGGTTCGACACTCTTACTTGTCGAAAAGGCTATGATAGATCCCCTACACTTGTGGGTCATCAAGACTCTTTTCTGGCGCTGTTGCAGGGGATTGAAGAGCCTTTGGTAGGTGGAATTTGGTAAGGAAAAATTTATATAGTGTGCTGCAATTTACTGTCACTTGTTACTATGGAACATAATCCTTTGAGGGGCTTGTTCGGGGTATCTTCACCCCGACCAGTAGAGAAAAGAGTTGCTCCTCAACCTACTGAACCTACTGAAAATGTTTACTTTGAAATTCCTTCGGGTATGATAGAGAAACTGCTAGCTAATGATTTCACAGGTGATGGAACATTACATGCCGATTTGCACCTAATCTATGTGGATGAAGTTTGTGGATTATTTAAGCTGGCATGTATGCCCGAGGATGTTATCAAGAAGAAGGTCTTCCCTTTATCTTTGAGGGGATATGCATTGACATGGTTGAGGCTATGTGATGATATTGGATCATGGAACTACGAAAGATTGAAATTGGAATTTCATCAGAAGTTTTATCCTATGCATCTTGCTCATCGTGATCGTAATTATATATATAATTTTTGGCCTCGCGAAGGAGAAAGCATCACTCAAGCTTGGGGGAGGCTTAAGTAAATGTCATATTCATGCCCCAATCATGAGCTCTCAAGAGAAATGATTATTCAATTTTTTTGCTCGGCTTTCTCTCAATAATCGCTCCATGCTCGATACTTCTTGTACCAGACCTTTTATGATGAAGACCATTGAATTCAAATGGGATTTATTGGAATGCATTAAACTCAACTTGGAAGATTGGGACCTCGACCCAGGTAAGGAGTCAGGTATAACACCTAAGTTTGGTTGTGTTAAATCTTTAATGGATACCGATGTTTTTCGTGAATTTAGCACTAAATATGGACTTGACTCTAAGATAGTAGCTTCTTTTTGTGAATCCTTTGCTACTCATGTTGATCTCCCAAAGGAGAAGTGGTTTAAATATAATCCTCCCACCGAGGTAAAAGTAGTTGCACCTATTAAAGTTGAATAAAAGACTATCACTTAGAATGATCCTGTTGTTCCTACTGCTTATATTGAGAAACCACCTTTCCCTGTTAGAATATAGGATCATTCTAAAGCTTCAACTGTGGTTAACAAAAGTAATATTAAGACACCTAAACCCCCTGAGGAAATTAAAGTTGAACCTAGTATTTCTATTGTTAAAGATCTCTTGGCCGATAATATTGATGGGCATGTTATTTACTTCTGCAATAAAGCTGCTAGAATTGCTAGACCTGATGCTAAAATAAACATACACCTGTTGTAGGCATGCCTGTTATTTCTGTTAAAATAGGAGATCATTGCTATCATGGCTTATGTGATATGGGTGCTAGTGCAAGTGCAATACCTCATTCCTTATACCAAGAAATTATGCATGATACTGCACCTGCTAAGATAGAAGAGATTGATGCTACAATTAAGCTTGCCAATAGATATACTATTTCACCAGTTGGGATTGTTAGAGATGTTGAAGTCTTGTGTGGGAAAGTTAAATACCCTGCTGATTTTCTTGTTCTCGGTTCCCCACAAGATGACTTTTGTCCCATTATATTTGGTAGACCCTTCTTGAATACTGTTAATGCTAAGATAGACTGCAATAAGGATATTGTTTCTGTTGGTTTAGAGGATATGTCTCATGAGATTAATTTTGCTAAATTTCGTAGACAAACCCATGATAAAGAATTTCCTAGTAAAGATGAAATTATTGGTCTTTCTTCTATTGCCGTGCCTCCTACGGATCCTTTAGAACAATATTTGCTAGACCATGAAAACGACATGTTTATGAATGAAAGAAGGGAAATAGATGAAGTATTCTTTAAACAGGGACCTATTTTGAAACACAACTTGCATATTGAAATCCTAGGGGATCCTCCTCCACCTAAGGGTGATCCCGTGTTTGAGCTTAAACCATTGCCTGATACTCTTAAATATCCTTATCTTGATGAAAAGAAGATATATCCTGTTATTATTAGTGCTATCCTTTCAGAGCATGAAGAAGAGAAATTATTGAAAACTCTAAAGAAGCACCGTGCTGCTATTGGATATACTCTTGATGATCTTAAGGACATTAGTCCCACTCTATGTCAACACAAAATAAATTTGGAGAAAGACGCCAAACCAGTTATTGATCACCAACGAGGGCTAAATCCTAATATGAAAGAAGTGCTAAGAAAGGAAATATTAAAGCTGCTTGAAGCATGTATAATTTATCCCGTTGTTGATAGTCAGTTGGCAAGCCCTGTCGAGTGTGTCCCTTAGAAGGGAGGTATTACTGTCGTTCCTAATGATAAAGATGAATTGATTACGCAAAGAATAATTACAGGTTATAGGATGGTGATTGATTTCCGCAAATTAAATAAAGCTACTAAAAAAGATCATTACCCATTGCCTTTCATTGATCAAATGCTAGAAAAATTAACCAAACATACACATTTTTGCTTTCTAGATGGTTACGATGGTTTCTCTCAAATACCTGTGTCAGCTGATGATCAAGAAAAGACTACTTTTACTTGCCCTTTCGGTACCTTTGCTTATAGACATATGCCTTTTGGTTTATGTAACGCACCCGCTACCTTTCAAAGATGCATGATTGCTATATTCTCCGACTTCTGTGAAAAGATTGTGATGTTTTCATGGATGATTTCTTTGTTTATGGATCCTCTTTTGATGATTGCTTGAGCAACCTTGATCGAGTTTTGCAGAGATGTGAAGAAACTAACCTTGTCTTGAATTGGGAGAAGTGCCACTTTATGGTTAATGAAGGTATTGTCTTGGGGCATAAAATTTCTGAAAGAGGTATTGAAGTTGATGCTATTGAAAAGATGGCGTGTCCCAAGGACATCAAAGGTATAAGAAGTTTCCTTGGTCATGCCGGTTTTTATAGGAGGTTCATTAAGGACTTCTCAAAAATTTCCCAGCCTCTGACTAACCTATTACAAAAAGATATTCATTTTGTCTCTGATCATGATTGTGTAGAAGCATTTGAAATACTTAAGAAAGCTTTGGTTTCTGCACCTATTATTCAACCTCCTGATTGGAATTTACCATTTGAAATTATGTGTGATGCTAGTGATTATGCTGTAGGGGCTGTTCTAGGACAAAGAGTTGATAAATAATTAAATGTTATTTAATATGCTAGTAAAACTCTAGACAATGCCTAGAGAAATTATGCTACTACTGAAAAGGAATTCTTAGCAATTGTATTTGCTTGTGATAAGTT
Organism: Triticum monococcum; assembly: GCA_034509565.1. Taxonomy (NCBI): domain Eukaryota; kingdom Viridiplantae; phylum Streptophyta; class Magnoliopsida; order Poales; family Poaceae; genus Triticum; species Triticum monococcum. Next base: position 55,652,358 of record CM067846.1, on the reverse strand, counting down.
TGGACCTTATATTGTTGATTCTAAAGTAACTATTCACACTGATCATGTTGCTATTAAATACCTTATGAAAATAAAGATGCTAAACCTAGACTTATTAGATGGGTTCTCCTGCTACAAGAATTTGATTTGCATATTATTGATAGAAAGGGAGCTGAGAATCCCGTTGCAGACAACTTGTCTAGGTTAGAAAATGTTCTTGATGACCCACTACCTATTGATGGTAGCTTTCCTGATGAACAATTAATTGTCATAAATGCTTCTCGTACTGCTCCATGGTATGCTGATTTTGCTAATTACATTGTTGCTCAATTTATACTACCTAGTTTCACATACCAGCAAAAGAAAAAGCTTTTCTATGATTTAAGACATTACCTTTGGGATGACCCACCCCTTTATAAAGAAGGAGTAGATGGTGTTATTAGACGTCGTATATGTCACACCCTAGCTAGGTTATGCATTAGAGTGTGCATCATGTTTACCTTCATCAGAAAATTGAAATGGGGAAAGTAGAACCCCCAGCACCCCCCCTGAAATCAACTAGGGTTTACTAAAAATAAATTCAATGAACCTGAAATGCCCTTCAAAAATGTTCACCCTCTTTGCCTTGGGTTAGAACCCTTGGGAAAAATGGTGCATATAATTTTAGGTCAACAAAAGGGGCATTGACTTAATTCATAAATATTTGAATTTGGGCATTTAAATACTATTAAATAATTCAAATGCTCAAATAATGTTGGAACTATTTTTGGGCCACTGAAATATTTCAGAAAGTGTCCATAAATATTTTCAGGATTTTATAAAATGATTTAGTATTTAAACTAAATCAAAACAGAATAACAGAAATAGAAAAACAGAATAAATTAGAAAAGAGAGAGAGAGTAGGCCAGTGGGCCACTTACCTGGCCCAGCGCCAGGCCACCAGCGGCCCAGCCCACCAGGCTGTTACCAGTCGTCCCCTAGCTCCTGCCAGGAGGACGAAGGGCGTGTGCCCGCGGTGCGCCGGCACGCGCGCGGCCACCGACGGCCACCTCCTGCTTCGGCCGCCTCCCCGACGTCGCTATGGACGCCACGCACCCCCCTGGCCCTCTCATTCCCCCTCCCTCGCCCTCATCCCCTCCCCTGTCTCGATCTCTCACACACACCCGAACGCGCCGTCGCCGCCGTTCGCTGCCACCGCGTCCACAGCCACCCCCTCGCTCCCTCTCCGCATCCCTGGGCTCCGCCCTGACCCCGTGGAGCTACACACCCGAAGCACGCGACCAGAGGAGGCCCCAGTCGACCCGAGCATCGTCGTATTCATCTCCGGTGCCCGGAGATCGCCGTCGTCAATTCGCCGTTGCAGAAGCTTCCCCGAGCCCGCTGAGCTACTCATCGACCTCCCTGTGAGCTCCCGAGCATTTCCCCCTTCTCCCCGCAGTGAATCTCTTCCCCTAACTAGCCTAGCCACTGGAGCCGTGAGCTCCTCGCCGCCGGCCATGGCGCCGTTGTGGCTAGACCCAAAGTGGCTCGAAGCCAAGCCCACCTTTGTGCTCAGCGCACCACCAGGAGCCCGTAGCCACCACCAGCTCCTCCTCCCGTGCACCGCAGCATCGATCCCGCGAACACCCGAACGCCGGCCGCCGCATTCGTGCTCGCCGGCGTCATCTCCGGCCACCCCCGCACCCACCGCCTACACCACTCGACGCGCGAGTCCACCAGCAGCATGCAGCACGCCTCTGCCGTCGTTTTGGTCGCTGGAGCGCGATACCCACGCTGCTCCGCCGCGTCTGGCCTCGCCGGCGACTCGACGCCGGCGAGTTGACCCCGCCGACCACGTTTGACCACGGGTGGGCCCAGTTTGACCCCTGGGTCAATGACAGGTAGGGCCCAACCCTGCTGACTAATTAGGATTAGTGCTAATTAATATTTTAGTTAACAAATTACACTGACACGCGGGACCCACCGTCAGGTTTGACCTGGACCGACCAGTTGACTTGCTGACGTGGTGCTGATGTCACCCTGACGTCATAAACCTTTTTCTGGAATTAAAATAAATCAGAAATGATTTATAAATTTCAGAAAATACCCCAAACTTCAAAAATTCATAGAAATTCAACCATAACTCCAAATGAGACAAATTATATATGAACAATTATCAGAAAAATTCAAGGAATCCATCTGTACCATTTTCATGCATGTTTGAACAATGCTTGTCCTCTGTTTTGGACAAAACAAATAAAGGGGAATTAAATAATCATATATGGGGTTGGAATTTGAATCTTGTACTCAAACCAACTTCATTTAAATCATAGCTAGTTGCATAAGCTCAAGACACATCCATATTGCCATGTCATAGCATGCATCATATTGTTGCATATCGTCATGTGTTGATTGTGCTCGGTTGTGTTCTTCATGGTAGGTTCTGCCTCCGAGGATATTCACGAGTATCCAACTGAAGGGCAGTATCCCGTTACCACTCCATCAGGCAAGCAACCATTGATCATTCCGATACAACCCATGTTCTCGCTCCTGCTCTTATTTACTGCATTAAGACAACACGATTCAAACTGCTATGTGCTACGGTAGCTGAACCCTTATCCTCTGCATGACCTGTCATTGCCACAGTAACTAGATGAAACCCACTAGCATGTGTAGGAGTTGATTGAGCCATGTTTTTTGATTCCTACCTTGCTATGCCTGCTATGCTTAGAGTTGTGTCAGGTCTGGTTCATCTGGGTGATGGGCTAGAGTGAAATGCTTGTGCCAGTAATATGTGGGATGTGTTGAACATGTTTTGGTAAAGGTATCGATGAGAGGCCATGTAGGAGTACATGGTGGGTTGCTTCATTGAGGCCGTCCATAAGAACTGAGATCTGTATGTGTGATTTAAGATGCAGTTACTACCGTACATTGGGCCCGAAACAAATGGACCCTCTCGGCTTCTTAGCCACCCTAGTACTCTGTCCAGGAGTTGCAAATAGTTTCTGGTGTTTGTAGGATATGTGTTGGCGGCCGTGCGTAGCGCTGACCCTAGGGGTGGGCTATGTTGCGGTAGATACACCGTGGCATGGTGTACCGAGTCACCCGTTTGGTGTCTCGGGAACCCTGTTCACATCGTTCGGGGCCGTATGTGGAAACCTCGGCCGGACTCCCTGCGGATGGAACCTGGATAACCTGGACTTGGGGCTTAGGTGTTTAGGTAGGCCGTGGCCGACACCCTCGCTGGGCTTCCGCTTGAAGGTTGCCGAGTACATGTCGTGTAGACGGCGGTAAGCGGTGAAAGCGTGTATGACGAAGTACACCCCTGCAGGGTATAAAACTATTCGAATAGCCGCGTCCGCGGTAAAGGACTACTTGGTTGGCTATACAGTTCATAGACAAGTTAATGGATACTACTAAAAGACTCAAGATAAGTGTGAGTACCGAGGATGGCCCCCTCGCTGGATACGAGGGAGGATCCACGATGGAGTATTGTGATGGTGAGTAGTGGACTCGTGTGCGAAAACTATTTTGCTAAAAGATTCCGTAGGATAGCTCAGCCAAGAGTCAAAGCTGGCTTGCTGCATAAGCCCCACCACCTTCTTGAGAATGAGCATGTACAGTAGGTTCTGATGTAAGACTTGCTGAGTACCTTTGTACTCATGTTTGCTTATTTATTGTTTTCAGACGACAACACTGCCCCCTCCGATGGGTTTTACGTAGACCTTGACGTCGACGAGTGACTAGCCACCCAGGTGGTGATCCAGGCCATGGAGGGCCCTATGTAGATAGACAGGCTTCGAGAAGCCTTCTTTCTTTCTAGAGTCTGTACTCAGACTAGTTGCTTCCGCATGTGCTTGTATGACTGTATGACTTGAGTGTCGGGTCATGTGACCCCTACCTGTATGGATATGTTATGTATGGCTCCCTGGAGCCTTTAAATAAAGTACTTGAGTTGTAGAGTTTTGTTGTGATGCCATGTTGTATGTACTCATATCGAGTATATTGTATGTATGATTGAAATGCTTGGTATGAGTGGGATCCGACAATCTAGTTGTTTGTCCTTCGCAGCCTTTCTTATGGGGAAATGTAGTCTAGTGCTCCTCGAGCCATAGTAGTCCGCTACAGCCCGGTTCACCGGAGTCCTGCTAGCCCAGCACTACTGTTCAGGACGCTTGACTGGCCGGCATGTGTTTCACTTCGTCCCTATGTCTGTCCCTTCAGGGAAATGTCACGCGGTGATCTCCGGAGTCCTGTCTAGCCTGCTACAGCCCGGGATTCCCGGAGTCCTGTTAGCCCAGTGCTACAGCCCGGAATCACTCGTTGATGACCGACATGTTCGTTGTGATTCATGTATGCCTGTCTCCATAGGTCTGTGCCGCTTTGGGTTCACGACTAGCCATGTCGGCCCGGGTTCTCGGTCATATGGATGCTAGCGACATTGTCATATACGCGAGCCAAAAGGCGCAAACGGTTCCGGGCCATGGTAAGGCGACACCCGTGGGATACCGTGCGTGAGGCCGCAAAGTGATATGAGGTGTTACCGGCTAGATCGATGTGGCTTAGAATCGGGGTCCTGACAGCGTTGGTATCAGAGCCGGACTGCCTGTAGGTTCGTTCAGCCAAACTGGTCGATGTCGAGTCTAGAAATGCTTTAGTTATATGTAAGGGAATTGATTGTGGGAGGGAACGTAAGGTTCTTTTACTCCTTTACCCTATGCTTCTGATCTGAGTCATTCTCTTCTCATTCAACGTGGGTTAAGGACTAGGCTCTCTTCTTCTATCAGGTTCACGTGTTACTAATCCGTAGTAGTTCATAGGATTATTGCTACGAGTTCCAGTCCAGTTTCTACTATTTTAGTACGTTGCTATTTGAATCAGAACCTTGATATGATGCTGTTGAGCGGTATTGTGAACTATTGTGGATGTCTCAAATCTTTTTCTGAGCATTTACAGCCGTTATGCTGCCCAATTTTCCCTAGGAATTCTGATGTCTTTGTCTTGTGGTTGTGCTTTCAGATGGCCAACCAGCCTCAAAATCAAGTGGTTCGCCTGACCAGGTGCCTCGACGTGCCCGGTCATACTGCTATGTTGGTCCGGGTCATGATCGAGACAGGATACCGTTGGTATCCCGAATACACTGTTGAAGAGCAGTTCCGCGACTTTAATCAAAGCCAGTATTTATGCACCGTCAGGATATTTCCTTCCTATCCTGGATCTACCGAGCCCCTTCACTGTTCCTATGGACTCGGAGTTACCATTGAGATGGCTGTGCAGGATGCTGCCTATTCCATGATGACCATCTTGCGAGTCCGGACTGGCCTGCTTCGGAACACTGACTTCCGTTACATGCCAGCTTCACTTCCGGGAGCGCAGGGGTATCTTCAGGCTATCTATGCTGACTCCACTCAGGAGGACTCATTAACTCGTACCACCGCTGAGATGCTCGAAGATAAGGACCGAGAGAATCGGGCCTTGAGGCTGGAGCTCTTTAATACCCGTGCTGATCATTGGGCCACATTGACTCGGTTTGCACCCGCGGTGCAAGCGGGATGTATGGATACCAGGGATCTGTATCCTGTGAGAGCAGCTCTGCCAGACATGGTGGATTGGCGTGATGTGGGAGGCATCACCCCACCCCTTGGTCCTCGCAGGCCACCGTTTGTTGGTCCAAGACCTTATCCTAGCCCCTATGGTCCACAGGCTCCTCAGGACCGTCTGTTTCCGGATGGTCACGTTGAACTTCCAGGCTATGGAGGTGACTTCTATGAGGACTACTACGGAGCTATCTGAGTTAGTAGTAGTACCACTAGTATTGTAGTAGTTGTATCTCCACTGTCCTGTGTGACCTGTGGAATACGACTTGGTGTGTAATTGATTCCGGAGGTGTAGACAAATAATGTATAGGGACTCGGAATGCCTCCGATGAGATGTAACGTCTACCTTCATAGTTGTACTGTAGCATGGGCTTGTACTAAACTATGTATGACGAGTATGACCGTTGGTGTATATATGGCAGTTTTATATTACCATGGCATACGAATGAGCATCTCTGCAGTCCGCGTTATCCTTTACATTCTGCACTTCCCTGTTAAGTTTGAGCCATCCTTGTCTAAACCGTTGTCTTGTTTCCTCCTAGGATGGTCAACACCCGCGGAAACCCTGCTGCCCCGGAGCAGGGGGAAGCCAATGCAGCTAGAGGTGAAAATTTGCCTCATCCGCCTGCCCTGGCCGAAGTGATGCTGGAGGCGGAAAGGAACAAGCGTGAGACCAACCGCCTGCTGGAGCGGATTGAGCAGAACACTGCACGCCACCCACGAAATGACTTGGTGTCAATCAACGACTTTATCAAGCTGTACCCACCAAAGTTTAACCATTCCGTCGAGCCCCTCGACGCGGATGATTGGCTTCGCAGCATCACCCACAAGCTACGTTCTGCCAACGTAGCTGAAGCCGACAAGGTTACATATGCTGCTTATCATCTTGAGGGCCCCGCTAGCCATTGGTGGGAAAACTACGAAGCTATGCGCCCGGTCGGCCAAATCACTACCTGGGCTGAGTTCAGCGAGGCTTTCCGTGAGCATCACATTCCGGAAGGTCTCATGGATCGCAAGAGGGAGGAGTTCTGCAACTTCGCCCAAGGAAGGCTGACTGTGGATGCATATAGCCGAGAATTTGGGAACCTGGCACGCTATGCTCCTGAAGAGGTTTCTACTGACGCCAAGAAGCAGGCAAGGTTCCGCAAGGGACTTAGCCCTGAGCTTCGCCGCGATCTCCGTCTGCACGAGTGCACATCCTTCCAGAAGCTGGTCAATAAAGCTATCAGCGCTGAGACAGGCCAGACTGATTATGACGCTTCACGCAAGCACTCTCGTGATTTTGGGTCTTCATCCGGCTCTGGAGCTCAGAAGCGCCGGGTGTGGATTCCAAGCACCGCACTGCCACCCAGATTCACCCCGAGGCCATCCTTTGAGGCGCCTCGTCCCAACCAGCAATTTGCATCGCCCAAGCCCTATGGTGGCCCCGCTGCTAATGTTGCTCCACGCCCCACTGTGGTAACATGCTTCAAGTGTGGAGAACCGGGTCACTATAGTCGAGAGTGTCCCCAGAACAACCCCATTCAAGCTGGAAAGTCCGTTGGCCGTGGTAAGCCCGCGGGAAAGACTTTCTACGCCAAGCCGGCCACTATTGCACGTGGCCATGTCAACTATGTTTCAGCCGAAGAGGCTCATGAGGATCCCAACGTCGTCCTTGGTACGCTCCTTGTTAACTGCCATCCGACATCTGTTCTTTTCGATACTGGAGCATCTCATTCATTCATATCCGAGAATTATGCTCGGTTGCATAACACGACATTCTGTGACATGCCCACTTCCATGGTAATTCAAACTCCGGGTTCCAAATGGCAAACTTCTAGGGTAAGCCATGGGAACGAAATTCTTGTCGATAGGCTTGTTTTCCTTGCATCTTTAATAGCTCTCAAGTCCTCCGACATAAACATCATCTTGGGTATGGACTGGATGTCGGCTCATTATGCCAAGATCGATTGTGCCACTAGAATCGTTCAACTTACTCATCCCTCGGGCAAGACAGTTAATGTCTTAACTCGAGTGGCCAAGCGCCAACTTTACTCTCTCAATGCCAACCCTCTTCCAGACCTTGAGGACATTCCGGTAGTCCGAGACTTCCCGGATGTGTTTCCAGAAGAACTGCCAGGTGTTCCACCTGACCGGGATGTCGAGTTTGTGATAGACCTTGTTCCAAGAACCGTTCCAATTGCTAGAAGACCCTACAAGATGGCACCCTTAGAACTAGCCGAGCTTAAGAACCAACTCGATGAGTCCTTGAACAAAGGGTTCATCCGTCCTAGCTCCTCCCCTTGGGCTTGCCCCGTCCTCTTCGTCAAGAAGAAGGATGGAACGGATCGAATGTTTGTGGATTACCGACCTGTCAATCTGGTCACCATCAAGAACAAATACCCGCTTCCCAGGATCAACGACCTGTATGATCAGCTTGCTGGATCCTCAGTCTTCTCCAAGATGGATTTGAGGCTGGGCTACCATCAAATCAAAATCAGAAACGGGGACATTCCCAAAACGGCCTTTGTTACTCGTTATGGCCAATACGAGTACACCGTCATGTCCTTCGGTTTAACCAATGCCCCGGCCACTTTCTCCCGGTTAATGAACTCGGTTTTCATGGAGTACTTGGACAAATTCGTCGTAGTATACCTCGATTACATACTCATCTACTCCAAGAATGAAGAGGAACATGCCAAACATCTAAGGCTGGTATTGATGAAACTTCGAGAGCATCGCCTTTATGCCAAATTCTCCAAGTGTGAATTTTGGTTGTCAGAAGTGACCTATCTAGGCCATGTAATCTCTGGTAAGGGTATTGCTGTCAATCCCGAGCGAGTTCAAGCCGTCCTTGATTGGACTCCACCTGAAACGGTCAAGCAAGTTCGGAGTTTCCTTGGCCTAGCGAGCTATTGCCGCCGCTTCGTCGAGAATTTCTCCAAGGTTGCTAAACCTCTAACTGAACTCCTCAAGAAAGATAAAAAGTTCGAGTGGACTCCACAGTGCGAGTTCAGTTTTCAGGAACTGAAAAGACGCCTGACATCTGCTCCCGTACTGGTACCACCAGATTTCTCCAAGGACTTTATTATCTATTGCGACGCCTCGCGACAAGGACTAGGTTGCATACTCATGCAAGATCGTCAGGTAATTACCTATGCTTCACGGCAATTACACCCACATGAGGAAAATTATCCCACACATGATCTAGAGCTTGCAGCTGTAGTCCATGCACTCAAAACCTGGCGACATTACCTCCTTGGTAATCGTTGCGAGATCTTCACCGATCACCAAAGCTTGAAATATATCTTCACCCAACCAGATTTGAATCTCAGGCAAAGACGTTGGGTCGAGTTGATCTCGGATTACGACTTAGGAATAACTTACACCCCTGGCAAGGCCAATGTCATGGCCGATGCACTAAGTCGTAAGTCCTACTGTAACAACCTGATGTTACAACAAAGTCAACCACTTCTCCATGAGGAATTTCGCAAGCTTAATCTTCACATTGTTCCTCAAGGATTCCTATCCACCCTGGTAGCGGAACCTACCCTTACGGATCAGGTCATCAAGGCACAGAAGATAGATCCGGGAATTTCCCGTATCAAGAGAAACGTTAAAAAAGGAGTCGTGGATTGTTTCTCCATTGATGATCAAGGTGTTGTATACTTTGGGAATCGCCTAGTGGTTCCGAAGGCGCGAAACCTGAGGCGACTGATCCTTAAGGAAGCTCATGAATCCCCTCTCACCATTCATCCCGGTAGTACCAAAATGTATCAAGACCTACGCCAGAGGTTTTGGTGGACTAGGATGAAGAGAGAAATCGCTCAATACATTGCTAATTGCGACGTTTGTCGTCGTGTTAAAGCAGAGCATCAACGGCCTGCTGGCACCCTTCAACCTTTGGCTATTCCTGAATGGAAATGGGACAAAATCAGTATGGATTTCATCACTGGGTTTCCCAGGACCAAGAGGGGGAATAATGCCATCTTCGTCGTGATCGACCGTCTTTCCAAAGTAGCCCATTTTCTACCTGTTCGTGAGAGTATCACCGCTAGGCAGCTAGCTGACTTATACATCTCCCGAATAGTGTCTCTTCATGGTGTCCCATTGGAAATTAACTCAGACCGTGGAAGTCTCTTCACCTCTCGATTTTGGGAAAGTTTCCAAAATGCTATGGGAACTCATCTCTCCTTTAGCACCGCCTTCCATCCTCAATCAAGTGGTCAAGTAGAGCGAGTAAATCAAATTCTGGAAGATATGCTCCGAGCTTCTGTTATCTCGTTCGGAATGAGTTGGGAGAAATGCCTTCCGTTCGCGGAGTTTGCTTATAACAATAGCTATCAAGCTAGTTTGGGCAAGGCTCCCTTCGAAGTTCTCTATGGACGAAAATGTCGAACGCCTCTTAACTGGTCAGAAACCGGGGAAAGACAACTCTTTGGCCCGGATATGATTCAGGAAGCAGAAGAGCAGGTTCGTGTTATTCGTGAGAAATTGAAAACAGCCCAATCTCGCCAAAAGAGTCAATATGATCGTACGCATAAGCCTATGACATTTGAAATTGACGAGAAAGCTTACCTTCGGGTTACCCCGTTAAAGGGAACCCATCGCTTCGGTATCAAAGGCAAATTGGCTCCTCGTTACATTGGACCCTTTCGCATTCTTGCCAAACGAGGAGAAGTTGCCTACCAATTGGAACTACCTCCGCATCTTTCCAGAGTTCACGATGTCTTCCATGTTTCGCAACTCAGGCGTTGCTTCGCAGATCCTATCCGTGGAGTGGACCACGAAACGCTTGACTTACAAGATAACCTTTCTTATCGGGAATACCCCGTTCGTATCCTTGATCAAGCCGAGCGTACCACTCGACGTCATAATATCAAGTTTCTCAAGGTTCAATGGTCACACCATTCCGAGGAAGAAGCCACTTGGGAAAGGGAGGATCGTCTTCGACTCGAGTACCCCGCCTTCTTCCCAGATGATCCTAAATCTCGGGACGAGATTCTATTGAGTGGGGGTGAGTTGTCACACCCTAGCTAGGTTATGCATTAGAGTGTGCATCATGTTTACCTTCATCAGAAAATTGAAATGGGGAAAGCAGAACCCCCAGCACCCCCCCTGAAATCAACTAGGGTTTACTAAAAATAAATTCAATGAACCTGAAATGCCCTTCAAAAATGTTCACCCTCTTTGCCTTGGGTTAGAACCCTTGGGAAAAATGGTGCATATAATTTTAGGTCAACAAAAGGGGCATTGACTTAATTCATAAATATTTGAATTTGGGCATTTAAATACTATTAAATAATTCAAATGCTCAAATAATGTTGGAACTATTTTTGGGCCACTGAAATATTTCAGAAAGTGTCCATAAATATTTTTAGGATTTTATAAAATGATTTAGTATTTAAACTAAATCAAAACAGAATAACAGAAATAGAAAAACAGAATAAATTAGAAAAGAGAGAGAGAGTAGGCCAGTGGGCCACTTACCTGGCCCAGCGCCAGGCCACCAGCGGCCCAGCCCACCAGGCCGTTGCCAGTCGTCCCCTAGCTCCTGCCAGGAGGACGAAGGGCGTGTGCCCGCGGTGCGCCGGCACGCGCGCGGCCACCGACGGCCACCTCCTGCTTCGGCCGCCTCCCCGACGTCGCTATGGACGCCACGCACCCCCTGGCCCTCTCATTCCCCCTCCCTCGCCCTCATCCCCTCCCCTGTCTCGATCTCTCACACACACCCGAACGCGCCGTCGCCGCCGTTCGCTGCCACCGCGTCCACAGCCACCCCCTCGCTCCCTCTCCGCATCCCTGGGCTCCGCCCTGACCCCGTGGAGCTACACACCCGAAGCACGCGACCAGAGGAGGCCCCAGTCGACCCGAGCGTCGTCGTCTTCATCTCCGGTGCCCGGAGATCGCCGTCGTCAATTCGCCATTGTAGAAGCTTCCCCCGCTGAGCTACTCATCGACCTCCCTGTGAGCTCCCGAGCATTTCCCCCTTCTCCCCGCAGTGAATCTCTTCCCCTAACTAGCCTAGCCACTGGAGCCGTGAGCTCCTCGCCGCCGGCCATGGCGCCGTTGTGGCTAGACCCAAAGTAGCTCGAAGCCAAGCCCACCTTTGTGCTCAGCGCACCACCAGGAGCCCGTAGCCACCACCAGCTCCTCCTCCCGTGCACCGCAGCATCGATCCCGCGAACACCCGAACGCCGGCCGCCGCATTCGTGCTCGCCGGCGTCATCTCCGGCCACCCCCGCACCCACCGCCTACACCACTCGACGCGCGAGTCCACCAGCAGCATGCAGCACGCCTCTGCCATCGTTTTGGTCGCCGGAGCGCGATACCCACGCTGCTCCGCCGCGTCTGGCCTCGCCGGCGACTCGACGCCGGCGAGTTGACCCCGCCGACCACGTTTGACCACGGGTGGGCCCAGTTTGACCCCTGGGTCAATGACAGGTAGGGCCCAACCCTGCTGACTAGTTAGGATTAGTGCTAATTAATATTTTAGTTAACAAATTACACTGACACGCGGGACCCACCGTCAGGTTTGACCTGGACCGACCAGTTGACTTGCTGACGTGGTGCTGATGTCACCCTGACGTCATAAACCTTTTTCTGGAATTAAAATAAATCAGAAATGATTTATAAATTTCAGAAAATACCCCAAACTTCAAAAATTCATAGAAATTCAACCATAACTCCAAATGAGACAAATTATATATGAACAATTATCAGAAAAATTCAAGGAATCCATCTGTACCATTTTCATGCATGTTTGAACAATGCTTGTCCTCTGTTTTGGACAAAACAAATAAAGGGCATTTAAATAATAATATATGGGGTTGGAATTTTAATCTTGTACATAAACCAACTTCATTTAAATCATAGCTAGTTGCATAAGCTCAAGACACATCCATATTGCCATGTCATAGCATGCATCATATTGTTGCATATCGTCATGTGTTGATTGTGCTCGGTTGTGTTCTTCGTGGTAGGTTCTGCCTCCGAGGATATTCACAAGTATCCAACTGAAGGGCAGTATCCCGTTACCACTCCATCAGGCAAGCAACCATTGATCATTCCGATACAACCCATGTTCTCGCTCCTGCTCTTATTTACTGCATTAAGACAACACGATTCAAACTGCTGTGTGCTACGGTAGCTGAACCCTTATCCTCTGCATGACCTGTCATTGCCACAGTAACTAGATGAAACCCACTAGCATGTGTAGGAGTTGATTGAGCCATGTTTTGTGATTCCTACCTTGCTATGCCTCCTATGCTTAGAGTTGTGTCAGGTCTGGTTCATCTGGGTGATGGGCTAGAGTGAAATGCTTGTGCCAGTAATATGTGGGATGTGTTGAACATGTTTTGGTAAAGGTATCGATGAGAGGCCATGTAGGAGTACATGGTGGGTTGTTTCATTGAGGCCGTCCATAAGAACTGAGATCTGTATGTGTGATTTAAGATGTAGTTACTACCGTACATTGGGCCCGAAACAAATGGACCCTCTCGGCTTCTTAGCCACCCTAGTACTCTATCCAGGAGTTCCAAATAGTTTCTGGTGTTTATAGGATATGTGTTGGCGGCCGTGCGTAGCGCTGACCCTAGGGGTGGGCTATGTTGCGGTAGATACACCGTGGCACGGTGTACCGAGTCACCCGTTTGGTGTCTCGGGAACCCTGTTCACATCGTTCGGGGCCGTATGTGGAAACCTCGGCCGGACTCCCTGCGGATGGAACCTGGATAGGCGATAACCTGGACTTGGGGCTTAGGTGTTTAGGTAGGCCGTGGCCGACACCCTCGCTGGGCTTCCGCTTGAAGGTTGCCGAGTACATGTCGTGTAGACGGCGGTAAGCGGTGAAAGCGTATATGACGAAGTACACCCCTGCAGGGTATAAAACTATTTGAATAGCCGCGTCCACGGTAAAGGACTACTTGGTTGCCTATACAGTTCATAGACAAGTTAATGGATACTACTAAAAGACTCAAGATAAGTGTGAGTACCGAGGATGGCCCCCTCGCTGGATACGAGGGAGGATCCACGGTGGAGTATTGTGATGGTGAGTAGTGGACTCGTGTGCGAAAACTATTTTGCTAAAAGATTCCGTAGGATAGCTTAGCCAAGAGTCAAAGCTGGCTTGCTGCATAAACCCCACCACCTTCTTGAGAATGAGCATGTACAGTAGGTTCTGATGTAAGACTTGCTGAGTACCTTTGTACTCATGTTTGCTTATTTATTGTTTTCAGACGACAACACTGCCCCCTCCGATGGGTTTTACGTAGACCTTGACGTCGACGAGTGACTAGCCACCCAGGTGGTGATCCAGGCCATGGAGGGCCCTATGTAGATAGACAGGCTTCAAGAAGCCTTCTTTCTTTCTAGAGTCTGTACTCAGACTAGTTGCTTCCGCATGTGCTTGTATGACTGTATGACTTGAGTGTCGGGTCATGTGACCCCTACCTGTATGGATATGTTATGTATGGCTCCCTGGAGCCTTTAAATAAAGTACTTGAGTTGTAGAGTTTTGTTGTGATGCCATGTTGTATGTACTCATATCGAGCATATTGTATGTATGATTGAAATGCTTGGTATGAGTGGGATCCGACAATCTAGTTGTTTGTCCTTCGCAGCCTTTCTTATGGGGAAATGTAGTCTAGTGCTCCTCGAGCCATAGTAGTCCGCTACAGCCCGGTTCACCGGAGTCCTGCTAGCCCAGCACTACTGTTCAGGACGCTTGACTGGCCGGCATGTGTTTCACTTCGTCCCTATGTCTGTCCCTTCGGGGAAATGTCACGCGGTGATCTCCGGAGTTCTGTCTAGCCTGCTACAGCCCGGGATTCCCGGAGTCCTGTTAGCCCAATGCTACAGCCCGGAATCACTCGTTGATGACCGACATGTTCGTTGTGATTCATGTATGCCTGTCTCCATAGGTCTGTGCCGCGTTGGGTTCACGACTAGCCATGTCGGCCCGGGTTCTCGGTCATATGGATGCTAGCGACATTGTCATATACGCGAGCCAAAAGGCACAAACGGTTCCGGGCCATGGTAAGGCGACACCCGTGGGATACCGTGCGTGAGGCCGCAAAGTGATATGAGGTGTTACCTGCTAGATCGATGTGGCTTAGAATCGGGGTCCTGACAGTATACCTGAGCATGACCAGGAATAGATCCTACGCAAGTGTCACTCCGAAGCTTATGGAGGACACCATGCTGGAGATAGAACTGCACATAAGGTATTGCAATCCGGTTTTTATTGGCCTACTCTCTTCAAGGATGCCAAGTTTGTCTTATCTTGTGATGAATGTCAAAGAATTGGTAATATTAGTAGACGTCAAGAAATGCCTATGAATTACTCACTCGTTATTGAACCATTTGATGTTTGGGGCTTCGATTATATGGGACCGTTTCATTCCTCTAATGGGTATACACATATCTTAGTTCTGTTGATTACGTCACTAAGTGAGTAGAAGCTATTCCAACTAGTAGTGTTGATCATAACACCTTGAGGGAGTCCTGGATTAGGGGGTCTTCGGACAGCCGGACTATATCCTTTGGCCAGACTGTTGAACTATGAAGATACAAGATTCAAGACTTCGTCTCGTATCTGGATGGGACTCTCCTTGGCGTGGAAGGCAAGCTAGGCAATACGGATATGGATATCTCCTCCTTTGTAACCGACCTTGTGTAACCCTAGCCTCCTCCGGTGTCTATATAAACCGGAGGGTCTTAGTCCGTAGGACAACATACAATCATACCATAGGCTAGCTTCTAGGGTTTAGCCTCTCCGATCTCGTGGTGGATCAACTCTTGTACTACTCATATTATCAAGAATAATCAAGCAGGACGTAGGGTTTTACCTCCATCAAGAGGGCCCGAACCTGGGTAAAACATCATGTCCCCTGCCTCCTATTACCATCCGCCTTAGACGCAGAGTTCGGGACCCCCTACCCGAGATCCGCCGGTTTTGACACCGACATTGGTGCTATCATTGAGAATTCCTTTGTGTAGTCATCATTAGGCTTGATGGCTCCTTCAATCATCGATAGCGATGCAGTCCAGGGTGAGACTTTTCTTCCCGGACAGATCTTCGTATTCGGCGGTTTGCACTGCAGGCCAATTCGCTTGGCCATCTAGAGGAGATCTAGAGTTATGCTCCTGGCCACCAGGTCAGGTTTGGAGGCTTAAACTACACGGCCGATATCCGTGAAGACTTGATCTTCAACGGATTCGAGCCCCTGTCTAGTGCGCCACAAGGTCACGATGAGCATGATTTAGCTCTACCATCGGACAGTGTTCAGGAGATCGCACCGGCAACTGCTCTGACCCTCAATTCGAAACAAGTTGCGCCATCCATGGACGGGTGGATTGACCCTGCCACGGAGGCCGTATCCTCTGCGGTGATCGAGCCGAGTATCGACCTTACCCTTCACGAGAGCCGTGATGCCAAGCTGTCGGATCCTTCCCCGGCCACGGACTCCGAACCGCCGGCGCCCGTGCCTATCGAATCCGACTGGGCGCCGATCATGGAGTTTACCTCCGTGGATATCTTGCAGCACTCGCCCTTCGGTGACATACTGAACTCATTAAGGTCTCTCTCCTTGTCAGGAGAGTCCTGGCCGAACTATGTCCGGCAGGATTGGGATGCGGATGACGAAGAAATTCGCCGCCCACCCACCACCCACTTAGTAGCCACTTTTGACGATTTGATCGACATGCTCGACTTCGACTCCAAAGACATCGACGGTATGGATGACGATGCATGAGACGAATAGGAACCACCGCCCACAGGGCACTGGACGCCCACTTCATTATATGACATATACATGGTGGACACACCCAAAGAAAACGACGACGAGGAACGGAAGGACGCAGCGAAGGGTTGTTCCCTCAAGAAGCAATCAAAGTGGTGGTGTAAGAGCCGCTCCAAATCCCGCCTCGGCAGAAACAACGATTATATAGACCCAGTGTTAGAGCAGGGTGAACCATCACCCGACCACGGCAAAACAAAGAATCAAATCGAACAACCCGACTGCGTCGAAGATAACAGTCCGGATGACATCACACCAGACAGGCACCTGGAGCAATAGAATGCCCATCAAAGGCTTGTTGCCACTGCGAGGAGTCTGAAAAACAGAAGCAAAGGCTCAGGGCTGCACAAGATGCACTCAGGATCAGATGGAGTGAAGTACTCAACATTGCAGCGAAGTACGGCGGTAATCACCACACCAAGAGCTACCCAAAGCGAAAGTTGCTACCTGAATTCGATGAGGAGTCCTTAGATGCCCCGCAATTAAAAAACAAAAGGCCACCCGGTCGGATAGACGACCTCGTGACCAACATAGAGCGGCAAACGCCGCCGCACATAATCCAGTACGTGATCCGCGTGAGGGCTCGCATCAAAAGGACTGCGCAACCAGATCCATCTACGGACAATGCAAGAGCACTGTAGTATGCAATGCAACACACCAAACATACGAACACCACGGTACACCCAAATACAAGGGTGCCGCACACCCCCTATGTTTCACCGATGAGGTGCTGGACCAGGAATTTCTAGAGGGATTCAAACCTGTAAACATAGAGGTGTACGACGGAACGACAGACCCTGGGGTCTGGATTGAGGACTACATCCTCCATATCCATATGGATCGAGGAGACGATCTCCACGCCACCAAGTACTTACCCCTCAAGCTCAGAGGCCCAGCTCGGCGCTGGCTTAAATGCCTCCCAGAAAACTCCATTAGAAGCTGGGAAGGGCTTGAAGACGCCTTTCGGGAAAATTTTCAAGGGACCTATGTCCGACCACCGGATGCAGACGATTTAAGTCATATAACTCAACAGCCCGGAGAGTCAGCCCAAAAGCTTTGGAACAGGTTCCTCACTAAAAAGAACCAAATAGTCAACTGTCCGGACGCCAAAGCCTTAGCAGCTTTCAAGCACAGCATTCAAGACGAATGGCTTGCCAGACACCTCGGCCAAGAAAAGCCGAGAACAATGGCAGCATTAACAAGCCTCATGACCCGCTTTTGCGCGGGCGAGGACAGCTGGTTAGCCCGATGTAACACCAGTGACCCAAGTACATTCGAAGTCAGGGACGGAAACGAGAAGTTGCGATGCAGCAAAAACAAGCGTCGGAAGAAAGGAGATAGACCGAAGAGCACGGCGGTAAACGCCGGATTCAGAAGCTCTCGGCCAGGTCAGCAAAAGCTGCCCTCCAAAGGCAACGGAGACGGACTGTCCAGCCTGAACAAGATTCTGGACAAACTATGTCAGATCCACAGCACCCCTGATAAACCTGCAAATCATACTCACAGAGAATGTTGGGTCTTCAAGAAGTCCAGCAAACTTAATGCCGAACACAAGGGGCAAGATACACCAAGTGAAGACGAGGACGAGCCTCGCAAGCAAAGCACTAGGGAGCAGAAGAAATTCCCACCAGAAGTCAAAACATTCAATGTGTTACACGTGATAAAGGGGAGAAACAAAGCGGCACTCCTAGAGACACATGCCCCAGGGCCTATCACCGTGGAGTTCTGCCACTGGTCGTCCCAACCAATCACCTTTAGCCATCGGGATTACTCGGCAAGCATCCGTCGTGTAGGATGGGCTGCCTTGGTATTAGACTCAATAATTGACGGATACCACTTCGCACGAGTCCTGATGGACGGCAGCAGTAGTTTAAACCTGATATATCAGGACACAGTCCGCAACATGGGGATAGACCCAGAAAAAATAGCCATAACAATACTACCTTTAGAGGAGTAAAGCCAGGCCCAGAAGCCTATTGCATGGGCTCCCTACTACTAGAGGTTATATTCGGCCTTCCCGATAACTTCCGCAGCGAAAAGTTAACCTTCCACATCGCCCCGTTCCATAGTGGCTATCAAGCACTACTTGGACGTGAAGCTTTCGCTCGCTTTAATGCAATACCGCATTACGCTTCCCTCATGCTTGAGATGCCCGGTCCACGCAGCATCATTATAGTAAATGGAAATATTGAGCGCTCCTTGCGCGCCGAAGACAGTGCGGCTGTCTTGGCAGCCACACACTAAACGGCCTCACCAACTAAAGCATTTGACAGGTCGTTACGACCACGAACGCGGATAGACGAGTCCGGCGCAGCTATATGTAATTGATACAGGTTTGATGGCCATGCCCCTATTACAATACAAGGGGCTCAACGAGCGCAAACAAGTGGCAATTAGGCACAAACTTTACTCATCTCGAATTGTACATGGTTTCTTTAGTATAACATACCTTTTTGCATGAAAACTTTTCAACTAAGTTCCTCTCTTTTATAGATGACCATCGGGCTACACCCGTCCAGGATACGGCACAACGGAGACATAGGCGCAGACATGCAGCAGGTACCCATTCCAAGGATTCTTTTTAGATTAAGACCCTGCGTAAACCTTTTTTACTGTCTCGTGTTGATACACATCCCCCGGATTCTCAGTACAATTGAGAAGGATGCTGACGTATTGGCATGTGGCCATGTCAGAATATTGCACGTACCTGGACACCAGGGGCTTATTACAAAGGGCACTGCTTAAGCCCGGTTTCCACCATAAAGACCGAATACCTTAGGGAGTGTTCGGCGTCGCGAGTTTGGCCTTATATGCATCAGCTCCGAATAATGTCTTTGGTCAAATATTGAGTTTGCCCGGCTCCTGTGTTTTGCTGCCTTATGTTCCGCTCTATCAGCTAAGGCGACACCAGGAGAACTACTGCGATTGTGCCCCGGTTCATCCGGACAAGCACCTCAGTAGAGAAAGCCGAAAATTGACTGTCATGATATAGCGTGAGACTGGTCAACCACTAGATGACCTAGCGGAATCTTCAGGATTCCTCCGCTTTAACGAAGGGCCGTTTCCCGGCAAGGCATGTATGCACCCCGAATTCGGATGAGTGCAGAGCCACCAGGGGCTATATAGTAGCCCCACTGTCAAACTCCTCTTGCTAAGTGAAAGTGTTAAAGCATTATAGTTCGGTTGCCTAGTTCGCTGCACTATTACCTCCTTAATGGACCAAGACGTTGGATCAAGTGTGAACATGTGTCTTCTGCGAACACCCCCACATTATATGCATGGGGGCTGAAGCCGACGACTGCAATCTTTTAGGTTATATACATATATACATAAACGGCCGCACAGGAGGTATCATAGCACTTTTGGGCAAAAGTATAAATACAGCTTTAATAAATTCAATAAAACATTGTTTTTACAATGGGAATTCATGTCATTCAAACATAATATTCTTCGAGCACTGAGCCTCTATCGAACGAGCGCCTTCAAGAACTTCTTTAAAGTAGTGCTCAGCAGCCACTCGGCCTATGGCCGAACCCTGTGCCGCAATAGTGGTGGCATCCATCTCCGCCTAGTATGTTTTGACGCGGGCAAGGGCCATCCGCGAGCCTTCTATGCACGCCGACCTCTTTACAACATCGATGCGTGGCACAGCGCCAAGGAATTGTTGCACTAAGCTAAACTAGCTACTCGGCTTTGTCCCTCCTGGCCAAAAATGACCCACAATAGACCTCATGGCCAGTCCGGATAATCTATGGAGCTCGGCCCAACCGGTCAATCGCTCATTCAGCAGCAGCAGGCGGACTGGAGCGTGAAACTGTGACAAGAACAACTTCTCCACTTCAGGACCTTTCTGATCCTTGAACTACTCGGTTGCATCCGCAGCACTCACAGCCAAATCCTTGTACTCATCCGCAGAACTCCATAGCCGGTCCAGAGGAGCATATTTCGGATCTCCGAACATAGTCCGCAACAAGAAGGGCTTCCCAGAAACGATATCCACAGCTTGATTCAGCTCCTCCTTCGCCACTCTAATTTTGGAGCGGGCCTCCTTGGCAGCCACCCGGGCCTTCTCCAGGTCCGTCGCCTTCACCCGGTTTTCTTCTTCAAGAAGCCGGTAACGGTCATCAACATCTTTTAACTCCACGGCTACCTTGGCAATTTTTTCTTTGCTCCCGCAATGTGCGGCCTGTTCGGCCCTTAACTCTTCGGCCGCCTTTAAAGCGGCCGCATTACTACTCCTTGCTTGCTCCTTTGCTTGGGCAAGCTCCGCCCGAAGGGTCTCCACGGTGGCAGCTCCATCTGCAGTCACAACATATTAAAGATATTGCCATCATGCTGCTCTTACTATGTGACATTCACCAGAAAAATCACCTACCCTGTGCCTCGTCAAGCCGCTTGTTAACACGCACGATGTCGACATCTGCCGCATCCAGTTGCCGCTTTAGTCCGGCAAACCCATCAGTCCAGCTAGCCACCGGAGCTTCAACCACATGCACATAAAGGCAGTCTGGTTATTACCTGGGACTATGATCCCCTATTTGCCGCCGTTTTCGACGACAACCAGAGTCTCAGGGGCTACTATCTACACAGGGCACACCTAAAAATGTGCGGTACTATCAAAAATGTACATCATTTCACGTACCTCAAAACCCGTTAGTAGACTCATAAAGGCTTCATGCAACCCGCTTTCGACGGACGAAATCCTTTCAATCACCGTACCCATTAGCGTACGGTGCTCTTCTGAGATAGTCGCTCGCTCTAGCAGATCCCTCAGTATGTCCGACCGCATACCAGATGGTGCCGGACTCTTTTGATTGCTCTCTTCAAGAGTCGGATACTGGGGACTTCGGGTGGCCATAGGATTACCTTCTGGCCTTGCCGGATCAGGAGAAACCCTCCGTGATGACACCTCGGGGTCGCCCGCCTCGTGAGGCGGTGTGGCAGGGGGAGGCATTTTGCTCTCCATCATCTCTGGAAGAAGATCCCCTGAAGACGAGCTCTGCTGAGAAGGGCTAATATCCAACTGCAAGATAAATGCTTCGGTTATTTTCCTCAGAAGTAAGGTAGGATATCTTCACTATTAAGTACTTTTTGGTTACTTACAGCTTGTTAGAGGGCTGATCCCCACGCGGATATTGTGCGACAAGAATACCCTCCGAGGCAGGACCCTCTGGCGGAGATTTCTTCTCCCGTTTGGAAACCTTAGTTTCCGGATCTTCAGGGGTAGTCCCCTTCCTTCCCCGGGGAGAGAGCATGTCAGATTCTTCCCCTTGGTTATCCTCCCTCGCGGAGGCACTCATTCCCTCGATTGGAATAGGAGTGATGGAGGCCCGCTTTCGCCCTCTTCATTCCCCCCTTCATTTTCCTTTGAGGGCACTAGACAAGGTGCTGTCTCAAGCATCTTTTCCAGCACCGGATTGTCCAAGCCTTCAGGAAGGGGGGCCGAACACCGGATCATCTTCGCCTTTGTTATCTAGTCCTGGTCAAAGAGCGATTCTTCAGAATGATGTCATGATAAATAAATGGAAAGTGTGTTCGGCCATGGGATTACTTACTTGGGCAGCGGTGCGGTTGCTGCTCAGACCCACGTCCTCGGTAGTGTTTGGACACTCTATTTGGGGTCCGAAGAACGATTTGTACATCTCCTTGTGCGTCATGCCGAGGAAATTCTGAATAGTGCGCGGTCCTTCCGGTGAATTCCCACACGCAGAGGGGCCGGTGTTTGCAAGGATGGACTCGACGAACCAGCATAACATGCATTACCATAACCAGACTGAAATCTCCCTCGAAGAGATCTCGGATACGGCTCTGCAATATTGGCACGTCCTTGGCTGGACCCCAGGTCAGCCCCCTGCTGATCCATGACATCAGTTGTGGTGGAGGGCCCGAGCGGAAGGTGGGGGAAGCTACCCACTTGGCACTTCGGGGAGCTGTGATGTAAAACCACTCCTGTTGCCACAATCCGTACACCTCTGGAAAGGAACCCTTAGCCATGGAGCATATGGAATTTTGCTTATTAGAGCACCTCCGCACGCTGCATACTGCCCCTCGACCATCTTCGGCTTCACATCAAAGGTGTTGAGGCACAGGCCGAAGTGAGGGGTAATGCGGAGGAAGGCCTCACAAACGACAATAAATGACAAGATGTGAAGAAGGGAATCCGGGGCCAGATCGTGAAAATCCAGCCCGTAATAGAACATAAGACCCCTAACAAAGGGATCCAGAGTGAGGCCTAGTCCTCGAAGGAAGTGGGAGACGAACACAAAGCTCTCATTGGGTTCGAGAGTAGGGACGACCTGCCCTCGGGTGGGCAGCCTATGCGAAATTTCAGCGGTCAGATATCTGGCCTCCCTCAACTTCTTGATATCCTCCTCCTTGACGGAGGAAGGCATCCACCAGCCTTGAAGGCTGGATCCGGACATGATTCAAGGTCCGAAGCACCTGACCTGGGCTTTGGGTGTTAGAACTCGAGGCGGCAGAAGGATTTGATTGAGCACGGGAGGGAAAAAAAGTAAAAGCCTTGTCCCTTTATAAAGAGGGTGAATATCAAGCGTCCTCCTCATGGCCGTTTGGGACTTTCCTAAGATCTAGGAGTCCTAAGCACGGTTGGGTTACCCACGTTTGTATTGATGAGAATCCCGTAATAAGGGGAACACAATCTCTGCGTTGACAAGACGCGTCAAGAAACCGCCTCGCGTTATGTGCGGGGCTGGTTAAAGAAAAACGGTTCGAATAATTACCGGGCCGTGGCTTGATGTCATGCTGCCAAAACGTGTCAGCATATTAGATTTGTGGAAATATTATTCTCTCTACGATGGTATGTGGAACTTATTTTGCAGGGTCGGACACTATCCTTGTATTCAAACTCTTCTGTGGTGTATTCGGAGGAGGAACCCACCTTGCAATGCCGCGCGCCGGATTAGGGGGTCTCCGGACAGCCGGACTATATCCTTTGGCTGGACTGTTGAACTATGAAGATACAAGATTGAAGACTTCGTCTCGTGTCCGGATGGGACTCTCCTTGGTGTGGAAGGCAAGCTAGGCAATACGGATATGGATATCTCCTCCTTTGTAACCGACCTTGTGTAACCCTAGCCTCCTCCGGTGTCTATATAAACCGGAGGATCTTAGTCCGTAGGACAACATACAATCATACCATAGGCTAGCTTCTAGGGTTTAGCCTCTCCGATCTCGTGGTATATCAACTCTTGTACTACTCATATTATCAAGAATAATCAAGCAGGACGCAGGGTTTTACCTCCATCAAGAGGGCCCGAACCTGGGTAAAACATCGTGTCCCCTGCCTCCTGTTACCATCCGCCTTAGACGCACAGTTCGGGACCCCCTACCCGAGATCCGCCGGTTTTGACACTGACACACCTCTATTAATATGCTTAAAGAAGTTATTTTTCCGAGGTTTGGAGTCCCTAGATATTTAATGACTGATGGTGGTTCACATTTTATTCACGGTGTCTTTCGCAAAATGCTTGCTAAGTATGATGTTAATCATAGAATTGCATCTCCATATCATCCACAGTCTAGTGGTCAAGTAGAACTTAGCAATAGTGAGCTTAAATTAATTTTGCAAAAGACTGTTAATAGATCTAGAAAGAATTGGTCCAAGAAACTTGATGATGCATTATGAGCTTATAGAACTCCATACAAAAATCCTATGGGCATGTCTTCGTATAAAATGGTTTATGGTAAAGCATGTCACTTACCTCTTGAATTAGAACATAAGGCATATTGGGCTATTAAAGAGCTCAACTATGACTTCAAACTTTCTGGTGAGAAGAGTCTTTTTAACATTAGATCACTTGATGAATGGAGAACCCAGGCCTATGAGAATGCCAAATTGTTTAAAGAAAAAGTTAAAAGATGGCATGACAAAAGGATACAAAAGCATGAGTTTAATGTAGGTTATTATGTGTTGCAATACAACTCTCCTTTAAGATTTTTTGCAGGAAAAATTCTCTCTAAATGGGAAGGTCCTTACGTCATCGAGGAGGTCTATCGTTCCGATGCCATAAAAACCAACAACTTCGAAGGCACAAATCTAAGGGTGGTAAACGGTCAAAGAGTCAAACATTATATCTCACATAATCCCGTCAATGTTGAAAATAATGTTATTGAAACCGTAACCCTAGAGGAATACATAAGGGACACTTTCCAGAATGTTTCAGACTCCGAAAAGGAATAGGTACGTGGTACGGTTAGTAAACCGACACCAAAACAGTTCTAATGGCATTTTTTCTCCGTTTTGGAATATTAAGAAAATAGGAAAATAAGAAGTAGTCCGGGAAGGACACGAGGTGTCCACGAGCGTGGAGGGCGCGCCCTACCCCCCTGGGCACGCCCCCTGCCTCGTGGTCACCTCGTGTGCTCTCCGGACTCCATTTTCTTGCACGATACTTCTTATGGTCGGTAAAAATTCATTATATAATCTCCCTAAGGTTTTGACCACCATACCAAACAAATATCCTCCGATCTTGTTTCGAGCTATTTTTCTGATAGATCTAGATCACCATGACGTCTCCAAGTGCCCCCAAGGACAAGTTCTTCAAGAAGGTCATCAACCCCTACCTCATGGAAGTGATGCAACATCCTCAAACCATTGAGATGCGTGAGGGGTTTCTGCACATCCGGGATGTTGAGGGACCAAGGAGGACCGGAAGCATGGAGACAAAGCTCGAGGGAATGTAGCAACAAGTTTTCAAGTGTCAGGAGATGGTGGAACGTGGACTCGACTCCAATCACATAATGATCACGGAGTTCACCAACAACCACAAGCTGGACGCCAAGGACATTGGGGATGCCATCTTCAAGCTTCATGAGAAAATCGAGCACCTCCAAGCCCAGATCTATGACCTGCAAAATCAAAACTGTGAGTATGAATATAGATTCAAGAGGATGAGTTTGGCTGCAGATTTAAGGATCCCGGAGACTCGATCATCCTTCTATGATGGTGAGCCTATGCCTTGGAAGAGGGACGACAAGCCTACATCATCAACACCTTCATCTCCTTCACCGACAAAAGATATATAATCACATGGGTATGGGCACTCCCCTTGGCAACTGCCAAGCTTGGGGGAGTGCCCCGGTATCGTATCGCCATCACCTTTATCTTTACCGATTTTCTTAGTTCGATCCTTTTGGTAGTATCTTGATCTAGTAGAATAAAGTTTTGGTATGATCTAGTTTTGAGTTTTTCTTTATGATCCTCCTATGTAATTGAGTTCGTGAGCTATATATAATAAAGATTAGTGTTGAGTTAAGAGCTTGAGTATTTTGCTATGATCTTGAGGGAATAAAATAAAAGAGAAGAAATAAAAAGAAATAAAGGGATCATATGGATCTTATGGAGAGTAATGACTTCACATATAAAAAGTATGATGATTGAAAGTTGTTGAACGTTGACAAACATAGTTTTGGTCATCGTTGCTATTAATAGGAAGTAATAAAGGAAGAGAGGTTTTTACATATAAATATACTATCTTGGACATCTTTTATGATTGTGAGCACTCATTAAAGTATGATATGCTAAAAAGTTGATGTTGGACAAGGAAGACAACGTAATGGGTTATGTTCTCTTGCATCTCAGATAAATTATATTGTCATGGATCATCCAACATGTTGAGCTTGCCTTTCCCTCTCATGCTAGCCAATTTCTTTGCACCAAGTAGAGATACTACTTGTGCTTCCAAATCTCCTTAAACCCAGTTTTGCCTTGGGAATCCACCATATCTACCTATGGATTGAGTAAGATCCTTCAAGTAAGTTGTCATTGGTGCATCCAATAAAAATGTGCTTTCTAAATATGTATGATCTATTAGTGTGGAGAAAATAAACTTTATACGATCTTGTGATATGGAAACAATAAAAGTGACGGACTTCATAGTAAAGATTCATATCACAAGTGGCAATATAAAGTGACGTTCTTTTGCATTAAGATTTTGTGCATGCAACCATAAAAGTGCATGACAACCTCTGCTTCCCTCTACGAAGGGCCTATCTTTTATTCTTGTCTTATACTTCATGCAAAGAGTCATGGTGATCTTCACCTTTCCTTTTTACATTTTATCCTTTGGCAAGCACAATGTGTTGGAAATATCCAGATATATATAGCTAATTGGATGTGAGTTTTCATGAACTATTATCTGTTGAGATTACCCTTGAGGTAAAAAGTTGGGAGGCAAAACTATAAGCCCCTATCTTTCTCTGTGTCCGATTAAAACTTCATACCCATAAGTATTGCGTGAGTGTTAGCAATTGTGAAAGAATAAATGATAGTTGAGTATGTGGACTTGCTGAAGAGCTCTTATATCGACTCTTTCCGATGTTATGATAAATTGCAATTACTTCAATGACTGAGATTATAGTTTGTTAGTTTTCAATCAAGTTTATAATTCATACTTGAAACTGTGAATGAATTGTTACTTTAGCATAAGAGATCATATGACAATATATATATATATATATATATATATATATTGCTGTTCTAAAAATGATCATGATACCCTCATGTCCGTATTTTATTTTATCGACACCTCTATCTCTAAACATGTGGACATATTTTTTGATATCGGCTTTCGCTTGAGGACAAGCGAGGTCTATGCTTGGGGGAGTTGATACGTCCTTTTTGCATCATGCTTTTATATCGATATCTATTGCATTACGGGCTGTCATTACACGTTATGTCACAATACTTATGCCTATTCTCACTAATTTTACAAGGTTTACATGAAGAGGGGGAATGCCGGTAGCTGGAATTCTGGGCTGGAAAAGGAGCAAATATTAGAGACCTATTCTACACATCTCCAAAAATCTTGAAACTCCATGGGAGTTATTTTTAGAATATATAAAAAATACTGAGCGAAGAAAGTACCAGAGAGGGGCCACCGACCATGCACAAGGGTGGGGGGCACGCCCTACCACCCTGGGCGCGCCCCCTGCCTCATGGGCCCCCTAGTGGCCCTCTAATGCCCATCTTCTGCTATATGAAGTTTTTCGTCCGAGAAAAAAATCATAAGAAAGCTTTCGGGAATAAACTCCGCCGCCATGAGGTGGAACCTTGGCGGACACAATCTAGGGCTCTGGCAAAGCTGTTCTACCGGGGAAACTTCCCACCGGGAGGGGGGAATCATCACCATCATCATCACCAACGATCCTCTCATCGGGATGGGGTCAATCTCCATCGACATCTTCACCAGCAACATCTCATCTCACACCCTAGTTCATCTCTTGTATCCAATCATATCCAAACCTCAGATTGGTACCTGTGGGTTGCTACTAGTGTTGATTACTCCTTGTAGTTGATGCTAGTTGGTTTACTTGGTGGAAGATCATATGTTCAGATCCATTATGCATATTAATATCCCTCTGATTATGAACATGAATATGCTTTGTGAGTAGTTACGTTTGTTCCTGATGAAGGAAATATGCCCTAGAGGCAATAATAAAGTTATTATTTATTTCCTTATAACATGATAAAGGTTTATTATTCATGCTAGAATTGTATTAACCGGAAACATAATACATGTGTGAATACATAGACAAACAGAGTGTCACTAGTATGCCTCTACTTGACTAGCTCGTTAATCAAAGATGGTTATGTTTCCTAACCATGGACAAAGAGTTATCATTTGATTAACGGGATCACATCATTAGTTGAATGATCTGATTGACATGACCCATTCCATTAGCTTAGCACCCGATCGTTTAGTATGTTGCTATTGCTTTCTTCATGACTTATACATGTTCCTATGACTATGAGATTATGTAACTCCCGTGTGCCGGAGGAACACTTTGTGTGCTACCAAACGTCACAACGTAACTGGGTGATTATAAAGGTGCTCTACAGGTGTCTCCAAAGGTACATGTTGGGTTGACGTATTTCGAGATTAGGATTTGTCACTCCGATCGTCGGAGAGGTATCTCTGGGCCCTCTCGGTAATGCACATCACATAAGCCTTGCAAGCAATGCAACTAATGAGTTAGTTGCGAGATGATGTATTACGGAATGAGTAAAGAGACTTGCCGGTAACGAGATTGAACTAGGTATTGGATACCGACGATCGAATCTCGGGCAAGTAACATACCGATGACAAAGGGAACAACGTATGTTGTTATGCCATCTGACCGATAAAGATCTTCGTAGAATATGTAGGAGCCAATATGGGCATCCAGGTCCCGCTATTGGTTATTGACCGGAGACGTGTCTCGGTCATGTCTACATTGTTCTCGAACCCGTAGGGTCCGCACGCTTAAGGTTTCGATGACAGTTATATTATGAGTTTATACGTTTTGATGTACCGAAGGTTGTTCGGAGTCCCGGATGTGATCGCGGACATGACGAGGAGTCTCGAAATGGTCGATACATAAAGATTGATATATTGGAAGCCTATGTTTCGATATCGGAAGTGTTCCCGGTGAAATCGGGATTTTACCGGAGTACCGGGAGGTTACCGGAACCCCCCGGGAGCTATATGGGCCTTAGTGGGCCTTAGTGGAAAAGAGAAGGGGCAGCCCAAGATGGGCCGCGTGCCCCTCCCCTCCCTTGGTCCGAATAGGACAAGGAGAGGGGGCCGGCCCCCCTCTCTCTTTTCCCCCCTCCGCGAATCCTATTCCAACTAGGATTGGGGGGGGGATCCTACTCCCAGAGGGAGTAGGACTCCTCCTGGCGCGCCTCTCCTAGGACGGCCGCACTCCCCCTTGATCCTTTATATACAGAGGCAGGGGAACCCTAGACACAGAAGTTGATCCACGTGATCTTATTCTTAGCCGTGTGCGGCGCCCCCTGCCACCATAGTCCTCGATAATATTGTAGCGGTGCTTAGGCGAAGCCCTGCGACAGTAGTACATCAAGATCGTCACCACGCTGTCGTGCTGATGGAACTCTTCCCCGACACTTTGCTGGATCGGAGTCGGGGGATCGTCATCGAGCTGAACGTGTGCTAAAACTCGGAGGTGCCGTAGTTTCGGTGCTTGATCGGTCGGGCCGTGAAGACGTACGAGTACATCAACCAAACACTTCCGTTGTTGATCTACAAGGGTACGTAGATCACACTCTCCCCTCGTTGCTATGCATCACCATGATCTTGCGTGTGTATAGGAAAATTTTGAAATTACTACGTTCCCCAACAGTGGTATCAGAGCCTAGGTTTTATGGTTTGATGTTATGTGCATGAGTAGAACACAAGTGAGTTGTGGGCGATATAAGTCATACTGCCTACCAGCATGTCATACTTTGGTTTGGCGGTATTGTTGGATGAAGCGGCCCGGACCGACATTACGCTTACGCTTACGCGAGACCAGTTCTCCCGACGTGCTTTGCACATAGGTGGCTTGCGGGTGACTGTTTCTCCAACTTTAGTTAAACCGAGTGAGGCTACGCCCGGTCCTTGCGAAGGTTAAAATGGCATCAACTTGACAAACTATCGTTGTGGTTTTGATGCGTAGGTAAGATTGGTTCTTGCTTAAGCCCGTAGCAGCCACGTAAAACTTGCAACAAACAAAGTAGAGGACGTCTAACTTGTTTTTGCAGGGCATGTTGTGATGTGATATGGTCAAGACATGATGCTAAATTTTATTGTATGAGATGATCATGTTTTGTAACCGAGTTATCGGCAACTGGCAGGAGCCATATAGTTGTCGCTTTATTGTATGCAATGCAATCGCGCTGTAATGCTTTACTTTATCACTAAGCGGTAGCGATATTCGTGGAAGCATAAAAGTGGCAAGACGACAACGATGCTGCGATGGAGATCAAGGTGTCGCGCCGGTGACGATGGTGATCATGACGGTGCTTCGGAGATGGAGATCACAGGCACAAGATGATGATGGCCATATCATATCACTTATATTGATTGCATGTGATGTTTATCTTTTATGCATCTTATCTTGCTTTGATTGACGGTAGCATTATAAGATGATCTCTCACTAAATTATCAAGAAGTGTTCTCCCTGAGTATGCACCGCTGTGAAAGTTCTTCGTGCTGAGACACCACGTGATGATCGGGTGTGATAGGCTCTACGTTCAAATACAACGGGTGCAAAATAGTTGCACACGCGGAATACTCAGGTTATACTTGACGAGCCAAGCATATACAGATATGGCCTCAGAACACGGAGACCGAAAGGTCGAGCGTGAATCATATAGTAGATATGATCAACATAGTGATGTTCACCAATGAAACTACTCCATCTCACGTGATGATCGGACATGGTTTAGTTGATTTGGATCACATGATCACTTAGAGGATTAGAGGGATGTCTATCTAAGTTGGAGTTCCTTAAGTAATATGATTAATTGAACTTAAATTTATCATGAACTTAGTCCTAGTAGTATTTTGCAAATTATGTTGTAGATCAATAGCTCTCGTTGTTGCTTCCTCGTGTTTATTTTGATATGTTCCTAGAGAAAATTGTGTTGAAAGATATTAGTTGCAATGATGTGGATTGGATCTGTGATCTGAGGTTTATCCTCATTGCTGCACAGAAGAATTATGTCCTTGATGCACCGCTGGGTGACAGACCTATTGCAGGAGCAGATGCAGACGTTATGAATGTTTGGCTAAGCTCAATAGGATGACTACTTGATAGTTTAGTGCACCATGCTTAACGGCTTAGAATCGGGACTTCAAAGACGTTTTGAACGTCATGGACCATATGAGATGTTCCAGGAGTTGAAGTTAATATTTCAAGCAAATACCCGAGTTGTGAGATATGAAGTCTCCAACAAGTTCTATAGCTAAAAAGATGGAGGAGAATCGCTCAACTAGTGAGCATGTGCTCAGATTGTCTGGGTACTGCAATCGCTTGAATCAAGTGGGAGTTAATCTTCCAGAGAAGATAGTGATTGACAGAATTCTCTAGCCACCATCACCAAGTTAGTAGAACTTCGTGATGAACTATAATATGCAAGGGATAACGGAAACGATTCCCAAGCTCTTCATGATGCTAAAATCGACGAAGGTAGAAATCAAGAAAAACATCAAGTGTTGATGGTAGACAAGACCACTAGTTTCAAGAAAAGGGCAAAAGGAAGAAGGAGAACTTCAAGAAGAACGGCAAGCAAGTTGCTGCTCAAGTGAAGAAGCCCAAGTTTGGTCCTAAGCCCGAGACTAAGTGCTTCTACTGCAAAGGGACTGGTCACTAGAAGCGCAACTACCCCAAGTGATTGGCCGATAAGAAGGATGGCAAAGTGAACAAAGGTATATTTGATATACAGATTATTGATGTGTATTTTACTAGTGTTCATAGCAACCCCTCAGTATTTGATACTGGTTCAGTTGCTAAGAGTAGTAACTCAAAACGGGAGTTGCAGAATGAATAGAAAATAGTTAAGGGTGAAGTAACGATGTGTGTTGGAAGTAGTTCCAAGATTGATATGATCATCATCGCACACTCCCTATACTTTCGGGATTAGTGTTGAACCTAAATAAGTGTTATTTGGTGTTTGCGTTGAGCATGAATATGATTTGATCATGTTTATTGCAATACGGTTATTCATTTAAGTTAGAGAATAATTGTTGTTCTGTTTACATGAATAAAACCTTATATGGTTACACACCTAATGAAAATGGTTCATTGGATCTCGATCGTAGTGATACACATATTCATAATATTGAAGACAAAAGATGCAAAGTTAATAATGATAGTGCAACTTATTTGTGGCACTGCCGTTTAGGTCATATTGGTGTAAAGCGCATGAAGAAACTCCATGTTGATGGGCTTTTTGAATCACTTGATTATGAATTAGTTGATGCTTGCGAACCATGCCTCATGGGCAAAATGACTAAAACTCTGTTCTTCGGAACAATGGAGCGAGCAACAAACTTGATTGGAAATAATACATACTGATGTATGCAGTCCAATGAGTGTTGAGGCTCGCGGCGGGTATCGTTATTTTCTGACCTTGACAGATGATTTGAGCAGATATGAGTATATCTACTTGATGAAACATAAGTCTGAAACATTTGAAAAGTTCAAATAAATTCAGGGTGAAGTGGAAAATCATCGTGACAAGAAAATAAGGTTTCTACGATCTGATCGCGGAGACAAATATTTGAGTTACGAGTTTGGTATTCAATTAAAACATTGTGGAATAGTTTCACAAACTCATGCCACCTAGAACATCACAGCATAATGGTGTGTCCGATCGTCATAACCGTACTTTATTGGATATAGTGCAATCTATGATGTTTCTTACCGATTTACCAATATCGTTTTGGGATCATGCATTAGAGACAGCTACATTCACATTAAAAAGGGGCACCATCTAAGTCCGTTGAGACGACACAATCTGAACTGTGGTTTGGCAAGAAACCAAAGTTGTCGTTTCTTAAAGTTTGGGGTTGTGATACTTATATGAAAAGTTTCATCCTAATAAGCTAAAACCCAAATCGGAGAAATATGTCTTCATAGGATACCCAAAGGAGACTTTTGGGTACACCTTCTATCACAAATCTGAAGGCAAGACTTTTGTTGCTGAATTCGGAGTTTTTCTAGAGAAGGAGTTTCTCTCGAAAGAAGTGAGTGGGAGGAAAGTAGAAAACTTGATAAGGTAATTGTACCTTCTCCCTTATTGGAAAGTAGTTCATCACAGAAATCTGTTCTTGTGACTACTACACCAATTAGTGAGGAAGCTAATGATGATGATCATGTAACTTCATATCAAGTTACTACCGAATCTCGTAGGTAAACCAGAGTGAGATCCGCACCAGAGTGGTACGGTAATCCTGTTCTGGAAGTCATGTTACTAGACCATGACAAACTTGCGAACTATGAGGAAGCGATGATGAGCCCAGATTCCGCGAAATGGCTTGAGGCCATGAAATCTGAGATAAGATCCATGTATGAGAACAAAGTATGGACTTTGATTGACTTGCCCAATGATCGGCGAGCCATTGAGATTTAATGGATCTTCAAGAGGAAGACGGACGCCAATAGTAGTGTTACTATCTACAAAGCTAGAATTGTCGCAAAAGGTTTTCGACAAGTTCAAGGTGTTGACTATGATGAGAGTTTCTCACTCGTATCTATGCTTAAGTCTGTCCGAATCATGTTAGCAATTGCCGCATTTTATGAAATCTGGCAAATGGATAAACAAAACTGCATTCCTTAATGGATTTATTAAAGAAGAGTTGTATGTGATGCAACAAGATGGTTTTGTCAAATCCTAAAGGTGCTAATAAATATGCAAGCTCCAGCGATCCATTTATGGACTGGTGCAAGCATCTCGGAGCTGGAATATACGCTTTGATAAGTTGATCAAAGCATATAGTTTTATACAGACTTGCGGTGAAGCCTGTATTTACAAGAAAGTGAGTGGGAGCACTACAGCATTTCTCATAAGTATATGTGAATGACATATTGTTGATCGGAAATAATGTAGAATTATTCTGCAAAACATAAAGGAGTATTTGAAAGGAGTTTTTCAAAGAAATACATCGGTGAAGCTACTTACATATTGAGCATCAAGATCTATAGAGATAGATCAAAACACTTGATAAGTTTTTTCAATGAGTACATACCTTGACAAGATTTTGAAGTAGTTCAAAATGGAACAGTCAAAGAAAGAGTTTCTTGCCTATGTTACAAGGTGTGAAATTGAGTAAGACTCAAAGCCCGACCACGGTAGACGATAGAAAGAAAATGAATGTCATTCCCTATGCCTTGGTCATAGGTTCTATAAAGTATGCCATGTTGTGTACCAGATCTATTGTATACCCTACCACTGAGTTTGGCAAGGGAGTACAATAGTGATCTAGGAGTAGATCAATGGACAGCGGTCAAAATTATCCTTACTGGAATAAGGATATGTTTCTCGATTATGGAGGTGACAAAAGGTTCATCGTAAAGGGTTATGTGATGCAAATTTGGACACTGATCTAGATGACTCTAAGTCTAAATCTGGATACATATTGAAAGTGGGGGCAATTAGCTAAGAGTAGTTCCGTGCAGAGCATTGTTGACATAGAAATTTGCAAAATACATACGGATCTGAATATGGCAGACCCGTTGACTAAACTTATCTCACAAGCAAAACATGATCACACCTTAGTACTCTTTGGGTGTTAATCACATAAGCGATGTGAACTAGATTACTCAATCTAGTAAACCCTTTGGGTGTTGGTCACATGGCGATGTGAACTATGGGTGTTAATCACATGATGATGTGAACTATCAATGTTAATCACATGGTGATGTGATCTAGATTATTAACTCTAGTGCTAGTGGGAGACTGAAGGAAATATGCCCTAGAGGCAATAATAGAGTTATTATTTATTTCCTTATATCATGATAAAGGTTTATTATTCATGCTAGAATTGTATTAACCGGAAACATAATACATGTGTGAATACATAGACAAACAGAGTGTCACTAGTATGCCTCTACTTGACTAGCTCGTTAATCAAAGATGGTTATGTTTCCTAACCATGGAAAAAGAGTTGTCATTTGATTAACGGGATCACATCATTAGTTGAATGATCTGATTGACATGACCCATTCCATTAGCTTAGCACCCGATCGTTTAGTATGTTGCTATTGCTTTCTTCATGACTTATACATGTTCCTATGACTATGAGATTATGTAACTCCCGTGTGCCGGAGGAACACTTTGTGTGCTACCAAACGTCACAACGTAACTGGGTGATTATAAAGGTGCTCTATAGGTGTCTCCAAAGGTACATGTTGGGTTGACGTATTTCGAGATTAGGATTTGTCACTCCGATCGTCGGAGAGGTATCTCTGGGCCCTCTCGGTAATGCACATCACTTAATCCTTGCAAGCAATGCAACTAATGAGTTAGTTGCGAGATGATGTATTATGGAACGAGTAAAGAGACTTGCCGGTAACGAGATTGAACTAGGTATTGGATACCGATGATCGAATCTCGGGCAAGTAACATACCGATGACAAAGGGAACAACGTATGTTGTTATGCAGTCTGGCCGATAAAGATCTTCGTAGAATATGTAGGAGCCAATATGGGCATCCAGGTCCCGCTATTGGTTATTGACCGGAGACATGTCTCGATCATGTCTACATTGTTCTCGAACCCGTAGGGTCCGCACGCTTAAGGTTTCGATGACAATTATATTATGAGTTTATACGTTTTGATGTACCAAAGGTTGTTTGGAGTGCCGGATGTGATCACAGACATGACGAGGAGTCTCGAAATGGTCGAGACATAAAGATTGATATATTGGAAGCCTATGTTTGGATATCGGAAGTGTTCCGGGTGAAATCGGGATTTTACCGGAGTACCGGGAGGTTACCGGAACCCCCCGGGAGCTATATGGGCCTTAGTGGGCCTTAGTGGAAAAGAGAAGGGGCAGCCCAAGATGGGCCGCGCGCCCCTCCCCTCCCTTGGTCCGAATAGGACAAGGAGAGGGGGCCGCCCCCCCTCTCTCTTTTCCCCCCTCCGCGAATCCTATTCCAACTAGGATTGGGGGGGGGGGGAATCCTACTCCCAGAGGGAGTAGGACTCCTCCTGGCGCGCCTCTCCTAGGCTAGCCGCACCCCCCTTGATCATTTATATATGGAGGCAGGGGAACCCCAGACACAGAAGTTGATCCACGCGATCTTAATCTTAGCCGTGTGAGGCGCCCCCTGCCACCATAGTCCTTGATAATATTGTAGCGGTGCTTAGGCGAAGCCCTGCGACAGTAGTACATCAAGATTGTCACCACGCCATCGTACTGATGGAACTCTTCCCCGACACTTTGCTGGATCGGAGTCCGGGGATCGTCATCGAGCTGAACGTGTGCTAAAACTCGGAGGTGCCGTAGTTTCGGTGCTTGATCGGTCGGGCCGTGAAGACGTACGACTACATCAACCAAACGCTTCCGTTGTCGATCTACAAGGGTACGTAGATCACACTCTCCCTTCGTTGCTATGCATCACTATGATCTTGTGTGTGCGTAGGAAAATTTTGAAATTACTACGTTCCCCAACACATGAGGACATGGGAGAAGTCTTGCTATAAGTAGTCATGTGAATTTGGTATTAGTTCGATATTTTGATGAGATGTTTGTTGTCATCCCTCTAGTGGTTTTATGTGAACGTCGACTACATGACACTTAACCATTGTTTGGGCCTAGAGGGAGGCATTGGGAATTAATAAGTAGATGATGGGTTGCTAGAGTCACAGAAGCTTAAACCCTAGTTTATGAGTTGCTCCGTAAGGGGCTGATTTGGATCCATATGTTTCATGCTATGGTTAGGTTTACCTTAATACTTCTGTTGTAGTTGCGGATGCTTGCAATGGGGGTTAATCATAAGTAGGATTCTTGTCCAAGTAAGGATAGTACCCAAGCATCGGTCCACCCACATATCAAATTATCAAAGTACCGAATGCGAATCGTATGAACGTGATGAAAACTAGCTTGACGATAATTCTCATGTGTCCTCGGGAGTGCTTCCCTTCATATAAGAGTTTATTACTTGCTGCTCGTTACAAATTACCTTATCACAAAACTATCTGTTACTGATAATTTCAGTGCTTGCAGAGAATACCTTACTGAAAAGCACTTATCATTTCCTTCTGCTCCTTGTTGGGTTCGACACTCTTACTTATCGAAAAGGCTACGATAGATCCCTACACTTGTGTGTCATCAGAGGCTGGATGGTTGCAATCGATGCTGGTGTCATCTGAAGACTTTGGCCATGATTTCTGCTTCTTAAAAAGTAGCTTCTAGATCCCATTGTGAGTTGTGTCGTAGAACCGTTGTAGGGTCCGCGAACCTTCCGGATTAAACACCCACATTTTGGGGGCCGCCATTGGCAGGGAAGTACTCGGCGGATTAGCATCAATTGGATTACATCAGCAAGGGTAATGTGCTTCGTTATCATTCTCTTGACGCGTTTCTACAAACACAACACCTCAGGGACCGACCCCCAGTCTAGACCCTTGTCGGTCCCGGATGTGAGGCTTAGCGGTAGTCTAGGATTCTTTTGAAGTGACGGCCTCCAGAGAATCCTAAAGGAAAGAACTCACGAAATACTGTGGATGAGTATGAAATAATTCTCATAATTGAAAACAATTATGAGGATGGCATGAAGCTATAACCATGAATCTTCACATGAACGGACAAGATTTAAGAGAAATACTTCTTTGGTCTTCAAAGCTGGGAATGACGATGAGAAATACCACCGAAATTGTTGAGATACTCCGGAAGAATGAAAAGAGGAAAGGTCGAACCAAATATGAGAAGAATTTGAAAGCGATCTTGGAGAAGGCATATGACAGATGGAAATTCATTCTAAAGTCACACTTTGAAAAGAATTTGAGAATAACTCCGAAATAATTAGAAGATCTAGGTAAGATCCCGTGTATAAACCTGTGGGTTAGGTCCCACTTAAAAGAAACACCATTCAAAAGGATTGTAGATGCATCAGAACAATTGAAAGATTTGAATGAGGTGATAGTATCGAATTAATTTGATGGCAACCATGAATCTTCTGAGATGTCTTCAGCACTCCAGAATGATTAAATGGCGAGAGGCGAACGAGCAGGGGAAAACATTTCAGTCAAGGAAAAGAATACTATCAACACCGAAACACTTGAAATGAATCCACCAGAAAGAATATGAGACAAACAATGATTAACTAGACGAGAATTCACTGGGTGAGACAATTGAGGAAAGACTGAAGAGGCTCCGCAAGAATGAAATTGATGCTCGAATAGAGGCTCAGACTTCGGGAAGAAAAGGGGTGAGAGGGCGAAAAAAACAAAGGCAACTTGGAACGGAGAACCGAGGAATAAATTGAAGAGAAAAACACCGGTTGAAATAATTGAGGAAAGCATGCAAAGGCTTCGAATGAGTAGGATGGATACTTGATTAAAGACTCCGGCTCCGAGAAGAAAAGGGTGGGTGGGTCAGAAAAAGAAAGACAACTTCAGACGACATTGTTTATCTTCGAACGGGGAAACAACGTCGTTGAGAAAGAACCGAGGACTGATCTTGCAAAAGACAAAGGGGGTCGAATCAACTCAAGGAGACGTGCACTCAATAAAAAGAGGATGGACAATGAACAAAAAACACCTGTGCGACCCTAAAGAAAATTTTGAGTGGGAAGAGTAGAAGAATCCCAAACACCTATGTCAAGATTCCTCACCAGAGCGAAGAAGGGACTGAGGAGTAAAAAGAATTCCTACACTCCGATATAACTAGACTCTGAAATCCATTTTATTCTAGACTCGACAACGACCAACTACGATAAATCAAGGGGGGATCCTATGGTCGGTTGAGGCCCTGATACCAACTTGTAGCGCCCAAGGTGCGATTCTATCCCAATCATGTGATGAATTCATGAGTGTGGCACAACCGCATTTCGACTGCATAGGAAGGTGGATATCATTACATCATACCATGTACTGAATAGATGAGAATACCAGATAAAGGCTTACACTCGCCACAAGCCACAACATGAATACATCAATACATCAATACATAGCAATCATCATAGAGAAGAGCAAGATACGACTACGGATGAAATCAAACGGAAAAGAAGAACGACATCTGTCGTGCTAATCCCAGGCTCCCCGACCCGGAACCTAACCCTTGATCGAAGAAGAAGAACTCCAAAAGCAAGCAAGCATCACTCTCACGTGAAAGCTTCGCATAACCTGCAACTGTTGTTGTAGTAATTTGTGAGCCACAAGGACTCGGCAATCCCATTACCATGGTTATCAAGACGAGCAAAGCTTAATGGGTATGGAATGCATAAGTGGTGAGGTTGCAGCAAGAGACTAAGCATTGTATAGTGGCTAAATTACAAGTACAAGAATAAGATGAGAAACTACGCAACGATCGCAAACTAGTAATGATCAAGAAGTGATCCTGAACTACTTACATTCAAACATAACGCCACCATGTTCTCTTCTCGAACTCACTCGAAAAGAGACGCTCACGGTTACACACGCGATTGGTGTATTTTAAATCGAATCTCGTGTCAAGTTCTCTACAACCGGATATTAAAAATTCCCATCTGCCACATAACCACGGGCACGGCTCTCGAATGTTTAAACCCTGCAAGGGTGTCGCAACTTAGCCCATGACAAGCTCACGATCCGCGGAGACAATCCTCCATCGCGGGACATCCGATCAGACTCAGGATCCTAGTGCACAAGACATTTCGACAATGGTAAAACAAGTCCAGCAAGACCTCCCGGCGTGCCGACACCCTGATAGTAGCCGTGTGTTTCTCGTCTTAGGCCACGACCAGATGAACACTACGTATGACAATAGAAAACCCCAGGTGAAGGGGTAGCACCACAAGGGGCTCTGTTTTGGGATGAACACAATCAGCACCGCCCCCTTGTATTATGTTGAAAGAATCCTCGGGGACGCGCCCCCCTATGCTAATTAATTAATTATCAGGTTTAGTTATTATGTTGAGCAAATGGTAAAACCAATGTTGGGCCTTGCTGGAAGAGTTTTATTCAAAGCAAACTCTCAAGAGGGGCCCATAAACCCTCATCGTGTTAGGGACGCAAAATCAAGGAACATAACACTAGTATGACAGAAACTAAGGCAGCAAGAGTGGAACAAAACACCAGTCAAAAGGCCGGGCCATCCACCCTTTACCAAGTATATAGACGCATTAATTAAATAAGTGATAATGTGATATCCCAAGATATCCATGTCCCAACATGGAACAACCTACAACTGCACCTGCAACTAGCAACGCTATAGGAGGGGCTGAGCAAAGCAGTAACATAGCCAAACAACGGCTTGCTAGGATGGTGGAAAAGGTTAGAGGCTATCAGGGCAATTTGGGAGGCTTGATAAACAAGCGATAGGTAGCGCGACATAGCGATATGATGACCCACAAGTATAGGGGATCGATTTTATCTCTTTTCGATAAGCAAGAGTGTCGAACCCAATGAGGAGCAGAAGGAAATGACAAGTAGTTTTCAGTAAGGTAGTGTCTGCAAGTGCTGAAATTGTAAGTAGCGGAGTAGTTTGATAGCAAGATAATTTGTAACGAGCAAGTAACAATAGTAGTAATATGTAGCAAGGTAGCCCAATCCTTTTGAGGCAAAGGACAGTCCAACACAGTCTCTTATGATAATCAAAGCATTCTTGATGGTAGACGGGAATTTCATCTAGTCACTGTCATCATGTTGGTTCAATTTGTGTTCGCTACTTTGACAATTTGATATGTCGCACTACTTGAACAAACCTCCTCCTTATGATTAACCCTCCCGCAAGCATCCACAACTACAAGAAAAGTATTAAGAATAATTTCTAAGCATAACATTAAACTTTGGGATCCAATCGGTCCCTTAGGGAATAGCGCATAAACTAGGGTTTAAGTTTCTGTCACTCTCGCAACCCACCATCTAATTTCTACTCCACAATACATTCCCTTAGGCCCAAATATGGTGAAGTGTCATGTAGTCGACGTTCACATGACACCACTAAGGGAATCACAACATACATACTATCAAAATATCGAGCACATATCAAGTTCACATGATTACTTGCAACATGATTTCTCCCGTGACCTCAAGAACAAAAGTTACTACTCACAAATGATAAACATGCTGATGATCAGAGGAGTATTAAATAGCATATTGGATCTGAACATATAATCTTCCACTAAATAAACCATATAGTAATCAACTACAAGATGTAATCAACACTTCTAGTCACCAACAAGCACCAATCTATAGTACCGGTAACAAGATTGAACACAAGAGATGAACTAGGGTTTGAGCTGAGATGGTGCTATTAAAGATGCTGATGGAGACTGCCCTCCCGAAGATGGGAGAGTTGTTGGTGATGATGATGACGACGATTTCTCCCTCCGGGAGGGAAGTTCCCCCGGCGGAATCACTCTATCGGAGGGCAAAAGTGCCCCTGCCCAAGTTCCGCCTCGAGGCAGCGGCGCTTCGTCCCGAAAGTCGTCTTCTTATTTTTTTTTCTAGGTTAAAGTGACTTATATACCAGAAGATGGGCACCGGAAGTGGGCCGAGGAGGCCGCAACCCCACAGGGCGCGCCAGGGGGCCCTGGCGCACCCAGGTGGGTTGTGCCCACATGGTGCCCTCCCTCTGGTAGTTATTTGCTCTAGTATTTCTTATATATTCCATAAAAATCCCCGTGAAGTTTTATCTCATTTGGAGTTGTGCAGAATAGGTAGCCTAATGTAGCTTTTTCAGGTCCAGATTTCCAGCTGCCGGAATTCTCCCTCTTGGTGTGTACCTTGTAAATTATGAGAGAAAAGGCATTAGAATTACTCAAAAAATCATTATTAAGGGTAAAACCATTATATATAATAGTAAGAAAACATGATGCAAAATGGACGTATCAACGCCCCCAAGCTTAGACCTCGCTTGTCCTGAAGCGAAAACTGAAATCGAAAAACATGTCCACATGCTTTTAGAGAGAGGTGTCGATAAAAACAAAATACGGACATAGAAGCATCATTGTGATTATTATAACAAAAAAATAATTAAACATAGGACTTTTATCATAGAACTTTTATCATATACTTCTCAGGAATAAGTAATAGTTCATCACACAATCGAAGTATAAAGCAAAAACTCTATTAGAAACCAACAAACTATCTTCCCAGTCAACTTTGCAACTAAAATTCATCATCTCTTTAGGAGGGGTCACGTGTCGGAGCCTTTAGGCAAGTCTACACACTCAACATTCATATAGTCTTCAATGATTGCTAACACTCACATTGTACCCATGAGCAAAACATTTCAACCGAACACATAGAAAGATAGGGGCTTATAGTTTCGCCTCCCAACATACTCACCTCAAGGATGATGCCAACAATAATAACTCATGCTATCTATATATCTGTCGTTGTCAAAACCGATGGATCTCGGGTCGGGGGTCCCGAACTGTGCGTCTAAGGCGGATGGTAACAGGAGGCAGGGGACACGATGTTTACCCATGTTCGGGCCCTCTTGATGGAGGTAAAACCCTACGTCCTGCTTGATTATTCTTGATGATATGAGTATTACAAGAGTTGATCTACCACAAGATCAGAGAGGCTAAACCCTAGTAGCTAGCCTATGGTATGGTTGTATGTTGTCCTACGGACTAAAACCCTCTAGTTTATATAGACATCGGAGGGGGCTAGGGTTACATAAGTGTAACTACCCAAATTTTCAATTTGGAATGTTATACATTAGATCATCATGCATATCATATTTTCTTGCATTTTGCCGATCCTAGAAATTTCACGCAACTCAAGAACCCTCGGAGAGAGTTGGAGATTTCGTCATTTTCATATTTGAGCTTTCTCAAATTTCGAAAAGAGGATCATTGGTTTTGTCGGAGTTTTTTTTGCCTTTTATTTGGATAGGGAAAAATGCGCGTTTTCAAAAATTGCATTTTAGGTCCCGAGAAAAGTTCATTTTGTTCGACTCATTTTTAGGAGTCGGGGAAAATTTACTTTAGCAGTTTTGGAGTTCGTGTAGTTCTCTTTTCTTTTGTTTTTCTGCGCGCGTAACCGTTTTGAAAAAAAAATCCAGCAGCGCGGCTTGGGCCAAGGCCCAGCCAGCAGGCCGGCCGACCAGGCCTTAGCCGCGCCGCGCGCCTGGCCCAGGAGGGAGCCGCCGCCGCCTAGGAGTCCTAGTTGGACTCCGTTTGCCTTTTTTTAGGATTCCCTCTCCTACTCTTTTCTCCTTCTCTTATTTCTTGTCCCCTCCCCCAAGCAAACCCTCTCCCCTCACCTATATAAATACCCAAGCACCCCCCTCTAAACCCACACCAAAACCCAAGCTCCCCAAGCCGCACCCCGCGTCGCGCCCCTTGCCCCGCCGCCGCCCTGCGTCACGCGCCGCCGCCACACCTTAGCCGCGCCGCCGCCGCCCTTAGCCGCCGCCGCCGCCCTTGCTCGCCGCCGCCGGAGCCCCTCGCCGGAGACCTCGCCGAGGTACCGCGCCGCGTCTCTCTTTCTTTTCCTCGGATCGTTTTTCTTCTAAATCGTTCCGATTCTTTTTCTAAACCGTTCTGGTTTTCTAGATCGGTTTTTCGTTTGGTTTTCTTTTCTCGAAACCCTAGATCGGTTCCGATCTCTTTTCCGATTCAGTTGCCTCGAGACCGTTCACCGGACCGTTCGTCCTAATGAACGTCATCACCGGATTCTTCTAGGTTAATGAACGTCTGTTCATTCAACCGTTCTTCTTTTTCTTCTCGTCGGATTTATTCCGCGATCGCGATCTCAGATCCGATCTTCTTTCTAGTTTATCTTCTCGCTCGTTTATTGGAATCAGGTGATTCAAGCGCCTGGAGTTTCGTTCCAAAACCGCCGTTCCGACTAATCAACTTAAACAAGTTTTTGCTACGGTAAAATTTGACCTAGTTTCAACTTGCTAGAACCGAGTTGTTTTCCGCCCTTTGTTTTCGGTTTCTTTGTTCGGTTCTTTCTTTCTTTCTTTGCAACCGGAGTTCTTAAGTTGAACTATCTGGTTCGATATTTTGTTCGAGTTTTACCTGTGCATTAGATGAGTACTTATTGTATGCTTGTTGTTTGTCTGTGATAGATTACCCAGATTGCGCCGCCTGTTACTTCGAATCTTTAGGACTGGCGGATCATCAGCAAGGCAAGTAACACTTTGATCATACCTTTTCTACAACCTAGTTTTATTGCATTAGATCCATCCTCACACATTGCATGATTAGGATCTAATTAAATTGTGGGATGGGAAGTAGATGAGGTAGTACCTATTACCTGTTTATTTATGAAACCTTTGGGAGTTACTTCTACGTTTGCTTATTATGCCATGCTATGCTAGTTGACGTGGATTGGGTGTGTGATATCCATGACAGATGTGAGATTGATAATTTTAAGGGTTTATCTAAGGTGGCAACTTAAACACACATCTGGGTGGATTGAGGCACCTGATGTCTATCAGGACTTGCCTGTTTTATTTTGGACCGCCACCCAGGCTCAAAGGAATCATAAGATCTTTCATGCTAAATACTAACGTGTGCAGCCACAAGCCAATATGGGCTCTAGCATAGTTGACTAAGTCGTGCGAACTCTTACAGGGTAGACTAGTAGATGTAGGGGAAAGTAGGTGTACCGGTCTATCCATCGTAAGGTGCTAGCGCTTCTGAAAGACTGTGTCTCGGTCATCCGTTTCTCAAACACCAGAAGTGCGAGAAATCCAACGGAGGCGATCGAGTCTTGTGGGGAAAAGTGCGCAAACCTCTGCAGAGTGTAACAAACTAATCATGATTAGCCGTGTCCCCGGTTATGGACAATCTTGAGTATCTAGTACTTGAATATCATGTGAATCTCATCATGTTACTTCTAATTAATATTGTTGGGTTATTAATGATTACTTTTAATTGGGATTGAGAATGCTGTCAACCATTCTCAATGTTTAACAACCACCATGATAGTTAAATAAATTTATTCCTTTGTAGTAGGGAAAAACTGGCTTTACGCAAAACAGTAACCATAGAGCTTTCCACCAGCCAAATATGCATATAGTATAGCTGTTTCATTCCATCATTCTCTATGTG
Source organism: Triticum monococcum (assembly GCA_034509565.1). Classification (NCBI taxonomy): domain Eukaryota; kingdom Viridiplantae; phylum Streptophyta; class Magnoliopsida; order Poales; family Poaceae; genus Triticum; species Triticum monococcum. Next base: position 55,607,517 of record CM067846.1, on the reverse strand, counting down.
TTACCTTGCCAGCATATTCCATGTGCTGACCCGTTTTGGGCTGCAACGTTAATGTTGCAGACTTTTCAGACGACGATTAAGGTGCTTTTAGGTCGTGGTTCTATACTCAGTGATGCCGTTGGAGTTGATGGACCCATTTATCTTCCGAGTCTTCCGCTGTTATCGATATTAGATGGCCTTAAGCCATATTATTGTAATAAGTTCTCTTTTGAGACATCGATGTAATAAGTGTGTGATTGCCACTCTGCTATAAATCCTTCGAAGTACTATGTGGTGTCAGCATTACTGATCCAGGGATGACACCGCATCACAGTAGACTTGATCCATTCGGGTCGGGTCGCCTCGCGGATCATCAGCAAGGCAAGTAACACTTTGATCATACCTTTTCTACAACCCAGTTTTATTGCATTAGATCCATCCTCACACATTGCATGATTAGGATCTAATTAAATTGTGGGATGGGAAGTAGATGAGGTAGTACCTATTACCTGTTTATTTATGAAACCTTTGGGAGTTACTTCTACGTTTGCTTATTATGCCATGCTATGCTAGTAGACGTGGATTGGGTGTGTGATATCCATGACAGATGTGAGATTGATAATTTTAAGGGTTTATCTAAGGTGGCAACTTAAACACACATCTGGGTGGATTGAGGCACCTGATGTCTATCAGGACTTGCCTGTTTTATTTTGGACCACCACCCAGGCTCAAAGGGATCATAAGATCTTTCATGCTAAATACTTACGTGTGCAGCCACAGGCCAATATGGGCTATGGCATAGTTGACTAAGTCGTGCGAACTCTTACAGGGTAGACTAGCAGATGTAGGGGAAAGTAGGTGTATCGGTCTATCCATCGTAAGGTGCTAACGCTTCTGAAAGACTATGTCTCGGTCATCCGTTTCTGAAACACCAGAAGTGCGAGAAATCCAACGGAGGCGATCGAGTCTTGTGGGGAAAAGTGCGCAAACCTCTGCAAAGTTTAACAAACTAATCATGATTAGCCGTGTCCCCGGTTATGGACAATCTTGAGTATCTAGTACTTGAATATCATGTGAATCTCATCATGTTACTTCTAATTAATATTGTTGGGTTATTAATGATTACTTTTAATTGGGATTGAGAATGCTGTCAACCATTCTCAATGTTTAACCACCACCATGATAGTTAAATAAATTTATTCCTTTGTAGTAGGGAAAAACTGGCTTTACGCAAAACAGTAACCATAGAGCTTTCCACCAGCCAAATATGCATATAGTATAGCTATTTCATTCCATCATTCTCTATGTGTTACCTTGCCAGCATATTCCATGTGCTGACCCGTTTCGGGCTGCAACGTTAATGTTGCAGACTTTTCAGACAACGATTAAGGTGCTTTTAGGTCGTGGTTCTATACTTAGTGATGCCGTTGGAGTTGATGGACCCATTTATCTTCCGAGTCTTCCGCTGTTATCGATATTAGATGGCCTTAAGCCATATTATTGTAATAAGTTCTCTTTTGAGACATCGATGTAATAAGTGTGTGATTTCCACTCTGCTATAAATCCTTCGAAGTACTGTGTGGTGTCAGCATTACTGATCCAGGGATGACACCGGAGCACATTAGACTTGATCCATTCGGGTCGGGTCGCCACAGAGATGGTATCAGAGCACACGCTGACTGTAGGACACGACCACTAAGTTAAAGCCATAGATCACTATTCTCTCCTCATTTTCTAATTCCTCATCTTTTCTACTCTTTAGGATGAAGGACGCGAAGATTAAGTACGCTCAACTGGATGAAGGCACACCTTTTGGATTGCACTTGAAGGAAGTCACCAAGTGCCTAAACATTGGATTACCAAGTTTCACGGGAACATTCAACGCCACTCTGCCTGAAGAGGGGCGCTGGAAGATTCAAGCTCACGTGCCAGGAAGGACATTCGCGCCAATCACGAAGCCCATAGATAGTGTTTTCAATGCACCAACTTGGAGTCTAGGAAAGAGCATGGCAACCCATATCGCCATAGGACGCATTGGAGAAGTTTATCAAGAAGACCTCAAGGACACTATCTACCAGATTTGCGGACGCCGAGATGAACAATGGGAGTTAGTCAGCACCAAGAAGGATAGATCCATTTCAGCATTCATCCAGGAGTTAAACCAGCACATCCGACGCCATGAGAACCAGATGTGCAATGATATGATAGAGTTGAAGAATGCGAAGGCGAGGATCATCGAGCTAGAAGGAGAACTAAAGGCTACACGCAAGGACTACATGGACAAGATCGTAGCTCTAGCAAGACACAACGTCGATCTTAAGCAAGAGATTGAAGAACTCAAGAGGGAGTTAGCATCCAGGAAGGAAGACATGTACGTGGCATGTCCGGACAACTACATCATCATCGACGACACCGATTCGGATCCAAGTGAACCTGAATTTGAAGACGAAGCTGGAGCGGACATCATGGAGTCTTCCACCGGTTCAAATTTTTAGATGACCACCAACTATTAGTAGTATTTCCCCCATGTAAACACTATAGTTCGAACACTTTTGCAATAGCTAGATCGATTGTAAGCCCTTGTTTGATTGAATGAAGTGATTTTGTGTGAATTTGCTCATGTGCATTGGGGTAGTGTTTTCCCTTTAGACCTCACTCTATTCTTATATCTCATCTTTTCTAAACCCTCAAATGCCTCTGAGACGTGACCCCAGATTTACCATTAAAGATTGGTAACTATGTTTTTCCCTCAGACCTAATAGTATTGGAATCTCAAGGATTGGATGTGATATTAGGCATGGATTGGTTATCAAAGTATGAAGGGAATATTGAGTGTGCTAGCAAGTCAATTTTGCTTACAACGCCAGAAGGAAGAAGGATCAAGTATGTATCCCGGCATGTGCCAAATAGGACACAAGTAAATTGCCTAACAGGAGTAGTGCAGGAGGAAGTACCAGTGGTAAAGGATTTTCCGGATGTATTTCCGAAAGAGTTGCCAGGCATGCCACCGGATAGAGACATTGAGTTTTTGATTGAGTTATTGCCAGGTACAGGCCCAATATCCAAGAGACCATACCGGATGCCAGCAAAGGATTTGGTAGAAATTAAGAATCAGATTAAGGAGTTATTGGAGAAAGGTTATATACGCCCAAGTTCTTCGCCTTGGGGATCACCCGTACTTCTAGTGGAGAAGAAGGATGGATCATTACGGATGGTTGTTGATTATCGTGGATTGAACAAAGTAACCATCAAGAACAAATACCCACTGCCAATGATTAATGATCTGTTTGATCATTTGCAAGGAGCTAAAGTGTTTTCCAAGATCGATTTGCGATCAGGGTACCACCAATTGAAGATTCGAGAGCAGGACATACCTAAGACAGCATTCACCACAAGATATGGACTATATGAGTATACCGTTATGTCATTTGGATTGACTAACGCACCTGCCTATTTTATGAACCTGATGAACAAAGTGTTTATGGAGTTTTTGGATAAGTTCGTCGTAGTGTTCATTGATGATATCCTGGTGTATTCGAGGAATGAAGAAGAGCATAAGGAACATTTGCGTTTGGTTTTGGAGAAACTAAGGGAACATTAGTTATATGCCAAATTTAGCAAATGTGAGTTTTGGTTGAAGGAAGTAGGATTCCTCGGGCACGTTACATCCGGGGAAGGGATAGCAGTTGACCCCGCAAAGGTTGAGACTGTAACCAAATGGGAAGCACCAACGACAGTTGGAGAGATCCGGAGTTTTCTTGGACTCGCAGGATACTACCGGAGATTCATTGAGAACTTTTCAAAGATTGCGAAGCCTATGATAGAGTTGTTGAAGAAGGATACCAAGTTCAATTGGACTGAGGAGTGTGAGGCTAGTTTCCAGGAGTTGAAGAAACGTTTGGTTACCTCACCAGTGTTGATTTTGCCAGATCAGACCAAGGATTATGAGGTGTATTGCGACGCTTCATGTCGAGGACTTGGAGCAGTGCTTATGCACTAAGGGAGAGTTGTTTCGTATGCTTCACGACAACTGAAGCATCATGAGTTGAATTATTCCATGCATGATTTGGAGTTAGCAGCTGTAGTGCATGCATTGAAGACATGGAGACATTTCCTCATTGGAAATCATTGTGAGGTGTACATGGATCACAAGAGTTTGAAGTACATTTTCACGCAGAAGGAGTTGAATCTCAGACAAAGGAGATGGTTGGAGCTCATCAAGGATTATGATATGAGATTGCATTACAATCCCGGTAAAGCTAATGTAGTAGCTGATGCATTGAGCCGCAAGAGCCATGTCAATACGATGATGACGAAGGAAATACCCAAGGAGTTAGTAGAAAACCTTCATGAGCTATGTTTGGAAATAGTTCCAAAAGGCTATGTAGAAGCATTGGAGATTCAGTCAACATTGATGGATAAAATCAGAGAAGCTCAGAAATCTGACAAGGAGATTGCTTCTATAAAGAAGAAAATGAGTGAAGGAAAAGCAAAGGGATTTCATGAGGATGAGCACGATACCCTATGGTTTGAGGACCGTGTTTATGTGCCAAATGACCCGGATATCAGGAAGTTGATTTTGCAAGAGGCACACGAATCACCATATTCGATTCACCCAGGAAATACCAAGATGTATTTGGATTTGAAGGAAACATTCTGGTGGACCGGAATGAAGAAGGATATTGCAGCATATGTAGCAGTTTGTGACGTATGTCACAGAGTAAAGGCAGAACATCAGAAGCCACCCGGATTGTTACAACCATTGCCGATACCCGAATGGAAGTGGGATAAGATAGGTATGGATTTTATCACAGGACTACCTAGGACGAAAGCAGGATATGACTCGATATGGGTAGTAGTTGATCGTTTGACGAAGGCAGCACATTTCATTCCAGTTAAGACCACTTACACCAGTGCTAAGTTGGCAAAGATATACATGACTAGGATCATTTATTTGCATGGAGTTATGAGGAGTATTGTATCAGATAGAGGAACCCAATTTACCTCAAAGTTTTGGAATCAGTTGCATGAAACTTTGGGAACCAGGCTAGAGTTCAGCACCGCTTTTCATCCGCAGACAGATGGACAAACCGAGAGAGTCAATCAGATTTTGGAAGATATGCTGAGAGCTTGTGCACTAGATTATGGATCTAGTTGGGACGATAACTTGCCGTATGTGGAGTTTTCTTATAACAACAGCTACCAAACCATTCTGAAGATGGCACCTTTCGAAGCATTATACGGAAGGAGGTGCAGGACACCGTTGTCATGGGACGAAGTTGGAGATCGTCAGTTGTTTGGACCCGATTTGATTAAGGAGTCTGAACAGAAGGTGAAGTTGATTCGCGATAGGCTCAAGGTAGCCCAGTCCAGGCAGAAGAGCTACGCAGATTCTAAATGCAAGGAGACAGTTTACGAAACCGAAGACAGAGTGTATCTCTGAGTATCCCCACTTCGAGGAGTTAAGCGCTTCGGAGTTAAGGGAAAATTAGCACCGCGTTTCGTTGGACCATATAAGATCTTGCAACGTATGGGAGAAGTCGCTTATAAGTTGGAATTACCCGAGGGACTGTCAGGAGTTCATGACGTATTCCATGTTTCTCAGCTGAAGAAATGTCACGCCGAGATGGCGGAGGTACCGTTAAGAGATACAGTGCCGCTTGAAGCGATTCAGTTGAAGGACGATTTAACGTATGAGGAGAAACCAGTCAAAATTCTCGAGTTTGCCAGCAGAGTTACCCGCAGCAAGGTTATCAAGTTTTGCAAAGTTCAGTGGAACCACCACTCAGAGGATGAAGCCACCTGGGAGAGAGAAGAAGATTTGCTCAAGGACCACCCTCACCTATTTTCTAGCCAACCCGAATCTTGAGGGCGAGATTCATCTTAAGGGGGGTAGGTTTGTAACATCCCAAATTTTCAATTTGGAATGTTATACATTAGATCATCATGCATATCATATTTTCTTGCATTTTGCCAATCCTAGAAATTTCACGCAACTCAAGGACCCTCAGAGAGAGTTGGAGATTTCGTCATTTTCATATTTGAGCTTTCTCAAATTTTGAAAAGAGGATCATTGGTTTTGTCGGAGTTTTTTTGCCTTTTATTTGGATAGGGAAAAATGCGCGTTTTCAAAAATTGCATTTTAGGTCCCGAGAAAAGTTCATTTTGTTCAACTCATTTTTACGAGTCGGGGAAAATTTACTTTAGCAGTTTTGGAGTTCGTTTAGTTCTCTTTTCTTTTGTTTTTCTGCGCGCATAACCATTTTGAAAAAAAATCCAGCAGCGCGCCTTGGGCCAAGGCCCAGCCAGCAGGCCGGCCGGCCAGGCCTTAGCCGCGCCGCGCGCCTGGCGCAGGAGGGAGCCGCCGCCGCCTAGGAGTCCTAGTTGGACTCAATTTGCCTTTTTTTAGGATTCCCTCTCCTACTCTTTTCTCCTTCTCTTATTTCTTGTCCCCTCCCCCAAGCAAACCCTCTCCCCTCACCTATATAAATACCCAAGCACCCCCCTCTCTAAACCCACACCAAAACCCAAGCTCCCCAAGCCGCACCCCGCGCCGCGCCCCTTGCCCCGCCGCCGCCCTGCGTCACGCGCCGCCGCCGCACCTTAGCCGCGCCGCTGCCGCCCTTAGCCGCCGCCGCCCTTGCTCGCCGCCGCCGGAGCCCCTTGCCAGAGACCTCACCGAGGTACCGCGCCGCGTCTCTCTTTCTTTTCCTCGGATCGTTTTTCTTCTAAACCATTCCGATTCTTTTTCTAAACCGTTCCGGTTTTCTAGATCGGTTTTTCGTTCGGTTTTCTTTTCTCGAAACCCTAGATCGGTTCCGATCTCTTTTCTGATTTAGTTGCCTCGAGCCCGTTCGCCGGACCGTTCGTCCTAACGAACGTCATCACTGGATTCTTCTAGTTTAACGAACGTCCGTTCGTTCAACCGTTCTTCTTTTTCTTCTCGTCAGATTTATTCCACGATCGCGATCTCAGATCCGATCTTCTTTCTAGTTTATCTTCTCGCTCGTTTATCGGAATCAGGTGATTCAAGCGCCTGGAGTTTCGTTCCGAAACCGCCGTTCCGACTAATCAACTTAAACAAGTTTTTGCTACGGTAAAATTTGACCTAGCTTCAACTTGCTCGAACCGAGTTATTTTCCGCCGTTCGTTTTCGGTTTCTTTGTTCGGTTCTTTCTTTCTTTCTTTGCAACCGGAGTTCTTAAGTTGAACTATCTGGTTCGATCTTTTGTTCGAGTTTTACCTGTGCATTAGATGAGTACTTATTGTATGCTTGTTGTTTGTCTGTGATAGATTACCCAGATTGCGCCGCCTGTTACTTCGAATCTTTAGGACTCGCGGATCATCAGCAAGGCAAGTAACACTTTGATCATACCTTTTCTACAACCTAGTTTTATTGCATTAGATCCATCCTCACACATTGCATGATTAGGATCTAATTAAATTGTGGGATGGGAAGTAGATGAGGTAGTACCTATTACCTATTTATTTATGAAACCTTTGGGAGTTACTTCTACGTTTGCTTATTATGCCATGCTATGCTAGTAGACATGGATTGGGTGAGTGATATCCATGACAGATGTGAGATTGATAATTTTAAGGGTTTATCTAAGGTGGCAACTTAAACACACATCTGGGTGGATTGAGGCACCTGATGTCTATCAGGACTTGCCTGTTTTATTTTGGACCGCCACCCAGGCTCAAACGGATCATAAGATCTTTCATGCTAAATACTTATGTGTGCAGCCGCAAGCCAATATGGGCTCTGGCATAGTTGACTAAGTCGTGCGAACTCTTATAGGGTAGACTAGCAGATGTAGGGGAAAGTAGGTGTACCGGTCTATCCATCATAAGGTGCTAGCGCTTCTGAAAGACTGTGTCTCGGTCATCCGTTTCTCAAACACCAGAAGCGAGAAATCCAACGGAGGCGATCGAGTCTTGTGGGGAAAAGTGCGCAAACCTCTACAGAGTGTAACAAACTAATCATGATTAGCCATGTCCCCGGTTATGGACAATCTTGAGTATCTAGTACTTGAATATCATGTGAATCTCATCATGTTACTTTTAATTAATATTGTTGGATTATTAATGATTAGTTTTAATTGGGATTGAGAATGCTGTCAACCATTCTCAATGTTTAACAACCACCATGATAGTTAAATAAATTTATTCCTTTGCAGTAGAGAAAAACTGGCTTTACGCAAAACAGTAACCATAGAGCTTTCCACCAGCCAAATATGCATATAGTATAGCTGTTTCATTCCATCATTCTCTATGTGTTACCTTGCCAGCATATTCCATGTGCTGACCCGTTTCGGGCTGCAACGTTAATGTTGCAGACTTTTCAGACAACGATTAAGGTGCTTTTAGGTCGTGGTTCTATACTTAGTGATGCCGTTGGAGTTGATGGACCCATTTATCTTCCGAGTCTTCCGCTGTTATCGATATTAGATGGCCTTAAGCCATATTATTGTAATAAGTTCTCTTTTGAGACATCGATGTAATAAGTGTGTGATTGCCACTCTGCTATAAATCCTTCGAAGTACTGTGTGGTGTCAGCATTACTGATCCAGGGATGACACCGGAGCACAGTAGACTTGATCCATTCGGGTCGGGTCGCCACTATATGGTAGGAGATATACATATCCGTATTGCCTAGCTTGCCTTCCACGCCAAGTAGAGTCCCATCCGGACATGGGACGAAGTCTTCAATCTTGTGTCTTCATAGTCCAACGGTCCGGCCAAAGGATATAGTCCGGCTGTCCGGAGACCCCCTAATCCAGGACTCCCTTAGTAGCCCCTGAACCAGGCTTCAATGACGATGAGTCCGGCGCGCAGTGTTGTCTTCGGCATTGCAAGGCGGGTTCCTCGTCCGAATACACCACGGAAGAGTTTGAATACAAGGATAGTGTCCGACCCTGCAAAATAAGTTCCACATACCACCGTAGAGAAAATAATATTTCCACAAATCTAATCTGCTAACACGTTTTGGCAGCATGACATCAGCCACGGCCCGGTAATTATTTTTACCATTTTTCTTTAACCAGCCCCATGCATAACGCGAGGCAGTTTCCTTGACACGTCTTGTCAAAGCAGATCGTGTTCCCCTTATCATGGGATTCTCATCAATACAAACGTGGGTAACCCAACCGTGCCTGTTGGTATGACTCCTAGATCTTAGGTAAGTCTCAAACGACCACGAGGAGGACGCCCGATATTCACCCTCTTTATAAAGGGGACAAGGCTTTTTCTTTTTTCCCTCCCATGCTCAATCGAATCCTTCCCCCGCCTCGAGCTCTAACAGCCAAAGCTCAAGTCAGGTGCTTCAGACCTTCAATCATGTCTGGATCCAGCCTTCAAGGCCGGTGGATGCCTTCCTCCGTCATGGAGGAGGACATCAAGAAGTTGAGGGAGGTGAGATACCTGACTGCCGAAATTTCGCATAGGCTGCCCGCCCGAGGGCAGGTCGTCCCTACTCCCGAACCCAACGAGAGTGTTGTGTTCGTCTCCCACTTCCTCCGAGGACTAGGCCTCACTCTGGATCCCTTCGTTAGGGTCCTTATGTTCTATTACGGGCAGGATTTTCATGATCTGGCCCCGGATTCCCTTCTTCATATCACGTCATTCATTGTCGTATGTGAGGCCTTCCTCCGCATTACCCCTCACTTCGGCTTGTGGCTCAAGACCTTTGATGTGAAGCCGAAGATGGTCGAGTGGCAGTACGTAGCATGTGGAGGTGCTTTAATAAGCAAAATTGCTGACGCTCCATGGCTAAAGGGTTCCTTTCCAGAGGTGTCCGGATTGTGGCAGCGGGAGCGGTTTTACATCACAGCTCCCCGAAGTGCCAAATGGGTAGCTGCCCCACCTTTCGCTCGCCCCCACCACAACTGATGTCATGGATCAGCCGGGGGCCAAGCTGGGGTCCAGGCAAGGACATGCCAATACTGCAGAGCTGTATCCGAGATCTCTTCGAGTGAGATTTCAGTTTGGTTATGGTAATGCAAGTTATGCTGGTTCGTCGAGTCCAGCCTTGCAAACGCTGACCCCTCCGCATGTGGGAATTCAACCCGGAAGGACCGCTCACTATTCAGCATTTCCTCGGCATGACGCACGAGGAGATGTACAAATCGTTCTTCGGACCCCAAATAGAGTGTCCGGACACCATCGAGGACATGGGCCTAAGCTGCAAGCGCCCCGCTGCCCAAGTCAGTAATCCCATGGCCGGACACATTGTCCTTTTATTTATCATGACATCATTATGAAGAATCGCTCTTGGACCAGGACTGGATAACAAAGGCGAAGATGATCCGGTGTTCGGCCCCCCTTCCTGAGGGCTTGGACAATTCGGTGCTGGAAAAGATGCTTGAGGCAGCACCTTGTCTAGTGCCCTCAAAGGAAGATGAAGGGGGGAATAAAGAGGGCGAAAGCGGGCCTCCTTCGCTACCTCTGAAGATCCGGAAACTAAGGTTTCCAAACGGGAGAAGAAATCTCTGCCAGAGGGTCCTGCCTCGGAGGGTAATCTTGCCGCACGATGTCTAAAAGCGGTTTGCATGAAGCTTTTATGAGTCTGCTGAAAGGCTTCGAGGTACGTGGAATAACGTATGCTTTTAACAGTACTGCATACGTTAGGTATGCCCATGCAGATAGTAGCCCCTGAGACTCTGGTTGCCGTCGAGAACAGCGGCAAACAGAGGATCATAATCCCAGGTAATAACCAGACCGCCTTTATGTGTATGTGGTTGAAGCTCTGGTGTCTAGTCGGACTGATGGGTTTGCCGAACTAAAGCGGCAACTAGATGCGGCAGATGCCGACATCGTGCTTGTCAACAAGAGGCTTGACGAGGCACAGGGTAAGCGATTTTTCTAGTGATCATCACATAATAAGAGCAGCATGATGCCAGTATCTTTAATATGTTGTGACTGTAGATGGAGCTGCCACCGTGGAGACCCTTTGGGCGGAGCTTGCCCGAGCCAAGGAGCAAGCAAGGAGTAGCAATGCAGCCGCTTTAAAGGCGGCCGAAGAGTTAAGGGCCGAACAGGCCGCGCATTGCGAGAGCAAGGAAAAAAATAGCCAAGACGGCTGTAGAGTTAAAAGATGCTGCTGACCGTTACCAGCTTCTTGAAGAAGAAAACCGGGGGAAGGCGAAGGACCTGGAGAAGGCCCAGGTGGCTGCCAAGGAAGCCCGCTCCAAAATTAGAGCGACGACGGAGGAGCTGAATCAAGTTGTAGATATCGTGTCTTGGAAGCCCTTCTTCTTGCAGACTAAGTTCGAAGATCCGAAGTATGCTCGTCTGGACCGGCTGTGGAGTTCTACGGACGCGTACATTGATTTGGCTGCAAGTGTTGCTGATGCAGCCGAGTACTTCAAGGATCAGAAAGGTCCCGAAGTGGAAAAGCTGTCCTGGTCATAGTTTCACGCTCCAGTCCGTCCGCTGCTGCTGAATGAGTGATTGACCGGTTGGGCCGAGCTCCATAGGTTATCCGGACTTGCCATGAGGTCCGTTGTGGATCACCTGTGGCCGGGAGGTCCAAGGCCGAAAAGCTACTTTAGCTTACTTCAACAATTCCTTGATGCTGCGCCACGCATCGATGCTGTAAAGATATTGGCATGCATAGAAGGTGTGCGCATGGCCCTTGCCCGTGTCAAAACATATTGGGCGGAGATGGGGGCCACCACTGTTACGGCACAGGGTTCGGCCATAGGTCGAGTGGCTGTCGAGCACTACTTTGAAGAAGTCCTTGAAGGCACTCATTCGATAGAGGCTCAGTGCTCGAAGAATATTATTTTCCAGTGACATGTAGTCCCATTGTACAAACAATGTTTTTCTGAATTAATCAAGGCTGTATTTATACTTTTGCCCAAAAGTACTATGATGCCTCCTGTGTGGCCGTTTATGTATGTATGTATATAACCTGAAAGTTTGTAGTCATCGGCTTCCGCCCCACACATATAATGCGGGGGTGTTCACAAAAGATGCATATCCACACTTGATCCAATGTCTTAGTTCGTTAAGGAGGTGATAGCATAGCAAATGAGGAAATCGGATTATATCGCTTTAACACTTTCACTTAGCCATAGGAGTTTGAGAGTGTGGCTACTATATAGCCCCTGGTACTTCTGTGCTCGTCCGAATACGGGGCACATACGTACATGACTGGGAAACGACCCTTCATTAATGCGGAGGAATCTCGAAGATTCTAATTAGTCATCGAGTGGTTGGCCAGTCATTCGCTATATCATGACAGTCAATTTTCGGCTTTCTCTACTGAGGTGCTCATCCGGATGAACCAGGGCACAATCGCAGTAGTTCTCCCAATGCTACCTTGGCTGATATAACGGAACATAAGGTACCAAAATGTGGGAGCCGGGCAAACCCAACATTTGACCAAAGACATGATTCAGAGATGATGCATATAGGGCCAAACTCGCGACGCCGAACACTCCATAAGGTGTTTGGTCTTTATAACATATACCGGGCTAAACAATGCCCTTTATAAGAAACCCCATGTGTCCAGGTACGTGCAAAATCCTGGCGTGGCCACATGCCAATAACACCGGCATCCTTTCTCGGTTGTGTGGAGTATCCGGAGGATGTGAGCAACAAGAGACAGTAAAAAAGGTTTACGCAGGGCCTTAATCTAAAAAGAAACCTTTGGGAGGGTCCCTGCTGCACGTCCGCGCCTGTGTCTCTGTTGTGCCGTGTCCTGGACGGGTGTAGCACGATTGTCACCTGCAAAAGGAAAGAACTTAGGAGAAAGTTGTCGTGCCAAAAAGAAGAGTGAATTATCAAAATTCTAGAGAGGCCTAGTTGAGCTGGGCTGGCTCTGATTACACGCAGGAAGCCCCTAGCATCGTTTTATTAGGGTTCGAAAACCAATCTCATGGATGTATGATGGAACGCCGGACTCGTCTAACCGTGTCCGTGGTCTTGACGACCTGCCATTTTTTCTGGTTGGTGAGGCCGTCTAGTGTGCGGCTGTTAGAGACGCCACGTCATCTTCCGTATGTAAAGAATGGTTGGTATTTCCGCTAACTGTAATGACGCCTCGTGGACCGGGCATCTTGATCTTGAGAAAAGCATAATGCGGTATTGCGTTAAAACGAGCGAAAGCCGCCCTTCCGAGTAGTGCTTGAAAATCACTTCGGAATGGAGCGATGTGAAAAGTTAATGTTTCGCTTCGGAAGTTATCAGGAGAACCGAATACCACCTTTAGTAGTAGAGAGCCCGTGAAGTGGGCCTCTTGGCCTGGTATTACTCCCTTGAAGGTAGTATTACTGTGGCTTATTTGTGTCGGGTCTATCCCCATTTTGCGGACTATGTCCTAATATATCAGATTTAGATCACTGCCGCCGTCCATGAGGACCCATGTGAAATGGTACCCATTTATTATTGGGTCTAACACCAAGGCCGTCAGTCCTTCGTGCCGGATATGTGTATCGTGATCCCTGCGATCGAAAGTGATCGGGCAGGCTGACCAAGGGTTGGGCCTAGGGGTGACGGGCTCTATGGCGTGTGTGCATCGAAGTGCGTGATTGCCTCTCCTCTTTGTCACCTGGATCACGTTTACTGTTTTAACCTCCGGTGGGAACTTTTTCTGTCCTCCGATGCTTTGCTGGCGAGGTTCGTCCACGTCTTCGCTTGGTGTCTCTTCCCCTTTGTGTTCGGCGTTTAGCTTACCAGCCTGCTTGAAGACCCAACATTCTCTGTGGGTATGATTTGTAGGTTTTGTCTGGGGTGCCATGAATATGGTAGAGTTTGTCAAGAATTTTGTTTAGGCCAGATTGTCCTTCTCTGCTGCCTTTAAAAGGCTTTTTCCGCTGACCTGGTCAAGAGCCCCAGAATCCGGCGTTTACCGCCGTGTTATCTGGGCTACCTTCTTTATTTCGACGCTTGTTTTTGTTGTGTCGTGGTTTACCATTACCATCCCTGACTTCGGATGTGCTTAGGTCGCTGGTGCTGCTACGGGCCAACCAGCTGTCCTCAGCCGCACAAAAGCGGTTCATGAGGCATGTTAGGGCTGCCATTGTTCTTGGTTTTTCTTGACTGAGGTGCCTGGCGAGCCACTCGTCTCCGACGCTGTGTTTGAAAGCTGCTAAGGCTTTGGCGTCCGGACAGTCGACAATTTGGTTCTTCTTGGTGAGGAACATGTTCCCAAGCTTTCGGGCGGACTCTCCGGACCGTTGGATTATATGACTTAGATCATCTGCATCCGGAGGTCGGACATAAGTCCCTTGAAAATTGGCCCGGAAAGCGTCCTCGAGCTCCTGCCAACTTCCAATTGAGTTTTCGGTGAGGCTTTTCAGCCAGTGCCTAGCTGGCCCTTTAAGGTTGAGGGGCAAGTATTTAATGGCATGGAGATTGTCTCCACGAGCCATATGGATGTGGAGGATGAAGTCCTCTATCCAGACTCCAGGGTCTATGGTTCCGTCGTACGCCTCTATGTTCACCGGCTTGAATTCCTCTGAGAATTCGTGATCCAGCACCTCATCAGTGAAACATAAGGGATGTGCGACACTCCTGTATTGGGATGCGCCATGGTGTTCAGACGGTTGTAGTATTCGGTGGTGGTTGTGTACCGTAGCGCGCTTCCTAGATCCATAGATAGATCTGGTCGCGCCGGATTTTTGACGCAAGTTCTCACGTAGATTGTGTGTTGACTTATGCGTGACTTTGTTAGCCACTCTATCGCGTTCATAGGGTGGTGGATCCGGCCGGTTGGCCGTATCGCTTTTCGGCTGTATGGGCACTAAGGCCTCATCGTCGAATTCCGGTAATAGCTTGCGCTCTGGATAGCTATTTGGATGGTAACATCCACCATACTTTGTTACTTTGTTCCACTTTCTATTGAGCGTATTTTGTGCGACCTTGAGCCTTTGCTTCTGTTTCTTCAGGCTTCTCGCTGTGGCAATAAGCATTTTGCGGAGGCTTATCCAAACTTTTTTCTTCCCTAGACGGGGATTGATGAGGCTTATCTTTGGCGTCATCGTGTTCGGATGTCGGATCCATACTATGTTTGCAGTTTGCGTCTTGATCGTGTTCTGCCACCGCGGTGGTGCAGTTGTCGTCTCTTCCATAGTCGCGTGGACTATTATTATCGCTATTCTTGCTATGGCGGGACTTAGAGCAGCGCCGCTGACGTCGGCGCTTGGGTTGCTTCTTGGAGGTGTCATCCTCCGCTGTCTCATCGCAGTTGGCTTCTTTGAGGGTGTTGTCACACCCTAGCTAGATCATGCATTAGAGTGTGCATCATGTTTACCTTCATCAGAAAATTAAAATGGGGAAAGCAGAACCCCCAGCACCCCCCCTGAAATCAACTAGGGTTTACTAAAAATAAATTCAATGAACCTGAAATGCCCTTCAAAAATGTTCACCCTCTTTGCCTTGGGTTAGAACCCTTGGGAAAAATGGTGCACATAATTTTAGGTCAACAAAAGGGGCATTGATTCAAATCATAAGTATTTGAATTTGGGCATTTAAATGCTATTAAATAATTCAAATGCTCAAATAATGTTGGAACTATTTTTTGGGCCACTGAAATATTTCAGTAAGTGTCCATAAATATTTTCAGGATTTTATAAAATGATTTAGTATTTAAACTAAATCAAAACAAAATAACAGAAATAGAAAAACACAAATAAATAAAGAGGGAAAGGCCACTGGGCCACTTACCTGGCCCATCTCCAGCTGGCGGCCCAGCCCACCCCCGCTGCCTCCTGTCGTCCCCCTCCTCGGACAGAAGGACGCGGGCGTGTGCCCGACGCTCGCCGGCACGCGCGCGCGCCACCTCCCCCCCCCCTGCGCGCCACCTCCTGCTTCCCGGACTCCCTCCCAATGCCACGGAGACGGCCACGCACCCCCTGGCCCTCTCATTCCTCCTCCCCCGTGCTCATCCCCTCCTCTGGCTCTCCCCCTCACATCCACAGAACGCGGCCATCGCCGCCGACGAGAACCACCACGGCCACAGCCACCCCCTCGCCCCTCGGTTGTGCCCACGAGCTCCGCAACGTCGTCCTCGACCACCTCACCGAACCACGCCCCGCCGGAAGCCCTGCAGCGTCGACTTCGAGCTCTTCTTCAACCTCCGGCCGCCGGCGACCTCGTCCTCGATTCGCGCCGTCTAGGTCGTCCCCAGGCCCGCTGAGCTGCGCTTCGACCTCCCCGTGAGCTCCTCCGTCGTTTCCCCCTAACCCCACGGCCTAGCGCTCGTTGTAGCACCACTTCCCATGACGCCCGAAGCACACCGCCGCACCAGCTCGTCGCCGACGAGGCTCCGGTGGCCAATCGGCCCCGTGCATATGCCTGTTAGCTTTGCGGGAGCCTGCAGAACGCGTAGGTGCTACCCGGTGCTCGTCCCGTGCACGGTGGCGCCGTTTCCATCGGCGCCCGAACTCCAGCGACCGCCAAAGTCGTCGCCGGCGACATCTCCGGCCACCCCGAGCTCAACCCTCACCACCAAGAGCTGCGGCTCGTTCTCAGGAGCCCGTAGATGCTCCCCGCCTTCCGTTTGGTGGCCGGGACATGCAAATGCACTTCCTCCGCCGCGTCTGGCCTCGCCGGCGGCTAGACGCCAGCGAGTGTTGACCTTGACCAGAGACTGGGTGGGCCCAGTTGACTCCCCTGAGTCAATGACAAGCGGGCCCCCCTGCTAATTAAACCTGTTTAGTGTTAATCTAAATTAATTAGTTAATTAACTAAATGAGCCACTGACACACGGGACCCACAGGTCAGGTTTGACCTGTACCAGGCCTGTTGACTTGCTGACGTCATGCTAACGCAAGGCTGACGCAATAACTCTTTTCTGGATTTAATTTTATATAGAAAATTCCAGAAAATTGCCTAAACTTCAAAAATTCATAGAAATTCAACCATAACTCCAAATGAGACAAATTATATATGAAAAATTATCAGAAAAATCCAAGCTATCCAATGGTACTGGTTTCATGCATGTCAGAACAAGTTAAACCTGCTGTTTATGCAATATAAGGTGATGCACTAATATGATCAAGTTAAATGAGCTAACACTTGAACCTTTGGTTCAAATAAGCAATTACCCTTCTGTTTTAGCTTGCATTAGGCCAAGACACATCCATATTGCCATGTCATAGCATGCATCATATTGTTGTATATCGTCATGTGTTGATTGTGCTCGGTTGTGTTCTTCGTGGTAGGTTCTGCCTCCGAGGATATTCACGAGTATCCGACTGAAGGGCAGTATCCCGTTACCACTCCATCAGGCAAGCAACCATTGATCATTCCGATACAACCCATGTTCTCGCTCCTGCTCTTGTTTACTGCATTAAGACAACGCGTTTCAAACTATTGTGTGCTACGGTAGTTGAACCCTTATCCTCTGCATAAACTGTCATTGCCACAGTAACTAGATGAAACCCACTAGCATGTGTAGGAGTTGATTGAGCCATGTTTTGTGATTCCTACCTTGCTATGCCTGCTATGCTTAGAGTTGTGTCAGGTCTGGTTCATCTGGGAGATGGGCTAGAGTGAAATGCTTGTGTTAGTAATATGTGGGATGTGTTGAACATGTTTTGGTAAAGGTATCGATGAGAGGCCATGTAGGAGTACATGGTGGGTTGTTTCATTGAGGCCGTCCCTAAGAACTGAGTTCTGTATGCGTGATTTAAGATTCAGCTACTACCACACATTGGGCCCTGAAATATGACCCCGCTCGACTTACTGACCCCTCTCGCCTCAGTCCAGGAGTTGCAACTAGTTTCTAGTGTTTGTAGGATATGTGTTGGCGGCCGTCCGTAGCGCTGACCCTAGGGGTGGGCTATGATGCGGTAGATACACCGTGGCACGGTGTACCGAGTCACCCGTTTGGTGTCTCGGGAACCCTGTTCACATCGTTCGGGGCCGTTGAGGACACCCCGGCCGGATTTCCTTGCGGATGGAACCTGAATAGGCGATGACCCTAGACTAGAGACTTGTGAGGTTAGTCAGGTCGTGGTCTACACCCACGTCGGTTTTCGCTTGAAGTCTGCCGAGCATATTTCGTGTGCAGACGCTAAGTGGTGGAAACATGTGTGACGAAGTACACCCCTGCAGGGTATAAAACTATTCGAATAGCCGCGTCCGCGGTAAGGGACTACTTGGTTGCCTATACAGTTCATAGACAAGTTAATGGATACTACTAAAAGACTCAAGATAAGTGTGAGTACCGAGGATGGCCCTCTCGCGGGATACGAGGGAGGATCCACGGTGGAGTATTGTGATGGTGATTAGTGGACTCGTGTGCAAAAACTATTTTGCTAAAAGGTTCCGTAGGATAGCTTAGCCAAGAGTCAAAGCTGGCTTGCTGCATAAACCCCACCACCTTCTTGAGAATGAGCATGTATAGTAGGTTCTGATGTAAGACTTGCTGAGTACCTTTGTACTCATGTTTTCTTATTTATTGTTTTCAGACGACAACACTGCCCCTTCCGATGGGTTTTATGTAGACCTTGACGTCGACGAGTGACTAGCCACCCAGGTGGTGATCCAGGCCATGGAGGGCCCTATGTAGATAGACAGGCTTCGAGAAGCCTTCTTTCTTTCTAGAGTCTGTACTCAGACTAGTTGCTTCCACATGTGCTTGTATGACTGTATGACTTGAGTGTCGGGTCGTGTGACCCCTACCTGTATGAATAAGTTATGTATGGCTTCCTGGAGCCTTTAAATAAAGTACTTGAGTTGTAGAGTTTTGTTGTGATGCCATGTTGTATGTACTCATATCGGGCATGTTGTGTGTATGATTGAAATGCTTGGTATGAGTGGGATCCGACAATCTAGTTGTTTGTCCTTCGCAGCCTTTCTTATGGGGAAATGTAGTCTAGTGCTCCTCGAGCCATAGTAGTCCGCTACAGCCCGGTTCACCGGAGTCCTGCTAGCCCAGCACTACTGTTCAGGACACTTGACTGGCCGGCATGTGTTTCACTTCGTCCCTATGTCTATCCCTTCGAGGAAATGTCACGCGGTGATCTCCGGAGTCCTGTCTAGCCTGCTACAGCCCGGGATCCCCGGAGTCCTGTTAGCCCAGTGCTACAGCCCGGAATCACTCGTTGATGACCGACATGTTCGATGTGATTCATGTATGCCTGTCTCCATAGGTCTGTGCCGCTTTGGGTTCACGACTAGCCATGTCGGCCCGGGTTCTCGGTCATATGGATGCTAGCGACATTGTCATATATGCGAGCCAAAAGGCGCAAACGGTCCCGGGCTATGTTAAGGAGACACCCGTGGGATACCGTGCGTGAGGCCGCAAAGTGATATGAGGTGTTACCGGCTAGATCGATGTGGCTTAGAATCGGGGTCCTGACAGCGTTGGCATCAGAGCCGGACTGCCTGTAGGTTCGTTGAGCCAAACTGGTCGATGTCGAGTCTAGAAATGCTTTAGTTATATGTGAGGGAATTGATTGTGGGAGGGAACGTAAGGTTCTTTTACTCCTTTACCCTATGCTTCTGATCTGAGTCATTCTCTTCTCATTCAACATGGGTTAAGGACTAGGCTCTCTTCTTCTATCAGGTTCACGTGTTACTAATCCGTAGTAGTTTATAGGATTATTGCTACGAGTTCCAGTCCAGTTTCTACTACTTTAGTACGTTGCTATTTGAATCAGAACCTTGATATGATGCTGTTGAGCGGTATTGTGAACTGTTGTGGATGTCTCAAATCTTTTTCTGAGCATTTACAGCCGTTATGCTGTCCAATTTTCCCTAGGAATTCTGATGTCTTTGTCTTGTGGTTGTGCTTTCAGATGGCCAACCATTCAAAAAATCAAGTGGTTCGCCTGACCAGGTGCCTCGACGTGCCCGGTCATACTGCTATGTTGGTCCAGGTCATGATCGAGACAGGATACCGTTGGTATCCCGAATACACTGTCGAAGAGCAGTTCCGCGATTTTAATCAAAGCCAGTATTTCTGCACCGTCAGGATATTTCCTTCCTATCCTGGATCTACCGAGCCCCTTCACTGTTCCTATGGACTCGGAGTTACCGTTGAGATGGCTGTGCAGGATGCTGCCTACTCCATGATGACCATTTTGCGAGTCCAGACTGGCCTGCTTTGGAACACTGACTTCCGTTACATGCCAGCTTCACTTCCGGGAGCGCAGGGGTATCTTCAGGCTATCTATGCTGACTCCACTCAGGAGGACTCATTAACTCGTACCACCGCTGAGATGCTCGAAGATAAGGACCGAGAGAATCGGGCCTTGAGGCTGGAGCTTTTTAATACCCGTGCTGATCATTGGGCCACATTGACTCGGTTTGCACCCGCGGTGCAAGCTGGATGTATGGATACCAGGGATCTGTATCCTGTGAGAGCAGCTCTGCCAGACATGGTGGATTGGCGTGATGTGGGAGGCATCACCCCACCCCGTGGTCCCCGCAGGCCACCGTTTGTTGGTCCAAGACCTCATCCTAGCCCCTATGGTCCACAGGCTCCTCAGGACCGTCTGTTTCTGGATGATCACGTTGAACTTCCAGGCTATGGAGGTGACTTCTATGAGGACTACTACGGAGCTATCTGAGTTGGTAGTAGTACCACTAGTATTGTAGTAGTTGTATCCCCACTGTCCTGCGTGACTTGTGGAATACGACTTGGTGTGTAATCGATTCCGGAGGTGTAGACAAATAATGTATAGGGACTCGGAATGCCTCCGATGAGATGTAACGTCTACCTTCATAGTTGTACTGTAGCATGGGCTTGTACTAAACTATGTATGACGAGTATGACCGTTGGTGTATATATGGAAGTTTTATATTACCATGGCATACGAGTGAGCATCTCTGCATTCCGTGTTATCCTTTACATTCTGCACTTCCTTGTTAAGTTTGAGCGATCCTTGTCTAAACCGTTGTCTTGTTTCCTCCTAGGATGGTCAACACCCGCGGCAACCCTGCTGTCCCGGAGCGGGGGGAAGCCAGTGCAGCTAGAGGTGAAAATTTGCCTCACCCGCCTTCTCTGGCCGAAGTGATGCTGGAGGCGGAAAGGAACAAGCGTGAGACCAACCGCCTGCTGGAGCGGATTGAGCAGAACACTGCACGCCAGCCACGAAATGACTTGGTGTCAATCAACGACTTTATCAAGCTGTACCCACCAAAGTTTAACCATTCCGTCGAGCCCCTCGACGCGGATGATTGGCTTCGCAGCATCACCCACAAGCTACGTTCTGCCAACGTAGCCGAAGCCGACAAGGTTACCTATGCTGCCTATCATCTTGAGGGCCCCGCTAGCCATTGGTGGGAAAACTACAAAGCTATGCGCCCGGTCGGCCAAATCACTACTTGGGCTAAGTTCAGCGAGGCTTTTCGTGAGCACCACATTCCGGAAGGTCACATGGATCGCAAGAGGGAGGAGTTCTGCAACTTCACCCAAGGAAGGCTGACTGTGGATGCATATAGCCGAGAATTTGGGAACCTGGCATGCTATGCTCCTGAAGAGGTTTCTACAGACGCCAAGAGGCAGGCAAGGTTCCGCAAGGGACTTAGCCCTGAGCTTCGCTGCGATCTCCGTCTGCATGAGTGCACATCCTTCCAGAAGCTGTTCAATAAAGCTATCAGTGCTGAGACAGGCCAGACTGATTATGACGCTTCACGCAAGCACTCCCGTGATTTTGGGTCTTCATCCGGCTCTGGAGCTTAGAAGCGCCGGGTGTGGATTCCAAGCACCGCACTGCCACCCAGATTCACCCCGAGGCCATCCTTCGAGGCGCCTCGTCCCAACCAGCAATTTGCACTGCCCAAGCCCTATGGTGGCCCCGCTGCTAATGTTGCTTCACGCCCCACTGCGGTAACATGCTTCAAGTGTGGAGAACCGGGTCACTATAGTCGAGAGTGTCCCCAGAACAACCCCAATCAAGCTGGAAAGCCCGTTGGCCATGGTAAGCCCGTGGGAAAGACTTTCTACGCCAAGCCGGCCACCACTTCACGTGGCCATGTCAACTATGTTTCAGCCGAAGAGGCTCATGAGGATCCCAACGTCGTCCTTGGTACGCTCCTTGTTAACTGCCATCCGGCATCTGTTCTTTTCGATACTGGAGCATCTCATTCATTCATATCTGAGAATTATGCTCGGTTGCATAACACGACATTCTGTGACATGCCCACTTCCATGGTAATTCAAACTCCGGGTTCCAAATGGCAAACTTCTAGGGTAAGCCATGGGAACGAAATCCTTGTCGATAGGCTTGTTTTCCTTGCATCTTTAATAGCTCTCAAGTCCTCCGACATAAACATCATCTTGGGTATGGACTGGATGTTGGCTCATTATGCCAAGATCGATTGTGCCACTAGAAATGTTCAACTTACTCATCCCTCGGGCAAAACAGTTAATGTCTTAACTCGAGTGGCCAAGCGCCAACTTTACTCTCTCAATGCCAACCCTCTTCCAGACCTTGAGGACGTTCCGGTAGTCCGAGACTTCCCGGATGTGTTTCCGGAAGAACTGCCAGGTGTTCCACCTGACAGGGATGTCGAGTTTGTGATAGACCTTGTTCCAGGAACCGTTCCAATTGCTAGAAGACCCTACAAGATGGCACCCTTAGAACTAGCCGAGCTTAAGAACCAACTCGATGAGTCCTTGAACAAAGGGTTCATCCGTCCTAGCTCCTCTCCTTGGGCTTGCCCCGTCCTCTTTGTCAAGAAGAAGGATGGAACGGATCGAATGGTTGTGGATTACCGACCTGTCAATCTGGTCACCATCAAGAACAAATACCCGCTTCCCAGGATCAACGACCTGTATGATCAGCTCGCTGGATCCTCAGTCTTCTCCAAGATGGATTTGAGGTTGGGCTACCATCAAATCAAAATCAGAAACGGGGACATTCCCAAAACGGCCTTTGTTACTCGTTATGGCCAATACGAGTACACCGTCATGTCCTTCGGTTTAACCAATGCCCCGGCCACCTTCTCCCGGTTAATGAACTCGGTTTTCATGGAGTACTTGGACAAATTCGTCGTAGTATACCTTGATGACATACTCATCTACACCAAGAATGAAGAGGAACATGCCGAACATCTAAGGCTGGTATTGATGAAACTTCGAGAGCATCGCCTTTATGCCAAATTCTCCAAGTGTGAATTTTGGTTGTCAGAAGTGACCTATCTAGGCCATGTAATCTCTGGTAAGGGTATTGCTGTCAATCCCGAGTGAGTTCAAGCCGTCCTTGATTGGACTCCACCTGAAATGGTCAAGCAAGTTCGGAGTTTCCTTGGCCTAGCGAGCTATTGCCGCCGCTTCGTCGAGAATTTCTCCAAGGTTGCTAAACCCCTAACTGAAGTCCTCAAGAAAGATAAAAAGTTCGAGTGGACTCCACAGTGCGAGTTCAGTTTTCAGGAGCTGAAAAAACGCCTGACATCTGCTCCCGTACTGGTACCACCAGATTTCTCCAAGGACTTTATCATCTATTGCGACGCCTCGCGACAAGGACTAGGTTGCATACTCATGCAAGATCGTCAGGTAATTGCCTATGCTTCACGACAATTACACCCACATGAGGAAAATTATCCCACACATGATCTAGAGCTTGCAACTGTAGTCCATGCACTCAAAACCTGGCGACATTACCTTCTCGGTAATCGTTGCGAGATCTTCACCGATCACCAAAGCTTGAAATATATCTTCACCCAACCAGATTTGAATCTCAGGCAAAGACGTTGGGTCGAGTTGATCTCGGATTACGACTTAGGAATAACTTACACCCCTGGCAAAGCCAATGTCATGGCTGATGCTCTAAGTCGTAAGTCCTACTGTAACAACCTGATGTTACAACAAAGTCAACCACTTCTCCATGAGGAATTTCGCAAGCTTAATCTTCACATTGTTCCTCAAGGATTCCTATCCACCCTGGTGGCGGAACCTACCCTTACGGATCAGGTCATCAAGGCACAGAAGATAGATCCAGGAATTTCCCGTATCAAGAGAAACGTTAAGAAAGGTGTCGTGAATTGTTTCTCCATTGATGATCAAGGTGTCGTATACTTTGGGAATCGCCTGGTGGTTCCAAAGGCGCGAAACCTGAGGCGACTGATCCTTAAGGAAGCTCATGAATCCCCTCTCACCATTCATCCCGGTAGTACCAAAATGTATCAAGACCTACGCCAGAGGTTTTGGTGGACTAGGATGAGGAGAGAAATCGCTCAATACATTGCCAATTCCGACGTTTATCGTCGTGTTAAAGCAGAGCATCAACGGCCTGCTGGCACCCTTCAACCTTTGGCTATTCCTGAATGGAAATGGGACAAAATCAGTATGGATTTCATCACTGGGTTTCCCAGGACCAAGAGAGGAAATAATGCCATCTTCGTCGTGATCGACCGTCTTTTCAAAGTAGCCCATTTTCTACCTGTTCGTGAGAGTATCACCGCTAGCCAGCTAGCTAACATATACATCTCCCGAATAGTGTCTCTTCATGGTGTCCCATTGGAAATTAACTCAGACCGTGGAAGTCTCTTCACCTCTCGATTTTGGGAAAGTTTCCAAAATGCTATGGGAACTCATCTCTCCTTTAGCACCGCCTTCCATCCTCAATCAAGTGGTCAAGTAGAGCGAGTCAATCAAATTCTGGAAGATATGCTCCGAGCTTCTGTTATCTCGTTCGGAATGAGTTGGGAGAAATGCCTTCCATTCACAGAGTTTGCTTATAACAATAGCTATCAAGCTAGTTTGGGCAAAGCTCCCTTCGAAGTTCTCTATGGAAGAAAATGTCGAACGCCTCTTAACTGGTCAGAAACCGGGGAAAGACAACTCTTTGGCCCGGATATGATTTAGGAAGCAGAAGAGCAGGTTCGCGTTATTCGTGAGAAATTGAAAACAGCCCAATCTCGCCAAAAGAGTCAATATGATCATAAACATAAGCCTATGACATTTGAAATTGACGAGAAGGCTTACCTTCGGGTTACCCCGTTAAAGGGAACCCATCGCTTCGGTATCAAAGGCAAATTGGCACCTCGTTACATTGGACCCTTTCGCATTCTTGCCAAACGAGGAGAAGTTGCCTACCAATTGGAACTACCTCCGCATCTTTCCAGAGTTCACGATGTCTTCCATGTTTCGCAACTCAGGCGTTGCTTCGCGGATCCTATCCGTGGAGTGGACCACGAAACGCTTGATTTACAAGATAACCTTTCTTATCGGGAATACCCCGTTCGTATCCTTGATCAAGCCGAGCGTACCACTCGACGTCATAATATCAAGTTTCTCAAGGTTCAATGGTCACACCATTCCGAGGAAGAAGTCACTTGGGAAAGGGAGGATCGTCTTCGACTCGAGTACCCCACCTTCTTCCCAGATGATCCTAAATCTCGGGACGAGATTCTATTGAGTGGGGGTGAGTTGTCACACCCTAGCTAGATCATGCATTAGAGTGTGCATCATGTTTACCTTCATCAGAAAATTGAAATGGGGAAAGCAGAACCCCCAGCACCCCCCCTGAAATCAACAAGGGTTTACTAAAAATAAATTCAATAAACCTGAAATGCCCTTCAAAAATGTTCACCCTCTTTGCCTTGGGTTAGAACCCTTGGGAAAAATGGTGCACATAATTTTAGGTCAACAAAAGGGGCATTGATTTAAATCATAAGTATTTGAATTTGGGCATTTAAATGCTATTAAATAATTCAAATGCTCAAATAATGTTGGAACTATTTTTTGGGCCACTGAAATATTTCAGTAAGTGTCCATAAATATTTTCAGGATTTTATAAAATGATTTAGTATTTAAACTAAATCAAAACAAAATAACAGAAATAGAAAAACACAAATAAATAAAGAGGGAAAGGCCACTTGGCCACTTACCTGGCCCATCTCCAGCTGGCGGCCCAGCCCACCCCCGCTGCCTCCTGTCGTCCCCCTCCTTGGACAGAAGGACGCGGGCGTGTGCCCGACGCTCGCCGGCACGCGCGCGCGCCACCTCCCCCCCCTGCCGCCACCTCCTGCTTCCCGGACTCCCTCCCAATGCCACGGAGACGGCCACGCACCCCCTGGCCCTCTCATTCCTCCTCCCCCGTGCTCATCCCCTCCTCTGGCTCTCCCCCTCACTTCCACAGAACGCGGCCGTCACCGCCGACGAGAACCACCACGGCCACAGCGACCCCCTCGCCCCTCGGTTGTGCCCACGAGCTCCGCAACGTCGTCCTCGACCCCCTCACCGAACCACGCCCCGCCGGAAGCCCTGCAGCGTCGACTTCGAGCTCTTCTTCAACCTCCGGCCGCCGGTGACCTCGTCCTCGATTCGCGCCGTCTAGGTCGTCCCCAGGCCCGCCGAGCTGCGCTTCGACCTCCCCGTGAGCTCCTCCGTCATTTCCCCCTAACCCCACGGCCTAGCGCTCGTTGTAGCACCACTTCCCATGATGCCCGAAGCACACCGCCGCACCAGCTCGTCACCGACGAGGCTCCGGTGGCCAATCGGCCCCGTGCATATGCATGTTAGCTTTGCGGGAGCCTGCAGAACGCGTAGGTGCTACCCGTTGCTCCTCCCGTGCACGGTGGCGCCGTTGCCATCGGCGCCCGAACTCCGGCAACCGCCAAAGTCGTCGCCGGCGACGTCTCCGGCCACCCCGAGCTCAACCCTCACCACCAAGAGCTGCGGCTCGTTTTCAGGAGCCCGTAGATGCTCCCCGCCTTCCGTTTGGTGGCCGGAACGTGCAAATGCACTTCCTCCGCCGCGTCTGGCCTCGCCGGCGGCTAGACGCCGGCGAGTGTTGACCTTGACCATTGACTGGGTGGCCCCAGTTGACTCCCCTGAGTCAATGACAAGCGGGCCCCCTGCTAATTAAACCTGTTTAGTGTTAATCTAAATTAATTAGTTAATTAACTAAATGAGCCACTGACACACGGGTCCCACAGGTCAGGTTTGACCTGTACCGGGCCTGTTGACTTGCTAACGTCATGCTGACGCAAGGCTGACGCAATAACTCTTTTATGGATTTAATTTTATATAGAAAATTCCAGAAAATTGCGTAAACTTCAAAAATTCATAGAAATTCAACCATAACTCCAAATGAGACAAATTATATATGAAAAATTATCAGAAAAATCCAAGCTATCCATTGGTACTGGTTTCATGCATGTCAGAACAAGTTAAACCTGCTGTTCATGCAATATAAGGTGATGCACTAATATGATCAAGTTAAATGAGCTAACACTTGAACCTTTGGTTCAAATAAGCAATTACCCTTCTGTTTTAGCTTGCATTAGGCCAAGACACATCCATATTGCCATGTCATAGCATGCATCATATTGTTGCATATCGTCATGTGTTGATTGTGCTCGGTTGTGTTCTTCATGGTAGGTTCTGCCTCCGAGGATATTCACGAGTATCCGACTGAAGGGCAGTATCCCGTTACGACTCCATCAGGCAAGCAACCATTGATCATTCCGATACAACCCATGTTCTCGCTCCTGCTCTTGTTTACTGCATTAAGACAACGCGTTTCAAACTGTTGTGTGCTACGGTAGTTGAACCCTTATCCTCTGCATGACCTGTCATTGCCACAGTAACTAGATGAAACCCACTAGCATGTGTAGGAGTTGGTTGAGCCATGTTTTGTGATTCCTACCTTGCTATGCCTGCTATGCTTAGAGTTGTGTCAGGTCTGGTTCATCTGGGAGATGGGCTAGAGTGAAATGCTTGTGTTAGTAATATGTGGGATGTGTTGAACATGTTTTGGTAAAGGTATCGATGAGAGGCCATGTAGGAGTACATGGTGGGTTGTTTCATTGAGGCCGTCCCTAAGAACTGAGTTCTGTATGCGTGATTTAAGATTCAGCTACTACCACACATTGGGCCCTGAAATATGACCCCGCTCGACTTACTGACCCCTCTCGCCTCAGTCCAGGAGTTGCAACTAGTTTCTGGTGTTTGTAGGATATGTGTTGGCGGCTGTGCGTAGCGCTGACCCTAGGGGTGGGCTATGTTGCGGTAGATACACCGTGGCACGGTGTACCGAGTCACCCGTTTGGTGTCTCGAGAACCCTGTTCACATCGTTTGGGGCCGTTGAGGACACCCCGGCCGGATTTCCTTGCGGATGGAACCTGAATAGGCGTTGACCCTAGACTAGAGACTTGTGAGGTTAGTCAGGTCGTGGTCTACACCCACGTTGGTTTTCGCTTGAAGTCTGCCGAGCACATTTCGTGTGCAGACGCTAAGTGGTGGAAACATGTGTGACGAAGTACACCCCTGCAGGGTATAAAACTATTCGAATAGCCGCGTCCGCGGTAAGGGACTACTTGGTTGCCTATACAGTTCATAGACAAGTTAATGGATACTACTGAAAGACTCAAGATAAGTGTGAGTACCGAGGATGGCCCTCTCGCGGGATACGAGGGAGGATCCACGGTGGAGTATTGTGATGGTGATTAGTGGACTCGTGTGCGAAAACTATTTTGCTAAAAGGTTCCGTAGGATAGCTTAGCCAAGAGTCAAAGCTGGCTTGCTGCATAAACCCCACCACCTTCTTGAGAATGAGCATCTATAGTAGGTTCTGATGTAAGACTTGCTGAGTACCTTTGTACTCATGTTTGCTTATTTATTGTTTTCAGACGACAACACTGCCCCTTCCGATGGGTTTTATGTAGACCTTGACGTCGACGAGTGACTAGCCACCCAGGTGGTGATCCAGGCCATGGAGGGCCCTATGTAGATAGACAGGCTTCGAGAAGCCTTCTTTCTTTCTAGAGTCTGTACTCAGACTAGTTGCTTCCGCATGTGCTTGTATGACTGTATGACTTGAGTGTCGGGTCGTGTGACCCCTACCTGTATGAATAAGTTATGTATGGCTCCCTGGAGCCTTTAAATAAAGTACTTGAGTTGTAGAGTTTTGTTGTGATGCCATGTTGTATGTACTCATATCGGGCATATTGTGTGTATGATTGAAATGCTTGGTATGAGTGGGATCCGACAATCTAGTTGTTTGTCCTTCGCAGCCTTTCTTATGGGGAAATGTAGTCTAGTGCTCCTCGAGCCATAGTAGTCCGCTACAGCCCGGTTCACCGGAGTCCTGCTAGCCCAGCACTACTGTTCAGGACACTTGACTGGCCGGCATGTGTTTCACTTCGTCCCTATGTCTGTCCCTTCGGGGAAATGTCACGCGGTGATCTCCGGAGTCCTGTCTAGCCTGCTACAGCCCGGGATCCCCGGAGTCCTGTTAGCCTAGTGCTACAGCCCGGAATCACTCGTTGATGACCGACATGTTCGATGTGATTCATGTATGCCTATCTCCATAGGTCTGTGCCGCTTTGGGTTCACGACTAGCCATGTCGGCCCGGGTTCTCGGTCATATGGATGCTAGCGACATTGTCATATACGCGAGCCAAAAGGCGCAAACGGTCCCGGGCCATGGTAAGGCGACACCCGTGGGATACCGTGCGTGAGGCCGCAAAGTGATATGAGGTGTTACCGGCTAGATCGATGTGGCTTAGAATCGGGGTCCTGACAGGTGTCCACCATGTATACGGCATGTGATGAAGTAGCGGTCCAGCGCCCTGTGGGCGATGGTTCCTGTTCGTCTCCTGCATCGTCGTCCATACCGTTGATGTCTTCGGAGTTGAAGTCGAGCATGTCGGTTAAGTCGTCAATAGTGGCTACTAAGTGGGTGGTGGGTGGGCAGCGAATTTCCTCATCGTCCCCATCCCATTCTAGCCGGACATAGTTCAGCCAGGGATCTCCGGACAGGGAGAGAGACCTTAATGAATTTAGCGCATCTCCGAAAGGTGAGTGCTGAAATATATCTGCGGAGGTGAACTCCATGATCGGTGCCCCGTCGGTTTTGACAGGCACAGATGTAGGCGACTCGGAGTCCGTGGCCGGGGATAAATCCAGTCCTTTGGTGACACGGCTCTCGTACGGGATGAAGTCAGTATCCGGCTCTATCGCCACTGAGAGTGTGGCCTCCATGGCGGGTTCCATCCCTCCGCTCTCGGATGGCGCGACTTGCTCTGGATTCAAGGCTGGAGTAGCTGCGGATGCGATCTCCCGAACACTGTCCGACGGTAGAGTTACGTCTTGCTCGTCGTGACTGCACGGGGCGTCCGGCATGGGCTCGAATCCGTCGAAGATCAAGTCTCCACGGATATCTGCAGTGTAGTTCAAGTTTCCAAATCTGACCTGATGGCCAGGGGTGTATCTCTCAATCTGCTCTAGATGGCCAAGCGAATTGGCCCGCAGTGCAAAGCCGCCGAATAGGAAGATCTATCCGGGGAGGAAAGCCTCACCCTGGATCGCATCGCTAGCGATGATCGAAGAGGCCATCAAGCCTTATGGTGACGACATAGTGGAACTCTCAATGAAAGCACCAATGTCGGTGTCAAAACCGGCAGATCCCGGGTAGGGGGTCCCGAACTGTGCGTCTAAGGCGGATGGTAATAGGAGGCAGGGGACACGATGTGTACCCAGGTTCGGGCCCTCTTGATGGAGGTAAAACCCTACGTCCTGCTTGATTATTCATGATGATATGGGTATTACAAGAGTTGATCTACCACGAGATCAGAGAGGCCAAACCCTAGAAGCTAGCCTATGTTATGATTGTATGTTGTCCTACGGACTAAAACCCTCCGGTTTATATAGACACCGGAGGGGGCTAGGGTTACATAAGGTTGGTTACAAAGGAGGAGATATACATATCTGTATTGCCTAGCTTGTCTTCCACACCAAGTAGAGTCCCATCCGGACACGGGACGAATTCTTCAATCTTGTATCTTCATAGTCCAACAGTCCGGCCGAAGGATATAGTCCGGCTATCCGAAGACCCCCTAATCTAGGACTCCTTCAATATCCAACTGGACATATGTACCTAGATCTTTCCAAACCACATGATGCTTGACAAAGGAGAAAATAAAAGGAATAGAAGGAAAACTTTGACTCTCTGCATAAAAGTAAATACATAAAAGTAAAAGATAGGCCCTTCACAGAGGGAAGTAGAGGTTGCCATGCGCTTATTTGTTTGCATGCTGAACCCCTTAGTGCAAAAGAACGTCACGTGACATTGCCCCTTGTGATAGCGACCTTTATTATGCAGTCTTTCGCTTTTATTCTTCACCATCACAAGTTCGTGCAACGCTCAATTTTCTCTTACACTAAATGATCTCACACTTTTAGAAGCAATTTTCATTGCCTTTTTGCACCGATGACAACTTACTTGAGGGATCTGGCTCAATCCCTAGGTAGGTATCGTGAACAGTTGAAAATGAGATTTGGGTTTAAGGGTTTTCTATGCACAAGTAGTATCTCTACTTAGTGCGGAATTTTTGGCTAGCAAAGATAGGGGGCAAGCACCACATGTTGAAGGATCTATGACAATATGAATTCTGTGTGAATATAAGCATCCATAAGTCATTAAGTTGTCTTCCTTGTCCAATGTCAACAATTTTGGCATAATATATTTTGATGACGGCTCACAATCACAAAAGATTTCTAGTATAGTATAGTTATATGTGAATCTTCTCTTCCCTTATTAATTCTTTCATGAGTTGCGTCATTGACTAGTGCTATGTTTGTCAATCTCTAATAAAAATTTGTACTTATACTTTTCCTTATGTGGTGCCATGACCTACCATAGGATCAGAATATAATATTGTTGATTTATTTCCTTCCTTTCATTTATTTCCGTTCTCTTTTTCTTTCTTTCTTTCTTTTCTTTTATTTGCAACATGGAAATAAATAAAGCAAAAATGTCGGATTTCGGGTTCCGGCAGACCCTTGAGGTTCGAACACTGGGGTGCGTGTAGAGATCTCTCCCCTACCGATTTACATCCAATCTCCTCGTGTGATCTAAGCTGGAAACAACGAACAACACAAGGGACACGAGGTTTATACTGGTTCGGGCCACCGTTGTGGTGTAATACCCTACTCCAGTGCGTGGTGTGGTGGATTGCCTCAGGGGCTGATGATGAACAGTACAAGGGAAGAACCGCCTCGTGAGATGTGTTCTTGAGCTGGTGTGATCAACTGCTAGGGTGAGTTCAGTCGCCTCTCTCTCTCTACTAGGGCTCTACCAGATTTCTCGATCTCTCTACTCTGTGGTGGCTAGCCCTATTTATAGAGGCCCTGGGCCTCTCCCCAAATAATGAGCGGGAAGGGCGCCAACACATGGCCATTTTGAAGGGGAACATATAGTACAAGTTATCCTGACCAAAGGTGGTCTTCGTCTGCCAAAAGCACTGGTGATGACACCGTCTTGGGCTCCACGGTGACCTCCATCCTGCCGCTCTACTGGTCTTGGTCTTGTTGCACCGGAATGGCAACCTTTGCCCGATGCCTTGGCCTGTGCTTGCCCCCTTTGCACCAAAGGGGAAACAAGGACACTGCGCAGGTTGGCGCCCGCCTGACGCCTGCCTGATCTCGATCGTCATGGCTTGTGTCCCGGGTTCCTCGCGAGGTATCCCTGCCTTGATCTATCCGCCTCCTCGTGAGCCTTCCAGATGAGGCTGCCTCTGAGGAAGCTTTCTGTCATCCGCCCCGCGAGGCTTGGCCCCTTCCGAGGGTCTTGAGCTTGAGCTGATGAAGATAGGCTGCGTTGGGCCCCCACTTGAGCCATGCCGCAGGCTGCAGGCAGGCAAGTTTGGGGACCCCCGTTCCCAGAACGCCGACAGTAGCCCCCGGGCCCGAGGCGTGCCCCGGCTTGGCCTAGCAGGAAAGCGAAGGGGCAAGCGCGAAGCGCCGTGGGCCCCAACAGCATGCGGCCTTGGGCACCGCATGGCGATTGATTGGACGTGGGCGTCTGCGCTTCCCCATGACTCCTTGTTACGCGCCCGGCTAAGCGGACCCGTAGTTGCACACAGTTGTTCCTCCTTTCCGCTGCTCGCCCACCTCCTAGCTTTCCTTCTTCCTTGAGCTCTAGCCTTCACCGGCAATCTGGCTCGAGTTCTTCCTCCTTCTCACTGCCATGGCGCCGACGAAGAAAGGAAGGGGAAAGAAGACTACGCCTTTGCCCTGCACACCTCCAGCGGAGACCCCTGCCGTCGCCCGGTCGATCATACTCAACCCAGAAGCTTTGGACAAGGTCCGCTCCGCCCTTGCAACTATCTTCAACAAGTGCGGCAGGACCACGGCCTGGCCTGCATCCCATGCCTCCCTTGATAGGATCGTCACGGAGGTCCGATTCTTCGCTGATGCCCTATGGGCGGGTCTGGTTCCCCCCTTTTCTGCCTTCTTCAATGCGGTGCTCTCCCATTATCAGATCCGCGTGATGCACCTCAGGCAGGAGTCCATTACTCTTCTGGCTGTCTTTGCTTTTGTCTGCGAGGCGATGATTGGCATTCCTCCTTCCGTGGCCCTACCGCGCCACTTCTTTTCCTTGTGCCTGAGCAACCTCACTCAGTGCTCAGGGTGCGTGAGCTTCTTTGCCGTGCCAGAGACGACCGCTTCAGGGATCGACTTCAGCCTTCCTTCTCCTGAGGCCAGGTTCAGAGAGCGGTGGCTGTACGTGGACGTTGGAGTGCCCAACCCTCTACTCTCGCATCTGACCTCGCCTGCTGTTCCCCACGCGGGTTGGGATCACGAGGTGCTCGTGAGCCCCTGGCTTGCCTTCCTCTGGAGACGCTTCCAGAGTTTGAGGGCGCTCAACGTGACAATGCCCAAGGTGGTGAAGGAGTTCCTCCAATGTTGCATTGCTCCTCTCCAGCGCCACTCTCGGCGGAAGGGGCCCCGCGAGAACCCAGCCACTGTGGTTGCTTCTCCTACTGCCCATAGCAGTCCTTCCTCAGGCGATAGGGCGGGGAGACGAGAACCGGCGAGAGTTGAGGCGCCCAACGTCGAAGTGCTATTGCCGCGAGAGACCTTGAAGGCGGCGTCTCCCGAGGCCCGCCCTGGAGCAGCGGCAGGTGTGGAGTTGCGGCCTGTGGTTCCTGAGGCCGGGGCTCCCGAGCCTCCAGCCGTTCCTCATGAGGGGACGCCTGACGGCGCTCCATAGGCTGACTCCTCTAGCGCTGATCATCTTGACGCTTCTTCCACTCCAGGGCCCAATCCCTGTGTCGGGCGCTTAGGTCGGTTCTGCGTACACTTCGAGGCCCTCCGCAAGAGGAAGGAGGCCTTGGGTGGAAACGACCGCCCTTGCCGCTTGTTGAAGCGCAGGAAGTACCTTGCCATGGAGGAGTAAGTCTTCTTCTTTCCTTGCTTGTTTACTTTGCTATCCCTGCGACTAAGTGTGGCCCATTCAGGCCCTGCCTTGCGGAACCCGCAGAGCTAGCCTGGGAGCCATCCACCAAGCTTCGCCTTCTCCGCTGGCCCTGGGCTTGCCAAGCTCGAGTGGCACTCCTGCTGCCAGACCAGTTGATGGAGTGGTCCGTTCCCTAGGGCACCTCGAGCCTGCGCGCCTGCTGTCCTTTCTTCATGAGTCCTCCTGGGGCACATCTGGCCTGCCTCGTGCTCCTCCTATGATCACAGATGGTGAAAGGCTGAAGTCTGTCTTTGGCTCCTCCTCCGTGGGTGGACCGACGCCAGGCTGGATTCCCAGAGGGGCCCGTTCGGCGATGGCTAGGGCGCCAGCTCCCAGCCCCGCGCCGGGAGGGGGCCTGCCGCCTCTGGGCCCTCCGCATGCTCCGGTGGAAGAGGGTGATGCGGAAGACGTGCTCAGGCGCGCTCGGGAGCGATGCGCCCTTCACGAAGAGTTCCTCCAGAGGGCGGCGGATGCAGTGAGCCGGATCGGGGCAGAGCCTGCTGACAAGGATGCACGCCTCGAGGCCGAAGGTTTGCGCCTCGGTAAGGAGAGGCACAAACTAAAGGTAGCCATTGCCCTCGCGCGTCACCAGCGTGATCTCGAGAACGCGAAGGCTGAAGCGTCTCTGGCAGCTTCGCAGGAGGCCTGCTCCCAGGCCGTCGAGGAGGCTCGGGAAGCAGACCAACGACGCAAGGATGCGGATGAGCGCGCGTGGGAGCTCCTGGCGTGGGGAAACTCCCTAGAGCAGGAAGTAGAATAGCGCCAGGAGGCCCTTGAGTCGATGGAGGGGGCCCCTGTTGATCGGGTCGAGCTTCTGAAGCGCGAGCAGGCGCTGATGCTAGAACCCGCCAAGCGCAACCTTGACCTTGAGCGGTTGGAGATGAGGGAGCGCCTGGTGGCTCGGGCGAAGGATGACGTTGCCGCGCACGAAGCCCGGGCCCAGGAAGAAGTCGATCGTCGCATGGCGGAAGCTCGCTCGGCCCTTGAGCGCGAATACGAGACGAGGTTGGGGCTGATCAAGGCCGAGGCTGAGGGCAGGACTGCGGCCCTCAGCGCCAAACTGGCTGAAGTGACGCACCGTGCGGACTCCTCTGCAGCCGCCCTCAGTGCAGCACAGGCGGAGCTGTCCTCCTCCTGGGCCGAGCAGCTTCTTCTCCAACAGAGGGTTGATGACGCCGAGGCCATCGCGCGGTGGAATGAGACAAGATCTGTCGGCGGCGGGTCCTGGAGCGTGAGCATGCCCCCATGCTTCAAACGCTCAGAGAAAGGGCCAACACAGCTTTGGGCAACATCTGCGAGGCTCCTACCAAGGAGCCGCACAAGGTCAACTACGTCGGCAACCTCCAGTTTTTCACGGATGTGGTGACGCTTCTGGAGAACCGCTCCGAAAGGTCCAGTTGGCTTGTCGAAGAGTGGAACCGAGCCTTGCTCGGGCGTGCATTCTCCCGCATCTTCAGCTATCTGCTGGACAGGGACCTCCACTTTGACTTCGACGCTGCCATCGCACCCGTGCCCATAGCCGTCCGGGGCGCCCTGGCACGATGGGTGGAGGGCAAAGTGGACACCCTCGTTAGGGCCTTTGCATCTGATGATGATGGCGTGGTTATGGGCAAGCCTGGCACTGACGGAGATGCTGGCGTCGGCGGCGGCGATGTCAACGACGCCAGCGATGCCTCCGAGGATGCCCGAGAAGACGCGGTGAGTGATATGTTCGACTGACTGCATGTCACTGTTGTTTATCCTGCACGAAGAAGGGTCGGGCTTGGCCCTGAAGAATGTAAGAGCATTTTGGGAGGGGTAGCCCATCATGTAAAGGTTTGCAACAAGTACCCTGGCAAGCATAATGCTGCGTGTGAACTTAGCCGCTGGCCCGGTGATGGGTCAGTTGACTTGTGTACCTTCCGACCCCGATGAGTCCCGAGCGGGCCTGCGGGGGCCGCTGCACCTCGGGTGTCTTTTGATTAGCTTGTAGATTCCGCGATGAAAACCTCCGGAAAGGGTGCAGTAGCAGCGGTCCTGGTTGTAAACGTGCCTGGCCCTGCCCGGCCCACGAGGGGCTCGCGAGGGGGGCAGCCGATGCTGACTTTGGACGCAAAGCCGAAACCAGAACGCGAGAGATTGCTCGAACGAGACTAAACACCCCTTCCCCCAAACACACGCAAGCTTCGAGCTCAAATCCAACTTAAATCCAAATCGAAGAACTTGTCAACAAGGAAAGGCAAAAGCAAAAGGCCGTGCCCAGCACCTAGTCTAGACTTCGACGTCTTCTCACCAGCATGGAGCTAAGTGCTGCCATTGGGCGTGGGCGAGAGCCCCCGAGGCCCGAGGGCGGCTCTCCGGAGACTCCGGGGCGTGTACAGCCCCACTAATTATTACGTGAGAGTGTTACGGGCAGCGAGCTTCACAGGTACCGGCCTTGCTTCATATCGCCAGGCGAGGGCCCCGCCTTGTGCCACACTCTGCCGCCATCGACGGCGACCGGAAACCAGGACGACGCCAATGAGGTAGAGCGGCCGCTAGCGGTTCCCTCGATGACCACGGGTCCCCTGTCGGGGGCAGGCCTTGGGGCACCTCCCTGACTGGGGGCCTACCTACTGAGAACGCCTTGCTCCGACCGCCGCGGTGACGAACCCGAATCTCGGCCCCTCTCCTGCAGCCCCCTGCGCCCTCCTCCTGAGGGGTATGAGGCTGCAGAATTGGGGCAGCCACCTGCTGCAGCGACCTGTATCTCCTGCGACCCATGGTTAGCATAAGCTTGCTCCTGAGGGATGAGTGGTACCTAATAATAGCCGCCGCCGGTGCGGTTGTCAAAGTTCTCCTGGGGTTCCCGAAAGAGCTCAGCTTCTGGCGTCTCCTCATCCCAGCCTGGCCTGAGGAACGAGCCATGATCTTCCTCTAGTGCGCACCCCTGATCCACCATGCGGGGCACATAAGCTTCCAGGGTCGCCGCCCCGTGCGCCCCGCTGTCGGTGTCAAAACCGGCGGATCTCGGGTAGGGGGTCCCGAACTGTGCGTCTAGGCCGGATGGTAACAGGAGGCACGGGACATGAAGTTTTACCCAGGTTCGGGCCCTCTTGATGGAGGTAAAACCCTACGTCCTCCTTGATTAATATTGATGGTATGGGTAGTACAAGAGTAGATCTACCATGAGATCGGAGAGGCTAAACCCTAGAAGCTAGCCTATGGTATGATTGTTGTTCTGTATGTTGTCCTACGGACTAAAACCCTCCGGTTTATATAGACACCGGAGAGGGTTAGGGTACACAAAGTCGGTTACAATGGTAGGAGATCTACATATCCGTATCGCCAAGCTTGCCTTCCACGCCAAGGAAAGTCCCTTCCGGACACAAGACGAAGTCTTCAATCTTGTATCTTCATAGTCCAGGAGTTCGGCTGAAGGTATAGTCCGGCTATCCGGACACCCCCTTATCCAGGACTCCCTCAGTAGCCCCTGAACCAGGCTTCAATGAAAATGAGTCCGGCACGCAGATTGTCTTCGGCATTGCAAGGCGGGTTCCTCCTCCAAGTACTTCATAGAAGATTTTGAACACAAAGATAGTGTCTGGCTCTGCAAGATAAGTTTCCACATATTGCCAGAGAGAGAATAATATTTACACAAATCTAATCTGGCGACGTATTCCGTAGTGTGACGCACCATGGCCAAGCCTTTATTCGAATCGTTTTATTATCCCACCTCAGCGTGTCATGCGAGGTGGTTTCCTTGGCACGTCTCGTCGAAGCAGAGATCGTGTCCCCTTATTCCAGGATTCTCATCAATACGGGCGTGGGTAACCCAACCGCGCCATTGATTACAGCGCTTGGGGATAAGCGAGTTTTACCAGGCTGGTTGGGACACGTAGTTGCGTCCACCCATATAAGGGGATAAGGATCCACCTTTTCACCTACGCCTTCTTCCTCCTTTGCCTATCCATTCTTGCGCACTCGAGCTCCAGCGCCCAAGTCTGCACTCCCCACCTCAACCTTCTCCAGCCATGTCCGGAGTGGGAGGCAAGTGGATGGTCTCCTCCATCACGGAGGGACACATCAAAAAACTAAGGAAGGCCGGATACATGTCTAAGGACATCGCGTATTGGCTTCCCGAAGAGGGGCAGCTCCTCCCCACCCCAAGGCCCCATGAGAGGGTAGTGTTCCTTCCCCACTTCCTCCGCGGACTGGGCTTTCCTATCCACCCATTCGTCCGGGGACTCATGTTCTACTACGGCCTGGATTTCCATGATCTGGCCCCAAACTTCATCCTCAACATCTCGGCGTTTATCGTCGTGTGCGAGGCTTTCCTCTGCATCCTCCCCCATTTCGGCCTATGGCTCAAGACTTTCAATGTCAGGACGAAGGTGGTGCGCGGCAACCAGGCGGAGTGCGGAGACCCTGAAGGGGTGGCAATCGGGGTGGTTTTACATCACCGAGCCGCGCGACCCTGAGTGGGTCGCAGCCCCCGAGTTCCGGTCCGGACCCCCAACGCGGCTCACGTCCTGGAAAGAGACGGGCCTGTCGTGGGGCAG
Organism: Triticum monococcum; assembly: GCA_034509565.1. Classification (NCBI taxonomy): domain Eukaryota; kingdom Viridiplantae; phylum Streptophyta; class Magnoliopsida; order Poales; family Poaceae; genus Triticum; species Triticum monococcum. The sequence continues at coordinate 55,568,866 of CM067846.1, read as the reverse complement.
CAAAGGAGAGGTGACTGGACTGCAAACATGCATCCAAACCCTGGTGGACAAGCAGCTCAAGCTTGTCAATGTAGTCCAGGTCATGCTCATCCGCTGGATCCTCCCGTGTCAACAACGGGCCTTCAAGCTGTGGGAGTTCAACCCGACGCAGCACCGAACTCTGAGCAGGCTCTTCGACACGACGCACGAAGATGTCTGGAAGGTGCTTTTCAAGGGCGCCGAGGCTCCCGCATCCGCTACCAAGGATCGCGGATTCAGCGCGCAGCGTCACACCAGCGCGGTAAGTTGTTTGTGCCTTTTATAGGGTATTAGTTTTTCATAGTTTAACTCTATGCGGGATCTAAGCTCCCTTACCTTTGACAGTTTTGGCAGGCGAAGTCCGGATAGATCGACTGTCCGGCTCCTTTGCCCGAAGATCCAGCCGATGCCCGCTTGGCGAAGTCGCTGGTTCTCGCACCCTATGTGGTGCCGGAGAAGAAGGCCACGATGAAGGCCACGGGGACTCGAAAAAGTGCCTGGCGCTGGGAGGTGTCGGGTTCGTCATCCGACGGCTCCAAGGCGCATTCCTCCCGTGAAGACGAGGAGGAGGAACAAGAGACCTCTCCCCCTCCAGCGGGGGAGAGAAGAAAAGGAAGGCCGCCCTCACTGGGGAGGCCGAAGGGTCCAAGAAGGGGAAAGCCCTTCCTCCGGACTACACCACCCCGACGACGGCGGAGAGGAGTGGTCGCTCAGGGCCAAGCCCCTGGTGAAATCGTAAGTATCCGGATACCAGAGTAATTCATAGTATTCCTTTATTGCACAGCTTTCCCTTATGTCGAATATGTTTATGCAGCCCACCCAAAGACCGGCTCGACGCGTCGTCGAGCGGTTCACTGGACTCGTCGGATGTGAATTCGTTTCCGACGGCTTCCTCCCCCCGCCCTACGGACGACGCTGAAGTGTTTCCCAACAGGTTCCAAGCCAGGAGGAGGTGGTCCTGGAGGCGCTGCAAGGCGACCTCCCGGACTCCAGGAGTAAAGGGGATAAAACCCCCCAGGGCTCCAAGTCTGACTCTAGGCCGGACACCGCTCCGAAACCTTCAAGGGTTCCAAAGTCCAGCGGGCGACCTCCTTCCAAGAGGAGCAAGCCCACCCTGCCGGTGACCCCCGTCCAACCGGAGGCGCCGGACAATCTGTTGGAGGTGCTCGAAGGCGCCTCCATCGACGAGGAGCACTGCACCATTATGAGTGCGGTGGTCCAGAAGGTTCAGTCCACCAAGAGCGGACTGACTGAAGCTTGTACTAGCCTTTTAACAGGCTTTGTGGTAAGTAAAGAATGTGTAAATAATATTACCCCATAGACAGTAGCCCCTGATGCTCTGTTTGACGTTCGGGAAGAAAAGCCGAAGAGAGGATCAAATAAAATTCACACGAGTCTAAGAAAAAGGAGTCAATATGCGTATGCAGGCTTCTCTGCTGGCGTCCACCGCACTGACTGCGGAAGTGGACACGCTAAAGCAGAACCTCGAGCAGTCCGAGCAAGAGCTCGGGCGTGCCAAGAAGCAGCTTGAGGACAAGGAAGGTAAGAAATACCTTGTTTAAAGATATATATAAAAAAGGTGCAATTGCAAAAAATGACAGGATTATCGTGGCTATTGCAGGGGCCACGTCGGAGGTGGCGACCCTTAAGCAAGCGCTGATCGAGGCCGAGAAGAGGGCGGCCACGGAGCGCACCGAGCGGGAGAAGTATGAGGCCTAGGTTGTCAAGGTGCAGCAAGAGCTCCAGGCTCTCATGAAAAAACATGAGAGTTTGGAGCTTGACTCAAAGACGCGAGCGTTCGAGCTCGCGATGGCTATTGAAAATGCCAAGTCTGCCAAGGCCGAATCCCAGAAGACCCTCCAGGAGTTGGATCTGGTGAAAAAGATAGCGGTGGGTAATGCATTCTTTATGCAAAGAAAACACATAAGCGTGAGTTAGTTGTTACTTACCCGAATCCGGAGCTCTCCTGGAGCATTCGCAGGTCTTCCCCGTAGCGTGTCCGATGCCGCCGCATTTTATCAAGCCGAGGAGGGCAGCTCGACAGAGAAGGTGTTCTGGTCTCAGTATGCTGAGGCCGGACACCCCGTGCCCCAGAGCGACCAGCTGAAGCAACTGGTTCAGCTCCACAAGGCGGCCGAACAGGCCATGAAGGGCCTCATAGTTCGGCTGTGGCCTAGAGAGGCTCTGCCTGGGAGCTATTTCGGGGTGGTGCGACGGCTGGTGGGGGCCTGTCCAAGGCTCGAAGTCATAAAACGCTCCGTCGGCATTGAAGGTGCCCGTAGGGCCCTTTCCCGTGCTAAGGTGCACTGGGGAAAATTGGATACTGAGAAGCTTGTGAAGGACGGGCCACCGCCGGGGAAAGAGCATCGCAAGCCCGAGAATTATTATATGAATGTTCTGAAGGGTGCCCGCCTTGTGGCGGATGAATGTTCCAGGGATGTAATTTTTGAGTAAAACTCGCTCGTTTTGTCCTGTGCACTGAAAACTTGTTCATATGCGCTAAGCAATGCTATTGGAATTTAAAATATTACCTTCTGTGCGGCTGTTTATCAATTCTGAGAGATGGCGAGTTGTCGGCTTCTGCCCCCGTGCTGCTAGTGCTGGGGTGTTCGGGGATAAACCTGAGCGCTCTTTTTCCCATGTTTGGGTCCTTCGAGGGAGGCGCTCAGCACAACAAACAAGGCAATCAGACTGTAATGCGTGAACACTCTCACATAGCCATAGAATTCTATAATTTTAAATTTCGGCGAAGCCCCTGGTATTCGGAAGACCGAGTTCGGGGCGCTATCCACGCCTTGGCCAGACAGAGCCGACTCCTCGCTCTAAGCGGCATAAGTCTTTAGGGACTCGAAAAACCTCTCGAACCGTGACCGGCTCTCGCTTCATCATGACAGTCAGTTTTAGCATTCTCTACTAAGGTGCTCGACCCAGCTCAACTGGGGCACAATCGCAGTAGTTCTCCTAGTGCTACCTTAGCCGATATAGTGGAACATAAGGCACCAAAACATAGGAGCCGGGCAAACCCAACTATTGACCCAAGACATGATTCGGAGCCGATGTATATAATGCTATAAGTTCGGGGCGCCGCACTTGTTGAAGTGTTCGGACTTCTCACACCATATTGAGGGCTACTAAAGCCCCTGGCGTATTTTGGCCGTACCAAAGTGTACGGGTGCAACATGTCATTAAGGAACATATATTTGTAAAAAAGGGTAATGCAAAGAGAGACAAAAGCTATGCATTGTTTATTAAAAAGGGCTGCGATCAAAGCAGAACGTTAGAAATAATGCGATAAGCAAAATGTTGGACTATTTAACATGTCCATTCCAGGGGCAGGCTGCGGAATGGTATGCGAAATAGGTATACTGCTCATGATAGAGACCACCTGGGAGTTCCGTAATGCAGCATGGCTTGTCTGCTACCCTGGTTCTTGCATCGTTTGTGCGGCAATTGAACCGCCGAGCAGGCCTTCCGAAGAGTGGAGTCCTGAAAGTAAGAGAAAATTAAAAGATCGGCAGCCCCTGGTGCGGTTTAAGCCGTGTTTCAGGCGTGCCGTGATGGTGCCCCTCCCCCTGTACCCATGGTATTTCTAGAGCATAGTTATGTACGTGAAGTACTGGTGTCGCATTTTTGCGAGGGCTGGGGTTGGGGCCGCATTGCTACGTCTGCTCGGAACATGCCAGGCGGTCTTATTGTAGGTTACTCCGGGCGCGCTTGACGGTGTCCGGACGTTTAATGACCGGACTGGAGAACTGCCTGGAGAGGCTGCTTTGTACTTTCGCATCAAGGGCCGCCGTGTGCTCCTCCGTTCGGAGAGAGCGTTCGGTGTTTCCATTGACCGTAATTACTCCTCGAGGGTCTGGCATCTTGAGCTTAAGGTATGCATAGTGCGGTACCGCATTGAACTTGGCGAATGCGGTTCGCCGAGCAGTGCGTGATAGCCACTGCGGAATGGGACTATGTCGAAGATTAACACCTCGCTTCAGAAATTATCCGGAGATCCGAAGACCACTTCAAGTGTGACTGAGCCTGTAGAGTTGGCCTCTACACCTGGTATTACGCCTTTAAAGGTCGTTTTGGTGGGCTTAATCCTCGAGGGATCTATGCCCATTTTCCGCACTGTATCCTGGTAAAGCAGGTTCTGGCTGCTGCCGCCATCCATAAGGACTCTAGTGAGACGAAATCCGTCAATGATTGGGTCTAGAACCAATGCGGTGAACCCGCCATGACGGGTGCTAGTGGGATGGTCCCTTCGATCAAAAGTGATCGGGCAGGAGGACCATGGGTTGAACTTTGGGGCGACTGGCTCTACCGCGTATATGTCCCTTAACGCGTGCTTCCGCTCCCTCTTGGGGATGTGGGTTGCGTATATCATGTTCACCGTCCGCACTTGTGGGGGAAAACCCTTCTGTCCACTGTTGTTCGGCTGCCGGGGCTCTTTGTCGTCATCGCTATGCAGCCCCGTGTCTTTATTTTCGGCATTTAACTTGCCTGCCTGCTTGAACACCCAACAATCCCTGTTGGTGTGATTGGCCGGCTTTTCGGGGGTGCCATATATTTGGCACAAACGGTCGAGTATTCGGTCCAAACTGGACGGGCCCCTAGGATTTCTTTTGAATGGCTTTTTCCACTAACCAGATTTATAGCCTCTGAATCCGGCATTAACTGCCGTATCGTCAGGATTGTCGCCGTTAATGCGGCGCTTCTGCTTGTTGCGACGCGACTTGCCACTACTTTCCCTGGTATCCGAATTACCAGGGTTCTTGGTCATATTGTTGCTACGAGCAAGCCAGCTGTCTTCTCCCGCGCAAAAGCGGGTCATGAGTGTCGTGTGTGCTGCCATAGATTTCGGCTTTTCCTGTCCAAGGTTTTGGGAAAGCCACTCGTCATGGATATTGTGCTTTAAGGCTGCTAGGGCCTCTTCGTCCGGATAGTCGACTATTTGATTTTTCTTTGTTAGGAACCGTGTCCAGAATTGCCTGGCCGATTCCTCTGTCTGCTGAATTACGTGGCTTAGGTCATCGGCGTCTGGTGGTCGAACATAAGTGCCCTGGAAATTGTCGAGGAATGCGGCTTCCAGGTCCTCCCAACAACCGATTGATCCTGCTGGCAAACTATTAAGCCAATGCCGAGTTGGTCCTTTAAACTTGAGTGGGAGGTATGTGATGGCATGGAGATCATCACCGCGGGCCATGTGGATATGAAAGAGATAATCCTCGATCCATACCGCAGGATCTGTTGTGCCATCATATGATTCGATGTTTACGGGTTTGAAACCCTCGGGGATTTGATGATCCATTACTTGTCTGTGAAGCATAGTGGGTGTGCGGCGCCTCTATACTGGGCTATATCACGACGTAGGTCCAATGAGCTTTGTCTACTGTGTTCGGCCATACCGGATTTGTGTCCGACGTGATGGTTACCGTCTCGAGTCGTGGGGCGCCCACGCGATCCATAGATTGATCCTATTTGCCTTGCCTTGTACTCCAACATATCTCGCAGGTCTGGTGCATTTTCCTGTGCCTCGGTACGGGGTGCGGCTTGAGTGGAGGGCCGAGAGGCCTCTCTGTCGCGGCCACGAGGTGGCCGGTCGGCCGTATCAAGTGCTGGTGATGTAGGTTTAAGTGATTCCTCCTCTAATCAGGGTAGCAACCTGCGCTTTGGGTAGCTCTTGGAGGGGCATTCGAGTTTATGCTCTTCGGCCACAAGGACTTCAGTCCATCTGTCGACTAGCAAATCTTGATCAGCTCTAAGCTGTTGCTGTTTTTTCTTGAGGCTTCTTGCCGTGGCCATAAGCCTACGTTGAAAACGCTCTTGCTCGACAGGATCCTCTGGCACGACGAATTCGTCGTCGTCGAGGCTTGCCTCGTCTTCGGAGGGAGGCATACAATTATCGTCCTCGACCTCTCTGTCTACCGCTCTCTCATGTGGGCTGGCTTCTTCATCATCCTGTGTTGAATCTTGTTGGAGGTGGTTTTCTTCAGCATTCTCCGGAGTATTATTATCTCCCGTGCTGGAATCACCATATTTGCTTTGGCGGGATTTTGAGTGGCACCGATGACGCCGGCGCTTAGGCTGTTTCTTGGAGGGGTCATCCTCCGCTGTTCCATTGCCATCTCCTTCTTTTAGGGTGTCCACCATGTATATGTCATATGACGAGGTGGCTTTCTAGGGCCCAATAGGTGCTGGTTCTTCATCGTATTCTGCATCGGCATCCATACCGTCGATGTCTTTGGAGTCGAAGTCGAGCATGTCGGTTAAATCATCGACAGTGGCTACAAAGTGGGTGGTGGGTGGGCTTTGAATTTCTTCATCTTCCGCATCCCAACCTTGCTGACCGTAGTCCGGCCAGGGCTCTCCTGATAAAGAGAGAGACTTTAGTGTCTTCAGAATATTGCCGAATGGCGAGTGCTGAAAGATGTCCGCGGTAGTAAACTCCATGATCGGCGCCCAATCGGATTCGATTGGCAGGGGCGCGGAGGGTTCGGAGTTCGAAGAGGAGTCCGGCTCCTTGGAGTCACGAGTCTCGCGGAGTGCGGGGCTGGTGTTCGGCTCTATCGCTGTTGGGATCGCAGCCCCCGAGGCGCCGTCCAACCACCCATCCTCGATCGACGCAGTTGGCTCCGAATTAAGGGTCGAAGCCGATGCGGGTGCGGCCTCCAGGGCACTGTTCGGCGGCAGAGCTAGATCATGCTCGTCGTGACAGTGCGGCGCGCTTGGCAGTGGCTCAAATCCGTTGAGGATCAAGTCCCCGCGGATGTCAGCCATGTAGTTTAAACTTCCAAATCTGACCTGACGGCCAGGGGCATAGCTTTCGATCTGCTCCAGATGGCCAAGTGAATTGGCCCGCAGTGCGAAGCCGCCGAAGACGCAGATCTGTCCGGGGAGGAAGGTCTCACCCTGGACTGCATCGCTATTGATGATTTTAAGAGCCATCAATCCTAACGGCGACGACACAGAGGAATTCTTAATGAAAGCACCAATGTCGGTGTCAAAACCGGCGGATCTCGGGTAGGGGGTCCCGAACTGTGTGTCTAGGCCGGATGGTAACATGAGGCAAGGGACACGAAGTTTTACCCAGGTTCGGGCCCTCTTGATGGAGGTAAAACCCTACGTCCTGCTTGATTAATAATGATGGTATGGGTAGTACAAGAGTAGATCTACCACGAGATCGGACAGGCTAAACCCTAGAAGCTAGCCTATGGTATGACTGTTGTTCTGTATGTTATCCTACGGACTAAAACCCTCCGGTTTATATAGACACCGGAGAGGGTTAGAGTTACACAAAGTCGGATACAATGGTAGGAGATCTACACATCCGCATCGCCAAGCTTGCCTTCCACGCCAAGGAAAGTCCCTTCCAGACACGGGACGAAGTCTTCAATCTTGTATCTTCATAGTCCAGGAATCCGGCTGAAGGTATTGTCCGGCTATCCGGACACCCCCTAATTCAGGACTCCCTCACCCGCCGTAGCGCCCCGCATGCCATGCAGCCTGGCTTGGAGTGTTGGGGAACATAGTAATTTAAAAAAAATTCCTACGCACATGCAAGATCATGGTGATGCATAGCAACGAGAGGGGAGAGTGTAATCTACGTACCCTCATAGACTGAAAGCGGAAGCGTTATAACAACGCGGTTGATGTAGTCGTACGTCTTCATGGCCCAACCGATCAAGCACTGAAACTACGGCACCTCCGAGTTTTAGCACATGTTCAGCTCGATGACGATTCCCGGACTCCGATCCAGCAAAGTGTCGGGGAAGAGTTCCATCAGCACAACGGTGTGGTGACGATCTTTATGATCTATCGTCACAGGGCTTCGCCTAAGCACCGCTACAATAATATCGAGGAGTATAGTGGAGGGGGCACCGCACACGGCTAAGAGATCTCACGGATCAAGTGTTGTGTCTAGAGGTGCCCCCTGCCCCCGTATATAAAGGAGCAAGGGGGAGGGGTGGCCGGCCATGATGAGGCGCGCCAGGGAGGAGTCCTACTCCTACCGGGAGTAGGACTCCCTCCTTTTCCTTGTCCAAGTAGGAGAGGGGGAAGGAAGGGAGAGAGGAGAGGAAGGAAAGGGGGGGGGCACCGCCCCTCCCTCCTTGTCCAATTCGGACTAGGGGGAGAGGGGGTGTGCGGCCTGCCCTGGCTGCCCCTCCTCTTCTCCACTTTAGGCCCATGAGGCCCATTAACCCCCGGGGGGTTCCGGTAACCCCCCGGTACTCTGGTTTTATCCGAAATTTCCTCGGAACACTTCCGGTGTCCGAATATAGTCGTCCAATATATCAATATTTATGTCTCGACCATTTCAAGACTCCTCGTCATGTCCCCGATCTCATCCGGGACTCCGAACTCCTTCGGTACATCAAAACATATAAACTCATAATGAGACTGTCATCGAAACCTTAAGCGTGCGGACCCTAGGGGTTCGAGAATAATGAAGACATGACCGAGACACGTCTCCGGTCAATAACCAATAGAGGAACCTGGATGCTCATATTGGCTCCCACATATTCTACGAAGATCTTTATCGGTCAGACCGCATAACAACATACGTTGTTCCCTTTGTCATCGGTATGTTACTTGCCCGAGATTTGATCGTCGGTATCTCAATACCTAGTTCAATCTCGTTACCGGCAAGTCTCTTTACTCGTTCCGTAATACATCATCTCGCAACTAACTTCATTAGTTGCAATGCTTGCAAGGCTTATGTGATGTGCATTACTGAGAGGGCCCAGAGATACCTCTCCGACAATCGGAGTGACAAATCCTAATCTCGAAATACGCCAACCCAACATGTACCTTTGGAGACACCTGTAGAGCTCCTTTATAATCACCCAGTTACGTTGTGACGTTTGGTAGCACACAAAGTGTTCCTCCGGCAAACGGGAGTTGCATAATCTTATAGTCATAGGGACATGTATAAGTCATGAAGAAAGCAATAGCAACATACTAAACGATTGGGTGCTAAGCTAATGGAATGGGTCATGTCAATCACATCATTCTCCTAATAATGTGATCCCGTTAATCAAATAACAACACATGTCTATGGTTAGGAAACATAACAATCTTTGATTAATGAGCTAGTCAAGTAGAGGCATACTAGTGACGTTTAGTTTGTCTATGTATTCACACAAGTATTATGTTTCCGGATAATACAATTCTAGCATGAATAATAAACATTTATCATGATATAAGGAAATAAAATAATAACATTATTATTTCCTTTAGGGCATATTTCCTTCATGGAGCGCCGTCTTGGGGGTGATGGCATGACGGTCCGCCGAGGCCGAAGGCCGCGACGTGCACCCCTTCGCCGGCCTGAGAGGGGGCTGGCATGACTTGTCGCCTGGCACCGGCGGAGGTGTTGGCGCCGGACGGGTCCTGGAGTGCACAGAAAGTCGCGTGCGTGCGCACAATGCCGCCATGCGGCCCGCCTTGGGTCTGGGGTGGCAGCTGGACGCAGAAAGGAGGTGTTCCTGAGGCAGCGGCATCCAGGAGCTCAGCTACTCGCTCCAACAACACGTCGTGGCCGCCTTTTAGCAGTCGGCACCATAGCACCTCTCGGGCCACCGTCAGCGCGGCCCAGGAATTCGCTTGCTCCCGTCGGGTCTACGGCGCCGTGGCCGCCGCATGGTCTAAGGCCCTTGCTGCGGCCCGCACCTGCCGTGGTGTGAGGGCAGGCGGCGTCTGGCCGCGTCGCCCGCGCCCCGCAATGCCCTGCGGAGCGCGGGCTGCCTGAGGCGCAAGGTTGAGGTCGCCCTGGGCTGGTGCCACAGTGTGGGCGGGCCACACTGCGTAGTGGTCGGCGTTGGCTGCCGGGTCCGTTGACATCTGAACGGCGAAGCGACGGAACGCGATGCGGAGGAAGAAGGATTCTGGTGCACCCCTACCTGGCACGCCAAATGTCGGATTTCGGGTTCTGGCAGACCCTTGAGGTTCAAACACTAGGGTGCGCGCGGAGATCTCTCCCCTACCGATTTACGTCCAATCTCCTCGCGTGATCTAAGCTTGAAACAACGAACAACACAAGGGACACAAGGTTTATACTGGTTCGGGCCACCATTGTGCTGTAATACCCTACTCCAGTGTGTGGTGTGGTGGATTGCCTCAGGGGCTGATGATGAATAGTACAAGGGAAGAACCGCCTCGCGAGAGGTGTTATTGAGTTGGTGTGATGAACTGCTAGGGTGAGTTCAGTCGCCTCTCTCTCTCTCTCTACTAGGGCTGTACCAGATTTCTCGATCTCTCTACTCAGTGGTGGCTAGCCCTATTTATAGAGGCCCTGGGCCTCTCCCCAAATAATGAGCGGGAAGGGCGCCAACACGTGGCCATTTTGAAGGGGAACATATAGTACAAGTTATCCTGACCAAAGGTGGTCTTCGGCTGCCAAAAGAACTGGTGATGACGCCGTCTTGGGCTCCATGGTGACCTCCGTCCTGCCGCTCTGCTGGTCTTGGTCTTGTTGCACCGGAATGGCAACCTTTGCCCGATGCCTTGGCCTGTGCTTGCCCCCTTTGCACCAAAGGGGAAACAAGGACACTGCACAGGCCGGCGCCCGCCTGGCGCCCGCCTGGCCTCGATCGACATGGCTTGCATCATGGGTTCCTCGCGAGGTATCACCGCCTTGATCTCTCCGCCTCCTCGCGAGCCTGCTAGATGAGGCTGCCTCTGAGAAATCTTTCTGTCATCCGCCCCCGTGGCTTGGTCCCTCACGAGGGTCTTGAGCTTTAGCTGATGAAGATGAGCCGCGCTGGGCCCCCCACTTGAGCCACGCCGCAGGCCGCAAGCAGGCAAGTCTGGGGACCCCCGTTCCTAGAACGCTGACAAAAAACTCAAACTAAACTTTATTATATAACTTGCACACAATTACAAGGATAGATCACTAAGCAAACTCTCAAAGAAGAAAGGATCGAACTAAACTTTTATTCATCTAATGCAAATGATCGAACTAAAATAAGAAAAGTAATAAGATAGTGGGGTGATACTATACCGGGGCATCTCCCCCAAGCTTGGCGGAAGCCAAGGGGAGTGCCCATACCCGATATTCAATTCTCCTTTGGCGGTGAAGAAGATGATGGTGATGATGAAGTAGCATTCTCCAATATAACCATGAGTAAATCCTTCAAACCTTGGATTTCCCGAAGGGCTTGATGAACCAATTCACTGTTTTTCTTCACCTCAGCCATTATGTGTTTATTCCCAGGGCCCCATTGTTTGGTTCCTGCATTGTTTTCTCTTAGCTGAGATATGTCCTAGTTGGATGGTATGTGCCTACGAGGAGTGTTCTCGAACCCGTAATTGTGAATCAAATTATGAATTTTTTACGATGTAACCTGTGTAAGGGCCTCCTTGGTGGGAGCTCTTCTTGCACTTCCAAGCTCACGCTACGAAAGAATACACTTCTGTGATGATACGTGTTTGTCACAGTAGGTCACATTTTCTGTCATGCATGTACATCCATGACAAATTTATGACAGAATCAAGATAGTCATACCTGTGCTATTGTAGAAGTGTTCCATGACATTACCAGAATTATCATCACGGAAGTGTCCACTTCCATGACGATATATCGCGCGTCACAGAAGTGCTTTCATCAGGGGTGACCGAAACGTGGCATCCACTATAACGGAACGCTGTTAAGCTATCGGGTCTGGTTTTGGATCCGATAACCCGTGAACAGCCCCGACCAATGGGGATTTTCCACGTGTAAAATCATAATTGGCTGGAGGAAACACGTGTCGGCTCACCGTTGGGACAGATGTCATCCACTCATTGGACCCAAAGTGCTTATGATACGTCGACACTTGGCACGGCCCAACAGAGGCCCATGTAGGTTAAAAAGGCCGGCCAAGTCAAAGGCCCATAGTACTTACTTAGGTACTAGTGGGCCAGCCCAATAACGACCTGCTTAATAAAGGCCCATTTACGGCCCGAAGCTAGATCTGGCCCATTAATTGTTCACCAAATATTTGGGCCCATTTATGGCCCGAAGCCAGATCTGGCCCGTTAATTGTTTGCCGAATATTTGGGCCCAATTACAGCCCAGTGACTTTTGGCCTGTTGGAGGCCCGATGTAGACATGGGCCCATTTCAGCCCGGTGTGACTTTCGGCCTGGGAATGGCCCGTGCTGCCCATGGGCCATATATGGTCTGATAGGACATCAGGCCCACTAACGGCCCATGATAAAGGAGGCAACAGTTAAGCCCAACATGACTTTGGGCCTGTTAAAGGCCTGTCGCATAATGCAGCCCCTTGATGTCTGTACTAACCTTTCTGCCTCTTAAAGGCCCATGATATCAGTGGGCCAACTAAGGCCCGAGATATGTTTCGGCCTGGTAACTGCCTGTGATATAACTGGGCCCAAAAAGGCCCGGTCTACATTTCAGCCTGCTGAAGGCCCGTCAACGACTAGTGAAAATTGAGGCCCAATATGCATTTCGGCCTACTAAAGGCCCATGCTTTCATCTAGGCCGTAACAGGCCAGTACAATATTCAGCCTGTTAATGGCCCAACGCCACCTGGGCCAAACTAAGCGCTGGGTCCACAGAAGGCCCAACTAAAATATAGGCCGATGTAAGTTGTGGGCCTCGCGCAAAGTGTGAAGGCATCGATCATTCGGGCCCAAGAAAGATGCAGGCCGGCCCAATTGTGGCCCGCTAAACACCAGGCCCGTTAGAGGCGAATGTTTCAGCGCGGTCGACTACATCTGATTTTTTTCATATAGCGAATGATGGCAGTAACTAGTAGGAATTAAGAACAAACCTACTCTACACAATAAAGAAATTACGGCATAGTAACTAAGAATAAACCTACACTATACAATAAATGCTTTATGGTATATTACATCCACTTGGCATCAAAGTTCGCCACCAATGATCATAAAGCGCAACGAAGAGGCAAATTACAAAAACTAGGCACCATTGCAGCGTAACAAAATAATGCTGAACTGAGACCACTTCCAAGATAGTTCAAGAAAGGTTAGCCTTGCACGGGAACTGCTGCGCAAGCCGCTGAGCAAGGCTGTGAGACCGGCCTAGCATGTCGGTCATAGCTTCTAGGTGTAGTTGTTTAGCGATGAGGTTCTCATTGGTGTTCTCCACAATCTTTCTTAGAAATAGGACTTCAAGTCGAAGTTGAGTTGCAGAATGCCTTTCTGCTAGAACTTGGGACTGAAGAAGTCGAATTGATTTAGACAACGAATTATGTAAGCTTGTCTGACTGCTAGTCTCAAGTAACTTTAACACTGCATCAAGACAAGACTTTCGGGTTGTCTCACCATCTTCACGATGTTTTGCCTTCTTTGCTGCAATATATGTTGGGTTTGTCGCATTGCCTTCAGCAGACTTGTGCATGCCATCAGGCATATCACCCTGAAACAAAGCAGAGAGATGACAGGTTTTGCACACGTATAAACAAAGATGATAACTATGTTGTCAATTCCATCCAATTTCAAATTAGAAAATAAAGAGTAAGTTCAAAATATCAATAGCATAATTTGGCATTATTCATAATGCGGGGAGCTTCACCACACTACTGGATTACCATGTCAAGATAACAAGCATAGATGAAGGGGAAAGAAAATCATTGTATCTGTTTTGGTTAATGTGCATGGCATGTTGTTGATATCATCAGCTACATCAGTAAGATAAAACAGGAGATGACAAGGTGCAAATGTGGGCTGCTTCACCACACACTGGATTATAGATCCACAAAAACTAGCATACATATAGGGAGTATTGAGTAATGTGCATGGTATGAATAAGGAATTTGGTTTTACAAGTAAAACCTAGAACTTTCGGTTCTTGCGAACATGCATTTTGGTAGAAACAGCAAACCAAACAGTAGTAAATGATAGGGAGTATGAGCAAATTAAACAACAATTGAGGATAAAGGCTTTAGAAGTACCAACTTGCATTATCAGTTAACACGGGCTTTATAATGCCCTTCTCCATGTCAAGGGAAGGATAACTCAAGAATTTCAGCACAAAATCCTCTTCATAAGCATTGCCTGTACTCTACATTTTGTAGAGAGTAATTATAGATATGATAATACTGGAAGGGATAGAGGATAATGAAGATAAGATGCAGATTGATGCTACATAGTCAACTACCAATCCCTAGAAGTACAAGCATTACAGGACAAAATGTACTGACAAGAGCAATTGGCTACACTTCTGCACTGGCATTGTCTGTGTATTCTACTTTTTGGTAAGATTAAATATAGATCTGATCTTTTTTATTAAAGGGTTTTTATCATTTATGCCATCGGTTGTGTCCCACTACTCAATTTTGCCACTAGGAATTTCAACTGCTCAAAAATGCCATCGCTTTGTTAGACACATGTTCAAAAATGCCACTGGGCACCATTATTGTGATCTCAAATCTCTTTTGCCATGTTATAATGACATAAATACCTATGAACCAGCATGCCAGCTCTCCTTCTATCTTACTACAATAAAGTGTGGGGCCCACTTGATCCCAACGATGTTCTTATTTTTCTATAAAACTAGCGACGTGACCCGCGCATATGCGCGGCTAGACATGATGTATATATTTATCTTTTGATGATTTTTTCTACATCTCTTTTGTCATTTTGTTTTTTCATATTCTTGCAGGAAATTATAGCCATGCAAAATAGTTGGAAGTTGTGAAAGCATTATTAAACTTTGGTACAAATATTTCCATCAAATGTGTAAAGTGGTTGGTGAAGACTTGGAAGAAAGAGAATCAGTGTATGTGGCCCGCCATGTAAAATAATTTAGTAGTATTGTTCTCTCTTTTATCACCCCTCAATGTTTATCTTTGCACCTACTATATATTTAAAAAAATTGGCAGCTAGAATATAAACATTAAGTATTTGTACATCTATCTTGTTATTTGTTTCATAATCTACATTGTCATTGGCATTACTGTGCTTGTGGTTTATGGACATATATATGCTTTCACTTCTTTACTTGTTAATGTGTTTTCTATACCAGTCTAAACCATTATAATTGGTGACGTTGGTGTGGAAATTGCCAAACTCTTCACTCATTGTGCCTCTTTACAGCATGTTAGTTTCAATTATTCCTATTTCTTTTGCATTTAATTTGAAAATTTTAGAAAATTTAAACTATTCATTGCGTACTTGCATGAGTTCGTCCTTATTTGCTAAAAATATTCCCTACATTCACTGAGCCTTATTATAGTATATTTTTTTATTCTATCCATCAGTATCCACCCTTGTGTCCTAATGCTATTTAATATATTTTTGTCGTCACATTAGCATTGATGCAACATTTAAATTGATGGAAACATAATAGCCAAAATGTGCACCTCAAGGAAACAAATTAGACTTTCGTCAGAAATCAATGTTGAATGTTATTATTGTTGCAAACACATCCGTATAATTTTGTATTAATCTTTGTATTTTTCTCTTCTACTTATCACCATCAATCCTTATTTGCTCCCTCAACCAAATGCTACCCGAACTGCAATGCTCCCAAGATTGTTGTTTGGAATTCGCACCCTACAAAAACATGATCAAGATTTGCCAGAAATCTATATTCTTGCTAATTGCTGATTTCCTCCTATAATAGTAGCTTCTTCCATTCAAATTTGTAGGCACAATAATAGATATAATAGCTCAAACAGACCTGAAATTCAAAGTTGAAGCATGCTAAGAACTGTTGCAGCACGACTTCTCCAAGATCTCCTTCCCATTATCTTTTCTTCTAGCACCTCACCACATGCGGATACTGCAAAATTGTTAGAATAAAAAGAAGGCTAATAACATAACACAGGGAGTCCCATTATAACATAGATAAATATCCAAAGATGTCATATTATATGCACGATCATCTGGGAAGCTTCTCCGCTTACATGAGAAAAAGATTGTGATAGTTGACTGGCTAACCATAAAACTTTAGATGTTAGGTTATATGTCTCAGTGTGTAATCTTGTTTAGCATTGTTTTTCCTTTTAATCATGCATGCAAATTTGCTTTGTAACACAGCGTGCATGTCACGCTGGATGAGGGCATGCAACACGTCCCTTGCATCTATGATCGGGTATAGTGGGGTTAAGCGTGAATAAGTCCCGGTCCACGCATTGGCCTGACCGTGTGCATGGGCATATATGCCGCATCTCTCGTCTCCGATGAATTACAGAAATACGTCAGAATAGACACTTTTCGTCACACAAAGTTCAGTTTGTAATCTGTTCTCCATCTCCCCAAGAGAATCCACCATATCCAGCTGAGAGAGAAGGCTCGGACCTGACAATGTGCACAATCGTGTGTGTTCTTAGCCAAGAGATGTCGAAATTAGATTAATCTTTGCTCATTAGTCTCACTGTCATCTGCTCTCAGCCTGCTGCTGTTTTCTGTTTTGAATCCGTCTGATATCTTAATTGGTGCAAACTCTAGATGCATCGCCTCACATGACCTTTTCTTTGTACGGTGTTCTTGAGCCTGTGGCCGGCGACAACAGAACAGGGCAAGGTAGACAGGATGCACCAGCGGTTGTACGAAAGTGGGAAAAAGTGCATCACCCTTGGCCTGTATGGTGGCTTTGACAGTTTCCTACGTACACTGTACTAATTGAGACACCCTGCGTTTCATTATTTCTTCCTTGGAGTACCACCTCTCCATGGTAGATATAGGTACCGGCGATGTCATAGATGTCGAGGAGGTCTTCTGGATTAGTTGTCGTGATCTATGAGAGTCGAATAGAACACGCCGGCGCTGGAGTTTTCCTTTCATCGCTGCCTTTTGCTACCTACGTACATGGAGTATATAGATTGAAGGGGTATGGGGTAGTTTCCCAGTAATGATTTAGGCATGCCTTTTTTCTCCGAATGATCCGCCCACGTTCCTTTAAAGTGTGTACGTGATCCATTTCTTTTTTCTACCTGTCCACGTCTTTTAATGTGAGCTAACCTGGTTTTGTACGGGGCCATACTAAACTGAGTTTGTGCGTGAAGAATTATTTATGCACGCCTGCCTATTCGGTGCATGTTTCCTTTCCTTTCCTGGCAAGAGCGTTCCAGTCCATCTACGTGTCCATGTTAGATTTTGTTAGGTTTTCTTTTCAATATCAGATTTGGTTAAGTTTGTACGTGACAATAATGGCCTTATTTTTTAATGGCCTTTTTATTTCTGCCTAATGTGTCAACATAGACTTTTTTGTACATGGTTGATATTGTGCGTAATCTTTTCATCTTTTAATCTCACTCGTTATTATTTAGATCAACGGAGCATATTTTTTAAGCCTATGTGGATTAACGCGATGGCTTGTTTGCCTTTTATTTTAAGTATATAATAGATTATTCGCTTGGTTACTCCTGACAAGTGGGCCACACTTATCATTGTGAGATAGAGAGAACTGACATGTGGGTCTAGGCTTATTTTTGTCATATAACATGGTCAATGAGTTTGATGTGAAAATAACGATGTAAGATGGCATTTTTGAGGAAACCTCTAACGGAACGATGGCATTTTTGAGCAAACATCTCACGAATCGATGACATTTTTGAGTAGTTGTAACTTCTAATGGCAAAACTGAGTAGTGGGACACAACTAGTGGCAAAAATGATAAAAACCCTTTATTAAATGGTGGGCGAGGGAGATAAGATGCAGAATGCTACACAATGAACCAATCCCTCTTCCCATAATACAAGAGTGTTTTGAACATTGGTGTACTATACAAAACGTTCTTATATTATGGGACGGAGGGAGTAGGTGTTAATGTAAGTACAGTGATAGACGACGTTCAGTCCTTACAAGAGGACTGCAGAGCTAAACCTCTTCAAAAGCATGGGGTTGATTCTAAATTTATGTAAGAGTCCATACTGATCTTATAATGTCCACCAAATGGACGATAACGAGGCTAAGATGTGCAGTGATGCTACATAATCAAACAGCTATGAAAGTAAGTATGGTCATACAGGGCAAGAGGTACTCACAAGAGCAATGCAGTGTGTAGTTTAGTTGCAAGATTCTGTGGTCCCTTGAGAACGAATGTTCTTCTGCTAATAGTTTTCATGCAAGTGAGACGTTAAGGCAAATGCAGAAATGTGGTTCAAATAGTGATGCGATATCATAGATAGTACCTTACGCTGCAGCCGAGACCAATGTGTAACAAGATTATTCCAGTCACCGTCAGATAAAGGTAGCACCGGAGACTCTACAGAAATTTCATTTAGAGGCTTGCCATCGAAGTGCGCTTGGCTCAGGTAGGAATGATACTTCATCAACGAGTGCTTGAAAAGCGCAACCAACCCTTTCTCGTCTTCACAATCTAGTTTGGTCCTCGCATATTTAAAAGAATGAAATCTTGTGTCTTCTGTCAGAAGGAACATATGCAGTAATGACCATGAATAACATTAGTACATTACTTACGCATAAGTTGTGGAGGAAGACTGGAAATTGTTCTGTGTGTGCGGTATAATCTTTCCATGAAGGAAAGATGTGCACAAATTTCCTGAGAACAATATAAGCTTTGTCTTCTAAACTGGGAAGAAATGGAACATGTGTCCTATTTGCTGCAATTGGGGTTCTCTCTGGTTCGAAAAGGGGTTTGGCAACTGTATTTGGTGCACTCTTTGCTGGAATGGGGGTTTTGCGTCATAGAGCTGGTGCTATGTCAACTGGCATAATCATAATGTTTGCTGCAGTTGGGGTTTGCTGAGTTGGGGCATCAGAAATGACTAGTGTAGTAGGGCTAGAGTCTGCTAGAGTTGGGGTATTTTGTGGGTCAGGTGATATTGCAACTATACCTAATGGGCTATTTGATTTATCAGGTGCCACTACCTTTTCCAAATACTTTGGTTGTGCTCCTCCACGATCAACAATCGCCCTCTTCCTTTTGAACGTCTGATACACAAGAACAACATTTGAATGGATAAATATGGTATGATGATAGATGGAATATGTACTGAAAATGGATAGGCATGCCGTATTCACATACACGATGTGTAAACTAAGCTAATGGCGGTTCAACAAAGTAGAAGCAATGCAAAGCATCAGTTGCAAGATATGTGCGACAAATATAACCTTGGAAAGTTAGAGCAAGCACCTTGATGGGTGAATAAGATAGTGCATCTTCCTTTGACTCCTCCACTAGGGAGCTACATTGACTTAAGTTTCCCTCTAGCACAGAATCACTGTTAGGATCATATTCTGAGCATGAACCTATAGGTGGAGAGCGTTTGCATTGCATTGCATCCAGACTTGATTTCAGTCCCTTAATGCCAAGTTTGACAGCCATGGCATTCTTCTGCTTTATTCTTTTCATGCGCGCAAGCTCATAATCATTATGATGTTGTTCAGAATCTGAGATTCATGAAAACATAAAAAGTAGTCAGATTATCTATGGAATGCATTGCGGATTCAACTCAAAGAGTGTCTCCCTATAAACCCCTGCATATGCAAAGTTCACCCCCAACCGTGCTGACCAGACCACACACGGAAATACAAACCCCTTATGTCTCTATAACAGGCAGACACATATTTAAAAACTGAAGTAGGAACATTAGAATTATATGAAATTCGTATTTGAACAAATAAACTAAGGAATTATGAGTGGCATAATGTTTAGCTTCAAGGGTGGAGTGTTGGTAGTGCGACACAAAGCAACTACGAAGATTGTATTCCATGTAAAAGATCCAAGCCTATGTAAAAGCTCGAAATGACACTTTCTTTCTATACAATGCAGTGTTCGTTGCCCACACATGATGGAAGAGATCACATAGAGAAATACTATTCTCTCGTGTCTACGGTTGCAGTATTTAGAAACAGGGTGGTCCACCCTAAAAGAATATTGACAACAAATATGAAAAGGCAAGCATACATGTAGTGAATCAATCATTTAATTCTGAGATCACTAGGACAAGTATGCAGAATTGTAACTGCAGTAAGAGACCATCGAAAATCTGAATCATGAAGTTTGTCAAGAACTTATTGTTCGCAACTAATCGACATGAATAATTGGATATTATATCGAATGAGTAAGAAAGACAAGTAAAATTTTCAATGAACCAGGCTTCCAGTAGTAATCTGGGTCAATGTCACTACGACGAACAATCCAAAATGACTAGTGTCTGTTCCTAGGGCCAGAATTTTGAAAACCCTGTGAACTTTACAGGTACTAAAGATTACCGAAATACATCTGAACCATTAAGTGTAGGTAGCACTGAGCACACAACAAACCCTAATGACAGTCCTGTGTAATGAGTAATGAATCCATTAGAAAATGGGTGATGAGGAGTGGCTGCTGAGTGTTGAGGACTTATCTCAGGATTAATCAGGTTGGCTTAGTGGGTGCTGCAAGCCTGTGCCCTGAATGGACTGGGAAGGTAGGCACGGCAGCGCGCCCGGGCAGCGGTTACGCTGTTGGGCGAGCGGCTCCTGACCTCCTGTTAGTCCGGCATCTCTTCCTAGAGTCATGTTGTCCGGGGACGGTAAGTCGCCGGCGAGGCAGGCGGCTGGGGGCGAGTAGAGATCGGAAGCGCACAGCAGAATAGAGGGGAATCGGGGCCTGGGATGACCCAAAATCCTAGTGTGGGCCGGCCCACCATGGACACCCTGTAGAGATAGACAGTCGAGCGGCAAACATGCATTTTCAAAACTAATTTAGGAACATTTAGCTGACCAATTAAACGAATCTGTTTTAATAATATGTGATTCGTATCTGAACAACTAAGCTTGTTTTGCTTGATTGGTCGAGCAGTGCTATTATAACACGAAGCACGTACTCTGATCGTATAGTGATCATAAAAGGGGGAAACCGGAGAAATGATATTTAGCAGCCATTGTTTGCTTCAAACTAAGAACTAAATTCTAAGAGGTGAAAAGAAAGTAGAGTAACCAAGTTAAGATCTATTTTCTGGTTGAGATCAAAAAGTTGAGGAGATATGAAGTACCACCTCTCTTGCGGCGCCGTGTAGGCATCGGGGGTGCGATGGCTGTCGATGGCGTTGAAGCAGATCTGCAATGGTAGACGGGTGCATTGGGGCATAAGTCCCGTTGCGGTGGAAGAGAACACTACTAGGGAAAACCTTATACACAGAATCTTAGCAGCAGCGCGGTACAAAAAGAAGCGCTACTGCTAATTATCAGCAGCACGGGAACAATAGCAGTAGCGTGGCCTAGTGGAACCACGCTGCTACTAAAATCGACAAACAATACCCGCCATCCTGTTGGGGAGCGTAGTAATTTCAAAAAAATTCCTACGCACACGCAAGATCATGGTGATGCATAGCAACAAGTGGGGAGAGTGTTGTCTACGTACCCTCGTAGACCGGCAACAGAACCGTTGACACAACATAGAGGAAGTAGTCGCACGTCTTCCCGATCAGACCGATCCAAGTACCGAACGTACGGAACCTCCGAGTTCTGCACATGTTCAACTCGGTGACATCCCTCGAGCTTTGATCTAGCCGAGTGTTGAGGGACAGTTTCATCAGCATGACAGTGTGATGATGGTGATGATGTTCTACCGACGCAGGGCTTCGCCTAAGCACCGCTACGATATGACCGAGGTGGAATATGGTGGAAGGGGGCACCGCACACGGCTACGGAACAATCACGAAGATCAACTGGTGTCATGGGGTGCCCCCTTGCCCCCGTATATAAAGGAGGGAGAGGGGGAGGTGCGACTGGCCCTAGGGGTGCGCCTGGAGAAGGAAAGGGGAAGGGGAAAGAGGAAAGGGGGGCGCCGCCCCCCTTCCTTGTCCTGTTCGGACTAGGGGGGAGGGGCCTACCCTGGCCGGCCCTCCTCTTCTCCCTTAGGGCCCATGTAGGCCCACTAACCCCCCCCCCCCCCCCCGCCCCCCCGAGGGGGGGCGTCCGGTAACCCCCCGGTACTCTGGTAAAATCCCGATTTCACCCAAAACGTTTCCGATATCCAAATATAGGCTTCCAATATATCAATATTTATGTCTCGACCATTTCGAGACTCCTCGTCATGTCAGTGATCACATTCGGGACTACAAACAACCTTCGGTACAGCAAAACACAAAAACCCTAATTACGATCATCACCGAACTTTAAGCGCGCGGACCGTACGGGTTCGAGAACAATGTAGACATGACAGAGACACGTCTCCGGTCAATAACCAATAGCGGAACCTGGATGCTCATATTGGCTCCTACATATTCTACGAAGATCTTTATCGGTCAGACCGCATAACAACATACGTTGTTCCCTTTGTCATCGGTATGTTACTTGCCCGAGATTCGATCGTTGGTATCTCAATACCTAGTTCAATCTCGTTACCGACAAGTCTCTTTACTCGTTCCGTAATACATCATCCCGCAACTAACTTATTAGTTGCAATGCTTGCAAGGCTTGAGTGATGTGCATTACTGAGAGGGCCCATAGATACCTTTCCGACAATCGGAGTGACAAATCCTAATCTCGAAATACGCCAACACAACAAGTACCTTTGGAGACACCTGTAGAGCACCTTTATAATCACCCAGTTACGTTGTGACGTTTGGTAGCACACAAAGTGTTCCTCCGGTAAATGGGAGTTGCATAATCTCATAGTCATAGGAACATATATAAGTTATGAAGAAAGCAATAGCAACAAACTAAACGATCAAGTGCTATGCTAATGGAATGGGTCAAGTCAATCACATCATTCTCCTAATGATGTGATCCCGTTAACTAAATGACAACTGATGTCTATGGTTAGGAAACATAACCATCTTTTATCAACGAGCTAGTCAAGTAGAGGCATACTAGTGACACTCTGTTTGTCTATGTATTCACACATGTATTATGTTTTCGGTTAATACAACTAGAGTCAATAATCTAGTTCACATCACCATGTGATTTAATACCAATAGTTCACATCACCATGTGATTATCACCCATAGTTCACATCGACATGTGGCCAACACCCAAAGGGTTTACTAGAGTCAATAATCTAGTTCACATCGCTATGTGATTAATACCCAAAGAGTACTGAGGTGTGATCATGTTTTGCTTGTGAGAGAAGTTTAGTCAACGGGTCTGCCACATTCAGATCCGTATGTATTTTGCAAATTTCTATGTCAACAATGCTCTGCATAGAGCTACTCTAGCTAATTGCTTCTGTTCTTCAGGCTTCTCACTGTGGCAATAAGCCTTCTGCTGAGGTTCTCTTACTCCAAGTGTGTTTCCGGGATGATGGGTGCATCTTCGTCCGAACTGTTTTCTTCCCTAGACGGGGATTGATGAGGCTTATCTTTGGCGTCATCGTGTTCGGACATCGGATCCATACTATGTTTGCAGTTTGCATCTTGATCGTGTTCTACCACCGGGGTGGTGTAGTTGTCGTCTCTTCCAGAGTCGCGTGGACTATTATTATCGCTGTTCTTGCTATGGCGGGACTTAGAGCAGCGCCGCTGACATCGGCGCTTGGGTTGCTTCTTGGAGGTGTCCTCCTCCGCTGTCTCATCGCCGTTGGATTCTTTGGGGGTGTCCACCATGTATACGTCATGTGATGAAGTAGCGGTCCAGCGCCCTGTGGGCGGTGGTTCCTGTTCGTCTCCTACACCGTCGTCCATACCGTTGATGTCTTCAGAGTCGAAGTAGAGCATGTCGGTTAAGTCGTCGATAGTGGCTACTAACTGGGTGGTGGGTGGGCAGCGAATTTCCTCATCGTCCGCATCCCATTCTAGCCGGACATAGTTCGGACAGGGTTCTCCGGACAGGGAGAGAGACCTTAATGAATTTAGCGCATCTCCGAAAGGTGAGTGCTAAAAGATATCCGCAGAGGTGAAATCCATGATTGGTGCCCCGTCGGTTTCGACAGGCACAGATGTAGGTGGCTCGGAGTCCGTGGCCGGGGATAAATCCAGTAGTTTGGCGACGCGGCTCTCGTACGGGGTGAAGTCAGTATCTGGCTCTATCACCACTGAGAGTGCGGCCTCCATGGCGGGGTCCATCCCTCCGCTCTTGGATGGCGCGACTTGTTCCGGATTAAAGGCTGGAGTAGCTGCGGATGCGATCTCCCGAACACTGTCCGACGGTAGAGTTATGTCTTGCTCGTCGTGACTGCGCGGGGCGTCCGGCATGGGCTCGAATCCGTCGAAGATCAAGTCTCTGCGGATATCGGCCGTGTAGTTCAAGTTTCCAAATCTGACCTGATGGCCAGGGGCGTATCTCTCAATCTGCTCTAGATGGCCAAGCGAATTGGCCCGTAGTGCAAAGCCGCCGAATATGAAGATCTATCCGGGGAGGAAAGCCTCACCTTGGACCGCATTGCTAGCAATGATCGAAGGAGCCATCAAGCCTGATGGTGACGACACAGTGGAACTCTCAATGAAAGCACCAATGTCGGTGTCAAAACTGACGGATCTCGGGTAGTGGGTCCCGAACTGTGCGTCTAAGGCGGATGGTAATAGGAGGCAGGGGACACGATGTTTACCCAGGTTTGGGCCCTCTTGATGGAGGTAAAACCCTACGTCCTGCTTGATTATTCTTGATGATATGAGTATTACAAGATTTGATCTACCACGAGATCAAAGAGGCTAAACCCTAGAAGCTAGCCTATGGTATCATTGTGTGTTGTCCTACGGACTAAAACCCTCCGGTTTATATAGACACCGGAAGGGGCTAGGGTTACATAAGGTCGGTTATAAAGGAGGAGATATACATATCCGTATTGCCTAGCTTTCCTTCCACGCCAAGTAGAGTCCCATCCTAACACTAGACGAATTCTTCAATCTTGTATCTTCATAGTCCAATAGTCCGGCCAAAGGATATAGTCCAGCTGTCTGGAGACCCCCTAATCCAGGACTCCCTCAATATCCAACTGGACATATGTGCCTAGATCTTTCCTCACCACATGATGCTTGACAAAGGAGAAAATATAAGGAATAGAAGGAAAACTTTGACTCCCTGCATAAAAGTAAATACATAAAAGTAAAAGATAGGCCCTTCACAGAGGGAAGTAGAGGTTACCATGCTCTTATTTGTTTGTATGCTCAACCCCTTAGTGCAAAAGAACGTCACGTGACATTGCCCCTTGTGATAGCGACCTTTATTATGCAGTCTTTCACTTTTATTCTTCACCATCACAAGTTCGTGCAACTCTAAATTTTCTCTTACACTAAATGATCTCACACTTTTATAAGCAATTTTTATTGCCTTTTTGCACCGATGACAACTTACTTGAGGGATCTGGCTCAATCCCTAGGTAGGTATGGTGGACAGTTGAAAATGAGATTTGGGTTTAAGGGTTTTCTATGTAGAACTAGTATCTCTACTTAGTGCGGAATTTTTGGCTAGCAATGATAGGGGACAATCACCACATGTTGAAGGATCTATGACAATATGACTTCTATGTGAATATAAGAATACATAAGTCATTAAGTTGTCTTCCTTTTCCAATGTCAACAATGTTGGCATAAAATATTTTGATGAGGGCTCACAATCACAAAAGATTTCTAGGATAGTATATTTATATGTGAATCTTCTGTTCCCTTATTAATTCTTTCATGAGTTGCGTCATTGACTAGTGCTATGTTTGTCAATCTCTAATAAAAATTTGTACTTATACTTTTCCTTATGTGGTGCCATCACCTACCATAGGATTAGTATATAATATTATTGATTTATTTCCTTCCTTTCATTTATTTCCTTTCTCTTTTTCTTTCTTTATTTCTTTTCTTTTATTTGCAACATGGAAATAAAGAAAGCAAAAATGTCGGATTTCGGGTTTCGACAGACCCTTGAGGTTCGAACACTGGGGTGCGCACGAAGATCTCTCCCCTACCGATTTACGTCCAATCTCCTCGTGTGATCTAAGCTGGAAACAACGAACAACACAAGGGACACGAGGTTTATACTGGTTCGGGCCACGGTTGTGGTGTAATTCCTTATTCCAATGTGTGGTGTGGTGGATTGCCTCAGCGGCTGATGATGAACAGTACAAGGGAAGAACCGCCTCGTGAGAGGTGTTCTTGAGCTAGTGCGATGAACTGCTAGGGTGAGTTCAGTCGCCTCTCTCTCTCTCTCTACTAGGGCTCTACCAGATTTCTCGATCTCTCTACTCTGTGGTGGCTAGCCCTATTTATAGAGGCCCTAGGCCTCTCCCCAAATAATGAGCGGGAAGGGCGCCAACACGTGGCCATTTTGAAGGGGAACATATAGTACAAGTTATCCTGACCAAAGGTGGTCTTCGGCTACCAAAAGCATTGGTGATGACGCCGTCTTGGGCTCCACAGTGACCTCCGTCCTGCCGCTCTACTGGTCTTGGTCTTGTTGCACCGGAATGGCAACCTTTGCCCGATGCCTTGGCCTGTGCTTGCCCCCTTTGCACCAAAGGGGAAACAAGGACACTGCGCAGGCCGGCGCCCGCCTGGTCTCGATCGTCATGGCTTGCATCACGGGTTCCTCGCGAGGTATCCCCGCCTTGATCTCTCCGCCTCCTTGTGAGCTTGCCAGATGAGGCTGCCTCTGAGGAAGCTTTCTGTCGTCCGCCCCGCGAGGCTTTGCCCCTCGCGAGGGTCTTGAGCTTGAGATGATGAAGATGGGCCGCGCTGGGCCCCCACTTGAGCCACGCCGCAGGCCGCAGGCAGGCAAGTCTGGGGACCCCCATTCCCAGAACATCGACAGTAGCCCCCGGGCCTGAGGCGCGCCCAGGCTTGGCCTAGCAGGAAAGCGAATGGGGCAAGCGCAAAGTGCCATGGGCCCCAACAGCCTGCGCCCTTGGGTGCCGCGTGGCGATTGATTGGACGTGGGCATCTGCGCTTCCCCATGACGCCTTGTTACGCGCCCGGCTAAGCGGACCCATAGTTGAACACAGTTGTTCCTCCTTTCCGCTGCTCGCCCGCCTCCTACATTTCCTTCTTCCTTGAGCTCTAGCCTTCGCCACCAATCCGGCTCGAGTTCTTCCTCCTTCTCACTGCCTTGACGAAGAAAGGAAGGGGAAAGAAGCCTGCGCCTTTGCCCCGCACACCTCCAGCGGTGACCCCTGCCGTTGCCCAGTCGATCATACTCAATCCAGAAGCTTTGGACAAGGTCTGCTCCGCCCTTGCAACTATCTTCAATGAGTGCAGGAGGACCACGGCCTGGCCTGTGTCCCATGCCTCCCTTGATAGGATCGTGACGGAGGTACGATTCTTCGCCGATGCCCTATGGGCGGGTCTGGTTCCCCCCTTTTCCGCCTTCTTCAACCTGGTGCTCTCCCATTATCAGATCCGCATGATGCACCTCGGGCCGGAGTCCATTACTCTTCTGGCTATCTTTGCTTTTGTCTGCGAGGCTTTGATTGGCATTCCTCCTTCCATGGCCCTACCGCGCCACTTCTTTTCCTTGCGCCTGAGCGACCCCACTCAGTGCTCAGGGTGCGTGAGCTTCTTCGCCATGCCAGAGACGGCCACTTCAGGGATCGACTTCAGCCTTCCTTCTCCTGAGGCCAGGTTCAGAGAGTGGTGGCTGTACATGGACGTTGGAGTGCCCAACCCTCTGCTCTTGCATCCGACCTCGCCTGTTGTTCCCCACGCGGGTTGTGATCACGAGGTGCTCGTGAGCCCCCGGCTTGCCTTCGCCTGGCGCCGCTTCCAGAGTTTGAGGGCGCTCAACATGACAGCGCCCAAGGTGGTGAAGGAGTTCCTCCAATGTCGCATCGCTCCTCTCCAGCGCCACTCTCGGCGGATGTGGGACTTCATGGGGCACAGAGACCGCATGCGGCTTCAGGAGGAGGACTTGGCACCTGAAGTGCTGCAGACGGTGCTCAGGGTCGTAACTGGCGATCCTTCCCCAGGCAGCCTTCGGAGTAACGGTGTCCTCTTGTATCTTTGCTCTGGCGGGGCCAATTTTGTGAGGCAGATGCCTAGCTTCGACGAGTGGGGACTGCGCCCTGCTGGCTTCATGGGGCCCCGCGAGAACCCAGCCGATGTGGTTGCTTCTCCTGCTGCCCACAGCGGTCCTTCCTCAGGCGACAGGGCGGGGAGACGAGAACCGGCGAGAGTTGAGGCGCCTGACATCGAGGTGCTGATGCCACGAGAGGCCTTGAAGGCGGCTGTCGGTGTTAAAACCGGCTGATCTCGGGTAGGGGGTCCCGAACTGTGCATCTAGGCCGGATGGTAACAGGAGGTAAGGGACACGAAGTTTTACCCAGGTTCGGGCCATCTTGATGGAGGTAAAACCCTACGTCCTGCTTGATTAATATTGATGATATGGGTAGTACAAGAGTAGATCTACCACGAGATCGGAGAGGCTAAACCATAGAAGCTAGCCTATGGTATGATTGTTGTTCTGTATGTTGTCCTACGGACTAAAACCCTCCGGTTTATATAGACACCGGAGAGGGTTAGGGTTACACAAAGTCGGTTAAAATGGTAGGAGATCTACATATCCGTATCACCAAGCCTGCCTTCCACGCCAAGGAAAGTCCCTTCCGAACATGGGACGAAGTCTTCAATCTTGTATCTTCATAGTCCAGGAGTCCGGCTGAAGGTATAGTCCGGCTATCCGGACACCCCCTAATCTAGGACTCCCTCAGTAGCCCCTGAACCAGGCTTGAATGACGACGAGTCCGATGCGCAGATTGTCTTCGGTATTGCAAGGCGGGTTCCTCCTCCAAGTACTTCATAGAAGATTTTAAACACAAATATAGTGTCTGGCTCTGCAAGATAAGTTTCCACATATTGCCATAGAGAGAATAATATTTACACAAATCTAATCTGCTGACGCATTCCGTAATGTGACACACCACGGCCAAGCGTTTATTCAAATCGTTTTATTATCCCACCTCAGCGTGTCATGCGAGGCGGTTTCCTTGGCATGTCTAACGACATCACGTACCGGCTTCCCGAAGAGGGGCAGCTCCTCCCCACCCCAAGGCCCCATGAGAGGGTAGTGTTCCTTCCCCACTTCCCCTGGGGACTGGGCTTTCCTATCCACCCATTCGTCCGGGGACTCATGTTCTACTACGGCTTGGATTTCCATGATCTGGCCCCGAGCTTCAGCCTCAACATCTCTGCGTTTATTGTCATGTGCAAGGCTTTCCTCTGCATCCGCCCCCATTTCGGCCTATGGCTCAAGACTTTCAATGTCAAGCCAAATGTGGTGCGTGGCAACCAAGCGGAGTGCGGAGGCGCTATGGTGGGCAAGATGCCCAACATCTTATGGCTCGAGGGCTCCTTTGTGGAGACCCTAAAGAGGTGGCAATCGGGGTGGTTTTACATCACCGAGCCGCGCAATCCTGAGCGCGTCGCAGCCCCCGAGTTCCGGTCCAGACCCCCAACGCGGCTCACGTCCTAGAAAGGGACAGGCCTGTCGTGGGGCAGCAAAGGAGAAGTGACTGGACTGCAAACATGCATCCAAACCCTGGTGGACAAGCAGCTCAAGCTTGTCAACGTAGTCCAATTCATGCTCATCCGCCGGATCCTCCCATGTCAACAACGGGCCTTCAATCTGTGGGAGTTCAACCCGGCGCAACACCGAACTCTGAGCAGGCTCTTCGACACGATGTACGAAGATGTCTGGAAGGTGCTTTTCAAGGGCGCCAAGGCTCCCGCATCCGCTACCGAGGATCGTGGATTCAGCGCGCAACGTCATGCCAGCGTGGAAAGTTGTTTGTGCCTTTTACAGGGTATTAGTTTTTCATAGTTTAACTCTATGCGGGATCTAAGCTCCCTTACCTTTGACAGGTTTGGCAGGCGAAGTCCGGACAGATCGACTGTCCGGCTCCTTTGCCCGAAGACCCAGCCGATGCCCTCTTGGCGAAGTTGCTGGTTCCGGCACCCTATGTGGTGCCGGAGAAGAAGGCCACAGGGACTCGAAAAAGTGCCCGGCGCCGGGAGGTGTCGGGTTCATCATCCGACGGCTCCAAGGCGCATTCCTCCCGTGAAGATGAGGAGGAGGAAGAAGAGACATGTCCCCCTACAGCGGGGGGAGAGAAGAAAAGGAAGGCCGCCCTCACTGGGGAGGCCGAAGGGTCCAAGAAGAGAAAAACCCTTCCTCCGGACTACTCCACCGACACCGACGACGGCGAAGAGGAGTGGCCGCTCAGGGCCAAGCCCCTGGCGAAATCATAAGTATCCGGATACCAGAGTAATTCATAGTATTCCTTTATTGCACAGCTTTCCCTTATGTCGAATATGTTTATGCAGCCCACCCAAAGACCGGCTCGACGCGTCTTTGAGTGGTTCACTGGACTCGTCGGATATGAATTCGCTTCCGACGGCTTCCTCCCCCCGCCCTACGGACGACGCCGAAGTGTTGTCCCAACAGGTTCCGAGCTAGGAGGAGGTGGTCCTGGAGGTGCCGCAAGGCGACCTCCTAGACTCCAGGAGTAAAGGGGTTAAAACCCCCAGGGCTCCAAGTCCGGCTCTAGGCCGGACACCGCTCCGGAGCCTTCAAAGGTTCCAGAGTCCGGCGGGCGACTTCCTTCCAAGAGGAGCAAGCCCACCGTGCCGGTGACCCCCGTCCAACCGGAGGCGCCGGACAATCTATTGGAGGTGCTCGAAGGCGCCTCCTTCGACGAGGAGCACCGCACCATTATGAGTGTGGTGGTCCAGAAGGTTCAGTCCGCCAAGAGCGGACTGACTGAAGCTTGTACTAGCCTTTTAACAGGCTTTGAGGTAAGTAAAGAATGTGTAAATAATATTACCTCATAGACAGTAGCCCCTGATGCTCTGTTTGGCATTCAGGAAGAAAAGCCGAAGAGAGGATCAAATAAAATTCGCAGGAGTCTAACAAAAAGGAGTCAATATGCGTATGCAGGCTTCTCTGCTGGTGTCCGCCGCACTGACTACGGAAGTGGACACGCTAAAGCAGAACCTCGAGCAGTCCGAGTGAGAGCTTGGGCGTGCCAAGAAGTAGCTTGAGGACAAGGAAGGTAAGAAATACCTTGTTTAAATATGTATAAAAAAAGGTGCAATTGCAAAAAATGACAGGATTATCATGGCTATTGTAGGGGCCACGTCGGAGGTGGTGACCCTTAAGTAAGCACTACTCTAGGCCGAGAAGAGGGCGGCCACGGAGCGCACCGAGTGGGAGAAGTATGAGGCCCAGGTTGGCAAGGTGCAGCAAGAGCTCCAGGCTCTCATGAAAAAAACATGAGAGTTTGGAGCTTGACTCAAAGACGCGAGCGTCCGAGCTCGCGATGGCTATTGAAAATGCCAAGTCTGCCCCGAATCCCAGAAGACCCTCCAAGAGTTGGATGCGGTGAAAAAGATAGCCGTGGGTAAGGCATTCTTTATGCAAAGCAAACACATAAGCATGAGTTACTTGTTACTTACCCGAATCCGGAGCTCTCCAGGAGCATTCGCAGATCTTCCCTGTAGCGTGTCCGATGCCGCCGCATTCTATCGAGCCAAGGAGGGCAGCTCGACAGAGAAGGTGTTCTGGTCTCAGTATGCTGAGGCCGGACACCCCGTGCCCCGGAGCGACCAGCTGAAGCAACTGGTCAAGCTCCACAAGGCGGCCAAACAGGCCATGAAGGGCCTCATAGTTCGGCTATGGCCTAGAGAGGCTCTGCCTGGGAGCTATTTCGGGCTGGTGCTCCGGCTGGTGGGGGCCTGTCCAAGGCTCGAAGTCATCAACCGCTCCGTCTGCATTGAAGGTGCCCGTAGCGCCCTTGCCCGTGCTAAGGTGCACTGGGGCAAGCTGGATGCTGAGAAGCTTGTGAAGGACGGGCCACCGCCGAGGAAAGAGCATCGCAAGCCCGAGAATTATTATACAGATGTTCTGAAGGGTGCCCGCCTTATGGCGGATGAATGTTCCAGGGATGTAATTTTTGAGTAAAACTCGCTCATTTTGTCCTGTGCGCTGAAAACTTGTTCATATGCGCTAAGCAATGCTGTTGGAATTTAAAATATTACCTTCTATGCGGCTGTTTATCAATTCTGAGAGATGGCGAGTTGTCGGCTTCTGCCCCCGTGCCGCTAGTGCTGGGGTGTTTCGGGATAAACCTGAGCCCTCTTTTTCCCATGTTTGGGTCCTTCGAGGGAGGCGCTCAACAAAACGAACAAGGCAATCGGACTATAATGCGTGAACACTCTCACTTAGCCATAGAATTCTATAATTTTAAATTTTGGTGAAGCCCCTGGTATTCAGAAGACCGAGTTCGGCGCGCTATCCATGCCTTGGCCGGACAGAGCCGACTCCTCTCTCTAAGCGGCATAAGTCTTTAGGGACTCGAAAAACCTCTCGAACAGCGACCGGCTCTCGCTTCATCATGACAGCCAGTTTTAGCTTTCTCTACTGAGGTGCTCGACCCATCTCAACTGGGGCACAATCGCAGTAGTTCTCCTAGTGCTACCTTAGCCGATATAGCGGAACGTAAGGCACCAAAACATAGGAGCCGGGCAAACCCAGCTATTGACCCAAGACATGATTCGGAGCCGATGCATATAATGCTATAAGTTCGGGGCGCCGCACTTGTTAAAGTGTTCGGACTTCTCACACCATATTGAGGGGTACTGAAGCCCCTGGCGTATTTTGGCCATACCAAAGTGTACGGGTGCAACATGTCGTTAAGGAACATATATTTAAAAAAAGGTAATGCAAAGAGAGACAAAAGCTATGCATTGTTTATTAAAAAGGGGCTGCGATCAAAGAAGAACGATACAAATAATGCGATAAGCAAAAGGTTGGACTATTTAACATGTCCGTTCCAGGGGAAGGCTGCAGAATGGTATGCAAAATAGGTATACTACTCGTGATAGACACCACCTGGGGGTTCCCTAATGCGGCATGGCTTGTCTGCTTCCCTGGTTCTTGCATCATTTGTGCGGCAATTGAACTGCCGAACAGGCCTTCCGAAGAGTGGAGTCCTAAAAGTAAGAGAAAACTAAAAGATCGGCAGCCCCTGGTGCAGTTTAAGCCATGTTTCGGGCGTGCCGTGATGGTGCCCCTCCCCCTGTACCCATGGTATTTCTAGAGCGTAGTTATGTACGCGAAGTACTGGTGTCACATTTTTGTGAGGGCTGGGGTTGGGGCTGCATTGCTACGCCTGCTTGGAACGTGCCGGGCGGTCTTGTTGTAGGTTACTTCGGGCGTGCTTGACGGTGTCCAGACGTTTAATGGCTGGATTGCAGAACTGCCTGGAGAGGCTGCTTTGTACTTCCGCAGCAAGGGCTGCCGTGTGCTCCTCCATTCGGAGAGAGCATTCAATGTTTCCATTGACCGTAATTACTCCTCGAGGGCCTGGCATCTTGAGCTTAAGGTATGCGTAGTGCGGTACCGCATTGAACTTGGCGAATGCGGTTCGCCCGAGCAGTGCGTGATAGCCACTGCGGAATTGGACTATGTCGAAGATTAACTCCCCGCTTCGGAAATTATCCAGAGATCCGAAGACCACTTCAAGTGTAACTCAGCCTGTACAGTTGGCCTCTACACCTAGTATTACGCCTTTAAAGGTTGTTTTGGAGGGCTTAATCCTCGAGGGATCTATGCCCATTTTTCGCACTGTATCCTGGTAAAGCAGGTTCAGGCTGCTGCCACCGTCCATAAGGACTCTAGTGAGATGAAATCCGTCAATGATTGGGTCTAGATCCAATGCGGCGAATCTGCCATGACGGGTGCTAGTGGGATGGTCCCTTCGATCAAAGGTGATCGGGCAGGAGGACCATGGGTTGAACTTTGGGGCGACTGGCTCTACTGCGTATACGTCCCTTAACGCGCGCTTCCGCTCCCTCTTGGGGATGTGGGTTGCGTATATCATGTTCACCGTCCGCACTTGTGGGGGAAAACCCTTCTGTCCACTATTGTTCGGTGGCTGGGGCTCTTCGCCGTCATCGCTATGCAGCCCCGTGTCTTTATTTTCGGCATTTTACTTGCCTGCCTCCTTGAACAACCAACAATCCCTGTTGGTGTGATTGGCCGGCTTTTTAGGGGTGCCATGTATCTGGCACAAGCGGTCGAGTATTTGGTCCAAACTGGACGGCCCCCTAGGTTTTCTTTTGAATGGCTTTTTCCGCTGACCGGATTTATAGCCTCTGAATCCGGCATTAACTGTCGTATCCTCAGCATTGTCGCCGTTAATGCGGCGCTTCTGCTTGTTGCGACGCGACCTGCCACTACTGTCCCTCGTATCCGAATTACCATGGTTCTTGGTCATATTGTTGCTACGAGAAAGCCAGCTGTCTTCTCCCGCGCAAAAGCGGGTCATGAGTGTCGTGAGTGCTGCCATAGATTTCGGCTTTTCCTGTCCAAGGTGGCGGGCAAGCCACTCGTCATGGATATTGTGCTTGAAGGCCGCTAGGGCCTCTGTGTTCGAATAGTCGACTATTTGATTTTTCTTTGTTAGGAACCGTGTCCAGAATTGCCTGGCCGATTCCTCTGGCTGCTGAATTACGTGGCTTAGGTCATCG
This sequence comes from Triticum monococcum, assembly GCA_034509565.1. Taxonomy (NCBI): domain Eukaryota; kingdom Viridiplantae; phylum Streptophyta; class Magnoliopsida; order Poales; family Poaceae; genus Triticum; species Triticum monococcum. Next base: position 55,534,551 of record CM067846.1, on the reverse strand, counting down.
GCGTCTGGTGGTCGCACATAAGTGCCCTGGAAATTGTCGAGGAATGCTGCTTCTAGGTCCTCACAACAACTGATTGATCCTGCTGGCAAGCTGTTAAGGCAATGCCGAGCTGGTCCTTTAAGCTTGAGTGGGAGGTATTTGATGGCGTGGAGATCATCGCCGCGGGCCATGTGTATATGAAGGAGATAATCCTCGATCCATACCACAGGATCTGTTGTGCCATCATATGATTCGATGCTTATGGGTTTGAAACCCTCAGGGATTTGATGATCCATTACTTCGTCTATGAAGCATAGTGGGTGTGCGGCGCCTCTGTACTGGGCTATATCACGACGTAGCTCCAATGAGCTTTGTCTACTGTGTCCGGGATGACGGTTACCATCTCGAGTCATGGGGCGCCCACGCGATACGTAGATCGATCTTGTTTGACTTGCCTTGTCCTCCAACATATCTCGCAGGTCTGGTGCATTTTCCAGTGCCTTGGTACGGGGTGTGGCTTGAGTGGAGGGCCGAGAGGCCTCTCTGTCGCGGCCGCAAGGTGGCCGGCCGGCCGTATCAAGTGCTGGTGATGTGGGTTTAAGTGCTTCCTTCTCTAATCGGGGTAGCAACCTGCACTTTGGGTAGATCTTGGAGGGGCATTCGAGTTTATGCTGTTCGGCCGCAAGGACTTCAGTCCATCTGTCGACTAGCAAATCTTGATCAGCTCTAAGTTGTTGCTGTTTTTTCTTGAGGCTTCTTGCCGTGGCCATAAGCCTACGTTGAAAACGCTCTTGCTCGACAGGATCCTCTGGCACGACGAATTCGTCGTCGTCGAGGCTTGCCTCGTCTTCGGAGGGAGGCATACAATTATCGTCCTCGACCTCTCTGTCTACCGCTCTCTCATGTGGGCTGGCTTCTTCATCATCCTGTGTTGAATCTTCCTGGAGGTGGTTTTCTTCGGCACTCTCCGGAGTATTATTATCTCCCGTGCTGGAATCACCATATTTGCTTTGGCGGGATTTTGAGCGGCACCGATGACGCCGGCGCTTAGGCTGTTTCTTGGAGGGGTCATCCTCTGCTGTTCCATTGCCATCTCCTTCTTTTGGGGTGTCCACCATGTATATGTCATATGACGAGGTGGCTTTCTAGGGCCCAATAAGCGCTGGTTCTTCATCGTCTCCTGTATCGGCGTCCATACCGTCGATGTCTTCGGAGTCGAAGTCGAGCATGTCGGTTAAATCATCGACAGTGCCTACAAAGTGGGTGGTGGGCGGGCTTTGAATTTCTTCATCGTCCGTATCCCAACCTTGTTGACCGTAATCCGGCCAGGGCTCTCCTGATAAAGAGAGAGAATTTAGTGTCTTCAGAATATCGCCGAAAGGCGAGTGCTGAAAGATGTCCACGGCAGTAAACTCCATGATCGGCGCCCAATCGGATTCGATCGGCAGGGGCGCGGAGTGTTCGGAGTCCGGCTCCTTGGAGTCACGAGTCTCGCGGAGTGCATGGCTGGTGTTCAGCTCGATCGCCGTTGGGATCGCAGCCCCCGAGGCGGCGTCCAACCACCCATCCTTGATCGGCACAGTTGGCTCCGAATTAAGGGTCAAAGCCGATGCGGGTGCGGCCTCCAAGGCACTGTACGGCGGTAGAGCTAGATCATGCTCGTCGTGACAGTGCGGCGTGCTCAGCAGTGGCTCGAATCCGTCGAGGATCAAGTCCCCGCGGATGTCAGCCGTGTAGTTTAGACTTCCAAATCTGGCCTGACGGCCAGGGGCATAGCTTTCGATGTGCTCCAGATGGCCAAGTGAATTGGCCCGCAGTGCGAACCGCCGAAAACGAAGATCTGTCCGGGGAGGAAGGTCTCACCCTGGACTACATCGCTATTGATGATCATAGGAGCCATCAAGCCTAACGGTGATGACACAGAGGAACTCTCAATGAAAGCACCAATGTCGGTGTCAAAACCGGCGGATCTCGGGTAGGGGGTCCCGAACTATGCGTCTAGGCCGGATGCTAACAGGAGGCAAGGGACACGAAGTTTTACCCAGGTTCGGGCCCTCTTGATGGAGGTAAAACCCTTCGTCCTGCTTGATTAATATTGATGATATGGGTAGTACAAGAGTAGATCTACCACGAGATCGTAGAGGCTAAACCCTAGAAGCTAGCCTATGGTATGATTGTTGTTCTGTATGTTGTCCTACGGACTCAAACCCTCCGGTTTATATAGACACCGGAGAGGGTTAGGGTTACACAAAGTCGGTTACAACGGTAGGATTTCTACATATCCGTATTGCCAATCTTGCCTTCCACGCCAAGGAAAGTCCCTTGCAAACACGGGACGAAGTCTTCAATCTTGTATCTTCATAGTCCAGGAGTCCGGCTGAAGGTATAGTCCGGCTATCCGGACACCCCCTAATCCAGGACTCCCTCAACGGCATTTCCCAAGTCCCGCCCTGGAGCAACGGCAGGTGCGGAGTTGCGGCCTGTGGTTCCTGAGGCCGTGGCTCTCGAGCCCCCAGCTGTTCCTCGCGAGGCGACGCCTGACGGCGCTCCCCAGGCTGACTCCTGTAGTGCTGATCATCTTGACGCTTCTTCCACTCTAGGGCCCGACCCCTGCACCGGGCGCTTAGGTCGGTTTGGCGTAGACTTCGAGGCCCTCCACAAGAGGAAGGAGGCCTTGGGTGGCAACGACCACCCTTGCCGCTTATTGAAGCACAAGAAGTACCTTGCCATGGACGAGTAAGTCTTATTCTTTCCTTGCTTGTTTACTTTGCTATCCCTGCGACTGAGTGTGGCCCTTTCAGGCCCTGCCCTGCGGAACCCGCTGAGCCAGCCCGGGAGCCATCACCCCAAGCTTCGCCTTCTCCGCTGGCCCTGGGCCCGCCGAGCTCGAGCGGCACCCCTGTCGCCAGACCAGTTGATGGAGTGGTCCGTTCCATAGGGCACCTCGAGCCTGCGCGCCCGCTGTCCTTTCTTCATGAGTCCTCCTGGGGCACATCCGGCCTGCCCCGTGCTCCTCCTCTGATCATAGATGGTGAATGGATGAAGTCTGTCTTTGGCTCCTCCTCCGTGGGTGGACCGACGCCAGGCCGGATTCCCAGAGGGGCCTGTTCGGTGATGGCTAGGGCGCCAGCCCCCAGCCCCGCGCCGGGATGGGGCCTGCCGCCTCGGGGCCCTCCGCATGCTCCGATGGAAGAGGGTGATGCGGAAGACGTGCTCAGGAGCGCTCGGGAGCGACGCACCCTTCATGAAGAGTTCCTCCAGAGGGCAGCGGATGCGGTGAGCCGGATCGGGGCAGAGTTTGCTGACGAGGATGCGCGCCTCGAGGCCGAAGGTTTGCGCCTCGCTGAGGAGAGGTGCAAACTAAAGGTAGCCCTCGCCCTCACGCATCACCAGCGTGATCTCGAGAACGCGAAGGCTGAAGCGTCGCTGGCAGCTTCGCGGGAGGCCTGCTCCTAGGCCATCGAGGAGGCTCGGGAAGCAGACCGACGGCGCAAGGATGTGGAGGAGCGCGCGTGGGAGCTCCTGGCCTGGGTCAACTCCCTGGAGCAGCAAGTGGAACTGCGCCAGGCGGCCCTTGAGTCAATGGAGGGGGCCCCTGTTGATCGGGCGGAGCTTCTGAAGCGCGAGGAGGCGCTGACGCTGGAGGCCGCCGAGCGCAACCTTGATCTTGAGCGGTTGGAGACGAGGGAGCGCCTGGTGGCTCGGGCGGAGGATGACGTTGCTGCGCACGAAGCCCGGGCCCAGGAAGAAGTCGATCATCGCGTGGCGGAAGCTCGCTCGGCCCTTGAGCGCGAATAGAAGACGAGGTTGGGGCTGATCAAGGCCGAGGCTGAGGGCAGGACTGCAGCCCTCAGGGCCAAACTGGCTGAAGTGATGCGCCGTGCGGACTCCTCTATAGCCGCCCTCAGCGCAGCACAGGTGGAGCTGTCCTCCTCCCGGGCCGAGCAGCTTCTTCTCCAACAGAGGGTTGATGACGCCGAGGCCATCGCGCGGTGGAATGAGGATGAGATCCGTCGGTGGCGGGTCCTGGTACATGAGCATGCCCCCATGCTTCAAACGCTCAGAGAAAGGGCCAACACAGCTTTGGGCAACATCCGTGAGGCTGCTACCAAGGAGCCACACGAGGTCAACTACGCCGGCAACCTCCAGTTTTTCACCGATGTGGTGACGCTTCTGGAGAACCTCTCCAAAAGGTCTAGTTGGCTTGTCGAAGAGAGGAGCCGAGCCTTGCTCGGGTGTGCATTCTCCCGCGTCTTCAGCTATCTGCTGGACAGGGACCCCCACTTTGACTTTGACGCTGCCATCGCACCCGTGCCTAGAGCCGTCCGGGGCGCCCTGGCGTGACGGGTGGAGGGCAAAGTGGACGCCCTCGTTAGGGCCTTTGCATCTGATGATGATGGCGTGGTCGTGGGCGAGCCTGGCGCTGACGGAGATGCTGGCGTCGGCGGCGGCGATGTCAATGATGCCAGCGATGCCTCTGAGGATGCCCGAGAAGACGCGGTCAGTGATATGTTCGACTGACCGCATGTCACTGTTGTTTATCCTCCACGAAGAAGGTTCGGGCTTGTCCCTAAAGAATGTAAGAGCATTTTGGTAGGGGTAGCCCGTCATGTAAAGGTTTGCAACTATTACCCTGGCAAGCGTAATGCTGCGTGTGAACTTAGCCGCTGGCCCGGTGATGGCTCAGCTGACTTGTCTACCTTCCGACCCCGACGAGTCCTGAGCGGGCCTGCGGGGGCCGCTGCACCTCGGGTGTCTTCTTATTAACTTGTAGATTCCGCGATGAAAACCTCCGAAAAGGGTGCGGTAGTAGCGGTCCTGGTTGTAAACGTGCCTGGCCCAGCCCGGCCCGCGTGGGGCTCGCGAGGGGGGCAGCCGATGCTGACTTTGGACGCAAAGTCGAAACCAGAACAAGAGAGATTGCTCGAACGAGACTAAACACCCCTTCCCCCAAAGAGACGCAAGCATCGAGCTCAAATCCAACTTAAATCCAAATCGAAGAACTTGTCAACAAGGAAAGGCAAAAGAAAAAGGCCGCGTCCGGCACCTAGTCTAGCCTTCAACGTCTTCTCACCAGCGCGGAGCTAAGTCCTACCACTGGGCGTGGGCGAGAGCCCCCGAGGCCCGAGGGCGGCTCTCCGGAGACTCCGGGGCGTGTACAGCCCCACTCATTATTACGTGAGAGTGTCACGGGCAGCGAGCTTCACAGGTACCGGCATTGCTTCATATCGCCAGGCGAGGGCCCCGCCTTGCGCCACACTCTGCCGCCATCGATGGTGACCGGAAACCAGGACGACGCCATTGAGGAAGAGCGGCCGCCAGCGGTTCCCCCGACGACCACGGGTCCCCTGTCGGGGATAGGCCTTGGGGCACCTCCCCGATAGGGGCCTACCTCCTCAGAACGCCTTGCTCCGACCGCCGCGGTGACGAACCCGAATCTCGGCCCCTCTCCTGCAGCCCCCTGCGCCCTCCTCCTGAGGGGTATGAGGCTGCAGAATTGAGGCAGCCACCTTCTGCGGCGACCTGTATCTCCTGCGACCCATGGTTAGCATAAGCTTGCTCCTGAGGGATGAGTGATACCTAATAATTGCCGCCGCCGGTGTAGTTGTCGAGGTTCTCCTGGGGTTCCCGAAAGAGCTCAGCTTCTGGCGTCTCCTCGTCCCAGCCTGGCCCGAGGAACGAGCCATGATCTTCCTCCAGTGCGCACCCCTGATCCACCATGCGACACACATAAGCTTCCGGGGTCGCCGCCCTGTGCGCCCCGCCGTAGTGCCCCGCATGCCATGCAGCCTGGCTTGGAGCGCCATCTTGGGGATGATGGCGTGGCGGTCCACCGAGGCCGAAGGCCGCGGCGTGCACCCCTCCGCTGGCCTGAGAGGGGGCTGGCGTGACTTGTCGCCCGGCGCCGGCAGAGGTGTTGGCGCCGGACGGGTCCTGGAGTCCACTGGAAGTCGCATGCGTGCGCATGATGCTGCCATGCAGCCCGCCTTGGGTCTGGGGTGGCAGCTGGACGCAGAAAGGAGGTGTTCTTGAGGCGGCGGCATCCAGGAGCTCAGCTACTCGCTCCAACAACACGTCGCGGTCGCCCTCCAGCAGCCGGCACCATAGTAGCTCTCGGGCCACCGTGAGCGCGGCCCTGGAGTTTGGTTGCTCTCGTCGGGTGTACGGCGCCGTGGCCGCGGCATGGTCTAAGGCCCTTGCTGCGGCCCATACCTGCTGTGGTGTGAGGGCAGGCGGCGTATGGCTGCGTCGCCCGCGCCCCACAGCGCCCTGCGGAGCGCGGGCTGCCTGAGGCGCAAGGTTGAGGTCGTCCTGGGCTGGTGCCACGGTGTGGGCGGGCCATGCTACCCAGCGGTCGGCGTTGGCTGCCGGGTCGGTTGACATCTGAACGGCGAAGCGACGGAACGCGACGCGGAGGAAGAAGGATTCCGGCGGACCCCCACCTGGCGCGCCAAATGTCAGATTTCAGGTTCCGACAGACCCTTGAGGTTAAAACACTGGGGTGCACGCGGAGATCTCTCCCCTACCGATTTACGTCCAATCTCCTCGTGTGATCTAAGCTGGAAACAACGAACAACACAAGGGACACGAGGTTTATACTGATTCGGGCCACCGTTGTGGTGTAATACCCTACTCCAATGTGTGGTGTGGTGGATTGCCTCAGGGGCTGATGATGAATAGTACAATTGAAGAACCGCCTCGCGAGAGGTGTTCTTGAGCTGGTGCGATGAACTGCTAGGGTGAGTTCATTCGCCTCTCTCTCTCTACTAGGGCTCTACCAGATTTCTCGATCTCTCTACTCTGTGGTGGCTAGCCCTATTTATAGAGGCCCTAGGCCTCTCCCCAAATAATGAGCGGGAAGGGCGCCAACATGTGGCCATTTTGAAGGGGAACATATAGTACAAGTTATCCTGACCAAAGGTGGTCTTCGGCTGCCAAAAGGACTGGTGATGACGCCGTCTTGGGCTCCACGGTGACCTCCATCATGCCGCTCTGCTGGTCTTGGTCTTGTTGCACCGGAATGGAAACCTTTGCCCAATATCTTGGCATGTGCTTGCCCCCTTTGCACCAAAGGGGAAACAAGGACACTGCGCAGGCCGACGCCCGCCTGGTCTCGATCGTCATGGCTTGCGTCACGGGTTCCTCGCAAGGTATCCCCGCCTTGATCTCTCTGCCTCCTCGCGATCCTTCTAGATGAGGCTGCCTCTGAGAAAGCTTGCTGTCGTTCGCCCCGCGAGGCTTGGCCCCTCGCGAGGGTCTTGAGATTGAGCTGATGAAGATGAGCCGCGCTGGGCCCCCACTTGAGCCACGCCACAGGCCACAGGCAGGCAAGTCTGGGGACCCCCTTTCCCAGAACACCGACAAAAAACTCAAACTAAACTTTATTATATAACTTGCACACAATTACAAGCATAGATCACTAAGCAAACTCTCAAAGAAGAAAGGATCGAACTAAACTTTTATTCATCTGATGCAAAAGATCGAACTAAAATAAGAAAAGTAATAAGATAGTGGGGTGATACTATACTGGGGCATCTCCCCCAAGCTTGGCGGAAGCCAAGGGGAGTCCCATACCTGATATTCAATTCTCCTTTGGTGGTGAAGAAGATGATGGTGATGATGAAGTAGTATTCTCCAATATAACCATGAGTAAATCCTTCAAACCTTGGATCTCCCGAAGGGCTTGATGAACCAATTCACTGTTTTTCTTCACCTCAGCCATTATGTGTTTATTCTCAGGCCCCATGGTTTGGTTCCTGCATTGTTTTCTCCTGGCTGAGATATGTCCTAGTTGGACGGTATGTGCCTACGAGGAGTGTTCTCGAACCCGTAATTGTGAATCAAATTATGAATTTTTTACGATGTAACCTGTGTAAGGGCCTCCTTGGTGGGAGCTCTTCTTGCACTTCCAAGCTCACACTACAAAATAATACACTTCCGTGATGATACGTGTTTGTCACAGTAGGTCACATTTTCTGTCATGCATGTACATCCATGACAAATTTATGACAGAATCAAGATAGTCATACCTGTGCTGTTGTAGAAGTGTTCCATGACATTACCAAAATTATCATCACGGAAGTGTCCACTTCCATGACGATATATCGCGCGTCACAGAAGTGCTTTCGTCAGGGGTGACTGACACGTGGCATCCACTGTAACGGAACGCCGTTAAGCTATCGGGTCCGGTTTTGGATCCGATAACCCATGAACTGCCTCGACCAATGGGGATTTTCCACGTGTAAAATCATCGTTGGCTAGAGGAAACACGTGTCGGCTCACCATTGGGACAGATGTCATCCACTCATTGGACCCAAAGCGCTTATGATACGTCGACACGTGGCACGGCCCAACAGAGGCCCATGTAGGTTAAAAAGGCCGGCCAAGTCAAAGGCCCGTAGTACTTACTCAGGTACTAGTGGGCCAGATCAATAACGACCTCCTTAATAAAGGCCCATTTACGGCCCGAAGCCAGATCTGGACCATTAATTGTTCGCCGAATATTTGGGCCCATTTACGGCCCGAAGCCAGATCTGGCCCGTTAATTGTTCACCGAATATTTGGGCCCAATTATAGCCCAGTGAATTTTGGCCTATTAGAGGCCCGATGTAGACATGGGCCCGTTTCAGCCCGGTGTGAATTTTGGCCTGGGATGGCCCGTGCTGCCCATGGGCCATATATGGTCCGACAGGACATCAGGCCCACTAACGGCCCGTGATAAACGAGGCAACAGTTAAGCCCAACATGACTTTGGGCCTGTTAAAGGCCTGTCGCATAATGCGGCCCGTTGATGTCTATACTAAGTTTTCTGCCACTTAAAGGCGCATCATATCAATGGGCCAACTAAGGCCCGAGATATGTTTCGGCCTGGTAACTGCCTGTGATATAACTGGGCCCAAAAAGGCCCGGTCTACATTTCAGCCTCCTGAAGGCCCATCGACGACTAGTGAAAATTGAGGCCCAATATGCATTTCGGCCTGCGAAAGGCCCATGGTTTCATCTGGGCCGTAACATGCCAGTACAATATTCAGCCTGTTAATGGCCCAATGCCACCTGGGCCAAACTAAGCGCTGGGTCCACAAAAGGCCCAACTAAAATATAGGCCAGTGTAAGTAGTGGGCCTCGCGCAAAGTGTGAAGGCCCCAATCATTCGGGCCCATGAAAGATGCAGGCCGGCCCAATTGTGGCCCACTAAACACCAGGCCCGTTAGAGGCGAATGTTTCGGCCCGGTCGACTATAGCTGATTTTTTTCCAAATAGCGAATGATGGCAGTAACTAGTAGGAATTATGAACAAACCTACTCTATAAAATAAAGAAATTACGGCATAGTAACTAAGAATAAACCTACACTATACAATAAACGATTTATGGTATATTACATCCACTGGGCATCGAAGTTCGCCACAAGTGATCATAAAGCGCAACGAAGAGGCAAATTACAAAAATTGGGCACCATTGCAGCGTAACAAAATAATACTGAACTGAGACCACTTCCACGATAGTTCAAGAAAGGTCAGCCTTGCATGGGAACTGCTATGCAAGCCGCTGAGCAAGGCTGTGAGACCGGCCTAGCATGTCGGTCATAGCTTCCAGGTGTAGCTGTTTAGCAATGAGGTTCTCATTGGTGTTCTTCGCAATCTTTCTTAGATATATGACTTCAAGTCGAAGTTGAGTTGCAGAATGCCTTTCTGCTAGAACTTGGGACTGAAGAAGTCGAACTGATTCAGACAACGAATTCTGTAAGCTTGTCTGACTGCTAGTCTCAAGTAACTTTAACACTGCATCAAGACAAGACTTTGGGGTTGTCTCACCATCTTCAAGATGTTTTGCCTTCTTTGCTGCAATATATTTTTGGTTTGTCGCACAGCCTTCAGCAGACTTGTGCATGCCATTAGGCATATCACCCTGAAACAAAGCAGAGAGATGACATGTTTTGCACGTGTATAAACAAAGATGATAACTATGCTGTCAATTCCATCCAATTTCAAATTAGAAAATAAAGAGTAAGTTCAAAATATCAATAGCATAATTTGGCATTATTCATAATGCGGGGAGCTTAACCACACTACTGGATTACCATGTCAAGATAACAAGCATAGATGAAGGGCAAAGAAAATCATTGTATCTGTTTTGGTTAATGTGCATGGCATGTTGTTCATATCATCAGCTACATCAGTAAGATAAAACAGGAGATGACAACGTGCAAACGTGGGCTGCTTCACCACACACTGGATTATACATCCACAAAAACTAGCATACATATAGGGCGTATTGAGTAATGTGCATGGTATGAATAAGGAATTTGGTTTTACAAGTAAAACCTAGAACTTACGGTTCTTGCGAACATGCATTTTGTTAGAAACAGCAAACCAAACAGCAGTAAATGATAGGGAGTATGAGCAAATTAAACAACAGTTGAGGATAAAGGCTTTAGAAGGACTGACTTACATTATCAGTTAAGACGGGCTTTATAATGCCCTTCTCCATGTCAAGGGAAGGATAACTCAAGAATTTCAGCACAAAATCCTCTTCATAAGCATTGCCTGTACTCTACATTTTGTAGAGAGTAATTATAGATATGATAATAATGGAAGGGATAGAGGATAATGAAGATAAGATGCAGATTGATGCTACATAATCAACTACCAATCCCTAGATGTACAAGCATTACATGAAAAAATGTACTGACAAGAGCAATGGGCTACACTTCTGCACTGGCATTGTCTGTGTATTCTACTTTTTGATAAGATTAAATATAGATCTGATATTTTTTAGTAAATGGTGGGCGAGGGAGATAAGATGCAAAATGCTACACAATGAACCAATCCCTCTTTCCATAATACAAGAGTGTTTTGAACATTGGTGTACTGTACAAAACGTTCTTATCTTATGGGACGGAGGGAGTAGCTGTTAATGTAAGTATAGTGATAGACGACATTCCGTCCTTATAAGAGGACTGCAGAGCTAAACCTCTTCAAAAGCATTGGGTTGATTCTAAATTTATGTAAGAGTCCATACTGATCTTATAATGTCCACCAAATGGACGATAACAAGGCTAACATGTGCAGTGATGCTACATAATCAAACAACTATGAAATTAAGTATGGTCATACAGGGCAAGAGGTACTCACAAGAGCAATGCAGTGTGTAGTATAGTTGCGAGATTCTATGGTCCCTTGAGAACGAATGTTCTTCTGCTAACAGTTTTCATACAAGTGAGACATTAAGGCAAATGCAGAAATGTGGTTCAAATTGTGATGTGATATCATAGATAGTACCTTACGCTGCAACCGAGACCAATGTGTAACAAGATTATTCCAGTCACCGTCAGATAAATGTAGCACCGGAGACTTTACAGAAATTTCATTTAGAGGCCTGCCATCGAAGTGCGCTTGGCTCAGGTAGGAACGATACTTCATCAACGAGTGCTTGAAAAATGCAACCAACCCTTGCTCATCTTCACAATCCAGTTTGGTCCTCGCCTATTTAAAAGAATGAAATCTTGTGTCTTCTGTTAGAAGAAACATATCCAGTAATGACCATGAATAACATTAGTACATTACTTGCACGTAAGTTGCGGAGGAAGACTGGAAATTGTTCTGTGTCTGCGGTATAATCTTTCCATGAAGGAAAGATGCGCACAAAGTTCCTGACAACAATATAAGCTTTGTCTTCTAAACTGGGAAGAAATGGAACATGTGTCCTATTTGTTGCAATTGAGGTTCTCTCTGGTTCGAAAAGGGATTTGGCAACTATATTTGGTGTACTCTTTGTTGGAATGGGGGTTTTGCGTCGTAGAGCTGGTGCTATGTCAACTGGCATAATCATAATGTTTGCTGCAGTTGGGGTTTGCTGAGTTGGGGCATCAGAAATGACCAGTGTAGTAGGGCTAGAGTCCGCTAGAGTTGGGGTGTTTTGTGGGTCAGGTGATATTGCAACTATACCTAATGGGCTATTTGATTTATCAGGTGCCGCTACCTTTTCCAAATACTTTGCTTGTGCTCCTCCATGATCAGCAATCGCCCTCTTCCTTTTGAACATCTGATACACAAGAAGAACATTTGAATGGATAAATATGGTATGATGATAGATGGAATATATACTGAAAATGGATAGGCAGGCCCTATTCACATACACGATTTGTAAACTAAGCTAATGCCAGTTCAACAAAGTAGAAGCAATGCAAAGCATCAGTTGCAAGATATGTGCAACAAATATAACCTTGGAAAGTTAGAGCAAGCACCTTGATGGGTGAATAAGATAGGGCATCCTCCTCTGACTCCTCCACTAGGGAGCTACATTGACTTAAGTCTCCCTCTAGCTTAGAATCATTGTTAGGATCATATTCTAAGCATGAACCTGTAGGTGGAGAGAGTTCGCATTGCATTGCATCCAGACTTGATTTCAGTCCCTTAATGCCAAGTTTGACAGCCATGGCATTCTTCTACTTTATTCTTTTCATGCACGCAAGCTCATAATCATTATGATGTTGTTCAGAATCTGAGATTCATGAAAACATAAAAAGTAGTCAGATTATCTATGGAATGCATTGCGGATTCAACTCGAAGAGTGTCTCCCTATAATCCCCTACATATGCAAAGTTCACCCCCAACCGTGCTGACCAGACCACACACGGAAATACAAACCCCTTATGTCTCTATAACAGGCAGACACATATTTAAAAACTGAAGTAGGAACATTAGAATTATATGAAATTCGTATTTGGACAAATAAACTAAGGAATTATGAGTGGCATAATGTTTAGCTTCAAGGGTGGAGTGTTGGTAGTGCGACACAAAGCAAGTAGGAAGATTGTATTCCATGTAAAAGATCGAAGCCTATGTAAAAGCTCGAAATGACACTTTCTTTCCATACAATGCAGTGTTCGTTGCCCACACATGATGGAAGAGATCACATAGAGAAATACTATTCTCTCGTGTCTACGGTTGCAGTATTTAGAAACAGGGTGGTCCACCCTAAAAGAATATTGACAACAAATATGACAAGGAAAGCATAGATGTAGTGAATCTATCATTTTCTTGTGAGATCACTAGGACAAGTATGCAGAATTGTAACTGCAGTAAGAGACCTTCCAAAATCTGAATCATGAAGTTTGTCTAGAACTTATTGTTTGCAACAAACCAGGCTTGCAGTAGTAATCTGGGTCAATGTCACTACGACCAACAATCCAAAATGACTAGTGTATGTTCCTAGGGCCAGAATTTTGAAAACCCTATGAACTTTACAGGTACTAAAGATTGCTGAAATACATCTGAACCATTAAGTGTAGGTAGGACTGAGCACACAACAATCCCTAATTACAGTCCTGTGTAATGAGTAATGAATCCATTAGAAAATGGGTGATAAGGAGTGGCTGCTGAGTGTTGAGGACTTATCTAAGGATAAATCAGGTTGGCTTAGTGGGTGCTGCAAGCCTGTGCCCTGAACGGACTGGAAAGGTAGGCACGGCGGCGCGCCTGGGCAGTAGTTATGCTGTTGGGCGAGCGACGTCCGACCTCCTGTTAGTACGGCATCTCCTCCTAGAGTCATGCCGTCCGGGGACGGTAAGTCGCCGGCGAGGCAGGTGGCTGGGGGCGAGTAGAGATCGGAAGCGCGCAGTAGAATAGAGGGGAATCGGGGCCTGGGATGACCCAAAATCCCAGGGTGGGCCGGCCCACCATGGACACCCTGTAGAGATAGACAGCCGAGCGGCGAACATGCATTTTCGAAACTAATTTAGGAACATTTAGCTGACCAATTAAACGAATATGTTTTAATAATATCTGATTTGTATCTGAACAACTAAGCTTGTTTAGCTTGATGGGTCCAGCAGTGCTATTATGACACGAAGCACGTATTCTGATCGTATCGTGATCATAAAAGGGGGAAACTGGAGAAATGATATTTAGCAGCCATTGTTTGCTTCAAACTAAGAACTAAATTCTAAGAGGTGAAAATAAAGTAGAGTAACCAAGTTAAGATCTATTTTCTGGTTGAGATCAAAAGGTTGAGGAGATATGAAGTACCACCTCTCTTGCGGTGCCATGTAGGCATCGGGGGTGCGATGGCGTTGAAGCGGATCTGCGATGGTAGACGGGTGCATTGGGGGATAAGTCCCATTGCGGTGGAAGAGAACACCACTAGGGTAAACCTTATACACAGAATCTTAGCAGCAGTGTGGTACAAAAAGAAGCGCTACTGCTAATTATTAGCAGCGCGAGAACAATAGCAGTAGCGTGGCCTAGTGGAACCACGCTGCTACTAAAATCGACAGACAATACCCGCCACCCTGTTGGGGAACGTAGTAATTTTAAAAAATTTCCTACACACACGCAAGATCATGGTGATGCATAGCAGCGAGAGGGGAGAGTGTTGCCTACATACCCTCATAGACTGGCAACGGAAGCGTTGACACAACGTAGAGGGAAGTAGTCGTACGTCTTCCCGATCAGACCGATCCAAGTACCAAACGTATGGCACCTTCGAGTTCTACACACGTCAAACTCGGTGACGTCCCTCGAGCTCCGATCCAGCCAAGTGTTGAGGGAGAGTTTCGTCAGCACAACGGCGTGATGACGGTGATGATGTCCTACCGGCGCAGGGCTTCGCCTAAGCACCGCTACAATATGACCAAGGTGGAATATGGTGGAAGGGGGCACCACACACGGCTAAGGAACGATCACGAAGATCAACTTGTGTCATGGGGTGCCCCCTTGCCCCCGTATATAAAGGAGGGAGAGGGGGAGGTGTGGCCGGCCCTAGGGGTACGCCTGGAGGAGTCCTACTCCCACCGGGAGTAGGACTCCCCCCTCTTCCTTGTCCTATTCGGACTAGGGGGGAGGGGGCGCGGGGCCTACCTTGGCCGGCCCTCCTCTTCTCCCTTAGGGCCCATGTAGGCCCATTAACCCCCGGGGGGGTTCCGGTCACCCCCCGGTACTACGGTAAAATCCCGATTTCACCTGGAACATTTCCGATATCCAAATATAGGCTTCCAATATATCAATCTTTATGTCTCGACTATTTCGAGACTCCTCGTCATGTTCGTGATCACATTTGGTCGTGATCACATTCGGGACTCCGAACAACCTTCGGTACATCAAAACACAAAAACCCTAATTACGATCGTCACCGAACTTTAGGGATGCAGACCCTACGGGTTCGAGGACTATGTAGACATGACCGAGACACGTCTCCGATCAATAACCAATAGCGGAACCTGGATGCTCATATTGGCTCCTACATATTGTATGAAGATCTTTATCGGTCAGACCGCATAACGACACACGTTGTTCCCTTTATCATCGGTATGTTACTTGCCCGAGATTTGATCGTCGGTATCTCAATACCTAGTTCAATCTCGTTACCGGCAAGTCTCTTTACTCGTTTCGTAATACATCATCCCGCAACTAACTTATTAGTTGCAATGCTTGCAAGGCTTGAGTGATGTGCATTACCGAGAGGGCCCAGAGATACCTCTTCGACAATCGGAGTGACAAATCCTAATCTCGAAATACGCCAACCCAACAAGTACCTTTGGAGACACCTGTAGAGCACCTTTATAATCACCCAGTTACGTTGTGATGTTTGGTAGCACACAAAGTGTTCCTCCGGTAAATGGGAGTTGCATAATCTCATAGTCATAGGAACATATATAAGTTATGAAGAAAGCAATAGCAACAACTAAACGATCAAGTGCTATGCTAACGGAATGGGTCAAGTCAATCACATCATTCTCCTAATGATGTGATCCCGTTAATCAAATGACAACTCATGTCTATGGTTAGGAAACATAACCATCTTTGATCAACGAGCTTGTCAAGTAGAGGCATACTAGTGACACTCTGTTTGTCTATGTATTCACACATGTATTATGTTTCCGGTTAATACAATTCTAGCATGAATAATAAACATTTATCATGATATAAGGAAATAAATAATAACTTTATTATTGCCTCTAGGGCATATTTCCTTCAGTATCCCACTTGCACTAGAGTCAATAATCTAGTTCACATCGCCATGTCATTTAATACCAATAGTTCACATCACCATGTGATTAACTCCCATAGTTCACATCGTTATGTGACCAACACTCAAAGGGTTTACTAGAGTCAGTAATCTAGTTCACATCTCTATGTGATTAACACCCAAAGAGTCCTGAGGTGTGATCATGTTTTGCTTGTGAGAGAAGTTTAGTCAACGGGTCTGCCACATTCAGATCCGTAAGTATTTTGCAAATTTCTATGTCAACAATGCTCTGCACAGATCTATTCTAGCTAATTGCTCCCACTTTCAATATGTATCCAGATTGACATTTAGAGTCATCTGGATCAGTGTCAAAATTTGCATCGACATAACTCCATAATGACCATTAACAGTTGCTCCTGTAGTGGCCAAATAAGGTTTAGCTACTCTTATAACAAAGGAATTCATATTTACAATGAAAATTTGACCGGATTTTTTATGTGCGATTTAAATAGACAAACATTTTCACAAATAAATTGTCCAAGGTGAATTATTTGCAATGTCTCTTCCCAAGAATCATGATGGACAAAGTGACAATTCAAAAGGAATGGATCCAACATTATGTTACTATCGAAATTAGAAATTCTTTTATTTTCATCTATTAAAGAGTATTTAAGTTAATTTACTTTTCTTTCAAAAGGATATATCAACCTGTAGTGAAACCGGGCCACCGAGCTTGCTTTTACCGCTCTTACAGCTCTCTCTCTTCTTTTTTATGGGTAGTTTGGCCAGAAAGAGAAAGAGGAATGTACCCATTTCTATTTATCCTTTTGTCACTTCCATAATCGAGAAACATATCCTTATTCCACCAAGGATAATTTTGACCAATGTCCAGTGATCTACTCCTAGATCACTATTGTACTCCTTTGCCAAACTCAGGGCAGGGTATACAATAGGTCTGGTACACAACATGGCATACTTTATAGAACCTATGGCCGAGGCATAGGGAATGACTTTCATTCTCTCTCTATCTTCTGCCGTGGTCGGGTTTTGAGTCTTACTCAACTTCACACCTTGTAACACAGGCAATAACTCCTTCATTGACTATTCCATTTTGAACTACTTCAAAATCTTGTCAAGGTATGCACTCATTGAATAACTTATCAAGTGTCTTGATCTATCTCTATAGATCTTGATGCTCAATATGTAAGCAGCTTCACCGAGGTCTTTCATTGAAAAAACTCCTTTCAAACATTCCTTTATGCTTTGCAGAGTAACTCTACATCATCTTCGATCAACAATATGTCATACATAGCTTATCAGAAATGTTTTGGTGCTCCCACTCACTTTCTTGTAAATACAGGCTTCACCGCAAGTCTGTATAAGACTATATGCTTTGACCAACTTATCAAAGCGTATATTCCAACTTTGAGATGCTTGCACCAGTCCATAGATGGATCGCTGGAGCTTGCATATTTTGTTAGTACCTTTAGGATCGACAAAACCATCTGGTTGCATCATATACAACTCTTCTTTAATAATTCCTATTAAGGAATACAGTTTTGTTTATCCATTTTCCAGATTTCATAAAATGCGGCAATAGCTAACATGATTCGGACAGACTTAAGGATAGATACGAGTGAGAAATTCTCATCGTGGTCAACACCTTGAACTTGTCAAAAACCTTTTTGCGACAATTGTAGCTTTGTAGATAGTAACACTACTGTCAACGTCCGTCTTCCTCTTCAAGATCCATTTAATCTCAATGGCTTGCTGATCAATGGGCAAGTCAATCAAAGTCCATACTTTGTTCTCATACATGGATCTCATCTCAGATTTCATGGCCTCAAACCATTTTGTGGAATCTAGGCTCATCATCGCTTCCTGATAGTTCGTAGGCTCGTCATGGTCAAGTAACATGACCTCCAGAACCGGATTACCGTACCACTCTGGTGCGGATCTTACTCTGGTTTACCTACGAGTTTCGGTAGTAACTTGATCTGAAGTTATATGATCATCATCATTAGCTTCCTCACTAATTGGTGTAGTAGTCATAGGAACAGATTTCTGTGATGAACTACTTTCCAATAAGGGAGCAGGTACAGTTACCTCATCAAGTTATACTTTCCTCCCACTCACTTCTTTCGCGAGAAACTCCTTCTCTAGAAAGGATCCATTCTTAGCAGCGAATATCTCGCCTTCGGATCTGTGATAGAAGGTGTACCCAACTGTCTCCTTTTGGGTATCCTATGAAGACACATTTCTCCGATTTGGGTTTGAGCTTATCAGGATGAAACTTTTTCACATAAGCATCGCAACCCCAAATTTTAAGAAACGACAGCTTAGGTTTCTTGCCAAACCATAGTTCATACGGTCTCGTCTCAACAAATTTAGATGGTGCCCTATTTAACGTGAATGTAGCTGTCTCTAATGCATAACCCCAAAATGATAGTGATAAATCAGTAAGAGATGTCATAGATCGCACCATATCTAATAAAGCACGGTTACGACGTTCGGACACACCATTACACTGTGGTGTTCCAGGTGGCGTGAGTAGTGAAACTATTTCACATTGTTTTAACTAAAGGCCAAACTCGTAACTCAAATATTTTACTTCTGCGATCATATCGTAGAAACTTTTATTTTGTTACGATGATTGTCGGTGTCAAAACTGGCGGATCTCGGGTAGGGGGTCCCGAACTCTGCGTCTAGGCCGGATGGTAACAGGAGGCAAGGGACACGAAGTTTTACCCAGGTTCGGGCCCTCTCGATGGAGGTAAAACCCTACGTCCTGCTTGATTAATATTGATCATATGGTTAGTACAAGACTAGATCTACCACGAGATCGGAGAGGCTAAACCCTAGAAGCTAGCCTATGGTATGATTGTTGATGTGTATGTCGTCCTACGGACTAAAACCCTCCGGTTTATATAGACACCGGAGAGGGTTAGGGTTGCACAAAGTCGGTTACATTGGTAGGATATATGTATATCTGTATCGCCAAGCTTGCCTTCCACACCAAGGAAAGTCCTATCCGGACATGGGACGAAGTCTTCAATCTTGTATCTTCATAATCCGGGAGTTCGGCTGAAGGTATAGTTTGGCTATCCGAACACCCCCTAATCCAGGACTGCCTTAGTAGCCCCTGAACCAGGCTTCAATGATGACGAGTCCGGCGCGCAGTTTGTCTTCGGCATTGCAAGGCGGGTTCCTCCTCGAAGTACTTGATAGAAGATTCTGAACACAAAGATAGTGTCCGGCTCTGCAAAATAAGTTTCCACATATTGTCATAGAGAGAATAATATGTACACAAATCTAATCTGCTGACGTATTCCGTAGCATGACACACCACGGCCAAGCCTTTATCCGAGTCATTTCATTACCCCAACTCAGCGTGTTACGCGAGGTGGTTTCATTGGCACGTCTTGTTAAAGCAGAGATCGTGTCCCCTTATTCCGGGATTCTCATCAATACGGGAGTGGGTAATCCAACCGCTTCTGGAACTCCTAGATTATAGGCAAGTCCAAATGGACACGAAGAGGACGCTTGATATTCACCCTCTTTATAAAGGGACAAGGCTTTCTACTTTTCCCTCCCGTGTTCAATCGAATCCTTCCCCTGCCTCAAGCTCAAACGCCCAATGTCCAGGTCAGGTGCTCCAAACCTTCAGTCATGTCCGAATCTAGCCTTCAAGGACGATGGGTGCCTTCCTCCGTCACGCAAGAAGACATCAAAAAGTTGAGGGAGGCCAGATATCTGACCGCCAGATTTTGCATCGGCTGCCTCCTCGGGAGCAGGGCGTCCCTTCCCCGAACCTAATGAGAGCGTCGTGTTCGTCTCCCACTTCCTCCGAGGTCGGGCTAGATTTCCATGATCTAGCTCCAGAATCCTTTCTTCATATCACGACATTTATCGTTGTGTGCGAGGCCTTCCTCCGGGTTACCCCCCACTTTGGCCTATGGCTCAAGACCTTTGAAGTGAATCCGAAGATGATCGAGGGGCAACATGCAGCGTGTGGCGGTGCCTCAATACGCAAGACAAAGGGAGCTCCATGGCCCAAAGGTTCCATCCCAGAGTTATCTGAATTGTGGAAACAGGAGTGGTTCTACATCACGGCTCCTAGAAGTGCCAAGTGGGCGGCCGCCCCCATTTTCCGCTCGGGCCCTCCACCACAACTGATGTCATGGATTAGCAGAGGACTGAGCTGGGGTCCAGCCAAGGGCGTGCCTATGCTGCAAAGCCGCATTCGAGGTCTCTTTAACGGAGATTTCAGTTTGGTTGCAGTAATAGAAGATATGTTGGTCCGTCAAGCCCAGCCTTACAAACGCCGGCCTCTTCGCTTGTGGGGGTTCAATCCCGAGGGACCGCGTGTCATTCAAAATTTCCTCGGCCTGACGCACAAGGAGATGTACAAGTCGTTCTTCGGACCTCAAGTGGAGTGTCCGGAAATCACCGAGGACGTGGGCCTGACACGTATCCGCGCCGCCGAACAGGTAGGGAATCTTCCGGCCAAATATACTATCTCTCACTTGTTATGAAGTTATCTCTGAGAGTTTGCTTTTTGACCAGGACTGGCTAACAAAGGCGAAGCTGATTCGGTGTTCGGCCCCCCTTCCTGAGGGTTTGGAAAATCCGGTACTGGAAAAGATGCTCCAGGTCGCACCCTGCCTGGAGCCCTTGAAGGAAGATACTGCGGAGGGTAGTATGGGCGGTTGCAGGCCCCCAACGGTGCCCATTGTAACCGAGGGAGCGAGCATCTCCATGAAGGAAGACAACCAGAAGAGGAAAAGGACTGCGCCCGGGGATTCGGAAGCCGAGGCTCTCAAACAGGAGAAGAAATCTCCCACAGGGGGTCCTACCTTAGGGGGTGCTGTTGCCGCACAAACTCCGCGGGGGGATCAATTCTCCCGCGAGTCGTAAGTGACCCGAAATACTTTAACAGTACAGATATGTCATCTTTTTCTTCTGAGAAAATAACCACCGCATATATTTTTGCAGTTCGGGCCTTAGCCCCTCTCAAATGAGCTCGTCTTCGGGGGATCTTCTTCCAGAGATGATGTAGAGCGAAACGCCTCCTCCAGACTCCTCCGCTCCAGAAGCGGGCGACCCTGAAGTGTCGTCGCGGAGGGCCTCTCCGAATCCGGCGAGGCCAGAAGATAATCCCATCGACCCCCGAAGCTCCAAGTGTCCGTCTCCCGAAGAGAGAAGACAAACGAGTCCAACACCATCTAGTGTGCGATCGGATGTTCTGAGGGAGCTGGTGGGGCGAGCGGCCATCTCAGATGAAAACCGTATGCTGATGGATACGGTGGTGGAGAAAATGGCGTCCGCTGAAAGCGGATTGCATGAAGCTGTTATGAGTCTACTGACAGGCTTTGAGGTATGTAAAGTAATGTATGATAGTCCTGCACATGCTAGGTGTGCCCTGTGTAGATAGTAGCCCCTGAGACTCTAGTTGTCGTCGGAAACGATGACGAACAGAGGATCGTATTCCCAGGTAATAACCATACTGCCTTTATGTGCAGGTGATGGAAACTCCGGTGGTTGGCCGGACTGGCGAGTTTGCCTATTTAAAATGGCTGTTGGATGCAGCAGACGCCGACATCGAGCTTGTTAACAAAAGGCTTGACGAGGCACAGGGTAAGTGTCCTTATCTGGTAAACGCCGCATAGTAAGAGCAGCATGAAGCCAGTATCTTTAATATGTTATGACTGCAGATGGAGCTGCCACCATTGAAGCCTCGCGGGCGTAACTTGCCCGAGCCATGGAACAAGCGAGGTTGGGTAATGCGGCTGCTTTGAAGGCGGCCGAAGAATTGCGAGCCGAGAAGGTCGCCCATGGCGAGAGCCGAGACAAGATGGCCAAGATGGCCATCGAATTAAAAGCCGCCGCCGACTGTTGCCGGGTTCTCGAAAAGGAAAACCAAGAAAAGGCATCGGACCTTGAGAAGGCTGCTGCGACGAGAAAGGACCTCCGCTCTGCTATGAGGGCAAAGAAGGAGGAGCTGCGGGAAGCCAGAGATATTGTAGCCAAGAAATCCTTTATGTTGCGGAGGAAGTTCGGAGATCCACGATATGCCCCTCTGGATCGGCCGTGGAGTTCGGAGGATGTATACATGGATTTGGCGGCGAGCGCTGCCGATGCGGCCAAGTATTTCCAGGGTCAGACAGACCGTGAAGTAGACCAGATGTTTTGGAGACAATTCCATTCACCCGAGCGTCCACTTTCATTGAGTGACCAATTGGCCGAATGGGCCGAACTAAATAGGTTGTCCGGACTCTCCATGAGGTCTGTTGTGGATCAGCTATGGCCGGAAAGGTCAAAACCGGACTCTTATTTCGGCTTGGTGCAGCAGTTCCTTGAGGTGGTTCCACGCATTGATGCGATGAAGAGGTCGGCGTGCATAGAGGGCGCACGAATGGCCTTTGCCCGCGTTAAAGCATACTGGGCGGAGATGGATGCCACCACCGTTGCAGCACAGGATTCGGCCATAGGTCGAAGGGCTGCTGAGCACTACTTCGAGGAAGTTCTTGAGGGTGCACGTTTGATAGGGACCCAGTGCTCAAAAAATATTATGTTTGAGTGATATGTAATCTCATTATAAGCGATATGTTGTTATATATTTTCATAAGGCTATTTTTATACTTTTTGCCAGAAAGTAATATGATGCCTCCTGGGCAGCCGTTTATGTATACATGTGTATAACCTGAAAGATTGCAGTCCTTGGCTTCAACCCCCACGGATATAATCCGGAGGTGCTCGCAACAACATGCGTTCACACTTAACCCAACGTCTTGGTCCTGTAAAGGAGGTGATAGCGGAGCGAGCGAGGCAACCGGACTATAACGCTTTAACACTTTCACTTAGCCATAGGAGTTTGACAGTGCCAAACAGCCCCTGGTGGCTCCGCACTCTCCCGATCCCGGGGTGCGTACATGCCTGGCCGGAAAATGGCCCTTCATTAAGGTGGAGGAATTCTAACATTCCCATAGGTCATCGAATGGTTGACCAGTCTCACGCTATATCATGACAATCAGTTTTCGGCTTTCTCTACTGAGGTGCTCGTCCGGATGAACCAGGGCACAATCGCAGTAGTTCTCCTAGTACTACCTTAGCCGGTGAAGCGGAACGCAAGGCACCAAAACACAGGAGCTGGGCAAACCCAACATGCCAAGACGTCAACATCCTTCCCAACGGTGGATATGTATCAACAAGAGACAGTAAAAAAGGTTTACGCAGGGTCTTAATCTAAAAAGAATCCTTGGGGCGGGTCCCTGCTGCACGTCTGCGCCTGTGTCTCCATTGTGCCATATCCTGGACGGGTGTAGCACGATGATCGTCTGTAAAAGAGAGGAATTTACATGAAAAGGTTGCCGTGCAAAAAGATAGTTTTCTAAAGAAACCATGTGTAATTCAAGATGAGAAGAAATTGCCAATTGTCTGCGCGCGTTGAGCCCCTTGTATTGAAAAATAGGGGTGTGACTGTTTATAGTGGCGCCGGACTCGATTAGTTGTGTCTAAGGTCTTGACGACCTATTGGATGCCTTTGCTGGTCCGGGCGCCTTTAGTGTGCGGCTGCCAAGGCAGCATCACTCTCTTCGGCGCGCAGAGATCGCTTGATATTTCCGTGCACTACAATGATGCCACGTGGACCGGGCATCTTTAGTGTGAGGGAGGCATAGTGTGGTATTGCATTAAAGCGAGCGAACGCTTCGCGTCCGAGCAGTGCTTGATAGCCACTTTGAAACGGAGCGATGTGGAAAGTTAGATGCTTGCGACGGAAGTTATCGGGGGAGCCGAATATAACTTGTAGTAGGAGGGAGCCCGTGCAACGAGCCCCTGGGCCTGGTGTTACTCCTTTAAAGGTAGTATTGTTGTGGCGAATTTGTGTTGGGTGTAACCCCATCCCACGGATGATATATTAGGTTTAGGCTACTGCCACCATCCATCAAGACTCGTGTGAAGTGATATCCGCCAATTACTCGGTCTAATACCAGGGCAGCCCATCCTGCATGTCGGATACTTGATGAGTAATCGCGATGGTCGAAAGTGATCGGTTGAGACGACCAGCGGCAGGACCTCGCGGTTACAGGCACTTGGGTATATTTTTCCGGGGGTGCCGCATTGTTTTTCCCCTTGATCACATGTAACACTTTTACTATTTTGACTTCTGGTGGAAATTTCTTTTGTTCCCCCATGTCTTGCTTGGGAGGCTCGTCCTCGTCTTCACTTGGCGTATCCTCCCCCTTGTGTATGGCGTTGAGCTTGCCGGACTGCTTGAAGACCCAACATTCTCTATGGAAATGATTAGCGGGTTTACCAGGGGTACTATGGATCTGACATATTTGGTCCAGAATTTTGTTGAGGATGGACAGTTCATCCCTGGTGCCTTTAGGGGGCGGGTTTTGACCTGGCCGAGAGGTTTTGAATCCGGCATTTACTATCGTGCCCTTCGTGCGGTCTTCTTTATTCCGGCATTTGTTATTGCTGTTGCGCCGTGATTTCCCGTTTCCATCTCAAACTTCGGATGTACTGGGGTCGCTGGTGCTGCATCTGGCTAGCCAGCTGTCCACACCCACGCAAAAGCGGGTCATGAGGTTTGTTAATGCGGCCATCGTTCTCGGCTTATTTTGGCCAAGGTGTCTGGCGATCCATTCGTCACGGACGCTATGCTTGAAAGCCGCTAAGGCTTCGGCGTCTGGACAGTCGACAATCTGGTTCTTTTTAGTAAGAAATCTATTCCAAAGCTTTCGGGCTGACTCTCCGGGCTGTTGAGTTATATGACTCAGATCGTCCGCATCCGGAGGTCGGACATAAGTCCCTTGAAAATTTGCCCGAAAGGCGTCTTCGAGCTCTTCCCAACTTCCAATGGAGCTTTCAGGGAGGCCTTTGAGCCAGTGACGAGCTGGTCCTTTGAGCTTGAGGGGTAAGTACTTGATGGCGTGGAGATCATCTCCTCGAGCCATATGGATATGAAGGATGTAGTCCTCAATCCAGACCCCAGGGTCTGTTGTTCCATCGTATGCCTCTATGTTTACGGGCTGGAATCCCTTTGGAAATTCATAGTCCAGCACCTCATCGGTGAAACATATAGGGGGTGTGCGGCACCCCTGTAGCTGGGTGTGCCGCGTTGTTCGGATGTTTGTTGTGTTGCATTGTATGCTGGGGCGCGCTTGCGTGGTCCATAGATGGATCTTGTTGCACCGTCCTTTGGGTGCGAGCCCTCGCCTGGATCGCGTGTTGTATTGTGAGCGGCGTTGAATGCCATTCTGTGTTGGTAGAGGGGTCGTCTATCCAACCAGGTGGTTGTTTTGATATATGGTTGTGGGGGGTCTGAGGCCTCCTCATCGAATTCGGGTAGCAGTTTCCGCTTTGGGTAGCTCTTGGAGGGGCGATTATCACCGTACCTTGCTGCAGTGTTGAGTATTTTGCTCCATATGAATTGGAGTGTATTTTGCGCGGCCTTGAGCCTTCGCTTCTGCTTTTTAAGGCTGCTCGCGGTGGCAGCGAGCCTTGTACGGGCATTCTGCTGCTCTAGGTGCCTGTCCGGCGTTATGTCGTCCGGACCGTTATCCTTGATAGGATTTGTTTGTTCGGTTTGATTATCCGGATTGCCGTTCTCCGGTAGCGGTTCGCCCTGCTCCAGTGCTGGGTCTGTGTGATCGCTATTTCTGTCGAGGCAGGATTTGGGGCGGCGCTTACATCACCGCTTTGACTGCTTTTCGAGGGAACAATCCTTCGGTGCGTCCTTCCGCTCCTCGTCGTCATCTTTTGGTGCGTCCACCATGTATACATGGTATGACGAGGTGGCGTTCCAGGGCTCAATAGGCGCTGGTTCTTCATCGTCTCCTTCATCGGCGTCCATACCGTCAATGTCGTTGTAGTCGAAGTCGAGCATGTCGGTTAAATCATCGACAATGGCTACCAAGTGGGTGGTGGGTGGGCTTTGAATTTCTTCATCGCCCGAATCCCAACCTTGCTGACCGTAGTCCGGCCAAGGCTCTCCTGATAAAGAGAGAGACTTTAGTGTCCTCAGAATATCGCCAAAAGGCGATTGCTAGAAGATGTCCGCAGCAGTAAACTCCATGATCGACGCCCAACCGGATTCGATCGGCAGGGGCGCAGAGGGTTCGGAGTCCGGAGAGGGATCCGGCTCCTGGGAGTCACAAGTTTCACGGAGTGCGGGGCTGGAATTCGGCTCAACCACCGTTGCGATCGTAGCCCCCGAGGCGGCGTCCAACCGCTCATCCTCGATCGGCGCAGTTGGCTCCGAATTAAGGGTCGAAGCTGATGCGGGTGTGGCCTCCAAGGAACTGTTCGACGGCAGAGCTAGATCATGCTCGTCGTGACAGTGCGGTGCGCTCGGTAGTGGCTCAAATCCGTCGAAGGTCAAGTCCCCACGGATGTCAGCCGTGTAGTTTAAACTTCCAAATCTGACCTGACGGCCAGGGGCATAGCTTTCGATCTGCTCCAGATGGCCAAGTGAATTAGCCTGCAGTGCGAAGCCGCCGAAGACGAAGATCTGTCCGGGGAGGAAGGTCTCACCCTGGACTGCATCGCTATTGATGATCGTAGGAGCCATCGAGCCTGACGGCGACGACATAGAGGAACTCTCAATGAAAGCACCAATGTTGGTGTCAAAACCGGCGGATCTCGGGTAGGGGGTCCCGAACTGTGCGTCTAGGCCGGATGGTAACAGGAGGCAAGGGACACAAAGTTTTACCCAGGTTCGGGCCCTCTCGATGGAGGTAAAACCCTACGTCCTGCTTGATTAATATTGATGATATGGGTAGTACAAGAGTAGATCTACCACGAGATCGGAGAGGCTAAACCATAGAAGCTAGCCTATGATATGATTGTTGATGTGTATGTCGTCCTACGGACTAAAACCCTCCGGTTTATATAGACACCGGAGAGGGTTAGGATTACACAAAGTCGGTTACAATGGTAGGAGATCTGTATATCCGTATCGCCAAGCTTGCCTTCCATGCCAAGGAAAGTCCTATCCGGACACGGGACGAAGTCTTCAATCTTGTATCTTCATAATCCGGGAGTTCGGCTATCCGAACACCCCCTAATCTAGGACTCCCTCAATGATTCTCCACTTCACTCTGAAATTCTTTGAACTTTTCAAATGTTTCAGACTTTTGTTTCATCAAGTAGATATACTCATATCTGCTCAAATCATCTGTGAAGATCAGAAAATAATGATACCTGCCACGAGCTTCAATATTCATCGGACCACATACATCAGTATGCATGATTTCCAACAAATCTGTTGCTTGCTGCATTGTTCCGGAGAACGGAGTCTTAGTCATTTTGCCCATGAGGCATGGTTCGCAAGCATCAACTGATTCATAATCGAGTGATTCCAAAAGCCCATCAGCATGGATTTTCTTCATGCACTTTACACCAATATGACCTAAATGGCAGTGCCACAAATAAGTTACACTATCATTATTAACTTTGCATCTTTTGGTTTCAATATTATGAATATGTGTATCACTATGATCGAGATCCAATGAACCATTTTCATTGGGTGTGTAACCATATATGTAAACAGAACAACAATTTATTCTCTTACTTAAATGAATAACCATATTGCAATAAACATGATCAAATCATATTCATGCTCAACGCAAACACCAAATAACACTTATTTAGGTTCAACACTAATCCCGAAAGTATAGGGAGTGTGCGATGATGATCATATCAATCTTGGAACTATTTCCAACACACATCGTCACTTCACCCTTAACTAGTTTATGTCCATTCTGCAACTCCTATTTCGAGTTACTACTCATAGCAACTGAACCAGTATCGAATACCGAGGGGTTGCTACGAACACAAGTAATATACACATCAATAATCTGTATATCAAATATACCTTTGTTCACTTTGCCATCCTTCTTATCCGCCAAATACTGGGGGTAGTTCCGCTTCTACTGACCAGTCCCTTTGCAGTAGAAGCACTTAGTCTCAGGCTTAGGACCAAACTTTGGGCTTCTTCACTTGAATAGCAACTTGTTTGCCGTTATTCTTGTAGTTCCCTTTCTTTCCCTTTGCCCTTTTTCTTGAAACTAGTGGTCTTGTTAATCATCAACACTTGATGCTCTTTCTTGATTTCTACGTTCATCGATTTCATCATCATGAAAAGCTTGGGAATCGATTTTATCATCCGTTGTATACTATAGTTCATCATGAAGTTCAACTAACTTGGTGATGGTGACTAGAGAATTATGTCAATCAGTATTTTATCTAGAAGATTAACTCCCACTTGATTCAAGCGATTGTAGTACCCAGACAATCTGAGCACATGCTCACTGCTTGAGCTATTCTCCTGCATCTTTTAGCTATAGAACTTGTTGGAGACTTCATATCTCTCAACTCGGGTATTTGCTTGAAATATTAACTTCAACTCCTGGAACATCTCATATGGTCCATGACGCTCAAAAAGATCTTTGAAGTCCCAATTCTAAGCCGTTTAAGCATGGTGCACTAAACTATCAAGTAGTCATCATATTGAGCTAGCCAAACGTTCATGACATCTGCATCTGCTCCTGCAATAGGTCTGTCACCTAGTGGTGCATCAAGGACATAATACTTCTGTGTAGCAATAAGGTTAATCCTCAGATCACGGATCCAATCCGCATCATTGCTACTAACATTTTTCAACATAGTTTTCTCTAGGAATATATAAAAATTAAATGGGGAGCAGCATCGCGAGCTATTGATCTACAACATAGATATGCTAATACTACCACGACTAAATTCATGATAAATTTAAGTTCAATTAATCATATTACTTAAGAACTCCCACTTAGAAAGATATCCCTCTAATCCTCTAAGTGATCACGTGATCCAAATCAACTAAACCATGTCCGATCATCACGTGAGATGGAGTAGTATCAATGGTGAACATCACTATGTTGATCATATGTACTATATAATTCACGCTCGACCTTTCGGTCTCCGTGTTTTGTGGCCATATCTGTCATATGCTAGGCTCGTCAAGTTTAACCTGAGTATTCCGCGTGTGCAGCTGTTTTGCACCCATTGTATTTGAACGTAGAGCCTATCACACCCGATCATCACGTGGTGTCTCAGCACGAAGAACTTTCACAACAGTGCATACTCAGGGAGAACACTTATACTTTGATAATTTAGTGAGGTATCATCTTATAATGCTACCGTCAATCAAAGCAAGATAAGATGTATAAAAGATAAACATCACATGCAATCAATATAAGTGATATGATATGTCCATCATCATCTTGTACTTGTCATCTCCATCTCCGAAGTACCGTCATGATCACCATCATCACCAGCGCGACACCTTGATCTCCATCGTAGCATCATTGTCGTCTCGCCAATCTTATGCTTCCACGACTATCGCTACCGCTTAGTGATAAAGTAAAGCATTACATCGCGATTGCATTGCATACAATAAAGCGACAACCATATGGCTCCTGCCAGTTGCCGATAACTCGGTTACAAAACATGATCATCTCATAAAATAAAATTTAGCATCATGTCTTGACATATCACATCATAACATGCCCTTCAAAAACAAGTTAGACGTCCTCTACTTTGTTGTTGCAAGTTTTACGTGGCTGCTACGGGCATAGCAAGAACCGTTCTTACCTACGCATCAAAACCACAACGATAGTTTGTCAAGTTGGTGCTGTTTTAACCTTCACAAGGACCGGGCGTAGCCACACTCGGTTCAACTGAAGTTGGAGAAACTGACACCTGCCAGCCACCTGTGTGCAAAGCACGTTGGTAGAACCAGTCTCGTGTAAGCGTACGCGTAATGTCTGTCTGGGCCGCTTCATCCAACAATACTGCCGAACCAAAGTATGACATGCTGGTAAGAATTATGACTTATATCGCCCACAACTCACTTGTGTCCTACTCGTGTATAACATCAACGCATAAAACCTGGCTCAGATGCCACTATTAGGGAACGTAGTAATTTCAAAAAAATTCCTACGCACACGCAAGATCATGGTGATGCATAGCAACGTGAGGGGAGAGTGTTGTCTATGTACCCTCGTAGACCGGCAACGGAAGCGTTGACACAATGTAGATGAAGTAGTCGTATGTCTTCCCGATCCGACCGATCCAAGTACCAAACGTACGACACCTCCAAGTTCTGCACACGTTCAACTCGATGACGTCCCTCGAGCTCCGGTCCAGCCGAGTGTTGAGGGAGATTTTCGTCAGCATGACGGCGTGATGACAGTGATGATGTTCTACCGACGCAGGGCTTCGCCTAAGCACGACTACGATATGACCGAGGTGGAATACGGTGAAAGGGGGCACCGCACACGGCTAAGGAACGATCACAAAGATCAACTTGTGTCATGGGGTGCCCCCTTGCCCCTGTATATAAAGGAGGGAGAGGGGGAGGTGCGGCCGGCCCTAGGGGTGCGCCTGGAGGACTCCGACTCCCACCGGGAGTAGGACTCCCCCCTCTTGCCTTGTTGGAGAAGGAAAGGGGAAGGGGAAAGAGGAAAGGGGGGCGCCGCCCCCCCTTCCTCGTCCTATTTGGACTAGGGGGGAGGGGGCGGGCGGCCTGCCCTGGCCGACCCTCCTCTTCTCCCTTACTGTCCATGTAGGCCCATTAACCCCCGGGGGGGTTCCGGTAACCCCCCGGTACTCCGGTAAAATCCCGATTTCACCCAGAACGTTTCCGATATCCAAATATAGGCTTCCAATATATCAATCTTTATGTCTCGACCATTTCGAGACTCCTCGTCATATCCGTGATCACATCCGGGACTCCGAACAACCTTTGGTACATCAAAACACAAAAACCATAATTACGATCGTCATCGAACTTTAAGCGTGCGGACCCTACGGGTTCGAGAACTATGTAGACATGACCGAGACACGTCTCCAGTCAATAACCAATAGCGGAACCTGGATGCTCATATTGGCTCCTACATATTCTACGAAGATGTTTATCGGTTAGACCGCACAATAACATACGTTGTTCCCTTTGTCGTCGGTATGTTACTTGCCCAAGATTCGATCGTCGGTATCTCAATACCTAGATCAATCTCGTTACCGGCAAGTCTCTTTACTCATTCCGTAATACATCATCCCGCAACTACCTTATTAGTTGAAATGCTTGCAAGGCTTGAGTGATGTGCATTACCGAGAGGGCCCAGAGATACCTCTCCGACAATCGGAGTGACAAATCCTAATCTCGAAATACACCAACCCAACGCAAACCCAACAAGTACCTTTGGAGAGACCTGTAGAGCACCTTTATAATCACCCAATTACGTTGTGACATTTGGTATCACACAAAGTGTTCCTCCAGTAAACGGGAGTTGCATAATCTCATAGTCATAGGAACATATATATGTTATGAAGAAAGCAATAGCAACAAACTAAACGATCAAGTGCTATGCTATCGGAATGGGTCAAGTCAATAACATCATTCTCCTAATGATGTGATCCCGTTAATCAAATGACAACTCATGTCTATGGTTAGGAAACATAACCATCTTTGATCAATGAGCTAGTCAAGTAGAGGCATACTAGTGACACTCTATTTGTCTATGTATTCACACATGTATTATGTTTCCGGTTAATACAATTCTAGCATGAATAATAAAAATTTATCATGATATAAGGAAATAAATAATAACTTTATTATTGCCTCTAGGGCATATTTCCTTCAGTCTCTCACTTGCACTAGAGTCAATAATCTAGTTCCCATCGCCATGTGATTTAATACCAATAGTTCACATCACCATGTGATTAACACCCATAGTTCACATCGACATGTGACCAACACCCAAAGGGTTTACTAGAGTCAATAATCTAGTTCACATCGCTATGTGATTAACACCCAAAGAGTACTGAGGTGTGATCATGTTTTGCCTGTGAGAGAAGTTTAGTCAACGGGTCTGCCACATTCAGATCCGTAAGTAATTTGCTATTTTTTATGTCAACAATGCTCTGCACAGAGCTACTCTAGCTAATTGCTCCCACTTTCAACATGTATCCAGATTGAGATTTAAAGTCATCTGGAACAGTGTCAAAATTTGCATCGATGTAACCCTTTACGACGAACCTTTTGTCACTTCCATAATCGGGAAACATATCCTTATTCCACTAAGGATAATTTTGACCAATGTCCAGTTTTCTACTCCTAGATCACTATTGTACTCCTTTGCCAAACTCAGGGCAGGGTATACAATAGGTCTGGTACACAGTATGGCATACTTTATAGAACCTATGGCTGAGGCATAGGGAATGACTTTCATTATCTCTCTATCTTCTGCCGTGGTCGAGTTTTGAGTCTTACTCAACTTCACACCTTGTAACACAGGCAAGAACTCCTTCTTTGACTGGTCCACTTTGAACTACTTAAAATCTTGTCAAGGTATGTACTCATTGAAAAACTTATCAAGCGTCTTGATGTATCTCTATAGATCTTGATGCTCAATATGTAAGCAGCTTCACCGAGGTCTTTCTTTGAAAAAATTCCTTTCAAACATTCCTTTATGCTTTGCAGAATAAGTCTACATCATCTCCGATCAACAATATGTCATACATAGCTTATCAGAAATGTTGTAGTGCTTCCACTCACTTTCTGGTAAATACAGGCTTCACCGCAAGTCTATATAAGACTATATGCTTTGATCAACTTATCAAAGCGTATATTCCAACTCCGAGATGCTTGCACAAGTCCATAGATGGATCGCTGGAGCTTGCATATTTTGTTAGTACCTTTAGGATCGACAAAACCTTCTGGTTGCATCATATACAACTCCTCTTTAATAATTCCTATTAAGGAATGCAGTTTTGTTTATCCATTTGCCAGATTTCATAAAATGCGGCAATAGCTAACATGATTTGGACAGACTTAAGCATAGATACGAGTGAGAAATTCTCATCATGGTCAACACCTTGAACTTTTCGAAAACCTTTTTGCGACAATTCTAGCTTTGTAGATAGTAACACTACTATCAGCGTCCGTCTTCCTCTTCAAGATCCATTTAATCTCAATGGCTCGCTGATCAATTGGCAAGTCAATCAAAGTCCATACTTTGTTCTCATACATGGATCTCATCTCAGATTTCATGGCCTCAAACCATTTTGTGGAATCTGGGTTCATCATCGCTTCCTGATAGTTCGTAGGCTCGTCATGGTCAAGTAACATGACCTCCAGAACCGGATTACCGTACCACTATGGTGCGGATCTTACTCTGGTTTACCTACGAGTTTCGGTACTAACTTGATCTGAAGTTATATGATCATCATCATTAGCTTCCTCACTAATTGGTGTAGTAGTCACAGGAACAGATTTCTGTGATGAACTACTTTCCAATAAGGGAGCAGGTACAGTTACCTCATCAAGTTATACTTTCCTCCCACTCACTTCTTTCACGAGAAACTCCTTCTCTAGAAAGGATCCATTCTTAGCAATGAATATCTCGCCTTCGGATCTGTGATAGAAGGTGTACCCAACTGTCTCCTTTGGGTATCCTATGAAGACACATTTCTCCGATTTGGGTTTGAGCTTATCAGGATGAAACTTTTTCACAAAAGCATCACAACCCCAAATTTTAAGAAATGATAGCTTAGGTTTCTTGCCAAACCATAGTTCATATGATGTCGTCTCAACGGATTTAGATGGTGCCCTATTTAACGTGAATGTAGCTGTCTCTAATGCATAAGCCCAAAACGATAGCGGTAAATCAGTAAGAGATGTCATAGATCGCACCATATCTAATAAAGCATGGTTATGACGTTCGGACACACCATTACACTGTGGTGTTCCAAGTGGCGTGAGTAGTGAAAGTATTTCACATTGTTTTAACTGAAGGCCAAACTCGTAACTCAAATATTTTACTTCTGCGATCATATCGTAGAAACGTTTATTTTGTTACGATGATTCTCCACTTCACTCTGAAATTCTTTGAGCTTTTCAAATGTTTCAGACTTGTGTTTCATCAATTAGATATACTCATATCTGCTCAAATCATCTATGAAGATCAGAAAATAATGATACCTGCCGCGAGCTTCAATATTCATCGAACCACATACATCAGTATGCATGATTTCCAACAAATCTGCTGCTTGCTGCATTGTTCCGCAGAACGGAGTCTTAGTCATTTTGCCCACGAGGCATGGTTCACAAGCATCAACTAATTCATAATCGAGTGATTCCAAAAGCCCATCAACCTGGATTTTCTTCATGCGCTGTACACCAATATGACCTAAATGGCAGTGCCAAAAATAAGTTGCACTATCATTATTAACTTTGCATCTTTTGGTTCCAATATTATGAATATGTATATTACTACGATCGAGATCCAACGAACCATTTTCATTTGGTGTGTAACCATATATGTAAACAGAACAACAATTTATTCTCTTACTTAAATGAATAACCACATTGCAATAAACATGATCAAATCATATTCATGCTCAACGCAAACACCAAATAACACTTATTTAGGTTCAACACTAATCCCGAAAGTATAGGGAGTGTGCGATGATGATCATATCAATCTTGGAATTATTTCCAACACACATCGTCACTTCACCCTTAACTAGTTTATGTTCATTCTGCAACTCCCGTTTCGAGTTACTACTCTTAGCAACTGAACCAGTATAAAATACCGAGGAGTTGCTACGAACACAAGTAATATACACATCAACAATCTATATATCAAATATACCTTTGTTCACTTTGCCATCCTTCATATCCGCCAAATAATTGGGATAGTTCCGCTTCTAGTGACTAGTCCCTTTGCAGTAGAAGCACTTAGTCTCAGGCTTAGGACCAAACTTTGGGCTTCTTCACTTGAGCAGCAACTTTATTGCCGTTCTTCTTGAAGTTCCCTTTCTTTCCCTTTGCCCTTTTTCTTGAAACTAGTGGTCTTGTTAATCATCAACACTTAATGCTCTTTCTTGATTTCTACCTTCATCGATTTCATCATCATGAAAAGCTCGAGAATCGATTTTATCATCCGTTGTATACTATAGTTCATCACGAAGTTCTACTAACTTGGTGATGGTGACTAGAGAATTCTGTCAATCACTATTTTATCTGGAAGATTAACTCCCACTTGATTCAAGCGATTGTAGTACCCAGACAATCTGAGCACATGCTCACTGCTTGAGCTATTCTCCTCCATCTTTTAGCTATAGAACTTGTTGGAGACTTCATATCTCTCAACTCGGGTATTTGCTTGAAATATTAACTTCAACTCCTGGAACATCTCATATGGTCCATGACGTTCAAAAACGTCTTTGAAGTCCCGATTCTAAGCCGTTTAAGCATGGTGCACTAAACTATCAAGTAGTCATCATATTGAGCTAGCCAAACGTTCATAACATCTGCATCTGCTCCTGCAATAGGTATGTCACCTAGCGGTGGATCAAGGACATAATACTTCTGTGCAGCAATAAGGTTAATCCTCAGATCACGGATCCAATCTGCATCATTGCTACTAACATTTTTCAATATAGTTTTCTCTAGGAATATATAAAAATTAAACGGGGAGCAATATCGCGAGCTATTAATCTACAACATAGATATGTTAATACTACCAGGACTAAATTCATGATAAATTTAAGTTCAATTAATCATATTACTTAAGAACTCCCACTTAGAAAGATATCCCTCTAATCCTCTAAGTGATCATGTGATTCAAATCAACTAAACCATGTCCGATCATCACGTGAGATGGAGTAGTATCAGTGGTGAACAACACTATGTTGATCATATCTACTATATGATTCACGCTCGACCTTTCGGTCTTCGTGTTCCGAGGCCATATCTGTTATATGCTAGGATCGTCAAGTTTAACCTGAGTATTTCCGCATGTGCAAATGTTTTGCACCCATTGTATTTGAACGTAGAGCCTATCACACCCGATCATCACGTGGTGTCTCAGCACGAAGAACTTTCGCAACAGTGCATACTTAGGGAGAACCCTTATACTTTGATAATTTAGTGAGGGATCATCTTATAATGCTACCGTCAATCAAAGCAAGATAAGATGCATAAAAGATAAACATCACATGCAATCAATATAAGTGATATGATATGGCCATCATCATCTTGTACTTGTGATCTCCATCTCCGAAGTACCGTCATGATCACCATCGTCACCGGTGCGACACCTTGACCTCCATCGTAGCATCGTTGTTGTCTCGCCAATCTTATGCTTCCACAAC
This sequence comes from Triticum monococcum, assembly GCA_034509565.1. Classification (NCBI taxonomy): domain Eukaryota; kingdom Viridiplantae; phylum Streptophyta; class Magnoliopsida; order Poales; family Poaceae; genus Triticum; species Triticum monococcum. Next base: position 55,498,397 of record CM067846.1, on the reverse strand, counting down.
TATCGCTACTGCTTAGTGATAAATTAAAGAATTAAAGCGCGATTGCATTGCATACAATAAAGCAACAACCATATGGCTCCTGCCAGTTGCCGATAACTCGGTTACAAAACATGATCATCTCATACAATAAAATTTAGCATCATGTCTTGACCATATCACATCACAACATGCCCTGCAAAAACAAGTTAGACGTCCTCTACTTTGTTGTTGCAAGTTTTACGTGGCTGCTACGGTCTTAGCAAGAACCGTTCTTACCTACACATCAAAACCACAATGATAGTTTGTCAAGTTGGTGTTGTTTTAACCTTGGCAACGACCGGGCGTAGCCACACTCGGTTCAACTAAAGTTGGAGAAACTGACACCCGCCAACCACCTGTGTGCAAAGCACGTCGGTAGAACCAGAATCGCGTAAGCGTACGCGTAATGTCGGTCCGGGCCGCTTCATCCAACAATACCGCCGAACCAAAGTATGACATGCTGGTAAGCAGTATGACTTATATCGCCCACAACTCACTTGTGTTCTACTCGTGCATAACATCAATGCATAAAACCTGGCTCAGATGCCACTGTTGGGGAACATAGTAATTTCAAAAAATTTCCTACACACACGCAAGATCATGGTGATGCATAGCAACGAGAGGGGAGAGTGTTGTCTATGTACCCTCGTAGACCGGCAATGGAAGCGTTGACACAACATAGAGGAAGTAGTCGTACGTCCGATCCGATCGATCCAAGTACCGAACGTACGGCACCTCCGAGTTCTGCACATGTTCAACACGGTGACGTCCCTCGAGCTCTGATCCAGCCAAGTGTTGAGGGAGAATTTCATCGGCACGACGGCGTGATGATGGTGATGATGTTCTAACGACGCAGGGCTTTGCCTAAGCACCTCTATGATAAGACCGAGGTGGAATATGGTGGAAGGGGGCACCGCACATGGCTAAGGAACGATCACGAAGATCAACTTGTGTCATGGGATGCCCCCTTGCCCCCGTATATAAAGGAGGGAGAGGGGGAGGTGCGGCCGGCCCTAGGGATGCGCCTGGAGGAGTCCTACTCCCACCGGGAGTAGGACTCCCCCCTCTTGCCTTGTTGGAGAAGGAAGGGGGAAGGGGAAAGAGGAAAGGGGGGCACCGCCCCCCTTCCTTGTCCTATTCGGACTAGGGGGGATGGGGCGCGCGGCCTGCCCTGGCCGGCCCTCCTCTTCTCCTTGAGGGCCCATGTAGGCCCATTAACCCCCGGGGGGGGGTTCCGTTAACCCCTCGGTACTCCGGTAAAATCTCGATTTCACCCGGAATGTTTCCGATATCCAAATATAGGCTTCCAATATATCAATCTTTATGTCTCGACCATTTCGAGACTCCTCATCATGTCTGTGATCACATCCGGGACACCGAACAACCTTCGGTACATCAAAACACAAAAACCCTAATTATGATCGTCACCGAACTTTAAGTGTGCGGACGGGTTCGAGAACTATGTCGACATGACCGAGACACGTATCCGGTCAATAACCAATAACCAATAACCGAGACACGTAGTTCCCTTTGTCATCGGTATGTTACATTCCCGAGATTCGATCGTCGGTATCTCAATACCTAGTTCAATCTCGTTACTGGCAAGTCTCTTTACTCATTCCATAATACATCATCCCGCAACTAACTTGTTAGTTGCAATGCTTGCAAGGATTGAGTGATGTGCATTACCGAGAGGGCCCAGAGATACCTCTTTGACAATCGGAGTGACAAATCCTAATCTCGAAATACGCCAGCCCCACAAGTACCTTTGGAGACACCTGTAGAGCACCTTTATAATCACCCAGTTACGTTGTGACGTTTGGTAGCACACAAAGTGTTCCTCCGTTAAACGGGATTTGCATAATCTCATAGTCATAGGAACATATATAAGTTATGAAGAAAGCAATAGCAACAAACTAAACGAAATGGGTCAAGTCAATCAGATCATTCTCCTAATGATGTGATCCCGTTAATCAAATGACAACCTATGTCTATGGTTAGGAAACATATCCATCTTTGATCAACGAGCTAGTCAAGTAGATGCATACTAGTAACACTCTGTTTGTCTATGTATTCACACATGTATTATGTTTCCGGTTAATACAATTCTAGCATGAATAATAAACATTTATCATGATATAAGGAAGGGCATATTTCCTTCACGCCCTAGATTTAGCAGCAGCGCGCTCCTGTTACCCGAGCTACTGCTAAGCGAATAGCTATAGCGAGGTGAGATACCCCACGCTACTACTAAGCGTGCCACCCCACACTAGACCGGCACACCGACCCCGATCGACCCCCACCCTACCAAACTCTCTCTCTCTCTCTATCTCCTCTCATCCACAACCACCGCCGGACTCATCCACCCGGTGATCCCACCGGTCGGCGCACTCCGCCCTCATCCCCTCCACCTTCCCCCACCTTCTATCCATCTATATGCCCTTAGACTAGATTGAGCAGGCGGGCGCTGTTAGATCGGGACCGGTCATGCCCACGGCGGGGCATTTGGATCCGCGCCGCCATCGATCTAGGATGCGACATTCAGCTCCTTCTCCACATCCATGCCAAGGGTGACGAGGAGTGAGGTGGCTTCCTCACCGCGCTCTCTCCCGGTGGTGCTTGGGGCTCCGACAAGCGGAGGCGTGCAGCGACAGGAGAAGCTCCTCGGCGACGCCATGATGGCCATCAACCATGGCTGTTATGGCTTCGCGTGCGCCCGTGAGCGGCTGCGCATGGCTAGATGGTGCGCACGCGGCCGCCGACCTTCGCCCTCTAGCGTGCCACACCCCAGCCCCGCCGCCGGTCCCATGCCCACCGCCGCGCGCTGCCGCCCCTCTCCCTCCCTGACCCCCAGCGCCGCAGCACCTCCCATCCCCTTCTCCTTCCCAACCTAGCAGACGGCCAGAGGAGGAGGAGGAGGAGCTGTCTTCTCCCACCCTCCCCTGCAGCAGTGAGCCCTCTACAATGGAGATGACAGCATCTCGCCATGCATGCCCCCAATCTGAATGGTGGAGCAGAAGCCCATGCCCCTCCTCCCCACTACGGCACATCCTCTCTAGGTCGCCAGATCCGGCTTATATCCCTGCCGGCCGTGGTACCACCGGAGAGCGATTTAGTGTTGACACTCTTGGTTCTATGGATTGAAATAGTCCACTATACAGGTACCCATTAGAATTTAGTTATTGGTCATGGATTCATGATTCTCCCATGTGTATTTCAGTTTAGTCATAGCAATTTAAGTACAAAAGAACAAAAGATCTGTAGACTAAAGTTCCTCAAGCAAAATTGTTATGGGATTCAGTTACTATATATAAAAGTAAATGCTTAGTTAATGAAAAGAAAAGGTTGCTACAGCGCTTGTGCGAGCAAGTTTTTGGTTGCCTGTCCCGCCAATATACACACAACTTTTGGTTGTTAAAGCAAAACTATTATTGGATTAAGTTACTACAAGTAAATTTTAAGTTAACTACATGCAAGACTTCTTTTTTGGTTGCCCGTCCGACCAAATTTTGAGAGATAGACTCATTATAGTGAATTGGCAAGAAAAGGTTTGCAAGTATTGATCATGCAAGTAGTTGCTGGTGGTTGTGTTGTAGCAGCTGCATTATCTGTGTTCCTGGAGAATCTTGATAAAACTCTTGGATCCAAGGAACAAATGCTGATTGCTGAATTTGCTGTCTTTGTTCATCATACCAAAAGTTTCATCAGTTATACTTTTGTACGTATGGTACTTGCATCTTGAACCACATGGTTTACTAATGGGAGTATGGTTGTGTGATGACAAGTCCTCTCTATTTTTTTACTTTTCATGATTAGTAAAATCCTTGCAGCCTGTAGTCTTTGAAAGATTTTGCCCCTGTAATATCTACAATGCTGATTCTAGATTGCTCTGCTAAGAGTTTAGTTGAGCATGGCTTGGGTGCTGATCTTTTTTGTCATTGATGCGTGCTAAATAGTAAGTGAACCTGTTAAATTTTGTAAGGATGCAGAAAACATGTGGACACATATATCTGCTATCTTATACTATTGTTGGTGCTTTGAGGCCTCACAGTGTGGTTCATGTCTAGCATACATCACTCTATGTGAATTTCTCGTCAATATAGAATGTTTGGCGATATAATCAGGTTTCTTGCTTGCGATATATCATGTTTCTCACTTTCTAAAATGAACCTTGGTGGTCTCAGAATATTGTCATGCAAATGTCATCAGTGATAGAGGCAATCTTCACATGATAATATTTCTTATTGCTGTATATAGGCTTGTAGGCATTTTGTTGTGGCATATATGCTTACTCAAACCAGTTGGATATGGAATTTGCCCAGCTGCGCAGGGAGAACCAGATGCTCATCCAGCGGCACAGGGATCTCATAAACGTAAGTGTGCACATTTAATTGACTAATGAGTTCCTCAGCCTTACTCTATGCCAATATTTATCTTAGGAAATATGTTAAATTTCTACTAAAATGAATAGACATTTTGGATGGTTATGTCTAACCAGCTAGTATGACTAGGAAAATAACTCATATTATTTGGTTTGTGTAGCTGCACCTCTAAATTACAAACCTCTTTTTTGTAACCACTCTGTAATTGCCTTTAAATAAATTTATTGGTATTATACTGTTATCAATGTTACACAATTGCACGGCCTGTATTTTATGTCCATTTTAATCGTTCTTAGGAAATATATGAGATCCTTTTTGGTCAAAAAATATATGTGATCCTTGCATAGAAACCAATATTAGGTTTTGTGGGTCTCAATTTCTCGAGATTACAAGGAGCATCGCTGTCGGGGGTTTGGTGCGACATATGCCAATGGATGGCTTATCATGGTGGGGGCGAGTAGAACGTCGCCGGTGCCTGGAAACGGGATGAGGCGAAGACATGCACGCCGGCGCATCTTACCCAGCTTCGGGGCTCTCCGGGGAGATAATACCCCTACTGCTGCTCTGTGGGGTCTCCGCATGATCAATATGGCCAAGTGTTTACACGGTTGCTCCTTGAGTTGTTTCTTAGAGGTAGGAGAGGGCAAGGCTAGCTCTCCCTTCTATCTAGTATGTTCTAGAGCTACTGGGTTCCAACCATTTGCATGGGTGCCCTGGGGGGGTTTATATAGGCCTACCCCCAGGGGTACAATGGTAATTTGTCTGGGCGCGGGCCCAGCCGTCAGTGCCTTTAGCCTCCGATTTCTCCACCGCCTGCTGGGGCCTGCCGATTGGTGGGCCCTGCCGACTGGTCTGGTACGGAGCCGACAGGCCGCGTCCGCTGCGGGCGGGTCTTGCCGGCTGCTGATTACTGTAGCCGTGCTTCTGATGACGTGGGCTTGGTCATGGGGTCGTGGCAACAGTCCCGCCGCCTGGCGGGCAATCACTATTGCCACTCCCCATCACATCTTTATTAATGGTGCATGTGGCCCGGGGGAGGGCTCGGCCGACTCACTGGGCCGACTCCTGACGGATCCTACTGGCGGGTCTCACTGACTGGTGGGGCCTGCTGCTTCCGAGCCGTTTAGACAAGCTGTCATGGGCACAGGACTCGGTACTGTGGTGCTGATGTCAGGGCCGGCAGGGTAACAGTGCCATGCCCCACGGAGATCTTCCCGAGCATGGCGTGCTGTGGCCATGCCTATCCTTGGTAAGGGGCAGGAGGGGGCTACACTGTAGCCACGTCCCTGCCTCGTCCCTTCGATGAGGTCATGGGTTTGTTGGAGTCACCGGCCGACTCCCCAAAGCCGGCTTCTCTGGAAGTCGTCCCTGGCACTCAGCCGTGAGCAGGCAGTCGGCCGCCCTGTCATCGACTCCTTAGGAGGCGGCTCTTCGCCCTGGGGTCTTCAGGGGCGCAGCCTGCCCTGATGTCTTGAAAGGTTATGGGACTCGGGTTGGCCTACATGTGGCCCATTACTCCAACAGTAGTCCCCGAAGCTGGTGAGGCGCCGTGGGCGATCGGCCGAGAAGCCTCAACAGCTTCTCTTTCTGGGTGCTCAACACATGGTCTTTGATTGACTTCTGCTGGGCCGTCTAGAAGGAGTCAGACTTGCCCAACTCGGACTCACTCAATTCCGACTTGCTCAGTATTTCGAACGTCGCGACGGGATTTTTAAGTGGCGTGCTAGCTAAGCCTCCAGGCCGCCGACCGTTCTTGGCCTGTCATGCGAGGGCACGTGGCCAGGCCGTCCTGCCAGCCTACGCGTGCGATGGGACAGGACCATAGGCGGGGCCCACCACTACCACGCCTCGGCGCCCGCGTGGATCCGCTGCGGCCCCGGTGGACGGTTGGGATTCCCGTGGAGTTACTGCGCACACTAACTTTCCGTGGATCGTGGGGTCGTGGGGTTGTGGGTGCAGTAAATCCCCACGTCCGCCCCCTCGGCTTCGCAGCCCACGGGGCTATAAGTAGGGGGAAGAGGGGGGCACGCGCGCCCCTCCTTCCGACTACTCCTCATTCTCTTCCTCCTTGCTGCTCCTCTTCGCTCCACCGCACGGCCAAGCTCCGGCGAACGCTGCGGCGACAGCTCGCGATGAGTTCTTCCTCCGCTGACGCGCCTCCGCCAGTGCGCTCCGGCACCTGCGACAGTTCCGAAGTTCATGAAGACCACGTTGAGTTCCTCCGCCGGACCCGTCGGCTTCCCGGCGAGAATCACGTGTAGGTGCGTCTTGCGCCAGAGGGGAAGATTTCCCCCGCACCGCAGGAGGGAGAGCGGGTCATCTTCCGCTCGCACTGCCTGGGCGGGCTGGGGCTGCCGGCGAGCAGTTTTTCCGGTCCTTCCTGGAGTTCTACGGTCTCCAGCCGCACCACCTCACCCCCAACGCAATGGTGCTGCTGTCCGCCTTCGTGTCCCTGTGCGAAGGCTTCCTCGGAGTCCTCCCCACCCTCGAGCTCTGGGGGGAGTTCTTCTTCTCCAAGCTCGGCACCCAGGCCGCGGGCGTGCCGGCTCAGTGCGGCGCCTTCATCATCGTGCGAAGGTCGGGGGCCGACAATACCTTCCTCTCCATCTCACTGATAAAGTCGGTGAAGATGTGGCAGAGATCCTACTTCTATGTCAGGAACATCGCCATGAGGGGCGACTGGGTCAACCTGCCGTCTTTCGAAGCCGGCCCGCCGGCTGGGAGACTGCCCAACTGGTCGTACCGGGCCAGGTCGCTGACGCCTCCGGGAGCCGGCGCCATCACGCGACTCCGAGTGCTGACGCAGTCGGAGGGTCTGACTGGTCCGGACCTGCCGGCCGCCTTCGTTTCGGGCCGAGTTCTCCCACTCCAAGGCCGCCCTCACATGATATGCGAGATGAGCGGGCACCGCGACCCGAGTCGGATGTGCACCAAGGACATGCCTCATGAAGAGGTGGCCTTCATGGTGAACTACCTCTTGGACAGAAGGCTCCTGGAGGACTGGCGATTCGGCAAGGAGCCATACTCCCGCGCCAACCCCCCTCCCGTGGTGAGTCGCCTTTCTTTTCTTTCTTTAGATTGCCTTCTTCTTGCCGAGTCTTGGTTTGACCAGTCGGCTTTGGTTAGAATCCCCCTCTTCACCCACCAGCCGGCACCTTGGGGCCGGCCCGTGAGTTCCTCGCCGATCGGGCAGAGAGTGACGTCGATGACCCCGATCTGGGGGTGGCGGCTCTGGATGATGACGCCGAGGGAGGAGGATGGACAGCAGGCGACTTCAGGCCTTCGGCTACCTTCGCCGACTGGCCTGAAGACAACGCCGAGGGAGAAGTCGGCCCTCGCCATCGGCCAGGAGCCAGCAAGCCTCGCGCGGGCTCTTCTGCCGCGTCGGGCGCTCCAGGCGGCGGGAAGAAGCGCAGGGCCGTGCCGACCTTGTTCGGCAGTCGGCCGAAGAAGTCCAAGGGCTTGGCTGCGGTGACCCGGCGGGACAAAGCAGCCGCGAAGGCCATCCGCTTCCGTAAGGAAGTGAAGAAGCCACCGTTGGTCTCCGCGTAAGTATTCTGTCTTCAAAGTTTTTTATTCTTTCTTCATGATTTGTCTGAGTCTCTATTTGCCCCTCTTGCTTCAGGGCTCCCCTCTCCCTTGAGCAGGTCGCCGCCGCCTCCGTCATGGGGTCAGCGGAGACGTCTGCCACCACTCGGCGGATTGACCCCGCTGCTGACCTCTGGGAGGCGATGGAGCGGAATGCGCAGGAGAAGCGCAACGAAGAAGAGGCCCTCCGCCTGGAGAAGGCGGAGGCCGACAGGGCGGAGGCCTTCGGTAAGAAAAAACTAGCGTAGGCCGAAGCTGCCGCCGCAGCGAAGCAGCAGGCTGAGGAAGCCACACGCCGCCAGTCGGTAGTGCTCGTCACCCTGTTGAACTCTACGCCGCCGCCTCCGTAGTTCACGGGGCCAACTGGAGAAGCCGGTAGGGAGAACCCCGTCGAGGAGAGGGAAGGCAGCGACCCCTCTACTCCGGACACGAACATTCCGCCGCTGCCTCCGCCGCCGTCTGAAGGCGTGCAAGGCGAGCAGCCAGCGGACCCTCCTGTGCCGTCGACCAAAGACGAGGCCATGGCGAGGCTACTCCTCCAAGTCGGCTCCCCAATGCGTCGTCGTCTGGAGAAGGCGACTTCGGCACCCCGCCCCATGGAAGCCGGCACTGCCAGCTCGGCGGCTCCAGACGCCGAAGCGACGAGCACCGCACCTATTGAGTGGGTGCGAGGAGGCGGCACAGGGCTGCTAAACCGGGCACTCCTGGACGTCCAGGCGAAGCTCCGTGCTGAGGGCGACGCTCTCCAGAGTTGCACCAAGGCGTTCCTAGCGTCGCGGGCAGTCGTCCGGGTATGTTTTTTCTCCTTTGGTCTTTGTTTTCTTGTTGCTCTCTATGGGGGCGCGCCAGCACACCCACTGGGTGTAGTCCCCGAGTTTCGGGGCGGTTGTTGACTAGGCGGCCCGGAACTCCAACTGATGAACTTCTGGGTACTAACTTTGCCTGAAATGCTTGTCGCAGGATTACCACAACCTCCGCGTCACTGCCTTCAACCGTAACGTTGAAGAGCTAGGCAAGCGGACCGCCGACTTGGTGGAGAGCCGGAGTAAGTCCTTTTTTCTTCTCTGCGGGGGCACGCTAGCGCACCCGCGGGCTATAGTCCCTGAGATTCGGGCTGACTGCTGAGCAGTCGGGACGGATCTCCCCGGCGACCTACTTTATTGACGACTATTATCTTTCTTCCTTCTCTTCAGGAGCCAACGCTGCTCTTCAACAGCAGCTGAGCAAAGCCAACTCCGCCCTGCGCACCAAAGGGGAGGAGTGCAGCAGGCTCGCCACAGAGCGCGATCTGCTGGCCACTCAGTTGGCAGAGCAGAAGGATCTGCTTGTGACGTCGCAGAGGGAGGCGGAGGAGATGGAAACCGCTCTCTTGGCCGAGTTCGCGAGCGAGCGCTCCTCTTGGTCTAACAAGGAGGCGCTGCTGTCCTCCGGCTTCCACGAGATTGAAGACATCGTTGATGGTGAGTCTCTTTATTTTCTTTCTTCGAGCTGCCGATTTAAATCGTGCCGAGTCCTGGTTTTTGACTAGCTTCCTCGTTTCTTCGCGTCTTTGCAGACTTCTTCCTTGGGCAGTCGCAGGCCGCCATCCAAGCCATCGAGGCCGACCGTGAAAGTCGGAGGGCGGAGGGCACAGAGATCGCCACCGATGCCCCCCGAACTCTTGACAAGCACATCCTGAGCATCGAGGCTTGCCTTCGGCCGGCTCACCGGATGCTGCGCCGGCTTCAGCGCGTCGATGCCCAGGCGATTGCCGCCCTTTGGCCGGATATGCAGGCTCCGCGCACCCCCAGCCTGACGGCCAACTGGCTGGAGGTCGCGGCTAGTCGTCTTGAGGCCTGGAAGGGCTCTTCGGCCCGGGCTGGAGCACGCCGGGCCTTGGAGTTCGTCAAGGCATGGTACCCGAGGCTGGATCTAGACAGGTTGGCCACGCTTCGGTGGGAGGCCCAGCCAGAGCTGGCGGCTGCGGAGGATGCCCTTGTCAAACGTGCTGCGGCGATCGCCGAGTACACCGACACCAGCATCTTCGTCCCCGAGTGGTCTGAAGACGGCGAGGAGGTACCGGCGGAGTGGTTTGGGATGAACCCAGACTACGGCGAAGACTCGGCGTAGGTGATTGGCTCCAGCGTCGAGGAGGAGGACGAAGCGGAGGATGGAGGCGAGGCGGACGCACCAGAAGACGGAGCAGACGGCCAGCGTCAGCCCGACCACGCCTCCAGCAACGAGCCACGTGCGACCGAGTCGACTGCCGCCGGAGGTGATCAAGCCGAGACTAGCCAGCCGGCTGCCCCGACGCCTGACGCTGGCGCCTCCTCCGACCCTCCGAATCCGTCTGCTGCCTCCTAAGCTGCCGCTATATCTTTTATTTTATCTGCTTCAGTAGTCTCTGAAGAACTTGTTAATTCGCACAATTCCACCCGCGGGGTGTATTTTGAACCTCTACTCGACAATTTGGCCAAGGGCCTTTGTTATGTAAATATATATATATCTATCTTTTCTTGCTCATTGTACTTCTGGCTTTTTTCTTTTGCCGCTTTCTCTTAGTTGCCTACCTTGCCAATCGGACAGCCGCTCTGCGGACTGTTGCTGGATCAAGTGCTAGGCTACTTCGGGAAAGCAAGTACTTAGCTGATTTCAAGATTCTTTTTTTTTGAGCAAATTGGATAGTAAGCGGCAGTTCGACTATCCGAGAGTCGGTTTGCGAGAAAGGCTGGAAGCCGTCTTGAGCTATGTTTTATGCTTTGAGTCCTTAGTCAGTTTTCATGCGAATGCCCATTCAACGTAGACCACCACGTTGGTGGGGAACGCGTTGAGCGACGCGGTGTCGGAGTCGACCAGCATCGGGTCGGTGGAGCCTACGGACTCCAAGTCTATGGCAGGCTCGCTGGAAACGTGGAGTTGATGGAGGAGGCCCGCGACGAGGTTCTCGGGGCCGCCCGTGCCTACGTCGGACGCAGGTTCATTGGAGAGGCGGACCTCGCTGACAAGTTCGGCCAAGGAGCTGGCTGCGCAGGCGATCTCAACGCCGCGCAGCGCGTCGATGCAAACTTCGTCTGGCATGCCTGGCTGGCTGCGCTCGCCAGGGAGAAAAAGGGTTCCCGTCCAGAACAGATCTCCGGGCGGCGGTGCACCAGGCCCCACGGTGGGCGCCAAATGTCGGGGGTTTGGTGCGACATATGCCAACGGATGGCTTATCATGGTGGGGGCGAGTAGAACGTCGTCGGTGCCTGGAAACGGGATGAGGCGAAGACATGCACGCCGGCGAATCTTACCCAGCTTCAGGGCTCTCCGAGGAGATAATACCCCTACTGCTGCTCTGCAGGGTCTCCGCATGATCATGGCCAAGTGTTTACACGGTTGCTCCTTGAGCTGTTTCTTAGAGGTAGGAGAGGGCAAGGCTAGATCTCCCCTTCTATCTGGTATGGTCTAGAGCTACTGGGTTCCATCCCTTTGCATGGGTGCCCTAGGGGGTTTATATTGGCTAGATCTCCCCTTCTATCTGGTATGGTCTGGTACGGAGCCGACAGGCCGCGTCCGCCGCGGGCGGGTCTTGCCGGCTGCTGATTACTGTAGTCGTGCTTCTGATGACGCGGGCTCGGTCATGGGGTCGTGGCAACAGTCCCGCCGCCTGGCGGGCGATCACTATTGCCACTCCCCATCACATCTTTATTAATGGTGCATGCGGCCCGTGGGAGGGCTCGACCGACTCCCCGGGCCGACTCCTGACGGATCCGACTGGCGGTCCTCTCGCCCTATCCTAGGGTCTCACTGACTAGTGGGACCTGCTGCTTCCGGGCCATTCAGACAAGCTATCGTGGGCGCAGGACTCGGTACTGTGGTGTTGATGCCATGGCCGGCAGGGCAACAGTGCCACGCCGCACGGAGATCTTCCCGAGCACGGCGTGCTGTGGCCATGCCTGTCCTTGGTAAGGGGCAGGAGGGGGCTTCACTGTAGCCACGCCCCTGCACCGTCCCCTTCGATGAGGTCATGGGTTTGTTGGAGTCGCCGGCCAACTCCCCAAAGCCGGCTTCCCTGGAAGTCGTCCTTGGGACTCGGCCGTGAGCGGGCAGTCGGCCGCCCTGTCGTCGACTCCTCAGGAGGCGGCTCTTCGCCCTGGGGTCTTGAGGGGCGCAGCCTGCCCCGATGTCTTGAAAGGTTATGGGACTCGGGTTGGCCTACCCATGGCCCATTACTCCGACAATCGCAATTAAATGGTAGGAGTTTCGCAACATAGTTGTTGATTTTGACTAATGTCTTTGCCCGATTAAATCCATTTTCCTCTTTGCAGGATAGATAAATATTTTCCTCCTCATGTCCTGACTATGGAATGAAAGAAAAAAACGTCTATTGGCCATTCCCTGGCAAAATCTACACTGCCCATATAATATTCATTTTGAGTGCTTAAAGTTGCGTGTGATGTTGCCTTTTGTATACATAGCTATACCCACACTCATGCAATCATGTGTTTGCATCTTCTATAATGGTTGATTTATTGATTTAGCATGCTACTACTATTGACAAGATCTATCTGCCTTGAGGATTATCATCTGATTGAAACTTTCTGAAGTTTGATAGTGAGAATATGCATTATAGGGAGTCAGTGCAAGGCCGGCTTTCTTAGGTGATCATGTTGCGGTTGCATTATGTGATTTCACGAATATAAACTAAATGATATTGTTTGAGTTAATATACATATTCCTTGGACAACTTAGAAATGTATTTTCCTACTAAGAGAATAATGTAACACAGTAGGAAGAAAAGAAATGGAAGTCAGTAGAAGTTTTCCTACTAAGAGAATAATGTATTTTCCTGTTGGGGAACATAGTAATTTCAAAATTTTCCTACACACACGCAAGATCATGGTGATGCATAGCAACAAGAGGGGAGAGTGTTATCTACGTATCCTCGTAGACCGACAGCGGAAGCGTTATGACAACGCGGTTGATGCAGTCGTACGTCTTCACGGCCTGACCGATCAAGCACCAAAACTACGGCACCTCCGAGTTTTAGCACACGTTCAGCTCGATGACGATCCTCGGACTCCGATCCAGCAAAGTGTCGGGGAAGAGTTCCGTCAGCACGACGGCATGGTGACGATCTTGATGTTCTACCCTCGCAGGGCTTCGCCTAAGCACCGCTACAATATTATCGAGGAGTATGGTGGAAGGGGGCACCGCACACGGCTAAGGAAATGACCACGAGGATCAACTTGTGTGTCTAGAGGTGCCCCTGCCTCCGTATATAAAGGAGCAAAGGGGGGTGCGGACGGCCCTAGGAGGAGGCGCGCCGGAGGAGTCCTACTCCTACCGGGAGTAGGACTCCCCACCTTTCCCTAGTTGGATTAGGACTTGGGGGGAAGGAGGAGAGGGAAGAAAGGAAAGGGGGGGCGCCCCCCCCCTCCTTGTCCAATTCGGACTTTGGGGGGGGGGGCAGCCCCTAGGCCTCCTCTCCTCTTCCTCCACTAGGCCCATTAAGGCCCATTAGGTTACCGGGGGGTTCCGGTAACGACCCTGTACTCCGGTAAAATGCCGATTTCACCCGGAACACTTCCGATGTCCAAACATAGGCTTCCAATATATCAACCTTTATGTCTCGACCATTTCAAGACTCCTCGTCATGTCCGTGATCACATCCGGGACTCCGAACAGACTTCGGTTCATCAAAATATATAAACTCATAATGAAGCTGTCATCGTAACGTTAAGCGTGCGGACCCTATGGGTTCGAGAACAATGTAGACATGACCGAGACATGTCTTCGGTCAATAACCAATAGCGGAACCTGGATGCTCATATTGGCTCCCACATATTCTACGAAGATCTTTATCGATCAGACCGCATAAAAACATACTTTGTTCCCTTTGTCATCGGTATGTTACTTGCCCAAGATTCGATCGTCGGTATCTCAATACCTAGTTCAATCTCGTTACCGGCAAGTCTCTTTACTTGTTTCATAATACATCATCTCGCAACTAACTCACTAGTTGCAATGCTTGCAAGGCTTATGTGATGTGTATTACCGAGAGGGCCCAGAGATACCTCTCTGACAATCGGAGTGACAAATCCTAATCTCGAAATACGCCAACCCAACACGTACCTTTGGAGACACCTGTAGAGCTCCTTTATAATCACCCAGTTACGTTGTGACGTTTGGTAGCACACAAAGTGTTCCTCCGGTAAACGGGAGTTGCATAATCTCATAGTCATAGGAACATGTATAAGTTATGAAGAAAGCAATAGCAACATACTAAACGACCGGGTGCTAAGCTAATGGAATGGGTCATGTCAATTACATCATTCTCCTAATGATGTGATCCCATTAATCAAATGACAACACATGTCTATGGTTAGGAAAGATAACCATCTTTCATTAACGATCTAGTCAAGTAGAGGCACACTAGTGACGTTTAGTTTGTCTATGTATTCACACAAGTATTATGTTTCCGGATAATACAATTTTAGCATGAATAGTAAACAATTATCATGATATAAGGAAATAAAATAATAACTTTATTATTGCCTCTAGGGCATATTTCCTTCAGTTCCTACTAAGAGAATTAATATACATATGCCTGGTGGTTGTTATGAAGCCGTAGAAGTTTTTTTAAGGAAACCCGCAGGGGAGAAATGGTAGTCACTAGAAGGGAACGGGCGCCTTTGTTGCGTCGTTCTTCTTTCCAGGATTGTGAGCTTTTTAGCTGTCCAGCATCACCCTATGCCAGATAATCTTTTCTATTATGTGTTAATGCTTTCCTTTTAAACTACTTCAAAAAAACAAAGAAATTGGATTCTTTTAGCTGTATTATCCTTTGAACATCTATATGAAATGATCTAAGTTCAAGTATATTTAGGTTTGAAGAAAAATAAAGGCAATTAATGTGAAAATTAGATATGTCCTATTACCTGGCAATATATAGTTCATCTAGGCTTGGTTGGCAATATATATTATCTAGACATTAATTTCATTTGTTTGTAGCTATTACATAGGAGATCTCTTGTTAATAGAAATCACTCACTTTTTTGTTTTCGTATATTTATTCCCGTAGCTACTGTACATATCAGCATGCAAGGAAATATATGTCTGCTGAAATTTAATTTTATTTGTTCTTTGCTCTTTATAGAAATCTTGGGTTCATAAATGGGAGAAGCACATAAGGGAGAAGAAGATGATTGCAAGGATGGAGAGGGAGCAAATCATTTGGAGGGATAGAATGCCACTGTTTGGTGGTTTTATGCATTTTTGTTTCCTTTCAACTATGTTTGCACTCGCTTGGAATAACTGACTAGGCAATAATTGTAGATATATGGATATGCTCTAATGCTCCTTGTTTAATATAAATCTTTGATTTGGAATGATGTGTAATGCTGCTGGTTTATTACAAATCTGGGCTTATTTTAGTTGTTAGAATTGTATGCATAAAATGGAATTGATGGTTTTTTTATTTCCAAATTAGTTAGTAGTAGCATGGGGGTGAAATGGAGTGCTACTAGTATTCAGGATACTAGTAGCGTGCGGCACTATAGACGCGCTACTACTATTTCGTTGGTAGTAGCACGGGTGACATCTGCGCTACTAGTAAAATGTTAGTAGTAGCGTGGGTTTATCCCGCGCTACTACTAACTATTAGCTGTAGCGCAATACTAGTAGTGCGGGTACCCGCGCTACTAGTAGCCATTTACCCGCGCTGCTAGTAGCCTTTTTCCGAGTAGTGTCTCTTCAATCCCACTTTTATCAATTTTAGCATCAAGATCTACAAACTCCGATTTTTTAGAACGCCTTCTAGGTAAAGGTGGCTTATCTTCAATCCCATCATTATCAAGATTCATATTGCAAAAAAAAAGATTTAATAGGAGACACATCAATAACTTTTAGATCTTCATCTTTATTTTCATAGAAACTAGAAGAACACGCTTTCACAAAGCAATCTTTCTTAGCATGCATCCTAGTGGTTCTTTCTTTCCACTCATCAATGGAAATTCTCATGACTTTGAGAGACTAATTGATATCATGCTTAGGTGGAATAGATCTAAGTTTCAAAGAATCAACATCAAGAGAAATTCTATCAACGTTCCTAGCCAATTAATCAAATTTAAGCAATTTTTCTTCAAGCAAAGCATTGAAATTCTTTTGCGACTTCATAAACTCCTTAACACTAGTCTCAAATTCAGAGGGCATCTTATTAAAATTTCAATAAGAGTTGTTGTAGGAATTACCATAATTATTAGAGGAATTACTAGGAAACGGCCTAGAATTAAAATTACCTCTATACGCGTTATTACCAAAATTGTTCCTACCAACAAAATTCACATCCATAGATTCATTATTATTCTCAATCAAAGTAGACAAAGGCACATCATTAGGATCAGTAGGAGCACTCTTATTAGAAAACAATTTCATAAGTTCGTCCATCTTTCCACTCAAAACTTTAATTTCTTCAATTGCATGCACTTTTTATTAGTAGATCTTTTGGTGTGCCATTGAGAATAATTAACCATAATATTATCTAGGAGTTTGGTAGCTTCTCCTAAAGTGATTTCCATAAAAGTGCCTCCCACGACTAAATCTAAAAGATTTCTAGAAGCAAAATTCAATCCGGCATAAAAATTCTGTATAATCATCCAAAGATTCAAACCATGTGTAGGGCAATTACGTATCATTAATTTCATCCCCTCCCAAGATTGTGCAACATGTTCATGATCAAGTTGCTTAAAATTCATAATATCGTTTCTAAGAGAGATGATCTTAGCGGGTGGAAAATACTTAGAGATAAAAGCATCTTTGCACTTATTCCATGAATCAATAATATTTTTAGGCGAAGATGAAAACCAAGCTTTAGCACGATCTCTAAGTGAAAACGGAAATAGCTTCAATTTGACAATAGCATTGTCCACATCTTTCTTCTTCTGCATATCACACAAATCAACAAAGCTATTTAGATGGGTAGCTGCATCATCACTAGGAAGGCCGGTGAATTGATCTTTCATGAAAAGATTAAGCAAAGCAGCATTAATTTCACAAGATTCAGCATTGGTAAGAGGAGAAATCGGAGTACTAAGAAAATCATTGTTGTTGGTATTGGTAAAGTCACGCAATTTAGTATTATCTTGAGCCATCATGACAAGCAATCAATCCAACACACAAGCAAACAAGAAACAGGCAAAAAGGCAAATAGGGAAAGAGAAGGGGAACGGAGAGAGAGGGCGAATAAAATACCAAGGGTGAAGTGGGGGAGAGGAAAACGAGAGGCAAGTGGCAAATAATGTAATGTGAGGGATAAGGGTTTGTGATGGGTACTTGGTATGTCTTGGCTTAGCAACGGCACCAGAAATGACTCGTTGTTGGGAGTGAAATCTTGACTTGACTTGGCGTGAATCTCCCCGGCAACGGCGCCAGAAATCCTTCTTGCTATCTCTTGAGCACTGCGTTGGTTTTCCCTTGAAGAGGAAAGGGTGATGCAGTGAAGTAGCGTAAGTATTTCCCTCAGTTTTTGAGAACCAAGGTATCAATCTAGTAGGAGATCATGCTCAAGTCCCACGCACCTACACAAACAAATGTGAACCTCGCAACCAACGTGATAAAGGGGTTGTCAAGCCCTTCACGGTCACTTACGAGAATGAGATCTGATAGATATGATAAGATAATATTTTTTGTATTTTTATGATAAAGAGGAATAAAGATGCAAAGTAAATTAAATGGAAAAGGAAATAACTAAGTGTTGGAAGATTAATATGATGAAAGATAGACCCGGGGGCCATAGGTTTCACTAGTGGCTTCTCTGAAGAGCATAAGTATTACGGAGAGTAAACAAATTACTATCAAGCAGTTGATAGAATTGAGCATAGTTATGAGAATATCTAGGTATGATCATGTATATAGGCATCACGTCCGCGACAAGTACACCAACTCCCACTACAAAAAAATACACTTCCGTGATGATACGTGTTTGTCACAGTAGCTCACATTTTCTGTCATGCATGTACATCCATGACAATTTTATGACAGAATCAAGATAGTCATACCTGTGCTGTCGTAGAAGTGTTCCATGACATTACCTAAATTATCATCACGGAAGTGTCCACTTCCATGACAATTAATCGTGCATCACAGAAGTGCTTTTGTCAAGGGTGACCGACACGTGGCATCCACCATAACGAAACGCCGTTAAGCTATCGGGTCAGGTTTTGGGTCCGATGACCCGTTAACAGCCCCGACCAATGGGGATTTTCCACGTGTAAAATCATCATTGGCTTGAGGAAACACGTGTTGGCTCATTGTTGGGATAGATGTCATCCACTCATTGGACAGAAGGTGCCTATGATAAGTCGACATGTGGCACGTCCCAATAGAGGCCCATTCCTGTGAAAAGGCCGGCCTGTTTGACTTGGTAAAGCCTGTTAACGGCATGTTCGCATATAGCCCATTTACAGCCCGCTAACCCAAGGCCCGTTACGCCCTATCCAAAACTGGGCCACCCAATATGATTCTAGCCCATTTTCACTTCTGGCCCATGTATGGCCCATGATGTCTTTCAGCCCATATGAGGCCCTATGTAACTCTTGGCCTATTAACGGCCCGTGGTGAAACTGGCCCGTAATGAACAGTGTATCATTTACACCCATTAACGGCCTGTGGTGAAACCGGCCCGTAATGAATAGTGTATCACTTTATACCCATTAACGGCCCGTTATTCTGTTGGGCCGTTTCCATCCCATGTTATCTTTCGGCCTTCTCACAGCCCATTTATTCTTGGGCTCATTTCCAGCATTCGTTTACTTATGGCTGTTACTATCATTTTCTGCTTGTGGGCCAAATTCAGCCCGTGGTTACAGTCAGCCCCTTTCTGGTCCGTTAATACGTTGGGCCGTTTTCATAGCATCATGAAATACAACCTATTAATGATGGCCCATTATGGTCGGCCCATGAACGGACGATTCCAACTCTAGCCCGTTTACGACCATAATATGGTCTGTCTGGCCCATGTTTGGCCAATCGATCATATGGCCCGTATAAGGCCCATTGACGATACAGCCCGCAGAAGGCCCATTGTTTCTATGACCCATAGAAGGCCCATTGTTTCTACGGCCCGTAGAAGGCCCACTGTTTCTACGGCCAGTAGGAGGCCAAGTGTCACTACAGTAAATATTAGCCCATGCTTATTGTGGCCGAGTTTTAAAAAATAGGTTATTGCAGCCACTAGCTAACCGCGGAAAAAAGAACTGCAATGACTACAAGCAAACAAATAAACAAGACAACAAGGAAATAAATAAGCAAGCAACTAACGCTAGGCTATCACGGCTATTACACATATTACATCCACTAGGCATCAAAGTTCGCCACCAGTGCAAATATAGGGAACAAAGCAGCATATCATATACACTGGTTGTCAAAGTTGGCGACCAGCGCAAATAAACGCCGTAGCAAAACAAATCCAGAACTGAAACCACTTCAGAAGATCTCAAGAAACAATATCCTGGGTACCCATAATGCTGGCAAGATGCTTAGCAAGCTTATTAACTTTCTCTTGTTTGGCGATTAAATCCTCCAGCGCTTGCTATTGCACCAGAAAATATGCATCTGAATTCTGCAGGGACTTCCTCAGTCCTTCACCTTCCTATCGCAGCACATCTGATCGATGCCTTTCAACTTGAAGTTGATACTCAAGATGACGAACTGATTCAGGCAGCGAGTTCGAAGAGCTTGTGCCAGCAGTAGTGGCCAGTAACTCGAACACTACATCAAGACAAGACTTTTGGGTTCCCTCACTGTTGTCAAGATAGTTTTTATCAGCTTTCTTGGAGACCAACAGGGATGTCTCACTATCTTGAACCTTATCTACATTACTTCCTTTATCATTGGATAACGCGGTACTATTCTCAAATATTTTGTCTGCATTCTAAAAGAGAAACAAGCAGACACATCACATGTTTACCATGTTGTATTTGAAACACATTTTGGTAAATGAGTTCAGTAGTAAAGTGGACAGGATAACAGCATGAAACAAACATATATCTATGTATCATGGTCACTGTATGGTCTATATCATTCTAGTTATTGTTGCCAAATCAAGATAGAGACATAGTTCAAATAATATTTGTTCAAGACAAAGCAGAATAGACAGAATATAAGTGTGGCTAACTATAGAGAAATAACAACACTTGTAATGTGCATGACATGAGAACATAACTGTTTATTCAATTGAAACTGAAATCAACATAGAGCAGGTTACAACAACAAACCATTTAAAGAAACAGGTTTAAAACATACCTGTTGCACCATTAGAGTTTCAATTCCATCCTTCAAATTTGAAAATAGTTGGTATGAGTAAATACAGTAATGCAAGAGCAAAGGAGCATGAACCATAGTACAAAACCTGACCTGAGAACAAATATTCTTCTCCTTTAAGCGTTGAGTTGGGATTCGGAGTGGTGGTCCTCGTGCTTTTGGCACTGCAGTTCCCTTACTAACTGCTCGTGTTTGGGTGCTCTATCATGGAGACGGTGCTGTGTCAACTGGAACTGGGTTACTATCTGCCGGGGATGGGGTTAGGAGGGGTGTAGCTGGTTCTCTATCGAACTGGGTAGGGGTACAATCTGCGAGAGTCTGGGTTATGTGTGGTGGATCTGGTCCTTGGGCAAGTACAAACATGGTTCTATCTGCATGAACTGGTAGCACTATCTTTTCTGAAGACCATGTTGTTACTCCCTTAGATATTGTCATCACGCTCTCCAATTCAAATGGCTGATAAACAAGAAAAGTAATTGAAAGTATAGACATTGTGTGATAGACATGTGCAATGGATAGTGGGGAATAAAAGAGGGCATGAAATAATTCATATTTATGTTGTCTATCCAAACAGGATAGCATGACACAATTTCACATATATGATGGCTAACTAAACAGGATAGGATGACACAATTTCACATTATGATGGCTAACTAAAAAAGATGGAAAGACATAGTTCAAAATATGAGACTATGTAAACAGGATGACATGGCATAACTATATAATGTGTTTATTAAATAGGTTGGCATGCCATAATTCACATACATTCACGGATAGAATGCCATAATTCAAAATATGATGAATGTAAACAATAAACAGGATGAGATGATATAACTAGATGATGTCTTTATTAAATGGGTTGCCATGCCATAATTTAGATAGATGATGTGTATGTACTATGTAAACATGATGGCATGATATAATTCAAATATATGATTTATATAGTAAGCAAGTAAGCAGGTGGCAATCCATATATGATGTAAAAACTAAGCAATGCAAGACAAATGCATGACATGGGTAATATAACCCTTCCAAGTTTGAGCATAGACCTCTAGGGGGAAATAGGACTGGTCATTAGTCTCTGAATCCTCCTCTGAGGAGCTCTCTTTAACCAGCAAGATGTCTGC
Source organism: Triticum monococcum (assembly GCA_034509565.1). NCBI lineage: Eukaryota > Viridiplantae > Streptophyta > Magnoliopsida > Poales > Poaceae > Triticum > Triticum monococcum. The sequence continues at coordinate 55,477,003 of CM067846.1, read as the reverse complement.
TTCAGCAGGTAGCATTGTCTGCTCTGAATACCTTGTTTTCACTCCAGATACTTCCATCACCACTTCAAATGGCTGATGATTGGCTAAATAGCATGGCATTGCATAATTCACATATATAATGCCTTTGCAACAAGATAGCATTGTATAATTCACATATATAATGTCTCGCAACAAGACGGCAATGCATAATTCACATGTATGGTAATTAGACACTGAACAAGTGGCATTCACATAAAGCATGTCTAAACTAATCAAATGACATAGCACTGCGAGACACCATACGCATGATATGAGCAACATAACCCTTGTTAGAGCATACACCTTGGGGGGGGAATAGGACTGGTCATCTGTCTCTGAGTCCTCCTCTAAGGAGCTATCCGTAACCAGTGAGATATGCGCTTCGTCAGATAGCATAGTCTGCTCTGAAGACCTTGTTTTCACTCCAGAATTTGCCATCACCGTGTCAAATGGCTGATGCACACGAAGAGAAGTTGAATGTACTAACATTGTTGACAAATGTAATATGTAACAGAAAAAAGGATGGCCTGATATAATTTACATATAAGATGACTAGCTAAGCAGGATGGCATTGCAAAATTCACATATATGATGCCTGGCTAAACAAGATGGCGTTGCATAATTCACATAAATGATGAATAAACTAAACAGATGGCATTCGCACAAAGGATGTCTAAACTTAGCAGATGACATATTTGATGTATAAAGTAAGCAATGCAAGACACCATATGCATGATATAACCAACATCAGCATGCCAAGTTAGAGCGAAGACCTCAGCGGGTAAATAGGAGTTGTCTTCTCCTTCTGAATCCCCCTCAGAACATATATCTTCCTCTCGATTACAATCCAAAATGCATGGAGGGGGGCTGCCTTTGCGCCTACCATGGAGCGACGTCTGCATGAAATTTTATTGCCACGCAAGGCTCGTCTCTTTTGCTCTACATGTTTGGTTCCATTGTTTACAATAACTGTCATGCATAGGAATAAAACATAGTGAGATTATGTAAGGAGAGCATGTAGAAATCCAGAGTGATGGTAGCAACCTGTGGATAGACCCAAAACCTATAATAGCAGGCAGATAATGGCTTCAGTTAAAAAATACAGATAATGACTTCTTTACTGTTTGTTTCCCACCCAACATGAAACTCATAGTAGACACCGGAGATTAACCAGATAGTAGATAGATACTATTGATAGCGGCCCCGATATGTACCCCACAGCCATTTAAAAACTCAAGTTTAACCATTAGTTTGGAGCCGACTCAGAGTCTAATCGGTGAACAGGATGATAAAGTAGCATGTAATATTAAGCGATGCATAACGAAAGCAGACACGAAAGAGTGCGACCTCTCTTGCGGACCCATGTAGTCCTCGAGGTCATCTGCTCGGTTGATGATGGTAATGCAGTTTTCATGGCTGCCAGTGGCGAGGAAGAAGATCTAAGGCGGCGAAAGACAGTATGGAGGCCGGATCCCTGCTGTGCTGGACCCTTTTGTCGTTGGAGCAGCTAAGCTGGGGTGGACGACCGCGCAGCACGAGCAGGACAAACCACGCAAGGTTTTCTTTGACAACTATCTGTAAGAGAAGTAATTCTGTAAGGGCTCGTTTGAATTGGAGGATTCCAACAATGTAGGGATAGGAAAATAGACAGGAATAGGATAGGAATGCACGTGCAAAACAGAGAATTTAAAAACACAGGATTTCTGGCAATCTGGGTGTTTGATTCACAACAATTGGAAGATCACAGGATGCAAATAAGCATGGTGAGATTAAGTCAAACCACAAGAAAATGTACGGTTATAATGCTATTATGCTACTATCTCTTAGTCTTGTGCTTCATGAATAGGAATTTGAAAAGTAGGACAAGTGAAAATTAAAATTCCTACGTTTTTTCTTTCAAGGAGACACTAAAGGAACAAATCCGTGTGCTCAGTGGACAATATATATAACATGTAGAGTAAAAAGAGATGCAACAAGTGTACAACCTCTTTGGCGAAGCCATGTCGATCTCAGCGTGATTGGGTTGGCCGATGAGGATGCTCCGGCTAACTTTGCTGTCGGAGGAGGGGAAGAAGATCTTAGGCGTCTGGAGATGGAGCCCGAGGTACTGCTCCGCTATGATGGAGGGTTTCGTTGTTGGAGCAGCTCCGGTGAGTTGTACGACGCCGAGGCTGAAGCAGGACAAGAGAGACAATGAACAACCTTCACCTGAGTGGAATTCTAATAGCATCTCTAATACATGACATAAAATACATAACCACAAAGTGCTAGATGTAAAATACATCAGCCGCTCATCTCTGAACTTAATTGTAGAAACTGAACTTAACTGTCAAAACTGAACTTAACTGTCGAAACTGAACTTAAGTGTCGAAACTGATTTTTGCTGTCAAAACTGAATTTTGCTGTCGAAACTGAACAAACTAGCAAGGTGAGGCTACACGTGGGTCGACTAACTTTTTCATATCTGGTCAGTCGATTTTGCAGCCGTTGGATACGAAATCAAGGACCTGCGGTTCATCTTCAACCTCCACCCCCTGAGCCGCCAGCCACCACCGGCCAAACAGCAGCCCCCTGCCGCCCGCGGCCGGCGGTGCGCCACCCCGCCCGCCCCGAAAACACTCCCCACCGCCGGTCCGCCGCCGCCCCGGCCATCCCTCTAGGCCCCCACCGTGCCGAGCTTTTTCTCCGGCGACCCCATGCCACCGTCCCGCTGTCAGGACCCCAATTCCAAGTCACATCGATCTAGCCGGTAACACCTCATATCACTTTGCGGCGTCACGCACGGTATCCCCACGGGTGTCCCCTTACCAAGGCCTGGGACCGTTTGCGCCTTTTGGCTCACGTATATGATAGTGTCGCTAGCATCCATATGGCAGAGAACCCGGGCCGACATGGCTAGTCATGAACCCAAAGCGGCACAGACCTATGGGTACAGGCATACATGAATCACATCGAGCATGTCGGTCAACAGCGTGTGAATCCGGCTGTAGCACTGGGCTAACAGGACTCCGGGGAACCCGGGCTGTAGGAGGCTAGGCAGGACTCCGGATGTCACCGAGTGACATTTCCTCGAAGGGACAGACATATGAACGAAGTGAAACACATGCCGGCCAGTCAAGTGTCCTGAGCAGTAGTGCCGGGCTAGCAGGACTCCGGTGAACCGGGCTGTAGTGGACTACTATGGCTCAAGGAGCACTAGACTACATTTCCCCGTAAGAGAGGCTGCCAAGGATAAACAACTAGATTGTCGGATCCCACACATACCAAGCATTTCAATCATACACACAATATGCTCGATACGTGTAAATACAACATGGCATCACAACAAAACTCTACAACTCAAGTACTTTATTTAAAGGCTCCGGAGAGCCATATATAACATGTTCATACAGGTAGGGGTCACAAGACCCGACACTCAGGTCATACAAGCATACAAGCACATGCGGAAGCAAGTAAGTCTGAGTACAGACACTAGAAAGAAAGAAGGCTTGTCGAAGCCTGTCTATCTACATAGGGCCCTCCATGGCCGGAATCACCACCTAGGTGGCAAGTTACTCATCGACATCGAGGTCTACGTAAAACCCCATCGGAGGGGGCGGTGTTGTCGCCTGAAAACAGTAATTAAAGCAACATGAGTACAAAGGTACTCAGCAAGTCTTACAACAGATCCTACTATACATGCTTATTATCAAGAAGGTGGTGGAGTTATTGCACCAAGCCATCTTTGACTCTTGGCTAAGCTATCCTACGAGACACCTTTGTAAAATAGTTTTTGCACACGAGTCCACTAATCACCAACACAATACTCCACCGAGGATCCTCCCTCGTCATCCTACGAGAGGGCCATCCTCGGTACTCACACTTATCTTGAGTCTTTTAGTAGTAACCATTAACTTGTCTGAACTGTATAGGCAACCAAGTAGTCCTTTACCGCGGACGCGGCTATTCGAATATATGATGTTAACCCTGCAGGGGCATACTTCTTCACACACGTTCTTACCACTTACCACCATTTACACGACATGTACTCGACAACCTTCAAGCGGAAGCCCAACGAGGGTGTCGGCCACAGCCTACCTAAACACACAAGTCTCTAGTCCAGGTTTATCGCCTATCCACGTTCCATCCGCAGGGAGTCCGGCCGAGGTTTCCACATACAACCCCGAACGATGTGAACAGGGTTCCCGAGACACCAAACGGGTGACTCGGTACACCGTGCCACGGTGTATCTACCGCATCATAGCCCACCCCTAGGGTCAGCGCTACACACGGCCGCCAACACATAACCAATAAACACTAGAAACTAGTTGCAACTCCTGGACAGAGTACTAGGGTGATTAAGAAGCCGAGAGGGTCCATTTGTTTCGCGCCCAATGTATGGTAGTGACCGATTCTTGAATCACACATACAGATCTCAGTTCTTAGGGACGGCCTCAATGAAACAACCCTTCATGTACTCCTACAAGGCCTCTCATCGATACCTTTACCAAATCATGTTCAACACATCCCTCACATTACGGCCGTAATCATTTCACTCTAGCCCATCACCCAGATGAACCAGACCTGAAACAACTCTAAGCATAGCAGGCATAGCAAGGTAGGAAACACATACATGGCTCAATCAACTCCTACACATGCTAGTAGGTTTCATCTAGTTACTGTGGCAATGACAGGTCATGCAGAGGATAAGGGCTCAACTACCGCAGCACACAGCAGTCTGAAATGTTGTCGTCTTAATGCAGTAAATGAGAGCAGAAGTGAGAACATGGGATTGTATCGATATGATTAATGGGGCTGCTTTCCTGATGGAGTAGTAGTAGGGTACTGCCCTTCAGCTGGATACTCGGAAATATCCTCGCAGGCAGAACCTACCACGAAAGACACCACAGAACACAATCATCACATGGCAATATGCAACAATATGATGCATGCTATGACATGGCAATATGACGTGTCCTGCCTAATGCAATGTGAAACAAGTTGGTTTGGGTCCATTTGAATCAAAGATTCAAATGGAAGCTTATGTTCTTAAGCATTATAAGTGTATTAGCTTGTTTCACCTAAACAGCAAGGTTAAAGTGTTTTGTCATGCATGAAACCATTACAGATGGAAAGATTGAATTTTTCTGATCAAATTTCATATATAAATCTTTGCATTTGGAGTTACAGATTAAAAGTTATGAATTTTTAAAGTTTGTATTATTTTCTGGAATTTCCTGTATAAGAATAATTCCAGTAATTGAGTTATTGCGTCAGGGTGACGTCAGCAGGTCAAAGGTGCCTGCCCTGGTCAAACCTGACCAGTGGGTCCCATCTGTCAGTGTAACAACTAACTAACAGAGTTAGTTAGGGTTACGCTAGCACTAATCTAGGTTAGTTAGGGCTTGGGCCCACATGTCAGTGAGTCAACCCATTAACTAAAGTAATTAGCATTAGCTAATCTAATTCTAAATTAAACAGGGGCATGGCCCACACGTCAGTGACCCTGGGGGGTCAAACTGGCCCATCCGAGGTCAAACCGGGTCAGTGGAGTCAAACTCGCCGGCGTTTAGCTGCCGGCGAGGCCAGACGCAGCGGGGCAGTGTGGGTTTTGCACTCCGATGACCAAATGGACGGGGAGACCTCCTACGCGTAGCTGGGAGTAAACCGCGTCGAGTGGTGGCAATGGTTGGGCTCAGGGTCGCCGGAAATGACGCCGGCGACGAGCGTTGCGGCTGCCGGAGTTCGGGCGAGTTCGAACTAGCCGCTAGGAGGCACGGCGAGGAGCGTGCGGGGGTGCTACGGGCTCCTGCGAGTGCAGTGAAGATGATGACGTGCTCGGTTGCGAGCCAACGTGGCTGTGGCCACGATGGCGACATGCGGTGGTGGTGGCAGGTGCGGCCGAGCTTGGTGTGGTCGCTGCGGTGCTCAAGAAGGCAAACAGAAAGGATGGTGAGGTGGCTGAGCTCACGGCGGTCACGTCAAGGCAGACGGCGAGGTCGGGGACGAGCTGGTGCTGCGGTGAAGGCGAAGGGGATCTCCGGCGGCCGGAGTTGGGGAAGACGGGGTCGGGGCGACTCCAGAGCGGGTGAGCACTTAGGGCTCGGCCTGCTCGACGTAGTCGACGACGGCGGAGCTCGTGGACATGGTGACGCGGCACGGGGATGACGATGGACGCGGTTACGTCAGCGGTGCGGCGGCAGGGGCATCGGCCATGGTGGGAGAGGGCGAGGGAGAGAGGCAGAGGAGTGAGCGAGGTGTCTGCGGGGTCGGGGCGGCGACGTGGAGCTCGCCCAGGTGTCCCGGGGCGAGGGCGGCAAGCAGGTGGCGCGGTGGCGAGCTCTCGCGCACCGGCGTCACCTCCCTGCCTGGCGGGGACGAAGCAGCTGGCTAGCACGGGCCACCACAGTGTTGGGCCGCCAGGTGGGCCGGCTGGTGGCTTTGCCAAGTTAGTTTCCTTTCTCTCTCTCTTTTCTCTTTTCTGTTTTCTATTTATTTAGGAAAAACCTGAAAATATTCAGAGGCACATTTGAAAATATTCTCAACAGCCTAAAAATACTTTCAGGATTATTTGGGCATTTTAAAATATTTATAGGATTTAAATTGCCCAAATGCAATTAGTAATGAATTAATCCAATGACCTTATGATGTCTTAGAAAAGTGTGCACCATTTTTGTCAAAGGTTTTATACCAAAACAAAAAGGGTGGACTTTTTAGAAGGGCATTTCAGGTTCATTGAAAAAGTTTTTTTTAGTAAACCCTAGCTGTTCCAGGGGGGTGCTGGGGGTTCTGTCATCCCCAATTCAGTTTTCTGGGAAAATAAACATGATGCAACACTCTAATGCATGAACTAGCTAGGGTGTGACACCCGCCAACGCCCCGCCACCGCCGGCGACCACCACCCCCATCATGAACCCTAAGATAGATAGTGGGGTACCTCTCCGGTGAGGCCCCCTCCCCACTGCGGCTGGTTCTTCCTTCACCCCGGCGAGCCCCCCCCCCCCCCCCCACCCCCTGAAAATTGACTGACCCAAAAGTCGATCCAATCGACTGAAGTGTAGCTAAATCGGAGCAGCATCGCAAGCAAGAGCAAGAGCAAGAGCAGCAGCGCGAGCAAGAGCAATAGCAAGAGCAGACCAGGCAGGGGACCGAGAGCAAGAGCAGAGCAGCAGCGTGAGCGAGAGCTCAAGCAGCAGCAACTCCTACCGATGTGGACGTCGCCGCCGAGGGAGCGACGCCGTGGAGGAAGTGGCTGACAACGCCGCCGTGGATGGAGCCGCGCCGTGTCGGCTCGGGATCGAGCACTGGCAACACCGTGAGATCGAATCAAGAAGAAAATGTGGCGATTAGTGTACAACCTCTTTGGTGGCGCCGATTAGGCCGCAGCTTCATCCGAGGAAACGGTGATGATGATGCTCTTCCGGTGGTGCAGGTGAAGACGGCGGTGTGGTAATGGAGGTGGCGCGAAAGACGAGGGGAACGTTGGCGCAGCTCCTTGGAGGTGGAGGACGGGGTGGCTAAACCGACGGGGCGATGAGGTCGACGATGGATCCTCATCTGGTACGGTGGATGAAGGACGTCGAGGTGTTGCCATGGACGACGTCATCGGGGAGGAGGCTCCGGCTGGGTGGCGGACGGAGCAGGGTGTGGGGTTTCGTCGCGGGTTTTCGCGGCCTCGGTGTACGAATGGGTGGGCGGATGGGATGGCAGTGGGGAACCATGGCTTAGAGACGCGCTTGTACGAAATGTGGGGTAAGTTACGGAAGTACCCCCACCGATTTGAGGCGGTTCTTTCGGTTCACGGGTACCACGGGCATTTCGCGTGTCGGGATTTCACAGGAGGTGGGAGTTTTCGCGCGCGTTGTAATTTGGGAATAGCAAGGCGCGGGTTGAGATGGAGGGAGTTGTCGGAGCACAACGAGACAAAGATATCTATCTATCTATCTATCTATCTATACCTATACTAATTCTAGACTCCCCAGAAATTCCCATGGTAATCAGTAATTAGGAGCCGTTAATCTGGTGGGTCCGGATTATTACGGTGTAGATCTATCTATATAGTCCTTTAGTGTTTTTCTCAACTTCAAAAAAAAGCTAAAAGGCCCACAATTCCTTCTCCCGGTTGTGAAGATAACTATCCTTTAGTGTTTTTCTCAACTTCAGAAAAAGCTAAAAGGCCCACAATTCCATGTCTCCCAGTTAATTCTCTCTAAATATCTCACGTCTCTCTCCCTTTCACGTCTCCCTCTCTCCCAATTAATTATCTCTCTTAATATCTCACGTCTCTCTCCCTTTCACGTCTCCCTTCATATTCTGATGGAAAGAGATCCACGTATCTCTCAAATTGGAGCAAGGAAGTTGTGCATGTGGATACCTCTCTCAATCTCTAACATCTCTATCTCTATCTTCTTCTCCACGCAAAAACTGATCCATGCATCTCCCAAATGCAACAAAGAAGTTGGGGCAGGGATCTCCAGCGATCAAGATCGTCTTCTCAAACAGATTTGTTCTCATCTCTCTCTTCTTCTCCACGTGTAAACTGATCCGTGTCTCTCCCAAATTGCAACAAGGAAGTTGGGGCATGGATCTCCGGCGCTCTTGGATCACTCCGATCAGGTTCGTCTTATCAAACAGATTTCTTTTTTCCGGTTTGGATTCAAGTTTTCTCATCATGTCCTCTGATAGTTATATCCAGGGATTCAATTTCCTACGGCTTCTTGAAGCAGATGATAGCAATGGCAAAATGAAATAAGTGTTTCTATCCCTCGGAAAGCAAGAAATAGATCTCCCTGTAGCATACAGAAAAAAACCTAACTCCTTCCTTCTGTACTGGTAGATCTCTATTTTCTCTACTTATTAACCCTAACTCGATCAGCAACTCTCTACTGTGATTTGGCTTCCCCAATGATAGTTTTATCAATCCCTCAACAAAGAGAGGCAGGGGGTGTGGGGGATATGGAGAAGGACAGAGTTACTGTGGTTGGTGCTGTCGCAAATGGTCGATGACGTCCTTGCTGAGCCGTGGAGGGAAGGTGATCTTGAAGAAAAATTATCTCGCAACACGTCAATCATCGACGTTCCTCGCTGGCAGCATGTCCAAGACCTCGCCCCCGTTGGTGACTTCAACAAGGACGATTTTGATCATCGGGTCAGTTAAAGTAAACCCCTCAACGCAACAGCAGGGTAAGCAGGACCAATATGATGTGTCCAAAACTAATAAAAGAATCATGTTATGTTAGATATATAACAACCTGATTAAGTGTTCCTGAATTATAGTACTTATTAGTTTTCTCAAAGTTCTAGGCCACGACATTTGACAGGTCCAAGGAGTAGATGCACTGACTGAAGTTTGAAGCCAATGACTCAAAAATTTCCAAGTAACACCAACTCTGTTTTGTTTATTTTATAAGTTCAAAATTTGATAGCACTTACCGTCATAGACATGTGTTTGTTGATATTTTTCCTTAAAATCAGACTAATTGTAAGTCTGCTTCTATGGCTGAGGTAACTGAACATTACTATCTTCCAGATTTCATATGTTTATTGTAACTAGGGGAATTCAGGTCCGACGGGGTCTTCCCTTTTGACATGTGTGCATTTTTATAAGTTAGCATCTAATTGCTGCAATTAATCACAAATGGCAGTGCAGTCTGAAAGTTGAAGGAGGACATGTTCTCTACGGTCAGCAATAATTGATAAAGGTAGTGGTAACAGAGGTAATAATTGAGAATTCATCCATCATGTGATTTCTACTTTCTTCTGATGCTCTCTCCCTTTTCTTCTAGATCTCATGATAAATTAGTTACCTCAGTGTCATGTAAACTATATTCAGTTTTGGTACTTGATTTGGAAACACCATAAAAAACTGTATCATGCTCAAACTTAAAGCATGTTCTAATTTCTAGGTTTTACTTATTGAACGATGCACTTCAAAAATTTCATGCTATAGACACATGCAGGAACTGGAGTATAATTCTATCATCTATACCTTCGGAAGACAATCCAACATCGATGCTCTGAAGAGTACAATAATGTATCCTTTAGATTTCTATAACATGCACTCATCACTACCTGCTTTTATGTACCTGATCTGGTGTTTTAAGATGTACACATGTGTATGCTCAGTTTGACTTATTCATGTCTTCACTAATTCGTCAATGAGGCTAAATAACTGTGATTATTTTATGCCTATTGCCATGTGAGAATGTTAAAAGAAATTCCCTGAGAGGTGTAACACTGATGCTCTTGCTACTTTTGGCCATTATGTAATTCAGATTATTCACATTTCTATAAATGCATTTCCAACTGCGTAATTGCTTAGCTTATTAGTTTTATTTCTTCTAGCTTTATAAATTCACAAGGATTATATAAGTCTGCGGAGTTGTTGGTTTTAGTAGGTCTATTTCATGCATGTAAGCTATGACCCATAGCTTTTCAAGACTATTTGTTCCCTCTTTTACTCCTCTAATAATACCCATTATGTTGGATAGCCAATTCTCTTTTGTGCTCATTTTCTCGAGACAGTGAAGATTTGTTTTGCTACTCATGTACATATTTGAACTTTTATTGGTCTTCACAATTCCATCAATCAATATACAGTTGAAGAAAATCCGGTCAATATAATATATACATTTTGGCCCATACATGTTGCGAGAGTAATTTTTAAAGTATATTTGAATAGTCTTTTTTATTTTTACGCGTGGTCAATATATATTAATATTAGGACACAATACATGCTCACCACTGTAATTCCCAACTTTGTTGGGCACCAAATGCACTCAGCAAAGGCCAAAAATGATCCCAGTGAAGTATTTGCTGAGTGAAACACTCAGAAAACGCGAGTATGCTGGACGCCTGCCAGCAATGTTAATTTTGCTGGGGTTTTTCGACGGGAACTCAGTAGACATTTGAAAATACCTTCGCCGAGTGCAGAACACCGGGAACACGGCAAGCAAATGACACAGATGACAGAATAACGAGTTAGTCAGCCATGCCACGTGGCACCATAGTTTTGCTGTTTTCTGCAGTCGGCAAAACTATGCCCAGATGGTGCCATGTGTCATGTTTGCCTAGTATAACATTAGGTAACTCTGAATGTCCATGCTGTTTGATTTCTAGATCGATGCTAATATTTGATTTCTTTTCGAGCATTATAAGTCAACATATGTTTCTAAAATTTGCGTATTAACATCACGTACATTGGAAGTTTCTGTAGCGTTCGAGGATGAGCACATGGTGTATATGGTGCTGAAGGAAGCTTAGGAAGAAGCTTCTTGACGAAATACATAGAGAAGATGATGTCCAGGAAAGGTAAAAGCAGGGAAATAAAAAATGATAAGTTTAGAATTGTTAATGTGAAAGCAGATTTAGTTTCAGCAAGAGGTGGATTCTGAAGATAATAGCAGGTCAACAGCGCAAGTGCTATGATAAGTCGTAACATGATTGCTGGAAGATATATTCGTACAATAAGAGTTACGATGCAGCTGTAGTCTCACTAAATTATATCGAAGATATACTGTGTATAGAGTTACGATGCAGCTGTAGTCTCACTAAATTATATCGAAGATATACTGTGTATTACTATATTTGACTGCTTTTGTCACAAAGTTTGCTTGATTTGAACCATCTCAGAACACTCGCTAGACATACCAGTTTGAAATTATTAAAGTTTATTACTTAAGATAAATCAAAGCAGAAAATTGTAACAGAAAAAACCCTACCTGGATTATTCTAAGAGTTCACTGACAAGACATAGTTAATTTGTAACCACACATGACTTCAAGCTACAAGATGTTACCTTTGAAAATTTAAATAGTATAAACAGTAAAAAATGTGAACTTAATTAGTTTCAGTATTTAAAAATATAACTAAAACATGTAATTAGACCTTTTAAAACAAATGTGGAACAATATAGGTTTCTCATGAAATTTGGGCAAGCAAATAGCATGAAATATTTCTATAAACGAATTTAAATACATTATTGCAATTTGCTATCTGCATTGTGGAAATTAATCATCGATAATATTATCACAATTTCATAGATTACACAAAAAATATTGAGACAATATTGTATTATAAACAACTATTTTAAAAAATATTATAGATTCTCATACCTTATAAAGTATTATTGCATGCTAGCCCGTGCGAATGCACGGGTTGGCGACTAGTATCTTAAATATTTTGGGCTAACAAGGCGCGGGTTGAAATTTCTGGACAAGCCTAACGTGTACTGTATCAAATCAATGCGCACTGCAAATGTCATTCAAAACATTGAATTCATGTTATGTTCAATTAAAATATTCCGCTACGTGTATAATGCATGCGACCTACTACTCGAATGAACGTTTTAGTGCATTCCAGACGTATATACTACCGCTTCAATATGAACTAAATTTGAATTCGTTTCTCTATTTGAATAAGATCTACAGTAATGATTGTTGTGAATTCAAAGCATTTGAATTTGTTTCTCTGTTTTAATAAGATCTACGATCATCATTATTGTCAAGTTAAACCATCGTTTGTGTATTATCTTCACAGCACACCACATGATTAGTCTCGAGTTACATATGAACTATGTGTACTATATGAACTCAAACTAGATTTTTTTGAATCCATTTATTTTAATTTCAAGTCACATTACATTTCTAGCTCTATCTAGATCTTCATAATCTAAACCATGTCTCATATGTATAATCTGTTTATCACATTATCTATGGTGCCCCGCCCCCTACGCCTACAAGTATTTAGATGTGAGTTGCAAAAACCACACATTACCACAAATTCAAATAAAATGTGAGAATGTTCGATATATAGTATTTTTTAGATTGTTCGATATTTAGTTGTAAGCTGCAAACGCCACACATTAGCACAAATTCAAATAAAATGTCAAATTGTTTGATGTATAGTATGGTTTAGATTGTTCGGCATTTAGCTGTGAGTTGCAAATGCCATGCATTTATCACATTATGGTATAACATGTGCACAGCACGTGTATCACCGCTATATTCATGCATGCAATGTTTAAAACACTATGATCTCCTATTCAAATATATGAATCTGCTTTCATATCAAATTATGATCTTTGTTAGTCTCTTACACCCACACAATCCTCTAACCTTTGTAGCTACCATTAACTTTCTCTCGTGCATGCACACGCCCTTCTCGCCCTCCCCCTCCCACGGGATTCTATACACCGGGCACATTCATTTTTTTCTTTAGGTCGTTCTCCCCGAGTCTCCACAACTCCTTTCCGACACACAGCAATCGATAAACCTCTCCAACGATGCTTGCCTACAACACACACACACACCATCAATCTCCTCCTTTATGTGTCCTTGCCTCCTGTCTCTCATACGGTCAGACACATGTGTAAACTCTCGCCCCTCTTTTCATCGATCTCACAACCGCACACTCCTCCCCATATCTAGCTAGTAGTTGGGCCTCTCGCACCACCTCCTAGCTCCATTCTCTCTGTCTATCCGTCTCGCTGGGCCTTATTTGCCTCCAACAAATGGACGTACACCAACCGATCTCTCGCTATACATATAGCTAGCTAGGTCCTTATAACTCGTGTTTACCCACACATCAATCAATCTACCTCATTAGTTGTGTCTCTCCCTTCCTCCGACAAACAACAATTGATCTACCGATCTAGTTAGGTTTGCTTACCAAACACATGGTTGCCCTTCATCATCCATGGATGCGTCCCGACAGAGCTATCACGCACAGGCACACACAGAAACACATCCCCACTCTTATTGATAACATTGCAGTTCCACCCTCAGTTTGTCTAGTAGGACTCTCCCACCATCTTCGAGAAGCAACTCCATCACCCATCCAGCACTCTACCCCTCTCCCTCCCTCTCCCTCCCTCTCTCTCTCTCTCCTCTCTCTCTCTCTCTGTCCCATCATATTTCCCATCCTCCAGTTATGTATAGATGTCGACCGATCTCCCTCAAGACATAGCTGGGTCTCTCCTTCTCAACACATATACGAGTCGTTCTACCTCTATAGTTAGGGCTCTGCCTACCCCTCCCCCCCCCACCCCACCCCCCCACACACAACGATACATCGAGCGCTCTAGTCATGTCGCCCTGCCACACACAAACTTGACATGTGCCCTCTAACGTTCCGATAGGCTAGTCGCCCTATATCTTTGACTTGCACACACACACAATTTCGATGGCTCTCTTCATTGATCTCGCACCCACCCACTTGATCCTCTCTTTGACTCTATCGATAGCTATGACCCCTCCCTCTCTTCTCGTGGATTGCCCGACCCTCTATGTATGATATGGATAGGCCTCCATTTCACACACATTGCATGCAAAATTTTGCTTGAGATGTCATCGACACATATTCCCACAAATAATTCACGAAATCAACCTCCCACCCCACCCCCACCCCAAAAAAAACTCACGAACATGGTTTGTATCTCTCTCACACAACCACGTAGGTGGGGGACGTGCACGAAGAGAAGAGGTGCATGCACGGCGCACGTACTCCTGTCTCTTTCCCAACCACACCCACGCCGGTACACTATGGAGCTCATTTATGTACGAAAAAGGCAGCCCACGTGGTAATTTGGCACGTGTACTGGTTGTCCACTTGGTGGAGGGAGGATCGTCTACCACAGGTGAACAAACAAATTGCGACTTGACGTGTTATGTTAAAAAAGAGCCAAACCATGTGGGGCCTACCTTAGAGGCAAGGCTCTATACACTAGAGTACTTTTGATGTGTCCCGTCAACTCACAGAACGAGGAGAGGCTTTCTTAGTACGCCGTCTCCCCCGTTCCTAAATATAAGTCTTTGTAGATATTTCACCATGAACCACATGCGGATGTATATAGATGCATTTTAAGTGTAGATTCATTCATTCTGTTCCACATGTAGTGGAATCTCTACAAAGACTTATCTACTAGTAATAGCTAGCCCCCACTGCTAGGAATTCTCTATCCTCTCCTTGAGCCACATCATCAAAATTGATGTAGCCGTTAGATGAAGTAAATTAGTCCATAATAGCCGTCTGATCTAGATGTTGAGAGGCTCCGCACTAAGCCACATGCAAGCATGCAGAAATACCGTGGCACATGCATGTGAGTGGGTTTTAAATCACGTCAACATGTCTGCATGCAAGCATGCACCGGTAGCATGCATGTAAGTGAGCTTTTAAGTCCCATTAACATGTCAAAAACAAAAATATAATCCCATTATGCAGTAGGAGTTGGCTGATTTTTTTTCCTTACGTTGGATGATCTAAATTATGATGGGAGTTTATTTAGTTTGGCTACCACATTTGTCATGCGGTTATAGAGTTTTTTTAGTTCTATGAAATCAATAATTTTGCGCAGAGAGATATACCGTTGTTCCGCGGCAACGCGCGGGGACTCATTTAGTAATATTTAGGAACGGAGGGAGTACTATGTAAAGAGTTCGGTGTCGCATGGTGATAGTGTGAGGTGGGCCATGTAATCTCTGAGCCTGCGTGTTTCCACTTCTCTTGCGCGCCTCCGCTGTAAGAATGGAGAAAATTGTAATCTAGTAGTAGTACCTCCTTTTGCCGAAAGCGTGGGACATCCAACAGTCCTACAACCTCAGTAATAAAGACCAATGAGCCGTCAAATCACATAAACCCAGCAGTAACCATCACTCTTGCGCTAGTGAGAGGTCGCGTCCGCTCTGCCCGGGCATGAATGCGGCACCGATTCTTTGAAGCGGCGCTGACCGTTTCGGGCGGGAAGCGCGCGTGGGCGATGGAGGGGCTTTGGTGAACCAGGCTGGTCAGGAGTGGGTGTGGCAGCTGTCCGCATGTCCCTACCGGTGTGACGCACCGAGACTGATGTGCCAGGTGTCCTCCAGTAATTCGCTGTTGTTTCCTTGTCTTTTGCTTGCGTGTCGCATCTTGCCATGTCATCTTCCGCATTGCATCATCATGTTTCAAAACTTGCATCCGTCTCGGTCTCCTCGTTCCTTCCGTTGTCCGTTCTGAGCCCAGACACACTTGCACGCGTCTGCGGCATGTCCAAAATAGTATTTTATAAGTGGCCGGAAAATGTTCTCGGAATGGGATGAAAGTTGACGTGCGGTGTTGCTTCATTGTCAGTAGACCGCCTGCCAAGTTTCATCGCGTTCGGAGTCTGTTTGACGCCCCAACCGATAACTATAGCGGCAGTATAGCCGGTCTAACGTCGGACGTTTTCGGTCTCCGAAAACTGTTGCCGGGCTTTCCCTCTCTTTCCTCTCTAGACCATCTACACAGCCCACTACCTACTGTCAGGTCCAACCTAACCTCTCTTGTCAGCCCGCGGTCTTCCTCGCGCGTCCGAAAGCTGCCCCGGACCCGAACCGGACTTTCGTCACTGTTGTGTCCAGATCATCCCCAAACATCTACAAAATGTCTCCGTTTTGTTATTTGGACTCATTAGCTATTTTATTTGCGATCGTCCGATTGCGATCGAAGGGACGAGGTAGCCCCTAACCTAATCTGTGATGTACATATACTCCACTCCTAGTCTATTTTGGACAAACCCTAACTTCTAGGCACTTGTCCCTGTCGCCGCCGCCACCTGACCAAATTGCCCATCGGGATCCTGCCATTCCTCCTTCCACCTTGGGATCTTCCCAGATCCAAATCCTCCCGCATCCGAACCAACCAGCAACCGATTCCCCTGCGCGTACTCCTCACCGCGCCTACAGCTCCCCGCCGGAGCAGGCAACCGGACCACCACCAGGCTGCACCTCTCGTTCCCTTCTTCCCCTATGGTTTTCTCTCCTTCCCCTTTGATCTCTCTCACGATCTCCCTCTCTCTCTGTACTTCATGTTGCAGGAACGGCTGCCGCTGGCGGTGCGCCCGCCTCAGACCCTAAGTAGGAGCCTGAGTCTTCCTCCTCCTTATCCCCTTGCCCGCAGCAGCAGAGCACTCTGGCCTCCCTCGCCTTTCCCCGCGGCACCGAAGCCCCGCGTCCAAGCTCTGCAAGTCCCGCGCCTGCAGTAGCGAGCACCTGCGCCTTGGGCTGCCTTCGCCCCTGCCACCGCAAGATCCGGCAAGTCCAGTGCTTCCCCGACCTCGTCGCGTCTCCAACCGCATGCTCCGTCGTGCTGACTGTCTTCTTCATCGATGAACAGCGCCCATCTTCTGCATCAGGAGGACGCTCGAACCTCCTCTGCTTCCCGCTCGTCTGCACGCGACCGCATCGACCTCCCCTACTCCGTTCGTCGCTGTCTCTGCCAGATCCGGCGAGTCCCAGCACCCCGGCCTCGTCCCTGCCTCCAGTCTGCCGCCGTCGTTCAAGTCCCGCCTCGCCGTTGCTCTGATTTGTGTGAACCGAGAACGAGCGAGACGACCGATCGCGTTGACCAGCGCCATCGTGTTGGTCGTGCCCAGCTTCGCTATCGAGCCGACCCAACCTCTCCAAGGCCCAAGGCCCAGCCCCTCTGCTGCACCGCGCGCTGAGGCCCAGCCGCTGGCCAGATCCGGCCCGGTGAGGTGAGGACGCGCCTAGCCTCCCCTATGCACTGTTGGGCCGGCCTCTAATTCGGCCCATTATGTTTTTTTAGTTTTGGAGGTTTTTCCTATTTTTCCACAGAATTGCAGTTATGCAGAAAAGACCCTCATGTTCATACATTTAATAACTCACAAACCGTGCATCCAAATTAAACAAACTTTATATGAAACTTGCTTAGAATTTTGTCTAGTTTAATAATTTGCAACTTTCATCTATGTTTAAAATGTTTAAAATGTTGTTTGTTTTAATTTGCCTAAATAAATTGCTAAAACGGTTTAACTCATAACTAAATAACCGTAGCTCCAAATCTAATAAATTTTATATGTAAATGGGGTAGAAAAATTGCCTAGTTTAACTTGGTGGCATCACTTCGCATGTTTAACAACCCTAAATTTGTGTTTAGGGTAGAACAATACCAAACCTAATATTTGCATATGGGGATTTACCGGAATTGTTGTCCGTTGCTTCCGGCCTCATTTAAACTTGCCTAGGTAGATAGTTTCATTATCCTTCACCTCTTGCCATGCTAACAACATTTAATCTTGTTGGGTACATAACCGAGAGAGAACTAAATTAATGAATGTGGTGTTTCGTCAATATGCAACTCGTTGCATATTGATCTACATTTAATTTTTAGAATTGCTTGTGCACTTTGCCATGCCATGCTTCATTAAACCGGACATGCATCATAATTGTTTGTGCAACATGCCATGTCTATGTGTTGGTTGTTTACTATGTTGTGTGCTTCTTTCCAGTGTTGCTTCTTCGGGTTGGTTCCGATAACGTCGCGTTTGTGAGGACCCATTCGTCTACGTCCGTTTGTCTCTTCACAAACTCGTTCTTCTTCCTTGCGGGGTTTCAAGCAAGATGATCATACCCTCGAAATCACTTCTATCTTTGCTTGCTAGATGCTCTTTTGTTGTGCCTATGCTACGATACCTTCCACTTGCTTATCATGCCTCCCATATTGAGAACCAATCCTCTAACCCACCTTGTCGTAGCAAACCGTTGTTTGGCTATGTTACCGCTTTGCTCAGCCCCTCTTATAGCGTTGTTAGTTGCAGGTGAAGATTGAAGTTTGTTCCTTGTTGGAACATGGAGATGTTGTTCCTTGTTGGAACATGTTTACTTGTTGGCATATCACAATATCTCTTATTTAATTAATGCATCTGTATACTTGGTAAAGGGTGGAAGGCTCGGCCTTTTTGCCTAGTGTTTTGTTCCACTCTTGCCGCCCTAGTTTTCGTCATATCGATGTTATGTTCCCGGATTTTGCGTTCCTTACGCGGTTGGGTAATAATGGGAACCCCTTAACAGTTCGCCTTGAATAAAACTCCTCCAGCAATGCCCAACATTGGTTTTACCATTCGCCACCTAGCCGCTTTTTCCCTTGGGTTTCGCGGACTCAAGGGTCATCTTTATTTTAACCCCCCAGGCCACTGCTCCTTTGAGTGTTGGTCCGAACTGAGCTGCCTGCGGGGCCACCTCGGGGAAACTTGAGGGTTGGTTTTACTCGTAGCTAGTCTCATCTAAGTGTGCCCTGAGAACAAGATATGTGCAGCTCCTATCAGGATTTGTCGGCACATTCGGGAGGTGTTGCTAGATTTGTTTTACCTTGTCGAAGTTGTCTTGTAGAACTTGGATGCCGAGTCTGATCGGAATGTCTCGGGAGAAGGTTTATCCTTCGTTGATCGTGAGAGCTTGTGATGGGCTACGTTGGGACACCCCTGCAGGGATTGAACTTTTGAAAGCCCTGCCCGCGGTTATGGGCAGATGGGAATTTGTTAATGTCCGGTTGTAGAAAACCTGAAGTTGATCTTAATTAAAATACATCAACCGCGTGTGTAACCGTGATGGTCTCTTTCTGGCGGAGTCCGGGAAGTGAACACGGTGTTGGAGTTATGCTTGACGTAGGTTGTTCTAGGATCACTTCTTGATCATAGTTGTTCGACCGTGCTTTTGCCTTCTCTTCTCGCTCTTGTTTGCGTATGTTAGCCACCATAAATGCTAGTCGCTTGCTGCAGCTCCACCTTATACCTTTTACCTTACCCATAAGCTTAAATAGTCTTGATCGCGAGGGTGTGAGATTGCTGAGTCGCCGTGACTCACAGATACTTCCAAAACCAGTTTGCAGGTGCCGATGTTACCGAGCAGGTGACGCAACCAAGCTCAAGGAGGAGCTCGATGAAGATCTTGTCCTTTGTGTTGTTTCGTTCTAGTTGATCAGTAGTGGAGCCCAGTTGGGGTCGATCGGGGACCTTGTCGCTTTTGGGGTTCTTCTTTTATTTTGGTTCCGTAGTCGGACCTTGATTGTATTTGGATCTTGTAATGCTTTATTCATGTAATTGTGTGATGTGGCGATTGTAAGCCAACTATGTATATCTTTCCCTTATGTATTACATGGGTTGTGTGAAGATTACCTCACTTGCGACATTGCTTTCAATGCGGTTATGCCTCTAAGTCGTGCTTCGACACATGGGAGATATAGCCGCATCGAGGGCGTTACAGGTTGGTATCAGAGCCTTCCTCGACCTTAGGAGCCCCCCTGCTTGATCGAATTAGCTGACGAGTTGAGTCTAGAAAAAAATGCTTTGAGTCATTTAGGAATTATATATCGGAGAGTTAGGAATTCTTTTTACTCCCCAGTCCCTTTGTCGCTCTGGTGAGGCATCCTGACATAGAGTTTTGACTCTTCTCTTCTCCAATTTCACTAAAAAAATTTAGGATCACGCGGGTATCTTGGAATCGTTCCGATCGATTTTTGACGAGAACATTGTTCTTGGTGCCTCCTGACATTTAGGGGTTGTGGCAGTGTCCCGGGGAGTTGAGCTCCGAGGTGTTGTCGTCACAATTTTATGGTTGCAGTTCTGGAATACCTGAGATTAGTTTCGCCGACATCGAAAATCTCTTTTATGCAGTTGTTGGTGAGATAACCTCGACGCCACCCAGTACTGGGGCGGGAGTTCGGGAGTATTGCTATAACTCATATAACGGATGCTTTTCGAAGGTTGAGGTAGACGATTTCCGAAGGTTTCTTCGTTATGTGTTGAAGGATGGATACAGCTGGATGTAGGATTTGTTAGTTTTGGGTGAGATATTATGCTTCCCCTGTATCCCCAACACCTGATTAAATAACCAGAAAATTTCGGGAGTTTATAAGTGGGAATTAAAGTATCTCTTAGGATATCTTTCCGACAGATGTATGATATGAAATTGGGATTCGACGTCTAGTGGTCCGCCTATCCACAGTTTGTTTTACAGTGGTCTCGTTGTGTCTTAAAGAGTCCTTGGCTATGCCGACTCAGGGACGCTTCGTATGTCATGTGCACTGCCTTGTACATGATGGTGCTGTACGATCGAGCCCATGTAGGCCCCACCACGAAAACTTCGGGCGAAATCTCTATCATATGTTTGTTCTGGCTTATTCTGCAAGCCAATCTTTTGGTTTTGCTTCGAGTTGTGGTATTCGAGTTGCTTCGAAGTCAAATGTTGATTCCATACCTTTTGCAAGTGGTGTTCTCATGTTCCTATGTGAATATCAATCCTTCTTGATCATCGAGTTTGTCGTGTTTATCCTTTTCAACCGGCGTCTCTCTCTTTAAGTGGATCCGATATTTTTCAACATCCGCAAGTTCAATTCTAAGTTTTTTCTCAACGGTGTTTGTTTCATCCATCCCAAGTTGTCTTTGTTGTCCCGCCCTCCCACCCTTGTTTCGTCAAGGACTCGGATTTTCTTAGTCAAGTATCCATCTTATTTGGTTATGAAGTCTCTCCATTCACTGGTAGAAAAAGGGCCTACAGTCCCGGTTCGTAAGGGCCTTTAGTCCCGGTTCCTGAACCGGGACTAAAGTGTCGGTACTAATACCTCCCCCCTTTAGTCCCGGTTCAATCCAGAACTGGGACTAAAGGGCGCGGCCACGTGGAGCTCCACCTTTAGTCCCGGTTGGTAACACCAACCAGGACTAAAGGAAATTTTATGATTTTTTTTTGAAAAAAAAATTTTGGATTTTTTTTTCAAATTTCTGAATTATTTTAACCTCTAGTCTGTAATCACCACCCCTCATCACTTCTCAATTTATCCTTTAATCACCCCTCATCATTCAAAATCACTTCCCACCCTTGTTTCGTCAAGGACTCGGATTTTCTTAGTCAAGTATCCATCTTATTTGGTTATGAAGTCTCTCCATTCACTGGTAGAAAAAGGGCCTACAGTCCCGGTTCGTAAGGGCCTTTAGTCCCGGTTCCTGAACCGGGACTAAAGTGTCGGTACTAATACCTCCCCCCTTTAGTCCCGGTTCAATCCAGAACTGGGACTAAAGGGCGCGGCCACGTGGAGCTCCACCTTTAGTCCCGGTTGGTAACACCAACCGGGACTAAAGGAAATTTTATGATTTTTTTTTGAAAATTTTTTTTGGATTTTTTTTCAAATTTCTGAATTATTTTAACCTCTAGCCTGTAATCACCACCCCTCATCACTTCTCAATTTATCCTTTAATCACCCCTCATCATTCCAAATCATCTAACTTCCCGACCGGTCACCCATCCCTCTCACTACTCCAGCCCAAGCACGCTTAACTTCCGGGTTCTATTCACCCTCGCTCCAAGTCTGCACTTGTTGTTTTCCTAACAATAGTAAGATGTCAATCCTATTAACCTTCAGGAATTTTGCTTGAGCATGAAGTGACACATTTCACTGTTTGAGTTTGAAACTATTGTTTTAAAAAACAATAATTATTTAGTAACACTAATATTTCTTGAATAATTAGTTTGACCATTGTTTGACCATAGTTTGACCAGATTTGACCAAAATTGAAATAACTAAAATAATTATTTAGTAACACTAATATTCTAGAATATTTAGTTTGACCATTGTTTGACCACAGTTTGCCCACTGTTTAAATATTTTTCAATTTTTTCCACTCTAGATCTTAAAAGCCCCGTAACTTTTTTCTATTAGGTTTTTGAGGATTTTGAAAATGTTTAACGCGGTTCCCCCTATTAAATTTGGATGTAACTTTTCGAGTAAAATGATTTTTCATATAAAAAACTTTTTCATCCGAGTTAGTATGCAAAAGTTATGCCCATTTTTACAAATTTCAGAGATATTTTGCAAATAAAGTCAAAATTCACATTTGCAAATTTTCCCAACAACTAGACCACATATCACATGAGAAACTTATTTTCTTTTATTTTTTTGACATTTCCATTATTTTCTTTTATTTTTTTTAAAACTGAAAAGGCGATCCACGGGGGGGGGGGGGGGGGGGTAGAGTTTGAAAATGGGACCTTTAGTACCGGTTCGTGGCACGAACCGGGACTAAAGGTCTCAACCCCATTAGTTCCGGTTCATGCCTCAAACCGGGACTAAAGGTCTAATCTTTAGTCCCGGTTTGAGGCACGAACCGGGACTAAAGGTCATCGCACCCTTTAGTCCCGGTTCGTGGCTTAAACTGGGACTAAAGGGCCCGAGTGAACCGGGACTAATGCCTTAGCCGCACGAACCGGGACCAATGCTCACATTAGTCCCGGTTCTAGACTGAACCGGGACTAATGGGCTGAGCCGGTCTGGACCATAGCCCTGTTTTCTACTAGTGATTCTTCTCCATCAATATTCTTATCCAGCGATTCTCATGAAGATTCTAATGGAGCTTCAAGCTCATCATTCTCGGTTTTCTTTCTTCTCCGTTGGATTCAATTCAAGTTTTCTGTGTTCGTCACATCCTTTCCTCATTTTAAATGTCTTCTCTTGCCGGCGTACCTCTCAATCATTCCCCGTTTGCTATTCAATTGTTCCGGAGTGCTAAAGATATCTCGGAAGATTCGTGTTTTCTACTCTGCGTTCATTCAAGATCTTTCGAGGTTGTTATCTCATTCAAGTCATTTAATTCAACCGGTGCAATCTCTCTTTTAAATCTTTGCAACGCTGTTCTTTTGAGTGGGCCCTAACCCACAGGTCTTTTCCCAGGATCTTACCCGACTCTTCTAATTTTACCGGAGCTATCCTATATTCATTTCAAATTTGACGTAAGAATGATTCATCATCTGTCATATGTTTTTCTCCAAGATCTCTCAATTTTCTTATCATCGTTGGCTCAACCTCTTCACTTTTGTTTCTTTTGGAGTGTCTAAACAATTCATGGTGGTGTTTCTCGTCGTCACTCTCAACATTTGAAGACCGAAGAAGAGCTTTACCTCCATATCTTATCCGTTCTCTCAGAGATTCGTGGTTCTAGTTCGAGGCCATCCTCTCATAATTGTTTGATTGTGGGAATTCTTTTCACCTATCTGGAGCAATTCAAGAGTCTTCTCAGTTTGATTATTCGGAGTCCATCATTTCAGGTTTTTCATTCTCAGCTTCCAATTATCATTCTCCAATCTTACCGGTGCATCATTCAATATTCTCTAATCAGTTTGTGATCCCTTCGTTCATTTCATAATTCTTCCCGGTGTTCCTTTATCTTTCCTTCGGTCATTTTAATTCTTATGGTAGTTCGTGCAAGAGTTCTCGTCATTCATTATCATATCAATTCATTCGTTGTTCCAATCCTACCGGTGGTTCGTTGAAGACGTTCTCAAGTTTTGATATATCTCTTTTAATCCTTTCTACGAGAATAAGTAGTATGCCAAATCCATTGACTGTCATCAATTTAATTGGTGAAGGATAAGCATAATGTAATTCTTATTCTTGTTTCATCCAAGTGATTAATTCCTTATTCCGGAGTTGCATCATATCACATTCTGGGTTCGAGAAGCTTTATCTTTTCTTTTCCCGGAGTTCCTAGCTCTCACAATTACATCACCATGGAGATTCATTTAAATCATTGCAAGGCTTCAACCTTATTCTTTTCATCCTCCATTTCGATTGGTCATTTCTTTTATTTCCGGAGTTCTCATGAAGGTTCTACATGATGGTTCATCAAGGATTTATATTCCTTCTCGAAGTGTTCATTGAGATTCTTTTCTAAGGAGCTCAAGCATTCTTCATCTTGCATCCGGAGTGCAATTCTTTCTTCCGTATGGTTGGAGGTGGTATTATGTCATTCTTGATAATTTGAATTCATGTTTCATGATTCACATGTTGTCATGAATGAGATATTTTAAATCCATCAATCTCGTCATTGGACTTATCTTGTGTCATGTTTCACCTAAAGCCTTTCCTAAGGACTGTTGCTATTTATGGTGCTCATAAATGACCCAAGTTCTTCATCTATCCTCCCGGTTTAATAGCTTTCTCGTCTCCTTGTTCATACCAATCCAATTCTTTTCCCGTGAGTGGCAGGTTGTCACCTCATAATTTGAGATGTATTGCATAAGACCATATCAAGCGTATTCTTTTCATTGTTGGTGTTCCAACAACTCCGTTCGACCCTTCTCCTAAAGATGCCTTTTCAAGCTCTTTTGTGGCAAAAGTTGACATTTTCTTCTCCATTCTCCTATTTCAATTATCTATCTTCTAGTCTTTCGTTCCGGAGGCATTGTGATGTTGCTCTCTAAGACCCATCATCTTGTTTTGTCAAGACCAATGTCTTTCCTTTCGCTTATCCATTCAACCGGAGTGTCGTGTTTGCATTCGAGCTCTCTCATCTTATCAAGTTTTACCTCCATTCTCAACTGGAATATTGTTTGAAATCGTTCTTACTCCTTGTGTCATTCTTTCAATAGTTCTGGAGGTAATGTGTTGTTGATTTCGTCAAGTATCATCCAATCTTCCCAAGATGATGTTCGATTCCTTCCATTCATAGTCGGAGTGCTGTCCAAATTTACATCAGTCTTATTCCTTCTCTATCTTGTTTTAACCGGAGTGTTATTGTAATTGATCCTTATCGTTCCTTGTACATCTCGTTTCTACCAGAGTGCTTGGATGTACTTCTTCTCCATTCCAAACCTTTTCTCATGTCTTTCAACCTACAGGGTTCTCGTGAGGCTCCTTGTTCCTTGTTTCTAACGAAGTTTTCAACTTTATTCATCTTCGTTGTATTCTTTCTTTCAAATTTGCTCAACCTCGCAAGGTTCGTGGTTTCACTCGTTTGTCAAAGAAGCAACTTAGTTTTACCTCTTCAATTTCTCTTCGGTTTTCCCTCTGGTGCCATTCTAGATCTCGGGACGAGATCCTCTCGTAGTGGTGGAGTGTTGTGACGCCCCGAGACCGATGTGCCAGGTGTCCTCCAGTAATTTGCAGTTGTTGCCTTGTCTTTTGCTTGCGTGTTGCATCTTTACATGTCATCTTCCACATTGCATCATCATGTTTCAAAACTTGCATCCGTCCCGGTCTCCTCGTTCCTTCCGTTGTCCGTTCTGAGCCCAGACACACTTGCACGCGTTTGCGGCATGTCCGAAATAGTATTTTATAAGTGGCCGGAAAATGTTCTCGGAATGGGATGAAAGTTGACGTGCGGTGTTGTTTTATTGTCAGTAGACCGCCTGCCAAGTTTCATCATGTTCGGAGTCCGTTTGGTGCCCCAACGGATAACTATAGCGGCAGTATAGCCGGTCTAACGTCGGACGTTTTCGGTCTCCGAAAACTATTGCCGGGCTTTCCCTCTCTTTCCTCTCTAGACCATCTACACAACCCACTACCTACTGTCAGGTCCAACCTAACCTCTCTTGTCAACCCGCGGTCTTCCTCGCGCACGTCCAAAAGCTGCCCCGGACCCGAACCGGACTTTCGTCACTGTTGTGTCCAGATCATCCCCAAACATCTACAAAACGTCTCCGTTTTGTTATTTGGACTCATTAGCTATTTTATTCGCGATCGTCCGATTGTGATCGAAGGGACGAGGTAGCCCCTAACCTAATCTGTGATGTATATATACTCCACCCCTAGTCTATTTTGGACAAACCCTAACTTCTAGGCACTTGTCCCTGTCCCCGCCGCCACCTGACCAAATCCCCCATTGGGATCCTCCCATTCCTCTTTCCACCTTGGGATCTTCCCAGATCCAAATCCTCCCACATCCGAACCAACCAGCAACCGATTCCCCTGCGCGTACTCCTCACCGCGCCTACAGCTCCCCGCCGGAGCAGGCAACCGGACCACCACCAGGCTGCACCTCTCGTTCCCTTCTTCCCCTATGGTTTTCTCTCCTTCCCCTTTGATCTCTCTCACAATCCCCCTCTCTCTCTGTACTTCATGTTGCAGGAACGGTCGCCGCTCGCGGTGTGCCCGCCTCAGACCCTGAGCAGGAGCCTGAGTCTTCCTCCTCCTTGTCCCCTTGCCCGCAGCAGCATAGCACTCCGGCCTCCCTCGCCTTTCCCCGCGGCATCGAAGCCCCGCGTCCAAGCTCTACATGTCCCGCATCTTCAGTAGCGAGCACCTGCGCCTTGGGCTGCCTTCGCCCCTGCCACCGCAAGATCCGGCAAGTCCAGCGAGAACGAGCGAGACGACCGATCGCGTTGACCAGCGCCAGCGCGTGGGTCGTGCCCAGCTCCACTGTCGAGCCGGCCCAACCTCTCCAAGGCCCAAGGCCCAGCCCCTCTGCTGCACCGCGCGCTGAGGCCCAGCCGCTGGCCAGATCCGGCCCGGTGAGGTGAGGACGCGCCCAGCCTCCCTTTTGCACTATTGGGCCGGCCTCTGATTCGGTCCGTTACGTTTTTTTCAGTTTTGGAGGTTTTTCCTATTTTTCCACATAACTGCAGTTTTGCAGAAAAGACCCTCATGTTCATACATTTAATAACTCATAAATCGTGCATCCAAATTAAACAAACTTTATATGAAACTTGCTTAGAATTTTGTCTAGTTTAATAATTTGCAACTTTCATCTATGTTTAAAATGTTTAAAATGCTGTTTGTTTTAATTTGCCTAAGTAACTTGCTAAAACGGTTTAACTCATAACTAAATAACCGTAGCTCCAAATCTAATAAACTTTATATGTAAATGGGGTAGAAAATTGCCTAGTTTAACTTGGTGGCATCACTTCGCTTGTTTAACAACCCTAAAATTGTGTTTAGGGCAGAACAGTACCAAACCTAATATTTGCATATGGGGATTTACCGGAATTGTTGTCAGTTGCTTCCGACCTCATTTAAACTTGCCGTAGGTTGTTCTAGGATCACTACTTGATCATAGTTGTTCGACCGTGCTTTTGCCTTCTCTTCTCGCTCTCATTTGCGTATGTTAGCCACCATAAATGCTAGTCGCTTGCTGCAGCTCCACCTTATACCTTTTACCTTACCCATAAGCTCAAATAGTCTTGATCGCGAGGATCTGAGATTGCTGAGTCCCCGTGACTCACAGATACTTCCAAAACCAGTTTGCAGGTGCTGATGTTACCGAGCAGGTGACGCAACCAAGCTCAAGTAGGAGCTCGATGAAGATCTTGTCCTTTGTGTTGTTTCATTCTAGTTGATCAGTAGTGGAGCCCAGTTGGGGTCGATCGGGGACCTTGTCTCTTTTGGGGTTCTTCTTTTATTTTGGTTCCGTAGTCGGACCTTGATTGTATTTGGATGTTGTAATGCTTTATTCATGTAATTGTGTGAAGTGGTGATTGTAAGCCAACTATGTATATCTTTCCCTTATGTATTACATGGATTGTGTGAAGATTACCTCACTTGCGACATTGCTTTCAATGCTGTTATGCCTCTAAGTCGTGCTTCGACACGTGGGAGATATAGCCGCATCGAGGGCGTTACAACCGGACACGCCCAGAAACGAGAGTTTGCACCGACTCTAGCGGCTAAAATCGTACACTACACAACATCTCTCTGTAGGAGTAGGTCGATCTGTCGCTCTCTCTAACACACACATGCTGTTAAACACACACACACACACACACACACACACACACACGCACGCACCTTGGTCCCGTTGCACCTTCTAACTTGAGGTCTCGGGTTCAATAACTACACTTGAGCATAATTTGTGCCAGGAGGATTCTTTGACTGGTCAAAATGTTTTCTAGGGTTTGCATGCTTCACACTCTCTCAAGTATATATACACGATGGAGCCTCAGCGCTTGTAGTTGCTCTCTTCATACTCTCTCGCCCTCTCCCTTTGTTTCGAATTACTTGTCGCAGGTATGGATGTATCTTAGTTCTAGATACATCCATTTCTTCAACGAGTAATTTGGAACGGAGGGAGTAGTTGCTCTCTTCACACTCTCTCGCCCTCTCCAGATCTAAAAAAGACTTCATTGGCCTCTCTCTCCCCTCACTGCTGCTCAAAGAGCTGGCAGGATCCGTCCGCTTAGAAGGGAAGGAGGCTTAATGCTATTGCCGTCGGCGAGGGACTACTGGCGCAGCTGTTCACTTTCCACCCAGCGGCGGCGTGGGAGGGCCTCCGACCCCTTCTTCTTCGCCGTCGTCCCGTCGCCCACCGAACCACGCCCCAAGAACCTTAAAGTATAATTTACTTACTCCACATGCATTGCTCTAGATGCATGTATACCATGAATCTAGGACGTGGTTCAATGAGGAAAGGAGTGGGGGAAAGTAGTGGGAAAAGTTGTATATAGCATGAATCTAGGACGTGGTTCAAAGAGGAAATGAAGGGGGAAAGTTGTATAGCATGAATCTAGGACGTGGTTCAAAGAGGAAAGGAATGGGGGAAAGTAGTGGGGAAAGTTGTATCGCATAAATCTAGGGCGTGGTTCAAAGAGGAAAGGAAGGGGCGTACTAGTTCAAAAGGAAAGGAGGGACAAGGCTGTAGAGTTTGAGCAGGACTAGATTTGACGCGATCACATTGGGAAAGGTGTCTAAAGATAACAAAATTGGGACCAACACAAATATGCTCCTTGGTTGTTTGTTCTTTGTTGCAACAGACTGTCTATGACCACAGTACATGGGTAGATGCACATGGTACTGGTGTGTCCACTATCCCGTGCAACTCATTAGCTGTTGTTAATCTAAGGCCCTGTTTGGTTAAAAACTCCCTAGTCCCTACCTGCTTGGTTCCAAGGACTAAACATGGACTAGTGGTTATTAAATGACATGCTAAAAGACCATGTTACCCCTAGTAATGAACTAATTAATAGAGACAAGGTGCGATGCGTGGCAGGGGAAACTGTTGGAAAAAGTCCCAAAAAGACTCCCTCGGGGTCTTATTTTTTAGTCCCAAATGCCCACTTTTAGTCCCTAAAAGTCCCTACACCAAAATGTCCCTGTAAACCAACACCCTCTAACAATGCCGCTGCAAAATTTGTGCAATGCCACAGTTAAGAGAAAATTACATGTTTAACAAATTTTATAGTTAATATAATCTCTATGTTAATATTGATCAATGCCACCGTTTGAGAAATGCTACTGTCTTGCTTTCTTTCCCATTTATATAAGGTAGATGCTTCTTTTTGTTGGGCTCTGTGTCATCCACCGTTATTGACCACTAATTGTTTCCTTTGCACCTCTGTGTAAACAGGGTTTTCTACTTCACCTCGTTGCCATTATGACCATTTGTTGCACTTCACAAAACACTTTTATTTTAAGAGTGTTTTGTGTAGTTCAACCAAAATGTCACACCGACAACGTTGCTTGATTGCTTGATCTTAGTGGAACTGCACAAGAGGAGATCTTACTTCCTATCTATTAAGGCGAATTTGGTTCAGATCTTCTTCTTGTGAGTTGTTTGAATTCCGCATCATGAGAGGTCAGTACTAGCCTTCTTTCACATGATTCTGCAGTGTGCTTTCATATGTTGTGCTACTTGTACGATAATGTTGCTTGATTTTAGTGAACTGCACAAATGGAGACAAGACTTCCAATCTGTATGTGCACCATAATATCCCATTGAGGTAAGATAAGGATATTTCACAACTGCTGGCCTGTATTTTGCCACTTTCATCAGAAAATTAAGTTTTGTACTATACTTGTGCTCCCTAATTGACATGCCAAAAATCTTACATTAAAGGAGAAGCTTGTCTGTTATTGAACCAAGTGATGAAGGGGAAGAACAAGCGGAAGAAAAACAAAAATCAACTCCCGGTGCTGTAATGAAGCACTGGAACTGTGATGACACAAGTAATGATATAGTTTTGCATCTTAATTTATTGTTATTGCTGGAACGAGCAATTGTTTTGCCACTAATTTGATGCCAGTCTTAATGTAATATTTAATTATCTCAACTTGTGCAAACAGGGATCTTCTTTGAAGATCCCTTATATATTTTAGTGGAACTGCACAAGAAGATGTTGGAAACATTAAACTAATCGAGGAGTATATAGTAAGCATGGCCACCACTGTAGATAGCAGTAGATGGTTCCGGAGAAGTGCTTCATCTGTATGCTCTACACAATAAGCCTCCTGACAAAGGTTGGTACTTGCCCACTGATTTCATCCATATGATTGAGCTTTGTCATCTCTATTGGTGTTGTGCTACTGTTTAGATACTGTCATGAAAAAGTGGTATTGTCATTGAGAAGTGCTTCATCTGTGCTGTTTTAAATATTTCCTTTCCTTTTTTCGAGCAAACAGGGATGCTAGCATTTAGTAGTCCTCTTGTCTTTGCACAACAGGATCATCTTTCTCTGAAGAAGAATATGGAGTATGTGAAGTGACTAGTTCCGATTATGCCAGGATGAAGAAGCCATGTCTATCTTCTCATCAGAAGGAGTAGTTGAAGGATGGTTACATTACTCCCCACAAGACCAAACTAACTTTAGCTCAGAAGGACTGACAAATCTCCATCTTTTTGCTGTGATGCGCGAGTACAATGTTGTTCTAGGATTCTTTCTGGTGAGTTCCATTTTTCTAAAAGTGTGCTCTACATGGACCATGTATGTGCCCGTTGAAACTGTCAATTCATAGTACAATTTGCTTTATACTAATCACTTTTTTGTATTTGTGCAAACAGGGGTGCTTAGCTTGATTTCAATGGGAACTGCACAAAATGTTCATGGATACATCGAATCATTCATTTCCACCACAAGAAAGGAGGTGTCGATAAGTTCAAGGCGTTGCAACATATAAGGGAGAAATCATACAAGCTACGCGCGAATTTTGTTGATTTTGGTGGAACTACACAAAAAGAACAGCTGGTTTATTTAGCACGAGGTGCCATGTCAATGTCCGAACTGATGGCAAACCTTGCCCATTCCATAATCGCAGGCATTTGATATTTTGGAATGGGACAACCTTGTCAAATTTTGCTCATTGATTTTATCAAGACATGTGTTTGATACTTTCGAATGGGACGACCTTTGCTGTCTGAAAGTGCGTTATATCGACTAGAGGGGGGTGAATAGGCGATTTTTATGAAATTCTTCACTGAGGAATTTGTCGGTGAGGAAATTCCTTAGCGAAGAACTACTAGCAGCGGAATAAGTACTCAAACCTAAACATAACAGAATACAAGCATAGTCATCATGATGAAATGAAGACAGGCACAGAGTACAGGAAGCGTAAGCACATGATAACACAGGATGAAGACAATCAGACTGAAGAAATTGAACTGAGGAAATTGAGAAAGTCTTCAGTCAAAGTCTTCAAGCACAGATATGAACAAGCACACAACACAATTATGAGGAAATGGAAGAGTTGAGGAAATGGAACCAGTGAGCTTGGTGAAGACAATGATTAGGTAGACCAATTCCAACTGCTGTCTCAGTTGTACGTATGGTTGGAGAGGCTGAGTATTTAAACTCGAGGACACACAGTCCCGGACACCCAGTCCTGAACATGGACACCGAGTCCTCACAGTATTCTCCTTGAACTAAGGTCACACAGACCTCGTCCAATCACTCATGGTAAGTCTTCAGGTGACTTCCAAACCTTCACAAACTTGGTCACTCGGCGATCCACAATTCCTCTTGGATGCTCTAGACCATGACGCCTAACCTTCTGGAAGAAGCACAGTCTTCAAAGGTAACAAGCATCGGATCCACGCAGGATCAATCTCTTCAGTGATGCTCAATCACTTGGGGTTTGTAGGTGTTTGGGTTTTGGGTTTTTCCTCACTTGATGATTTTCGCTCAAAGTCCTCGAAGGATGGGTTGCTCTCAAATGACAAGTGTCAGTTTCTCTCGGAGCAGCCAACCAGCTAGTGGTTGTAGGGGGCGGCTATTTATAGCCTAGGGAGCAGCCCGACATGATAAGACATAAATGCCCTTCAATGATATGACCGTTAGGTGGATAGATATTTTGGGACAGCTGGCGCATAGCACAGCAACGGTCAGAATTTTGAGTAGCAAAATCCTCAGGGCTATCATGTTCCTCACTGTGTAGGCAATCCGCACTGGTGAATTCCTAACTCCTCAGTCAAAACAAATTCCTCAGAGACCAGAAGAACTTCTTCTCTGTCACTGAAGAAATTGAATGAATTGTATGAGATTTCCAATGGCTTCACTCGAAGGGATTGGTAGGTGTAGGATTTTGAGTTGAGCATCACATGGAAATTTTTCCTTAGTATTTCCTCGACCCCCTTTAACAGTACGATGTTTCCTATGACTCAAGAAAGAGAAAATGAAACTACGAAAACAAAAGTGTTCACGCTTCATGTTCCTCGAATGAATACCAAGTCTTCACGGTCACACCAATTTCTTCACTTTCAAAGTCTTCAGAAAGTCTTTAGAGATCCAAAGTCTTCAGTCGAAGAACTTCATTTTTATGGGTCGACTTTCTCTGTAAATATCAAATTCCTCATAGACTTATAGACCTGTGTACACTCACAAACGCATTAGTCCCTTAACCTATAATTCTTCAATACACCAAAATCACTAAGGGGCACTAGATGCACTTACAATCTCCCCCTTTTTGGTGATTGATGACAATATAGGTTAAGTTTTCAACAGGGATAAACATATGAAGTGTAACTACTGATATTGAGGAATTTGATTGCAAGATATAGAAGAACTCCCCCTGAAGATGTGCATAGTGAGGAATTTGCTTTTGAAGCAATGCACACTTGAAGAATTGAATCATGGAGATCTCCCCCTATATCTTGTAATTCATACACTGTCACACCCTGCATTTTCTAACATTTCATTTGCATTAATAAAGCATGAAAATTTGGACCAACAAAAACTTTTGCATTATTTTAGAGTTGGTTTTCTCTCTGTGATTTTCATGTGCTCTTTAAAGTCAACTACTCCACCTTTTGTACTTCATCTCCCTGCTCCAAACTTCTACCCAATGATCATGCCATGTGTATAGTGCAATATAGTATTTTCTTACAAAAAATAATTTGGCCAAATAGTATTTTCAAAAATTAGTTTCCCAAAAACCCCTGAATTGAGGTTTGCACTACAAGTACTTGATTTTGGGTATGAAAAATATTTCAAAGAGTATATTTGAAACCTATTAGATATAGGATTCCAATAAACCACAAAAATATAATTTTAAAAGTTATTTTCCTATTTTATTTAAAAGCTTTTTCTTAAGGCCAGAAATGGTCTTTAATAGGAAAAAAATTATTGTTTCAAAAATATTTGACAAAAATCAGGGAAACTCAGTGGACATATATTTTCCATATATAAGAGTTTCAACACATGGTCATGTTCAAAATATTGGACAAAACCTCCCAAAACCATTTCTGCCCATTTCAAGGATTTGAAATATTTCTATAGGAAATATTTTCATAAAAATCCTAGGAAAATCCAGAAAGTCACAAATGCATATTTTTATCACCATGCAAAGCCTCATGTCAACTAAGGTCATTTTGGTTCACCAAAATGCCCCGAAACCCTCTCTGACCAGAATCAAATTTGAACAAGTTTGTACTACCAACTTTCTCTCCTTGACCCCAACTTTTATGAGCATGTTCACATGACCAAATGATGCTGCTACACCAAGTGGTGCATCAAGGGGAAGTGATTTGCTCAACTAGATCTACACAAGTTCATTTCTACTAATTTCTAGGGTTTACAAAAGTTGCATTGGCAACTTTTCCCACATAAGCTCCAAATTGGTGGAGGACCCTAATTATATGTGTCATTTCACCCTGTGGAGTCTCATGGCAATTGGAAATATTTTTATTATCCAAACCATTATCAAACACCTTCTGGCACTTTTCAAAAATCACCATTTTGACCACTAACACTATTCTCCTTGAGCTCAACTTTTTACCATAGCTCCTCCTAGTCCTCTCCTACCTCCAGTAACTCTTCACTGGCCTCAACTCAATGATTGAAGGGTAAAATACCCCCATTTACCTCCATGGACAACCCCTCTCTCCCTCTTCTTCTACCTCTCGCCTTTCCTACTGACTCCTCAGTGCATCCAAGGCCATGTACCACTTATTTACTTCCCCCTAGAGCTACCAGACACCCTTGGACGCACCCACGTTGCATAAAAAATGGCTATGCCAGCCATTTGCACGCTCTGGAGCACGCTACAGTGCGCTCCCGCACTGTAGCAGCCCCCTTCCAACCGCCTCCGGCCACCTCGGGCCTCCCCAGCATGCCCGACGATGTGCCTCGGCGTTCGCGGCATGCTAAACCCTGGTCCCCCTCTTCCTTCTCCCTCCTCCCGCACCAGCTCGCACGCGCGCTGGCCTCCCGAGCGCGCCAATGGCACGGCTCACACGCGCGGCGTCTCTGACCCCTCCCCGCTCTCTCCCTTTGCTCCCCTCGGCGTAGTCCACACCCAGCAACACCCCAGACACGACGCCAGCTCCTCCCAAGCCCTGTGGCAACGAGCAGGAGCTCGTCGGCGCACGGGTCCATGGCACCCCGTCGTTCGCCTATTTAAGGGCCTCCCCGAGCCCTCCTCTCCTCACCACTCGCTCTCTCACTCCCCTAATCATCCCCCTGCACCCCAGTTCGTCTCCAAGAGCACCGAGCTCGAGATCGGGCTCGAGCTCCGCCGCTTCGGCTCGCCGGAGTTTGCGAGGTACAGGCCTTCCCCACTTCTCCTCTGCCCCGATCTGAAACAGCCTCCTCCCACTGACCATTTCCCCTCTCTCCCCCGCCTTGCTTGCAGCCGGAGTCAACCGAAACGACCACCACCCGAAGCTCCTCCGCCGCAAGACCTCGTCGCAGGCGAACCAGGCCACCCCGGCGACCGCAACCACCTCCACCTGAACGGCGACTCTGCACTGAGTCCAACGGTGCCATCATCTCACCCCGCTGTGCCCTGCCTCGCTGCCGGTGAGCACGCCGGCCCTCTAGTCACGAGGTCAGAGATGACAGGCGGGCCCCGCCTGTCATCCTCACCTCTCTCTCGCCCCCTCTCTCTCCCATTGGCAGCTGGGCCCCGCCCGTCAGGTTCAAACCCGGCGCGCGCGCGCGACTGCTCGGCTGGGCCGCGTCGCTGGCTGGGCCGCTGCCCTGCGGCTGTTCTAGCCCAGTAGGCACATAGCCCTTTATCCTTTTCTTTTTCTATCACTTTTCCAAAAATTCCTCTCGACAAAATATTAATCCAAATGCAATAATTCCAGTTCCTAAATTCTTGTAATAATCCCACCTATTTATTGGTGCAGTTTTCATTCTTGTCAAACCAACTTTTCTTCAATGGTCAAATTTAAATTTGAATTTGAGCATTTATGCCTATCATTTAAAATTCCTAGCACTGTTTCGATGACTCCAAATCCAAAACTAGGAATTTTCCCCTTCTTAGGTTTCACCCAGGTATTTAACAAAAATGAGTTGACATTGAGCACTTTGGTTTTTTTGTTTTATTATTGCCTTATTTTTCTCGTTATTATTTTTGCGATGATAGATTGCGTTGCTGACGAAGGAGTTGGACCAGAAGACTTTGAAGACCTAGAAGACTTTGTTGAGCCAGGCAATCAACCCTTTGACCATGTCTACGAAACCCTTTTTATGCATGTCATATAGCACTTTTATTGCTTGCATCGGAGTCATGATACCGTGGTGACCACATGCGGTGGTTTGCCACCGTTACTTCCTCATTGATACTTGCATTGTGCATGACCCTACCTTCTTATGAGGGTTATGCCGGTGGGAGTAGATAGGATGCTAAAGTAGTTGCTACGCAATAAGGGACGGGAATATGCATGGTGAAGGAGGCAAAGTATTTTCAAAAGACTTTTCGGAAACCCCATTGGGCGCCACTTATGCCCGAAGGAGATAATGAGATGGGTAACCACTTGATGACGAAGTGGTGTACCGAGGCAAGTGTGTGTGTTTCCTTCGAAAATGGATTAGATTTAACATTTGTCGACTGTCCCAACCTTACATGCGCAACCACTCTACCCTTGTATGGGAAAGGGCATTATTGATTACCTAGGCCGATACTAGCTTGGAGCCTACATTACTAGTGATGGGGGAGAGTTGGTGCTCTCTCTCAGGACGGGTTCATGCCAGGTAGGGCGGCCATGACTATTTTCACAGGGCACCGGATACACCGTTGTGTCCCCTCTCGGATGTTACGATCTCGAGTGAGTCTCATATGATGTACATCGTGAGGATATGGAACAACGAGTGGACTCTTTGTTAGTGTCGTCTAGGGAAAGATAGTGATTGGGTGCTTACCCCGGGTACTTGAGGTACTGCGGGTCGTGGATGACACGGAAGTTCCCCGGATCTTGTGGGTAAAGTGTGCAACCTCTACAGAGTGTAAAACTATTCGAATAGCCGTGTCCACGGTCAAGGATAGTTGGGCGGTGCTGCTTAAACTACGTCCAGAATTTTACAAACCATGTGTGTGTGTGTTGATGAAGCTAAATGGGTTAAGTCAGATGACTTGACACGATGATCAAGTTGGATTGTTGTCCAACTCTGTTTATGTTGATATCTGTAACTTGTTCATACAGATATATGTACTCTCATGATGCATACTTTACAGGTTGATAGATCATGCTGTTCCACTCAAAACTAGCCTTCTGCAAACTACCTACTTAGTCCTATATCATTGCATTATTGTGCCTTGTTCCAATCATGGGTTGCTTGCGAGTACATTCAAAGTACTCATTGGCTTGCCACTAGTTATTTTATTGGCCAGGCATGGAAGAACAGGAGTTTGAAGAAGAGTTCTTTGGAGACGAACATGAGAACTAGGACGTTTCCCAGTCAGAATGCCTTTAGGGTTAAGGTATATGGCATGGGTTCTACTTTTTGACGAAAGATTTCCGCTTCTTAAGTTTATTCGATATTCAGCCCTCGTGGCTTTATCTATGTAAGACTTGACCATAATGGTCATAATTTGTGTAAGACGATATGTATAGATGTAAGACTCTTGTTATTCAGCTTCTATGTGTTCAGTGAGCATTGATCTCTGGGATCACTGTACACGTGCATTCGGTGATCACGACTTGTGAGTCGGGGTCCCCACAGAGCTGGTATCAGAGCCATCCTGACTGTAGGAAGCCTTAGTTAGCATGGACGTTAGTTAGCTTGAGACCATCTAAACTTCTCTTCTTTTCTAAAGCTTACCCCACCCAAGATATATTTCCCTTATTAACCTCTCCCATTCATCCTTTGTAGATGGCTGCCATACACGAAGACTTCCTGACCACCGGATTTCCCGTGCTTCTCGAGGATAGCCTCAAGAAGTGCCAGTTTCACCGAGCCCCCATTTTCACCTACCATGAGCATTGGATCAATGACACCGAGACGGAGTATCATGTGGAAGTGATCGTGAAGGCTAATGACTCTCCAACAAGCTGGTTCTTCGAGGGACCCCAGATGGCAACACTAGTTCTTGCCGTCGAGACGGCAACCCTCAAGGCACTCACCCGCCTCCGAGACCTTCCAGAGATGGCAGACGAGTTGGCAACCCGCTTCTTGCCTTATCGGAAGAAAGGTAAGGATGAGAGCAGTGGGCCAGCTCAACCATTAGAAGAAGGACTTCCACTCTGATTCAAGACCTACTTCAGCCTTTGTGCAGATAGTTTGGCACAACACTTGGCCTCGGAATCAATGGATCTCCGAAAGGAACTTCATGAGACCAAGGCACTTCTTCGCCAAGCACAAGGGAAGACGAATAGGATCAAGAAGGAAGGTGCTCCCCCTGGTCAGCCCGCGATCGCATACCGAGGCGGAAGACCCCCAAAGGATGGGGAACCACCACATCAGCACCGCATGAGCGCAAGGGATTACCGCAAGCTCTTCACACCACCGGAAAAGCAACGCCATGTTGAGCTCCTCCACTCCCCCACCCCTTCAAGCAATGAAGGAAGTCAGGCCACCGATGACGAGGAGGAAGACCCAGAAGAGCCAGACTACGCGACCAAGCATTCCACCACTTAGGCATCATTCGCAACCCGGATATTCCCGTTAGTAACCCCTACGGTAGGATAGGTCATGTACCCCTATGCGAAGTCGAGTCCTTGAAATGGTTCATATGAAGCCATGTAGTGTTGTGTTTGCTTTTGATGTGTTTGATGGACGTCTTGCTTTCCTACGGGAACTTGTAAGCGACTATGTCACCCATTTGGATTTTAATGAATGTGTTTGGCCTTTTGGCCCTTGCATGAAAACAATTAGTGTCATACCAACCCCCTTACTAGGAATCCCATCTATATTGCTTTCCCCATATTTCCCAATCATGAGACCTTGACCGCTCCAACAGGATGCCTGTTGTAACTCGTACTGGTACCTCTACCAAGCAGCAAGAAGCCTGAGGTTCAGTCGGAGCAGAAGCTAGTCAGGACCAAATCCAAGGACAAGCTCCACCACCACCACCACCGCCAAACATGGACATGGCTCGGCTTCTCCAAGCCTTCCGAGAGGAACGCCAAGCCAACACTGCAGCCCTCCAGATGATTGCTCAAGCTGTCAATCGCCAACCAGCGGGAAACGGCAATGGACGTTCCATGTTGGTGGAGTTCAAGAACCATGCACCACCCACCTTCATCAAGGCCGCTGAACCCCTGTATGCAGACGACTGGGTCCGCACCATTGAGGATCTGCTGGAACTAGTCGGATGCACTGAGGACTGTGAGAAGGTGGCGTATGCAGCTCACTGTCTCGGGGGAACTGCCAAAGCTTGGTGGGATGGATTCAAGGCCATGCATGCTGAGCAAAACATCACTTGGAATGACTTCAAGGCAGAATTCCGCAAGGCCCACATTCCTTCCGGAATCATGGCCATCAAGAAGCGTGCATTCCGAGCCCTGAAGCAAGGTAGTAGCACTGTCAAGGAGTACATGCAGAAGTTCAG
This sequence comes from Triticum monococcum, assembly GCA_034509565.1. Lineage (NCBI taxonomy): Eukaryota > Viridiplantae > Streptophyta > Magnoliopsida > Poales > Poaceae > Triticum > Triticum monococcum. Next base: position 55,437,511 of record CM067846.1, on the reverse strand, counting down.
TGTTCTCTCAAGGTATGCTCCTGAGGATGTCAGCACTGATGCTGCCAAAAGGGAGCGCTTAATGGAAGGCCTTAACCAGACTCTGTAGTACTCGCTTGTTGTGTGTGACTGCCCAACCTTTCCTGATTTGGTGAACAAGGCACTCATGCTTGAGCACAAGCGACGTGCTTTGGACGATACTCGTAAGCGCAAGATGATCAACAAGGGTAGTTCCAGCAACCAGAAGCCTAGCCCGTGGCAGCCAGCCCCGGTCAAGCCAACCTATCAGCAGCCCAGAGCCCTTGCGCTCTGCACCAAATATCAGCCTCAGCAGTATGCCAACCCCACGCCAGCTTCCAACAACCCCAATAACAATGCCGGCAAGAGAAGCAACCCCAATCAAGTCACTTGCTTCGGATGTGGTCAGCCAGGACACTACTCCAAGAATTGCCCCAACAAGAAGCCTGACGCCCCGCGCCCCAGTGCGCAGAACCCAGGGCAAGGCCATGGAATGCCACCAAGGAACCAAGCTCCTCGCAACCCGCCCAACAACGACAAGGGTCGTGTGAATCATGTCACTGTAGAAGAAGCCCAGGAAGACCAGGACGTCGTGCTGGGTACGTTCCCTGTTAACTAAGCACCTGCAACTGTCTTGTTTGATTCTGGAGCCACGCATTCATTTGTCACCCAAGAGTTTGCATTAAAAAGTGGCACGACCCCTACACCCTTGAATAACCCTATGGCGGTACAAACCCCCGGAGCAGAGATGAGAGCCAAGATAGGTTTTAAAGCAGTCGGGATTGTCATTAATGGGGTAGACTTCCTAGTAGACCTTATCGTCTTAAGATCGCAAGGCTTGGATGTGATCTTAGGAATGGATTGGCTCATCAAGCACCAAGGCTTGTTAGATTGCGCCAACCGAACCGTCACTGTGACCAATGACCAAGGAGTCGAAGTTAAGTTTGCTCCCAACCCTGCTCAAGGCACCCAAGTCAACTGTCTGTCAGAAGTTGGATTGGAGCAAGTGCCGGTAGTATGCGAATACCCCGATGTCTTTCCTGAGGAGCTTCTGGGAATGCCTCCTGACCGAGACATTGAGTTCATCATCGAGCTCATACCCGGAGCAGGACCCATCTATAAGAAGCCTTATAGAACGGGATCGGAAGAGTTAGCAGAGTTGAAGAAGCAACTAGAAGAGCAGTTGAGGAAGGGATTTACCCGCCCTAGTGCCTCCCCTTGGGGATCACCAGTTCTATTTGTGGCAAAGAAGGACGGTACCATCCGCTTGTGCATTGACTACCGCTCCCTCAATGAAGTTACAATCAAGAACAAGTATCCACTTCCCAAGATTGAAGATCTGTTTGATCAACTCAATGAGGCCAAGGTGTTCTCCATGATCGACCTCAGATCTGGGTACTACCAGCTGAAAATCAGACCTCAAGATATTCTGAAGACGGCATTTGTACCAGATATGGCCTGTATGAGTGCACGGTCATGTACTTTGGATTGACGAATGCCCCAGCTTACTTCATGTATCTCATGAATAAGGTCTTCATGGAATATTTGGACAAGTTTGTCGTTATCTTCATTGATGACATTCTTGTCTTCTCGAAGACGGAAGAAGAGCACGAGCAACACTTGAGGATGGTCCTAGACAAGCTTCGAGAGCACCAACTGTATGCCAAGTTCAGCAAGTGCGAATTTTGGCTGCGTGAAGTTGGATTCTTGGGTCATGTTTTGACCGAAGAAGGATTGTCGGTCAATCCCGCTAAGATTAAAGCCGTGACTGAATGGCAATCCCCAAGCAATGTGAAGGAAGTCAGAAGCTTCCTCGGACTCGCAGGATATTGCCGCAAGTTCGTTGAAGGATTCTCAAGCATTGCCCGACCCATGACCCAGCTCTTGAAGAAGGACATGAAGTTTGAATGGTCGCCGAAGTGCGAAGAAAGCTTCTAGGAGTTGAAGAAGAGACTGACCACCGCCCCAGTTCTGGCCACACCAGATATACACAAGGAATTTGTGATATATTGTGATGCATCAAGAACCGGACTGGGAGGTGTCCTGATGCAAGAGGGCCGAGTCGTAGCTTACCTTTCAAGGCTACTACGGCCTCATGAAGAGAACTATGCTACTCATGATCTTGAATTAGCAGCAGTGGTTCATGCCCTGAAGACATGGCGGCATTACCTCCTAGGGAAGCAGTGTGAGATATACACGGATCACAAAAGTCTGAAGTATATTTTCACTTAGAAGGAATTGAACATGAGGCAGAGAAGGTGGCTAGAGTTGATCAAGGATTATGACCTTAGTGTTCAATACCACCCTGGGAAGGCTAATGTGGTAGAAGATGCATTAAGCAGGAAGGCTTGTTCCTTGAATACTAGGCTTAAGGAAAAACTACCCGCCTTGTATGAAGAACTTGAAAGCTTCGGGTTGGAACTGGTTGCACCAGGATTCTTGGCCAACCTCGAAGTCAAGCCTACCCTAATGGATGATGTTAAGGAAGCTCAGAAGGGACACGGAAGTATTGAAGCCATCAAGAGGAAGATCAAGGCAGGCAAGGCCCCAGAATTCTCAGAGGATGAGCAAGGGATTGTGTGGTTTGGGAATCGCATTTGCGTACCCAACAAGGTTGAACTCAAGAACTTGATCTTGCAAGAAGCTCATGACACCCCGTATTCCATCCATCCTGGAGGGACCAAGATGTATCACGACCTAAAGGAAACATTTTGGTGGCGTGGGATGAAAAGGGAGATTGCCACCTATGTTGCAAAGTGTGATGTATGCCAAAGGGTCAAAGCTGAATATCAGTGAGCTGCTGGATTGCTCCAACCACTCAAGGTTCCCGAGTGGAAATGGGATAAAGTCAGAATGGATTTCATCACTGGACTACCTAGGTCAAACAAGGGACATGACTCCATCTGGGTCATAGTCGATGATTTGACTAAAGTAGCCCATTTCATTCCTGTGAAGACTACCTATGATGGCAACCAGCTAGCGACTCTATACATCAACAGAATCGTAAGTCTTCATGGTGTTCCCAAGGAGATTATGTCAGTTTGAGGAACCCAGTTTACCTCAAGGTTCTGGAAGAAGTTCCAAGAGGCCATGGGGACCAAGTTGTCCTTCAGCACTGCTTTCCACCCACAGACTGGAGGTCAGACTGAAGGAGTGAATCAGATACTCGAAGACATGCTCCGAGCCTGTGTCTTAGCATATGGAGCTAGGTGGGAATATAGGCTCCCTTTTGCCGAGTTCTCCTACAACAACAGTTATCAGTCAAGCCTTCAGATGGCACCATTTGAGGTGTTATATGGACGGAAGTGCCGAACACCCCTCAATTGGTCAGAAACCGGATAAGGACTAGTATTTGGGCCCGATATCCTCCGTGAAGCAGAAGAGCAAGTTCAGCTAGTCAGAGAGAAACTGAAGACCGCCAAGTCGAGACAGAAGAGCTATGCTGACACTCGTCGCCGACAAGTAGACTTCCAAGTCGGAGACTATGTATACCTGCGAGTAACTCCTCTTAGGGGAACCAAGCGTTTCCACGTTAAGGGAAAGCTCGCACCAAGATTTATCGGCCCCTTTGAGATCACCGCACGACGAGGAGAAGTGGCTTACCAGTTGGAACTACCACCTGAACTATCCGATGTGCACAATGTATTCCACGTGTCACAACTCCGGAAGTGTCTCCAAGTTCCAGACAAACCTAATCTTTACAAGGGCGTCGATCACCAAGCCAGTGACCTTCATCCTGATTTGACTTACCGCGAGAGACCCATCTGCATTTTGGACGAGGCTGAACGACGCACTCGAAGCCACGCCATCAAGTATTTCAAGGTCCAGTGGAACAACGACACTGAAGCAGAAGCAACCTGGGAACATGAAGACTACCTTAGATCCGAGTTTCCGTATCTCTTTAAAGCCTTGTTTAGTAATCTCGGGGACGAGATTCTTGTAAGGGGGGTAGGTCTGTCACACCCTGCATTTTGTAACATTTCATTTGCATTAATAAAGCATGAAAATTTGGACCAACAAAAACTTTTGCATTATTTGGCTTTTTATTTTGGAGTTGGTTTTCTCTTTGTGATTTTCAAGTGCTCTTTAAAGTCAACTACTCCACCTTCTGTACTTCATCTCCCTGCTCCAAACTTCTGCCCAATGATCGTGCCATGTGTATAGCGCAATATAGTATTTTCTTACAAAAATAATTTGGCCAAATAGTATTTTCAAAAATTAGTTTCCCAAAAAACCATGAATTGAGGTTTGCACTACAAGTACTTGATTTGGGTTATGAAAAATATTTCAAAGAGTATATTTGAAACCTATTAGATATAGGATTCCCATAAACCACAAAAATATAATTTTAAAAGTTATTTTCCTATTTTATTTAAAAGCTTTTTCTTAAGGACAGAAATGGTCTTTAATAGGAAAGAAATATTTTATTGTTTCAAAAATATTTGACAAAAATCAGGGAAACTCAGTGGACATATATATTCGATATATAAGAGTTTCGACACATGGTCATGTTCAAAATAATGGAAAAAAACCTCCCAAAACCATTTCTGCCCATTTCAAGGATTTGAAATATTTCTACAGGAAATATTTTCATAAAAATCCAAGGAAAATCCAGCAAGTCAAAAAAGCATATTGTTATCACCATGCAAAGCCTCATGTCAATTAAGGTCATTTTAGTTCACCAAAATGCCCCAAAACCCTCTCTGACCAGAATCAAATTTGAACAAGTTTGTACTACCAACTTCCTCTCCTTGACCCCAACTTTTGTGATCATGTTCACATGACCAAATGAGGCCACTACACCAAGTGGTGCATCAAGGGGAAGTGATTTGCTCAACTAGATCTACACAAGTTCATTTCTTTTAATTTCTAGGGTTTACAAAAGTTGCATTGGCAACTTTTCCCAAATAAGCTTCAAATTGGTGGAAGACCCTAATTATATGTGTCATTTCACCCTGTGGAGTCTCATGGCAATTGGAAATCTTATTCTTACCCAAACCATTATCAAACACCTTCTGCCACTTTTCAAAAATCACCATTTTGACCACTAACACTATTCTCCTTGAGCTCAACTTTTTACCACAGCTCCTCCTAGTCCACTCCTACCTCCAGTAACTCTTCCCTGGCCTCAGCTCAATGATTGAAGGATAAAATACCCCCATTTACCTCCCTAGACAGCCCCTCTCTCCCTCTTCTTCTACCTCTCTCCTCTCCTACTGACTCCCCAGGGCATGCAAGGCCACAACCCACTTCTTTACTTCCCCCTAGAGCTACCAGACACCCTTGGACGCGCCCACCTTGCATAAAAAATGGCTATGCCAGCCATTTGCATGCTCTGGAGCGTGCTACAGTGCGCTCCCGCACTGTAGCCTTCCCCTTCCAACCGCCTCCGGCCACCTCAGGCCTCCCTAGCACGCCCGACGATGCGCCTCGGCGCCTGCGGCACGCTAAACACTGGTCCCCCTTTCCTACTCCCTCCTCTCGCCCTAGCTCGCACGCGCGCTGGCCGCCCGAGCGCGTTAATGGCACGGCTCACACGCGCGGCGTCTCTGACCCCTCCCCGCTCTCTCCCTTAGCTCCCCTCAGCGTAGTCCACACCCAACAACACCCCAAACACGACGCCATCTCCTCCCGAGCCCTGTGGCAATGAGCAAGAGCTCGCCGGCGCACCGGTCCATGGCACCCCGCCGTTCGCCTATTTAAGGGCCTCCCCGAGCCCTCCTCTCCTCACCACTCGCTCTCTCACTCCCGTAATCATCCTCCTGCACCCCAGTTCGTCTCCAGGAGCACCTGAGCTCGAGATCGGGCTCGAGCTCCGCCGCTTCGGCTCGTCGGAGTTTGCGAGGTACAAGCCTTCCCTGCTCCTCCTCTGCCCCGATCTGAAACCGCCTCCTCCCATTGATTATTTCCCCTCTCTCCCCCGCCTCGTTTGCAGCCGGAGTCAACCGGAATGACCACCACCCGAAGCTCCTCCGCCGCAAGACCTCGTCGCCGGTGAACCAGGCCACCCCGGCGACCGCAACCACCTCCACCTGAACGGAGACTCCGCACTGAGTCCAACGGTGTCATCATCTCACCCCGCCGTGTCCTGCTTCGCCGCCGGTGAGCACGCCGGCCCTCTGGTCGCGAGGTCAGAGATGACAGGCGGGCCCTGCCTGTCATCCTCACCTCTCTCTCGCCCCTCTCTCTCCCACTGGCAGATGGTCCCCGCCTGTCAGGTACAAACCTGGCGCGCACGTGACGGCTCGGCTGGGCCGCGTCGCTGGCTGGGCCGCTGCCCTGCGGCTGTTCTGGCCCAGCAGGCACAAAGCCCTTTTTCCTTTTCTTTTTCTGTCACTTTTCCAAAAATTCCTCTGGGCTAAATATTAATCCAAATGCAATAATTCCAGTTCCTAAATTCTTGTAATAATCCCACCTATTTATTGGTGCAGTTTTCATTCTTGTCAAACCAACTTTTCTTCACTGTTCAAAGTTAAATTTGAATTTGAGCATTTATGCCTGTCATTTAAAATTACTAGCACTGTTTCCATGACTCCAAATCCAAAACTAGGAATTTTCACCTTCTTAGTTTTCACCCTAACATTTAACAAAAATGAGTTGACATTTTTCTGAGCATTTGGTTTCTCTATTTTATTATTGCCTTATTTTTCTCGTTATTATTTTTGCGACGATAGATTGCGTTGCTGACGAAGGAGTTGGACCAGAAGACGTTGAAGACCCAGAAGACTTTGTTGAGCCAGGCAAGTAGCCCTTTGACCATGTCTATGAAACCCTTTTTATGCATGTCATATAGCAGTTTTATTGCTTGCATCGGAGTCATGATACCGTGGCGACCACATGGGGTGGTTTGCCACCATTACTTCCTCATTGATACTTGCATTGTGCATGACCCTACGCAATAAGGGATGGGAATATGCATGGTGAAGGAGGCAAAGTATTTCAAAAGACTTTTCAGAAACCCCATTGGGTGCCACTTATGCCCGAAGGAGATAATGAGATGGGTAACCACTTGATGACGCAGTGGTGTACCGAGGCAAGTGTGTGTGTTGCTTTTGAAAACGGATTAGATTTCAGATTTTTTGACTGTCCCAACCTTACATGCGCAACCACTCTACCCTTGTATGGGAAAGGGCATTATTGATTACCAATGCCAATACTAGCTTGAAGCCCGCATTACTAGTGACGGGGGAGAGTTGGTGCTCTCTCTCTGGACGGGGTTGTGCCAGGTAGGGCGGCCATAACTGTTTTCACAGGGCACCGGATACACCGTTGTGTCCCCTCTCGGATGTTACGATCTCGAGTGAGTCTCATATGATGTACATCGTGAGGATATGGAACAACGAGTGGACTCCTTGTTAGTGTCATCTAGGGAAAGATAGTGATCGGGTGCTTACCCCGGGTACTTGAGGTACCGTGGGTCGTGGATGACACGGATGTTCCCCGGATCTTGTGGGTAAAGTGTGCAACCTCTACAGAGTGTAAAACTATTCGAATAGCTGTGTCCACGGTCAAGGACAGTTGGGCGGTGCTGCTTAAACTACGTCCAGAATTTAAAAACCACGTGTGAGTGTGTGTGTGTTGATGAAGCTAAATGGGTTAAGTCAGATGACTTGACACGATGATCAAGTTGGATTGGTGTCCAACTCTATTTATGTTGATATATGTAACTTGTTCATACGGATATATGTACTCTCATGATGCATACTTTACAGGTTGATAGATCATGCCATTGCACTCAAAACTAGCCTTCTGCAAACTACCTACTTAGTGCTATATCATTGCATTGTTGTGCCTTGCTCCAATCATGGGTTGCTTGCGAGTACATTCAAAGTACTCATTGGCTGGCTACTGGTTATTTTATTGGCCAGGCATGGAAGAACAGGAGTTCGAAGAAGAGTTCTTTGGAGACGAACATGCGAACTAGGACGTTTCCTAGTCAGAATGCCTATAGGGTTAAGGCAGATGGCATGGGTTCTACTTATCGACGAAAGATTTCCGCTGCTTAAGTTTATTCGATATTCAGCCCTCGTGGCTTTATCTATGTAAGACTTGACCATAATGGTCATAATTTGTGTAAGACGATATGTTTGATGTAGGACTCTTGTTATTCAGGTTCTGTGTGTTCAGTGAGCATTGATATATGGGATCAGTGTACACATGCATTCGGTGATCACGACTTATGAGTCGGGGTCCCCACATACACGCATTTGACATATAACAGAGAAGAATTTGAAATGCATGATGAAATATGGTGACTGATGTAATTCAGCATGTGTGCATTAGCATATATGAGGAATAAGCATGCAGCAAAGCATATCAAAAGTATCAGAGCACCATCGGGTTTAAGTTTACAACTCATGCACCAAACTGACGCTTAACCCATTTGTGATTTCGATCCACCTTCTGTTGAAGACTAAGTAGAAGTTCATGGTCAGTCATCACGCGCGGAGCAGTGGCTTGAGGAGTGGACTTGGGTGCATTGGCAGAGTCATCATTGGTGGAATAAAATGCTGCTTTGCGAAACTGACCATCCAATGGACAAATGCCTTCATCTATTATAGCTGGTGCCTTGCCCTTTCCATCAACTGAGGAATATATCTGCTTCAAGACTTCAATTGGGGGCAAGTAGCTGAGGTGATTCTGGAAATCATCTTTGTAGTTGAGTGAAGATCTTGTCCTGAGGAATCTCATGATCCAAGGTGCATAAGGCTTCAGCTCAAACGGAGATAGTGCAACATTTGCCATAGTCCTCATGAAGAAATCGTGATAATTGACAGGAATGCCATGAACGATGTTGAATATCAGATTCTTCATGATGCCAACAATTTCCTCATGAGATGAGTCATGGCCTTTGATAGGACTGATTGTCCTCGTAAGAATACAATAGACAGTTCTGGGCACGTACAGCAATTCCTTCACGAGGAATTTGGTTCTTGGTGCTTGTCCTGGCTTCAAAGGTTTCATCAGCACCTGCATGTAATGATGTGTGAGCTCAGGTTCACTGTAGATGCAGCGAGCTTCTTCAAGGGGAGGACTAAGTGGTAGAGCACGAAGCAATTCATAGGCTGGTGCAGTGTAGTGAGTGTTTTCAGACATCCAGTCCAGCACCCATGAATTCACATCTTCAGCATCTCCGGTGATGTGCATCGTTGCATAGAATTGAAGAATCAATTCTTCATTCCAATCGCAAATGTCAGAGCAAAAGTTTAGCAGTCCAGCATCATGAAGGACACTGAGGACTGGTGCAAAGCACGGCAGAGATTCCATATCCACGTGAGGAATATGCTCATGGTAGAAGATCTTCTCCTTGTTGAACAGCACTGAGGAATGGAAATTGGCTTGACTAGCAGTCCAGAAACGCCTCTTCCTAATGCGAGCAAAGTTATATGGGTTGTAATCTTCGAAGAATACGTGCTCGCCGAAGAAATCATCAGCCTTGAACTTTTTCTTGCGTGAGAATGGATCCTTTGGCTTCGGCAGAGGAGTGTTTGTGAGTTGCATCACGACCTTAGGAATCTCAATCGCAGGTTCTTTAGGCTAGGGAATTTCTGGTTCCTCCTCAGTGGCAGTCTGCGTCGTTGGTTGTTCAGCAGCATCAGTTTTTTCAGCGCTAGTGGCTGGAATTTCCTCATGGACAAATGTAGTGGGATGAGTTTCTTCAGAGCCCATTTGTACAGTTTGTGTGGGGGACTGAGGAATTTGCTGTAGAGGGGTGAACATTGGAGAGTTTGGATGCTGACTTTCCCAGAATTCATCACTGATTATGGGTGTGGAGCAGCCAACGTCCACATCTTCATCTTCCATTTCTTCAACGCCAGCCTCTTCAGCTATGAATTGAGGCATAGGCGAGGAGATGATAGGTGTTGAAGGTATCACATCCACTTCAATTTCTTCATCCAATGGTTCAGATGAAGCAGCAGAAGGAGTTTCTTCATCAGATCCGCCGGGGATCACATATTCTTCATCAAAAGGAACAAGGTCCTTTGATGGCCTGGTTGAGATGGGAACAACATCAATTGGATTTGCAAATGAACTTGTCATAGGCTTCATTTTCTTCGGAGCTGAAGAATCTGAAGCAACTGATGCTTTCCTTTTCTTCACTTCGGCACACTCTGCAGCCTTGGTCTTCTTCACATCTGATGCAGATGGAAGGATTGGAGTTGAAGTTGGTGCAGGAGCAGCTGAGGAATCTGGTTGATGTTCTTCAGGAACAACTGATGCAGTTGCCCTGAGTTCTTCAGTTTCTTCAGGCGCACCACTAGTGGGTGCCCTCGCAATTTCTTCAGTGGCTGGAAAGCAATTATCAGCCCTGGAACTCACATTTTCTTCAGCAGCCTGATTGTCATCAGCGGTGCTGGCATTTTCTTCAGTAGGCTGAGCAGATGCTTCAGCCTGATGAATTTCCTGTTGCGTTGGGGCTGCAACATTGGAAGTGAAGTTATCCGCAAGTTTCACAAAACGAACCTTGGCTCCAAGCCAATCAGCACGATATGCGTCAAAGTCATCACTGAGTTTCTTGATCTCAGTCTGGATAGTGACAAGTTCTTCAATTGTCATAGAGACAATGTTTTTCTTCAGATAGCGCTCTTTCTTATACTGCGCTTTCTTGATCTGCCTGGCCTTCTCAAATTTCCACTTTTCTTCTTGAATGAAGTGGGTCAGCATGTGACTTTGTCCAGGAGTCAGCTTGAAGTCAGGCATGGGAGTGTTGGGGTCCTTGTGCCAGACATAAATGTAGTCGAGGATCAACTTGGGATCCAAAAGCAGTGGCACCCCTGTTCCTTTGGCTCTAGCGGCCCAGACTTGCCTGTCTCTAATGATTTCTGCAAGTTCATCATCATCAGCTTCGTCTTCTTCAGACGGCACTTGGAAAGATACTTGTTTCTTTTGAGGACTTGGGCGATAACCTCGTCCAGCAGTGGCCTTTGTCTTCAGCAGTGAGGGGACAACTGAGGAACTTGGTGCAGCTGAGGAACTAGCTGAGACACCTCAGGCAATGGAGATGCCTGCAGTCCTTTGGCACGAGGCGAGATGCACATGTGCTAAGGATTTAGTCGGAATAGCTGAGGGCTTTGGCGGAGGAGCTGAGGACTTTGGAAGAACAGGAGCAGCATGAGGAATTGGTCGTCAGGGCTTTGAGGATTCTGGTTGTGAGGGCATTGTTGGTGAAGCACTTGGCTTGCGCGCAGGCTTCTTTGACATAGCCTTCTTTGGCTTGACAGCGAAGGCCTCAGCAGAGGCAGCAGCAGAGTCTTTATTGAATTTCCTCACTGCTTCTTTGTCTTGCTTAGCCAACTTGGCTTGGCGCTTGGCCCATTCATCAGGATAGTCCTCACCGTGCTTGAGGCTGGTGGGATCAGCGATTTGCCCAGGTTCCAATGGAGCTCTTGGGCATGGAGGATTGAATGTGAATTTCTTCATGTACTTTGGAGTTACATACCTGTACTCCCTCCACTCTCTTTCCCATCTCCTTTCTATTTTCTAAATGCGCACCTTGCGCTCATTCTTGGTTTCCTCAGTAGGTGTGCAGTACCCAGCATACATTTCATCAGGGATCTCAAACACTGTATTGAACTCAGGCCTCTTTCCTCCCTTCTATGGCTTCATACCGTCAGCCATTTTCTTCAGTTGAGGAGTTTGGACAATTGAATTCTCTGAAGAAGTATGCAACTGTTCTTCGAGGAACGCTGCAAATGAGTTAAGTTGATGAGAACCTAGTGATTCAGCAGCTGACATGTGTACCTGTGAACATAGTATAGTTGCGAGGAATTTGGAGAGGTCATATGCGTTCTCAGAGGGTTTTTCAAAAAGAACAAGTTTGAGGAATTTGACTAGATGAGTCTTGAAGAATTTCACTAAGTGTTCTTTGTCTTAGGTTCCAGAGTTGTATAGATCGAAGATCCACACGATTGAGGAATCTTGAAGAAAAATGATGCTTAGAGAAACGAATCAAGAACATATGACTTGTGAGGTGTTTAGTGTGTGAAGCTATGAAGAAAAACACCTTTGAATATTTTGAAGATAATCATTTGAATCAACGAGGGCAGTAAAAGTAACTTTTAATTACCCTGGATGAAGAACACGACGAACTGGAGTGGGGCGATGTGAAGTTCGTCTGTGCAGATCTTCCACGCCCTAACTTGGCGGAGGAAGACAGCTACGGCGGCGGCGGAGTGAAGATTTCCGCGGTCGGCGCGAGTACGTCGGTGACAAGGTCGAGGCAGTGAAGCTCTTCCTCACCGGCGGCGATGAAGTAGCGGTGGTGCTAGGGTTTGAGAAGCTCGAGCTGGAGAGAGAGATCGAGCGGAGTAAAAGAAGTGAGGAAGGGAAGGAGGGGTATTTATGGCCACGGTGAAAAACTGCTCGCCCGAAGAAATTGGACGAACGTGCCCCTGACCCTTCTCATTCGTTTGACATGTGTCACCCACGTACTGAGAGGTGGAGATCGTGTGTGATCGTGGGTGAGTGGATAAGTATAACGTGGGATGCGGAACAGTTTCAGTGGCAAAGCCCAAAATTTAGATAAGATAGGTTTTAAAGTTCCATTCGCAATTTCTTCAGCTGACATGGACACAGTGAAGATTTTGAACGAGTTTCAAATAGAACGCACATGAAGAATTTGTGAATAGACTGGGTTGAGTGTAGCATAGAGGGGGAAGGGTCCGATCACATTCACTTAGCAGAAAAACCAACTTGAAGAATTAGCAATAAGTGAATGTTGTAGAGGACATAAACTCATATATATATATATATATATATATATATATATATATATATAGCCAATGAAGAAAAATGATGGAAATAGTGAAGACAATGCAAAGTTGAAGAATATGAATAATTGAGGAATTTCAACTTTTGGTGGTGGCGTGACCCACCGTATAAGAATGATGATTTCAGACACCGAGTACAATTATCGTAGGGTTCTGAGAATCAAATTCTTTGTTAATTTCTTCACACTAAGAGTGTTATTCTTCATTGATTGAAGAAAAATGTTTCTTCATGTGTTGCACATCTAAGTCGTCAATTTTGCATAAGTGTTAGGATTAGTGTCCTTTTCAAAGAACATTCGAAGATTCTAGGATATTTAGCTCACACCGCAACTTGCTAAATCTCTTCTCATCCAAGGGCTTTGTGAAGATATCGGCTAGCTGTTCTTCATTCTTCACATGCTCAATAGAAATATCGCCCTTCAACACATCATCACAAAGAAAATGATGACGAATCTGAATGTGCTTAGTCTTCGAGTGTTGAACTGGGTTGTGAGCAATCTTAATGGCACTCTCATTTTCACAGAAGAGAGGGACATTCTTCATGTTGACGCCGTAGTCCTTGAGAGTTTGCTTCATCCATACCAATTGAGCACAGCAAGAACCAGCGGCAATGTACTCAGCTTCAGCAGTAGATAGTGATACGCAGTTCTGTTTCTTCGAGAACCAACAGACCAAAGATCGTCCGAGGAAATGAGATGTACCAGATGTTGACTTGCGGTCCACACGATCACCAGCATAGTCAGAGTCAAAATATCCAATGAGATCAAAAGCCGAGCCCTTGGGGTACCATAATCCAAGTGTTGGTGTGTGAGCTAGATATCGAAGAATATGTTTCACAGCCTTATGCTGTGATTCCTTCGGTGCAACTTGAAATCGGGCACACATGCAAACACTAAGCATTATATCTGGCCTAGATGCACATAAGTACAATAAAGAACCAATCATGGAGCGGTATACCTTATGATCAAAGTCCATACCATTTTCATCAGTGCTTAGATGGCCATTTGTGGGCATAGGAATTTTGACGCCTTTGCAATCTCACATGCCGAATTTCCTCAGTACATCCTTGAGGTATTTCTCCTGAGATATGAATATGCCATTGCGTTGTTGACAAATTTGAAGACCTAAGAAGAATTTCAACTCTCCCATCATAGACAATTGGTATTCTTCACTCATCATATAGGCAAATTCATCACTATAACGTTGGTCAGTACAACCGAAGATAATATCATCAACATATATTTGGCACACAAACAATTCACCATCATAAGATTTAGTGAAAAGAGTAGGGTCGAGTGAACCGGGTTTGAAGCCTTTAGTCATGAGGAATTCCTTCAAAGTATCATACCACGCCCGTGGGGCCTGCTTGAGGCCATAGAGGGTCGTGTTGAGTCTGAAGACTTTGTCAGGATTCTTTGGATCTTCAAAACCCGAGGGTTGAGCAACATATACTTCTTCCTCAAGCTTACCATTGAGGAATGCACTTTTCACATCCATTTGATATAAAGTGATATCATGATGGTTAGCATAAGCAAGTAATATGCGAATAGCCTCAAGCCTAGCAACAGGTGCAAAAGTTTCATCAAAATCAATTCCTTCAACCTGTGTGTAGCCTTGAGCTACAAGCCGTGCCTTATTCCTCACCACAAGGCCATTTTCATCTTGCTTGTTGCGGTAGATCCACTTTGTGCCGATGATATTGTGCTTGCGAGGATCTGGACGTTTGACCAGTTCCCAGACATTGTTGAGCTCACACTGATGTAATTCTTCTTCCATGGCTTGAATCCACTCAGGCTCCAGAAATGGTTCATCTACCTTAGTGGGCTCTGTAATAGAGAAAAAAGCATAGTGCCCACAAAAGCTAGGCAAAAATGTGAAGCTTTTGAGTGTGTGAGAGGACCTGGCGCTTTGATTTCACTGATGATCTTTTCAACTTGCACTTATTTTGCAATGCGAGGATGAGCTGGTTGCCGTTGAATTTGATCAGCGCTTTCTTCAGCACCATTTTCTTCAGGTGCATTAGCTCGATGTTCTTCATGTTCTGGAATGAATTCTTCAGCAGATTCTTTAGTGGGAATGACATCCTCAGTAGCCTTGAACTTGATAGTTTCCTCAGGTGCTGGTTCATCTATCACAGTAGGTAGGTGCTCTCTTTGTGAGCCATTAGTTTCATCAAACCGCACATCTACAGTTTCAACAACCTTGTGAAGAATGTTGTTGAAAACTCTGTAGGTGTGCGAGTCCTTTCCGTAACCAAGCATAAAACTTTCATGTGCTTTCGGTGCAAATTTTGAGTTGTGATGAGGATCTCTAATCCAACATTTAGCACCGAAGACTTTGAAATAACTTACATTGGGTTTCTTATCAGTGAGGAGTTCATAGGCAGTCTTCTTGAAGAATTTGTGAAGATATACTCTGTTGATGATATGGCACGCAGTATCAATTGCCTCAGTCCAAAAATGACGAGACGTTTTGTATTCATCAAGCATAGTGCGAGCCATCTCAGCAAGAGTCCTGTTCTTGCGCTCCATGACGCCGTTCTGCTGAGGAGTGTAAGGAGCAGATAACTCATGAGTAATACCAAGTTCATCAAGATAGTCATCGAGACCAGAATTCTTGAACTCAGTGCCATTGTCACTTCTGATGTGCTTGATCTTCACACCAAAGTTGGTTGTAGCCCTCGAGGAAAATCGTTTGAAGATTTCCTGCACTTCATGTTTGTAAGTAACAAGGTGTACCCATGTGTAACGAGAATAATCATCAACAATAACAAAGCCATATTGAGATGCTTCATTTGAAATAGCAGAATAATGATTAGGACCAAAGAGATCCATGTGAAGCAATTCAAATGGGTGAGTGGTGGTCATGATAGTCTTTGCTGGATGCTCGGCCTTCGTCATCTTCCCAGCTTCACAGGCTCCACATAGATGATCCTTGAGGAATTTGACATTTTCAATGCCAATAACATGCTTCTTCTTTGCAAGCGTGTGCAAATTCCTCATGCCTGCATGACCAAGTCGTCAATGCTAGAGCCAGCCTTCTGAAGCTTTTGCAAGTAAGCACACGGCTGGTTGTGGTCCTGTAG
Source organism: Triticum monococcum (assembly GCA_034509565.1). Taxonomy (NCBI): domain Eukaryota; kingdom Viridiplantae; phylum Streptophyta; class Magnoliopsida; order Poales; family Poaceae; genus Triticum; species Triticum monococcum. The sequence goes on along the minus strand of CM067846.1, from coordinate 55,421,659 downwards.
AGAAATCAACAATATACAGGTTTCCTCTCCTAAAGCCTTCAAAGACTTTGGAATTGTCAGCTTCCATAACCACAACACAATGGTACTTGCCAAAGACAACAACCATATCAAGATCACAAAGCATTGAGACAGACATAAGGTTGTATCCTAAGGACTCAACAAGCATGACTTTGTCCATGTGTCGATCCTTTGTGATCGCAACCTTACCTGGACCCAATACCTGACTTTTTCCTTTTTTAGCAAAGATGATATGCTTCAGATGCGACGGAGATAATGGAGCATCCATCTATAGATTCTTGTCACTAGTCATGTGGTTTGTACATCCACTATTGAGGACCCACTTAGTAGCTTTGGGTTGATCATCCTGCAGATGAATTAGTGCAGCTTACAAACTCATATACTTCATCAGTGAAGAATATGACATCAATTCATCAGATCAATTTCATCAAGCAAAAGAACAGATAAAGCATTATGAGGACGTGAGAAATGAAAGTTCGTTTCTTCATGATTAGCCTGCGTCCTATCAGGCATGCTTAGGTCTCCAGCAAATTCTTCAGACGATTACATACATCTGGAGACCTGACCCTGCAGAAGAGATTAGTTCTTTTTCTTCACCACCCACATCTGAAGGGGTGTCAAAGAGTTCATCATTCTGCGAGCTCCATACGAGAAGGATGGCATAGAAGCCAGTCCATTTCGTTTCACATAAGAGGGGTTAGAATAAGCATAAGAGTAAGCAGAGAAATTCTTCGAGGACTTATGGACATAATAATTTGAAGAATAATGCACATATCCATAATCCTTAGATCTTCCCTGCGAAACAGACGAGTTAGTACGATGATGTTAATATGAGGACTTTGATCCTTTTGAGGAATATGATCCATGTGAGGAGTTTGGTCCGTATGAGGACTTGGATCCATATGAAGAATTTGGTCCACGTGAAGAATTTGATCTGGGGTTCCTATTCTTCACAGGTGGTGTCATGATGACATTCACCTGAAGATTTTCAAGGCATCTTTTGGGAACCCATATTTTCTTCATAGGGGGGCCGTTCCTGCAGTTAGTGCCAACATATCTAGCAAATACTTCACCATTCTGATTTTTGAACAATTTGTAGTTGGAGTCAAATGACTCATCATCAGAATGAGGAGATTCACATGCATATCTAGACATGTTAGATGGATCAACTGGATGTCACTTTGCAGCAACCCATGTAGTTTTGGGGTACTGCTCAGGCTTCTAATATGTACCATCAGCGTTGAGTTTCCTCTCAAAGGCAATACCCTCTTTCCTAGGGTTCCTGTTGAGGATCTGCTTTTTAAGCACATCACAAAGAGTCTGATGCCATTTGAGGCTTTTGTACATGCCTGCCATGTACAGTTCCTTGAGCCCTGCATCATCAGTGATACTAGCAATGTCCTCAGATGAGGAATTAGTGATAGCAGAGGCATGTGAAGAATTTGAAACATTCGCAGCATTTAAACATCCAGGCGAAGAATTAGCAGATTCACATTCAATGCACTTCAAGCATGGAAGAACAAATTCTTCCTGAGATGGGCTGATTTTATGAGCAAGTAATGAATCGCGCTCCTTCTGAAGATCTTCATAACTCACTCTTAGCTTTTCAAGATCTTGCTTTCTTTGAAGAAATTCATAAGAAAGCTTCTCATGATCGGATAAGAGAGTGTTATGATGACTTTGAAGATTGTCAAACCTAGTCTGAAATCTCTGAAGTTTTTCAGTCAAGGCTTTAGTGCGATCCATTTCTTCACCCAACATATCATCACTTTTGTCTAGCATGTTTTGAACCTTTTCTAAAGCCCTTTGTTGGTTTACAGTAATCTTAGCAAGTTTAGAATAGCTAGGCTTAAGATTTTCATCAGATTCGTTCTCACTTGATTCAGATGAGGTATATTTGAGTACCTCGGCACCCTTTGCCATGAAGCAATAGGTGGGAGCGTAGTCATCATCCCCTTCATCAGCTTTGTTGGTGAGGTTATTTTATTTAGTGTTGAAGATAGACTTGCTGACGAATGCAGTGGCGAGAGCTAGGCTCCCCACTCTGGATTCAGACACCTCAGATGACTCCTCTTCCTCATTTTCTTCAGATTCAGCCTCAGAGTCCATTTCCTTGCCAATGAATGCCCTGGCCTTCTTGGAGCTGCTCTTCTTGTGATATGAAGGCCTTGAGGATTTTGATGATGAGGGTTTTGTGGATTTCTTCTTTTTCTTCGCATCATCAGAATGGTAATCCTTGTATTCTTCTTCTTTGATTCCTTTTCCCATTGAGGACAAACTTGAATGTAATGTCCAGGCTTCTTGCATTTGTGGCAGAGCCTCCTCTTGTAGTCACTGGATGAGGAATCACTGCTCCTTGAGGGTCTTCCAAGGCGACCACGTGTTGAGAACTTTTGGAACTTCTTCACAAGCAGAGCAAGATCATGGCTTAGTTCTTCAGGATCACCAAGGCTGCTACCAGAGTCTTCATCTTCGGACTCAGATACTGCCTTGGCCTTTAGTGCACGTGTTCTCCCATAGCTTGAACCATAGAGATCTCTCTTTTCAGCAAGTTGGAATTCATGAGTATTTAGCCTTTCAAGAATATCAGCAGGATCAAGTGACTTGTAATCAACATGTTCTTGTATCATCAATGCCAGAGTGTCAAATGAGGAATCAAGTGATCTCAACAATTTCTTCACCACCTCATGGTCGGTGATGTCAGTGGCACCAAGTGCTTGAAGCTCATTTGAGATGTCAGTGAGGCGATCGAAGGTTTGTTGAACATTTTCATTGTCGAGTCTTTTGAAGTGGTTGAATAGATTGCGAAGAACATAAACTCAAGAGTCACGTTGAGTTGAGACTCCTTCATTCACTTTGGACAACCTATCCCAGATAAGCTTTGCTGTCTCCAAAGCACTCACTCTGACATACTGTCCTTTGCTCAGATGGCCACATATGATATTCTTCGCTTGAGAGTCGAGTTGCTTGAATCTCTTCACATCAGCAGCATTCAGAGAAGGTGTGACTGAGGGAACACCATTTTCCACAACATACCAGAGATCGTTATCAATTGCTTCAAGATGCATTCGCATCTTATTCTTCCAGTAGGGGTAGTCTGTCCAATCGAAGGTAGGACACCCAGCAGAGACCTTGATCATACCCAGGGTCGACATAACTAAAACTCCAGGCGGTTAAACCAAAATCCCACAGAACAAGGGAGTACCTTGCTCTAATACCAATTGAAAGTGCGTTATATCGACTAGAGGGGGGTGAATGGGCGATTTTTATGAAATTCTTCACTGAGGAATTTGCCGGTGAGGAAATTACTTAGCAAAGAACTACTAGCAGCGGAATAAGTACTCAAACGTAAACATAACAGAATACAATCATAGTCATCATGATGAAATGAAGACATGCACAGAGTACAGGAAGTGTAAGCACAGGATAACATAGGATGAAGACAATCAGACTGAATAAATTGAACTAAGGAAATTGAGAAAGTCTTCAGTCAAAGTCTTCAACCACAGATATGAACAAGCACACAACACAATTATGAGGGAATGGAAGAGTTGAGGAAATGGAACCAGTGAGCTTGGTGAAGATAATGATTTGGTAGACCAGTTCCAACGGTTGTCTTAGTTGTACGTCTGGTTGGAGCGGTTGAGTATTTAAACTCGAGGACACACAGTCCTGGACACCCAGTCCTCACCGTATTCTCCTTGAACTAAGGTCACACAGACCTCGTCAAATCACTCGTGGTAAGTCTTCAGGTGACTTCCAAACCTTCACAAACTTGGTCACTCGGTGATCCACAATTCCTCTTGGATGCTCTAGACCATGACGCCTAACCATCTGGAAGAAGCACAATCTTCAAAGGTAACAAGCGTCGGATCCACGCAGGATCAATCTCTTCAGTGATGCTCAATCACTTGGGGTTTGTAGGTGTTTGGGTTTTGGGTTTTTCCTCACTTGATGATTTTCGCTCAAAGTCCTCGGAGGATGGGTTCCTCTCAAATGACAAGTGTCAGTTTCTCTCGGAGCAGCCAACCAGCTAGTGGTTGTAGGGGGCGGCTATTTATAGCCTAGCGAGCAGCCCGACATGATAGGACATAAATGCCCTACAATGATATGACCATTAGGTGGATAGATATTTTGGGACAGCTAGCGCATACACAACAACGGTCGGAATTTTGAGTAGCAAAATCCTCAGGGCTATCATGTTCCTCACTGTGTAGGCAATCCGCACTGGTGAATTCCTAACTCCTCAGTTAGAACAAATTCCTCGGAGACCAGAAGAACTTCGTCTCTGTCACTGAAGAAATTGACTGAACTGTATGAGATTTCCAATGGCTTCACTCGAAGGGATTGGTAGGTGTAGGATTTTGAGTTGAGCATCACATGGAAAATTTTCCGTATTATTTCCTCGACCCCCTTTAACAGTACGGTGTTTCCTATGACTCAAGAAAGAGAAAATAAAACTACGAAAACAAAAGTCTTCATGCTTCATGTTCCTCGAATGAATACCAAGTCTTCACGGTCACACCAATTTCTTCACTTTCAAAGTCTTCAGAAAGTCTTCAGAGATCCAAAGTCTTCAGTCGAAGAACTTCATTTTTAGGGGTCGACTTTCTCTGTAAATATCAAACTCCTCATAGACTTATAGACCTGTGTACACTCACAAACGCATTAGTCCCTTAACCTATAAGTCTTCAATACACCAAAATCACTAAGGGGCACTAGATGCACTTACACTGTCAGCAGCGTCGATCACTTTTTTCTTTATTCTTTAGTTGTGAAGTAAATATTGCCTCTGACATGTGAGTCGCTGAGATGCATAATCATCGATTGTTTTGAATGTTCTCTGTGAATTGCCAGGCCTGTGTGTTTGATTGCAATGTACAGAAATGCTAAAAAGCTTCTCAAACTCTTTGTACTCCTTCTATTCCTTTTTACTTCGCACATTGTGAAAGTGCATACTTTTTTGTATAAGATTGGTCAAAGTAGAGATACTTTGATTGCAGACAAAACTTGTATGCAGACTAGAAAGGACCGGAGGGAGTACATGTGAAACTGCTGCAAACGAGGTGATCACCCTGGGAATAATGCTAGTACGTATTGTTTTGCATGTTCATCCAATGCTAGTGATACAAGAATTCGAACTAATTGAAATAAATTCATTCATACACGGTCGGATTTCATATAAACTTGCCAGATTTCATTACATTTCATGCATTCTTCAACTAAAAAGGGGTGCGCTGGAGGTATAATTAATTAACCGAAGCTACCCACATGTGTCTCGTTGAGCCGAATAGAAGCTTCAGAGACTTAACTGCAGGTGCATTTGCATAACTGACATGTGGCCTATTGGGCCCACATGTTAGTCAGCCAACTGCACCAGTAGTTAAGTAGAAGCAACGTTCTTCTCCAGTGTAGCTCTCCGACTCCACGTCGCCGCCAAGAAGCTAACCGGTTGTCAATGGTCAACCCGCCTAGCTTGGCTTCAACCAGAGGGTAGCACCGGTGGCCTTACTTGGACCCGAGCAACGGCGACCTACCGTGTTCTACTCTTCCTTGTTTTCTATGTGGCGCGGCCTCGTTGGCAGCGGGGCGGGGCGTCGACGGAGCCGGCGATGTCCTCTGCCTCGTTGTTGGCAGGGCGGGGCCTCGGCGGAGCCGGCGGTGTCCTCTGCCTCGCTGTTGGTGGGGCAGAGCCTCATCGGAGCCAGCGGTGTCCTCTGCATTGTTGTTGGCGTCGCGGGGCCTCAGCAGAGTAGGGCCTCGTCAGAGTTGGCATTGTCCTCTGCCTCGTCCTCGGTCTCGCCAAACAGCGCCTCGCCCGCTTCATCGCCCTCTTTGCTCGCCTCTTTGTAGGTGTCCGCAGCCTCCGCCACCTGCATGCGGTACCGCTAGCGCTCGAGGCGGCGCTTGCGGGCGGAGCGGTACAAGTCGAGCAGCGCCTCCTGCTCCGCCCGCTCCACGGTGATCTGCTCCTCCGCCTGCAGGTGCTCCTCAAGGAGATGGTGGTTGTAGGCGGCGTCGGCCTGCGCCTCCCGGAACTGCTCCTCACGCATCTGCCTCACCCTGTCCATATATTGGGCACGGGCTTAGCTGATGGTCATGGTGCAATGCACCGGCGAGGATGGCACGGAGGAGGGGGTTGGCGCCGGATCGTCGACTACCAGGTTCTCCATTGGGATGTCGTCGTCCTCCGGTTGCCTGCCGGCCAGCCGGTCGGCAGCAATGGCTGCCATCTCCTTGTGGTCCGTCGTCCACCCGTCCCAAAGAATGCTGGAGCGCAAGGAAGCCATAGTGGGCAGTAGTGGTGTGGACAGGAGAAAGGGAACGGATGCGGATGACTGCAGCTATGGCGGGCGCAGCAGGTTATATAGCAATGGTGGGCGGGCGGAGGGATGGACGTGTGGCGCCGGAGTAGCCTCCTCGGCAACCGCGTATCATTAATGTGGGTGGCAGGTGGATGGACGGACGGCACTTGTGTCGTTTGAAGGCGGAGCAATCGCCTGCACCGGGAAACGGGCAGGGCGGCGCTGACTGTTTTGGGCGAAAAGCGCGTGCGGGCGAGGAGATGACTTTACTTGGAGAGGATGACAATGGGGACCCACCAGGTCCATAGCCTCACGTACGCAAGTGCCTCCTTATTATATATATAACTATAATTTATTTTGCTTCCTCCTGGTTTTGTGACATCACGATCCCACACCATTCTCAACCTATGTAGTACTCCCTCCTTTCCGGTTTATAGGGCTTATCTCAAAATTTTAGTTTTTCCATTTTATAAGGCTCAATTTGGTTGTTCCCCATCACATGTTCAGACTTCAAGGTGCATTAAATCATTGCATGCAAGTATTAAGAGAAAACTGACCAATGCATGCACTTTATGCATGCATGCATTGTAATTAATGCATTCGTAAACATAAATTTTTAGGAAAACAAGAGCATTAATTGGGTGCTTTTGCAAACTACAAAAAATATTCCACCACTCATCATCTACCTTGGTTGGTGAGATTTTTGAATTGAGCCTTATAAACCGGAAAGGAGGAAGTAGTCAATAAACGAGAGAATTGCACAAGAAGCGGTCGACAGCTGGGACCAAGCAGCTCGAGCAATATTTGTGTTTCTGAGGTGTGAGCACTGCAGAGTTTTTCGATGTTTAGCCCAGATATTAATTTTTCTCCTCTGAACAACAACGAAAACATCGCTGTAGGCATTAACTGGGCGGGCTTTGGCCCGTCTAGGCCAGACCAGATATCGAGCCTAGATATTGATTTTTTTCAAGCTGAAAATGGCTAGCCCAGCTATACTTTTTTTAGGAATACCCAGGCAAGGTCAAGTTGTTATTCTCCACCCCACTGGGTTGCAAATCTTTCCTATGAGGGATGCATTAGGCTTAGCAAGAAAATGGGCTTTAAGAAATAATAAATGGGATGTAATTATAAAAATTGGGCAGTAATATAAAAAAATGCACCAAGCACGTGATTACTTTATAAAATATTATTTTTGGATATTGAAAATTTTAATTTCATTAATTGTTGCGAGCACAAGATAAAAATATTTCACATCCCATCACAAGGTGGGAAATTTTATTGAATTCTGTTTTGAACGGTTGGTTGAAATGGGCTGTACTTTTAACAAACTGTAAATGGGCTGTAGTAAATTCCATTAGAATTCAAAAATGGGCTACACATTCTTACAAATCTCAAATGGGCTATAAGTTCTTGGCCGCACAGTTCTAGCCTGACTAAGTTGACGCGTCCCCTAAAAAACAAAGTTGACGCGTATGCATGGCTTTGTCAACTTATAGTCAACACACGGTTCTAGCAGTAGTGGCCGTTGGATGTCCATCCAACAGATGTCGTCCTTCTTCTTCAATCTCGGATATTCTAGCTTCACCCGCCCAAAAATGATTCCTCCCCCTGACATCTGGGGCGCACCGTTTCGGAAGCTGACCTGTGGGCCTACTAAGTTGACGTACCAAGGGCTTTGTCAACTTAGTCAATATAAATGATTCTAGCTGCAGTGACCGTACGATGTCCATCCAACGTCTGTCGTGCTTCTTCAACCTCTGGTCTTCTTGCTCCAGCCGCCCAAAGCAGCGTCTGTCCTACCGCCTGCTCCTGCCTCCCGTGGCCGGCTGTGCTGCCGCGGAGGCCTCACCACCCCCTACTACTCCCACAGCTGGCCAGGCCATCCCTCCACTCACCCACACCCACTGTTATTCTGCGGCGACGGCAGGGTAGCCAAACTAGTGAACCCTCGTACTCCTCTCCGCGTGTGCATCCACTGTCGTGTCTTCCCCGGCTCCGCGTCGTCCCCTTCCTAGGCCTCGCCGTCGTCCACCGCCCTGGTGCTCTCGGCCCGGCGTGGTCAACGTGGTCAAGGAACGACTTCCATCGGGCGTGGACTGTACGTGGAGAGGCTGACAGCTGGGTCCACGGTAGCCACAAGGAAGTGCCTCCTTATTACGTGCAAAATAATTATTTCTCCACCTGACTGCGGGGACCCACCGGACGAGCCATCGTATTTCGCAAAAAAAATGATTCGCCCCCTGACTGCTGGGACCCACGAGCTACATCTTCGCATGCAAGGAAGTGCATCCGGAAAAAAAAATTGATTCACCACCCTGACTGCTGGGACCCAGCATCTACACCTTCGCACGTAAGGAAGTGTGTTGGGGATATTACTACTGGAGGTGAACCGGCCTTATGTAGCCGGGTTGACTCTTTGAAGATTAGAAGCCCATGAAGATGTAAAGATGATGGCGGTTTACGGAGGGCCCAAAGGTGGGTTACAGTCTATAAATGTAAACCGTCCTAGTCATGTAACTTGTATAGTAAGATAGAAAGAGAGAGGCCGAACCGGATACGTTTATAACCGGCTTCGGGACACTGTAGCCCGGCCAGGGATCTCCTTCAGACAGTACTAAATCAACAGCAAGCATATTCACATAGCCGTGAGAGGATTCATTCCACTCCCCGTCCAAGCCGGACTTATAGCAGACACGTGGAAGACGAACCGGCCGTGTCCAGTAATGCACGCCACCAAAATTTGCCATGAGGGAACAACCCGGCTGGCGGAGGTGCTAATGCGCAAGATGTTGTGGACCATGGCCACGCACGTCGAGAGGCCGAGTTGACAGCTCGACACGAAGCACGACAGCATACTCCGTTTCACCCCACTGCCTCCGTGGAGCGAGGGGCGATGTTTAGTTCCTTAGGGGTACCGTGTTTTACTCCTGCTTTGCATAATGTGTGACTACCCAAGGATTTCAAGGGACCTCGTAAGGTACCAAATTATACCGCCGATTTGCAGCCAGAGGCGTGGGTGGAGAGCTATGAGATGGCCATGGAGATGTTATATGTGGATGAGGCGGTGTGTGCTAAATATTTCACCATGATGTTGGAAGGAATAGCTCGCACTTGGTTGAAGAGCTTGCCGACCAAATCTATTGGATCATGGGCCGAACTGAAGCACTTGTTTATCCAGAACTTCAAGGATACGTGTAAGCAGCCAATGTCAATTGTAGATCTGGCCGCTTGTGTCCAAGAGGAAGGGGAGTCCACGACCCATTGGGTCAAACGGGTCTCGGCGATTTTGCATTCATCAGATCGTATCAATGCATACACCGCAGTGTTAATGTTAGAGGGTAATTGCCGTTTCAAACCGTTGAAACAGAAGTTGGGAAGGCTCAAACGTCACTGCAACAAAATGTCAACACTCATGGCCGCTTTGGTTAAATATGCCGATTCAGATAATACCAAGGATCCGGACTCAGAGGAAGATAAACCGGAGAAGGGTAAGAAGACCGGCAATGCCAAAGGCCAACAACACAATCCGGCGGGCCATGGAAACACTGGTAAGCGCAAGGCCGACAGTGGTTTGGACTTTTTCGCAAATACCAACGCGCACGAGAATCGCCTGTGCCATAAAGGCAAGCAGCCCCAGAGGGGTGGAGGTCCAGGCAACAATTTGGAGCGTTTGTTAAATCAGCCATGTCCAAAGCATGGATCGAAGGAGAAACCGGCATCACATCTCTGGAAAGATTGTTATATCATGCGGGATTTCAAGAATTCCAATATGTTCCAATATGACAATTGTTGGGGAACGTAGTAATTTCAAAAAAATTCCTACACACACGCAAGATCATGGTGATGCATAGCAACGAGGGGGAGAGTCTGATCTACGTACCCTTGTAGATCGCAACGGAAGCGTTGACACAACGTAGAGGAAGTAGTCGTACGTCTTCTTCCCGATCCGACTGATCCAAGCACCGTTACTCCGGCACCTCCGAGTTCTTAGCACACGTACAGCTCGATGACGATCCTCGAGCTCCGATCCAGCAAAGCGTCGAGGAAGAGTTTCGTCAGCACGACGGTGTGGTGACGATCTTGATGTACTACCGATGCAGGGCTTCGCCTAAGCACTGCAACAATATGATCGAGGTGGAATTTGGTGGCAGGGGGCACCGCACACGGCTAAGGAAAGATCACCAAGGATCAACTTTTGTGTCTAGAGGTGCCCCCTGCCCCCGTATATAAAGGATCCATGGGGAAGGGCTGGCCGGCCAAGGAGGAGGGCGCAGGAGGAGTCCTACTCCTACCGGGAGTAGGACTCCCCCCCTCAATCCTATTCCTAATAGGATTCCGAGAGAGAGAGAGCGAGAGAGAGAGAGAGAGAGAGAAGGGGGCCGGCCACCTCTCCTAGTCCTAATAGGACTAGGGGAGGGGGGAGGCGCGCAGCCCACCTTGGGCTGCCCTTTTCACCTTTCCATCAAGGCCCAATAAGGCCCATATGGTTCCCGGGGGGTTCCGGTAACCTCCCGGTACTCCGGTAAAATCCCGATTTCACCCGGAACACTTCCGATATCCAAATATAGGCTTCCAATATATCAATCTTTATGTCTCGACCATTTCGAGACTCCTCGTCATGTCCGTGATCACATCCGGGACTCCGAACTACCTTCGGTACATCAAAATGCATAAACTCATAATAACTGTCATCGTAACGTTACGCGTGCGGACCCTACGGTTCGAGAACAATGTAGACATGACCGAGACACGTCTCCGGTCAATAACCAATAGCGGGACCTGGATGCCCATATTGGCTCCTACATATTCTACGAAGATCTTTATCGGTCAGACCGCATAACAACATACGTTGTTCCCTTTGTCATCGGTATGTTACTTGCCCGAGATTCGATCATCGGTATCCAATACCTAGCGCAATCTCGTTACTGGCAAGTCTCTTTACTCGTTCTGTAATACATCATCTCACAACTAACATCTTAGTTATAATGCTTGCAAGGCTTATGTGATGTGCATTACCGAGAGGGCCCAGAGATACCTCTCCGACAATCGGAGTGACAAATCCTATTCTCGAAATACGCCAACCCAACATCTACCATTGGAAACACCTGTAGTACTCCTTTATAATCACCCAGTTACGTTGTGACGTTTGGTAGCACCCAAAGTGTTCCTCCGGCAAACGGGAGTTGCATAATCTCATAGTCATAGGAACATGTATAAGTCATGAAGAAAGCAATAGCAACATACTAAACGATCGGGTGCTAAGCTAATGGAATGGGTCATGTCAATCAGGTCATTCAACTAATGATGTGATCCCGTTAATCAAATAACAACTCTTTGTCCATGGTTAGGAAACATAACCATCTTTGATTAATGAGCTAGTCAAGTAGAGGCATACTAGTGACACTCTATTTGTCTATGTATTCACACATGTATTATGTTTCCGGTTAATACAATTCTAGCATGAATAATAAACATTTATCATGATATAAGGAAATAAATAATAACTTTATTATTGCCTCTAGGGCATATTTCCTTCAGTCTCCCACTTGCACTAGAGTCAATAATCTAGATCACATCACCATGTGATTAACATCGATAGTTCACATCACCATGTGATTAACACCCATAGTTCACATTGTCATGTGACCAACACTCAAAGGGTTTACTAGAGTCAGTAATCTAGTTCACATATCTATGTGATTAACACCCAAAGAGTACTAAGGTGTGATCATGTTTTGCTTGTGAGATAATTTTAGTCAACGGGTCTGTCACATTTAGATCCGTAAGTATTTTGCAAGTTCTATGTCCACAATGCTCAACACGGAGCTACTCTAGCTAATTGCTCCCACTTTCAATATGTATCCAGATTGAGACTTTAGATTCATCTGGATCAGTGTCAAAATCTTGCATCGACGTAACCCTTTACGACGAACCTTTTTGTCACGTCCATAATCGAGAAACATATCCTTATTTCACTAAGGATAATTCTGACCGCTGTCCAGTGATCTACTCCTAGATCACTATTGTACTCCCTTGCCAAATCAATGCAGGGTATACAATAGATCTGGTATACAACATGACATACTTTATAGAACCTATGGCCAAGGCATAGGTAATGACTTTCATTCTCTTTCTATCTTCTGCCGTGGTCGGGCTTTGAGTCTTACTCAACTTCACACCTTATAATACAGGCAAGAACTCTTTCTTTGACTGCTCCATTTTGAACTACTTCAAAATCTTGTCAAGGTATGTACTCATTGAAAAAACTTATCAAGCGTCTTGATCTATCTCTATAGATCTTGAAGCTCAATATGTAAGCAGCTTTACCGAAGTCTTTCTTTGAAAAACTCCTTTCAAACACTCCTTTATGCTTTACAGAATAATTCTACATTATTTCCGATCAACAATATGTCATTCACATATACTTATCAGAAATGTTGTAGTGCTCCCACTCACTTTCTTGTAAATACAGGCTTCACCGCAAGTCTGTATAAAACTATATGCTTTGATCAACTCATCAAAGCGTATATTCCAACTCCGAGCTGCTTGCACTAGTCCACAGATGGATCGCTGGAGCTTGCATATTTTGTTAGCACCTTTAGGATTGACAAAACCTTTCTGGTTGCATCATATACAACTCTTCTTTAATAAATCCATTAAGGAATACAGTTTTGTTTATCCATTTGCCAGATTTCATAAAATGCGACAATTGCTAACATGATTCGGACAGACTTAAGCATAGATACGAGTGAGAAACTCTCATCGTAGTCAACACCTTGAACTTGTCAAAAACCTTTTGCGACAATTCTAGCTTTGTAGATAGCAACACTAGTATCAGCATCCGTCTTCCTCTTGAAGATCCATTTATTTTCTATGTCTTGCCGATCATCGGGCAAGTCAACCAAAGTCCACACTTTGTTCTCATACATGGATCCCATCTCAGATTTCATGGCTTCAAGCCACTTTGCGGAATCTGGGCTCACCATCGCTTCTTCATAGTTTGTAGGTTCATCATGATCTAGTAGGATGACTTCCAGAACTGGATTACCGTACCACTCTGGCGCGGATCTCACTCTGGTGGATCTACGAGGTTCAGTAGTATCTTGTCCTGAAGTTTCATGATCATCATCATTAGCTTCCTCACTAATTGGTATAGGTGTCGCAGAAACAGTTTCTCTGTGATGTACTACTTTCCAATAAGGGAGCAGGTACAGTTACCTTGTCAAGTTCTACTTTCCTCCCACTCACTTCTATCGAGAGAAACTCCTTCTCTAGAAAGTTTCCGAATTTAGCAACAAAAGTCTTGCCTTCGGTCTTGTGATAGAAGGTGTATCCAATAGTTTCTTTTGGATATCCTATGAAGACACATTTCTCCGATTTGGTTTTGAGCTTATCAGGATGAAACTTTTTCACATAAGCATCACAACCCCAAACTTTAAGAAATGACAACTTTGGTTTCTGGCTGAACCACATTTCAGATTATGTCGTCTCAACGGACTTAGATGGTGCCCTTTTTAACGTGAATACAGCTGTCTTTAATGCATAATCCCAAAATGATATTGGTAAATCGGTAAGAAACATCATAGATTGTACTATATCCAATAAAGTACGGTTATGACGTTCGGACACACCATTATGCTGTGGTGTTCCGGGTGGCACGAATTTGTGAAACTATTCCACATTGTTTTAATTGAAGACCAAACTCGTAACTCAAATATATGTCCCCGCGATCAGATCGTAGAAGCCTTATTTTCTTGTTACGATGATTCTCCACTTCACTCTAAAATTCTTTGAACTTTTCAAATGTTTCAGACTTATGTTTCATCAAGTAGATATACTCATATCTGCTCAAATCATCTGTGAAGATCAGAAAATAATGATACCTATTGTGAGCCTCAATATTCATCGGACCACATACATTAGTATGTATGATTTCCAACAAATCTGTTGCTCGCTCCATTGTTCCGAAGAACAGAGTCTTAGTCATCTTGCCCATGAGGCATGGTTCGCAAACATCAACTGATTCATAATCAAGTGATTCCAAAAGCCCATCAGCATGGAGTTTCTTCATGCGATTTACACCAATATGACCTAAACGGCAGTGCTACAAATAAGTTGCACTATCATTATTAACTTTGCATCTTTTGGTTTCAATATTATGATAATGTGTATCACTATGATCGAGATCCAACGAACTATTTTCATTGGGTGTGTAACCATATAAGGTTTTATTCATGTAAACAGAACAACAATTTATTCTTTTACTTAAATGAATAACTGTATTACAATAAACATGATCAAATCATATTCATGCTCAACGCAAACACCAAATAACACTTATTTAGGTTCAACACTAATCCCGAAAGTATAGGGAGTGTGCGATGATGATCATATCAATCTTGGAACCACTTCCAACATACATCGTCACTTCACCCTTAACTAGTCTCTGTTCATTCTGCAACTCCCGTTTCGAGTTACTACTCTTAGCAACTGAACTAGCATCAAATACTGAGGGGTTGCTATAAACACTAGTAAAGTACACATCAATAACATGTATATCAAATATACTTATGTTCACTTTGCCATCCTTCTTATCCGCCAATCACTTGGGGTAGTTCCGCTTCCAGTGACCAGTCCCTTTGCAGTAGAAGTACTTAGTCTCAGGCTTAGGATCAGACTTGGGCTTCTTCACTTGAGCAGCAACTTGCTTGCCGTTCTTCTTGAAGTTCCCCTTCTTCCCTTTGCCCTTTTCTTGAAACTAGTGGTCTTGTCAACCATCAACACTTGATGTTTTTCTTGATTTCTACCTTCGTTGATTTCAGCATCACGAAGAGCTTGGGAGTTGTTTCCATTATCCCTTGCATATTATAGTTCATCACGAACTTCTACTAACTTGGTGATGGTGACTAGAGAATTCTGTCAATCACTATCTTATCTGGAAGATTAACTCCCACTTGATTCAAGTGATTGTAGAACCCAGACAATCTGAGCACACGCTCACTAGTTGAGCGATTCTCCTCCATCTTTTAGCTATAGAACTTGTTGGAGACTTCATATCTCTCAACTCGGGTATTTGCTTGAAATATTAACTTCAACTCCTGGAACATCTCATATGGTCCATGATGTTCAAAACGTCTTTGAAGTCCCGATTCTAAGCCGTTAAGCATGGTGCACTAAACTATCAAGTAGTCATCATATTGAGCTAGCCAAACGTTCATAACGTCTGCATCTGCTCCTGCAATAGGTCTGTCACCTAGCGGTGCATCAAGGACATAATTCTTCTGTGCAGCAATGAGGATAAACCTCAGATCACGGATCCAATCCGCATCATTGCTACTAACATCTTTCAACACAATTTTCTCTAGGAACATATCAAAAATAAACACAGGGAAGCAACAACACAAGCTATTGATCTACAACATAATTTGCAAAATACTACCAGGACTAAGTTCATGATAAATTTAAGTTCAATTTAATCATATTACTTAAGAACTCCCACTTAGATAGACATCCCTCTAATCCTCTAAGTGATCACGTGATCCAAATCAACTAAACCATAACCGATCATCACGTGAAATGGATTAGTTTTCAATGGTGAACATCATTATGTTGATCATATCTACTATATGATTCAAGCTCGACCTTTCGGTCTCCGTGTTCCGAGGCCATATCTGCATATGCTAGGCTCGTCAAGTTTAACCTGAGTATTCTGCGTGTGCAAAACTGGCTTGCACCCGTTGTAGATGGACGTAGAGCTTATCACACCCGATCATCACGTGGTGTTTGGGCACGACGAACTTTGGCAACGGTGCATACTCAGGGAGAACACTTCTTGATAATTTAGTGAGAGATCATCTTATAATGCTACCGTCAATCAAAGCAAGATAAGATGCATAAAAGATAAACATCACATGCAATCAATATAAGTGATATGATATGGCCATCATCATCTTGTGCTTGTGATCTCCATCTCCGAAGCACCATCATGATCACCATCATCACCGGCGCGACACCTTGATCTCCATCGTAGCATCGTTGTCGTCTCGCCAATCTTATGCTTCCACGACTATCACTACCGCTTAGTAATAAAGTAAGGCATTACATCGCGATTGCATTGCATACAATAAAGCGACAACCATATGGCTCCTGCCAGTTGCCGATAACTTGGTTACAAAACATGATCATCTCATACAATAAAATTTAGCATCATGCCTTGACCATATCACATCACAACATGCCCTGCAAAAACAAGTTAGACGTTCTCTACTTTGTTGTTGCAAGTTTTACGTGGCTGCTACGGGCTTAAGCAAGAACTCATCTCACCTACACATCAAAACCACAACGATAGTTTGTCAAATAGACTCCGTTTTAACCTTCTCAAGGACCGGGCGTAGCCACACTTGGTTCAACTAAAGTTGGAGAGACAGTCGTCCGCAAGCCATCTATGTGCAAAGCTCGTCGAGGGAACCGGTCTCGCGTAAGCGTACGCGTAATGTTGGTCCGGGTCGTCTCGTCCAACAATACCGCCGAACCAAAGTATGACATGCTGGTAGGCAGTATGACTTATATCGCCCACAACTCACTTGTGTTCTACTCGTGCATATAACATCAAACCATAAAACCTGGCTCTGATACCACTGTTGGGGAACGTAGTAATTTCAAAAAATTTCCTACGCACACGCAAGATCATGGTGATGCATAGCAACGAGGGGGAGAGTCTGATCTACGTACCCTTGTAGATCGCAACGTAAGCGTTGACACAACATAGAGGAAGTAGTCGTACGTATTCTTCCTGATCCGACCGATCCAAGCACCGTTACTCCGACACCTCCGAGCTCTTAGCACACGTACAACTCGATGACGATCCTCGAGCTCCGATCCAGCAAAGCGTCGAGGAAGAGTTCCGTCAGCACGACGGTGTGGTGACGATCTTTATGTACTACCGACGCAGGGCTTCGCCTAAGCACTGCAACAATATGATCGAGGTGGAATTTGGTGGCAGGGGGCACCGCACACGGCTAAGGAACGATCACCAAGGATCAACTTGTGTGTCTAGAGGTGCCCCCTGCCCCCGTATATAAAGGATCCATGGGGAAGGGCTGGCCAGCCAAGGAGGAGGGCGCAGGAGGAGTCCTACTCCTACCGGGAGTAGGACTCCCCCCCCCCCCTCAATCCTATTCCTAATAGGATTCCGAGAGAGAGAGAGAGAGAGCGAGAGAGAGAGAGAGAAGGGGGCCGGCCACCTCTCCTAGTCCTAATAGGACTAGGGGAGGGGGGAGGCGCCCAGCCCACCTTGGGCTGCCCCTTTCACCTTTCCATCAAGGCCCAATAAGGCCCATATGTTTCCCGGGGGGTTCCGGTAACCTCCCGGTACTCCGGTAAAATCCCGATTTCACCCGGAACACTTCCGATATCCAAATATAGGCTTCCAATATATCAATCTTTATGTCTCGACCATTTCGAGACTCCTCGTCATGTCCGTGATCACATCCGGGAGTCCGAACTACCTTCAGTACATCATAATGCATAAACTCATAATAATTGTCATCGTAACGTTAAGCGTGCGGACCCTACGGTTCGAGAACAATGTAGACATGACCGAGACACGTCTCCGGTCAATAACCAATAGCGGGACCTGGATGCCCATATTGGCTCCTACATATTCTACGAAGATCTTTATCGGTCAGACCGCATAACAACATACGTTGTTCCCTTTGTCATCAGTATGTTACTTGCTCGAGATTCGATCGTCGGTATCCAATACCAAGTTCAATCTCGTTACTGGCAAGTCTCTTTACTCGTTCTGTAATACATCATCTCACAACTAACATCTTAGTTATAATGCTTGCAAGGCTTATGTGATGTGCATTACCGAGAGGGCCCAGAGATACCTCTCCGACAATCGGAGTGACAAATCCTATTCTCGAAATACGCCAACCCAACATCTACCATTGGAAACACCTGTAGTACTCCTTTATAATCACCTAGTTATGTTGTGACGTTTGGTAGCACCCAAAGTGTTCCTCCGGCAAACGGGAGTTGCATAATCTCATAGTCATAGGAACATGTATAAGTCATGAAGAAAGCAATAGCAACGTACTAAACGATCGGGTGCTAAGCTAATGGAATGGGTCATGTCAATCTGATCATTCAACTAATGATGTGATCCCGTTAATCAAATAACAACTCTTTGTCCATGGTTAGGAAACATAACCATCTTTGATTAATGAGCTAGTCAAGTAGAGGCATACTAGTGTCACTCTGTTTGTCTATGTATTCACACATGTATTATGTTTCCGGTTAATACAATTCTAGCATGAATAATAAACATTTATCATGATATAAGGAAATAAATAATAACTTTATTATTGCCTCTAGGGCATATTTCCTTCAACAATGGCCCACCCGGCGGTTCAGGAGGAGGTTTCCACAGGCCGGGTTACGGAGGTGGTGGTTCCGGTTCAGGCTTTCCAGGCAATCAAACCGGACACATCAATCAAGGACACCAAGGCAACCAGGGAGGTTACAACCATCAGGGGAGTCAGCAGCAGCAGTAGTCAGGTTATCAGAGCAATCCCAAACAGCTGAACAGCGGGTAATATCATGTCTTCACTAGTAGTTTGTGCAAACGTGATCAGAAGCTTCACAAAAGGGTAGTCAACTCTGTTGAGCCGGCAGTACCTCAGTATTTACGCTGGTCGGAGCAACCTATTTTGTGGAGCAGAGAGGATCACCCGCCCCGGATTGATAATCCAGGTCATTTGGTCCTTGGTGGTAGCCCCTCAAGTTGGTGTTTACAAGATGATGCTCAATCCAGAGAAGTGTGTTTTCGGTGTCCCGACGGGCAAGCTCTTAGGCTTTCTGGTTTCAAACAGAGGCATTGAGGCTAATCCGGAAAAGATTGCAGCAATTACGTCCTTGGCTAAACCGGCGTGTATTAACGATGTGCAACGTCTGGCCGGCCGGATTACAGCCTTGAGCCGGTTTATCAGCCACCTTGGAGAGAAGGCCATCCCCATATATCAGATGCTCAAGAAAACGGATAACTTTGTCTGGAGTGAGGCAGCTGATAAGGCGTTTGAAGATCTAAAGAGGCAGCTCGTGGAACCGCCCATGCTGGCAGCACCGATCGATAAAGAGCCATTATTATTATATGTGGCTGCTAATGCCCGGGCTGTCAGCGTAGCCATTGTGGTAGAGCGCAAGGAGCCTGGCAAAGAGTATCCGGTTCAACGGCCATTTTATTATATCAGTGAGGTGCTCATTGAGTCAAAGCAGAGGTATCCGCATTGGCAGAAACTATTTCAGGGCCATCCTATCACAGTGGTCAGTTCAGCTCCTCTGGGCGACATCATTCAAAACAGAGAGGCAACTGGCCGGATTGCCAAGTGGGCCATTGAGGTTGGACCCCACGGGCACAAATATTTACCCCGCACGGCGATCAAGTCCCAGGAACTCGTAGATTTCATCAACGATTGGCTGGAGTTACAGGCACCTGAGGAGAAACCAGATAATACATATTGGACTATTCATTTTGATGGGTCCAGACAGTTAGAGGGTTCGGGGGCTGGAGTCGTATTAACTTCCCCACGAGGTGATAAGTTTTGTTATGTCCTCTGTTTAATGTTCCCTTGTACTAACAATGCAACTGAATATGAGGCTTTACTCCACGGTCTTCGGATGGCTAAAGAGATGAATTTGAGCCGGGTTAAGTGCTTCGGCGATTCAGATCTAGTGGCTCAGCAAGTGCCTGGCACATGGGATTCTAAGGACCCACTCATGGTTGCATATCGGCGAGAGGTGGACGCAGTGGCTGGTCACATTAAAGGTTATCAGGTGGACCATATAGACAGGCGGAAGAATGAAGCGGCGGACGCTTTAAGTCGTCTTGGTTCCCCATGTAAACCGGTTCCGCCCAATGTCTTTCTTGATGTATTGCACAATACATTAGTCAAAATACCAACCGAAGAAGATTTGGCTATTCCTGATCTGGAGGCTCAGTTGGTGGCAGCTCTGCATGCCATACCAGATTGGACGATCCCATATCTGGATTACATGTACTGGGGCGAGTTACAAGATGAGGAAACGTTGGCTCGACAGATAATCCGACATTCCAAGTCCATGACCATACTCAACGGGGAGTTACATCATTATAGTGTTTCAGGAGTGAGGGAGTCCTGGATTAGGGGGTGTTCGGGTAGCCGGACTATACCTTCAGCCGGAATCCTGGACTATGAAGATACAAGATTGAAGACTTCGTCCCGTGTCCGGATGGGACTTTCCTTGGCGTGGAAGGCAAGCTTGGCGATGCGGATATTCAAGATCTCCTACCATTGTAACCGACTCTATGTAACCCTAACCCCATTCGGTGTCTATATAAACCGGAGGGTTGTAGTCCGTAGGACATCAACTCCATATACAACAATCATACCGTAGGCTAGCTTCTAGGGTTTAGCCTCCTTGATCTCGTGGTAGATCTACTCTTGTACGACCCATATCATCAATATTAATCAAGCAGGACATAGGGTTTTACCTCCATCGAGAAGGCCCGAACCTGGGTAAAACATCATGTTCCCTGCCTCCTGTTACCATCCGGCCTAGACGCACAGTTCGGGACCCCCTACCCGAGATCCGCCGGTTTTGACACCGACATTGGTGCTTTCATTGAGAGTTCCTCTGTGTCGTCGCCTTTAGGCCCGATGGCTCCTTCGATCATCAACAACAATACGGTCTAAGGTGAGACCTTTCTCCCCGGATAGATCTTCGTCTTCGGCGGCTTCGCTCTGCGGGCCAATTCGCTTGGCCACTTGGAGCAGATCGAAAGCTATGCCCTTGGCCATCAAGTCAGGTTTGGAAGCTTAAACTACACGGCTGACATCCGCGGAGACTTGATCTTTGACGGGTTCGAGCCACGGCCAAGCGCGCCGCACTATCTCGAGGGGCATGATCTAGCTCTGCCTCCGGACAACGTCCTAGAGGCCGTGCACGCATCGGTTCCGACCCCTAACTCGGAGCCTATTGCGCCAATCGTTGACGAGCGGTTGGACGTCACTCAGGGGCTGCGATCTCAAAGGCGATCGAGCCGAACGCTAGCCCTGCACTCTGCACGACCCGTGACTCCAAGGATCCGGACTCCTCCCCGGACTCCGAGCCCCCCGCGCCCCTGCCAATCGAATCCGATTGGGCGCCGCTAATGGAGTTCACCGCCGCAGACATCTTTCAGCACTCGCCTTTTGGCGACATCCTGAATTCTCTTAAATCTCTCTCTTTATCAAGAGAGCCCTGGCTGGACTACGGTCAGCGAGGGTGGGATACGGACGATGAAGAAATTCAGAGCCCACCCACCACCCACTTGGTAGCCACTATCGACAATTTAAACGACGTGCTCCACTTTGACTCTGGAGACATCGACAGCATGGATGACGATGCAGGAGATACCGATGAACCAACGCCCATAGGGCATTGGACAGCCACCTCATCTTACGATGTGTACATGGTGGATACCCCTAAAGGAAGCGACAATGAGGAAAAAGGGGATGGAACGGGAGATCGACCCCCCGAAAAGCAATCAAAGCGTCGGCGTAAACGCCGACCCAAGCCCCGCCTCGATAAAAACCCAGCCATAGAGCAGGACGAGCCGGTAGACGACGAGCAGGCCTTAGAGCAACCGTCCGAACAGGGCAACACGGATAGAGAAACCGAACATCCCTCCTCCTGCGAAAATGGCATTCCGGACGACCTCACGCCGGATAAACCTATGGAGCAGAAGAATCTCCACGAGAGGCTCGTTGCAACTGCACGTAGCCTCAAAAAGTAGAAGCGGAAGCTAAAAACAGCGGAAGAGCAAAGTAATCAATACCGCAGATAAATACGGCGACAGTCGCCGCACTAAAAGCTATCCGAAAAGAAAGCTACTGCCTGAATTTGATGAAGAGGCCCTAGAGCCCTCGCATTCAAAAAATGAGAAAGCTACACGGTCGGATAGATGACCCCATCAAGCGGCAAGCGGCGCCGCACTTAAATCGGCATGCGACCAACTTAAGGATTCGCATCATGGCCCAGTCAGGTCCATTTATGGGCCAAGGAAGCAAGCTCTCATAAGCAATGCTATGAAGCCATCATCAGAATCCGGCACACCCAAATATAGGGGCGCCGCACACCCCCTATGTTTCACCGATGAGGTCCTGGACTATGAATTTCCAGAATGATTCAAACCCGTAAACATAGAGGCATATGATGGAACAATAGACCCTGGAGTTTGGATCAAGGATTATATCCTCCACATACACATGGCTAGAGGAGATGATCTCCACGCCATAAAATATTTACCCCTTAAGCTTAAAGGGCCAGCCCGGCATTGGCTTAAAAGCCTTCCCGAAAACACAATTGGAAGCTGGGAAGAGCTCGAGGATGCTTTCCGAGCAAACTTTCAAGGGACCTATGTCCGCTCTCCGGATGCAGACGATCTTAGTCACATAACTCAACAACCCAGAGAATCAGCTCGGCAGTTCTGGAATAGATTCCTCACTAAAAAGAATCAAATAGTCGGCTGTCCGGACGCTGAAGCCTTAGCAGCTTTCAGGCATAATGTCCGAGACGAATGGCTCGCCAGACACCTCAGCCAAGAAAACCCAAGAACAATGGCCGCACTAACAAGCCTCATGACCCGCTTTTGTGCAGGGGAGGACAGCTGGTTGGCAAGGTGCAGCCCCACCGACCCAAGTACTTCCGAAACTAGGGATGGAAACGAAAAACCGCGATGAAACAAGGACCGTCGCCGGACTAAGGATAAAAGTACGAAGAGCACGGCAGTCAATGCCGGATTTAAAGGCTCACAACAAAATCAGGCAAAATCGCCCCCAGGATAATAGGGACGATCCATCCAACCTAAATAAAATCCTGGACAGGATATGCAAGATACACAGTACTTGTTGGAAATATGCCCTAGAGGAAATAATAAAAGCATTATTATTATATTTCCTTGTTCATGGTAATTGTCTTTATTCATGCTATAATTGTGTTATCCGGAAATCGTAATACATGTGTGAATAACAGACATCAACATGTCCCTAGTAAGCCTCTAGTTGACTAGCCCGTTGATCAACAGATAGTCATGGTTTCCTGACTATGGACATTGGATGTCATTGATAACGAGATCGCATCATTAGGAGAATGATGTGATGGACAAGACCCAATCCTAAACATAGCATAAAGATCGTATGGTTCGTTTGCTAGAGTTTTGCAATGTCAAGTATCTTTTCCTTAGACCATGAGATCGTGTAACTCCCGGATACCGTAGGAGTGCTTTGGGTGTACCAAACATCACAACGTAACTGGGTGACTATAAAGGTAGACTACAGGTATCTCCGAAAGTGTCTGTTGGGTTGACACGGATCGAGACTGGGATTTGTCACTCCGTGTTACGGAGAGGTATCACTGGGCCCACTCGGTAATGCATCATCATAATGAGCTCAAAGTGATCAAGTGTCTGGTCACGGGATCATGCATTGCGGTACGAGTAAAGTGACTTGCCGGTAACGAGACTGAACGAGGTATTGGGATACCAACGATCGAGTCTCGGGCAAGTAACATACCGTCTGACAAAGGGAATAGAATACGGGGTTGCTTGAACCCTTGACATAGTGGTTCATCCGATGACAACATCGAGAAACATGTGGGAGCCAACATGGGTATCCAGATCCCGCTGTTGGTTATTGACCAGAGGTCGTCTCGGTCATGTCTACATGTCTCCCGAACCCGTAGGGTCTACACACTTAAGGTTCGGTGACGCTAGGGTTATTAGGAAGACAAGTATGTGATTACCGAATGTTGTTCGGAGTCCCGGATGAGATCCCGGACGTCACGAGGAGTTCCGAAATAGTTCGGAGGTAAAGATTTATATATGGAAAGTGGTTAAACGGACTCCGGAAAGTTTCGGGGGCATGCCGGTATTGTACCGGGGCCACCGGGAGGGTTCCGGGGGTCCACCGGGAGGGGCCACCCCTCCCGGGGGGCCACATGGGCTAAGTGGGAGAGGAAGCCAGCCCCTAGTGGGCTGGGCGCGCCTCCCCACCTAGGCCCATGCGGCTAGGGTTTGGGGAGGGGAAACCCTAAAGGGGAGAAGGGGGCGCCCCCCTAGCTTGGGGGGCAAGCCACCCTTTCCTCCTCCCCTTTGGCCGCCGCCCCATCTAGGGTTTCCCCTAGGTGGCCGGCCCCCCTTGCCCTCTCCTCCTATATATAGAGGGATGAGTGGAGGGCTGCAACATACAATTGAAGGCGCAGCCCCTCCCCTCCCCAACTCCTCTCTTTCTCCGTCCGAGCTTGGCGAAGCCCTGTCGGAGAACTGCTGTACCAATTGCACCACGCCGTTGTGCTGCCATTGGAGTTGTCTTCCTCAACCTCTCCTTCATCCTTGCTGGATCAAGACGGAGGAGACGCCATCGTCCCGTACGTGTGTTGAACGCGGAGGTGCTATTCTTTCAGCGCTTGGTCATCGGTGATCGGAATCACGTTGGGAACGACTCCATCATCACCACTCCCTCGAACGCTTCCGTACTCGATCTACAAGTGGTATGTAGATGCAAACTCACTCCCTTGACTCGTTGCTAGATGACCTCCTAGATGATCTTGGTGAAACGAGTAGGAAATTTTTTTGTTTTCTGCAACGTTCCCCAACAGTGGCATCATGAGCTAGGTCTATGCGTAGTTCTTCTTGCGCGAGTAGAACACAATTTATTGTGGGCGTGGATTTGTCAACTTTCTTGCCGCTACTAGTCTTTTCTTGCTTCAGCGGTATTGTGGGATGAAGCGGCCCGGACCAACCTTACACGTACGCTTACGTGAGACCGGTTCCACCGACTAACATGCACTAGTTGCATAAGGTGGCTGGCGGGTGTCTGTCTCTCCTACTTTAGTTGGAGCGGATTCGATGAACAGGGTCCTTATGAAGGGTAAATAGAAGTTGACAAATCACGTTGTGGCTTTCACGTAGGTAAGAAAACGTTCTTGCTAGAACCCTAATTCAGCCACGTAAAACTTGCAACAACAATTAGAGGACGTCTAACTTGTTTTTGCAGCAAGTGATTGTGATATGATATGGCCAAAGTTGTGATGAATGATGAATGATCTATATGTGATGTATGAGATGTTCATGTTATTGTAATAGGAATCACGACTTGCATGTCGATGAGTATGACAACCGGCAGGAGCCATAGGAGTTGTCTTTATTCTTTTATATGACCTGCGTGTCATTGAGAAACGCCATGTAAATTACTTTACTTTATTGCTAAACGCGTTAGCCATAGTAGTAGAAGTAATAATTGGCGAGCAACTTCATGGAGACACGATGATGGAGATCATGATGTTGGAGATCATGGTGTCAAGCCGGTGACAAGATGATCATGGAGCCCCAAGATGGAGATCAAAGGAGCTATGTGATATTGGCCATATCATGTCACGTTTATTATTTGATTGCATGTGATGTTTATCATGTTTTGCATCTTGTTTACTTAGAACGACGGTAGTAAATAAGATGATCCCTCATATTAATTTCAAGAAGTGTTCCCCCTAACTGTGCACCGTTGCGACAGTTCGCTGTTTCAAAACACCACGTGATGATCGGGTGTTTTATTCAGACGTTCACATACAACGGGTGTAAGACAGATTTACACATGCAAACACTTAGGTTGACTTGACGAGCCTAGCATGTACAGACATGGCCTCGGAACACAGAAGACCGAAAGGTCGAGCGTGAGTCGTATGGAAGATACGATCAACATGAAGATGTTCACCGATGTTGACTAGTCCGTCTCACGTGATGATCGGACACGGCCTAGTTAACTCGGATCATGTAATACTTAGATGACTAGAGGGATGTAAATCTAAGTGGGAGTTCATAAATAATTTGATTTGATGAACTTAATTATCATGAACTTAGTCTAAAATATTTTACAATATGTCTTGTAGATCAAATGGCCCACGTAGTCCTCAACTTCAACGCGTTCCTAGTGAAAACCAAGCTGAAAGACGATGGTAGCAACTATACGGACTGGGTACGGAACCTGAGGATCATCCTCATAGCTGCCAAGAAAGATTACGTCCTACAAGCACCGCTAGGTGAAGCTCCCGTCCCACAGAACCAAGACGTTATGAACGCTTGGCAGACACGTGTTGACGACTACTCCCTCGTTCAGTGCGGCATGCTTTACAGTTTAGAACCGGGGCTCCAAAAGCGTTTTGAGAGACATGGAGCATATGAGATGTTCGAAGAGCTGAAAATGGTTTTCCAAGCTCATGCCCGGATCGAGAGATATGAAGTCTCCGACAAGTTCTTCAGCTGTAAGATGGAGGAAAACAGTTCTGTCAGTGAGCACATACTCACTATGTCTGGATTACATAACCGCTTGACTCAGCTAGGAGTTAATCTCCCGGATGATGCGGTCATTGACAGAATCCTCCAGTCGCTTCCACCAAGCTACAAGAGCTTTGTGATGAACTTCAACATGCAGGGGATGCAAAAGACCATTCCTGAGTTGTTTGCAATGCTGAAATCAGCGGAGGTAGAAGTCAAGAAGGAACATCAAGTGTTGATGGTCAATAAAACCACTAAGTTCAAGAAGGGCAAGGGTAAGAAAGCCTTCAAGAAGGACGGCAAGGAAGTTGCCGCGCCCGGCAAGCAAGCTGCTGGGAAGAAGCCAAAGAATGGACCCAAGCCCGAGACTGAGTGCTTTTATTGCAATGGAAGCGGTCACTGGAAGCGGAACTGCCCTAAATACTTAGCAGACAAGAAGGCCGGCAAAACAAAAGGTATATGTGATATACATGTAATTTATGTGTACCTTACTAGTGTCCGTAGTAGCTCCTGGGTATTTGATACCGGTGCAGTTGCTCACATTTGTAACTCAAAGCAGGGGCTGCGGAATAAGCGGAAACTGGCAAAGGACGAGGTGACGATGCGCGTCGGGAATGGTTCCAAGGTCAATGTGATCGCCGTCGGCACGCTACCTCTACATTTACCTTCGGGATTAGTTTTAAACCTCAATAATTGTTATTTAGTACCAGCTTTGAGCATGAACATTGTATCAGGATCTCGTTTAATTCGAGATGGCTACTCATTTAAATCGGAGAATAATGGTTGTTCTATTTATATGACAGATATGTTTTATGGTCATGCTCCTATGGTGAATGGTTTATTCTTTATGAATCTCGAACGTAATACTACACACGTTCATAATGTGAGTGCCAAAAGATGCAAGGTTGATAATGATAGTCCCACATACTTGTGGCACTGCCGCCTTGGTCACATAGGTGTCAAACGCATGAAGAAGCTCCATGCAGATGGACTTTTAGAGTCTCTTGATTATGAATCATTTGACACGTGCGAACCATGCCTTATGGGTAAAATGACCAAGACTCCGTTCTCAGGAACAATGGAGCGAGCAACCAACTTGTTGGAAATCATACATACCGATGTGTGCGGTCCAATGAGTGTTGAGGATCGCGGTGGCTATCGTTATGTTCTCACCCTCACTGATGATTTGAGTAGATATGGATATATTTACTTAATGAAGCACAAGTCTGAAACCTTTGAAAAGTTCAAGGAATTTCAGAGTGAGGTCGAGAATCAACGTGACAGGAAAATCAAGTTTCTACGATCAGATCGTGGAGGAGAATACTTGAGTCACGAGTTTGGCACACACTTAAGAAAATGTGGAATAGTTTCACAACTCACGCCGCCTGGAACACCTCAGCGAAACGGTGTGTCCGAACGTCGTAATCGCACTCTATTAGATATGGTGCGGTCTATGATGTCTCTTACCGATCTACCGCTATCTTTTTGGGGCTATGCTTTAGAGACTGCCGCATTCACTTTAAATAGGGCTCCGTCGAAATCCGTTGAGACGACACCGTATGAATTATGGTTTGGAAAGAAACCTAAGCTGTCGTTTCTAAAAGTTTGGGGATGCGATGCTTATGTCAAGAAACTTCAACCTGAAAAGCTCGAACCCAAGTCGGAAAAATGCGTCTTCATAGGATACCCAAAAGAAACTATTGGGTATACCTTCTACCTCAGATCCGAAGGCAAGATCTTTGTTGCCAAGAATGGATCCTTTCTAGAGAAAGAGTTTCTCTCGAAAGAAGTAAGTGGGAGGAAAGTAGAACTTGATGAAGTATTACCTCTTGAACCGGAAAATGGCGCAACTCAAGAAAATGTTCCTGAGGTGCCAGCACCGACTAGAGAGGAAGTTAATGATAATGATCAAGATACTTCTGATCAAGCTCCTACTGAAATTCGAAGGTCCACACGGACACGTTCCGCACCAGAGTGGTACGGCAACCCTGTCTTGGAGATCATGTTGTTAGACAACGGTGAACCTTCGAACTATGAAGAAGCGATGGCAGGCCCGGATTCCGACAAATGGCTAGAAGCCATGAAATCCGAGATAGGATCCATGTATGAAAACGAAGTATGGACTTTGACTGACTTGCCCGTTGAAAGGCGAGCCATAGAAAATAAATGGATCTTTAAGAAGAAGACAGACACGGATGGTAACGTGACCATCTATAAAGCTCGGCTTGTCGCTAAGGGTTATCGACAAGTTCAAAGGGTTGACTACGATGAGACTTTCTCACCGGTAGCGAAGCTAAAGTCCGTCCGAATCATGTTAGCAATTGCCGCGTTTTATGATTATGAAATATGGCAAATGGACGTCAAAACGGCATTCCTTAATGGTTTCCTTAAGGAAGAATTGTATATGATGCAGCCGGAAGGTTTTGTCGATCCTAAGAATGCTGACAAGGTGTGCAAGCTCCAACGCTCGATTTATGGGCTGGTGCAAGCATCTCGGAGTTGGAACATTCGCTTTGATGAGATGATCAAAGCGTTTGGGTTTACGCAGACTTATGGAGAAGCCTGTGTTTACAAGAAAGTGAGTGGGAGCTCTGTAGCATTTCTCATATTATATGTAGATGACATACTTTTGATGGGAAATGATATAGAACTCTTGGACATCATTAAGGCCTACTTGAATAAGAGTTTTTCAATGAAGGACCTTGGAGAAGCTGCTTATATATTAGGCATCAAAATCTATAGAGATAGATCGAGACGCCTCATAGGTCTTTCACAAAGTACATACCTTGATAAGATATTGAAGAAGTTCAATATGGATCAATCAAAGAAGGGGTTCTTGCCTGTGTTACAAGGTATGAAATTGAGCTCGGCTCAAAGTCCGACCACGGCAGAAGAAATAGAAGAGATGAGTGTCATCCCCTATGCCTCAGCCATAGGTTCTATTATGTACGCCATGCTGTGTACCAGACCTGATGTAAACCTTGCCGTAAGTTTGGTAGGAAGGTACCAAAGTAATCCCGGCAAGGAACACTGGACAGCGGTCAAGAATATCCTGAAGTACCTGAAAAGGACTAAGGAGATGTTTCTCGTTTATGGAGGTGACGAAGAGCTCTTCGTAAAGGGTTACATCGACGCTAGCTTCGACACAGATCTGGATGACTCAAATTCACAAACCGGATACGTGTATATTTTGAATGGTGGGGCAGTAAGCTGGTGCAGTTGCAAGCAAAGCGTCGTGGCGGGATCTACATGTGAAGCGGAGTACATGGCAGCCTCGGAGGCAGCGCATGAAGCAATTTGGGTGAAGGAGTTCATCACTGACCTCGGAGTCATACCCAATGCGTCGGGGCCGATCAAGCTCTTCCGTGACAACACTGGAGCTATTGCACTTGCCAAGGAGCCCAGGTTTCACAAGAAGACAAGGCACATCAAGCGTCGCTTCAACTCCATTCGTGAAAATGTTCAGGATGGAGACATAGAAATTTGTAAAGTACATACGGACCTGAATGTAGCAGATCCGTTGACTAAACCTCTCCCTAGGGCAAAACATGATCAACACCAGAATTCCATGGGTGTTCGATTCATCACAATGTAACTAGATTATTGACTCTAGTGCAAGTGGGAGACTGTTGGAAATATGCCCTAGAGGCAATAATAAAAGCATTATTATTATATTTCCTTGTTCATGGTAATTGTCTTTATTCATGCTATAATTGTGTTATCCGGAAATTGTAATACATGTGTGAATAACAGACATCAACATGTCCCTAGTAAGCCTCTAGTTGACTAGCCCGTTGATCAACAGATAGTCATGGTTTCCTGACTATGGACATTGGATGTCATTGATAACGAGATCGCATCATTAGGAGAATGATGTGATGGACAAGACCCAATCCTAAACATAGCATAAAGATCGTATGGTTCGTTTGCTAGAGTTTTGCAATGTCAAGTATCTTTTCCTTAGACCATGAGATCGTGTAACTCCCGGATACCGTAGGAGTGCTTTGGGTGTACCAAACGTCACAATGTAACTGGGTGACTATAAAGGTAGACTACAGGTATCTCCGAAAGTGTCTGTTGGGTTGACACGGATCGAGACTGGGATTTGTCACTCCGTGTTACGGAGAGGTATCACTGGGCCCACTCGGTAATGCATCATCATAATGAGGAAGACAACTCCAATGGCAGCACAACGGCGTGGTGCAATTGGTACAGCAGTTCTCCAATGATTTGTCATTCCGGGGGTCCACCGGGAGGGGCCACCCCTCCCGGGGGGCCACATGGGCTAAGTGGGAGAGGAAGCCAGCCCCTAGTGGGCTGGGCGCGCCTCCCCACCTAGGCCCATGCGGCTAGGGTTTGGGGAGGGGAAACCCTAAAGGGGTGAAGGGGGCGCCCCCCTAGCTTGGGGGGTAAGCCACCCTTTCCTCCTCCCCTTTGGCCGCCGCCCCATCTAGGGTTTCCCCTAGGTGGCCGGCCCCCCTTGCCCTCTCCTCCTATATATAGAGGGATGAGGGGAGGGCTGCAACATACAATTGAAGGCGCAGCCCCTCCCCTCCCCAACTCCTCTCTTTCTCCGTCCGAGCTTGGCGAAGCCCTGTCGGAGAACTGCTGTACCAATTGCACCACGCCGTTGTGCTGCCATTGGAGTTGTCTTCCTCAACCTCTCCTTCATCCTTGCTGGATCAAGACGGAGGAGACGCCATCGTCCCGTACGTGTGTTGAACACGGAGGTGCTGTTCTTTCAGCGCTTGGTCATCGGTGATCGGAATCACGTTGGGAACGACTCCATCATCACCACTCCCTCGAACGCTTCCGTACTCGATCTACAAGTGGTATGTAGATGCAAACTCACTCCCTTGACTCGTTGCTAGATGAACTCCTAGATGATCTTGGTGAAACGAGTAGGAAATTTTTTTGTTTTCTGCAACGTTCCCCAACAGTACTCCCGGCAAGCCTGCTAACCATACCCACAGAGACTGTTGGGTTTTCAAACAATCTGGCAGACTCAATGCCGAACACAAGGGGCTCGACACACCAAGCGAAGACGAGGACGAACCCCAAAAGCAGAGCACCAGGAAACAAAAGGACTTCCCACAAGAAGTAAATACAGTGAACTTACTTCACATAACGAAACGTGTGGAGCCCGTAAAGGTACGCACCACACGACCCCTCCCCAAAGGGTCCTGCCACTGGTTGTCAAAACCGATCATCTTTGATCAGCTAGATTATTCTAGAAATATCAAGAATGCAGGCTGGACTGCCTTGATACTCGATCCAATAATTGGCGGACTCCAGTTTTCAAATGTCCTTATGGACGGCGGCAGTGGACTAAACCTGATATATCAGGATATAATCCAGCACATGGGGATAAACCCAGCAAGAATCCGCCGCAGCAAAACCTCCTTTCAAGGGGTAATACCTGGTCCGGACACCCATTGTATGGGTTTTCTCCGTCTCGAAGTCATATTCGGCTCTGCCGATAACTTCCGCCGCGAAAAGCTAACCTTCCATATCGTCCCGTTCTCAAGTCGCTATCAAGCACTACTGGGACGCGAAGCTTTCGCTCGCTTTAACGCAATACCGCATTATGCATCTCTTACGCTTAAGATGCCCGGTCCACGAGGCATCATCTCTTTGAAGGGGAAGCACTAAAGTGCGCCTCCCCAAGCGGAGGACTGTGCGGCCGCTTTGATAGCCCCACAGCAAAATGGCCTCACCGGTCAAAATACTTCGATATAGGTCATTCAAGACCACGAAAGCGGATAGACGAGTTCGGTGCAAAATCATCATTGATGCAGGCTTAGTGGCCATATACCCCTGCACTAGGGGCTCCACGCATATACAATAAAAGACAATAAAGCTCAATCTTATATATTTTACTTTATACTTTGTTTATTTTAAACTTTTTCGGCACGACCCATTTTCAACTCAGTTCCTCTCTTTTACAGATGAACGTCGTGCGGCGCCCGTCCAGGAAATGGCACAACGGAGACACAGGCGCAGACGTGCAGTAGTGACCCGTCCTAAAGGATTCTTCTTAGATTAAGACCCTACGTGAACCTTATTTACTGTCTCTTGTTGCTACACATCCCCTGGTTTTTTCTGATATAACCAAGGAGGAGGCTGGCGTCTTGGCATGTGGCCACGTCAGAATTTTTGCACGTACCTAGACACTAGGGGCTTTTTTAATAAAGAGTGTTGTTTCGCCCGCACTCATAAAGACCGAACACCTTAGGGAGTGTTCGGCGTCGCGAGTTTTGGCATTATATGCATCAGCTCCGAATCATGTCTTTGGTCAAATGTTGGGTTGACCGGCTCCTGAGTTCGGCTACATTACGTTCCGCTCTATCGGCTAAGGTAGCACCAGGAGAACTACTGCGATTGTGCCCCGGTTCGGCCGGGCGAGCACCTCAGTAGAGAAAGCCGAAAACTGACTGTCATGATGTAGCGAGAGACTGGTCAGCCACTCGATGACCTATCGGAATCTATCGGATTCCTCCCCTTTAACGAAGGGCCGCTTCCCGGTCAGGCACATACGCGCCCCGAACTCGGACGAGCGCAGTCCCCACCAAGGGCCTACCTAAATAGTCTCACTATCAAACTCCTATGGCTAGGTGAAAGTGTTAAAGCATTATAGTCCGGTTGCCTGGCCCGTTGCGCTATCACCTCCTTTGTAGGACCAAGACGTTGGGTTTAGTGTGAAAATGCGTCTTCTGCGAGCACCCCCACACTATGTGCGTGGGGGCTGAAGCCAACGACTGCCATCTTTCAGATTATATATATATATATATATATATATATATATATATATATATATATATATATCTTAAAACGGCCGCACAGGAGGTGTTCCCAATACTTGAAGGCACAAGTATAAAAAAGGCCACTACAGTTTATCAAAATATTACTTTATAATTACATATGCTATCGTAACATAGCATCTTTCGAGCACTGCGTCTCTATTACACGAGCGCCTTCAAGAACTTCCTGAAAATAGTGCTCAGAGGGTACTCGGCTTTTTCCGAATCTCGGGACGCAACAACGGTGGTCTCCATCTCCGCCCAGTATGTCTTAACACGGGCAAGAGCCATCCTAGCGCCCTCTATGCATGCTGACCTCTTCATTGCATTTATACGCGGCACCGCGTCAAGGAATTGCTGCACTAAGCTAAAATAACTCTTCGGCTCCGATCTCCCCGGGCACAGGTATCCCATGACGTACTTCATGGCGAGTCCGGACAACCTATTCAGTTTGGCCCATTGAGCCAAACGATCATCCACTGCTAGTGGACGCTCTAGATTGTGAAGCTGCGACCAGAAAAGCTTTTCCACTTCGCGATCTTTCTGATCTCGAAAGTGTTTGGTCGCATCAGCAGCACTCGCTGCCAAGTCCAGATAGGTATCCTCCACACTCCACATCCGGTCCAACGGAGCAAACTTCGGATCGCAAAATTTCGTTCGCAGCATAAAGGGCTTTCCAGCCGCCATCTGTTCGGCCTGACGCAGCTCCTCCTTCGCAGCTCTCATCGCAGAGCGCGCATCCTTGGCATTGGCAACGGCCTTCTCTAAGTCCGTCTGTTTCGCCTGGTCTTCTTTTTCAAGAAGTCTGCAACGGTCTGTAGCGCTTTTTAACTTTTCGGCCATCTCTTGCTTGCTTCAGCAATGAGCAGCTTGTTCGGCTCTCAGCTCCTCAAGGGCTTTCTTGGTGGCTGCATCACTTTCGCTGGCTTGTTCTTTAGCTCGGGCAAGTTCTGGCCTAAGACTCTCCACGGCGGCCGCACCATCTGCGTCAAGCACACACATCGTAAGACACAGGCATAAAACTGTTCTTACCTGATGCCGCCCGAAATTACATACCTTGAGCCTCATCAAGCCGCTTATTGACAAGCATGATGTCGGCATCTGCCACGTCCAGTTGCCGCTTTAGTTCAGCAAAATCGTTAGTTCGGCTCGATTCCGGACACCCTGCCGCCTACATTCAAAGGCGGCATCTTAGACCTGGGATTATGATCCTCCATGTGCCGTCATTTCTTGACGATGTGCAGAGTCTCAGGGGCTACTATCTACACAGGGCGCATCTTATTCATGCGCAAACGACAAAAGTGTACATTATCTAATGTACCTCGAAACCCATTAGTAAACTTTTGACGGCCTCATGCAATCCGCTCTCTGCGGACGAAATCCTTTCAATCACCGTGCCCATCAATGCACGGTGCTCCTCTGAGATAGAAGCTCGCCCCAGCAGAATCTTTAGCTCCTCCGGCCGAGCACCAGACGGTGCCGGGCCCGTCCCATGACCTCTTTCGAAGGCCGGACGCGGAGAACCTCGGGGGTCACATAGCTACCTTCCGCCCCTGCCGGATTCGGAGAAACCCTCCGCGATGACACCTCAGGGTCGCCCGCCTCGCTAGGTGGCACAGCAGGGAGAGGCGTCCCGCTCTCCATCATCTCCGGAAGGAGATCCTCCGAAGACAAGCCCTGCTGAGAAGGGCTGAGGTCCGAGCTACAAGGTAAAGGTTTGGTTAATCTTCTCAGATATAAATTAAGGATTTCCTTAATTCCTCAAAAGGAAAATATTTCTCTACTTATGGCTCGCTGGAGGGCTGAACCCCTTGAGGGCGTAATCCAGCCGAGGAACACCCCGGCGTCGGACCCTCTGACGAGGATTTTCTCCTCCGCTTCAAGGCCGTGGTTTCCGGGTCGTCAGAGGTGGCTCTCTTCTTCCCCTTAGGAGAGGAATTGTCGGTTCCTCCCTTCGGAGCAGCCTCCTTTGAGGAGGCCGTAGTTTCCTTGTCCTTCCCCTTGCTTCCCTCCAAAGGCATTATCTCCAGCATCCTGACTAGAACGGGATCCGGCCTGGTTTCGGGAAGGGGAGCCGGACACCTGATCAGCTTTGCCTTCGCTATCCACTCCTGTTTAAAAGGACGGCTCTTTTAAGGGCAAGTTTATGACAATTATACGGATAGAAGGTCCGGGCACAAGGTTGCTTACTTGAGTATCCGAGCAATTGCAGCTCAGGCCTGCGTCCTCGGTTGAATCCGGACACATCTCTTGTGATCCGAAGAACAGTTTATACATCTCCACGGGCGTTGCGCCCATAAAGTTCTGGAGAGCTCGTGGTCCCTCTGGATTAAACTCCCATAGGCGAAGGGGGCGACGTTTGCCGGGCAATATTCGGCGAATCAGCATGACTTGCATCACCTTGACTAGGCTGAGGTCTCCTTCCAAGAGATCCTTAATTCGGCCCTGTAACAAGGGCACGTCTTTGGGCAAACCCCAATCTAACCCTCTGTTGACCCATGACGCTAGCCGTGGTGGGGGACCCGAGCGAAAGGCAGGAGGCGCCACCCACTTGGTGCTCCGGGGAGCGGTGATATAAAACCACTCTCATTGCCACAAGCCTAGCTCCTCTTGAAAAGAGCCCTCGGGCCATGGAGCATCAGCATTTTTGCTATAACAGCACCTCCGCACTCTGCGTGCCATCCCTTGATCATCTTTGGCTCCACTTTGATGGTCTTGAGCCATAATCCGAAGTGAGGGGTAACACGGAGGAACGCTTCGCATACAACGATAAGCGAGGAGATATGGAGGATGGACTCCGGAGCTAAGTCGTGGAATTCCAGCCCGTAATAAAACAGCAGTCCCCTCAGAAAGGGATCCATCGGGAAGCCTAACCCCCGAAGGAAGTGAGACATGAACACTACGCTCTCACCGGCCTGGGGACTAGGGATAGCTTGCCTTTGAGCAGGCAACCTATGCGAAATTTCGGCGGTCAAGAACTTAGCCTCTCTCAACTTTAGCACGTCCTCCTCTGTCACGCATCCATCAGCCTTGAAGGTCGGAACCGGACATTGTCGAAGGTCCGAGGCGCCCGGAATCTGGAGCCTAGGGTGTTGGAACTCGAGGCGATGGGCGACCTTGTTTTGGGATTGGAGAAAAGGAGTAAGGCCCTGGTCTCTTTATAAGAGGTTGAATACCAGGAGACCTCCCCGTAACCGTTTGGGACTCGCCTTTAATCGAGAAAACATGCTAACGGGCACGATTGGGTTACCCACGTCCGTATTGATGAGACTCCCACAAAAGGGGGGTACACGATCTCTGCTTTGACAAGACGTGCCAAGGAAACCGCCTCGCAAAACGTGCTGAGGTGGAAAAGTAAAAACGATTCGAGTAAAGGACTTGGCCGTAGTGGGATGACGCACTGCGGAATACGTTAGCAGATTTGATTTGTGTTAATATTATTCTCTCTATGGCAATATGTGGAAGCTTATTTTGCAGAGCCGGACACTACTCTTGCTGTTTACAATCTTCTATGAAGGACTTGGAGGAGGAACCCAGCTTGCAATGCCAAAGACAATTTGCGCGCCGGACTCGTCGTCATTGAAGCCTGGTTCAGGGGCTACTGAGGGAGTCCTGGATTAGGGGGTGTTCGGGTAGCCGGACTATACCTTCAGCTGGACTCCTGGACTATGAAGATACAAGATTGAAGACTTCGTCCCATGTCAGGATGGGACTTTCCTTGGTGTAGAAGGCAAGCTTGGCGATGCGGATATTCAAGATCGCCTACCATTGTAACCGACTCTATGTAACCCTAACCCCATCCGGTGTCTATATAAACCGGAGGGTTGTAGTCCGTAGGACATCAACTCCATATACAAGAATCATACCGTAGGCTAGCTTCTAGGGTTTAGCCTCCTTGATCTCGTGGTAGATCTACTCTTGTACTACCCATATCATCAATATTAATCAAGCAGGACGTAGGGTTTTACCTCCATCGAGAGGGCCCGAACCTGGGTAAAACATCGTGTTCCCTGCCTCCTGTTACCATCCGGCCTAGACGCACAGTTTGGGACCCCCTACCCGAGATCCGCCGGTTTTGAGACCGACAAGGAGCAATTCAGCAATGCGTTTCTCCTCAAGAAGGTTGTGATATTTTGTGAGAAATTTATGAAGGGGATTGCGGTCACCACGCCGGTTCATAGTCGTTGGTTGCTAAAGCTTTTCGCCACGGTTTTTACTGGTTGATGGCACATGCTGATGCGGAGGATTTAGTAAAAAGATGTGATGGATGTCAAAAGTTTGCCCGCCCTGCGCACGTTCCGGCTCAAGAGTTGCGGATGATTCCAATTACGTGGCCGTTTGCCACTTGGGGGCTGGATATGGTAGGGCCCTTCAAGCGCTCCAAGGACAAGAAGACCCATCTGTTAGTAGCAGTTGATAAATTCACTAAATGGGTAGAGGCAGAGCCAGTCAGCAAGTGTGATGCAGCCACGGCAGTTCAATTCATCAAAAAGGTGATATTCCGGTTTGGCTTTCCACATAGCATTATAACAGATAATGGCACTAACTTGTCAAAAGGAGAGATGGAAGAATTCTGTCAACGTGAGCACATCCGGCTTGATCTAGCATCAGTGGCTAACCCTCAATCTAATGGTCAAGCGGAAAGGGCAAATCAAGAAATTCTACGGGGTATCAAACCAAGGCTTATGGTTCCCTTAAAGTGGACGCCGGGTTGTTGGGTCGAGGAGCTACCTTCTATGTTATGGAGCATCAACACCACACCCAATAGGTCTACGGGTTACACGTCTTTCTTCATGGTTTATGGAGTAGAGGCGGTTCTTCCTAGTGATATCCGTCACGATTCGCCCCGTGTGGCAGCTTATGTTGAAGGTGATAATGAGAAGGCACGTCAGGATTCTCTGGACCTGTTGGATGAAGAGCGGGATCTTGCAGCAGCGCGTTCGGGGATTTATCAACAAGATCTTCGACGTTATCACAGCCGCCGGGTTAAAACCAGAACCTTTCAAGAAGGTTATTTGGTGCTCCGGCTCATCCAGGATCAGACTGATATGCACAAGTTATCCTCCCCTTAGGAAGGACCCTTTGTGGTCAGTAAAAATCTGCACAACGGATCCTACTACCTCATTGATGTTTGAGAGGATGAAGACTCACGTCAATCGGAGGAGGAGACAAAGCGGCCATGGAACATAGCTCTCCTTCGGCCTTACTGTACTTGAAGCCATAGGCTCTTCACCTGTACATATTTATGACAGTATATATACCATATAATAAACCGGAGCCTCCGTTATAAGAGGGGTATCTGTTCTTTCTTATATCATGTGTGTGCTTTTCCAAGTTAACGGTCAAAGCGGAGCCTTTGTTAAACCGGCTTTAGCACCTTCATAAAGATAAAGAAAACCACTAGGGAGCTTGGTCATGTTTGAACCACACCTACACCTCTTGATAGGCATTTCAGCCACACAAGGAAAAATCTGTGGAGCCAAAGAGAGTATTGTACACAGTACAAACTCAAACATAGGCACACGTTGAGCATCTCCCACAAAGTTACTTGTGGGCTCTTTTTTGCAAAGCAACAAAGAGTTTGAAAGGACCCTCGTAATTGGCTATCAAGCCACGGCTTTGAAGCCTGGTGTATTCACCTAAAACCCCGGGTTAACCTGTCTTCATCAAGTAAGCCACTCCTATCCAGGTAATCCTGGCATGACCCATCAAACGTTTGACAAAGTCAATCTTTTACAGACCCTGAACTTGTCAGAGTTAAAACGGTGATTGGTTAATTGGAGGCCCATCTTAAAAGGCTTTGTTAAATGGTTTAACTCAAAGGCCTGGCAGCCCATGAAAAGCCTCGATTTGGAGCCTGGCAGCTTGTAAAAAGCCTCGCATGTTTTCCTATTTGAATTTTGTTTGTTGACAATCATAAGTATTTTTTGATAACTCGGCGTCCTTGACCCAGCTTGCTTTCCAACCACCAGTTGTTGGCACATGATCAACTATAAACCGGTGGTCATTGACCCGGTCTGGTTTGATTAAATCACTAGTGTTATAAAGAAAATCCGGTGGTTATACCGGTCCGGTTTAATAGATAGACCGACATTATGAAGATGAAATTGCCAAACGTATCGGGTTGGTGTTAAACACCTTTGCTGTATACACGTTTGGTTAATCAATGAGGTATGTTTTGTACATTATTTTTTGTACAAACACTTGATTATTCAGCTAAAGTACTATATACTTCTTGGATATTATGACATGTTTAGCAGTGAACCGCCAGACACTTTGAAGTTTTTTGGACCCAGGAAGGCAAGTCATCATAGGCTATGCATTAAATATATCCTAAAGGGCGGCACATATTGTCACAAACCATTATGAAACATGCTCTATGGCATGGCAGATAAACAAAGTTTCAGCTATCCTATTACATGAAGCTTCAAAGCGGTTCAAACAGTGCCATTGTTTTTCATAGTAGCCATATAAACCAGCGACCGGATCAAGACTCTTCATCGCGACGGTTTGATGGTTTTTTTGACCATGAAGACTGCAGGGCTTGCACCCCACACCATTTTATTTGTCACACCCTAGCTAGGTTATGCATTGGAGTGTGCATCATGTTTACATTCATCAGAAATTGAAATGGGGAAAGCAGAACCCCCAGCACCCCCCCCCCTGAAATCAACTAGGGTTTACTAAAAATAAATTCAATGAACCTGAAATGCCCTTCAAATATGTTCACCCTCTTTGCCTTGGGTTAGAACCCTTGGGAAAAATGGTGCATATAATTTTAGGTCAACAAAAAGGGCATTGACTTAATTCATAAATATTTGAATTTGGGCATTTAAATACTATTAAATAATTCAAATGCTCAAATAATGTTGGAATTATTTTTGGGCCACTGAAATATTTCAGAAAGTGTCCATAAATATTTTCAGCATTTTATTAAATGATTTAGTATTTAAACTAAATCAAAACAGAATAACAGAAATAGAAAAAAAACAGAATAAACAAGAAAAGAACCGAGGCTCACCTGGACTTACCTGCCGGCCCAGCACTGTAGCTGGACGGCCCAGCCCACCAGGCCGACGCCAGTCGTCCCCTAGCTGCTGCCAGGAGGACGCCGTGCGTGTGCCCGCGGCGCGCCAGCACGCGCGCGGCCACCGATGGCCACCTCCTGCTTGCTGCGCCTCCCCTCGACGCCTGGACGTCGCTATGGACGCCACGCACCCCCTGGCCCCCTCATATCCCTCTCCCTCACTCTCCCTCCTCCCCTGTTTCTCTCCCGCGCGACCACCCGAACGCGCCGTCGCCGCCGTTCGCTGCCACCGCGCTCCCCGACCCCCTCTCGCCTTCCCGTGTTGCGTGGAAGCTCCGCCACTGTCGCCTACGCCTTCTGCACCGAGCCAAGCGAGCCGAGAAGCCTTGCTTCGTCCTCGGCGTCGTCTTCTTCAACCTCGGGACCGCTGGCCATCTCCGTCAAATTCGCCGTTGCAGAAGCGTCCCCGAGCCCGCTGAGTCCTCCCTCGAGATCGCTGTGAGCTCCCGAGCATTTCCCCCTTCTCCCCGCAGTGATTCTCTTCCCCTAACTAGCCTAGCCACTGGAGCCGTGAGCTCCTCGCCGCCGGCCATGGCGCCGTCGTGGCTACGGCCGTGCAAGCACGCGTCCGAGTGCACCACCGCCTTCAACGCGTCCGCAGGAGCCCATAGCCATCACCAGCTCCTCCTCCCGTGCACTGCAGCGTCGATTCCGCGAACACCCGAACTCCGGCGGCCGCCAAAGAGCTCGTCGCCGTCAGCTCCGGCCACCCCAGCTGCTGCCGCTTGTCTCTCTGGATGCGCCTCACTCCCAGGAACCCGTAGGAGGAAACCGCGCATCAAATGGTGGCCTGTAGGCGAAACCCGAGCCGTTCCGCCGTGTCTGGCCTCGCCGGCGTCAAGTCGCCGGCAGGTTTGACCCTGCTGGCCAGGGGTTTGACCCCCCTGACTGACTGACGTGTGGGCCAGGCCCCTTTTTAATTAGTGTTAGTTTTAGTTAGTCCTAATTAACTTAATTACGTTAAATAGACACTGGCATGTGGGCCCAGGCTCTAATTAACTTTAGTTAGTTAATCAGTCACTGACCAGTGGGTCCCACTGGTCAGGTTTGACCTGGAGGCAACCCTGTTGACCAGCTGATGTCACCCTGACGCAGTAAATCATTTCTAGTTTAAAAATAATTCAGGAAATTCCAGAAAATACCCAAAACTTTGAAAAATCATAGAAATTCAACCATAACTCCAAATGAGATAGACTATATATGTAAAATTATCAGAAAAATTCAAGGAATCCATCTGTACCATTTTCATGCATGTTTGAACAATGTTTGTCCCCTGTTTTGGACAAAACAAATAAAGGGCATTTAAATAATCATATATGGGGTTGGAATTTGAATCTTGTACTCAAACCAACTTCATTTAAATCATAGCTAGTTGCATTAGCTCAAGACACATCCATATTGCCATGTCATAGCATGCATCATATTGTTGCATATCGTCATGTGTTGATTGTGCTCGGTTGTGTTCTTCGTGGTAGGTTCTGCCTCCGAGGATATTCACGAGTATCCAACTGAAGGGCAGTATCCCGTTACCACTCCATCAGGCAAGCAACCATTGATCATTCCGATACAACCCATGTTCTCGCTCCTGCTCTTGTTTACTGCATTAAGACAACATGATTCAAACTGCTGTGTGCTACGGTAGTTGAACCCTTATCCTCTGCATGACCTGTCATTGCCACAGTAACTAGATGAAACCCACTAGCATGTGTAGGAGTTGATTGAGCCATGTTTTGTGATTCCTACCTTGCTATGCCTGCTATGCTTAGAGTTGTGTCAGGTCTGGTTCATCTGGGTGATGGGCTAGAGTGAAATGCTTGTGCCAGTAATATGTGGGATGTGTTGAACATGTTTTGGTAAAGGTATCGATGAGAGGCCATGTAGGAGTACATGGTGGGTTGTTTCATTGAAGCCGTCCCTAAGAACTGAGTTCTGTATGCGTGAATTAAGATTCAGCTACTACCACACATTGGGCCCTGAAATATGACCCCGCTCGACTTACCGACCCCTCTCGCCTCAGTCTAGGAGTTGCAACTAGTTTTTGGTGTTTGTAGGATATGTGTTGGCGGCCGTGCCTAGCGCTGACCCTAGGGGTGGGCTATGTTGCGGTAGATACACCGTGGCACGGTGTACCGAGTCACCCGTTTGGTGTCTCGGGAACCCTGTTCACATCGTTCGGGGCCGTTGAGGACACCCCGGCCGGATTTCCTTGCGGATGGAACCTGAATAGGCGATGACCCTGGACTAGAGACTTGTGAGGTTAGTCAGGTCGTGGTCTACACCCACGTCAGTTTTCGCTTGAAGTCTGCCGAGCACATTTCGTGTGCAGACGCTATGTGGTGGAAACATGTGTGACGAGGTACACCCCTGCAGGGTATAAAACTATTCGAATAGCCGCGTCCGCGGTAAAGGACTACTTGATT
Organism: Triticum monococcum; assembly: GCA_034509565.1. Classification (NCBI taxonomy): domain Eukaryota; kingdom Viridiplantae; phylum Streptophyta; class Magnoliopsida; order Poales; family Poaceae; genus Triticum; species Triticum monococcum. The sequence continues at coordinate 55,378,679 of CM067846.1, read as the reverse complement.
GTATATACAGTTCATAGACAAGTTAATGGATACTACTAAAAGACTCAAGATAAGTGTGAGTACCGAGGATGGCCCCCTCGCAGGATACGAGGGAGGATCCACGGTGGAGTATTGTGATGGTGAGTAGTGGACTCATGTGCGAAAACTATTTTGCTAAAAGATTCCGTAGGATAGCTTAGCCAAGGGTCAAAGCTGGCTTGCTGCATAAACCCCACCACCTTCTTGAGAATGAGCATGTACAGTAGGTCCTGATGTAAGACTTGCTGAGTACCTTTGTACTCATGTTTGCTTATTTATTGTTTTCAGACGACAACACTGCCCCCTCCGATGGGTTTTACGTAGACCTTGACGTCGACGAGTGACTAGCCACCCAGGTGGTGATCCAGGCCATGGAGGGCCCTATGTAGATAGACAGGCTTCGAGAAGCCTTCTTTCTTTCTAGAGTCTGTACTCAGACTAGTTGCTTCCGCATGTGCTTGTATGACTGTATGACTTGAGTGTCGGGTCATGTGACCCCTCCCTGTATGGATATGTTATGTATGGCTCCCTGGAGCCTTTAAATAAGTACTTGAGTTGTAGAGTTTTGTTGTGATGCCATGTTGTATGTACTCATATCGAGCATATTGTATGTATGATTGAAATGCTTGGTATGAGTGGGATCCGACAATCTAGTGGTTTGTCCTTCGCAGCCTTTCTTATGGGGAAATGTAGTCTAGTGCTCCTCGAGCCATAGTAGTCCGCTACAGCCCGGTTCACTGGAGTCCTGCTAGCCCAGCACTACTGTTCAGGACACTTGACTGGCCGGCATGTGTTTCACTTCGTCCCTATGTCTGTCCCTTCGGGGAAATGTCACGCGGTGATCTCTGGAGTCCCGTCTAGCTTGCTACAGCCCGGGATTCCCGGAGTCCTGTTAGCCCAGTGCTACAGCCCAGAATCACTCGTTGATGACTGACATGTTCGTTGTGAATCATGTATGCCTGTCTCCATAGGTCTGTGCCGCTTTGGGTTCACGACTAGCCATGTCGGCCCGGGTTCTCGGTCATATGGATGCTAGCGACATTGTCATATACGCGAGCCAAAAGGCGCAAACGGTCCCGGGCCATGGTAAGGCGACACCCGTGGGATACCGTGCGTGAGGCCGCAAAGTGATATGAGGTGTTACCGGCTAGATCGATGTGGCTTAGAATCGGGGTCCTGACAGCGTTGGTATCAGAGCCGGACTGCCTGTAGGTTCGTTCAGCCAAACTGGTCGATGTCGAGTCTAGAAATGCTTTAGTTATATGTAAGGGAATTGATTGTGGGAGGGAACGTAAGGTTCTTTTTACTCCTTTACCCTATGCTTCTGATCTGAGTCATTCTCTTCTCATTCAACATGGGTTAAGGACTAGGCTCTCTTCTTCTATCAGGTTCACGTGTTACTAATCCGTAGTAGCTCATAGTATTATTGTTACGGGTTCCAGTCCAGTTTCTACTATTTTAGTACGTTGCTATTTGAATCAGAACCTTGATATGATGCTGTTGAGCGGTATTGTGAACTGTTGTGGATGTCTCAAATCCTTTTCTGAGCATTTACAGCCGTTATGCTGCCCAATTTTCCCTAGGAATTCTGATGTCTTTGTCTTGTGGTTGTGCTTTCAGATGGCCAATCAGTCTCAAAATCAAGTGGTTCGCCTGACCAGGTGCCTCGACGTGCCCGGTCATACTGCTATGTTGGTCCGGGTCATGATCGAGACAGGATACCGTTGGTATCCCGAATACACTGTTGAAGAGCAGTTCCGCGACTTTAATCAAAGCCAGTATTTATGCACCGTCAGGATATTTCCTTCCTATCCTGGATCTACCGAGCCCCTTCACTGTTCCTATGGACTCGGAGTTACCATTGAGATGGCTGTGCAGGATGCTGCCTATTCCATGATGACCATCTTGCGAGTCCGGACTGGCCTGCTTCGGAACACTGACTTCCGTTACATGCCAGCTTCACTTCCGGGAGCGCAGGGGTATCTTCAGGCTATCTATGCTGACTCCACTCAGGAGGACTCATTAACTCGTACCACCGCTGAGATGCTCGAAGATAAGGACCGAGAGAATCGAGCCTTGAGGCTGGAGCTCTTTAATACCTGTGCTGATCATTGGGCCACATTGACTCGGTTTGCACCCGCGGTGCAAGCTGGATGTATGGATACCAGGGATCTGTATCCTGTGAGAGCAGCCCTGCCAGACATGGTGGATTGGCGTGATGTGGGAGGCATCACCCCACCCCTTGGTCCCCGCAGGCCACCGTTTGTTGGTCCAAGACCTTATCCTAGCCCCTATGGTCCACAGGCTCCTCAGGACCGTCTGTTTCCGGATGATCACGTTGAACTTCCAGGCTATGGAGGTGACTTCTATGAGGACTACTATGGAGCTATCTGAGTTAGTAGTAGTACCACTAGTATTGTAGTAGCTGTATCTCCACTGTCCTGTGTGACTTGTGGAATACGACTTGGTGTGTAATCGATTCCGGAGGTGTAGACAAATAATGTATAGGGACTCGGAATGCCTCCGATGAGATGTAACGTCTACCTTCATAGTTGTACTGTAGCATGGGCTTGTACTAAACTATGTATGACGAGTATGACCGTTGGTGTATATATGGCAGTTTTATATTACCATGGCATACAAATGAGCATCTCTGCATTCCGCGTTATCCTTTACATTCTGCACTTCCCTGTTAAGTTTGAGCCATCCTTGTCTAAACCGTTGTCTTGTTTCCTTCTAGGATGGTCAACACCCGCGGAAACCCTGCTGCCCCGGAGCAGGGGGAAGCCAATGCAGCTAGAGGTGAAAATTTGCCTCACCCACCTTCCCTGGCCGAAGTAATACTGGAGGCGGAAAGGAACAAGCGTGAGACCAACCGCCTGCTGGAGCGGATTGAGCAGAACACTGCACGCCACCCACGAAATGACTTGGTGTCAATCAACGACTTTATCAAGCTGTACCCACCAAAGTTTAACCATTCCGTCGAGCCCCTCAACGCGGATGATTGGCTTCGCAGCATCACCCACAAGCTACGTTCTGCCAACGTAGCTGAAGCCGACAAGGTTACATATGCTGCTTATCATCTTGAGGGCCCCGCTAGCCATTGGTGGGAAAACTATGAAGCTATGCGCCCGGTCGGCCAAATCACTACCTGGGCTGAGTTCAGCGAGGCTTTCCGTGAGCATCACATTCCGGAAGGTCTCATGGATCGCAAGAGGGAGGAGTTCTGCAACTTCACCCAAGGAAGGCTGACTGTGGATGCATATAGCCGAGAATTTGGGAACCTGGCACGCTATGCTCCTGAAGAGGTTTCTACCGACGCCAAGAAGCGGGCAAGGTTCCGTAAGGGACTTAGCCCTGAGCTTCACCGTGATCTCCGTCTGCACGAGTGCACATCCTTCCAGAAGCTGGTCAATAAAGCTATCAGTGCTGAGACAGGCCAGACTGATTATGACGCTTCACGCAAGCACTCTCATGATTTTGGGTCTTCATCCGGCTCTGGAGCTCAGAAGCGCCGGGTGTGGATTCCAAGCACCGCACTGCCACCCAGATTCACCCCGAGGCCATCCTTTGAGGCGCCTCGTCCCAACCAGCAATTTGCACCGCCCAAGCCCTATGGTGGCCCCGCTGCTAATGTTGCTCCATGCCCCACTGTGGTAACATGCTTCAAGTGTGGAGAACCGGGTCACTATAGTCGAGAGTGTCCCCAGAACAACCCCAATCAAGCTGGAAAGTCCGTTGGCCGTGGTAAGCCCACGGGAAAGACTTTCTACGCCAAGCCGGCCACTACTGCACGTGGCCATGTCAACTATGTTTCAGCCGAAGAGGCTCATGAGGATCCCAACGTCGTCCTTGGGACGCTCCTTGTTAACTGCCATCCGGCATCTGTTCTTTTCGATACTGGAGCATCTCATTCATTCATATCCGAGAATTATGCTCGGTTGCATAACATGACATTCTGTGACATGCCCACTTCCATGGTAATTCAAACTCCGGGTTCCAAATGGCAAACTTCTAGGGTAAGCCATGGGAACGAAATTCTTGTCGATAGGCTTGTTTTCCTTGCATCTTTAATAGCTCTCAAGTCCTCCGACATCAACATCATCCTGGGTATGGACTGGATGTCGGCTCATTATGCCAAGATCGATTGTGCCACTAGAACCGTTCAACTTACTCATCCCTCGGGCAAGACAGTTAATGTCTTAACTCGAGTGGCCAAGCGCCAACTTTACTCTCTCAATGCCAACCCTCTTCTAGACCTTGAGGACGTTCCGGTAGTCCGAGACTTCCCGGATGTGTTCCCAGAAGAACTGCCAGGTGTTCCACCTGACCGGGATGTCGAGTTTGTGATAGACCTTGTTCCAGGAACCGTTCCAATTGCTAGAAGACCCTACAAGATGGCACCCTTAGAACTAGCCGAGCTTAAGAACCAACTCGATGAGTCCTTGAACAAAGGGTTCATCCGTCCTAGCTCCTCTCCTTGGGCTTGCCCCGTCCTCTTCGTCAAGAAGAAGGATGGAACGGATCGAATGGTTGTGGATTACCGACCTGTCAATCTGGTCACCATCAAGAACAAATACCCGCTTCCCAGGATCAACGACCTGTATGATGAGCTCACTGGATCCTCAGTCTTCTCCAAGATGGATTTGAGGTTGGGCTACCATCAAATCAAAAGCAGAAACGGGGACATTCCCAAAACGGCCTTTGTTACTCGTTATGGCCAATACGAGTACACCGTCATGTCCTTCGGTTTAACCAATGCCCCGGCCACTTTCTCCCGGTTAATGAACTCGGTTTTCATGGAGTACTTGGACAAATTCGTCGTAGTATACCTCGATGACATACTCATCTACTCCAAGAATGAAGAGGAACATGCCGAACATCTAAGGCTGGTATTGATGAAACTTCGAGAGCATCGCCTTTATGCCAAATTCTCCAAGTGTGAATTTTGGTTGTCAGAAGTGACCTATCTAGGCCATGTAATCTCTGGTAAGGGTATTGCTGTCAATCCCGAGCGAGTTCAAGCCGTCCTTGATTGGACTCCACCTGTTTCGGTCAAGCAAGTTCGGAGTTTCCTTGGCCTAGCGAGCTATTGCCGCCGCTTCGTCGAGAATTTCTCCAAGGTTGCTAAACCTCTAACTAAACTCCTCAAGAAAGATAAAAAGTTCGAGTGGACTCCACAGTGCGAGTTCAGTTTTCAGGAACTGAAAAGACGCCTGACATCTGCTCCCGTACTGGTACTACCAGATTTCTCCAAGGACTTTATTATCTATTGCGACGCCTCGCGACAAGGACTAGGTTGCATACTCATGCAAGATCGTCAGGTAATTGCCTATGCTTCACGGCAATTACACCCACATGAGGAAAATTATCCCACACATGATCTAGAGCTTGCAGCTGTAGTCCATGCACTCAAAACCTGGTGACATTACCTCCTCGGTAATTGTTGCGAGATATTCACCGATCACCAAAGCTTGAAATATATCTTCACCCAACCAGATTTGAATCTCAGGCAAAGACGTTGGGTCGAGTTGATCTCGGATTACGACTTAGGAATAACTTACACCCCTGGCAAAGCCAATGTCATGGCCGATGCGCTAAGTCGTAAGTCCTACTGTAACAACCTGCTGTTACAACAAAGTCAACCACTTCTCCATGAGGAATTTCGCAAGCTTAATCTTCACATTGTTCCTCAAGGATTCCTATCTACCCTGGTGGCGAAACCTACCCTTATGGATCAAATCACAGCTGCCCAAAAGCGTGATAAGGGCATATCCCGGATTAAGGAAAACATTGCTACCGGAGTAGCTAAATGTTTTTCCATGGATGAGCAAGGTGCTGTCTTCTTTGAGAACCGCCTGGTGGTTCCCAAGAACCAACATCTACGCCAGATGATCCTTAAGGAAGCTCATGAATCCCCTCTCACCATTCATCCCGGTAGTACTAAAATGTATCAAGACCTACGCCAGAGGTTTTGGTGGACTAGGATGAAGAGGGAAATTGCTCAATACATTGCTAATTGCGACGTTTGTCGACGTGTTAAAGCAGAGCATCAATGGCCTGCTGGCACCCTTCAACCTTTGGCTATTCCTGAATGGAAATGGGACAAAATCAGTATGGATTTCATCACTGGGTTTCCCAGGACCAAGAGGGGAAATAATGCCATCTTTGTCGTGATCGACCGTCTTTCCAAAGTAGCCCATTTTCTACCTGTTCGTGAGAGTATCACCGCTAGCCAGCTAGCTGACTTATACATCTCCCGAATAGTGTCTCTTCATGGTGTCCCATTGGAAATTAACTCAGACCGTGGAAGTCTCTTCACCTCTCGATTTTGGGAAAGTTTCCAAAATGCTATGGGAACTCATCTCTCCTTTAGCACCGCCTTCCACCCTCAATCAAGTGGTCAAGTAGAGCGAGTAAATCAAATTCTGGAAGATATGCTCCGAGCTTCTGTTATCTCGTTCGGAATGAGTTGGGAGAAATGCCTTCCATTCGCGGAGTTTGCCTATAACACTAGCTATCAAGCTAGTTTGGGCAAGGCTCCCTTCGAAGTTCTCTATGGACGAAAATGTCGAACGCCTCTTAACTGGTCAGAAACCGGGGAAAGACAACTCTTTGGCCCGGATATGATTCAGGAAGCAGAAGAGCAGGTTCGCGTTATTCGTGAGAAATTGAAAACGGCCCAATCTCGCCAAAAGAGTCAATATGATCGTAAGCATAAGCCTATGACATTTGAAATTGACGAAAAAGCTAACCTTCGGGTTACCCCGTTAAAGGGAACCCATCGCTTCGGTATCAAAGGCAAATTGGCTCCTCGTTACATTGGACCCTTTCGCATTCTTGCCAAACGAGGAGAAGTTGCCTACCAATTGGAACTACCTCCGCATCTTTCCAGAGTTCACGATGTCTTCCACGTTTCGCAACTCAGGCGTTGCTTCGCGGATCCTATCCGTGGAGTGGACCACGAAACGCTTGATTTACAAGATAACCTCTCTTATCGGGAATACCCCGTTCGTATCCTTGATCAAGCCGAGCGTACCACTCGACGTCATAATATCATGTTTCTCAAGGTTCAATGGTCACACCATTCCGAGGAAGAAGCCACTTGGGAAAGGGAGGATCGTCTTCGACTTGAGTACCCCGCCTTCTTCCCAGATGATCCTAAATCTCGGGACGAGATTCTATTGAGTGGGGGTGAGTTGTCACACCCTAGCTAGGTTATGCATTGGAGTGTGCATCATGTTTACATTCATCAGAAATTGAAATGGGGAAAGCAGAACCCCCAGCACCCCCCCCCCCTGAAATCAACTAGGGTTTACTAAAAATAAATTCAATGAACCTGAAATGCCCTTCAGATATGTTCACCCTCTTTGCCTTGGGTTAGAACCCTTGGGAAAAATGGTGCATATAATTTTAGGTCAACAAAAAGGGCATTGACTTAATTCATAAATATTTGAATTTGGGCATTTAAATACTATTAAATAATTCAAATGCTCAAATAATGTTGGAATTATTTTTGGGCCACTGAAATATTTCAGAAAGTGTCCATAAATATTTTCAGCATTTTATTAAATGATTTAGTATTTAAACTAAATCAAAACAGAATAACAGAAATAGAAAAAAAAAGAATAAACTAGAAAAGAACAGAGGCTCACCTGGACTTACCTGCCGGCCCAGCACTGTAGCTGGACGGCCCAGCCCACCAGGCCGACGCCAGTCGTCCCCTAGCTGCTGCCAGGAGGACGCCGGGCGTGTGCCCGCGGCGCGCCGGCACGCGCGCGGCCATCGACGGCCACCTCCTGCTTGCCGCGCCTCCCCTCGACGCCTGGACGTCGCTATGGACGCCACGCACCCCCTGGCCCCCTCATATCCCTCTCCCTCGCTCTCCCTCCTCCCCTGTTTCTCTCCCGCGCGACCACCCGAACGCGCCGTCGCCGCCGTTCGCTGCCACCGCGCTCCCCGACCCCCTCTCGCCTTCCAATGTTGCGTGGAAGCTCCGCCACTGTCGCCTACGCCTTCTGCACCGAGCCAAGCGAGCCGAGAAGCCTTGCTTCGTCCTCGGCGTCGTCTTCTTCAACCTCGGGACCGCCGGCCATCTTCGTCAAATTCGCCGTTGCAGAAGCGTCCCCGAGCCCGCTGAGTCCTCCCTCGAGATCGCTGTGAGCTCCCGAGCATTTCCCCCTTCTCCCCGCAGTGATTCTCTTCCCCTAACTAGCCTAGCCACTGGAGCCATGAGCTCCTCGCCGCCGGCCATGGCGCCGTCGTGGCTACGGCCGTGCAAGCACGCGTCCGAGCGCACCACCGCCTTCAACGCGTCCCCAGGAGCCCGTAGCCATCACCAGCTCCTCCTCCCGTGCACCGCAGCATCGATTCCGCGAACACCCGAACTCCGGCGGCCGCCAAAGAGCTCGCCGCCGTCAGCTCCGGCCACCCCAGCTGCTGCCGCTTGTCTCTCTGGATGCGCCTCACTCCCAGGAACCCGTAGGAGGAAACTGCGCATCAAATGGTGGCCTGTAGGCGAAACCCGAGCCGTTCCGCCGTGTCTGGCCTCGCCGGCGTCAAGTCGCCGGCAGGTTTGACCCTGCTGGCCAGGGGTTTGACCCCCCTGACTGACTAACGTGTGGGCCAGGCCCCTTTTTAATTAGTGTTAGTTTTAGTTAGTCCTAATTAACTTAATTACGTTAAATAGACACTGGCATGTGGGCCCAGGCTCTAATTAACTTTAGTTAGTTAATCAGTCACTGACCAGTGGGTCCCACTGGTCAGGTTTGACCTGGAGGCAACCCTATTGACCAGCTGACGTCACCCTGACGTCAAGCTGATGCAGTAAATCATTTCTAGTTTAAAAATAATTCAGGAAATTCCAGAAAATACCCAAAACTTTGAAAAATCATAGAAATTCAACCATAACTCCAAATGAGATAAACTATATATGTAAAATTATCAGAAAAATTCAAGGAATCCATCTGTACCATTTTCATGCATATTTGAACAATGTTTGTCCCCTGTTTTGGACAAAACAAATAAAGGGCATTTAAATAATCATATATGGGGTTGGAATTTGAATCTTGTACTCAAACCAACTTCATTTAAATCATAGCTAGTTGCATTAGCTCAAGACACATCCATATTGCCATGTCATAGAATGCATCATGTTGTTGCATATCGTCATGTGTTGATTGTGCTCGGTTGTGTTCTTCGTGGTAGGTTCTGCCTCCGAGGATATTCACGAGTATCCAACTGAAGGCCAGTATCTCGTTACCACTCCATCAGGCAAGCAACCATTGATCATTCCGATACAACCCATGTTCTCGCTCCTGCTCTTGTTTACTGCATTAAGACAACACGATTCAAACTGCTGTGTGCTACGGTAGTTGAACCCTTATCCTCTGCATGACCTGTCATTGCCACAGTAACTAGATGAAACCCACTAGCATGTGTAGGAGTTGATTGAGCCATGTTTTGTGATTCCTACCTTGCTATGCCTGCTATGCTTAGAGTTGTGTCAGGTCTGGTTCATCTGGGTGATGGGCTAGAGTGAAATGCTTGTGCCAGTAATATGTGGGATGTGTTGAACATGTTTTGGTAAAGGTATCGATGAGAGGCCATGTAGGAGTACATGGTGGGTTGTTTCATTGAAGCCGTCCCTAAGAACTGAGTTCTGTATGCGTGAATTAAGATTCAGCTACTACCACACATTGGGCCCTGAAATATGACCCCGCTCGACTTACCGACCCCTCTCGCCTCAGTCCAGGAGTTGCAACTAGTTTCTGGTGTTTGTAGGATATGTATTGGCGGCCGTGCGTAGCGCTGACCCTAGGGGTGGGCTATGTTGCGGTAGATACACCGTGGCACGGTGTACCGAGTCACCCGTTTGGTGTCTCGGGAACCCTGTTCACATCGTTCGGGGCCGTTGAGGACACCCCGGCCGGATTTCCTTGCGGATGGAACCTGAATAGGCGATGACCCTGGACTAGAGACTTGTGAGGTTAGTCAGGTCGTGGTCTACACCCACGTCAGTTTTCGCTTGAAGTCTGCCGAGCACATTTCGTGTGCAGACGCTAAGTGGTGGAAACATGTGTGACGAGGTACACCCCTGCAGGGTATAAAACTATTCGAATAGCCGCGTCCGCGGTAAAGGACTACTTGATTGTATATACAGTTCATAGACAAGTTAATGGATACTACTAAAAGACTCAAGATAAGTGTGAGTACCGAGGATGGCCCCCTCGCAGGATACGAGGGAGGATCCACGGTGGAGTATTGTGATGGTGAGTAGTGGACTCATGTGCGAAAACTATTTTGCTAAAAGATTCCGTAGGATAGCTTAGCCAAGGGTCAAAGCTGGCTTGCTGCATAAACCCCACCACCTTCTTGAGAATGAGCATGTACAGTAGGTCCTGATGTAAGACTTGCTGAGTACCTTTGTACTCATGTTTGCTTATTTATTGTTTTCAGACGACAACACTGCCCCCTCCGATGGGTTTTACGTAGACCTTGACGTCGACGAGTGACTAGCCACCCAGGTGGTGATCCAGGCCATGGAGGGCCCTATGTAGATAGACAGGCTTCGAGAAGCCTTCTTTCTTTCTAGAGTCTGTACTCAGACTAGTTGCTTCCGCATGTGCTTGTATGACTGTATGACTTGAGTGTCGGGTCATGTGACCCCTACCTGTATGGATATGTTATGTATGGCTCCCTGGAGCCTTTAAATAAGTACTTGAGTTGTAGAGTTTTGTTGTGATGCCATGCTGTATGTACTCATATCGAGCATATTGTATGTATGATTGAAATGCTTGGTATGAGTGGGATCCGACAATCTAGTTGTTTGTCCTTCGCAGCCTTTCTTATGGGGAAATGTAGTCTAGTGCTCCTCGAGCCATAGTAGTCCGCTACAGCCCGGTTCACCGGAGTCCTGCTAGCCCAGCACTACTGTTCAGGACACTTGACTGGCCGGCATGTGTTTCACTTCGTCCCTATGTCTGTCCCTTCGGGGAAATGTCACGCGGTGATCTCCGGAGTCCTGTCTAGCCTGCTATAGCCCGGGATTCCCGGAGTCCTGTTAGCCCAGTGCTACAGCCCGGAATCACTCGTTGATGACCGACATGTTCGTTGTGAATCATGTATGCCTGTCTCCATAGGTCTGTGCCGCTTTGGGTTCACGACTAGCCATGTCGGCCCGGGTTCTCGGTCATATGGATGCTAGCGACATTGTCATATACGCGAGCCAAAAGGCGCAAACGGTCCCGGGCCATGGTAAGGCGACACCCGTGGGAGACCGTGCGTGAGGCCGCAAAGTGATATGAGGTGTTACCGGCTAGATCGATGTGGCTTAGAATCGGGGTCCTGACATTATTAATTAAGCCAAAATAAATACAAGGTATGCATCCTCAAGGTGAGGATGAAGGGAAAAAGAGAGAGAAAAAACCTAAGAGAAGCTATACAGGGAAAGGAAGACTATACCTAAATAATTACAGAGGAAACAAAAGCAACAACAACTCGGTTTGATGGTTGCGGATTAGTTGGTGTTGGCACTTCTTCATCGCTCCCCAGCCGCTGGAAATCAGACGTTGACCAGTCGATTCCGGTTAAAGCCTTGAACACTGCCTCCTCATGGATAAAATCAGAAGGGTTAATATCAGGGGCATAAGTGTGCTTACGAATCGGAGGCACAAGTTCTTCGACTTCATGGATATCGGTCGGTTGTCTTTTCCCTTCTACATCATAAAACGGTTGAAAATGGGACAAATCGGTCTCCTCAGCAAATTTGCTTGCCGCTGGCCGCATCTGTTTGGTTAGTCGACGAAGATCATCATTTTCAAAGTTTGAACCATCTTCTTTAACGCCTGGATATCCTTTAATGATATCCTCCGCTTCAAGGTCTAGAATCCAGGCCTTGGCTCGAATAAGGGCGGTTAATGCTCTTGCCCTCGCAGCGTCTCTTTTCAACTCGCCAATACGCACTGGTAACATGCCCAGCTTCTCAAGGGTCTCCTTAATCAATGTTGGCGCCGGTTTGTTATAAGCCGTTGTACTAATGGCTCGCTGAGATCCAGAGTATAGCTGCTCAACCAATGTATATGCCGCTTTCAGCTTCATCCGCATATCTGCACCAAGATGAGTGATCCGAGTTCCTCCCAAAGATTTTATCAATATTTTGGTCAGTTTAAAGATTCATTGACTGGTGCAACATACATAAGCAGACACATACCAAAGATAGCAGAGGTCATAGCATTGATTTGGCGCTTCAAACCGGCTAGTTCTTCAACCACCGGTTTCAGGGCTCCCTCGGCATCTACAACTCTTTTGGTCAAACCGGCTTTTTCAGTTTCCCATTCAGCACGATCTCAGTTGAAGGATTCTTTCAATTTTTCCATTCCGGCCAGGGCCTGTGTTAGCTCCTCTTTGGCTTTTGCAGCTTTGGCTTGTTCAGACTTCAGATTTTCTTGCAAGTCAGAGTTTTGGGCATCTTTGCTTCTCAGTTCAGCTTGCAACATTGAAGGTATATTCAACAAAACAACATATTTATGCACTAAGTATAAAGCATATAACAAGTTATCCACTTCAAACTTGGGGGCTAATGCTTATTTGCTCTCAAATACTACCTTCTATACGAGTCTCCAGAACAATGCAAGCATTATCCTTGACACTTGGGAGCTAATGTACGTTTGTTCTAAACTGGCGGTGTGGATTAAAAACCGGATTAACTTGCCAAGTTAAACCGGCCTTTGGGGGCTATGCTACAGAACGTTATCTAATTTTTTCAGACATGAGTCTTGTGTATGATTGAGGACACGCGTTTGTAAGGATCAATGATGGGATGCTTGAAGTGTTACAAAGACCCGGTTTATGATTGACAATCATAAAACGGCTCTTGGAGGCTACTTGGAATAGTATTTCAGCTATAAATTAATGTACAATGGAGAAGCATTTACTTCATATCATTCTTTCATCAAATTCACCAAACCGGCTTCATAATCCCGGTTTGAGTGCAGACGGTTCAAGAAGCCGGAATGAAGCTCATCAGCGTTAAGATGAGCATAATTTGATAGGTCGCTGCTCCATTTACCTTTATCCATGGCAATTTGTTCTTCTTTGGCACTATGCTGAGCCAGACGGGACGACCAGGAGATCTGTGGCCTGTTCTAGTAATAATAATGTCATCACCTTGGCCTTCAGGATTTTTGGTGGATGATGATGGAATTTCAGTGTCTTTCATTGGATTAGCCTCGTTTGGTTCTGCCGGTTCAGTGTCAGGGGTGGCAGGCTCATCATCTGTTGGTTCGTCAATGTGTTGGCCGTCAAGGGACGGATCGTCAAAAGTTGTTTCAGGATGGAGGCCTTCCGGTTCACTTCTTGGTTCTTCTTCTTCAGCAACAGGGTTTTCTGGTGGATTGTTGACCCGAGCTTTCTTGCCGGGTCTCGCTTTGGCCCTGCAAATAGAATAAAAAAGGATTAACATCCTGTTCAAAAGATGTAAGGCACATTGAAAGGAAAGGTTTTTTCATAACTTACCCGGCCACAGTTTTCAAAGGGGGGAGTTGAGTTGCTGTCGATTCACCAGAAGAGGAAGGAGGTGTCACCTGATAATTTGAATCGGACGGATTAAGAGGCTGTCTGAAATAACCTGCCTTGGGGTAAGAATTGTCAGAAGTAGGAGAGACCTCAGATCGGCGCTTCCGAACCAGAGTATCAGGTAAACCGGTAGAGGTGACCTATTGGCCACTGTGCCAGGTTGTCCGGCGAGCTTCATGCTATTGAGTCTTCAAAATAAATGTTGGATCCAAGTGAGCAAGAGGATGAGAAAAGCTTACTTTCCGGATTGCTTGGCGAGTTTTTTGTGTTGGCATAGAGTCTGAACCGGAGGAAAGGGTAATTACCTCTACGTCATCGGCCTGACTAGCTTCTGCCTCCTCTTGAGGAAGATCATTGTTAACAAGATGCATAAAAAGAGAGCCAAGTGAATCAAGTTCTACCTCAACTTCTGGGTCATCAGTATCATCATCAAGTTCCATATTAATCCGGTCAGCCGTTTTCCGCTTTGACGTCCGTTTTACGACTTTGGTCTTCGGGCGGGTTGGTTTGACCACTTTGTCTCCAGTTGGCTTTGCCACTTTCTCTATGGATTTCCATTTCCAGAAAGGGTCATCACCCTATATATATAAAGAAGAAGGGTTATAGCTTGTATAAGTTAAAGATATTAGAGGTGAAGAGGAAGTGTAATGCTTACAGCAGGTGGTTTGTTCTTGGTATAGAAGGGACTCAGACCGGTTTGACTACATACCAGTTCCGATTCATTCAGAATTTTCTTCACACCTTCGGTAACTTCTTCCTTAGATAATTGGATATTGCAGTGGCGTTGAGGATCGTCAACTTCGCCGGTATATTCGCACATTAAACTGGGACGCCGGATGAGCGTCAAGATACTCCAGGATATCCAACAACGCACAAAATCCACGCCCGTTAAACCATTTGCCATAAAGGCCCGGAGCTTGGCGATTTGAGGAGCATATTTTGCCCTTTCTGAAGAGCTCAGGCGTTGTGGCATTGGGTGAGTATTGGATAATCTATGATCAAGGAAGCCGGGAAGGGGATTTTCATCCTCAGGCGAAGTGTCTCTGCAATAGAACCATGTTTGGTTCCATTCCTTTGGGTGGCTATGGTGTTTGGCATGAGGGAATTCCACTTCTTTCCGCTTTTGAATCGAGACACCACCAAGCTCTGTGTTCGGGCCATTCACAAACTCTGTGCGCCGGTTTAAGTGAAAGAAATCCCGGAACAATTCTGCAGTTGGTTCTTCTTGTAAATAGGCTTCACAGAAGACTTGGAAATTACATAAGTTGGAGACTGAGTTGGGACCAATATCTTGTGGATGCAGTTGGAAGCTGGCAAGTACATCTCGATAAAATTTTGACCCTGGCGGTTTGAAACCACGTCCTATATGGTCAACAAAGATTACCACCTCGCCTTGTCTTGGGGTTGGACGATTCTCTGTTCCTGGAACTCGCCATTTGATCTCAGTTTTCTTAGGCAGAGATCCGATGCTAACCATCTCATTCAATTGATCCTCAGTAACCCGGGAACGAGCCCAGTTGTAGGCAGTGAATTGTTTGGCCATTGCAAAGCGAACAAACTGAAAATGAAAGGCCGATTTATAAATTACGCATGATTATACACAAGGGACAAGGGAGTAAGAAACATGTTGATATGATAAATGGTACAACCCGGAGACTAGTATAATGAGAGAGAAAGGTAACGCTAGCACAAGGTTGATTAGACACTGTTAAATCGGAGCATAATTGTGAAGGTAACATGCTCTTCCGGTTTATCAGAGGGCTAATGGCATAGACTATTTATACAATGTTAAACCGCTTATATTGGTGCGAGGAGAAACGGAACTCACAGGAACATAGAAACAGATCTCACAATGATGTATAAAACTTTCGGATCTAAAGATAAGACAGAAAAGCAAAAATAATTGGATCCTGAAGGGGTACAAAACTGAGCCAATTTTTGACAGACTAGATCAGTTCTTTGCGGATAAGGATTTGTGATGACCATGGTAGGTAAGCTACGGTAAGAGATGCATCAAGCCTGAAGTGTCCATCTATTAAAGCAAGAACAAGGAAGAATAGCACTGATGAACTTCGGAAGAATTGCGAAGAATGTCGAAACCCTAGAACAGATCTATGGTGAAAAAAGCAGAGAACTTACCGGAGCTGGTGAGGAAGCGGAAGGGCGCCGCAGTTTTCTGGTGCGTTCAGGGCGATGCAGCGGCCAAGGTCGGAGCAGAGACGACGGTCGACGGTGGCGGCGGAGTTCCAGAAGCTGAGCGGCATGAGGAAGACGATGCGAAGAGGCACGGGGGAAACGGTGAAAATGACCCCTCGGTCCTATTTATAAGGCGAAGTGAAAAAATGGCAAGTACGGGAATTGAGGAGCCCAAAAAATGGATAAGTTAATAAAGGTGTAGCCTCGATGACTGGATATATATTAAATGAAGGAAATCTCCGACATCAACGGATGGATGACGTCAGGACGGTTTATCGTAATTTTGAAATATGACGTCACGGCGGTTTACAAGATCAAAAATGAAGATAAGAGAGAAGATTTTTTCTAAAGTGTGGAAGATTGACATGAACAAGTTCAAACCGATCTGGGGCCTAATGTTGGGGATATTACTACTGGAGGTAAACCGGCCTTATGTAGCCGGGTTGACTCTTTGAAGATTAGAAGCCCATGAAGATGTAAAGATGATGGCTCTTTACGGAGGGCCCAAAGGCGAGTTATAGTTTGTAAATGTAAACCGGCCTAGTCATGTAACTTGTATAGTAAGATAGAAAGAGAGAGGCCAAACCGGATACTTTTATAAACCGTCTTCGGGACTCTGTAGCCCGGCGGGCGTCAACCTATGTATATAAAGGGACGACCCAGCCGCGGTATAGGGACAGACAACAACAACTCGAGAGCCAGACAAAGTGGATTCGCTCCCTAGCGTTCGAAACCCTAGCAATACCAATCACAACTAGACGTAGGCTTTTACCTTCATCGAAGGGGCCGAACTAGTATAAACTCTCGTGTCCCCTTGTCCGGTTTAACCCCTTTAAGCTAACCCGTTGCGATGGCTCCATGACTAAGTCCTTTCACGAGGACATCTGCCGTGACAAACCCACGACAAAGTGCGTCCGGGCAAAAAAAACGATTCGCCCCCCTGACTGCTGGGACCCACCAGCTACATCTTCACATGCAAGGAAGTGCCTGATAGTCGGGACCCACCTGGTCGAAGCGTACGTAGCGTTGTCATTCTGGTCGCAAACGTGTACGTACATACTGGTCGATGTAGAGGCACTCACGTGTCATAGTAGAGGCGCGCATGTAGCATGTACACGTATGTACAGCGGCCAGGGTGCAAGAAAGAAAATACGACCTCATATGTGTACATACGGGCAGGGTCTCGAACGCCTACTAGCGCATACGTACGGCCAGGGCTCGTGTACATGGCTGGGTCGGAACGGAGAAACAGCGTCGTGATCGTGTTCATGGGGAGGCAACGGAATGCGTCGTGTTCATGGGGAAGCAACGGAATGCGTCGTGTTCATGGGGAGGCAACGGAATGTGTAGTGTTCATCGGTAGGCAACGGAATGCGTCGTGTTCATCGGGAGGCAACAGAACGCGTGGGAGCCAACCGGCTGGGTCAGAACAGAATGCGTGGTCGTGTTCATCGGGAGGGCTTGGACGGAATAGGCGATGGAAACGAGGCCTGGCGTACCACAGAACGGAGGAAACAGACCTCCTACGGTCGAAACGGGGGTCCTGTTGATCGGGAGGGATGTGGTGTACCGCAAAATGGAGTAAACGGACCTCCTACGGTCGAAACGGGGGTCCTGTTGATCGGGATTGGTGTGGCGTACCGCAAAACGGACGAAACGGACCTCCTATGGTCAAAACGGGGGTCCTGTTCATCGGGAGGGGTGTGGCGTACCGCAAAACGGGACTCCACGAGACATTGTTCATCTCCACCGTCGACCTCCTCCAGCCTCCACAGGCTACCGTCGACCTCCTCCAGCCTCCACGGGCTCCTGTTCATCCAGCCTCCACCATGTGCTACTCCACCGGCTACTGTTCAACCACCCCTCCACCGTCTACTGTTCATCCAGCCCTCCACGCCACGGGGTCCTGTTCAACCACCCCTTAACGGGCACCCCTCCACCGTCTACTGTACATCCAGCCCTCCACACCACGGGGTCCTGTTCATCCAGAGGCAACGCCGCAGCTCACTGTTCATCCAACCCCCCCTCCCGCAACGCTCACTGTTCATCCAATCGATCGGCTTCAGTTAGCAGCAGTAGCGAAGGAATCCCTCGATCGGGTTCAGTTAACAGCCATCGATCGATCGCTCGGGTTCAGTAATGCGTAGCCTGCAGTGCAATCGCTCGGGTTCATTTAGAGCCCAACGCCTCGCTCGGGTTCAGTTAGAGCCAACGCCTCGCACACACGCCCGTACGTGTACGAGAGAAACGCGCGTCGCTTGGCCCCTGACCTCCCACCGTAACCGGGAAATCTCCGAAATTTTCCTCGCCCTCGCTTCTACCATGGTTTTTTTTCCGTCATGGACAGCCCAAAGAATGTCGTGCAGCTGCGTCTCCAGCCCGCCAGGATGAAAAGCCCATTTTCTGTCATGATTTTTTGTCATAGAAGTAGGAGCCCACCACATCTATGATGATACCGAGTTTTGTCACAATTATCGTCATAGAAGTGTCATATGTATGACAGAAAAAAAATTCATTCGGCCCAAAATGTCACGGATGTGTCTTTTTTTTAGTGTCCTGCTTGCATCGACCGCTATCCAGCATGCATCTAGAGCATTAAGTTCATAAGAACAGAGTAATGCTTTAAGGAAGATGACATGATGTAGAGGGATAAACCCATGCAATATGATATAAACCCCATCTTTTTATCCTCGATGGCAACAATACAATATGTGTCGGTTCCCTTTCTGTCACTGGGATCGAGCACCGCAAGATTGAACCCAAAGCTAAGCACTTCTCCCATTGCAAGAAAGATCAATCTAGTAGGCCAGACCAAACAGATAATTCGAAGAGACTTGCAAAGATAAACCAATCATACATAAAAGAATTCAGAGGAGATTCAAATATTGTTCATAGATAAACTGGATCATAAACCCACAATTCATCGGATCTCGACAAACACACCGCAAAAGAAGATTACATTGAATAGATCTCCAAGAGAATTGAGGAGAACTTTGTATTGAGATCCAAAGAGAGAGAAGAAGCCATTTAGCTAATAACTATGGACCCGTAGGTCTTAAGTAAACTACTCACACATCACCGGAGAGGCCATCCGTGATCAATGCCCCCTCCGGCGGAGCTCCGGAAAAGGCCCCAAGATGGGATCTCTCGAGTACAGAAGGTTGCGGCGTTGGAATTTGGTTTTCGTGGTGCTCCTCTAAGTTTGGGGGTACGTGGTTATATATAGGAGGAAGAAGTATGTCGTTGGAGCAACGGAGGGCCCACAAGGGTGGAGGGCGCGCCCAGGGGGTAGGCGCACCCCCCTGCCTCATGGATTCCTCCGTTGTTTCTTGACGGCCACTCCAAGTCTCCTGGATCACATTTGTTGAGGAAATCACGTTCACGAAGGTTTCATTTTGTTTGGACTCCGTTTGATATTCCTTTTCTTCGAAACCCGAAAATAGGCAAAAAACCGCAATTTGGGCTGGGCCTCTGAATAGTAGGTTAGTCCCAAAAATGATATAAAAGTGTAAAATAAAGCCCATTAACATCCAAAATAGATAATATAATAACATGGAGCAATAAAAAATTATAGATACATTGGAGACGCATCAAGAGGCACGACAATAGACCGCATTAAGGCCTTCCCATAAAAGGCAAATGTGGTTGCACTGGAAAAGCCCGATTCGGTGGCACCTGACCAACTTAATGACATAATTTATCCCCAAAAATATAACTGTAATGACTGATACTCTGATATCATCTATCAACCTATAATCCAAGTCATAGCAATAGCCAACAAATAATCCAAAGCTTAATATCGTCATATCAAAATACTCCGAGGACAGTATAACACTACTATCATGATGAACCCAAGAGCGATAATACTACTACCCAAATATCAAGAACTAATTATCCAGCTGTGATCCACATGCAAGCATCATCTCCATCATCATACTCCAAAACATAATATCAACTAGCATCATGATGAAAGTAACACTAGCCACTAATAATCCAAAGGCAACATGATATCCAAAGTAATACTCCAAAATAATACCAGATACCCTCATGAAAATCATCATAATAGCCACTAAGAATCCAAAGGCGCATGTCATCCACATAATCATCAAAACATAAGTCCTAGAACTCCAAGCACTATCATGGCAATATCAAGATCAAAACAATACTCCGAGAAATGCCATGAACCAATCATACATAGCTAATCCAATACTTTAATCAAGTTTAAATAAATAAACTATGTCACTTCATTGCAATCATGCAAATGGAGGGTGTAGCTTGCCTGGGGTGGAAGAAATCACCGGGAGAAAGTGCGAGAAGCGCGCGGAAAGATTTGCCGGAAATAGTTCTCTCTCGGAGGGGCTGTTTACGTGCAAGGGTAAAAAGGTCATCACCAGAATACTAACACATGATGAAAGTGATATCAACAGAACGGGCTCGACAAGACGAAGAAGTGGGCTTTGGAATCACCTCATTTGGAGTTGTGGGCAAACAGATATAAAGGTTTTTTTGCCAGGGACCTATTTGTAAAGAAATCATTACAAACAGGCCCTTGGCTGGAAAAACGGAAAGGGCACTTTGCGGAAATATGCCTTCTCCTCTGGAAAATGTATCCCTCGCTACAATAGAGAGAAAATACGCTTTTAGAAGAGGAAAACGTAATTTTCCTGAAGGAGAGGAAAAATATGCTTTCTGAAAACGAAAACGTAATAATGGGTTTGCGCCTCCACTTAATCCAGTCAGCAGGGTGCGGGGCCCGGCCTAGTCCCGCTGACACGCGGGGCCCGCGGCCAGCTGGCAGGGATGGGGTCGTCTCCTTCTTCTCCTCGCTCTCGCCCGACGGAGTAGAGCAGGAGCTCGTCGCTGGCACTCGTCCCGGCTGTCTAGACCATCCCCGTCGATGCTCCACACACCGGCGAGTTTAGGGAGATGAGGCGCTTCTGCCTGGGCCCTTCACGCTCGCCGAGGTGCACCAGCGAGAGAGCAGCCTAGGTCAGGGTGGACGAGGCTCTACAGGCTCCGGTGAACTCGTGGCTAGAGGCCACTGCAGAAGAAAGGGTAGCGCTGGGTGGATCTAGGGTGGATGTGGAGTCCTCTGGTGGTGGAGGAAATGAGGGAGTTGCTCGGGCTTGAGCTAATTGAGCTCGGGGGCGATGCGGGCACAGCAGGCATGGTGGCGATGGTGGCCACAGAGAGCTCCTCGATCTCGAATGAGAGGCTGGGGAGGGGTCGTGGAGTGCGGGGAGGCTGCTGGTGTGCTCGAAAGGCTCGGGGAAGGCCTATATATAGGCAGGGCGAGGAGGGAAGGCCGTGGACGCGTCGCCGTGGCTTGGGTGCTGCCGCTAGCTTCCGACCATGCTCTGGTGATGGCAATGATCACGGGAGGATGCAGGATCATGACGAGGGAGGTGCGGACAAGCAACAGTAGAGCACAGGGTAGGAGGGGCCGAGGGGCACAGAGGAGAAGTTGTGAAACGCCATTAAAGCCTTGTCGGCTACAGCTCGCTCGTGGGCGTGCGGCGACAGGCACCGACGGAGAAGCGGACGGACGAGGAAATGGCTCCAGGAGGATGGCGACAACGCGGGGAACACGATAGACAGGCCCGTGCGCGCTGAGACACCGAATAGAGGAGGGGCCCGAGCAAGAAGTCGTTCTGGGCACGACCAGTGTGTGCCAAAGCGGTGGTCACCGCGCGCACTGGTGTACACAGTGCCACACTGTCGCCCAAATGGTGTCTGGGTTTAGTCCTTCCTGGGTAGGTTCCAACTGCGGTGGTAGCTCGGTCAAAGACTCCGTGGTGAAATGGTAAATGAGATGTGAAGTTTACTACATGTAAACTTGATCATGAAATAGTGATCAGTTGAGGTGAGGTTAGAGGTAAATGAGTTGTCTGGTAGGTTTATGTTAGGAAGGACTATAGTCCTGGTAATTATGGAGGGGTTTGGATCAAGGATTATTACAGTTGCTTAACACCTACATAAATTGGTCCAGAAACAAGAACATGAAGAAGCACTCACAAGGTGCATCAACTTGAGCCCAACTTTGGCAAGTCTTGATGATTTGGCCATACAATGATGCTGTAAAACTTTCATGCCAATTGGATTCACCAAAATGATACTTCCTTCACAGCTATCTTCACTGACCATAATCTTGCAATAATTCTAGAGAAATATTGGCTCAATGAATTGGTCCCAAATTTGGTGGAGAGAAGTTATTTTGGTAGGAGAATAGTTTGGTAATTTATCTGGATTTTTTAAGCAATATAAAATGCACTTTCTTCACAACATGAAAATTTTACCAGAAGCAAAGATTTTGTCATTTTCTCACATAGATGATTGGATGGGGCTTAAATTTGTAGGAGTGAGATAATATGAGCACGAGAAGAGGCATGCAAAATTTCAACTCATTTGGATTCTCCTATCTAGTACTTCCTTCAAAGTGGCTTCTGTTTGACAGAAACTTTGAAAAATCACTGAGGAAGATTGGCTAGGCAAATAAAGTTGAACTTTGGCATGGCAATTATTTGGACATAATAGAACGCCCAACAAGTTTGGGAGCAAACAAGATAAGATATATGACACTTCCTTCACAAAGTGCCACTCTGAACAGAAAGGAAGAATAATTATTGGGGAATTATTCTTGGGATAGGACAGGAAAGTTTGGGCATATTTGAGCAATATATGACCCAAAGAAATTATGAGAATTATTTGGGGATTTTTAGATGGACAGAAATATAGGTTGCTTCACAACCTAGGGCACTTGAGGTTACTCCTTTTATAGAAAAAGGAATATTCTTGAGAAAAAGAAATTAGGGTTTGGTCAAGCAGTGGAGTGACATGATCTTAGCAAAGTTTTTAGGATGATGAGCCACTTGGGAGAGGAAGTGAAGATGATTTCCTAGGTGACAAGGCCACAGAAGCACTCCAAAAAGAAACACAAAGCAAAAACCAATAAAACAAAAAGAAAAAGAAAAGGGCCAAAAACCAGGCTGTTACAAGCAATTATGACCCCTACGCCTGGTTCCCATGCATACCATGATATATTCTGCCATATGGGTATTCTGAAACACTCCGCACCTTCGGGTCAAGAGGTCGAAACAAAAAGGTCGGCCACGAAAATTGTTTTTATTATCCAGTTAGAAGGAAAGTACATAGTCACCTAGGACTCAGAAACTTGCTCCTCTATACAGTCCAACATGCGGTCTAATTTACAATCCTGTTGGGAGTATCTAGCAGCCACTTCTACTTGGCCATATACTAAGCTAACGGGAATTTCTTCCCCATTTTACCCTACCTGTCCGACCCGGGCCATGTGATTCGGATCCAGCTTGGTATATCGCGTTTTTATCATGGCCCAGGCTTCTCGCGCACCCTCCCGGCAGGCCGATATCTTCCACTGTAGGATATGCCGCCGCGCTCCCTTAAACAGCTCTACAAGCTTCTCCATAGTCCCCGGAGAGGAGTCGGATGGCCATAAGGCCTTGGCTACACTCCGCATTGCCAGCCAAGCTCGCTCGTGCAACTACGATAGCTCTTGCAGAAGATCACTTGATGATCCAGACACCTCCTCTTCAGGAGGGCCCGTCAATATACCAGCAATCACTGCTATGTCAGCTACTGTTAATTCCGAACTTTTATAACATAAATGCGGTCACATACTGAATATGCCGCCTCGTAGTTTTTTGTTGTTCTTCACAGAGTCAGCTACCTGAGCTCGCACGTCTTTCAGCTCGTTGCCCAGTTTGGTGTTCGAATCCTAGAGCTTCTTTTTCTCCTAAATGACTTTTGTTAACACATGCTCGCCCGCTACTAGTGGTTTTTTGGCTCCGTGTTATTCGCCTCGAGCGGCGTCCAGCTGCTCCCGCAGTTGGTCTAACGATCCAATACAACGATAAGCAACCAGATTAGCATTATTAGTATACAATTATGACTTCTTGATGGAGGGAAACATTACTGGGGGATGCCTTCTTGGACTTCTCCATTCGGCATTAGCAACAGACAGCTGGCGCTAACACTTTTCTAGTTCCTGAGTTAACATATTGTTCTTCTCCGTAAGCACCTGGTTGTACATTGATCCTTAAATCAGTTGTTTCAACTACTTTAAGTCTCGGGGGCTACTAGTATATGGTTATCATAGGCAGACAAAACAAACTTACCTGCACATCTTTTAAATGCTGTTTTGTGGCTCTGTTAAGCCCATCTCGAGCAGCTCGGATATATGCATCGGCAGAGTTGAAGGTGTTAAATGACTCTTCTGAAAATCCAGGGTCTTGTAAAATGGCCTTGCGGCACCGATGATTCATGGCGCTCTCCACTTCCGAGTTGGTGACAGATACATCATCCGAATCCTCCGCTGGAGGACAGTCTGGTGTCACCCCCGCTTCAGCCCCCGTCTTCATGGCAGGATGTGAATCCAGGTTGCAGGAAGTATGACCGGTCAGACCCCCGGATATAGACCGGCACACCTTTCTCCTGATAAAGGGTAAGCGGAAAGGTTACAGTTGGACGTTACTGCCAAGGTGCATACTAGCGAATTCATACCTCTTTGATGAAGGCTCGGCCGTATCGTTCTTTGCCTTCCTCTTGAAATGCTTGCCTGGTATGGGGGGCGCTCTCTACGGAGACGCTCCTGGGGCAGCATGGTGCGCCGAACGCTTCCCCTTCTAAGCACAGGACAGTGTGGTGGGTAAGGAGGAATGAGAAAACTCTTTTGGATAAGGTGTCTTCGGATTACTTACGCGTGAAGCAGGAAGGAGGCCGATCCTGCTCGAACAGGGACCAGATTTGCAGGAGGAAGAAGCCCTTGCGTTTGCAGCTTCGCTAATTAACTATGGGGCACGGAGCACCTCTCCCACTCGCCCCTCTCTAGGTTGGAACAAGAAGAGGTGCCGGGAATGTTGGCCATGTTGGAATGCTTTTGCATGGCAGTGCCTGAGGATTTTTCTCCGTGTGATGTTGAAAGGATATGAGATCCAATCTCTTTAAATAGACGCTCTTTCTTGCAGGGCTAGGGTGATATTTGCAAAAAAGTACCCTGACTATCCACATTCGCCCGACATGTGGAAGATGAAGTCGTAAATGCGAAGAAGCTGAGGGGTGCGGCATTGAATTGAAAGGCGAACACCCTACTCGGAGGATGTCGGAGGAGGAACCCGCCTTGCAATGCCGCACACAATATGCGCGTCGAACACTTCGTCATTGAAGCCTGGTTTGGGGGCTACTAAGGGAGTCTTGGATTAAGGGGTCCTCGGACGTCCGGCCTATTAGCCATGGGCCGGCTGATGGGCTATGAAGATACGACGATCGAAGACTGTACTCGTGTCCGGATAGGACTCTCCGTGGCGTGGAAGGCAAGCTTGACGACTGGATATGTATATTCCCTTCTTTGTAACCGACCTTGTGTAACCCTAGATCCTCCCGGTGTCTATATGAACCGGAGGACTTAGTCCGGATAGGATACTCATTATCATAGCTATACAAGCTAGACCTCTAGGTTTTACTCACTACGATCTCGAGGTAGATCAACTCTTGTAACACTCATATTCATCAATATCGATCAAGCAGGACATAGGGTATTACCTACATAGAGAGGGCCCGAACCTGGGTAAACATCGTGTCCCTTGTCTCCTGTTACCATCGACCTTAGACGCACAGTTCGGGACCCCCTACCCGAGATCCGCCGGTTTTGACACCGACACGCGGGACTCTCCTCTGGTAGATTTTTGTTCCAGAATTTTTTATATTTTCCAGAAAAATTCTCCATTGATTTTCATCGCATTCCGAGACTTTTATTTCTGCACAAAAACAACACCATGGTAGTTCTGCTGAAAACAACGTCAGTCCGGGTTAGTGCTAATCAATCATACCAAAATCATATAAAACTATTGTAAACATGGCATGAATAGTTCATAAATTATAGATACGTTGGAGACATATCAGCATCCCCAAGCTTTATTCCTGCTCGTCCTCGAGTTGGTAAATGATAAAAGAAATAATTTATGAAGTGTGAATGCTAGCAAGTGCATAAATTTGATCAATGATAGTTTCAACCACTTTTTCTAGCACCATTATATATCATTACAGTAGCTCAACTCATAAAACTTCTCATGATCAAGTAACAAGCTATTCACATGTTAAAGTATAGATCAAAAACTTTCTTGAGAACAAACAAACCGTGCTCTAAGTCATCAAACAATTGCAATTCATCTTATTTTCGGGAAGAGTCTATGTAAGAGCTTCGATTCAGCAAACTCCACAAACTCAACTATCATTTAATCTTTCACAATTGATAATACTCATGTGATATTAATGGGTTCAAAGTTTTAATCAGACACAGAGAATGATAGGGGCTTATAGTTTCGCCTCCCAACATTTTACCTTAAGGGTAATGTCAACAATAATAATTACGAAAACCTACATCCAAGTGGATATTGTTGGGGAACGTAGTAATTTCAAAAAATTTCCTATGCACACGCAAGATCATGGTGATGCATAGCAACGAGGGGAGAGTGTGATCTACGTACCCTAGTA
This sequence comes from Triticum monococcum, assembly GCA_034509565.1. Lineage (NCBI taxonomy): Eukaryota > Viridiplantae > Streptophyta > Magnoliopsida > Poales > Poaceae > Triticum > Triticum monococcum. The sequence continues at coordinate 55,352,363 of CM067846.1, read as the reverse complement.
GATCAACAACGGAAGCGTTTGGTTGATGTAGTCGTACGTCTTCAAGCACGACCGATCAAGCACCGAAACTACGGCACCTCCGAGTTTTAGCACACGTTCAACTCGATGACGATCCCCGGACTCCGATCTAGCAAAGTGTCGGGGAAGAGTTCCGTCAGCACGACGGCGTGGTGACGATCTTGATGTACTACTGTCGCAGGGCTTCGCCTAAGCACCGCTACAATATTATCGAGGACTATGGTGGCAGGGGGCACCGCACACGGCTAAGAATAAGATCACGTGGATCAACTTGTGTATCTATGGGGTTCCCCTGCCTCCGTATATAAAGGATCAAGGGGGGGGGGGTGCGGCCGGCCTAGGAGAGGCGCGCCAGGAGGAGTCCTACTCCCTCTGGGAGTATGATTCCCCCCCCCCCAATCCTAGTTGGAATAGGATTTGCGGAGGGGGGAAAAGAGAGAGGGGGGCCGGCCACCTCTCCTTGTCCTATTCGGACCAAGGGAGGGGAGGGGCGCGTGGACCATCTTGGGTTGCCCCTTCTCTTTTCCACTAAAGCCCACAAAGGCCCATATAGCTCCCGGGGGGTTCCGGTAACCTCCCGGTACTCCGGTAAAATCCCGATTTCACCCGGAACACTTCCGATATCCAAACATAGGCTTCCAATATATCAATCTTTATGTCTCGACCATTTCGAGACTCCTCGGCATGTCCGTGATCAAATCCGGGACTCCGAACAACCTTCGGTACATCAAAACGTATAAACTCATAATATAACTGTCATCGAAACCTTAAGCGTACGGACCCTACGGGTTCGAGAACAATGTAGACATGACCGAGACACGTCTCTGGTCAATAACCAATAGCGGGACCTGGATGCCCATATTGGCTCCTACATATTCTAGGAAGATCTTTATCGGTCAGACCGCATAACAACATACGTTGTTCCCTTTGTCATCGGTATGTTACTTGCCTGAGATTCGATCGTCGGTATCCAATACCTAGTTCAATCTCGTTACCGGCAAGTCTCTTTACTCGTTCCGTAATACATCATCTCGCAACTAACTTATTAGTTGCATTGCTTGCAAGGCTTAAGTGATGTGCATTACCGAGAGGGCCCAGAGATACCTCTCCGACGATCGCAGTGACAAATCCTAATCTCGAAATACGTCAACCCAACATGTACCTTTGGAGACACCTGTATAGCACCTTTATAATCACCCAGTTACGTTGTGACATTTGGTAGCACACAAAGTGTTCCTCCGGCACACGGGAGTTACATAATCTCATAGTCATAGGAACATGTATAAGTCATGAAGAAAGCAATAGCAACATACTAAATGATCGGGTGCTAAGCTAATGGAATGGGTGGTGTCAATTAGATCATTCAACTAATGATGTGATCCCGTTAATCAAATGACAACTCTTTGTCTATGGTTAGGAAACATAACCATCTTTGATTAACGAGCTAGTCAAGTAGAGGCATACTAGTGACACTCTTTGTCTATGTATTCACACATGTATTATGTTTCCGGTTAATGCAATTATAGCATGAATAATAAACCTTTATCATGATATAAGGAAATAAATAATAACTTTATTATTGCCTCTAGGGCATATTTCCTTCAGTCTCCCACTTGCACTAGAGTCAATAATCTAGATTACACAGTAATGATTCTAACACCCATGGAGCTTTGGTGCTGATCATGTTTTGATCGTGGAAGAGGCTTAGTTAACGGGTCTGCTACATTCAGCTCCGTATCTATCTTGCAAATCTCTATGTCTCCCATCTGGACTAGATCCCGGATGGAATTGAAGCGTCTCTTGATGTGTTTGGTCCTCTTGTGAAATCTGGATTCCTTTGCCAAGGCAATTGCACCAGTATTGTCACAAAAGATTTTCATTGGACCCGATGCACTAGGTATGACACCTAGATCGGATATGAACTCCTTCATCCAGACTCCTTTGTTTGCTGCTTCCCGAAGCAGCTATGTACTCCGCTTCACATGTAGATCCCGCCACGACACTTTGTTTAGAACTGCACCAACTGGCAGCTCCACCGTTCAATGTAAACACGTATCCGGTTTGCGATTTAGAATCGTCCGGATCAGTGTCAAAGCTTGCATCAACATAACCGTTTACGATGAGCTCTTTGTCACCTCCATATACGAGAAACATATCCTTAGTCCTTTTCAGGTACTTCAGGATGTTCTTGACCGCTGTCCAGTGATCCACTCCTGGATTACTTTGGTACCTCCCTGCTAAACTTATAGCAAGGCACACATCAAGTCTGGTACACAGCATTGCATACATGATAGAGCCTATGGCTGAAGCATAGGGAACATCTTTCATTTTCTCTCTATCTTCTGCAGTGGTCGGGCATTGAGTCTGACTCAACTTCACACCTTGTAACACAGGCAAGAACCCTTTCTTTACTTTATCCATTTTGAACTTCTTCAAAATTTTGTCAAGGTATGTGTTTTGTGAAAGTCCAATTAAGCGTCTTGATCTATCTCTATAGATCTTTATGCCTAATATGTAAGCAGCTTCACCGAGGTCTTTCATTGAAAAACTCTTATTCAAGTATCCCTTTATGCTATCCAGAAATTCTATATCATTTCCAATCAGTAATATGTCATCCACATATAATATTAGAAATGCTACAGAGCTCCCACTCACTTTCTTGTAAATACAGGCTTCTCCGAAAGTTTGTATAAAACCAAATGCTTTGATCACACTATCAAAGCATTTATTCCAACTCCGAGAGGCTTGCACCAGTCCATAAATGGATCGCTGGAGCTTGCACACTTTATTAGCTCCCTTTGGATCGACAAAACCTTCCGGTTGCATCATATACAACTCTTCTTCCAGAAATCCATTCAGGAATGCAGTTTTGACATCCATCTGCCAAATTTCATAATCATAAAATGCGGCAATTGCTAACATGATTCGGACAGACTTAAGCATCGCTACGGGCGAGAAGGTCTCATCGTAGTCAACTCCTTGAACCTGTCGAAACCTTTTGCGACAAGTCGAGCTTTGTAGACAGTAATATTACCGTCAGCGTCAGTCTTCTTCTTGAAGATCCATTTATTCTCAATTGCTTGCCGATCATCGGGCAAGTCAACCAAAGTCCATACTTTGTTCTCATACATGGATCCCATCTCAGATTTCATGGCTTCAAGCCATTTTGCGGAATCTGGGCTCACCATCGCTTCTTCATAGTTCGTAGGTTCATCATGATCTAGTAGCATGATTTCCAGAACAGGATTACCGTACCACTCTGGCGCGGATCTCACTCTGGTTGATCTACGAGGTTCAGTAGTATCTTGTCCTGAAGTTTCATGATCAGTATCATTAGCTTCCTCACTAATTGGGGTAGGTGTCGCAGAAACAGTTTTCTATGATGTACTACTTTCCAATAGGGGAGTAGGTACAGTTACCTCATCAAGTTCTACTTTCCTCCCACTCACATCTTTCGAGAGAAATTCCTTCTCCAGAAAGTTTTCGAATTTAGCAACAAAAGTCTTGCCTTCGGATCTGTGATAGAAGGTGTATCCAATAGTTTCCTTTGGATATCCTATGAAGACACATTTTTCCGATTTGCGTTCGAGCTTATCAGGTTGAAGCTTTTTCACATAAGCATTGCAGCCCCAAACTTTCAGAAACGACAACTTTGGTTTCTTGCCAAACCATAGTTCATAAGGCGTCGTCTCAATGGATTTTGATGGTGCCCTATTTAACGTGAATGCAGCTATCTCTAAAGCATAACCCCAAAATGATAGCGGTAAATCAATAAGAGACATCATAGATCGCACCATATCTAGTAAAGTACGATTACGACGTTCGGACACACCATTATGCTGTGGTGTTCCGGGTGGCGTGAGTTGCGAAACTATTCCGCATTGTTTCAAATGTACACCAAACTCGTAACTCAAATATTCTCCTCCATGATCAGATCGTAGAAACTTTATTTTCTTGTTACGATGATTTTCAACTTCACTCTGAAATTCTTTGAACTTTTCAAATGTTTCAGACTTATGTTTCATTAAGTAGATATACCCATATCTGCTTAAGTCATCTGTGAAGGCGAGAAAATAACGATATCCGCCACGAGCCTCAATATTCATTGGACCACATACATCTGTATGTATGATTTCCAACAAATCTGTTGCTCTCTCCATAGTACCGGAGAACGGTGTTTTGGTCATCTTGCCCATGAGGCACGGTTCGCAAGTACCAAGTGATTCATAATCAAGTGGTTCCAAAAGTCCATCAGTATGGAGTTTCTTCATGCGCTTTACACCGATATGACCTAAACGGCAGTGCCACAAATAAGTTGCACCATCATTATCAACTCTGCATCTTTTGGCTTCAACATTATGAATATGTGTGTCACCACTATCGAGATTCAATAAAAATAGACCACTCTTTAAGGGTGCATGACCATAAAAGATATTACTCATATAAATAGAACAACCATTATTCTCTGATTTAAATGAATAACCGTCTCGCATCAAACAAGATCCAGATATAATGTTCATGCTCAACGCTGGCACCAAATAACAATTATTTATGTCTAATACTAATCCCGAAGGTAGATGTAGAGGTAGCGTGCCCACCGCGATCACATCGACTTTGGAACCGTTTCCCACGCGCATCGTCAACTCGTCCTTAGCCAATCTTCGCTTAATCCGTAGTCCCTGTTTCGAGTTGCAAATATTAGCAACAGAACCAGTATCAAATACCCAGGTGCTACTGCGAGCATTAGTAAGGTACACATCAATAACATGTATATCACATATACCTTTGTTCACCTTGCCATCCTTCTTATCCGCCAAATACTTGGGGCAGTTCCGCTTCCAGTGACCAGTCTGCTTGCAGTAGAAGCACTCAGTTTCAGGCTTAGGTCCAGACTTGGGTTTCTTCTCTTGAGCAGCAACTTGCTTGCTGTTCTTCTTGAAGTTCCCCTTCTTCTTCCCTTTGCCCTTTTTCTTGAAACTAGTGGTCTTGTTGACCATCAACACTTGATGCTCCTTTTTGATTTCTACCTCCGCAGCTTTCAGCATTGCGAAGAGCTCGGGAATAGTCTTATTCATCCCTTGCATATTATAGTTCATCACGAAGCTCTTGTAGCTTGGTGGCAGTGATTGGAGAATTCTGTCAATGACGCAATCATCTGGAAGATTAACTCCCATCTGAATCAAGTGATTATTATACCCAGACATTTTGAGTATATGCTCACTGACAGAACTGTTCTCCTCCATCTTGCATCTATAGAACTTATTGGAGACTTCATATCTCTCAATCCTGGCATTTGCTTGAAATATTAACTTCAACTCCTGGAACATCTCATATGCGACGTTCAAAACGTCGTTGAAGTCCCGATTCTAAGCCGTAAAGCATGGCACACTGAACTATCGAGTAGTCATCAGCTTTGCTCTGCCGGACGTTCATAACATCTGGTGTTGCTCCTGCAGTAGGCCTAGCACCCAGCGGTGCTTCCAGGACGTAATTCTTCTGTGCAGCAATGAGGATAATCCTCAAGTTACGGACCCAGTCCGTGTAATTGCTACCATCATCTTTCAACTTTGCTTTCTCAAGGAACGCATTAAAATTCAACGGAACAACAGCACGGGCCATCTATCTACAATCAAACATACATGAGCAAGATACTATCAGGTACTAAGTCCATGATAAATTTAAGTTCAATTAGTCAAATTACTTAAAGAACTCCCACTTAGATAGACATCCCTCTAATCCTCTAAGTGATCACGTGATCCAAATCAACTAAACCATGTCCGATCATCACGTGTGATGGAGTAGTTTCATTGGTGAACATCACTATGTTGATCATATCTACTATATGATTCACGCTCGACCTTTCGGTCTCCGTGTTCCGAGGCCATATCTGTATATGCTTGGCTCGTCAAGTATAACCTGAGTATTCCGTGTGTGCAACTGTTTTGCACCCGTTGTATTTGAAAGTAGAGCCTATCACACCCGATCATCACGTGGTGTCTCAGCACGAAGAACTTTCACAACGGTGCATACTCAGGGAGAACACTTCTTGATAATTTAGTGCGAGCTCATCTTATAATGCTACCGTCAATCAAAGCAAGATAAGATGCATAAAAGATAAACATCACATGCAATCAATATAAGTGATATGATATGGCCATCATCATCTTGTGCCTGTGATCTCCATCTCCGAAGCACCGTCATGATCACCATCGTCACTGGCGCGACACCTTGATCTCCATCGCAGCATCATTGTCATCTCGCCACTTTTATGCTTCCACGACTATCGCTACCGCTTAGCGATAAAGTAAAGCATTACAGCGCGATTGCATTGCATACAATAAAGCGACAACTATATGGCTCCTGCCAGTTGCCGATAACTCGGTTACAAAACATGATCATCTCATACAATAAAATTTAGCATCATGTCTTGACCATATCACATCACAACATGCCCTGCAAAAACAAGTTAGACGTCCTCTACTTTGTTTGTTGCAAGTTTTACGTGGCTGCTACGGGCTTAAGCAAGAACCAATCTTACCTACGCATCAAAACCACAACGATAGTTTGTCAACTTGGTGCTGTTTTAACCTTCACAAGGACCGGGCGTAGCCACACTCGGTTCAACTAAAGTTGGAGAAACTGTCACCCGCAAGCCACCTATGTGCAAAGCACGTCGGGAGAACCGGTCTCACGTAAGCGTACGCGTAATGTCGGTCCAGGCCGCTTCGTCCAACAATACCGCAGAACCAAAGTATGACATGCTGGTAAGCAGTATGACTTATATCGCCCACAACTCACGTGTGTTCTACTCCTGCACATAACATCAAACAATAAAACCTAGGCTCGGATGCCACTGTTGGGGAACGTAGTAATTTCAAAAAAATTCCTACGCACACGCAAGATCATGGTGATGCATAGCAACGAGGGGAGAGTGTGATCTACGTACCCTAGTAGATCGACAACGGAAGCGTTTGGTTGATGTAGTCGTACGTCTTCACGGCCCGACCGATCAAGCACCGAAGCTACGGCACCTCTGAGTTTTAGCACACGTTCAGCTCGATGACGATCCCCGGACTCCGGTCCAGCAAAGTGTCGGGGAAGAGTTCCATCAGCACGACAGTGTGGTGACGATCTTGATGTACTACTGTCGCAGGGCTTCGCCTAAGCACCGCTACAATATTATCGAGGACTATGGTGGCAGGGGGCGCCGCACACGGCTAAGAATAAGATCACGTGGATCAACTTGTGTATCTCTGGGGTTCCCCTGCCTCCGTATATAAAGGATCAAGGGGGGGGTGCGGCCAGCCTAGGAGAGGCGCGCCAGGAGGAGTCCTACTCCCTCTGGGAGTAGGATTCCCCCCCCCCCCAATCCTAGTTGGAATAGGATTCGCGGAGGGGGGAAAAGAGAGAGGGGGGCCGGCCCCCTCTCCTTGTCCTATTCGGACCAAGGGAGGGGAGGGGCACACGGCCCATCTTGGGCTGCCCCTTCTCTTTTCCACTAAAGCCCTCTAAGGCCCATATAGCTCCCGGGGGGTTCCGGTAACCTCCCGGTACTCCGGTAAAATCCCGATTTCACCCGGAACACTTCCGATATCCAAACATAGGCTTCCAATATATCAATATTTATGTCTCGACCATTTCGAGACTCCTCGTCATGTCCGTGATCACATCCGGGACTCCGAACAACCTTCGGTAGATCAAAATGTATAAACTCATAATATAACTATCATCGAAACCTTAAGCGTGCGGACCCTATGGGTTCGAGAACAATGTAGACATGACCGAGACACGTCTCCGGTCAATAACCAATAGCGGGACCTGGATGCCCATATTGGCTCCTACATATTCTACAAAGATCTTTATCGGTCAGACCACATAACAACATACGTTGTTCCCTTTGTCATCGGTATGTTACTTGCCCGAGATTCGATCGTCGGTATCCAATACCTAGTTCAATCTCGTTACTGGCAAGTCTCTTTACTCGTTCCGTAATACATCATCTCACAACTAACTTATTAGTTGCATTGCTTTCAAGGCTTAAGTGATGTGCATTACCGAGAGGGCCCAGAGATACCTCTCCGACGATCGGAGTGACAAATCCTAATCTCGAAATACGTCAACCCAACATGTACCTTTGGAGACACCTGTAGAGCACCTTTATAATCACCCAGTTACGTTGTGACATTTGGTAGCACACAAAGTGTTCCTCCGGCACACGGGAGTTACATAATCTCATAGTCATAGGAACATGTATAAGTCATGAAGAAAGCAATAGCAACATACTAAACGATCGGGTGCTAAGCTAATGGAATGGGTCATGTCAATCAGATCATTCAACTAATGATGTGATCCCGTTAATCAAATGACAACTCGTTGTCTATGGTTAGGAAACATAACCATCTTTGATTAACGAGCTAGTCAAGTAGAGGCATACTAGTGACACTCTGTTTGTCTATGTATTCACACATGTATTATGTTTCCGGTTAATATAATTATAGCATGAATAATAAACCTTTATCATGATATAAGGAAATAAATAATAACTTTATTATTGCCTCTAGGGCATATTTCCTTCAGATATATATATCCGGATCACTCCAACACAAAGTGCTTGCCAAAGGAAAAGTGTAAAAAGGAAGGGTGATGATCACCACGACACTTGTATAAGGGTAGAAGATAAAAGTAAGAGATAGGCCCTTCGCAGAGGGAAGCAGATGTTGCCATGCGCTTTTATGGTTGGATGCACAAAATCTTAATGCAAAAGAACGTCACTTTATGTTGCCCCTTGTGATAAAGACCTTTATTATGCAGTCCGTCGCTTTTATTTCTTCCCTATCACAAGTTCGTATAAAGCTTATTTTCATCGCACTAATAGACCATACATATTTAGAGAGCAATTTTTATTGCATGCACCGATGAAAACTTACTTGAGGGATCTTACTCAATCCATAGGTAGGTATGGTGGACTCTCATGGCAAATCTGGTTTAAGGAATGTTTGGAAGCACAAGTAGTATCTCTACTTGGTGCAAAGAATTTTGCTCGCATGAGAGGGAAAGGCAAGCTCAACATGTTGGATGATCCAAGACAATATAACGTTTCAGATATAGGAAAACATAACCCATTTAGTTGTCTTCCTTGTCCAACATCAACCTTTTAGCATGTCATATTTTAATGAGTGCTCACAATTGCAAAGGATGTCCAAGATAGTATATTTATATGTTAAATCTCTCTTCCTTCAATATTCTTTCATGAATTATTCAAGTGACCAATTCTGCGTTTGCTAACTTTCAATAAGTTTACTACCTATACTTATTACATGTGAAGTCATTACTCCCCATGTTATAAGCATATGAAATGTATATAGATTCAGATTTATGATATTCAATTCATTCAACCATTTACTCATAGGATATACATGAAGCGCCTTAGTAAATGACAAACTACTCCAAAAGATATAAGTGAAGAACACTAAGTAGTCAAATAATTAACTAGCCATGGGAGGATTCTTTTTTATTCAAGATTTCATATCCAATGATTTTATTCAAACAGCTGTAAAATTGAAAATATGCTCCAAGCAAAACACATATCATGTGACGAATAAAAATATAGCTCCAAGTAAGGTATACCGATAGTTTTGAAGACGAAAGAGGGGATGCCTTCTGGGACATCCCCAAGCTTAGGCGCTTGAGTCTTCCTTGAATATTACATTGGGGTCCTTTGGGCATCCCCAAGCTTAGGGTCTTTCCACTCCTTATTCTCCTCATATCGATATCTCACCCAAAGCTTGAAAACTTCAATCACACAAAACTTAACGGAACTTCGTGAGATAGGTTAGTATGATAAAGAGTAAACCATTCACTTTGGTACTGTCAAAGACAAGGTTCATAATTGTTCTCACACAATGCCTACTTTACCATATCATTTCTATAATTTATATTGAGACTATGCAATGAAAACAGAATCTGCCAGAAATAGAACATGCTGTGATGATCTGAACAGAAACCATACTTCTGCTACTCAAAATATTATGAAATAAATTGGTGGACATATGGAATTTTTCTATTAATCTTCTTCAAAAAGAATCAACTCAAGAGCACTCTTCTATAAAAAAAATGACAGCTAATCTCGTGAGCACAAAGTTTATGTTTTTTACAGCAAGATCACATTAACTTTTACCCAAGTCTTCCCAAAGGTCTTACTTGGCAATTTATTGAAACAAAAGCTATAAAGCATGATTACTACATGTAGCGACCAGACCTCAAATAGTCTGATCTCTGTGCTCCGGTGTCATCCCTGGAACAGTAATGGTGACACCACACAGTACTCGAAGGATTTATAGCAAAGTAGCAATCACACACTTATTACATCGAGTGTCTCAAAAGAGAACTTATTACAATAAATATGGCTTAGGGCCATCTAATAATGATAACAGCGGAAGGCTTGGAAGATAAGTGAGTCCATCAACTCCAACGGCATCACTGAGTATAGAACCATGACCTAAAAACTCCTTAATCGTCGTCTGAAAAGTCTGCAACATTAACGTTGCAGCCCGAAACGGGTCAGCACATGGAATATGCTGGCAATGTAACACATAGAGAGTAATGGAATAAAACAACTATACTATATGCATATTTGGCTAGTGGAAAGCTCTATGGTTACAGTTTTGCGTAAAGCCAATTTTTCCCTACTTCAAAGGAATAATTTTATTTAACTATCATGGTAGCTGTTAAACATTGAGAATGGTTGACAGCATTCTCAATCCCAATTAAGAATCATCATTAAACATAACCCAACAAAATTAATTTAGAGTAACATGTTGAGATTCACATGATAATCCAAGTACTAGATACTCAAGATGTCCATAACCGGGGACATGGCTAACCATGATTAGTTTATTACACTCCGCAGAGGTTTGCGCACTTTTCCCCACAAGACTCGATCGCCTCCATTTGGTTTCTCGCACTACATGGTGTTTGAGAAGACGGATGACCGAGACATAGTCTTTCAGAAGCGCTAGCACCTTACGATCTGGTAGACCGTACCACCTACATCCCCTACATCTGCTAGTCTACCACTATAAGAGTTCGCACGACTTAGTCAACTATGCTAGAGCCCATAATAGCTTGTGGCTGCACACGGAAGTTTCTAGTATGAATAGTCTCATGATCCCTTTGAGCCTGGGTGGCGGTCCAAAAGAAAACAGGCAAGTCTTGGAATCCCCAGGTGCCTCAATCCACCCAGATGTGTGTTTAAGTTGCCACCTTAGATAAACCCTTAATTAACAAATCTCACATCTGTCATGGATATCACTCACCCAATCCACGTCTACTAGCATAGCATGGCATAATAAGCAAACGTAGAAGTAACTCCCAAAGGTTTGATAATAAACAGGTAATAGGTTCTACCTCATCTACTTCCCATCCCACAATTTAATTAGATCCTAACCATGCAATGTGTGACGATTGATCTAATGCAATAAAACTGGGTAGTAGAAAAGGTATCATCAGATCCCACACATACCAAGCATTTCAATCATACACACAATATGCTCGATATGTGCAAATACAACATGGCATCACAACAAAACTATACAACTCAAGTACTTTATTTAAAGGCTCTAGAGAGCCATACATAACAAGTTCATACAGGTAGGGGTCACATGACCCGACACTCAAGTCATACAAGCATACAAGCACATGCGGAAGAAAATAGTCTGAGTACAGACACTAGAAAGAAAGAGGGCTTGTCGAAGCCTGTCTATCTACATAGGGCCCTCCATGGCCAGGATCACCACCTGGGTGGCAAGTCACTCATCGACGTCGAGATCTACATAAAACCCATCGGGGGGGGGCGGTGTTTTCGTCTGAAAACAGCAATTAAAGCAAACATGAGTACAAAGGTAATCAACAAGTCTTACAACAGAACCTATTATACATGCTGATTCTCAAGAAGGTGGTGGAGTTATTGCAGTAAGCGAGCTTTGACTCTTGGCTAAGCTATCCTACGAGACACCACTAGTAAAATAGTTTTCGCACACGAGTCCACTAATCACCAACACAATACTCTACCGGGGATCCTCCCTCGTCATCCTACGAGGGGGCCATCCTCGGTACTCACACTTATCTTGAGTCTTTTAGTAGTAACCATTAACTTGTCTATAAATTGGATAGGCAACCAAGTAGTCCTTTACCGCGGACGCGGCTATTCGAATAGATGATGTTAACCCTGCAGGGGTATACTTCTTCATACACGCTCTCACCACTTACCGTTGTTTACACGGCATGTACTCGGCAACCTTCAAGCGGAAGCCCAACGAGGGTGTCGGCCATGGGCTACCTAAACACTCAAGTCTCTAGTCCAGGTTTATAGCATGTCTAGGTTCCATCCGCAGGGAGTCCGGCCAAGGTTACCACATATGGCCTCAAACGATGTGAACAGGGTTCCCGAGACGCCAAACGGGTAACTTGGTACACCGAGCCATGGTGTATCTACCGTATCATAGCCCACCCCTAGGGTCAGCGCTACGCACGGCCGCCAACACATAACCTACAAACACCATAAACTATTCGCAACTCCTGGACAGAGTACTAGGGTGATTAAGAAGCCGAGAGGGTAAATTAAGCATCCCAATGCATGGTAGTAGCTGATTCTTAAAATCACAAATACAGATCTTAGTTCTTAGGGACGGCCTCAATGAAACAACCCACCATGTACTCCTACATGGCCTCTCATCGATACCTTTACCAAACCATGTTCAACACATCCCTCACATTACCGACATAATCATTTCACTCTAGCCCATCACCCAGATGAACCAGACCTGACACAACTCTAAGCATAGCAGGCATAGCAAGGTAGGAAACACATACATGGCTCAATCAACTCCTACACATGCTAGTGGGTTTCATCTAGTTACTGTGGCAATGACAGGTCATGCAGAGGATAAGGGTTCAACTATCGTAGCACACAGCAGTTTGAAACGTTGTTGTCTTAATGTAGTAAATGAGAGTAGAGGTGAGAACATGGGATTGTATCGATATGATCAATGGGGCTGCTTGCCTGATGGAGTGGTAGTAGGGTACTGCCCTTCAGTTGGATACTCAGAGATATCCTCGGAGGCAGAACCTACCACGAAGGACACACAGAACATAATCAACACATGACAATATGCAACAATATGATGCATGCTATGACATGGCAAAATGATGTGTCCTGCCTAATGCAATGTGAAACAAGTTGAAATGGGTCCATTTGAATCAAAGATTCAAATGAAAGTTAAAGTTCTTATGCATAATAAGTGTATTAGCTTGTTTCACCTAAACAGCAAAGTTAAATTGTTTTGTCATGCATGAAACCATTACATATGGAAAGATTGAATTTTTCTGATCATTTTTCATATATAATTTGTTGGATTTGGAGCTATGTTTGATCTTCTATGATTTTTAGAAGTTTTGGCTATTTTCTGGAATTTCCTATATAAGAATAAATCCAGAAAAAATGAGTAATTGCGTCAGCACTGCATCACTGTGACGTCAGCTAGTCAAAGGCGCCAGCCCAGGTCAAACCTGATTGGTGGGCCCCGTCTATCAGTGTCTCAGCTAACTAACAGAATTAAGTTAGTACCATCTAACTGTCAGTGGGGCCTGGGCCCACATGTCAGTGACCTAAACTCACTGAAGTAGTTTGCACTAATCCTAACCTAATTAACAGGCCGGCCCCACCTGTCATAGGCTCAGGGGGGAAGTCAACCTGGGCCCACACGGGTCAAACATGGTCAACTCGCCGGCGAGGCCAGACGCGGCGAAGGGCTGTGGGTTTCGTGCTCCGGCGACCAAAACGACGGCAGACAGCATCTATGCATAGCTGGGAGCAAGCCGCATCGAGTGGTGGCAGTGGGTGGAGCTAGGGTGGCCGGAAACGTCGCCGGCGACGACCTTGGCGGCCACTGGGGTTCGTGCAAGGTCGAAACCGAGGCTGCGGGGCACGGCAAGGCGCGTGGAATGGTGCTACGGGCTCCTGCAGGTGCAGTGAGTGCGCTAATCGCAATGGTGTGGCCGGTGGGTGGCCGGAGTCACGTCGGCGACGAGCTCGGCAGCGGCGGGTGCTCAGGTTAGCGTGGTGCAGTGCACACGATGCAGGAGGGGGTTAATGGACAGGGGGGATGAAGCTAGGCTCATGGCGATTGCAACAAGCGTCAAAGTGGGCTCGGGGAAGGCCGGAGCTGAGTGGGGCGACGATGGTGATCTCGGCGGCCGGAGTTGGGGGAGACGGGGTCAGCGGCGACTCCAGAGCGGGCGAGCGCTCGGGGCTCAGCCTGCTCGACGTCGTCGACGACGGCGGAGCTAGTGGACACGGTGACACGGCACGTGGACGACGGTGGCTACGGCTACGGCGGTGAGATGGCGGTGATTGCATCGGCCATGGCTTCAGGGGAGCGAGGGAGAGGAGCTGGGGAGAGAGAAGCGTGTCTGCAAGCTCGGGGGAGAGGTGTGTGACCGATCTAGGGCGACAGCACTGCGAGGGGAGGAAGCAAGGCGGTAGGCAGCTGCGTGGCGCACGCAGACGCCGGCGTCGAGCACCTGCCTGCCTGCCTGGACAAGCCAAGCAGCTCGCTGGAGCAGTGGCTAGGCTGGGCCGGCTGGTGGGCCTGCTAGGTGGCGCCAGGTAAGCCTTTCTCTTTCTGCTTTCTGTTTTCTCTTTTTATTTATTCTTTAACTTTAGGGCTTTATTAGAAATACTAAAACGTTTCCAAAAATCCTAAAAATAATTGTGGGCTCTGTTGGGATTATTCCTAATAGCCCTCACTTAAATCCAGAATTATTTGGGCATTTAAAATATTTTATAGCATTTAAATGCCCAAATTCAAATACTTATGAATTAATCCAATGAATCCAGAATGTTCTAGAAAAGAGTGCACCATTTTTGCCAGGGTTTTATCCCAAACCATAAATGATGAACATTTTGTGAAGGGCATTTTGGGTTCATTGAAACCAATTTTAGTAAACCCTAGTTGGTTTAAGGGGGGTGCTGGGGGTTCTGTCATCCCCATTTCACCTTTCTGGAAAATTTAAACATGATGCAAGCACTCTAATGAATGAACTAGCTAGGGTGTGACAACTCACCCCCACCCAAAAGAATCTCGTCCCGAGATTTAGGATCTGTTGGGAAGAAGGTGGGGTAGTCGAGTCGAAGACGATCCTCCCTTTCCCAAGTGGCTTCTTTCTCGGAATGGTGTGACCATTGAACCTTGAGAAACTTGATGTTATGGCATCGAGTGGTACGTTCGGCTTGATCAAGGATATGAACGGGATATTCCCGATGTGAGAGGTTATCTTGTAGATCAAGCGTTTCGTGGTCCACCCCACGGATAGGATCCGCGAAGCAACGCCTGAGTTGAGAAACGTGGAAGACATCGTGAACTCTGGAAAGATGCGGAGGTAGTTCCAATTGGTAGGCAACTTCTCCTCGTTTGGCAAGAATGCGAAATGGTCCAATGTAACGAGGAGCCAATTTGCCTTTGATACTGAAACGATGGGTTCCCTTTAATGGAGTAACCCGAAGGTAAGCCTTCTCGCCGACTTCGTACGACATGAGCTTATGTTTACAATCATATTGCCTCTTTTGACGAGACTGGGCTGTTTTCAATTTCTCATGAATAACGTGAACCTGCTCTTCTGCTTCTTGAATCATATCCGAGCCAAAGAGTTGTCTTTCCTCGGTTTCTGACCAGTTAAGAGGTGTTCGACATTTTCGTCCATAGAGAACTACGAAAGGAGCTTTGCCCAAGCTAGCTTGATAACTATTGTTATAAGCAAACTCCACGAATGGAAGGCATTTTTCCCAACCCATTCTGAATGAGATGACAGAAGCTTGGAGTATATCTTCCAGAATTTGATTGACTCGCTCTACTTGACCACTTGATTGAGGGTGGAAGGCGGTGCTAAAAGATAGACGAGTTCCCATAGCATTTTGGAAACTTTCCCAAAATCAAGAGGTGAAGAGACTCCCATGGTCTGAGTTAATTTCCAATGTGACACCATGAAGAGACACTATTCGAGAGATGTATAAATCAGCCAGCTGGCTAGCGATGATAATCTCACGAACACGTAGAAAGTGGGCCACCTTGGAAAGATGGTCGATTACGACGAAGATGGCATTATTCCATCTCTTGGTCCTAGGAAACCTAGTAATGAAATCCATACTGATTTTATCCCATTTCAACTCAGGAATAGCCAAAGGTTGAAGGGTGCCAGCAGGCCGTTGATGCTCTGCTTTAACACGACGACAGACGTCGCAACTAGCAATATATTGAGCAATTTCTCTCTTCATCCTAGTCCACCAAAACCTCTGGCGTAGGTCTTGATACATTTTAGTACTACCGGAATGAATGTTGAGAGGAGACTCATGAGCTTCCTTAAGAATCTACTGACGTAGTTGTTGTTTCTTGGGAACCACCAAGCTGTTCTCGAAGAATGCAACACCTCGCTCATCCAGGGAAAAACATTTAGCAACTCCGCTAGCGATGTTTTCCTTGATCCAGGATATGCCCTTATCATACCGCTGGGCGGTTATGATCTGCTCCACAAGGTTAGGCTTCGCCACCAGGGTGGATAGGAATCCTCGAGGAACTATGTGAAGGTTAAGCTTACGAAATTCCTCATGGAGAAGTGGTTAACTCTGTTGTAACATTAGGTTGTTACAATAAGATTTACGACTTAGCGCATCAGCCATGACATTGGCTTTGCCCGGGGTGTAAGTTATTCCTAAGTCGTAATCCGAGATCAACTCGACCCAACGTCTTTGCCTAAGATCCAAATCCGGTTGGGTGAAGATATATTTCAAACTTTGGTGATCGGTGAAGATCTCGCAACGATTACCGAGAAGGTAATGTCGCCAAGTTTTAAGTGCATGGACTACAGCTGCAACCTCTAGATCATGTGTGGGATAGTTTTCCTCATGGGGGTGTAATGGCCGTGAGGCATAGGCAATTACCAGACGATCTTGCATGAGTATGCAACCCAGCCCTTGTCGCGAGGCGTCGCAATAGATAATAAAGTCCTTGGAGAAATCTGGTGGTACCAGTACGGGAGCAGATGTCAGGCGTCTTTTCAGTTCCTGAAAGCTTAACTCGCACTGTGGGGTCCAGTCAAACTTTTTATCTTTCTTGAGGAGTTCAGTTAGAGGTTTAGCAACCTTGGAGAAATTCTCGACGAAGCGGCGGCAATAGCTTGCTAAGCCAAGGAAGCTCCGAACTTGCTTGACCGTCTCAGGTGGAGTCCAATCAAGGATGGCTTGAACTCGCTCGCGATTGACAGCAATACCCTTACTAGAGATTGCATGGCCTAGATAGGTCACTCTTGGCAACCAAAATTCACACTTGGAGAATTTGGCATAAAGGTGATGCTCTCAAAGTTTCGTCAATACCAACCTTAGATGTTCGGCATGTTCCTCTTCATTCTTGGAGTAGATGAGTATGTCATCGAGGTATACTACAACGAATTTATCCAAATACTCCATGAAGACCGAGTTCATTAACCGAGAGAAGGTGGCTGGGGCATTGGTTAAACCGAAGGACATAACGGTGTACTCGTATTGGCCATAACGAGTAACAAAGGCCGTTTTGGGAATGTCCTCGTTTTTGATTTTGATTTGATGGTAGCCCAACCTCAAATCTATCTTGGATAAGACTGAGGATCCAGCGAGCTGATCATACAGATCGTTGATCCTGGGGAGCGGATACTTGTTCTTGATAGTGACCAAGTTTACAGGTCGGTAATCTACAACCATCCGATCCGTTCCGTCCTTCTTCTTGACGAAGAGGACGGGGCAAGCCTAAGGAGAGGAACTAGGACAGATGAAACCCTTTTTCAAGGACTCATCGATTTGGTTCTTAAGCTCGGCTAGTTCTAGGGGTGCCATCTTATAGGGTCTCCTAGAAATCAGAACGGTTCCTGGAACAAGGTCTATTCCAAACTCGACATCCCTGTCAGGTGGAACACCTGGCAGTTCTTCTGAAAGACATCCAGAACTCGGACTACCGGAATATCTTCAAGGTCTGGAAGGGGGTTGGCATTTAGGGAGTAGAGCTAGCATTTGGCCACTCGAGTTAAGACATTGACTGTCTTGCCCGATGGGTGAGTAAGTTGAACGGTTCTAGTGGCATAATAAATCTTAGCATAATGAGCTAACATCCAGTCCATACCCAAGATGATGTTTATGTACGAGGACTTGAGAGCTATTAAGGATGCAAGGAAGACAGGTCTATCAACAAGAATTTCATTCCCATGGCTTACTCTAGAAGTTTGCCATTTGGAACCCGGAGTTTGAATTACCATGGAAGTGGGCATGTCACAGAATGTCGTGTTATGCAATCGAGCATAGCTCTCAGATATGAATGAATGAGATACTCCAGTATCGAAAAGAACAGATGCCGGATGGCAATTAACAAGGAGCGTACCAAGGACGATGTTAGGATACTCATGAGCCTCCTCAGCTGAGACATAGTTGACATGGCCACGTGCAGTGGTTGCTGGCTTGGCGTAGAATGTCTTTCCCGCTGGCTTACCAGGCCAACGGACTTTCCAGACTGATTGGGGTTGTTGTTCTGGGGACACTCTCGACTGTAGTGACCCGGCTCTCCACACTTCAAACATGTCACAACATTGGGGCATGGAGCAGCATTAGCAGCGGAGCCACCATAGGGCATGGACGGTGCAAACTGCTGGTTGGGACGAGGCGCCTCAAAGGATGGCCTCAGAATGAACCTGGGTGGCAGTGCCGTGCTAGGAATCCACACCCGACGCTTCTGAGATCCCGAGTCGGATGAAGAACCAAAATCACGAGAGTGCTTGCATGAAGCGTCATGGTCACACTGGCATGTCTCAGCACAGATGGCTTTATTGACCAACTTATGAAAGGAGGTGCACTCGTGAAGACGAAGATCGCGGCGAAGCTCGGGGCTATGTCCCTTGCGGAACCTTGCCTGCTTCTTAGCGTCGGTGGATACCTCTTCAGGAGCATATCGTTCCAGATTCCCAAATTCACGGCTATATGCATCCACAGTCAGTCTTCCTTTGGTGAAATTGCAGAACTCTTCCCTCTTGCGATCTATGAGACCTTCCGGGATGTGATGCTCACGGAAAGCCTCACTGAATTCAGCCCAAGTAGTGATTTGGCCAACCGGGCGCATAGCCTCAAAGTTTTCCCACCAAAGGCTAGCAGGGCCTTCGAGGTGATAGGCAGCATAGGTAACCTTATCAGCTTCGGCTACGTTGGCATAACGTAGCTTGTGTGTGATGCTGCGGAGCCAGTCATCCGCGTTGAGGGGCTCGACGGAATGATTAAACTTTGGTGGGTACAACTTGATAAAGTCATTGGTTGACACCAAGTCATTTCGCTGATGGCGTGCAGTGTTCTGCACAATCCGCTCCAGCAAGCGGTTAGTCTCACGCTTGTTTCTTTCCGCCCCCAGCATAACTTCGGCCAGGGAAGGTGGGTGAGGCAGATTTTCACCCCTAGCTGCACTGGCTTCTCCCTGCGCTGGGGCAGTAGGGTTTCTGCGGGTGTTGACCATCCTAGGAGAAAACAAGACAATGGTTTAGACAAGGATGGCACAAACTTAGCAAGGAAGTGCAGAATGTAATGGATAACATGGAATGCTAATACGGTCATTGCACGACATGGTAATATAGAAACTACCATATATATACCATTGGTCATGCACACCGTACATAGTTTAGTACAAGCCCATGCTAGAGTACAACTATGGCGAAAGACATTACATCTCATCAGAGGCATTCCAAGCTCCTATACAATATTTTCTACACCTCCGGAGCGTGATACACACCAAGTCGTATCCCACGGTCATGCAGGACTGTGGAGAATACAACTACTACAATACTAGTGAAACAACTACTAGCTCAGACGGCTCCGTAGTAATCCTCACAGAAGTCGCCACCAAAGCCTGGAAGTGGAACATGATCATCTGGGAATAGATGGTGCTGCGGAGCCTGCGGACCATAGGGACTCGGATGTGGCATTGGTCCCACAGGTGGTGGCAGACGGGGACCACGAGGAGGGGTGATGCCTCCTACATCACGCCACTACATACAATCCGGCAATCCAGACCGTACAGGGTACAGGTCCCTCATGTCCATGTATCCTGCCTGCACCGCAGGTGCAAAACCGAGTCAAAGTGGCCCAATGATCAACACGAGTGTGGAAAAGCTCCATACGCAAGGCCCGATTTTCACGGTCCTTATCCTCGAGCATCTCCGCAGTGGTGCGGAGTAGTGACTCCTCATGTGAAGAGTCATAGTACAAAGCCTGATAGTACCCCTGTGCTCCAGGAAGTGAGGCTGGTATGTAACAGAAGTCGGTGTTCTGTAGCAAGGCAGTCCTGGCTCGAATGATAGTCATCATTGAATAGGCTGCATCCTGCATAGACATCTCAATAGTGACCCCAAGTCCATAGGAACAGTGAAGGGGCTCAGTGGCTCCAGGATAAGAGGGATATATCCTGACGGTACAGAGGTACTGGCTCTGGTTGAAGTCTCTGAACTGCTCCTCAATGGTATATTTCGGATACCACCGATAACCTGACTCGACCATTACTCGAACTAACATGGTCGTGTGGCCGGGCACATCAAGGCACGGGGTCAGACGAACCGTTGGTTCTGCGAACGGGTGGCCATCTGAAAGCACAGAATAACGCAAAGGCATTAGAATTTTCTAGGGGAAATCGGACAGCATAACGGCTGTAAATGCTCAGAAAAAGATTTGAGACATCCACAATAGTTTGCAATACTACTCAACAACATCATATCAAGGTTCTGATTCAACTGGCAACATACTAAAAGTAGTAGAAACTGTACTAAGGCTTGTAACAACAATCCTATAAGCTACTATGGATTAGTAACATGTGAACCTGATAGAAGAAGAGAGCCTAGTCCTTAACCCACGTAGAATGAGAAGAGAATGACTCAGATCAGAGGGCATAAGGTAAATGAGTAAAAAGAGCCTTACGTTCCCTCCCACAATCAATTCCCCTACATATAACGAAAGCATTTCTAGACTCGACATCGACCAGTTTGGCTCAACGAACCTACAGGCAGTCCGGCTCTGATACCAACACTGTCAGGACCACGATTCCAAGTCACATCGATCTAGCCGGTAACACCTCATATCACATTGCGGCCTCACGCACGGTATCCCCACGGGTGTCGCCTTACCATGGCCCGGGACCATTTGCGCCTTTTGGCTCGCGTATATGATAGTGTCGCTAGCATCCATATGATAGAGAATCCGGGCCGACATGGCTAGTCATGAACCCAAAGCGGCACAGACCTATGGAGACAGGCATACATGAATCACATTGAGCATGTCGGTCATCAGCGAGTGAATCCGGGCTGTAGCACTGGACTAACAGGACTTCGGGGAACCCGGACTGTAGCAGGCTAGGCAGGACTCCGGAAGTCACCGCGTGACATTTCACCGAAGGGACAGACATAGGAACAAAGTGAAACACATGCCGGCCAGTCAAGTGTCCTGAGCAGTAGTGCTGGACTAGCAGGACTCCGGTGAACCGGGCTGTAGCGGACTACTATGGCTCAAGGAGCACTAGACTACATTTCCCCATAAGAGAGGCTGCCAAGGATAAACAACTAGATTGTCGGATCCCACACATACCAAGCATTTCAATCATACACACAATATGCTTGATATGTGCAAATACAACATGGCATCACAACAAAACTCTACAACTCAAGTACTTTATTTAAAGGCTCCAGAGAGCCATACATAACAAGTTCATACAGGTAGGGGTCACATGACCCGACACTCAAGTCATACAAGCATACAAGCACATGCGGAAGCAAATAGTCTGAGTACAGACACTAGAAAGAAAGAGGGCTTGTCAAAGCCTGTCTATCTACATAGGGCCCTCCATGGCCAGGATCACCACCTGGGTGGCAAGTCAATCATTGACGTCGAGATCTACATAAAACCCATCGGGGGGCGGTGTTGTCGTCTGAAAACAGTAATTAAAGCAAACATGAGTACAAAGGTACTCAGCAAGTCTTACAACAGAAACTATTATACATGCTCATTCTCAAGAAGGTGGTGGAGTTATTGCAGCAAGCCAGCTTTGACTCTTGGCTAAGCTATCCTACGATACACCACTAGTAAAATAGTTTTCGCACACGAGTCCACTAATCACCAACACAATACTCCACCGGGGATCCTCCCTCATCATCCTACGAGGGGGCCATCCTCGGTACTCACACTTATCTTGAGTCTTTTAGTAGTAACCATCAACTTGTCTATGAACTGTATAGGCAACCAAGTAGTCCTTTACCGCGGACGCGGCTATTCGAATAGATGATGTTAACCCTGCAGGGGTGTACTTCTTCATACATGCTCTCACCACTTACCGTCGTTTACACGGCATGTACTCGGCAACCTTCAAGCGGAAGCCCAACGAGGGTGTCGGCCACGGCCTACCTAAACACTCAAGTCTCTAGTCCAGGTTTATCGCCTATCCAGGTTCCATCCGCAGGGAGTCCGGCCGAGGTTTCCACATACGGCCTCGAATGATGTGAACAGGTTTACCAAGACGCCAAACGGGTGACTCGGTACACCGTGCCACGGTGTATCTACCGCATCATAGCCCACCCCTAGGGTCAGCGCTACGCACGACCACCAACACATAACCTACAAACACTAGAAACTATTTGATACATGGGTACTAGGGTGTTTAAGAAGCCGAGAGGGTCAATTAAGGATCCCAATACATGGTAGTACCTGATTCTTAAAACCACACATACAGATCTCAGTTCTTAGGGACGGCCTTAATGAAACAACCCACCATGTACTCCTACATGGCCTCGTTGCGAAACACATCCCTCACATTACCGACATAATCATTTCACTCTAGCCCATCACCCAGATGAACCAGACCTGACACAACTCTAAGCATAGCAGGCATAGCAAGGTAGGAAACACATACATGGCTCGATCAACTCCTACACATGCTAGTGGGTTTCATCTAGTTACTGTGGCAATGACAGGTCATGCAGAGGATAAGCGTTCAACTACCATAGCACACAGCAGTTTGAAACATTGTTGTCTTCATGCGGTAAATGAGAGCAGAGGCGAGAACATGGGATTGTATCGATATGATCAATGGGGCTGCTTGCCTGATGGAGTGGTAGTAGGGTACTGCCCTTCAGTTGGATACTCGGAGATATCCTCGGAGGCAGAACCTACCACGAAGGATACACAGAACATAATCAACACATGACAATATGCAACAATATGATGCCTGCTATGACATGGCAAATTGATGTGTCCTGCCTAATGCAATGTGAAACAAGTTGAAATGGGTCCATTTGAATCAAAGATTCAAATGAAAGTTAAAGTTCTTATCTATAATAAGTGTATTAGCTTGTTTCACCTAAACATCAAGGTTAAAGTGTTTTTTCATGCATGAAACCATTACAGATGGAAAGATTGAATTTTTCTGATCATTTTTCATATATAATTTGTTGGATTTGGAGCACTGCGTCACTGTGACGTCAGTGAGTCAAAGGCGCCAGCCCAGGTCAAACCTGACTGGTGGGCCCCGTCTGTCAGTGTCTCAGCTAACTAACAGAATTAAGTTAGTACTAACTAACTGTCAGTGGGGCCTGGGCCCACATGTCAGTGACCTAAACTAACTGAAATTAGTTAGCACTAATCCTAACCTAATTATCAGGCCGGCCCCACCTCTCATAGGCTCAGGGGGAAGTCAACCTGGGCCCACACGGGTCAAACATGGTCAACTCGCCGGTGTTTAGCCGCCGACGAGGCCAGATGCGGCGGAGGGCTGCGGGTTTCGTGCTCCGGCGACCAAAACAACGACAGAGAGCATCTACGCATAGCTGGGAGCAAGCCGCATCGAGTGGTGGCAGTGGGTGGATCTAGGCTGGCCGGAAACGTCGCCGGTGACGACCTTGGCGGCCGCCAGAGTTCGGGCGAGGTCGAAACCGAGGCTGCGGGGCACAGCGAGGCACGTGGAATGGTGCTACGGGCTCCTGTGGGTGCGGTGAGTGCGTTAATCGCAATGGTGTGGCTGGTGGGTGGCCGGAGTCACGTCGGTGACGAGCTCGGCGGCAGCGGGTGCTCGGGTGAGCGTGGTGCGGTGCACACGGTGCAAGAGGGGGTTAATGGAGAGGGGGAGGACGAAGTTGGGCTGACGGCGATTGCAGCAAGCATCGAAGTGGGCTCGGGGAAGGCCGGAGTGGAGCGGGGCGACGATGGCGATCTCGGCGGCCGGAGTTGGGGGAGACGGGGTCAGCGGCGACTCCAGAGTGGGCGAGCGCTCGGGGCTTAGCCTGCTCGACGTAGTCGACGATGGCGGAGCTAGTGGACATGGTGACGCGGGACGGGGACGACGGTGGCTATGGCTACGGCGGTGAGACGGCGGCGGTTGCGTCGGACATGGCTTCGGGGGAGCAAGCAAGAGGAGCTGGGGAGAGAGAGGCATGTCTGCGAGCTCGGGGGAGAGGTGTGTGACCGATCCAGGGCGGTAGCACTGCGAGGGGAGGAAGCAGGGCGGCGGGCAGATGCGTGGCGCGCGCAGACGCCGGCGTCGAGCACCTGCATGCCTGCCTGGCCAAGCCAAGCAGCTCGCTGGAGCGGTGGCTGGGCTGGGCCGGCAGGTGGGCCTGCTAGGTGGCGCCAGGTAATCCTTTCTCTTTCTGCTTTCTATTTTCTTTTTTTATTTATTCTGTAACTTTAGGGCTTTATTAGAAATACTAAAATGTTTCCAAAAATCCTGAAAATAATTGTGGGCTCTGTTGGGATTATTCCTAACGGCCCTCACTTAAATCCAGAATTATTTGGGCATTTAAAATATTTTACAGCATTTAAATGCCCAAATTCAAATACTTATGAATTAATCCAATGAATCCAGAATGTCCTAGAAAAGAGTGCACCATTTTTGCTAGGGTTTTAGCCCAAACCAGAAATAATGAACATTTTGTGAAGGACAGTTTGGGTTCATTGAAACCAGTTTTAGTAAACCCTAGTTGGCTTAACGGGGGTGCTGGGGGTTCTGTCATCCCCATTTCACCTTTCTCGAAAATTTAAACATGATGCAAGCACTCTAATGCATGAACTAGCTAGAGTGTGACAGTCGTGGAATTGTCACGGCAGATGTCCTAGTGTGAGGACTTAGTCGTGAGGCCAACACATCTATGTGGTAGCTTGAGAGGGGTTGAGTGGAGTTGAGAGATGCAGCACAAGACATGGGTTTAGACAGCTTCGGGCCTCGTGAAACACCATCCGGCAACAACCCTACATGCTGTTTGTGGCTAGGTCTCATTATCATCACGAGGGAGTCACCGTAAACCGGCTCTCCTAGGTATTTCTAGCCTTAAGATTACTTTCTCTCTCCCCTCTCTTGGGGTGCCCTACCCCTCCTTATATATGTTGACGGGGCAGTTTACATGACTGGTCCAATTAGGATTAGGATTACTCTATTACAAGTAGAGTCCTAGTCTTGCTTCCTTTGTAGCAGAATATTCCTTATGCCTTTCCTCATAATTCGGCCCATCATAACATGAGCCGGCCTTCTGGGCCTTGGGCCTTGTCATCCATATGAAACACCCGCCGGGTCACCAATGAGTCTTCAGGCTCGTGAGTCGTCACACCAGTGAACCACCAGACACGTTAGGCACCAATCCTTTGGCGGGTTACCAATGAAACGCCAAATCCGGCCGGGTCATATATCCGGCCGGGTCATACCGTGGGGTATATCCCCGACATTAGCCCCCAATTTAATTTGGATTTATCCATGTTAAACTAATCCTGTAAACAAAACACAAGAACAAATTTAACAGGCTGTGCTCCGGTTTAAATATTCTTGTAAGCCGGCACCTGAACATCCTTAAGTCCTTGTCATTTCCTTCTTCTAGAAAATCCGGGTGAATAGACCAGCTTAATAATCAATTTTCTTGTAGAAGAAAATATTGTAAATAAAGAATCCATTTGAGTCGGCCTACAATGCTCTGACTTGACAAAAATATTGGTCCTCAAATATTCAACTGATATTCAGCCGGCTTGAAGATGTAGAACTTGCCGATTTATGATTACCACCATTGCCAAGTTATAAAAACTGATGGTTCCGGGTCATCACTGTTATAGGCACCGGGTCATGACTGTTATAGGCATTGGGTCATGACTGTTGCCAACGTCGGTTCATGATTGTTGATGATGCCAGGTTATGATTGTTGTAGACACCAGGTCATAATGATTGGTGACGCCGGGTCAATCTGGTTTGCTCAAAACTGAGAATTTGAAAATATTTCTCCCTTACATCCGTGTTACCTGTAGCCCCCAAGTCTTGAGCAGAGAAAATTTATGGCTTAATACTTACTTCAATATAAATAACCACTTTGAAGAAATCCGTGTTGTTCATCCCAGTCGCTTGTAAAACCCTGAATATTCCAAATATGTAGCCCCCAAGTGCCGGGTTGTCATGCTTTGCAGCAGCCTGGGACATGTAATTGCCTTATACTCATGAAAACTTCAACCAGTGTAGCCCCCAAGGGTCGGGTCATTATGCAATAATGAGCAGGGACTTCGTAGATGTAGAGTTGAGCAGCAACGTGTAGCCCCCAAGGGCCGGCAGAGTAAGATAATACTAAGTTGGGACTTTATATATACTTCATTGAAAATAATATCATATGATGTAACCCTCACCATGGGGCTTGAACCCACGTCCATTAGGTTAAAAGCTTTGTACTCTACCAACTGAGTAGTGGACCTTTCAATATAATGGATTAAGGCTTGTGTACCTTGAATTTTTGACAGGAGCAATTGGTAGCCCCCAAGGGCCAGGTCATTCTGATGTGATGAGTCGGGTCTTCAATAAGGCAAGTAAAAAATGATCTTGCATTAGCCCCCAAGTGCTATGGTGCATGCTGGCAGTGACATGGGACTTGCATATTTGAGTAATCTCAACTTGAATAATGTAGCCCCCAAGTGCCGGGCGTAAGCCTGCAGCGACTCGGGACTATTCCTTTCACTGTAGAATAAATCATATCTATTGATAAATAATAGCCATTGCGTTGAAGCAACTTTGAAAACCTTAATCATAATACTGGTTATTGATAACCATAATAAAAATCCAGCCATGTTGGCTATTAAAGATTTGAATAATATAACCCGGCCTGAAAACCGATTCCTGCCATATAAACCAGTATATCGATGCACATATGATGCATGATATGATGACGTAATGATGATGCAATGTATGATGCAATATATGATGATGTAATGATGATGCAATGTATGATGATGTAATGATGATGCAATGTATGATGATGTCTGCGTATGATAACATAATACTTCAGTGAAACTAGCATGATAGCCACTAGAGTATCCTCGCTTTCTGTAAGCCGGCTCTCACATGACCCAATCGATGTTTTAACCTGGATAAGTTCAGATATGACTTATCGAGAGTACACGAGGTCGGAGTAGCATCAAGCAAACAGGCATGATTAACCAAGTTTCAATGAAAGCGGCTTAGTAGCCTGGTTCTATCCTGACTATCTGTAAGCCGTGCTCTCACATAACAGCCGACGTTTTAACCTTAACAAGCTCATGATCTTTGGTGAATACACCATAAAAGATTGATTGTTAAGAGTTCGGCGGGTCAATCAGGATTACCTGATGAAGAAGCAGCTGGTATACAGGTAGGATGACCCGGAAAGGTTATGTCCTCTTTGGTGAATACACCTATGTTTGAACAAGATAACCTGGAAACTTTGGTGAATACACCTGGTGTTCCAAGCCAGTCAAGAGGGTAGTAATGCTATGTTCTCTTTGGTGAATACACCTATGTTTGAACAGGAAGCCCCCAAGAGACATATTCGTGAGCTATGCTTGCCGGGTACCTATGTTTGAGTTGTGCTATGCATCCAACTCTCTTTGGTCCCTGTAATTTTTCTGAGAACTCGAACATGCGAGAGATTAATTCTTTTAAACCGGGACTTTAAACCGGATATTGAGAGCTTCAGAACTTTGTGGGAGACAGTTTCCTCTTAAACCGGATTTTGAACTGGATATTGAGAGCTTTAGCTCTGTGTGGGAGACAGTTTCCTCTTAAACCGGATTTTGCACTGGATATTGATAGCTTTAGCGCTGTGTAGGAGACGGGATTTCCCTAGAATCGGATTGTAAAGCGGAAGCATCATTGTGAGCCAGAATTTTTGTGATGGCCTTTTAAATTTTCATAGTAGTAATCTCCGGGACCGAGTTATCTTCCCTCCAATGACCCGGAGTTCTTGAATTCACTGAAACCGGCAATTTCTGCAGAGACATGTCATTGTAGCCCCCCAGAATTAAGACGACTCGAGGAGTTGTCTTGAGATTATCCATTTTTGACCGTGATATAAACTGGTATGTGTCGGATTTCGGGTTCCGACAGACCCTTGAGGTTCGAACAATGGGGTGCGCGCGGAGATTTCGCCTTCTACCTACCTGCACCCCTCCGCCTCGCTAATATCTAAGCTATGGAAAGAACAGCACACGAGACACAGGGTTTATACTGGTTCGGGCCACCGTTGTGGTGTAATACCCTACTCCAATGCGTGGTGTGGTGGATTGCCTCTTGGGCTGATGATGATGACCAATACAAGGAAGAACAGCCTCGCGAGGGTCTGTTCTTGGCTGGGGGGATGAACTGCTAGGAGGAGTTCAGTCGCCCTTCTCTCTTTGTGTGTGTGATGCTACTCGATCCGATCCTAGCTAGTTTCTCTCTTGGCTTCTAGATTCTCCCTTCTTGATTGCCCCTCTACCCTGGGGGTGGCTAGTCCTATTTATAGGCAAAGGCCCTGGGCCTCTTCCCAAATATTGAGCGGGAAGGGCGCCAACAATTGGCCATTTTGAAGGGGAACATCTGGTACACTTATCCTGACTAAAGTTGGTCCTCGGCTGCCAAAGGCTCTGGTGGTGACTCTTGCTAGGGCTCCACAATGACTTCCTTCCTGCCGTTGGACTGGTCTTAGTCTCGTTGCACCGAAATGGGTGCCTTTGCTTGATGCTCTCGCCTGCGCTTGCTCCCTTTACACCAAAGAGGAAAGGAGGACACTGCGCGGCTGGCGCCCGCCTCGCGCCTTTGGTCGTCATGGCTTGCGTCACGGGCACCTCACGAGGTACCGCGCCTTGATCTCTCCGCCTCCTCGCGAGCCAGCCTGATGATGCCGTGCCTGAGGAAGTTCCGTGTCGTCCGCCCCACGAGGCTTGGCCCCTCGTGAGGGTCTTGGGTCTGTGTTGATGAAGATGGGCCGTGCTGGGCCCCCCTTTGAGCCACGCCGCAGGCAGGCAAGTCTGGGGACCCCCGTTCCTAGAACGCCTACAGTAGCCCCCGGGCCCAAGGCGCGCCCAGACTTGGCCGTGTAGGGAGGCGAAAGGGCAAGAGGGAAGCGCCACGTGCCCTAACAGCCTGCGGCCTTGGGCGCCACGTGGCGGTTGATTGGACATGGGCGGCACTGTTCCCCCACGCCCCCTTATTTTGCGCCATGCTAGGCGGATTCATAGTCGTACATAGCCGCTCCCCTTTCTGTTGCTCGAGCGCCCTCTGTCCTTCCTCCTCTCGAACTCCAGCTTCCGTTTTCAACCCAATCTCAAACCTCCCCCCCCTTCCCATCGCCATGGCTCCGACGAAGAAGGGAAGAGGGAAGAAACCCATGCCACCGCCTTGCTCGCCACCGTTGGCGGCCCCCGCCAAGGGCTTGGGCAAGGTTAGCTCGGCTCTAGCCACTATCTTCAACGAATGCGGGAGGACGACGGCCTGGCCCGCATCCCACTTCTCCATCAACAGGATAGTCACCAAGGTCCAGTATTTTGCCGACGCCCTGTGGGCGGGTCTGGTTCCCCCCTTTTCTGATTTCTTCAATGCCGTGCTTTCCCACTATCAGATCCACATTTTGCATCTGGGTCCTGAATCCATCACCCTCCTTTCGATCTTCGCCTTTGTTTGCGAGGCAATGATGGGCATCCTTCCTTCGGTTGCCTTGCTGCGCCACTTCTTCTCTCTGCGCCTTGTCGACCCTACCCAATGCTGGCGTGCATGAGCTTCGTTGCCGCGTCTGAGACATAGCGGCCTCACGGATTGAATTTAGGCTCCCTCTGCCCGCGGCTGGGTTCCGTGAGCAGTGGCTGTATGTGGATGCAGGGGTGCCCAACCCCCTGCTATCGGAGCCAACTTCGCCTGCTGTCCCCAATTCGGGCCAGGGTGAGGAGACGCTTGAGAGCCCCCGGCTCGTCTTCTCTGGCACCGCTTCGCGTTCTTGAGGTCGCTTGGCGTGACAGCGCCCAAGGTGGTGAAGGAGTTCCTGCTTCGCCGCATTGGTCCTCTCCAACGCCACTCCCGCCGGATGTGGGCCTTTAGCGGGCGTGATGATCGTATGAGGCTCCAGGAAGAGGACCTGACGCCTGAAGTGCTGAGGACAGTGCTCTTGATCCGGACTAGGGACCCCAACCCTGGCAGCATCCAGCAGGGAGGGGCCTTGCTATACCTCTGCCAGAATAGGGGCGATTTTGTGAATCAGATGCCTATCTTTGATGAGTGGGGGCCGCGCCCCGCCGGCCTCCGGGGGCCTCGCGAGAACCTAGTGATGGTGACTGCCCTTCCAGTAGGCCAAGGCGACTCTTCCTCGGGTGGCGGAGCAGGGAGGCGTGAGGCGCCAGAGGCCGAGGGGGCTCCCGGCGGGGTGACAGCACCGGGCGATGCTCATGAGGGAGCAGCTCTTGGGGCCCGTGCCGCTGAGGCTGAGGGCGGCAAGCAGCTGCCCTTAGCGCCTGCGGTTGAGGCCCCTGAGGCTCCAGCCGCTTCTCTTGGCGAGGCGACTGGCAGTGCGCATTAGGCAGGCGCCCCTGACACCGATCGCCTTGACGCTTCGTCCTCGTCGCAGGTTGATCCCTGCGCTCAACTCTTGAGCCGCTTCCGCGTGGACTTTGAGGCCCTCCGGAAGAGAAGGGAGGCCCTGGGCGACGATTACCCTTGTCGCCTGCTGAAGCGTAGGAAGTACTTCGCCACTGATGAGTAAGCCTTCTCCTTTTCCAGCTCCCCTTCTGTTGCTTTTCCTGACCCTTGCTCCGCTGGCCCCTTCCAGCCGAGCTCGCGGAGATGGCTGAGGTGCCGCCCCCCTTGGCTGAGGTGCAGCAGAGCCCTTGTGGTGAGGGCGATCAAGAGGCGAACTGTCCCGAGGCGCATCGAGGCCCTGCGCACCTCGCGATCCTCCTTCGCGGGCCTTCTCGTGGCATAGCCAGCCTGTCGTGGGCTTCTCGCCTGGTTGTGGACTGCGGCTGGCTGAAGCGCTCCCTGCGCTCTTCATCTGGGGACGAGCTGGCTCCAGGCCGGGCTTCTGGCGTGGCGTACCCGGCCGTCACGAGGGTGCCAGCCCCCAGCCCCCTGCCCGGAGGGGGATTGCTGGTCCGTGACCCCCGGCGCTTGCTTGGGGCAGGTGATGGTGTGGAAGACGTGCTCGAGCGCGCCCGGGAGCGTCGCGCTCTTCGTCAAGGATTCCTTCGAAGGGCGGCTGACGCGGTGAGCCTTCTTGGTGAGGAGCTTGCTGATGAATACGCGCACCTTGAGGCCGAGGGCCTGCGCCTGGCTGCAGAGAAGCGCGAGCTGGAGGGCGCCATCGCCCTTGCATGCCATCAGCGTGATATTGACGATGAAGAGGCCAAGGCGTCGCTGGTGGCCTCTTGGGAGGCCCGATCTTGGGCCGCTGAGGAGGCCCGGGAAGCTGACCGCCGGCGAGAGGCGGCAGAGGAGCGGGCTCGGGAGCTCCTGGCCTGGTGCCACTCACTATAGGAGCAAGTGGAGCTGCGTGAGACAGCCCTCGCGTCGATGAAGGTGGCCTCTGGCGAACCAGCAGAGCTCCACAAGCGTGAGGAGGCGCTGACGCTGGAAGCCGCCGAACGTACCCTCAAGTACGAGCGTCTGGAGACGAGGGAGCGCTTGGTGACGCAGGCAGAGGATGATGTCGCTACACGGGAAGCCCGTGTCCTGGAGGAGGTCGGACGTCGGGTGGCGATGGCGCGCTTGGACCTCGAGCGCGAGTCCGAGAAGAGGCTGGGGTTGATCCGGGCCGAGGCTGAAGGTAGGACTGCTGCCTTGAGGGCCAAGCTGGAGGAAGCGACGCGGCGGGCCGATGCTCTTCGGGACGCCCTTGAAGTAGCGCAAGGGAAGTCAACCACCTCCCAGGCCGAGGTGCTCCTTCTTCGCCATCGGGTGGAGGAGGCTGAAGCCGTCGCGCGCCAGAATGCGGACGAGATACGTCAGCGGCGGATCCTGGAGCATCAGCACGGCCCCATGCTCACCACGCTCCGGGAGAGAGCTAACACGGCCTTGGGCAACATCTGTGAGGCGGCTGTTGGCTAGCCGCACGCAGTCAACTACGCCGACAACCTTCAGTTCTTCACCGACGTGGTGACGCAGCTGGAGGCGCGGTCGGTCAGGGCCGACAGGTTGGTGGAGGAGAGGAGCCGCGCCCTTCTCGGGCGTGCCTTTTCTCGCGTCTTCAGCCATTTCCGGAACATGGATCCCCACTTTGATTTTGACGCCGCCATCGCCCCAGTCCCCCAGGCCGTCCGAGACGACCTGGCGCACTAGGTGGAAGACAATGTGGATGCTCTTGTCAGGGCCTTCGCTTGAGACGACGATGGCGTGATCGTGGCTGCCGACGAGGGCGGTGTGGTGAACGGCCCTGACGCCGCTGGCGGCGACGCAGACAGCGATGGCGAGTCCAGCGACGCCAACAACGGTTCGGGTGGTGCTCCTGAGGACGCATTGGGGGATTTATCCGACTGATCATGCATCGTTCCTGTTTCCTTACCCTGCATGAATAGAACTCAGGTTTTGGCCTGATGACTGTGAAAGCATTTTGGGAGGGGGGCCCCTCATGTAAAACTTGTGTTCATCGTATTAGTAGATGTTACATTGCACATGCGCCCGCGCCAAGTGGTTGGCTAAGCGATGCGCTGGTTGGCTAGTTTACCTTCGTCCCGTGCGGGCCCTGAGGTAGCCTGTGGGAGGCTGTGGTGTCCCGAGTGTTCCCTGATCGAATCCGTAGGATCTGCAGTAAAAAACCCCTCCTGAGAGGACGCGGCGGGGGTAGTCTGGGCTGCGCGCAAGCTAGGCCTGACCCGGCTCGCGAGGGGCTCACGAGGGGAGGCAGCTGAGGCGAAGTGGTAACCAAAACGCGAGAAATTGCTCCAACGAGACTAAGCACCCCTTCCCCGAACACACGCAAATCTCAAATTCGAATCCAACTTGAATCCAGCTGGGGAAAGTGACAACCAAAGGGAAAAGCAATGAAAGCAGACAAAAGGCCGCGTCCGGCACCTAATCTAGTCTTGGACGTCTTCTCACCAGCGCGGAGCTAAGTGCTGCCACTGGGCGTGGGAGGGAGCCCCAGGGCCTGAGGCCGGCACCCCTGAGACTCCGGGGCGTGTACAACCCCATTCATTATTACGTGAGAGTGTCACGGGGCGGTGAGCTTCACAGGCACTGGGCCTTCTTCACATGTACCGGCCTTGCTTCATATCGCCATATGAGGGCCCCGCCTTCCGCCACACTCTAGTGCCATCAACGATGACCGGAAACCAGGACACCGCCGATGGGGTAGAGCGGTCGCCAGCGGTTCCCCTAACGACCACGGGTCCTCTGCCAGGGGTAGGCCCTGGGGCACCTTGCTAGCAGAGGGCCTACCTCCTGAGAACACCTTGCTCCGAACGCCGCGGTGGTGATGTCGGATCTCGGCCCCTCTCCTGCAGCCCCCTGCGCCCTCCTCCCGAGGGGTAGGAGACTGTGGGAGCGGGACAGCTGCTCGCTGTGGCGACCTGCACCTCCTACGATCCATGATTAGTGTATGCCTGCTCGTGAGGAATTAGCGGTACCCAATAATCGTTGCCTCCAGCGTGGCCAGTGGGACCGTCCCGGGGCTCCTCGAAGGGCTCAGCTTCTGGCACCTCGTCCCCCCAGCTTGGGCTGAGGAGCGAGCCTTGTTCGCCCTCGTGAGGGTGTCCTTGGTCCATCATGAGGGGCACGTATTCTTCTGGCACCGTCATACCGAAGGCCACGCCGTAGTGCTCCGCGTGCCACACAGTCCTGCTTGACGCGTCCACCGTGGGGTGGTAGCGCGGCTGTCCACTGGGGCCGTGGGTCGCGTCGAGTCCTTCTTCGCGGACCGGGAGCGGGGGCAGCGCCGCCGCCGGTCCGGTGCCAACAGCTTCGCCGGCGCTGGGGTAGCCTTGGAGCCCGCGGGCGCGCGCTGAGCCCGCGGGCGCGCACGGAGCCCCCGCGCGGGCCGCCCTGGGCTTGAGATGGGAGCTGGGTGCAGAAGGGGTGAGCCCCCGAGGCGGCGAAGCCCAGGAGCTCTGCCACCTGCTGCAGCAGCACGTCGCGGCCGCCCTCCAGCAGCCTGCACTGCAGCAGCTCTCGGGCCACCGTGAGCGCGGCCCTCGAGTTCGCCTGCTCCCGGCGGGTGTACGGTGTCGTGGTCGCGGCGTGATTGGAGGCCCTTGCTGCCGACCGCGCCTGCCGCGGTGTGAGAGTTGTCGAAGCCTGTTCGCGTCACCCGCGGCCCGCAGCGCCCTGCGGACCGCGAGCTGCCTGGGGCACGGGGTCGCCCGAGGCGAGCGGCTCTGCGCGGGCGGGCCACGCCGCCGATGGATCTGGGTTGCCCGCCTGGTCGCCGAACATGGTGATGACGACGCGACGGGACATGAAGCGGTAGAAGGTGGATTCCGGCGCACCCCTACCTGGCGCGCCAAATGTCGGATTTCGGGTTCCGGCAGACCCTTGAGATTCGAACACTGGGGTGCGCACGGAGATTTCGCCTTCTACCTACCTGCACCCCTCCGCCTCGCTAAGATCTAAGCTATGGAAAGAACAGCACAAGAGACACAGGGTTTATACTGGTTCGGGCCACCGTTGTGGTGTAATACCCTACTCCAGTGCGTGGTGTGGTGGATTGCCTCTTGGGCTGATGATGATGAGCAATACAAGGAAGAACAGCCTCGCGAGGGTTCGTTCTTGGCTGGGGGGATGAACTGTTAGGAGGAGTTCAGTCGCCCTTCTCTCTCTGTGTGTGTGTGATGCTACTCGATCCGATCCTAACTAGTTTCTCTCTTGGCTTCTAGATTCTCCCTTCTAGATTACCCCTCTACCCTGGGGATGGCTAGTCCTATTTATAGGCAAAGGCCCTGGGCCTCTTCCCAAATATTGAGCAGGAAGGGCGCCAACAATTGGCCATTTTAAAGGGGAACATGTGGTACACTTATCCTGACTAAAGTTGGTCCTCGCCTACCAAAGGATTTGGTGGTGACGCTGGCTTGGGCTCCACAATAACTTCCTCCCTGCCGTTGGACTGGTCTTGGTCTATTGCACCGAAACGGGTGCCTTTGCTTGATGCTCTCGCCTGAACTTGCTCCCTTTGCACCAAACAGGAAAGGAGGACACTGCGCGGCTGGCGCCCGCCTGGCGCCTTTGGTCGTCATGGCTTGCGTCACGGGCTTCTCGCGAGGTACCCCGCCTTGATCACTCCGCCTCCTCGCGAGCCAGCCTGATGAGGCCGTGCCTGAGGAAGTTCCGTGTCGTCCGCCCCGCGAGGCTTGGCCCCTCGTGAAGGTCTTGGGTCTGTGTTGATGAAGATGGGCCGTGCTGGGCCCCCCCTTTGAGCCACGCCGCAGGCCGCAGGCAGGCAAGTCTGGGGACCCTGTTCCCAGAACGCCGACAGTATGAATTATTCAACAGCTCAGTGATATAACTTATCCTGATATGTTAAGCCAGAAATTATCCATCGCGGATTGATGGTCACCGCAATACTCATTGTATATCCTTGGCGTTAATAACGCGATGTGAATCCACGGAAACTTGAGGTCGACCATGGCGGGTTATAAACAACCCCATATGATTTGTGTCAGTAATCCGGCCAACGGTTCATCCCAGCTAGTTGTTGAAATTACCCAAAATTCAGTGATGGCGACTTGTACGCCTATTCATTGAGCCATTCGATGGAGGCGAAGGATGATTATATATGATGATTTTCTTCAGAATGATTGGATTAAACTGGACCACCGGAGCGGTGACTTATTTGCACTCAACAAGCAGCTCATGCTGATAGGGGTGGCTCCGGCGTGTTGCTGTAGACGTGGGAGTCGGTCGATAAAGACAACCGCAGCATCAGAGGCGGCACGGACAAACGAGTTGGCCACTGTGTTGTAAGCTAGTGCGAACGGGTGAGTCGACCGTATGTTGATGCGAACCGGACTGCAAGGATAGCGGTTTGCACATGTGCTTGAGCAGCATGACACCGACGAACACTAGTACAGAATCATACTGGCACGCTCGGTAACCGTGATATAATATCACCTTTTGTAATGGATAATTATCCTACATGTCAAAATAAACCAAAGTAATTTTCTTTTAACAAAAACAATATGTGCCAATACAAAAATAGACGTAGATGGATATCACCTGATATGTTCGGATGACGGATGATTTGTTCAACGCGATAGAGGCGGCTTAGGTAGACCGGCGACTCAATATAGCCCCAGCAGCTCATCACAGCAGAGGCGGCTCAACGCGGCCCCGGTGGCTCAACATAGAAGCGAAATGGAGGCATCATCATGGCGGCGGCTCAGAAACTACAGCGGCAGCATGTTTGCGACGGTGGAGGTGGCGACTCTCGGAGTGGCAGCGGTAAGTCACAGAAGCCGCAGAGCAGACACAGAAGGCGGCGGCGACCCGTAGTTGATGACGTGAGGCTGGCCCGACGATAACGGGTCACAACCGTGCCCCGTGGTGAAGGTAGCAAGCCTCTCCTCGGGAACAGCTTGAGGAGGCCCCGGGGAAGCAGAACGAAACGGCCATAACGGCGGCTCTCAGGTGGCCGCGGCTCTGTCTCGGAGAAAAAATCGTTTATCCCTTGCGTAAAAACCTCCCAGGCTTCAGCACAAATTCAATCTAAGGTTTCTTCCAATCCCTTCCTTCCTTGTTCTCATTTGTTTGTAGAATAAAGCCAGAAACGCTCGGAGCCATTCTGTCAGTTTCTGGGACAGATTCGACCATGTTTTTTGAGGCACATCTTTTTTCACTAGAGCTACTCTCCATACAGGTGAGTATGCTCGAATACTGGTTCAGTACCGAGTGCAACTTGGCCCACGTCTGAATTGTTAGTGAGAAAACAGGCTGGGAATGATCCGTCACCCGTCGCGGCTCATCACGAAGCCACTCAAACGGCTGTCAACGCGGAAGGTAGGCGATGACAGAAACAGCTAAAACAGCAGGCCCGGGCGTCACGGGCGCGTGGAAAGTGACACGGAACTGCGGCTTAAGCCCGGCAGCTTGGTGCACGCGAGCTGCAACAGAAGCACACCGGCGAGGTAAAACGGCGACTTAAAATGCGGCGGTGGATCAAGACCACAGTAGCGGGGCGGCTCAAGGCGCGGCGGGTCGATGCGGGAGTTGCAGGGGCGACGCCGGTGGAGGCAGCAGCTCACAAGCGGGGGCGGCCCAGTCCTACTCCGGTAGGGGCCGCGGTGGCTCTTGGTGGAAAAAACGAGGCCGACGGTTCAGAGACGGAATCCGACGGGAGCGGCAGCTCACGGCGAGGCAGTGCTGCAGACAGGGTGGCTTGAAGCGGTGGTAGCGCGTGGAGTAGATCTGAGGCGCGAGCCAGGGCGGCTGTATGCGGAGTGAAGAAGAGGCGCAGCTGAGGCGTCAGTGAGTTGGAGAGGTGCCGGTCTAGCAGGGCCACGCGGACGGGCACCAGTCAGATACGCGCCCGGCAATGGCGGTTCAGAGATGAAAACGGAAGCCGAGATCCAGCCCGTGGCCTCGTCCATGCTTGGTGTTGACTTGTCAAACCGATCAGGTGTTGGAATCCTGTATGTTCCCGCAAGGCAAATCATGCTATTTTTCTTCTTTAATTCTTGACTTAATCTCCTGTAAGATTCCTTGTAGCAATCAGAGTTGACCAAAGAAAACCGATTTGGCTTCACGTGATATACTAGTCGAGAAGTACACCTGTCTTTGAAACCATTACGCTGTGATGCTTGATGCGATGGAAACAATTTGACCGTCTCGGCAAATCCTAATTATTTTTATCCGTATAGATGGAACTCCTTTTGTACTTGGCCTCTTGCAGCGGTACTCTTGAAATTGATTTAGCTCCGGACCGACGGAGCGCTAGGTCGCACGCGACGGCACACAGATTCAGCCCTAATTTTTTCTTAAACTCAAAGCTCATATATTATCAATCTGAAACTTGAAGTTGATACAGATCATTCCAAAGAGGCTGTTCTTTACCCAGAAAATGACTAACTCCTCGATTCTTGGGAGAGATCCCTCCAAGAACTCAAAAATCATCATGCGCAGGCCCCACGGTGGACGCCAATTATCGTGGAATTATCACGGCAGATGTCCTAGTGTGAGGATTTAGTCGTGAGGCCAACACATCTATGTGGTAGTTTGAGAGGGGTTGAGCGGAATCGAGAGACGCAACACAACACATGGGTTTAGACAGCTTCGGGCCGCGGGAAAATCCATCCAGCAACAACCCTACATGTTGTGTGTAGCTAGGCTTCATTATCATCATAAGGGAGTCACCGTAAACCGTCTCTCCTAGTTATGTCTAGCCTTAAGATTACTTCCCCTCTCCCCTCTCTTGGGGTGCCCTGCCCCTCCTTATATATGTTGAAGTGGCGGTTTACATGACTAGTCCTATTATGATTAGGATTACTCTATTACAAGTGGAGTCCTAGTCTTGCTTCCTTTGTAGGATAATATTCGTTATGTCTTTCCTCTTAATCCGGCCCATCATAACATGAGCCGGTCTTCTGGGCCTTGGGCCTTGTCATCCATCTGAAACACCCGCCGGGTCACCAATTAGTCTTTAGGCTCGTGAGTCGTCCCACGAGTGAACCGCCAGACATGTGAGTCGCCAATCCTCTGGTGGGTATCCAATGAAATGAGAAATCTGGCCGGTTCATATATCCGGCCGGGTCATACCGCGGGGTATATCCCCGACAGAACTGTTATAACATAAATGCAGTCACATACTGAATATGCCGCGTCGCAGTTTTTTGTTGTCCTTCACGGACTCAGCTAGCTGAGCTCGCACGTCTTTCAGCTCTTCACCCAGTTTGGTGTTCGAATCCTGGAGCTTCTTTTTCTCCTGAACAACGTTTGTTAACACACGCTTGCCCGTTGCTAGCAGTTTTTTTGCTCTGTGTTCTTTGCCTCGAGCAGCGTCCAGCTGCTCCCACGGTTGGTCTAATGATCCAATACAATGATAAGCAACCATATTAGCATTATTAGTATACAATTATGATTTCTCCATGGAGGGAAACATTACAGGGGGATGCCTTCTTGGACTTCTCTAGTTCGGCATTTGCAACAGACAGCTGGCGCTCACACTTTTCTAGTTCCTGAGTTCACATGGTGTTCTTCTCCGTAAGCACCTGGTTGTACGTTGATCCTTAAATCAGTTGTTTCAACTACTTTAAGTCTCGGGGGCTACTGGTATATGGTTATCATAGTCAGACAAAACGAACTTATGTGCACATCTTTTAAATGATGTTTTGTGGCTCTATTAAGCTCATCTCGACCAGCTTGGATATATGCATCGGCAGAGTTGAAGGCGTTAAATGACTCTTCTGAAAAGCCAGGGTCTTGTAAAATGGACTTGCGGCGCCGATGATTCATGGCGCTCTCCATTTCTGAGTTGGTGACGGATACATCATCCGAATCCTCCGCTGGAGGACAGTCCGGCGTCACCCCCGCTTCAGCCCTCGTCTTCATGACAGCATTTTTGCAGGAAGTATGACCGGCCGGGCCCTCGGATATAGTCTGTGTAACGCCCCGGATACAACTTTCCATATTCGTAACTCCGACTCTTGCCTTTTCTGGAGATGCGATATGAGATTTCCTTCGTGGTTGGGTTTTTGTCTTCGTTTTGCATTTTGTTTTGTCATGCATTTCATACCATGTCATCTTGTGCATCACATTTGCATTCATGTTCGTCTCATGCATCCGAACCTGTTCCCCGTTGTCCGTTTCGCAATCCGACACTCCCACATGCACCGGCGCACCCCTCTTGTCTCTTTTCATGACCGGGTGTTAAACGTTCTCGGAATGGACCAAGATTTGCCAAGTGGCCTTGGTACACCATCGGTAGACCGCCTGTCAAATTTCGTTCCATTTGGAGTCTGTTTATACTCTAACGGTTAACCGGGTAACCGCGAAGGCCTCTTGTGTGTTGTAGCCCAACACCCCTCCAAAATGGCCCAATAACCCATCTAAACCACTCCCATGTCCTCCGTCGTCAGATCACGATCGTGTGGGCGAAAACCGCACCTCATTTGGACACTCCTACCTCCATCTACCTATATAAATGTCTCCCCCGTCCAAATTCGCGGTCTAACCCTAGATCCACTCCTCCCTGCGCCACCAGACATATCCGTCCGTTGTTGGACGCGTCCACCGCCGCCGCCACATCGCCCCGGCCAATCTTGGGACGCCACGTACGTCTCCTCCGCCGCCGCTCCTAGCCAACCAGATGCCGCCACCTTACCCCGCCGGCTCCCCTCCACCGTGCCAGGCCCGTGGGGCCCAACTTCGGCCCGCCTGCCCTGGGTCGCCCCGTCGCTGCGAGCCCGCATCGCCTCCCACGCTGCTCGCTCGTCTCCGCCAGCCGCCACCGCTGTAGCTTCCCGCCGGCGACCTCCATTGCGCCGCCTCACGCGCCTTGCCGCCCCGCTCGCCCCTGCACGCCGCCTCCTCCTCCACCGCGCGCCGCCCGGCTCCCTGCTGGGCCCCGCTGCACGCCCCGCGGCCTCGCCACCCCATGCCTTTCAGCGTCGCCGCCTGGCCTGCCACCGGCGAGCATCACCACCGCCTCGCCAGGTCACGCCCTCGTCGCCTCCTCCCTCTTCTCGCCCTGCTCACGTCTCTCCCTCATGGACCCCTCTCTCTCTCTCTCTCTCTCTCTCTCTCTCTCTCTCTCTCTCTCTCTCTTTCACGCAGGATCTGCCGCCGCTCTACGTGCTCGGGCGACCCTGCACCATCTCTGGCAAACTTCGGCCAGATTCACCACTGCATCGTTTTCCATGCAAGCCCGAGGTTGACTTCGTTTTCCTCTCAGTCCCAGTTTTAGCATATTTTGTGTGCATGTTCATGAGGTCGTATCTCCGTGCTCGGTGGTCCAAATCATGCATATGATATATCAAAATGTTCACTGAGAGATGATCTTCATTTCATTCCATTGTGGCATGCTTGTTGGAGTTCATCTTGATGCCCTAATCATTGATGCAAGAGTGCTATAAAATGTTTACTGCTGCTCCTTATCAGTTTATGGTGATTTGTCATTTTTTTCACATTTGACGTGTGCATCATATGGGCATGAGCTCAACATGTGTTTTGAACTATGTCATGCCATCTTTACAGTGGAGTTTGTCTTGCATTTGTTTGATCAATATGGTGACTAGCACAAGCATGCAAACTAGGCTTCGTGATATTGTTGTTTTCAGGGACTTAGGATTTTGCCAAGTCTTTTGCCTGTTGTTATTTTTATGCCATGTAAACTTGATGCTACAGTGATATCCATGCTTGTTTTAAGTTACTTCAGTAAGGATGTTATGAACATATGGTTATGCTCTATCCGTCCATGCCCCTGTTCGCAATTATGGTGTGCTGTAGCATGTCTTGTTCTTGCTCCACTTTTGCTATGAAATGTTCCTGGCAGAATGTTAACATGTTAATCAATTTTTCCATGGTTGTTGCTAGTGATCCATGCATCAGATGAACTTGCTGTTGTCTTGGTTAGCTTCACGAACATGCCGTGTTGCTGTTGGTATGCTTGTTTTGTCATGCAATGCTTTGTCGTGAGTGGTTTGAGCTCGCAAAGTTGCCTTCACAAGTCTGAAACTGTTAATAAAACTTGTTATGTTTACATGGGTGCCATGACATCTTCTGTGCTTTGTTGGCTCGTGATCAATAAGGGACTTTTGTTCTATGCTTTTAGCAGATTCATTCCATGCCTTTGTTTGCTACGATATGTTCCTGTAGCATGTTGTTTGCTTGCTCTAAACATGGCTTCCTGATGTTATTTCTGGCATGTTAGTTTTTTTCACCAAGTCTGTGAAGCTGATATGTTTTGCAGTTTTGCCATGCTTGTTTGAACCTGTTCTATTGTGATTTAGCCGTAGCTCAGTGTTCATGTTTTGTCAAGAATCTTGTGTAAATCACTGCCATATGCTTTGTTGTTATGTTGGAGTGCGGTAACTTACTTTCTTGTTGCATGCTAAGTAGCATCGTGCTGTTAATTATAGTTTTGCACCATCCTTGTTTTGCTTGCCATTTGCAAACCGTGCATCCGTTTCCGGTGATCTCTAAATCAATTTCAACCGAAATCATATCATCTTTCCAGCGGCACACTTGGTTTGCCAAGTTGATTCCTTGATCATTTTTTCCCTTCCGGAGCACGCATATGCATTGCATATCATATCTTGCATATC
Organism: Triticum monococcum; assembly: GCA_034509565.1. NCBI lineage: Eukaryota > Viridiplantae > Streptophyta > Magnoliopsida > Poales > Poaceae > Triticum > Triticum monococcum. The sequence continues at coordinate 55,309,771 of CM067846.1, read as the reverse complement.
ATGCCATGTTTTGCATCATGTTGCTTGCGCATTGCATCATGATTCATTGTTATTCCATTGCTTGTGTTCTTTCTTTGGGTAGAGCCGGGAGACGAGTACATGGCCGAGGAACCTGTTGAGTACATTAACGAGGATCAAGCTTTCGACAACTCTGAGAACTTTGCAGGCAAGATGACCATACCCTCGAAATCGCTTCTATCTTTGCTTGCTAGTTGCTCTCTCTATTGCTATGTCGCGCTACCTACCACTTTCTATATCATGCCTCCATATTGCCATGTCAAGCCTCTAACCCACCTTCCTAACAAAGCGTTGTTTGTCTATGTTACCGCTTTTGCTCAGCCCCTCTTATATCGTTGCTAGTTGCAGGTGAAGACGAAGTTTGTTCCATGTTCGAACATGGATATGTTGGGATATCACTATTATATCTTATTTACTTTAATGCATCTATATACTTGGTAAAGGGTGGAAGGCTCGGCCTTATGCCTGGTGTTTTGTTCCACTCTCGCGCCCTAGTTTCCGTCATACCAGCGTTATGTTCCTTGATATTGCGTTCCTTACGCGGTTGGGTGTTATGGGAACCCCTTGACAGTTCGCTTTGAATAAAACTCCTCTAGTAAGGCCCAACCTTGGTTTTACCATTTGCCTCACAACCACCTACTTTTCTCTTGGGAGTCGCGCTCCTGAGGGTCATCTTTATTTAACTCCCCCCCGGGCCAGTGCTTCTCTAAGTGTTGGTCCGAACCGACTAGACTGTGGGGCCACCTCAGGGAAACTTGAGGTTTGGTTTTACTCGTAGGATGTCTCATCCGGTGTTTCCCTGAGAATGAGATATGTGCAGCTCCTATCGGGATTGTCGGCACACCGGGCGGCTTTCCTGGTCTTGTTTTACCATTGTCGAAAATGTGAATTTGTTAATATCCGGTTGTGGAGAAGATGACACTTAACTTAATTAAAATGAATCAACCGCGTGCGTTACCGTGATGGTTTCTTCTCGGTGGAGTCTGGGAAGTGAACACGGTCTTGTGTTATGCTTGAACATAAGTAGTTTCAGGAGCACTTCTTGATCACTTCTAGTTCATGACCGTTGTGTTGCTTCTCTTCTCGCCCTTATTTGCATAAGTTAGCCACCATATATGCTTAGTGCTTGCTGCAGCTCCACCTCACTACCCTTTCCTACCCATAAGCTTAAATAGTCTTGATCTCACGGGTGTGAGATTGCTGAGTCCTCGTGACTCACAGATACTTCCAAACAGTTGCAGGTGCCAATGATGACAGTGCAGGTGACGCAACCCAGCTCAAGTGGGAGCTCGATGAAGATCTTGTTCGCTGTGTTGTTTCGTTTCCTGTTGATCAGTAGTGGAGCCCAGTTGGGACGATCGGGGATCTAGCATTTGGGGTTGTCTTCCTTTATTTTGGTTCCGTAGTCGGACCTTGTGTGTATTTTGGATGATGTATGGATTATTTATGTATTGTGTGAAGTGGCGATTGTAAGACAACTCTTTATCCCTTTCTTATTCAATACATGGGATGTGTGAAGATTACCTCTCTTTCGACAAGCCTACCATGCGGCTATGCCTCTAAGTCGTGCCCCGACACGTGGGAGATATAGCCGCATTGTGGGTGTTACAAGTTGGTATCAGAGCTCACCCTCGCGGTTACACGGATGTTTGCGGACAGGTGCATGGTCATGTTGTCAATGACGTTTTTGACCCGTCGTGGCACATGACATGGCACATGTATCGGACTGGAAGCACATACGTATGTGCCAAGAGGGAACGTTCCTATGGACCGACGAGGACGTCGGTTCCTCTGAGTGGGGGTGTATGTGATAGCCTGGCTTATTATGGATGATAGACTGCTCATATCAATAAGGAACTCCATCTTTTCCGGAAGCCCATTTGGACAGAACTCCAAAGTTAAGCGTGCTTAACTTTGAGTAATTTTAGGATGGGTGACCGATCGAGAAGTTTCTCCCGGGTGTGCATGAGTGAGGACAAAGTGCGCAGAAAAGACTAGTATTGATCTGCGGGGCTAGCTAGATCCCACCAGTAGTAACGACCACCGGCGGGTGTGTCCGGGGCGTTACAGTCCGGCACACCTTTCTCCTGATAAAGGGTAAATGGAAAGGTTACAGTTGGACGTGACTGCCAAGGTGCATACTTGTGAATTCATACATCTTCGATGAAGGCTCAGCCATATCATTCTTTGCCTTCCTCTTGGAAGGCTTTCCTGGTATGGGGGACACTCTCTTCGAGACACTCCCGGGGCAGCATGGCGCGCCGAACGCTTCCCCTTCTAAGCACAGGACAATGCAGTGGGTAAGGAGGAATGAGAAAACTCTTTTGGATAAGGTGTCTTTGGATTACTTACGCGCGAAGCAGGAAGGAGGCCGGCGATAATGGGTACATATGTACCGTCGTAGCTCATTTGATAAAATACTCCATCTTCAAGCTCCACAAATATGTCCGGATCTTCCTCATATCCGGGGTCCAGATCCTGGTTGCGATTCTCCAGCTGAGGGGTAGGGTCATGGATCCCCTCGACGGCCTTTTGCCATTCCTGTTATGAGTAAGATAAGACGATGCCTGTCAAGAATGATTCAGGGACAAGAATAAAAGAAGTGGAGCTGAACCTTACCCAGCTGGGAGGATTATACATGGAAAACCCGTCTCTGATTTGGATACGGGTGAACTCCTCCTTCTACCATTTACACAGTTCGGCCAGTATTTTGGCCAGGGTGGCAGGAGTCTTTGGGCCCTTTCGGCCATAGCGTGAAGCATCGTCTTCTCCGTTATACTACCACATGGGCAACCCTCTGTATTGAAGCGGCTGGACCCCCCGCATTATCGAAATCGCCATCACCTCGGTTACTGACAATCCGGACTGGGCAAGCATCTTAATCTTGCCCAGTAGCAGGCTGATCTCTTCGCTATCCTCTTCCTCGAGGCTCCGAGGATGCCATCTATGGCGTCTTCTTCAGCGGAGCGTTTGAAAACTCGGGCAGGCCCATGCGGACAGGGTCGGTTAGAGCAACGTCGTCGATGTAGAACCATTCGGACGGCCACTCTTCGGGAGCTTTCTTTGGCGTGCCCGGCGATGTGCCACACCTCGGCTCCCCCACATCGGAAATTGACCCCCTTGATTGCGAGGGATGAGGCAGAACAGTCTTATCCACAAATCGAAATGGGCCTTGCAACCCAGGAATAGTTCGCATAAAGTGACATAGCCCGCGATGAGCAGAACGGAGGCCGGAGTAAAATTATGTAGCTGGAGGCCATAGTACTCCATAATCCCTCGAAGGAATGGGTGAATTGGGAACCCCACGCCCCTCAGCAGATAGGGGATGAAGCACACTCTTTCTCCTGCAGACGGATTGGGGAAATCCTCCGCCTGGGTTTTCCATTGAAGGAGGTCGATCCTACTCAAACAGGGACCAGATCTGCATGAGGAAGAAGCCCTTGGGTTTGCAGCTTAACTAATTGACTGTGGTGCACGGAACACCTCTCTCACTCGCCCCTCTCTAGGTTGGAACGGGAAGAGGAGCTGGGAATGTTGGCCATGTTGGAATGGTTTTGCCTGGCAGTGCCTGAGGATTTTTCTCCGCGTTATGTTGAAAGGATCTGAGATCCAATCTCTTTAAATAGACACTCTTTCTTGCAGGGCTAGGATGATATTTGGAAATACCCTGACTATCCACATTTGCCCGACACGTGGAAGATGAAATCATAAATGCGCAGAAGCCGAGGGGTGTGGCGTTGAATTGAAAGCCGAACACCCTACTTGGAGGATGTCGGAGGAGGAATGTAACACCCACGATGCGGCTATATCTCCCATGTGTCGGAGCACGACTTAGAGGCATAACCGCATTGTAGGCATGTCGCAAGAGGGGTAATCTTTATACATATCATGTACTGAACAAGAAAGAGATAAAGAGTTGGCTTACAATTGCCACTTCACACAATATATAAATATAGCATTACATCATCCAGAATACAATCAAGGTTCGACTACGGAACCCAAATAAAGACAACCCCAAATGCATAAGGTCCCCGATCGTCCCAACTGGGCTCCACTACTGATCGTCTGGAAAGGAAACATAGTAACGTCCCGAATCCTTGTCGAACTCCCACTTGAGTTCGGTCGCATCCCCTGGACTGGCATCATCGGCACCTGCATCTGGTTTTGGAAGTAAACTATGAGTCACGGGGACTCACTAATGTCACACCCTCGCGATCAAGACTATTTAAGCTTATGGGTAGGAAAAGGTAGTGAGGTGGACCTGCAGAAAGCACTAGCATATATGGTGGCTACCTGACGCAAATGAGAGCGAGAAGAGAAGCAAAGCACGGTCGAGAAGCTACAAAGATCAAGAAGTGATCCTGAAACTACTTACGTTCAAGCATAACACGAGACCGTGTTCTCTTCCCGGACTCCGCCGAAAAGAGACCATCACGGCTACACACGCAGTTGATTCATTTTAATTAAGTTAAGTGTCAGGTTTTCTACAACCGGATATTAACAAATTCCCATCTGCCCATAACCGCGGGCACGACTTTCGGAAGTTCAAAACCCTGCAGGGGTGTCCCAACTTAGCCCATCATAAGCTCTCACGGTCAACGAAGGATATTCCTTCTTCCAGGAAGACCCGATCAGACTCAGAATCCCGGTTACAAGACATCTCGACAATGGTAAAACAAGACCAGCAAAGCTGCCCGATGTGCCGACAAATCCCGATAGGAGCTGCACATATCTCGTTCTCAGGGCACACCGGATGAACACTACATACAACTAAAACCAACCCTCAAGTTTCCCCGAGGTGGCGGTGCAAGTGCCTCTGTTTTGGACCAACACTGAGAGGAGCACTGGCCAGGGGGTTTAAAATAAAGATGACCCTTGAGTCCGCGGAACCCAAGGGAAAAAGGCTTAGGTGGCAAATGGTAAAACCAAGGTTGGGCCTTGCTGGAGGAGTTTTATTCAAGGCGAACTGTCAAGGGGTTCCCATTATAACGCAACCATGTAAGGAACGCAAAATCAAGGAACATAACACCGGTATGACGGAAACTAGGGCAGCAAGAGTGGAACAAAACACCAGTCATAAGGCTGAGCCATCCACCCTTTACCAAGTATATAGGTGCGTTAAAGTGAACAAGATATAATAGTGATATCCCAACAATAAACATGTTCCAACAAGGAACAAACTCCATCTTCACCTGCAACTAGCAACAAAATAACAGTGGCTGAGCAAAGTGGTAACATAGCCAAACAACGGTTTGCTAGGACAAGGTGGGTTAGAGGTTTGACATGGCAATGTGGGAGGCATGATATAGCAAGTGGTAGGTATCGTGGCATAGCAATAGAGCGAGCAACTACTCAACGGGTTCCTCGATCACGAACTCGTCCCCGGGCTCTACCCAAGGCAAGAACACAAGCGAAGGAATACACAATCAACTACGGTGCAAAGCGCAAGCAACATGATGCAAAACATGGCATGATATGCAGGATGTGCTATGCAATGCATATGCATGCCCCAGAAGGAAAATATTGAACCAGGCCTCAACATGGCAAACCAAGTGCGCCGCTGGAAAGATGAGTTGAATTCGGTCGAAATCGATATAAAGATCACCGGAATCGGATTCACGGTTTGCAAATGGCAAGCAATACAATAATGGCACTATTCTGCGATTAACAGCACGATGCTATCTAAAATGCAACAAGAAACTAAGCTACTGCACTCCAACATAGCAACAAAGAACATGACAGTGATCTACTCAAGATGCTTGACAGAAGATGAACACTGAGCTACGAGTAATACACACATGAGCGGGTTCAAACAGGGATGGCAAAAGTGCAAAGGATATCAGCTTCACAAACTTAGTGAAAATACTAACATGTCAGGAATTAACATCTGGAAGCAATGTTTAGAGCAAGATATCAACACGCTACAGGAACAGAACATAACAATACAAGCCATGGCATGAATCTACTCAAAGCATATAACAAAAGTCCCTTAATGACCATAAGCCGAAAAGGATTAGACGATATGATGGCACCCATGTAAACATAGCAAGTTTCGCTAACAGATTCAGACTTTGCAGAAAACTGGACATGGCATAAACAGAATTACGAAGGCATGTTTGCGAGCTTGATTCACTCAACACAAGGCATTGCATGACAAGCTAAGCATACTACCAGCAAGAAGGCATGTTCACGAAGCTAACCAAAGCAAGAACAAGTTCATAGCATGCATGGATCAACTACAACAACCTCGGCAAAATTGATTAACACGTAAACAATCTGCCAGGAACATTTTATAGCAAAAGTAGAGCAAGATTGAGTCATGCTAGGGTACTCCATAAATGCAAACAGGGACATCGATGGATAGAGCATAACCATATGTCAAAATCATTCTTACTGAACATGCTCAAAATAAGCATGGATCACTCTATAGCAACATGAATACATGGCATAAAAATAACATCAGGGAAATGACTTAGTGAAATTCTAAGTCCCTGAAATCAGCAACATCACGAGAGCTACTTTGCATGCATGTTCTGGCCACCACATTGATCACAAAAATACATGGCATACACCCCTGTAAAGATGGCATGGCATAGCCCAAAACACATGCAGATCTCAAGTCCATATGCAGCACACAATAATCATGGCAAAAATGACAAATGCTCAAGATCTGTTAAGAAACAGGAACTAACATTTTATAGCACTCTTGCATCAACAATTTTGGCATCAAGATGGACTCAAATAAGCATGGTGCAATGGAACAAAATGAAGAGGACATCCTAACGAACATTTTGATATATTGCACGCACGAAACAGAGCTATGGATGAGGAGTTATGATGCAATGAACATGGATATAAAATGAGAGGGGCAAAGACTTGGGGAAATTTGACCTCACACGAAAATCTCAGATCTAGGGTTACTGTAGCACTGCGCGTGAACCGAGGATGAACTGAGGTCTCGCCGGAGTTGGACGGGGTGACGGTGGCCGGAGCTTGCCGGATCCGCTCGCCGGATCGAGCCGTGGTGGAAGAGCTGGGCGGTGGCGAGCTCAACGATGTCGGCGGCGAGGCGGGCCGAGCGTGTGGCCGGGTGGCGGGGAAGCAGCGGCAAAGGGCGGCGCCGACAAAGTGCAGTGCGGTGGTGCGGCGGCCGGAGCGGTGTACACGGGCGGCGCGAGGAGGCGAGCGGATGGACCAGGCGGCAGCGGCGCCCGTGCTGGATCCGGGTCCCGTGGGCCACGTGGTGGTGGGAGGCGGCGGCGACAAGTGGCAGCTCACGATTGGGCGAGGGAGGTGGCGGCGGACGTGTCCGGCGCCGGCGGACGCGTCCGGTGGCGGTGGGAGGAGCTAGACTAGGGTTGCGCCTGAATTTCAGAGAGGGAGGTCTTTTATAGGTAAGCTAGGAGAGTCCAAATGGAGTGCGGTTTTCGGCCACGCTATCGTGAGCGAACAACCGAGAGGATGGAGGGGGTTTGGATGGCTTTTTGGGCCACTTTGGAGGGGTGTTGGGCTGCAACACACACGAGGCCTTTATGGTTCCTCGGTTAACCGTTGGAGTATCAAACGAACTCCAAATGGCATTAAACTTGACAGGCGGTCTACCAGTTGTGTACCAAGGCCTCTTGGCAAATCTCGGTCCATTCCGAGAAAGTTTAACACCCGCACACGAAAGAGGCAAAAGGGGGCGCCGGAGGACATAGGAGTGTCAGATCGCAAAACAGACAACGGGGAAAATGGTCGGATGCATGAGACAAACACGTATGCGAATGAGATTCACATGATGACATGATATGCAATGCATTACATGGAAAAAAATGCAAAAACGAAGACAAAACCCAACCACGAGGGAATATCATAACTTAGAGCTAAAAATGGCAAGAGTTGGAATACAATTATGGCAAGTTAAATCCGGGGCATTACAACACTCCACCACTACGAAAGGATCTCGTCCCAAGATCTAGGACTGAAAGAACTCCGGATATTTCGAATGGAGGTGGTCCTCGTGTTCCCAGGTGGCTTCTCGGTCGAAATGGTGTGACCACTTCACTTTCAGAAATTTGGTAGACTCGTTGGGAGTCTTGCGCTTAGTTTCTTCAAGAATAGCAACGGGATGCTCATGATAAGACAGGTCTTCTTGGAGATCAATCTCTTCAAAGTTTATGGTGCGGTCAAGAGTCTTAAAACACTTGCGAAGGTGAGACACGTGAAACACGTCATGCACATTTGCAAAGTTGGACGGAAGCTCAAGTTGATAGGCGAGATCGCCTCTTTTGCCAATGATCTTGAAAGGACCTGCGTATCTAGGGGCAAGCTTCCCTTTGATACCGAAGCGACGAGTACCTTTCATTGGAGAGACGCGGAGGTAGACATGGTCTCCGATCTCGAAAGCCAAGTCACAATGCTTGCTATCATAGTAAATCTTCTGGCATGATTGTACGGCTTTGAGATTTTCACGAATGACTTTGCACATTTCTTCAGCCTCTATGATCAAGTCGTTGCCAAGAAGTTGGCGTTCACTAGTCTCTGACAAGTTAAGTGGAGTACGACACTTTCTGCCATAGAGAATCTAGAATGGGGCCTTGCCCGAACTCGCTTGGAAGCTATTGTTGTAGGAGAACTCGGCATATGGAAGACAATCTTCCCACTTCATACCGAAAGAAATGACACAAGCCCTGAGCATATCTTCAAGAATTTGATTTACTTACTTGACTTGGCCACTAGTTTGAGGATGAAAGGTTGTGCTGAAGCGAATGTTGGTGCCCATGGCCTTCTGAAAGGAGTCCCAGAACTTAGAGGTAAAGATGCTTCCATGATCTCAAGATATCAATTGCGGAATGCCGTGCAAGGAGACAATCCTGGAGGTATATAGCTCTGCCAACTAAGCTGCTGTGTTAGATTCTTTGATAGGAAGAAAAGAGCCACTTTAGTAAGCTTGTAGATTACAACAAAGATAGCATCATTGCCATGCTTGGACTTGGGAAATCCAGTCACGAAGTCCATCTCAATATGGTCAAACTTCCATTCTAGAATGGCAAGAGGTTGGAGGAGACCAGCTAGCCATTGGTGTTCTGCTTTCACTCTTCTGCAGACATCACATTCATTCACGAACTAAGCAATCTCGCGCTTCATTCGAGTCCACCAATACGACTGCTTGAGGTCATGGTACATCTTTGTACTTCCAGGGTGAATGGATAGGAGTGAATTGTGAACCTCGTTCATAATGACTTTATGAAGGTCACCTTTAGGAACAACAATTCGATCCTCGAAGAAAAGAGTATCTTTGTCATCAAGGCGATAACACTTGTACTTGGGTTGGCTCTTGGCAATCCCCTTCTTCACCATTGCATCAAGAAGTTGAGCCTCACGAATCTGATCTTCCGGAGTAGGAGAGACTTGGAGCTTGGCAAGGAATCCTTGAGGAACAACATGGAGATTAAGTTTGCGGAAAGCTTCACAAAGATCCGGTTGGAAGGGCTTGAGAATCAAACTGTTGCAGTAAGCCTTCCTGCTCAACGCGGCTGCAATGACATTGGCCTTTCCTGGAGTATATTCAATACTCGGATTATACACATGAATCATTTTGACCCAACGAGTCTGCCTGCGGTTGAGGTTGGGTTGAGTGAAGATGTACTTGAGGCTCTTATGATCAGTGAAGATGTCCACTTTCCTTCCCAACAAGAGATGTCTCCATGTTAAAAGAGCATGGACAACTGCCGCCAACTCGAGGTCATGAGTGGGGTAGTTCTTTTCATTGGGCTTCAACTGGCGAGAGGTATAGGCCACAACTTTCTTCTCTTGCGTTAACACAGGACCGAGACCTTGCAGGGAGGCATCACAGAAAACTTCGAATGGTTTGGATTCATTAGGAGGAGTCAGAACAGGAGCTATGACTAACTTCTCTTTCAGGGTGTTGAAAGCGATGTCACATTCAGGCGTCCATACATACTTCACATGCTTCTGGAGGAGGTTGGAAAGAGGCTTTGCAATCTTAGAGAAATTCTCAACGAATCCTCGACAATAGCTTGCAAGCCCAAGGAAACTCCGGAGCTGCTTCACATTCTGAGACGGTTCGCAATTCACAATTGCAGACACCTTCTCAGGATTCACAGCTATGCCCTTGGCTGAGATGATATGCCCAAGGTAGAGAACCTCATCGAGCCAAAACTCGCACTTTGAAAACTTTGCATAGAACTGATGTTCTCTGAGTTTGTCGAGCACCAATCTCAAATGCTTGGCATGATCCTCCTTGTTCTTGGAAAAGACCAAAATATCATCGAGATACACCAAGATGAAATCATTTGTGTAGGGGTTGAAGATGAAGTTCGTCATGTGAGAGAATGTTGGAGGAGCGTTGACAAGGACGAAAGACATGACAGTGTATTCATAGGAACCATAGCTTATTCTGAATGTTGTCTTGGGGATATCTTGTTCACGAATGCGAATCTGATGATAGCCCATACGGAGGTCAAGCTTGGAGAATACTTGAGCACCCTTGAGTTGTTCGAAAACCTCATTGATGTTGGGAAGTGGGCACTTGTTCTTTATGGTCATCTTGTTCAATGGACGGTAGTCGACACAAAGTCGGCCCGTGCCATCTTTCTTCTTGACAAAAAGAACACCACAACCCCATGGAGAAGAACTTGGTCAGATCAGACCCATATGCTCTTGTATATCGAGTTGTTTCTTCAGCTCCTTCAACTCTTCTGGTCCAAGCTTGTAAGGACGTTTGCAAACAGGTTCCATGCCTGGCTCAAGATCGATGATGAATTCAACTGGCCGGTGAGGAGGCATTCCTGGAAGCTCTTTTGGAAAAACGTCTTGATATTCACAAACGACTGGAATTTGAGAGATGGCATTCAACTCGCCCTTCTCATTGAGAGAAAACAGTCGAATGGTATCGTCACGAGTGGCATAGATGATCACATCCTCAGACGAGTGTGTCAATTGAATCTGTCTGGCAGCACAATCAAGCCGAGCCTTGTGCTTAGAAAGCCAGTCCATGCTAAGAATTAGATCAATATCCGAGTCACCAAGAACAATAGGGGAAGACAGAAACTTATAGTCGCCCATCTTGATAGACACATCCGGAACACAATTGTTAGATGTCATTTGCTTGCCCGGGGACAGAATCTTCAACGAGAAAGGAATCTTTTCGGTCACAAACTCATGCTTGGCAACAAAAGGTCTTGAAATGAAAGAAAGCGAAGCACCAGTGTCAAAAAGAACTTTTGCAGGAATATCTTTAACAGGAAGGTTACCCATGATCACTTCTGAAGAGTCCTTTGCCTGAGCTGAGTTCATCATGTTGACCTTAGCATGCTTGGGATTATGCTTGACCACCGCATTGGTGGCAGATCTCACAGGAGGAGGAGGAGGTGGAAGGCACCTCTGGTTGAAGCATTTGTTTGCATACACTAGTAGAAAACCGGGCAATAGCACCGGTTCGTAAGGCCCTTTAGTGCTGGTTTAGGAACCGGCACTATTATTTCGGCACTAAAGCCCCCCCCCCTTTAGTACCGGTTCAGCACGAACCGGTGCTAAAGGGAAACCACGTGGCACGAGCCAGCTCCGGGGGCCGGGAATCCCTTTAGTACCGGTTGGTAACACCAACCGGTACTAAAATGTTTGGGGGGTTTTTGGTTTTATGATTTTTTTCATTTAATTTTGTGTTTTCCATTTTAATTCTTTTTCGTTTGCTGGTATTTTACGGTACTACACATTGTACATGTTATGCATATATATATATAGAATTTCTAGTAGCACCAATCATATATATATATCATCAATCATGTCTCACAAACCACCATATTAATTCACACATACACACATGTATAGCTATATACAATTTCTCCTACATATGCATGTTGCCTTCGGAGCCAGTGGCATTAGCCTGATTGGTGCCTTCGGAGCACGATGACAATTGGAAGTGGTTCATGACTTGGTAGATGGGGGCGGTAGCGGGTAATAGTATTCTCCCTTCGGATTTATGACCTGGTCGAGCAAAAATCCCGCTATTTCCTCTTGAAGTGCTTGTACGCGCTCCGTTGGTAGGAGCTTGTCCCGCACCTCTTTGAACTGTTAAGAAGGAGATCAATATGCATGTGTATTAGTTGTGTGACTAGATATCGATAATGGTGTAAAAATTGTGAATAGTGTTTTGACAAGCGTACCCATTCCTATCTTTGAGATCTGCTCCTTTCGGACGCCATCATGCGAATGTACTCGCAAACGCAGTATGCACACAGATCAGTCCCCTGCGCCTGCTTTAGGGCCTTTATTACGAGAATGGAATTTAATTTGATCAAATAATAATTAATCAAGCATGATAATTAAAGAGATGGCAGCTAGCTAGCTAGCTAGTACTACTTAATTACTTACCTTGGATCGAAACCATTTCAGCTGTGGTTTCCATTCGCCTTCCGTGACGCTGATGAACCTTGCCCAAGCCCTGCCCGCCGACAAAGAAAATGAATAAAGGGGTTATTAAATAGTTCATATCATGAAATGATGAACTAAATAGGCCGAGATATATAGTTATAAATAATGATTGAAATTACCTGTTGACTATCCCATACAAGATGTTGTAGTCACCTTTTGCTGTGAGTAGCGAGTCCAGTATTTCAACTGTTCCGGCGTCAACTTTAATGATACACAAGATCCAGTGAAATCTACATGCACACACGTTTGCATGTCTTAATTAAGCAGGCATATGTAAGCAAAAACATGTAGCTAGCTAGTAGGCAAAAACAGAGAATTTGTAGTACAAGAAAGTGTGACTCACTCGAAGTTGTAAGGAAGTAGTATATCTTCATTGTATTTGAGGCGCTTCAAGAACTCTAGCATGCTGTCCTCTACCTCTTTTTCATAATATGCATCTAATTTCCATGTCCACCTTTTCTCATTTCATACATCTTCATCCTGCATAATACCACAGAAAAGAATATAGTGAGGATAATTACACATAATGATTGATCAAAAGGATCACTACAGCTAGCTTGAGACTTAAATTACAGAAAGAAATCACTTATACACAATAGCAACTGATGATAGATTTGTCGAGTGCGTCTTGATTGTATAACTGAAACAGTTCAGAATACTCAATGGCCACAGCTTTCTCATGGTAGTAATCATCCTTCTTGACATACACCATGAGGGACTCTCGATCGGATCTCTTGCTAATGTCCATGTACCATTGATGCAATTCATACATTCTCGTTGGGAGCTTCTTGACATCTTCTAGCTCGACCAAAGGTTGGCCCCGGACAAATTTCCGTTTTATTTCCTCCTCTCTAATCGGAGGCATGTCCTCGATCTCAAGGAGTTGTCCAACAATGATCTTGAGTTCTTCAGCCTGCATTATATGCTCCTGGGTTATTACCACATCGCCCACCTCGGGAACGTAAACTGTTTGGCCACAATAATATTGGGCGCACGTACTGTCACGTGTTGTTGGCGGCACAACAAGCGGGGGGATCGATTGCGCCGCCTGTTTTCCCAGCTGGGCAACGGTTTTCCCGCATTTTTTGACAGCTGCTTGTTGTTTGCTCGAGCTCGAGCTCGCCTCCTTCTGTAGACGTTGTCGATGTAACTTCCTGATGTGGCGCTCATAGTCTGAGTCAACAGGCTTAGGAGCTGGTGGTTGAGCCATACGAATGAAGTGGTCAACTACTTCCACAGGCACTTTCTCCCTTGGCGGCGGTGGCGGTTTCGGTCCAAAATGAGCGTCGACTTCTGCCCGCACTATGGCATTGGTTTGCTCCTCGGTCCTGTCGTAAGCCCTCACAGGAAGAGGAGTACTGAGGTTTGGACCATATTTATATCGCTTGCCTCCGCCTGTACTTCCTGTACTATGACCTCGACTTGTATCGCTACGCACCATAGCTGCGGGGTGTCTCTTCTGCGATTGCTGAGGCGGCGGAGACGGCTGACGGGGCTGAGTTGGACGAGGAGGAGTGGCCTGAAGCTGTGCCGGACTTGGAAGAGGAGTGGCCTGAGGTTGTGCCAGACTTGGAGGAGGAGTGGACGTCTGACGCTGTGTCGGACTTGGAGGAGGAGTGGCCTGACACTTTGCCGGACTTGGAGGAGGAGGAGTGGCCTCACGCGTTGGTGGACTTGGAGGAGCGGGAGTCTGCTGACTCGGTGGCGGACTTCGACGAGGAGTCGGGTGACGCGGTGTCGGTGGCCTTCGAAAAATGATGCAATCCTTTCTCCATAGGATGATACGATGTTTGGCATCTCCGAGTGTGTGCTCCTCGTCACCTCCAGGAATGTCAAGCTCTAGCCCCGAATATTGGTCCACCACCTCATCAACCAAGACACGGGCATAGCCCGCTAGAATCGGGTTGCAATGGAAGGTTGCCTCGGGGGAATTTGAAAAAGCAACGGCGTCCGCCACCTTCATGGATATGTTCTTCATTTTGAAGTGTAGCTCGTAGTTAGTGTTCTCCGTGATGTCATCCACGGGGTATCTATCCAGCACTACTGCGTCGCCCGGGGCGGAACCCACGCTGCTTCTCGGCATGGATGGGGCGGTGGTATCCAATGCTGGATCATCCGCTAGCTGCTGCAGCTGCTGAGACCCCCTTTGCTGGCTAAGTGAGTCGATCTGCTCCTGCTGCCGCTGGAATTTAGCTCCCAATTCCGCTTGACTTGCTTCTAGGCCTTGAAGGCGTTCATAGTCCCGCTTCCTCTGCTCCTCCTCTGTCTTCCTCTTCTTGTCCTCCGCAATCTTCTTTCTCGCACGGGTTCTGTAGTCGGCGTTCTAGTCCGAAAACCCCTCATACCACGGAATAGCGCCCTTGCCTCGTGTTCTTCCCGGGTGTTCAGGATTTCCCAGGGCACGCGTAAGCTCGTCGTTCTCTCTGTTGGGCTGGAACACCCCCGATCGAGCCTCTTCTATTGCAACAAGTAGCGCATCGTCGGCTCCGTTCAGACATGCCTTCGTTGAAACATTGCCTGTCTTCGGGTCCAACTCCCCCCCATGCGCATAGAACCAAGTCCTGCACCTGGGGAGCCAGCTCTTAGTAACCGGAGTGACACTTGCATCCTTCATCTCTTTCTCAGACTTATCCCACTTAGGCATTGCCACCGCGTAGCCACCTGGCCCCAGCTTATGGAACTTATCCTTTTTTTCGGCATTGGCCTTGTTTATTCTTGACCGTTCCTTAGCTAATTCTGAATCCTTGAATTTCACGAAATCGTCCCAATGAGCACTTTGATTCTCTAGTATCCCCTCGAATACTGGAGTCTTCCTTCCTCCCTTGACGTACTTCTCCCACGTCATTCTCTTGTGGTTCTTGAATGCAACCGCCATCTTCCTAAAAGCAGCATCCTTGACTTTCCGCACATCTGCTTCTGTGATATTATCTGGTAGGGTGAAATGTTCCATGAGAGTATCCCAAAGCAGTTTTTTTTATTCTCATCGACAAAAGTAACATCTGGACGTGGCTTTGCTGGCTTTCTCCATTCTTGAAGGGAGATCGGGAGTAGGTCCTTCACAAGAACTCCGCACTGACGAACGAACTTGTCCGCAATCTTCTTAGGCACTAATGGTTCGCCATTAGGTTTGAATGCCTCGATATTGTACTTTACGCCCTCCTTCAACTTTTTGTTCGGGCCTCGTTTCGTCCTTTTGCCTGAAGATTTGCTCGATCCGGATGGCTGAAAGAAGAAAGATCGACTCGTTAATATATCTTCAACTTATTTAAAACATGCGATGATCACCAGATTCCTGCTTATATAAATATATATACCTCGCCGGTGTTTGTTGTTTCAGGATCAACATGTTCTTCATCGTTGTTCATGACTTCATCTTCTCGGTCGTCGCGATCGAATATCATATCACCCTCTCCGGTGTTGTTTAGAAATTCGGAGCCGTCAAAATCTTCTTCATTCTGATCATCATCTGGCCCGCGTATGATATCGAACATGGTCTGTTCTCTCTCTCTGTCGATATTGTCCGCCATAGCTTTTATTTAACTATGCCAAAAGAAATATAAAACAATTTAGTATAATCTCGAATACATCGTCTCGAATAATAGATATAATCTCGAATACATCGTCTCGAATAATAGATTTAATCTCAAATACGTCGTCTCGAATAATAGATATAATCTCGTCGAATACATTGTCTCAAATAATATATATAATCTCGAATAAATCATCTCGAATATTATATATCGAATACATCACTAGCTAGCTAGCTAGCTAATAAAGATCGAATACTAGAGAGTAATCTAGGCGGTGGACAACCAAAGTGAAGGTTCCATCACTTGATCATAGCTCGGGTGATCTCCCCAAAGAACCTGCCAGGTATTGGAGAACCTGACGTCCATAGCAGCCATGTAGCGATGGACGTGCTCGTCCTCCTCCCTGACACGGCGACGTACCACCTCCGGCGGGGCCGGCTCCCTCCGCACCGAAAGTGGCCCACGCGAATGCCACCAAAGAAGATGAGGGTCGACGACGGGACCGGGGGCCGGGTTCCTCACCAAGCGTCGCGCCCCTGATGGTAGCACCTTCCAGCGCCAGCCCGGTGGAGCCCAGTCCCGGACATGGGTCCTCTGAAGCAGGACGTCGTCGCCGACGTGTCGACGGCGAGGATGCGGGCCGGGCATCGTCGACAACAAAATACTATATGCCTCAAAAGTAAAGTAACATTTTTTAAATGATGGATTGTGATGATTTCATATATGCAAATTCTAAATTTTATAACTAAAAATATAAGAAAGTAAAAAAACATCGATCATCGTCTAACAATTTGAAATTAATCTAATTCATCTAGCTAGCTAAGACTAACATTTCCAAAATTTCTAACATTTTTATATAACTAACATTTCTATAACATTTGACATTATATATATTATAACTAACATTTCTACATACTATTTGACATTAATCTAATCTAATTAATTAATTCATCTAAAACTTTGTATGAAAAACAGAAAAACAGAAAAAACTAAAAGCTAAAAACAGAAAAATTGTGTGTGTGTGTGCGCGTCTAGTGTGTGTGTGTAGTGTGTGTGTGTGCATGTAGTGTGTGTGTGCGCGCGCGCGTGTGGGTGCGCTACGGTCGGCGCCGGTGTGCGCTACGATCGATTGGAGGGAGGAGAGGGGCCGGGGGAGGGGCTCACAGCGACGGCGAGGCGAGGTCGAGGCGACGGCGACGGCGACGGCGAAGCGAGGGGATCGGCGACCGGGACGGCGACGGGGCGGCGACGGGGACGAGGGCGGCGACGGTGATGGGGGCGGCGATGGGGACGAGGGCTGCGATGGCGACGGGGGCGGCGACGGGGACGAGGGCGCGGCGGGGACGGCGTAGGACGGGTGCGGCGTCGATCGGGAAGAAACAGAGTGGGAGAATGAAATTTTTCGAAGTGTTGTATATATAGAAGGCACCTTTAGTACCGGTTGGAGCCACCAACCGGTACTAAAGGTCTGTTTTGGCTAGCACAAGCGGCGGGAAGCGACCCCCTTTAGTACCGGGTGGTGGCTCCAACCGGTACTAAAGGCCCCCCCCCCTTTAGTACCGGTTGGTGCCACGAACCGGTACTAAAGGGGGTGCGCTGCCAGGCGAGGGGCGCAGAAGTTTAGTCCCACCTCGCTAGCCGAAGGGCGCTTACACCTGCTTATAAGCCCCGCCGCCGCTGCTGTCTCGAGCTCCTATCTAAAGCAGGCCTTCTGGGCCTACCTTTGCTACTCTGCCTTGTAGGGCCTATTGGGCTTGCGGGCCTGCATCCTGGCCCAACCACAGGTTGGGTTTCTAGTCGTATGCAGGCCGCTGTTGCCCGGTAGGTGGGCTTTTTTCATTTAGTTTTTTTTCTGCTTTATTTATTTTGTTTTATTTATTTTTAGTTGTTTTTTTGCTGTATTTAGAGTTTCTTTGTGAATATTTTTGAATGTTTTTAGAAACTTTCAGTTAGTGCCGGTAGTTTTTAAATTTGAATAGTTTAAATTTTGAATTATTTGAAATTTGTGTGAATCACTAGTTTGTGAATAACTTAACTTTAAAATACATTTTTCAGTGATTCTTTTTTCTTATGTTTAATATTAGTGTGTTTTATCATTATATACAATTCGGTAATGCTTAAGTTATTTAAAAAATGAAATGCCTTTGTAACGGATGAGTTTTTGTCCGAAACCCTGATACTTCGAAACAGATTATCCATTTTGTACACGAAGTGCATCCATTTTTTGCGGTAACCCTCTCTACTTTTTTGCACATGTTATGTGGGTGAAATTATGATACCATGCCAACTTTCATCCTTTTCTGAGTTCATTTGAAATGCTTTTCAATTTCAGGGCCATTTAGCTGAAAAAATCAGTAAATGCATGAAAGAGTTTGCTTGCACATAAAATTTCTTCGCGTTTCAAATGCCAAAACACATAACTAGCTACCCTAACTATTACAGAGATTCCCTCCTGGGTGTGAAACACAGAAGAAAGTGATGATAGTTAAGACGATCACATCCCAGATCTTTGGGTGTGAAACTTTTTCTTCGCGTGTGTCCCTTTGCGTCGTAGCCATGGAAAATCTTCATCATTTAACGGGATGCTCGGGTCAATATTCACTGTGAATGGAGCAATTTCATCAAACTTTTCATAATCTTCTGACTTGTCTATCTTGTCATCCACTCCCACAATGTTTCTCTTCCCAGAAAGAACTATGTGCCGCTTTGGCTCATCATACGAAGCATTCGCTTCCTTATCTTTTCTTTTTCTTGGCTTGGTAGACATGTCCTTCACATAGAAAACCTGTGCCACATCATTGGCTAGGACGAATGGTTCGTCTGCATATGCAAGATTGTTGAGATCCACTGTTGTCATTCCGTACTGCGGGTCTTCCGTTACCCCGCCTCGTGTCATATTGACCCATTTGCACCGAAACAAAGGGACCTTCAAACCACGTCGATAGTCAAGTTCCCATATGTCCTGTATATAACCATAATATGTTTCCTTTCCCGTCTTGGTTTCTGCATCAAAGCGGACACCACTGTTTTGGTTGGTGCTCTTCTTATCTTGGGCGATCGTGTAAAATGTATTACCATTTATCTCGTACCCTTTGAAAGTCATTATATTCGAAGAAGGTAACTGGGACAGCAAGTACATGTCATCTTCAATAGAGGTGTCATGCATGGTCGTGGTTGCAACCAGCTGGCGAAACTCCTGGTTTGTTCACATGTAATCCAGTCATCAGACCGCTCCGGGTGTTTGGAGCGTAGCAAATTCTTGTGTACATCCATATACGGAGCCACCAAGGCGGAATTCTGTAGTACTGTGTAGTGTGCTTCAGTGAGAGAATGTCCGTCCATACATATTATTTGTTCCCCTCCTAGCGTGCCTTTTCCATCCAGTCCGCCCTTATGCCGCGATTCAGGAACACCAATCGGCTTAAGGTCAGGAATAAAGTCAATACAAAACTCAATGACCTCCTCATTTTGACGGCCCTTGGAGATGCTTCCTTCTGGCCGAGCACGGTTATGAACATATTTCTTTAAGACTCCCATGAACCTCTCAAAGGGGAACATATTGTGTAGAAATACAGGACCCAAAACGTTAATCTCTTCGCATAGGTGAACTAGGATGTGCGTCATGATGTTGAAGAAGGATGGTGGGAACACCAACTCGAAACTGACAAGACATTGCACCAAATCATTCTGTAACCTTGGTATGATTTCTGGATCGATTACCTTCTGAGAGATTGCATTGAGAAATGCACATAGCTTCATAATGGCTAATCGAACGTTTTCCGGTAGAAGCCCCCTCAATGCAACCGGAAGCAGTTGCGTCATAATCACGTGGCAGTCATGAGACTTTAGGTTCTAGAACTTTTTCTCTGCCATGTTTATTATTCCCTTTATATTCGACAAGAAGCCTGACGGTACCTTAATACTGAGCAGGCATTCAAAGAAGATTTCCTTCTCTTCGTTGGTAAGAGCGTAGCTTGCATGACCCTGATGTATGCCGTCTTTTCCGTGCATACGTTGCTGGTCCTCCCGTGCCTCAGGTGTATCTTTTGTCTTCCCATACACGCCCAAGAAGCCAAGCAGGGTCACACAAAGATTCTTCGTCATGTGCATCACGTCGATTGCGGAGCGGACCTCGAGGTCTTTCCAATAGGGCAGGTCCCAAAATATAGATTTCTTCTTCCACATGGGTGAGCGTCCGTCAGCGTCATTCGGAACAGGTTGTCCACCAGGACCCTTTCCAAAGACCACCTTCAAATCCTTGACCATATCATGTACATCAGCACCAGTACGGTGGAGAGGCTTCGTCCGGTGATCCGCCTCACCTTTGAAATGCTTGCCTTTCTTTCTTACGGGATGCCTGCTCGGAAGAAATCGACGATGTCCGAGGTACACATTCTTATGAGCCAAATATATACTGTCGGTATCGTCCAAACAGTGCGTGCATGCGCGGTATCCCTTGTTTGTCTGTCCTGAAAGGTTACTGAGAGCAGGCCAATCATTGATGGTCACGAACAGCAACGCCTTTAGGTCAAATTCTTCCCCCATGTGCTCATCCCACGCACGTACACCTGTTCCATTCCACAGTTGTAAGAGTTCTTCAACTAATGGCCTTAGGTACACATCAATGTCGTTGCCGGGTTGCTTAGGGCCTTGGATGAGCACTGGCATCATAATGAACTTCCGCTTCATGCACAACCAAGGAGGAAGGTTATACAAACATAGAGTCACAGGCCATGTGCTATGGTTGCTGCTCTGCTCCCCAAAAGGATTAATGACATCTGCGCTTAGACCAAACCATACGCTCCTTGCGTCATCTGCAAACTCCTTCCCATACTTTCTTTCGATTTTTCTCCACTACGGCCCGTCAGCGGGTACTCTCAACTTTCCGTCTTTCTTACGGTCTTCTCTGTGCCATCGCATCGCCTTGGCATGCTCTTTGTTTTGGAACAAACGTTTCAACCGTGGTATTATAGGAGCATACCACATCACCTTGGCAGGAATCTTCTTCCTGGGGCGCCGGCCCTCGACATCACCAGGGTCATCGCGGCAGATCTTATAGCGCAATGCACCACATACCGGGCAAGCGTTCAAATCCTCGTACTCACCACGGTAGAGGATGCAATCATTAGGGCATGCATGTATCTTCTGCACCTCTAACCCTAGAGGGCAGACAACCTTCTTTGCTTCGTACCTACTCTCGGGCAATTCGTTGTCCTTTGGAAGCATATCCTTTATCATTACCAGCAACTTTCCAAATCCCTTCTCAGATACACCATTCTCTTCCTTCCATTGCAGCAATTCTAGTGTGGTGCCCAACTTTTTCTTGTCACCTACGCAATTCGGGTACAACAATTTTTTGTGATCCTCTAACATGCACTGCAACTTCTTCTTCTCCAAATCACTTGCGCAGTTTCTCTTTGCATCGGCAATGGCCCGACCTAGATCATCAACGGGCTCATCTGATGCCTCTTCTTCAGCTTCTTCCCGCATTGCCGGCTCAGCTTCTTCCCGCATTACCGGCTCAGCTTCTTCCCCCATTGTTGTATCATCGTATTCAGGGAACCCATGCCAGGATAGCTGTCGTCGTCCTCTTCTTCATTGTCTTCCATCATAACCCCTCTTTCTCCGTGCTTGGTCCAAACATTATAATGGGGCATGAAACCGGACTTAAACAGGTGGACATGAATGGTTCTTGACGTAGAGTAATTGTGACCATTCTTACAGCGAGCACATGGACAAGGCATAAAACCATCCGCCCGCTTGTTTGCCTCAGCCGCAAGCAGAAAAGTATGCACGCCCTCAACGAACTGGGGAGAGCATCGGTCATCGTACATCCATTGTCGGCTCATCTTCATTACACAACACCGAATAGACCAAATTAATACAAGTTCATACAATTAATACAAGTTCATACATAAAGTTCATACAACACTTAAATGCAACAAAAAAATAACTCTCTAGCTAAAGCATTTAAATGCAACAACAAATATGATCAAGATCGCAACTAAGGTAACAATGGATCCAACAGCATAATGATACCAAGCCTCACTATCGATGGCATATTTTCTAATCTTTCTAATCTTCAAGCGCATTTTCTCCATCTTGATCTTGTGATCATCGACGACATCGGCAACATGCAACTCCAATTCCATCTTCTCCCCCTCAATTCTTTTCAACTTTTCTTTCAAGTACTCGTTTTCTCTTTCAACTAAATTTAACCTCTCGGCAATAGGGTCGGTTGGAATTTCCGGTTCACATACCTCCTAGAAAAATTTCTATGTCAACTTGATGGGCATAATTTGTCATAAACAGAAAATGCAACTAGTTTTAAAAGAGAATATACATACCACATTCGAATCATAACAAGGACTAGGGCCGACGGGGACGGATATCAAAACCATGGCACTATATGTATAACAAACAACGTACGGGTAAGATAATTATACGAGTAACTATATATCCAAATCACACAAACATCAATTTTTATATAAAATTTCATGAACAAGAGGCTCACCACAAGGTGGTGCCGGCGACGGGACGGTGCGGGCGATCGACGGTGGCTACGATGGAGATTTAGAAGGCACTAAGTAAACCACACCTACATATGCAAACTAAGTGTTATTTTTGACCTCAAATTGCATATAAATCAAATACTAGCACATATATATATATCCTCCCAAATTACTAAACTCACAAATTAATCACTATATAAAGCATTGCAAGAGCTAATCTAGCAATGAGAGATGAAAGGACAAAGTTGCTAACCTTTGTGATCATTTGAATGGATGGGGGCCTTCAAATCTTGACAAATTTTGGGCAAAATGTGTGATGAGCTCGAGAGGAAGAGGGGAAGAACAGAGAGGAGAGGGGAAAGGGGAAGAACAGAGCGAGCTCGGGTGGACGAAGGGTTTATGTAAGACGACCTTTAGTACCGGTTTGTGCCAAGAACCGGTACTAAAGGGGCTGGAGGGGCCCCATTCTGACAACATCCTACCACCACTCTCATTAGTACCGGTTCGTGGCACGAACCGGTGCTAAAGGTTCTCCATGAACCGGTACTAATGATGGAGGCCCGGCTAGCCGTTGGAACCGGCACTAATGTATACATTAGTGCCGGCTCAAATACAAACCGGCACTAATGTGCTTCACGTTTGACCCTTTTTCTACTAGTGATAGTGCCCTTTCTGCTGACACCTGTTGCATGTAACCTCTGAGAACGGACAGTGATACGGAGCACTTAACCTTGGAGCATGAGACGAAGCTTTGTTCTGATAGCCTGGGTTGGGTGGGTGGGAAGATCGATTGCCACCTTTACTTTTTTGCTGGTAAGGCGGATGGAACGAAGGAGGGGGAGGCAACCAGAACTTTTGCTGCTTAGCTGCCACTTTAGTGGAAGAAGAAGAAGGAGTTGCGTCCCTGACTCTCTTCTTAGATGCATCGCACTTGAGCTGAGCGGCCTCTTGCTTTAGTGCCATGTTGTAGAAATCATCATACTTGGTCGGCTCAAAAAGCACGAGAGCTAGTTGCAGATCTTCTCTAAGGCCACCTCTGAATTGATAAATCATGCTCTTCTCATCAGGGACATCTTGTTTAGCGAAGCGAGCGAGCCTCTGAAACATGATGTTGTATTGGTAAACAGACATACTGCCTTGCTTCAGATTGCGGAACTCCTCTTGCTTACTCTCATCAACCCTTTGAGGAATTTGGTGAGCTTTGAAGTCTCGGCAGAAATCATCCTAGGTAATCACACGACCTCCTTTGGAATCTTTGTATTGTTGATACCACTCAGCAGCTTGGTCTTTGAGTTGGAACGAAGAAAACTTGACAAACTCCTCAGGCCTGACGTTGCTATACTCAAAATGTTTGCAGATATCCACGAGCCAATCGTCCGCGTTTGTGGCCTCGACACAGTTACTGAAAGACTTCGGCTGGTTTGCGAGGAACTGGTTAAGGGTAGCAAACTAAGCTTGATTGTTGCCATGGCCTTGATTTCCTTGGTTGCACTCTTGCAAGAGTTGCATAAGCATCTGCGTGTTGGCGTTGGTAGCGGCCATGACAGCTTGCCATGCCAGCGGAGGTGGAGGTGGTGGGGGTGGTTCCGGATTCCGACGCATTGGAGGAGCCATCCTGAAGAGGTTGACATCCGTTAGCATCTTGACAGACATATATTCAAGCTGAATGAATGGATCGAAATTGCAACATGTAGCCTTAGCATTCGAACAAGAATGAACGAATGAATTCCAAAGTAAATCATCACACTTCCATAAATTGAGAAGCCACTTGGATAAAGGTAGAAGAATAAAATCAACAAGGTACGAATATGAAGAAATAATTGGTAAGGATTACCCATTCATAAACCAAATATCTGCGGAAGAAATACTAGAGCTACATGAATTCCCACCTATGAAACTCCCGAAACTTTCTGGTTATGCAATTAGGTGTTGGGATACAAGGGAAGCATAATATCTCACCCAAAACTAGCAAATCCTACATCCAGCTGTATCCATCCTTCAACACATAACCAAGAAACCTTCGGAAATCATTTACCTCAACCTTCGAAAAGCATCCGTTATACTAGTTATGGCAATACTCCTGAACTCCCGCCCTAGTACTGGGTGGCGTCAGGGTTATCTCACCAACAACTGCATAAAGGAGATTTTCGATGTCGGCGAACTCAGGTATTCCAGAACTGCAACGATAAAATTGTGGCGACAACACCTCGGAGCTCAACTCCCCGGGACACTGCCACAACCCCTAAATGTCAGGAGGCACCAAGCACAATGTTCTCGTCACAAAACCATCGGAACGATTCCAAGATACCCGTGTGATCCTAAAAAAATTCATGAAATTTGAGGAGAGAAGAGTCAAAACTCTACGTCAGGATGGCCTCACCAGAGCGACGAAGGGACTGAGGAGTAAAAAGAATCCTACTCTCCGATATATATAATCCTAAAAGACTCAAAACATTTTTCTAGACTCAACAACGCTAGCGATTCGACCAAGCAAGGGTGTTGGGGATATAGTTATCAGTTATGACCCGCCCAGGAGGGGCCGGGTCAGCCCCAATGGCGGATTACACAAGAAGCCCAGTAAACATTAAGATGATAGTTTTTCAAATCTTATAGAAGGCCCAAAGGCCTAGAGGCGGCTTAAGGCCCAATATTGCAAACCGTAGTATATAAGGAAAGACATGTAAAGAAAGGCATGTAAAGGAAGTCACTGAGCCGGACACGATTATGAGTCGGCCGAGACTCTATAGGCCACTAGGCGTCAACCCGTGTATATAAGGGGACGACCCGGTGGTGGCTTAGGGCAAGAAACAGGAAATCGATAACCAAGCCAGCGAGTTAAGCCTCTTGGTGATCGACCCCAGCAATACCAACACAACTAGACGTAGGCTTTTACCTTCATCGTAAGGGGCCGAACTAGTATAAAACCTCTTGTGTCCTTTGTCCCCATCAACCCCTTTAAGATTCCTAGTTGTGATGGCCCTACGACTAAGTCCTTTCGCTAGGACATCTGTCGTGACAATTCCACGATAGTTGGCAACCACCGTGGGGCTGGCGCACGGTGGATTTGAGTTCTTGAAGGGTAACTTTGAAGGGCTCAAGGGATACGCTGTGGGGCGGATGACCAAGAGTCATCGTGGCAAGCTCTACATGGACGACGAAGGCTGGGGCCCCAAGGCCGGCTCAATTGAGTATGGGTACCGGGTCCCCTTCGGCGGAATTCATGTCTTCATCGGCCGGATCGGCGAGTCAGGCCTTGATCCGGACGTCCACACCAACCCCGTTGAAACGGCTCGGCGAGCGAGGACCTCCCGTGTTCAATCTGTCGTGAAGCATGCCTTTGTAGGCTGCGTCCACGGTGGTGAATACACTGAAGGATCGGTGGAGGGCGGTGAGACGGCCGTCTGTTCTGACACTGCATCATCAATGGGCGAGACGGGCTCTTTGTACCAGCTTCAGGATGGCATGCTCGGGGGCTGTTCCGATGGCAGCAGTATTCCAGACCCCCTTGAGCCGCCGAATTAGGCCGGAGTCTTCATGGCAGGGACACAGCCTGGGCAGAACTCCACAGCAGCAGCGGCAACAGCTACCGGGTCGGCTGCAGCCGGGTCAGGAGACCCCGCGCGCCCCCCGGCTCAGATTCTAATGGACCTCATGGATAAACTGACGACTCTGTTGACTGTCGTGGTAGAGCTGGCGGATAAAGCCCAGCATGACGCAGAGGTGGCATGCGTACGTGAAGACGTGGTGCAAGCTAAAGAAAATCTGGCCGCAGAGGAGGTCAGGATGGCAGCGGAGCAGGCGGCTTTGGACGTTCGTGCTCAACAGCTTCAAGCGGAGACCTTCTAGCTCTCGGTGGATCTAAACGTGTCAAACGAGGTCATGAGGAGAAGGCATCAGAAAACTCAGTCACGTCTACCTCTGATGCTCGA
Source organism: Triticum monococcum (assembly GCA_034509565.1). Taxonomy (NCBI): domain Eukaryota; kingdom Viridiplantae; phylum Streptophyta; class Magnoliopsida; order Poales; family Poaceae; genus Triticum; species Triticum monococcum. The sequence goes on along the minus strand of CM067846.1, from coordinate 55,283,344 downwards.
TCCTAGTAACTTTTTTCATACGCCCGGAGCTGGGGGAAGCAACCCGCTAGAGGCAAACCTGATCACGACACCCAGTGTGCCAGTCCAACCGCGTGCCATGGAACCACCTCGTGTAATTACCGCTCCACCTCATTACGTACCAATGCCGCCGGGTCACTTCTCCAATCCCTTGGAAAACCTGATTGCAGCGCCGGCTTGTTTGGCGGCTCTGCTGATGGAAGGTGACGCACCGGCGGCAGTCAAAACGCGAAGGGTGAGAGAACTTCAAACAGCTCTGGCACAGCAGGATGCATACTCCTATAGTCGAGACAGGATCCATTCAACTCCTCGCCTGAGCCGGAGCCCAATCTACAGTAGGCACATGGATTTAGCTGACATGTCAAGCAATGCTCAATGCCGCAACCGGCTGCACAGGTATGAGCCGGTGTAGGCTGGAGCCATTAACTTGGCGGATCAGGAGAGGATCCGACTAGAGGCGGAGCGAGTGGTTCAACTAGCAGCACAGCGGGCGGCCCATCAGACCTTTCCGGCTTATCCCGGAACCTCAGTTGAGGCAGGTGGCCACAAGAACCGGAGGTGTCCCTTGCCTGGTGTCGGCCATACGTAATGAGCGTTTGCCAAAAGACTTCAAGGGGCCCTGTAAGGTGCCTAATTACACGGCCGACTTACAGCCTGGGGCTTGGATTGAGAGTTATGAGATGGTTATGGAGTTGTTGGAGGTCAGCACGCGGCAATGGCCAAGTATTTCACTGCGATGTTGGATGGAACAGCTCGTACTTGGTTGAAGGGGTTGCCACCCAATTCTATCGGCTCATGGGCGGAGTTGAAGGCCCGGTTCATCCATAACTTCAAAGACATGTGTAAGCATCCTATGTCGATTGTGGACCTGACTAATTGTAAGCAAGAGGATGGTGAGTCTACAACCCATTGGGTGCGCCAGGTCAAGGAGATAATACATTCGTCTGATAAGATGGATGCCGGCTCAGCAGTCTTGATGTTGGAGAAAAAATGCTGTTTTGTACCTCTGAAGCAGAAGTTGGGGCGGCTCAAGCGTGACTGCAATGACATGGGCCAGCTGATGGCGGCTCTCGTCAAGTATGCTGATGCTGATAGTACCAAAGACCGGGTGTCTGACGAAGAAAAGACAGCGAAGGGAAAGAATAACGGCAACGGCAAGGGTCACCAGCATAACCCGGCAAATCAAGGAGGTAATAAACGTAAGGCTGATGAGTTTGTCGCTAACACCAATGCGCAGGGTGGAAATCAACGGTGCAAGGGCAGGCAACCCCCTCGGTCGGGTGGGTCAGGTCCCACCCTTGAGCAACTATTGAGTGAGCCTTGTCCAAGGCACGACACTCGGGAGAAGCCAGCCACCCACCTGTGGAAAGATTGTACAATCATGAAGGCGTTTAAAAATTCAAACGCGTTTGATGGAGGTCACGGCTTAGGTGGCGGTTCAGGTGGAGGCGGTTGCCATGGCCCAGGCGCCGGTTCAGGTGGAGGAAGATTTCACGATCAGGGCCATCCTGGTAACCAAGGAGGATATAATCCACAACCCGGCCAAGGTAATCAGCAGCAACTGTACGGATATCAAAGCAACCCAAAATAGCTGAATAGTGGGCAATACCATGTGTTCACCACTAGTTTATGCAAGAGGGACCAGAAGCTTCACCAGAGGGTCGTCAATGCCGTTGAGCCGGCGATTCCACGTTACTTACGTTGGTCAGAGCAGCCTATTGTGTGGAGCAGAGAGGATCACCCACCCAGGGTTGATAATCCGGGTCACTTGGCCTTGGTAGTGGCGCCTCAGGTTGGTGGATATAAATTCACTAAGGTTCTCATGGATGGAGGCAGCATCATCAACATCCTCTACTATGAGACGTTCCACCGGATGGGGTTGACTGATAAGAGTCTTAAACAATCCAACACTGTTTTTCACGGTGTGGTACCTGCCAAGTCGGCATACCCAGTTGGTAAGATTGAAATGGAAGTAGACGAGTATGACTCCAGAGCAGAAAAATTAACCTTTGAGGTGGTTAAGATCAAAAGCCCATATCATGCTCTGTTTGGATGGCCGGCTTATGCCAAGTACATGTCTCGACCGTGTTATGTACATTTGCAGCTCAAGATGCTGGGTTATAAGGGCACCATTACAGTACATGGGAGCCGGAAAATAGCCTTGGAGTGTGAAGAAGGTGATGTTGCCTATGCTGAGTCTGTTTGTGCAACAGAGGAGTTATAGTTTTACAAGGATCACGTTGACCCGGCAGACATGACGTCATTGAAGAAACCAACAACCGAGCATGAGCCGGAGTTGAAGTTCAAATCAGCTGATGACACCAAGATGGTTGACTTTGTGCCTGGCGACTCATCCAAGCAGTTCATCATCAGTGCAAACTTGGATCCAAAATAGGAAAGCGCACTCATCGAGTTCATCCATGAGAACCGGGACATTTTTGCATGGAAACCTTCCGACATGCCGGGTGTCCCGAGGGAACTCACTGAGCACACTCTCAATATTGATCCAAAGTTTAGACCTGTTAGACAGTTTCTCCGACGGTTCAATGAAGAAAGGCGCAAGGCCATTGGAGAAGAGGTGGCCCTGCTCTTGACGGCCAGGTTCATTGTAGAAGTTTTTCACCCAGAGTGGTTAGCCAACCTGGTGCTTGTACTAAAAAAGAATGGCACCTGGCATATGTGTGTGGATTACACCGATTTAAACAAGGCTTGTCCGGCTGACCCTTTTCCCCTCCCCCGTATTGATCAGATCATCGATGCTACGGCGGGTTGCACACGTTTGAGTTTCTTGGATGCTAATTCAGGTTATCATCGGATCAAGATGGCCCTCAAAGATTAGGAGAAGACGGCTTTTATCACTCTTTTTGGAGCTTTCTGCTATGTGTCTATGCCTTTTGGGCTTAAGAGTGCCCAGGCGACTTACCAACGGTGTGTGCAGAATTGTCTTCATGATCATATTGGGTGTAATGTTCATGCTTATGTGGATGATATAGTGGTAAAATCAAGGAAAGAGGAAACCTTGGTCACAGATCTGAAAGAGACCTACGATAATCTCCGGATCTACAAAATGATGCTTAACCCGGCTAAGTGTGTTTTTGGAGTCCCAGCCAGCAAGCTCTTGGGTTTTTTGGTGTCCAATAGAGGTATTGAAGCTAACCTGGAGAAAATCAAGGCAATTACATCCCTGGCCAAACCAACATGCATCAATGACGTTCAACGGCTGGCGGGCCGTGTTGCTGCTTTGAGCCGGTTCATAAGCCGGTTAGGGGAGAAAGCGATGCCTTTGTATCAGATGATGAAGAAAACAGATGATTTTGTTTGGAGCGATGCTGCAAACACTGCTTTTGAAGATCTGGAGACACAGCTTGCTTAGCCGCCAGTCCTTGTTGCTCCAGTTGAGAAAGAGCTGCTGTTGTTGTACGTAGCCGCCAACTCACGAGCTGTTAGTGTGGCGATTGTGGTAGAGCGCAAGGAGGTTGGCAAGGAGCATCCGGTTCAACGGCCGGTTTACTATGTCAGTGAGGTGTTAATTGAATCCAAACAACAATATTCACATTGGCAGAAGCTTGTATATGGGGTGTTCATGGCGAGCCGGAAGCTTAAACATTATTTTCAGGGTCACCTGATCACTGTGGTTAGCTCTGCTCCTTTGGTAGACATCATTCAAAACAGAGAAGCCACTGGACGAGTCGCCAAGTGGGCAATTGAGCTTGGGTCTCATGGGTTGAAGTATGTACCACGCATTATGATCAAGTCTCAAGCACTGATTGATTTTATTAATGACTGGACAGAGATGTAGATGCCGGAAGAGAAACCAGGCAACACATATTTGACTATTCACTTTGATGGGTCCAGACAAATGGAAGGCTCGGGGGCTGGAGTTCTATTAACCTCCCCTCGAGGTGACAAATTTTGTTATGTGTTGCGGCTGATGTTTCCGTGTACTAACAACGTGGCGGAATATGAAGCTTTGCTCCATGGTCTTTGAGTGGCCAAAGAGATGAGCCTGAGCCTAGTCCGGTGTCTTGGCGACTCAGATTTAGTGGCTCAACAAGTCTCATGTAAGTGGGATTCCAAACATCCTCATGGCGGCTTATCGCAGGGAAGTTGATGTTGTTGCAGGGCATTTCAAAGGTTATCACGTGGAGCACATTGACCGTAGGAAGAACGAATCGGCTGATGCTTTAAGCCGGTTGGGGTCTCAGCGTAAGCCAATGCCACCAAACACCTTTTTGGATGTTTTGCATAACCCGTCTGCCAAGTTACCCACGGAAGAAGATCTAGCCGTTCCTGACCCGGAGGCGCAGTTGGTGGTGGCTCTTCATGTCATCCCAGATTGGACAGTGCCGTTCTTGGCTTACATGACCCGGGGAGAGTTGCCAGCGGATGAGACCCTGGCTCGACAAATAACCCGGCAGTCTAAGTCAATGACGATCTCTGATGGAGAACTATACCATCGCAGCATCTCTGGAGCGTTTCAGCAGTGTGTTTCCCCTGAAGAAGGCCAAGAAATACTTCGTGAGATCCATGAAGGCGATTGTGGTCATCACGCCGGGTCACAATCTCTGGTTGCCAAGGCTTTTTGTCGCGTTTTTAGTGGTTGACGGCTCACGCTGATGCAGAGGATCTGGTCAGCCGATGTGATGGATGTCAAAAGTTCGCACTACGAGCACATGTGCCGGCTCAAGAGCTCTGGATGATTCCAATCACTTGGTTTTTGCGGTCTAGGGGCTTGACATGGTGGGACCTTTCAAAAGGTTTAAGGATAAAAAGACACATCTTTTAGTAGCAGTTGATAAATTCACAAAGTGGGTTGAGGCAGAGCCGGTGAGTAAGTGTGATGCGGCCACGGCAGTTCAGTTCATGAAAAAGGTGATCTTCCGTTTTGGTTTTCCACACAGCATTATCACTCACAATTGCACTGATTTATCCCAAGGGGCTATGGAGGAGTTTTGTCAACGTGAGCATATTCGGCTTGATGTTTCTTCCATAGCTCATCCTCAATCTAATGGTCAAGCTGAGAGAGAAAATCAGGAGATTTTAAAAGGTCTCAAGCCCTGGCTTATGGTTCCCTTACAGCGAATGCCGGGTTGTTGGGTAGAGGAATTACCCTCGGTGTTGTGGAGTATCAACACCACACCTAACAGGTCTACAGGTTACACACCTTTCTTCATGGTGTATGGAGCAGAAGCAATGTTGCCTAGTGACATCCATCATGACTCGCACCGTGTGGCGGCTTATGTTGAAGCTAATAACGAACAAGCCAGACAAGATGCAGTCGACTTGTTAGATGAAGAAAGAGATTTAGCAGCGGCTCGATCAGCAATTTATCAACAGGACCTGCGCCGTTATCACAGACGCCGGGTTAAGTCCAGGACTTTTCAGGAAGGCGACCTGGTGCTCCGGCTCATCCAGGATCTGTCAGATGCACATAAGTTATCCCCACCTTGCGAAGGACCCTTTGTGGTCAGCAAGAACTTAAACAACGGGTCATATTACATCATTGACGTTCGAGAGCACAAAGACTCACGTAAGTCGGAGGAGGAGACCCGCCGGCCGTGGAACATTGCTCAACTTCGTCCATACTACACTTGAGCCATCGGCTCTCATCATGTACATACTTTAACATTGTATATACCATGATAAGTAATAAAGCAGGACCATCGGTCTCTTTTCTTTTCAAAGATTACACATCTTTGTTATTTCTTATTTTCAAATGACTATTAAGGAGCTGATCATATTTGAATCAAGTCTAACATTTTTTCCATCTTATGAGCGTATTCGAATCTAGCTGCAATTATCATGGTCACTTGGGGGCTTCCTGTTCAAACATAGGTCGTATTCGAACCAAAGAGAACATAACTGTCGTAACCCTCTTGATCGGCTCAAGGCCAAACTCACTAGGGGGCTTGTTGATCTTATCTGAATCATAGCTTAACCCCTTTTGAGTCCGACTTGGATCGTATTTGAATCAGGGTCGTTAAAAACCTCTCAAGGTCATTTGGGGGCTTCCTGTTCAAACATAGGTCATATTCGAACCAAAGAGAACATAGCTGTCGGTACCCTCTTGATCGGCGCAACGCCAAAGCCACTGGCGGCTATATGGTTGTATTCGAACCTTAGCTTAACCCCTTTGGTCTGGTTTATTGATCGTATTCGAATCAGAAACCCCCAACCTTTAAATACAAGGTTAAATCATACTTATTGCCTGTTATTTGCTTTTTACTTTTTCGTTGTTGTCTCAATTTCACAAATAATTAGCATGATCTTCTTCGCCGGCTGGACTATTTGACAACAAAGCCACCAAGGTATGATGATCATTAAGTATTCAGAAGCATTAACTTCTCAAAAAGATTGAGTTATCAACTTCATTACCCGGGTTATTTAAACCGGTGGTCTAAGGATCAAAGGTACAAGTATGGCTATTGTTTATATGCAATTGCCTGCTGCATTAACCAAAGGGTTAGTTTTAGCCTTGTTCTCTTTTAATATATTTTTCTGTTTTCTATTATGGTAAACATATTGGCTATAAGCCGGGTGTTTTAACCCGTTCGGTACTAAGCCGCCAAGCCAGGTTTTTCTCTTGTATTTACAGGAACAGAGCTGAAGTTACAGGGACAACCATAAATATGATGCATATATTGACATCAGGAAACACAGAATCACATACAAGTGTTTTATGCGCGATGGCATAAGCAAAGCATGCAGTGTTTTCACAGCTAAACTATTACAAGGCTTTTACAAGCCCATGAAGATGGTTATTGCTCATCCCTCGCCGGTTCACCGCCCTCTGTTGACTGGAAGCTGGGTTTTGACCAGTCAAAACCATTCCCGGCGACAAATTCTGCTCCTTCGTCAATCAGGCCGGCCGGGTCAATTTCCGGGGCAAATGCATTTTCACGAACAGGCGGGATTAAATCTGTCACCTTGTACGCGGGAGTTTCCATCTTCTTATTTTCAACATCAAAACCCGGCTGATACTTGTCGATGTTTGTTTCATCTCCAAGAATAGTCACCTGAGGTCGGACTCCGCGCAAGCAAGCCATGAAGTCATCTTGCTCAAAGGGAGATATGTCTTCCTTCACGGTAGGATATCCTCTGGCCATGTCTGCCGAGTCTAGATCTGGCACCCAAGCCTTGGAGCGGCCCAGGGCAGTCAAAGCTCCGGCCCTCGCACAGGAGCGCTTCACTTCTTGAAACCTGACGGGTAGGATTGACAGTTTCTTTAAGATGTCGTTGAGCCAGTTGGGTCCTTGATTGGCAGGAGAGATGGCTGCAAGTGCCCGTTGTGTGCCAATATACAGTTGCTCCACTAAGGTATACACTGCCTTTAGTTTAATCACATGATCTTGGCTCAGATTCTTGCTTTGTGGGCCTGCACATATTTTATAAACAAAGTAAGCTGGCGGCTTATATTCCAGATCAGTAAAAAGTACACAAGATCTAATATAGACGGCTTACCAAAGATGGCGGCCACCATTTGAGACACACGGCCCTTTAAACCGTTCAGCTCTGTTGAAACCTCTTCAAGGGCTGCTTCGGCCTTCTCGGCGCATTGTGTCAGAAGCGTTTTTTCCTCTGCCCAGGTTTTCTTCTTGGCAGTGAAGCTGGTCTTTAAATTTTCTGTCTTAGAGAGACTTATTTGCAATTTGGAGTTAGCAGACTTGATTTCTGCCTCCTGGCCTGCTAGCCGGGTCTTCGCATCAGTCAATTGCGAGTTCAGTTCAGATAAGGCATTCTGCAAAAAACGTACTCAGATGAGTCAAGATTTTGCTTAAAGTTCAAAAATCAAGATTCAAGTCTCAAGTACTTTACAAAAAACCACTTGACACTTGGGGGCTAATGTATGCCAAAACAATTTCTTATGACTCTAAAGACATACTTTAAGTCCCAAGTACTTTACAAAGTAACAACACTTGGCACTTGGGGCTAATGTATGCTATTCAGCAAGTTTCTCAAGGTTAAGCCGGATTATGAATTTCTTTGAATATGGTAAAAGTCAATTTAAAGTACCAGCTCATTTATGATCAAAATGAACCGGCCCTTGGGAACTACAGATGAAGCTTTGTTCAATTTTATTGAACTGAAGAAAAGTTTCAAAGGGAAGCATCTTGGCCTATATTATAAAGTCTACAGATCATTCTGGTTCTCTCATATTCTGAAGACTTGGGGGCTGGCGGAATATAGATAAGCCGGAAGAACCTAACTTGTATTTCAGCGCAACTGTTTGACCATTTCGATCTCTGAGTCGCGACTAGAGTGCACATGGCTGAGATAGCCGGATAAAATATCATTGGCATTCAGATGATCATAATGTGCAACATCAAAGCGCACTTTCTGTCTCTCCAATGCCTCTTGTTTCGCCGTGTGGCGAGCCAACACGGTTGGATTCCCCGGCTCAATAAAGCGGCTCCCGGTGATCAAAACGTCTTGCGCAGACGGTGATGGCGGGTTGGCTGAACTTGATGGTCCAGTTGCGGAAGGATTCATGGTGGTGTCATCAAACGACGGCTCAGGAGGATTTTCTTCTGCATTTACAGGTGGGTCTTCTGGAGTTTCCATTGATGGACAAGAAGGTGGCCTTGCCGGTTTAGGAGCAAGGACTGGCGGGTCTTTCGCCGGTTTGGTCACCTTGGCCTTCTTAGACTTAGCTTGGCCACTAAGTGAAAGATTATAGGACTGTCCGTATAAAGAGACAATTTGAAAAACACGGAAGACAAAGGATTTTTTCTTACCTAGGGGCAGTCTTGAAGGCCGGAAACTGGGTTTGAGACGAGTCACCGGAAGAGCGAGATACCTCGTGCAAAGATAATACAAAGTAAGAAATACAAGGAAGGACATCCATTAACAGAAAGTCGAAGACAAAGAAATAAACATCATTCTGGCGTTTTGGGGGAGTTTGTTGAAGAACAACAGCCAGTTCGTCTTTGGTCCGGGCTTGACGGCGGCTCTCATGTTGCTGCTTTTTCAAAAGAAATTGAGGGTCCAGATAAGCCAAGGGTGTGAAAACCTTACTTTCCGGGTTACGACTCAAAGTTTCTGTCTTGGTAAATGGGCTGACTCGGAGGAAATAGTTACCTCTTCTTCCACGGCCTGACTGGCCCAGTGTCGTCCTGGTAATGATCAGTGTTAATAAGATTATCAAAAAGTTGGCCAAGGGAGTCAAGGGCTACCTCCGACACAGAAGTATCATCGAATTTCATCATATCTTCAGCGGTGCTCTTCTTCTTCTTTTTGGACCTCCGGGTCGCTTTCTTGGAGTTTATGGCGGCAGCTCTTGCTTTCTTGGCAGCTTCGTGGTCATATTAACTTTCCAGAAATCAGATCTAGCCTGCAGACAGGTAAAAACAAGATGAAAGGTCAGACAAGTATTAAATAATACGGCTGGGAAAAATACAAAGGAGAGAGATCAGAGTGTCCTTACTTCTGGCGCCTGGTTAAGCTTGCAGAAGGGGTTTAATCCGACGATACTGCAGTCTTCGTATTTTCCGTTCACAAGAAGGGTTGACATTGAGACAATATCTTCTTCCGTTATCTGAACGGAGCTGTGACGAGGATAGTCATTTGGGCCTCCACCATACTGGTACATCAATTTTGATCAGCGGTTTAGAGGGATAACCCGCCATGAGATCCAGCAGCGGGTCAGATCAACTCCGGTTAACCCATTCCCCAACAAAGCATTGATCCTTTTGATGGATGCTATCAACTTCTTGCGTTCAGCAGTAGTGAGTTTGTCAGGAAGTGCAAATTTGAGTCAAGATGCTCTGAGCGATAACCCGGCAGGGGATGTTCATTTGCTGGTGAGGTATCTTGACAATAAAACCAAGTTTGATTCCAGTCTTTGGGATGACTTGGCAATACTATGAGGGGGAAGCCAGCGCCCTGCCGACGCTGAATTGAGATGCCTCCAAGCTCCAAGCTAAGGCCGTTGGTGCACTCGTTTTGCCGGTTCAGATAAAAATATTCTCTAAAGAGGTCAACGGTTGGCTCTTCACTACTAGGGAAAACCTAGAAGTACCGCGGGTTTTAGGTATATCAGTAGCGCGGGTGCCCGCGCTACTGATACGACGCTACAGCTAATAGGTAGTAGTAGCGCGGGTGCCACCCGCGCTACTACTATGTCCAATAGTAGTAACGTGGATACCACCGGCGCTACTACTAACTAGTAGTAGCATGGTTCTGGACCCTCGCTACTGCTAACTAATTAGGAAATAAAAAAATAAATTCTAGCCATGGCTGCTACTACTAGGCGTCATCGTCCTCTTCATCCATGGACGATGCTGATCCTGGAGTGGATGAAGTCGTCCATGGAGATGGTGCTTCCCCATCCAACTCTTCTCCACACCTCTCATTTGCTGCTGCTACAAAAAAGAGACAAGGATTAGAAGAGGAAGAGAGAGATAGAGAAGAGTAGGTGCAGCAACTCACCAGTAGCCGCTGGAGTTGGAGCCGAAACCCTAGATGAAGCCATGGGTTGCGCCCATCAGAGATCTAGCCATTGTCATGGGCGACGCTCTACTGGATCTTCCTCTCCTTCCAGCAGCGGAGGAGGAGGAGGAGGACGAGGAGGAAGGAGAGGCTACGGTGGAAGAGAAGGTCGCTGGATTTGAGGGAGACGTTGCGGCGCGAGGCCGGTAGTTGTCGTGGAGGAGGAGACACACATGTGCAGGAGCGCCATGGAAAGAGAGAGAGGAGGAGGAGAGGGACGGGGGAGATGAGTGATTTGGATGAGGAGATGTGGATTTCGGGGCTGTTAAAATACCCAATACTTAGTAGTAGCGCAGGTTTTTACCCCTTGCTACTACTATGGCGTGTCCCCGGGGGGCACGGTAGAGACCGCTTAGTAGTAGCGAGGGATAAAAACCCATGCTGCTACTATCAACTTAGTAGGAGCATTGGTTTGTAACCCTCGCTACTACTATCGCATGTCCCGGGGGGCATGGTAGAGACCGCTTAATAGTAGCGAGGGTTAAAAACCCGCGCTACTACTATCAACTTAGTAGTAGCGAGGGGTAAAAACCCGCGCTACAAGTAAGTAGCAGTAGCGAGGGGTATAAACCCGCGCTACTAGTAAGCGTCTGTGTATAAGCTTTTCCATAGTAGTGCTTCCTGAAGGTACACTTCGCAGAGCACTTGGAAGTTGCAGATATTAGATATGGAATTGGGCCCGATATCTTGAGGGTGGAGTTTGAAAAAGTGGAGGACATCTCTGGAGAAGTTTGAGCAGGGTGGTGAGAAGCCATGGTTCATATAGTCAGTAAAACAATTACTTCGCCGTCTCTTGGATTGGGTCGTTCTTCGTCCGGGTTAGGAGCATGGTAAGACACGACGGCTTTTCCTGGCAAAAATCCTATGGAAAAGAACTCCTTCAAACGTTCCTCGGTTACGGTTGAGGGAACCCAGTTGCAGATGGTTGGCGCTTTGGACGGCATGATGTTCAAAAACGAACTGAAAGAAAGGTAACGTGCCGGTACAATTCAATGGTGAAATTAACAGTTAAATGATGATAATACAGGGAAGTAATGGTGGCTTAATTAAGGGCTAATGTCATATAAGGAAAAGTAAGCCGGCATAGTAAGCCGCCATGACTACAGATATTTGAGAAAGCAAAATTCAGCTAAGTGTTGAGACAAACAAGTTTCCTAACTGCTTGGTATTATTCCAGATCAAATGGCTATTCAAAATGGGAAAAAAAATCTAGACCTAAAAAGTTTAGCGCAGATAAATCTGTGAAGTTCTAATGAGATCTTTGAACCGGAGAAAGGGATCTATGGGCATCAAGATTAAGCGCAAAAACACTACTGCACAAGCATATATATCTTTTTGGATCAAGAAGAGGCCTGCAGTGGAAGAACTACGAAGAACTGCGATGAACTATGAAGAACACGAAGAAGTCTGGAAACCCTAATGCGGATCTGAGAAGCGAAAAGGAGAACACTTACAACTACGGATCTTCTGCGCAGGTCGCCGTCGTTCTCTGGACCGATTCGGGTTCATGCAGCGGCCAAGGTCGACGGTGACGGAGGATGTCGGGGATATACCCCGCGGTATGACCCGGCTGGGCTTGACGGCTCACCAGAAACCTAGCTGGAGCTTGGTGACTCACTCGCGATTCGCCCGGACATGGCGGTTTACATGTAACCCGCCCGGACATTATGACTGACTTGAGACCCGGCGGGCGGATCAGATGGACGACAAGGTCCAAGGCCCAGAAGGCCGGCTCATATTATGGTGGGCCGGTTAAGAGGAAAGGGATGACGAATATTTCCTTTACGAGGAAGCAAGACCCGGACTTGTATTCAACTTGTAAGAAAAGATAGACTAGTCCTAGTCCTACTAGGACTCCACATGTAACCCGCCCCTTCAACATATATAAGGAGGGGCAGGGCTCCCCAAAAAGGGACAGGAAATAATCTCTAGGGCTAGACACAAAGAGCCGGCTTACCGGCGACTCCCTCATGATCATAATAAGACCTAGCCACAAACAGCATGTAGGGTTATTACCGGATGATGTTATCCGGGGCCCGAAGCTGTCTAAACCCTTGTCTTGTGTTGCGTCTCTCGATTCCGCTCAACCCTTCTCAAGCTACCGCATAGATACGTTGGCCCCGTGACTAAGTCCTCACACTAAGGACATCTGCCGTGACAATTCCATGACAGTTGGCGCCCACCGTGGGGCTCGTGCACGGTGGTGTTGAGTTCTTGGAGGGATATTTTTTAGGGATCGAGAAAATCGCGATTGATTGATGAAGAAGAGCGGGCATGGAACAATCGCATGAGCCACCAGATTACCTTGGGAGAGCCGGCAAATTTATCGTTCGGAAATCAAAATTATTGTTAACTTTGGATATGACAGATGCGAGATTCATCAGACACGGAGAGATTTTTTAGGGTTTCTTGTGCACCACCACACGCGTTGTTCGGTGACCCACTGAATCCGAAAGGCAGATCGTTTTTCTGGAGTCGAGACCGGACAGGAATTTGCTACAAGTCATCACAACGCAGTCGTTTTAATTGCAGAGAAGTTGTACGAGGGGCAGTCGTTGTCGCTGCTACAGCTCGTATCAAGTCCCGACGTGAATTGAGATGGAAGAGATTAGTGTTCCGTTCGAGGAACCGTCGGGATCAAAACTCGTTTCCCAAGACAAAGCTTTCAGGGTGCACTACGGACTCCCAAGAAACTTCCCTTTTTATTTCACACATGTGTGCACAAGAAGACAAGCGACCATACCCTTTTTACATATGACGTGGAGGAGGGAAGACAGCCACAGCCAATTCATACCTTTACTACTAGTCTGACTCCAATTAGACACAGTTTACCAAGGCCGTCATGAAATTCTACTGCAGATTCAATCTGTGTGGCCGACGTGTGTGATTGCTGCTATGTCCTCCCGTCCATATGCGGCTGTCCGGGTCCTGAGGAGGCTGAGATCTGTACTTCTCAGGTGGGCTCAAGACCAACTCCCAAGGCGACCTGGGCCCTGACGAATTTGTCGCAGTCACTCAATGCCTGGGTCATGTGATTGTGTAGCCTCATGACCTGCTGCATGATGCCAGGGTATTGATCAATTACAAAGTGAGTCAGATCACATCAGTCAAATGACAAGTGTTGAACACGTCAAGCCAAACTGCAAAAAGGTTTAATGGATCAATTACCACTACGGGAAAAAAGAAATCAGCGGCAAACGTGTGACACTGACATGGGATGCTCGTATGGTGAAGGAGTCAACTGCTACTAGCAGTAGCAGCACATGAAGGCTAAAATACTAGCAGATGCGTACTGCTATTTGACCTGCACTCACTTCGACCTCGCTTCGGTCTTATGCGTCGGCTCTGCCGAGCCACCGCTACGGCCCTTTGCTGTTTCAAATCACAACCAACTATCACCGTTGATGAGTTCAAGAACCTGTTGAAGGGACATGTTTGAAGAATTATGATTACATACGCAGTTGTTGAGGGTGTTTTCTTTTGCCTCGCCCGGTGCTTCATCCGCGTTGCCGAGCCGCCTTTCTCTTGAAATCGATGAGACAGTAACCCGCCGGCGCCCCTGTCAAGCCGGCACCCATTGCCTCTGCCGTGTTGAGCCGCCGAAGCTATGTTGAGTCATCGGTCTGGTTGAGCCGCCTCTATCACGTTAAATGGATTATCCGTCATCTAGACAAATTATGTGATATCCATCCAGTTTACTTTTTATTACTACTTGTTAATTTTTTGTGAAAACAACCACTCTGCCTTATTGTGTTATTATACACAGGTAAATTATTCATTACAAAAGTATGGATATACCACGGATATGAAGCATGCGCCAGCATCATTTTTATTGTCATTCGTTTGTGTCGCGCAATTTCACGGACACGCGTGTAAGCCGCCACCCCTGCGGTCCGGTCTACATCAACGCGCCAGACGACTCGCCCATCCGCGCCGCCTTACAACGCCACGGACGACTTGCCCATCCACCCTCGCGGCCGGCCCACACATCTGCGCCGGCTTACAACACGGAGGACAACCTGCTCGTCCGCACCGTCTTACAACACCGCGGCCGACTCATATGTCTGCTCCCGCGGCTGACTCAGCCGTGATTGATTTCAGCTTCACCATGGTGGTCGTCAACTCCGTGGTGATAATTACTCACCTGACGCATCAGGTGAAATCCATCCAGTATATTTTATATTATATATTTCTTTCTTTAAAAGAGCAATTACTCTGGCTTGCAAGTTCTCTAGTGCAGGGTATGTTATATCACTGAGATGTTGAATGACTCATACCGGTTTATATCACGCTCAAATATGGAGAGTCTCAAGCCAACTCCTCGAGAAGCCTTAAGACTCGGAGGCTACAATGACATGAATCGGGAACTCCGGGTAATTGGAGGGAATGATAACCCGGTTCCGGAAGACACCGCCATATTGATGAAAATTTAAAGACCGTCAGAAAATTGTCGGTTCAAAATAAAGATTCCAGTTTAAAATCCGGTTCAAGAGACATCTCTCTCATGCAAAGCTTTGAAGTTCTCACATCCGGTTCAAAATCCGGCTCAAGGTAGATTTATCTCTCACAAAGTTTTGAAGCTTTTTCTGGTTTAAAGTTCCGGTTTAAAAAGAATTAATCTCTCGCAAGTTCGAGTTCTCAGAAAAATTAAAGGTTGCCAAAGAGAACTTGCTGCCATGATGTGCGGTTCAAACATGGATATCCTGCCTTACGGCTTACCTTATTATGGTCACTTGGGGGCTTCCTGTTCAAACATAGGTCGTATTCGAATGAAAGAGAACATAGATGTCGTAACCCTTTTCATCGGTGCAAAGCCAAACTCACTAGGGGGCTTCTTGATCGTATCCGAATCATAGCTTAACCCCTTTTGGGTCCGACTTGGATCGTATTCGAATCAGGGTCGTTAAAAACCTCTCAAGGTCATTTGGGGGCTTCCTGTTCAAACATAGGTCGTATTCGAACCAAAGAGAACATAACTGTTGGTACCCTCTTGATCGGCGCAATGCCAAAGCCACTGGGGGCTACATGATCGTATTCGAATCCTAACTTAACCCCTTTGGAATGGTTTACTAATCGTATTCGAATCAGAAACCTCGATTTTTATTTGGTTTAAGTTTTTGCAAACAATCTTTTGGGTTTTGATAATTTTTGCTCATATCTGAAGCATAGAAGTGTGGTTTCGTTTAAACCCGGCTTGGCTTTGGACGATAAGTCGCCAGCATGTGCCAATCATCATATATTTGGAAGTATTGGCTTTTAAAGATTGGGTTATCACCCTTACTGCACAGGTCATGTAAACCGGCAGTACAAATTCAATATCATAGTGGTTATATGTGAGGTATTATGACCCGCCCTGCGGTAAACCGCGAGGGGTTCTTGTGATCTACTTGTGTGCAGGGTAAAACTACATTTGGGTGGTTACCCGCCCAGGCTCTTGACGTTAAGTCGCCAGGGCATATGTTGTTTAAACTCTGTACAGGATTTGCAGAATTATGACTTATATAAATGCTTCAGTCCAAGCTCATCACTGAAATTGGTGTCTCAAAAGGGTTATCGATTATTGATTTTCTCAAGGGCTATAGGCCACCGAGTTACAAAAATTCTGGCTTACAATGAATGCGCATTAAGTCATCATCGTCCAAGAGCCGCCAGGTATTTAAACTCCGGATTACTTGTCAACCAATGAGGTATTCAAATCGTTAATAGCCAAAACTGGCTGGATTTTCATGATGATATTGAATGATTGAGGTTTTCATACCGGATTATATTATTCAAATCTTGAATAGCCAACATGGTTGGATTTCTATTGTGATTATCAATAACCAGTGTTATGATTGAGGTTTTCAAAGTTGCTTTAGCGCAACGGCTATTATTTTTATCACTGGGTATGATTTATTTTTTAAGGTAGGAAATAGTCCCGAGTCGCTGCAGGCTTACGACCCGGCACTTGGGGGCTGCATTGTTCAAATCGAGATTACATCGAATATACAAGTCCCATGACACTGCCAGCATGCACCATGGCACTTGGGGGCTAATGTAAACTCATTTTTTGCTCAACTTATTGAAGACCCGACTCATCATATTCTAAATGAGCCGGCCCTTGAGGGCTACCAATTGCTCCTATCAAAAATTCAAGGTACACAAGCATTAATCCATTATATTGAACGGTTCACTATTCAGTTGGTAGAGTACAAAGCTCTTAACCTTGTGGACGTGGGTTCAAGCCCCATGGTGGAGATTATATTATATGATATTATTATCAATTATATACAAAGTCCCAGCTCAGTATTATCTTATTAAGCTGGCCCTTGGGGGCTACACATTGCTGTTCAAGTTTACATGGTTATATCTACAAAGTCCCTGCTCATTATTGCATAATGACCCCGACCCTTGGGGGATACACTGGTTGAAGTTTTTATGAGCATAAAGCAATTTCAAGTCCCAGGTTGTTGCAAGCATGACAACCCGGCACTTGGGGGCTACATATATGGAGTATTCAGTTTTTACTAGTGACTGAGATGAACATGGATTATCTTCAAAGTGGCAGTAATTATATGGAAACAAGTCTCAAATCATCACTTTGTTTCTGCTCAAGAATTGGGGGCTACAGGTAATATGGATAAAAGGGAGAAAAAATCTTCAAAATTCTCAGTTTTTCAGTAAATCAGATTGACATGGCATCACCAATAACTATGACGCGGCGTCGGCAACAATTATGAGCCGATGTTATCAATATTTACAAGCCAGATATTTTCGCAATGATAAACCAACAAGTTCTACAAGCAGGTTAAAAGTCAGATGAGTTTTGTCAAGATTAATATTTTTTAAACCGGCGCTTTGGAAGCCGATTCAAGTGGATTATTTATTACAATATTTCTTTATAAGATACAATGTCCGCAAATTGGTTCTGAAGCTGGCTTATTGACCCGGATTTCTCAAAAGAAGTATCTGGATTTTTGCATTAGCAAGGTTTGGACATATCTGTTAAAAGAGATTTTCTATAAGATCTTTGAGTATGCATCCAGGAGGAAGATACAAGGACTTAAAAATGATCAGGTACCAGTTCAGGAAAATATTTAACCGAGAGCACAACCTATCAAGTTGGTTCCTGTGTTTATTTTATAGGATCAATTTAACATGGATAAATCCAAATTAAACTGGGGGATAATGTCGGGGATATACCCCCCGGTATGACCCGACCGGAATCATGACCCAGCCGGGCTTGGCGACTCACCAGAAACCTGGCTGGAGCTTGGAGACTCACTGGCGATTCGCTCGGACATGGCGGTTTACATGTAACCCGCCGAGACATTATGACTCACTAGAGACCCGGCGGGCGAATCAGACGGACGACAAGGTCCAAGGCTAGAAGGCCGGCTCATATTATGGTGGGCTGGCTTAAGAGGAAAGGGATGACGAATATTTCCTTTATGAGGAAGCAAGACCCGGACTTGTATTCAACTTGTAAGAAAGGATAGACTAGTCCTAGTCCTACTAGGACTCCACATGTAACCCGCCCCTTCAACATATATAAGGAGGGGCAGGGCTCCCCAAAAAGGGACAGAAAATAATCTCTAGGGCTATACACAAAGAGCCAGCTTACCGGCGACTCCCTCATGATCATAATAAGACCTTGCCACAAACAGCATGTAGGGTTATTACCGGATGATGTTACCCGGGGTCCGAAGCTGTCTAAACCCTTGTCTTGTGTTGCATCTCTCGATTCCGCTCAACCCCTCTCAAGCTACCACATAGATACGCTAGCCCCGCGACTAAGTCCTCACACTAAGGACGTCTGTCGTGACAATTCCACGACAGAGGAGAAGCGCGACGGTGGTGAGGCTCGAGCAGCAGGAGGGTTGCGAGAGGAAGAAGATGGAGAGAGAGAGGAATGAGGAAGGCCGAGGCGTGCCTATTTATAAGGAAAATGTGAACGGACGGGCACGAAAATCGAGGAAGAGCTGAATAATGGTTATCCAACTACACAGATGCCTCAATTCTCGGAAGACATTAAAGGTGAAGATCCGTTGGAGATGACGTCATAAAAGTTTTTTGTGTTTTCATGAGATGACGTCATGGCGGGGTACAAAAACATCTGCGAGGATAAGAAGATGGGTTTTGTCTAAGTGTTGAAGATTGACAAAGAACGAAGTTCAAAGTCAACCTGGCGCCTAATGTTGGGGATATAGTTATCAGTTATGACCCGACTAGGAGGGGCCGGGTCAGCCCCAATCGCGGGTTACACAAGAAGCCCAGTAAACATTAAGATGATAGTTTATCAAATCTTATAGAAGGCCCAAAGTCCTAGAGGTGGCTTAAGGCCCGATATTGAAAACCGCCGTATATAAGGAAAGACTTGTAAAGAAAGGCATGTAAAGGAAGTCACCAAGCCGGACACGATTATGAGACGGCCGGGACTCTGTAGGCCACTAGGCGTCAACCCGTGTATATAAGGGGATGACCCGGTGGCGGCTTAGGGCAAGAAAGAGGAAATCGATAACCAAGCCGGCGAGTTATGTCTCTTGGTGATCGACCCCAGCAATACCAACACAACTAGACGTATGCTTTTACCTTCATCGTAAGGGGCCGAACTAGTATAAAACCTCTCATGTCCTTTGTCCCGATCAACCCCTTTAAGCTTCCTAGTTGGGATGGCCCTACGACTAAGTCCTTTCGCTAGGACATCTGCCGTGACAATTCCACAACAAGGGGGCTCCTAAGTCGGGGAAGGCTCTGATACCAACTTGTAACACCCATGATGCGGCTATATCTCCCACGTATCGGAGCACGACTTAGAGGCATAATCGCATTGTAGGCATGTCGCAAGAGGGGTAATCTTTACACATCCCATGTACTGAACAAGAAAGCGATAAAGAGTTGGCTTAAAATCGCCACTTCACATAATATATAAATATAGCATTACATCATCCAGAATACAATCAAGGTCCAACTATGGAACCAGAATAAAGACAACCCCAAATGCATAAGGTCCCCCATCGTCCCAACTGGGCTCCACTACTGATCGTCTGGAAAGGAAACATAGTAACGTCCTAAATCCGCGTCGAACTCCCACTTGAGTTCGGTCGCATCCCCTGGACTGGCATCATCGGCACCTGCATCTGGTTTTAGAAGTAAACTGTGAGTCACGGGGACTCAGCAATGTCACACCCTCGCGATCAAGACTATTTAAGCTTATGGGTAGGAAAAGGTAGTGAGGTGGAGCTGCAGCAATCACTAGCATATATGGTGGCTACCTTACGCAAATGAGAGCGAGAAGAGAAGCAAAGCACGGTCGAGAAACTACAAATATCAAGAAGTGATCACGAAACTACTTACGTTCAAGCATAACACGAGACCGTGTTCTCTTCCCAGACTCCGCCGAAAAGAGACCATCACGGCTACACACGCAGTTGATTCATTTTAATTAAGTTAAGTGTCAGGTTTTCTACAACCGGATATGAACAAATTCCCATCTGCCCATAATCGCGGGCACAGCTTTCGGAAGTTCAAAACCATGCAGGGGTGTCCCAACATAGCCCATCACAAGCTCTCACGGTCAACGAAGGATATTTCTTCTTCCAGGAAGACCCAATCAGACTCGGAATCCCGATTACAAGACATCTCGACAATGGTAAACCAAGACCAGCAAAGCCGCCCGATGTGCTGACAAATTCTGATAGGAGCTGCACATATCTCGTTCTCAGGGCACACCGGATGAACACTACGTACAACTAAAACCAACCCTCAAGTTTCCCCGAGGTGGCGGTGCAAGTGGCTCTGTTTTGAACCAACACTTAGAGGAGCACTGGCCCGGGGGTTTAAAATAAAGATGACCCTTGAGTCCGCGGAACCCAAGGGAAAAAGGCTTAGGTGGCAAATGGTAAAACCAAGGTTGGGCCTTGCTGGAGGAGTTTTATTCAAGGAGAACTGTCAAGGGGTTCCCATTATAACCCAACCGCGTAAGGAACACAAAATCAAGGAATATAACACCGGTATGACGGAAACTAGGGCGGCAAGAGTGGAACAAAACACCAGGCATAAGGCCGAGCCTTCCACCCTTTACCAAGTATGTAGGTGCATTAAACTAAACAAGATACAATAGTGATATCCCAACAATAAACATGTTCCAACAAGGAACAAACTCCATGTTCACCTGCAACTAGCAACGCTATAAGAGGGGTTGAGCAAAATGGTAACATAGCAATATGGGAGGCATGATATAGCAAGTGGTAGGTATCGCGGCATAGCAATAGAGCGAGCAACTATAAAGCAAAGATAGAAGTAATTTCGAGGGTATGGTCATCTTGCCTGCAAAGTTCTCCGAGTTGACGTAAGATTGATCCTCGTAAGCGTACTCAATGGGTTCCTCGATCACGAACTCGTCTCCCGCCTCTACCCAAGGCAAGAACACAAGCGAAGGAAAATACAATCAACCATGGTGCAAAGCGCAAGCAACATGATGCAAAACATGGCATGATATGCGGGATGTGGTATGCAATGCATATGCGTGCTCTAGAAGGAAAAGATTGAACTGTTGGGGAACGCAGTAATTTCGAAAATTTTCCTACGCACACGCAAGATCATGGTGATGCACAGCAACGAGAGGGGAGAGTGTTGTCTACGTACCAACGCAGACCGACTGCAGAAGCGATCACACAACGTAGAGGAAGTAGTCGTACGTCTTCTTCCCGATCCGACCGATCCAAGCACCGTTACTCCGGCACCTCCGAGTTCTTAGCACACGTTCAGCTCGATGACGTTCCTCGGGCTCCGATCCAGCAAAGCGTCGAGGAAGAGTTCCGTCAGCACGACGGCGTGATGACGATCTTGATGTACTACCGACGCAGGGCTTCGCCTAAGCACTGTAACGGTACAATCGAGGTGGAATTTGTTGGCAGGGGGCACCGCACATGGCTAAGGAACGATCTCAAGGATCAACTTGTGTGTCTTGGGGTGCCCCCTGCCCCCATATAAAGGTTGGAGGAGGGGGAGCCGGCCGGCCAGGGAGAGGAGGCGCAGGGGAGTCCTACTCCCACCGGGAGTAGGTCCCCTCCCTCCAATCCTAATCCTATTAGGACTCCCGGGGGGAAAAGGAGAGAGAAGGGGGGCCGGCCCCCTATCCTAGTCCTACTAGGACTTGGGGAAAGGGGGGGCGCCGGCCAGCTTGTGGGCTTCCCTTTTCCTCTTTTCCACTAAAGCCCAATAGGCCCATTAGTCTCCCGGGGGGGTTCCGGTAACCCTCCCGGTATTCCGGAAAAATCCCGATTTCACCCGGAACACTTCCTATGTCCAAACATAGGCTTCCAATATATCAATCTTTACGTCTCGACCATTTCGGGACTCCTCGTCATGTCCGTGATCTCATCCGGGACTCCGAACAACCTTCGGTACATCAAAATGCATAAACTCATAATAACTGTCATCGTAACGTTAAGCGTGTGGACCCTACGGTTCAAGAACAATGTAGACATGACCAAGACACGTCTCCGGTCAATAACCAATAGCGGGACCTGGATGCCCATATTGGCTCCTACATATTCTACGAAGATCTTTATCGGTCAGACCGCATAACTACATACGTTGTTCCCTTTGTCATCGGTATGTTACTTGCCCGAGATTCGATCGTCGGTATCCAATACCTAGTTCAATCTCGTTACCGGCAAGTCTCTTTACTCGTTCCGTAATACATCATCTCACAACTAACATATTAGTTGCAGTGCTTGCAAGGCTTATGTGATGTGCATTACCGAGAGGGCCCAGAGATACCTCTCCGACAATCGGAGTGACAAACCCTAATCTCGAAATATGCCAACCCAACATCTACCATTGGAGACACCTGTAGTTCTCCTTTATAATCACCCAGTTACGTTGTGACGTTTGGTAGTACCCAAAGTGTTCCTCCGGCAAACGGGAGTTGCATAATCTCATAGTTATAGGAACATGTATAAGTCATGAAGAAAGCAATAGCAACATACTAAACGATCGGGTGCTAAGCTAATGGGATGGGTCATGTCAATCAGATCATTCAACTAATGATGTGACCTCGTTAATCAAATAACAACTCTTTGTTCATGGTTAGGAAACATAACCATCTTTGATTAACGAGCTAGTCTAGTAGAGGCATACTAGTGACACTCTGTTGGTCTATGTATTCACACATGTATTATGTTTCCGGTTAATACAATTCTAGCATGAATAATAAACATTTATCATGATGTAAGGAAATAAATAATAACTTTATTATTGCCTCTAGGGCATATTTCCTTCAGTCTCCCACTTGCACTAGAGTCAATAATCTAGATTACACTGTAATGATTCTAACACCCATGGAGCCTTGGTGCTGATCATGTTTTGCTCGTGGAAGAGGCTTAGTCAACGGGTCTGGAACATTCAGATCCGTATGTATCTTGCAAATCTCTATGTCTCCCACCTGGACTAAATCCCGGATGGAGTTGAAGCGTCTCTTGATGTGTTTGGTCCTCTTGTGAAATCTGGATTCCTTTGCCAATGCAATTGCACCAGTATTGTCACAGAAGATTTTCATTGGACCCGATGCACTAGGTATGACACCTAGATCGGATATGAACTCCTTCATCCAGACTCCTTCGTTTGCTGCTTCCGAAGCAGCTATGTACTCCGCTTCACATGTAGATCCCGCTACGACGCTTTGTTTAGAACTGCACCAACTGACAGCTCCACCGTTTAAAGTAAACACGTATCCGGTTTGCGATTTAGAATTGTCCGGATCAGTGTCAAAGCTTGCATCAACGTAACCTCTTACGGTGAGCTCTTTGTCACCTCCATATATGAGAAACATATCCTTAGTCCTTTTCAGGTATTTCAGGATGTTCTTGACCGCTGTCCAGTGATCCATTCCTGGATTACTTTGGTACCTCCCTGCTAAACTTATAGCAAGGCACACATCAGGTCTGGTACATAGCATTGCATACATGATAGAGCCTATGGCTGAAGCATAGGGAACATCTTTCATTTTCTCTCTATCTTCTGCAGTGGTCGGGCATTGAGTCTTACTCAATTTCATACCTTGTAACACAGGCAAGAACCCTTTCTTTGCTTGATCCATTTTGAACTTCTTCAAAATCTTGTCAAGGTATGTGCTTTGTGAAAGTCCAATTAAGCGTCTTGATCTATCTCTATAGATCTTTATGCCTAATATGTAAGCAGCTTCCCCGAGGTCTTTCATCGAAAAACTTTTATTCAAGTATCCCTTTATGCTATCCAGAAATTCTATATCATTTCCAATCAGCAATATGTCATCCACATATAATATTAGAAATGCTACAGAGCTCCCACTCACTTTCTTGTAAATACAGGCTTCTCCAAAAGTCTGTATAAATCCAAATGCTTTGATCACACTATCAAAGCGTTTATTCCAACTCCGAGATGCTTGCACCAGTCCATAAATGGATCGCTGGAGTTTGCATACTTTGTTAGCTCCCTTTGGATCGACAAAACCTTCTGGTTGTATCATATACAATTCTTCTTCCAGAAATCCATTCAGGAATGCAGTTTTGACATCCATCTGCCATATTTCATAATCATAAAATGCGGCAATCGCTAACATAATTCTGACGGACTTAAGCATCGCTACGGGTGAGAAGGTCTCATCGTAGTCAACTCCTTGAACTTGTCGAAAACCTTTTGCGACAAGTCGAGCTTTATAGACAGTAATATTACCGTCAGCGTCAGTCTTTTTCTTGAAGATCCATTTATTCTCAATTGCTTGCCGATCATTGGGCAAGTCAACCAAAGTCCATACTTTGTTTTCATACATGGATCCCATCTCAGATTTCATGGCCTCAAGCCACTTTGCGGAATCTGGGCTCACCATCGCTTCTTCATAGTTCGTAGGTTCATCATGATCTAGCATCATGACTTCCAGAATTGGATTACCGTACCACTCTGGTGCGGATCTTACTCTGGTTGATCTACGTGGTTCAGTAGTATCTTGTTCTGAAGCTTCATGATCATCATCATTAGCTTCCTCACTGATTGGTATAGGTGTCGCAGAAACAGTTTTCTGTGATGTACTATTTTCCAATAAGGGAGCAGGTACAGTTACCTCGTCAAGTTCTACTTTCCTCCCACTCACTTCTTTCGAGAGAAACTCCTTCTCTAGAAAGTTTCCGAATTTAGCAACAAAAGTCTTGCCTTCGGATCTGTGATAGAAGGTGTATCCAATAGTTTCCTTTGGATATCCTATGAAGACACACTTCTCCGATTTGGGTTCGAGCTTATCAGGTTGAAGTTTTTTCACATAAGCATCGCAGCCCCAAACTTTAAGAAACGACAACTTTGGTTTCTTGCCAAACCATAGTTCATAAGGTGTCGTCTCAACGGATTTTGATGGTGCCCTGTTTAACGTGAATGCGGCCGTCTCTAAAGCATAACCCCAAAACGATAGCGGTAAATCAGTAAGAGACATCATAGATCGCACCATATCTAGTAAAGTACGATTACGACGTTCGGACACACCATTACGTTGTGGTGTTCCGGGTGGCGTGAGTTGCGAAACTATTCCACAATTTTTCAAATGTACACCAAACTCGTAACTCAAATATTCTCCTCCACGATCAGAACGTAGAAACTTTATTTTCTTGTTACGATGATTTTCAACTTCACTCTGAAATTCTTTTAACTTTTCAAATGTTTCAGACTTATGTTTCATTAAGTAGATATACCCATATCTGCTTAAATCATCTGTGAAGGTGAGAAAATAACGATATCCGCCACGAGCCTCAATATTCATCGGACCACATACATCGGTATGTATGATTTCCAATAAATCTGTTGCTCTCTCCATAGTACCGGAGAACGGTGTTTTAGTCATCTTGCCTATGAGGCACGGTTCGCAAGTACCAAGTGATTCATAATCAAGTGGTTCCAAAAGCCCATCAGTATGGAGTTTCTTCATGCGCTTTACACCGATGTGACCTAAACGGCAGTGCCACAAGTAAGTTGCACTATCATTATTAACTTTGCATCTTTTGGCTTCTACATTATGAATATGTGTATCACTATCTTCGAGATTCAACAAGAATAGACCACTCTTTAAGGGTGCATGACCATAAAAGATATTATTCATATAAATAGAACAACCATTATTCTCTGATTTAAATGAATAACCGTCTCGCATTAAACAAGATCCAGATATAATGTTCATGCTCAACGCTGGCACCAAATAACAATTATTTAGGTCTAATATTAATCCCGAAGGTAGATGTAGAGGTAGCGTGCCGACCGCGATCACATCGACTTTGGAACCGTTTCCCACGCGCATCGTCACCTCGTCCTTTGCTAGCGTCCGCTTATTCTGTAGTCCCTGTTTCGAGTTGCAAATATTAGCAACAGAACCAGTATCAAATACCCAGGTGCTACTGCGAGCTCTAGTAAGGTACACATCAATAACATGTATATCACATATACCTTTGCTCACTTTTCCATCCTTCTTATCCGCCAAATACTTGGGGCAGTTCCGCTTCCAGTGACCAGTCTGCTTGCAGTAGAAGCACTCAGTTTCAGGCTTAGGTCCAGACTTGGGTTTCTTCTCCTGAGCAGCAACTTGCTTGCTGTTCTTCTTGAAGTTTCCCTTCTTCTTCCCTTTGCCCTTTTTCTTGAAACTAGTGGTTTTGCTAACCATCAACACTTGATGCTCCTTCTTGATTTCTACCTCCGCAGCTTTCAGCATTGCGAAGAGCTCGGGAATAGTCTTGTTCATCCCTTGCATATTATAGTTCATCACGAAGCTCTTGTAGCTTGGTGGTAGTGATTGGAGAATTCTGTCAATGACGCAGTCATCTGGAAGATTAACTCCCATCTGAATCAAGTGATTATTATACCCAGACATCTTGAGTATATGCTCACTGACAGAACTGTTCTCCTCCATCTTACAGCTATAGAACTTATTGGAGACTTCATATCTCTCAATTCGGGCATTTGCTTGAAATATTAACTTCAACTCCTGGAACATCTCATATGCTCCATGACGTTCAAAACGTCGTTGAAGTCCCGATTCTAAGCCGTAAAGCATGGCACACTGAACTATTGAGTAGTCATCAGCTTTGCTCTGCCAGACGTTCATAACATCTTGCGTTGCTCCAGCAGCAGGCCTGTCACCCAGCGGTGCTTCCAGGACGTAATTCTTCTGTGCAGCAATGAGGATAATCCTCAGGTTACGGACCCAGTCCGTGTAATTGGTACCATCATCTTTCAACTTTGCTTTCTCAAGGAACGCATTAAAATTCAACGGAACAATAGCACGAGCCATCTATCTACAATCAACATAAACAAGCAAGATACTATCAGGTACTAAGTTCATGATAAGTTTAAGTTCAGTTAATCAAATTTCTTAGGAACTCCCACTTAGATAGACATCCCTCTAATCTTCTAAGTGATTACGTGATCCAAATCAACTAAACCATAACCGATCATCACGTGAGATGGAGTAGTTTTCAATGGTGAACATCGTTATGTTGATCATATATACTATATGATTCACGCTCGACCTTTCGGTCTCCATGTTCCGAGGCCATATCTGTATATGCTTGGCTCGTCAAGTATAACCTGAGTATTCTGCGTGTGCAACTGTTTTGCACCCGTTGTATTTGGACGTAGAGCTTATCACACCCGATCATCACGTGGTGTCTGGGCACGACGAACTTTGGCAACGGTGCATACTCAGGGAGAACACTTCTTGATAATTTTAGTGAGAGATCATCTTATAATGCTACCGTCAATCAAAGCAAGATAAGATGCATAAAAGGATAAACATCACATGCAATCAATATAAGTGATATGATATGGCCATCATCATCTTGTGCTTGTGATCTCCATCTCCGAAGCACCGTCATGATCACCATCGTCACCGGCGCGACACCTTGATCTCCATCGTAGCATCGTTGTCGTCTCGCCAATCTTATGCTTCCACGACTATCACTACCGTTTAGTAATAAAGTAAAGCATTACATCGCGATTGCATTGCATACAATAAAGCGACAACCATATGGCTCCTGCCAGTTGCCGATAACTCGGTTACAAAACATGATCATCTCATACAATAAAATCAGCATCATGCCTTGACCATATCACATCACAACATACCCTGCAAAAACAAGTTAGACGTCCTCTACTTTGTTGTTGCAATTTTTACGTGGCTGCTACGGGCTTTAAGTAAGAACTCATCTCACCTACGCATCAAAACCACAACGATAGTTCGTCAAATAGACTCCGTTTTAACCTTCTCAAGGACCGGGCGTAGTCACACTTGGTTCAACTAAAGTTGGAGAGACAGTCTTCCGCAAGCCATCTGTGTGCAAAGCACGTCGAGGGAACCGGTCTCGCGTAAGAGTACGCGTAAGGTTGGTCCGGATCGTCTCACCCAACAATACCGCCGAACCAAAGTATGACATGCTGGTAGGCAGTATGACTTGTATCGCCCACAACTCACTTGTGTTCTACTCGTGCAAATAACATCAAACCATAAAACCTAGGCTCTGATACCACTGTTGGGGAACGCATTAATTTCGAAAATTTTCCTACGCACACGCAAGATCATGGTGATGCACAGCAACGAGAGGGGAGAGTGTTGTCTACGTACCAACGCAGACCGACTGCGGAAGCGATCACACAACATAGAGGAAGTAGTCGTACGTCTTCTTCCCGATCCGACCGATCCAAGCACCGTTACTCCGGCACCTCCGAGTTCTTAGCACACGTTCAGCTCGATGACGTTCCTCGGGCTCCGATCCAGCAAAGCGTCGAGGAAGAGTTCCGTCAGCACGACGGCGTGATGACGATCTTGATGTACTACCGACGCAGGGCTTCGCCTAAGCATTGTAACGGTACGATCGAGGTGGAATTTGGTGGCAGGGGGCACCGCACACGGCTAAGGAACGATCTCAAGGATCAACTTGTGTGTCTTGGGGTTCCCCCTGCCCCCGTATATAAAGGTTGGAGGAGGGGGAGCCGGCCGGCCAGGGAGAGGAGGCGCAGGGGAGTCCTACTCCTACCGGGAGTAGGACTCCTCCCTCCAATCCTAATCCTATTAGGACTCCCGGGGGGAAAAGGAGAGAGAAGGGGGGCCGACCCCCTATCCTAGTCCTACTAGGACTTGGGGAAAGGGGGGGGGCGCCGTCCAGCTTGTGGGCTTCCCTTTTTCTCTTTTCCACTAAAGCCCAATAGGCCCATTAGTCTCCCGGGGGGGTTCCGGTAACCCTCCCGGTATTCCGGTAAAATCCCGATTTCACCCGGAACACTTCCTATGTCCAAACATAGGCTTCCAATATATCAATCTTTACGTCTCGACCATTTCAAGACTCCTCGTCATGTCCGTGATCTCATCCGGGACTCCAAACAACCTTCGCTACATCAAAATGCATAAACTCATAATAACTGTCATCGTAACGTTAAGCGTGCGGACCCTACGGCTCGAGAACAATGTAGACATGACCGAGACACGTCTCCGGTCAATAACCAATAGCGGGACCTGGATGCCCATATTGGCTCCTACATATTCTACGAAGATCTTTATCGGTCAGACCGCATAACTACATACGTTGTTCCCTTTGTCATCGGTATGTTACTTGCCCGAGATTCGATCGTCGGTATCCAATACCTAGTTCAATCTCGTTACCGGCAAGTCTCTTTACTCGTTCCGTAATACATCATCTCACAACTAACATATTAGTTGCAGTGCTTGCAAGGCTTATGTGATGTGCATTACCGAGAGGGCCCAGAGATACCTCTCCGACAATCGGAGTGACAAACCCTAATCTCGAAATACGCCAACCCAACATCTACCATTGGAGACACCTGTAGTACTCCTTTATAATCACCCAGTTACGTTGTGACGTTTGGTAGTACCCAAAGTGTTCCTCCGGCAAACGGGAGTTGCATAATCTCATAGTTATAGGAACATGTATAAGTCATGAAGAAAGCAATAGCAACATACTAAACGATCGGGTGCTAAGCTAATGGGATGGGTCATGTCAATCAGATCATTCAACTAATGATGTGACCTCGTTAATCAAATAACAACTCTTTGTTCATGGTTAGGAAACATAACCATCTTTGATTAACGAGCTAGTCTAGTAGAGGCATACTAGTGACACTCTGTTGGTCTATGTGTTCACACATGTATTATGTTTCCGGTTAATACAATTCTAGCATGAATAATAAACATTTATCATGATGTAAGGAAATAAATAATAACTTTATTATTGCCTCTAGGGCATATTTCCTTCATGAACCAGGCCTCAACATGGCAAACCAAGTGCGCCGCTCGAAAAATGAGTTGAATTTGGTAGAAATTGATATAAAGATCACCAGAATCGGATGCACGGATTGCAAATGGCAAGCAACACAATAATGGCACTATAATGCAACAAGAAACTAAGCTACTACACTCCAACATAGCAACAAAGCACATGGCAGTGATCTACCCAAGATACTTGACAAAAGATGAACAGTGAGCTACGACTAAAACACACAAGAGCAGGTCCAAACAAGCATGGCAAAAGTGCAAAAGATATCAGCTTCACAGACTTAGTGGAAATACTAACATGTTAGGAATTAACATCAGGAAGCAATGTTTAGAGCAAGATATCAACACGCTACATGAACAGAACATAGCAATACAAGGTATGATGTGCATCTACTCAAAGCATATAACAAAAGTCCCTTAATGACCATAAGCCAAAAAGGATCATAAGATATGATGGCACCCATGTAAACATAGCAAGTTTCATTAACAGATTCAGACTAGGCAGAAAACTGGAGATGGCATAAACAGAAATACGAAGGCATGTTTGCAAGCTCGATTCACTCAACACAAGGCATTGCATGACAAGATAAGCATACTACCAACAATAAGGCATGTTCATGAAGCTAACCCAAGAAAGAACAAGTTCATAGCATGCATGGATCAACTAGAACAACCTCGGCACAATTGATTAACACGTAAACAATCTACTAGGAACATTTTATAGCAAAAGTAGAGCAAGATTGAGTCATGCTAGCGTACTCCATAAATGAAAACAGGGACATGTATGGATATAGCATAACCATATGTCAAAATCATCCTTATTGAACATTCTCAAAAGAAGCATGGATCACTCTGTAGCAACATGAATACATGGCATAAAAATAACATCAGGGAAATGACTTAGTGAAATTCTAAGTACCTGAAATCAGCAACATCACGAGAGATACTTTACATGCATGTGCTGGCCACCACATTGATCACAAAAATACATGGCATACACCCCTGTAAAGACGGCATGGCATAGCCCAAAACACATGTAGATCTCAAGTCCATATGCAGCACACAATAATCATGGAAAAAATGACAAATGCTCAAGATCTGTTAAGAAACAAGAACTAACATTTTATAGCACTCTTGCATCAACAATTTGGGCATTCAGATGGACTCAAACAAGCATGGTGCAATGTAACAAAATGAAGAGAACATCCTAACAAACATTTTGATATATTGCACGCACGAAACGGAGCTACAGATGAGGAGTTATGATGCAATGAAAAGGGCTATCAAATGAGAGGTGAAAAGACTTAGAGAAATTTGACCTCGCGTGAAAATCTCACATCTAGGGTCACTGTAGCACTGCGCGTGAACCGAGGCTGAACTGAGCTCTCGCTGGAGTTGGACGAGGTGACGGTGGCCGGAGCTTGCCGGATTCACTCGCCGGATCGGGGCCGCGGTGGAAGAGCTGGGCGGCGGCGAGCTCAACGAGGTCGGCGGCGAGGCGGGCCGAGCGCGCGGCCGGGCGGCGGGGGAGCAGCGGCGAAGGGCGGCGCTGGCGAAGTGCAGTGCGGTGGCGCGGCGGCCGGAGCGGAGGACACGGGTGGCGCGTGGAGGCGGGCGGATGGACCAGGCGGCGGCGGCGCGCGGGCTGGCGCGGGTCGGGTCCGGGCCCCGCGGGTCGCGCGGTGGTGGGAGGCGGCGGGGACATGTGGCGGCTCATGATTGGGTGAGGGAGGCGGCGGCGGACGTGTCTGGCGCCGGCGGACGTGTCCGACACCGGCGGACGCGTCCGGTGGCGGCTGGAGGAGCTAGACTAGGGTTTCGCCCGAATTTCGGAGAGGGAGGTCTTTTATAGGTAGAGGCAGCTAGGAGAGTCCAAATGGAGTGCGGTTTTCGGCCACACGATCGTGATCGAACGACCGAGAGGATGGAGGGGGTTTGGATGGATTTTGGGGCCACTTTGGAGGGGTGTTGGGCTGGAACACACACGAGGCCTTTACGGTTCCTCGGTTAACCGTTGGAGTATCAAACGAACTCCAAATGGCACGAAACTTGATAGGCGGTCTACCGATGGTGTAGCAAGGCTGCTTGGAAAATCTCGGTCCATTGCCAGAAAGTTTAACCTCCGCACACGAAAAGAGGCAAAAGGGGGCGCCGGAGGACATAGGAGTGTCGGATCACAAAACGGACAACGGGGAAAATGCTCGGATGCATGAGATGAACACGTATGCGAGTGAGATGCACATGATGACATGATATGCAATGCATGACATGGACAAAATGCAAAAAAGAATACAAAACCCAACCACGACGGAATATCATGACTTAGAGCCGAAAATGGAAAGAGTTGGAATACAATTATGGCAAGTTACATCCGGGGCATGACAAGGAACCCGCCTTGCAATGCCGAAGACAATCTGCGCGCCGAACACCTCGTCGTTGAAGCCTGGTTCAGGGGCTACTGAGGGAGTCCTGGATTATGGTGTGTCCGAACGTTGTAACCGCACTTTATCAGATATGGTGCGATCTATGATGTCTCTTACTGATCTATAAAGAATACAAATCCAGGATTTTGTAGCAAAGGACAAGCCTGGATGAACTCTTATATAAAGGAAAGCGCTCCCAAGGACACATGGGAATTATCATCAAGCTAGTTTTCATCATGCTTATATGATTCACGTTCGTTACTTTGATAATTTGATAAGTGGGTGGACTGGTGCTTGGGTACTGCAGTAACACCCACGATGCGGCTATATCTCCCACGTGTCAGGGCATGACTTAGAGGCATAATCGCATGGTAGGCATGTCGCAAGAGGGGTAATCTTTACACATCCCATGTACTGAATAAGAAAGGGATAAAGAGTTGGCTTAAAATCGCCACTTCACACAATACATAAATATAACATACATCATCCAGAATAAAATCAAGGTCTGACTACGGTGCCAAAATAAAGAAATACAACCCCAAATGCTAGATCGCCAATCGTCCCAACTGGGCTCCACTACTGATCAACAGGAAACGAAAACAACACAACAGACACGATCTTCATCGAGTTCCCACTTGAGCTCAGTTGCGTCATCTGCACTGGTATCATCGGCACCTGCAACTGTTTGGAAGTATCTTTGAGCCACGAGGACTCAGCAATCTCACACCCGCGAGATCAAGACTATTTAAGCTTATGGGTAGGATAGGGTAAAGAGGTGGAGCTGCAGCAAAGCACTAGGCATATATGGTGGCTAACAGACGCAAATAAGAGCGAGAAGAGAAGCAAAGAACGGTCGTGAACTAGAAGTGTTCAAGAAGTGATCCTGAAACTACTTACGTTCAAGCATAACACAAGAACCGTGTTCACTTCCCGGACTCCGCCGAGAAGAGACCATCACGGCTACACACGCGGTTGATTCATTATAATTAAGTTAAGTGTCAAGTTCTCTACAACCAGAGATTAACAAATTCCCATCTACCCATAACCGCGGGCACGACTTTCGTAAGTTCAAACCCTGCAGGGGTGTCCCAACTTAGCCCATCACAAGCTCTCACGGTCAACGAAGGATATTCCTTCTCCCAGGAAGACCCGATCAGACTCGGAATCCCGATTACAAGACATTTCGACAATGGTAAAACAAGACCAGTAAAGTCACCCGAATGTGCCAACAAATCCCGATAGGAGCTGCACATACCTCGTTCTCAGGGCACATCGAATTGTCCAAGATTCCGGTAGGCCAACCCAAAGTTGCCCTTGGTGGCCACCGGCTGCTGACAGGTTGGACCAATACTCAAAGGAGCACTGGCCCAAGGGTTTAAAATAAAGATGACCCTCGGGCTCCGGAAACCCGAGGGAAAAAGGCTTAGGTGGCAAATGGTAAAACCAAGGTTGGGCCTTGCTGGAGGAGTTTTATTCAAAGCGAATTGTCAAGGGGTTCCCAGAACACCCAACCGCGTAAGGAACGCAAAATCAAGGAACATAACACCGGTATGACGGAAACTAGGGCTGCAAGAGTGGAACAAAATCACCAGGTATAAGGCCGAGCCTTCCGCCCTTCACCAACTATATAGATGCATTAAAGTAAATAAAGTATATTGTGATATCCCAACATATCCATGTTCCAGCATGGAACAAACTTCAACTTCACATGCAACTAGCAACGCTATAAGAGGGCTGAGCAAAGCGGAAACATAGCCAAACAACGGTTTGCTAGGAAAAGGTGGGTTAGAGGCTTGACATGGCAACATGGGAGGCATGATATAGCAAGTGATTTCGAGGGTATGGTCATCTTTCCTGAGATCCTGCAAGGAAGAAGAACGAGTCCATGAAGAAGACAAATGGACATAGTCGAACGGATCCTCACAAACGCGACATTATCGGAACTAACCCGAAGAAGCAACACCGGAAAGAAGCAAACAACATAGTAAACAACCATCACATAACATGGCATGATGCACAATCAAGTATGATGCATGTCCGGTTTAATGAGGCATGGGATCGCAAAGTGCACAAGCAAAACTACAAGTTAAGTGGAGCTCAATATGCAACGAGTTGCATATTGACGAAACACCACATGACTTATTTAGTTCACTCTCGTTTATGTACCCCAAAATATTAAATGTTGGTTAGCATGGCAAGACGTGGAGCAAATGAAAACTACCTATCTAGGCAAGTTTAAAAGAGGCCAGAACCACAAACAACAAGTCCGGAAACTCCTCATGTGCATATTTTAGGTTTGGCACTGTTCTGCCCTAAACCATATTTTAGAGTTGTTTAACATGCAAAGTAAAGTTACCACATGAAACTAGGCATTTTTCCACCCCATTTACATATGAAGTTTATTTAAAATGGAGCTACGGTTATTTAGTTATGAAATAAACCAATTTAACATGGCAATAGGCAAAAACATATTCAAACACCATTTTAAACATGGATGAAAGTGGCATATAATGAAAGTAGACACAATTTTAAGCATTTTTCATATATAAAATATTTTAATCTGATGCACCATCTGTGAATTATTATATGCATGAAGTATAGGGTCCAATCTGTAAATATGCAGTGCACTGGAAAATTGGACAAAATCGCATGCAAAGAAAAAATACACTGGGCCGAAAATGCTGGGCGCTCGGGTGCTCACCAAGGGCCAAAGCCCAGCTAGGAAGCAGTGGCCGTGGGCTGGCTGGAAGCATGGAGTTGGGGCCAGCGGCGTGGTCAACGCGAGCCCTGGTTGTTGCAGAGGAGGCAGAGGTCAGCGGCAGGGACGAACACACCCAGGCGAGGGCGCTCGTCCAAGGAAGCTGCAGCAGAGGGGCGATGCAGCTCCTGAGAACGGGACGCCGGTGGACAACGGGGAAACGGGCGGATCTGGGTGCAGGGACGAAGCTCCAGCGGCGCGGGAACATGGGCGGGACATCGAAGAAGCTCCAGGGTGGCTGGATGGGACTTGGGGGCACTGGCGATAGGATTCAGGGGACGGGACCGAGGGGGCGCGAGCGAGGCTCTCATCGAGGTCGTCCGGGAAGCAGAGCAGCAGCGCGACGCAGAGCAGCAGAGGTGCTCGTTCATGAGCAGCAGAGATCGAAGGTTAGAGGGGGGACCAGAGAAACGTGGAGAACGTGCGCGAGGAGACGGCGACCTACTGGCTTCGGTCGGCGCGGACTAGGAGAAGGCAGGGCCTCGGGGGAAGGGCGGTGAGGACGGTCTGCTGGAGCATGCTTGGGGAGGAGCAGGGGCATGCGAGGAGCTGCTGTTGGTTATGGTCGTCGGCGGGGACGAGGCCTTGGGCACGAGATCGGCGAGCGACGCTGGTTTCCTCGGTCAGAAGGAGGGAGGATTCGAAGGGAGCCATGGGAGGGCTTTGGTTGGTGGGGATCGATGGATTGGGTGAAAGGGGAGATCGAGCAGAGGAGGGGGGGGGGGCTTGCTAGTTGGGTGAGAAAAGATCTGGGAGGATCCCGAGGTGGGGTTCGAGTGCGGCGGCAGGGAGGATGGGACAAAAAGCCAAGGTTTTAGGGTTAGGAAAATAGGTCTATATATATATATAGAAAATGAGGGCTAAGTTTGGACCCTTCGATTAAATCGGACGGTAGAGAGAAAAATAGGCTAGGGAGACCAAAAAGAAAAAAAGAGATGTTTTGTATATGTTTGGGGATGATCCGAATACAATGGTGACGACTCCTCGGGTCGGGTCCGTGATAGCTTTCGGACACGCGTGCGAGGAGGGCCGCGGGCTGACGAGAGAGGTTAGGTTGAGCCTGGCGGTAGGTAGAGGACTGTGTAGAGGGGCTTCGGCTGAGAGGAGAGGAAAGAAGGCAGCCCGGTAACCGTTTCCGGAGACCGAAAACATCCGACGTTAGACCGACTATAATGCCGCTATAGTTAACCGTTGGGGTATCAAACAGACTCCAAATGCGATGAAACTTGACAGGCAGTCTATCTACACTATAATAAGACCACACGCCAACTTTCATCCCATTCCGAGAACATTTTTTGGCCACTTATAAAATAATATTTCGGATGTGCCGCGGGCGCGTGCAAGGGTGTCTGGGCTCGGAACGGACAACAGACGGAACTAGGAAAACCTGGACGGATGCAAGTTTGAAAACATGAAGATGCAATGCACATGATGACATGGCAAGATGCAACACGCAAGCGAAAGACAAGGCAACAACAGCGAATAACTTGAAGATACCTGGTGCATCGGTCTCGGGGCGTCACAACACTCCACCACTACGAGCGGATCTCGTCCCAAGATCTAGGATGGCACCGGTGGGAAACGGAAGAGGAAGAGAAGAGGTAAAACAAAGTTGCTTCTTTGACAAACAAGTGAAACCAGTGAACCTTGAGAGGTTGAACAAATTGAAAGAGAGAAAGAATACAACGAAGATGAACGAAGTTGAAAACAGTCTGTTAGAAAAGAGGAACAAGGAATATTGCAAAAACCTTGAGGTTAAGTGTCAAGATAGATATTGAAACCACTCCGATTAAAAAAAGATAGAGAAAGAATAGGAACGATATAATTTGGACACCACTCCGACTGTAAATGGCAGGATTTGAAAATGATCTTGACAAAATTGGAGGATAGTTGATGAGATCGACAACACACTGCCTCCGGAACTATTGGAAGAATGGCACAAGGGGTAAGAAAGATTTCAGACAGCACTCTGGTTGACAAGGGAGGTAAAACTTGACAAAATGGGAAGAACTTGAAAAGAGGGCACGACACTCCGGTTGAATGGATAAGCACGAAAAGAACATGGTCCTCACAATCTGAGATGATGATTGAAGAGAGCAACATCACTATGTGTATGGAACGAAAGAATAGAAGTTGAATTATTGGCAAGGAAAGAATAGAGAAGAAAATGAGAACCTCTGCCACAAGTGATCTTGGAAAAGCACCCTTATGTCGGGGGTGCTGATTCCACGGATCAACGCGATCAGTTTACCCAGGTTCGGGCCGCACGGATGCGTAAAACCCTACTCCTGCTTTGTGGTTTGAATTGATTTCTTGCTCGGGAGCACTGATTGCTATAGTACTCACCAGCAGCTAGCTAGACCGAGCGTGAGTGCATTCTATTCGCCGACCCCCTCTATGTTGCGCATGGGCCTCCTTTTATATGCTCAAGGGGTCACCGACAGGTGGCAACGTAGATCAGGGTAAAAATGGAAAATGGGTGGCGGTTGGCACCGCCGCCTACTACAGTGTGTCATACCTAACCCTGACGGCAGGGGACAAAGGCATTAAATGCCTGTCTGTGTCACCTAGACGGTGCAGAATGGGACCGCCAGGGACGCCTCTGCTTGCCACGATGGCAATCTTGTCAGCGCCGCTTGCCACCGTGTACCTCTGGCTGCACAGCTTCCCGCCACGTACGCTCTGGAAGGGTCCCAGAGCGACACGTCAGTGGATGTGCTGGAGCGCAGGTACAGAGTGGGGGCTTGCCGCGGCAAGTGCCTTGCCGCGGTTGTTGTCTTGTCGCATCCGGGAGCTTGTCGCTCACCGGGCCTTGCCGGGACGCGTGGTGCGTCGCGGTAAATTCCTTGAGATGCCTTGGTTGGCCTTCCCGGCAAGCTCCTCTTGCCAGGGTCTTGTCTCCTTCCCAACAAGCTCCTCTTGCCGGGGTCTTGGATACTTTGTTCTTGAATGGCTCCAAAGGAACCACGGAGGACCTTGGCGGTCACCCGGCAAGCCTTGCCGCGGGACGCTGCGACTGCCCGTGCACAAGTTCGGGATACTAGGGTACCCCTACTCTAGTACACCGACAGGAGCCCCCGGGCCTGGGCCATACACAGTGCCGAGCGCTGTTGGGCCAGGCCCAAAACAGGGCACGGGCACGCGTGGCCTGGGTTACGTCGTATCTCACTCCGCATCCACCGCGCCCTTCCCGCACGGCACGCGTCGAACGCGACGTCGTGGGAGAGATCGTGGGCGGTTTCTTTATTAGGAAAGGCGGAACGTCCGCTCCCTCCTCCTTTATAAGCAGGGAAAGCAGGGGTAGTGCACCCACTCGCCCCCTTTCCACTCCAATCTCAGAAGCCTCCGCCCCGCCTCCGTCTTCCCAAAGCAAAGAGAGCAATGCCCTGCCCCCCCCATCGCCACCAGCACCACCAATGCCGTCGTTCTCCTCCACCACTTCCGCCATGGCTCCGGAACCCGACAAGGGGAAGGTTGTGAAGTCGACCGAGGCGCAGCGGCTTGCGGCGCTGCGGAAGGAGCGGGCCATCTTCCCCCCAAGCTTGCCGCGAAGGAGCTGAGGGAGTACTACTACCTCTTCTGGTCGACGGAGACCCGGGCTCACCCGAGCACGAAGGTACTCCCAGCCACTGCTCACAAACTGGCTCCGAACGGATATCCCTTCTTCGCCGTGTTCTTCTACTGCGGGCTCTGCCCGCCTTTCTCTGAATTCTTTTGCGACATCATGAACACCTATGGCCTCTGCCTCCTTGATTTCACCCCCAATGCCGTTCTGACCATGGCAGTTTTCACACACCTTTGCGAAAACTTTGTCGGAGTCCACCCAAACGTAGCCCTTTTCCGCCATTTCTTCATGCCCCGAGTAGAGAGAGGAGAGCCTCTATCTGGCGGAATCGCTTGGATCTCAAGGGCCGGCAAGAAAGATTCTTATCTGGAGGGCGAGTTCCACGGCAAGTGGGAGGAGTGGAGAGCAGATTGGTGTTGGATTGTAGAGGAGAACCCGCAGCCATTTACCGCCCGGCGCCAAGTAGCAGCAGTATGCGGCAGCGATTGGAGTGACGTGGCCCCGGAAGATGATAGGCTAAGGATTGCCGTCACCAGGATCCAACGCCTCAGGCTTGCCGGACTTACTGTAGGCGCCGTTGGCGCCGACGCCGCATCGCCCCCCTGTAGGAACGAAGGAGGCCTGCCTGGGAGTTCAAGAAGGCGGCGGATATCATGAGGCTGCGCCCGGGCCTCTACTACAACTTCACTGTCTTGGAGCTCAACGCGATGCTTCAGGAGCTCTTCAAGTATGACCCTGATCATCCCGAGGTGTTTAGGTTGCCGCAGGGCGTCGTCCCGTTGTGCAACAACTCTGCACTTGACCGCATCCGGGCAATGATGCCGCTGTGCGACTCGCATGGACTTGTGCTAACTTGGCAAGAGCCCGCAGACGAGGTCGTGCAGGAGTTCTTCGACAACTTGGTAGAAGTGCCAATCTGCTCCGACGAGAAGAATGGCCTCACTCGCGACACCACCGATGCGGAGTTGAAGCGCATCGCCTCCAGGCTGGAAGAGGCGGCGGCAGCCGCAGCGGCAGGCGAGTTCGGATTCACCTTGGAGGAGGTAGAGGCAGCAGAGGCGGCGAACCGTGCCGAGTGATAGGAGCTTGCCGGCAAGAAAGAGCTTGCCCGGCAAGAGGAGCTTGCCGGCAAGAAAGATCTTGCCGGACGTGACGCCGAGCCGAGCGAGCCCGCCGAGGATACGAGCGGCTCGTTGGAGATCGACTCCTCTTCCTCCTCATCTTCAGACAGCACGCCGCAAGCAGAGCCTCCATCTCCACCAAGAAGGCGTCTCCGCAAGGCCGGGGACGTAGCGAGGCGGCAGGCGAGTCGACAGTCGCCGCGCCACGCGACACGCTCCACCGCGGCAAGCACTGTTGCCACGGAAGCGCCCCACGCCGCTGCTGCAACTAGAGCATGGTCTTCCTGGACCACTGCTTCTGCTCCCGCCAAGCGGCCAAGGGAACCTACTCGACCGCCTTCCCGCGCCGGACGCGAGCCGGACTTCGACTTCTCCGCGTTCAGCTCCGACGAGGAAGAAGAAGAAGAGTAAGATTTTCTTGTTGTACTTGCAGTTCTTCAATCTTTGCTGTTTTTGTCTTGCATCTCACTTGTTTTACTCTGAACCTATTCCTTTTCAGGACTCTGGCCCAGAGGGCAGCAAAGAGAGCCAAGGCCCCGGTGATTGTCATCGAGGACGAACCCACCGCGTCAGCAGGGGACGCGCCTGAGACAACCTTGCCGGACCCGACGACTGATCTCCAGAGCAGCCCCCAGCGTAAGTATCTTGTTTGCTTTCTGCTGTTGGGCGCGCACGAAGATTCTTGCTTTGCTGATACCTGTTTGCTGACTTGTGCAGGAGCAGAGCAGCCCCGCCAGGAGAGACCAGAGGCTGCCCCCGAGGCGCCAAGGGAGAGGTCCCCGGCAAGGGAGGAGCCCCCGGCAAGGGAGGGTTCTCCGGCAAGGGATAGCACCAGCGGCCCCCCGGCGGTGGAGACCACGGCTGCAGATCCTGGCACAGGTAATCTTCTTGCTTTAAACTTCCCTTGGGTTCTTCTTCTTTTGATCTTCTTTTTTTGGATATTTGCTTGATTCTTCTCCCCTTTCCGGCTGTCAGATCCATCTGCTGCAGAGCCGATGGAGACTGAAGTTTCCGCTGACGACACCGTTGCCGCTGAGGAAGCAGCCGGCGCCGACGACCCCGCCGGCGAAGAGGCCGCCAAGGCTGCCGCCGCAGAAGCAGGCGGGGGATCTGGCGATCGTACTGACGACCCTGAGGCCGCAGGAGCACCAGGCGCTGCACCGACCGCCGATCCCTCCGCCGCTGCCGCAGCGCCAGGCTCCGAAAAGCCCCAGCCTGGCGTCTACTTGAAGGCCGGCGACGACATCTTCATCAACCTCCCCTGGGCATCAAGCTCCAGGGCGCCGGTCGAAGGAGAAAGTTTCAACGGAGAAGTGCTTGCTTCCGCCGGGCTGGCACTGGTTGACGCGCCAAGCAGCAGCAGCGGCGAGCCTGAGGAGGAGCGGCTACTGCGGAAGCTGGTGTCACTCTACCGCGCCCGGCAGGCCAAGCTGGAATCCCGCGAGGCGCTTGTCACGAAGGCGGGAGTCGACATCGAGAAGCGCGCAGAGGAGCTCTGGGGTCAAAACCAGGAAGCTCTCCGGTCATTGGCAGCGGAGCGGGAGCAGCTTGCCGAGGAGCAGAGGGCCTTCCTCCTCGAGAAGGCCAAAATTGAAGAGCAACAAAGACTTGCCGCTGAGAAGCTGTCGGTGCAAGAGGGCGAGCTGGTGCAGCGGAAAGTTGATCTCGACAGCCACGAGGAGGAGCTTGCCGCGCGCGAGCGAACGCTTGGCGGAGCTCTCAAGCAAGCAGAAGACGCTGTCGCAGCTGCCGAGGCCGCCAAGAAGGAGTCAGAGGCAAAGGTGGCGCAGCTGGAGGCCGATCTCAAGGCGAGCGGTGACGAGCTTGCCGCGCTCAAGCTTGAGCGGGAGAAGGATGCTAATAGCTATTCGGAGCTGCAGACCCGCTTCGCCGAGAAGGGCAAGGAGCTTGACGCCGCCAAAGACTCCAACGTGGATCTTGAGTTGAAGCTGATCGCTTTGACCAAGACGCTGGACGACGCCAAGGAGCAGGAGACGGCCCTGAAGGAGGAAGTCAAGGCCGGCAAGGCGCTGCTGGCGAGTGCCGCTGCCGCCCAGAGCACCTTCCGGGAGAACGTGGAGCACTGGACGGAGGGTCTCGCGGATGTTGCCGGAGACATCGACAAGGAGCTGGCGCAGCTGGAAATGGAAGATCTCGGGTATCCTTCCGACGAGAGCCTCCAACCCAGCGGCAAGCTCACTTTATTCTTCAAGGGCGTGGCGACGGCTCTCCGGCGACTCCGGGAGAGGATCCCAAAGCAGCTGGCCGACGAGTCGTGCAAGATCTGCGCGGGAGCTCTTCAGAAGGTGCTGGTGAAGGTGGCGTTCCGCAACTCGGGCCTCAACCTCACCAACGTCCTCAGGTCCTTGCCGCCGGATGCTGATCTGGAGGCGCTCAAGACCCTTGTCGCACCCATTGTGGACAAGGTGAGCGGGATCAAGAGGGTCGAGGGCGACCGCGTAGACTAGGTCGCCCATTTTCTTCTCTTCTTGTCGCTGCTAGTCATGTTATACAAACAATCTGTTAGAGCCGCGACAAGTTATCTTGTAATATAACTTTACTTCGGGCAATTATTGCAATGTTATTTCCTCTACTTGATTCCCTCCTTTGTATTTTTTCGCCCTACGGTTTTAGGGAACTTGCCGGCGCAGGCACCTTTGCCACGAGCGCTGAGTGCGGGACGTCAGCAGCTTGCTGGCGGTGCCGCTTCCGACAAGAAACCTTGTCACAAAGCTATTCGCAGCTCACTTAAGTTGTTGAGTGGACTCGAAACAACAGTAAGGGCGCAACTAGCTACGAGTTGGTTCCTCCGCGCACAGGTTTTCCATACAAAGGACGGTCGTTCAAGGAAGATAATTTAAAAAATTTAAAAATCTGATTGCTCAAACTTTGGCAACTTATCTTTTCTGTCATTTGCTTCCCGGCAAGGCGAAACCTTCTTAAACGACGCCTGGTCCATACCGTATCTTCTCCTCCCCCCCGGCAAATTTGTGCGCGAGGGAACCTTCCTTTCGTTGGGAGAAAAAAGAAAAAGGAGAAAAAGATATGGAGCCTTATGGCTCGTTGTTGCTTACCGGGCTAGGTGCTGCACAAAGTGTCAGATAACACATGCAAAATATAAAAAGCACGAAATTGACAAGATGTGCGGAGCACATGATCTTTATGCACGGGGTCTGCGCCCAGCTTTGTACAAAGGATTACATGCAACAGCGGCAAGACTTGTACAAAAGGTGGTTGCCGGAACGGGTTCCGGCAACCGCGCCCTACGGGTAAAACTTACGAAGATGCTCAATGTTCCAGGAGTTGCTCACTGGAATGCCATCCTCGGTCTCAAGGCGGACAGCGCCAGGCCTAGTGACTCGTTTCACCCGGTAAGGGCCTTCCCACTTTGGCGTCAACTTGTTGGAATTCTTGGCGGACTGAACGCGCCGAAGAACAAGGTCGCCTTCCTCAAGACTTCTGGCGTTAACTTTGCGGCTATGGTAGCGGCGCAAAGCTTGCTGGTAGCGAGCAGCTCGCACAGCAGCCTGAAGACGGTCTTCCTCAAGAAGCAGCGCGTCGTCTTGTCGCAGCTGCTCTTGCTCGAGCTCATCGTAAGCGAGCACTCGACGCGACCCATATACGAGTTCCGTGGGGAGAACTGCCTCTGCTCCATAGACTAGAGAGAAAGGTGTTTGGCCAGTGGCTCAATTTGGCGTCGTCCTGATCGACTAAAGAACCACCGGCAGCTCCTCGATCCAGTTTCTTCCGCACTTGTGCAGCCTGTCGAAAGTTCTGGTCTTGAGCTCGCGCAGCACTTCAGCATTTGCCCTCTCCGCTTGACCGTTGCTTCTCGGGTGAGCAACAGAAGCGAAGCAGACCTTGGCACCAAGATCTTGGACATACTGCATGAAGGTGCGGCTCGTAAATTGCGTATCGTTGTCGGTGATTATCCTGTTAGGGATCCCGAAACGGCAAACAATTGACCTGAAGAACTTGACTGCTGACTGTGCTGTCACCTTCCTCACTGCTTCCATTTCCGGCCACTTTGGGAACTTGTCGATTGCAACGTACAAGTACCCAAAGCCCCCGACTGCTCGGGGAAAGGGGCCGAGGATATCGAGCCCCCAGACCGAAAATGGCCAAGATAAAGGGATCGTCTGGAGAGCTTGAGCTGGCTGGTGTATCTGCTTGGAATGGAACTGGCACGCTTCACACTTGGTTACTTGTGCAGTTGCATCCTGGAGGGCTGTCGGCCAAAAGAGGCCTTGCCGGAATGCTTTGCCGACAAGTGCTCTTGCGCCAATGTGGTGACCACATATGCCTCCATGTATCTCTGCCAGCAGCTTTTGTCCATCTTCCCAGGGAATACACTTCAATTTCACACCGTTGAGTCTTCTTCTGCACAGTGTGTTATCGACAAACTGGTACATACTAGACTGCCGGGCTACTCTTTCTGCTTCTTCTTGCTCTTCGGGAAGTTCTCCTGTCTGCAGGAAACGGACAATCTGCTGTGCCCATGTTGGAGCTTGTGGCTCGACAACAAGGACTAAAGGCATATCTGCTGCTGCGAGAACATCCGCTTCTATGGCAAGAGCTTGCGGCTCTGCCGGAGCATGACGTTCCCCGGCAAGCTTGCCGGAGCAAAACTTGTCGGGAGCGTCTGCTTCAACGGAACAAACCCTAGGGCTTGCCGGAGCAGACTGCTCCTCAGCACTCTTGGTGTTGATCTTGGGGACCTTCTTGGCGGCGGCTTCGGGAAGCTCTGCCGGAAAATAGTTGCCAGAAACCAACTTCCTCTTCTTGCTCTGTCCAATTGATGGTGTTACGGACGGCTGAGTCAGCTTGAGCACAAAAATCCCTGGTTCCACAGGTAACTTAAGTGAGGCGCACTTTGACAGGCCATCGGCAATGTCGTTCTGAGCTCTTGGGACATGCTCCATTTGTAGGCCGTCAAAGTGCTCTTCTAGCTTTCTCACTTCGTCAACGTAAGCTTCCATCAACGGACTCTGATAACTCTTGTTCACTTGGCGGACGACAAGCTGTGAGTCACCCCTGACAATGAGCTTCTTGATCCCAAGGTCTGCCGCGATCCTGAGACCGGCAAGCAAACCTTCATACTCTGCAGTATTGTTTGTTGCTTGCTCCTTGGGAAAGTGCATCTGGACTACGTACTTGAGGTGCTCTCCGGTGGGTGCGACAAGCAGCACGCCAGCACCGGTGCCTTGCAGTGAGAAGGCACCGTCAAAGTACATGAGCCACTCTTTGCTTGCTTCCTTGACGGGGATGCTCGTCTCTGGAATTTC
Organism: Triticum monococcum; assembly: GCA_034509565.1. Lineage (NCBI taxonomy): Eukaryota > Viridiplantae > Streptophyta > Magnoliopsida > Poales > Poaceae > Triticum > Triticum monococcum. The sequence goes on along the minus strand of CM067846.1, from coordinate 55,238,404 downwards.
TTCATCTGGTGTTGGCGTCCACTCTGCTATGAATTCTGCCAATGCTCTGCTTTGGATAGTTGAAGTACTCTCAAATTTGAGGCCAAAGCTTGACAGTTCCAGTGCCCACTCAACAATCCTGCTTGTCGCTTCTGGATTCTGCAGTATCCTCTTCAGTGGAAAGCGAGTGACAACTGTGATCTCATGTGCTTGGAAGTAATGGCGCAGCTTTCTCGAGGCCATGAGAACGCCGAAAAGCAACTTCTGCACACCAGAGTACCTTGACCTAGCCCCCTGCAGAAGGGAACTGTCAAAGTAAACTGGGCGCTGCACCATTCTCTTCTGTAGCTCTTCGCGCACCTGCGCAGATCTTTCTTTGTCGGGACCAGAGCTTGTCCGGGAAGCCCCCTGCTTGTCGCTGGATGCGCTTGCCGCGGTTGCTGGCTCGTCATCTGCCTCCCTCTCCGCCACTAACGCAGCACTAACCACTTGATTGGTTGCCGCTATATACAGCAACAACTTCTCTTGTGGCTTAGGTGCGACAAGTGTTGGAGTGGAGGACAGGTATCTCTTCAAGTCCTGCAGCGCAGCCTCCGCTTCCGGAGTCCATTTCATTGGACCTGCCTTTTTCAAAATTTTGAAAAATGGCAGGGCGCGCTCAGCAGACCGAGACATAAACCTGCTGAGAGCAGCCACGCAACCGGCAAATTTTCGTACATACTTAATGCGCTTTGGTGCTTCAATCTGCTCAATGGCCTTGATCTTGTCGGGATTGGGTTCAATTCCCCGCTGAGACACAAAGAACCCGAGAAGCTTGCCGGATGGGACTCCGAACACACACTTCTCGGGGTTGAGCTTGAGGTTGATCTTGCGCAGATTTGCAAAGGTCTCGTCTAAATCTTGAATCAGAGTTGCCCTGTCCTTGCTCTTGACCACTATATCATCCATGTAGGCTTCCACATTTCTGTGTATTTGCGGCTCAAGAGCGACATGGACTACCCTTGCAAATGTTGAACCAGCATTCTTTAAACCAAAAGGCATCCGTATGAAACAGTACGTGCCACATGGAGTAATGAATGCGGTTTCCTCCTCATCCTCTTCTGCCATGAAGATTTGATGATATCCTGAGTATGCGTCAAGAAATGAAAGCAAATCACATCCGGCTGTGGAGTCAACAATCTGGTCAATGCGCGGCAAGGGAAATGGGTCTTTGGGACAAGCTTTATTAACATCACTAAAGTCGATACAAAGCCTCCATTTCCCGTTTGCCTTGCGCACGACTACAGGATTGGCCAGCCACGTGGGATGGAGCACTCCTCTGACAAGGCCTGCTGCTTCCAATTTCTTGATCTCTTCTGCGATGAATTCTTGGCGCTCCACTCCTTGTTTCCTGACTTTCTGCTTGACGGGCCGTGCATGAGGACAAATGGCAAGATGGTGCTCAATTACTTTCCTAGGAACACCGAGGATGTCAGACGGTTGCCACGCAAACACGTCGACGTTCGCCCGCAGGAAAGCAATGAGCGCGCTTTCCTATTTAGGGTCGAGAGTGGCACTGATGGTGAAAGTACCACCAGTGTCGTCCTCCTTGGCGGACACCTTCTTGGTCTCTGGCGGAGCTGCCATTGCCTTCTTACACTTGCCGGTGGAGCTCGATGGTGCGTCCTCGACGGTAGCGCAGCACTCCGAAGAGGTGCGCTTGCCGGAGTGGGCATCAGAGCTCTTGCCGGACTTGGTCTTCTTCTTCCCCCCGGGAGCTTCAGCGGCAAGTGACTTGTGATCTGTTGCGGCAGCTACTTCCCGGTAGATCTTGTCGGCGCAGATAAGAGCATCCTTCTTGTCGCCAGGGACAGAGATGACGCTTATCGGGCCTGGCATCTTGAGCATGTTATATGCGTACTGAGAGGCTACCATGAACTTGGCGAGTGCTGGACGGCCGAGTATTCCATTGTAAGGCAATGGAAAATCGGCAACGTCAAAAGTGACCCTCTCAGTCCTGAAGTTCATCTCGCTGCCAAATGTCACCGGCAACGTGACCTTCCCCTTCGGCTTGCTCCTTCCCGGGTTAATTCCTTGGAATGTGCCGGTTTCTTCGAGCTCGCAGTCACGGGTCTGGAGTTTCTGGAGTACAATGGAGGAGATCAGGTTTAAGCCGGCCCCGCCATCAACTAACATCTTAGTGACCTTGAGGTTGCGGATAGTTGGTGAAACCAACAACGGCAAGCACCCGACCGCAGTTGTGCAATCAGGGTGGTCCTCAATGGCAAAGATGGTAGGCGTGCTGCACCATTTCAGAAGCTTGCGCGATTCGACAGGTGGTTCTGCCGCATTGACTTCCCGCGCCCACTGCTTGAGTTGGCGATGGGAAGTATGCAGAGAAGCACCGCCGTCAACGCACAAAACTTCTATGGCTTTTTGGAACTCCTGCTCACTGGTCTCGGCATCATCCATGTCTTCGTCGTCGTCGTCATCTTCATCCTTGTCGCGGCCGCGGGGAGGTCTGTCTCCTTGCCGCTGCTTGGCCTTGCCGCGGCGTCCTCCCCGGCCGGTGCGCTTCTTGCATCTTCTCCAGCGCCTCCTTGGGCCCTCTCCTTGTCGCACCGCTCATACTCAGCTTTTTGCTGCTGGACAAGCTGCTCGACCTTCTTGCAGCTCTGGAGGTCATGGCCCTTGGTGCGGTGGATCTTGCAATACTGCTTGTCGGTGCCGTCCTGCTTGTCGGTGACCGCCACAGCCTGGCAGTTGGTGCATGTAGCAATCTCCTTGTCGGAGCTACCAACTTTGGCTTTCTTGGCGCCACCTTCGTTGCCGGACTGCTCAACGACTAGCACCTCTTTGCCTTTCTTCTTCCTGTTATTGCGCCGCTGGTTTTTCTTTGTCGGGGCAGCATCCTCGCTGTCAGATCCTCCTGCTGCAGTACTCTCTCCAGGAAGTTTCCTCCCTTCTTCAGCACGTGCACACTTGTCGGCCAGGGCATACAACTCACTGACGTCTCTGATCCTGCACATCGCCATCTCCCCCCGCATCCTGCGGTTACACACGTTCTGATGGAACGCGCTGATAACCGTGGCAGGGTGGATATCTGGGATGTTGCGCTGTACACGGCTGAATCTCTGAATATACTTGTGTAGGGGCTCTCCTTCCTTCTGGGCGATCAGGTGAAGGTCACTCTCTTGGCCATGAGGTTTGTGGCCGCCTGTAAAGGCGCCGACAAACTGATGGCATTGGTCTGCCCAAGAGGATATGGAGTTGTCCGGCAAGTGCATGAGCCAGGACCTGACGTCGGGCAAGGACCCTGTCGTCTCGCCCCCCGGCAGCTTGCACCGCGATGGTGTAGATGCTGAGGAACTCCGACGGGTGCGACTTGCCGTCGTACTTCTCCGGTACGTCTGGCTTGAAATTCTTCTAGCTGGGCCACTGGACTTGCCGCAGCTCACGGGTAAACGCAGGGCAACCTACCGCATACGGCAAGTCGCCTGGTTCCCCTGGCGCATGCATGTCAACAAAGGGCCCAGCACACTGGTCTGATTGACGCCGCGCTTCTATTCAGCGCTTGATGCGTGTACGAGCGTCTTCTTGCTGTCGTTCGTGAAGAACTTGGTGCTGATCGCGACGAGTTCGTGGATCCGATGACGCGGTGGAGTCGCTGTCGTGGTAGATCCGGTGAATCGGTGATCTTGGCCTTCGGGGCGGGGAGTGCACAGTGGTTGCACCCCCACCGGACTGTCGCCACCGGCTCATGCCTGGCTGACTTGCCACGGCAGCGAAGTACTCGGCTGCCGTGGGTTGTCGCCGTTGGCGAAGCCGATGAGACTCTGGATGGTGGCCCTCCAGTCGTCGATCTTGTCTAGCGCTGGAGGGTAGTCTAGGAGCAGTTGAGCTCGCACCAAAGCTTCTGCCGGAGTGGCGGGCGGCGGTGGCGAACGGTGCGAGGAACGGGATATGCTCGGACTTCTTACTACGTTAGAAGGAGCAGTATCTCGTCCAGGCGACTGTGCCCCGCTAGCGCCAGCATGTTGGCGTGCATGCTGGTCTTGGGCACTGCGAGATCCGCCAGCTCGATCTTGGTCCAGCAAGCGTATGGTACCGTGGGTATCATGACGCTTCCGGTCCCGCGCCTCCTGGGATGGGCGCGGTGCATGTACGGACGCCGATGTCTTGGAGTGCGCCCGGTCATTGTGGGAGCCGACTGCGCCGCCGATGTGCAGCGCAGTCTTGTCCTTGGACCTGGCAGCACCGTGAGCTCCCTCGTCGATGCCCGTTCTTCCGCCGGCGTCTACCCCACCAGCCGTTTGCTCCGGCGATGGTGGGTTCGGCGCGGACGGAGCAGCCGCCTCCGAAGCCTTCTTCTTCGGCGGCATGTCGATGAAGACGATGTAGATCTAGCTCGTGCGAACGCCGGATCAGGTTCACACAACCTCGACGCACCCCTACCTGGCGCGCCAAAGATGTTGGGGGTGCTGATTCCACGGACACCTATGGGACCAAGGCGGACCGGGCCCCTTTCGGTTCGGCAGGGGGCGGAGAGAGAACGAAGAGCAGATCGAAGCTACGCGCACAAGCAACGCGATCAGTTTACCCAGGTTCGGGCCGCATGGATGCGTAAAACCCTACTCCTGCTTTGTGGTTTGTATTGATTTCTTGCTCGGGAGCGCTGATTGCTACAGTACACACCAGAAGCTAGCTAGACTGAGCGTGAGTGCGTTCTGTTCGCCGACCCCCTCTACGTTGCGCATGGGCCTCCTTTTATACGCTCAAGGGGTCACTGACAGGTGGCAACGTAGATGAGGGTAAAAATGGAGAAGGGGTGGTGGTTGGCACCGCCGGCTACTACAGTGTGTCATACCTAACCCTGACGGCAGGGGACAAAGGCATTAAATGCCTGTCTGTGTCGCCTAGATGGTGCAGAAAGGGACCGCCAGGGACGCCTCTGCTTGCCACAATGGCAATCTTGTCAGCGCCGCTTGCCACCATGTACCTCTGGCTGCACAGCTTCCCACCACGTACGCTCTAGAAGGGTCCCAGAGCGACACGTTAGTGGATGTGCTGGAGCGCAGGTACAGAGTGGGGGCTTGCCACGGCAAGTGCCTTGCCGCGGTCGTTGTCTTGTCGCATCCGGGAGCTTGTCGCTCACCGGGCCTTGCCGGGACGCGTGGTGCGTCGCGGTAAATTCCTTGAGATGCCTTGGTTGGCCTTCCCGGCGAGCTCCTCTTGCCGGGGTCTTGTCTCCATCCCAACAAGCTCCTCTTGCCGGGGTCTTGGATACTTTGTTCTTGAATGGCTCCAAAGGAACCACGGAGGACCTTGGCGGTCACCCGGCAAGCCTTGCCGCGGGACGCTGCGACTGCCCGTGCACAAGTTCGGGATACTAGGGTACCCCTACTCTAGTACACCGACACCTTCCAAGAAAATTATGAACGAGTTATTGGAAAACCAACAACGAAATGAATAAGCCTGTAGTGGGCTTATGGAAAACTTCTCAAAATTGAGGCGAAATTCTGCCACTACGCAGACAATAGATTGGATTGATATCAACAAGGAGACGAGAAACATATTTCACCGGGAGGATAAATGAAGAACTTGGGTTATTTATAAACACCATAAATGGCAACAATCCTTAGGAAAGCTTTAGGTGAAATATAACCCAAGATAACTCCAATGAAGAGATTGGTGGATTTGAAATATCTCATTCTTGACAACATGTGAATCATGAAACACGAAAGAAATTATCAAGAAAGACATAACACCACCTCAAAATATAAGGTAGAAGGAATTGCACTACAGAATTCAAGATGAAGAATACTTGAACTCCTCGAAACAAAACACATGTCGAGCACCATGTTTATTTGAGAGTATAGCTTGGTGGAACATAACTTCGAGAAAAAACTTGAAGAACAATTCAAGAATGAAAAGAATCCTTGTCGAACCACCATGTAGAAAACTCTCGAATAACTCTAGATAGATAAAAAAAGGCCAAAAAGAAAGTAAGCTTGAAAAGAATAAGATGAATCCTTGCATTGATTAGATGGAGCTTCGTGACAAGATAATTGAGAGAGCTTGGAACTCCGAGAAAAATATGAAGCACTTGAACCGAGAATTTACTCATCGTGAACTAACTCCGGAAGAATGAATCCATCACTTGGATGAAACAAGAATAAGAATTATGTTATGTGTATCCTTCACCAATTTAAATTGATGAAAATCAACGGATTTGGCATACTGCTTATTCTCGTAGAAAGGATTAAGATCGATATAGCGCAAACTTGAGAAAAGACTTCAATGAACCACCGTTAGGATTTCAAAGAACGAATGAATTGATATGATAACCAAGGAAGAGAACTCTTGAACGACACCATAAGAATTTAAAATGAATGAAGATAAGAAAAGGAAACACCGAGAAGAATTATAGAATGAATGAACATACTTGACGGAATTTAGATACATGAGAACGAATAGATTACGAGCTGATTATAGAATACTTGAATGATGCACCGGTAAGATTTGGAGAACGAAAGCTGGAAGCTGGAATGATGGCCTTTGGAGAATCAAACTGAAAAGACTCCTGAATTGCTCCGGATGGTTGAAAAGAATTCTCACAATCGAAAACAATTATGAGAGGATGGCATAAAACTTGAACTCTGCATCTCTGAGAGAAACAGAAAAGATTTGGCGGAAAAACTCTTCTTCGGTCTTCAAATGTTGATAATGATGATGAGAAACACCACCTTGAATTGTTGAGGCACTCCGGAATGAAAATTAGAAAGATTGAACCAACGATAAAAGAATTTGAAAGTGATATTGTAGAAAGATATTTGACTGATGATAATTCATTCTTACGTCAAACTTTGAGATTAATTTGAAAAGCTCCGGGAGAATTAGAAGAGTCAGGTAAGATCCTGGGAAAAGACCTATGGGTTAGGGCCCACTCAAAAGAAACACCGTGGAAGAGATTGCTTGAAAAGAGAGATTGCACTGGTTGAATTAAATGGCTTGAATGAGATACCAATCTCGAAAGAGCTTGAACGAATGTTGAGTGGAAACACGAATCTTCAAGATATCTTGAACACTCCGGAACAATTGAATAGCAAGCGGGGAATGATTATGAGGTGCACCGGTATGGGAAAATATTTGAAACAAGGAAAAGGGATATAATCAACAGAGCTTGAATTGAATCCACTAGAGAAGAAAAGAATGAAGAATGATAAACTAGTAGAGCATCTTCATGAGAAAACACCGGGTAAGAACGTTGACTGAAAAGAACGAAGAGACTTCACATGAATAAAATGGATATTTGATTAAGAAATCTGAGTCCTTGAAGAAAAGGGTGGGATGGTGGGAAAAACAAAGACAACTTTGGATGGATGAAACAAACACCGTTGAGAAACTTAGAATTGATCTTGCGGATGTTGAAATGAACGGATCCACTTGAAGAGAAACATGCCGATTGAAAAGGATTGACATGACAATCTCGATTATCATGAGGGATTGGTATTCACATAGGAGTATGAGAACACCATTTAGAAAAAGGTATGCATTCAAGACTTGACTTCGAAGCAACTCGAATACCACAATCAAAACAAAAAACAAAAGGATTGGCTTGCAGAATAAGCCGAAACAAACATATGATAGATATTTCGTCCGAAGTTTTCGTGGTGGGGTCCACACGGGCTCGACCGTACAGCACCAACATGTACAAGGCAGTGCACATGACATACGAAGCGTCCCCAAGTCAGCATAGCCAAGGACTCTTTAAGAAACAACGAGAACACTGTAAAACCAACTGTGGATAGGCGAACCACTAGACGTCGAACCCCAATCTCGTATCATGCATCTGTCAGAAAGATATCCTAGGAGCTACTTGAATTCCCACTTATAAACTCCGGAAACTTTCTGGTTATGCAATCAGGTGTTGGGGATACAATGGAAGCATAATATCTCACCCAAAACTAGCAAATCCTACATCCAGCTGTATCCATCCTTCAACACATAACCAAGAAACCTTCGGAAATTGTTTACCTCAACCTTCAAAAAGCATCCGTTATACGAGTTATGGCAATACTCCTGAACTCCCGCCCCAGTACTGGGTGGCGTCGAGGTTATCTCACCAACAATTGCATAAAAGAGATTTTCAATATCGGTGAAACTTAGGTATTCCAGAACTGCAATGATAAAATTGTGATGACAACACCTCGGAGCTCAACTCCCCGGGACACTGCCACAACCCCTAAAAAAATTCGTGAAATTTGAGGAGAGAAGAGTCAAAACTCTACGTCAGGATGGCCTCACTAGAGCGACGAAGGGACTAAGGAGTAAAAAGAATTCTTGTCTCCGATATATATAATCCTAAGACTCGAAACATTTTGTTCTAGCCTCAACAACGCCAGCGATTCGATCAAGCAGGGGGCTCCTAAGTCGGGGATGGCTCTGATTACCAACTTGTAACACCCACAATGCGGCTATATCTCCCACGTGTCGGGGCACGACTTAAAGGCATAACCGCATGGTAGGCATGCTGCAAGAGGGGTAATCTTTACACATCCCATGTACTGAATAAGAATGGGATAAAGAGTTGGCTTACAATCGCCACTTCACACAATACATAAATATAACATACATCATCCAGAATACAATCAAGGTTTGACTACGGTGCCAAAATAAAGAAAGACAACCCCAAATGCAAGATCCCCGATCGTCCGAACTTGGCTCCACTACTGATCAACAGGAAACGAAAACAACACAACGAACACGATCTTCATCGAGCTCTGACTTGAGCTCAGTTGCGTCATCTGCACTGGTATCATCGGCACCTGCAACTATTTGGAAGTATCTGTGAGCCATGAGGACTCAACAATCTCACACCCACGAGATCAAGCTTATTTAAACTTATGGGTAGGATAGGGTAAATAGATGGAGCTGTAGCAAATCACTAAGCATATATGGTGGCTAACATACGCAAATAAGAGCAAGAAGAGAAGCAAAGCACGGTCATGAACTAGAAGTGATCAAGAAGTGATCCTGAAACTACTTACGTTCAAGCATAACACAAGAACCGTGTTCACTTCCCGAACTCCGCCGAGAAGAGACCATCACGGATACGCACGTGGTTGATTCATTATAATTAACTTAAGTTTCAAGTTCTCTACAACTGGGCATTAACAAATTCCCATCTACCCATAACCGTGGGCACGGCTTTCGAAAGTTCAAACCCTGCAGGGGTGTCCCAACTTAGCCCATCACAAGCTCTCACGGTCAACGAAGGATATTCCTTCTCCCAGGAAGACCCGATCAGACTCGGAATCCCGGTTACAAGAAATTTCGACAATGGTAAAACAAGACCTACAAAGCCACCTGAATCAGCCCACAAATCCCGATAGGAGCTGCACATATCTCATTCTCAAGGCACACCAGATTGTCCAAGATTCCGGTAGGCCAACCCAGAGTTGCCCCTGGTGGCCACCGGCGGCTGACAGGTTAGACAAACACTCATAGGAGCACTGGTCCGGGGGTTTAAAATAAAGATGACCCTCGGGCTCCGGAAACCCGAGGGAAAAAGGCTTAGGTGGCAAATGATAAAACCAAGGTTGGCCCTTGCTGGAGGACTTTTATTGAAAGTGAACTGTCAAGGGGTTCCCATAACACCCAATCTCGTAAGGAACTCAAAATCAAGGAACATAACACCGGTATGACAGAAACTAGGGCGGCAAGAGTGGAACAAAACACCAGGCATAAGGCCGAGCCTTCCACCCTTCACCAAGTATATAGATGCATTAAAATAAATAAAGTATATTGTGATATCCCAACATATCCATGTTTCAACATGGAACAAACTTCAACTTCACCTGCAACTAGCAACGCTATAAGAGCGGCTGAGCAAAGCGGAACCATAGCCAAACAACGGTTTGCTAGGAAAAGGTGGGTTAGAGGCTTGACATGGCAACATGGGAGCCATGATATAGCAAGTGGTAGGTATCGCAGCATAGCAATAGAGCGAGCAACTAGCAAGCAAAGATAGAAGTGATTTCGAGGGTATGGTCATCTTGCCTGAGATCCCGCAAGGAAGAAGAACGAGTCTATGAAGAAGACAAACGGACGTAGTCGAACGGATCCTCACAAACGCGACGTTATCGGAACTAACCCAAAGAAGCAACACCGGAAAGAAGCAAACAACATAGTAAATAACCATCACATAACATGGCATGATGCACAATCAAGTATGATTCATGTCCGGTTTAATGAGGCATGGCATGCCAAAGTGCACAAGCAAAACTACAAGTTAAGTGGAGCTCAATATGCAACGAGTTGCATATTGACGAAACACCACATGACTTATTTAGTTCACTCTCGTTTATGTACCCCAAAATATTAAATGTTGGTTAGCATGGCAAGAGGTGGAGCAAATGAAAACTACCTATCTAGGCAAGTTTAAAAGAGGCCGGAACAACAAACAACAAGTCCGGAAACTCCTCATGTGCATATTTTAGGTTTGGCACTGTTCTGCCCTAAACCATATTTTAGAGTTGTTTAACATGCAAAGTAAAGTCACCATGTTAAACTAGGCATTTTCCACCCCATTTACATATAAAGTTTATTTAAAATGGAGCTAAGGTTATTTAGTTATGAAATAAAGCATTTTAACATGCCAATGGGCAAAAAATATGCAAACATCATTTTAAACATTTTAAACATGTATGAAAGTGGCATATAATGAAATTAGACACAATTTTAAGCATTTTTCATATATAAAACATTTTAATCCGATGCACCATTCGTGAGTTATTATATGCATGAAGTATAGGGTCCAATCTGTAAATATGCAGTGCACTAGAAAATTGGACAAAATCGCAGGCAAAGAAAAAAATACACTGGGCCGAAAACACTGGGCGCTGGGATGCTCACCAAGGGCCAAAGCCCAGTTCGGAAGTAGTGGCCGTGGGCTGGCTGGAAGCATGGAGTTGGGGCCAGCGGCGCGGTCAACACAAGACCTGGTCATTGCAGAGGAAGCAGAGGTCAGTGGCAGGGACGAACACGCCCAGGCGAGGGCGCTCGTCCAAGGAAGCTGCGGCAGAGGGTTGATGCAGCTCCTGAGAAGGGGAGGCCGATGGACCACAGGGAAATGGGCGGATCTGGGCGTGAAGACGGAGCTCCAGCGGCGCGGGAACTTGGGCGGGACAACGAAGAAGCTCTAGGGCGGCTGGACGGGACTTGGGGGCACTGGCGACAGGATCCAGGCGACGGGACAGAGGGGGCGCGAGTGAGGCTCTCGTCGAGGTCGTCCAGGAAGCAGAGCAGCAGCGCGACGCAGTGCAATGGAGGGACTCGCGGTGGAGCTCGGTGCCTCGTCTCACTGGAAGACGAGCGGGACGGCGGCGGCCGGTGCTGGTTCATGAGCAGCAGAGATCGAAGGTTAGAGGGGAACTAGAGAAATGGGGAGAAGGGGCGCGGGGAGACGGCGACCTGCTGGCTTCGGTCCGTGCGGACAAGGAGAAGGCAGGGCCTCTGGCGCAGGGCAGTGAGGACGGTCTGCTGGAGCATGCTTGGGGAGGAGCAAGGGCACGCGAGGAGCTGCTGTTGGTCATGGTCGTCGGCGGGGACGAGGCCTTGGGCACGAGATCGGCGAGCGGCGCTGGTTCCTCGGTCCAAAGGAGGGAGGATTCAAAGGGAGCCATGGGAGGGCTTTGGTTGGTGGGGATCGATGGATTGGGTGAAAGGGGAGATCGAGCAGAGGAGGGGGGCTCGCTGGTTGGGTGAGAAAGGATCTGGGAGGATCCCGAGGTGGGGTTCGAGTGCGGCGGTGGGGAGGATGGGACAAGAAGCCTAGGTTTTAGGGTTAGGAAAATAGGTCTATATACATAGAAAATGAGGGATAAGTTTGGAACCTCCGATTAAATCGGACGGTCAAGAAAAAATAGGCTATGGAGTCCAAAAAGAAAAACGGAGATGTTTTGTAGATGTTTGGGGTGATCCGGATCCCACGGTGACGACTCCCCGTGTCGGGTCCGAGATAGCTTTCGGACGCGCGCGCGAGGATGGCCGCGGGCTGACGAGAGAGGTTAGGTTGGGCCTAGCGGTAGGTAGAAGACTGTGTAGAGGGGCTTGGGCTGAGAGGAGAGGAAAGAAGGCAGCCCGGCAACCGTTTTCGGAGACCGAAAACATCCGACGTTAGACCGGCTATAATGCCTCTATAGTTAACCGTTGGGGCATCAACCAAACTCCAAATGCGATGAAACTTGACAGGCGGTCTATCTACACTATAATAAGACCACACGCCAACTTTCATCCCATTTCGAGAACATTTTTCGGCCACTTATAAAATAATATTTCAGACGTGCCACGGGCGCGTGCAAGGGTGTCTGGGTTCGGAACGGACAACGGACGGAGCTGGGGAAACCCGGACGGATGCAAGTTTGAAAACATGATGATGCAATGCACATGATGACATGGCAAGATGCTACGCGCAAGCGAAATACAAGGCAACAATAGCGAATAACTGGAAGATACCTGGCGCATCGGTCTTGGGGCATCACAACTGCCCTTCCTTGGACAAGCACCCCACTTATGATTAACCCCTCTCGCAAGCATCCGCAACTACGAAATAAGAATTAAGGTAAACCTAACCATAGCATGAAACATATGCATCCAAATCAGCCCCTTACGAAGCAATGCATAAACTAGGGTTTAAGCTTCTGTCACTCTAGCAACCCATCATCTACTTACTACTTCCCAATGCCTTCCCCTAGGCCCAGACAATGGTGAAGTGTCATGTAGTCTACGTTCACATAACACCACTAGAGGAAAGAGAACATACGTCTCATCAAAATATCGAACGAATACCAAATTGACATGACTACTTATAGAAAGACTTCTCCCATGTCCTCAGGAACAAACGTAACTACTCACAAATCATATTCATGTTCATAATCAAAGGGGTATTAATATGCATAATGGATCTGAACATATAATCTTCCACCGAATAAACCAACTAGCATCAACTACAAGGAGTAATCAACACTACTAGCAACCCACAGGTACCAATCTAAGGTTTTGAGACAAAGATCGGATACAAGAGATGAACTAGGGATTGAGAGGATATGGTGCTGGTGAAGATGTTGACGGAGATTGACCCCCTCCCGATGAGAGGATCAATGGTGATGACGATGGTGACGATTTCCCCCTCCCGAAGGGATGTTTCCCCGGCAGAACAGCTCCGCCGGAGCCCTAGATTGGTTCCGCCAAGGTTCCGCCTCGAGACGGCGGCGCTTCATCCCGAAAGCTTCCTTCTTATTTTTTCCAGGGCAAAAGACACCATATATCAGAAGATGGGCATCGGAGGGCTGCCAAGTGGCCCATGAGGCAGGGGGGCGCGCCTAGGAGGGTGGGGCGCACCCCCCACCCTCGTGGACGGTGGCTAGCTCCCCTCTGGTGCTTTCTTCGCCCAATATTTTTAATATATTCCAAAACTGACTTTCGTTGAGTTTCAGGACTTTTGGAGTTGTGCAGAATACATCTCTAATATTTGCTCCTTTTCCAGCCCAAAATTCCTGCTGCCGGCATTCTCCCTCTTCATGTAAACCTTGTAAAATATGAGAGAAAAGGCATAAGTATTGTGACATAATGTGTAATAACATCCCTTAATGCAATAAATATCGATATAAAAGCATGATGCAAAATGGACATATCAACTCCCCCAAGCTTAGACCTCGCTCGTCCTCAAGCGGAAGTCGATATCTAAAAATATGTCCACATGTTTAGAGATAGAGGTGTCGATAAAATAAAATACGGACATGAGGGCCTCATGATCATTCTTAAAACAACAACATATATATATTGTCATATGATTTCTTATGCTAAAGTAATAATCAATTCACAATGTCAAGTATGAATCAGAAACCTCATTGAAAACTAACAAACTATAATCACAGTCATTGAAGCAATTGCAATTTATCATAACATCGGAAAGAGTCAATGTAAGAGCTTTTCAGCAAGTCTACATACTCAACTATCATTTAGTCTTTCACAATTGCTAACACTCATGCAATACTTATGGGTATGGAGTTTTAATGGGACATAGAGAAAGATAGGGGCTTATAGTGTTGCCTCCCAACCTTTTACCTCAAGGGTAATGTCAACAATAATAGTTTATGATAACTTACATCCAATTGGATATATATATATATATATATATGGATCTTTCCAACACATAGTTCTTGCCAAAGGATAAAGTGTAAAAAGGAAAAGTGAAGATCACCATGACTCTTTGTATAAGGCATAAGACAAAAATAGAAGATAGGCCCTTCGCAGAGGGAAGCAAAGGTTGTCATGTGCTTTTATGGTTGAATGCACAAAATTTTAATGCAAAAGAACGTCACTTTTTATTGGCACTTGTGATAGGGACCTTTATTATGCAGTCTGTCGCTTTTATTTCTTCCATATCACAAGCTCGTATAAAGCTTATTTTCTCCACACTAATAGATCATACATATTTAGAGAGCAATTTTTATTGCATGCACCAATGACAACTTACTTGAAGGATCTTACTCAATCCATAGGTAGATATAGTGGACTCTCATGGCAAACTGGGTTTAAGGATATTTGGAAGCACAAGTATTATCTCTTCTTGGTGCTAAGAATTTGGCTAGCATGAGGGGTAAAGGCAAGCTCAACATGTTGGATGATCCATGAAAATATACTTTATATTTGATATAAGAAAACATAACCCATTACGTTGTCTTCCTTGTCCAACATCAACTTTTTAGCATGTCATATTTTAATGAGTGCTCACAATCGTAAAAGATGTCCAAGATAGTATATTTATATGTGAAGACCTCTCTTTCTTTATTACTTCCTATTAATTGCAACGATGACCAAAACTATGTTTGTCAACTCTCAACAACTTTTATTCATCGTACTATTTATATGTGAAGTCATTACTCTCCTTAAGATCCATATGATCTCTTTATTTCTTTTTATTCTTTCCTTTTCTTTTATTCCCTCAAGATCATAGCAAGATAACCAAACCCTCGGCTCAAGACTAATTTTTATTATATATAGCTAACGGACTCAATTACATAGATAAGGATCATAAAGCAAAACTCAAAACTAGATCATACTAAAACTTTATTCTACTAGATCGAGATATTACCAAAAGGATCGAACTAAGATAAACGGTAAAAATAGAAGTGTGATGGTGATACGATACCGGGGCACTCCCCCAAGCTTGGCAGTTGCCAAGGGGAGTGCCCATACCCATGTATTTATGTCTCTTTCTTCGAAGGAGGTGATGATGGAGTTGATGATAATGTAGGCTTGTGGTCCAACATCGAACATAGGAGGTGCTCCAACTTACGAATAATGCCCTTGAGTGCAGTGATATGCTCTTGCAATAGAATATTTTCACGAGTTAGATACTTCTTCTACACCCAAACTATTTCAATCATCTTGAAAGTTTCAATTTCAGTAGGCGTAAGAAGATTGTATTGAGGTTAAAGGATGTCTTCTTCTTCTGCTGCCGGAGCTTGATCCTCCACGACCTTCTTCATCCTATCACCCTGGTTGATCTCCCCAGGTTCTTCTCTCTTCACATCTATCTTCATTAGCCACGCATCATCGCATGCGTTGTTGGAGGAGGGAGACGACATGATGCCTAGCCTTGAAAACTCTGGCAGAAAACAACTCGAAACAAAAACAGGAGATATTTGTGTGGTACGGTGGTCAAAACCTTCGGGAGATTATATAGTGAATTTTTACCGACCAAAATAAGTATCGTGCAAGAAAACGGAGTCCGGATGGCACAGGACGTGCCCATGAGCTAGGGGGCACGCCCTCAACCCTCGTGGATGCCTCGTGTCCTTTCCGGATTACTTCTTATTTTCCTATTTTCTTAAATATTCCAAAACGGAGAAAATTGCTATTAGAACTATTTTGGAGTAGGTTTATTTACCGTACCACATACCTATTCCTTTTTCGGAGTCTGAAATGTTCTGGAAAGTGTCCCTTATGTACTCTTCTAGGGTTACGGTGTCAATAACATTGGTTTCAACATTTATGGGATTACCTGAGATATAATGTTTGATCCTTTGACCGTTCACCACCTTCGGATTCGTGCCTTCAAAGTTGTTGATTTTTATGGCACCGAAACAATAGACCTCCTCGATAACGTAGGGACCTTCCCATTTAGAGAGAAGTTTTCCTGCAAAAAATCTTAAACAAGAGTTGTATAGCAGAACATAATCACCTACATTAAACTCACGCTTTTGTATCCTTTTCTCATGCCATCTTTTAACTTTTTCTTTATATAGTTTGGCATTCTCATAGGCCTGGGTACTCCACTCATCAAGTGAGCTAATGTCAAATAGTATCTTCTCGCAAGTTTGAAATCATAATTGAGCTCTTTAATGGCCCAATATGCCTTATGTTCTAGTTCGAGAGGTAAGTGACATGCCTTTCCATAAACCATTTTATACGGAGACATACCCATAGGATTTTTATATGCAGATCTATAGGCCCATAATGCATCATCAAGTTTCTTGGACCAATTCTTTCTAGATCTATTAACAATCTTTTGCAAAATTAATTTAAGCTCTCTATTACTCAGTTCTACTTGACCACTAGACTGTGGGTGGTAGGGAGATGCAATTCTAGGATTAACATCATACTTAGTAAGCATTTTACAAAAAGCACCATGAATAAAATGTGAACCACCATCAGTCATTAAATTGAAGGAAATATGCCCTAGGGGCAATAATAATGTTGTTATTTATATTTCCTTATATCATGATAAATGTTTATTATTCACGCTAGAATTGTATTAACCGGAAACTTAGTACATGCGTGAATACATACACAAACAGAGTGTCACTAGTTTGCCTCTACTTGACTAGTTCGTTGAATCAATGATGGTTATGTTTCATAACCATAGACATGAGTTGTAATTTTATTAATGGGATCACATCATTAGAGAATGATGTGATTGACTTGACCCATTCCTTTAGCTTAGCACGATGATCGTTTAGTTTGTTGCTATCACTTTCTTCATGACTTATACATGTTCCTATGACTATGAGATTATGCAACTCCTGAGTACCGGAGGAACACTTTGTGTGCTACCAAACATCACAACGTAACTGGGTGATTATAAAGGTTCTCTACAGGTGTCTCCGATGGTACTTGTTGAGTTGGCATAGATCAAGATTAGGATTTGCCACTCCGATTGTCGGAGAGGTATCTCTGGTCCCTCTCGGTAATGCACATCACTATAAGCCATGCAAGCATTCTAACTAATGAGTTAGTTACGGGATGATGCATTACGGAACGAGTAAAGAGACTTACCGGTAATGAGATTGAACTATGTATGAGGATACCGACGATCGAATCTCGGGCAAGTAACAAACCGATGACAAAGGGAACAATGTATGTTATTATGCGGTTTGACCGATAAAGATCTTCATAGAATATGTAGGAGCCAATATGATCATCCAGGTTCCGCTATTGGTTATTGACTGGAGATGAGTCTCGGTAATGTCTACATAGTTCTCGAGCCCGTAGGGTCCACATGGTTAAAGTTTGGTGACGATAGGTAATATAAGTTTATGTGTTTTGATGTACCGAAGGTAGTTCGGAATCCCGGATGTGATCACGGACATGACGAGAAGTCTCGAAATGGTGGATACATAAAGATTGATATATTGGAAGCCTATATTTGGACATCGGAATAGTTCCGGGTGAAATTGGGATTTTACAGGAGTACCGGGAGGTTACTGGAACCCCTCGGTAAATGTATGGGCCTTATTGGGCCATAGTGGAGAGAGAGAGAGGAGACCAGGGCAGGCCGCATGCCCCCTCTCCCTCTGGTCCGAATTGGACTTGGAGGGGGCGGCGCCCCCCTTTCCTTCCTCCCTCTCTCCCCCTTCCTTCTCTCCTAGTCCAACTAGGGAAGGGGGGAATCCTACTCCCGGTGGGAGTAGGACTCCTCCTGGCGTGCCCTACTAGGGCCGGCCGGCCTCCCCCCTTGCTCCTTGATATACGGGGCCAGGAGGGCACCCCAAGACACACAAGTTGATCAGTTGATCTTTTAGCCGTGTGTGGTGCCCCCCTCCACCATGATCCACCTTGGTCATATCGCAGCGGTGCTTAGGTGAAGCCCTCTGTCGGTAGCATCATCATCACCGTCATCACGCCGTTATGCTGATGGAACTCTCCCTCGAAGCTCTGCTGGATTGGAGTTCGTGGGACGTCACCGAGCTGAACGTGTGCTGAACTCGGAGGTGCCGTACGTTCGGTACTTGGATCGGTCAGATCATGACGACGTACGACTACGTCAACCACGTTCTCATAACGCTTCCGCTTACGGTCTATGAGGGTACATAGACGATACTCTCCCCTCTCATTGCTATGCATCACCATGATCTTGCGTGTGCGTAGGAAAATTTTGAAATTACTACGTTCCCCAACATAAATATCTAGGGACTCCAAACCTCGGAAAAAATAACTTATTTAAGCATCTTAATAGAGGTGTTATGATCAGCACTACTAGTTGGAATAGCTTCTACCCACTTAGTAATGTAATCAACAGCAACTAAAATATGTGTGTAGGCATTAGAGGAAGGAAACGGTCACATATAATCAAAGCCCCAAACATCAAATGGTTCAATAACAAGTGAATAGTTCATAGGCATTTCTTGACATCTACTAATATTACCAATTCTTTGACATTCATCACAAGAGAAGACAAACTTACGGTCATCTTTGAAGAGAGTAGGCCAGTAAAAACCGTATTGCAATACCTTATGTGCAGTTCTATCTCCAGCGTGGTGTCCTCCATAAGCCTCAGAGTGACACTTGCGTAGGATCTGTTCATGTTCAGGTTCAAGTACACAAAGTCTAATAACACCATCTACTCCTTCTTTATAAAGGTGTGGGTCATCCCATAAGTAATGTCTTAAATCATAGAAAAACTTTTTCTTTTCCTGGTATGTGAAACTAGGGGGTATAAATTTAGCAACAATGTAATTAGCATAATCAGCATAGCATGGAGCAGTACAAGAAGCATTTATGACAGCTATTTGTTCATCAGGAAAGCTATCATCAATAGATAGTGGGTCATAAAGAACATTCTCTAACCTAGACAAGTTGTCTGCAACAGGGTTCTCAGCTCCCTTTCTATCAATAATATGCAAATCAAATTCTTGTAGCAAGAGAACCCATCTAATAAGTCTAGGTTTAGCATCTTTCTTTTCCATAAGGTATTTAATAGTACCATGATCAATGTGAATAGTTACTTTAGAATCAACAATGTAAGGTCTGAACTTATCACAAGAAAATAGAATTGCTAAAAATTTCTTTTCAGTACTAGCATAATTTCTCTGGGCACTGTCTAGAGTTTTACTAGCATATTGGATAACATTTAATTTTATATCAACTCTTTGTCCTAGAACAGCGCCTACATAATAATCACTAGCATCACACATAATTTCAAAGGGTAAATTCCAATTAGGTGGCTGAACAATAGGTGCAGAAACCAAGGCTTTCTTAAGTATTTCAAATGCTTCTACACAATCATCATCAAAGACAAAAGGAAACTTTAATGAACCTCCTATAAAAACGACATCACCAAGGAAACTTCTTATACCTTTGAAGTCCTTAGGACACGGCATCTTTTCAATTGCATCAACTTTAGCTTTATCAACTTCAATACCTCTTTCAGAAACTTTATGCCCCAAGACAATACCTTCATTAACCATAAAGTGGCACTTCTCCCAATTCAAGACAAGATTAGTTTCTTCACATCTCTACAAATCTCGATCAAGGTTGCTTAAGCAATCATCAAAAGAAGTTCCATACATGGAGAAATCATCCATGAAAACCTCAACAATCTTTTCACAGAAGTCAGAGAATATACCAGTCATACATCTTTGAAAAGTAAGAGGTGCATTACATAAACCAAAAGGCATAAGTCTATAAGCAAAGGTACCGAAAGAGAATATAGCAGTCATACATCTTTTCCTAATCCTCTTTCGACACAGGTATTTTAGAGAAACCAGAATAATCGTCTAGAAAGCAAAATGTGTATGTTTGGATAAGCTTTCTAACATTTGATCAATAAAAGGTAAAGGGTAATGATCTTTTCTAGTAGCTTTATTTAATTTGCGGAAGTCATTTACCATTCTATAACCTGTAACAATTCTTTGTGGGATCAATTCATCTTTATCATTAGGAACAACAGTAATACCTCCCTTCTTAGGGACACAATGGACAGGACTTACCCACTGACTATCAGCAACCGGATAAATTATACCTGCCTCCAGAAGCTTTAGTATTTCATTTCTTACCACTTCTTTCATCTTAGGATTCAACCATCGTTGGTGATCAACAACTGGTTTAGCTTCTTTCTCCAATTTTATTTTTTGCTAGCATAGAGTGGGACTAATGCCCTTAAGATCATCAAGAGTATATCCAATAGCAACACGGTGCTTCTTCAGAGTTTTCAATAATCTCTCTTCTTCCTTCTCTGAAAGGTTAGCACTAATGATAACAGGATATATCTTCTTTTCATCAAGATAAGCATATTTCAGAGTACCTGGTAATTGTTTAAGGTCAAACACAGGATCACCCTTGGGTGGAGGAGGATCCCCTAAGATTTCAATAGGCAAGTTATGTTTCAAAATAGGTCCCGGTTTAAAGAATACTTCATCTATTTCCCTTCTTTCATTCATAAACATATCACTTTCATGCTCTAGCAAATATTGTTCTAAAGGATCATTAGGAGGCATGGCACGCTACAAAAAAATACACTTCCGTGATGATACGTGTTTGTCACAGTAGGTCACGTTTTCTGTCATGCATGTACATCCATGACAAATTTATGACAGAATGAAGATAGTCATACATGTGCTATCGTAGAAGTGTTCCATTACATTACCAAAATTATCATCACAGAAGTGTCCACTTCCCTGACGATAAATCGCACGTCACAGAAGTGCTTTCGTCAAGGGTGACCGACACGTGGCATCCACCGTAACGGAACGCCATTAAGCTATTGGGTCCAGTTTTGGATCCGATAACCCGTTAACAGCCCCGACCAATGGGGATTTTCCATGTGTAAAATCATCATTGGCTGGAGGAAACACGTGTCGGCTCACCGTTGGGACAGATGTCATCCACTCATTGGACCCAAAGCACCTATGATACGTCGACACGTGGCACGGCCCAACAGAGGTCCATTCATGTGAAAAGGTCAGCCCATTTTACTTGGTCAAAAGGTGGCGGGCCAGCCCACGGCAAGGCTGTTAACAGCCTGTTCGCATATAGCCCATTTACAGCCCGCTAACCCAGGGCCCATTTACGGCCTATCCAAATTAGGCCCAGTAGCGTCATCTGGGCTGTCCAATATAATTCTAGCCTGTTTTAACTTCCGGCCCATGTATGGCCCATGACGTCTTTCGGCCCATATGAGGCCCTTATTACTCTCGGCCCATTAATGGCCCGTGGTAAAACTGGCTCATAATGAACAGTGTATCACTTTATACCCATTAACGGCCCATTATTCCGTTGGGCCGTTTCCAGCCCATGTTACCTTTCGGCCTTCTCGGGGCCCATTTATTCTTGGGCTCATTTCCACATTTGTTTACTTATGACCCGTTACTGTCATTTTTTGTTTGTGGGCCAAATTCAGCCCGTGGTTACAGTCGGCCCGTTTGTGGCCCATTAATACGTTGGGCCATTTTCATAGCATCATCAAAATACGGTCGATTAATGACGGCCCGTTATGGTCGGCCCATGAACGATTTCAAGTCTAGCCCATTTACGGCCATAATGTGGTCTGTTATTAGCCCATGTTTGGCCAACCTATCATACGGCCCGTAGAAGGCCCATTGATGATACGGCCCATAGAAGGCCCATTGTGTCTATGGCCCGTATAAGGCCCATTGTTTCTATGCCACGTAGAAGGCCCATTGTTTCTACGGCCCTTAGAAGGCCCATTGTTTCTACGGCCCATAGGAGGCCCATGTTAACTACAGCCCGCGGGTGTCAAAGTTCGCCACCAGTGCAAATATAGGGAACACCCTACACTATACAAAAATAGCTTGCTGTTTTCTTCAGCCGGTGGTTGCATGTTAATAACAAATTTTGTATCGCACCAAAACAAATTACAACTATAAAACAAAAGGAAGGTTGGCATAAAAGTTAACAGTCTAGAAGATAAATGCACCACCAGAAGTTTAGAAGCTCAGTTCATTTGACCCGACTGTTACGTTTTCATGTTGTATTGTCCGATGGAGCACAATAACCTTCACCTTCAGTTCTCCTAGGCTCCTGAACAACATAGCAAATGTCTGATAGTCTGGTTTCAAAACCATGCATATCTTGACAACATTGAACAATGTCTCTCCTTGTTTCACAAAGGGTCTTTGTTAGGGAATGGACTTGTGTCTGGAGCGCAGATACAACATTGTTTTGAGCTTGCATATCTTGATCATGAGGCAATTTGGACGAGATTGCCTTAACAACCAAGCTAGTATTACACAGGAATGTGCTTTTGGCACTATTAGTGGATAGGTACTGACCCAATGCAGCAAGAGCTAACATTGCGGTTATAGTTGCCTTGCCGCCTTCAGAAGGTGGCGGTTCCAGCATTTTTTCCATAGCTCGCTGAAAAGTTGTGATTTTACATTAGTAGTACCAGAACAGAAGATATTAAGGAGGCACCAAAACCAAACAAAATAGCTCTGGTCTATATACAGAACTTATTCTCGTGAACCCATGTAAAATAATAGTTGTATTTTATTGCAAAGTACATAATAAAACCAGGTTCCAAACATATGACCATGTACCATCGCTAATGTATTATCTATTTATTCACATTGTATTCAGGGCTAAGGATAAAGGGAGGAAGTTTATAATATGGTAAGCATAGTATGACATCATTCATATCACAAAACAACTGAGAGCAGACAAACAGGCAATTGTAACGTTGTGTGGGAAAGTCCAACACGGAACTAGATTATAGGTCAAGATCAAAGGAACACCACTCCTCTTTTTTAAACCTTGTAAGGTGCAATGATACGCTAAGACAATTGTGTATAAAATTGAAAAGAGTAATAGACATTGGCTACAAACCATGCAGTTCAAGGCACAAGTTAGAGTAAGTAGTAGTTAAAAGTCATGAGGATTAAGGACTTACAACAGCGGCTTTGACTGGTGTAGTCATGCCCTTCTTCTTGCTGGTGTGACAGTCCTTGAAGATTTCCACAACATTTGGTTCAGGTACTTTTTGGTCCTTGCGGGCTTTCCTATGCATTTGGAACAAGTCAATATAGATCTCATAATATGGTACAACAAAAAGAGTGAAACAGCAGCAAATTACAAGAGCCTCGCAGTGTGCAATATAGCTACAAGATCCTTTCGTTTATTGGAATTTCACTTTTGTACGGTTGGCCTTGTTCTTTGAACAGTTCACCTACAAGAAGATAGATTTGTGTGGCACATGCGTAAATAGGACTTCAACATGTGATCTGATCACATATATATAATGTACCTGATATTTTGGATCGGACCAGTGTTTAACGAGGCCTCCCAGTCTTCATCAGATATATTTTCCACTAGAGATGTTTGGGCAAGTTCACTATTAGCTTGCCTTGAAAGTGAGCTTTCCTCAAGTTATAACGATACTGTCGCAGAGCAGACTTGAAAACATGGGTGCAAGCTTGTCTGGTTGCTTGGCTATCCAACTTGAATCTCATCTGTTGAAAATTATGGGAGTCTCATTATCAGCAACCTAGAAAGTATTGGACAGAGCAAGACGATATTACTAGTTTCCATACATAACCATACTTATAGATAAATGGTCGTGGAAGGTGTTGAACTGGGTTTCGTCTTTGTCTTTCCTGTACTGAATCCATGTTGGGAGGATATGTACATGACACCTAACAGCAACCGCTACCTCTGATACTAACTTGGTTGACTCTGTAGCATCACGTGGCCTTTTTGAACCTGCCTCAAAACGGATCTCCATTCTTCTTCCTCTAGATTTAGTTAACCTATTGAGCATTATCCCTAATGTTTGTTTCCTCTTGCTCCTAGGTGCTAGTCCAACAACAAACATAGCAAGTGTTAGTGTACATCAAACTGTGAGACTACATATAAAGAAGCATGCAACTATGACTTGACTCCAGCAACTACCTTCTCGTTGTTGAAGCTCACAAAGTTCATCTGATCTTGCCAACTCATCTGGTGTCAAGAGTGCTTCGGAAGTAGTGTCAAGTGGCAAGGGACCTTGGGAACATGCTGCTAGCTGAGTTGACCAACGAGTAAATCGTGGAGCCAGTGGTACTGTGGAAGGTGTTGCAACAACTAGGGTTGTCTCTGCTTGTTTGCTGTCAGCTATTTGTTTCTGTTTGGCTTGTTCTACAGCTCGTGTAGCATGGGATACCCTGTCGGTACAATTTTCCACTGGACTTTGACCTTCTATTGCACCATCAGTACCAGCAGAATCTGCAGGATTGTTCTGCTTCCCTTTCCCTGTCGTTCTGTCTTGCTTCCTCTTTCTCTATGCCATGTTAAGTCAAGCCGACAAGAAAAATGAATAAAAATTTATTTCTTTAGAACAAATGTACTTTGATGTAAGAACATGGTGTGATCGACAGATATTGTATGTTCTAGAAACAGGAACACGTGTCTTAGTCACAAGTATAATGTGTAAACTAAGTAGATGAAATTCGATAAAATTAGAAGCAATACAAGCTAGACATCATACATAACATGCAACCACATATAACAATGCCAAGTTAGAGGGAGCACCTGTGATGGTGCACTAGGGCAGACGTGCTCATCACCAAGACAGCTATGTTGAGTGTCTATGCATGTGTTGTCTTGGAAATCATCGTGGGGGGATGGAGGAGTAGAATTGTAGAGGCCCTCCATTTGGAAGGAGTACCTTCATCCTTTGCCTTTCTAACTTCCTTCCGCTTTATTGATTTTGAATTGTCAAGTAAAACCGACAAGAAAAAGCAATAAAATTCACTTTTCAGAACTCATTCGTGCATGATACTGACAATCACTACTTTGATGTAAGGCAAACAGATGATTCCAGGATGGAATAATACGAAAAACAGGACGACATGGCATATTCACAACTGGTTGTGTAAACTAAGCAGAAACCATTTAACTAAATAAGAAGCAATGCAAGCTAGACACCACGTGAAAGATGCAACCAATATAACTCTGCCAAGTTAAAAGTGTCCCGTCATAAATGGCATTTCAACAAATTAGAAGCAGCATATGCTATAAATGATATCAAAGATGCAACTAATATCACACTGCATATACTGAAGGTGTCTCGTCGTATTGATTTATGTGGGATACAAAAAAACAATAGTTTTATGTGAAGACATGCTTAATAGACAGATGTATACTATGTACTAAATACAGGAAGGCATGTCACATTAACAGGTATAATGTATAAGCTAAGCAGAATAGCACATGCAGTTTAACCAGATTGGAAGAATTACAATCTAGACACCATATGCAACATGCAACCACATATCGTGCTGCCAAGTAAGAGCAAGCACCTGCGATGCTAGTGTAGGGGAAATGCGGTAATCAACTACATAGCTACGTTCACTATCTTCATCTAGCCTTGCTGTTTCTTGAGAATCATGTCGGGAGGCTGACACTGCATTCTTTAAATGAGGGGTAATCCACTTGCCTGACTGCCTCATCATAAGTGATTTATGAGGGATACACAAGAGCATTAGTTTGATGTAAGAACATGGTTAATACACATATGTACTAGTATGTACCAAAAATAGAAAGACATGTCATATTCAAAGGTATAATGTGTAAGCTAAGCAGATGCAATTTAACCAAATTGGAAGCAATACAAGCTAGACATCCGGCTGGAGTGGTGAGCATGATCATCTAGGACCTGAGAGCCTGGTGGGAGGCGGGCTGCTTTTTCCACCATCGCGGATTTTTAGTTGGCTTACAGGTGATGCCTCTCTTTGCTGGGCTTGTCACTTGCTCGGCCAGTGCCCTGACTAGCTATTTGTCTTCTGGTGCTCACGGGATGGTGGTTCATGTAAAAAAATATCTTTCCTTATCTTAATAAAGACCGACTTCGGCCTTTTGAATACAAGCTAGATACCATATGGAACATGCAACCACATATGACGCTGCGAAGTTAAAGCAAGCACCTAGGGTGGTGGTTCATTGCGAGCGAGGTCATCAACTCTAGAGCTACATTTACCGTCTCCATCTCTGCTGACACTCCACCTATTATAAGGTTGAAACGTGTCTGGCCTATCTGCGTACGACGGTAGAGCTACTTCTCTCTTTTCTTTTTTGCTTCTCTCATAGCAGAAGAGTCTGAAATACCCTTGCATAAAAACACAGTAGTGAGAGTATGGGTGAAGTGTGTGCAGAACTAGTGCACTGTAAAAGCAGCAGATAGCAGGTGGCTGAAAAATAAATGACAGGATACATATGATATCTCTACAACATTGCATGGCAAACAAAATTAGATTCTACTCCGTATGATTTCATAATATATGAGCACAGGAAATGCAGGTTCTCCTCCACCACTCCACCACATGTGGTCATATCAAGATAACAGTCGACTGAAAATAAATAGGTCAGTCGATTTTTTTAATGAACCATCCGATCTATAAGGAACCAGTAGATGGCCTTTGAGGGAGTCCTGGATTAGGGGGTATCCGGACAGCTGGACTATATCCTTTGGCCGGACTGTCGGACTATGAAGATACAAGATTGAAGACTTTGTCCCGTGTCCGGATGGGACTCTTCTTGGCGTGGAAGGCAAGCTTGGCAATTCGGATATGTAGATCTCCTTCCTTGTAACCAACTCTGTGTAACCCTAGCCCCCTCCGGTGTCTATATAAACCGGAGGGTTTAGTCCATAGAGAGGACACCCAATCATACCATAGGCTAGCTTCTAGGGTTTAGCCTCTTCGATCTCGTGGTAGATCAACTCTTGTACTACTCATATTATCAAGAACAATCAAGCAGGACGTAGGGTATTACCTCCATCAAGAGGGCCCGAACCTGGGTAAACATCCTGTCCCCCGCCTCCTGTTACCATCCGCCTAGACGCACAGTTCGGGACCCCCTACCCGAGATCCGCCGGTTTTGACACCGACATTGGTGCTTTCATCGAGAGTTCCACTGTGCCGTCACCGTAAGGAAGGATGCCTCGTTTCGTTGTTAAAAACAATATTACCGTCGGGGGAGCCCTGGCTGTCGGCCAAACTCTCCGGCTAGGAAGTTTCATCATGACCGCCCGTTCGGCTGCTGCACCGACGATGACTTCTCGGGTCATCGAAAACAGCCTCCACGTCGGCTCGGAATTTGCCAAGCAGATGGATCCAATGGAGCTCTCATCCCTAAATGAGCTCTTGGATCGCATCGCCGCCTTGGGAGTCGCTATGGACTATGATCGTATGGGGCCTAAACCCGATCAAAGGGAGATTAACTCTCCACCGGTCACCCATCATATTGTGGTGGTGGAGGAACAATGCGGCGATTCTTCCTCTATATTGAGGACTAACTATGTCCGGATTCCTGAGCTCTCCGGGCCGGATACCCATTTACGAGAGGACATCACCCAAGCCCTGAACCTAGAGTCAGGCGGCAGGCCAGACTTATCGGGCAACATCTCGGAACCCGAACTTCCAAGATTGGAAACTCCTCGGCCCAGGGTCTCAGATCGGGTAAGGGTTCGGACTCAAATCCACCCACCTATCCAAACATAAATGATCTTTTCCACATCAGGAAAGCGCCCCAGGAAACAGTACATCATTATTGGGCCAGATTCCTCCTTGTGATGAACAAGGTTAAGGACTGTCGCGAGGAAGACGTAGTCTCATTTTTCCGCAATAATTGCATGGACAAGGGAATCCTTAACGCCATAATTCTCCGTGACATATCATGCTTCGCTGACTTGGCGTCCATAGTACGAAAGTACTGTGCGATGGAAAGCGCATGGAAAACCGAAATGAAATTTTTGGGATAATCCGGCTCCAAATATACACCCAGTCCGAAGTAAAAGGGTGCACTATAATAAGACACCCGAGTTAGTTACAAAGAAGCAAAAACCCTCTACAGGGCGTGGAACCGTATTGGAGGGATGGCTCAATGTACCCTACAAAATTCATAGTACATCGGATACCATACCAACACACAACCTTAGAGCATGTTGGGTACTCCGGCAGGTGGCCTAAAGTGGTGAGGATCTTCTCATGCCAGATGCCATAGAGCACCATCCCGGGGATAACAATACGATATTAACAGTCTTTGAAACCTTCGCATCAAATAATAGGTGCAAGCGAACACTCCGCAGCCTTGCCGAAATCTGCCACGTGGCAGCAATAAATCCATGGAGTGACATGGCTATTACCTTCAATGCCAGTGACGAACCTAAATTCCGAACAGCCCGAGCACCAGCTGCGCTGGTCCTCAATCCAATTGTGGACGGCTTTCGACTCACCAAAGTACTCATAGACGGCGGCAGTGGATTAAACCTGATCTATGAGGAAACTCTTCAAAAAATGGAAATAGACTAGAACCGCATTGAGCAAAGCAGCACAACCTTCAGAGGAATCATCCCCAGTTGGGAAGCACGCTGTGCTGGGAAAATCACACTAGATGTGGTATTCGGCACGCCGGAGAACTATAGGTCCGAAGAAATTACATTCCAAGTGGCCCCGTTTAGTAGCGGATACCACGCCCTTTTAGGGCGGGAGGCGTTCACGATCTTCCAAGCCATACCCCATTACGGTACATGAAGCTCAAAATGCCCGGGCCCAACGGAATCATCACTCTCGCTAGTGATCCAGACACGGCACTCCGCATCGAAAACAAAACAGCCGCATTGGCCCTCGAGGCATTATCTGAAGCCCTTTCGGCCGAGGAATTAACTGCGCTACGCTCCATAGTGGACAGGGACGACGTGATACTTGACAAGAGATCCAAGTCCACCTCTTTTAAACCAGCGGATGAAATAGTCAAATTCCAAGTCCACCCAACGGACCCTACAAAAACAGCTTCCATCGGGGCACAGTTAAACCCCACCATGGACGACGCACTACGAGAGTTCCTGCGTGAGAATTGGGACATATTCGCCTGGCACCCCTCAGACATTCCAGGAATCCCACGCAGGCTGGCCAAGCACAGCCTTAATATTCTAAAGGGATTCAAGTCGGTCAAGAAGACTCTTCGGCATTTCTCTGAACCTAAGAGACAAGCTACGGGAGAGGAACTAGCCAAGTTATTGGAGGCCGGATTCATTAGAGAAATAAAACACCTGGACTGGCTAGCAAACCTAGTGATGGTACCAAAGAAGGACAAATCCTGGCGCCTATGTGTCGATTTCAAGGACCTCAACAAGGCTTGCCCAAAGGATCCCTTCCCCCTCCCCTGCATCGATCAAATTATCGATGCTACCGCAGGACACGATTCATTGTGTTTCCTCGACGCATACTCCGGCTACCACCAAATCAAGATGGCGGAGTCCGACCAAGCCGCAACGGCATTTATGACACCATACGGCCCATTCTGTTTCAACACAATGCCTTTTGGGCTAAAAAAACACCGGTGCAACATATCAGCGCATGATTTAGACATGTCTGGAGAAACCAATCGGCAAAACAGTAGAGGCATACGTAGATGATATGGTCGTCAAAACCAAACACGTCGAGTCTCTAATAGACGACTTGAGGCTCACATTCGACAACCTCCGAACATACGACATCAAGCTCAATCCGGAAAAATGCGTTTTAGGTGTACCAGCCGGACAGCTCCTGGGTTTCATTGTCTCCAATAGAGGAATTGAAGCAAATCCAGCCAAAATCCAAGGTCTGTCACAGTTGGCTATCCCAACGGACCTCAAACAAATCCAGAAATTAACCGGATGTGTGGCGGCTCTAAGCCACTTTATCTCCCGCTTAGGAGAAAAGGCATTACCCTTTTATCGCCTCCTTTGGCGCACCGAACACTTCGAGTGGACGGACGCTGCCACATCCAGATTGGGAG
This sequence comes from Triticum monococcum, assembly GCA_034509565.1. Taxonomy (NCBI): domain Eukaryota; kingdom Viridiplantae; phylum Streptophyta; class Magnoliopsida; order Poales; family Poaceae; genus Triticum; species Triticum monococcum. The sequence goes on along the minus strand of CM067846.1, from coordinate 55,208,386 downwards.
AAATAAAAGCCATACTGGCAACCAACCCAATCCTGGCCGCGCTAAACATCGGCGAACCAATGTTGTTGTACATTGCAGCAACTCATCAGGTTGTAAGCGCAGCGCTCATCGTCGAACAAGAAACGGGCGGACATAAATTCCCCCTTCAAATGCCGGTTTATTATGTGTCCACTGTCCTCACTCCATGCAAATCACGGTACCCACATTATCAAAAGATAGCCTATGCAGTATTCATGGCATCCCGGAAGCCGCGGCACTACTTTCAAGAGTGTGCAATTACAGTAGCCTCGGAAGTGCCACTTAATGATATTATAAACAACCGCGACGCCACGGGCCGGATTGCCAAATGGGCCATTGAGCTCTTCCCGTTCAACATAACATACAAACCCAGCGAGCCATTAAATCGCAAGTATTGGCCGACTTTGTCGCCGAATGGACGGAAGCCGAACTCCCTAAAGAGTACGGCGCATACTCCAATTGGATCATGCACTTCGACGGCTCCAAAATGCTGGCTGGTCTGGGGGCTGGCGTCGTCCTGACGTCCCCAACCAGAATACAGTTCAATACGTACTACAGATACTGTATACAGACTCCAACAACGCAGCCGAATACGAAGCCCTATTACATGGTCTTCAGATGGAAGTTTCCATGGGCATTCAACGCCTGGAGGCAGAGGCAGACCACGGAAAAAAATTAAGGTGTGGCGAAGTCTCACTAAGATTTTTTTTTGATGCGAATCAAAGAGTCAATACACACTAACAATACACACTACGAACGAATAACCAAATACAATGGAAATGTAGACATGTCTCAATAGGAAAACAACCTAAAACATACCGATAATGAAGCTTTCAATGGCGTGTAGAAGACCCAGGCAATGGTAGTGCCCTACCTTCCTTCTGAAAATCTTCCTTAATTTTATCAACATCAATACTTTTCAAGATCGCTCGCTCAATGTAACACACCATCAAGTCATTAAGCCAGCCATCAGACATCTTGCTGCGCAACTCAGTCTTGATGATTTTCATTGATGAGAAGGCTCTTTCAACTGTTGCCGTCCTACTAGTACTAGATATGCAAACTCAATGAGGCGATAAACAGCAGGAAACATGACATGCCTTTCAAGTTCAACCATCTTTTTAGCTAGGCTTGCAATATCATGACAAGCTCTAAATTCTTCAATTCTTCTCATATGGATAATGAATAGCTCGAGGTTATCAACTATATGTTCACGTTTATAATCTGAGAAATCCTCATAATAAATCTATGTGAGTCTAGCAAGCTTATTCACATTGAACCTAGAACAAAATGATAAAAAAGCACATAGACACTTCAAAAGCTTAAACACGTACTTAATAACCACGACCATTTGTTCTTTCACCGATATATCACGGCACTCATCAATAAGGATGGAGAAAAGACAATCACCCATCTCTTCTTTGATTACTTTGGTGACCGCATTTGCACAATGGGAAATAAGGATTTTTTGAATTTTTCGGGAAGTCATTTGGGCATTCTTAGGGCATAGCTCATCAAATGCGACCTTCACTTCTCGAGTTCTTTCTTTCACCCAATCAAGTAGCTCCAAAAAATTCCCCTTGTTCAAAGACGAAGTGGATTCATCGTGTCCATGAAATGGTTCACCTTGCAATGCTGGATAACTTACAATGGCCAAAGATGTATCCACATGAGTTTCATACTTGACTAGTGAACCATTGTTGTAAGTTGTAACTTTACTTTTCACACTTGCCCTTTGATTTTTAAAATCATCACATGCTGTTTTTGCAATATTGTGGATGCTACATGGCCCACCAACATGTTTACGGAATGGTGCGACCACATTTTTCCAACAGTCAAAACCCAATTTGGAGAAAACATCATGCCCAAATTTATCATCCATTCGGTCATGCTTAAAAAGATAACAATAGAAGCAATATGCCTTACGCTTATCCACACTCTATTCCAACCACTCAAAATCCTTATACCATTGTGGCCGGAAGCATCTTCCATCCCTATTTGGGGGGAAAGTGCAACTAGTTGGTTGAGTTGCACCCATTCGGATATAAGCAAATCTAACATCATCTCTAATGTTGGGGGCAAAACTATCAAGTGGAATGCGAAGGTCTGGATCACCGTTTATGTAATCTTGACTAAAAATAATTATACCTTCAACCCCGTGAACTTCAACATTCTCTTCCATTATAGCTTCGACCGAATCTGCAGTTTGTTCTTCCACTTGTTTGGTTGGCATCAAATTTTCATGCTCTTCTTCCATGGAAGTCACTTGATCTTGATGATTGACATTTGCTGAAATATTGACACTGTCGCAGGTGCTTGGATTTGTTTGTGAGTTGCTGCCACTACCAAGCACTTCAAAATACTTTTTCAAATCTGCAATGAGAACATTAATATATCACTAAAATATGGTTGAATTTAAGGCTGTTCAACATTGCTACAAAATTTCAGAAAAATGAGAAATTACCTCTTCCTCTTTCTTTGGATTTACTAGTCCCTTTCCCTTTTCTTCCATCTTCTAGCAATCTAGACAAAACTGTTGGGCATCTTATTAGTCAGTGCCTTTCTATCCATGAAGAATTGACACTTTGCACTGGTAGAAAAAGGGTCTATAGTCCCGGTTCGTAAGGGCCTTTAGTGCCGGTTCCTGAACAGGGACTAAAGTGTCGGTACTAATGCCCCGACCTTTTAGTCCCGGTTCAATCCAGAACTGGGACTGATGGGCCTCCACGTGGGCAGTGCGCAGAGCCCCGGCAGGAGACCCTTTGGTCCCGGTTGGTGGCACTAACCGGGACCAATAGGCATCCACGCGTCAGCATTTCTGTGGCCGGGGTTTTTGTTTTTTTTTTTGAAAGGGGGGGGGGGTTGGGGGTTTTGGGGGCTTAATTTAGGTGTTTCATATATTGTGTTAGGTAGCTATAATTAATAGAGAGAAGTGTCCTCTCTTACGTCCGTGCTTGGTTGACTCTACGTACTATACATACGTATAGAGAGGACTAGACACGCTAGCTAGCTAGTAAGCAAACGAAGGAAACAGAAGATTGTCATGAACATATATGCATACAGAGAGAAGTGATATCGACCACCTCTCCTTGTCCGAGAGATTGGTCGAACAACAAGTTCTCGTATATCTATCCAACACTACCGGCTACATATATACAATAATTATCTCTTACAAATATAATCATATGGACTCATGGTCCACATAGTATTCTCCATCTTCAGCGATCATGTGGTCAAGAAAGAATGCCTCCATTTCCTCTTGAATTGCTCGCATGCGAGCTGGTGCTAGGAGTTCATCCCGCTTCCGAAACATCTAATTTGAAGATGGGGGTCAATACATACATACATATATATATATATATATATATATATATATATATATATATATATATATATATATATATATATATATATGAATGAATGAAACTCAACACAGATGATGGTAATAAAATAAAATTGTGAATGTTGTTATTTACATACTTCATATTGTTCGTCAGAGTACCCGCCCCGCTCACAGGTCGTGTGGCGGATGGACTCGCAGACGTAGTATCCACAGAAATCATTCCCTTGTTCCTGCCACAACCACTTTACAAGAAATAGAGGTCAATCAAACTGATAAGCAAGAATGCTAAATGGTATTGATGAAACTAGCACTTGAATCACTAGGAGATGCGCGGAACATGCTACTATAGTACTTACTTTCGGGTGTCTAAATTCCAGCTCCTTCGGCAGTCTCGGAACTTTTCTAGTGAATTTTCTCCAAACCCTGCCGGACAAAGAAAACAATTACTTGATATCAGGAAATGAACAAAGTTGCTGATATGGTGGATAATAATCGATTTAACTTACTTCTTGAGGATTTCAGCCATGTCCGCATACTCCTGGGGATCTTTTCATTTAGAGTCCAAGACGGTTACTACTCCACGCTCAAGCCTAATCTCTAGGAGAATATAGTGGTACCTGCGCACGCATGCATAACTCATCAATTACATTACTATAACCTGGACTAATATATAAGGGAAACCGAATATGCACAAGACAGTAACACTCACTTGAAGTTGTAAGGAAAGAGTATTATATCTTTGTTTTCATTTTTTTGAATGATCGTAGCAAGTTGGCCTCGGTATCTTCGGGACGATGTTCAACCTCAGTTGCATCTATGAGATATGTGTTAACGAACCCAATATCACCGATTTGTCTTTTCTTCAATTCGGCGATCTTCAATCTGCATAATATAGTGAGGATAATTATAAATACATGCAATGAAAGAGATGAGCTATATAGAGAGACTTAATGACAGAAGTAGTAGTACTTACAGACAGTAGCAGGTGACCGTTGTTTTATCGAGGGCCAATTGATTGAAAAACTGATAGAACTCCTCAAATGGAATAGGCAACAGTTCATTCCAACGAGGTCATGCTCCGGTTTAACTCTCGCATACAAAGTACTCCTCCCCCCAGACTCTCTGCAGATTTTCAAGTACCAATCATGTAATCTTCGCATCATCGTTGTTAAAGATTTTTCATATTTGACGAGAGGCTTCCCGTACTCGTATCTGTGTATCTGCACCTCCATGGGATCATAATGTACATCGTCGGGCAGGTAATCATCAACATTGCCATAACCGGGCACCATCCTCGGATCGACGATGTCGCTAGGCACCTTGAGGGGGGGGGCACGATTGCTTCGCTTGTTCGCTGAGCTGGGCAATTTGTTTCCCAGCTGCTTGTCGTTCTTTCAGCCTTTGATCACTGGCTGTACTTCCCGACCGCTCTGCTTCGGCCCATGTCTTTGCAATAATGCGCTCATAGTTGCCTTTCGGTGGAGACTTGGGTGCTTTTGCCAGGGCAGCCAGAGTGCGCTTCACTTTCACCGGATCTACCTTCTCCTCCAGAGGTGGATGTCTCTTTTCTTTCAACCCTTGAAACCAGTCATCCACTTTGGTTCGCGCGATCTTCGCGTTCTCTTCCGGGGTCCTCTCATATGGTAACTTCTCTGGAGTCTTCAGAGAAGGACCGAATCTGTATGTCCTCCCGCCTCTGGTTGTACTGCTAGACGCCGACCGACCAGACGGAGCGGTTGTCTTCTTTACTTGCTTACGAGGCGGAGGAGAAGGACTATGACGCGCCGGAGCAGCTAGAGCGGCGGCAGGTCTCTTCCGCCCTTGCTGACGAGGCGGAGAAGGAGGAGGTCGGCTGCTCGAGCGCGTCGGCGCAGGCGGAGAAGGAGGCGGAGTGCCGCCACTCGCCGGAGAAGGAGCCGGCCGAGGGCCCTGATCGTCACTCACCGGAGGAGGAGGCGGTGGAGGAGGCGGAGTGCCCTGACTCTCCGGAGGAGGAGGAGGAGGCGGAGGCATCCAGTTCGGAAGGTTGATGAGCTCCTTCCGCCATAGGCATGCAGTCTTCAGAGCAGACCCCAGCGGAGTCTCCCCTTCACCGATAGGGTGGTCAAGCTGGAGGTCCTCAAATCCCTCCGTTATTTCATCCACCATCACCCTAGCATATCCTTCTAGAATCGGCCGACAGTGAAAGGTTGCGCCGGGTTCAGTAGGATAAACAGAGCCAACAGCCGCCTTGACCTTCAAATTCATCCATTGCGTCATAAGGTGGCAGTTTTGAGACTCCATGATAGCATCCACGGGATAGCTGGCAGGAGCCGTCAAGGCATGCTCCGGCTGAAGCAGCTCGGTGGAAGCCACGCTGCTTCTGCGCTGAGATGGCGGGGTAGCTTCGGGGGAGGCTTCGGCAGTATGTTTGCTGCGATTTTCTTCTCGTTCCTCTATCGCGTCTACCCTTGCTTGCAGCACCTGCATTTGGGTCTGCTGCACTTTTTTCCTCCTCTCATGGGATTTGTAACCGCCTGCGTCCGGAAACCCAACCTTCCACGGAATGGAGCCTGGCGTGCCTCGTGTCTGTCCAGGGTGCTCAGGATTCCCGAGGGCCATTGTGAGCTCGTCGTTCTCTCTGTCTGGAAAGAACATCCCTTCCTGCGCTGCTTCGATATACTGCTTAAGCTTCCTGACTGGTATGTCCATTTGATCATTCATCCAAATGCACTTCCCTGTTACAGGGTCCAAGGTTCCGCCAGCCCCGAAGAACCAAGTCCGGCAACGGTCTGGCCAGTTAATTGTCTCTGGTTCGATCCCTTTATCAACCAGATCATTCTCAGTCTTGGACCACTTAGGCCGGGCTACGAGGTAGCCACCTGACCCCGTGCGATGGTGAAGCTTCTTCTTCGCAGCATTTTGCTTGTTTGTCGCCGACATCTTCTTACTCTTTTCCGATGTCTTGTGGGCCACAAATGCGGGCCAGTGATCTCTGATCTTCTCATATCTGCCCTTGAATTCTGGTGTCTCATTATTTTCGACAAACTTATTCAGCTCTTTCTTCCACCTCGTGAATAGTTCTGCCATCCTCTTAAGAGCAAAAGACTTGATTAATTTCTCTTTAACTGGGTTCTCTGGATTATCCTCTGGCGGTAGGGTGAAATTTGACTTTAGCTCAGTCGAAAGATCATTTTTTTGCATATCATTGACATAAGACACCTCAGGGTGTTCTGTAGCCGGCTTAAACCATTGTTGGATGCTTATCAGGATCTTGTCCCTAACCAGAACCCCGCACTGAGCAACAAATGCGCTCTTTGTCCTGAGGGGTTCAATCGGTTGGCCGTCGGGCGCGATTACTATGATCTCAAACTTTTCATTCGAGCTCAACTTTTTCTTCGGGCCTCGTCTCTTTACCGAAGTTGTGCTCGATCCGGAGGGCTAGAAAAAAGAACAAAGACTTAATTAATATGTGTTAATTAATATGTGTACATACCAAAACAATGAATGCATCAATCAGCTAGTCAGCACAGGCTTAACTAATATATATACCTGGCCGGACTCGGTTCGGTCACCGGAGCCGTCATCACGGTCTCCTTCTTGCACCGGCATTGGGTCACCGGAGCCGTCCTCATGTTCTTCTTCTTGCACCGGCATTAGGTCACCGTAGCCAGCTTGTTCACCCTCTCCTTCCAGACCATCGGTTTCGTTGAGAAACAACGAGATGGCATCACTTCCTTCTGCGATTATGTCCCTCAACAACGCTTCTTTTGCTTCGTCTAGGGCGGTGTCCATAGTTTCTACAAATATTTACAACATGGCAATTATTATTCAAACCTGACAGATGGATATATTAGTGCCAAACGTAGAACTAGCTACCTAATCATAGTAAGCTATCGGGAGGGGGTATATATCGACAACGACGACACTAAATCTATGCCCTCGACGACGCTCGTTCCTGATAAAAAAAAGAGGAAGAAGAAGAAAAAAAAGAGGAGAAGAAAGAATAGAGGAGAAGAACTCCTCTATTCTTTCTTCTCCTCTTTTTTTTCTTCTTCCTCTTCTTTTTTTATCCTCTTCTTACTCTCATGTTCGAGAGGATCGCTGACGGGTCGGGAGGTTGCCTAGTGTCAAAGGATTCAACAAAACCATGTCTTCATCATTAGGCGAAAGTAACATGTGCATGATGGTACGAAGTTCTTCAAAGTTGTTCTGGAACGGAGTCCCAGATAGGATAATTCGCTTTTTGGTACAAAGTTCAGCAAAAGCCTTCCGAATATCGCTATTTGGAAGGCATTTGCTGAATTCGTACCAAAAGGCGGATTATTCTATCCGGGACTCCATTCCAGAACAACTTTGCAGAACTTCGTACCAACATGCCCTGGTTACTTCCGGCTAATGATGAAGGCATGGATTTGTTCAATACTTTGACACTAGGAAACCTCTCTCGACCCCTCGGCGATCCTCGACCCCTCGAACCCTCGACGACCCTAGAACCCTCGACCCCTAGACGACCCTCTTCTTCCTCTCATGTTCGAGAGGATCGCCGAGGGGTCGGGAGGTTGCCTAGTGTCAAAGGATTCAACAAAACCATGTCTTCATCATTAGGCGAAAGTAACATGTGCATGATGGTACGAAGCTCTTCAAAGTTGTTCTGGAACGGAGTCCCAGATAGGATAATTCGCTTTTTGGTACAAAGTTCAGCAAGAGCCTTCCGAATATCGCTATTTGGAAGGCCTTTGCTGAATTCGTACCAAAAGGCGGATTATTCTATCCTGGACTCCATTCCAGAACAACTTTGCAGAACTTCATACCAACATGCCCTGGTTACTTCCGGCTAATGATGAAGGCATGGATTTCTTCAATACTTTGACACTAGGAAACCTCTCTCGACCCCTCGGCGATCCTGGACCCCTCAAACCCTCGAACCCCCGATAAAAATTAAGAAGAAGAAGAAGAAAAAGAAGAAAGTGGAGAAGAAGAAAGGAATAGCTAGAGGAGAAGAAGAACTGACAAAGTCTTCTCCTCTATTCCTTCTTCTTCTCCTCTTTTTTTTCTTCTTCTTCCTCTTTTTTTCCTTTTCTTTTTTTCTCCTCTTCTTCCTCTTCTCTTCTTCTCCTTCTTCGGGTAAGCCCTAGCTTCCCGACCCTCGACCGCGCGACGACACTCTCGACATGCCCTCGTTCCCGATAAAAAAAAAGAAGAAGAAAAAAGAAGAGAAGAAAGAATAGAGGAGAAGAACTTCTTTTCCTCTATTCTTTCTTCTCCTCTTTTTATTCTTATTCCTCTTCTTCTCCCTCTTCTTCCCCTTCTTCCCCGCCTCTCTCATGAATGTCCGACGTTCTTGACCCTCGACCCCCTAAACTAGTTCTCGACCCTCGACCCCCTAAACTAGTTCTCGACCCTCGACCCCCTAAATATCCATATATGAACAAAATTTTCTACAAATTAAAATAACCTAAAAAAATCATATGATCATCTATGAACAAAAAAACATCATTTGATCATCTATCATCTGGGAACAAAAAATCATCATTTGATCATCTATCAGCTATGAACAAAAATATTCCTAGATACATAAAAAATTTCTACAAATGAAAATAACCTAAAAAAATCATATATATTTAGCAAATTCTAGCCACATACATCACATACACATATACATTATAGCCACATACACATATACATCACATATGAACAAAAAAATAAACTAATAAAAATAAAAAAACATATTGCAACATATGAAAAAAACATGGTGGCGTCGGCGGGGCAGAGGGGCATGGCGGCAGGTGCTCACAGAGGGGAGCGGCGCCGGCGTCGGGGCAGATGGCGTCGAGGGCGGCGGCGACGGCGTCGGGGCGGCGCGGGGCAGCGACGGCGTCGGTGCGACGCGGGGCGTGGGCGGCGACGGGGCGACAATGATGGGCACGGGCGATGGCGACGAGGAGCGGGGCGTTGGGGCAGATGGCGCCGAGGGCGGCGGCGACGGCATCGGGGCGACGCGGGGCGCGGGCGGCGACGGGGCGACGAGGAGCAGGGCGTCGGGGCAGATGGCGTCGAGGGCGGCGGCGATGGCGTCGGGGCGACGCGGGGCGTGGGCTGCGACGGGGCGACGACGACGAGGAGCAGGGCGTCGGGGCAGAGGGTGGCGTCGGCGGTGGGGAGTTGAGGAACTGAATGAAAATTTTGACAAGTGTTGTATATATGGCCAGGCCTTTGGTCCCGGTTGGTGGCACCAACCGTGACCAATGCACCCCTTTAGTCCCGGTTGGTGCCACGAACCAGGACCAAAGGCCTCTTTTCAGCAGCCCAAAGGGCGGGAAGCGGTGGCCTTTGGTCCCGGTTGGTGGCACCAACCGGGACTAAAGGGGGGCATTGGTCACGGTTGGTGCCACGAACCGTGACCAATGCACCCTGTAGTCCCGGTTGGTGCCACCAACCGGGACCAATGGCCTTGTGCTGCCTCGCGCCCAAAAGTTTAGTCCCACCTCGCTAGTTGACAGCGCCCAACACCAGTTTATACGCTCTGTTGCCTCCTCCCTCTCGAACTCCTCTGAACTGCAGGCCTATGGGCCTAATCTGACACTGCTTTGCCTGTGGGCCTATTGGGCATTCTGCGGGCGTGAATCCTGGCCCATGTTGGGTTTCTAGTCGTATTCAGGCCGTGGTGGCCCAATAGGTGGCAATTTTTTTATTTTTTTCCAGTTTTTTGTTTTGTTTTTTGCATTATTTATTTCCTTTTTTTGTTTATTTTTTAATTCTTTTTGCTTTTAGGTCCGAAAATTATAAACTTTCTGTTAGTGCCATTACTTTTCAAATTTGAATAGTTAAAATTTGAATTCTTTGAAATTTGTGTGAATCACAAGTTTGTGATTAACTTTACTATAAAAATATTTTTTTCCAATTTTTTTGTTTTGTTTTTTGCATTATTTATTTTCTTTTGTTTTTTGCTTTATTTTTTAATTCTTTTTGCTTTTAGTTTTAGAAAAAATTATAAACTTTCTGTTATTGCCATTAGTTTTCAAATTTGAAAACACTTTTTTGTTTTTTGTTTTCTTTGTTGCTTTATTTATTTTATTTTGTTTCTACTTACAACTAAATACTTATTGTTGTTATTTTTATTTTTATTTCCAATATTTTGTTTTGTTTTCTGCATTATTTATTTTCTTTTGTTTTTGCTTTATTTTTTAATTCTTTTTTCTTTTAGTTTTAGAAAAGTTATAAACTATCTGTTAGTGCCATTTTTTCAAATTTGAAAACACTTTTTTTGTTTTCTTTGTTTCTTTATTTATTTTATTTTGGTTCTACTTACATCAAATTACTTATTATTGCTATTTTATTTTTTTCCAGTTTTTAACCGTGGTATTATAGGAGCATACCACATCACCTTCGCAGGAACCCTCTTCCTGGGGGGCTCGGCGTCAACATCACCAGGGTCATCTCGTCTGATCTTATACCGCAATGCACCGCATACCGAGCATGCGTTCGGATCCTTGTATGCACAGCGGTAGAGGATGCAGTCATTAGGGCATGCATGTATCTTCTCCACCTCCAATCCTAGAGGGCATACGACCTTCTTTGTTGCGTATGTACTGTCGGGAAATTCGTTATCCTTTGGAAGCTTCTTCTTCAATATTTTCAGTAGCTTCTCAAATCCTTTGTCAGCCACAGCATTCTCTGCCTTCCACTGCAGCAATTCCTGTACGGTACCGAGCTTTGTGTTGCCATCTTCGCAATTGGGGTATAACCCTTTTTTGTGATCCTCTAACATGCGATCGAACTTCAGCTTCTCCTTTTGACTAATGCATTGCGTCCTTGCATCGACAATGACCCGACGGAGATCATCATCATCGGGCACATCGTTTGGTTCCTCTTGATCTTCAGCAGCTTCACCCGTGGCAGCATCATTGGGCACATCGTCTGGTTCCTCTTGATCTTCACCAGCTCCCCCCGTTTCAGCATCACCGTATTCAGGGGGTACATAGTTGTCATCGTACTCTTCTTCTTCGCCGTCTTCCATCATAACCCCTATTTCTCCGTGCCTCGTCCAAACATTATAGTGTGGCATGAAACCCTTGTAAAGCATGTGGGAGTGAAGGATTTTCCGGTTAGAGTAAGACCTCGTATTCCCACATTCAGTGCATGGACAACACATAAAACCATTCTGCTTGTTTGCCTCAGCCGCATCGAGAAACTCATGCACGCCCTTAATGTACTCGCGGGTGTGTCTGTCACCGTACATCCATTGCCGGTTCATCTGCGTGCATTATATATAATTAAGTGTCCAAATTAATAGAAGTTCATCATCACATTAAAACCAAAGTGCATACATAGTTCTCATCTAACAACATATAGCTCTCTAGAGCATCTAATTAATTAAACCATACATTGAAACTATGTAAAACATTTCAATGCGAAAACAAATGCGATCATAATCGCAACCAAGGTAACAATTGATCCAACGACATAATGATACCAAGCCTCGGTATGAATGGCATATTTTCTAATCTTTCTAATCTTCAAGCGCATTGCATCCATCTTGATCTTGTGATCATCGACGACATCCGCAACATGCAACTCCAATATCATCTTCTCCTCCTCAATTTTTTTATTATTTCCTTCAACAAATTGTTTTCTTCTTCAACTAAATTTAACCTCTCGACAATAGGGTCGGTTGGCATTTCTGATTCACATACATCCTAGATAAATAAAATCTATGTCACGTTGGTCGGCATAATTTTTAGAAACAATAAATGAACCAATAGTTATAAAGATAATATACATACCACATCCGAATCATAGACAGGATGAGGGCCGACGGGGGCGGATACCAAAACCATCGCACTATATAAGATGCAATAATAAATGTAAGAAAATGATACAAGTATCTATCTAAACATACAAGTAAGAATATTTTTCCTTTCAGAAAGAAGGTAAGAACAAGAGACTCACCGCGGTGGTGTCGGTGATGAGATCGGCGCGGGTGACCGACGGCGGTGAAGACGGGGACGGGGCGTGACGGACCGCTAAATCTAGACAAATCTCAAGGAAAATGGAGCTTGGAGGTCGAGCTTCGAGAGGAGAAAGCTTAAGTAGTGTGGCTCGGGCATTCCATCGAACACCTGATGTGCATAGGAGGTGAGCTAGAGCACCACAAAGCCCTCTCCCCCTCGGCCAGAAAAAACAGAGCACTGTGCTCTGCTCTTGCACGAGGGGGTATATATAGGCACCTCATTGGTCCCGGTTGGTGACATGAGCCAGGACTAAAGGGGAGCCTTTGGTCCCGGTTCAAGCCACCAACCGAGACCAATGGTTGTGGGCCAGGAGCGAGGCCCATTGGTCCCGGTTCATCCCACCAACCGGGACCAAAAGGTCCAGATGAACGGGACCAATGGCCCACGTGGCCCGGCCGGACCCCTGGGCTCACGAACCGAGACCAATGCCCACATTGGACCCGGTTCTGGAGTGAACCGGGACTAATGGGCTGAACCGGCCTGGACCAAAGCCATGTTTTCTACTAGTGTTGACAGAAGAAAAAACGCTACTACCCATCAAAGTTCAGAGTTCGGATAGGCACATGTACAAGTATGATGTGTTCAATAACTGAATATGCAGGTTTCAATTAGTATTTAGTACAGACTCGGCTATGTCGAATGACACAGCTAGCTACTAGTCTTTTGACATCTAAACTGAATATGCAGGACTCAATTAGTGCAGAGTACAGACTCGACGTGTTCAGTCGGATGAATGCTAGACTTAGTCTCACCTGAATCCCAGACCCTGACTGTGGCCGTCGCCTGCTAGAGCCGCCGTTGAAGCCGGCGCGCCGTTGGAGTCGCCGTCGGAGCTGCTGCTAAAGCCGCCTCCGAAGCCGTCGCTTGATGTGCCGCTGGAGCCACTACCCTCCAAGGCTCCAAGCCCCCAGCCATCCGCCGCCCGCGACCGCCTGGTGCCCTGGTCCTCACGACCTCGCGCCCGCCAGGTAAGCCGCCGCCTCCGTGCTAGCTAGGTTTGGGTCTCGGGCAGGGACATAGCAGAGGAGTGGGCAGGGACAGAGCATGGACTACGTGGTCGTGGCTGGGTCGTTCTTTTCTTTTTTAGGTGGGTGGGACCAGAGGGGACGTGGGGTCGTGGGCAGAGGGCGCTTGAGCCAGCTGCGGTCGAGGGCTCGAGGCCACTGCTGGCTGCTTGGCTGTGGTCGAGGACTGGAGGCTCGAGCGGCCGAGTGATAGATACATACATATATTTTTTTTGCCAATAATCAAGGTATGGCAGGTGCCAGACCTCGCCCACCGGATGGCTCTGCCACTTCCTGGAGGTGCGTGGGGATTCGAACCTTGCAATATCACAAATAAATGGAGACTTTGATGCCAAGGATCCGAAGATGGTGGCCTATCACAACATTGTCCAAAAGATGTCAGCTCGGTTCGAGGGGCTCGAATTTCACCTTGTGGCTCGAGAAAACAATCAGGCAGCGGATATCCTCGCCCGCATCGGCGGAAAATGCGATGTGGTCCCCCTCCCAACATCTTTTTGGAGAGGTTGTTTAAGCCATCTGTGGTATGGGAAGGGGACACCGGTAACAATAGTCCGGACCCGGCCAAAATGCCCGATACCGAACACTCTGACATAATCGGAGGCTCTGCCACCGAAATAACAACTTCAGCCCACGTAATAATGGCCATCATCGCCCCGTGGACAAAACCATTCCTGGCCTACCTAACTAGGCAGGAACTTCCCGAGGACCAAAATGAGGCACGCTGCATAGTGCGGCGATCTACAGCCTACATGGTCCATGAGGGAGAGCTGTATAAAAAAAGCACTACCAGAGTCCTTCAAAGGTGCATCTCTGAAGAGGAAGGGCGGAAGCTTTTGGCAGAAATTCACGCCGGACTCGGCGGCCACCACGCCGTAGCCCGGGCCCTTGTAAGCAAGGCCTTCCGTATAGGTTTTTATTGGCCGACGGCCCGGGTAGACGCACAGGACTTGGTCCAACGCTGCATCGGTTGCCAGCTTTTTGCAAACCAAAGCCACATGCCACCCACCGCCCTCCAAACAATCCCCATTACCTGGCCCTTTGCAGTCTGGGGGCTTGACATGGTCGGACCCCTTAAAGGGGGAACCCGTAAGAAAAAATACTTACTGGTCATGGTGGATAAATTCACCAAATGGATAGAAGCCAAACCTGTTAAAACGGCCGAATCCAGACCGGTGATAGACTTCATATCTGGGTTTGTACACCGTTATGGCGTCCCCCATAGCATCATCACTGACAACGGCACAAACTTCACGGCCGGCGAGGTAAAACTCTGGTGCAGCAACATGGGCATTAAGCTCGATTATGCCTCTGTCTATCACCCACAAACTAACGGCCAAGTTGAGCGAGCAAATGGTCTTAGCATGAGAGGCATCAAAGCCAGATAAGTGTGGTCCTTAAAGGAGTCTAACACGCACTGGGTAGAGGAGCTCGACTCCGTACTCTGGGGGCTGCGGACCACGCCGAATCGTACTACCGGATACACACCCTTCTCTATGGTGTATGGCGCAGAGGCGGTTCTGCCCTGCGACATAATTCATGACTCACCTCGAGTGCACATGTACGAAGAAAGAGAAGCCGAGCTTGATCGGCAGGACAATCTGGACACCCTAGAGGAGGAGCGCGACGTGGCAAAAGCCCGTTCCGCATTCTATCAGCAACAGGCTCGCAGATACCAAAGCAGAGAAGTACGGGCTAAAACTTATAACGTTGGCGAGCTAGTTCTACGCCTGCCGGACAAGAAAAAGACCAAGCTCGAGCCCAAATGGGAAGGTCCCTTCATTATTGACCAAGTTCTAACCGGTGGAGCGTACTGTCTGCGAGATGCATCGAATAATCGACTTGAGCCGAACCCATGGAACGCAGCCAGGCTCAGAAGATTCTATGCCTAGTGCCGGACTCTATGTTCGTCTCCTTCCTCTGTCCATTTTTTGCATATACATTATCTGTCTTTTTCTCTTTCTTTCTTTAATTCTTTCTCAAGGCTTCAAGGGCCAACTTGTGCCTTGCTTGTACACTATTGACGCACTAACCGTGCTCATTATACCTGGGGGCTTCTTACACAGAAGCTTAATTATTTATCTGGGCTTCATGCCCCGCACATGTGTTATTCTTCCGCATGTACCTTTTCTTCGCCATTATATGCATTGATATGACTTAAGTTTTGGCCAAGCTGGGTTGCCTGGCTCTTGTATTTATGCCCTATGTTCCCGTTAATTCGGCTAGGGCATAAGGGGAGCACCTCTGCGATTGTTACTGCCGGGTCAGCCGGATGTGTACCTTAGACTGGGTGAAGCCGAAAGCTAGCGTTCTTAAGGGAATATTTGGTCGGTGAAGAAAAGATGATTTTTATTTATTTTCCATATGTGCCCCAGATGTTTTTGCCTGCGTCTCCTCTCCCAGTCCGGACATGCACTTTAGGGCATGCGTACCCAGGGAAAGGAACCCTTAACAAAACTATTCTCCCTGGAAGATGTTTCTTACTACCCATGTAATATAACATAACTAGTTGGGTACTTGTCTGTTCAAGCACTAATGACCCCTACGCCTAGTTTCCACACATACCCCGGTTCTTATATAACTGAGTGGGTATTCGGATACACTCCGGACTATCGGGTCCCGAGGTTGAAGCGAAAAGGTCCGCCACGACAAATGATTTACAATCCGGATAGAAGGCATTATACATGTCACTTTAGTTATATAGTCATGTAGACTGACTTAATTCCTCTCCTATACCATCCAACAGGCTGTCTAGCCTACAATCCTGTTGGGAATACTTTGCAGCTAATTCTACTTGCCCATAGACTAAGCTAACGGGGATCTCTTTCCCATCGGGCCCACAGGTCCGACCTCGGCCATCTTGTTTGGGTCAGCCTTGGTATACCGCGTCTTCACCATGGCCCAGGCTTCCCTGGCACCTTGACGGCAGGCCGATATCTTCCATAATCGGAAGCGCCGCCGTGCTCCCTTGAGCTTCTCCGCAAGCTCTCCAATGCCTGCTGGCAGGGAGACGGATGGCCACAAGGCCTGGGCAATACCTTGCATCACCTGCCGAACTTGTTCGTGCAGTTGTGAGAGCTCGGGTAGAAGATCACCCGCAGACTCGGGCATCTCCTCCGCGGACATAACTCTATTAGCCGGCTTCTCCGCCGCACTCTTTTAAGGGTTCGCTCAAGCACTTACTGAAAATGACGCGTCGAAGCCGCTTATTCTCCTTCACGGAGTTCGCAAGCTGGGCTCGAACATCTTTCAGTTCCATGCTCAGCATGGTATTGGCGTCTTGAAGATTGTTTTTCTCCCGCATGACCTTAGTCAGCATGCGTTCGCCAGCCTTTAGCTGTCGTACGACATGCTGGTCCTCTGGATTCTCTCTGGAGTCATCTGCAATATGTATTGTTAGATCTGCAGCCATGCCACACACTATATGGTACCTATCATTCTTTGAAACATATGTTACCAGCTGGGGACTTTTTAGGTTCCTTCAATGTGGCAATGGCGGCCCGAAGTTGGGTCTTGCATTCCTCCAGCTCCTGTGACAGTCGGGTATTCTTCTCTGTAAGAACCTACACAATAAATGATCCTTAAATCAGTTGTACCAACTGTTTCAAGTCTCAGGGGCTACTGATATATATACTCATAAAATTTTCTTACTCGTACATCCTTTACATACAGGTCCGTGGCTCTGGCTAGACCATTTTGAGCAGCACGGATGTACGCATCTCCCGAGTTGAATGCATCAAACGCCTCTCGGGAGAAACAAGAGTCACAGAGTACGGCTCGGCGACGCCTGTGATTCATGGCGCTCTCCACTTTGGAATTCGTAGCGGATATCTTATCCGCATCCTTTATAGAAGGAGCATCCAGCGTGTACCTCGTGTTAGCTTCCGCCTCTGTGAGCGGCCCTCGAGCCCGACTGGTAGAGGCGTGATCGGTGACCTCTCCGGATATTGTCCGGCGAGCATTCTTCCTTCTAGGAAACACGGGTGTTATTATGTTTTTAAAGACGACAACCACAGAGTGAGGTGTTGCATCATAGCTCTGCGCCAGCGTCTCCGTCCGGACCGCCTTCCTTTTTAGCCTGACCGGCTTTGAAACCCCTTGTTGGCGAGTCGCCGCGGGCTTAGCATGGCGTCCCGAGGGCCTTCCCTATAAAACACCATTTGTATACGGTAGGTGAAGTGCATAAAAGGAAATCCTTTTCAAAGGTTGGGACTCCGGTCTCATTTACCTGCGAGGCTGGGAGTAGCCCAGGGTAGTCGGCTATAATGGCCACCATGGCGTCATCACAGCTTAGCTAATAGAAAATCCTATCAATCAGCTCCACGAATATGTCCGGATCCTCTTTTAGGCCAGGGTCAAGGACCCGCTCAGGATCCTCCGATTGTGGAGGTGGGCTATTGATCTCCCCTATTGCCTTACGCAGTTCCTGCGATGAAACGGCAAGGTAAATATTTATCACGAAAACAAGGGTAGGATGGAAGTAAAAAGAGCGGAAGCTCACCCAGCTTCGAGGGTTGTTCATGGAGAATCCATCCCATGGCTTGATGCGGAGGAACTCCTCTTCTTCCCCCTTATACAGACCGGATTGAATTTTTGCTAGAGTAGCAACTGAGTCCGGTCCCTTGCGCCCACAGCGAGTGGCATCATCTTCCCTGTTGAAGTGCCACATGGGGTGGCCTTGATATTGAAGTGGCTGCACCCCCCGCATAATGCATATTTCCATAACCTCGGTTATGGTCAGTCCTGATTTGGCCAGCAACTTTATCCGGCCCATTTGATAAAATACGTCTCTATCATCTTCCTCCTGTGGGCTCCGTGGGCGCCAGCTTAGGCGTTTCATCAAATGGGCGTTGTCGAACTCGGGAAGACCAATCCGGATAGTATCCGGGAGAGGAACATCCTCCATATAAAACCACTCCGAAGGCCAGTCCTCGGATGTCTTCTTCGGGGTACCAGATAGGTATCCGGTCCCGGCGATGCGCCGTACTTCGGCTCTGCCCACTTGATATATTTATCCCCTCTGTGTACGGGGCACAAGGCAGAACAACTTCTTCCACAACGCGAAATGAGCTTCGCAACCCAGAAACAGCTCGCAAAGGGCTACGTAACCAGCGATGTGCAGTATGAAGGCAGGGGTGAGGTTGTGCAATTGGAGGCCGTAGAACTCCAGGAGCCCTCGGAGAAATGGATGGATTGGAAATCCGAGTCCCCATAACAAATAAGGGACAAGGCATACCCGCTCTCCCTCAGAGGGGTTGGGAAAGCTCTTCGCTTGCTCCCCGCCATTATAGGTGGCGAGCCCGGCTCAAACCGGGACCATATACGCTGGAGGGAGGAATCCCTGGGTCTGTAGCTTCACTAATTGGTTGTGCGGGACGGAACACTTCTCCCAGTCTCTGGGCTTGGGGCTGCGGGAGTGAGAGGAGGAGCTGCGCTTGCCGGCCATGTTGGGATGGATTTTTTCGGGCGCGCTCTGATGAATGCTCGCTAAGGGAGGATGGTGTGGTTTGGATCTAAGCATCCTCGTCTCTTTAATAGACAGCTCATTCACATAGATGGGGTGGTAAATGTAAAAACACACTGGCTCCTCACATTCGCTTGACACGTGGAATATGGCCATTATTGGACGCAAAAGCGAGGAAGCGCAACATTTACGAGAAGCCAGATACTATTTAACAGGTACTCAGAGTTTGAAGAAGAACCCGCCTTGCAATGTCGAAGACAATCTACGCGCCGGACTCGTCGTCATTAAAGCCTGGTTCAGGGGCTACTGAGGGAGTCCTGGATTAGGGGGTATCCAGACGGCAGGACTATATCCTTTGGCCGGATTGTTGGACTATGAAGATACAAGATTGAAGACTTCATCCCGTGTCCGGATGGGACTCTCCTTGGCGTGGAAGGCAAGCTTGGCAATTTGGATATGTAGATCTCCTTCCTTGTAACAAACTCTGTGTAACCCTAGCCTCCTCCGGTGTCTATATAAACCGGCGTGTTTAGTCCGTAGAGAGGACACACAATCATACCATAGGCTAGCTTCTAGGGTTTAGCCTCTTCGATCTTGTGGTAGATCAACTCTTGTACAACTCATATTACCAAGAACAATCAAGCAGGACGTAGGGTATTACCTCCATCAAGAGGGCCCGAACCTGGGTAAACATCGTGTCCCCCGCCTCCTGTTACCATCCGCCTAGACACACAGTTCGGTACCCCCTACCCGACATCCGCCGGTTTTGACACCGACCACCTTCGTCTACCTCCCGCCAGTCACTGTTGACGATCTTTCTCGAACCGCCAGCGACCACCAGCCCAGACCCCTGCCTCCGCCGCCCCGCCCTCCCCTCAACCTCACACCACCGCCGTGCTTGGCAGCGCCCCCAGGCCATCCCTTTAATCCCGGCCGACCTCTAGATCGGGCACCAGTAGCTCTAGGCCCCACACGCCCCTAAGATAAACACCGAGACGCTGCTTCCGCAGCATAATAGGCAGACTAGCGCCTGTTACACCAAGGAATGCTTCCGTTTATTGGGAATCAACTGACCAGGAATTGAAACTCTGGTGGGGCGATGGACCTCTAGCTAAGGTGGAATAGTATATGAGGAGAAACTTTGTGCATCGCGAGTTACTAGGAACATCTAGTATCAAGAAGAAGCGGTCAACTAGTGTCTTCTGTGGGATGAATACCATGCAAGCAGACACATAAGATTTGCACGAATAAGGGGAAAAGAGTACCATTTACGGTTGCCGGTGTGGTCGCCTCCACATGTCGCGCCGATCTTCTTATTTTTGCCAGGGAAACCGATGTTCTGGAGGAGGGTTCAAGCTTGCAAGAACCCATGGCCAAAATGTTGACTGTGTTGCCGTGGCCGTATGTCGGTGGAGGGGAAGCAGATCCAAGGCGGCGAAGGACGGCGTAGCAGGAGCAGCTCCGGTACGGTGGAGGGTGGCGAAGTTGGAGCCGTAGCGGTGAGGCGCAGTATGGCGTGGTTGAACTGGCTCAGGTACGGGCGGCTCGGCCTCGGCTTCAACTACTAGCCGTGAAGGGCGTTGTGGTTGAGATTGCGGTGTACGAGTACATCGGGGTATCGGCTCCGGCGTGATGGAGGAGGGCGGCGGTTGATGGGTGGAATGGGGTGGCGTACGGAGGATGCCGGGGTTTCGCCACTGGTGGAGAGGTAGTTTTTGCGCCCACGGAGTACGAATGGGGAATCGGACGGGTGGGCGGGGGAGGGGACGCGCTTGTTTGGTTTGGCCTACTTGATTGATCTTTCTTGCAATGGGAGAAGTGCTTAGCTTTGGGTTCAATCTTGCGGTGTCCTTTCCCAGTGACAGTAGGGGGAGCAAGGCACATATTGTATTGTTGCCATCGAGGATAACAAGATGGGGTTTATATCATATTGCATGAGTTTATCCCTCTACATCATGTCATCTTGCTTAAAGCGTTACCGTGTTCTCTTGAACTTAATACTCTAGATGCATGCTGGATATAGCGGTAGATGTGTGGAGTAATAGTAGTAGATGCAGGCAGGAGTCGGTCTACTTGTCTCGGACGTGATGCCTATAGACATGATCATACCTAGATATTCTCATAACTATGCTCAATTCTATCATTTGCTTAACAGTAATTTGTTCACCCACCGTAATACTTATGCTCTCGAGAGAAGCCACTAGTGAAACCTATGGTCCCCGGGTACATCTTCCATCATATTAATGTTCCAATACTTAGTTATTTCCTTTGCCATTTATTTTACTATCATCTTTAGTTCTCTTTATCATAAAAATACCAAAAATATTATCTTATCATATCTATCAGATCTCACTTTCGTAAGTGACCGTGAAGGGACTGACAACCCCTTTATCGCGTTGGTTGCGAGGAGCTTATTTGTTTGTGTAGGTGCAAGGGACTCGTGCGTGGCCTCCTACTGGATTGATACATTGGTTCTCAAAAACTGAGGGAAATACTTACGCTGCTCTGCTGCATCACCCTTTCCTCTTGAAGGGAAAACCAACACAGTGATCAAGAGGTAGCAAGAAGGAATTGTGGCACCGTTGCCGGGGAGTCTATGCAAAAGTCAACATACCAAGTACCCATCACAAACCCTTATCACTCACATTACATTATTTGCCATTTGTCTCTCGTTTTCCTCGCCCCCCACTTCACCCTTGCCGTTTTATTCGCCCTATCTCTCTCCGTCCTCCTCCTCTTTCTCTATTCGCCTCTTTTTGCCCGTCTCTTGTTTTCTTGTGTGTTGGATTGCTTGCTTGTCACGATGGCTCAAGATAATACCAAATTGTGTGACTTTACTAATACCAACAACAATGAATTTATTAGCACTCCAATTGCTCCTCTTACCGATGCTGAATCTTGTGAAATTAATGTTGCTTTGCTGAATCTTGTCATGAAAGATCCGTCTTCCGGCTTTCCTAGTGAAGATGCCGCTACCCATCTAAAAAACTTTGTTGATTTGTGTGATATGCAAAAGAAGAAAGATGTGGACAATGATATTGTTAAATTGAAGCTATTTCCTTTTTCTCTTAGAGATCGTGCTAAAGCTTGGTTTTCGTCTTTGCCTAAAAATAGTATTGATTCGTGGAATAAGTGCAAAGATGCTTTTATCTCTAAGTATTTTCCTCCTGCTAAGATCATCTCTCTTAGAAACGATATTATGTATTTTAAGAAACTTGATCATGAACATGTTGCACAAGCTTGGGAGAGGATGAAATTAATGATACGTAATTGCCCTACACATGGTTTGAATTTATGGATGATTATACAAATATTTTATGCCGGATTGAATTTTGCTTCTAGAAACTTTTTAGATTCGGCCGTGGGAGGCACTTTTATGGAAATCACTTTAGGAGAAGCTACTAAACTCCTAGATAATATTATGGTTAATTATTATCAATGGCACACCGAAAGATCTACTAATAAGAAAGTGCATGCGATAGAAGAAATTAATGTTTTGAGTGGAAAGATGGATGAACTTATGAAATTATTTGCTAATAAAAGTGTTTCTTCCGATCCTAATGATATGCCTTTGTCTACTTTAATTGAGAATAATAATGAATCTATGGATGTAAATTTTTTTGGTAGGAATAATTTTGGTAACACCACGTATAGTGGAAACTTTAATCCTAGGCCGTATCCTAGTAATTCCGCTAATAATTATGGTAATTACTACAACAATTATTATGGAAATTTTAATAAGATACCCTATGCTTTTGAATCTAATATTAATAAGATACCCTATGATATCAATGAGTCTCTCAAAGCTATGAGTATTTCCATTGATGAGTGCAAAGAAAGAACCGCTAGGATGCGTGCTAAGAAAGATTGCTTTCTAAAAGCATGTTCTTCTAGTTTCCATGATAATAAAGATGAAGATATAAAAGATTGATGTGTCCCCTATTAAATCTTTGTTTTGTAATATGAATCTTGATAATGATGGGACTGAATATGATCCACCTTTACCTCGAAGGCGTTCCAAAAATTCGGAGTCTTTAGATCTTGATGCTAAAATTGTTAAAAGTGGGATTGAAGACGTCAAAACTTTAAATATCGATGAACCCACTATTTTGGATTTCAAGGAATTTAATTATGATAATTGATCTTTGATAAATTGTATTTCCTTGTTGCAATCTGTGCTAAATTATCCTCATGCTTATAGTCAAAATAAAGCCTTTACCAAACATATCGTTGATGCTTTGATGCAATCTTATGAAGAAAAACTTGAGTTGGAAGTTTCTATCCCTAGAAAACTTTATGATGAGTGGGAACCTACTATTAAAATTAAAATTAAAGATCATGAATGTTATGCTTTGTGTGATTTGGGTGCTAGTGTTTCCACGATTCCTAAGACTTTGTGTGATTTGCTAGGTTTCCGTGATTTTGATGATTGCTCCTTAAACTTGCACCTTGCGGATTCCACTATCAAGAAACCTATGGGAAGAATCAATGATGTTCTTATTGTTGCAAATAGGAATTATGTGCCCGTAGATTTTATTGTTCTTGACATATATTGCAATCCTTCATGTCCTATTATTCTTGGTAGACCTTTCCTTAGAACGATTGGTGCAACTATTGATATGAAGGAAGGGATTATTAGATTCCAATTTCTGTTAAGAAAAGGCATGGAACACTTCCCTAGAAAGAAAATTAAATTACCCTATGAATCTATTATGAGAGCCACTTATGGACTGCCTACCAAAGATGGCAATACCTAGATCTATCTTCGCTTTTATGCCTAGATAGGGGCGTTAAATGATAGCGCTTGTTGGGAGGCAACCCAATTTTATTTTTTATTCCTTTCTTCTTGCTCCTGTTTAGTCATAAATAATTTATCTAGCCTCTGTTTTGGTTGTGTTTTTGTGCTTAATTAGTGTTTGTGCCAAGTAGAACCGTTGGGAAGACTTGAGGAAAGTCTTTTTAATCTTGCTGTAAAAAACAGAAACTTTAGCGCTCACAAGAATTGCTTTCATTTTTATTTGGAAAGTGCTATTTAGTTAATTATTTTTGCAGATGAATAATATATAAATTCCTCACGTACAACAATTTATTTTAGAATTTTTGGGTTCCAGATCTTGCGTTAGCTATAGATTACTACAGATTGTTCTGTTTTTGACAGATTATATGGCTAGTAAAATAGTTTATAAACCATAGATAAGTTGGAATACAATAGGTTTAACGCCAATATAAATAAAGAATGAGTTCATTACAGTACCTTGAAGTGGTGTTTTGTTGTCTTTCGCTAACGGAGCTCACGAGATTTTCTACTTTAAGTTTTGTGTTGTGAAGTTTTCAAGTTTTGGGTAAAAGATTTGATGGATTATGGAACAAGGAGTGGCAAGAGCCTCATCTTAGGGATGCCCATGGCACCCCAATGTAATCTAAGGACACCTAAAAGCCAAAGCTTGGGGATGCCCCGGAAGGCATCCCCTCTTTCATCTACTTCCATCGGTAACTTTACTTGGAGCTATATTTTTATTTACCACATGATATGTGTTTTGCTTGGAGCGTCTTGTATTATTTGAGTCTTTATTTGTTAGTTTTCCACAATCATCCTTGTTGTACACACCTTTTGAGAGAGACACACATGATTCGGAAATTGTTAGAATACTCTATGTGCTTCACTTATATCTTTTGAGTTATATAGTTTTTGCTCTAGTGCTTCACTTATATCTTTTAGCGCATGTTGGTGGATTTGTTTTATAGAAACCATTGTTCTCTCATGATTCACTTAGATTATTTTGAGAGTCCTACAAAACAGTGTGGTAAATTGCTTTAATTATGTTAGGCATTCAAGATTAATAAAAAAATTCTTATGAGTGTGTTGAATACTATGAGAAGTTTGATACTTGATAATTGTTTTGAGATATGGAGATGCTGATATTAGAGTCATGCTAGTTGAGTAGTTGTGAATTTGAGAAATAGTTGTGTTGAAGTTTGTGATTCCCGTAGCATGCACGTATGGTGAACCGTTATGTGATGAAGTCAGAGCATGATTTATTTATTGATTGTCTTCCTTATCAGTCGTGGTCGGGGACGAGCGATGGTCTTTTCCTACCAATCTATCCACCTAGGAGCATGCGTGTAATACTTTGCTTTGGTAACTTGTAGATTTTGGCAATAAGTATATGAGTTCTTTATGATTAATGTTGAGTCCATGGATCATACGCA
The DNA here is from genome assembly GCA_034509565.1 of Triticum monococcum. Classification (NCBI taxonomy): domain Eukaryota; kingdom Viridiplantae; phylum Streptophyta; class Magnoliopsida; order Poales; family Poaceae; genus Triticum; species Triticum monococcum. The sequence continues at coordinate 55,183,336 of CM067846.1, read as the reverse complement.
CTCTCACCCTTCCACCATTGCTAGCCTCTCTAATATCGCGCACCTTTCGCCGGTATCATACACCCACCATATACCTTCCTCAAAACAGCCACCATACCTACCTATTATGGCATTTCCATAGCCATTCTGAGATAAATTGCCATGCAACTTTCCACCGTTCCGTTATTATGACACGCTCCATCATTGTCATATTGCTTGCATGATCATGTAGTTGACATAGTATTTGTGGCAAAACCACCGTTCATAATTATTCATACATTTCACTCATGCATGATTGCACATCCCGGTACACCGCCGGAGGCATTCACATAGAGTCATATTTTGTTCTAAGTATCGAGTTGTAAGTAAATAAAGTGTGATGATCATCATTATTAGAGCATTGTCCCAAGTGATACGCGCGTTGATACGCCTAGTTGATGTGAGACTATCTTCCCCCTTTTTGTCTTCTCCACAACCACCTTTCTATTCCACCTATACTGCTATGTCCATGGCTCATGCTCATGTATTGCGTGAAGATTGAAAAGGTTTGAGAACACAAAAAGTATGAAACAATTGCTTGGCTTGTCATCGGGGTTGTGCATGATTTAAATACTTTGTGTGGTGAAGATGGAGCATAGCCAGACTATATGATTTTGTAGGGATAACTTTCTTTGGCCATATTATTTTGAAGAGACATAATTGCATAGTTAGTATGCTCGAGGTATTATTATTTCTATGTCAATATTTAACTTTTGTCTTGAATCTTTTGGATCTAAATATTCATACCACAATTAAGAAGAATTACATTGAAATTATGCCAAGTAGCATTCCACATCAAAATTTCTGTTTTTATCATTTACCTACTCGAGGACGAGCAGGAATTAAGCTTGGGGATGCTTTGATACGTCTCCAACGTATCTAAATTTTTTTATTGTTCCATGCTATATTATATCATGTTTTGGACATTATTGGGCTTTATTATACACTTTTATATTATTTTTGGGACTAACCTATTAACCGGAGGCCCAGCCCAGAATTGATGTTTTTTGCCTATTTTAGAGTTTCGCAGAAAAAGAATATCAAACGTAGTCCAAACAGAAATGAAACCTTCGGGAACGTGATTTTCGGAACAAACATGATCCAGAGGACTTGGACCCTACGTCAAGACATCAACCAGGAAGGCACGAGGTAGGGGGGGGGCCTTCCCCCCCCCCCCCCCACCCCAGGCGCGCCCTCCACCCTCATGGGGGCCACGTTGGTCCACCGACGTACTTTTTCCTCCTATATATACCTACGTACCCCCAAACTACCAGATACGGAGCCAAAACCCGAATTCCACCGCCTAAACTTTCTAGATCCACGAGATCCCATCTTGGGGCCTTTTCTGGAGCTCCACCGGAGGGGGTATCGATCACGGTGGGCTTCTACATCAACACCGTAGCCTCTCCGATGAAGTGTGAGTAGTTTACTTCAGACCTTCGGGTCCATAGTTATTAGCTAGATGGCTTCTTCTTTCTTTTTGGATCTCAATACAAAGTTCTCCCCCTCTCTTGTGGAGATCTATTCGGTGTAATCTTCTTTTGCGATGTGTTTGTTGAGACCGATGAATTGTGGGTTTATGATCAAGTTTATCTATGAACAATATTTGAATCTTCTATGAATTCTTTTGTGTATGATTGGTTATCTTGGCAAGTCTCTTCGAATTATCAGTTTGGTTTGGCCTACTAGATTGATCTTTCTTGCAATGGGAGAAGTGCTTAACTTTGGGTTCAATTTTACGGTGTCCTTTCCTAGTGACAGTAGGGGTAGCAAGGCACGTATTGTATTGTTGCCATCAAGGATAATAAGATCGGGTTTATATAATATTGCATGAGTTTATCCCTCTACATCATGTCATCTTGCTTAAAGCGTTACTCTCTTTTCTTGAAATTAATACTCTAGATGCATGCTAGATAGCGGTCGATGTGTGGAGTATAATAGTAGTAGATGCAGGGAGGAGTCGGTCTACTTGTCTCGGACATGATGCCTATATACATGATCATACCTAGATATTCTCATAATATGCTCAATTCTATCAATTGCTCAATAGTAATTTGTTCACCCACCATAATACTTATGCTCTCGAGAGAAGCCACTAGTGAAACCTATGGCCGCCGGGTCTATTTTGCATCATATTAATCTTCCAATACTTAGTTATTTCCTTTTCCATTTATTTTACTTGCATCTTTATTTCTCTTTATCATAAAAATACCAAAAATATTATCTTATCATATCTATCATATCTCACTTTCGTAAGTGACCGTGAAGGGATTGACAACCCCTTTATCGCGTTGGTTGCGAGGAGTTTATTTGTTTGTGTAGGTGCGAGGGACTCGTGCGTGGCCTCCTACTGGATCGATACCTTGGTTCTCAAAAACTGAGGGAAATAATTACGCTGCTCTGCTGCATCACCCTTTCCTCTTCAAGGGAAAACCAACGCAGTGCTCAAGAGGTAGCAATGGTGTGCCTGCCATCCTGCAATATAGGCCGTCTGATTTATATCTGGCGGATAGGAAAGAAACTATGACAATTTTCCAAAAAGGTACCCACACACCTCTCCACATTTGCAAATAAGGCCTTCCCTCGTTCATCCTTTTCTCTCACAAGATAAACTAGTCAAACAAATGCATCTTGATGTTACGTGCAACGCACGGGCATCTTGCTAGTAAGAATGAAAACAAACGACAAAAAAATATTGGACGGTGGTTCGAAGTCATGACCGTGGGCACGACGGACAATCTAGCCTTGTATTGGTATGCTGAGCCGTCTGTTTTAACACACAGGAGCTGGTGTGGTGATTATACACACACGCACGCATGCACATGAACTTCATGCACGCAACACTCACACGAACACAAACAACCACGCACGCACGCAACACTCACACGTACACACGCAGCCACGCACGCACGCAACACTCACACGCACACACGCATGCATGCATGCACACACCAGTACACCACACGACCAACACACACTCTCAAGCTCAAGTGCTCAACCAACACGTGCGTGCGCACACATAAGGCCCTGACAGACACATACACAACTAGGTGATTCCCGCGCACGGGGTGGAGTCTTGTCGCGCCTGCGTAAATTTGTGTTTATTGACCTTTTCCCAATGCGAACTGACAGGTGGGACCCACAAGGAACGTGGTCAATTTATCTAGTCAACATGGTGCCACGCAGACTATTTGGCCGGTCAACAGAGTGCAGTCCGATGCTGAACCGTGAGCAAGTGACCGTATAATCACCGCAAAACGTATATAGTGACTGTAATCAGCTTATTCTGAAGTTCGGTGAACGTATTATGCTTTTCTCTCTGTAGGCCCTCCAAAACTACACCTCTACACGTTCTCACATGTTACATCTAACAACTATGCAATACAACACTACTACTACACTCTAACATAATAAATCATAGTATGTGTTTTTAGTCTTACTAGATATCATATTGTTACTTAATTATTCAGTTTGCATACATTAAAATTGCCTTCGAAATGTATGGCCAGTATCATATACCGTGCAGGAAAAATCCCGCCCTTTCTTGTTTAATCAGGTTTGTATCGATGGATTGTGCGAAATAACAAAACTATAGTACTATACACAGTACAAGTGACAGTTCACTGGGCCGTCGTGTCATGTACTCTTTCGTCGTAAGAGTGGAGCACTCGCTTTCATAAATCTTCTAGTCCCTTTCACCGACATGTGGGGCATAAAGCTACCGGGTCCATGTGCCATACTGGAATACAGTGTAGAGCAGCCGGGGTGAAGCACCCAGTCATGGCGCCGGCGTAGTAATCAGCAATGAGGCGTCAAATCACAAAGCTACACTTTTCCCGCAGTTAAGTTGGAGGGCTGAAGTAATAATGCTAAAAAAAGAAGTTCGAGGGACGAAGCAACCATCATTTCACTCGTTCCTGAATCCGCTTGTCCCTCATCTTCTTCAAGTTAACCATGTGTTGCTTCTGCCGTTGTTCTGCCTCATGTGGGAAGCGAATCGGCTTGGTAAAGGACTGACACGTGGGACCGCATGTTAGCAAACCGCCAGGACAACATCCTCTAAAAATAAGAAACCTCCCCCGCCATCCGCACGTCAAATCACCTCCTTTTTACTAATCTTGATTCTATAATTTTTTTGATCAATATAACTGAGATTTGTATAGATAGCACACAGGAGCAAAACCAAGTGGTACGGTTAAGGGCATCCACAATGTGTAGCAAATGTGAAAATAGCTTTTGGCATCATGGGAACCATTGTGGACAGTGTTGTCAAAGCCAAAAGGATGGAAATGAAGCTCCCTGATTGATTGATTGAAGGAATAGAAATATGCAACGTATCTCCTCTTTCTCTCGTGCTTGGACGCATGTACAGTATAGAGGACAGAGTCTACTCCCATGTCCCTTCTATCACAAATCACAAAGCACGGATGAAGCAACCATCATTTCACTCTTCGCTGACTCCGCTTCTCCATCGTCTTCTTCGAGAAACCATCTCACCGCACTAAGCTGGACGGATGATGCTATTGTGTACGAGTAGTACTAGTACATTTACGCGTCCTTTGGTTCAATGGACTTCCTGGATGCAAATAAGGTGGTTGTCTCGGCTTGCAGGTGGCACTTGCGAATGACTTACCATGGTCTCCCTCAATGGTGTTCTCCATCGAATGCACTTCGCCAAACCACAACGTTCGAGATATCGTCGACGTCACCGCAATGGGGAAGGAAGTCAAATATAGTTACTACCTCCATTTTTTGTACACAAGGCCAGTATATCAAAATTAAAATTTGCAAAAGGGCACTAACACTAATCGAGGCAAAAGTGATGGGGTTTTCCTCGTACTAGCAACCAAGGACATTAATATCCCCTGCATGCATGCGGAAGTGAGAAGGTTGGTTTGCATGGTGCTGCATTAATCAAGCGATGAGGAGTGAGATGGTTAGCTCTTTGGGCTTTGGAGAAAAAAATACGCATTAATTGACATGTGAAACGAGGATTTGTATCGATTAATCCCGCGAAGGAAAACCCCGCCTTTCTTTTTTAACACTAGTACTACTAGTACGTAGTACTACGTACTTATCCTGTTTGGCTCTAGGCCATGCATTGCCATACTACGCCACACATTTTTGCCAAGATTCCCTAAAGTTTTCAAAATGAAAAGGAGGTACACTTGCGCACGGCTACCGCGTTCGCACCGCGCCCTCACACGGTCGCTCCTGCACGACGCGGTCGCACCGCACCGTCGCATGCACAGTCGCTCCTGCACGCCGAAAAGCCAACCAAACGAACACACCCTCACTGACACGTGCTGTCGCATGTGAACAAACCAAACTCAGCCATCCTACCGCCGACACATAATTTTCGTTCATAGAGTATGTTTATGCAACCGCATGTTGGGGAGTATCCATGCGGCCCGTGTGGTGGTCTGTTGGGGAAGAAGAAGAGGTGAGGAAGAAGGGTTAGGAGACGTAGGATATTCATCCAACCGCCTGAAATGGTAGACTGACCCAAGTCAGGCGACTTGCATAACAATATATGTTTTTACACAGCAAAAGATCCATAAAAACAACAACATAAAGAAAAAGTATCACTGCTAGCAGAACGAGACGGCATCGTCATCTTTGGCTGCCAACGCGAACCAGCCGTAGCTGCCGCGTGTGTCTCCGCATTGTGGTTGTCCTGGGCCTCCAGCTACTCGTTCACGTGGAGCTTGCGGGCGCTCTGCACAGATGAGAGCACCGCGCGGTTCAAGTCGAGGACGTCTGGTTCCGCCTGCAGGAGGGCCTCGATGGCAGCGGCATCCGCGCGCTCCGCGTCGAGTCGAGCCTTCGCTGCCCGGTTCAAGTCTAGGACGTCCGGTTCCGCCTGCATGAGGGCCTCGATGAGAGCTCCATCCGCACACTCCGCGTCGAGTTGAGTCTCTGCCACCCGGTTCAAGTCCAGGACGTCCGGTTCCGTCTGCAGGAGGGCCTCGATGAGAGCTCCATCCGCACACTCCGCGTCGAGCTGAGCTCCGCTGCCCGGTTCACATCCCCAACATCCGGTTCCGCCTGCGGGAGAGCCTGGATGGCAGCGGCTTGCGCGCGCTCCGCGTCGAGTTGAGTCTCTGCCTCCCGGTCCTCCTTTAGTATCGCCAGGTTGAACCGCTGGTCTACCTGCACCATGGGGGACTCGGATGCCGGCACAAAGTCGACGTCCATCGTCTCATACCCATCGAGGGGCCTTCTGCGCCGCGACCTCCGTCATGAACATTGGATCGGCTTCCTCCTCCTCGTAGCTTGGCTCCAGAGAACTCGGGGATTGGCCTGCGCAAAGCGAACTTGGGAACGTATGTCTCTGGCACCGACCGCCGCCGCGATTTCTGCGCGTCGCTCCGGTGTTAGCATCTTGTAGTACGTGATCTTGCGGCGCACCATGGCTTTCCGGCGAACTAGGGGACGCTTGATGCGGGCTAGGGGATCGATAGATCGGGGAAGGGCTGGAGATTCGGTGTGGTTTTAGGGTTGTGGCTGGCGTAGGCCGAGCAGCGAAGGTTTTGGTGTGAATAGTGGTTCTGTTGACGACCGGTCAATCTGTTTTGACTATACATAGCTCTTGTCACGTTCGCGTTGCAGCCTGGCACGCTGGACCCTCCACGTCGCTCACCGAATGGAACGCACTTCATATTGCGTTTTCGCTCACTTGTGGGACTGCAGTTGAGAGCAAACCGACGTCCCTCCCCCCCCCCCCCCCCGCGTCATTTTATGTGGAGTAAATAAAAATAGAGGGAGTATACTACGGATGAGGATCCCCTGACGTGGCCGAACCCATTGAGTAACTGACATGCGGGGCCTAGCAAGCATGGGGTCTGCCAGTAAGTGACCCAAAGGGAGGGTAAGGCAGGGATACGTATGTGAAAGGGGCTTCCAATGATATAATTTTCACATTATACATCTCATGTACTATTAATCTTGTCAATAGTCAAATGCGGTTTTGAAAAACGCATTAGAGCATGGTTAATAATATAGCCAGTCGATGGCTATAAGGAACTACCATGTCATCTATAGCCATCATCTATTATATGCACTCATACAGTAGTGTGGGCTATAAGGTTGGCTATTTCCCGCAAAAAAAATTAGAAGGTTGGCTATTGTATTAGTACTTTTTTCCATCTCCTCTCCATCTCTTTCTTCATATTTATTATACGTATTTAACTATAAGAATGTGTATATAGCTAGGCTCTTGCATGAGAGCTCACTCCCCTTACTTATTCACATCTCTCTCCTCCACGTAGGCCCTATATAAATGGAAGGAGGGAGTACAACTATGAGCATTGCATACTCTAGTACAGATGTTGTCAGTACTCCACTAGTACTATTGGACAGGGAGCTTAAAAAAGTTACTATTGGACTGGCTATACGTGGAGAAATCCTAGTAGGAAGAGCATGCGCGAGAACACGCACATTCACGTGGTTGAAAACAAATTGGAAACCATCTCGAGTACAAATCTGGGAGTACGTACGAATCTAACAATACTGATTGAGCATTGTTGAATGTTGATAATTTATTTTATCAAAGTAGAGATACTTTGACTACACATAAAACTTATATGTAAACTAGAAAGGATAGGAGGGAGTATATTGTATGTTCAAAAACGAAACGAACATTGAATACCCTTTATATATGATTTGCGGATGTTATGATCATCAGTTCAAAATTTTGAATCCGCCTTAGGTATCACACATGCCCCCACTCGTTCTCTCTCGATTTCATCTCGGGGTCCGGAGATCAATTGAAAGAGGACTAGGGTGGGTCCAATACGTTTGTTTCGAACATACAATATACTCCCTCTGATCCCCACAGACCCCCCCCCACGGGTCATTTCTATCATAGAAAGAGACCAAATCTTTATCTCCTTACATGACACGCAATTGATCTATGAACATCAATCGATCTCATCAACATGTGTCGGGGCATGAACCGAATGGGATGTCAAAACTAAGATGCGAAGCGAACGTAGTGGAGGCAGAGTGAAACTTCAAACAAACCATTTGTTTGTATGCATGTCGGACAAATTACAAATAAACATTGGAAATACAAGCATGGTCTAGGCCCACATGCGAATGATACTCGGCGGAATGTTCAAATGAGGCACGCGGGAGGATGGACTCGACCGGAGGGCGACATGATCGATGGAGAAGAGGGTTGGAGAGGAATGAGAAATAAGCAAACGCCACATGATTATACTTGAACGGCTCAAATAAACAATAAGTTGTCTCACTTGGCCTACATAGTGAAAGGCCTAATGCGCAACCCGGAGCACTGACGCTCGAATATGGCCAGGGAAACAGCGAAACCGACATGTGGGGCACACCTGTCGGGACGACGTAGCACAAACTAGTCCAATGGAGGAGCTGGCCCACGACCTCCTCGCCACCGGCAACCATTCATGTGGGTCGTGGGGGTGAACAACGTATCGCAGCTCCAGCACCGCCTCTGGACACGGCGACCATGGTGAGAGACACGCTCATTGTCGCTAGACACGATCGTCTTGCTTTTTCAATGACATGCGTCGATCGCATGTGAGCAAAGGGCATCTCCAACGTTGCCACGACCGCAGCTGACTACCCTAGCACATCAAAAACCCTCGTCCCTTGTGCCGCCATGCGGTGCGTTCACAGCCGGCGCCAGCTGCCCGCATTCATGTCGTCCGTCCGTACGCCGTTGTTAAGAGGCTCGGTGCCCGAGGAACCAACTCCGACGACTTAATGACGCACCAGGACGCTTGGCCTCACCGGAATGCGCTACTTAAAGCGGCAACGCCCAGCTAACCTCCACACCATAGTGCATCGTCCTCCTACATGGCACCACATCTGCCATGACCGCAAGCGCGAACGCTCTGCGGGAGAGCTTGTCTTCGGGGAAGGAGCTCGAGGTCGCCGCCCTCGCTCAAGTCGCCGCACAAGCGGTGGCCACGCTGGCGGCCGACGATGGGAGCACCATCAGCGATGTGTCCTACTTGCCGCCATCCAACGTCTAGCAGCACCGAGGTCGGGGACTCCTCCGAGGATGAGTAGGGCATGGGAGGCGGCAGGGCATGGTGTGCCAACTGGCCGGTCTGTATCCCGTGTTCTACCTTTCCTCGCCGGAGACCGCACCTTCACTTCACGGGTCTTGAACCCTGCCCCCGTACATGGAGATCGTAGATGGAGGACGTCGGTCGCCGCCGTAGAATAGGTTTAGGGTCGGGTTTCTTTTATTTTTCTGTCCTATAAAAGTTCGAAATGTAATGAAAATCTGCCGTGTTTGCATTAATCTCGGCCGGTGTATATGAACTTTCACAATAATATAGTATATTGTAGGAGTACTAGCAAGATGCCCGTGCGTTGCACGGAAGATCAAGATCTTGTGGGAGAAAAGGATGCACGAGGGAAGGCCTTGTCTGCAAAAGCACATTCACGCATTTCACATCTTTCTACATCTACGGGAACCTATGAAAGGGTTAACGTAAATTGCCTCTCTCTCTCTCGCTCCTCCCCTGATTTTCATGGTGGTGGGCCCCTCCCTCCCCCCAATCTACAATCAACAGCTCACACATTTCACATTATGTTAATTACGTAACTGGGACTACGTAGGTGTAGCATTACTCGTCCTAAAAACCCAACTAAGCCAACCTCCCAGCATATCGCGCGGGAAAAGACCCGGCCGTGCCGTTTTAGTCAGGATTACCGGATTACTAGTAGTAGTATCCATGGATCGCGCGAAGCAACAAGTTTTTTTAGGGGGCGAAGTGAAGGAAATATGCCCTAGAGGCAATAATAAAGTTATTATTTATTTCCTTATATCATGATAAATGTTTATTATTCATGCTAGAATTGTATTAACCGGAAACATAATGCATGTGTGAATACATAGACCAACAGAGTGTCACTAGTATGCCTCTACTTGACTAGCTCGTTAATCAAAGATGGTTATGTTTCCTAACCATGAACAAAGAGTTGTTATTTGATTAACGAGGTCACATCATTAGTTGAATGATCTGATTGACATGACCCATTCCATTAGCTTAGCACCCGATCGTTTAGTATGTTGCTATTGCTTTCTTCATGACTTATACATGTTCCTATAACTATGAGATTATGCAACTCCCGTTTACCGGAGGAACACTTTGGGTACTACCAAACGTCACAACGTAACTGGGTGATTATAAAGGAGTACTACAGGTGTCTCCAATGGTAGATGTTGGGTTGGCGTATTTCGAGATTAGGGTTTGTCACTCCGATTGTCGGAGAGGTATCTCTGGGCCCTCTCGGTAATGCACATCACATAAGCCTTGCAAGCACTGCAACTAATATGTTAGTTGTGAGATGATGTATTACGGAACGAGTAAAGAGACTTGCCGGTAACGAGATTGAACTAGGTATTGGATACCGACGATCGAATCTCGGGCAAGTAACATACCGATGACAAAGGGAACAACGTATGTTGTTATGCGGTCTGACCGATAAAGATCTTCGTAGAATATGTAGGAGCCAATATGGGCATCCAGGTCCCGCTATTGGTTATTGACCGGAGACGTGTCTCGGTCATGTCTACATTGTTCTCGAACCGTAGGGTCCGCACGCTTAACGTTACGATGACAGTTATTATAAGTTTATGCATTTTGATGTACTGAAGGTTGTTCGGAGTCCCGGATGAGATCACGGACATGACGAGGAGTCTCGAAATGGTCGAGGCGTAAAGATTGATATATTGGAAGACTATGTTTGGACATAGGAAATGTTCCGGGTGAAATCGGGATTTTACCGGAATACCGGGAGGGTTACCGGAACCCCCCGGGAGACTAATGGGCCTATTGGGCCTTAGTGGAAAAAGAGAAAAGGGAAGCCCATAGCTGGCCGGCGCCCCCCCTTTCCCCAAGTCCTAGTAGGACTAGGATAAGGGGCTGGCCCCCCCTTCTCTCTCCTTTTCCCCGAGAGTCCTAATTGGAATAGGATTGGAGGAGGGAGTCCTACTCCCGGTAGGAGTAGGACTCCCCCTGCGCCTCCCTCTCCCTGGCCGGCCGGCTCCCCCTCCTCCAACCTTTATATACGGGGGCAGGGGACACCCCAAGACACACAAGTTGATCCTTGAGATCGTTCCTTAGCCGTGTGCGGTGCCCCCTGCCACCAAATTCCACCTCGATCATACCGTTACAGTGCTTAGGCGAAGCCCTGCATCGGTAGTACATCAAGATCGTCATCACGCCGTCGTGCTGACGGAACTCTTCCTCGACGCTTTGCTGGATCGGAGCCCGAGGAACGTCATCGAGCTGAACGTGTGCTAAGAACTCGGAGGTGCCGGAGTAACGGTGCTTGGATCGGTCGGATCGAAAAGAAGACGTACGACTACTTCCTCTACGTTGTGTGATCGCTTCCGCAGTCGGTCTGCGTTGGTACGTAGACAACACTCTCCCCTCTCGTTGCTGTGCATCACCATGATCTTGCGTGTGCGTAGGAAAATTTTCGAAATTACTGCGTTCCCCAACAGTGGCATCCGAGCCTAGGTTTTATGGTTTGATGTTATTTGCACAAGTAGAACACAAGTGAGTTGTGGGCGATACAAGTCATACTGCCTACCAACATGTCATACTTTGGTTCGGCGGTATTGTTGGGTGAGACGATCCGGACCAACCTTACGCGTACTCTTACGCGAGACCGGTTCCCTCGACGTGCTTTGCACATAGATGGCTTGCGGAAGACTGTCTCTCCAACTTTAGTTGAACCAAGTGTGACTACGCCCAGTCCTTGAGAAGGTTAAAACGGAGTCTATTTGACGAACTATCGTTGTGGTTTTGATGCGTAGGTGAGATGAGTTCTTACTTAAGCCCGTAGCAGCCACGTAAAACTTGCAACAACAAAGTAGAGGACGTCTAACTTGTTTTTGCAGGGCATGTTGTGATGTGATATGGTCAAGGCATGATGCTGATTTTATTGTATGAGATGATCATGTTTTGTAACCGAGTTATCGGCAACTAGCAGGAGCCATATGGTTGTCGCTTTATTGTATGCAATGCAATCGCGATGTAATGCTTTACTTTATTACTAAACGGTAGTGATAGTCGTGGAAGCATAAGATTGGCGAGACCACAACGATGCTATAATGGAGATCAAGGTGTCGCGCCGGTGACGATGGTGATCATGACGGTGCTTCGGAGATGAAGATCACAAGCACAAGATGATGATGGCCATATCATATCACTTATATTGATTGCATGTGATGTTTATCCCTTTTTATGCATATTATCTTGCTTTGATTGACGGTAGCATTATAAGATGATCTCTCACTAAAAATTATCAAGAAGTGTTCTCCCTGAGTATGCACCGTTGCCAAAGTTCGTCGTGCCCAGACACCACGTGATGATCGGGTGTGATAAGCTCTACGTCCAAATACAACGGGTGCAAAACAGTTGCACACGCAGAATACTCAGGTTATACTTGACGAGCCAAGCATATACAGATATGTCCTCGGAACACGGAGACCGAAAGGTCGAGCGTGAATCATATAGTAGATATGATCAACATAACGATGTTCACCATTGAAAACTACTCCATCTCACGTGATGATCGGTTATGGTTTAGTTGATTTGGATCACGTGATCACTTAGAAGATTAGAGGGATGTCTATCTAAGTGGGAGTTCCTAAGTAATTTGATTAACTGAACTTAAACTTATCATGAACTTAGTACCTGATAGTATCTTGCTTGTTTATGTTGATTGTAGATAGATGGCTCGTGCTATTGTTCCATTGAATTTTAATGCGTTCCTTGAGAAAGCAAAGTTGAAAGATGATGGTAGCAATTACACGGACTGGGTCCGTAACCTGAGGATCATCCTCATTGCTGCACAGAAGAATTACGTCCTGGAAGCACCGCTGGGTGACAGGCCTGCTGCTGGAGCAACGCCAGATGTTATGAACGTCTGGCAGAGCAAAGCTGATGACTACTCGATAGTTCAGTGTGCCATGCTTTACGGCTTAGAATCGGGACTTCAACGACGTTTTGAACGTCATGGAGCATATGAGATGTTCCAGGAGTTGAAGTTAATATTTCAAGCAAATGCCCGAATTGAGAGATATGAAGTCTCCAATAAGTTCTATAGCTGCAAGATGGAGGAGAACAGTTCTGTCAGTGAGCATATACTCAAAATGTCTGGGTATAATAATCACTTGATTCATATGGGAGTTAATCTTCCAGATGACTGCGTCATTGACAGAATTCTCCAATCACTGCCACCAAGCTACAAGAGCTTCGTGATGAACTATAATATGCAAGGGATGAACAAGACTATTCCCGAGCTCTTCGCAATGCTGAAAGCTGTGGAGGTAGAAATCAAGAAGGAGCATCAAGTGTTGATGGTTAGCAAAACCACTAGTTTCAAGAAAAAGGGCAAAGGGAAGAAGAAGGGAAACTTCAAGAAGATCAGCAAGCAAGTTGCTGCTCAGGAGAAGAAACCCAAGTCTGGACCTAAGCCTGAAACTGAGTGCTTCTACTGCAAGCAGACTGGTCACTGGAAGCGGAACTGCCCCAAGTATTTGGCGGATAAGAAGGATGGCAAAGTGAGCAAAGGTATATGTGATATACATGTTATTGATGTGTACCTTACTTGAGCTCGCAGTAGCACCTGGGTATTTGATACTGGTTCTGTTGCTAATATTTGCAACTCGAAACAGGGACTACGGAATAAGCGGACGCTAGCAAAGGACGAGGTGACGATGCGCGTGGGAAACGGTTCCAAAGTCGATGTGATCGCGGTCGGCACGCTACCTCTACATCTACCTTCGGGATTAATATTAGACCTAAATAATTGTTATTTGGTGCCAGCGTTGAGCATGAACATTATATCTGGATCTTGTTTAATGCGAGACGGTTATTCATTTAAATCAGAGAATAATGGTTGTTCTATTTATATGAGTAATATCTTTTATGGTCATGCACCTTTGAAGAATAGTCTATTCTTGTTGAATCTCGAAGATAGTGATACACATATTCATAATGTAGAAGCCAAAAGATGCAAACTTAATAATGATAGTGCAACTTATTTGTGGCACTGCCGTTTAGGTCATATCGGTGTAAAGCGCATGAAGAAACTCCATACTGATGGGATTTTGGAACCACTTGATTATGAATCACTTGGTACTTGCGAACCGTGCCTCATAGGCAAGATGACTAAAACACCTTTCTCCGGTACTATGGAGAGAGCAACAGATTTATTGGAAATCATACATACCGATGTTTGTGGTCCGATCAATATTGAGGCTCGTGGCGGATATCGTTATTTTCTCACCTTCACAGATGATTTAAGCAGATATGGGTATATCTACTTAATGAAACATAAGTCTGAAACATTTGAAAAGTTCAAAGAATTTCAGAGTGAGGTTGAAAATCATCGTAACAAGAAAATAAAGTTTCTACGATCTGATCGTGGAGGAGAATATTTGAGTTACGAGTTTGGTGTACATTTGAAAAATTGTGGAATAGTTTCGCAACTCACGCCACCCGGAACACCACAACGTAATGGTGTGTCCGAACGTCGTAATCGTACTTTACTAGATATGGTGCGATCTATGATGTCTCTTACTGATTTACCGCTATCGTTTTGGGGTTATGCTTTAGAGACGGACGCATTCACGTTAAACAGGGCACCATCAAAATCCGTTGAGACGACACCTTATGAACTATGGTTTGGCAAGAAACCAAAGTTGTCGTTTCTTAAAGTTTGGGGCTGCGATGCTTATGTGAAAAAAGCTTCAACCTGATAAGCTCGAACCCAAATCGGAGAAATGTGTCTTCATAGGATATCCAAAGGAAACTATTGGATACACCTTCTATCACAGATCCGAAGGCAAGACTTTTGTTGCTAAATTCAGAAACTTTCTAGAGAAGGAGTTTCTCTCGAAAGAAGTGAGTGGGAGGAAAGTAGAACTTGACGAGGTAACTGTACCTGCTCCCTTATTGGAAAATAGTACATCACAGAAAACTGTTTCTGCGACACCTATACCAATCAGTGAGGAAGCTAATGATGATGATCATGAAGCTTCAGAACAAGATACTACTGAACCACGTAGATCAACCAGAGTGAGATCCGCACCAGAGTGGTACGGTAATCCAGTTCTGGAAGTCATGATGCTAGATCATGATGAACCTACGAACTATGAAGAAGCGATGGTGAGCCCAGATTCCGCAAAGTGGCTTGAGGCCATGAAATCTGAGAGGGGATCCATGTATGAAAACAAAGTATGGACTTTGGTTGACTTGCCCGATGATCGGCAAGCAATTGAGAATAAATGGATCTTCAAGAAAAAGACTGACGCTGACGGTAATATTACTGTCTATAAAGCTCGACTTGTCGCGAAAGGTTTTCGACAAGTTCAAGGAGTTGACTACGATGAGACCTTCTCACCCGTAGCAATGCTTAAGTCCGTCAGAATTATGTTAGCAATTGCCGCATTTTATGATTATGAAATATGGCAGATGGATGTCAAAACTGCATTCCTGAATGGATTTCTGGAAGAAGAGTTGTATATGATACAACCAGAAGGTTTTGTCGATCCAAAGGGAGCTAACAAAGTATGCAAACTCCAGCGATCCATTTATGGACTGGTGCAAGCATCTCGGACTTGGAATAAACGCTTTGATAGTGTGATCAAAGCATTTGGCTTTATACAGACTTTTGGAGAAGCCTGTATTTACAAGAAAGTGAGTGGGAGCTCTGTAGCATTTCTAATATTATATGTGGATGACATATTGCTGATTGCAAATGATATAGAATTTCTGGATAGCATAAAGGGATACTTGAATAAAAGTTTTTCGATGAAAGACCTCGGGGAAGCTGCTTACATATTAGGCATAAAGATCTATAGAGATAGATCAAAACGCTTAATTGGACTTTCATAGAGCACATACCTTGACAAGATTTTGAAGAAGTTCAAAATGGATCAAGCAAAGAAAGGGTTCTTGCCTGTGTTACAAGGTATGAAGTTGAGTAAGACTCAATGCCCGACCACTGCAGAAGATAGAGAGAAAATGAAAGATGTTCCCTATGCTTCAGCCATAGGCTCTATCATGTATGCAATGCTGTGTACCAGACCTGATGTGTGCCTTGCTATAAGTTTAGCAGGGAGGTACCAAAGTAATCCAGGAATGGATCACTGGACAGCGGTCAAGAACATCCTGAAATACCTGAAAAGGACTAAGGATATGTTTCTCGTATATGGAGGTGACAAAGAGCTCACCGTAAGAGGTTACGTTGATGCAAGCTTTGACACTGATCCGGACGATTCTAAATCGCAAACCGGATACGTGTTTACTTTAAACGGTGGAGCTGTCAGTTGGTGCAGTTCTAAACAAAGCGTCGTAGCGGGATCTACATGTGAAGCGGAGTACGTAGCTGCTTCGGAAGCAGCAAACGAAGGAGTCTGGATGAATGAGTTCATATCCGATCTAGGTGTCATACCTAGTGCATCGGGTCCAATGAAAATCTTCTCTGACAATACTGGTGCAGTTGCCTTGGCAAAGGAATCTAGATTTCACAAAAGGACCAAACACATCAAGAGACGCTTCAACTCCATCCGGGATTTAGTCCAGGTGGGAGACATAGAGATTTGCAAGATACATACGGATCTGAACGTTGCAGACCCGTTGACCAAGCCTCTTCCACGAGCAAAACATGATCAGCACCAAGGCTCCATGGGTGTTAGAATCATTACAGTGTAATCTAGATTATTGACTCTAGTGCAAGTGGGAGACTGAAGGAAATATGCCCTAGAGGCAATAATAAAGTTATTATTTATTTCCTTATATCATGATAAATGTTTATTATTCATGCTAGAATTGTATTAACCGGAAACATAATGCATGTGTGAATACATAGACCAACAGAGTGTCACTAGTATGCCTCTACTTGACTAGCTCGTTAATCAAAGATGGTTATGTTTCCTAACCATGAACAAAGAGTTGTTATTTGATTAACGAGGTCACATCATTAGTTGAA
Source organism: Triticum monococcum (assembly GCA_034509565.1). NCBI lineage: Eukaryota > Viridiplantae > Streptophyta > Magnoliopsida > Poales > Poaceae > Triticum > Triticum monococcum. The sequence continues at coordinate 55,166,311 of CM067846.1, read as the reverse complement.
TGATCTGATTGACATGACCCATTCCATTAGCTTAGCACCCGATCGTTTAGTATGTTGCTATTGCTTTCTTCATGACTTATACATGTTCCTATAACTATGAGATTATGCAACTCCCGTTTACCGGAGGAACACTTTGGGTACTACCAAACGTCACAACGTAACTGGGTGATTATAAAGGAGTACTACAGGTGTCTCCAATGGTAGATGTTGGGTTGGCGTATTTCGAGATTAGGGTTTGTCACTCCGATTGTCGGAGAGGTATCTCTGGGCCCTCTTGGTAATGCACATCACATAAGCCTTGCAAGCACTGCAACTAATATGTTAGTTGTGAGATGATGTATTACGGAACGAGTAAAGAGACTTGCCGGTAACGAGATTGAACTAGGTATTGGATACCGACGATCGAATCTCGGGCAAGTAACATACCGATGACAAAGGGAACAACGTATGTTGTTATGCGGTCTGACCGATAAAGATCTTTGTAGAATATGTAGGAGCCAATATGGGCATCCAGGTCCCGCTATTGGTTATTGACCGGAGACGTGTCTCGGTCATGTCTACATTGTTCTCGAACCGTAGGGTCCGCATGCTTAACGTTATGATGACAGTTATTATAAGTTTATGCATTTTGATGTACCGAAGGTTGTTCAGAGTCCTGGATGAGATCACGGACATGACGAGGAGTCTCGAAATGGTCGAGACGTAAAGATTGATATATTGGAAGACTATGTTTGGACATAGGAAGTGTTCCGGGTGAAATCGGGATTTTACCGGAATACCGGGAGGGTTACCGGAACCCCCCGGGAGACTAATGGGCCTATTGGGCCTTAGTGGAAAAAGAGAAAAGGGAAGCCCATAGCTGGCCGGCGCCCCCCCTTTCCCCAAGTCCTAGTAGGACTAGGATAAGGGGCCGGCCCCCCTTCTCTCTCCTTTTCCCCGAGAGTCCTAATTGGAATAGGATTGGAGGAGGGAGTCCTACTCCCGGTAGGAGTAGGACTCCCCCTGCGCCTCCCTCTCCCTGGCCGGCCGGCTCCCCCTCCTCCAACCTTTATATACGGGGGCAGGGGACACCCCAAGACACACAAGTTGATCCTTGAGATCGTTCCTTAGCCGTGTGCGGTGCCCCCTGCCACCAAATTCCACCTCGATCATACCGTTACAGTGCTTAGGCGAAGCCCTACGTCGGTAGTACATCAAGATCGTCATCACGCCGTCGTGCTGACGGAACTCTTCCTCGACGCTTTGCTGGATCGGAGCCCGAGGAACGTCATCAAGCTGAACGTGTGCTAAGAACTCGGAGGTGCCGGAGTAACGGTGCTTGGATCGGTCGGATCGGAAAGAAGACGTACGACTACTTCCTCTACGTTGTGTGATCGCTTCCGCAGTCGGTCTGCGTTGGTACGTAGACAACACTCTCCCCTCTCGTTGCTGTGCATCACCATGATCTTGCGTGTGCGTAGGAAATTTTTCGAAATTACTGCGTTCCCCAACACGAAGCACCTAGTTCAAAAGGAAAAAAGGTGGTACACTCACAGCACCCCTGTCGCGGTCGCATTGCACCCCACACACGTTCAGTCCTGCACACGGCTCACGCAAACGAAACGCGCTTCGGCTTGCCTCTTCACTAACACGTGGGACTGCACTTGGAGAAACCAACCATGCGCCAAAGTCCCCCCCGCCCACCGTGCGAAAATCCTCCCCCCACCCATTAATTCCCCCCAAATCCTAGATTCAACCGCCCTTCAGTCAACTAGCCAATAATATTCCCCAACCCCCCCCCCCCCCCCCCCCGTCCCCCACCACTCCATTCGCTCCGCCAAAGCCGCCCTCCCCGCCACGCCGATACATCGGCGCCGCGGTTCGTCGAGGGGATGCACGGCGATCCTCTCGCTCCCATAATACGCTCTCGTAGACTGTCATCCTCTAGCTGCGCCGCCACTGCCGGCGGCGTTCTTGTGCAGGCGCATGGTGGTCAGCGCCGCCACCGCTGGCGACATTCGTGTGGAGACGCACGGCGGTCAGCTTCTTCCACGGTATGCACATTCTAGACTTAGGCCCGGTGCATGTCGGTGTAGCGCTGAATGTTAGCTAATAGACGTTGTTAATCTCATTGTTTGCCGAAGTGTGTTTACATTCAATATGCTCTGCTTAAGAAGGTTCCTTGCCCTGTTCTGCACTCAATCTTCTTAGCTGATATGGCATGCCAAGGCCGATTAGTTGCTAAAATATCCTGCCATGTATTTATTGTGACGTAGATTGCCATGGTCTAATAGCCAATCTGTTAGGTGAAATAGCTCTACATCGTTTTATACTCGATCTTTGTTGCTGCGATGGCCTTCGATAGTTCGATGGTTGTGTGCTCGGCCTCATTGACTGCTGAAACAACCTGCCATAATTTAGGACTCAGATATGTTTGCTGAATTAGCTTTACATATATTTCGTTACTTAGAGATGCTCGTCCAAATATCTTGACATAGCTTTAGACATCAACCTAGGAATTTTCTTTTGGACTTCATAAAAAGAATATATGTTTTTTTCCTGTAATATCTAGTAGAAGAACTAATTTTTATATCTAACAGATGGACATGACTTGGATAACTTCTGCTCGAAGATTCTCCACTGCATATGTCGAGGGGGTTGAAAACTTCATGAACTTTATCAAAACTGAGTACGGTTGTCCGAAATCAGATGTGCTCCGCACGTGTAGCAGTTGTATGATACGTCTCCGTCGTATCTACTTTTCCAAACACTTTTGCCCTTGTTTTGGACTCTAACTTGCATGATGTGAATGGAACTAACTCGGACTGACGTTGTTTTCAGCAGAATTACCAGGGTGTTATTCATGTGCAGAAACAAACGTTCTCGGAATGACCTAAAACTTCACGGAGCAACTTTTTGGAAAATATGAAAAATACCAGCAAAAGATGAAGGCCAGGGGGCCCACCACCTGTCCACGAGGGTGGAGGCGCGCCCCCTACCTCGTGGGCCCCCTGGTGCCTCTCCGGCTTCAACTCCAACTCCATATATTGTGTTTCGGGGAGAAAAAAAATCAAAGAGAAGAATTCATCGCATTTTACGATACGGAGCCGCCTCCAAGCCCTAAAACCTCTCGGGGGGGCTAATCTAGAGTTCGTTCGGGGCTCCGGAAAGGGAAATCCATCGCCGTCGTCGTCATCAACCATCCTCCATCACCAATTTTATGATGCTCACCGTCGTGCGTGAGTAATTCCATCGTAGGCTTGCTGGACGGTGATGGGTTGGATGGGATCTATCATGTAATCGAGTTAGTTTTGTTAGGGTTTGATCCCTAGTATCCGCTATGTTCTGAGATTGATGTTGCTATGACTTTGCTATGCTTAATGCTTGTCACTAGGGCCCGAGTGCCATGATTTCAGATCTGAACCTATTATGTTTTCATCAATATATGAGTGTTCTTGATCCTATCTTCCAAGTCTATAGTCACCTATTATGTGTTATGATCCGTTAACCCTGAAGTGACAATAATCGGGATACTTACCGGTGATGACCATAGTTTGAGGAGTTCATGTATTCACTATGTGTTAATGCTTTGTTCCGGTTCTCTATTAAAAGGAGGCCTTAAAATCCCTTAGTTTCCGTACGGACCCCGCTGCCACGGGAGGGTAGGACAAAAGATGGCATGCAAGTTCTTTTCCATAAGCACGTATGACTATGTTCGGAATACATGCCTACATTAGATCAATGAACTGGAGCTAGTTCTGTGTCACCCTAGGTTATGACTGTTACATGATGAACCGCATCCGGCATAATTCTCCATCACTGATCCATTGTGTCGGGGATATACCCCGTGGTGTAAACTGGCCGGAAGTATAACCCGGCCGGACTGGACAACTCACTGGTAACCCGCCCGGAGCTTGGCGGTTCACGGGCTACCCGCCCGGTCTTGGCGGTTTATTAGTAACCCGGCGGGCGGGTCAGATAGATGATTTGGCCCATGGGCCAGAAGGCCGGTTCACGTTCAATGATGGGCCGGTTTAAGAGGAAAGACATGAGGAATATTTACCTTACAAGGAGTTAAGACTAGGAATTGTATCCAGTTTGTATTAGAGATAGACTAGTCCTAATCCTAATAGGACTCTAACTCGCCCCTCTAACATATATAAGGAGGGGCAGGGCTCCCCAAAAGGGAGAATATTCACAAGTTGGACAAGTTAGGTTTAGACAATAGCTCTCGAGAAAGAGCACACTTGTAACCGTGATCATCATCATCAATATCAATGAAGCAGGATGTAGGCTTTTACCTCCACCGTGAGGGGCCGAACCTGGGTAAAACATCGTGCCTCTCGTCCCGCTCAACCCCTCTCAAGCTACCACATGGATGCGTTGGCCTCGCGACTAAGTCCTGACACTAAGGACATCTGCCATGACAATTCCACAACAGTTGGCGCCCACCGTGGGGCTCGCGCATGATGATGTTGAGTTCTTGAAGGGATCTTTCCTAGGGATCGAGGAGTTTTCAATTTTACGAATGAAGAAGAGCCGGTTTGAAAAAATCTACATCAGAAGTTAGGGTTGCGTGCCATGGCGCGTACCTACGATCCGGTGATCCGACGTCAGGTCAATTTTTGGAGCGTATTTTTTAGGTTAGGGAGTTTTCCATTGCAGATCCTATCCGAGTCAAACACTTATGGTCAAATCAAAAGCAGCAGTGCCAATCCTCCAAACCCTACTGATTCGTGCATACTACTACGATGGATGCACGTAAGGAAAAGTTGCGATTGTTCCATACGACAAGAAAACATGAATTGGACTCAGCCTTGAAACCGGCCACGACCCGGAGGAAGACCCAAGGGTGGACACGGACTCGGCCTCCATGGTTGTAACTCACCGTCCAGCTTTACTATTGCTGGCTTCTACCATCGCAGACCAGCCTCGCCGGTTCGCTGGCCTAGACCACGAGCCGCCTCTACCAGCCTCACTATATCTCCCTGCTAAGATGCCATCTCCATCGCACTCGGGCCATCCAGGCCTTTCCGCTGCCGTCCTTCGCCTCTCCTCGCTGAACCGCCCTCAATCCGAAACCACCATTGCTCCCAAGGCGCCTTCGCCCCGGCGGACGTCTGTGCCAAGACCGCCACCACACCTTCAGCTCCAAATCGCTGCCCACGAGCCGCCGCACTGCTTTGCTGCGGCAGGTCCAAGCCGCCAAGTCGCCAGCTCCGCTCTCTACAAACCACGGATCGCGCCTCCCTTGAGTCCCCGCGGCCGACTTGTGCCCGGGCTCTGACTCCGAGTGGCCTCCGCCCTGAGCTGCTCCGACTCGGCCTCACTCCCGTCCCTACTTGTTCTGCTGCGTTCCTGTGGTCGCGCCGGCACCGTGTCATCGCTGCGTCGCTCTGTCCGCTTGTAAGTCGCCTCCACCGCTATGGCCCGCTCGCCTTCGCGTCATCTCCACGAGCCGGTTATATGAACCGACGCGGCCCTGTTGGTTCTGCCCGAGCTGCCGCGTCTTGCGCCCCTCTGCTATGGGTTATGGCCGTGAGTCGCCCAGGCTTTTACTCCCGTGCGCTCCCCTGTAAGTGAAACAGAAAGAGATAAGAGGAGATTGGTTGGAGGAAAAGTCAAGTGGACAAGTCCTGAGGCTGCCAACATACATTAATCCTAGAGTGGATGTCTGATGCTGATTGAGCAAAGCTAGTTCAGAAGGCTACCAGAAACAAAAGCCAATGGCGGAGGCCTGGCACAGTACTGGAAGTACTATGATACTCATTCATCCAACACATGCCAGGTGCTATCTTTTCTTATTATTTTCAGCATATATTGTTTTCTTCAAGGAACAATTACTTTGTCTGTGTATTTATATATATGCAGGACAATGATTTATTGTTTATTGTTGGACGGGTGTGCGCAAGCCACCGCCCGTGTAATTCGATCTACATCAACTTGCCGGGACCGCGCCCGCGATTAACTCGCCCGTCCGTGCCGGTTTACGACACCGGCGCCGATCTTCTCCGTCCGCGCCGGTTTACAGCTCCTGCGGCCGACTCTCCCGTCCGCGCCGACTTACTACGCCGCGGCCGACTCATCTGGCTGTGCCATCTCTGAAGCTGCAGCCGTCTTTGTCGTCCGTCTCTCGCGGCCTGGTCTACATCAACATACCGGGTTGCACCTGTCTGCATGAGCTGTTTATTGGGCGCACAAGTCGCCGTCACTACAGTTTTGATTAACTTCAAATCGCCAGTTGGAAGGAACCATTGGCCGAGTTGCTGACACGGCTCATACGGGATCATTTACAACCCGCCGCAGTCACCTCAACCTTCTATAGATTCACATCGTGCTATCAACGCCAATGATATACAAGTTATGCTGGTTTATATCACGGTCAAATATGGAGAGTCTCAAGCCAACTCCTCGAGTCACCTTTGAAACTCGGGGGCTACGATGACATGACTCAGCGAATCTTGCCAGTTTCAGCAAATTTAAGAACCCCAGGTCGATGGAGGGAAGGATAACCCGGTCCCGGAGGCTACCGTTATATTGATGAAAGTTTAAAAACCGTCAGAAAATTTCCGGCTTAGAAAGTATATGACAGTTATAAAATCCCGGTTCGATGAAGAAGTTCCAGGTTATCAGAAATGACTCCGGTTTACAATCCGGTTCAAGGGAAATCTGTTCTCCCACAAAGCTCTGAAGCGCTCAAATCCGGTTTAACAATGTCCAGTTCAAAAAGGAATTAACTTCTCGCAAGTTCGAATTTAAAGGCCGTCAGAAAATTTCCGGCTGAAAATGAAGATTCCGGTTTAAAATCTGGTTCAAGGGAAGATATCTCCCACAAAGCTTTGAATCTCTCAATATCCTGTTCAAGATCCCGGTTCAAAGAAGAATTTATCTCTTGCAAAAGTTAAAAATTGCCGAAGAGGACCTACTGCCACGATGCGCGGTTCAAACATGGATGTCCTGCCTTATTGGCTTATCATATTATTGATCACTTGGGGGCTTGGTCGTATCCGAACCATAGCAACACCTTTTGATAGGCGTTAAGCCACAACATCACTTGGGGACTTGTGGTCATGTCTGAACCATAGCCATGCCTCTTGATGGGCGAGAGCCACCAGATCACTTGGGGACTTGGTCACGTCTGAACCAGTCATGCCTCTTGATCGGCCTAAGGCCACAGAATCACTTGGGGGCTTGGTCGAACCCGAACCATTGCCATGCCACTTGATCGGCATAAATGCCATGGTTTCATTTGGGGACCTGGCTGACTTGAACCATAGCTACACCTATCGGGAGCTTGGTCGTGTCCGACCATGGTAACGCCATCTAATCAGCTCAAATAAGCCTCTTTTTTGCAAACGGTTTTATCATTGCCTTTGCTTGAAATTTTGTTTTGATAAATATTTCTTTTGTTGCGTTTTTAAACAGACCTTGTTAGTCCGGTTCGACTGTCAATTACAAATTGCCAGAACATGGTCAAATCTTAATCCGGAGACTATCTGCCCGGTTTGATTTTCTGTTACCATCCTATTATGGAGTAAACCGGTGTTTATCAAACCGGCTCGGCTTTCAACTACAAGTTGTCAGACGATCAAGTTATAATCCGGAGTCTATCAGCCCGGTCTGGTTTGACTACAAGTCACTAGTATTATATATGGTTAATCCGGTGTTTATCACAGCCCGGCACGGTTTTATCATAAACCGGCACAATATGGAAGGAGTTATCAGTACTCAAGATTTGGGTTATCACCCTTACTACAAAAAGTTGGTAAAATCAACAATGTGATTCAATGTGACAGGTATGATATATTTCATATTTGATTATTCTTAAGTACAGTCTTGGTTATAAACCCGAGTTATATGTTGGGCATTATGACCCGTCCGGCGTAAACCGCCAGGACACTTTAAACTTGTTGTATGCAGAAACAGGTTTGCTAAGCCGGCCTGGCTTTTGGACTATAAGTCGCCAGTATATATATATATATATATATATATATATATGGATTGCGCCATTGGAATCATGCGCTTATAAATCATTGGGTTATATTATTCAAATAGCCAAACTTGGCTGAATTTTCATTATGATATTGAATGAATAAGGTTTTCACCGGATTATATTATCTTGAATAGCCAACATGGCTGGATTTTTATGGTTATTAATAACCAGTATTATTGAATTTTCAAAGTCGCTTTAGCGCAATGGCTATTATTTTATCAAAGGATATGATTTATTCTACAATGGAAGGAATAGTCCTGAGTCGCTGCAGGCTTACAACCCGGCACTTGGGGGCTACATTATTCAAATCGAGATTACATGCAAGTCTCATGTCGCTGCAAGCATGCATCATGACACTTGGGGGCTAATGCAAAGTCATTTTTACTAGTCTTATTGAAGACCCGACTCATCATATTATAATGAGCCGGCCCTCGGGGGCTACCAATTGCTCCTGTCAACAATTCAAGGTCCACAAGTTTTCGTCCATAATATTGAAGGATCCATTGCTCAGTTGGTAAAGCACAAAGCTCTTAACCTTGTGGACGTGGGTTCAAGCCCTACGATGGAAGCTACATTATAAGATGTTATTTTCATTGAAGTATACATCAAGTCCCGGTTCAGTATTATCTTACTAAGCCGACCCTTGGGGGCTACACATCACTGCTAAAATCTACATAATTATATTTACAAAGTTCCTGCTCATTATTGCATAATGACACGGCCCTTGGGGGTTACACTGATTGAAGTTTTTATAAGCAATTACAAGTCCCAGGTTGCTGCAAGCATGACAACCCGGCACTTGGGGGCTACATCATATGGAGTATTCAGTTTTTACTAGTGACTGGGATGAACAACATGGATTTCTTCAAAATTGGCAGTATTTATATTGAAGCAAGTCTTAAGCCATCACTTTGTTCTGCTCGAAGACTTGGGGGCTACAGGTATTATATTATTATCAAAGAAATATTTTCAAATTCTCAGTTTGAGCAAACCAGATTGAACCGGCGTTAGCAACAATCATGAACCGGCATTAGCAACAATCATGACCTGGAATTATCAGTTTTTATAACCTAGTAATTTTGGTAATATTGAACCGGCAAGTTTTACATCTTCAAACCGACCGGATATCGGATGAGTATTTCAAGACCAAAATTTCTTAAGCCGGCGCTTTGGAAGCCGACTCAAGTGGATTATTCTTCACAATATTTGTCTGTGAGAAACCAATGTCAGCAAATTGAGTATGACGCTGGCTTATTGACCTGGATTTTTAAGGAGGAAATGACAAGGACTTAAGGATGATCAGGTACCGGTTTACAAGAATTTTTAACCCGGAGCACAACCGGTCAAGTTTGTTCTTGTTTTTATTTTACAGGATCGGTTTAACATGGATAAATCCAAATTAAACTGGGGGGCTAATGTCGGGGATATACCCCGTGGCGTAAACCGGCCGGAAGTATAACCCGGCCGGACTGGACGACTCACTGGTAACCCGCCCGGAGCTTGGCGGTTCACGGGCTACCCGCCCGGTCTTGGCGGTTTTTAGTAACCCGGCGGGCGGGTCAGATAGATGATGAGGCCCATGGCCCAGAAGGCCGGTTCACGTTCAATGGTGGGCCGGTTTAAGAGGAAAGACATGAGGAATATTTACCTTACAAGGAGTTAAGACTAGGACTTGTATCCAGTTTGTATTAGAGATAGACTAGTCCTAATCCTAATAGGACTCTACATGTAACTCGCCCCTCCAACATATATAAGGAGGGGCAGGGCTCCCCAAAAGGGAGAAGATTCACAAGTTCCACAAGTTGGACAAGTTAGGTTTAGAAAATAGCTCTCGAGAAAGAGCACACTTGTAACCGTGATCATCATCATCAATATCAATGAAGCAGGATGTAGGCTTTTACCTCCACTGTGAGGGGCCGAACCAGGGTAAAACATCGTGCCTCTCGTCCCGCTCAACCCCTCTCAAGCTACCACATGGATGCGTTGGCCTCGCGACTAAGTCCTGAGACTAAGGACATCTGCCATGACAATTCCATGACACATTGCCTACGAAATTTCCCTATATTGTTCTTCGCTTATTTACTTTCCCGTTGCTATTGCTATCATCACTAAAAAATACCAAAAACATTACTTTTACTACTGTTACCTTTTGCCACCGTTACCACTACTATCATATTACTTTGCTACTAAACACTTTTCTGCAGATAGTAAGTTTCCAGGTGTGGTTGAATTGAAAACTCAGCTGCTAATACTTGAGAATACTCTTTGGCTCCCCTTGTGTCGAATCAATAAATTTGGGTTGAATACTCTACCCTCAAAAACGGTTGCGATCCCCTATACTTGTGGGTTATCATTGTATGAATTCAGTTACAAGACCCCAGTCAACTGTGCAAAATCATCTACACTTGTATGGGATGTCAGTCACATATACTAGGTGGGTTCATCATGGTGAAGCTGTGAACGTCAATGTTATTGACTACGTGGAAGCAGTAGATCAGCATCTTGATCTGCCTGATGCTCAGGTGGAAGAGGAGGAGGAGGTGGTGGCAGAGCCAGTGAGTTTGACCAACATTGAAACAATGCTACGAAATGCTCGTGCATTCCGTGAACTTTCACCTGCAGAAGAAAAACGGTGGGCCGGCATGTTGGAACAATGCAACATGGCTATCACCCTAGGAAATAAGCTGTCAGTATTCTCAGCTATGGTCACCTTTCTTCAGGTGAAGATATTTGAGCGGATTTCCAATAAATCATTCGATGCGATGTTGGCTGCTTTCTGCAAAGTTTTCCCAGATGCGTCTGAGCTGCCACACACCTACAGTAAAGTGAAGAATTTCCTTCGTGCAGTTGGAATTGGATATGATATGATCCATGTTTGTAAGAATAATTGTGTTCTATTCTGGAAGGATTATGCCAACTTAAGTGAATGTCCGAAATGCAAATCATCAAGATGAAAAGATGGCGGTGCTATGAAGAGGATTCCTCATAATGTTCTAAGACATTTTCCAATTACACCAAGATTGCAGAGGTTGTTCCATGATGCTGAAACAAGAGAGGATGTACTGTGGCATTCTAGCAACCAGGAGTACAGAGATCAGAATGTAATGAGCCATCCATCACATGGTAGTGAGTGGAAAAGCTTCAATCAGAAGCACGGAAAGTTTGCTAAAACCCATGCCTTTTCCTCCCAAACCATCCAAGAAAAAGGATGATGAGGATTTTGAGCGCTTTGGTGAAATGATTAGACCTATCTTTTTATGTATGCGGTTAACTGATATGCTCAAAATGAATCCTTTTGCTAAGTATATGAAAGATATTGTTACAAATAAAAGAAAGATACCGTAAGCTGAAATTTCCACAATGCTTGCTAATTATACTTTTAAGGGTGGAATACCAAAGAAACCTGGAGATCCAGGAGTACCCACTATACCATGCTCCATTAAAAGAAACTATGTTAAAACTGCTTTATGTGATCTTGGAGCCGGTGTTAGTGTTATGCCTCTCTCTTTATATCGTAGACTTGATTTGAATAAGTTGACACCTACTGAAATATCTTTGCAAATGGCTGATAAATCAATTGATATACCTGTCAGTATTTGTGAGGATGTGCCTGTTGTAGTTGCATACGTTACTATTTTAACGGACTTTGTTATTCTTGATATTCCCGAGGACAATAGTATGTCTATTATTCTTGGAAGACCCTTTTTGAATACTGCAGGGGCTGTTATTGATTGCACTAAAGGCAATGTCACTTTTCATGTTAATGGCAATGAGCATATGGTACACTTTCCGAGGAAACAACCTCAAGTTCATAGATCAACTCTATTGGAAAATTTCCATCAATTATATTAGGAGGTTTTGAATTTCATCTTCCTACTGCCAAGAAGAAATATGATATTCTTATTAATTGGGATGTGCATATCCCCGTTGAGGTAACATAGTGTTATTCGAAATTTCTCCGGTTCCATGTTATTCGAAATGAGTTCATTAACAAGACTTGATCAACCTTGTTAGTGGATTCCCTTTGATGATCATGAGATGGATGAAATTAGAGAGCACAACCTTCTGTACCCCACTTTTACTTTTTGTTATTTATATTAAATAAAATAAAAACAAATATTTTTCTGTCTGTTATCTGATTATCCGTGTAATATAAAAATACCTCGCAAATAAAAGTTCTACAAATTCCCTGAAATTTAAATATGATTTTTTTTCCAGAATATTTGGCACTGAGAACACAGCAGGGGGTCAACCACCTGCCCACGAGGGTGGAGGGCGCGCCCTACCCCCCTGGGCGCGCCCCCTTGCCTCGTAGGCCCATAGTGGCCCTCCTCCACTTATTCCTGCATCCACACACTTCTTCCTCCCACAAACACGAATATCCAGCTCAAGCACGAGTTCTAGCTCATCTTGCTGCCATTTTCGATCTCCTTGCTCAAAGCACTTCTCGCAAAACTGCTTGGGGAGATTGTTCCTTGGTATGTGACTCCTCCATTGGTCCAATTAGTTTTTGTTCTAGTGCTTTATTCATTGCAAATTTTTGCTGCTTAGGTGACCCTGTTCTTGAGCTTGCATGTCAAATTTATATGGTCAAAAGTAGTTTTCATGCATGATATAGGCTCTAGGCACTTGTAGGAGTAGTTGTTATCAATATTATTGAGTTTGGTTTACTTTTATTTTGAAGTTACTAAAAATTTCAGATTTTTTTAGAAAATGATGAGGAGACTTTTGAGGGGCTCATCGAGCCAAAGCTCAAAGAAAGAGGCACTGAAGCTAAGTATAATCTCCCTCGCACCGTGGAGGTTCGGGCGTGTGAATGTCCTTCGGATGATTTCTTGAGAGCAGCCGGGATTTATGAACATTTTCATGAATTGGCTAAGAATGCAGGCCTCACCGCTTTCCTCCACGACCAATGCGATCAGTATCTCTTACACACAAATATCTTTGTGCAAAACTTTCATTTCCATTCTAGGAGCTCACCACCTACGGTGGAGTTTTATTTATATGATGAGCATAAGGAGATGTCACTTTATGATTTTTGTCGGGTTTGTTTAGTCCCTTCTGAGGGCAAGACAGAAGAACCACGTCGTGATGATGTGGAGGGGTTTATTGATACTATCACTATAGGGGAAACAAGGAAGGTTTCCGATGCACGAATCACTAGCATACATTTTCTGTTCTATGTTATTTTGCATTATTTGCTAGTCGTTGTTTAATTGGTCGCGGAAACTGTGGAAACCCTAGTATCCCTGATATTATTATTTTGCTGCACGGTTTATACGGTGATAACTCTGTTATTATGGGTGGCATTATTGCTAAACGGTTAAGTCTAAACCATACCAAGGGCCCCGTCTTTGGAGGCATCTATGCTCCATGCCTAGCTGCACATTTTAACATACCTATTAGGCATTATGAGAAGGAAGAAAAAGTGCTACCTCGTGTTTATCTAGATTATAAAAGTATGGTGGCACATGATTTTATTATTAAGAACAAGGAAGGAGAGCTTAAATACCAATTGTTCTTTAATAAACATTATCTTGAGACTATTACCCTGCCTGCTCCTTATTTGTTCGATTTATCTGCAGGCCAGTACCTTGTTCCATTAAAAGCTATTCACGCCTACCGGAACCCTACACCAGCCATGGAGCCAGAGCCGGAACCACAAGTCGATCCTTCACGAAAGTCTAATCATCAGTGGGATCCGGAGATGATTGTCAGCCAGTGGCAATCGGAGTCTTCCTCTTCTTCTTCTCGGTACGACCCCAGCTACTATTATGGATATCCGCCAGCCCAGCCGTGGCCATAGACCAACATAGGACAAAAGCCTAAGCTTGGGGGAGTATGTATTTCTCACCGACATTACATTTATGTTCACACAATCATTGCCAGATGTCGGTGCTCATACTTTTTCATTGTATCATCCATGCTAGTTTAATTTTCCTTTTTATGCTTTCTTCTTGTGTGTTTGATAAACCAAAAGAAAAACCAAAAAAATTAGTTGCAGCCTTTAATTAGTTTACTTTCCATGCTTGTAGTAGTAATTAAAAAGAAAACCCAAAAAGATTTCATGTTCTTCTTTTACTTGTTGGGAGCTCTCCCGTGTAAATAGTTTTATTTATTTTCCTTTCTTTGGGGGTCGATAGGAGAAGACCATGATTAAATTGTTGAAGTGGCTCTTATATGCATAAATGTTGATCCGATGAAAGAGCCCATATTGCCTTGTCTTCTCCTGTTTATTGAATGCTTGCAGATTCCAACTTAGTCCAATGCACGTGCACTATTATTATTATTCACATCGTTCGGTCATGCAAGTGAAAGGCAATTATGATGATATATGATGGACTGACTGAGATGAGAAAAGCTGGTATGAACTTGACCTCTTTTGTTTTTGTAAATATGATTAGTTCATCGTTCCTGATTCAGCTTATTATGAATAAACATGTTTGCAATGACAACTAGAGATCATAGTTTCTTGTACCATGCTTGATTAGCTATGAGTTATAATGGTTTACCTTGTGTGCCAACATGCTATTAAAATGGTTATGATGTGGTATGATAGGGTGGTATCCTCCTCTGAATGATTTGAGTGACTTGACTTGGCGCATGTTCACGCATGTAGTTGAAACAAAATCAACATAGCCTTCACGATATTTATGTTCATGGTGGATTATATTCTACTCATGCTTGCATTCGGTGTTGATTAATTTTAATGCATGTTCATGACTGTTGTCGCTCTCTAGCTGGTCGCTTCCTAGTCTTTTGCTAGCCTTCACCTGTACTAAGCGGGAATACTGCTTGTGCATCCAATCCCTTAAACCCCAAAGTTATTCCTGAAGGAAATATGCCCTAGAGGCAATAATAAAGTTATTATTTATTTCCTTATATCATGATAAATGTTTATTATTCATGCTAGAATTGTATTAACCGGAAACATAATACATGTGTGAATACATAGACCAACAGAGTGTCACTAGTATGCCTCTACTTGAATAGCTCGTTAATCAAAGATGGTTATGTTTCCTAACCATGAACAAAGAGTTGTTATTTGATTAACGAGGTCACATCATTAGTTGAATGATCTGATTGACATGACCCATTCCATTAGCTTAGCACCCGATCGTTTAGTATGTTGCTATTGCTTTCTTCATGACTTATACATGTTCCTATAACTATGAGATTATGCAACTCCCGTTTACCGGAGGAACGCTTTGGGTACTACCAAACGTCACAACGTAACTGGGTGATTATAAAGGAGTACTACAGGTGTCTCCAATGGTAGATGTTGGGTTGGCGTATTTCGAGATTAGGGTTTGTCACTCTGATTGTCGGAGAGGTATCTCTGGGCCCTCTCGGTAATGCACATCACATAAGCCTTGCAAGCACTGCAACTAATATGTTAGTTGTGAGATGATGTATTACGGAACGAGTAAAGAGACTTGCCGGTAACGAGATTGAACTAGGTATTGGATACCGACGATCGAATCTCGGGCAAGTAACATACCAATGACAAAGGGAACAACGTATGTTGTTATGCGGTCTGACCGATAAAGATCTTCGTAGAATATGTAGGAGCCAATATGGGCATCCAGGTCCCGCTATTGGTTATTGACCGGAGACGTGTCTCGGTCATGTCTACATTGTTCTCGAACCGTAGGGTCCGCACGCTTAACGTTACGATGACAGTTATTATGAGTTTATGCATTTTGATGTACCGAAGGTTGTTCGGAGTCCCGGATGAGATCACGGACATGACGAGGAGTCTCGAAATGGTCGAGACGTAAAGATTGATATATTGGAAGCCTATGTTTGGACATAGGAAGTGTTCCGGGTGAAATCGGGATTTTACCAGAATACCGGGAGGGTTACCGGAACCCCCCGGGAGACTAATGGGCCTATTGGGCCTTAGTGGAAAAGAGAAAAGGGGCAGCCCACAGCCTGGCCGCGCGCCCCCCTTCCCCAAGTCCTAGTAGGACTAGGAGAAGGGGCCGGCCCCCCTCTCTCTCCTTTCCCCCTTGAGAGTCCTAGTTGGAATAGGATTGGAGGGGGGAGTCCTACTCCCGGTAGGAGTAGGACTCCCCCTGCGCCTCCCTCTCTCTGGCCGGCCAGCCCCCCTCCCTCCAACCTTTATATATGGGGGCAGGGGACACCCCAAGACACACAAGTTGATCCTTGAGATCGTTCCTTAGCCGTGTGCGGTGCCCCCTGCCACCAAATTCCACCTCGATCATACCGTTGTAGTGCTTAGGCGAAGCCCTGCGTCGGTAGTACATCAAGATCGTCACCACGCCGTTGTGCTGACGGAACTCTTCCTCGACGCTTTGCTGGATCGGAGCCCGAGGATCGTCATCGAGCTGAACGTGTGCTAAGAACTCGGAGGTGCCGGAGTAACGGTGCTTGGATCGGTCGGATCGGGAAGAAGATGTACGACTACTTCCTCTACGTTGTGTGATCGCTTCCGCAGTCGGTCTGCGTTGGTACATAGACAACACTCTCCCCTCTCGTTGCTGTGCATCACCATGATCTTGCGTGTGCGTAGGAATTTTTTTGAAATTACTGTGTTCCCCAACAGTGGCATCCGAGCCTAGGTTTTATGATTTGATGTTATTTGCATGAGTAGAACACAAGTGAGTTGTGGGCGATACAAGTCATACTGCCTACCAGCATGTCATACTTTGGTTCGGCGGTATTGTTGGGTGAGACCATCCGGACCAACCTTACGCGTACTCTTACGCGATACCGGTTCCCTCGACGTGCTTTGCACATAGATGGCTTGCGGAAGACTGTCTCTCCAACTTTAGTTGAACCAAGTGTGACTACGCCCGGTCCTTGAGAAGGTTAAAACGGAGTCTATTTGACGAACTATCGTTGTGGTTTTGATGCGTAGGTGAGATGAGTTCTTACTTAAGCCCGTAGCAGCCACGTAAAACTTGCAACAACAAAGTAGAGGACGTCTAACTTGTTTTTGCAGGGTATGTTGTGATGTGATATGGTCAAGGCATGATGCTGATTTTATTGTATGAGATGATCATGTTTTGTAACCGAGTTATCGGCAACTGGCAGGAGCCATATGGTTGTCGCTTTATTGTATGCAATGCAATCGCGATGTAATGCTTTACTTTATTACTAAGCGGTAGTGATAGTCGTGGAAGCATAAGATTGGCGAGACGACAACGATGCTACGATGGAGATCAAGGTGTCGCGCCGGTGACGATGGTGATCATGACGGTGCTTCGGAGATGGAGATGACAAGCACAAGATGATGATGGCCATATCATATCACTTATATTGATTGCATGTGATGTTTATCCTTTTATGCATCTTATCTTGCTTTGATTGACGGTAGCATTATAAGATGATCTCTCACTAAATTATCAAGAAGTGTTCTCCCTGAGTATGCACCGTTGCCAAAGTTCGTCGTGCCCAGACACCACGTGATGATCAGGTGTGATAAGCTCTACGTCCAAATACAACGGGTGCAAAACAGTTGCACACGCAGAATACTCAGGTTATACTTGACGAGCCAAGCATATACAGATATGGCCTCGGAACACGGAGACCGAAAGGTCGAGCGTGAATCATATAGTAGATATGATCAACATAACGATGTTCACCATTGAAAACTACTCCATCTCACGTGATGATCGGTTATGGTTTAGTTGATTTGGATCACGTGATCACTTAGAGGATTAGAGGGATGTCTATCTAAGTGGGAGTTCTTAAGTAATTTGATTAACTGAACTTAAACTTATCATGAACTTAGTACCTGATAGTATCTTGCTTGTTTATGTTGATTGTAGATAGATGGCTCGTGCTGTTGTTCCGTTAAATTTTAATGCGTTCCTTGAGAAAGCAAAGTTGAAAGATGATGGTAGCAATTACACGGACTGGGTCCGTAACCTGAGGATTATCCTCATTGCTGCACAGAAGAATTACGTCCTGGAAGCACCGCTGGGTGACAGGCCTGCTGCTGGAGCAACGCCAGATGTTATGAACGTCTGGCAGAGCAAAGCTGATGAATACTCGATAGTTCAGTGTGCCATGCTTTACGGCTTAGAATCGGGACTTCAACGACGTTTTGAACGTCATGGTGCATATGAGATGTTCCAGGAGTTGAAGTTGATATTTCAAGCAAATGCCTGAATTGAGAGATATGAAGTCTCCAATAAGTTCTATAGCTGCAAGATGGAGGAGAACAGTTCTGTCAGTGAGCATATACTCAAAATGTCTGGGTATAATAATCACTTGATTCAGATGGGAGTTAATCTTCCAGATGACTGCGTCATTGACAGAATTATCCAATCACTACCACCAAGCTACAAGAGCTTCGTGATGAACTATAATATGCAAGGGATGAACAAGACTATTCCCGAGCTCTTCGCAATGCTGAAAGCTGCGGAGGTAGAAATAAAGAAGGAGCATCAAGTGTTGATGGTTAGCAAAACCACTAGTTTCAAGAAAAAGGGCAAAGGAAAGAAGAAGGGAAACTTCAAGAAGAACAGCAAGCAAGTTGCTGCTCAGGAGAAGAAACCCAAGTCTGGACCTAAGCCTGAAACTAAGTGCTTCTACTACAAGCAGACTGGTCACTGGAAGCGGAACTGCCCCAAGTATTTGGCGGATAAGAAGGATGGCAAAGTGAACAAAGGTATATGTGATATACATGTTATTGATGTGTACCTTACTAGAGCTCGCAGTAGCACCTGGGTATTTGATACTGGTTCTGTTGCTAATATTTGCAACTCGAAACAGGGACTACGGAATAAGCGGACGCTAGCAAAGGACGAGGTGACGATGCGCGTGGGAAACGGTTCCAAAGTCGATGTGATCGCGGTCGGCACGCTACCTCTACATCTACCTTCGGGATTAATATTAGACCTAAATAATTGTTATTTGGTGCCAGCGTTAAGCATGAACATTATATCTGGATCTTGTTTGATGCGAGACGGTTATTCATTTAAATCAGAGAATAATGGTTGTTCTATTTATATGAGTAATATCTTTTATGGTCATGCACCTTTGAAGAGTGGTCTATTCTTGTTGAATCTCGATGATAGTGATACACATATTCATAATGTAGAAGCCAAAAGATGCAAAGTTAATAATGATAGTGCAACTTATTTGTGGCACTACCGTTTAGGTCATATCGGTGTAAAGCGCATGAAGAAACTCCATACTGATGGGCTTTTGGAACCACTTGATTATGAATCACTTGGTACTTGCGAACCGTGCCTCATAGGCAAGATGACTAAAACACCGTTCTCCGGTACTATGGAGAGAGCAACAGATTTATTGGAAATCATACATACCGATGTATGTGGTCCAATGAATATTGAGGCTCGTGGCGGATATCGTTATTTTCTCACCTTCACAGATGATTTAAGCAGATATGGGTATATCTACTTAATGAAACATAAGTCTGAAACATTTGAAAAGTTCAAAGAATTTCAGAGTGAGGTTGAAAATCATCGTAACAAGAAAATAAAGTTTCTACGATCTGATCGTGGAGGAGAATATTTGAGTTACGAGTTTGGTGTACATTTGAAAAATTGTGGAATAGTTTCGCAACTCACGCCACCCGGAACACCACAGCGTAATGGTGTGTCCGAACATCGTAATCGTACTTTACTAGATATGGTGCGATCTATGATGTCTCTTACTGATTTACCGCTATCGTTTTGGGGTTATGCTTTAGAGACGGCCGCATTCACGTTAAATAGGGCACCATCAAAATCCGTTGAGACGACACCTTATGAACTATGGTTTGGCAAGAAACCAAAGTTGTCGTTTCTTAAAGTTTGGGGCTGCGATGCTTATGTGAAAAAGCTTCAACCTGATAAGCTCGAACCCAAATCGGAGAAATGTGTCTTCATAGGATATCCAAAGGAAACTATTGGATACACCTTCTATCACAGATCCGAAGGCAAGACTTTTGTTGCTAAATTCGGAAACTTTCTAGAGAAGGAGTTTCTCTCGAAAGAAGTGAGTGGGAGGAAAGTAGAACTTGACGAGGTAACTGTACCTGCTCCCTTATTGGAAAATAGTACATCACAGAAAACTGTTTCTGCGACACCTATACCAATCAGTGAGGAAGCTGATGATGATGATCATGAAGCTTCAGGACAAGATACTACTGAACCACGTAGATCAACCAGAGTGAGATCCGCACCAGAGTGGTACGGTAATCCAGTTCTGGAAGTCATGCTACTAGATCATGATGAACCTACAAACTATGAAGAAGCGATGGTGAGCCCAGATTCCGCAAAGTGGCTTGAGGCCATGAAATCTGAGATTGGATCCATGTATGAAAACAAAGTATGGACTTTGGTTGACTTGCCTGATGATCGGCAAGCAATTGAGAATAAATGGATCTTCAAGAAAAAGACTGACGCTGACGGTAATATTACTGTCTATAAAGCTCGACTTGTCGCGAAAGGTTTTCGACAAGTTCAAGGGATTGACTACGATGAGACCTTCTCACCCGTAGCGATGCTTAAGTCCGTCAGAATTATGTTAGCAATTGCCGCATTTTATGATTATGAAATATGGCAGATGGATGTCAAAACTGCATTCCTGAATGGATTTCTGGAAGAAGAGTTGTATATGATACAACCAGAAGGTTTTGTCGATCCAAAGGGAGCTAACAAAGTATGCAAACTCCAGCGATCCATTTATGGACTGGTGCAAGCATCTCGGAGTTGGAATAAACACTTTGATAGTGTGATCAAAGCATTTGGATTTATACAGACTTTTGGAGAAGCCTGTATGTACAAGAAAGTGAGTGGGAGCTCTATAGCATTTCTAATATTATATGTGGATGACATATTGCTGATTGGAAATGATATAGAATTTCTGGATAGCATAAAGGGATACTTGAATAAAAGTTTTTCGATGAAAGACCTCAGGGAAGCTGCTTACATATTAGGCATAAAGATCTATAGAGATAGATCAAACCGCTTAATTGGACTTTCACAATGCACATACCTTGACAAAATTTTGAAGAAGTTCAAAATGGATCAAGCAAAGAAAGGGTTCTTGCCTGTGTTACAAGGTGTGAAGTTGAGTCAGACTCAATGCCCGACCACTGCAGAAGATACAGAGAAAATGAAAGATGTTCCCTATGCTTCAGCCATAGGCTCTATCATGTATGCAATGCTGTGTACCAGACCTGATGTGTGCCTTGCTATAAGTTTAGCAGGGAGGTACCAAAGTAATCCAGGAATGGATCACTGGACAACGGTCAAGAACATCCTAAAATACCTGAAAAGGACTAAGGATATGTTTCTCGTATATGGAGGTGACAAAGAGCTCACCGTAAGAGGTTACGTTGATGCGAGCTTTGACACTGATCCGGACGATTCTAAATCGCAAACCGGATACGTGTTTACTTTAAACGGTGGAGCTGTCAGTTGGTGCAGTTCTAAACAAAGCGTCGTAGCGGGATCTACATGTGAAGCGGAGTACATAGCTGCTTCGGAAGCAGCAAATGAAGGAGTCTGGATGAAGGAGTTCATATCCGATCTAGGTGTCATACCTAGTGCATCGGGTCCAATGAAAATCTTCTGTGACAATACTGGTGCAATTGCCTTGGCAAAGGAATCCAGATTTCACAAAAGGACCAAACACATCAAGAGACGCTTCAACTCCATCCGGGATTTAGTCCAGGTGGGAGACATAGAGATTTGCAAGATACATACGGATCTGAATGTTGCAGACCCGTTGACTAAGCCTCTTCCACGAGCAAAACATGATCAGCACCAAGGCTCCATGGGTGTTAGAATCATTACTGTGTAATCTAGATTATTGACTCTAGTGCAAGTGGGAGACTGAAGGAAATATGCCCTAGAGGCAATAATAAAGTTATTATTTATTTCCTTATATCATGATAAATTTTTATTATTCATGCTAGAATTGTATTAACCGGAAACATAATACATGTGTGAATACATAGACCAACAGAGTGTCACTAGTATGCCTCTACTTGAATAGCTCGTTAATCAAAGATGGTTATGTTTCCTAAGCATGAACAAAGAGTTGTCATTTGATTAACGAGGTCACATCATTAGTTGAATGATCTGATTGACATGACCCATTCCATTAGCTTAGCACCCGATCGTTTAGTATGTTGCTATTGCTTTCTTCATGACTTATACATGTTCCTATAACTATGAGATTATGCAACTCCCGTTTACCGGAGGAACGCTTTGGGTACTACCAAACGTCACAACGTAACTGGGTGATTATAAAGGAGTACTACAGGTGTCTCCAATGGTAGATGTTGGGTTGGCGTATTACGAGATTAGGGTTTGTCACTCCGATTGTCGGAGAGGTATCTCTGGGCCCTCTCGGTAATGCACATCACATAAGCCTTGCAAGCACTGCAACTAATATGTTAGTTGTGAGATGATGTATTACGGAACGAGTAAAGAGACTTGCCGGTAACGAGATTGAACTAGGTATTGGATACCGACGATCGAATCTCGGGCAAGTAACATACCGATGACAAAGGGAACAACGTATGTTGTTATGCGGTCTGACCGATAAAGATCTTCGTAGAATATGTAGGAGCCAATATGGGCATCCAGGTCCCGCTATTGGTTATTGACCGGAGACGTGTCTCGGTCATGTCTACATTGTTCTCGAACCGTAGGGTCCGCACGCTTAACGTTACGATGACAGTTATTATGAGTTTATGCATTTTGATGTACCGAAGGTTGTTCGGAGTCCCGGATGAGATCACGGACATGACGAGGAGTCTCGAAATGGTCGAGACGTAAAGATTGATATATTGGAAGCCTATGTTTGGACATAGGAAGTGTTCCGGGTGAAATCGGGATTTTACCGGAATACCGGGAGGGTTACCGGAACCCCCCTGGGAGACTAATGGGCCTATTGGGCCTTAGTGGAAAAGAGAAAAGGGGCAGCCCACAGCCTGGCCGCGCGCCCCCCCTTCCCCAAGTCCTAGTAGGACTAGGAGAAGGGGCCGGCCCCCCTCTCTCTCCTTTCCCCCTTGAGAGTCCTAGTTGGAATAGGATTGGAGGGGGGAGTCCTACTCCCGGTAGGAGTAGGACTCCCCCTGCGCCTCCCTCTCTCTGGCCGGCCAGCCCCCCTCCCTCCAACCTTTATATACGGGGGCAGGGGACACCCCAAGACACACAAGTTGATCCTTGAGATCGTTCCTTAGCCGTGTGCGGTGCCCCCTGCCACCAAATTCCACCTCGATCATACCGTTGTAGTGCTTAGGCGAAGCGCTGCGTCGGTAGTACATCAAGATCGTCACCACGCCGTTGTGCTGACGGAACTCTTCCTCGATGCTTTGCTGGATCGGAGCCCGAGGATCGTCATCGAGCTGAACGTGTGCTAAGAACTCGGAGGTGCCGGAGTAACGGTGCTTGGATCGGTCGGATCGGGAAGAAGACGTACGACTACTTCCTCTACGTTGTGTGATCGCTTCCGCAGTCGGTCTGCGTTGGTACGTAGACAACACTCTCCCCTCTCGTTGCTGTGCATCACCATGATCTTGCGTGTGCGTAGGAAAATTTTTGAAATTACTGCGTTCCCCAACAATTCCATATGAGTCCACCATACCTACCTATATACGGTATCTACCTACCGTTCCAAGTAAATTTGTATGTGCCAAACTCTAAACCTTCAAATAAATATCTTGTTTTGTAAGCTCGAATAGCTCATGTATCAACTAGGGTTGTCTGTATCTTCCATGTTAGGTGGGTTATTCTCAAGAGGAGTGGCTGGTCACCGGGATGCCCAGTCCCATGCTTTATGCAAACTAAATCAAAATAATTGCAAACAAAACTCCCCCTAGGACTCTTGTTAGTTGGAGGTACTCGTTGTTTCAAGCAAGCCATGGATTGATGCTTGTTGGTGGAAGGGGGAGTATAAACTTTACCATTCTGTATGGGAACCGCCTATAATGTGTGTAGCATGGAAGATATCGCCATCTCTTGGTTGTTATGTTGACAATGAAAGTATACCGCTCAAAATATTATTCACCTTTGTTTCAAAATCGAGCTCTGGCGCCTCTACAAATCCCTGCTTCCCTCTGCGAAGGGCCTATCTATTTACTTTTATGCTGAGTCATCACCCTCTTATTAAAAAGCACCAGTTGGAGAGCACCGCTGTCATTTGAATTCATTACTGTTAGTTTACATTGAGTATGACTTGACTGCATCTCTTTTACCATGAATTACAATTTCTAGTCAGTCCTTGGTCTTTAAAGGTGCTCTGCATTTATGTTTTGTGGTCTCAGAAAGGGCTAGCGAGATACCATCCTGTTATATCATATTATGATTGTTTTGAGAAAGTGTTGTCATACGAGATTTATTATTATTGCTCGCTAGTTGATTATGCCATTGATATGAGTAAACTTGAGACCTAAGCATTATTGTGAATGTGGTTAGTTATAATATTTTATGAAAACTTGAATGCTGGATTTACATATTTACAACAATAAGAGCAAACAGAGTTTGTAAAAGTTTTTCTTTATCACTTTCAGTTTGTCAACTGAATTGCTTGAGAACAAGCAAAAGTTTAAGCTTGGGGGAGTTGATACGTCTCCGTCGTATCTACTTTTCCAAACACTTTTGCCCTTGTTTTGGACTCTAACTTGCATGATTTGAATGGAACTAACCCCGACTGACGCTGTTTTCAGCAGAATTACCATGGTGTTATTTATGTGCAGAAACAAACATTCTCGGAATGACCTGAAACTTCACGGAGAAATTTTTTGGAAAATATGAAAAATACCTGCAAAAGAGGAAGGCCAAGGGGCCCACAACCTGTCCACGAGGGTGGGGGCATGCCTGCCCGCCTAGGGCGCGCCCCCTACCTCGTGGGCCCCCTGGTGCCTCTCCGGCTCCAACTCCATATATTTTGTTTCGGGGAGGAAAAAATCAGAGAGAAGAATTCATCGTGTTTTATGATACGAAGCCGCCGCCAAGCCCTAAAACCTCTCGGGAGGGCTGATCTGGAGTCCGTTCGGGGCTCTAGAGAGGGGAATCCGTCGCCATCATCATCATCAACCATCCTCCATCACCAATTTCATGATGCTCACCATCGTGCGTGAGTAATTCCATCGTAGGCTTCCTAGATGGTGATGGGTTGGATGGGATCTATCATGTAATCGAGTTAGTTTTGTTAGGGTTTGATCCCCCAGTATCCACTATGTTCTGAGATTGATGTTGCTATGACTTTGCTACACTTAATGCTTGTCACTAGGGCCCGAGTGCCATGATTTCAGATCTGAACCTATTATGTTTTCATCAATATATGATTGTTCTTGATCCTATCTTGCAAGCCTATAGTCACCTATTATGTGTTATGATCCGTTAACCCCGAAGTGACAATAATCAGGATACTTACCAGTGATGACCGTAGTTTGAGGAGTTCATGTATTCACTATGTGTTAATGCTTTGTTCCGGTTCTCTATTAAAAGGAGGCCTTAATATCCCTTAGTTTCCGTAAGGACCCGCTGCCACGGGAGGGTAGGACAAAAGATGTCATGCAAGTTCTTTCCCATAAGCACGTCTGACTATGTTCGGAATACATGCCTACATTATATCAATGAACTGGAGCTAGTTCTGTGTCACCCTAGGTTATGACTGTTACATGATGAACCACATCCGGCATAATTATCCATCACTGATCCATTGCCTACGAGCTTTCCATATATTGTTCTTCGCTTATTTACTTTCCGGTTGCTATTGCTATCATCACTACAAAATACCAAAAACATTACTTTTACTACTATTACCTTTTGCTACCGTTACCACTACTATCATATTAATTTGCTACTAAACACTTTGCTGCAGATATTAAGTTTCCAGTTGTGGTTGAATTGACAACTCAGCTGCTAATACTTGAGAATATTCTTTGGCTCCCCTTGTGTCGAATCAATAAATTTGGGTTGAATACTCTACCCTCGAAAACTGTTGCGATCCCCTATACTTGTGGGTTATCATTGTATGAATTCAGTTACAAGACCCCAGTCAACTGTGCAAAATCATCTACACTTGTATGGGATGTCGGTCACATATACTAGGTGGGTTCATCATGGTGAAGCTGTGAACGTCAATGTTATTGACTACGTGGAAGCAGGAGATCACCATCTTGATCTACCTGATGCTTAGGTGGAAGAGGAGGATGAGGTAGTGGTGGCGGAGCCAGTGAGTTTGACCAACATTGAAACAATGCTACGAAATGCTCATGCATTTCGTGAACTTTCACCTGCTAAAAAAGCGGTGGGCCCGCATGTTGGAACAATGCAACATGGCTATCACCCCAGGAAATAAGCTCTCAGTATTCTCAGCTATGGTCACATTTCTTCAGGTGAAGATATCTGAGCGAATGACCAACAAATCATTCGATGCGATGTTGGCTGCTTTCCGCAAAGCTTTCCCAGATGCGTCTGAGCTGCCACACACCTACAGTAAAATGAAGAATTTCCTTCGTGCAGTTGGAATTGGATATGATATGATCCATGTTTGTAAGAATAATTGTGTTCTGTTCTAGAAGGATTATGCCAACTTAAGTGAATGCCCGAAATGCAAATCATCAAGATGGAAAGATGGCGATGATGTGAAGAGGATTCCTCATAATGTTCTGAGACATTTTCCAATTACACCAAGATTGCAGAGGTTGTTTCATGATGCTGAAACAAGAGAGGATGTACTGTGGCATTCTACGAACCAGGAGTACAGATATCAAAATGTAATGAGCCATCCATCACATGGTAGTGAGTGGAAAAGCTTCAATCAGAAGCACAAAAAGTTTGTTGCTGACCCGAGAAACATTAGACTTGGCTTAGCTTCAGATGGATTTAACTCATTTGGCCACCAGAGCGCCACATATAGCATGTGGCCAGTGCTTGTTATCCCTTACAACATGCCTCCAAATGTCTGCACCAAAGAATCAAACTACATGATAGCCTTGCTCATCCCAGGTCCAAAAAGTCCTGGAAAGGATTTTGGTTTGTGCATGGAGCCTCTTGTGGAGGAACTTTAACAGCTATGGAGGGGTGTTCTCACTCAAGACCTATATAGCAGCCCACCAACTGATTTCTTTCTGCACGCTATTATAATTTGGTTCATCCATGATTATCCGGCTTTGGGAACTATGCCAGGGTGAATGCCACATGGTTACAATGCATGTGTTCACTGGGACAGGAATCCGCTATCATATGCAATACTTAGAAAGATCTGTTACATTGGACACCACCGTTTCCTTGCCAAGGACAAGCCGCATCCTAGAAAATACCGAAGACATGTGTTCAATGCAAAGCATGAAAACCATGATGCGCCAAAGAGGCTCACTGCCGATGAGTTGCAAGTGGAATTAGAGAAGGTCGGGCATATTACACCAGGAAACCATCCTGATAATGGTAGCGAGAAAAGGAAGCATGGCAAGGCAGAAGAGAGATTATTGTTTACCCGCAGGTCCACTTTTTGGGACTTGGAGTATTGGAAAGATTTGGATCTACGGCATAATCTTGATGTGATGCACATCGAGAAAAATATATGTGACAACATTATCGACACACTTCTTAATATTGAAGGAAAGACGAAAGATACCTTAAAATCTAGGTGCAAGATGAAGGTAAACCACGGGATATGGCACCAGCTGTGTACGTCTTAGACAAGGTAAAAAGAAAAGAATTCTGCGAGGTCATGTCACGTGTGAGATTCCCACATGGATTTGCTTCCAACCCTGAAAGGAGAGTCAGTGCGGATGGAAACAAGGTACAAGGGTTGAAAACTCATGACTGCCACGTCCTACTTCAAAGGGTTATACCTGTTATCCTTATA
This sequence comes from Triticum monococcum, assembly GCA_034509565.1. Taxonomy (NCBI): domain Eukaryota; kingdom Viridiplantae; phylum Streptophyta; class Magnoliopsida; order Poales; family Poaceae; genus Triticum; species Triticum monococcum. The sequence goes on along the minus strand of CM067846.1, from coordinate 55,138,524 downwards.
GGATTGGGCTGCCCTGACTTATACAGAGGAGTTGCAGAGTTGGGACAATTCTTCAAGGAACTCTGTAGTAGAAATATCAGGATAGATGCTTTTGAGCGTCTTAGAGACAATATACCAACTATCATATGCGACCTTGAGAAGATATATCCTCCAGCCTTCTTTGATGTGATGATGCATTTGGCTGATCATCTACCTGATCAGGCACTACTTAGAGGTCCAGTACAGTATGGCTGGATGTACCCTATTGAAAGGTGGCTAGGCACTTTCAAGGGCTATGTTAGGAACAGAGCTAGACCCGAGGGTTCCATTGCAGAGGTCTACATTGCTACATAAGCATTGACATTCTGCTCAAAATACAGTGAAACAGCTGATCAGCTTAGCAAAGAGGTGGATGAAGACAATCTCGGGCTCAATGTTTTCGATTATTCTGTTCGAGTTACAAGGAAGAGTCGACAAGAGGACAAACCTAAAGATTTGGACAAAATGGTTTGGTTTGTGTTGAATAACTGTCCTGAGATACTACGTTATATCAAGTAAGTGCTAAGTACTGCAGCTTATACATCGTAATCTACTAAACTTGCAGCACATTCTTATATATTTAGATGTTTGACGCGATCACTATGTTGTGCGGCATCTACTACTGCCACAAAATCAAAGAAACATTGACAAACTGGTTATGGCAGGATTTGCGAAATGGTTCAAGTGCCATGTAAGCTTTTGAATTGCACTGTCAGTTTTTTTAATATATTGAGTACATAAGATGATCAGCTTGTCTATTTTATAGCCATAGGTTAAGAAGATGCGGGATGATGGGCAGGTAGTTGAAGATGCCCTTTACTCACTAGCAATGGGTCCTGATACTCGGGTAAGACATTATGAATCTTGCATTGTTGGAGATGTGCGCTACAACACCCTTGCACGAGACGAAGGCAGGGAGACACAAAACAGTGCCATCATGAGCACGGATACGTATGACAAAGAGACAACTGAAATGTATGCTAACATAACATACATTGTTCAGTTGCAATATATCTACAGTTTCGAGGATCATCGATGTGTGGTTCTATTGTGCTGTCGTTGGTATAACCTGTTTTCCAGGATCACAAAACCCAGAGCTGATGATTATTTCAAATCCATCAATGTCAAGGCTGCGTACCAAACCAACGAGCCTTTTATTTTGGCAAATCAAGCAACACAGATATTTTTCTTGGAAGACACGTTTCCACGTAGCGATGACTGGAGAGTATTGCAAAGGTTTGAGCAGAGGTATTCGTTTAATGAAGTTGCACAACAAGATGATGCTTACACTACTCCTAATGTACAAGATAACGCAGATGTTCCTAATATCTTTGAGAACCATCACATCAATGACGCCGGCGAAAAGATTGCCTGTCGTGTTGTGGACATACAAGAGTTGATCAAGAAGAAGCCAACGTTCGAGGACATTGAGGACGAAGAAGAAGATGACACCGTGGGGAATTACGATTCAGACTGATACACATGGCGAAGATGTTGACGCTGCTGCTGCGGATGATGATTAGATTGCTTTTGTCGTATTTGCCTGTGAGAAGACGTTTTTTATCTACTATGTGAAATTGTGTTTGCTATGACAACTGAAACCTGATGAACATGTTTGTTTAGTATTTTCCCGTGAGAACATCACTTGTTATGTATGCTGATTTGTGTTTGGTGATTGTATGCTGACTAAAAAATGATGACATTGTTGTTTAGTTGTACTCATATTTGGCTGTGAAACTTGAATTTGATGACATAGTTTGTTGTTGGACTGCAATTTTCTCGATGTCTTCGAATGAGAACAAAGCTGACGCAACAGGGCCTCTGCTAATTTATCTATTTATTACCAAAAGGGCCTCTGCTATTTATTTATTTATGAGCAAAAGGGGATACCCCCTGATTTCCGTTAATATAAATCGTTAGATGTTCACAACACTACGCCCAGCCTGCTACACAGGTTTCATTCATTACTAGTTTCAGCAAAGTGCTCATGTAATAGCCACTGAATACATCACGAGTGCTACATACACTGCAAATAAAGAGGAATTCATCCGACAGGGCACATCGATTTTTCCCATTATCTTCACAAGCTCTTTCATCTCCTCTTTGTTGTCAAGGACGTTCAGCAGCTGTTGCTTGGCCATGATCAGAGGAACTGCATCTTTAACCTTCTACTCTGCATCTTCCTCTTCTACTGTTCCTTCCGTTACTTGTCCAACACCCCAACCTACTAGTATTGGGATTCCTCGTCTAACCAAATAATTAGCGTAGTTGCACTCCCCCACATCAGCAACTTCCCAGAAATACAAATCACAGGAATCTTCCCTTTTCTGCATGAATCAAATTGGAAGATCATCAACCAAACTATTAAAAAATCAGCAACTGAAAGCGGCAGAACAACACTTAAACATATTATTACCCCATGATTCGGGCATTTGTAGAAGACTCGGCCAGGGTTGAGGATTGTGGTTGAGACGCGCCGGATGACTCTGTGTGATTTGCAGCAGTGGCACCACACCAACGGCACCGGGTTACGATGAGCAACCGGCTGCGGTGCGTGTGCCGGCGAGGGTGTGATGAGACCCACAGGCAATGGTACGGGTGGCGACTTGGCGCATATTTGGTTGTTGCCTGCTGAATACCAGGTGGATGAGCAGCCAGCGGACATGGTTGCTGTGGCCAGAGCTTCTGATGCTAGGCAGAGTAAGTAGAGAAGAGGAGAAGTGAATGTTGGATACGTCAATTTCATTACTTGTAGAGTAGCATAGCACCATATATAGTCATAGTCTAGGTTTGGATTCGAACCAGCTACAAAAGCATGTCTCTCTTGTTTCTAAAACTCAGCAATGTCTCTTTACTGGTACACTAGCTTATTTTGTACGCCTTCTCAAGTCTTTGATTCCTCCACCTAACATCTGGGACCCACCAGAAGGGCCTCTGTATTTCACGAAAAAAATGTGCCACCTGCTGACAGGTCGGACCCACCAGCTATCTTCACACGCAAGAAAGTGCCTCCTTATTACGCACAAAAAAATGAATACTCCCCCTGCCAGTTGGAACCCAACATCGTGGGAGGCTGACTTGTGGGCCTACCAAGTTGACGGGGACGGAGGGCTTTGTCAACTTAGTCAATATGAACGATTCTAGCTCCAATTATTGTACGATGTTCATACAACGGCAGTAGTGCTTCTTCAACCTCTGGTCTTCTTGCTCCAGCCGCCCAAACCAGCGCCGGTCGTGCCACGTGCTCCTGCCTCCCATGGCTGGCTGTGATGCCGTGGAGGCCTCACCGCCCCCTATTACTCCCACTGCTGGCTAGGGCATCCCTCTACTCACCCACACCCCCTGCTATTCTGCGGCGACGGCAGCCTCACACCATAGCTGAACCAGTGAACCCTCGTACTCCTCTCCGCGTGGGTATCCACTACCGCGTCTTCCCCGGCTCCGCGTCGTCCCCTTCCTAGGCCTCACCATCGTCCACCGCCTTGCTGCTCTCGGCGCGGCACGGTCAATGTAGTCAACGACCGACTTCCATCGGAAGAGTACTGTACGTGGAGAGGCTGACAACTGGGTCCATGGCCGCAGCTGGGTCCATGGTCACAGCCGAGTTATCTTGTGATTTGCCAAGTAAGTCGTTTTGTGAGGCCTGTTAGGCTGCAAATCTTTCAAGACGAGGAGAGCTTCATTTGGCTGGCCAAGAAAATGGCCTATCAGTAATGAGAAATGGGCTGTACATTTTTAAAACACATCAAACCGGCAATTAGTTTCAAATTTCTTTTTTTCATTTGGAGATTTTAAATTGCATTGATTTTTTATGAGTGGACAATTTCTTGTATTTTATATTGATATATATTTATTTTTAAAATCAGGTTGAATGTGACTCGAAATTTCGGGATTAAAAACAGTTCGGACCGCACCAAAATATGCAAAATTTCGTATAATTTTTTAACCGTGGCCACAATATGGGCTGTAATGCTAACAAAAAGAATATGGGCTCCAAAAAAACCTTAAGAATTAGCAAATGGGCTGTAAATTATTAGAAAAAATGGCAGATGGGATGTATGATGTTTTCCACAGATTTGACGCTTTCCTTAAAAAAAGGTTGATGCACAAGCAGTGACTGTTGGATGTCGATCCAACGGCCGTCGTGCTTCTTCAAACTCTACTCTTCCTGCTCCAGCTGCTCAAACAAGCGCCGGCGGGACTGCCTGCTCTCTCCTCCCCGCGGCCGGCTGTGCTGCCACGCAAGCCTCACCGCCCCACCGTACTCCCATTGCTGGCCTAGCCATCCCTCCACACCCACACCTGTTGTTATTCTCCGGCAACGGCAGACGACCAGTAAACCCTCGTACAATCGTACTACCCTCCGTGTGGGAAACAACTGCCGAGTCTTCCCTGCCTCCGTGTCATTCCCTTCCTAGGCCTCGCCGTCGTCCACCGCCCTGGTGCTCTCGGCGCGGCCTGGTCAACGTGGTCAATGATCGACATGCATTTGAAGTGGACTGTACATGGAGAGGCTGACAGTTGGGTCCATGACCGCACGCAAGGAAATGCCTCCTTATTACGCGCAAAATAATGATTCCTCCACCTGACATCTAGGACCCACCGAAAGGGCCTCTGTATTTCACAAAAAAACGTTACTGCCGCTGACAGCTTGGACCCACCAGCTATAATGTCGTACGGAAGGAAGTGCCTCCGTATTACGCACAAACAAATGAATACTACCCCTGCTAGCTGGGACCAAGTATAGTGGTAGGCTGACTTGTGGGCCTACTAAGTTGACGGGGATGGAGGGCTTTGTCAACTTAGTCAATATGCATGATTCTAGCTCCAGTGACTATACGATGTCCCTCCAACGGTCGTGGTGCTTCTTCAACCTCTGGTCTTGTTGCTCCAGCCACCCAGACCAGCGCTGGTCGTGCCTCGTGCTCCTGCCTCCCGTGGCCGGCTGCGATGCGGCGGAGGCCTCACCGCCCCCAAATACTCCCACCGCTGGCCAGGGCATCCCTCTACTCACCCACACCCCCTGTTATTCTACGGCGACGACAGCCTCACACCGCAGCGAACCAGTGGACCCTCATACTCCTCTACGCGTGAGCATCCACTGCCGCGTCTTCCCCGGCTCCATGTCGTCCCCTTCCTAGGCCTCGCCGTCGTCCACCACCCCGGTGCTCTCGGCGCGGCATGGTCAATGTGGTCAAGGAACGACTTCCATCGGAAGAGTACTGTACATGGAGAGGCTGACAGCTGGGTCCACGGCAGCCGCAAGGAAGTGCCTCCTTATTACGCGGAAAATAATTATTCCTCCACCTGACAGCAGGGACCGACCGGACGGGCTACCGTATTTTGTGAAAAAAATATTTCCCCCCTCAGTGCTGGTACCCACCGGACGGGCCACCGTATTTCATGAAAAAAGTGTTCCCCCCGCTGTCAGCTCGGACCCACCGGAAGTGCCTCCTTATTACACACAAAAAAAATGAATACTCCCCCTGCTAGTTGGGACCCACCTTGGTGGGTGGCTGACTTGTGGGCCTACTAAGTTGACGGGGACGGAGTGCTTTGTCAACTTAGTCAATATGAGTGATTCTAGCTCTAGTGACTGTACCATGTCCATCCAACGGCCGTAGTGCTTCTTCAACCTCTGGTCTTCTTGCTCCAGCCGCCCAAAGCAGCGCCGGTCGTGCCGCATGCTCCTGCCTCCCATGGCTGGATGTGCTGCCGCGGAGGCCTCACCGCCCCCTACTACTCCCACTGCTGGCCAGGCAGCCTCACACCGCAGCCAAACCAGTGAACCCTCGTACTCCTCTCCGCGCGGGCTTCCGCTGCCGCATCTTCCCCGGCTCCGTGTCGTCCCCTTCCTAGGCCTTGTCGTCGTCCTCTGCCCTGGTGCTCTCGGCGCGGTGTGGTCAATGTGGTCAAGGAACGGCTTCCATCGGACATGGACTGTATGTGGAGAGGCTAACAGCTGGGTCCACGGCCGCAGCAAGGAAGTGCCTCCTTACGCGCCAAATAATTATTCCTCCACTTGACAGCGGGGACCCATCGGACGGGCCACCGTATTTCGTGAAAAAAAAATTTTCCCCCTGACTGCTGGGACCGACCAGCTACATCTTTGCAAGCAGGATGTATGTCCGGGCAAAAAAAACAATTCGCCCCCTGACTACTGGGACCCACTGTCTACATCTTCGCATGCAAGGAAGTGCCTGACAGTCGGGACCCACCTGGTCGAAGCGTACGTAGCATTGTCATTCTGGAAGCGAACGTGTACGTACATACTGGTCGATGTAGAGGCGCGCACGTGTCGTAGTAGAGGCACGCACGTAGCATGTACACGTACGTACAGCGGCCAGTGTGCAAGAAAGAAAATAGGGCCACGTGCGTACATACGGGTAGGGATTCGAATGCCTACTTGCGCGTACGTACGGCCAGGGCTCGTGTACACGGCTGGGTCAGAATGGAGAAACAGCTTGTCGTGTTCATGGTGAGCCAACCAGGTGGGTCGGAACGAAATGCGTCGTCATGTTCATCGGGAGGGCTTGGACAGAACAGCCGATGGAAACAAGGCCTGGCGTACCACAGAACAGAGGATACGGCCTTGTGTTCGACTGGCCACGGTCAAAACAGGGTACTATTGATCGGGAGGGGTGTGGCATACCGCAAAACGGAGGAAACGGACTTGTGTTGGAGCGCTACGGTCGAAACGAGGGTCCTGTTCATTGGGAGGGGTGTGGCGTACCGCAAAACGGGACTCCACGGGATACTGTTCATCTCCACCGTCGACCCCCTCCAGCCTCCACGAGCTACTGTTCATCCACCGTCAACCTCCTACAGCTTTCACCTGCGACTATTCATCCACGGGCTCATGTTCATCCAGCCTCCACCGTGCGCTACTCCACCGGCTACTGTTCGACCAGCCCTCTCCACTAGCTCTTGTTCAACCACCCCTCCACGGGCTACTGTTTATCCAACCCACCACCATCTACTGTTCATCCAGCCCTCCACGGGGTGGTCCTGTTCATCCTGCCCTCCACGGGGTCCTGTTCATCCAGCCCCAACAGGCTCAATCGATCGGGGTCCTGTTCATCCAGAGGCAACACCACGGGGTCCTGTTCATCCACCCCCACCGGGAACTGTTCATCCAAACCCCCCAGCAACGCTCACTGTTCATCCAGAGGCAGCATCGATCGGCTTCAGTTAGCAGCAGTAGCAAAGGAATCGCTCGATCGGGTTCAGTTAACATCCATCGATCGATGGCTCGGGTTCAGTAACGCGTAGCCTGCAGTGCAATCGCTCGGTTTCAGTTAGAGCCCAACGCCTTGCTCGGGTTCAGTTAGAGACCAACGCCTCGCACGCACGCGCGTGCGTGTATGAGAGAAACGCGCATCGCTCGACCCCGACCACCCACCGTAACCAGAAACACCCCGATAGTTTCCTCGCCCGCGCTTCTACCACGGCTTTTTCCGTCATGGATGGCAGAAAGAATGCCATGCACGTGCGTCTCCGGACCGCCCAGGATGAAAAGCCCATTTTCTATCATGATTTTTTGTCATAGAAGTAGGACTCCACCACATCTATGATGATACCGAGTTTTGTCACAATTATCGTCATAGAAGTGTCATTAGTATGACAGAGAAAAATCGTTCGGCCCAAAATGTCACGGATGTGTCTTTTTTTTGTAGTGGCAATAGAAGCAAGACCAATAATGTCAGGACCCCGATTCCAAGTCACATCGATCTAGCAAGTAACACTTCATATCACATTGTGGCCTCAACCACGGTATCCCCACGGGTGTCGCCTTACCATGGCCCGGGACCATTTCCGCCTTTTGGCTCACGTATATGATAGTGTCGCTAGCATCCATATGATAGAGAACCCAGGCCGACATGGCTAGTCATGAACCCAAAGCGGCACAGACCTATGGAGACAGGCATATGTGAATCACATCGAGCATGTCAGTCATCAGCGTGTGAATCCGGGCTGTAGCACTAGGCTAACAGGACTCCGGGGAACCCGGGCTATAGCAGGCTAGGCAGGACTCCGGATGTCACTGCGTGACATTTCCCCGAAGGGACAAACATAGGAACAAAGTGAAACACATGCCGACCAGTCAAGTGTCCTGAGCAGTAATGCTGGGCTAGCAGGACTCCGGTGAACCGGGCTGTAGCGGACTACTATGGCTCGAGGAACACTAGACTACATTTCCCCATAAGAAAGGCTGCCAAGGATAAACAACTAGATTGTCGGATCCCACACATACCAAGCATTTCAATCATACACACAATATGCTCGATATGTGTAAATACCACATGGCATCACAACAAAACTCTACAACTCAAGTACTTTATTTAAAGGCTCCAGAGAGCCATACATAACATGTTCATACAGGTAGGGGTCACATGACCCGACACTCAAGTCATACAAGCATACAAGCACATGCGGAAGCAAATAGTCTGAGTACAGACACTAGAAAGAAAGAAGGCTTCTCGAAACCTGTCTATCTGCATAGGGCCCTCCATGGTCAGGATCACCACCTGGGTGGCAAGTCACTCATCGATGTCGAGATCTACATAAAACCCATTGGAGGGGGCGGTGTTGTCGTCTAAAAACAGTAATTAAACAAACATGAGTACAAAGGTACTCAGCAAGTCTTACACCAGAACCTACTATACATGCTCATTCTCAAGAAGGTAGTGGAGTTATTGCAGCAAGCCAGCTTTGACTCTTGGATAAGCTATCCTACGGGACACCACTAGTAAAATAGTTTTCGCACACGAGTCCACTAATCACCAACACAATACTCCATCAGGGATCCTCCCTCGTCATCCTACGAGAGAGCCATCCTCGGTACTCACACTTATCTTGAGTCTTTTAGTAGTGTCCATTAACTTGTCTATGAACTGTATAGGCAACCAAGTAGTCCTTTACCACGGACGCGGCTATTCGAATAGATGATGTTAACCCTGCAGGGGTGTACTTCTTCATACATGCTCTCACCACTTACCGCCGTTTACACGACATGTACTCGGCAACCTTCAAGCGGAAGCACAACGAGGGTGTAGGCCACGGCTTACCTAAACACTCAAGTCTCTAGTCCAGGTTTATCGCCTATCCAGGTTCCATCCGCAGGGAGTCTGGCCGAGGTTTCCACATACGGCCCCGAACGATGTGAACAGGGTTCCTGAGACACCAAACGGGTGACTCGGTACATTGTGCCACGGTGTATCTACCGCAACATAGCCCACCCCTAGGGTTAGCGCTACGCACGGCCGCCAACACATAACCTACAAACACCAGAAACTAATTGCAACTCCTGGACAGAGAACTAGAGTGATTAAGAAGCCGAGAGGGTCCATCGGTTTTGGGCCCAATGTATGGTAGTAACTGAATCTTAAATCACACATACAGATCTCAGTTCTTAGGGACGGCCTTAATGAAACAACCCACCATGTACTCCTACATGGCCTCTCATCGATACCTTTACCAAAACATGTTCAACACATCCCTCACATTACCGACATAATCATTTCACTCTAGCCCATCACCCAGATGAACCAGACCTAACACAACTCTAAGCATAGTAGGCATAGCAAGGTAGGAAACAGAAACATGGCTCAATCAACTCCTACACATGCTAGTGGGTTTCATCTAGTTACTGTGGCAATGATAGGTCATGTAGAGGATAAGGGTTCAACTATCGTAGCACACAGCAGTTTGAAACGATGTTGTCTTAATGTAGTAAATGAGAGCAGAGGCGAGAACATGGGATTGTAACGATATGATCAATGTGGCTGCTTGCCTGATGGAGTGGTAGTAGGGTACTGCCCTTCAGTTGGATACTCGGAGATATCCTCGGAGGCAGAACCTACCACGAGGGACACACAGAACATAATCAACACATGACAATATGCAACAATATGATGCATGCTATGACATGGCAAAATGATGTGTCCTGCCTAATGCAATGTGAAACAAGTTGAAATGGGTCCATTTGAACCAAAGATTCAAATGGAAGTTAAAGTTCTTATGCATAATAAGTGTGTTAGCTTGTTTCACCTAAACAGCAAGGTTAAAGTGGTTTGTCATGCATGAAACCATTACTTATGGATAGATTGAATTTTTCAAATCATTTTTCATATATAATTTGTTTGATTTGGAGCTATGGTTGATTTTCTATGATTTTTAGAAGTTTTGGCTATTTCCTAGAATTTCCTATATAAAAATAAATCCAGAAAATGAATAATTGCGTCAGCACTGCGTCACTGTGACGTCAGCGAGTCAAAGGCACAAGGGCCAGTCAAACCTGACTGGTGGGCCCCGTCTGTGAGTGTCTCAGCTAACTAACAGAGTTAAGTTAGTACTAATTAACTGTCAATGGGGCCTGGGTCCACATGTCAGTGACCTAAACTAACTAAAATTAGTTAATACTAATCCTAAACAAATTAACAAGTTGGCCCCACCTGTCATATTCTCAGGGGGGAAGTCAACTTGGGCCCACATGCCAGTCCACGCGTCAAAACATGGTTAACTCGCCGGTGGCTTGACGCCGGCGACGACAGACGCGGCGGAGGGGCTCGGGTTTTTCCCATAGTCGACCAAATTGACTATGGTTTGGTCCTATGAGTAGCTAGGAGCAAGCCGCGGCGTTTGGTGGCAGTGGGTGGAGCTAGGGTGGCCGGAAACGTCGCCGGCAACGAGTTTGGCGGCGGCCGGAGCTCGGGTGAGCTCGGACCCATCGCTAGGAGGCAAGGCGAGGCACGGGCGTGGTGCGTTGTGCTCCTGGGGATGTGGTGAAGTTAGTGGACTAAGTGGCGTGGCCGTGGCATGGCCGGAGCCTCGTCGATGACGAGCTCTGCAGCGGCGCGTGCGGGCGAACTCCATGTGCTCGATGTGGTGCACGAGAAGGAGAGTGGAGAGGATAGGGAGGTGGCTAAGCTCACGGCGGTTGCGACGGAGTTGACGGCGAGGTTAGAGACAAGCCGGAGCAAGCGGGGCAGCGGAGGCGATCTGGCCGGCAGGAGGTTGAAGACGAGCTCGGTGAAGACGCTCGGGGGCCTCCGGCGGGGCGTGGCTCAGTGGGACGGTCAAGGAGGGAGTGGCGGAGCTTCAGGACACGGCGGGGCAGTGCGAGGACGATGGTGGACCTGAGAACTATGGTGGCGTGGCTGCGGCAACGTCGGCCATGGCTTCAGGGAGCGAGGGAGAGAGCAAGGGGAGGAATGAGGTGTCCAGGGGGTGGGGGTGGCGCCGCGGAGGTGTTTCGAGGCATCACGCTGGCGCGGGCGACGGCAGGCAGGCAGAGAGGTGGCGTGGCGAGCTCCTGTGCTCGCCCTCGAGCACTTGCTTGCCTCGCTGGCTAGGCGAAGCAGCTGCGTGGAGCGGCTGCTGGGCCGGGCCAGCTAGGTGGGCCGGCTGGTGGGTTTCCAGGTAAGCTCTAACTCTCTCTCTCTCTTTTCTGTTTTGCTTTTATTTATTTCCTGCTGTGTGTATTGAAATAGAATAAATAATATTTCATTTCCAAAAACTCTGGAAATATTCAGAGGCACATTTGGGAAAATTTTCAACTGCCTAAAAATGCTTCCAAGATTATTTGAGCACTTGAAAATATTTATAGCATTTAAATGCCCAAATTCAAATACTTATGGCTTGTTCAAAAATCCAGAACGGCTCCATAAATTGCAAGACCATTTTTGGCAGAGGTTTTAGTCAAGACCAAAAATGGTGGGCTTTTATGAAGGGCATTTTGGGTTCATTGAAATTCCAATTGTTGGAAATTAGCATTTTCACGGGGGTGTTGGGGTTGATTAGGCCCCATTTCAAGTTTAAAAGAAATTTAAACATGATGCACATGTTCATCCAATCCTAATGCATGACTAAAAGCAGGGATGTGACAACTCACCCCCACTCAAAAGAATCTCGTCCCGAGAATTAGGATCCTCCGGGAAGAAGGTGGGGTACTCGAGTCGAAGACGATCCTCCCTTTCCCAAGTGGCTTGTTTCTCGGAATGGTGTGACCATTGAACCTTGAGAAACTTGATATTATGGCGTCGAGTGGTACGCTCAGCTTGATCAAGGATACGAACGGGATATTACCGATATGAGAGGTTATCTTGTAGATCAAGTGTTTCGTGGTCCACTCCATGGATAGGATCCGAGAAGCAATGCCTGAGTTGAGAAACGTGGAAGACATCGTGAACTCTGGAAAGATGGGAAGGTAGTTCCAATTGGTAGGCAACTTCTCCTCGTTTGGCAAGAATGCGAAAGGGTCCAATGTAACGAGGAGCCAATTTGCCTTTGATACAGACATGATGGGTTCCCTTTAACGCAGTAACCCGAAGGTAAGCCTTCTCGCCGACTTCATAAGTCATGAGCTTATGTTTACGATCATATTGGCTATTTTGACGAGATTGGGTTGTTTTCAATTTCTCGCGAATAATGCGAACCTGCTCTTCTGCTTCCTGAATCATATCCGGGCCAAAGAGTTGTCTTTCCCCGGTTTCTGACCAGTTAAGAGGCGTTCGACATTTTCGTCCATAGAGAACTTAGAAAGGAGCTTTGCCCAAGCTAGCTTGGTAACTATTGTTATAAGCAAACTCCGCGAATGGAAGGCATTTCTCCCAACCCATTCTGAATGAGATGACAGAAGCTCGGAGCATATCTTCCAAAATTTGATTGACTCGCTCTACTTGACCACTTGATTGAGGATGGAAGGCGGTGCTAAAAGAGAGACGAGTTCCCATAGCAATTTGGAAACTTTCCCAAAATCGAGAGGTGAAGAGACTCCCATGGTCTGAGTTAATTTCCAATGGGACACCATGAAGAGATACTATTCAGGAGATGTATAAATCAGCTAGCTGGCTAGCGGTGATACTCTCACGAACAGGTAGAAAGTGGGCTACTTTGGAAAGACGGTCGATCACGACGAAGATGGCATTATTCCCTCTCTTGGTCCTGGGAAACCCAGTAATGAAATCCATACTGATTTTATCCCATTTCCACTCAGGAATAGCCAAAGGTTGAAGGGTGCCAGCAGGCGGTTGATGCTCTGCTTTAACGCGACGACAGACGTCGCAGCTAGCAACGTATTGAGCAATTTCTCTCTTCATCCTAGTCCACCAAAACCTTTGGTGTAGGTCTTGATACATCTTAGTCCTACCGGGATGAATGGTGAGAGGGGATTCATGAGCTTCCTTAAGGATCAGCCGCCTCAGGTTTCGTGCCTTGGGAACCACTAAGCGGTTTCCAAAGTATACGACACCCTAATCATCAACGGAGAAACAATTCGCGACTCCTTTCTTAATGTTTCTCTTAATGGGAGATTCCCAGATCTACCTTCTGTGCCTTGATGATCTGATCCGTAAGGGTAGGTTTCGCCACCAGGGTGGATAGGAATCCTCGAGGAACAATGTGAAGATTAAGCTTACGAAATTCCTCATGGAGAAGTGGTTGACTTTGTTGTAACATCAGGTTGTTACAATAGGATTTACGACTTAGTGCATCAGCCATGACATTGGCTTTGCCCGGGGTGTAAGTTATTCCTAAGTCGTAATCCGAGATCAACTCGACCCAACGTCGTTGTCTGAGATTCAAATCCGGTTGGGTGCAGATATATTTCAAACTTTGGTGATCGATGAAGATCTCGCAACGATTACCGAGAAGGTAATGTCGCCAAGTTTTGAGTGCATGGACTACAGCTGCAAGCTCTAGATCATGTGTGGGATAATTTTCCTCATGTGGGTGTAATTGCCGTGAAGCATAGGCAATTACCTGACGATCTTGCATGAGTATGCAACCTAGTCCATGTCGCGAGGCGTCGCAATAGATAATAAAGTCCTTGGAGAAATCTGGTGGTACCAGTACGGGAGCAGATGTGAGGCGTCTTTTCAGTTCCTGAAAGCTGAACTCGCACTATGGGGTCCACTCGAACTTTTTATCTTTCTTGAGGAGTTCAGTTAGAGGTTTAGCAACCTTGGAGAAATTCTCGATGAAGCGGCGGCAATAGCTCGCTAAGCCAAGGAAGCTCCGAACTTGCTTGACCGTCTCAGGTGGAGTCCAATCAAGGACGGCTTGAACTCGCTCGGGATTGACAGCAATACCCTTACCAGAGATTACATGGCCTAAATAGGTCACTTTTGGCACCAAAATTCACACTTGGAGAATTTGGCATAAAGGCGATGCTCTTGAAGTTTCGTCAACACCAGCCTTAGATGTTTGGCATGTTCCTCTTCATTCTTGGAGTAGATGAGTATGTCATCAAGGTAAACTGCGACGAATTTATCCAAATACTCCATGAAGACTGAGTTCATTAACCGAGAGAAAGTGGCTGGGGCATTGGTTAAACCGAAGGACATAACGGTGTACTCGTATTGGCCATAACAAGTAACGAAGGCTGTTTTGGGAATGTCCCCGTTTCTGATTTTGATTTGATGGTAGCCCAACCTCAAATCCATCTTGGAAAAGACTAAGGATCCAGCGAGCTGATCATACAGATCATTGATCCTGGGAAGCGGATACTTATTCTTGATAGTGACCAAGTTGACAGGTGGGTAATCTACAACCATCCGATCTGTTCCATCTTTCTTCTTGACGAAGAGGACGGGGCAAGCCCAAGGAGAGGAACTAGGACGGATGAAACCCTTTTTCAAGGACTCATCGAGTTGGTTCTTAAGCTCGGCTAGTTCTAAGGGTGCCATCTTATAGGGTCTTCTAGAAATTGGAACGGTTCCTGGAACAAGGTCTATCACAAACTCGAAATCCCTGTCAGGTGGAACACCTGGCAGTTCTTCTGGAAAGACATCCGGAAAGTCCCGGACTACCGGAATATCTTCAAGGTCTGGAAGGGGGTTGGCATTTAGGGAGTAAAGCTGGCGCTTGGCCACTTGAGTTAAGACATTGACTGTCTTGCCCGATGGGTGAGTAAGTTGAATGGTTCTAGTGGCACAATCAATCTTAGCGTAATGAGCTGACATCCAGTCCATACCCAAGATGATGTTAATGTCCGAGGACTTGAGAGCTATTAAGGATGCAAGGAAGACAAGTCTATCAACAAGAATTTCGTTCCCATGGCTTACTCTAGAAGTTTGCCATTTGGAACCCGGAGTTTGAATTACCATGGAAGTGGGCATGTCACAGAATGTCGTGTTATGCAATCGAGCATAGTTCTCGGATATGAATGAATGAGATGCTCCAGTATCGAAAAGAATAGATGGCGGATGGCAATTAACAAGGAGCGTACCAAGGACGATGTTAGGATCCTCATGAGCTTCCTCGGCTGAGACATAGTTGACATGGCCATGTGCAGTGGTGACCAGCTTGGCGTAGAATGCCTTTCCCGCTGGCTTACCACGACCAACGGACTTTCCAGACTGATTGGGGTTGTTGTTCTGGGGACACTCTCGACTATAGTGACCCAGCTCTCCACACTTGAAACATGTCACAACATTGGGGCGTGGAGCAGCATTAGCAGCGGGGCCACGATAGGGCATGGATGGTGCAAACTGCTGGTTGGGACGAGGCGCCTCAAAGGATGGCCTCGGAATGAACCTGGGTGGCAGTGCCATGCTTGGAATCCACACCCGGCGCTTCTGAGATCCAGAGCCAGATGAAGAGCCAAAATCACGGGAGTGCTTGCGTGAAGCTTCATAATCAGACTGGCCTATCACAGCACTGATGGCTTTATTGACCAACTTATGAAAGGAGGTGCACTCGTGCAGACGAAGATCGCGGCGAAGCTCAGGGCTAAGCCCCTTGCGGAACCTTGCCTGCTTCTTAGCGTCGGTAGATACTTCTTCAGGAGCATATCGTGCCAGATTCCCAAATTCATGACTATATGCATCCACAGTCAGTCTTCCTTGGGTGAAATTGCAGAACTCTTCCCTCTTGTGATCTATGAGACCTTCCAGGATGTGATGCTCACGGAAAGCCTCACTGAATTCAGCCCTAGTAGTGATTTGGCCGACCGGGCGCATAGCTTCAAAATTTTCCCACCAAAGACAAGCAGGGCCTTTGAGATGATAGGCAGCATAAGTAACCTTATCAGCTTTGGCTACGTTGGAAAAACGTAGCTTGTGGGTGATGCTGGGAAGCCAGTCATCCACGTCGAGGGGCTCGACGGAATGGTTAAACTTTGGTGGGTACAACTTGATGAAGTCATTGATTGACTCCAAGTCATTTCTCTGATGGCTTGCAGTGTTCTGCTCAATCCGCTCCAGCAAGCGGTTAGTCTCACACTTGTTTCTTTCCACCTCCAGCATCACTTCGGCCAGAGAAGGCAGGTGAGGCAGATTCTCACCCCTAACTGCACTGGCTTCCCCCTACTCTGGGGCAGCAGGGTTGCTGCGGGTGTTGACCATCCTAGGAGAAAACAAGACAACGGCTTAGATAAGGATGGCACAACTTAGCAAGGAAATGCAGAATGTAATGGATAACACGGAATGCAGAGAAGTTCATCCGTATGTCATGGTAATATAGAACTGCCATATATATACCAACGGTCATACACACCATACACAGTTTAGTACAAGCCCAGGTTACAGTACAACTATGATAAAATACGTTACATCTCATCGGAGACATTCCAAGCTCCTATACATTATTTGTCTACACCTCCGAAATTGATTACACACAAAGTCATATTCCACAAGTCACGCGGGACAGTGGAGATACAACTATTACAATACTAGTGATACTACTACTAACTCAGACAGCTCCGTAGTAGTCCTCATAGAAGTCACCTCCATAGCCTGGAAGTTCAACGTGATCATCAGGGAACAGACGGTCCTGAGGAGCTTGTGGACCAAAGGGGCTAGGATGAGGTCTTGGACCAACAAACGGTGGCCTGCGGGGACCACAGGGTGGGGTGATGCCTACCACATCACGCCAATCCACCATGTCTGGTAGAGCAGATCTCACAGGATACAGATCCCTCGTATCCATACATCCAGCTTGCACAGCAGGTGCAAACCGAGTCAAAGTGGCCCAATGATCAGCACGGGTGTTGAAAAGCTCCAGTCTCAAGGCCCGATTCTCTCGGTCCTTATCCTCGAGCATCTCGGCAGTGGTGCGAGTTAGTGAGTCCTCACGTGTGGAGTCAGCATAGATAGCCTGGAGATACCCTTGTGCTCCCCGGAGTGAAGCTGGCATATAACGGAAGTCGGTGTTCCGAACCAGGCTAGTCCGGACTCGCATGATGGTCATCATGGAATAGGCAGCATCCTGCACAGCCATCTCAACAGTAACCCCAAGTCCATAGGAATAGTGGAGGGGCTCGGTAGATCCAGGATAAGAAGGAAATATCCTGACGGTGCAGAAATATTGGCTTTGATTAAAGTCTCGGAATTGCTCTTCGATAGTGTATTCGGGATACCAACGGTAAACGTCTCGATCATTACCCGGACTAACATAGCAGTATGTCCTGGCACATCGAGGCACCGGGTCAGGTGAACCACTTGGTTTTGAGCACGAGTGGCCATCTGAAAGCACAACCACAATGCAAAGACATTAGAATTTCTAGGGAAAATTGGACAGCATAACAGTTGTAAATGCTCAGAAAAAGATTTGAAACATCCACAACAGTTTGCAATACCGCTCAACAACATCATATCAAGGTTCTGATTCAACTGGCAACATACTAAAAGTAGTAGAAACTGTACTCAAGCTTGTAACAACAATCCTATAAGCTACTACGGATTAGTAACACGTGAACCTGATAGAAGAAGAGAGCCTAGTCCTTAACCCACGTTGAATGAGAAGAGAATGACTCAGATTAGAGGGCATAAGATAAAGGAGTAAAAGAGCCTTACGTTCCCTCCCACAATCAATTCCCCTACATATAGCTAAAGCATTTCTAGACTCGACATCGACCAGTTTGGCTCAACGAACCGACAGGCAGTCCAGCTCTGATACCAACGCTGTCAGGACCCCGATTCCAAGTCACATCGATCTAGCCGGTAACACTTCATATCACATTGCGGCCTCACACACGGTATCCCCACGGGTGTCGCCTTACCATGGCCTGGGACCGTTTCCGCCTTTTGGCTCACGTATATGATAGTGTCACTAGCATCCATATGACAGAGAACCCGGGCCGACATGGCTAGTCGTGAACCCAAAGCGGCACAGACCTATGGGGACAGGCATACATGAATCACATCGAGCATGTCGGTCATCAGCGTGTGAATCCGGGCTGTAGCACTGGGCTAACAGGACTCCAGGGAACCCGGGCTGTAGCAGGCTAGGCAGGACTCCGGATGTCATCGCGTGACATTTCCCCGAAGGGACAGACATAGGAACAAAGTGAAACACATACCGGCCAGTCAAGTGTCCTGAGCAGTAGTGCTGGGCTAGAAGGACTCCGGTGAACCGGGCTGTAGCGGACTACTATGGCTCGAGGAACACTAGACTACATTTCCCAATAAGAAAGGCTGCCAAGGATAAACAACTAGATTGTCGGATCCCACACATACCAAGATTTTAACACTACAACAAGAATCCCCCTTTAGCAACACATTAGTACGTTGCCCTATGTCCATATATGTGTTGGTAAGGTCTACACCAACGGATTAGTATCCGTTGCCGTTGGTGGCGTTGGAAGGGTCTACAACAACACATACAATTGCGTTGGTAATCGGCATGTAGAAATGTTGCAAGATAGCAACATATATATCTACAGGCTAACAACAGTTCATATACGTTGCTGACTGCCCTACACAAACGAATTTCCACATAACAAATTAGTGTGGCACTTCCAAGCATCTGTACAATACTGGTATTTTATATATTACGAACAATAGATGAACAATACTGGTATTTTATATATTACGAAAAATAGTGCAAGGAGCAGCAATCCACCAAACATAAAGATCTCATATATTTACTCAACTCGGTTGCATTACATGGAACACAATCTGAAAAATATATTACATGATTTCCTATATATTAACCATGAAACTGATATTCTATATAGTAAATCTAAAACTATCTCCTAGTAGCCCCATTCTCCACCATTCTATCAATAACTTAGCCATGCATCATCTTCGTCTTCATCTTCCCGCACCCTTCATGCTGGATGACAAGCTTCTCTATGAACTTCCTGCAGATACATTCTATGATATTGTTATAGGATGAATCACCATCACCATGTCCATTGTTCAGAACAAGAGGTGACTAGCAAAGTGCCATCGCAATAGATTAAATAAACATAACGAAAGTTCAGCATGAGGAGATGGAGGTTGCATGTAATAGTTAAATATTCTAGCATTGATCATTTATCGAAGGAAGGTTCACATCAGTTCAGTGTATTGTAAATGATCAAGAAAAATCCTTGTCATTTCTTATTCCTGGCCGAGGATCGATTTAGATGTAACCAGAACGTATAATTGTGAACTAGGCATGGCACTCTATCAAGCACTCATCTTGAAATTTGTTACCTCAAACTTTCTCTTTTCTTTAGCCATATGTTGCAAGCCAAACATACATTAGGACCATATATCTAACATACAGATATGCATGTCGTAACGAACAAGGTTCCCTCTTAGTACAAATAGAGAAGTCATATATCTAACATATAGATATGCATCTAGAATATAGTATCCACACAAAAATGTATATTGTATACAGCGATTGGTTAATTGCAACTTTAAGATAGCCACACACACACACACACACACAGTTACTTTTTTGTCCAGCCAACAAAATAAAGAAGAGTAACTTGAACTAACCTCACAAAAAGAACTTGAACTAATAAGATAATGGAAACTAATTGTTTCATGCAGGTGTGCATTTCATTCCACAAAGCTTCTGTAGACCAACAAAAATCCCTTTGACAGCATCCTGTATGGCTAGTTGGGAATATAGTTCATGGATATAATTCTAACAAATTTTGTTTCTGTGTATTTTGTCGCCAGTTCCTCAAGGAAACTCTAAAGCAACCTGCAATAAGTTCAGTAGAATTTCCATCTAAAGTGTTTTCTATATTATAAGCACCTTTCAAAAAAAGTTAAACTGGAAATGCAAAATGGAGCTCGAACTCCTAGTAGCTCTTTATCTAAAACATCCATGTGCAAGAAGGTTGGTGAAATCACCATATTTGAGCATTTTATACTACTAGTCGTTAACCCCTATCCATTCACACGGGATAGTGTTTATCTTGTGTGGCTTTGCATGTTTTCATCTCTTAACTTTCTACTGAGATCTTTACCAGTAAACTATAATTTGTGTTACATTTTTTTCTACCTTCAAATGAACTTTTTCTTCTAAATTTGCCGTTCAACATCGAACTCGCAACCTATAGTAAAATACTCGAGCAATAAAAATAAATAGTTCAAAAGTTTTGACGTAATGACTTCCGTTTTAAGAACTATATATCAGGGCATAACTAATCTTTTCTTGTGGAGGAGGAAATAACTAATCTAGTGCTTTTGTATATCATACACCATGGCCTGCTATCTTAGTATATTAATATTGTAATTGTTCTCACTGTTCATAGTACATTCAACTTCTAGATGATCTAGATACAAATAAGCTAACCACCCCCGCAAAAAAGTAACTACATTTTCATATATAATGAAGGGCACCATGATGTTTTGTCTGCCGCTTGAGCAGACAGTTATGATGCCCTACAGTATAAGAAATAAGGTCTGGGTTTGCAACATATTGGGTTCTATACAAATCAGTCCAAACGGACTTTCTTGACTCATCCTCATATCCCAACAAACTATTCTCAAATGGAGTATATTGAAGCATGTATATTAGCAGATTGAAGTATAGTTTGAAAGAGCATGGAGAAGCATTAACACTACTATCTAGTGAACGCTCCACAAAAAGTTTCAAGCACACCATACCTTGCATTGCATTGATGCGTTGGCGAGAATTACAGCTTTACTCAGGTTCTCTGCAAGAACGCGTCTTTGACAGCAAGCTAGAGGCCCAAACCTGTAACACCACACTGGATTGATCATGCTCAGCCCTTCCTTTAACCTAGCTGCAAGCGTTTCCTCTCCACCCACCTGTGCCTTGCCCTCGATTGTACTGACCTGCGGTACATCGGCCACCCTTTCCCCTCTAGGTGAATTGCTTTCCGCAGACAAGTGATCTGATGTTCTGATTCTACCACTTTAAGTCCTCCACCTCTCCGCTTGACAACACCCTGCACAGATCATTTCCTGAAACATATAGCCATCTAGTCGGTGATGTTTTCTAGGGGACTAATGAAATACACCAAGTTGAATGAAAAATAATCATATATTGAAATTAATTAATAAGAATTAAGAAGGGAAACAGTGTGAGCTGTACATATAATGGACATTGATGTATATAATGAGATAGTACATAGATATGAACGACGCAAACTCCCTGTGTTTTGCATTGTTGTTGTTTCAATCAGAGTCGTACATGGTAGCATTACTACGAGAGAGGGATAGAGGTACACAAGTAAGCGCTCAGTGTTATACAATCTGAAAGGCGGGAAGGAAAAGGGGAAGCTATGGGACAGAACGTCATCTTTAGGAATACTCTGATTCACGAAGGTGGAGTGGCATGGACGCCGATGGCGGAGGTGGATCAGAATGAGTATCAAGGTCCCGCAGATCGCCATCACGATGGCCAGCAAAGAAGAATCTGCCATGGCCTGCCACACAATGACACAAAGAACCAAGTGGTGTAAGAAAACAGGGGTCAGACGAGGAGTGACTTACTCAACCGTTAGTGGCGCCGGAGTCGAAGTTGCCGAGGCGGAGCAGCAACACCACCGTCGAGTCAGCAGCCGCGCGTGTGGAGATGTACCACGGGGACTGGGTAGTATGGCGAACCAGAGGAGGCGCGGGCGCTGGCGACCTGTGGAACCTAGGGTTGCTGCGGGCCGCATGTAGTGGCACGGAAGACATCGCCATGGCGGGGGGTCGGAGGAGAGCAGTGTGGGGCAGCTGGTCCGGTGAGCAACGGCGAGGCAGAGCGCCAGAGCTAGCTGAATCGGAGGTGGTGGCGGCGGCGTTGTGGTCAGGGAGAGAAGAGATTTGGCTTGGCTGCGTGCCTGCGTGGTACTTGGACGGAGGAGGTAGCGCCCTAATGTGAAGGCTTTTTTCTGTAGATAATGTGAAGGTGGGCACGAGGAGGTTAGCAAATCATGGGAAGTGGGGGTGGGACTAGGAGGTGGCCCAAACAACACTTAGGTATGATTCGTTGGTAGACATGCGTTGTTATATGGGGGATTTTGTTGTAGTGTTTCAATCATACACACAATATGCTTGATATGTGTAAATACAACATGGCATCACAACAAAACTCTACAACTCAAGTACTTTATTTAAAGGCTCCAGAGAGCCATACATAACATGTTCATACAGGTAGGGGTCACATGACTCGACACTCAAGTCATACAAGCATACAAGCACATGCGGAAGCAAATAGTCTGAGTACAGACACTAGAAAGAAAGAAGGCTTCTCGAAGCCTGTCTATCTGCATAGGGCCCTCCATGGCCAGGATCACCACCTGGGTGGCAAGTCACTCATCAACGTCGAGATCTACATAAAACCCATCGGAGGGGGCGGTGTTGTCATCTGAAAACAGTAATTAAACAAACATGAGTACAAAGGTACTCAGCAAGTCTTACATCAGAACCTACTATACATGCTCATTCTCAAGAAGGTGGTGGAGTTATTGCAGCAAGCCAGCTTTGACTCTTGGCTAAGCTATCCTACGGGACACCACTAGTAAAATAGTTTTCGCACACGAGTCCACTAATCACCAACACAATACTCCACCGGGGATCCTCCCTCGTCATCCTACGAGAGAGCCATCCTCGGTACTCACACTTATCTTGAGTCTTTTAGTAGTATCCATTAACTTGTCTATGAACTGTTGGGGAACATAGCAGAAATTCAAAATTTTCCTACGTGTCACAAAGATCTATCTATGGAGAGACCAGCAACGAGGGGAAGAAGAGTGCATCTACATACCCTTGTAGATCGCTAAGCAGAAGCGTTCAAGTGAACGGGGTTGATGGAGTCATACTCGTCGTGATCCAAATCACCGATGATCCTAGTGCCGAACAGACGGCACCTCCGTGTTCAACACACGTACAGCCCGGTGACATCTCCCATGCCTTGATCCAGCAAGGAGAGAGGGAGAGGTTGAGGAAGACTCCATCCAGCAGCAGCACAATGGCGTGGTGGTGATGGAGGAGCGTGGTGATCCAGCAGGGCTTCGCCAAGCACTGCAAGATATGAGGAGAAAGAGAGGTAGGGCTGCACCAAGAGGGAGAGATCAAATCGCGTATTGGGCAGCCCCTAGGCCTCACTATTTATAGGAGGAGGGGAGGAGCGTGCGCCCCCTCTAGGGTTCCCACCCCTATGGGGGCGGCAGCCCTAGATGGGAAAAGGGGGGGCGGCCAAGAGGGGAGAGGGGGGGCGCCCCCTAGGGTGGGCCTTAGGGCCCATCTAAGCCTAGGGTTTCCCCTTCTCCACCTTTGCTGCGCCTTGGGCCTTGTGAGAGGCGCACCAGCCCACTCAAGGGCTGGTCCCTTACCACTCTTGGTCCATGCAAGCCTCTGGGGCTGGTGGCCCCACTTGGTGGACCCCCGGGACCCTCCCGGTGGTCCCGGTACGTTACCGATAAACCCCAAAACTTTTCCGGTGACCAAAATAGGACTTCCCATATATAAATCTTTCCCTCCGGACCATTTCGGAACTCCCCGTGACATCCGGGATCTCATCCGGGACTCCGAACAACATTCGGTAACCACATACAAACTTCCTTTATAACCCTAGCGTCATCGAACCTTAAGTGTGTAGACCCTACGGGTTCGGGAACCATGCAGACATGACCGAGACGTTCTCCGATCAATAACCAACAGCGGGATCTGGATACCCATGTTGGCTCCGACATGCTCCATGATGATCTCATCGGATGAACCACGATGTTAAGGACTTAATCAATCCCGTATACAATTCCCTTTGTCTAGCGGTATTGTACTTGCCCGAGATTCGATCGTCGGTATCCCGATACCTTGTTCAATCTCGTTACCGGCAAGTCTCTTTACTCGTTCCATAACACATCATCCCGTGATCAACTCCTTGATCACATTGTGCACATTATGATGATGTCCTACCGAGTGGGCCCAGAGATACCTCTCCGTCACACAGAGTGACAAATCCCAGTCTCGATTCGTGCCAACCCAACAGACACTTTCGGAGATACCCGTAGTGCACCTTTACAGCCACCCAGTTACGTTGTGACGTTTGGCACACCCAAAGTATTCCTACGGTATCCGGGAGTTGCACAATCTCATGGTCTAAGGAAATGATACTTGACATTAGAAAAGCTTTAGCGAATGAACTACACGATCTTTGTGCTAGGCTTAGGATTGGGTCTTGTCCATCACATCATTCTCCTAATGATGTGATCCCGTTATCAACGACATCCAATGTCCATGGTCAGGAAACCGTAACCATCTATTGATCAACGAGCTAGTCAACTAGAGGCCTACTAGGGACATGGTGTTGTCTATGTATCCACACATGTATCTGAGTTTCCCATCAATACAATTCTAGCATGGATAATAAACGATTATCATGAACAAGGAAATATAATAATAACCAATTTACTATTGCCTCTAGGGCATATTTCCAATAGTCTTCCACTTGCACTAGAGTCAATAATCCAGTTCACATCGATATGTGATTAACACTCAAGGTCACATCCCCATGTGACTAACACCCAAAGAGTTTACTAGAGTCAATAATCTAGTTCACATTACCATGTGATTAACACTCGATGAGTTCTGGGTTTGATCATGTTATGCTTGTGAGAGATGTTATAGTCAACGGGTCTGAGTCTTTCAGATCCGTGTGTGCTTTACAAATCTCTATGTCATCTCCTAGATGCAGCTACCACATTCTATTTGGAGCTATTCCAAATAACTGTTCTACTATACGAATCCAGTTTACTACTCAGAATAATCTGGATTAGTGTCAAAGTTTGCATCGGCGTAACCCTTTACGACGAACTCTTTTACCACCTCCATAATCGAGAAAATTCCTTAGTCCACTAGTTACTAAGGATAACTTTGACCGCTGTCCTGTGATCCATTCTTTGATCACTCTTGTACCCCTTGACTGACTCATGGCAAGGCACATTTCAGGTGCGGTACACAGCTGTAACGCCCCATATGTAACCTTCCCGAATTGTACTCCAACTCTTGCCGTTTCCGGCAATAAGTTATATTTAATTCTCGGGTTTGGGTCTTTGTCTCCGTGTGTTGTTTTTGTTTTCGTGCATCTCATATCATGTCATCACGTGCATTGCATTTGCATACATGTTCATCTCATGCATTCGAGCATT
Organism: Triticum monococcum; assembly: GCA_034509565.1. Classification (NCBI taxonomy): domain Eukaryota; kingdom Viridiplantae; phylum Streptophyta; class Magnoliopsida; order Poales; family Poaceae; genus Triticum; species Triticum monococcum. The sequence goes on along the minus strand of CM067846.1, from coordinate 55,113,176 downwards.
TTCCCCGTTGTCCGTTTTGCATTCCGGCGCTTCGTTCTCCTCCGGTGGCCATTTCTAGCTTTCTTTCATGTGTGGGGATTAAACATTTCCGGATTGGACCGAGACTTGCCACGCGGCCTTGGTTTACTACCGGTAGACCGCCTGTCATGTTTCGGGGCATTTGGACTTCGTTTGATACTCCAACGGTTAACCGAGGGACCGAAAAGGCCTCGTGTGTGTGCAGCCAAACACCCCTCCATTTTGGCCCAAAACCCACCAAACTCAGCTTCATCGTCTCGGTCGTTCGATCACGATCGTGTGGGCGAAAACCGCACCTCATTTGGACACTCCTAGCTCCCTCTACCTCTATAAATACCCATCCAATTCGGATCTCTCCTTCCCCCGTCCAAACCCTAAAAAAACATCTCTCTCCTCCGCGCCGGCCGGACACGTCCGCCCCGGCCGGACGCGTCCGCTCCGCCGCCCTCGTCCAACAGGGACGCGCCACGTCGCCTGGGGAAAGCCCCACTTCGCCGGTCGCCGCGCGGGCCCGCCAGGCCCGCACCGGGCCCCCGCGGCCCATCTGCCTTCCGCCGCCGCCCGGGGGCTTCGTCCTCCTCCCGCGGCTCTCCTCCAGCCCGGCGCCGCCGTGGGCATCCGCCGCCCGGAGCCCGGCGCTCGCCGCTCCGCCGCGGGGCTCCGCCGACCGGGGCAGATCCGGCGCCGAGCGCCACCGGCCGGCCCCGCCGCCCTCTCCGCCGACCCCCTCGCACTCTCCGGCTTCCTCCTCCCCACTCCGGCCGCCGCACCGGTGAACTCCGGCGAACTGCTACAGTGCGCGCCGGCGTGCCTCGGGAACCGCGCCGATCTAGATCTGGGAGGCTCCTCGGTTGACTTTTTCATCCCCAAACCCTATTTTTCTTGCTACTTTGACCGCTCATATCTCCTCATCCGTAGCTCCATTTTGGGCGTCTGATATGTCAAAATCTTCGCCTCGACGAGTACATCATTTCATTCAATTGCATCATTTGCATTTGAGGTCATCTTGGTGCCCAAAATGCTGTTGGAAGGAGGCATGTTGAGTTAAATTGCAGATCCGTTAGTTCAACACGCACTTTTGTTATTTTTGCCATGTTTAATCCGTGCATGATATGCCTGTGCCCCTTTGGGATGAATTGTTAAGCATGTTGTCTTATTTCCAGAGGTGCCTTCCATGTATTTTTAGGATGTGTGTGTTGTCTTGTGCAAGCTTGCGAAGAGGGCTACCTGAGTTTACCGATTTCAGGGACTTAGTGAATTTCACTAAGTCTGGGCCGTTTTAGTTCACGATGCTATATGTTCGGCTTGTTTCCTAGTGATCCGTGCCTCTTCTGAGGATGATCAGTAAGAGTGATTTGTTATGCTTGTTGTGCTTAATCCATCCATGTCTTTACTTGTTATGTTGGAGCAACCGAGGTTGACTCAATCGAGCTCAACTTTTGGATACTTGCTGTTTTGGGCAGATCGTGAACTCTTTTGCGATTTTGCCGGAGTGATTGCTAGTGATCCATGCATGCTATGCCATTGTTCTTGCCATGTCTAGCTAGCATTTTGTGCCTTCGCAATGGATATATGCTTGCCTTGCCATGACTTGCACCGTAGCGAGTGCACAAAGCTCGTTTACATGCCTCCGTGAGTTATTATTTCAGCATGTCCCAGTTTTCACTAAGTCTGAAAACTGATTGTGTTTCATCAATGTTCGTGTGCTCGGTAGAGTATTTTGTGAACCCTTTTAGCCCCAGGTCATTTTGGGTGTTTTGTTAAGCTTGTTGAGTAGCTCCATGCCATGCTCTTACTTGCCATGTTCAGGTTTCCTTCATGTTGTTTTGCTGCTCCGAAGAGAGCATCGTGGTCTGAAATTTCAGACTAGCGTTAATTTCGCTATGTCTGAAATCTGTTTTGCTTATTCAGTTTTGCCATGCTTGTTTGAAGCCCTTAATGGATGAATTTGCCTATGCCTCAGTCATGATGATTTGTTAAGCTTGATGAGTACATCACTGCCATGTAATTTTTTTTCATGTTGGGTGGCTGTAGCATGTTCATTTTGTTGCATTTAGGAGCCTACTTGCTGTAAATCGCAGATCGGTTCGTTTAGTAAATCGCTTGCCATTTCTTAACCGTAGCTCCGATTGCCATGATCTTTATATCATTTTCAGGGGATTTCTTCCCCTCTATCCAGTGGCACACTTAGTTTCCCAAGTTGAGGCCAGGTTCATGCATTTCCTGTTACATGTTGCATTTTGCATCCCGCATCGCATCCCGCATAGCATATCATCTTTGCATCTTATTGGTTGCCTTTGCACGTGGTTGATTGTATCCTTGTTGCTTGTTTGTGTTGTTGGGTAGAGCCGGGAGACGAGTTCGCTAACGAGGAGCCCGTTGAGTTTGCTTTTGAGGATCCAGTCAATTCTGACAACTGTGCAGGCAAGATGATCACACCCTTGAAATCACTACTATCTTTGCTATGCTAGTTTGCTCGCTCTTTTGCTTTGCCAATGCTACGATGCCTACCATGGGCATTCAACGCCTAGAGGTGCGCGGGGACTCGAACCTTGGAATATCCCAAATAAATGGAGACTTCGATGCCAAGGATCCAAAAATGGCAGCTTACCGCAACGCCGTCCTAAAAATGTCAGCTCGGTTCGAAGGGCTTGAATTTCACTATATAGCCCAGGAAAATAATCAGGCGGCAGATGTCCTGGCACGCATTGGCGCAAAACGTGATGTAGTCCCCCCCAACATCTTCTTGGAAAGGCAGTTCAAGCCATCCGTAGTATGGGAAGGTGGGAAGGGGAGCCGAACAATAACATCCCGGACCCAACCGCACTGCCCGACACCGAACATTCTAACACAATCGGAGGCTCTACCAATGAAACAACACCTTCAGCCCACGTAATAATGGCCGTCATCGCCCCGTGGACAGAACCATTCCTCGCCTACCTTACTAGGCAGGAGCTCCCCGAGGACCAAAATGAGGCACGCTGCATAGTGCGGCGATCCAAAACCTACAAAGTCCACGAGGGAGAGCTTTATAAGAAAAGCACTACCGGTGTAACGCCCCACATGTAACCTTCCCCAATTGTACTCCGACTCATGCCGTTTCCGGCATTAAGTTATATTTAATTCTCGGGTTTGGGTCTTTGTCTCCGTGTGTTGTTTTTGTTTTCGTGCATCTCATATCATGTCATCACGTGCATTGCATTCGCATACATGTTCATCTCTTGCATTCGAGCATTTTCCCCGTTGTCTGTTTTGCATTCCGGCGCTTCGTTCTCCTTCGGTGGCCATTTCTAGCTTTCTTTCATGTGTGGGGATTAAACATTTCCGGATTGGGCCGAGACTTGCCATGCGGCCTTGGTTTACTACCGGTAGACCGCCTGTCAAGTTTCGGGTCATTTGGACTTCGTTTGATACTCCAACGGTTAACCGAGGGACCGAAAAGGCCTCGTGTGTGTGCAGCCCAACACCCCTCCAATTTGGCCCAAAACCCACCAAACTCAGCTCCATCGTCTCGGTCGTTCGATCACGATCGTGTGGGCGAAAACCGCACCTCATTTGGACACTCCTAGCTCCCTCTATGCCTATTTATACCCCCTCCATTTTCGGATCCCGCCTCCCACCTCGAAACCCTAATCTTCCCTCGCGACCGGCCGGACGTTGTCCGTTCCACGCTGCCGCCACTCACAGCGCGCCACGTGGGCGCGCCCACATCGCCGCCGACCGGGGCCCGCCAGGCCCACGCGGGGCCCTCCCGGCCCGCGTCTTCGCCCCGCCGCCTCCGCCCGCAGCGCCGCCGCCCTCCTCGCGACCGGCCGCCGGCGCCGCCGCGCCCCGCCATCGCCGCTGCGGCGGGCCACCGCGTCCTCCTCGCGGGCTCTCCGCGCCACCGCCCGCGGCTTCCCGCGCCGCCACCGCCTCCTCCCCGACCGGCGTCGCGCCGCCCCGGCAACCTCCTCCCCCGACGCCGGCCACCGCGAGCTCCGACCGGCGAGCCTCGCGCCAAGTCCGGCGATCCTCGGGAGTCGCGCCCCACTACAGTGTTTCCATCGCCAGATCCAGATCCATTTTTTTCGGTTGACTTTCCCCCTTCTAACCCTAATTTTCTTGCTACTTTGACTGCTTGTATCTCCTCAACCGTAGCTCCGTTTAGGGCGTATGATATGTCAAAATCTTCGTCTCGACGAGTATATCATTTCATTCCATTGCATCATTTGCATTTGAGGTCATCTTGGTGCCCAAAATGCTGTTGGAAGGAGGCATGTTGAGTTAAATTGCAGATCCGTTTGTTCAACATGCACTTTTGTCATTTTTGCCATATTTAATCCGTGCATGATATGCCTGTGCCCCTTTGGGATGAATTGTTAAGCATGTTGTCTTCTTTCTAGAGGTGCCTTCCATGTATTTTTAGGATGTGTGTGTGGTCTTGTGCAAGCTTGCGAAGAGGGCTGCCTGAGATTATCGATTTCAGGGACTTAGTGAATTTCACTAAGTCTGAGCCGTTTTAGTTCACGATGCTATATGTCCGGCTTGTTTCCTAGTGATTCGTGCCTCTTTTGAGGATGATCAGTAAGAGTGATTTGTTATGCTTGTTGTGCTTAATCCATCCATGTCTTTACTTGTTATGTTGGAGCACCCTAGGTTGACTCAATCGAGCTCAACTTTTGGATAGTTGCTGTTTTGGGCAGATCGTGAACTCTTTTGCGATTTTGCCGGAGTGATTGCTAGTGATCCATGCATGCTATGCCATTGTTCTTGCCATGTCTAGCTAGCATTTTGTGCCTTATTAATGGATATATGCTTGCCTTGCCATGACTTGCACCGTAGTGACAGCATCGAGCTCGTTTACATGCCTCCGTGAGTTATTATTTCAGCATGTCCCAGTTTTCACTAAGTCTGAAAACTGATTGTGTTTCATCAATGTTCGTGTGCTCGGTAGAGTATTTTGTGAACCATTTTGGCCCCAGGTCATTTTGGTTGTTTTGTTAAGCTTGTTGAGTAGCTCCATTCCATGCTCTTACTTGCCATGTTCAGGTTTTCCTTCATGTTGTTTTGCTGCTCCGAAGAGAGCATCGTGGTCTGAAATTCCAGACTAGCGTTAATTTCGCAAAGTCTGAAATCTGTTTTGCTTATTCAGTTTTGCCATGCTTGTCTGAAGCCCTTAATGGATGAATTTGCCTATGCCTCAGTCCTGATGATTTGTTAAGCTTGATGAGTACATCACTGCCATGCAATTTTTTTCATGTTGGGTGGCTGTAGCATGTTCATTTTGTTGCATTTAGGAGCCTACTTGCTGTAAATCGCAGACCGGTTCGTTTAGTAAAACGCTTGCCATTTCTAAACCGTAGCTCCGATTGCCATGATCTTTATATCGTTTTCAGGGGATTTCTTCCCCTCTATCCAGTGGCACACTTGGATTTCCAAGTTGAGGCCAGGTTCATGCATTTCCTGTTACATCTTGCATTTTGCATCCCACACCGCATCCCGCATAGCATATCGTCTTTGCATATTATTGGTTGTCCTTGCACGTGGTTGATTGTATCCTTGTTGCTTGTTTGTGTTGTTGGGTAGAGCCGGGAGACGAGTTCGCTAACGAGGAGCCCGTTGAGTTTGCTTTTGAGGATCCAGTCAATTCTGACAACTATGCAGGCAAGATGATCACCCCCTTGAAATCACTACTATCTTTGCTATGCTAGTTTGCTCGCTCTTTTGCTTTGCCAATGCTACGATGCCTACCACTTGCTTGTCAGCCACCCAATTGCCATGATTGAGCCTCTAACCCACCTTTGTCCTAGCAAACCATTGATTGGCTATGTTACCACTTTGCTCAGCCCTTCTTATAGCGTTGTTAGTTGCAGGTGAAGATTGGAGTCGTTCCTTGTTGGAACATTTATTTACTTGTTGGGATATCATTATATTGCTATGTTATCTTTACTCATCTATATACTTGGTAAAGGGTGGAAGGCTCGGCCTCTCGCCTAGTGTTTTGTTCCACTCTTGCCGCCCTAGTTTCCGTCATATCGGTGTTATGTTCCCGGATTGTTGCGTCCCTTACGCGGTTGGGCTATATGGGAACCCCTTGATAGTTCGCCTTGATTAAAGCTTTTCCAGCAATGCCCAACATTGGTTTTACCATTTGCCACCTACCCTTTTCTTTCCCCTTGGGTTTCCGGAGCCCGAGGGTCATCTTTATTTTTAGCCCCCCACGGGCCAGTGCTCCTCTGAGTGTTGGTCCAAACCAGGCAGCCTGCGGGGCCACCTCGGGGAAACTCGAGGGTTGGTTTTACTCGTAGCTTGACCTATCCGAGCGTGCCCTGAGAAAGAGATATGTGCAGCTCCTATCGGGATTTGTCGGCACATTCGGGCGGTGTTGCTGGACTAGTTCTGACCTGTCGAATCACCTTGTTGTACCGGGATACCGAGTCTGATCGGTGGGTCCTGGGTGGAGGTCTATTCCTTCGTTGACCGTGAGAGCTTGTTATGGGCTAAGTTGGGACCCCCTGCAGGGATTGATCTTTCGAAAGCCGTGCCGCGCGGTTATGGGCAGATGGGAATTTGTTAATGTCCGATTGTAGATAACTTGAACTTAATTAATTAAAATGAATCAACTGCGTGTGTTGCCGTGATGGCCTCTTCGCGGCGGAGTCCGGGAAGTGGACACGGCGTTGGAGTTATGTTTTGCGTAGTCTGCTCTATTTAGTTTCCGCCCGTGCTTTGCCTTCTCTTCTCGCTCTCCTTTACGAATAAGTTAGCCACCATATATGCTAGTCGCTTGCTGCAGCCCCACTTACATTACCCCTTTCCTACCTATTAAGCTTAAATAGTCTTCATCGCGAGGGTGCGAGATTGCTGAGTCCTTTGTGGCTCATAGATTACTATTACACCAGATGCAGGGACCGATGATACTCCTCCGGATAGCGCGCTCGAGCTGAAGTGGGAGTACGACGAGGACTCTCAGCGATACTATGTTTCTTTTCCTGATGAGCAGTAGTGGTGCCTATTCGGGGTCCGATTCAGGGATTAGTCGCTTGTTGGGGGTCTTTTCTATTTTGGCGCCGTAGTCGGGCCATGAGTGTTTGTATGATGGATGTTACTTATGTACTTTGATGTGACATGGCGAGTGTAAGCCAACTATTATTATTATCCCCCCTTTATATTATATATGTACTTGGGTTGTGTAATGATTCCCGACTTGCGACATTGCTTTCAATGCGCCTATGTCTCTAAGTCGTGCCTCGACACGTGGGAGACATAGCCGCATCGAGGGCGTTACAACAGCATAGCATACTGTAGAGCCTATGTCTTAAGCATAGGGGACGACCTTCGTCCTTTCTCTCTATTTTGCCGTGGTCGAGCTTTAAGTCTTAACTTCATACCTTACAACTCAGGCAAGAACTCCTTCTTTGACTGATCCATCTTGAACGCCTTCAAGATCATGTCAAGGTATGTGCTCATTTGAATGTACCACTAAGCGTTTTGATCTATCCTTATAGATCTTGATGCTCAATGTTCAAGTAGCTTAATCCAGGCTTTCCATTGAAAAACATTTTTCAAATAACTCTGCATGCTTTCTAGAAATTCTACGTCATTTCTGATCAACAATATGTCAACAACATATACTCATCAGAAATTTTATAGTGCTCCCACTCACTTCTTTGGAAATACAAGTTTCTCACAAACTTTGTATACAGCCAAAATCTTTGATCATCATCAAAGTGTATATTCCAACTCCGAGATGCTTACTCCAGTCCTTAGAAGGATTGCTGGAGCTTTGCATACTTATTAGCATCTTTCAGGATTGACAAAACCTTCCGGTTGTATCACATACAACCTTTCCTCAAGAAAAACATCGAGGAAACAATGTTTTGATATCCTATCTGCAAGATTTCATAAATAATGCAGTAATCGCTAATATAATTCCAACAGACTCTTAGCATCGCTACGAGTGAGAAAGTCTCATCGTAGTCAACTCCTTGAACTTGTCGGAAAACATCTTAACGACAAGTCGAGCTTTCTTAATGGTGATACTTACCATCATTGTCCGTCTTCCTTTTACAATCCACATGTACCTAACAGCCTTACGACCATCAAGTAGTTCTTCCAAAGTCTATACTTTGTTTTCATATATGGATCATCTCTCGGATTATATGGCCTCGAGCCATTTTGGAATCCAGGCCCACCATCGCTTCTCCATAGCTCGTAGGTTCATTGTTGTCTAGCAACATGACTTCCAAGACAGGATTACGTATCACTCTGAAGTAGTACGCATCCTTGTCATCCCACGAGGTTTGGTAGTGACTTGATCTGAAGTTTCATGATCACTATCATAAGCTTCCACTTCAATTGGTGTAGGTGCCACAGGAACAACTTCATGTGCCCCGCCACACACTAGTTGAAGAGACGGTTCAATAAACTCATCAAGTCTCCACCATCCTCCCACTCAATTCTTTCGAGAGAAACTTTTCCTCGAGAAAGGACCCGATTCTAGAAACAATCCCTTATTGCTTTCGAATCTGAGACAGGAGGTATACCCAACTATTTTGGGTGTCCTATGAAGATGCATTTATCCGCTTTGGGTTCGAGCTTATCAACCTGAAACTTTTCACATAAGCGTCGCAGCCCCAAACTTTTAAGAAATGACAGCTTAGGTTTCTCTAAACCATAGTTCATACGGTGTCATCTCATCGGAATTACGTGGTGCCCTATTAAAGTGAATGTGGTTGTCTCTAATGCCTAACCCATAAACTATCGTGGTAATTCGATAAGAGACATCATGGTATGCATCATATCAAATAGGGTGCAGTTATGATGTTCAGACACACCATCACACTATGGTGTTCCAGGCTGTATTAGTTGTGAAACAATTTCCACAATGTCTTAATTCTGTGCCAAACTCGTAATTCAGATATTCATCTCTATGATCATATCATAGATACTTTATCCTCTTGTCACGACGATCTTTCAACTTCACCCTGAAATTACTTGAACCTTTCAATAATTCAGACTCGTGATTCATCAAGTAAATATACTCAACATCTACTCAAATCATCTGTGAAGTAAGAACATAACGATATCCACTACATGCCTCAGCACTCATTGGACTGCACACATCAAAATGTTTTACTTCCAACAAGTTGCTTTCTAGTTCCATTTTACTGAAAACGAGGCTTTCAGTCATCTTGCCCATGTGGTATGATTTGCATGTCTCAAGTGATTCAAAATCAAATGAGTCCAAACGGTCCATTTGCATGGAGTTTCATATACACCAATAGACATGGTTCGCATGTCTCAAACTTTTCAAAAACGAGTGACACCAAAGATCCATCAACATGGAGCTTCTTCATGCGTTTTATACCGATATGACTTACGTGGCAGTGCCACAAGTAGGTGGTACTATCATTACTATCTTATATATTTTGGCATGAACATGTGTATCACTATGATCGAGATTCAATGAACCATTCATTTTAGGTGCAAGACCATTGAAGGTATTGTTCAAATAAACAGAATAACCATTATTCTCCTTAAATGAATAACTGTATTGCGATAGACATAATCCAATCATGTCTATGCTCAACGCAAACACCAAATAACAATTATTTAGGTTTTTAATACCAATCTCGATGGTAGAGGGAGCGTACGATATTTGATCAACCTTGGAAATACTTCCAACACATATCGTCATCTCACCTTTTAGCTAGTCTCCGTTTATTCCGTAGCCTTTTGTTTCGAGTTACTAACATTTAGCAACCGAACCGGTATCTAATACCATGGTGCTACTAGGAGTACTAGTAAAGTACACATTAACACAATGTATATCCAATATACTTCTATCGACCTTACCAGCCTTCGCATCTACCAAGTATCTAGGGTAATACTGCTCCAGTGGCTGTTCCTCTTATTACAGAAGCACTTAGTCTCGGGTTTGGGTTCAACCTTCGGTTTCTTCACTAGAGCAGCAGCTGATTTGCTGTTTCATGAAGTATCCCTTCTTGTCCTTGCCCTTCTTGAAACTAGTGGTTTCACCAACCATCAACAATTGATGCTCCTTCTTGATTTCTACTTTTGTGGTGTCAAACACCGTGAATATCTCAAGGATCATCATACATGTCCCTGATACATTATAGTTCATCACGAAGCTCTAGCAGCTTGGTGGTAATGACTTCAGAGAAACATCACTATCTTATCTGGATGATCAACTCCCACTCGATTCAAATGATTGTTGTACTCAGACAATCTGAGCACAAGCTCAACAATTGAGCTTTTCTCCTTAGTTTGCAGGCTAAGAAAATCGTCGGAGGTCTCATACCTCTTGACGTGGGCACGAGCCTGAAATCCCAATTTCAGCCCTCGAAACATCTCATATGTTTCGCGATATTTCAAAACGTCTTCGGTGCCTCAACTCTAAACCATTTAACTGAACTATCACGTAGTTATCAAAATGTGTATGTCAGATGTTCGCAAAATCCACAGACGACGTTCGAGGTTCAGCACACTGAGAGGTGCATTAAGGACATAAGCCTTCTATGAAGCAATGAGGACAATCCTCAGTTTACGGACCTAGTCCACATAATTTCTACTATCAACTTTCAACTAAATTTTCTCTAGGAACATATTTAAATAGTAGAACTGAAGCGCGAGCTACGACATAATTTGCGAAGACCTTTTGACTATGTTCAGGATAATTAAGTTCATCTTATGAACTCCCACTCAGATAGACATCCCTCTAGTTATCTAAGTGATTACATGATCCGAGTCAACTAGGCCGTGTCCGATCATCACGTGAGACGGACTAGTCAACATCCATGAACATCTTCATGTTGATCGTATCTTCTATACGACTCATGCTCGACCTTTCGGTCTTCTGTGTTCCGAGGCCATGTCTGTACATGCTAGGCTCGTCAAGTCAACCTAAGTGTTTTGCATGTGTTCCGAGGCCATGTCTGTACATGCTAGGCTCGTCAACACCCATTGTATTCGAATGTTAGAATCTATCACACCCGAACATCACATGGTGCTTCGAAACAACGAACCTTCTGCAACGGTGCATAGTTAGGGGGAACACTTTCTTGAAATTTTAATGAGGGATCATCTTATTTACTACTGTCGTTCTAAGCAAATAAGATGTATAAACATGATAAACATCACATGCAATCAAATAGTGACATGATATGGCCAATATCATATTGCTCCTTTTGATCTCCATCTTCGGGGCTCCATGATCATCATCGTCACCGGCATGACACAATGATCTCCATCATCATGATCTCCATCATCGTGTCTCCATGAAGTTGCTCGCCAACTATTACTTCTACTACTATAGCTACCGGTTAGCAATAAAGTAAAGTAATTACATGGCGTTGTTCAATGACACGCAGGTCATACAATAAATAAAGACAACTCCTATGGCTCCTGCCAGTTGTCATACTCATCGACATGCAAGTCGTGATTCCTATTACAAGAACATGATCATCTCATACATCACATATATCATTCATCACATCCTTTGGCCATATCACATCACATAGCATACCCTACAAAAACCAGTTAGACGTCCTCTAATTGTTGTTTGCATGTTTTACGTGGCTGCTATGGGTTTCTAGCAAGAACGTTCCTTACCTACGCAAAAACCACAACGTGATATGCCAATTTCTATTTACCCTTCATAAGGACCCTTTTCATCGAATCCGATCCGACTAAAGTGGGAGAGACAGACACCCGCCAGCCACCTTATGCAACTAGTGCATGTCTGTCGGTGGAACCGGTCTCACGTAAGCGTACGTGTAAGCTTGGTCCGGGCCGCTTCATCGCACAATGCCGACGAATCAAGATAAGACTAGTAATGGCAAGCAAATTGACAATATCGACGCCCACAACTACTTTGTGTTCTACTCGTGCATAGAATCTACGCAATAGACCTAGCTCATGATGCCACTGTTGGGGAACGTAGCAGAAATTCAAAATTTTCCTTCGTGTCACAAAGATCTATCTATGGAGAGACCAGCAATGAGGGGAAGAAGAGTGCATCTACGTACCCTTGTAGATCGCTAAGCGGAAGCGTTCAAGTGAACGGGGTTGATGGAGTCGTACTCGTCGTGATCCAAATCACCAATGATCCTAGTGCCGAACGGACGGCACCTCCGTGTTGAACACACATACAGCCAGGTGACGTCTCCCATGCCTTGATCCAGCAAGGAGAGAGGGAGAGGTTGAGGAAGACTCCATCCAGCAGCAGCACAACGGCGTGGTGGTGATGGAGGAGCGTGGTGATCCAGCAGGGCTTCGCCAAGCACTGCAAGATATGAGGAGAAAGAGAGGTAGGGCTGCACCAACAGGGAGAGATCAAATCGCGTATTGGGCAGCCCCTAGGCCTCACTATTTATAGGAGGAGGGGAGGAGGGTGCGCCCCCTCTAGGGTTCCCACCCCTAGGGGGCGGCAGCCCTAGATGGGAAAAGGGCGGGGGGCGGCCAAGAGGGGAGAGGGGGGCGCCCCCTAGGGTGGGCCTTAGGGCCCATCTAAGCCTAGGGTTTCCCCTTCTCCACCTTTGCTGCGCCTTGGGCCTTGTGAGAGGCGCACCAGCCCACTCAAGGGCTGGTCCCTTACCACTCTTGGCCCATGCAAGCCTCCGGGGCTGGTGGCCCCACTTGGTGGACCCCCGGGACCCTCCCGGTGGTCCCGGTACGTTACCGATAAACCCCGAAACTTTTCCGGTGACCAAAATAGGACTTCCCATATATAAATCTTTCCCTCCGGACCATTTCGGAACTCCTCGTGACATCCGGGATCTCATCCGGGACTCCGAACAACATTCGGTAACCACATACAAACTTCCTTTATAACCCTAGCGTCATCGAACCTTAAGTGTGTAGACCCTACGGGTTCGGGAACCATGCAGACATGACCGAGACGTTCTCTGGTCAATAACCAACAGCGGGATCTGGATACCCATGTTGGCTCCGACATGCTCCATGATGATCTCATCGGATGAACCACGATGTCAAGGACTTAATCAATCCCGTATACAATTCCCTTTGTCTAGCGGTATTGTACTTGCCCGAGATTCGATCGTCGGTATCCCGATACCTTGTTCAATCTCGTTACCGACAAGTCTCTTTACTCGTTCCACAACACATCATCCCGTGATCAACTCCTTGATCACATTGTGCACATTATGATGATGTCCTACCGAGTGGGCCCAGAGATACCTCTCCGTCACACAGAGTGACAAATCCCAGTCTCGATTCGTGCCAACCCAACAGACACTTTCGGAGATACCCGTAGTGCACCTTTATAGCCACCCAGTTACGTTGTGACGTTTGGCACACCCAAAGTATTCCTACGGTATCCGGGAGTTGCACAATCTCATGGTCTAAGGAAATGATACTTGACATTAGAAAAGCTTTAGCGAATGAACTACACGATCTTTGTGCTAGGCTTAGGATTGGGTCTTGTCCATCACATCATTCTCCTAATGATGTGATCCCGTTATCAACGACATCCAATGTCCATGGTCAGGAAACCGTAACCATCTATTGATCAACGAGCTAGTCAACTAGAGGCTTACTAGGGACATGGTGTTGTCTATGTATCCACACATGTATCTGAGTTTCCCATCAATACAATTCTAGCATGGATAATAAACGATTATCATGAACAAGGAAATATAATAATAACCCATTTATAATTGCCTCTAGGGCATATTTCCAACATGAACTGCATAGGCAACCAAGTAGTCCTTTACCGCGGACGCGGCTATTCGAATAGATGATGTTAACCCTGCAGGGGTGTACTTCTTCATACAAGCTCTCACCACTTACCGCCGTTTCCACGACATGTACACGGCAAACTTCAAGCGGAAGCCCAACGAGGGTGTCGGCCACGGCCTACCTAAACACTCAAGTCTCTAGTCCAGGTTTATCGCCTATCCAGGTTCCATCCGCAGGGAGTCCGGCCAAGGTTTCCACATACGGCCCCGAACGATGTGAACAAGGTTCCCGAGACACCAAACGGGTGACTCGGTACACCGTGCCATGGTGTATCTACAGCAACATAGCCCACCCCTAGGGTCAGCGCTATGCACGGCCGCCAACACATAACCTACAAACACCAGAAACTAATTGCAACTCCTGGACAGAGTACTAGAGTGATTAAGAAGCCGAGAGGGTCCATTGGTTTCGGGCCCAATGTATGGTAGTAACTGAATCTTAAATCACACATATAGATCTCAGTTCTTAGGGACGGCCTCAATGAAACAACCCACCATGTAATCTTACATGGCCTCTCATCGATACCTTTACCAAAACATGTTCAACACATCCCTCACATTACCGACATAATCATTTCACTCTAGCCCATCACCTAGATGAACCAGACCTGACACAACTCTAAGCATAGCAGGCATAGCAAGGTAGGAAACACAAACATGGCTCAATAAACTCCTACACATGCTAGTGGGTTTCATCTAGTTATTGTGGCAATGACAGGTCATGCAGAGGATAAGGGTTCAACTACCGTAGCACACAGCAGTTTGAAACGATGTTGTCTTAATGCAGTAAATGAGAGTAGAGGCGAGAACATGGGATTGTATCGATATGATCAATGTGGCTGCTTGGCTAATGGAGTGGTAGTAGGGTACTGCCCTTCAGTTGGATACTCGGAGATATCCTCGGAGGCAAAACCTACCACGAGGGACACACAGAACATAATCAACACATGACAATATGCAACAATATGATGCACTCTATGACATGGCAAAATGATGTGTCCTGCCTAATGCAATGTGAAACAAGTTGAAATGGGTCCATTTGAACCAAAGATTTAGATGGAAGTTAAAGTTCTTATGCATAATAAGTGTGTTAGCTTGTTTGACCTAAACAACAAGGTTAAAGTTGTTTGTCATGCATGAAACCATTACAGATGGATAGATTGAATTTTTCTAATCATTTTTCATATATAATTTGTTTGATTTGGAGCTATGGTTGATTTTCTATTATTTTTAGAAGTTTTGGCTATTTCCTGGAATTACCTATATAAAAATAAATCTAGAAAATGAATAATTGCATCAGCACTGCGTCACTGTGACGTCAGCGAGTCAAAGGCGCCAGGGCCAGTCAAACCTGACGGGTGGGCCCCGTCTGTCAGTGTCTCAGCTGACTAACAGAGTTAAGTTAGTACTAATTAACTGTCAGTGGGGCTTGGGCCCACATGTCAGTGACCTAAACTAACTAAAATTAGTTAATACTAATCCTAAACTAACTAACAGGTCAGCCCCACCTGTCATAGGCTCAGGCGGAAGTCAACTTGGGCCCACACGTCAGTCCATGGGTCAAAACATGGTCAACTCGCCGGCGGCTTGACGCCGGCGATGATAGACGTGGCGCAGGGGCTCGGGTTTTGCCCACAGTCGACCAAATCGACTGCAGTTTGGTCCTATGAGTAGTTGGGGGCAAGCCGCGGCATTTGGTGGCAGTGGGTGGAGCTAGGGTGGCCGGAAACGTCGCCGGCGCGAGTTTGGCGGCGGCCGGAGCTCGGGTGAGCTCGGACCCATCGCTAGGAGGCAAGGCGAGGCACATGCGTGGTGCGTTCTGCTCCTGGGGATGTGGTGAAGTTAGTGGACTAAGTGGCGTGGCCGTGGCATGGCCGGAGCCTCGTCGACGACGAGCTCCGCGGCGGCGCGTGCGGGCAAACTCCGTGTGCTCGCTGTGGTGCATGAGAAGGAGAGCGGAGAGGATAGGGAGGTGGCTAAGCTCATAGGGTTGCGACGGAGTTGACGGTGAGGTCAGAGACGAGTCGGAGCAAGCGGGGCGGCGGAGGCGATCTGGCTGGCTGGAGGTTGAAGACGAGCTCGGTGAAGACGCTCGGGGGCCTCCGGCGGGGCGTGGCTCGGTGGGACGGTCGAGGAGGGAGTGGCGGAGCTTCAGGACACGACGGGGCGGTGCGAGGACGACGGTGGATGTGAGAACTACGGTGGCGTGGCTACGGCAGTTTCGGCCATGGCTTCGGGGAGCGAGGAAGAGAGTGGGGGGAGGAATGAGGTCTCCAGGGGGTCGGGGTGGCGCTGCGGAGGCGTTTCGAGGCATCACGCTGGCGCGGGCGACGGCAGGCGGGCAGAGAGGTGGCGTGGCGAGCTCCTGTGCTCGCCGTCGAGCACGTGCTCGCCTCGCTGGCTAGGCGAAGCAGCTGCGTGGAGCGGCTGCTGGGCCGGGCCAGCTAGGTGGGCCGGCTAGTGGGCTTCCAGGTAAGCTCTAACTCTCTCTCTCTCTCTTTTCTGTTTTGCTTTTACTTATTTCCTGCTATGTGTATTGAAATAGAGTAAATACTATTTCATTTCCAAAAACTCTGGAAATATTCAGAGGCACATTTGGGAAAATTCTCAACTGCCTAAAAATGCTTCCAAGATTATTTGAGCACTTTAAAATATTTATAGCATTTAAAATGCCCAAATTCAAATACTTATGGCTTGTTCAAAAATCCAGAATGGCTCCATAAATTAAAAGATTATTTTTGGCAGAGGTTTTAGTCAAGACCAAAAATGGTGGGCTTTTATGAAGGGCATTCTGGGTTCATTGAAATTCAAATTGTTGGAAATTAGCATTTTCAAGGGGGGTGTTGGGGTTGATTAGGCCCCATTTCAAGTTTAAAAGAAATTTAAACATGATGCACATGTTCATCCAATCCTAATGCATGACTAAAAGCAAGGATGTGACAAATAATTTCATCTTTACTAGGCAATTCTTTATAATGGGGTTGTCTACGAAATTTTGCAAACTTAAAATCATGAGACATATCCCCCTAAACCAATAGAAACAATATCCTTTTTGCAGTCTATCTTCGCATATCCTTTTTGCAGTCTATCTTAGCATTAGCATTAACAGTATTAAAGGTACCGAAAGGGCAAGTAAAAGTTGTCTTTTCTTAATCCTCTTTTGATACAGGTATTTGAGAGAAACCAGAATAACCATCTAGAAAGCAAAAATGTGTATGTTTGGACAATCTTTTTAGCATTTGATCAATAAAAGGTAAAGGGTAATGATCCTTTTTAGTAGCTTTATTTAGCTTACGGAAATCAATTACCGTTCGATAACCTGTAACAATTCTTTGTGGGATCAATTCATCTTTATCATTAGGAACAACAGTAATACCTCCCTTCTTAGGGACACAATGGACAGGGCTTACCCACTGACTATTAGCAACGGGCTAAATTATACCTGCCTCCAGAAGCTTTAGTATTTCTTTTCTTACCACTTCTTTCATCTTAGGATTTAACCTTCGTTGGTGATCAACAACCGGTTTAGCGTTTTTCTCCAATTTTATTTTGTGCTGACATAGAATGGGACTAATGCCCTTAAGATCATCAAGAGTATATCCAATAGCAGCACGGTGCTTCTTCATAGTTTTCAATAATTTCTTTTCTTCATGCTCTGAAAGGTTAGCAATAATAATAACAAGATATGTCTCCTTTTCATCAAGATAAGCATATTTAAGAGTATCCGGTAAAGGTTTAAGCTCAAATACGAGATCACCCTTAGGTGGAGGAGGATCCCCTAAGATTTCAACAGGCAAGTTGTGCTTCAAAATAGGTCCCTGTTTAAAGAATACTTCATCTACTTCCCTTCTTTCATTCATAAACATATCATTTTCCTGGTCTAGCAAATATTGTTCTAAAGGATCACTAGGAGGGACGGCAATAGAAGCAAGACCAATAATTTCATCTTTACTAGGCAATTCTTTATCATGGGGTTGTCTACGAAATTTAGCAAAATTAAACTCATGAGCCATATCCCATAAACCAATAGTAACAACATCCTTATTGCAATCTATCTTAGCATTAACGGTATTCAAGAAGGGTCTACCAAATATAATGGGACAAAAGTAATCTTGTGGGGAACCAAGAACATGAAAATCAGTAGGATATTTAACTTTCCCACACAAGACTTCAACATCTCTAACAATCCCAACTGGTAAAATAGTATCTCTATTGGCAAGTTTAATTGTAACATCTATCTCTTCTATCTCAACGGGTGCAATATCATGCATAATTTCCTTGTATAAGGAATGAGGTATTGAAATCGCACTAGCACCCATATCACATAAGCCATGATAGCTATGATCTCCTATTTTAACAGAAACAACATGCATGCCTACAATAGGCATATGTTTATTTTAGTATCAGGTCTAGCAATTCTAGCAGCTTCATCACAGAAGTAAATAACATGCCCGTCAATATCATTGGCCAAGAGATCTTTAACCATAGCAACACTAGGTTCAAATTTAATTTGCTCAGGGGGTGTTGCTGTTCTAGCATTACTCTCACGAACCACAGTTGAAGCTTTAGCATGATCCTTTATTCTAACAGGGAAAGGTGGTTTCTCGATATAAGCGGTAGGAACAATAGGATCAACATTATAAGTGATAGTCTTTTCTTCAACTTTAATAGGTTCAACTACTTTTACTTCAGTGGGAGGATGATATTTAAACAACTTCTCTTTAGGGAGATCAACATGAGTAGCAAATGATTCACAGAAAGAAGCTACTATCTTAGAGTTAAGTCCATATTTAGTGCTAAATTCATGAAAAGCATCGGTATCCATAAAAGATTTAACACAATCAAACTTAGGTGTTATATTTGACTCCTTACCTTCGTCGAGTTCCCAATCTTTAGAGTTGTGTTTAATTCTTTCCAATAAATCCCATCTGAATTCAGTAGTCTTCAGCATGGAGCGATTATTGAGAGAAAGTCGAGCATAAAAATTTTGAATAATAATTTATCTTGAGAGCTCATTTTTGGGGCATGAATATAACATTGACTTAAGCCTCCCCCAAGATTGAGCGATACTTTCTCCTTCGCGAGGCCAAAAATTATATATATAATTACAATCACGATGAACCAGATGCATAGGATAAAACTTCTCATGAAATTCCAATTTCAATAGGTTGTAGTTCCATGATCCAATATCATCACATAGCCTAAACCATGTCAATGCCTTTCCCTTCAAAGATAAAGGGAAGACCTTCTTCTTGATAACATCCTCGGGCATACCTGCAAGCTTAAATAATCCACAGACTTAATCCACATAGATTAGGTGCATATCGGGATGTAATGTTCCATCTCCTGCAAAAGGATTAGCTAGCAGTTTCTCTATCATACCAGAAGGAATTTCAAAGTAAACATTTTCAGTAGGTTCAGTAGCTTAAGGAGCAACTCTTTGCTCTACTGGTCGGGGTGAAGATACCCCAAACAAGCCCCTCAAAGGATTATTTTCCATAGTAACAAGTGACAGTAAATTTCAGCACACTATATAAACATTTTTTCTTACCAAAGGTGCTTCACTCCCCGGCAACGGCGCCAGAGCATAGTCTTGATGACCCACAAGTATACGGGATCTATCATAGTGCTTTCGATAATTAAGAGTGTCGAACCCAACAAGGAGCAGAAGGAAATGATAAGCAATTTTCAGTAAGGTATTCTCTGCAAGCACTGAAATTATCGGTAAGAGAGAGTTTTGTGATAAGGTAATCTGTAACAGGTAACAAGTAAAAAAATAAAACAAGGTGCGGCAAGGCGTCCCAATCCTTTTTTTAGCAAAGGACAAGCCTGGACAAACTCTTATATAAAGGAAAGCACTCCCGAGGACACATGGGAATTATCGTCAAGTTAGTTTTCATCATGCTCATATGATTCGCGTTTGTTACTTTGATAATATGATATGTGGGTGGACCAGTGCTTGGGTACTGCCCTTCCTTGGACAAGCATCCCACTTATGATTAACCCCTCTCACAAGCATCCACAACTACAAAAGAAGAATTAAGGTAAACCTAACCATAGCATGAAACATATGGATCCAAATCAGCCCCTTACGAAGCAACGCATAAACTAAGGTTTAAGCTTCTGTCACTCTAGCAACCCATCATCTACTTATTACTTCCCAATGCCTTCCCCTAGGCCCAAACAATGGTGAAGTGTCATGTAGTCGACGTTCACATAACACCACTAGAGGAAAGACAACATACATCTCATAAAAATATCGAACGGATACCAAATTCACATGACTACTGTCGGGTGGTAGGAGCGACATATGCCAATGGGTGGCTTATCATTGCGGGGGCCAATAGAACATCGCCGGTGCCTGGAAATGGGATGAGGCGAAGACATGCACGCCGGCGAATCTTACCCAGCTTCAGGGCTCTCCGGGGAGATAACACCCCTACTGCTGCTCTGCGGGGTCTCCGCATGGTTACTAAGTGAACAAGTAGCTACAATGCTCCTTGAGCTGTTTCGGGTGGAAGGAGGAAGAAGGGCTTAGCTCAGCCTGCTTCCTCTCCTTGTATGGTGTCTAGGTCTAGAATGAGAGTCCAACCCTTTGCATGGGTGCACCGGGGGGTTTATATAGGCCTACCCCCCGGGGGTACAATGGTAATCCGACTGGGCGCAGGGCCCAGCTATCTGTGACTATGCTCGCCGGCTTCTACGCCGGCTTCTGGGGCCCATCGGCTGGTGGGTCCCGCCGGCTGCCGGCTCCTGGGTCGACAGGCCGGCCCCACCGGCCAGGCCCTGGTCGGCGGCTGGTTACTGTTACTCCGTGTTGTTGACGCAGGCTTGGTCGGGGTAAGCGTGGCTACAGTAACGCCGCCTTGGCGGGCGATTACTGTAGCCCCGCCGCATCTTGTCTCCTTAATGGGCGTCTCCTTCGAGGAGGGTGGCAGGCCGGCTATGGGAAGCCGGCCCTCTATCTTGCCGGCTTGAGAGGAGGTGCGGCCGCCTTCAGCATCTCTCTGCCCGAAGGGGCCCACCGCCTCGGGGGCCACACTGGCGGCCCGTCATGGACGGCGTCAGAGCCGCCATGGCTACAGTGCCGCGCCGGGCGGGCCGTGGCTGCCCGCACGGCGCGCTGTACCAGGCGTGCTCCGGGTTTTGGGGGTGGCAGGCTCCACTGTAGCCACGCCCCGCTTCATCATCGCAGAGTGGACGTGTACATTGCGGGTACGGCGTTGACTACTTTGTGGGAGCCGGCCTGCCTGTAGCCGGCCTTGTTGTAGCCGGCCTCTCGTAGCCGGCCTGTCCATAGCCGGCCCTGCCGTAGCCGGCCCTCCACAGCTTTCTTCACGAGGGTAAAGGGCGGGCCGCCCCCGAAGCCGGCTAGGAAGGTAGTCGGCTAGGGGGGAGGCGGCCCAGGTCTTGAGTCTTCTTATGAGCCGGATGGGCTCATAATTTTTTCTGAGGGGCCAGGGGAAGCCGGCTGGGCTACCCATGGCTATTTACCCCGACAGTAGTCCCCGAAGCCGGGCGAGCTTCACGGCGGACGGAAGGACGGGAAGCTTGGCCGGCTTCATACCCAGAGGAGCCGACCTCGCCGTCGCAGGCCGACTTCGGAGAACTTTTTTGTTATTAGGGTGACCGTGGTAGACCCACGGGCTGGCCGCGGGCCCCACGACGGGCCACGTGGCGGAGAAGTCCTGCCGTCGCACGCGCGCGATGGGACGTCGCCGCAGGCCCGGGCCCGCCACTCCCTGGCCTCGACCTGGGCGCAGATCTTCTGTGGCCCGAGGGGACTGCTCGCCTCCCCGCGGCCGTTTCTTCGCGTCATCAAGGCGCGCAATTAACGCGGGCGTGTGGGGGATGGGCACAATCGATCCCCACGATCCCCCACGCCGCGCCACCTCGGCTCTGGCGCACGAGCCTACGAGTAGGGTGGGGAGGGGGAGAGACAAAGGCTCGTTCGCTCCCCCGCTCCCCGTCCCTCCTTGCTCTTCTTCTTCCCTTTCTTCTTCCTCGTGCCCGACGCAGTCTCGCGCCGCAGCCCGCTCACGCCGCCATGTCCCTGGCGCTGTCAAGCTCGTGGGATGGGTCCAACGTCCACGAGGACCACATCGAATTCCTCCGAAAGACCCGGCGCCTGCACGCCGCCAACCTCGTGCAGGTTCGTTTGGCGCCGGAGACGGAGGTCTCGCCGGCGCCGGAGGAAGGCGAGCGCGTCATCTTCCGCACGCACTTCTTGCGTGGCTTCGGCTTCCCGGTGAGAAGCTTCATGCGATCCTTCCTCGAATTCTACAACCTCCAGCCGCATCATGTCATGCTCAACGCGGTGATGCAGCTGTCGGCCTTCGTTTCCCTCTGCGAAGGTTTCTTGTGGATGCTGCCGACGCTGGAGCTCTGGGCGGAGCTCTTCCAGAACAAGCTCGGCACCGTCTCCGCCGGCGTGCCGGCTCCCTGCGGGGCCTTCATCGCGATGAAGAGGGCAAGCGACGACAACCCCTTCCCTCACATCCCTCTAATCCAGTCTGTCAAACTCTGGCAGAAATCCTACTTCTATGTCAAGAACGTCGCCCCGCACGGCGACTACGTCAATCTGCCGGCTTACGTAGCCGGCCCGCCGGCTGGGAGGCGGCCGTCTTGGGGCTACCGGTCTAAGTCCTTGTCTCTGGCCAGGAACGCCTCCATCGCCCGGCTTCGGGTGATGATCCAGTCGGAAGGCCTGCGCGCAGCCGACCTGGTAGCCGCCTTCGTCGAGTGCCGGATTCTCCCCCTTCAAAGCCGGCCCCACATGATGTGCCAGATGAGCGGCCGGTTGGACCCTTGCCGGCTGAGCACATGGGAGATGCCCCATGCCGAGGTGGCACTGATGGTGAACTACATCGCCAACCTGAAGCTCACCGACGACTGGCAATTCGGCAAGGCGCCGTACTCCCGCGCCCATCCTCCGCCTGTGGTAAGTCCTTCTTGTCGTCTGCCGGCTTGAGCCGGCCGGTTTCTGACCAGGCGGCTCTTCTCTTTTTTCTTTTATCAGAACCCTCTCCTCCCGCCGCCAGCCGGGGCGGCAGGAGTCGAACGCGAGTATGCCCCGGACCGCACGGTGGATGACCTCGACGACCCGGACCTTGCTGCAGTCGCCATGGAGGACGCCGCCACGGGGGATGTCGCCGAGCCCGGAGGCATGGGGCTCTCGGCCAGTTTCGACGACTGGCCGGACGATTTCGACGCCGAGGAAATCCCGCGCCACCAGCCGGCAACCGACCGCCACAGCGCGAGCTCGTCCACCGCGCCGGCTGCCGGTGGTGGAAGGGGGAAACGCCGGGCCGCGCTTCCACTCTTCGGAAGCCGGCCGAAGAAGACGAGGGCCTCCGCCGCGGCCACGAAGCGTGACGAGGCGGTGGCGAAGGCGGCCCGCTTCCGGAAGGCGGTGAAGAAGCCTCCGTCAGTTTCCGCGTAAGCCCTCTGGCCGCTTACATGCTTGTTATTTTGAAGTCTTCCTTTGCTTTAATTCTTCTCTCATTTCTTGAGCAGGGCGCCGCTCTCCCTCGACCGAGGCCCAGGCGGCTCCGTGATCGGGCTGGGTGCTGGATCTTCAGGGTCCCGCCGCGTAGACCCCCGCGCCGATCTTGCAGAAGCCACGGAGCGGAACGCTCGCGAGGCGCGTCGAGAGAGGGAGGCGGCGGAACGGGAGGCGGCGGAGCGGGAGTCCGCCCGGCGGCGACGGGGCGAGCGAGCGCGGCGGCCGAGACTCCGTCGGAGCGGGCGGCCGAGACTCCGTCGGAGCGGGCGGCCGTGGAGACGGAGGCGGAGGGCGCACGTAGCCGGCCTCCGCTGCTCGCCATCCCCCTCCACACCTTGGATCCGGACATCCCTCTGCCCACGGGCGGAGGAGATCACCCCCGAGCAGCCGCCGGTGCAGAGGGACGAACTCTCCGAGATCTTCGCGGAGAGGACGCCGGCGGCAGCGCCAGCCGGAGCGGGCGAAGGCGGCCAGCCGTCAGTGGTGCCGGAGGAGCCGGCCCGGGCCGCGCCCGAGGCCGGAGCCGGTCTTGAGATCGAGCTGGCGGCGGGCCAGCACGCCGGAGGGAGCACAGCCCCGCCGGACACGCGCCGAGCCGCGGGTGCCGACCAGACGGCAGACGCCTTGGAGGCGGCCAGCTCCGCCACGTCCGGGTGGACTCCCAGCGGAGGAAGCGGCGAGCTGAACGTCGCGGCCCAAGGGGTTTGGAGCCGGCTGCAGGCACAGGCCGGCCTCCTGAGGCAATTTACTCAGGAGTTTCTGTCGACGCGGTCTGCAATCCGGGTAAGTCTTTACCGGTTGATCGTTCTGGTCCTCTGAATTTTTTCCGTGGGGGCGCGCTAGCGCACCCACTGGGTGTAGTCCCCGAGATCCAGGCCGACTGCAGTGCAGTCGGGTCGGATCTTACTCGACGACTATCTTGACTGTTTTTTTCTGATCTTGAGGATTATCACAATTCTCGTGCCGCCGCCTTCAACTCCCAGGCTCGGGAGCTGAGCCGGAGGACCGAAGACCTGGCCAGTAGCCGGCGTAAGTGTATTGTCTTTATTTGTTTCTTGTGGGGGCGCGACAGCGCACCCACTGGGTGTAGTCCCCGAGATTCGGGCCGACTGCAGCGCAGTCGGGTCGGATCTTCCTTGACGACTTTTCCCTTGCTGACTTTTTCTCTTTGTCTTTTGCTCGCGCAGAGGCCAACGCTGACTTGCGGAGGGAACTCGGCGAAGTGCAGGCCGCTCTTCGTGCCAGGGATGCCGAGTACGCTGACCTAGTTCAGGAGCGCGACCGCCTGGCCAAGAAACTGGCCGACCAGGAGGAAAGCCATAAGGCGGCCCTGCAAAAGGCGCAGGACGGCGAGGCCGCCCTGAAGGCGGAGTTCGAGACCAGGGAGGCGGGCTGGGCCGAGACGCGCCAGGCGCTGGTAGAAGGCTTCGGCCGGATCGAGGATCTTATCGATGGTAGGCCGTCTTTCTTGCCCTTCTTCCATCTGCAGGCCGCCTGCGGTTTTGTTTTGACTTGTGTTTGCTGTCTTGCGCAGAGTACTTTCCCGGCCAATCCGTCCTCGCCGCCCAAGCCATCGAGGCCCACCGCGAGGCGCGCCGTCAGGCCGGGGTTGTGATTCCGCCGGATGCGAATCGGACGCTGTCGGAGCAGCTCATCGCCATCCAGGCGCGGCTGCAGCCGGCTCATCGGCTGCTCCGCCGGCTCCAATGTGCCGGGGCGACGGTGCTGGCCGCGCTCTGGCCCGGCCAAACGATTCCCCGCACCCCAAGCCGGACGGCCGACTGGCTAGAAGTCGCAGTCGGCCGCCTCGAGGCTTGGAAGGCATCCGCAGCCCGTCTTGGAGCCGGGCGTGCACTGGAGTTCGTCCGTGCGTGGTACCCAGGGCTAAGCCTGGACCAGCTGCGGACTTAGCGGTCGGAAGCTGACGCGGAGCTGGAGGAGGTGCGGCCGGCGATCGCGCAACGCGCCTCGACGATCGCCGAGTGCACCGACACCAGCGTCTTCGCGCCGGAGCTTAATGATGATGGCGCCGCCCAGTCGGAGGAATGGTTCGGGCTAAACCCAGCGGACGGCGAGGACTCGGCCGAGGAGATTGCCTCCAGCGACGAGGGCGATGACGACGAGGAGGAGGACGGCGAAGACGCCGAGCCGACTGGTGAGACGGCCGACCGCCCTCAAGCCGACCGTGCCTCCAGCAACGAGCCACGCGGGAGCGCGCCCTCTGCCGGAGGCGATGATCAAGCCGAGGTTGGCCAGCCGGCCGCTCCTCCAGCCGGCACGACCGCTTCCACCGCCCAGCCCGGCTCGTCAGCGGCCCCGCTGGCGTGATCTACCGTTCCTATTGTCCCTGTTTTGCTTTTTCGAACAATTTTAAGTTTCCGCAATTCCACCCACTGGGGGTGTATCGAACAATTTTGGATGTCGACCTCTCTGGAGGTCCTTTGTGTAAATATTAATATATGCATGCGTTGGCTTTCATTCAAGTGCACTTTTTTGTCCTTAGGCTCTTTCCTTTGCCGCCTTCCCTCTTTGGGAAGGCAAGTACTCGAGCTTTTTTGGATTTGAAGCAGACTGAATGTAAGTCGGCCGGCCGGCTACTCTGGTAGTCGGTCGGCGGGAGGCAGCAAGCCGGCTTTTGTTATATATAAGCCTGTTTAGTCCCTAGCCGTTTTTCGTGTGCGCACCCTTTCCGGCTTTTGACTCTTGCCAGCCGGGCAGTCGGTTCTTCGAGCTGCGATTTTGGCAAGAGCCAAGCCTGGGTGTCGGCACATTACTTGTCTGACTGCGGGTAGGGCTCCTAATATAACTCCAGTCGTCTAGTCCCCGGGTCGACTCGTCGAACCCGGTACCGGACAAAATAAATGAACAGGTGATATCATACGCATGATAACTTTCATTCATAAAATAAAGGATGGCAGTCCCCGAGTCTTTCTCGGGGAGCCTACTGTTTCGTACTTAATACAAAAGTGGGCATAATACATACTGCATTTTAACTGTAAAACTTCCGAAGAAGATTTGCATTCCATGGTCGCTCCGACTCCTTGTCGGAGTCGTCTCTCTTGCGTGCCTTCGGCTTCTGCGCGTCCATGAGGTAGTAGGCATCGTTGCCTAAGGCTCTGCTGACGATGAAGGGGCCTTCCCAGGGGGCTGCGAGCTTGTGCTGGCCGGCTGTTCGCTGGATCAGCCGGAGCACAAGGTCGCCCTCCTGGAAGGATCTTGGTCGGACCCTCCGGCTGTGGTAGCGGCGCAAACCCTGCTGGTAGATGGCATACCTGCTGAGGGCTAACAGCCGGCCTTCTTCCAGCAGGTCGACGCCGTCTTCTCTTGCTTCTTTGGCTTCCGCTTCCGTGTACATGGTTACCCGAGGCGAGTCGAACTCGATATCTGTTGGGATGACTGCCTCGGCACCATATACAAGGAAGAAGGGAGTGAAGCCGGTTGATCTGTTGGGGGTAGTACGCAGACTCCATAGGACAGCCGGCAGCTCATCGAGCCAACAGCCGGCTGAACGCTCCAGAGGTACGACCAGTCGGGGCTTGATGCCGGACAAAATGAGGCCATTTGCCCGCTCCACTTGGCCGTTTGACTGCGGGTGGGCGACTGACGCAAGGTCCAGCCGGATACCTTGCGCAGCGCAGAACCGTGCCAAGGCACCTTTGGCAAAGTTCGTGCCGTTGTCGGTGATGATGTTGTGCGGTATGCCGTACCGGGTTGTTATATCTGCAATGAAAGTTACTGCAGTCGGCCCATTCAGCTTCTTGATCGGCTTCACCTCGATCCACTTGGTGAATTTGTCGACGGCGACGAGCAAATGTGTCATGCCGCCGCGCGCCGTCTTGAATGGGCCCACCATATCCAATCCCCAGACGGCAAAGGGCCAGGTGATGGGAATGGTCTTGAGTGCCGAAGCTGGCATGTGTTGCTGTGAGCTAAAAAGCTGGCAGCCTTTGCAGTGTTTGACTAGCTCTTTGGCGTCGTCCAAAGCAGTCGGCCAGAAGAAACCGTGGCGGAAGGCTTTGGCGACAAGTGATCTTGATGCGGCGTGGTGGCCGCATTCTCCTTGGTGTATATCCCTGAGGATCGCGATGCCTTTCTCCTGCTCGACGCATCGCTGCAAGACTCCGGTGGCGCTGCGCTTGACAAGCTCTCTGTTGACGATTTTGTATGCTCCAGCCCGGCACTTGACTTGTCTTGCTTTGTTTTTGTCAGCCGGCAGATCTTGGTTCACCAAAAAGTTGCGGATGGTTTGGGCCCATGATGGAGCGGCGACTTCCTCTGCTACCAATGTGGCTACAGCCACCAGGGTGGGCGGGCTGGGTAATGCAGTGCTGGAGTCGGCCGCCGCTTGCTGTGCTGAAGAAGTCCCCGGGCCGGCTACCGCAGTCCCCGGGCCGGCTACCGCAGTCCCCGAGCCGGGTGCGGCAGTCCCCGAGCCGGGTACTGCAGTCCACGAGCCGAATATTGAAGTCCCCGGGCCGGCTGCTTGATTCTTCGAGCCGGACCCGGCCTCCTCGGGGTTAGGTGGCACAAAGATGGAGTCGGATTCCGGAGACGGCTTGATTGATGGCTTGAGGAGGCGCTACAGGGTGACACCGGTTGGTATTGCTTGCCGCGTGGAGCCTATTCGGGCCAGAGCATCTGCTGGCTCGTTGTCGGCTCGCGGCACATGAAGGAATTCACATCCGTCGAAGTATCCGCTGATTTTCTGCACTAGGAAGCGGTAGCTCGCCATGTTTGCGTCCTTGGCGTCCCAGTCGCCAGAAGATTGCTGCACCAACAAATCCGAGTCACCATAGCACAGGATCCGGCGGATGCCAAGTTCCTTGGCAAGCCGGAGCCCGTGTATGAGTGCTTCATACTCGGCTACGTTGTTGGAGGCGGCGAAGTGGATCTGCAGCGTGTATGTGAGCTTGTCGCCCTTTGGAGAGGTAAGGACGACGCCGGCTCCCAAGCCGGTGCGCATCTTTGATCCGTCAAAGTACATGCGCCAATGGGTGGAGTCGGGCGCTGGTGGTAAGTACTAGGTCTCGGCCCAGTCGACGAGGAAGTCGGCCAGTGCTTGCGTCTTGATGGCGGTGCGGGGTTGGTAGAAGATCGTGTAGGGGGCCAGCTCGATGGCCCATTTAGCCACCCGGCCGGATGCATCCCGGCTGCCTATGATCTCGGCCAGCGGGGCAGTGCATACGACCGTGATGGGATGCTCTTGAAAGTATGGCTTCAGCTTCTTGGCGG
This sequence comes from Triticum monococcum, assembly GCA_034509565.1. Lineage (NCBI taxonomy): Eukaryota > Viridiplantae > Streptophyta > Magnoliopsida > Poales > Poaceae > Triticum > Triticum monococcum. The sequence continues at coordinate 55,084,658 of CM067846.1, read as the reverse complement.
CGAAGTACACGCCATAGCACATCTTCTGATAGTGCGGGTAATTTTGTTTCGAGGCGGACAGCACCTCGCTCAGGTAATAAACCGGCCTCTGGACCGGCTGGGCTCGGCCTTCTTCGGGGCGTTCGACCACAATGACGGTGCTGACCACCCGGCTAGTGGCGGCAATATATAGGAGCATGGGCTCCTTCTCAGTCGGTGCCGCCAAGACAGGCGGCGTGGACAGCATTTTCTTCAGCTCGTGGAAAGCTTGGTCGGCATGGTCGTTCCACTCAAAGTGAGTGCTCTTCTTCACGAGGCGGTAGAGAGGGAGAGCTTTTTCTCCAAGCCGGCTGATGAAGCGGTTCAGAGAGGCCAGGCACCCGGTGAACTTCTGAATCTCTCTTAGCTTGGTTGGGACCGCCATCCTCTCGATGGCCTTGATCTTCACAGGGTTGCACTCTATGCCGCGTTCGGAGACCAGAAAGCCTAGGAGCTGGCCGGCTGGTACTCCGAACACGCATTTCTTCGGGTTGAGCTTGATCCGGAACCGGCGCAGGTTCTCGAATGTCTCCTTCAAGTCTTCCAGCAGAGTGCCACGCTTCTCCGTCTTCACCACAACATCATCCACGTAGACGTGGGCGTTCTTGCCGAGCTGCGTGAGGAGGCACTTCTGCATGCAACGCTGAAAAGTGGCGCCGGCATTCCTCAAGCCGAACGTCATAGTCAGGTAGCAGAAGGCTCCAAATGGCGTGATGAAGGCGGTCTTCAGTTGGTCATCCGGGTTCAGCTTTATCTGGTGGTATCCCGAGTAGGCATCCAAAAAGCTCAATAGCTCGCATCCGGCTGTGGAGTCTATCACTTGATCAATCCTGGGCAGAGCGATGGGATCTTTTGGGCAGGCTTTGTTGAGGCTTGTGTAATCTATACACATGCGCCATTCGTTATTCTTTTTCAGCACGAGAACCGGGTTCGCGAGCCACTCGGGGAAGAAAACTTCCATGATGAAGCCGGCTGCGAGAAGCCGGGCTATCTCCTCCCCTACGATCCTTATCTTCTCCTCTGACAGTCGGCGGAGGGGCTGCTTGACTGGTTTAGCATCCTGCCGCACGTGCAATTTGTGCTCGGCGAAATCCTTCGGAACACCCGGCATGTCCTTGGGGGACCATGCAAAGATATCACGATTCTCACGGAGGAAATCGACGAGCTCGCCTTCCTATTTGCTATCCAGGCTCGCCCCAATGACGGCAAACCTCTCGGGGTGCTTGGGGTCGAGCTGTATCTTCTTGGTCTCCTTGGCCGGCTGGAAAGATCCTTGGGCATCATACTCCTTGGAGTCGGCGGGTTGGTTTAGCTGCTTGCTGGCCAGGGCCACGACCCTGTTCAGCGTCTTCTTCTCCTCGACGATCACGAGGGATTCGGCCAGCCGGCTGCTGGCCGCGGCGCAGTCGGCGGATTTCTTGTAGTCGCCGGCGATGGTGATGACACCCTTGGAGCTCGTTATCTTCATCTTGAGGTAAGCATAGTGGGGGACCGCCATGAACTTGGCCAAGGCAGGTCGGCCAAGCAAGGCGTGGTAAGGGCTCTCCAGGTCCACCACCTCGAACCAGATTGCTTCCCGGCAGAAATGATCCTTGCCCCCAAAGAGTACATCGATCTTGATCTTGCCGATGGGGGCACAGGACAAACCGGGTACGATGCCGTGGAACACCGTTCGAGTCGGCGCAAGCTGCTTTGCCTTGACACCCAGCTTCTCCATGGTGTCGCGGTACAGGATGTTGATGTTGCTTCCACCGTCGATTAGCACGCGGGAGAAGCGTGCGGCGCGCGTATCCATTGCAAGGGTGGCCTCCAGGACCAATGCGTAGGAGCCGGGGGACGGCATCACCTCTGGGTGGTCGGCCCGGCTCCAACTGATGGGTTTCTCTGACCAGTGCATGTGGCCGGCTGGGCTGGTGGCGGCCACATTGACTTCTTGTTGCTCTTGGCGCTTGCTGCGCCGGTCTTCGGGCTGGCTCGTGAAGACAACATAAGATGCTTGCTCATCGGGGAACTCGTCCTGCACGGCGTCGACCGCGGGCCGAGCGGCCTTGGGCGGCGGAGCCGGCGGCGGTGGGCCGGCAGGCGGAGTCGGCATGAGCCCTTCGCCCTTGGAGATTCGGGCGAGCCAGTTGCATTTGTGGGTCGTGTGGTTGAACGGCTTCGCGCCGCTGTGGAACTTGCACGGGGCATCAAGGGTTTGCTAGTAGGAGAAAGCCGGCTGCCAAGCCGGCCGGCCGCCCTTGGGCTTCTTGGGCGCGGGCCGCCCCTCAGGCGGCGCATCTTCGACCGTGGCCACCTGCCGGCTAGCGGGAGGCGGCGCAGGGCCCTTGCGCTTCTGATCGTTCTGGTGTTGGCGTCGGCCGCCGTCTCCAGCCGGCGCTTGGGGCGCCGGATTGAGCACTTTTCCGGACGCGTCCACCTGGAGCTCGGTCTTCATTGAGGAGTCGGCGGTGGCGTACTTGTCGGCGATGTTCAGGAGCTCGTCGAGGGTAGTCGGCTCATCGCAGAGAAGCTTGTGGTCGAGGAGGGTGCCCTCTCGGCACCCGGCAGTGAAGTATACGATGGCTTGCACCTCGTGCACCCCTTCGCAGGAGTTGCGGAGCTCGGCCCAACGCGTGAGGTAGTCGTGAGTGGACTCGGCTGGGCCCTGTACGCACAGGGAGAGCTGTCTGGGCTTGGGAGCCCGCTTGTAGGTGCTGGTGAAGTTGCGAACGAAGGCTTCAGTGAAATCCACCCAGCTGTTGATGCTGAGGGGCATGAGGCTGTTAAGCCAAGTCCATGCCGTGCCTTGCAGCATGAGGGGCACGTACTTTACGGCAACGCGCCGGTTGCCATTGGCGATTCTGACGGCTGTGGAGTAGTCGGTCAGCCAGTCTTCCGGCTTCACCGAGCCGTTGTACTTGGGTGTGTCTCTTGGGAGCGAGAACCCTTTGGGGAAGGGCTCGTCGCGGATGCGGGGGCCAAAGCAAGGCGGGCCGACATCGTCTTCTTCTAGCGCCAGGGATCGGGCCAGGCGGTCGATCCGGTGGCGGGCGTCGTTTTCGCCGATTCCCTCGCGGCGACCAAGCCGGCCGCTGAGAGTCGGGTGAGCCACTGGAGGCGGGGTGGGATATCTCTCTCCGCGAGCTCGAGGCGGAGGCGGGGTGCCCCGCCACTCCATGGCTCGGGGGCGGCCGTGCGCGGGTGTTGCTTGTAGGATGAGCCACTGGAGGCGGAGGCTGGAAGCCGGCTCTTTCTCGCGCCGCGCGCGGGTGTTGCTTGTAGTTGGCGACCGGGAGGTCGCGCCATGGTCGTGGCGCGGGGGAGGGCTCCCCGCGCAGGCGTCGGCTTCGTGCCGTCGTGCGGCCGCATCGATTAGTTGCTGGATGCGCCGCGTCATGTGGGGGAGGTCTTCGGCTTCCAAGCCGTCCAGCTCGTCTACGGCCGCCTGGGCGGCGCGCAGGTTCTCGAGCGGGGTGGCGCAGACCGGCCGATCCACTCCAAGTGTGTCGGCGATGACGGCGCCGCGTTGCCTGACAACGCCAGCCCGGCTTGGGCCAGCCGGAGCCGGCGTGCCGATGGCGGCGCGGTCAGCTTCGCGCTGGTAGGCCTCGGTGAGGCGTCTTACGGAGGCTAGCCGCCGGCCCTCCGCGAGGAGGGTGAGGTGGCATGCCTCCAGAACTTCGTCGCTGGCGTCAGCCGGAAGGGGGCGGACAAGTCGTGGGCCGCCGCGCGTGGGGCGTCGCGGGCGCCCTCGTCAGTCGGGCCGTCGTGGCCGATAACCATCACCTCGGGGGCGTCAGAATCGCGATCGCCAGCCGGAGGGAGCGGGTCGTTGTAGACCGTGACGTTGGTGGGGAAGGTATCGTAAGATGCCGTGTCGGAGTCGACAGGCATCGGGTCGGTGGAGCCAACCGACTCCAAATCCGCAGCGGGCTCGCTGGAGACGTGGAGCTGGCCGAGGAGGTTGGCGAGGTGATCGGTGCCCGCATCGGAGGCAAGCTCATCGGAGATGCGGGCCTTGTCGAAGAGGTCGGCAAGGCCGCTCGCCGTGCAGATGTTGGTGACGCCATGCAGCGCGTCGCGGCAAGCGCCATCGGGCGAGCCGGGCTGGCTACGCTCGCGGGGAAGGAAAAGGGTTCCCATCCAGAACAGGTCTCCGGACGACGGTGCACCTGGCCCCACGGTGGGCGCCAAATGTCGGGTGGTAGGAACGACATATGCCAACGGGTGGCTTATCATTGCGGGGGCCAATAGAACATCGCCGGTGCCTGGAAACGGGATGAGGCGAAGACATGCACGCCGGCGAATCTTACCCAGCTTCAGGGCTCTCCGGGGAGATAACACCCCTACTGCTGCTCTGCGGGGTCTCCGCATGGTTACTAAGTGAACAAGTAGCTACAATGCTCCTTGAGCTGTTTCGGGTGGAAGGAGGAAGAAGGGCTTAGCTCAGCCTGCTTCCTCTCCTTGTATGGTGTCTAGGTCTAGAATGAGAGTCCAACCCTTTGCATGGGTGCACCGGGGGGTTTATATAGGCCTACCCCCCGGGGGTACAATGGTAATCCGACTAGGCGCAGGGCCCAGCTGTCTGTGACTATGCTCGCCGGCTTCTACGCCGGCTTCTGGGGCCCGCCGGCTGGTGGGTCCCGCCGGCTGCCGGCTCCTGGGTCGACAGGCCGGCCCCACCGACCAGGGCCTGGTCGGTGGCTGGTTACTATTACTCCGTGTTGTTGACGCAGGCTTGGTCGGGGTAAGCGTGGCTACAGTAACGCCGCCTTGGCGGGCGATTACTGTAGCCCCGCCGCATCTTGTCTCCTTAATGGGCGTCTCCTTCGAGGAGGGTGGCAGGCCGGCTATGGGAAGCCGGCCCTCTATCTTGCCGGCTTGAGAGGAGGTGCGGCCGCCTTCGGCATCTCTCTGCCCGAAGGGGCCCACCGCCTCAGGGGCCACGCTGGCGGCCCGTCATGGACGGCGTCAGAGCCGCCGTGGCTATAGTGCCGCGCCGGGCGGGCCGTGGCTGCCCACACGGCGCGCTGTACCAGGCGTGCTCCGGGTTTTGGGGGTGGCAGGCTCCACTGTAGCCACGCCCCGCTTCATCATCGCAGAGTGGACGCGTACATTGCGGGTACGGCGTTGACTGCTTTATGGGAGCCGGCCTGGCTGTAGCCGGCCTCTCGTAGCCGGTCTGTCCGTAGTCGGCCCTGCCGTAGCCGGCCCTCCACAGCTTTCTTCACGAGGGTAAAGGGCGGGCCGCCCCCGAAGCCGGCTAGGAAGGTAGTCGGCTAGGGGGAAGGCGGCCCAGGTCTTGAGTCTTCTTATGAGCCGGATGGGCTCATAATTTTTTCTGAGGGGCCAGGGGAAGCCGGCTGGGCTACCCCTGGCTATTTACCCCGACAACTACTTATAGCAAGACTTCTCCCATGTCCTCAGGAAAAAACATAACTACTCAGAAATCATATTCATGTTCATAATCATAGGGGTATTAATATGCATAAAGGATCTGAACATATAATCTTCCATCGAATAAACCAACTAGCATCAACTACAAGGAGTAATCAACACTACTAGCAACCCATAGGTACGAATCTCAGGTTTTGAGACAAAGATCGGATACAAGAGATGAACTAGGGTTTGAGAGGAGATGGTGGTTGTGAAGATGTTCATGGAGATTGACCCCCTCCTGATAAGAGGAATGATGGTGATGACAATGGTGACGATTTCCCCCTCCCGGAGGGATGTTTCCCCGCAGAACAGCTTCGTGAGAACCCACAAGTATAGGGGATCAATTGTAGCCTCTTTCGATAAGTAAGAGTGTCGAACCCGATGAGGAGCTAAAGGTAGAACAAATATTCCCTCAAGTTCTATCAACCACCGATACAACTCTACGTACGCTTAACCTTCGCTTTACCTAGAACAAGTATGAAACTATAAATACTTTTTAGTTGTTGTTGGATAGGTTTGCAAGATAATAAAGAGTGCGTAAATAAAAAGTAGGGGCTGTTTAGATGAATACAAAACTAAGTTAGTTTTAGTAAAGAGCTTGTTGTCACACAAGAAAGTTATTTGTCCCTAGGCAGTCGATAACTAGACCAGTAATCATTATTGCAATTTTGTATGAGGGAGAGGCATAAGCTAACATACTTTCTCTACTTGGATCATATGCAGTTATGATAGGAACTCTAGCAAGCATCCGCAACTACTAAAAATCATTAAGGTAAAACCCAACCATATCAATAAAGTATCAAGTCCTCTTTACTCCCATATGCAAACAACCTACTTACTCGGGTATGTGCTTCTGTCACTCACGCCACCCTCCATAAGCAAATCTTGAACGTATTGCAACACCCTACAGTGGGGATCCCTCACGCTTGCGCGACACGGAGAGCACCATAGGACAGCACCAATAATAAAACATGCAACTCAAACCAATCATGATCATCAATTAACCCATAGGACAAAACGGATCTACTCAAACATCACAGGATAGCCATACATCATTGGAAATAATATATAGCGTTGAGCACCATGTTTAGGTAGAGATTACAGCGGGTAAAAGAGGGGTTACACTGCTGCATAAAGGGGGTCAGAGTTGGTGATGACGGCGATGAAGTTGTTGGTGAAGATTGCGGTGGCGATGATGGCCCCGGTGGCACTCCGGTGCCACCAGAAGCGAGGGGGATAGAGCCCTCCTTCTTCTTGTTGTTCCTTGACCTTCCCCCTAGATGGGTGAAGGGTTTACCCTCTGGTCCATGGTCTCCATGGAGTGGGAGGGGCGAGAGCCCCTCCGAGATTGGATCTGACTTTTTATCGAGTAGGTAAATGATAAAAAAGATATTTTTTTGATGTGGAATGCTACCTAGCATAATCTTGATCATGTATCTAATCATGGCATGAATATTAAGACACGAGTGATTCAAAGAAATAGTCTATCATTTGACATTAAGACAATAATACTTCAAGCATACTAACCAAGCAATTATGTCCTCTCAAAATAACATAGCCAAAGAAAGCTCATCCCTACAAAATCATATAGTTTGGCCATGCTTCATTTTTGTCACACAAAATGCTCCCATCATGCACAACCCTGATGAAAAGCCGAGAAATTGGTTCATACTTTTTAATGCGCTTCAGCCTTTTCAACCCTCACACAATACATGAGCGCAAGACTTGGACATAGCACTATAGGTGGAATAGAATATGATGGTGGAGGTTGTGTAGAGAAGACAAAAGGAGAAAGTCTCGCATCAACGCTGATAATCAACAAGCTATGGAGATGCCCATCAATTGATGTCAATGTGAGGATTAGGGATTGCCATGCAACGGATTCACTAAGAGCTATAAGTGTATGAAAGCTCAAACTGGAAACTAAGTTGGTGTGCATCCAACTTGCTTGCTCATGAAGACCTCGGGCATTTGAGGAAGCCCATCATCGGAATATACAAGCCAAGTTCTATAATGAAAATTCCCACTAGTATATGAAAGTGATAAGTCAAGAGACTCTCTATATGAAGAACATGGTGCTACTCTGAAGCACAAGTGTGGTAAAAGGATAGTAACATTGCCCCTTCTCTCTTTTTCTCTCGTTTTTTTTGTTTTTTTGGTGGGCTTCTTTGGCCTCTTTTTTTATTTGGGCTTCTTTGGCCTCTCTTTTTTAAAGTCCGGAGTCTCATCCCGACTTGTGGGGGAATCATAGTCTCCATCATCCTTTCCTCACTGGGGCAATGCTCTAATAATGATGATCATCACACTTTTATTTACTTACAACTCAATATTACAACTCGATGTCCAGAACAAAGTATGACTCTATATGAATGTCTCCGGTGGTGTACTAGGATGTGCAATGATCTAGCGTAGCAATGACATCAAAAACGGACAAGCCATGAAAACATCATGGTAGCTATCTTACGATCATGCAAAGCAATATGACAATAAATGCTCAAGTCATGTATATTATGATGATGGAAGTTGCATGGCAATATATCTCGGAATGGCTATGGAAATGCCATGATACATAGGTATGGTGGCTGTTTTGAGGAACATATAAGGAGGCTTATGTGTGATAGAGCGTATCGTATCATGGGGTTTGGATGCACCAGCGAAGTTTGCACCAACTCTCGAGGTGAGAAAGGGCAATGCACGGTACTGAAGAGGCTAGCAATGATGGAAGGGTGAGAGTGCGTATAATCCATGGACTCACATTAGTCATAAAGAACTCATATACTTATTGCAAAATTTTATTATCCCTCGAAGCAAAGTACTACAACTCATGCCCCTAGGGGATAGATTGCTAGGAAAATACCATCGCTCGTCCCCGACCGCCGCTCATAAGGAAAGTAATCAAAGAACACCCCATGCTTCAAATTTTTCACATAACGTTTACCATACGTGCATGCTACGGGACTTGCAAACCTCAACACAAGTATTTCTCAATTTAACAATTACTCAACTAGCACGACTCTAATATCACCACCTTTATATTGCAAAACTATTGCAAGGAATCAAACATATCATATTCAGTGATCTACAGGTTTTATGTAGGATTTTATGACTAACCATGTGAATGACCAATTCCTGTCATCTCTCTAAATAGATATAAGTGAAGAAAGAGAGTTTAATTCTTTCTACAAAAGATATGCCCACGCTCTAACAAATATAAGTGAAGCAAAAGAGCATTGTACAAATGGCGGTTTTCTATGTGAAGAGAAACAGGCAATCCAAACTTCAAATGATATAAGTGAAGCACATGAAGCATTCTATAAATCAACCAAGGACTATCTCATACCAGCATGGTGCATAAAATAAAAGTGAAAACTAAATGCAAAAGACGCTCCAAGATTTGCACATATCACATGAACGAAACAAATCCAAAACATACCGATACTTGATGAAGAAAGATGGGATTCCTTCCGGGGCATCCCCAAGCTTCGACGCTTGAGTATCCTTGAATATTTACTTGGGGTGCCTTGGGCATCCCCAAGCTTGAGCTCTTGACTCTCCTCCTTCTCCTCACATCGAGACCTCCTCGATCTTCGAACACTTCATCCACACAACACTCAAGAAAAAACTCGGTAAGATCCGTTAGTATAATAAAGCAAATCACTACTCTAATACTATTGCAAACCAATTCATATTTTCTTTGTGCACTGTAGCTACTGTAATATAACTTTTCCATGGGTTAATCCACTGATAGAACTCGATAGTTTCATCAAAACAAGCAAACAATGCATCAAAAACAGAATCTGTCTTAAACAGGACAATCTGTAGTAATCTGAACATTCACCATACCTCTGGTACTCAAAATATTCTGCCAAAATTAGGAAAAATAAACAAATTGTACAGAAAGACAGTGCAAAAAGTTTCAGAACCATTTGACGTTCCAGTAAAAATGTAAAATCGTGCACTGCAGCCCAAGTTTCTGTTCTGCACCGCACAAACCAACAAGCAATGTAAACATCCTAAAGGAAAATCTTGGCACATTATTATTATAATACAAAGGAATTTTACAAGGGGATAATTATTTTTGTTGAAAAGTTTCTGTAATAAAGGGTCACAAAGTTTCCATGGGCATGAACAAAGTTCAAGGCTAGCTCCCATTTTAACAATGCTCGTCTTTCTCACTTTCGCTTTTCTTTTTGAAAAAGTTTTAGGTTCCCCCCTTTATTTTTTTATTTTTAAACTTTATAAAAGCACTAAACAGAAATAAATGACTCTCTAAAACTTCCGGGTTGTCTCCCTGGCAGCGCTTTCTTTAAAGCCATTAAGCTAGGCATAAGGTGCTCAAGTAATGGATCCACTCGGATCCCAAGGTATATCAAAGCCAATTTGAATTAGCAATGATTTGGCATTTAGTAGTGAGCACAAAGTAACATATATCATGCAACAACAAAGTCTAACTCTCTTCCTATGCATCGGCATGTCATCAAAGAACAATTCCTGCACACATAGTAAAGGCTAATGCATAGTATAAACAGTTTCTTGCAATTTTATCGTGTTGGAAACATAGAGAGGTGGAGATGTAGTTCCTCTCTCATAGTAATTGCAAGTAGGAGCAGCAAGCACATGCATATTACATTCATCAAAATCATCATGTGCAATGGTAAAACGCAACCCATCAATATAATCCTTAATAAGGGCAAACTTCTCCGATATAGTGTAGTTTGGAGAATTCAAAAAGATAATAGGACTATTATGTGTGGGTGCAATAGCAACAATTTCATGTTTAACATAAGGAACTATAGCAAGTTCATCACCATAAGCATCATTTATATTGGCATCATGGCCACAAGCATAGCAAGCATCAAGTTCATCAAAAAGGGGTATTTCAAAAGAATCAACGGGATCATAACAATCATCATAGCAATCATCCTTCGGTAAGAACGAAGGGACAATAAATAATGTATGAGTTGGAGAGTTACTCTCATTGGAAGGTGGGCACGGGTAGCTAATCCGATCTTCCTCCTTTTGGTCTTCGCTCTCCTCATCATCTTTTTCATCCAATGAGCTCACAGTTTCATCAATTTCTTCTTCCATAGACTCCTGCAAAATATTAGTCTCTTCTTGGACAGCGGAGACTCTCTCAATAAAATAATCAATATCGGAATTTAATTCATAATTATCATAGCAATATTTAAGTATAGAAAAAATTTCAGGTCTGTAAACACATCATCAAGATTTTCACTCTTTAAACAACGATTCAATTTCATAAGCACCCATAAAAGCAACGAATTCTTCTATTTGTTCCACATCATAGTAATCATATATACCATTAGCATAAGAAGCCAAGGTTTTATCATCATCAAATTTGCATGAAAAGGGAAGGTGTGGAGCCTTCATCCTAGAGCAACAAGTATAATCATATCTCAAGCATAGTTCCCGAGCATACCAATGCAACATATGAATTTGATCCAATAATAGTTTCCCTTTTTGAGTCAAGCGATAATCCCTAAAGTATTCACATTGATCCAACGTGTCTCCCATTACATAATTGAATGAGGTTTTATTAGGATTACCAAAGTAGTACATAATATTTTTCACATAACCTGCATCGAGGGTTTTAGGAGGTTCCCCGTCTCCATGAGTAGCAAGTACACCTAATTGTTTTTGGTATTTTGTGTTCCATATCTGTAACTAAAGATTGAGAACAACTTAGAACAACAAATAAAAATTACTTAGTGATAAAGTAAACAAGCATACACGAGAATATTCACCCCACGCTATTGCTCCCCGGCAACGGCGCTAGAAAAAGATCTTGATAACCTACAAGTATAGGGGATCAATTGTAGCCTCTTTCGATAAGTAAGAGTGTCGAAACCAACGAGGAGCTAAAGGTAGAACAAATATTCCCTCAAGTTCTATCGACCACCGATACAACTCTATGCACGCTTAACGTTCGCTTTACGTAGAACAAGTATGAAACTAGAAATACTTTGTAGGTGTTGTTGGATAGGTTTGCAAGATAATAAAGAGCATGTAAATAAAAAGTAAGGGATGTTTAGATGAAGACACAACTAAGTTAGTTTTAGTAAAGAGCTTATTGTCACACAAGAAAGTTATTTGTCCCTAGGCAATCGATAACTAGACCGGTAATCATTATTGCAATTTTATATGAGGGAGAGGCATAAGCTAACATACTTTCTCTACTTGGATCATATGCACTTATGATTGGAACTCTAGCAAGCGTCCGGGACTACTAAAGATCATTAAGGTAAAACCCAACCACAGCATTAAAGTATCAAGTCCACTTTACTCCCATATGCAAACAACCTACTTACTCGGGTATGTGCTTTGGTCACTCACTCCACCCACCAGAAGCAAATCATGAACGTATTGCAACACCCTACAGCGGGGATCCATCATGCTTGCGCAACACGGAGAGCACCATAGGATAGCACCAATAATAAAACATGCAACTCAAACCAATCATGATCATCAATTAACCCATAGGACAAAACAGATCTACTCAAACATCATAGGATAGCCATACGTCATTGGGAAATAATATATAGCATTGAGCACCATGTTTAAGTAGAGATTATAGCAGGTAAAAGAGGGGTTACACCACTGCATAGAGGGGGAAGAGTTGCTGATGACGGCAGTGAAGTTGTTGGTGAAGATTGCGGTGACGATGATGACCCTGGTGCCACTCCGGTGCCACCGAAAGCGACGGGGAGAGAACCCCGCTTCTTCTTCTTCTTCCTTGACCTTCCCCCTAGATGGGACATGGGTTTCCCCTCTGGTCCATGGTCTCCATGGAGTGGGAGGGGCGAGAGCCCCTCCGAGATTGGATCTATGTCGGGGGTTGGGTGCGACATATGCCAAGGGATGGCTTATCATGGTGGGGGCGAGTAGAACGTCGCCGGTGCCCGGAAACGGGATAAGGCGAAGGCATGCACGCCGGCGAATCTTACCCAGCTTCGGGGCTCTCCGGGGAGATAATACCCCTACTGCTGCTCTGCGGGGTCTCCGCATGATCACTATGGTAAAGTGTATACACGGTTGCTCCTAGAGCTATTTCCTAGAGGGAGGAGCAGGCTAGGCTAGCTCTCTCCTTCCTATATGATCTGGTCTAGTGCTAATGGATTCGAACCCTTTGCATGGGTGCCCTGGGGGTTTATATAGGCCTACCCCCCAGGGGTACAACGGTAATCTAGCTGGGCGCGGGCCCAGCCGTCAGTGTCTCTGGCCTCTGTCTTCTCTGCCGACTGCTGGGGCCCGCCAACTGGCGGGCCCCACCGACTGGTCCGGTACGGCGCCGACAGGCCGTGTCCGCCGCTGGCGGGTCTTGCCGGCTGCTGATTACTGTAGCCGTGCTTCTAATGACGCGGGCTTGGTCATGGGCTCGTGGCAATAGCCCCGCCGCCTGGTGGGCGATCACTATTGCCACGCCCCGTCATGCCTGGTTAATGGCGCGTGGGCCCCGGGGGAGGGGCTGGCCGACTATCGGGGGCCGACTCCCAACGGGTCTAACTGGTAACGCTCTCGCCGTCTTCTGGGCTCCCGCTGACTAGTGGGGCCCGCTGCCCCAGTGTCGTACAGACAAGCCGTCGTGGGTTTGGGATTCTGTCCACTGATGTTGATGTCAAGGCCGGCATGGCAACAGTGCCGCACCGGACGGAGATCTCCATGGGTACGGCGTACTGCGGCCAAGGCTGCCTCGGGAAAGGGGTGGGAATGGGCTTTACTGTAGCCACTCCCCGTCCCGTCCCTCTTGATGAGGGCATGGGGTTTGTTGGAGTCGCGGGCCGGCTCCCCAAGGCCGGCTTCTCTGGAAGTCGTCAGTCAGGAGTCGGCTCATCTTGAAGTCGTCTCGGGGACTCGGCCGAGAGTGGGCTGTCGGTTGCCTTGCCGCCGACTTCTCAGAAGGCGGCTCTTTGTCCTAGGGTCTTGAGGGGCGCAGCCTGCCCGATGTCTTGAAAGGTTCAGGGACTCGGGTTAGCCTACCCGCGGCCCATTACTCCGATAGTAGTCCCCGAAGCTGATGAGGATCCATGGACGATCGGTCGAGGAGCCTCAGCAGTTTCTCTTTCCGGGTGCCCGAGACATGGATCTTGCTTGATTTCTGCCGGGCCGACTAGAAGGAGTCGGACTCGCTCAACTCTGACTTGTACAATATTTCAGACGCCGCGGCGGGATCCAAGTGCCGTGCTAGCTAAGCTTCCACGCCGCCGCCCGTTCCAGGCCTGTCACGTGGCAACACGCGGCCGGGCCAGTCTGCCTGCCCACGCGCGTGACGGGACAGGCCCACAGGCGGGGCCCGCCATTACCGCGCCTCGGCGCACGAGCGGATCCGCTGCGGCCCGAGCGGACGGTTGGGATTCCCGCGAAGTTACTGCGCGCAGTAACTTTGTCGTGGAAACGTGGGGGTCGTGGGCGCAGTAAATCCCACGACCGCCCCCTCGGCTTCGCAGCCCATGAGGCTATAAGTAGGGGGAGGAGGGGGCGTGGCAGAGCACGCGCGCCCCTCCTCCACGCTACTCCTTGCTCTTCTTCTTCTTCTTCTTTCTCGCACTGCCGTGCGCCCAAGCTTTGCCGAACGCTGCGGCGATCCGCTCACGATGAGCTCTTCCTCCGCCGCCGCGCCTCCCTCGGTGCATTCCGGCACCTGGGATGGCTCAGAGGTTCACGACGACCACATGGAGTTCCTCCGCAAGACTCGTCGGCTCCCTGGCGAGGATTATGTGCGGGTATGCCTTGCGCCAAGGGGGGAGATCTCTCCGGCGCCGGAGGAGGGCGAGCGGGTTATCTTCCGCTCGCACTGCCTACGCGGCTTGGGGCTGCCGGCGAGCAGCTTCTTCCACTCTTTTCTGGAGTTCTACGGCCTCCAGCCACACCACCTCATGCCCAACATGGTGGTCCTGCTGTCCGCTTTCGTTGCCCTGTGCGAAGGCTTCCTCGGAGTCCTCCCCACCATCGAGCTCTGGGGGGAGTTCTTCTACTCCAAGCTCGGCACCCAGGCCGTAGGCGTGCCGGCTCAGTGCGGCGCGTTCATCGTCATGCGGAGGTCAGGGGCCGACAACCCCTTCCCCACCATCAAGCTGATAAAGTCGGTGAAGATGTGGCAGCGATTGTACTTATACATGAACAGCATCTTCGCGAAGGGCGATTGGGTCAATCTGCCGGCTTTCGCAGCCGGCCCGCCGGCTGGGAGGCTGCCCAACTGGTTGTATCGGGCCAAGTCGCTGACGCTCGCGGGAGCCAGCGCCGTCACGCGACTCCGAGTGCTCACGCAGTCGGAGGGCCTGACTGGTCTGGATCTGCTGCCCGCCTTCGTGGCGCGCTGAGTTCTCCCGCTCCAAGGTCGCCCCCACATGATATGCCAAATGAGCGGGCACCGTGACCCGAGTCGGATGTGCACCAAGGACATGCCTCATGAGGAGGTGGCCTACATGGTGAACTACCTCTCAGACAGCAAGCTCCTGGAGGATTGGCGATTCGGCAAGGAGCCGTACTCTCGCGCCAACCCCCCGCCCACAGTGAGTTGCCTTTTTCTTTATTTCTTTGAATTGTCTTCTTTCTTGCCGAGTTTGTCTTGCCCGACCTGACCAGTCGGCTTTGGTCAGAATCCCCTCCTCCATCCACCAGCCGGCACCGCAGGGCCGCCCCGCGAGTTCCTCGCTGACCGGGCGGAGAGCGACGTCGACGACCCCGATCTGGGGGCGGCGGCTTTGGAAGACGACGCTGAGGGAGGAGGCGGCCCGCGGCTCGGGGCAAGTCCAGAGGACTGGCCTGATGATGATGAGGAGGTCACCCCCCACCACCGGCCAGGTGTCGGCCATCCCGGTGTGGGCTCCTCTGCCGCGCCGGGCGCTCCAGGCGGCGGGAAGAAGCGCAGGGCCGTGCCGACCTTGTTCGGCAGTCGGCTGAAGAAGCCCAAGAGTTCGGCCGTAGCGACCAAGCGGGACGAGGCGGCCGCGAAGGCCATCCGCTTCCGCAAGGAAGTAAAGAAGCCGCCATTGGTCTCCGCGTGAGTATTCCATCTTAACGCTTTATTCCTTCTTTGTGGCTTTTGTCTGAGTCTTTTACTTGCTTCCCTCGCTTCAGGGCTCCCCTCACTCTTGAGAGGGTTGTCGCCGGCTCCATCATGGGGTCGGCGGAGACGTCCACCACCACTCGACATTTTGACCCCGCCGGCGACCTCCGGGAGGCGAACGAGTGGAACACGCAGGAGAAGCGCAACGAGGAAGAGGCCGCCCGCCTGGAGAAGGTGGAGGCCGAGAAGGCGGAGGCCTCCGCCAAGAAGAAGCTGGCAGAGGCCGAAGCCGCTGTCGCGGCGAGGCGGCAGGCTGAGGAGGCCGTGCACTGCCAATCGGCGGTGTTCGTCACCCCGCTGAACTCTGCGCCGCCGCCTCCGGAGTTCATGGGGCAGACTAGGGAAGCCGGCGGCGAGAACCCCATCATGGAGAGGGAAGGCGGCGACACCTCCATGCCGGATGTGATCGTTCCGCCGCCACCTCCGCCACCGTCTGGGAGCGCGCAAGGCAAACAGCCGGCGGACCCGCCGGTGCCGCCGACTGAAGACGAGGCCGTGGCGAGGCTACTCCTTCAAGTCGGCTCGCCAACGCGCCGCCGTCTTGAGAAGGCGACTTCGGCGCCACGCCTCTTGGAGACCAGCACCGCCAGCTCGGCGATCCTAGACGCCGAAGCAACGAGCGCTAGGCGGCATGGGCCCGCTGAACCAGGCGCTTCTGGATGTTCAGACGAAGCTGCGAGCTGAGGGCGACGCTATCCAGAACTGCACCAAGGCGTACCTGGCATCGCGGGCAGCCGTCCGGGTATGCTTTCTCTTTTTTCCTTGTTTTCTTGTTCCTCTCTGTGGGGGCGCGCCAGCGCACCCACTGGGTGTAGTCCCTGAGTTTCGGGCCGGCTGCTGAGCAGGCGGCCCGGAACTCCAACTAGTGAGTTCTGGGTACTAACTTTTGTCCGAAATACTTGTCGCAGGACTATCACAACCTCCGTGTCACCGCCTTCAACCCCAATGTTGAAGAGCTGGGCAAGCGGACTGCTGACTTGTCGAGAGCCGGAGTGAGTCCTTTTTCTTCTTTGCGGGGGCGCGCTGGCGCACCCGCGCGCTGTAGTCCCCGAGATTCGGGCTGTCTGCTGAGCAGTCGGGCCGGATCTCCCCGGCAACCTTCTTTGTTGACGACTTAACACCTTCCTTCTTCTTTCTCTTCAGAGGCCAACGCCGCTCTTCAATAGCAGCTGAGCGAGGCCAACTCCGTGTTGCGCGCCAAGGGGGAGGAGTGCGGCAAACTCGTCGTAGAGCGCGATCAGCTGGCCGCACAATTGGTAGAGCAGCAGGATCTACTTAAGAAGATGTAGAAGGAGGCGGAAGAAGCGGAGACCGCCCTCCTGGCCGAGTTCGCAAGCGAGCGCTCCTCCTGGTCTGACAAGGAGGCATTGCTGGCCTCCGGGTTCCACGAGATTGAGGACATCGTTGATGGTGAGTTTCTTTACTTTCTTTCTTCGAGCTACCGACTATAGGTCAAGCCGACTCCTGATTTTTGACTTGCTTCTTCATTGTTTTCGTCTTGGCAGACTTCTTCCCTGGCCACTCGCAGGCCGCCATCCAAGCCATCGACGCTTACCGTGAAGGGAGGAGGGCGGAAGGCGCAGAGATCGCCACCGACGCCCACCGAACCCTTGACGAGCAGCTCTTGAGCACCGAGGCTTGCCTTCGGCCGGCTCACCGGATGCTGCACCGGCTTCAACGTGTCGGCGCCCAGGCGATCGCTGCCCTGTGGCCGGACATGCAGTCTCCGTGCACCCCCAGCCGGACTGCCGACTGGTTGGAGGTCGCGGCTGGCCGTCTTGAGGCCTGGAAAGGTTCCTCGGCCTGGGCTAGAGCGCGCCGAGACTTGGAATTCGTCAAGGCGTGGTATCCGGGGCTGGACCTAGACCGGCTGGCCACACTCCCGTTAGAGGCCCGGCCGGAGCTAGCAGCCGCGGAAGACGCCCTCGTCAAGCGCGCCGCGGCAACCGCCGAGTACACCAACACCAGCATCTTTGTCCCTGAGCAGGCTGAAGATGGTGAGGAGGTACCGCCGGAGTGGTTTGGGATGAACCCAGACTATGGCGAGGACTCGGCGGAGGTGATCGGCTCGAGCGTCGAGGAGGAAGGCGAGGCGGGGGACGGAGGCGAGGCGGAGGCACCAGAAGACGGAGCGGACGGCCAGCCTCAGCTCGACCGTGCCTCCAGCAACGAGCCGCCTATGACCGAGCCGACTTCCGCCGGAGGCGATCAAGCCGAGACTGCCTAGCCGGTCGCCCCAACGCCTGACACCGCCGTCTCCTCCGAACCTCCGAATCCGTCTTCCGCATCTTAGGCTGCCGCCTTATATTTATTTTATCTGCTTTAGTAGTCTCTGAAGAACTTGTTAATTCGCACAATTCCACCCGCTGGGTGTATTTTGAACTTCTGCTCGAAGATTCGGCCAAGGGCTTATACTATGTAAATATTTATCTGAATTCTATCTTTTCCTGCTCATTGCTCCTTTGGCTTTTTCCTTTGCCGCCTTCCGTTAGTTGCCGCCTTGCCAGTCGGACAGCCGCTCTGCGGATTGCCGCTGGATCAAATGCTTGGCTACTTTTGGGAAGGCAAGTACTAGCCATTTTAGAGTTTTTTAGCAAGTTGAATAGAAGGCGACGAGCCGATCGCTCAATAGTCGGTTTGCGAAAAAAGGCTGGAAGCCGGCTTAAACTATGATTTATGCTTTGAGTCCTTAGCCAATTTTCATGCGAACGCCCATTCTACCTTACTCCTACCCACCAGATAGTCGCTCTGCGAACTACGGCTTCTGACAGGAGATGGCTTAGGCGCCACACACTACTTGTCCGGCCGCAGGAAGCATTTCATTGCGCAAGGCGGCAAGTCCCCGGACCGACTAGTCGGACCCGGTGCCAAGCGGCATAACAAAGAGTAACATACTCTTAGGCATAATTCTTATCGTATAGATAAAAGAGGGCAGTCCCCGAGCTCGTCTCGGGGGGCCCGAAGTCTTGGTACTTTAATACAAAAGGTAGCGTGGTACAAACTGCATCAACTCTAAAATCTTCGGAGGAGATTTGCATTCCATGGCCGCTCTGTCTCTTTGCCGGAGTCATCCCTCTTGCGTCCTCAGGGCTTCTGAGCGTCAATCAGGTAATAGGAGTCGTTGCCCAGCACTTTGCTGATGATGAAAGGGCCTTCCCAAGGCGCCAACAGCTTGTGCTGGCCGGCTGTTCGCTGGATCAATCAGAGCATAAGGTCGCCCTCTTGGAAAGATCTCGGCCTGACTTTCCTGTTGTAGTATCGGCGCAAGCTCTGCTGGTAGATGCTGGACCGGCTGAGTGCCAACAGCCGGCCCTCTTCCAGTAGATCGACGCCGTCTTGACGTGCTTCTTCTGCTTCCTCCTTGGTGTACATGGTGACTCGCGGGGAGTCGAACTCTATGTCCGTTGGGATGACGGCTTCAGCACCGTAGACGAGGAAGAAAGGCGTGAAGCCAGTTGACTTTTTTGGAGTCATGCGCAGACTCCAGAGGACGGCTGGCAACTCATCGAGCCAGTAGCCAGCCGAGCACTCCAGGGGCTCGACTAGTCGGGGCTTGATGCCGGACAGGATGAGGTCGTTTGCTCGCTCCACCTGGCCGTTTGACTGTGAATGGGCAACGGACACTAAGTCCAGTCGGATGTCCTGTGTCGCGCAGAAACGAGCCAAGGCGCCTTTGGCAAAGTTTGGGCCATTGTCGGTGATGATGTTGTGTGGTATGTCGTACCGAATTGTGATGTCGGAGATGAAAGTCACAGCAGTCGGACCATTCAGTTTCTTGATTGGCTTCGCTTCTATCCACTTGGTGAACTTTTCCACCGTGACAAGTAAGTGAGTTAAGCCACCTCGTGCCGTCTTGAATGGTCCCACCATGTCTAGGCCCCAAACGGAGAAGGGCCGGGCAATGGGGATGGTCTTGAGTGCAGAAGCCGGCTGATGTGGCTTGGAGCGGAACTTCTGGCACCCTTTGCATTTTTGGACCAACTCCTTGGCCTCTTCTAAGGCAGTCGGCCCGAAGAAACCATGTCGAAAAGCTTTGGCGACGAGTGCTCTTGAAGCCGCATGGTGGCCGCACTCGCCTTGATGGATGTCTTTGAGAATCGCTTGGCCTTGCTCTGGCTCTACGCAGCGCTGGTAGACACCAGTGACGCTGCGCCTGACCAGCTCTTTGTTGACTATGGTGTAGGCTGCCGCTCGACGTTGTACTTGCCGAGCTGAAGTCTCATCCGTCGGCAGCTCTTTGCTCACCAGGAATTTGAGGATGGGCTGGGCCCATGAGGGTGCTGCTATTTCTTCGACCGCCAGCACTACGACTTGAATGAGGGCGGCTGGGCCGGGAGGCGGCGGGCTGGGGTCAGCGACCTCTTGCTGGATTAATGAAGTCCCCGGGCCGACTGGTGCAGCCCTCGGGCCGAGCTCTGGAGTCTTCGGGCTGGCAGCCACAGTCCCCGGGCCGGGCTCTGCGGTCCCTGGGTCGGCTTCGACTGTGGCAGCTTGGGAGCCATCTGCCAAAATCCTCGTGCCATCTGCTGCGGCTCTGGAGTCGGATCCGACTTCTTCGGGGGGAGTTGGCATAAAGATGGAGTCTGATTCTGGTGAAGGCTTGACAGACGGCTTGAGGAGGCGCTGAAGGGCGACGCTGGATGGTATTGCTTGGCGGGTAGAGCCGATTCGTGCCAGGGCGTCTGCTTGGTCGTTGTCGTTTCTGGGCACATGGAGGAACTCGCACCCCTCGAAATATCTATTGAGTTGCTGCACGAGGAAACGGTAACTCGCCATGTTTGCATCTTTGGCGTCCCAGTCATCGGACGACTGCTGGACCACTAAGTCCGAGTCGCCATAACACAGGATCCGGCGAATGCCAAGTTCTTTTGGCAAGCCGGAGCTCGTGAATGAGCGCCTCGTATTTGGCGACGTTGTTGGAGGCGGCGAAGTGGATTTGCAGTGCGTATTTGAGCTTGTCCCCTTTAGGAGAAGTGAGGACAACGCCGGCTCCCAAGCCGGTGCGCATCTGTCAGGACCCCGATTCCAAGTCACATCGATCTAGCCGGTAACACCTCATATCACATTGCGGCCTCACGCACGGTATCCCACGGGTGTCGCCTTACCATGGCCCGGGACCGTTTGCGCCTTTTGGCTCACGTATATGATAGTGTCGCTAGCATCCATATGAAAGAGAACCCGGGCCGACATGCTAGTCGTGAACCCAAAGCGGCACAGACCTATGGAGACAGGCATACATGAATCACATCGAGCATGTCAGTCATTAGCGAGTGAATCCGGGCTGTAGCACTGGGCTAACAGGACTCCGGGGAACCCGGGCTGTAGCAGGCTAGGCAGGACTCCAGATGTCACCGCGTGACATTTCCCCGAAGGGACAGACATAGGAACAAAGTGAAACACATGCCGGCCAGTCAAGTGTCTTGAGCAGTAGTGCTGGGCTAGCAGGACTCCGGTGAACCGGGCTGTAGTGGACTACTATGGCTCGAGGAACACTAGACTACATTTCCCCATAAGAAAGGCTGCCAAGGATAAACAACTAGATTGTCGGATCCCACTCATACCAAGCATTTCAATCATACACACAATATGCCCGATATGAGTACATACAACATGGCATCACAACAAAACTCTACAACTCAGGTACTTTATTTAAAGGCTCTGGAGAGCCATACATAACATATTCATACAGGTAGGGGTCACATGACCCGACACTCAAGTCATACAATCATACAAGCACATGCGGAAGCAAATAGTCTGAGTGCAGACACTAGAAAGAAAGAAGGCTTCTCGAAGCCTGTCTGTCTACATAGGGCCCTCCATGGCCAGGATCACCACCTGGGTGGCTAGTCACTCGTCGACATCAAGGTCTACGTAGAACCCATCAAAAGGGGCGGTGTTGTCGTCTGAAAATAGTAATTAAGAAAACATGAGTACAAAGGTACTCAGCAAGTCTTACATCAGATCCTACTATACATGCTCATTCTCAAGAAGGTGGTGGAGTTATTGCAGCAAGCCAGCTTTGACTCTTGGCTAAGCTATCCTACGAGACTCCAATAGTAAAACAATTTTCGCACACGAGTCCACTAATCACCAACACAATACTCCACCGGGGATCCTCCCTCGTCATCCTACGAGAGGGCCATCCTCGGTACTCAAACTTATCTTGAGTCTTTTAGTAGTATCCATTAACTTGTCTATGAACTGTATAGGCAACCAAGTAGTCCTTTACCGTGGACGCGACTATTCGAATAGTTTTATACCCTGCAGGGGTGTACTTCTTCATACACGCTTTCACCACTTACCGCCATTTACATGACATGTACTCGGCAACCTTCAAGCGGAAGCCCAACGAGGGTGTCGGCCACAGCCTACCTACACACTCAAGTCTCTAGTCCAGGTTTATCGCCTATCCAGGTTCCATCCACAGGGAGTCCGGCCGACGTTTCCACATACGGCCCCGAACGATGTGAACAGGGTCCCGAGACGCCAAACGGGCGCCCGGCATACCCGGCCACGGTGTATCTACCACAACATAGCCCACCCCTAGGTTCAGCGCTACGCACGGCCGCCAACACATAACCTGCAAACACCAAAAACTATTTGCAACTCCTGGATAGAGTACTAGGGTGATTAAGAAGCCGAGAGGGTCCATTGGTTTCGGGCCCAATGTATGGTAGTAATTGAATCTTAAATCACACATACAGATCTCATTTCTTAGGGACGGCCTCAATGAAACAACCCACCATGTACTCCTACATGGCCTCTCATCGATACCTTTACCAAAACATGTTCAACACATCCCGCACATTACCGATATAATCATTTCACTCTAGCCCATCACCCAGATGAACCAGACCTGACACAACTCTAAGCATAGCAGGCATAGCAAGGTAGGAATCACATACATGGCTCAATCAACTCCTACACATGCTAGTGGGTTTCCTCTAGTTACTGTGGCAATGACAGGTCATGGAGAGGAGAAGGGTTCAAGTACCGTAGCACCCATCAGTTTGAATCGTGTTGTCTTAATGCAGTAAAGAAGAGTAGAAGCGAGAACATGGGTTTGTATCGGAATGATCAATGGGTTGCTTGCCTGATGTAGTGGTAGTAGGGTACTGCCCTACAGACGGATACTCGGGGTTATCCTCGGAGGCAGAACCTACCACGAAAGACACACCGAAACATAATCAACACATGACAATATGCAACAATATGATGCATGCTATGACATGGAAAAATGAATGTGTCTTGGCCTAATTCAAGCTAAAACAGAAAGGAATGAACTCATTTGAATCAAGGATTCAAATGTTAGTTCATTTAACATAGCCTTATTAGTGCATTATCTTATTTTGCTTAAACAGCAAGGTTAACTTGTTTTTTCATGCATGAAATCATTACAGATGGATAGATTGAATTTTTCTGATCATTTTTCATATATAATTTGTTTGATTTGGAGCTATGGTTGATTTTCTATGATTTTTAGAAGTTTTGGCTATTTTCTGGAATTTCCTATGAAAGAATAAATCCAGAAAAGGATTTACTGCATCAGCATTGCATCAGAGTGACGTCAGGGTCAACGGGCCGGTCCAGGTCAAACCTGACCAGTGGGACCCGCATGTCTGTAGGTAATTAACTAACTAATTTTTGATTAGTGCTAATCTAAGTTAATTAGCTGGGCGGTCCCATGTGTCAAAGACTCAGGGGAGGTCAACCTGGGCCCACACGGGGTCAAACAGGGTCAAACTCGCCGGTGTTTAGCCGCCGGCGAGGCCAGCGCGGCGGAGCAGCGCGGGTTTTGCACTCCGGTGACCAAAATGACGGTGGAGACCATCTACGTGATGCGGGGAGTGAGCCGCGTCGAGTGGTGGCAGTGGGTGGAGCTGGGGTGGCCGGAAACGATGTCGGCGTCGAGCCGGGCGGCGGCCGGAGCTCGGGTGAGCTCGGACTCATCGCCAGGGGACACAGAGAGGCGCGTGGGTTAGTGTGTTGAGCTCCTGGGGGTGTGGTAGGGCTAGTGGACAGGGTGGCGTGGCCATTGGGTGGCCGGAGCCCCGTCGGCGACGAGCTCCGCAGCAGCGCGTGTGGGTGAGCTACGTGCAGTCGCTACGGGGCTCGAGAGAGGGAACGGAGAGGGTGGGGAGGTAGCTGAGCTCACGGGGGTCACGTCGAGGCAGTCGGCGAGGTCGGGGACGAGCTGATGCGGCGGGGACGGCGAGGGGGATCTCCGGCGACCGAGGTTGAAGACGAGCTCGGTGCAGCGTCTCCGGGGCGAGCGAGCGCTCGGGGATGGGTCAGGGCGAAGCAGTGGACGACGGCGGAACTTTTTGGCACAGCAAGGCAACGAGTGGACGGTGGTATTTGCGGGTTTCACGACGGCGCGGGCGCGGCTGTGTCGGCCATGGAGTCGAGGAAGCGAGGGAGAGAGGCAGGGAGAGAGTGGAGCGGTCGAGGGGTCCAGGGGGTCTGCGTGGCGCTCGTAGACGGCGTCCGGGCGTCGGCAGAAGCAGGAGGTGGCCGGCGTGTGGCTGCGGGCGCCGGCCACGCGCCTCTTGTCCTCCTGGCGAGAGGAGGAGGATGACTGGCAGTGGCCAGTGGGCTGGGCCGAGCTGGTGGGCTAGGTGGGCTGCGCCAGGTAAGTCTCTGTTCTCTCTCTCTTTTTCTGTTTTCATTTATTCTATTATTTCTGTAACTTCAGGGCTTTATTAAAAATGCCAGGGCATTTCCAAAAATCATAAAATTAATCATGGCTACTGCTTAGAATATATCCAACAGCAAACATTTTAGTTTATGATTATTTGAGCATTTAAAACATTTTATAGCATTTAAATGCCCAAATGCAAATATTATAAGAATTAATCCAATGACCCTAAGATGTCCTAGAAAAATGTGCACCATTTTTGTCAAAGGTTTTAACCCAAAACAAAAAGGGTGGGCTTTTTAGAAGGGCATTTCAGGTTCATTGAAAAAGTTTTTAGTAAACCCTAGTTGTTCCAGGGGGGTGCTAGGGGTTCTGTCATCCCCATTTCTGTTTTTTGGGAATTTAAACATGATGCAACACTCTAATGCTTGAACTAGCTAGGGTGTGACAGCATGTTGGAGCCGTCGAAATGCATCCGCCAATGGGTGGAGTCGGGCGCTGGTGGTAGGTACTGGGTCTCGGCCCAGTCGACGAGGAAGTCGGCCAGTGCCTCTGACTTGATGGCGGTGTGGGGCTGGTAGTAGATGGTGTAAGGAGCCAACTCTATGGCCCATTTGGCCACTCGGCCAGAAGCATCTCGGCTTCCGATGATCTCGACAAGTGGGGCCGTGCAGACCACATTGATTGGATGCTCTTGAAAGTAAGGCTTCAACTTCTTGGCGGCAAAGTGCACGCCATAGCACATCTTCTGGTAGTGGGGGTAGTTCTGCTTGGAGGTCGTCAACACTTCGCTCAGGTAATATACCAGTCTCTGGACAGGTAGTGCCTTGCCTTCCTCCTTGCGTTCCACTACAATGACTGTGCTGACTACCCGGCTGGTGGCGGCGATGTACAGGAGCATGGGCTCCTTAGGAGTTGGAGCCGCCAGAACGGGTGGAGTAGTCAGCATCTTCTTTAACTAAAGAAAGGCTTCGTCCGCCTTGTGGTTCCACTCGAAAAAAGTGGTTTTCTTCATGAGCTGGTATAAGGGGAGAGCTTTCTCGCCCAGCCGACTGATGAATCGGCTGATGGACGCCGAACAGCCAGTGAACTTCTGCACGTCCAGCAGTCGGCTGGGTACTTCCATCCTTTCAATGGCCTTGATCTTTGTAGGGTTGCACTCTATGCCGTGTTCAGAGACCAGGAAACCAAGGAGTTGGCCGGCTGGTACTCCAAAGACACACTTCTCAGGGTTGAGCTTGATCTGGAATCGGCGCAGGTTCTCAAAGGTTTCCTTGAGGTATTCCAGCAGTGTTCCACGCTTCTCCGTCTTCACCACCACATCGTCCACGTAGACGTGGGTGTTTCTGCCGAGTTGCTTGAGGAGGCATTTCTGCATGCAACGCTAAAAGGTGGCGTCGGCATTCCTTAAGCCGAACGTCATGGTTAGATAGCAGAAAGCTCCAAATGGTGTGATGAAGGCGGTCTTCAGTCTGTCAGCCGGGTTTAGCTAGATCTGGTGATATCCTGAATATGCATCCAAAAAGCTCAGCAGCTCGCATCCGACTGTGGAGTCTATCACCTGATCGATTCTTGGCAGAGCAAATGGGTCCTTGGGGCAAGACTTGTTGAGGCTTGTGTAGTCAATACACATTCGCCACTGCTTGTTCTTCTTCAGTACTAGGACTGCGTTGGCTAGCCATTCTGGAAATAACACCTCCATAATGAAGCCGGCTGCTAGGATTCGGGCTATCTCTTCTCCGACAACTCTTCTCTTTTCTTCTGATAAGCGGCGCAAGGGCTGCCTGACTGGCTTTGCATCAGATCGGACATGTAACTTGTGCTCGGCGAATTCCGTCGGTACACATGGCATGTCTTTGGGGGACCATGCGAAGATGTCCCAATTCTCACGGAGGAAATCGACGAGCTCGCCTTCCTATTTGCTGTTGAGGTTTGCGCCTACGACAGCGTACCTCTCTGGGTGCTCCGGATCCAAGGGTATCTTCTTTGTCTCTTTGGCCAGCTTGAACGAACCCTCAGCCTCCGACTCCTTGGGGTTGGGCGACACCTCTAGCTGCTTGCCGGCCATCGCCACAACCTGGTCAAGGAGCCGCTTCTCGACCGCGATCACCAGGGATTCCACCAACCGACTACTCTCAGCCGCATAGGCAGACGACTTCCGGTAGTCGCCGGCTACGGTCAGAATCCCCTTGGAACTAGGCATCTTCATCTTGAGGTAGGCGTAGTGGGGGACCGCCATGAACTTGGCCAAGGCGGGTCGGCCAAGTAGTGCATGGTATGGGCTCTCAAGATCCACCACCTCAAACCAAACCGATTCTCGGCGGAAGTGATCTTTGTCTCCAAAGAGGACGTCCATCAGGATCTTGCCGATTGGTGAGCAGGAAAGGCCAGGAACAATGCCGTGGAACATAGTCTGGCTGTTCTGAAGCTGTCTTTGCTTGATTCCTAACTTCTCCATGGTATCCTTGTACAGGCTGTTGATGTTGCTGCCTCCGTCTATCAGAACTCGCGATAAACGAGCAGCTCGCCTATCCGTGGCAAAGGTGGCATCCAAGACCAAGGCATAAGAGCCCGGACTCGGCATCACCTCTGGGTGATCAGCCCTGCTCCAGCTGATAGGCTTCTCAGACCAGTGCATGAGTTCTGGTGTCTCTGATGCTACTGCATTCACCTCTTGCTGCTGCAGCCGCCCGCTGCGTCGATCATCAGCCATGCTGGTAAATATTACATAGGCTCCATGCTCTTCGGGTTACTCGTCTTGTACTACGCCGACTGGCCTGACACCCGGCTGCTGGGGCGGAGGCGGAGGCTGCTGCCCAGCAGGCGGGGGAGGCAGTAGGCCGTCTCCTTTGGCGATCCTGGTGAGCCAGTGGCACTTCCGGGTGGTGTGATTCGACGGCTTCGCACCGCTGTGGAACTTGCAAGGACCATCCAGAGTCTGCTCATATGAGAAAGCCGGCAACCAGTTGGGCTTACCGCCTTTCTGTCGCTTGGGCGGAGGCTGCCCATCCGGCTGCTGGTCCTCGACTGTCGCCACCTGCCGGCTGCTGGAAGCCGACTGTGGGGCCTTGCGCTTGTGGTCGTTCTGCTGTTGTCACCGATTGGCGTCTCCAGCCGGAGTTCTAGGAGCCTGAGGGGCCACTTTGCCAGTCGCACTAACTTGAATCTCCGCCTTCATGGAGGAGTCGGCCGTGGCATACTTGTCTGCTACGATTAGCAGCTCGTCGAGGGTCACTGGCTCGTCGCAGAGGAGCTTGTGCTTGAGGAGGGTGCCTTCTCTGCACCCGGCGGTGAAGTACTTGATAGCCTGCACCTCATGCACGCCCTCACAAGAGTTCCGGAGCTCGGCCCAACGCGTGAGGTAGTTGCGAGTCGACTCGTTGGGGCCTTGCACGCACAAGGAAAGCTGACGAGGCTTGGGAGGACGCTTGTACGTGCTGAAGTTGTGGACGAACGCATCGGTGAAGTCGACCCAGCTGTTGATGCTGCGAGGCTTCAGGACGTTTAGCCATGTCTGGGTCGTGCCCTGGAGCATGAGCGGAACGTATTTTACGGCAACACGCTTGTTGCCGTTCGCTATGCTAACGGTCATGGATTAGTCAACCAGCCAGTCCTCCAGCTTCACAGAGCCGGTATACTTGGGCGTGTCTCTCGGGAGCGTGAACCCTTTGGGAAAGGGCTCGTCTCGAATGCGGGGCCCGAAACAAGGCGGACCCAACTCATCTTCTTCTTCCAGCGCCAGGGATCGATGAAGTCGGTCGATCCGGTGACGGGCGTCATTTTCTCCGACTCCCTCTCGGCGGCCAAGGCGGTCGCCGAGAGTCGGATGGTCAACAGGCGGCAGGGAGACTCGCCTTTCCTTGCGAGGAGGAGGAGGCGGACAGTCGCCCCGTCGTTCCACTGCTCTCGGGCGGCCGTCTTGGTCGCGCTCTATGGTAATGCGAGTCCGACTGTGGCTGACAGCCGGCTCCTTGTCCTTCCTTCCTCGGGCACCGCCAGTCGGTGTCCGAGACATCGCGCCTTGATCTCGGCGTGGGGGCGGGTCGTCGTTTTGTTGCTGTGGCGCCTCTGTGCGGCAGCCGGCCTCATTCTGTGCGGCAGCCACGTCGAGGAGCCGCTGGACTCGCTCCGTCATCAGGCGGCGCTCTTCACCCTCGAAGTTGTCCAGCTCATCCGCCGCCGCCTGGGCGCCTTGAATATTCTCTGCAGGCGTGGCGTACACAGGGCGATTTGCCCCGAACAGGTTGGTGATGGCCACGCCGCACTGCTGGACCGCACCTAGGCGGCTGGGCCCAACTGGGGCTGGCGAGCCACCCCACAGCACGATCCATCTCACGCTGGTAGGCTTCTGACAAGCATCTCATACTAGCCAGCTTCTTCGCGCCATCGACGAGCTGAAGGCGGTGCGCCTCCAACGTCTCCGCGTCAGTGTCTTCCAGAATGGGTGCAGTCAGGTCTTGCAATGTCGCGCCAAGTGGGTCATGCGGTCCTCCGCCGGCATGCTCGTCATGACTGATGACGAGCACCTCTGTGACAGTGCTTCCGTCGCTCTCCACGCGAGGGAGCGGCTCGTCATAGACCACCACATTGGTGGGGAATGCATCGAGTGACGCGGTGTCAGAGTCGACCAGCATCGAGTCGGTGGAGCCTACAGACTCCAAGTCCACGGCAGGCTCGCAGGTGACATGGAGTTGGTCAAGGAGGCCCGCGAGGAGGCTCTCGGGGCCGCCCGTGCCTGCGTTGAATACAGGCTCATCGGAGAGGCGAACCTCGCCGACAAGAGCGGCGAGGCAGCTGGCTGTGCAGGCGATCTCAGCACCGTGCAGCGCGTCGGCGCAAACTTCGTCTGGCGTGCCGGGCTGGCTGTGCTCGCCAGGGAGGAGAAGGGTTCCCGTCCAGAACAGGTCTCCGGACGACGGTGCACCAGGCCCCACAGTGGGCGCCAAATGTCGGGGGTTGGGTGCGACATATGCCAAGGGATGGCTTATCATGGTGGGGGTGAGTAGAATGTCGCCGGTGCCTGGAAACGGGATAAGGAGAAGGCATGCATGCCGGCGAATCTTACCCAGCTTCGGGGCTCTCCGAGGAGATAATACCCCTACTGGTGCTCTGCGGGGTCTCCGCATGATCACTATGGTAAAGTGTGTACACGGTTGCTCCTTGAGCTGTTTCTTGGAGGGAGGAGAAGGTTAGGCTAGCTCTCTCCTTCCTATATGATCTGGTCTAGTGCTAATGGATTCGAACCCTTTGCATGGGTGCCCTGGGGGGTTTATATAGGCCTACCCCCCCCCCAGGGGTACAACGGTAATCCGGCTGGGCGCGGGCCCAACCGTTAGTGTCTCTGGCCTCCGTCTTCTCTGCCGACTGCTGGGGCCCGCCAACTGGCGGGCCCCGCCGACTGGTCCGGTACGGCGCCGACAGGCCGTGTCCGCCGCTGGCGGGTCTTGCCGGCTGCTGATTACTATAGCCGCGCTTCTAATGACGCCGGCTTGGTCATGGGGTCGTGGCAACAGCCCCGCCGCCTGGCGGGCGATCACTATTGCCACGCCCCGTCATGCCTGGTTAATGGCGCGTGGGCCCCGGGGGAGGGGTTGGCCGACTCTCGGGGGCCGACTCCCAACGGGTCCGACTGGTGACGCTCTTGCCGTCTTCTGGGCTCCTGCTGACTGGTGGAGCCCGCCGCCCCAGGGTCGTATAGACAAGCCGTCGTGGGTGCAGGATTCTGTCCACTAATGCTGATGTCAAGGCCAGCATGGCAACAGTGCCGCACCGGACGGAGATCTCCGCGGGTATGGTGTACTATGGCCATGCCTGCCTTGGGAAAGGGGTGGGAATGGGCTTTACTGTAGCCACTCCCCGTCCCGTCCCTCTTGATGAGGGCATGGGGTTTGTTGGAGTCGCGGGCCGGCTCCCCAAGGACGGCTTCTCTAGAAGTCGTTAGTCAGGAGTCGGCTCATCTTGAAGTCGTCCCCGGGACTCGGCCGAAAGTGGGCAGTCGGTTGCCTTGCCACCGACTTCTCAGATGGCGGCTCTTCGTCCTGGGGTCTTGAGGGGCGTAGCCTGCCCGATGTCTTGAAAGGTTCAGGGACTCGGGTTAGCCTACCCGCGGCCCATTACTCCGACAATCTGTCTCTCTGTCTCTCTCTGTTTCTGCGTTCCCAGATCTGACCTTTCATCGTTTCTTATATTCCCGAAGATCCGTAACACCGATTGGGCTGAATTTTGGACACGATCTCTATCCAAATATTAGCTCTCTTGCGGCGAAATAAGGGCACCAACCGCCTTACGGGCTGGCCACGAGGGCCCAGGGTGCGCCTGACCCCCTGGGGTGCGCCCCTTGCCTCGTGGCCCCCTCGGGCATCGTATCGCGTTGATTCTTCTTCCCAAAAATCACATATATTCCAAAAAAATGTCCGTCAGTTTTTATACTATTTGGACTCCGTTTGATATGGATTTTCTGTGAAAAAAACATGCAATAAACAGGAACTGGCACTGGGCACTAGATCAATATGTTAGTCCCAAAAAATAGGATAAAATGTTGCCAAAAGTATATGAAAGTTGTATAATATTGGCATGGAACAATCAAAAATTATACATATGACAGAGACGTATCACTCGGCCGGAGTCCTAGATTGGTTCCGCCAAGGTTCCGCCTCGAGACAGCGGCGCTTCGTCCCGAAAGCTTCCTTCTTATTTTTTCCAGGGCAAAAGACACCATATATGATAAGATGGGCATCGAAGGCCTGCTAGGTGGCCCACGAGGCAGGGGGCGCCCCCCCTACCCTCGTGGACGGTGGCTGGGTCCCCTTGGTGCTTTCTTCACCCAATATTTTTAATATATTCCAAAACTGACTTTCGTGGAATTTCAGGACTTTTGGAGTTGTGCAGAATAGGTCTCTAATATTTACCCCTTTTCCAGCCCAGAATCCAGCTGTTGGCATTCTCCCTTTTCATGTAAACCTTGTAAAATAAGAGAGAAAAGGCATAAGTATTGTGACATAATGTGTAATAATAGCCCATAATGCAATAAATATCGATATAAAAGCATGATGCAAAATGGACATATCAAGCCTCAACACTCATCGGACCGCATACATCAGTATGTATTATTTCCAACAAGTCAGTTGCTCGCTCCATTGTTCTGGAGAACTGAGTTTTAGTCATCTTGCCCATGAGGCATGGTTTGCAAGCATCAAGTGAGTCCAAAAGCCCATCAGCATGGAGTTTCTTCATGCGCTTTACACCAATATGACCTAAACGACAGTGCCACAAATAAGTTGCACTATCATTATTAACTTTGCATCTTTTGGCATCAATATTATGTGTATCACTGTGATCGAGATTTAGTAAACCATTTACATTGGATGTAAGACCATAGAAGGTTTTATTCATGTAAACAGAACATCAATTATTCTCTAACTTAAATGAATAAATGTATCGCAATGAACATGATCCAATCATATTTATGCTCAACGCAAACACCAAATACCATTTATTTACTTCCAATACTAATCCCTAAGGTAGAGGGAGTATGTGATGGTAATCTTATCAACCTTGGAAGCATTTCCAACACACATCATCACCACACCCTCAACTAGTCTTTGTTCATTTTGTAACTTCTATTTTTTTGTTACTAATCATAGCAACTGAACCGGCATCAAATACCCAGGGGCTACTATGAACACTAGTAAAGTACACATCAATAACATGTATATCATATATACTTTTGTTCACTTTGCCATCCTTCTTAGCCACCAAGTATTTGGGGCAGTTCCACTTCCAGTGTCCATTTCCTTTGCAGTAGAAGCACTCAGTTTCAGGCTTGGGTCTAGCTTCAGGCTTCTTTATGGGAGTGGCAACTTGCTTGCCATTCTTCTTCAAGTTCCCTTTCTTTCCTTGCCCTTTTACTTGAAACTAGTGGTCTTGTCAACCATCAACATTTGATGCTTTTCTTGATTTCTACCTTCACCGAATTCAGCATCACGAAGAGCTCAGGAATCGTTTTTCGTCATCCCTTGCATATTATAGTTCATCATGAAGTTCCAGTAACTTGGTGATAGTGACTAGAGAACTCTGTCAATCACTATCTTATCTGGAAGATTAACTCCCACTTGATTCAAGCGATAGTAGTACTCAGACATTCTGAGCACATGCTCACTATTTGAGCTATTCTCCTCCATCTTGTAGGCAAAATACTTGTCAGAGATCTCATATCTCTCAACTTGGGCATGAGTCTGAAATACCAATTTCAGCTCTTGGAACATCATATATGCTCCGTGGAATTCAAAACATTTTTGAAGTCCTGGTTCTAAGCCGTAGAGCATGGTGCACTAAACTATCAACTAGTCATCATACCAAGCTTGCCAAACATTCATAACATTTGCATCTGCTCCTGCAATAGGTCCGTCACCTAGCGGTGCATCAAGGACATAATTCTTCTGTGCGGCAATGAGGATAGTCCTCAGATCATGGACCTAGTCCGCATCATTGCTACTATCATCTTCAACTTATTTTTCTCTAGGAACATATTAAAATTCAAGGGAACAATAGCACGGTCCATTGATCTACAACAACATAGACATGCAAAATACCATCATGTACTAAGTTCATGATAAATTAAAGTTCAATTAATCATATTACTTAAGAAATCCCACTTAGATAGACAACCCTCTAGTCATCTAAATGATCACGTGATCCAAATCAACTAAACCATGTCCGATCATCACGTGAGATGGAGTAGTTTTCAATGGTGAACATCACTATGTTGATCATATCTACTATATGATTCACGTTCAGCCTTTCGGTCTCATTGTTCCGAGGACATATCTGCATAAGCTAGGCTCATCAAGTTTAACCCGAGTATTATGCGTGTGCAAAACTGGCTTGCACTCATTGTATGTGAGCTTAGAGCTTATCACACCCGATCATCACGTGGTATCTCGGCACAGCGACCTGTAGCAACGGTGCATACTCACGGGGAACACTTATACCTTGAAATTTAGTGAGGGGTCATCTTATAATGCCACCGCTGTACTAAGCAAAATAAGATGCATAAAGGATAAACATCACATGCAATCAAAATATGTGACATGATATGGCCATCACCATCTTGTGCCTTTGATCTCCATCTCCAAAGCACCGTCAGGATCTCCATCGTCACCGGCTTGACACCTTGATCTCCATCGTAGCATCATTGTCGTCTCGCCAACTATTGCTTCTACGACTATCGCTACCGCTTAGTGATAAAGTAAAGCAATTCCATGGCGATTGCATTTCATACAATAAAGCGACAATCATAAGGTTCCTGCCAGTTGCCTATAACTCCTACAAAACATGATCATCTCATACAACAATTTATATCTCATCACGTCTTGACCATATCACATCACAACATGCCCTGCAAAAAGAAGTTAGACGTCCTCTACTTTGTTGTTGCAAGTTTTACGTGGCTACTACGGGCTTCTAGCAAGAACCGTTCTTGCCTACGCATCAAAACCACAACGATTTTTCGTCAAGTGTGTTTTTTTAACCTTCAACAAGGACCGGTCGTAGTCAAACTCAATTCAACTAAAGTTGGAGAAATAGACACCCGCCAGCCACCTGTGTGTGAAGCACGTTGGTAGAACCAGTCTCATGAACGCGGTCATGTAATGTCGGTCCGGGCCGCTTCATCCAACAATACAGCCGAATCCAACAATACCGCCGAATCACAGTAAGACGTTGGTGGTAAGCAGTATGACTATTATCGCCCACAACTCATTGTGTTCTACTCGTGCATATAACATCTATGCATAGACCAGGCTCGGATGCCACTGTTGGGGAACATAGTATTTCAAAAAAAAATCCTACGATCACGCAAGATCTATCTAGGTGATGCATAGCAACGATAGAGGAGAGTGTGTCCACGTACCCTTGTAGACTGAAAGTGGAAACGTTTAGTAATGCGGTTGATGTAGTCGAACGTCTTCGCGATCCAATCGATACAAGCACCGAACGTACGGCACCTCCGTGTTCAGTACACATTCAGCACGATGACGTCCGTCATGCTCTTGATCCAATTGAGGACGAGGGAGAGTTCCATCAGCACGATGGTGTGGCGACGGCGATGATGAAGTTATCAGCGCAGGGCTTCGCTTAAGCACTACGACGATATGACCGAGGTGTGTAACTGTGGAGGGGGGCACCGCACACGGCTAAGAGAAGACTTGGTGTGCCTTTGGGGTGCCCCCCTCCCACGTATATAAAGGAGGGGGAAGAGGAGGTCGGCTCAAGGAGGGCACACCAAAGGGGGGAGTCCTACTTGGACTCCCGGTCCAAGTAGGATTCGCTCCCCCCCTTCCTATTCCAACTAGGAGAAGGAGGGAAGGAGGAAGAGGGGAGAAGGAGAGAGGGGGGCGCCGCCCCTCCTAGTCCAATTCGGACTAGCCATGGGGGGTGCGGCCACCCCTTGAGGCCCTTCTCTCCTTTCCCCTAAAGCCCATTAAGGCCCATTACTCCCCGGGGGGTTCCGGCAACCTACCGGTACTCCAGAAAATACCCGAAACACTTCGGAACCATTCATGTCTCCGAATATAACCTTCCAATATATCGATCTTTACCTCTCGACCATTTCGAGACTCCTCGTCATCTCCGTGATCTCATCCAGGACTCCGAACAAACTTCGGTCATCAAATCACATAACTCATAATACAAATCGGCATCGAACATTAAGCGTGAGGACCCTACGGGTTCGGGAACTATGTAGACATGACCGAGACACATCTCCGGTCAATAACCAATAGCCGAACCTGGATGCTCATATTGGCTCCTACATATACTATGAATATCTTTATCGGTCAAACCGCATAACAACATAGGTTGTTCCCTTTGTCATCGGTTTGTTACTTGCCCGAGATTCGATCGTCGGTATCATCATACCTAGTTCAATCTCGTTACTGGCAAGTCTCTTTACTCATTCCATAATGCATCATCCCGTAACTAACTTATTAGTCACATTGCTTGCAAGGCTTATAGGGATGAGCATTACCGAGAGGGCCCAGATATACCTCTTCGATACACGGAGTGACAAATCCTAATCTCGATCATGCCAACTCAACAAACACCATCGGAGACACCTGTAGAGCATCTTTATAATCACCTAGTTACGTTGTGACGTTTGATAGCACACAAGGTGTTCCTCCGGTATTCGGGTGTTGCATAATCTCATAGTCAGAGCAACATGTATAAGTCATGAAGAAAACAATAGCAATAAAACTAAACGATCATTATGCTAAGCTAATGGATGGGGCTTGTCCATCACATCATTTTCTAATGATGTGATCCTGTTCATCAAATGACAACACATGTCTATGGTCAGGAAAGTTAACCATCTTTGATTAACGAGCTAGTCAAGTAGAGGCATACTAGGGACATTCTGTTTTGTCTATGTATTCACACATGTACTAAGTTTCCGGTTAATACAATTCTAGCATGAATAATAAACATTTATCATGATATAAGGAAATATAAATAACAACTTTATTATTGCCTCTAGGTTATATTTTCTTTAGATATTACTCAATAATCCTTAGTCATTATGTGCAAAAGTACTAAAGGTAAAGTACTTCCCTAATGGGAGCTTATTACAGGCAACTCTTAAAAAAGGGGGCATCATTTACGTGATAGAGTATTATGAAGGGTTTAGAGACCTTCAAACTGGGGTACATTTGATGAATTGGGACAGGAGAGAAAGTGAACATCTAGAGGGATCCCTTTGTCCGAAGCAGTGCAGATAGAATGGTAATTACTCAGCGTGGGCATACTGTCCTAACTACTGTCAATGATCTCATCGACCCCACAAATGGAAGTTGGGACGAAACTTTAATTAAGTCTATCTTCAACCTTGTTGACGTACGCGTGATTTTGGAAATCCCACTTAACTTCAAAACCTTTGAGGATTTTATAGCTTGGCATCCAGATCGAAAGAGGAGTTTTTTCAGTCCGCTCAGCTTATCACACTCAATGGATTCGAACTTTCCGGGCACATGCAAATGTGTTAGTGCAGCCAGGAAGGTCTAGCACACCAGCAGTATGGAGTACACTATGGAAACTCCAAATTCCACGTAAAGTTCAAATTTTCTGTTGGCGAGCACTCTCCATGGAATTTTGCCTCTAAGATCCATAATCACTAAC
Organism: Triticum monococcum; assembly: GCA_034509565.1. Classification (NCBI taxonomy): domain Eukaryota; kingdom Viridiplantae; phylum Streptophyta; class Magnoliopsida; order Poales; family Poaceae; genus Triticum; species Triticum monococcum. The sequence continues at coordinate 55,048,323 of CM067846.1, read as the reverse complement.
AGGCATATTGGGTCAGATGGAGCTTGGCCTATATGCCACCGAGCGACCGAGGATGTAAAGCACCTTCTCTTTGAATGTTCCCATGCGACTGAGCTCTGGTCAAGCCTAGGGATATTGGATTATATCAATGAAGTGAAAATGGTTGATCGCTCTGGGTCGATCATCCTGGAACATATTCTCTTAGATCCAGCAAGACAAGTGGCACTCAAACCCAACCTGGATGTGAAGCAACTCATTGCGGTTGGAGGATGGTACCTTTGGTGGATTCGACGCGAGATTATTCATAATGGTTCTCCCCCGCCTCCTTTCAAATCGCCCATGTCGATTATTCCTATAGCTAATAATTTTCATCAAGAAAATGCAAATAATACTATAGCAGTGCAAGTTACATGAAAGAAACCGGAGCCCAGGTATGTAAAACTAAATGTTGATGCAGCGTTCTATATGACAGAAGGAGTAGGAGCCACTGCAGCGGTGATCAGGGATGCGAATGGATCCTTTCTAGCTGCTCAATGTATCTATATTCCTTATACATCGAGCATGGTTACGACCGGGGCGATATCAATGCAGAATGGTCTGAACTTTGCAAGCTCGCTAGGTTTCACGCGGATGGAGGCGGAGTCGGACTCATTGATAGTAATTGAATCTTGTGATGGCCAGACAAGATGGTGGGATGAAATTGCTGTAATTTTCGCTGAATGTGTAGACATTTCGTCTTTGATTGGGAAGGTCAAATTCAAGCATTATTATCGTAGCTCAAACCTAGCGGCGCATGTGCTAGCAAATTACAGTTATTGTAATAAAATTTGTAATGTTTGGACGGACGACCCGGGCTGCCTTGTGGTGGGGCCAGGAAAACTGGTTTCCAGTAAAAAAAATCATGTGTGCTGATCAAGGTTTATTTTTTGGTTTCTGCTTTTTCTTTTGGTGGGGCCAGGAAAACTGGTTTCCAGAAAATATCAGATTTCTTGGATTTTTTTCAGCCTGAAATTTTCAAAGGAAATTCAAGTTCAAGAAAAATTCGCATCAAAATGTACTATATTTGATAGTCTAAACAAATGTATTCTGTTTGACACATAATTGGAACAAAACTGGTCCTCGTCCAAGTGGTCAGCACTATTCGCCTTCTTCTACCGTAGGTCGCGATTTCTAATGCTGCGTGCTACGCCGCTCGGCATGGTTTTTTTTGTTTTAACCTGAATAACATTCCTGGTGGCTATTAAACGCTCATGACATTTTTGTTATTCCTGTATAAGCTTCCCATTCGATCAAGAAAGTAACCGTGTTCATCCTAAAAAAAGGTAACTGGAACAAACAAAGTCTTGATTAATCCTATATATAGAGTTAGTCTAAATCCAGAAAGTAATCGGAAGAAGATGGTGGCGACGAGCGAGCGAGCGGAAGCTGTGATGCATGGCCTCATGCAAGTACCATCAGCCGGTCCTCGATCGCGGCCTGCGCGCGAAGCTCTCGTGCTCATGGCCTCTCGATCACCCACCTGGCCACCTCTCGTGGTCGATCATGGTCGCGGCTCGCGCGCGAAGCTCTCTCGTTGCCCGGGCGGTCTCTATGCTGTATAAAAAGCTAGCGATCATGGACATCAGACCACCCAGAGCTACCGATCCTCTTCCTCCCTCCACGGACATCTGCTCCATCCAGCAGCTAGCTTGCAATGGCACCTCAGCGGCAGCAGCAGCACAAGGCCGCCGTGATCGCGCTCTTCCTGCTGTCCGCCCTCGTGGCTGCGCCCGCCGTTGCTGCTTCCAGGCCCGAATCCGGCGGCTACGCACCCGCCACGCCCTCCGAGGCCGCGACGCCGGCTGAGCCCGCCGCCAGCACGCCCGCCAAGAAGGCGGCAGGCTACACTGACTCTACGCCGGCCGATTCCTCAGCCAGCACGCCCGCCGAGGCGGCGACGCCCGCCAAGAAGGCGGGAGGCTACACTGACTCTACGCCGGCCGAGTCCTCAGCCAGCACGCCCGCCGAGGCGGCGACGCCCGCCAAGAAGGCGGGAGGCTACACTGACTCTACGCCGGCCGAGTCCTCAGCCAGCACGCCCGCCGAGGCGGCGACGCCGACCAAGGCCGCCGCCAGCACGCCCGCTGAGGGGGGGACCCCGACCGAGGCCGCCGCCAGCGCGCCCGCCGAGGCGGGGACGCCGACCGAGGCCGCCGCCAGCGCGCCCGCCGAGGCGGGGACGCCGACCGAGGCCGCCGCCAGCACTCCCGCTGATGGGGGAACGCCCGACAAGGACGCGGCGGGCTACACTGACACTACGCCGGCCGAGCAGCCCGCCGCCGATGGCACTAAGGTCAAGGTGCCGGCCGGGGAGGGGAAGGCGACGACCGTCGAGCAGAAGTTCATCGAGAAGGTGAACCAAGCGTTCAAGAAGGCTCTGGACGCGGCCAACGCGGCGGCGCCCGACGACAAGTTTTCGGTGTTCGACGCCGCCTTCAACAGGGAGATCAAGCAGTGCCTCGCCGGCATGAGTGCCAAATTCATCGCCATGATCGACCGCGCCTTCAAGATAGCGTACAACTCCGCCGTCGCCGCCACCAACGCGCAGGAAAAGTTCTCCTGCTTGGTGCTCACCCTCACGGAGGCCCTCCGCTTCATTGCCGCCACCCTGGACGCCCACGCCATCAAGCCAGCCGTCGAGGAGGTGGTTGCCGGAGGCATGAAGGCCGCGGCCGGCGCGACGCAGGTCATCAAGAAGCTCGACAAGGTCATCAAGGCAGCCTCCGCTGCTGCCAAAGAAGCTCCGAAAGCCGACAGGATCCTCGTGTTCCAAGCCGCCCTCAACAAGGCCATCAAGGACCAGATGGGCCCCGGCTACGACGGGAGCAAGACGACCTCCGATCTCGACGCGGCGTTCAAAAAGGCCGTCGACTCCGCCGCCACCTCCAAGCCCGAGGCTAAGGACACCGACGTCGCGGACGCCTTGGCGAAGTCCATCACCACCATTGCCGATGCCACCAAGGATGGCGCCGAAACTGCTACCGCGCCCGCCGCAGAAGCCGGCTACAAGGCCGCCGACAAATCCGCTGACGAGCCCGCTGCCGAGCCAGCTGCCGAAGCCGCCGATAAATCCGCTGCCGAGCCCGCTGCCGCGCCAGCTGCCGAAGCCGCATCCGCGCCCGCTGCCGAAGCCGCTACCAAGCCCGCGGCTGATGAATCCGGTTACAAGGCCAAGGCCGAAGCCGCTCCCGAGCCTGCAGCAGAATCCGCTACCAAGTCTGCTGCCAAGCCCGCTGCCGATGCCGCTGCCGAGCCCGCTGCGGAAGCGGCTACCAAGCCCGCAGATGGCAAATCCGGCTACAAGGCCGCCGCCGCCGATGCCGCGACCAAACCTGCTACCGCAGGCGGCTACAATCTGTGAGCTGCTGGCGCTAGCTAGCTTTCCCCTTTCCCTTCGTCCACGCATTTAGCCGCGCGATCGACACAGTGCCATCGGTATAATAATTTCTTTTGTAATTTTTGTCTAGCATTTATGTGATGGTGCATTGCATGGATGGATAATATGCAATCCCCATGATAAGTCAGATTAAGTCCCTGTCAGCCGTGATAAATCTTCAGTTATGCTAATATATATAGTTGAACTGGTTTATTTTTCAGCTATATTCAAAAGAAATTCACCATCGGTTCTTAGGCTAGTCATAGTAGAAGTGAGTTAGATAGTAACATAACACACTTCAAGATAATTTTGCTTATGTGGCATGTAGTTAATGAGGAGAGGTGTTTAGATCACTGTTACGGGTGTGTCTACGGCAAACCTAGCTATTGCACATCTAAGTGAGTGAATCAAATATAAAGAGGGAAAAAAAATAAATTATCTACACAAATCTCGACGTAAGATCAATGCTATAGGATTTAGCTGTGCAATACTTATGACACATCTAGATGTGCTTTAACAAAACTGTTACGATAGCATAGCGCTTTTCGAAAAAAGAATGAGTCTACAAGCTAATAAATGAAGTCATCTATGTCACTATTATTAGGTTATTTTGCATTATGAAGATAACAACTTAAACTAATGTCATATGCATAGAAAATTACACTGGAGCACCGTGCACATTTGTACCGTAGCTGCCCATTTAGATTCGGACCGATCCAATTCAATGCGCTGTATTAATCTTTGTATCCATGAAGCACTTGTTCGTAAACATCTCGTATATGCATGTGGTCTCCTACGAGCTGGCCCCACATGTAAGATTGGTTATGTTCCACCAATGGCCCACGCTGCCGCATTGAAGGCCACCGCACTCTGCAGCATATCTACCCTGCCTGTCCACTGTTCCTCTTCCTCATCCTCTTTCCGTTCCCCATTTCATCTCTCCCAGGTCTAAACTTCTCGAGCTCCCTGTTCCGGCGAAACGTGTGCTTCATCCTCGACCTACCAGTCACTCGTGCCCACACTACCACCCACTCGTTGCCGCCCCTCCGGACGAAGCTCCGCTGCCATATCACCTCCAGCCGGCGACGGATTCGACCTCCTACCCCGCACAGGAACATCGATGGATTTGGGTGCAAGCCGGTCACTACAGATCCGGCATGGGCTGAGACTTTGGGGATGAAGGTCGGCGACTATGCAAGGATCCTCGGTGGTTTGGTGTTGAGTCTTTCCTCGTATTTTCTCTCTGTAAATTTTTGTTACTCAAATTTTCTCTCTGAGGTGTTGAGATCGTTTTTTCTTTCCTTGTTTTTTCTCTGAAAATTTTCTTTCCTTCAAATTTCTGGCTGAGGTTTTCTGTTTTTTTTTTGTCAACTCTGACACCATTGAGTATGCAACGGCGGCGGCCAGCAGCAGAATACGCAACGCTAGCCGCTGGGGCAGCGACTGCCTGTGGCGGCGAGAAGCGAGCAGCAGCTGCAGTACGCGGAGCTGGGGCAGGGGCAGGCCATGTCGGCGAGCAGTGGCAGCCCATGGCGTCAGCGAACAGCAGGAAATAGGTGGCCGTGGCGTCAGCGAGCAGCAGGAAATAGGTGGCACTCAAGATGGCAATGGGGCCCCGAAACTCGCGTCCCCGCGGGGATGGGCATCTTTTCATCCCCGCGGGGCTGTTGTTAGGCACATTATACAACCCGACACGTTTCATGGGTTTGCACCCGTTTCGGTAGTCCCCGAATCCGAAACCCGGCAAACCCGGCAAAATACATTTTTTTACCAAGTTTGGGCGTATTTTGATCTTCTCTAGGACTTGGCACTTTGATTTGGCTTTGGAAGCTTTGGAGATAGTCTTTTGAGACTTGGAGATGTGAAAGATGCTATGATGATTTCTCCTTTGAAGTGATTTGTGAACTATGAATTCTATTTCAAAATTTATGTATTGGACTATTTCGTCTCATTTGTGCTTTTGATTTTTGAACCAAGAATTATATTTTAGAACTTGTGTAATTGGACATCTTGTTTAACCATGTATGGCTGAAATATGCTCCTGTTTGTTGCTGAAATTTGATTATCTATATTGCTAAAATGTGATATCATTTTGTTGTCGAAATATTATTCTTTGTTTCTATGTTTCCTTATATATGTCGATTTCTCCGTGGGTTTAGAAAACCCGATGAATTTAGGAGACGGGTGAAAAACTAGCCCCGCGCACGATGACGGGGACAGGGACGGGTTTACGATTTTCTCGTAGGGATGGATTTGGGAAGACAAAATCCGATGGGTTCCATCCTCGTTGCCATCTTGAGGTGGCACAGACAAGATGGGAAGCAGTAAATCCATGCCGCCAACTCTCAAGGTCCTCCTCATCCCGAGGATCCTCAATCCAGCGCTGTTCTGTACCTCTTCCTGAGTCTCAACTGAACCTGTAAATAAGATCTCTGTAGTTAGCCTGCTTTTTCTTTTTGCGAAAAATCACCTGGTCAATTGTTACCTGCCCTTCGATCCAGGAAGTTCATGTGAAAATTAAAAAGTTCCAGAAAGTTCAGATTTATATGTAGCTTCTCTGTCAGGCAAGATGTAACCAGGATAGTATTAAGTTCCAGGAAGTCTACTTAATATCATGGAAGACAGAGATCCTTCTTTAAGTTCCAGGATGTGGATTTTTGACTAAGCCGAATTTAATTGTGAGTAAGATGTTTTTTTACTTATACCCAAGAAGCTAGATATTACGTAAACCAAGATATATTTCTGTCTTCCAAGGTGTATTTTTTGCCTTATAACCAAGAAGTTGGATATTGAGGAACAACAACGCATCATTTGTTTAGGTTTCTTATTATATCCCCAAATGTTATGAAACATTTGTCTTGCAACTATCAGAGTCTCACATAATTAGGTGCTCAAATGAATCGACTCTCATCCATCATAAACAAGATGCATTGTTCAACGGATTTTATGAAAGTCCTAAACTGAAATCAAAATTAACGGGAGGCTTCCTTTTATTCATTCCCATTCATTATGACTCGCAACACCTGGTGCTGACTTTGAATTAATTCGGTCACAGCAGTCTGCACCACACATTATTGTTGATGTTCTTAGGTGTTCTAGAGTACAACAATCATTTAAAGATGGGCCCACCAGTGATAGTATTGAGCGGATGTATCCAGGGGTATCTCTGAATTGTAAAATGATTTCAGCATTTAATGTCTTGATCTGGCTAGAGTAACATGAGGCATAGATATCGGTGAGGGGGAGTACCTATGTGCTACAAATCCTCATCTCATATGCATAACACTAGTATAAGTTACTCATCACTATAACCAGCCTTATTTGACGCCCATTTATTTTCCACGCTGCCCTTGCCATCTTGAGTGATATTCGATCATCCACAAGGACCACAATCCTGCAATATATATTTGATGAAAACTTGGGATATGTATGCAAATACAATGCATCAAAATATGCATAAATAATATACACCACACGTGCTATTCCATGATCCTTTTTCCCACAATATAAATTTGATGAAATAAAAAATTAGAATGGAAATTATTGTGCATCAATCATATTACATCAATCATACAAAGTTGCTGGCAAAATATATACACTGATAGCAACTGATGAAGTACTCTGGCAAAATATACATGTGGAAAGTCTCCCCCCATATAACGGATTAATGGATGTCTCGTGTTGTAGTGAGAGAATAATGTTGTAGTAAAATACACATTATGTTACATTGTGAGCTTTCAAAAGTGAGCTTTCAAAAGTGTGCATTTTACTTGTATTTCTGAGTTAAATATATCAAATAATATTGCAAGCTAACTGAAAAGTAATGAGTAGAAGAAACTGAGATCAATACGTAATTTAGGGAGACATGCCAAGAATGGCTTCTTAATGATGTTCATTATTTTAAAAGACAAACAAGCTATTGTGTTTATCTACATAGGTTAATGTTATTTGCACGTTTGATTTGAATTTGTTGTTGTTTTATTGATTTTACTGTTCATCCGAGCTCACATGAGCTTGGAATTATAACATCACTTTCGCTAACATGTATCCTTACAAGCTTATTGGGCCAGCACACTGACACACCTATGCATATGCATCTATGCTAGATGTACGAAAAGACGCAAGGAGAATCATCTGGATGTAACTAATGAGGTCAGGCAAGAATAGTCCGTGCTTTGATGATGAGTTAATTGCAAGGAATTATCATATTTCGGCACGTTGTAACGTACTGGTCATTTTCTTTTTTGCAAATCAGTAACAACTCTCAACCCCTGTGAGAGACCATTTTTTCCTTCGCAAGTTTTCATTTTCATCAAGTTGGACTCGTTTTCAACGATCGCGCGGCTACAATCCGTGAGCTGCTGGCGCTAGCTAGCTTTTCCCTTCCTCTTCGTCCATGCATTTAGCCACGCGATCGACACAGTGCCATTGCTTTAATAATTCCTTTTGTAATTTTTGTCTAGCATTTTATGTGATGGTGAATTGCATGGATGGATAACATGCAATCCCCATGATAAGTCAGGTTAAGTCCCCGTCAGCCGTGATAAACCTTCAGTTATGCTAATATATATATAGTTGGACTGGTTTATTTTTCAGCTATATTCAAAAGAAATTCACCATTTGTTCTTAGGCTAGTCATAATGGAAGTAACTTAGATAGTAACATAACACATTCTAAGATAATTTTGCTTATATGTCATGTAGTTAATAAGGAGAGGGGTGTTTAGAGTAACATAATATGTTACTGTTACGGGTGTGTCTAGGGCACACCTAGCTGTTGCACATCTAAGTGAGTGAATCAAGTATAAAGAAGAAAAGAAAAAAGAAAAAAGAAAATATCCACACGAATCTCGACGTAAGATCAATGCCATAGGATTTAGATTTGTAATACTTATTACACATTTAGATGTGCTTTAGCAAAACTGTTACTGTAACATAGCGCTTCCTGAAAAAAGATGAATTTACAAGCTAATAAATGAAGCCATCTATGACACTACTACTATATTACTTTGCACTATGAAGGTACTAACTTAGACTAGTATCATATGCATAACACTAGTATAAGTTACTCCCCACTATGATCAGCCTTATTTGACGCCCACTTATTTCCCATGCTGCCCTTGCCATCTTGAGTGCTATTCGATCATCCACAAGGACCACAACCCTGTAATATATATTTGATGAAAACTTGGGATATGTATGCAAACACAATGCATCAAAATATGCATAAACAATATACACCACGCGTGCTATTCCATGATCCTTTTTCCCATGATATAAATTTGATGAAATAAAGAATTTAGAATGGAAATTATTGTGCATCAATCATACTACATCAATTATACAAAGTTGCTTGCAAAATATATCTATACTCCTATATAGTATATCAGTACCAAGTTATACGGACCGTTGGATCTTTGTTATTGAACGGCTCAGATTCAATTGCTCTGGATAGAGAGAGGACCACGTGGCCTTATATAGACCATAGGATAGGCCAATCTAATGGCCCAGCATGCAGACTGCAATGGGCAGAGTACAGGCTCGCGATTCTTCTACCGGCCACTGGCACCTAGTAGAATCTTTCGCAGGCCCCTGTGATAAAAAGACGCTGCCCCGCGGTACTACTACTGTCAACCTACGATGCAAGGAGTACTACTATGCAGCCTCTGTAAGGATGCATTTAGCAGATTAGAAACAACAAGTAAAATATAAGATTAATACTGTATGTGTTGTAACTAAATAGCTTTGTTACTTTCAAAATTTCACTCCCGGGCACCAGTACTCTTGGTGCCAGAAATATTTTCTCATTCTTTTGTCAAAAAATGAAACATGTAGTAATCTGCAGGCTTACTAAACTGATACTTTTTCGTAAAATAATTCTAACGAATATGGCCTGTTCAAACATAAGAACTCTGGCATGTTTCTATTGATTTGTTTTTGTAGGACATGCAAATCTCGGAAGCCCTATCATTTTTTGAAACCTTCTGCTATGCGAATTAAAGAACACCCCATTTTGCATGCATGATTTTCTTTGTTATTACTAAGCATATTTGATAAATTGCTCACAAGGAGCAGGGGTTTGCCTGAGAGCCCAAAAGCTGCTTTGTTACTTTTTTTAAAAGAAAAGCCTCGGCCTCTCCATTTTTCTACTTTCTCTTAGCAATTCGTTTTGCAAATATTATGGCCCAGTTTTCCCATGTTCTACCAATACTTTTTTACGTAAACATCTACTCAATTAGATTGACTAATCACTGTATGCATGCATGTGTATGGACTTTACTTCAAAAAATAAGTTAACAAATACTAACAACCTGATTATATAGTAAATAAAAATGACTTTTTTGCGAGTAAATAAAAATGACTTCAATCCCTCTCAATTACATACAACATTTTGCAATAATTCTTAAGTCTGTACGTGCATGGCACGTGCCTTTACTAGTACTCTGATAACAATTGATGAAGTACTCTGGCAAAATATACATGTGGAAAGTCTCCCCCCATATAATGGATTAATGGATGTCTCATGTTGTAGTGAGAGAATAATGTTGTAGTAAAATACACATTATGTTACATTGTGAGCTTTCAAAAGTCTGCATTTTACTTGTATTTCTGAGTTAAATATATCAAATAATATTGCAAGCTAACTGAAAAGTAATGAGTAGAAGAAACTGAGATTAGTACATAATTTAGGGAGACATGTCAAGATTGGCTTCTTAATGATGTTCATTATTTTAAAAGACAAACAAGCTATTATGCTTATCCACATAGGTTAATATTATTTGCATGTTTGATTTGAATTTGCTATTTTTTCTTATTGATTTTACTGTTCGTCCGAGCTCACATGAGCTTGGAATTAGAACATCACCTTTCGCTAACATGTATCCTTAGCAGCTTATTGGGCCAGCACACTGACACACTTATGCATATGCATCTATGCTAGATGTATGGAAAGACCCAAGGAGAATCATCTGGATGTAGCTAATGAGTTCAGGCAAGAATAGTCCGTGCTTTCACCATGAGTTAATTTCAAGAAACTACGTACCACCCTTCGGCACGTCGTAACAAATTGATACCATTAGTCTTTTTTTTTTTGCACCGGCGACCTACCGCACCCCGCCTTCGCGCGCAAACCACCACACCGCAGGGACACTCGTGATAGACATCAAGCCTCATTTTATACCAGTTCAGCAACGCTGGGGCTCCCGGCACTTTATTTTATTCATTTCGCATTTTACTCGCCCACATGCCAGGCTCGTCCGTTGCCCAGGTTTCTTGCTTATGCTTATTTTTGTTTCTATTTTTTGGCTTATTTTTAGATTTTTCTTCTTTTCTTTTGTTTTCTTTCACTGGGTTGGTTTTTCTACTGGATTTTTAACATACTTACTAAACACTTTTGAAGATACGCTTCATTATATGATGAACATGTTTTGAAATACGTTTGAACCTTTTTTAATGTATGCTGAAAACTTTTTCTGCGCATAGTCAACATTTTGTAATGCATGATGAACATTTCTTTACAAACGGTATTTTTTTTAATATAATAAACTTTTGGTAATGTATGTTGAACATATTTTAAATACAAATTGAACATTTTTGTAATATATGTTGAACAATTTTCTTAAGATATGATGAACATTTTACATAATGTGTGGTGAACTTTTTCTAATTTATATGGTGAAAATTTATATATGATGAATTGTTTTGACAATGTGTATTTCAAAAACATGTTCAACACGTATGAAACTTATTGTGCAAAATGATTCTTGCATTGCAAAAAATGTTCAGCATTTCTCACAATAAATTTTCATACACGTTGTTAATTTTTTAAATAACTGTGCATTTAAAATAATAAAATCAATATACAAATAACTAAAAAACTGTGTGTTGGGCATATAATTTTCTAATAGTTGCGCATTTAAAAAATATAATGAGGATAAATAATAATTGTTTGGTGCGTGTGGTACTGAGTGAAGACACATAAAATTTGAGTCATGCATGTGTTCTAGTCTGGTGCTTGACACTTATACGAATACTGATATGTTTATCTCAAAAAAATATGTAATCGCAAAAAAAGATGTATTAATATCCTGATAAAAAATTGAGTAGCTCAGTGTGCTGGCCTCCCTGGCCCCAACAGTCGGCCCAGCGTTCCTCGTTTATTATAATAGACGAATCGCATGTACCATCCCGCGAGCGTCCCCAGTCGTGGTGGCTAGCGCGGCCCACCTGTAAACCAGAGGTCGCAGGTTCGAATCCTACTCGTGCGTGAATTTTCTTTAAAAACATGCCATCTCAGCACCTAGCAGATGGCTCCGAGTGTCAGATACACCATCAATACGTTGTTATACTATGGTCTCGAACCAAATGCAGCCAAAGCCAAGTTTCAAGAAAACCAAGAGACTTCAGCAACAACTCATCGCTATCAAAAGGTTCAGTGATTACAATATGCCTTTTCATGGGTCACAACAACTTCTGAAGAGATGGTACTGACTTGCAAAAAAAAGTGACTATTGATATCAATTCGTTATACGACGTGCCGAAATATGATAATTCCTTGCAATTAACTCTTTCACCATAGAAAGAAGAATAGTCCAAACCAAATGTGTTAGGATTTAGAGACTCAAGCCTTTGCAAGAAAAAAAACAAGAGTAAAATACTAGGCAAGAGTACGTATCATGTACTGCGACTAATAAATTCTCGTAAATGATAACCCACACACGTGTGATATAATTTAACGTGGCCCAAACACCTGCAGGCTCATCCATTTTGGCACAATTAAACATATGACATCAACGGGAATCTTTTTGGTTTTCAGACTTAAAAATGTTTTATCTCCTAAATAAAAGATTGGATTAAAAAAAATATGTTTTCATTATTAAATCCGTCTGGACGAGATCTTCAAAATTAGATCTCATTTTGATATGTTTCAATGAAAAAAAAACAAGAGTAAAATACTAGGCAAGAGTACGTATCATGTACTGCGACTAATAAATTCTCGTAAATGATAACCCACACACGTGTGATATAATTTAACGTGGCCCAAACACCTGCAGGCTCATCCATTTTGGCACAATTAAACATATGACATCAACGGGAATCTTTTTGGTTTTCAGACTTAAAAATGTTTTATCTCCTAAATAAAAGATTGGATTAAAAAAAATATGTTTTCATTATTAAATCCGTCTGGACGAGATCTTCAAAATTAGATCTCATTTTGATATGTTTCAATGACTTTTTGGGGGGGCAAAAGTTGCCATGATGTTACACTAAAGGATCCGTGATATGTTTCATCTATTTTTGTTTCTAGATTTTGTCGCAGGTTCGAATCCTACTCATGCATGAATTTTCTTTAAAAACATGCCATGTCAGCACCTAGCAGGTGGCTCCGAGTGTCAGATACACCATCAATACGTTGTTATACAATGGTGAGACCAATTTGGAACAATTAGGCACAGAGATGGTACTAACTTGCAAAAAAAGTGACTATTAATATTAATTCGTTACGAGGTGCCGAAATATGGTAATTCCTTGCAATTAACTATTTCACCATAGAAAGAAGAATAGTCCAGGCCAAATATGTTAGGATTTAGAGACTCAAGCCTTTGCAAGAAAAAAAAATAAGAGTAAAATACTAGGCAAGAGTACGTATCATGTATGGCGTCTAATAAATTCTCGTAAATGATAACCCCCACACGTATGACATAATTTAACATGGCCCAAACACCTGCAGGCTCATCCATTTTGGCACAATTAAACAGATGACATCAACAGGAATCTTTTTGGTTTTCAGACTTAAAAATGTTTTATCTCCTAAATAAAAGATTGGATTAAAAAAATATGTTTTCACTATTAAATCCGTCTGGACGAGATCTTCAAAATTAGATATCATTTTGATATGTTTCATTGACTTTTTGGGGGGCCAAAAGTTGCCATGATGTTACACTAAAGGTTCCGTGATATGTTTCATCTATTTTTGTTTCTAGATTTTAAAGCTGCCATTGTATTCAACTACTTTCATGGAAAATTTTATTGATTGATCATGTCAATTTATAGTAATTAACCACGACAAATTTACTTCATGGACCATGGCTATTTTTAGTAATTCATCATGGAAATTTTAGTTTATAGATCATGGCAATTTAGTTTACAGGGATGCCAAGGATATGGATAATTTGTATAGTTTATTTCAACTAGCCCTATCCATTCAAGCACATCAGCAATTTCATCAACTTTCTGATGAATTAAATACCATCAGGCACAACCAAGAGCATGACATTTGGAATTTCAATTGGAACAACAACAAAAGCATGACCAGGATGATTTATCAATTTCTTATGAAGGGTGAAGATGCTGCTGATACTTTTAAGTGGATATGGAAATCATGTTGCCTTCCTAAACATAAATTTTTCTGCTGGCTTATGCTTAATGACAGGATAAACACATGTGACCTTTTTACTAGAAAGAGCATGCATCTTGACTCCACTACATGTGTGCTATGTAATGCAGAAGACATGAAAGACAGAATGCACCTCCTCTTCACTTGCCCATTTAGTCAAGGTTTCTGGTGGGATATTGGATTTGAATGGAATTCAGATTTGGACATTCACAGTATGATCATGGATGCCAATCACAGTATGAACATTTTATGGAAATTATGGTAGTGGGCTGTTGGAGCATTTGGAATCAAAGAAATGGGATGATATTTGAGGGGATACCATGCTCAATTAATGAATGCAAGTATGATTTCATCAGATCATTCAAGATTACCATGATGAGAGCTAAACCATCTCTGAAAGATGGCATGTCATCTAGGATTGACACCATTTAACTTCAATAATTTAGATTACCTCTTCTTCCATTTTCATCTTTTATTGTATTTCTCCCTTTTCTGGTTGTCTCCCCAACAACCATTGTAAGACCATCTTATTTGTTTCTTTGATTTAATGAAAAATGACATACAGTAGGGTTGTTGCCCTACTGTTCTTTGGTCAAAAAAGTTTACAAGTCATGTCAATTTTAGTATTTTGACCATGGCAATTTTTATTTTTTGACCATAAACATTATTTTTTGTATGGACATGGCAAATTTTAGTGCATGCATCATGGAAAATTTAAGTAATTCACCATGGGAATTTTATTTTATGGCTCATGGCAAATTTAAGTCATTGACCATGTATTTTCAAAGTAATTGACGATGGATTTATTTTTAATTATGAACTATGTCAAAATTATTTCACAGATCATAGCAAATTTTAGTAATTCATCATGGCAAGTTTAGTTTCATAATTTCCTTTTCATAATATTTCAAAATTTACTTTAAACGTAGAAGAAATGGTAGTTGAAACATCTCATGACAATTTTAATGTAAACATCATGGCAATTTATATGCAATAGACATGACAACTTTTAACAAAAAAAAGTCGTCGGCACATATCGATATAAGATCTAGTTTCGAAGGTCTTCGCGCGCCGGATTGAATGGTAAAAATGAATTTTTAATCGAATTTTTCATTTAAGAGATACAATATTTTAAAAACTAAAAATCCGAAAAATTCCGACATGCATGCATGCGGTGACGTGTCAAACTTTTTTCTATATAGACGTGTGGTGCGCCTCCCGCCCTGCCACACGTGTGGTAGTTATCGGTGTCCTAAATTCTAACTTCAGTTTGTTTCTCTCCGGTCATATTCACACACAACACACAAATCAGCTCATGTATATACAAATACAAAACGAGCCACATATTTACCGTTTGTTTTTATGTCAAGCACATCGTACGCTCTACCTCGACAAGCTCACAAGATCACTCGACATCAGTGTGGCATGCTGTCGATTGCTCTCCCGTATTATCTCATTTGCTTCTTGGTAAGTTACACATCTCCAAGTATATTAAATTTACTTTTTTCTTTATTAGATTGCAAGAGTACTAATGCTTGCTAACCATTATTCCATCCGCAGGACACATTTTGTTTCTTGACAGTGGCAGGACACATCTTTGGATGTATGCTTTTTTTTTTTGCGGGGTGGATGTATGCATTTTCGGGCCCCCAAAAAGACAAATGTATGCATTAAAAGGTATTACTGCATACGCAATTGTAGCATTAGGTGAATTAAAAAATAAATCGTGTCTCCACGGCTGAACTACACTACAGATTAGTATTTCTAGAAATATTAGCCTAAAATTAAAACGTTGCACATGAATTGCACCATGTATACAATTTTTGTTTCATGATATAAAATACCACTGATACAGCGAGGTGCTATATAAACAGGCTTTTACGCCTTTCTTCGACGGCGTTTTGAACCGTCGCAAAATGAGTGTGTGCGATAGGGGGTCCTTCCCACATGACCCAGAAACCATCGGGATAGGGATCCTTCATGCATACAGTTATCCCTATAAAATTGTTTCTGATATTTCGAATATCCCAAACGCTTCATCCTTGCAACTCGTTCGTGCTCGCATTGCCATCGCAGTCGGTATTCTGTGATGTTACGTTTACGATGCGCGACTCATCACAAATAGTTCACGATTATAGAACGTGTATGATAAGTAGACAATCATACACATTTACTTTTCCTCGAGTGTAGGTGATTCAATGTAAGAGCGCATATAGTTGTCCCTATAAAACTGTATGCAAAGCTTGAATACATCCCACATGATTCATCCATCGTACCCACGTCAGATGAAGACATATCGCACGCGCGCGTTCTTCTTTGACCAAACGTTTGCAATGCGCACAACATCACAAATAGTCCATAATTGCCAAGCGTGTGTGACAAGGTGACTTTTGCAAACATTTAATAAGAAGGAACTTTGTGTGATGTTGTTGTTAATCGCACACATTTTTTCTTTGGCTGATCGTGTGTGTAGTAGAGATTGATCGTACATGTAGTGGATTCGAGAAACGTGTCTGATCTCCACGTCTATCACAGACGTTTCGCTTTCGCAAACCATGTGGAGTGTAATCCCTAATTTAAAAATCACAGATTTTGAATTTGAAAATAGGCAATCACTTATTTCATATCGAACCATGTTTATTACAAATACAGGTTCAACCAAGAATGCATAATTCGATGCACATGTACATATATTGAAGAACTACATAAGCACCAAGTAAAGAATGATGAACCACAGTTGTACTGTCGGGGTAATGGGCCACGGGTAGGCTAACCCGAGGCCCAAAACCTTTCAAGACATCGGGGCAGACTGCGCCCCTCAAGATGCCAAGGTGAAGAGCCGTCTTCTGGGGGCCGGCTGGAGGAACAGCCGGCTGCCCGTATACGACCGAGTCCTAGAGGAAAGGCCAAGACGAGCCGACTCCTACTCGGCGGCTTCTAGAGAAGTCAGCCCCGAGGAGTCGGCCCACGATACCGGCGAAGCCCGTACCCTCATCAAGGGGGACGGGACGGGGAATGGCTATAGTACAGCCCATCCCCTTCCCCCTTCCAGGTGCTGGCATGGTCACAGTGCGCCGTACGGCGGAGATCTCCGCCCGGCGCAGCACTGTTGCCATGCCATCTCTGACATCATCACAAGCAGGGGGAGTCCTGCTCCGACGACGGCCTGTCGGTATGGCCCAAGGACGACGGGCCCCACCAGGCGGCGAGAGTCCGGAAGGCGGCGACGATCCCGCCAGTCGGACCCGAGGGAGGTCGGTCCTTAGGAGTCGGCCCGCCCCTTCCTCAGGACCCACTCGCCATTAACCAGACGAGACGCAGAGTGGCTACAATAATCGCCCACCAGGCGGTGGAGCTGTAGCCACGCCCCCCTGACCAAGCCTGCGTCATTAGAGACGTGGCAATAGTGATCAGCTGCCGACAAGACCCGAGAGCGGTGGGGACGGCCTGTCGGCCCCGTACCCAACAAGTCGAAGAGGCCCACCAGGCGGCGGGCCCAAGCAGTCAGCGGAGAAGCCGGCGGCCGAAGAGACTAACAGCCGGGCCCTACGCCCGGCCGGATTACCATTGTACCCTTGGGGGGTAGGCCTATATAAACCCCCCAGGACACCCATGTAAAGGGTTCCCAACCTGTTAGAATTAGACCAGATCATAGAGGAAGGAGAAAGCTAGCCCTGCCTTCTCCTACCTCTAGCATATAGCTCAAGGAGCGCCCTTGTATTCACTTGTGCCTCAATGATCATGCGGAGACCCCGCAGAGCGGGACTAGGGGTATTATCTCCTAGGAGAGCCCCAAACCCAGGTAAAGTTTGCCGGCGTACGTGTCTACGCCTCATCCTTCTTCCGGGCACCGACGACGTTCTACTCGCCCCCACCATGATAAGCCATCCCTTGGCATATGTCGCACCCAACCCCTGACATTTGGCGCCCACCATGGCGTGAGGTGCACCGTCATCCAGAGACCTGTTCTGGACAGGAACCCTTTTTCTCCCTGGCGAGCGCAGCCAGCCCGACACGCCAGACGGAGTCTGCGCCGATGCCCTACATGGCGCGGAAGTTGCCTGCGCGGCAAGTTGCCTCGCTGATCTCATTGGCGAGGTCCACCTCCCCGACGAGCTCGCGTCCAACACGTGCACAGACGGCCCCGAGAGCCTCCATGCGGGCCTCCTCGATCAACTCCACATCGCCAGCGAGCCAGCTGTGGACCTGGAGTCTGTAGACTCCACCAACCTGATGTTGGTTGACTCCGACACTGCATCGCTTGACGCGTTCCCCACCAATGTGGTGGTCTACGACGAGCCGATACCTCGCGCGGAGAGCGGCGGAAGCACCGTCACAGAAGTGCTTGGCATTGGTCACGGCGAGCACTCCGGCGGAGGTGCTCGCGACCCGCTTGACGCGACACTGCAAGACCTGACGGCGCCCATCCCAGAAGATGGCCGCCCAAGAGGAGTGGAACAATGGGATGACTGCCCGCCTCCTCCCCTTCAGAGGGAAATGCGCGTCACCCTGCCGCCTGTTGAGCACCCGACACTCGGTGACCGCCTTGGCCGTCGAGAGGGAGTCGGAGAGAACGACGCCCGCCACCGGATCGACCGTCTCCACCGGTCCCTGGCACTGGAAGAGGAAGATGAATTGGGCCCGCCCTGTTTCGGCCCCCGCATTTGAGACGAGCCTTTCCCCAAAGAGTTCACGCTCCTAAGAGACACGCACAAATACACCGGCTCCGTGATGCCGGAGGACTGGCTGGTCGACTACTTCACCGCCGTCAGCATAGCAAACGGCAACAAGCGCGTCGCCGTAAAGTATGTTCCGCTCATGCTCCAGGGCACAACCCGAACATGGCTGAACAGTCTGAAGCCCCGTAGCATCAACAGTTGGGTTGACTTCACCAAAGCCTTCATCCGTAACTTCAGCAGCACGTACAATCGGCCGCCCAAGCCTCGCTAGCTCTCCTTGTGCGTGCAAGGCCCCAACGAGTCGACTCGCGACTACCTCACGCGCTGGGCCGAGCTCCGCAACTCTTGCGAGGGCGTGCACGAGGTGCAGGCCATCGAGTACTTCAGCGCTGGGTGCCGAGAGGGCACCCTCCTCAAGCACCGACTCCTCCACGACGAGCCGGCGACCCTCGACGAGCTACTGATCATAGCAGATAAATATGCCACAGCCGACTCCTCCATGAAGGCGGAGATCCAAGTTGACGCCTCTGGCAAAGTGGCCCCTCAGGCTCCCCGAACCCCAGCTGGAGACACCAGCCGATGCCAGCAACAGAGCGACAACAAGCGCAAAGCCATACAGCCGGCTTCCATAAGCCGGCAGGTGGCAGCAGTGGAGGACCAGTAGCCGGATGGGCAGCCTCAGTCCAAGCGCCCGAAGGGCGGCAAGTCCAATTGGCTGCCCGCCTTCTCATATGAGCAGACTCTTGATGCACCCTGCAAATTCCAAAGTGGTGCGAAGCCGTCCAACCACACCACTCGGAAGTGCCATTGGCTCACCAGGATCGCCAAGGGAGACGACCTTCTGCCTCCTCCGCCTGCTGGGCAGCAGCCGACTCCTCCTCCGCCCCAGCAGCCGGCGGTCAGACCAGTCGGAGCCATACAAGACGAGTACCCAGAAGAGCATGGAGCCTATGTCGTCTTCAACAACATGGCCAATGATCGACGCAGCAGACGGCTGCAATGACAAGAGGTGAATGCGGTAGCATCAGAGACTCCAGAGTTCATGCATTGGTCCGAGAAGCCCATCAGCTAGAGCAGAGCCGACCACCCGGAGGTGATGCCCAACCCCGGCTCCTATGCCCTGGTTTTGGATGCCACCTTTGCCACGGACAAGCGAGCTGCTCGTTTCTCCCGAGTTCTGATAGATGGCGGCAACAGCATCAACATCCTGTACAAAGATACCATGGATAAGTTAGGAATCAAACAAAGGCAGCTTCAGTCCAACCGGACTGTATTCCATGGCATAGTTCCTGGCCTTTCCTGCTCACCAATCGGCAAGATCCAGATGGACGTCCTCTTTGGAGACAAGGATCACTTTCGCCGAGAGCTAGTTTGGTTTGAGGTGGTGGACCTTGAGAGCCCATACCACGCACTGCTTGGCCGGCCCGCTCTGGCCAAGTTTATGGCGGTCACCCACTATGCATGCCTCAACATGAAGATGCCGAGTTCGAAGGGTATTCTGACCAAAGCCGGCAACTACAAGAAGTCGTACGCCTGCGTGGTTGAGAGCAGTCGGTTGGCCGAGTCCCTCATGATCGCAGCTGAGAAGCGGCTCCTTGATCGAGTTGTGGCGATGGCAGGCAAGCGGCCAGAGATGTCGCCCGGTCCCAAGGAGTCGGAAGCTGAGGGCTCGTTCAAGCTGGCCAAAGAGACAAAGAAGATTCCCTTGGACCCGGAGCACCCGGAGAGGTACGTTGTCGTAGGTGCAAACCTCGACAGCAAATAGGAAGGTGAGCTCGTTGATGACCCACAAGTATAGGGGATCTATCGTAGTCCTTTCGATAAGTAAGAGTGTCGAACCCAACGAGGAGCAGAAGGAAATGATAAAGCGGTTTTCAGCAAGGTATTCTCTGCAAGTAATGAAATAAGTGGTAACAGATAGTTTTGTGATGGGATAAATTGTAACGAGCAATAAGTAACAAAAGTAAATAAAGTGCAGCAAGATGGCCCAATCCTTTTGTAGCAAAGGACAAGCCGGAACAAACTCTTATGATAGGAAAAGCGCTCCCAAGGACACATGGGAATATCGTCAAGCTATTTTTCATCACGTTCATACGATTCGCGTTCGATACTTTGATAATTTGATATGTGGGTGGACCGGTGCTTGGGTGCTGTTCTTACTTGAACAAGCATCCCACTTATGATTAACCTCTATTGCAAGCATCCTCAACTACAACAAAAGTATTAAGGTAAACCTAACCATAGCATGAAACATATGGATCCAAATCAGCCCCTTACGAAGCAACGCAAAAACTAGGGTTTAAGCTTCTATCACTCTAGCAACCCATCATCTACTTATTACTTCCTAATGCCTTCCTCTAGGCCCAAATAATGGTGAAGAGTTATGTAGTCAACGTTCACATAACACCAGTAGAGGCTAGACAACATACATCTTATCAAAATATCAAACGAATACCAAATTCACATGACTACTCATAGCAAGACTTCTCCCTTGTCCTCGGGAACGAACGTAATTACTCACAAAGCATATTCATGTTCATAATCAGAGGGGTAATAATATGCATATAGGATCTGAACATATGATCTTCCACCAATTAAACCAACTATCATCAACTACAAGGAGTAATCAACACTACTAGCAACCTACTAGCACCAACCCCGGACTTTGAGACAAGAATTGGATGCAAGAGATGAACTAGGGTTTGGAGAAGAGATGGTGCTGGTGAAGATGTTGATGGAGATTTCCCTCTCCCGGTGAGAGGAGTGTTGGTGATGACGATTGTGATGATTTCCCCCTCCGGGAGGGAAGTTTCCCCGGCAGAACAGCTCTCCCGGAGCTCTAGATTGGATCCGCCATGGTTCCGCCTCATGGTGGCGGAGTCTCGTTCCGAAAAGTTCCTTCCTATTTTTTTTCATCGAAAGACCTCATATAGGAGAAGATGGGCATCGGAGAGCCACCAGGGGGCCCACGAGGTAGGGGGAGCGCCCTAGGGGGGGCGCCCCCCGCCCTCGTGAGAAGGGTGTGGGCCCCCTGGCCTTCATCTTTGGCGTGGATTTTTCTTTATTTCTTTTAAGACATTCCATGGAGTTTCAGGACTTTTGGAGTTGCGCAGAATAGGTCTCTAATATTTGCTCCTTTTCCAGACCAGAATTCCAGCTGCCGACATTCTCCCTCTTTATGTAAACCTTGTAAAATAAGAGAGAATAGCCATAAGTATTGTGATATAGAGTGAAATAACAGTCCATAATGCGATAAATATCGATATAAAAGCATGATGCAAAATGGACGTATCAACTCCCCCAAGCTTAGACCTCGCTTGTCCTCAAGCGAAAAGCCGATAACAATAAATATGTCCTCATGTTTAGAGGTAGAGGCGTCGATAAAAATAAAATACGAACATGAAGGCATCATGATTATTCTCATAACAACAACTTATATAGATTTTGTCATATGATTACTTATGTTCAAGTGATGATCTATTCACAATGCAAGAGTATAAATCATAAACCTTATTGGGCTCCGACAAACTATAATCTCAGTCATTGAAGCAATTGCAATTTATCGTAACATCGGAAAGAGTCTATGTCAGAGCTAAAAAGCAAGTCCACATACTCAACTATCATTTAGTCCTCCATAATTGCTAACACTCATGCGATACTTGTGGTTACGGAGTTTTAATCGGACACAGAGAAAGATAGGGGCTTATAGTTTTGCCCCACAACCTTTTACCTCAAGGGTAATGTCAACAATAATGGTTCATGCTCCCCTACATCCAATTAGATATATATATCATGTTCTTTCCAACATGCTGAGCTTGCCAAAGGATAAAATGAAAAAGAAAAGGTGAAGATCACCATGACTCTAGCATAAGGTAGAAGATAATAATAAAGGATATGCCCTTCGCAGAGGGAAGCAGAGGTTGCCATGCGCTTTTATGGTTGGATATATAAAATCTCAATGTGAAAGAACGCCACTTTATATTGCCCCTTGTGATATGAACCTTTATTATGCAGTCCGTCGCTTTTATTACTTCCACATCACAAGATCGTATAAAGCTTATTTCTCCCACACCAATCAATCATACATATTTAGAGAATTTTTTATTGCTTTGCACTGATGACAACTTAATTGAAGGATCTTACTCAATCCATAGGTAGATATGGTGGACTCTCATGGCAAAACTGGTTTAGGGATTTTGGAAGCACAAGTAGTATTTCTACTTGGTGCTGAGAATTTGGCTAGCATGAGGGGGAAAGGCAAGCTCAACAAGTTAGAGGAACCATGACAACATACTTTATCTCAGATATAAGAAAGACATAACTCATTACGTTGTCTTCCTTGTCCAACATCAACTCTTTAGCATATCATATTTTAATGAGTGCTCCCAATCATAAAAGATGTCAATGATAATATATCTATATGTGAAAATCTCTCTTTCCTTATTACTTCCTATTAATTGCAACAATGACCAAAGCTATGTCTGCCAACTCCCAACAACTTTTAATCATCATACTCTTTCTATGTGAAGTCATTACTCTCAATAAGATCAATATGAACTTTTTGTTTCTTTTTATTCTTTTCTCTTTTTTCTTTTATTCACCCAAGATCATGGCAAAATAATCAAGCCCTTGACTCAACACTAATCTTTATTATATATAACTCACGGACTCGATTACATGGAGAGATCATAAAGCAAAACTCAGAACTAGATCATGCCATAAACTTTATTCTACTAGATCAAGATACTACTAATAGGATTGAACTAAGAAAAACGGTAAAGATAGGAGTTGTGATTGTGATACGATACCGGGGCACCTCCCCCAAGCTTGGCAGTTGCCAAGGGGAGTGCCCATACCCATGTGATTATATCTCCTTGGTTGGTGAAGAAGGTGGTGGTGATGTTGGCTTAGTTGATGGCTTAGTCTTCTCCCTTAATTTTTGCTTGAGGACGGCATTTTGATCCCTCGGATCATCAATTTCCCACTCCAGGGTTAATATCTTTTTGCATAGGTCCTGCTTATTTTCCTGCAAGAGACGAAAAGGGATAAACTCGAACTTGGGTTTCTTTACCCTATCAGGGAGACTTGACTTTTTGAACTCCACGTGCATGTCTCCAGGTTGAGGTAATGGTGCTTCATCTTCATCTGAGCTCGTCTCCTCCTTCCCCTTGGGTTCATAGTCCTCTTCTTCCTCCGTGGTCCATCCATTATGTTCCACATCTCCATAGACCTTTGGATTTGCTAAGTAATCATCCACATAGCTTTCTCCTTCCGAATCCTGGGAAGACATGTTGATTTAATCTGCAACAGGACAACTCGAAACAAAGACAGGAGATTTTTGCGTGATACGGGAGTCAAAACCTCTGGGATATTATACAATGAATTTTTACCGACCAAAATACGTAACGTGCAAGAAAACGTAGTCCGGAAAGCACACGAGGTGCTCACGAGGTAGGGGGCGCGCCCAGGGGGTAGGGCGCGCCCACCACCCTCGTGGGGCCCTCGTGTCCTTCCCGGGCTGCTACTTATTTTTTCTATTTTTCTAAATATTCTAAAATAGAGAAATATTGCCTTAAAATTGTTTTGGAGTCGGTTTACTTACCGTACCACATACCTATTCCTTTTCGGAGTCTGAAACGTTTCGGAAAGTGTCTCTTATGTATTCCTCCGGGGTTACGGTTTCAATAATATTGGTTTCAACATTTATGGGATTACCTGAGATATAATGTTTAATTCTTTGACCGTTTACCACCTTTGGATTTGTGCCCTCGAAGTTGTTGATTTTTATGGCACCGGAACGATAGACCTCTTCGATAACATAGGGGCCTTCCCATTTAGAGAGAAGTTTTCCTGCAAAAAATCTTAAACGAGAGTTGTATAGCAATACATAGTCGCCTACATTAAACTCATGCTTTTGTATCCTTTTGTCATGCCATCTTTTAACTTTTTCTTTAAACAACTTGGCATTTTCATAAGCTTGGGTTCTCCATTCATCAAGTGAGCTAATATCAAATAGCCTCTTTTCACCGGCAAGTTTAAAATCATAGTTGAGCTCTTTAATAGCCCAATATGCCTTATGTTCTAGTTCAAGAGGTAAGTGACATGCTTTTCCATAAACCATTTTATACGGAGACATACCCATAGGATTTTTGTATGCAGTTCTATAAGCCCATAATGCATCATCAAGTTTCTTAGACCAATTCTTTCTAGACCTATTAACAGTCTTTTGCAAAATTAATTTGAGCTCTCTATTGCTCAACTCTACTTGACCACTAGACTGTGGGTGATAAGGAGATGCAATTCTATGATTAACATCATATTTAGCAAGCATTTTACGGAAAGCACCATGAATAAAGTGTGAACCACCATCAGTCATTAAATATCTAGGGACTCCAAATCTCAGGAAAATAACTTCCTTAAGCATTTTAATAGAAGTGTTATGATCAGCACTACTAGTTGGAATATCTTCTACCCACTCAGTAACGTAATCAACAGCAACTAGAATATGTGTGTATCCATTAGAGGCAGGAGAAGGTCCCATATAATCAAAGCCCCAAACATCAAATGGTTCAATAACAAGTGAATAATTCATAGGCATTTCTTGACGTCTACTAATATTACCAATTCTTTGACATTCATCACAAGACAAGACAAACTTACGGGCATCCTTGAAGAGAGTAGGCCAATAAAAACCAGATTGCAATACCTTATGTGCAGTTCTATCTCCAGCGTGGTGTCCTCCATAAGACTCGGAATGACACTTGCGTAGGATCTATTCCTGTTCATGCTCAGGTACACAACGTCTAATAACACCATCTACTCCTTCTTTATAAAGATGTGGGTCATCCCAAAAGTAATGTCTTAAATCATAGAAGAACTTTTTCTTTTGTTGGTATGTGAAGCTAGGTGGTATAAATTTAGCAACAATATAATTAGCATAATCAGCATACCATGGAGTACTATGAGAAGTACTTATAACATTTAATTGTTCATCAGGACAGCTATCATTAATAGGTAGTGGGTCATCAAGAATATTTTCTAACCTAGACAGGTTGTCTGCAACAGGGTTCTCAGCTCCCTTTCTATCAACAATACGCAAATCAAATTCTTGAAGCAAGAGGACCCATCTAATAAGTCTAGGTTTAGCATCTTTCTTTTCCATAAGATATTTAATAGCAGCATGATCTGTTTGAATAATTACTTTAGAATCAACAATATAAGATCTGAACTTATCACAAGCAAATACAACTGTTAAAAGCTCTTTTTCAGTAGTAGCATAATTTCTTTGAGCATTGTCTAGAGTCTTACTAGAATAATGAATAACATTTAATTTCTTGTCAACTCTTTGCCCTAGAATAGCACCTACAGCATAATCACTAGCATCACACATAATTTCAAAGGGTAGGTTCCAATCAGGTGGCTGAACAACAGGTGCAGAGACTAATGCTTTCTTAAGTATTTCAAATGCTTCTACACAATCATCATCAAAGACAAATGGTATATCTTTTTGCAATAAATTAGTCAGAGGCCGAGAAATTTTTGAGAAGTCCTTAATGAACCTCCTGTAAAATCCAGCGTGACCAAGGAAACTTCTTATACCTTTGATGTCCTTGGGACATGGCATCTTTTCAATAGCATCCACCTTGGCTTTATCAACTTCAATACCTCTTTCAGAAACTTTGTGCCCCAAGACAATACCTTCATTAACCATAAAGTGGCACTTTTCCCAATTCAAGACAAGATTAGTTTCTTCACATCTCTGCAAAACTCGATCAAGATTGCTCAAGTAATCATCAAAAGAGGAACCATAGACGGAAAAGTCGTCCATGAAAACCTCACAAATCTTTTCACAAAAGTCAGAGAATATAGCCATCATGCATCTTTGAAAGGTAGCAGGTGCATTACATAAACCAAAAGGCATACGTCTATAAGCAAAAGTACCAAAAGGGCATGTAAAAGTAGTCTTTGATTGATCTCTAGCCGACACAGGTATTTGATAGAAACCGGAATAACCATCTAGAATGCAATAGTGTGTATGTTTGCATAATCTTTCTAGCATTTGATTAATAAAAGGTAAGGGGTAATGATCTTTCTTAGTAGCTTTATTTAATTTGCAGAAATCAATTACCATCCTATAACCTGTGATAATTCTTTGTGGAATCAATTCATCTTTATCATTAGGAACAACAGTAATACCTCCCTGCTTAGGGACACAATGGACAGGACTTACCCACTCACTATCAGCAACGGGATAGATTATACCTGCCTCCAGAAGCTTTAGTATTTCTTTTCTTACCACTTCTTTCATTTTAGGATTCAGACGTCGTTGAGGATCACGAACTGGTTTGGCATCTGCTTACAAATTTATTTTATGTTGACATAGAGTGGGACTAATGCCCTTAAGATCATCAAGAGTATATCCAATAGCAGCACGATGCTTCTTCAGAGTTTTCAATAATCTTTCTTCTTCATGCTCTGAAAGGTTAGCACTAATAATAACAGGATATATCTTCTTTTCATCAAGATAAGCATATTTAAGATTATCAGGTAAAGGTTTGAGCTCAAACACAGGATCACCCTTGGGTGGAGGAGGATCCCCTAAGATTTCAACAGGCAAGTTGTGATGCAGAATAGGTTCCTGTTTAAAGAATACTTCATCTATTCCCCTTCTTTCATTCATGAACATATCATTTTCATGGTCTAGCAAATAGTGTTCTAAAGGATCACTAGGAGGTACGGCAATAGAAGCAAGACCAATAATTTCATCCTTACTAGGTAATTCTTCCTCACGATGTTGTTTACTAAATTTAGAGAAATTAAACTCATGAACCATATCATCCAAACCAACAGTAACAATATTCTTAGTGCAGTCTATGGTAGCATTGACAGTATTTAAGAAGGGTCTACCAAATATAATTGGACAAAAGCTATCTTGCGGAGAAGTAAGAACAAGAAAATCAGCAGGATATTTAGTTTTCCCACACAAGACTTCAACATCTCTAACAATTCCAATTGGTGCAATAGTATCTCTATTAGCAAGTTTAATAGTAACATCAATATCTTCTAACTCAATAGGTGCAATTTCATCTTAATTTCTTTGTATAAGTCATGAGGTATAACACTAGCACCCATATCACATAAGCCATGGTAACAATGATCTCCTATTTTAACAGAAATAACAGGCACGCCTACCATAGGTCTATGTTTATCCTTATCACAAGGTTTAGCAATTCTTGCAGTTTCACCTTCGAACTGAATAACATGCCCATCAATATTATCAGACAAGAGATCTTTAACAATAGCAATATTAGGTTCTACTTTAACTTGCTCAGGAGGTGTATAAGTTCTAATATTGCTTTTACGAACAACAGTTGAAGCTTTAGCATGATCCTTTATTCTAACAGGGAAAGGTGGTTTCTCAATATAAGAAGTAGGAACAATAGGATCATTATAAGTGACAGTCTTTTATTCAACTTTAATAGGTGCAGCTACTTTTACTTCTATGGGCGGATGATATTTAAGCCACTTCTCCTTAGGGAGATCAACATAAGTAGCAAAAGATTCACAGAAAGAAGCTACTATCTCAGAGTCAAGTCCATATTTAGTGCTAAACTTACGGAAAATATCGGTATCGATAAAAGATTTAACACAATCAAACTTAGGTGTCATACCTGACTCTTTACCTTCGTCGAGATCCCAATCTTCAGAGTTGTGTTTAATTCTATCCAATAAATTCCATCTGAATTCAATAGTCTTCATCATAAAAGAGCCAGCACAAGAAGTATCGAGCATGGTTTGATTATTATGAGAAAGTCGAGCATAAAAACTTTGCATAATTATTTCTCTCGAGAGCTCATGGTTGGGGCATGAATATAACATTGATTTAAGCCTCCCCCAAGCTTGAGCGACGCTTTCTCCTTCGCGAGGCCAGAAATTATATATATAATTGTGATCACGATGAACAAGATGCATAGGGTAATACTTTTGATGAAATTCCAGCTTCAACCTTTTATAGTCCCACGATCTCATATCATCACATAGCCTATACCATATCAACGTGTCTCCCTTCAAAGATAGAGGGAAGACCTTCTTCTTAGCAACATCATCGGGTATACCTATAAGCTTAAATAATCCACAAACTTCATCCACATATAATAAGTGCTCATCAAGATGCTTTGTTCCATCTCCTGTAAAAGGATTAGCTAGCAGTTTTTCTATCATACCCGAAGGATACTCATAAGGAATTTCATTTTCAATAGGTTCAGTAGGTTGAGGAGCAACTCTTTGCTCTACTAGACGGGGTGAAGATACCCCAAACAAGCCCCTCAGAGAATTACTTTCCATAGTAACAAGTGACAGTAAATTTCAGCACACTATATAAATTTTTCCTTACCAAATTCCACCTACCAAAGGCGCTACACTCCCCGGCAACGGCGCCAGAAAAGAGTCTTGATGACCCACAAGTATAGGGGATCTATCGTAGTCCTTTCGATAAGTAAGAGTGTCGAACCCAACGAGGAGCAGAAGGAAATGATAAGCGGTTTTCAGCAAGGTATTCTCTGCAAGTACTGAAATAAGTGGTAACAGATAGTTTTGTGATGGGATAAATTGTAACGAGTAACAAGTAACAAAAGTAAATAAAGTGCAGCAAGATGGAACAAACTCTTATAATAGGAAAAGCGCTCCCGAGGACACATGGGAATATCGTCAAGCTAGTTTTCATCACGTTCATATGATTCGTGTTCTATACTTTGATAATTTGATATGTGGGTGGACCGGTGCTTGGGTGCTGTTCTTAATTGAACAATCATCCCACTTATGATTAACCTCTATTGCAAGCATCCGCAACTATAACAAAAGTATTAAGGTAAACCTAACCATAGCATGAAACATATGGATCCAAATCAGCCCCTTACGAAGCAACGCATAAACTAGGGTTTAAGCTTCTGTCACTCTTGCAACCCATCATCTACTTATTACTTCCCAATGCCTTCCTCTAGGCCAAAATAATGGTGAAGTGTTATGTAGTCGACGTTCACATAACACCACTAGAGGCTAGACAACATACATCTTATCAAAATATCAAACGAATACCAAATTCACATGACTACTCATAGCAAGACTTCTCCCTTGTCCTCAGGAACGAACGTAATTACTCACAAAGCATATTCATGTTCATAATCAGAGGGGTAATAATATGCATATAGGATATGAACATATGATCTTCCACCAATTAAACCAACTAGCATCAACTACAAGGAGTAATCAACACTACTAGCAACCTACTAGCACCAACCCCGAACTTTGAGACAAGAATTGGATGCAAGAGATGAACTAGGGTTTGGAGAAGAGATGGTGCTGGTGA
Source organism: Triticum monococcum (assembly GCA_034509565.1). Lineage (NCBI taxonomy): Eukaryota > Viridiplantae > Streptophyta > Magnoliopsida > Poales > Poaceae > Triticum > Triticum monococcum. Next base: position 55,018,490 of record CM067846.1, on the reverse strand, counting down.
AGATGTTGATGGAGATTGCCCTCTCCCTATGAGAGGAGCGTTGGTGATGACGATGGTGATGATTTCCCCCTCCGGGAGGGAAGTTTCCCGGCAGAACAGCTCTGCCAGAGCTCTAGATTGGATCCGCCAAGGTTCCGCCTCATGGCGGCGGAGTCTCATCCCAAAAAGTTCCTTCCTATTTTTTTCTCATCGAAAGACCTCATATAGGAGAAGATGGGCATCAGAGAGCCACCAGGGGGCCCACGAGGTAGGGGGCGCGCCCTAGGGGGGACGCCCCCCACCCTCGTGAGAAGGGTGTGGGCCCCCTGGCCTTCATCTTTGGCGTGGATTTTTCTTTATTTCTTTTAAGACATTCCGTGGAGTTTCAGGACTTTTGGAGTTGCGCAGAATAGGTCTCTAATATTTGCTCCTTTTCCAGACCAGAATTCCAGCTGTCAGCATTCTCCCTCTTTATGTAAACCTTGTAAAATAAGAGAGAATAGCCATAAGTATTGTGATATAGAGTGAAATAACAGTCCATAATGTGATAAATATCGATATAAAAGCATGATGCAAAATGGACGTATCACTCGTCGATTTCCTCCGTGAGAATCGGGACATCTTTGCATGGTCCCCCAAAGACATGCCACGTGTCCCGACGGATTTCGCCGAGCACAAGTTACATGTCCGGCCTGATGCCAAACCAGTCAGGTAGCCCTTGTGCGGCCTGGCAGAAGAGAAGAGAAGAGTCGTTGGAGAAGAGATAGCCCGGCTGCTAGCAGCCAACTTCATCATGGAGGTGTTCTTTCCAGAGTGGCTGGCCAACCCAGTCCTTGTGCTGAAGAAAAACAAGCAGTGCCGTATGTGTATTGATTACACTAGCCTCAACAAAGCATGCCCCAAGGACCCATTCGCTTTGCCAAGAATCGACCAAGTGATAGACTCCACAACCGGATGCGAGCTGTTGAGTTTTTTGGATGCATATTCAGGATACCACCAGATCAAGCTGAACCCGGCCCATAGACTGAAGACCGCCTTCATCACACCGTCTGGAGCCTTCTGCTACTTGACCATGACGTTCGGCTTGAGGAATGCCGGCGCCATGTTTCAACATTGCATGCATAAGTGCCTCCTCAAGCAACTCGACAGAAACTCCCACGTTTACATGGACGATGTGGTGGTGAAGACGGATAAGCGTGGAACGCCGCTAGAAGACCTCAAGGGGACTTTTGAGAACCTATGCCGGTTTCAAATCAAGCTCAACCCAGAGAAATGCGTCTTTGGAGTACCAGCCGGCCAGCTTCTTAGATTCCTGGTCTCAGAACGCGGCATAGAGTGCAACCCTATGAAGATCAAGGCCATCAAGAGGATGGAAGTACCCACTCGACTGCTGGATGTACAGAAGTTCATTGGCTGTTTGGCATCCATCAGCCGATTCATCAGTCGGTTGGGCGAGAAGGCTCTTCCCCTGTACCAGCTCATGAAGAAGACCACCTTTTTCGAGTGGAACGAAAAGGCAGACAAAGCTTTTCTCCAGCTCAAAAAGATGTTGACTACTCCACCTATTCTGGCGGCTCCAACTCCTAAGGAGCCCATGCTCCTCTACATCGCTGCCACCAGCCGAGTGGTCAGCACAGTCATCATGGTAGAGCGCAAGGAGGAAGGCAAGGCACTACCAGTCCAGAGACCGGTATATTATTTGAGTGAAGTGCTGTCGACATCCAAGCAAAACTACCCCCACTACCAGAAGATGTGCTATGGTGTGGACTTTGCCGCCAGGAAATTGAAGCCGTATTTTCAAGAGCACCCAATCACTGTGGTCTGCATAGCTCCGCTGGCCGAGATCATTGGAAGCCGAGATGCTTCGGGCCGAGTGGCCAAATGGGCCATAGATTTGGCCCCCTACAGCACTATTACCAGCCTCGCACCGCCATCAAGTCACAAGCGCTGGCCGACTTCCTCGTCGACTGGGCCGAGACCCAGTACCTGCCACTAGCGCCCGATTCCACCCATTGGCGGATGCATTTTGATGGTTCTAAGATGCGCACCGGTTTGGGGGCCGGCATCGTCCTCACCTCTCCCAAAGGCGACAAGCTCAAATATGTGCTGCAAATCCATTTTGCTGCCTCCAACAACGTCGCCGAATACGAGGCACTCATTCACGGGCTCCGGCTTGCCAAAGAGCTCGGCATTCGCCGGGTCCTGTGCTATGGTGACTCTGACTTGGTGGTCCAGTAGTCGTCAGGCGACTGGGACGCCAAAGATGCAAACATGGCGAGCTACCGCTTCCTTGTACAACAACTCAGTGGATATTTTGAGGGGTGCGAGTTTCTCCATGTGCCAAGAAAGGACAACAAGCAAGCAGATGCCCTGGCACGAATCAGCTCCACCCGTCAAGCAATACCGACCGGCGTCGCCCTTCAACGCCTCCTCAAGCCGTCTGTCAAGCCATCGCCAGAGTCAGATTCTATCTTCATGTCAGCTCCTCCTGAAGCAGTCGAATCCGACTTGAGAGTTCCAGCGGCCGGCACGGGAGTTCTGGCAGGCGGCCTAGGGGACGCGGCAGTCGCACCCGGCCCAGGGACTTTAGAGCCTGGCCCGAGGACTGCAGCGGCCAGCCCAGGGAGTTCAGAGCTCGGCCCGGGGACTGCACCAATCGGCCCAGGGACTTCGTCGACCCAGCAGGCAGCTGCCGACTCCAACCCGCCGCCTCCCGGCCCAACCGCCCTCGTCCAAGTTGCAGCCCTGACAGTCGAAGAAATCGTAGCACCTTCATGGGCCCAGCCCATCCTCAATTTCCTGGTGAACAAAGAGTTGCCAACTGATGAGATCTCGGCCAGGCAAGTGCAACACCGGGCGGCAGCGTAAACCATAGTCAACAGAGAGCTTGTGAGGCGCAGTGTCACCGGTGTCGACCAGCGCTGCGTCGAGCCGGAGCAAGGCCAAGCAATCCTCAAAGACATCCATCAAGGCGAGTGTGGCCACCACGAGGCTTCAAGAGCACTCGTCGCCAAAGCCTTCCGCCATGGTTTTTTCTGGCCGGCTCCTCTAGAAGACGCCAAGAGCTTGGTCCAGAAATGCAAAGGGTGCCAGAAGTTTTGTTCAAAGCCTCATCAGCCGGCTTCTGCACTCAAGACTATTCCCATAGCCTGGCCCTGTGCCGTCTATGGCCTGGATATGGTGGGACCATTCAAGACGGCAAGAGGTGGCTTGACTCATCTGCTTGTCGTGGTGGACAAGTTCACCAAGTGGATAGAAGCAAAACCAATCAAGAAGTTGAATGGTCCGACTGCTGTAACTTTAATCTCCGACATCACCATCCGGTATGGCATACCACACAGCATCATCACCAACAATGGCACAAACTTTGCCAAAGGCACCTTGGCTCGTTTTTGCGCGACGCAGGGCATCCGACTGGACTTAGCATCCGTCGCCCATCCGCCGTCAAATGGCCAGGTGGAGCGAGCAAATGGCCTCATCTTGTTCGGCATCAAGCCTCGACTGGTCGAGCCTCTGGAGCGTTCGGCCGGTTGCTGGCTCGACGAGCTGCCAGCCGTCCTCTGGAGCCTGCGCACAACTCCAAACAACTAAACCGGCTTCACACCTTTCTTCCTCGTCTACGGTGCCAAAGCCGTCATCCCAACGGACATAGAATTCGACTCCCCTCGAGTCACCATGTACACCGAAGAGGAGACAGAAGAAGCACGACAAGACGGCATCGATCTGCTGGAAGAGGGCCGGCTGCTGGCACTCAGCCGGTCCAGCATCTACCAGCAGAGCCTACGCCGATACTACAACCGAAAGGTCACACTACAAAAAAGACACATCCGTAACATTTTGGGCCGAACAAAAAAAAAATTCTGTCATACATATGACACTTCTATGACAATAATTGTGACAAAACCCGGTATCATCATAGATGTGGTGGGCTCCTACTTCTATGACAAAAAATCATGACAGAAAATGGGCTTTTCGTCTTGGGCGGGCCGGAGACGCAGCTGCATGACATTCTTTGGGCCGTCCATGACGGAAAAAATCATGGTAGAAGCGAGGGGGAGGAAAATTTCGGGGAGTTCCCAGTTATGGTGGGAGGTCGGGGCCAAGTGATGCACATTTCTCTCGTACACGTACACGCGTGTGTGCGAGTCATTGGCTCTAACTGAACCTGAGTGAGGCGTTGGGCTCTAACTGAACCCAAGCGATTGCAATGCAGGCTACGCGTTACTGAATCCGAGCGATCGATCGATGGCTGTTAACTGAACCCGATCGAGCGATTCCTTCGCTACAGCTGCTAACTAAAGTCGATCAATTGGATGAACAGTGAGCGTTGCAGGGGGGTTGGATGAACAGTGAGCAGTGGCGTTGCCTCTGGATGAACATGACAACATGGTGTGGAGGGCTGGATGAACAGTAGATGGTGGAGGGGTGCCCGTGGAGGGGTGGTTGAACAGGACCCTGTGGTGTGGATGGCTGGATGAACAGTAGACGGTGGAGGGGTGGTTGAACAATAGTCGGTGGAGTAGCGCGCGGTGGAGGCTCGATGAACAGGAGCCCATGGAGGCCAGAGGAGGTCGACGGTAGCCCGTGGAGGCTGGAGGAGGTCGACGGTGGAGATGAACAGTATCCCATGGAGTCCCGTTTTGTGGTACGCCACACCCCTCCCGATGAACATGACCCCAGTTTTGACCATAGGAGGTCTGTTTCGTCCGTTTTGTGGTACGCCGCACCCCTCCCGATCAACAGGACCCCCGTTTCGACCGTAGGAGGTTCGTTTCGTCCGTTTTGCGGTACGCCACACCCCTCCCGATCAACAGGACCCCCGTTTCAACCGTAGGAGGTCCGTTTCCTCCATTTTGCGGTACGCCACACCCCTCCCGATCAACAGGACCCTGTTCCGAACGTAGGAGGTTCGTTTCCTCCATTTTGCGGTACACCAGGCCTCGTTTCCATCGGCTGTTCCGTCCAAGCCGTCCCGATGAATACGACCACGCATTCCGTTCCAACCCAGCCGGTTGGCTCCCACGCGTTCCGTTGCCTCCCGATGAACACGACGCATTCCGTTGCCTCCCCATGAACACGACGCATTTCGTTGCCTCCCCATGAACACGACGCATTTTGTTGCCTCCCCATGAACACGACAATGACGTTGTTTCTCCGTTCCGACCCAACCATGTACACGAGCCCTGGCCGTACGTATGCGCGAGTAGGCGTTCGAGACCCCGCCCGTATGTACACATACGTGGCCGTATTTTCTTTCTTGCACCCTGGCCGCTGTACGTACATGTACGTGCTACGTGCGCGCCTCTACTACGACACGTGCGCGCCTCTACTACGACACAGGCACGCCTCTACATCGACCAGTATGTACGTACACGTTCACGACCAGAATGACAACGATACGTACGCTTCGACCAGGTGGGTCCCGACTGTCACACACTTCCTTGCCTACGAAGATGTAACTGGTGGGTCCCAGCAGTCAGGGGGGCGAATCGTTTTTTGTTGCCCGGACGCACTTCCTTGCATGCGAAGATGTAGCCGGTGGGTCCCAGCAGTCAGGGGGGCGAATCATTTTTTTTGCCCGGACGCACTTCCTTGCGTGCGAAGGTGTAGCTGGTGGGTCCCAGCAGTCAGGGGGGCAAATCATTTTTTTTTGCCCGGACGCACTTCCTTGCATGCGAAGATGAAGCTGGTGGGTCCCAGCAGTCAGGGGGAAATGTTTTTTCTACGAAATACAGTGGCCCGTCCGATGGGTCCCAGCTGTCAGGTGGAGGAATCATTATTTTCCGCGTAATAAGGAGGCACTTCCTGGCTGCAGCCATGGACCCAGCTGTCAGCCTCTCCACATACAGTCCACGTCCGATGGCAGTCGTTCCTTGAGCACGTTGACCAGGCCGCGCCACGAGCACCACGGTGGTGGACGACGGCGAGGCCTAGGAAGGGGACGACGTGGAGCCGGGGAAGACGCGGCAGTGGAAGCCCACGCGGAGAGGAGTACGAGGGTTCACTGGTTCGGCTGCGGTGTGAGGCTGCCGTCACTGCAGGGCCTGGCCAGCGGTGGGAATAGTAGGGGCGGTGAGGCCTCCAAGGCAGCACAGCCAGCCACGGGAGGCAGGAGCATGCGGCACGACCGGTGCTGCTTTGGGCAGCTGGAGCAAGAAGACCAGAGGTTGGAGAAGCACTACGACCATTGGATGGACATCGTATGGTCACTGGAGCTAGAATCGTTCATATTGACTAAGTTGACAAAGCCCTCCGTCCCCGCCAACTTAGTTGGCCCACAAGTCATTCTCCCACTATGGTGGGTCCCAGCTAGCAGGGGGGTATTCATTTTTTTTGTGCGTAATAAGGAGGCACTTCCTTGCATGCGAAGATATAGCTGGTGGGTCCGACATGTCAGCGGGGGGAACGTTTTTTTCGTGAAATACAAAGGCCCTTCCTGTGGGTCCCAGCTGTCAGGTGGAGGAATCATTATTTTGCGCATACAGTCCACGGCCGATGGATGTCGTTCATTGACCATGTTGACTAGGCTGCGCCGAGAGCACCATGGCGGTGGACGACGGCAAGGCCTAGGAAGGGAACGACACGGAGCCGGGGAAGACTCGGCAATGGTTGCCCACGCGGTGGGGAGTACGAGGGTTTACTGGCCCGGCTGCCATCACCGGAAAATAACAGGATGTGTGGGTGATTAGAGGAATGACCTGGCCAGCAATGAAGTAGGGTGGGGCGGTGCGGCCTGTGCGGCAGCACAACCGGCCACGGGAGGCGGGAGCAGGCAGTCCCACCGGAGCTGGTTTGGGCGGCTGAGCAAGAAGATTAGATATTGAAGAAGCAGCACGGCCGTTGGATTAACATCCAACGGTCACTGCCGCTAGAATCATTTGTGGACTAAGTTGACAAATCCAAACTACACGTCAACCTAGTAGACCCACAAGTCAGCCTCCAAATCTGTCCCAAACAGCATATAGCCCGAAATTTCTAGCCAGATTCAAATTAATTTTAAATATAAATATACCTTAATTTAAATTCAATGAAATTTTACCTGCACAAAAACAATGAAATTTAAAATATCAAAATCCGAAAGAAAATAGTATTTTGGAACTAATTGCCTGTTTGCTGTATTTTTTCATTTTACAGCCCATTTATTATTACTTATAGCCCATTTCTTATTACTTATAGCCCATTTTCTAGGAAAAATGCATCCCTCCTTGTCTTGAAAGATTTCCGGCCCAGCAGGGCGTAGAAAAGTAAGTAGGCCTACGTTGGTTATTCTGCAAAAAACAAAATAGCTGGCTAGCCATTTTCAGAAAGGAAAAAACAAACTGGGCTGGTCATGTGCTAAACATATGAAATAAAAGCCTGGGCTAGATGGGCCACGGGTCCCGCACAACCTAGTTGATACCCTTCTCCGTCCCGAAAAAACAAAATTACTGCGCACGCTGCTGGGTCCCTACTGTCATCCTCACCATGTACAGTCATCTCCTTATTCCTCTTGGTTGTTGACCATGTTGACGATGATGAGGACGAACCAAGGCGGAGGACGATGGTGAGGCCTCGGGCGGGAACGAATAGGAGCCGGGGAAGATCACAGCCAGCCGTGGGAGGCGGGAGCAGGCGGTCCCGCCGGCGCTGGTTTGGCTTTGGCGGCACGAGGAAGGAGAGACTGAAGAAATGCGACAGACGTTGAATGTCAATCCAACGGTCAAGGTTGGCACAATCGTTTGTTGACTAAGCGGACACCAAGTAGCATACTTTTTTATATATAGGACCTCACAGGGAACGTTCGCCACATAAGTGACTAGCACCCTTGGTTTTCAACCGAGAGGTCTTGGGTTCGAATCCCAGGAACTCTCAATTTTGTCCTCCTTCCTTCCTCGCAAAAAAGGGAAAGAAAATCAAAGACTTGGGCAGGCGTACAGAACAAGCTAGTGTACCAGTAAAGAGACGTTGCCGAGTTTTAGAAAAAAGAAAGACGTGCTCCTGTAGCTGGTTTGAATCCAAACCTAGACTATGACTATATATGGTGCTATGCTACTCTGCAAGTAATGAAACTGACATATCCAACGTCCGCTTCTCCTCTTCTCTACTTACTCTGCCTAGCATCAGAAGCTCTGGCCGCAGCAACCTTGTCCGCTTGCTGCTCGTCCACCTTCTCTTCAGCGGGCAACAACCAGATATGCGCCAAGTCGCCACCCATACCATCGCCTGTGGGTCTCATCACACCCCCGCCAGCACGCGCGCCGCAGCCGATTGCTCATCGCAACCCGCTATCGTTGGTGTGGTGCCACTGCTGCAAATCACGCAGAGTCATCCGTCGCGTCTTAACCACAATCCGCAACCCTGGCTTAGTCTTCTACAAATGCCCGAATCATGGGGTAATAATATGTTTATGTGTTGTTTTGGTGCTTTTCAGTTGCTGATTTTTTAATAGTTTGGTTGATGATCTTCCAATTTGATTCGTGCAGAAAAGGGAAGATTCGTGTGATTTATATTTCTGGGAAGTTGCTGATGTGGGGGAATGCAACTACGCTGATTATTTGGTTAGCCGAGGAATCCCAATACCAGCAGGTTGGGGTGTTGGACAAGTAACTGAAGGAACGGCAGAAGAGGAAGATGCAGAGCAGAAGGTTAAAGATGTAGTTCCTCTGATCATGGCCAAGCAACATCTGCTGAACGGCCTTGACATCAATGAGGAGATGAAAGAGCTTGTGAAGATAATGGGAAAAATTGGTGTGCTCTGTAGGATGATTGTCTCTTTATTTGCAGTGTATGTAGCACTCCTGATGTATTCAGTGGCTAGAACATGAGCACTTTGCTGAAACTAGTAATGAATGAAACCTGTGTAGCAGGCTGGGCGTAGTGTTGTGAACATCTAATGATTTCTATTAATGGAAATCAGGGGGTATCCCCTTTTTCTCATATAAATAAATAAATAGCAGAGGCCCTGTCGGGTCAGCTTTGTTCTCATTCGAAGACGTCGAGCAAATTGCAGTCCAACAGCAAACTATGTCATCAAATTCAAGTTTCACAGCCAAATATGAGTACAACTAAACAACAATGTCATCATGTTTGAGTTGTCATACAATCACCAAACACAAATCGACATACATAACAAGTGATGTTCTCACAGCAAAATACATAACAAGTGCCTGTCATCCTGCAATATAGGCCGTCCGATCTATATCTAACGGATAGGAAGGAAACTATGACAATTTACCCGCACTCCTCTCCACATTTGCAGATAAGGCTTTCCCTCATTCATCCTTTTCTCCCACAAGATCTTGATCTTCCGTGCAACGCACGGGCATCTTGCTAGTACTCCTACAATATGTATATTATTGTGAAAGTTCATATACACCGGCCGAGATTAATGCAAACACGGCAGATTTTCATTACATTTCGAAATTTTATACGACAGAAAAATAAAAGAAACCCGACCCTAAACCTATTCTACGGCGGCGACCGACATCCTCCATCTGCGATCTCTATGTACGGGGGCGGGGTTCAAGACCCGTGAAGTGAAGGTGCGGTCTCCGGTGAGGAAGAGTAGAACACGAGATATGGACCGGCCAGTTGGCACACCATGCCCTGCCGCCTCCCATGCCCTACTCATCCTCGGAGGAGTCCCCGACCTCGGTGGTGCCGGACGTTGGACGGCGGCAAGTAGGATGCGTGGCTGATGGTGCTCCTGTCGTCGGCCGCCAGCGTGGCCACCGCTTGTGCGGTTGCGTCCGCGTCCGGCTACGCCGCTATTGCGTCGCGAGAGGTGACTTGAGCGAGGGCGGTGACCTCGAGCTTCATCCCTGAAGACAAGCTCTCCCACAGAGCGTTCACACTTGCGGTCATGGCGGATGTGGTGCCAGGTAGGAGGACGATGCGCTATGGTGTGGAGGTTAGCTAGGCGTTGCCGCTTTAAGTAGCGCATTCCGGTGAGGCCAAGCATCCGGGTGCTTCATTAAGTCGCCTGAGTTGGTTCCTCGGGCACCGAGCCTCTTAACGACGACATACGAATGGACGACATGAATGCGGGCAGCTGGCGCCGGCTGGGAACGCACCATGCGACGGCGTGAGGGACGAGGGTTTTGGTGTGCCAGGGTAGTCAGCTGCGGTCGTGGCAACGTTGGAGATGCCCTTTGCTGACATGCGATCCCCACATGTCATTGAAAAAGCAAGACGACCCGGCATGGTCTCAGGTCCAGAGGATGCAGTTGGCCGCGCTACACCACTCCGCGAACGTGTCGCGGCGCCCCGTGCATCCTCGACGAGCCGGGTGTTGGGGTGTGTTTGGATTGTGGCCAAAGTGTACCTTACCAAAATTTTGGTCATGACCCAAAGATTGGTCTTTGTTTGGATGGTTGCCATTTTTTTGGCATGCCAATGAACTCTAGCCAACTCTAGTTCATTTTTCTTTCCAATGTCGGCCAAATCATGGGCAACCAATACCTCAACCAAAATTTTGGTCATGACCCAAAGATTGGTCTTTGTTTGGATGGTTGCCATTTCTTTGGCATGCCAATGAACTCTAGTCAACTCTAGTTCATTTTTCTTGCCAATGTCGGCCAAATCATGGGCAACCAATACCTCAACCAAAATTTTGGCTACCCAATGCTTTGATGGGGCAACCTTGGGCACAAACCAAACATACTGTTGGTCGTGCCACAGCACTAACGCCGCCCTCGGCACACTGAAACCGACTGTGTCTAGCGATGATATGAGCGTGTCGCTCAGCGCGATCGCCGTGTCCAGAGGCGGTGCTGGAGCTGTGCCCCGTTGTTGTCCCCAATGACCCACATGAATGGTTGTCGGTTGCGAGAAGGTCGTGGGCTAGCTCCTCCATTGGACTAGTCTACGCTATGTCGTCCCGACGGGTGTGCCCCACATGTTGGTTTCCTTGTTTTCCCGGCCATATTCGAGCATCAGTGCTCCGTGTTGTGCATTAGGCCTTTCACTATGTAGGCCAAGCGAGACAACTTATTGTTTATTTGAGCCGTTCAAGTATAATCATGTGGCATTTGCTTATTTCTCATTCCTCTCCAACCCTCTTCTCCATCGATCATGTCGCCCTCCAGTCGAGTCCATCCTCCCGCATGTCTCATTTGAACATTCCGTCGAGTATCATTCGCATGTACCCACCCTAGTCCTCTTTCAATAGATCTCCGGACCCCGAGATGAAATCAAGAGGGAACGAGTGGGGGCACGTGATACCTAAGGCGGATTCAAAATTTTGAACCGGTGATCATAGCATCTGCAAATCATATATAAAGGGTATTCAATGTTTGTTTCGTTTTTGAATGTACAATATACTCCCTCCTAGCTATCCTTTCTAGTTTACATATAAGTTTTATGTGTAGTCAAAGTATCTCTACTTTGATAAAAAAAAAGGTACCAACATTCAACAACGCCCAATCCATATTGTTAGATTCATACGTACTCCTAGATTTGTACTCGAGATGGTTTCCAATTTGACTATTGACAAGATTAATAGTACATGAGATGTATAATGTGAAAATTATATCATTGGAAACTCCTTTCACATACGAATTTGACCATATGCTTTGTGTAAGTTGCATGTCATATATTATTACTCTAACATTTGGTCAAAGTTAGCCTCGAAAAACGCATTAGACCCTATATGCTTTGTGTAAGTTGCATGTCATATATTATTACTCTAACACTTGTGTAAGTTACATGCCATATATTATTACTCTAACATTTGGTCAAAGTAGTATAGTGGAAGTGGATCCTCTGACGTAGGTATCCCTGCCTTACCCTCCCTTTCGGTCACTTATTGGCGGACCCCATGCTTGCTAGGCCCCACATGTCAGTTACTCAATGGGTTCGGCCACATTAGGGGATCCTCATCCGTAGTATACTCCCTCTGTTTTTATTTACTCCGCATAAAACGGAGGGAGTGGTGGTATAATAAATGAAGCGGGCGGGGGAGGGGGAGGGACGTCGGTTTGCTCTCAACTACGGTCCCACAAGCGAGCGAAAATGCAAGATGAAGCGCGTTCCATTCGGTGAGCGACATGGAGGGTCTAGCGTGCCGGGCTGCAACACGAACGCGACAAGAGGGATGTACAGTCAAAACCGATTGACTGGTCGTCACCGGAACCACTATTCACACCAGAACCTTCGCTGCTCGGCCTACGCCAGCCACTGCCCTAAAACCACACCAAATCTCCAGCCCATCCCCCCACCTTTCGATCCCCTAGCCCGCATCAAGCGTCCCCTAGTTCGCCGGAAAGCCATGGTGCGCCGCAAGATCACTTACTACAAGATGCTAACGCCGGAGCACCGCGCAGAAATTGCGGCGGCGGTCAGCGCCATAGACCTCCGTTCCCAAGCTTGCTTTGCGGCGGGCCAATCCACGAGTTCTCTGGAGCCAAGCTACGAGGAGGAGGAAGCCGATCCAATGTTCATGGCGGATGTCGCAGCGCAGAAGGCCTCCGATGGGTATGAGACGATGGACGTCGACTTCGTGCTGGCGTCCGAGTCCCCCATGGTGCAGGCGGACCAACGGTTCAACATGACAATACTACAGGAGGACCGGGAGGCAGAGGCTCAACTCGACGCGGAGCGTGCAAATGCCGCTGCCATCAAGGCTCTCCTGTAGGCGGAACCGGATGTCGTGGATGTGAACCGGGCGGCGGAGGCTCAACTTGAGGCGGAGCACGCGGATGCCGCTGCCATCGAGGCCCTCCTGCAGGCGGAACCGGACGTCCTGGACTTGAACCGGGCGGCAGAGGCTCGACTCGACGCAGAGCGCGTGGATGCCGCTCTCATCGACGCCCTCCTGCAGGCGGAACCGGACGTCCTGGACTTGAACCAGGCGGCCGAGGCTCGACTCAACGCGGAGCGCGCGGATGCCGCTGCCATCGAGGCCCTCCTGTAGGTGGAACCGGACGTCCTCGACTTGAACCGGGCTGTGCTCTCGTCCGTGCAGAGCGCCTGCACGCTCCGCTTGAATGAGTAGCTGGAGGCCGAGGACAACCACGGTGCGGAGACACATGTCGGCAGCGACGGCTAGTTCACGCCGGCAACCAAAGACGACGAGGCCGTCTCTTTCCGTGAGCAGTGATAGTTTTTCTTTATGTTGTTGTTTTTATGGATCTTTTGCTGTGTAAAAACATGTATTTGTTATGCAAGTCGCCTAACTTGGGTCAGTCTACCATTTCAGGCGGTTGGATGAATATCCTACGTCTCCTAACCCTTCTTTCCTTCTTCCTTACCTCTTCTTCTTCCCCAACAGACCACCGCACGGGCCGTACAGATACTCCCCAACATGCGGTTGGATAAACATACTCAATGAATGAAAATTATGTGTCAGCGATAGGATGGCTGAATTTGGTTTGTTCACATGAGACAGCACGTTTCAGTGAGGGTGCGTTCCCTTGGTTGGGTTTGCGGCGTGCAGGAGCGACTGTGTGAGGGTGCCGTGCGACCGCGGCGTGCAGGAGCGACCGTGTGAGGGTACGGTGCGACCACAACAGCCGTGCACAAGTGTACCTCCTTCTCATTTTGAAAACTTTAGGCAAGCCTGGCAAAAATGGGTGGCGAAGTTTGGCAATGCAAGGCCTAGACCCAAACAGGATAAGTACGTACATACTAGGAGTACTAGTGTTAAAAAAGAAAGGCGGGATTTTCCTTCGCGGGATTTAATCGATAAAAATCCTCGTTTCACGTGTCAATTAATGCGTGTTTTTCTCTCCAAAGACCAAAGAGCTAACCATCTCACTCCTTATCGCTTGATTAATGCAGCGCCATGCAAACCAACCTTCTCACTTCCGCATGCATGCAGGGGATATTAATGTCCTTGGTTGCTAACCCCATCAATTTTGCCTCGATTAGTGTTAGTGGCCCTTTGCAAATTGTAATTTTGATATACTGGCCTTGTGTACAAAAAATGGAGGTAGTAACTATATTTGACTTCCTTCCCCATTGCGGTGACGTCGATGATATCTTTTTTTAGGTGGTTTGGCGAAGTGCGTTCGATAGAGAACACCATTGAGGGAGACCACGGTAAGTCGTTCGCAAGTGCCACCTGCAAGCCGAGACAACCACCTTATTTGCATCCAGGAAGTCCTTTACTAGTACTACTAGGAATACTAGTGCGGTGAGATGGTTTCTCAAAGAAGACGATGGAGAAGCGGAGTCAGCGAAGAGTGAAATGATGTTTCCTTCATCCGTGCTTTTGTGCTTTGTGATTTGTGATAGAAGGGACAGGGGAGTAGACTCTGTGCTCTATACTGTACTACATGCGTCCAAGCATGGGAGAAAGAGGAGAGACGTTGCATTTTTCTATTCCTTCAATCAATCAATCAAGGAGCTTCGGTTCCATCTTTTTGGCTTTGGCAACACTGTCCACAATGGTTCCCATGATGCCAAAAGCTATTTTCACATTTGGCTACACATTGTGGATGCCCTTAACCGTACCACTTGATTTTGCTCCTGTGTGCTATCTATACAAATCTCAATTATATTGATCTAAAAAATTATGGAATCAAGATTAGTAAAAAGGAGGTGATTTTGCCGCGCGGATGGCGGGGGAGGTTTATTATTTGAGCAATGCTACATCCATGTAATGGTTTACGTAAAGTTATGAACTGATGTGATGTGGGACTATTTGATTGGATTAAAGGAGAGGATTAGGCCCACCCCACCTGAAAATCAGGGGGGCGTATATAGATTAGATGGAAAGTATACGTAGCAGCTACGTAGCCCTTTGTAAGTCTAGGATTAGGTTTCTTATTTTCGGAGGACGTTGTCCTGGCGGTTTGCTAACATGCGGTCCCACGTGTCAGTGCTTTACCAAGCCGATCCGCATCCCACATGAGGCAGAACAATAGCAGAAGCAACACTTTGTTGAGTTGAAGAAGATGAGGGAGAAGCGGATTCAGCAACGAGTGAAATGATGGTTACTTCGTGCCTCCAACTTAACTGCGGGAAAGGTGCAACTTTGTGATTTGACGCCTCATTGCTCATTACTACGCCGGCGCCATGACTGGGGTGCTTCACCCTGACTGCTCTACACTGTATTCCTGTATGGCACGTGGACCCGGTAGCTTGATGTCCCACATGTCGGCGAAAGGGACTAGAAGATTTATGAAAGCGAGCGCTCCACTCTTACCATGGAGGAGTAGACAACACGACGGCCCAGTGAACTGTCACTTGTACTGTATAGTACTATAGTTTTGCTTTTTCGCACGATCCATCGATACAAACCCGATTAAACATGAAAGGGCGGGATTTTTCCCGCGCGGTAGATGATACTGGCCATACATTTCAAAGGCAATTTTAGTGTATGCAAACTGAATAATTATAAGTAACAATATGATATCTAGTAAAACTAAAAACACATATGATTTATTGTGTTAGAGTGTAGTAGTAGTGTTGTATTGCATAGCTGTTAGATGTAACATGGGAGAACATGTAGAGATGTAGTTTTGGAGGGCCTACAGAGAGAAAAGCATAATACGGTCACCGAACTTCAGAATAAGCTGATTACGGTCACTATATACGTTTTGCGGTGATTATACGGTCGCTTGCTCATAGTTCAGCATCGGATTGCACTCTGTTGACCGGCCAAATAGTCTATGTGGCGCCATGTTGACTAGTTAAATTGACCATGTTCCTTGTGGGTCCCACCTGTCAGTTCGCATAGGCAAAGGGTCAGATAAACACAAATTTACGCAGGCGCGACAAGGCTCCAACCTGTGCGCGGGAATCACCTGGTTGTGTATGTGTCTGTCAGGGTCTGATCTGTGCGCATGCACGTGTAGGTTGAGAACTTGAGCGTGAGAGTGTGTGTTGGTCGTGTGGTGTACTGGTGTGTGCATGCATGCGTGCGTGTGTGCGTGTGAGTGTTGCGTGCATGCGTGTGAGTGTTGCGTGCGTGCGTGGCTGCGTGTGTACGTGTGAGTGTTGCGTGCGTGCGTGGGTGCATGTGTTTGTGTGAGTGTTGTGTGGATGCAGTTCGTGTGCATGCGTGCGTGTGTGTATAATCACCACACCAGCTCCCGTGTGTTAAAACAGACGGCTCAGCATACCAATATAAGGCCACCTTGTCCGCTGTGCCCGCGGTCATGACTTCGAACCACCGTCCAAATATTTTTTTGTCGTTTGTTTTCTTTCTTACTAGCAAGATGCCCATGCGTTGCACGTAACATCAAGATGCATTTGTATGACTTGTTTATCTTGTGAGAGAAAAGGATGAACGAGGGAAGGCCTTATTTGCAAATGTGGAGAGGTGTGTGGGTACCTTTTTGCAAAATTGCCATAGTCTCTTTCCTATCCGTCAGATATAAATCGGACGGCCTATATTGCAGGATGGCAGGCACATCATCATCACTAACTCTGTTTTTATAAGAGTGTATTTTATGTATTTTATAAGAGTGTAGATGTAGAGTAGATACAAGTCGACAGGTGGGCACGATGGTAGTGAGATAATGTGATGCAACACTAGAGGTGCCACGTGGAGCGTTTAACTGGTCAACTAGTCGTGTCATGAGCAAATACAAAGTTGTACGGTGAGCCCGTGACTGTATAATAACCACTAAACCTAAATGGTGACCGTAATGAGTGGGTTCTGAAGTCCAATGTACGTATCGTGCTTTCGCTTCAAATACAATGATCGTCATTGCATATATCGCGAGAGAAAGATGAAACATGCGTGAATTTTCTGGGGGCTTACTTTTAGAGGACCTAGAGATAGTTTTGTGTGCATACGTGAAAGGGGCGTACAGGGGGTATGCGATGGAGAGAGAGATGCTCTTCGTTTCTCTTTATTATAACTAACTTTGTATATAGTATAAAAATATACAAATTCACAGTGCGGAATAAATATCATTGTGGGCACCATGCAATGCAAATTAGCGTTCGTACTCCTCCATATAACTTTGTAATGTTGTATATATGTAGAAACTCTAAAATAATTTTTTGGCCAGACTTTATTCAAAAGGAATGTTGTATGTGAAATATACATGAAGAGAGGGCTTTTTAGATCAATGGGGTACGTGATGTAACATGTGTGAATGTGCAGTTGATGCATTTGGCGGGGCCTACAGACGTATGTGTGTGTATTACGTATTCGAGAGAGGCATGGATAGAGGGGCCGACGGGGGGCGTGGGAGAGATTGCACGAGAAATGAGAGTGGTCTAGAGAGAGAGAGACGAATATGATGTCACGACAAGAGATTCCATTCCCTTGAGTGTGTATATGCAAGGGGGGAAGGAATAGAGGCACCAGGAGAAATTTTCTGTGTGTGTGGTGTTTGTGTTGGTATGTGTGGGTGTGAGAAGATAATGACACGTGGGGGTAGAGGGTGTGTCACCGCGTGAGGTCCGGTGGGTCGAGGTGAGGTCCTTCATTCGGTTCCGTCCTGCGCCACATTGGTCGGCCCGTGACGCATTTAGGAAGACCCATGGATGACTAGTCGTACAAGACAAAGATAGCAGAATTGTGAAGGACTCTATGTCCATTGACAAAGCCGGCTAGGATTTGTAACCCTAGGTTCTCGGACTAAGGTAACCCCTTTATCTATGATATTACCATTCATCCAACCTAACTTTAAGGGGCATCCTACAGAATGCTCTGCTAGAATCATATTCATCGATTAGGAAGAGAGGTGTGAGACAATGCGTGAGAGACAGGCGTAAAGATAATGTGCGTACATGAGACACGTAGGCAGGTCCATGTATATAGAAAGGGTCGATGAGGATTGTGCGTGTGTGTGTTTGCGAGAGGAAGAGTGCTTGTGATAAAGGTTAGTGAAAACAGTTGTAAATGGATACGAGAGGGAGGGAGGGTTATATGTAGAGCATGTGTGCGAGAAATACACCTCGGGAGAGAGTGTGTGAGCATGTGTGAGAGACCACCGATGGAGAGTGAAACTACACGTAAAAGACTTCTCTACACATTGATTAAAGATATAAATTGTATCCAAATATTAGGATGGGACCATGATATTTGCAATTCACGTAAGGAGCGGTCATTGATCCATCAGACATCTAGATTCTATCGAATTTGAGCATGTATATGTTATTATTCGACACAATTGATCCACCTAGTTAGTATTTTGAACTCCAGACAATGCATCACTTTAGCAATCGAATATAAACGTGAGTATAGTTCATGTTGTGTGTGTAAAGCACATTATACATAGGAAAGTTACACAATGGACATTATAAATAGCTACCTATGAACTAGCATACATTTGAATTCAACTTAAGGTGGTTTAAAAAATCAAATTCAACATGAAGTCCATTCAATTATTTGAATTTGATATCATGCCATTTGTAAACCATACCTAAATTATGGGAGCACCAATCTTTGCTCTGGTTTTGTACATAATAGCATATGTAGTCGTGTATAAAATAGATTCAAATTTAGCTCCTCCATTCCAAAATAATCGTAGTTATAGGATTTTCAAGTGTCAAAATTTAAAAAAGAAGTGGATAATTTAATGAGGTTTTCAAACATACAAGGTCAAATATAACGTTGTCTGTTTAGGTCAATCCTCATAGTTCAAGAGTACTCTAAACGTGAATGCTTGTGTTTCAAAATTTTGAACGAAGCACCAAAAGAGCCTCTACTCGCCCGAAACCGCGTGAGACCAATGTTTGGTAGTACAAGGAAATTACTTTTCTAATAACTCCGACCCGTGAAACCTACTGGCCCGACGTCCAAAGGTCTAAACTGGGGTAGGTTTGTAGCTTCATCTAGACGCCACGCAACTGCATCCAAAAAACATTCATACACAATGGCCGCCTAAGCACACATGCGCGCAGCCGAAATCGCTCCCGCCCACTATTTGGGACACCTGGGATTACCATCCTACCCCCGACCCGCAGTAGGTCCGAAATTTAAGAGGGGGGAAAAGTTTGTACTTTCCCCAAATTTCAAACAAGCGCGCCCCATCTTCTGTTCAAAAAAGCCAAAAACAAGCGCGTCCCAGACCGAAACATGGTCCCCCCCCACCCGTCTGATTCCCCATTCGTACTCCGTGGGCGCCAAAACTACCTCTCCACCAGCCGCGAAACCCTGGCGTCCTCCGTCCGCCACCCAGTCCCACCCATCAACCGCCGCCCTCCTCCATCATGCCGGAGCCGATAGCCCGATGTCGTCGTCCACCGCAAGCTCAACCGCAACGCCCTCCACGGGTAGTAGTTGAACACGAGGCCGAGCCGTCCATACCCGAGCCAGTTCAACCACGCCATCCTGCGCCTCACCGCCGCCGCTCCAACTTCACCACCCTCCACCGCACCGGAGTTGTTCCTGCTATGCCGTCCTTCGCCGCCTCGGATCTGCTTCCCCTCTGCCGACATACGGCCACATCAACACAATCAACAATTTGGCCATGGGTTCATCCAAGCCTGCACCCTCCAGAACATCGGTTTCCCTGGTAAAAAGAAGAAGATCGGCGCAACATGTGGAGGTGACCATGCCGGCAACCGAAAAAGGTACTCCTCTTCCCTTATTCGTGCAAATCTTATGTCTCTGCTTGCACGGTGTTCATCCCACAGAAGACACTAGTTGACCGCTTCTTCTTGATACTAGATGTTCCTAGTAACTCGCAATGCACAAGGTTTCTCCTCATATACTATTTCACCTTAGCTAGAGGTCTGTCGCCCCCCTGAATTTCAATTTCTGGCCAGTTGATTCCCAATTAAAGGAAGCATTCCCCTGCGTAACAGGCGCTAGTACGCCTATTATGCCGGGGAAGCAGCGCCTTGGTGTTTATCTTAGGGGCGTGTGCGGCCTAGAGCTACTAGCGCCCGATCTGGAGGTCGGCCGGGATTAAAGGGATGGCCTGGGGGCGCTGCAAAGCACGGCGATGGTGTGAGGTCGATGGGAGGGCGGGGCGGCGGAGGCAGGGGTCCGGGCCGGTGGTCGCTAGCGGTTCGAGAAAGATCGTCAACAGTGACTAGCGGGAGGTAGACGAAGGCCATCTGCCTGTTCCTTGTAGATTGGACGGTTCATTAAAAAAATCGACTGACCTATTTATTTTCAATCGACTGTTATCTTAGATATGACCACATGTGGTGGTGTGCTGGAGGAGTACCTGCATTTCCTGTGCTCATATATTACAAAATCATACGGAGTAGAATCTAATTTTGTTTGCCATGCAATGTTGTAGAGCTATCATATGTCCCCTGTCATTTATTTTTCAGCCACCTGGTATCTGCTACTTTTATGGTGCACTAGTTCTGCACACACTTCACGCTTACTCTCACTATTGTGTTTTTATGCAAGGGTATTTCAGACTCTGCTGCCATGAGAGAAGCCAAAAAGAAAAGAGAGAAGTCGCTCCAGCTTCGTATGCGGGTAGGCAAGGCACGTTACAGCGCTATAAAGGGTGCAGTGTCAGCAGATGGAGACGGTAAATGTAGCTCTGGAGTTGATGACCTCGCTCGCAATGAACCACCATCCCAGGTGCTTGCTTTAACTTCACGGTGTCATATGTGGTTGCATGTTCCATATGGTGTCTAGCTTGTATTCGAAAGGCCGAAGTCGGTAAGATAAGGAAAGATAATTTTTACACAACAATTCTTATGGAAATTATAATAAGATGCCCTCTGATTTTGAATCTAATATTAAAGAATTTATTTCTTCGCAAAAGGAATTTAATGCTATGATTGAAGAAAAATTGCTTAAGATTGATGATTTGGCTAGGAACGTTGATAGAATTTCTCTTGATGTTGATTCTTTAAAGCTTAGATCTATTCCTCCTAAGCATGATATCAATGAGTCTCTCAAAGCCATGAGAATTTCCATTGATGAGTGCAAGGAAAGAACCGCTAGGACGCGTGCTATGAAAGATGCCTTTATTAAAGCATGTTCTTCTAGTTCCTATGAAAATAATGATGAAGATCTAAAAGTTATTGATGTGTCCCCTATTAAATCTTTGTTTTGCAATATTAATCTTGATAATGATGGGACTGAATATGATCCACCTTTACCTAGAAGGCGTTCTAAAAATTCGGAGTATTTAGATTTTGATGATGAAATTGATAAAAGTAGGATTAAAAGAAATAAAACCCTAGATGATGCTAAACCCACTATATTGGATTTCAAGGAATTTAGTTATGAAAATTGCTCTTTATTTGATTGTATTTCCTTGTTGCAATCCGTGCTAAAATCTCCTCATGCTTATAGTCAAAATAAAGCCTTTACCGAACATATCGTTGATGCCTTGATGCAATCTTATGAAGAAAAACTTGAGTTGAAAGTTTCTATCCCTAGAAAGCTTTATGATGAGTGGGAACCAACTATTAAAATTAAAATTAAAGATTATGAGTTTTATTCTTTGTGTGATTTGGGTCCTGGTGTCTCTACTATTCCCAAAACTTTCTGTGATTTGCTAGATTTCCGTGATTTTGATGATTGCTTTCTAAACTTGCATCTTGCAGATTCCACTATTAAGAAACCTATGGGAAGAATTAATGATGTTCTTATTGTCACAAATAGGAATTATGTGTCCGTAGATTTTATCGTTCTTGATATAGATTGCAATCATTCTTGCCCTATTATTCTTGGTAAACCTTTCCTTAGAACGGTTGGTGCAATTATTGATATGAAGGAAGGGAATATTAGATTTAAATTTCCATTAAAAAGGGCATGGAACACTTACCTAGAAAGAAAATAAAATTACCATATGAATCTATCATGAGAGCCACTTATGGATTGCCTACCAAAGATGGCAATACCTAGATCTATTCTTGCTTGTTATGCCTAGCTAGGGGCGTTAAACGATAGCGCTTGTTGGGAGGCAACCCAATTTTATTTTTATTCCTTGCTTTTTGCTACTGTTTAGTAATAAATAATTTATCTAGCCTCTGTTTTGGTTGTGTTTTTTGTGTTTAATTAGTGTTTGTGCCAGGTAGAACCGTTGGGAAGACTTGGGGAAAGTCTTGTTGAACTTGCTGTAAAAAACAGAAACTTTAGCGCTCACGAGAACTGCTGTCATTTTTATTTGGAAAGTGCTATTTAGTTAATTATTTTTAATATGATTAATAGACAAATTCCTCACGTCCATAAATTTATTTTAGAATTTTTGGGGTTCCAGATCTTGCGCTAGCTACAGATTACTACAGACTGTTCTGTTTTTGACAGATTCTGTTTTTCGTGTGTTGTTTGCTTATTTTGATGAATCTATGGCTAGTAAAATAGTTTATAATCCATAGAGAACATGGAATACAGTAGGTTTAACACCAATATAAATAAATAATGAGTTCATTACAGTACCTTGAAGTGGTCTTTTGTTTTCTTTCGCTAACGGAGCTCACAAGATTTTCTACTTTAAGTTTTGTGTTGTGAAGTTTTCAAGTTTTGGGTAAAGATTTGATGGATTATGGAACAAGGACTGGCAAGAGCCTAAGCTTGGGGATACCCATGGCACCCCCAAGTTAATCTAAGGACACCTAAAAGCCAAAGTTTGGGGATGCCCCGGAAGGCATCCCCTCTTTTGTCAACTTCTATCGGTAACTTTACTTGGAGCTATATTTTTATTCACCACATGATATGTGTTTTGCTTGGAGCGTATTTTATGATTTGAGTCTTTTCTTATTAGTCTACCACAATCATCCTTGCTGTACACACCTTTTGAGAGAGCCATACATGATTTGGAATTTGATAGAATACTCTATGTGCTTCACTTATATCTTTTGAGCTTTATAGTTTTGCTCTAGTGCTTCACTTATATCTTTTAGAGCACGGTGGTGGATTTGTTTTATAGAAACTATTGGTCTCTCATGCTTCACTTAGATTATTTTGAGAGTCTTAATAGCATGGTAATTTTCTTAAAATCCTAATATGCTTGGTATGCAAGATTAATAATAAAACTTTCTTATGAGTGTGTTGAATACTAAGAGAAGTTTGATGCTTGATGATTGTTTTGAGACATGGAAGTAATAATATCAAAGTCGTGCTAGTTGAGTAGTTGTGAAATTGAGAAATACTTGTGTTGAAGTTTTCAAGTCCCATAGCATGCACGTATGGTAAACGTTATGCAACAAATTTGAAACATGAGGTGTTATTTGATTGTCTTCCTTATGAGTGGCGGTCGCGGACGAGCGATGGTCTTTTTCTATCAATCTATCCCCCTAGGATCATGCGCGTAGTGTCGAGGTTTTTGATGACTTGTATATTTTTGCAATAAGTATGTGAGTTCTTTATGACTAATGTTGAGTCCATGGATTATACGCACTCTCACCCTTCCATCCTTGCTAGCCTCTTCGGTACCGTGCATTGCCCTTTCTCACATTGAGAATTGGCGCAAACTTCGCCGGTGCATCCAAACCCCGTGATATGATACGCTCTTTCACACATAAACCTCCTTAATCTTCCTCAAAACATCCACCATACCTACCTATTATGGCATTTCCATAGCCATTCCGAGATATATTGCCATGCAACTTTCCACCATTCCGTTTATTATGACACGCATCATCATTGTCATATTGCTTAGCATGATCATGTAGTTGGCATAGTATTTGTGGCAAAGCCACCCATTCATAATTCTTTCATACATGTCACTCTTGGTTCATTGCATATCCCGGTACACCACCGGAGGCATTCATATAGAGTCATCTTTGTTCTAGTATCGAGTTGAATCATTGAGTTGTAAATAGAAGTGTGATGATCGTCATTATTAGAGCATTGTCCCAAGTGAGGAATAAAAAAGAGAAAGGCCATAAAAAAGAGAAGGACCAAAAAAAGAGAAAGGCCATAAAAAAGGCCCAAAAATGAGAGAAAAAGAGAGAAGGGACAATGTTACTATCCTTTTACCACACTTGTGCTTCAAAGTAGCACCATGATCTTCATAGTAGAGAGTCTCTCATGTTATCACTTTCATATACTAGTGGGAATTTTTCATTATAGAACTTGGCTTGTATATTCCAACAATGGGCCTCCTCAAGTGCCCTTGGTCTTCGTGAGCAAGCAAGTTGGATGCACACCCACTAGTTTCTTTTGTTGAGCTTTCATACATTTATAGCTCTAGTGCATTCGTTGCATGGCAATCCCTACTCCTTGCATTAACATCAATCGGTGGGCATCTCCATGGCCCATTGATTAGCCTCATTGATGTGAGACTTTCTCCTTTTTTGTCTTCTCCACATAACCCCCCTCATTATATTCTATTCCACCCATAGTGCTAGGTCCATGGCTCGCGCTCATATATTGCGTGAAAGTTTATAGGTTTGAGATTACTAAAGTATGAAACAATTGCTTGGCTTGTCATCGGGGTTGTGCATGATGAGAGCATTCTTGTGTGACAAAAATGAAACATGACTAAACTATATGATTTTGTAGGGATGAACTTTCTTTGGCCATGTTATTTTGAGAAGACATAATTGCTTAGTTAGTATGCTTGAAGTATTATCATTTTTATATCAATATGAACTTTTTTCTTGAATCTTTCGGATCTGAATATTCATACCACAATTAAGAAGAATTACATTAAAATTATGCCAAGTAGCACTCCACATCAAAAATTCTCTTTTTATCATTTACCTACTCGAGGACGAGCAGGAATTAAGCTTGGGGATGCTTGATACGTCTCCAACGTATCTGTAATTTTTGATTGCTCCATGCTATATTATCTACTGTTTTGGACTATATTGGGCTTTATTTTCCACTTTTATATTATTTTTGGGACTAACCTGTTAACCGGAGGCCCAGCCCAGAATTGCTATTTTTGCCTATTTCAGTGTTTCAGAGAAACAAAATATCAAATGGAGTCCAAACGGAATGAAACCTTCGGAAATGTGATTTTCTCATCAGATAAGATCCATGAGACTTGGACCCTCCGTCAAGAAAGCCATGAGGCGGTCACGAGGGTGGAGGGTGCCCCCCTAGGGCACGCCCCCTGCCTCATGGGCCCCTCGAAGCTCCACCGACGTACTCCTTCCTCCTATATATACCTACGTACCCCCAAACAATCGGGGACGGAGCCAAAAACCTAATTCCACCGCCGCAACTTTCTGTATCCACGAGATCCCATCTTGGGGCCTGTTCCGGAGCTCTGCCGGAAGGGGCATCGATCACGGAGGGCTTCTACATCATCATCCAAGCCCCTCCGATGAAGTGTGAGTAGTTTACTTCAGACCTACAGGTCCATAGTTAGTAGCTAGATGGCTTCTTCTCTCTTTTTGGATCTCAATACAATGTTCTCCCCCTCTCTTGTGGAGATCTATTCGATGTAATCTTCTTTTTGCGGTGTGTTTGTGGAGACCGATGAATTGTGGGTTTATGATCAAGTCTATCTATGAATAATATTTGAATCTTCTCTGAATTCTTTTATGTATGATTGGTTATCTTTGCAAGTCTCTTCGAATTATCAGTTTGGTTTGGCCTACTAGATTGGTTGTTCTTGCCATGGGAGAAGTGCTTAGCTTTGGGTTCAATCTTGCGGTGTCCTTTCCCAGTGACAGAAGGGGCAGCAAGGCATGTATTGTATTGTTGCCATCGAGGATAACAAGATGGGGTTTTTATCATATTGCATGAAACTATCCCTCTACATCATGTCATCTTGCTTAAGGCGTTACTCTGTTTTTAACTTAATACTCTAGATGCATGCTGGATAGCGGTCGATGAGTGGAGTAATAGTAGTAGATGCAGGCAGGAGTCAGTCTACTTGTCTCGGACATGAAGCCTATATACATGATCATACCTAGATATTCTCATAACTATGCTCAATTCTGTCAATTGCTCAACAGTAATTTGTTCACCCACCGTAGAATACTTATGCTCTTGAGAGAAGCCACTAGTGAAACCTATGCCCCCCGGGTCTCTTTCTCATCATATCAATCTCCATCACTTTATTATTGCTTTGCTTTTACTTTTTACTTTGCATCTCTATACCAAAAATACCAAAAATATTATTTATCATCTCTATCGGATCTCACTTTCGTAAGTGACCGTGAAGGGATTGACAACCCCTAAGCGCGTTGGTTGCGTTGAGCTATTGTTTTTGTGTAGGTACGAGGGACTCGCGCGTAGCCTCCTACTGGATTGATACCTTGGTTCTCAAAAACTGAGAGAAATACTTACGCTACTTTGCTGCATCATCCTCTCCTCTTCGGGGAAATCCAACACGGTGCTCAAGTGTATCATGGCACTGTGGTGAACACAAAAAACATTCATCTTTTCCGGACATGCACAAGGTCATTTCATACCTTTATTGTCCTCCAGATGCTTTTTCGCACGGCCGAGCTCTTCCTCGGTCTGCTCCAGCCTCTGCTTCAGTCCGGAGACTTCGGCAGCATGAGAAGTCGCGGCTAGCAGCGATGCCTACTTATTCACATAGACATATATGGTTAGTCTCCTGCAAAAAACTATTTGATCCTCTGTTCCGCTCTTCTTTCCGAACACCGGACAGAGTCTCAAGGGCTACTGTCTATACTGTGACTTTCTTTTTACATAATCGCATTGCTTACCTCAAAGCCTGTTAGAAGGCTTGTGCAGGCTTCGGTCACTCCGCTCTTCGCGGACTGAATCTTCTCAATCACCGCACCCATGAGGGTACGGTGTTCGAGTATCCGGTGCCTCTGGTTGGACAGATGTCACCGGCGGAATGGGCACACCTCCTTCTAACGAAGGAGGTTGCTTGCCGAATTCCAGAGCATTATGGGTCTCCAGGACCGTATTCGGCTGGGGTCCGAATTGGACATGGCCCCCATCGCCAGTCTCCATGGGGATTCGCTCCCCCAAGTGTCCGGCGGCCGAGGTTTCACCCTGTGGCGCCGCCCCGACGGCCTCCTTCATCTCTCCCTAGCCTGGGATCCTTCGGAACAACACCTCGGTGTCATCCATGGCCCTAGGAGAGGAGGCCGCCGGAAGGGACCTGATGTCCATCACCTTCGGGTCCAGCGAGTTCCCCGAAGATGAGGATCGCTCGAGGTCGGAATGAGCCGAACTGCAAGTGCGTGATTCAACATGTTAAAATTATGAAGTAAAAAGGTTGATACATGAATGCATCTGGGTCTTTGGATACTCACTATTCGGCCACGGGCTTATCCCGGGGGCACCGTTCTAGGCTGCTATCGATGTCCCATGCGGAGTTATCCGCGAAGGAGACCTTTCCCTTCTTGGACGCCTCTGCCTCCAGATTTGTGGAGGCCGCCCTCTTCTTCCTTCCCCCCTCGGGGGGGAGGGTTTCTTTCTTCCTCCTCCTCCTCCTCCTCGTCATCTTCGGCGGCGGAGGAGTGAGTTTTGGCGTATTCGGACGCCATGTCCGAAGTGCCCTTTGACGGAGGCCACCTCTAGTCCCCTTGGCCTTCTTCTCCGGCGCCTTGTAGGGCGCCGAAACCAGCATCTTCGTCAGAAGCGGGATGGATGGTTCTTCGGGCAGCGGAGCCAGACACTGTTCCGATCCGCCTTCATTTTCCAACCCTGAAAAAATAGGGAAGTTTAGACATCCTCCTTGAGTAAGCAAGTAAAGGATACACCTTGAAATACGGAAAACTTACCGAACTGGCGGGATGGGTCAGGTCGTGCCCACGGTCCTCGGTCGTCTTCGGCCACGTCTCGTTGGCCTTGAAGAGCACCTTCCAGATATCTTCTTGCGTAGTTCCGAAGAACCGTTGCAAGGTCTGGTACTTGGCAGGATCGAACTCCCATAGATGGCAAGCCCGGCTCTATCATGGAAGGATCCGGCGAACTAGCATCACCTGGATCACATTGACAAGCTTGGCGTTCTTGTCCACCATGCTCCTGATGCGCATCTGAAGCGCTGTCAGCTCGTCCGATGAAGACCAATCCAGGCCCTTCTCTTGCCAGGAGGTAAGCCGCATTGGGGCCCCGGATTTGAATTCGGGAGCCGCGGCCAGGTAGTGTCGCAGGGCTCTGTGATGTAGAACCACAGCTTCTGCCACCCCTTGACGATCTCCATGAAGGTGCCTTTGGGCCATGCGGGACGTTGGACATTTTGCGTATCATGGCACCTCCGCACTCCGCATGTTGGCCGCCCACCACCTTCGGCTTCACATTGAAGGTCTTCAGCCACAATCCGAAGTGGGGTGGGATGCGGAGGAAAGCCTCACACACGACAATGAATGCCGAGATAGTGAGGAAGGAATTTGGGGCCAGATCATGGAAATCTAGCCCATAGAAAAACATGAGTCCACGGACAAATGGGTAGAGAGGAAATCCCAGTCTGCGGATGAAGTGGGGGATGAAAACTACCCTCTCATGGGGCTCCGAGGTAGGGACGATTTGTCCCTCAGCCAGAAGCCGGTGGGCGACTTCCTTGGACAAATACCCGGCCTCCCAAAGCTGGGTGGTGTCCTTCTTCTTGACGGAGGAGACCATCCACTTGCCCTGCGCTCCGGATCTGGACATGATCGGAGTGCTTTTTTGAGACGGAAAAGATGAGAACTTGGGCGCTGGAGCTCGAGAGTGGGTAGGCAGAGAGAGAGAAGGCATGGGTGAAGGAAAGGAATCATATCTCCTTATAAAGGTAGTGAATATCAAGCGCCTCCCAACTCGCCATAAAACTCGCCTATTCCCAAGGGCCGTGCAGGCGGCACGGTTGGATTACCCATACTCGTATTGACAAGAATCCCGTAATAAGGGGACACGATCTCTGCTTTGACAAGACGTGCCAATAAAACTGCATCTCGAAATATGGAGCGGCAGGCCAAAAAATGGTTCAAAATAATGACCGGGTAGCGACGTGGTGTCACACTACAAAAAGTTGTCGGTAGATTGGACTCATGAAATATTATACTCTCTACGGTTGTGTGTGGTACTTGTTTTGCAGAGCCGGACACGTTCTTTATGTTCGAAGGCTGTTTTGGAGTATTCG
Source organism: Triticum monococcum (assembly GCA_034509565.1). Classification (NCBI taxonomy): domain Eukaryota; kingdom Viridiplantae; phylum Streptophyta; class Magnoliopsida; order Poales; family Poaceae; genus Triticum; species Triticum monococcum. The sequence continues at coordinate 54,989,706 of CM067846.1, read as the reverse complement.
GAGGAGGAACCTAGCTTGCAATGCCGAAGACAATCTGCGCGCCAGACACCTCGTCATTGAACCTGGTTCAGGGGCTACTGAGGGAGTCCTGGACTAAGGGGTCCTCGGGCATCCGGCCTATAGGACATGGGCCGGACTGATGGGCTGTGAAGATACAAGACCGAAGACTCTCACTCGTGTCCAGATGGGACTCTCCTTGGCGTGGATGGAAAGCTTGGCATTCGGATATGAAGATTCCTTTCTCTGTAACCGACTTTGTACAACCCTAGTCCCCTCCGGTGTCTATATAAACCAGAGGGTTTAGTCCCTAAAGGCAATCATAATCATAGGCTACACTTTTAAGGTTTTAGCCATTACGATCTCGTGGTAGATCAACTCTTGTAATACTCATATTCATCAAGATCAATCAAGCAGGAAGTAGGGTATTACCTCCATAGAGAGGGCCCGAACCTGGGTAAACATCGTGTCCCCTGTCTCCTGTTACCATCGACCTTAGACGCACAGTTCGGGACCCCCTACCCGAGATCTGCCGGTTTTGACACCGATAGCAGGTTCACGCAAAGATTCTTTGTCATGTGCATCACGTCGATTGCAGAGCGGACCTCTAGGTCTTTCGAGTAGGGTAGGTCCCAAAATATAGATTTGTTCTTCCACATGGGTGTGCGTCCCTCAGCGTCATTCGGAACAGATAGTCCGCCGGGACCCTTTGCAAATATTACTTGTAAATCATTGACCATAGCAAGTATGTGATCACCAGTACGGACGGCGAGCTTCTTCCGATGATCTGACTCGCCTTTGAAATACTTGCCTTTTTCGACATTGATGGTTGGTCGAAAGAAATTGATGATGGCCCAGGTACACATTCTTCCTGCATTTGTCCAAATATATACTTTTGGTGTCATCTAAACAGTGTGTGCATGCATGGTATCCCTTGTTTGTGTGTCCTGAAAGGTTACTGAGAGCAGGCCAATCATTGATGGTTACAAACAACAACGCATGTAGGTCAAATTCCTGATGTTTGTCCTCATCCCACACATGTACAATGTTTCCATTCCACAGTTGTAAAAGGTCTTCAACTAATGGCCTTAGGTACACATTCATGTTGTTTCCAGGTTGCTTAGGGCCTTGGATGAGAACTGGCATCATAATGAACTTCCGCTTCATGCACAACCAAGGAGGAAGGTTATCGGTACATAGAGTCACGGGCCAGGTGCTATGATTGCTGCTCTGCTCCCCAAAAGGATTAATGACATCCACGCTGAAACCAAACCATGCGTTCCTTGTGCCACCTGCAATGTCCCCCCCCCCCCACTTCCTCTCGATTTTTCTCCATTGCATGCGACCCATCGGCGGGTGCTCTCAACTTCCTGTCTTTCTTACTGTCCTCTTTGTGCCATCGCATCAACTTGGCATGCTCTTTGTTTCTGAACAGACGTTTCAACCGTGCTATTATAGGAGCATACCACATCACCTTGGCAGGAACCCTCTTCCTAGGGCACTCCACTACAAAAAAAAGACACATCCGTGACATTTTGGGCCGAACGAAAAAAAATTATGGCATACATATGACACTTCTATGACGATAATTGTGACAAAACCCGGTATCATCATAGATGTGGTGGGCTCCTACTTCTATGACAAAAAATCATGATAGAAAATGGGCTTTTCGTCCTGGGTGGGCCATAGACGCAGCTGCATGACATTCTTTGGGCCGTCCATGACGGAAAAAACCGTGGTAGAAGCGAGGGGGAGGAAAATTTCAGGGAGTTCCCGGTTACGGTGGGAGGTCGGGGGCCGAGCGATGCGCGTTTCTCTCGTACACATACGCGCGTGTGTGCGAGGCGTTGGCTCTAACTGAACCCGAGCGATTGCACTGCAGGCTACGCGTTACTGAACCCAAGCGATCGATCAATGGCTGTTAACTGAACCCGATCGAGCGATTCCTTCGCTACTGCTGCTAACTGAAGTCAATCGATGCTGCCTCTGGATGAACAGTGAGCGTTGCGGGGGGGTTTGGATGAACAGTTCCCGGTGGGGGTGGATGAACAGTGAGCGTTGCGGGGGGTTTGGATGAACAGTTCCCGGTGGGGGTGGATGAACAGGACCCCGTGGTGTTGCCTCTGGATGAACAAGACCCCGATCGATCGAGCCGGTTGGGGCTGGATGAACAGGACCCCGTGGAGGGCTGGATGAACAGGACCACCCTGTGGAGGGCAGGATGAACAGTAGACGGTGGAGGGCAGGATGAACAGTAGCCCATGGAGAGGTGGTTGAACAGGAGCCCGTGGAGAGGGCTGGTTGAACAGTAGCCGGTGGAGTAGCGCGCTGTGGAGGCTGGATGAACAGTCGCAGGTGGAGGCTGGAGGAGGTCGACGGTGGATGAATAGTAGCTCGTGGAGGCTGGAGGGGTCGACGGTGGAGATGAACAGTATCCTGTGGAGTCCCGTTTTGCGGTACGCCACACCCCTCCCGATGAACAGGACCCCCGTTTCGACGTAGCGCTCCAAAACAAGTCCGTTTCGTCCGTTTTGCGGTACGCCACACCCCTCCCGATCAACAGGACCCTCGTTTCGACCGTAGGAGGTCTGTTTCCTCCGTTTTGCGGTACGCCAGACCCCTCCCGATCAACAGGACCCCGTTCCGAATGTAGGAGGTCCGTTTCCTCCGTTGTGCGGTACGCCAGGCCTCATTTCCATTGCCTATTCCGTCCAAGCCCTCCCGATTAACACGACCACGCATTCCATTCCGACCCAGCCGGTTGGCTCCCACGCGTTTCGTTGCCTCCCGATGAACACGAAGCATTCCGTTGCCTCCCCATGAACACGATGCATTCTGTTGCCTCCCCACGAACACGACAACGACGTTGTTTCTCTGTTCCGACCTAGCCATGTACACGAGCCCTCGCCGTACATATGCGCGAGTAGGCGTTCGAGACCCCGCCCGTATGTACACATATGTAGCCGTATTTTCTTTCTTGCACCCTGGCCGTTGTACGTATGTGTACATGCTACGTGTGCGCCTCTACTACGACACGTGCACGCCTCTACATCGACCAGTATGTACGTACACGTTCGCGACCAGAATGACAACGCTACGTATGCTTCGACCAGGTGGGTCCCGACTGTCAGGCACTTCCTTACCTGCAAAGATGTAGCTGGTGGGTCCCAGCAGTAAGGGGGCGAATCGTTTTTTTTTTTGCTCGGACACACTTCCTTGCGTGCGAAGATGTAGCTGGTGGGTCCCAGCAGTCAGGGGGAAATGTTTTTTTGTGAAATACAGTGGCCCGTCCGATGGGTCCTAGCTGTCAGGTGGAGGAATCATTATTTTCCACGTAATAAGGAGGCACTTCCTTGCTGCGACCATGGACCCAGCTGTCAGCCTCTCCACGTACAGTCCACGTCCGATGGAAGTCGTTCCTTGACCACGTTGACCATGCCGCGCCGAGAGCACCAGGGCGGTGGACGACGGCGAGGCCTAGGAAGGGGACAACACGGAGGCAGGGAAGACTCGGTAGTTGTTTCCCACACGGAGGTGAGTACGACTATACGAGGGTTTACTGGTTCGTCTGCCGTCGCCGGAGAATAACAGCAGGTGTGGGTGAGTAGAGGGATGGCTAGGCCAGCGATGGGAGTACGGTCGGGCGGTGAGGCATGCGCGGCAGCATAGCCGGTCGCGAGGAGGAGGGAGCAGGCAGTCCCGCCGGCACTTGTTTGAGCGACTGGAGCAGGAAGAGCAGAGATTGAAGAAGCACAATGGCCGTTGGATGGACATCCAACAGTCAGTGCTTGTGCGTCAACCTTTTTTTTAGGAAAGCCTCAAATCTGTGGAAAATAGCATACAGCCCATCTGCCATTATTTCTAATAATTTACAGCCCATTTGCTAATTCTTAAGGTTTTTTTAGAGCCCATATTCTTTTTGTTAGCATTACAGCCCATATTGTGGCAACGGTTAAAAAATTATACGAAATTTTGCATATTTCGGTGCGGTCCAAACTGTTTTTAATCCCGAAATTTCGACTCACATTCAAACTTGTTTTAAAAATAAATGTATATCAATATAAAATCCAACAAATTCTCCACGCATAAAAATTAATGTAATTTAAAATCTTGAAATGAAAAAAAAAGATATTTGAAACTAATTGCCGGTTTGATGTGTTTTAAAAATGTACAACCCATTTCTCATTACTGATGGGCCATTTTCTCGGTCAGCCGAATGAAAGCTCTCCTCGTCTTGAAAGATTTGCAGCCCAACAGGCCTAACAAAGCGACTTACTTGGCAAATCACAAAAGAACTGGGCTGTGGCCATGGACCCAGCTGTCAGCCTCTCCACGTCCAGTACTCTTCCGATGGAAGTCGTTCCTTGACCACGTTGACTACACCGCGCGGAGAGCACCACGGCGGTGGACGACGGCGAGGCCTAGGAAGGGGACGACGCGGCAGCGGAAGCCCGCGCGGAGAGGACTACAAGGGTTCACTGGTTCGGCTGCGGTGTGAGGCTGCCGTCGCCGCAGAGCCTGGCCAGCGGTGGGAATAGTAGGGGCGGTGAGGCCTCTGCGACAGCACAGCTGGCCACGGGAGGCAGGAGCATGCGGCACGACCGGCGCTGCTTTGGGCGGCTGGAGCAAGAAGACCAGAGGTTGAAGAAGCACTATGGCCGTTGGATGGACATCGTATGGTCACTGGAGCTAGAATCGTTCATATTGACTAAGTTGACAAAGCCCTTCATCCCCGTCAACTTAGTAGGCCCACAAGTCAGCCTCCCAACAAGGTGGGTCCCAGCTAGCCGGGGGAGTAATCATTTTTTTGTGTGTAATAAGGAGGCACTTCCGTTGGGTCCGAGCTGACAGCGGGGGGGGACTTTTTTTGCAAAATACGGTGGCCCGTTTGGTGGGTCCTAGCAGTCAGGGGGAAAACATTTTTTTTCGCAAAATACTGGTGGCCCGTCCGGTGGGTCCCCGCTGTCAGGTGGAGGAATAATTATTTTGCACGTAATAAGGAGGCACTTCCTTGCTGCGGCCGTGGACCCAGCTGTCAGCCTCTCCACGTACAGTCCATGTCTGATGGAAGCCGTTCCTTGACCACGTTGACCACGCCGCACCGAGAGCACCAGGGCGGTGGACGACGGTGAGGCCAGGAAGGGGACGACGCGGAGCCGGGGAAGACGCGGTAGTGGATGCCCACGCGTCGAGGAGTACGAGGGTTCATTGGTTCGCTGCGGTGTGAGGCTGTCGTCGCCGCAGAATAACAGGGGGTGTGGGTGAGTAGAGGGATGGCCTGGCCAGCGGTGGGAGTAGTAGGGGGCGGTGAGGCCTCCGCCGCATCGCAGCCGGCCACGGGAGGCAGGAGCACGAGGCACGACCGGCGCTGGTTTAGGCGGCTGGAGCAAGAAGACCAGAGGTTGAAGAGGCACTACGGCCGTTGGATGGACATCGTACGGCCACTGGAGCTAGACCCGTGCATATTGACTAAGTTGGCAAAGCCCTCCGTCCCCGTCAACTTAGTAGGCCCACAAGTCAGCCTGCCACTAAGGTGGGTCCCAGCTAGCAGGGGGTATTCATTTTTTGCGTAATAAGGAGGCACTTCCGATGGGTCCGAGCTGACAGCAGGGGGAACGTTTTTTCACGAAATACGGTGGCCCGGCAGGTGGGTCCCAGCAGTCAGGGGCAAACGTTTTTTTCGCGATATACTAGTGGGCGTCCGGTGGGTCCCTGCTGTGAGGTGGAGGAATAATTATTTTCCGCGTAATAAGGAGGCACTTCCTTGCGGCTGCCGTGGACCCAACTGTCAGCCTCTCCACATACAGTATTCTTCCGATGGAATTCGGTCCTTGACCACATTGACCACGCCGCGCTGACAGCACCACGGCGGTGGACGACGGCGAGGCCTAGGAAGGGGACGACATGGAGCCGGGGAAGACGCTGCAGTGGATGCCCACACGGAGAGGAGTACGAGGGTTCACTGGTTCGGCTGCGTTGCCGTCGCCGCAGAATAACAGGGGGTGTGGGTGAGTGGAGTGGAGGGATGGCCTGGCCAGCGGTGGGAGTAGTATGGGGTGGTGAGGCCTCCGCGGCAGCACAGCCGGCCACGGGAGGCAGGAGCAGGCGGCACGACCGGCGCTGCTTTGGGCGGCTGGAGCAAGAAGACCAGAGGTTGAAGAAGCACTACGGCCGTTGGATGGACATCGTACGGTTAATCGACCTAGAATCGTGCGTATTGACTAAGTTGACAAAGCCCTTCGTCCCTGTCAACTTAGTAGGCCCACTATACTGGGTCCCAGCTAGCAGGGGGAGTATTCATTTTTTTTTGTGCGTAATAGGGAGGCACTTCCTTGCGTGCGAAGATATAGCTGGTGGGTCCGAGCTATCAGCAGCGGTAACGTTTTTTCGCGAAATACAAAGGCCGTTTCGGTGGGTCCCAGATGTCATGTGGAGGAAATAATTATTTTGCGCGTAATAACGAGGCATTTCCTTACGTGCGGCCGTGGACCCAGCTGACAGCCTCTCCACGTACAGTCCACTTCAGATGCATGTCGGTCGTTGACCATGCTGACCACGCTACGCCGAGAGCACCAGGGCGGTGGATGACGGCGAGGCCTAGGAAGGGAACGACACGGAGGCAGGGAAGACTCATCCGTTGTTTTTGTTTCCCACACGGAGTGGAGTACGACTGTACGAGGGTTTACTGGTTCGTCTGCCGTCGCCGGAGAATAACAGCAGGTGTGGGTGAGTAGAGGGATGGCTAAGCCAGCGATGGGAGTACGGTGGGGCAGTGAGGCCTGCGCGGCAGCACAGCCGGCCGCGGGGAGGAGGCAGCAGCCAGTCCCGCCGGCGCTTTTTTGAGCAGCTGGAGCAGGAAGAGCAGAGATTGAAGAAGCACGACGGCCGTTGGATGGACATCCAACAGTATACAGGCCATCTGTGGAAAACAGCATACAGCCCATCTGCCATTATTTCAAATAATTTACAGCCCATTTGGTAATTCTTACGGGTTGTTTTGGAGCCCATATTCTTTATGTTAACATTACAGCCCATATTGTGGCCACGGTTAGAAAATTATACGAAATTTTGCATATGTTGGTGCGGTCTGAACTGTTTTTAATCCCAAAATTTCGAGTCACGTTCAGATTGATTTTAAAAAAATGTATATCAATATAAAATCCAATAAATTGTCCATGCATAAAAATCAATGCAATTTAAAATCTCGAAATGAAAAAAAAGATATTTGAAAATAATTGCCGGTGTGATGTGTTTTAAAAATGTACAGCTCATTTCTCATTACTGATAGGCCATCTTCTCGGCCAGCCGAATGAAGCTCTCCTCGTCTTGAAAGATTTGCAGCCCAGCAGGCCTGATAAAGCGACTAACTTGACAAAGCACAAAAGAACTGGGCTAGCCATTTTCAGAAAGAAAAAAAACTACTGGTCTGGTCTGTGGTAAACATAAAAGAAAAGGTTGTCTAGACAGGCCAGAGTGTCCCGCACGGCCCAGTATTTCTGAACGTACGTGTAGGCCGGGGCGCCTCTTCGTGAACCGTGGCAAACTCACAACCGTCCACCGACTCTTTGCCTTTCCCTCTTGATTTGGAACTGCTGTCACACGCTCTTCCTCTCCCTCCTCCATTTTCCTTCAGCCCTTCACCCTTTCTTCTGCCATTGTTCGATCGTCTTCTCCATGCAGGGAACAGGCCGGAAACGACCCCGTTATTCTTGCCCCGATCTGAAAGATGACATGGTGCAGGAACTCATTGATCGGTGCGACGTCATCACCTCGCCTAGCATGGCAGGTTTGTTCAAGCCCATTCTCGACTCAACTAATAACGTCATTACAAAGAACCCAAGAGTCAAGGAGTGGTTTGATCTCCCCTATCTTCTTTGCCGTGACCCTGATGACTGGCGCCGGCACGACGGAGGCCTCGCCCTGTGCCAGTTGATGCCGCTTGATAATGATGCGTATGATGTTAAGATGCCATCGCTCGAGGGCAAGGCTTGGGCGGGTGCAAATGGAGATTGGGTTGTTTACATTGGGTCCAACTGCGAGTGAGAACTTGTGAATGTGTACACTCGTCACTGGGTTCCACTTCCAAAAATCTCAGCACACTGCCCAGAGGTTGAGCACACCGGTAATGTACGCACGTTCAAATACGATCATGGTGATTGTCTTCTACAGAAGATAGCAATTTGTCGAGTTCCCAACCGCTCTTGGAATTACAACAACTATCAAGTTGTTGCTATCTTCGATAAGCTTGTTGCCGTCCTTCGTGGTTCGACTCGATGGATATTGCTCAAAAATCAGTTTCTATACACGGATGAGTACTGTGATGCAATTCAATACGAGGGCCTTGTGTTTGCTGCCACCACTCGTGGCACTGTTTTTGCATGGAATCCTAGTAGTTTCGGTACGTTTGTCTTCCACCGCAATTATAATTGTTTCATCCACATGCATGCGGGTTAGCAAGTTTCCCTTTACTAATTAACCTTCTTCTTGTGTTTCCAAGGTCCTGTGAACATCCCACCACCTATACTTGAATTTTTTATAACCAAGGGGTAGATGACGATGGTGATGATCACGAGCATGAGGACGAGCAGCGCCGATATACTCTGTGGCGCCTGGCAACTAATTCTGATGGATCACCTCTTCTTGTGTGTATACAACCCACGGATGATGTTACCGGTAAGGAAGCAGGTGTCTCCCATGGTCACACTCGCTGGACCTATTCCAACACCCGTTGCATGGTATTCGGGATGGATACTAGTGTGCTAGCGCCAACTCCTTCTCCCTAGCACAGAATTGATAGTCTTGGAGAAAACTCGCTCTTCCTTGGACAAAACTATCCGATTATGGTGAAAGGTGATCCAACTGCTGCTGACACATTTATGAGAAGCAACTGTGTCTATACCTCGGACATTTGGGTGGTTCCCTACCCTCGTATTGATATAGTAGGCCGCTTCAGCCTGGATGATCGGTCCTGCGTTGGCCTCCAGATCGACAACAGATGGCCCGTCCTAGAGAATCAGTTGTGGTTCAAAGCAAGCATTTCCAATGCCGCGGAATGGTTGAGTTGAAGTTCATTTCATGGCTTGTTATTTGTTGTGTGGTGAAAACTTTAGTATTTATAATGTATCCTCATTGTCGATGTGGGTTGATGACATGTTGTATGTAATAAAATGATATGCATGTGATAAACTTACTAAATTTATGAATGGCTTTCGAGTCGCTTCTCTAAATTTGTACTAGCTTCACATGCTTCGCGCGTCGGGCGGGTGTTTTTACTATAGCCATATGTTAATGTGTTCGTTGTACGTAACCAGCACCTCGAATCATCGATACTAATATACTATATACTAGTAGGAGTAAGTAGTAGGAGTAGTAGGGTGGCATGGGCCAGAACAAGCATTCATGTCTAGGAGTACGGCACACGCCACCACCACAACATCCATCTGACACCATATTATTTCTTGGAGTCCGTGATAGAGCAATCTCTTCAACCTCGTCGTTTCTCTAAGGCCAGTTATAATGGGGAGTAACTTAGACTAGTGTCATGCATACTCCCTCCTTTCCGGTTTATAGGGCTTATCTCAAAATTTTAGTTTTTCCATTTTATAAGGCTCAATTTGGTTGTTCCCCATCACATGTTCAGACTTCAGGGTGCATTAAATCATTGCATGCAAGTATTAAGAGAAAACTGACCAATGCATGCATCCATTGCAATTAATGCATTCGTAAACATAATTTTTTGAGGAAAACAAGAGCATTAATTCGGTGCTTTTGCAAACTACAAAAAATATTCCACCACTCATCATCTACCTTGGTTGGTGAGATTTTTGAACTGAGCCTTATAAACCGGAAAGGAGGGAGTATGACACTAGTCTTTGTTACTACCTTCATAGTGCAAAGTAACATACAAGTAGTATCATAGATGATTGCATTTATTACATTATAGACTCATTTTTCTTTGGTTTGCGTTATGTTATAGTAACATATTATGTTACTCCAAACATTTCTCTCCTCATTAACTATATGCCACATAAGCAAACTTGTCTTGAAATGCGCTATGTTACTTGCTAAGTTACTCCCACTATGACCAGCCTAACTTCAGCCATCGCACGATGGACGAGGTGGGGGTTTGCCAATAGTCGGTATCCTTAACTGTGGTCCCACTTGTAAGGCCAACTCCAACGCACGACCCCAAACGGACCTCCGTTTTGCACGAACTCCAACGATAATTTTGACTAGAAAAGCAAGACCAGAGAAAACAAGAACCACAAGAATACATTTTACTACTCCTGTAAGTTGGATTAGTGCCTTCTTGATGCATTCATTGTTAATCTGCGGAGGCTCGATCTTGCGTGCTTCTTTCTTCTTTGAGTGTAAAGAAGTAGACGTTGCTTCCTCGCATCTAGTCTCATGTCTAGCCTCTATTCTAGTAGGAGTATCAACAAGTTCACTAATCTCATTCGATAGCAGAACCGAAGATTTGGTCGGGTTCTTCCTTCTTTTGCCGACACGTGGGACATCCAGCATCCAGGTCGTGTCATGAAAGAAAATAGAGTGGTAGTTGAAGCCATGAGATGTGCATCTTGGGTTAAACTATAAATAGAATCTTACTACTCTTGAGTAACTCCAAAAGCGGCCACCGAAGATCTTTATTGGATTTGTTTTTCATCACCAGCACGTCGAGGTGAAAGATGCGCAGGTTCAGTGGGTCCTCTTGCATTTTCACTGACATATGGGGCCGCATGTGAGCAAACATACGATGGGCTCCGCGCGTCTGCTGGCTGGCTGAGAAGAGAGATAGAGGAGGGCTGAGCACGGACTGCTGGAAATTTGTTCTACGTACCTTGATATAGTGGGGTGGCATGGGCCATAACTCAGTAGCATTCACGTCTAGCAGTACGGCACACGCCACCCACACGAGTCCCATGCGACACCAATTTTCTTGGAGTCCGTGCTACAGCCATCTCTTCTCCCTCCTGTTTTCTCAGCCATCCGACAAGATAATTACTGTAGTATCATATACTAGTACATGGATTCGACAGAAAGATAAAAATACATATGGATCCGTCAATGTTCAACGACATCCTCATGCCCTAGTGCGTCGGGTCACCAACCGACGTGTGAGGAGCAGCGGCATTGGCGGCGAGCTCAACGTGCTTCTGAAGAGTGTCGTCCAAGGTTGCCCTGCGCTCCAAGAAGGCCAGCGTCCTATCGTCCTCCTCTTGCATGTAGTAGTCCTTGTGGACGATTTGCGCGTAGACGTGGGTGATTATGTCGATGGTGTCTTGCTGCGCCAGGCGCTGCACGGCGAGCGCGACCTTGAGGTGGACATTCTCCGGTGCAACGGCGGGCAGTCGCAGGGCCACTAGTGCATCGAAGAGGTTGTTACCATAGTGGCCGTTGAGGGTGGCGGGCATCGCAGAGCCTGTGCGCGTCGGCTGGAGGCTTACGTCAAAGTCGTCCGCAAGCTTCTTGACGACGGTGAACTTGTCGAGGAAACCGACGAGGACCTCATCGAACAAGGAGACGAAGTTGTCGTCCAAGCGGCCCCTCGCCCTGGCGGCCTCAAGCAATACTACTTGGAGACGTTCCTCGGTGCCGGGCCACAGGCCGGCGTCGTGGACCATCTAGTACAGCCGGCTGATGCTCGCGCTCATCGCCTCCATGGGTCTAGCGTAGCTTCTAGTGAACTGATCTTGCGATTCGAGTGATCACTCAGCCCTTGGTTAGCGTGCGTAGGTGTGTAGGATTTCATACTACTCCTCGGCCCTCTACTGCACCTGCCTTTGGTTGTATGATAGGTGGGCCAGCCACCCCCTGGGGCCACATGTCATTCACCCAAAGGCAGTTGTCGTAAGTCAATGAAGCTGCGTCGCCCTCCGTGCCGGCGCAGTATAGTCATCTCACCGGACCTCTAGTTGGGGCCAAACGAGAGAAGTTTGATTTTTACTGGTTTATTGGTCCCCTTTGCATTTTGCGCCAAGTTTTGACCTTTGATTTAACTATTAAATGTTAATGCATGTAAACAAAAATGTTGTGTAAGTCACCTTACGAAAACCAAATAATCCCAAAATACTTAGGCACGGTGCATTAACTCCCTCCTTGTTTCTTATTTCGTGACATATCAACCAATGAGAGATGTGGGCCATGGATGCTTTCAATGACTTGAGACTACCAAACATGACATGCAGTGTTTAGTTCATTGCATGTAATCCTATTAGTACTCTAGTTAGGAGTAGCAAAAAAATATTAAGTTCTCTCGCCGATAGGAATAAAACACCATGTATTTATTTACAGAGGGAGTAGTACATTTTTGGTGACATGCATTACTAGATATTGCTAGTCAAATACTAAAATCCAGATGGACGTGGCAGTACTCCTAAATCCAGACGGTGGTGCTACTAGTACTAGTAGTAGTACTACCAATGTAGTAGTAGGAGTACTAGCACTATACTATTCATTGGTCAAACTATTATGTGCTGCTCCTCATAGTGAAGTGACAAGACCCTGCACCGGAGATGACACCTGAGTATAGGCGCCGTGTTCGGCATACCATAGTTAGCCTCACCGTCTGCAGTCACTTTCATCATGGCTGTAGAGCTAGCCTGCTTACAACTAGCCCTGTTCGACGTAATTTCCCGTGCGTAGATGCCCGTGCATTGCACGGAACACCAAGATTGGGGGTGGACGGCTACGGCAGCGGCCATCACGCAAGATTTTTCCACGGCCTTCTACTCCTAGATGTGGTGGGGAGGAGATGAGGCTGATTGTGAGAGACAAGGAGTTGTTTGTAAATAGGGAACAAGTGCGGGCATCTTTTTGCAAAAATGGAGAAGCTTGGTTTGTATGCGTCAGATCTAGATCCGACGGCTATTGGTGAAAGATGGGAGGCACAACATCATCACCAACTTAGGACTTGTTTGATTCGCAGGATTTTGAAAACGCAGGAATAGGTCACCCTATGCGTTCAGTTTATTCGGTTTACATGGTTCGATTTATACGGTTTTTCAGTTTGTATGGTATTAATACTTCGGTAAATATGGTATGAAATTAAAATACGGTTCGGTTTCGGTATATACCAAATTATTTCGGTATGGTTTCGGTATATACCATAAAAACCAAAGTTGACGCGAATTTGGAAATGACGTAATAATAATTAGCAAATTTATGACTCAAAACACATACTATTCTACACAAATAGTATATGACTATATATATAAGTATATATGCATGCATTGATTCATCTGTTGATGGTTATGGACGTGCTTAGCATTTTAAAAATAGAAAAATGACTATGTTACAAGAAAAAATTACGTGCTTAGTAGTGCATTTGACTCATGTACAAGAAAAATGACAACTTGTATGGTTGTTCATCTCAAGAAATATAAATTTATTTTTTTACTTCGGCTTATTCGGTTAACCGTTCGGTTTTCCGGTATATACCATAAAAACCAAGTTCAAATCGGTATGAAAAGTTCATACCATACCGAAACTAGAAACCATAAAAACCATAAAATTGGTTCGGTTCGGTTTATTTTCGGTATGGTTTTTCGGTTCGGTTTTTAAATGCACGGAGTGAGGAATAGGACACGGCAATATTACAAGTTTCAAACTGATATTACAAATGTTAGGAGTAATGCTGCACCTACGAAGAGGGAATTACTAGGAAGTTTACGTAAGAACTTTCGTTACTTTAGGTGGATGCAGCATTATCGTACGAACTAAAATCCACCGCCCTGACAAGTCACTAATGGGCAAATAAGTTTTCGAATCTCTGGCCACTTGATGTTTCAAAAACAAATTCAGCTTCTGCGGAGAAATGAGCTCCACCGTGTACCCGCGCGGGTGTGGCTGGGCACGAAGCGTGAGTACATGCACGGTGCACCTATTCTCTTCTTGTATACGTACACCACCTACGTGGGGTTGTGTGAGAGAGATACAAACCTAGAGAGATATAGTGTGTGGGTTCTTGAGAGTTTTTTTGTGGGGGGGGGGGGGTCAATCAAAAAAATTAACATATGCAATGTGTGTGAAATAGAGTCCTGGATATAACATATATATAGAGGGGGCAATCCACGAGAAGAGAGTGGAGGTATCATCGGCTTGAGGTGTCCATAGAATCGAAGAGAGGGATGATGTGTGTGTGTGTGCGCACGTGATCGATAAAGAGTGCCATCGAATTTGTGTGTGCCCACGTCAAAGATATAGAGTGGCTGGCCTACTGGAACGTGAGATGGGACATGTGCAGTTTGCCTCTATGGCATGGATACCTACCTGCAGCGCTTGACTATCGGTGTGTGGTGGGGGAATAGGGAGGCCCAATTAACTATAGAGGTACAAAGGCTGGTACATGTGTGGAGGAGGAGAGAGGCCTACCTCATGTATTAAGGAGATCGATCTGCCTCATGTATTAAGGGAGATCGATCGGCATCCATGCATATGTGCAGGAGATGAATAAGGTTGGGAGAGAAATAGAGCTAGAGTGTTGGAGGGGGTGGTAGTGGAGTTGCTTCTAACAAATGGTGGGATAGGCTTGCTAGACAAATGGAGGGCACGCACGCAATATCAATAAGAGAGGAGATGGATGCTTGTTGTTTGTGCACGTGCGTGTGAGAGACAGGTCAAGAGGCATGCACGAATGATGAGGGGGACGATGTGGCTGTGGTAAGCAGACGTAACTACATAGGAAGATCAATCGCCCTTTGTAAGATAAAGGAGAGACATAACTTGGGAGGTACGTCGATCGATGGGGGGTAGTTAAAGTTGACCTAGGTATATGTTGGGAGATCGATCGGTATACATGCATGTGTGTGTTCGAAGCAAATGAGGCACGAGGAGAAGGATAGAGAGAGGGGGATGCATGTAGGAGGTGGTACGAGAGGCATACTATATCGAGGGGGAGGAGTGTGCGAGTACGAGGACGATGAAAAGAGTGGTGGGAGTGAGGCATGGACGGTGACAAGAGAAGAGGGGAAGCTTGTGTTTGTGCTAGGCACACCTAGCTAGAGAGGCATATCGATCGATGTGTGTCATAAAGAAGGAGCTGGGGGGGCCTACACACACCATGGGTGAACGACCTAAAGTGAAAAGACGAATTTGCACAATGGAGCTAGAGAATGCTGAGGGGGGGTGAGAGGGATGCGGGCGTGTGCATGCACAAGAGAAAGTTAGCGCTAGCTACAAAGATAAGAGGGTTGTGTGGGTGTAAAAGATGAATAGAGATCATATATACTTCATTATAAAAAGAGAATTCGGATATTTGAAGAATTTATCATAGTGTTTCAAACCGACGGATGTGTGAATATATATAACGGTGATACACATGGTGTGGTTATGAACATGGTATACTACATTTAATATGCTTTATCTCTACTCTTATAAAAAATGGAGTTGTTGATGATGGTGTGCCTGCCATCCTGCATTATAGGCCATCTGATTTATATCTGGCGGATAGCAAGGAAACTATGATGGTTGAAGTTGGCAACAATCATGATTGTAGATTCTTATTGAAATAGAGAAACGAATTCAAATTTAGTTCGAATTGCAGCGGTAGTATAGACATTTGGAATGCACTAAAATGTTGGTATGAGTAGGTTACATGCATTATACAGCAAGCGAAAAAATTTAATCGGACATAACATGGATTCATACTCCCTCCTTCCATCTATATAGGGCGTAATGAGATTTTTAAGACCGCCTTTGACTATTGACAAGATTAATAGTACATGACATGTACAATGTGAAAATTATATCATTGAAAGAACCTTTCACAGACGAATTTAACGGCGTGCTTTGTGTAAGTTGCATGTCATATATCATTGCTCTAATATTTGGTCAAAGTTAGCATCGAAAAACTCCTTAGGCCCTATATAGATGGAAGGAGGGAGTAGCTTTGAATAGCATGTGTATAGTAAAACGGGGCAAGACTCTCTCTTTGTGTGGTGTGAATAGTTTTATTTTTTTCGTTTTCTTTTTGGTTGAGGGAAGTGCGAATTGATTTGGTACGTACAAGTACAATATTACTACATGTTAGGCTTGTCCCTAAAATGCAACCCGCGTCTTGTTATATCCCAAAAATTCAGATATCGTGCTCCCAAAACTCGCGCCTTCACAACCCGCGCCTTGCTATCCCGAAATTACAACGCGCACGAAACATCCCTCCAGCTGCCAAATCCCGACACGCGAAATCCCCCTTCTAACCCTGAGCCGAAAGGGCCGCTAGTTCAAATCGGTGGGGGGTACTTTTGTAACACACCCTACATTTTGGATAAGCGTGTTCCTAAGTCATGCTTCACCCCCTCCCATCGCCCCTTTTTCGCCATTCGAAATCCCAGGCCGCCATAACCTCTCTGCTCCAGCCGCAAAACCCCACCCTCCTCCGTCCGCCACGTCACCGCTGCCCAGCTGGAGCCTCTTCCCCAATGACGTCGTCCAGCGCAACAGCTCGACGTCCCTCGTCCACCTCCCCGGATGAGGATCCGTCGTCCATCTCGCCGTCCCGCTGGTTCAGTCGCCCCGTCCTCCACCTCCAAGGAGCTGCTCCGATGATCGCCTCGTCTATCGCGGCTGCTCC
Organism: Triticum monococcum; assembly: GCA_034509565.1. NCBI lineage: Eukaryota > Viridiplantae > Streptophyta > Magnoliopsida > Poales > Poaceae > Triticum > Triticum monococcum. The sequence continues at coordinate 54,973,139 of CM067846.1, read as the reverse complement.
ATCCCCACAGCACCGCCTTAACCTGCTCCACCGGAACCGCAGCATCCTCACTGACTCCTCGGACGAAGCCGAGGCCTACTCGGCGCCACCAAAGAGGTTGTACACTCATCGCATCGCACCTTCTCCTTAACTCGACCTCGCAGGGCCGACGGTGCTCCATTCTGCACCCCCATGGAGCGGCTACCTTGAAGCCGGTGTCGTGGGCGACATCTCCACGGCGGCTCTCCCCCAGTGCGAGGCCCCTTCGGCAGCGGCATCCATACCAGCCGAATCTGCTGCTGCTGCCCTGGCTCTCGCTCGATTGCTCGCTCACCCAGCTGCTGTTGCTGCTCTCCCCCTCGCTCGTGCTGCTGCTCTGCTCCGTTTAAGCCACACTTCAGTCGACTGAATCGACTTTTGGGTCAGTCGATTTTCAGGGGTTGGGGGGCTCGCCGGAGTTAAGGAAGAACCACCCGCAGCGGGGACGGGGGCTCGCCGGAGAGGTATCCCACTATCTATCTTAGGGTTCAGGGTGGGGGCGGGGGCCTAGAGGGCTGGCCGGGGCGGCGGTGGCGAGTTGTTTTGGGGCGGCGAGGTGGCGCTGGGGCCGGCGGTTCGGCTGGTGGTGGCTGGCGGCTCAAGGGGGTGCAGGTTGAAGATGAACTGCAGGCCCTCCCTAAACTACATGTCAAGTGCCTCTCTGCTACCATTGCGTTCAGTTTTGACAGTAGCATTCAGATTCCACAGTAAATTTCAGTTTCGGCAGTTAAGTTCAGAGTCAACAGTTTTTACCTCATCTGTTGTAGTCACGTGGTTTTTGGTGATGTTAATTTTACATCCATTTTACATCATCTATTGGAGATGCTATTAGAATCCTACTTGAGATTGACGATGTCTGTCTTGTGCTGCTTCAGCCTTGACGTCTTACGGGTCACCGGAGCTGCTCCAACGACAGAATGATCCGTCACAACAGAGTAGTGCCCTGGACGCCGTCTACAGATTCCTCAGATCTTCCTCCACACCTCCGACAGCCACCTCTACCTCAACTGCTTCAGCGACCAACCCAATGATGTTGAGGTCGACACAGCTACGGCAAAGAGGTTGTACACTTGTTGCATCACTTATTACTATACATTCACGTCGATCCATTAGGGCTATTTTGGTTCAACGGAAAAACATCAATCCACTGGTTGTTACCATCACTCTAAATTTCTGCATGCTCTCCTTACATAATCTCACCATATTTTTTTCGTATGCATGTCAGATATTGTACACAGTCATGCTGAACATGTAGAGAAAAAGAGAAGAGTTTTGCGCGGCAATACAATGTCATGCAGACATCGCTCCATGGTGGGTTCAATGGCAAACCCTCCCCACCCCTCTCCAGATTGTAATCCAGAGGAAGATATCTGTTCTGAGGCGGATTCGGACGCCGCTGACCACTCCTATTTACCCCCCGAGGTGTTTGCTCTACCTTGGCATGGTGATGTTAGTCATATCATGCATATGTTGCCTTGCAATGCCTACTTTTAACATCATATATGTCATCTTCTTAGTTTAGACATGTTTTGTAATGCCAACTGTTTAGTTTCTATATCATATATGGGAATTATGCAGTCTCATGTCTTTTAGCTAGCCATAATATATGTGAAATGTGCAATGACATCTTGTTTAACCAGGCATCATATATTTGAATGATATCTTGCCCATCCTTTTCTTCATTACATTTCCATTTGTCGACAATGTTTGTACATTAAACTACTCTTCCTGTGAATCAGCCATTTGGGTGGGAGATGGAAAAATCTGGAGTGAAAACAAGGCCTTCAGAGCAGACAGTGCTACCTGTTGAAGCAAATCTCTTGTTGGGTCCCGAAAGCTCCTCAGAGATGGATTCAGAGACAGATGACCAGTCCTATTCCCCCACTGAGGTGTATGCTCTAACTTGGCATGGTTATACTGCTCATATCATGCATACGGTGTCTTGCATTGCATAGTTTAGACATCATATACACAATATTCAACACCATGTTCTTGGTTCAGACATCATATCGAATGCCCTCTGTTTAGCATATAAATCACATATGTGAATTAAATGATGCGATCTTGATTACTTAGATAACATGTAGGTGAATTATGTCATGCGATCCTGTTTAGTTATTCATCATATCTTTGAATTATGTTATGCTATGCTATCCAGTTTAGATAGACATCATATATGTGAAATTATGTCATGCTATCTGTTTTAGTTAAACAATATACATGTCAACTATTTCATGCCCTCTTTTTTCCACACTATCTATTGCATCTGTCTCTCATACAATGTCTGTACATTCAAATATGTTTCATGTTTATCAGCCATTTGAATTGGAGCGGGTGATGCCAGTATCTAGCGGACTGAAAACACGGTCTTCAAATAAAACAGTGCTACCTCTTGGTGGAGATAGCACCCCGGTTGTACATGCACAAGAACCATCCCTACCACACATAACCCAAACTCTCGCAGATTGTACCCCTACTACGATGGATAGAGAACCAGCTTCACCCAATCTAACCCCAACCCCAGCCGATAGTAACCCAGTTCCTGTTGACACAGCACCATCTCCACCACAGAGCTCCCAAACAAGAGCAGTTAGTAAGGCAGCTCTAGTGCCCATAGGGCCAGTACTATCACGGCGAATCCCAACTCCGCCAGTTAGTACGCCTATTCCTGTGGAGGAAGCACAACCAGCTAGTCGTAGTTTAGCATCTATCGCATTTGATGTTGTTAAATCGTATGTGCATATCTTCCCATCTTGGAAATATTATACTGAAGATGAAGGAAAATGCCAGTTGCAGGTGTTTTTCCAGGAGTTATGTGTAAGTAATGTTATTCATGGCAATTACTTTGCTTCGTCCCATACATCCTACCTCCATGATGGTTATAATACAGCAAATTTTCCCATTTTTCTCTATAGAGAAGGACCGATTTGGAAACTCAGGATGAGGTAACCTGTGCTAATACCTCTGCTATCTTCAAGAATGCTTGGTGGCAGTATCGGAATTACCTGAAGAAAACGTACTTCATCGGCAAAGAAACTCATCAAATTTCCTTACATTCTCCTGAGACACATTTACTAGACGGTGACTGGGAACGCCTTGTTCTGTACTGGTCCCGAACCAAGAATGTGGTAAGGTCTATGAGCTCATTTTCTATTTTTAAGTATTATATTCTTGCGTCTTACTGTACTCTGTTCATGTACAACAAGTGCCTAAACCTGAAGAACAAATGTTCTAATTTAAGATTCCATTGCTACCATAGGACATAGATATATGTTTGTTTGATGCTTTTATTATGTATTAGTACTTGGCAATAGAAGACTTGGTAGTTTAATCCTGTCCACCTTACTAATGAACTGGTTCACCGAAATGAGTTTCATATACTAGTACATGCTAAACTTGTTATGTGTCTGCTTGTTTCTTCTTTTAGAATGCTGACAGAATATTGGGGAAGAGTGCCTTATTAAGAAACGGTAAAGGAAGTAATGCAGATAAGGTTCAGGATAGTGACACATCATGTCTTGGTTTAGTGTTGGAGTTACTGGCCACTACCGCTTGCACAAGCTATTCAAACTCACTGTCTGAATCAGTTTGGTTTCTTGAGTCTCAACTACAAGCTGAAAGACATCGATCAGCTGTGCTGCGACAAGAAGCGGAAGGACTACGGAAGTCCCTGGAGCATTCAGATGCATATTTTCTGGTGCAACAGCAAGCATTGGAGGATTTTAGCGCCAAACAGGACAAAGCTAATCATCTTGCTAAGCTTATTGCCAGCATGGTGGATACCCAGGATAACGTTTCTTGAGCTCTTCTGAAGTTGTTTTAGTTATGCTCTTGTTTTGCTGCCACGTTTATTTGCACTGGTAGCCAATTTTGATGGCCAGTGTATATGATATGCTGCTTTGTTCCCTATATTTGCACTGGTGGCGAACTTTGATGCCCAGTGGATGTAATATGTGTAATAGCCGTGATAGCCTAGCGTTAGTTGCTTGCTTATTTATTTCCTTATTGTCTTGTTTATTTGTTTGCTTGTAGTCACTGCAGTTCTTTTTCTGCAGTTAACTAGTGGCTGCAATAACCTATTTTTTAAAACTAGGCCACAATAACCATGGGCTAATATTTACTGTAGTGACACTGGGCCTCCTACGGGCCGTAGAAACAGTGGGCCTTCTACGGGCCGTAAAAACAGTAGGCCTTCTATGGGTCGTAGAAACAATGGGCCTTCTACGGGCCGTATCATCAATGGGCCTTATACGGGCCGTATGATCGATTGGCCAAACATGGGCCAATAATAGGCCGCATTATGGTCGTAAAAGGGCTAGAGTTGGAATCGTCCGTTCATGGGCCGATCGTAATGGGCCATCGTTAATAGGCCGTATTTGATGACGCTGTGAAAACGGCCCAACATATTAACGGACCACAAACGGGTCGACTGTAACCACGGGCTGAATTTGGCCCACAAGCAGAAAACGACAGTAACGGGCCGTAAGTAAACGAATGCTGGAAATGAGTCCAAGAATAAATGGGCTCTAAGAAGGCCCAAAGATAACATGGGCTGGAAACAGCCCAATGGAATAACGGGCTGTTAATGGGTATAAAGTGATACACTGTTCATTACGGGCCAGTTTCACCACGGGCCGTTAATGGGTGTAAAGTGATACATTGTTCATTACGGGCCAGTTTCACCACGGGCCATTAATAGGCCAAGAGTTACATAGGGCCTCATATGGGCCGAAAGACGTCATGGGCCATACATGGGCCAGAAGTGAAAACGGGTTGGAATCATATTGGATGGCCCAGATGATGCTACTGGGCCTAATTCGGATAGGGTGTAACGGGCCTTGGGTTAGCGGGCTGTAAATGGGCTATATGTGAACAGGCCGTTAACAGGCTTTCCATGGGCCGGCCCGCCACCTTTTGACCAAGTCAAACGGGCCGGCCTTTTCACAGGAATGGGCCTCTATTGGGCCGTGCCACGTGTAGACGTATCATAGGCGCCTTCCGTCCAATGAGTGGTTGACATCTGTCCCAACGATGAGCCGACACGTGTTTCCTCCAGCCAATGATGATTTTACACGTGGAAAATCCCCATTGGTCGGGGCTATTAACGGGTTATCGGATCCAAAACCCGACCCGATAGCTTAACGGCGTTCCGTTACGGTGGATGCCACGTGTCGGTCACCCTTGACGAAAGCACTTCTGTGACGCGCGATTTATCGTCATGGAAGTGGACACTTCCGTGATGATAATTTTGGTAATGTCATGGAACACTTCTACGACAGCACAGGTATGAATATCTTGATTCTGTCATAAATTTTTCATGGATGTACATGCATGACAAAAAAAGCGACCTACTGTGACAAACATGTATCATCACGGAAGTGTATTTTTTGTAGTGCTCGCCGTCAACATCACCAGGGTCATCTCGTCTGATCTTATACCGCAATGCACCACATACCAGGCATGCGTTCAAATCCTCGTACGCACCATGGTAGAGGATGCAGTCATTAGGGCATGCATGTATCTTCTGCACCTCCAGTCCTAGAGGGCACACAACTTTCTTTGCTCCGTACGTATTGTCGGGCAATTCGTTGTCCTTTGGAAGCTTCTTCTTCAATATTTTCAGTAGCTTCTCAAATCATTTGTCAGATACACCATTCCCTGTCTTCCACTGCAGCAATTCCAGTGTGATACCAAGCTTTGTGTTGTCATCTTTACAATTGGGGTGCAACCCTTTTTTGTGATCCTCTAACATGCGATCGAACTTCAACTTCTCCTTTTCACTTTCGCATTGTCTCTTTGCATCAACAATGACCCGGCGAAGATCATCATCGGGCACATCGTTTGGTTCCTCTTGATCTTCAGCTTCCCTTGTTGCAGCATCACCATATTCAGGGGGTGCGTAGTTTTCATCATCCTCTTCTTCTTCGTTGTCTTCCATCAGAACCCCTCTTTCTCCGTGCTTGGTCCAAACATTATAGTGTGGCATGAAACCCTTATGAAGCATGTGGGTGTGAAGGATTTTCTGGTCAGAGTAAGACTTCATATTCCCACATATAGGGCATGGACAACACATAAAACCATTCTGCTTGTTTGCCTCGGCCACTTTGAGAAAATTATGCACGCCCTTAATGTACTATGAGGTGTGTTTGTTACCGTACATCCATTGTCGGTTCATCTGCGTGCATTATATATAATTAAGTGTGTCAAAAACCATGACAAAACATCATGAATACAGAAGTGACCAAATTAATAGAAGTTCATCATCACATTAAAACCAAAGTACATACATAGTTCTCATTGAACAACATATAGCTCTTCAGAGCATCTAATTAAACCATACATTGAAACTATGTAAAACATTTCTATGCAACAACAAATGCGATCATAATCGCAACTAAGGTAACAATTGATCCAATGGCATAATGATACCAAGCCTCAGTATGAATGGCATGTTTTCTAATCTTTCTAATCTTCAAGCGCATTGCATCCATCTTGATCTTGTGATCATCGACGACATCCGCAACATGCAACTCCAATATCATCTTCTCCTCCTCAATTTTTTTCAATTTTTTCTTCAAGTAATTGTTTTCTTCTTATCTAAATTTAACCTCTCGACAATAGGGTCGATTGGAATTTTCGGTTCACATACCTCCTAGATAAAAAAATCTATGTCACGTTGGTCGGCATAATTGTCATCAACACTAAATGAAACAAATAGTTATAAAAGACAATATATACCACATCTGAATCATAGACAGGACGAGTGCCGACGGAGGCGGATACCAAAACCATCACACTATATAATAACAAACAATAATAAAAGTAAGAAAATTATACAAGTATCTAAATCATACCAGCAAGAACTTTTTTTCTTTTAGAAAGAAGATAAGAACAAGAGGCTCACCACGGTGGTGCCGGAGGCGAGATCGGCGCGGGCGATCGACGGCGGGGAGGACGGGGACGGGACTGGACGGACCGCCAAACCTTGACAAATCTTGAGGAAAATGGTGTTTGGACAAGGAGCTTCGAGAGGAGAAATCTTAAGTGTGTCTTGGGCATTTCATCAAACACCTCATGTGCATAGGAGGTGAGCTAGAGCACCACAAAGCTCTCCCACGGCCGGGCAAAAAAACAAAGCGATGGCTCTGCTCGCGGGCAGGGGCGGGGGTATATGTAGGCCACTCTGTAGTCCCTGTTGGTGGCTAGAACTGGGACTAAAGGACCACATTTGGTTCCGGTTCCAGCCACCAACCGGCACCAGTGGTTGTGGGCCAAGAGCAAAGGCCCATTGGTCTGGTTCATGTCTGGAACCGGGACCAAAGGGGTCAGATGAATCAGGGTCAATGGCCCACGAGGCCTGGCCGGCGCCCTGGCCTCGCGAACCGGGACCAATGCGCCCATTGGTCGCGGTTCGTGAGTGAACCGGGATTAATGGGCTTTTCAGGCCTGGACCAAAGCCATGTTTTTTACTAGTGGGAGGGAGCACGGAACTCCCGAGGCCGTAGCCATGAGAGGTCACCAGGGAGGCCCTCCCGTGCCGAGCGCCATCGTCCAGCCGAGGCCGCCCTGTTGGGGAATGTAGCAGAATTTTAAAATTTTCTATGCATCACCAATATCAATCTATGGAGTCATCTAGCAACGAGGGAGAGAGGAGTGCATCTACATACCCTTGTAGATCGCGCGCGGAAGCGTTCAAGAGAACGGGGTTGATGGAGTCGTACTCGTCGTGATCCAAATCACCGATGACCTAGCGCCGAACGGACGGCACCTCCGCGTTCAACACACGTACGATTGGGAAGACATCTCCTCCAACTCGATCCAGCAAGGGGGAAGGAGAGGTTGATGAAGATCCAGCAGCACGACGGTGTGGTGGTGGAAGCAACGGTGATCTCGGCAGGGCTTCGCCAAGCACAGGGAGAGGGAGCAGTGTCACGGGTGGGAGAGGGAGAGGCCAGGGGCTAGGGTGCGGCTGCCCTCCCTCCCCCCACTATATATAGGGTCCCTAGGGGGCGCCGGCCCTAGGAGATCCAATCTCCAAGGGGGGCAGCGGCCAAGGGTGTGGCTTGCCCCCCAAGCCAAGTGGGGCGCCCCCCACCCCTAGGGTTTCCAACCCTAGGCGCAGGGGGAGGCCCAAGGGGGGTGCATCAGCCCACTAGGGGCTGGTTCCCCTCCCACTTTAGCCCATGGGTCCCTCTGGGATAGGTGGCCCCACCCGGTGGACCCCCGGGACCCTTCCGGTGGTCCTGGTACAATACCGAGTACCCCCGAAACTTTCCCGATGGCCGAAACTTGACTTCCTATATATAAATCTTCACCTTCGAACCATTCCGGAACTCCTCGTGACGTCCAGGATCTCATCCGGGACTCCGAACAACTTTCGGGTTACCGTATACTAATATCTCAACAACCCTAGCATCACCGAACCTTAAGTGTGTAGACCCTACGGGTTCGGGAGACACGCAGACATGACCAAGACGACTCTCCGGTCAATAACCAACAGCGGGATCTGGATACCCATGTTGGCTCCCACATGCTCCTCAATGATCTCATCGGATGAACCACGATGTTGAGGATTCAATCAATCCGTATACAATTCCCTTTGTCAATCGGTACGTTACTTGCCCGAGACTCGATCGTCGGTATCCCAATACCTCGTTCAATCTCGTTACCGGCAAGTCACTTTACTCATACCGTAATGCATGATCCCGTGATCAACCACTTGGTCACATTGAGCTCGTTATGATGATGCATTACCGAGTGGGCCCAGAGATACCTCTCCATCATACGGAGTGACAAATCCCAGTCTCGATTCGTGCCAACCCAACAGACACTTTCGGAGATACCTGTAGTGTACCTTTATAGTCACCCAGTTATGTTGTGGCGTTTGGAACACCCAAAGCACTCCTACGGTATCCGGGAGTTGCACAATCTCATGGTCTAAGGAAATGATACTTGACATTCAGAAAAGCTATAGCAAACGAACTACATGATCTTTGAGCTATGCTGAGGATTGGGTCTTATCCATCACATCATTCTCCTAATGATGTGATCCCGTTATCAATGACATCCAATGTCCATAGTCAGGAAACCATGACTATCTTTTGATCAACGAGCTAGTCAACTAGAGGCTCACTAGGGACGTGTTGTGGTCTATGTATTCACACATGTATTATGATTTCCGGATAACACAATTATAGCATGAACAATAGACAATTATCACGAACAAAGAAATATAATAATAACCATTTTATTATTGCCTCTAGGGCATATTTCCAACAGTCTCCCACTTGCACTAGAGTCAATAGTCTAGTTACATTGTGATGAATCGAACACCCATGCAGTTCTGGTGTTGATCATGTTTTGCTCTAGGGAGAGGTTTAGTCAACGAATCTGCCACATTCAGGTCCGTATGTACTTTACAAATATCTATGTCTCCATTTTGAACACTTTCATGAATGGAGTTGAAGCGACGCTTGATATGCCTGGTCTTCCTGTGAAACCTGGGCTCCTTGGCAAGGGCAATAGCTCCAGTGTTGTCACAGAAGAGAGTCATCGGGCCCAACGCATTGGGTATGACTCCTAGGTCGGTAATGAACTCCTTCACCCAGATTGCCTCTTGTGCTGCCTCCGAGGCTGCCATGTACTCCGCTTCACATGTAGATCCTGCCACAACGCTTTGCTTGCAACTGCACCAGCTTACTGCCCCGCCATTCAAAATATACACGTATCCGGTTTGTGACTTAGAGTCATCCAGATCTGTGTCGAAGCTAGCATCGACGTAACCCTTTACGACGAGCTCTTCATCACCTCCATAAACGAGAAACATATCCTTAGTCCTTTTCAGGTACTTCAGGATATTCTTGACCGATGTCCAGTGTTCCATGTCGGGATTACTTTGGTACCTTCCTACCAAACTTACGGCAAGGTTTACATCAGGTCTGGTACACAGCATAGCATACATGATAGACCCTATGGCCGAGGCATAGGGGATGACACTCATCTTTTCTCTATCTTCTGCCGTGGTCGGGCATTGAGCCGTGCTCAATCTTGTACCTTGCAATACAGGCAAGAACCCCTTCTTTGACTGATCCATTTTGAACTTCTTCAATATCTTGTCAAGGTACGTACTCTGTGAAAGACCAATGAGGCATCTCGATCTATCTCTATAGATCTTGATGCCTAATATATAAGCAGCTTCTCCAAGATCCTTCATTGAAAAACACTTGTTCAAGTAGGCCTTTATGCTTTCCAAGAATTCTATACCATTTCCCATCAACAGTATGTCATCCACATACAATATGAGAAATGCTACAGAGCTCCCACTCACTTTCTTGTAAATGCAGGCTTCTCCATAAGTCTGTGTAAACCCAAACACTTCGATCATCTCATAAAAACGAATGTTCCAACTCTGAGATGCTTGCACCAGCCCATAAATCGAGCATTGGAGCTTGCACACCTTGTCAGCATTCTTAGGATCGACAAAACCTTCCGGCTGCATCATATACAATTCTTCCTTAAGGAAACCATTCAGGAATGTCATTCTGACGTCCATTTGCCATATCTCATAATCATAGAATGCGGCAATTGCTAACATGATTCGGACGGACTTCAGCTTCGCTATGGGTGAGAAAGTATCATCGTAGTCAACCCCTTGAACTTGTCGATAACCCTTAGCGACAAGCCGAGCTTTATAGATGGTTATGTTACCATCCGCGTCTGTCTTCTTCTTAAATATCCATTTATTTTCTATGGCTCGCCGATCATCGGGCAAGTCAGTCAAAGTCCATACTTCTTTTCATACATGGATCCTATCTCGGATTTCATGGCTTCCAGCCATTTGTCGGAATCCGGGCCCGCCATCGCTTCTTCATAGTTCGAAGGTTCACCGTTGTCTAACAACATGATTTCCAAGACAGGGTTGCCGTACCACTCTGGTGCGGAATGTGTCCTCGTGGACCTACGAAGTTCAGTAGCAACTTGATCTGAAGTTTCATGATCATCATCATTAACTTCCTCTCTAGTCGGTGCAGGCACCTCAGGAACATTTTCTTGAGCTGCGCCACTTACCGGTTCAAGAGGTAATACTTCATCAAGTTCTACTTTCCTCCCACTTATTTCTTTCGAGAGAAACTCTTTCTCTAGAAAGGACCCATTCTTGGCAACAAAGATCTTGCCTTCGGATCTGAGGTAGAAGGTATACCCAATAGTTTCTTTAGGATATCCTATGAAGACGCATTTTTCCGATTTGGGTTCAAGCTTTTCAGGTTGAAGTTTCCTGACATAAGCATCGCATCCCCAAACTTTTAGAAACGACAGCTTAGGTTTCTTCCCAAACCATAATTCATACGGTGTCGTCTCAATGGATTTCGACGAAGCCCTATTTAAAGTGAATGCGGCAATCTCTAAAGCATAGCCCCAAAATGACAGTGGTAAATCGGTAAGAGACATCATAGATCGCACCATATCCAATAGAGTGCGATTACGATGTTCGGACACACCATTACGCTGAGGTGTTCCAGGCGGCGTGAGTTGTGAAACTATTCCACATTTCCTTAAGTGAGTGCCAAATTCGTGACTCAAGTATTCTCCCCACAATCTGATCGCAAGAACTTGATTTTCTTGTCACGTTGATTCTCAACCTCACTCTGAAATTCCTTGAACTTTTCAAAGGTCTCAGACTTGTGTTTCATTAAGTAGACATATCCATATCTACTCAAGTCATCAGTGAGGGTGAGAACATAACGATAGCCACCGCGAGCCTCAACACTCATTGGACCGCACACATCAGTATGTATGATTTCCAATAAGTTGGTTGCTCGCTCCATTGTTCCTGAGAACGGAGTCTTGGTCATTTTACCCATGAGGCATGGTTCGCACGTGTCAAATGATTCGTAATCAAGAGACTCCAAAAGTCCATCTGCATGGAGCTTCTTCATGCGTTTGACACCTATGTGACCAAGGCGGCAGTGCCACAAGTATGTGGGACTATCATTATCAACTTTACATCTTTTGGTATTCACACTATGAATATGTGTAACATTACGCTCGAGATTCATTAAGAATAAACCATTCACCAACGGAGCATGACCATAAAACATATCTCTCATATAAATAGAACAACCATTATTCTCAGATTTAAATGAGTAGCCATCTCGAATTAAACGAGATCCTGATACAATGTTCATGCTCAAAGCTGGCACTAAATAACAATTATTGAGGTTTAAAACTAATCCCGTAGGTAAATGTAGAGGTAGCGTGCTGACGGCGATCACATCGACCTTGAAACCATTCCCGACGCGCATCGTCACCTCGTCCTTCGCCAGTCTCCGCTTATTCCGCAGCTCCTGCTTTGAGTTACAAATGTGAGCAACCGCACCGGTATCAAATACCCAGGAGCTACTACGAGTATTGGTAAGGTACACATCAATTACATGTATATCACATATACCTTTAGTGTTGCCGGCCTTCTTGTCTGCTAAGTATTTGGGGCAGTTCCGCTTCCAGTGACCACTTTCCTTGCAATAAAAACACTCAATCTCGGGCTTGGGTCCATTCTTTGGCTTCTTCCCGGCAGCTTGCTTACCGGGCGCGGCAACTCCCTTGCCGTCCTTCTTGAAGTTCTTCTTACCCTTCCCTTTCTTGAACTTAGTGGTTTTATTCACCATCAACACTTGATGTTCCTTTTTGATTTCCACCTCTGCTGATTTCAGCATTGAATATACCTCAGGAATGGTCTTTTCCATCCCCTGGATATTGAAGTTCATCACAAAGCTCTTGTAGCTCGGTGGAAGCGACTGAAGGATTCTGTCAATGACCGCGTCATCCGGGAGATTAACTCCCAGCTGACTCAAGCGGTTATGCAACCCAGACATTTTGAGTATGTGCTCACTGACAGAACTATTTTCCTCCATCTTACAACTGAAGAACTTGTAGGAGACTTCATATCTCTCGACCCGGGCATGAGCTTGGAAAACCATTTTCAGCTCTTCGAACATCTCATATGCTCCGTGTCTCTCAAAACGCTTTTGGAGCCCCGGTTCTAAGCTGTAAAGCATGCCGCACTGAACGAGGGAGTAATCATCAGCACGTGACTGCCGAGCATTCATAATGTCTTGGTTCTTTGGGATGGGTGCGTCACCTAGCGATGCTTCTAGGACATAATCTTTCTTGGCAGCTATGAGGATGATCCTCAGGTTCCGGACCCAGTCCGTATAGTTGCTGCCATCGTCTTTCAGCTTGTTTTCTCTAGGAACAAGTTGAAGTTGAGGGCAACATTGGCATGGGCCATTTGATCTACAAGACATAGTGTAAAGATTTAAGACTAAGTTCATGATAATTAGGTTCATCTAATCAATTTACTCAATGAACTCCCACTTAGATAGACATCCCTCTAGTCATCTAAGTGAAACATGATCCGAGTCAACTAGGCCGTGTCCGATCATCACGTGAGACGGACTAGCCAACATCGGTGAACATCTTCATGTTGATCGTATCTTCTATACGACTCATGCTCGACCTTTTGGTCTTCCGTGTTCCGAGGCCATGTCTGTACATGCTAGGCTCGTCAAGTCAACCTAAGTGTATTGCGTGTGTAAATCTGGCTTACACCCGTTGTATTCGAACGTTAGAATCTATCACACCCGATCATCACGTGGTGCTTCGAAACAACGAACCTTCGCAACGGTGCACAGTTAGGGGGAACACTTTCTTGAAATTATTGCGAGGGATCATCTTATTTAAGCTACCGTCGTTCTAAGCAAATAAGATGTAAAACATGATAAACATCACATGCAATCAAATAGTGACATGATATGGCCAATATCATTTGCTCCTTTTGATCTCCATCTTCGGGGCTTCATGATCATCGCTGTCACCGGCATGACACCATGATCTCCATCATCGTGTCTTCTTGAAGTTGTCTCGTCATCTATTACTTCTACTACTATGGCTAACGCTTTAGCAATAAAGTAAATTACATGACGTTTATGTTGACACGCAGGTCATAAATAAATAAAGACAACTCCTATGGCTCCTGCCGGTTGTCATACTCATCGACATGCAAGTCGTGATTCCTATTACAAGAACATGATCAATCTCATACATCACATATATCATTCATCACATCCTTTTGGCCATATCACATCACACGGCACATGCTGCAAAAACAAGTTAGACATCCTCTAATTGTTGTTGCAAGTTTTTACGTGGCTGCTATAGGTTTCTAGCAAGAACGTTTCTTACCTACGCCAAAACCACAACGTGATATGCCAATTTCTATTTACCCTTCATAAGGACCCTTTTCATCGAATCCGATCCGACTAAAGTGGGAGAGACAGACACCCGCCAGCCACCTTATGCAACTAGTGCATGTCAAATCGATGGAACCAGTCTCACGTAAGCGTACGTATAAGGTCGGCCCGGGCCGCTTCATCCCACGATGCCGCCGAATCAAGACAAGACTAGTAACGGCAAGCAAATTGACAATATCGACGCCCACAACTGCTTTGTGTTCTACTTGTGCATAGAAACTACGCATAGACCTAGCTCATGATGCCACTGTTGGGGAATGTAGCGGAATTTTAAAATTTTCTACGCATCACCAAGATCAATCTATGGAGTCATCTAGCAACAAGGGAGAGAGGAGTGCATCTACATACCCTTGTAGATCGTGCGCGGAAGCGTTCAAGAGAACGGGGTTGATGGAGTCGTACTCGTCGTGATCCAAATCACCGATGACCTAGCGTCGAACGAACGGCACCTCCGCGTTCAACACACATACGGTTGGGAAGACGTCTCCTCCAACTTGATCCAGCAAGGGGGAAGGAGAGGTTGATGAAGATCCAGCAGCACGACGGCGTGGTGGTGGAAGCAACGGTGATCTCGGTAGGGCTTCGCCAAGCACAAGGAGAGGGAGGAGTGTCACGGGAGGAAGAGGGAGAGGCCTGGGGCTAGGGTGCGGCTGCCCTCCCTCCCCCCCCCCCCACTATATATAGGGTCCCTAGGGGGGCGCCGGCCCTAGGAGATCCAATCTCCAAGGGGGGCGACGGCCAAGGGTGTGGCTTGCCCCCCAAGCCAAGTGGGGCGCCCCCCACCCCTAGGGTTTCCAACCCTAGGCGCAGGGGGAGGCCCAAGGGGGGCACACCAGCCCACTAGGGGCTGGTTCCCCTCCCACTTCAGCCCATGGGGCCCTCCGGAATAGGTGGCCCCACCCGGTGGACCCCCGAAACCCTTTTGGTGGTCCCGGTACAATACCGAGTTGAAGGAAATATGCCCTAGAGGCAATAATAAAGTTATTATTTATTTCCTTACATCATGATAAATGTTTATTATTCATGCTAGAATTGTATTAACCGGAAACATAATACATGTGTGAATAAATAGACCAACAGAGTGTCACTAGTATGCCTCTACTTGACTAGCTCGTTAATCAAAGATGGTTATGTTTCCTGACCATGAACAAGGAGTTGTTATTTGATTAACGAGGTCACATCATTAGTAGAATGATCTGATTGACATGACCCATTCCATTAGCTTAGCACCCGATCGTTTAGTATGTTGCTATTGCTTTCTTCATGACTTATACATGTTCCTATAACTATGAGATTATGCAACTCCCGTTTACCGGAGGAACACTTTGGGTACTACCAAACATCACAACGTAACTGGGTGATTATAAAGGAGTACTACAGGTGTCTCCAATGGTAGATGTTGGGTTGGCGTATTTCGAGATTAGGGTTTGTCACTCCGATTGTCGGAGAGGTATCTCTGGGCCCTCTCGGTAATGCACATCACATAAGCCTTGCAAGCACTGCAACTAATAAGTTAGTTGTGAGATGATGTATTACGGAACGAGTAAAGAGACTTGCCGGTAACGAGATTGAACTAGGTATTGGATACCGACGATCGAATCTCGGGCAAGTAACATACCGATGACAAAGGGAACAACGTATGTTGTTATGCGGTCTGACCGATAAAGATCTTCGTAGAATATGTAGGAGCCAATATGGGCATCCAGGTCCCGCTATTGGTTATTGACCGGAGACGTGTCTCGGTCATGTCTACATTGTTCTCGAACCGTAGGGTCCGCACGCTTAACGTTACGATGACAGTTATTATGAGTTTATGCATTTTGATGTACCGAAGGTTGTTCGGAGTCCCGGATGAGATCACGGACATGACGAGGAGTCTCGAAATGGTCGAGACGTAAAGATTGATATATTGGAAGCCTATGTTTGGGCACCGGAAGTGTTCCGGGAGAAATCGGGATTTTACCGGATTACCGGGAGGGTTACCGGAACCCCCCGGGAGGCAAATGGGCCTATTGGGCCTTAGTGGAAAAGAGAGAAGGGGCAGCCCACAGGCTAGCCGGCCGAACCCCCCTTCCCTAGTCCTATTAGGACTAGGAGAAGGGGCCGGCCCCCCTCTCTTCTCTTTCTCCCGAAGAGTCCTATTAGGAATAGGATTTGGGGGAAGGAGTCCTACTCCCGGTAGGAGTGGGACTCCTCCCTGCGCCTCCCTCCTAGCCGGCCGACCCCCTTGCCCCTGGCCTTTATATACGGGGGCAGGGGGCACCCCATAGACACACAACTTGATCCTTGAGATCGTTCCTTAGCCGTGTGCGGTGCCCCCTGCCACCAAATTCCACCTCGATCGTACCGTTGTAGTGCTTAGGCGAAGCCCTGCGTCGGTAGTACATCAAGATCGTCATCACGCTGTCGTGCTGACGGAACTCTTCCTCGACGCTTTGCTGGATCGGAGCCCAAGGAACGTCATCGAGCTGAACGTGTGCTAAGAACTCGGAGGTGCCGGAGTAACGGTGCTTGGATCGGTCGGATCGGGAAGAAGACGTACGGCTACTTCCTCTACGTTGTGAGATCGCTTCCGCAGTCGGTCTGCATTGGTACGTAGACAACACTCTCCCCTCTCGTTGCTGTGCATCACCATGATCTTGCGTGTGCGTAGGAAATTTTTTGAAATTACTGCGTTCCCCAACACGAGTACCCACGAAACTTTCCCGATGGCCGAAACTTGACTTCCTATATATAAATCTACACCTCCGGACCATTCCGGAACTCCTCATAACGTCCGGGATCTCATCCGGGACTCCGAACAACTTTCGGGTTACCGTATACTAATATCTCAACAACCCTAGCGTCACCGAACCTTAAGTGTGTAGACCCTACGGGTTCGGGAGACACGCAGACATGACCGAGACGACTCTCTAGTCAATAACCAACAGCGGGATCTGGATACCCATGTTGGTGTTGGGGAACGTAGTAATTTCAAAAAATTTCCTACGCACACGCAAGATCATGGTGATGCATAGCAACGAGATGGGAGAGTGTTGTCTACGTACCAACGCAGACCGACTGCGGAAGCGATCACGCAACGTAGAGGAAGTAGTCGTACGTCTTCCCGATCCGACCGATCCAAGCACCGTAACTCCGGCACCTCCGAGTTCTTAGCACACGTTCAGCTCGATGACGATCCTCGGGCTCCGATCCAGCAAAGCGTCGAGGAAGAGTTCCGTCAGCACGACGGCGTGGTGACGATCTTGATGTGTTACCGACGCAGGGCTTCGCCTAAGCACTACAACGGTATGATCGAGGTGGAATTTGGTGGCAGGGGGCACCGCACACGGCTAAGGAACGATCTCACGGATCAACTTGTGTGTCTAGAGGTGCCCCCTGCCCCCGTATATAAAGATTTCAAGGGGAGGGGCTGGCCGGCCAAGGTGGGAGGCGCAGGAGGAGTCCTACTCCTACCGGGAGTAGGACTCCCCCCTCCAATCCTAGTCCAACTAGGTTTCCTCAAGTGGGAAGAAGAGAAGGGGTGGCCGGCCACCTTCCCTAGTCCTAATAGGACTAGGGGAAGGGGGGAGGCGCGCAGCCCATGGGGCAGCCCTTTCACCTTTCCACTAAGGCCCATGTTGGCCCATTTGGCTCCCGGGGGGTTCCGGTAACCCTCCCGGTAATCCGGTAAAATCCCGATTTCACCCGGAACACTTCCGATGTCCAAACATAGGCTTCCAATATATCAATCTTTACGTCTCGACCATTTCGAGACTCCTCGTCATGTCCGTGGTCACATCCGGGACTCCGAACAACCTTCGGTACATCAAAATGCATAAACTCATAATAACTGTCATCGTAACGTTAAGCGTGCGGACCCTACGGTTCGAGAACAATGTAGACATGAGCGAGACACGTCTCCAGTCAATAACCAATAGCGGGACATGGATGCCCATATTGGCTCCTACATATTCTACGAAGATCTTTATCGGTCAGACCGCATAACAACATACGTTGTTCCCTTTGTCATCGGTATGTTACTTGCCCGAGATTCGATCGTCGGTATCCAATACCTAGTTCAATCTCGTTACTGGCAAGTCTCTTTACTCGTTCCGTAATACATCATCTCACAACTAACATCTTAGTTATAATGCTTGCAAGGCTTATGTGATGTGTATTACCGAGAGGGCCCAGAGATACCTCTCCGACAATCGGAGTGACAAACCCTAATCTCGAAATACGCCAACCCAACATCTACCATTGGAGACACCTGTAGTACTCCTTTATAATCACCCAGTTACGTTGTGACATTTGGTAGTACCCAAAGTGTTCCTCCGGTAAACGGGAGTTGCATAATCTCATAGTTATAGGAACATGTATAAGTCATGAAGAAAGCAATAGCAACATACTAAACGATCGGGTGCTAAGCTAATGGAATGGGTCATGTCAATCAGATCATTCAACTAATGATGTGACCTTGTTAATCAAACAACAACTCTTTGTTCATGGTTAGGAAACATAACCATCTTTGATTAACGAGCTAGTCAAGTAGAGGCATACTAGTGACACTCTGTTTGTCTATGTATTCACACATGTATTATGTTTCCGGTTAATACAATTCTAGCATGAATAATAAACATTTATCATGATATAAGGAAATAAATAATAACTTTATTATTTCCTCTAGGGCATATTTCCTTCAGTCTCCCACTTGCACTAGAGTCAATAATCTAGTTCACATCGCCATGTGATTTAGCAGCAATAGTTCACATCACCATGTGATTAACACCCATAGTTCACATCGTCATGTGACCAACACTCAAAGGGTTTACTAGAGTCAGTAATCTAGTTCACATCTCTATGTGATTAACACCCAAAGAGTACTAAGGTGTGATCATGTTTTGCTTGTGAGATAATTTTAGTCAACGGGTCTGTCACATTCAGATCCGTAAGTATTTTGCAAAATTCTTTGTCTATAATGCTCTGCATGGAGCTACTCCAGCTAATTGCTCCCACTTTCAATATGTATCCAGATTGAGACTTTAGATTCATCTGGATCAGTGTCAAAAACTTGCATCGACGTAACCCTTTACGACGAACCTTTTTGTCACGTCCATAATCAAGAAACATATCCTTATTTCACTAAGGATAATTCTGACCGATGTCCAGTGATCTACTCCTAGATCACTATTGTACTCCCTTGCCAAATCAATGCAGGGTATACAATAGATCTGGTATACAGCATGACATACTTTATAGAACCTATGGCCAAGGCATAGGAAATGACTTTCATTCTCTTTCTATCTTCTGTCGTGGTCGGGCTTTGAGTCTTACTCAACTTCACACCTTATAATACAGGTAAGAACTCTTTCTTTGACTGCTCCATTTTGAACTACTTCAAAATCTTGTCAAGGTATGTACTCATTGAAAAAACTTATCAAGCGTCTTGATCTATCTCTATAGATCTTGAAGCTTAATATGTAAGCAGCTTTACCGAAGTCTTTCTTTGAAAAACTCCTTTCAAACACTCCTTTATGCTTTACAGAATAATTCTACATTATTTCCGATCAACAATATGTCATTCACATATACTTATCAGAAATGTTGTAGTGCTCCCACTCACTTTCTTGTAAATACAGGCTTCACCGCAAGTCTGTATAAAACTATATGCTTTGATCAACTCATCAAAGCGTATATTCCAACTCCGAGATGCTTGCACCAGTCCACAGATGGATCGCTGGAGCTTGCACATTTTGTTAGCACCTTTCGGATTGACAAAACCTTCTGTTGCATCATATACAACTCTTCTTTAATAAATCCATTAAGGAATGCAGTTTTGTTTATCCATTTGCCAGATTTCATAAAATGCGGCAATTACTAACATGATTTGGACAGACTCAAGCATAGATACGAGTGAGAAGCTCTCATCGTAGTCAACACCTTGAACTTGTCGAAAACCTTTTGCGACAATTCTAGCTTTGTAGATAGTAACACTACTATCAGCGTCCGTCTTCCTCTTGAAGATCCATTTATTCTCAATTGCTTGCCGATCATCGGGCAGGTCAACCAAAGTCCAAACTTTGTTCTCATACATGGATCATATCTCAGATTTCATGGCCTCAAACCATTTCGCGGAATCTGGGCTCATCATCGCTTCCTCATAGTTCGTAGGTTCATCATGATCTAGTAGCATGATTTCCAAAACAGGATTACCGTACCACTCTGGCGCGGATCTTGCTCTGGTTGATCTACGAGGTTCAGTAGTATCTTGTCCTGAAGTTTCATGATCATCATCATTAGCTTCCTCACTTATTGGTGTAGGTGTCGCAGAAACGGTTTTCTGTGATGTACTACTTTCCAATAAGGGAGCAGGTACAGTTACCTCATCAAGTTCTACTTTCCTCCCACTCACTTCTTTCAAGAGAAACCCCTTCTCTAGAAAGGATCCATTATAAGCAACGAATTTCTTGCCTTAGGATCTGTGATAGAAGGTGTACCCAACAGTCTCCTTTGGGTATTCTATGAAGACATATTTCTCCGATTTGGGTTTGAGCTTATCAGGATGAAACTTTTTCTCATAAGCATCGCAACCCCAAACTTCAAGAAACGACAACTTTGGTTTCTTGCCAAACCATAGTTCATAAGGCGTCGTCTCGACGGATATAGATGGTGCCCCTTTTTAACGTGAATGCAGTTGTCTCTAATGCATGACCCCAAAAACGATAGTGGTAAATCGGTAAGAAACATCATAGATTGCACTATATCCAATAAAGTACGGTTATGACGTTCGGACACACCATTATGATGTGGTGTTCCAGGTGGCGTGAGTAGTGAAACTATTTCACTTTGTTTTAACTGAAGACCAAACTCGTAACTCAAATACTCTTTTCCACGATCAGATCATAGAAACTTTATTTTCTTGTTACAATGATTTTCCACTTCACTCTGAAATTATATGAACTTTTCAAATGTTTCAGACTTATGTTTCATCAAGTAGATATACTCATATCTGCTCAAATCATCTGTGAAGATCAGAAAATAATGATACCTGCTGTAAGCCTTAATATTCATCGGACCACATACATCAGTATGTATGATTTCCAACAAATCTGTTGCTTGCTCCATTGTTCCGGAGAACGGCGTTTTAGTCATCTTGCCCAAAAGGCATGGTTCGCAAGCATCAAGTGATTCCGAAAGCCCATCAGCATGGAGTTTCTTCATGCGTTTTATACCAATATGACCTAAACGGCAGTGCCACAAATAAGTTGCACTATCATTATTAACTTTGCATATTTTGGTTTCAATATTATGAATATGTGTATCACTACAATCGAGATCCAACGAACTTGTTTCATTGGGTGTATGACCATCGAAGGTTTTATTCATGTAAACAGAACAACAATTATTCTCTGATTTTAATGAATAACCGTATTGCAATAAACATGATTAAATCATATTCATGCTCAACGCAAACACCAAATAACACTTATTTAGGTTCAACACTAATCCCAAAATTATGGGGAGTGTGCGATGATGATCATATCAATCTTGGAACTACTTCCAACACACATCGTCACTTCACCCTTAACTAGTCTCTGCCACTCCCGTTTCGAGTTACTAATCTTAGCAACTGAACTAGCATCAAATACTGAGGGGTTGCTATAAACACTAGTAAAGTACACGTCAATAACATGTATATCAAATATACTTATGTTCACTTTGCCATCCTTCTTATCCGCCAATCACTTGGGGTAGTTCCGCTTCCAGTGACCAGTCCCTTTGCAGTAGAAGCACTTAGTCTCAGGCTTTAGGACCAGACTTGGGCTTCTTCACTTGAGCAGCAACTTGCTTGCTGTTCTTCTTGAAGTTCCCCTTTTTCCCTTTGCCCTTTTCTTGAAACTAGTGGTCTTGTCAACCATCAACACTTGATGTTTTTTCTTGATTTCTACCTTCATTGATTTCATCATCATGAAAAGCTCGGGATTCGTTTTCGTCATCCTTTGCATACTATAGTTCATCACGAAGTTCTACTAACTTGGTGATGGTGACTAGAGAATTCTTTCAATCACTATCTTATCTGGAAGATTAACTCCCACTTGATTCAAGCGATTGTAGTACTCAGACAATCTGGGCACATGCTCACTAGTTGAGCGATTCTCCTCCATCTTTTAGCTATAGAACTTGTTGGAGACTTCATATCTCTCAACTCGGGTATTTGCTTGAAATATTAACTTCAACTCCTGGAACATCTCATATGGTCCATGACGTTCAAAACGTCTTTGAAGTCCCGATTCTAAGCCATTAAGTATGGTGCACTAAACTATCAAGTAGTCATTATATTGAGCTAGCCAAATGTTCATAACGTCTGCATCTGCTCCTGCAATAGGTCTGTCACCTAGCGGTGCATCAAGGACATAATTTTTCTATGCAGCAATGAGGATAAACCTCAGATCACGGATCCAATCCGCATCACTGCTACTAACATCTTTCAACACAATTTTCTCTAGGAACATATCAAAATAAACACAGGGTAGCAACAACGCGAGCTATTGATCTACAACATAATTTGCAAAATACTACCAGGACTAAGTTCATGATAAATTTAAGTTCAATTTAATCATATTACTTAAGAACTCCCACTTAGATAGACATCCCTCTAATCCTCTAAGTGATTACGTGATCCAAATCAACTAAACCATAACCGATCATCACGTGAGATGGAGTAGTTTTCAATGGTGAACATCGTTATGTTGATCATATCTACTATATGATTCACGCTCGACCTTTCGGTCTCCGTGTTCCGAGGCCATATCTGCATATGCTAGGCTCGTCAAGTTTAACCTGAGTATTCTGCGTGTGCAACTATTTTGCACCCGTTGTATTTGGACGTAGAGCTTATCACACCCGATCATCACGTGGTGTCTGGGCACGACGAATTTTGGCAACGGTGCATACTCAGGGAGAACACTTCTTGATAATTTAGTGAGAGATCATCTTATAATGCTACCGTCAATCAAAGCAAGATAAGATGCATAAAAGGATAAACATCACATGCAATCAATATAAGTGATATGATATGGCCATTATCATCTTGTGCTTGTGATCTCCATCTCCGAAGCACCGTCATGATCACCATCGTCACCGGCGCGACACCTTGATCTCCATCGTAGCATCGTTGTCGTCTCGCCAATCTTATGCTTCCACGACTATCACTACCGCTTAGTAATAAAGTAAAGCATTACATCGCGATTGCATTGCATACAATAAAGCGACAACCATATGGCTCCTGCCAGTTGCCGATAACTTGGTTACAAAACATGATCATCTCATACAATAAAATCAGCATCATGCCTTGACCATATCACATCACAACATGCCCTGCAAAAACAAGTTAGACGTCCTCTACTTTGTTGTTGCAAGTTTTACGTGGCTGCTACGGGCTTAAGCAAGAACTCATCTCACCTACGCATCAAAACCACAACGATAGTTTGTCAAATAGACTCCGTTTTAACCTTCTCAAGGACCGGGCGTAGCCACACTCGGTTCAACTAAAGTTGGAGAGACAGTCGCCCGCAAGCCATCTATGTGCAAAGCACGTCGAGGGAACGGGTCTCGCGTAAGCGTACGCGTAAGGTTGGTCCGGGTCGTCTCGTCCAACAATACCGCCGAACCAAAGTATGACATGCTGGTAGGCAGTATGACTTGTATCGCCCACAACTCACTTGTGTTCTACTCGTGCAAATAACATCAAACCATAAAACCTAGGCTCGGATGCCACTGTTGGGGAACGTAGTAATTTCAAAAAAATTCCTACGCACACGCAAGATCATGGTGATGCATAGCAACGAGATGGGAGAGTGTTGTCTATGTACCAACGCAGACCGACTGCGGAAGCGATCACACAACGTAGAGGAAGTAGTTGTACGTCTTCCCGATCCGACCGATCCAAGCACCGTAACTCCGGCACCTCCGAGTTCTTAGCACATGTTCAGCTTGATGACGATCCTCGGGCTCCGATCCAGCAAAGCGTCGAGGAAGAGTTCCATCAGCACAACGGCGTGGTGACGATCTTGATGTGTTACCGACGCAGGGCTTCGCCTAAGCACTACAACAGTATGATCGAGGTGGAATTTGGTGGCAGGGGCACCGCACACGGCTAAGGAACGATCTCACGGATCAACTTGTGTGTCTAGAGGTGCCCCCTGCCCCCGTATATAAAGGTTTCAAGGGGAGGGGCTGGCCGGCCAAGGTGGGAGGCGCAGGAGGAGTCCTACTCCTACCGGGAGTAGGACCCCCCCCCCCTCCAATCCTAGTCCAACTAGGTTTCCTCAAGTGGGAAGGAGAGAAGGGGTGGCCGGCCACCTTCCCTAGTCCTAATAGGACTAGGGGAAGGGGGGAGGCACGCAGCCCATGGGGCAGCCCTTTCACCTTTCCACTAAGGCCCATGTTGGCCCATTTGGCTCCCGGGGGGTTCCGGTAACCCTCCCGGTAATCCGGTAAAATCCCGATTTCACCCGGAACACTTCCGATGTCCAAACATAGGCTTCCAATATATCAATCTTTACGTCTCGACCATTTCGAGACTCCTCGTCATGTCCGTGATCACATCCGGGACTCCGAACAACCTTCGGTACATCAAAATGCATAAACTCATAATAACTGTCATCATAACGTTAAGCGTGCGGACCCTACGGTTCGAGAACAATGTAGACATGAGCGAGACACGTCTCCGGTCAATAACCAATAGCGGGACCTGGATGCCCATATTGGCTCCTACATATTCTACGAAGATCTTTATCGGTCAGACCGCATAACAACATACGTTGTTCCCTTTGTCATCGGTATGTTACTTGCCCGAGATTCGATCGTCGGTATCCAATACCTAGTTCAATCTCGTTACTGGCAAGTCTCTTTACTCGTTCTGTAATACATCATCTCACAACTAACATCTTAGTTATAATGCTTGCAAGGCTTATGTGATGTGTATTACCGAGAGGGCCCAGAGATACCTCTCCGACAATCGGAGTGACAAACCCTAATCTCGAAATACGCCAACCCAACATCTACCATTGGAGACACCTGTAGTACTCCTTTATAATCACCCAGTTACGTTGTGACGTTTGGTAGTACCCAAAGTGTTCCTCCGGTAAACGGGAGTTGCATAATCTCATAGTTATAGGAACATGTATAAGTCATGAAGAAAGCAATAGCAACATACTAAATGATCGGGTGCTAAGCTAATGGAATGGGTCATGTCAATGAGATCATTCAACTAATGATGTGACCTCGTTAATCAAATAACAACTCTTTTTTCATGGTTAGGAAACATAACCATCTTTGATTAACGAGCTAGTCAAGTAGAGGCATACTAGTGACACTCTGTTTGTCTATGTATTCACACATGTATTATGTTTCCGGTTAATACAATTCTAGCATGAATAATAAACATTTATCATGATATAAGGAAATAAATAATAACTTTATTATTGCCTCTAGGGCATATTTCCTTCAGTTGGCTCCCACATGCTCCTCAATGATCTCATCGGATGAACCATGATGTCGAGGATTCAATCAATCCGTATACAATTCCCTTTGTCAATCGGTACGTTACTTGCCCGAGACTCGATCGTCGGTATCCCAATGCCTCGTTAAATCTCGTTACCGGCAAGTCACTTTACTCGTACCGTAATGCATGATCCCGTGATCAACCACTTGGTCACATTAAGCTCATTATGATGATGCATTACCGAGTGGGCCCAGAGATACCTCTCCGTCATACGGAGTGACAAATCCCAGTCTCGATTCGTGCCAACCCAACAAACACTTTCGGAGATACCTGTAGTGTACCTTTATAGTCACCCAGTTACGTTGTGACGTTTGGCACACCCAAAGCACTCCTACGGTATCCGGGAGTTGCACAATCTCATGGTCTAAGGAAATGATACTTGACATTCGGAAAAGCTATAGCAAACGAACTACACGATCTTTGAGCTATGCTTAGGATTGGGTCTTGTGATGTGATCCCGTTATCAATGACATCCAATGTCCATAGTCAGGAAACCATGACTATCTTTTGGTCAACGAGCTAGTCAACTAGAGGCTCACCAGGGACGTGTTGTGGTCTATGTATTCACACATGTATTACGATTTCCGGATAACACAATTATAGCATGAACAATAGACAATTATCATGAACAAAGAAATATAATAATAACCATTTTATTATTGCCTCTAGGGCATATTTCCAACATGCCCATCTCCACCACTGCCGTGCCGCCCCTCCACCCGAGATCCACGGCGAGAGGGGCCGTCGGTGACCCGCAGTGCCAGACGTGGCGCCGAGGCGCTGCTGCAAGGCAGTCGCTGCCGATGCCACCCGCCGACCTGCACCACCACCATGCCGCCCGTCGCCCGACGCCACGCCGTCATCGCTAGCCCACTCCGGAGCGCCGCTACGCCCGGCATCGAGCGCAACATCCCAGCCGGCGAGATCCGGCCCGCGCCGCAGCTCCCGCACAACGCCGCCGCCGGCGATGACCGGGCTTCGCCCGCTCGTGCCCCCTGGCGGCGGCGAGGGAGGAGGGAGAGAGGGAGGGAGGTGGCGGCAGCGGCGCTAGGGTTGCCTCGCGGACGCCCGTGGGACGCGGGAGGGGAGGGGAAAAGACCAAACAAGGAATAATCCGTGATACTGATATAAAAAGGATCTTCTAAGAAAATACTGATATAAAGGGCAATCTTGATTTCCATGAGTTAATCAAGAGAAACTTGATCCAGCGATAGATATCTTTATCTTTACCTAATAATAAAGCAAATTGGGTTTCTTTCGTCCGTCATGGCATTTTTCAAAAAAGTCCCTTTATTTCAGAGAATTCAACCCGCGGTCCTATTTTAAGTTAAAAGTAAACGAATCGTTATTTTTGTATTTTACACAAAAGTCCCTGTCTTTTCTTGAAATCAACTCGCCGTCCGGATTTAAGTCACGCTCGAACCATTATTTTACATTTTTCGAAAACCCTCCTGATGTTTTAGATAATTCATCCATGGATCATATTTAAGTCAACAAATGCTTTTTAAAATCATCCATATCTTTTAAACCGTAACTCCGATTTAAACATGTTATGTATAAAATTTGATAAGAAAAGTATGTAGAATATGAATATAAGATTATTTTTACCTGTTAAGTATTTTTAAATATTATTTTGGAATATATATTAGTCAAACAAAATGATTTTCTAAATTATCTGTATCTTTTAAACCGTAACTTTGATTTTAACATATTATATATGAAATTTTATTAAAAAATGTGTGGAATCTAAATATGATGTTAATTTTACCTGTTAAATATTTTTAAAATATTGTTATGGAAGCAAACTTATAATTTATAGCGCAAGATTCTTTTTTTTTCATACCGGCGGCGATCCGGATTGTAAATAAACACCCAACTATAACCATATACGGAAAAGAAAATATCGATAACTACACATGCATACCCCTGAAAAATGTCGCAGGGGAAACAACAGATTTCTCATCACGAGAGTGAGAGAAAGCGAGCGAGAGAGAGAGGGAGAGAGTGGGAGAGAGAGGGAGAGGGGGGAGAGAGGGAGAGAGAGACGTCTTAGGATTAACCATATTCAACACACGTTTTTTGTTGTTTTTTGTGAACACCGAGGTCATCGCCGGTGAGGGTGAGAAGGAGGATAAGCGGCAACACAAATATGATACCTCGCAAAAATAAAGGAGATGGACCTATTGTGGTCTTGAGTGATGGTTGTTGAGTTAAAAGCGTGTGTTATGTTTTCTCTCCCATTGCAACACCCGGACTCTTTTGCTAGTAGATACTCCCTCCGTCCATGAATAAGAGTACATCTAGCCTTTGTTCTAAGTCAAACTTTTAAAACTTTGACCAATTTTATAGAAAAGAATAGTAGCATGTATGACATCTAATTGGTATATTATGAAAGTACATTTCAAGACGAATCTAGCGATACTAATTTAGTGTTATAAATACTGATACTTTTTTCTATAAAGTTGGTTAAAATTTTAAAACTTTGATTTAAAACAAAACCTAAATGTTCACTTATTCACGGACGCAGGGAGTATACAATATGCCGATTTGATCCCGCTTGTCATGGGGATTACAAATTTATAGAAAAAGATTACAAAGATTTTGTTATTATTACAGGCACATGCACACACGGTCGATCGCGGCTGCATGCATGAAACGAAAACCAAGAAGGAAGCATCAGGAAAATCCCTGTCCGCCAAGACCACACACGTACGTACTACAGCATAGTATGTGTGCGTGATGGATGTGTATTGTTGGCGAGCTCAGGCTTTGTAGCCACCGGCAGTGGCGGCGCCGGCATCCTTCTCGGCTTCAACCATGGCATTGATGGCCTTGCTCAGGGCGGCCTGAAAGACGGCGTACTTTACCTCGGGCGCGGAGGCGACGGTGGCGGCGTAGGCCTGCTTGACGGCGGACTCAAGGGAGGGGACGAACTTGTAGTTCTCGTATGCGCCGCCCGTGGTCTCCTTGATGGCCTTGTTGAAGGCGGACTCGAAGACGGTGAACTTGTCGTTGACCGGGGCAGCGTCGGCGGCGGTGGCGGCGGTCCTGTAGGCGGCGTCGATCTGGTCGATGGTCTTGAGCTGGGGGGCGGGGATCCCCTTGACCTCCTCGGCGGCGGGCTTGACGGAGTGGACCTCGAAGGCGCCGGAGATGACGCGGAGCGACTCGGTGAGACTGGCGACGTAGGTGTCGTACTTGGTCTCGGGGGTGGCGCCCTGGGCTTTGTCGTAGGCGAGCTTGTAGGAGGCTTCGAGGCTCTTGGAGAGTGAGGCCATGGAGGCTGACTGGGCGGGCATCTGGCCGGAGGCGGCGGCCTTGAGGACATCTGCGAAAGCCTTGTTAGAGGCCGCGCTGAAGGTGGCCTCGAACGTCTTGTACTTGTCGGCCGGAGGGACGGCGGCTGCGGCCGCCACGGCCGCCTTGAAGCCGTTGTTGATATCCTCCATCAGCTTCTGCTCCGGAGTCGTCGCCTTGGGCTGGGTCCCTGGGGCGGCGGGGGTGGCCGGGGCGCCGGGGGCGTAGGCGGCGTAGGAGACGGCCGGCCCCGCCACGAGGGCGACGGCGAGGAAGAGCGCCACCGTGTACTGCTGCACCGCCGCCATTGCGCTGCGTTGGTTGGCTTGTAAGCTGGCAGGAGGAGAGAAGAGATTGTATTGCGTTGTGAGGATGAAGGAGGTGGGCTTTATATATATAGATATATATACACATCCTGGCTGCACCACGTACGGGGGGTGGACGACGGTGAGAGGCCGGGAGAGCTTCACGCGCCCAAATTAGCTACCAGTCGCTCCTCCGCTCAGTCTTCCCGGCTTCCGCTCCCCTCCTCTCTCTTTTCTTGGCCATGACTCTTTCCATGCTCTTTTCTTTTTTTAGCCAAATTTTAATTTTAAAGATGTGCAAATAGATATTTTCACACGGCGCGTATGCCCGCCAATATGTACTATGTATGTATGTACTCCCTCCGTTTCTTTTTAGTCTGCATATAAGATTTGATCAAAGTCAACTTTTATTTACTTTGACTAAGTTTATAAAAAAATATTAAGATTCATAATATGAAATCAGTATTGTTAGATGCATCATGAAATTAATTTTCATACCATATAGCTTTAGTATTTTAGATGTTGATACTTTTTTTCTATAAAGTTGGTCAAACATTTAAAAGTTTGACTTTGATCAAATCTTATATGCGGATTAAAAGAAATAGAGGGAGTATGTATGTATGTATGTATGTATGTATGTATGTATGTATGTAGTATGTATGTATGTATGTATGTATGCATGCATGTACTAGCAAAGTATCCGTGCGTTACAAAGCATCTTAAAAAACACAAACGGAGCACTAGTTTGGCATCGACCACACCACATTGGCATGTTGAAATCATGAAAGAGACATTGTTTTCAGACGATATGACATAGCATCTAATCAACAATGAAGCAATTTTGTACTGTATGACAACTGAAAGAAGAAAAGGATGGTGGATGTTTTTTGTGTGTGCTGAACGGCGTATGTTCAATAAAACACCTGCAGGTGTATCTGAAAAATATACATACACACCTTCATCCTCATAGCAATGACGGGCGTATTCCTGAAAGTAAAAAAAAAGGATACACGGAAGGCTGTTGATGTTTGAGGTGATTAATCCTCCTAGTACATTGTCAAGATTTGCTAAGAAGAACACAATCGAGCAATTTGCATGACCTGACTCTGCAGTACGTGCTGTTGATTGCTAGCCGTAGTGTGCCATCTCACTGATCTGTGTGCGTGCTAAAGTCGTAATTAAACAAATAGGCACACTTATGTCCTTATCTTGTTGAAGGCGTTGCCTTCTTGCTGACGTGCTGGTCTTGAGTGATTGCGTCAGCTTTAATAAAATTGAATGTGTGCATCACAATGATGCAAAGGCCGGAAGTTTCAACCTCCTTGTCAAAAAAAGAGAGAAAAAACAAAATATGTTACAGCAGCATAGAAGTCAAATAAGATGGAAGAAATAGGTTAGGATACATGGAAATGTTGCGGAGGTAGATCAAATCAGGGTTTGTAGGTAGGTCACCTAACGATAAAGCGATAAAGGGTAATGTCAGATAAAACCAGCGGGCTTGACTCGTGTCAACATAGAGGAAGAAGAGTTGAGCAAGCAGATGAAACAATGGCCAAGTAGCCGGAGAATTTGTGCAAACGTCTCTCCATCAATTTCTGGGGGAAATATATAGTTGATCATAACTGTTGTCTCTGTTCCTGAATGCAATATGTTTTGGCAGTTTAATTATTATTATTTTATAACTTTACCTCCTCTTTATTAACTCGTAATCAAGTTTACATCCTTCATCAACAGAGGAAGTAGCTCAATTGAAGCATCTTCAAACCACTCGTTACAAAAAGAAAATCTAGCTAGTTTAGTTAATTCATGAGCCACAGTATTCGTTTCTCTTGGGCAAAACCCGAAAGTAATATAGCGGAACTCGCATGCCAGATGATAGCAGTCATCAATAATGGTTGTCGCATTCCCAGCAAAATGGCCTCCATTTTTCATAGTCTCTATGAGTTTCAGATTGTCAAAGTTGACCACAATTTTGTTACAGCCCACTGTCAATGCAATATTAAGACCAAACGTGAGAGCCATCGCTTCCACCATCAGAACATCATAACATGAATCAACCAGTTTGTTTCCAGCGACAGTCATATGGCCCCTATCGTCTCTGATTACTGTTCCTTCAGCATGTCAAATGTCAAAGGCTGCATCGACGTTCAGTTTGACGACTCCATTCGGTGGTTTGCACCACCCTCCTCTCTTCATCGATGCCTTTGCATCACATGCAATGATAAAATTCCATGCAAGAGCCCAAACTGACTGCATCTTGGACCGGCTCCTTATGCACGAGTTTTCTCCTTTCCCACCGGAGTTACCAGGAACATACCGCCACCATCTCATGAAGACTGTGAATACCCATTATAGACACTTCTTGTGCTGGAAAGTTGAGAAGGTAAAAGCTAGGATCTGCAAAATAAATTGTCAACACGTCTTACATTTAGAAACAGATGTACTAGTAGTATTTAGGCACATGAAAGAAATAGATAGTGGATCAAAACTATTTAGGAACAGAGGTGTATACATGAACGGCTTGAACGTCTATCTAAAGAAGAAGAAAGTGATCCATTTAGAGATTTAACGTACTCATCTATTACAGATCAAAAACTTTCGTCTATATTCAAAACTACAATGGTACAGTGTTTTTTTCCTTATTGCTCTATGGCAACAAAAACAATCAAAAAAACGACATATATGGAAACAAGGAAGGATCTTTCGTAAATAAAGTTTTACAATGCTGCTGGAAGGATCTGCCGTCTCCAAAGCAGAGCCCACCGCATGCGTGAGGCACTAGTGCTCGCTCGCTCAGCTAGCTAAAGCTAAAGCCCTTGTGAGCCAACAAGGGTAAGATCAGCAGAGCTTCATGTTCTTCAGCATGCCCGCGACGAGCGCCTCCATGGACGGCGCGCGCCGCTTGTAATCCTTCATCAGTGCCTCTGCGGCCAGGCTCTGCAGCTCCGAGCTCTCCTCCTCCTTGTTCCTCCCTTT
Source organism: Triticum monococcum (assembly GCA_034509565.1). NCBI lineage: Eukaryota > Viridiplantae > Streptophyta > Magnoliopsida > Poales > Poaceae > Triticum > Triticum monococcum. The sequence continues at coordinate 54,940,686 of CM067846.1, read as the reverse complement.
GGTCAGCTGGCTAATTGCTGCGCTGCACTGTGGGGATCAAGGATGTATATGCATCAAGGATCACTACTGTGGATAAATAAATAAATAAAATATAAAGGCAACTGGGACCCTTCCGAGATGTCCGTCCGTCTTACCAGGCACACGCCAAAGAGAGCTCTCGTGTTCTTGCCCCCAGTCAACTGGATAGTCGACGCGTAGTACTTTTTAGCAGTTTGAAGGTTTTCCAAACCACCCAGTGTGTACAAAACCTTCAACATAAAAGAAGAGGCGACACTCAGCAAGGATAAGCTGTGCACTGGCATTGCATGAAATCAACTGCGCCTTCGGCAGAATCAGGACATGGCATTGGCTTGACTTAGTCATTTATATGAATCAGAAACGTTGGGCGATTTTGCATCCCACCAGAAGGACTATTAAACAAATAAATAGCACTGATCATCGTATTGCCATATATGCACGTCAAATAAACTCTACTTCTGGGCTCAGCATGCCCTCTCCCACCTACCACACAAAACCAGTAAGATAAAACCATGCAACTTCCGTTTCTTGCAGACCCCACAAGAATAAGCTCCTACAGTTTCCCACCCTAAAGACACATATCCGCGTATCAGCCTATGCAATGCCCCGTCCGCCTAGTACAACATGACTTCTAAAATAAACAGAAAAAGAAATGCTAACTTGAATAAATACCCAACAAAACTCCTTTAAGATGACAGCTTCAATGAAAGCCAGTCTTTGTCTTTAAATTACTAAAATCGATTTTCATGGCCGATCACAACTAGATGTGGGACCTCAATTGGTAGAAAATATCCACAGTTGATCCACTCATCAAATCATGTTGATTCATTGCATATTATGATAGCCTATAAGTCGGTGTCAAAATACTTCATCGCTTATGCATCTATGCCTGAGAGGTTTTATAAAGATGGGTGTCATTTTTTCATTTCAATTCATCTCTCACATGGATCATTATCTTGAGAAACACAACTTATAGAACTTAATACACTTGCTATTTTTAATCTTATGCCTCATTATCATGGATTATGAGTCAAGACTAGTCTCAACTCCATGGCCGACTACACTTCAGTGTCAACTAGTCTATGAGTCGCAACTTCAGTGTCGATTAGTTACGCTTAGCCTACCAGTCTCAACCTCGGAACAACTCGTCGACTCATAAACCTTGCTCATTATATCACTATACATAATTATTTTGTAACGTTTTTGTTAACTTCAATGTTGAATTGGCGTGCTTCATTTTTAATTGGATCTTTGATAGTTATTGTCGTCTCATGTGGTATTCGACCATTCATCATTTACCATTGGAAGAAAGGGACCATCAGTAAATCATCAACAGAATAATGAAAAATTTCATAACAGATAATTCTAACTTTTCTATTTATTTCCACAAAAGGCTGTGTTTGGTCCACTTACCTCAGCATAAGCTAGATGATAAAGTGGAATGGTTGGTTGGGCCAATATTAGTTCCTCGTAACAAAAGGCGGCTTGTTTGTACCTGGCAAAAAAAAATCATCATATAAGTTAGTATTTTCACATCTGACCATATTATGTTGAATCAATCAAGATTGAACATCTCACATTTGTAAGGAAACATAAATTTCAGCAAGCTCTCTCCATGCATCATGATCCGCCATGAATCTAACACAGGGAAAGGGTTAATATGTTCTAATAAGAAAAATATAGGAGGCAGTAACTGGTCCATAAAAGAAGTGGATGCATACTTACAATTCCAAATACTTGTTCAAATAATCAACTGCTAAAGACATGTCACCTTGTGCTTTTGCAATAGCAATTTTTCTCTTGTGGACAATCTGACAACCAAACAAGGAGGATATTTGTTGTGTAAAATGACACCGTACTAAGGTACACAAAGGTATCATCCTTAGCATTTGAATGGTTCTAGAAAGCAAAGAAAATCAAATTCCTCCTGCACATCAATTTTTTACCTGATCAAATGGGTTGGTTTCCAGGATAAGTGCATAAGCTCTTTCAGCTTCAGCCCAATCACCCTTTGCCTCAAACAGCAGGGCTTCTAGCCGGCCTGAATTTTAGAGCAAGTGTGTTCAGAATTTACAGAAAGATGGCCATAGTAACCAGCATTATATGACTCGACAGATATCAATTCTGGTATACTTGAATAAAAAAAATGTGTTCCAAACTTAGGTGTTTACATCGCTTTTGTGTACACCAGGATTTAGGTAACCCATAACTGGTTCTTAGTTAACAAAAATGTCCATGTATTACACCTTCACCCTCAAGCAACACCTTGCCCTCCTACTTTAGACCAGACAATCCCTGGCCTGTAGAATACCTAAGATCAACATCTATGTATATTCCAAGGGCGTATACCACAACATCATTTGGCATGATATACTAAAGTACTGTGCAGGTATATTTGTTCAGAGAAATCAACTCACCAAGCCAATAATATTTGATATCATTATATGGTGAGCAATTATGCATCTTTCATTTATTTTTAAGTAATAGTCTTCGCCGTTCGCATTATAGTTAAATTCTCAGACTATTGACAACGTGAGCTGTCTTAAAAACAATCACAGCCTTGCATAGATTTACGGAACTGGCATGATAATTTTGAAGTTTCATGTCAGACTTTAGTCCAATCTTTTGAACAAACCCTTTCCCCATTTGAAAAACATTAAACCCATTTTGGAAAGGATTAGCTTGGCTCCACCACATGTTTCTTGCTTGTCACCAACCCCTTTTGGATGATTTTGCTCATAAAGTTTCCCAAGTGTAACTAGATCTGCAAACTGCCTTTGTATGGGCCAAACAAACTTACCAACACGAGCGCTGCCAGGAAACTGCTTGGAGAGGACTCCAATACAATCCTGCAGAACCATGAAACGAGGCGATTTGATCAATAGACAATGGTAGCCATACCCAAGATAAACTGAATTTTTCATTCTCGGCGGGCAAAGTCAAATTGCATCGAAATCAGAGAATAGAACCGGACCAGAGATGGTCATAAAAGAAAAAGTGACTGCGTAACCAGAGCACCTCACCTTTGCGACATCAAGACGCTGGCAGTCCATGGCGGCCACCGCCACCTGCTCGTAGAGCGTCCACTCTGCATGCATCGAAACAAAGCGATCTCGCGTTCAGTACTGGGGCCAAGAGCACGGCGAGAGATCATCAGCAGCAGCTGAGAACGCCGCAGGGACGTTCCGGCAACGGTTCCGGGCGCAAAAGCGCAGCGATTCCAGTTCAGCGGATGAGATCTCGGAAAGGGGAGGCGAATAGGGAACGCGGGGGGAAGAGATCTGGCCCGAGGCGGACCACGAGACGAGATCCATCCGTACCGCGCGCGGGGGAGGGGGGGAGGGGATCAGGAGGAGGGAGGAGGGGCGTGACGTACGCTCGGAGGCGAGGCGGGAGCGGGCGGAGGCGTCGTTGAGGAGGGAGAGGCCGAGGCGGAGGACGGGGGCGGGGCGGCGCGCGCGGAGCCTGCGGGCGAGGGAGAGGTACTCCCAGGCGCCGCCGCCGCCGTGCTCCGCCTGCTCCTCGAGCCGCAGCAGGCGCGCCTCCTCCTCCGCCGCCGTCGCCGTCGCCGTCGCGGCCGCCATGACGAGACGAGGGGGGGTCCGGGCGTCGGTTGACTCGGCCGGCGGGGGTGGAGACTGGACTGGACTGGGCCGGACCGGGTGGGATTGGGATTGGGATTGGGATCGGGATTGGGGGCTCTCTGTTTCTTTCCGCTTCGGTGATACCCCGGAGCCGGTTCGTTATTTCAGTTTGTTTCCCTCATTTGGGGTGGTTTTTCAAGCACCCCCTGTTGGCAGGATTTGGACTTTGAACCCCTATAAATTTTTACGATTTGGATTTTTTGTTTTTGTTTTCATGTTGGTTTTTTCGAGAGGTATGTACTACAGAGTTTTATTCTAAAATTATAAAGTTATAGTCGTGAGGTAACAATTCATCAATACTTCAGGTCTTTGATGCACACGACAGTAGTACATTTAGTATGTCTGACGACCGGCCACTCGATTTTGTTCCCTCTTAAACTTTTGGCAAATAAACTCTCTAGCATCCATCAATGATCTGATCTCCACGGCAAGACGCCCGCCAATCAGCCAATCCATCACCTAAACCTAATAAGATGAAGAGCTTCTGAAGAGGCCGATTGCATAATGACCAAAAGGGTTATGTCTTGGACAACGAGAGTCATCCCTTGTATTAATGCATGTACTTCGCTTTTAAAGCATCATTGCAATTGAGCACAACTCGATAAGCCGCAAAATGTATCGTTCCAGCATGCCTTCAAGATCATAACTACCGCTGCAAAACATATCGTTCCAGCATGCCTCTCAAGATCATAACTACCGCAGTTGAGTCATCTGACTCTAAAAGAAAGCCATTGACAGGTTCTTTCACCATCGACACAACCTCATTATCAAAAGCATGCATTTTGTTCCTTCAAAACTTTTTGCTGAATTTGCATGAGAGACCAACGCACTTCATGTAGTTGTCTAAAAATTACATCGTTCCATCAACAGGGGATACCTCTATGTCATAGATCAGATCAATATGCAGGTTTCAAGTGTGGCATATCAACATAATGAGTCTAACCTCTGTAACTTCAAAGCACCGGAGCAACACGTCGAGGAGTCATTCCTTTTTATTATTTATCAGATGATCGTTCTCAAGTAAGGACCAAACAGCACGCATGTGTTCCCAAAAGTTCTAAGCGTGGCTACAAGAAACCAACGACTGAAATTATTCTCTTTCTCTACACCGCATGACAGGCAAGTGCCTGAGGTAGCTAGATGGCGATAATCTTTGCATGTCGAGGTAGCCAAAGCACCCGCCGCTGTCGTCCAGAACGTAATATTCATATTTTGAGGTGCAGAGGATTGCCAAATACAGTTCTAGATCAAACAATCTCCTTCAGAGTGGCTGCCAGATGCGTCCCATGCAAACAACTCACCATATCCTGCAATCGCTAACTGATATGTGCTCTTAACAGAGAGACGCCCGCTTTTTTCGGGTACCAAACAAAAAAAACAAGGTGCTGCCTTAAGGATGTGCGAATTTTTCAGGATCTTGTAAATGTCCATTGGCCAGAGTTTATCCATTGTGACGTTGGGTATTTGATGCACCATAACCATATAAAAACATCTAAATTATAGGACGATTCGTGAGCTTAACTCAAACATGCCCTAAATAGTCTGAAAGATTTCAAACTACCTGCTAGTGGTTTTTTAGAGAACTGATACATCTCCAACGTATCTATAATTTTTGATTGCTCCATGCTATATTATCTACTGTTTTAGGCAATATTGGGCTTTATTTTCCATTTTTATATTATTTTTTGGACTAACCTATTAACCGGAGGCCCAACCCAGATTTATTGTTTTATGCCTATTTCAGTGTTTCGAGGAAAAGGAATATCAGACGGAGTCAAAAACGGAACGAAATCAACTGGAGAAGTTATTTTTGGAAGAAAACCTACCTGATGGACTTGGACCCCACGTCAGAAGATACGGGAGGTGCTCACGAGGGTGGAGGGCGCGCCCTCCCCCCCTGGGCGCGCCCCCCTGCCTCGTGGGGCCCCCGTAGCTCCACCGACGTACTCCTTTCACCCATATATACCGTCGTACCCTAAAACTTCCAAAACAGAAGATAGATCGGGAGTTCCGCTGCCGCAAGCCTCCAGAACCACGAAAAACCAATCGGGACCCCTTTCCGGTACCCTGCCGGAGGGGGGATCTGTTGGGGAACGTAGTAATTTCAAAAAAAATCCTACGCACACGCAAGATCATGGTGATGCATAGCAACGAGATGGGGAGTGTTGTCTACGTACCCTCGTAGACCGAAGCGGAAGCGTTGATGCAACGTAGAGGGAAGTAGTCGTACGTCTTCCCGGTCCAACCGATCCAAGCACCGTTACTCCGGTACCTCCGAGTTCTTGGCACACGTTCAGCTCGATGACGCTCCCCGGGCTCCGATCCAGCAAAGCTTCGGGGAGGAGTTCCGTCAGCACGACGGCGTGGTGACGATCTTGATGTTCAACCGTCGCAGGGCTTCGCCTAAGCACTGCTACAATATGACCGAGGTGGAATATGGTGGAGGGGGGCACCGCACACGGCTAAGGAACGATCATGAAGATCAACTTGTGTCTCTAGGGGGTGCCCCTGCCTCCGTATATAAAGGCTCAAAGGGGGGCGGCCGGCCAAGAGGAGGCGCGCCAGGAGGAGTCCTACTCCCTCCGGGAGTAGGACTTCCCCCCCCCCCCTTTCCTAGTTGGAATAGGATTCGCGGAGGAGAGAGAGGAGGAAGGGGGGTCGGCCCCCTCTCCTTGTCCTATTCGGACCAAGGGAGGGGAGGGGCGCGCGGCCCATCTCTGGCTACCTCTCCTCTCTTCCACTAAGGCCCATATATCTCCCGGGGGGTTCCGGTAACCTCCCGGTACTCCGGTAAAATCCCGATTTCACTTGGAACACTTCCGATATCCAAACATAGGCTTCCAATATATCAATCTTTATGTCTCGACCATTTCGAGACTCATCGTCATGTCCATGATCACATCCGGGACTCCGAACAACCTTCGGTACATCAAAACTCATAAACTCATAATATAACTGTCATCGAAACCTTAAGCGTGCGGACCCTACGGTTCGAGAACAATGTAGACATGACCGAGACACGTCTCCGGTCAATAACTAATAGCGGGACCTGGATGCCATATTGGCTCCTACATATTCTACGAAGATCTTTATCGGTCAGACCGCATAACAACATACGTTGTTCCCTTTGTCATCGGTATGTTACTTGCCTGAGATTCGATCGTCGGTATCCAATACCTAGTTCAATCTCGTTACCGGCAAGTCTCTTTACTCGTTCCGTAATACATCATCCCGCAACTAACTCATTAGTTGCAATGCTTGCAAGACTTAAGTGATGTGCATTACCGAGAGGGCCCAAAGATACCTCAACATTCGGAGTGACAAATCCTAATCTCGAAATACGCCAACCCAAAATGTACCTCTGGAGACACCTGTAGAGCTCCTTTATAATCACCCAGTTACGTTGTGACGTTTGGTAGCACACAAAGTGTTCCTCCGGCAAACGGGAGTTGCATAATCTCATAGTCATAGGAACATGTATAAGTCATGAAGAAAGCAATAGCAACATACTAAACGATCGAGTGCTAAGCTAATGGAATGGGTCATGTCAATCAGATCATTCAACTAATGATGTGATCCCATTAATCAAATAACAACTCTTTGTCCATGGTTAGGAAACATAACCATCTTTGATTAACGAGCTAGTCAAGTAGAGGCATACTAGTGACACTCTGTTTGTCTATGTATTCACACATGTATTATGTTTCCGGTTAATACAATTCTAACTTTATTATTGCCTCTAGGACATATTTCCTTCAGTCTCCCACTTGCACTAGAGTCAATAATCTAGATCACATCGCCATGTGATTTAACATCAATAGTTCACATCTTTATGTGATTGGTTCACATCTCCATGTGACTAACACCCAAAGGGTTTACTAGATTCAATAATCTAGTTCACATCGCTATGTGATTAAGACCCAAAAAGTGATCATGTTTTGCTTGTGAGAGAAGTTTAGTCAACGGGTCTGTCACATTCAGATCCGCATGTATTTTGCAAATTTCTATGTCAACAATGCTCTGCATGGAACTACTCTAGCTAATTGCTCCCACTTTCAATATGTATCCAGATTGAGACTTAGAGTCATCTGGATCAGTGTCAAAACTTGCATCGACATAACCCTTTACGACGAACCTTTTGTCACCTCCGTAATCGAGAAACATATCCTTATTCCAGTAAGGATAATTTTGACCGCCGTCCATTGATCTACTCCTAGATCACTATTGTACTCCCTCTCTTAACACAGTGTATGGTATACAATAGATCTGGTACACAGCATGGCATACTTTATAGAACCTATGACTGAGGCATAGGGAATGACTTTCATTCTCTTTCTATCTTCTGCCGTGGTCGGGCTTTGAGTCTTACTCAACTTCACACCTTGTAACACAGGCAAGAAACTTTTTCTTTGACTGTTTCATTTTGAACTACTTCAAAATCTTGTCAAGGTATGTACTCATTAAAAAAACTTATCAAGCGTCTTGATCTATCTCTATAGATCTTGATGCTCAATATGTAAGCAGCTTCACCGAGGTTTTCTTTGAAAAACTCCTTTCAAACACTCCTTTATGCTTTGCGGAATAATTCTACATTATTTCTGATCAACAATATGTCATTCACATATACGTATCAGAAATGTTGTAGTGCTCCCACTCACTTTCTTGTAAATACAGGCTTCACCGCAAGTCTGTATAAAACTATATGCTTTGATCAACTTATCAAAGCGTACATTCCAACTCCGAGATGCTTGCACCAGTCCATAAATGGATCGCTGGAGCTTGCATATTTTGTTAGCACCTTTAGGATTGACAAAACTATCTTGTTGCATCACATACAACTCTTTTTTAATGAATCCATTAAGGAATGCAGTTTTGTTTATCCATTTGCCAGATTTCATAAAATGCGGCAATTGCTAACATGATTCGGACAGACTTAAGCATAGATACGAGTTAGAAACTCTCATCGTAGTCAACACCTTGAACTTGTAGAAAACCTTTTGCGACAATTCTAGCTTTGTAGATAGTAACACTACTATCCGTGTTCGTCTTCCTCTTGAAGATCCATTTATTATCAATGGCTTGCCGATCCTCGGGCAAGTCCACCAAAGTCCACACTTTGTTCTCATACATGGATCCTATCTCAGATTTCATGGCCTCAAGCCATTTATCAGAATCTGGGCTCATCATCGCTTCCTCATAGTTCGTAGGTTCGTCATGGTCAAGTAACATGACCTCCAAAATAGGATTACTGTACCACTCTGGTGCGGATCTCACTCTGGTTTACCTACGAGATTCGGTAGTAACTTGATCTGAAGTTACATGATCATCATCATTAGCTTCCTCACTAATTGGTGTAGTAGTCACAGGAACAGATTTCTGTGATGAACTATTTTCCAATAAGGGAGAAGGTACAATTACCTTATCAAGTTTTCTACTTTCCTCCCACTCACTTCTTTCGAGAGAAACTCCTTCTCTAGAAAGGATCCATTCTTAGCAACGAATGTCTTGCCTTCGGATCTGTGATAGAAGGTGTACCCAACCATCTCCTTTGGGTATCCTATGAAGACATATTTCTCCGATTTGAGTTTGAGCTTATCGAGATGAAACTTTTTCACATAAGCGTCGCAACTCCAAACTTTAAGAAACGACAGCTTAGGTTTCTTGCCAAACCATAGTTCACACGGTGTCGTCTCAACGGATTTAGATGGTGCCCTATTTAACGTGAATGCAGCTATCTCTAATGCATAACCCCAAAACGATAGTGGTAGATCGGTAAGAGACATCATAGATCGCACTATATCTAATAAAGTACGGTTATGACATTCGGACACACCATTACACTATGGTGTTCCAGGTGGCGTGAGTAGTGAAACTATTTCACATTGTTTTAATTAAAGGACAAACTCGTAACTCAAATATTTTACCTCTGCGATCATATCGTAGAAACTTTTATTTTCTTGTCACGATGATTTTCCACTTCACTCTGAAATTCTTTGAACTGTTCAAATGTTTCAGACTTATGTTTCATCAAGTAGATATCCCCATATCTGCTCAAATCATCTGTGAAGGTCAGAAAATAACGATACCCGCTGCGAGCCTCAACACTCATTGGACTGCATACATCAGTATGTATTATTTCCAATCAAGTTTGTTGCTCGCTCCATTGTTCCGGAGAACGGAGTCTTAGTCATCTTGCCCATGAGGCATGGTTCGCAAGTACCAAGTGATTCATAATCAAGTGGTTCCAAAAGTCCATCAGTATGGAGTTTCTTCATGCGCTTTACACCGATATGACCTAAACGGCAGTGCCACAAATAAGTTGCACTATCATTATTAACTTTGCATCTTTTGGTTTCAATATTATGAATATGTGTATCACTACGATTGAGATCCAATGAACCATTTTCATTGGGTGTGTAACCATATAAGGTTTTATTCATGTAAACAGAACAACAATTATTCTCTAACTTAAATGAATAACCGTATTGCAATAAACATGATCAAATCATATTCATGCTCAACGCAAACACCAAATAACACTTATTTAGGTTCAACACTAATCCCAAAAGTATAGGGAGTGTGCGATGATGATCATATCAATCTTGGAACTACTTCCAACACACATCGTCGCTTCACCCCTAACTAGTTTCTGTTCATTCTGCAACTCCCGTTTCGAGTTACTACTCTTAGCAACTGAACCAGTATCAAATACCGAGGGGTTGCTACGAACACTAGTAAAATACACATTAATAATCTGTATATCAAATATACCTTTGTTCACTTTGCCATCCTTCTTATCCGCCAAAAACTTGGGCAGTTCCGCTTCCAGTGACCAGTCCCTTTGCAGTAGAAGCACTTAGTCTCAGGCTTAGGACCAGACTTGGGCTTCTTCACTTGAGCAGCAACTTGCTTGCCGTTCTTCTTGAAGTTCCCCTTCTTCCCTTTGCCCTTTTATTGAAACTAGTGGTCTTGTCTACCATCAACACTTGATGCTCTTTCTTGATTTCTACCTTCATCGATTTCATCATCATGAAAAGCTCGGGAGTCGTTTTCGTCATCCCTTGCATACTATAGTTCATCACGAAGTTCTACTAACTTGGTGATGGTGACTAGAGAATTCTGTCAATCACTATTTTATCTGGAAGATTAACTCCCACTTGATTCAAGCGATTGTAGTACCTAGACAATCTGAGCACATGCTCACTGCTTGAGCGATTCTCCTCCATCTTTTAGCTATAGAACTTGTTGGAAACTTCATATCTCTCAACTCGGGTATTTGCTTGAAATATTAACTTCAACTCCTGGAGCATCTCATATGGTCCATGACATTCAAAACGTCTTTTGAAGTCCCGATTCTAAGCCGTTAAGCATGGTGCACTAAACTATTAAGTAGTCATCATATTGAGCTAGCCAAACGTTCATAATGTCTGCATCTGCTCCTGCAATAGGTCTGTCACCTAGCGGTGCATCAAGGACATAATTCTTCTGTGCAGCAATGAGGATAAACCTCAGATCACGGATCCAATCCGCATCATTGCTACTAACATTTTTCAACACAATTTTCTCTAGGAACATATTGTAACACCCTCGATGCGACTATATCTCCCACGTGTCGAGGCACGACTTAGAGGCATAATCGCATTGAAGGCATATGTCGCAAGTCAGGTAATCATCACAAACATCCCATGCAATATAGATAATGAAGAGGGATAACATAGTTGGCTTACACTCGCCATGTCAATCAAGTACATAAGTAACATACATCATCCAAACACTCATGGCCCGACTACGGCGCCAAAATAGAAGAAAACCCAACATGCGACACGGTCCCGATCACCCCCAACTGGGCACCACTACTGATCATCAGGAAAAGACACATAGTAACGTTGAGAGTCCTCGTCGAACTCCCACTTCAGCTCGTACGCGTCACCTGGAGCGGAATCACCTGGACCTGCATCTGGTGTAATAGTAATCTGTGAGCCACAGGGACTCAGCAATCTCGCACCCTCGCGATCAAGACTATTTAAGCTTATAGGAAGGGGTAAGGCAAATATATGTGGAGCTGCAGCAAGCGACTAGCATATATGGTGGCTAACTTATTCGCAAAAGAGAGCGAGAAGAGAAGGCGAAGCGCGAGCGAGAATCTAGAGAGGGCAACCTGCGCAAACATTACTCCAATACCGTGTCCACTTCCCGGACTCTGCCGAGAAGAGGCCATCACGGCAACACACTCGGTTGATTCATTTTAATTAAGTTAAGGTTCAAGTTATCTACAACCGGACATTAACAAATTCCCATCTGCCCATAACCGCGGGCACGGCTTTCGAAAGTTCAATACCTGTAGGGGAGTCCCAACTTAGCCCATGACAAGCTCTCACGGTCAATGAAGGAATATACCTCCACCCGAGACATTCCGATCAGACTCGGTATCCCGGTACAACAAGACATTTCGACAGGTTAAAACAAGACCAGCAACACCGCCCGAATGTGCCGACAAATCCCGACAGGAGCTGCACATATCTCTTTCTCAGGGCACATTCAGATTGTCCAAACTTCCGATAGGCCAGCCCAGAGTTGCCCCTGGTAGCCACCGGCGGCTGACGAGGTGGACCAACACTCAGAGGAGCACTGGCCCGGGGGGGTTAAATAAGATGACCCTCGGGCTCCGGAAACCCAAGGGAAAAAGAGGCTAGGTGGCAAATGGTAAAACCAAGGTTGGGCATTGCTGGAAAAGCATTAATCAAGGCTAACTATCAAGGGGTTCCCATTATAACCCAACCGCGTAAGGAACGCAAAAATCCAGGAACATAACACCGATATGACGGAAACTAGGGCGGCAAGAGTGGAGCAAAACACTAGGCGAGAGGCCGAGCCTTCCACCCTTTACCAAGTATATAGATGCATTAAGATAACAAGATAATATGATGATATCCCAACATATAAATAAATGCTCCAACAAGGAACGGCCTCCAATCTTCACCTGCAACTAGCAACGCTATAAGAGGGGCTGAGCAGAGCGGTAACATAGCCAATCAACGGTTTGCTAGGACATAGTGGGTTAGAGGTTTGACATGGCAATTGGGAGGCTGACAAGCAAAAGGTAGGCATCATAGCATTGGCATAGCAAAGAGCGAGCAAACTAGCATAGCAAAGATAGTAGTGATTTCGAGGGTATGATCATTTTGCCTGCAAAGCTGTCAGAGTTGACTGGATCCTCAAAAGCAAACTCAACGGGCTCCTCGTTAGCGAACTCGTCTCCCGGCTCTACCCAAACAAGTCAAACTAGCAACAAGGATACAATCAACCACGTGCAAGCTCAAACAATAAGATGCAATGATGGTATGCTATGCGGGATGCGATGCGGGATGCAAAATGCAAGATATGACAGGAAATGCATGAACCTGGCCTCAACTTGGAAAACCAAGTGTGCCACTGGAAAGATGAGATGAAATCGCTTGAAAACGATATAAAGAACGCCAGAATCGGAGTTACGGTTTGGAAATGGCAAGCGATTCAAAATTGGCACCGGTCTGCGATTTACAGCAAGTAGGCCTCTAAATGCAATGAAATGAACATGCTACAGCACTCAAACATGACAACAAAATACATAGCAGGGAAGCATTCAAGATGCTTAACAAAAGTCTAGCACTGAGCTACGGCCAATTCATCCATTAACAGGTTCAAACAAGCATGGCAAAAACGCAAATGGTAAACAGATCTCAGACTTAGTGAAATTAACACTTGTCTGAAATTTCAGATCATGAAGCCCTCTTCGGAGCAACAAAACAACATGCTACAGGACCTGAACAAGGCAAAGAAGAACATGGCATGGAGCTACTCAACAAGCTTAACAAAAGTCCCTTAGTGACCTTGAGCCAAAAGGGATCACAAAATATACTAACAAGCACACGAACATAGCTAAAAACATAATCAGTTTTTAGACTTGGTGAAAACTGACACATGCTGAAACATAACTCATGAAGGCATGTTAACAAGCTCGATGCACTCACTACGGTGCAAGTCATGGCAAGGCAAGCATACATCCATTAAGAAGGCACAAAATACAAGCTAGACATGGCAAGAACAATGTCATAGCATGCACGGATCAACTACAATAACATCGGCAAAATCGCAAACAAGTTGACGATCTGCCCAGATTCGCAACGAAGCAAAAGTAGAGCTCGATTGACTCAAGCTAGGGTGCTCCACAATTGCAAACAAAGACATGGATGGATAGATCACTATAATATTAACAAAACTCCTTTACTGATCATCCTCAAAAGAGGCACGGATCACTAGGAATCAACCTGAACATATGGCGTCATGAACTAAACAATCCTAGGACTTAGTGAAATTACCAAGTCACTGAAAACAGAGTTACCGGGTGCCTCACTTTGCAAGCTTGCACTAAGCACCACGCACATCACAAAAATACATGGGTTGCACCTCTAGAAAGATGACAAAACCCTTAACAAAACATATGTAGGACTCATAGGCATATCATGCACACAATAATCATGGCAAAAATGACAAAAGTCTAAGATGAACTAGCAGATCTGACAATTAACTCATGAAGCCCTCTTCTAACAGCATTTCGGGCATCAAGATGAACTCAAATAAAAATGATGCAATGGAATGAAATGATGTACTCATCGAGGCGAACATTTTGATATGCTATATGCCCAAATCGGAGCTACGGATGCGGAGATATCACAGGTCAAAGATTGCATAAAAATTAGGGTTCGGAGGGAAAGTCAACCCTCGTTTTGGATCTAGATCTGAGATCCGGATCGTGCATGCTTTACGAGGAATGCCGTAACAAGAGATTGAGGTCGCCGGTGATGGCCGGAGTCGTGGGGGTCGCCGGTCTTGGCGCTTCCCGAGGCGAGGAGGTGCGGAGGAGGCCGAGTCAACGATGGCGGCGGTCGGGCGTGGCGCCGGCGCGGGAACCGGTGCGGCGGGCGGCGGCTCGAGCTAGCCGGAGATGGTGGCGCGGCGGCCGGAGGTGGTGCCGGTGGCGGAGCTAGGCGGCGAAGGGGAGACGGCGGGCGGCGGAGGCGCGGCCTCGGGCGGCGCCTGCTCCCGGGCGGCGGGGCGCGGGCGATTGGCCTCGGGGGCCCCTCCTGGGCTTCCCGAGCCGACGGTGGAGGGAGTGGCGGCGCGCCACGTGGCGGCTTGCGGTAGGCCGGGCGGCGGCGGGCGGACGTGTCCAGTCCGATCCGGGCGCGTCCGGCGGCGGGAGGAGGAAGATGCTAGGGTTAGGGATCCGGGATTTTCGGGGGAGTGCACCTATTTATAGATAGAGGGAGCTAGGAGAGTCCAAATTGAGCACGGTTTTCGGCCACGCGATCGTGATCGAACGCTCTAGGTGATGGAGCAGAGTTTGGTGAGTTTTGGGCCAAATTGGAGGGGTGTTGGGCTGCAACACACACGAGGCCTTTTCGGTTCCTCGGTTAACTGTTGGAGTATCAAACGAAGTCCAAATGGTACGAAACTTGACAGGCGGTCTACCGGTAGTAAACCAAGGCCGCTTGGCAAGTCTCGGTCCAATCCGGAAATGTTTAATCCCCACACACGAAAGAAAGGTAGAATTGACCACCGGAGGAGAACGAAGCGCCGGAATGCAAAACGGACAACGGGGAAAATGCTCGAATGCATGAGATGAACACGTATGCAAATGCAATGCACATGATGACATGATATGAGATGCATGACAACGAAAACAACACACGGAGACAAAGACCCGAACCCGAGAAATAAATATAACTTAACGCCGGAAACGGCAAGAGTTGGATTATAAATTGGGAAAGTTATATCCGGGGCGTTACAACACTCCACCACTACGAAAGGATCTCGTCCCGAGATCTAGGACTGAAAGAACACCGGGTACTCAGAACGGAGGTGATCCTCGCGTTCCCAGGTAGCTTCACTGTCGGAATGGTGTGACCACTTGACTTTGAGAAATTTGATTGACTTGTTGCGAGTCTTGCGTTCAGTCTCTTCAAGAATAGCAACTGGGTGCTCACGATAAGAGAGATCTTCTTGGAGCTCAATGTCCTCGAAGTTGATGGTACGGTCAGGAGTCTTGAAGCACTTTCGAAGCTGAGAGACATGGAACACATCATGAACATTTGCAAAGTTTGAAGGAAGCTCGAGTTGATAGGCGAGGTCGCCTCTCTTGCTGACAATCTTGAAAGGTCCCACGTATCTAGGGACAAGCTTCCCTTTGATACCGAAGCGACGAGTACCTTTCATAGGAGAGACGCGGAGGTAAACATGATCTCCGATCTCGAAAGCCAAATCACGGTCACTACAAGAGGAACCCCCCTTCAGCAACGCATCAATGCGTTGTCGTATGTCCATATATGTGTTGCTAACGTCTACACCAACGGATTAGTATGCGTTGTCGTTGGTGGTGTTGCAAGGAGCTACAACAACGTATATGCTTGCGTTGGTAAATGACATGTAGAAATGTTGTTAGGTAGCAACGTATAGACCTGGAGACCAACAACACTTCATATGCGTTGCTGGTACCCTACAAAGGAACCTCAAATCGACATAACCTCAAATCGACATAACAGATAACATAACACAAACAATTAACAAAGATATATTGCAATCCATAATCATTAGGTCAATACCAATAGTGCACAATAATATAATAAATAGAAATATCTTATATATTGAATCAACAATCTGCATTACAAAGATATCCAAATATTACAAGAGGTGAAACTATGTAGTAGTAGCCCAATTCTTGACCTTGCATTGAACTATAATATCTGAATCATTGAAACTAAAAATTACAATTCTAGTTGTCCTGTTGTAGCTCCATTCTTAACCTTGCAATCAACATCCTAGCCATGCGTCATCAATTTATCTTTGTGAAACTATCTAGTAGTAGCCCAATTCTTGACCTTGCAGTCAACTATATATAATGTCCGAATCATCGATCCTAAAAATGACAATTCTAATTGTCTTGTGGTAGCTCCATTCTTAACCCTGCAATCAACATCTGAGCCATGCATCATCAATTTATCTTGGTGATCTATAAAAACAATATGGGATGAGTAACTTACAGTAGAGAAAATCAAGTTAATAGAGCAGTAAAATTTAAATGAGCACCGTTCAAATGTGATTTGCCAAGACGTAAATTTATACATAGATGTGGGGCTAATTAATAATCTGAATACAAATACTTCTTCAACATGAATTTATTAAATAACATTGCAGATTATGCAACCTATATTCATGTCCTTTTTTGCATCTAAATAACAACAATACACACAGGTCATCACCATGCTTGGAATCTAGGTCCTTTTTTTTGCATCTAGGTAACCAACAGTACCGACTATACAGAACTGAGTATTTCCATATTCGAGAGGTCTCCGCACTAATTAGTTTTGCATCACCTTACTCTCGTACCACTCATGCTTGGGATGATTCATTAGTCATGCCTCCTATGGTGTATTAGGAGAAATCTCGGTGCCAACAACTTGGAAATCTTTTAAATAATCTACATCATGCAAAACTTCATAGTTACCTTATAATTACAAAGTCACACATTATAATTTCCTGATCCATGAACAAAATTCTCAGAACCTGCAGAATAGACAACGCAAAAAAATCATCATCAGATTTGGGACAGTTGGGAGTAATTAACTCATGCATAGAGAGAAGACATGCTTAATGAACTAAGAAACAGAAAGGGGAAAGAGCAAGACTAATATGAACTATCGAATCCACTTCTGCTCGTCATCACGCCTACCCTTATCTTGTACTCAACAAAAGTTCTACTAAATCAAAGACTTATTTTGGGACAGAGAGAGTAGTATTTTTTAGTTCAGAAGCTAGACTGCTACTAGGCGCATGGGATTATACATTTATACTTGAGCACTAAGTCTTGTTTGAACTTGTTTGGCCAGACTGACTCAACCAATCATGCAAAATAAACATATTCCAATTCTGTACTTGTGAGGAAAGATTTATTGTGATTATTTTTGCTAGTACGTACTGGCAGCTGCACTGGTTGTAGAATACGACTACTTTCTGCTGTTGGTCTGAACTGAATTAGAGATGTTGGTGAAATTTTGTATGGGAGCATATAGTGTGGTAGAAGGTTTATTGTTGAATCCATATTTCTACCGATCGCAAGCAAGAAGCTTAATCATAATCAGAAAATGGTTCTTACAAAACAAATTCATATGTACCCAGCCACTAACTACTGACGAAATTAGTAGCTGTCTTTGTCGGGGAACAAAACATATATGTTACTTGGCATGTTTAGGACAAGAAAAAAAATTAAGGGCCATAGAGAGATGTGCATGCATCACTTGGAACATCAATCGTTATGCTTAGGCCTTAGTATAGTTACAAACCATACGTACATGCATTGGCCCATGTAGAAATCCTAGTTCAGCTGGTGACACCATGACTCACGTTCTTAACTAAACTGGAACCCCAAACAGATCAAGGTTGAATATAAGTGTAGAACCATCATGTTGTACCAAGTCAGAATTGATTACCCCTGCTTTGGATAGGAGATCCAGGGGTGAAGGATCAACGCCCTTTTGGTTGATCACCATGAAATTATTGTCACTTCCTGAGCAAACCTGCAGGCCATAGAAACACATTAGCACAATATTTTTCAAGAGAGAAAGCATGGGGACACGCTAAGCAAAGTACCGCACATCAACTTGTTCGTCAACTTGACACGTTCATCAACTTTTGGTCTCTCTGCAGAAACCATGTTTTCTATTTGCTCAATTTTGAGCAGAAGAATCCTGTATTTGCTCCATTGAGAAATTTATGTGTCAGACTGTCAGTTAAATGGTTCCTTTCAGTTATCCGAGTAAAATAGGAAATCTAAGTATAGGTTTGAAGTCAGCATGTATTGCTGTGCGCCAAGGACAAGCCTCTATGCGGATGTACTACATCGATTTTGTAGCCTGTAAGGTGCGGCCAGCAAGGAAAATCAAGGATGGGCGAGGGCAACAGAGAATATAACTTTTAAGGGATAAAATTTCAGAATTGCAGATGCGCAAGGGACAGGATAAGACCTGCTCAACTGTTGTGGTTGAGGAGGATGGGTGCGTCCGTGTTTGCGTCGTTCCTGGCTGTCGGAGGAATAACGGCGGCATCTCCATCTACGGTCGAGCGGAGTAACGGCGGCGGCGACCCCTTCCCCCACGCGAGGAAGATTGGCAACGACGACCTGTGCGTCCCCGATCCGTGGGCAAAGTGGCGATGGAGGCAGGCCTTCACTGAGGTTCTTTAACGAAGCGAGGACGAGGGGACGACGGCCGTGAGCGAGGGGACGACGGCCGTGAGCGAGGGGACGGCGGCCGTGGTGGGAACCCTAGCTGTTGGGCCTGTCTCTCGCTCTTTTTCTGGGTGAGAGGTATAAATGAAGGGAGAATAGAAAAACTCTTCGTGCGTGAGAGGTTAGCACGAAACGAGATGGAGGTGGGTACAGAGAGGTTAGCGCTAAGTGGGGAAGGTGGGAGGTTCAACAAAAACAACACATCATGCTATCATCGTTGCTAGACATGTGTTGCTGTAGAGGGGTTTTTGTTGTAGTGGGTGCTTACTATCATAGTAGCTCTTCTGGCGGGATTGGGCCGCTTTAAGGTTATCACGAATGACTTTGCACATTTCTTCTGCTTCTGTGATTAAGTCATTACCCAGCAGCTGATGTTCACCGATTTCAGACCAGTTGAGAGGGGTACGGCACTTCCTGCCATACAGAATTTCAAATGGGGCCTTGCCCGAACTTGCTTGAAAACTGTTGTTGTAGGAGAATTCAGCATAAGGAAGACAATCCTCCCACTTCATGCTGAAGGAGATCACACAAGCCCTGAGCATATCTTCAAGAATCTGGTTGACACGCTCGACTTGACCGCTTGTTTGAGGGTGGAAAGCTGTGCTGAAGCGGATGTTGGTGCCCATGGCCTTCTGAAAGGAATTCCAAAACTTGGAGGTAAAGATGCTGCCACGGTCTGAAGATATCACTTGAGGTATACCGTGCAGAGAGACAATTCGAGAGGTATAGAGTTCCGCCAATTGAGCTGCAGTGATCGACTCTTTGATAGGCAGAAAGTGAGCCACTTTGGTGAGTTTGTCGATGACAACGAATATAGCATCATTGCCACGTTTGGACTTTGGAAACCCAGTCACGAAGTCCATTTCAATGTGTTCAAACTTCCATTCTGGAATGGCAAGCGGTTGGAGGAGACCTGCTGGCCTTTGGTGTTCTGCCTTCACTCTTCTGCAGACATCACATTCATTCACGAATTGAGCGATCTCGCGCTTCATTCGAGTCCACCAATAAGCTTGCTTGAGGTCCTGATACATCTTCGTGCTCCCAGGGTGGATGGAGAGGAGAGAATTATGAGCCTCGTTCATGATCACTTTACGAAGTTCACCTTTGGGAACAACAATTCGATCCTCGAAGAAGACAGTGTCCTTGTCATCAAGGCGGTAGCACTTGTACTTGGGTTGACTCTTGGCAATCCCAATCTTCACCTTTTTCACCATAGCATCAAGAAGTTGGGCTTGGCGAATCTGGTCTTCCAAGGTAGGAGAAACTTGAAGGTTGGCGAGGAAACCTTGAGGAACAACTTGCAGATTCAGTTTGCGGAAAGCTTCACAAAGCTCGGGCTGATAAGGCTTAAGAATCAGACTGTTGCAATACGCTTTTCTGCTCAATGCGCCAGCAATCACATTGGCCTTGCCTGGAGTATACTCGATACTCGGATTATACTCTTGAATCATTTCGACCCATCGAGTTTGCTTGAGGTTGAGATTAGGCTGAGTGAAGATGTACTTGAGACTCTTATGATCAGTGAAAATGTCCACTTTTCTTCCCAATAGAAGATGTCTCCAAGTCAAAAGAGCATGCACAACTGCCGCCAACTCGAGATCATGAGTGGGGTAGTTCTCTCATTAGGCTTCAACTGTCGAGAGGTATAAGCAACAACTTTCTTCTCTTGCATCAACACTGCACCAAGACCTTGGAGAGAGGCATCACAAAAGACCTCGTACGGCTTGGATTCATCAGGCGGAGTCAGAACTGGAGCAGTGATCAATTTCTCTTTCAAAGTGTTGAAAGAAATATCACACTCCGGAGACCAAACGTACTTGACGTGCTTCTGAAGAAGATTAGAGAGAGGCTTCGCGATCTTATAAAAGTTTTCAATGAATCTTCGGCAATAGCTTGTGAGACCGAGGAAACTGCGGAGTTGCTTCACGTTTTGAGGAGGTTCCCAATTCACAATTGCAGACACCTTCTCAGGATTCACGGCAATGCCCTTGGCAGAGATGATATGACCAAGATAAAGAACCTCATCGAGCCAAAATTCACACTTGGAGAACTTGGCGTAGAACTGATGTTCCCTGAGCTTATCGAGAACCAAACGCAAGTGCTTGGCATGATCTTCCTTGTTCTTGAAGAAAACCAGAATGTCGTCGAGATAGACCAAAACGAAATCATTGGTGTAGGCGTTGAAGATGAAGTTCATCATGCGAGAGAACGTCGGAGGAGCGTTGACGAGGCCAAAAGACATGACAGTGTATTCATATGAACCAAAGCTTGTCCTGAAAGCCGTCTTGGGAATATCTTGCTCACGAATACGAATCTGATGATAACCCATACGGAGATCAAGCTTGGAGAATACTTGAGCACCTTTGAGTTGTTCGAACAGCTCATTGATGTTGGGAAGTGGGTATTTGTTCTTGATGGTCTTCTTGTTCAATGGACGGTAATCAACACAAAGTCGGTCCGATCCATCCTTCTTCTTCACAAAAAGAACACCACAACCCCACGGAGAAGAACTAGGCCGGATGAGACCCATTCTCTCTTGCTCATCGAGTTGTTTCTTCAGCTCCTTCAACTCTTCAGGTCCGAGCTTGTAAGGACGTTTGCACACAGGTTCCGTACCAGGCTCAAGATCAATAACGAATTCAACTGGCCGGTGTGGAGGCATTCCTGGAAGCTCTTCTGGAAAGACGTCTTGATATTCGCAAACGACTGGAATTTGCGAGATAGCATCCAGTTCACCCTTCTCATTGAGAGAAAACAGACGGATGGTATTATCCCGAGCGGCAAAGACAATTACATCCTCAGACGAATGAGTCAATTGAATCTGCCTGGCTGCACAATCAAGCTGAGCCTTGTGCTTAGAAATCCAATCCATCCCGAGAATAAGATCAATATCTGAGTTACCAAGAATCATTGGAGATGCCAGAAACTTGAAATCACCCAGCATGATAGAAATATCCGGAATCTCGTGGTTAGCGAGCAAACATTTACCCGGAGAGACAACTGCTAACGGATTATGCATAACTTGGGAAGTAAACTCATACTTAGATGCAAAAGGCTTCGAGATGAAACAATGCGATGCACCAGTATCAAAAAGTACTTTTGCGGGAACATCGTTAACAGGAAGGTTACCCATGATGACATCTGATGAGTCCTCTGCCTGAGCTGCGTTCATCAAGTTGACCTTGGCATGCTTGGGGTTATGCTTGACCACTGTTGTACTTGCCGATCTCATAGGAGGAGGAGGAGGAGGAAGACGCCTCTGGTTGAAACACTTGTTGGCATAGTGACCCTTTTCTTGGCACTTGTTGCACGTGACCTCTGAGAGCGGACGGTGGTACGGAGCACTCGACCTTGGAGGTTGAGACGAAGACTTGTTCTGAAAGCCAGGCTTGGGTGGGTGGGAAGAACCACTGCCACCTTTGCTCTTCTGCTGATACGGCCGACGGAACGGAGGAGGAGGAAGCCAATACTTCTGCTGCTTGGCCACTTGAGTAGAGGAAGAAGGAGTAGCATCTCTGACTCGCTTCTTGGAAGCATCACACCTCAATTGAGCAGCCTCTTGCTTCAGTGCCATGTTGTAGAACTCACCGTATCTCAACGGCTCAAAGAGGACAAGAGCGAGCTGAATTTCTTCTCTGAGACCACCCCTGAACTGGTATATCATGCTCTTCTCATCAGGTACGTCCTGCTTGGCAAAGCGGGCGAGCTTCTGAAACAACTTGTTGTAGTCATAGACAGACAAAGAGCCTTGCTTCAGGTTGCGGAATTCCTGACGCTTACTTTCAACCACACTTTGAGGGATGTGATGAGCTCGGAAATCTTGACGGAAATCATCCCAAGTGATCAGACGTCCACCTCTGGAATCCTTGTACTGCTGGAACCATTCTGCAGCCTGATCTTTGAGTTGGAAAGAAGCGAACTTGACGAAATCTTCAGGCCTGATGTTGCTGCACTCAAAATGCTTACCCAGATCCATAAGCCAATCGTCAGCATCGGATGCCTCAACACAATTGCTGAACGTCTTTGGACCATTAGCAAGGAACTGGTTTAGTGTAGCAAAATGATTCTGATTGCTGCCTTGATTCCCTTGACTGCCTCGATTGCGCTCTTGGAGGATTTGCATGATCAACTGTGTGTTTGCATTGGTTGCGGCCATCACAGCTTGCCATGCCTCCGGAGGAGGTGGAGGTGGTGGCGGATCTTGATTCTGGTTCTGACTGGTGCTCTTAGCGGGCGCCATCCTGAAGAGGTTGACCACCGTTAGCACATAGACAGATAAATGAAGCTGAAACCAACGGAATGAAAATTGCAACATAAAGTCTTCACATCCAAACAAAATGAACGAATGTAATCCTCTTGAAATGGTCACACATCCATAAATTGCGAAGCCACGTAGAATGAAGGTAGATAAATAAATCAACAAGGTACGGCTCAAGAACGAATAATCGGTAAGAAATCCCATTCTCAAACCAATATCCGTGGAAGAAGAACTAGAGCTACGAGAATTCCCACCTATGAAACTCCTGAACCTTTCCGGTTATGCAATCAGGTGTTGGGGATACAGGGGAAGCATAATATCTCACCCAAACTAGCAAATCCTACATCCAGTTGTATCCATCCTTCAACACATAACCAAGAAACCTTCGGAAACCATCTACCTCAACCTTCGAAAAGCATCCGTTATACAAGTTATGGCGATACTCCCGAACTCCCGCCCCAGTACTGGGTGGCGTCGAGGTTATCTCACCAATGAACTGCATAAAAGAGATTTTCGATGTCGGCGAAAATATCTCAAGTATTCCAGAATTGCAACGATAAAATTATGATGTCAACACCTCAGAGCTCAACTCCCCGGGACACTTCCACTAAACCCCCGACAGGAGGCACCAAGACAATGTTCTCATCATAAAACCATCGGAACGATTCCAAGATACTCGCGTGATCCTAAAAAAAAATTTAGTGAAATTTGAGAAGAGAAGAGTCCAAACTCTACGTCAGGATGCCTTACCAGAGCGATGAGGAGACTGGGAAGTAAAATGAATTCCTAAACTCTCCGATATATAATTCCTAAATGACTCAAAACATTTTTCTAGACACAACTCGGCTGCTAAAAGCGATCAAGCAAAGGGGCTCCTAAGGTCGGGGAAGGCTCTAATTACCAACTTGTAACACCCTCGATGCGACTATATCTCCCACGTGTCGAGGCACGACTTAGAGGCATAATCGCATTGAAGGCATATGTCGCAAGTCAGGTAATCATCACAAAAAACCCATGTAATATAGATAATGAAGAGGGATAACATAGTTGGCTTACACTCGCCACGCCAATCAAGTACATAAATAACATACATCATCCAAACACTCATGGTCCGACTACGGCGCCAAAATAGAAGAAAACCCAACATGCGACACGGTCCCGATCACCCCCAACTAGGCACCACTACTGATCATCAGGAAAAGACACATAGTAACGTTGAGAGTCCTCGTCGAACTCCCACTTCAGCTCGTACGCGTCACCTGGAGCGGAATCACCTGGACCTGCATCTGGTGTAATAGTAATCTGTGAGCCACAGGGACTCAGCAATCTCGCACCCTCGCGATCAAGACTATTTAAGCTTATAGGAAGGGGTAAGGCAAATATATGTGGAGCTGCAGCAAGCGACTAGCATATATGGTGGCTAACTTATTCGCAAAAGAGAGCGAGAAGAGAAGGCGAAGCGCGAGCGAGAATCTAGAGAGGGCAACCTGCGCAAACATTACTCCAATACCGTGTCCACTTCCCGGACTCCACCGAGAAGAGGCCATCACGGCAACACACTCGGTTGATTCATTTTAATTAAGTTAAGGTTCAAGTTATCTACAACCGGACATTAACAAATTCCCATCTGCCCATAACCGCGGGCACGGCTTTCAAAAGTTCAATCCCTGCAGGGGAGTCCCAACTTAGCCCATGACAAGCTCTCACGGTCAACGAAGGAATAGACCTCCACCCGAGACATTTCGATCAGACTCGGTATCCCGGTACAACAAGACATTTCGATAGGTTAAAACAAGACCAGCAACACCGCCTGAATGTGCCGACAAATCCCGATAGGAGCTGCACATATCTCTTTCTTAGGGCACACTCAGATTGTCCAAACTTCCGGTAGGCCAGCCCAGAGTTGCCCCTAGTAGCCACCGGCGGCTGACGAGGTGGACCAACACTCAGAGGAGCACTGGCCCGGGGGGGTTTAAATAAGATGACCCTCGGGCTCCGGAAACCCAAGGGAAAAAGAGGCTAGGTGGCAAATGGTAAAACCAAGGTTGGGTATTGCTGGAAAAGCTTTAATCAAGGCGAACTATCAAGGGGTTCCCATTATAACCCAACCGCGTAAGGAACGCAAAAATCCGGGAACATAACACCGATATGATGGAAACTAGGGCGGCAAGAGTGGAACAAAACACTAGGCGAGAGGCCGAGCCTTCCACCCTTTACCAAGTATATAGATGCATTAAGATAACAAGATAATATAATGATATCCCAACATATAAATAAATGCTCCAACAAGGAACGACCTCCAATCTTCACCTGCAACTAGCAACGCTATAAGAGGGGCTGAGCAGAGCGGTAACATAGCCAATCAACGGTTTGCTAGGACATAGTGGGTTAGAGGTTTGACATGGCAATTGGGAGGCTGACAAGCAAAAGGTAGGCATCATAGCATTGGCATAGCAAAGAGCGAGCAAACTAGCATAGCAAAGATAGTAGTGATTTCGAGGGTATGATCATCTTGCCTGCAAAGCTGTCAGAGTTGACTGGATCCTCAAAAGCAAACTCAACGGGCTCCTCGGTAGCGAACTCGTCTCCCGGCTCTACCCAAACAAGTCAAACAAGCAACAAGGATACAATCAACCACGTGCAAGCTCAAACAATAAGATGCAATGATGGTATGCTATGCGGGATGCAATGTGGGATGCAAAATGCAAGATATGACAGGAAATGCATGAACCTGGCCTCAACTTGGAAAACCAAGTGTGCCACTGGAAAGATGAGATGAAATCGCTTGAAAACGATATAAAGAACGCCAGAATCGGAGTTACGGTTTGGAAATGGCGAGCGATTCAAAATTGGCACCGGTCTGCGATTTACAGCAAGTAGGCCTCTAAATGCAATGAAATGAACATGCTACAGCACTCAAACATGACAACAAAATACATAGCAGGGAAGCATTCAAGATGCTTAACAAACGTCTAGCACTGAGCTACGGCCAATTCATCCATTAACAGGTTCAAACAAGCATGGCAAAAACGCAAATGATAAACAGATCTCAGACTTAGTGAAATTAACACTTGTCTGAAATTTCAGATCATGAAGCCCTCTTCGGAGCAACAAAACAACATGCTACAGGACCTGAACAAGGCAAAGAAGAACATGTCATGGAGCTACTCAACAAGCTTAACAAAAGTCCCTTAGTGACCTTGAGCCAAAAGGGATCACAAAATATACTAACAAGCACACGAACATAGCTAAAAACATAATCAGTTTTCAGACTTGGTGAAAACTGACACATGCTGAAACATAACTCACGAAGGCATGTTAACGAGCTCGATGCACTCACTACGGTGCAAGTCATGGCAAGGCAAGCATACATCCATTAAGAAGGCACAAAATACAAGCTAGACATGGCAAGAACAATGGCATAGCATGCACGGATCAACTACAATAACATCGGCAAAATCGCAAACAAGTTGACGATCTGCCCAGATTCGCAACGAAGCAAAAGTAGAGCTCGATTGACTCAAGCTAGGGTGCTCCACAATTGCAAACAAAGACATGGATGGATAGATCACTACAATATTAACAAAACTCCTTTACTGATCATCCTCAAAAGAGGCACGGATCACTAGGAATCAACCTGAACATATGGCATCATGAACTAAACAATCCTAGGACTTAGTGAAATTACCAAGTCACTGAAAACAGAGTTACCGGGTGCCTCACTTTGCAAGATTGCACTAAGCACCACACACATCACAAAAATACATGGGTTGCACCTCTAGAAAGATGACAAAACCCTTAACAAAACATATGTAGGACTCATAGGCATATCATGCACACAATAATCATGGCAAAAATGACAAAAGTCTAAGATGAACTAGCAGATCTGACAATTAACTCATGAAGCCCTCTTCTAACAGCATTTCGGGCATCAAGATGAACTCAAATGAAAATGATGCAATGGAATGAAATGATGTACTCATCGAGACGAACATTTTGATATGCTATATGCCCAAATCGGAGCTACGGATGCGGAGATATCACAGGTCAAAGATTGCATAAAAATTAGGGTTCGGAGGGAAAGTCAACCCTCGTTTTGGATCTAGATTTGAGATCCGGATCGTGCACGCTTTACGAGGAACGCCGGAACAGGAGCTTGAGGTCGCCGGTGATGGCCGGAGTCGTCGGGGGTCGCCGGTCTTGGCGCTTCCCGAGGCGAGAAGGTGCGGAGGAGGCCGAGTCGGTGATGGCGGCGGCCGGGCGTGGCGCCGGCGCGGGAACCGGTGCAGCGGGCGGTGGCTCGAGCTAGCCGGAGATGGTGGCGAGGCAGCCGGAGGTGGCGCTGGTGGCGGAGCTAGGTGGCGAAGGGGAGACGGCGGGCGGCGGAGGCGTGGCCTCGGGCGGCGCGTGCTCCCGGGCGGCGGGGCGCGGGCGATGGGCCTCGGGGGCCCCTCCTGGGCTTCCCGGGCCGACGGTGGAGGGAGTGGAGGTGCGCCACGTGGCGGCTTGCAGTAGGCCGGGCGGCGGCAGGCGGACGTGTCCGGTCTGATCCGGACGCGTCCGGCGGCGGGAGGAGGAAGATGCTAGGGTTAGGGATCCGGGATTTTCGGGGGAGTGCACCTATTTATAGATAGAGGGAGCTAGGAGAGTCCAAATTGAGTACCGTTTTCGGCCACGTGATCGTGATCGAACGCTCTAGGTGATGGAGCAGAGTTTGGTGGGTTTTGGGCCAAATTGGAGGGGTGTTGGGCTGCAACACACACGAGGCCTTTTCGGTCCATCGGTTAACCGTTGGAGTGTCAAATGAAGTCCAAATGGTACGAAACTTGACAGGCGGTCTACCAGTAGTAAACCAAGGCCGCTTGGCAAGTCTCGGTCCAATCCGAAAATGTTTAATCCCCACGCACGAAAGAAAGGTAGAATTGACCACCGGAGGAGAACGAAGCGCCGAAATGCAAAACGGACAACGGGGAAAATGCTCGAATGCATGAGATGAACACGTATGCAAATGCAATGCACATGATGACATGATATGAGATGCATGACAACGAAAACAACACATGGAGACAAAGACCCGAACCCGAGAAATAAATATAACTTAACGCCGGAAACGGCAAGAGTTGGATTATAAATTGGGAAAGTTATATCCGAGGCGTTCACGCTCGACCTTTCAATCTCCGTGTTCCGAGGCCATATCTGTATATGCTTGGATCGTCAAGTATAACCCGAGTATTCCGCGTGTGCAACTGTTTTGCACCCGTTGTATTTGAACGTAGAACCTATCACACCCGATCATCACGTGGTGTCTCAGCACGAAGAACTTTCGCAACGGTGCATACTCAGGGAGAATACTTCTTGATAATTAGTGAGAGATCATCTTAAAATGCTACCGTCAAACTAAGAAAAAATAAGATGTATAAAAGATAAACATCATATGCAATCAAAATATGTGACATGATATGGCCATCATCATCTTGCTTCTTTGATCTCCATCTCCAAAGTACTGTCATGATCTATATCGTCACCGGCATGACACCATGATCTCCATCATCTTGATCTATATCAATGTGTCGTCACGTGGTCGTCTCGCCAACAATTGCTCTTGCAACTATTGCTATCGCATAGTGATAAAGTAAATCAATTATTGGACGCTTGCATCTTATGCAATAGAGAGACAACCATAAGGATTTTTCTAGTTGCTGATAACTTCAACAAAACATGATCATCTCATACAACAACTTATATCTCATCACGTCTTGACCATATCACATCACAACATGCCCTGCAAAAACAAGTTAGACGTCCTCTACTTTGTTGTTGCAAGTTTTACGTGGCTGCTACGGGCTTAGCAAGAACCGTTCTTACCTACGCATCAAAAAACCAAAATGATAGTTTGTCAAGTTGGTGTTGTTTTAACCTTCGCAAGGACCGGGCGTAGCCACACTCGGTTCAACTAAAGTTGGAGAAACTGACACCCGCCAGCCACCTGTGTGCAAAGCACGTCGGTAGAACTAGTCTTGCGTAAGCGTACGCGTAATGTCGGTCCGGGCCGCTTCATCCAACAATACCGCTGGACCAAAGTATGACATGCTGGTAAGCGGTATGACTTATATCGCCCACAACTCACTTGTGTTCTACTCGTGCACAACATCAACGCATAAAACCTAGGCTCTGATAGCACTGTTGGGGAACGTAGTAATTTCAAAAAAATTCCTACGCACACGCAAGATCATGGTGATGCATAACAACGAGATGGGAGAGTGTTGTCTATGTACCCTCGTAGACCGAAGCGGAAGTGTTGTTGCAACATAGAGGAAGTAGTCGTACGTCTTCCCGGTCCAACCGATCCAAGCACCGTTACTCCGGTACCTCCGAGTTCTTGACACACGTTCAGCTCGATGACGCTCCCCGGGCTCCGATCCAGCAAAGCTTCGAGGAGGAGTTCCGTCAGCACGACAGCGTGGTGACGATCTTGATGTTCAACCGTCGCAGGGCTTCGCCTAAGCACTGCTACAATATGACCGAGGTGGAATATGGTGGAGGGGGGCACCGCACACGGCTAAGGAACGATCACGAAGATCAACTTGTGTCTCTAGGGGGTGCCTCTGCCTCCGTATATAAAGGCTCAAAGGGGGGGCGGCCAAGAGGGGGCGCGCCAGGAGGAGTCCTACTCCCTCCGGGAGTAGGACTTCCCCCCTTTCCTAGTTGGAATAGGATTCGCGGAGGAGAGAGAGGAGGAAGGGGGACCGGCCCCCTCTCCTTGTCCTATTCGGACCAAGGGAGGGGAGGGGCGCGCGGCCCATCTCTGGCTACCTCTCCTCTCTTCCACTAAGGCCCACTAAGGCCCATATATCTCCCGGGGGGTTCCGGTAACCTCCCCGTACTCCGGTAAATCCCGATTTCACCCGGAACACTTCCGATATCCAAACATAGGCTTCCAATATATCAATCTTTAGGTCTCGACCATTTCGAGACTCCTCGTCATGTCCGTGATCACATCTGGGACTCCGAACAACCTTCGGTACATCAAAACTCATAAACTCATAATATAACTGTCATCGAAACCTTAAGCGTGCGGACCCTATGGTTCGAGAACAATGTAGACATGACCGAGACATGTCTCCGGTCAATAACCAATAGAGGGACCTGGATGCCCATATTGGCTCCTACATATTCTACGAAGATCTTTATCGGTCAGACCGCATAACAACATGTGTTGTTCCCTTTGTCATCGGTATGTTACTTGCCTGAGATTCGATCGTCGGTATCCAATACCTAGTTCAATCTCGTTACCGGCAAGTCTCTTTACTCGTTCCGTAATACATCATCCCACAACTAACTCATTAGTTGCAATGCTTGCAAGGCTTAAGTGATGTGCATTACCGAGAGGGCCCAGAGATACCTCTCCGACATTCGGAGTGACAAATCCTAATCTCGAAATACGCCAACCCAACATGTACCTTAGGAGACACTTGTGGAGCTCCTTTATAATTACCCAGTTACGTTGTGACGTTTGATAGCACACAAAGTGTTCCTCCGGCAAACGGGAGTTGCATAATCTCATAGTCATAGGAACATGTATAAGTCATGAAGAAAGCAATAGCAACATACTAAACGATCGGGTGCTAAGTTAATGGAATGGGTCATGTCAATCAGATCATTCAACTAATGATGTGATCCCGTTAATCAAATAACAACTCTTTGTCCATGGTTAGGAAATATAACCATCTTTGATTAACGAGCTAGTCAAGTAGAGGCATACTAGTGACACTCTGTTTGTCTATGTATTCACACATGTATTATGTTTCCGGTTAATACAATTCTAGCATGAATAATAAACATTTATCATGATATAAGGAAATAAATAATAACTTTATTATTGCCTCTAGGGCATATTTCCTTCAGGATCCATCTCCGGTGGCCATCTTCATCATCCCGGCGCTATCCATGACGAGGAGGGAGTAGTTCACCCTCGGGGCTGAGGGTATGTACCAGTAGCTATGTGTTTGATCTCTCTCTCTCTCTCGTGTTCTCTCTCGTGTTCCATCTATGGCACGATCTTGATGTATCCCGAGCTTTGCTATTGTAGTTGGATCTTATGTTTCTTCTCCCCCTCTACTCTCTTATGATGAATTGAGTTTCCCCTTTGAAGTTATCTTATCGGATTGAGTCTTTTATGAACACTTGATGTATGTCTTGCCGTGCTTATCTGTGGTGACAATGGGATATCACGTGCCACTTGATGTATGTTTTGGTGACCAACTTGCGGGTTCCGCCCATGAACCTATGCATAGGGGTTGGCACACGTTCTTGATTCTCCGGTAGAAACTTTGGGGCACTATTTGAAGTACTTTTATGTTGGTTGGATAAATCTGAGATTGTGTGATGCATATCGTATAATCATGCCCACGGATACTTGAGGTGACAATGGAGTATCTAGGTGACATTAGGGTTTTGGTTGATTTGTATCTTAAGGTGTTATTCTAGTAAAAACTCCAGGGTTGTTTGTGACACTTATAGGAATAGCCCAACGGATTGATTTGAAAGAATAACTTTGAGGTGGTTTCGTACCCTACCATAATCTCTACGTTTGTTCTCCGCTATTAGTGGCTTCGGAGTGACTCTTTGTTGCATGTTGAGGGCTCGTTATATGATCTATCTATGTTATTATTGTTGAGAGGACTTGCACTAGCGAAAGTATGAACCCTAGGCCTTGTTTCCTATCATTGCAATACCGTTTACGCTCACTTTTACCACTCGCTACCTTGCTGTTTTTATATTTTCAGTTTATAAAAACCTATATCTACTATCTATTTTGCACTTGTATCACCATCTCTTCGCCGAACTAGTGCACCTATACAATTTACCATTGTATTGGGTGTGTTGGGGACACAAGAGACTCTTTGTTATTTGGTTGCAGGGTTGCTTGAGAGAGACCATCTTCATCCTATGCCTCCTACGGATTGATAAACCTTAGGTCATCCACTTGAGGGAAATTTGCTACTGTCCTACAAACCTGTGCACTTGCAGGCCCAACAACGTCTACAAGAAGAAGGTTGCGTAGTAGACATCAAGCTCTTTTCTGGCGCCGTTGCCGGGGAGGCTAGGTAAGTGAAGGTATATCTTTAGATCTTGCAATCGAATCTTTTTGTTTCTTGTTTTAGCACTAGTCTAGTTTATAAAAAAAACTACCAAAAAAATGGAATTGAGTTTGTCTCATACGCTTCACCTTTTTAATATCTTTCGTGAGTATGATGGAAAGGATAATTGTGCTCAAGTGCTAGAAGAAGAAATCTATAAATTATTTGGCACTAAATATGTGAATGATGAGCATGATTGCAATGTTGTTAGTATGAATTCCTTGAATATCCATGATGCTAATGATATGCAAAGCCACAAGCTTGGGGAAGCTATGTTTGATGAAGATGATATTTTTTGTCCCCCAAGCTTTGATGAGCAAATTTACTATGATGAAAGAATGCGTCCTATCTATGATGATTATTGTGATGACACGTATGCTATAAAGAATAATGATAACCATGAAACTTGTCATCTTGATCTTAATTTTCAATCACATGATAGCTATTTTGTTGAGTTTGCTCCCACTATTATTCATGAGAAGAATTTTGCTTATGTGGAGAGTAGTAAATTTTCTATGCTTGTAGATCATGAAAAGAATGCTTTAGGTGCTGGTTATATTGTTGAATTCATTCATGATGCTACTGAAAATTATTATGAGGGAGGAATATATGCTTGTAGGAATTGCAATAATATCAAGTTTCCTCTCTATGTGCTTAAATTTTTGAAGCTATGCTTGTGTTACCCTCCTATGCTAGTTGATTATTGTTCTCATAAGTTGTTTGCTCACAAAATCCCTATGCATGGGAAGTGGGTTAGACTTAAATGTGCTAGTCATATTCTTCATGATGCTCTCTTTATGTTTCAATTCTTATCTTTTATGTGAGCATCATTGAAATCATAATGCCTAGCTAGGGGCATTAAACGATAACCGCTTGTTGGGAGGCAACTCAATTTTATTTTTGTTCCTTGCTTTTTGGTTCTGTTTAGTAATAAATAATCCATCTAGATTCTGTTTAGATGTGGTTTTATCTTTTAATTAGTGTTTGTGCCAAGTTAAACCTATTAGATCTTCTTGGAAGATAGTTATTTGATCTTGCTGTAATTTCCAGAATCTTTGTGCTCAGTGCCCGAATTGTCAAAAATCACCAGAACGTGATAAAATAGTGATTCCAATTGCTGCTGATCAATACACAAATTTCCCAGGTCGTCTAATTTTGGTAGAATTTTTTGGGTTCTAGAAGTTTGCATTAGTAACAAATTACTACAGACTGTTCTGTTTTTGACAGATTCTGTTTTGCGTGTGTTGTTTGCTTATTTTGATGAATCTATGGCTAGTAAAATAGTTTATAAACCATAGAGAAGTTGTAATACAGTAGGTTTAACACCAATACAAATAAATAACAAGTTCACTACAGTACCTTAAAGTAGTCTTTTGTTTTCTTTCTCTAACGGAGCTCACGAGATTTCTATTGAGTTTTGTGTTGTGAAGTTTTCAAGTTTTGGGTGAATTCTTTTGATGGATTATGGAACAAGGAGTGGCAAGAGCCTAAGCTTGGGGATGACCATGGCACCCCCAAGATAATCCAAGGACACCAAAAAGTCAAAGCTTGGGGATGCCCCGGAAGGCATCCCCTCTTTCGTCCACTTCCATCGGTAATTTACTTGGAGCTATATTTTTATTCACCACATGATATGTGTTTTGCTTGGAGCGTCTTGTATTATTTGTGTCTTTGCTTGTTAGTCTACCACAATCATCCTTGTTGTACACACCTTTTGAGAGAGCCATGTATGAATTGAAATTTGTTAGAATACTCTATGTGCTTCACTTATATCTTTTGAACTTGATAGTTTACTCTATGTGCTTCACTTATATCTTTTTGAGCGTGATAATTTTTGCTCTAGTGCTTCACTTAGATCTTTTAGAGCACGGTGGTGGTTTGTTTTAAAGAAACTTGATCTCTCATGCTTCACTTAGATTATTTTGAGAGTCGTTAATAGCATGATAATTTGCTTAATGTTAATATACTTGGTATTCAAGATATGTGAAACTTTCTTTTTAGTGGGTTGAATACTAAGATAAGTTTGATGCTTGATAATTGTTTTGAGATATGGAGGTGATAATATCATAGTCGTGCTAGTTGAGTAGTTGTGAATTTGAGAAATACTTGTGTTGAAGTTAGCAAGTCCCGTAGCATGCACGCATGGTTAAAGTTGTGTAACAAATTTAAAACATGAAGTGTACCTGGCTTGTGCATCCTTATGAGTGGCGGTCGGGGACGAGCGATGGTCTTTTCCTACCAATCTATCCCCCTAGGAGCATGCGCGTAGTACTTGATTTTTGATGACTTCTAAATTTTTACAATAAATATATGAGTTCTTTTGACTAATGTTGAGTCCATGAATTATACGCACTTTTACCTTTTCGCCATTTGCTAGCCTCTTCGGTACCGTGCATTGCCCTTTCTCATATTGAGAGTTGGTGCAAACTTCGCCGGTGCATCCAAACCCCGTGATATGATACGCTCTTTCACATATAAACCTCCCTATATCTTCCTCAAAACAGCCATCATACCTACCTATCATGGCATTTCCATAGCCATTCCAAGATATATTGCCATGCAACTTCCATCATCATCATCATCATGACATGCTTTACTTTTGTCATATTGCCATTGCATGATCTTGTAGTTGATATCGTATTTGTGGCAAAACCACCATGCATTATTTTTCATACATGTCACTCTTGATTCATTGCACCATCCCAGTACACCGCCGGAGGCATTCATATAGAGTCATATCTTGTTCTAGTATCGAGTTGTAATCATTATATTGTAATCAATAGAAGTGTGATGATCATCATTATTAGAGCATTGCCCAATCAAAAAAAAGAGAGAGAAAGGCTAAAAAGAAAAAAAGAAAGGCCCAAAAAAAGAGAAAATAAAAAGGGCAATGCTACTATCTCTTTTTCCACACTTGTGCTTCAAAGTAGCACCTTGTTCTTCATGTAGTGAGTCTCATATATTGTGCTTCAAAGTAGCACCATGATTTTCATATAGTGAGTCTCATAAGTTGTCTTGTTCATACTAGTGGGATTTTTTTATTATAGAACTTGGCTTGTATATTCCAATGATGGGCTTTCTCAAAATGCCCTAGGTCTTCATGAGCAAGCAAGTTGAATGCACACCCACTAGTTTTTTCTTTTGTTGAGAATTCTTAGCTCTAGTGCATCCGTTGCATGGCAATCCCCACTGCTTGCATTAACATCAATTGATGGGCATCTCCATAGCTCGTTGATTAGCCTCGTTGATGTGAGACTTTCTCCTTTTTTGTCTTCTCCACACAATCCCCGTCATCATATTCTATACCACCCATAGTGCTATGTCCATGGCTCGCGCTCATGTATTGCGTGAAGGTTGAAAAAGTTTGAGATTATTTGAGTATGAAATAATTGCTTGGCTTGTCATCGGGGGTATAGAAGTTGGGAACATCTTTGTGTGACGAAATTGAAGCATAGCCTAACTATATGATTTTGTAGGGATGAACTTCCTTTGGCCATGTTATTTTGAGAAGACATGATTGCTTTGTTAGTATGCTTGAAGTATTATTAATTTTATGTTAATATGAACTTTTGTCTTGAATCTTTCGGATCTGAATATTCATATCACAAGTAAGAAGAATAGCAATGAAATTATGCCAACTAGCATTCCACATCAAAAATTATCTTTTTTATCATTTACCTACTCGAGAACGAGCAGGAATTAAGCTTGGGGATGCTTGATACGTCTCCAACGTATCTATAATTTTTGATTGCTCAATGCTATATTATCTACTGTTTTAGGCAATATTGGGCTTTATTTTCCACTTTTATATTATTTTTGGGACTAACCTATTAACCGGAGGCCCAGCCCAGATTTGCTGTTTTATGCCTATTTCAGTGTTTCGAGGAAAAGGAATATCAGACGGAGTTAAAACGGAACGAAATCAACTGGAGAAGTTATTTTTGGAAGAAAACCCACCTGATGGACTTGGACCCCACGTCAGAAGATATGGGAGGTGCTCACGAGGGTGGGGGGGCGCGCCCTCCCCCCCTGGGCACGCCCCCTGCCTCATGGGGCCCCCGTAGCTCCATCGACGTACTCCTTTCACCCATATATACCGTCGTACCCTAAAACTTCCAGAACAGAAGATAGATCGGGAGTTCCGCCGCCGCAAGCCTCCATAACCACGAAAAACCAATCGGGACCCCTTTCCGGTACCCTGCCGGAGGGGGGATCCATCTCCGGTGGCCATCTTCATCATCCCGGCGCTATCCATGACGAGGAGGGAGTAGTTCACCCTAGGGGCTGAGGGTATGTACCAGTAGCTATGTGTTTGATCTCTCTCTCTCGTGTTCCATCTATGGCACGATCTTGATGTATCCCGAGCTTTGCTATTATAGTTGGATCTTATGTTTCTTCTCCCCCTCTACTCTCTTGTGATGAACTGAGTTTCCCCTTTGAAGTTATCTTATTGGATTGAGTCTTTTATGAACACTTGATGTATGTCTTGCCGTGCTTATCTGTGGTGACAACGGGATATCACGTGCCACTTGATGTATGTTTTCGTGACCAACTTGCGGGTTCCGCCCATGAACCTATGCATAGGGGTTGGCACACGTTCTTGATTTTCCGGTAGAAACTTTAGGGCACTATTTGAAGTACTTTTATGTTGGTTGGATAAATCTGAGATTGTGTGATGCATATCGTATAATCATGCCCACGGATACTTGAGGTGACAATGGAGTATCTAGGTGACATTAGGGTTTTGGTTGATTTGTATCTTAAGGTGTTATTCTAGTAAAAACTCCAGGGTTGTTTGTGACATTTATAGGAATAGCCCAACGGATTGATTTGAAAGAATAACTTTGAGGTGATTTCGTACCCTATCATAATCTCTACGTTTGTTCTCCGCTATTAGTGGCTTCGGAGTGACTCTTTGTTGCATGTTGAGGGCTCGTTATATGATCTATCTATGTTATTATTGTTGAGAGGACTTGCACTAGCGAAAGTATGCACCCTAGGCCTTATTTCCTATCATTGCAATACCGTTTACGCTCACTTTTACCACTCGCTACCCTGTTGTTTTTATATTTTCAGTTTACAAAAACCTATATCTACTATCTATTTTACACTTGTATCACCATCTCTTCGCCGAACTAGTGCACCTATACAATTTACCATTGTATTAGGTGTGTTGGGGACACAAGAGACTCTTTGTTATTTAGTTGCAGGGTTGCTTGAGAGAGACCATCTTCATCCTACGCCTCCTACGAATTGATAAACCGTAGGTCATCCACTTGAGGGAAATTTGCTACTATCCTACAAACCTGTGCACTTGCAGGCCCAACAATGTCTACAAGAAAAAGGTTGCGTAGTAGACGTTAAGAACCACCCACTAGGTTGAATTTCCCTTTTTAGGTGTTGACACTTAAACATTAGAGGACGTGGGATGACCTAGCTCTTCGGGGCTCCCCATGAACTTTTTCTGTCTGGGATCCACCTGCTCTGTTATTTCTCCTTTGTCTTTTTCATTGTCAATGATGTAAACACCACACATTGATAATTGCCCAACCAAATCTTATTTCTCCATATCGTTCAACCACCAGCAACAACGAGGAAAAGCGTCGACATTTTTATCAAACAATTTGATAATTGCCCAACCAAATCTTATTTCTCCATATCGTTCAACCACCAGCAACGACGAGGAAAGGCGTCAACATTTTTATCAAACAATTTACTCTAAGAATGTTGACGTTGTTCATCACCGGTAAACCATCGAGAGTATCAACATCGTCGACGTCCAGTGAGCATCCCCTCTTCTTTTTTTCTTTCTATCCTTCTACCTTCTGGCACTTCTTCCTTAAGCATGCATTTACAGGCCGATGCGAGGTGAGTGTCATATTCTGTATTTTTTTATCATACCATTATTTTTGCTTCTTCACCTTTTAAACTTACAATTTTGAAATTTCGTTTAGAGTAATGTTACATTTTCGTTGGTACTACTAGTAGGTATTGTTTTCCTTTTGGGCATGGTCTACTAGTAGAGGTACAAATTTTCGATGTCTCTACTACAGCTCTGGCCAAAAATCAACGGTAGCGAAAATTCCTTGCTCGCATCGAACTCTCCGCCCGACCTGACCCCCACCCATCTCCCATGGCTGCGGCGGCGGCGGCGGCGACGACGGTGACGGTGACGGCCACCCGCCTCCACCCTCCTCTCGTCCTCCACTCCGCCGCACGGCCCCAGCCCCCGCTCCGCCTCCGCCTCCTCCTCCCCACCCCACCGCCGCTCCGCCTCCGACACCGCTTCCCGCTCCTCGCCGTCGCCTCCGCCTCCGCCGGCGAAGGCCGCGCGGAGGAGGCCGCCGAGAAGAGCGACAAGGCCCGGCAGCTGCAGCGGAGGGTGCTCGTGGGCATCGCCATCGGGGTCGGCGCGGGCGGCGTCGTGGTCGCCGGCGGCTGGGTGTTCACGGCCGCCATGACCGCCGTCGTCCTCGCCGGTGCCCGCGAGTACTTCGGGCTCGTCCGTGGCACCGCCGCCGGCGGCAGCACCCCTCCGCCGCGCTACGTGTCCCGCGTCTGCTCCGCCATCTGCGCCCTCATGCCCATCCTTACGCTGTAAGGGAGCCCCGCATTTGTTGTCTGCTCTGCCCTACTGTCAGAATAAGCTAGAACTTCGCTGTGGGTACTGTAATTTATGTGGTATTTAGTCACAATTTTCGGTATAAATGGGCTAGCTATCCTCACGTCGTTGTGGTCAACTGGTCATAGTGCGAGCATAAAATTGCTTTGGCTCACTCACTCTCTAATTTTGTTGGGAATTCTTGAGGTAGAGGCAAGATGGTACAGTAGGAATTAGCTCAAATGCCGGCATTGAAACTTTGCAACCTGTAAGTTGTAGCTTTAGCTTGATACAATTACTTACCATTTTGATCATGGGGTCATTAGACACGATGTGAATCAGGCCTCACGGATTACCATTTCAGCACCGAATTCCCCATCTTATCACTCAATTTCTTGGGTCGGAAGAACAATTAAGTATCAGTGCATTTTTGTATACTTTCGAGGTATCAGCTTACAGATGTTGCTTGATTGCTTCAGCTCCTGAACTTCGTAGCATTTTTACTAGATCAGAGCTTCGTGACATTTTTTTAGATGATCATAATTTACGCTATATGTTTTTCTTTGTGTGCGCATGTAATGTGGGTGGGGAGGGGTTGCTTAAGAAGGAAGGATTGCTACATTTGGTTGTCAGTTCCTGTTAATATGACTACAGCTTCGAGTTCTGATGTTTCTCCTGTATATTTGCGTAGGTGCTATGGCCGCATGGATGTTCCCCTGACGTTATCGGCATTTATTATTGCAATATCTTTGGTGTTGCAAAGAGGAAACCCCCGTTTCGCTCAGCTAACTAGTTCAGTTTTTGGTTTATTTTATTGTGGCTATCTTCCTTCTTTCTGGGTTAAGCTCCGTTGCGGACTAGCAGCTCCTGCCTTAAATACAAGTATGTCGATCAAATTCTCTTTGTACTTCTCTGCTTACTTCTTTGCTTGTCACCTTTCTCTACCGATTCATCTTTCTGTTTGATTTGCAGTATTGATAGAGACAGTTTGTTTATAAGAGATTATTTTTATGTATAGTTTTAATTGATCTAAGGATTCATAAGAAAGTGCATTTTTTAAGTGCTTACCAGT
Source organism: Triticum monococcum (assembly GCA_034509565.1). Lineage (NCBI taxonomy): Eukaryota > Viridiplantae > Streptophyta > Magnoliopsida > Poales > Poaceae > Triticum > Triticum monococcum. Next base: position 54,900,631 of record CM067846.1, on the reverse strand, counting down.
TACCAGTGCAAGTAATTATGATGCTTTCTGTTCTTGGTGAGTTAATATATTATCATTATATGTTAAAAGTTATAACCAGTGTTCTTTGACAGGTATAGCACATAACTGGCCAATACTTCTTGGTGGGCAAGCTCACTGGACAGTTGGACTTGTAGCAACCTTGATATCTATTACTAGCATTATTGCTGCTGATACATCAGCTTTCCTATGTGGAAGGGTATGCTCTTTCCTAATTCTCTTCTATTTTGATTGACCCCATTTGACTTTGTCATGTTATTGTAAAACACGGCCTTTTTTAGTTTGTTTTAATTTATCTGGAAACAACTTGCCTATAGTTCTGTGGGTCACTATAATTTTTTTTACTCGTTTTGAACAATACATCAAGAGACTCCTACAGAAGCCTGTCAGAAGTTAGGAGCTATCCAGCTTATGGTGTAACCACTGTTGGCCAACCTGTTAAGATTGCCATTGATGTGACACAACCACACTGATAAAAAAAGTGTGTCAGATCACAGATGAACTTCTAGTTTATTGTTTGCCCTGCCAAAGTAACTACTATAAATTTGTAGACACGCATACGATTGCCCTGCCATGTATGTTTGTTGAATGAAAAAGCATTCAACTTGTCTGAATTTTTGCAGACAAGTGATTTATTTGGACAGTCGTGTATTTGAAAGGAAGTAAATCATGTCATCGTGTTATCCACTTTCCATTTCAGGCATTTGGCCGTACTCCTTTGACTAACATAAGCCCTAAGAAGACCCTGGAGGGTGCTTTAGCCGGTCTGACTGGCTGTGTGCTTACCACTGTGCTTTTGTCAACTCTCTTTCGCTGGCCGAGATCGCTGTTGAGGTATTGCTAACTTCTGACACCTTTCTATTGTTATTGTCCTGGTTCTGAAACATTATTTTTCTTTACTGAATTCTTGAAATTTGGTTACTTGAACGCAATAAACCATCAAATTTTAGGTTTTAGGGTGAACAAAATTGTACCAACATAACACATTAGTTTTCAATATATCAACAAGAAGTACACAACTGCTAGGATTTTTTCTAATAACACCATGGGAATGCATGACTCATTACATGTTATCTTGTTGCAAAGGAATATATGCTTCTCAATAAAGTTTAGATGAAAAAACTGATATTGATATGGATTTCCAACAATTAGAGTTTCTCAAAAAGTCAGTTTTGGTATCTGCCAGGAGTAGGGGCAGTGTTATTTTCTTTATATTTTTGTAACTCTATCTGCACAGTATTAACTTACTTCAAATATTTAACAAGGCTGTTCCTACCGTCCTTCAGAACTCAAATAAACAAAGATTTTATATGGTTATACCCTATTAGCCTAAAAAAGAATGTTGACCCGACATACATATGATAGCATTTATCTCTTTGTTGAGTTTGCATCCGCATATAGATTCTGCACTTGTATCTTGAATGACATATATTTGCATAGAACTTTGCTTCCCTGCCTAATTATTTAATTGATTGATATCAGTGCTACTGCTTATGGGATCCTGATCTTTCTGGGTTCATTATTTGGGGATCTCATTGAATCTCTTATTAAGCGTGATGCTGGTGTGAAGGACTCTGGGTCGCTCATTCCTGGCCATGGTAAACATTGTTAGCTCTGTTCTTGTTATATATTCATCTACTGCTCGGAGTCATGTGTCAAGACGTGAGACCATCTTAGAGTTGGGCTCATAATCTCAGGTTTTGTCATGTCAGTTTTTCTGCAGCATTACTCGATGCAATTTTATTTATTTCATTCGTACTTTGGTATCAGCCTTTTTTTTTCTAACAGTTACTACCATACTTTCCAAAGTTAGACATCTTGTTTCCGTCGGTTTTGTCCTTGTACATGAAGGGGGCATGATTTATTTACATTCCGAGTCTCACATCTTATACTTCATCGCATCATTGCTTTTTCGCGAACATAACACAAAGCTGCAATGCAGGTGGTATTCTTGACCGGGTCGACAGCTATGTCTTCACGGGGGCACTTTGTTACTCCTTCGTCCGAGTAGCTCTACCCCTGTATGGAGTCTGATTTACCGCAGCAAGAAAAATCGGTCTCCTTGTACCTTCGACGACATTGTCACCCAATGTAACGTCGTGTTGGGGCCTTGATGAGATGGCCAGGATCAGCTCCCTTGGCTGCACGTTATGAGAATTCGGTGGCTGGCTGTAAAGTGGGATAAGATCATAGGATGTGGCTGCTAACTAAGCGGTGTTTCTTCTTCATACGGGATCGAGCTGTTTCTTCTTCGGCGCCAAAATGGTGAAAACTTGTCACTTTTGTGTACATAGTTTTTTCTTTTATTTTTGTAGAGTAAAAAGGGAACGCGGGTGATTGACTACAAGCTACTACATATCTTAAGAAGTGTATTAAGGTTGTTTATGGGATCCTGGTACTTGTTGATCCCCAAACTTTTTTGCACACACACAGAGAGAGAGAGAGAGAGAGAATGTAGTATGTTGAGATTGACATTTTAATATTTGGCACATGGAAATGAATTTGCAGCAATAGTGCAAGCAACAGCTCAACTCCCATTGTACGATGGAACACAGTTACAGGCAAGGGTTTTGTTCCATGGAACACAGTATTTGTACAGGCAACAGCTCAATTCCCATTGTAAGATGGAAGTATCAGAAGTGTGTCATCGTATTTACTTGAACCAGCATGGCCTCGTGGGCAATTCACCAAACAAAATTGATCTAGGTATAAATGACAGGGGGGATCTCCAGAAACAAGATGCGTCGACGGCGGCACGGTGAGAGCTAAACACAACGGGATCTCCCATTCCCTCGTACTAGCCCTAAGAAATGGATAATAATCACCAGCCTTTTATCGTGAAATCTGCAGTCACTTGTCAGTCATTCTGTGGTGAGAGAGGAAGTCCCCGTCGCGAGCTTTTCCAACGACGCACCGATCATTTTGAGAGCCAGTAGATGATCAAAAAGATGGTGCAGGCCGCGATTACTGCTGAAAGAATGATCGTGTCCTTTGATTTCTTCCTCTTGATGGCGCCTGCAAACAAGAATGTATTCGATTGTTAGGGTGCTGGAATCGGGTCAAATAGCAGAGAGCATAAGATGATGCCCGCCAAAAGACTAATGTCCGATGAAAGAATTAAGGATCGACAGATTACCTAGGAGGCCTCGAACCACAGGGAATTTTTCACCTAACTGCTTGACTTTTCCCTGAACATCTCCAAACAGGGCCCTCTGATTGGATAGGGCTGCTCTTGTGCTTTGAGCTTGCCCAATTACCTCGTCTATCTGGAATTTGGGTAAGAAAAAAAGAGGAACGTAGTGCCTCCTGAGCTAGAGTTGATCACAAAGACAAGCACATATTGACAGTGACAAAGTTTCGCTGCACAAAAGTAGACTTGCTTTCTCTCTTCTCCACTCAAACCATCGTTCAATGTTCACACTGTTATTAGTACAGAAAACATGGTTGTAACTTGTAAGTGTTCCTAACAACCTGTTCTTCCTATTGCTGTGTAATTCCCAACACCCTGCCCCAAGTTGCACATCACATGAGACACCACTCACAGATATTAATGATTTTGTGCATCAGATCAGAGAATGCAGAATGGACAACATGTAATGATGAACATCAGAAGTCTAAATGGGGATCCTTCTAGTTCTAGTGCAAGTGTGTGATGCTAAGCAACTGGCATGTAATTGAACAGAATTATAGATATCCTTTTGGTCTAACTCAACTACTGGAACCATACCTGGCTGACGCTGCCATGAATGGAAGCCCTCTCCCGGAGCAAATGCACCCTCGGCGACATGCCGCCCGTAGCCTGGAGAGAAAATCCCCGGCGATCAGACTGAGACGACACAACAGATGAACAGGGGCATACGCTCTGCAACAACACTTTGATGAGAGGTGGAGACCCGGAGAGAGGCGACACGAAACCTTGGACTCGGTGATGTCGCCGCGCACGGAGCTGAGCAGGTCGGCGTGCTCCCTCATGGAGCTCAGGTTCCCCCGCGTCCTCCTGAACTCCTGTTCCGATCGACCGGATCGGATCAGCCAAACAAACCAACCATTTCAGCGAGGTGAGCAGCGGGGCAGAGAGGAGAGGCGGCGGGGGAGGAGGAGGAGGAGGGGGACCTGCGTGAACTCGTGCAGGATGTCGCGGTGGCGCGCGAGCTTCTGGGAGACGGAGGCGGTGGCGGGGGCGGCGGGGGCGGCGCAGCGGCTCATGGCGTCGTTGACGTCCTGCAGCTTGTCGAGCAGCTCCTGGATCTCGAGCTCCGTGGACTTCCAGGAGGAGCGGTCGGCGGTGGGGGAGGCCGCCGAGGCCGAGGCCGAGGCGGAGGAGGAGCGCGCGGCGAGGCGCGCGTACGAGGAGAGCTTCACGTCCAGGTCCCCCTCCAGCTTCCGCGCCTCCCGCCGCAGCTCCTCCCACCCGGACTCCTGCAGCTCCAGCGCCGCCGCCGCCGCCGCCGCGTCGTCCGACGGCCCCACGCCGTGCATCATCGCCGTCCCCCCTCCTCCGCCGCGCCCGATCCGGTTCCGGCGCCGCCTGCTCGCGTGATCTGATGAGGAGGGTTGGGGTGGAAGGAGGATTTGGGTTTGCGACGACGCGGAGGTTGGAGGGGAGAAGGGTCACGTGGAGAGCGGAGAATGGGCGCTTGGCAAATCTGGCTTGTATTTTAGAGAAATATTCATCACTAATCTTTTTTTTTGCAGGTCACTTTGTTCACCGCCCTCCAAAATACCCTAAATACGGCCACGGAAGTGTACGGTCACTTATATACAGTTTTTTTATACGGTTGTCTACGCAAGTGACAGCTTCAAAATGGTGCATCTTGTGCTGGTTTTGTGATTGGAGATTGACAGTTCTGGTTTTCTCCTTCGACGTTGTAGTCGTGCGGGGGTGTCGGTTCTGGAGTTTAATGGCGTGTCCGAGGACACGTTGTCCGGTCTGATTCTTTCAACGACAATGGTTTTGCTTAGGCAAACTACTTTGGAGGTCCGTAAAGCTGTTGATCAGCGATGGAGCTGCGCCGAGCTCGAGTGAAGAGGTGATTTGTCTCCTTTTCCTTAGTGGAGAGGGACACATGCTGGTTTTTTTTGCATAGTATTATCCTATCTTTTCAGTCAAGTAATGTCAATATTTACGTGGCTTGTAACTAAATTTTTATTTTATTAATGAGACATGTATTACCATGTAAAAAAAAGACATGTGGGCTTGGTCCAATGGGATAGCGTGGCTTTGGCCGTCCAATATGTTTATGGCTTTGAATACACACGAGTTGCAGGGGGTTCTTTGTAAATGTGCCATAGATCAGAAGCACGCATCAATTCAGTCGAACCAAGCCAGCTCCCCCTCGCCCGACCAGACCAGCTCTTGCCTCGCTCCCTCGCCAAATCCCTAGTTCCCAAATCCCTGTCGACGCCTAGCACTTTGTATGATTCATGTCTAGTTCATATGTTTGCTCTCTGAAGTAATGTTGCTCCATCACTTAAGTTAAATGTGAGTGTTTATTTGTTATGGTTCTTGCTAGTTTAAAAGTTGTAAATTTTTTTGTTTGCTACATAGGTCACCTGTGACTTATGGCGATGGAAGCTAGAGTATGTGGAGTGTCTGTTTGGTACAAGGGTCCTTGTTGGCGATATTGTTGTGGATGCAATATGTGCAACAGAGGACAAAATGGAAGAGTTTGAGAGGAGGAATGAATGTACCAATAGAGGTATTGCAGGTAAAGGCACTGCACGCAGAGCTAATTTTGGCAGCTATAATGAGAGGAATTTAGCTACCAAGCAGCAGGCTACTATGCTAGTTGGATTAGGTAGAGAAATTCTGTTTGCTGGTGATGGTAAGTGTGATGGTGTTGTGTGTGTCTTTAATGATGAAGACTTGAAGTGGTGCTAGATGAATTGTTGTTAGGTGAAGTCGTGCATGATCAAGTGGTTCTAGATCAAATGGCTTTCTCTTGGTATTGTTGTAATGAATGATTAGTAGCAGCAACTGGTTCTAGAATGATTGATCAGGTTTAACACCATGAATTTTCAGATATTTTTTGTGCATGTGGTTAGATCTCTGAGACTTGGGAGAGAACATATAAAAAGAAAGAACTATTTTTAAAGAATTTTTTGCATAAATCTTCATGTAAGATCTCACAAATATAACATCTGTTGAGACTCGGTTAAGTCTATTTAGCAATCCGATTTTTTATTTTCCTGACTTTTTTTTTATTTTACTATTCATATAGGGTTGAGATCTAGCAATCCCGATTTTTTTTCCTGGTGTTTTTATTTTACTATTCGTATATAGGGTTCACGGTCACCAGAGATATATAGCGTTGTGTGTTAAGCATGGGGTTGGCAAAGCATAGAGACTCTTTACTTAACTCGGACTAATTATGGCTTGTGCTCAGACCATCAAATACCATGGGGATTGTGCGTTGTGCAGTGCTCCGGATCTGCTCGGATTCGGAGGTGTGAAGGAGCTCCGACGAAAGTCTGGCACTAGGGTCGGTGCCGGCAACAACGGCGCCATGGCCATGGTGGCGTTTCCCTTTTTGAAGGTGTTGCCATGGAGCTCCATTACACAACTCTCTGAAAGAAATCTCTAGCTTCGGATGGTCGAAGCGGACGACGACGGCGGCTACGTCGTTTCCTTCTTTGAGGCATCGTCTTGGAGAGTCAGCATGTTGCAGTTTGCACGGATCTCTTCATCGTCGGAGACAGTGGACGTCGGGGCGGCGGCTCCGGGCGGTTTCTGATTGTGCGTCGAGATGGCAATCTCGGGAACAATGTGAGTGGCAGTTCTATGAGGTGGGGTTCTATCTCGACATTGGTTGGGTGGCATCCTTGTCCCGCTTGGGCGGTAGGGGTGTCGGCTCGGTCGACGCGCCCCAGAGGGGGCGATCTGACTTTACGTTGGGGCGGCGGCCCCGGATGTGGTCCGGCGTTCGTGGTCTGCGAGCGGTTGCCCTGAGCAGCGTGCGCTGCGGGGAGCTGACTTGTGCGGCATTGATACTCGAGGGGAGCGGTGGTATGTCGGGGCGGTGGCCCCGAGAGAATCACTGTGGCGACCAGACTTTTGTAGCAACGATGATGGTGGGAGCGATGTCGACGATGCAACAATGGTTACGGTAGTCGGCTCTTCTTCGGCCTGTCCACAATTTTGCCTTGGTTTACTTGTTGCTATGGAGCCGAAACTGCGGCGGTGAGGCCCTATAGTGTATGATGACTGGCTGTAGGTGGCCCGTTCAACGATCTTCCATGACACTAGTCGTGCCTGGTTTTATTTTGCTAAGTTCTTTGTCAGAGTCAGAGATGCGTTGTCTAGCAACAGATCGACTTGTCGTCGATTAGGATGGGCTTTGTCTTGTGTGTTTCAGTCCATGAGAGTGGGCTTGACCCTTGTTGCTTTGATTTTTGCCCGATTTTCCGTAATTAACTAGGCAATTCTCTTCTGCTTAATTAGGCAATCTTTGCCTCCGTTTCGAAAAGAAAAAAAATCTCTTTGGTGTTGGGTTGATTACTATATTGCCAACAAAGCTTTCCAGAAACATTTCCCAAACTTCTGAAAATACAATACGTGTACAGCTATGTCATCACGGCACTCAGCTTCTTGCGTCATATCATAACCAGTAGTAACCGGAATAACAATATTTCTCCCTTGGGACTTAAACAGGACAATGACCATACAAAATTTGCCAAGACTATCCTTGATGCTTGGAGACTGCGCTCGCCGCCTACAGCACGGCATGTCTCAACGATGATGTGGAGGGACCTAAGCGCTTTTCTTTGAAGATTTCTTGTGGATTTTCTTCTGGGGCTTCAACTTATTTGATCCGGACGACGACGATGATTGCTTGTCTTTCCTCCTCTTGTTATCCTTCTTCACCTTGTACATCGTGATTGCCTGTTATCAGAGTTACTTACAGCACTTGTTAGATGGTGGACTAGACAAACGGAAGTGATACATATATACTGAATTCTGGAGCTTGCCTTGCTGACATCCAACGGTTCCTCGAAGTTCTTCGCCAGTAGACTGTTCAGGATCTTGTCGTTTTGCTGTTTCTCCAGGTTGCCCATCCCTTTCCCTTCAACAACAGGGAGGAACTGCAGAAAAGAAACGGCTAAGCTAACCAAACTATCAACTTACAGAGGCGTGTGGATTTACAAAAAGGCAAATTAAGTTCATGGGAGAAAAACCTTTCTGTTTTTGCCAGCCTTCTTGAGAGGTTTCTCGCCAGGCAACTTTTTATCAAACTTTCCACCGCTAGCCGTTGCTGCAGAAGCCATACCAGCGACATTCTCGAGGTCTTCCTTCTTAGCTTTTCTTGGCAGATCAGCTTTAGTTCCTGTGATGGGCACGGACGTGGCAGCGAGCTGTATATGACTGCATGATATTTTTCAGAAAGCTGTTATATGAGAAACTTGAGTTGCTAATGTAATGAATAACACACATAGTGCATCAGGTATATAGATTATAGTACTCCCTCCGTTTTTATTTAGTCTGCATATTAGCTTTGGTCAAAGTCAAGCTTTTATTAACTTTGACCAAGTTTATAAACAAAAATATTAATATTTACAATAATAAATTAATATCATTAGATTTATTATTCAATGTACTTTCACATCATATAGATTTGTTATAGTAAATGCTTATATTCTTTTATATAAACTTGGTCAAACTTTACGAAGTTTGACTTCAGTCAACTCTAATATGCAGAGTAAATAAAAACGGAGGGAGTAGCTAGTAGGAAAGGATTACCTTGGCAGAGCACCAACTTTTGCAGCATTCTTCAAATTCCCAAGTCTGTTCTTTTCTTGTTTATCGACCCTGCCCTTCTTCTCTTCCCTTCTTTGAGCAAAAGGATCAACACCAGGCTCTGTAAAAATCATATTTGATTAAAAGGGTAACAGAACGCAAATAGGTTTGAAGAAACATATAAATTTGATTAGTAATTACATTGATAATGAAGATCAAGAAATTCAGTGTCAGTCACAAAATGAGAAAGATCATTGGGAATTATAAAATGATAGATGAACCAAATTATTGTACAAAGCAGAAGCGTGCAGGCTGTTAAGCATTTATGTCACAGCTCATGATAACTACGATTGGGCATGGGGAAAGCTTGAAAAGATTACTAATCTTTCTACAAAACATGATTCAGCAGCCATAGGTTTCAAGACACATATACATTTAAGAACAAATTGCATTGACAACAAAGACTCGTTAGATTCAGTTGGTCATGTATGAAAAGAGCATTGGAGATTTGAAGTAAAAGCTGGATTAAATCAGTGTACATAAGCAGAAGCATGCAGGCTGTTAAGCGTTTGTGTCGCTTGTACTCGGCCCAGGGAAAGCTCTAAAAGATTACTAATATTGCTAGTACAAAACAAGATTCACCGGCCATAGACACAGAAGATAAAGTTGCTAACCGTCTGTCAATTTGGCTTCAATGATGGGAACGTCTCTGTCATCATTAACACGATCGTAGCCATACGTCCGCTTCCAGGAATTAGTTTGCTCATCCCATGCACGCTTGTTCTTCTTGTGCTTGATAATCCCTGCAAGAATGTTACTGTTACAAAAATCCAAAGCAAATACACTTCCAACAAAAACACTCAGAAAGCCAGCGAGTATAAAAAGTTCACCTTTCGACTTTGCGAACTGCTCCCACTTGGTAGGAGGCTTTGGCCTTGGTAACTAGTAACATGAAAGATAAAGATTAGACATTCTGCGGTTTGAAAATGCATCCACGCATCAAGATAAAATAGGTCTCCGTTCAGCTTGATATCTTGTTTACCGAGTAGCGCAGAGCAAGAATGAAAAACTAGAATCCATGCAAAGAATCAACAGCAGTAAACTAGAAGCAGATCTCTCCCAGCGCCCATATTTTGCTGTTTCTTTTGCCTGACCGACAGAGGATGCCTACTGAGTGGGCTACGGTTCCCAGATACTTGTCGTCTTAAAAACCTGTGGTTATGTGGCTATCTTTTGTAATAGGTCTAGTTTACTGGTGCTACTAGGTTTTCGCCCCATAGCACTCGTTTCGACGGCAGGCGAGTGCGGTGGGTTTCCTAGTAGTGTGTTGAGTAATGGAAAGGGGGTTAGCCCGGTTCAAAAAAAAAATGTTGTGGTTTCATGTCAGTAGGCTACTCTCGCATCTGTAACATCATTTCTTCATATGTTGAAGAAGCAATTTCCGCCATAGTCCATAGGGACTTCAACTCCACCACATCTTCAGCATGAAAATTCGAAAAATTAAGCAGCTAGCGTTCCACTGAAACCGCACACCAATCTACTCCGGCACTCGCAGAATAGCAGCAGGCAGCAGTAACTATTCACTATAGTAACAGATCGACATCGTCCGACACTAGCGAGCAACGAGGGGGGGAGAGAGAGATGTAATCTTCTCACGTGCTTCTCGCGGGGTAGGCGGTTGGTGGGCGGCGGGAGGCGGACGACAGGGCCGTCGCGGCCCTCGGTGGCGGGCAGCGAGAAGAGGGCGTTGGCGACGGCCTGCGCGAGCTCCGTGGCCTTCCGCAGGCACTCGTTCCGCAGCTCCGCCCGGGAGGACGCGGCGCCGGCGGCGATGTGGTGCGAGGGGTCGTAGGCCAGGAGGTGGCCCAGGTCCACCTCGAAGTTGGTGGCGGACGCGGAGGCGGCGGTGGCGGCGGCTTCTTCCGCCATGGCTGCGGCGAGGGTGCGGAGCTAGGGTTGGTGGTTTGAGTGGGAACCCCTATGGGACGCGTTCTGCGGCAATTTGTCGTTGAATCGCACTGTCGCGATGGGATGTGGGCCGGCCCACGAGGGCATTCATGTAGCGCTCCTCTGTAGCAATTTGTTTTTTCGATTTTCCTCTGTTTTCCCTTATGTTTTTCAACCGATTTTCCTTTGAAAAACCCGTATGCTGATATAGATTGAAAAAAATTATTGCGTGATACAAAATATTTTATTTTAAAATGTGAACTTTTTTTTAAAACCATTAATATTTTAAAAATGTTTGTTTACATCTTTTGGAAAACACATGAATATTGTTTAAACTTCTGTGAACCTGTTTTTCAATTATAAACATTTATTTATATTTACAATTTTTTTAAGATTACGAACATTTTTTGGTGAATGGCTATTATAAGTATATTCGTATGTTTAAATTAAACAAGCCAATATATATATGCCATGTATGAAACCAGTTTCTCTACATCTTAGGTCAAATAAAAGGTAACCACAAACATGAGGAGTCAAACTATAGTACTAGCTGATCCCGGGCAGGATATATTCTCTTTGTGGCGCTCATCGTCTTCGACTCTTGTGTCGCGTCTCCGACGAGATGCGGAGTTGGCCCTCTTGGCTTAGGCATTGTTCATGCCCATCTCACGGTTATGGAGCCAGGACTGCCTTCCGACTAGTTCGCGGATCAACCATCTCAGGTGTGGAGTCAAAATCACGAACTGAATTTCAGATTTGAGGATTCCGTGGAGCTAGGCCACAGAGATCTCATCCTCCGAAAGTCGAATGAAGAATCTTTCTTTTTTTCTGTAAAGAGTATGTAGGGCTTTGGCATCCATCTTTACCTCCTTTGTTTTATCAAAAAAAATCACCATTTTTTCTTGAGAACTGCTTTAACTAGCCCATGTCTTATTGAGTTATCAAATAAAAATTGATTTAAAATCAACAATAATGGTTTAACTACTATTTTTATATATAATAATCACATTAATAATAAAATGACTGGTCAATCAGAGTGAGTACAGACGAAATATCGTGCGTAGATATCTAGTAGCCTCTGCAAACATGAGGGGGGCTATAGGCCGCACTATCACCTTGCCTTGGAAGCTTTCTCTTTGCTAAGAGCAACTCTAGCAGATACCATAAAATCTCGTGCCTAAAGGGTTTTTAGTATATGCCCTAAATATATTTATGATACAGAGCGGGTTCTGATAAAACATGTACCCTAAAAAAACCATACGCAAAAATGGATTTGCACAAATGTTAACTTTCCTATGCATATGAAGCAGACAATATGACTTTTAATTTAACATCTATATTAATAAAAAAATAAAAACTCAACAGTAGACATACAATTGTCAAGTTCTAAGTATTTAAATTTCAATCTCTTCTATATTTTTCGAGCCAAAAGAAAGACCCGACATAGAATAAGTGTCAATCAAATACAACAAAAAACATGACCAAAAGCATGATTGTCGTACAAGACCAACTGGAGTAAAGTACATTAAAGTTTTAGAACAAAAATTTGACGATTTTTTGTGTGTAAGCCGTAGTGAGTGCAAGGCTATTGTAGTCTATGTGTAAACTAAATAAAACGATATACATATCCTACATATGAAACTAACCTGTTTGCATCTTAGGCCGAATAAAGGTAACATAAAAAAGAGGAGTCAAATTACACAATTGTCGATCCCGGCCAGGATGTACTCTGTTCGTGACGCTTGCCTCGCCATGTCATCGAGTTCGACTCTGGCAGCCTCGTCTTTGAATCCACGGTTAGGGATACTATCACCTGTCGTATTGGACTACTATGCCACGTCTTTGACATGATGTAGAGTTGGCCCTCACGAGGTAGGTCATTGGTCGTGCCCATGTATGATAGATCATCGATCGTGCAGCTAGGAATGCATCCAAATGGCTCGATCTCAAGCTTGCTATCATATCATGAGCCAAATTTCAGATTTGAGAATTTTATGGAGTCGGGCCTAGGAGATCTCATCATCCAAGGACGGATAAAGAATCTCTCATGTTTCCTTAAAGGAATATATAGGGTTTTGTCATCCACCAGTTTTCTTCCCCTTCCTTTTCACCTCCTTCATTTATGGTTTTAGTTTGCCTAATTCACATCTAAATGTTTTTTAAGGATGTCACATCTAACCTCTCACAAATATATAATGTAGCAACAAAAAATAAAAAAAATAAGACAAAAAAAATAGACCACATACAAAGTGAACATCAGTTTAGATGTGACATAGTTATGTCACATCTAGATGTGTCCTAGACAGACCCTTATGGTTTTATCTAAAAAAACATCAAGAACCATATTTATCAAATAAAGCCATATTTATAAGTCAATAATAATGGTTTAACTATCAAGTTGATCTGTTCACATTTTTAATAAACCGAGTCATGAGCCAAGGTGACTACGCACTTACTAAATATCTATGCTGGGGATGTTATCTCTACTACTTTTAAAAAATGTGTTATTTTATGAGACACAAAGTGCTCCGTCCAACCTTACATACGCACCCTTCTCCTTTCCTCTATTCATTTACTTTTTACTTTTTCTCCCATCTCTGGTTATTTTTCCTTAGAAACTACGTATCTTAACTGTCTCACATTTTATTGACTTATCAAATATATTTTTTGTTTGATGCAAAAAAAATATATTTTTTGTTAAACCAATAATTTTTTTATCAAACAAACGGTTTTTAGTTAGGTAGGTATATCACAGGAAGGAATTTCTACTTACTTACACTACTATCATATTAACGCGGGCAGATAAATCACGGGTCAACATATCAGAATATTCATATTCTTGCAATGAAAATTTTATCTACTCCAAATTCTCATCTCAAAAAAAAAAACTACTACTATCTACATCTACATCTACATGTACATCTACACCTAATATTAAAGGACGGATTGTTTTTCCACTATTTTTTGTCCACGCTAACTTTTTTCGTCCGTCGCTACCGATCGCTGACTTGACGCATCCCTCCGATCCCTTCGTACGTGGCTTCTCTCCTCACGTATATTGACTCTAAGCCCGTTTTGTGGCCCATTGCTTGCTGACCTTAGTTATGGGCCAAACCACATGTGTGGGCTTGCTCGTCCTTTTAGTGCAAAAACAAAATGTCAATTCAAATTCACCACCTAGCGACCGAGTACAACTAATTAGCAGCACAAAATTTAAAGTAGTACATGCAATCACAGATTTTTTTGTAATTTCCAATATTTATTGGAAAAAATGTGTCTGTTTCTTTTTCATTTCCATAATTCTTGGGAAAAAATGTGAACAATTTTCCTTAAAATATTGCATAATGTTTGAAATCGTGAATAAATTTTCAAGTTCAAACAAACTTTTAAAACCTGAACAATTTTGGGACAACATGAACAATTATTTAAAACATAGAAAAAATTTGAAATTAAAAATAAGTATTTTTATATACGATGAACAAATTTATTGATGTTCTTGCATACTCTAAAAAAAGTTAAATACACACTGAACATTTTTTTGATATACGCTGAACATATTTGAATCCACTTTGAACAATTTTTAAATATAAATTGAACATTTTGTAGTTTACACTGAATATTTTTTAAATACACGTTGAACATATATACCTTGAACAATATTTAAATTTACATTGAACATTTTGTGATATACGCTGCACAAATTTGGAGATGCAAACAAATTGGAAGTGAACAAAATTTTGAAAGAGTTAACCCTTTTCGAAAACAAGAAGAGTTTCCTCAAAAAGGTAAGCAGTTTTTGAAATGCAAGCATTTTTCAAAATTGTGAACAAGTTTGATTGGTGCGACATGCCATGGTGAACCATCGCCTTAGGATTGACCACATTTGACGCGCTGTGATCGGGTGGGCATCAATGGAGACGTGGACCTGTTAGGAGTCTTCCGGCCCGGGACACTCTTGGCTCCGCTCGTGTTCTGCCTCGACTTCATCCTCCTGGAACTGGAAGCAAGCAAAGCACGCTAGGGTTTCCCTTCCGCCGGGGACCCTGCAGGCCCAGGGCTCGTCGGCGAGGGGGAGCGCGGACGGCGGCAGCCATGGCGTCCACCAAGGTGCAGCGGATCATGACCCAGCCCATCAACCTCATCTTCCGCTTCCTCCAGAGCGTACGCCCCTCCCTTTCTTCTCCCCCCCCTTCTTTCCTCGTGCTCGCGCCTCGGTTTCGCTGACCTCGTTTCCTCCGCCCGAGCAGAAGGCGCGCATCCAGATCTGGCTCTTCGAGCAGAAGGACGCGCGGATCGAGGGCAGGATCATCGTAAGTGGTCTCTAATTCCGCTGGGGATTTTTATTTTATTTTATCCCCTGCTTGTGCCGGAGACGATCCCTGGTGGTGGTGCCGGAAAGGCTTCCACTGTGCGGGGGAAGTTCAGGGGAGCTTCTGCTCTCTGTCCTTGGGAGGAAGAGTGAGCTTGTTAAAGGTGCTAGCCATTGTTGCTCTGCACTCTGTATGTGGAAAATGTGGTACTACTAGTATTTTGTTGCGGCCACATGGACAGATAAAAGATGTACCACTCCTGTCTTGAATTTTGCTATGGCCACATGAGGAGATATAATAAAAATGTGCAACTAGCAGGCATGAATGTAGGTTATTGCAGTTGTCTTGCTGCATTTCCATGTAATCCAATTTGACACATATCAAACGGAACAGAAGTGGCAATCTCCGAGTGCCTGTTCATGCATTGGGCACCTCTTGATTGTTTGTTTGTTACCCGATTGAACGGACGTGTGTTGACATTAAGAAAAGTAGCTCTAAACATCGGCATTGTACAGCCACATGGACATCGTTGAACAAAGTGGACCAGAAACATTGTTGAATTTTAAACAAACACTTTATACTTACTGCAGCTTGTGTTGTAGGGCTTTGATGAATACATGAATCTGGTCTTGGAGGATGCTGAGGAGATCAACATCAAGAAAAACACTAGGAAGTCTCTCGGTAATGAAACGAGTACTCTGCTATCATTTTTTTTGTTTTGTTCTCAGACTAGTGAAAACTCCATAATTTGTCTCCTCAATCATTTGCAGGTCGGATCCTCTTGAAAGGAGATAACATTACACTAATGATGAACACGTTAGTAAAAAAGCAAACCAAGTTACCTTTGTATTTGATTTTTTTTTTGCTTTATTTGGCGTATACTTACCTAGTACTCCCTCCGTCCGGGAAAAGTTGTCCTCTACTTAGTTCATTTACAATTTTGCAAAAAAACCTTCTAGCTTCAAATCTGTTCCTAATCAGACCCCGCTGCTTCTTCCTCCTTTCTCCGTCGCCGGCGCGCACCGTGGTCGCCCGCGCCACCGTCGGCACCCACCATAGGGCCGAGTGCCTGATGAAGGCCAGGGCCTGCACCACCACTGTGAACCACCGACGCCCATGCCCACCTGCGCCGCCCGAGGCGAGCTGCGCCGTCCGCACGGAGGCGAGCTGCGCCGCGCCGTCCATCTCCTCCTCCGCGGCGACCACCTCGACGGGCGGCGGCTCCAGTGCTGAAGGGCGCTGCTCCGCCGCCATCCTCTCCCGCCGTGATCCCTCCCGCCGCCCAGGGCTGCATCTCTATCCCCTCCCGCCGCCCAGGGCTGCGGTGCTATCCCTCCCGCCGCCCAGGGCCTGCGCCAGTGCTGCACAGGACCTGCGCGCGCCTGGGTTTCGAGCGCCTGGACCTGGAGCTCCAGGCGGGCCTGGAACTCAAGCTCATCCTCAACCTCGAGCTTCTTCTGCTGCTAGTCTGCAAGTTGCTGCTCCTCCCCGGCGGGCCTGCCCGTGCTGCAGCCCGGAGCTCCCCTGCATTCATTTTGATTCAGTCAATGTACAACCAGAGTGAATGATCCAGTGACTAAATTCAGTTTAGTTCAGTCAATGTACATTCTTTTGTGTGATCCAGTGACTAAATTAAGTGAATGATCTAAACAAGAGAGATCTGCTGGTACTACTGCATCCACATTGTAACAAATGCTATATGGAATTAGTTGGGAGTGTGCTATCTGTATGTGGTGTAAAAAAAGGAAGATCTCTTTCCTGATACATGCATGTAATGGTGGAGTATAATATCTGAAAAACACATGAATCGAACTCTGAAACTGTTACTTCAAGCCATAGTTTGATGTATGGCCTCAAACTGTGGCTGTTAATTTTTCTGCTAAGCCATAGTTTAAATTTTCTGCTCCGCAAACTATTGCTACTTGGAGTAATTGACATGATGAACTTGCTGTCAATAAAAAAGCACTGTTGTGATGTTAGGAAAATTGGCTCCAGTAATAAAAGAATATGATCATGTTCAGTAGTGATCACTGCTTGTCAAGGAGTAGTTTGATGTTGATCATAGTCTTACCTTTCAGTGAGCTCTGTTTTGTTGTTGATTATTTCGATCAGATTTGAACTCAACATGATTACTATCAAATCTGAACTCAGGATTTGGGTTAGGAGTGACACCATACTGTAATTTTGTTTCCAGGCATCAAGCCCTGTAACCACTACTGTGATTTACACCTGACAATTTGAACTGGACATGATTACTATCAAATCTTTCTGAATGTTTATCCTGCAGTAAAGTCTACTGAGATTGTCATCAACAATAGTACAGGCATTTTGCAGCAAAGAATTGTCATGTTTGGTCATTGTAATGTTCATTTCATAGCGAATTCAGAAGTTAACAACAATGTTACTGTATTTTATCAAAACTGTACAAATTAATGACACCAAATTCAAAAATTGACAGCAAATGGCACTTTAAGAAATCAACAACAAATTCCACAACATGTGCTGCTGCTACTACCAGAAGTATGCCACCCTGCTACCACAACAACAACATATTCAGTCTATCTGCATTGAACCATGCATGCCAGCCTGCTGCCCTTTTTCTGATGGATCTTCACTTCAGTTCAGGACATGTACAGGAGATGCCGTGCTTGGCGAGCTTGCTGGGGAGCACCAAGCGGACCGCGTTCTACACGTCGCGGGTGCGTGAGCGTGGCGCGCCCGGCGTACTGCGCCAGCCGCGACACCTCCGTGGCCAGCCTATTCTTGGTCCCGTCGGTGGCCTCGTCCTTGTATGCGTAGGGCTCCTCCTGCGTCTCCTGGCTCTGCAGCGACTCTTGCGTCTTGCTGGCGCCTCTCTTGCGCTGTTGTTGCCCCGTCGGAGGCCAGCGACACCGCCGTGTATCCGGAGGCGCGGAGGGGGGCGTTGAAGAGGATCCAGGAAGCAACGGAGGCCGCTAGCAGCAGCGCACTCAGGTCCGCCCGGCCTCGGCGCCACAGCACGTCGGAGCCGGCAAATCGAGCGCTTTGCAGAGAAGGGGTTCCCTTTCCTCTTGATCTCCCCTCCCCTCCCCCCTCGTCGGGATCAGGCAACGAGGACGAAGAAAGGCGGCGATATGAAGGGGAGAAGGCAGCCGGCGCGCGGCGAGGCGACGGAGCAAGCGGCCGGGTGAGAGGATGTCGCCGTCGCTGTCGCAAAATCGAGGAGGAGAGGATGGGGGGACGCGGTGCGGGCTGTGTCGTTTGTCGGATTAAAGCAAGGGGGGTTTTCGTAAATTGTCATCGGAGACAACTTTTATCGGACGGAGGGAGTATTTGCTATTCATGTTCGCTTTTCAGGGGAAAGTAACAACAGCTATGTGCTTGTTCTATTGCAAGGATAACTAACAACCAACGTATCCTGAGCTCCTAGGATTGCAAACTAGAGGCCGTAACAGACGTTCCTCTCTGTGTTCTCGTCTAAATTTGATTGTAATTGAATATGTTTTGCTAGAGAGAATAGGCTCTGTGAGGTAAAAGTGTGTTATCCAGATCATGAGCTTAGCACTTGTACTAGCTTAATTCAGAGGCACTGATGTTCTGGTGGTTTGTGCTCTCATTGAAATATTAACGTGGTGGTCTGATTGTTCTTTTGGAAATTTTTAGGCCCTTGTGTAAGATAAAAGTATCATCCTGTAAAAGTTCTTGTGACGAAATTCTAGGTTTGCATTTCAGCTGCCTGTATGCTATGTCTTCACGGTGAATGTTCTTTCGTAAGCAACATCTTGTTGATTCCATGCTTGATTTGCACCACACTTATTAGCTTTCTTTAGCGGTCATACAAGTGCAGTGTTTTGCAAGCTTAGAATGTAGGTTTCTTGCAGCAGTCAGGAATCTAGGTTTACATGCAAGTGCAGTGTCTTGCAAGCAAGGGATAATACAGAGTTTTGATTGAACAAGAAATTTGTGCACTCTGACCAAATTTACAACAGGTACCGAACATTATCACATTTCTGTTGATGTTCAAAGAACACCAAAGAAAGTGTGAGAAAATGGGCATATCACATATGGAAGAAAACAAAATAGCAAACTGTGACAAACTTGATATTTTTTTCAAACTTTGCTTTCTTTCCATCGGCTATTTGAACAACAAAAGGAACATGTATATTTAACCCATGACTTGCATATTAGTATAATTTTATACAATCATTTGGATGATAATATGCTTCCAGGTTTCTTGTTTATTACATCATCTTATTTAAACTGCAGACAGGATCAGCTCGTAGGCTTGTTGTTGTCTTTGCTCTTCTTGCTCATCTGAACTGCAGTGGCACCCATGATGGCAACCAGCGTGCACACCGGCACAAAGATGACGTTGGGGATTAGATGCACCTTGAACTTCTTGACCTGCGGGATGCTCTCGCCGCTCTTCTTGGCGATGATGGCCGCCGCTGGCGCAGCCAGGCCGGCCATGATGAAGAGGCTGTCGTCAACTTTGGCCTCGTGGACGTTTTCCTGCATATACTCGATGAACATCTTCTTCCTTCCGGGCTCGTCCGCCACTGCCCATTTTTTATGGAATGCCTGCAATATGCGCATGTACCATGTTCAGTTGAGTTTTTGGACCATATGTAACAGTCAATTGCCAGATGTCCATAAATATTTACACCGAATCAGGTTTACCTCTAGATCACCACGGTCCGGAGTATCAAAATCTTGGCCAGGCAACACAGTGTTGAAATACCTAAAGCATTTTCAGATGATGGCACGCATAAAAGGTTGGGCACAAGAAGTGCAAGCAACATAACTGCACAAACAGGAAGGAAGCTTACTTGCAGAATTCGACATATGCAAGATGAAAGTCTTTAAAGGTGCCCGTGTCCCTGTCCTTAAAATGTCGATCATAAACTTGTCCGGTTGTTACTGCGCCCAACCCTGGTACTCCTGAGAAGAACGACAGCACAAGTTAACAAATTTAGAACATGGAGCAGAAGTTCCAGCAACAGATAAAACAGTGCGGAGCCACAAGAACCATGTAATGGCACCGGCATATAGAACAAAACAAAACCATAGAAAGAACTGAGACTTGAGAACTTACCTAACTTGTTTAACGCACTGAAGGGAAGACCCATTATTGGTGCAGGCAAGAGGACAGAGATTTTTAGGATAGACCCATCAAGGGAACTCGAGTGTTTATATAGTCCCAGAGAACTAAGGGAATGCAAGCTTGGAATGCATTCCTTTCTTCCCTTTTTGTCCTACAAGTTCTCTTTCTGCCCTTTCTGGTTGATTCCTGCCCTGGGAGTGAAGTTAGAGCTGGCCTGGTTCTTGAGCTGCAGGAATCATTCGAGGGAAAACCTACCAACTCGGCTATTAGTTGGGTTTCTGCAATAAGGGTTAAGGTCTAGTTTCTCTTACCACCTAAAGAATGTTTTGCACATAATTTACTAGGTAACTTAGGCCTCCCAACCACTGAAAGAATGTGTGGCTGCGAAATAAGAGCCGACTCTTCTATACATTGAGGCTAATGAGGTGCCAAACTTCAAAAGCTCAAGTTATGGTAGTGTAGTTTTTAGAGCATTCTAACTTCTAACATTGCTTTTTAGCAGAAAATGCAGCTGAGCTAGAAGGATGATGCTAGACGTGCTTTCCGGCACATGTATATGCTTTTGCTTGCATAAGACGAATTGAATAACCATGCTTTAGCTCATAAAGGAGAGATTCCTACTGCTGTTTCCCTTTTATGTCTTTTAGAGGCCATCTGTTTATGTTCTGAGTTCCAAGAAACAGCACGCAATTGTAGACACTTGAATTAGAAGGTGGATAGGGCACTTCATGTAGATTCCAGTTTTGATACAAGTTGTTGTACTGCAAAAAACAGGCTATTACCAGTATATAGATAGACATTTGCTGTCAGAACTCAGAAGAGCTCATGGAAGAATGTCAAAAAATGCATTTGCATTGTCTGCTTGTCACGGTTCAATGACGGTATCATATCATTTTATGTTCATTCTTGCAGGCCATGCCAAAAATGGGCACAATTGGGCTCACCTTAGTTTTCACCTGACCATCTTGTGCCTCAGCAAGATTACACTTCAGATATTGTGGTCCAACAAAAAATATCGCTTGGTTTTCTCATAAATCTGGTGGCAGACTGGCAGCCCATAAAAAGATCAGATTCCCCTCCTTAACTCTAATCATAATGATCAGATCATATTTTGGCACTTTGAATCTGTGTAGGTCATTTCAAGAGTTCTGCTCAACCCAGGTAGATCCGACATCCTTTTCAAAACCTCTGTCCTTCATCACCTCCCGCAGCTTGCTAATCTCCTCCCAGAAGCCAGCATTCGCATATAAATTTGACAGCTCGACATAAATCCCAACATTCCTAGGCTCCAGTTCAATTGCCTTCCGAGCTGCCAGTCTCCCGAGCTCAACATTGCGGCAATCACAGCAAGCACTAAGAAGAGCGCCCCATGTAGAGACGCCAATATTACCTCCACATTCCTCCCTGGTAGCGATCTCCCATGCCCTGGCTACTTCTCCTGCCCGGCATAGCATGTTGACTACACAACCGTAGTGCTCTGGTGTAGGCACCAGCCCGTAATCTGCGCGCATAGACTCGAAATACTTGAGCCCCTTGGCAACCTCCCCAGCATGCTGGCATGCTGAGAGCACGGCCAGAATAGCCAGATCGTCAGGCCAGACCCCGGAAGCCACCATCTGGTCATAAGTCTGGATAACCTCCTTGCACTGCCCATGCCGCCCATAAGCGTTCAGCATCGCCGTCCATAGAACAACATCATCTCCACCAGCATTGGCCCGCAGCGCCAACCTGAACACCCGCTCCGCGTGTCCAACGAGCCCGCATTTGGCGTACATGTCCACAAGCGCGCTGATCAGGAACACGTCGGATCCCACACCTCTTACCCTCCTGATCGCATGCCCGTGCGCCTCTCCGCCCAGATCAGCATTCGCCGTCTCTCCGCAGGCCCTCACCATGGCCGTCATCGTGTACCCGTCAGCCGGGAGCCCGAACTCCGGAAACCTCCTCGCGAACTCCAGAGCTGGAGCCCACTTCCCCGCGCCCACGTAGGCCGCGAGAACGGCGTTCCCGAAGACGCCATTCCTGACGGGGCTTTCGTCGAACAGCCTGCGGGCGTCCAGGAACAGGCCGGACCCGCCGTAGGACGCGGCGAGCGCGCAGGACACGAAGACGCTGCCGAGCCACCCGGACCTCGCGGCGAGCGCGTGGAGGGGCCCCGCCTGGGCCGCGGAGGCGTGGCGGAGCGCGGAGCAGAGCGCGTAGGAGTCGAGCGGGCCGGCGGCGGCGGGGCAGCGGTGCGCGAGCGCGAGGGCCGGGAGGGCGAGGGAGCGGAGGCGGGGGTGCGAGGAGGTGGAGGCGGCGGCGAGCAGGGAGTTGAAGGAGAGGCGGGGAGGGAGGCAGGAAGGGGAGGACCTGAGGAGCGCGGCGTGGAGCACGGCGGCGGGGTTCGGCGCCACCGGAAGGGAGGGAGGCGGCAGCATTCAAAAAAATCGTTTTTTTGCTTGGTGGTTTACTGGAGTGCTGCCGTACAAGAGAGTTACTATCAGCTTTTGACTATTTTGGCTATATGATATTTAGGCATTTGTTTTTATAAAACACCATTTGTGTTTTATCCAAGCCAACACACGATGGCATTTCTTTTGCGAAAAGCACTCGAATCTATTATAAAAAGCTCACCATAAGTACAAAAAACTGTAAACATAATAAAAAGCTTGACCTTGCCGATGACAGTCGTGAAGTCTTTGTGCGTGTGCCCTCTAATAACCAACGATCTAGAGACACAGTTATGGTCGTGAAGCACCTGACACCAAATCTCGCATCGCCCACGCACGATGAAAAAACCTGACCTCGCTACCCCACTGATATGGTAGGAATCTATGTCGGAGCTCCATCGATTCCATCCAAATAGGCGAACATGGGGAGGATCGGAGCTCGAAAGACCAATTCAAAGAAGAAGTGTCGCCATTCGTCCGAACGTGGCACCCGCGAGGACTAAAATACCCTAACCTAAACTACTAGGCACCAAGATTCCCCTCCCACCACTAATCGCTCCTCGCTAGAGTGACAGGCATAGGGAGGCGAATCCACAAGCTTGCCGTCAAAGCCTGAAAGAGTTGAGTTTACCCCCCTAGTCACCGAGAAGGATCGAAGAAAACACTAGTGTAAAACTTGAATGCAATGCTCCTATTCTACAGTAGAATGTGTAGAGTGGTTTTTCATCACAATGAATTTATATTTATTATTTGTTAAAATTTATCCTTTTTGTGCAATGAAGCTCGAGCTTTTGCAATCGAATATTTTTGTGCAATGAAGAACTTGGGCGTTCAGATACATAAATAAATAAAAGAGTACGGCTATAGACAAGGATGTCATCAATAAAGATTAGGACCCCTTTTTCCCAGCAACAGTGCGCGGACGATGTTCATAGTGTTCTGGCATGTCGCGGGAGCGTTGATCAATCCATGTGGGATCACCTTGTACTCCAAGTAGCTGCCTGTGATACGTTTTAAACGTGGTCTTGTGTTCATCTTCAGGACACATTCTGATTTGGTAGTAGCCAGCCCTTAAATCCAAACTTGTCAACTGCTCGGATCAAACCCAATCAATTCATCTAGCACTTGTTCACTAATCGGCGAGAGGAAGCTCTCCTTGCTTGTGAGAGCGTTGCAACGCCGGAAGCCAATGCGCAAACGTCAGCGGAAATGGTTTTTCTGCTCCAGGAGAAGAGGGGTGGCGTAGGGGCTGCAGTTGGGTTGCATTGCATGCATCATTGCATGACTCCTTGCCGTAGCGTGGCATTTCTTTGATCCGAGCTTCACCTTTTGGTTGTAAGCATTTTGTATGAAGTGATCAAGTTAATGGCTGAAGACTAAATGCGACTTCTGTCTGCCCTCCTGCCTGCCTGGTGTATCTTCGGTAGCAGCAGAGTTTTTTTTTTTGGTTAAACCTGTGCCGGAGTTATTGGCTTGGATCTACTACTAGTGACCGTCATTTAGCATCCAAAATGATGCTGAACCACACGATGACGAGCTATTCCGCAGCCATCTTATGCTTGGCACTGTTGATGCAAGAACATTCTGCTTGGTTGTCTCAACTCTGAAGCTATTTACGGAGTAGCGTTCAGGCCAACAAATTAGTACCACCTCTGTACGAAAATATAAAACGTTTTTTGCAGTCCAATTTGAACTGCAAAAGCGTCTTATATTTTGATAGGGAGGGAGTACTATGTGATATGTATGCCCGGTGCCACTCGCGAGTATTTTACGCCCTGTTTAGATACAGATTCACAGTGTATGTATGGGATTTCTCGGTGATTTGCTCATCGGGGTGCTTCATTTTTGTCGGTGCAGGACTGCAGCAGAGCTGGCCATGGAGGGAGCCACCACCAAGATCCTGGTTCAGATCACCGTGTTGTGGCATAATTTGCAACACCTGAGCTAAATATGCTTGAATTCAGTTTCAGAGAAATGGAGAGCCAGTCGGGCCTAACTTTTCAAGCTTTGGTTTCTTTGTGGGGGTTCTAAACCTTTTCTTCTTCTTTTTTGAAAAAAAAACACATATCTTTATTCATTTTCAGTAACAATTACATCCTTTATGAGGGGTACAATTTCACTCAAAGGCTCCTCAAATGAGTCAAAAATTGAAGAAAATTTAGCTAACTTAGCAAGTTCATGGGCAACTTTATTTACTTCCCTATTACAGTGTTCGAATCTAGTAATGAGAAATCACAAGCCAAAAAGTAACAATCGTCAAACACTGCCACCGTTGTACTCGCCGTCCGTCCTCAGTTGTTCATGGTTTCAATGACCTTCATGTTATCTAAGTTTATGACAAGAGACCTTTTACGATGCATCAAGTCTATTGAAGCCGTTCATTTTTGTGATTGGAGGGTCTAGATTAGCCAATACTACAACAGATTTTCAGTAGAATATTGATCAATTAAGGGCATTTTAGATAGTTCACTCTATTCATCAATCCTCAACGAGTAGCAGTCCTATGGCCAACAGTCATCGACCTTGACGTGCGACATCACGTCGTCGGCCACGGCGAGGCTCCTTGGGAGGAACTGAACGTCGGCACTCGGCATTAGCACCGCTGCTTAGTGCTTACGGCGTTCTAGTACGATGTGGACTGAGGTGAGCCGAAGTCGAAGTCAATGTCACGCATGTCGCCGGCCGGACACGCTGGACTCCTTCTGGAGGCCGCACAATAGCATGGCGTCGATCTCAAGCTCGACCTGCCGTGCCGTCTACGTTCATCGGCTGGATGAGGCCCAACTCGATACAAAACAGATCGCCCTCGTTGCCGTCGTCCATGCCTGGCCGACCAAGAAGGGTCTGCATGCATGTCAGCGGCGAACTCCATGGGCTCGGCGTCTGGCTGCAGCTTACAATGTTGCGGCAAATTCTTTCTGCCAAAGAACGCATGTACACGAAGTGAGGACAAGCAGGTTGATTGATCAATTCCGCTTCGGTAGACCCTCTTCAACACAAGGACGGTTAAGATTGTCCCATACCCCTTCATAACAAAGGGCACGATGGGCAAAAATCAAAAAAGAGGCCGCCCGCCCGCTGTCCCGCTCGTAACGTGTACGTATTTGTATACGCTTTTGATTTTTTTTTTTCCGATCGGGACGCCCCACCAGTGCGCCAACCCCCACGCCCACGTCCTCCTACGCTAATTACACGCGGATAGGCATGCATGCATGCATGCTAGGCGCGGTTACGGGGTCGGGCTCTCCTGCAGGGTTCCCAGCACGCATTATCGTGCAGGGCCAACGGGTGGCCGACACCTGTCCTGGTAGGACCCCACCATTTAAACAACCCAGCGTATCTCTCTAATTGCAATTAGGCTCCAGAAAATCAGCAAAACAATAGGTTTATCTCCCGCCTAACACCAAATTGCCGCCAAAATCTCTTCGTGGCTTCGTCCATCCTTTCTCATACCAATCTATTCCATTGTTGTTGCCCCCAGATCAAAGGAGAATAGATCAATATTGATAGGAAATTGTCCTCTCCGTGGATCAACATCTACGGTGTTCTTCAGCATGGACGGAGCTCCTGCCACTTCATCGTCCGTAGGTATGTTCTTGCGCCTGTAATGTACAGATTGTCAACACACTTGATCATACGAAGCTGATAAGATTGAAAGAAACGAATAAACAAAGAGTTGAATGTATGACATGCAAATTACTCCCAGTACTTCATCTTTCGTAGCCCTGTTTCTTTGAAACACATGCAAATTAATCCTTCGGAATTGCATTATAATTCTGTTAGTGATGATTACTCCTACGATGTTGCGTAAATTTTACTGCCTGAGATTTCTCCTTTGACATATTCTCTTTTTGCTGACTCTAATGATAGAGATTACTGTATCAAAGAAAAAGATCAATATGTTTCTAATGCTCCCGTGAATACCATGTGTCGTTTTCCAAAAAGCATTGTTCTATCTATAAGGGCTTTTCAGGTTTCACTAAAACCAGGACTGAATATCGTGCTATCTTTTACTCCATGCGTCGTCCGTGAACTAATTAGTATATGATATTTTTTATGTTGTGTAGATCATGACACCACATATGTGGGAGAGGCAGGTCAAAACACAGATGACGATTACAGCAAAAGGTTAAAACCAGAGATAGGAATGGAATTTGAGAATGATGATATAGCATATGAGTTTTATAATGCATATGCAGGACATGTTGGTTTCAATGTCCGGAAATTTTGGCATGATAAATCCTCAACGAATGTTATTCGAACAAAGAAATTTGTATGCTCAAAGGCAGGTTTCAAGGACAAGAGCAAGGAACAATGCCAGCGGAAGCGAGCAGATACAAGAGTTGGGTGTATGGCAGAGATGACCATCAAAATAAGTGGTAATGGAAAGTATGTTGTAAGCAGCTTTGAGGATGCTCACAATCATGAACTCGTAACTCCAAGCAAAGCCCATCTACTGCGATCCCAAAGAAGAATTACAGAAGCTCAGAAGGCCCAGATTGACATATTGAATGATTCAAGTATTAGACCAAAATCTGGTCATGAAGTGATGAGTAGACAAGCAGGGGGTAGGCGATGTCTTAGCTTTGGTCAAAAGGATTATAAAAATTATCTCCGATCAAAGCGGATGCAATCAATCCAAGAAGGAGACACAGGTGCCATTCTTCAATACCTACAGGACAAGCAGATGGAAAATCCTTCATTTTTTTATGCTATACAAGTAGATGAAGATGAGATGATAACCAATATATTCTGGGCAGATGCAAGATCAATATTAGATTATCACTACTTTGGTGACGTGGTATGCTTTGACACAACCTTTAAGACAAATAGTTATGGCAGACCATTTGCCCCTTTTGTTGGTGTCAACCATCATAAACAAACAGTGGTTTTTGGAGTTGCATTATTGTATGATGAAACATCTGAGACGTTTGAATGGTTGTTTGAAACATTCAAAAGGGCCATGTCAGGAAAAGAACCAAAGACAATATTGACCGATCAGTGTGCTGCCATTATTAGTGCCATTGGCAAGGTTTTTACTAACTCAACACATCGTCTATGTGTGTGGCACATGTATCAGAACGCTGCAAAACATTTGAGTCATGTTTTCCAAGGTTCCAAGACATTTAAGAAAGATTTTGGCAAGTGTGTTTATGATTTTGAAGAAGTTGATGAATTCATAGCAGGTTGGAATGATATGCTAGTGAAATATAATTTGGAAGATAATGACTGGCTACATAGATTATTCCAGAACAAGGAGAAGTGGGCTTTGGTTTATGGTCGACAAACCTTTTGTGCAGATATGATATCCACACAAAGAAGCGAGAGTATCAATGCACTATTGAAACGATACCTGCATGTTCGCCTTGATTTATTAGATTTCTTCAAGCACTATGAGAGGGCTGTGGATGATAGAAGGTATGCTGAAGTGGAAAGTGATTTCTATGCGAGTCAAACATCACCAAAGGTGCCTTATGTGCCGATGCTTATACAAACATCGAAGGTATATACACCTGCTATGTTTGAGACATTTAAAGGAGAATTTGACATGGTAATGGGATATTGTGTGTACGAGAGTGGTCGTGCTGGCTCTATTTCTGAATTCAAGGTTACCCATTCAGCTAGCCAAAATAGTCGTACTGTGAAATTTGATCCCAATGGATCAAAAGTTTCATGCTCATGCAAAAAGTTTGAATTTGTTGGAGTATTGTGTCGTCATGCATTAAAGGTGTTGGACCACAACAATATAAAGGAGTTGGCACCAGAATATATCTTGAAAAGATGGACAAGGTGAGCAAAATCAGGGCCCTCACAGGCAATTCAAAAGTGTAGTGATGATGAAGATATAAGAGTTATGCTAGCTAGGCAGTATGGATCATTATGCCGCACTTACAATAACATTTTGAGCAAAGCAGCGGCAAACAAAGAGGCATATGCACTACTGCAGACTATGTCAATTGAACTAATGGAAAAGGTGGACCAAATTTTACATGGAAATCAATCAAAAGATATATCACCGAATCATGAACAAGCAGAGAAGCAACCAGTTGAATGCAACATCGAGAATGTAGTCACAGAGAAGCAACCAGTTGAATGCAACCTTGAGAATGTAGTCACAATACAGGGAATAAAGAGAAAAGAACAAGGAAATAGCAGCAAGAGGATTAAATCTGGACTGGAGCTGAATAATAAGAATAAACGTAATAAGAAAGGTATGGTATTCCACAAGAAATAGCTACATAAATATCTGGTCATGTTATTGAAATAGATCTAACATTTTTTTGCAAATAGGTCAAGGAACAACATGCAAGAATAAGAGTGGTGATTGTGCTTCTGCATCATCTAGACCAAATCCTAGCTTCAACATATCAAATGAGAACTATAATTCGCAAGTAGTACAGCATGCTATGCCTCCACTACCGAATGCTGCCAATTACAATTTACAAGTATTGCAGCATGCTATGCCTCCACTACCAAATGTTGCGAACTATAATCTGCAAGTATTTCCGCCCGCTATGCCTTCGGTACCACAAGCTGTTTCCCCATTACCACATGCACATAATTATAATTTGCATGTACTGCCGGGTACTACGACATCAGTACCACGACCTGAGAACTATAATTTGCAAGTATTACATCATGGCTTGCCTGCTCCGATATCGCAGGCAGACACTACTAGTTTTCAATAGTTACTTGGCTTGCGACCACAACAACCATATTTCTATCATAGCATTCAACCGAGTCAGGTATATTTATTCAGTTAATAGTTAAAATTAAGACAAGCATGCATGGGTCATTTACTTTTTGGTTAACACTACATGTAGACTTCTGTGGTGTCATCGGACTTGGGATGGCTAACATCTCATAATCACCAGCCACCAACTAGCACTCAACCAAGTCAGGTAGAATTTTATTAGTTAATCGCTAGAAATTAAAATGAACATGCACATGTCATTCCCTTGTATTGACTTTTGAATCAACATTGTATCTAGAGTTCCCAAATGTTATCAGACTCAGGATGGCCAACATCTCAAAAATGACCAGCTGCCAATTCAGGTATTGTTCACTTACAAGTCATATTCCCAATTGAAGTTTATATCTCATAAGAAATTATTGCTTTGTTCTTCCAGGTCTTGGGTAGCCAATCAAGTCACATACAAGATAAACACTTTTAAATAGCTCTATGTAAACTTTGTATCTCAGGATTGCTCTACAAGACAGTTCTCTTGAGATGTAATAATTTATCTTACCATTCCTTTTAATGTTAGATGCACAACGGTTTATGCTTAAATAAAAATATATACATGAATATGGATTAGTTGTTGGTTATTCCTTATGATATGTTAGACATGTAACTGAGGTTTAGTTTTCCAGTTAAATGTGGTCTTATAGGCACTAAATTCATTAAAAGGTGCTTTCACCAATTTGTGATTTCTCCTGTACTGTATGACTGAAAAGCAGAGGAGAGTAGATAGCTTGCATACTTCAGAGTTCAGTACATAGCTAGCTACTAGTACAGAGCTAGTACATTGCTACCAGTAATAGCTTGCGTACGTATATAGCTGAGAGGTAATTACGTACTAGCACAAAGGTAGATGAAGCAGCGAATCATCTCTCACCTTTGCCTGTTGAGTCTGCATCGAGTTCGCATCTTCCACTGTGACGGCGCGACCTCCCGCGGAATCTCAGCCACCGGCTGCACGCGCTGCAGTTCCACCGTGCCACCACCTCACAGGGAGCGGGTCAGCCACAACCTTGGGCTGGCCTTGGGTGTGCCGGAGGCGAGCGACACTAGCCGCGACGGCCCCGTCTTGCTGCCGGCCAAGTCCACGGCCGGGCGTGGCGCAGCGCGCCTTAGGCGAGCAGAGCTAGCCGTGACGGATCCCATCTTGCCTCCAGCCAAGACAACGGCTCCAGGCCGCGCAGCATGCCGGAGGTGAGCGACGGCGATTCCTGTCTTACTGCCTTCGAAGCCCGTGGCTCCTGGCAGCGAATCGCGCCGGAGACGGGTGGCGCTAGCCGTGACAGCTCCGGGCGGCGAAGCGCGTCAGAGACGGACGGCGCTATACAGCTCCGGTCTTACCGCCGGCGACGGACCTGAACGGTAGATTTCTCGGTCGGAATCCTCCTTCACAGTGGAATGAGTGGCTGTGGAAGAGGGAGTGGCAGCAGTGGTACACCGGGATAAGGCAAAGAAAAACTGGTTTCAGTAAATTAAGAAAAGAAAAACGTTTTATTAAGTGGTGGGTCTTATCAGGACAGGTGTCGGCCACCCGTTGACTCTGCACGATAATGCGTGCTGGGAACCCTGCAGGAGAGCCCGACCCGCGGTTACGGGACTCGTTGCCAATTGACGTGATGCGGCCTGCCGCGCTGCACCCCCACTGCCGCCCGCTTCCGCCTTGCCTGCCGCGCCGCCCGCTTCCGCCTCGCCCGCCGCGCCGGCCTGCGGTGCCCACTTTCACCTGGGCCTGCGGCGCTGCTCAGCTGCTGCTTCGCCTCGCTTCGGCCGCCCCCGCTTCCCCCGCTTCCGCCTCGGCCTCGGCGCCCGCTTCCGCCTCGGCCTGCGCTGCTGCTCAGCTGCCCCCTTGCCTCGCGTCGGCCGCCCCTGCTGAGGCACTGCCGCTGCCCCCCGATGCCGCATGCCGCGCTGCACGCCTACTGCATGCCGCGCTACCGGCTGCCACGTGCCCCGACGCCTGTTGTTGGCCGCGCCCACCCCCGACGAGTCTCTTCCTCCCATAAAACCGCCCCCGACCCGCGCTCACCTCACAGGAACCGCCCCTGACCCCGCCTCTCCTCTTAGAAACCGTCCCCGACCCCATGATCTCCGATCAGTCTTCGGCGCCGGGGCTCTCTCCGGCGCGATGCCTCGTGGACGCGGATGCTTCGGCCGGCGTTGGTTCGGCTGGGGAGGCGGCAGTGGAGGCGCAGGGAGCAGTCGCCGGGCGAGAGGCGGCGGCAGTGGCGGTGGACGCCTTGACAGTGGTCGTGGACGCTGCGCCGCGCCGGGCGGTCTGTGGCCCTCCAGCCTCACCGGGCCACAGACAGTGGATATCTACCGGCACGGCATCCCCGTGTCGCCGTCTTGTCGCCTAGCACACGACTGGCACGTGACGAGCGACGGCTATGCCACGCCTGGGCCGACACAACCCGGTCCGTGGAACCCCGAAGGTCGCCTCAACTTTTGGCAAGGCCGCGACTTCGACACCGTCGTCCACTTCTAAAAGTCTCGGGGCATCCGCGCGGACGCTCCAAATGCGCCCCTCGCCCCCCCCGCCCCGGTTGTGCAGGCCCGTGCCGGTCGGCGCGCTCGCGCAGGCGCGCCGGCCGCTCCCGCCGCTCCAGCGGCCGCCCTTGAGTTTCACATCCCGCCGGAACTGGCGGCGATGCAAGAGGAGGGCGACCCGTTGGAGTCGCCGGGTTTGATCCGCGCGATCCGGAACTCCACGCCGAAGACCGGTTGGATGCCGCCGGAGGATGTTGTTGACCCGAGGGACCCGGCAGACGAGCCGGGATACTGGCAGGCGATCAGGGAGTCGACCGATACACTAGCGTAGCAGTCGTCTACCGCGGAAGAATTTTTCGGATACTTGGGCAGTTCCGATGACTCATACGCCGGCGAAGACGGTGGGCAGACGGTAGTGGTTGATCTTCTGAGTAGCGAGGAGGAGTAGTTAGATTTGTTTTAGTGTTAATCTTTTTTCATGTAAAATTTCGTTTGAATGTAAAATATCCTAAATATGAACGAAATTATGTTGCTTTAACGAGTAATGGAATGGTTGTATAATGTATCAGTTATTAATATTGTTTTTGTTATTAATAGGATATTTCCATTGATATTGTAAAAAGGGGAAGTAAACACATAAAATACCGGCAAAAAATTTAAGCAACGTAAAAAAACACCCAACCACCGATGCTGAGCCCATAGTAGCTCACAGAAGCTACCCAAATCAAGCCCAAAGACGACTCGCGCGGCTGATTGAGCCCACTAACGGGCCCAGAAACGGGGTCCAACGAGACATTGAGGGGTTAGATTAGAGGAGTTCGAAATGGGGGGCGGAGGCAGCTATTTAAGTCGCTCCTCGCGCCCCCCCCCCCCCCACTTCCGAGGTGGGACTAAATATGGTGTTGCAACTCGCCCCTCAGTGCACGCGGCCGCCGCAGGGCTCAGGAGGCTGTTTTATGCGTTGTCACCGGCCGTCCCAGTTCGGCCCATAGAGGCAAGGCGGCACTCGCCCCTCCCACGGCCCACGCCCCCCTCCCCTCGCCCGCGCGGGGCAATTTTTTTGTGTGGGCGTGTTGGAGGCGTGCATTGGGCGGGGAGATCGAGGAGGATGCGGTGGGGTGGGTCAAAGTCGATGGGTGCGGGGTGCGTGGTGGCGGGATCCTAGGGAGGCGCTGGTTGGCCAGTTGGGATCCGCGGTAGGTGGGATTCGGTGGGTTCGTGGCGGCGGGATCCGAGGGAGGCGCTGGTTGGCTGGGATACGAGGTAGGTGCGATTCTGTGGATTGGATCTGCTGTCATGCGCGGGTTTGTGGGGGCGTGTATATGAAAAACATGCATGAGACAATAACACGGGAAAAATGGCATGAGACAATAACATGGACGGGTGCATTATTTCACCACGTCGGTCAACCCAGGTAGTATAACACATACAATGGCATCATCATCATGAAACGACAGCAAACAAAATAAATAGAATTTTGAAACTGCAGACTAATGCACCAAAGTTCGATGCTCGTTGCACTAGGGGTACGTGGGTGCTGTCGAGGATGATGCTAACGTGTGGAAAAAGTTTCGTGCCATTTGGCGGAGTAAAAAGAAGTAGTCGAGAACCCCCCCCCCTCTGGTAGACCCGAAAAGAAGCTCGTTGCACTGGGGATACGTGATCGCATGCATGCAATTGCATCAAAGTGGGCGGACATGCGGGCACGGCACTGGCCCGGATGCGGCGTGGCACGTCGGGCCCTTCACGTCCGGGGGGTGGATGATGACGGTGAGATGCGGCGACGCATGCCGTTGGGACGGCGACGGTGGCGTCTGACGGGGTCGGACGGCGGCGATCCGCAGCGCCAGCGATCGGATGGGGCGGGCGAGTACACGAGGTGGGCGGTGGAGTAGACGGGGTGCCTTCACGTCCAGGCGATGGACGATGACGATGAGATGCTGCGACGCACGCCGTTGGGACGGCGACGGCGGCTTCGAATGGGCTCGGACGGCGGCGGCGGACGGGGTCAGAGGGCGGAGATCCACGGCGGCGGCGATCAGATGGGGCGGCCGAGTAAACGGGGTCGCGGGCGAGTAGATGGGGTGGGCAGGTAGATCGTGCAGGCAGTTTTTTTTTATGCGCGCGATCTACATACGCCAGCTACAACCATATAATACGAGGTGGGCATACCCTTCTTTCGTATGACTATTTTGCCCTTTTACGTTTTGTTGGGGGAAGGGAGGGGGGTCTACCGAAGCAATACACATATATGTACGTACTGATTCCGCCGGCTGGAGGTGCAAGCAAATCGCAAAGCCGCGTTGAGAACATACACTGATCCGATCTCGAGAAGGCGGCGTCAGATGCGATGAGATTAATTTAGTTAATTAGATTAATCATTATGATTAAAATTAAGGGAAAAATCTACCCTGACAGAGAATTACCAATATACCCTCCATACTAACCGTTGGATCAACTAAATACTATCCATTATTTTGGATAGTATGATGCACCGTAAAAAATCTCTGTAACAATACAGTTGCAATCCGTCCTTTAAGCAATAGATAGGCCATATCTAAGCGCTAAAGCTTCCGCCGTCAGGACATCCGAGCACCAATCAATTCTCCAATTTCCCCGGCGATGAAAATTTCTTTATTGTCCCTCAAAACAACGCCATCCGTGCCCCTAAGTAGATCATGATCAAAAGAGACATCCGCCTTAAGTTTTACAAACCCCCTCGGAGGTTGTATCCATCCGCCTCTTTTTCATACTAGCCTTCGGTGATATGATCATAACATAGTTTAACGTAATAGCACCAATCCCCATAGAAATCTGATTGACATCTTGGGTTCTCTTTATGGACTAATTTTCACCTCTCCCATCATAAATACTAGGCTGTATTTGCAATCATTTCACAAACATTCCGACTACCCAAGATAGTCAGCTCATTTTCAAGTATAGAGAATAAAAACTCGAGGACCACCTCACCAGCATAATCAACTTCACAAGCTCTTTTAATGAACTGATCCAGTCCCAGCACTCTCCACACCTCCTTTGCTTTCTGACATTGGAATAACATATGCTTTGTATCCTCTTGTCCCAAGGGACAAGAAGGATAATTGGGGTTTCTAAACCTGTTTGTTGCAACACGGAAAGAGGAAACAAGAAAAAAAAAGTACTTTTCCGTAAAAAAAAGGGGGGAAAGGTTGTACAAGAAAGAAACTGTAATCTGCGCCTTCCACGCAACTCCGTAAATATTTACCTTGAAACTTGTCTACCCATACAATGACTGCACACAGAACCTGGATGCTAACAAATCAGAAACCCTCACATCGCACGGAACGCGGAAAACAGCACAAAAGAAGAAGAAATAAACAGACTACTGTGCTCATCACCATCTCCCACTATAGACGCTCCTAGTCGATTCTCACAGAGCCTGGGGATTCGGAACTCCGGACGGGCTCGGCAGGTTGCTCATGCTCGCGGTTCGTAGGAGCTTGCGGAACTCGGACAGGCTTATCCGCCCGTCTTTGTCGATGTCGGCCTCCTCCAGCAATGGCTCGATGGATCCCTTCAGGCCCGTGTGCTGCGCATCGGAGGAAAATCACAAGTGAGAACACTACCGGTTACATTACGGTATCTATGCTGCTGTTGTTGGTATACTGTTTGGTCTGTCTCAGTAAATATACTACTCTAGATCATATCATAATATCGCACATTGCCACGCCCTCCTTTTTGTATGATGGAATTTAAGTTGTATAAGAATGTAATATATACACTATGTTACTCCCATTATGTGAAATATAATGAAGTTGCAAGCACAATTTCTGAAAATTGGAAGGAATATACATAGAATGCAGCGTGTCGCCAGATTATTTAGCTTGCCATGTTATTATGTTACTATTTGAGTTAATTGTATGTTTTACCCCTAAGTTTGATGATTTTGACAGGTTCTACCTCATTTGAGCCGAATTCCTCCATTTTACTCCATATCATGTAGTATTTACACAAATACTACGTGATGTTCTCTTATCTCGAAAAAATCATGTTCTCAAAGGAAAAAATATATTCATGATAAATGGCGGCCACGGCATCGCTACATCGACCAAAGGCTGCCGCGGGAAAGATATGCACTACACCAATTCCCAATGTGTCAACCCAATGATCCATTATAGCCTGATTAACCACGGTTCTCCGAGGTCAACACTTGGAGCAGCGGCCCAAGAGATGGCAGGCCTGCAACGACAACACTGCTGGCACAAAGAAAAGATCTGCACCGCTCCTTGACAGATCCAAGGACTGACGAAGGAAAAACGCTACGAAGGCTCGTAGGTCGCTCAGTTATACTGTTTCTTAATAATATTTAGGCTCTAAATAGTAATGGTCCAAATATGAATGCTCAAGCATGCAGCTTGGACAAACAAACGAGCCTTTCAAACCTGATGCATACTTTCTTTTTATGGTGGAAAAAACATAATTTCTATGCGCAAACTCGAGGAATTACTTCATCTACTGAATATGAAGAACCAGATAGTTGGAAGCAAAGCACAATATGGAACGTCTCATCCAGATTAAGTCGAGCCAACTCACCATTCATGAGCAAAAAAGTGCAAAAAAGGATTATGTGACATGATGCGTGAATCGAAGAACCAACATGAACACAATAGGAATCAGAACTTACCATTCTAAGTTCATCGGGGGTGATGTATCCATCACCATCCAGATCGAATTTGCTGAAAGCAGCTTGGCAGCGCAGGCCCCACCTTTCAGAGTCCAGCTCAGCCATCTGATGTATGTGGAGAGTTGCTGCAACAAACTCTTTGAAGTCGACAAGGCCATCCGTGTTGCTGTCGATCTATCATATAAAATAAGAATATAAGATCAGTTGAAGTTATGTCAACTGCTTGCTGTGAAATAAAAGGGAGACTGAAAATAAGTTACTCAAAGCTTACCGCTTGAATGATCTCGAGAACACGAGGGCCCTTCAATCTCCAAGGAAGATCCTTCGCAAGGGCCTATTGAAACATACAAAGATCGTCAGCACCATCCAGTACCAGTGCAAAACGTTCTCATATAAAAACGACTCTAAATCTTACATGCCGCATTTCTTCAATGCTAATTGATCCACTTTTATCAACATCAATAGCATCGAATTGGTCCTTTAGATCCGCTAGCTCTTCCTCATTGACTGTACTTGCTAAGGCCTGAACAAGCAATGGAGCAATATTTGTAAGGAACAGAATGAGAATACCATAAAAATATTTTTGAGACCGCGATGCTTACCCGCAGCGCAAATTGCTTAAAACGGCTGTACTTGACAAATTGGCGCATGTTGTACAACACAGATATATCGACAGGGATCTCAGATGCATCTCCTCCTTCTCTCACCCATGGATGTGCTAATCATGTCAAGCACAATCAGAATTAGTAAACATGAAAGATGGTGAGTACTAGACATTCTTGCTGCAATCATCTTCCTAACTTGATGCTTAAAAAGTTTAAGCTACATGTTAACACTATATGTCTTTCTACAACCAAATAAACTCCTATAAGATGATACAGCCTGGAAAAATATGGTATTGCAGCAGATATCCAGTGTTTGGCCTCACTAAAAAACCAAATAAAACTGAATAACTCATATGTGTTTTTAAAATTTCATAAGGCTTCTTTTTTAGAGGACTTTATGTTACTCCCGGAATCAGAATGCAACATCTGGTTCTAGCATCATATTTTGAAAATGCCAGAAAAATTTCGTGATGAAAGACAGACTTGTCCTCAGGCTGTATGTATGCACAGCACTTAGCATGCAGATTGCAGACTTACTCATGTGCATTCTTTTTTGGCACTATGTATGTGTGTGTTTTCTCACGCAGAAAACAAGAATAGGCAAAAAATACAACCCTAAGCATCATGTATACTAGCAAAGTATTGACATTATATTGGAACTTACAGAGAGCTTGAGCTGCTGTCAATCTCGCCCTTGGGTTCTTCACCAGTAATTTTTTTACAAAATCTTTAGCACTTGAACTGATGCTTGGCCAAGGCCTCTTACGAAAATCAGGCTTGTTTCTTAGAACCTGATTAAAAGAAATTAATAGAACACATAAGATCATGTATGCTATCAAGATTCTGTCTTTGCTGATGTACATGCACAGAAACATTACACACAACAATAAAAAATGACGGTAGATTTAAGTGGGCGGCCATATTATCCAACACCTTTTACTGGTTGAGTAAAATGTTTAACTTATGGTTATTTTCTAAATTAACTACAAATGTTCTGTCATGGCATGTGGGGTCAGACGTTTCTAGCAAGCCAGTAGGAAAGGCAGCAGATTGTTCTCTTTTTGTAAAATACCGAGAATACATAGACATGTTTTAAAAATAGTTATAACATGATTTGGCAGGAAAATTTATTCCAGGAGATAGTACTATAAATTTCTATGCTTAGGTGCCTGTCTGAAACTAACGCAATATACCATCATTTAACATGGATAATCCTAGGATCAAATTTCCCAGTAGCTATACCAGCAGCTATGCACAGTTTGCCTGGGAGGATTGGCACCATAGACTGTGCCTTTATACTGTGTCTGTAAAGAAATATAAGAGCGTTTAGATCACTAGCCATCTAAACGCTCTTATATTTCTTTACAGAGGGAGTATTAAATAAAATTGGACACTTTTTTATACATTGATTTCTGAGATGGCTAACGGTTATACATCAACACGTCCAAATAATGGTAGGCAATTTAAGGCTGTATTAAAAGGACAGACCCAGTGCTAGAAGCTCCCACGCCAGGTGGGATCTGGGGAAGGATTATACAATTTAAGACTGCATTGTGTCAAATAAATTGGCAGGCATCAGCTACTACAGAAATTGCATAAAGAGTAGAGAACATGTTTAAGTTTAACCCTTAGTAAGGTAACATTGCTACATTACATAGTGAAAAGGTTGCAAAAAACACAGCTTCTTCATTTTGTCTGTTCACTGTGAAAACACTGATAAAGCTCACCGCAGTCACCAAGCACACTTTACATGGAAGCATAAGCATAATCAATACAACAGCAATCCATTTACCTCCTTGAATATACCATCCTCTGTTTTATCCCAAAAAGGGCGCCTCCCACAGAGCAAAATGTAAGTTATAACTCCTATGCTCCAAACATCGGACTCAGGTCCAGATCGACGTTTTAATACTTCTGGTGCAACATAATAGGCACTGCCAACTATATCACGGAACTTCTTCCCTGTAATCATGCATTTAAACGATGTATGAGCCAGAGCAATTACCGAGTTCTATGCCCCGTTAAGACTTGATGCAACAAGATACACATAACAATGATGCACATATACAGAAGACACTGAAGCAGGTACCTGGTTTTATGAAGTCTGACAAACCAAAATCTGTTGCCTTCAGAGGCGAATCCTCCTTGGTTGATTTGAAAAGGAAGTTCTGGGAAGGAAAATAGGCACATTCTTACATGACCTGAGAAGTAGTGAAGTATCACCAAAACTGTATACTAAATGCCAAGACATCAAAACCGATCAATTTTTACCTCAGGCTTCATATCTCGGTGGACTAACCCACGCAGATGACACTCAGCAGCCACTTTGAGCATCTGCCGCACCACCACAGCAGCATCTTTCTCACTATAGCGGCTGTTTTTTCTGCCAAAGGGGAAATACTAATGAGAAGTGGCTCTAGCAACTGAATGATACTAGAAGAGAAAACGATATATGGAACAAGAAAAGCAGAATATATCTGATCTTACTTTGCCAAAATCCGGTCCAATAGTTCACCACCTTCACAAAGTCTGCAAGAAAGGGCAAAGAAGCAAGACTTAGTACTTGGTAATAGAGCATAGGAATGATTATGTTTTTAAAAGAAAGAACTCCGGATATCTTTTAAGTGTGATAGTCCAATAGATCATGCTATATGCTAACCAAATATCTGTCGTACAATGCAAGGAAACTGCAAAGAGTTCAAAACATACATGACTAAGTGCTAAAAAGTCATGAACTCAAAATTTAAACATTTAATTACACTATAACACATTCTGACATTCATATATTATTATAATGTAAAAGATAGATAGACAATACAACTGGTCTACCCACAGTTAGGAATAGAAACTTAATCTATCTCAGGACAGGACAGAATTACTAGGATATAGGACGATATTTCAGCAAGTGCATGTTTGTAACTCTAGGAACAAGAAATCGTAATTTGTTTCAACAAAAAAATAACACCATTAAATCTGCAGACCATCATATGATTAAATGTTAATGAGAGCAAATTCTGCTAAATGTACAAGACTACTTACTCCATCACAATATACACATATGAATCGTCCTCGAATGCATTGTCGAAGTGAACAATGTTCTCATGGCCTTTAAGGGCTTTAAGAATCTTCACTTCTCTCTTTACATCTTCCACAGCAACAGGTCGGGTCATCTGTCATAAAGTCCATAAATATACTTGTGTTAATCACATACTCCAAAGATGATGCATAGCAGACAGATGTAAATGTGTAATTGTACACTGCACGTATCCAAGACTTCAATTAGCTGCATGGATGAACATTAGCTGAACAAGACTCGACGCCAAATCTATCTATAATAGAGGATAATGATTTATAGAACCATGGGCAATTAGCATTCATGCAGTGAAGTATTATGTTTTCATTGGTTATTATTATAGATCGCAACATAGCAGTGCAGGTGCTACATTTTGTTTCCTTTGGAATAAGAGGTATAATTTCCACAGAAGGTTAATAATCAATAGTCAGTACGACTTTCACAAGGATATCCTGCTGTCAACTTTCAATTGTTATGCATTCTGCCACAGAACGAATGGCCCATATTTCTAGCATACCTATGACACGAATTTACTATGAAAGTCATTTAAGATTCCGTGGTGATTGAAATTTCCCTCCATGGCTTTGCATTTTTAGTACTCCCTCCAATCCATATTACTTGTCGCTCAAACGGATGTATCTAGACGTATTTCAGTGCTAGATACATCCGTTTGAGCGACAAGTAATATGGATCGGAGGGAGTAGAAAATAATAAAGCAATACTGTCGTTTGAACCAAGGTACTAAGTCTTTGAATACATCAACACCGTGTTGATTAGTACATGCATTCCCAGGTCAAATTTAGTGGAATGAAGAAAATGTCATCCGCCAATAACACGGAAGAAGCCAAAGAGACATTGTCCACTCCAGGAAATGGTTGGTGAGCTTACCAGGAGCAACAGGATAAGCTATCCTAAATGAACACCTACACCAAATTATCCGTAAAGACTGCAAAAAATAATATCAAAACTAAAATCAAGGTTGAAAACGAAGACATATACACTACGCGAAAACTGGAGCTCCATGTGAAATGTATTTCACAAAAATGGCGCTTCACAAGTTCTTAACAGAAACAAGAGACGCCGACAAGGTAGCGTACAAACTACTACTATCAACCATAACATTCTCCCTCTGAGGTTGAAAAGACGAAGCATCTACGCAAACAGTCAGGAGTTAGGAGGAAGCGTCTTCACCATTTCAGGGAGAAGTAGAAGTACAGGTACTTGTACCATTTTCAGGAGCAAAATTGGCGTGGTGAACAACTACTCAAGTGCCAAACCAGGAAGGAACCCGCGAAGATGGGCTTCACTCATGTACTGGACCCCCAAAAAGGAAAGTGGACAGCTGCACCTATTGATGAATCGACAAGAGGAAGAGTGTAGGGCCTCGCCGACACGGAGGGTAGACCATCCTCCTCCACATATCATCAGCGGCAGCATTCAGCAATCTTATACCGAGAATGGCGAGCAATTTCATTTACCCCGTGTAATAATCTATCTTCTATAGTCTAAATCCGCGCAACGCCGCTGAATCGACGAGCCGGGTGATCTCAAGCTAGCCGAACGAATCGCCCGACGACCGGCGGCGGCGACTGATTCCGTCGCAATCTCCCGACCGAACGAAGACCGCGGGGAACCGAACCGAACCGAACCGAGCTGCAGATGCGGTGGGGGGAAATCCTGAGAAACGGACCTTGGCCTTGTCGATGCGCTTGACGGCGACGCGGTCCCCGGAGAGGCGGTCGACTGCGGCGAAGGTGTAGCCGAACTGGCCGTGGCCGAGCAGACGGCCGACCTCGTACTTGCCCTCGAAGTCCCGCTCGTAGCCGAACTCCACCGCGGGCGCCTCCGCCGCGCCCTTCTCCTCGGCCTTGCCGCCCCTCGGCCGCTGCCGCCGCCGCCGCTCCGCGTCCGCCTCCTGCTTGGAGGAGGACAGGCAGGCGCCCATGATGGCCGGTCCTCGTCGTCGGAAGGGTCGTCGCCGGGAGAGCCGTCGTCGTCGTCGTCGGGGGCGCGGGGGTTTGGGGGTGCGAGCTCAGCATAGGGAGGGCGCGGGCGAGGTATATAGGGGCGGGGAGGCGGAGGCGGGGGAGCAGGGTTTGGGTCGGGTCAGGTGGGGTGGGGTGGGGGAGGGGGGAGGAGGAAGGTGGAGAGGAAGGTGAGGGCGGAGCGGAGGAAGGAGGAGGGAGACAGCGAGAGGGGAAGAAGAGGAGGCCTTCCCGTGTGTCGCTGGTCAGTCAGTCAAACCGTCAAACTGCCTTGCCTCCCATTGTCAACACACCTCCTCCCCCTCTTTCAGACCATTTCTTCCCTTCTATTCTTGTCTCTTTCCTTCCTTGTTTCTCCTATCGTAATGTAAATTTTCTGTTTAGCTTAAGTTACAACGACGTCGAGGGGGGTTTAGTTTGTCTGATTTCTGTGTTTCTGTTGTGTGTCCTGGACTAACAATTTCCTCCCGCATCCGTCTACGGACATGGATGTGGGAGGCAGTCATCTAACGTTGCCCGCATACATTCGATGAACTAACCGGACGAAATCCGTTCAAATAAGGCCGAATTTCATACAAACATGCCAGATTTCATTTAAATTAGGATAATTTTTATATAAATATTTCGGCTAGTGAACTAAAAACCTTAAAACATAAACCCTTAACTACTATACACTTGATGATGACCTTATGGGCCATGTCGGGCTAGCTGGCGGCTCCTCCTCCATCATCGTCGCCCGATCTGGCGGCGGAGTCGTTGGAGTCGGGCACCGGAAGGTGACGGCGGAGTCGTTGGAGTTGGGCACCGGAAGGTGGCGGCGTTGCGGCAGGGCTTCCCGGCAGCCACGCGACGCTCGCGCATGATCCTCTTCGCTTCCTCTTGCACCGTGCGCAGTGCGGCCGGCTACCGACGACGTGGGCGAGGGAAGAGGGCGCCGGGCCTGGGAGGAGGCGGCGTTGGCTGCAGCGATCTCACTGAGGGACCACTCCTACTTGGCCATCTCTCACCGAAGCGGCAGAAACACCGCTTGATCGTCTCGGCCATCGTCACTGAGCGGTCCAGGCCCCGGGCGTACACCTTCTCCGGGTCTGGCGCAAATGTATGGCGCCGAGGCGTTGGAGTCCATGAACTCCGCGCCGGCATCCCACGTTGCGTCTATCCCGCCAGCGCCCCTGTCGGCGTACTCCTGCGCCGTTTGGGCGCTCTAGGATGACTAAGAGTTGCCGCCGAGGTAGTGGCGAAGGCGACCACGCGCCTTTGTGGTCACATTGGGCATGGGTGGCAGAGAGTGGCGCTCCTCCTTGACGTGCCGAGGCGACGACGAGTGGCGCTCCTCCTTGGCGCGTCGGGTGGCGGCGAGAGGCGCTCTTCCTTCACACGCCGGGGTTGCGGCGACAGGGGCTCCTCCTTCACGCGACGCCCGATTTGGACACCGCGATTGGGCGGTGGAGAGCGCGAAGGGGATGTGGCTCCGACTTCACGGGGAGGAGCGTCCCCGGTGGCGGAGGCGGGCCGTTCAGGTGGAGGACAGAGTGACGGAGCATCAACTCAATCCGCTGCTCGTACTCCTCATATGTGGCCACGTACACCTGGTCCGCCACCGCTGCCACGGATTGCTGTTGCTGCAGCGACGACTAGTCCTCCTCGTCACCGGAGGAGATGACAATCTCCGCCTTCATCGAGGAGCCTCCTGCCGATGAGGGCGACGACCCCGGAGTTCGAGGGTGGCGTCATCACGATCCCTCGAAGCCCACCCCGAAACCGCCGCCTGCCGACGCCGAGGCCCAGGACTTGCCCATCACCGGTGTTGTGGACGAAAAGGGGCGGGAAGGGGAAAAGGAGGAAGAGGAAGAGCGAAGAGATCCTTTTGCTATGCTACAACATTCTTGGCATCCTTCACCCAAAGTGTCAACCCATATGTTATGCTTATGAGTTATGATGAGATCCTTTCTCTATTTTGGACGGTTTGATGTCCTGTCAATTTTGATGCTTTATGACTCGTCTGATTCCCCTCGACGATCCACTTTTCTGGTTTTACTTGTTCAGCCACCATGTCATATCCCTAATCGCTAGCCTCATTCACTTCTCCATTGTGTGTCATTCAGTCCCTTCAAGAGGTCGTTCAAGTCCGGGGTGGACATGGTGGCTCGCCGCCCTCAGCAACGATGAGGATGAGCACGAGGTGGAAGCAAACATGCCTGGTGTAACGTCCCGGCCTATATATATGGTTAAGATCTAGACTGATCTCATAGATCAACACTACTATTATCCTCAAATTGATCTAAGCCAAGAGGGAATTCCTTATTGTTATGTCTAATTTTGAGGTTCCTTACAGACGAGTTTCTGAAGAAAAAAAGAAATTCTTTATTGATATGAGTAGCATATCCATCATATTAATCCGGATATTATACATGGCCTTTCGATAGTAGAGGGAGTGTACAAAATATTCTTGTACCAGAGTTTTCTCAAAAGAAAAACAAGGAAAAGTAAATAGTAGACACTAGTGTTGGGCATGCTTCCAACACGGTTGGTAACATCATCATTGGTAGGTGTGATATTGGTTTCTTTATTCCAGAATCGGTATGTGCAAATTTTATTAGGGACAAGGCGTTCAATAGTCCTTAAACATATACTCTCTTTGTTTCATAATGTATAAAATGTTTTTTGACACTACACTCTTTCTCCAAATATCTAAACATGCATCGAGCTATCTTACACAGGCGGCAGCTAACGATTTGTATACATACATACTGTAAAAGACAAAATGCATACTGTAAAAAGATGTGCTCCCAAAC
This sequence comes from Triticum monococcum, assembly GCA_034509565.1. NCBI lineage: Eukaryota > Viridiplantae > Streptophyta > Magnoliopsida > Poales > Poaceae > Triticum > Triticum monococcum. The sequence goes on along the minus strand of CM067846.1, from coordinate 54,855,757 downwards.
TAGCTTTGCATGATCGGGTAGTGTTAATTTCCTGGTGGTTCCATACCAGCAGCCACTTAATTATAATAATACTACGAATTAAGTTTGATTTGATTGCCTGACAGCGCTATGTTGGTCGTCTCTCCTCCGCAGTCTAGATAGGGAGGGATTAAGCAGATCAAATGTGTGTCATGCCGGGAAAAAACTTTTGTAATATTTACACTCAGCGTGTGTTGACTTCCCATGCGTCGTAGCCGGGTAGATTCCTCCTTGGACGCGGTCTTGGTCAAATCAACTTTCGTTCATGGACCGAACCTTTCGAAATCATCTGTATTTAAGAGGGAAAAAAGTGTCAAAAGATGCAACAAGACAATCATCATACAGGTTACAGCAGTCTGCAAACTCCTTCCCCACCTGCCCCATGTCGCTCGACCTTAACCTAGCCCCCTTCCCACCTCTCCACCCTCGACTCCGGCATGCCGCAAGAGAAAGCCGGCGGAAAAGCCCGCGGCTCTTCCGAGGATGGCGGCGGTAACGCGCTCATTCGTTGCGCGTGTTTCAGCTGTTGGGTCGAGTTGGTGGTTTCCCCTCCGCCCCAGTGCCCTGGCCGACGAGCGGGCAAGTCTATGTCTCATCTTATTCGAGACGAAAGCCGAGCTCGCCTACTGGGACCTGGTAGTGGGCTGTCCCAATAGGCATGTGGTTTCATCACGCTGACATCATGCACGTGTTTTTACTTTTGTTTATATCTTGAAAATACTAAATACATATATTATGAAAAAACAATTTAGTTAATTTTTTGAGAAGTGTTCATCACACATTTAATAACTCTTCATGAAGTTCAAAAATAATGTTCGCTCAACTTTTAGAAAATGCTCATACCATTAAATTACGTACATGACATTTAAAAAAAGATTCACGTGTTTTCAAACATGTACATGTCATTATAAAAATGTTATGCAATGTCAAAAATGTTTTGGACCATTTAAAATATATACGTTGCATTTTATAAAAATTAAGTGTTTAAAAATATATTTGTAACATTATTAAAAAATGTTCATAAAAATGTAAAAAATGTTAGCAGACTTTAAAAACATATTTTATGTCATCAAAAAATGTTCAATGTTTATTTTTAAAATGTTTAACATGTATTTGAAAAATGTTTTAGATGTATATGAGAAATATAGAGTATGTATGAGAAAAAGGTAGCCATGAAACATATATTTGAAAAAATGTTAAACGTGTATAAAATGTTGTTCCTAGTGTATACGAAAATGTACAAATGTGTATGAAATAAAGTCAGCATGCATTAAAAAGTTTTTTTTTAAGAAAAAAGTTTCCTCACTAAATTGGAATTCCTGTCCAATTCAACCAAACAAAGCGGTAGGTAAAAAGAAGACTACTACTCATGTAACCATGGTGGAAAACCGGGATAAAACATTTGAGCAACATGCATTGCGTGTGCAGTCCAAACGAAAGAGTTCGATCAGCCATGGCCGTCCAGTGTAATTGCGCCTTTGTTTGTGTCTCGATAAGCAAAATAAGTTTGAAATGGACTTGAATGACAAGTAAGGCTACTATTTGCTAAGTTTCCAACACTTTTGGCACATGGACCATCATCATTTTGTGTGTGTGTATTCGCGATCACACCTATTATAAAATTTCATCGGACGTACAAAAACATATCAAACATAATAAAAATTGCAACGAGATTCTAAGACCACCGAACAATCACTATTACCGCCAGAAGGAACGCCGACCTGCAACTGTCGCTGCTCTTCTACCAGAGTCGGCTTGACTTTGTTGATGATAATCGAAAAGTCTTTGAGCATGTGCCCCTAAGAACCAACACACCGAAGTCACAATCGTCACTGTTGAACTCTTTCATAGATCTGAAGCACCTGACGTCAAATCTTGCCACAAGACGAGAAACCCTAACCTCATCGCCCAAAAAGACGACAGAAATTTATGCGAAAGCTCTGTCAACTACTTCCATGACAGACGAACTCAAGAGGGGATCAAAGACCAAAAGACAAACTCGAAAAAGAAACGCCGCCATTGACCCGAGCACCGCACTTGGGTTAGGGGAGGAAACGAGAGGAAGCCGTAATAGTTAGGTATGCTTACTGTTAATCTTGTTTATTTGTCTCTTTAGTAATAATCAGGTGCACTTAGTCCTTGAATATTAATTATTTTTTATTATGTGTGTGAGAGAATAAACTTTGATATGGCTAACCGCAAAAAAAAATTGGTATTTACCAAACCTTTGAAAATCACCTGCTGTAACTTGTAAGAGCATTTCTAGCAGACCCCGTAAAAAGCCCCGACCCACAAAATAACTGTCAAAATACGGGTTGGCGCGGAAAATCCTGCCCGAACAGACCCCGCAAACGCGTCCGACCCGTAAAAGTTTTTGCGAGGCATGGCAAAAGTTCACCCTCAACCTTTAGATTCACGGGGTGGGAAGCTGACCCGAGCTTGCCCCTTATTCGCAACGAGATTTGGCGCGAGGGAACTTTCCGCGCGTCCGTTCCGCTCCACCCCCCTCCTCGGCTTCCATTGCCCCGCCACCACGTGCTCCGGTCCATCTTCCCCGCTGTTCTTCATCGCCATGGAAGCCTCCCAGCCGTCCCCTGCCACCGTGGAGGTCGCGCACGCGCAATCCCCTCCGGCCAATCTCGTCGCCGGCCATGTCGCCCTCGCCGTCGTCCACGGCCCGAACGCGCCTGCCTGCAAGCGGCAGGGCAACGTTGTCGTGCAGGGCGGCAATCCGGCTGGCCTCGCCTGAAAGGCACGCGCGCCGGGCGCCACGTCGCTGCTCGATCTACCTGGCCGCCGGCGAAGAAGGTGAGCAAGGTTTCAGGCGTGAAGCGGAAGAAGGTCCCTATGAAAAGGCCGGCTCCTTCCTCCACTCCCTCCGCCTCCCCGACGATGCCATTCAACGGCGTTGCTTCCACCGCAAGCGAGGTGTTCGACGAAATGGCAGCAAGGTTTGCATCTTCGACCTCTTGTTCTTGCTTTGCTTTTCGGCATTGTGGTTGTTCTTGACTTGATGTCGCTCAATGTAGCGGTGGTTTGAACAATGCCACTGCCGAGTTCGTGAACTTGTTGGACACCAACGCCGTCGACATGATAGGGCCCCGTTCGCTGATTTCGATAACAATGAAATGGAGGGTGGCGTGGATGATCACGGAGGTGAATATGAAATGATGAGGTAGATGAGGGGGCGTATGAGGAAGCGCAAGCAAAAAAAAGCGTGAGATCGAAGAACTACACGATCTTGAAAGATCAAATCTTGATCAAGGCTTGGAGTGTGGTGTCTCTTGATACTTGCACGGCTACATCTCAAACCTCCAAGAGATATTGGCAAAGAATCGAAGATCAATACTTCCGCATGATGGCCAAGTATCCAAATAGGACACCACGGACCTTTCGGTCACTCCAAGGGCGTTGGGACGTGATCAAGCCGATTTGCAGCCATTGGGCAGCTTGCTTGGAACAAGTACGCAGTGCACCTCCAAGTGGAACAGTGAAATCCGACTATGTGAGTTCGTTTTCACGTCCCAAGTCATGCATGTCATTTTGCATCATATGAAGTGATTGCATCATTTGACTTTATTTAAATTGTGTAGGACAAAATTGCCCAACAAAGATACAAAGACATGGATGCTTTCGAAGGCAATTTTTTTAAGCTAGAGCATTGTTGGGATATGCTCAAAGGTTGCGAGAAGTGGAAGTTGATGGACAATGAATCCCCACCGAAGAGAGGTTCACTTACCAACATGGATGAAGATAAAGATGATGATGGCCCAAGGAACTTGAACAAGCCCGATGGTGACAAGAAGACAAAGGAGAAGATCAAGAGGGAACACGAAGCATCGAGCTTGTGGGACAAGATAGATGCCATGATGCAATCAAATGAGTTGATGTTAGTGAAGACATTGGACACAAAGAAAGGGTTGGCCGAGAAGAAGGCACGGGAGAAGCAATAGAAGTGGCAATTGCTCAAGGACGAGGGGTTGCGCAGGGCGGCCATTGAGGAGAGAAGAGCATGTGCCACCGAGAACAAAACCATGTCCAAGCTTCTTGCCGAAGAGAATAGGATCATGACGTTGAACCGCAATGATATGGACGACATCACCAAAGAGTGGCATAATATGGCAAAGAGGGATATCTTGAAGAGGAGGATGCTTGCGTCGGCCGGCGATATTTTCTCATCGGGAAATTGGAACCAATATAGCCGATGCATTTAGTGAGCCTGCCGGTGATCTCGGCGCCGGAGTGGGAACAAGTGCGGTGTGAAGAGCGACCAAGATGATCAAGGACGTGGTCGTCGCTTTTGCAAATCCTTTCGCGTTTGTGCTATAAAACTATGCTTTTATTTGCGCGTGAACTATGTGTTAGCGTTTGAATTTGAACTCATTTATCGGAATAACTGCCAAATTCGCTTATTTGGGTTTTTTTAGTTTGCGGGTCGACGCGGCGGTGCCCGAGCAGACTCGAGGTAGCCGATTCTTAAAAAAGCATCTTCTACGAATATCTTTTTGTATGGGTCTGTTTGCGGGGTCTGACTCTGCGGCCGCCCGCACTGGCCCGCAAAATTGTTTTTTCGCGAACTGCAAATGTGTTCTGTAGGTCGATGATAGACGGGGTTTGCTAGAGATGCTCTAAGGGTTCCAAAAAAAATAAGAAACTTGTAAGGGTGGAGAGTGAAGTGGATATACCCAACCCACAGCACCCGGCCCTAGTGGGACCCCACTCCGGAGCAGTGGGGCGGTGGGCCCAACCACGTCGCCATGATGCCCGAGTGAGCTCTCGTTCCAGACCGGATCAAGTCAACACACAGTCCTCTCTGGACACCTTGCTTTCACACATTTTCCCCTGCTCCCCGGCCACTGCTGTCCTGTCCTCCCTGTAAAGGTAGTGCACCTTGTACTAGTAGTAGTATTTTATAGCCTAATTAGCCTCGTGGCCAAGTAGCAGACGAATCTTTCTTGTTTTATAAATACCCGATCCTTGTTTTCTGCCGCCTTTTTTTGGGGATCCAAGTTTTAATTTGGTCTTCTAGATACATGTGTCTAGCGCTCTCACGTCTATTGTCTCGATCCACTTTGAAAAGTTTTGGATTTTTTTGAATGCCTTTTGGTTGTGCTCGCTCGGTAGCAACGCGAGCCGCGGGAGCACTCGATACGCTCTATGTTACGCTCTGTCTTTCTCTCGAGGACCAAAGTCCGAATGAGACAGCTTATAGAGTGTTTGAAGACCTGACTTTCTCATGTTTTTTTTCTAAAAGAATATATGTCTTTTTTTTAGCATCAGTACAGACACAAGCGCTCATATACACGCGCATACACTCACCTCTATGAACGCACACACGCACACCCTATCTCTATGAGCACCTCCGAGAGACTGAGCTGACATATCATCTTGAGATTTACAAAGTCACCGTAGGCGCCCTCGTCGTCGACGGGAACGTCCCCTCCCACTGAAAGCGCATTGCGGGTTGAGGATACCACTGTCCACCTAACCAACTCAACCACAGATTGATTCGCGAATATATGTCTTTTTTGTCATTCGTAGATAGGCTGCAATTTTGTTTTGCTACCCCACAAGGTTTAGGCTTTAACGGATTTTCAACGACATCTCGGAAATTTTGATGGGTACCAAAATGTTTATAGCCTCACAATTTTGGGCTAGATTCAGGCCAAATTAAATTCAGTTAAAATTCATTAACGTTAACTAAATTTTGGTACATCAAAGTCTTTTTTTTTGAAATTTCTGATATTGTGGTGAAGTTCAAAAATATTTCGCTACAAAGATTTTGAACAGTTATTAATAGTCCAGACTCCAGAGTCTGGAACTTTGAGAAGACTTCAGATGTGATAACTCTATAATAGTCTAAATTTGGATCTACCATGCAGCTTGAGCTCCTTTTACGTAGTGCTACCATAAGCAACGTTTTCCTTTTCAAAAGCTACCGAGCATGCATGATGTCTCATCTTTATGATTTATCAATCACTAAACACACGTTAGATTAGCAGGGAGAAACTTCTCCATTTTCCATAGAAAAATGTCGCCACTTGTACACATTGTGCCAGCGACGCCTTTTATGTTCCTAAGTTGGATTGTGCTTGTGCTTGATAGTGCTGCTGATGTTGATTGATGGTCACTGGGTTTGCTATACTGCCATTCAGAAGCAGATGAGGTTATAAATAGTATGCGGGCAAACTTTTTAGAAATTCAATAATAATATTTTCTGCAGCTATTTTGATTGGTTAGAAGAAAATAGCATCATTGATTTTTTTATTAACATTAAGCTGTAATCTTATATTTACTTAATGATTTGAAAAGTAACTATGTAAGTACCACGTGGGAGATTTTGCCTTTGTCTAAATCATTATCCATTTTTGAACGAAACGAGTAGCATGAAAGCCATTAGTTTTTCTTTGAGACAATGAAAGCCATTAGTTAGATCTAGCTAGCAGCCCCCCTCCCGAATGCGGGCTTATGGAGCCCGATCTCCTTAGAGCTCGGTATTTTTTTTTCAAAAAACATATTTAAAAGTTTAGGAAAAACAATTTTCCCATGGAAACTTCTATGTGTTCAGCACAAACAGGTGAAAATTTGTTAGAAAAAATATGATTATAGTCTTTAGAAAACAAAAATTCGTCCGAACAAAAAAAATCGCAGTCTACTTGGAAATAGATATTCCCTTTTTTGTACACAATTAGTGAAAGTATAACGTTTCAAAATTTTGCACATGCGTAGTATGCATGTGTATGTGTGTTTACACAAAAATTCAAAAAAAGTCGGGCTGTAGAAAATGGTATTTCGAGAATGAGCTCCAAGAAGCTCGGCCTCCATTGTCATTTTTCGCCCCCTCCCCCCTATAGGTAGGTCCACTACTTTGACAATATTAACATACACCTAGATAAAAGCAAGTTCGTGTCGTTGGTTCTTCGATCTCTCCATATCATCTCTAGTCTATTTTAAAATAACTTACATTATTAGAAAATTTAAGCTTAGTCTACATTTCTCATTATTGTGGCATTGTACAAATACAAAAGGCATCAAGGTCAACTGTTAAAATCTTATAATGGCAAATACATAAGTTATCTGCCAGCTAATTTTAGTTATGACAGGTAATATAGTTGTTGGTGCGTAGGAAAGAGCAGAGGAGATAGAGAATAAAATCGACTCTTAGCTAAGAGTCACAATCAAACAATTAGCTCTACCTTATTGCCTTTGTATGGCAACTCTTCACACAAGGTCTGCTTGAAACACGGGAAATCACACCCTATCATACAAACTACTTTATGCTTGACTCTAAATTGTGTGCAGAGATCGATGGGTTGACTCTTAACTAAGAGTATTTTTTTCTTGCATAGAACTAAGAGTAGATTCTACTCCCTTTCCTCCTGGTCAACAATTATCTTTGGCAGGATGAAGAGTCATATGGCGTCAGAAGTCTGTAGATTTCCCGTTGGGGATAACTCATCATTAGATCCATCAACTATTTTCTTCACTATTTTCATCGTTAATTTTTGTTTGCAGGGGATTTTTCATGGTTATAATTACTAGGTAACCTAAAACGTCTTATATTTGTTTACAGAGGGAATCATTATTTTCAAAATTTATTTTATAATTTTCTCTCACGTCTCAACTTGTAACCAGCTATATACTCTCTCCATTCCTAAATATAAGTCCTTTTAGAGATTTCAGCTACGTCTATATACATTCGTATATAGTCTATATTAAAATCTTTAAAAATATTTATATTTAGAAATGGAGGGAATATTTTTTACCTTATTTTCCACGTGTATGCATGTGTGAATGCTGGACTTCTCTAAGTGAGTGATCAACTAGTCATGTCAAAGAAAAGTGATCAGAACTAGTACTAGCACCAATGATTTGTCGTCATGTATTTGTCAATAAAATACTCTTTTTATTGTGTTTTAGGTGCTTTGTATTCTAGAGCAAAAGGGCGTAAAGCCCCGGTTCCATTGAGAACAACGAAACCAGAGGGGCTTACAAGCACGCGGAGCTCAGCACACGCGCTGCCTCAGCAATAGAACCGGGTCTTCTTTCTTTTTAATGTAAAAACAATCCTTTCTATATAGATGAAAGACGCATAATCACGACGAAAATGCGTGTCGAGGACCTGGCATTTCGTCGGCCGAAAAGGAAGAACACGCATGCATTGATACAGACACAAATCCTAATGAAAAACCCTCTGTGAAATGAAAGTCAAAGCATAGCGCAAAACAAAACCAAAAAACCCTCTGGATCGCGGCACTCAGGACCCAGCCTTCGGTGCACACGACGAGCTCAGCATGCATGCCTACGTACGTGGAGCCGTATCCGCTCGCTGGTTTGACCGGAGACTTTGATCGATTGGGGGGGTCGATGCCGCGTGCGTGCGTATGTATGTACTACGGCGAAGCTTCTCACCGGCTCGATCCACCGGCCGGGAGGGAGGGGTTGCTGCTGCGTGATGACTATAATACTATAAGCCAGCGGCGGACCGACGGCGACGGCGACGTCGACGTCGACATCGACGCGAGTCCAACTCCGCGTGGAGAAACCCGCCCGTCTCTGTCGTCGCATCATCTTCTTCCACGGTCGCCTCCGTCTGGGGCAGGAGATCTCCGTGCGCCTGTGCGTGGCGCCCGTGACCCCGTGACCCTTTCTTCCGCCCCATCCAGCTCCTCGCCGCGAATTTCCTCTCGACCGAGGCATAAAAATGTGTTCCTTTCCGTTCCGTTTGCATCCAGGATCCCAGGTAAACCTTGGTGCTCCTCTCTTCGGTCGGCACCCGCGTCTCCGTTTTGCTGGTTCTTGCTCTGTCAATAGTTTGTTCTACGCGGCTGCGTGGCTAATTTTTAAACCGTTTTATGACAGATGGAGCTCACCCATAAGCGCTGATCGTTAACACGGTTAGGGTTGTTTACCTTTTAAAATGATGGGTGAGACCCACATGTCAGCCTCATTAAAATCCATGTGAAAAAAAAAATCCTCAATGAATACCCCACGCTCCCCTGCCTCCTCTCCTTCTTCCTCCAGGGTCTAGCCAGAGTGCCGCCTCCTCTCCCTTGCACGCGCTGTGTTGTCAACACCACGGTCGACCGTCGCCTACTACCTTCCCCATGAGCCCCCTCCGATTCTTGAGCCTCCCGGTGAGGACACCCCATCTTGCCACCAAAGTGGTCGCCCACATGTCCGTCTCCTCGCCGCCGCTGGTGCCCTCAGTGGCCGCCTTGCTCAACCGCTCGTGTCGCACAATCGAGCTCATGGTCCGCCTCCCGCTAGACCATGGTCGATGTCGTGAGTGTAGGGCGCTGTTGTGCCGCACGGTCGGGCGAGGGCGTGCAACAGCCGTGCTTATCAAGTAATGTATGACAGCAGGGACGACATCGCAACTGCTCCAGTGCAACGGTGAGGCGCGGATGAGCTCGCCGGCGGCCAAGTAGGGACCTGATTGCTTTTTTTGCAGGGACCTAGTTGATTTTTTAAAAAAGTTATAAGGAATCGATTGTTTTTTCTAAAAAGTTACAGGTACCTGATTGCTTATATTTTTTTTGAAGGGACCAACATGTGGGCTACACATGTCATTATGGTCAACCAACGGTATTTACTTTTATGCCAAGTTAAACCTGACTGGTGGGCTAGTGTTGTCATAACATAGTTAAAAATTAACACTTTAGCAATTAGTGTTTTTTGAACAACGAAACCAAATAGTGGTGGTTTTTTGAGAAACTAAAAAAGTGGCAGTTTTCTATAAGCCTAGCCTTAAATGTGGTAGTTTTTTTTCCCACTATTTACTCTCCTATGTCCAATTAAAATATTCTAAATGATATATTCCCTCCTATTTTTATTTACTCCGCATATTAGCTTTGACCTAAGTCAAACTTTATAAAGTTCAACCAAATTTATCAAAACATAATTTGAACTTTCACAATAAAAAATATGGTATGAAAATACATTGAATGATGATTCTAATGATAATGATTTGGTATCATGGATGCTAACTTTTTTGGTATAAACTTGGTCAAAGTTTGAAAAGTTTGACATGAGACAAAACTAATATGTAAAGTAAATAAAAACAGAGAGAGTACAATTTGAAGCATAATTTTTTTTGCACATAATTGTTTACGGTTGCATTCTTGTGGGGCTAGACTCCCGAGTAATCTCTACCGTTTTTGTAGTTCGTACTCAACCTCTAAGATGTGATGTAGAAAGAAAAATGCAGCACAAAGATGCAGTGCAATAAGGAGTACCATAAAAACTAGTGCATGAGAATGTTAGGACAGGAAAAAAAAGGTCCCGAGTAGTACGTGCATGCACTTCAAAATAGAAACACACTAAAAGTAGATATAAACACGCCTCGTCAGCAAAAGTTTTATTTGAAACTCTTAAATCTCTTATTTGTGCTTTTTTGTTCGTGATGGCTTGATGTCCCTTGCACCATTGATCGAAACCAGGTGCCAAGAAAAGTTAGATCCAATTGTCACGGTGCTAAGGATTCATACTCACAGGGTTACAATTGGAAACGGCAAGTTCTGCAACACAGGTAGTGGGTTGGTTAAGCCAGCACGTAGTGCTATCCCTGCTACGCCTAAAGTTCGTTAAACAATCCGCAAACCTATTTTGTTCATGAGTAATCTTAACTGGAGTAGACACCCTATCTTCCATCAATAGTTTGATCTCAGAAATCAAATGGCCATGCGCTGCGCTGACTTGCCCGAAGATCCGTCCATAATTACCGATAAACCATTGGAGCAGTCAGACTGGATTAAAACCAGCAGGGAAATCCGATGTCTCGCCAAGTCAATGCCTTCCTTGATTGCATGTAACTTAGACTCCAAAGCATCGTTACAGTAGAAGAGACGTATGTATGGCGCAAAGATCACATAGCCCTTCTCGTATCTCAAAATCATGCCAGTGCCCGCCGAACCGTCCGCTTGACAAAAGGAGCCGTCTTCTGACAGTGCCGTCCAGCCAGGCGGTGGGAATGGCCATAGCTGTGGCGTTGCCTTCGTTCTGGGTTTTGGTGGCTGCTGCTTCACAAACAACGGTGACTTCCCTTTAATTACCTCCTCGACAGAGATCTGCTGAACTTGGAGTAACGAGTTGAGATAGCTACTCAAGAACAAGCAGGACATCCTCGTTGGAGGGATTGATTTGCCATGAAATTTCCGTAGGTGCCACACTCGTCATAAAACAAGAAAGATTATATCTCGTGTCCTTTCTGACAAGTCGGCAAGAAAGTGTAGAAGCCATTCATTACCCGTCCATTGAAAATCAACCATGTTCGGTAGGGGCCATACTTGTTGCATCGAATCCCATAAAACAACAATATTTGGACACACACAAGAACAACGTGAAAAGGTTGATTCATCTTCCCATCCACAAATAGCGCACACTACACGCGAAGAAATATGGCGCCGATTCTTCTCCTGATTAGCGGTCAGGGCACCAGAGGCCACTTTCCACACAAAAATCCTCATCTTGTGAGGCACCGAGGCTTGCGCGATCAAGTTCCAAAGAGAGCGCTCACCTCCAGATCTTGTGCTAGCAGCACCAGAAGAGTGGGTTAACTCATGTTCAGACATTGCCAACTTGTATTTCATCTTAACCGACAACGTACCCGAGTTTTCCAATGGCCATGTGATGAAATCCTCAAGTAGCCGAGGGGATGTATGTGTTGAGCGTACGTTGTACACACTGCATATATGACTTGGGCCTATATTTATATCGTTGTATCTCTCTTTCCTCTCCTATATTTCGTACATCTTGGGAGACAAGTAGAGACCGATCCATCCTATACCTATATATGTGCATCATGCACACGATCAATGATTATCGATTCATGCAATCTTATTCTTCCTAACTAACATGGTATCAGTTTAGCACGCCGATCCCCTTCCCACCTTCCGCACCAGTCCGCCGCCGCGCCCTACAGCCGCCGCCGCCGCCGTTGTACACCGCCGCCGCGAGCCCTTCCCCTCGCAGCCGCCGCTCTCCCCTCTGCCGCCGCTGCCTCCCTCCCCTAGTCGCCGCCGCGCACCCAAACCCAAACCCTACCCCGCACCGCCGCCACTAACCCTAACCCACCCGAGCCGCCGCCACCCTCTCTTCGCCGCTGCTCCCATGGCGTCTCCCCACTCCAGCAACTCAAACCCGTTCGCCGGACTCGTGCCTGACGCCACCGCCGTCCGTGATCTTGACATCCACACCCGCGTTCCCATCAAGCTCGACCAATCCACCTCCTCGTACTACACGTGGAAGACCTACTTCAACCTCGTCTTCCGCGAGTACCACCTCCTCGAGCACGTCGACGGGACCGTGGATGGCGACCTCATGGCGGATGATCCGGACTGGGCGACCATTGAGGCCTCCCTCATCCGGTGGTTCTACCTCACCGTCTCCCCGGACATCTTCCACACGGTCGTCTCGGAGGATGACGACGCGTGTGCCGTGTGGACCAAGATCAACAACCTCTTCACCGACAATAAGCTTCAACGTCTTGTGTTTTTGCAGCAGGAATTTTTTGGATGCCACCAAGATGACTCCATTGACGACTACTGCATGCGCCTCAAGCGCCTCGTCAATGAGCTCCGCGACATCGGCGCCAAGGTGCCGGACAAGCTCATGCTTAACACCCTCACCGCCGGCCTCAATGAGGACTTCGGCAACGTGCCCTCGAACCTTCCCTACTGCCGAACCCGACCTTCCAGTCCGTCGCCGCATATTTACGCTTGGAGGAACGCCGGATGAAAAAGGTCAAGGCCCGTGTTCATCACACCGCCCTCGCCGTCGGGACATCTCGCGGGCCGCCTCAGCTCGCCCCGCCTCAACTGCGTCCGCCGGCGCCACCGGGGTACTTCCCCCTCCCGCCCGCTCCGCCCGCTCCGCCCGCACTTCTCGCTCCTCAGCATCAGCAGCAGGGCGGGGGCGGCCGCCCCCACCACCACCAGTAGCCGGGGTACGGGGGGGGGGGGGGGGGGGCTCCACGCCAACATCATCCCTTCCCACCCTGGACCGTCGACACTAATCCGTGGACCGGCGTGGTTCACGCTTACCACATGCTGGTCCCACGGGCTCCGGCCATCCTCGGGCCGTACCCGACCTGTCCTCAGGCGTACTTCGCCGCCGCACCTTACCAAGTGGGTGGGGGCGGCTACGCCCCGGGTGGCTACACGCCCCCGCCGGCGCCTCCTTCGGCTACGCGCCGCCTCCTGTGCCGGCTCAGCCCGGAGGCTACCCGCTCCCTCCGGCCCCATGGGATCCCGCCCTGCTCGCTGCGCTGCACTCGCCGCTGTCTCCCTCCAACTACGGAGGTGGCGGCGATTGGTACATGGACACGGGGGCTACCGCCCACATGACATCGCACCTCGGTAACCTTGCCTCTTCCTTCCCGGTCACCACCTCCAACCGCATCACCTTCGGTGATGGTTCTTCCATACCCATTACTCATGTCGGTCATAGTTTCTTTCCGTCTAATTCTATGCCTATTCACATGACTAATGTTATTGTCTCACCTAACCTGCTAGTTAAAAACCTTGTCTCCGTTCGTCGTCTTGCACGTGACAATCCTCTCACCATTGAATTTGATGATCTTGGTTTCTCTGTGAAGGACGCCTGTACACGGATGGTGCTCCACCGATGTGACAACACCGACGACTTGTACCCGGTGCACTCCGCCTTCACCGCCACCGCCACCACCTCTCCAGTCGCCCTCTTCGCCGGTGTAGACCTTTGGCATGCACACTTGGGTCACCCCAACTCCACCGTCCTTCGCCAGATTCTCAAGAGTTTTTCATTTTCATGTAATAAATTCGACGAGCACACTTGTCATGCTTGCCGTCTCGGTAAACATGTTCGTCGACCGTTTAGCGAGTCAAACACTATTTCTTCTTTTCTGTTTCAGTTAATCCATAGTGATGTATGGACATCTCCCGTTGCGAGTGAAGGAAATATGCCCTAGAGGCAATAATAAAGTTATTATTTATTTCCTTATATCATGATAAAAGTTTATTATTCATGCTAGAATTGTATTAACCGGAAACATGATACATATGTGAATACATAGACAAACAGAGTGTCACTAGTATGCCTCTACTTGACTAGCTCGTTGATCAAAGATGGTTATGTTTCCTAGCCATAGACAAAGAGTTGTCATTCAATTAACGGGATCAAATCATTAGGAGAATGATGTGATTGACTTGACCCATTCCGTCAGCTTAGCACTTGATCGTTTAGTATGTTGCTATTGCTTTCTTCATGACTTATACATGTTCCTATGACTATGAGATTATGCAATTGCCGTTTACCGGAGGAACACTTTGTGTGCTACCAAACGTCACAACGTAACTGGGTGATTATAAAGTTACTCTACAGGTGACTCCGAAGGTACTTGTTGGGTTGGCGTATTTCGAGATTAGGATTTGTCACTCCGATTGTCGGAGAGGTATCTCTGGGCCCACTCGATAATACACATCACTTAAGCCTTGCAAGCATTGCAACTAATGAGTTAGTTGCGAGATGATGTATTACAGAACGAGTAAAGAGACTTGCCGGTAACGAGATTGAACTAGGTATTGAGATACCGACGATCGAATCTCGAACAAGTAACATACCGATGACAAAAGGAACAACGTATGTTGTTATGCGGTTTGACCGATAAAGATCTTCGTAGAATATGTAGGAGCCAATATGGGCATCCAGGTTCCGCTATTGGTTCTTGACCGGAGACGTGTCTCGGTCATGTCTACATAGTTCTCGAACCCGTAGGGTCCGCACGCTTAAAGTTTGATGACGGTTATATTATGAGTTTATGTGTTTTGAAGTACCGAAGGTACTTAGGAGTCCCGGATGTGACCACGGACATGACGAGGAGTCTCGAAATGGTTGAGACGTAAAGGTTGATATATTGGACGACTATATTTGGATACTGGAATGGTTCCGGGTGAGATCGGGATAATACCGGAGCACCGGGAGGTTATCGGAACCCCCCGGGAGGTATATGGGCCTTATTGGGCTTTAGTGGAAAGGAGGGGAAAGGAGCAAGGGAGGGGGCGCGCCCTGTCGTGGTTCTAAGACTGATAGTAGAATAGGGGGGTAGGAATGTAGAGGCAAGATCCTAGCTACGGAGGAGTTGTACACACGAGTTTACGAGTTCAGGCCCTTCTCGGAGGAAGTAACAGCCCTACGTCTCGGAGCCCAGAGGCGGTCGACTGAATATATGTGTGTGAATTACAGAAAGTGCGAACCCTTGTCCTAGAGGAGGGGGGTGGCTTATATAGAGTGCGCCAGGACCCCAGCTCCCCTTCGTTACACAAGGTTCAATGCTCATGAAGGAAAGGCGTTACTGTGCCAGGACCCCGATTCCAAGTCACATCGATCTAGCCGGTAACACCTCATATCACATTGCGGCCTCACGCACGGTATCCCCACGGGTGTCGCCTTACCATGGCTCGGGACCATTTGGGCCTTTTGGCTCACGTATATGATAGTGTCGCTAGCATCCATATGACAGAGAACCCGGGCCGACATGGCTAGTCGTGAACCCAAAGCGGCACAGACCTATGGAGACAGGCATACATGAATCACATCGAGCATGTCGGTCATCAGCGAGTGAATCCGGGCTGTAGCACTGGGCTAACAGGACTCCGGGGAACCCGGGCTATAGCAGGCTAGGCAGGACTCCGGATGTCACCGCGTGAAATTTCCCCGAAGGGACAAACATAGGAATGAAGTGAAACACATGCCGGCCAGTCAAGTGTCCTGAGCAGTAGTGCTGGGCTAGCAGGACTCCGGTGAACCGGGCTGTAGTGGACTACTATGGCTCGAGGAGCACTAGACTACATTTCCCCATAAGAAAGGCTGCCAAGGATAAACAACTAGATTGTCGGATCCCACACATACCAAGCATTTCAATCATACACACAATATGCTCGATATGTGCAAATACAACATGGCATCACAACAAAACTCTACAACTCAAGTACTTTATTTTAAAGGCTCCAGAGAGCCATACATAACATGTTCATACAGGTAGGGGTCACATGACCCGACACTCAAGTCATACAAGCATACAAGCACATGCGGAAGCAAATAGTCCGAGTACAGACACTAGAAAGAAAGAAGGCCTCCCAAAGCCTGTCTATCTACATAGGGCCCTCCATGGCCAGGATCACCACCTGGGTGGCAAGTCACTCATCGACGTCGAGATCTACATAAAACCCATCGGAGGGGGCGGTGTTGTCGTCTGAAAATGGTAATTAAGCAAACATGAGTACAAAGGTACTCAACAAGTCTTACATCAGAACCTACTATACATTCTCATTCTCAAGAAGGTGGTGGAGTTATTGCAGCAGGCCAGCTTTGACTCTTGGCTAAGCTATCCTACGGGACACCACTAGTAAAATAGTTTTCGCACACGAGTCCACTAATCACCAACACAATACTCCACCGGGGATCCTCCCTCGTCATCCTACGAGAGGGCCATCCTCGGTACTCACACTTATCTTGAGTCTTTTAGTAGTATCCATTAACTTGTCTATGAACTGTATAGGCAACCAAGTAGTCCTTTACCGCGGACGCGGCTATTCGAATAGATGATGTTAACCCTGCAGGGGTGTACTCCTTCATACACGCTCTCACCACTTACCGTCGTTTACACGACATGTACTCGGCAACCTTCAAGCGGAAGCCCAACGAGGGTGCGGCCACGGCCTACCTAAACACTCAAGTCTCTAGTCCAGGTTTATCGCCTATCCAGGTTCCATCCGCAGGGAGTCCGGCCGAGGTTTCCACATACGGCCCCGAACGATGTGAATAGGGTTCTCGAGACACCAAACGGGCGACTCGGTACACCGTGCCACGGTGTATCTACCGCATCATAGCCCACCCCTAGGGTCAGCGCTACGCACGACCGCCAACACATAACCTACAAACACCAGAAACTATTTGCAACTCCTGGACAGAGTACTAGGGTGATTAAGAAACCGAGAGGGTCAATTAAGGATCCCAATGCATGGTAGTAGCTGATTCTTAAAATCACACATATAGATCTCAGTTCTTAGGGACAGCCTCAATGAAACAACCCACCATGTACTCCTACATGGCCTCTCATCGATACCTTTACCAAATCATGTTCAACACATCACTCACATTACCGACATAATCATTTCACTCTAGCCCATCACCCAGATGAACCAGACCTGACACCACTCTAAGCATAGCAGGCATAGCAGGGTAGGAAGCACAAGCATGGCTCAATCAACTCCTACACATGCTAGTGGGTTTCATCTAGTTACTGTGGCAATGACAGGTCATGCAGAGGATAAAGGTTCAACTACCGCAGCACACAGCAGTTTGAAACGTTGTTGTCTTAATGCAGTAAATGAGAGCAGAGGCGAGAACATGGGATTGTATCGATATGATCAATGGGGCTGCTTGCCTGATGGAGTGGTAATATGGTACTGCCCTTCAGTTGGATACTCGAAGATATCCTCGGAGGCAGAACCTACCACGAAGGACACACAGAACATAATCAACACATGACAATATGCAACAATATGATGCATGCTACGACAAGGCAAAATGATGTGTCCTGCCTAATGCAATGTGAAACAAGTTGAAATGGGTCCATTTGAACCAAAGATTCAAATGGAAGTTAAAGTTCTTATGCATAATAAGTGTGTTAGCTTGTTTCACCTAAACATCAAGGTTAAAGTGGTTTGTCATGCATGAAACCACTACAGATGGATAGATTGAATTTGTTTGATCATTTTTCATATATAATTTGTTTGATTTGGAGCTATGGTAGATTTTCTATGATTTTTAGAAGTTTTGGCTATTTTCTGGAATTTCCTATATAAAAATAAATCCAGAAAATGAATAATTGCGTCAGCACTGCGTCACTATGACGTCAGCGAGTCAACGGCGCGAGGGCGAGTCAAACCTGACTGGTGGGCCCCGTCTATCAGTGTCTCAGCTAACTAACAGGATTAAGTTAATACTAACTAACTATCAGTGGGGCCTGGCCCCACATGTCAGTGACCTAAACTAATTATTATTAGTTAGCACTAATCCTAAACTAATTAACAGGCCGGCCCCACCTGTCATAGGCTCAGGGGGGAGTCAACCTGGGCCCACATGGGTCAGGCGTGGTCAACTCGTCGGTCAGCGGGTCAAAGCCTGTCGGCGTTTAGCCGCCGGCGAGGCCAGACGCGGCGGCGCGCTGCGGGATTTGCCCACAGGGCATCATTTGCTACGCGGAGAGCAGCTACGGGCAGCTGGTGCTCGCCCGCATCCAGCCGTGGTAATGGCTTGGCCGGGGAGTGGCCGGAGCATCGCCGACGACGAGCTTGGCGAAGGCCGAAGCTCGGGTCAGCTCGTGCGCGTGGCTGCAGTGGCCTAGGCGGCGTGGCACTTGCACCTACAACATCTACGCGACGCAGTGAGTGTGACGGGCACAAGCCCGTGACCAAAAGGTCACCGGAGCATCGCCGCCGACGTGGTCAGGCGGCGGTGCGTTCGGACGGAAAAGGCACGGCGGCTACAGAGCTCTAGCGACGAAGCGGAGAGAAGGGGGAGGAGTAATAGCTCACTGGGAAGCCGCAGAGAAGGTCAGCGTGCTCGGGGAAGGCTCGATGCGGTCGGAACGGTGACGGGGATCTCGGCGGTCTGAGGTTAAAGACGACGGCGGCGGGGACGATGCAGGGGCTCCGACGTCGTGCGGCTTGGCTAGCCGATGTAGTCAACGACGGCGAATCGTCCGGATACGGTGACAGGGCGCGGGGACGGCGTTGGACGTGGCTTCGGCGAGCGGCAGCGACGGTGACGTCTCGGGCGACGTCGGGGAGGGCGAGAGAGAGAAACCAGAGGGAAGAGCGAATGGCTGCGAGGTCGGGGGGAGAGAGGGGGGTCGTCCCACGTCGACAGCTCGACGAGAGGAGCGGCGAGGCGGCGGGCAGCTGCGTGGCGCGCACGCTGTGCTCGCCGTCGAGCAGCTGCTTGCCTGCCTGGCCAAGCCAAGCAGCTCGCTGGTGCGTTGGCTGGGCTGGGCCGGCAGGTGGGCCTGCTGGGTGGGCGCCAGGTAAGCTTTCTCTTTCTCTCTTTTCCTGTTTGTTTTCTTTTTCTATTTTTCTGTAACTTTAGGGCTTTATTAAAAATACTTAGGCACTTACTAAAATCCTGAAAATAATTGTGGGCTCTGTTGGGATTATTCCTAACAGCCCTCACTTAACTCCAGAATTATTTGGGCATTTAAATATTTTATAGCATTTAAATGCCCAAATTCAAATACTTATGATTTGATTCAAAGAATCCAGAATGTCCTAGAAAAGAGTGCACTATTTTTGCCAGGGGTTTTAACCCAATCCAGAAATGATGAACATTTTGTGAAGGGCATTTTGGGTTCATTGAAAATAATTTTAGTAAACCCTAGTTGTTTCCAGGGGGGTTGCCGGGGGTTCTGTCATCCCCATTTCAAGTTTCTGTAAAAGTAGACATGATGCAATAGTCTAATGCATGAACTAGCTAGGGTGTAACAACTCACCCCCACTCAAAAGAATCTCGTCCCGAGATTTAGGATCCTCCGGGAAGAAAGTGGGGTACTCGAGTCGAAGACGACCCTCCCTTTCCCAAGTGGCTTCTTTCTCGGAATGGTGTGACCATTGAACCTTGAGAAACTTGATATTATGTCGTCGAGTGGTACGCTCGGCTTGATCAAGGATACGAACGGGATATTCCCGATATGAGAGGTTATCTTGTAGATCAAGCGTTTCGTGGTCCACTCGACGGATAAGATCTGCGAAGCAACGCCTGAGTTGAGAAACGTGGAAGACATCGTGAACTCTGGAAAGATGCGAAGGTAGTTCCAATTGGTAGGCAACTTCTCCTCGTTTGGCAAGAATGCGAAAGGGTCCAATAAAACGAGGAGCCAATTTGCCTTTGATACCGAAACAATTGTTGGCGAATGTAGTAATTTCAAAATTTTCCTTCGCACACGCAAGATCATGGTGATGCACAGCAACGAGAGGGGAGAGTGTTGTCTACGTACCCACGCAGACCGACTGCGGAAGCGTTAACACAACGTAGAGGAACTAGTCGTACGTCTTCCCGATCCGACCGATCCAAGCACCGTTACTCCGGCACCTCCGAGTTCTTAGCACATGTACAACTCGATGACGCTCCCCGGGCTCCGATCCAGCAAAGCTTCGGGGATGAGTTCCGTCAGCACAACGGCATGGTGACGATGATGATGTTCTACCGACGCAGGGCTTCGCCTAAGCACTACAACGATATGATCGAGGTGGAATATGGTGGCAGGGGGCACCGCACACGGCTAAGGAACGATCACGTGGATCAACTTGTGTCTAGAGGTGCCCCCTGCCCCCGTATATAAAGGAGCAAGGGGAGGATGCCGGCCGGCCAGGTGTGGCGCGCCAAGGAGGAGTCCTCCTCCTAGTAGGAGTAGGACTCCTACTAGGAGGGGGAAAGAGGTGGAGTGGGAGAAGGAAAGGGGGGGGGGCGCCGCCCCCCTCTCCTAGTCCAATTCGGACCAGGGAGGAGGTGGCGCGCGGCCCACCTCTTGCAGCCCCTCTCTCTCTCCACTAAGGCCCATATGGCCCAATACTTCTCCCGGTAGGGTTCCGGCAACCCTCCGGCTCTCCGGTTTTCTCCGAAATCACCCGAAACACTTCCGGTGTCCGAATATAGCCGTCCAATATATCAATCTTTATGTCTCGACCATTTCGAGACTCTTCGTCATGTCCGTGATCATATCCGGGACTCCGAACTAACTTCGGTACATCAAAATGCATAAACTCATAATAACTGTCATCGTAACGTTAAGCGTGCGGACCCTACGGTTCGAGAACAATGTAGACATGACTGAGGCAGATCTCCGGTCAATAACCAATAGCGGGACCTGGATGCCCATATTGGCTCCTACATATTCTACGAAGATCTTTATCGGTCAGACCGCATAACAACATACGTTGTTCCCTTTGTCATCGGTATGTTACTTGCCCGAGATTCGATCGTCGATATCCAATACCTAGTTCAATCTCGTTACCGGCAAGTCTCTTTACTCGTTCTGTAATACATCATTCTGCAACTAACTCATTAGTTGCAATGCTTGCAAGGCTTATGTGATGTGCATTACCGAGAGGGCCCAGAGATACCTCTCCGACAATCGGAGTGACAAATCCTAATCTCGAAATACGTCAACCCAACATGTACCTTTGGAGACACCTGTAGAGTACCTTTATAATCACCCAGTTACGTTGTGACGTTTGGTAGCACACAAAGTGTTCCTCCGGCACACGGGAGTTACATAATCTCATAGTCATAGGAACATGTATAAGTCATGAAGAAAGCAATAGCAACATACTAAACGATCGGGTGCTAAGCTAATGGAATGGGTCATGTCAATCAGATCATTCATCTAATGATGTGATCCCGTTAATCAAATAACAACTCTTTGTCCATGGTTAGGAAACATAACCATCTTTGATTAACGAGCTAGTCAAGTAGAGGCATACTAGTGACACTCTGTTTGTCTATGTATTCACACATATATTATGTTTCTGGTTAATACAATTCTAGCATGAATAATAAACATTTATCATGATATAAGGAAATAAATAATAAATTTATTATTGCCTCTAGGGCATATTTCCTTCAGTCTCCCACTTGCACTAGAGTCAATAATCTAGATCACATCACCATGTGATTAACATTGATAGTTCACATCATCATGTGATTAACACCCATAGTTCACATCGCCATGTGACCAATACCCAAAGGGTTTACTAGATTCAGTAATCTAGTTCACATCGCTATGTGATTAACACCCAAAGAGTACTAAGGTGTGATCATGTTTTGCTTGTGAGAGAATCTTAGTCAACGGGTCTGCCACATTCAGATCCACATGTATTTTGCAAATTTCTATGTCAACAATGCTCTGCATGGAGCTACTCTAGCTAATTGCTCCCACTTTCAATATGTATCTAGACCGAGACTTAGAGTCATCTAAATTAGTGTCAAAACTTGCATCGGCGTAACCCTTTACGACGAACCTTTTGTCACGTCCATAATCGAGAAACATATCCTTATTTCACTAAGGATAATTCTGACCGCTGTCTAGTGATCTACTCCTAGATCACTATTGTACTCCCTTGCCAAATCAGTGCAGGGTATACAATAGATCTGGTATACAGCATGACATACTTTATAGAACCTATGGCCAAGGCATAGGGAATGACTTTCATTCTCTTTCTATCTTCTGCCGTGGTCGGGCTTTGAGTCTTACTCAACTTCACACCTTGTAATACAGGCAAGAACTCTTTCTTTGATTGCTCCATTTTGAACTACTTCAAAATCTTGTCAAGGTATGTACTCATTGATAAAACTTATCAAGCGTCTTGATCTATCTCTATAGATCTTGGAGCTCAATATGTAAGCAGCTTCACCGAAGTCTTTCTTTGAAAAACTCCTTTCAAACACTCCTTTATGCTTTACAGAATAATTCTACATTATTTCCGATCAACAATATGTCATTCACATATACTTATCAGAAATGCTGTAGTGCTCCCACTCACTTTCTTGTAAATACCGGCTTCACTCCCACTCACTTCTTTCGAGAGAAACTCCTTCTCTAGAAAGGATCCATTCTTAGCAACGAATGTCTTGCCTTCGGATCTGTGATAGAAGGTGTACCCAACTGTCTCCTTTGGGTATCCTATGAAGACATATTTCTCTGATTTGAGTTTGAGCTTATCGAGATGAAACTTTTTCACATAAGCATCGCAACTCCAAACTTTAAGAAACGACAGCTTAGGTTTCTTGCCAAACCATAGTTCACACGGTGTCGTCTCAATGGATTTAGATGGTGCCCTTTTAAATGTGAATGCAGCTGTCGTTAATGCATAACCCCAAAACGATAGTGGTAAATCGGTAAGAAGCATCATAGGTCGCACCATATCTAATAAAGTACGGTTATGACGTTCGGACACACCATTACATTGTGGTGTTCTAGGTGGCATGAGTAGTGAAGCTATTTCACATTGTTTTTAACTGAAGACCAAACTCGTAACTCAAATATTTGTCTCCGCGATCAGATCGTAGAAACTTTATTTTCTTGTCACGATGATTTTCCACTTCACTCTGAAATTCTTTGAACTTTTCAAATGTTTCAGACTTATGTTTCATCAAGTAGATATACCCATATCTTCTCAAATCATCTGTGAAGTTCAGAAAATAACGATACTTGCCGTGAGCCTTAACACTCATCGGACCGCATACATCACTATGTATTATTTCCAATAAGTCAGTTGCTCGCTCCGGAGAATGGAGTCTTAGTCATCTTGCCCATGGGGCATGGTTCGCAAGCATCAACTGATTCATAATCAAGTGATTCCAAAAGCCCATCAGCATGGAGTTTCTTCATGCGCTTTACACCAATATGACCTAAACAGCAGTGCCACAAATAAGTTGCACTATCATTATTAACTTTTCATCTTTTGGTTTCAATATTATGATTATGTGTATCACTATGATCGAGATCCAACGAACTATTTTCATTGGGCGTGTAACCATATAAGGTTTTATTCATGTAAACAGAACAACAATTTATTCTCTTACTTAAATGAATAACCGTATTACAATAAACATGATCAAATCATATTCATGCTCAACGTAAACACCAAATAACACTTATTTAGGTTCAACACTAATCCCGAATTTATAGGGAGTGTGCGATGATGATCATATCAATCTTGGAACCACTTCCAACACACATCGTCACTTCACCCTTAACTAGTCTCTGTTTATTCTGCAACTCCCGTTTCGAGTTACTAATCTTAGCAACTGAACTAGTATCAAATACTGAGGGGTTGCTATAAACACTAGTAAAGTACACATCAATAACATGTATATCAAATATACTTATGTTCACCTTTCCATCCTTCTTATCTGCCAATCACTTGGGGTAGTTCCGCTTCCAGTGACCAGTCCCTTTGCAGTAGAAGCACTCAGTCTCCGGCTTAGGTCCAGACTTGGGCTTCTTCACTTGAGCAACAACTTGCTTGCTATTCTTTTTGAAGTTCCCCTTCTTCCCTCTGCCCTTTTATTGAAACTAGTGGTCTTGTCTACCATCAACACTTGATGTTTTTCTTGATTTCTACCTTCGTCGATTTCATCATCATGAAAAGCTCGGGAGTCGTTTTCGTCATCCCTTGCATACTATAGTTCATCACGAAGTTCTACTAACTTGGTCATGGTGACTAGAGAATTCTGTCAATCACTATCTTATCTGGAAGATTAACTCCCACTTGATTCAAGCGATTGTAGTACCCAGACAATCTGAGCACATGCTCACTAGTTGAGCGATTCTCCTCCATCTTTTAGCTATAGAACTTGTTGGAGACTTCATATATCTC
The DNA here is from genome assembly GCA_034509565.1 of Triticum monococcum. Taxonomy (NCBI): domain Eukaryota; kingdom Viridiplantae; phylum Streptophyta; class Magnoliopsida; order Poales; family Poaceae; genus Triticum; species Triticum monococcum. Next base: position 54,831,323 of record CM067846.1, on the reverse strand, counting down.
AACTCGGGTATTTGCTTGAAATATTAACTTCAACTCCTGGAACATCTCATATGGTCCATGACGTTCAAAACGTCTTTGAAGTCCTGATTCTAAGCTGTTAAGCATGGTGCACTAAACTATCAAGTAGTCATCATATTGAGCTAGCCAAACGTTCATAATGTCTGCATCTGCTCCTGCAATAGGTCTGTCAGCTAGCGGTGCATCAAGGACATAATTTTTCTGTGCAGCAATGAGGATAAACCTCATATCACGGATCTAATCCGCATCATTGCTACTAACATCTTTCAACACAATTTTCTCTAAGAACATATCAAAATAAACACAGGGAAGCAACAACGCGAGCTATTGATCTACAACATAATTTGTAAAATACTACCAGGACTAAGTTCATGATAAATTTAAGTTCAATTTAATCATATTACTTAAGAACTCCCACTTAGATAGACATCCCTCTAATCCTCTAAGTGATCACGTGATCCAAATCAACTAAACCATGTCCGATCATCACGTGAGATGGAGTAGTTTCTTTGGTGAACATCACTATGTTGATCATATCTACTATATGATTCACGCTCGACCTTTCGGTCTCCGTGTTCCGAGGCCATATCTGTATATGCTTGGCTCGTCAAGTATAACCTGAGTATTCCGCGTGTGCAACTGTTTTGCACCCGTTGTATTTGAACGTAGAGCCTATCACACCCGATCATCACGTGGTGTCTCAGCACGAAGAACTTTCGCAACGGTGCATACTCAGGGAGAACACTTCTTGATAATTTAGTGAGAGATCATCTTATAATGCTACCGTCAATCAAAGCAAGATAAGATGCATAAAAGATAAACATCACATGCAATCAATATAAGTGATATGATATGGCCATCATCGTCTTGTGCTTGTGATCTCCATCTCCGAAGCACCGTCATGATCACCATCGTCACCGGCGCGACACCTTGATCTCCATCGTAGCATCGTTGTCGTCTCGCCAATCTTATGCTTCCACGACTATTGCTACCGCTTAGTGATAAAGTAAAGCATTACATCGCGATTGCATTGCATACAATAAAGCGACAACCATATGGCTCCTGTCAGTTGCCGATAACTCGGTTACAAAACATGATCATCTCATACAATAAAATTTAGCATCATGTCTTGGCCACATCACATCACAACATGCCCTGCAAAAACAAGTTAGACGTCCTCTACTTTGTTGTTGCAAGTTTTACGTGGCTGCTACGGGCTTAAGTAAGAACCAATCTCACCTACGCATCAAAACCACAACGATAGTTTGTCAAATAGACTCCATTTTAACCTTCGCAAGGACCGGGCGTAGCCACACTCGGTTCAACTAAAGTTGGAGAAACAGTCACCCGCAAGCCACCTTTGTGCAAAGCACGTCGGGAGAACCGGTCTCGCGTAAGCGTATGCGTAATGTCGGTCCGGGCCGCTTCATCCAACAATACCGCTGAACCAAAGTATGACATGCTGGTAGGCAGTATGACTTATATCGCCCACAACTCACTTGTGTTCTACTCGTGCATATAACATCAAACCATAAAACCTAGGCTCTGATGCCACTGTTGGGGAACGTAGTAATTTCAAAATTTTCCTACGCACACGCAAGATCATGGTGATGCACAGCAACGAGAGGGGAGAGTGTTGTCTACGTACCCACGCAGAGCGACTGCGGAAGCGTTAACACAACATAGAGGAAGTAGTCGTACGTCTTCCCGATCCGACCGATCCAAGCACTGTTACTCCGGCACCTCCGAGTTCTTAGCACACGTACAACTCGATGACGCTCCCCGGGCTCCGATCCAGCAAAGCTTCGGGGATGAGTTCCGTCAGCACAATGGCGTGGTGACGATGATGATGTTCTACCGACGCAGGGCTTCGCCTAAGCACTACAACAATATGATCGAGGTGGAATATGGTGGCAGGGGGCACCGCACACGGCTAAGGAATGATCACGTGGATCAACTTGTGTCTAGAGGTGCCCCCCTGCCCCCGTATATAAAGGAGCAAGGGGAGGAGGCCGGTCAGCCAGGTGTGGCGCGCTAAGGAGGAGTCCTCCTCCTAGTAGGAGTAGGACTCCTACTAGGAGGGGGAAAGAGGTGGAGTGGGAGAAGGAAAGTGGGGGCGCCGCCCCCCTCTCCTAGTCCAATTCGGACCAGGGAGGAGGTGGCGCGCGGCCCATCTCTTGCAGCCCCTCTCTCTCTCCACTAAGGCCCATATGGCCCAATACTTCTCCCGGTAGGGTTCCGGCAACCCTCCGGCTCTCCGGTTTTCTCCGAAATCACCCAAAACACTTCCGGTGTCCGAATATAGCCGTCCAATATATCAATCTTTATGTCTCGACCATTTCGAGACTCCTTGTCATGTCCGTGATCATATCCGGGACTTCGAACTAACTTCGGTACATCAAAATGCATAAACTCATAATAACTGTCATCGTAACATTAAGCATGCGGACCCTACGGTTCGAGAGCAATGTAGACATGATTGAGACAGATCTCCGGTTAATAACCAATAGCGGGACCTGGATGCCCATATTGGCTCCTACATATTCTACGAAGATCTTTATCGGTCAGACCGCATAACAACATACGTTGTTCCTTTTGTCATCGGTATGTTACTTGCCCGAGATTCGATCGTCGGTATCCAATACCTAGTTCAATCTCGTTACCGGCAAGTCTCTTTACTCGTTCTGTAATACAACATTCCGCAACTAACTCATTAGTTGCAATGCTTGCAAGGCTTATGTGATGTGCATTACCGAGAGGGCCCAGAGATACCTCTCCGATAATCGGAGTGACAAATCCTAATCTCGAAATACGTCAACCCAACATGTACCTTTGGAGACACCTGTAGAGTACCTTTATAATCACCCAGTTACGTTGTGACGTTTGGTAGCACACAAAGTGTTCCTCCGGCACACGGGAGTTACATAATCTCATAATCATAGGAACATGTATAAGTCATGAAGAAAGCAATAGCAACATACTAAATGATCGGGTGCTAAGCTAATGGAATGGGTCATGTCAATCAGATCATTCATCTAATGATGTGATCCCGTTAATCAAATAACAACTCTTTGTCCATGGTTAGGAAACATAACCATCTTTGATTAACGAGCTAGTCAAGTAGAGGCATACTAGTGACACTCTGTTTGTCTATGTATTCACACATGTATTATGTTTCCGGTTAATACAATTCTAGCATGAATAATAAACATTTATCATGATATAAGGAAATAAATAATAACTTTATTATTGCCTCTAGGGCATATTTCCTTCAACAATGGGTTCCCTTTAACGGAGTAACCCGAAGGTAAGCCTTCTCGCTGACTTCATAAGTCATGAGCTTATGTTTACGATCATATTGGCTCTTTTGACGAGATTGGGCTGTTTTCAATTTCTCACGAATAATGCGAACCTGCTCCTCTGCTTCCTGAATCTTATCCGGGCCAAAGAGTTGTCTTTCCCCGGTTTCTGACCAGTTAAGAGGCGTTCGACATTTTCGTCGATAGAGAACTTCGAAAGGAGCTTTGCCCAAGCTAGCTTGATAACTATTATTATAAGCAAACTCCGCGAATGGAAGGCATTTCTCCCAACCCATTCCGAATGAGATGACAGAAGCTCGGAGCATATCTTCCAAAATTTGATTGACTCGCTCTACTTGACCACTTGATTGAGGATGGAAGGCGGTGCTAAAAGAGAGACGAGTTCCCATAGCATTTTGGAAACTTTCCCAAAATCGAGAGGTGAAGAGACTCCCACGGTCTGAGTTAATTTCCAATGGAACACCATGAAGCGACACTATTCGGGAGATGTATAAATCAGCTAGCTGGCTAGCGGTGATACTCTCACGAACAGGTAGGAAATGGGCTACTTCGGAAAGATGGTCGACCACGACGAAGATGGCATTATTCCCTCTCTTGGTCCTGGGAAACCCAGTAATGAAATCCATACTGATTTTATCCCATTTCCACTCAGGAATAGGCAAAGGTTGAAGGGTGCCAGCAGGCCGTTGGTGCTCTGCTTTAACACGACGACAGACGTCGCAACTAGCAATGTATTGAGCAATTCCTCTCTTCATCCTAGTCCACCAAAACCTCTGGCGTAGGTCTTGATACATTTTGGTACTACCGGGATGAATGGTGAGAGGGGATTCATGAGCTTCCTTAAGAATCAACTGGCGTAAATGTTGTTTCTTGGGAACCACCAAGCGGTTCTCGAAGAAGACAACACCTCGCTCATCCATGGAAAAACATTTAGCAACTCCGCTAGCGATGTTCTCCTTAATCCGGGATATGCCCTTATCATACCGCTGGGTGGTTATGATCTGATCCATAAGGTTAGGCTTCGCCACCAGGGTGGATAGGAATCCTTGAGGAACAATGTGAAGATTAAGCTTACGAAATTCCTCATGGAGAAGTGGTTGACTTTGTTGTAACATCAGGTTGTTACAATAAGATTTACGACTTAGCGCATCAGCCATGACATTGGCTTTGCCTGGGGTGTAAGTTATTCCTAAGTCATAATCCGAGATCAACTCGACCCAACGTCGTTGTCTGAGATTCAAATCCGGTTGGGTGAAGATATATTTCAAACTTTGGTGATCGGTGAAGATCTCGCAATGATTACCGAGAAGGTAATGTCGCCAAGTTTTAAGTGCATGGACTACAACTGCAAGCTCTAGATCATGTGTGGGATAATTTTCCTCATGTGGGTGTAATTGCCGTGAAGCATAGGCAATTACCTGACGATCTTGCATGAGTATGCAACATAGTCCCTGTCGCGAGGCGTCGCAATAGATAATAAAGTCCTTGGAGAAATCTGGTGGTACCAGTACAGGAGCAGATGTCAGGCGTCTTTTCAGTTCTTGAAAGTTGAACTCGCACTGTGGGGTCCACTCGAACTTTTTATCTTTCTTGAGGAGTTCAGTTAGAGGTTTAGCAACCTTGGAGAAATTCTCGACGAAGCGGCGGCAATAGCTCGCTAAGCCAAGGAAGCTCCGAACTTGCTTGACCGTCTCAGGTGGAGTCCAATCAAGGACGGCTTGAACTCGCTTGGGATTGACAGCAATACCCTTACCAGAGATTACATGGCCTAGATAGGTCACTTCTGGCAACCAAAATTCACACTTGGAGAATTTGGCACAAAGGCGATGCTCTCGAAGTTTCGTCAATACCAGCCTTAGATGTTCGACATGTTCCTCTTCATTCTTGGAGTAGATGAGTATGTCATCGATGTATACTACGACGAATTTATCCAAATACTCCATGAAGACCGAGTTCATTAACCGAGAGAAGGTGGCTGGGGCATTGGTTAAACCGAAGGACATAACGGTGTACTCGTATTGGCCATAACGAGTAACAAAGGCCGTTTTGGGAATGTCCCCGTTTCTGATTTTGATTTGATGGTAGCCCAACCTCAAATCCATCTTGGAAAAGACTGAGGATCTAGCGAGCTGGTCATATAGATCGTTGATCCTGGGAAGCGGATACTTGTTCTTGATAGTGACCAAATTGACAGGTCGGTAATCTACAACCATCTGATCCGTTCCATCCTTCTTCTTGACGAAGAGGACGGGGCAAGCCCAAGGAGAGGAACTAGGACGGATGAAACCCTTTTTCAAGGACTCATCGAGTTGGTTCTTAAGCTCGGCTAGTTCTAAGGGTGCCATCTTATAGGGTCTTCTAGAAATTGGAACGGTTCCTAGAACAAGGTCTATCACAAACTCGACATCCCTGTCAGGTGGAACACATGGCAGTTCTTCTGGAAATACATCTGGAAAGTCCCGGACTACCGGAATATCTTCAAGGTCTGGAAGGGGGTGGGCATTTAGGGAGTAAAGCTGGCGCTTGGCCACTCGAGTTAAGACATTGACCGTCTTGCCCGATGGGTGGGTAAGTTGAACGGTTCTAGTGGCACAATCAATCTTAGCGTAATGAGCTGACATCCAGTCCATACCCAAGATGATGTTTATGTCCGAGGACTTGAGAGCTATTAAGGATGCAAGGAAGACAAGTCTATCGACAAGAATTTCGTTCCCATGGCTTACTCTAGAAGTTTGCCATTTGGAACCCGGAGTTTGAATTACCATGGAAGTGGGCATGTCACAGAATGTCGTGTTATGCAATCGAGCATAGTTCTCGGATATGAATGAATGAGATGCTGTAGTATCAAAAAGAACAGATGCCAGATGGCAATTAACAAGGAGCATACCAAGGACGACATTAGGATCCTCATGAGCCTCCTCGGCTGAGACATAGTTGACATGGCCATGTGCAGTGGTGACCGGCTTGGCGTAGAATGTCTTTCTCGCTGGCTTACCATGGCCAACGGACTTTCCAGACTGATTGGGGTTGTTGTTCTGGGGACACTCTCGACTATAGTGACCCGGCTCTCCACACTTGAAACATGTCACAACATTGGGGCATGGAGCAGCATTAGCAGCGGGGCCACCATAGGGCTTGGGCGGTGCAAACTGCTGGTTGGGACGAGGCGCCTCAAAGGATGGCCTCGGAATGAACCTGGGTGGTAGTGCCGTGCTTGGAATCGACACCCGGCGCTTCTGAGATCCAGAGCCGGATGAAGAGCCAAAATCATGAGAGTGCTTGTGTGAAGCGTCATAGTCAGACTGGCCTGTCTCAGCACTGATGGCTTTATTGACCAACTTCTGAAAGGAGGTGCACACGTGCAGATGAAGATCGCGGCGAAGCTCAGGGTTAAGTCCCTTGCGGAACCTTGCCTACTTCTTAGCGTCAGTGGATACCTCTTCAGGAGCATATCGTGCCAGATTCCCAAATTCACGACTATGTCCATCCACAGTCAGTCTTCCTTGGGTCAAATTGCAGAACTCTTCCCTCTTGCAATCTATGAGAGCTTCCGGGATGTGATGCTCACGGAAAGCCTCACTGAATTCATCCCAAGTAGTGATTTGGCCGACCGGGCGCATAGCTTGAAAGTTTTCCCACCAAAGGCTAGCAGGGCCTTCGAGGTGATAGGCAGCATAAGTAACCTTGTCAGCTTCGGCTACGTTGGCAGAACATAGCTTGTGGGTGATGCTGCGAAGCCAGTCATCCGCGTCGAGGGGCTCGATGAAATGGTTAAACTTTGGTGGGTACAACTTGATAAAGTCATTGATTGACACCAAGTCATTTCGCTGATGGCGTGCAGTGTTTTGCTCAATCCGCTCCAGCAAGCGGTTAGTCTCACGCTTGTTTCTTTCCGCCTCCAGCATCACTTCGGCCAGAGAAGGCGGGTGAGGTAGATTTTCACTCCTAACTGCACTGGCTTCCCCCTGCTCCGGGGCAGCAGGGTTGCTGCGGGTGTTGACCATCCTAGGAGAAAACAAAACAACGGCTTAGATAAGGGTGGCACAACTTAGCAAGGAAGTGCAGAATGTAATGGATAACATGGAATGCTAAGATGTTCGTTGCACGGCATGGTAATATAGAAACTGCCATATATATACCACTGGTCATACACACCGTACATAGCTTAGTACAAGCCCAGGCTAGAGTACAACTACGGTGAAAGACATTACATCTCATCGAAGGCATTCCAAGCTCCTATACATTATCTTTTTCTACACCTCCGGAACGTGATACACACCAAGTTGTATCCCACGGTCACGCACGACTGTGGAGAATACAACTACTACAATACTAGAGAAACGACTACTAGCTCAGACGGCTCCGTAGTAATCCTCATAGAAGTCGCCACCAAAGCCTGGAAGTGGAACATGATCATCTGGGAACAGACGGTCCTGCGGAGCCTGCGGACCATAGGGACTCGGATGTGGCCTTGGTCCCACAGATGGTGGCAGACGGGGACCACGAGGAGGGGTGATGCCTCCTACATCGCGCCACTCCATACAATCTGGCAATCCAGACCGTACAGGGTACAGATCCCTCAGATCCATGTATCCTGCCTGTACCGCAGGTGCAAACTGAGTCAAAGTGGCCCAGTGATCAACACGAGAGTTGAAAAGTTCCATATGCAAGGCCCGATTTTCGCTGTCCTTATCCTCGAGCATCTGGCAGTGGTGCGGAGTAGTGACTCCTCATGTGTAGAGTCATAGTACAAGGCCTGATAGTACCCCTGTGCTCCAGGAAGTGAGGCTAGCATGAAACGGAAGTCGGTGTTCTGTAGCAAGGCAATCCTGGCTTGAATGATAGTCATCATTGAATAGGCTGCATCCTGCACAGACATCTCAATAGTGACCCCAAGTCCATAGGAACAGTGAAGGGGCTCAGTGGCTCCAGGATAAGATGGATATATCCTGACGGCACAGAGGTACTGGCTCTGGTTGAAGTCTCTGAACTGCTCCTCGACGGTATATTCTGGATACCACCGATAGCCTGACTCAACCATCACTCGAACCAACATGGCCGTGTGGCCGGGCACATCAAGGCACCGGGTCAGCGAACCACTTGGTCCTGCGAACGGGTGGCCATCTGAAAGCACAAAATAATGCAAAGGCATTAGAATTTTCTAGGGGAAAACGAACAACATAACGGATGTAAATGCTCAGAAAAAGATTTGAGACATCCACAACAGTTTGCAATACCACTCAACAACATCATATCAGGGTTTTGATTCAACTAGCAACATACTAAAAGTAGTAGAAACTATACTGAGGCTTGTAACAACAATCCTATAAGCTACTACGGATTACTAACACGTGAACCTGATAGAATAAGAGAGCCTAGTCCTTAACCCACGTTGAATGAGAAGAGAATGACTCAGATCAGAGGGCATAAGGTAAAGGAGTAAAAGAGCCTTACGTTCCCTCCCACAATAAATTCCCCTACATATAACTAAAGCATTTCTGGACTCGACATCGACCAGTTTGTTTCAACGAACCTACAGACAGTCCGGCTCTGATGCCAACGCTGTCAGGACCCCGATTCCAAGTCACATCGATCTAGCCGGTAACACCTCATATCACATTGCTGGCCTCACGCACGGTATCCCCACGGGTGTCGCCTTACCATGGCCCGGGACCGTTTGCGCCTTTTGGCTCACGTATATGATAGTGTCGCTAGCATCCATATGACAGAGAACCCGGGCTGACATGGCTAGTCGTGAACCCAAAGCGGCACAGACCTATGGAGACAGGCAAACATGAATCACATCGAGCATGTTGGTCATCAGTGAGTGAATCTGGGCTGTAGCACTGGGCTAACAGGACTCCGGGGAACCCGGGCTATAGCAGGCTAGGCAGGACTCCGGATGTCACCGCGTGAAATTTCCCCGAAGGGACAAACATAGGAACGAAGTGAAACACATGCCGGCCAGTCAAGTGTCCTGAGCAGTAGTGCTGGGCTAGCAGGACTCCGGTGAACCGGGCTGTAGTGGACTACTATGGCTCGAGGAGCACTAGACTACATTTCCCCATAAGAAAGGCTGCCAAGGATAAACAACTAGATTGTCGGATCCCACACATACCAAGCATTTCAATCATACACACAATATGCTCGATATGTGCATATACAACATGGCATCACAACAAAACTTTACAACTCAAGTACTTTATTTTAAAGGCTCCAGAGAGCCATACATAACATGTTCATACAGGTAGGGGTCACATGACCCGACACTCAAGTCATACAAGCATACAAGCACATGCGGAAGCAAATAGTCTGAGTACAGACACTAGAAAGAAAGAAGGCCTCTCGAAGCCTGTCTATCTACATAGGGCCCTCCATGGCCAGGATCACCACCTGGGTGGCATGTCACTCATCGACGTCGAGATCTACATATAACCAATCGGAGGGGGCGGTGTTGTCATCTGAAAATGGTAATTAAGCAAACATGAGTACAAAGGTACTCAACAAGTCTTACATCAGAACCTACTATACATGCTCATTCTCAAGAAGGTGGTGGAGTTATTGCAGCAGGCCAGCTTTGACTCTTGGCTAAGCTATCCTATGGGACACCACTAGTAAAATAGTTTTCGCACACGAGTCCACTAATCACCAACACAATACTCCACCGGGGATCCTCCCTCGTCATCCTACGAGAGGGCCATCCTTGGTACTCACACTTATCTTGAGTCTTTTAGTAGTATCCATTAACTTGTCTATGAACTATATAGGCAACCAAGTAGTCCTTTACCGCGGACGCGGCTATTCGAATAGATGATGTTAACCCTGCAGGGGTGTACTCCTTCATACACGCTCTCACCACTTACCGTCGTTTACACGACATGTACTCGGCAACCTTCAAGCGGAAGCCCAACGAGGGTGTCGGCCACGGCCTACCTAAACACTCAAGTCTCTAGTCCAGGTTTATCGCCTATCCAGGTTCCATCCGCAGGGAGTCCGGCCGAGGTTTCCACATACGGCCCCGAACGATGTGAATAGGGTTCCCGAGACACCAAACGGGCGACTCGGTACACCGTGCCATGGTGTATCTACCGCAACATAGCCGACCCCTAGCGTCAGCGCTACGGACGGCCGCCAACACATAACCTACAAACACCAGAAACTATTTGCAACTCTTGGACAGAGTACTAGGGTGATTAAGAAACCGAGAGGGTCAATTAAGGATCCCAATGCATGGTAGTAGCTGATTCTTAAAATCACACATACAGATCTCAGTTCTTAGGGACAACCTCAATGAAACAACCCACCATGTACTCCTACATGGCCTCTCATCGATACCTTTACCAAATCTTGTTCAACACATCACTCACATTACCGACATAATCATTTCACTCTAGCCCATCACCCAGATGAACCAGACCTGACACCACTCTAAGCATAGCAGGCATAGCAGGGTAGGAAGCACAAGCATGGCTCAATCAACTCCTACACATGCTAGTGGGTTTCATCTAGTTACTGTGGCAATGACAGGTCATGCAGAGGATAAAGGTTCAACTACCGCAGCACACAGCAGTTTGAAACGTTGTTGTCTTAATGCAGTAAGTGAGAGCAGAGGCGAGAACATGGGATTGTATCGATATGATCAATGGGGCTGCTTGCCTGATGGAGTGGTAGTAGGGTACTGCCCTTCAGTTGGATACTCGGAGATATCCTCGGAGGCAGAACCTACCACGAAGGACACACAGAACATAATCAACACATGACAATATGCAACAATATGATGCATGCTACGACAAGGCAAAATGATGTGTCCTGCCTAATGCATTGTGAAACAAGTTGAAATGGGTCCATTTGAACCAAAGATTCAAATGGAAGTTAAAGTTCTTATGCATAATAAGTGTGTTAGCTTGTTTCACCTAAACATCAAGGTTAAAGTGGTTTGTCATGCATGAAACCATTACAGATGGATAGATTGAATTTGTCTGATCATTTTTCATATATAATTTGTTTGATTTGGAGCTATGGTTGATTTTCTATGATTTTTAGAAGTTTTGGCTATTTTCTGGAATTTCCTATATAAAAATAAATCCAGAAAATGAATAATTGCGTCAGCACTGCGTCACTGTGACGTCAGTGAGTCAACAGCGCGAGGGCCAGTCAAAATTGACTGGTGGGCCCCGTCTGTCAGTGTCTCCGCTAACTAACAGGATTAAGTTAATACTAACTAACTGTCAGTGGGGCCTGGGCCCACATGTCAGTGACCTAAACTAATTATAATTAGTTAGCACTAATCCTAAACTAATTAACAGGCCGGCCCCACCTGTCATAGGCTCAGGGGGGAGTCAACCTGGGCCCACACGGGTCAGGCGTGGTCAACTCGTCGGTCAGCGGGTCAAAGCCTGCCGGCGTTTAGCCGCCGGCTAGGCCAGACGCGGCGGCGCGCTGCGGGATTTGCCCACAGGGCATCATTTGCTGCGCGGAGAGGAGCTACGGGCAGCTGGTGCTCGCCCGCATCCAGCCGTGGTAATGGCTTGGCCGAGGAGTGGCCGGAGCATCGCCGGCGACGAGCTTGATGGAGGCCGAAGCTCGGGTCAGCTCGTGCGTGTGGCTGTAGTGGCCTAGGCAGCGTGGCGCTTGCACCTACAACATCTATGTGATGCAGTGTGGCGGTGTACAAAAAGAGGGGTACACTTTTTGTACCCCTAAAACTGTGCACGGGCAGTCTGAGCCGCGGATACCACCACACCAAGCAAGGCAAGGGAGGTGAGCCAGGGTAAGACCGAAGCTCAAGAGAACTAGAACGACGCCAAGGCCAAGACCACGAAGAGCAAAGGGGACAAAGCGGACTCCCCTGGCAAGATCCTTGCCGAGAGACAGTTCTAGCAGCCCCGGCAAGACCCTTGCCGTGGCGACTCGTCCCGCGCCTACAGAGCAAACCACCCTTGAGTCCACTGCCCCAAAGGGCAAGGATTCGGGAGACATCCCCGTGGCGGCATGCAGATCTTTGTGAAGACATTCAAGATCAGATACACACTAAGGAGACGACAACCCTTGGCGGGATCCCAGTCGAGGAAGACCACAAGGCCCCCGGCAAGCGCCTTGCCGGGGATGACAGCAGGCGCCTCGGCAAGACCCTTGCAGGGGCCCCGGCAAGGCCCTTATCGAGGACACCTGCAGGGCCACCATCAGGCCCACGTCGACTAAACCTCCACCACCGCATGCATGCAGCTGCCGACCCAACCAGCTGGGCAGGCACCTGCGTGGCGACATGCAGATCTTCATGAAGACCCACCACTGCGCCACCTCAGCTGCCTACCTACCTACGTGGCATCGCAGGCGTCGCTGGCCAGGGCGCGTGTCGACACAAGAAGGAGCGGCGACGGACGAGACAGGTTTCTCTCCCATCCCCGATAAAGTAAGGACACCTAAGCAAGATGCATTAAATGCGCCTTGTCATGTAATGCGAGGGATAACCTCACATCACTGTACCCTTTCCACCTCCCGTGTGCCACTGTGGCAACCCCTTTTTCTATAAAAGGAGGCCTGAGGCGACCAGAGGAAGGATTCGGCTTTTTGGAGCTCCTCACACCCCATAGCTAGCTCAAGAACACAGATATACAATCCACCAAAGCAGGAGTAGGGTTTTACGCATCCTCGCGGCCCGAACCTGGATAAACGAACCGTGTGCTACCTGTTAGATCCGCTCTACTACCTGTTAGATCCGCTCTTCTCACGACCCCGCGCCCCGCTAACCACAGTAGGGATTCTTGTGATCCCATAGGTGTCGTTCCCACCGACATCTTTGGCGCGCCGGGTTGGGGAAACAGTTGTGAGAATCGGCTTTAGCAGTTAGTTCGGCGCTTCTTCATCATCATGGCGCCCAAGAAGAAGATGACGGTGGCGGTTGGCCAGTCGGAAGCTGGACAACCCGTCCCGACGCGGGCGAGCAGCGGACCGGTCACAGAAAGGACCCGGGGCACTACTCGCGAACACCAACACCATCCCAGCAGCCGGAGTTTGGGAGGCGGCGATGTTTGTGCGCCTGGTAACGGGCCACACGTCGCCAAATCCAAAGGCGGAGCCAAGCCCTTCGCGGGTGGAGCGGAGGCTTCCAGGGTCATCGCCGCCCACCTGAAGGCGACGCAAGGGCCTCCAAGACTCCCACGCCGGCGCCAACAGTGCACTCCTCCCAGGCAGCGCGTGACGAACGGCGTAATCACGCCGAAGATCCCGGGCGTCGCCGCGGGAAGAGCCCCGAAGGCCACTCCCGGGACGTAGAAGACCTACCCACTTGCCGAGGCGCTGGTGAAAATGGCATGCGACCGCGGGGTCATGATAGAGCTCCTTCTGACATGGTCAGAAGTCGAAGCGCATCGCGATCCGTGCAGGTTTTGCTGCCACCGACGCCAGCAGAGGCCCTGGCGCGCGCAGTTGCTCCTCGATTTTCCTCCCACTACGGGGAAACTCGACAAATGGAGATCCACTATCCGAAGCCTTGTTGCGGTGGCCAACAAAGACGAACCAAGTCCGGTGAGGCCCCCGGGTCGACGCTCCGATGGAGTCCCGCGGACCAGTGGCGGAAAAGCCGGCGGCGCCGCGAGCACGGTGCATTCACCTCTTCCCCATCCGGTATCGCGGACGCTGGCTCGTCGCGATGTCGCAGGCGACAACATCTCCATAGCATCGTCTGACCCGCGGACCCACTGTGACCAGCGTCAAGTTCTTCGGGAACGAGCCCATGAAGATGCTCGAACCACTATCGAGCGCCGGCGCGGAGCGCGCCACCAGTCAGACAGGCGAGCAGGGCCTGCTGTGAACCACCCAGCCCCGGAGAGCCCTGGAGGCCTACCTTATGAGGTAGGCTGTACGGATTTTACCCATGAGCTGCGGCAGTTCCAGTGGCCCACTCACCGCACCTTCAAACCCGACGTTGGCGAAAAGTACAACGGCAAGACTCACCCGTCTGAGTTCCTCAGCATCTACACCATCGTGATGCAAGCCGCCGGAGCCCGCGATGATAAGGTGCTTGCGAATTACTTTCCATTGGCTCTTAAACCCAATGCCATGTCGTGGTTGATGCACTTGCCGGTAGACTCCATTTCCTCCTGGTCGGATTTGTGCCATGAGTTTGTGGGCGCCTTTACTGGAGGTCACCAAGCCCATGGCCAAGCAAGCGACCTGCATGTCATTCCCCAGAAGGGAGGCGAGAGTCTGCGCAAGTATATACAGAGGTTCAGCCAGGTACAGTACAATATCACTGATGTTCACCCTGCCGCCATCATCAGCGCGTTCCATCAGAATGTGCGTAACCGCAAGATGCGCGAAGAACTGGCAATGAACAAGGTGAAAGATGTGGCAGAACTCTATGTTCTTGCTGACAGATGTGCCCGAGCTGAAGAGGGAAGGAAGTACCCCGGCGAAGATGCCGGCGTGGAAACCGACTCCTCAGATGAGGATACTGCCGCCCCGGCGAAGAAAGGCCGGCGCCGCAACAAGAAGCGCAAAGGTAAAACTGTGCTTGCCGTCGAGGGATCTGACAACGCGGCTCCGCCAAGAAAACCAAGGCAGATGACCCCGACAAGGAAATTGCCGGATTTGTCGCCTGCCGGGCCTTGGCGGTTGCCGAGAAGCCAGGAAACTCCAACAAGCAATACTGCAAGATCCATCGCACCAAAGGCCATGATCTCCAGAACTGCCGACAAGTTGAGCTCCTTGCTGAGAAGCAGAGGGCTGAATATGAGAGGCGGGACAAGGAGAAAGGCCAGGACGGTGCTGAAGGGTCCGGCAAGAAGCGTGGTGGCCAGGCGGGCCGTCGCGACAAAGATAAACAGCAGGAGAGGCCCGCGCGGGGCCATGACAACAAGCCAGAAGACGATGATCACGAAGAGGACGATGAGTCTGGTGACCAAGAATTTCAGAAAGCTACAGAGGCCATGTGCGTCGATGGCGGCGCCTCGCTGCATACCTCTCATCGCCAGCTTAAACAGTGGGCGCGTGAGATTACAGCGGCGGAACCGTCGTTTGATGCCCGAAGGCCGCTGAAGTGGTCCAGCACACCTATCATTTTTGACACTGAGGATCACCCTGATCGCACTACTGCAGTCGGGTGCTTGCCATTGTTGGTTTCACCAACAATACACAACCTCAAGGTGACAAAGATGCTAGTTGATGGCGGGGCCGGTCTGAACTTAATCTCGCCTGCCGTGATCAAGAAATTGTAGATTCCTGATGAAGACCTCGAAGAGACGGGCACGTTTCAGGGGGTCAACCCGGGAAGAAGTCAACCAAAGGGAAAGGTCACATTGCCCATGACTTTTGGGAGTGATCTGAACTACAGGACAGAAAAGATTGTGTTCGACGTTGCCAAGATCCCCTTGCCTTACAACGGGATCCTTGGCCGCCCAGCGCTGGCCAAGTTCATGGCGGCGTCACATTACGCCTACAATACCCTGAAGATGCCGGGGCCTGTGACGATCATCACCGTCCCATCAGACAAGAAGGATGCGCTAATTTGTGCTGACCAACTCTACCAACAAGAAGTTGCAGCAGTCGCCACTGCTAATGCGCTTGGTCCTGCCGCTGGAGCCCCGGGAAGGTAAAAGAAGAAGACCGGTGAGACCTCAGGCACCCACTCCGGCAAGCGCACCTCTTCGGAGTGTAGCGCTCCCGTCGAGGACGTGCCAGAGAGCTCCGCTAACAAAAACAAGAAGTCCAGGGCCACACTGCCGGGAACCAAGAAGGTTTTTGTCAAGGAGGACGGCACGGGAGGAGCTTTTACCATAAGCTCCACCCTTGATGACAAATAGGAAGACGCGCTCGTTACCTTCCTGCGGGCGAATGTCGATGTGTTTGCATGGCAAGCATCCGACATCCCCGGCGTTCCCAGGGAGGTGACTGAGCACCACCTTGCTATCTGTCCTCATGCACGGCCCGTCAAGCAGAAGGTCAGAAAGCAAGCTTTGGAACGACAAGAGTTCATCACAGAGGAGATCCGGAAACTGGAAGCAGCGGGTTTGGTAAGAGGAGTGCTCCATCCAACGTGGTTGGCCAATCCGGTGGCAGTGCGCAAGGCAAATGGGAAGTGGAGGCTGTGTATTGATTACACCGATATTAATAAGGCTTGTCCCAAAGACCCCTTCCCATTGCCGCGCATCGACCAGATTGTTGACTCCATAGTTGGGTGTCATCTGTTGTCATTCCTCGATGCCTACTCCGGCTACCACCAGATCTTCATGACAAGGGAATATGAAGAGAAAACGGCATTCATCACCCCATGTGGTACATATTGCTTTATACAGATGCCTTTCGGGTTGAAGAGTGCTGGTTCAACGTTTGCAAGGGCGGTCCATATTGGTTTTGAACCCCAGCTCCATAGAAATATGGAAGCTTATATGGATGATATAGTGGTCAAAACCAAGAACAGGGCAACCCTCATATTAGATTTACAAGAAACATTTGCAAACCTACGCAAGATCAATCTCAAGCTGAACCTGAGAAGTGCGTCTTCGGCGTCCCGTCTGGCAAGCTTCTCGGGTTCTTTGTGTCACAGCGTGGGATAGAGGCCAATCCGGACAAGATCAAAGCTATAGAGCAGATTGAAGCGCCCAAGCGAGTCAAGGATGTGCGTCGGCTTGCTGGTTGCGTTGCCGCCATGAGCATGTTCATTTCCTAGTCTGCCAAGCACGCCCTTCCCTTTTTCAAGATTTTGAAAAAGGCGGGCCCGATGGAGTGGATGCCAGAAGCCGAAGCAACATTGCAAGATTTGAAGAGGTACCTCTCCTCCGCGCCAATACTAGTTGCACCTAGGACACATGAACCGTTGCTGCTGTACATGGCGGCAATGAATCAGGTGGTCAGCGCTGCACTAGTGGCACAGAGAGAAATTGATGATGAGGTAATAGCAGCGACGGAGCCCGATGCCATCGATGCCGAGATGACGCAGCCAATTGAAGTGCCGCCGAAGAAGAAAATGATGCAGCACCCGGTCTACTTTGTTAGTTCCCTCCTGCAGGGGGCTAGATCAAGGTACTCCGGTGTGCAGAAACTGCTCTTCGGCCTTCTTATGGCCTCAAGGAAGCCGCGTCACTACTTCCAGGCACACGAAATCACTGTCGTCACTCACCTCCCTCTGCAACGGATATTGCACAATCCAGACGCAACGGGAAGGATCGTGGAGTGAGCACTGGAATTGTCCAGCTTTGGCCTCAAGTTTGAGAGTACCTCGCCGATTCAAAGCCGAGTCCTGGCGGAGTTCGTTGCAGAATGGACCGCGACGCCTGACGAAGAAACCCAAGAGACTGCTCTCCCTGGCAAGGAGGCAAGTTGCGACTGGATCATGTACTTTGATGGAGCTTTCTCCTTACAGGGCGCCGGGGCTGGCGTACTACTTGTCGCGCCCACCGGAGAGCACCTCAAGTACGTGATCTAGATGCACTTCCCCAGGGAGGTGTCAACAAACAATACGGCTGAGTACGAAGGGCTGCTTGCCGGTCTTAGGATCGCGGCGGACCTCGGAATCAAGAAACTCGTCGTCAGAGGCGACTCGCAACTTGTCGTCAAGCAAGTCAACAAGGATTACCAGAGCCCATTGATGAAGGCCTACGTCGATGAAGTGAGAAAGCTGGAAGAGCGTTTTGACGGTATACAGGCAGAATACGTTCCCCGAGCGGAGAATGATATCGCCGATTACCTGTCAAAACGCGCTGCCCTCAAGCTACCTGTGGAACCAGGTACTTTTGTGCTTCGGCTAACTCAGCCATCCGTTGATCCATCAACAGAGCAGAACAAGAGGAGAAAATCAGGGCCCGACAAGTACTTTCCCGCCGAGCTCCCCGAAGCCGCCGACAAGGATGTTGCCGGAGACACTGAGCCTGCCATAGGACTGCTAGCCCCGACAGAGCATCAAGCTCTTGCCGTCGAGACAGCCGCTCCTGTAGTGGAGGAAATGCCTTTAGTCCTTGCCGTCGAGCCCCAGGCTCTAGTGTGGGCACAACATACTGTCCGATTCCTCCAAACAGGAGAACTTCCTGAGGAGCAAGAAGAAGCGGAAAAAGTAGCCCGTCGCTCTACTATGTACCAGTTCGTCGATGACGTCCTGTACAGAAAGAGGCCGAACGGCGTGAAATTGAAGTGTATCCCTCGGGAGGAAGGACTGGGGCTGTTGGCGGAGATACATGGAGGCATATGTGGATCCCACATCGGGTCAAGGGCCCTTGCCGGCAAAGCGTTTCACCAAGGCTTCTTCTGGCCCACCGCCCTCCAGGATGCGACGACACTAGTCACCAGGTGTGAAGCGTGTCAATTCCATTCAAAGAAGCTTCATTAGCCAGCTCAAGCCCTTCAAACCATTCCTCTCTCCTGGCCTTTCTCGGTCTGGGGGCTCGACATACTAGGCCCTTTCCCCCGTGCTGTCAGGGGCTTTGAGTACTTGTACGTTGCAATCGACAAGTTCACAAAGTGGCCAGAAGTGGAAGCAGTGAGGAAGGTCACAACACAGTCAGCCGTCAAGTTCCTCAAAGGACTAGTGTGCCGTTTTGGTGTACCCAATAGGGTTATCACCGACAATGGCACGCAGTTCACAAGCCACACCTTCATGCAATATATTCAAGACCTCTACAGCAAGGTCTGTTTCGCTTCCGTTGCTCACCCATGAAGCAATGGTCAAGCTGAGAGGGCAAATGCTGAAGTACTGCGAGGCCTGAGGACAAAGACCTTTGACAGACTACACAAGAGTGGAAGGCACTGGATTGATGAATTGCCGGTGATTCTTTGGTCAATCAGAACGACACCAAATCGAGCCACCGGCCAGACACCCTTTGCCCTGGTATACGGGGCAGAAGCAATTCTCCCCACGGAACTCATATACGGGTCACCTCGAGTACTCACTTATGACGAGCTTGAGCAAGAGCAATTGCGGCAAGATGACACAATGCTCCTTGAGGAAGATCGTCTTCGGGCGGCTATGAGAGCAGCGCGCTACCAGCAAGCCTTGCACCGCTACCATAGACGCAAGGTTCATGCCTGAAGCTTTGAGGAAGGCGACCTTGTTCTTCGGCGTGTTCAATCGGCCAAGAATTCCAACAAGTTGACGCCAAAGTGGGAAGGCTCTTATTGGGTAATACGAGTCACCAGGCCTGGTGTAGTCCGCCTGGAGACTGAAGATGCTATTCCGGTGAGTAACTCCTGGAACATTGAGCATCTTCGCAAGTTTTACCCGTGAGGCGCGGCTTGCCGGCCCCCCCGGCAAGCCACCTTTTGTACGAGCCTTGCCGATGACGCATGTAACCCTTTGTACAAAGCCAGGCGCAGACCCTGAGCATAAATAAATGAAGCGCTGTCGCCCTAAGTTATAGCATGCATGCTAGGTCGAGTCTCTTCCTTGGTTAGGGTTGATAGTGCTTAGGGGCGACTAACCCCTAGCTTAGAGGTCGAGTGTGCGTCTCTTTGTATTTCTTTTGTCTTCTTTGGTTCACAGGACACACAGATACCCGTGCCAAACCACTTGGGGAGAAAAAAAGAGGAACATACCAGCATCTAGCCCCCGGCAAGCCAGTATTGCCGGGGGCTGCAAGAGCAAAGATTCACCCACGGCGAACCAGGGTTGCCGGGGACTGCAGCTTCAGATAAGTTCTTCATCCCTTATCATGCATTCCATTATGGACTGAGGTATGTGAAACCTCGTTTTCCCCTAAGCTACCGTGCTCCCATAACTCTAGGCCCTAGGGCTCATTCCTGGGGCCAAGTTTGGTCGTAGTCACGGCAGCGAAAGGATGAAACAAGGAGCCTGAACCCGCCTCATCCCTGCCTCCGCCGAAGGCGCGAGGAAGGTCGAGCGAAGTGGGGAGACGGCAAGGCCTATTGCCGGGCAAGGAAATGTTTATCTTGAAGATATCAAGGATTTACTCCTTGTCGTGGGTTCCACCCGCAAACAAATGACCCGGCAAGCATCTCTTTTTCATTAAAAAAACATTCCACTCAGGTACAGTCCATAGGGAATGAAAACATGAATGATGGGATTACAAGTTTTAAATTCAGCAAAGGCCCGAAGGCTTACAAACTAAAAAGAGATAAGGTGCCCGTAATCCCTTTCTTGTCCCTCTCCTTAGGAGGCAGGTCAAGGAGGCAAAAGGGACAAAAGGAGCGCCTAGGCGAGCTACGGGTGGCAGAAGACACCAAGAGAATATCTTGGTGGCCGTCCAAAGGCTGGATGGTGATGGCAGCGCCGGAAGAAGAGCTCGAAGACGAGGCGGCAGGACGTCAGCACGTGTCGAAGGTGTCGGTGCCCACGTACTCCGACTTGACGGCCTTGCCGCCCGCCCTCTTCCTCTTCCGCAGCCTCCCAACGCCAGCTGCCCAAGGCGACGACCCCGAGAAGTTTAGGGAGCCGGCGACGCGGATAATAGGGTCGCTGGTGCCGCACGGAGTGGCACCCGACACCTAATCGGACCCGTCATCCTGCCGCCTACTACCCTCGTCGTCACTGCCGCTGTCCTCCTCGTCACTCCCGCCTGAGGAGGAGTCTTCACTATCAGAAGAGCTCTCCACGCAGCACCTTGCACGGGTCCCAAAGCACCCGAAGACCTTGACGGAGAGAAGGTCACCCTCCATCAGCTTAAAATGGAGAGTGAGCCCCTCCGTCAAGCGGTGGATATGAGCAAACATCTTCCATCCCCGACGAAGATACATCACGTGAGGGGCGGGGAAGTCGACGCGGACCCGCGTGCCACTGATCCCGCAGCCCCTCATGTGCAGCCGCAACGATTCTGGCGGATCCAGCTCCATCTCCGCGCAAATGGAGTTGGGAGACGAAGGCGACGGCGCGGCGGCCGGCGCATCCTGACAAAGAACTCAAAAGGGTCATCCCCAACATGACCCTCCATTGGAGGAGGAGCTGCTGGCGGAGGCGAGGCCGGCGCGCCGCCCCGTCCTCCTCTTCCCCGGGCGCCCCGGCCTCGCCCTCTCCCCCTTCCCCGAGCGCCCCGGCCTCGCCCTCTCCCCCTTCCCCTCGCGGCTGGCTCTGCCACCGCGAGCGCAGGGGAAGGAGGGCCGCGTTGTCGAGCGGCGACCCTCGCCGCCACTGTTGAAGGACCAGGATTCCCTCTCTCCATGACGGATGGAAGGGAGGAGCAGAAGCTGAAGGAAGAAGAAGATGAAAGAATGCGGGACGCCATCCCCCTCCCGCTCTTTATAAAGGATCGGGGTTGGGGCTCAGCCGCCCTGCTCGGCCAATCAAGATACGGAAGGCGCAGGGAGCCAGGACCGACCCGCCGCCCCAACCAGCGACGGCCCGGTTTCCCGCCTCCACCGTTTGCCACCCCAGGCGCACGGGAGGCACGTGGCAGGTGTGCAGAACCGAGGCGATGGGTGATACGACCACTCCCCACCCCGTGATCGTGGGGAGTGGACGCCTTGAAGACCGCGCCTCAGCCCCATTCAGTAAATGGGCCGCGCCTCCACGCCTCCCTCCGTTTATGGGGAAGGCGCGAACCGCCCCTTTACTATGATGTGACGCATGCCTGCAGGAACCAACCCCACGCATGCCGCCCACGTCACACGCACCTCCCCACGCCGCGCCACGCGCGGGAGTCATGGGAAGTGCAGCGCATGAAGAATCTTACCGCGGTAAAAACCGCCCCGCCTACCCGCGCACTGTTTTTGGGCCTAGCCCAACAACGCGTTGCGCTTATGTGTGGACCAGGCTCGGGGGCTCCTGTCGGTGTACAAAAAGAGGGGTACACTTTTTGTACCCCTATAACTGTGCATGGGCAGTCTGAGCCACGGATACCACCACACCAAGCAAGGCAAGGGAGGTGAGCCAGGGTAAGAGCCAAGCTCAAGAGAACTAGAACGATGCTAAGGCCAAGACCACGAAGAGCAAAGGGGACGAAGCGGACTCCCCCAGCAAGATCCTTGCCGGGAGACAGTTCTAGCAGCCCCGGCAAGACCCTTGCCGCGGCGACTCGTCCCGCGCCTACGGAGCAAACCACCCTTGAGTCCACTGCCCCCAAAGGGCAAGGATTCGGGAGACATCCCCGTGGCGGCATGCAGATCTTTGTGAAGACATTCAAGATCAGATACGCACTAAGGAGACGACAACCCTTGGCGGAATCCCAGCCGAGGAAGACCACAAGGCCCCCGACAAGCGCCTTGTCGAGGATGACAGCAGGCGCCTCGGTAAGGGCCACGGGGGGATGTCTCCCGAATCCTTGCCCTTTGGGGGCAGTGGAATCAAGGGTGGTTTGCTCCGTAGGCGCGGGATGAGTCGCCGCGGCAAGGGTCTTGCCGGGGCCCCGGCAAGGCCCTTACCGAGGATACCAGCAGGGCCACCATCAGGCCCACGCCGACTAAACCTCCACCACTGCATGCATGCAGCTACCCACCCAACCAGCTGGGCAGGCTCCTGCGTGGAGGCATGTAGATCTTCGTGAAGACCCACCACTGCGCCACCTCAGCTGCCTGCCTACCTACGTGGCATCGCAGGCGTCGCTGGCCAGGGCGCGTGTCGACACAAGAAGGAGCGGCGATGGACGAGACATGTTTCTCCCCCGTCCCCGATAAAGTAAGGACACCTAAGCAAGACGCATTAAATGCACCTTGTCATGTAATGCGAGGGATAACCTCGCATCACTGTACCCTTTCCACCTCCTGTGTGCCACTGTGGCAACCCCTTTTTCTATAAAAGGAGGCCCGAGGTGACCAGAGGAAGGATTCGGCTTTTTGGAGCTCCTCACGCCCCATAGCTAGCTCAAGAACACAAATATACAATCCACCAAAGCAGGAGTAGGGTTTTACGCATCCTCGCGGCCCGAACCTGGATAAAGAACCGTGTGCTACCTGTTAGATCCGCTCTTCTCACGACCCCGCTCCCCGCTAACCACAGTAGGGATTCTTGTGATCCCATAGGTGTCGTTCCCACCGACACAGTGAGTGTGACATGCACAAGCCCGTGACCAAAAGATCACCGGAGCATCACCGGTGACATGGTCAGGCGGTGGTGCGTTCGGACGGAAAAGGCACGGCGGCTACAGAGCTCTAGCGACGAAGCAGAGAGAAGGGTGAGGAGCAATAGCTCACTGGGAAGCCGCAGAGAAGGTCAGCATGCTCGGGGAAGGCTCAGTGCGGTCGGAATGGCAACGGGGATCTCGGCGGCCCGAGGTTGAAGATGATGGCGTGGGGATAATGCAGGGGATCCGGCGTCGTGCGGCTTGGCTAGTCGACGTAGTCGACGACGGCGAACCGTCCGGACATGGTGAGAGGGCACGGGGACGGCATTGGACGTGGCTGCGGCGAGCGGCGGCGACGGTGACGTCTCGGGCGATGTCGGGGAGGGCGAGAGAGAGGAACCAGAGGGAAGAGAGAATGTCTGCGAGGTCGGGGAGAGAGAGGGGGGTCGTCCCACATCGACAGCTCGATGAGGGGAGCGGCGAGGCGGCGGGCAGCTGCGTGGCATGCATGCTGTGCTCGCCGTCGAGCAGCTGCTTGCTTGCCTGGCCAAGCCAAGCAGCTCGCTGGAGCGTTGGCTGGGCTGGGCCGGCAGGTGGGCTTGCTGGGTGGGCGCCAGGTAAGCTTTCTCTTTCTCTCTTTTCCTGTTTGTTTTCTTTTTCTATTTTTCTGTAACTTTAGGGCTTTATTAAAAAATACTTAGGCACTTACTAAAATCCTAAAAATAATTATGGGCTCTGTTGGGATTATTCCTAACAGCCCTCACTTAACTCCAAAATTATTTGGGCATTTAAAATATTTTATAGCATTTAAATGCCCAAATTCAAATACTTATGATTTGATTCAAAGAATCCAGAATGTCCTAGAAAAGAGTGCACCATTTTTGCCAGGGGTTTTAACCCAATCCAGAAATGATGAACATTTTGTGAAGGGCATTTTGGGTTCATTGAAAATAATTTTAGTAAACCCTAGTTGTTTCCAGGGGGTTGCTGGGGGTTCTTTCATCCCCATTTCAAGTTTCTGTAAAAGTAGACATGATGCAACACTCTAATGCATGAACTAGCTAGGGTGTGACATACTGATAATGTCTACAGTAAAGTGTTATAAATGCCCATAAAGCTATGGTTTAAGTCCTGACCGTTGCAGAGTGGAGAGTTTCTCATCTTTTGGTGGTCGAGTGTCTTCATGGTGGTCGAGTGAGCACGTCTTCATAGTCATGTGGATGATGATTTCTCTTCGACTGCTTCTGATTCTTTGTAGAGGTGTCCTTGGGGAGGGTATGTTGGACAGATCCATGACCCTACCCTAAGTACATAGCTTCATCATTAGCCCCCGAATGGATTAGGGTTTGAATGAGGAAGGAGATCGGAACACTTCCGACCCATTCTTTGTGTTATGAGTATATCTTGCTCGGGAACAATGAGTTGAGGTGACGACGCCGACTCCTTTCTCAGTCGCCTTGGTCCGCTCTTGGTTTTTGTCGAGTGAACTTTCACGATAGAATTCCAAATGATGATGTAGAGGATGCTTGTCTTCAGTCTGACAAGTTGTTCTGCTCTCCGCGGATCTCGCGGGATTCGAATTTTGGGAAGTGCGCCAGACGGGCGGAACCGAGGTTACCGGGACAGATTAGGCAAGTCTCTCGATCCCCGTGCCACCTTTTTCACCATGTATTGCGCGCGCGACTGTTGCGGGATTTGTTTAGATTGTCTGGGTCCACCAGTCAGCCACTCGGTGAAAGGCCTTATAAAAGGTCCCGGACCAGGCCTCTGCCCTGCGCGCTCCCATTCTCTCTTCTTTTCCCCCGATCTCCCCGCCACGCTCGCTTCTGCCTCGTTTCCGGACCTCTACTCGAGCTCGACCCATCACCATGTGTGAGGAGAAGAGGTCGCGCTGGAACGTGCGAAGAAGGCGACCGCGAAGGCGAAGGCAAGCGGACCAGCCGGGGCAGATCCTCGTTGAGGTCCGGCCTGCCGGCGGGCTGGATCCAGGGCGACTGGATCCGCTCAGCAATCACCTAGGACGACCTCGACGACCTGGTGGAGGGGGGACTGATCCTCCACAAATCAGCATGGCTCCCGGGGAACGAGACCGAGCCGCAGCCAAGGGAGGGTGAGCGTGTTCTCCTCGCCACCCATGTAGATCGCAGATTCTCACTGCCTCCCCATCCTTTCTTCCGGGGTTTTCTGAACTTCTTTGGGGCTCAGCTCCACCATTTCACTCCAAACACCATAGTCTATCTGGCTGCTTTCGTGTCGATGTGTGAAAATTTCCTGGGCTGTCGACCGCACTGGGGTCTTTTCAAACACATCTTCACTTGCCGCTCCCAGTCGGTCAAAAAGGCCAAGTCGAGTGACGAGAGGACACGAGTGATCCAGATGTGCGGGGGTTTGGGGATTCAGATGAGGAGCAAGAGTACCTTCCCAGCCATGATCCTTCCCGACTCAGTCCGAGGCTGGCAGTCGACTTGGTTCTACTGCAAGGATCAGCCGACTCCGGGTCAGTCGACTAGACTTCCTCCCTTTTCCTTGGCTCGAGTGGAGAAGCCCGCCCCCTGAAGGTAGTTCCAGAAGAGAAGGCGCAGGTCAAGGTGCTGGTCGAGCGGGTCGTCCAACTTGTCCGCGATGGGGTGACCGGGATGACCTGCTGGAGGTCTTTCTCGGTCGACGCATCCAACCACTTCAGGCGCGTGATCATCCGATGTGGATGTACTCTGGACTCGAGGATTCCACTCGGATCCACCCGGAGGACGTCAGTGAGGATACCTTGGAGAAGTGGTTGATGGGGATCACCGGCAACAAAGACAACCCCCGGGGGTCTAGGAGAGTGATTCCATTCTAGAACACGCACCAGCCGGAGCAGGTTTAATTTTGTTTTGTCAAGTATCTTTCCGATTCATCGTGTGATATCTTGTTTATGGTCGACTGAATTTCCTTTGATCGTTGTCCTTCCAGGCCCTCATCGACATGTACTCAATGCCGAACGGAGTGCAGGACCCAGACGCCGAGGAAGAAGCGAGCGGGGGCGAGAGCGGCGAGGAGCATTCAGATGCCGATGAGGACGAGGAGAGCAACGAATCGACTGAAGGAGAAGAGGTCGACTCGCCTCCTCGCAGGGAGAGGAGATCCAAACACGCTCATGACCCGGCGAGCGCTCCGGACTTGGCGGCCGCGCCGATTGGTCAGTCTACGAAGCGTCCCAGGACGTCTTCCCCAACGCCGACTGAGAAGGCTCCAAAGCAGTCCAAAGTTGCGCCGCCAAAAACATCGAAAGCCACCTCCTCCAAACTGCCAAAAGCTTTGCCCAGGATCAAAGTGACCGTTCCTACTATCTCCGGGTAACCATCTGACTTGTCCTTTTCGTCGACTCGATTACTGGATGCAACCGATTAAATGTGGGCCTTTGCAGTGCCACTACGTCAGGAACCTCTTCTTTCTAGTACCGGGACAAGGAAATGGAAGATGCGGTAACCTCCAACCCAGGTATAAACTCTTGCGATTTTGTTCTTGATTCTTTGGTCGATTGCGTTCGAGTGGTTCACTTGGGGTCGAATGATCTGCCTTGCAGCTCCACCCGATGTCATAGATCTTCCAGATGACGATGAAGATGTGGCTCTTAAGCCCAGGAAGAGCAAGAAGGTAGCAGCTGGCAGGATGGCTCGGCAAGAACAAGCTACAACACCTCCCGTCCGTCAACCTGAAGACGTGGACAGGGCCTCTGTGACCTTCGCTGCACCCTTGTCGAGTGGGCATCCCGCACCGTCGACTGCACTTGTGATTCCTTCAGCTGTCCAACTCCACGCCGCGGAGCTCCAAGCCGCCGCACCTGGGTCGTCTGCCCACTTTTTCACCAGCTACCCTGTCCCGGACAACCAGTCAGAAGCAGCTACGGAAGCCATCCGACAAGCTGACATGATGATGGAGCGGGTGAAGACAGTGCATGAGAACAGCCAGGTTGCCTACGACGCCAGCGCTGCTCTTCGGGCCAATGTCCAGGTGAGTAGGCTTTCCGACTGTTTTTGTTCTATGAAGAAATGTTACTCGAAAAATCTTCTTCTGCACAATATCCCATTATTTGCGTCGAATTAGAGCACCCACCGGGTGTTTTGTTGTTTTTGGTAGTTTCGCTCTTCCACTCGGTCTGGGCAAGTGGGATCAGAACCGGTGGGGGCAGGCTAAGTGCACCCACTGGGTGTAGTCCCCGAGACCATGGTCGATTGCTGGCAGTCGACTGGGGTCTGAGTTCTTCTTTCTTTTCTTTTTTACTCCTTGCACTCGACTCCAGCGGGCCGGTCGAGTAGGATCCGAACCGGTGGGGGCACGCCAAGTGCACATACTGGGTGTAGTTCCCGAGACCGCAGTTGACTGCTGGTAGTCGACTGGGGTCTGAACAGCCCTTTTTTTGACTTGGTCCGGACGGACCGGACGACTTGAGTCTTAGTCAGTGGAGGCACGCCAAGTGCACCCGCTGGGTGTAGCTCCCGTGACCGCAGTCGACTGTGTGCAGTCGGCTGGGGGCTAAATGAACTTCTTTAGGTTTTATTCACTCAGAAGTGAACCACCTTTGATCTTATCGATTGATCCGTCTTTGCCTTCTGCAGAAGTCTTGTACTCTTATTTCCAAATTTGCTGAACTTGAGGAGAAGCAGAGGCAACTCAACCTAGACTTGGAATTGGCCCAGCAGAATCTGAAAAAAGCTCAAGACGAGGCCGCTGGTATGGAAGGTAACTAATTGTTGACTGACTTTCAATATATCTCTTTGATCTCTTCTTTGATTCGATTGCTTATTTTGCAGAGAAAATGAAGTTGGCTCTGGAGAAGAATGACTCGGACCTCGCCGCCGCGCAAAAAGCAGCCCAAGACAAAACCGCTCTCATAGACCAGAAGCTTGCTTTAATCGGAACGCTGGAAGGAGACGTGAACAAACTGAAATCTTGTCTTAATGAAGCTAACCGCGAAGTGACCAGTCTGAAGAAGGACAAGGTCGTCCTGAATGAAAAGTTGGAATCTGCAATCCGCAAGAGGAATGGCACAAAATCTTATCTTAGGACTCTCGCCAAGAAGCTTTATCTCGCGCTGGAAGGTATTTCTTTTAATCCGACTGTGTTGATGCTTGCGATCGGATCTTGCTCGGTCGATTGACTAACTTTTGGCTGCAGAACTCTGCCAAGACTTTGACGAAGAAACTGGGAGGGTTGAGACGGGTCTAGACCCTATCGCTTCCCCAGTCTGCGACGAAACTGCGATGAACGTGCTCCGACTGGAGTCCCGTATCGCCAGTGCCACAAGCTACCTCGCACGCGTGAAGGAGGATGTCTCTCGAATCGACTCATCGCTTTGGCTGGGGGCAACGCTTCATAATGACCTTTAATCCCTGATGACTCGACTGAACGAGATCCTTGACCGAGTGCAAGAACGGAAGAAATCCTCCGCCTGGTGTGGTGCTGACGTGGCGCTGTCCTTGGTGCGAGTCCATTGCAAGGAGGCTCGTGAAGACAAGCTGGCTGCGATCAAAGTCGCTAACACCAAAAAACACGATTTCCAGTCCTTCATGGAGACTTTCATTGCTGCTGCCACTCGAATCGCTGATGGGATCGACCTGGAGTCATTCGTGGAGCCTGCCAGCCCTCCTCCGGCCGAGTGAACAAACTTATGAAACTTAAATCCGCTTTAAATTTGCCTCGGAATGCCGAGTGATTGCTGTAACCGTTCAACTCCTTCGGGTTTGATGCCCGAGTACTTTTGATTTGCTGCTTGGAACTTTTAGGATTTATTTGAATTTGGTTTACTTCAGAATGTGCTTGTGTTTGCCTTCGAATGGACTTTGTTCACTGCTCGGAATGCTTCATCGTCCTTGCGGATAGGGATGGAGCGGACGTTGTATTTGTGCCGCAGCTCTGAAGGAGAAGGTTGCAGTCGACCTGCACCTCATCGTCCTTGCGGATAGGGATGGAGCGGGCGTTGTATTTGTGCCGCAGCTTCGAAGGAGAAGGTTGCAGTCGACCTGCACCTTGTCTTCCTTGCAGATAGGGATGGAGCGGATGTTGTATTTGTGCCGCAGCTCCGAAGGAGAAGGTTGCAGTCGACCTGCACCTCGTCGTCCTTGCGGATAGGGATGGAACGGACGTTGTATTTGTGCTGCAGGTCCGAAGGAGAAGGTTGTAGTCGACCTGTACCTCGTCGTCCTTGCGGATAGGGGTATGTTTCAAACTTAGGCGAGTGCTGGACTGCAGCTAAGCCCCCGAGTGGGAGGGTTTCTCTCCACTCGGTAGGATTTTTTCAAACTTAGGCGAGTACCGGACTGCAGCTAAGCCTCTTAGTGAGAGAACTTAGGCGAGTGCTGGACTGCAGCTAAGACCACGAGTGGGAGGATTGCTCTCCACTCAGTAGGATTTTTTCAAACTTAGGCGAGTACCGGACTGTAGCTAAGCCTCTTAGTGAGAGAACTTAGGCGAGTGCTGGACTACAGCTAAGCCCCCGAGTGGGAGGATTGCTCTCCACTCGGTAGGATTTTTTCAAACTTAGGTGAGTACCGGACCGCAGCTACGCCTCTTAGTGAGAGAACTTAGGTGAGTGCTGGACTGCAGCTAAGCCCCCGAGTGGGAGGGTTGCTCTCCACTCGGTAGGATTTTTTCAAACTTAGGCGAGTACTAGAATGCAGCTAAGCCTCTTAGTGAGAGAACTTAGGAGAGTGCTGGACTGCAGCTAAGCCCCCGAGTGGGAGGATTTCTCTCCACTCGGTAGGATTTTTTCAAACTTAGGCGAGTACCAGACCGCAGCTACGCCTCTTAGTGAGAGAACTTAGGTGAGTGCTGGACTGCAGCTAAGCCCTCGAGTGGGAGGATTGCTCTCCACTCGGTAGGATTTTTCAAACTTTGGCGAGTACAAGACTGCAGCTAAGCCTCTTAGTGAGAGAACTTAGGCGAGTGCTGGACTGCAGCTAAGCCCTCGAGTGGGAGGATTGCTCTCCACTCGGTAGGATTTTTTCAAACTTAGGCGAGTACCGGACTGCAGCTAAGCCTCTTAGTGAGAGAACTTAGGCGAGTCCTGGACTGTAGCTAAGTCCCTGAGTGGGAGGATGGCTCTCCACTCGGTAGGCTTTTTTCAAACTTAGGCGAGTACTGGACTGCAGCTAAGCCTCCTAGTGAGAGAACTTAGGCGAGTGCTGGACTACAGCTAAGCCCCCGAGTGGGAGGATTGCTCTCCACTCGGTAGGATTTTTTCAAACTTAGGTGAGTACTAGACTGCAGCTAAGCCTCCTAGTGAGAGAACTTAGGCGAGTGCTGGACTTCAGCTAAGCCCCCGAGTGGGAGGATTGCTCTCCACTCGGTAGGATTTTTTCAAACTTAGGCGAGTACCAGACTGCAGCTAAGCCTCCTAGTGAGAGAACTTAGGCGAGTGCTGGACTGCAGCTAAGCCCCCGAGTGGGAGGATTGCTCTCCACTTGGTAGGATTTTCAAACTTAGGCGAGTACTGGTGTCGGTGTCAAAACCGGCGGATCTCGGGTAGGGGGTCCCGAACTGTGCGTCTAGGCCGGATGGTAACAGGAGGCAAGGGACACGAAGTTTTACCCAGGTTCGGGCCCTCTCAATGGAGGTAAAACCCTACGTCCTGCTTGATTAATATGGATGATATGGGTAGTACAAGAGTAGATCTACCACGAGATCAAGGAGGCTAAACCCTAGAAGCTAGCCTATGGTATGATCATTGATGTGTATGTTGTCCTACGGACTAAAACCCTCTGGTTTATATAGACACCGGATAGGGTTAGGGTTACATAGAGTCGGTTACAATGGTAGGAGATCTACATATCCGTGTCGCCAAGGAAAGTCCCTCCCGGACACGGGACGAAGTCTTCAATCTTGTATCTTCATAGCTCAGGAGTCCGGCTGAAGGTATAGTCCGGCTATCCGAACACCCCCTAATCGAGGACTCCCTCAGTAGCCCCTGAACCATGCTTCAATGACGACGAGTCCGGCGCGCAGATTGTCTTCGGCATTTCAAGGCGGGTTCCTCCTCCAAGTACTTCATAGAATATTTTGAACACGAAGATAGTGTCCGGCTTTGCAAAATAAGTTTCCACATATTGCCATAGAGAGAATAATATTTACACCAATCTAATCTGCTGACGTATTCTGTAGCGTGTCACACCACGGCCAAGCCTTTATCCGAGTCGTTTCATTATCCCACCTTAGTGCGTCATGCGAGGTGGTTTCCTTGGCACGTCTTGTTAAAGTAGAGATCGTGTCCCCTTATCCCGGGATTCTCATCAATACGGGCGTGGGTAACCCAACCGCGCCATCGATTATGGCGCTTGGAGATAAGCGAGTTTTACCAGGCTGGTGGGGACATGTAGTTGTGTCCACCCATATAAGGGGATAAAGATCCACCTTTTCACCTACGCCTTCTTCCTCCTTCGGCTATCCATTCTTGTGCACTCGAGCTCCAGCGCCCAAGTCCGCACTCTCCACCTCAACCTTCTCCAGCCATGTCCGGAGCGGGAGGCAAGTGGATGGTCTCCTCCGTCATGGAGGGACATATCAAAAAGCTGAGGAAGGCCGGATACCTGTCTAACGACATCGCGTACCGGCTCCCCAAAAAGGGGCATCTCATCCCCACCCCTAGTGTCGTGGTTCTAAGTCTGACAGTAGTGTAGGGGGGTAAGTATGGAGAGGCAAGATCTTATCTATGGAGAAGTTGTAAGAATGCAAGGTTTATGAGTTCAGGCCCTTCTCGGAGGAAGTAATAGCCCTATGTCTCGGAGCCCGGAGTCGGTCGACTGGATTATGTGAGTATGAGTTAAAGAGGTGCGAACCCTTGTCTCGGAGGAGGGGGGTGGCTTATATAGAGTGCGCCAGGACCCCGGCCAGCCCGCGTTATGAAGGGTTCAATGTACATTAAGGCAGGGCGTTACTGGTAACACTAGTAATAAAGTGCTATGATGACCATAAAAGCTACTTAATGACCGACCGTTAGCGTGCGGAGTGACATTGGGTCTCCTGGCCGTCGAGTGGTTGGATCTTGGTCGAGTGATTGCTTCTTGGTCGAGTGTCTTTGAGTCTGTCGCGTGGAACACCTCCAAGTCGATTGAAAGGTGATTTCTTCTAGAGATGTCCTTGGGTAGGGCAGTTAGGACAGGTCCGTGACCCTACCCTAGGTACATAGCTTCATCATTAGCCCCCGAATGGATCGAGGTTTGAGTGGGGAAGGAGTTGAGGACTTCTCCGACTCGTTTTCCATGCCGTGAGCATATCTTGTCTCGGATCAACAGACCTGAGTGATGACAGCAACTTCCTTTTCAGTCGCCTTCATCCATTCTTAATTCTTCGTCGAGTGAGTTTCTTTACTTGTAAGGCTCCGAGTGACGGCGCGGAGGAGATCTTTGGTCTGACAAGTTGTTTGCTGCCCATGGATTTCGTGGGATCCGAATTTTGGGAAGCACGCGGGACGGGGGAGGCCGCAGTAAACGGATGGGATAGAGCGGAGCTGCCTCGATCCCTGCGCCACCTTTTTCGCCATGTATCGCTCGCGCGGTCATTACAGGATTTGACAGAGCCATCTGGGCCTACCTGTCAGCCACTCGGAAGCGGCCTCATATAAGGCGTTGGACCGGAGTCTCCCGAATAGTGCGCCCCATTACCTCTTCTCCTCCACACGCCTCTCCGCTGCGCTCGCTCTCTCACCAGCGCCACCGCACCACACGCATCTCGCCGGCGACAATGGTGAAGGAGAAGACAACGGCTCTGGAGCGGGCAAAGAAGGTGACGACGAGGTCGAAGGGGAAGGCGACGAGCCGGGGCGGATCTTCCTCGCGGACTGGCCTGCCAAAGGGTTGGATCCAGGGCGACTGGATCCACTCAAGGATCTCCCAAGAAGACCTCGACGACCTGGCCGAGGGAGGGCTGATCCCCTACGACTCGGCACGGCTTCCGGGGAAGGAATCCGAGCCGCAACCTCGGGAGGGTGAGCGCGTTCTTCTTGCCACCCACGTCGACCGTGGGTTTTCCTTGCCTCCTCATCCTTTCTTCCGAGGGTTTCTGAACTTCTTTGGGGCTCAACTCCACCATTTTACCCCCAACTCAATCGTTTATCTTGCCGCGTCCATTTCCTTGTGTGAGAACTTCCTGGGTTGTCGACCTCACTGGGGTCTTTTCAAGCATATTTTCACTTGTCGCTCCCAGACAGTGAAAAAGGCTAATCCGAGTGACGAGAGGACCCAAGTGATCCAGATGTGTGGGGGTCTTGGTATCCAGACGAGGGGGAAAAGCTCCTTTCCGTCCATAATTCTTCCTGACTCAGTTCGCGGATGGGAGTCGACCTGGTTCTACTGTAAAGACCAGTCGACGCCAGGGCAATCGACTGGCCTCCCTCCCTTTACCATGGATCGAGTGGAAAAACCCTCCCCTTTGAAGGTGCTCCCGGAGGAGAAGGCACATGTGAAGGTGTTGGTCAACCGAGTGGTCCAGCTTATTCGTGACGGGGTCACTGGTATGGATCTCTTGGAGGTCTTCCTTCAGCGGCGCATCCAGCCTCTCCAAGCCTGAGACCATCCGATGTGGATGTATTCGGGTCTTGAAGACTCCACTCGGATCCACCCGGAGGAGGTTGACAACGACACACTGGAGAAGTGGCTGTCGAGCATCACCGGGAACAAGGACAATCCCAGAGGAGCTAGGAGAGTTCCCCCATTCGACCAGTCGCATGCACCAGAGCAGGTCTGATTCTAAGTTTTTGCTTGTAATCTGAATTCACTCACGCGGCTGTCTGTATTGCATCGACTGACTTTGTCCTCCCTGCTTTCTTTCAGGCCATTATTGAAATGTATTCGATGCCCAACGGGGAGCAAGAGCAAGCTCTGGAAGGCGAGGCGAGCGGTGGCGAAAGTGGCGAGTGGACTTCCGATGGTGAAGGGGATGGAGGAAGCGACGACTCAAGTGATGGGGAATAAGTCGAGTCGCCTCCTCGCATAGAGAGACGGTCCAAGCTTGACCAAGATCGGCCAAGTGCCCGCGACAAGGCAACTGCTCAGGCTGGTCAGTCTTCGAAGCATCCTCGGGTCTCTTCACCAACCACGACTGAGAAGGCGCCAAAGCACCTCAAAGTTGTAGAGACGTAGACTCGGAAGGCGCTGCCAAAGATCAAGATCGATATCCCTATCGCCTCCGCGTGAGTGTCTCCCCTTGTATTCGCTTGACGCTCTGCGCTGTTTGTTTTTCTTGTTTTAACTAGACGAACTTTGGAATTGTCAGCGCTGCCACTTCCGGGACCTCAGCTTACAGGGATGATGATGAGGTGATGGAGGATGCGGTCACTTCTAATCCGGGTATCACTTCTGCCATACTGTCTTTGTTCAGTCGATTCAACTGCAATGTGCACCACTGGGTGACATGATTTTGGCAATTGAACTTTGCACAGCTCCCAACATTATTGACCTCCCTGATGATGATGAAGAGCCCGAGAGGTCTTTGTCGAGGAATAATAGGCGAGCTCCTGCAAGCGAGGCGCCACAGTCGACGCTGAGGGCGGAACCAGTCGTTCAGGACACTGGTGACATCAATCGGGGTTCTGTTACCTTCGCCGAGCCCCTATCGAGTGCCTTGCCTTCTTCGTCGGCTGCTCAGGCCCTTGTCGACCCGCCTTCAGTTTTTGCGAGCCATCATGTCCTAGAGGACGAGGTGAATGCTGCTAGGGAAGCCATACGCTAGGCGGGCATTATGATGGAGAAGATGAAGACGGTGCGGGACGCCAGCCAAGCCGCCTATGATGCCAGCTCGGCTCTCCAGAGCGACGTTCAGGTTAGTCGGCTATCTGAAGATTCTTTCCGAAAATCTTTGCATCTGTACACCCACTGGGTGCGTCGGTTAAAGTTTTGGACTAGTGGGGGCACGCTGAGGGCACCCACTGGGTGTAGTCCTCGAGACTACGGTGGACTGCTGGCAGTCGACTGTAGTCTTTGTATTTTGTCGAGTAAAAACCGAACTGGTAGTTTGTTTCTTCCGCTCGATCTGGTCGAGTGGGATCAGAACCAGTGGGGGCACGCAAAGTGCACCCACTGGGTGTAGTCCCCGAGACCGCGGTCGACTGCTGGCAGTCGACTGTGGTCTGGGCTCTACTTTGTCTCCCCTTTTTTTTGAACTCGACTCCGGCGGGCCGGTCGAGTGGGATCAGAACCGGTGGGGGCACGCAAAGTGCACCCACTGGGTGTAGTCCCCGAGACTATGGTGGACTGCGGGCAGTCGACCGTAGTCTTAGTACTTAATGTCTTCGTCGTTTTTTGCTGTGGAATAATTTCTCCCCTTTGATTTCAGAAATCTTGTGATCTTGGAGCTCGCTTTGCTGATTTGGAAAGGCAGCAGATTCAACTGAAACTTGACTTGGAGCTGACCAGGACAGAACTGCAAACGGTCAGAGACGGCGCCGCTGGTAAGACAAGTTTGTCGACTGGTCAGTTTTAGGCTCGAGCACCCTTCTGCTATTTCTGAATCAATCATCATTTCTTTGCAGAAAAACTGAGAGAAGCTTTGGCGAAAAAGGATCAGGATTTGGCTGCTGCCCAGAAGGAGGCTGACGACAGGACCGCTCTGGCCGAACAGAAGCTGGCTTCAGTCGGCCAGTTGGAAGAAGAGAATACCAGGCTAAAGACCGCTCTGAATGACTCCAACAAGGAGTGCTCGCGCTGGAAGAAGGCGAATCTCGTTCAAGGCGAGAAAATGGAAGGCATTGCTCGCAGGAGGGATGATCTGGAGAGCTATCTGAGGAGTCTTGCCAAGAAGCTGTACATCAAGCTTGAAGGTGCACATTCTGTTCCGACTGATTTTTTTGTGTCAACTCAGTGTATGAAAATTGATTTATCCTTGGATTGTGAATGCAGAGTTTTGCCAAAACTTTGAAGAGGAGACTGGGCGGATCGAACCAGGTCTGGATCCAATCAACTCTCCTGTGAAAGATGAAACTGCCATGAATCTGCTCCGACTAGAATCTCGCATCGACGGTGCCGTGGACTACTTGGCGCGACTGAAGGTCGCCATATCACGGATCGACCCATCACTTTGGCCAGAGGCTACGCTCCAAAACGATCTTGAGTCTCTGATGACTCGACTTGACGGAATCCCTGACCGAGTGCAGGAGTGGAAGAAGTCCTCTGCTCGGTGTGGCGCTGATGTGGCTCTGTCCTTGGTTCGTGTCCACTACAAGGAGGTGCGACAAGACAAGCTGGCCGCAATCAAGGTCGCCAACACCCAGAAGCACGACTTCCGAACTTTTATGGAGACTTTCATAGCTTCCGCCACTCGGATTGCCGATGGCGTTGACCTGGATGAGTTCATCGAGCCTGCCAGCCCTCCTCCCGCGGAGTGAACAAACTCTTATGTCCCACCTTAAATTTGCCTCGGATTGCCAAGTGGTTTTTGTAACCGTTAAACTTTTTTGGGCTGCGTGCCCGAGTACTTCGATCTGTGATCCGGAACCTTTAAAATTTATCTGAACTTGGTTTACCGTCGAATAACTTTATGAATCTCCTGCCGAGTGAACCCATTCTTTATTTGAGACAACTTTCTGTATTCGCAGCGCAGCTCTGAAGGAGGGGGAAGCAGTCGACCCATGTCTTGTATTTGTGGCGAAGCTCCCCAGGGGAAGGCGGCGGTCGACCCACACCCTGTTACTGCAGAGTGGGACGGAGCGCACATTGTATTTGTGGCGAAGCTCTCCAGGAGAAGGTGGCAGTCAACCCGTACTTCGTTACTATAGAGCGGGATGAATCACGCATTGTATTTGTGGCGAAGCTCTCCAGGAGAAGGTGGCAGTCGACCCGCCCCTCGTCGTCCTTGAGGATTGAGATGTGTTTCGTACTTAGGCGAGTACTGGACTGCAGCTAAGCCCCCGAGTGGGAGGATCGCTCTCCACTCGGTAGGATTTTTTCAAACTTAGGCGAGTGCCGGACTGCAGCTAAGTCTCCTAGTGAGAGAACCTAGGCAAGTACTGGACTGTAGCTAAGCCCCCGAGTGGGAGGATTGCTCTCCACTCGGTAGGATTTTTCAAACTTAGGCGAGTGCCGGACTGCAGCTAAGTCTTCAGTGAGAGAACTTAGGCGAGTACTGGACTGCAGCTAAGCCCCCGAGTGGGAGGATTGCTCTCCACTCGGTAGGATTTTTTCAAACTTAGGCGAGTGCCAGACTACAGCTAAGTCTCCTAGTGAGAGAACCTAGGCGAGTACTGGACTGCAGCTAAGCCCCCGAGTGGGAGGATTGCTCTCCACTCGGTAGGATTTTTTCAAACTTAGGCGAGTGCCGGACTGCAGCTAAGTCTTCAGTCAGAGAACTTAGGTGAGTACTGGACTGCAGCTAAGCCCCCGAGTGGGAGGATTGCTCTCCACTCGGTAGGATTTTTTCAAACTTAGGCGATTGCCTGACTGCAGCTAAGTCTCTAAGTGGGAGAACTTAGGCGAGTACTGGACGGCAGCTAAGCCCCCGAGTGGGAGGATTGCTCTCCACTCGGTAGGATTTTTTCAAACTTAGGCGAGTGCCTGACTGCAGCTAAGTCTCTAAGTGGGAGAACTTAGGCGAGTACTGGACTGCAGCTAAGCCCCCGAGTGGGAGGATTGCTCTCCACTCGGTAGGATTTTTTCAAACTTAGGCGAAACGGATTCGCAGCTAAGCCCCCGAGTGGGAGGATTGCTCTCCACTCGGTAGGATTTTTCAAACTTAGGCGAAACGGATTCGCAGCTAAGCCCCCGAGTGGGAGGCTGGCTCGCCACTCGGTAGGAAACTGTTTTTACAAACTAAGGCGAAGCGGATTCGCAGCTAAGCCACCCACTGGGGGATTTCTTACGCAAACAAAAACAATAATAATCATTGGGAAAATTATAATGCTCTTGTCTTTTGATAAATAAACTACAGGAGTTTTTCTTATTACGTCTCATCCGAGTGATAATTCAAGTATAAAAGGGGCGGAGTAGCTCTGCATTCCAGGCTCGTGGCTCGTCAATCTGGCAATCGACATTGTAGAGGTGGTATGCTCCATTGTGGAGGACTCTGGTGACTATGAAGGGGCCTTCCCAAGTAGGAGCGAGCTTGTGTGGTTTCTGCTGATCCACTCGAAGGAATAAGTCTCCTTCTTGGAAGGCTCGGCTCTTCACGTTTCTGGCATGGAATCGACGCAAGTCTTGCTGATAGATGGTCGATCGAATTAAGGCCATTTCTCTTTCTTCTTCTAGGAGGTTGACTGCGTCCTACCGGGCTTGTTCTGCTTCCTCTTCTGAGTAGAGCTCGACTCTGGGAGCGTTGTGAAGCACGTCACTCGGTAAGACTGCCTCGGCTCCGTAGACCAGAAAGAATGGGGTTCTTCCGGTCGATCGATTCGGGGTTGTCCTCAATCCACAAAGGACTGATGGGAGCTCGTCGACCCATGCACCTGCTGCGTGCTTAAGATCGCGCATCAATCGGGGTTTCAGTCCTTTGAGAATTAGGCCATTTACCCTTTCTGCTTGCCCATTCGACTGGGGGTGAGCGACCAAAGCATAGTCGACCCGAGTGCCCTGGGAGGCGCAAAAGACCCTGAACTTGTCGGAATCGAAGTTTGACCCATTGTCCGTGATGATACTGTGCGGAACTCCATATCTGAATATCAACTCTCTGATGAAATTGATAGCGGTGCAAGCATCGAGATTCTTGATAGGCTTGGCTTCAATCCATTTGGTGAACTTGTCGACTGCTACCAGCACATGAGTGAAGCCGCTCCTGCCTGTTCTCAGTGGCCCAACCATGTCCAGCCCCCAAACAGCGAAGGGCCAGATGAGTGGAATGGTTTTCAGGGCTGACGCGGGCTTGTGCGGCATATTGGAGTAATACTGACATCCTTCACATTTGTCGACTATCTCTTTTGCCATCTCATTGGCCCTTGGCCAGTAGAACCCCGCTCGGTATGCTTTAGCCACAATGGTCCGAGAGGACGCATGATGACCACAGGTCCCCGAGTGGATATCGTTAAGGATCATCTGACCTTCTTCTGGTGTAATACACTTCTGGCCGACCCCAGTCACGCTTTCTCTATATAATTGTCCCTTTATGACTATGAAGGCCTTGGATCGATGGACGATCTGTCGAGCCTCTTCTTTGTCTTCTGGGAGTTCTTTCCTTAGGATGTACGTGATATACGGTTCTGTCCAGACAGGAGTGATAACCAACACTTCCATGATCAGATTGACCATAGCTGGAACTTCAACTTCAGTCGGATCCGTGGCGCTTTTTGGCTGCGGGGCCTCTTCAGTGAAGGGATCCTCCTGGACTGATGGTGTGTGGATGTGTTCCAAAAACACATTGCTGGGAATGGCTTCTCTTTTGGAACCTATTTTTGCCAAATCATCAGCTGCTTGATTTTTCAGTCGGGGTATGTGGTGAAGCTCTAACCCCTCGAATTTCTTCTCCAGCTTTCTCACTGCATTGCAATAACCAGTCATGGCTGGACTTCTGACATCCCATTCCTTCATCACCTGATTAACCACCAAATCTGAGTCGCCATAGACCATGAGGCGACGGACGCCGAGTGAGATGGCCATGCGCAACCCATATAAAAGTGCTTCGTATTCTGCCTCGTTATTGGAGGAATCAAAGTGGATTTGAAGAACATACCAGAGTTTATCTCCCCTGGTGGAGACCAACACCACTCCGGCACCGGAACCACTCAGCATCTTGGAGCCGTCGAAGAACATAGTCCAATGCTCCGAGTGAATCTGAGTCGGCAGCTGCTGTTCAATCCACTCGGCGACGAAATCTGCGATTGCCTCGGAGTTGATAGCTGTCTTTGCCTCAAACTTGACATCTATGGGAAGGAGTTCAATCACCCATTTTTCCACTCGACCAGTTGCACCCCTGTTATGCAGGATCTCTGACAATGGAGCGTCGCTGACGACTGTAATGGAATGATCAGAGAAGTAGTGAGCAACTTTCTTGGCGGTCATATAAATCCCATATACAAGCTTCTGATAGTGAGGATATCTTTGCTTCGACGGGGTCAAGACTTCAGAAATATAATATATCGGGCGCTGAACTTTGAAGGTTTTCCCTTCTTCTTCCCGCTCGACCGTAAGTACCGTACCGACGACTTGTCCTGTGGCTGCAATGTAAAGCAGCAGAGGCTCTTTGCTGATTGGGGCAGCAAGCACCAGCTGGGTGGAGAGCAGAGCTTTGAGCTCTGCAAACGCTGCATCAGCTTCAGGAGTCCACTCAAACTTTTCGGACTTTTTCATCAATCGGTAAAGAGGCAATGCCTTTTCACCGAGACGAGATATGAATCGACTTAGGGCGGCCAAGCAACCAGTAAGCTTCTGGACGTCGTGCACTCACACAGGGCTTTTCATTCGGAGTATAGTGCCAACTTTTTCTGGATTGGCGTCGATTCCCCGTTCGGAAATGAGAAAACCGAGTAACTTTCCGCCAGGGACTCCGAATGTACACTTTGATGGATTAAGCTTGAAATCATACCTCCTGAGGTTGGCAAAGGTTTCAACAAGGTTAGTCAGCAGGTCGGAACCCTTCCGTGACTTGACCACAGTATCATCCATGTATGCTTCCAC
Source organism: Triticum monococcum (assembly GCA_034509565.1). Classification (NCBI taxonomy): domain Eukaryota; kingdom Viridiplantae; phylum Streptophyta; class Magnoliopsida; order Poales; family Poaceae; genus Triticum; species Triticum monococcum. The sequence goes on along the minus strand of CM067846.1, from coordinate 54,790,478 downwards.
GTTCCAACTGATTTGAGTGAGTAAACACTTCTGAATCATTCTCATGAATGTGGCTCCGGCATTCTTGAGGCCGAACGGCATGGTAACATAACAGAAGCACCCGAACGGAGTGATGAAAGCTGCCTTGATCTCGTCAGGTCCATACAGACGGATCTGATGGTACCCGGAATAGGCGTCTAAGAAAGACAGTCGCTCACATCCCGCAGTCGATTCGACTATCTGGTCGATGCGGGGGAGAGGAAAATGATCTTTCGGGCAGGCCCGATTGATATGTTTAAAGTCAATGCACATGCAAAGTGACTTGTCTTTCTTGGGGACCATGACAACGTTGGTGAGCCACTCGAAGTGCTAGATTTCTCGGATGAACTCCGCTGCTAAGAGCCGAGCCACCTCCTCGCCAATAGCCTTTCTCTTTTGGACGGCAGACCATCGGAGATGTTCCTTGACATGTTTTACTTTTGAGTCGACTCTCAGGCGATGCTCAGCCAGCTCCCTGGGAACACCTGGCATGTCAGAAGGCTTCCATGCGAAAATGTCCCAGTTCTCACGAAGGAACTGGATGAGCGCTTCTTCCTATTTGGAGTCGAGTGTTGTTGAGATATGAGTCGGAGCGGCGCTGGGGTCGATCGGGTGGATGTGAGCTGGCTTCGTATCGCCAGTCGACTGGAAAGCTGATTCTGTAGCGGGCTTCTTGGCTCGCAACAGATCACTCGGGTCTGCAGTCTTCTGGTATTCCTGCAACTCCACCACTGCCATCTGTGCATCGGCGATCTTCGAACCTTTCTGAAAATATTCTTCCGCTTTCTTCTGATTGCCCGTAATGGTGATCACACCTTTGGGGCCAGGCATCTTCAATTTGAGATACACGTAACATGGTCGGGCCATGAAGCGTGCATAAGCCGGCCTGCCCAAAATAGCGTGATAGGCACTTTGGAAGTCTACAACTTCAAATGTCAACTTTTCTTTGCGGTAATTCTTGGAATCACCGAAAATCACATCAAGAGCAATCTGGCCGAGTGATTCAGCCTTCTTCCTAGGAATGACTCCATGGAAACTCATGTTGCTGGCACTGAGTCTGGACATCGGAATGCCCATCCCTTTCAACGTCTCAGCGTATAATATGTTCAAACCACTGCCACCATCCATCAGGACTTTGGTCAGTCGAGTGCCTTCAACAACTGGGTCGACCACCACAGCTTGCCTCCCAGGGGTGGCGATGTGCGTTGGGTGGTCGGACTGGTCGAATGTTATGGCAGTCTGAGACCATTTCAGGTAACTAGGTGTCACCGAAGCGACCATATTCACCTCTCGGTTAATAACTTTCAGTCGACTTTTGCTCTCAACATCAGCAAAAATCATCAGGGTGGAATTGACTTGAGGGTATCCGTCATCACTGTCTTCTTTGTCCTCGACCTTGTCTGACTCCTTTTCCTTACCCCTGGGCTGCTTGCCCTGGAACTGCTGGATCAAGAGTCGACACTGCCGAGTGGTATGTTTCGTGTAAATGAAATTACCCTCTTCATCTTTCTTTGTGTGGACGAGACATGGTAAGTCCAACACATCATTCCCCTCCTGGTCTTTAACCTTTTTGGGATTCCAAGGCCCTTTAGGTTTCCCTTTAGACTTTCCTTGGGCCAAAGCTAAGGCTTCCCCGGGAGCCGCTGGCTCGGCTTTCCGCTTCTGTTTCTGATTGGAATTGCCTCCAGTTTCTTGGGCGACTGACTTGAGCTTGCCACTCCTGAGTCGATCCTCATCTTCACCATTAGCGTACTTGGTGGCAATCTCCATCATCCGATTCAGGGACATATCTCCAGTTCGACCGAATTTCAAATTCAGTTCTCTGTACTTGACGCCTTCCTTGAAGGCACAAACTGCTTGGTGGTCAGGCACATTCTCCACCGAGTGATGTAACGTGATCCATCTCTGGATGTAATCCCTCAAAGTTTCATTCGGCTTTTGAACACAAGACCGCAGTTCCGTCAGTCCTGCTGGTCGCTTGCATGTGCCTTCAAATGTGGTGACGAACACTCGGGAGAGATCTTCCCAAGTGTAAATGCTGCTAGGTGCTAACTGGTTTAGCCATGCTCTGGCCGAGCCCTCCAACATGAGAGGCAGGTGCTTCATGGCCACTTCATCATTGCCGCCGCCAATCTGGACGGCCACTTGGTAGTCCTCAAGCCAAGTATCGGGCTTGGACTCGGCAGTGAACTTACTGACTCCAGTCGCCAACCTGAAGTTGGGAGGAATCACAACAGCCCCGATGGCTCTACTAAAGCACTCTGGCCCCGAAACATGTACTCTGCTGCTGGTAGGTGCATCTCTGTCGTGGCCTTCTCGGTGAGCCCTGTTCCTGTCGACCAGACCTTGGACGAGGATGGATCTCGCGTCAAATCCTAGCCCTCTGGGGTCGACTGGAATCCTTCGCCCACCACTATGAGGGCGCCTGTCATCCTGCTAGCGAGGCACATACGACCCACTCCTCGGGGGAGGCGTGGGCACTCGACGTCGACCATCACGATCGACTCGGTGATCATACTTCTCATGGTTTCCATACTGGTCACGCCGGTCTCCACGTCCCTCACGCCTCGAGGGCGATCTCGGGCTGTGTCCGCGGCAACGGATCTGCTGTGAATTTTGTTCCGCGAATGAGAAACAACGGAATTCTGATCTCCTGCTGCCCGGAGTAACGCTCTGATCTGCAGCAAGCCTCTGCCAGCCTCCGACTGGGAAGGCTGAATCGACTCCGCTATATGGGCCGCAGCTGCTAAATTCTGAATCGGAGTTCGATATACCTGTGGGGGCGGGAAGAGCTGACGTCGACTGGATTCGGGAACCCGTTGTCACGCACGCTCATCGAGTGCTCGCTGGAGGTTCTCCAGTCGACTGCGCTCGGCCAAGTTTGCCAGGCGCGCGTCCTCCAAGGCGCGAGCCTCGGGGGTTTCTCCAACGATAGGAGTGTGCAGCGCATCCACGTTCTGGCGGCGAAGTTCTTCTCTCTGCAGCGACGTCAGAGGCTCGGGAAGATACTCCTCATGGGAACGCGACGGGTCGCCTCCTCCCGCGCCTCCGTCGGTGCGGGTAAAACCGGGATGACTGGGCGGTCCATCGACCATCAGAACCTCCGCCGCCGGATCGCTGCTGTCGCACTTAGATGCAGTCGCTTTGGAGCCAGTCGACAGTTCGAACAGGCCGTAGAGGGATTCGTCGGGCTCGATCGCCGCGACTTGGGGGGTGGCCGACTGATGTGCCACCGCGTGTCTCACCCACCGCTAAAGTCTCGACCGACCGGAGCGCTTGCGCCGGCGGGAAACGGGGAGGGAGGACAACACAGGAGCCGACCGGTAGGGGGTCGACGGTTGCTGCAGGAGAACGCCGCGGACGCATGCGCTAAAGTGCATTGCCCCGTGGACAGGGAGTGCGTCCACGTCGAGCGGAGCCTCCTAAAGCCAGGCGGAGCCGTCAGTGATGAACGTGATCGCGCCGAGACGGATCTCACGGCCCTCCACCAAAACTCCGTCAAAAACCATGATGATTCGGGTCGGAAAAGATCGCAACTCCTCCAACAAAATGCTAAAACACCGGGCCCACGGTGGGCGCCAACTGTCGTGGTTCTAAGTCTGACAGTAGTGTAGGGGGGTAAATATGGAGAGGCAATATCTTAGCTATGGAGAAGTTGTAAGAATGCAAGGTTTACGAGTTCAGGCCCTTCTCGGAGGAAGTAATAGCCCTACGTCTCGGAGCCCGGAGGCGGTCGGCTGGATTATGTGAGTATGAGTTAAAGAGGTGCGAACCCTTGTCTCGGAGGAGGGGGTGGCTTATATAGAGTGCGCCAGGACCCCGGCCAGCCCGCGTTACGAAGGGTTCAATGTACATTAAGGCAGGGGTTACTGGTAACACTAGTAATAAAGTGCTATGATGACCATAAAAGCTACTTAATGACCGACCGTTAGCGTGCGGAGTGACTTTGGGTCTCCTGGCCGTCGAGTGGTTGGATCTTGGTCGAGTGTCTTCGAGTCTGTCGAGTGGAACACCTCCAAGTCAATTGAAAGGTGATTTCTTCTAGAGATGTCCTTGGGTAGGGTAGTTAGGATAGGTCCGTGACCCTACCCTAGGTACATAGCTTCATCACCTAGGCCCCATGAGAGGGTGCTGTTCCTCCCCCATTTCCTCCGCGGACTGGGCTTCCCTCTCCACCCATTTGTCCGGGGGCTCATGTTCTACTACGGCCTGGATTTCCACGATCTGGCCTCGAACTTCGTCCTCAACATCTCGGTGTTTATCGTCGTGTGCGAGGCCTTCCTCTACATCCGCCCCCATTTCGGCCTATGGCTCAAGACTTTCAACGTCAAGCCGAAGGTGGTGCGCGGCAACCAGGCGGAGTGCGGAGGCGCCATGGTGGGCAAGATGGCCAACGTCCTCTGGCTCGAGGGCTCCTTTGTGGAGACCCCGAAGGGGTGGCAATCAGGGTGGTTTTAAATCACCGAGCCGCGCGACGCCGAATGGGTCGCACCCCTATGCGGCTCACCTCCTGGAAGGAGACGGGCCTGTCGTGGGGTAAGAAGGGAGAGCTGACCCGACTCCAAACATGCGTCCAAACCCTGGTGGACAAGAAGCTCAAACTTGTCAACGTAGTCCAGGTTATGCTCATCCGCTTGATCCTCCCATGTCAACAATGGGCTTTCAACCAGTGGGAGTTCGACCCGGCGCGGCACCAAACTTTGAGCAGGCTCTTTGACCCGACGTATGAAGATGCATGGAAGGTGTTTTTCAAGGGCGCCGAGGCTCCCGCATCCGTTACCGAGGATCGCAGATTTAGTGCGCAGTGTCATGCTCTCGCGGTAAGCTGTTTCTTCCTTTTACAGGGTATCAGTTTTTCATAGTTTGACTGCATGCGGGATCTAAACTCCCTTACCTATGACAGGATTGGCAGGTGACATCCGGACAGATCAACTGTCTAGCTCCTTTGCCCGAAGGCCCAGCGGACGCTCGCTTGGCGAAGCTGCTGGTTCCGGCACCCTACGTGGTGCCGGAGAAGAAGGTCGTGAAAAAGGCAGCGGGGACTCGAAAGAGTGCCCGGCGCCCGGAGGTGTCGGATCCATCATCCGATGGTTCCGAGGCGCATTCCTCCCGTGAAGACGAGGAGGAAGAAGAGGAGAGCTCTCCCCCTCTAGCGGGAGGAGAGAAGAAAAGGAAGGAAGCCCTCTTTGGGGAGGCCGGAGGGTCCAAGAAGGGGAAAACCCTTCCTCTGGACTACTCCACCGACGCTGACGGCAGAGAGGAGTGGCAGCCCAGGGCCAAGCCCCTGGAAAAATCGTAAGTATTCGGATACCAGAGTAATTCATAATATTCGTTTATTGCACAGCTTTCCCTTACGTCGAATATGTTTATGCAGCCCACCCAAAGACCGGCTCGAGGCGTCGTCGAGCGGTTCACTGGACTCGTCAGATGTGAACTCGCTTCCGACGGCTTCCTCCCCTGCCCTAAGGACAACACCGATGTGTTGTCCCAGCAGGTTCCAAGCTGGGAGGAGGTGGTCCTGGAGGCGTCGCAAGGCGACCTCCCGGACTCCAGGAGTAAAGGGGATGAAACCCCTCAGGGCTCCAAGTCCGGCTCTAGGCCGGACACCGCTCCTGAATCTTCAAAGGTTCCAGAGTCCGGCGGGGGACCTCCTTCCAAGAGGAGCAAGTCCACCGTGCCGGCGGCCCCCGTCCAACCGGAGGCGCCGGACAACATGTTGGAGGCGCTCCAAGGCGCCTCCATCGACAAGGAGCACCGCGCTATTATGAGTGTGGTGGTCCAGAAGGTTCAGTCCACCAAGAGCGGACTGACTGAAGCTTGTATTAGCCTTTTGATAGGCTTTGAGGTAAGTAAAGAATGTGTAAATAATAGTACCGCATAGACAGTAGCCCCTGATGCTCTGTTTGGCATTCGGGAAGAAAAGCCGAATAGAGGATCAAATAGAATTCGCAGGAGTCTAACAAAAATGGGTCAATATGCATATGCAGGCTTCCCTACTTGCGTCCGCCACACTGACTGCAGAAGTGGACACGCTAAAACAGAACCTCGAGCGGTCCGAGCAAGAGCTCGGGCATGCCAAGAAGCAGCTCGAGGACAATGAAGGTAAGAAATACCATGTAAATATATATAAAAAGGTGCAATTGCAAAGAATGACAGGATTATCGTGGCTATTTTAGGGGCCACGTCTGAAGTGGCGACCCTTAAGCAGGCGCTGGTCGAGGCCGAGAAGAGGGCGGCCTCGGAGCGCACCGAGCGGGAGAAGTATGAGGCCGAGGTTGGCAAGGTGCGGCAAGAGCTCCAGGCTCTCATGGAAAAACATGAGAGTTTGGAGGTTGACTGAAAGACGCGAGCGTCCGAGCTCGTGGTGGCTATTGAAAACGCCAAGTCTGCCAAGGCCGAATCCCAGAAGACCCTCCAGGAGTTGGATGAGGTGAAGAGGATAGCGGCGGGTAAGGCATTCTTTATGCAAAGCAAACACATAGACGTGAGTTACTTGTTACTTACCCGAATCCGGAGCTCTCCAGGAGCGTTCACAGATCTTCCCCGGAGTGTATCCGATGCCGCCGCATTCTACCGAGCCAAGGAGGGCAGCCCGACAGAGAAAGTGTTCTGGTCTCAGTATACTGAGGCCGGACACCCCGTGCCCCTGAGCGAACAGCTGAAGCAACTGGTCGAGCTCCACAAGGCGGCCGAACAGGCCATGAAGGGCCTCATTGTTCGGCTGTAGCCTGGAGGGGCTCTGCCTGGGAGCTATTTCGGGCTGGTGCGGCAGTTGGTGGAGGCCTGTTGAAGGCTCGAAGTCATCAAGCACTCTGTCTGCATTGAAGGTGCCCGTAGGGCCCTTGCCCGTGCTAAGGTGCACTAGGGCAAGCTGGATGCTGAGAAGCTAGAGAAGGACGGGCCACCGCCGGGGAAAGAGCATCGCAAGCCCGAGAATTACTATAAGGGTGTTCTGAAGGGTGCCCGCCTTGTGGCGGATGAATGTTCTAGGGATGTAATTTTTGAGTGAAACTTGCTCGTTTTATCCTGTGCGATGGAAACTTGTTTATATGCGCTAAGCAATGCTGTTGGAATTTAAAATATTACCTTCTGTGCGGCTGTTTATCAATTCTGAGAGATGGCGAGTCCTCGGCTTCTGCCCCCATGCCGCTAGTGCTGGGGTGTTCGGGGATAAACTTGAGCGCTCTTTTTCCCATGTTTGGGTCCTTCGAGGGAGGCGCTCAGCCCAATGAACAAGGCAATCGGACTATAATGCGTGAACACTCTCACTTAGCCATAGAATTCTATAATTTTAAAATTCGGCGAAGCCCCTGGTATTCGGAAGATCGAGTTCGGGGCACTATCCACGCCTTGGCCGGACAGAGCCGGCTCCTCACCCTAAGCGGCATAAGTCTTTAGGGACCCAAAAAACCTCTCGAACAGCAACCATCTCTCGCTTCATCATGACAGTCAGTTTTAGCTTTCTCCACTGAGGTGCTCGACCCAGCTCAACTGGGGCACAATCACAGTGGTTCTCCTAGTGCTACCTTAGCCGATATAGCGGAACGTAAGGCACCAAAACATAGGAGCCGGGCAAACCCAACTATTGACCCAAGACATGATTTGGAGCCGATGCATATAATGCTATAAGTTCGGGGTGCCGCACTTGTTAAAGTGTTCGGACTTCTCACACCATAGTGAGGGGTACTAAAGCCCCTGGCATATTTTGGCCGTACCAACGTGTACGGGTGCAACATGTCGTTAAGGAACGTATATAGAGAAAAAGGGTAATGCAAAAATAGACGAAAGTTATGCATTGTTTACTAAAAAGGGCTGCGATCAAAGCAGAACGATTCAAATAATGCGATAAGTGGAAGGTTGGACTAGTTAACATGTCCGTTCCAGGGGCAAGCTACGGAAGAGTATGCAGAACAGGTATACTGCTCATGATAGAGACCACCTGGGAGTTCCGTACTGTGGCATGGCTTGTCTACTTCCCTGGTTCTTGCATCGTTTGTGCAGCAATTGAATTGCCGAACAGGCCTTCCGAAGGATGGAGTCCTGAAAGTAAGACAAAATAAAAAAAATAAAAAAATCGGCAGCCCCTGGTACAGTTTAAGCCGTATTTTTGCGCGTGCCGTGATGGTGCCCATCCCCCTGTACCCATGGTATCTCTAGAGCATAGTTATGTATGCGAAGTACTGGCATCGCCTTTTTGCGAGGGTTGGGGTTAGGGCCGCATTACTATGCCTGCTCGGATCATGCCAGGCGGTCTTGTTGTAGGTTACTCCGGGCGTGCTTGACGGTATCCGGGTATATGCAGGATCTGTTGTGCCATCATATGATTCGATGTTTACGGGTTTAAAACCCTCGGGGATTTGATGATCCATTATTTCGTCTGTAAAGCAGAGTGGGTGTGCGGTGCCTCTGTACTGGGCTATATCATGACGTAGCTCCAATGAGCTTTGTCTACTATGTTCGGCCCCGCCGAATTTGTGGCCGGTGTGACGGTTACTGTCTCGAGCCGTGGGGCGCCCACGCGATCCGTAGATCGATCTTGTTTGCCTTGCCTTGTCCTTCAACATGTCTCGTAAGTCTGGCGCATATTCCCGTGCCTTGGTACGGGGTGCAGCTTGAGTTGAGGGCCGAGAGGCCTCTCTGTCGCGACCACGAGGTGGCCGGTCGGCCGCATCAAGTGCTTCCTCCTCTAATCGGGGTAGCAACCTACGCTTTGGGTAGCTCTTGGAGGAGCGTTCGAGTATATGCTCTTCGGCCGCAAGGACTTCAGTCCATCTGTCGACTAGCAAATCTTGATCAGTTCTAAGTTGTTGCTGTTTTTTCTTTAGGCTTCTTGCCGTGGCCATAAGCCTGCGTTGAAAACGCTTTTGCTCGACGGGGTCCTCTGGCATGACGAATTCGTCATCGTCGAGGCTTTCCTCGTCTTCGGAGGGAGGCATATAATTATCGTCCTCGACCTCTCTGTCTGCCGCTCTCTCATGAGGGCTGGTTTCTCCATCCTCCTGTGCTAAATCTTGCTGGAGGGGGGTTTCTTCGGCACTTTCCGGAGTATTATTATCTCCCGTGCTAGAATCACCTTGTTTGTTTTGGCGGGATTTTGAGCGGCGCCGCTGACGCCGGCGCTTAGGCTGTTTCTTGGAGGGGTCATCCTCCGCTGTTCCATTGCCATCTCCCTCTTTTGGGGTGTCCACCATGTATATGTCATATGATGAGGTTGCTTTCCAGGGCCTAGTAGGCGCTGGTTCTTCATCATCTCCTTCATCGGCGTCCATATCGTCGATGTCTTCGGAGTTGAAGTCGAGCATGTCGGTTAAGTCGTCGACAGTGGCTACGAGGTGGGTGGTGGGTGGGCTTTGAATTTCTTCATCGCCCGTACCCCAACCTTGCTGACCGTAGTCCGGCCAGGGCTCTCCTAATAAAGAGAGAGACTTTAGTGATTTTATAATACCGCCAAAGGGCGAGTGCTGAAAGATGTCCGCGGTAGTAAACTCCATGATGGGCGCCCAATCGGATTCGATTGGCAGAGGCGCGAAAGGTTCGGAGTCCGGAGAGGAGTCCGACCCCTTGGAATCATGAGTCTCGCGGAGTGCGGGGCTGGTGTTCGGCTCAATCGCCGTTGGGATCGCAGCCCCTGAGGCAGCGTCCAACCACCCATCCTTGATCGGCGCGGTTGGCTCCGAATTAAGAGTCGAAGCCGATGCGGGTGCGACCTCTGGGGCATTGTTCGGCGGCAGAGCTAAATCATGCTCGTCGTGACAGTGCGGCGAGCTCGGAAGTGGCTCGAATCCGTCGAAGATCAAGTCCCCGCGGATGTCAGCCGTGTAGTTTAAACTTCCAAATCTGACCAGACGGCCAGGGGCATAGCTTTCGATCTGCTCCAGACGGCCAAGCGAATTGGCCCGCAGTGCAAAGCCGCCGAAGACGAAGATCTGTCCGGGAAGGAAGGTGTCACCCTGGACTGCATCGCTATCGATGATCGTAGGAGCCATCGAGCCTGACGGCGACGACACAGAGGAGCTCTCAATGAAAGCACCAATGTCGGTGTCAAAACCGGCGGATCTCGGGTAGGGGGTCCTGAACTGTGCGTCTAGGCCGGATGGTAACAGGAGGCAAGGGACACGAAGTTTTACCTAGGTTCGGGCCCTCTCGATGGAGGTAAAACCCTACGTCCTGCTTGATTAATATTGATGATATGGGTAGTACAAGAGTAGATCTACCACGAGATCAAGGAGGCTAAACCCTAGAAGCTAGCCTATGGTATGATCGTTGATGTGTATGTTGTCCTACGGACTAAAACCCTCCTGTTTATATAGACACCGGATAGGGTTAGGGTTACATAGAGTCGGTTACAATGGTAGGAGATCTACATATCCGTATCGCCAAGCTTGCCTTCCACGCCAAGGAAAGTACCTGCCGAACACGGGACAAAGTCTTCAATCTTGTATCTTCATAGCCCAGGAGTCCGGCTGAAGGTATAGTCCGGCTATCCGAACACCCCCTAATCCAGGACTCCCTCAACTGGACTACAGCTAAGCCTCCTAGTGAGAGAACTTAGGCGAGTACTGGACTGCAGCTAAGCCCCCGAGTGGGAGGATTGCTCTCCACTCGGTAGGATTTTTTCAAACTTAGGCGAGTACCGAACTGCAGCTAAGCCTCCTAGTGAGAGAACTTAGGCGAGTGCTGGACTGCAGCTAAGCCCCCGAGTGGGGAATTGCTCTCCACTCGGTAGGATTTTCTTTCAAACTTAGGCGAAACGGATTCGCGACTAAGCCCACCCACTGGGGGATTTCAGAAGTAAATAAGAACAACACAATCGAATGAGAGAATCGTAAGCTCTTGTCTTTGATAAACAAATTACAAAAGGTGTTTCTTATTACATTTTATTCAAACGAGTGCTTAAGTGTAAAAGGGACGGAACAGCTCCGCGTTCCAAGCCCGTGGCTCATCTTTCTGATGCTCAACGCTGTAAAGATGGTATGATCCATTGTGGAGAAATTTGGTGATGATGAAGGGGCCCTCCCAAGTCGGGGTAAGATTGTGTGGTTTCTGCTGATCCACTCGAAGAACCAGGTCTCCTTCTTGAAAGGCTCGACCCCTCACATTTCTAGCATGGAATTGACGCAAGTCTTGCTAATAAATGGTCGAGCGGATCAAGGCCATCTCTCTTTCCTCCTCTAAGAGATCAACTGAATCTTGTTGAGCCTGCTCTGCTTCCTCTTCGGAGAAGAGCTCAACTCGGGGTGCATTGTGGAGCAGGTCACTTGGCAGAACAGCTTCGGCTCCATAGACTAAGAAGAAAGGAGTTCGTCCAGTCGACCGATTAGGAGTTGTCCTTAAACCCCACAGAACTGACGGAAGTTCATCAACCCAAGCACCTGTTGCGTGTTTGAGATCACGCATCAGTCGGGGTTTTAGTCCTTTGAGAATTAGGCCATTGGCTCTTTCTGCTTGTCCATTCGACTACGGGTGAGCGACAGAAGCATAGTCGACTCGAGTGCCCTGAGAAGCGCAGAAAGCTCTGAACTCATCGGAATTGAAGTTCGATCCATTGTCTGTGATGATGCTGTGTGGGACTCCATATCTGAATGTCAATTCTCTGATAAAACTGACAGCGGTGCTAGCATCAAGGTTCTTGATAGGTTTAGCTTCGATCCATTTGGTAAACTTGACGACTGCAACGAGCACATGAGTGATGCCGCTTTTGCCAGTTCTCAGTGGTCCAACCATGTCTAGTCCCCAAACAGCGAAGGGCCAGACGAGGGGGATGGTCTTCAGGGCTGACCCTGGCTTGTGAGACATGTCGGAGTAAAATTGGCAGCCTTCACATCTGTCGACTATATCTTTTGCCATTTCATTTGCTTGTGGCCAATAGAATCCAGCTCGGTATGCTTTAGCCACGATGGCCCGAGAGGACGCATGGTGACCACACGTCCCCGAGTGGATGTCATTGAGGATCATTCGACCTTCTTCTGGTGTTATGCATTTCTGACCGACTCCGGTCACGCTTTCCCCGAACAGCTGCCCTCTTATCACAGTAAAGGCCTTGGATCGAGGACGATCTGTCGAGCCTCTTCTTCATCCTCTGGGAGCTCTTTCCTGAGGATGCACGCAATGTAGGGCACCGTCCAGTCAGGAGTAATGGCCAGAACCTCCATGATCAGGTCGACCATGGCTGGGACCTTGACTTCAGTCGGATCTGAGGCGCTCTTAGGTTGCGGGGGCTCTTCAGTGAAAGGATCTTCCTGAACCGTCGGCGTGTGAATATGCTCCAAAAACACATTGTTGGGAATGGCTTCTCTCTTGGAACCTATCTTTGCCAAGTCATCGGCCGCTTGATTTTTCAGTCGGGGGATGTGGTGGAGTTCTAACCCCTCAAACTTCTTCTCAAGCTTTCTCACCGCATTGCAGTAACCATTCATGGCTAGACTTCTGACGTCCCACTCCTTCATCACTTGATTAACTACCAAATCTGAGTTGCCATAGACCATGAGGCGACGGACGCCGAGTGAGATGGCCATGCGCAACCCATACAGGAGTGCTTCATATTCTGCTTCATTGTTGGAGGAATCAAAGTGAATCTGGAGGACATATCTGAGCCTGTCTCCTCGGGGGGATACCAGAACTACTCCAGCACCAGAACCATTCAACATCTTGGATCCGTCAAAGAACATGGTCCAGTGCTCAGAGTGAACTTGAGTCGGCAGTTGCCGTTCGATCCACTCGGCGAGGAAATCTGCTATTGCTTGGGACTTGATAGCTTTCTTTGCCTCAAACTTGATATCCAAGGGAAGGAGTTCAATCGCCCATTTTGCCACTCGACCAGTTGCATCCCTGTTGTGCAGAATCTCTGACAATGGAGCGTCGCTGACGACTGTAACAGAGTGATCTGAGAAGTAGTGTGCAACCTTCTTCGTGGTCATGTAAATCCCATAGACAAGCTTCTGATAGAGAGGATATCTCTGCTTTGACGGGGTCAAGACTTCAGAAATATAATAAACTGGGCATTGAACTTTGTATGCTTTTCCTTCTTCTTCCCGCTCGACGGTAAGTACTGTACTGACGACTTGTCCAGTGGCTGCTATATAAAGCAGTAGAGGCTCTTTGCTGATTGGAGCAGCAAGCACCGGCTGGGTGGAAAGCAGGGCTTTTAGCTCTGCAAATGCTGTATCAGCTTCTGGGGTCCACTCGAACTTATCTAATTTCTTCATCAGTCGGTAAAGAGGCAACGCCTTTTCACCGAGGCGAGAAATGAATCGACTTAGGGAGGCCAAGCAACCAGTAAGCTTCTGGACATCATGCACATGCATAGGGCGTTTCATTCGGAGTATAGCACCTACTTTCTCTGGGTTAGCATCGATTCCTTGTTCAGAAACAAGGAAACCGAGTAGCTTTCCGCCCGGAACTCCAAACGTGCACTTTGATGGATTGAGCTTGATATCATACCTTCTGAGGTTGGCAAAGGTTTCAGCAAGGTTAGCCAGTAGGTCGGAACCTTTACGTGACTTGACCACAATGTCATCCATGTATGCTTCCACATTCCGACTGATCTGAGTGAGCAGGCACTTCTGAATCATCCGCATGAATGTGGCTCTGGCATTCTTCAAGCCGAATGGCATTGTGACATAACAGAAGCACCCAAATGGGGGTGATAAAAGCTGTCTTTATTTCGTCGGGTCCATATAGACGGATCTGGTGGTACCCGGAATAAGCGTCCAAAAAGGACAAACGCTCGCACCTTGCAGTCGAGTCGACTATCTGATCGATGCGAGGGAGAGGGAAGTGATCTTTCGGGCAGGCCCGATTGATATGCTTGAAATCAATACACATGCGAAGTGAGTCATATTTCTTTGGGACCATGACAACATTGGCTAACCACTCGGAGTGGTAAATCTCTCGGATAAACTCAGCTGCCAAAAGCCGAGCCACCTCTTCACTGATTGCCTTTCTTTTCTGGACGGCGGACCGTTGAAGATGCTCTTTGACTGGTTTCACCTTCGGGTCGACTCGCAAATGATGCTCAGCCAGTTCCCTGGGAACACCCGGCATGTCAGCAGGCTTCCATGCAAAGATGTCCCAGTTCTCACGGAGGAACTGGATGAGCGCTTCTTCTTATTTGGAGTCGAGTGTGGTTGAAATATGAGTCGGAGCTGCATTAGGATCCATCGGGTGAATGTGAATCGACTTCGTTTCACCAGACGACTGGAATGCTGAATTTGTGGCTGGCTTCTTGGCTCGCAACAAGTCACTCGGATCTGCATTTTTCTGGTATTCTTGCAATTCTACCACGACCATCTGGGCATCAGCGATCTTTGAGTCCTTCTGGAAGCACTCTTCTGCCTTCTTCCGATTACCAGAGATAGTGATCACTCCTCTGGGACCAGGCATCTTCAGTTTGAGGTACACATAACATGGTCGATCCATAAATCGTGCATAAGCTGGCCTGCCTAGAATTGCATGATAAGCACTCTGGAAATCCACAACTTCAAACGTCAACTTTTCTTTGCGGTAATTTTTGGAATCACCAAAAACCACGTTGAGTGCAATCTGACCGGGGGATGCAGCCTTCTTGCCTGGAATGACACCATGGAAACTCATATGGCTTTCGCTGAGTCTGGTCATCGGAATGCCCATTCCTTTCAACATTTCTGCATACAGTATGTTCAGACCACTGCCACCGTCCATCAGGACCTTTGTCAGTCGAGTGCCTTCGACCACTAGGTCGACCACCAGTGCTTGCCTCCCAGGGGTGGCGATGTGCGCTGGATGATCAGACTGGTCGAATGTAATGGCAGTCTGCGACCACTTCAAGTAACTGGGTGTCACCGGAGCGACCATGTTCACTTCCCTGTTGATGACTTTCAATCGACTTTTGCTCTCAACGTCAGCAAAAATCATCAGAGTGGAATTCACGTGGGGATAACCATCGTCATCCTCTTCCTCATCCTCAGCTTTGTCTACCTCCTTCTCCTTTTCCTTGGGTTGTTTCTCTCGGAACTGCTGGATTAGGAGCCAACACTGCCGAGTGGCATGCTTCGGGTAAATGAAATTACCTTCTTCATCTTTTTGGTGTGGATGTGGCACAGCAGATCCAACACGTCATTTCCATCTTGATCTTTTACTTTCTTGGGGTTCCACGGCCCTTTGGGCTTCCCCTTGAACTTTCCTTGAACCACAGCCAAGGCTTCATCCGGAGCAGCTGGCTCAGCCTTGCGTTTCTATTTCCGACTGGAGTTTCCACCTCCGGCTTCGTGGGCAACTGCTTTGTGCTTTCCACTCCGGAGTCGCTCTTCCTCTTCACCATTGGCATACTTGGTGGCAATTTCCATCATCCGAGTTAGAGTCATATTTCCTACCCAACCGAATTTCGGATTCAACTCCCGATACCTGACGTCTTCCTTGAAAGCATAAATTGCCTGATGATCAGACACATCTTCTACAGTGTGGTGTAGGGTGATCCATCTCTGGATATAATCCCTCAAAGTTTCATTCGGCTTCTGGACGCAACACTGCAATTCTGTCAAACCTGCTGGCCACTTGCAAGTACCCTCGAATGTTCTGACAAACACTCGGGCGAGATCTTCCCAAGTATAGATGCTGCCAGGTGCCAACTGATTCAGCCATGCTCTAGCTGAGCCCTCCAACATCAGAGGAAGGTGTTTCATGGCCACTTCATCATTGCCACCACCAATCTAGACAGCCACTCGGTAGTCTTCAAGCCATGTGTCCGGCTTGGACTCTCCGATGACCTTACTGACTCCAGTCGCCAACCTGAAGTTCGGGGAATCACCGCAGCTCCGATAGCTCTGCTGAAGCACTCTGGACCAGAGACATGCACCCTGTTGCTGGTTTGCAGATCTCTGTTTCTGTCGACCAAGCCCTGCACGAGAATAGATCTCGCATCAAAGCCTGACTCCCTGGGGTCGACTGGAATACCTCTTCTGACACTGTGAGGGCGTCTGTCTTCATGTGGCCGAGGCACGTATGACCCACTCCTTGGAGGAGGCGTGGGCACTCGACGGCGATCATCATGATCGACGCGGAGATCATACTACTCTCGGTTTCTGTACTGATCACGTCGATCCCCACGTCCCTCACTCCTCGGAGGCGATCTTGGGCTATGGGCCGAGTGAACTGTGTCTGCAACCACGGACCTGCTATGGATCCTATTCTACGACTGAGATACGACCGTATTCTGCTCCCCCGCTGCCCGGAGCAAGGCTCTGATCTGCACCAGACCTTGGCTAGCTTCTGATTGGGAAGGTTGAATCGACTCTGCTATCCGGGCAGCAGCTGCTAGATTCTGGATCGGCGTTCGGTATACCTGAGTCGGAGGTGGAAAAAGTTGGCGTCGACTGGACTCAGGAGCACGTTGACGAGCGCGATCGTCCAGTGCGCGCTGGAGGTTCTCCAGTCGAGTGCGCTCAGCCAGATTGGCCAAGCGCACCTGCTCCAAGGCCTGGGCCTGAGGGGTTTCTCCAACTATAGGTGTATGCAGGGCATCCATGTTCCGGCGACGAAGTTCTTCCCTCTGCTGCGAGGAGAGAGGTTCGGGGCGGTACTCCTCGTGAACGCGCGATGGATCGCCATTCCCGTCACCTCCGTCTTCACGATTGAAGCCAGGAGGACTGCGTGGTCCATTGACCATCAGGACTTCCACCGCCGAGTCACTGCTGCCGCACTCGGATGCGGTCTCTACAGAGCCAGTCGACAGATCGAACATGCCATAGAGAGATTCGTCGGGCTCGATCGCCGCGACTTGAGGGGTGGCCGACTAGCGGGCCACCGCATACTTCACCCACCGCTGAAGCCTCGACCGACCGGTGCTCTTGCTCCGGCGGGTCGCAGGGAGGGGGAAAGCTGCTGGAGTCGACTGGACTAGGTCGACAGTTGCCGCAGGAGGACGCCGCAGACGCACGCGCGAAAGTGCACCGCCCCGCGGGCGGGGAGCGTGCCGGCGTCGAGTGGTGCCTCCTGAAGCCAAGCGGAGTCGTCATTGACAAACACGAGCGCGCTGAGACGGATCTCCCGGCCCTCAGCCAAACCTCCGCCCGGAACCATGATGAAGGGGATCGGAAAAATTGCAACTTCTCCAATAAGTCGCTAAGACACCTGCCCCAAGGTGGGCGCCAACTGTCGTGGTTCTAAGACTGAAAGTAGAATAGGGGGTAGGAATGTAGAGGCAAGATCCTAGCTATGGAGGAGTTGTACACACGAGTTTACGAGTTCAGGCCCTTCTCGGAGGAAGTAACAGCCCTACGTCTCGGAGCCCAGAGGCGGTCGACTGAATATATGTGTGTGAATTACAGAAAGTGCGAACCCTTTCCCAGAGGAGGGGGGTGGCTTATATAGAGTGCGCCAGGACCCCAGCTCCCCTCCGTTACACAAGGTTCAATGCTCATAAAGGAAATGCGTTACTGGTAACGTCTATAGTAAAGTGTTATAAATGCCCATAAAGCTATGGTTTAAGTCCTGACCATTGCAGAGTGGAGAGTTTCTCATCTTCTGGTGGTCGAGTGTCTTCATGGTGGTCAAGTGAGCACGTCTTCATAGTCGAGTGGATGATGTTTTCTCTTCGACTGCTTCTGAATCTTTGTAGAGGTGTCCTTGGGGAGGGTATGTTGGACAGATCCATGACCCCACCCTAAGTACATAGCTTCATCACGCCCCCAAGCCCAATCCGAATTGGGAAGGGGACCGACCCCCCTTTCCTTCCTCCCTCTTTCCTCTTCCTTCCCTCTCCCTCTCCAAATAGGAAAAGGAGGAGTCCTACTCCTGGTGGGAGTAGGACTCCCCCCCCTTGGGCGCGCCTCCTCCTCTTGGCCGACCCTCTCCTCCCCCTTTATATAGGGAGGAGAGGGGCATCCCATAGACACAACAATTGATCTCTTGGATCTTTTAGCCGTGTGCGGTGCCCCTCTCCACCATAGTCCACCTCGATAATATCGTAGCGGTGCTTAGGCGAAGCCCTGCGACGGTAGAAATCAACATTGTCACCATGCCGCCGTGCTGATGGAAGTCTCCCTCAAAGCTCGACTGGATCGGAGTTCGAGGGACGTCATCGAGTTGAACGTGTGCAGAACTCGGAGGTGCCGTGCGTTCGGTACTTGATCGGTTGGATCGTGAAGACGTACGACTACATCAGACGCGTTGTGCTAATGCTTCCGCTTTTGGTCTACGAGGGTACATGGACACACTCCCCCCTCTCATTGCTATGCATCACCATGATCTTGCGTGTGCGTAGGAAAATTTTGAAATTACTACGTTCCCCAACTGTGGCATCCGAGCCAGGTTTTATGCGTTGATGTTATATGCACGAGTAGAACACAAGTGAGTTGTGGGCGATACAATTCATACTGCTTACCAGCATTTCATACTTTGGTTCGGCGGTATTGTTGGATGAAGCGGCCCAGACCGACATTACGTGTACGCTTACGCGAGAATGGTTCTACCGACGTGCTTTGCACACAGGTGCCTGGCGGGTGTCAGTTTCTCCAACTTTAGTTGAACCGAGTGTGGCTACGCCCGGTCCTTGAGAAGGTTAAAACAACATTAACTTGACGAACTATCGTTGTGGTTTTGATGCATAGGTAAGAACGGTTCTTGCTCAGCCCGTAGCAGCCACGTAAAACTTGCAACAACAAAGTAGAGGACGTCTAACTTGTTTTTGCAGGGCATGTTGTGATGTGATATGGTCAAGACATGATGCTATATTTTATTGTATGAGATGATCATGTTTTGTAACTGAGTTATCGGCAACTGGCAGGAGCCATATGGTTGTCGCTTTATTTTATGCAATGCAATCGCCCTGTAATTGCTTTACTTTATCACTAAGCGGTAGCGATAGTCGTAGAAGAAATAGTTGGCAAGACGACAACGATGCTACGATGGAGATCAAGGTGTCGCGCCGGTGACAATGGTGATCATGACGGTGCTTCGGAGATGGAGATCACAAGCACAAGATGATGATGGCCATATCATATCACTTATATTGATTGCATGTGATGTTTATCTTTTATGCATCTTATTTTGCTTTAATTGACGGTAGCATTATAAGATGATATCTCACTAAGTTTCAAGATAAAAGTGTTCTCCCTGAGTATGCACCGTTGCCAAAGTTTGTCGTGCCCAGACACCACATGATGATCGGGTGTGATAAGCTCTACGTCCATCTACAACGGGTGCAAGCCAGTTTTGCACATGTAGAATGCTCAGGTTAAACTTGACGAGCCTAGCATATGCAGATATGGCCTCAGAACACTGAGACCGAAAGGTCGAGCGTGAATCATATAGTAGATATGATCAACATAGTGATGTTCACCATTGAAAACTACTCCATTTCACGTGATGATCGGTTATGGTTTAGTTGATTTGGATCACTTAATCACTTAGATGATTAGAGGGATGTCTATCTAAGTGGGAGTTCTTGAGTAATATGATTAATTGAACTTAAATTTATCATGAACTTAGTAGCTGATAGTATTTTGCATGTCTATGTTTGTTGTAGATAGATGGCTCGTGCAGTTGTTCCGTTGAATTTTAATGCGTTCCTTGAGAAAGCAAAGTTGACAGATGATGGTGGCAATTACACGGACTGGGTCCGTAACTTGAGGATTATCCTCATTGCTGCATAGAAGAATTACGTCCTGGAAGCACCGCTAGGTGCCAAACTTGTTGCAGAAGCAACACCAGATGTTATGAACGTCTGGCAGAGCAAAGCTGATGACTACTCGATAGTTCAGTGTGCCATGCTTTATGACTTAGAACCGGGACTTCAACAACGCTTTGAACGCCATGGAGCATATGAGATATTCCAGGAGTTGAAGTTAATATTTCAAGCAAATGCCCGGATTGAGAGACATGAAGTCTCCAATAAGTTCTACAGCTGCAAGATGGAGGAGAATAGTTCTGTCAGTGAGCATATACTCAGAATGTCTGGGTATAACAATCACTTGATTCAACTGGGAGTTAATCTTCCGGATGATAGCGTTATTGACAGAATTCTTCAATCACTGCCACCAAGCTACAAGAGCTTCGTGATGAACTATAACATGCAAGGGATGGACAAGACGATTCATGAGCTCTTCGCAATGCTAAAGGCCGCGGAGGTAGAAATCAAGAAGGAGCATCAAGTGTTGATGGTCAATAAGACCACCAGTTTCAAGAAAAAGGGCAAGAGAAGAAGAAGGGGAACTTCAAGAAGAACAACAAACAAGTTGCTGCTCAAGAGAAGAAACCCAAGTCTGGACCTAAGCCTGAGAAGGAGTGATTCTACTACAAGCAGACTGGTCACTGGAAGCGGAACTGCCCCAAGTATTTGGCAGATAAGAAGGATGGCAAGGTGAACAAAGGTATATGTGATATACATGTTATTGATGTGTACCTTACCAAAGCTCGCAGTAGCACCTGGGTATTTGATACTAGTTCTATTGCTAATATTTGCAACTCAAAAAATGGACTACGGATTAAGCGAACACTGGCTAAGGACGAGGTGATGATACACATGGGAAATGGTTCCAAAGTCGATGTGATTGCCGTCGGAACACTACCTCTACATCTACCTCCAGGATTAGTTTTAGACCTAAATAATTGTTATTTGGTGCCAGCGTTGAGCATGAACATTATATCTGGATCTTTTTTGATGCGAGATGGTTATTCATTTAAATCTGAGAATAATGGTTGTTCTATTTATATGAGTAATATCTTTTATGGTCATGCACCCTTGAAGAGTGGTCTATTTTTGATGAATCTCGATAGTAGTGATACACATATTCATAATGTTGAAACCAAAAGATGCAGATTTGATAACGATAGTGCAACTTATTTGTGGCACTGCCGTTTGGGTCATATTGGTGTAAAGCGCATGAAGAAACGCCATACTGATGGACTTTTGGAATCACTTGATTATGAATCACTTGGTACTGGCGAACCATGCCTCATGGGAAGATGACTAAAGCGCCGTTCTCTGGAACTATGGAGCGAGCAACTGATTTGTTGGAGATCATACATACTGATGTATGTGGTCCAATGAATGTTGAGGCTCGCGCCGGGTATCATTATTTTCTCACCTTCACAGATGATTTAAGCAGATATGGTTATAACTACTTAATGGAACATAACTCTGAAACATTTGAAAAGTTCAAAGAATTTCAGAGTGAAGTTGAAAATCATCGTAACAAGAAAATAAAGTTTCTACGTCTGATCATGGAGAGAATATTTGAGTTCCAAGTTTGGTCTACATTTGAAACAATGTGGAATAGTTTCGCAACTCACGCCACCCGGAACACCACAGCGTAATGGTGTGTCCGAACGTCTAATCGTACTTTACTAGATATGATGCGATCTATGATGTCTCTTACTGATCTACCGCTATCATTTTGGGGTTATGCTTTAGAGACGGCCGCATTCACGTTAAATAGGGCACCAGCAAAATCCGTGAGACGACACCTTATGAACTATGGTTTGAATAGAAACCAAAGTTGTCATTTCTTAAAGTTTGGGCTGCGATGCTTATGTGAAAAAGCTTCAACCTGATAAGCTCAAACCCAAATCAGAGAAATGTGTCTTCACAGG
This sequence comes from Triticum monococcum, assembly GCA_034509565.1. Classification (NCBI taxonomy): domain Eukaryota; kingdom Viridiplantae; phylum Streptophyta; class Magnoliopsida; order Poales; family Poaceae; genus Triticum; species Triticum monococcum. Next base: position 54,768,893 of record CM067846.1, on the reverse strand, counting down.
ATACCCAAAGGAAACTGTTGGGTACACCTTCTATCACAGATCTGAAGGCAAGACATTCGTTGCTAAGAATGGATTCTTTCTAGAGAAGGAGTTTCTCTCGAAAGAAGGGAGTGGGAGGAAAGTAGAACTTGATGAGGTAATAGTACCTGCTCCCTTATTAGAAAGTAGTTCATCACAGAAACCGGTTCCTGTGACATCTACACCAATTAGTGAGGAAGTTAATGATGATGATCATGAAACTTCAGATCAAGTTGTTACTGAACCTCGTAGGTCAACCAGAGTAAGATCCGCACCAGAGTGGTACGGTAATCCTGTTCTGGAGGTTATGTTACTAGACCATGACAAACCTACGAACTATGAAGAAGCGATGGTGAGCCCAGATTCCACAAAATGGCTTGAGGCCATGAAATATGAGATGGGATCCATGTATGAGAACAAAGTGTGGACTTTGGTTGACTTTCCGGATGATCGACAAGTCATCGAGAATAAATGGATCTTTAAGAAGAAGACTGACGCTGACGGTAATGTTATTGTCTATAAAGCTCGACTTGTTGCAAAAGGTTTTCGACAAGTTCAAGGGATTGACTACGATGATACCTTCTCACCCGTAGCGATGCTTAAGTCTGTCCGAATCATGTTAGTAATTGCAGCATTTTATGATTATGAAATTTGGCAAATGGATGTCAAAACAACATTCCTGAATGGATTTCTAGAAGAAGAGTTGTATATGATGTAACCGGAAGGTTTTGTCGATCCAAAGGGAGCTAACAAAGTGTGCAAGCTCCAACGATCCATTTATGGACTGGTGCAAGCCTCTCGGAGTTGGAATAAACGTTTTGATAGTGTGATCAAAGCATATGGTTTTATATAGACTTTTGGAGAAGCCTGTATTCACAAGAAAGTGAGTGGGAGCTCTGTAGCATTTCTGATATTATATGTGGATGACATATTGTTGATTGAAATGATATAGAATTTCTGGATAGCATAAAAGGATATTTGAATAAGAGTTTTTCAATGAAGGACCTCGGTGAAGCTGCTTATATATTGGGCATCAAGATCTATAGAGATAGATCGAGACGCTTAATTGGACTTTCACAAAGCACATACCTTGACAAAGTTTTGAAGAAGTTCAAAATGGATCAAGCAAAGAAAGGGTTCTTGCCTGTGTTACAAGGTGTGAAGTTGAGTAAGACTCAATGCCCGACAACTGCAGAAGATAGAGAGAAAATGAAAGGTGTTCCCTATGCTTCAGCCATAGGATCTATCATGTATGCAATGTTGTGTACCAGACCTGATGTGTGCCTTGCTATTAGTTTAGCAGGGAGGTACCAAAGTAATCCAGAAGTGGATCACTGGACATCGGTCAAGAACATCCTGAAATACCTGAAAAGGACAAAGGATATGTTTCTCGTTTATGGAGGTGACAAAGAGCTCGTCGTAAATGGTTACGTCGATGCAAGCTTTGACACTGATCCGGACGATTCTAAATCACAAACTGGATACGTGTTTTTATTGAACGGAGGAGCTGTCAGTTGGTGCAGTTCTAAATAGAGCATCATAGCAGGATCTAGATGTGAAGCGGAGTACATAGCTGCTTCGGAAGCAGCAAATGAAGGAGTCTGGATGAAGGAGTTCATATCCGATCTAGGTGTCATACCTAGTGCATCGGGTCCAATGAAAATCTTTTGTGACAATACTGGTGCAATTGCTTTGGCAAAGGAATCCAGATTTCACAAGAGAACCAAACACATCAAGAGATGCTTCAACTCCATCTGGGATCAAGTCTAGGTGGGAGACATAGAGATTTGCAAGATACATACGGATCTGAATGTTGCAGACCCGTTGACTAAGCCTCTTCCACGAGCAAAACATGATCAGCACCAAGGCTCCATGGGTGTTAGAATCATTACTATGTAATCTAGATTATTGACTCTAGTGCAAGTGGGAGACTGAAGGAAATATGCCCTAGAGGCAATAATAAAGTTATTATGTATTTCCTTATATCATGATAAACGTTTATTATTCATGCTAGAATTGTATTAACCGGAAACATGATACATGTGTGAATACATAGACAAACAAAGTGTCACTAGTATGCCTCTACTTGACTAGCTCTCTGATCAAAGATGGTTATGTTTCCTAGCCATAGACAAAGAGTTGTCATTTGATTAACGGGATCACATCATTAGGAGAATGATGTGATTGACTTGACCCATTCCGTTAGCTTAGCACTTGATCATTTAGTATGTTGCTATTGCTTTCTTCATGACTTATACATGTTCCTATGACTATGAGATTATGCAACTCCCGTTTACTGGAGGAACACTTTGTGTGCTATCAAACGTCATGACATAACTGGGTGATTATAAAGGTACTCTACAGGTGTCTCCGAAGGTACTTGTTGGGTTGGCGTATTTCGAGATTAGGATTTGTCACTCCGATTGTCGGAGAGGTATCTCTGGCCCCACTCGGTAATATACATCACTTAAGCCTTGCAAGCATTGCAACTAATGAGTTAGTTGTGGGATGATGTATTACGGAACGAGTAAAGAGAATTGCCGGTAACGAGATTGAACTAGGTATTGAGATACCGATGATCGAATCTCGGGCAAGTAACATACCGATGACAAAAGGAACAACATATGTTGTTATGCGGTTTGACCGATAAAGATCTTCGTAGAATATGTAGGAGCCAATATGAGCATCCAGGTTCCGCTATTGGTTATTGACCGGAGACGTGTCTCGGTCATGTCTACATAGTTCTCGAACCCGTAGGGTCCACACGCTTAAAGTTCGATGACGGTTATATTATGAGTTTATGTGTTTTGATGTACTAAAGGTAGTTCGGAGTCCCGAATGTGATCACGGACATGGCGAGGAGTCTCGAAATGGTCGAGATGTAAAGATCGATATATTGGACGACTATATTTGGATACCGGAATGGTTCCGGGTGAGATCGGGATAATACTGGAGCACCAGGAGGTTATCGGAACCCCCCGGGAGGTATATGGGCCTTAATGGGCTTTAGTGGAAAGGAGGGGAAAGGAGCAAGGGAGGGGGCGCCCCCCCAAGCCCAATCCGAATTGGGAAGGGGGCCGTCCCCCCTTTCCTTCCTCCCTCCTTCCTCGTCCTTCCGTCCCCCTCTCCAAATAGGAAAGGAAGAGTCCTACTCCCGGTGGGAGTAGGACTCCCCCCCTTGGGCGCGCCTCCTCCCCTTGGCCGGCCCTCTCATCCCCCCTTTATATACGGAGGAGAGGGGCATCCCATAGACACAAAAATTGATCTCTTGGATCTTTTAGCCGTGTGCGGTGCCCCTCTTCACCATAGTCCACATCGATAATATCGTAGTGGTGCCTAGGCGAAGCCCTGCGACGGTAGAACATCAACATTGTCACCATGCCATCATGCTGATGGAACTCTCCCTCAAATCTCGGATGGATCGGAGTTCAAGGGACGTCATCGGGTTGAATGTGTGCAGAACTCGGAGGTGCCGTGTGTTCGGTACTTGATCGGTCGGATCGTGAAGACGTACGACTACATCAACCGCGTTGTGCTAACGCTTCCGCTTTTGGTCTACGAGGGTACGTGGACACACTCTCCCCTCTCGTTGCTATGCATCACCATGATCTTGCGTGTGCGTAGGAAAATTTTGAAATTACTACATTCCCCAACAGCGAGCAACACGGGTTTCTTATATTATCTTGTTTTACTTGATGATTTCTCTCATTTTGCGTGGATGTTTCCACTCCGTCACAAATCCGATGTTCTCGCCACTCTCATGACCTTTTACTCCTACATCACCACCCAGTTCGGGCGTCCTATTCTCACCCTTCAGACTAACAACAGAAAAGAGTTTGACAACACTGCCACTCGCCACCTTCTTGTGTCTCACGGCACCACCTTTCATCTCACGTGCCTCTACACATCCGAGCAGAACGGCTGCGCTGAGCGGATCCTCCGCACTCTTAACGACTGCGTCCGCACATTGTTGTTCCATTGTTCCACTCCAACGTGCCCCCTCGGTTTTGGCCCGATGCTCTCGCCACCGCCACTCTCCTAGTTAACATTAGGCCTTGTCGTCCTCGCTGGAACTACACCCCACACCAACTTCTCTTCGGTTCCCCTCCATCCTATGATGGTCTCCGTATCTTCGGTTGTCTGTGTTATCCTAGCACCGCCTCCACTACACCACACAAACTCGCTCCTCGCTCCGTAGCATGTATCTTCCTAGGCTACCCGCTAACACCAAAGGTTATCGGTGCTACGACCACGTCTCCCACCGTCTGTACACCTCCCAACACATGTACTTTGATGAGCGGGTATTTCCTTTTCACCAGGTATCGCCTTCTGCAGAGGACTCGGCGCTCCATGATGGTGTTTCGGACACGGACCAGGTTCAGCCCCCGGCGCGGCCCCTCCTGGCCCCAATGCGGCTCCCGATGGCTCCTCCCAGCGCGGCCTCGGCACGCCCTCCCGCGGAGGGCCCCTCTGTTGCGGCTCCCGCCGTGTGCTCCTCCGCCGCGGCCCCGGCTGCAGGCCCCTTGGCCTTGGTCCCGGCGCGGCCCTGCATGGCCCCGGGTGGCCCTTCGGCTCCCACCCCGCTGGGTGGCGTGGCTGGCCCCGCCGCTCCAGCTGGCCCCGGTCCCGCTGCGACGCAAGGAGCGACAGACTCTTCACCACCCTCGTCCGTTGCTCCTGCCGCAGCCGATCCGCCTCCCGCTGGCATGATGACGCGGTCTCGCGCCGGTATCTACCTCCCCAACACACGCTACGATGCTGATGAGTATGCGTGCGCGGTGTCGACATCATCCTCTCCACCGTCGCCCATCCCCTCGTCCGCACATGCCGCCCTCTGTGATCCACATTGGCTCGTGGCGATGCGCGAGGAGTTCGATGCGTTGCAGCGCAACCGCACGTGGCATCTTGTGCCGCGACCCCCTCATGCCAACATCATCAGTGGAAAATGGGTGTTTCGTCACAAGACCAACCCTGACGGTTCTCTCGAGCGCTACAAAGCTCGCTGGCTGGTGCGCGGCTTCCGCCAGCGCGCCGGCATGGACTTCACTGACACCTTTGCACCGGTAGTTAAACCGGGCACGATTCGTACGGTGCTTCAGCTGGCGGTCTCCCGTGCCTGGCCTGTGCATCCGTTGGATGTCTCCAACGCATTTCTGCATGACCACCTCATGGAACGGGTCTTCTGTGAGCAGTCGACTGGCTTCATCGACGCCGAGCATCCCGACCATGTCTGCTTGCTCTCTCGGTCTCTCTATGGACTGAAGCAGGCCCCTAGGGCGTGGTACCAGTGTATGGCTGGGTTCTTACAGCAGCTTGGGTTTCACACAACCCACTCCGACGCGTAGCTGTTTGTCTATCATCAGGGCACTGCTACTGCGTACCTGCTGCTCTATGTGGACGATATTATCCTGACGACATCCTCGCCTGGGCTTCTTCAGCAGCTCACGACTCGTCTTCGTGATGAGTTTGCCCTCAAGGATCTGGGAGCGCTGCACTACTTCCTTGGCATTGAGGTCGTTCGCCATGCTGATGGGTTCCTTCTGCATCAGCAGAAGTATGCTCATGAGCTTCTTGAGCGCGCGGGTATGCTTAATTGCAAGACTGCGCCCACGCCCGTTGACACCAAGGCGAAGGTTTCTACTTTGGAGGGTTCCCCTGCGCCGGATGCCGCGTTCTACCGCTCCATTGTCGGCGCCCTGCAGTATCTCACCCTCACTCGGCCTGACTCGCAGTATGCAGTCCAGCAGGTGTGCCTCCACATGCACTCCCCGCGTGATTCCCATTGGACTCTGGTGAAGCATATTCTCCGGTATATACGTGACACTATGACCATGGGACTCACCCTGACAGCCTCCTCCTCCACCGAGATGGTCGCCTTCTAACATCCCAAATTTTCAATTTGGAATGTTATACACCAGATCATCATGCATATCATATTTTCTTGCATTTTGGTCGATCCTAGAAATTTCACGCAACTCAAGGACCCTCGGAGAGAGTTGGAGATTTCGTTATTTTCAATTTTGAGTTTTCTCAAATTTTGAAAAGAGGATCATTGGATTTGTCGGAGTTTATTTGCCTTTTATTAGGATAGGGAAAAAAGGCACGTTTTCAAAATTTTGCACCCTAGGTCCCGAGAAAAGTTCATTTTGTTTGACTCATTTTTAGGAGTCGGGGAAAATTTACTTTGGGAATTTTGGAGTCCGTTTAGATTTTCTTTTCTGTGTTTTCTGCGCGCGAAACCTTTAAAAAAAATTCCCGCAGCGCCTGGGCCAAGGCCCAGCCGCAGGCCAGGCCGGCCTCTCCCCTCGCCCGCGCGTGCGCGCCAGCGCGTGGCCGCCGCCGCCGCCCCACCCGAGTCCTAGTAGGACTCTAGTCCTCCCCCCTCCTCTTTTCTTGCCCCCTCCCCCAAGTCTCCTCTCCCCTCACCTATATAAATACCAACACCCCCCCTAAACCCCACACCAAACCGCACCCCACCCCGCGCCCTAAGCCGCCGTCCGCGCCGCCCTTAGCGCCGCGCCGCCGCCGCCCTTTGCCCGCGCCACCGCCGCCCTTTGCCCGCGCCGCCGCCGCCGCCGCCCAACACCGCCGCCCGCTGGAGCCCCTCGCCGGAGGTAGCCCCGCGCCGCGCCTCTCTTTTTCTCCCCTCGGTTCGGTTTTTCTTATAAACCGTTCCGGTTCTTTTCTTAACCGTTCCGGTTTTCTTTTCGATTCTTTGTTTCGGTTTTTATCGAAACCCTAGATCGGTTTCGTTTTCTTTTCCGGTTTAGTTGCCTAGAGACCGTTCGCCGGACCGTTCGTCCTAACGAACGTGATCACCGGATTATTCCCCGGTTAACGAACGTCCGTTCGTTTAACCGTTCTTCTTTTTCTTTTCGTCGGATTTATTCCGCGATCGCGATCTCAGATCCGATCTTCGTTCTAGTCTATCTTCTCGCTCGTTTATCGGAATCAGGTGATTCAAGTGCCTGGAGTTTCGTTTCGAAACCACCGTTCCGACTAATCAACTTTAACTAAGTTTTTGCTACTATAAAACTTGACCTAGTTTCAACTTGCTAGAACTGAGTTGTTTTCTTTCGCCGTTTGTTTTCCGTTGTTTTGTTCGGTTCGTTCTTTCTTTGCAACCGGAGTTCTTAAGTTGAACTATCTGGTTCAATCTCTTGTTCGAGTTTTACCTGTGCATTAGATGAGTACTTATTGTATGCTTGTTGTTTGTCTGCGATAGATTACCCGGATTGTGCCGCCTGTTACTTCGAATCACTAGGACTCGCGGATCATCAGCAAGGCAAGTAACACTTTGATCATACCTTTTCTACAACCCAGTTTTATCGCATTAGATCAATCCTTACACATTGCATGATTAGGATCTAATTAAATTGTGGGATGGGAAGTAGATGAGGTAGTACCTATTACCTGTTTATTATGAAACCTTTGGGAGTTACTTCTACGTTTGCTTATTATGCCATGCTATGCTAGTAGACGTGGATTGGGTGAGTGATATCCATGACAGATGTGAGATTGATAATTTTAAGGGTTTATCTAAGGTGGCAACTTAAACACACATCTGGGTGGATTGAGGCACCTGATGTCTATCAGGACTTGCCTGTTTTCTTATGGACCGCCACCCAGGCTCAAAGGGATCATAAGATCTTTCATGCTAGAAACTTCCGTGTGCAGCCACAAGCCAATATGGGCTCTGGCATAGTTGACTAAGTCGTGCGAACTCTTACAGGGTAGACTAGCAGATGTAGGGGAAAGTAGGTGTACCGGTCTATCCATCATAAGGTGCTAGCGCTTCTGAAAGACTGTGTCTCGGTCATCCGTTTCTCAAACACCAGTAGTGCGAGAAATCCAACGGAGGCGATCGAGTCTTGTGGGGAAAAGTGCGCAAACCTCTGCAGAGTGTAATAAAGTAATCATGATTAGCCGTGTCCCCGGTTATGGACATCTTGAGTATCTAGTACTTGAATATCATGTGAATCTCATCATGTTACTTCTAATTAATATTGTTGGGTTTTAATTGTTCACTTAATTGGGATCGGAATGCTGTCAACCATTCTCGATGTTCAACCACCATGATAGTTAAATAAATTTATTCCTTTGCAGTAGGGAAAAACTGGCTTTACGCAAAACAGTAACCATAGAGCTTTCCACCAGCCAAACATGCATATAGTATAGCTGTTACATTCCATTACTCTCTATGTGTTACTTTGCCAGCATATTCCATGTGCTGACCCGTTTTCGGGCTGCAACGTTAATGTTGCAGACTTTTCAGACGATGATTAAGGTGCTTTTAGGTCGTGGTTCTATACTCAGTGATGCCGTTGGAGTTGATGGACCCATTTACCATCCAAGTCTTTCGCTGTTATCGTTATTAGATGGCCTTAAGCCATATTTATTGTAATAAGTTCTCTTTTGAGACATCGATGTAATAGGTGTGTGATTGCTACTCTACTATAAATCCTTCGAAGTACTGTGTGGTGTCAGCATTACTGATCCAGGGATGACACAGGAGCACAGAGACTTGATCCATTCGGGTCGGGTCGCTACAGAGATGGTATCAGAGCACATGCTGACTGTAGGACACGCCCACTAAGTTAAAGCCATAGATCACTATTCTCTCCACATTTTCTAACTCCTCATCTTTTCTACTCTTTAGGATGAAGGACGCGAAGATCAAGCACGCTCAACCGGATGAAGGCACACCTTTTGGATTTCACTTGAAGGAAGTCACCAAGTACCTAAACATTGGATTACCAAGTTTCACGGGAACCTTCAACGCCACTCTGCCTGAAGAGGAGTGCTGGAAGATTCAAGCTCATGTTCCGGGAAGGACATTCGCGCCAATCACGAAGCCCATAGATAGTGTTTTCAATGCACCAACTTGGAGTCTAGGAAAGAGCATGGCAGCCCATATCACCATAGGACGCATTGGAGAAGTTTATCAAGAAGACCTCAAGGACACTATCTACCAGATTTGCGGACGCCGAGATGAACAATGGGAGTTAGTCAACACCAAGAAGGATAGATCCATTGCAGCTTTTATCCAGGAGTTAAACCAGCACATTCGACGCCACGAGAACCAGATGTGCAATGATATGATAGAGTTGAAGAATGCGAAGGCGAGGATCATCGAGCTAGAAGGAGAACTGAAGGCTACACGTAAGGACTACATGGAGGAGATAGTAGCTCTAGCAAGACACAACTGCGATCTTAAGCAAGAGATTGAAGAACTCAAGAGGGAGTTAACATCCAGGAAGGAAGACATGTACGTCGCATGTCCGGACAACTACATCATCATCGATGACACCGATTCGGATCCAAGTGAACCCGACTATGAAGACGAAGCTGGAGTGGACATCATGGAGTCTTCCACTGATTCAAATTTCTAGATGACCACCAAATATTAGTAGTATTTCCCCCATGTATACACTATAGTTCGAGCACTTTTGCGATAGCTAGATCGATTGTAAGCCCTTGTTTGATTGAATGAAGTGATTTTGTGTGAAATTGCTCATGTGCATTGGGGTAGTGTTTTCTCTTTAGACCTCACTCTATTCTTATTTCTCATCCTTTCTAAACCCTCAGATGCCTCCGAGACGTGACAATGGATTTCCACCGGAGCTCACTCAGTTGATCCAGCAGCAGAATCAATTGATGCAGATGTTAGTTCAGAATCAGCAGAACAACAACAACAACCCACCTCCACCACCGCCACCTGTTGACCACTTAGCCCGTTTCCTTAGGCTGAATCCGCCGGTGTTTTCTAGTAGCACCGAGCCGATAGTAGCAGACGATTGGCTCCGCAAGATAGGAAAGGAGTTGACCACTGCTGGATGCACAGATGGTGAGAAAGTGAAGTTTGCCGCACATCAGTTAGAAGGACCCGCGGTAGCATGGTGGGAGAATTTCACAGCCACCTTCCCAGTCGACACTGTCACATGGGATCAGTTCCAGCAAGCTTTCCGCACTGCACATGTTTCAGCAGGAGCTATGGCCATGAAGAAGCATGAGTTTCGCAACTTGCGCCAAGGAGGAAGGACAGTTGGCCAGCATGTTGACGATTTCAGCAAGTTAGCACGTTATGCCCCAGATGACGTTGCTACGGATGCAACCAAGCAGGAGAAGTTTTTGGAAGGATTGAATGATGAGTTAAGCATGCAGTTGATGGTAGCAAGTTTCAACAAACTACCAGGAGTTGGTAGATCATGCCATCATGATTGAAGGGAAGCAACATCAAATTGAGAAACGCAAGAGGAAGTATGGACAGGGTAAGTATACTCTGGAGCCCAGCAGAAGCCCCGTTTTACCCCTAAATCGGGATTTCAGTTTCAGCATACCCATGGAGGAGGTAGTTCGCACAACCACAATGGCCACAAGAATGGTAATGGGAATGGAGGAAGCAACGGCCAGAACCATACCACCCCATCAACCCCAGTCAAGAGAGATCTGAGTCAAGTCACCTGTTTCAAGTGTTCCAAGACCGGACATTATGCCAATGAATGTCCTGAAGGCCAGAATGGAAATGGCAATGGAAGCTCAGGGAAGAAGCCGAACCCTTTCAATAGGGGACAGGTGAACCACGTTAACGTGGAGGAGGTTGAAGATCAGCCTGATGCAGTAATTGGTAAGTTTTTGGTTAAGTCATTTACCGCACTCGTTCTTTTCGATACTGGTGCATCACATTCATACATATCAAGGGCATTTGTGGAAAAATATAGCCTGCCCACTAGGATCCTTAAAACACCTATGCTAGTAAGCTCGCCAGGAGCAGAATACATGGCCAGTCAAGGAAGCTTTCAAGTGCCATTAAGCATAGGAAGGCATGTTTTCCCAACAGATTTAATTATTCTGGAGTCCCAGGGACTGGATGTAATTCTCGGTATGGATTGGCTGTCGATGTATGGAGGAAACATCGATTGTGCTAGTAGGACAATTTTGCTCACAACGCCAGAAGGAAGAAGGATCAAGTATGTATCCCGGCATGTGCCAAATAGGACACAAGTAAATTGCCTAACAGGAGTAGTGCAGGAGGAAGTACATGTGGTAAAGGATTTTCCTGATGTATTTCCGGAAGAGTTGCCAGGCATGCCACCGGATAGAGACATTGAGTTTTTGATTGAGTTATTGCCAGGAACAGGCCCAATATCAAAGAGACCATACCGGATGCCAGCAAAGGATTTGGTAGAAATTAAGAATCAGATTAAGGAGTTACTAGAGAAAGGTTACATACGCCCAAGTTCTTCGCCTTGGGGATCACCCGTACTTCTAGTGGAGAAGAAGGATGGATCATTAAGGATGGTTGTTGATTACCGTGGATTGAACGGAGTAACCATCAAGAACAAGTACCCACTTCCAATGATAAATGATCTGTTTGATCGTTTGCAAGGAGCTAAGGTGTTTTCCAAGATCGATTTACGATCAGGGTACCATCAGTTGAAGATTCGAGAACAGGACATTCCTAAGACAGCTTTCACCACAAGATATGGACGGTATGAGTATACCGTTATGTCATTCGAACTGACTAACGCGCCTGCCTATTTTATGAACCTGATGAACAAGGTGTTTATGGAGGTTTTGGATAAGTTCGTCGTAGTGTTCATTGATGATATCCTGGTTTATTCAAGGAATGAAGAGGAGCATAAGGAACATTTGCGTTTGGTTTTGGAGAAACTAAGGGAACATCGGTTATATGCCAAATTTAGCAAATGTGAGTTTTGGTTGAAGGAAGTAGGATTCCTCGGACATGTTATATCTGGAGAAGGGATAGCAGTTGACCCCACAAAGGTTGAGACCATAACCGAATGGGAGGCACCAACGACAGTTGGAGAGATCCGGAGTTTTCTTGGACTCGCAGGATACTACCGGAGATTCATTGAGAACTTTTCAAAGACTGCAAAGCCTATGACGGAGTTGTTGAAGAAGGATACTAAGTTCAAATGGACTGAGGAGTGTGAGGCTAGTTTCCAGGAGTTGAAGAAACGTTTGGTTACCTCACCAGTGTTGATTTTGCCAGATCAGACCAAGGATTATGAGGTGTATTGTGATGCTTCACGTCGAGGACTTGGAGCAGTGCTTATGTAGGAAGGGAGAGTTGTTTCATATGCTTCACGACAACTGAAGCCTCATGAGTTGAATTATGCCACACATGATTTGGAGTTAGCAGCCGCAGTGCATGCACTGAAGACATGGAGACATTTCCTCATTGGAAATCATTGCGAGGTGTACACGGATCACAAGAGTTTGAAGTACATTTTCACGCAGAAGGAGTTGAATCTCAGACAAAGGAGATGGTTGGAAATCATCAAGGATTATGATATGAGATTGCATTACCATCCCGGAAAAGCTAATGTAGTAGCTGACGCATTGGGCCGTAAGAGCCATGTCAATACATTAATAACGGAGGAAATACCCAAGGAGTTATTAGAGAACCTTCGTGAACTAAGTTTAGAAATAGTTCCGAAAGGCTATGTAGTAGCATTGGAGATTCAGTCAACATTGATGGATAAAATCAGAGAGGCTCAAAAATCTCACAAGGAGATTGCTGCTATAAAGAAGAAACTAAGCAAAGGAAAAGCAAAGGGATTTCGTGAGGATGAGCACGATACCCTATGGTTTGAGGACCGTGTTTACGTGCCAAATGACCCGGAGATCAGGAAGTTGATTCTACAAGAGGCACATGATTCACCATATTATATTCACCCAGGAAATACCAAGATGTATTTGGATTTGAAGGAAACATTCTGGTGGACCGGAATGAAGAAGGATATTGCAGCATATGTAGCAGTTTGTGACGTATGTCATAGTGTGAAGGCAGAACATCAGAAGCCAGCCGGATTGATACAACCATTGCCGATACCCGAATGGAAGTGGGATAAGATAGGCATGGATTTTATCACAGGACTACCCAGGACGAAAGAAGGTTATGACTCGATATGGGTAGTAGTTGATCATTTGACGAAGATAGCACATTTCATTCCAGTTAAGACCACTTACACTAGTGCTAAGTTGGCAAAGATATACATGACTCGGATCATTTGTTTGCATGGAGTTCCAAGGAGTATTGTATCAGACAGAGGAACCCAATTTACCTCAAAGTTTTAGAATCAGTTGCATGAAACTTTGGGAACCAGGCTAGAGTTCAGCACCGCTTTTCATCCGCAGACAGATGGACAGACCGAGAGAGTCAATTAGATTTTGGAAGATATGCTGAGAGCTTGTGCACTAGATTATGGATCTAGTTGGGACGATAACTTGCCGTACGCGGAGTTTTCTTATAACAACAGTTACCAAACCAGTCTGAAGACGGCACCTTTCGAAGCTTTGTACGAAAGGAGGTGCAGGACACCGTTGTCATGGGACGAGGTTGGAGACCGTCAGTTGTTTGGACCCGATTTGATTAAAGAGTCTGAACAGAAGGTGAAGTTGATTCGCGATAGGCTCAAGGTAGCCCAGTCCAGGCAGAAGAGCTACGCAGATTCTAAACACAAGGAGACAGTTTACGAAACAGGAGACAGAGTGTATCTCCGAGTATCCCCACTACGAGGAGTTAAGCGCTTTGGAGTTAAGGGAAAATTAGCACCGCGTTTCGTTGGACCGTATAAGATCTTGCAACGTATGGGAGAAGTCGCTTATAAGTTGGAATTACCAAAGGGACTGTTAGGAGTTCATGACGTATTCCATGTTTCTCAGCTGAAGAAATGTCACGCCGAGATGGCGGAGGTACCGTTAAGAGATACAGTGCCGCTTGAAGCGATTCAGTTGAAGGACGACTTAACGTATGAAGAGAAACCAGTCAAGATTCTCGAGTTTGCCAGCCGAGTTACCCGCAGCAAGGTTATCAAGTTTTGCAAAGTTCAGTGGAACCACCACTCAGAGGATGAAGCCACCTGGGAGAGAGAAGAAGATTTGCTCAAGGACCACCCTCACCTATTTTCTAACCAACCCAAATCTCGAGGGCGAGATTCATCTTAAGGGGGGGGTAGGTTTGTAACATCCCAAATTTTCAATTTGGAATGTTATACACTAGATCATCATGCATATCATATTTTCTTGCATTTTGGTCGATCCTAGAAATTTCACGCAACTCAAGGACCCTCGGAGAGAGTTGGAGATTTCGTTATTTTCAATTTTGAGTTATCTCAAATTTTGAAAAGAGGATCATTGGATTTGTCGGAGTTTATTTGCCTTTCATTTGGATAGGGAAAAAAGGCGCGTTTTCAAAATTTTGCATCCTAGGTCCCGAGAAAAGTTCATTTTGTTCCACTCATTTTTAGGAGTCGGGGAAAATTTACTTTGGGAATTTTGGAGTCCGTTTAGATTTTCTTTTCTGTGTTTTCTGCGCGCAAAACCTTTAAAAAAAATTCCCGCAGCGCCTGGGCCAAGGCCCAGCCGCAGGCCAGGCCGGCCTCTCCCCTCGCCCGCGCGCGCGCGCCAGCGCGTGGCCGCCGCCGCCGCCCCACCCGAGTCCTAGTAGGACTCTAGTCCTCCCCCTCCTCTTTTCTTGCCCCCTCCCCCAAGTCCCCTCTCCCCTAACCTATATAAATACCAACACCCCCCCTAAACCCCACACCAAACCGCGCCCCACCCCGCACCCTAAGCCGCCGCCCGCGCCGCCCTTAGCGCCGCGCCGCCGCCGCCCTTTGCCCGCGCCGCCGCCGCCCTTTGCCCGCGCTGCCGCCGCCGCCGCCCGCCGGAGCCCCTCGCCGGAGGTAGCCCCGCGCCGCGCCTCTCTTTTTATCCCCTCGGTTCAGTTTTTCTTATAAACCGTTCCGGTTCTTTTCTTAACCGTTCCGGTTTTCTTTTCGATTCTTTGTTTCGGTTTTTATCGAAACCCTAGATCGGTTTCGTTTTCTTTTCCGGTTTAGTTGCCTAGAGACCGTTCGCCGGACCGTTCGTCCTAACGAACGTGATCACCAGATTATTCCCCGGTTAACGAACGTCCGTTCGTTTAACCGTTCTTCTTTTTCTTTTCGTCGGATTTATTCCGCGATCGCGATCTCAGATCCGATCTTCGTTCTAGTCTATCTTCTCGCTCGTTTATCGGAATCAGGTGATTCAAGCGCTTGGAGTTTCGTTTCGAAACCACCGTTCCGACTAATCAACTTTAACTAAGTTTTTGCTACTGTAAAACTTGACCTAGTTTCAACTTGCTAGAACTGAGTTGTTTTCTTCCGCCGTTTGTTTTCCGTTGTTTTGTTCGGTTCGTTCTTTCTTTGCAACCGGAGTTCTTAAGTTGAACTATCTGGTTCGACATCTTGTTCGAGTTTTACCTGTGCATTAGATGAGTACTTATTGTATGCTTGTTGTTTGTCTGCGATAGATTACCCGGATTGCGCCGCCTGTTACTTCGAATCACTAGGACTCGCGGATCATCAGCAAGGCAAGTAACACTTTGATCATACCTTTTCTACAACCCAGTTTTATTGCATTAGATCAATCCTCACACATTGCATGATTAGGATCTAATTAAATTGTGGGATGGGAAGTAGATGAGGTAGTACCTATTACCTGTTTATTATGAAACCTTTGGGAGTTACTTCTACGTTTGCTTATTATGCCATGCTATGCTAGTAGACGTGGATTGGGTGAGTGATATCCATGACAGATGTGAGATTGATAATTTTAAGGGTTTATCTAAGGTGGCAACTTAAACACACATCTGGGTGGATTGAGGCACCTGATGTCTATCAGGACTTGCCTATTTTCTTATGGACCGCCACCCAGGCTCAAAGGGATCATAAGATCTTTCATGCTAGAAACTTCCGTGTGCAGCCACAAGCCAATATGGGCTCTGGCATAGTTGACTAAGTCGTGCGAACTCTTACAGGGTAGACTAGCAGATGTAGGGGAAAGTAGGTGTACCGGTCTATCCATCGTAAGGTGCTAGCGCTTCTGAAAGACTGTGTCTCGGTCATCCGTTTCTCAAACACCAGTAGTGCGAGAAATCTAACGGAGGCGATCGAGTCTTGTGGGGAAAAGTGCGCAAACCTCTGCAGAGTGTAATAAAGTAATCATGATTAGCCGTGTCCCCGGTTATGGACATCTTGAGTATCTAGTACTTGAATATCATGTGAATCTCATCATGTTACTTCTAATTAATATTGTTGGGTTTTAATTGTTCACTTAATTGGGATCGGAATGCTGTCAACCATTCTCGATGTTCAACCACCATGATAGTTAAATAAATTTATTCCTTTGCAGTAGGGAAAAACTGGCTTTACACAAAACACTAACCATAGAGCTTTCCACCAGCCAAATATGCATATAGTATAGCTGTTACATTCCATTACTCTCTATGTGTTACTTTGCCAGCATATTCCATGTGTTGACCCATTTTCGGGATGCAACGTTAATGGTGCAGACGTTTCAAACGACGATTAAGGTGCTTTTAGGTCGTGGTTCTATACTCAGTGATGCCGTTGGAGTTGATGGACCCATTTACCTTCCAAGTCTTCCGCTGTGTTCGTTATTAGATGGCCTTAAGCCATATTTATTGTAATAAGTTCTCTTTTGAGACATCGATGTAATAAGTGTGTGATTGCTACTCTGCTATAAATCCTTCGAAGTACTGTGTGGTGTCAGCATTACTGATCCAGGGATGACACCGGAGCACAGAGACTTGATCCATTCGGGTCGGGTCGCTACACGCCTACTCCGACGCTGATTGGGCTTGCTGCCCGGACACGCGTCGCTCTACGTCAGGCTATTGTGTCTACCTCGGGCCCTCGCTGATATCGTGGTCGTCCAAGCAGCAGCCCACGGTCTCTCGCTCGAGTGCCGAGGCGGAGTATCGGGCAGTGGCTGACGCAGTTGCTGAGTGCTCTTGGCTCCGTCAGCTTCTCCAGGAGTTGCTTTGTGTGGTCCTCAAGGCCATGATCTTCTACTGTGACAACGTCTCCGCCGTCTACCTCCCCGCCAACCCCGTCCACCATCGCCGTATGAAGCATACCGAGCTCGACATTCACTTCGTTCGCGAGCAGGTGGCTCTCGGGAAGGTTCGTGTTTTGCACGTTCCTACCACTCAGCAGTTTGCCGATGTCATGACTAAGGGACTACCTGAAGGAAATATGCCCTAGAGGCAATAATAAAGTTATTATTTATTTCCTTATATCATGATAAATGTTTATTATTCATGCTAGAATTGTATTAACCGGAAACATAATACATGTGTGAATACATAGACAAACAGAGTGTCACTAGTATGCCTCTACTTGACTAGCTCGTTAATCAAAGATGGTTATGTTTCCTAACCATGAACAAAGAGTTGTTATTTGATTAACGAGGTCACATCATTAGTTGAATGATCTGATTGACATGACCCATCTCATTAGCTTAGCACCCGATCGTTTAGTATGTTGCTATTGCTTTCTTCATGACTTATACATGTTCCTATAACTATGAGATTATGCAACTCCCGTTTACCGGAGGAACACTTTGGGTACTACCAAACGTCACAACGTAACTGGGTGATTATAAAGGAGTACTACAGGTGTCTCCAATGGTAGATGTTGGGTTGGCGTATTTCGAGATTAGGGTTTGTCACTCCGATTGTCGGAGAGGTATCTCTGGGCCCTCTCGGTAATGCACATCACATAAGCCTTGCAAGCACTGCAACTAATATGTTAGTTGTGAGATGATGTATTACGGAACGAGTAAAGAGACTTGCCGGTAACAAGATTGAACTAGGTATTGGATACCGACGATCGAATCTCGGGCAAGTAACATACCGATGACAAAGGGAACAACGTATGTTGTTATGCGGTCTGACCGATAAAGATCTTCGTAGAATATGTAGGAACCAATATGGGCATCCAGGTCCCGCTATTGGTTATTGACCGGAGACGTGTCTCGGTCATGTCTACATTGTTCTCGAACCGTAGGGTCCGCACGCTTAACGTTACGATGACAGTTATTATGAGTTTATGCATTTTGATGTACCGAAGATTGTTCGGAGTCCCGGATGAGATCACGGACATGACGAGGAGTCTCGAAATGGTCGAGACGTAAAGATTTATATATTGGAAGCCTATGTTTGGACATAGGAAGTGTTCCGGGTGAAATCGGGATTTTACCGGAATACCGGGAGGGTTACCGGAACCCCCCGGGAGACTAATGGGCCTATTGGGCCTTAGTGGAAAAAGAGAAAAAGGGAAAAACCCACAAGCTGGCCGGCGCCCCCCTTCCCCAAAGTCCTAGTAGGACTAGGATAGGGGCCGGCCCCCCTTCTCTCTCTTTTTCCCCCCGGGAGTCCTAATAGGATTAGGATTGGGGGGAGGAGTCCTACTCCCGGTGGGAGTAGGACTCCCCTGCGCCTCCTCTCCCTTGGCCGGCCGGCTCCCCTCCTCCAACCTTTATATACGGGGGCAGGGGTCACCCCAAGACACACAACTTGATCCTTGAGATCGTTCCTTAGCCGTGTGCGGTGCCCCCTGCCACTAAATTCCACCTCGATCGTACCGTTGTAGTGCTTAGGCAAAGCCCTGCGTCGGTAGTACATCAAGATCGTCATCACGCCGTCGTGCTGACGGAACTCTTCCTCGACGCTTTGTTGGATCGGAGCCCGAGGAACGTCATCGAGCTGAACGTGTGCTAAGAACTCGGAGGTGCCGGAGTAACGGTGCTTGGATCGGTCGGATCGGGAAGAAGACGTACGACTACTTCCTCTACGTTGTGAGATCGCTTCCGCAGTCGGTCTGCATTGGTACGTAGACAATACTCTCCCCCTCGTTGCTCTGCATCACCATGATCTTGCGTGTGCGTAGGAAATTTTTCGAAATTACTACGTTCCCCAACAGTGGCATCCGAGCCTAGGTTTTATGGTTTGATGTTATATGCACGAGTAGAACACAAGTGAGTTGTGGGCGATACAAGTCATACTGCCTACCAGCATGTCATACTTTGGTTCGGAGGTATTGTTGGGTGAGACGATCCGGACCAACCTTACGCGTACTCTTACGCGAGACCGGTTCCCTCGACGTGCTTTGCACACAGATGGCTTGCGGAAGACTGCCTCTCCAACTTTAGTTGAACCAAGTGTGACTACGCCCGGTCCTTGAGAAGGTTAAAACGGAGTCTATTTGATGAACTATCGTTGTGGTTTTGATGCGTAGGTGAGATGAGTTCTTGCTTAAGCCCGTAGCAGCCACGTAAAACTTGCAACAACAAAGTAGAGGACGTCTAACTTGTTTTTGCAGGGCATCTTGTGATATGATATGGTCAAGACGTGATGAGATATAAGTTGTTGTATGAGATGATCATGTTTTGTTGAAGTTATCGGCAACTGGCAAAAGCCTTGTGGTTGTCTCTTTATTGCATAAGATGCAAGCGCCAAATAATTGCTTTACTTTATCGCTATGCGATAGCAATAGTTGCAAGAGCAATTGTTGGCGAGACGACCGTGTGACGACACATTGATATAGATCAAGATGATGGAGATCATGGTGTCATGCCGGTAATGACAAAGATCATGACAGTACTTTGGAGATGGAGATCAAAGAAGCAAGATGATGATGGCCATATCATGTCACATATTTTGATTGCATATGATGTTTATTTTTTATGCATCTTATCTTGCTTTGATTGAAGGTAGCATTATAAGATGATCTCTCACTAAATTATCAAGAAGTGTTCTCCCTGAGTATGCACCGTTGCCAAAGTTCGTCGTGCCCAGACACCATGTGATGATCGGGTGTGATAAGCTCTACGTCCATCTACAACGGGTGCAAGCCAGTTTTGCACACTCAGAATACTCAGGTTATACTTGACGAGCCTAGCATATATAGATATGGCCTCGGAACACAGAGACCGAAAGGTCGAGCGTGAATCATATAGTAGATATGATCAACATAATGATGTTCACCATTGAAAACTACTCCATTCCACGTGATGATCGGTTATGGTTTAGTTGATTTGGATCATGTGATCACTTAGAGGATTAGAGGGATGTCTATCTAAGTGGGAGTTCTTAAGTAATATGATTAATTGAACTTAAATTTATCATGAACTTAGTCCTGGTAGTATTTTGCAAATTATGTTGTAGATCAATAGCTCGCGTTGTTGCTTCCCTGTGTTTATTTTGATATGTTCCTAGAGAAAATTGTGTTGAAAGATGTTAGTAGCAATGATGCGGATTGGATCCGTGATCTGAGGTTCATCCTCATTGCTGCACATAAGAATTATGTCCTTGATGCACCGCTAGGTGATAGACCTATTGCAGGAGCAGATGCAGACGTTATGAACGTTTGGCTAGCTCAATATGATGACTACTTGATAGTTTAGTGCACCATGCTTAATGGCTTAGAATCGGGACTTCAAAGACGTTTTGAAAGTCATGGACCATATGAGATGTTCCAGGAGTTGAAGTTAATATTTCTAGCAAATACCCGAGTTGAGAGATATGAAGTCTCCAACAAGTTCTATAGCTAAAAGATGGAGGAGAATCGCTCAACTAGTGAGCATGTGCTCAGATTGTCTGGGTACTACAATCGCTTGAATCAAGTGGGAGTTAATCTTCCAGATAAGATAGTGATTGACAGAATTCTCTAGTCACCATCACCAAGTTAGCAGAACTTCGTGATGAACTATAATATGCAAGGGATAACGGAAACAACTCCCAAGCTCTTCGTGATGCTGAAATCAACGAAGGTAGAAATCAAGAAAAACATCAAGTGTTGATGGTTGACAAGACCACTAGTTTCAAGAAAAGGGCAAAGGGAAGAAGGGGAACTTCAAGAAGAACGGCAAGCAAGTTGCTGCTCGAGTGAAGAAGCCCAAGTCTGATCCTAAGCCTGAGACTAAGTGCTTCTACTGCAAAGGGACTGGTCACTGGAAGCGGAACTACCCCAAGTGATTGGCGGATAAGAAGGATGGCAAAGTGAACATAAGTATATTTAATATACATGTTATTGATGTGTACTTTACTAGTGTTTATAGCAACCCCTTAGTATTTGATGCTAGTTCAGTTGCTAAGAGTAGTAACTCAAAACGGGAGTTGCAGAATAAACAGAGACTAGTTAAGGGTGAAGTGACGATGTGTGTTGGAAGTGGTTCCAAGATTGATATGATCATCATCGCACACTCCCTATAATTTCGGGATTAGTGTTAAACCTAAATAAGTGTTATTTGGTGTTTGCGTTGAACATGAATATGATTTGATCATGTTTATTGTAATATGGTTATTCATTTAAGTAAGAGAATAAGTTGTTGTTCTGTTTACATCAATAAAACCTAATATGGTTACACACCCAATGAAAATAGTTCATTGGATCTCGATCTTAATAATACACATATTCATTGAAACCAAAAGATGCAGAGTTAATAATGATAGTGCAACTTATTTGTGGCACTGCTGTTTAGGTCATATCGGTGTAAAGCGCATGAAGAAACTCCATACTGATGGGCTTTTGGAACCACTTGATTATGAATCATTTGGTACTTGCGAACCGTGCCTCATAGGCAAGATGACCAAAACACCGTTCTCCGGTACTATGGAGAGAGCAACAGATTTATTGGAAATCATACATACCGATGTATGTGCCGATGAATATTGAGGCTCATGGCGGATATCGTTATTTTCTCACCTTCACAGATGATTTAAGCAGATATGGGTATATCTACTTGATGAAATATAAGTCTGAAACATTTGAAAAGTTCAAAGAATTTCAGAGTGAAGTGAAAAACATCGTGACAAGAAAATAAAGTTTCTACGATCTGATCGCGGAGACAAATATTTGAGTTACGAGTTTGGTCTTCAGTTAAAACAATGTGAAATAGTTTCACTACTCACGCCACCTGGAACACCACATCATAATGGTGTGTCCGAACGTCATAACCGTACTTTATTGGATATAGTGCAATCTATGATGTCTCTTACCGATTTACCACTATTGTTTTTGGGTCATGCATTAGAGACAGCTGCATTCACGTTAAAAAGGGGCACCATCTATATCCGTCGAGACGACGCCTTATGAACTATGGTTTGGCGAGAAACCAAAGTTGTCGTTTCTTAAAGTTTGGGGTTGCGATGCTTATATGAAAAAGTTTCATCCTGATAAGCTCAAACTCAAATCGGAGAAGTGCGTCTTCATAGGATATCCAAAGGAAACTATTGGATACACCTTCTATCACAGATCCGAAGGCAAGACTTTTTGTTGCTAAATTCGGAAACTTTCTGGAGAAGGAGTTTCTCTCGAAAGAAGTGAGTGGGAGGAAAGTAGAACTTGATGAGGTAACTGTACCTGCTCCCTTATTGGAAAGTAGTTCATCACAGAAATCTGTTCCTGTGACTACTACACCAATTAGTGAGGAAGCTAATGATGATGATCATGTAACTTCAGATCAAGTTACTACCAAATCTCGTAGGTAAACCAGAGTAAGATCCGCGCCAGAGTGGTACGGTAATCCTGTTCTGGAGGTCATGTTACTTGACCATGACGAGCCTACGAACTATGAAGAAGCGATGGTGAGCCCAGATTCCGCAAAGTGGCTTGAAGCCATGAAATCTGAGATGGGATCCATGTATGAGAACAAAGTTTGGACTTTGGTTGACTTGCCCGTTGATCGGCAAGCCATAGCAAATAAATGGATCTTCAAGAGGAAGACGGACGCTGATAGTAGTGTTACTATCTACAAAGCTAGAATTGTCGCAAAAGGTTTTCGACAAGTTCAAGGTGTTGACTACGATGAGATTTTCTCACTCGTATCTATGCTTAAGTCTGTCCGAATCATGTTAGCAATTGCCGCATTTTATGAAATCTGGCAAATGGATAAACAAAATTGCATTCCTTAATGGATTTGCTAAAGAAGAGTTGTATACGATGCAACTAGAAGGTTTTGTCAATCCGAAAGGTGCTAACAAAATGTGCAAGCTCCAGCGATCCATCTGTGGACTGGTGCAAGCATCTCGGAGTTGGAATATACGCTTTGATAAGTTGATCAAAGCATATAGATTTATACAGACTTGCGGTGAAGCCTGTATTTACGAGAAAGTGAGTGGGAGCACTACAGCATTTCTGATAAGTATATGTGAATGACATATTGTTGATCGGAAATAATATAGAATTATTCTGTAAAGCATAAAAGGAGTGTTTGAAAGGAGTTTTTCAAAGAAAGACTTCGGTAAAGCTGCTTACATATTGAGCTTCAAGATCTATAGAGATAGATCAAGACGCTTGATAAGTTTTTCAATAAGTACATACCTTGACAAGATTTTGAAGTAGTTCAAAATGGAACAGTCAAAGAAAAAGTTTCTTGCCTGTGTTACAAGGTGTGAAGTTGAGTAAAGACTCAAAGCCCGACCACGACAGAAGATAGAAAGAGAATGAAAGTCATTCCCTATGCCTTATTCATAGGTTCTATAAAGTATGCCATGCTGTGTACCAGATTTATTGTATACCCTGCACTGCTTTGGCAAGGGAGTACAATAGTGATCTAGGAGTAGATCACTGGACAGCGGTCAGAATTATCCTTAGTGAAATAAGGATATGTTTCTCGATTATGGACGTGACAAAAAGGTTCGTCGTAAAGGGTTACGTCGATGCAAGTTTTTTACACTGATCCAGATGAATCTAAAGTCTCAATCTGGATACATATTGAAAGTGGGAGCAATTAGCTAGAGTAGCTCCGTGTAGAGCATTGTAGACATAGAACTTGCAAAATACTTACGGATCTGAATGTGACAGACCCGTTGACTAAAATTATCTCACAAGCAAAACATGATCACACCTTAGTACTCTTTGGGTGTTAATCACGTAGAGATGTGAACTAGATTACTGACTCTAGTAAACCCTTTGAGTGTTGGTCACATGACGATGTGAACTATGGGTGTTAATCACATGGTGATGTGAACTATTGCTGCTAAATCACATGGCGATGTGAACTAGATTATTGACTCTAGTGCAAGTGGGAGACTGAAGGAAATATGCCCTAGAGGCAATAATAAAGTTATTATTTATTTCCTTATATCATGATAAATGTTTATTATTCATGCTAGAATTGTATTAACCGGAAACATAATACATGTGTGAATACATAGACAAACAGAGTGTCACTAGTATGCCTCTACTTGACTAGCTCGTTAATCAAAGATGGTTATGTTTCCTAACCATGAACAAAGAGTTGTTATTTGATTAACGAGGTCACATCATTAGTTGAATGATCTGATTGACATGACCCATTTCATTAGCTTAGCACCCGATCGTTTAGTATGTTGCTATTGCTTTCTTCATGACTTATACATGTTCCTATAACTATGAGATTATGCAACTCCCGTTTACCGGAGGAACACTTTGGGTACTACCAAACGTCACAACGTAACTGGGTGATTATAAAGGAGTACTACAGGTGTCTCCAATGGTAGATGTTGGGTTGGCGTATTTCGAGATTAGGGTTTGTCACTCCGATTGTCGGAGAGGTATCTCTGGGCCCTCTCGGTAATGCACATCACATAAGCCTTGCAAGCACTGCAACTAATATGTTAGTTGTGAGATGATGTATTACGGAACGAGTAAAGAGACTTGCCGGTAACAAGATTGAACTAGGTATTGGATACCGACGATCGAATCTCGGGCAAGTAACATACCGATGACAAAGGGAACAACGTATGTTGTTATGCGGTCTGACCGATAAAGATCTTCGTAGAATATGTAGGAGCCAATATGGGCATCCAGGTCCCGCTATTGGTTATTGACCGGAGACGTGTCTCGGTCATGTCTACATTGTTCTCGAACCGTAGGGTCCGCACGCTTAACGTTACGATGACAGTTATTATGAGTTTATGCATTTTGATGTACCGAAGATTGTTCGGAGTCCCGGATGAGATCACGGACATGACGAGGAGTCTCGAAATGGTCGAGACGTAAAGATTGATATATTGGAAGCCTATGTTTGGACATAGGAAGTGTTCCGGGTGAAATCGGGATTTTACCGGAATACTGGGAGGGTTACCGGAACCCCCCGGGAGACTAATGGGCCTATTGGGCCTTAGTGGAAAAAGAGAAAAAGGGAAAAACCCACAAGCTGGCCGGCGCCCCCCTTCCCCAAAGTCCTAGTAGGACTAGGATAGGGGCCGGCCCCCCTTCTCTCTCTTTTTCCCCCCGGGAGTCCTAATAGGATTAGGATTGGGGGGAGGAGTCCTACTCCCGGTGGGAGTAGGACTCCCCTGCGCCTCCTCTCCCTTGGCCGGCCGGCTCCCCTCCTCCAACCTTTATATACGGGGGCAGGGGGCACCCCAAGACACACAACTTGATCCTTGAGATCGTTCCTTAGCCGTGTGCGGTGCCCCCTGCCACTAAATTCCACCTCGATCGTACCATTGTAGTGCTTAGGCGAAGCCCTGCGTCGGTAGTACATCAAGATCGTCATCACGCCGTCGTGCTGACGGAACTTTTCCTCGACGCTTTGCTGGATCGGAGCCCGAGGAACGTCATCGAGCTGAACGTGTGCTAAGAACTCGGAGGTGCCGGAGTAACGGTGCTTGGATCGGTCGGATCGGGAAGAAGACGTACGACTACTTCCTCTACGTTGTGAGATCGCTTCCGCAGTCGGTCTGCGTTGGTACGTAGACAATACTCTCCCCCTCGTTGCTATGCATCACCATGATCTTGCATGTGCGTAGGAAAATTTTCGAAATTACTACGTTCCCCAACACTACCGACCCCCAGTCTTCGAGGAGTTTCGGTCCAGTCTCTATGTCTCCGGCGATGCTTCGACTGCCCGGGGGGGGGGGGGTTGTTGAGCGTACATTGTACACTGCATAGGACTTGGGTTTGTATTTATACCGTTGTATCTCTCTCTCCCCTCGTAGATTTGTACATCTTGGGAGACAAGTAGAGGCCGGTCCACCCTGTACCTATATATGTGCACCATGTTGGGGAACGTAGAAGAAATTCAAAATTTTCCTACGTGTCACCAAGATCTATCTATGGAGAGACCAGCAACGAAGGGAAGGAGAGTGCATCTACATACCCTTGTAGATCGCTAAGCGGAAGCGTTCAAGAGAACGGGGTTGATGGAGTCGTACTCGTCGTGATCCAAACCACTGATGATCCTAGTGCCGAACGGACGGCACCTCCGTGTTCAACACACGTACAGCCCGGTGACGTCTCCCATGCCTTGATCCAGCAAGGAGAGAGGGAGAGGTTGAGGAAGACTTCATCTAGCAGCAGCACAACGGCGTGGTGGTGGTGGAGGAGCGTGGTGATCCAGCAGGGCTTCGCCAAGCACCGCGAGATATGAGGAGAAAGAGAGGGGTAGGGCTGCGCCAAGATAGAGAGGAACTCGTGTGTGTTGGGCAGCCCAAACCTCAAATATATATAGGGGAAGGGGAGGGGCTGCGCCCTCACCTAGGGTTCCCTCCCTAGGGGTGGCGGAAGCGCCCTAGATCCCATCTAGGGGCGGCCAAGGGGAGGGGAGAGGGGGAAGCGCACCAGGGTGGGCCTTAGGGCCCATCTGCCCTAAGGTTTGCCCCCTTCCTCCCCTTAGGCGCCTTGGGCCCTTGTGGGGGGGCGCACCAGCCCACCTGGGGCTGGTCCCCTCCCACACTTGGCCCATGCATCCCTCCGGGCTTGTGGCCCCACTTGGTGGACCCCCGGGACCCTCCCGGTGGTCCCGGTACGTTACCGATAAAACCCGAAACTTTTCCGGTGACCAAAACAGGACTTCCTATATATAAATCTTTACCTCCGGACCATTCTGGAACTCCTCGTGACGTCCGGGATCTCATCCGGGACTCCGAACAACATTCGGTAACCACATACAAACTTCCTTTATAACCCTAGCGTCCTCGAACCTTAAGTGTGTAGACCCTACGGGTTCGGGAACCATGCAGACATGACCGAGACGTTCTCCGGTCAATAACCAACAGCGGGATCTGGATACCCATGTTGTCTCCCACATGCTCCACGATGATCTCATCGGATGAACCACGATGTCAAGGACTTAATCAATCCCGTATACAATTCCCTTTGTCTATCGATACGATACTTGCCTGAGATTCGATCGTCGGTATCCCGATACCTTGTTCAATCTTGTTACTGGAAAGTCTCTTTACTCGTTCCGTAACACATCATCCCGTGATCAACTCCTTGATCACATTGTGCACATTGTGATGATGTCCTACCGAGTGGGCCAAAGATACCTCTGCGTTTACACGGAGTGACAAATCCCAGTCTCGATTCGCGCCAACCCAACAGACACTTTCGGAGATACCTGTAGTGTACCTTTATAGCCACCCAGTTACGTTGTGACGTTTGGCACACCTAAAGCACTCCTACGGTATCCGGGAGTTGCACAATCTCATGGTCTAAGGAAATGACACTTGACATTAGAAAATCTTTAGCATACGAACTACATGATCTTTGTGCTAGGCTTAGGATTGGGTCTTGTCCATCACATCATTCTCCTAATGATGTGATCCTGTTATCAATGACATCCAATGTCCATGGTAAGGAAACCGTAACCATCTATTGATCAACGAGCTAGTCAACTAGAGGCTTACTAGGGACATGGTGTTGTCTATGTATCCACACATGTATCTGAGTTTCCTATCAATACAATTCTAGCATGGATAATAAACGATTATCATGAACAAGGAAATATAATAATAACCAATTTATTATTGCCTCTAGGGCATATTTCCAACACACCATGCACACGATCAATGATTATCGATTCGTGCAATCTCATTCTTCCTAACTAACAGTATGAATTGTAAGTATAGCCTCAACATCCACTTGGCAAAAGTATTGTTTGATTAGATCTACCTTCCAAGCTCCATTTTGATTGAGGAAGTCAGACACCTTGTTGAGTCGACAATTGCCTTTAACAGAAACCGGAGTATACGGTGACCGCCGAGGGATCCATGGATCACACCATGTACATATCCTTAAACCATTACTAACTCTTCAAAGCATCCCCCTTTTCACTAATTCCTATCCTTAAGTAATACCTTTCTAGACAGTAGAAGAATTACTTGGAAACACCGTATCAACCAAATTACCATTTGGATAGTATTTTGCTCGCAGCAATCTGGCACAAAGTGAGTCTGGTGTTTCCAACAACCTCCAAGCCTGCTTAGCAAGCAAAGCTTGGTTAAATGCCCGCATGTCACGAAAACCAATACCTCCTTTGTTCTTTGGTAGGACCAATTTGTCCCCAGCTTTCCATGCCATTTTCTTCTTACCGTTCTCCAAACCCCACAAGTATCGCCTCATCATTTTTGTTAGATCATCGCAAACCGAAAAAGGCAACTTTAAAATACTCATGACATAGGTAGCTATGGCCTGAGCCAATTGAAAACTGATACATATGTTCCATAAAAAAAGAAAACACACACACACACACACACACACACACACACACATATATATATAGTGTTACTATTCATCACTCAGGGTGTAGAATAAGTTATTCTTCACACGAGATAATCTTACGATCATTTCATAATTAAATTACGTTTGTAATTTAAATAGTTACATTTTTATTGATTCACTACGTAAAATTTGGCATAAGAAAATAAAAATATAGGTCATAAGACAAGAAAATTTACAGTTTATGTGTATTTTACACTATGTTTTTACGTTTGTAATTTTACATAACATAAAATATTTTTTACAACAATTATATATTTTCTTACGGTCTCTTTTTACGTCGAAAATAAGACAAAACTTACGGAACGTAAAATTATGAGGCATTGATGATAAAATAGAGGGGGGTGAAGAATAACTATTCCTCATATATATATATATATATATATATATATATATATATATATATATATATATATATATATATATATATATATATATGGGTAGACTTCAAGAGTTTCGGAAGAAGGAAGGAGGCCATCTCGCCTGGATGTGGTGCACGAGTGACCTATAGATGACAAAACCCGATCCTTAGGCATAGAAATGACTCTAAAACAAAGAGGAGATTACAACCAAGACCATATACCTTAAAACTCTTTTCGAAACCGCTACCAAAATTGTCGTCATTCCTAACCATAGATCTTGTTGACGATGGACAACATTGAGAATTCAAGCCACTAAAGCACATGCAAAGACCTAGCAATTGATCAAATTGCTGCAATAGTTTGGCTGCATGGTTCCATGATCAAGGAGCCACTAAAACATTGAGGATCAAACTTGATCAAATCACTACAATAGTAGAGCATCACATATGACGAAGGTTGACATCGAGAATTTCAGCCAGTAAGCACATACAAAGACATATAGAGGACCAGACTTGGTTGAATCGCTGCAATAATAGACCATCACATATTCCGTAGGTTGGCAATCACACAAAGCATATCGTCAAAGATGTCATCATAAATCCCGCAAAAAAAAAGATGTCATCATAATGATCTAGACAGGTAGCCGCACTAGTATCACCATACCAACTGGTTAATGACCTTGCTCGTAAAGGATTGAAAAGAAAAGATTGCCGAAGAAGACAATGTTGTCAGTGTTGATGCCAAAGGAACCATGCTGTCAAACAACACAATGTACCAACCCGTCGTCTGAACTCATCGATATTCCGTCCCACATCGCACAGACTGTCATTTTTTCTATATGCAGTATTTTTTCATATGATTGTAAGTGCTAGATTCCCAAAAATTGTGTGTTGTATCTATGTTGATCTGATTCCTATAAATTTGTAGCATTTGATGAGATGTCATGGAAATTTCTTATGTATTACATTTTTCTATTCCTTTCTAGTATCCATATGACTTGAAAACCCTATAAGGATTCACCCCTAGTTTCAATTATGTTTCTCCACTTTCTCAACAGCGCTACATGTGAGGGAGCATATTGCAAGGAGCGGGCAGGCATGAAACTGAAGTTCCTAGCGGCAAAGAATCCAATGTTCATTCTCGCATCAAGATGTGTGATGTCCTTTTGTATACAGAGTAAGAAACCATTGTGTTTGTGTAATACATGTATAGTTGTATACAACTGACACCATCTAAATACATGACGACGTCCCCACTAGCTTTTTGTCCAATCATGAATGCATACTCCCAGAGCACTCAACCCATAGAAATGCTAGTACATTATTTTCTTGTGAGATATTAATTCATTGATATATTTTGATAAAAAATACATTTTAAATCTTTCTATATATTTGAATTCTTGACGATGAGATCTTTCAAACAAGATCAATTTTGAATATATTCTAAATGAGTTTAAATTCTGTGAAACATATTTCACTCATTCGAAAGAACACAATTTACTTTCAAAAATTGATTTCACTCAAGTAAAAAAAATCATACATTTCAAACAAACCGATTTCACTCATTTCAAATTTACTAATTTTACTCGTTTAAAAAATTGCTTCATTTAAAAAAACATTCATTTCAATAAAATGATTTCACGAGTTTCAAAATCATATGTCACTCATCTCAAAACACTAATTTAGTCAATTAAAAAACCCACTCATTAAAAAAATAGAATTCACTCATTTCCAATAACATATTTCACTCATTTCAAAGCATTAATTTCACGAGTTTCAAAATCATATTTCACTCATCTCAAAACACTAATTTAGACAATCAAGAAAACCCACTCATTTAAAAAAAATTAGAATTCACTCATTTCCAGTAACATATTTCACTCATTTCAAAGCAATGATTTCACTCAATTCAGAAAAATAATTTCACTCAAGAGAAATGTTTTTACTAGATTGAGTGAAATAATTTGACTGGAACATTGAATTGGATTGAGTGAAATAAGTAGATTTCAAAAAATAGATTTCACTTGATTCGGAACCTTAAAAAACGATTTCACTCATTTGCTACAGTGAAATGGATTGAGTGAAATGAGTGGATTGAAAAATAGAAATTTAAATCGGTTTGAAATATCAAGATTTGTTTTGTTCTACATGTCTTGTGCTAGGAGTTTTAGATACTGGCTGAGTTGGCATAACATGATTAGCTGGGGATTTCACCGCTACGTACCGTTGGTAAGAGCTTTGCGCAGGCAGGCATGCAAAGTGCTCCTCGAGTCACACGCATGCCATGCACGCACCGATCGCCCGCGCTCGCGCAACTTGCTCTCGACCGATCGCCCGAATCCCTGAAGCCGTCGCCGTCGTCTCGCTCGTCCGTCCGGCCGTCCGGCCGTCGCCGCGGCCGTAGTCCGCCACGTCGCGCTGATCCGTCCAACGTTGTCTCATCCACGTACGGCCGCGTCCTTTGACCCCGACGTACGTAACACACCACCGGCACCGATCGATCGTCCTCGGAGGAGGAACCATGAGGCCGGCCACCCGACGGCGGGTGACATGGCCGTCTCCCTGAAGCTGCATGCGGGTTATCCCGTTCCCCGTGCGTTCCGGGACAAAGAATGGAGCCCCGGCGCGAGCTGCTGCTGCGGGAGCTCCGGGACGCGTGGGACGAGGTCGGCGAGGCGGAGGAGGACCGGCGGGAGGCGCTGCGGGCGCTCGAGGAGGACTGCCTCGCCGTCTACAGGGCCAAGGTCGCGCAGGTGAGGCAGCAAGGCGCGCGCCTGCGGGCGGAGATCGCCGCCGCCCTCGCCGAGCTGGCCGCCCTCCGCGCCGCTGTCGGCGACGACCCGCGGAGTGCTGCCCAGACCAGCGCCGGGAGCCTCAGGGAGGAGCTGCGCGCGATCGCGCCGGAGCTGGAGGAGGTGAGGCAGCGGCGGGACGAGATGTGTCGGCAGATCGCCGAGGTCACGGAGCTCATCGACCGGCTCCGGCAGGAGATGAGGCCCGGCGAACGGCCGTCCCCGCCGCGCGTCGACGCCGACCCCGACGACCTCACCATGAATAGTCTCCAGGAGCTCAGAGCGCACCTGCGGCATCTCCAATCCGAGAAGGTCTAGTTAGTTCGGATTAGAAAAGAAATATCAAAACTAGTCTGTCATTGAGAGATTGATGAAATTTGTTCTGTTCTTGGCAGGACAATCGCATCAAGAAGATGGCAGAGCTCACGAGCTCGCTGCACGCGTCCTCCTCGGTTCTTGGCATGGATCCGCAAGAGATCACCACCATAGTCCAAGAAGCTGGTGCCGGCGACATCAGCGACGGCGCGATCGCGAGGCTGGAATCGGAGGCGGAGAGGCTGAGGGAGGCCAAGCGGGGCAGGATGCAGAGGCTGCAGGACCTGGTGGTGGCCATGCTGGAGCTGTGGAGCCTGATGGACACGCCGCCGGAGGAGCAGAGCCGGTTCCAGGGCGTGGCCTGCAACGTCGCGGCCTCGGAGGACGAGATCACTGAGCCCGGCGCGCTCTCGGCCACCGCCATCGGCGAGGTCGAGGCCGAGGTGGCGCGGCTGGAGGGCCTCAAGGGGCGCCGGATGAAGGACTTGTTGGCCAGGAAGCGCGGCGAGCTCAGGGAGATCCGGCTCCGCGCGCGCATCGTCTCCGCGCAGGAGGAGGAGGACGGCCGCAGCGACGAGGTTGTGTCCGACGACGGCTGCGCAGACGCGGCGGAGCGGTCGCTGGTGCTAGAGCGGCTGGATGCCCGGATCTCGGAGGCCAGGGACGAGGAGTTCAGCCGGAAGGAGGTGCTGGAGAGGATGGAGAGGTGGCAGGCGGCCCTCGAGGAGGAATCCTGGCTCGAGGAGTACAACAGGGTGAGTCAGACAGACACACTCTCTGAACTTCACATGAATTTTACAGAAATTTCCTAGTACATTTCAGTTTTACTATTCTCGGAACAACCATCGGATCTATACATGATTAGCTAATTAAATGTCCGTGCGTTGCTACGAGTAACAAAAACACCGGCCAAATAATTAATCTAATTCAAAAATGTGTGTTAAACATAACAACTTTTCATTCATATAACTTTTCTCTACTTATGTTCTCATCGACACTCGTACCGTCTCCTTAAACTTAACATCGTACTAAACATCGCTGCCTGTCCTTCCTTGGTGTATCTATCTTCAAGCCATTGGAGAGCACTACCTTCAAGCATAACCTCACACGACCTTTAAGCATAACCTCATGCTGAACTATTGTAGTTCAGCAACATGCTTGCTATTATCTTCCCAATAATCCTAGGCCACGGGAGAGAGGTTACAGGCTAACGTGTGTGCTCCTCATTAATCTCTCCACCCTTGAATTTCGTTGAGGGTCCGTAAGTGTAGCATTTCCCTTATCTTTCTCTCCATCCCCACCTTCTCCAGAGATAGGCAAACATAACACAACAGTTGCTGGTCAGGAAAGAGGTTATGCTATGATCCAATTAACAAAAGTAAAACAAGTTGTAAAGCCAAAGTCAGTTGCGCCACAAAATCAAAAGGTTGAAGGAACAAAACCTTCTCCAAATTTTTTTTGACCATTTACAGTAGGGAAAAATCCCTACCGTGTTCTTTTTTCATTAATAGTGAGGGGTTAGAAAGTCTTACAAGATGGCATGATTATGCTAGTTACAATCAGTTAGTAAGGACATGTTTGCATAAGAAAACAAGAAGTATACTTATACGAAAACAAGAAATATACACCCGTTTCAACCTTTGCCTCGACAACATCACAAATCTTCATAAGATCATAAATTTTCAGGTTTGATGCAGCAAGCGAGCAACATCCTCACCTAGCAAAACATGAGCATATTTAAGTCAGTTTACAAAATAATGTACGTATCATGGATCAAGCAGGCAAATACAACATAAAGTTAGGATCCCTCACCATATCTGGATGCGACTGAAGATTACATTCCAAGGCCACATGAGATGTCTTCTGCTGAATCAACTGAATGCAATAGTAATACTGCTGAAGGAAAATAATGAAGATTTAACGAAGATAAGCAATGTAGACTACACACGTGAAATTGATTTCTATAAAAAGTTAGAGTTATTGTTGAGAAACAATTCAAACACACATATGTTTTTTTTACAAGAACATCATGAACACTAAAGAAAGCAGCCAAGTTTCTTTCCATTGGGAAGCAATTCTGTATGGACACCAAATTGTACCTCCATGGTAACCATCACATTAAATTAGATCATGTCGTGCGATCGGGCGGGGGCGAAGGGTATGTAGTGGTAGGTAGTAGTGTTGGCGCCAATGATGAGCCGAGGAGGAGGA
Organism: Triticum monococcum; assembly: GCA_034509565.1. NCBI lineage: Eukaryota > Viridiplantae > Streptophyta > Magnoliopsida > Poales > Poaceae > Triticum > Triticum monococcum. The sequence goes on along the minus strand of CM067846.1, from coordinate 54,734,829 downwards.
GAGGCCGGAGGTTGGTTGTTGCGGCAGAGGAGGAGGTAGGAGGAGCCGGCGAGGAACAGAGGGCACCTGCGGCATACTTGCGGAGGTCCGCATCGGAGGAGACGGGGTAGGGGCAAAGAGATACCGGGAGGAAGGGGAGGTTCCAGTGGTGGGCAGGTGGGGCTACTGCGGCAGAGCTGCTCCTGGCGGCCACCATCCAGATTGGTTCCATGGCTACTTTGCCGGGGGGTGGGGGAGGGGGGGGGGGTGGGGGGTGGGGTGGGGCTGGACGGAGAGACTAAGGATTCTTTTGTAAATACTCCCTTCGCCCCATAATATAAGAGCGAAGCGGAATGACGGGTGTGGTCTTACAAAATTGCCACAGCTTGTCCGTGTGCGTTAGGTGCAAATCTAATGGTCAGAAGTGATGGAGGGCAGACACACTATCAACACCAACTGTGTTTTTTTATAGTTGTAGAGATATTTGTGCGAGTTGTACATGTTGATATTGGTTAGCTAAAATTTTGACCAAGAGATAACTATTTATGCGAGCTTTATCCACTTTCAAAAAATTTCTTCTTCTATTCAAACGTTGAATTGTTTTTCATGTGTGTAATTTTCAGAACGAGAACAGATACAACGTGGGTAAAGGAATGCACCTCATGCTGAAGCGTGCCGAGAAGGCGCGCGCCTTGGTCAACAAGATGCCAGGTGTGTGCACGTCGATGCTCATCTTGTTCTTCATGAGAAACTTGTGTTTGTCTATTGATCTCCTTTCATGAACAGAACACTAACGCTGCCTTGTGAATTTTCCTTGTCCTGTTTCTATGGGGTGCAGCGATGGCGGAGGCCTTGACGGCGAAGGTGGTGGCCTGGGAGAAGGATAGAGGCACCAAGTTCTTGTACGATGGTGTATGCATGTCTTGTTTGCATTTTTCTTTACGTATTACTTTCCCTTTTGAAATTTGACGGGAAGGTACTCTGGCTTCCAGTTTTCAATTTTGCGAATGAGAAATAATTGACTGTGCAAATGCAGGAGGGGCTTTTGGACATGTTGGAGGAGTACGATAACACGAGGAAGGAGAAAGAACAAGAGAAGAAGAGACAGAGGGTATTAATGAATTCAAACCACTTAATCTTAACACATCATTCCTAATAATTTTTTCGGATGGGGCGATGGGGGAGACATGAATCACACATCAAATCTCGCATGCATTCAAAAATACATAGTACAATTCATGCGTCCAAAAACGAGCCTTGGACATGACCATGTTCATTGTTTTCTCAGGACCAGAGGAGGCTGCAGGGCCAGAGCACGGTGGAGTCGCCGGTTGCCCGGGCACTCCAAAAGAACCTCAAGAACGTGACGAGGACATTGTCCATGGGAGGCAGCAAGAAGATGATCGTGTCGGCATCATCATCATCATTGTCATCACCGAGGCCAATCACACCGAGCTACCTCAAGTCTTCATTCTCACCGCGAAGGAGCGATGATGGGCAGATGGTGTCGCAGGATTCTTTCGAGTGAGACCCGGTTCACGCAATGTCCCGTGTTTTGGGGTAGTTTGCTCAAAGTTGGCGGGAGAAAAGACACTAGCTGTCACAGAATGGTGGATGGCAAAGTTTTTGTGTGTCCTTGTAAAGAAAGGAGAGATGATCAAAAGTGATGAGAGGATACGATGTTTTATCTCTCTACTAGAAGTATAGAAGGCATATATTAATTCTAAAAGGTACATGAGATCCATATGATCTAGAGACAGTTCACCTTATGTCAATCTTAACTAAAACAGTACGCGCGCTAGAAATGGTAGCCAGCTTAAAAACCCTAGCTAGCTACTTTTTGTAGTCTTAGTTAGTTTGGTTGCCTATGCTTGCTCTCTTGCGCATTACGACAACATCCACTGCTTGCTTCTTTCTGTTCGACGCGGAGCTCGCAACATCCCAACCCTTGCTTAGCATTCCACTTGTGATCCTGGAGGATTTGGAGCAATGCGCCTGACCATGAAGAATGGATTTTGTATTTTCTTTCATGTGAACGGCTCTATCTTATAAAGAATGTTTTGTTGTGCTAGAAATCACGTTGAGAAAGACCAACCAGCAACACAAATAAGGACCATTCCATTTGGGTACTTCAAAAGGGAGGATTTATGATGCTACGGACAGTTGTCCGAAGTGCATGCAATGACGGGCTCAGATAGGATTAGATTGTGCGCGTCGGGCTGTTCGGGTGTCCATATTTTAGCCAACCTTAGTGTATATACTATGTTATGCGACAGTAATATTTTGATACCATTCACCACCGTTACGCCAGAAATCCAAGGTTCCATACGAGCTCATGTTTTGCGCCGTGGTGGCAGGACTGTTAGGGGATTGACTCTAGGTGTAGGTAGGGTCAAACCCGCAGGGGTCATGCAAATACATAGGCCCCCTCCCTTGTGCCAAGTTGTTTAGAAGGAGCTTTCTATTCTAAAATCCCGCGGAGCGAAGGATTAGGCAGGTAGTATGAGCCCTTTCACTTGCAGCTATGTGCTATGTGCGACTCCGCGAAGCAAATGAAGGGAAGGTCTTTGAGCTTTCTCTGACTGATCCCCATTGGAGATTATATGAACTATCGTGACGCTTCGGTGAAAAAGGTCACCAAATGACCATTGAAGGATTCTGTGCTAGTATTTGACTCCCTCCAACTCAATCAATATGAAGAACATGCCATGAGCATAGGGGTTTGTCCGACTACTAAACTAGACTATTGGCTATGGCTTTTCTAGTTAAAGCTTCTATAGTGAGTGGCCCTTCCACTTTGATCTAGTTGTAGTTTTTATTATACTAAATTGAACACATATCAAAGAAAGGCGATCAATCAATAAGTAGTTGCCCTTCTACGACCTAGGAAAAGCAACAAACTCGTTAAACTAGGGGATCTTTTACCCATGGTCGCTACTATTGTATTGTATATTGTTGGGGGAAGCTATTGCTTCTATGACAGCTCCGATTCCTCGTCTTGCTTCTACTTTGCTTGTTTGCATGAAGGCTTACAGTCCTTTTCGCTAGGTCCAAATTTCTTGAAGCGAAAGATCTGATCGAATGGAGGTCCCACATATTGAGCGTAGCTGATATATGGCTACTTAGACGTGATAGATAAGGATAGAGGAATATCCTATTAATTCGTGAAATGGCTCGTCGATCCAAATGAATTATTCTTCTACTCTCTCTCAGCCCCCAGCCCCAAAACCGACCCACGACACATGTCCATATGTTTCGTGCGCGGGAAGGCAACAAAGTTAAATACAAAAGACCTCAGCGGAGTGGAGCAGCCACGACTCGAAGTTCCTTACCTTAGATGGATCTCGCTAGTGACATCTAAACGGTAGGTATAGGTGGCGGATGTGTTACATTTGGAGTTTTACGCTCATAGCATAGATGTGAAACACACGAGCTTTGCACCGTTTGTTTTGACATGTCCAAATTTTGTTTGTATGAATAGAGGTTTTCATTACAATTTTGTCATGTAACCCTAGTAGCTAATTATATGCAATGCGCATGCAAACCGTTCATTTAACATCCAACAGCTGTTATTCTCTTATTTTTCTTCAGCCAACTAGGTCTTCTTAATCCTTCAGTTGCACGCATGTGGCCCATGCCTCCGCTCTTCCAGTCAACATCATAGGGCTTCGGGAGCGTACGATTCAACATCCTATGCTCGGTCTTGCAGGTCTTCTACGAGCTGGTGAGCTCCTAGATTTAGAGTTTTAAGTAAGCATGAGTTCACAATCTGCTTGTGCTAGGAACAACAAGATGTGATGTTTCAGCCTTTCAGGCAGTAGAAAGGTAAACAAGTCAAGTAAGAAAGAAAAACTTTGATGTAGCATGTTACTAAACTTGTTTCTGGCAAATCAAAATAAAAAATTGTTGATATCTCTCATTTTTTCATGTAAATGGTTAAATAAATTTGAACGATCAACCATTGAACAATTAATAATGCAGAAATCCATGGCGAAACTGAAGCAACAAAACGTCGGGGTGCATGCTTTCGAGAAGGGGTAGTTTCATCGAAACATCACTCACATATACATTATTTCACACTTAGCTTAGGTACCTACGCATGCTCTTGACATCAAGGATTTTCTCATACTGTTCGAGATCGGCATCGTCAATACCATCACCACTACCAATGTAGTAGCAATATTCCTCATAGGAGTCCTTGTAATCCGGATAGTAGGAAAGCGAACCATCTCTAAGTTCACGGTAGTTGAGTTCGTAATGAATACTACGGATCTTGTACTCATAGTCAACCTGTTGGTCACTGGAGTACTCATGGTTATCCATATTGATCTGGGCAAGCTTCACTCGTAGGCTGTCATCCATGTTATCCATGTCAACAAGGCTGCACTCTCACATGTTGAGGTACTCTAGGTCGTGGCAATTGTCAAGGATAGTTCCCAGCTCTTCATTGTCAAGTTTAAGGCGGACAAGATGCAAGGAGCGTAGCTTGTGCATCCTTGCAACCAAAGATGCTACCCTGGCACTAGTACGCCTGCCTTCAAGGCCATGCATGACAAGTCTGAAGTGCTTCAACTCTAGGCATACTCCCGCGACTAGTTCAACCATTTCTCGTGTATTGCAATATGTAGGTCGTGAAATCTCAAGCTCCTCGAGCAGAGGTAACATCTTGATCGCCTTTGCAAATCCGAGGTTGGAGACAGAGCACGTGATGAGATGAAGGCTCTTCAACGAGGGTGCCCTGCAGGATAGCATCAGATATGACTTATGAGTGATGAATGAGCATAGCACCCCATTCAAAACAAAAAACACTTTCGGTGAGGTCTAAAATTTAAACACAGTAATAAATCGAAGAAGGGAAAACCCTTAGAATATGGGTAGGGTTCGAGGATTAGGGAAGAACCTGGTAAATCTCTTACCGCTGGGCGAGCAGCAGGAGCGTGTGGTTGTCGACGCCATCGCTCAGGAAGGCCTCTGTCTGTCCCGTGCCGAGACGCAGGGCCTTGCGCACCATGTTCTCGATGCTGATCTTGGGGCGGAACGGCGGGACGTACCAGAGGCCTTCGCGCAGGTCGACGCGGCGCCACAGCTCCGGCTGCTCCCGGGCGGCGCGGCGCCAGGAGCGGCAAACGCCCGCCACGCCGCCGACCAGGAGCTCGGCCTGGTCCAGCCGGTGGAGGATGAGGGAGATGAGGTACGGGTGCAGCTCCGCCCAGTCCCTCTCCGGCGGTGCCCTTTTTCTCTTGGAATATCGGATTCCTTGTGACGCCCTCGCCAGCGGCGGCATCGCGATCGCCATCGCGAAGGGCGACCGAGCTGGCCTCGCGCCGGCTTCAATCAATCGATCGGTTGCTGGTTAAAGTGTCTTTGTCGCGGCCCGTTTGTCATGGGATGGGCTCGCGTTTGACTGTTTAGGGTCGGGCTTTCCTGGTCTTCTTCTTGTTTTCTTGTGTCTCTTTCCATTTTTATTACTAGTAAGCTTCACGCGCAATGCACGTCTCATTTGTCATCAAATAATTATCAAAATACGGGTTGATATTTACATAGTTTTTCATGCATATATGATATATCTCCAATAATAATGTTTTTCACGTTGCACCCATATAAAATATTTCCTCAAGAAATGACTTTTCATGTTGTTGTGGATGTGAAAAAACAAATTTGTGGCTATATACACCATACTTCATGCTATTGTCAGAGAATATTTGTCAAAATTTTGTCACAAAATATTGTTGTACGACAGAAACGACAAATCAAGTTTGTTGGGAAAAAGTTTTGGAATGTTTAAACTTTTTCTGAATTTTTTATTTTTCAAAAATTCAGAAAAAGTTTAAACGTTCCAAAAATAATCCAACAGCCAAGACAATCACTATCCTTTAGCAGTTCATGACCCTGATAATCCAACAATTGAAAAAGTTTAAAAGTTCCAAAGGGATCATCACTATCTTTTAGCAGTTCATGACCTTGATAATCCAACAATTGATCTGAATACGGCAATTTACTATAGGGTAGGCGTAGTGTGGCGGAGCTACGTGTTAGCTGTGGGGTCGGCCGACCCCACAGCTTTTCAGCAAAATAGCCTAAAAATACTGTACCGTTACTGTTCATTGTGAAGAAAAAAATTTAGAAAATTAACGATGACCCACGGATTTATGAGGCTGGCTTCGCCGCCGCGTACAAACATGCTAATCTTCACTGGCAAGAAAACAATATTTTTCATCTAGTCAAAACCTCCTGAACAGCAAGATATTAATCGGATGTCATCATCTTACTGAACCCATCATACAAAGCATTGAAAATGATGAATGATTTAGAAGCTGATCTGTTGATCAATATACTTTGGCAATGGTTGTACTGAATATTAATTCCAAACAAAAATCTAAAAAGGCACAATAAATCAGGTTACCCACAAAACTCCATGTATCCATCACATATTTTCAATGTGATCATGAACTTACCTAAAAAACAATCAAGAGGAAGACTCATCCAATAATCCATGAAAACATTGCAACGAAAGCCTACTGGTAAGGCATTTCTAGTATTTTTGAGCAACTTCTCCTTTTCCCTCTCCCTTCTCCCCTTCTTATCTTCCTGTGCCTCCCACTTCTCCTCTTTCCTCAAACGCTCTTCTTCAGTTTCCTAAAAAAATTAAGAACTGGAACTCCTATTTCAACACACTTCAGAAAGTGGCAAAGCTTAGCATACCCACTGCCTAGTATCAAAGTTAAACTGCTTTAGATATAAAGGTTGTAGACTTCACTCCATACGGAGTAAGGATTATTAATCAAATATTCAGTACTAAATGTAATTCTGCTACCACAAATTATATATGTTCTATTTGTAAAATTTGCCGTACTCCTCATATCATAGGTGCAATGTGACAAGCAAGGTTATGAGATCATTTTTGTGGTTAGAAACTTACACTTCAAATATTTACGAGGTTAGTAAGCAAAAGGTTATCTGACACAGTGTCCTTATTTCTCTCGGGCCAATCAAAATGCTTCAACAGTGCACCCTGATGCAGCATTGGTTCTGTTGGATTCCATTCAGCCGTGTGCTTCCAAAATCAGCGGAACCTGCACCACATCGTGCCCGTCCAAGCATCAAAAAATATTTTAGAATATGATCAAATAATCTTGCTTCTATGGAAATAATGCATTCTAATCCTTGGCAACATAGCTCCGTATTCAATCTAAGGCTTCATGAGCGGAGGGTAGTTGTATGCGAGGATAATCAACTTCTATGAACAAACATACAAAATAGACTATTTGAACAGAGGCTGATGTAGAAGATAGCCACTACTATAAATTTGTAACATAGCTCAGTATTCAATATGAGGCTTCCATCTTATGTTTTAACTACAACAATCTTAAAAGCTAACGAAGAAAAACATAAACTCCCAATTTGCAAACTATCCCGCAAAATTTCCGTGTACAACAACCTGACATCATAAGTAGGCCTCCAGCCAGACATCATAGGCTGGCTTGCAAACATTTTCAACTGCACGGGCATCATAGGTAGGCCTCCTTGTCAACTATAGCATAGATATACCTTAGTTACCTCCATGAATACCAGAAAAGTCAAGACTATCAGCTAGAACAACAGAAGATATTTATAAACAGTAATGACATGAACATAGATCGTCCAAAGCAAAGGGGAAGAACTGAGGGGGGGGGGAGAAGAGGCTTACAACCAAGTTTCGTCCCGCACGAGCACCTCCAACCACACGAGCTGCAGGCCAACCGACACCTATGAAATTGTTAAGAAGAGCTTAATTTGTGAAGCGTTCGTCAAACACCCAAGAAACAAAACACTAAGGCCCAAGAAAACAACATGAAAATAGATTGAAGCACATGTACAATTGAGGCTGCAACGGAATTTGCCAGAGATGAACGGGACCTTTGACACAGAATAGACCAATCAAAGGACCTGGAAAAAAAATTCAAGAAAAAAGGACCTGGAAATTACAAAATATATAAGACCTTATTATTGATAATTGTTGCAATTACAGGGCATGCCTCTAACGTATTTGCAATTATGGAATTCTTAGTAATCTGAATGTGTAGCAAAACTCTGAATTTTGTAACGTAGGACAGTTGTGCTCACTCTGACCAGAAGCTTGTATTTGTACAAATTTCAAGAAAAATTGCACTTCATAAGTATTTAAAAGTGAAAATCTGAATTATGTGCTATAGGACAATTGTGCTCACTCAGGGTTGCAACTTGTATGCGTACAAATTTTAAGAAAAGTAGCGCTTCAGGAACTATGAAAAGATGACTCACAAATGCCAACTAGAAGCATCAGAATCAAACAAGCATAAACAACAGTTCTAACAATTAATTTCTTTGGTTTGCTAGGGCGCTTGTCCTCCACGGTTTATCAGGTAACTACAGTTGAAACTAAACGGAGGTGGAATAGAATACAAAATCTGCGACACATGAGTGCAGAACTTCGTCTCTGGAGATCCATGTCGAAACAAACATTCAATTGTCTCTTGCAAAATGACAAGGCCGGGGAAGAATACCTTCAGATGAGGCCGACGACGGAAGGGAGGAAACTTGTGCAGATCTCGAACCAGCAGGTAACGGAGACAAAGCTTTTGGAACGTCCACTCATCTCTGCATTGATGAGAGATTCATGATTGCGTCTGATGGCATTATGTTTGTTACTTGTTAGGTGATTTCGCTTCTGGTTTGGGGGCATTTGTCATGATGTTTATGTTCAGCAGAAGTTGTTTTTTACTGTGAAAATCAGAGGACCCTGAAAATGAATCTGAACATCGTTGAGATGATAAAATAGTATGCAGTGTTTGTTTTTAGGACCCTCAAAATGCATGTGGATGAAGGTAAAACCACGGGGAAGTTAAGAAATCAGTACAAGCATATAATATGTAAGGGTACTGGTGGATACTCTCTCGATTACTAGTAGCAATCACTGGCGGATACAAGTTTGGTGGCGAATACAGGCACGATACAAGAATTTGGTTTCTAGGGTTCGTCGCGAGACAAGAAGGGGAAAGGGGAAAAGAGCCGAGCCGCCTTGCTGTGATCCACTGGATGCCTCGTGCAGCTGCTCCTCCTCCTTTAAGTATCGGTGGTTGAGCTTCAGTTAACCCAGGTCGGCCCGACGACTCTGGGGTTGGGCTTCTTGGGCCGGGGTATGCGCGGCGCGGAGGCGACGCGATCATTGACGCTGACTGGTGGGTCGCTCCTGTCAGGGGCGCTGACATCCCCCCTCCTTGAGCTGAGGCTTGTCCCGAAGCCTCCGTGAGCGGGAAGCGCTGCTAGAGACTAGCCTTGTCCTCCCAAGTGTCCCCCAACACCTCGGAGTTTGACCAGCGGACGCGCACTTGCTCGCGCATCCTGCCCTTCGATTGCCTCCAACGGGACTGCATAATTTTCATAGGCACAGCTAGTTCATCAGAGCAATGCGGAAGAAGAGGTTCGACCGATGTACCCGAGTTCAGAACGCGACGGAGCAGGGAGACATGAAACACCGGGTGAATTGTCGCTTGCGGAGGCAGCTGGAGCTTATAAGCCACTTCATTGATCTTTGCGATGACTGGGAAAGGTCCATAGTACTTGTATGCCAGCTTGTGGTTCGCTCGTGGGGCTACAGAAGACTGGATGTAGGGCTGGAGCTTCAGGAACACCTGATCCCCAATCTCGAACGAGCGAAATGATCTCTTTTTATCTGCTTGGTTCTTCATCAATTGTCTCGCGCTGTTCAAATGCTGCTGTAAAAGGTCCTGAATGATGTCTCTTTCCTCAATCCACGACTGCAGAGCCGACACTGAGCAAGAGTTTTCTGCCGTGATTCCCCAGTGCCTTGGTTCGTACCCAAACATGGCTTTAAAGGGTGTCATCCCTATAGCTAAGTGATGGGAGTTGTTATACCAGAATTGAGCTAGGGGGATCCAAAAACTCCACCGCCTTGGGCAAGCTTGAGTAAAACATCTCAAGAATGTTTCCACACACTGGTTAACCCGTTCCGTCTGACCATCTGTCCGCGGGTGGTTGGTTGTGCTGAGACGAAGTTGAGTGCCTGCGGCCTTGAATAGTTCCTACCAAAAATGGCTTGTGAAAAAAGGGTCACGATCTGATATTATTGCTCCAGGGAGACCGTGAATCTTGTAGACTTGTTGAATGAAAATCTGAGCTACATATGCTGTTGTATATGGGTGCGCTAGAGGCAGGAAATAGATGAACTTGGTTCTTTTGTCCACGATCACTAGGAGGCAGTTGAACCGGCTGGATTGTGGGAGGCCATCCACAAAATCCATGGATATCATATCCCAGGGTTTGTTGGGAATTGGCAAGGGTAGCAAGAGTCCCGGTGAGGCTGCTCGATCGGGTTTCGCTTGCTGGCATACGGCACAACACTACACATATTGCTTGATTTGCACTTTCATCTTGGGCCACGCAAAGAGACGCCGGATGCGCTTGTAGGTGATTGGGAATCCTGAGTGACCCCCCACTGGGCTATCATGAAATGCTTGGATTATACGTTGCTGAATGTGTGTGCTCCCTCCCAGCCAAATTCTGTTTCTGAACCGGATGATGCCCTGCTGTAGCGTGAACCTGCCCTTGGAGTCATCGCGTATAGCCAGCTGCTCTAGAAGTTTCTGCGCCTGCGGGTTGTTGTTATAACTGTTGACAACATCCTCCAGCCAACTAGGCTGACACGACGTGACCACATTTAGCACCTCCGATGGATTGGCTCGTGACAAGGCATCCACGCCGCTGTTTTCAGTCCCTTTTCTGTACACGATGCGGTACTGAAGCCCCAACAACTTGGTAAAAGCCTTCTGTTGCCACGGCGTATTCAGCCGCTGTTTCTCCAAGTGAGTGAGGCTCTTCTGGTCTGTGTATATGACAAATTCTGCGTGTTGCAAATACGGACGCCACTGATCGACAGCCACGATGATTGCCAGATATTCTTTTTCGTACGTTGACAGTCCCTGATACCTGGGGCTCAGTGCTTTGCTCATGAATGCTATAGGGTGGCCTTGTTGTTGTAGAATTGCTCCGATGCCCGTGTCTCATGCGTCTGTCTCCACTGTGAAAGGTCATGCAAAGTTGGGCAATGCTAGTACGGGCGCAGAGATCAGTTGCTGCTTCAAGACCTGGAAAGCCGTCTCTGTGATTGAAGTCCATTGAAACGACACGCCTTTCTTCAATAAATTGAACAGTGGTCGTAAGATCATTCCAAAGTTGCGCACGAAGCGGCGATAGTATCCTGCGAGACCCAAAAAGCTACGGACTCCTTTGACATCTTGCGGTGGGGTCCAGTTGACCACAGTTGCTATTTTGGTCGGGTCTGTTGCGACTCCGCGAGCACTGATGACATGGCCTAGGTAGGATACCTGGCTTTGCCCAAAAGCGCACTTACTGAGCTTGACCTTCCACTGATCTTTGCGGAGCAATTCCAACACCTGCCTCACGTGGCACTTGTGCTCCTCTAATGTGGCGCTGAAAATCAATATATCATCGAAGAAGCAGAGAACGCAGACGCGCATCACTGGCTTGAGCGTTGTAGTCAGCCCTTTGATGAACGTGGGTGGTGCTCCAGCTAAACCAAAGGACAAGACCTTGAATTCAAAGTGGCCCTGATGCGTGGAGAATGACGTCTTGTACTCCTCCCCCGGCGCGAGCCTGATCTGATGATAGCCCGCGCGCAAGTCAAGTTTCGAGAACCACGCTGCGCCATGTAGCTCGTCCAAAAGTTCTTCGATGACTGGGACCGGGAACTTGCCGACGACTGTAATGGCATTCAGTTGCCTGTAATCTATGCAAAGGCGCCAGGTCTCGTCTTTTTTCTTAACCAGGATGACTGGGGATGAGAAAGGACTGTTGCTTCGCTGAATAACTCCGGATTTCAGAAGTGCTTCGACTTGAGCCTCTATCTCTGTCTTCTGCTCAGGTTTGTAACGATATTGCCTGACATTGACTGGTCGCGCTCCTGGGACCAGAGGGATGCGGTGGTCGCATGCCCTCCTAGGTGGGAGCCCGACCGGCTCTTCAAACACGTCTGGAAACTGATCTATGATTTCTTGAATGCACGCTGGCGTCGTTTCCAACTGTTCCTATTGTGGGGCAACCACACAGAGGTGTATAACACGAGTGATTGAACCGCTGCTGCATAGGCTCTGCAACTGTAAACTGTTGATGGTCTGGCAACTGGTGGAAGCCGCATCGTGCCCCACGAGACGCAGTGGACCTGCTGGAGTGGGTATATCAATGAAACGAGCGCGCCAGTCGACCTGCATCGGGCTGTGCTCCTCCAGCCAATCCATGCCGATAATGACATCATACGTGCCCAAAGCCAGTACTCTTAGATCCGTATAGAACTCATGCCCTTGAGCATACCACGCGCAATGTGAGGCAACCTCAGTGCAGAGCAACTCTCCCCCATCTGCCACACGCACACGACTAGGTTTAGGCAGAGAGCGAACCCCTGAAAGTTTGCGTGCCAAGTGCTCGCTGATGAAAGAATTGGAGCTGCCTGAATCGACCAGCATGAGTACTTCATGCCCTTGCACCCATGCTCAAATTTGAAAAGCTCTGGCTGACACCCCTTGAGGGAGTCATGGATTAGGGGGTGTCCGGATGGCCGGACTATACCTTCAGCCGGACTCCTGGACTATGAAGATACAAGATTGAAGACTTCGTCCCGTGTCCGGGAGGGACTTTCCTTGGCGTGGAAGGCAAGCTTGGCGATGCGGATATTTAGATCTCCTACCATTGTAACCGACTCTATGTAACCCTAAATCTATCCGGTGTCTATATAAACCGAAGGGTTTTAGTCCGTAGGACAACATATACATCAACAATCATACCATAGGGTAGCTTCTAGGGTTTAGCCTCTTCGATCTCGTGGTAGATCTACTCTTGTACTACCCATATCATCAATATTAATCAAGCAGGACGTAGGGTTTTACCTCCATCGAGAGGGCCCGAACCTGGGTAAAACTTCGTGTCCCTTGTCTCATGTTACCATCCGGCCTAGACGCACAGTTCGGGACCCCCTACCCAAGATCCGCCGGTTTTGACACCGACATTGGTGCTTTCTTTGAGAGTTCCTCTGTGTCATCGCCGCCAGGCTCGATGGCTCCAACGATCATCAATAGCGATGCAGTCCAGGGTGAGACCTTCCTCCCCGGACAGATCTTCGTCTTCGGCGGCTTCGCACTGCGGGCCAATTCACTTGGCCATCTGGAGCAGATCGAAAGCTACGCCCCTGGCCGTCAGGTCAGATTTGGAAGTTTAAACTACACGGCCGACATCCGCGGGGACTTGATCTTTGACGGATTCGAGCCACTGCCGAGCGCGCTGCACTGTCCCGACGAGCATGATCTAGCTCTGTCGCCGAACAGTGCCCTGGAGGCCTTACCCGCATCGGCTCCGACCCTTAATTCGGAGCAAACTGCGCTGATCGAGGATGGGCGGTTGGACGCCGCCTCGGGGGCTAAGATCCCAACGGCGATTGAGCCGAACACCAGCCCCGTACTCTGCGAGACTCGTGACTCCAAGGAGCCGGACTCCTCTCCGGACTCCGAACCCTCCGCGCCCCTGCCGATCGAATCTGATTGGGCGCCGATCATGGAGTTCACTGCCGCGGACATCTTTCAGCACTCGCCTTTTGGCGATATTCTGAAGACACTGAAGTCTCTCTCTTTATCAGGAGAGCCCTGGCCGGACTACGGCCAGCAAGGTTGGGATTCGGACGATGAAGAAATTCAAAGCCCACCCACCACCCACTTTGTAGCCACTGTCGACGACTTAACCGACATGCTCGACTTCGACTCCGAAGACATCGACGGTATGGATGCCGATGAAGGAGATAATGAAGAACCAGCGCCTACTAGGCCCTGGAAAGCCACCTCGTCATATGACATATACATGGTGGACACCCCAAAAGAGGGAGATGGCGATGGAACAGCGGAGGATGACCCCTCCAAGAAACAGCCTAAGCGCCGACATCAGCGGCGCCGCTCAAAATCCCGCCAAAACAAACACGATGATTCCAGCACGGGAGATAATAATACTCCGGAAAGCTCCGAAGAAAACCCCCTCCAGCAAGATTTAGCACAGGAGGATGGAGAAACCAGCCCTCATGAGAGAGCGGCAGACAGAGAGGTCGAGGACGATAATTATATGCCTCCATCCGAAGACGAGGCAAGCCTCGACGACGACGAATTCGTCGTGCCAGAGGATCCCGTCGAGCAAGAGCATTTTCAACACAAGCTTATGGCCACGACAAGCAGCCTCAAGAAAAAACAGCAACAACTCAGAGCTGATCAAGATTTGCTAGTCGACAGATGGACTGAAGTCCTCGCGTCCAAAGAGCATAAACTCAAACGCCCCTCTAAGAGCTACCCAAAGCGCATGTTGCTACCCCAATTAGAGGAGGAATCACTTGATGCGGCCGACCAGCCACCCCGTGGCCGCGACAGAGAGGCCTCTCGGCCTTGCACTCAAGCCGCACCCCGTACCAAGGCACGGGAATATGCGTCGGACTTACGAGATATGTTGGAGGACAAGGCAAGGCAAACAAGATCGATCTACGGATCGCGTGGGCGCCCCACGGCTCAAGACGGTAACCGTCACACCGGCCACAAATTCGGCAGGGCCGAATACAGTAGACAAAGCTCATTGGAGCTACGTCACGATATAGCCCAGTACAGAGGCGCCGCACACCCACTCTGCCTTACAGACGAAATAATGGATCATCAAATCCCCGAGGGTTTCAAACCCGTAAACATCGAATCATATGATGGCACAACAGATCCTGCGGTATGGATCGAGGATTATCTCCTTCATATCCACATGGCCCGCGATGATGATTTCCACGCCATCAAATACCTCCCACTCAAGCTTAAAGGACCAGCTCGGCATTGGCTTAACAGCTTGCCAACAGGATCAATCAGCTATTGGGAGGACCGGGAAGCTGCATTCCTCGACAATTTCCAGGGCACTTATGTGCGACACACAGACGCCAATGACCTAAGTCACGTAATTCAGCAGCCAGATGAATCGGCCAGGCAATTCTGGACACGGTTCCTAACAAAGAAAAATCAAATAGTCGACTGTCCGGACGCTGAGGCCCTAGTAGCCTTCAAGCACAATATCCGTGACGAGTGGCTGGCCCGACACCTTCGACAGGAAAAGCCGAAATCTATGGCAGCACTCACGACACTCATGACCCGCTTTTGTGCGGGAGAAGACAGCTGGCTTGCTCGTAGCAACAATATAACCAAGAACCCCGGTAATTCGGACACCAGGGACAGTAGTGGCAGGTCGCGTTGCAACAAGCAGAAGCGCCGCATTAACGGCGACAATATAGATGATACGGCAGTTAATGCCGGATTCAGAGGCTCTAAATCCGGTCAGCGGAAAAAGCCATTCAAAAGGAATCCTAGGGGCCCGTCCAGTTTGGACCGAATACTCGACCGCTTATGCCAGATACATGGCACCCCCGAAAAGCCAGCCAATCACACCAACAGGGATTGTTGGGTGTTCAAGCAGGCAGGCAAGTTAAATGCCGAAAACAAAGACAAGGGGCTGCATAGCGATGACGACGAGGAGCCCCGGCCGCCGAACAACAGTGGATAGAAGGGTGTTCCCCCACAAGTGCGGACGGTGAACATGATATACGCAACCCACATCCCCAAGAGGGAGTGGAAGTGCGCGTTAAGGGACGTATACGCGATAGAGCCAGTCGCCCCAAAGTTCAACCCATGGTCCTCCTGCCCGATCACCTTTGATCGAAGGGACCACCCCACTAGCACCCATCACGGCGGATTCGCCGCATTGGTTCTAGACCCAATTATTAGCGGATTTCATCTCACTAGAGTCCTTATGGACGGCGGCAGCAGCCCGAACCTGCTTTACCAGGATACGGTGCGGAAAATGGGCATAGATTCCTCAAGGATTAAGCCCACCAAAACGACCTTTAAAGGCGTAATACCAGGTGTAGAGGCCAACTGTACAAGCTCAGTCACACTTGAAGTGGTCTTCGGATCTCCGAATAATTTCCGAAGTGAGGAGTTAATCTTCGACATAGTCCCGTTTCGCAGTGGCTATCACGCACTGCTCGGGCGAACCGCATTCGCCAAGTTCAATGCGGTACCACACTACGCATACCTTAAGCTCAAGATGCCAGGCCCTTGAGGAGTAATTACTGTCAATGGAAACACCAAACGCTCCCTCCGAACGGAGGAGCACACGGCGGCCCTTGCAGCGGAAGTACAAAGCAGCCTCTCCAGGCAGTTCTCCAGTCCGGCCACTAAACGACCGGACACCGTCAAGCGCGCCCGGAGTAACCTACAACAAGACCGCCTGGCACGATCCGAGCAGGCGTAGCAATGCGGCCCCAACCCCAACCCTCGCAAAAAGGCAACGCCAGTACTTCGCGTACATAACTACGCTCTAGAGATACCATGGGCACAGGGGGGCACCATCATGGCACGCCCGAAACATGGCTTCAACCGTACCAGGGGCTGCCGATTTTTTTAATTTTCTCTTACTTTCAGGACTCCACTCTTCGGAAGGCCTGTTCGGCAGTTCAATTACCGCACAAACGATGCAAGAACCAGGGAAGCAGACAAGCCACGCCGCATTACGGAACTCCCAGGTGGTCTCTATCACGAGCAGTATACCTGTTTCGCATACTATTCCGCAGCTTGCCCCTGGAACGGACATGTCACATAGTCCAACCTTTTGCTTATCGCATTAATTGTATCGTTCTGCTTTGATCGCATCCCTCTTTAATAAACAATGCATAGCTTTTGTCTATTTTTGCATTACTCTCTTTATTTATTTATTTATATATGTTCCTTAACGACATGTTGCACCCGTACACTTTGGTACGGCCAGAATACGCCAGGGGCTTCAGTACCCCTCAATATGGTGTGAGAAGTCCGAACACTTTAACAAGTGCGGCACCCCGAACTTATAGCATTATATGCATCGGCTCCGAATCATGTCTTGGGTCAATAGTTGGGTTTGCCCGGCTCCTATGTTTTGGTGCCTTACGTTCCGCTATATCGGCTAAGGTAGCACTAGGATAACCACTGCGATTGTGCCCTAGTTGAGCTGGGTCGAGCACCTCAGTGGAGAAAGCTAAAACTGACTGTCATGATGAAGCGAGAGCTGGTCGCTGTTCGAGAGGTTTTTTCGAGTCCCTAAAGACTTATGCCGCTTAGGTTGAGGAGCCGGCTCTGTCCGGCCAAGGCGTGGATAGCGCCCCGAACTCGGTCTTCCGAATACCAAGGGCTTCGCCGAAATTTAAAATTATAGAATTCTATGGCTAAGTGAGAGTGTTCACACATTATAGTCCGATTGCCTCGTTCGTTGGGCTGAGCGCCTCCCTCGAAGGACCCAAATATGGGAAAAAGAGCGCTCAGGTTTATCCCCGAACACCCCAGCACTAGCGGCACGGGGGCAGAAGCCGACAACTTGCCATCTCTCAGAATTGATAAACAGCCGCACAGAAGGTAATATTTTAAATTCAAACAGCATTGCTTAGCGCATATGAACAAGTTTTCAGCGCACAGGACAAAACGAGCGAGTTTTACTCAAAGATTACATCCATAGAACATTCATCCGCCACAAGGCGGGCACCCTTCAGAACATCCTTATAATAATTCTCGGGCTTGCGATGCTCTTTCCCCGGCGGTGGCCCGTCCTTCACAAGCTTCTCAGCATCCAGCTTGCCCCAGTGCACCTTCGCACGGGCAAGGGCCCTACGGGCACCTTCAATGCAGACGGAGCGCTTGATGACTTCGAGCCTTGGACAGGCCTCCACCAGCCGCCGCACCAGCCCAAAATAGCTCCCAGACTGAGCCTCTCCAGGCCACAACCGAACTATGAGGCCCTTCATGGCCTGTTCGGGCGCCTTGTGGAGCTCGACCAGTTGCTTCAGCTGGTCGCTAAGGGGCACGGGGTGTCTGGCCTCAGCATACTTAGACCAGAACACCTTCTCCATCGAGCTGCATTCCTTAGCTCGATAGGATGCGGCGGCATCGGACACACTCCGGGGAAGATCTGTGAATGCTCCTGGAGAGCTCCGAATTTGGGTAAGTAACAAGTAACTCACGTTTATGTGTTTGCTTTGCATAAAGAATGCCTTACCCGCTGCTATCTTCTTCACCTCATCCAACTCCTGGAGGGTCTTCTGGGATTCGGCCTTGGCAGACTTGGCATTCTCAATAGCCATCGCCAGCTCGGATGCTCGCGTCTTTGAGTCAAGCTCCAAACCCTCATGTTTTTCCATGAGAGCCTGGATCTCTTGCCGTACCTTGCCAACCTCGGCCTCATACTTCTCCCACTCGGTGCGTTCCAAGGCTGCCCTCTTCTCGGCCTCGTCCAGTGCTTGCTTAAGGGTCGCCACCTCAGACGTGGCCCCTACAATAGCCACGATAATCCTGTCATTTTTTGCAATTGCACCTTTTTATATATTTAAACAAGGTATTTCTTACCTTCATTGTCCTCGAGCTGCTTCTTGGCACGTCCGAGGTCTTGCTCGGACCGCTCGAGGTCCTGCTTTAGTGTGTCCACTTCCGCAGTCAGTGCGGCGGACGCCAGCAGGGAAGCCTGCACACGCATATTGACTCCTTTTTGTTAGACTCCTGCGAATTTTATTTGATCCTCTATTTGGCTTTTCTTCCTGAACGCCAAACAGAGCATCAGGGGCTACTGTCTATGCGGTAATATTATTTACACATTCTTTACTTACCTCAAAGCCTGTTAAAAGGCTAGTACAAGCATCAGTCAGTCCGCTCTTGGCGGACTGAACCTTCTGGACCATCGCACTCATAATGGTGCGGTGCTCCTCGTCGATGGAAGCGCCTTGGAGCACCTCCAATAGACTGTCCGGCGCCTCCAGTTGGACGGGGGTCACTGGCACGGAGGGCTTGCTTCTCTTGGAAGGAGGTCGCCCGCCGGACTCTGGAACCTTTGAAGGTTCCGGAGCGGCGTCTGGCCTAGAGCCGGACTTGGAGCCCTGGGGGGTTTCGTCCCCTTTAGTCCTGGAGTCCGGGAGGTCGCCTTGCTGCGCCTCCAAGACCACCTCCTCCCGGATTGGAACCTGTTGGGACATCACTTTGGTGTCGTCCGTAGGGCGGGGGGAGGAGGCCGTCGGCAGCGAGTTCACGTCCGACGAGTCCAGTGAGCCGCTCGACGACGCATCGAGCCGGTCTTTGGGTGGGCTGCATAAACATATTCGACATAAGGGAAAGTTGTACCATAAACGAACATTATGCATTACTCTGGTATCCGGATACTTACGATTTCGCCAGGGGCTTGGCCCTGGGCGGCTACTCCTCTTCACCGTCGTCGGCGTTGGTGGAGTAGTCCGGAGGATGGGTTCTCCCCTTCTTGGACCCTTCGGCCTCCCCAGTTGGGGCGGCCTTCCTTTTCTTCCCTTCCCCCGCCGGAGGGGGAGAGGTCTCTTCTTCTTCCTCCTCATCTTCACGGGAGGAATGCGCCTCGGAACCACTGGATGATGGATCCGACGCCTCCTGGCGCCGGGCACTCTTTCGAGTCCCCGTGGCCTTTTTTGCGGCCTTCTTCTCTGGCACCACATAGGGTGCCGGAACCAGCAGATTCGCCAGGTGAGCGTCCGCTGGGCCTTCGGGCAAAGGAGCCGGACAATTGATCTGTCCGGATGTCTCCTGCCAATCCTGTCAAAGGTAAGGGAGTTAGGATCCCGCATGGAGTCAAACTATGAAAAACTAGTGCCCTGTAAAAGGTATAAAAAAACTTACCACACTAGCGTGACGCTGCGTGCTAAATCCGCAATCCTCGGTAGCGGATGCGGGAGCACCGGCACCCTTGAAAAGCACCTTCTAGACATCTTCGTACGTTGTATCGAAGAGCCTGCTTAGAGTTCGGTGCTGCACCGGATTGAACTCCCACAGATTGAAGGCCTGTCGTTGACACGGGAGGCTCAAGCGGATGAGCATAACCTGGACTACATTGACGAGCCTGAGCTGCTTGTCCACCAGGGATTGGATGCATGTTTGCAATCCGGTCACCTCCTTTTGGTTGCCCCACGACAGGCCCGTCTCTTTCCAGGACGTGAGCCGCGTTGGGGGTCCGGACCGGAACTCGGGGGCTGCGACCCACTTAGGGTCGCGCGGCTCGGTGATGTAAAACCACCCCGATTGCCACCCCTTCAGGGTCTCCACAAAGGAGCCCTCAAGCCATAAGACGTTGGCCATCTTGCCCACCATGGCGCCTCTGCACTCCGCCTAGTTGCCGCGCACCACCTTCGGCTTGACGTTGAAAGTCTTGAGCCATAGGCCGAAATGGGGGCGGATGTAGAGGAAAGCCTCGCACACGACAATAAATGCCGAGATGTTGAGGACAAAATTCGGGGCCAAATCGTGGAAATCCAGGCCGTAGTAGAACATGAGCCCCCAGACAAATGGATGGAGAGGGAAACCTAGTCCGCGGAGGAAATGGGGTAGGAACACCACCCTCTCATGGGGCCTAGGGGTGGGGATGAGCTGCCCCTTTTCAGGAAGCCAGTGCGCAATGTCGTTAGACAGGTATCCGGCCTTCCTTAGTCTTTTGATGTGCCCCTCCGTGACGGAGGAGACCATCCACTTGCCTCCCGCTCCGGACATGGCTGGAGAAGGTTGAGGTGGGGAGTGCGGACTTGGGCGCTGGAGCTCGAGTGCGCGAGAATGGATAAGCAAAGGAAGAAGAAGGCGTAGGTGAAAAGGTGGATCCTTATCCCCTTATATAGGTGGACGCAACTACGTGTCCCCACCAGCCTGGTAAAACTCGCTTATCTCCCAAGCGCCGTAATCAATGCCACGGTTGGGTTACCCACGCCCGTATTGATGAGAATCCTGGAATAAGGGGACACGATATCTGCTTTAACAAGACGTGCCAAGGAAATCGCCTCGCATAACACGCTGAGATGGGACAGTAAAACGGTTCGAATAAAAGCTTGGCCGTGGTGTGATGTCACACTATGGAATACGCCAGTAGATTAGATTTGTGTAAATATATTCTCTCTATGGCAATATGTGGAAACTTATTTTGCAGAGCCAGACACTATCTTTATGTTCAAAATCTCCTATGAAGTACTTGGAGGAGGAACCCGCCTTGCAATGCCGAAGACAATCTGCTTGCCGGACTCGTCGTCATTCAAGCCTGGTTCAGGGGCTACTGAGGGAGTCATGGATTAGGGGGTGTCCGGATGGCCGGACTATACCTTCAGCCGGACTCCTGGACTATGAAGATACAAGATTGAAGACTTCGTCCCGTGTCTGGGAGGGACTTTCCTTGGCGTGGAAAGCAAGCTTGGCGATGCGGATATTTCGATCCCCTACCATTGTAACCGACTCTATGTAATCCTAACCCTATCCGGTGTCTATATAAACTGGAGGGTTTTAGTCCGTAGGACAACATACACATCAACAATCATACCATAGGCTAGCTTCTAGGGTTTAGCCTCTTCGATCTCGTGGTAGATCTACTCTTGTACTACCCATATCATCAATATTAATCAAGCAGGACGTAGGGTTTTACCTCCATCGAGAGGGCCCGAACCTGGGTAAAACTTCATGTCCCTTGTCTCCTGTTACCATCCGGCCTAGACGCACAGTTCGGGACCCCCTACCCGAGATCCGCCGGTTTTGACACCGACACCCCTCCTGTTACTGCTGAAACTGAAATGGCCATGGCTGTATCCTGAATCCCATCCTCTGAACTCACTTGAGTGTCGATGAAGCTGTCGAGACCAAAGATATCCAGCAGCTCTTCAACCACATGCAGTTGGACTGTGGTGGGACACACATGATCGTGCCCCCACCGTTCGTGCACTTAAAACACAGCCCCCGAGCTCGCCTATGATCACGGAGGGTCTTTGTCGGTGTCAAAACCGGCGGATCTCGGGTAGGGGGTCCCGAACTGTGCGTCTAGGTCGGATGGTAACAGGAGGAAGGGGACACGATGTTTTACCCAGGTTCGGGCCCTCTTGATGGAGGTAAAACCCTACGTCCTGCTTGATTAATATTGATGATATGGGTAGTACAAGAGTAGATCTACCAAGAGATCAGAGAGGCTAAACCCTAGAAGCTAGCCTATGGTATGATTGTTGTTCGTCCTACGGACTAAAACTCTCTGGTTTATATAGACACTGGAGATGGCTAGGGTTACACAGAGTCGGTTACAATGGTAGGAGACCTACATATCCGTATCGCCAAGCTTGCCTTCCACGCCAAGGAAAGTCCCTTCCGGACACGGGACAAAGTCTTCAATCTTGTATCTTCATAGTCCAGGAGTCCGGCCGAAGGTATAGTCCGGCTATCCGGACACCCCCTAATCTAGGACTCCCTTAGTAGCCCCTGAACCAGGCTTAAATGACGAGGAGTCTGGCGCGCAGATTGTCTTCGGCATTGCAAGGCGGGTTCCTCCTCCAAGTACTTCATACAAGATTTTGAACACAAAGGTAGTGTCCGGCTCTACAAAATAAGTTTCCACATATTGCCATAGAGAGAATAATATTTACACAAATCTAATCTGCTGACGTATTCCGTAGCGTGACATCACACCACGGCCAAGTCTTTATTCGAATCGTTTTACTGTCCCACCTCAGCGCGTTTAGCGAGGCGGTTTCCTTAGCACGTCTTGTTAAAGCAGAGATCGTGTCCCCATATTCTGGGATTCTCGTCAATACGGGTGTGGGTAACCCAACCGCGCCATTGACTACGGCACTTGGGAGATAAGCGAGTTTTACCAGGCTGGTGGGGGCGCATAGTCGTGTCCGCCCATATAAGGGGATAAGGATCCACCTTTTCATCCACGCCTTCTTCCTCCTTTGCCTATCCATTTCCGCGCACTCGAGCTCCAGCGCCCAAGTCCGCACACCCCACCTCAACCTTCTCCAGCCATGTCCGGAGCGGGAGGCAAGTGGATGGTCTCCTCCATCACGGAGGGACATATCAAAAGAATGAGGAAGGCCGGATACTTGTCTAACGACATTGTGCACCGGCTTCCCGAAGAGGGGCAGCTCATCCCCACCCCTAGGCCCCATGAGAGGGTGGTGTTCCTCCCCCATTTCCTCCGCGGACTGGGCTTCCCTCTCCACCCATTTTTCTGGGGGCTCATGTTCTACTATGGCCTGGATTTCCACGATCTGGCCCTGAACTTTGTCCCCAACATCTCGGCGTTTATCGTCATGTGCGAGGCTTTCTTCCGCATCCGCCCCCATTTCGGCCTATGGCTCAAGACTTTCAATCTCAAGATGAAGGTGGTGCGCAGCACCCAAGCGGAGTGCGGAGGCGCCATGGTGGGAAAGATGCCCAACGTCCTATGGTTCGAGGGCTCCTTCGTGGAGTCCCTAAAGGGGTGGCAATCGGGGTGGTTTTACATCACCGAGCCGCGCGACCCTGAATGGGTCACAGCCCCCGAGTTCCAATCTGGACCCCCTACGCGGCTCGCCTCCTGGAAAGAGACGGGCCTGTCGTGGGGTAAAAAGGAGAGCTGACCGGACTCCCAACATGCGTCCAAACCCTGGTGGACAGGAAGCTCAAACTTGTCAATGTAGTCCAGGTTATGCTCATCCGTCAGATCCTCCTGTGTCAATAACGGGCTTTCAACCTGTGGGAGTTCGACCCGGTGCAGCACCGAACTCTGAGCAGGCTCTTCAACACGACGTACGAAGATGCCTGGAAGGTGCTTTTCAAGGGCGCCGAGGCCCCCGCATCCGCTACCGAGGATCGCAGATTCAGCATGCAGCGTCACGCTCGTGCGGTAAGATGTTTTTACCTTTTACAGGGTATTAGTTCTTCATAGTTTGAATCCATGCGGGATCTAAGCTCCCTTACCTTTGACAGGATTGGTAGGAGACGTCCGGACAGATCAACTGCCCGGCTCCTTTGCCGGAAGGCCCAGCGGACGCTCGCTTGGCGAAGCTGCTGGTTCGGGCACCCTACGTGGTGCCGGAGAATAAGGCCAAGAAGAAGGCTACGGGGACTCGAAAGTGTGCCCGGCGCCAGGAGGTGTCGGATTCATCATCCGACGATTCCAAGGCACACTCCTCCCACGAAGACGAGGAGGAGGAAGAAGAGACCTCTCCCCCTCTAGCGGGGGGAGGGAAGAAAAGGAAGGCCGCCCCAACCGGGGAGGCCGAAGGGTCCAAGCGGGGGAAGGCCCCTCCTCCGGACTACTCCACCAACGCCGATGACGACGAAGAGGAGTGGCCGCACAGGGCCAAGCCCCTGGCGAGATCGTAAGTATCCGGATACCGGAGTGACTCATAGTATTCCCCCTTTGCACAACTTTTCCTTATGTCGAACATGATTGTGCAGTCCGCCCAAGGCCGGGCTCGACGAGTCATCGAGCGGCTCCCTGGATTCATCGGATGTGAATTCGCTTCCGACGGCTTCCTCCCCCCACCCTACGGATGGTGCTGAGGTGGCGTCCCAACAGGTTCCAAGCCAGGAGGAGGTGGTCCTGGAGGCGCCGCAAGGCAACCTCCCGGACTCCAGGCGTAAAGGGGATAGAACCCCCAAGGGCTCCAAGTTCGGCCTTGAGCCGGACACCGCGTCGGAACCTTCAATGGCTCCGGACTCCATGTTGGAGTAATGGGACACGGATACCCTGAAGACGGCAAGAAGATATTTCAAGACATCGGGGCTAGCAAAGCCCCTCAGTCCGACTGTGCCAACCAGCCGGGTGCCGACTGCGCCGACCAGTCGGCTGCCGACTGCAGCCCGACCCGACACCGACGGGGCGACCGTACCGCGGCGTCATCTACAGTGTACAGTGTCCCCTGGGTACTGATTTATAAAGTATCCCAGGAGACAAGCATGACATATAGCATGCCTCTAGCCATGCCCACATGGCTTGGCATGTAAGCTACCCAAGGTAGCTTACATCCAACGCCACCACCAAGCTTACATGCTAAGCTACCTCACACTATATACACCCATCCATCCAGGGGGATGGACTCTCATACACACACAAGCACTAGCTAGCAAGCTAGCTAGCTATCCATCCATCCATCCACATGAGCACACACGCTCATGGCCATGAGCATGGCGGACCACTAGCCTGCCTCATATAGGCATTTACCAGATCAGATGCACTTGGCACTGATCCCAGATACAGCTCCAGGAGCACTTTGTACTGCCCGATGTACACCTCAGATATATACTCAGACATGCAGGAGTAGGGGTATTATCTCTCCGGAGAGCCCCGAACCTGGGTAAACGACCGCGTGCTACTCACATACTCGCTCCCGGTCCTATCAGCAGCAGTCCTACCCACACACTAAGCCCTTGTGGCATCTGTCGACTCGCAAGCCCCCCGTGAGAAATACCACGACATTTGGCGCCCATCGTGGGGAGGTACTACTACTACGCTACCATGCTGCTGCTGGTTTCGCTGTCCGGGCGGGACCATCTTCATCATCTCCGCCGCAGCATCGCGCCGTCTCTCCGGTAGCGCTCGGGGGCTCGACTTCGACCCGCCTCCGGAGCGGCCGCGAGGGGTGGCGCGTCCTCGCCGTCGGCCTCTTCGTCTTCACCACAGCGACGTCGCGCCGTCTCTCCGATAGCGGTCTGGGGCTCGACATCGACCCGCCCCCGGAGCGGCTGCGAGGGGTGGCGCGTCCTCGCCGTCGGCCTCGCCTTCTTCATCACCACCGTTGCGACGCCGGCACTCCGTCCACGCGCGCGCGCCGCGCGCGGGGCCTCGTTTCGGTCGGCCGTGGCCATCCACGCGCCGCTCGCGTTTGCTCCCCTCCGTGCTACGCCTTGCTTTGCCGGAACGCGCATTAGCTTCTCCATATGCCATCTTTGCGAGCTAGCTAGATGCGAGTCAACAATGGTCAAACCATTAGCCAAATACACTAGCAAAATGCTACCCAGACTACCCCATACGGCCATAAGCCGGATGCAAGTCGGACCCTCTGCTATTCTTCGTCCGCGCACGCGCGCAACGCTCGCCTCCGTTCTGACCCTCATGCTTGCTTGTCTGCTGCGGCGCCTGCCCGCTGCTCCGGCTGCGCGGCTCCCGCTGGCCGTATCCGCCCGCGCGGCTCCATCCGCTGCGCTCGGGCCTCGGGCATCTCGCGGCTGCAGCTCTGCTCCCTTGCATGCGCCGCTCCACCAACAGCGCGGGCCGGCGTCGCCGCACCTCACCCCGTGGCCTCCTCCGCTCGGCAGCGCCCCGGTGGCCTTCCGGGGCTGCGTGCCCGCGTTGGGTCCCCGCGACCCGGCCTCGCCGCCTCCCGCATTCGCCTGCGTGCGGCTCCGCCTCCTCGCTCGCAGGCCCTGGCCTCCCTGCCGCGCCGGCCTCCCACGCCCGCCGGGTTGCCGCCTGCCCGGCCGGCTCCGGGTCGCTGTGCCCCTGGACGCCTGCAGCGCCATCACCCGCACCCGGACCACCCGTCGTCATCCCACCCGAGTCTCAGTCATCCCGCACCCGGCCGGCCTCACCCGTAGGCGCCTCGCCGGCTCCGGCCTCGTCCGAGCTCGGCCACGTTGCCATCCAACGCCAGGCTTCCCGCGGCCGCGCCCCGTGCTGGCCGGCATCCGTGTCAGCCCCGTCCAACTCCGGGTCCCGTACCACCTCCTCGACGCACCTGCGGTTCCCAGGCCGGCTCCGCCTGCCGGCCCCCTGACGGCCGGCTCCGCCCGCCGGCCCCCTGACGGCTCCTGCTCCGCCCACCACCCGGCCGGCCTGGCCGGCTCTCGCCGTTCTCCTCTGCGGCGCCTCGGCTCCCCCCTGCCGTGTTCCAGCGTCGGCTCGCACTCGCAGCCGCGGCCGGCCCGGCCGCGTCCGCGTGCGGCGGCTGCGACTGTTCCGCCTCCCCGGACCGGATCCACCTGCTCCGCCGGGCCGCCTCCCCGTGCCGGCTCAGTCGCGCGCGACCGCCTACTTCAGCCGCCGGCTCCCCGCGCCTCCCAACATCTCGGGGCCCTTGCCCCGCCTAGCTGACTGCTCCACGTCCCTCCGTGCGGCTCCGCCCCGTCTCGCGCCTCCAGGCGCCCGTGGCCGGCTCCCCTGCCGAACTCGGCCTCCTACGCTGGCCGGCTCCGCCGTGCCTCCCGCGACCCGGACGGCCGGCTTCGCCGCCCGCCGACTCCACCGCGACCCGGACGGCCGGCTTCGCCTCCCGCTGACTCCACCGCGACCCAGACGGCCAGCTTCGCCTCCCGCCGACTCCACCGCGACCCGGACGGCCGGCTTCGCCGCCCGCCGACTCCACCGCGACCCAGACGGCCGGCTTCGCCGCCCGCCGGCTCCGCCACCACCCGGCCGGTCCTGCCCCCTGGCCTCTCTGCGCTCCCAGACCGGCTCGCGTTGCTCAACTGTTGCGGCCGTGTGCTGGCTCAAAAGAAGCGAGTGAGATGCCGGCTAGAGAAAAAGTTAGGCCGGCTTGCTCCAAAGAAAAGAGAAAAAAAATGCGTCCGACTGCCAGATATACGTTCGACCGTTGGCTACCTGGCCGGCTGCAAAGAGCCCGACTGCCGTGTCGGGGTCCGCCCTTCAGCCGTTTGAAGAAAAAGAGGAACGCAAGGTAGTTGCCGGAAGATCCGGCCCGACTGCTCAGCAGTCGGCCCGAATCTCGGGGGCTACACCCAGCAGGTACGCTGACGCGCCCCCGCGAGAGAAGAAGACAAGGTAGTTGCCGGAAGATCCGGCCCGACTGCTCAGTAGTCGGCCCGAATCTCGGGGGCTACACCCTGCGGGTGCGCTGACGCGCCCCCGCGAGAGAAGAAGACAAGGTAGTTGCCGGAAGATCCGGCCCGACTGCTCAGCAGTCGGCCCGAATCTCGGGGGCTACACCCAGCGGGTGCGCTGACGCGCCCCCGCGAAAGAAGAAGACAAAGTAGTTGCCGAAAGATCCGGCCCGACTGCTCAGCAGTCGGCCCGAATCTCGGGGGCTACACCCAGCGGGTGCGCTGGCGCGCCCCCGTGAGAAAGAAGACAAAATAGCTGCCAGAAGATCCGGCCCGACTGCTCAGCAGTCGGCCCTACACCCAGCAGGTGCGCCGGCGCACTCCGCGAGCGCCGAGTCGCGCCGGCTATCTTCGACGACCGCGACTACATGAAAATCAATGTGAGCTCCTCACCCGCATATTTTTGCACTACGCACGCACGGATAACCCCGAGCGTTGCTCGGGGGCTGTCTCCGCATTTTATTACAGTAGCATCACTGTTCGCCCCAGCGCCAGCCAGAGTTGGCCCGGGGGCTGGCCGCCTGGCCTGAGACGTTAGTTCCCGCAGACGGCTTAGTACCGTGCGCGGTACCAAAGGCCCACTCTTAGTCACAGACTGCAGAGCGGCTGTCCGACTAGCAAGAGTGAACGCTGGAGGCCACCCACGAGAAAAACGTCCGGGAAGAAAAACGGTTCGGGTGACCCGGTCGTTTCTTTTATGAGTATCTACTCGGTTGAATCTGCTCCTAGACTCTGAGTACTGTACACTCCACTTCGCGGCCCACTCCCAGCCACAGACCGCAGAGCGGCTGTCCGGCAAGCAAGAGCACAAGCCAAAGAGTGGAGGGAACACGAAAAAGATTGAAGGGGGCTCGGACGAAACCGAGTCGGCACCCTCCGCATAAAACTTGCAATACTAAAAAAGCATATGATATATTTGCATGGACTAACTTTGTCCCTTTTTACGATCATTTCCATGAACATTTGCCAAAAAACCTCCGCCCAACTTTGCCAAGTTGCCCAGAGGCTTGGGGGCTACTGTCGGAGTAATGGGACACGGATACCCTGAAGACGACAAGAAGATATTTCAAGACATCGGGGCTAGCAAAGCCCCTCAGTCCGACTGCGCCAACCAGTCGGCTGCCGACAGCAGCCCAACCCGACACCGACAAGACACCGACGGGGCGACCGTACCGCGACGTCATCTACAGTGTACCGTGTCCCCTGGGTACTGATTTATAAAGTATCCCAGGGGACAAGCATGACATATACCATGCCTCTAGCCATGCCCACATGGCTTGGCATGTAAGCTACCCAAGGTAGCTTACATCCAACGCCACCACCAAGCTTACATGCTAAGCTACCTCACACTATATATATACCACACACCCATCCATCCAGGGGGGATGGACTCTCATACACACACACAAGCACTAGCTAGCAAGCTAGCTAGCTATCCATCCATCCATCCACATGAGCACACACGCTCACGGCCATGAGCATGGCCGGCCACTAGCCTGCCTCATATAGGCATTTACCAAATCAGATGCACTTGGCACTGATCCCAGATACAGCTCCAGGAGCACTTTGTACTGCCCGATGTACACCTCAGATATATACTCAGACATGCAGGAGTAGGGGTATTATCTCTCCGAAGAGCCCCGAACCTGGGTAAACGACCGCGTGCTACTCGCATACTCGCTCCCGGTCCTATCAGCAGCAGTCCTACCCACACACTAAGCCCTTGTGGCATCTGTCGACTCGCAAGCCCCCTGTGAGAAATACCATGACACTCCAGTAGGCAGCCTCCTTCCAAGAGGAGCAAGCCTACCGAGCCGGTGACCTCCGTCCAACCGGAGGCACTGGACAATTTGCTGGAGACGCTTAACGGTGCCTCCATGGACGAGGAGCACCGCACTATTATGAGTGCGGTGATCCAGAAGGTTCAGTCCGCCAAGAGTGGACTGACTGAAGCGTGTGCCAGCCTTCTAACAGGCTTTGAGGTAAGTAAAGAATGTGTAAAAATATTACCGCATAGACAGTAGCCCCTGATGCTCTGTTCGGCGTTCGGAAAGAAAAGCCGAATAGAGGATCTAATAACATTTGCAGGAGTCTAACATAATCAAGTCAATATGCGTATGCAGGCTTCGCTGCTGGCCTCCGCCGCACTGACTGCGGAGGTGGATACGCTGAAGCAGTACCTCGAGCGGTCCGAGCAAGAGCTCGGCCTAGCCAAGCAGCAGCTTGAGGAAAAGGAAGGTAAGAAATACCTTATGGAAATATGTGAAAGGTGCAATTGCAAAAAGTGACAGGATTAACGCGGCTATTGTAGGGGCCACAACTGAGGTGGCGACCCTTAAGCAAGCGATGTCCGAGGCCGAGAAGAGGGCGGCCGCGAAGCGCACCGAGCGGGAGAAGCATGAGGCGCAGGTTGGCGAGGTGCGGCAAGAGCTCTAGGCTCTCATGAAAAAACATGAGAGTTTGGAGCTTGGCTCGAAGACGCGAGAGTCTGAGCTCGCGGCGGCTATTGAAGATGCCAAGTATGCCAAGGCCGAAGCCTAGAAGGCCCTCGAGGAGGTTGAGGCAATAAAAAAGATAGCGGCGGGCAAGGCATTCTTTATGCAAAGCAAGCACGTAAAAGTGAATTACTTGTCACTTACCCGAATCCGGAGTTCTCTAGGAGCATTCACAGACTTGTCCCGTAGCGTGTCGGATGCCGCCGCCTTCTACCGAGCCGAGGAGGGAAGCTCGATGGAGAAGGTGTTCTGGTCTCAGTATGCTGAGGCCGAACACCCGGTGCCCTTAAGCGACCAGTGAAACAGCTGGTCGAGCTCCATAAGGTGGCCGAATAGGCCATAAAGGGCCTCATAGTCCGGCTGTGGCCTGGAGAGGCCATGCCTGGGAGCTACTTCGGGCTGGTGAGGCGGCTGGCGGAGGCCTGTCCAAGGCTCGAAGTCATCAAGCGCTCCGTATGCATCGAGGGTGCCCGTAGGGCGCTTGCTCGTGCGAAGGTGCACTGGGGCAAGCTGGATGCTGAGAAGCTTGTGAAGGATGGGCCACCGCCGGGCAAGGAGCATCGAAAGCCCGAGATGTATTATGAGGGCGTTCTGAAGGGTGCCCGCCTTGTGGCGGATGAATGTTCCATGAAT
Source organism: Triticum monococcum (assembly GCA_034509565.1). Lineage (NCBI taxonomy): Eukaryota > Viridiplantae > Streptophyta > Magnoliopsida > Poales > Poaceae > Triticum > Triticum monococcum. The sequence goes on along the minus strand of CM067846.1, from coordinate 54,704,015 downwards.
GTAATTTTTCAGTAAACTCGCTCGTTTTGTCCTGTTCGCTGAAAACTTGTTCATGTGCGCTAAGCAATGCATTTTGAATTTAAAATATTACCTTCTGTGTGGTCGTTTATCAAATTTGAGAGATGGCGAGTCGTCGGCTTCTGCCCCTGTGGCACGAGTGCTGGGGTGTTCGGGATAAACATGAGCGCTCTTTTCCCCATTCTTGGGTCCTTCAAGGGAGGCGCTCAACACAACGAACAAGGCAATCGGACTATAATGCTTGAACACTCTCACTTAGCCACAGAATTCTATAATTTTAAATTTCGGCGAAGCCCCTAGTGTTCAGAAGACTGAGTTCGGGGCGCTATCCACGCCTAGGCCGGACAAAGCCGACTCCTCGCTCTAAGCGGCATAAGTCTTTAGGGACTCAAAAACCTCTCGAACAGCGACCAACTCTCGCCTCATCATGACGGTTAGTTTTAGCTTTCTCTACTGAGGTGCTTAGCCCAGCTCAACTGGGGCACAATCGCAGTAGTTCTCCTAGTGCTACCTTAACCGATATAACGGAACGTAAGGTACCAAAACATAGGAGCTGGGCAAACCCAACTATTGACCCAAGACATGATTCGGAACCGATGCATATAATGCTATAAGTTCGGGGTGCCGCACTTGTGAAAGTGTTCGGACTTCTCACACCATATTGAGGGGTACTTAAGCCCCTAACGTATTGGCCGTACCAAAGTGTACGGGTGCAACATGTCATTAATGAACATATATTCGTAAAAAAGAGGTAATGCAATAATAGACGGAAGCTATGCATTGTTTATTTAAAAAAGCTGCGATCAAAGCAGAACGATACAAATAGTGCGATAAGCAAAAGATGGGACTATCAAATATGTCCTTTCCAGGGGCGAGCTGCGGAATGTTATGCGAAACAGGTATACTGCTCGTTATAGAGACCACCTTAGAGTTCCGTAGTGCGGCGTAGCTTTCTGCTTCCCTGGTTGTATTGTTTGTGCGGCAATTGTACTGCCGGACAAGCCTTCCGAAGAATGGAGTCCTGAAAATAAGAGAACATTAAGAAATTGGCAGCCCCTAGTGCGGTTTAAGCCGCGTTTCGGGCGTGCCGGGATGGTGCCCCTCCCCCTGTGCCCATGGTATTTCTAGAGCGTAGTTATGTACGCGCAACACTGGTTTCACAAGTTCGCGAGGGCTGGGGTTGGGGCCACATTGCTACGCTTGCTCGGAACGTGCCAGGCGGTCTTGTTGTAGGTTACTCCAGGCGCGCTTGACGGTGTCCGGACGTTTAATGGCCGGACTGGAGAATTGCCTTGAGAGGCTGCTTTGTACTTCCGCTGCGATAGCCACCGTATGCTCCTCCGTTCGGAGAGAGCGTTCAGTGTTTCCATTGACCGTGATGACTCCTCAAGGGCCTGGCATCTTGAGCTTGAGGTATGCATAGTGCGGCACCGCATTGAATTTGGCAACTGTGGTTTGCCCGAGCAGTGCGTGATAGCCACTGCGGAACGGGACTATGTCGAAGACTAACTCCTCGCTTCAGAAATTATCCGGAGATCCGAAGACCACTTCAAGTGTAACTGAGCCTGTACAATTGGCTTCTACACCTGGTATGACGCCTTTAAAGGTCGTTCTGGTGGGTTTAATTCTCGAGGGATCGATGCCCATGTTCCGCACTGTATCCTGATAAAGCAGGTTCAGGCTGCTGCTGCCGTCCATAAGGACTCTACTGAGGTGAAATCCGTCAATAATTGGGTCTAGAACCAATGCGGCGAATCCGCCATGATGGATGCTAGTGGGATGGTCCCTTCGATCAAAAGTGATCGGGCAGGAAGACCATGGGTTGAACTTTGGGGCGACTGGCTCCATCGCGTATACGTCCCTTAGCACATGCTTCCGCTCCCTCTTGGGGACGTGGGTAGCGTATATCATGTTCACCATCTGCACTTGTGGGGGAAAACCTTTCTGTCCACTGTTGTTCGGCGGCCGGGGCTCCTCCTCGTCATTGCTATGCAGCCCCTTGTCTCTGCTTTCGGCATTTAACTTGCCTGCCTGCTTGAACACCCAACAATCCCTGTTGGTGTGATTGGCTAGTTTTTCGGGGGTGCCATGTATCTGGCATGAGCGGTCGAGTATTTGGTCTAAACTGGACGGGCCCGGAGTATTTCTTTTGAATGGCTTTTTCCGCTGACCGGGTTTAGAGCCTCTAAATCCGGCATTAACTGCCGTATCCTCAGCATTGTCGCCGTTAATGCGGCGCTTTTGCTTGTTGCGACGCGACCTGCCACTGTTGTCCTTGGTATCCGAATTACCAGGGCTCTTGGTCATGTTATTGCTGCGAGCTAGCCAGCTGTCTTCTCCCGTGCAAAAAATGGGTCATAAGTATCGTGAGGGCTGCCATAGATTTTGGCTTTTCCTCTCCTAGGTGCCGTGCAAGCCACTCGTCGCGGATGTTATGCTTGAAGGCTGCTAGGGCCTCTGCCTCCGGACAGTCGACGATTTGATTTTTCTTGGTTAGGAACCGTGTCCAGAATTGTCTGGCCGATTCCTCTGGCTGCTGAATTATGTGGCTTAGGTCATCGGCGTCTGGTGGTCGCACATAAGTGCCCTGGAAATTGTCGAGGAATGCGGCTTCCAAGTCCTCCCAACAACCAATTGATTCTGCTGGCAAGCTGTTAAGCCAATGCCGGGCTGGTCCTTTAAGCTTGAGTGGGAGGTATTTGATGGCGTGTAGGTCATCACCGCGGGCCATGTGGATATGAAGGAGATAGTCCTCGATCCATACCGCAGGATCTGTTGTGCCATCGTATGATTCGATGTTCACGGGTTTGAAACCCTCGGGGATTTGATGATCCATTAATTCATCTGTGAAGCATAGTGGGTGTGCGGCGCCTCTGTATTGGGCCACATCACGACGCAGCTCAAACGAGCTTTGTCTACTGTGTTCGGCCCGGCCGGATTTACTGTATCCGGCATGACGAGTACCGTCACGTGCCATGGGGCGCCCACATGATCCGTAGATCGATCTTGTTTGCCTTGCCTTGTCCTCCAATATATCTCGCAGGTCTGGCCCATTTTCCCATGCCTTGGTGGTTTTTGAGCGGCGCCGGGGTGCAGCTTGAGCGGAGGGCCGAGAGGCCTCTCTGTCGTGGCCACGGGGTGGCCGGTCAGCCGCATCATGCGTTGGTGATGTAGGTTTAAGTGCTTCCTCCTCTAATTGGGGTAGCAACCTGCGCTTTGGGTAGCTCTTGGAGGGGCGTTCGAGTTCATACTCTTCGGCCGCAAGGACTTTAGTCCATCTATCGGCTAGCAAATCTTGATCAGCTCTAAGTTGTTGCTGTTTTTTCTTGAGGCTGCTCACTGTGGCCATAAGCCTGCGTTTGAAACGCGCTTGTTCGACGGGATCCTCCGGCATGACAAATTCGTCGTCGTCGAGGCTTGCCTCGTCTTCAGAGGGAGGCATATAATTATCATCCTCGACCTCTTTGTCTGCCGCTCTCTCATGAGGGCTGGCTTCTCTATCCTCCTGTGCTGAATCTTGCTGGAGGTGGTTGCCTTCGGCACTATCCGGGGTGTTATTATCCCCCGTGCCGGAATCACCATTTTTGTTTTGGCGGGATTTAGAGCGGCGCCGCTGACGCCGGCGCTTAGGCTGTTTCTTGGAGGGGTCATCCTCCACCGCTCCATCGCCATTGCCTTCTTTTGGGGTGTCCACCATGTATATATCATACGACGAGGTCGCTTTCCAGTGCCCTATAGGCGCTGGTTCTTGATCGTCTCCTGCATCGGTGTCCATACCGTCGATGTCTTCGGAGTCGAAGTCAAGCATGTCGGTTAAATCATCGACAGTGGCTATGAAGTGGGTGGTGGGTAGGCTTTGAATTTCTTCATCATCCGCATCCCAACCTTGCAGACCATAGTCCGGCCAGGGCTCTCCTGACAAAGAGAGAGACTTTAGTGAATTCGGAATATCGCGAAGGGCGAGTGCTGAAAGATGTCCGCGGCGGTGAACTCCATGATCGGCGCCCAATCGGGTTCGATCGGTCGAGGCATGGAGGGCTCGGAGTCTAGAGAGGAGTCCAGCTCCTTGGAGTCATGGGCTTCGCAGAGAATAGGGCCGGTGTTCCACTCGATCGCCATAGAGATTGCAGCCTCTGAGGCGGTGTCTAACCACCTATCCTCGATTGGTGTGATCGGCTCTGAGCTAGGGGTCGGAGCGGACACAAGTGCGGCCTCCAGGGCACTGTTCGGCGGCAGAGCTAAATCATGCCCATCGTGACAGTGCGGCGCGCTCGGCTGTGGCTCGAATCCGTCGAAGATCAAGTCTCCGCGGATGTCGGCCGTGTAGTTCAAACTTCCAAATCTGACCTGATGGCCAGGGGCGTAGCTTTCGATCTGCTCCAGATGACCAAGCGAATTCACCCGCAGTGCAAAGCCGCCGAATACGAAGATCTGTCTGGGGAGAAAAGTCTTACCCTGGATTGCATCGTTGTTGATGATCGGAGAAGCCATCGGGCCTTAAAGTGACGACACAGTGGGACTCTTAATGAAAGCACCAATGTCGGTGTCAAAACCGGCGGATCTCGGGTAGGGGGTCCCGAACTGTGCATCTAGGTCGGATGGTAACAAGAGGCAGGGGACACGATGTTTTACCCAGGTTCGGGCCCTCTTGATGGAGGTAAAACCCTACGTCCTGCTTGATTAATATTGAAGATATGGGTAGTACAAGAGTAGATCTACCACGAGATCAGAGAGGCTAAACCCTAGAAGCTAGCCTATGGTATGATTGTTGTTCGTCCTACAGACTAAAACTCTCCGGTTTATATAGACAGCGGAGAGGGCTAGGGTTACACAGAGTCGGTTACAATGGTAGGAGATCTACATATCCGTATCGCCAAGCTTGCCTTCCATGCCAAGGAAAGTCCCTTCCGGACACGGGACGAAGTCTTCAATCGTGTATCTTCATAGTCCAGGAGTCCGACCGAAGGTATAGTCCGGCTATCCGGACACCCCCTAACCCAGGACTCCCTCAATCTTGAGCTTGGATGCGTCTGTGCGGGCTGCGTCTGTGCCGCGACGATCTGCTGCTGGCGCCGCAGGCACCAAACGCGCCGGAGGTGGAGGAAGTGGCAGAGGTGTGCCTCCCCACGGAGGCGCTTCTGGTGGTCGCGGGAGACGGCTGAACGCGCCTTTGGCTACCTCTTCTTGAAGCAGCGCGAGAGCACACGCCGTATCCAGGTCTTGCGGTCGCTGAATGAGCACCACTGCTCGAATATCCCTCCTCAGTCCCTTGACAAAACGAGTCAAGCAATAAAAAGGATGAATCGTGTCAGAATAAGAGGATAAATGGTTTATTATCAACTCGAATTGCTCTATGTAATGTGCGACGGAAGAAGTTTGGCGGATGGTGTAGAACTGCCTAATCAGCGTCTGATGCCGATCCCGCCAAAACGAGTGCAAAGTAACGCCGTAAAAGCTTCCCAATCAAAATCTGCAAGCCTTTTTTGTATGGACTGTAGCCAAACTGTGGCCGACCCCGAGAAGTTCAGAGCCGCCATGGGTACCCAAAACGAGGGCAAGATACTAAACATTTGAAAGTAGTGTTCACACATCGTTTTCCATAAATTCGGGTTATCGCCCGAGAATTGCGGAAACGCGATGGATGGGTGCGACTGGCCCGGACCGGACATCAGTTGGCTAGCATGAGAAAACGGCGAGAGCGAATCCGGAGATGCTGTCGGAGAGGAGGACGGACCTGTTGCCGGGGGTGGCGGCGGCATCTGTAAGAACACCGCCGCGTTCCCCCGTGGTAGATTGAAAACGCCGTGGCCATTGGGCACTGGAAATTCGTTGCCCGCGCCGCCACCGGCCCCTGTGAGGACGCTGGTCGTCGCAGAAGGGCTCGACTTCGGGAGCGCTGCTTGGGGGTCCTCGTCCCTCCGGGAAGGCGGCGGCTACACCATCTGGAGCGCCGCCACCGCGTCGCCGAGATCAGCGACTCTGTTCTCCAGATCCGGACGCCAGTTGACCAGATCGTCGATCTTGGCCATCGAAGCCTGAATCTCCGCGATCGCCTTGTTCTGGGCCTTGAGGGTGTTGTCGAGCCGTTCGAGGAAGGCCTCGATCGCTGGATCCATGGCTACAAGATGCGTACGAGCATGGCGTAAACCTCTGGTCTCGATGATCTGCGCCAGGATGAAGGGGCAGAGGATTGACTGGTCTCTGATACCAGATGTAAGGGTACTGGTGGATACTCTCTCGATTACTAGTAGCAATCACTGGCGGATACAAGTTTGGTGGCGAATACAGGCACGATACAAGAATTTGGTTTCTAGGGTTCGCCACGAGACAGGAAGGGGAAAGGGGAAAAGAGCCGAGCCACCTTGCCGTGATCCACTGGATGCCTCGTGCAGCTGCTCCTCCTCCTTTAAGTATCGGTGGTTGGGCTTCAGTTAACCCAGGTCGGCCCGATGACTCTGGGGTTGGGCTTCTTGGGCCGGGGTATGCGCGGCGTGGAGGCGACGCAATCGTTGACGCTGACTGGTGGGTCTCTCTTGTCAGGGGCGCTGACATAATAACTGAATATAAAGATCGGAACATGATTTACCTGAAAGGAGATGGGTGTCGTCGCCAGTTGAGCTCCTCGGGCGTGTCGTGGGAGGTGAGGAGGGCCGTCTGCGGCGTGCACGGAGAGGCGTGGAGGGCCGGCATGGAGGCGCGTGAGGCTGCGACCGGGCGCGGCAGGGCTCTGGCGGAGGAGCAGCGGCGCCCGGCATAGAGGCGCGCTGGCGAGGGAGCAAGGGCCGCCGGGAAGGACCACCGCTTGGCATGGGGACAGTAGGGGCGATGGTGGGACGACTACCACGCCCCAGTCACCTGCACCCGTGACGGAAGACGACCTCTCATGGGCTGTCGTGATGGAAGACGACCTTGCCGGATCCCGTGGAGCAGCTGCACCTCCGCCTATGGCGGCGTCAACGGCGAGCGAGGAGCGCGGACGGATCCCGCATTGGCATCGATGCACCGGCGTGTCAGCAGATTGTGTGGGGCGACAACACCTCCGGATTTGGCGACGTCAACAGCAAGCAAGGAGGGCAATGGATCCCACGTTGCGCGGGAAGCTGAGGAGGCGCCGGTGCGGGGCGATGCAAGGAGGGGAGGAGTTGTGCGGGAGGAGGAGGAGGTCGTGCGTGCGGGAGGAGAATGAGGAGGTCATGCGGGCAGTTTTCTTTTTTTTAATGCGGGGTCGATTGTGGTTTAATGTGTGGTTGGTAGCGTTAAACACAGAATGATTAAGAATCATTAGATTTTGATGATGGATGGATGTGATTGTTTGGATCTGCCCCTCTCTTTCTTTTATAGTGGTAGTAGATGTTTTTTCATTTGTTTTTTATTTCTTCGCCAATTTTATCATTTTATTCTTCATTATATATTTTTTGTATTTCACCGCTTTTCTTTGTTTTTTTTCCTTTTCTTCTTCTCTATATGTTGGTTTTCTTTGTTTGTTTCTCAGTTTCTTTATTTCTTCGCCTTTCTTTCTGTTTCTTTGTAAGTATTGACTTTTTTCTTTTTTATTCTGTTTTCTTGTTTTTGATCGGTTTTCTTCATTTTTCATTTGTCCTGTTTTTTCAAATACTGGATGTATAGTTTTTCTTAAATACAAGTTAAGAACACTTTTTTATGAATACATGGTCAACATTTTTCAAATACAGAGTGAACATTTTTTAATCAGAATAAGCATTTTTTCCAAGTACAAAATGCATTTTTCCTACACATCAGAAACATTTTTATACATGATCAACATTTTTAAATAGATGATCAACATTTTTTCATACACATTGTATACATTTTTTGTATACAAATAAACATTTTTTCTATAGAGATTTGACATTTTTCAAATGCTTGATTAACATTTTTAACGGTGAAATTTTTTTCATGCACATTATATATTTTTATGCATGTTCCGTATGCATGGGAAACATTTTTATACAGATTTAACATTTTTCAAATGCTTGATTATCATTTTTTAAATACTTGAATACCATTTTTCAAATGCTTTATTAACAGTTTCTAAATACATGATCAAAATTTTCATACACATTGTATACATTTTCGTATACATGAGAAACATTTTCTCTAAAAACATTTTTTTAAATGTTTGATTAACATTTGTCAAATGTTTTGTGAAAATAAAATTATAGATGTCAGGACACATAACAAGCCTTGCCATTGCCTGTGTGTTTAGTTTACTTGTTAGTTTAACTCCTAAGTCCTAACCATTTTTTTCGAGCAACACTCGTAACCATTCCGAGTGTGAACTTACGAAACCAAAATTGTTGGAAATAAAAAGAGAAAAGGAGCATGAGCCGTAAAAGAATGGAAAGTTTTTGGAAAGTGGGAAGGAATCAGTGAAGTTGTTGCAAGCGGTTACATGATACACTGATAGACATATGCATACTTATTCCAACATCTCCTCATCCTTGCCTTGCTTGCTTGCCTCTCTTCTAATTTAATTCCCGAGTGAAGGAAGGAAGGAAGAAAGAGGTGGTGAGTGATCAAGTCTGTTTTTCCATTGTGCTTCCCTTGACCTGGCCTCCATACTTTTCTTAGATCCCCCTCCACTCCATCTCTTGCTTTCCTCAACTCAACTTAACCCCTCCTTAACTTACTATGCTTCAAAGAGGTTGTTAAGAATTTCATATGTTTTGTTTTGCACAATTTTGATTTTCTTCTTCTAGGGGAGCTACTACAGGATGTCCATGTCATGTTTCATGATATTTTGTGCAAAAATAGAAATATAATACTTTTTTTCACTTTTTTTTCATTTTTTGGGGGATGCAGGTGCAAGAACACACGTTTTTCAGGAGCCTTCAAGTGTCAACATTGTCAAATATAGTGAAACTGACAACAAAAACAATAACAATGTTGAAGACAGACAACACTTTATTAAAGATGTTGAGTCTAAAGAAGATAATGTCAACATAGTTATAACAGAAATACAAGCATCAAACGACTAAAACAACGGTGTTCTATTCCACCAAGACTAACATCAAATAGTGCTCCAGGAGATTGAGAATGTTCAACCTAAACAAACCAAACTATAATAAGTACTCTCTTCTCTTCTTTGAACAAACATATTACACATCTGGCAAAGAAACATGCTTGTGTATTAATGTAGGTATCTTGGTAACTGTTTTAAGCACCTGCAATAATTGTTTAAGACATTTCCAGTGTCAAACAGTTTTAATTCGTTTATTTGAATGCATAAAAAATTCTAAAGATGAAATACATGGGCTACGAAAATGCTGAACACAAATGATTTTTTCCAGCCAAGATAGCAACAAAACCTAGGTGTCTAACTTGAGTGTTGACAACATATGTTGTTTATTTTTACAGGTGGGTAGTCTAGCATATGTTTTCTCTGTTTCATCAACCATAGTTTCGCATACTAAGGGACTGAACCAAACGACAAGTAGTTGACATGATTTTCTTGAATTTGGAATCCCTTTTGATACCCCTTAAACCTTTTTTGTAAACTAATTACACTTTTGTTTTGTTTTCGCCATGGCAGACAACACCCAAAAACACTACATAGGACAATCAACACATTTTGATTCATCAAAAGCAGGAGTGTTGACGCACGGGGGTGGGCAGGGGTGTTCGACACATAATCTTTGGAGGGGGGGGTGGAGATTTGTGTATTAATCAAGTAGGGTGGGGGAGGAGTGGTATGAAGGGATCTCACCCTGGTAAGAACTTCCTCTATCCCCCATCTTCCTTTGCCTGGTGTCGGTGTCAAAACCGGCGGATCTCGGGTAGGGGGTCCCGAACTGTGCGTCTAAGGAGGATGGTAACAGGAGGCAGGGGACACGATGTTTTACCCAGGTTCGAGCCCTCTTGATGGAGGTAAAACCCTACGTCCTGCTTGATTATTCTTGATAATATGAGTAGTACAAGAGTTGATCTACCACGGGATCGGAGAGGCTAAACCCTAAAAGCTAGCCTATGGTATGATTGTATGTTGTCCTACGGACTAAAACCATCCGGTTTATATAGACACCGGAGGGGGCTAGGGTTACACAAGGTCGGTTACAAAGGAGGAGATATACATATCCGTATTGCCTAGCTTGCTTTCCACGCTAAGTAGAGTCCCATCCGGACACGTGACGAAGTCTTCAATCTTGTATCTTCATAGTCCAACAGTCCGGCCAAAGGATATAATCCGGCTGTCCGGATACCCCCTAACCCAGGACTCCCTCAGTAGCCCCCGAACCAGGCTTCAATGACGATGAGTCCGGCGCGCAGTGTTGTCTTCGGCATTGCAAGGCGGGTTCCTCTCCAAATTTCGAAAGTTTGTCAAGTAGTGTTCGGCACCATAAATGTTGGGCTTCTTGGCTTCCGCGCCCAATAAGGGCTATCTTCCATGTGTTGAATGAATACGAGGAGCCAGGGCATTTTTACATTCACCCCCTAGCCAGATAAATAAATTGTCTATTAAAGGGATGGGGATTCTTATATCCAATCCATACCATCCTCCCCCAGCGAGAATCCATCGGAGCGCGTTTCGGAAAGATCCATTCCATCATGGCCGACCTCCACAGCTCCTCCTCCCGCCCCGTAGCCCTAAGGCCGGTGATTGGGCGAGGTGTTCAGTCCCACACAGTCGGTTAGTCGAACTGCAGACTAAGGGATTTCTCCCTCCAGCATATATGGTGCCCGTCCGAGCCAGGCTCGCCACCTACAATGGCGGGGAGCAAGCGGATAGCTTCCCCAGCCCCTCTACGGGGGAGCGGCTATGCCTTGTTTCTTATTTATTAAGGGGACTCGGATTTCCAATTCATCCGTTCCTTCACGGGCTCCTGGAGTTTTACGGCCTCCAACTGCATAACTTCACCCCTGCTTCCATTTTACACATCGCCGGCTATGTTGCCCTCTATGAGTTATTCCTGGGTTGCGAGGCTCATTTCAAGCTATGGAAAATGTTATTTTGCCTCGTCCCTCGCACACAGAAGGGGTCACTTTATCAAGTGGGCGGAGCCGAAATATGGCGCATCGCCGAAATCGGATACTTGTCCGGTACTCCGAAGAAGACGTCCGAAGACTGGCCTTCGAAATGATTTTATATGGAGGATGTCCCCCTTCCGGACCCTGTTCGGCGGGATCTTCCTGAGTTCAGCAATGCTCCTCTGAAGAAACGCCGAAGTTGGCGCCCACGGAGCCCCCAGGAGGAAGACAACGGAGAAGTCCTTTACCTAATGAACCGGATTAAAGTGCTGGCTCAATCAAGATTGACAGTAATCTAGGTTATGTCAATATGCATAATGCGGGGAGTGCAACCACTTCAATATCAAGGGCACCCCCTGTGGTGTTTTAACGGGGAAGATGACACCACCTGTTGCGGGCATAAGGGTCCAGACAACGCTGCCGCTTGAGCAAAAATTTTGTCCGAATTGTTCAAGGGAGAGGAAGAGGAGTTCATCCGCATCAAGCCACGGGATGGATTCTCCATGTACAACCCTCCAAGCTGGGTGAGTTATATCTCCTTACTCCCATTCTTCCCGTATTATTTGTCGTAGGTACTCACCTTGCCATTTTGTGACAGGAACTGCGAAAAGCCATAAGGGAGGTCAGCAGCCCCTCTCCACAACCAGAGGACCCTGACTGGGCCCTCGGTCCCGGACTCGAAGAAGATCCGGACATTTTCATGGAGCCGATAGACCGGTAGTTCTATCAATTAAGCTGTGATGACGCCATGGTGGCCATCACGGCCAACTATCCCGGACTGCCTCCTGCGTCGCACGTAAGAAAAACCAAAAATCCCAACTCCAAAAACTAGGATCCCCTTTTAGACACTTCACCTACCATATACATATGGTGTTTTAAGGGAAGGCATTCGGGATGCCATGCCGAATCCGCAGCAACTCGCCAACAAGAGGCACCGAGGCCGGGCAGGCCAAAAAGGAAGGCGGTCAGGACGGAGACGCCGGCGCAGATGTATGACAGAAACCCTGCTCTGTGGTTGTCGTCTTTCTTGAAATGTAATGACATCCATGTTTCTTTAACAGAAAAAACGCTCGCCGGAATATGTCCGGTGAGGCTGCCGATCACGCTTCCACCAGTCGGGCTCCAGGACCGGACATAGAGGTGGAAGCCGGCATTGGGCGGACGCCGGATACTCCCCCTACAGAGGATGCAGATAGGCTATCCGCTACAAATTCAGAAGTGGAGAGCGCCATGAATCATATGCATCGCCGGGCCGTACAAATTTGATGCCTTCAATTCTGGAAAGGCGTACCTCCGTGCCGCTCAAAATGGTCTAGCCAGAGCCACGGACCAGTATGTAAAGGATGTACGGGTAAGTAAATCCGACGATTATATGTATCAGTAGCCCCTGAGACTTGAAACAGTTAGCAGAACTGATTTAAGGATCATCTTATTGTGCAGGTTCTTACAGAGAAGAATAGTCGACTGTCACAGGAGCTGGAGGAATGTAAGACCCAACGTCGGGCCACTGTTGCTGCATTGAAGGAACCGAAAAAGTCCCCAGCTAGTAACATTTCTAAAGAATGATAGGTACCATATAGCATGCGGCATGGCTGCAGATCTAACAATAGATGTTTGCAGATGCATCCGGAGAGAATCCGAAGGAGCGGCACGCCATACGACAGCTAAAGGCTGGCGAACACATGCCGACTGAGGTCAGACGGGAGAAAAACAATCTCCAAGATGCCAATACCAAGCTGAGCGTGGAACTGAAAGATGTTCGAGCCTAGCTTGCGGACTCCGAGAAGGAGAATAAGCGGCTTCAACGCGGCATATTCAGTAAGTGCTTGAACGAACCCTTAATAAAGGGGACGGCGGAGAAGCCGGCTAACAGAGTTATGTCTGTAGGTATGCTGACGGGTTGTCCCACGGAGGAGATGCCCGGGTCTGTGGGTGATCTTCTATCCGAGCTCTCACAACTGCATGAACAAGTCCGACAAGTGATGCAAGGTATTGCCCAGGCCTTGTGGCCATCCGTCTCCCTGCCAGAAGGCGTTGGAGAGCTTGTGGAGATGCTCAAGGGAGCACGGCGGTGCTTCCGATTATGGAAGATATCTGCCTGCCGTCAAGGTGCCAGGGAAGCCTGGGCCATGGTGAAGACACGGTATACCAAGGCTAACCCAAATCACATGGCCGAGGTCGGACCTGTGGGGCCCGACGGGAAAGAGATCCCTGTTAGCTTAGTCTATGGGCAGGTAGAATTAGCCGCAAAGTATTCCCAACAGGATTGTAGTCTAGACTGCCTATTGGATGGTATAGAAGACGAATTTTGTCAGTCTACATGACTATGTAATTAAAGTGACATGTATAATGCCTTCTAGACGGATTGTAGATCATTTGTCATGGCAGACCTTTTCGCTTCAACCTTGGGACCCGATAGTCCGGAGTGTATTCGAATACCCGCTCCGTTATATAAGAACCAGGGTATGCGTGGAGACCAGGCGTAGGGGTCATTAGTGCTTGAACATACAAGTGCCCAACTAGTTATGTTATATTACATGGGTAGTAAGAAACATCTTCCAGGGAGAATAGTTCCGTTAAGGGTTCCTTTGCCTGGGTACACATGCCCTAAAGTGCATGTCCGGACTGCGAGAGGAAACGTAGGCAAAAAACATCTGGGGGCACATGTGGAAATAAGTAAAAATCATCTTTTGTTCACCGACCAAATATTCCCTTAAGAACGCTAGCTTTCGGCTTCACCCAGTCTGAGGTACACATCCGGCTGACCCGGCAGTAACAATCGCAGAGGTGCTCCCCTTATGCCCTAGCCGAATTAACGGGAACGTAGGGCATAAATACAAGAGCCAGGCAACCCAGCTTGGCCAAAAGTTAAGTCATATCGATGCATATAATGGCGAATAAAAGGTACATGTGGAAGAATAACACATGTGCTGGGCATGAAGCCCAGATGGATAATTAAGCTTCTGTGTAAGAAGCCCCCAGGTGTAATGAGCGCGGTTAGCGCATCTATAATGTGCAAGCGAGGCACAAGTTGGCCCTGAAGGCCTTATAGAAAGAATAAAAGAAAGAAAGAGAAAAATGACAGATAATGTATATGGAAAAAATGGACAGAGGAAGGAGACGAACATTGAGTCCGCGCGCTAGGCGTAGAATCTTCGGAGCCTTGCTGCGTTCCATGGGTTCGGCTCAAGTCGATTATTCGATGCATCCCGCAGACGGTATGCTCCACCGGTCAGAACTTGGTCAATAATGAAGGGACCTTCCCATTTGGGCTCGAGCTTGGACTTTTTATTCTCCGGCAGGCGTAGAACTAACTCACCAATGTTGTAAGTTTTGGCCCGTACTTTTCTGCTTTGGTATCTGTGAGCTTGTTGCTGATAAAATGTGGAATGGGCTTTTGCCATGTTGCGCTCCTCCTCCAAGGTGTCTAGACTGTCCAGCCGATCGAGCTCGGCTTCTCTTTCTTCGTACATGCGCACTCGAGGTGAGTCATGAATTATGTCGCAGGGCAGAACTGCCTCTGCGCCGTACACCATAAAGAAGGGTGTATATCCGGTACTACGATTCGGCGTGGTCCGCAGCCCCCAGAGTACGGAGTTGAGCTCCTCTACCCAGTGCGTGTTAGACTCCGTTAAGGACCGCACTAATCTGGGTTTAATGCCACTCATGATAAGACCATTTGCTTGCTCAACTTGGCCGTTGGTTTGTGGATGATAGACGGAAGCATAACCGAGCTTGATGCCCATGTTGCTGCACCAGATTTTTACCTCGTCGGCCGTGAAGTTTGTGCCATTGTTAGTGATGATGCTGTGGGGGACGCCATAATGGTGTACAACCCCGGATATGAAGTCTATCACCACTCCGGATTCGGCTGTTTTAATAGGTTTGGCTTCTATCCATTTGGTGAATTTATCCACCATGACTAGTAAGTATTTTTTCTTATGGGTTCCTACCTTAAGGGGTTCGACCATGTCGAGGCCCCAGACCGCAAAGGGCCAGGTGACAGGGATTGTTTGGAAGGCGGTGGGTGGCATGTGGCTTTGGTTTGCAAAAAGCTGGCAACCGGCGCAGCGCTGGACCAAGTCCTGTGCGTCTTCCCGGGCCGTCGGCCAATAAAACCATGTACAGAAGGCCTTGCTTACAAGGGTCCGGGCTGCGGCGTGGTGGCCGCCGAGTCCGGCATGAATTTCTGCCAAAAGCTTCCGCCCTTTCTCTTCGGAGATGCACCTTTGAAGGACTCCGGTAGTGCTTTTTTTATACAGCTCTCTCTCGTGGACCTTGTAGGCTTTAGATCGCCGCACTATGCAGCGTGCCTCATTTTGGTCCTCGGGGATTTCCTGCCTAGTTAGGTAGGCCAGGAATGGTTCTGTCCATGGGGCAATGATGGCCATTATTAGGTGGGCTGAAGGTGTTACTTCGGTGGCAGAGCCTCCGATTATGTCAGAGTGTTTGGTATCGGGCATTTTGGCCGGGTCCGGACTATTGTTACCGGTGTCCCCTTCCCATACTATGGATGGCTTAAACAACCTCTCCAAAAAGATGTTGGGGGGGGGACCGCATCGCGTTTTGTGTCGATGCGGGCGAGGATATCCGCCGCCTGATTGTTTTCCCGAGCCACATGGTGAAATTCGAGCCCCTCGAACCGAGCTGGCATCTTTAGGACGGCGTTTCAATAGGCCGCCATCTTCGGATCCTTGGCATTGAAGTCTCCATTTATTTGGGATATTGCAAGGTTCGAATCCCCACACACCTCCAGGGCTTGAATGCCCATGGAAACTGCCATCCAAATACCATGTAACAGGGCTTCGTATTCGGCTGCGTTGTTGGAGTCTGTATACAGTATCTGCAGTACATATTGAACTGTATCTCCGGTTGGGGACGTCAGGACGACGCCAGCCCCTAGACCAGCCAGTATTTTAGAGCCGTCGAAGTGCATGATCCAATTGGAGTATGCGCCGTACTCTTTAGGGAGTTTGGCTTCCGTCCATTCAGCGACAAAGTCGATCAATACTTGCGATTTAATGGCTCGCCGAGGTTTGTATGTTATGTCGAATGGGAGGAGCTCAATGGCCCATTTGGCAATCCGGCCCGTAGCGTCGCGATTGTTTATAATATCATTAAGTGGGACTTCCGAGGCTACTGTAATCGAACACTCTTGAAAGTAGTGTCGCAGCTTCCGGGATGCCATGAATACCGCATGGGCTACCTTTTGATAATGTGGGTACCGTGATTTGCATGGAGTGAGGACAGTGGATACATAGTATACCGGCTTTTGAAGAGGGAATTTATGTCCGTCAGCTTCTCGTTCGACGACGAGCACTGCGCTTACAACTTGATGAGTTTCCGCAATGTACAACGGCATTGGTTCACCGATGTTTGGCGCGGCCAGGATTGGGTTGGTTGCCAGTATGGCTTTTATTTCTTCCAATCCGGCTGTGGCAGCGTCCGTCCACCCGAAGTGTTCGGTGCGCCGAAGGAGGCGATAAAGGGGTAATGCCTTTTCTCCTAAGCGGGAGATAAAGCGGCTTAGAGCCGCTACGCATCCAGTTAGTTTTTGGATTTTTTTTGAGGTCCGTTGGGATAGCCAAATGTGACAGAGCTCGGATTTTGGCTGGATTAGCTTCAGTTCCTCTACTGGAGACAATGAAGCCCAGGAGCTTTCCTGCTGGTACGCCGAAAACGCATTTTCCGGATTGAGCTTGATGTCATATGTTCGGAGGTTGTCAAATGTTAGCCTCAAGTCGTCTATTAGAGAGTCGACATGTTTGGTTTTAACGACCACATCATCTACGTACGCCTCTACTATTTTGCAGGCCTGTTTCTCTAGACATGTCTGGATCATGCGCTGATATGTTGCGCCAGCGTTTTTGAGCCCAAAAGGCATTGTGTTGAAACAGAAGGGGCCGTATGGTGTTATAAATGCCGTTGTGGCTTGGTCGGACTCTGCCATCTTAATTTTGTGGTAGCCGGAGTATGCGTCGAGGAAACACAATGACTCGTGTCCTGTGGTAGCATTAATAATTTGATCAATGCGGGGGAGGGGGAAGGGATCCTTTGGGCAAGCCTTGTTGAGGTCCTTGAAATCGACACATAGGCGCCAGGATTTGTCCTTCTTTGGTACCATCACCAGGTTTGCTAGCCAGTCCGGGTGTTTTATTTCTCTAATGAATCCGACCTCTAATAACTTGGCTAGTTCCTCTCCCATGGCCTGTCTCTTGGGTTCAGAGAAATGCCGAAGAGCCTGCTTAACCGGCTTGAATCCCTTTAGGATATTGAGGCTGTGCTCGGCCAGCCTGCGTGGGATTCCTGGCATGTCTGAGGGGTGCCAGGTGAATATGTCCCAATTCTCGCGTAGGAACTCTCGTAGTGCGGCGTCCACGGCGGGGTTTAACTGTGCCCCTATGGAGGCTGTTTTTGTAGGGTCCGTTGGGTGGACTTGGAATTTGACTATTTTATCCGCTGGTTTAAAAGAGGTGGACTTGGATCTCTTGTCAAGTATTACATCGTCCCTGTCCACCGTGGAGCGTTGCGCAGTTAATTCCTCGGCTGAAAGGGCTTCGGATAATGCCTCAAGGGCCAATGCGGCTGTTTTGTTTTCGGTGCGGAGTGCTGTGTCCAAATCACTAGCGAGAGTGATGATTCCGTTGGGCCCCGGCATTTTGAGCTTCATGTACCCATAATGGGGTATGGCTTGGAAGATCGTGAATGCCTCCCGTCCTAAAAGGGCATGGTATCCACTACTGAACGGGGCCACTTGGAATGTAATTTCTTCGGACCTATAGTTCTCCGGCGTGCCGAATACCACATCTAGTGTGATTTTCCCGGCACAGCATGCTTCCCGACTGGGGATGATTCCTCTGAAGGTTGTGCTGCTTTGCTCAATGCGGTTCCAGTCTATTTCCATTTTTTGAAGAGTTTCCTCATAGATGAGGTTTAATCCACTGCCGCCGTCCATGAGTACTTTGGTGGGTCGAAAGCCGTCCACAATTGGACTGAGGACCAGTGTAGCTGGTGCTCGGGCAGTTCAGAACTAGGTTCGTCATTGGCATTGAAGGTAATAGCCGTGTCACTCCATGGATTCATTGCTGCTACGTGGCAGATTTCGGCGAGGCTGCGGAGTGTTCGCTTGCGCCTATTATTTGATGTGAAGGTTTCAAAAACTGTTAATACCGTATTGTTATCCACGGGATGGTGCTCTGTGGCATTTGGGATAAGAAGATCCTCACCACTTTTGGCCACCTGCCGGAGTATCCAACATGTTCTAAGGCTATGCGTTGGTATGGTATCCGTTGTACTATGAATTTTGCAGGGTCCGTTAAGCCATCCCTCCAACACGGTTCCATGCCATGTAGAGGGTTTTTGTTTCTTTGTAACTAACTCGGGTGTCTTATGATAGTGCACCCTTTTACTTCGGACTGGGTGTATATTCTGAGCCGTATTGTCCCAAAATTTCGTTTCGGTTTTCCAGGCACTTTCCATCGCACAGTACTTTCGTACTATGGACGCCAAGTCAGCGAAGCGTGATATGTCATGGCGACTTAAGGCATTAAGGATTCCCTTGTCTGTGCAATTATTGCAAAAAAATGAGACTGCGTCTTCCTCGCGACAGTCCTTAACCTTGTTGATCACAAGGAGGGATCTGGCCCAATAATGATGCACTGTTTCATGGGGCTCTTGCCTGATGTGGGAAAGATCGTTCATATCTGGGTGGGTGGGTGGATTTGAGTCCGAACCCCTACCCAATCTGAGACCCAGGGGCCGAGGAGTTTCCAATCTTGGAAGTTCAGGTTCCGGAGTGCTGCCCGATAAGTCTGGCCTGCTGCCTGATTTTAGGCTCAGGGCTTGGGTGATGTCCTCCCGTGGCTCGGAGAGCTCGGGAATCCGGACATAGTTAGTCCTCAAAATAGAGGAAGAATCGCCGCATTGTTCCTCCACTACCGCGATATGGTGGGTGACCGGTGGAGAGTTAATCTCCCTTTGACTGGGTTTAAGCCCAATCCGATCATAGTCTGTAGCGACTCCCAAGGCGGCAATATGATCCAAGAGCTCGTTTAGGGAAGAGAGCTCCATTGGATCCATCTGCTCGGCGAATTCCGGGCCGACATGGAGGCTGTTTTCGATGACCCTAGAAGTCATCGTCGGTGCGGCAGCTGAACAGGCGGTCATGACGAAACTGCCTACCCGGAGAGTTTGGCTGACAGCCAGGGCTCCCCCGGCGGTAATGTTTTTTTAACAACGAGATGAGGAATCCTTCCTTACGGCGATGACACAGAGGAACTCTCAATGAAAGCACCAATGTCGGTGTCAAAACCGGCGGATCTCAGGTAGGGAGTCCCGAACTGTGCGTCTAAGGCGGATGGTAACAGGAGGCAGGGGACACGATGTTTTACCCAGATAATATGAGTAGTACAAGAGTTGATCTACCACGAGATCGGAGAGGCTAAACCCTAAAAGTTAGCCTATGGTATGATTGTATGTTGTCCTACGGACTAAAACCCTCCGGTTTATATAGACACCGGAGGGGGCTAGGGTTACACAAGGTCGGTTACAAAGGAGGAGATATACATATCCGTATTGCCTAGCTTGCCTTCCACGCCAAGTAGAGTCCCATCCGGACACGGGACGAAGTCTTCAATCTTGTATCTTCATAGTCCAACAGTCCAGCCAAAGGATATAATCCGGCTGTCCGGATACCCCCTAATCCAGGACTCCCTCACCTGGTAAGAACTTACCCTTGTCAGGGTTTTTAGTTGTTCTTCCTTTCTTTGGAACAAGTTTATTATTAAAATGCCTTTTAGAAGCCTTTTACCATCATGCCTGATCCAGTGTGTGAAGGCCTTTTGTTTTGTGCAACTGGAACAATGCCCAGCCAGAGACATCAACAACCACAACTCAAAAAGCCTAGGATGAACATGGGGTGACATGGTGAGTTGTGGTGGGCTAGAGCCAAACATGATGTGTCCCCTTGTCAAAACAAACGAAGACAACAAACCTAGAAACAACGTAAGAAGCGACACACTTGGTTTCGCAAGGGCTACAGTCGCCGCCGCACCGGAGTTTTTGGTCCCCTCGCCTCCGGCTGCCATCTTGGCGCGCGGAGAGGTGGGGGACCTCACATCTTCAATGGTCCTATGTTCTTTGTCATCATCTTGTGACCACCGTATATTGTGAGAATAAAATTTACTCTCGTTCTTCTGACAGTGCCATGAGATTAGAGAGTTTTTTGTCCTCGAGGATCTGATTATTCGGATCTGATGAGTTTATGTTGGTGCGTAAAACTTTTTTTGTTGGTTCGATTCTTTGCGGAGTTAAAATATTTCATTGACACAATGGTGAAGATATTGTGATCCGATAGCCTGCACTTCTAGGGGATCATCCCCGACCCAAGTACGTTCATGGATAAAGGCTTCCCATCTTTTTGGATCAGCGAGTCAAGGTGCTTTCAAAAACTATTATTGGAAATGTTCGTGCGGGTGAAAGAGTGACAACACCGTTGCTCCAGGTACACTAGCAGAGATTAGTACAACAAAGAAGTTGTTTCCTAGAGATTTTATTGTAATTCTTAGTCATACGAGTTATTTCCTGTAATTTTTATGAGTATGAATAAAATTATAGGTGTTTCTAAAAAAAGGCAACACGAAGTCAATGAAGACAACAAAGAAAGCGAGATAATCAAATTGCCTGCAACGTCACCTTAGATGTGACATAACTATGTCACATCTAGATGAGTCTTAGACATATTATATATTATATGCACTACAATTTTATGAGTATTACATGAAGATGATTATTAAATGGAGGAACCAACGTGAGGATGATCCAAAAATATATTAATACATTTAAAATTGGCTGGATAGAAGGAAAAAATTCCAAAAAAAACATGGATTTTACAGGAAAGGACTAAGATATCATTAAAGAGTAAAAATGCAGAAGAAATTTGATTTTTTTCAGCAAGAAATACTGTAAAATATTTTCATAATGTGGAGACTCCTTGGGCCAGCCATTCTATTTTTTCTAATATCCCCTTCGATGTAATTTGGATCGACGGGAGCTTTAATTTTGACAAGAATGGGAAAAGAAAGGCTATAAATAAAATAAAATAACAGTGTCAAATGTGTCCATGTGTTTTTATTTTCCAATTTGGAATATGACAGTTTGCCCCCCCCCCCTCAAAATTTCCCCTATACTTTAGATATTTGAGTCCGCCATGGTGATGTCACACACATACACAATCATGCTCTCCCATGTAGATGATGTTCAATGGATTTCCCGCTAATAGAGTGAGCACATGCATGTTTTAAAGAATCCCCCGCATCATTTTCACATCCCGATGTTAATTGCCAAATTCAAAATTTTAAAATGATTTATCTATTGAACAGTTAATCCGATTCACGACCCGTCTTCATTGGTGGGTTTGCCTGGCGAGGGCTTTGGATAAGATTCCAAGTTTACATGTTCTGATGATATTTTCTCGTCCTCACTACTTGCCAGATTATGTTACTGTGCTTTTCATTGTTTTTTTGCATCGTAACTCATTTATATCATAAAGATTACATTACAAGCCATGTAGACACTGAGCTAATGATACTAAAAGACCTTAGAATGCTAGCCTTTGCACAAAGAAACATCAGCCAAGAAGGAAAATTAAAATCAAGACAAAAGAATCCCTTGATCTTCATACCAAAACCTGTCACCTACCTCCGGCACCACCACAACAACCACTAATGTCTACTATGCAACCTTCTTGTAGACTCGTGTTGGGCCTCCAAGCACAGAGTTTTGTAGGAAAGTAGCAAATTTCCCTCAAATGGATGACATAAGATTTATCAATCCGTAGGAGGCGTAGGATGAAGATGGTCTCCCTCAAACAGCCCTACAACCAAATAACAAAGAATCTCTTGTATCCCCAACACACCCAATACAATGGTAAATTGTATAGGTGCACTAGTTCGGCGAAGAGATGGTGATACAAGTGCAATACGGATAGTAGATATAGGTTTTTGTAATCTGAAAATATAAAAACAGCAAGGTAACTAGTAGAAAAAGTGAGCGAACACAGTATTGCAATGCTTAGAAACAAGGCCTAGGATTCATACTTTCACTACTACAAATTCTCTCAACAATGATAACATAATTAGATCATATAATAATCCCTCAACATGCAACAAAGAGTCACTCCAAAGTCACTAATAGCGGAGAACAAACGAAGAGATTATTGTAGGGTACGAAACCACCTCAAAGTTATTCTTTCTGATCGATCTATTGGGCTATTCCTATAAGTGTCACAAACAGCCCCAGAGTTCGTACTAAAATAACACCTTAAGACACACATCAACCAAAACCCTAATGTCACCTAGATACTCCAATGTCACCACAAGTATCCGCAGGTTTGATTATACGATATGCATCACACAATCTCAGATCATCTATTCGAACCAACACAAAGAACTTCAAAGAGCGCCCCAAAGTTTCTACCGGAGAGTCAAGACGAAAACATGTGCCAAACCCTATGCATAAGTTCACAAGGTCTCAAAACCCGCAAGTTGATCACCAAAACATACATCAAGTAGATCACGTGAATATCCCATTGTCACCACAGATAAGTACATGCAAGACATACATCAAGTGTTCTCAAATCCTTAAGGACTCAATCTGATAAGATAACTTCAAAGGGAAAATTCAATCCATTACAAGAAGGTAGAGGGGGAGAAACACCATAAGATCCAACTATAATAGCAAAGCTCGCGATACATCAAGATCATAACATATCAAGAACACGAGAGGGAGAGAGAGATAGAGTGATCAAACACATAGTTACTGGTACATACCCTTAGCCCCGATGGTGAACTACTCCCTCCTCGTCATGGAGAGCGCTGGGATGATGAATATGGCCACCAGTGATGATTTCCCTCTCCGACAGGGTGCCGGAACAGGGCCCCGATTGTATTTTGGTGGCTACAGAGGCTTGCGGTGGCGGAACTCCCGATCTAGGTTCTATTCTGGAGGTTTGGGGATATATAAGAGGTGTTGGCGTCAAGAACAAGTCAGGGGGTCCACAAGTCAACCACAAGGTCGGAGGGCGCGCCCTAGGGGGTGGGGGTGCCCTCCACCCTTGTTGATGACTCGGGACTCTTCTGGCCCAACTCCGGTACTGCGTTGGCTTCTCTTGGTCCAAAATCAATCGTCGTAAAGTTTCAGTTCATTTGGACTCCGTTTGATATTCCTTTTCTGTAAACTCAAAAACAAGGAAAATGGAAATTGGCACTAGGCTCTAGGTTAATAGGTTAGTCCCAAAAATCATATAAAATAGCATATAAATGCATATAAAACATCAAAGATAGATAATATAATAGCATGGAACAATAAAAAATTATACATACGTTGGAGACGTATCAAGCGTCGCCAAGCTTAATTCCTGCTCGTCCTCGAGTAGGTTAATGAGAAAAACAGAATTTTTGATGTGGAATGCTACCTAACATATTTATCTATGTAATTTTCTTTATTCTGTCAAGAATATTCAGATCCATAAGATTCAAAACAAAAGTTTAATATTGACATAAAAACAATAATACTTCAACCATACTAACAAGGCAATTATGTCTTCTCAAAATAACATGGCCAAAGAAAGCTTATCCCTACCAAATCATATTGTCTGGCTATGCTCCATCTTCATCACAAAAAATACTAAAAATCATACACAACCCCGATGACAAGCCAAGCAATTGTTTTATACTTTTGACGTTCTCAAACTTTTTCAACTTTCACGCAATACATGAGCGTGAGCCATGTACATAACACTATAGGTGGAATAGAATATGGTGGTTGTGGAGAAGACAAAAAAGAAGGAGATAGTTTCACATCAACTAGGTGTATCAACAGGCTATGGAGATGCCCATCAATAGATATCAATGTGAGTGAGTAGGGATTGCCATGCAACAGATGCACTAGAGCTATAAGTGTATGAAAGCTCAGAAAGAAACTAAGTGGGTGTGCATCCAACTTGCTTGCTCACGAAGACCTAGGGCAATTTGAGGAAGCCCATCGTTGGAATATACAAGCCAAGTTCTATAATGAAAAATTCCCACTAGTTTATGAAAGTGACAACATAGGAGACTCTCTACCATGAAGATCATGGTACTACTTTGAAGAACAAGTGTGGTAGAAGGATACTAGCATTGCCCCTTCTCTCTTTTTCTTTCATTTTTTGATTTTTTTGTTTTTTTGGGCGTTCTCCTTTTTTGGCCTTTTCTATTTTTTTATTTCCTCACATGGGACAATGCTCTAATAATGAAGGTCATCACACTTTTATTCACTTTACAACTCAAGAATTACAACTCGATACTAGAACAAAATATGACTCTATATGAATGCCTCTGGCGGTGTACCGGGATGTGCAATGAATCAAGAGTGACATGTATGAAAGAATTATGAACGGTGGCTTTGCCACAAATACGATGTCAACTACATGATCATGAAAAGCAATATGAAAATGGTGAAGCGTGTCATAATAAACGGAGCGGTGGAAAGTTGCATGGCAATATATCTCGGAATGGCTATGGAAATGCCATAATAGGTCGGCATGGTGGCTGTTTTGAGGAAGGTATATGGTGGGGTTATGGTACCGGTGAAAGTTGCGCGACACAAGAGAGGTTAGCAATGGTGGAAGGGGGAGAGTGCGTATAATCCATGGGCTCAACATTAGTCATAAAAAACTCACATACTTATTGCAAAAATCTATTAGTCATCAAAACAAAGTACTACACGCATGCCCCTAGGGGGATAGATTGGTAGGAAAAGACCATCGCTCATCCCCGACCGCCACTCATAAGGAAGACAATCGAAAAATATCTCAAGCTCCAACTTCGTTACATAACGGTTCACCATACGTGCATGCTACGGGACTCACAAACCTTAACACAAGTATTTCTGAAATTCACAACTACTCACTAGCATGAATCTAATATCACCATCCTCATATCTCAAAACAATCATAAGGAATCAAACTTCTCCTAACAATTCACTTTATATGAAAGTTTTTGTTATATCCCTCTTGGATGCCCATCATATTAGGACTAAATTCATAACCAAAGAAAATTACCATGCTATTTAGAGACTCTCGAAATGATATAAGTGAAGCTTGAGAGTTCAATTTTTTTTCAAAATAAAACTACCGTCGTGCTCTAAAAAGATATAAGTGAAGCACTAGAGAAAATAACAAACTACTCCAAAAGTTATAAGTGAAGATCAATGAGTAGTGGAATAATTATGTAACTATGTGAAGACTTCTTCCCATAAATAAATTCAGATCTTAAGTACCTTGTTCAAATAGCAAGAAAATCCTAATAAAATAAAATGACGCTCCAAGCAAAACACATATCATGTGGTGAATAAAAATATAGCTCCAAGTAAGGTTACCGATGAACGAAGACGAAAGAGGGGATGCCATCTGGGGCATCCCCAAGCTTAGACTCTTGGTTGTCCTTGAATATTACCTTGGGGTGCCTTGGGCATCCCCAAGCTTAGGCTCTTTCCACTCCCTATTCCCTAGTCCATCGAAACTTTACCCAAAACATGAAAACTTCACAACACAAAACTCAATAGAAAATCTCATAAGCTCCATTAGTATAACAACTAAATCACCACTTTTTGTACTGTTGTGAAATCATTCTTTATTTATATTGGTGTAATATGTGCTGTATTCCAGATTCTCTATGGTTCATACCCTCTGATACTACTCATAGATGCATCAAAATAAGCAAACAACACACAAAAAACAGAATCTGTCAAAAACAGAACAGTCTGTAGAAATCTGGATATTTCGATGTAGCGACCCGACCTCAAATGGTCAAGTCTCTGTGCTTCAGTGTCATCCCTGGATCAGCAATGCTGACACACACAGTACTCAAAGGATTTATAATAGAGTAGCAATCACACACTTATTACATCGGATGTCTCAAAAGAGATCTGATTACAATAAATATGGCTTAAGAACATCTAACACGATAACAGCGGAAGGCTTGGAAGATAAAGTGAGTCCATCAACTCCAACGGCATAGCTGAGCTGCACGGCAACGACCAAACAAACCTTACTCCTCAGCTGAAAAGTCCGCAACATGATACGTTGCAGCCCGAAAACGGGTCAGCACATGGAATATGCTGGCAAAGTAACACAGTAGAGAAAGAACAGAATAATGCTATCACTACATGCATATATGGCTGGTGGAAAGCTCTATGGTTATAGTTTTTGTGAAAAGCCAATTTTTTCCTACACCAAAGGAATAGATTTTAAATTTACTATCATGGTAGTTGAAACATCATTGAGAAGGTTCCTCCAACTCAATCCCAATTAAAGTGATTAACAACCCACCAATATTAATTAAGAGTGGTGAGATACTTAGGATACTCCAAGTACTAGATACTCAAGATTGTCCATAACCAGGGACACGGCTAACCATGATTAGTTTATACACTCTGCAGAGGTTTGCGCACTTTTCCCCACAAGACTCGATCGCCTCCGTTAGATTTCTCGCACTGCATGATTTTGAGAAACGGATGACCGAGACACAGTCTTTCAGAAACATTAACTCTCTACTCCGGGTAGACCATACCAAACCTACAAACCCACTACCTGCTGATCTACCTCTTCAAGAGCTTCACGTAACTTACTCACCTATGTTAGAGCCCATAATAGCTTCTGGCTGCACACGTAAGTTTCTAGCATGAAAAATCTCAGTTCCCTTTGAGCCTGGTGGCGGTCCATAGGAAGATCACACGGGTACTTCGGGATTTCCAAAAATACATGCAACATTGGGTACTCCAGGTGCCTCAATCCACCCAGATGTATATTTAAGTTGCCACCTTAAGTAGAACCATTAATTATCAATCTCACATCTATCATGGATTTCACTCACCCAAACCACGTCTACGAGCATAGCATAGCAATATAAGCAACGCGTAAGAGTAAGTCCCAAGGGTTTGAATGTAACAGGGTAATAGGTTCTACCTCATCAACTACTTCCCAACCCACAAGTTAATGTCATCCTAACCATGCCATGTTTGTGGATTGGTACTAATGCATAAAAACTGGGTGATAAAGGGATATGATCAAAGTGTTACTTGCCTAGCTGACGATCCGCGTAACCTAGAGACTCCAAATAACACGCTTCGCACTCCGGGAATTCTATCGCAAACAAACAATAGAATACATAAGCAACTAACAAAGAAGCACGGGTAAAACTCAAATAAGAAGATCTAACTGGAAAGTTCAACTTAAGAACTCCGGTTTGCAAAAAGAATCAAACCAAACGGAGCAACGAAACTCAAACGGCGAAAGAAACAAGATCCATTTACTAATCTGGACCTAGGTCAAATTTTACAGTACCAAAATCTTGTTTAAGTTGGTTAAGCAGAAAGATGGTCTCAAGACGAAGATCTAGGCGCTTGAATCGCCCGATTCTGACTAACGAGCGAAAAGAAAAACTAAAACGAAAATCAGATCAGAAAATAGCGATCAGAAATAATCGCGGATTAAATCCGATAAAAGAAAACTGACGAACAGGCTAACGAACGAGTGTTCGTTATCTGTAACTAACGGGCGAAAACCGTTCGTTAAAACGAACGCCCGGACGAACGTCCGCTAAAAAGAAAAACCGAATAGAAAAACCAGCGAACCGAAAAAAACGACTAGGGTTTTCTAACGAAAACCGAACCGGTTTTCTAAAAAAACGGCGCTAACCTCGGCGAGGTCCAGCACGGCGGAGCTACGGCGAGGGCGGCATGGCGCGGGCAGCAGCGACGGCGTGGAGGGCGGCGCGGCAGCTCGGCAACGGCATCGGGCGGCGCGGCGGGGGCTCGCGGCGGGTTTGGGCTCCAGGGCGGCGGGATGGCTGCGGCTTTAAAGGGGGGGCGGGGTGGTTCCTTGGGGGAGGGGCACGGCAGGGACGAGGAGTCCGAGCCGGACTCCTGTTGGATGGCGGCGCGGGGCGAGGTGGCCGGCGGCTGGGCTTTGGCCCAGTCGGCCTAGGCACGCTCCTTTAAAAAAACAATTCCGCCGAAACTCAGAAAAATCCTAGGAAATAAAATAAAATTCTAAAAATTCCAAAACAAATTTTCACCGTCTAAATAAAATATTTAGAACAAGGTGAACATTTTCGTGGCCCTAAAATGCAATTTTGAAAAAGGTGCAATTTTTCTAATTGCAAATAAACTCCAAATAAAAAAATGATTTTAATATTTTTCCTCCAATATTTCAATTATTTTGGAGAAGTCATATTATCTACTCTCATATATTAATATGAAATATTTTCGGAGAGGAAACATAATTAAAACCAAAATCCTCGGTTCAATATTTGGGTAAAAACCCAAACATGAAAATAGGGAAATCCCCAACTCTCTCCGAGGGTCCTTGAGTTGCTTAGGACTTTCGAGGATTGCGGAACGAAAATTCAATAAAATATGATATGCATGAATGATTTATGTATAACATTTCATATTGAAAATTTGGGATGTTACAAACCTACCCCCCTTAAGATGAATCTCGCCCTCGAGATTTGGGTTGGCTTGAAAATAGGTATGGGTGGTCCTTGCGGAGATCATCCTCTCGTTCCCATGTGGCTTCATCCTCGGTATGGTGGCTCCACTGAACTTTGCAAAACTTAATGACCTTGCTGCGGGTGACTCGACTGGCAAACTCCAAAATCTTGACTGGCCTCTCCTCATAGGTCAAATCACTGTCCAACTGAATCGCCTCCAAGGGTACTGTATCTCTTAACGGTATATCGGCCATCTCAGCATGGCACTTCTTTAACTATGAAATGTGGAACACGTCATGAACTCCTGACAGTCCTTCAGGTAACTCCAACTTGTAGGCAACTTCTCCCATCCGTTCCAAAACACGATACAGTCCTACAAATCTCGGGGCTAAGTTTCCTTTAACTCCAAAACGTTTCACTCCTCGCAAGGGTGATACTCGCAGATATGCTCTGTCTCCAATTTCATAGGTTACCTCCTTGCGTTTTGAGTCTGCAAAACTCTTCTACCTGGACTATGCAATGTTCAGTCTATCACGAATCAGCTTAACCTTCTCTTCAGACTCCTTGACCAAGTCTAGTCCAAACAACCGTCGGTCTCCAACTTCATCCCACATCAATTGTGTTCTGCACCTTCGGCCATACAGAGCTTCGAATGGTGCCATCTTCAGACTGGCTTGGTAACTATTGTTGTATGAGAACTATGAGTAAGGCAGATTGTCATCCCAACTAGATCCATAATCTAGCGCATAGGCTCTCAACATGTCCTCCAGAATCTGATTGACTCTCTCGGTCTGTCCATCTGTCTGTGGGTGAAATGCTATACTGAACTCCAATCTCGTACCCAAAGTCTGGTGTAACTGATACCAAAACTTTCAGGTAAACTGTGTTCCTCTGTCTGATACAATGGTCCTCGGAACTCCATGCAGACATACGATCTTGGAAATATATATCTTGGCCAACTTCGCACTTGTATAAGTGGTTTTTACTGGGATAAAGTGAGCCATGTTGGTCAAGCGATCAACTACTACCCATATGGAATCATATCCTGATTTGGTCCTGGGCAATCCGGTGATAAAGTCCATGCCAAGTTTATCCCACTTCCATTCGGGTATCGGCATAGGCTGTAACAATCCTGCTGGCTTTTGATGCTCTGCCTTCACTCTCTGACATACATCACATACGGCTACATACTCGGCGATATCCTTTTTCATACTAGTCCACCAGAAACGTTCCTTCAAATCCAAATACATCTTGGTGTTTCCGGGGTGTATCGAGTAGGGTGAGTCATGAGCCTCCTAAAGTATTAACTTCCTGATCTCTGGGTCATTGGGCACGTATATCCGTTCCTCAAACCATAAGGTATCGTGCCCATCCTCACGAAAACCTTTGGCCTTTCCTTTGCTCATCTTCTCCTTTATCTCGGCAATCTCTTTGTCATCCTTCTGAGCTTCTCGAATCTTTCCCAACAATGTAGACTGAACCTCCATTGTTGCAACAAAACCTCTAGGAACAATCTCTAATCGAAGTTCCAGGATATCCTCTGCTAACTCCTTTGGCACTCCCTTACTTGCAAGGATATTAGCATAACTCTTCCGTCCTGCATAAGTACACATACAAGTCCCAAGCGAGAGGCGTCGCAATAAACTTGGAAGCCCTTATGTATATCTGGCAGCGTCAGCACTGGGGCTGTAGTCAAACGTTTCTTCAACTTTTGAAAACTTGCATCGCAATCTTCCGTCCATTTAAACTTGGTATCCTTCTTCAATAACTCCGTCATTGGCTTCGCAATCTTGGAAAAATTCTCAATGAATCTCCGATAGTATCCTGTGAGTCCAAGAAAACTGCGGATTTCGCTAACTGAAGTGGGTGCTAACCATTCAGTGACTGACTGAACCTTGCTGGGTTCTACTGCTATACCTTCTCCTGATATAACATGTCCAAGGAATCCAACTTCCTTCAACCAAAACTCGCATTTGCTGAACTTGGCATACAACTGGTGTTCCCTGAGTTTCTCGAGAACTAGTCGCAAATGCTCCTTGTGCTCCTCTTCATTCTTCGAGTATACCATAATATCATCAATGAAACACCACAATAAACTTGTCCAAATACTCCATGAACATCTTGTTCATCATGCTCATGAAATAGGCAGGGGCGTTAGTCAGTCCAAACGACATGACCGTATATTCGTATAATCTGTAACACGTGGTGAATGCTGTCTTGGGTATATCTTTCTCTCGAATCTTCAGCTGATGGTATCCCGATCGCAAATCGATCTTCGAAAACACCTTAGCTCCTTGCAGCTGATCAAACAGATCATTGATCATCGGCAACGGGTACTTGTTCTTGACCGTCACTTCATTCAAGGCCCAATAATCAACAGCCATTCTTAGGGATTTATCCTTCTTCTCCACCAAAAGCACTTGGGCTCCCCAAGGTGATGAACTTCTTCGAATGTATCCTTTCTCCAACAACTCCTTGATCTGTTTCTTATTTTCCTCCAGATCATTCGCGGGCATCCGATAGGGTGTCTTGGATATTGGCCCGGTACCTGGTAGTAGCTCTATCAAAAACTCGATATCCCGATCCGGTGGCATGCCTGGTAACTCCTCTAGAAAAACATCCGGGTAATCCTTCACTACAGGCACTTCCTCCTGAACAACTCCCATGAGAGTATACACTTGACTCTTCCTAGGCACATGCCTAGATACATACTTAATCCCTTTTCCCTCCGGGGTGGTGAGATAAATCGACTTACTAGCACAGTCAATGCTTCCTCCATACTTTGACATCCAGACCATACCTAATATCACATCCAATCCTTGTGACTCCAAGATAATTAGGTCGGACGGAAAAACATGGGTGCCAATGGTCACGGGTATCTAGTCGCACCATCGACCAACCATATACTTTGCTCCAGGTGAACTCACTAAGAGAGGGGTCCTAAGGGTTTGGGGTGGTAGTTTAAACTTATCCGCAAATCCCCTTGATATGTATGAATGCGATGCACCAGTATCAAATAGAACAAGAGCGGTAAATGACTTAACCAAAAACTTACCTATTACCGTGTCCGGCTGCTCTTCAACCTCCTCCACGTTAATGTGGTTCACTTGTCCTTTGTTGAATGGATTGGGCTTCTTCCCAGCGCTCCCATTTCCGTTTCCATTCTTTCCTTCAGGGCACTCCGTGGCATAGTGTCCAGTCTTCCCGCACTTGAAACAAGTAATGTGACTTAGATCTCTTTTGGCGGGTGTGGCTGGATTGGGGCGGTTCTGATTGTTATTGGCTCCGTTCCCATTCCCATTCTTAGTACCATTGTGATTATGCGATCCTCCTCTGGTGTGGTTATGACCTCCATGGTTATGAACAAGTCCTCCCGAGTACGGGGTTAGGCGAGGCTTCTGCTGAGATCCTGAGTTATACCTCCCTTGTACATACTTCCTCTTACGGCTCTCAATCTGCTATTGCTTCCCTTTAATCATAAGAGCCTTATCTACCAACTCCTGGTAGTTGCTGAAGGTGGCTACCATCAACTGCATACTCATCTCATCATTCATCCCTTCCATAAACTTCTCCTGCTTCGCGGCATCTGTGGCCACATCGTCAGGGGCATAGCGCGATAGCTTGCTAAACTCATCCAAGTACTGAGCCACAATACGGTTCCCCTGGCATAAGTTGCAAAACTCACGCTTCTTCATACTCATAGCTCCGGTTGAGACATGGGCTGTGCGGAAAGCTTGCTGAAACTGGTCCCAAGTCACTGTGGCTATAGGGTAGGTGATAGTGTAATTCTCCCACCATGATGCTGCTGGTCCATCCAACTGATGTGCGGCAAAACGCACCTTCTCAGCATTAGTACATCCTGCAATGGTCAACTCCGTTCCAATCTTGCGGAGCCAATCATCTGCTACTATAGGCTCGGTGCTACTGGAAAACACCGGTGGCTGCAACCTTAGAAAACAGGCTAGGTTGTCAACTGGTGGTGGTGGTGGATTGTTGTTGTTGTTGTTGCCCTGATTCTGAACTAACAATTGCATTAGGGTATTCTGTTGCTGGATCAACTGAGTGAGCTCAGGCGGGAAGGCAAATCCGGGGTCACATCTCGAAGGCATCTGATGGGTTTAGATGGGAGAGATTAGAATAGAATGGGGTCTAATGAGAAGGCACTACCCATATGCACATGAGACAAACACAATCATTTCACTCAATCAATCAATCAAGGCATACAATCGACCTAACTATCGCAAAAGTGCTCGGACTACTCTATTTACATGGTGGAATACTACTACTGATATGGTGGTCTAATAAAAATATTCCTCGGTTGCAGACTCCATGATATCTGCTCCAGCTTCGTCTTCAAAGTCATCATCGCTAAGGTCGGAGTCAGTGTCGTCGATGATGATGTAGTACTCCAGTCGAATCTCCTTGGGTTCTTCATCTTCTTCTACTGGAGTGGGGTCTCCCATGAATATTCCAATCTTCTTAATCAGGTCGTCATTCTTCTCCAATAGTGTTGCAATTTCCTCCTCATATCCATTGCGTGTAGACTTAAGTTCTTCTTCCAGCTCGATGATTCTTGTCTTCGCCTTCTTCAAATCTATCATGTCTGCGCACATATGATTCTCCTGGCGTCGAATGTGTTGGTTTCGTTCCTGGATGAAAGCTGCAATTGATCTATCCTTCCTAGTGCTGATCATTTCCCATTGCTTGTCTCGGCGCCCACATATCTGGTAGATAGTGTCCTTAAGATCCTTGTGATATACTTCTCCAATGCATCCCATGGTGATGTGAGCTGCCATACTCTTTCCTAAACTCCACGTTGGTGCGTCGAAGGAAAATTCTATGGGCTTAGTGACTGGCGTGAATGTCCTTCCTAGAACTTGAACTTGAATCATCCATCGCTCCTCTTCTGGTAAAGTGGCGTTGTATGTCCCAGTGAAGCTTGGTATTCCTATATTCAAGTACCTAGTGACTTCCTTCAAGTGTCGTCCAAAAGGTGCGTCTTCATCCGGTTGTGCAAACTTGTTCTTCATCTCTGCCATCCTAAAGAGTGGAAAATGGAGAGGAGTCAGAAATGAGAAGAGAATAGTGATCTAGGGCTTTAGCTTAGTGGTCGTGTCCTACAATCAGCGTGTGCTCTGATACCATCTTTGTAGCGACCCGACCTCAAACGGTCAAGTCTCTGTGCTTCAGTGTCATCCCTGGATCGGTAATGCTGACACACATAGTACTCGAAGGATTTATAACAGAGTAGCAATCACACACTTATTACATAGGATGTATCAAAAGAGATTTGATTACAATAAATATGGCTTAAGGCCATCTAACATGATAACAGCGGAACGCTTGGAAGATAAAGTGAGTCCATCAACTCCAACGGCATAGCTGAGCTGCACGGCAACAACCTAACAAACCTTACTCCTCGTCTGAAATGTCTGCAACATGATACGTTGCATCCCGAAAACGGGTCAGCACATGGAATATGCTTGCAAAGTAACACAGTAGAGCAAGAACAGAATAATGCTATCACTACATGCATATATGGCTGGTGGAAAGCTCTATGGTTACAGTTTTTGTGAAAAGCCAATTTTTTCCTACAACAAAGGAATAGACTTTAAATTTACTATCATGGTAGTTGAAACATCATTGAGAAGGTTCCTCCAACTCAATCCCAATTAAAGTGATTAATAACCCAACAATATTAAATAAGAGTGTTGAGATACTTAAGATACTCCAAGTACTAGATACTCAAGATTGTTCATAACTGGGGACACGGCTAACCATGATTAGTTTATACACTCTGCAGAGGTTTGCCCACTTTTCCCCACAAGACTCTATCGCCTCCGTTAGATTTCTCGCACTGATGATGTTTGAGAAATGGATGACCGAGACACAGTCTTTCAGAAACATTAACTCTCTACTCTGGGTAGACCATACCAAACTTACAAACCCACTACCTGCTGAGCTACCTCTTCAAGAGCTTCATGTAACTTACTCAACTATGCTAGAGCCCATAATAGCTTGTGGCTACACACAGAAGTTTCTAGCATGAAAAATCTCAGCTCCCTTTGAGCCTAGGTGGCGGTCCATAGGAAGATCACACGGGTACTCCAGGATTTCCCAAAATACAGGCAACACTGGGTACTCCAGGTGCCTCAATCCACCCAGATGTATATTTAAGTTGCCACCTTAAGTTGAACCATTAATTATCAATCTCACATCTGTCATGGATTTCACTCAACCAAACCACGTCTACGAGCATAGCATAGCAATATAAGCAACGCGTAAGAGTAACTCCCAAGGGTTTGAATGTAACAGGGTAATAGGTTCTACCTCATCAACTACTTCCCAACCCACAAGTGAATGTCATCCTAACCATGCCATGTTTGAGGATTGGCACTAATGCATAAAACTGGGTGATAAAGGGATATGATCAAAGTGTTACTTGCCTTGCTGACAATCCGCGTAACCTAGAGACTCCAAATAACATGCTTCGCACTCCGGGAATTCAACCGCAAACAAACAATAGCATACATAAGCAACTAACAAAGAAGCACAGGTAAAACTCAAATAAGAAGATCTAACAAGAAAGTTCAACTTAAGAACTCCGGTTTGCAAAAAGAATCAAACCAAACGGAGCAACGAAACTCAAACGACGAAAGAAACAAGATCCATTTACTAATCTGGACCTAGGTCAAATTTTACAGTATCAAAATCTTGTTTAAGTTGGTTAAGCGGAAAGAGGGTCTCAAGACGAAGATCTAGGCGCTTGAATCGCCTGATTCCGACTAACGAGCGAAAATAAAAACTAAAACGAAAATCGGATCAGAAATCGCGATCAGAAATAATCGTGGATTAAATCCGATAAAAGAAAATTAACGAACAGGCTAACGAACAAGCGTTCGTTATTTGTAACTAACGGGCGAAAACCATTCGTTAAAACGAACATCCGGATGAACGTCCGCTAAAAGGAAAAACCAAAAAGAAAAATCGGCGAACCGAAAAAAAACGACTAGGGTTTTCTAACAAAAACCGAACCGGTTTTCTAAAAAAAATTGAAACGGCGCTAACCTCGGCGAGGTCCGGCACGGCGGGGCTCCGGCGAGGGCGGCGTGGCGTGGGGTGGCGGCGGCGGCTCGCGGTGAGGGCGGCATGGCTGCGCGGTAAGGTGGCGGCGGCGCGGCGGCTTTGGTGGCGGGGGCGGCGGCTCACGGCGGGGTGGGGCACCAGGGCGGCGGGGTGGCTGCGGCTTTAAAGGGGGGGCGGGGTGGTTCCTTGGGGGAGGGGCATGGCGGGGACGAGGAGTCCGAGCCGGACTCGTGTCGGACGGCGGCGGCGGCGCAGTCTCCTGCCAGGAGACGGCGGCGCGGGGCGAGGTGGGACGGCGGCTGGGCTTCGGCCCAGTCGGCCTAGGCGCGCTCCTTAAAAAAACAATTCCGTCGAAACTCAGAAAAATCCTAGGAAATAAAATAAAGTTCTAAAAATGCCAAAACAAATTTTCACCATCTAAATAAAATATTTAGAACAAGATGAACATTTTCTTGGCCCTAAAATGCAATTTTGAAAAACGTGCAATTTTTCTAATTGCAAATAAAATCCAAAGAAAAATGATTTTAATATTTTTCCTCCAATTTTTCAATTATTTTGGAGAAGTCATATTATCTCCTCTCATATATTAATATGAAATATTTTCGGAGAGGAAAAATAATTAAAACCAAAATCCTCGGTTCAATATTATGGTAAAACCCAAACATGAAAACAAGGAAATCCCCAACTCTCTCCGAGGGTCCTTGAGTTACTTTGGATTTTCGAGGATTGCGGAACGAAAATGCAATAAAATAATATATGCATGAATGATCTATGTATAACATTCCAAATTGAAAATTTCGGATGGTACATTCGAATACTTATGTAACTCCAAAAATCCTGAGAAATTTGGAAAACCTAAGCAATTTGTTTATTAATCTTCTGCAAAAGAATCAATATTTTATCACGGCGCTAAATGAGAAATGTATTCCCAAGTATAAAAGTTTCTGTTTTTCAGCAAGATCAAATCAACTATCACCGTAAGCTATCCCAAAGGTCTTACTTGACACTTTATTAAACCAAAAGCTATAAAACATGGTTCATACAGTAGCACAACCTTGTGAACACACTAAAACAATAGGGGTAAATATTGGGTTGTCGCCCAACAAGCACTTTTTTTAATGCCTTTCAAGATATGCATGATGATTTCAATGATGCTCGCATAAAAGATAAGATCTAAAACATAATGGGAGCATCATGAAGAATATGACTAGCACATTTAAGTGTAACCCTGTTCCTATGCATAGGGATTTTGTGAGCAAATAACTTATGGGAGCAACAATCAACTAGCATAGGAAGGCAAAACAAGCATAACTTCAAGATTTTCAACATATAGAGAGGAAAATTGATATTGTTGCAATTCCTACTAGCGTATATTCCTCCCTCATAATAATTTTCAGTAGCATCATGAATGAATTCAACAATATAACCAGCACATAAAGCATTATTTTCATGATGCACAAGCATAAATTTTTTATTACTTTCCACATAAGCAAATTTATTCTCATTCGGAATGGTGGGAGTATCATAAGAAACTCGAATACTATAAATTGTTACCATATTAAAAGAATAATGTTTGGAAAAAGGGTAATCATAATTATGACAAGCTTTATAAGTATACTCATCACTACTTTTTATAACATAAGTGACATCACAATAACCATTACATGTAGCAACTTTGTTCTCATCATAATCGATTGAAACCTCTTCCAGGATAGTGGAATCATTACTAAATAAAGTCATGACCTCTCCAAATCCACTTTTACCATTATAATAAGATTCAACACCCTCCAAAATAGTGGGATTACTACTTACTAAAGTTGACACTCTTCCAAACCCACTTTCATAAATATTGCAATCATCATAAATAGGAGGCATGCTATCATCATAATAAATTTGCACATCAGGACTTGGGGGACTAAAAATATCATATCAATTAAACATAGCATCCCCAAGCTTGGGACAAACATTAATTGCAGAAAATAAATTCTCAAACATGTCATTATCATCAGACATAGCATCCCCATGCTTGGGCCTTTGCGTATCATCAGCATAATCACTCTCATCATCAATAGTATGGATAGCACAAATAGTATGTCAATTATTATCATCACAACTTTCTAAGTTGGTGCCAAAAAGATTTTCAAGATTATAACAAGTATCATTACTTTCCCAATCATAATCATCACAAGGAATAATAGGCATAACAAAATCATCCTCAATAATTTCTTCGGACATAGTATCATAAGGTAAGGAATCAATATCATCATCAAGTATATCATCATCCACATTTTTTAATTCACTCTTATGAGGCATAACAATAATAGGAGCAACATCATTTGGGAGTGATACCTTTTTACCTTTGCTTCTCCGTCTTTTCTTTTTCTTCTTCACATCATGTGTGGGTTTAATCACCCTTTTGGAGCTCCTTGTTGATGAGATTGGTTGAATAAAAAGCTCCTCCTCGTCACCTTATTCATCATAAGAAAAAAATAGGAGGATATTGGGAAACCTCTTCCCCTTCATTAGTATTTTCTTCATCTTCTATTTGTTTTCTTGTCTTTAAGTAATTGGCAATATAAGGATTCTCAATGCAATTTATCGCACAATACATATAAATTTCCTCTAGATCAAAATCAAGAAATGTCTCAAGGTTATATTCTGGAATACCCTTAGTTATATGTTTCATTTCTTCATATCCCAGAAGCAAACTAAGTTCATTACGATGCACAAGGGAAATGAAGTTATCACAATTTTTGGACACGATTCGATCATGAAACCATTTGCATTGGAGATTTAAATGACCATGTTCATTACAAACTTCACAAGGATGGCTAAAAATATTAAATTTTTCAGCACAAACATCTAGCCTCTCTTGCAAACATTTAGTTTCTAAATGCTTATGCCTCTTGCAGAATCTATCTTCCCTAATTGGTAAATAACAGCAAACTCTATGCACTCGACAAAAATTGACATGCTTATAAGAGGCATTTTTATCATGACTAGTGCAATCACCATTAGTACTATGGATATTCAAATAATTCATACTAACAACATTGCAATCATGCTCATCATTCAAAGATTATATGTCAAATATTTTATTGCATTCTTCCTCTAGCAATTGATCACAATTATCGGAATCCTTATTTTCATGAAATATATTAAAAAGATGAAGCATATGAGGCAACCCAAATTCCATTTTTTTGCAATTTTCTTTTATAGACTAAACTATTGATAAAACAAGAAACTAAAAGATTCGATTGCAAGATCTAAATACATACCTTCAAGCACTAACCTCCTCGGCAACGGCGCCAGAAAAGAGATTGATGTCTACTATGCAACCGTCTTCTTGTAGACTTGTGTTGGTCCTCCAAGCGCATAGTTTTGTAGGACAGTCAAATTTCCCTCAAGTGGATGACCTAAGGTTTATCGATCTATGGTAGGTGTAGGATGAAGATGGTCTCCCACAAACAACCCTGCAACCAAATAATAAAGAGTCTCTTGTCTCCCCAACACACCCAATATAATGGTAAATTGTATAGGTGCACTAGTTCGGCAAAGAGGTGGTGATACAAGTGCAATACAGATGGTAGATATAGGGTTTTTTAATTTGTAAATATAAAAATGCAAGGTAACTAGTAGCAACAGTGAGCGAAAACGGTATTGCATTGCTTAGAAAAAAGGCCTAGGGTTCATACTTTCACTAGTGCAAGTTCTCTCAACAATGATAACATAATTAGATCATATAACAATCCCTCAACATGCAACAAAGAGTCACTCCAAAGTCACTAATAGCGGAGAACAAACGAATAGATTATTGTAGGGTACAGAACCTCCTCAAAGTTATTCTTTCTGATCGATCTATTGGGCTATTCCTATAAGTGTCACAAACAGCCCGAGACTTCGTACTAAAAAAACACCTTAAGACACAGAACAACCAAAACCCTAATGTCACCTAGATACTCCAATGTAACATCCCAAAATTCTAAATTTTGGAATGTTATAATAAATAGATAGATTTGATTGATTGACTGAAAGTGAGTGAATTCAAACTTTTTGAAAGTTAAATGAGAGGGAATAAAAGGACTTTCCCAAACTTTCATTTTTGCATTTATGATCTCCGTGAATTAAAATTCTTTTCACCACAAAACCCTGGAGAGAAGATGACATGACTTCTTCCATTTATTTAAATGAAAAGGGTTTCGAAAAGATTTGAATTTCATTCAGAAATATTTCCAATTCATAAACTTCATGCAACTCAATGATTTTCACGAGAGAAGATAATATGACTTCTTCAAAATATATGAAATATGAGTTGGAAGTTTTAAAAGAATTAAATTCAAAGTCCTTTTGAAATTATTTTCAATTTGGAGTTATTCGAGTTTTATTCAAATTATTTTTATCCAAAAATAAAATATATGGAAAATAGGGTAACATGAGTCCCTACATCAGAAAATTGGAGAGAAATAAATTTGAATTTATTTTGGTATTTAAAAAATGATTTTTATTGGATTTTAGTAGGGCAGTAGCACTCTTTGAATTATTTCAATTATGTTTCGATTTTATATGACTTGAAGAAAATGTCCACGTTGTAGAAAATATTTTTCTAAAAATTCTGATATATAATATGACTATATAAAATTTTTATTTTATTTTCGTTATTCAGTTTCCCTTTCTGTTTCTATCTAAAAAAGACTGTACGTGCGTCCATAACTATTTGTCGCCCAC
Source organism: Triticum monococcum (assembly GCA_034509565.1). Taxonomy (NCBI): domain Eukaryota; kingdom Viridiplantae; phylum Streptophyta; class Magnoliopsida; order Poales; family Poaceae; genus Triticum; species Triticum monococcum. The sequence goes on along the minus strand of CM067846.1, from coordinate 54,663,672 downwards.
GTCCGCTGGATAGTGGCATCGGGCGTCCCATCATTTTAGTTTTTCTCTCCTATATGGGCCCGGCCCAGCCAGCCATTTCATTTTTTAAATTTTTTTCTTAGGCCGAATTTTGTTTTTAAAAAACAAAAAAAAACTGCAGCCGCAGCGTGCGCGCGGCCGGCCGAAGGCCTTTAGGCCCATGCGAGCCGCCTCTTTTCTTCTCTGTCTTTTTTCTTTTCATCTACGTTTAGTCCCACATTGCCTAGCCTTTGACCTCTAAGCCTCTTTTCCACCAATAAATATAGACCCATAGAGCTTTCAAAAATCATCTGATTCGGGTTAAATCAATATTTTGGTTTGACTAGATTCATTTAAGAAAAATATTTTTCTCCTCTCCGGCGCGACTTCTGGAAGTTTCTCCTCTCTTCAAAGTTGTCTTTTCTCTGCCTTATAAAGATATCTTTTTTCTTCTTCCTATACTTCCGTAATTTATTATTTTTAGACTAATACGATAAAATAATTAGATTATAAATTAGTCTACGTATTTATACGTTAGACCTTAATCGTAGCTATTTTTTCTTTCGTAAAACAGTTTGTCCCTGATTTTTCAAATAGCCATAACTTTTCAATCGTTTATCCAAATTAGATGAAACCAGCGCCTATAGCTTCGTCTTGTTTACACCTATCTACTGAACCTGTCACATCAACTATTTGAAATTTCCAAATTTCAAAATTTATTCAAATTCATATTCAAACTTCTTTTGAACATAACTTCAGTTTCGTAACTCCGATTTAGTTGATTCTTTTTGCAAATCGAAGCTCTTGACCTAAACTTTCTAATAAGGTCAATTCACATAATTTTGGTACTATTAGAAATTGTTTTATGTTGCAAGAGTTATTTGCTTGGTTTTGATGTTTTCCGAACTGTCTTCTTCGTTCTTCCCGATCTTCTAAGTGATTGCTTATGTGTGGTTACTATTGCTTGCTCACGATAGATTGAATGGAGTGTGACGAGTAGAACTATCAAGAGTTTTGAGTGCGAATAATCTTCATCAACAGTACAGGCAAGTTCACACTTTGATCATATTCCTTTCATACCTAGTTTTTATGCATTAGTTTCAACCTCGAACATTGCATGAGTAGGATTGATAACATGTGGGTATTGGGAAGTAGTTGATGAGGTAGGAACCTATTGCCCTGCATTCAAACCCTGGGAGTTACTATTATGTTATGCTTATATTGCCATGCTATGCTCGTAGACGTGGATTGGGTTTGAGAGTATTCATGACAGATGTGAGATTGTTAATTAATGGTTTACTTAAGGTGGCAACTTTAACACACATCTGGGTGGATTTACACACCTGGGTATTCCAGCGATTGCCTGTTTAGGCACCTGGGTATTCCAGCGATTGCCTGTTTTTCTTTATGGACCGCCACCCAGGCTCAAAGGGATCATGAGATTATTCATACTAGAAACTTCCGTGTGCAGCCACAAGCTATTATGGGCTCTAGCATAGTTGATTAAGTCATGTGAACTCTTACAGTGGTAGACTAGCAGATGTAGGGGATGTAGGTGGTACGGTCTACCCATCGTAAGGTGCAAACGCTTCTGAAAGACTGTGTCTCGGTCATCTGATTCTCAAACACCATGTAGTGTGAGAAATCCAACGGAGGAGATCGAGTCTTGTGGGGAAAAGTGCGCAAACCTCTGCAGAGTGTATAAACTAATCATGATTAGCCGTGTCCCCGGTTATGGACATCTTGAGTTTCTAGTGCTTGGATTATCATGTGAATCTCTTCATGTGACTTTAATTAATCTTGTTGGGTTTTAATGATCTTATATTTACTAATTGGAGGCACCATTAAAGCCTTCTCATTAATCCACATCATTGAAATTAATTGCACCGTTGGATTAGATAATTAACGCCAGAGATGAAAAAGAAACTTATGTAACACATGGTCCAAAAAAGGACTCCTGCCATGTTTTTATGAAGCAAAACAAAGACTCCATCCAGCGTTGCCTAAAAAATGATAGCATTCCTCTATAAAAAATATCTAGCATTGAAAAGGAAAAAAAATAGGAGAGCAGATCCGTTTGATTACCCTTCAAACTCCAATCTTCTCCTGTGAAGTAAAACAAAGAAAGCATCCATCTATCCTCCAAAAAAAGATGTTCACGTTGGTAAGTGATTTTTTTTCCATCAGCAGATATGCTAAACGTAAGATGTGATTTAAGTCTAGCGCGCTTAAATTAAAAAAAAGAGCAAGGCCATAATGGTTGCTTAAACATGTCTGCACGCTAGAATAAGGGAGTCCATATATGGTACGATTTGTCATTCCGCAAAAAAAAATAGTACAAGTCATGCGTGATTTTAGTCCAACGGGATAAAGTACGCACGTTGGAGACTCCATATATGATACAAGTCATACGATATGCATGATTTAATTCTGGCATGATATGTTTCTTTTAAGAAGAAAAAAAGTCTGGCGTGATAGAACAAACAATACTACCCCTGCACGTACGTTAGAGACAAATGTGTCCATGTATAAATACATATGTACAAAAACAATACGAGGGCCCATGCAAACAAATGAGGGCTGCATGTATACGGCCTGCAAAAAAAGTACGGCCATTGAATCCCTGCAAAAAAAATGTACGGCCATTGAAGTGGTTGCAAACAAAAAATATATAAGGGCGTCCTTCACTAATGGAAAACAATATTTATTCATCAACCAGATATTGCATCCTTGGAACTTTTATATGCATGTGGAAACAAGGAATGGTCACGTATGAAAGTTGTAGAGATTTGATCGGATAAGAGGGCACTACAATAAAAATAAGGAAATTCATTTTTAAATTCATATTCGACCGGAGATTCATTCAATCTTCTCAGATTCCATGCCAGTCACGATGGATGATGCTCTAAAGGGGGTGCGCCGATGGTTCGTCGATGCAGACCATCTCAAACTATGTCGGCTTCCATCCCATTTGTTTATCGATCCAGTGGCCGCAGTCTCAGGGTGCAATGATGGCGGGTGCTTTGCCAAAGGGTAGACGTTTCCTCCACACCCATGCATCGCCAGAGTCATGCCCAACATTTGGTTTGTCGGGCATGAGGTCCGTCTTCGTCCTCATTATGGCCCTAAGAAACACCAGCATAGATAGCTGCATACTTCTAAAAAGGACTACATTTCTCTTGGCCCAGGGAGAATACAAGATTTGAAACAACTAGATTTGTTAGTATTCTCTATACTCAGGATGCACGTTTGCTCTTATCGTGGATCTAGGATGAGTTTGATACTTTGTTTGCCATGTAGGTCAAAAAAGATTTATGTGATGACCATAAAATCTTCTTCGCACTAAAATGGGGAAAACTGTTCATGTAATAAAAAGCAAAAAGGAAACACATCTCTTCCTCAAAGTAAAAGGAAAAAAACATCTCCCTCAACTCCTATACATGACTGCTAACTCCTTTCCTTCGGTTCTCCTCTCCTATCGATGGCCCCCAACAGTTTTTTCTCAGTGAAGGATATCCCCTTCACCATCAAGTGCCCTCTCCCACTAGCATGGCCATCAGCAAAGCACAAACATCCCAAAGTCAGGTGCCGCACGGGATCACACGTGACCCCAAGCGACGACTGAACTTACATGTGTGTGTTATAATAATAATCTACATCAACGTATTCATATTATTATTGTTTGACATTTTTGAATTTTCACAACTTTCTTATATTAAATATTGAAATTGCTAGACCGTGCAGGTGCACGGGTTGACGACTAGTGATGCTTAATTGGGATTGAGAGGGTGTCTACACTCTCAATGTTTAACAACCACCATGATAGTTAAATAAAATTTATTCCTTTGCAGTAGGGAAAAATTGGCTTTTCGCAAAAACCATTTAACCATAGAGCTTTTCCACCAGCCATATATGCATGTAGTGATAGCCATTGTTCATCATTCTCTATGGTGTGAATTTGCCAGTACATTCAATGTACTGACCCTTTGTGGCTGCAACGTCTCATGTTGCAGGATTATCTTACGACGAGTAAGTGATACGTTAGGGTTACGATTTCTACACTCAACTTTGCCGTTGGTGTTGATGGGAATCCACAATCTTGTTACTTCCGCTATTTTGGATTGAGGTAATAGTATTTACGTTACTTTTTACATGTGATTTACCTTTGTTATAAATCCTCGAGTACTGTGTGTGTCAGCATACCGATCCAGGGATGACAATTAAGCACAGAGACTTGACCGTCTGAGGTCGGGTCGCTACAAGATGGTATCAGAGCACATATTGACTGTAGGACGTGACCCCTAGAAACTGGCAAGCCCATAGCGAAGATTTTTCTCTACAACTTTCCCTTTCAAAAAGATCTTTTACCTTTCTTCTCTCGTGAGCTTATTCAAATATCCCCTTTTAGTGAGACCATACCCCCTTTTCCCTTTTGACCACATGAAGATTCGACCGATGAGACCACTCCAAGAAGTACAAGATATCAGACAACCGAGACCATTCGGAATGAAGAGGATTTTACCATACATTATGATAATGGGTACTACAACTATTGAAGACTCTGAAGACTAGGAGAATTTGAAGACTCTGAAGAATTTCCCGATCAGTATGACTAGGAAGACTACCCTTATGGAACTTGGCAGACTATGGAAACTGTCAATACCCGAGATCAAGGTGTGTCGGAGGAAGACCGGAGCATGGAGAGTTAAAAAAACTCAAAGTTCTGTCAAGGAAAATCCTAAGGCACGAGATATCAACTATGGAGAGATAGCTCATGGAAATGACAAGAGCAGAAACGCGGCTATCCATGATGTTATTGCCCGCTTATGCTATTTGTCACCATGCCGAGTTAAGCATGCATATGCAGGGAAGGATTGGATGGTAGAAGGCTGATGGAGCATCTATCAGCAAGATGAAGTTTTAAACCTTAGCTGGTGTATCGCCAGGATCTGGAGTGTTACATCAAGACGTTTAAGATGGACTTGTAGGAAGTCATATTTGACAAGGAGGCCATTCGTGAAGAACTTAGGACCCAGAAGCTGAAGTAGCCAAATTGGAGGAACAAAACCACAAGGTACCGGAGATTTGTCAGGAACTAAAGGACAGTAGGACCATGGATCATGCCAAGGGTGTTGAAACCCAGAAGTTTGGAATGCAACTCCAGAAATATTAAAGGATGTCACTATAGACTTCGTGTCAACAGAAATCTGGCAGAGGAACTTGACAAGCATGATCAGAAGAAGCCATCAGAGACATGAACAAGACCTGAAGAGTCTGGCGACATTGAAGATTTATTGACCTTTAGAAGACCACACCCCTGTTATATACCTACATTAGATGCATGTTATATACCTACATTAGATGCGACAATTCTGAGCTGTCATTTGTTTGATATTTTTCGACAGCCATAATAAAATCTGTCTTTTCGAAACTGTTGTTTGCATTGTGTGTATCCCTCTCTATCTCTCTTATCTCACCCAAACCCTTGGACCCTATAGAGGATGAATGGAGATGAGCTTGTACTTTCTGGACCGATGAATCAGTTGGAGACAGACCGATGGATTCAGAACATGGAGGATCACATGGAGAATAACCCTATAGTTGGACATGATATGACCCAACATGCTCTTCAGTGTTTTGAAAGAGGTGCTGCTACTTGGTGGAGGATGTACCAAACCATCAATGGATGGCAAGGAGTAACCACTTGGAAAGAATTTAAGTTGACTTTGCCAAAGTCTCGGCTTGTGTCCCAGAAGTTGAAGCCTTATGGAAAGGATATGAAGAAACCTTGTGCATGCAAGATTTGTGGAGAAATTGGACACACCCATAAAGAACACAAGGATGAATGCCCTAATTGTGAAGAAAGTCACCCAGTTGAAGAATGCCCCACTAGGCAGATTACTTGTTTCTTGTGTGAAGGGACTACCCACTATCCTGCTCAGTGTCACATTTACCCCATGGTATGAAGAATCGTACATCAGAAGAAAGAAGTAAAGAAAGGAGACCTTGTGGAAATTTTAGAAGAACCCGTGATGAAGGAAGATGTTGGGGACACACCCAAAGAAGAACCAATTAAACCCTGCACCAAGTCATGCTATTCATGTGGAGAAGAAGGACACATCTCCCAGAATTGTTTGAATGGGGATCTAGTAGTATTCCCGACAGAGGAAGTAGAGTATGACCCACAGGAAATAGAAGCCGTAATTGGAATGGAAAAGTCTAGAAAGAGAAGCAGAGTGGATTCCAGGAAGGATCTAAGTCATATCACCTGTTATAGGTGCAAGGAGTCAGGGCACTACCTCAGCAGTTGCCCAAAAAGGAAACCTCGAGACTTGTCAGAAGTAATATGTTTTCGTTGTAATAGAGCAGGGCACTTTGCCAGAGGATGCCCCAAGGAGGAGACTTTTGCTAGATAGTTGAGTTTGCAACAAAAGAAATGGAGTAGTAGAAGTGAGAACATTTTCTTTTATATTGAGGTGTTGAGTTGAGACATGTAATGGAGAAGCGAGAGATTGTAATCAAATGAGAATGAATAAAGTAGCATCATTGGTACTGATATGGATTTTATGAGCTTTACCCTATGAAGGAGAATTTTGACCATTTTTGAGGATATGAGAAATATGGTCTATGGAAGATTTGTGCATTTTAAGGGTGGTAGTACCCTGTAAGAGCCCTTGACCCCTGGAAAAGATAAGGATACTCCACTGAGTGGATTTCGGATAAAATGAATACGAGTTTTGTCTCGATATGTGTGATGCCCCAAGAGTATGTGGGATGAAGTTGGAGACCGTCAGTTGTTTGGACCAAATGTGATCAACGAGTTAGAAGAGAATGTTAAGTGGATTCGAGATAGACTAAAGGTAGCCCAGTCCAGGAAGAAGAGTTATGCAGACTCAAAAACTCAAGGAGGTAGTCTATGAGATTGGAGACAGAGCATGTCTTCGTCCCCTCTGCGAGGAGTTAAACAATTTGTAGTTAAGGGAAAGTTAGCCCCGAGATTTGTAGGAGCAAACCGAGTTTCGAAGCGTATGGGAGAAGTGTCCAACAAGTTGGAGTCACCTGAAAGGCTGTTAGGAGTTGATGATGTGTTTCATGTTTCCCAGTTGAAGAAGTGCCATGCAGAGATGGCCAATATTCCCCTGTAAGGACGCATGACCCTGGAAAGGATAATGATGTTCCATGAAGTGGAATATGGACTCCATAAGGATAAGTTTTTATCTCGGTATGAGGGATGTCCCACGAGGATGAAGAGATGAATTACTATTGGATATAAAGGAGGTACGATGTTGGAAATATGGATCAAGGGAAATTCCATGATGAGTCTGAGTAATCACGTCTTAGTTTGGTGCAAATAAAAGGAAGGGAGACAATAGAATTGGATGGATTTTAAGTATGCTTGGAAGCTGGAAGTTGGAATAACGATCAGCTGCCCCGAGGATGAGTTCAAGGATTACAAGTAATGAGATGGGCCATAACCCACTGGCCCAGGACCTGCCAAGAAGCAAGCACATTCTTGCTGAAGGAAAAACCCTGGAAGAGGATATACCTTTGTCGACGGACGGTTTTATAGGAGTTTACGCAAAACCTTAGAGTTGTGAAGAAACGATAGATGTTTGTTCGGCTTGCAGAATCTATGGATATATCCGAACTTGATTCGTCGGCAAGAGAAATTCTGCAATGCTTGTGAGGATGACCGAGTGATAGAGTGCGAGATTCGCTAAACCGTATACAAGGTAATGATTTGGGTGCGGAATGGATTGATCACCATACCGACTTACTCTTATTATTCGCCTTGCTATATGGGATGGTAAATCTGAGTGACTTACCTATAGTAGAAAGACGACGATATTAAACCTTGTTTAAACCATAGAATGGTATAGAAAATTTTCCCTTATACACGACAGCTTTTGCCAACCGTAGGTTATACGGTGAGGATCAACCCAGACCCATTCCCTGCAGGAGAAACCATAAATTGTTGACCACCATGAGATATCGATAGTTGTTTAGTATTGGTGCCAGAACCGTCAGCTAAGAAGACCCAATCTCGGAATAACCTTACCAGGATGAAAGGACAGTAGAATTGAGGAAAAGGTTATGCCACTGCCGGAAGAGCCCAAAGAAGGAATTATCCTTACGATCTGAGAAGACCGACAGTATCAAGAATTAGGATGGAGTATATGAGTTTTGATGGAACAGTAACCATGATTCTAAGGGTGGTAGCACTCCACACCCTGGAGACGATCGATGGATTTTGAGAAGAGCCCCAAACCCTAACCTCTTTCTTGCTAGCCTCTCCGAATCTCGAGGACGAGATTCATTTTAAGGGTGGTAGGTTTGTAACATCCCAAAATTCTAAATTTTGGAATGTTATAATAAATAGATAGATTTGATTGATTGTTTGATTGATTGACTGAAAGTGAGTGAATTCGAACTTTTTGAAAGTTAAATGAGCGGGAATAAAAGAACTTTCCCAAACTTTTATTTTTGCATTTATGATCTCCGTGAATTCAAATTCTTTTCACCACAAAACCCTTGAGAGAAGATGACATGACTTCTTCCATTTATTTAAATGCAAAGGGTTTCGAAAAGATTTGAATTTCATTCGGAAATATTTCCAATTCATAAACTTCATGCAACTCGATGATTTTCACGAGAGAAGATAATATGACTTCTTCCAAATATATGAAATATGAGTTGTAAGTTTTAAAAGAATTAAATTCAAAGTCCTTTTGAAATTATTTTCAATTTGGAGTTATTCGAGTTTTATTCAAATTATTTTTCTCCAAAAAAAATATATGGAAAATAGGGCAACATGATTCCCTACATCAGAAAATTGGAGAGAAATAAATTTGAATTTATTTTGGCATTTAAAACATGATTTTTATTGGATTTTAGTAGGGCAGTAGCACTCTTTGAAGTATTTGAATTATGTTTAGATTTTATATGACTTGAAGAAAATGTCCACATTGTAGAAAATCTTTTTTTGAAAATTCTGATATATAATATGCCTATATAAATTTTTTATTTTATTTTCGTTATTCAGTTTCCCTTTCTGTTTCTATTTAAAAAAATTGTACGTGCGGCCATAATTATTTGTCGCCCACGTGCGCTGCATAGTGGCATCGGGCGTCCCATCATTTTAATTTTTCTTCTCTCCTACATGGGCCAGGCCTAGCCAGCCTTTTCTTTTTTTTTAATTTTTTTCTTAGGCCGAATTTTGTTTAAAAAAGTAAAAAAATAAAAACTGCAGCTGCAGCGTGCGCGCGGCCGGCCGAAGACCTTTAGGCCCATGCGAGCCGCCTCTTTTCTTCTCTGTTTCTTTTCTTTTCATCTACGTTTAGTCTCACATTGCCTAGTCTTTGACCTCTAAGCCTCTTTTCCACCAATAAATATAGACCCATAGAGCCTTCAAAAATCATCTGATTCGGTTTAAATCAATATTTTGGTTTGACCTTAGATTATCAATTAGTCTACGTATTTATACGTTAGACGTTAATCATAGCTATTTTTTCGTAAAACAGTTTGGCCCTGATTTTTCAAATAGCCATAAATTTTCACTCGTTTATCCAAATTAGATGAAACTAGCGCCTATAGCTTCGTCTTGTTTTCACCTATCTAGTGAACCTGTCACATCAACTGTTTGAAATTTTCAAATTTCGAAATTTGTTCAAATTCATATTCAAACTTCTTTTGAACATAACTTGAGTTTCGTAACTCCGATTTAGTTGATTCTTTTTGCAAATCGAAGCTCTTGACCTAAACTTTCTAATAAGGCCAAATTCACATAATTTTGGTACTGTTAGAAATTGTTTTATGCTGCAAGATTTATTTGCTTGGTTTTGATGTTTTCCGAACTGTTTTCTTCGTTCTTCCCGATCTTCCGAGTGATTGCTTATGTGTGGTTACTATTGCTTGCTCACGATAGATTGAACGGAGTGTGACGAGTAGAACTATCAAGAGTTTTGAGTGCGAATCATCTTCATCAATAGTACATGCAAGTTCACACTTTGATCATATTCCTTTCATACCTAGTTTTTATGCATTAGTTTCAACCTCAAACATTGCATGAGTAGGATTGATAACATTTGGGTATTGGGAAGTAGTTGATGAGGTAGGAACCTATTGCCTGCATTCAAACCCTGGGAGTTACTATTACGTTATGCTTATATTGACATGCTATGCTCGTAGATGTGGATTGGGTTTGAGAGTATTCATGACAGATGTGAGATTGTTAATTAATGGTTTACTTAAGGTGGCAACTTTAACACACATCTGGGTGGATTGAGGCACCTGTGTATTCCAGCGATTGCCTGTTTAGGCACCTGGGTATTCCAGCGATTGCCTGTTTTTCTTTATGGACCGCCACCCAGGCTCAAAGGGATCATGAGATTATTCATATTAGAAACTTCCGTGTGCAACCACAAGCTATTATGGGCTCTAGCATAGTTGATTAAGTCGTGTGAACTCTTACAATGGTAGACTAGCAGATATAGGGGATGTAGGTGGTACGGTCTACCCATCGTAAGGTGCAAACGCTCCTGAAAGACTGTGTCTCGTTCATCCGATTCTCAAACACCATGTAGTGCGAGAAATCCAATGGAGGAGATCGAGTCTTGTGGGGAAAAGTGCACAAACCTCTGCAGAGTGTATAAACTAATCATGATTAGCCATGTCCCCGGTTATGGACGTCTTGAGTATCTAGTGCTTGGATTATCATGTGAATCTCATCATGTGACTTTAATTAATCTTGTTGGGTTTTAATGATGATGTTTAACTGGGATTGAGAGGGTGTCTACACTCTCAATGTTTAACAACCACCATGATAGTCAAATAAAATTTATTCCTTTGCAGTAGGGAAAAATTGGCTTTTCGCAAAAACCATTTAACCATAGAGCTTTTCCACCAGCCATATATGCATGTAGTGATAGCCATTGTTCATCATTCTCTATGGTGTGAATTTGCCAGTACATTCAATGTACTGACCCTTTGTGGCTGTAACATCTCATGTTGTAGGATTATCTTACGACGAGTAAGTGATACGTTAGGTTTCGATTTCTACATCAACTTTGCCGTTGGTGTTGATGGAATCCACAAACTTGTTACTTCCGCTATTTTGGATTGAGGTAATAGTATTTATGTTACTTTTTACATGTGATTTACCTCTGTTACAAATCCTCGAGTATTGTGTGTGTCAGCATACCGATCCAGGGATGACACTTAAGCACAGAGACTTGACCGTTTGAGGTCGGGTCGCTACATCCAATCTCACCACAAGTATCCGCGGGTTTGATTATACAATATGCATCACACAATCTCAGATTCATCTATTCGAACCAACACAAAGAACTTCAAAGAGTGCCCCAAAGTTTCTACCGGAGAGTCAAGATGAAAACATGTGCCAACCCCTATGCATAAGTTCACAAGGTCTCAGAACCCACAAGTTGATCACCAAAACATACATCAAGTAGATCACATGAATATTCCATTGTCACCACAGATAAGCACATGCAAGACATACATCAAGTGTTCTCAAATCCTTGAAGAGTCAATCCATTACAAGAAGGTAGAGGGGGAGAAACACCATAAGATCCGACTATAATAGCAAAGCTCGCGATAGATCAAGATCGTGCCATGTCAAGAACACGAGAGAGAGATAGAGAGAGAGAGATCAAACACATAGCTACTAGTACATACCCTCAGCCCCGAGGGTGAACTACTCCCTCCTCATCATGGAGAGCGCCGGAATGATGAAGATGGCCACCAGTGATGATTTCCCTCTCCGGCAGGGTGCCAGAACAGGGTCCCGATTGGTTTTTGGTGGCTACAGAGGCTTGCGGCGGCGTAACTCCCGATCTAGGTTCTGTTCTGGAGGTTTGGAGATATATAAGAGGTGTTGGCGTCAAGAACAAGTCAGGGGTGGGGGGGCATGAGTCAACCACATGGTCGGAGGCCGCGCCCTAGGGGGGTTGGGGCCCCCTCCACCCTTTGTGGATGACTCGGGACTCTTCTGGCCCAATTCTGGTACTCCGTGGACTTCTTTTGGTCCAAAAACAATCTTCGTAAAGTTTCAAGTCATTTGGACTCCGTTTGATATTCCTTTTCTGTAGAACTGAAAAACAAGGAAAAAACAATAACTGACACTGGGCTCTAGGTTAATAGGTTAGTCCCAAAATCATATAAAATAGCATACAAATGCATATAAAACATCCAAGGTAGATAATATAATAGCATGGAACAATAAAAAATTATAGATATGTTGGAGACGTATGATGTCTACTACACAACCTTCTTCTTGTAGACGTTGTTGGGCCTCCAAGTGCATAGGTTTGTAGGACAGTAGCAAATTTCCCTCAAGTGGATGACCTAAGGTTTATCAATCTGTGGGAGGCGTAGGATGAAGATGGTCTCTCTCAAACAACCCTGCAACCAAATAACAAAGAGTCTCTTGTGTCCCAACACACCCAATACAATGGTAAATTGTATAGGTGCACTAGTTCGGCGAAGAGATGGTGATACAAGTGTAATATGGATGGTAGATATAGGTTTTTGTAACCTGAAAATATAAAAACCGCATGGTAACTAATGATAAAAGTGAGCACAAATGGTATTGCAATGCGTTGAAACAAGGCCTAGGGTTCATACTTTCACTAGTGCAAGTTCTCTCAACAATAATAACATAATTGGATCATATAACTATCCCTCAACATGCAATAAAGAGTCACTCCAAAGTCATTAATAGCGGAGAACAAACGAAGAGATTATTGTAGGGTACGAAACCACCTCAAAGTTATCCTTTCTGATCGATCTATTCAAGAGTCCGTAGTAAAATAACACGAAGCTATTCTTTCCGTTTGATCTATCCTAGAGTTCGTACTAGAATAACACCTTAAGATGCAAATCAACCAAAACCCTAATGTCACCTAGATACTCCAATGTCACCTCAAGTATTCATGGGTATGGTTATATGATATGCATCACACAATCTCAGATTCATCTATTCAACCAACACAAAGAACTTCAAAGAGTGCCCCAAAGTTTCTACCAGAGAGTCAAGACGAAAACGTGTTCCAACCCCTATGCATAAGTTCGCGAGGTCACGGAACTCACAAGTTGATCACCAAAACATACATCAACTTGATCACGTGAATATCCCATTGTCACCACAGATAAGCACATGCAAGACATACATCAAGAGTTCTCAAATCCTTAAAGACTTAATCCTATAAGATTACTTCAAAGGGAAAACTCAATCCATTACAAGAGAGTAGAGTGGGAGAAACATCATAAGATCCAACTATAATAGCAAAGCTCGCGATACATCAAGATCATGCCGAATCCAGAACACAAGAGAGAGCGAGAGAGAGAGGAGAGCGAGAGAGAGAGAGAGAGAGAGATCAAACACATAGCTACTGGTACATACCCTCAGCCCCAAGGATGAACTACTCCCTCCTCGTCATGGAGAGTGCCGGTATGATGAAGATGGCCACCGGTGAGGGATTCCTCCCTCTAGCAGGGTGCCGGAACAGGTCTAGACTGGTTTTCGGTGGCTACAGAGGCTTGCGGCGGTGTAACTCCTGATCTAGGTTATTTTCTGGAAGTTTGGGGATATATAAGAGGCATTGGCATAGGGAACAAGTCAGGGGGGTCCATGAGGCGGCCACGAGGCAGGGGCGCGCCCAGGAGGGTAGGGCGCGCCCCCACCCTCGTGGTGGACTCGGGACTCTTCTGGTTCATCTCCGATGCTCCGTGGGCTTCTTTTGGTCCAAAAATGATCTCCGTAAATTTTAAGGTCAATTGGACTCTGTTTGATATTCCCTTTCTGCGATACTCAAAAACAAGGAAAAAACAGAAGCTGGTTGATAACCCACAAGTATAGGGGATCGCAACAGTTTTCGAGGGTAAGATATTCAACCCTAATTTATTGATTCGACACAAGGGGAGCCAAAGAATATTCTCTAGTATTAACAGCTGAGTTGTCAATTCAACCACACTTGGAAACTTAGTATCTGCAGCAAAGTATTTAGTAGCAAAGTAATATGATAGTAGTGGTAATGGTAGCAAAGTAACAGTAGTAAAAGTAATGTTTTTGGTATTTTGTAGTGATGATAGCAAATAGCAACGGAAAAGTAAATAAGCGAAGAACAATATATGGAAAGCTCGTAGGCAATGGATCGGTGGTGGAGAATTATGCCAGATGTGGTTCATCATGTAACAGTCATAACCTAGGGTGACACAGAACTAGCTCCAGTTCATCAATGTAATGTAGGCATGTATTCCGAATATAGTCATAGTTGCTTATGGAAAAGAACTTGCATGACATCTTTTGTCCTACCCTCCCGTGGCAGCGGGGTCCTTACAGAAACTAAGGGATATTAAGGCCTCCTTTTAGTAGAGTACCGGAACAAAGCATTAACACATAGTGAATACATGAACTCCTCAAACTACGATCATCACCGGTAAGTATCCCGATTATTGTCACTTCGGGGTTAACGGATCATAACACATAATAGGTGACTATAGACTTGCAAGATAGGATCAAGAACTCTCATATATTGATGAAAGCATAATAGGTTCAGATCTGAAATCATGGCACTCGGGCCCTAGTGACAAGCATTAAGCATAGCAAAGTCATAGCAACATCAATCTCAGAACATAGTGGATACTAGGGATCAAACCCTAACAAAACTAACTCGATTACATGATAGATCCCATCCAACAAGCCTACGATGGAATTACTCACGCACGGCGGTGAGCATCATGAAATTGGTAATGGAGGATGGTTGATGATGACGATGGCGACGGATTCCCCTCTCCGGAGCCCCAAACGAACTCCAGATCAGCCCTGCCGAGAGGTTTTAGGGCTTGGCGGCGGCTCCGTATCGTAAAACGCAATGAATTCTTCTCCCTGATTTTTTTCTCTCCGAAACCAAATATATAGAGTTGGAGTCGAGGTCGGAGGTGCTCCAGGGGGCCCACGAGGTAGGGGGGCGCCCCCCACCCTCATGGACAGGTGATGGGCCCCTGGCCTTCATCTTTTGCAAGGATTTTTTATATTTTCCGAAAAGTTGTTCCGTGAAGTTTCAGGTCATTCCGAGAACTTTTGTTTCTGCACATAAATAACACCATGGTAATTCTGCTGAAAACAGCGTCAGTCCGGGTTAGTTCCATTCAAATCATGCAAGTTAGAGTCCAAAACAAGGGAAAAAGTGTTTGGAAAATTAGATACGACGGAGATGTATCAACTCCCCCAAGCTTAAACCTTTGCTTGTCCTCAAGCAATTCAGTTGATAAAGTGAAAGTGATAAAAGAAAAACTTTTACAAACTCTGTTTGCTCTTGTTGTTGTAAATATGTAAAGCCAACATTCAAGTTTTCAGCAAAGATTATAACTAACCACATTCACAATAACGCTTAGGTCTCCAGTTTACTCATATCAATGGCATAATCAACTAGCGAGCAATAATAATAAATCTCGGATGACAACACTTTCTCAAAACAATCATAATATGATATAACAATATGGTATCTCGCTAGCCCTTTCTGAGACCACAAAACATAAATGCAGAGCACCTTTAAAGATGAAGGACTGACTAGACATTGTAATTCATGGTAAAAGAGATCCAGTCAAGTCATACTCAATGTAAACTAACAGTAATGAATGCAAATGACAGCGGTGCTCTCCAACTGGTGCTTTTTAATAAGAGGATGATGACTCAGCATAAAAGTAAATAGATAGGCCCTTCGCAGAGGGAAGCAGGGATTTGTAGAGGTGCCAAAGCTCGGTTTTGAAATAGAGGTGAATAATATTTTGAGCGGTATACTTTCATTGTCAACATAACAACCAAGAGATGGCGATATCTTCCATGCTGCACACATCATAGGCGGTTCCCAAACAGAATGGTAAAGTCTATACTCCCCCTTCCACCAACAAGCATCAATCCATGGCTTGCTCGAAACAACGAGTGCCTCCAACTAACAAGAGTCCCAGGGGGAGTTTTGTTTGCAATTATTTTCATTTAGTTTGCATAAAGCATGGGACTGGGCATCCCGGTGACCAGCCACTTTCTCGTGAGTGAGGAGCAGAGTCCACTCCTCTTGAGAATAACCCGCCTAACATGGAAGATACGGACATCCCTAGTTGATACATGAGCTATTTGAGCATACAAAACAAGATATTTATTTGAAGGTTTAGAGTTTGGCACATACAAATTTACTTGGAACGGCATGTAGATACCGTATATAGGTAGGTATGGTGGACTCATATGGAATAACTTTGGGGTTTATGGAGTTGGATGCACAAGCAGTATTCCCGCTTAGTATAGGTGAAGGCTAGCAAAAGACTGGGAAGCGACCAGCTAGAGAGCGACAACAGTCATGAACATGCATTAAAATTAATCAACACCGAATGCAAGCATGAGTAGGATATAATCCACCATGAACATAAATATCGTGAAGGCTATGTTGATTTTGTTTCAACTACATGCGTGAACATGCGCCAAGTCAAATCACTTAAATCATTCAAAGGAGGATACCATATCATACCACATCACAACCATTTTAATAGCATGTTGGCACGCAAGGTAAACCATTATAACTCATAGCTAATCAAGCATGGCACAAGAAACTATGATCTCTAGTTGTCATTGCAAACATGTTTATTCATAATAGGCTGAATCGGGAACGATGAACTAATCATATTTACAAAAACAAAAGGGGTCGAGTTCATACGAGCTTTTCTCATCTCAGTTAGTCCATCATATATCATCATAATTGCCTTTCACTTTCACGACCGAACGATGTGAATAATAATAATAGTGCACATGCATTGGACTAGGCTGGAATCTGCAAGCATTCAATAAACAGGAGAAGACAAGGCAATATGGGCTCTTTTGTTAGATCAACAATAATGCATATAAGAGCCACTTCAACAATTTAATTATGGTCTTCTCCTATCGACCCCCAAAGAAAAGAAAAGAAATAAAACTATTTACACGGGAGAGTTCCCAACAAGTAAAAGAAGAACATGAAATCCTTTTGGGTTTTCTTTTTAATTACTACTACAAGCATGGAAAGTAAACTAATTAAAAGCTACAACTAATTTTTTTCTTAAGGTTTATCAAACACACAAGAAGAAAGCCTAAAAGGAAAATAAACTAGCATGAATGATACAATGAAAAAGCATGAGCACCGACATCTAGCAATGAGTGTGTGAACATAAATGTAATGTCGGGGAGAAGTACGTACTCCCCCAAGCTTAGGCTTTTGGCCTAAGTTGGTCTATGGCCATGGCTGGCCTGGCGGATATCCATAATAATAGTTGGGGTCGTACTGAGATGCAGCGGCTATCGCCTCCTGAGCTGCAGCGTGGCGACGAGCGGCCTCCGCCCTCCTCTCGTACTCATCTGCCTCCCCTCTGGTAATAACATATTTTCCTTTTGCCTGATAATCAAAGAAGGCAGGAGCAAGGAGAATAATATGGACAGCACGACGTCTGTCAAAGGTTAGTCGATACTGGAGAGGTGATTCATTCCTCTCGACAAACTAGTGGTGAACCATAGCATTAAAGTCTAGGTAAGCAAGGGGTAATTCAGTATCATCTTCACGTATGGCTACACCAAGAAAATTAGCTATGTGGGTTGCATAAATTCCATCAAAGAAATCTCCATTAAATCTATTAAGATGCAACCTACGTGCAACAATGGCTCCCAAATTATAAGATTTATCTCCAAACACAGCACTCCTAACAATACTGAGGTCAGGGACACACATGTGACATGCCTCATCTTAACCATTAATGCATCTACCTATGAAAAGAGCAAAATAATGTATAGCAGGAAAGTGAATGCTCCCTATGGTAGCTTGTGTTATATCTCTAGATTCCCCCACTGTTATACTAGCAAGAAAATCTCTAAATTCAGATTTGCGAGGATCCCTGGTACTACCCGATTGTGGAAGTTTGCAAGCAGTGGTAAAATCCACTAAGTCCATAGTGTAAGAATTTTCATAAATACCAAATAGGACAGTTGGAGAATTACATGAAGATGAAAATTCAAACCTCCTCACAAAGGAACTAGTGAGATAGTGATACTGGCTGCACTTTTCTTCCTCGAAGCTCACAAGATCAGGATTACACAAATATGTGTTAAATTCTTCCTTAATTCCCGCTCAATCCATAAAGTTTTCAGAAGGCCACTCACAAGGACGCACTGGAGCGTCTCTTGGTGGCTCTTCATCAGCATCACGCATTGCAAGCCTGGGTCCTTGCTTCCTTGAAGAACCACCTTGGAACATTTTCCTAAGCATATTTCTTCCTCTGAAAAATTCTGATTTTTTTAGTAACTTCAAAATAAAAGTAAACCAAACTCAATAATATTGATAGCAACTACTCCTACAAGTGCCTAGGGCCTATATCATGCATCAAAACTACTTTTGACCATATAAATTTGACATGCAAGATCAAGAACAGGGTCACCTAAGCAACAAAAATTTGCAATGAATAAAGCACTAGAACAAAAACTAATTGGATCAATGGAGGAGTCACATGCCAAGGAACAATCTCCCCAAGCAGTTTTGTGAGAGGTGCTTTGAGCAAGGAGATCGAAAATGGCAGCAAAATGAGCTTGGACTCGGGTTTGAGCTGGATATTCGTGTTTGGGGGAGGAAGAAGGAGTGTGTGGGTGAAAGGATAAGTGGAGGAGGGCCACCGTGGGCCCACGAGGCAGGGGGCGCGCCCAGGGGGTAGGGCGCGCCCTCCACCCTCGTGGGCAGGTGGTTGACCCCCTGCTGTGTTCTCAGTGCCAAATATTCTCAAATATTCCAGAAAAAAATCGTATTTAAATTTTAGGGCATTTGGAGAACTTTTATTTTCGGGGTATTTTTATATTGCACGGATAATCAGATAACAGATAGAAAAATACTATTTTTATTTTATTTAATGTAAATAATAGAAAGTAAAAGGAGGGTACAGAGAGTTGTGCCTTCTAGTTTCATCCATCTCATGATCATCAAAAGGAATCCACTAACAAGGTTGATCAAGTCTTGTTAACGAACCCATTCTGAATAACATGGAACCGGAGAAATTTCGAATAACACTATGTTACCTCAACGGGGATATGAACATCCCCAATAATAAGAATATCATATTTCTTCTTGCCAGTAGGAAGAGGAAATTCAAAACCTCCAAATATAATCGATGGAATTTTTCCAATAGAGTTGATACTATGAACTTGAGGTTGTTTCCTCGGAAAGTGTACCGGATGCTCATTACCATTAACATAAAAAGTGACATTGCCTTTAGTGAAATCAATAACAGCCCCTGCAGTATTCAAAAAGGGTCTTCCAAGAATAATAGACATACTATCGCCCTCGGGAATATCAAGAATAACGAAGTCTGTTAAAATAGTAATGTTTGCAACTACGACAGGCACATCCTCACAAATACCGACAGGTATAGCAGTTGATTTATCAGCCATTTGCAAAGATATTTCAGTAGGTGTCAACTTATTCAAATCAAGTCTACGATATAAAGAGAGAGGCATAACACTAACACCGGCTCCAACATCACATAAAGCAGTTTTAACATAGTTTCTTTTAATGGAGCATGGTATAGTTGGTACACCGGGATCTCCAAGTTTCTTTGGTATTCCACACTTAAAAGTATAATTAGCAAGCATGGTGGAAATTTCAGCTTCCGGTATCTTTATTTTATTAGTAACAATTTATTTCATATACTTAGCATAAGGATTCATTTTGAGCATATCAGTTAATCGCATACGCAAAAAGATAGGTCTAATCATTTCAGCAAAGCGCTCAAAATCCTCATCATCCTTTTTCTTGGATGGTTTGGGAGGAAAAGGCATGGGTTTCTGAACCCATGGTTCTCTTTCTTTACCGTGTTTCCTAGCAACAACGTCTTTCTTATCATAACGTTGATTCTTTGATTGTGGGTTATCAAGATCAACAGCAGGTTCAATTTCTATATCATTATCATTACTAGGTTGAGCATCATCATGAACATTATTATTAGCATTATCACTAGACTCGGGTTCATTACCAGATTGAGTTTCAGCATCAGAAATAGAAATATTATTTGGATTCTCATGTGTTTCAATAACAGGTTCACTAGAAGCATGCAAAGTCCTATCATTTTTCTTTTTCTTCCTTTTAGAAGGACTAGGTGCATCTATATTATTTCTTTGAGAATCTTGCTCAATTCTCTTAGGGTGGCCTTCAGGATATAAAGGTTCCTGAGTCATTCTACCACCTCTAGTCATAACTCTAACAACATTATCACTATTCTTACTATTCAATTCATTGAGAAAATCATTTTGAGCTTTAAGTACTTGTTCTACTTGAGTGGTAACCATAGAAGCATGTTTACTAATAAGTTTAAGTTCACCTTTGACATTAGCCATATAATCACCCAAGTGTTCAAGCATATTTGAATTGTATTTCAATTGTCTACCAAAATAAGCATTAAAATTTTCTTATTTAACAATGAAATTGTCAAACTCATCTAAGCATTGTCTGGCAGACTTATAACGAGGGATATCACCTTCATCAAATCTATAGAGAGAATTTACCTTTACTACCTGTGTCGGGTTATCAAGACCATGAGTTTCTTCAATAGGTAAAGGACTAAGATCATATATTTCTTCAACAGGCAGTAAATTAAGACCATGCATTTCTTTAATAGGAGGTAAATTCTTAACATCTTCAGCTTTAATACCTTTTTCTTTCATAGATTTCGTTGAATCTTGCATATCTTTAGGACTGAGAAATAGAATACCCCTCTTCTTCGGAGTTGGTTTAGGAATAGGCTCAGGAATTGGCTCTGTAGGTGTCCAATTATTTTCATTTGTCAACATATTATTCAATAGAATTTCAGCTTCATCTGGTGTTCTTTCCCTAAAAATAGAACCAGCACAACTATCCAGGTAATCTCTAGAAGCATCAGTTAGTCCATTATAAAAGATATCACGTATTTCATTTTTCTTAAGAGGATGATCAGGCAAAGCATTAAGTAACTTAAGAAGCCTCCCCCAAGCTTTTGGGAGACTCTCTTCTTCAATTTGCACAAAATTACATATATCCCTTAAAGCAGCTTGTTTCTTATGAGCAGGGAAATATTTAGCAGAGAAGTAATAAATCATATCCTGGGGACTACACACACAACCAGGATCGAGAGAATTAAACCATATCTTAGCATCAGCCTTTAATGAGAATGGAAATATTTGAAGGATATAAAAGTAACGAGTTCTCTCATCAGTAGTGAACAGGGTGGCTATATCATTTAATTTAGTAAGATGTGCCACAACAGTTTCAGATTCATAGCCATGAAAAGGATCAAATTCAACCAAAGTAATTATATCAGGATCAACAAAGAATTCATAATCCTTATCAGTAACGCAGATAGGTGAAGTAGCAAAAGCAGGGTCAGGTTTCATCCTAGCATTTAGAGATTGCTTATTCCATTTAGCTAATAACCTCTTAAGTTCGTATCTATCTTTGCAAGCTAAAATAGCTAAAGAAGCTTCTTTATCAAAAACATAACCCTCAGGAATAACAGGTGAGTCTTCATCATCACTTTCATCAATATTATCAGATTCAATATTTTCATTCTCTCTAGCCCTAGCAAGTTGTTCATCAAGAAATTCACCAAGTGGCACAGTAGTATCAAGCATAGAAGTAGTTTCATCATAAGTATCATGTATAGCAGAAGTGGCATCATCAATAACATGCGACATATCAGAACGAATAGCAGAAGCAGGTTTTGGTGTCGCAAGCTTACTCAAAACAGAAGGTGAATCAAGTGCATAGCTAGATGGCAGTTCCTTACCTCCCCTCATAGTTGAGGGATAAATCTTGGTTCTTGGATATTTCAATTTCTTCATAATGATAAGCAGATATAAATCCCAAGTGACTCAAGGAATAGAGCTATGCTCCCCGGCAACGGCGCCAGAATATAGTCTTGATAACCCACAAGTATATGGGATCGCAACAGTTTTTGAGGGTAAAGTATTCAACCCAAATTTATTGATTCAACACAAGGGGAGCCAAAGAATATTCTCAAGTATTAGCAGCTGAGTTGTCAATTCAACCACACCTGGAAACTTAGTCTCTGCAGCAAAGTATTTAGTAGCAAAGTAATATGATAGTAGTGGTAACGGTAGCAAAAGGTAACAGTAGTAAAAGTAATGTTTTTGTTATTTTGTAGTGATGATAGCAAATAGCACCGGAAAAGTAAATAAGCGAAGAACAATATATGGAAAGCTTGTAGGCAATGGATCGGTGATGGAGAATTATGCCGGATGCGGTTAATCATGTAACAGTCATGACTTAGGGTGACATAGAACTAGCTCCAGTTCATCAATGTAATGTAGGCATGTATTCCGAATATAGTCATACGTGCTTATGGAAAAGAACTTGCATGACACCTTTTGTTGTAGCGACCCAACCCAAAATGGATCGAAGTCTCTGTGCTTAAGTGTCATCCCTGGATCGGTATGCTGACACACACAGTACTCGAGGAATTATAACAGAGTTCAATCACACTTTATTACATCAAGGTTCTTAAAAGAGTATTTATTACAATAATATGGCCAAAGGCCATCTAAATAAAAATAACTGCGGAAGCTTCAAGGTAAATGAGTCCATCCAACTCCACGGCAAACTGAGTGCAGAACAACGACCTATCGCACCTTTAATCTTCGTCGGAAAAGTCTGCAACATGAGATGTTGCAGCCGTGTAGGTCAGCACATGGAATATGCTGGCAATTTCACACCATAGAATAATAATAAATGAAAAGACTATCTTTATATGCAAATTTAGTTGATGGAGGCTCTAAGTTTAATTTTTGCATAAAGCCAATTTTACCCTACAACAAAGGAATAATTTTTTTATTACTACTAAGTTAAAATGCCATCATTGAGAAGGTTCCTCCAACTCAATCCCAAAATTCCTAAGTTATTAGTAACCCAATAATTTCATTAAAAAGAGTGATGAGATCAACCAATAATTCACTTCTAGATACTCAAGATGTCCGTAACCGGGGACACGACTAATCATGATTAGTTTGTACACTCTGCAGAGGTTTGCGCACTTTTCCACACAAGACTCGACCACCTCCATGATCGGAAGATCGAGACATAGCCTTTCTGAAGTATTTCCCCTTAACCCTGGGTAGACCGGTACACCTACTATCCCCTACATCAGCTAGTCTACCATGGAAAGAGGTCACACAACTTACTCAACTATGCCAGAGCCCATAATGGCTTGTGGCTGCACACGGAAGTTTATAGGCATGAAATATCTTATGATCCCTTTGAGCCTGGGTAGCGGACCTAGGGTAATCACACGGGTACTCCGGGATTCCCCTTGGGCAAGCACTTGTTTCTCCAGGTGCCCCAAAAAATCCACCCAGATGTGTATTAAAGTTGCCACCTTAGGTTATCCCAAAATTATTATCTCTCGCAACTTGCATGAATCACACATACCAATCCCCGTCTACGAGCATGGCTAAGCAATATATGATATAACGAATATTCCCGTGGTGATCAAAAGGTCATAGGTTCCTACCACATGAACTACATAGCATAACCACATGTTCCCAATCCTATTCATGCAATCTTTGAGGGTAAAACTAATGCATAGTAAAAAAAACTGGGTATTGAAAAATATGATCAAAGTGGTGAACTTGCCTTGCTGACGTTCGTTGAATTGTAAAGATTCGTAGTAGCAAGCTTCGCACTCCGGATGATCTAGCGTAGGCAAGCAGTAACATACGTAAGCATACAAGCAAAAATCCAAAAAGAAAACAAATGAAAGACTTCGAAAAACTCCAAAACAACTAAATAAAGTTTCTGTACAGAACGTAATTTTTACAGCAGCAAAAATATGTGTGTTTGGGTTTAACAGAAAGTACACGTCACGAGCTTCCATTTGCAAAAGGATTCACCTAAAACGGAGTTACGGAACTCGAGATACGGCCTAACGAAGTTTGAATTCAGATATGTTTGAATTCAAAATTTAAAATTTTCAAAAATATTTTTCGTTTGGTTCTCTGGATAGAGGGGATTTTTATGAACTAGTAGGAAAAAGAATCAACTAAATCGGATCTGTATACTAAAAGATATACAATAAACAAGAATTGATATAGAATCTGAGATTGAAAAAAATACTGGAAAAAGAGAGAAATTTGGCTGGGTGTTCACCGGACTTGTTGCCGGCGACGAGGAAGAAGGCGGCTCCGATGTGCTGCGGTGAAGTATGCGTGCGGGACGGTGTAGAGGACAATGAGGTGAACCTCTTAAACAAGTTGTGGTGGTAGATTGCCTCCTGTACACACCGTGAAAGGTCGCCGGAATTCGCGAACTCCGGCGAGCAATTGGAGAGGTTAGAGAGAGGGAAAAACTCCAGAAGGAGAGGGCTTCGGACGAGGGGCGAGAGGGCTCCCAGGGGTGCTTTATATAGGGCAAGGGACGTCCAAAGTTGGGTGGGGCAAGATGTGTTAATGGTTGCAGTTTCAAGTGCTCATGGTGGCCATTATGGTGGTCTTTGAGGCACACCAGGGGATGGGAGGGGTCGAGGGAGGCGAGGGGATTCCGTTCAGAGGCGTTTTGGAGCGGGGGAGAGGAAGATGAGGGGTGGAAGAGGTAGAGGCGCCATGGATGAACGTTCTGTCAGTGTTCACGTACAGAGAGGAGAGGAGGAAGAAGGAGATAGCGCCTGGGCCTGGGCCTGCTGGGCTGCGTAATTTTTTTAAACGTTTTTTACAGAAGCAAAGAAACACCAAAAAACAAATAAATATAAGTCTATAAATGCCATAAAAATTCACATAATTATATGGTCTTATATATGACCTAGTGAACTTTTATCTGGCCTAAAATGCAAGTTTTATAAAAAATTTGCTATGCTAATAAAATAAATTGCAAATAAAACTCAACAAATATATTTTGGTTCCAAATTCAATTTCCAATATTTTCTTTTCCGATTTTGAAGAAGTCATTTTATCTTCTCTCTTTATTTTATTTTTTGATATAATGGAAATGAATTTTTTTTGTGAAACCAAATTTGATTCAAACTCACAACTTTAAAAAAAATTGAAATTGGTTTTTAGGGAAACTTCCAACTCTCTCTTTTGGTCCTTGAGTTGCTCAAAGTTCCTTGGATCAAAAATCAAATAAAACAAATGGAGGAAAAAATGCATAAATCATGGATGCATATGAATGATCTATTTATAAACATCCAAATTGAAAATTGGGATGTTACAAACCTACCCCCCTTAAGATGAATCTCGCCCTCGAGATTCGGGTTGGCTAGTAAAAAGGTGTGGGTGGTCCTGTCGGAGATCTTCTTCTCGTTCCCAGGTGGCTTCTTCTTCGGTATGATTACTCCATTGAACCTTGCAGAACTTGATGACCTTGCTGCGGGTAACCCTGCTTGCAGTTTCGAGAATCTTGACGGGCTTCTCCTCATAGGTCAGATCATTATCCAACTGTATGGCCTCCAGTGGCACTGTATCTCTCAAAGGAATATCGCCAATCTCCGCATGGCACTTCTTCAACTGGGAAACGTGAAACACATCATGAACTCCTGACAAGGCTTCTGGTAATTCTAACTTTTAGGCAACTTCACCCATGCGTTCTAAAACTCTGTACGGCCCCACAAACCGTGGTGCTAACTTTCCTTTGACTCCAAATCGTTTAACTCCTCGAAGTGGCGACACACGCAGATATGTTCTATCTCCGACTTCATAGGTTACCTCCTTGCGTTTAGTATCGGCATAACTCTTCTGTATGGATTGGGCTACCTTGAGTCTGTCGCGGATCAGCTTGACTTTCTCCTCTGAATCTCTAATTAAATCTGGTCTGAATAATTTACGGTCTCCAACTTCATCCCACATTAATGGTGTTCTACACCTCCTTCCGTACAAAGCTTCGAAAGGGGCCATTTTCAAACTAGCTTGATAGCTGTTGTTATATGAGAACTCTGCGTAAGGCAAATTATCATCCCAACTGGATCCATAATCTAGCGCACAAGCTCTCAACATGTCCTCCAGAATTTGATTGACTCTCTCGGTCTGCCCATCCGTCTGTGGATGAAAAGCTGTACTGAACTCCAGCCTGGTACCCAAAGTTTCATGTAACTGATGCCAAAACTTTGAGGTCAATTGTGTTCCTCTATCTGATACAATGGTCCTCGGAACTCCATGCAGACATACGATCCTGGTCATGTATATCTTGGCTAACTTAGCACTTGTATATGTGGTTTTCACAGGGATGAAGTGAGCTACCTTAGTCAAGCGATCAACCACTACCCAAATAGAATCATAGCCTGACCGGGTCCTGGGTAATCCTGTAATGAAGTCCATGCCAAGCTTGTCCCACTTCCAATCTGGTATCGGCAAAGGCTGAAGTAAGCCTGCTGGTTTCTGGTGCTCTGCCTTAACCCTCTGACATACGTCACATACTGCGACATACTCGGCAATATCCTTCTTCATACGTGTCCACCAGAAACTTTCCTTCAAGTCCAAATACATCTTGGTGTTGCCCGGGTGTATTGAATAAGGCGAATCATGAGCCTCCTGAAGAATCAATTTCCTGATCTCTGGGTCATTTGGCACGTAAATGCACTATTCAAACCATAAGGTTCCATGTTCATCCTCACGAAATCCTTCTGCCTTTCCTTGGTTCATCCTTCCCTTTATCTCCGCAATACCTTTGTCTAACTTCTGGGCTTCTCGGATCTTTCCCAACAAAGTGGATTGAATATCCATTGCAGCAACAAAACCTTGTGGTACTATCTCCAATTGAAGATCTCTGAGATTGTCAATTAACTCCTGAGGTAATCCTCCTGCTGTGAGGGTATTAACATAGCTCTTGCGGCTCAATGCATCTGCCACACCATTGGCCTTTCCTGGGTGATAGCACAATTTCATGTCATAATCCTTTATGAGCTCCAACCATCTTCTTTGCCTGAGGTTCAACTCCTTCTGCGTGAAGATGTATTTCAAACTCTTATGATCCGTGTAAACATCACAACGATTTCCGATAAGAAAATGTCTCCAGGTCTTGAGTGCGTGCACTACGGCTGCTAACTCCAAATCATGTGTGGCATAATTCCGCTCATGAGGTCGAAGCTGACGTGAGGCATATGAAACAACTCTTCCTTCTTGCATAAGAACACCTCCAAGTCCCTGACGGGAAGCGTCGCAACATACTTGGAAATCCTTGCGTATATTCGGAAGAATTAGCACTGGGGCTGTGACCAAACGTGTCTTCAGCTCCTGGAAACTAGCCTCACATTCCTCGGTCCAATTAAACTTGCTATTTTGCTTCAATAACTCTGTCATGGGCTTCGCGATCTTGGAGAAATTCTCAATAAATCTTCGGTAATATCCTGCGAGTCCAAGAAAACTTCGAATCTCTCTGACTGACGTGGGTGCCTTCCATTCGGTGACGGCTTCAACCTTTGAGGGATCTACTGCTATCTCATCTCCTGATATAACATGTCCGAGAAATCCAACTTCCTTCAACCAGAATTCGCACTTGCTGAACTTTGCGTATAACTGATGTTCCCTGAGCTTCTCAAGAACCAAGCGCAAATGTTCCTTGTGTTCTTCTTCATTCTTCGAGTAAATCAATATGTCATCAATGAATACCACAACAAACTTATCCAAGAACTCCATGAATACCTTATTCATCATGCTCATGAAATAGGCAGGGGCATTAGTCAAACCAAAAGACATGACCGTATACTCATAAAGCCCATATCTCGTGGTAAAGGCTGTCTTGGGTATATCCTATTCTCGAATCTTCAGCTGGTGATATCCTGATCGAAGATCGATCTTGGAGAAAACTTTTGCTCCTTGTAGCTGGTCAAACAAATCATTGATCATTGGCAGAGGGTACTTGTTCTTGATCGTCACTTTGTTTAGTGCATGATAATCTACAACCTTTCTCAAGGTTCCATCCTTCTTCTCAACTAGAAGCACTGGGGCTCCCCAAGGTGATGAACTCGGTCGAATATAACCTTTCTCCAATAATTCCTTAATCTGCTTCTTAATTTCCTCTAGATCATTTGCGGGCATTCGGTACGGTCTCTTGGATATTGGTCCGGTGCCTGGTAACAATTCAATCAAAAACTCTATGTCCCGATCCGGTGGCATGCCAGGCAATTCATCGGGGAATACATCGGGATAATCCTTCACAACCGGTACTTCCTCCTGAACAACTCCCGAAAGAGAATTCACTTGAGTCCTCCTTGGCGTATGCCTTGACACATACTTGATCCGTTTCCCCTCTGGGGTGGTGAGAAGAATCGACTTACGGGCACAATCAATATTCCCTTCATACTTCTATAGCCAGTCCATACCTAGAATTACGTCCAATCCTTGTGATTCTAGGATGATGAGGTCTGTAGGGAAAACGTGTCTCCCTATGGTCAATGGCAACTGAAAACATCCCCGACTAGCCATATGCTCTGCTCCTGGGGAACTCACTAACATTGGTGTTTTAAGGGCTATGGTCGGCAACTTAAACTTATCCACAAACCCCCTTGATATGAATGAATGTGATGCACCAGTGTCAAAAAGAACAAGGGCTGTAAATGAATTAATCAAGAACTTACCAACAACGGCGTCAGGCTGGTCATAAACTTCCTCCACATTGACATGGTTCACCTGACCTCTGGTGAAAGGATTGGGCTTCTTTCCAGAGCTTCCATTTCCATTCCCATTCTTCGCCTCGGGACACTCGGTGGCGTAGTGTTCGGTCTTCCCGCACTTGAAGCAGGTAATGTGGCTCAGATCCTTCTTTGCTGGTGTAGCGGGGTTGGACTGATGCTGATTGTTGTTTCCTCTGTTCCCATTGCCATTCCTATGGCCATTATGGTTGTGTCCATTCCCTCCATGATGTGAATGTCCTCCATGGTTATGGTGAGTGTGTCCACCATACTTGCCAGATCCTGGTCCATTATTTCCGGAGTACGGGGTATAGCGGGGCTTCTGCTGAATACCAGCATTGTACTTTCCCTGTCCGTACTTCCTCTTGCGATTCTCCACCTGTTGCTGCTTGCCTTCCAGAATGAGAGCCTTGTCGACCAACTCTTGATAATTGCTAAAGGTAGCCACGGTCAACTGAAGTCCCAAATCATCGTTTACTCCCTCCAGAAATTTCTCCTGCTTAGCGGCATCATCAGCCATGTCTCCGGGAGCATACCTGGATAACTTGCTAAATTCCTCCACATAATCACCAACAGAACGATTTCCTTGGCGTAAGTTGCGGAACTCACATTTCTTCAGACTCATAGCTCCGGCTGAAACATGTGCGGTACGGAACGCCTGCTGGAACTGATCCCAAGTCACATTGGCTATGGGGAATGTGGTGGTGTAATTCTCCCACCACGAGGCTGCTGGTCCATCTAGTTGATGTGCGGCAAAGTGCACCTTCTCAGTGTCAGTGCATCCTGCAGTGGTCAGCTCTCTTCCGATCTTGCGAAGCCAGTCATCTGCAACAATCGGCTCCGTGCTGCTAGAGAACACTGGTGGGTTCAACCTCAGGAAACGGGTAAGGTTGTCGACCGGGGTGGTGGCGGTGGGTTGTTGTTGTTCTGGTTCTGATTCTGGATGAGTAGCTGCATGAGGGCATTCTGGTTCTGGATCAACTGGGTAAGTTCCGGTGGGAATTCCGGGTCACGTCTTGGAGGCATCTGTTAGGTTTAGAGTGGATGAGAAATTAGAATAGAATAAGGGCCTAATGAGAGAAATCACTACCCATATGCTTATGATAGCAAGAAAACTTCAAATCAAGCAATTCACACATATCACACCACACAAGCAAAACCTACAGGTAAGGTCATATCCACAAGAGATATGATCTCTTCATACTACCGCGATCATTCGTTGGACTCAACTTGGTAGTGGTGGTCTGAACTAAATCTTCTCAAATCAAAGTCAACTCTAGCTTCTTCTTCTTCTTCTTCGTCAATGATGTCTTCATAGGTCATGGTCTCATAGGGCTGAGCAGCTTGGTGATAGGGTTCAACAACTATTTTATTGAAGTAGATAAGAGATAGAAATGAATACAGAAGAGTATAGACCAACCGATATTTAAGGAAGTCATAAATTAGAGTTTTCTTCCTATGGCTTTCCATTTCCTAGTGGTCGCGTCCTACAGTCAGCGTGTGCTCTGATACCATCTTGTAGCGACCCGACCCAAAATGGATCGAAGTCTCTATGCTTAAGTTTCATCCCTGGATCGGTATGCTGACACACACAGTACTCAAGGAATTATTACAGAGTTCAATCACACTTTATTACATCAAGGTTCTTAAAAGAGTATTTATTACAATAATATGGCCAAAGGCCATCTAAATAAAAATAACTGCGGAAGCTTCAAGGTAAATGAGTCCATCCAACTCCACGGCAAACTGAGTGCAGAACAACGACCTATCGCACCTTTAATCTTCATCGGAAAAGTCTGCAACATGAGACGTTGCAGTCGTGTAGGTCAGCACATGGAATATGCTGGCAATTTCACACCATAGAATAATAATAAATGAAAAGACTATCTTTATATGCAAATTTAGCTGATGGAGGCTCTAAGTTTAATTTTTGCATAAAGCCAATTTTACCCTACAACACAGGAATAATTTTTTTATTACTACTAAGTTAAATTGCCATCATTGAGAAGGTTATTACAACTCAATCCCAAAATTCCTAAGTTATTAGTAACCCAATAATTTCATTAAAAAGAGTGATGAGATCAACCAATAATTCACTTCTAGATACTCAAGATGTCCGTAACCGGGGACACGGCTAATCATGATTAGTTTGTACACTCTACAGAGGTTTGCGCACTTTTCCCCACAAGACTCGACCACCTCCATGATCGGAAGATCGAGACATTGCCTTTCTGAAGTATTTCCCCTTAACCCTGGGTAGACCGGTACACCTACTATCCCCTACATCAGCTAGTCTACCACGGAAAGAGTTCACACAACTTACTCAACTATGCCAGAGCCCATACTGGCTTGTGGCTGCACACGGAAGTTTCTAGGCATGAAATATCTTATGATCCCTTTGAGCCTGGGTGGTGGACCTAGGGTAATCACATGGGTACTCCGGGATTCCCCTTGGGCAAGCACTGGTTTCTCTAGGTGCCCCAAACAATCCACCCAGATGTGTATTAAAGTTGCCACCTTAGGTTATCCCAAAATTATTATCTCTCGCAACTTGCATGAATCACACATACCAATCCCCGTCTACGAGCATGACTAAGAAATATATGATATAACGAATATTCCCACGGTGATCAAAAGGTCATAGGTTCCTACCACATGAACTACATAGCATAACCACATGTTCCCAATCCTATTCATGCAATCTTTGAGGGTGAAACTAATGTATAGTAAAAAAAACTGGGTATTGAAAAATATGATCAAAGTCGTGAACTTGCCTTGCTGACGTTCGTTGAATTGTAAAGATTCGTAGTAGCAAGCTTCGCACTCCGGATGATCTAGCGTAGGCAAGCAATAACATACATAAGAATACAAGCAAAAATCCAAAAAGAAAACAAATGAAAGACTTCGAAAAACTCCAAAACAACTAAATAAAGTTTCTGTACAGAACGTAATTTTTACAGCAGCAAAAATATGTGTGTTTGGGCTTAACAGAAAGTACATGTCACGAGCTTCGTTTTGCAAAAGGATTCACCTAAAATGGAGTTATAGAACTCGAGATACGGCCTAACGAAGTTTGAATTCAGATCTGTTTGAATTCAAAATTTAAAATTTTCAAAAATATTTTTCGTTTGGTTCTCTGGATAGAGGGGATTTTTATGAACTAGTAGGAAAAAGAATCAACTAAATCGGATCTATATACTAAAAGATATACAATAAACAAGAATTGATATAGAATCTGAGATTGAAAAAAATACTGGAAAAAGAGAGAAATTTGGCTGGGTGTTCACCGGACTTGTTGCCGGCGACGAGGAAGAAGGCGGCTCGGATGTGCTTCGGCGAAGTATGCGTGCGGGACGGTGTAGAGGACGATGAGGTGAACCTCTTATACAAGTTGTGGTGGTAGATTGCCTCCTGTACACACCGTGAAAGGTCGCCGGAATTCGCGAACTCCGGCGAGCAATTGGAGAGGTTAGAGAGAGGGAAAAACTCCAGAAGGAGAGGGCTTCGGATGAGGGGCGAGAGGGCTCCCAGGGGTGCTTTATATAGGGCAAGGGACGTCCAGAGTTGGGTGGGGCAAGATGTGTTAATGGTTGCAGTTTCAAGTGCTCATGGTGGCCATTATGGTGGTCTTTGAGGCGCACCAGGGGATGGGAGGGGTCGAGGGAGGCGAGGGGATTCCGTTCAGAGGCGTTTTGGAGCGGGGGAGGGGAAGATGAGGGGTGGAAGAGGTAGAGGCGCCATGGATGAACGTTCTGTCAGTGTTCACGTACAGAGAGGAGAGGAGGAAGAAGGAGATAGCGCCTGGGCCTGGGCCTGCTGGGCTGCATAATTTTTTTTAAACGTTTTTTTACAGAAGCAAAGAAACACCAAAAAAACAAATAAATATAAGTCTATAAATGTCATAAAAATTCACATAATTATATGGTCTTATATATGACCTAGTGAACTTTTATCTGGCCAAAAATGCAAGTTTAAAAAAATTGCTATGCTAATAAAATAAATTGCAAATAAATCTCAACAAATATATTTTGGTTCCAAATTCAATTTCCAATATTTTCTTTTCCGATTTTGAAGAAGTCATTTTATCTTGTCTCTTTATTTTATTTTTTGATATAATGGAAATGAATTTTTTTTTGTGAAACCAAATTTGATTCAAACTCACAACTTTGAAAAAAAAATCGAAATTGGTTTTTAGGGAAACTTCCAACTCTCTCTTTTGGTCCTTGAGTTGCTCAAAGTTCCTTGGATCAAAAATCAAATAAAACAAATGGAGGAAAAAATGCATAAATCATGGATGAATATGAATGATCTATTTATAAAAATCCAAATTGAAAATTGGGATGTTACATTTGTCCTACCCTCCTGTGGCAACGGGGTCCTTACGGAAACTAAGGGATATTAAGGCCTCCTTTTAATAGAGTACCGGAACAAAGCATTAACACATAGTGAATACATGAACTCCTCAAACTACGGTCATCACCGGTAAGTATCCCGGTTATTGCCACTTTGGGGTTAATGGATCATTACACATAATAGGTGACTATAGACTTGCAAGATAGGATCAAGAACTCTCATATATTGATGAAAACATAATAGGTTCAGATCTGAAATCATGGAACTCGGGCCTTAGTGACAAGCATTAAGCATAGCAAAGTCATAGCAACATCAATCTCAGAACATAGTGGATATTAGGGATCAAACCCTAACAAAACTAACTCGATTACATGATAGATCCCATCCAACCCATCACCGTCCAGCAAGCCTACGATGGAATTACTCATGCACGGCGGTGAGCATCATGAAATTGGTGATGGAGGATGGTTGATGATGACGATGGCGACGGATTCCCCTCTTCGGAGCCCCGAACGGACTCCAGATCAGCCCTCCCGAGATGTTTAGGGCTAGGCGGTGGCTCCGTATCGTAAAACACGATGAATTCTTCTCTCTGATTTTTTTTCTCTCCGAAACCAAATATATAGAGTTGGAGTCGAGGTCAGAGGTGCTCCAGGGGGCCCACGAGGTAGGGGGCGCGCCCCCCACCCTCGTGGACAGGTGGTGGGCCCCCTAGCCTTCTTCTTTTGCAAGGATTTTTTATATTTTCCAAAAATTTGTTCCGTGAAGTTTCAGGTCATTCCGAGAACTTTTGTTTCTGCACATAAATAACACCATGGCAATTCTGCTGAAAACAGCGTCAGTCCGGGTTAGTTCCATTCAAATCATGCAAGTTAGAGTCCAAAACAAGGGCAAAAGTGTTTGGAAAAGTAGATTCGACGGAGACGTATCACTGGCACTGGGCTCTAGGTTAATAGATTAGTCCCAAAAATCATATAAAATAGCATAGAAATGCATATAAAACATCCTAGATGGATAATATAATAGCATGGAACAACCAAAAATTATAGATACGTTGGAGACGTATCAACATATCAACCACCAAAGCAAACAATGGCGGATCACCTCCTCACAGGATTTTGACGCAGCTCCATTTTTAATATGCAGTTTTGCGGGCCTCCAAGGTAGCTCACCAAAGGTGCAACCATTGTCGTTGCACGAATCAAACGGGGGTAACACCTCAGACACGCCATTGAATTCCAGATCTGAGACCGCCGCACGACAAAGACATTAGAGGAGGAAACCATATGTGCCAGCCATGAACCACAAATCTAACACACGATCAACTATCTTCCAGATGCCACTGATGCAAACCATAATCTGCATCCACTCCTGGACTACCTCCGAAGCTTGGAGCAAACATCCTCACAACGACAGAGACTGAGGTCACAAGTCCATGCTATCTCTTGAGAGTGCGTCGGTTTTCCCTTGAAGAGGAAAGGGTGATGTAGAAAAGTAGCATAAGTATTTCCCTCAGTTTTTGAGAACCGAGGTATCAATCTAGTAGGAGACTACACGCAAGTCACCTAGTACCTGCACAAACAAACAAGAACCTCGCAACCAACGCGACAAAGGGGTTGTCAATCCCTTCATGGTCACTTACGAAAGTGAGATCTGATAGAGATAATAAGATAAATATTTTGATATTTTTGTAGTATAGATTGAAAAGTAAAGATTGCAAAATAAATAGTAAACTAGAATTGTAGATCGGAAACTTATATGATTGAAAGTAGACCCGGGGGCCATAGGATTCACTTGTGGCTTCTCTCAAGATAGCATATATTACGGTGGGTGAACAAATTACTATCGAGTAATTGATAGAAAAGCGCATACTTATGATGATATCTAGGCATGATCTTGAACATAGGCATCACGTCCGTGTCAAGTAGACCGAAACGATTCTGCATCTACTACTATTACTCCACACATCGACCGCTATCCAGCATGCATCTAGAGTATTAAGTTCAAAAGAACAGAGTAACGCATTAGGCAAGATGACATGATGTAGAGGGATAAACTCAAGCAATATGATATAAACCCCATCTTTTTATCCTCGATGGCAATAATACAATACGTGTCGGTTCCCTTTTCGTCACTGGGATCGAGCACCACAAGATTGAACCCAAAGCTAAGCACTTCTCCCATTGCAAGAAAGATCAATCTAGTAGGCCAAACCAAACTGATAATTCAAAGTTACTTGCAAAGATATCAAATAATGCATATAAGAATTCAGAGAAGAATCAAGTATTGTTCATAGATAATCTTAATCATAACTGCACAATTCATCAGATCTCAGCAAACACACCGCAAAAAGAATTACATCGAATAGATCTCCAAGAACATCGAGGAGAACTTTGTATTGAGATCCAAAGAGAGAGAAGAAGCCATCTAGCTAATAACTATGGACCTGAAGGTCTGTGGTAAACTACTCACACATCATCGGAGCAGCTATGGTGTTGATGTAGAAGCCCTCCGTGATCGAATCCCCCTCCGACAGATCGCCGGAAAAGGTCCCTAGATGGGATCTCACGGGTATAGAAGGTTGCGGCGGTGGAAAAGTGGTTTCGTGGCTCCCCTCGATGTTTTCAGGGTATAAGAGTATATATAGGCGAAAGAAGTAGGTGGTTGACCTGCAAGGGGCCCACGAGGGTGGGGGCGCGCCGCCCTACCTCCTATCCGCCTCACTGCTTCCTTGACGTCCACTCCTAGTCTCCTGGATTGCGTTTGTTCCAAAAAATATCCTCGCGAAGGTTTCCTTCCATTTGGATTCCGTTTGATATTCCTTTTCTATGAAACACTGAAATAGGCAAAAAAAAACAATAATTTGCACTAGGCCTTCGGTTAATAGGTTAGTCCCAAAAATAGTATAAAAGTGCATAATAAAGCCCATAAACATCCAAAACAGATAATATAATAGCACAGAGCAATCAAAAATTATAGATACGTTGGAGACGTATCAAGCATCCCCAAAGCTTAATTCCTGCTCGTCCTCGAGTAGGTAAATGATAAAAACAGAATTTTTGATGTGGAATGCTACCTAACGTAATTTTCAAT
Source organism: Triticum monococcum (assembly GCA_034509565.1). Lineage (NCBI taxonomy): Eukaryota > Viridiplantae > Streptophyta > Magnoliopsida > Poales > Poaceae > Triticum > Triticum monococcum. The sequence goes on along the minus strand of CM067846.1, from coordinate 54,627,546 downwards.
GTATTGTCTTTATTGTGGAATGAATGTTTAGATCTGAAAGATTCTAGACAAAAGTTTAATATTGACATAAAATAATAATATTTCAAGCAATGGTAACCAAGAAATCATGTCTTATCAAAATAACATAGCCAAAGAAAGCTTATCCCTACAAAATCATATAGTTTGGCCATGCTTCATTTTCGTCACACAAAATACTCCCATCATGCACAACCCCGATGACAAGCCAAGCAATTGTTTCATACTTTAGTCTTTTCAAACTCTTTCAACTTTCACGCAATATATGAGCGCGAGCCATGGATATAGCACTATGGGTGGAATAGAATATGATGATGGAGGTTGTGTGAGAAGACAAAAAGGGAGAAAGTCTCACATTGACGCGGCTAATCAACAGGCTATGGAGATGCCCATCAATTGATGTCAATGCAAGGAATAGGGTTTGCCATGCAACGGATGCACTAGAGCTATATATATATATATTATATATATATATATATAAAGCTCAACAAAAGAAACTAAGTGGGTGTGCGTCCAACTTGCTTGCTCACGAAGACCTAGGGCATTTTGAGGAAGCCCATTATTGGAATATACAAGCCAAGTTCTATAATGAAAAATTCCCACTAGTATATGAAAGTGACAACATAAGAGACTCTCTATCATGAAGATCATGGTGCTACTTTGAAGCACAAGTGTAGAAAAAGGATAGTAACATTGCCCCTTCTCTCTTTTTCTCTCATTTTTTGGGCCTCTCTTTTTTATGGCCTTTCTCTTTTTTGAAGAACTTTCCTCACATGGGACAATGCTCTAATAATGAAAATCATCACATTTTATTTACTTACAACTCAAGAATTACAACTCGATACTTAGAACAAAATATGACTCTATGCGAATGCCTCCGGCGGTGTACCGGGATATGCAATGAGTCAAGAGTGACATGTATGAAATAATTATGAAGGTGGCTTTGCCACAAATACGATGTCAACTACATGATCATGCAAGGCAATATGACAATGATGGAGTGTGTCATAATGAACGGAACGGTGGAAATTTGCATGGCAATATATCTCGGAATGGCTATGGAAATGCCATAATAGGTAGGTATGGTGGCTGTTTTGAGGAAGATATAAGGAGGTTTATGTGTGATAGAGCGTATCATATCACAGGGTTTGGATGCACCAGCGAACTTTGCACCAATTCTCGAGGTGAGAAAGGGTAATGCACGGTACTGAAGAGGCTAGCAATGATGGAAGGGTGAGAGTGCGCATAATCCATGGACTCAACATTAGTCATAAAGAACTCACATACTTATTGCAAAAATCTACAAGTCATAAAAACCAAGCACTACGCGCATGCTCCTAGGGGGATAGATTGGTAGGAAAAGACCATCGCTCGTCCCCAACTGCCACTCATAAGGAAAGCAATCAAAGAACACCTGATGCTTCAAATTTGTCACACAACGTTTACCATAAGTGCATGCTACAGGACTTTCCAACTTCAATACAAGTATTTCTCAATTCCACAATTACTCAACTAGCACAACTCTAATATTACCACCTTTATATCTCAAAACAACTATCAAGAATCAAACTTCTCATAACATTTAATGCACTCTATATGAAAGTTTTTATTATACCCATCTTGGATGCCTATCATATTAGGACTAATTTCATAACCAAAGCAAATTACCATGCTGTTCTAAAAGACTCTCAAAATAATATAAGGGAAGCATTAGATATCAATAATTTCTATAAAATAAAACCACCACCGTGCTCTAAAAAGATATAAGTGAAGCACTAGAGCAAAATTATCTAGCTCAAAAGATATAAGTGAAGCACATAGAGTATTCTAATAAATTCCGATTCATGTGTGTCTCTCCCAAAAGGTGTGTACAGCAAGGATGATTGTGGTAAGCTAAAAAGCAAAGACTCAAATAATACAAGACGCTCTAAGCAAAACACATATCATGTGGTGAATAAAAATATAGCCTCAAGTAAAGTTACCGATAGATGAAGGCGAAAGAGGGGATGCCTTCCGGGGCATCCCCAAGATTAGTCTCTTGCCACTCCTTGTTCCGAAATCCATCAAATCTTTACCCAAAAACTTGAAAACTTCATAACACAAAACTCAACACAAAATCTCATGAGCTCCGTTAGTATAAGAAAACAAATCACAACTTTAAGGTAATGTAATAAACTCATTCTTTATTTATTTTTGTGTTAAACCTACTGTATTCCAACTTCTCTATGGTTCATACTCCCCGATACTAGCCATAGATTCATCAAAATAAGCAAACAACACACGAAAAACAGAATCTGTGAAAAACAGAACAATCTGTAGTAATCTATAAGTTTCGAATACTTCTGTAACTACACAAATCCTGAGAAATTAGTCCATCCTAAATAATTTGTATATTGATCTACTGTAGTTGGAATCAGTATTTTACGCTCTCTGGTTAAAAATGTAAATTATTCTTGTGAGCACATACTTTCTATTTTTTTCCAGCAAGATCAAACAACAATCATCCAAGAAGATCCTAAAGGCTTTACTTGGCACAAACACTAATTAAAACATAAAAAACACAATCATAACAGAGGATAGATGATTTATTTATTACTAAACTAGAACAAAAATCAAGGAACAAAAATAAAATTGGGTTGCCCCCCAACAAGCGCTATCGTTTAACGCCCCTACCTAGGCATAAAAGCAAGAATAGATCTAGGTATTGTCATCTTTGGTATGCAATCCATATGTGGCTCTCATAATAGATTCATAAGGTAATTTAATTTTCTTTCTAGGAAAGTGTTCCATGCCTTTCATTTACGGGAATTGGAATCTAATATTTCCTTCTTTCATGTCAATAATTACACCAATCGTTCTAAGGAAAGGTCTACCAATAATAATAGGACATGTAGGATTGCAATCTATATCAAGAATAATAAAATCTACGGGAACATAATTCCTATTTGCAAAAATAAGAACATCATTAATCCTTCCCATAGGTTTATTAATGGTGGAATCCGGGAGATGCAAATTTAAAGAACAATCATCAAATTCACGGAAACCTAACACATCAGACAAAGTTTTTGGAATCGTGGAAACACTAGCACCCAAATCACATAAAGCATAGCATTCATGAAATTTCAATAGTAGGTTCCCACTCATCATAAAGTATTCTAGGAATAGAAACTTCTAGTTCAAGCTTTTCTTTATGTGATTGCATTAAAGCATCAACGATATGTTTAGTAAAAGCTTTGTTTTGATCATAAGCATGAGGAGAATTTAGCACGGATTGCAACAAGGAAATACAATCTATCACAGAGTAGTTATCATAATTAAATACCTTGAAATCCAAAATAGTGCGTTCATTGCTATGTAAAGTTTTGACCTCTTCAATCCCACTTTTACTAATTTTTGCATCAAGATCTAAAAACTTTGAATCATTGGGATGCCTTCTAACTAAAGTTGACTCATCTCCAGTCTCATCTTTATCAAGATTCATATTGGCAAACAAAGATTTAATAGGAGACACACCAATCACTTTTAGATCTTCATCATTATTATCATGAAAACTAGAAGAACATGCCTTCACAAAGCAATCTTTTTTAGCACGCATCCTAGCGGTTCTTTCTTTGCACTCATCAATGGAAATTTTCATGGCTTTGAGAGACTCATTGATATCATGCTTAGGTGGAATAGATCTAAGTTTCAAAGAATCAACATCAAGAGAAATTCTATCCACGTTCCTAGCCAACTCATCAGTCTTAAGCAATTTTTCTTCAAGCAAAGCATTGGAATTCTTTTGCGAATTCATAAATTCTTTAACACTAGTCTCAAAATCAAAGGGCATCTTATTAAAATTTCCATAAGAATTGTTGTAGGAAGTACCATAATTATTAGAGGAATTACTAGGAAATGGCCAAGAATTAAAATTTCCTCTATACGCGTTGTTACCAAAATTGTTCCTACCAACAAAATTCACATCCATAGATTCGTTATTATTCTCAATGAAAGTGGACAAAGGCATATCATTAGGATCAGAAGAAGCACTCTTATTAGCAAACAATTTCATAAGTTCATCCATCTTTCCACTCAAAACATTAATCTCTTCTATCGCATGAACTTTTTTATTAGTAGATCTTTCGGTGTGCCATTGAGAATAATTAACCATAATATTATCTAGGAGTTTAGTAGCTTCTCCTAAAGTGATTTCCATAAAAGTGCCTCTCGCGGCCGAATCTAAAAGAGTTCTAGAAGCAAAATTCAATCCAGCATATTTTTTGTATAATCATCCATAAATTCAAACCATGAGTAGGGCAATTACATATCATTAATTTCATCCTCCCCCAAGCTTGTGCAACATGCTCATGATCAAGTTGCTTAAAATTCATAATATCGTTTCTAAGAGAGATGATCTTAGTGGGAGGAAAATACTTAGAGATAAATGCATCCTTGCACTTATTCCATGAATCAATACTATTTTTAGGCAAAGAAGAGAACCAAGTTTTAGCACGATCTCTAAGAGAAAACGGAAATAGATTCAATTTAAAAATATCATTATCCACATATTTCTTATTTTGCATATCACATAAATCAACAAAGTTGTTTAGATGGGTAGTGGCATCTTCACTAGGAAGGCCAACAAATTGATCTTTCATGACAAGATTCAGCAAAGCAGTATTAATTTCACAAGATTCAGCATCAGTAAGAGGAGCAATCGGAGTGCTAATAAAATCATTATTGTTGGTATTGGAAAAGTCACATAATTTAGTATTATCTTGAGCCATCGTGACAAACAATCAATCCAACAAACAGTCACACAAGAGGCAAGCGAAAGAAGGCGAATGGAAAAAGGGCAAACAGAAAAGAGGCAAATAAAATGGCAAGGGTGAAGTGGGGGAGAGGAAAACGAGGGGCAAATGGCAAATAATGTAATGCGAGGGCTAAGAGTTTGTGATGGGTACTTGGTATGTCTTGACTTGGCGTAGATCTCCCCGGCAACGGCGCCATAAATCCTTCTTGATACCTCTTGAGCATGCGTTGGTTTTCCCCTGAAGAGGAAAGTGTGATGCAGTAAAGTAGTGTAAGTATTTCTCTAATTTTTTGAGAACCAAGGTATCAATCCAATAGGATACTACACGCAAGTCACCTAGTACGTGCACAAACAAACAAGAACCTCACAACCAATGTAATAAAGGGGTTGTCAAGCCCATCACGGTCACTTTCAAAAGTGAGATATGATAGAGATAATAAGATAAATATTTTGGTATTTTTGTTGTATAGATTGAAAAGTAAAGATTGCAAAATAAATAGTAAACTCGAAATGTAGATTAGAAACTTATATGATGTAAAGTAGACCTGGGGGCCATAGGTTTCACTAGTGGCTTCTCTCAAGATAGCATATATTACGGTGGGTGAACAAATTACTGCCGAGCAATTGATAGAAAAGCGCATAGTTATGATGATATCTAGGCATGATCATGAACATAGGCATCACATCCGTGTCAGGTAGACCGAAACAATTCTGCATCTACTACTATTACTCCACACATCGACCACTATCCAGCATGCATCTAGAGTATTAAGTTCAAAAGAACAGAGTAACGTAGTAGGTAAGATGACAAGATGTAGAGGGATAAACTCAAGCAATATGATATAAACCCCATCTTTTTATCCTCGATGGAAACAATAAAATATGTGTCGGTTCCCTTCCTGTCACTAGGATCGAGCACCGCAAGATTGAACCCAAAGCTAAGCACTTCTCCCATTGCAAGAAAGATCAATCTAGTAGGCCAAACCAAACTGATAATTCGAAGATACTTGCAAAGATATCAAATCATGCATATAAGAATTCAAAGAAGAACCAAATATTGTTCATAGATAATCTTAATCATAAACCCACAATTCATCGGATCTCGGTAAACACAACGCAAAAAGAATTACATCGAATAGATCTCCAAGAACATCAAGGAGAACTTTATATTGAAATCCAAAGAGAGAGAAGAAGCCATCTAGCTAATAACTATGGACCCGAAGGTCTGTGGTAAACTACTCACATATCATCGGAGAGGCTATGGTGTTGATGTAGAAGCCCTCCGTGATCGAATCCCCCTCCGGCAGATCACCGGAAATGGTCCCCAAATGGGATCTCACGGGTACAGAAGGTTGCGGCAGTGGAAAAGTGCTTTCGTGGCTCCCCTTGATCTTTTTAGGGTATAAGAGCATATATAGGCGAAATAAGTAGGTCAGTGGAGCTGCGAGGGCCCCACAAGGGTGGGGGCGCACCTGGCCCCCTAGGCGCGCCGCCCTACCTCGTGGCCGCCTTGCTGCTTCCTTGACGTCCACTCCAGGTCTCCTGGATTGCGTTTGTTCCAAAAAAGATCCTCGCGAAGGTTTCATTCCGTTTGGATTCTGTTTGATATTCCTTTTCTGTGAAACACTGAAATAGGAAAAAAAACCAGCAATTTGCACTAGGCCTTCGGTTAATACGTTAGTCCCATAAATAGTATAAAAGTGCATAATAAAGACCATAAACATCCAAAACAGATAATATAATAGCATGGAACAATAAAAAATTATAGATACATTGCAGACGTATCAGTCCACCACAAGGATGCCGTCACCACACAATCCTTGGTTGAACAGACTGGTTTCCAAATCCATCGCCAACCATTGGACCAATCGCCTCGTTGGGGAAATATTTATTAAGCGTCACCAATGCCGCCGCCGAAGTCAAGACGATGAACGACCGATAAGCCTAAGGTACCAGGGCGTAGAACTAAAGGTACACGATCCACACGGATGGATCCGGCGACCCCCTTGTAATGCCCACGATGCGACTATAGCTCCCACGTGTCGAGGCATGACTTAGAGACATAACCGCATAGTGGTTTTGTTGCAAGAAGGGTCATCTTTACAAACATCCCATGTAATGAACTAGACAGAGATAAAGAGAGTTGGCTTACACTTGCCACATCACACAATACATAAATAATTCATACATCATCCAAAATACACTCATAGTCCGACTACGGACAACCAAAAGAAAAAGAAGATAACCCAACTGCTAGATCCCCGATCGTCCCAACTGGGCTCCACTACTGATCATCAGGAAACGACACATAGTAACGATCAAGGTCCTCGTAGAACTCCCACTTGAGTTCGGTAGCATCACCTGCACTGGTATCATCGGCACCTGCAACTGTTTTGGAAGTATCCGTGAGTCACGAGGACCCAGCAATCTCACACCCGCGAGATCAAGACTATTAAAGCTTATGGGTAGGATAAGATAATGAGGTGGAGTTGCAGCAAGCACTAAGCAAATATGGTGGCTAAACATACGCAAATAAGAGTAACATGGGAAGCTACGCAACGGTCGTGAAGCTAGAAGTGATCAAGAAGTGATATCGAAACTACTTACATTCAAACATAACCCAAACCATGTTCACTTCCCGGACTCCGCCGAAAAGAGACTATCACGGCTATATACGTGGTTGATTCATTTTAATTAAGTCAAGTGTCAAGTTCTCTACAACCGGATATTAACAAATTCCCATCTGCCACATAACCGCGGGCACGGCTCTCGAAAGTTTATACCCTACAGGGGTGTCCCAACTTAGCCCATCACAAGCTCTCGCGATCAACGAAGGATATTCCTTCTCCCGGGAAGACCCGATCAGTCTCGGAATCCCGGTTACAAGACATTTTGACAATGGTAAAATAAGACCAGCAAGACCGCGTGATGTGCCGGCAAATCCCGATAGGATTTACACGTATCTCGTTCTCAGGGCACACCGGATGGGACAAGCTACGAGTAGAACCAGCCCTCAATTTTCCCTGAGGTGGCCCCGCAGGCTGCCCAACACTCAGAGGAGCACTGGCCCGGGGGGGGGGGTTAAAATAAAGATGACCCTCAGGTCTGCAGAACCCAAGGGAAAGTGATAGGTTGTTAGGCAAATGTAAAACCATGGTTGGGCCTTGCTGGAGGAGTTTTATTCAAGGTGAACTATCAAGGGGGTCCCATAACCCCAACCGCATAAGGAACGCAAAATCAAGGAACATAACACCAGTATGACCGAAACTAGGGCGGCAAGAGTGGAACAAAACACTAGGCATAAGGCCGAGCCTTCCACCCTTTACCAAGTATATTGATGCATTAATAAAAATAAGAGATATTGTGATATCCCAACATATCCATGTTCCAACATGGAACAACCTGCAAGACACCTGCAACTAGCAACGCTATAAGAGGGGCTGAGCAAAAGCGGTAACTTAGCCAAACAACGGTTTTCTAGAAAGGTGGGTTAAAGGCTTGACATGCCAATATGGGAGGCATGGTATAACAAGTGGTAGGTAGCGCGACATAGCGATAGAGCAAACAACTAGCAAGGAAAGGTAGAAGTGATATCGAGGGTAGTGGTCATCTTGCCTGCAATGTAATCAGAGTTGTTGAAAGCTTGCTCCTCATTAGCGTACTCAACAGGTTCCTTGTTCACGAACTCGTCTCCCGGCTCTACCCAAAGCAAGAACACAAGCAACAGAACAACAATCAATCACGGTGCAATGCACAAGCAACATGATGCAATACATGTCATGGAATGCAAGATATGATATGCAATGCATATGGGTACTCCGGAAGGAAAAATATGATCAAGGCATCAACTTTTCAAAATAAGTATGCCGCTGGAAAGATGAGGTGATTTCGGTCGAAATCGATATAAGGATCACCAGAAACGGATGCACAGTTTGCAAATGACAAGCAAAACAAGGATGATGCAAATATGCGATTAACAACACCATAGCACTTAGTATGCAACAAGAAACTATGCTACATCACTCCAACACAGCAACAAAGCATATGAACATAAAGTACACATGAAGCTCTAAAAATCATGAACACTAAGCTCCTGCTAGTTCTCACTAGAACAAGCTCAAAAAATAGCATGGCAAAAATGCAACTGATATCGGCTTCAGAGACTTAGAGAAAATACTAAGCATGTCCAAACAGCATCAGGAAGCAATGTTTAGAGCAAGCAAACAACATGCTACAGGAACATATCGTGGAAAACAAAGGCATGGCATACTAGTACTAAACACATAGAACAAATCTCCCTTACTGATCATAACCCAAAGAGACATGGAAAATAATGTGGCACCCATGCAAACATGGCAAGTTATATGAACCGCTTCAGACTTAGTAGAAAAATGGAGCATGGCAGGAACAGATTCATGATAGCAACTTTGCAAGCTCAATTCACTCACCACAAGGAATTGCATGTCATGGCAAGGTAACCAATATGAAGTAGACATGTTCAAGAAGCTAAGAATGGCAATATCAAGTTCATATGGTACATGCATCGCTAGCAACACCCATGGCAAAGTTGAATAACATGCTAGCTATCTGCCAGGAACAATATTTAGCAAAAGTAGAGCAAGGAAATTACATGCTAGGCTACTTCATAATTGCAGCCAGAGGCATGAATGGATAGAGAAATAGCACATCTACAAAACATGCTTACTAAACTATCTCAAAATATGCATGGATCTCATGGTAACAACAAGTTTACATGGCATCAAAACATAACAGGAAAAGGACTTAGCAAAATGACTAAGTGTCTGAAATCAGCAACATTATGGAGCCTACTTTGCATGCTTCTGCTAGTCACCACCTAGATCAAAAAATACAAGACTTGCACGACTGTGAAGATGGCATAATGGAGCTCATATAACATGTAGACATCATACTCATAAGATGCACACACAAAATGCAACAAAAATGACAAACCATCAAGTTCTGTTAAGAACCAGCAGTTAACATTTTATAGCACTCTTGCAACGATGATAATGTCATCAATATGGACAGTATCATGCATGCAAATGCCACTAACATGAAGAGCATCACGACACGAACATTTCGACATATCATAAGCATGCATCGGAGCACGGACATGGAGATATGGCATGACGGACATGGGCACATGACATGATGAAACTGAGGAATCGGCCAAATTTCTAGGAAAAAATCCGAGTGACTTAACACTAAACTACGCGTGGGGCGAAGAATAGCAGGCGGGTGCTCACCTTGGCCCATGGGCCGTTAGAGGGATAATGCGGGCCCGGGAAGATGGGCTGATGCTAGGCCGGCGGGAGGCCATGGCCCACGCGGACGACGCAAGGGAGCTCGAGGTGCTGCCGGCCTCCTCATTCTCGAGCGAGCCGAAGCCATGGTGGCGACAACGATCAACGGTGATGAAGCACGGCAGCGGAGGAGACACAGGGACAGCCGGGACGGGAAGGTACAGTCGCCGGGACGCCGGATCCGGGCGCTGGCGGTGCGGGGGCGCCGGATCTGGTGAGAAGGGGCGGCGGAGGCGGAGGTCGCCGGAGCTGCGGGGTTCCGGCGAGATGCGGGGCGAGGTGGCGCGGATCTGGCGGCGGGGGCAATGGTGCGGCGGCGACGGAGGCACGCCGACGAGGGACGGCAGACGGGACGAGGGAGCGGGAGGAGCGGGCTCCCGTACAGGCAACGGCGCTCGCATGCGTTTCGGGATGGCCCGATTTGGGCTGGAAGGGCCGCGGAGGAGTGGAGGGGCTGCGGGCGACGTGGCATGCGGCGGTTGGAGGAGAGCGGCGGTGGGGTGACATGGCGGCTTGTGGTTGGTCGGCGCGACGTGGCCGGCGGATATGTCCGGCGGCGCGAAGGAGGTGGTAGACTAGGGTTTCATCCGCGAAAAATGAGGAGGGGGGGGGGGGCAAATATATAGATAGAGGGAGCTAGGAGTGTCCAAATGAGGTGCGGTTTTCTCCCACACGATCGTGATCCAACGTCGGAGAGCATGGAGGGTGTTTAGGGGTGCAACACAAGAAGAGCTTTTACGGTTACCCGGTTAACCGTTGGGGCATCAAATGACCTCCAAATGGAACAAAATTTGACAAGCGTCCTACCGGTGATGTACCAAGGCCACTTGACAAATCTTGACCCATTCCGAGAAAGTTTTTCTCCCGCTCACGAAACGAGGTTTGAGGGGTCCAACGGATGCATCAGGGAGTGTCGGATTGCGAAACGGACAATGGGGAAAATGACCGGATGCATGAGACGAACACGAATGCAAATGAGATGCACATGATGACATGATATGAAATGCATGACATGAACAAAAGTGCAAAACGAAGACAAAAACCGAACCACGAAGGGAATATCATATCACAAAGCCGAAAATGGCAAGAGTAGGAGTTACAAATATGGAAAGTTACATCCAGGGTGTTACAACACTCCATCATACAAGAGGATCTCGTCCCGACATCTAGGATTGCACCAGACAGAAGCAGAAAAAGAAGGGAAGAAGTAAACTAAGTTGCTTCTTGTACAGAGTGAAACCAATGAACCTTGAGAGGTTAAACAATTTTGAGCAAAGAATACAACGGAGATGAACGAAGTTCAAAACACTCCGTTAGAAAAGAGGAACATGGGATACGACAAGAACCAAGTAGTTAAGTGACAAGATAGATATTGAAACCATTCCGATTAAAACAAGATAGAGAAGGAATAAGAATGATATAATTTGTACAGCCCTCCGGCTGTAAATGGACGGAATTGAACATGAACTTGATAAGATGAGAGGATACTTGATGAAATCAACAACACACTGTCTCCGGAACGAAAGAATAGAAGCTAGATCGTCAGGGGAAAAAGAAAGTAGAAGAAAATGATAAATTCTACCACCAATGAATTTGAAGGCATCCTTAGAAAGAGGGATTGAAAGGAGTTGTTGAAAATTAAACAACAAAAGAATAAGGTTGTTGTGGGCTTATGGAAAATGTCTCAAAATTATGAGGTGAAATTCTGCCACTAACGGAAACAATTGATAGTTTAAGTTCAACGAAGAGATGAAAACTTCTTTCATCGAGAGGATATGAGGAAACTTGGATCGTTGATAAGCATCACAATTAGCAACATTCCCAATGGAAGGCGTTAGGTGAAATCTATACCAAGATAGCTCCAAGGAAGAAAGTGATGGGTTTAAATATCTCATTCCTGACAACTTGTCAATCATGAAACATGAAGGAAACTGTCAAAATGACATAACACCACCTCAAAAGATAAGATAGAAACAATTACACTTCGGAATGCAAGATGAAGAATGCTTGAACTCCTCAAAACAAGACATGTGTTGAACACCATGTTTATTTTAGAGTATAGCTTGGCGGAACTTAACTTCGAGAGAAATCTTGACTAACAATTGAAGAATGAAAAGAATCCTTGACGAACCACCATGTAGAACCTCCATGAAGAACTCCAGTAAACAAAAGGATGATAGAAAACGAAGGTTGAAAATAACAAGACAAAGTGTTGTAATGATTTAGATGGAGCTTCGCGATGATATAACCAGGAAAACTTGGAACTCCAGAAAAAGAAAGAAGAAACAATTGAAACCGAGAATTTGATGAACCTCCGGAATAAGGAATTGAATTCACTCGATGAAACAAGAATAAGAATTACATTATGCTTATGCTTCATCAATTAAATTGATGACCAATGGATTTGGCATACTACTCATTCTCGTTGAAAGGGGTTAAGGAGAGATATAGCGCAAACTTGGGAAAGTCTTGATGGATCCACCGGTAGGATTGGAAAGAATGAATGAATTGATACAGTAACAAAGGAAGAGGAATCTCGAATGAACCACCGTAAGAATTGAAAATGATTGAAGAAAATTGAACGAATCATGAGGAGGAATTAGAAAACAAACGGAGATACACGAGGGACTTCAGATACGAGAGAACGAAGAGATCATGAACTGATTAAAAGATATTTGAATGAAGCATCGGGAGATTTGGAGAACGAGAGTTGAAAGCCAAGAATGAGTAATGTTTGAAAAGATGGCCTTCGGATGATTGAGAAAGGAACACAACTCTTGAAATGTGTCGGATGGGTGAAATGAATTCTCACAATCAAAAATAATTATGAGAGGATGGCATCAGGCTTGAACTACGCATCTTTGGTAGAACGGATAAGATTGAGGAGAAACTCTTCTTCGGTCTCCCAAAGTTGAGAATGATGATGAGAACCACCATGAAAATTGATGAGACACTCCGGAACAATGAAGAATAGAAATGATGAACCAAACATGACAATGTTTTGAAAGAGATCTTCGAGAAGGAATATGACTGAAGAAAATTCATTCTTACGTCAAACTATGAAAAGAATTTGGGAATAGCTCCGGAAAAAATAGAAGAGTTAGGTAAGATCCTGGGAAAATACCTGTGGGTTACGACCCACTCAAAGAAAACACCTGTCGGTGTCAAAACCGGTGCATCTCGGGTAGGGGGTCCCGAACTGTGCGTCTAAGGCGGATGGTAACAGGAGGCAGGGGACATGATGCTTTACCCAGGTTCGAGCCCTCTTGATGGATGTAAAACCCTACGTCCTGCTTGATTATTCTTGATAATATGAGTAGTACAAGAGTTGATCTACCACGATATCGGAGAGGCTAAACCCTAGAAGCTAGCCTATGGTATGATTGTATGTTGTCCTACGGACTAAAACCCTCCGATTTATATAGACACTGGAGGGGGCTAGGGTTACACAAGGTCGGTTACAAAGGAGGAGATATACATATCCGTATTGCCTAGCTTGCCTTCCACGCCAAGTAGAGTCCCATCCGAACACGTGAGGAAGTCTTCAATCTTGTATCTTCATAGTCCAACAGTATGGCCAAAGGATATAATCCGGCTGTTCGGATACCTCCTAATCCAGGACTCCCTCAGTAGCCCCCGAACCAGGCTTCAATGACGATGAGTCCGGCGCACAGTATTGTCCTCGGCATTGCAAGGCGGGTTCTTCTCCAAATTTCGAACGTTTGTTAAGCAGTGTCTGGCCCCATAAATGTTGGACCTCTTGGCTTCTGCGCCCAATAAGGACTATCTTCCATGCGTCGAATGAATACGAGGCACCAGGGCATTTTTACATTCGCCCCCTAGCCAGATAAATAAATTGTCTATTAAAGGGATGGGGATTCTTAGATCCAATCCATATCATCCTCCTCCAGCGAGAATCCATCGGAGCGCGCTTCAGAAAAATCCACTCCAACATGGCCGACCTCCGCAGCTCCACCTCCCGCCCCCGTAGCCCGAAGCCCGATGATTGGGAGAGGTGTTCAGTCCCACACAGTCGATTAGTCGAGCTGCGGACTAAGGGATTTCTCCCTCCAGCGTATATGGTTCCCATCCGAGCCGGGCTCGCCACCTACAATGGCGAGGAGCAAGCGGAGAGCTTCCCCAACCCCTCTACGGGGGAGCGGGTATGCCTTGTTCCTTATTTATTAAGGGGACTCGGATTTCCAATTCATCCATTCCTCCGCGGGCTCCTGGAGTTTTACGACCTCCAACTGCACAATTTCACCCTTGCTTCCATATTACACATCGCCGGCTATGTTGCCCTCTGCGAGTTATTCCTGGGCTGCGAGGCTCATTTCGAGCTGTGGAAAAGGTTATTTTGCCTCGTCCCCCACACACAGGAGGGGTCACTTTATCAAGTGGGCGGAGCCGAAATATGGCGCATCGCCAAAACCAGATACCTGTCCGGTACTCCGAAGAAGACATCCGAGGACTGGCCTTTGGGATGGTTTTATATGGAGGACGTCCCCCTTCCGGACCCTGTTCGGCTGGGTCTACCTGAGTTCAATAATGCTCCTCTGAAGAAACGCCGAAGCTGGCGCCCACGGAGCCCCCAGGAGGAAGACAATGGGGAAGTCCTCTACCTGATGAACCGGATTAAACCACTGGCTCAATCAGGATTGACAATAATCGAGGTTATGTCAATATGCATAATGCGGGGAGTACATCCACTTCAATATCGAGGGCACCCCCTGCGGTGTTTTAACGGGGAAGACGATGCCACCCGTTGTGGGCGCAAGGGTCTAGACAACGCTGCTGCTTTAGCGAAAATCCTGTCCGAGCTGTTCAAGGGAGAGGAAGAGGAGTTCATCCGCATCAAACCACGGGATGGATTCTCCATGTACAACCCTCCAAGCTGGGTGAGTTATATCTCCTTACTCACATTCTTCCTGCATTCTATGTTGCAGGTACTTACCTTGCCATTTCACGGCAGGAACTGCGAAAGCCATAAGGGAGGTCAACAGCCCATCCCCACAACCAGAGGACCCCGATCGGGCCCTTGGTCCCGGACTCGAAGAAGATCCGGACATATTCGTGGAGCTGATAGACCGGCAGTTCTATCAGTTGAGCTATGATGACGCCATGGTGGCCATTACGGCCGACTATCTCGGACTACTCCCTGCGTCGCTCGTAAGAAAAACCAAAATCCAAACTCCAAAAACTAGGATCGCCTTTTAGATACTTCACCTACCATATACATATGGTGTTTTACAGGGAAGGCATTCGGGACGCCGTGCCAAACCCGCAGCAACTCGCCAACAAGAGGCGCCAAGGCCGGGTAGGCCAAAAAGGAAGGCGGTCAGGACAGAGACGCCGGCGCAGAGGTATGACAAAAACCCCGCTCCATGGTTGTTGTCTTTCTCAAAATATAATGACGTCCATGTTTCTTTAACAGAAAAAACGCTCGCCGGAATATGTCCGGTGAGGCTGCCGATCATGCTTCCACCAGTCGGGCTCCAGGACCGGACATAGAGGCGGACGCCGACATGGGGCGGACGCCGAATACTCCCCCCTACAGAGGATGCGGATAGACTGTCCGCTACAAATTCAGAAGTGGAGAGCGCCATGAATCATAGGCGTCGCCGGGCCGTACTTCGTGATGCTTGCTTCTCACCAGAGGCATTTGATGCCTTCAATTCTGGAGACGCGTACCTCTGTGCTGCTCAAAGTGGTCTAGCCAGAGCCACGGACCAGTATGTAAGGGATGTACAGGTAAGAAAATCTGACGATTATATGTATCAGTAGCCCCTGAGACTTGAAACAATTAGCAGAACTGATTTAAGGATCATCTATTATGCATGTTCTTACAGAGAAGAATACTCGACTGTCACAGGAGCTGGATGAATGCAAGACCCAACTTCGGGCCGCCGTTGCCGCATTGAAGGAACCTAAAAAGTCCCCAGCTGGTAACATTTATTTCAAAGAATGATAGGTACCATATAGCGTGCGGCGTGGCTGCAGATGTAACAATAGATATTGCAGATGAATCCAGAGAGAATCCGGAGGACCAGCATGCCGTATGACAGCCAAAGGCTGGCGAACGTGTGCTGACTGAGGTCAGGCGGGAGAAAAACAATCTCCAAGACGCCAATACCAAGCTGAGCGTGGAACTGAAAGATGTTCGAGCCCAGCTTGCGGACTCCGAGAAGGAGAATAAGCGGCTTCGACGCGGCATTTTCAGTAAGTGCTTGAATGAACCCTTAAAAAAGGGATGGCGGAGAAGCCGTCTGACAGAGTTATGTCTGCAGGTATGCTGACGGGTCGTCCCGCGGAGGAGATGCCCGGGTCTGCGGGTGATCTTCTATCCGAGCTCTCACAACTACACGAACAAGTTCGGCAGGTGATGCAAGGTATTGCCTAGGCCTTGTGGCCATCCGTCTCCCTGCCAGAAGGCATTGGAGAGCTTGCGGAGAAGGTCAAGGGAGCACGGCGGCGCTTCCAATTATGGAAGATATCGGCCTGCCGTCAAGGTGCCCGGGAAGCCTGGGCCATGGTGAAGATGCAGTATACCAAAGCTGACCCAAACCACATGGCCAAGGTGGGACCTGTGGGGCCCGATGGGAAAGAGATCCCCGTTAGCTTAGTGTATGGGCAAGTAGAATTAGCCGCAAAGTATTCCCAATAGGATTGTAGGCTAGATAGCTTGTTGGATGGTATAGAAGAGGAATTTAGTCAGTCAACATGACTATGTAATTAAAGTGACATGTATAATGCCTTCTAGCCGGATTGTAAATCATTTGTCATGGCGGACCTTTTCGCTTCAACCTCGGGACCCGATAGTCCAGAGTGTTTCCGAATACCCGCTCAGTTATATAAGAACTGGGGTATGCATGGAAACTAGGCGTAGGGGTCATTAGTGCTTGAACAGACAAGTACCCAACTAGTTATGTCATATTACATGGGTAGTAAGAAACATCTTCCAGGGAGAATAGTTCCGTTAGGGGTTCCTTTCCCTGGGTACGCATGCCCTACGGTGCATGTCCGGACTGCGAGAGGAGACGCAGGAAAAAAAATCTAGGGGCATATGTGGAAAATAAATAAAAATCATCTTTTGTTCACCAACCGAATATTCCCTTAAGAATGCAAGCTTTCGGCTTCACCCAGTCTGAGGTACACATCCGGCTGACCCGGCAGTAACAATCGCAGAGGTGCTCCCCTTATGCCCTAGCCGAATTAACGGGAATGTAGGGCATAAATACAAGAGCCAGGCAACCCAGCTTGGCCAAACTTAAGTCATATCAATGCATATAATGGCAAAGAAAAGGTACATGCGGAAGAATAACACATGTGCGGGGCATAAAGCCCATAAATATAATTAAGCTTCTGTGTAAGAAGCCCCCAGGTATAATGAGCGCGGTTAGCGCGTCTATAGTGTGCAAGCGAGGCACAATTTGGCCCTTGAAGGCCTTGAGAAAGAATAAAAGAAAGAAAGAGAAAAAAGACAGATAATGTATATGCAAAAAATGGACAGAGGAAGGAGACAAACATAGAGTCCGGCGCTGGGCGTAGAATCTTCGGAGCCTGGCTGCGTTCCATGGGTTCAACTCAAGTCGATTATTCGACGCATCCCGCAGACGGTACGCTCCACCGGTCAGAACTAAGTCAATAATGAAGGGACCTTCCCAGTTGGGCTCGAGCTTGGTCTTTTTCTTCTCTGGCAGGTGTAGAACTAACTCGCCAACATTATAAGTTTTGGCCCGTACTTCTCTGCTTTGGTATCTACGAGCCTGTCGCTGATAGAATGCGGAATGGGCTTTTGCCACGTCGCGCTCCTCCTCTAGGGTGTCCAGACTATCCTGCCAATCGAGCTAGGTTTCTCTTTCTTCGTACATGCGCACTCGAGGTGAGTCATGAATTATGTTGCAGGGAAGAACTGCCTCTGCGCCGTACACCATAAAGAAGGGTGTATATCCAGTAGTACGGTTCGGCGTGGTCCGCAGCCCCAGAGTACGGAGTCGAGCTCCTCTACCCAGTGCGTGTTAGACTCCTTTAAGGACCGCACTAATCTGGGTTTAATGCCGCTCATGATAAGACCATTTGCTCTCTCAACTTGGTCGTTGGTTTGTGGGTGATAGACGGAAGCATAATCGAGCTTGATGCCCATGCGAGCGAGGATATCCGCCGCCTGATTTTTTTCCCGAGCCACATGGTGAAATTCAAGCCCCTCAAACCGAGCTGACATCTTTAGGACGGCGTTTCGATAGGCCGCCATATTCAGATCCTTGGCATCGAAGTCTCCATTTATTTGGGATATTGCGAGGTTCGAATCCCCACGCACCTCCAGGCGTTGAATGCCCATGGAAACTGCCATCCGAAGACCATGTAGCAGGGTTTCGTATTCGGCTGCGTTGTTGGAGTCTGTATACAGTATCTGTAGTATGTATTGAACTGTATCTCCGGTTGGGGATGTCAGGACGACGCCAGCCCCCAGACCAGCTAGCATTTTGGAGCCGTCGAAGTGCATGATCCAATTGGAGTATGCGCCATACTCTTTAGGGAGTTCGGCTTCCGTCCATTCGGCGACAAAGTCAGCCAATACTTGTGATTTAATGGCTCATCGTGGTTTGTATGTTTTGTCGAATGGGAGGAGATCAATGCCCCATTTGTCAAGCCAGCCCGTGGCGTCGCGGTTGTTTATAATATCATTAAGTGGCACTTCCGAGGCTACTGTAATCGAACACTCTTGAAAGTAGTGTCGCAGCTTCCGGGATGCCATGAATACCGCATAGGCTATCTTTTGATAATGTGGGTACCGTGATTTGCATGGATACATAGCATACTGGCTTTTGAAGAGGGAATTTATGTCCGTCCGCTTCTCGTTCGACGACGAGCACTGCGCTTACAACCTGATGAGTTGCCGTAATGTATAACAACATTGGTTCGCCAATGTTTGGCGCGGCCAGGATTGGGTTGGTTGCAAGTATGGCTTTTATTTCTTCCATTCCGGCTATGGCAGCGTCCGTCCACTCGAAGTGTTCGGTGCACCGAAGGAGGCGATAAAGGGGTAATGCCTTTTCTCCTAAGCGGGAGATAAAGCGGCTTAGAGCTGGCACACATCCAATTAATTTCTGGATTTGTTTGAGGTCTATTGGGGTAGCCAACTATGACAAAGCTCGGATTTTGGCCGGATTAGCTTCAATTCCTCTACTGGAGACAATGAAGCCCAGGAGCTTTCCAGCTAGTACGCCGAAAACGCATTTTTCCGGATTGAGCTTGATGTCGTATTTTCGGAGGTTGTCGAATGTGAGCCTCAAGTCGTCTACTAGAGAGTCGACATGTTTGGTTTTGACGACCACATCATCTACGTATGCCTCTACCATTTTGCCGATCTGTTTCCCCAAACATGTCTGAATCATGCGCTGATATGTTGTGCCGCGTTTTTGAGCCCAAAAGGCATTGTGTTGAAACAGAAGGGGACGTATGGTGTGATAAATGTCGTTGCGGCTTGGTCGGACTCCGCCATCTTGATTTGGTGGTAGCCGGAGTATGCGTCGAGGAAACACAATGACTCGTGTCCTGCGGTAGCATCGATAATTTGATCAATGCGGGCGAGGGGGAAGGGATCCTTTGGGCAAGCCTTGTTGAGGTCCTTGCAATCGACACATAGGCGCCAGGATTTGTCCTTCTTTGGTACCATCACCAGGTTTGCTAGCCAGTCTGGGTGTTTTATTTCTCTAATGAATCCGGCCTCCAATAACTTGGCTAGTTCCTCTCCCATAGCTTGTCTCTTAGGTTCACAGAAACGCCGAAGAGCCTGCTTGACCGGCTTGAATCCCATTAGGATATTGAGGCTATGCTCGGCCAGCTTGCATGGGATTCCTGGCATGTCTGAGGGGTGCCATGCAAATATGTCCCAATTCTTGCGTAGGAACTCTCGTAGTGCGGCGTCCATGGCGGGGTTTAACCGGGCCCCGATGGAGGCTGTTTTTGTAGGGTCCGTTGGGTGGACTTGGAATTTGACTATTTCATCCGCTGGTTTAGCAGAGGTGGACTTGGATCTCTTGTCAAGTATCACATCGTCCTTGTCCATTGTGGAGGGTAGAGCAGTTAATTCCTCGGCCGAAAGGGCTTCGGATAATGCCTCGAGGGCCAATGCGGCTGTTTTGTTTTCGGCACGGAGTGCTGTGTCTGGATCACTAGTGAGAGTGATGATTCCGTTGGGCCCGGGCATTTTGAGCTTCATGTACCCATAATGGGGTATGGCTTGGAAGATTGTGAACGCCTCTCGTCCTAAAACGGCGTGGTATCCACTACTGAACGGGGCCACTTGGAATGTAATTTCTTTGGACCTATAGTTCTCCAGCGTGCCGAATACCACATCTAGTGTGATTTTCCCAGCACAGCGTGCTTCCTGACTGGGGATTCTTCCTCTGAAGGTTGTGCTGCTTTGCTCAATGCGGTTCTAGTCTATTTCCATTTTTTGAAGAGTTTCCTCATAGATGAGGTTTAATCCACTGCCGCTGTCCATGAGTACTTTGGTGAGTCGAAAGCCGTCCACAATTGGACTGAGGACCAGTGCAGGTGGTGCTCGGGCTGTTCGGAATTTAGGTTCGTCACTGGCTTTGAAGGTAATGGCCGTGTCACTCCATGGATTCATTGCTGCCATGTGGCAGATTTCGGCGAGGCTGTGGAGTGTTCGCTTGCGCCTATTATTTGATGCGAAGGTTCATAGACTGTTGATACCGTATTGTTATCCACAGGATGGTGCTCTGTGGCATTTGGTATGAGAAGATCCTCACCAGTTTTGGCCACCTGCCAGAGTATCCAACATGCTCTAAGGCTATGTGTTGGTATGGTATCCGCTGTACTATGAATTTTGCAGGGTCCGTTAAGCCATCCCTCCAATACTGTTCTATGCCCTGTAGAGGGTTTTGTTTCTTTGTAACTAACTCGGGTGTCTTATGATAGTGCACCCTTTTACTTCGGACTGGGTGTATATTCCGAGCCGGATAATCCCAAAATTTCATTTTGGTTTTCCAGGCGCTTTCCATCGCACAGTACTTTCATACTATGGATGCCAAGTCAGCGAAGCGTGATATGTCACGGCGACTTAAGGCGTTAAGGATTCCCTTGTCTATGCAATTATTGCAGAATAATGAGATTGCGCCTTCCTTGCGGCAGTCCTTAACCTTGTTCATAACAAGGAGGAATCTGGCCCAATAATGATGTACTGTTTCATGGGGCTCTTGCCTGATGTCGGAAAGATCATTTATGTCTGGGTGGGTGGGTGGATATGAGTCCGAACCCCTACCCGATGTGAGACCCAGGGGCCGAGGAGTTTCCAATCTTGGAAGCTCGGATTCCGCAGTGTTGCCCGGTAAGTCTTGCCCACTGCCTGACTCTAAGTTCAGGGCTTGGGTGATGTCCTCCCATAAACGGGTGTCCGGCTCGGAGAGCTCAGGAATCCGGTCATAGTTAGTCCTCAAGATAGAGGAAGAATCGCCGCATTGTTCCTCCACCACCGCAATATGATGGGTGACCGGTGGAGAATTAATCTCCCTTTGATCGAGTTTAAGCCCAATCCGATCATAGTCTCTAGCGACTCCCAAGGCAGCGATACGATCCAAGAGCTCGTATAGAGAAGAGAGCTCCATTGGATCCATCTGCTCGGAGAAATTCCGAGTCGACGTGGAGCTTGTTTTTGATGACCCGAGAAGTCATCGTCGGTGCAGCGGCTGAACGGGCGGTCATGATGAAATTGCCAAGCCAGAGAGTCTGGCCAACAGCCAGGGCTCCCCCGGCGGTAATGTTGTTTTTAACAACGAGACGAGGCATCCTCCCTTACGGCGACGACATAGTGGAACTCTCAATGAAAGCACCAATGTCAGTGTCAAAACCGGCGGATCTCGGGTAGGGGGTCCCGAACTGTGCGTCTAAGGCGGATGGTAACAGGAGGCAGGGGACACGATGTTTTACCCAGGTTCGGGCCCTCTTGATGGAGGTAAAACCCTATGTCATGCTTGATTATTCTTGATAATATGAGTAGTACAAGAGTTGATCTACCACGAGATCGGAGAGGCTAAACCCTAGAAGCTAGCCTATGGTATGATTGTATGTTGTCCTACGGACTAAAGCCCTCCGGTTTATATAGACACCGGAGGGGGCTAGGGTTACACAAGGTCGGTTACAAAGGAGGAGATATACATATCTATATTGCCTAGCTTGCCTTCCATGCCAAGTAGAGTCCCATCCGGACACGGGACGAAGTCTTCAATCTTGTATCTTCATAGTCCAACAGTCCGGCCAGAGGATATAATCCGGCTGTCTGGATACCCCCTAATCCAGGACTCCCTCAACACGGTTGAATGATTTAAAAGAGAGATTGTGCCGGTTGAATGAAATGGCTAGAATGAAATAACAACCTCGAAATAGCTTGAACGGATTAAGAATGGAAATGCGAATCTTCTAAGATATCTTCAACACTCCGGGTACAAGTATTACAACGTTAATGATCAAGAGATGCTTGGATAAGAACTTCCAATGCGAGAAAGCTTTTGAAACGAGGAAAGGGGATATGATCAACACAAAAAGCTTGAATTGAATCCACCGGAGAAGAAAAGAGAACGAAGAATGATAAACTTGTAGAGCATCTTCTTGAGACCCACCGGGTAAGAACATTGATTCAAAAGAGCGAAGAGACTTCACATGAATAAAATGGATACTTGATTAAGAAATCTGATTCCTTGAAGGAAAAGGGTGGGAGGGCGGGAAAAACAAAGGCAATTTGGAACGGATGAAACAAACTTCATTGAGAAAACTTAGAATTGATTCGCGAAAGGTTGAAATGATTGGATCCACTTGAAGAGGAGCACACCGGTTGGAAAGGATTGACATGACAATCTCGACGATCAAGAAGGATTAGTATTCACATAGAAATATGAGAACACTGCTTAGAATAAGGTATGGAATCAACACTTGACTTGAAGCAACTCGAATACCACAACTCAAAATAAAACAAAGGATTGGCTTGCAGAAATAAGCCGGAGACAAACATATGATAGATCCCATATCGTATCATGTGTCTATTGGAAAGATATCCTACGAGATACTTGAATTCCCATGTATAAACTCCCGAAACTTTCTGGTTATGCAATCTGGTGTTGGGGATATAGGGAGGCACAATATAAATCACCCAACTAACAAGCCCTATGCTCCAACTGTATCCATCCGTCAACACATAACCAAGAAAACTCCAGAAATCGTGTACCTCAACCTTCGAAAAGCATCCGTTATACGAGTTATGGCAATACTCCCGAACTCCCGCCGCAGTACTGGGTAGCGTCGAGGTTATCTCACCAACAATTGCATAAAAGAGATTTTTGATGTCGGCAAACTCAGGTATTCCAGAACTGCAACGATAAAATTGTGACGACAATACCTCGGAGCTCAACTCCCCGGGACACTACCACAACCCCTAAATGTCAGGAGGCACCAAGAACAATGTTGTCGTCACAAGAATATCAGAACCATCCCAAGATACCCGCGTGATCTTAATTTTTTTTCAAGAAATTTGAGGAGAGGAAATTCAAAACATCTATGTCAGGAGGCGTCACCAGAGTGACGAAGGGACTGAGGAGTAAAAAGAATCCTACACTCCGTTATATACAATCCTAATACTCAAAACATTTCATTCTAGACTCAACAACGTCAGCGATTAGATCAAGCAGGGGGATCCTATGTCGGGGATGGCACTAATACCAACTTGTAACGCCCACGATGCGGCTATAGCTCCCACGTGTCGAGGCAGGACATAGAGACATAACCGCATAGTGGTTTTGTCGCAAGAAGGGTCATCTTCACAAACATACCATGTAATAAACAAGACATGGTTAAAGAGAGTTGGCTTACACTCGCTATGTCACACAATACATAAATAATTCATACATCATCCAAAATACACTCATAGTCTGACTACGGACAACCAAAAGAAAAAGAAGATAACCCAACTGCTAGATCCCTGATCGTCCCAACTGGGCTCCACTTCTGATCATCAGGAAACGACACATAGTAACGACCAAGGTCCTCGTCGAACTCCCACTTGAGTTCGGTAGCATCACCTGCACTGGCATCATCGGCACCTTCAACTGTTTTGGAAGTATCCGTGAGTCACGAGGACTCAGCAATCTCACACCCGCGAGATCAAGACTATTTAAGCTTATGGGTAGGATAAGGTAATGAGGTGGAGTTGCAGCAAGCACTAAGCAAATATGGTGTCTAAACATACGCAAATAAGAGTAAGATGAGAAGCTATGCAACGGTCCTGAAGCTAGAAGTGATCAAGAAGTGATCTTGAAACTACTTACATTCAAACATAATACAAACCGTGTTCACTTCCCGGACTCCGCCGAAAAGAGACCATCGCGCACTACAAAAAAAGACACATCCGTTTCATTGTGGGCCAAACAATTTTTTTTTCTGTCATACATATGACACTTCTATGACGATAATTGTGACAAAACCCGGTATCATCATAAATGTGGTGGGCTCCTACTTCTATGACAAAAAATCATGACAGAAAATGGGCTTTTCGTCCTGGGCGGGCCGGAGACGCAGCTGCATGACATTCTTTGGGCCGTCCATGACGGAAAAAACCATGGTAGAAGCGAGGGCGAGGAAAATTTTGGGGAGTTCCCGGTTACGGTGGGAGGTCGGGGGTCGAGCGATGCGCGTTTCTCTCGTACACGTACGAACATGTGTGCGAGGCGTTGCCTCTAACTGAACCCGAGCGAGGCGTTGGGCTCTAACTGAACCCGAGCGATTGCACTTCAGGCTACGCGTTACTGAACCCGATCGATCGATCGATGGCTGTTAACTGAACCCGATCGAGCGATTCCTTCACTACTGCTGCTAACTGAAGCCGATCGATGATGCCTCTGGGATGAACAGTGAGCGTTGCAGGGGGGGTTGGATGAACAGTGAGCGGTGGCATTGCCTCTAGATGAACAGGACCACGTGGTGTGGTGGAGGGCTAGATGAACAGTAGCCGGTGGAGGGGTGCCCGTGGAGGGGTGGTTGAACAGGACCCCGTGGTGTGGAGGGCTGGATGAACAGTAGATGGTGGAGGGGTGCCCGTGGAGGGGTGGTTGAACGGTAGCCGGTGGAGTAGCGCGCGGTGGAGGCTGGATGAACAGGAGCCCGTGGAGGATGGAGGAGGTCGACGGTAGCCCATGGAGGCTGGAGGAGGTCGACGATGGAGATGAACAGTATCCCGTGGAGTCCTGTTTTGTGGTACGCCACACCCCTCCCGATGAACAGGACCCCCGCTTTGACCGTAGCGCTCCAACACAAGTCTGTTTCGTCCGTTTTGAGGTAAGCCGCACCCCTCCCGATCAACAGGACCCCCGTTTCGACCGTAGGAGGTCCGTTTCATCCATTTTGCGGTACACCACACCCCTCCCGATCAACAGGACCCCTGTTTCGACCGTAGGAGGTCCGTTTCCTCCATTTTGCGGTATGCCAGACCCCCCTCCCCCCGATCAAAAGGACCCCGTTCTGAACGTAGGAGGTCCGTTTCCTCCGTTGTGCGATACGCCAGGCCTTGTTTCCATCGCATGTTCCGTCCAAGTCCTCCCGATGAACACGACCACGCATTCTGTTCCGACCCAGCCGGTTGGCTCCCATGCATTCCGTTGCCTCCCGATGAACACGACGCATTCCTTTGCCTCCCCATGAACACGACGCATTCTGTTGCCTCCCCATGAACACGACGACGACGATGTTTCTCCGTTCCGACCCAGCCATGTACACGAGCCCTGGCCGTACGTATGCACGAGTAGGCGTTTGAGACCCGCCCTTATGTACACATACATGGCCGTATTTTCTTTCTTGCACCCTGGCCGCTGTATGTATGTGTACATGCTACGTGCGCGCCTCTACTACGACACGTACGCGCCTCTACTACGACATGTGCGCGCCTCTACATCCACCAGTATATTTGTACGTACACGTTCGCGACCAGAATGACAATGCTACGTACTCTTCGACCAGGTGGGTCCTGACTGTCAGGCACTTCCTTGCGTGCGAAGATGTAGCTGGTGGGTCCCAGCAGTCAGGGGGCGAATCATTTTTTTTGCCCGGACGCACTTCCTTGCGTGCGAAGATGTAGCTGGTGGGTCCCATTAGTCAGGGGCAAATGTTTTTTTTTCACGAAATATGGTGGCCCGTCCGGTGGGTCCCCGCTGATAGGTGGAGGAATAATTATTTTGCACGTAATAAGGAGGCACTTCCTTGCTGCGGCTAGGGACCCAGTTGTCAGCCTCTCCACGTACAGTCCACGTCCGATGGAAGCGGTTCCTTGACCACGTTGACCACGCTGCGCCGAGAGCACCAGGGCGATGGACGACGACAAGGCCTAGGAAGGGGACAACATGGAGCCGGGGAAGACGCGACAGTGGATGCCCACGCGTAGAGGAGTACAAGGGTTCACTGGTTCGCCACGGTGTGAGGCTGCCATCACCGCAGAATAACAGGGGGTGTGGGTGAGTAGAGGGATGTCCTGGCCAGCTGTGGGAGTAGTAGGGGGCGGTGAGGCCTCCGCCGCATCGCAGCCAGCCACGGGAGGGAGGAGCACGAGGCACGACCGGCGCTAGTTTGGGCGGCTGGAGCAAGAAGACCAAAGGTTGAAGAAGCACTACGGCCGTTGGATGGACATCGTACGGTCACTGGAGCTAGAATCGTGCATATTGACTAAGTTGACAAAGCCCTCCGGCCCCTCAACTTAGTAGGCCCACAAGTCAGCCTGCTACTATACTAGGTCCCAGCTAACAGGGGGAGTATTCATTTTTTGTGCGTAATAAGGAGGCACTACTTGCATGCGAAGATATAGCTGGTGGGTCCGAGCTGTCAGCGGCGGTAACGTTTTTTTCGTGAAATACAGAGGCCCTTTCGGTGGGTCCCTGATGTTAGGTGGAGGAATCATTATTTTGCGCATAATAAGGAGGCATTTCCTTGCGTGCGGCCGTGGACCCAGCTGTCGGCCTCTCCACGTAATGTCCACTTCAGATGCATGTCGGTCGTTGACCATATTGACCAGGCCGCGCCGAGAGCACCAGGGCGGTGGACGACGGTGAGGCCTAGGAAGGGAACGACACGGAGGCAGGGAAGACTCAGCAGTTGTTTCCCACACGGACGGGGAGTACGACTGTACGAGGGTTTACTGGTTCGTCTGCCGTCGTCGGAGAATAACAGTAGGTGTGGGTGAGTAGAGGGATGGCTAGGCCAGCGATGGGAGTACGGTGGGGCGGTAAGGCCTGCGCGGTAGCACAGCCGGCTGCATGGAGGAGGGAGCAGGCAGTCCCACCAGCGCTTGTTTGAGCGACTGGAGCAGGAAGAGCAGAGATTGAAGAAGCACGACGGCCGTTCGATGGACATCCAACAGTCACTGCTTGTGCGTCAAACTTTTTTTAGGAAAGCCTCAAATCTATGGAAAACAGCATATAGCCCATCTGCCATTATTTCTAATAATTTACAGCCCATTTGCTAATTCTTAAGGTTTTCTTGGGAGCCCATATTCTTTTTGTTAGCATTACAGCCCATATTGTGGCCATGGTTAAAAAATTATATGAAATTTTGCATATTTCGGTGCGGTCCGAACTATTTCTAATCCCAAAATTTCGACTCACATTCAAACTGGTTTTAAAAATAAATGTATATCAATATAAAATCCAACGAATTCTCCACGCATAAAAATTAATGTAATTTAAAATCTCGCAATGAAAAAAATATATTTGAATCTAATTGCCGGTTTGATGTGTTTTAAAAATGTACAGCCCATTTCTCATTACTGATGGGGCATTTTCTCGGCCAGCCGAATGAAAGCTCTCCTCATCTTGAAAGATTTGCAGCCCAACAGGCCTGACAAACTGACTTACTTGGGAAATCACAAAAAAAACTGGGATGTGGCCATGGACCCAGCTGTCAGCCTCTCCACGTACAGTACTCTTCGGATGGAAGTCGTTCCTTGACCACGTTGAGCACGTCGCGCGGAGAGCACCACGGTGGTGGATGACGGCAAGGCCTAGGAAGGGGATGACGCGGAGCCGGGGAAGACGCGGTAGTGGAAGCCCGCGCGGAGAGGAGTACGGGGGTTCACTGGTTCGGCTGCCGTCGCCGCAGGGCCTGGCCAGCGGTGGGAATAGTAGGGGGCGTTGAGGCCTTCACGGCAGCACAGTCGGCCACGGGAGGCAGGAGCATGCGGCACGACCGGCGCGGCTTTGGGTGGCTGGAGCAAGAAGACCAGAGGTTGAAGAAGCACTACGGCCGTTGGATGGACATCGTACGGTCACTGGAGCTAGAATCGTTCATATTGACTAAGTTGACAAAGCCCTCCGTCCCCGTCAACTTAGTAGGCCCACAAGTCAGCCTCCCACAATGGTGGGTCCCAGCTAGCAGGGGGTATTCATTTTTTGTGCGTAATAAGGAGGCACTTCCCTGCGTGCGAAGATATAGCTGGTGGGTCTGACATGTGAGCGGGGGGAACGTTTTTTCGCGAAATACAGAGGCCCTTCCGGTGGGTCCCAGCTGTCAGGTGGAGGAATCATTATTTTGCGCGTACAGTCCACAGCCGATGGATGTTGTTCGTTGACCACGTTGACCAGGCCGCGCCGAGAGCACCATGGTGGTGGACGACGGCGAGGCCTAGGAAGGGAACAACATGGAGCCGGGGAAGACTCAGCAATGGTTGCCTGTGCAGTGGGGAGTACGAGGTTTAGCTGGTCTGGCTGCCGTCGCCAGAAAATAACAGGAGGTGTGGGCGAGTAGGGGAATGGCCTGGCCAGCAATGAAGTAGGGTGGGGGCGGTGCGGCCTGTGCGGCAGCACAGCCGGCCACGGGAGGCGGGAGCAGGCAGTCCCACCGGAGCTGGTTTGGGCGGCTGGAGCAAGAATATCAGATATTGAAGAAGCAGCACGGCTGTTGGATTAACATCCATCCAACGGCCACTGCTGCTAGAATCGTTCGTGGACTAAGTTGACAAAGCCAAAGTACACGTCAACCTAGTAGACCCACAAGTCAGCCTCCAAATCTGTCCCAAACAGCATACAGCCCAAAATTTCTAGCCAGATTCAAATTAATTTTAAATCTAAATATACCTTAATTTAAATTCAATGAAATTTTACCCGCACAAAAACAATGAAATTTAAAATATCAAAATCCGAAAGAAAACAATATTTTGGAACTAATTGCCTGTTTGCTGTATTTTTTCATTTTACAGCCCATTTATTATTACTTATAGCCCATTTCTTATTACTTATAGCCCATTTTCTGGGCAAAATGCATCCCTCCTCGTCTTGAAAGATTTCCGGCCCAGCAGGGCATAGAAAAGCAAGTAGGCCTACGTTGGTTATTCTACAAAAAACAAAATAGCTGGCTAGCCATTTTCAGAAAGGAAAAAAACAAACTAGGATGGTCATGTGCTAAACATATGAAATAAAAGCCTGGGCTAGGCGGGCCACGGGTCCCGCACAACCCAGTTGATACCCTTCTCCGTCCCGAAAAAAAATTTATTGCGCGAGCTGCTGGGTCCCTACTGTCATCCTCACCATGTACAGCCATCTCCTTATTCCTGTCGGTTGTTGACCATGTTGACAACACTATAGGGCGGCGCCACGGTGAGCGAACCAAGGCAGAGGATGATGGTGAGGCCTCGGACAGGAACGAACAGGAGCTGAGGAAGATCACAGCCATCCGTGGGAGGCGGGAGCAGGCGGTCCCGCCGGCGCTGGTTTGCCTTTGGTGGCTCGAGGAAGAAGAGACTGAAGAAACGCGACAGACGTTGAATGTCAATCCAACGGTCAAGGTTGGCACAATCGTTTGTTGACTAAGCGGACACCAAGTAGCATACTTTTTTATATATAGAAAGAAAATCAAAGACTTGGGAAGGCGTATAGAACAAGCTAGTGTACCAGTAAAGAGAGGTTGCCGAGTTTTAGAAAAAAGAAAGACGTGCTCCTGTAGCTGGTTCGAATCCAAACCTAGACTATGACTATATACGGTGCTATGCTACTCTGCAAGTAATGAAACTGACATATCCAACGTTCCCTTCTCCTCTTCTCTACTTTCTCTGCCTAGCATCAGAAGCTCTGGCCGCAGCAACCATGTCCATTGGCTGCTCGTCCACCTGCTCTTCAGCAGGCAACAACCAGATATGCGCCAAGTCACCACCCGTA
Organism: Triticum monococcum; assembly: GCA_034509565.1. Taxonomy (NCBI): domain Eukaryota; kingdom Viridiplantae; phylum Streptophyta; class Magnoliopsida; order Poales; family Poaceae; genus Triticum; species Triticum monococcum. Next base: position 54,597,211 of record CM067846.1, on the reverse strand, counting down.
CCATCACCTGTGGGTCTCATCACACCCTCGCCGGCACGCGCACCGCAGCCGATTGCTCATCGCAGCCCGTTGCCGTTGGTGTGGTGCCACTGCTGCAAATCACGCAGAGTCATCCGTCGCATCTCAACCACAATCCGCAACCCTGGCCGAGACTTCTACAAATGCCCGAATCATGGGGTAATAATATGTTTAAGTGTTGTTCTACTGCTTTCAGTTGCTGATTTTTTAATAGTTTGGTTGATGATCTTCCAATTTGATTCGTGCATAAAAGGGAAGATTCGTGTGATTTGTATTTCTGGGAAGTTGCTGATGTGGGGGAATGCAACTACGCTGATTATTTGGTTAGCCGAGGAATCCCAATACCAGCAGGTAGGGGTGTTGGACAAGTAACTGAAAGAATGGCAGAAGAGGAAGATGCAGAGCAAAAGGTTAAAGATGCAGTTCCTCTGATCATGGCCAAGCAATAGCTGCTGAACGGCCTTGATAACAATGAGGAGATGAAAGAGCTTGTGAAGATAATGGGCAAAATCGATGTGCTCTGTAGGATGATTGTCTCTTTATTTGCAGTGTATGTATCACTCGTGATGTATTTAGTGGCTACGACTTGAGCACTTTGCTGAAACTAGTAATGAATGAAACCTGTGTATTAGGCTGGGCATAGTGTTGTGATCATCTAATGATTTCTATTAACGAAAATCAGGGGGTATCCCCTTTTGCTCATATAAATAAATAAATAAATAAATAGCAGAGGCCCTGTCGGGTCAGCTTTGTTCTCATTCGAAGACATCGAGCAAATTGCAGTCCAACAACAAACTATGTCATCAAATTCAAGTTTCATAGCCAAATATGAGTACAACTAAACAACAATGTCATCATGTTTTAGTTTTCATACAATCACCAAACACAAATCAGCATACATAACAAGTGATGTTCTCACAGCAAAATACTAAACAACATGTTCATCAGGTTTCAGTTGTCATAGCAAACACAATTTCACATAGTAGATAAATAATGTCTTCTGACAGGCAAATACGACAAAAGCAATGTAATCATCATCCGCAGCAGCAGCAGCGTCAACATCTTCGCCATGTGTATCAGTCTGAATCGTAATTCCCCATGGTGTCATCTTCTTCTTCGTCCTCGAACGTTGGCTTCTTCTTGATCAACTCTTGTATGTCCACAGCACGACAAGCAATCTTTTCGCCGGCGTCATTGACGTGATGGTTCTCAAAGATATTAGGAACATCTGTGTTATCTTGTACATCAGGAGCAGTGTAAGCATCATATTGTTGTGCAACTTCATTAAACGAATTCCTTTGCTCAAACCTTTGCAATACTCTCCAGTCATCGCTACGTGCAAATGCGTCTTCCAAGAAAAATATGGGTGTTGCTTGATTTGCTAAAATAAAAGGCTCATTGGTCTGGTACGCCGCCTTGACATTGATGGATTTGAAATAATCATCAGCTCTGGGTTTTGCGATCCTGGAAAACAGGTTATACCAACGACAGCACAACAGAACCACACACCAATGATCCTCGAAACTGGAGATATACTACAACTGAACAATGTCTGTTATGTTAGCATACATTTCAGTTGTCTCTTTGTCATATGTATCCGTGCTCATGATGGCACTGTTTTGTGTCTTCCTGCCTTCGTCTCGTGCAAGGGTGTTGTAGCGCACATCTCCAACAACGCAAGATTCATAATGTCTTACCCGAGTATCAGGACCCATTGCTAGGGAGTAAAGGGCATCATCAACTGCCTGCGCATCCTCCCGCATCTTCTTAACCTATGGTTAGAAAATAGACAAGCTGATCATCTTATGTACTCAATATATTAAAAAAACTGACAGTGCACTTCAAAAGCTTACATGGTTCTTGAACCATTTCGCAAATCCTTCCATAACCAGTTTGTCAATGTTTCTTGGATTTTGCGGCAGTAACTCCTCTTTTTAGATTCTGCACAACATAGTGATCGCGTCAAACATCTAAATATATAAGAATGTGCTGCAAGTTTAGTAGATTACGATGTATAAGCTGGAGTACTGCACTTACTTGATATAAGGTAGTATCTCAGGACAGTTATTCAACACATACCAAACCATTTTGTCCAAATCTTTAGGTTTGTCCTCTTGTCGACTCTTCCCTGCAACTCGAACAGAATAATCGAAAACATTGAGCCCGGGATTGTCTTCACCCACCTCTTTGCTAAGTTGATCAGCTGTTTCAATGTATTTTGAGCAGAATGTCAATGCTTCTGTAGCAATGTAGGCCTCTGCAATGGAACCCTCGGGTCTAGCTCTGTTCCTAACATAGCCCTTGAAAGTGCCTAGCCGCCTGTCAATAGGGTACATCCAGCCATACTGTACTGGACCTCTAAGTAGTGCCTCATCAGGTAGATGAACAGCCAAATGCACCATCACATCAAAGAAGGATGGAGGATATATCTTCTCAAGGTCGCATAGGATAGTTGGTATCTTGTCTCTAAGACGCTCCAAAGCATCTATCCTGATATTCCTACTGCAGAGTTCCCTGAAGAATTGTCCCAACTCTGCAACTACTCTGTATAAGTCAGGGCGGCCCAATCCTCTAAGGGTAATAGGTAAAACCCTTTGAAGTAAGACGTGGCAGTCATGAGTTTTCAACCCTTGTACCTTGTTTCCATTTGCACTGACTCTCCTTTCAGGGTTGGAAGTAAATCCATGTGGGAATCTCACACGTGACAGGACCTCGCAGAATTCTTTTCTTTTTACCTTGTCCAAGACGTACACAGCTGGTGCCATATCCCATGGTTTACCTTCATCTTGCACCTACAAATCCTTTCTGATACCTAGGTGTGTCAAATTAATCCTAGATTTTAAGGTATCTTTCGTCTTGCCTTCAATATTAAGAAGTGTGCCGATAATGCTGTCACATATATTTTTCTCAATGTGCATCACATCAAGATTATGCCGCAGATCCAAATCTTTCCAATACTCCAAGTCCCACAAACTGGACCTGCGGGTAAGAAATAATCTCTCTTCTACCTTGCCACACTTCCTTTTCCCGCTACCATTACCAGGATGGTTTCCTGGTGTAATATGCCTGACCTTCTCTAATTCCATTTGCAACTTATCGGTGGTGAGCTTCTTTGGCGCATCACGGCTTTCATGCTTTGCATTGAACACATGTCTTCGGTATTTTCTAGGATGCGGCTTGTCCTTGGTAAGGAAATGGCGGTGTCCAATGTAACATATCTTGATAAGTATTGCGTATGACAGCGGATTCCCGTCACAGCGAACACATGCATTGTAACCATGTGTCGTTCGCCCTGACATAGTGCCCAAAGCCGGATAATCATGGATGCACCAAATTATAATAGCATGCAGAAAGAAATCAGCTTGTGCGCTGCTATATAGGTCTCGAGTGAGAACACCCTTCCATAGCTCTTGAAGTTCCTCCACAAGAGGCTCCATGAACAAATCAAAATCCTTTCCAGGACTTTTTGGACCTGGGATGAGCAAGGCCATCATGTAGTTTGATTATTTGGTGCAGACATTTGGAGGCATGTTGTAAGGGATAACAAGCACTGGCCACATGCTATATGTGGCGCTCTGGTGGCCAAATGGGTTAAATCCATCTGAAGCTAAGCCAAGTCTAATGTTTCTCGGGTCAGCAGCAAACTCTTTGTGTTTATCATTGAAGCTTTTCCACTCACTACCATGAGATGGATGGCTCATTACATTCTGATCTGTATACTCCTGGTTCCTAGAATGCCACAATACATCCTCTCTTGTTTCAGCATCATGAAACAACCTCTGCAATCTTGGTGTAATTGGAAAATGTCTCAGAACATTATGAGGAATCCACTTCACAGCATAGCCATCTTTCCATCTTGATGATTTGCATTTCGGGCATTCACTTAAGTTGGCATAATCCTTCCAGAAAAGAACACAATTATTCTTACAAACATGGATCATATCATATCCAATTCCAATTGTACGAAGGAAATTCTTCATTTTACTGTAGGTGTGTGGCAGCTCAGGCGCATCTGGGAAAGATTTGTGGAAAGCAGCCAACATCACATCGAATGACTTGTTGGTCATCCGCTCAGATGTCTTCACCTGAAGAAAGGTGACCATAGCTGAGAATACTGACAGCTTATTTCCTGGGGTGAGAGCAACGTTGCATTGTTCCAACATGCGGGCCCACCGTTTTTCTTCTGCAGGTGAAAGTTCACGGAATGCACGAGCATTTCGTACCATTGTTTCAATGTTGGTCAAACTCACTGGCTCCGCCACCACCACCTCGTCCTCCTCTTCCACCTGAGCATCAGGCAGATCAAGATGGTGATCTGCTGCTTCCATGTAGTCAATAACATTGACGTTCATAGCTTGACCATGATGAACCCACCTAGTATATGTGACCGACATCCCATACAAGTGTAGATGATTTTGCACAGTTTACTGGGGTCTTGTAACTGAATTCATACAACTGCTACACGGTCAGAGCACATCTGATTTCGGACCACCGTACTCAGCTTTGATAAAGTTCATGAAGTTTTCAACCCCCTCGACATATGCAGCGGAGAATCTTCGAGTAGAAGTTATACAAGTCCTGTCCATCTATTAGACATACAAATTAGTTCTTCTACTAGATATTACAAGAAAAACATATATGCTTTTTTATGAAGTCCAAAAAAATACCTAGGTCGATGTCTAAAGCTATGGCAAGATATTTGGACGAGCAGATCTAAGTAACGAAATATATGTAAAGCTAATTCAGCAAACAGATTTGAGTGCCAAATTATGGCAGGCTGTTTTAGCAGTCAATGAGGCCGAGCACACAGCCATCGAACTATTGAAGGCCATCGCAGCAACAAAGATCTAGTATAAAACGGTGTAGAGCTATTTCACCTAACAGATTGGCTACTAGACCATGGCAATCTACGTCACAATAAATATATGGCAGGATATTTTAGCAACTAATCGGCCTTGGCATGCCATCTCAGCTAAGCAGGTTGAGTGCAGAACAGGGCAAGGAAGCTTCTTAAGCAGAGCATATTGATAGTAAACTACTTTGGCAAATAGTGAGATTAACAGCGTCTATCAGCTAACATTCAGCGCTACACCGACATGAACGGGGCCTCAGTCTAGAATGCGCGTACCGTGGCAGAAGCTAACCGTCATGTGTATCCACACAAACGTCGCTAGCGGTGGCGGCGCTGACCGTCGTGCGCCTCCACAAGAACGTAGCCAGAGGTGGCGGTGCGGCTAGAAGATGGCACTCTATGAGAGCATACTGTGGGAGCGAGAGGATCGCCGAACCGCGGCGCCGATGTATCAGCGCGGCGGGGAGGGCGGCTTTGGCAGAGCGAATGGAGTGGAGGGGGACAGGGGGGAGGGGGGTTTGGGGAATATTATTGGCTAGTTGGCCGAAGGGCGGTTGAATCGGATTTGGGGGGAATTTTTGGGTGTGTGTGGGGGAGGATTTTTGCGCGGTGGGCAGGGGAGTTTGGCGCATGGTCGGTATCTCCAAGTGCAGTCCCACGTGTCAGTGAAGAGGCAAGCCGAAGCGCGTTCCGTTTGCGTGAGCCGTGTGCAGGACCGAACGTGTGTGGGGTGTAATGTGACCGCGACAGGAGTGTTGTGAGTGTACCACCTTTTTTCCTTTTAAACTAGGTGCTTCGCCCCCTCAAAAAAAATTTGTTGCTTCGCGCGATCCATCAATACTACTACTAGTAATCCGGTAATCCCGACTAAAACGGCGCGGCCGGGTCTTTTCCCACGCGATATGCTGGGAGGTTGGCTTAGTTGGGTTTTTTAGGACGAGTAATGCTACACCTATGTAATCCTAGTTACGTAATTAACGTAATGTGAAACGTGTGAGCTGTTGATTGTAGATTGGGGGGAGGGAGGGGCCCACCACCATGAAAATCAGGGGAGGAGAGGGAGAGAGGCAATTTACGTTAACCCTTTCGTAGGTTCCCGTAGACGTAGAAAGATGTGAAATGCGTGAATGTGTAGTGGACGTACTATTGGAGTGCCTAAGATAATTTGTGTATGTATAGACCCTATGTGTTTATTTTACTTCGCATGTTAGATTTGTCTCGGTTTAATAAAAAGAAGAGTGGTGATGATGGTGTGCCTGTCATCCTGCAATATAGGCCGTCCGATCTATATCTAACAGATAGGAAGGAAACTATGACAATTTACCCACACTCCTCTCCACATTTGCAGATAAGGCTTTCCCTCGTTCATCCTTTTCTCCCACGAGATCTTGATCTTCCATGCAACGCACGGGCATCTTCCTAGTACTCCTACAATATGTATATTATTGTGAAAGTTCATATACACCGGCCGAGATTAATGCAAACACGACAGATTTTCATTACATTTCGAACTTTTATAGGACAGAAAAATAAAATAAACCTGACCCTAAACCTATTCTACGGCGGCGGCCGACGTCCTCCATCTGCAATCTCTATGTACGGGGGCGGGGTTCAAGACCCGTGAAGTGAAGGTGCGGTCTCCGGCGAGGAAGAATAGAACATGGGATACGGACCGGTCAGTTGGCACACCATGCCCTGCCACCTCTCATGCCCTAATCATCCTCGGAGGAGCCCCCGACCTCGGCGGTGCCGGACGTTGGACGGCGGAAAGTAGGACGCGTGGCTAACAGTGCTCCCGTCGTCGGCCGCCAGCGTGGCCACCGCTTGTGCGGCCGCGTCCGCATCCGGCTACGCCGCTATTGCGTCACGAGAGGCAACTTGAGCGAGGGCGGCGACCTCGAGCTTCATCCCCGAAGACAAGCTCTCCCGCAGAGCGTTCGCACTTGCGGTCATGGCGGATGTGGTGCCAGGTAGGACGACGATGCGCTATGGTGTGGAGGTTAGCTGGGCGTTGCCGCTTTAAGTAGCGCGTTCCGATGAGGCCAAGTGTCCGGGTGCGTCATTAAGTCACCGAAGTTGGTTCCTCGGGCACCGAGCCTCTTAACGACGACATACGAATGGACGGCATGAATGCGGGCAGCTGGCGCCGGCTGGGAATGCACCGCGCGACGACGCGAGGGACGAGGGTTTTGGTGTGCCAGGGTAGTCAGCTGCGGTCGTGGCAACGTTGGAGATGCCCTTTGCTCACATGCGATCCCCGCATGTCATTGAAAAAGCAAGACGACCCGGCATGGTCTCAGGTCCAGAGGATGCAGTTGGCCGCGCTACACCACTCCGCGGACGCGTCGCGGCGCCCCGTGCGTCCTCGACGAGCCGGGTGTTGGGGTGTGTTTGGATTGTGGCCAAAGTGCACCTTACCAAAATTTTGGTCATGACCCAAAGATTGGTCTTTGTTTGGATGGTTGCCATTTTTTGGCATGCCAATGAACTCTAGCCAACTCTAGTTCATTTTTCTTACCAATGTCGGCGAAATCATGGGCAACCAATACCTCAACCCAAATTTTGGTCATGACCCAAAGATTGGTCTTTGTTTGGATGGTTGCCATTTCTTTGGCATGCCAATGAACTCTAGCCAACTCTAGTTCATTTTTCTTGCCAATGTCGGCCAAATCATGGGCAACCAATACCTCAACCAAAATTTTGGCTACCCAATGCTTTGATGGGGCAACCTTGGGCACAAACCAAACATACCGTTGGTTGTGCCACAGCACTAACGCCACCCTCGGCACACTGGAACCGACCATGTCTAGCTACAATATGAGCGTGTCGCTCACCGCGGTCGCCGTGTCCAGAGGCGGTGCTAGTGCTGCGCCCCGTTGTTGGCCCCAACAACCCACATGAACGGTTGTCGGTGGCGAGGAGGTCGTGGGCCAGCTCCTCCATTGGACTAGTCTGTGCTATGTCGCCCCGACGGGTGTGCCCCACATGTCGGTTTCCCTGTTTTCCCGGCCATATTCGAGCATCAATGCTCCGCGTTGCGCATTAGGCCTTTCACTATGTAGGCCAAGCGAGAAAACTTATTATTTATTTGAGCCGTTCAAGTATAATCATGTGGTGTTTGCTTATTTCTCATTCCTCTCCAACCCTCTTCTCCATCGATCATGTCGCCCTCCAGTCGAGTCCATCCTCCCGCATGCCTCATTTGAACATTCCGCCGAGTATCATTCGCATGTACCCACCCTAGTCCTCTTTCAATAGATCTCCGGACCCCAAGATGAAATATAGAGGGAACGAGTGGGGGCACATGATACCTAAGGCGGATTCAAAATTTTGAACCGATCATCATAGCATCCGCATATCATATATAAAGGGTATTCAATGTTCGTTTCGTTTTTGAACATACAATATACTCCCTCCTATCCTTTCTAGTTTACATATAAGTTTTATGTGTAGTCAAAGTATCTCTACTTTGATCAAAAAGGTATCAACATTCAACAACGCCCAATCAATATTGTTAGATTCATACGTACTCCTAGATTTTTACTCGAGATGGTTTCCAATTTGACTATTGACAAGATTAATAGTACATGAGATGTATAATGTGAAAATTATATCATTGGAAACTCCTTTCACATACGAATTTGATCGTATGCTTTGTGTAAGTTGCATGTCATATATTATTACTCTAACATTTGGTCAAAGTTAGCCTCGAAAAACGCATTAGACCATGTATGCTTTGTGTAAGTTGCATGTCATATATTATTACTCTAACATTTGTGTAAGTTGCATGTCATATATTATTACTCTAACATTTGGTCAAAGTAGTATAGTGGAAGTGGATCCTCTGACGTAGGTATCCCTGCCTTACCCTCCCTTTCGGTCACTTACTGGCGGACCCCATGCTTGCTAGGCCCTGCATATCAGTTACTCAATGGGTTCGGCCACGTCAGGGGATCCTCATCTGTAGTATACTCCCTCTGTTTTTATTTACTCCACGTAAAACAGAGGGAGTGGTGGTATAATAAATGACGCGGGCGGGGGAGGGGGAAGGACGTCGGTTTGCTCTCAACTTCGGTCCCACAAGCGAGCGAAAACACAAGACGAACTGTGTTCCATTCGGTGAGCGGCATGAAGGGTCCAGCATGCCGGGCTGCAATGCGAACGCGACAAGATCGATGTACAGTCAAAACCGATTGACCGGTCGTCACCGGAACCACTATTCACACCAGAACCTTTGCTGCTCGGCCTACGCCTGCCACTGCCCTAAAACCACACCAAATCTCCAGCTCATTCCCCCACCTTTCGATCCACTAGCCCGCATCAAGCGTCCCCTAGTTCACCGGAAAGCCATGGTGCGCCGCAAGATCACTTACTACAAGATGCTGACGTCGGAGCGCCGCGCAGAAATCGCGGCGGCTGTCGGCGCCACAGACCTTCGTTCCCAAGCTCGCTTTGCGGCGGGCCAATCCCCGAGTTCTCTGGAGCCAAGCTACAAGGAGGAGGAAGCCGATCCAATGTTCATGGCAGAGGTCGCGGTGCAGAAGGCCCCCGATGGGTATGAGACAATGGACGTCGACTTCGTGCCAGTGTCCGAGTCCCCCATGGTGCAGGCAGACCAACGGTTCAACATGGCGATACTAAAGGAGGACCGAGAGGCAGAGGCTCAACTCGACGCGGAGCGTGCGCATGCCGCTGCCATCGAGCCTCTCCTGCGGGCATAACCGGATGTCGTGGATGTGAACCGGGCGGCGGAGGCTCAACTTGAGGCGGAGCACGCGGATGCCGCTGCCATCGAGGCCCTCCTGCAGGCGGAACCAGACGTCCTGGACTTGAACCGGGCGGCAGAGGCTCGACTCGACGCAGAGCGCGCGGATGCCGCTCTCATCAACGCCCTCCTGCAGGCGGAACCAGACGTCCTGGACTTGAACCGCGCGGCGGAGGCTCGACTCGACGCGGAGCGCGCGGATGCCGCTGCCATCGAGGCCCTCCTGCAGGCGGAACCAGACGTCCTCGACTTGAACCGGGTTGTGCTCTCGTCCGTGCAGAGCGCCCGCACGCTCCGCTTGAACGAGTAGTTGGAGGCCAAGGACAACCACGGTGCGGAGACACACGTTAGCAGCGACGGCTGGTTCACGCCGGCAGCCAAAGACGACGAGGCCGTCTCTTTCCGCGAGCAGTGATAGTTTTTCTTTATGTTGTTGTTTTTATGGGTCTTTTGCTATGTAAAAACATATATTTGTTATGCAAGTCCCCTGACTTGGGTCAGTCTACCATTTCAGGCGGTTGGATGAATATCCTACGTCTCCTAACCCTTCTTTCCTTCTTCCTCACCTCTTCTTCTTCCCCAACAGACCACCGCACGGGCCGTACGGATACTCCCCAACATGCGGTTGGATAAACATACTCTATGAACAAAAATTATGTGTCAGCGATAGGATGGCTGAGTTTGCTTTGTTCACATGCGATAGGACGTGTCAGTGAGGGTGTGTTCCCTTGGTTGAGTTTGCGGCGTGCAGGAGCGACTATGTGAGGGTGCAGTGCGACCGCGGCGTGCAGGAGCGACCGTGTGAGGGTGCGGTGCGACCGCGACAGCCGTGCGCAAGTGTACCTCCTTCTCATTTCGAAAACTTTAGGCAAGCTTGGAAAAAATGTGTGGCGAAGTTAGGCAATGCAAGGCCTAGACCCAAACAGGATAAGTATGTACGTACTAGGAGTACTAGTGTTAAAAAAGAAAGGCGGGGTTTTCCTTCGCAGGATTTAATCGATACAAATCCTCGTTTCTGTTGAGGAACATAGTAATTTCAAAACATTTCCTACGCACACGCAAGATCATGGTGATGCATAGCAACGAGAGGGGAGAGTGTTCTCTACGTACCCTTGTAGACCGAAGCGGAAGCGTTGACGCAACATAGAGGAAGTAGTGGTACGTCTTCCCAGTCCAACCGATCCAAGCACCGTTACTCCGGCACCTCCGAGTTCTTGACACACGTACAGCTCGATGACGCACCCCGGGCTCCGATCCAGCAGAGCTTCGGGGAGGAGTTTCGTCAGCACGACGGCGTGGTGACGATCTTGATGTTTAACCGTCGCAGGGCTTCGCCTAAGCACCGCTACAATATGATCGAGGTGTAATAGCGTGGGGGGCACCGCACATGGCTAAGGAACGATCACGAAGATCAACTGGTGTGTCTATGGGGTGCCCCCTGCCCCCGTATATAAAGGAGTGGAGGAGGGGAGGGCCGGCCTTCTCTATGGCGCGCCCTAGGGGAGTCCTACTCCCACCGGGAGTAGGATTCCCCTTTCCTAGTCCAACTAGGAGTCCTTCCTTGTAGTAGGAGTAGGAGACAAGGAAGGGGAAGGGAGAAGGGGAGGAAGAAGGGGGCGCAGCCCCTCCCCCTAGTCCAATTCGGACTAGGCCTTGGGGGGCGGCCTGCCCTAGGCAGCCCCTCTCTCTTTCCCGTATGGCCCAATAAGGCCCAATACTTCTCCCCCGTATTCCCGTAACTCCCCGATACTCCAAAAAATACCCGAACCACTCGGAACCTTTCCGATGTCTGAATATAGTCGTCCAATATATCGATCTTTACGTCTTGACCATTTCGAGACTCCTCGTCATGTCCCCGATCTCATCCGGGACTCCGTACTCCTTCGGTACATCAAAACTCATAAACTCATTATATAACTGTCATCGAAACCTTAAGCGTGTGGACCCTATGGTTCGAGAACAATGTAGACATGACCGAGACACGTTTCCGGTCAATAACCAATAGCGGGACCTGGATGCCCATATTGGCTCCTACATATTCTACGAAGATCTTTATCGGTCAGACCGCATAACAACATACGTTGTTCCCTTTGTCATCGGTATGTTACTTGCCCGAGATTTGATCGTCGGTATCTCAATACCTAGTTCAATCTCGTTACCGGCAAGTCTCTTTACTCGTTCCGTAATACATCATCTTGCAACTAACTCAGTAGTTGCAATGCTTGCAAGGCTTGTGTTATGTGCATTACCGAGAGGGCCCAGAGATACCTCTCCGACAATCGGAGTGACAAATCCTAATCTCGAAATACGCCAACCCAACATGTACCTTTGGAGACACCTGTAGAGCACCTTTATAATCACCCAGTTACGTTGTGACGTTTGGTAGCACACAAAGTGTTCCTCCGGCAAACGGGAGTTGCATAATCTCATAGTCATAGGAACATGTATAAGTCATGAAGAAAGCAATAGCAACATACTAAATGATCGGGTGCTAAGATAATGGAATGGGTCATGTCAATCAGATCATTCACCTAACGATGTGATCCCGTTAATCAAATAACAACTCTTTGTCTATGGTTAGGAAACATAACCATCTTTGATTAACGAGCTAGTCAAGTAGAGGCATACTAGTGACACTCTGTCTGTCTATGTATTCACACATGCATTATGTTTCCGGTTAATACAATTATAGCATGAATAATATACATTTATCATGAAATAAGGAAATAAATAATAAATTTATTATTGTCTCTAGGGCATATTTCCTTCAGTCTCCCACTTGCACTAGAGTCAATAATCTAGATCACATCACCATGTGATTAACATCGATAGTTCACATCATCATGTGATTAACACCCATAGTTCACATCGCCATGTGACCAACACCCAAAGGGTTTACTAGATTCAGTAATCTAGTTCACATCGCTATGTGATTAACACCCAAAGAGTACTAAGGTGTGATCATGTTTTGCTTGTGAGAGAATCTTAGTAAACGGGTCTGCCACATTCAGATCCGCATGTATTTTGCAAATTTCTATGTCAACAATGCTCTGCATGGAGCTACTCTAGCTAATTGCTCCCACTTTCAATATGTATCTAGACCGAGACTTAGAGTCATCTAGATTAGTGTCAAAACTTGCATCGGCATAACCCTTTACGACGAACCTTTTTTCACTTCCATAATCGAGAAACATATCCTTATTCCACTAAGGATAATTTTGACCGCTGTCCAGTGATCTACTCCTAGATCACTATTGTACTCCCTTGCCAAACTCAGTGGTATGGTATACAATAGATCTGGTACATAGCATGGCATACTTTATAGAACCTATGACCAAGGTATAGGGAATGACATTCATTCTCTTTCTATCTTTTGCCGTGGTCGGGCTTTGAGTCTTACTCAATTTCACACCTTGTAACATAGGCAAGAAACTCTTTCTTTGACTGTTCGATTTTGAACTACTTCAAAATCTTGTCAAGGTATGTATTTATTGAAAAAAACTTATCAAGCGTCTTGATCTATCTCTATAGATCTTGATGCTCAATATGTAAGCAACTTCACCGAGGTCTTTCTTTGAAAAACTCCTTTCAAACACTCCTTTATGCTTTGCAGAATAATTCTACATTATTTCCGATCAACAATATGTCATTCACATATACTTATCAGAAATGTTGTAGTGCTCCCACTCACTTTCTTGTAAATACAGGCTTCACCGCAAGTCTGTATAAAACTATATGCTTTGATCAACTCATCAAAGCGTATATTCCAACTCCGAGATGCTTGCACCAGTCCATAGATGGATCGCTGGAGCTTGCACATTTTGTTAGCACCTTTCGGATTGACAAAACCTTCTGGTTGCATCATATACAACTCTTCTTTAATAAATCCATGCAGTTTTGTTTATCCATTTGCCAGATTTCATAAAATGCGGCAATTACTAACATGATTTGGACAGACTCAAGCATAGATACGAGTGAGAAACTCTCATCATAGTCAACACCTTGAACTTGTCGAAAACCTTTTGTGACAATTCTAGCTTTGTAGATAGTAACACTACTATCAGCGTCCGTCTTCCTCTTAAAGATCCATTTATTCTCAATTGCTTGCCGATCATCGGGCAAGTCAACCAAAGTCCAAACTTTGTTCTCATACATGGATCATATCTCAGATTTCACGGCCTCAAACCATTTTGCGGAATCTGGGCTCATCATCGCTTCCTCATAGTTCGTAAGTTCGTCATGGTCTAGTAACATGACTTCCAGAACAGGATTACCGTACCACTCTGGTGCGGATCTCACTCTGGTTTACCTACGAGATTCGGTAGTAACTTGATCTGAAGTTACATGATCATCATCATTAGCTTCCTCACTAATTGGTGTAGTAGTCACAAGAACAGATTTCTGTGATGAACTACTTTCCAATAAGGGAGATGGTACAATTACCTTATCAAGTTTTCTACTTTCCTCCCACTCATTTCTTTCGAGAGAAACTCCTTCCCTGGAAAGGATCCATTCTTAGCAACGAATGTCTTGCCTTTGGATCTGTGATAGAAGGTGTACCCAACAGTTTCCTTTGGGTATCCTATGAAGACATATTTCTCCGATTTGGTTTTGAGCTTGTCAGGATGAAACATTTTCATATAAGCATTACAATCCCAAACTTTAAGAAATGACAACTTTGGTTTCTTTCCAAACCATAGTTCAGATTGTGTCGTCTCAACGGACTTAGATAGTGCCCTTTTAAACGTGAATGAAGCTGTCTTTAATGCATAACCCCAAAACGATAGTGGTAAATCGGTAAGAAATATCATATATTGCACTATATCCAATAAAGTACGGTTATGACGTTCGGACACACCATTATGCTGTAGTGTTCCAGGTGGCATGAATTTGTGAAACTATTTCACATTGTTTTTAACTGAAGGCCAAACTCGTAACTCAAATACTCTTCTCTACGATCAAATCGTAGAAACTTTATTTTCTTGTTACGATGATTTTTCACTTCACTCTGAAATTCTTTGAACTTTTCAAATTTTTCAGACTTATGTTTCATCAAGTAGATATACTCATATCTGCTCAAATCATGTGTGAAGATCAGAAAATAATGATACCTGTCACGAGCCTCAATATTCATCGGACCACATACATTAGTATGTATGATTTCCAACAAATCTGTTGCTCGCTCCATTGTTCCGAAGAACAGAGTCTTAGTCATCTTGCCCATGAGGCATGATTCGCAAGCATCAACTGATTCATAATCAAGTGATTCCAAAAGCCCATCAGCATGGAGTTTCTTCATGCGCTTTACACCAATATGACCTAAAACGGCAGTGCCACAAATAAGTTGCACTATCATTATTAACTTTGCATATTTTGGTTTCAATATTATGATTATGTGTATCACTACGATCGAGATCCAACAAACTATTTTCATTGGGTGTGTAACCATATAAGGTTTTATTCATGTAAGCAGAACAACAATTTATTCTCTTACTTAAATGAATAACGGTATTATAATAAACATGATCAAATCATATTCATGCTCAACGCAAACACCAAATAACACTTATTTAGGTTCAATACTAATCCCGAAATTATAGGGAGTGTGCGATGATGATCATATCAATCTTGGAACTACTTCCAACACACATCATCACTTCACCCTTAACTAGTCTCTGTTTATTCTGCAACTCCCGTTTCGAGTTACTAATCAGCAACTGAACTAGCATCAAATACTGAGGGGTTTCTATAAACACTAGTAAAGTACACATAAATAACATGTATATCAAATATACTTATGTTCACTTTGCCATCCTTCTTATCCGCCAATGACTTGGGGTAGTTCCGCTTCCAGTGATCAGTCCCTTTGCAGTAGAAGCACTTAGTCTCAGGCTTAGGACCAGACTTGGGCTTCTTCACTTGAGCAGCAACTTGCTTGCTGTTCTTCTTGAAGTTCCCCTTTCCCTTTTGCCCTTTTCTTGAAACTAGTGATCTTGTCAACCATCAACACTTGATGCTCTTTCTTGATTTCTACCTTCATCGATTTCATCATCATGAAAAGCTCGGGAGTCGTTTTCGTCATCCCTTGCATACTATAGTTCATCATGAAGTTCTACTAACTTGGTGATGGTGACTAGAGAATTCTGTCAATCACTATCTTATCTGGAAGATTCACTCCCACTTGATTCAAGCGATTGTAGTACCTAGACAATCTGAGCACATGCTCACTAGTTGAGCGATTCTCCTCCATCTTTTAGCTATAGAACTTGTTGGAGACTTCATATCTATCAACTTGGGTATTTGCTTGAAATATTAACTTCAACTCCTGGAACATCTCATATGGTCCATGATGTTCAAAACGTCTTTGAAGTCCTGATTCTAGGCTGTTAAGCATGGTGCACTAAACTATCAAGGAGTCGTCATATTTAGCTAGCCATACGTTCATAACATCAGCATCTGCTCCTGCAATAGGTCTGTCACCTAGCGGTGCATCAAGGACATAATTCCTCTGTGCAGCAATGAGGATAAACCTCAGATCACGGATCCAATCCGCATCATTGCTACTAACATCTTTCAACATAGTTTTTCTCTACGAACATATCAAAACAAACAACGCGACCTATTGATCTACAACATAGATATGCTAATACTACCAGGACTAAGTTCATGATAAATTTAAGTTCAATTAATCATATTACTTAAGAACTCCCACTTAGATAGACATCCCTCTAATCCTCTAAGTGATCGCGTGATCAAAATCAACTAAACCATAACCGATCATCACGTGAAATGGATTAGTTTTCAATGGTGAACATCATTATGTTGATCATATCTACTATATGATTCACGCTCGACCTTTCAGTCTCCGTGTTCCGAGGCCATATCTGCATATGCTAGGCTCGTCAAGTTTAACCTGAGTATTCTGTGTGTGCAAAACTAGCTTGCACCCGTTGTAGATGGACGTAGACCTTATCACACCCGATCATCACGTGGTGTCTGGGCACGACGAACTTTGGCAACGGTACATACTCAGGGAGAACACTTCTTGATAATTTAGTGAGAGATCATTATAATGCTACCGTCAATCAAAGCAAGATAAGATGCATAAAAGATAAACATCACATGCAATCAATATAAGTGATATGATATGGCCATCATCATCTTGTGCTTGTGATCTTCATCTCCGAAGCACC
This sequence comes from Triticum monococcum, assembly GCA_034509565.1. Taxonomy (NCBI): domain Eukaryota; kingdom Viridiplantae; phylum Streptophyta; class Magnoliopsida; order Poales; family Poaceae; genus Triticum; species Triticum monococcum. The sequence goes on along the minus strand of CM067846.1, from coordinate 54,580,383 downwards.
GTCATGATTACCATCGTCACCGGCGCGACACCTTGATCTCCATCGTAGCATCGTTGTCGTCTCGCCAATCTTATGCTTCTACGACTATTGCTACCGCTTAGTGATAAAGTAAAGCATTACAGGGCGATTGCATTGCATACAATAAAGCGACAACCATATGGCTCCTGCCAGTTGCCGATAACTCAGTTACAAAACATGATCATCTCATACAATAAAATTTAGCATCATGTCTTGACCATATCACATCATGACATGCCATGCAAAAACAAGTTAGACGTCCTCTACTTTGTTTCGTTGCAAGTTTTACGTGGCTACTACGGGCTTAAGCAAGAACCAATCTTACCTACGCATCAAAACCACAACGATAGTTTGTCAAGTTGATGCCGTTTTAACCTCCGCAAGGACCGGGCGTAGCCACACTCGGTTCAACTAAAGTTGGAGAAACTGACACCCACCAGCCACCTGTGTGCAAAGCACGACGGTAGAACCAGTCTCGCGTAAGCGTACGCGTAATGTCGGTCCGAGCTGCTTCATCCAACAATACCGCCGAACCAAAGTATGACATGCTGGTAGGCAGTATGACTTATATCGCCCACAACTCACTTGTGTTCTACTCGTGCATATAACATCAAACCATAAAACCTAGGCTTGGATGCCACTGTTGAGGAACGTAGTAATTTCAAAAAAATTCCTACGCACACGCAAGATCATGGTGATGCATAGCAACGAGAGGGGAGAGTGTTGTCTACGTACCCTCGTAGGCCAAAGCGGAAGCGTTGATGCAACATAGAGGAAGTAGTGGTACGTCTTCCCGGTCCAACCGATCCAAGCACCGTTACTCCGGCACCTCTGAGTTCTTGACACACGTACAGCTCGATGACGCACCCCGGGCTCCGATCCAGCAAAGCTTCGGGGAGGAGTTTCGTCAGCACGACGGCGTGGTGATGATCTTGATGTTTAACCGTCGCAGGGCTTCGCCTAAGCACCGCTACAATATGATCGAGGTGTAATATCGTGGAGGGCGGCACTGCACACGGCTAAGGAACGATCACGAAGATCAACTTGTGTGTCTATGGGGTGCCCCCTGCCCCCGTATATAATGGAGTGGAGGAGGGGAGGGCCGGCCCTCTCTATGGCGCGCCCTAGGGGAGTCCTACTCCCACCGGGAGTAGGATTCCCCTTTCCTAGTCCAACTAGGAGTCCTTCCATGAAGTAGGAGTAGGAGACAAGGAAGGGGAAGGGAGAAGGGAAGGAAGGAGGGGGCGCAGCCCCTCCCCCTAGTCCAATTCGGACTAGGCCATGGGGGGCGCGCGGCCTGCCCTACGCAGCCCCTCTCTCTTTCCCGTATGGCCCAATAAGGCCCAATACTTCTCCCCCGTATTCCCGTAACTCCCCGGTACTCCGAAAAATACCCGAACCACTCGGAACCTTTCTGATGTCCGAATATAGTCGTCCAATATATCGATCTTTACGTCTCGACCATTTCGAGACTCCTCGTCATGTCCCCGATCTCATCCGGGACTCCGAACTCCTTCGGTACAGCAAAACTCATAAACTCATTATATAACTGTCATCGAAACCTTAAGCGTGCGGACCCTACGGTTCGAGAACAATGTAGACATGACCAAGACACGTTTCCGGTCAATAACCAATAGCGGGACCTGGATGCCCATATTGGCTCCTACATATTCTACGAAGATCTTTATCGGTCAGACCGCATAACAACATACGTTGTTCCCTTTGTCATCTGTATGTTACTTGCCCGAGATTCGATCGTCGGTATCTCAATACCTAGTTCAATCTCGTTACCGGCAAGTCTCTTTACTCGTTCCATAATACATCATCTCGCAACTAACTCATTAGTTGCAATGCTTGCAAGGCTTGTGTGATGTGCATTACCGAGAGGGCCCAGAGATACCTCTCCGACAATCGGAGTGACAAATCCTAATCTCGAAATACGCCAACCCAACATGTACCTTTGGAGACACCTATAGAGCACCTTTATAATCCCCCAGTTACGTTGTGACGTTTGGTAGCACACAAAGTGTTCCTCCGGCAAATGGGAGTTGCATAATCTCATAGTCATAGGAACATGTATAAGTCATGAAGAAAGCAATAGCAACATACTAAACGATCGGGTGGTAAGCTAATGGAATGGGTCATGTCAATCAGATCATTCACCTAATGATGTGATCCCGTTAATCAAATAACAACTCTTTGTCTATGGTTAGGAAACATAACCATCTTTGATTAATGAGCTAGTCAAGTAGAGGCATACTAGTGACACTCTGTTTGTCTATGTATTCACACATGTATTATGTTTCCGGTTAATACAATTATAGCATGAATAATAAACATTTATCATGAAATAAGGAAATAAATAATAACTTTATTATTGCCTCTAGGGCATATTTCCTTCAGTTTCACGTGTCAATTAATGTGTTTTTTTCTCCAAAGACCAAAGAGCTAACCATCTCACTCCTCATCGCTTGATTAATGCAGCGCCATGCAAACCAACCTTCTCACTTCCGCATGCATGCAGGGGATATTTATGTCCTTGGTTGCTAACCCCATCAATTTTGCCTCGATTAGTGTTAGTGGCGCTTTGCAAATTGTAATTTTGATATGCTGGCCTTGTGTACAAAAAAATGGAGGCAGTAACTATATTTGACTTCCTTCCCCATTGCGGTGATGTTGACGACATCTTTTTTTGGGTGGTTTGGCGAAGTGCGTTCGACGGAGCACACCATTGAGGGAGACCACGGTAAGTCGTTCGCAAGTGCCTCCTGCAAGCCGAGACAATCGCCTTATTTGCATCCAGGAAGTCCTTTACTAGTACTACTAGGAGTACTAGTGTAACGCCCTCGATGCGGCTATATCTCCTACGTGTCGAAGCACGACTTAGAGGCATAACCGCATTGAAAGCAATGTCGCAAGTAAGGTAATCTTCAAAACAACCCATGTAAATAGATAATAGGGGAAAAGGTACATAGTTGGCTTACACTCGCCACGTCACACAAATACATGAATAACATTACAATCATCTAATACACTCATGGTCCGACTACGGTACCAAAATAAAAGATCAACCCCCACATGCGACAAAGTCCCCGATCGCCCCAACTGGGCACCACTACTGATCATCTGGGAAAGACACATAGTAACAGCGAGAGTCTTTGTCGAACTCCCACTTGAGCTCAAGTGCATCGTCTGGAAGGGTATCATCGATCCCTGCATCTGGTTTGGAAGTAATCTGTGAGTCACGGGGACTCAGCAATCTCGCACCCTCGCGATCAAGACTATTTAAGCTTATAGGTAAGGCAAGGTAATATGTGGAGCTGCAGCAAGCGACTAGCATATATGGTGGCTAACCTGTTCGCAAAAGAGAGCGAGAAGAGAAAGGCAAAGCACGAACGAAGAACTATGATCAAGAAGTGATCCTATAACAACCTACGTCAAGCATTACTCCAACACCGTGTTCACTTCCCGGACTCTGCCGAGAAGAGACCATCACGGTTACACACGTGGTTGATTCATTTTAATTAAATTAAGTTTCATGTTATCTACAACCGGACATTAACAAATTCCCATCTACCCATAACCGCAGGCACGGCTTTCGAAACTTCAAATCCCTGCAGGGGAGTCCCAACTTAGCCCATCACAAGCTCTCACGGTCAACGAAGGATATTCCTTCTCCCGAGACATTCCGATCAGACTCGGCATCCCGGTTTTACAAGACATCCTCGACAATGGTAAACAAGTCCAGCAAGACCACCCGATGTGCCGACAAATCCCGATAGGAGCTGCACATATCTTGTTCTCAGGGCACACTGGATAAGCTAAGCGTATAGGAGCCAACGTAACCCAAGTTTCCAAGGGATGGCCCCGCACGATGCTCTGGGTTGGACCAACACTTAGAGAAGCACTGGCCCGGGGGTTTAAAATAAAGATGACCCTTGAGTCCGCGAAACCCAAGGGAAAAAGGCTAGGTGGCAAATGGTAAAACCAAGGTCGGGCCTTGCTGGAGGAGTTTTATTCAAGGTGAACTGTCAAGGGGTTCCCATTATAACCCAACCGCGTATGGAACGCAAAATCCAGGAACATAACACCGATATGACGGAAACTAGGGCCGCAAGAGTGGAACAAAACAATAGGCAAAAGGCCGAGCCCTCCACCCTTTACCAAGTATATAGGTGCATTAAGATAAACAAGATAATATGGTGATATCCCAACAATAAACAATGTTCCAACAAGGAACGATCTCCAATCTTCACCTGCAACTAGCAACGCGGTAACATAGCCAATCAACGGTTTGCTAGGACATGGTGGGTTAGAGGTTTGACATGGCAATTTGGGAGGCATGAAAGAAAGTGGTAGGTATCGTAGCATAGGCATAGCAAAAGAGCGAGCATCTAGCAAGCAAAGATAGAAGTGATTTCGAGGGTATGATCATCTTGCCTACAAAGTTGTCAGAGTTGACTTGATCTGCGTAAGCAAACTCAACGGGCTCCTTGTTATCAAACTCATCTCCCGACTCTACCCAAACAAGACAAACAAGCAAAAGGAACACAATCAACCACGTGCAGTGCTCAAACAACATGATGCGAACATGGTATGCTATGCGGGATGCGGTATGTGATGCATATGCAAGATTTGACAAGGAATGATTGAACCTGATGTCAACTTGGAAATCCAAGAGTTCCACTAGAAAGGTGAGGTGATTTAAGTTGAAATCGATATAAAGATCACCGGAATCGGATGCATGGTTTGGAAATGGCAAGCAAAACAAATATGGCACCGGTCTGCGATAATCAACAAGTAGCCATCTAAATGCATCAAGATAAATATGCTACAGCACTCAAACATGACAACAAAATAGATGGCAGGGATCCACTCATGATGCTTGACAAAAGATGAACACTGAGATACGGCCAATTCATCCATTAACAGGTTCAAACAATGGCAAAAATGCAAACGATAACAAGTTTCAGACTTAGTGAAATTAACACAAGTCTGGAATTTAACATCGGGTAGCACACTTTAGAGCATGAAAACTACATGCTACAGGAACTTAACATGGCAAAGCAAGGCATGCCATGAAGCTACTCAAAGCACTTAACAAAAGTCCCTTAGTGACCTTGAGCCAAAAGGGATCAGAAAATACAATTGCAAGCATGTGAACATGGCAAAAACATAATCAGATCTTAGACTTGGTGAAAAACTGGAGCATGCAAATCAGTTAACGAGTAGGCATGTTTACGAGCTCGGTGCACTCACTACAGAGCATGCCATGACAAACTAAGCATACACCCATCAAGAATACATGGCATAGAATCTAGACATAGCAAGAACAACAACATAGCATGCACGGATCAATAGCAACATCCTCGGCAAAATCGCTAACAAGACAACAATCTGCCAGGATTCACGAAATAGCAAAAGTAGAGCTCGATTGACTCAAGCTAGGGTGCTCCGTAATTGCAAACAAAGACATGGATGGATATATCACCACAATATTAACAAATCATCCTTACTGATCATCCTCAAAAGAGGCACAGATCACTAGGAAACAACATGAACATATGGCATACCGACAGAAACAGAACAAGGACTTAGTGAAATTCTAAGTCCCTGAAATCAGCATTACCGAATGCACTACTTTGCAAGCTTGTGCTAGACACCACACATATCACAAAAATACATGGTAAGAACCTCTGTAAAGATGGCATGGCATATAACAAAACTCATGTAGAGCTCAGGAGCATATCATGCACACATTAATCATGGCAAAAATGACAAATATCTATTTGATGAAACAGAACTGGCAATTTTATCACATAGCCCTCTTCCAACAGCATTTCGGGCATCAAGATGAGCTCAAATGAAAATGATGTACTCTTTGAGACGAACATTTTGATATGCTACACGCGCAAATCAGAGCTACGGATGCAGAGATACAACATGATGAATATTGCAAAAAATATAGAAACGGAGGCAAAAAAGGTCAACCCTCAGATCTAGGGTTCCTCGCGGGCACGCAATCCGAGGTCACTCCGGCGAGGTCTTCTTGCTCCGGCGAGGTTGGCACGACGGCGGGGAGGTGAAGGAGAGGCGAGGCCGGCCTCTCCCCGGCCGGATCTAACGGCGGGCGGCGGTGGCGGCCCTTGGCGACGGCTCCGGAGGCGCGGGGAGCCGCGGGACTGGCCGGCGGCGAACTCCGGCCGGCGAGGCTGCGGGGATGGTCCCTGGCGGCGAAGGCGAAGGAAGGGGATGAGGCGGTGCGGGCGGGCGCCTCAGGCCCGGCTCGGCGGCGGGGAGGGCCGCGCGCGGGCCTGGCGCGGTCAGCGGCAAAGTGGTCCCGCCCCGGGATAGGTGGCGCGGCCTGGTTGGGCAGCGGTGGCGGCGGGCGTTGTCCGGTGCGGGCCGGACACGTCCGGTGCGTGGAGGAAGAAGGGGGCTAGGGTTTCGGGGGAGAGATCCGAATTTTTGGAAAGGGGGTCTTTATATAGGCATAGAGGGAGCTAGGAAGCTCCAAATGGAGTGCGGTTTTCAGCCACGTGATCGTGATCGAACGCTCTAGGCGATGGAGAGGGTTTAGGTGGGTTTTGGGCCAAATTGGAGGGGTGTTGGGCTGCAACACACACGAGGCCTTTTCGGTCCCTCGGTTAACCGTTGGAGTATCAAACGAAGTCCAAATGGCACGAAACTTGACAGGCGGTCTACCGGTAGTGAACCAAGGCCGCATGGCAAGTCTGGGTCCAATCCAGAAATGTTTAACCCCCACACATGAAAAGAGGTAGAAAGGGGCACCGGAGGAGATAGGAGCGCCGGAATGCAAAACGGACAACGGGGAAAATGCTCGGATGCATGAGACGAACACGTATGCAAATGCAATGCACATGATGACATGATATGAGATGCATGACAAAGGCAACAACATATGGAGACAAAAACCCGAACCCGAGGAAATAAAATAACTTAGCGCCAGAAACGGCAAGAGTTGGGATACATATAAGGTAGATTACATCCAGGGTGTTACAACTAGTGCGGTGAGATGGTTTCTCAAAGAAGACGATGGAGAAGCGGAGTCAGCGAAGAGTGAAATGATGGTTGCTTCGTCTGTCCTTTTGTGATTTGACGCCTCACTGCTTTGTGATTTGTGATAGAAGGGACAGGGGAGTAGACTCTGTGCTCTATACTGTACTACATGCATCCAAGCATGGTAGAAAGAGGAGAGATGTTGCATTTTCTATTCCTTCAATCAATCAATCAATCAATCAGGGAGCTTCGGTTCCATCTTTTTGGCTTTGGCAACACCGTCCACAATGGTTCCCACGATGCCAAAAGCTTTTTTTACATTTGGCTACACATTGTGGATGCCCTTAACCGTACCACTCGGTTTTGCTCCTGTGTGCTATCTATACAAATCTCAGTTATATTGATCTAAAAAATATAGAATCAAGATTAGTAAAAAGGAGGTGATTTTGCCGCGCGAATGGCGTGGGAGGTTTCTTATTTGAGCAATGCTACATCCACGTAATGGTTTACGTAAAGTTACGAACTGATGTGATGTGGGACTATTTGATTGGATTAAAGGAGAGGATTAGGCCCACCCCACCTGAAAATTAGGGGGCATATATAGATTAGATGGAAAGTATATGTAGCAGCTACGTAGCCCTTTGTAAGTCTAGGATTAGGCTTCTTATTTTCAGAGGACGTTGTCCTGGCAGTTTGCTAACATGCGGTCCGACGTGTCAGTGCTTTACCAAGCCGATCCGCGTCCCGCATGAGGCAGAACAACGGCAGAAGCAACACATGGTTAAGTTGAAGAAGATGAGGGAGAAGCGGATTCAGCAACGAGTGAAATGATGGTTGCTTCGTCCCTCCAACTTAACTGCGGGAAAGGTGCAGCTTTGTGATTTGACGCCTCATTGCTCATTACTACGCCGGCGCCATGACTGGGGTGCTTCACCCCGGCTGCTCTGCACTATATTCCGGTATGGCACGTGGACCCGGTAGCTTGATGTCCCACATGTCGGCGAAAGGGACTAGAAGATTTATGAAAGCGAGCACTCCACTCTTACGATGGAGGAGTAGACGACATGACGGCCCAGTGAACTGCCACTTGTACTGTATAGTACCATAGTTTTGCTGTTTCGCACGATCCATCGATGCAAACCCGATTAAACAGGAAAGGGCGGTATTTTTCCCGCGCGGTAGATGATACTGGCCATACATTTCAAAGAAAATTTTAATGTATGCAAACTTAATAATTATAAGTAACAATATGATATCTAGTAAAACTAAAAACACAAATGATTTATTGTGATAGAGTGTAGTAGTAGTGCTGTATTGCATAGTTGTTAGATGTAACATGCGAGAATGTGTAGAGATGTAGTTTTGGAGGGCCTACAGAGAGAAAGCGTAATACGGTCACCGAACTTCAGAATAAGCTGATTACGGTCACTATATACGTTTTGCGGTGATTATACGGTCACTTGCTCATAGTTCAGCATTGGATTGCACTCTATTGACCGGCCAAATAGTCTGCGTGGCGCCATGTTGACTAGTTAAATTGACCATGTTCCTTGTGGGTCCCACCTGTCAGTTCGCATAGGCAAAAGGTCAGGTAAACATAAATTTACACAGGCGCAACAAGGCTCCAACTCGTGCGCGGGAACCACCTGGTTGTGTATGTGTCTGTCAGGGCCTGATGTGTGTGCATGCACGTGTAGGTTGAGCACTTGAGCGTGAGACTATGAGTTGGTCGTGTGGTGTACTGGTGTGTGCATGCATGCGTGTGTGCGTGTGAGTGTTGCGTGCGTGCATGGCTGCATGTGTATGTGTGAGTGTTGCGTGCGTGGGTGGGTGCATGTGTTTGTGTGAGTGTTGCGTGGATGCAGTTCGTGTGCATGTGTGCGTGTGTGTATAATCACCACACCAGCTCTTGTGTGTTAAAACTTAAAACAGACGGCTTAGCATACCAATACAAGGCCACCTTGTCCGATGTGCCTGCGGTCGTGACTTCGAAACACCGTCCAAATATTTTTTTTGTCGTTTGTTTTCATTCTTACTAGCAAGATGCCGGTGCGTTGCACATAACATCAAGATGCATTTGTATGACTTGTTTATCTTGTGAGAGAAAAGGATGAACGGGGGAAGGCCTTATTTGCAAATGTGGAGAGGTGTGTGAGTACCTTTTTGTAAAATTGCCATAGTTTCTTTCCTGTCCGTCAGATATAAATCGGACGGCCTATATTGCAGGATGGCAGGCACACCATCATCACCAACTCTGTTTTTTATAAGAGTGTATTTTATGTATTTTATAAGAGTGTAGATGTAGAGTAGATACAAGTCGACAGGTGGGCACGATGGTAGTGAGATAATGTGATGCAACACTAGAGGTGTCACGTGGAGCGTTTAACTAGTCAACTAGTCATGTCATGAGCAAATACAGAGTTGTACGGTGAGCCCATGACTGTATAATAACCACTAAACATAAATGGTGACCGTAATGAGTGGATTCTAAAGTCCAATGTATGTATCGTGCTTTCGCTTCAAATACAATGATCGTCATTGCATATATCGCGAGAGAAAGATGAAACATGCGTGAATTTTCTGGGGGCTTACTTTTAGAGGACCTGGAGATAGTTTTCTGTGTATACGTGAAAGGAGCGTATAGGGGGGGTATGCGATGAAGAGAGAGATGCTCTTCGTTTCTCTTTATTATGACTAACTTTGTATATAGTATAAAAATATATATACAAATTCACAGTGTGGAATAAATATCATTGTGGGCACCATGCAATGCAAATTAGCATTCGTACTCCTCCATATAACTTTGTAATGATGTATATATGTAGAAACTCTAAAATAATTTTTTGTCCACACTTTATTCAGAAGGAATGTTGTATGCGAAATAAACATGAAGAGAGGGCTTTTTAGATCAATGGGGTACGTGATGTAACATGTGTGAATGTGTAGTTGATGCATTTGGCGGGGCCTAGAGAGGTATGTGTGTGTATTACGTATTCAAGAGAGGCATGGATAGAGGGGCCGACGGGGGGGCGTGGGAGAGATAGCACGAGAAATGAGAGTGGTCTAGAGAGAGAGAGAGAGAGACGAATATGACGTCATGACAAGAGATTCCATTCCCTTGAGTGTGTATATGCAAGGGGGGAGGGAATAGAGGCACCATGAGAAATTTTCTGTGTGTGTGGTGTTTGTGTTGGTATGTGTGGGTGTGAGAAGATAATGAGACGTGGGGGCAAAGGGTGTGTCACCGCGTGAGGTCCGGTGGGTCGAGGTGAGGCCCTTCGTTCGGTTCCATCCTGCGCCACATTGGTCGGCCCGTGACGCATTTAGGAAGACCCATGGATGAATAGTCGTACAAGACAAAGATAGCAGAATTGTGAAGGACTCTGTGTCCACTGAGGAAGCCGGCTAGGATTTGTAACCCTAGGTTCTCGGACTAAGGTAACCCCTTTATCTCTGATATTACTATTCATCCAACCTAACCTTTAAGGGGCATCCTACAAAATGCTCTGCTAGAATCATACTCGTCGATTAGGAAGAGAGGTGTGAGACAATGCGTGAGAGACAGGCGTAAAGATAATGTGCGTACATGAGAGACGTAGGCAGGTCCATGTATATAGAAAGGGTCGATGAGGATTGTGCTTGTGTATGTTTGCGAGAGGAAGAGTGCTTGTGATAAAGGTTAGTGGAAACAGTTGTAAATGGTTACGAGAGGGAGGGAGGGTTATATCTAGAGCATGTGTGCGAGAAAGACACCTTGGGGGAGAGTGTGTGAGCATGTGTGAGAGACCACCGATGGAGAGTGAAACTACACGTAAAAGACTGCTCTACACATTGATTAAAGATATAAATTGTATCCAAATATTAGGATGGGATCATGATATTTGCAATTCACGTAAGGAGCAGTCATTGATCCATCGGACATCTAGATTCTATCGAATTTGAGCATGTCTATGTTATTATTCGACACAATTGATCCACATAGTTAGTATTTTGAACTCCAGACAATGCATCGCTTTAGCAATCGAATATAAATGTGAGTATAGTTCATGTTGTGTGTGTAAAGCACATTATACATACGAAAGTTACACAATGGACATTATAAATAGCTACCTATGAACTAGCATACATTTGAATTCAACTTAAGGTGGTTTAAAAAAATTGAATTCAACATGAAGTCCATTCAATTATTTGAATTTGATACCATGGCATTTGTAAACCATACCTAAATTATGGGGGCACCAATCTTTGCTCTGATTTTGTACATAATAGCATATGTAGTGGTGTACAAAATAGATTCAAATTTAGCTCCTCCATTCCAAAATAATTGTAGTTATAGGATTTTCAAGTGTCAAAATTTCAAAAAGAAGCGGATAATTTAATGAGGTTTTCAAACATACAAGGTCAGATATAACATTGTCTATTTAGGTCAATCCTCATAGTTCAAGAGTACTCTAAACGTGAATGCTTGTGTTTCAAAATTTTGAACGAAACGCCAAAAGAGCCTCTACTCGCCCGAAACCACGTGAGACCAATGTTTGGTAGTACAAGGAAATTACTTTTCTAATAACTCCGACCCGTGAAACCTACCGGCCCGACGTCCAAAGGTCTAAACCGGGGTAGGTTTGTAGCTTCATCTCGACGCCATGCAACCGCATCCGAAAAACATTCATACACAATGGCCGCCTAAGCACAGATGCGCGTGGCCGAAATCGCTCCCGCCCACTATTTGGGACACTTGGGATTACCATCCTACCCCCGACCCGCAGTAGGTCTGAAATTTAAGAGGGGGGCAAAGTTTGTACTTTCCCCAAATTTCAAACAAGCGCGTCCCATCTTCTATTCAAAAAAAGCCAAAAACAAGCGCGTCCCAGGCCGAAACATGGTTCCACCCCACCCGTCCGATTCCCCATTTGTACTCCGTGGGCGCCAAAACTACCTCTCCACCAGCCGCGAAACCCCGGCGTCCTCCGTCCGCCACCCCATCCCTCCGATCAACCGCCGCCGTCCTCCATCACACCGGAGCCGATACCCCGACGTCGTCGTCCACCGCAACCTCAACCGCAACACCATCCACGGATAGTAGTTGAAGCTGAGGCCGAGCCGTCCGTACCCAAGCCAGTTCAACCACACCGTCCTGCGCCTCACCGCTGCCACTCCAACTTCGCCATCCTCCACCACACCGGAGCTGTTCCTGCTACACCGTCCTTCGCCGCCTCGGATCTGCTTCCCCTCCGCCGACATACGGCCACGGCAACACAGTCAACAATTTGGCCATGGATTCATCCAAGCCTGCACCCTCCATAACATTGGTTTCTACGGTAAAAAGAAGAAGATCGGCGCGACAAGTGGAGGTGACCACACCGGCAACCGAAAAAAGGTACTCCTCTTCCCTTATTCATGCAAATCTTACGTCTCTGCTTGCACGGTATTCATCCCACAGAAGACACTAGTTGACCGATTCTTCTTGATACTAGATGTTCCTAGTAACTCGCGATGCACAAGGTTTCTCCTCATATACTATTTCACCTTAGCTAGAGGTCCGTCGCCCCCCTGAATTTCAATTTCTGGCCAGTTGATTCCCAATTAACGGAAGCATTCCCCGGCGTAATAGGCGCTAGGACGCCTATTACGCCGGGGAAGCAGCGCCTTGGTGTTTATCTTAGGGGCATGTGCGGCCTAGAGCTACTGGCGCCCGATCTGGAGGTCGGCCGGGATTAAAGGGATGGCCTGGGGGCGCTGCCAACACGGCGGTGGTGTGAGGTCGATGGGAGGGCGGGCGGCGGAGGCAGGGGTCTAGGCAGGTGGTCGCTGGTGGTTCGAGAAAGATCATCAACAGTGACTGGCGGGAGGTAGACGAAGGCCATCTGCCCATTCCTTATAGATCGGATGGTTCATTAAAAAAATCGACTGACCTATTTATTTTCAGTCGACTGTTATCTTAGATATGACCACATGTGGTGGTGTGCTGGAGGAGTACCTGCATTTCCTGTGCTCATATATTAAAAAAATCATACAGAGTAGAATCTAATTTTGTTTGCCATGCAATGTTGTAGAGCTATCATATGCCTCCTATCATTTATTTTTCAGCCACCTACTATCTGCTACTTTTAAAGTGGACTAGTTCTGCACACACTTCACCCTTACTCTCACTATTGTGTTTTTATGCAAGGGTATTTCAGACTCTGCTGCCATGAGAGAAGCCAAAAAGAAAAGAGAGAAGTCGCTCCAGCTTCGTATGCGGGTAGGCAAGACACGTTACAGCGCTATAAAGGGTGCATTGTCAGTAGATGGAGACCATAAATGTAGATCTGGAGTTGATAACCTCGCTCGCAATGAACCACCATCCCAGGTGCTTGGTTTAACTTCGTGGTGTCATATTTGGTTGCATGTTCCATATGGTGTCTAGCTTGTATTCGAAAGGCCGAAGTCGGTAAGATAAGGAAAGATATTTTTTACATGAACCACCATCTTGAGAGCACCAGAAGACAAATAGCTAGTCAGGGCACTGGCCGAGCCAGTGACAAGCCCAGCAAAGATAGGCATCACTTGGAAGCCAACTAAAAAGCTGCGATGGTGGCGAAGCAGCCCGCCTCCCACCAGGCTCTCAGGTCCTAGATGATCATGCTCACCACTCCAGCCGGATGTCTAGCTTGTATTGCTCCCAATTTGGTTAAATTGCATCTGCTTAGCTTACACATTATACCTTTCAATATGACATGCCTTTCTGTTGTTGGTACATACTAGTACATCTGTGTATTAACCATGTTCTTACATAAAACTAATGTTCTTGTGTATCCCTCATCAATCACTTATGACGAGGCAGGCAGGCAAGGGGACTACTCCTCATTTAAATAATGCAGCGTCAGCCTCCCGACATGATTCTCAAGAAACAAAAATGCTAGATGAAGATAGTGAACGTAGCTCTATAGTTGATTACAACATTTCCCCTACACTAGCATCGCAGGTGCTTGCTCTAACTTGGCAGCGTGATATGTAGTTGCATGTTGCATATGGTGTCTAGATTGTAATTCTTCCAATCTGGTTAAACTGCATGTGCTAGTCTGCTTAGCTTATACATTATACCTGTTAATGTGACATGCCTTCCTGTATTTAGTACATAGTACATCTGTCTTTTAAGCATGTCCTTACATAATACTTTTTTTGTATCCCACATCAATCAACATGACGAGACACCTTTAGTATATGTAGTGCGATATTAGTTGCATCTTTCATATGATTGATAGCATGTACTGCTTCTAATTTGTTGAAATTCCATTTATGATGGGACGCTTTTAACTTGGCAGAGTCATATTGGTTGCATCTTTCATGTGGTGTCTAGCTTGCATTGCTTCTTATTTGCTGGAATGGTTTCTGCTTAGTTTACACAAACAGTTGTGAACATGCCATGCCGTCTTGTTTTTCGTACATATTCCATCCTGGTATCATGTGTTTGCCTTACATCAAAGTAGTGATTGTCAGTATCATGCATGAATGAGTTCTGAAGAGAGAATTTTATTGCTTTTTCTTGTCGGTTTTACTTGACAATTCAAAATCAATAAAGCGGAAGGAAGTTAGCAAGGCAGCGGATAAAGGTGCTCCTTCCGAACGGAAGGCCTCTACAGTTTCTACTCCTCCAAACCCCCAAGATGATTTCCAAGACAACACATGCATAGACACTCAACAAAGCTTTGTTTATGATGAGCACGTTTCCCCTAGTGCAGCATCACCGGTGCTCCCTCTAACTTGGCACTGTTATATGTGGTTGCATGTTATGTGTGATGTCTAGCTTGTATTGCTTCTAATTTTGTTGAATTCCATCTGCTTACTTTACACATTATATTTGAATAAGACACGTGTTCCTGTTTCTAGAACATACAATATCTGTCTATCACACCATGTTCTTACATCAAATTACTACTGTTGTGTAACCTGCAACAATCACTTATCATAAGACACGTTTGACTTTGGAGTGTGATATAGTTTACATCTCACATTATTTTCTAGCTTGTACTACTAATTTGTTGAAATGGCACTTATGACGAGACAGTTTTAACTTGGTAGAGTGATATTCGTTGCATCTTTCATATGGTGTCTAGCTTTCATTGCTTCTAATTTGTTGAAATGCCTTCTCCTTAGTTTACACATCATAAGTTGTGAATATGCAATGTTGTGAATATGCAATGGCACTAATGACGAGAGACCTCTAACATGGTAGTGTGATGTTGTTTGCATCTTTCATATGATTTATTTCTTGTACTGCTTCACATTTGTTTAAACACCATTTATGATGAGACACTGTTAACTTGGCAGAGTGATATTTGTAGCATCTTTCATATGGTGTCTACCTTCCATTGTATTGCATCTAATTTGGTGAAATGTCTTCTTCTTAGTTTACACATTATAGTTCTGGTTATCTCTTCCGTCATGTTTTTCATACATATTACATCCTCCTATCATGTGGTTGTCTAACATCAAAGTTCAGTTCGTCTGCATCACGCATCAATTTTTTCTGAAGAACAAAATTTTTATTCATTTTTCTTGTCGGCTTGACTTAACATGGCACAGAGAAAGAGGAAGAAACATAGAATGGCAGGGAATGAGAAGCGGACGAATCCTGCAGATTCTGCTGGTACTGATGGTGCAATAGAAGGTCAAAGTCCAGCGGAAAATTCTACAAACACGACATCCCATACTACACGAGTTGTAAAAAAAGCCAAACAGAAACAAATAGCTGCCACCAAACAAGAAGAGACAACCCTAGTTCTTGCAACACCTACCACGGTACTACCAGCTGCATGACTTACTCATGCGTCAACTGAGCTAGGAGCATGTTCCCAAGCTCCCTTGCCACCTGACACTACTTCCCAAGCACTCTTGACACAAGACGAGTTGGCAATATCAGATGAACCTTGTGAGCTTCAACAACAAGAAGGTAGTTGCTGGAGTCAAGTTACAGTTGCATGCTTCTTTATATGTAGTCTCACAGTTTGATGTACACTAACACTTCCTATGTTCGTTGTTGGACTAGCACCTAGGCGCAAGAAGAAACAAACATCAGGGATAATGCTCGATAGGTTAACTAAATCTAGAGGAGGAAGAATGGAGATCCGTTTTGAGGCAGGTTTAAAAAGGCCACGTGATGCTACAGAGTCAGCCAAGTTAGTATCAGAGGCAGCGGTTGCCGTTAGGTGTCATGTACATATCCTCCCAACATGGATTCAGTATAGGAATGACAAAGACGAAACCCAGTTCAACACCTTCCTCGACCATTTATCTGTAAGTATGGTTATGTATGGAAACTAGTAATATCGTCTTGCTCTGTCCCATACTTTCTAGGTTGTTGATAATGAGACTCCCATAATTTTCAACAGATGAGGCTCAAGTTGGATAGCCAAGATGATGCAACCAGACAAGCTTGCACCCATGTTTTCAAATCTGCTTTGTGACAGTATCGGTATAACTTGAGGAAAACTCACTTTGAAGGCAAGGCTAACAGTGTACTTTCCCAAACATCTCCAGTGGAAAATATATCGGATGAAGACTGGAGGGGCCTTGTTAAACACTGGTCTGTTCCGAAGTATCAGGTACATCATATATATATATATGATCAGATCACATGTTGAAGTCCTATTTACGCATGTGCCACACAAACCTATCTTCTTGTAGGTGAACTGTTCAAAGAACAAGGCCAACCGTACGAAAGTGAAATTCCAACAGACGACAGGATCTCGTAGCTATATTGCACAATGTGAGGCTCTTGTAATTAGTTGTTGTTTCACTCTTTTCGCTGTACCATATTATCAGATCTATATTGACTTGTTCGAAATGCAGAGGAAAGCCCGCAAGGACCAAAAAGTACCTGAACCAAATGCTGTGGAAATCTTCAATGACTGTCACACCAGCAAGAAGAAGGGCATGACTACACCAGTCAAAGCCGCTATTGTAAGTCCTTAATCCTCATGCCTTTTAACTACTACTTACACTAGTAGAAAACAGGGCTTTGGTCCAGGGTAGTTTTCACATTAGTCCCGGTTCAGTCAAGAACCGGGACTAATGTGAGCATTTATCCCGGTTCATGCGGCTAAGGCATTAGTCCCGGTTCACCTGGGCCCTTTAGTCCCAGTTCGTGCCACGAACCGGGACTAAAGGGTGTGATGCCCATTAGTCCCGGTTGGTGGCACCAACCGGGACTAAAGGTTAGACCTTTAGTACCGGTTGGTGCCACCAACCAGGACTAAAGGTTAGACCTTTAGTACCGGTTGGTGCCACCAACCGGTACTAATGGGTTTTGAGGCATTAGTACCGGTTCATGGCACGAACTGGTACTAAAGGTCCCATTTTCAAACTCGCCCCCCCCCCCTCGCCCCGTGGACCGCCTTTTCAGTTTTAGAAAAAACAAAAGAAAATGATGGAAATGTCAAAAAAAGAAAATAAGTTTCCCATGTGATATGTGGTCTACTTGTTGGGAAAATTTACAAATATGAATTTCCACTTTATTTGCAAAATCTCTCTGAATTTGTAAAATGGGCGTAACTTTTGCATACGAACTCGGATTAAAAAGTTTTTTATATGAAAAATCATCTACTCGAAAAGTTACATCCGAATTTAACAGGGGGAACCCCATTAAACATTTTCAAAATCCTCAAAAAACTTACAGAAAAAAGTTACAGGGCTTTTAAGATCTAGAGTGGAAAAATTCGAAAAAATTACTAGTCAAACAATGGTCAAAGTAATTATTCTAGAATATTAGTATTACTAAATAATTATTTTAGTTATTTTGAATTTTGGTCAAATCTGGTCAAACTGTTGTCAAACTGTGGTCAAACAATGGTCAAACTAATTATTCAAGAAATATTAGTGTTACTAAATAATTATTGTTTTTTAAAACAATAGTTTCAAACTCAAACAGTGAAATGCGTCACTTCATGCTCAAGAAAAATTCATGAAGGTTAATAGGATTGACATCTTACTATTATCAAGAAAACAACAAGTGCAGACTTGGAAACGAGAGAGAATAGAACCCGGAAGTTAAGCGTGCTCAGGCTGGGGGAGTGGGAGGATGGGTGACAGTTCAGGAAGTTAGGTGATTTGGAATGATGAGGGGTGATTAGAGGGTAAATTGAGCAGTGATGAGGGGTGGTGATTACACACTAGAGGTTAAAATAATTCAGAAATTTGAAAATAAAAAAATAAAAAAAAATTCAAAAAAATCATAAAATTTCCTTTAGTCCCGGTTGGTGTTACCAACCGGGACTAAAGGTGGAGCTCCACGTGGCCGCACCCTTTAGTCCCGGTTCGTGTAAGAACCGGGACTAAAGGGGAGAGGCATTAGTACCGACCCTTTAGTCCCGGTTCGAAAACCGGGACAAAAGCCCCTTTTTCTACTAGTGTTACTCTGACTTGTGCCTTGAACTGCATGGTTTGCAGCCAATGTCTATTACTCTTTTCAATTTTATACACAATTGTCTTAGCATATCATTGCACCTTACAAGGTTTAAAAGAGAGGAGTTGTCGGTGTACTAAACTAGGGGTACCTTAGTATCCCGAACTTGTGCACGGGCAGTCGCAGCATCCCGCGGCGAGGCTTGCTGGGCGACCGCCAAGATCCTCCGTGGTTCCCTTGGAGCCATTCAAGAACAAAGTATTCAAGGCCCCGGCAAGAAGAGCTTGCCGGGAAGGAGACAAGACCCCGGCAAGAGGAGCTTGCCGGGAAGTCCAACCAAGGCTCAGTGAGCGACAAGCTCCCGGACGCGACAAGACAACAAACGCGGGAAGACTCTTGCCGCGGCAAGCTTCCACTCTGTACCTGCGCTCCAGCGCATCCACCAACGTGCCGCTCTGGGACCCTTCCAGGCGTACATGGAAGAAAGCCATGCAGCCAGAGTTACACGGTGGCAAGCGGCGCTGACAAGGTTGATATCATGGCAAGCAATGGCGTCTCTAGCGGTCCCTTTCTGCACTGTCTAAGCGACACAGACAGGCATTTAATGCCTTTGTCCCCTGCCGTCAGGGTTAGGTATGATAACACTGTTGTAGGCGGCGGTGCCAACCATAGTGCCTCTTTCCATTTTTGCCCTTCTCTATGTTGCCACCTGTCGGTGACCCCTTTAGCGTATAAAAGGAGGCCCATGCGCAACGTAGAGGGGGTCGGCCAACAGAACACTCTCACGCTCGGTCTCGTTAGCTGCCACTATGTACTGTAGCACACCGCGCTCCCGAGCAAGAAATCAATACGAACACAAAAGCAGGAGTAGGGTTTTACGCATCCGTGCGGCCCGAACCTGGGTAAACTAATCGCGTTGCTCGTGCGCTCGCCTCGATCTTCTCTTTGTGCTCTCTCCGCCCCCTGCCGAACCACAAGGGCTCGGTCCGCCGTGGTCCCATAGGTATCCGTGGGGATCAGCACCGCCGACATCTTTGGCGCGCCAGGTAGGGGGACGTCGAGGTTGTGTGAACCTGATCTGGCGTTCGCACGAGCCAAATCTCTATCGTCTTCATCGACATGCCGCCGAAGAAGAAGGCTTCGGAGGCAGCTGCTCCGTCCGCGCCAAGCCCACCATCATCGGAGCGAGCGGCTGGTGGAGTAGACACCGGCGGAAGAACGGCCGCCGACGAAGGAGCTCATGGTGCTGCCAGGTCCAGGGACAAGACTGCGCTGCACATCGGCGGCGCGGTCGGCTCCCACAACGACCGGGCGCACTCCAAGACCTCGGCGTCTATACACGCACCGCG
The DNA here is from genome assembly GCA_034509565.1 of Triticum monococcum. NCBI lineage: Eukaryota > Viridiplantae > Streptophyta > Magnoliopsida > Poales > Poaceae > Triticum > Triticum monococcum. The sequence goes on along the minus strand of CM067846.1, from coordinate 54,560,613 downwards.
CCCATCTCAGGAGGCGCGGGACCAGCAGCGTCATGGTACTCACGGTACCATACGTTTGCTGGGCCAAGATCAAGCTGGTGGATCCCGGAGTGCTCAAGACCAGCATGCATGCCAACATGCTGGTGCGAGCGTAGCACGGTCGCTTGGACGAGATACTGCTCCTTCTAACGTAGTTAGAAGTCCGAGCATATCCCGTTCCTCGCATCGTTCGCCGCCGCCGCCCGCCACTCCGACAGAAGCTTTGGCGCGAGCTCAACTGCTCCTAGACTACCCTCCAGCGGCGGACAAGATCGACGACTGGAGAGCCACCATCCAGAGTCTCATCGGCTTTGCCAACGGCGACAATCCACGGCAGCCAAGTACTTCGCTGCCGCGGCAAGTCAGCCATGTATGAGCCGGTGGCAACAAGACCGGTGGGAGTGCAACCACCGTGCACTCTCCGCCCCGAAGGCCAAGATCGCTGACTCGCCAGATCCACCACGATAGCGACTCCACCGCGTCATCAGATCCACGAGTTCGTCGCAACCAGCGCCAAGTTCTGCACGAACGGCAACAAGAAGACGCTCGTACACGCATCGAGCGCCGAAGAGAAGCGCGGCGTCAATCAGACCTGCGCGCTGGGCCCTCTGTCGATATGCATGCGCCAGGGGAACCAGGTGACTTGCCGTATGTGGTAGGTTGCCCTGCGTTTACCCGTGAGCTGCGGCAAGTCCAGTGGCCCAGCCAGAAGCATTTCAAGCCAGACGTATCGGAGAAGTACGACGGCAAGTCGCACCCGTCAGAGTTCCTCAGCATCTACACCATCGCGGTGCAGGCTGCCGGGGGGGCGAGACGACAAGGTCCTCGCCAATTACTTCCCGCTGGTGCTCAAGCCCGAAGTCAGGTCCTGGCTCATGCACTTGCCGGACAACTCCATATCCTCTTGGGCAGACCTGTGCCATCAGTTTGTCGACGCCTTCACACGCGGCCACAAGCCTCACGGCCAGGAGAGTGATCTTCACCTGCTCGCCCAGAAGGAAGGAGAGCCCCTGCGCAAGTACATTCAGAGATTCAGCCATGTACAGCGCAACATCCCAGACATCCACCATGCCGCGGTCATTAGCGCGTTCCATCAAAACGTGCGCAACCGCAGGATGCGGGAGGAGATGGCGATGAGCAGGATCAGAGACGTCAGTGAGCTATATGCCCTGGCCGACAAGTGTGCACGCGCTGAAGAAGGGAGGAAACTCCCCGGAGAGAAAGCTGGAGCAGGAGGATCTGACAGCGAAGATGCTGCCCCGGCAAAGAAGAACCGATGGTGCAATAACCGGAAGAAGAAAGGCAAAGAGGTGCTAGTTGTTGAGCAGTCCGGCAACGACGGTGGCGCCAACAAAGCCAAAGTTGGTAGCTCCGGCAAGGAGGTTGCCGCGTGTACCAACTGCCAGGCTGTGGCGGCCGCCGATAAGCAGGACGGCTCCGACAAGCAGTATTGCAAGATCCATCGCACCAAGGGCCATGACCTCCAGAGCTGCAAGAAGGTCGAGGAGCTTGTCCAGCAGCAGAAAGCTGAGTACGAGCGGCGCGACAAGGAGAGGGCCCAAGGAGGCGGTGGAGAAGCCGGCAAGAAGCACGCTGGCCGGGGAGGGCGCCGCGGCAAGGCCAAACAGCGGCAAGGAGACAGACCTCCCCGCGGCCGCGACAAGGATGAAGACGAAGACGATGACGAGGACATCGATGATGTCGAGAATAGTGAGCCGGAGTTTCAGAAAGCTGCAGAAGTCTTGTGCGTTGACGGCGGTGCTTCTCTGCATACTTCCCACCGCCAACTCAAACAGTGGCTGCGGGAAGTTAATGCGGCAGAGCCACCTGTCGAATCGCGCAAGCTTCTGAAATGGTCCAGCACGCCTGTCATCTTTGACATTGAGGACCACCCTGATCGCACAACTGCGGTCGGGTGCTTGCCGCTGTTGGTTTCGCCAACCATCCGCAACCTCAAAGTCACAAAGATGCTAGTTGACGGCGGGGCCGGCTTGAGCCTGATCTCCTCCGCTGTATTCCAGAAACTCCAAATCCCTGACAGCGAGCTCGAAGAGACCGGCACGTTCCAAGGAATTAACCCGGGAAGGAGCAAGCCGAAAGGGAAGGTCACGTTGCCGGTAACATTTGGCAGCGAGCTGAACTTCAGAACTGAGAGGGTCACTTTTGACGTCGCCGATTTCCCATTACCTTACAATGGGATACTTGGCCGTCGAGCGCTCCCCAAGTTCATGGCAGCCTCTCACTATGCATACAACATGCTCAAGATGACAGGCCCAATAAGCATCATCTCTGTCCCTGGCGACAAGAAGGATGCCCTTATTTGCACCGACAAGATCTACCGAGAAGCAGCAACCGCTACAGATCGCAAACCACTTGCCGCTGAAGCTCCCGGGGGGAAGAGGAAGACCAAGACCGGCAAGAGCTCTGATGCCCACTCCGGCAAGCGCACCTCTTCAGAGTGCTGCACTACCGTCGAGGACGCACCATCGAGCTCCACCGGCAAGTGTAAGAAGGCAATGACAGCTCCGCCAGCTACTAAGAAGATATCCGCCAAGGAGGACGGCACTGGCGGTACTTTTACCATCAGTGCCACTTTGGACCCCAAATAGGAAAGAGCGCTCATTGCTTTCCTATGGGCAAATATCGACGTGTTTGCGTGGCAACCGTCTGACATCCCCGGTGTTCCCAGGAAAGTAATTGAGCACCATCTTGCCGTTTGTCCTCATGCGTGGCCCGTCAAGCAGAAAGTCAGGAAGCAAGCAGTGGAGCGCCAAGAATTCATAGCGGAAGAAATCAAGAAATTGGAAGCAGCAGGCCTTGTCAGAGGAGTGCTCCATCCCACGTGGTTGGCCAATCCTGTTGTAGTGCGCAAGGCAAATGGAAAATGGAGGCTTTGTATGGACTTTACTGATGTTAATAAAGCTTGTCCCAAAGACCCATTTCCCTTGCCGCGCATTGACCAGATTGTTGACTCCACAGCCGGATGTGATCTGCTTTCATTTATTGACGCATACTCAGGATACCATCAGATCTTCATGGCAGAAGAGGATGAGGAGAAAACCGCATTCATTACTCCATGTGGCACGTACTGTTTCATATGGATGCCTTTCGGATTAAAGAATGCTGGTTCAACGTTTGCAAGAGTAGTCCATGTCGCTCTTAAGCCGCAAATACACAGAAATGTGGAGGCCTACATGGATGATATAGTGGTCAAGACCAAGGACAGGGCGACTCTGATTCAAGATTTAGAAGAAACCATTGCAAATCTGCGCAAGATCAACCTCAAGCTCAACCCCGAGAAGTGTGTGTTTGGAGTCCCTTCTGGCAAGCTTCTCGGGTTCTTTGTGTCTCGGCGAGGAATTGAAGCCAATCCCGACAAGATCAAGGCCATTGAGCAGATTGAAGCACCAAAGCGCGTCAAGGATGTCCGGAAACTTGCCGGTTGCGTGGCTGCTCTCAGCAGGTTTATCTCTCGGTCTGCCGAGCGCGCCCTGCCATTTTTCAAAATTTTGAAAAAGGTAGGTCCAGTGAAATGGACTCCAGAAGCGGAGGCTGCGCTGCAGGACTTGAAGAGATACATGTCCTCCACTCCAACACTTGTCGCACCTAGGCTGCAAGAGAAGTTGCTGCTGTACATAGCGGCAACCAATCAAGTGGTTAGTGCTGCGTTATTGGCAGAGAGGGAGGCAGATGACGAGCCGGCAACCGTGGCAAGCGCATCCAGCGAAAAGCAGGGGGCTTCCCTGACAAGCTCTGGTCCCGACAAGGATGGAACTGCGCAGGTGCGCGAAGAGATACACAAGAAAATGGTGCAACGCCCAGTTTACTTTGTCAGCTCTCTTCTGCAGGGGGCTAGGTCAAGGTACTCTGGTGTGCAGAAGTTGCTTTTCGGCCTTCTCATGGCCTCGAGAAAGCTGCGCCATTACTTCCAAGCACACGAGATCACAGTTGTCACTCGCTTTCCGCTGAAGAGGATATTGCAAAATCCAGAAGCGACCGGCAGGATTGTCGAGTGGGCACTGGAACTGTCAAGCTTTGACCTCAAGTTTGAGAGTACTTCAACTATCCAAAGCAGAGCATTGGCAGAATTCATAGCAGAGTGGACGCCAACAACAGACGAAGAAATTCCGGAGACGAGCATCCCCGTCAAGGAAGCAAGCAAAGAGTGGCTCATGTACTTTGACGGTGCCTTCTCGCTGCAAGGCGCCGGTGCTGGCGTGCTGCTTGTCGCACCCACCGGAGAGCACCTCAAGTACGTAGTCCAGATGCACTTTCCCAAGGAGCAAGCGACAAACAATACTGCAGAGTATGAGGGCTTGCTTGCCGGTCTAAGGATCGCAGCAGACCTTGGGATTAAGAAGCTCATTGTCAGGGGTGACTCGCAGCTTGTCGTCCACCAAGTAAACAAGAATTATCAGAGTCCGTTGATGGAAGCATATGTTGACGAAGTGAGAAAGCTAGAAGAGCATTTGACGGCCTGCAGATGGAGCATGTCCCAAGAGCTCAGAATGACATTGCCGATGGCCTGTCAAAGTGCGCCGCGCTTAAGTTACCTGTGGAACCAGGGATTTTTGTGCTCAAGCTAACTCAGCCGTCCGTAACACCGTCAACTGGACAGAGCAAGAAGAGAAAGTTGATTTCTGGCGACTATTTTCCGGCAGAGCTTCCCGAAGCCGCCGCCAAGAAGGTCCCCAAGATCAACACCAATAGTGCTGAGGAGCAGTCAGCTCCGGCAAGCCCCAGGGTTTGTTCCGTTGAAGCAGACGCTCCGACAAGTTTTGCTCCGGCAAGCTTGCCGCGGAACGTCAAGCTCCGGCAGAGCCGCGGGTTCTTGCCGTAGAAGCGGATGTTCCCGCAGCAGCAGACATGCCTTTAGTCCTTGTTGTCGATCCACAAGCTCCAGCATGGGCGCAGCAGATTGTCCATTTCCTTCAGACAGGAGAACTTCCCGAAGAGCAAGAAGAAGCGGAAAGAGTAGCCCGGCAGTCTAGTATGTACCAGTTTGTCGATAACATACTGTGCAGAAGAAGACTCAACGGTGTGAAATTGAAGTGTATTCCCCGGGAAGATGGACAAAAGCTGTTGGCAGAGATACATGGAGGCATATGTGGTCACCACATTGGTGCAAGAGCACTTGTCAGCAAAGCATTCCGGCAAGGCTTCTTCTGGCCGACAGCCCTCCAGGATGCAACTGCACAAGTAACCAAGTGTGAAGCGTGCCAGTTTCATTCCAAACAGATACACCAGCCAGCTCAAGCTCTCCAGACGATCCCTTTATCCTGGCCATTTTCGGTCCGGGGGCTCGATATCCTCGGCCCCTTTCCCCGAGCTGTCGGGGGCTTTGCGTACTTGTACATTGCAATCGACAAGTTCACAAAGTGGCCGGAAGTGGAACCAGTGAGAAAGGTGACAGCACAGTCAGCAGTCAAGTTTTTCAGGTCAATTGTTTGCCGTTTCGGGATCCCTAACAGGATAATTACCGACAACGGTACACAATTTACGAGCCGCACCTTCATGCAGTACGTCCAAGATCTTGGCGCCAAGGTCTGCTTCGCTTCTGTTGCTCACCCGAGAAGCAACGGTCAAGCGGAGAGGGCAAATGCTGAAGTGCTGCGCGGGCTCAAGACCAGAACTTTCGACAGGCTGCACAAGTGCGGAAGAAACTGGATCGAGGAGCTGCCGGTGGTTCTTTGGTCGATCAGGACAACGCCAAATCGAGCCACTGGCCAGTCACCCTTCGCTCTAGTCTATGGAGCGGAGCAGTTCTCCCCACGGAACTCGTATACGGGTCGCCTCGAGTGCTCGCTTACGATGAGGTTGAGCAAGAGCAGCTGCAGCAAGACGACGCGCTGCTCCTTGAGGAAGACCGTCTTCAGGCTGCTGTGCGAGCTCCTCGCTACCAGCAAGCTTTGCGCCGCTACCATAGCCGCAAAGTTAACGCCAGAAGTCTCGAGGAAGGCGACCTTGTTCTTCGGCGCATTCAGTCCGCCAAGAATTCCAACAAGTTGACGCCGAAGTGGGAAGGCCCTTACCGGGTGAAACGAGTCACTAGGCCTGGCGCTGTCCGCCTGGAGACCGAAGATGGCATCCCAGTGAGCAACTCCTGGAATATTGAGCATCTTCGCAAGTTTTACCCGTAGGGCGCGGTTGCCGGAACCCGTTTCGGCAACCACCTTTTGTACAAGTCTTGCCGCTGTTGCATGTAATCCTTTGTACAAAGCCGGGCGCAGACCCCGTGCATAAATATCATGTGCTCAGCACATCTTGTCGATTTCGTGCTTTTTATATTTTGCATATGTTATCTGACATTTTGTGCAGCATTTACCCCCGGTAAGCAATAACGAGCCATAAGGCTCCATATTTTTATTTCATCCTCTTTCTTTTTCGCAAGGAAAAGAAGGCTCCCTCGCGCACAAGTTTGCCGGGGGGAAGGGAGAAGATAATAATATGGACCAGGCGTCGTTCAAGAAGGTTTCGCCTTGCCGGGAAGCGAGTAACAGAAAAGATAAGTTGCCAAAGTTTGAGCAATCAAATTCTCTTTAAATTTTTAAGTTATTTTCCTTGAACGACCATGCTTTGTATGGAAAACCTGTGCGCGGAGGAACCAACCCGTAGCTAGTTGCGCCCTTACTGTTGTTTCGAGTCCGCTCAACAACTTAAGTGAGCTGCGACTAGCTGCGACAAGGTTTCTTGTCGGCTGCGGCACCGCCAGCAGGCTACTGACATTCCGCACTCAGCGCTCGCGGCAAAGGTGCCTGCGCCGGCAAGTTCCCTAAAAGCGTAGGGTAAAAACATACAAAGGAAGGAATCAAGTAAAGGAAATAACATTGCTATCATTGCACAGAATAAAGTTATATTACAAGATAAGCTTGTCGTGGCTCTAACAAATTGTTTTCATGACATGATCAGAAGCGACAAGGAAAGAAGGAAAGGGACAAACTAATCTACGCGGTTGCCCTCGACCCTCTTGATCCCGCTCACCCTGTCCACAATGGGTGCGACAAGAGCCTTGAGTGCCTCCAGATCAGCATCCGGCGGCAAGGACCGAAGGACGTTGGTGAGGTTGAGGCCCGGATTGCGGAACGCCACCTTCATCAGCACCTTCTGGAGAGCTCTCGCGCAGATCTTGCGCGACTCGTCGGCAAGCTGCTTCGAGATCCCTTCTCGGAGTCGCCAGAGTGCCGTCGCCACGCCCTTGAAGAACGAAGTGAGCTTGGTGCTGGGTTGGAGGTTCTCGTCGGAGGAGTACCCGAGATCCTCCATTCCCAGCTGCGCCAACTCCTTGTCGATGTCGGCGGCAACGTCCACGAGCCCTTCCGTCCAGTGTTCCACATTTTCCCCGAATGTGCTCTGGGCGGCGGCAGCGCTCGCCAGCAACGCCTTGCCGGCCTTGACTTCTTCCTTCAGGGCCGTCTCTTGCTCCTTCGCGCTGTCCAGCATCTTGGTCAGAGCGGCCAGCTTCGACTCGAGATCTGCGGTAGAGTCCTTAGCGGCGTCAAGCTCCTTACCCTTTTTGGCGAGGCGAGTCTGCAGCTCCGAGTAGCTGACGGCGTCCTTCTTGCGCTCAAGCTTGAGCGCGGCAAGCTCGTCGCCACTCGTCTTGACGCCGGCCTCCAGCTGCATCACCTTTGTTTGCAACTCATTCTTGGCGGCCTCAGCAGCTGCGGCAGCGTCTTCGGCTTGCTTGAGGGCTCCGCCAACCGTCCGCTCGCGCGCGACAAGCTCTTCCTCATGGCTGTCGAGGTGGACCTTCCGCTTCACTAGCTCACCTTCTTGCAACGCCAGCTTCTCAGCGGCAAGTCGCTGTCGCTCTTCTGCTGCGGCCTTCTCAAGGAGGAAGGCCCTCTGCTCCTCGGCAAGCTGCTCCCGCTCCACTGCCAAGGACCGGAGAGTTTCTTGATTCTGACCCCGGAGCTCTTCAGCGCGCTTCTCGATGTCAACTCCCGCCTTAGCGACCAGCGCTTCACGGGCTTCCAGCTTGGATTGCCGGGCGCGATACAGTGACAGCAGCTTCCGCAGCAGCCGCTCCTCCTTAGGCTCGCCGCTGTTGCTGCTTGGCGCGTCGACAAGCGCCAGCCCGGCAGAAGCAAGCACTTCTCCGTCAGGGGAGGTTGATGAAGATGTCATCGCCGGCCGGCGCCCTGGAGCTCGACGCCCAGGGGAGGTTGATGAAGATGTCATCGCCGGCCTTCAAGTAAATGCCAGACTGGGGCTCTTCGGAGCCTGGCCCGGCGGCAGCGGCGGAGGGGTTGGCGGTCGGTGCAGCGCCTGGCGCTCCTGCGGCCTCCGGGTCGTCAGTACGATCGCCGGACTCCCCGCCTGCTTCTGCTGCGGCAGCCCTGGCGGCCTCTTCGCCGGCGGGCTCGTCGGCGCCGGCTGTCTCCTCGGCAGCAACGGCACCGTCGACAGCAACTTCAGTCTCCATCGGCTCAGCAGAGGATGGATGTGATAGCCGGAAAAGGGGAGAAGAATCAAACAAATATCCAAGAAAAAGAAAGAAGAAGAAGATCAACAAAAAGAAGAAGCCAAGGGATGTTTTTGAGCAAGGAAATTACCTGTGCCAGGATCTACGGTCGCGGTCTCTGTCGCCGGGGGGCCGCTGGTGCTGTCCCTTGCCGGAGACCCCTCCCTTGCCGGGGGCTCCTCCCTTGCCGGAGCCTCCTCATTTGCCGGAGAGCTCTCCCTTGCCAGGGACCTCTCCCTTGCCGGAGGACTCTCCCTTGGCGCTTCTGGGGCGGCCTCCGGGCTCTCCTGGTGGGGCTGCTCTGCTCCTGCGCAAATCAGCAAACAGATATCAGCAAAGCAAAACTTTTCATGCACGCCCAACAGCGGGAAGTAGACAAGATACTTACGCTGGGGGCTGCTCTGGAGATCAGCTGCCGGGTCCGGCAAGGTCGTCTCGGGCGCGTCCCCTGCCGACGCGGTGGGTTCGTCCTCGATGACGATCACTGGCGCCTTGGCCCTCTTTGCTGCCCTCTGAGCCAGAGTCCTGAAAAGGAACGGATTCAGAGAAAAGCAAGTAAGATACAAGACAAAAACAGCAAGGATTGGTGGACTGCAAGTACAACAAGGAAAACTTACTCTTCTTCTTCTTCCTCGCCGGAGCTGAACGCGGAGAAGTCAAAGTCTGGCTCGCGTCCAGCGCGGGAAGGTGGAGGAGTGGGTTCCCTTGGTCGCTTGGCAGGAGCAGAAGCGGTGGTCCGGGAAGACCCTGCTCTAGTTGTCGCAGCAGCGTGGGGCGCTCCCGCAGCAACGGTGCTTGCCGCGGTGGAGCGTGTCGCGCGGCGCGGCGACTGTCGGCTCGCCTACCGCCTTGCCACGTCCCCGACCTTGCGAAGACGCCTTCTTGGTGGAGATGGAGGCTCAGCTTGCGGCGTGTTGTCTGAAGACGAGGAGGAGGAGGAGTTGATATCCAACGAGCCGCTCGTCTCCGCAGCGGGCTCGCTCGGTTCGGCGTCACGCCCGGCAAGATCTTTCTTGCCGGCAGTCTCCCCTTGCCCGGCGAGATCTTTCTTGCCGGCAGGCTCCTCTTGACGGGCAAGCTCTTTCTTGCCGGCAAGCTCCTCTTGCTCGGCACGGTTTGCCACCTTTGCTGCCGCTGCCCCCTCCAATGTGAAACCGAACTCGCCTGCCGCTGCGGCTGCCGCTGCCTCTTCCAGCCTGGTGGCAATGCGCTTCAACTCCGCCTCGGTGGTGTCGCGAGTAAGGCCATCCTTCTCGTCGGGGCGGATCGGCACCTCCACCAAGTTGTCGAAGAATTGTTGCACGACATCGTCTTCAGGCTCCTGCCAAGTTGGCACGACTCCGTGCGAGTCGCACAGCGGCATCATTGCCCTGATGCGGTCGAGCGCAGAATTGTTGCACAACGGAACGATGCCCTGTGGCAACCTAAAGACTTCTGGGTGGTCAGGATCGTACTTGAAGAGTTCCTGCAGCATTGCGTTGAGCTCCAAGACAGTGAAATTGTAGTTGAGCCCCGGGCGCAGCCTCATGATATCTGCCGCGTTCTTAAACTCCCAGGCGGGCCTCCTCCGTTCCTGTAGGGGAGCGATGCGGCAGCGGAGGAAATCTGCGCCAACGGCACCTACTGTGAGTCCGGCAAGCCTGAGGCGTTAGATCCTGGTGACGCCAATCCTCGGCCTGCTGTCTTCCGGGGCCATGTCGCTCCAATCGCTGCCATGTGCTGCTGCTACTTGGTGCCGGGCGGTGAATGGCTGTGGGTTCTCCTCAACTATCCAACACCAATCTGCCCTCCACTCCTCCCACTTGCCAAGGAACTCTCCCTCCAAATACGAATCCTTCTTGCCGGACCTTGAGATCCAAGCAATTCTGCCGGACATAGGCTCTCCTCTCTCTACTCGGGGCATGAAGAAATGGCGGAAGAGATCTACATTGGGGTGGACTCCGACAAAGTTTTTGCAAAGGTGTGCGAAAACTGCCATGGTGAGGACGGCGTTGGGGGTGAAGTCAAGGAGGCAGAGGCCATAGGTATTCATAATGTCGCAAAAGAACTCTGAGAAGGGCGGGCAGAGCCCGCAGTAGAAGAACACAGCGAAGAAGGGATATCCTTGCGGAGCCATTTTGTGAGCGGAGGCCGGGAGTACCTTGGTGCTCGGATGCGCTCGCGTCTCCGTCGACCAGAAGAGGTAGTAGTACTCCCTCAACTCCTTCGCGTCAAGCTTGGGGGGAAGATGGCCCGCTCCTTCCGCAGCGCTGCAAGCCGCTGCGCCTCGGTCGTCTTCACGGCCTTCCCCTTGTCGGCTTTAGGAGCCATGGCGGAGGTGGTGGAGGAGATCGACGGTGTTGGTGGTGCTGGTGCAATGGGGGGAGCAGGGCACTGCTCTCTTGTTGCTTTGAGAAGACGGGGGCGCGACGGAGGCGTTTGAGATTGGAGAGGAAAGGGGGCGAGTGGGCGCACTACCCCTGCTTCTCCTTGCTTATAAAGGGGGAGGTGGCAGACGTTCCGCCTTTCCTAATAAAGAAACTGCCCACGATCTCTCCCACGACGCCGCTTTCGACGCGTGCCGTTCTAGGAGGGCGCGGTGGATGCGGAGTGAGACACGGCGTAACCTAGGCCGCGCGTGCCCGTGCCCTGTTTTGGGCCTGGCCCAACAGCGCTTGGCACCGTGTATGGCCCAGGCCCGGGGGCTCCTGTCGCGGTGTACTAAAGTAGGGGTACCTTAGTATCCCGAACTTGTGCACGGGCAGTCGCAGCATCCCGCGGCGAGACTTGCCGGGCGACCGCCAAGATCCTCCCTGGTTCCCTTGGAGCCATTCAAGAACAAAGTATTCAAGGCCCCGGCAAGAAGAGCTTGCCGGGAAGGAGACAAGACCCCGGCAAGAGGAGCTTGCCGGGAAGGCCAACCAAGGCTCGGTGAGCGACAAGCTCCCGGACGCGACAAGACAACAAACGCGGCAAGACTCTTGCCGCGACAAGCTTCCACTCTGTACCTGCGCTCCAGCGCATCCACCAACGTGCCGCTCTGGGACCCTTCCAGGCGTACGTGGCGGAAAGCCGTGCAGCCAGAGGTACACGGTGGCAAGCGGCGCTGACAAGGTTGCCGTCGTGGCAAGCAATGGCGTCTCTAGCGGTCCCTTTCTACACCGTCTAGGCGACACAGACAGGCATTTAATGCCTTTGTCCCCTGCTGTCAGGGTTAGGTATGATAACACTGTTGTAGGCGGCGGTGCCAACCGCAGTGCCTCTTTCCATTTTTGCCCTTCTCTACGTTGCCACCTGTCGGTGACCCCTTTAGCGTATAAAAGGAGGCCCATGCGCAACGTAGAGGGGGTCGGCCAACAAAACACTCTCACGCTCGGTCTCGTTAGCTGCCGCTGTGTGCTGTAGCACACCGCGCTCCCAAGCAAGAAATCAATACAAACACAAAAGCAGGAGTAGGGTTTTACGCATCCATGCGGCCCGAACCTGGGTAAACTGATCGCGTTGCTCGTGCGCTCGCCTCGATCTGCTCTTTGTGCTCTCTCCGCCCCCTGCCGAACCACAAGGGGCTCAGTCCGCCGTGGTCCCATAGGTGTCCGTGGGGATCAGCACCCCCGACAGGAGTGATGTTCCTTTGATCTTGACCCGTAATCTAGTTCCGTGCTGGACTTGCCCACACAACATTACAATTGCATGTTTGTCTGTTCTCAGTTGTTTTGTGATATGAATGATGTCATACTATGCTTACCGTATTATAAACTTCGTCTCTTTATCCTTAGCCCTCAATACAATGTGAAGAAATAGACAATACATTAGCGATGGTACATGGTCATATGTTTGGAACCTGGTTTTATTATGTACTTTGCAATAAAATACAACTAATATTTTACATGGGTTCACCAGAATAAGTTCTGTATGTAGACCGAAGCTATTTTGTTTGGTTTTGCTGCCTCCTTAATATCTTCTGTTCTCGTACTACTAATGTAAAACCTCAACTTTTCAGCGAGCTATGGAAAAAATGGTGGAACCGCCACCTTCTGAAGGTGGCAAGGCAACTATAACCGCAATGTCAGCTCTTGCTGCAGTGGGTCAGTACCTGTCCACTAACAAGGCCAAAAGCACGTTCATGTGTAATACTGGGTTGGTTGTTAAGGCAATATCGTCCAAACTGTCTCATGATCAAAATATGCAAGCTCAAAGCAATGTTGTATCTGTGCTCCAGACAAAAGTCCATTCCCTAACGGAGACCCTTTGTGAAACAAGGAGAAACATTGCTCAATGTCGTCAAGATATGCATGGTTTTGAAATTAGACTATCAGACATTTGCTATGTTGCTCAGGAGCCTAGGGGAAATGAAGGCGAGGGTTATGGTGCTCCATCGGACAATACAGCATGAAAACGTAACAGTAGGGTCAAATGAACTGAGCTTCTGAACTTCTGGTGGTGCATTTATCTACTAGACTATTAAGTTTTATGCCAACCTTCCTTTTGTTATATAGTTATAATTTGTTTTGGTGCGATACAAAATTTATTCTTAATGTGCAGCCATCGGCAGAAGAAAACAACAAGCCATTTTTGTATAGTGTAGGGTGTTCCCTATATTTGCACTGGTGGCGATCTTTGATGCCGAGTGGATGTAATCTGTGCAATCGCCTTAATAGCATAGCATTAGTTTCGGCCTTATTTATTTCGTAGTCTTCTTTTTCCCTGGTTTGCTAGTGGCCGCAACTGCCATGGGCCATATACGGGTCGTAGGATCCATGGGTCTCCTACGGGCCGTCGATAAATGGGCCTGTAATCGGTGGGCCTCGGGCCGTCGGATAATGGGTCTACATGGGCCGTAATCGGGCGTAATTGGTATCGGCCCAGCACGGTAACATGCCATTGACAGGCTGTAGGATAGCAAAGGCTTAATTCTGTCACAGGCGTAACGGGTCGTTAATGGGCCAGAATATAGGACGGGCTGGAAACGGCGCAACGGGTTAATGGGCCAGAAACGGGCCGACTCTTGCCATGGGCCGAATTTGGCCCATTAGGGTAACAGGCCAGTAACGGGCCCACTCTTGCCATGGGCCGAGTTTGGCCCATTAGGGGAATAGGCCAGTAACGGGCCGACTCTTGCCATGGGCCAAATTTGTCCCATTAGGGAACAGGCCAGTAACGGGCCGAAAGTAATCGAGGGCCGAAAAGGAGCGCAAGAACGTATGGGCCATCAATAGGCCCAAAGCTAACACGGGCTGGAAACGGCCAATGTAAATCACGGGTCGTTAACGGGTATAAAGAAAATTACTGTTCATTATGGGCTAGAGTCACCGTGGGCCTATAACGGGCCGAAAGATACGAGGGCCTCATATGGGCCGAAAGACATCGTGGGCCATACATGGGCCGAAAGTGAAATGGGATGGTGTTATATTCGACGGCCCACATGACGTTGTTGTGCCGATTTCCTTTAGGGCCTAACGGGTCGTGAGTTAATGGGCCGTAAAATGGGATATTTGTGAAGAGACCGTTAACAGGCTTTTCATGGGCCAGCCCGTTAACTTTTGACCAAGTCAAACGGGCCGGCTTTGTAAGCTAAATGGGTCAGTGGTGGGCCGTGGCACGTGTCGACATATCATAGGCACCTATCTGACCCACTGACGAGCTGACACGTGTTTCGTCCGGCCAATAAGAATTTTACACGTGGAATTTTCCCATTGGTCGGGGCTGTTAACGGGTTATTGGATCCAAAACCCGACCCGATAGCTTAACAACGTTCCGTTGTGATGGATGCCACGTGTCGGTCACCCTTGACGAAAGCACTTCTGTGACGCGCGATTTATCGTCATGGAAGTAGACACTTCCGTGATGATAATTTTCGTAATGTCACGGAACACTTCTACGACAGCACAGGTATGACTATCTTGATTCTGTCACAAATTTGTCATGGATGTGCATGCATGACAAAAAATGCGACCTACTGTGGCAAACACGTATCATTACGGAAGTGTATTTTTTTGTAGTGACGGCTACACACGCGGTTGATTCATTTTAATTAAGTTAAGTGTCAAGTTCCCTACAACCGAATATTAACAAGTTCCCATCTGCCACACAACCGCGGGCACAACTCTCAACGAAGGACATTCCTTCTCCTGGAAAGACCCGATCAGTCCCGGAATCCCGGTTACAAGACATTCCGACAATGGTAAAACAAGACGAGCAAGACCGCCCGATGTGCCGACAAATCCCGATAGGAGTCACACGTATCTCGTTCTCAGGGCACACCGGATGGAGCAAGCTACGAGTAAAACCATCCCTCAAGTTTCCCCGAGGTGGCCCCGCAGGCTGCCCATTTCGGACCAACACTCAGAGGAGCACTGGCCCGGGGTGGTTAAAATAAAGATGACCCTCGGGTCTGCAAAACCCAAGGGAAAGTTATAGGTTGTTAGGCAAATGTAAAACCAAGGTTGAGCCTTGCTGGAGGAGTTTTATTCAAGATGAACTCTCAAGGGGGTCCCGTAACCCCAACCACGTAAGGAACCCAAAATCAAGGAACATAACACCGGTATGATGGAAAAGGGCGGCAAGAGTGGAACAAAACACCAGGCATAAGGCCGAACCTTCCACCCTTTACCAAGTATATATATGCATTAATTAAAATAAGAGATATTGTGATATCCCAACATATCCATGTTCCAACATGGAACAACCTGCAAGGCACCTGCAACTAGCAACGCTATAAGAGGGGCCGAGCAAAAGCGGTAGCTTAGCCAAACAACGGTTTGCTAGGAGGGTGGGTTAGAGGCTTGACACGGCAATATGGGAGGCATGATATAACAAGTGGTAGGTAGCGTGACATAGCAATAGAGCGAACAACTAGCAAGCAAAGATAGAAGTGATATCGAGGGTAGTGGTCATGTTGCCTGCAATGTACTCAGAGTTGTCGAAAGCTTGCTCCTCGTTAGCGTACTCAACAGGTTCCTCGTTCACGAACTCGTCTCCCGGCTCTACCCAAAGCAAGAACACAAGCAACAGAACAACAATCAATCACGGTGCAATGCACAAGCAACATGATGCAATACATGTCATGGAATGCAAGATATGATATGCAATGCATATGAGTACTCCGGAAGGAAAAAATATGATCAATGCATCAACTTGTCAAAACAAGTATGCCGCTGGAAAGATGAGGTAATTTCAGTCGAAATCGATATAAGGATCACCAGAAATGGATGCACGGTTTGCAAATGACAAGCAAAACAAGGATGATGCAAATCTGCGATTAACAGCACCATAGCACTTAGTATGCAACAAGAAACTATGCTACAGCACTCCAACATAGCAACAAAGCATATGAACATACAGTACACATGAAGCTCTACAAATCATGAACATTAAGCTCCTACTAGTTCTCACTAGAACAAGCTCAAAAAATAGCATGGCAAAAATGCAAATGATATCAGCTTCACAGACTTAGAGAAAATACTAAACATGTCAAAACAACATTAGGAAGCAATGTTTAGAGCAAGCAAACAACATGCTACAGGAACATATCATGGAAAACAAAGGCATGGCATGCTAGTACTAAATAAATAGAACAAATCTCCCTTACTGATCATAACCCAAGGAGGCATGGAAAATAATGTGGCACCCATGCAAACATGGCAAGTTATATGAACCGTTTCAGACCCATGATAGCAACTTTGCATGCTCAATTCACTCACCACAAGGAATTTTATGGCATGGCAAGGTAACCAACATGAAGTAGGTATGTTCAAGAAGCTAATAATGGCAAAATCAAGTTCATAGGGTACATGCATTGCTAGCAACAGCCATGGCAAAGTTGAATAACATGCTAACAATCCCCCAGGAACAATATTTAGCAAAAGTAGAGCAAGGAAATGACATGCTAGATTACTCCATAATTGCAACCAGACACATGAATAGATAGAGCAATACCACATCTACAAAACATGCTTAATGGACTATCTCAAAATATGCATGGATCTCATGGTAGCAACAAGTTTACATGGCATCAAAACATAACAGGAAAAGGACTTAGCAAAATGACTAAGTGTCTGAAATCAGCAACATTATGGAGCCTACTTTGCATGCTTCTGCTAGTCACCACATAGATCAAAAAAATACAAGACTTGCACGACTGTGAAGATGGCATGATGGAGCTCATATAACATGTAGACATCATACTCATAAGATGCACACACAAAATGCAACTAAAATGACAAATCATCAAGTTCTGTTAAGAACCAGCAGTTAATATTTTATAGCACTCTTGCAACGTAGATAATGGCATCAATATGTTCAGTAGCATGCATGCAAATGCCACTACATGAAGAGCATCACGAGACGAACATTTTGACATATCATATGCATGCAATGGAGCCACGGACACAGAGATATGGCATGACGAACATGGGCACATGACATGATGAAACTAAGGACTTAGCCAAATTTCCAGGAAAAAACCCGAGTGAGCGACTTAACACTAAATTACGCCCGGGGCGAAGAATAGCAGGCGGGTGCTCACCTTGGCCCGTGGGCCGTTAGAGGGATAATGTGGGCCAGGGAAGATGGGCCGATGCTGGGCCGGAGGGAGGCCATGGCCCACGCGAACAGCGTAAGGGAGCTCGAGGTGCTGCCGGCCTCCTCATTCTCGAGCGAGCCGAAGCCATGGCGGCGAAGAAGCACGGCGGCGGCGAAGACATAGGGACAAACGGGACGGGCAGGCCCAGTCGCCGGGACGCCGGATCCGGGCGCTGGCGGCGCGGGCGTGCCGGATCTGGTGAGAAGGGGCGGCGGAGGTGGAGGTCGCCGGAGCTGCGGTGTTCCGACGAGCTACGGGGCGAGGTGGCACGGATCTGGCGGCGGGGCGATGGTGCGGCGGTGGCGGAGGCACGCCCGCGAGGGGCGACGGACAGGACGAGGGAGCGGGAGGAGCGGGCTCCCGTACGGGCAGCGGCGCTCGCACGCAGGCCCGGGAGGGCCCGATCTGGGCCGAAAG
Source organism: Triticum monococcum (assembly GCA_034509565.1). Taxonomy (NCBI): domain Eukaryota; kingdom Viridiplantae; phylum Streptophyta; class Magnoliopsida; order Poales; family Poaceae; genus Triticum; species Triticum monococcum. The sequence continues at coordinate 54,543,154 of CM067846.1, read as the reverse complement.
GACCGCGACGGAGTGGAGGTGCTGCGGGCGACGTGGCATGCGGCGGTTGGAGGAGAGCGGCGGCGGGGTGACATGGCGGCTTGTGGTTGATCAGGGCGATGTGGCCGGCGAACATGTCTGGCGGCGGGATTTTCGTCCAGTGGCGCGAAGGAGGTGGTAGACTAGGGTTTCATCCGCGAAAAATGAGGAGGCGGGGCAAATATATAGGTAGAGGGAGCTAGGAATATCCAAATGAGATGCGGTTTTTGCCCACACGATCGTGATCCAACGACGGAGAGCATGGAGGGTGTTTACATGGGTTAGTGGACAGTTTTGGAGGGGTGTTGGGCTGCAACACAAGAGGGGCTTTTACGGTTACCCGGTTAACCGTTGGGGCATCAAACGACCTCCAAATGGAACAAAATTTGACAGGCGGCCTACCGGTGATGTACCAAGGCCACTTGACAAATCTCGACCCATTCCAAGAACGTTTTTCTCCCTCTCACGAAACGAGGTTTGAGGGGTGCAACAGGTGCATGAGGGAGTGTCGAATTGCGAAACGGACAACAGGAAAAATGACCAGATGCTTGAGACGAACACGAATGCAAATGAGATGCACATGATGACATGATATGAAATGCATGACATGAACAAAAATGCAAAACGAAGACAAAAACCCAACCATGAAGGGAATATCATAGCACAAAGCCGAAAACGGCAAGAGTAGGAGTTACAAATATGGAAAGTTACATCCGGGGTGTTACACCCCCCCCAACCACCGACGACTGAGGTAGTCTATGGAGGGGAGCCGTCGATGGATGGTTAGCATGATGATTGTATTTTTACAAGGAAATGATTTATATATTTTTATGCATTGTGGTATTGTGTCGAGCTAGATATTTAAGTATTAAAAAAATGTCATCAACTCATGCAAATACAGTGAAGCAAGTTTTATATTGGTATCTATTGATGTTCGGTACCCTGATAATCAATCTAGCTTTATCTGGCAAACTGAGTGGCTAATAATAAATTGCTAGTAACTGATAGTAATCTGCAAACTTACCGACATGAGATCTAGTTATTTGTAGATAACGTCCTGAGGAAGCCAATGAAAAATTGAACCTTCAATTGGAATAACTGTTTGAAAGATAATACTTTTCTAGTTTTGAGATTTTCGAGTTCTAAAAAATAGTTTTGAGATGTTTGACAAAATATCGCTGAAGCCATTCTTTCCGTGCATGAGCGGTGTGGGTTGGCGGCCACACGGGCAGACTCACATGCGACACCGTCCTTGAATATTATGGGATTGAACCATGCCAAGATTGTGGTTTGGGTTCCTCTACAATTGTGATGTTACTGTATACATGTTGTTGATTTCAAAATCCATCCAAAGCCTATATTTCCTCTCATTTAACTATGTTATTATCAATGGCGAACAACACGTGCTCCTCGCGCCTGCCAGCTCGGTTGCCGCCGCAACCGCGGATGTGAACCGCAAACACACGGTGACGGTGCCATCAGAGGTCAGGAGCTTGCTATCGTACATGAGCTACAGAGCAAGGTGCCTCACCCTACTAACAATAGTAACCAGAACTGCAATAGTTTGTTTGATAAATAATGAGATTAGCAATTTTGTAAGTCGTCGCTTGATCGAGACACAAATTCCTCATCCACTAGTTAACCCATTGATGTTTTTCCCGCTACTTTCTTCTAAATCAATGAAGCCGGCAACCCCAGATCTTTCAAAAAAAACTAGTTAACCCACAAGTTTCCTCCTCCATGCTCCAGCCAACATCATATTCATAGGGCATCGGGAGAGTACGATTCAACATCTTGTGCTCGGTCCTACAGGTCCTCTACGAGCTGGCGAGCTCCCAGCTTTTAGAGTCTTAAGTAAACATGAGTTCACAATCGAAAAGGTGACATAGCACTCAGGTGCCCCGACACCTTGTTATCCGGTGCGTCTAGCGACTTGAAGATTCGTACTGGGGATTAGATAGCAGTAGGCCATTTACATCGGCATGTTAATTAGACAGTTGTTTTACAGGGTGTGAACATGGTTTTTGTGCGTATAAGTTGGACTTGTCGAAGGCATATGATAGAGTGGACTGGGTATTTCTGGAGCGGATGATGCAACAGTTGGGTTTCTCTTGCCGATGGGTGAATTGGATAATGGCGTGTGTCGGTGTCAAAACCGGCGGATCTCGGGTAGGGGGTCCCGAACTGTGCATCTAAGGTGGATGGTAACAGGAGGCAGGGACACGATGTTTTACCCAGGTTCGGGCCCTCTTGATGGAGGTAAAACCCTACGTCCTGCTTGATTTATTCTTGATGATATGAGTATTACAAGAGTTGATCTACCACGAGATCGGAGAGGCTAAACCCTAGAAGCTAGCCTATGGTATGATTGTATGTTGTCCTATGGACTAAAACCCTCCGGTTTATATAGACATCAGAGGGGCTAGGGTTACACAAGGTCGGTTACAAAGGAGGAGATATACATATTCGTATTGCCTAGCTTGCCTTCCACCCCAAGTAGAGTCCCATCCGGACACGAGACGAAGTCTTCAATCTTGTATCTTCATAGTCTGACAGTCCGGCCAAAGCATATAGTCCGGCCGTCCGGAGACCGCCTAATCCAGGACTCCCTCAGTAGCCCCTGAACCAGGCTTCAATGATGATGAGTCCGGCACACAGTATTGTCTTCGGCATTGCAAGGCGGGTTCCTCCTCCGAATACACCACGGAATAATTTGAATACAAGGATAGTGTCTGACCCTGCAAAATAAGTTCCACATACCACCGTAGAGAGAATAATATTTCCACAAATCTAATCTGCTGACACGTTTTGGCAACTGATACGTCTCCAACGTATCTATAATTTTTGATTGCTCCATACGTTTTGGCAAATAAATAAATAAAAGAAAACAGAACAAAAAAATAAAACAGAGCAGAATCTTACCTGCTAACCTAGCCCAGCAGAGAATCGGCCCAGCCCACCAGGGGCACCGAGGTCTTCTTCCACCTCCGCCAGTAGGCAGAGGGCGTGTGCCCGTCGCACACCGGCCACCTCCTGCTTCTGCCGACGCCCTGGACGATGACACGTCTCCAACATATGTATAATTTTTGATTGCTCCATGCTATATTATCTACTGTTTTGGACTATATTAGGCTTTATTTTCCACTTTTATATTATTTTTGGGACTAACCTATTAAGCTTGGGGATGCCTGACACGTCTCCAACATATGTATGATTTTTGATTGCTCCATGCTCTATGTGAAAGGAATAACCATCTAGTTCATCATGACACACTCCATCATTGTCATATTGCATATCCCGGTACACCGCCGGATGCATTCACATAGAGTCATATTTTGTTCTAAGTATTGAGTTGTAATTGTTGAGTTATAAGAAAAATAAAAGTGTGGTGATCATCATTATTACAGCATTGTCCCAGTGAGGAAAGAATGATGGATACTATGATTCCCCATAAGTCGGGATGAGACTCCGGACGAAAAATAAAATAAATAAATAAATAAAGAGGCCAAAGAAGCCCAAATAAAAAGAGGCCAAAAAAGGGGGAAAGGCCCAAATAAAAAAATGATGAGAGAAAAAGAGAGAAGGGACAATTTTACTATCCTTTTACCACACTTGTGCTTCAAAGTAGCACCATGATCTTCATAGTAGAGAGTCTCTCATGTTATCACTTTCATATACTAGTGGGCATTTTACATTATAGAACTTGGCTTGTATATTCCAATGATGGGCTTCCTCAAAATTACCCTAGGTCTTCATGAGCAAGCAAGTTGGATGCACACCCACTTAGTTTCTTTTTGAGCTTTCATATACTTATAGCTCTAGTGCATCCGTTGCATGGCAATCCCTACTCACTCACATTGATATCTATTGATGGGCATCTCCATAGCCCGTTGATATGCCTAGTTGATGTGAGACCATCTTCTCCTTTTTGTATTCTCCACAACCACCATTCTATTCCACCTAAAGTGTTATATCCATGGCTCACGCTCATGTATTGCGTGAAGATTGAAAAAGTTTTGAAAAAGTTAGAGTATGAAACAATTGCTTGGCTTGTCATCGGGGTTGTGCATGATTTAAATACTTTGTGTGGTGAAGATGGAGCATAGCCAGACTATATGATTTTGTAGGGATAACTTTCTTTGGCCGTGTTATTTTGAGAAGACATAATTGCTTTATTAGTATGCTTGAAGTATTATTATTTTTATGTCAATATAAACTTTTGTCTTGAATCTTTCTAATTTGAATATTCATACCACAATTAAGAAGATTTGCATTGAAATTATGCCAAGTAGCACTCCGCATCAAAAATTCTCTTTGTATCATTTACCTACTCGAGCACGAGCAAGAATTAAGCTTGGGGATGCCTGACACGTCTCCAACATATGTATAATTTTTGATTTCTCCATGCTATATTATCTACTGTTTTGGACTATATTGGGCTTTATTTTCCACTTTTATATTATTTTTGGGACTAACCTATTAACCGGAGGCCCAGCCCAGAATTGCTGTTTTTTGCCTATTTCAGTGTTTCGAAGAAACGGGATATCAAACGGAGTCCAAACGGAATAAAATCTTTGGGAACGTGATTTTCTCACCGAACGTGATCCACGAGACTTGGACCCTGCTTCAAGGAACAAAAGAGGTGGTCACGAGGGTGGGGGCGCCCCCCCTAGGGCGCGCCCCTGCCTCGTGGGCCCCTCGTAGCTCCTCCAGCTTACTTCTTCCTCCTATATATACACACGTACCCCCAAACGATTAGAACAGGAGCCAAAAACCTAATTCCACCACCGCAACTTTCTGTATCCACGAGATCCCATCTTGGGGCCTCCTCCGGAGCTCCGCCGGAAGACGACCGTCATCACGACGGGCTTCTACATCATCATAGCCTCTCCCATGAAGTGTGAGTAGTTTACCTCAGACCTTCGGGTCCATAGTTAGTAGCTAGATGGCTTCTTCTCTCTCTTTGAATCTTAATACAAAGTTCTCCCCCACTCTTGTGGAGATCTATTCGATGTAATCTTCTTTTTGCGGTGTGTTTGTTGAGATCGATGAATTGTGGGTTTATGATCAAGTCTATCTATGAATAATATTTGAATCTTCTCTGAATTCTTTTATGTATGATTGGTTATCTTTACAAGTATCTTCGAATTATCCGTTTGGTTTGGCCAACTAGATTGGTAGTTCTTTCCATGGGAGAAGTGCTTAGCTCTAGGTTCGATCTTGCGGTGTCCTTACCCAGTGACTGAAGGGGCAGCAAGGCACGTATTGTATCGTTGCCATCGAGGATAACGATGTCGGATTTCGGGTTCCGGCAGACCCTTAAGGTTCGAACACTGGGGTGCGCACGGAGATTACGCCTTCTACCTCCCCGCCTCGCAAAGATCTAAACTACTAAAAGAACTGCACAAGGGACACAAGATTTATACTGGTTCGGGCCACCGTTGTGGTGTAATACCCTACTCCAGTGTGTGGTTGGTGGATTGCCTCCTAGGGCTGATGATGATGAACAATATAAGGAAGAACGGCCTCACGAGGGTCTGTTCTTGGCTGGGGTGATGAACTGCTAGGAGGAGTTCAGCCACCTTTCTCTCTTCTCTCTCTCTCTCTCTGCTTGCAAACCGAATGAACCCACCGACTGAACCCCCTGCTATGTGGGTGGCTGGTTCTATTTATAGAGGCCCTGGTCCTCTTCCCAAATATTGAGCGGGAAGGGAGCCAACAATGGCGGGCTAATTTGAAGGGGGACAGCAAGTATCAACTATCCTGACAAAAGCAGTCTTCGCCTGTGCAAAGCTCTGGTGATGACGCCGTCCTGGGCTCCACAGTGACCTCCGTCTCGTAGTCCTCCTGGTCTTGGTCTCGTTGCACCAAAATGGCAACCTTTGCCTGATGCCTCGGTACTCCGCGGCTGCGCTTGCCCCCTTTGCACCAAAGAGGAAAGAAGGACGCTGCGCGCGCTAGCACCCGCCTAGCGCCCTGAGTCGTCATGGCTTGCGTCACGGGCACCTCGCGAGGTACCCCGCCTTGATCTCTCCGCCTCCTCGCGAGCCAGCCTAACGAGGCCGTGCCTGAGGAAGCTTCGTGTCGTCCGCCTCGCGAGGCTTGGCCCCTCGCGAGGGTCTTGAGTCTTGTGTCGATGAAGATGGGCCGTGCTGGGCCTCCTTTGAGCCACGCCGCAGGCCGCAGGCAGGCAAGTCTGGGGACCCCCGTTCCCAGAACGCCGATAGTAGCCCCCGGGCCCAAGGCGCGCCCGGACTTGGCCGCATGGCGGTTGATGGGACGTGGGCGTCTCCACTTCTCCACGACGCCTCGGTGATCACGCGAGTAGGACAAGTCCCTGCATGCAGATCATGTCATGATTACCTGTGATCATGGAGGCCGGCGGTTGGCCTTCACCGGCTATAAGTACGGAACTGCGCGTGTCCTTCCAGTCCATTCCTCCTTGCTTCTCCTTCTTCCCGATCCTTGCTCCGTCTTGCAGCGATGGCTCCGATCCGCCGGTTCTCTGCAGCGGAGAAGGGGAAGGCCCCTCGAGAGGGACCAGACCCGCTCCCGCCGAAGAAGCGGCTCGCCCATTGCAGCCGGGACAAGGAGGACCGTCAGGTGGCGCCGAGGCCCTGGTGCGAGCGGGCTCCGCCGGGGTTCCCACTTCCCTTGTATGCCCACGCCGAGGGCCCCGAAGGTGTCGATGCCGATCCCCACGGTCAGCGCCATCGTCGGCGCCGTCGGGTCACGAAGGCGTGGGTTGTTCCTCCTGGGGTTCACGCCGAGGGCTCCTCCCAAGAGTTCGTGCTCCACGTCGCCATTCCTCTATAGTCTTGGATTCGTCTGCCTCCCTTCTTCGCCTCCATCATCCCTCCGAGGGAGCCCCTGGAGCTCTGGCTGCAGCACGCCGGCTGCAGTACCCTCGCAACCGAGGTAGAGGTCGTGGTCGGTGCCCCGGGCGAGGTCTACATGTCTCATGGTTGGAGAGAGATCGCCCGGGTTTGCAGGGAAAGGGGCGTCTTCACGGTCCACTTGGAGTACGATGGCGCTTCGGCGATGTTCTTCAAGGTCTTCGACGCGAACGGGCACCGGCTGGAGTGTTGCCCCGGGAGAGGTGGCCAGGACCTTGCCCCGGTGAGGGCTAGGCTCGTCGACCGCTCCCTTGGCGGAGGCGCCGAAGGGTCCAGTGACTCCGGCGAGATCTTCGCGACTCCAGAGACGAGCGACGACAGCTACGAGCCCCCGAGTCGGCGCCACTCCCGGAGCAGGGCGGGCTCGTCTGGCCGTCGCCGACTCTGATCTGGATGGGGTTGGTGCCGGTGTTTGACGGCCCACTGTTGATGATGGCATCTTTTGCAGGAGCACGTGTAGTTAGCATCCCTTAGGTTTCATTCCCTGCGAGGAATCAAAATGCGCCCCATGGGGGCTTGTAAGGTGCCTTTAGTCCCGTTTGTTAATACATAACCTTTGCTGCAGAGCTGTGCGAGTTGCTGATTCCGTCTTAGCTCAGTTTTCCCTTTCGAACCTCGCGAGGGCTTGGTGCTCTGCACCGACAGGTCCCAGTCCCAAGGCGGCGTCAGCCGTCGCTGGTATGCCAGGTCGCGATGCCGTGGTCAAGGCCAGGAGGTGAGCGACCCGGGGTCCGGTAAGAGCCCCTGAGTCGCGATGCTCAGGAGGTCCCCTTTGGTGCCCAAGCAGCCGTCGTTCGGCGAGAAAGGAGAGCGGCATCGCTGACACGGAATTGCATTAGGTGCGGGGGTAGTGCTGCTATAGCTGGTGCTTTCGGGCGGTGACTTATCTCGAGAGTTGGGGATTATTCCTGGTGTGTCGTCGGGTTCGCGCGTCGGCAAGAGCGGAATCGCTCGGCGAGGTCCTCGCATGTACTTCTCCCCCACCTTTGCTCCCCTTTCTGCTCTACGTCCTCGGGTCCCGACCCTCGAGCTTGTCTCAGCCATCGCTGGTATGCCAGGTCGCGATGCCGTGGTCAAGGCCAGAGGGTGAGGGCTGGAGAGCCAGTAGGAGCCCCGAGTCGCGATGCTCAGGCACCCCCCCCTTTAACGTGCAAGCGGTTCGCGCGGGCGAGAGTGAAAGGGACGCCATGAGGGTCTTGCCTGGTGCAACTCCCTTAGGGGATCCTGTAAACTCATCATAGAAGGAAGAAAAGGTTGCCATGACAACTATCAGTCTGCCGTTAGTTGCTTCCGAGGGGAGGTGAGGCACTGGAGGCTTGACGAGGTGGCGCCATGCGGGGCTGCCGCAGCCAGAGCTCAGCCATTCAGGTTTGTCGGCGTTGCAGGGACGGACCCATGCGCAAGCGTCGTGCCGTTGTGGGAGCAATTCCGTCAGTTGGCATCAGTTAAGCAGGCAACTAGATCAAACACGTTAGCCACGAAGGAGGGGATTCATTCAAACAGATGCTGGGAAGGTAGACGTCGCTGGGTCGGGCCCGAGCAATTTGGGGATGATTCAGCCCGAGGGGCGCCCCCATCAACGCAAGGTAACAACATGAAAGTAAAGGGGATACATACCGCAGGGACGGACCCACACGGCCTGGGAAAGATGCGGCCCTGGGAGGGCGCTCCCAGCTGGAATTGAAACTTGTAAGATGTCACCTGAGGGTGTCGAGGGCGAAGGGGTGTTGGTGCAGCAGACTTGGGAGGCTGCAGAAGCCGATCCTCATGAGCCCCCAGGCCCAGGGGCCTCGGGAGGCTCCGGAGGCACTGGTAGCTCTTTGCGAATCACCTCCATCTCCGCCAGGGCCGCGGAACGCCTATCTTCCTGAGCCTCCGTGATGCCGCTCATGAGGCGCTGGCACGTAGCAACCGCGCTCGGCAGGCCGTAAGGCATGCGAACGTAGCTGTGGGGCGGACCCCGGCAGCGCCCCACTCGTGAGGGCCAGAGGCGCTCCATCGTAGCGGCTTGGTTGAGCCCTGGTACATCAACGCAGACGCGCAGCCCACCATCCTCGCCTGGATGGGGAGCCGCAGCCGGTAGACGGCGGCAACCTCTCATGATCCTTGATTCCTGTAGCTCTTGAATGGCTTTGTCGATGAACTCCTGCGGGTCTGACCTTCCTTGCCTTGCTCCTTCTTGAGGGAAGCGTGCTTCGAAACACGCCTCCACATGGTGCCCAAGCGCCTCCCTCGTGACCCTGGCCAGGTCGGTGGCCCTCCAGGGGAGAGCCCCCGAGCCCAGCCTAAGGAGGGCGACGGGCGTGCTTTCCTATGCGATGGAAGGAGGCTCCCCCCGGACAGACGCGGGACCTGAGGGGCCTGCCTCCCGAGGGGCCGGTCCAGACGATGTCTTCTTCTTCTTGGGGGTGGTCTCGGGAAGCCTCCTGCTTCCGTTATCCGGGTCTTCCAGTGACGCGGCCTGAAAGGCTCGCTCCAGGGAACACACTGCATCCCTCTCTTCACAGGGCACCGTGATGACTCCGCCACTCCCTGGCATCTTGAGGACGTTGTAGCCATGGTGAGTCACGGCCATGAACTTGGCCAACGCTGGGTACCCGAGGATGGCGTTGTACGGCAGGCGGATGTGGGCGACGTCGAAGTCGATGAGCTCGGTGCGGTAGTTATCGCGTGCCCCGAAGGTGACAGGGAGGCGGACCTGCCCAATCGGGACCGTGGAGCCGTCGGTGATTCCGGAGAAGGGCTTGGTTGGCTGAAGCTGGTCGTAGGGCACTTGGAGATTGTTGAACGTTTCCACGGACAGGACGTTGAGCCCTGCCGCACCATCGATGAGGGTCTTGGTGACCAGTACATTGCTGATGACTGGGGAGCAGAGCATCGGGAGGACGCCAGTTGTGGCTGCACACTTGAGTTGATCCGCTGAGCTGAATGTGATGGCGCACGCCGACCACCTGAGAGGGCGCGTTGCTTCGATCCTGGGGAGGGCTGCGTTCACCTCACGGGCAAACTGCTTGAAGATGCGTTGGGAGGCTGGGCTTGAGCTCCGCCCAGGATGCAGGCGATTGCGCGTGGCTCCTGGAAGCCCCCAGCCCCTCGTCTTGATGGCGGTCCTCATTCCTCCTTGGCTGAGGCGGCAGTGGAGGGAGGCCTGCGTTGCCTTGTGGGCGATCCTCATGGGGCTGATCCCTCCAGTCCCCCTCGCGAGGCAGGTCTCGCCAGCGATCCTCGCGAGGCTGATCGCGCCACCTTTGGCGCGGGCCACAGTCTTCCCAGCGTCCTGCGTTTCTTCTTCCTCCTCGGCCGTAGCCCCGATCGGCGCGATCGGGACGACGGCCGATCCTTCCTTCCCGCGCGGCGCGGAGTTCTTGGCATTCGTTGGTGTTGTGGGTGTGGAGGTCGTGGTACACACAGTACCGGCTGCCCCTGGAGGACTCAGGCAGATCTTTGCCCCGCTTGGTGTCTGGTTCGGCTGCGAGCACGGCAGCCCCCTTGCGCTTCACGTCCTTGGCCTTGGGCTTTTTCTCCTCTGGTTCTGCGGCAGGCAGCTCGAGGAGGGAGAGGCGTCCCTCCTCAGCCCTGGCGCACTTGGTCGCCAAGTTGAATAGCTCCAGGGAGGTGCACAGGTCTTCATGCATCACCAGCTCCTCCTTCATCTTGACGTCGGGCACGCCATCGGAGAAGGCCGAGATGATGGCCTCCTCGGACACCTTGGGGATCTTGAGGCGCGCGCTGTTGAAGCGCTGGATGTACTTTTGCAGGGTCTCTCCAGGTTGTTGCTTGATGTGACGCATGTTGCTCATGGCGGGCAGCCGGTCGCAAGTACCTTGGAAGTTGGCGATGAAGCGGGTGCGCATCTGGTCCCAGGAAGAGATCATGCCTGGAGCCAGATTCAGGAGCCAGGTGCGAGCTCCTTCCTTGAGCGCCATGGGGAACCAGTTCACCATGACCTTTTCGTCCCCGCTGGCAGCTTCGATGCCCAGCTCGTAGAGATGGAGGAACTCTGCAGGGTCAGTCGTGCCATCATAACGAGGAGGCAGGTCTGGCTTGAACTTGCCGGGCCACGCGACGCTACGCAGCTCGGTGGTGTAGGCAAGGCAGCCTGCGGTGGCTACGAAAGGCCTCGGCTAGTGGAGAGCTTGGTCTTGAGGGTCCCTACATGCTGCAGCTAGGAGCAGCGCGGGGTCTTCGTGTGCCGGAGCTGGAGCAGGGTCGCGGCGTGCCGGAGCAGGGAGCGCCTGGGCAGCCCCTTGCGGGCGTGGGGTCTCTTGGCAGCTCCGTTCTTGCTACGCTGGCACTTGACGGAGCGGGTTCCGTCCAGGGGCCACGCGCCTTGGAGCCATAGCGTCTTCTTGGAGAGGAGGCGGCTGGTACGCCTCCGGAGCTTCGTTGCCCGCGCGGGGCGGGGTGTGGCGCAGAGGAACGGACGGCGCGGGAGAGCCCCCTGCGGCGCGGACAAGCTCGGCGACGCGGTCGAGCCACTCCTCGTAGACGTCGTCGACGGGACGGTAGCGCAGGAGCTCGTCTGCCGCGAGGAGCGCAGCTCGAGCCTCCATGGGTGCGCGGAGCGTGCGGGACGAAGAACTAGCTGGTGCAAGCGATGGAGTAGCGGTGCGGCCGTCTTGCCGCACGGATGGATGCTGGGACGACGCTTGCTGCTCGCCCCCCGCCGGGCCGGTGGCAGCGTTGATGGCTGGCGACGGGGAACGATGAGGACGTCCGCCAACGGGCGCCGTCTGGGCGACGCGAGAAGCGATGGCGGCCCGGCGCTCGGCGCGGGCCCGACGAGCATCGGACATGGATGCGACGGTCGGAGGAGAACGGAGCGGTGAACGACGAATTCCGGCGCACCCCTACATGGCGCGCCAAATGTCGGATTTTGGGTTCCGGCAGACCCTTAAGGTTAGAACACTGGGGTGCGCATGGAGATTACGCTTTCTACCTCCCCGCCTCGCAAAGATCTAAACTACTAAAAGAACTGCACAAGGGACACAAGATTTATACTGGTTCAGGCCACCGTTGTGGTGTAATACCCTACTCCAGTGGGTGGTTGGTGGATTGCCTCCTGGGGCTGATGATGATGAACAATACAAGGAAGAACAGCCTCGCGAGGGTCTATTCTTGGCTGGGGTGATGAACTGCTAGGAGGAGTTCAACCACCTTTCTCTCTTCGCCCTCTCTCTCTCTTTGCTTGCAAACCGAATGAACCCACCGACCGAACCCCCTGCTATGTGGGTGGCTGGTTCTATTTATAGAGGCCCTGGTCCTCTTCCCAAATATTGAGTGGGAAGGGAGCCAACAATGGCGGGCTAATTTGAAGGGGGACAACAAGTATCAACTATCCTGACAAAAGCAGTCTTCGTCTGCGCAAAGCTCTCGTGATGACACCGTCCTGGGCTCCACGGTGACCTCCATCTCGTAGTCCTCCTGGTCTTGGTCTCGTTGCACCGAAATGGCAACCTTTGCCTGATGCCTCGGTACTCCGCGGCTGCGCTGGCCCCCTTTGCACCAAAGAGGAAAGAAGGACGCTGCGCGCGCTGGCACCCGCCTGGCGCCCTGAGTCGTCATGGCTTACCTCACGGGCACCTCGCGAGGTACCCCGCCTTGATCTCTCGGCCTCCTCGCGAGCCAGCCTGACGAGGCCGTGCCTGAGGAAGCTCCGTGTCGTCCGCCTCGCGAGGCTTGGCCCCTCGCGAGGGTCTTGAGTCTTCTGTCGATGAAGATGGGCCGTGTTGGGCCTCCTTTGAGCCACGCCGCAGGCCGTAGGCAGGCAAGTCTGGGGACCCCCGTTCCCAGAACGCCGACAAACAAGATGGGGTTTATTTCATATTGCATGAAATTATCTCTCTACATCATGTCATCTTGCTTAAGGCATTACTCTGTTTTTAACTTAATACTCTAGATGCATGCTAGATAGTGGTCGATGAGTGGAGTAATAGTAGTAGATGCAGAATCGTTTGGATCTACTTGTCACGGACGTGATGCTTATATACATGATCATGCCTATATATTCTCATAACTATGCTCAATTCTGTCAATTGCTCAACAATAATTTGTTCACCCACCGTAGAATACTTATGCTCTTGAGAGAAGCCACTAGTGAAACCTATGGCCCCTGGGTCTATTCTCATCATATCAATCTCTATCACTTTAATCTTGTTTTGCTTTTTACTTTGCTTTTACTTTTTACTTTGCATCTTTATACCAAAAAAACCAAAAATATTATATCTATCAGATCTCACTCTCGTAAGTGACCGTGAAGGGCTTGACAACCCCTAATCGCGTTGGTTGCGAGTAGCTATCGCTTTGTGCAGGTATGAGGGACTTGAGCGTGGGCTCCTACTGGATTGATACCTTGGTTCTCAAAAACTGAGGGAAATACTTACGCTACTCTGTTGCATCATCCCTTCCTCTTCGGGGAAAACCAAAGCAAGCTCAAGACATAGCAGCAACATGACATTATGCCATGGCCCAGTGATTATTCGAACTGTTTCCTTTAACTAGCCCCGCACAGAACGCGAGGCAGTTTCTTGACACGTCTTGTCAAAGCAGAGATCGTGTCCCCCTTATTACGGGATTATCATCAATACGGGTGTGGGTAACCCAACCTCGCCATCCATTACAGTGCTTAGGGGATAAGCGAGTTTTACCAGGCTAGTGGGGGCGCATAGTTTCGGCCGCCCTTATAAAGGGACAAGGTTTAACCTTTTTCTACCCATGCCTTCTTCCTCCTTCCTCATCCATTCTTGCGCACTCGAGCTCCAACGCCCAAGTCCACATCCTTCCCCTCAACCTTCTCCAATCATGCCCGGAGCGGTAGGCAAATGGATGGCTTCCTCCGTTACGGAGGGACACATCAAGAAGCTGCGCGGAGCCGGATACTTAGCCTCGAATATCGCACATCGGCTGCCCACTGCGGGGCAGATCGTTCCTACAACTGAACCTCATGAGAGGGTAGTTTTCCTCCACCACTTCCTCCGTGGACTGGGGTTTCCCCTCCATCCATTCGTCCGTGGTCTCATGTTCTACTCGGGCTGGACTTCCATGATCTGGCCCCGAACTTCATCCTCAACATTTCAGCATTCATTGTCGTGTGTGAGGCTTTCCTCCGCATCCGGCCCCACTTCGGCATGTGGTTAAAGACCTTCAATATCAAGCCAAAGGTGGTGGGAGGCCAACAAGCAGAATGCGGCGGAGCCATGGTGGGCAAGATGCCCAATGTTATATGGCTTGAAGGCTCCTTCGTGGAGACCATAAAGGGGTGGCAATCGGCGTGGTTCTACATCACCGAGCCGCGCGACACCAACTGGGCGGCTGCCCCCGAGTTTCGATCCGGAATCCCCACGCGGCTCACCTCCTGGAAAGAGAAGGGCCTATCCTAGGGTTCATCGGTGGAGCTGGACGGACTCCAGAAATGTATCCGGAATATGGCAGGCAAGAAGCTCAAGCTTGTCAACATAGTCCAGGTCATGCTCATCCGCCGGATCCTCCCGTGTCAACAACGGGATTTCAACTTGTGGGAGTTCGACCCGGCCCAGCACCAAACTCTGAGCGAGCTCTACGACAGGACGCACAAGGACGTCTGGAGGGTGTTGTTCAAGGGCGCCGAGGTCCCTCCCTCTCTCACCGAGGACCGCGGGCTAAGCGCGAAGCGCCTAGCGCATTCCGTGAGTTCTATACATCTGGTAGGATATTTATTTCCCCTAGCTTAACCATGTGCGGGGTTTGAGCTCCATGCCTTTGACAGGATTGGGTGGAGACGTCGGGGCAGATTAACTGTCCGGCCCCTCTGCCCGAAGACACTGCGGACGCTCTCCTGACGGAGATGCTGACTCCGGCTCCTTACAAGGTGCCGGAGAAGACCAAGAAGGCCAAGGGAACCGGAAAGAGTTCCCGATGCCAGGTGTTATCGGACTCATCGTCCGATAACTCCGCGACGCACTCCTCCCCCGAAGACGAGGAGGAAGATGAAGATGCTCCCCCTCCAGTCGAGGGAGACAAGAAAAGGAAGGCCGCCCCAACCGGGGGGCGAAGGGTCCAAGAAGGGAAGGACTCTCCTTTCAGACTACTCCACCACCGCCGCCGAAGGCGAAGACGAGTGGCTGCTTAAGGCCAAGCCCCTGGCGAAGTCGTAAGTATTTGGATGCTAGAGTAACTCATAGCATACCTTTGTCGCACTGCTTCTCCTAACACCGAATTATGATTATGCGGACCGCCACGAGGCCGTATCGACGTATCTTCGTCGGACGGCTCCCTGGGCTCGTCGGATATGGATAGCGATCCACTTCCGACCGCCACCTCCCCTTGCCCTACGGACAACGCCGAGGTATTGTCTCAAGAGGCATCGGGTCGAGGGGAGACAGTCTCGGAGGCGCCTCAAGGCGACCTTCCAGATTCCGGGAGCAGAGGGAGCAAGGCTCCCGAGGGCTCTGAGTTCGGCCCTCAGCCGAACACCGCGCCGGAACCTCCAGTGGTTCCGGACTCAGGCAGGCAGCCTCCTTCCAAAAGGGGCAAGACGCCTGTTCCGGTGACCTCTGTCCATCCAGAGGCACCGGACAGTCTGCTGGGAGCGCTTCACAGCGCTTCCATCGACGAAGAGCACCGCACTATTATGAGTGCGGTGATCCAGAAGGTTCAGTCCGCCAAGAGCAGACTAACTGAAGCCTGTGCCAGCCTTCTAATAGGCTTTGAGGTAAGTATTTGAAATATAGGAAAAATATTACCGCATAGACAGTAGCCCCTGATGCTCTGTTCGGTGTTCACAAAGAAAAGCCGAACAGAGGATCAAACAATATCGCAGGAGTCTAATATAAATATGTCTATATGCATATGCAGGCTTCACTGCTGGCCTCTGCCGCACTGACTGCGGAGGTCGCCGCACGGAAGCAGGACCTCAAAGGGTCCAAGGAAGAGCTCGGCCTTGCCAAGAGGCAGCTCGAGGAGAACAAAGGTAAATAATACCTAGTCTATGGATATATAAAAAAGAATGCGATTGCGAAATGACAGGATCATCGTAAATTTGCCAGGGGCCACGACCGAGGTGGCGACCCTGAAGCAAGCGCTATCTGAGGCCAAAAACAAAGCGGCCAAGGAGCGCACCGAGCGGGAAAGGCAGGAGGCACGGGTGGGCGAGGTGCAGCAAGAGCTCCACGCTCTCGTGACGAAGCACGAGGCGTTGGAGCTTGACTTGAAGACGCGAGAGTCCGAGCTTGCCACGGCCCTCGAGAGTGCAAAGAATGCCAAGGCCGAAGCCCAAAAGGCCCTCCAGGAGATTGATGCGATGAAGAAGATAGCGGCGGGTAAGGCATTCTATATGCAAAGCAAGCATGTGAAAGTAAATTACTTGTTACTTACCAGAATCCAGAGCTCTCCAGGAGCATTCGCAGATTTTCCCCGTAGCGTGTCGGATGCCGCACAGTTTTACCAGGCCGAGGAGGGAAGCTCAACGGAGAAGCTGTTCTGGTCTCAATATACTGGGACCGAACACCCGATGACTCTGAGCGACTAGCTGAAGCAACTGGTCGAGCTGCACAAGGCGGCCGAACAGGCCATGAAGGGCTTTATAGTCCGGATGTGGCCTAGCGACGCCCTTCCCAACAGCTACTTCGGCCTGGTGAGGCGGCTTGTGGATGCCTGCCCATGGCTGGAAGTCATCAAGTGGTCCGTCTGCATCGAAGGTGCACGCCGGGCTTTCGCCCGTGTGAAGGTGCAATGGGCCAAGATGGACGCCGTGAAGCTGGTGAAGGAAGGGCCGTCGCAGGGCAAGGAGCATCGCCACCCCGAGATGTACTATGAGGGTGTCCTAAAGGGTGCCCGTCTCGTAGCGGACGAGTGTATGAAAATGTAATATTTGAGTAAACTTGCTCGTGTGATCCTGTATTATGAAAACTTGTTCATATACGCTATGCAACGCTTGTCTGGATTTAAAATATTACCTTCAGTTCGGCTGTTTATCAATCTGAGAGATGGCTAGTCGTCGGCGTTTGCCCCTATGCCATGAGTGCTGGGGTGGTCGGGATAAACCTGAGCACTCTTGTTCCCATTGTTGGGTCCTTCGAGGGAGGTGCTCAGCACAACGAACAAGGCAATCGGACCATAATGTGTTATCACTCTCACTTAGCCATAGAATTCTATAATTTTAAATTTCGGCGAAGCCCCTAGTATTCGGAAGGCCAAATTTGGGGCGCGATACACGCCTTAAGCCGGACAGGGCCGACTCCTCGCTCTATGCGGCATAAGTCTTTAGTGACTTGAAACCTCTCAAACAGCGACCAGTCTCTCGCCTTATCATGACAGTCAGTTTTAGCTTTCTCTACTGAGGTGCTTACCCAGCAAAACCGAGGCACAATCGCAGTAGTTCTCCCAGTGCTACCTTAGCCGATATAGCGGAACATAAGGTACCAAAACATGGGAGTCGGGCAAACCCAACTATTAACCCAAGACATGATTCGGAGCTGATGCATATAATGCTACAAGTTCGGGGTGCCGCACTGTCGAAAGTGTTTGGACTTCTCACGCCGTGTTATGGGGTATGCTTAAGCCCCTAGCGTATTGGCCATACCAGAGTGTACGGGTGTTAGATGCCGTGAATGAACATATATATATATAAACGAAGAATGCAATAATAGTCTTAATGCTATGCATTGTTTATTCAAAAAGGTGTGTTAAAGCAGAATGATACAAGTAGTGCGATAAGCAAAAAGTAGGACTGTTTGACGTGTCCCTTCCAAGGGCAAGCTGAGGAATAGTATTAAAGCAAATATTTCACTCATTATCGTAATCCACCTAGGAGTTCTGTGGTGTGACGTAGCTTTCTACCTCCTTGGTTGCTGCATCATGTGTTCGGCAATCATGCTGCCGGACAGGGTTTCCAGAGATTAAAGTCATGAAAGAGAAAAATAACAAAGAGGGAAGCCCCTAGTGCGGTTTAAGCCACGACTTGGGGCGTGCCGCAGTCGTGCCCCCCTCCCCGCCTATGCCCATGGTATTTTTAATGCATGATTATGTATGCGTGGCACGGATTCCGCCATTTGGCTAGGACCGGGGTGGGGGCCGCATTGCTATGCGAGCTCGGAACGTGCCAGGTGGTCCTGTTGCCAATTACTCCGGGCGCGCTTGAAGGTGTCCGGGTCCTTAATCGCCGAACTAGTGGATTGCCTTAAGAGGCTGCTTTGTGCTTCTGCTGCGAGGGCCGCAGTGTGCTCCTCCGTGCGGAGAGAGCGCTCTGTGTTTCCATTGACTGTGATGACCCCCCAAGGTCCTGGCATTTTGAGCTTGAGATATGCATAATGCGGTACCACATTGAATCTTGCGAATGCGGTTCGCCCGAGCAGTGCACGGTAGCCACTGCGGAACGGGAGTATGTAGAAGATTAACTCTTTGCTTCGGAAGTTATCCGGGGATCCGAAGACCACTTCCAGTGTGACTGAGCCTGTGCAATGGGCCTCTACACCTGGTATGACGCCTTTAAAGGTCGTTTTTGTGGGTTTGATCCTTGAGGGGTCTATACCCACTTTGCGCATTGTGTCCTGATAAAGCAGGTTCAGGCTACTGCCGCCATCCATAAGGACTCGAGTGAGGTGAAATCCGTCAATGATTCGGTCTAAGACCAATGCGGTGAATCCGCCATGACGGATACTAGTCGGGTGGTCCCTGCGGTCGAAGGTGATCGAGCAGGAAGACCATGGGTTGAACTTTGGGGCGACTGGCTCCAACGCATATATGTCCCCGAGCGCACGCTTCCGCTCCCTCTTGGGGATGTGGGTTGCGTATATCATGTTCACCGTCCGCACTTGTGGGGGGAACCTCTTCTGTCCTCCGGTGTTTGGCTGCCGGGGCTCCTCCTCGTCATCGCTATGTGACCCCTTATCTTTGTTTTCAGCATTTACCTTGCCGGCCTGCTTGAACACCCAACAATCCCTGTTGGTGTGGTTGGCTAGCTTGTCGGGGGTGCCGTGTATTTGGCACGAGCGATCGAGTATACGGTCCAAACTGGACAGGCCCGGAGTGCTTCTTTTGAATGGCTTTTTCCACTGACCGGGTTTAGAGCCTTCGAATTCGGCATTGACTGTCGTATCCTTGGTATTGTCGCTGTTAATGTGGCGCTTATGTTTGTTGCGGCGTGACCTGTCGTTGCCATCCTTGGTATCCGAAGTACCATGGTTCTTTGATATGTTATTGCTGTGAGCCAACCAGCTATCTTCTCCCGCACAAAAGCGGGTCATCAGTGTCGTGAGGGCTGCCATAGATTTCGGCTTTTCCTGGCCAAGGTGCCGGGCAAGCCATTCGTCGCGGATGTTGTGCTTGAAAGCTGCTAGGGCCTCTGCATCCGGACAGTCGATGATTTGATTTTTGTTTGTTAGGAACCGTGTCCAGAATTGCCTGGCCGATTCCTCTGGCCGCTGAATTATGTGGCTTAAGTCATCGGCATCTGGTGGTTGCACATAAGTGCCCTGAAAGTTGTCAAGGAATGCGGCTTCCAGATCTTCCCAACAGCCAATGGACTCTGCTGGCAAGCTGTTGAGCCAATGCCGACCTGGTCCTTTGAGTTTGAGTGGGAGGTATTTTATGGCGTGTAGGTCATCACCGCGGGCCATGTGTATGTACAGGAGGAAATCCTCGATCCATACCGCGGGATCTATTGTGTCATCGTATGATTCTATATTTACGGGTTTGAAACCCTATGGGATTTGATGATCCATTACTTCGTCTGTGAAGCATAAGGGGTGTGCGGCGCCTCTGTACTGGGCTATATCGCGACGCGGCTCAAATGAGTCTTGCCCGCTGTGTTCGGCCTGGCCGGACTTACTTTTACTGTATCCGGCGTGACGATTATCGCCTCGCATAGTGGCGCGCCCTCGTGATCCGTAGATCGACCTTGCATGTTTTTCTTTGTCCTCCAATACGTCTCGCGGGTCTGGCGTATTTCCCCATGCCTTTTTATTTGAATGGTGTCGGGGTGCAGGCTGAGCTTTTGGCTGGAATGTTTCTCTGCCGCGGCCACGAGGTGGCCGATCAGGCGCGTCACACGCCGGGGATGTTGGTTTCGGTGCTTCCTCCTCCAGTAGGGGTAGCAACCTGCACTTTGGGTAACTCTTGGAGGGGCGTTCGAGTTTATGTTCCTCGGTCGCCAGGACTTCAGTCCATCTGTCAGCTAGCAAATCTTGATCAGCTTGAAGCTGTTGCTGCTTTTTCTTAAGGCTATTTGCCGTGGCTATAAGCCTGCGCTTGAAGCGCTCTTGTTTGACGGGATCCTTTGGCACAACGAATTCGTTGTCGTCGAGGCTTGCCTCATCTTCGGAGGGAGGCATGTAATTATCATCCTCCGCCTCTCCATCTGCCGCTTCTCAGGAGGGCTGGCCTCTCCATCCTCCTGCCCTAAATCTTGCTGGAGGGGATTGTTGCCGTCTTTGGCACTGTCCGGAGTGCTATTATCTCATGTGTCGGTATCACCACTTTTGCCTTGGCGGGACTTAGAGCGGCGCCGCTGAAGCCGGCGCTTGGGTTGCTTCTTGGAGGGGTCATCCTCTGTTGTCTCGTCGCCATTGCCTTCTTTGGGTGTGTCCACCATGTATATATCGTATGATGAGGTGGCTGTCCAGTGCCTTATGGGCAGTGGTTCCTCTTCGCCTCCCGCATCATCGTCCATACCGTCGATGTCTTCAGAGTCGAAGTGGAGCATGTCGGTTAAGTCATCGACAGTGGCTACTAAGTGGGTGGTGGGTGGGCGGCGAATTTCTTCGTCATCCGCATCCCAATCCTGCCGGACGTAGTTCGGCCAGGACTCTCCTGACAAGGAGAGAGACCTTAATGAGTTCAGTATGTCGCTGAAGGGCGAGTGCTGAAAAATATCCGCGGAGGTAAACTCCATGATCGGTGCCCAATCGGATTCGATAGGAACGGGCGCAGGCGGTTCGGAGTCCGTGGCCGAAGAAGGATCCGGCAGTTTGGCAACACGGCTCTCGTGAAGGGTAAGGTCGATATTCGGCTCGATCGCCGCAGAGGATACGGCCTCCGTGGAGGGGTCTATCCACCCGTCCACGGATGGCGAAACTAGCTCCGAATTGAGGGTCGGAGCGGCTGCCGGTGCGAGTTCTCAAACACTGTCCGATGGTAGAGCTAAATCGTACTCATCATGACCGCGTGGCGCACAAGCCAGGGGCTCGAATCCGTCGAAGATCAAGTCTCCGCGGATATCGGCCGTGTAGTTTAAGCTTCCAAACCTGACCTGGTGGCCAGGGGCGTAACTTTCAATCTGCTCCAGATGGCCAAGCGAGTTGGCCCGCAGTGCGAAGCCGCCGAACACAAAGATCTGTCCAGGGAGAAAAGTCTCACCCTGGACTGCATCGCTATCGATGATCGTAGGAGCCATCAAGCCTAATGGCGACGACACAGAGGAACTCTCAATGAGAGCACCAATGTCGGTGTCAAAACCGGCGAATCTCGGGTAGGGGGTCCCGAACTGTGCGTCTAAGGCGGATGGTTACAGGAGGCAGGGAACACGATGTTTTACCCAGGTTCGGGCCCTCTTGATCGAGGTAAAACCCTACGTCCTACTTGATTTATTCTTGATGATATGAGTATTACAAGAGTTGATCTAATACGAGATCGAAGAGGCTAAACCCTAGAAGCTAGCCTATGGTATGATTGTATGTTGTCCTACGGACTAAAACCCTCCGGTTTATATAGACACCGGAGGGGGCTAGGGTTACACAAGGTCGGTTACAAAGGAGGAGATATACATATCCGTATTTCCTAGCTTGCCTTCCACGCCAAGTAGAGTCCCATCCCGACACGAGACGAAGTCTTCAATCTTGTATCTTCATAGTCCGACAGTCCGGCCAAAGGATATAGTCCGGCCGTCCAGAGACCCCCTAATCCAGGACACCCTCAGCGTGTGTCACCTCGGTGAGATATAATGTTAGATTAAATGGAGCCCTCTCAGATTCATTCACACCGGCCTGTGGGCTACGGAAGGGAGACCCTATTCCACCCTTTATGTTTCTTTTTGTGGTTGATGGTTTGGATGCTCTTTTAAGATAGGAAATTGAGGGACAAAGGATCACACCGATGCGAGTATGTCCTCAAGCACCGGGAATTTTGCATCTCTTGTTCGCGGACGCCACACTACTGTTTTTCCGGGCTAATGCTACAGAAGCTAATCACGTCAGAGCCGCATTGGAGAGGTATGCTACAGCAACCGGGCAAATTATTAACCCAAATAAATGTTCCATTATGTTTGGGTCAAGGTGTCCGGAGGCGAAAAAATAGGAGGTTATGCATACGCTGGAGGTGGTGAATGCAAGTTTTTAAGAAAAATACCTTGGCTTTCCTACCCTTAGTGGTCGGTTATCTAAAGGGAAACTAAAAAATGTGCAACAACAGCTTACCAAGAGAATTATTCAATGGGGGGAGCTCATGTCGCAGGCAGGAAGGGAGGTCCTGATTAAGGTTGTAGCGCAGGCCTTACCGACATTTCTTATGAGCATTTTCAAGTTTCCCAGGAGCACATGTGACGACCTTGCACGTATGATCCACAACTACTGGTGGGGAGAATACAAAGGTAAGAGGAGAACACATTGGAGGGCTTGGGATCACTTACTGCGGCCCAAATCTGCTGGTGGTATGGGATTCAAGGACTTCAGGCTATTTAATCAAGCGATGTTGGCTAGGCAAGCTTGGAGGTTGCTGGTGAACACGGACAGCTTGTGTGCCAGGGTCTTGAAAGCGCGCTATTACCCTAATGGCAAACTAGAGGACACGGTCTTCTCCACTAACGCTTCACAAACATGGCAGTCAATAGTGCATGGCTTGGATCTAATGAAGAAGGGCTTGGTCTGGCGCATTGGTAATGGACTATCAGTTCGCATTTGGAGAGACTCATGGATCCCCCACCACATTGGGTGTCCCCCAATCACCCAACAAGGACGTTGCAGGTTGAGCAGGGTGAGCGAGCTGCTGGATGATAATGGTGCTTGGCGGGTTGATTTGCTCCAGTAGGTGTTCTGGCCGGTTGACGTACACCAAATTTTGAAGATCAAGGCATCTCCAAGGTTGGGCGATGATTTTATTGCGTGGGGTGCTGAACGCACTGGTATCTTCACCGTGCGTAGCGCATACCGGCTAGCGCTCGAGGACAAGTTGTGTCCCTCTTCAGTCGCGGCGAGCAGGGCACCGGACGGGCGACGTGCCATCTGGGCATTTTTATGGAGGTGCCCTGCTCCTCCGAAGGTGCGTGTCTTTGGTTGGCGGGTGGCTACAAATGCACTTGCTACTTGGGCTATCAAATTTGATCGCCATATGGAGGTATCTGATATATGTCCACTAGTGGTCTCGAGCGAGAGGACACATATCATGTGTTTTGCGGGTGCCCATGGGTTGTGGATTATGGTGTACCATGGCGAAGGTCTGGAGAATTTCCGAAGTCACATCCATACGGAACACGGGCCGGAATGGTTCTTGAACCTCTTGGCGGAGTGTGACGAGGGTGACCGTCTCAGAGTCATCATGGTGATGTGGAGGTGCTGGTTCATACGTAATGAGATCCAACATGACAAGAAACCACCACCTATGGAGGTTTCTCGATGCTTCCTACAGAGCTATGTTTCCTCGTTGTTGGGTGTACAACAACACCCAACAGGAGAATGGGATAAGGGGAAGATGGTTCTGCAGCATGAAGGGGCGGAGCAGCGATCTTCACATGTGTCGACGGGACCAAAGCTTAACTCGGAAGTGGCACCCACCGCCGCATGGGTGGGCTAAGCTGAATGTCGAAGGTTCCTTCGCCCACGAGGATGGTAGGGCGGGCTCCGGCAGGGTTCTACGTGGTCATGACAGCGCCATCATCTTCTCTGCATGCCGAGCCCTGCGTTCGTGCCCTAACCCACTTCATGCCGAGCTGGAAGCTGGGTGCCGAGAAGGACTCGCACTGGCTTTACAGTGGACTGAGCTACCGATCGCCCTCGAATGTGATTTCCTGCAAGCAATATCGTTGATCAAGGCGACGGGACAAGACCGATCCGAACATGCAATGGTGGTTTCAGAGGTTAAGCTTCTTTTGGGTTCTAGGGAGTCTAGTGTTACTCATATCTCTAGAGAGCAAAATAATGTAAGCCATGTTTTAGCAAACTTTGATAGAACGGAGGACCGTACGGTGGTCTGGCTCCGCTCCGGCCCGGCTAATATCCCTAGCCTGTGTAGGGATGAACTTCTATGCTCTTGAGTAATACAACCCTTTTACCCCCACAAAGAAAGGTGTGAACAGGGTCGCTCGACCGCTGCAGGAGATAGAACAACGCTTGTCCCAGGCACCATTTTGATGGAGAGAGAGTTGACTTGACAGTATTGTTGTAGACCTGTCAGGGAGAGGCTAAATTTCTTGTTTTGACCCCTTTATGATATCTATTCGAGATATGACCCTAGTCTGATAAAATTTCAAGATCTGACCCTTTTGCTACCGCCAAGGTCCATGGCGGTAGGGTCTAACAGCCTACCGTCAAGGTCCCTGGCGGTAGGGTTGCATGCCCTACCGCAAAATTCTCCTAAGTGTTGAACACAATGCGTGCTCGTGCCTACCACCAAGCGTCTTGGCGGTAGGGTTGTACAGGCTACCGCCAGTATGTTTGGCGGTAGGGATGTTTCTTACCGCCAAGGTCCCTAACGGTAGACTGTTACACCCTACCGCCATGGACCCTGACGGTAGCAAAAGGGTCAGATCTTCAATTTTTTTAAACTAAGGTCAGATCTCGAATAGGTTCAGAAAAGGGTCAAAACACAAAATTTTGCCTCAGGGAGGTGCTGCTTGTCCATAGTATTTTTTTGTGCATGCGGTGAAAGGACTTGTCATGGGCAGCGTGGATGTGGTTTGACTGGTGTCATTGGCAGCGTGCATGTGGTGCAACCAACGCCGCACCCTAGATTTCACACCAGAGCTTTTATAGCAGGTGTTCATCTTCTTCCTGCACATGAGACTATGAGAGAGTGCCCACCAAGGTGTCAATGGGGAATCTTCAACCTGTATAGTCTAGCAGACCGACAGGTCATCTCCATCTTTTTTTCTCAATAGGTGGAATCCTGCCAGGATGCCCAGGGCTAGACTAGACCCGTGTAATATTTTTTGGTACACCCAAGCTTAATGAAAGACCAGAACTGCTAATGGATTCCATTGTTGTGCTTGGCTCAAATCTCTAGGCGTCATATTCTGAATGGATGGTACAGATAAGAGGGTGTCTAGGCACCTGGGATCGAAAAATCCACTCTCGTTCACAATCTACTTGTGCTAGGAACAATAGGATGTGATATTTCAGGCAATATTAAGGTAACCAAGTAGGAAAAAGAAAAACTCTGATGTAGCATATTGCTAAAATTGTTGATATCTCTCACCTTCATGTGAATGATTAAATAATTTGAAATCAACCATTGAACAATTAATAATGCAGGAATCTGCGGCGAAACTGAAGCAACAAAATGTTGGCCATTGTTGTGCAAGTGTGGATGCTTTCAAGAAACACATACATTATTTCATTAGCGTAGGTACCTACGCATGCTCTTGATGTCAAGGATCTTCTCATACTCTTCGAGATCGGCATCGTCAATACCATCACCACTACCAATGTAGTAGCAATATTCAACATAGGAATCGTCGTTGTAATCATAGGAAAGCCAACCACCTCCGCTGTTGAGGACATAACAAATACAACAAATCATGTACTCATAGTCAACGATTCAGTCACTGGAGTACTCATGGTTATCCAAATTGATCTGGGCAAGCTTCACTTGTAGGTTGTCATCCATGGCATCCATGTCAACAAGGCTGCAATATCGCATGTTAAGGTACTCTAGGTCGTGGCACTTATCAAGGATGGTTGCTTTTTTAAAAAAAAAAAAAGGAGGATGACCCCCGGCCTCTGCATCTAGGCGATGCATACGGCCACTTTATTAATTATTCTCACAAAACCTTATAAAGTAATACAACAGTAAGACTAAAGCCGCCGTCTTAAGCTCCTCATTGTCGAGCTTAAGGCGGACAAGATGCAAGGAGCGTAGCTTGTGCATCCTTGCAACCATAGATGCTACCCCGGCACTAGTGCGCCTGTCTTCATAGTCATGCATGACAAGTCTGAAGTGCTTCAACTGTAGGCATGTTCCGGCGACTAGTTCAACCATGTCTTGTGTATCAAAATATGATGGTAGTGAAATCTCAAGCTCCTCAAGCAGAGGTAACATCTTGATCGCCTTTGCAAATGCTTGTTTAGAGACAGAGTATGTGATGAGATGAAGGCTCTTCAGCGAGGGTGCGCTGCAAGGTAGCATTAGATAGAGTATGACTTGTGAAGTTATGAGTGATGAATGAGCATAGCATCTCATTCAAACAAAAATACTGGTGAGGTCCAAAATTTAAAACCTTCTTCTGAACCAAATAAGCAACGAGCACGATCGGAGCATAACAAATGGAACCAGGGGAAACCCCTAAGATAAGGGTGGTTTGGGGGATCAGGAAAGAACTAATTAAATCTCATACCTCTCGGCAAGCAGGAGGAGCGTGCGGTTGCCGACGCCCTCGCTCAGGAAGGCCTCCGTCTGCCCCGCGCCGAGACGCAGGGCCTTGCGCACCATGTTCTCGATGCTGATCTTGGGGCGGAACGGAGGTACGTACCAGAGGCCTTCGCGCAGGTCGATCCGGCGCCACAGCTCCGGCTCCTCCCGGGCGGCGCGGTGCCAGGAGCGCGCGGCACACGCCCGCCACGCCGCCGACCAGGAGCTCGGCCTGGTCCAGCCGGTGGAGGATGCATGAGATGAGGTCCGGGTGCAGCTCCGCCCAGTCCCTTTCCGGCGGCGGCGGGGGCGGTGCCCTTTGTTTCTTGGAATATCAGATTCGCTGTGACGCCCTCGCCAGCGGCGGCATCGCGATCGCCATCGCGAACGCGAAGGGTGCCGTTAACGACCACTGAGCTGGCCTCGCACCGGCTTCGATTGATCATTTATAGCGTGGGCCGATGTGCCTGTTTGTGATGAGATGGGCTTGCGTTTGACTGTTTAGGGTCAGGCTTTCTTGTTTTGTTGTTTTCTTCTCTTTTATTTCTTACATGCTTTTTGTTTTCTTCTTCATTATATATTTTCAACAGTTTTCTTTGGCTTTTCCTTCTTTCTTCTTTATATGTTGGCTTTCTTTGTTTTTTTCTCAGTTTCTTTTTTTTCTTCACCCTTCTTTCTGTTTCTTTGTAAGTATTGATTGAACTTTTTTCTTCAATTTTCTTATGTTTTTCTTTTTTTTTCATCGGTTTTCTTCATTTTTCATTTTTCTTTCTTGGTTTTCAAGCTTTTCAAATACATGTTGTCATCTTATTTCTTCTTGAATACAAGTTTTGAACACTTTTATGAATACATGGTTAACATTTTACAAATACACGGTGATTGTTTAATAGGAATAAACATTTTTTTCCCACACAATATGCATTTTTTAATACATCAGTAATATTGTTTATACATGTTTAACATTTTATAATAGAACATTATTCTTTTAAATATATGTTTTAGGGTCCGCACGCTTAACGTTACGATGACAGTTTCATTATGAGTTTATATATTTTGATGTACCGAAGGTTGTTCGGAGTCCCGAATATGATCACGGACATGACGAGGAGTCTCGAAATGACCGAGACATAAAGATTGATATATTGGACGGCTATATTCGGACACCGGAAATGTTTCGGGTGATTTCGGAGAAAACCGGAGTGCCGGAAGGGTTACCGGAACCCCCCGGGGAAGTATTGGGCCTTAATGGGCCTGAGAGGAGAGAGAGGGCAGCAGCCCAGGAGGTGGCGCGCCCCCTCCCATGGGGAGTCCGAATTGGACTAGGGGAGGGGGGCGTGGCCCCTCTTTCCCTCTCCCTCTCCCTCTCTTTCCTTCCCCCTTCTCTCTTCCTAGTTGGACTAGGAAAGGGGAGTCCTACTCCTACTAGGAGGAGGACTCCCCCCCCCCCCTCCTTGGCACGCCCCAAGGGCCGACCGGCCTCCCCCTTGCTCCTTTATATACGGGGGCAGGGGGGCACCTCTAGACACACAAGTTGATCTTCGTGATCGTTCTCTTAGCCGTGTGCGGTGCCCCCTTCCACCATAATCCTCAATAATATTGTAGTAGTGCTTAGGCGAAGCCCTGCGACGGTAGAACATCAAGATCGTCACCACGCCGTCGTGCTGACGAAACTCTTCCCCGACACTTTGCTGGATCGGAGTCCGGGGATCGTCATCGAGCTGAACGTGAGCTAGAACTCGGAGGTGCCGTAGTTTCGGTGCTTGATCGGTCGGGCCGTGAAGATGTACGACTACATCAACCGCGTTGTGCTAACGCTTCCGCTTCCGGTCTACGAGGGTACGTAGACAACACTCTCCCCTCTCGTTGCTATGCATCACCATGATCTTGCGTGTGCGTAGGGAAATTTTGAAATTACTACGTTCCCCAACAGCGACGACTTGGAACGGAGTCACCCCCACACGCCAAGCTAGCGCCGGTTCGCCCCCAGGCGGCTCTTTTTCAGCGCCCTGAGGGGCCGAACGGCTGGAGATGCTCTTACACTCAGCAGTAGCTAGTTCCAGAGCACATGAGGGACCAGAACCTATCCAAGTCATTGTTCTACCCTCCGTGCGAATGAAATTTGCTAATCTACCGCTAAACTTATTTTGAGAACAACTAATATGAGTAATACAATTTTCACGAAGAGATAAGAGATATCTAATCTCTTTGACTAGAGAAGCATAAATAGACTTGTCTTGATCACGCCCCTGGATCATCTTTGACTGCAACTAACGAGTCCATCTCAATGACAACTGGGAGCTCACTTCTCTGGATCGCAAGCGATAAGTCCTCCATGCAAGCACACAACTATGCCTCCAAAGCATCCCGACAAGAGTAAAGCGTCCTGCTCGCAGAGAAGATTATATTTCCCTGGTCATCTCGAAGCACCATACATGCACCAGCCGCACCTGCTGAATGAGACCCGTCGGAGTTAAGTTTAACCCACCCATTTGGCGGAGAGGACCATGGGGGGGGGGGGGGGGGGGGCTGGGTGTTTGATACATCATGCGATCATAAGATATAGCTGTTTTACCCTTCTCTGGATCCATATGTGAGTTTAACTTGATAGCAATTGAAGACTCCAGATAGCTGAGAAGAAATCTCTTGGATACTTTCAGAGGGGGCGGATTCTTATGAACAATTTCATTTCGGATGAACCAACAACGCCACAACGTCATTAGAACCATGCACCTTTGAGTGTCATGCAAAGGCTGCAGCACCTTTTGAGATGGGCTTGCATTTGACTGTTTAGGTCAGGCTTTCTTGTTTTCTTCTATTTTATTTCTTATATGCTTTTTATTTTCTTCTTCATTATATATTTTTCACCATGTTTCTTTGGTTTTTCCTTTTTTTTCTTCTTTATATGTTGGCTTTCTTTGTTTTTTTTCTCAGTTTCTTTTTTTCTTCACCCTTCTTTCTGTTTCTTGGTAAGTTTTGACTGAACTTTTTTCTTCAATTTTCTTATGCTTTTTTTTTCATCGGCTTTCTTCGTTTTTGTTTTTTCTTTCTCGGGTTTCAAGCTTTTCAAATACATGTTGTCATTTTATTTCTTCTTAAATACAAGTTTTGAACACTTTTATGAATACATGATTAACATTTTACAAATACATGGTGATTGTTTAATCGGAATAAACATTTTTCCCACACAATATGCATTTTTTAATACATCAGTAATATTTTTATACATGTTTAACATATTATAATAGAACATTATTCTTTTAAATATATGTTTTATGTCTATTTTTATTTTATGTATGTTGTACATTTTTCGTATCCATCAGGAATATTTGTTTGTACAGGTTTGATATTCATATACAACAGTAACATTCAAATACATCAGTAAAAAACGGGCATCTATAGTGTCAGGTTTACTACAGTGAACCAATGCGCTTGAGGCTACAGTGGCCATCTCGACCCGAGTCGCTACATTCCCGATTTTGTTTCTTGCCACTGTGTACTGCAATGGGTCAGTCCAGCAACGCTCGCACATGTTTGCTCGGCAAACCGACGCAATCGCGTGGCACATAACGTCCCGTCCTGGTCGGCCGCCTTGCGAGCCGTATGATCACGGGAGCACCTATTTTCGGCGTAGGTTGGCAAATAGACACCAATCGTGTATTTTGGGCCAGCCCATGTGTAGGATTTGCACCCCTTTTTCTTTTCATTTTCATTTTTTACTTTGTATTTTGGTTTTTTATTTCAATTTCTACTAATTTGAGAACTGTTCACAAATATCATATTTGATAAAATGTTCGGGATTCCAACAACTGGTCATGAATCAATTTTATTTTTCAAAATTTCAAAAGAATGTTCATGAATTGAAAAAAAACCTTTGAAATTTAAACAAAACCCAAATACAAAAAAAGGTTGTGAATACAATTTTTTTGCCAAGTACAAATAAACTTCGCCAATACAAAAATGGTTCATGCATTCAAAAACAGTTCACAAATTAAAAAAGGGTTCATGATTTCAAGAGATGTTTCTGAAATCATAAAATGTTCGTGAATAAATTAAAATTTGGGATCCATTTTTTATGAATTCAAAAAAATGTTCATAAATTTATAAAAATGTTAATAAATTCAGAAACAAATTGTGTTTTTTAAATACGAAAAATGTCCATAAATTTCAGAAAATCTTATGGAATTTTTTCATGAATTTAAAAACTGCTCCCGTATTTCATAAAAACATGTATTTGAGAAAAAGTTCATGAATTTAAATGTAAAAGCCGGATTGGGCCAACCCATACAAAGGACGAGTGTGTGGTAGATCACTATTCAGTGACCTATGTGCGAAATAGGTATCGCCTTCCCACGTGGTCGCTCGATGTTCACCCTTATTATCACATCATGTGCGTGAACAGTGAAACAAGAGGCCTGACATATCTCATTTTGCTACATTGGCATAGCCTCCCTGCCCCCATGTCCAGTCGTCACCCCACTCGTAGTTTCGGTGTAGCCCTTCGACTAGTAGAAATGTTGGCCACACAAGTTGTCTTCATCGTCACAACATTCGTTTGTCACTGTCACATCACCTTTGGTAGTCGATGGCGCAACACTTTTGCTTGCACGTCGTCTCGACGTTCTTGACTGTGTGGCAACATCATCGTCGGCTACTCCCATATTGCCGACAGATGATGGGAGCATCTTTGGTCGACTCGCAGGACCAAAGCATGTTTTGCGTTCCCAATATCTAATAATACAAGTTTTTTATTTGAAAAAGGGATTTTTTTTATTAACTCATAACGAAGCATCAAGATGATACAAAACATAATTGGCATACACTTTATCTCTGCATAGTTCAGCCAACACTAATGCACAGGGAGTGGATCATGTAGGTAAATAGCAAAGTAATAGAAGACTTAATTATGCTATGCATAGGCGGATGGAAACAAAAAAAAGAAGAAGAAAAGAGCGACATTGAATTTCGTCGAGCTGTTGTAGCCACACAAAAAATTATGTAAGCGCATATGGTCCAGGAGTGATATCCACGAGAGCTAAAAAACCATACGCACAACAAGCAATATAGCCAGTGACGGAGCCACTGACCGTATAGGAGAAAATCACCACCACCAAAATTCCACCTTGGAGATAACCCGGCAATCCCACGCTTCCATCGCCAGTGTCTATCAGTGGTAAAACTCAGACAATACACCACCGGATGTCACTATCTCGCCGAGGCTGCGATTGTCACCGGCAAATTGCATCAAGGTGGTTTTCATTGCCGATGCGGCCAATGCCATGAAGGTTCTGGTGTTTTGTTCCCGCTGACCCACAACTTTCGAGGTTGTGATCCGTTGGTCATGCGAATACCATGGGTAGATTGTGTCGTTGGATTCTTTCAAGTGGGACTCGGTTAGTTTTTGCATGTGCTCCAGCATGATTCGCTTGAAATTGACCAAGAGAAAAAAGACATGAGAAGTTGTTGAATGATGAAAATGACAAAGCTTTTGTATCTTGAAGTAATGAAAAGAGAGTTTTCAACTGATGAGAGGACAACATGTTTTATCTCTAGTTGGAAGTGGAAGGCATAGATTCCAAGAATTACATGAGCTCCATACCATCAAGAGGTAGTTAATCATGTGTCAAGTATCACATTATGCTTGTAAAGTAGATGCTAAACATGAGAGTTCTGTACGGTCTATTGACCTGTCCAAAGTTTGTTTCAATGAATATAAAATTTCAGTTGTTTCTGTCGACAACATAATATGAACACCTAGACACAACCACAACAAACTATCAATACCTCTACACCCCCCCCCCCCCCCCCCCCCAAAAGAAAACCCGTCAGCAGAATCTTCCCCTCGCCGGTGACAAAGGAAACAACAACACCGCTCTTGGAAATTTTTGTAGGTTCCCCAGTGGGGGGTTATTACCGGGCACACTGTCGCAAGCATAAAGTTGGAATTCAATCATAGAAATAGAGGATGAACAAACAAAATGGAAAGAGTATGCTTTCTTAGCGAAGGATGCGAGGGGATGATGATAAAAAACTATATTAAAAAACTTGTCAAATACTCCCTCCGTTTTTATTTACTCTGCACATTAGCTTTGTCTCAAGTAAAACTTTATAAACTTGGACCAAATATGTACAGTTTTTTTAACATCCATATTGTCAATTCAATACCATCAGAATCATCATTAAATACATTTTCACGTCATTACATTTGTTACTGTTAAGGTTTATAGTATTTTCTACATATTTGATCAAACTTTAGAAAGTTTGACTTAGGTAAACGCTATATGAGGAGTAAATAAAAATGGATGGAGTAGTATGAAATAATCTGAAAAACATGGACCTTATTTTGAGAGAAAAATGAACTAAGAAATCATTACGAAGTAGAAAAACAAAAAAACATAATATAATTTTTGTGGAAGAAAATTTGAATAAACAACTATTTTCGAAATATGAGACACACTTGGGCCAATCCTTTAATTGCTTCTAATGTTTCTCTTTTTGATGATAAATGGAAAAGGTATGTTTCTTTAAGAACTGGGTCAAATGCATGTTGATATTTTCATTTCCCAACTTGGAATATGATAGTTCAGTTCTTTTTTGTTGTCAAAAATCCTCTCCGCTTTCTCTATTTTGGTCCAACATGGCGATTAGTTTTGCTCTATATTCAGCTAGGCCCTGTGACTCTCATTTTTAGCGTGTGCTCATGGAGTAAAAGACTTGCTATTCGGGGTGCAGAAGGAAACAAAATGCAATTGTAAAGATTCAATGATCCCATAAACAATTTCCCCTTTCTACCTCCATTGCGACCATATAATTTTGAAGATTTAATTTAATGGCATTGAAATATTTACATTGAACAGCAAAATCCACATGTTTTTCCTAGCACAAGCAGATGGTGGATGTTTTGTGTTCAACTTCGTTGTTAGAAGATTGAGCCATGACAAGACTGTACAACTTATTGAATTAAGTAACTGCAAACATAAAAGTTAGCTCTAATGTCTTGTGAGATTTGGAGTTTTAAGTAACCTAAGATCACAATCTACTTGTGCTAGGAACATCAAGATGTGGGTTTGTACTCGGTGAAGCTCACAAATGTTTCAGTCTATCATACGTAAAAATAGTGCTCCTACAAACAAAAATAAATAACACATATATTTAGCATGTCCAGTTGACAACAACTAAACTTGTTTATAGCAAACCGTAATAAAAGATACTCCCTCCGTCCCAAAATAAGTGTCTTTTATACTAAATCAAAGACACTTATTTTGGGACAGGGGGGGGGGGGGGGGGGGGTAGTTGAGATCTCAGTTCTGTGAATTACAATACATTCGGATGATCAGCCATTGAACAAATAATAATGTAGAAATCTCACTGCAAAATCGAATCACCGGCTATTGCCGTGCGGGTGTGCATGCGTTTGAGAAAGGCACGGTTTTTCATCGGAACATTATTCACATATACATTATTTCATTAGCTTAGGTACCTACGCATGCTCTTGATGTCAAGGATCTTCTCATACTCTTCGAGATCTTCATCATCACCAGTATCATAATCATCAACATCATATCTAAGGGAGTCCATATAATATTCAAAGTAAACCTCGGCGAATTCTGGATCAGACCGCCAACAAGGACGATATCCACAGGCAGGGGAATAGGGATGGTAGTAAGTACAACCAGCCAAGTACCCATAGTCCTCATAATTGTCGCTCTTGTACTCACGATCATCCATGTTGATCCGAGCAAGCTTCACTTGTAGCCTGTCATCAATGGCAATAGGTTTGCACTCTCGCATGTTGAGGTACTCTAGGTCGTGGCAGTTGTCAAGAATGGCTACCAGTCCTTCACTATGGAAGGTATGGCCGACAAGATGCAAGGTACGTAGCTTGTGCATACTTGCAGCCGCAAATGCTACCGCATTACCATTTGCGAAGTACATTCCCGCGACATGTCTGAAGTGCTTTAGCAAGGGGCATGCTCTAGCAACAAGTTCAAACACCCTCATGCTATGTATATTTGAACAGTGGGAAATCTCGAGCTCCTCAAGCAGGGGTAACATTTTGATCGCCTTTTCAAATCCTTGATCGGAGACAGATGAGCTAATGAGATGAAGGCTCTTTAGCAAGGGTGCCCTGCAAGGTAACATGAGATACGAATAATGATTCGAATAATTAAGTATGCAATTTCTGGTTCGAAAAAATTTAAGTAGACCACTAATTCAAAATTGACGGATCGACCTTTCCTAGTTCAAATAAATTTGTAACAATTCTCAGAAAATGGTGATAACTGAAGGGAGCAAGAAAGAAGAACCCTGCTTGTGGTACGGTTTGTGGAAAACCTAGGAACAGGACACAGTTTGCAGATGATTTATAGTACTAGGGTTCAGGGTTTAGGATAGAACGAAATGTTACTGCTCGGCGAGGATGAGGAGGATGTCGTCGTTGACGCGCTCGCACAGGAAGGCCTCGCACTGGCCGGCGCCGAGCCGCAGGGCCTTCCGCACCATGGTCGCGAGGCTCCGCTCGCGGCGGAACGGCGGGACGAACCACAGGCCACCGCGCAGGTCGATGCGGCGCCACAGCTCCGGCTCCTCCCGGGCGGCGCGGCGCCAGGAGCGGCACACGCCCGCCACGCCGCCGATCAGCAGCTCGGCCTGGTCCAGCCTGTGGAGGATGCACGAGATCAGGTCCTGGTGCAGCTCCGCCCAGTCCCTCTCCGGCGGCGCCCTTTTCTTGGAATACCGGCTTCGCTGTGATGCCCTCGCCAGCGGCGCCATCGCGATCGCGATCGCGCAGGGCGCCGATAACGACGACTGAGCTGGCCTCGCGCAGTCGCACTGGCTTCGATCGATCATTTTATAGTGCGCGCGCGCGGTAGATCGGTTGCTCGTTAGCGTGACCCCGTCACGGCCCGTTTGTGATGGGATGGGCCCACATGTTGAGCTCTCGACTGGGTTTTTTCGAGAGAGCAATTGTCAAAAAAAAACTAGTTATTTGCTCAAAATAAACCTGGTTAGTATTTTCTTGTGATCCCGATGCAATTCCAATGAACATAGTTATAGATCAATAAAGGTCGTGGCCGTTTTGTTCTCAAAAACAAATGAAAAAAAATACCCTTGCGAGAGACCTCCGAGGGTCATAATTTTTATTTCTTTTATGATAAAAAGGAGGATTACCCCGTCCTTCACATCAATTGATGGACACAGTCATTGGGGTCACTTTTGATTCTCTGAGAGCAAGCCAAGGGATGATTCTATTCACCGCCACATGTCCCGTGTTGCACTCCCACTAAATTACATTTTTCTTTTCATACATGTTTTTTGGGTTTTAGATGGGGTTTTTTTTCACCTTTTTTGTTTTCTCTAGGTTTTGGAGAAAAAATAGTGAACTCTTTTGTGCGCGGAAAAAGATTGTGCTTCCATGAGAAGCAGAGATATTGATTTGCTTCTTGTGAAGGCATAGATTTGCTTCCCCGGTGAAAAAATTGTGCTTCCATAAGAAGCACAGATTTGCTTTCGCGAGAAGTATGGTTGTGCTTCTCCAGAAAAAAAATTGCTACCACACGAATCACAATTTTGATTTCGCGAAAAGCACAATTGCGCTTCTTGGAAAGGTAAACAGATTGTGCTTCCACGAAAAGCACATATTTACTTCTCATGGAGGCATAGATTTGCTTCTGTGGGAAGTACATCTCTGTGCTTCTCGAAAAGGTAAAAAAGAAAATGAGATTTGTGCTTCTTGTGGAGGCACAGATTTACTTCCGCGAGAAGTACAAAAAGGGAAAAAAGGTAAAAAAAAAAAAGAAGAGCTTTTAGCTCCAGGTGTTTTCTTTTGCATTTTCTCGTTAAAAAAATATTTTGTCGAAACCTATTAACATGGGATCTTTTGAGTATCTCGGCGCAAGAAATTCAATGATGAAAATGGTTCAGGATTTGGACGTACGGTTCAATAGAAAACGTTTTTAATAAACGGCTATGAAAAAAAGAAAAAACTCCCAGGTTGTGACGCCTGAGAAGGTGGGAGTGACCTTTTCAAGGGTAACCCTTAACTAGTGATTTTGCTTTTTCGACGAGTAATTCTCCTCCAGTTGTTCTCGGTTCCTTCTTTATGTAACTTCAGATATATATATATATATATATATATATATATATATATATATATATATATATATATATATATATATATAGACACACATAAGTACCACTTCAACCCACTACAAGAATTCTGTTAATCCATGACGGGTTGAATCCGTCATCGACCTGGGCAAAACTATCATGGAAGGGTATGTGTGACGGATTTAAAATTCGTCATGTATATCGCGTCATAGTTTAACAGCTGCACAC
Organism: Triticum monococcum; assembly: GCA_034509565.1. NCBI lineage: Eukaryota > Viridiplantae > Streptophyta > Magnoliopsida > Poales > Poaceae > Triticum > Triticum monococcum. The sequence goes on along the minus strand of CM067846.1, from coordinate 54,506,375 downwards.
TCCATGACGGATCATTTAAAACCGTCATGGACCATGACGGTTCTTGACCGTCATGGGTGGCACTTAACTAACATGCTCATAATGGCGTTAACTTGTGTGCCAGGTCAGCATTTGACATGGATCCGACGTGGCATCCCATGAAGTAATCGGCCCAAGAAGAATTCCATCTCACTAAATTTTAGCTCCATGCAAGACTAACGCCCATGTCGTAATCAGCCCATTTGGAATTTTGGCCCATTAAAGTTTAGGAGTGTACAAAGCCCACTGGTTTTGATCTTAACAATTAGCCCATCTTATTTCTCCTGTTCCATAGAAATACTAATCCTGAGACAGTATAAATTTTTCAGAAAATGTATGCTCATGCCATTACATGAAAGGAAAAAATATATAAACATAACAGAAAAAAGCTACACAGAAAACTTGAAATTACAGGCATTTCCAGACAATACATCGGTCAAATATAAGAAAAACAAAAGAAACTAAAAACTACAAACACCCTATGTTAATTCTGTAGCCACAGACATGATAAAAAAAAGGAAAAACTCTGCAGCCACCGCCGCCCGGCTCAGCGCTCGCCGGACGACCACCGGGGGTCATTCTCGTGCATTTCTGGACGCAGATCCAGCCATCCCTGCCGGCATCATCGAAGATAGAACCTTATCCACCAAGTCGCATCAACTCATGCTCGACATTGCCTGCGTGTTGACAAAAGATAAGACAGCCTCAACAAATCCAAAGTACAGAGGAAAGGGAACCTGGTGGGGAGAGGGGCTCATAGACCGTCGTGGTCAACGGAGAAGCCGACGGTGAGGACGATGTAGGTGACGGATGCGGGCCCCGAAGGGGCGGCAGGGCCGCAGCACAGCGCAGCCCCCAGCGACATGGCCCAGTAGCAGCTCTGTGCAGCCCCGCGGTTGGGCACGCCAACGACAGGGTCGCCGGCTCCCTGCGGCGACATGGCAACGACCTGCATCAACGAGACCCTTGCTGCATGCACTAGATCAGGCTTTAGGGGCTGGATCTGGCCGGTGGGGAGAGAAAGGGGCAGGGGAGGCTAGAGGTGAGGAAAGGGGATGGTGGTGGTTGCAGTAAGCATGTAGGGAGGTAGGACAGCCGTGGGCGCGCGTGATTCGCCCACGGTTCCCGTGGACTCACGGATCTCGGCATGATTCGGTCGGAGAAGAGGACCATGCGGCCGCGTGGTGGGGGTGTAGGGGGCGCGGCCGGTTGAGGAGTAGGTGGGCACGGCGGGGAGGCATCTGAATGGGAGGATGGGGGAGATGGGTACGGCAGGCTGGCGGCATGAGAGGACGGATGTGCGATGGTGCGGCTGGGGAGGGTGTTGTTCGAGTTCGGCCGCCGTGGAGGCGCTGGTGCAGCAGCGGAGATTTGGATCTAGGGATTACGAGAGGATTTCGCTGTAGAAGATAAGGCAGCAGCTCGTGGGTGGGCTGAAGAACATACGAGAAAGAGGGGGAGGCTTGCTAGCCGTCAGATCTCAGAGTACCGGACGGTTTAGATCTGCGATCCGTGGGATGGTTTGCTCAGCCAATCACAGCACGAGATTATCCTCACACTGGATCGCCACGTCGGTAGGAGCAGTTCATTTCCTTGGAGAAAAGAACATCAGCAAGGCTTGACGGTTTCGACATCGTTAAACAAGCCCTCCAACCATGATGGTTTAGACAATAGGTTAAACATATATTCTGTTTTTTTGGGTAAACATATATTTTGTTGATTCTCATATAAATGAAATTAACAAATTATATTCATATTTTTTGAGTAAACATGAATTAATTTTGGAGCCACATATTCTATTTCTAAAGTTGTTGTGTACGTTTGCAAAGTTGTACGTTTGTAGTCTGTCACACCATGATTTCTTGACCTATTCATATTTTTGAAATATTCAAGTAGGTCCGATTTGCACGGTCCGTTCCATGGTGCACATTTTTTTACTAAATCATCTATTATGCCAAAAGTAATCGTCCAAATGCTCTTATAGTTAGTCGTGATTGAATTTATTTTTATTAAAATTTATAATATGGGTGTGGTTAGGTCTCAGTCGACTGAGACTTAACCACGTCTCAGTCAAGTGATATAGTAGAATAAGAAAAACTAAAAACTAAAAAGAAATATTTTGTACGAATCTCCATGCAAGATCAAAGGAATATAATATCGACTGAGACATAACGAAGTCTCCGTGGACTGAGACTTAGCAAAACTGTTATACTCCTTGCATGGAGATTTAGTAATATTGTCTCTAGGAAAAAACCAAAGGCCATATGGGCTTCGAGGAGTTTCTGGGTACATTCGGATCTTGGTGATCGATGACGGTTTCTGTGACGGGTCAGAGAGAACCGTCATCGACGGTGACCGATTTCCAAATCCTCACCCAAAATCCGTCATGGATTAACAGGTTTCTTGTAGTGACCGCACCCGTATCCATCCCCTCTTGTTAGGGTTAGACATACTCTTGGCAGCACCAAGCGGCGCCATTGAGCTCTCCCCTCCCCACCTCTCTTCTTCGCCGGGAATGGCTCAAGCAAACAAAGGGACGATCCCTGGATCATTTCCCGGCTTTGCCACATGCATTCGGTGAATGGCTTTTGGTTTTACGCCCCGCGGTCCAATCTCACCTGGCTAGGATTTCAAGATGGAGATAGGCGATCCGAGTTCGAGCACGAATTCTGGTGATATCAAGGCAACGATGAAGGCATGGGGGATCTCAGAGGAGGATATCGATTACGTCATGGTGGAGGAAGAAGCAATATCAGAGGAGGCAATCCATTGGATGGCCATAGCAAGGGTGCACATGGTGAAGCCGTATGGCCAATATTGGTTTTACAGAAACATGAGGGTCGCATGGGACTTGGACAAGGAAGTAAAGATGACTGTTGAATGACAATTTGTACACTCTCCAATTCATGTGCTTGAGTGACTGGGAAAGAATGATGGGGGAGGGGCCATGGACTTTGTGATGGATGTTGTCTCCCTATGATGGCTTCACCAAACCATCCTCCTTTGTCCTTGACACCCTGGAATTTGGATGCAAATCCATGATCTTCCAGATGGGTATTTCCATTGATCAAATCCCTAGCAGGGAAGGTAGGGGAATTTGTGTATGTTGAGCCAAAGTCATGGGATTTTAAAGGCAATTTCTTCAGGTTGCATGTCAAGATCAACGTAAACAAGCCACTCATGGATGAGGTGACACTTGTCAACGGGAAAATGCATGTGGTATTTCTGGTAAAATATGAACACTTCCCGGATTGGTGTGCAGTGTGCTTCTATTGGGTCATGTGTACAAGGAGTATGGTGAGGGACTTCACCTTCTCGTAGCTCTAGTTTTTGCAAACTTGTGCACCTCTTGGTTTAGAGGTGTTGGTCGTGGCTTAGGGGGCGGCAAAGGCCAATGACATGGACGTGGTGGTGGATGCTCTGGTCGTGGTGCAGGGAGGAACTCCAAGGATGGTGGTCCGGACGAGTTTATGGATGGTTACGAGGACCTTGATGCAACCATGTAAAGCCGATCACAACAAAAAAATGCACTTCTGAACTTGCAGCTCCAATAGACCGTGCATCTATTACTACGGCTACAGCAACACTTGATGGTGTGACTAAGGGCAGCATCCTAGCTCTTCCACCGCCAAAGATACCCTAGACCATGTCGCCAAAGCGTGATCTCAAGAGAACAAAGACATGTATGAGTGCGGACAAGAGTGCACCAAAAATAGCATCTCAAGGCAAGACTAATGAAGCAAAGTTGGTGACCTCCCATGAGGAGAGTCGACAATCCCAATGAGCCTCTGCTGGAAGCGGTGTGGGCAAGCCAGCGATAGTTCGAGAGCTTCAAGACCTAGCAATTTGCCCCAACGGTGTTATGCATTGTAGAAACACAAATTTCAAAAACATGCATCGAAGGTTTAGCCGGTATGTTAGGCTTTGATAAATGATATGTTGTTAGTAGTAATGGCCGAAGTGGAGGCTTAGGATAGTTTTGGAAAAATGATATAAACATTGAGGTTCTTGGTTACATAGAGTATCACATAGATGCTAAAGTCTCCATCGGAGGTGACATAGACTAGAGACTCCTATTTCTACGGAGAGGCTCGAACTTGTGCAAGGTATAGAACATGGGATCTAATGAAATTGTTCGTTACAGCCACCTGTTTAGCTTGGTTGTGTGTCGGTGATTTCAATAAGGTTTTGAGAACTGATGTACATGTTGGTATTGGTCAAAGACGTGCAAGCCAGATCGTCGGCTTCGGAGATGCGGTCGATGTGTGTGGTCTCATGGACCTCGGATACCAGGAGAGGAGCTAGAAGTTCGAGAAAAAAGTCGTTGGTGGCTCGTTTTGCCACGTATGCGTGGACTGGGCGCTAGCTAACCCTTCATGGATGGGTCATTTTCCCCTGGAGTTTCTTAGCCAAGGTACTGTAGTTTCATCGTCCACTCTACAATCTAGAGGGAAGAGGGGTCGAGCGATGTCTATGTATGAACTTTACTGGGAGAAGCATAGAAGCCTCCATGAGTCTCTTGGTCCACAGCGAAATGACATGTCCAAAGCAACATCTGCCATTCAGACGAGTAATACATTACTGCAGATATCTAGACCTGTTCATCAGTTGTGTTAGGACTAATCGGAAAGTTGTTGTAGCTCCCGGGGGTCCCGACCCCCTCTTATCCTACCGTTTGGAGCTGCTGAGATTCGTGCAGTGTTCTGTCTTACAGCAGAATATTTGCAGCTGCTGCATACTTATTCTGCTGCATAATCTAGGCCATTTGACTATTTTAATTATAGGACAAGTAGTCTATAGGGGTAGGCAGCAGGTCATAGGGGTAGGTGAGGGAGTCCTGGCTTAGGGGGTGTCCGGATAGCCGGACTATACCTTCGGCCGGACTCCTGGACTATGAAGATACAAGATTGAAGACTTCGTCCCGTGTCCGGAAAGGACTTTCCTTGGCGTGGAAGGCAAGCTTGGCGATACGAATATGTAGATCTCCTACCATTGTAACCGACTCTGTGTAACCCTAGCCCTTTCAGATGTCTATATAAACCAGAGGGTTTTAGTCCATAGGAAGGACAACAATCATACCATAGGCTAGCTTCTAGGGTTTAGCCTCTCTGATCTCGCGGTAGATCTACTCTTGTACTACCCATATCATCAATATTAATCAAGTAGGACGTACGGTTTTACCTCCATCAAGAGGGCCCGAACCTGGGTAAAACATTGTGTCCCCTGCCTCTTGTTACCATCCACCTAGACGCACAGTTCGGGACCCCCTACCCGAGATCCGCCGGTTTTGACACCGACATTGGTGCTTTCATTGAGAGTTCCTCTGTGTCATCACTTTTAGGCCCGATGGCTTCTCTGATCATTAACAGCGATGCAATCCATGGTGAGACCTTTCTCCCCGGACAGATCTTCGTATTTGGCGGCTTTGCACTGCGGGCCAATTTGCTTGGCCATCTGGAGCAGATCGAAAGCTACGCCCCTGGCCATTAGGTCATATTTGGAAGCTTGAGCTACACGGCCGACCTCCGCGGAGACTTGATCTTCGACGGATTCGAGCCGCAGCCGAGCGCGCCACACTGTCACGATGGGCATGATCTAGCTCTGCCGCCGAACAGTGCCCTGGAGGCCGCACCCGCATCAGCCCCGACCCTTAATTCGGAGCCAACTGTGCCAATCGAGGACGAGTGGTTGGACACCGCCTCGGGGGCTGCAATCTCTACGGTGATCGAGCCGAACACCAGCCCTATTCTCTGCGAAGCCCGTGAGTCCAAGGAGCCGGACTCCTCTCCAGACTCCGAGCCCTCCGCGCCCCTACCGATCGAACCCGATTGGGCGCCGATCATGGAGTTCACCGCCGTGGACATCTTTCAGCACTCGCCCTTCGACGATATTCTGAATTCACTAAAGTCTCTCTCTTTATCATGAGAGCCCTGGCCGGACTATGGTCAACAAGGTTGGGATGCGGATGATGAAGAAATTCAAAGCCCACCCACCACCCACTTCGTAGCCACTGTCGATGATTTAACCGACATGCTCGACTTCGACTCAGAAGACATCAACGGTATGGACGCCGATGCAGGAGACGATTAAGAACCAGCGCCTATAGGGCACTGGAAAGCCACCTCGTCATATGATATATACATGGTGGACACCCCAAAAGAAGGCAATGGCGATGGAACAGCGGAGGATGACCCCTCCAAGAAGCAGCCTAAGCGCCGGCGTTAGCGGCGCCGCTCTAAATCCCGCCAAAGCAAAAATGGTGATTCCGGCACGGGAGATAATAACACCCCTGACAGTGCTGAAGACAACCACCTCCAGCAAGATTCAGCACAGGAGGATGGAGAAGCCAGCCCTCATGTGAGAGCGGCAGACAAAGAGGTCGAGGACGATAATTATATGCCTCCCTCCGAAGACGAGACAAGCCTCGACGACGACGAATTTGTCGTGCCGGAGGATCCCGTCGAACAAGAGAGTTTCAAACGCAGGCTTATGGCCACAGCGAGCAGCCTCAAGAAAAAACAGCAACAGCTTAGAGCTGATCAAGATTTGCTAGCCGACAGATGGACTGAAGTCCTTGCGGCCGAAGAGTATGAACTCGAACGCCCCTCTAAGAGCTACCCAAAGCGCAGGTTGCTACCCCGATTAGAGGAGGAAGCACCTAAACCTACATCACCAGTGCATGATGCGGCCGACCGGCCACCCCGTGGCTACGACAGAGAGGCCTCCTGGCCCTCCACTCAAGATGCACCCCGGCGCCGCTCAAAAAATACCAAGGCACGGGAAAATGCGCTAGACCTGTGAGATATATTGGAGGACAAGGCAAGGCAAACAAGATCGATCTACGGATCGTGTGGGCACCCCACGGCACGAGACAGTAATCGTCACTCCGGATACAGTAAATCCGGCCGGGCCGAACACTGTAGACAAAGCTCATTTGAGCTGCGTCATGATATAGCCCAATGCAGAGGCGCCGCACACCCACTATGCTTCACAGATGAAGTAATGGATCATCAAATCCCTGAGGGTTTCAAACCCGTGAACATCGAATCATACGATGGCACAACAGATCCTGCGGTATGGATCGAGGACTATCTCCTCCATATCCACATGGCCCGCGGTGATGACCTACACGTCATCAAATACCTCCCACTCAAGCTTAAAGGACCAGCTCGGCATTGGCTTAACAGCTTGCCAGCAGAATCAATTGGTTGTTGGGAGGACCTGGAAACCGCATTCCTCGACAATTTCTAGGGCACTTATGTGCGACCACCAAACGCCGATGACCTTAGCCACATAATTCAACAGCCAGAGGAATCGGCCAGACAATTCTGGACACGGTTCCTAACCAAGAAAAATCAAATCGTCGACTGTCTGGACGCAGAGGCCCTAGTAGCCTTCAAGCATAACATCCGCGACGAGTGGCTTGCACGGCACCTAGGACAGGAAAAGCCGAAATCTATGGCAGCCCTCACGACACTTATGACCCGCTTTTGCACGGGAGAAGACAGCTGGCTAGCTCGCAGCAATAACATGACCAAGAGCCCTGGTAATTCGGATACCAAGGACAACAGTGGCAGGTCGCGTCGCAACAAGCAAAAGCGCCGCATTAACGGCGACAATGCTGAGGATACGGCGGTTAATGCCGGATTCAGAGGCTCTAAACCCGGTCAGTGGAAAAAGCCATTCAAAAGAAATACTCCGGGCCCGTCCAGTTTGGACCGAATACTCGACCGCTCATGCCAGATACATGGCACCCCCGAAAAACCAGCCAATCACACCAACAGGGATTGTTGGGTGTTCAAGCAGGCAGGCAAGTTAAATGCCGAAAGCAGAGACAAGGGGCTGCATAGCGATGACGAGGAGGAGCCCCGGCCGCCGAACAACAGTGGACAGAAAGGTTTTCCCCCACAAGTGCGCACGGTGAACATGATATACGCAACCCACGTCCCCAAGAAGGAGCGGAAGCATGCGCTAAGGGACGTATATGCGATGGAGCCAGTCGCCCCAAAGTTCAACCCATGGTCTTCCTGCCCGATCACTTTTGATCAAAGGGACCACCCCACTAGCATCCGTCATGGCGGATTCGCTGCATTGGTTCTAGACCCAATTATTGACAGATTTCACCTCACTAGAGTCCTTGTGGACGGCGGCAGCAGCCTGAACCTGCTTTACCAGGATACAGTGCGGAAAATGGGCATCGATCCCTCGAGGATTAAACCCACTAAAACGACCTTTAAAGGCGTCATACCAGGTGTAGAGGCCAACTGTACAGGCTCAGTTACACTTGAAGTGGTCTTCGGATCGCCGGATAATTTCCGAAGCGAGGAGTTAATCTTCGACATAGTCCCGTTCCGCAATGGCTATCACGCACTGCTCGGGCGAACTGCATTTGCCAAGTTCAATGCGGTGCCGCACTACGCATACCTCAAGCTCAAGATGCCAGGCCCTCAAGGAGTCATCACGGTCAATGGAAACACCGAACGCTCTCTCCGAATGGAGGAGCATACAGCGGCTATCGCAGCGGAAGTACAAAGCAACCTCTCAAGGCAATTCTCCAGTCCGGCCATTAAACGTCTGGACACCGTCAAGCGCGCCCGGAGTAACCTACAACAAGACCGCCTGGCACGCTCCGAGCAAACGTAGCAATGCGGCCCAACCCCAGCCCTCGTGAACTTGTGAAACCAGTGTTGCGCATACATAACTACGCTCTGAAAATACCATGGGCACAGGGGAGGGGCACCATCACGGCACGCCCGAAACGCGGCTTAAACTGCACTAGGGGCTGCCGATTTCTTAATTTTCTCTTATTTTCAGGACTCCATTCTTCGGAAGGCTTGTCCGGCAGTACAATTGCCGCACAAACGATACAACCAGAGAAGCAGAAAGCTACGCCACACTATGGAACTCTAAGGTGGTCTCTATAACGAGCAGCATACCTGTTTCACATAACATTTCGCAGCTCACCCCTGGAAAGGACATGTTAAATAGTCCCATCTTTTGCTTATTGCACTATTTGTATCGTTCTGCTTTGATCGCAGCTTTTTAAAATAAACAATGCATAGCTTCCGTCTATTATTGCATTACTCTTTTTTATGAATATATGTTCATTAATGACATGTTGCACCCGTACACTTTGGTACGGCCAATACGCCAGGGCTTAAGTACCCACAATACGGTGTGAGAAGTCCGAACACTTTCACAAGTGCGGCATCCCGAACTTATAGCATTATATGCATCGGCTCCGAATCATGTCTTGGGTCAATAGTTGGATTTGCCCGGCTCCTATGTTTTGGTACCTTACGTTCCGTTATATCGTCTAAGGTAGCACTAGGAGAACTACTGCGATTGTGCCCCAGTTGAGCTGGGCTAAGCACCTCAGTAGAGAAAGCTAAAACTGACCATCATGATGAGGCGAGAGCTGGTCGCTGTTCGAGAGGTTTTCGACTCCCTAAAGACTTATGCCGCTTAGAGCAAGGAGTCGGCTTTGTCCGGCCTAGGCGTGGATAGCACCCCGAACTCGGTCTTCCGAACACTAGAGGCTTCGCCGAAATTTAAAATTATAGAATTCTATGGCTAAGTGAGAGTGTTCAAGCATTATAGTCTGATTGCCTTGTTCATTGTGTTGAGCGTCTCCCTTGAAGGACCCAAGAATGGGAAAAAGAGCGCTCATGTTTATCCCGAACACCCCAGCATTCGTGGCATGGGGGCAGAAGCCGACGACTCGCCATCTCTCAAACTTGATAAACGGCCACACAGAAGGTAATATTTTAAATTCAAAAGCGTTGCTTAGCACATATGAACAAGTTTTCAGCGTACAGGATCACAAATGCGAGTTTACTCAAAAATTACATCTTTGGAGCATTCATCCGCTATAAGGCGGGCACCCTTCAGGACGCCCTCATAATACGCTTCCGGGACATGATGCTCCTTGCCCGGCAGCGGCCCGTCCTTCACCAGCTTCTCCACATCCATCTTGCCTCAGTGCACTTTAGCACGGGCAAGCGCCCTACGGGCACCTTCGATGCAGACGGAGCGCTTGATTACTTCAAGCCATGGACAGGCATCCACCAGCCGCCTCACCAGCCCGAAGTAGCTCCCAGACAGAGCCTCTCCAGGCCAAAGCCGAACTACGAGGCCCTTTATGGCCTGTTCGGCCACCTTGTGGAGCTCGACCATTTGCTTCAGTTGGTCGCTCAAAGGCACCAGGTGTCCGGCCTCAGCATACTGAGACCAGAACACCTTCTCCGTCGAGCTCCCCTCCTCGGATCGGTAGTAGGCAGCGGCATTAGACGCACTACGGGGCAAATCTGCGAATGCTCCTGGAGAGCTCCGGACTCGGGTAAGTAACAAGTAATTCACTTTCACGTGCTTGCTTTGCATAATGAATGCCTTACCCGCCGCTATCTTCTTCATCGCTTCAATTTCTTGGAGGGCTTTCTAGGCTTCGGCCTTGGCAGACTTCGCGCTTTCGAGGGCTGCCGCAAGCTCGGACGCTTGCGTCTTTGAGTCAAGCTCCAAACTCTCGTGTTTTTTCACGAGAGCCTGGAGCTCTTTCTGCACCGCCTCCACCCGCGCCTCCTGCTTCCCTCTCTCTGTGCGCTCCGCGTCCACTTTGTTTTCGGCCTCGGATAGCGCTTTCTTAAGGGTTGCCACCTCGGTCGTGGCCCCTATAATAGCACATTGATCCTATCATTTTTTGCAACCACATCTTCTCTATATACTTGCACAAGGTATTACTTACCTTCCTTCTCCTCGAGTTGCCTCTTGGCATGGCCGAGCTCGTTCTCGGACCGCGCGAGGTTTTGCTTCAGCGTATCCACCTCCGCAGTCAGTGCGGCGGAGGCCAGCAGCGAAGCCTGCATACGCATATTGACTTGATTATGTTAGACTCCTGCGAATGTTATTAGATCCTTTATTCGGCTTTTCTTTCCGAATGCCGAACAGAGCATCAGGGGCTACTGTCTATGCGGTAATATTTTTACATATTCTTTACTTACCTCAAAGCCTGTTAGAAGGCTGGCACAGGCTTCAGTCAGTCCGCTCTTGGCGGACTGAACCTTCTGAATCACCGCACTCATAATAGTATGATGCTCCTCGTCGATGGAGGCGTCTTTAAGCACCTCCAGCAAACTGTCCGGTGCCTCTGGTTGGACGGAGGTCACCGGCTCGGTGGGCTTGCTCCTCTTGGAAGGAGGCTGCCTACCAGAGTCCGGAACCGTTGAAGGTTCCGGCGCGGTGTCCGGCTCAAAGCCGGACTCGGGGCCCTTGGGGGTTTTATCCCCTTTGCGCCTGGAGTCCGAGAAGTCGCCTTGCGGCGCCTCCAGGACCACCTCCTCCTGGCTTGGAACCAGTTGGGACAGCACCTCGGTGTCGTCCGTAGGGTGGGGGAAGGTAGCGGGCGGAAGTGAATTCACGTCCAACGAATCCAGGGAGCCGCTCGACGACTCGTCGAGCCCGGCCTTGGGCGGACTGCATAGTCATATTCGGCATAAGGAGGAGCTGTGCAAGAAAGGAACACTATGAATTGCTCTGGTGTCCGAATACTTACGATCTCGCCAGGGGCTTGGCCCTGTGCGGCCCCTCCTCTTCGCTGTCGTCGGCGTTGGTGGAGTAGTCCGGAGGAAGGGTCTTCCCCTTCTTGGACCCTTCGGCCTCCCCAGTTGCGGCGGCCTTCCTTTTCTTCCCTCCTCCCGCTGGAGGGGGAGAGGTCTCTTCTTCCTCCTCCTCGTCTTCATGGGAGGAGTGCGTCTTGGAGTCGTCGGATGATGAATCCGACACCTCCTGGCGCCGGGCACTCTTTCGAGTCCCCATGGCCTTCTTCTTGTCCTTCTTCTCCGGCACCACATAGGGTGCCGGAACCAGCAGCTTCGCCAAGCGAGCGTCCGCTGGGCCTTCAGGCAAAGGAGTCGGACAGTTGATCTGTCCGGACGTCTCCTGCCAATCCTGTCAAAGGTAAGAGACTTAGATCCCGCATGGAGTCAAACTATGAAAAACTAATACCCTGTAAAAGGTAAAAACAGCTTACCACACGAGCGTGACGCTGCGTGTTGAATCCGCGATCCTCGGTAGCGGACGCGGGGGCCTCGGCGCCCTTGAAAAGCACCTTCCAAGCATCTTCGTACGTCATGTCGAAGAGCCTGCTTAGAGTTCGGTGCCGCGCCGGGTCGAACTCCCACAGGTTGAAAGCCCGTTGTTGACACGGGAGGATCCGGTGGATGAGCATAACCTGGACTACGTTGACAAGTTTGAGCTTCTTGTCCACCAGGGTTTGGACGCATGTTTGGAGTCCGGTCAGCTCTCCTTTTTTACCCCACGACGGTCCTGTCTCTTTCCAGGAGGTGAGCCGCGTAGGGGGTCCGGATCGGAACTCGGGGGCTACGACCCATTCAGGGTCGCGCGGCTCGGTGATGTAAAACCACCCCGATTGCCACCCCTTTAGGGTCTCCACAAAGGAGCCCTTGAGCCATAGGACGTTGGGCATCCTGCCCACCATGGCGCCTCCGCACTCCGCCTGGGTGCCGCGCACCACCTTCGGCTTGACATTGAAAGTCTTGAGCCATAGGCCAAAATGGGGGCGGATGCAGAAGAAAGCCTCGCACACGACGATAAATGCCGAGATGTTGAGGACAAAGTTCGGGGCCAGATCATGGAAATCCAAACCATAGTAGAACATGAGCCCTCGGACAAATGGGTGGAGAGGGAAGCCCAGTCCGTGGAGGAAATGGGGGAGGAACACCATCCTCTCATGGGGCCTAGGGGTGGGGATGAGCTGCCCCTCTTCGGAAAGCCGGTGCACAATGTCGTTAGACAAGTATCTGGCCTTCCTCAGTTTTTTGATGTGTCCCTCCGTGACGGAGGAGACCATTCACTTGCCTCCTGCTCCGGACATGGCTGGAGAAGGTTGAGGTGGGGTATGCGGACTTGGGCGCTGGAGCTCAAGTGCGCGGAAATGGATAGGCAAAGGAGGAAAAAGGCGTGGATGAAAAGGTGGATTCGTATCCCCTTATATGGGCGGACGCGACTATGCGTCCTCACCAGCCTGGTAAAACTCGCTTATCTCCCCAGCGCCGTAATTAATGGCGCGGTTGGGTTACCCACGCCGTATTGATGAGAATCCCGGAATAAGGGGACACGATCTCTACTTTGACAAGACGTGCCAAGGAAACCGCCTCGCTAAACGCGCTGAGGTGGGACAGTAAAATGATTCGAATAAAGACTTGGCCGTGGTGTGATGTCACGCTACGGAATACATTAGCAGATTAGATTTGTGTAAATATTATTCTCTCTATGGCAATATGTGGAAACTTATTTTGCAGAGCCGGACACTACCTTTGTGTTCAAAATCTTCTATGAAGTACTTGGAGGAGGAACCTGCCTTGCAATGCCGAAGACAATCTGCGCGTCGGACTCGTCATCATTGAAGCCTTGTTCATGGGCTACTAAGGGAGTCCTGGATTAGGGGGTGTCCGGATAGTCGGACTATACCTTCGGCTGGACTCCTGGACTATGAAGATACAAGATTGAAGACTTCGTCTCGTGTCCGGAAGGGACTTTCCCTGGCGTGGAAGGCAAGCTTGACGATACGGATATGTAGATCTCCTACCATTGTAACCGACTCTGTGTAACTCTAGCCCTCTCCGGTGTCTATATAAACCGGAGGGTTTTAGTCCGTAGAAAGGACAACAATCATACCATAGGCTAGCTTCTAGGGTTTAGCCTCTCTAATCTCGCGGCAGATCTACTCTTGTACTACACATATCATCAATATTAATCAAGCAGGACGTAGGGTTTTATCTCCATCAAGAGGGCCCGAACCTGGGTAAAACATTTGTGTCCCTTGCCTTCTGTTACCATCCGCCTAGATGCACAGTTCGGGGCCCTTACCCGAAATCCGCCGGTTTTGACACCCACAGTAGGCATACGCTCTCTGTTTCCCCACACTTCAATTCTCTCTCCCATTGAAGTTTCTGACATGCATGCACAGCGGTCTTTCTCCATAACAAGCACAAGTCAGTCTCTATTTCTCACGTGCATGCACAAGCACAAGTCAGTCTCTCTCAGGTCTCTCACAAGCTCTCTCTAATTAAAAATATTAGACAAAAGCTCTCTCTCAGTCTCACTAAAAGGTGTGGCTACGCATGCGTTTTTCGTAGAGTCGGATCAGTGCATCTAGCTGAGAGAGAAGTGACAATGAGTAGAGAGAGAAAGAGAGAGTTAGAGGTAAAGATGACTGGTCACATCTGTCAATGCTAGCTACACATCCTACAAACAGTAGGTGGCTAGACCTAGTGATGCATGATATGTGGCGCTCCAAACACGGTAAAATTGCTGCATATACAAAAGTACGAGGCTGCTAATCAAACTGGCGTTTTTAGACATGGCACAGATCTCAAAGTTTCATATTTTGCTTGGATGGTCATGATAAGAGGGAGTCCAGACTCCGGGGTGCTAAAAGGCCGATCTCCTAGGACTAATACCTCTAGAATCCAGTTGTGTTAGGACTAATACCTCTAGAATGAGTCCATCACATGGAGATACCAAGACGTGAGACCGTGGTGAGTCAATTTAGCGATTTGGTACGGGTAGTAGAAATGTTCCATGCCTTTTTCCCGAGTGTGACCCTGAGTTATCGAACCAATGAGACGACATGCACTATAACAAGGGTTTCTATCAAGCTTTTGCGAGAGAGTTGAATTCTAGTTTTCAGAGACACGATCATTAACACTGACGAACGTAAACGTTAGAATTAAAGCAGGCATGGGTACGAGGACTTGATTCTTATAACCATATGTTTGTGATCAGGATCATCTTGATCTTAATTTATGCAATGGAAGATACCTGTTAAGATGTCCATGCAACAAGACAAAGTGGGGGATATGTCCAAATTACATCTTGACCCGCATGTGTCCTGCGTCAGGAGTCAGTAGTCCAACCGCAAGCCATATCGGTCGCGTGAGGTTACCTCGGTAATTCAAATAAATCTCGTTACAAGGGGAAGAAATACATCACCAAGTACAAGGAAACGCACGGGGAGGAGTCTGATCCCGTGGATGGGCCCTCCAACCCTAAGGTGGCTCTTATTGCTAACAACAGTAGGATGAATGGGCAGATGGGGGTTATGAGTACGGGCTCAAGCCTACCCAGAAAAGATGCAGTGAGGGTTATGAGTATGGGCTCAAGTCCTAGCATAGAGGTACGCCCTATGCATTTCGAGGTCATGTATGAGGCAATTCACGCCAGTTCTTCTTCATTCATCAATACAGTGGTCATGCATATTTGCCTTGCAACACTAATGACAATGCGTTGGCATGTTGTAGGTCTGACTGGATGCAGAACAGGAACTGCGGGAGGACCAACAGAGATCAGGGGCTGAAGACTGGTCCATCATAGAGAAATAGAACCATGAATTGTACACACTGAAAGAGATGGTTGCACAACTTTATGCCATGAGTGGCAAAACTATGCCAATATCACCAACCCACCGTAAAGATGATCCTGCCTTGGACATGGTGAGTTCTCTTTGAGTTAATTCAATCACCATCTTAGTTCTCACCATTCATATTATTCGTCTCTTGTGCTTACATGTCATTCATTCTCATGTGCTTACATGTCATTCATTCAACTGGGTCTAACAATGTGGCGGTAGCCAATCCTGGAGTTGAGCAAGTAATCCCAATAGCTAATTTCAATGTTCCCGTTGTGAAAAAAAACCCTAGTTATCTTCATGAACTTTGTGCTTTCCTATGCATGCACTTGTGCTTTTCTAAACTTGCTATGCTTGAGAACATTGTGTTTGCGTGCTTGAGGCAATGTGTTTGTGCCATATTTGAGATCATATGTTGTTTGATTATAATGTAGCAATGGTTGAGTCATCTGCGAAGTGATATTGTTGTTGTATATATGTGAGATATTATTTAAAAGTGATTTGTTGCAAGGCAAACAAAAAATAAACAAAAAAATTCCACTCCTAGATGCCTTGCCGAGTTCGATACTCGACGAAACATGTTTACCGAGTGTAACACTCGGCGATAATGCCACATGGCGCAACCTGATTTCTTGGATACATCATTGTTGAGTCCCCGCCAACAACATTATTTCTCTTTCATTCTGTACTCGGTAGGAATTTCCGATTTTGCCGAGTACCGGCAAAGTCTTTGCCGAGTTTTTTCTGTAGTGCATTGTTTCCCTTTCTCCTTTTTCTCTGTCAAGAATGAAATATTATGTGGTGTGGCCTCGCACTGTATCATTCTAGATGCTATCTGCAAATAATGTTGTAATCTGATGTATTTTATTCTTTCAACCTATCAAGTTTCTAAGTATGTTTTATGTGCTATTTAGCTCGTCCTTAACATGAAAGAGAAATCCTGTACGTCAAAGAATAATCTCAACTGTTGTACTTTTTCAAAAGGTTATTTTTCATTTTCTTTACTTTACTATGTTTCAAATACTTACAGTAGGTGCTTGTAAATGCATGGTAGCATTTGTTTCTTTTTCTTTATGTTTGTTTTCTTTCATCCAAAATTTTGACTAAACTATGTAGGATGTTAAAAGAATGGGCCACTTCACAACCAACCGTAAACTGGTCCACATAGGACTACTCAAAGTCAGAACTGAGGAATGCTCACACTTTGGTGTAGAAACTAGAGGCTGGGGCGCGTCTCTTATGTGATCCTGTGCGCACTTGCCTTCGTGGTGGAGTTGTGCACGTGCATATGCGTTTCAGAGTAACTCAGTTGTTAAAATATCACATTTAGCACAAGCTTATTAGAAAAGTGTTCAATCATCAGACATAGCTGTAGTAGGTGCATATTAGTCTTACAAGGTGGATGATAGAGCACAACATTGAACTGAAATCGAAGCCTTAGATGCTCCAAAAGGCAGGGGATCTCCAAAAGAGAAGCAGAGTTCGTCGGACCATCACAACGCAGGATCAACAAGTCTTAGAGATAAGCTAAGACGATAGACAGTTTGTATATATTGAACTGAAGTCCTTATCTTGTTTACTCTTATTGGCTTTCCATGTAGCTTGAGCATGTGATTACATCTGGATGGCATAAATGAAGATAAAATAAATTGCCTTTACATGAATACAAATAAACTTACATTACCTGGATCTTCCTCGGTCTCTCCTGCATTAATTAAAAATGAAAAAGGGATCATTACATAACCAAATGTAAAAAGCAATCAATACCATAGCTGTATGATTCTCTAGAAGGTTCAAGTTTCAACTAAGCCTGTTCAGATTTAACTATAGCAAAGAAAACAGCTTAGCGAAGAAGCATGATTTTGGTACAATATTATTCAGAAAGGTCAAATGAAATTAAGGGTTAATTACACTATTGATACATAAACTTGCACTTAATGTAGAAATTCATACATAAACTTGAAAAATGACACAAACCGGCCCTACAACTTTCATTTCGGGTACGTTTCAATACATTTCTGTTAACTCCCCGTGTCCAACCAGATTCGAACACAGGACGTTACAACGCAAGCACATGACGCTATCCGCTGCACCACAACGTCACTTCTGTTAATGACAGAGATATACTTTATTTATACATTTGACAATAATAATTGACTGCACAGGGTTGTGACTTGTGAACAAGGTTTTTTTTCGTCAATCTCAGTATCTTTCGTTGTTCAAAAAGTATATTCTTTAGCATAATAATTGATTTTCCCCGCAAAAAACCATATGATAATTGATTTGAAGCCAAAATACGTGCCACGGGTTTGAACAAGTTTCTTTTTTCTCGATTTGAGTTTTTTCCCGGAGGGACCAAAAAACCAGTTTCTGGAAAATCTTGAATTTTTGGTATTTTTCTGTTTCAAATTTTCAAATGAATTTTGAATTAAAAATTATAGTGTAAAAATATGATTTATTTCATCACCTACCTGACAAAATGTGTCTTGCCATGTTTTTTATGAGAAGGTTGGCTGACGCGTATTTTTTGAATGAATGAAAAAAAAATCGAGAAAAAAAAAGTTGTTCAAACCCCGTGCAGCGCATATTTTAGTCCCAAATCAATTAGTATCCTCAAGTGAACAAATTAATTATATCACTGCTATTAACAGGAATGACCACGTGGTACAGTGGCTAGCAGAGCGTGCGCCATGTGTTTGAAACTTGCTGCATGCCTTAATTTTTATTATTTTTCCATTTCTTTCCTAGCCACTGACTGATGGGACCCACATGTAAGCATGGAGCGTGGACGAACTAACGCGCGGTGTTTAGCGGAGAGTTAACGGAAATGCACTGAAACGTACCCAAAACGCAAGTTGTAGGATCGGTTTGTGTTATTTTTCAAATTTATGTATGAATCTGTACAACGAATACAGGTTTATGTAATTTTTTTTGAGCATATACAGGTTTATGTATGAAAAGTGTAATTAACTCTAAAATTAATATCTCAATGCAAGTTCTAAAATTTGGACAGACCTCGTGTTAGCACATCAAAGCGCAAACAATAAAATTCATGAATCGACAATGTCCTGCAAATCGGTGCTACCAGCTTGTCTTGTTGCTTGGGCAAAGAAAAGACATGTCTGTATGGAAAATGTAGAATATTCAGTAAGATTCGGTTAAGGATTGTATATGCCTACATGTCATAGATGCCATAAAAAGTAACAGAAACAAACTAAGCAGCTGAATGCATGTCTAAAAGATAGGAAAACGGCATCGACAATTCAGCTTTGCAGCGCCTGGCGCATAAAAAAACAGCATGACAGAATGCAGCACGGTAATCAAGGCTATAATTAGATGACGTATCGAAACTCCATATTTTGCTGGTTGAGTCCTTGAATTTCATTGCTAACATATATGCACAAACTATTAGGATAAGATGCATGATGATTGTTCAGCAAGTTAAGGGAGAAATAAATAAATTCTGAAGGCAACAATTACCTGCTTTGATTTTTTTGCTGATGGTTCCATCTGGAAAAGCATTTTGCAATCTGTACCCCAACAATTGCCAATCGAACTGATTCTCCGTGTGACCTAATTCACTTGGAAAAATTGAATTAGCCCACAGATAATTAATGTATCTAGCCTTCACAAGAACCATTAGCAGTAGCATCTAGTAAAAGCTAGGGGACTAACATGAAAAATGCAGGTTGTATCACTCGCCTTGAATTGGAGAAGCACCAAATAATAGTGAAGGACAAATTCAGTCTCTTTGACCACTCTAAAACCTACTTTAGATGGGTAAAGATTTGGCAATGTTATTAGTAAGAAATCGTAATAGGCTATGAACTCTAATTATTCAGCCGGCAAATTAAAAAAAAAGAGGGCAATAATAAATATACTTCAAGTTTCAGTCACATAAATAAAAAAGACACCATAGACAGAGGCAAAACAACCTATATTAATGAGCAATAGGAAGCATCAATCTAAAAAATGCACATGTTTGTATTGAACTACTGATATTCAAAGAGATGCTTCCCAGGATTAGTTTTCCCAAGATGAGCACCTAAGCAACATGATGTTCAGAGGCAGAAGGCGTCAAAATGGACATGGATGGCAACAAGTTACTGGGAAAAGGCAGCTTGAATTCTCCATCAATCATCTCATTGATGTTGCAACGCTTTAACAAAATATTCCATATTTCTGCTATAATGCGTATATCTAAGGCCTACGTATACCTTTAGTAGCGAAGTTAAAAAGTCCAAAAATGGCTGATAGCATAGTAAGAAGGGCGATAGAGAGGACGGGCTCGCCTGCTCCTGGAACGTGCGCCAATGAGACAGCGCCCCATCCACGTACGAAATCAATCCGATCGGATGGAGAAAAGTATGATACGAGAAAGGCGCCGTGCAAAATGGGGGAACCGTCACGACGCTTCTGCTGTGCTGTTGGTACGTGATGCAACCTGACGGTCCGTAAAACATTACAAGTAACACCATTTTTTAAAAATCGATATGCAAATGGGACGCCGTACGTCGACCGCTCCCCCTCTTTACTCAGACCTTGAAGGGGAAAAAACAAACATATCCCTTGCGGCGCCACACAAAGCTCCAGAGCTCATAGCTATGGCGATGGTGGAGGTGGAACACGATGGATTCGAGTTCCTATCAGATCCCCTTGATAGGTATGTTCCATGCCGCTGCTTCATCCTTTGTAGTTGGGCACGCTGTATGTAGCAGATCAGTTTATTGGTATGCTCTCTGCTTTTCCATAGATTTCCCCTGCCGGATCTTACCGGCGGCGACTCCATACTCCGGAACGAACCCACTGGAACTCTCCTTTGCACACCCTCCGAGTCTAGCATCGGCGACGCGGGTGAGGCAGCGCTTGGAAGCAGATTTCAACAGCGCTTGCAGGGGCGTGACACTGTCAGCTCCAACCTCAGAGCAGTCAACTAGCAAAGATGATCCTCAGACGCCCGGCTGGACCAAAAGGTTTGTGAATATGATACTGAATCCGTAGTTCTTATATCCCTTGAACTAGATTGCATTATGTCACTATCTGAAGTTGTTTTTCTGCTGAAAACGTATTTGAAACTCGCCTGATGTGAGCCTGCAGTCATGGCGTATAATAACATTTAGTGAAACCTGTCAATTATGCATCGCTCACCTCGCCAGAACCATTCCCCCCCCCCCCCCCCCCCCCCCCCTCTCGACATCATCTCGTTCGCGGCAGCGGTGATGAGCGGCCGGCGAGCGGAGAAGCGGCCTATGGAGGCCTCGGACTTGGATGGGGAGCGGCGGCGTGAGCGAGACCTGCGGGAGAAGGCGAAGAAGGCGATGCGTGCGAAGCAAGGTGGCAGATTTGAGCGATTCCAAGTGGAAGAAGGGCGCGAGGGGGATTGGGGTCCTCCTCCCTCGTGGTGGATCCAGCAGCAAGAGAGAAAAAAGAAGAAGAAGGAGATGGCGCGTCGACGGGAGCTCGAGCGCAAGCCGATGGAACACCCCAACTGTGGTGGTGGCCACGGGGATCCTCTGGCCAAGAGATCCAGGGCGGCTACCGAACCTATGGCGGTGACGTGCCCCCCTGGCTCGAAGGGCACGGCGAGCACACCCATTCCGGTGGAGGACGCGCCGGAGGCACCGGACGTGGAATGCTTCAAGTGTGGGAGACTTGGAGATTTCCGGTCTAAGTGCACGTTCTTGCCCTTGTGTGTGATGTGCAAAGAAGAAGGCCATGCTTCTGCGCACTGCCCGACAAGGGGTCGGCAGCCGTGCGTGCAGATTATGTGAAGCGCTATTTCAGGGGAAGGCTTCTTCTGCCTTCAGTTCGAAGAGGAGGAGGACCCCGAGGAGCCGCGGCAGCTATCTTCTGGCAACGCTGCTATCCTCTCCGCCGAGCCGGGCCGTCTGAACCTGCGGGTCCTCAAACAAGAACTCAAGCACATGGTCACGGGGGACTGGGACTGGCAAGTCACTCAAGTGGGAGAGGACGATTTTATGGTGGTGTTTCCTTCCGAAGATCTCCTCCATATGGCTCGGACTAGTGGCAAACTGTTCCTTTCTATCAATGATATCACTGCTAGGGTGCGTGATGTGGTGAATGAGGTGATCCCCCCGTTGGTGATGCCAGAAGCTTGGGTGCGGCTCCACGGGATTCCTGAGAAACACCGTAAGATGGAGCGCATCAAGGAGGCGTTCAAGATGTTGGGCCGTCCGATCGTGGCCGACGAGCTCTCACTCATTAAGTTGGGACCTGTGAGGATGAAACTCGCCTGCAAGACACCGGCAAAACTTAATGGCACAGTTGAGGTGTGGTTTAATCACGAAGGGTACCAGATCAAAGTGGAGCTGGAGCGGATGCCGCGGCGTCTGGGAGACGGCGGTGGGGCTCTTGGGGCGGGCCCCTCCGCTCCCCCTCCAGAGGGCCAGCAAGGCAAAGGCGGGCCGCCCAAGCCTGGGTCATCTACGAGTTTCCCCTCCAAGGACGCCGCCAATGGTGCGAAAGTGGCCAAATCTTCAGCTGCGGCTCCCCAGAAGGAGGCGGATGGCCCTGGTGCGGCCTTGGCTGGTCGCGACGTGGCGATGGGCGAGATGGCGGAGGAGCCAGAAGACAGTATTCAAGACACCTCTATTGATACAGAGACATGGGATAAGTTGGGACTGGTTGCAACTCAAGACACTGCTGTTAGCTTTCCTCCCCTTGCCCACTCCCTGGACCCATCCTTCGACGAGTATGGTTCCAACCTGACAGCTCAAATCGTGCCTCTGCCGGTGGCATCGACGGAGACAGGCACCTTGCCTGCTTCCCCTGCGCGCGGTGGGGGTTCGGTGGCGGGCTACATTCTCAACGTGGATTCGGACCTCACCCTGGCCTCGGGCAGGCGCATGTCGAGCGGCTCCGGTCGGCAGGCCAAGAAGACTGCTGGGAGTAAGCCTGGGAGCAAGATGGTGGCCAAGGAGACTGCGGGTTCGCTTGAGGCGTTGGGGGGTGAGCTAGGAGCGGCTCTGGAGGTGCCAGGGCCGGCATCCAAGGCCAAGAGATCCAGGGCGACTCCGATGGCGACTCGGGCTCCTAGCGTGCGCGCCAAGGCCAAGCTCGGGGACTTGACCTCCATGGAAAGCGCCAAGATCCGTGCTGCAGACAAAAACATGGACGTGACAGACGTGGACTCCGTTGGGGAAGGAGCGCGATGCTGAGCGTATGTCGGAGGCCATGACGCGCATCAAGACTATCCAGGTGTTGGCAAGGCAAGCTCAGCCGAGCAGCTGAAGCTTTTTGGAGGTTCCGTGGGAGTTTATGTTAGCTAGGTCTTCCGCGATGGATGCTTTGTTCGGATGTAATATTGCCTTCGCGTTGAACCTTATGCAGCGGTTTGGATGACGGTCGTGGACCGAATGTTTACTTTTAATCTTCCTTAGTTGTATCTTGTTGAACTTGGTGCCTGTGGGCTTTATTAATGTAAAGTCAAACGCTTCTAGGGTCTTTGTTCCAAAAAACCTGTCAATTATTTCCAGATTTTTTGATTATGCATCACTAAAAAATGGACCTAAAAAACGTTACAGGGTTCGCGTTGGGCATGCACCAACTGAACGTCCACCATGTGCTGGCAGGATAAGTGCCCTGGAGAAAGCAACTCTGAGATAGCGCGT